>OX419760.1:58772910-63745197 GCA_948567375.1 Lunularia cruciata | reverse complement strand
TAAGAACTTGCCCAAGCAGTAGTGGTTGCGCCAAATACCACTTCTCGAGCTTCACAGGGTGAGGATTTTCGAGGAGGGAGCCCTCCCAGATGGAGCCTGATTGACAGCAGCACCGAGCTTTTGAACAACTTGGTCCATGGGGTATGAGTCAGGCAGGTCCTCCGACCTGGCCTGCTGGTACAACACAAACACTTCCTGCTCTTACTTTGAGGAAGTGGCCTCTGTAGAAGACCAGGCCTGAATCTCAACACAGCTTTGCGTTAGGTGTGCCCACGAAGTCTGCAGGAACGGACAGCATCGAGGGCTCTTGAAGGGGGCCTTTTCATGCCTGATTGCTGCTGCTGGACAGCAGAGGACCTAGGCCTACGAGGGGGAGTCCGAGAACGAGACCTAAGAGCTGACAAGGCAGACTCACCTGTACCTTTTCTCAAACAACACTTTCGTGTATTCGGACTCCAGAGTCGAATCTCTTCTGCGCTGCTGCTTCTCATCAGTTTCGGGTGCTCGGTCCTGTGCTTCTCTCCTCTTGCTTTTTGAGATCAGCCCAACTAACAGTCTTTGTCTCTTTTCTGGAGCCTTCCTTGCCGCTGTACTTGTGAGGTTCTGTACCCGAAAACACCATGTTCTTGAAGAATATGCGCCTGAGGACCATCAGCAGTGGACACAAGAAGCACTCTGCAAGAAGACACCTTTTCTCGGCTGACTATGCTTCTTGGGTCTTTCTTATCGTCTGCTTGGAAACGAGGACGGTAAAAGAGGCAGCAGCCAATCTGTGACGTGAAATTTAGAGTCCCGACACAGTCCCATGAGTAAGTTTCATACAAATAGACACGCTCACAAACTTTCTTCAGTTTTGTAGGCGGCATTGAGAGGAGTAGTGTCTCTGCCTCCTCTTGTGTCAGTTGTTTGCTCAAGAAAGAAGCTGCAGCAGCCAAAAGCCCACCGTCTGCACGAAAGCTGAGACAGATAAGTGATGCTCCCTCTGCTGATGCAGTGGTGCTCCAAGTAGAAGCCCATTCACCGAGCACTTTGTGCTTGGTCCACACCTGCACCCTGCCATTACTTGTCCCCACCGCAATCCGCTCCTGAAAGTTAGTAGAAGCTCTTTTCTCCTCTCTGTTATCATCTTCCTGCAGAGGGAAGTTGCTGTCCGGGACATGGAGTGCAAGAGAAGAGATTGGGGATTTCCCAGAGAAGAGGCTCGCAGTCTCTGCAAAGTTTTTAATCGTCAATGGGGAGACCTCGTCTGCTTGCATAGACCAAGTTCTCGCTTCCCCACTGGGACATCCCATAGCTACATCCCAAGACTTGCCAGAAAAGCAAACAACCCTTAAGGCAGGATACGCGCAATCTACCTCATCATTCTGCCTTCTTCGAGGGGACACTCTCCCCACTCCGAGGTTTCTCGGCTGCCTCCAGCGAGCAAACATGGTTTGGGCAATCATGCTACCATCCGAGAGTCTCCAAATTCGAAGACATCCATCCCTGGCAGCGGAAGCCAAAGCCAATCCATCTGATTTCACAGCGATGCTCAGAATGGTCGATGAATGTCTTCCCACACAGTACACTTTGGTCCTGTCTTCATCAATTTGAGATGTGAGAGAGATAAGGGATCTGGGGGAACCTCCTGGAAGTTGAGCAAAAAGAATTCTGCTGGACTCCGCTTGGAAGAATATGATCTCACCTGGCCTCTTGGGAATAAACTCAAATGACCCCCAGGGCTGCTTGATGGCTTTGGTTTCATTGCTGAACTCCTCGTCCCAATCTCTCTTGCTGGTATCCCCACACTTGTTACCGCTCTCCTGAGCGTTCACACCAAAGGAAAGGTGCAGCTGAAAAGCCACACAAGGGTACAGGTATGCTTTCGCTCCCCCATCTGATGTTTCAAGCATATAAGTCTGCAGAATCCCCTGCGCTTCCAGCGCTGCGAGATGGAAGGCATGATTCACGTCCCATTGCGCTGTGCCTGTGTAGCGGGCCGGATCAACAGCAGAAAGATTTTGAATTGGAGTTGTGGAAGGATCACGCAGGATGCGCATAAGAACTAGCTGTGGTTTCATCCTTCCATCTCCTAATCATCCACCCTATTATAGGAGAGCAAAGATTTGCCGACCCTCTCGCTCACAATATCTGATATCGAGGCAACAATTCACCATCTCAGCAGCAATCTCAGGTTTTGCTTGCTCCCTTCTCCTGCTACTGACTCTATGCTTCTTGGTTGAGGACCGGGGGGGCACCAGTTCCAGCAGCAGCAAGTTCATAATGTTCAGCTTTTTACCCTACATTGGTGTGCAGCTTTAGCTCCATTCCCAATCCCGTTGCTTCTGATTTTCATCACCTCTCTTCTCTGTGAACCTTCCTAACTTCCTGCTTTGCTCCCTCCTATAACCTCTTCTTTTGAGCCGATCTTTCTCGGTAGTCCGTGGTACTTCCCGACTTCGTCTTTCTCCCGGATCTCATGAATTTGTCTGGAATTTGAAGCGTGAACCTCTGGTGGTTCTGTTCAGGACCATTTCTTACCTTGCAATAAGCACAGAACTAAATAGGCGGACAAAACTCAGAAGCTCGAGGAAACTTTTTCACCGTTCAATTCTGCAGTTGCAATCAAGGCTTTCACTTGAGAAAATACTGGAAAATCACTCATTTCTCGAGGTCGATAGCGTCAATTAAAAGCCTTTGAATCATCCTGGAGGTGAGCTCAAGATAGTGGACCTGAAACAAACCATGTTGACGACGAGTTTTTGAGCTCCATAAAGTAGCGTAGCAGTTAAATTCATCCAAACAGACTCGACCATGCCTGATTAATCCATTATCGATGAGAGGGAGGACTGTCTAGCTAAGCCTAATGTAAAACCTTACCAAAGGAGTAAAGAAGAGGGTCCTGGATCAGGATAATCAGTTGTCCCGTAACTGCCAGTCCCTCTAACAAAAGGTTCTGGTTTCCGTAACATGACCTGTTCAAAACTCCGTCCCTGCCAAGAAATTTTTTCTCCATTCCCTTGAGAGAAAAAATCTCGAACACAGACAACCCCATGAGGTTGAGGATTAGTGAGTTTTGTACAAATTCTCTCCGCCAACCGGCGGCTCGAGAATAGGGGGAAGAAGGATGGAGCCCAAGGGCAAGAAATGGTCTTTTCCTGATTTTTCTCGAACTTATTTTCGCGCCAGGGGCTTTCTGGATTATTGAAGTGTGAAGCGGTGGCACGAGAGTCAGTTTTCTTCCTTCTTCGAGTGACAGACAGACATTGACTGTTGTAAAGACTTCCCCCAGTTGGGCCTTTTGACTGACTTCTGCAGGCGGGATTTTCACCACTTCCTGCTCCAGATGCAGAAGTACTCACTTTGCGTGAAGATCACTACATTCACTAGATCAGACCTACCTTCACAGGCCAAAAACTCTTCCGACATCCACTACTGTGGTGGAAAGACAATCTTGAGGAACATGAGACACGCTGTAGAATCGTAGATAAGCTGTCACAGAATTTTTCTGCCTGTTTCCTGGGAGTCACAACCTTCAAAATTACGGAAGTAATCTGTAGTTGAAAGACTCTGCGGTTCACCCTTAGGGGTTATCTGCCATCGCACAATTTTCAGAACCTCTGTTGGCTACTTTTGGACCAGTTGCAGGATCCTCTGTGAAGAAAAAGTCTTTTAATTTTGGGAAAATAATCTAGAAAGAAAGGTCCAATAGTTTATCCCAGTTCGCAGAGTTTCAGTCCCTCTTGTTTCAAACCACTTTAGCGAAATTGAGGCACTGAGTAGCTTGACAAGAGGGGATGTGGACCTTAAAGGAATCTCGAAACTTAGGCTAAGCGAAAATTGGGTTCTGGGATTCCAATTTAGGTACCGTATCGAGATCATAAGTGAATATAAAAATTAAACTTTTCTTCTCCGTTTACCGAACGACTGCTTGATCGATTTAACTTTGAGAAAAACCTGCATGTTTCTGTGAGCCAGTACAGTTGCTGGAGGTAGAATATATGTCAACTGGTGTTGTTCAGATTGATTGCTCATGGGCGATAATTAAGAAAGATATATAGCTCAGCTAGAAAGATTTTGCAATGTCAGGAGCAACTCCCAAAACCCCCGAGTTGGGAGAAGGTGAAGAAGGACCGAGAAGGAAAAGGAATGTTAGTTTTGAGCAAGATGCGAAGGAAGGATTTCGTTCCTCATCATCTCATTCTGAAGGAAGCGCACCACATCCTCCAGAAGCTCCAGAAACGTCTGATAGGAAAGCATCAAGTTCTGATTCAAGCCAAGGTAGAAAATCATCAGGTTCCGATTCAAGTCCTGGTAGAAAAGTATCAGGTTCCGATTCAAGTCCTGGTAGAAAAGTATCAGGTTCCGATGCAAATACTGGTAGAAAAGTATCAACTTCCGAGTCAAGACCTAGTATTATAGAACAAGAGAACCTTGTGCATATCTCTCCACCAGTCCATCAGATCCTGCAATTGTCTTTTAAGCGCCTGTCGTCTGAAGAATCATCACTGAAAGCTCCAGGCTCAAATGAGATAGCATCAGTTGTAGCTGCTTCTGATGGAAGTTCTTCAGAAGCCAAGGTGGGGACGGAAAGAAAACAGTCTACTGGGGGGATGGAAAGGAAAGTGTCTATCGCGGGTACTGAAAGGAAACAGTCTACTGTGGGGACGGAAAGGAAAGCGTCTATCGTGGGGACTGAGAGGAAACAATCTACTGTAGGGACGGAAAGAAAACAGTCCTCTGTAGTAATGGAAAGGAAACAGTCTTTTGAGAAACAAGAGCAAATTATGGTGGATTATTCAGTATCCTCATCAGTGACTAAAGAGTCAAAAGCAGCAGCAGCCTCTCCAACCGAGCCGATTAAAAGACGGCTTTCTAAAGAGCCTGAAGGAGGAGGCACTCAGCAAAGCAAAGCAGGTTTGGAATCCGTCCCTGAAGTGGAATCCAACACTTCAGAGACGGATGAAACTAGATCAAGGAGAAACTCCAAGGGATTTGACCGAAGGAGTAAGAGAAAATCGTCTCTTGCCAAAGAGATCGTGGGAACAATTGAGAAGAAAAAGGGGCCTAACCTTCCTGACAAGTTGGGTTTTGGGTCTAGTGAGGACAGGAAGGCCCTGCAAGTTGAGACTTTGAAAGAGAAGAAGAAATCTATGGTTGCCCCCAAGTTGGAACCCACGGAAGTTCCAACTTCTCCTGAGAAGAAGAAATCACTTCCAATGGGCATGGGGTTCGGATCTAGTGAGAAAAGAAAGACGGCATTCGATAAGACTAAAGGGAAGAAGAAATCCGTGATGTATAGCAACGAAAATGAGAAAGATATGATTGAAGCAAAATTAGGATCTTCTCTGAAGAATGAGAAAACCACAGTAACACTAGAAGCACAAGATACTACGACTAGACAGGACAAGGACACCAGAAGCACAAGATACGATGACAATGTGGAAGGAGAGAATCAACAACCGGGAAGAGAAGATCCAGACCAACCTGAAACGACTATACTGAGGGAAGAAGTTAAAAAAGAAACTGAAGGCACAGATCTCACCGCTCACTTTGTGGACCTTCCTCCAAGTTACTCCAGTCCAGAACCAGACGATGACAGCGAAGATATACCTCGACCAAGAGAACCTCGGTTTGGGAGAGACCGTGCTCCTTCCATCTATTACGAAAGACCTGTAGTAGACCCTGTTGATGAAACCAAATACAACGATTTTGAAAATGAAGCTGTATCAATACATGCAAGAGACCGTGAATCCTCCATCTACTTTGAAAGTCCTCCATTTGTCTCCAGACAACGAAGCGTCCAGTTGGAGGAGGAGGAGGAACCTCCTCCCATCGCTTTCTATGATAGAGGGCGGGCTCCCTCTATCGACTCTATCCCCCTTGATGACAACGAGGCATTGACAAGTACTCTGCTTGCAGGAAAAGATGATGAACCTCTAAGAAATGAGCTCGAAAACTGGTTAAGTTCAGCTATAAACCGAGTTGAATTTAATCTGTCCTCTATCTGGGCTGATCCTGTTTTGAGGAAAGACTCTTCTCCGAGTAAGCTGTCACCGAGAAAGTCTTATGCTCCCACTAGGACTCCAAGAAACACGCTGGTTGGTGGATCTCTTTCATCGTCAACAACCACCAAGAACTCCATCCAATGCTCTGCCTTATCTTCATCGAAAGCAATGAGACGTCTATCAGATCTAACGATCAATATTCTAGACGGGACCTTGTCAGATGAGAACAAGGTGTTGTTGCCAATTGAGGTCATGGATCAGAATGTCTCCTCTTCCACGCCTGAGTTGCAAGGTTCCAGTCAGAGAGGGACTCCTCGGAGGATGGGGAAAACACGATCAGAAGAGGAAGAGGAGGAAAGGTCCCACTGGATCGCACACGAAACTGCTGAAGAAGGATTGAGAAGGCTACAGAGAGAAGTGGAGCAAAGGGCTTTTGCAACATATGCTGCCAAAAAATCACCTCGCTTATATCTACCAGATACCATCAGAAAGAGGAAGAAACCAGCAGAATCTGTAGCTGCTTCTGATTACATGCATTCTGACTCAGGCCGTGGCCATGTACATCTGCGGTTGACACTCACCAAGGACCTCCTCGTAAGTAGCCACCTTGGACTAGTATTGGGTAACTGTTGAAAAGAATACTGATATATTAAAGGAGTTTTACATACACAATTAAGTTAAGAGATCATCATGTACAACAGGTAAACGTATACAGTTCTGAAGTTCTGGTATTGGTCCAACGTTGCTGAAAATTCGATCTGTGAATCCACTTTTACATGCTTTATTCTTATATGACAAGCGATGTTATGTCCATGTCCTCCATGAGCTGATAGAAACTTGAAAACATCTTACTGCAGTGTAAACAAGGAGGCAACGATATCCCATGTTCCTTGAGAGTGGCTGGGCTCTCGGGCCTTAACATTACTTCAGTGGAGGATAGAGACATGGAGCTGTTTGACAACCTCCAGATCTTGGATTTCTCTGAAAATCGGATTAACATGGTACCGGACCAAGAATGGATCATCCAATTGCCATCTTCTGTCAGTCGCACGAATCAAAGTAGATTCTATTCTATACCAACATACATAGAAATGCACAAATGCGATTCCATATGGTATGAATCTCAGCTCTGTTTATTTGACATCTGCAGGAAGATTTAAGTGGACTATCTCAATTAAGGAAGTTGAACCTCATGAGCAATCAAATTTGTCACCTGAGGTTGTTACAAGGACAATTTGATCAGCTTCAAGTAATTCAACCTTCTATCATATTCGCGCCTCTGTTTCTGCTATGCAAATAGATATTGGAAATATATACATCTACTTCCTGAGGTATACTGTACATGATTCAAGTTGTATTTCTTATACTTCATCTGCTATGAAGCATGCTCACCACTCCCAACAATGGTACACTCCTACGTAGGTGAAGCGTCCCTTTGTGTACTCATGAAATTTCCAGGCATTGGATCTCTCTTACAATATATTGGGTGGCTCTGCAATTGTTGACTTATCGAAACTTCCAGCACTTGAGACATTGAATGTGGACCATAACAGTATCGTTGAGATTCCAGAGGGAGTTGGAGATCAATGTTCGTTTCAACGTCTGAAGATTCTTTCAGCAGCCTATAATTTTATGAAATCTCCATCTCTGGAACCTCTCAGCAAGGTATACCCTTGCTCCTTTCTCTTTCCTTCTGCTTAGTCAATTTTTCAATTTATTTAGCTGCTTACATCTGACCCTGATAACGTCTCCACCTACCTAAAGGCTGAATTTCCTTCTGCAGCTACCTCGTCTTCAAAAATTGTTGCTGTCTCATAATGGTATTTCAGGCATTCCTGAGCAGGTACCCCTAAGAATCTTAGCTTCGTGACACACATAGTTTATCATCAACTTCCAGTAGTTAAAAAGTAATTGTGTATTTGCTTCAGATCTTAAGTCAAGTTTACTCCCTCTCGATAGTCTCGTGGCCTTTTGGATTACTTTTCAGAAACACGTTGGAGCTTTACAGTCCACAGTGTTAAGGACTCATTTCTCACTAGAATAGTTATATTAATCAGCAGTGATATATTTCAAAACTAGATATACCGCAATGGTTGGGAAGGTTGATCTAATATACTGGGAAATAAACAAAGTTTAGAAGATACATGAAGGAACAAATGATTCTGTGAACTGAGGCTAATCACATCAATAACGGATTCCTATTTAACTTTACGGATAAAACATAAATATTCAATAAAAAAAATTTACAAGCTATCGTGAAATAAAGATATGAATAAGTGTAGGGACTCCGTTAAAAGTTTGATGGGTGGAAATTCATAATGGAGAACACCATGGGTCATCGTTGGAGAGGATGACCCATAAGTTGTCATACTATAGCCAGGATCTCATAAATATTAATGATGTCTATTAAGAAATCAAATTAAAAACTAAAATTTGAATAAAATGAGTGTAACTGCGTTTAACCTTCTCACTCACTTTCCTTGCTTTAATTTGATCATTAGTACTCTACTTCTTCCCTTTTATCTCATAATCAATTAATGCTTTGTACTTGCTCTTGGAGGTTTTGAGTAAATTTTGGAGGAGAAGAACTGTAGATTGTAGATACAGTGCACTAGAAGTAAGTAAAAATTGTACAAATAATTTGCAAGCCAAAGGCGTGAATACAAAGCCTCTTCAAGAAGGAGTTTAAACCCTTAATTTGCAAAAAGGAATCACTAATATGATCGGATGGAGATGGGTAAAGTGTGATGACGGGAATGGAAAGAAAGAAGAGAATAATTTAGGACTTGTTCATTGCAAAGATTGGATTTGATATGAAAAGAAAATATTACTTTTATAAAATATCTATCTAAGAAAACCTTAACTTAATGAGAGTTTTTTTTGTAGATTTAAATCTCTTGGGGCTTTAGATAGTTTATAAGAATGGATATTAATTCTTTTTCATGTATTAGTGTATCTTGTCGAGGACCATATGATATTCAAAAATGAGAATAGGAAAAGAGGTGGATTCAACGGTCGATAGTTCTCAATATAAGAGAAATAGAAATGGCTTTAATAGAAATAGTACATATATAACTACGGATTTAACTTTATAAGGAATTGATATTGGTTTGCTTGTACCTTCTATGTGTCATGTTCTAAAATCAATTTTATGCAACTTTCAAGGAAAATTCCTGAGCAGGTACCCATAAGAATCTTAGCTTCGTGACACACATAGTTTATCATTCAAGCTTCAGAAATATATCAATGGATTCAGTGATTACATTATGGATGATGTTGCCCAAGCAACCAGTCTGATGCTGCAGTGTACTTCGTATTGTTCTTGGTGTTTTCTTAGCTACACTTTACAACTGTCCTCTGTTGGACGCTGTGCTGCATGAAAGGTGTGTCTCAGTTCTTGCATGTTCGTTTGTGGCAGATCAAAGCCGATGTCGATGCTTTTCCTCGACTCGAAGTATTGGACCTGACAAATAACAAGATCATGAGCTCCGACAAATTGACACCATTGTTTCGGAGCCGCTCTTTAAAGCAGGTACTTTCACTGCCATACTTTATTTCTATCGTCTTTTCGCCTAGAACACAAGCTCTACATAGTGTGTCACTGGGGACCAACTAAATACTGCTACATAACCAAGAATCCCTTCTGTATCCGGAAGTAACAGCAGAGGTGAAAGGGAAACTTCTTGTGCTCATAGTCTCTCTCCTGAGATTTTTTAATACAACTGTTCAGATATTTCTGTGGGAAACACCTCTGGCAAAGAAACTGGCATGCGATGGCGCAAACAGACTTCTTAATTCAGCGAAACCTATCCTGGAGCACATTTTACACGCTCAGCAAGTTGGTCAGAGCTGGGTCACGGAGCAGCCTCGACCTCAAAGTGTTGAATCTGAAGAAACCATGCACATCGTACAACAGTATAAACCACCGGACATCGTACGTCAACAATATTTTGTGTCTCTCCTGACATCCAGTCACCTGAATCACGAGAAAAAGAACATTTAACTCCAGCGGAGTTCAGTGTTTTCTTGTGCTTGTCTCATTCAAAACCATACATCCTTCATAAGATGAAATAAAAGAGTTCGACATATAAAGTCCATTGTACAGGGTAAGTGGATTCTAGCGTTACCACACATTGGTCTTGAATACTCTTTCCTGCTGTGCAGAAACTATTTGATAGTATAGCAGAACAAGAGATGGCATGTCTCTTCAAGTCCACAAGTGAAGTGATCAGGAGAGAGGCTGGTGATAAGAATTGTGGAGTGCACAGAGGATTTGCAAGTTTAACTTTGCCAGTGAGTGAACTCCCATCAGCTCAAATACTGATTGATTCAATACATGTGGACTTGCTCTTGCCAAGATAGACTCAAGTGCAAAGTAATCCAATTAAGTTAACTTTATATTGGACATTAAGCTCAAGTCCAATTCAGGAATTGTAGACTGATTTGAAGGACCCCAAAACTTTTGAAAAAAAAAGTACAGTTTTATGTGCCTTGAATTCGACATCCAATTCTCGAACCGTATGAGCGTGCAGCATTTGGATTTAAAGATTTCTCTTTTTGTTGCAGTTTATCGATGGACATCTGAGTCCTGTCATGTCAATATCCGAAACACAAGCGACTGATCCAGTTTTGTCCGACGTGGCATCTAGTGACATCCCTCCTTCTATGGATGAAGTAAGTGGTTCCATCCGCCTCCTTAGTTCACATGTGATGTTTGAGATAATGAGCATTGAAGACACAAATTATAATCGTTGTGGCATAATCTACGCAGGCAATGGAGAACATTCAAGTGAGCAAAATTTTGACTGGAAACCATCTCACTGATTCAAATGCTGCTCTTCTGTGTTTGAGAAACGCCCTGGAGGTTCCTTTTCGAGAGGTGAGACTCAACTTTCACCTTTCAGAGTCCGTACCAACTTCCATCAAATTTCTACTGCTCATGCATGTCTGCATAAACTCCAGATCGGAAATCATTGTCGTTAGAGAAACTGGAAGACCCGAATTTGGCGCAAAGAAGAGAATTTGGACCTAGACACTGGAACATCGTATGATCTAATGTTGACACAGTAGTGCCCAGGAGTGATGAGATGGTTTTCTTCTATCTCACTCTTGAGAAAGTTTGCCTCAAACAGTTTTAGAAGGTATATTGATGAGACCAATTCGATGCTTCATAATGCAGGTTGATTTCAATCCTGCCCACTATCTGACGATGTCGAAGTCGGGGTCGATCAGAGTGAAGGATTCCGGGCTGGGTGATCAAGAACCAATCAGTTCACGAAAGGACACTATTTATTTGGCGCAGAGATTCATTCACCAAGCTGAGGTTTTTTTCCTGACTGACCAGGCCATATACTTTCAACGCAGTTGCAAGGTTAAATGTAAAGATGCATGTTTATGTATCTGTGGTTGCTCATTAAGTACTCCCGCTGATGAGCGTCCTGCCAAGTTCTCGTTCCCTCCCACTATTTATATAGATCCTTCATTTATTGTGGATTCAGGAGCTAAGAAGTAGTCTAGTCAAATTGAGCAATAGAATCTCTACGAGATCGTTGTCACGCTAGAATCAATCCCTGCCGCAAAGGACGCAGTGGGAAATAGACATGTAAAGTCAGACTGGGCACGAGAATCTTTGGGGAATGGTTGTTATCATGCTAGAATCAAACAACGACTCAATCAACTCTGCAATCAACGACTCAATGGAGAGTAGACGTATCAATACTCTTTGAGATCTACTGATAATACCGAGTGATTTCGATCTCGCGTCAGAGTAGATTGTCCTTTCTGGACCGTGCGTACTATGGAAATTACTCTTTAATATCATTTACGTTTATTTCTTTCATAGAACAGACGAGATCATCAGACTCACAAAACTATAGTAAAGGTCCAGCTTTTGACCTCTTTTGAGGTCAAAGCCCTGCTCTAAGCTTCCGGGATGCTCAATACGGGATCTTGTCATAGAAGATGTATACGAAGATGTAGGCCATTGAAGGACCCGAAGTAGCTGACACTCTACACCTGGAGATCTTCATACTTCACTATCCCTTCCATGGTACTCAAGAGTTTTCGAGGAGAAACTCGGTACGAGGGGCACTGCGCGATATACTGATGAAGTTGCATGTGATTTCGCGGAGGTTTACTATGGCCGCCTTTGGCTTCCCTTCGCTGTTTAGTGTCTCAGGACTCAAGCGTCCATAGCGCTTGTTGCGATATACTCTCTTTCACTTCGCTCTCTATCACTTCGATACGTCTCTGCAGCAGCACCATCCACTAAGCCCCCGCATTGTTCCACTCCTCCCTTCTCCGGCTAATTCCCTCCCCATTATTTTTCCCTCGCTCTCTGCCGGCTTGATGGAGGTCGAACCATCAAGCCGTGTCTACAGTGTTCCTACCCGACTCCACCTCCCGTGTCAATTTTCATCGTTCATGCACTGCTTACTGGTGGTCAATTACATAATGTTTTATAGTTCTCGCATTCGTTTGAATAGCTGTTATCGATTTCAAGTTATTTACTAGTCCTTAAGATATATGTTATTCTCAATTTGTTGCATTTATGCCCTTGCTTGCTTCAGGAGGTTACATTCGATGCATTCTACTTTATAAATTTATCACTATTCTAGCATTGTGCATAAAGTAATCTTGGTTACCGATCATTTGCATTTCATGAGTTCTGGATCCAGAACGGCTTCTGCTCTCATCTACCTATATCCCTCCCATGGGTTCTGTAAGGACTTTAGTAGCTCCGAAATATTTCTTTTCTTTCAACATTGACTTTCGAGCGTCTACGGGGTCACTGAAAGGCCAACTTCCCGTAAGCAAGCAATGTTAGTGGAGATAGGCTGAGCAATCACTTCCCTTAAGAAATGATTTTTTCCAACCGCATAAGTATGTAAATTTCGCGATTCAGAGCTCCAAATAGTGGGTCTACAAAAGAAACAGAAAATGCATCCTCATCGTGCCTCTCGATAAAAGTCTTTGTTCCTCTCCATATTCTGCCTTCATAGGCACGAGAAGATTGAGAGGGCCTATTACAGACAAGCCTCGTGCTACAGTTAGCCGTCAAATTCACATACTGAATCACAGCTTGTTCGTTCTCTATGGGTAACCTCCTTTCTTGATAAGGGAATTCGAGAATTAGTGCTATTTGTGCACGTTACACACTAAATCATGGAATCTCCTGTCTTGGGCTTCAAAAATCGAGGATCCTGGAACTTCTTCTGCACTTGCACGCATATGCAATTCCCTAGATTGTACGAAGATTTGCTGTCCTATGAGCAGATTATTGGCTGTGGGTCCGACTGTGAAAGTAATTTGGGGATCACCTTTGGGTTCTAGACCATCTGCAGCACCGTAAGAGGTGACTGCTATTCTAGAATAGACACACGCTCCTCTTTCCTCCGCCAGATTACTGCGCTTGAACTTTCACCAAACAGACCGACTCATCTCATGCACAGGCATGAATGAATATGTAAATCAGAAACAAGCTCGGTCGGGTGCCGTATCCTAGCAAAGAAAGCTTCACCCGGCCTGAGAAGAGAAGAAAAGATAGAATCCAGCTCGAATCTCGTGCTTACCAGAAACCACTTGTCACTGCTAAACTTTCGAATTGAGGAAGATGTGCCCACCTCCAGGCTGTAAAAGCCACCTGCACCTTAGCTGTCTCCAATTGATGGCACGTACGGCAAATCCGAGCAGGATGAGAGATGTTCTCAACCGGGACAACAAATCCGTAGTCCAGAAGCTACTGACAAATCAGTGCAGACAGGAAGAAGAAAAGTAAAAGTGTAGTGAGGAGAAACAAAAGTGTAGTACTTTATTGCTGGTGGGCAAACTGGTGGCAAGTACCCACCCATAGCTAATGGTAGAGACATGTGGCAGAAGCGGGGTAGACCTTCCCAGATTTTCTGACTAGGAACCACCGTCAAAGGGTATGTACAACGTGCGTCTTGTTCGATTAGTAAATAAGTAAATAAATATATAAATATGTACTGTTCCATGATTGCTTCTCTTGAGACGATAAAGGTTTAAGTGGAAAGCGGACAGTCCTGATGTATACGCTTTGCAGATGGATGCACAAGCACAAATTCCTAATGTGCTGGAGAGAATGCGCTTGCACCTTGCAGAACTGGACAACGTTTTGCAAGAAACTCTGGAACAGCCACCTCCGTTTTCTCCTCCAAGAAGGATGTCTTCAGTGGGTGAGTACACGGATTCCGAAGGGATGCTGACCTTCCGATGATTTGAGTTTCTCTAAGTAGACGCAGTTGGTTCCAACGCAAACAGGAACCCATATTCCCTTTGGACAAGGATACTTATATAGTGATTTGTAATGAGTCACGTGAGACAAGATTTTTGACCGGATTGAGCTCCTATAGCGGGGCTGGGCAGGAATTTTGTTCACATAAAAGAACTCTCAGTTTCTGTAGAATTATTAAGGCTCGACTATTTGCTTCTTTCACCTCTTTATCTAAGTTCAGTGAAGTAACGGACTGCCGCGGAGAATACCAGCCCCATCTTCAAGAAGAGTTTGATGTTCAAGAAAGTGCAAGTGAGGTGCATATGCTCTCAATCTGTACCAATCTGTAGGCCTACGTGACAAGAAATCTCAGCATTTGCGCATGGAGTTGCAGGCTCTCGCACGATGGCCTTAGATAAAACCGTGGCACGGGGAAGGTAAAAAGAGTTCACAACTCAAGGCTGCTTCAAATCATAATATCATTCAGATGTCATCCGTGTTGAGGTTTCTCGTGGACTTGAGGACTTCACACTAATCTGAATCAGTGGAAGTACCGAGAGGTGACTAATTGTATAACTCCAGGCTCTCTTCAGTCACTTGCAACTTATTGTAGTGCCTGCCCCTTATGCTGGAGAGGGGGGAACGGAGGAAGATATTACTGTACACCGCTCACCAGATGCGCTAAATGAAGAGAATTCCAATGACGATGCGCAGGTTTTAAGGTACCAAGGTCCAATATGCTCGGCATTATATAACGATCTACCCAACATCGTTTATGGTTCCTACCTGTAACTTCCACACATCTGAGTACTCTGTAGTTGACCTGAATGGACTAAGAAAACCATCCGCCTGCGGGATCCTGCCACAGAAAAAAGTGTAGGTTAGCACTCAAACGATGTGCCGAAAATTTATGGGTTGCTGTGAGCAAACGCAAATATAGCTTCAGGCGACACGAAGTTCAAAGTCTTTTCTCACAGGTTGTTGGTTCATGTGTGAGATATTTGAATCATAGTGCGAGCACATGCAAACTTCATTTACAAAGCAAACTTCTTTCTATATAGGATGCACAGACTCCTGAATGCAGAAATCCAATCACTTCCATTTTTCGCATTTGCCTTCATTGCCGGCTCAATGCACATAAAAGAGTTATCTCAAATGAAGCTTCTTGTTGAATGGCGATGGATTACGTATCACGCTGGCTTCAAGTTTCTCGAGTCTCCCCCGTGATGATTAGATTAGTGGATCTCTAGACCTACAAGCTCCAGGACGAGAAAGATAGCAGGAATTCTAAATCAGTGAGAAAAGCATGATGGAACCTGAGTTCCACGAACTGTGAACAAGTCCGCCGGTTAAGGAACTAATGGGAACGGCAGATGCAATTGCTCTGGAGGTAGGTTAATGGCCAAGTACTTAAAGTTGGGAGAAAATAGCTAGAAGCCATGGCTTTCATATCGAGAGCACAACGCAACATCCTCCAAAGTGGATCCCTGAACCATAATGTTCCTGAACTCCATCTAAAACCAGGATATGCTATGTTTCATTTATTCTAAGGATAGGTGATCCAGCGCCGGGAAAACACACGGAAGACGGACATTATGCATGGACCCAATAAAAACATGAAGAATGAGCAAATGAGACACAGCAAAACCCTTGGAACAACAGAAAGCCGAAATCGGAGTATGCTTTCTCCAAATCGTCCTGAAGTTTTTCCCCAAGTTAACTCTGGGACAAGCACTGGAAGTTGTGATGGCTTCCTACTTTGACTAAATGATGCCAACTGGACTTCTGAGATACGTCTAAAGCCACCCTCTCAATTGGGTTACATAGAGCTGCCTACGGACATCAATAACATACGACTCTCCTACAACGATCGACTTTAAGATCCCTTACATTGCTACTCAACTTCGCAAGCATCACTACATCAAATTCAGCCATTCACTGCGAATCCACGAGCTCTTAGAACCTCCATAGTGACAGGCACTTACAGAGTGACAAGGGCATCCTATGTTGCAAACTGCAAGCCATTCCTCATGACTCTCGCTCTTCCCTCAAATTCCGCCTGCAGAGAACCTCAGGGTGTTAGCCCACTGGCCCAGAGGGAGGGGGAGGAGGATGCGGACGCTCAAAAAGCCTCTAAAAGATCCACACTGTATGAAGAGACCATAGATAGAAGAGACACGGGGAGGAGCACAGTTCATCCATGCACTGACATGCACCGCTCAATTTGGACACAGCGAATCGAGATCATCTTCCCTTGATATAAAGTGTAATTTTCACATTAACAATGCATTCCGGGTGGAGTGTTCTGACAGTCATTCTTTAGCGCTGGTAGCATCGGGCAAATCTACACTGGACACAATACTTGAATGAGTTGTGTGCCACATGGTGCTGAATCGAACAAACCCACACATATGTACACTTGCATCTCTCCCCTTTCTCTCTGTTATGCACTACCTATGGTTGCTATTGGCATTTATGTATCAAGACTTTGAAATCTTCAAATCTTTCAGAAATTAACATTTCAGTACTCTACAACTACACCGCTACACCTACTCTCTACAAACGTTTGCCTCTTATTCAATGGCTGCTCGTTGGAAACAAAGTTAGAATACGATGAGGAGGTGACCCAGCGCCCCCCGGAGCACCAGAGTGAGCATTCACCAGAAATTCTCTATGCTCTCCCATGCTAGGAGGCCTCGGTTGAACAGCACTTCTTGCCAAGCCGATGTTGTAAGGGTGATGCTCAAACCCCCCAAAGTGTTGAACAGCACCAGGTCCCATTACCCCGGGTCCCATAGCCCCGGGTGGCATTCCTTGCGGAGCTCGCGGCATGGGTACTGCAGGAGGAGAAAACGAAGGGCCCGGAACTCCATTCTCCCCTCTCGAATGGTGGTGGTTAGCGAAAAAATGTGGGGAAGGGGTCAGATTGGGAGGAAGAGGAGCAGATGCAAACAATGGATCAGAAGCTGAGGGACCCTCGGTGGAAAGCCCCTGCATTCGCTTGAGATACAGCCGATACTTCTGTAAATGGCTCGCAACATTCTCCCGTGTCAGCCCCTCTACATTCATGAGCTGCATGATAGTCTTGGGTACCGCATTCTTGATCCCCAAATGCCCCACTGCATCCACAAACCTCTTGTGCAGTTGTGGAGTCCACACCAACCGCGGTCGCTTCAGCGTCCTAGCAGTGTTCCCGTCGGGGCAATCCCCTGAATCCACATCTTCAGACTCCGTGTCTCCCAGCTTCCTGGACTTGTCCAAACTCGCACCTTTTGTACTCTCCGAACCGGCTTCCAATCCCCCGTATCCACCTTGATCAGAACCTAAGGACCCATAAGGCACTGGTCCTCCTCCGGGCATCACACCTTGAGCCGGCCAGTAATAAGCAGGCCCGAAGTCTGGGCCCGAATTTCCAGACCCAACGCCCCCAATTCCACTTCCCCCTCCATTTCCCTCAGAAGCTTTCTCCCCGTCCCACCCTTCCTTGCCTCCCAGCATGGGGGACTTGGTAACCCTAACAGTTCTGCGTCCCGACTCATCCTTGCTCCTTTTCATCAAGTCATAACCCCCTCGGTCCTCGTCCATGCTTTCGTCGCCAGCATAAGCTCCTCCTCCTCCCCCTCCCCCTTGCTGGTCCCTCTCCACGTTCCTAGATTCATAGCAAGCATACGTCTCAAACGCAGGAATAGCAAAAGCGGTATTGGCCTTGTGCTGCAGCTGCAGCAGCGTCGCTTTAGAAGCTTGACTCACAGCGGCTTGCGTGGGAGGCGTCGAGCTGTTAGTGATACAAAACGCCCGTGCAAGCACCCTCGTAATCAGTGTGTGATGAAGAGGAGTAAGGTCTGCTGCGGACGGAAGTCCTCCCTCCCATTCCCGCACCCGGTTATTGTCATCTTTCATCGCCGCCATCATTCCAAGCCTCCTGTCTTGTTTAATCTTCACTTCACAGCGCGGAATTTAATTTCTCTACGTCTAATATCTCCACCTCAAATAACGCGAACTATTTTAATCTCAACTTCGTCAATCTCAGCTCGTCTTCTCTCTTTGTCTATCACTCCCCTCCGCCTCGCACCAGCTTGCACTTCCGGCATCGCCACTCTCCCGATTATTCCCTATCACTCCTGCTCATCTTCTCCTCCACCGAATTGTCCCTCTTCTCTATCCCTACCTCTCACATCTCCTCCTTCGCCATCGTCTCACAGATCTCTCTGCGCCGCGTCCTCACCATCCATCATCGCCTTCACCGAACAGTCCAGACAGTCCAGGCTCGTCTTCTTGTAGTCTCTAGTAGTCTCTCCCCAAACCGAGACTCAGTGGCAGGGCAGCAGCTAATGTCAAATCGCGACGCTTCTTTTCTTCATAAAATCTTCCATCAAGCGCTTCCTCGTTCTCCTGCTCGTCTTCTTCTTTTGCTGCTGCTGCTGCAGCAAGCTCGTCCTACCACGTCGTTGAGATGATGAAGACGATGAGAAGAACACGAGATGACCGACCAAGGTGCTCCGAAGGAAGGTCGGAGGCCGAATTCTCCTCCTGCACGAGGGAGAGAGAGAGAAGAGAGAGAGGGGAGTTTGTGGACAAGCCTTTGGCCCGCAGTGCCTCGCACAACAACAACAAATGGACGGAGCAAATATTTATCCCAGCGGTTGCCGTAGATTTTTCAATGAGAGAGACGGTAGACTTTTCACCCTACCGTCACCGTCAACAGAAAATTGATCATCGCAGTCTTTGGGAGGGTAGAAGAGTACGGGTTGGTGCGCTTTTGGCTTTTGGCCCGCCCCGCCTCAATTCAAGGAGCAGCACCATGGCTATGTGTCAACTACAATGGTACTACAGTAGATATTACTCCATCCTCCGATCGTGGTTCGGATCGAGGCCAGGTCGCGGCTGACTGTACCGTCGTAAAATCTTAGTTTAATCATATTTAAAAAAGTATCCCAAGACTTTTGGGTCTTCTCATGATCTTCTTGAACGAATCTAGAGTACGTTCAGGATCCGCTGTCTAACACCAGGCAAGTGTATCCCGCACTTACGCACCTTCCGTGATTGTATTCCGCGTGCGCGACCGGGGTTAGTTTATGTGGACCCGATGGCATGATACGCTCTATCTTGCGGCTCTACACCAAGGATTGCTGTACGCACGGGAATAACCCCGGTGAGTGGCAAAAACCTAAACCCGGCCTTTGCGGTCTTCTCAAGATCGAGCAGGCGATAAGTTTAAGGATTTCCAGTGCTGTACTCTTCCGACGTCATCCCGGATGATGCCCATTTGAATCTTTGCCTCCATGGGAAAGAAACCATCGCCTTCCTCCATTGCGTCCTTTCTGTCTTTCTTCCAGCCCCACGTCTGCCGAGTTCAATGCTGTGCTTTACTTTCGGTAAGTGTCAACGTCATTTAGCCTTTTAGTTCATTCGTTACTCTGAAACTCCCCGTACTTAGGCCAAGGAGTTCAAATTCAGAAGTAGAAAGTTCGACTCATGCGCATTAAGTTATCAACACCATAACTGATTGGTGGCAAGACACTACTTTCAGTGACTTTTCTCCGAAGCGTAATCTACTTACTTATCAACAAGATTTCCGAGGCGTAAATAGAGTACAATGAAAAAGAATTTAAAGAGGCAAACGTATCGTTGTTCTCATGTCCTTTTTGAGATTCTTCTTCGAGACATCGAGCTCTCCACTTCACCAGTCTGCCTATTAAATTCAGCAACTCTTAAAGGCTACATAGTTGTGCAATACACATCTTTTCTAAACAGATAAGGTTCTGTTCATGTATACCCTAATTAGGTCCAAAGTATCTTGTCAGAAATAATGCGTCATTTCAGTTTCCTTCGTGCAAGTTGTCACCAGATCCTCAGTCGAATGTACGGATGGGCGTACAGAATCTGCGTATTGCGGTCCTCATGTTCTCTACTTCAACATAGCGCAATAACGTACGGTACAGTATTGTGTCTGTAAAATTTACTCGAAAGGCCTGCTTTAACCGTAATATGATTATTTTCTGCAGAACCTCATTTCCATCTTACTATATTATATTATTTTGTATATTTAATTTATTCAACTTTCCGTTAGGAGGAATAAGGAACACCGTTGCGACATGTTGCAACAGAATCTACACATCTATCCCCAAACAAGAGGTCCTCCCATCTTTCTTGTTATCCTACTGGGTCGCCGTTTTCTCTCCACAAACAAGAGTACTCAAATGGTACTTTCATGTCATTCAGTGGACATGTCCATAAGACTCATGGTCATCATCATCAGAAGACTCATCGTCTGTTATGGAGTTCGCCATCTTTACAAGGCAAGAGCACCTGATAATTGCATGAGAGTTCCAAGTGATTCCATGTTTGTTGTTGTGGATACTAGTGCCTACGAAGTGGAATTTGTATATCCATACCTCTTTCTTTGTGAGCATATTGGGGAAGGATAAAGTATCTCCTGACCATAACGAACATCAGCATCTAAAGTCTGCAGCCAAAATCAAACGAAAAAAAATCAAAGTGACAATAAAAATTAAATCAATCAAAAACATCAAAATGACAACCTGGATGATTAGAGTGTTACATCGTCACATTATCATATGACTGGGATATTATGAGAAGTGTGCTGCAGCAGCAAAAAACGTACATGATTTCATGCGCACCTGCGTCATGTACACATCAACATCAATGTAAATTTCACTTAAGACCAAACGCAAACGTCCAAATTTCCAGCACAAATGACATTATTTCCTGGGTTCGGTCTTTGGAGATCTAATCATTATCCTTGAAGCCACATATCTCGAATAATCGTCCTTCCTTCCACCACGTCGAATTCGAAAATACAAGGGACTGCTTTCGACTACCAGTTTTAGTTGTATTTAGAGAAGCGATTTTTTGCCATAAAATTCACCAAGTGTGTTGAAAATATCCAATGCGGAGAGGGATGACTCCATTCAGCGAGTTAGTCTAAATTAGTCTGGGTTACATTTTTAGCTTTACTCTAAACAATGAAATATAAATCCCGGAAGAGTAAAAAGGTTGGAAACACAATACAAAGCACATGAAATGTGAACCTAGTGCATCTGACCATTCTGTAACAAATTGGTCCGATGTAAACTAATCTCGATCATATACTTCGTTAACGCTAAAGCTTCAACCTGTAAGAGAGTTGAAAAATCACTATAACTAATCTGATGTCTAACTTTGATTTGCATGTCACAAGGACAATCAACCAACACATGGTGCTCATTCTCAACTTTGCTCATAATACACAATTTGCAAAGTTGCATGGAATGCTCTACCTACTGCCAATGTCCTTGTTCTACTTCTAGTCTATGAGAACTAATTCTGAGCAATAACATGTCTAAGTGAAGTAGAAATCCTAACCTAGAGATAATCTTGCTCACAATACACCAACATAGAATTTATAAACTGCTGATAGAACACCATCTTGGTACCAAGTTGATGCCATAAACGAAGTAAGAACTGCACCTTGATCACTTCTCAAAGTGCAATAAGCTCCAATCTCCAAATGTTGCTAAGAAACATTCCAACTTGTGGCCCATGCAATCAGATCTATATACCAACCAATAGATAGAGTGGCACAAAAAACTTGGTAGTGAAATCTCTCATACTCCATAAACCTCACCTTAGTGGCATATGTGAGAGCTAAGAACAAAACTTCAGCCTCAAGAAGCAAAAACCCTGTTTCAGCAAGCAGCAATACGTAAGGAGTTGAGTCCTCACCCCAAGTTCATCACACAAAAATAGTTTTTGAACTTTCTCCATATTTTGCCACCATGTCTTCTTAGTACTTGGACCCCAAAACTGAACGCCATAGAGAACTATCGGCTGCACAAGAGATCTGAACGACACCTTCTTCAACTCCCATGTTGTAAGATGAGCAAGTCTAGAGTGATTCATAAGTGAATACAAAGCTCTAAATTTTGCATTGATTCTCATTTTCACCTAAGTAGACCAACTATAGTCACGAGAAACTCAAGGTCGAGGTATTTATAAGACAAAACCTGCTCCAACTGCTGACCATCAACACTCAACACATAACCCATCCTCATGCATGTTTCTCAACCACATATCTGGATTCCTGACAAAAAAAGGTCTACTTATGCTATTTTTGGAGCATAAATCATTCCTTCCTAGATTCTCAACTCATGCTTTAGAATATGCAAATCTACCTCTATTCACCATATGCAAGCGAATAAGGCCCGAAACCGGTAACTTACGGAACTACGGTGTCGGGGGAGTGAGTCTTTAGTGTAGATTCGAACAGACATTACCCTCCTTGTCGAGTCATACGCGGAAGTGAACGACGTAAGCCGTGACTGTGGACAGATGAAAGTTCTAAAGCCGACCATGGTTGAGGTTGTACCTCGTGTGATCTTGTTACTGTATCCGGAGATTAAAGTAACCGAAGCAAGCATCTGAAGATCACCGAAGTTAGCGCCCGTTTAAACCATCAGACACAAAATATCTCCCAAAGTGCGGGACTAAAACGATCAATAGGATATCTTCGCAAAGTTAGTATGATGGCGGCACGCCAACTCCTGTAGAGTTGAGCTGTTGTAGTCTATAATACATGTACACTCCATTCACTTGTATCAATTTGGCCATATATATTCCACTTCACAAATGATGATCGTTGAAAGGGATTTGTGTCTGTGTTATTATCTAGAGTTCCTTCTTGCCTTCAAGCTACTCTTCTTTTTTTCCCCCCATACAACTAAGAATGACCACAAGTAAAAATTCATCAATGTCATCCCATCTACAGTACTTGGATCTGGGTCTGGAATACAGTATGGATTCAATATTATTATAGTTAGAGGTGGGCATAATAGTTAGTCGCAGTCCCGGAAACACAATGTGATATTTACCCTATCCTAATCACTGTAGAAGTTCAAGCAAAACTCATTGGTCACAAACCCAACGCCGTGATTGGCTTTTAACCCACAAACATCCTGGTGGATCCAATTAATATCAACGGAGAGGAAGATATTGTCGCGAGGAAGGGACGGGGTTTGTCGCATGGGAGGTTTCTCCCCAGTTGGATGACTAGACCTACAAGATTGTCCCCGGGATAAGAGGGCAACGATTCCTGGTGGCCCTTAATTTAGACAGGGTGAATCGACGACCTTTCCTTACAGAATCTCGCCTCTCTCAAAACCACCTGACAAACGGAACCACCTCATCCGCTTTTCGAGTGTCCACTTGCGGAGACGAGATCTGCTATCTGATGCCCGAAATCTGTAGGTCAACTTCACCTCACGCACATGCAAAGATCAGTAGGAAATCCTTACACTCACGTGATGGATTCAGTGTGCGTTCGGGTAATCGATTATCCTCTCGATTAGGACAAATTTCTATTGTCCCCCGAAGGAAATCCCTTCACCATACGATCTCGGTAAACTTACTGGCTGCACCGGTCCTGTTTTGGACGTCATGTTCTTGTGACGTGTGAATCTGGTCGCCTTGACATTGCGTGCACTCACGGGGAGTTCCAGAAAGAAGCTGGCGGGGGAGCATTACAGGCGTATCGGGTCCTCATGCTACTGTAGGTTGCGAGGGTGCCAACTATCTCCGGCTCCTTCTCATCATTAGATTTACAAGGTGATGGACAGACCACAAGTCAGTGACCACATATTAAAAGATTAATGTTCTATTATTATATGCTCCACATGACTTGGCTATCACACTCAAGTGGATTCTGGCCTGGAAATGACTGAACTGTACCTCGGAGATGACGCACGGGCAACGAAATAACATCTCATACAATATGTCGTACAAGCAGATTCTACGCAACTTGCTGTGTTTGCTAACACCTCATATTCTCGGGGCGATATTGTTGTCTAGCCCGTCACGTCGATTTGCAAGATATATCCTGCTACCCGAAATGGGGTAAATACAAGGGGAATAAACAGCACTTTTTGGTTGTCTTACTTTCCACCTTTGGGTTTCCAAATGGAGATATTGCAACTTGTGTATGTGCTATGATACGTAACTTTATGAAATGAAGTGGAAAGAATATTGTGGATGAGCTTTATGTGTAAAATCTACAAGACTACAAGCCAATTTTGAGATATGGAATGCTCTTGCATGTTTACAGAACACTCACAGTAGAATCATAGGAGAAGGTAATTAAGTAAGGGGTAAAATATACAAAACTGGAAGATTTATGATCAGGAAGACTAGCTCTAGAAAGGTCAATTTTAAATGATTGAGTTTGATTTTTTGAAAACTAAATCATCTTATTTTATTCGTGAAGAATGCACTATTGATAGCCTTGCTTTTCATCACCTCTTTCAATAGCTTGGTTTACCTGTCTTCAATAGCATTTTGAGGGTCCATGTGTGCAGATGGGTGATATGGATATTGTTCCTTAGAGACCGTAAGTTTCAAATGATCTATAATCCCCACTCCATTTTAGGGATACTCCTGAGTAATTTAGGTGGCTTCAAGTGAGGAAGATGACTTTGAGAGATAAGATTTCTAGGCTTAGAGATATGAGAGAAAGGATTTGCTCATTCAGGATATTTATTCCATGTTTTCTTTATGCCAAAGATTGGAGGAGGAAGATTCTAGTTTTGGATATTGGTTCTCTAGCTGATATTAGGTGGTCTAGACATTCTCTTTTCTTACAATGGTGCAGGATACCATTGGGTCACAAATGGAGGAGTTATAGAGCAAGTAGTGCTTTTGGTATATCTACCAGCCCGAAGGTAGAGAGTTTGTAGAGTATTGTGTGACACACTTTGAGGTGATTATCTAGACAAGTAGTACAAGGAGGGAGGTAGAGCACTTGCTCTATTCTATAAAGGATTGTGGTTTGCTACCTATTGGAGTACACACAAGAGCACACCTCATGGGTTGCTTTGGTGAGATAGATGGATTCATTGACAAGTATAGAGATTTCATTGTTAGACCTTACATCACTAGGTCTATCCATAAATGGTATATTGATTGTTTATAGTGCAACACTTCCATATTGTAAGAACCATCTCCATGATGTTATACATCCTCCTAGATTTACTCCTCTTGATACACCAAGAACATCACACACCTCACCATTGGATGTCTTGGTAGCTCCTCTAGATAGATTTAGAGTAGACTCTTGCACTACTATCACATGTTTACATTTTTAGATGACTAATGAACATCAAGTTGGCTTAAGGATTATAATGCAAACCCATATGAGATGTTAGCAAAGTGTTTTCAAGAACCCCATATACATCCCATGGAGAGGGAATAGATGTTGACATACGCACCTTTTTTAATATTTTTTAAGATTTTTTAATATTTTAATATTTTTAATCTACATTGATGTTCACATCATACATAGACTTCATATATTTTATGATCATTTTATCAATTTTCTTCTTTCTCATATTTACAATTTATGATCAATTTTCTCCCCTTTTTTTATAGTGTATAGAATCATAGAAATCTAAAGTCTAAAGAGAATGATAGAGGAAGGACTAATTGTTTTTGTAGTGCATATGGAAGTATGAATTGCCATTATATTTAATGATAGAATTTTCTATCTTGGTTGAGGAGCACATCCAAGTCCGAGTGCACACAAATCATACACATGTACTCTAAGCATGTAATGTTCCAAGGACAAGAGGAACCCCAAGAGAAATACAAGGTTTCATCACTCAATACTCTAATGCCCCAAAGGAGCACCTTGTCTTTATTATATAGCAAAGAGGATCCACTCAAAAGGAGTTGCATCCTTGGATTAAATATATGGATTAATAAAATATCAATGAGCTCCACTTTTAGATTAGCTATTTGGATTGGTGACATGTTGTAATACCATTAGCTAGATTGTCACGCCATTTGTAGTGTTGCATCTAGATTGCTCGGACACTAGAGTTGCAGTGATAGTAGTTAGAGGTATTTCAAGAGCTTCCCATAGACTATTTTAAGATAGTCACATTTTGTGTTTGGGGTATTGACTTCACGGTGTGGCCCACCGTCACTTTGCACCATCGAGTGTGCCATCAATAGGACCATTAGGGTTTCGGACCTAGCTCAAGTCCAGGGGTAAACTTTTGAAGTGCAGCTCCAAAGAGTTCACTTCTCTAATGTTGAGCCTTTGAGTTCTTAGCTATGGTGGATAAAGGCCGGTGAGCGTCACCTAGATTTTCTTAGCTAGAGTGGATGTGGTTTGACTGTAATCAGTGCCCAGTTGTTGGCAGTTTAGAGAGTGACAAATCAAGTATTGATTTGAGTTGAGTTGAGTCGAGAGTTGACAACAATCTGATTACATTAGAGAAGTGAGGTCTAGGGGAAATTGGGTGCAAGAACTTTGAGTGTTGGTGGTATCTCCAAGCTCGGTGGATCGTTGGTAGCTCGATTGAAGTTTAATTTTTCCCAAGTGTGCAAAAGCTCATTGCTTGATGTAGATTTGGCAATAAGGTAGACGGTGTGCGGAAGTGCTGGCCAATTTTTGAGCAAAGAAGAAGCTAATTTTGAGCAGTTGTTGTGATTTCTCAAGAGGTGAAGGCATGACCAATTTGTTGCAAGTTTGGCACAGAAAGTAAAATTGAAGGTGGAGTTGGGAATCTATCCTTGTGAATTTGTGATTTGGAGAAACCTGTTTTTCAAATTTTTGCTCGAGTGAAGAGTTAGCGGAGGATTTGGCGGTCAGCCAACTTTAGGATTTACGTCAGATTTTTGCTGGAGTTAACAACAGATTTTGGCCAGATTTGGAGGAGTTTTGCTGGTTGGCCAGATTTAGAGGAGTCTCACAAGTTTGGAGTAGTTTTGCCAGATTTGGAGAGGGTTCAAAGTGGCAAGAAGAAAGGACTCATTTGGCTGAATTTTGAAGCTTCGAGGCATAAGGTTGTGGGCTACGAAGGGCCAGCAAGCCAGCTTGTTGGCATGAGGCTATCTAGTTTAGAGTAGATCTTGGTCATTGTTTGGCAAAATCTACCCATCCTGCTAGATTGTGCACAATAGGGTTTGACTCCTAAATCTCTTGTTCCTAGACTGGTATCCTAGCCAACTGGTCCATCCTCACTTGTTGTTCTAGTGAATGTGCCATTGTCATCACACTTGTAGCTTTGGCTAGGAGAGGCAGTTTGATCCCATTCTTGGTGATCTCGGTAGCTTAGGACGTAGATACAAACTTCTCTTATATCAAATGCCAAATGGTGGAAGAGTCAATCTTGTGTTGCTTTATGAGATGGAGGGTTTTTGTTTAGATTTCTTGTGATTGGACCCTCTCTATTCTCTACTTCTTGTTTGTGCATCACGTTTGTGTGAGGTACCTTGAATTTAGAGCGTTGGTGCTCTGGTGTGCTCTTGGTAGTGAGGCTAGAGTAATGACCAGTCATACTACCTTTGTTTCTCTCCGGTGATGTAGGAAGTGATGACTTGTAGACCGTGAGAGTGGGTGTTGTGATGGTAGGTTACAGGTCACCTTTTTTCCTAGTGTAGTTATCTCAATTAGAGTTACATTAGTGGGTGGTGTTCTGTGAGTATTGGCACTTGGTGGTGCTGAGTTGGTGTTGGCACTTGGTGGAGTACTTGGAGTTGCGGTTTGCGGTTGCATTTGGTGGTTCCAGTTTACGGTTACTTTGTCACGACAAAGTTCTTTGGGGATTATAGAAGAGTTAGCCTTGCAATATGCAATGGGTTTACTTGGAGTGGCACTCAATATCAGCTTGTATCTCAGGTTCCAGTGAGGGAGGAGATTGACTCTAAGTTGGAGTTTGACATAGGAGCTGATTTAGTTTAGAAAGCACTTAGCGTGTCCGCATCATTGTTGTGAGACATGGACAAGATTTATGGGGCCTTCAAAGGCCCTAGGCATTACTTTGATATAGTGGATACCATTGAGTTAAATGACTTCATTCAAGAGTTTGATAGTTGGTGTGATCTGTAGCAAATGCGGAACGCAAATTTGTTTACACCTTTCATGGCATGGAAGGGGTTATTTCAGCATTTGGAGGGTCCGCCGATAGACAACTACCATGAGTTCAAGGGAGCTCATTTGGAGGAGATTGGGTTATGGAGATAGTATTGGTCTCCAAACTATGTCTCTATCACTTCAAGCTTGATTGCCAAGAGTAGATTGGTTGTACCCATGAGTTCTAGCTCAAGTAGTGTTGGTGGAGCTAGTGGAGGTGCACTAGTTGGAGATAGTGTTATCACAAGTGGAGGTACCGCTGCAAGAGGTGGTGTGGTATGAGGATTTAAGCCCATGGTGGAGTTCTTTCAATGTTTGAGGTAGAACTACCAGGGGTTGCGGACTAATAAGCTGAGGAGCTTGAAGGATTTTCAACGAAAGGCTGGAGAGAGCCTACGTGAGGCATACACTTGCATGAGGTGGCTGATTAGTTTCACTCATGGAGTTACTCATGCCCAGGCAATCCAGTTTTGGTATGGGATATTGGATAGGAAGTTGCGATGTAGAGTTCATGATGCTCCGTTGTTACTGGCTACTTTGCCTACTTTAGCAGTGGTCTTTGGTTTGGCTGAGCGTATTCAGCTTAACATGGTGGAGGAGAGGGTAGTGACATCTAGATTTGGTAGGGAGACCTCATCATCCACAATTGTTACTTCTTCTAGAGTGTAGTAGAGTGCACCACGCCTAGTTGATTTTTGAGGACAAGATGGACAACCCAGATCATATAAAGTGAGTGGAGGGCCTAATGGAGCTAAACCCTTACCTTCCTTTTCAGATCAACAACAACTAGTAAGTGGTAGTGTTGCTTGTTGGACTTGTGGTGGATCTCACCATAAGAGGGAATGTACTCAAGGCAGCGGACCTAATACCTTTGGTGCATTGCCGCCAACATAGAGGCAGTGTGAGCATTGCCATAGATTTGGTCACATTAGTGACCAATGCTTTGACCTACACCCGGAGTTACGGAGTGGTAGGGCTGCTATGGCAGGTAGTAGAGGAGCTCCAATTCAAGGAGGACAAGGTGGTAGAGGTGGTGGTAGAGGATCTACACCTAGTAGAGGTGCAGTACCTACCCTTACTTTTGATACAACTATGGCTACTCAGATTGAGAAGTTGGAGCAGAGATTGGCTAGTATGGCCATTGCTTACAGGAGATCAGATTCGGGCGTTGAGGCTTCCACCTCATATTCTAATGATAGAGATGCTTTGGACTTCATGTGTAGAGCAGCACAAGTGGATGCATCTAGAGCAATGACTAGGAGTGCAGTATGTGCTCCAGAGCCTAGATGAGTATCAATGGAGTTGGACCCACAGAGAAGAGAGGTTGGGAGATAAGTCAGACTTCCCTAGTCTTTCATGCCATTTGAGGCATTACAGACAACATCCAGGGCTCCTAGATGTCCCAATGCAGGTGTGTTAGTGGTGATGGGGTGCATGATGGACTACCTACTAGTCAGTCACCTGCTACTATACAGACTGAGTTGAGCATGATGTTGGGGACATCTCAACTGATTATGCGGTGCTTTTTGTTTTTAGCCAATCACATGTTTATATTGGGAGTTGACCCAACTCCAATGTTCTGGTTGGTTATGACACTTTGTGAGAGTAGGAATGATGCGGTTCCTACTACTAGAGCAGAGGTGGTTGATAGTGGAGCTGACTTGGTTGAGGAGCATGGGATCCATTCAGCGATCAGTGGTTTATGGCAAGCAGCAACGCTAGACTGGAGGAGTTGCCAACTAGACCGGCTTTTGAAAGAGCGTGGTTCATATCTGGTGTTGTCCTATTGGATAACCAAAGGGGGATTTTCTACTTGGTGGGACTTTTAGGGAAGGTCTATACACCACAGAGAGTCTTGTTAGACTCTGGTGCATAGCCCCTTATGTTGGGGAAGGTTGCAATAGTCAGTCTGGAGTTAAAGAAGACCAATGTAGAGATGTGTCCATTTCAGATCCAAATATCTATGGGTGGTGGTTTGACACAATGCATCACCCATGGAGAGCTAGTTTTTTAGCTTTAGCGTGGTCATGTGACTGATAGCTTGGTGGTGAGAGCTCAGGCTATTGCGACAATAGCTAAGTCATATGATGTGCTAGTTGCGGGAGTAGTGTTGTGTCCCATGGGTTTCAGTATTGACTATTGGGAGGAGACAACTTTCTACAGGCCATGTTGGTAGTCTAGTGAAGGACGAGTGTGTCGCCTACTAGTATGCTTTAGTAGTGGTAGTCTTGGCTCACTACAGTCCAAGACCATGGCAACATCAGTTTCACTTTCAATGGTGCATTTACTTGGCTTGGTGAGTTATTGTAGAGGATACTCTAATACTAGAGTAGATCACTTGGATTTGGAGTACAAGTGGGATTGTTCTATCCACCTTGGATGTTCCATTGTGGAGTTCAGAGGAGGCATTGTAGCAACGTGCAGATCGGTTGGTGTAGCAAGCTTGGAGTGGAGCCTTTGTACCACCAGGAGATGAGTGTGAGGATGAACCTCTAGAGTCAATTACCTTGACAACTCTTGATACCACACTCATTGCTTGGCAGTATCCAATAGAGGGAGTATGTTTATTGGAGTTGTCCGGTGGGATTAGCATCGGACTAGCTACAGTCCTATAGGTGGGTATACTAGTACGGAGGTACTTGTATGTGGAGAGAGATGAGATTGCTAGGCGAGTCTTTTTACATCATGTGGCACACTTGGCCTATTAATATCCGGAGTTATTACCAATGTCAACAGTCAAAGGTTATTAGAAGGCCCTACCAACAGACATTTCCTTACTAGGGGTGCATGATCTGGAGAGACATGGTCCCATTCACTTGGTGATTGCTAGATGGCCATGTTAGGGACATACCCATGTTGGTCAAGGTTTGGGTCTTCAGGATCCTTGTTCTATTGTGTTTTGGGAGATGTTACGGATATCTTTATCTTTATTTATGGCATCTTTAGGTTCATCAATCCATTTCTCCAACTTACTTTTTGGAGAACGTTCCTTTGATGGGTGATTCTTGCACCAAAGTGGTGGCAAGTACACATCAAGTCCATTCTTGGATGGGACCTATTGTATTGCTGGATGCAGCCAGAGTGGGATCATGGGCTCATTGTCTTTGTCTTTGGTGGACAAACCTCTTACGCAGAGAGGTTTTACAGCGTGCATATGATGGGATTCAATGACTAGACCACATCCTTGTTGATGACATCTTGGATGTGAGGCATTAATCTTAGATGGTGGTAGTGGCTGATAGGTCACCTATGGCAGTGGTGAACCTAGTTGGACAGCCTAGAGCCGCTTTTTCCACACTTATGAGTTTCTTAGGCTCTCATGCTTTTTGAGAGGGAGGACTTGGACTTGTTTGGGACTCATAGTTACAATAGTTGGTGGAGCCTAACGCCGATGAGAGAGTGGGTGTTGGGTCTTTTCATTGGTATTACCGTTGTTCTAGTAGTATCAAAGGCATCCAAGCGTCAGGTGTTAGGTCAAGCTATGGACCTAAACTATTTGACCTGGATTGTGAGCCTTGGTTTGGCAGAGCAGTGTAGAATGTGCTTGATAGGCATCACCACTCGGACATTTGTGAGCCTTGTGCTTATCAAGACGATTTAGGCACATGTTGGGGGCAATGGACCAAATGGACATGGTATTCTTGGAACACAACCAGTAGCTACTAGGGAGAGTGGTCTACTTGGAGTCCATCCGGGTAATTTTGGGCTACTTGGATTACACCCTTGGTGTGTAGTTAGAGGACGTGTGGAGCTTGCAGCCAGAGTGGGGGGAGTTTTTCACACCGAGGTTGGAACCTCTAGTGCTTGGGGGCATGACACTACTGCTCCCAAGGGCCTAGTGTAGCAGCAAGTCAGTACGTCTTCCACTCTTGCGACAATTATAGAGGATACTGGGGAGCCAAATCTTGGACCCAAGCATACAAGAGAGGAAAGACAAAGAGATTGGAGGTTCTTGAGGAGCTACACGAGTTGTTTTGCCTTCAATATGAAGGATTTGGGTGCTCTAAAAGGACCTAGTATACGGATTGAGCTGACTAGCAATACACCAATTTTCCAATGTCCTTATTGTTATAGTGACATGGAGAAGACATTGATTAAGAATCGGAGTAGAGACCTTTTTGAGGTTTGTTTGGTAGAGATCTCACATGGAGAGTATGCATCAACTACACGAATGCCAACCAAGAAGGATATGCATGGCAACTACACAAATAGGCAGATGTGTGGAGATTACCATCTTATCAACCAACAAACTAGTGCTGATCGGTATGCCATGCCTATAGTAGACAAGATTTTTGATGCAATTGGGCATGCAAAGGTCTTCAATACTTTGGATCTTCAAGCGGGATATCATCAATTGCCGATCAAGAAGGAGGATAAGTCCAAGACAACATTTTGTGCTATTGATCCTCATGGCAAGGATGTGTTATATCAATGGAGGTTCTTACCATTTGGGTTAAAGAATTCTCTTACTAAGTTCTAGAGGGTCATGGATAGGATCCTACTTGGATTGGATTTTTCTTGGTGCTATATTGATGACATTTTAGTCTATAGCACTATTGTGGAAGAGCATGAGAGATGGTTGTTGGAGGTGTTTGAGAGGTTGAGATCTCATGGACACAAATTACATCCTGTGAAGTGTAGGTTCTTCCATGAGCAAGTTGAGTATTTGGGTCACACTATCTACCCTAGAGGACTTGGTGTTTAACAGACAAATGGAGGCTATTGCACGTATTCCTCAGCCTACGGATGTGAGCAAAGTGCGAGCATTCCTTGGGTTGGAAAATTTCTATTGCCACTATGTTAGAGGATTTAGTGCCATTGCCAAGGCCTTGACAAAGCTGACAAAGCTAATACATGAGTGGCATTGGGGAGATGAGCAGGAGAGAGCTTTTGTTGATCTCAAGGAGAGGTTGACATTTGCTCCTATTTTAAGGAGACCGATCAAAGGAAGACCATTTTAAGTTCATATTGATTGGAGTATGTTGTAGCTTAGAGCGGTGTTCACCCAACATGATGATGAGTGGAAGGAGTTTGTGGTGGCATATGCTAGTTGCTCCAAAAATTCAGTGGAGGCAAAGTATAGTGCATATGAGGGAGAGTGCTTGGCAGTAGTTTGGGCAGTAGCACATTTCCGATGTTACCTATTTGGTAACCCCTTCACTCTCATCACTAAATCATCAGCCAGTGAAGTGGTTGATGGAGTCCGACAAACTTTCAGGAAGCTTGAACAATGGGCTCTGATTTTACAAGAGTATGATTTCACGGTTGTTCACAGGCTTGGAGTGGTGAACCATGATGCAGATGGGTTGAGAAAAACGCATGTCCGAGCCAGCAAGATCAGATCGGAGCACGTTGGCATGGTGAGATAGATGAGGAGATGGTACCAAGTTGCCACGCATCAGCCTTTCTCTGTATATTTTTTGAGGCTTTGGTGGTATCTCTCTCAACACATCTAGGAGGAGTTATTGAGGTCACAGATCCAGAGAATGAAGATATTGGTACAGTTCAATGAGACATTCATGATTGAACTGTACATTATGGTGAATCTTAATGATGGACTATCTTCACATTGGTGTTGTGGGTGGCATATTTGGGGCCAAGGAGAGAGATTGTGTCCTTTAACAAGCCAAGCGGTTCAGATTGGAGGGTAGACACCTTCTTCGGGTCTGGAAGGATGGTAGAGTATGAGTAGTACCACTTCCATCTCAGAGACCACAATTGGTCCATCATGCTCATGAGGAGCTAGGACATTTTGGAGTAAAGCATACATATAGCTTACTCCAAATTCATCATTGGTGGCGCGGTATGCAGACCAAGGTACAAAAAATTGTGCCAGATGTGTGGAATGATGCTCTAACTCAACCAAGTTAGAACATCATTCAATGCTCCAACGCCACAATTCCAGCCATTACCTATCATGGGATTGGGTTATTGTTAGAGTTTGGACTTTGGTGGACCTTTACCGCTGACTGTGAGATATCATCAGTATGTTTTGGTGATGGTGGAGCACTTCTCCAAGTGGATTGAGTTGGTGGCACTTCCTAGCAAGTCTAGTGAAGGGACAACTTACTTGTTCCTAGATTGAGTTCTTAATCATGTTGGTGCACTAGTTGAGGTTTTGATTGATCAGGGTACAGAGTTCTTGGGGGAGTTTCAGGTCTTGTATGACAAGGCTTTGATTGATCATTGTAGTATATCCCGAGATCACCCCAAGGCAAATGGCTTCACAAAGAGAGTGGTTCAGATGGTGAAGAGAGGATTGTGGAAGTATGGTTTGTAGAGAGGCCACTTAGGAGATTGGGATCTCCAATTACCTTGGTTAGCCATGGGCTATTGGTTCAGCCAGCAAGCTTTCTTAGCATCCTTCTCTCCTTACTTTCTACTCTATGGACAAGATCCAAATTTACCTATAGCCATTTGTCAAGATGCTCTTGTAGTTTTGGACTTGGATGATCCAGATGTATGGATGAGTGCATGTTCTCAATGGGTAGAGATCTTTTGAAGAGTGATGCCAATGGCCTTTGAGAACTTGGCGATTGCTCAACATAGAGATACTTTACGCTATGCTACCATTTGAGGAGGAGGTTATAGACCCTCAATCCGTCAATTTCATCCAAGAGATTATATATATCTACAACAGATAGCACCAACAACAGCTTGGCACTTGTACATGCAAGCTTGAGGTGTATGTTATGTGGCTCTTCTGGTGGATCTGCTACTACGTTAGTGTGTGATAGTTGTTCGAGAGGATGGCATATGGCATGTATAACTTCTCCTCTCAAGGTAGTTCTTCAAGGATGGTGGTTATATCCTAGATGTACTTGACCTATAGCTAGGTCATTCTTTATATGGTATAGATTGCAAACAGGCGATTAATGATAGGGTTCTATAGCACCCAACCTTCTAATCTTTGCCCAGCATAAGGTATACCGTATACTTGGAGTAGATGGTTATCTGGAGTTAGAGGGACCTAACTGCCAACTAGGAGGGCAATTGTGGCACTTTATAGTCTATGCATGACTTATGTGTGAGTTGTGCTTCTAAAGTGTATGATGTTGACAACGATGTATGTTGTGTAGCAATGTATATATGCACGACAACTATCATGCCATTTATAGTATCACATCTAGATTGCTCGCACATTAGAGTTACAGTGATAGTAGTTAGAGGTATTTAGTAATTTCCCATAGACTACTTTTCAATGGTCAGATTTCATGTTTGGAGTACTGACTTCACGGTGGGGCCCACTATCACTTTGCACTGTCGAGTGTGCCATCACTTGGACCGTTAGGGTTCTAGATCTAGCTTGAGTCCAGGGGTATAATTTCAATATGCAGCTCCAGAGATCTTTCTTTGGAGTTGAACTTGAAGGTTCACTTCTCTGATGTTGAGCCTTCGAGTTCTTGGCTATGGTGGACAGAGGCCGGAGAGTGTCACCTGGATTCTCTTAGCTAGAGTGGATGTGGCTTGACTGTAATCAATGCCAAATTGTTATTAGTTTATAGAGTGACAGATCAAGTACTGATCTGAGTTGAATTGAGTTGAGAGTTGTAAACAATCTGATTATTGTGGCACTTTAGAATCTATGTATGACTTATGCTTGAGTTGTGCTTCTATAGTGTATGATGTTGATAGTGATGTATATACGCATGACATGATATAACATCTAGAGTTGAAAATTGGCTTGGTAGCATCTGGAAGGATGTTATGTATGATGGGCTAGGTAGATCAGATAGAGGTGTCAACAAAAGAGTACTTCTACTAATAGGGCAAGAGTAAAAAATAACTCAAATTTGTAATATCAAAAGCTAGACATATTATCTAGAGGTGGAAATTGGTTTGTAACATATGGAAGGATGTTATGCATGATGGGCTAGGTAGTTTAGAGAGAGGTGTCACCAAAGGAGGACTTCTACTAATAGAGCAAGAGCCAAAAATAGCCTGGAAACTTTAGAGCCAATTTTGGAGGCCTAAACGGATGAATTAGGCCTAAAAAATGTACAAATTCACCCCCCCTCCCATGAATGCAATACTGATCTTCCTTCCTCTTAAGTTTGTCTCGTTGAGAGCTTTCCAACATTACCTCACCCACGCAATTTGGAGACTCCTATAAGGAGATTCCCTAAAGATCCTTTTAGTCAAAGATGGTTTGACCAACCAGATAGGGTCAGAACCAACATGTTACCCATGCGTGCAACCAATCTAAAGGTAGAGTTTGCGTCACCAATCCATGTATCTGATCCAAGGGTGGAGCTTCCTTCGAAGGAGTCCCCTTTGCTATATAATATAGTCAAGGTACTCCTTTGGGGCATCTGAAGTTGAGTGTGAAATTGTGTATTTCTCTTCAGGTCTCCTATCCTTGAAAGATTACATATGTTGATCCTTGTCTTATTTGGTTGGTGAAACAAGTTTGACCAAAGGGAATCTTTGGAGAATCTTATTATAAGAAGCTAAAAAAAGCATGGGTGTAGGACCACTGGAAAGCTCTTGATAAGACAAACAAGGGAGGGAGGAGGGGGAGGAGAAAAGGAAAGAAAGGCAATTTATTTTCATCTAAAAGGAAGGATCTTCCATTTTTTGAGGCCTAATTCATCTATTTTAGCATCCAAAATTTGCTCTTAAGATTTTAGTGTATTTTCAACCTTTGCCCTATTAGTGGAAGTAATCTTTTAATAAAATTTATATTTGATCTACTTAGACCATCATATATAATATCCCTCAAGATATTACCAAACCAATTTCCACCTTTAGATAATCTGTCTAGCTAATGGTATTACAAAACCCTACCCAATGCACACCAGAGCACACCAACATACACCAATGCACACCATTACTTGCACAAAGTGCCAAGCGCACACCAATGCATACAAGCATAGATCATCATATACAAGCATCAACCTTTGCACTTGCCACCATAACCCAACAATATGAGCATACATGTGCTCACCTTTTCACAAACCAACATACTCCAACTCATATGAGTGCAAACCAACATATACAAGTGCTCATCTTTTCATAAACCAACATAACCTAGTGCATATGAGTGTAGCTCATCATAGTCTTCACCATCCAAAGTAACCCAACACATATAGGCTCATACTAGCTTAAACTTAAAACATTTCATGTTTCATGAGATTTGAAACAATAATTTTTATTATAAAATTTGTATATCTTACATATCAAAGCTATTGTTATCATGGCTATCATCATTTGCACTATGAGTCTAATCAAGTGTAGGAAATTTTGGGTCACTAGTGTAACTACCATACGGAGTTTTTATGTTACAAATCATCATGATAATACTTTTTATTTCCTTTGAGCTCTTCCTAATGTGTCCTAATTCAAGACTCATGGTATGAAACTATTTGGCTTTAGTATTTCATTCCTTAAACCTAATCTTCTTTTTGTGGAAAATCTCTCAACATCTACTTTCATTTTCTCAACTTCCACTTTCATGCATAGCTTCTCAATCTTAGCTAATTTATGTGCATTAATTTTAACTTACTTACATCTCTCTTTTGCTTCTAGAGACTTGCTCTTTAATTTTGTGTGTGTAGCCAAGTCTTGCAAGAAAGAGGCCAAGGATGGTGTCATCTTGTAATTGTGCATTTTCCTCCTTTTTCAATTTTCATCCTCATGCTCTCTTTCCTTGTCTTCTTCTCAAATATCCTCCTCTATTCTCAATGCTTTTTCAGCTTGTAAACCATCTTCAATATAATCTGAATATGTATGACTATCCTCTTCAAACCCTTTGCATGTTATCTTCATTTAGCCCTTGCCCTTCACTTAGCACAAGATAGAAAAAGGAATCAAATCTAGAACTTGGCTACCAAAGAATGCATAAGAAAAATCTTGAAGTGTCAGCTTCCTCTTCTTCCTCTGGTTTAACATTTCTCTTCTTTCTACACCATCCTTTCAAAAGTATTCACTTCATTGCAAATTCCCATACTTACAAGTGCAGGTAGAGCAATATTGGCTCTATATCCAAACATCAAATTCATTTTCTTGAAATGAGAGCAAAGATGATTTAATTGGTGGAGCAATATTTGCTCTATATCCAAACATCAAATTTATTTTCTTAAAATGAGAGAAAAGATGATTTAACTTATCATCTATAGTTCTCCATCCCCATTTCAATTCTTTCTTTGTGACACTTTCTCTGGTGCACTTGTCCTTCCGATCTTGTGTATCCTTGTACAGTTCCATTTATTGTGCAGACATCTTGTATAATTTATCTCCTATCATCAACTCCGGAATCAACCCTTTCCCATACCAACCCAAATATGCAATCATGTAACTGAAACTTGTGCTCTTCTGAACTGGTTTTTTGCAATTGCTCCTTGTAGTCTATGCTAAGTGCTCTAGATCTTCTAAATAATTCAGAATCTGCTTATAATAATGAGACATCATCCTAAACCTTTCCTCCTTGAACTTCATTTTGCTCTCGATAGAAGAAAGTGCTGACAATACCATCTTGAGAAGAAGCTCTTGGAAGGTACTTCTGCTTGGTGATACACAAGGACTAGAATTAGAATTAACACAAGGATCTACACAATATGGAATAGAAAGAGGATTTAGAGACTGTGAGTGGGTGTACTCTTTGTTTTCTACTTATGCAATTTGCAATTTGCAATCATGACTATAACATGCAAACTACTACATCTAAGATGGAAATGGTTCATGGTGTGCAGATTTTCACATCTCTTAACTCTAGATGGCAAAATAAATCTCACTTCCCAATTCTCAATTCAATTGGATTAGAAAAAATGGTACATGATCAATTCAATTATCTTACTTTGGATTTATTCACCAATGTAGATGTAGGAATAATTGAGCTTTTGAGAAGGATGAGTTTCAAATATTTCAAGAGTACATAATGTGAATTTTGCTTGCTCCACATCACTTTTCTTATTGCTCACACGGTAACATGTTACCAATATCATAATTATTTTGTCTTGTGTGTTAGTAATTCAAACAAAGTCTTTCTTCTAATTCTACCCATAAATTTTAAAAATAAGACCACCAAAGTCTCAAAAAAATTTCATCACCTTTAACAACTTTTAAAAGAAATATTTAGTTATTAGCACTTTTTGTTTATGGGTATATGTCAAAGTTCTATGTAACTCATCCTTTCACCCATGGAGTTCATTGAAACTTATAAATGAAACCACCCAATGTAATTCCTGAGCAAGGGAAGGCAGCCACATTAAACACAAGAAGGATAGGAAGACCTCATCAAGCTGCAAAGGAGAGACAAAAGAGGTAAAATGAGGCTAGGCCTCAATAGTATTGATATGAAAATCTTCCCTACTACACCAATTTTGGCTATGCAAGTTGTAAGGTCTACAATCTATTGGAGCATCTGAAGAAGCATAACCTAGAGTGATTGCTCTCCTATGGATTGCACTAACCAATGCTCTCTATAGAGCAATGGACACACGTTGTCTAGACTATGAGAGTGAGATTGGTATCCCCTAGCATCTAATATAATAAGCTATTATGCATTCCCTGACAAATGTCTCAAACACCATGCTCATTGTTCCATATAACTCCAAGGCCAAAGGAACAAAGAGGTGACCTCGCTGCATACCCCTATACTTGGAACCTTACATGTTGTTGCACCGCTCACCGCCCATCCAAGAGGATGAGTAATCACTCCCTCCAAAATTGAATCACATGAAGGCTCTATAACCACAACATCCGCCATTGTCACTTGATCATCTCAGACCAAGTATAAGTGCTCACCGCCCATCCAAGAGGATGAGTAATCACTCACTCAAGAATTGAATCACATGAAGTCTCTATAACCACAACATCCGCTATTGTCACTTGATCATCTCAGACCAAGTATAAGTCTGCTTTGACACATGTCGTCTGCAAAGAATATGAACGTTCCCTCCAAGCAAGGTATCCATTCTCACGTGCCATAGCAAACACTATATCTCTTATGGCATCATGGGTAGCTATCTTCTCTCCTCCATAAGGACACAATGTCATAGGGACCACTGCTGCATCTAGTGTAGAACCACACTCACAAGTGATTAATGAAGTTGCAAACAGGTGGACCAAACTTAGGCGGAATGTCATCGTTGTAGAGAAAGTGGATGATGCTAGTCGGAATGCGCTAATGCACAATTGATCCAAGATCCAAGAGCATGCACCCTTGCCAAAGTGAAGATGTGCTCTAGTAACCCGAGGACATATGCATATGTTGTCACTCTCGCTCCATCAAGGAAGACTACAAACCAATGATCCAATTTGATGGTAATAATTCTTGATAAGAATTCATGATTTGACTGTAGTAATTCCGTATAGGAATTCGAGGAATGTAATTCCTTATAGGCTTCGCAGATCGCAGAGGACAAAAGGGTCCTCGTTAATAACTTAAAAAAAAGGAGTAAAATGTGAAGTAAATAGTTTTACCGCAATCAATTTCTAAAATACAGTAGGATAAACTTGCTGAGGATAGAGAAGGAGGGCATTTCCTTTTTCCTTTTTATCCTCTAATTTTCTCTAGATGAATTTTCCTTCTTTGGTCGCCGGTTTCTCTCCGGAAAGCGACTCTCAAGGCAATCGGGAAAGTACAAGTACAAGTTAATGGCGTCGATCAGGTTAACGGAAGGAGTTGCATGTCATGCTAGACAAGTCGGAGGCAGCCACGTGTCTCCAATGTTAGTTCCATGAAGTAAGTCCGTCATAAGTCAAACTACAAGTGTTTGCTTACACATGTCTCCCAAGACAGCCCGGTAGTGACGGACAAACATATTTGGCATCTTTAGATATGTTGCGCAACAGGTTACCTGAAATCATGCCTACATTCCAGAGTCAACACCAGCTTGTCGCCCCTCTGAAGATCTTGGTCATTTTTGGCTCGGTCTGTCCATCCTTCAGAGCTGAACGGCAGGAGGCGGTTAAGGCGTTTCTACGCTAACCAGAGTTGGTGTGTGGTTAGAAACCTTTTGTGAGCGGAGAAGTTCAATCCACTAAAAGATGAACCGGGTTTTAACCACGGTAGCTAACTCCGGTTTGCACGGGAAAGCCTACTGCGGGATAGGCCTCCTACGCGGACAGGCATCCATAGGGCGGGGCCGGTCCTACCCCTCCACTTCCTGGCTTGCTTTCGAGATTTCTTCGCCTGGCTACTGCCGTTGATGACTACAGGTATGCGCAGCTGCATATCCCTTCTACTGTACCACAACGTGGGGTTTTCAGATTTCTGCATATCTTTTTGTAAGGGCAAAAAAAAAAGTATCTAGTCTCCTAATGAAGACGCGTGAAATGGGGGACATTGATGTCTTTGCGGGGAACATGTATTCCTTGCGGAACAATATGATTTCACATTTATTTTATACCCGACATTAAGTTTTACCTAGGTGCGAATCAATTTCAAAAAGTTTTGCTCCAAACATCGCCATCACTAGACTACTGTATAATCCCATGTGCAGACTAGAGGCCTCCCATTATATTCGTCAAACCATTATGGATATTGGAGAAAGCAAAGATACTATCCAGTCCAGTAACTACTACAGATTTGGTATGAGCATATGTATACAGAATTGTTGATCATGCTCCTAAGTAGGTGTATTTGTATTCAGAAATCTATTGGGTACTCCTCGAACGAAGCGAGAATTTCGAATGTTGTTGCCCTTCAATAATGTCAGTAGATATAAGATAAACCTCACTTTAATCTATATCCTTGTTGCCATCAATAAAACATCAGTCCACGATGCTTTTATGGACACCGCCATGGAACCTTTCCTTTCTGTAGTTTCTCCTCAATCCTGTATCCAGATACGTGAGGATCCATTATCGACTATCTTGAAGAAACAACCGATATGTTAGTGAAGAAGTGTGATGCGCCTTTCTTTCTCGACACGTATGAAGTCCAGAGTATCTAGTTCTCAGTGATTTGGAATCTTCTAGATGGAGATTTTATGTGAAAGGCGAAGCTGGCCTACAGGGATGGCGAAACCCATACAGTCTTCAATGAGAGTGTAGTTCGCAATCGTCTTACCGCCGCAATTGCTGGATGTTAACTGTCACAGAAATTATGCCAAGTCCCATGCCTAAAGTTAAGATTGGTTGAAATGAGGGCAAGGATTAAGAAATATGGACAACCGCCAATAGATCATATGTGTCAGCATGTGACATGGGAATATCTGATGCAGTTCCTATCGATACCGTACTGCTTGGTCCAAACAGTTCTCCACTTGAGCTTTAGGGTGGGACCTGAGGTATCCATAGAGTGGAGGCATTTTGTGTATAGTACGCAACGGACATGCGGTTCTTTCGTATCTATTATGGTGCACGTGTATACTTGTGTTTGCAGGTTTTCCTTATCCGCTCTATTGTATTGTTTGCTATGACTTCAAACTGGAATGTGATTTTGAACTTCTTTAGCCTGCTTTGATCTTTCTTTTGATCATTCTTCTCAGATAAAACACAGTAGATATAGTAAGTCGAAAGATTGGAATTCAACGAGAAGTATCTTGAATGCTGAATAATATTTGTCCTAGGTCAAGATCAAATACCAAAAAATGCTTTAGAAATTGCAAGCATCACTTATATGTACATTAAAAGGTAGGCCCTTATAATATGCCTATAAATCACAAAGAATTTCTCCACTTATTAAACCTCTTAATTAAGAGCTTATTGAATTAAATTAAATGAAGCAGGAACCTAATGAGTTCATAATTTTTATTCCTAAAGATTGCAGAAAACCTGGTGCCTCATCAGCTATCTTATCAATTTGTGTTGAAAAACGTGCATCGGAATTATAATATTGGATATACTGTACGCAAGTCTAGGTATGTTAAATAAATAGATAAATAATCTCTGTATATTTATAGAGGGATATTATTTATATAATAACTTTCTGCACTAAACTATGTAAAATTTTCTCACTAAATTATTTCTCAGTAGTGGTTGTAGTATAGATTGATGACGGCAGGAGCTTTTTTCTTTATAAGAAATAAGTCATAACATTACATTAAAATTTTAATTTTCAAATGAAAAGAGTTTCTGATCTTTCCAAAATTTTCTACGTTCGGGCTTCGCCATTACCAGGAGAATAAAAACTGAATCATGAATGTCACATGTTTAGTATCGCTTGTTGATAGCATATCGAAAGTACAGTAGACCTGGAACATGATTTTCAAACTTGAACAGAGATGAGAGTACGAGAAACACAATTGTCATCGAAAAGATCTTGTATTGTAGAGGGTATCACAAGACAACAGGGTACGAACCACCAACACTCTTACCACTATATCGGGTCAAGATTTTAGGACAATTTCATCTCTCGGATACCGTAGTTATCCATAGGCGTTTCAAACTGGACGAGTACACTAACAATGACGGCATGAAGTAGTAGGTCTGGCGTGTCCTTTTCCCGTCCAGACGAGAATTGGAACCTCACTGTACATCAATTTGAGAACCTACATAAACTATTATCCTCGTAAATACGTTGAACTCGCAATGAAGTACATCACTGCTCAAATGTTTCTGTTCCTTCCATTGAAGTCGTACAAGGTTTAACTATGAACAGCATGACGAACGGTTGCTTTGCAATGGTTTGATAGAAACATAGGTCTTAGTCACATACTTTCAGGATCTGAGGAGGCTATATAAGCAAGCTCTATCATGTAGCACTAACTTCTGCGAGTTACAAATTGCAAGTGCTAGCCGGTAGAATGTCCAGGATAAGAAAGACGAAAGCTCTGAGCCGCCGTCTATTCGATTCCTCCTCGGTTAACCTCTCAATCCCCTTCCGAGGAAAACTTGATCCAAGCATGGGCAGGATTTGTCTAGTGCATGATGATTGGAGTTTGGGCTGCAAAGGTAAGGATTGGATTCTCCAGCTGATGGGTGCATGGTACCAGGATATGGCTGCCAATGTTGAGAACTAATCATGAGCGAATGGGGATCTCATGAACTATATACTTGAATTCGGGTTCAACTTTAGGTTTCTGGCATGCCCCTCCCTATGAATCCATAAACTAATTTATGGGTAGATTGTCAAAATTGAATGGGTAAACGTGCAGGAGTTCAGAAAGGTTTTATGGGGAAATGTATATAGTTGGAAATATCTTTATGGGCGTTTGAAAACATGACCGAAGGGTAACGGTTAGAGTTAGGGGTGATCTGGTAAAGTCCAGTGATATCAAATTAAAATTTATCTGACTAAATTTAACTGTCAAATTTTCAAACCCTAATTTATTACGAGGCTATTCATGTTTAAACCAACCCCTACATAAGGGTACCTATAAAATATCATATTTCACATCAGTACCTCGTACCTGTATAATTTTGAAAATCTAGAATTTGAAACCCCCCCTACTATATTCCTTGTACACTTTGTCACTTTATCCCCTCACTTTATCCTTCTGAGTCACCACTCTTGAGTCCGTTGAAGATAGGTGGGCTGAGCAACCTAAGCTGTAATACCAGCTACGCTGATTCGAGTGGGTACAGGCACTTTATGGACGATGAGCAAGCCTCAACGAGATTCAAGCTCGATTCGGATAGATTTCTTGCCGTACGACAGTCACATTCCAAACAAAATATGTAACCTAAACAAGTTGACAAAGTGGTGGATAAAGACAAATTTCTAGGTTTAAAAAATAAGAGCAAACCTCTTGGTGTAAATGAAAGCACAATGCCTTTTCACACAGAATGTCAAATTATACTTAAATTTAACGAGCTGTGCAAGGTTATTTCCGGTCACCTTTTCCCCTTTAGATTAACAATTAAACTCAACTCTTTTTCCTAATTCTGGATGTCATAGATTTGTCTTTCTTTTAGAAATTTACAAATCGTAAAAATTGAATTCACGGATATACAGTATCGTTTAAAGCACCTAAGCTCGTAAATATTATCCTTTTTGGCACTCAGGTTTGGAACTTACTTGAACATTGAGAATTTTCGAAGAACGGAAATAATATTCTTGAAAATATCTTGTCAATGAGAAACCTTATAAACCTCTAATTAACAGAAAGAAGACTGGCATTAGCATGAATCTCATAGGAATTTTAAAAATATTAATAACACTCAAAGTACTCTTGGAATTAAAATATAAATGATAGCCCACACATGTACTTCCGCTTGCACTGATCATTTCCTGTATAAAAGAGATGTCTCTAATGGTGTTGAATTTAGATAAAAAACCGCAACGGGTGCAAAACTTTTGATCTTCAAACTTTTTGCTCTCTGGATTTCTATCACGGGGATAGCACGAAAGTTCTGAACTCTATCCTCTTTGGTACCTTTTTAATTCAGCGTGGAAGCATGGATCTATGACGAAATAACATGGACGTCTATTACAAAGAATATGTCTTCCAGATACTCGCACACAAGAGTTCTCACCTGAAAAGACATAAGCAAAATTTATAAAGGAAGAGAAAAGGTAAAGTAGTGTGAAGATCCAGATAGCTGGATCCTCATTCTAGCTTATGTATATTCATTTTTATATAATGGTCTGAGTATACAGGTTAAATAATGGAACTTTAATGGAATATGATAATGGATTGAATAAGGGAATATAATAGAATATGTTCTTCAGCTCAATCATTGGAACCGAACACATCCACAAATACCACGAATGCGAAGGAGATTAAAAATAATATGGACAATGTTTGATGGACGAAACGGAGACGTCGAGAGAATGTGGAGAAATTAGCGTAAGGGGGTTCGCCTTCACCCGTGCATGTTTAAAGACACAATAGATTTCTCAGGAGTTATCATAAACCGTTTACTTGGTCTAATTTAATCATGTTTAAGGCTATGTTTAAGGTATCCTCCACTATCACCACTAAATTTCACATGTGAGACTAATATCAACACTAAATGTCACATATGAGACTAACATGGGTAGACCTAAATATTCAAAATCTCTCTCTTTCTTTCTGCTTCCCCTCATGCGATTTCCCATTTTTGTCACTTTAATCTCTTGATAACGGTCCAAGAAGGTTAAAGTTTAGGATGGGAAATGTCCTATGCGGGAAAGAACAGAAGAGGAGTGGGGGAGAAAGACACATTGCGGGAAAGTCAACTACGGGCAATCAATCATTTAAGTGCGGGATTAATCCATATAAGAATGTACAATAACACAAAAAAATTAAATAGTAATTAAAACTAAGTTGACGCTCTATCTATATTAACTCTTTTTGTTAGAAAAATCTAAAAGTATGATCCTTTGACTATTTACGGCAGTGACGTATGAGAAAGGCAACAATCACAGTAGAGTATTGTCACTGGATAGAAAAATTCTTTTAGGGTTAGGTTATTAGCATATAATTAGGCTTTTGTTTTTTTAGTAGAGGTTCTCCATTTCTTCAATTGTGCTTCAACCGATCATGTCCAGTTTTCTCTAAATCTTCGAGCAGAGGATCCAAATACTAGGAGTGGTTCTCTTGCTGGCCGGTCTAGACATTAGTCATTCAGTTTTAGGAGAACCTTAGGTGGAGCATTAATTCTTGTAAACATATTCTGTTTTTCATAAATAAATCATTGGGTACACAAGTTGAGCTATTGCCAATCGTGGTTGTAAGAGATAGCTTGCGTGCTTGAGAATGATAGTTTGTGCTTAGTCGATCAAACAATTCTCATTATAAAGAAAATTTATTCGGCACATTCTTGTGATTATTATGTCCAATTTCAAATTGTGAATTAGTGCTCCTCCGCACCACTGCCTAAATTGTAAACGTATTCCGTAACATTATGTTCTTGACTCGAGAGAAACGTATCAGTGAGGCGGAAGGGTTCACATGGGACAGATGTACGAGTCAGTCTCTGACTTAAGTATCCAATGGTGAACCTCATTCCTCGCAGTAGCTACAATCTCCGTGAAAATCCTACCCGCAGTCTCTCCCATGCCAATTGACAAGTCGACCACGCACAGACGGTCATGTTATTTTCTTGTGCCTATCGAGTCCCACACTTCCAACTACAGGAGTAGGCCAACCTGCAGACAATAACACATCATCACAATCGATAGATTTATTTTCCATTTGAATATGTTTATACTCCCTTTTTCTTTTCCATTCTCGAAACTATTGGTGTTAGGAGGGGTTGAATGCACATGTATACTTGTTTGGATCTATATGGAAGTTGCTGTAGGACAGATTATTAATCCTGATGCTATGGGGTTGAACTTCATTTATTTTTTTGTTTTATCATTGTATAGCTTGATGGATTTTCCCATTCTCTTTGTTATCCTACGCGGTCCCTTCCTTTTTCTCTTTCATGGAAACTGATATAGAATGCAATTTAAATCCAGGATTCAAGTGCCAACCTAGGTCTTTACAGCCACTCAAATTGTAACCACATGAGGATCACTGGATCTGTCCAAGTTCAATGCACTGTGGACTTGGTCGTTACCAATAAACTCCGTCTACATCTGTACGGACCGTACAGAAACATCCTTACGCAACATACAAGACAGACAACCATGCCATTTTGCATCTACTGTGCTGTAGTCCACTGATACCAGAATATGCCACTGAATCCAGTTTAAAATCAGGCCTGAAGGGCAAACAAATATCCAACACACGATCTTTCGAACTTCGGAACACGCAACGCATCGGTTTTGGTTTCCCCGTCCAGATCTGAGGAATATCATCGCACACCTTTGAACTAGGATTAAATCCAGAAACGGAATCTCCCATCTCGCGGTACCTGAGTTACGCGGTTACGTTAGTAGCTGAATGGCACCGCTTCCAGTCTGCCGTCGGATGGGAGATCTCGACTCCGTTAGTGTCGCCAGTGACAGCGGCCAAAACAGCCCGACATGTTGGGAACAGGTAGGATCGCGACCTGGTTTATAGATCTCGCGTCGCGGAGTGAATCATCCCGACCTGCCTCAGTAGAAAACTGCTTCCGTGATTGGAGCCGATGTGGAGCTGATATTTGTCGACATCCATGCTTCTTTCCAGTTCCTCGGGTGGTTCCAATGGTCTTCTCCACTTCGTTTCCCGGCACTTGATATCCAACTACTTTGGGATCCTTCGAATCTTGGCCAAATATTAGGAAGTGGTCCGCTTTAACCTCTGAGCTCTATATTTTACTTCTGTGGTTTGTACTTGTAAACACAGTTTACCAAATGCTTGATGTAAGCATTTGGTAATCACATCACACAAATTCTCTCGGAATTTTAAAGTTTAGTAATCGATTCTGTCAAGTACAGAAAGGCGTCCACGTAGAACACATGAAGGATGTGAAGACCCCATCAAGGCATACAAGGGAGAGACAAAAGAGGTAAAAGGGTGCTAGGCCCCAATAGTATTGATATGAGAAATCTGCTCTACCACAGCTAAGATATTTGAGCTATGCAAGTTAGAAGGTCTACAAACTAAAGAATCATCCAAAGAAGCATCACTTAGTATAATTGTTCTCCTATGGATTACATTGTTCAGCCAATGCTCTCTATATAGCAATGGACACATACTATCTAAAATATGCTACAAAATATGAGAGTGAGAGTGGTACCCTTGACATCTAATATGATAAGCTCTCATGCATTACCTGACAAATGTGTCGATCATCGTGTCCACTGCTCCATATAACTCCAAGGCTAGAGGAACAAAGAGGTGACCTCGCTGCATATCCCTATACTTGGAAACCTTGCATGCTGCTGCTTTGCTCGCCGCTCATCCAGGTGGATAAGTAATCACTCCCTCCAAAATTGTATCACACGGAGGATTTGTAACCACAACATCCGCCACTGTCACTTGATCATCTCAGACCAAATATAAGTCTGTTTTGACATATGTTTTTTGCAAAGCATACAAACGCTCCCTCCAAGCAAGGTATCCACTCTCTTGTGCCATAGCAAACACTATATCCTTGATGGCATCATGGGTAGCTATCCTCTATCCTCCAAAAGGACACCATGTCATATGGACCGCTGCTGCATCTAAAACCACACTCACAAGTGAATAATGAAAATGTAGACTGGTGGACCAAACCTAGACAAAACCTCAATGCTATCGAGAAGGTGGTTGGTGCAAGTTGGAATTCCCTAATGCATGATCAAGCTAAGATCCAAGAACCTCCACCCTTGCCAAAGCAAAAGCAAAGACGTGCTCTAGTGGCTCAAGGAATGGACAAGTCAACTAAGAGAGAATGTAGCTTATGATGACATTGGCGCTCTACCTACAGTCCAATCTGATGGTAGTGAAGCAAAGGATGGAAGATCCTCCCATGCCCATGAGGATAGACCATCTCTCGTCTATTGCAATAACACTTGGAGAGAAAAAAATCCCTCCTCCACCTTGACCACATATGTCTCCAAAACTGGCCTATCAGCAACCACAAAATAAGAGGAAAGTAGGGGCACCAAGAGAGCACAACTACCAAAAATGCTATAAGTGACATCTCCTCCATTGATAATAGGTCTACCTCTCTGCTCAAGATGTCTATCTCCATGCCAAATCACCATCACACACTCAAATGACCCTGGTCTAATGATATCACCAAAGACTCTCATAATCCTCTTATCAAAATCTCTCAAATGTGATAGGAAATTCAAGGAAGGAGGAACCATGTGTAGAAGGTAAGTCGGTCAATGGGCAATACTAGAGGAGAGTATACCAAATGCCACCTAGAGATCTCCTAGAAGAGGAAAGTCATCCACATGGAGAATACCTCTACAAGTGCAACATCTTAGGAAGCATGTGATAGAATCCCATATCCTACTTGCACTTGAAGAACACATAGTCCATATGTAGATGTAATACACCCCTTTGGAAGCTCAAGGTGAGGAGGGATACTTGAAGGGGACCATGCTCTGCACTTTGACACCTTGACTCTCAAGCCTACAAGATGTAGCTCGTTAGTCAAGTGATCAAAGGCCTGCCTAATCTGAAATATAGAGCACACAATGTGTGTATCATCTACCAAGGAGGAAATACACAACCTAGCATGGCCAAAGTGGTAGAAAGAGAGCTCTAAAGTGAACCATGGCAAACAAATGCCCCCTAAAGGATCTCCTTATTGTGTATCAAAAAGTGACTCCAAGATGGTGATTCTCCCTTATGACCAACCATGCTTGTAATGAAAGGAAGCATGAGAGCCATAGATGACCAGAAAAAAGGAATGAGACTCACCAAGGATCCACCAACCTCCTGAAGCTCTCTAAAAATGGATGCTCAAGAGACACTATTAAAAGCATTCTCAACATTCACCTATAGGATGACTCCCTTTGGATGGATATCTAAGAGTGCTTGATGCCTAGAGATATAGCCTCACAACCTCCAGATGTACCTATTGCAAACTGATAAGCACTAAGGTGATTTTGGAATTGAGATTGATGCTAAAGGACAATGGTATGGCTAATCAAGCACAAAAAGATCTCTCCAATAGCAATCATTCTAATGCCCCATGTGTCCTTCTCTATTGCAAGAAGTCAACTAGCATCTAACACCTGACTAATTGATATATGAATATCTCTCCTTGCTACTATTGTAGCTACCTAAAATAGCTTGGTAGATCCACTAGAAGGATCAACTACTTGAAAGAAATCTCTAAGATGCTCATATACCATCCTTGACAAGCCTCTTGAGGAGAGGCAAGGAGCAATTCACAATGCTTGTGCAAAAAGTGAACTATCAAGACATAAAAAAATACTCAAGTTGATAATCTAAGACCTCTAATGGTACTCCTTTTCTTGCCATTGGATGTAGTAAGTGTAGGGAAGAGATAGTCTCATCAATGGAACTAGCCATAAACAAAGAGTGTAACACTCATGCTACTCTATTAAACTCTCCCACCAACCCAATCAATGTCCTACACTATCATAATCAAGTGGACTCTGTGGTATCCTATGGTAAAACCTATCTCCTAAACCATGCAGCTTTAACAACTCCTCCTGTAAGGCAGCCCAATCTCCCACTCGGAATCAAAAAAATCTAGCAGCCACCTCTTTATGCCTTACACGTCACCCTCTAGCATAAAGAGGGCGCCATTGAGGGAGTAAGACGAATAATAACCATGCTAACTCATCCAAGGGATCATGCCAAATGATCAAGTGGTAGTTAAAAAGCCTATCTAGTCTCAAATGAAGTGTAGGGGGTAGCCTATGGAATAGATGTGAATGTAGAAAACTAGTCTCAAATAACCCTAAGATACAACCCACTTGAGATGCTAACCACTCCCATAACTCAATTAGTATCCTTGGAACAATCAACACAATGATAGAGGAAGCGTGCATAATCCCAAGTGTCACTACAATTGATGCGGTCACTCACCTCAAATGAGCATCCCAAGTGATCCAATCATAGTCATTGTGCATTCTTCCCTCAACATAGACATGTGTCCTTACTCCTTGCGATGTAAAGTGTCAATCACACACTAGCATGGTGTACCTTAAGTTGCTCTTGATGACCCCCCATGGCTACACTTCCCATGGGGAAGTGTAGCCATGGCTAGCACAAGAATAATGATCATAACACATGATGCTCCTCTCTATATCTCCCCATACCTACAAAACCACAACCCCTCACATCCCAATTCATAAATGTAAATGCTATCTCTCCAAATCCTAAAAACTATAAATTCTCATAACTTTCAATTCCCATCTCAAACTAAGTTCAAACTAAGTTCTTATAGAACTCAAGCATGAATACCAAGAGATTAGGATTGAAGATTCCCAACCTACCACTCTCAATATGAAGTAATCACTCTAAAACTTAAAAAATCTAAAAGTCATAATAGCTTTCTACTTGATTCTCCATAGCCTTCAATCCAAGTACCAGTAGAACAAAAATCGAAAAATGAACAGGTTTGACTATTAACTAATGTGATGTATATAGGTAAGCTCTCCAAAAATTTGATAATATTATTTTTCTCATTTCTCACTTTCTCTCCAACTCATTGCCTCTCTCTTCCTCTCCCAAAGTTCAATAGACAACAAGTAAGAAGAAGTGACCGCATGTGAAAACAAGAAGGATGGTGTAATACTTTGAGGACAAGAGAAGAGAGAAAACACAGATTGCACACTCAAACATTCGATGCCCCAAGGGAGCACCTTCTCTTTATTATATAGACAAAGAGGATCTCCTCCAAGGAAGCTCCACCATAGGATTAGGGACACAGATAGGTGACATGTCAGCAAGCTCCACCCTTGGATTACTTACTTGGATGGGTGACCTGTCTGGTCTAGGTCCTATCTGGTTGGTCAAACAAGCTTTGACCGGAGGGAATCTTTTAGGGAATCTTCCTGTAGGAATCTCAGAATCACGTGAGTAAGGTACCATTGGAAAGCTCTCGACGAGACAAAGTTGGGTGGAGGGAAGGCCAACCTTTCCTTTGTTAGGGGTGCATCTGCATATTTTCGAGGCCTAATTCATCCGTTTAGGCCTCCGAAATTGCCTTCAAAGATTTCAGGCATATTTTGGTTCCTACTCTATTAGTAGAAGTCCCCTTTTGGTGATACCTCTTTCTAATCTGTTTAGTCCATCATGTGTAACATCCTTCCAGATGTTACCAAACCAATTCTCACCTTTAAATCATATGTCTAGCTATTGGTTCTAAAGTTCTCAAGTTTATTTTGGTTTCTGCCCTATTAGTAGAAGTACTCTTTTGGTGATACTTCTATCTGATCTATTTTGACCATCATGTATAACACCCATTCTAGAAGTTACCAAACCGAATTTCACATCTACATCATATGGCTAACCCTTGGTATTACAGATGGGAAGACCTATCAAGCCAAACAAGGAAAAGACAAAGAAGATGAAAAAATCTTCATAACTTCTATCTAGTTATAAAGTCACCTTTATCTCTCTAACCTTACAACCATCAAGTTTCTCTCTCTAACCCTACAACCACCGAGAGGCTCTATTCTCTTCTTTCTTTGTCACATGCATCCCCCTTTTGTTCTCATTTTCTTTCATCATCAATTATGGATCTCATTGAGATATGTTTCTGGTCATTTTTTAAATGGCATAATTATAATATGAAGAATCAATTCATATCAATATTTTTATCAAAAGATAACTCATAAGATCCATTTATTCCTATTTTGTTTTCAACTTTGAGTGAGGGAATTGAACCACAAGGAAGTAGGTCATGAACTTTCTTTAAGAGCAAAATATGATGTGCAGCCTCAATTTAAGAGATCTACATGATAAAAGATATGAAATGGAATTTAATGTTCAAAATGCCCAAATATTTTGCAATTAGTTGATCTCATTGGAGCCTTCATGCAAAAAAATTCTGATTGTTGATGCAAGAAAATTATTAGAACTTCAACAAAATGTCAAAATGATTCTCTATGTACGTGCATATCACTCTTCTTCATAATTTAAACACTTTTCATGTGGGTAGATTATCCATAATACAATACATATATGTCATATATGAAATCTCAATAGACTTACATAGATTGATTTATGTACTTTTATCAAGAAGTAATAGTCTACTCAATGCCATGAGAAAGAAAAATCTTATCAAAGATTTTGAGCTATTGATAAGCTTTTTGGTGTATTTTATGAGGTCTTAAGATAGATCTCATATTAATTTCTACAAATAAAAAACACAAGAGAAGAGTTTCATTTAGTTGAGTATTGAAAAAGGCATCACTACTACTCTCCCCAACTCCAAGGTGTTTTTAATATACATTGAATTTAGTTCTTCACATGACATAATCATCTTTGGGTCTTTTTCCTCTAGTGTAGATTTTTTAATAATTTGACATACAAAGGAAATATTTATTTATTGAATCCACATTAATGAGAAATGTATACAAGTGGATGATTCATGGTTGGATATTCCATTATCCTATTGGTACCTTAAAAATTGCTTTTGATTTAGTGAGTAGAAATTCTAACTCATGAGGAGTACGATAAGTATGAAGAGAGTAAATGAGTATGAATAGAGAAAGAACGTGAATTGAGAATTTATCAAAGATGCAATGGAGAGTGCTAGATACAAGGACACCAATTGTGCAATACATGAAAATTTATGTATTGCACAATTTATCAACAATCAAGGAAAAACATTTGGAGAAAATGAGAAGCTACCATTATCTACAAACAGTTGACCATTTGTTGTTGATTAGCCATCCTAGATATTTATACAAGAAAAAATAGTAAAAATACTAAATAAGGAAAGGTTATAAAAGTTACTCTAATTACCAACAATTGTAAATTCCAAGTTAATTATGTCCAGTTATTATCATTCTTTAGGTCCATTTGGTCATTAAATAATCGGGGAATTTTTTTAATGCATCAATAATCTTTTTCCTTGACTTAGATACATCTCATCATTCTCTTAACCTTTGTTCTATCACCTCTACATAGATCATTTGAGAGGAAGCAAATAAAGTGTTGAGAGTACTATCTAAGACAAATATATATCATTCTTGAACCTTTTGGCTTATCACCTCTATATAGATAATTTGTGAAGAAGAATATGATTTGTTGAGAAGATGGTAGCTCACCTTAGATTTGGGTAAAGAAATATCACAATCAGCAAATGTTAATACGGGAGCCACTAAAATAATCATTTACCATAGTAATTTAGTTGAATTTTGCAATATAATCACTAAAATTTTCTAGAAGATACTCCAAAAAGTAGCTAGGAAGTTTATAAGGGATTATTTAGAAGGTATCTAGGAAGCCTTATTGGGATGTGTGGTCAAATAAAGTACTCAAGAACCTTCTTAGGCTATAAGGTGCTAAGAAACTTCATAAAAGATTAAGTATTGTGTAGAAAGTTGATTTAACAAACTAATAATAGCTAACTTTGCAAAGAAGTATGCTTGTACCAAATTGAAGTATAAATAACAGAGCCTCATGCTATCTTTAAAATAAATAGTACATTCCATTCCTTTCTAGTTTCATCTCTTCTCTTCTATCCTTAGTACTTGGATTTTTTTATATCTTGTACTTTGGTATCAATTGGAATCTTTGGTCTTGATGAACAACCATAGTACATGTTGTGTGAGTTATGTATCCATGTCACATCTAAGTACTGTGTTCATCAAATTATGGTGTTCAATTTTTGTTCAAATTATGGTGTTCAACTTTTTACTTTCTTGGATATTCTTTCCATGTCATAAGAACCTTTACTGCTTATTGTCTTTACATATGGATAGGTATTAATAAAAAATTTATATCGGAATTATTTTTATTTTTAGTTTAAATTATATAATTAATAATATTATAATTATCTAATAAATAATATTGAGCATCTCACTTGAACATGAAGTACATATGCTCAACCATAATAAGTAGAAGGAGTAGCATTTTAAGGAAAAGAAGAATTCATTTATTCCTCAAGGCTAAACTATTCACTAGGAAGTTATTTATAAGTAGAATAGAGAAATTTTTATTTTATTATGAGCAAATACTCTATACTTCAATTATAAAAGATATTTATTGTAAATTCCTTTTTATTATAAGCTAATTAGAAATTAGTGCAAAATTGTGGTAGAAGTATCAATAGAACAAGTATAATATAATTTTTTGATTGCAATTATCTTTAACAAACGTTTGAGAGAAAACTTAGAGCTCCATTGTAGTCATCAACATAGCAAGAAAAGCACAAATGTTTTTTTTATAGAGTTGAGGATTGGTTTGGTGAAGAGCTATAAAATCCAATTTTCAATTACACTCCTGCAGATTATAGGGATTCTTGAAAGAAAGCATTAGATTGATTTAGCTACAATTTAAAACCTTGTACACAAAACAAGATAGTAATGAGTGAAATTGAGCAAATAGAAATAGCAATAAAAATGGTCAAGAAATTTGACTCTCTTGTGTATTCAACACTTATACATCCATAACATTTACAAGTCCTCTAAGCACACAAAACATAAAAGGAATTGATGTTATCTCATACACACTAGTTATCACTATGTCAAAATGGAAGATGCTTGAATAATCAACAACTTGACATTGCATCATATTTCCTAAATCAAATAAGATAAATCCAACTAATTTCATAAGCAAGATTTGTAGAGATGCAATTTGATCAAAAAAACAACAATACCTAATAAGACCAACCAAGATTGGGAATGGCATAAGTTCTAGCAGAATTTAGAGTTCAATGTATATAATTATACTGTATCTTCATTATTCATACTTACTCATAGATCATACTTCATAGTATGATCTAAAATATCTTTGTAAGATTTTCCTTGGTTATGATAACATACAAAATTTTATATCAATGCAATTTACAAAGGCAATTTGCACTTTGTTAAACCAATGAAATTAAGTCTACATATATACATATATCTAGGTTAAATGCAGAAAAGGATCTGTACTTTATAGAATGATATCATTCCAAAGCTACCTTAGCTTGAGTTTCATTGTGCTCAAGGTAATTGGACAAAAAAATAAACTTAAGTTACTACATAAGGAAAAGTCCTAAAAGTGGAATGCTTTGCACTTTTAGGAAATATGTCATTTATCAAAAAATTTATTAATAATTTAAGTATATGCATGTAGCTAATTTTGAGTAAATATAAAGCAAAATACTAATATTGTATTGAATGGATAGGAAGATAGGAAGAGTTGGTTGAATAGAGTTTAAAGCATCAAGTCCAAAGGTGGAATGATATTATATAATTTTTTTATGTATTTCTAGATTACTTATATTAAAATTTGCCATACAATTGAAAATTTTTAATATATAAAAATATTTCCTTATTTTACACATATTAGTAGACTTATTTATTGCTTATATATAATGGATTTTGAAGAATTTAAAAGACCTTGCTAGAGCGCATAGAAAGGATTCTAGCCAACATGACAATTCATCTTAAATGATACATATACTACTATTCTAAAGAAAGGTAATAACCTTCAATTTTGCATTCACTACCATGGATTGAGAAAATATATCGAAGAATGCTTATACTTTATCTCAAATAGATGATTGGTTTGGATTGATTGTATGTCGACAATTCTTCACCAAGTTAGATCTTTGTAGTACATACCAATTTTACCATGGGATATATCCAAGATAGCATCTTTCATAAGGTATGGACATATTGAATTTTTGGTCTTTCCTTAGGTTCACTGAAACCTCTTCAATGTTCATGGATCAAATGTATTGGGTACTTATAGATTGCTAAAAAATAATAGGTTTAAAAGATATATTTAATTATAGCAAGACAAAAAAAAATTATTGGGCTCATATTAGCCAAGTGCTGGGATTCAAATATAAATAATTCTTTTATAAAAAATCAAAATGCAAGTTCATAAAGATGAAAGGTTCATGGATTGTCTACCTCCTCTAAGGATACTAATAATGTCAATGAAATTCAATGTGTTGGTAAGCTTTTTATCAAAAGCTCACATGCATTATCATATATATCTAAACAATACTCACACAAATATTAGGCAAAGATACTAAATTCCAATGGGATGATGAGGAGAACGTTGCTTTTCAACTCAAAGAAATTGGTGTCAACTCGTCCAATTTAAGACCAAGTTACCAAGACTTCAGGTAGTTGATTTTGAGGGTTTTAACTTTACCATTGTAATAATGATACAATAGGAATTGCAAATGGTCCCACCTGATTAAATTTGCTTCAAGGGGGTTAATTTTTGTCAAATTCATCTATGAGTTCACTTTTTCCTATCACAATTATAGTATTCTCACTTTTCTCTTCTCATTTTAAAATTTCAAACTTTTTACAATAGCTGAATCGGAATATTGAAGATATACTTCTTTGATTGAGTTTGACCGAAAAGACTCATGCATATAATCTTCACGTTCAATTTTCTTTGATGCAACGAAAACACATAGGGACACAGTACATTTCCCCAGAATGCTAATTGAAATATATAACTGCTTGAAATATGGAACACCGCACAATTTGCTCCAGATATCCAATAATACTCAAAGTTAAGATGTCTAATACATAATGGTGGCAGTCTCTGCGAAGGTTTCTTGCAAAAGTAACTCCAGCTTCGTTCTTGAATTGGATACTTGATATTTCTAATTCAATGCAATTATTTTAACGGATCTAGATTATTGATGCTCAAGGTACTTTGCGTGGTGGAGGTCGCTTCCTGTCTACTGATATTCATGATTAGACATGAAGCATTTTACTTTTTACAGCATCTTTTCGTGTTTAGTTTTTGTTGTCTTGTAATGATGAAAATCTGCTGATCACCGGCTAGTTTTCTCAGCACGAGCCACTTCTGCACTTTCGTGTGTCCAAAAGTGGATTTCAGTTAACCAAGATCGCGCTAAAGAGATAGAAGTTTACACTATGGACGTAGAGTAGAGTTTCGTGGTAATACTCTTCAGATGTCTAGTGGTAATAGACGGTGGGATTTTATGTAACTTTGATATTCTAGATACAATAAAGAGAAAAAGGCGACCCCATCCAGCCCGTACAAGGAAAAGACAAAAGACATAAAAATAGAAAAAAAAAGCGACTGCGGAGAAAAAATGAAGGATAGAAGACCCCATCAAACAGGACAAGGGAGAGAAAAAAAGGTAACATGGGGCTAAGCCCCATGTTAAACATAAAATAGAGCTAAATTTTGTTAATATCGATATGAGAAATTTGCCTTACTACACCTGGTACAATAAAGCAACTTCTTGTTTTTGATGTTACTAAAGCTTAAGCACTGTACCTTTTAGATGTTACATCTTTGTGCGGTTTCATGAGATCCTCTCATCCTTCTTGTTCTATATAATCTTAAACCGGACAAATGGCACATCGTAATTTGTGGTTGTATATAATCTCGACATAGACACGTGTCATCTTCCTTACCGCCGGGTTACTTATACAAGTTCCGCCAGCTCGGGGTCCCGAGTTATTTTGACTAACCGGGAAGATATCTTTGAGGTATGGAAAGAGATTGGTTGTTCATAGTTTACTCCTTCCGATCCGGATTGGATCTCCCGGGTCAATCTGAAGCGGGATTTTGTCGCTTTTTTGGAGGATATCTCCACTACTGTACATTCGAGTCATTTTTAATATTCTCTAACTACGGAGGTGAATTTAACTTTAGAACAACTTGGTAAAAAGTGCTTTGTCGTTTTTGAATGTGTGTCCATTGCTATCTAGACGGCAGTTGCTGGTACTATCCATAGGAGAGCAATCACATTAGGTGATGTTTCTTCATACGTTCCTGTCTTGTGTGTACATTGTATTACTTGCATAACTCAGATATCTTAGGTGCGGTGGGGCAGATTTTTCATATGGACTCTATTGAGGTTTTTTGTCTCTCCCTTGTACGGCTTGATGTGCTCTTCCCATCCTTCATTTTTTCTCCGCGGTCGGATTCTCTCTTTTTGAACTAGTTAGAGCAAATTAGCATTAGGTCCAGGAATTGGTCTTGATTTGATTCAACTATGGTTGGGAGTTGAGGAGTTTGGAAGAGTGCGGAGATGAGAGAGGGGAGGGAAAGATGTGAGAGGAAAGATAGACATTTTTGGAGTGCTCTCTAGCATATAGCACTTGAGTCAATAGTTGATTTGGTTCATTTTTAAATTGTGGTTCCATGGGTATATAGCTTGAAGACTATGGAGAAATGAGCAAAAAATTATAGAGCAAGGATTTTTAGGGGTTTTAAAGTTTAGAGTGATCATTACATATTGAAAGTGATGGGTCTAGAATTTTCATTTTTAATTTCTTGATTTTCATTATTGAGTTCCACAAGAATTTACTTTGAAAATTCTTGATGATGAAAATTGAAAGTTATGAGAATTTATAATTTTTAGAGTTAAGAGATATTGTATTTTCTTATGCAAATTGGGATGTGAGAGATTGTGGTTTTGCAAGTATGTAGACATATGAAGAGGAGCATCATGTATCACTATTGTTATTCTTGTGTTAGCTATGGCTACACCTCTCCATGTGGGACCACCTAGAGTGGCTCGGGATATACCATGCCCGTTATGTCATTGATGTTTTACCTTGCAAGGGGTAAAGACCCATGTGGGAAGGATGCACAAAAACTATGATTGGACCCCTTTGGATGCTCACGTGAGGCGAGCGACCACATCGATAGCAATGATTCTTGGGATTATGTATGCTTCCTCTATCCCTTTGTTAACTGTTCTAGGGATATCAATCAAGTCTCGAGAATGGTTAGCTTCTCAAGCGGGTTGCATTTGGGGTTATTTGAAACTAGTTTTCCATGTCCACGTCTATTCCATAGGCTACCATGTACACTCCATAATGAGACTAGACATGCTTTTTGCTTACCACTTGATTGTTTGACATGTGATCCTTAGATGAGTTAACATGGTTCCTATTCCTCCTACTCCCTTGATGGTGTCTTTGTTATGCTAGAGGAGGACGTGCAGGGCATAAAGAGGTGGTTGCTAGATTTCTTTGATTCTGAGTGGGAGATTGGGTGTAAGACTCCGAGGATAGGAGACCTGAAGAGAAACACACCATGAGAAACACACACTTTCACACTCAAACTCTGATGCCCCAAAGGAGCACCTTCTCTTTATTATATAGGCAAAGCGGATCTCTTCCAATGAAGCTCCACCATAGGATTAGGTACATAGATAGGTGACATGTCAGCAAGATCCACCCTTGGATTACTTACTTGGATGGGTGACATGTTGGTCCTAGTCCTATCTGGTTGGTCAAACAAGCTTTGACCGGAGGGAATCTTTTAGGGAATCTTCCTGTAGGAATCTCAAAATCACGTGGGTGAGGTACCGTTGGAAAGTTCTCAACAAGAGAAAGCAAGGGGAGGGAAGGCACATTTTTGAGGCCTAATTCTTTCGTTTAGGCCTCCGAAATTGCCTTCAAAGATTTCAGGCACATTTCGGTTCCAACTCTATTAGTAGAAGTCCCCTTTTGGTGATACCTCTTTCTGATCTATTCAGTCCATCCTATGTAACATCCTTCCAGATGTTACCAACCCAATTCTCACCTTCAAATCATATGTCTAGCTATTGGTTCTAAGGTTTCAAATCTATTTTGGTTTTTTGCCCTATTAGTAGAAGTACCCTTTTGGTGATACTTCTATTTGATCTATTTTGTCCTATCATGTATAACATCATTCCAAATGTTACCAAACCAAATTTCATATCTAGATCATATGGCTAGCTCTTGGTATTACAAACTTCCCTCCTTTTAAGACGCAACGTCCATTTTTGAGGCCTAATTCTTCCGTTTAGGCCTCCGAATTGCCTTCAAAGATTTCAGGCATATTTTGGTTCCAACTCTATTAGTAGAAGGCCCCTTTTGGTGATACCTCTTTCTGATCTATTCAGTCCATCCTGTAACATCCTTCCAGTTGTTACCAACCCAATTCTCACCTTCAAATCATATGTCTAGCTATTGGTTCTAAGGTTTTCAAATCTATTTTGGTTTTCTACCCTGTTAGTAGAAGTACCTTTTTGGTGATACTTCTATTTGATCTATTTTGACCATCATTTATAAAATCATTCTAGATGTTACCAAACCAAATTTTACATCTAGATCATATGGCTAGCTCTTGGTATTACATTGGGTGGCCCTACATGAGGAGTATGTTAGGGCAGCATGTTTAGGAGACAAGTTTTGCCATAGGATATCACAGAGTCCACTTGATTACGATGGTGTAGGACATTGGGTTAGGTGGGATAGTTTAGTAGAGCATCATGAGTGCTACACCCTTTTGCTATCACTAGTTCTATTGAGGAGACTATCTTTCCCCTATGCTTACTACATCCTACGGCAGGAGAGGGATTACTACTAGAGATCTTAGATGATCAACTTGAGCAGCCTTTATGTCTTGATAGGTTGCTTTTAGCACAAGCATTGTGCCCTGCCCTCGCCTTTCCTCAAGAGGGTTTTCAAGGATGGTATATGAGCATCTTGGAGATTACTTTCAAGTAGATAATCCTTTTAGTGGTTTTACCAAGTTCTTTCAAGTGGTTGCAATAGTAGTGAGAGGAGACATTCTTATGTTTGTTAGTCAAGTATTAGGTGTGTGTCAACTTCTCATGATGGAGAAGGACAAGGGGGCCATTAGACCGATTGCTATTGGAGAGATGTTTTTGCATTTGGTCAGCCGGACCATTGTCCTTCAACATCATTCTCTCTTCCAAAAACACCTTAGTCCACATCAGTTTGGAGTAACTACACCTAAAGGATATGTGGCTATATATCTGGGGATTAGGGCACTATTAGATATCCATATGGAGTGGGTCATCCTATAGGTGGATGTTGGGAATGCTTTCAATAGCACCTTATGAGCTTCCATCTTTAGAGAGCTTAGCAAAGCTGGTGTATCCTTGGTGAGTCTTATTCATTTTGTGCAGTCTTTTAATGGCTCTCTTGCTTCCCTTTACTAAAAACATGGTTGTTCACAAGAAGGAGTCACCGTCTTGGAGTCAACTATTGATATAGGTCAAGGAGATCTTTTAGGGGGACCCTTATTGGCCATGGCTCACTTTAGAGCTCTCTTATCTACTACTTTGGCCATGCCAGGTTGTGTATTTCTCTCCTTGGTAGATGATACACACATCATGGGTCCTATAGATCAGATTCGGCAGGCCTTTGACCACTTGACTACCAAGCTACATCTAGTAGGCTTGGGAATCAAGGTGTCAAAGTGCAAGGCTTGGTTCCTCTTAGGTATCCTTCCACACCTTGAGCTTCCAAAGGAGTGTATCACATGTATAGATAGACTACATGTTCATGGAGTGCCAATAGGATCTGAGGATTTTGTTGCACTCTTCTTAGATGTTGCCCTTGCAGAGGATGTTCTTCATGTGGATGACCTTCAAGTTACTAGGATATCCGTAGGTGGCATTTAGTATACTCTCCTCTAGCATTGCTCATCAAGAGACTTACCTCCTTTGCACAATTCCCCTCTCCTTGACCTTCTTATCATGTGTGAGAGCCTTTGATAGGAGGATTATGGGAGTCTTTGGTGATATTATTGGACCAATGATATTTTAGTGTGTGACAAAGGATTTGGTATGTAGACAAATATCTCTACCAATCTTGTGTGGAAGGGTTGGCTTGCTATTTATGGAGGAGTCAACACCTAAAGCATTTTTGGATAGTTGGGCTCTCTTGTCACTCCTACTTTCCTCTTATTTGATGGTTGTTGATAGGCTGATTTTGAAGACTTATGTAATAGAGGTGGAGGAAGGATCCTTTTCTCTCCAAAGGTTATTGTGACAGACAAGAGATAGTCTATCCCCACAGGCATGCAAGGACCTTTCATCTTTTGCTCCACTATTATTAGATTGGACTAGAGGTTAATAGTCTTCCTTGATAGAGCAATAGTGTCAGCATACACTACATTCTCTCTTAGTTGACTAATCCATTCCTCATGCTATTAGAGCATGTCTTTGCTCTTGCTTTGACAAGGGTGCAAGCCCTTGGATCCTAGCTCAACCATGCATTAGGGCATTCCAACTCACACGAGCTACTTTCTCTACAACAATGAGGTTTCACCTAGGTTTGGTCCACCCATCTTCACTTCATTACTAACTTGTAAGTGTGGTTCTACACTAGATACAACAATGGTCCATATGACACAATGTCCTTTTCAAAGACATTGGATAGCTACCCATGATGCTATTAGGGACATATTATTTGCTATGGCACAAGAGAGTGGATACTTGGCTTGGAGGGAGCATTTGTATGCTTTGCAGACAACACATATTAGGGCAAACTTATACTTGGTCTAAGATAATCAAGTGATAGTAGCGGATGTCATGGTTACGAACCCTATGTGTGATATAGTTTTGGAGGGAGTGATTACCCATCCCCTTGGGTGGGCAGTGAGTGCAATGGCAGCTTGCAAGGTCTCCAAGTATATGGGTATGTAGCAATGTCACCTCTTTTTTCCTCTAGCCTTGGAGTTATATGGAGTGATAGACATGGCGTTTGACACATTTGTCAAGGAGTGAATGAGAGCTTATAATGTTAGGCGCCAAGAGGTACCACTCTCACTCTCATACTTTGTAGCATATTTTAGATAGTGTGTGTTCATCACTCTACGAAGGTTAGTGGTTGGTGCAATCCATAGGAGAGCAATCACACTAGGTGATGCTTCTTCGAATGCTCTAGTTGTTTGTAGGTTTTATGATTTGCATAGCTCGGATATCTTAGGTGCAGTAGGGAAAATTTCTCATATCAACTCTATTGGGGCTTAGCACGATTTTACCTATTTTATCTCACCCTTGTACAGCTTGATGGGGTCTTCCCATCCTTTGTGCTTTCTATGTGGTCACACTTTTCTTGATTTGTAAAAGTACAAAGAGAAATTAAGAGGTGTCACTTGTCTTTTACATGTAAAGACACTTCTATCTAAGGGTTAGATTGAGGGAAACATTAATTCAAGTTTATATACATTTTTCCACAAACTCTTTTATGGTTTGTCATTTACCTATGAATAGTTCTTTATATCCAAGAGTTAGATTGAAAATACATCAATTCAAGATTATACACTTTTATATGAAAACTCTTTTATGTTAGACCATCATTGTTTAAATCAGAGTCCTGCCCAGATGAGAAATTTCTTTGCTTAATTAACTTCTTTTCTTTGTATCAGATATCAATTCTAGGATTCAAGATTCAAGTGGTCTAAAATGATTCTTGAGTATAATTTTATCTGTTAAACACATTTGTATTCTAAGCTCAAATTGTGCCTGAATATTCCTCTTGAATATGATACAAGGCTCATAATCAAATAAAAAGTTTTAGTATGTATTTTGGAGTACACTAAAAGCATCTCAAGAGTAATTATATTGTAAATCCTTCCATATTACAACTTATATAACATGAAAAATATTATTATTCATATTATTTCAAAGTAGTAGAATGGTAATGCATTACCATTCTATGTAAAAATTATAATCAAAATGCAATTTTTTAATATATATGTTGTGTATGTTCTTATATGATACTTTAGGTTCATCTTTTTCTTGCTATCCCTTTTGTATACTAGGATTAAACTAAAATATTTTACCAAATTGCTATAAAATTTTAAATATAAAATTTAAATGATTGGATTCCCAATGTTTGTGTTGGTCTTGGATTAGACTTGTCCAAATTAAAATAATATGAAATTCTTTATATAAAACTACAGGTTATTTAAAGGAAAATTAGATTTCATAAAAAGACTGTTATTTGAAATTCCAACCAACAAACTTCACATATATCTTGTTGGTGGGAAGAAAAAATTAAGACACAACAATAAAAGCTCAAAACCTTAGGCTAATGTAGCAACCTTAAAAAAGTACTAGATCCAATGGTTAGAAGTGTCCAAAATGTGATTTTATTCATACTTTGGGAAGAATAATCATCTACTCACACTCTAAGTCTAAGAACTGTTTTAGAAGTTCAATCCTATCATGATCGAGTTGGTTTCCTAAGGACTAAGTTAGTGCCTTATGCTAAATGAACAATCCATTCTTAATAAATTAATTAATTAATTAAAAAAAAGTGAGAGCTCTTTGTCATAAGTGCTTTTAAGTTATTATTTGCTTGTAAATATGAAATTAAGGCTAATCTTACAAGTGGAGAGACATCTAAAAAATATTTTGAGTATCTCCTTAGGTTACCTTTTGTCACTATTCTTGAGGAAGTTATCTTCCAACATTAGTCAATGGTTGCCATTGTACATTGGTATAAATCTCTCTGCTCATGGTGCAAATAAATAAAAAGATTATTATATCAAACATCATAGACCAAGTAAAAATTTCAAATTTAATTTAATAATAATATTCAGATTCTACTTTTAGTTTAGAAATAGTGTAAAAGTTTTATCAACATTAAATCATTGATACTTCTCAAAGGTAAGATTCTTGTTAAAATTTCTTAATTAAAAGAACTCCCAATAAATTATATATGCAATCTAATAAATAAAATTTTAAATAGAGGAAAAAATATGATACTATAACAAGAAATTCATGTAAAGGGTTTTGTACACATATGCATTCTTCCTTTACATAACACTCTCTATTATTAATCTTTAATTTAATTTATCTTACTACCTACGAGGGAATTATAAGCAACTTTTCCTCCTCATCTTCACTTTCTTCTTTGACTTCTATGTACAATGCTTATGAGTTACAAATATATTTTCAACTATCTGTACTATATTATATGCATAAAATACTAAATTAATTTAGTGTCATACTCATATATTATAGTATATAAATATATGAGCTCTATATCTATAAAATATACTTATGTGCATTATATTAAGTATGCAGAAGTCTCTCTACCTAAGTGCATATTGAGCATTATAGGCACGTTATGCATGTATAATAATTAGATCCATACAAAGCATAAGCAACTAAAGATGATAAAAATAGCAATTAGAAGTTCAATTTGATACTATTCTTGGATAAAGACCTCCCCGTTCAAATTCCGTTGCCAATCGAGATGGATTTTTAGTGCACAAATTTTTTTTTGATCTCACGTAAAATAAGATTAAGTTTGAATTGTGCATTTTTTCTCATTTTATCCATCTCAAGATCATGCACTTTGCAATGAAACCTATTTAGAACATCAAAGTCATTTTCAAATGGAAGTTCCAAAGAAATAGATTATCATAAAAACTTTTCATAAACAAGAGAAACCTTTCAGGATAGTTTTTGTGGAAGTAGCTTTGCTACAAAGTCTCTTGCATAAGGTCAAGAAGTATCTTGATCCTTTGCTTTGAAGTGTGTAGTTTTGAACTATTAAAGCAAGAAATAAGTAGATTTACTTGTGATATAGATTGATAAATACAAAGAATCAAGCAGAAAATAATAAATAAAATGATAAAACTTCTATAAAACATAAAAATAGAGAGAAATATCAAATTTGGTAAGGGAAGTTCTATAATTCAAATTTCAGAATTTTTCTCTATTATTCAAATTCTTATTATAGAGTAATATAGAGATATATAAATTTTCTTTAACTTAGCAGTATTCAAGATTGAAGATTGGAAATAGAGTGATTCTAAATTATCTTACAAGTGTTTAATTGCTCCTTGCTACTTTCTCTTATTTTGGCTAGATTTGAAAAAAATGATCATTTATGCTTCAATAATCATGATTATAAATTCATATTTTACTGATTTTTTTAATATTTATATAATATAAGGTAAAATAAAAAATATTTAATAATCATTAGTAGAATTAAGTATTCTATGCAACCATAAATCTATGGGTACCCAACATCTATCTTATTTATGTGAAAGTCAGTCAGTTTCTAAATTCTTGGTATTAATGTCTCGTGATGCGTGATAAATTATCGAGGTTTAATGCTCACATATTGATTTCTCACACAAATGCAAAAGCTTTTGTATTATTGGGCCTTGTCTTTATATGAGTGCAAGATTATTAAAATATAGCTATCATATTAATCACATTTGGTACATTTATTTCAAATTCATATTTGGCACGTTTATTTGTATAGTTGTAGAAAATTGATCCAATTGAGATGCAATTCTAGATTATAAAATAATGGTATCAATATAGTTTCAGAAAGAGTTTTGCTATATATTTAAAGTTGAAGATGCTTAGTTTGCAAGGTTTTTTATTGCAACTTTCTGAAGTAGTTGAAGGAGGCAATATAAGGAAGTTCAAGAAATAAATCCTAAATGCTACCAGGCTTCCATTACGTATAAACAACAAATAAGAGATTACTTACAAATAAACAACAAATAACAGATTTACTAAGTCATCAATTATAATTGTTCACTTTTAAGAGAGAAGGTACTACCTTTGTAGCTACATACTAGCAAACTTAATCAAAGGAAGTAAGTTTCTCAAAATGATAGTCCTAAACCTCAAGAAACTTTTGAGGAGTGTAAAATGGATGGATGATGATTCATACTGTGCTATGTTTAGAGAGCTTTAAGGTCAAAATTGAATTTGTTTAGGTTTGTACAAATGTTATTTGATTATAACATTACTTGAAGTTTTGCATGGATACTATTATCGATTGTCTTTTATAATTATATTTATGGAAATCTAGATGAAATTCTTTGCTTTTAAATTAGAAATGACCTTTTTAGTATTTTCATACATAGTTCAAGTTTCTATTTCTAGCTTGTATCAAAATATTTTTTTTAGAAATCTAGATACAATATTTATTTCTAATTTAAAAGTTAATTTTCAATAGATTCTAGATTTTTCAGGTATGATTTTAATTTCTATTTTGAGTACATTACTTCCAAACTCAACATAATATGTGTAATGTACTAAATATTAGACTATTATCATGGTAGTAATTGATCACATGCATACTTTAGACTTAATATACAAGATTAGAGTTAAAAGTTTCTTCAAATCAAGGTATCAATATAATAACATCCACAAAATTCTACTTCTACTTGGGATGGAACTATTTATTCTTGAATTTAATCTTTACATATTAGAGTAGTTGGACCTACCTTAAAAATGATAGCAAAAGTAGAGCATAGCATTTTTATGACATAGACTTACTTATGTAGGCTGTGGTACTACTTTGGTATGTTTTGTCTAGCTTGGGGGAAATAGAAGAGTGATGGAGTTGGATAGGCATTACATACGTTCAATAAGGCTTCTTGACAATGAATAATATATCATGTTATGTCTAGCTTTCAAAAATTGGAATACAATGGAGTTTGATATTAGTTCTGCTTCTTGAATAATATATCATGTTATGTCTAGCTTTTGAAAAATGGAATACAGCTGGAGTTTGATATTAGTTATACTACTTACATTCAATGTTGGATAGACATTGTAGTACTTACTTTCAATAAATTACTAATTTCTTCACAATGAATAATTTTTTATATTATTCATTGAAATGAAATGTCTAGCTTGGTAGAAATGGAGTAGCTGTGGAGTTTGATATAGTTGACTTACATTGAACAATTTATTGATATTTAAAATTTACAATTTACAAAAGACATTTTGATGTCTATAAACTATTTTCCATGATCACATGGTTATTTTACATGCTTCTCATATTAGCTCATTGTAAGATATATAAAATTTGAAGCCAAATTTTTTCTTTATTGGAGGTTCAAAATGACACTCCATCTATAAGAAAAGAAAAAATATAATCATATGAGTTTTTCTTTGAAAGCATAAGTAAATGGATTTGGAGATAAATTACTTCTCCTCATGTCAATCTATGAAGAGATCAAGAAATCAGAACTGATAGAACAACATGGATATGAAGAAGATAAATTACATGAAAGTGAGCTATTAAAGAAGAAAAGAAACATAAAAATAATATGAATATATGTAGACCTTATCAATTTCTTTTAAATCATAGAACATGAAGACTTCTATATCTTAGAATCAAAGAAAAGCTACTAAGATCTATTTAGACTAACCAATTTATTAATATTTCCCATAAGATTAAAACTGGTATCAATAATGAGATCTATATCCCATTACAACATCCCAAGGATAATAATATTACCTAATGTTTTTGTGATGTTGATCAAATTCATTTAAATTAATATTTCACTACTTTTAATATATTTAGATTGCATTATATATATTCCTATAAAAATAGACCTCTCTTACTAAAAGTAAACTTTGTTGATAAAATGTTACAACAAGAATGGAATAATTATAAGATTTTGCAAAACCCTAATAAATACAAGAGAGCATCTATTAATTTTCTTGATATATTCAAGATTAGAGAGAAAAAGTATTACCTTTATGAAACACCATACATGAGAAGTTTGTTGTGCGTATATACATCGCTACACAACATACATCGTTGTTAGCATCATTCACAATAGAAGCACACCTCACACATAAGTCATACATAGACTCTAAAGTGCCACAATAATCAGATCACTTACTACTTGAATCAATCAAACTCAGATCAATACTTGATCTGATCCTCAACAACTTGCCAACAATAGGGCATTGATTATAGTCAAGCCACACCCACTCTAGCATAGAGACTCCAGGTGACGCTCGCCGGCTTTCTGTCCACTCTAGCCAAGAACTCGAAGGGTCAACATCAAAGAAGTGAGATCTCTGGAGCTGCACTCCCAGGGTATACTCCTGATTTCAACCTAGGTCTCCTCCCAACGGTCCCGCTGACGGCACACCCGACGGTGCGGATGGTGGGCCCCACCATGAAGTCACTAAACCTGAATCTGAACGTCGGAAAGTAGTCTATGAGTAATGGCCAAAATGCCTTTAACTACTATCACTAGAACTCCAATGTCCGAGCATCTAGATGCGAAACTACAAATGGCGTGATAGCTGTTGTGCGTATATACATCGCTACACAACATACATTGCTGTGAACATCATACACAATAGAAGCACAACTCACACATAAGTCATACATAGACTCTAAAGTGCCACAATTGCCCCCCTAGCTGGCGGTTTGGTCCCTCTAACTCCAGATAGCCATCTACTCTAAGTATACGGTATACCCTATGATGAGCAAAGAGCAGGAGGCCGGGTGCTATGGAGCCCCATTGTTAGTTGCTTGTCTGCAATCTATACCATATAAAGAATGAACTAGCTATAGGTCAAGTACATCTAGGACATAACCACTGTCCCTAAGGAACCACCATGAGGGGAGGAGTCATACATGCCATATGCCATCCTCTTGAACAACTATCACACACTAACATAGTAGTAGCTCCACCAGAAGAGCCACATAACATACACCTCAAGCCTGCACGTACAAGTGCCAAGCTTGGGTCCATAGTACCATCAATGTTTGGGAGGTGGCATGGTGCACAATTGCGCACATGATCCTTCCAAACAACACCATCACGTCCTTCTAACACAAGGACTCCAGATGGCAAAACCTCACGCACTCTCAAGATAGTGCGGCCTGTTGAAACATCATGTGTTGTCGGTGCTATCTGCTATAGATATACATAGTCGCATGGATGAAATCGATAGATTGAGGGTCTATAACCTCCTCCTCGAATGGTAGCATAACATAAAGTATCTCTATGCTGAGCAATCGCCAAGTTCTCAAAGGCCATCGGCATCAATCTCCAAAAGATCTCTGCCCGCTGAGAACATGCACTCATCCATCCATCGGGGTCATCCAAGTCCAAAACTACAGTAGCATCTCGATGAATGGCTGCAGGTAAATTTGGATCTTGTCCATAGAGTAGAAAGTATGGAGAGAAGGATGCTAAGGAGGCTTGCTGGCTGAACTGATAGCCCATGGCCAACCAAGGTAACTGGAGATCCCAATCTCCCAAGTGGCCTCTCTACAAACCATACTTTTGCAATCCTCTCTTCACCATCTAAACCACTCTCTCTGCTAAGCCATCTACCTCAGGGTGATCTCGGGATGTAGTATGATGATCAATCAAAGCCTTATCACACAAGACCTGAAACTCTCCCAAGAACTCCATACCTTGATCAGTCAAAACCTCAGCTGGTGCACCAAAATGACTAAGAACTCAATCCAAGATCGAGTAAGCTGTCCCTTCACTAGACTTGTCAAGAAGTGCCACCAACTCAATCCACTTGGAGAAGTGCTCCACCATCACCAAAACATACCGATGATGTCTCATAGTCAGCGGTAAAGGTCCAGCGAAGTCCAAACTCCAACGGTAATCCAATCCCATGATAGGTAATGGGTGGAACTGGTCTAGGAGCATTGAATGATGCTCTAACTCGGTCACAAACCACACATCTGGCAACAAACTGCTATACCTTGGTCTGCATACCGTGCCACCAATAATGACCCTGGAGTAAGCTATATGTACGCTTTACTCCAAAATGTCCTAGCTCCTCATGAGCATGACGGACCAACTGTGGTCTCTGTGTTGGAAGTGGTACTACTCGCACTCTACCATCCTCTCGTACACGCAAAAGGTGTTTGCTCTCCAATCTAAACCGTCTGGCTTGTTGAAGAACATGGTCTCTCTCCTTGGCCCCAACTGTACCACGCACAACACCAATGCGAAGATAGTCCATCATTAAGACATCATCATGAATGTCTCATTGAACTGTACTAATATCTTCACTCTTTGGATCTGTGACCTCAATAACTCCTCTTGTATGCACTGAGAGAGATACCACCAAAGCCTCAAAAAATATACACAAAAAGGCAGATGCATGCCAACTCGGCACCATCTCCTCATCTATCTCACCATGCCAACGTGCTCCGGTCTGATCCTGCTGGCTGGGACATGGGTTTCTACTCAACTCATCTGCATCACGGTTCACCACTCTAGGTCTGTGAACAACCGTGAAATCATACTCCTATAAAATCAGAGCCCATCGTGCAAGCTTCCCTGAAAGCTTGTTGGACTCCATCAACCACTTCAATGGTTGATGATCAATGATGATAGTGAAGGGATTACCAAATAGGTAACATCGGAAATGTACTACTGCCCAAACTGCTGCCAAGTACTCTCCCTCATATGAACTATACTTTGCCTCCGCTGAATTGTTGGAGCGACTAGCATAGGCCACCACAAACTCCTTCCCCTCATCATCATGCTGGGTGAGCACTACTCCAAGCTCCAACATACTCCAATCAGTATGAACCTGAAATGGTTGTCCTCTGATTGGTCTCCTCAAAATAGGAGCATATGTCAACTTCTCCTTGAGCTCTACAAAAGCTCTCTCCTTCTCATCTCCCCAACACCACTCCTGTGTAAGCTTGGTCAGCTTTGTCAAGGCCTTGGCAATGAAACTAAATCCTCTAACATAGCGGCGATAGAAGTTTGCCAACCCAAGGAATGCTCGTACTTTGCTCACATCCGTAGGCTGAGGAATATGTGCAATAGCCTCCACCTTGGTCTGCTAAACACCAAGTCCTCCGGGGTAGATTGTGTGACCCAAATACTCAACCTGCTCGTGGAAGAACCTACACTTCCCAGGATGTAATTTGAGTCCATGAGATCTCAACCTCTCAAACACCTCCAACAACTGTCTCTCATGCTCCTCCACAGTAGTGCTATAGACCAAAATGTCATCAATATAGTACCGAGCAAAATCCAATCCAGCTAGGATACTATCCATGACCCTTATGGAACTCAGCTAGAGCATTCTTCAACCCAAATGGTAAGAACCTCCACTAATATAATACATCCTTACCGTGAGGATCAATAGCCTAGAATGTTGTCTTGGATTTATTTTCCTCCCTGATCGGCAACTGATGATATCCTGCTCAAAGATCCAAAGTACTGAAGACCTTTGCATGCCCAATTGTATCAAAAATCTCCTCTGGTGTAGGCATGACATACCAATCAGCCCTGGTCTGTCGGTTGATAAGACAGTAATCTCCACACATCCGCCTATTTGTGTTGTTGCCATGCATATCCTTCCTGGCTGGCATCATTGTGCTGATGCATACTCTCCATGTGAAATCTCCACCAAACCAGATCACTACTCCGGCTCTGAATCAATGTCCTCTCCATCTCACTATATCGATTAGGACATCAGAAAACTGGTATATCACTAGTCAGCTCAATCCGTATACCAAGTCCCTTCAGAGCACCCAAATCCTTCATACTGAAGGCAAAACAACTCGTGTGACTCCTCAAGAACCTCTAAACCCTCCGTCTTTCTTCTCCAATAAGCTTGGGTCCAAGATCTGGCTCCCAAGTATCCTCTAGAACTGTCGTAGGAGTGGAAGACGTACGTCCACCACTCCAAGCATGCTGCACCAATTGATGTTCATGCTATTGCAACGCCTCCTTGGAACTCCACAATGGAACATGCAAGGTAGATGGAACAATCCCACTCGTACTCCAAAGCCGAGTGATCTCATCTGGTATTGGAGTATCCTCTACATGGGCTTCCCCTCCAACAAGTCACCATGCCAAGTAACTGCACCAATGAAAGCTAAAACTGATGCTGCCATGGTCCCGGATTGTAGTGAGCCAAGACTGCCACTACTGAAGCGTAGTGGTAGGTGACATACCCGTCCTTCACCAGACTGCCAACCAGGTCTATAAGAGGCTGTCTCCTCCCAATAGTCAATGCTGAAACCCATGGGGTATAACATTGCTCCCCCCACTAGCACATCATATGACTCAACTATTGTTGCAATAGCCTGAGCTCTCACCACCAAGCTATCAGTTGGATGACCAGGCTGAGCCTGGACAACAAGCTCCCCACGTGTGTTTTACTGTGTTGAACCACCACCTAGAGATGTCTGGATCTGAAATGGATACCTCTCCACATTGGTCTTTCGTAACTCCAGACCGACAACTATAGACTTCCCCAACATAAGGGTCTGCACACCAAAGTCTAACAAGACTCTTTATGGTGTATAGACCTTCCCTGAAGGTCCCACCAAATGAAAAATCCCCCTCTGGTTATCCAATAGGACAACACCAGGTGTGAACCACGCTCTCTCAAAGGTTGGTCTAGCTGGCAACTCCTCCAATCTAGCCGCTGCTGCTTGCTACAAACCATTGGTCGCTAAACGGATCTCATGCTCCTCAACCAAATCAGCTCCACTACCAACCACCTCTGCTCTAGTAGTAGGAACCGCATCATCACTACTCTCACAAAGCGTGGCAGCCAACCGGAACACTAGGGCTGGGTCAACTCCCAATGTAAACATGTCATTGGCCAAAAACAAAGGATGCCACATAATCAGCTGAGCCGCCCCTAACATCATGCTAGACTCAATATGTGTAGTAGTAGGTGGCTGACTAGCAGGTAGTCCATCATGTTCTCCATCACCACCTACCACATCTGCACTAGGACGTCTAGGAACCATGGATGTTGTCCACAATGCTTCAGATAGCATGAAAGACTGTGGAAGTCTGACCTGTCTTCCAACCTCTCCTCTCTGTGCGTCCAACTCCACTGATGCTCCTCTAGGCTCTGGAGCACGTACTGCACTCCTAGTCACTACTGCAAATGCATCCACCTGTGCTACTCCGCACATGAAGTCCAAAGCATCTCTATCACCAGCATATGAGGTGGAAGCCTCAGCACCTGAATCTGATCTCCTTTGAGCAATAGCCATACTAGCCAATCTCTACTCCAACTGCTCAATCCGAGTAGCCATAGTTGTGTCAGAAGTAAAGGCAGGTACTGCACCCCTACTAGGTGTAGATCCTCTACCACCACCTCTACCACCTCGTCCTCCATGAACTGGAGCTCCTCTACTACCTGCCATAGCAGCCCTACCACTCCGTAACTTCGGGTATAGGTCAAAACACCGGTCACTAGTATGACCAATCTATGGAAGTGCTCACATTGCCTTTGTGTTGGCTGTGATGCACCAAAGGTATCAAGTCCGCTGCCCTGAGTACACTCTTCCCTATGGTGAGGTCCACCACAAGTCCAACAAGCAACACCACCACTCACTGGCTGCTGCTGACCCAAAAATGAAGGTAAGGGTCTAACTCCACTAGGCCCTCCACTTGCTCTATAGGATTTGGGCTGTCCACCCTATCCTTGAAAACCAAGTAGGCGTGGTGCACTCTGTTGCACTCTAGAAGAAGTCACAACCGTGGATGAGGTCTCCCTACCAAATCCAGATGTCACCACTCTCTCCTCCACCATGTTGAACTCAATACGCTCAGCCAAACCAAAGACCACTACCAAAGTAGGCAAAGTAGCCTATAACAATGTAGCATCACGAACTCTACGTTGCAACTCCTTGTCTAGTATCCCATACCAAAACTGGACTGCTTGGGCCTCAGTAACTCCTTGAGTGAAAATGATCAGCCACCTCATGCGAGTGTATGCCTCGCGTAGGCTCTCTCTAGCAGAAGGCTGGAGAGAGCTCCTGCAAGCTCCTCAGCTTGTCAGTCCGTACTCCCTAGTAGTTGTGCCTCAAACACAGGAAGAACTCCACCATGAGGTTAAACCATGGTACCACACCACCTCCTACAGTGGTACCTCCACTCGTGGTAACACTATCTCCAGTTAGTGCACCTCCACTAGCTCCACCAACACTAGTCGAGCTAGAACTCGTAGGTACAGCCGATCTACTCCTGGCCACCGAGCTTGAAGTGATAGAGACATAGTTTGGAGACCAATATTGTCTCCATAACTCAATCTCCTCCAAATGAGCTCTCCTTAACTCATGGTAGTCGTCCATCGGCATACACTCCAAGTGTTGAAACAACCCCTTCCATGCCATGAAAGGTGTGAACAAAGTCGGGTTCCACATCTACTGCAGATCACCAACTATCAAAATCCTGGATGAAGTCATCCAACTCAATGGTACCCATTGTACCAGAGTAACGCCTAGGGCCTTTGGAGGCCCCATAAATCTCATCCATGTCCCACAACAACGGTGCGGACACAACAAGTGCACTCTCAACTAGATCAGCTCTTGTGTCAAACTCCAACTCAGAGTCAATCTCCTCCCTCATTGGGACCTGAGATATAGGCTGATACCGAGCGCCACTCTGAGTAAACCCACTACGTACTGCAGGGCTATCTCCTCTGGAATTCCCAAGGAGCTCCGTCGTGACCAAGTAACTGGAACAACAAACTCGAACCACCAACTGCAACCGCAAGTACCCCACCAAGTGCCAACACTAACCGAGCACCACCAAGTGCCAAAACTAGCAGAACATTATCCACTAATGTAACTGTAACTAAGACAACTATACTAGGGGCAAGAGCGACCTGTAACTTGCCATCACAACAAGCATTCTCACGGTCTGTAGGTCATCACTTCCTACCTCAACAGAGAGAAACAAAGATAGTCTGACTGGTCATCACTCTAGCCTCACTATCGAGAGCACACCAGAACACCAATGCTCAAAATTCAAGGCACCTCACACAAACACGGTGCACAAACATGAAGCAAAGAATAGAGGGGGTCCAATCACATGAATGCTAAACAACAACCCTCCATCTCATAAATCAACATAGGACCGACTCTGCCACCATTTGGCATTTGACATAATTGGAGTATCTATCTATTTCTTGAAGTATGAGGATCACTGAGGATCAGTTTCAAGTTCTTTTTGCCAAAATCTAACGTAACTCTTTTGTAAAATCTGACGTAGAATCTGATGTAAATCCCTAAAGATGGCTGACCACTAAATCCTCAGCTAACTCTTCACTCAAGCCAAATTGGAAAAATCGGTTTCGTACAATCTTCAATTCGTGAGAATCTGCTCCCAACTCCACGTTCAATTTCAATTTCTGAGCTCAACTCATAACAAATTGGTCCTGAGCTCAAAATCACAACTACCGCTTGAAAATTACTTCTCCCTTGGCTCCAAATTTTGCCAACGCTTCCGCACACACACACTCTCTCAAGGAAATCTGAACTACTCGATCGAGATACCACCAACACTCGTAGTTCCTACACCCAATTTCCCCTTGACTCACTTCTCTGATGTAATCAGATCGTTTACCACTTGAATCAATCAAACTCAGATCAATACTTGATCTGATCCTCAACAACTTGCCAACAATAGTGCACTGATTACAGTCAAGCCACACCCACTCTAGCATAGAGACTCCAGGTGACGCTCACCGGCTTTCTGTCCACTCTAGCTAGGAACTCGAAGGCTCAACATCAGAGAAGTGAGCTCTCTGGAGCTGCACTCCCAGGGTATACCTCTGATTTTGACCTAGGTCTCCTCCCAACAGTCCCGCTGATGGCACACCCGACAGTGCGGACGGTGCAAGTGACGGTGGGCCCCACCATGAAGTCAATATCCTAAATTTGAAATCTGACCGTCGGAAAGTAGTCTATGAATAATGGCCAAAATGCCTCTAACTCCAATGTCTGAGCATCTAGATGCGAAACTACAAATGGCGTGACAAGTTTCATTCACCATTCACTTTTCATTAAGATTAGATATTGTGATATGGTTAGAAACACACATTTACTTAATCCATGTCATTTGCAAAATCAACCAATATTCCCTCGACGTTAAATGCCCCACTTTCCAATAGTGGCGCAATATTTGATCATGGTCAAGAGTAGATAATAGGATGATTTATACGCGAAAATAGCATACTCAATTTAGAAGATATATTTAGGGAAACGCAAGCTAGACCAAGCTTAGCCAAACCATCATGGCATGGCTGTGGAGAAAGTAACAGATGCATAATAGAATGCCTTCTTTGGCAAGTTGCAAGAACTTGCATTTGGGTAAAATAAAAGTGAACCTCGTGAAACTAGATGGATTTAAAGAAAGAAAAAGATGATTTTCAATAATTAGAAGACAGTGTAATTGAATTTGAATGTGAGATATGGTTGATATTGGTTATTGAAACCGTGACCCAATAGTTTGATGAACCAATACTACTGAATATGGGAATCTATTAGAATGGTTTGATGGACAAATACTACTGAAAATTGGAATCTATTAGAATTTGTAAAACTCTAAAAGAATCAGTAGAAAACACACTGATTGAAGTTGCTCCCATGCATTTAAATACAGTCTCCGAATTACGCCTGTTATCGGTGAAACATCAAGATATCCTCAATCACAAATCAAGAACTACGCACAGGTGCCCAAAGCATCTAACGACCTAAAATGGTTGGATTGACAATCTAAAAGATAAGATATCCACCCTTTATGTGAAATAGGAAAGTTGCTCGTCAAAGTTTCTGTTATACACTCGAACCATACCAAAACTAGACATCTCACATCGCCACATCTCAACGCCTATAAACATCATATTTTCATTACATTTTTAATATAAAGTTATTATAAAAACTATATTATTCCTCATGGTTCAGATCATTTTATTTCAAGAGTGATAATATGTATCGTTTCTTTATATTTATTGATTGATAATTCGTACATAATCCAATGGTTCCAATACCTTCAGAAAACCGAGTCCCATTCTTAGCAAGTCAGTAAAAAAGGAAACGATTGCACGAATGGTCTCGTTGCGCCTAAACAAGCACAATGATAACAGTGAGCTTTACTACTAGTTGTTAAAAGAGAATCACTTTGAACGGTTTCAGTAAGGATGGAACAGGATGTGAACTTTAGGAAATTGAATCAAAGAAGAAGCCGTTCTCTTGGTTGTGAACTTTCTCTTAGTTGAGCAACTAAGAGAAAGTCTGTAGATTATTTGATTTGTAAACTTTCGCGTAACATACCGATCAAATAGGAACGGCTTTCACGCTCTCAGAATAGAAACTTCTCGTACAAGAGAAGCGGAGAAGTAGAACGTACAGTGGATATAACTCTGAAAAATCACTTTCATCTGGAGATAAAGTGTTAACTCTCCTGTCTGAGAAAGTTGAATTTGTCTTTGAAAACTAGCAGTGGAAGAAAACGATAAAATCTAGCGGATAGCCAAACATACTTGACGCTGTGTCTTCTTCTAGCAGACGATAAATTCGTCCCACGATTCAAACCAGATGCTGAAGCAACCAGATGCAGGGAAGAGGACGAAGAAATGGGCCAGGTGGTGACTCTTGCTTTGAGTTAAGCACAAACAAACTTGTGTAGAAATGTTGGAGGTTGAGCTTTGATGAATCACACGGACATGTCGTTAGATAAGTACTACTACTTTGGTTTGGTATGTAACAAATAAGAGGACGCAGTTCAGCCATCACTGCAGTACTCTGGTTCGGTTCAAAATAAATCTACGGAAGACGTGTTGGACCGGGTCCTCCGAGTTTCGTCTGGTGAGTCCTAAGGAAGCACGAGGTCCAGGCCAGAGGATTCAAAACTTGAAGCACATGGGTGAATGACATCAGGCTGGCTGGCTGGCAGTTAGGCTGCTTCAACTGCATCACATGGATCTGTTAGATGATTGATTTCCAACGATCCTTCGTTGGGTTGTTAAAGAATCGTTGGAGATGTGACTCCCCCAATATTTCTAGTCCCAACCTTGCAGACTCGATCAATACTGGCACGAGTCCTTGAAGACCAGATCCGGTCCGTTTGTGAGGAATCTGGTTTGGTCCAGAGAACAAGAATGTGAACAGGTTTTGGTCAAGGCCACATATGTGCTTAGTTAAACGTAGCTTAGGCTGTTGTCAGATATTGTTGTAATTGTTTCTTCCATGAACCACAGCCTATACTCGGGTCGAATATCCACAATGGTGTTGTTGTTCAGAATTCACACCTCTGACTTCTCAACTTCCTAGGTGGTCAAGATTCTGAACGTCTTTAGACCAATTCATCTTCTCATGCTATCATTGGCATCAAATGTGAAGCACCAGACAGATCCTACATCAATCCGAGAAGCTTTGATTATTTCTGGCAAGGTCCAAATGCATTTCCATCCAGGGAAGTCGCCAGCTAGACTGACTGCTGATATCTGTCTTCCACTCTTAGAGCAAAACGCTGGTAGTTACTCCCAGAGCTCACGAACGCGTTGTAGGTCTAATATCGCGTGAATGAGTGGCATCCAGAATATTAACCCCTGGTGTCATATCGCAGTGTCGCTAGCAAACCAAATCTCAAGAGTTTGGAAGAAGAAGTTCTACAGAAGAAGTTCCATTGAAGGCGTTTGGTTTGATGCGTGCTTCCTTAGTTCATGCATGAAATCAAGTTCAAGTTATACAAAGAAGCTCTGGCCGTAGTCACACACCTTGTACTGGTTCAGCTCGGCTTCGGGGTTAGAATCTCTGTTCTCTCCAAGAGATAGAAAACGGAGGTGGGAAGGATACGTAGGTACGCTATTTGAGGGTTTGGAGTGCAGTTATTCCCGTTCTTGAGGTCTACTGCCAACACTTCGTCAAGAATGAGAAGCAAAACGGAATAAGAACTGTTGCAGCCTTGTAGCTTCTGCAAAGTCAGGTCACAAGACAGGTTCTTGTGAAATCGAACCCTGAATGGACGGAAAGACACAGGGCGTGAAAAGGCACAAGTAACTCTGACTCCGAAAATTACAAGAACCAGAATGCCGCTGCCCTCATGTACTGATGTTGCGCAGGGAATCCACAAGCAGTAGTTCTTCATGAACCAGTTTCAGATTGGTTTTATATTACACGGCGGCAAATTTTACAAATTAACTCTGATAATGTGATCAGAGTGTCATGAGTGGAATACAGGAAAATCCAGCAGTTCATGAGCAGATAGTCCTTCCTAGTTTTCAAAACTTGAGTTTAACTCATGCTATCTGCTGTGAGAGTACAATAGAGAGGCCTTGTTTGCCCAGAAGAAACTCATTCAAAAATCTCATAAGCGCTACCCAAAGCAGGCATATTTTGCAGTTCATGATCAGATTGTGCTTCCTACTTCTTTATATTACGATGCATGAGTTAAACTCATAATTTCTGCTGAGAAAGAAGAATGAAGAGGCCTTGTTTTCCCAAAAGAATTTCATTCAGAAAGCTCATAAGCGCTACCCAAATGACAGGGGCCACATCCACACCCCCGACGGGAGGAATGAGCCGCCTGGTTGGCCCAAGAATCGGCTCCGTCGGCGCGTAAGCGAGAACAAAAGGGAACTTACTGACCGGAATCTGAGGATACCACGACATGACGATGCGGAAGATGAAGAGCAGGTTGAAGAAAGCAAAGAAAGGGCTCAGCACGGTGATGGCCAACTGCGCAGTCGCCGGGTCCAAGTCTGCCAGTGGAACCCCTACTCTATTCAACAGCTCGAACGTCAACGCAGAGCTCCAGTGCTCACCAGACATGGCTGGAACAACTCCTACTGCATTTTCCTCAAGTGCACCCGCTGTAGAGGAAACCACAAAAGAATTTGCGAGCAGAGAAGCAGTAATGCTCAATAAGCTCAAATTTGTCTTCTGTGGGCCAACAATCTTCTTCAACTCCTCGTCCTCTGAATTCTCCACAGAAGCTCTACATCTCTTAATCCTCGCCATTCCTCGTGCTCTGTTGGAATTGCTGCTGGGAATCCCAGTCCTAGAGCCAGGGGCTTGACAGAATCCGATAGTCTGCGTTGTATAGCAGGAGCGTGCTGACAGCATCCTACAGACCTCCATTGCTACTCCTCCGCTTGAAATTGTTATCTGGAAATCGAAATTCCCGAGCTCCAGAACGCCGAAGATTCAGGTATTGAACGAGGAATTTACTGATTCGTCCCCCCAACAGCTGAGTTTTCTTCCTTGTACCTTCTGCACGACCCACGCAATTCCCCAGTCACCGGTAACGCTGTAGTCCAAACTTGAAACTGTGCGAGTCTTTGCGTCTTCCATTCCTGGGATAAGAACCCACCGCTACTGGATCAAGAGTTCTCTCCCGGTTCAAAGACAATTTTACCGAGATCCGCGGTTAACGTAGGTAAAATTGATAGTTCTGGGTTACCACGAAAAGACCGAGTGCTCACGGAGGTAAGTAAACTTCTAGCTACTGTACTCCATACCACGAAAACATAACTAAAGTTCAGGTGTGGCTAATCTGCCAAAGACACGTGTGTGTTATCTTTTAGACTAGGGCGATAATGTATTTCATTCACCATGGGGGATAATGTATTTCATTCACCATTTAGTAATTTCACCGTTATTTTCCTTTGGTTTTGTGGTTGTTGATAGGCTTGTCTTGAAGACTTTTGTGACAGAGGTGGAGGGGAGATATTTTCTCTCCAAATGTTATTACGGCATATGAGAAATAGTCTATCCCATGGGCATGACAGTACTTTACATTTTTTGCTTCACTATAGATAGATTGGACTAGAGGTTCATAGTCTTCTTGGATGGAATGATAATGTGAGCATATGCTATATTCTCTTTTAGTTGACTAGTCCATTCCTCATACTACTAGAGCACATCTTTGCTCTTGCTCCGGTAAGGGTGCGGGCTCTAGGATTAAGGTATTCCAACTCGCACCAACTACTTTCTCTACAATGATGAGGTTTTGCCTAGGTTTGGTCCACCAATCTACATCTTCATTACTCACTTGTGAATGTGGTTCTACACTAGATGCAACAACGGTCCATATGACACGGTGTCCTTTTGGAGGATAGAGGATAGCTACCCATGATGCTATTAGGGACATAATGTTTGCTATGGCACAAGAGAGTGGATACTTGGCATGGAGGGACTGTTCTTATGCCTTGCAGACTAGATGTGTAAGGGCAAACTTATACTTGGACTGAGATGATAAGGTGACAATAGCGGATGTCATGGATACAGACCCTACATGAGATATAGCTTTGGAGGGAGTGATTATCCATTCCCTTGGATGTGCGGCGAGCGCATCAGCAGGTCGCAAGGTCTCCAAGTATAGGGGCATGCAACAAGGTCACCTCTTTGTTCCTCTAGCCTTGGAGTTATATGGAGCGATGGACACAACATTCGACACATTTGTCAAGGAGTGCTCGAGAGCTTATCATGTTAGGCGTAAGTGGTACCATTCTCACTCTCATACTTTGTAGCATATTTTAGATAGCATGTGTCCATTGCTCTACAGAGGGCAATGGTTGGTGCAATCCATAGGGGAGCAATCACACTAAGTGATGCTTCTTCGGATGTTCTTGTTGTTTGTAGACCACATGACTTGCGTAGCTTGGATATCTTAGGTGCAATGGGGCAGATTTCTTATATAGACTCTATTGGGGCTTAGCCCCATTTTATCTCTCCTTTGTATGGTTTGATAGGGTCTTCCCATCCTTCATTTTTTCTACACAATTGTCCTCCCATATTCTTTAGTAATAAGAGTGCCTTATAGAGCCTTGCAAGAAGAGAAATCAAGTGTCTCAAGAAATTCCAATTATCACAAGTGGGTGTCCGTTCTAAGGAGCAGTTTAATTAATATTTCTAGCCTTGCGGTGACCTTACATTAAACTAAAAGCCCAAACAAAATAAACACCCAAAATAAAAGACAGTTTGTTAAAGAAGCGGTACAAATGTGCTATTGAAATCCAAAATGTGCTAGAACGGTTGTTGTCCATATTAGTAAAGAATTTAGATGCAAATGATCAATAATAAAACTCGATGATTATGCCACCATTGATAGATATAACAAAGTGGAAAGTCTTATTCTCCAAAAATTGAAGGTCTCAATTTGGGTGGAAGAATTGGTAGTCAAAAATTTCCAAACTTTGATTCCTAGATTGGGAGAGATGGCCGAGCGTACAACCTTGATTGCTCAACCCTAGCTGAATAGTTTAATGCAGCTCACCGCAAGAGTAGCAGTTTATTGTTTTGATAAAGGAGTTTAGGGGAAATATTTCTTGATAAGGAGAGTAATTTTTTAAATATTAATTAGAATTTTTTAACAAAAATACTTGAAGGTACCTATTTTTAGTATAAAATAGCCAGTTATAATAATACCTTTTTAATATTTCTGCACCAAAGAACATAAATAAATAAATAAATTCCAAAACAATAAATTTACACAATCCTTTTTTAACAAAGATTATCTTGCATATATTGCTCCATAATATCATATATTATATAAAAATTTACATAAAAAGTTAAACATGAATTCCAAAGATCCACGATCGTTCTCCTTGCTGGAAGTTAGGTCTTTCTAACTCCATGCAGCCATGTGGCTGCTTGGAGTCTATTACAAGTATATGGTATGCTCTATGGGGAGCAAACATCATATGTTATTGAGCCTCATCATTAGTCACCTTTTTACAATTTATATCACATCAAGAGTGGATTAGCTATAATGTCAAGTACATCGAGGACATAGCAACTACCTTTAAAGAATCCACATGAGGAGAAGGGCAAAACATGCCATATATGTCAGCTTCTCAAATAGTTATCACACACCAACATGGTAGCAAGTCCACCCAAAGAGCCACATAACATACACTGGAAATATACACATACAATTACCAAGCTTGGATCCATCATGCCATCAATGTTTAGGATGAGAAGTGGCATTGTGCACATGATACTTCCAAACAACACCATCATGTCCTTCTAACATAAGGACTGCATAAGGCAAAAAATCATGCATGCACTTTCAAGATAGTGTGGTATGTATTTCCATCAAGAATTGTTGGTACAATCTACTATAGATATACATAATCACTTATATCAAATCTACAAATTAAACATCTATAACCTCTTCCTTAAATAGTGGCATAATGTAAGGTATCCTTCTCTATATTGAGCAATTGCTAAGTTCTCAAAGGCCATAGGCATCACTCTCTAAAAGATCTCTACTCATTGAGAATATGTGCTCATCCATACATCTAGATCATCCACATCCAAAATTGTAGGCCGCATCACCACAAATGGCTGGAGGTAAATTTGGATCTTGACCATGATTCAAGAAGTAGGAAGAGAAGAATGCTAAGGATGCTTACTGGCTGAACCAATTGCCCATAACCAACCAAGGTAATTGGAGATCTCAATCTCCCAAGTAGCCACTTTGCAAACCATATTTATGCAATCATCTCTTCATCATTGAAACCAATCTCCCTATTAAACTGCTTGCCTTAAGGTAATATTGAGAAGTGGTACAATGATCAATCAAGGCCTTGTCATACAAGACATGAAGTTATCCCAAAAACTCTATAATTTGATCAATCAAGACCTCAATTGGTGCACCAAAATGATTAAGAACTAGACCAATGTATGACTAAGTTGTCCTTTCATTGGACTTGTCAAGAAATACCACAAACTCAATCCACTTAGAGAAGTACTCCAACATAACCAAAACATACCAATGATATCTCAATCAATGGTAAAGGTCTAACAAAATCCAAACTCTAGTGATAACCCAACGTCATAATAAGTAGTGGGTGTAATTGTGGTATAGGAGCACTGGATGATATTGTACCTTAGTCACAAACTACACATCTAGCAACAAACTATTATACATTGATTTGCATGCCATGCCATCAATAATGACTCTAAAGTAAGCTAAATGTTTGCTTTACTCCAAAATGTCCTGGCTCCTCATGAGCATGTTGTACCAACTATGGCCTTTGAGATGGAAGGAGTTGCTAAACTACTTGCATTCTACCATCTTTTCACACCCAAAGATAATGTCTAAACCACATGGCTCATTGAAGGACATGATCTTTCTCTTTGGCACCAATTGTACCATCCACAACACTAATACAAACACTAATGCAAACAAGTGACATAGGTAATGTGCTACTTCCATATTATTGCTAATCACTCTCCTTTATATGAACTATACTTTAACTTTGTTGAATTGTTGGAATAACTAGCATAAGCCACCATAAACTCCTTCTCCTCATCATCCTAATAGGTTGAGCATTGCTTCAAGCACTAACATAATCCAATCAATATGAACCTAAAATATGGATCTTCTTATTAGTCTCCTAAGAATAGGAGCAAATGTTAACCTCTCCATGAGTTCTATAAATACTCTCTCTTGCTCATCTCTCCAACACCACTCTTATGTAAGATTTGAAAGCTTTGTTAAAGCCTTGGTAATGGCACTAAATCCTCTAACATATCTATGATACAAGTTCACCAACCCAAGGAGTGCTTGCAATCTACTTAGATTTATAGGCTAAGGAATATATGCAATAGCCTCTACCTTGGTTTTTTGAACACCAAGTCCACTAAGGTAGATATTGTGATCCAAATACTCAACCTACTCTTGGAAGAATTTTCACTTTCTAAGATTTAATTTGAGTCCATGAGATTTCAATTCCTCAAACACCTCCACAAATATCTCTCATGCTTCTCCATGGTAGCATTATAAAATAAAATGTCTTTAATATAATACCAAGCAAAATCCAATCATGTTAGGATCCTATCCATGATGCTTTGGAACTTGACAAGACTATTCCTTAACCCAAATGGTAAGAATTGCCATTGATACAATATATCCTTACCATGAGGATCAATAACCCAAAATATTATCTTGGACTTGTAATCCTCCTTGATTGGCAACCAATGATATTCTCCTTGAATATCCAAAGTATTGAAGACCCTTTCATGCCCAATTGCATCAAAGGTTTCCTCTAGAGTAGGCATAACACCCCAATCAGCCTTGATCTATTTGTTGATATGACAATAATCTCCACAGATTTGCTTATCCATGTAGTTGCCATGCACATCCTTCTTGGTGTGCATCTCTATAGCTAAACCATACACTCCATGTGAAATTTCTACCAAATTAGTCTTGAAAAGGTCTCTACTTTGACTCTCTCCATAACACTATATTTATAAGGATATCAAAAAATTGGTGTGTTACTAGTCAACTCAATCTGAATATCATTTCCTTTCAAAGACAAAAATCCTTTATGTTGAAGGCAAAATAACATTGCACATCTCTTCAAGAACCTCCAACCTCTTAGTCTTTCCCCTCCTATAAGCTTAGGTCCAATGTTTTTCTCCCAAGTATCCTCTATAACTACTATACAAGTGAAAGACAATTGATTGCTACAATAGGGCCTTGGAAGTAGTACGATCATGCTCCTAACTACTAGAATCTCCAACCTCAAAGTGAAAATCTCCTTATGATTTGGCCGCTAGCTCCACATGTCCTCTAGTTATGGCCCAAGTAGATCTTGCTCACCTAGATGTACCTTAAGTAGACCACTCTCACTAGTAATCATTTTGTAAAAGACCGAGAAGACTAAAAGCCGCCTTCTTAGAGTGCAAGCTAACAATGAAGCTTTTTGAGAAGGTTCTTTCTAGAATCCACCTACTTGGCATGGAAGCTAAGCAAGTCATTGAATGTGGCAATGTGCAAGGATACAATCAACTTCATACTCCTCATGATCATTGATAGGAATGGGAAGAGATGGGAGTTGGACCTAATTAAAAAAGGAAATAGAAACAAAGAGTTTCAACTTGGAAACATGAAAGACAAGGGAGATTTGTATATGACAAGGTAATACAAGTTGATAAGCAATAGGAGAAATGATTTAGGTGACATCAAATAGACCTATCCAATTAGGAACAAGTCTATGAACTTGGGTACCAAGTGGGAGGGGTAGGTTACTAAAAGAAAGCATGACCTTCTCATCAAGTTGAAAGGTGAGATCACAACAATGTTGATCCGCATATTGCTTTTAATGATTTTGAGCAACAAGGAGATGAGATTTGGCTTGTTGTAGGAAGTGGGATATTATGGTCAAGAAGGTGGAAGTATGAGGAATGAAAGATGGAGGAGGAGCAAGAAAGGAATCTGCAACAAGTGCGTCTTGGGAAAAAATTAGGGAAGAAGGGAGAGAAACCAATACTTGCTTGCTTGGATTTATTGTAGGTAAACTCAGTAGCCACAAGGCATTCATCCCAATTGGTAGGTGAATGTGGACAAAAGCACAAAGCATATCCTCAAAGGTGCAATTTGCACATTTTGTTTGCCCATCATTTTGAGGAGATAGACCGCCAACAAAGTAAGCTGTGTTTCAAGTATCTTGAAGAATGCTTGCCAAAATTTACCAATGAATCAAATATCATAGTTGGAGATGAGTACATGAGGTATCTCGTGATGCTTGAAGACATTGTCCAAATAGATTCGGGCAATATTAAAACATCCACTATATCAAAGGTTGGTGCCAAATAGATATTTTTTTATTAAGCTTATCAAAAAACATCACAATTGTTATATGACCTTACTTTGTCTTTGGCAAGGATGTGATGAGATCTAAGATCACATGTTCTTATCAAACAAGTGGATGGGAAGTGGTTGAAGGAGTCCACTCGGCTTTTGGTTATTAGCCTTATTATGTTGGTAGCTCTCATAAGATCAAATAAACTCTTGAACCTCTTGTGCCATGTTGAGCCACCATCATTGGTGTTGTAGGGCACCCAAGGTCTTGTCCACATCCATGTGACCAATGATTGGTAAGACATGGGCTTCTTGAAGGTGCACAAGTTGTAGGTCACCCTTTGCTAGAACATTGATCTGATTCTCATTGAATAGAAAGTCTTCTTTGAAGGAGAAGGTGTTGTATTCCTTATCATGTGCTACATGACTACCTTGTACCATCTAAAAGAAGGGGTGTTGTTTTAAAGTGGTCCTAAATGAGATTGGACTCTTGAGTCAATTGACACTATTTTTATTGTTGCTATGATGAGAGGTTTAGGAAGAGTTTTCAAATCAGGTCATGTGATAGGGCCTTAAGGATAGCAAGGAACCTATTAGGTTTGTATTCAAGTTTGATGTCAAAAAACTATAGTTGTTCCTCCTATCAATGATGTAAACTCTTCATGTAATCTAAATGTAATGTTTGCAACAAAGGTCTATGATTATTTACATGATTAATTGTTTCTCCAAGTAATAATGCCTCCATACCTTGGTGGCATATACCATTACTAGTTGTTCTTGATCTTGAGCAAAGTGATTCCTTTTTGTGGTATTTAGTTGACACGACACAAAGGCAATAGGATGTAACCCATCTGGAAATTCATGTTGCAACACAACTCTAATGGCAAAGTTAGAAGCATCAAAATCAACCACACAAGGTAGTTCAAGATCATATGGTTGAAAAATGGATCTTGAGGACACCATAAGCTTCAACTTCTTGAATGCTTCTTCATGCTTGGTGGTCCATTAAAAGCTTGAGGTCTTCCCCAAGAGATTGGTCAATAGTGCAGCCACATGATCATAATAGTAGATAAACTATTGGTAATAAATTGCCAATCTATTAAATGCCCAAAGGATGCCACCAAAGTGGCATCCTTTGGAGTAGGCCAATCAATAACAGCTTTAATTTTCTTCTTTTCCATCTTGATCCCCTTTGATGAGAGCTTATGATCCTAGAAGGTACCTTCCCTCTCTCAAGAGGTACACTTTGACTTCTTGAAGTAAAACTTCCATTGATATAGTTGTCTTAGGATTTCTTGCACGTGACTTGTTTGTTCTACCTCTATTTGGCTATAGATTAAATATCATCCAAGAACACCACCATGATTAATCCAATAACCCATCCAACACCCAATGCATCTGATTTATGAAGACTACCAGAGCATTAGTGAGTCCAAAAGGTAGAACTCTCCATTCAAAATGCCCATACCTTCTACAAAAGGCAATCTTTTTAATATCCTTTCTATCAATGAGAATCTTCCAATAGCTACTCTATAGATCCAACTTGGAGAAGTATTGTGCTCCAATCAATTGATCTAGCAAGTCATCAATTTGAGGTAAAAGATATGTATTCTTCATTGTTTGTTTATTGAAGCTATGGTAATCAATATAAAAGCAAAGTACTCCTTCCTTCTTTGGGACAAATACTACCAATGCTCTGCAAGGAAACATACTATGTTGTATGAAATCCTTCTACAAAAACTCTGTCAGTGTTGTTTGAAGCTCTTCTAACTCCTTTGGTGAGAGCCAAAAGATTGGTCTACTCATTAGAGTATTTCTTGATAATAACTTGATCTTGAAGAGCATATCATAATCAGAGGGTAACCTCTTTAATAGATCATCTAAAAATACATCTAGAAACTCTAGAGCTATTTGATCAACCATTGCTTGATGAGGCTTTTAGCACTTATTAGATTCTCCATGTAAAATTGACATGATCCATACCACAATAGGAATATCTTCCTCCAAAGCTTGTTCTATGGTTGCTTTCTTGATAAATTTCTCATCTAAGGACTGACTATTCTTAAGTGTGTTACCTAAAGGTGCTAGACATCCTTATTGGTAATTCTTACCTTGGTGTTGTACTTGAATTTGTCATTGGCCTTACAAACCTCATACACTCCAAATACTCTTTCTCAATCTTGAATTTAATAAGATGTGATGTACATAATATAGAACACTTTCTACTATCCGCCATCATCAATCTACTTTCAATTATTGGCTTGGTAAGAATACTTAATTCCTTTGTTAATTGCATAGACATGCAATTCTCTAAACTTCCAAAATCAACCAGAATCCTACAACCACAATTAGATATCATACCTTGCAAGTGAAGCAAACTTGTATGGGTTGAGCCTTCAATCCCATTAGAACTAATCAAGTTCCCAATAAGTGACTTGAATGCTATTATTGAGATTATTTGTTTCCCTGATCATCATGCTTCACAAACTCCATATGGGCAATTTGTCAAGGTTGTCTATTCTTGAGTGGATATTCATCAATGTGATGTCTAATTTGGCAAGAATAAAAGCAACCACCATTTTGTCATAGTCTTTCTTGGTTTGCAATGCCAAGTGATTTCCATTGGATGACATCAATCTCCATTGGTGTCGGCTCCTCCATCCATGTGTAATGTGTTGGTAGGTTTTATGAAGGTCAAGATCAAGACCAAGTTGTTGTAACCAAGGAATCAAAGCGCTCAACCAATTACATGGTTTCCTCCAAGTGTTTGGACTCCCACATGGTCACTTCCAATTTGGTATGTGACTTGAAGCGCCTCACAATTACTTTCTAACATATCTACAATTTCCATTATGGTGTTTTGGAATTGAGTGATGTTGCTTCTCACAAAATCAATCTATTTCAATTTTGCCAATCTGTCTCATGTGGCTTTTGCATTATTTATAGTTTAGAATCTCTTAATTATTGTGCTCTTGAATTCTTCTCATTTTGAAATTGGTGCAACAAATTTCCATTTAGCTTACTCCATTTAGAATTGCCAAAATAGTTTTGCCACTCCATCCAATTGGCTTAAAGCCAAGAGAATTTATCTTTATTCATCTTGAAGATTTATAGCTTCAAAACAACATTCACAATCGAACGCAAAATTCTCCATTATGTCAAAATTCTTGCCTTAAATACCTTGGGCTTTGGAAATCATATTTTCTCCTCTCCGTCTCAAAATGATGCTCTCCGTACATGCTCTTGTCGTTGATGATCTCTTTCTTCCAACAATCGAGTAAGATGCTGAACTTGTTGTTGCATAACAATGATAACTTTGAGCATTGCTGCCATGGCTACTACTCTATCAAACTACCTACAATTATCTAAGTCAAAACATAGATGCAACATGTCTATCATTCTCCATAAGTTACAATCAGAAGTATCAAGAGTTTATAGGGTTCACTAGACAAGGTGATCACATTTAGAAAATTCTACCCAAAGCATGAGATGATGAACTATGTGAAATGATGCTTGGGTAGTACATGGACACAAAAATCCCAATGGTTTAGGTGAAATGGAATTTGTGATCTATAAATTCTATCCATCCCATTCTTGCTCTAATACCAATGTAAAAGTTTGAGGAGAGAAATAGGAGAATGGAGGATTGGAGTGAAAGGTCACATTGGGACTCTTGAATGAGTGAAACTCCAAATGTTTAACATGAGCTTGGGCTTTGGTATCTTTAGTGAACATATAAGGCTCTTAAGAAACTTCTCAATAAATTTTCTAAAAACCGCCTTCTTAGAGAGCAAGCTAAGTTAATCAAGAAGCTTCTTAAAAAAGTTCCTTCTAGAAGCCACCTTCTTGGTGTGCAAGCTAAGCTAGTTGGGAAATTTCTCAAGAAATTTCCTTCTAGAAGTCACCTACTTGGCGTGCAAGCTAAGCTAGCTGGAAAGCTTCTTAAGAAACTTCCTCATAGAAGTTATCACATGGCATACAAATTACCCAATACTTGGAAGATACTAAGAAGCTTCCTAGATGCTTATAGAATATTCTTATAATTCTTGGCTAATTTGGCTTATTTGCTATAGTGTTAGTCTTGAATAATTCATCTGTAAACTCTATATTGTTACATATTTGTTATGATTGTGAATCCCAAACAAGTCCAAGACCTCTTGATAAGCATGGGTGGTTGGGAAAAGGTGAGGTAATACTATAAAACCTCTTTAGGTAAGAGTTTCATCCTTTAATGGATGAACCTCCCTAAAAGGTGAGGTTCATCTACCAAAGACAAAGATGATGTGCCCAAGATCCAACTCTAACCGCATCTAAGAACATTACATAACCAATCTGAGAATGGACTTGATGTAAACTTGCAATTGCTTGTATGCAAGAATCACTCATCAAAGGGACATTTTCCAAAATATATGTTGGAGAAATTACCAAATAAACCTAAAGATGTTGTAGTATATGCAACATCTCTCAAACTATATTAGAATGGAGATCTTGCAAACCTTATCCTTTACCAGTATAGGTATGTCTATGACTTAGCCATCCAAAAATCACCAAATGAATAATACCATGTCTCTCTAGATCTTATGCTTCCAACAAGGAAATGTTTGATGGTAGGGTCTTCTAGTAATTCCTAACTATTGACATTGGTAATAACTCAAGATACTAATGTCAAATGTGCAACATGGTGTAGAGAGACTTGTTTGGCCATCTCATCCCTTTCCACATACAAGCACCTCTAAACCCAAATTTTTGCTTGCAATACCATAGCTTCTTCAATGCTGATTGCACCAAACAAATCCAATAAGCATACTCATTCTATTGGATATTACCAAGCATAGATGTGGTCTTGAAAGTCAAGACTAACACCATGGTCCTTTATTGTAGCAAGCCAAGGTTATCCCTACTAAAGTATACTATTAGGTAACATACACACCCCTCACCTGACTACCAACCTAGCCTATAAGAACTTATCTCCTCCTAATAATCAATACAAAAACCCATGGAGTATAATTTCATTCCACCAATTAACACATCATACAACTCTACTATTGTCATAATAGCATGGGCTCTCATCATAGAACTATTAGTTGGATAACTAGGCTGAAATTGGACAATGAGCTTTAGGAGGTGGTTCCACACAATACATTTTGTGGAACCACTTCCTAAAGATATTTGGATCTAAAATGGAAACCTCTCAATATTGGTTTTTTGTAGCCCAAGACCAAGAACTGCAACCTTTCCTTACATAAAGGGCTACACACTAGAAGCCTAATAAGACCTTTTTTGGTGTATAAAGTTTCCTTGAAGGTCCAACCAAACTGAAAATCACACTTTGGTTTGTCTAATAGGACAACTCAAGATGTAAACCTAACTTGCTCAAATGTAGTCTAGTAAGTAACTCCTCTAACCTAATGTAATCTTTTGAGGATAAGAGTTCTTAAGAGAAACATAAGAGAAGAAACACAAAATTCACACTCAACATTCCAATGCCCCAAAGGAGCACCTTGAGTTTATTATATAGCAAAGAGGATTCCCTCAAAGGAAGCTCCACCCTTGGATCAGATACATAGATAGGTGACTTGGAAAGGAACTCTATCCTTAGATTGGTTGCATGCATGGATGACATGTTGGTTCTAGTCCTATTTGATTGGTCAACCAAGATTTGACTAGATGGAATTTTTAGAGAATCTTCTTGTAGGAATCTCAAAATTGTATGGGTGAGGTATTGTTGGAAAGCTCTCAATGAGACAAATAGGGGGAAGTGAAGGCCAACATTTTTCTCTTTGGGCATTTGGCACATTTTTGAGGCCTAATTCATCCATTTAGGCCTCCAAAATTGGCTTTGAAGTTTGAAACTATTTTTGGCCCTTGCCTTATTAGTAGAAGTACTCTCTTGGTGATACCTCTATCTGATCTACTTAATCCATTATCTATAACATCTTTCTAGATATTACAAAGCCAATTTTCACCTCTAGATAATATGTTTAGCTATTGGTATTACATTTTCAGGCTCTTTTTGGCTCTTGCTCTATTAATAAAAGTGCTCTTTTGGTGACACCTCTATCTGATTTACCTAGCCCATCATACCTAAAATCCTTCCACATGTTACCAAGTCAATTTTCACCTCTAGATAATATATCTAGCTATTGGTATTACACCTAGCAATTATTGCCTACCATAAGCCTCTAGTAGCCAAATGGATCCAATGCTCCTCAACCAAGTTGGATCCACCATGAACCACCTCCACATTAGAAGTATGAACAACACCATCCCTACTTTCACAAGGGATGGAAACCAATCAGAAAATTAGAGATGGGTCAACTTCCACTATAAACATATCATTGGTTGAGAGCAAAGAGGAGTGCATGGTCAATTGAACTAGCCTCAACATTGTGCTAGACTTGGTAAAAGTAGATGGCTCACTAGTATTTGGTCCATGCTACACTCTATCACCACTTAACATACTTGCACTAGGATATCTAAGAACCATGGATGTTGTTTTTAATACCTCAAAAAGTGTAAAAGACTAGGGAAGTCTGATTTGTCTACCAATCTTCACTCTTTGTGGGTTAATTGAGGCTCAAGAGCTCATATTGCAGTCTTGGTCATTGCAATAGTGCATCTTTATGTGCTGATTTTCATATGAAGTCAATGACATCTCTATTACCAACATAAGAAGTGGAAGCTTAGCACATAAATCTGAAATCCTTTGAGCTACAACCATGTTAGCCAATCTCTACTCTAATTGCTCAATCCAAGTAGCCATGGTTGTATTAGAAGTAGGAGTAGGTACAATGTTTGCCAACTTTATTGCCAACTCTATTGCCTTTTTCTATATGACCTATGACTTCTTGCCATTACAACCCTACCACTCCATAACTCTAGGTATAAGCAAAGCATTGGTCACATTGCCTTTGGGTTGTTGAAGTGCTTCCAAGGTACCATGCCACTACCTTAGATGCATTTTTATTTTGTGTTGAAGTCAACCACATGTCCAAAAAGCAACACCACTACTCACTTATTGTTGTTGACTAGTAAATAAGGGTTTGTACTAAGCCTTCCACTTGCTCCATAAGATTGTCCACTTTGTGCTCAAAAGTCAACATGGTATGGTGTACTCTTTTATAAAAGGAGAAGAAGTAACAATTGTAGATGAGATCTCCCTACCAAATCCAAATGTCATCACTCTCTCCTCCACCTTGTTGATCTCAATGTGTTATGCTAAACCAAAGACCACTACTAAAGTTGGTGAGGTAACTTGTAACAACATAACATCATGTGCTATACATTGCAGCTCCTTATCCAATATTCCATACCAAAATTGGATAGCTTGGGCCTTAGTAACTCCTTGAGTGAATTGATTAGCTATCTCATGTAAGTGTATACCTTCCATAGGCTCTCTCCAATCTTCTATTTAGAACTGTTGCAAGCTCTTCAACTTGTTAGTTTGCACTCTTTGGTAGTTCTACCTCAAGCATTAGGAAAACTTCACCATAGGTTAAACTTCAGTATTACACCACCTCTTGCAATTGTATCTCTACTCACAATAGCACCATCTACAAACTAGTGAACCTCCACTTGATACACTAATGCTCATAGAGCTAGAACTTGTGGGTACTATTGAATAACCTTTGAAAACCAAACTTAAAGTGATGGAAGTGTAGTTTAGAGACTAATATTGTCTCCATAGCTCAATCTCTTCCAAGTATGCTCTCTTGAACTTGTAATAATCATCTATAGGTAGACCTCCCAAGTGATAGAACAAACTCTTCCATGCCATGAAGGGTATGAACAAAGTCTAGTTCTACATTTGATACAAATCACACAAACTATCTAACTCTTGGATGAAATCATCCAACTTAATGGAACCAATTGTAGCAAAGTGCCTTTGGAGGCATCTTAAATCTCATCCATATCCCACAATAATAGTGTGGACATACGATGTGCACTCTTGACTAGATTAGTTCTTGTGTCAAACTACAAACCAAAATCAATCTAATCTCTTATTAGGACCTAAGATATAGATTGATACCAAGTGCTACTTTGAATAATCCACTATGTATTATAGCAAAATCCCCTCTAGAATCACCAAAGAATTCCATTGTGAAAATGTACCCCAAACCGCAACCATAAAAACAAAGTGTTACCATTAACCAAGCACCCACCACTAATGCTAACTTAGTACCTCTAACCGTGACAACTATACTAGGAGAAAGAGCAACATGTAACCTATCATCAAAATATGCATTCACACAATCTACAGTTTATCACTTCTTGCTTCATTGGAAAGAAAAATAGGTAGTCTAAATGGTCATCAATTTAGTCTCATTATCAAAAGCACACCATAGCACCAACTTTCCAAATATCCAGCACCTCATATAAATATGATATACAAGCAAGAAGTAAAGAATGGAGTGTGTCTAAAAACAAGACGTCTAAACCATAACACTCACAAATTCAATTAGACTAAATTTGATACCATTTTTCATTTCATAAAATAGAAGCATTTGTCTATTCTAACACTACCAAGTTCACCAAGGGTCCTCTCCTAGTTATAGTTATATAGGTATAGCATGAGTCCACCATTCTTTAACACAACAAGTGAGGATGTACCAATTGGCTAAGGGACCAATTGAGGAACCAAATATTTAAGGTTCAAACCCTACCATGCACACTATTGAGAGGTGTGCTAATTTTGCCAAAATACTACACAAAAACCTCTAAACTAACTAACCTCACACAAACAATTTTGTAGAAGTGGACTTCCAAATCTTGAATTTGGATGCATGGGCTCTCCAAGTTGATCCTAATTTTAGTCATGGCCCAAATTTGTAAGTCACAATCACCAAGTTGACCCCTTGCTCTCAAATCAACCTCTCCAATAAGCAAAATTGGACATCTACTCCTCAAATCTACTTTGATTTTGGGAAATTTTGGGCTAAACTAAAATCAAAATTGAGTAACAACAATTAGGGGTACCAATTTGACTCCTCACTCTCAAGTCAACCTCTCAAATCAACAAAATTAGACACACTCCTCAAATCCACCTCAATTTCCAGAAATTTAGGCTAAACTAATCAAAATGGAGTAACAAAAATCAAAGGTACCATTGATCATATCAAGCTTGGAGATATTATCAATGCTCATAATTCTTGTAATATATTTTAAGATGGTTGTTTAATTTTACATGGAAAATAAGAATGTGATGCTAATTTCCTTATTTAGATGTAAAATAAGTAATTATTTTTATTTCACCACATCTTTGACCTCCTCATATAAATTTTCTATGAAGCTTTATTAAATAAGAAATATTTTTACAATTTTTAATATTCATATTTTTTATATCATGTTTTTACCATTCTTTTTTACTCTCGGATTGTGCATCTTAGTGTGCTTAGTTTTCAATTATTAAGTTTGGAACCCTAAACAGACTTTGTTTTAACTTAGGCAATTAGGATGGATTTCAACCTCTTTCCCAAATCCCTCTTTCTCCATTTTAAGTCACTTACATCATTTACTTTTATTTAGAGGATAGAATAATACATAGCTCCATAAATGACTTAAAAGTCACATATATTTTTTACTTTCTTAAGGGATAGGATAATACATAGCATTTGCAGCTGCAAAAGAAATTAATTAGAATTTTTCTTTACAATATTTATTTAGGAGCATCTCTTATCCCTTCTCTTGAACATAAGATTCATAAGAACATAAGAGCGTTATTGAGTTCTAATATGCAACAATCACTCCGATGACTGCATCAGATTAAACTCTCAAATTTGTAGTTACGTTCTTAATCATAGTGAAGTTATTGACTTGAATTCACTTACTTAATCCAAAATTATAATTAGCATTTGCAGCTGTGGAAGAAAGTAACTACAAATTTTTGTGTGGAAGAAAGTAACTACAAGTTTCTATTTACAATATTTTTTTTGTCTAAGCATCTCTTATCCCTCCATATTTATAGTTACATACTTAATTATTATGACAAGTATCTATAGTCATCCTTTTAGTAGCAAATTCATCCAAATTAATTTAAATAAAAGTAGCCATAAGTATGACATCATACTCATTTTTTGTTGTCATTGTTGCACGTGCAATAGTAGGGAGTTTAGTGAACCAAAAAGTCCTTCCTTCTAAGCACTTCAATGCTATTAGAGTTTCAAAACATAAGGTTCTATCTTTACCAAAACATCCAGCACTTAGCAAGGCAAGTATATTAGTTGGACATAAAGTAGGTTCAAATTCATAATATAAAAGTGAGTAGATGTTTGTTTTTATAGTCATGTAGTATCTTTATAAATTTTATGAAATTTCATATGTATCTATATTTGATAATAGAATAAGAATAGGATTTAACTCAGCTCCATTGAAGATATCCAAATTATATAGAAGATATAGTTGCTATTATGCAAAGAAGTTAATTTGCAATTTGATTTTAGTAGGCACTAAGGATACCGATCTCACTCTCATACTTTGTAGCATATTTTAGACAGTGTGTGTCCATGCTCTATAGCAAGCAATGGCTGGTTCAAACCATAGGAGAGCAATCACATTAGGTGATACTTCTTTGGATGCTCCAATTATTTGTAGACCGTACGACTTGCATAGCTTGGATATCTTAGGTGCAGTAGGGCAGATTTTGTGCATATATACATTGCTACACAACATAGATTGCTGTCAACATTACACACTATAGAAACACAACTCACACATAAGTCATACATGGACACTCTAAAATACCACAATCAATTAGTTTATTTACACAACTCAAATCACGCTCAATCAGATTAGTACTTGATCTGTCACTCAATAATCTACTAACAATTGGGCATTGATTACAATCAAGCCACACCCACTCTAGCTAAGAGAATCCAAGTGACACTCGCCAACCTCTTTCCACCATAGCCAAGAACTCAAAGGCTCAACATCAAATAAGCAAGCTCTTTGAAGCTACACTTTGAAACTATACTCCTTGGACTCGAGCAAGGTTAACTCCAAGTATATGGTATACCCTATGATGGGCAAAAGATCAGGAGGCCGGGTGCTATTGAACCCCATAGTTAGTCACCTGCCTATAATTTATACCATAAAAAGGATGATATAGCTGTAGGTCAAGTACATCTAGGACATAACCACTATCCTTGAGGAACCATTTTGAGGAAAGCAATCATACATACCGTATGCCATCCTCTCAAACAACTATCACACACTAATATAGTAACAACTCCACCAAAAGAACCGCATAACATGCACCTCGAGCCTGCTCGTACAAGTACCAAGCTTGGGTCCATAGTACCATCAATGTTTAGGAGGTGGCATGACACACAATTGTGCACATGATCCTTCCAAATAACACCATCATGTCCTTCCAACACAAGGATTCTAGATGGCAAAACCTTGCACACTCTCAAGATAGTGTGGCTGGTGGAAACATCAAGTGTGGATGGTAGAAACATCAAGTGTTGTTAGTGCTATTTGTTGTAGATATACCTAGTCACCTAGATGAAATCAATGGATTGAGGATCTATAACCTCCTCCTCAAATGGTAGCATAGAGTAAGGTATCCTTATGTTATGAGCAATTGCCAAGTTCTCAAAGGCCATTGAAATCACTCTCTAAAAGATCTCTGCCCATTGAGAACATGCACTCATCCATAAATTTGGATAATCTAAATCCGAAACTACAGTAGCATCTTGACAAATGGCTGTAGGTAAATCTGGATCTTTTCCATAGAGTAGAAAGTAAGGAGAGAAGGATGCTAAGGAGGCTTGTTGGCTGAACTAATAGCCCATGGCCAACCAAGGTAATTGGAGATCCCAATCTCCAAAGTGGCCTTTCTGCAAACCATACTTCCGCAATCCTCTCTTGATTATCTGAACCACTCTCTATGCTAAGCCATATGCCTTAGGGTGATCTTGAGAGGTAATATGATGGTCAATCAAAGCCTTGTCACACATGACCTAAAAATTCCCCAAGAACTCTCTACCTTGATTAGTCAAAACCTCAATTGGTGCACCAAAATGACTAAGAACCCGATCTAGGAACAAGTAAGTTGTCCCTTCACTGGACTTGTCAAGAAGTGTGTAATACCAATAGCTAGACATATTAGCTAGAGGTGAAAGTTGGCTTGGTAACATTTGGGAGGATGTTATGTATAATGAGCTAGGTAGATCAGATAGAGGTGTTACCAAAAGAGTACTTGTACTAATAGGGCAAAAGTTGAAAATAGCCTAAAGTTGTTATACCTATCATGCCATTTGTAGTGTCACATCTAGATTGCTTGGACATTGGAGTCACAATGATAGTAGTTAGAGGTATTTCAACAATTTCCCACAGACTACTTTCCGACAGTTAGATTTTGTGTTTGGGTACTGACTTCAAGGTGAGGCCCACTGTCACTTTGAACCAATCGCACCATCGAGTGTGCCATCAGCAAGACCATTAGGGTTCTTGACCTAGCTCAAGTCCAGGGGTATACTTTTGAAGTGCAGCTCCAAAGAGCTCACTTCTCTGATGTTGAGCCTTTGAGTTCTTGGCTATGGTGGACATAGGCCGGTGAATGTCACCTAGATTCTCTTAGCTAGAGTGGGTGTGGCTTGATTGTAATCAATGTCCAGTTGTTGGTAGTTTATAGAGTGATAGATCAAGTATTGATTTGAGTTGAGTTGAGAGTTGTAAACAATTTGATTACATCAAAGAAGAGAAGTCAGGAGGAAATTGGGTGTAGGAATTGAGAGTGTTGGTGGTATCTCCAAGACTTGCTGATCATTGGTAGCTTGATTAGAGCTCAAGTTTTCCCTAGTGTGCAAAAGCTCGTTCAATTGATGCAGCTTTGGCAGTGAGATAGACGGTCTGTAGAAGTGATTTTAGGGCCAATTTTTAAGCAAAGAAGAACCAAATTTTGAGTAGTGGTTGTGAGCTCAAGAGGTGAAGGCAAGACCAATTTGTTGCGAGTTGAGCTCAGAAAGTAAAATTGAAGGTTGAGTTGGGAACCTATCCTCGTGAATTTGTGATTTGGAGAAACCCATTTTTCAAATTTGGCTCAAGTGAAGAGTTAGTAGAGGATTTGGCGGTCAGCCAACTTTAGGGTTTATGTCAGATTTTTGTTGGGGTTTATGTCATATTTTGGCCAGATATGGAGGAGTTTTGCTGGTTGGGCAGATTTAGAGGAGTTTTGCAAGTTTAGAGGAGTTTTACAAATTTGGAGGAGTTTTGCCAGATTTGGAGAGGGTTTGAAGTGGCAAGAAGAAAGGCCTCATTTGGGCATTTAGAGGCTTCAAGGCATAGGGTTGTGGGCTATGAGAGGCTACAAAGGCCTAGTAGGGCCAGCAAGCCAGCTTGCTGGCGTGAGGCTAGCTAGTTTAGAGTAGATCTTGGTCATTGTTTGGCAAAATTTGCCCATCGTATTAGATTGTGCGCAACAAGGTTTGATCCCTAGATTTGTTGTTCCTAGAATGGTGCCCTAGTCAACTGGTCCACCCTCACTTGTTGTCCTCGTGACTATGCCACTGTTATCTATACATTTGTAGCTTTGGCTAGGAAAGGTATTTTGATCCCATTCTTGTTGATCCTTGTAGCTTAGGACATAGATACAAACTTCTCTTATGTCAAATGCCAAATGGTGGCAGAGTCAGTCCCATGTTGCTTTATGAGATGGAGGGTTTTTGTTTACATTTCTTGTGATTGGACTCCCTCCATTCTCTACTTCTTGTTTGTGCATCATGTTTGTGTGAGATGCCTTGAATTTAGAGCATTGGTGCTCTGGTGTGCTCCCGATAGTGAGGCTGGAGTGATGACCAGTCAAACTAACTTTGTTCCTCTCCGATGAGGCAGGAAGTGATGACTTGCAGACCGTGAGAGTGTGTGTTGTAATGGCAAGTTACAAGTCACCTTTTCTCCTAGTGTAGTTATCTCAATGAGAGTTCCATTAGTGGGTGGTGTTCCATGGGTATTGGCACGTGGTGGTGCTCAGTTGGTGTTGGCACTTGGTGGAGTACTTGCAGTTTGCGGTTGCATTTGGTGGTTCCAATTTGCGGTTGCGATTGTGGTTACTTTGTCACGAAGGAGTTTTTTGGGGAATCTAAAGGAGTTAGCCCTGTAGTGCATGGTGGGTTTACTCGGAGTGGCGCTCGGTATCAGCCTATCCTAGTGAGGGAGGAAACTGACTCGGAGTTGGAGTTTGACACAAGAGTTGATTCAGTTGAGAGTGCACTTGGCGTGTCTGCACCATTGTTGTGGAAATAGGATTAGCATAAGAGTTTGATAGTTGGTGTGGTCTGCAATAGATGCACAACCCGACTTTTTTTACACCCTTCATGGCATGGAAGGTGTTGTTTCAACATTTGGAGGATCCGCCAATGGATGACTACCATACGTTCAAGAGAGCTCATTTGGAAGAGATTGAGTTATGGAGATAGTATTAGTCTCCAAACTATGTCTCTATTACTTCATGTTTGGTTGCCAGAGTAGATTGGTTGTACCCACGAGTTCTAGCTTGAGTAGTTTTGGTGGAGCTAGTGGAGGTGCACTAGCTGGAGATACTACTACCACGAATGGAGGTACTGTTGCATGAGGTAGTGTGATACCAGAGTTTAACTACATGGTGGAGTTCTTCCAATGTTTGAGACAAAACTACCAAGGAGTGCGGACTGACAAGTTGAGGAGCTTGCAAGAGTTCCAGTAGAAGGCTAGAGAGAGCCTATGCGAGGCATACACTCGCATGAGGCAGCTGATCAGTTTCACTTAGAGAGTTATTTAGGCCCAAGCAATCTAGTTTTGGTATAGGATATTGGATAGGGAGTTATGACATAGAGTTTGTGATGCTACGTTGTTATAGGTTACTTCACCCACTTTGGCAGTGGTCTTTGGTTTGGTTGAGCGTATTGAGCTCAACATGGTGGAGGAGAGGGTAGTGACATCTGGATTTGGTAGGGAGACCTCATCCACAGTTGTTACTTCTTCTAGAGTGCAATAGAGTGCACCATGCCCAGTTGGTTTTTGAGGACAGGGTAGACAAACCAGATCCTATGGAGCAAGTGGAGTGCCTAGTAGAGCTAGACCCTTACCTTCCTTTTCAGGTCAGCAATAGCTAGTGAGTGGTAGTGTTGCTTGTTGGACTTGTGGTGGACCTCACCATATGAGAGAGTGTACTCAGGGCAGCGGACCTGATACCTCTGGTGCATCACAACCAGCACAGAGGTAGTGTGAGCATTGCCACAGATTTGGTCACACTAGTGATCGGTGCTTTCACCTACACCCAAAGTTACGGAGTGGTAGGGTGCTATGGTAGGTAGTAGAGGAGCTCTAGGTCATGGAGGACGAGGTGGCAGAGGTGGTGGTAGATGATCTACACCTAGTAGAGATGCAATACCTGCCCTTACTTGTGATACATCTATGGCTACTTGGATTGAGCAGTTGGAGCAAAGATTGGCTAGTATGGCCATTGCTTAAAGAAGATCAGATTTGGGTACTGAGGCTTCCACCTTATATGCTAGTGACAGAGATGGTTTGGACTTGATGTGCAGAGCAACACAGGTGGATACATCTGCAGCAATGACTAAGAGTGTAGTACATGCTCCAAAGCCTAGAGGAGCCTCAGTGGAGTTGGACCCACAAAGAAGAGAGGTTGGGAGACAAGTCAAACTTCCCCAATCTTTCACGCTATCTAAGGCATTTCAGACAACATCCTTGCCTTTAGACATCCCAGTGTAGGTGTGGTAGGTGGTGATGGGGTGCATGATGGACTACCTACTAATCAACCACTTGCTACTACATAAACTAAGTCAAGCATGATATTGGAGGTGGCTCAACTGATTATGCGGTGCACTTTGTTTTTAGCCAGTGACATGTTTACATTGGGAATTGACCAATCCTAGTGTTTTGGTTGGTTGCCACGCTTTGTGAGAGTAGGGATGATGCAGTTCCTACTACTAGAGCAAAGGTGGTTGATAGTGGAGCTGACTTGGTTGAGGAGCATGGGATCCGTTCAACGACTAGTGGTTTTTGGCAAGCAGCAATGGCTAGATTGGAGGAGTTGCAAGGTAAACTGGCCTTTGAGAGAGCACGGTTCACACCTAGTATTGTCCTATTTGATAACCAGAGGAGGATTTTCTGTTTGGTAGGAGCTTTAAAGAAGGTCTATATACCACAGAGAGTCTTGTTAGACTTTGGTGCATAGCCTCTTATGTTGGGGAAAGCTACAATAGTCGATCTAGAGTTACGGAAGACCAATGTGGAGAGGTGTCTATTTCAGATCCAGACATCTCTAGGTGGTGGTTTGGCATAGTACATCACATGTAGAGAGCTTGTTGTTCAGGTTCAGCCTAGTCATTTGATTGATAGCTCAATGATGAGAGCTCAAGCTATTGCGACAATAGTTGAGTCATATGATGTGCTAGTTGGGAGAGCAATGTTATACCCCATGGGTTTCAGCATTGACTATAAGGAGGAGATAGCCTCTTATAGACCAGGTTGGCAGTCAGGTGAGGGATGAGTATGTTGCCTACCAGTATGCTTTAGTAGTGGCAATCTTGGCGCACTACATTCCGAGACCATGGCAACATCAATTTTAGCTTGCAATGGTGCAGTTACTTGGCCTAGAGAGTTATTGGAGGGGAACACCCATGCAGAGGATACTCCAATACCAGAGGAGATCGATCAGATTTGGAGTACAAATGAAATTGTTCCATCCACCTTGGATGTTCCATTGTGGAGCTTAGAGGAGGCATTGCAACAACATGCAGATTGGTTAATGCAACAGGCTTGGAGTGGAGCCTTTGTACCATCAGGAGATGAGTGTGAGGATGAGCTTCCAGAGTTGATTACTTGACACCTTTGGATACCACACTCATTGCTTGGCAGTATCTAGTAGAGGAGATATGTCTATTAGAGTTGTTCAGTGAGATTAGCACCGGACTAGCTACTATATTACAGGTCGGTATACGAGTACAAAGGTATTTGTATGTAGAGAGAGATGAGACTACTAGGTGAGTCTCTCTACATCATGTAGCACACTTGGCCTATTGGTATCTTGAGTTATTATCGATGTTAGTAGTCAGAGGTTACTAGAAGGCCCTACCAATAGACATTTCTTTACTTGGGGCACATGATCTGAAGAGACATGGGCCTATTTACTTGGTGATTACTGGATGGCCATGTCAAGGACATACACCAGCTGGCCGAGGTTTGGGTCTTTAGTATCCTTGTTTTGGTGTGTTTTGGGAGATGTTATAGATATTATGATATCTCTAGGTTTACCAGTCCGTTTCTCTAGCTAACCTTTTGGAGAACATTCCTTTGATGGGTGATTCTTGCACCAGAGTGGTGGCAAGTACAGATCAAGTCCATTCTTGGATGGGCCCAGCTGTATTGTTGGATGCAGCTAGAGTGGGATCATGGGCTCATTGTCTTCATCTTTGGTGGACAAACCTCTTACCTAGAGAGGTTTTACAACGTGCTTATGATAGGATTTAGCGACTTGACCACATCCTTGTTGATGACATCTTGGATGTTGGGCATCAGTCTCAGATAGAAGTAGTGGCTGATAGGTCACCTATGGTAGTGGTGAACATAGTTGGATAGCCTAGAGCCGCATTTCCCACATTCATGAGTTTCCCAAGCTCTCATGCTTTTTGAGAGAGAGGACCTGGACTTGTTTGGGACTCATAGTTACAATAGTTGGTGGAGCCCAACGCTGATGAGAGAGAGCGGATGATGGTTTTCACACCTTACCACTATTCTAGCAATGCAATGTTAGAGGCATCTAAGCGTTAGGTGTTAGGTCAGGCTATGGACTTGAACTGTTTGACCTACATTGTGAGCCTTGGCTTGGCAAAGGAGCATAGGATGCGCTTGATAGGCATCACCACTTAGACACTTATGAGCCTTCTGCCTATCAAGACAATTCAGGCACATGCTAGGGCCGATGGACCAAGTGGACATGGTATTCTTGGGACACAACCAATAGCTACTAGGGAGAGTGGTCTACTTGGAGTCCATCCAAGTGAGCATGGACTACTTAGATTACACCCTTGGCCACTTGGGATGCAGCTAGAGGATGTGTGGAGCTTGCAACCAGAGTAGAGGGAGTTTTTCACACAGAGGTTGGAACCTCTAGTGGTTGGGAGCATGACACTACTACTCCTAAGGGCCCAGTGTAGTAGCCAGTCAGTACGTCAGCCAGTCAGCCACTCTTGCGATAGTTACAGAGGATACTTGGGAGCCAAATCTTGGACCCAAGCTTACAAGAGAGGAAAGACGGAGAGTTTGAAGTTCTTGAGGAGCTACACGAGTTGTTTTGCCTTCAATATGAAGGATTTGGGTGCTTTGAAGGGACCTAGTATACAAATTGAGCTGACTAGCGATACACCAGTTTTTTGACATCCTTATTGCTATAGTGACATGGAGAGGATAATGATTTAGAGCCGGAGTAGAGACTTTTTTGGGGTTGGTTTGGTAGAGATCTCACATGGAGAGTATGCATCAGCTACAATGATGCCAGCCAAGAAGATATGCATGACAACTACACAAATAGGTGGATGTATGGAGATTACTATCCTATCAACTGATAGACTAGGGCTGATTGGTATGCTTACACCGGAGGAGATTTTTGATGCGATTGGGCATGCAAAGGTCTTCAATACTTTGGATCTTCAAGTGTGATATCATCAGTTGCCAATCAAGGAGGAGGATAAGTCCAAAGACAACATTTTGGGCTATTGATCCTCATAGTAAAGATGTGTTATATCAATGGAAGTTCTTACCATTTGGGTTAAAGAATGTACCTATTGAGTTCCAAAGGGTCATGGATAGGATCCTAGCTAGATTGGATTTTTCTTGGTGCTATATTGATGACATTTTAGTCTATAACACTACTATAGAGGAGCATGAGAGATAGTTCTTGGAGGTGTTTGAGAGGTTGAGATCTCATGGATTCAAATTACATCTTGGGAAGTGTAGGTTCTTCCATGAGCAGGTTGAGTATTGGGTCACACTATCTACTCTAGAAGACTAGGTGTTCAGTAGACCAAGGTGGAGGCTATTTCACATATTCCTTGGCCTACGGATGTGAGCAAGGTGTGAGCATTCCTTGGGTTGGCAAACTTCTATCACTGTTATGTTAGAGGATTTAGTGCCATTGCCAAGGCCTTGACGAAGCTGACCAAGCTTACAAAAGAGTGGTGTTGGAGAGATGAGCAAGAGAGAGCTTTTGTAGAGCTCAAGGAGAGGTTAACATCTGCTCCTATTTTGAGAAGACCGATCAGAGGATGACCATTTCAGGTTCATACTGATTGGAGTATGTTGGAGCTTGGAGCGGTACTCACCCAACATGATGATGAGGAGGAGGAGTTTGTGGTGGCCTATGCTAGTCGTTCCAACAATTTAGCAGAGGTGAAGTATAGTTCATATGAGGGAGAATGCTTGGTAGCAGTTTGGGTACTAGCACATTTCCGATGTTACCTATTTTGGTAACCCCTTCACTCTCATCACTAATCATCAGCCGCTGAAGTGGTTGATGGCATCCAACAAGTTTTCAAGGAAGCTTGCACGATGGGCTATGATTTTACAAGAGTATGATTTCACGGTTGTTCACAGACATGGAGTGGTGAACCGTGATGTAGATGGGTTGAGTAGAAACCCATGTCCCAACCAACAGGATCAGACTGGAGCATGTTGGCATGGTGAGACAAATGAGGAGATGGTGTCAAGGTAGCATGCATTGGCCTTTCTTTGTATATTTTCTGAGGCTTTGGTGGTATCTCTCTCAACACATACAAGGAGAGTTATTGAGATCATAGATCCAAAGAGTGAAGATATTGGTATAGTTTAGCAAGACATTCATGATGATGTCTTAGTGATGGACTATCTTTGTACTAGTGTTGTGGGTGGCATATTTGGGGTCAAGGAGAGAGACCGTGTCCTTCAACAAGCTAGGTGGTTCAGATTGGAGCATAGACACCTTCTTCATGTATGAAAGGATGGTAGAGTATGAGTAATACCACTTCCATCTTAGAGACCACAGTTGGTCTATCATGCTCATGAGGAGCTAGGACATTTTGGAGTAAAGTGTACATATAGCTTACTCCAGAGTCATTATTGGTGGCGCGATATGCAAACCAAGGTACATCAGTTTGTTGCCAGATGTGTGGTTTGTGACCAAGTTAGAGCATCATTCAATGCTCCCATGCCATAGTTACACCCATTACCTATCATGGGATTGGATTACCATTGGAGTTTGGCCTTTGCAGGAGCAGTTTGTTGCCAGACGTGTGGTTTGTGACCGAGTTAGAGCATCATTCAATGCTCCCACACCATAGTTACACCCATTACCTATCATGGGATTGGGTTATTGTTGGAGTTTGGACTTTGCTAGACCTTTACCATTTATTACAAGACATTATCAATATGTTTTGGAGTGAGTAGATTGAGTTGGTGGCACCCCTTGACAAGTCTAGTGAAGGGACAACTTACTTGTCCCTGGATTGAGTTCTTAGTCATTTTGGTGCACCAACTGAGGTTTTGACTGATCAGTGTACAGAGTCCTTGGGGGAGTTTCAGGTCTTGTGTGACAAGGCTTTGATTGATCATTGTACTACCTCTCAAGATCACCCTAAGGCAGATGGCTTAGCAGAGAGAATGGTTTAGATGGTGAAGAGAGAATTGCGGAAGTATGGTTTGCAAAGAGGCTACTTGGGAGATTGGGATCTTCAGTTACCTTGGTTGACCATGGGCTATTAGTTCAGCTGGCAAGCCTCCTTAGCATCCTTCTCTCCTTACTTTCTACTTTATGGACAAGATCCAGATTTACCTGCAGCCATTTGTTGAGATGCTATTGTAGTTTTGGACTTGGATGATCCAGATATATGGATGAGCGCATGTTCTCAACGGGCAGAGATCTTTCAAAGAGTGATGCCAATGGCCTTTGAGAACTTGGTGATTGCTCAACACAGAGATACCTTACATTATGCTACCATTCAAGGAGGAGGTTTAGATCCTCAATCCGTCAATTTCATCCAAGTGATTATGTATATCTATAATAGATAGCACCAACGACACTTGATGTTTTGACAGGCCGCACTATCTTGAGTGTAAAAGACCAAATCCCAGGAGAGAATTAGGAGAATGGAAACTCACATTGGGACACTTGAATGAGGGAAAACTCTGAATGCCTAGCATGAGCTTTGGCTTTAGTATTTATAGATAGCATACAAGGCCCTTGAGAAGCTTCTCAAGAAGCTTCCTCAAGCCGCTTTCTTAGAGTGCAAGCCAAGTTAACTAGGAAGCTTCTCAAGAAGCTTCCTTCTAGAAGCCGCCTACTTGGCATGCAAGCTAAGCTAGTTGGAAGCTTCTAGAAGCTTCCTTCTAGAAGCTACTTACTTGAGGTGCAAGCTAAGCTAGCCGGGAAGCTTCCTAGATACTTTTTGGAATATTCTAGGCTAATTTGTCTTATGTGTTACTTTGTAAGCCCAATTGTAATCCTCCGAGGACAAGAGAAGAGAGAAAACACAGATTGCACACTCAAACATTTGATGCCCCAAAGGAGCACCTTCTCTTTATTATATAGACAAAGAAGATCTCCTCTAAAGAAGCTCCACCATATGATAAGGGACATAGATAGGTGACATGTCAGCAAGCTCCACCCTTGGATTACTTACTTGGATGGGTGACATGTCTGGTCTAGGTCCTATCTGGTTGGTCAAACAAGCTTTGACCGGAGGGAATTTTTTAGGGAATCTTCTTGTAGGAATCTCAAAATCACGTAGGGTACCGTTGGAAAGCTCTCAATGAGACAAAGCAGGGGAAGGAAGGCCAACCTTTCCTCTATTTGGGGGGGGGGGGGGTTATGCACATTTTTGAGGCCTAATTCATCCGTTTAGGCCTCCAAAATTGCCTTCAAAGATTTCAAGTATATTTCGGTTCCTACTCTATTAGTAGAAGTCCCCTTTTGGTGATACCTCTTTCTGATCTGTTTAGTCCATCATGTGTAACATCCTTCCAGATGTTACCAAACCAATTCTCACCTTTAAATCATATGTCTAGCTATTGGTTCTAAGGTTCTCAAATATATTTTGGTTTCTGCCCTATTAGTAGAAGTACTCTTTTGGTGATACTTCTATCTTATCTATTTTGACCATCATGTATAACATCATTCTAGATGTTACCCAAACCAAATTTCACATCTAGATTATATGGCTAGCTCTTGGTATTACACCAACTAACTTCATTGCTAAACTCCATATTGTTATATATTCCCCCGCCGCTAGTTGGTGACGTCCTCATCGCCAATGAAGCTTCAAGTTCTTGGATGGATGTTTGGGCATTTTGGAGGTGAGAAAGAGGTTCCCATGTGGCATCATGAAGGGGATACCCTTTCCAAAGGACCTTGTACTCTGTATGGTGGCGACGGCCTTGTTGAATATGGCGATGCGCGAGGATACAATCAACTTTGTACTCCTCATGATCATTGATAGGGACAAGAAGAGGGGGAGGTTAGACTCAAGAGGAAAAAGAAGAGGGGTTAGGAACAAAGGGTTCAACTTGGAAACATGAAAGATAGGATGGATACGCATGTGACAAGGCAAGGCAGGTTGATAAGCAACATGAGAGACAATTTGGGTGATATCAAAGGGTCCTATCCAATTAGGAGCAAGTTTACAAACTTGGGTATCAATTGGGAGAGGGAGGTTACTAGAGGATAGCATGACTTTATCATCGATTTCAAAGGTGAGATCCCGACGATGGTGGTCCGCATATTGTTTTTGGCGGTGAGACTTGGCTTGTTGGAGAGATTGGGATATAGTGGTCAAGAATATGGAAGTATGAGGAACCTGAGATGAAGGAGGAGCGAGAAGAGAATCTGGAACAAGCGGATCTGGGCCAAAATTGAGAAAGAAAGGAGAAAATCTAGTGCTTGCGTGATTGGACTTGTTGTAGGAAAATTCTGCAACTGCAAGACATTCATCCCAATTGGTATGGTGGACATTGACAAAGGCACACAACATATCCTCCAATGTACAATTTGCATGTTTGGTTTGTCCATTAGTTTGAGGATGATAGACCGTGGACAAAGCAAGCTTGGTGCCGAGTATCTGGAAGAGTGCTTGCCAAAACTTCCCGGTAAATCAAGGATTCCGGTTGGAGATGAGTACACGTGGCATCCCATGATGCTTGAAGACATTGTTGAAGTAGATTTGCGCTAAGGTTGGAGCATCCACGGTATCACAGGTTGGTGCCAAGTGGATTTGCTTACTAAGCTTATCCACAAACACCACAATTGCAATGTGTCTTTGTTTTGTCTTTGGCAAGGATGTGATGAGATCCAAGCTCACATGCTCCCAGTGAGCGGATGGAACAGTGAGTGGTTAAAGGAGTCCACTTGGCTCCCGGTTGCTGGCCTTGTTACGTTGGCAACTCTCACATGATCGGACAAATTCTTGAACATCTTGTGTTATGTTGGGCCACCACCATTGATGTAGGAGGGTACTCAAGGTCTTGTCCACACCCATGTGACCCGTGATGGGTAAATCATGGGCTTCTTGAAGGCGCATAAGTCAAAGATCACCTTTAGTTGGAACATAGATCCGGTACTCATGGAATAAAAGGCCTTCCTTGATGGAGAAGGTGTTGTACTCCTTATTGCATGCTATAAGGCGACCATGTACCATTTGGAAGAAGAGATCTTGGTGTAGAGCTGATTGAAACTTGTTTTGGACCTTGGAGTCAACAGACACCGTTGAAATTGCCGTTGTGATGAGAGGAAGAGACTTCAAATCAGGTCATTGTGATAAAGCATCAGGGATGACATGGAACCGACCTAGTTTGTACTCAAGTTTGATGTCATATAGTTGGAGTTGTTCCTCCCATTGATGATGTCGACTCTTCATGTGTTCCAAGTGTAAGGTCTGCAATAATGGTTTGTGATCAGTTTGCATGATCACTTGTTTCCCCAAGAGGTAATGTCTCCATACCTTGGTGGTGTATACCATTGCAAGTTTTTCTTGATCTCAAGCAGAGTAGGTTTGTTCAGCTGTATTGAGTCGGTGAGACACAAAGGCAATGGGATGGAGTCCATCTAGGAATTCTTGTTGCAGCATGGCTCCAATTGCAAAGTTAGAAGCAACAAAATCAACCACACATGGTAGTTGAGGATCATATGGTTGAAGAATGGGTCTTGAAGACACCATATGCTTTAACTTCTGGAATGCCTCTTCATGCTCGGTGGTCCATTGGAAGCTTGAGTTCTTTCCCAAGAGGTCAATCAATGGTGCAGCCACATGGGCATAATAATGGATGAACCGTCGGTAAAAATTGGCCAATCCATTGAATGCCCGTACTTCTGTAGCATCCTTTGGGGTAGGCCAATCAATAATGGCCTTGATCTTCTCTTCTTCCATCTTGATCCCCTCTGATGAGATCTTATGACCCAAGAAGGTAACCTTCTTTTGCCAAAAGGCACACTTTGACTTCTTGCAGTAAAATTTCCATTGTCGTAGTCATCTTAGGACTTCTTGCACATAATTCACGTGTTCTACCTCTGTCTTACTATAAATTAAGATATCATCCAAGAACACCACCACGGACCAATCCAATAGTCCATCCAACACCCGATGCATCTGATCCATGAAGACTGTAGGAGCATTAGTGAGTCTGAAAGGTAGAACTCTCCACTCAAAATGCCAATACCTTGTACGAAAGGCAGTCTTTTTCATATCCTCTCTCTCAATGAGAATTTGCCAATAGCCGCTGCAAAGATCCAACTTGGAAAAGTAGCGTGCTCCACTTAGTTGATCAAGCAAGTCATTGATCCGAGGCAAGGAATATGCATTCTTCACGGTTTGCTTATTGAGCCCACGATAATCAATATAGAAACAAAGTCTTCCATCCTTCTTTGGAACAAATAGTACCAGTGCTCCCCAAGGAGAGGTATTGTCATATGAAGTCCTTCTCCAACAACTTTGTAAGTGTTGTTTGCAACTCTTCCAACTCCTTTGGTGACAGCCGATAGATTGGTCTACTCATTGGAGTACTCTTTGGCAATAACTCAATCTTGAAGGGCATACCTCGATTGGAAGGTAATCCCTTTGGCAGATCATCCGGAAACACATCCGCAAACTCCTTACCTATCCAATCAACCATTGCTTGATGAGGCTCTTGGTCCTCCATAGATTGTTCTTGTGCAATTGGCTTGATCCACACCACAAATATAGAGTTATCTGCCTCCAAAGCTTGCTTTATGACTGCTTTACTCACAAATTTCCCTTCAAAGGACTCATCTCTCTTCCAAGCTTGCCCCATGGTTGCCTTCTTGGCAAACTTCCTATCTTGGGACTCCACTTCCTTCAAGGTTTGCTCTATGGCTACCTTCTCGACAAACTTCCCATCTTGGGATAGACTATTTTTTAGGTGTCTTACTCAGAGGTGCCAGACAACCTAATCGGAAATTCCTACCTTGGTGTTGTACTTGAATTTGGCGTTGGGTCCAATCGAATTGAACCTTATGATGTTCAAGCCAAGGTAGACCCAGAATGATATCATAGTGTAGAGGTGCCACTACAAACCTCATCCACTCCAAATACTCCTTCCCAAGCTTGAAGGTAATAGGATGCGAGGTGCGGAATGCAGAACCCTTTCTACCATCCGCCATCATCAAACTACTTCCAATCACTAGCTTGATAAGAATACCCAATTCCTTTGCTACTTGCATAGACATGCAATTCTCTAAACTTCCAAAATCAACCAAAATCCTACAACCCCGATTAGATATCATACCTTGTAAGTGAAGCAAACTTGCATAGGTCAAGCCTTCAATCCCATTGGAAAGAATCAAGCTCTTAGTAGGTGGCTTAAAATCTCCTACTTGGATTCCTCATTTCCTTGATCATTCCACTCCATGATTTCCACTTGGGCAACTTGTTGAGGTCGTCCATTCTTGAGTGGACATTCAATAATGCAATGCCCCAATTGGCGACAATAAAAAAAACCACCATTTTGTCATAGTTTCTCTCTTTCTGCTATGCCAAGTGGCCTTCCTTGAATGGCATCAATCTCCATGGGTGCTGGCTCCTCCACTTGTATGTAGTGTATTGGTAGGCTCTTTGGAGGTTGAGGTCAAGACCAAGTTATTGCCACCAAGGAATCAAAACATTCGGCCAACCGCATGGCTTCCTCCAAGTGTTGTGGCTCTTGCATGGTTACCTTTAACTTGGTTCTCGCCTTCAAGCCCCTCACAAATCAATCTAGAGCTTCACCTTCCAATATATTTGGAATTTGCATGATTGTGTTTTGGAATTGTGTGATGTAACTTCTTACAGAGCCAATCTGTTTCAACTCTGCCAACTTATCCCGTGCAGCTTGTGCGGCATTTGTAGCTTGGAACCGACTAATTATTGCGCTCTTGAATTCTGCTCCTATCAAGATTGGTGCAACAATTTGTCATTCCGCTCGCTCCACTTAGACTCTCCACCATAGCTTTGCTTCTCTATCCAATTGGCTAGAAGCCAAGAAAAATTTTTTTGCTCATCTTGTAAATTGGTAGCTTCAAAATAACATTCACAATCAAACACAAAATTCTCCACTGCACCCAAAAGATTCTTGCCTTCAAATACCTTGGGTTTAGGGAATCTGATCCAATCTTCTCCTTCTCGAATTTGTACTCTCTCCACCTGCTCTTGTTGTCAAAAATCTCGTTCATCCAACAATCGAGTAAGGTGCTCAATTTATTGCTACATAGCAAGGATAACATTGGGTATTGCTGCCATGGTTGCTACTCTATCACACCACTCCCAATCTATCTAATTTATTAACACATAGAAACAACACGTCCACCGTTCTCCATAAGTTACAATCGGAAGCACCAAGCGTTCCTCAGATATGGTGATCATATGCAAAAAATCGTGTCCAAAGTGTGAGGTGATGAATTGTGTGATATGATGCTTGGGTAGTATTTGGATGCAAAAATCCCAATGGTTTGGTGGAAGTGGATTTGGTGGTCCATAAATTCCATCCATCCCATTCCTGCTCTGATACCAATGTAAAAGATCAAATCCGAGGAGAGAATTAGGAGAATGGAAACTCACATTGGGACACTTGAATGAGGGAAAACTCTGAATGCCTAGCATGAGCTTTGGCTTTGGTATTTATAGATAGCATACAAGGCCCTTGAGAAGCTTCCTCAAGCCGCTTTCTTAGAATGCAAGCCAAGTTAACTAGGAAGCTTCTCAAGAAGCTTTCTTCTAGAAGCTGCCTACTTGGCGTGCAAGCTAAGCTAGTTGGAAGCTTCTAGAAGCTTCCTTCTAGAAGCTACTTACTTGAGGTGCAAGCTAAGCTAGCCAAGAAGCTTCCTAGATACTTTTGGAATATTCTAGGCTAATTTGTCGTATGTGCTACTTCGTAAGCCCAACTAACTTCATCGCTAAACTCCATATTGTTACATTGAGAGTGTGTGAGGGTTTGCCATTTGGAACCCTTGTGTTGGAAGAACGTGATGGTGTCATTTGAAGGATCATGTGTGCAATTGTGCACCATGCCACCTCCCAAACATTGATGGTATTATAGACCCAAGCTTAGCACTTATACGGGCAAGCTTGAGGTGTATGTTATGTGCCTCTTTTGGTGGAGCTGCTACTATGTTAGTGTGTGATAGTTGTTTGAGAGGATGGCATATGGCATGTATGACTCCTCCACTCATAGTGGTTCCTCAGGGACAGTAGTTATGTCCTAGATGTACTTGACCTATAGCTAGTTCATTCTTTATATGGTATAGATTGCAGACAAGCGACTAACGATAGGGCTCTATAGCACCCGGCCTTCTGATCTTTTCCCATCATAGAGTATACCATATACTTGGAGTAGATGGCTATCTAGAGTTAGAGGGACCTAACCACAAGCTAGGGAGGTGATTGTGGCACTTTAGAGTCTATATATGACTTATGTGTGAGTTGTGCTTCTATAGTGTTTGATATTGATAGCAATGTATGTTGTGTAGCAATGTATATATGCACGACAGTTGTCACACCATTTGTAGTGTCGCATCTAGATTGCTCAAACATTGGAGTCTCAATGATAGTAGTTAGAGGTATTTGAGCAGTTTCCCATAGACTGCTTTTTGATGGTCAGATTTTGTGTTTGGGGTACATGACTTCATGGTGGGGCCCATTGTCACTTTGCACTGTTTGTACCATCGAGTGTGCTATCAGCGGGACCCTTAGGGTTCCAAACCTAGCTTGAGTCTAGAAGTATACTTTCAAAGTGCAGCTCTAGAGAGCTCACTTTTTTGATGTTGAGCGTTTGATGTTGAGCCTTTGCATCTATTGCAAATCACACTAACTATCAAACTCTTGGATAAAGTCATCCAAGAGTACTCAAAGGTACCCATTGTACAAGAGTAATGCCTAGGACCTTTGGAGGTCCCATAAATCTCATCCATATCCCACAACAATGATTCATACATCATAGCTACACTCTCAATTGAATCAACTCATATATCAAACTCCAAATCAAAGTCAATCTCCTCCTTTATTGGGACTTGAGATAGAGGTTGATATCCACTACCACTTTATGTAAACCCATTGCATATTGTAGCAATATCTCCTCAGGAATCCCCAAAGAACTTTGTCATGACAATGTAATCCAAACCATAACCCTACCCCTAACCACCACAAGTACCACATCAAGGATCAACACCAAGTACCATCACCGACTAAACACCACTCATTAATGTAGCTCTAATTGTGAAAACTACATGAGGTGAAAGAGTGACCAATAACCTTCCATCACAACATGCACTCTCACAATCCACAAGTCATCACTTCTTGCCTTACCACAGATAAAGTTTGACTCCAACCCCACTACCAAGAGCACCAATCCTCTAAAGTCAAGGCATCTCACACAAACATAATGCATAAACAAGAAGCAAAGAATAGAAGTAGCCCAATCACAAGAAGTGATTGGGAAAAACAAAAACCCTCCATCTCATAAATCACCACCACATTGACTTTGCCACCATTTGGCATTTGACATAATATGAATATTTATCTACTTCTAAACTACCAAGATCACCAAGGATGAGATCAAACTGCATCTCCTAGCCAAAGCTACATGTGTATATGTATCAAATGACCAATCACTAGGACAAAAAATGAGGATAGATAAATTGGCTAGGGCACCAATCTAGGAAACAAAGATCTGTTCAAATCTTGATGAGCACAATCTAGAATGGTGTGCAGATTTTGCCAACAATGATCAAAAACTCATCCAAATTAGCTACCCTCACACCAACAAGTTGGCTTGTTTGCACTTCTAGGTCTTTCTAACCTCTCTTGCATATAACCTAATACCTCAAAATACCAAAATTCAACCAAATGAAGTCTTTCTTCCTGTCAATTCAAACCCTCTCCAAATCTGGCCAACCTTCACCAACTCGAGCACTAACTAGTGCAATTTAGGCAACCTCCAACTCTGGCCAACCTCCAGATCTGGACAACCTTTGCCAATTTGACTCATCTTCTCTATAGTTGGTTGAATGTCAAATCCTCCACTAATTGTCAATTTGGGCCAAATTGAAAAGAGTGGATCTCCAAATCCCTAATTTGAGAGGATGAGTTCCCAAATCCGCCTCCAATTTTGCTTCTCACGTCCAATTTACAACGTTGAAATCAAAGGCCTACAAAGGCCTTTGATTTCACTCACTTGCCCCCAAATTAACATCCATTGATTTGAAATTCATCTCAATTTTGAGTAATTTGAGTAACAATTCCGCACACTATGTATGTGCCATTACCAATTTTACATTAACTCCAATAGTGCTTTCGCATATGATCACTATTAGGAAAATCTAGGACCATGATTGAATAGACAAACTATCTGCCAAGCTCAAAGATACTCCCAACACCTTCAGTACTTACACCCAATTTACCCCAACTCTCACTTTGTTGATGTAATTAATTCATTCTTTCACTTGAATCTGATTTGAACTTGATCCTCCACTTAACAATCTGCCAACAATCTGGCACTGATTACAATCAAAGCACACTCGCTCTAGTTAAGAGATTCCATGTGAGATGGCACTCGTCAACCTCTATCCACCATAACCAAGAACTCAAAGACTCAACATCAAAGAAATGAACTCTTTGGAATTGCAGTTTGAATGTATACCCTTCTGCTCGACTTAGGTCTCTAGCCTTAATGGCGCCGTTGATAGCACATCTGACGATACGAACAATGCAAGTGCTGGTAGGTTCCACCATGTAATCAATAGCACTAACATGGAATGTGGTCATCATTAAGTAGTTCATGAGTGATTACCAAAATAATTATGATTCCCAACACTATCACTCCAACATCAGAGTAAATTAAACTTAGGCGTTACAAATATCATGATATAGTAATAAATAGAAATATTGAAAGCCATCGAATGACCATCCATAAATAATGGGATTCACCAAAGGATCTCATGGCTACTCTCGTTGCCAAACTTATACTCCTTACAAAGTCGAAATAAATTTCATCATTAAGGTACGATAATTCTTCCTATTTATAATCTAAGATTTCCAACAAAGTCCCATTGGAAATGAGCATTTCCAAAGAATAGAATAAATATAATAATAAAATAACCATATTAATATAATTAATAATAGACATAGCTTATAAAGTTTTTAAGATTTTGAATATTACTCTATTTGATGATAATTTCTCAAGAGAGGATTAACAAATATAATATGGAATAACTTGTTTTACAATTAATATCAAATATAACTTAAATTTTTATATAAATTATATTTAAATTAAAATAAAATTATAAAATATCAAAAAAAATTCAAAAAAATAAATTTTATTTATCACAAATAAAGAAAATGTATGTATTTATTTATTTAATAATTATAAAAAAATATTTTAATATTATTAGATAAAGAAAAGTTATGATTAATAAAATGTGATTAATTGAACAATGAAGAATATATTAAAATGATCATATAGAATTTTAGATATTGATGTTTAAATTTATGGGTATTTCAAGTGACCCAAACATCATTTTTTTCTATTTTCATATAAAATATTAATTTAATTAAAATTATATATAAATCATAGAATGTATTTTTAATTATATTATTTAATATAAAGTATTTTTATACCATAATTTATATTTTAATATTATATTCATAAATTTTCCAAATTAAATTAAATTTTTATTTATTTTAAATTATTAAAAATTATACAATTATAGAATTTGAACTTTGCTTGCACTCATGTAGGTTACAAGCAAGGAAGTAGCAATTGACTAAAATTTTGTCATTGCATAGGTGGATCAAAGTAGCAATCATGCATATAGCTTGCTATGAGTTTTGTGGGATGGCATGACATTGATGAAAAAGGCTTATCTAGCATGGGGGTTTACAACCTTGAAGAAGACAAGTGGAACTATATTTCAAGTAATTTATATAAATATCAATTTTAATTAAAAAAATTTAATATTATATTATATATTTAATATATTCGTTTAATAATTTTAATATACATAACCATTTTAAAAATTAACATTTATCAACTTTAAATTCTTTTACAATCAATAGCATTTTTGCTGATCATAAGATTAATCAAATTAAAATCTCTCGATAAATTGAAGTTCCAAACTACACGCTTTCAATTTGAATTCGACTTAACTTTCAATATATACTAATGGAACCGAGATCATAATTAAAATTACGCCGAAATTAAAATCAAATGTGCGCGTGTCGAGTCTCGGTGTTGACTTCTCTCCTCGTACTCAAATCCTTTCCTTCGCCGGAATCAAAAGCCAAAAGATTTGTGCTTTTCTCTATTAGGATCAAAGAAGAGGAGATGCTAATCTAGAATTTATGTTGATGAATAACTTTTATGATGCAGTCTGGAATGATTAGGGGGTTTCAGAAATCGGAACAGTGTGCGGGCGGGAGGATGAAAGAGTCACACCATGAAGTTTTGGCAAAGATTTTTATTATTTACAAATTCCATAAGAGATGGTTTGTAAAAACCTAAAGATATAGAATTGTTTGTTGTTACATTATAATTCATTAATTATATATTAGAGTTAATAAAATATTTGGTTTATAATGAATTTAAAATATATTTATTGTTATAAGTTATAATATGTTAATTTATAATTAAATAAAATTTTGCTTGTCAACGAACAAAATCTATAGTAGCTCGTTGCTATTGGTAGCAACTCAATAATGTATTAGTATCGTGTCAATTTAATATTAAGTAGAATTTTGCTCGAAGCTATTCGAAACTCATTGGCGCCCGGAACCACTCGTTGCTACCCTAACCTAAAGTGCTTGTTGTAGTTGGTAGTTGCTCATTGCCATTGGTAGTTGTTTGATAACGCTTGTCTATTTTTCATCTATATGTGAATATGAATAATTGAATTTTTGTTAATTTTTTGTATCTTTTTGAAATAAAATTCTTTGAATCTCCATTTAATTTCTTGGTGGTCACAAGATTATACAAATCATTTTCATTAATTCAGATTTTCTCTCTCTGATTGTATTAATCTATAGAAATTTTCATTGATTTAGATTTTTTTTATCATTGCATTAATCTATAGAAATAAACCATCACATCACTGCAAAATTACAAAATATATCCATTTATTTTCATGATACAAATTATATGACAACTCTCTCAAGAAATCATCTTGTTTTTTTTTTACAATCATTTATTTCACATGCAAAATTATAAAATATATCGATTTATTTTCATGATAAGAATTACATGATAATTTTTTCAAAAAATTATCTTATTTTTTTGACAATTATTTATTTTATATCGATAATTTTTAAATATCTATATATATCATAAATAATATATGGTATGGTATATAATAATACATTATTAAAAAATTAATTATTATAATAAATATATATATAATTATTTATACAAAATTATTATTATTAAAATCATTATAACACTTTCATCTATTTAACGCATCATCTTTTGACAGAATTCAAGTGATTCACACCAAAATAATTATTACTAAAAATAATTCTAAAATTTATTATTTATCCTGTGGACATCCGGGCAAATCTATTTCTCTCACCTGGTTCACAAAAAATAATTATCATAAAAATCATTATATAATTTATTATTTAATTATCACTAAAAATAATTCTAAAATTTATTATTTATCCGGTGGACATCAGGCGAAACTATTCGTGAAACTCCCTATTATATTTCTAGAACATAGGAGATTGCTAACTAATGAAGGGAAATGTGGCAACCAAGATTGCTTGAATATCGTGTACATGAAGTGAAGGTTAGAAAATTTCCTGGGGTAGGTAGTTCTCGTTTTGGATAATGCCGTAATTTACTTGGGAGGATTTCCTTCTTTTGAGTTGGGATGAGTTGTAATGATTAACTCCTTCCAATCCGCAAACACAGCTTAGCAACGCGTGCGTATGAACAGAACAGAATTGTGGATAGACTCTTCCCGATTCAGAAAGAACTCGAGACTTTGACACCAGGAATAAAAACACTGCTTGCTGAAAGCTCTTTGAGAGCTGTTTATTACAAAGTAGAATTCATGAATTGATCGCAATATCTTCCTCTACAAAATGCTCAACAATCAGTTTCTGATCCGTTTCAAAACATGACAAATTTTGTGCGTCTCGGTAGAATACAAGTTGCGCATGTAATTATCTTCTCTCTATAGCTGTCGCATATTCATAGTCTAGAGCATTTTAGATGGCAGAAGGCAAAGCCGCAAGGAGTCCCCGTAGACTTTCTAACAAGAGTTTTCTGTGAACAGATAGGACTGTCTGCGTCTACTTGAGGACTGATATTTGACAAACATAGCGAAATCAACTCACATCCCCAACTACCCCTAAACATTTACATCAATCTTCATTATAGCAGCCCAACCAGACTATGAATCATTAATTCAAGACCGAAACACATCTCCCATATGTGGTCCGGTCTTGAAGCTCATAAGAGCGCAAATAAATTCGAGATGTAGAACTGAAACTATACGTTCATATGAACACAAACTTTCCACAAGATTCACAACTTTAGTAGTTTGACTAGTGCTAGTGATGGCCATAACATACGACAGCCATCAACTGATCAAGTGCTTCTTCTCATTCACAATACAGCTTATGCAGAACTCCGGATACCATAAAATCCACTTACCAGTTACAGATGACAAGAAGAGAATCAAAAAGACCAGAACGCTACCAGCAAGGATACATCGTAAGTTGCGATATCCATTACTTATAACTTCCATACTGCACCGATGTCAAACAGGGAAATTTGCAACAAGCAAAACTACATGATCACAAAATGTATCCTTAGAGAAGTGGATGAGAGGCTTCTCAGACAGATCTTAGATTTAGCAAGTTACTGCTTGAAGCGATTCGGTTCACATTCCATATCCTACAAGCAGCAGGCTGGCAAGATTGAAGTATATACAGCATCAACTGGTCCAAAACGAATCTGCACGTAGTGCCAGAGAAATTATATTTCCACACCCCTACACCGAACTGAAATTCCTAGACGACGCAGGTAATCTGACGGACACGATTAAGTCCGTATTGAAAGGATAGCAGATCTCCGACGATCGCATGAGACTTTATGGATGAAAATGATGTGAAGAATAGTCCCCGTTTATGTCCATCTAGCAGGGTATGCGAATCTAAGTTTCCAGGCAAACCACTGGACCGGAAACCGAGGGCTAGATTATGCATGTTCCTTCCCACGAACACTAGTAAACACAAAGTCACTCGGTCCTCATATTCCTCTGCGCTTCATCATCTACTCTGCGCGCTTCAACCTCGCAGCTGTTTGCTGCAGATGCTCTAACCGAATTTGCATGCGGGTAACCCTGTACAAGAGCCAGTAAAGGAAGAGCGTGGTAATAACCAGTAAACCATTGCGCTGGCTCTTCAGCAACGACTTAGCTTGCCTCTCCAACTCTCCGGGGTGTCCATGAACCTCAGGAAGATTCTGCAATTTCCAGAAAATATCGACCCCAAGAAAAAGCGCTAAAGGAACCGCTGCGAGCAGCGGTTGTAACATACCCTGCGCTACCTGAATCAGACCCTTTCTCAACCCTTCCAAACCTGGAATTGTCAACAGAGTCAATAAAATCGCTTCAGCTCCGGCCACCAATGCGAGTGCGAGCCATTCCAACGCCATATCTCAATACTCGCTTCACACAACTTGCACAACTCTTCAATCCTTCAACCCTTCCTTCCTTCCGTCCTTCTCCTCCTCCTCCTCGGCTACGCAGAAAACACACTCACCTCAGCACCTCCGATTTCGTGATCTGTGATCGACCAAACCCTAAGTCTCCAATTTTTACTACAAAAACTCAGCTCCTTCTTTGCAGTGCAGTGTCTACGCAGACTCTAGAGCGACGGCACTTAAATGCTGTCGCACTGGGGTGACCTCCGCTTGCTGCAACCTCCGCGAAGCATTGACCGGTAACCGGTTCAAACAAGACTGAGCCAGAAGAGCATGGAGGCGCCATCTCAGAGGCAACCACATTAGAGCACCATGAACTACTTCCTGGACCGACGCTTGCCAGTAACCCTGCATGCCAGCTCGATCAAGGTGTAATAACTTTGACAAGTGGAGGCATTGGGGGCTGTTGTGGGAGAAAAGTCACCAATATGGCCCCACAACTGCCACGTGCTGCAGGCTCTATTTTCTCTTCAATACGTAGTCCGCTTCGATCGAGCCAGGTAACGCATGGTTCCCAGGTGGCCGTAGTTTACCCATCGACTCGGTCACATAGCCGACAGTTTCAATTGGGGCATTTCGGAACTGAGTAGCGATTAGTGGAATGCTTTAGAAATTTTCGCAAATATTTTACGGTAATGTCACGATGTGAAGTACGGAATTTAAAATATTACCGTAAATAGCGGCTCAGTGTAAACTACTCTTTCTGAACTTCCCCGAAATTTCATATTCGGCTTTTCGGTGTTCGTTCAGTCCCAATCCTGTACGGGTTATCCCGTACATCGCCTTCACTCCCGTAACATTACCGTAACATACTTTACGCGGAAATTTTTAGCCGGTGAGGCTTCGAACCGCCCGCTAGGCGGAAATTTCAGAAAACAATAGTATATCATGCTTGGCATTACGATAAACAGGATCTCACTGGTGCATTTAACCAGAAGTTTTGCTACAAATTTTGATTACAGCTGTTAATAAGAATTGAGAATAAATCTTCATGGCTATGTTTGTTCTTAGGTGTACTAGCTATGTCTGTTCCTGAGGATTGTGGAGAGCACATGCGCAACGCAGTTCTATAATAAATTTGATTATTCATTATGGTCCCAATGCACTTTGAAAATGAACATGTTTTCTCCCATAAATTCCTTTCACTGCAGATTGCGGATCTAAAAGATTGTCTCGGTGAATTTTCAACACACAGTTATCGGAGTTAGTGAATGATGTGCTTGTGGAAGACGGTGGTTGACACATTACGAACCTTGAGCCATGATACAAGACAACATTGCCAAAATGTTTTCAGGGCGGTACCGTGGAGTCCGGAATCCGGCACCATGCCTTCTTCTCATATGCTCTCAAGGAGCTAGATGTGAAAACTGTCATACGCTCGAATCACAACCGTAAGGCCGTTTGTCCTTACAAAAACCTGAACAAAATCTGCACGTTGAGACTTTCGCCGTGGGCACATCAAGTCGTGGACTCTTGCATGGACTCATTTACATTCATTGTCTGGCTTCTTGGATTGATTGAAGGGGAAGATTACTTGCTGCCTTGTCGATCGAGGTGGATGGTGGCAGGTCTGCTGCCATCATCAGCCTCGACAGACTTACCACCATCCACCTTGATGAGTGCACACTATATCGGTCGTTCTAGACATGTTGTTTAGGAATCTGGACATACTACTTGAAGTGAAGTACGAAAAAATTTCTCTGTGCCCTCAAGTATTTGGTTCTCCAAATTAGCATGACCAGTGAACATACAAGAATTTATCATAACATAGTATGTTTACCCCAGCGGAATTCAGAGGTCAAGGCGCAACACAAGGGTCTCCATTACGAGCTAATGTTTGGTGGCTGTCAAGTTTACGGCAAAACTCTTTACTTCACGTGATTCTTGCTTGTCGTCTGCAAGTTCCGAGCTACAAAATTGTTGCTTTACAACTACTCTGATTCGCCTGGCATCCCAGTCGTAGCAATGTTTCCACACCTGACTGCAGATATGGATTGCCTAGATGAACCGATACCATCTATGCATGAGGCTTTGGGCGTATAATTCGAACATATAAGGCGTTCAAATGTGTATGGCGTCTCTTCAACATCTTTTCCTGGTTACTTTACACTTGAACATCGTCTTCTGTCCCTCAGCTCATGCTTCTGTCGAGCACATGCGAGTCCAAAGCTTCCATGACGCTCTCAACCCAACTGAAAAGGCAACAACAATTTTACCAAATCAGTTCCATGTTCAGTGTGTTTGCTATCACATGATGAGATGTAAGACGTCCAGTGAACCTTCTTGTCGACAGTGCATTTGAGGAAATGACACTGACATTTCTAATGCACAACAAGTGGGTTGTGTCAGAGAAAGAAACGTCGATAAAAAATTAATGTGCAATTGGAAGCTCCTGAAGACGAACTCACAGAACCCAACAACTGACCAAGAATAGCAAGGACAAAAGACGTTTGACATTTCAGAAACTATCTTTGTCATTATAACAGCCGAAGCTAAGAGGTAAACGGAAAGATATAGCTATTTTAACTCTAAAGAATCCACTCGTCTAACCGGTTGCTAAATTGCGTTCGCATTCATTCAAGAAAATCAAACAGCAGATATAATTCACTTACCCATCAATACCAGGGCTGTCTGGAAAGAACACCTTGCTTAAACCGGCTGTTTTAGCAGCCTTTGCCGAGGTAGTGCCTATGCAAGCTGCTGCACCGTCCCATGGACCCATCAACTCAACCCATGCCCTACATCCATATTCAGGCAGAAGCCATTGAACGTCTCTCAATCTGGTCACTTGAGAATCTTCCATAAGAGAAACCATATTTCACCGACACGACGTGCTTCGGAAAGATGCACCTTCATTCACTTAACGAAGGTATTTAAATATTTAAGCAAGCAGGAACTGCCAAATGCAGAGATAATCTAGTAGCCATGACAGATAGATAATGATCATTTGCGCACCTGACTGCAGTGGGTGAGGCGAAGGTCACAACGGGAGCAGCTAACGCAGACGCTATTTTATCTTGGTCAAGACTTTTGACGCTTTCCTAGATAAGTTAGGTGGATGAAACCTCATTAGTACAATTTGAAACCGCGTTTAGGATACATATCCTGGTTGTCATTCTACTGCCACAGAATCAATCGGATCTGCAACATGAGCTGCAGTTTCACTAATTTACCGTTGAGTAGGTGTTTAAACGTAGGACTTTAAATCCACGCTCGCTCAACCCAGTTTCTGCTTCAAGCACATATTTCAAACGTCAACAAACAGCAAAAAATTACTCTTATTTGGTCCTGATAAATGTAAACCTAACGATTGGTCTCCCAGACGGATTACTCCTCTCAAGGTAGCTGGAGCAATCTTGAGACACCCAGAATGACAGGTCCAGAACCGGGCAATAAAAGCTGGAGCAGAAAATGTCGCAATTTTGGAAGACGCACCATTCTCTCAATCCACACTCTTGAAAAAGTCAGACAAGCGCTTACTGTTCAGTTGGATTAATTTCCAGATATCCATTTTAAAATTCTTCTAACTGTCCAAGGTACACGTTGCACGTAAAGGAAGAGGTTCTTCATACTTGCGAGATACACCCTTTATTTCCGATAACCTTCCTCCCTGCGGCTTTGGCGAAGGTGGATACAGATATGTGCACCAAAGAGAGCCTAAGATACAACGAACTATGTATAAACATTATCGTAAGAACACATAAACTTTACTTCATCTATACAGTGCCACTTACCTAAGTCACTGCCGGCTTTTGCTGAAGAAGGGTAGAGGATTCGGCTATTTCCACCTTCTAGCTTCGGCAACTCCACTGCTAGCACCTTCGCTGTAGCTGCTTGTCACAAAGGTGATCACTATGATTCTCATTGAATCTTTCGTCCTCCAAAACGTAATCAATCAATAAAGGTGAAGAGCACTTTTTGACTAGACTAAATTAAAGAAAGCTGGACACGACTGACAGATTAAATAATTGGCTCTCAACTGTTAGGCAAACCATACACCAGAAGAGACGAACCTTTGGAAGGTGTGAACGCGACCTCTAATTTATCCCTGTTTTCCTTGATCTCATAAAAAACATCTCCCGTCCCAGAACCAACGACGGAAATTCGAACTTTGGGATGACCGGCAGCCCTACAGCCAAACATGAAAGACAATTCCATGACAGAAATGTCCTCTGATTTAGCGACTTGTCCGTCATGTGACAGAGCATCGAATTGTCTGCGAATGACTTCTAGGTAACTTAGAACAACAATCTCTAGAAGCATACTCTGTCAAAATTATGCGTATTGTTGAATTATCATTCCTTTCTTCATATTCTCACAAATTCCCAGGAAGAGCTTAAGATCCAGACATATGAGCTTCCAAGAGTAGTTTCCACTGGCACATGGAAACCTAGAACCAAGTTCATGCATTTGCCCACCTCCACCCGCTCAGAAACACTGTGGCGGCTTCAGGCGAGGTAACCACAATCCATTCAAATTCAGCATCTGCACGAGAGTTCCATATTATTAGCAGGATAAGTTTTGCTCACGACCCCACCTCTGCGGACAGAACTTATGTAAGAGAAAATCCATATTCTTTCTTGCGTGACTTTTCCAAAATTTGATCCGAACACCCACTAATCTTCTTAACCCCGCACATATATACTCAGATGATAGACAAAATAGAAGCTTCAGGTTACGAACAACGGCTGCCTTTCAGGTTGAAATACACCTTAAATCCTCAAAACTCAAATCTCTTAGAAGAAGCTGTCGCTGTGACCTGCTTTAACTAATACACGACAGAACGAAGGTAAAACTAATGTATGCAATAACAAAATCGTCTTAACAATACCGCGTAGAGTTTGTGGCAGCTTGGCATAATCTGCTCCTTCTTTGTGCTCTATCAATGGAAGCTCTATACAGTTTATCCCTCGAGCACCCTGAGGATTTGTAAATGTTCCAACAAGCGAATAAGAAGAAAGATTTCCAGAAAACAGTAGACACAACTATCTTTCGTCTACTGTTTTGTCCTCAAAGCAGGTATATGCCGACGACCAAAACAGAGCTGAAGACCTCGTAACTTAAGAGCTACATTTTCCGGTATCCGAGGCTATACTTTCCACAAACTTTCATAAGTCACAAGCAGCACAAATGCAGAACTCCTCCCTACTGACTAACCTGAAAGGTGCCTCATTGTGGAACGATCATTTGTAATATGAAACACTGAAAAGTGTGATAGATGTGTAAAACTAATTGTACGGAAATGTTTGGCAAAATGTTTTCCAGATTTAAATTCCTATTTGAAATGACAAATTCTCGCGAGTACTAAATCATAAACCTCAATTATTCGCTAAAGTGATGTACAATTCAAACACTATTGGATACGACTATTACAAGGGCATTGATGAGCTTCGAATTCTTCCCCTGCTCCCGCGTGACAACCACAGTAGCATTATGCCTCGCTGCCGACGCAAAGACACTGACGCTCCTAGTCCTGCCTGTGAAACACACCTGCCGTCTGTCCACAGCTCCGGAACTGATTGCCACTTGACAATCCAAACTTGAGCATCAGAAACTGGTATCTCGATCAATTCAGCAGGAGAAAAACCAGACGATCAATTGAATGCGGATGAATGACTATCTGTTACCTGAACGGAAGCAGATAGTCCCCGATGACGACATTTTCCTCACCCCATTCTTTGTGGGCAACAAAGGGCGCAGCAACGATGCCTGAACCTCCAGCGATGTTCTTGACACTCCACAGCAGAAGATTGCTCCGGTCATCGTCGCCATTACCTGGTAGACTTCAGTTCGATTTGATGATGGTTGTCCCTTTGGGGCCGCGAACTACTGTACCGGGAACGAACGCAGTTTCACGCGCAAACCCGGCAACGCAAACTCAATTCGAGCTCCAGCACAGCACAGTATCGCCGACAGCATCGCGCCGCAATCCAGAGGCTTGATGGAATCCATGTCTCCAGAAAGAAAAAAGGCGACCGCGTAGGAAAAATGAAGGATGGGAAGACCCCATCAAGCCGTACAAAGGAGAGACATGGGGCTAAGCCCCAATAGAGTCTGTATGAGGAATCTGCCCTACCGCACCTAAAATATCCGAGTTATGCAAGTTCGTACGGTCTACACACAACTGGAGCATCCCTAATGTGATTGTTTTCCTATGGATTGCACCAGCCACTGCACTCTCTAGAACAATGGATACACGCTGTCTAAAGTAAGCTACAAAGTATGAGAGTGAGAGTGGTACCCTTTGACGCCTAACATGATAAGCTCTCGTGCACTCCCTGACAAATGTGTCAAATGCCGTGTCCATCGCTCCATATAACTCCAAGGCTAGAGGAACAAAGAGGTGACCTCGTTGCATGCCCCTATACTTGGAGACCTTGCGACCTGCTGCTGCACTCGCCGCCCATCCAAGGGGATGGGTAATCACTCCCTCCAAAACTGTATCTCGCGTAGGGTCCGTCACCACGACATCCGCACTGTCACCTGATCATCTCAGACCAAGTATAAGTCTGCCGTGACATGTGTCGTCTGTGTCTCTAGAGGGTGAAATGACATTTTTAATATTGTTTTGAGTCAAGGGTCAAAACTGTATGGCAGTGTCCTTTTTAAGTATCACTCCACACCTTGAGCTTCTTGAGTGGTGTATCACATCTCCATATGGACAATGTGTTCTAGGAGTGTCACAAGGATCTGAGGATTTGGTCACGTGTCTCTTGGATGTTGTCTTTGAAGAGGATGTTCTCCATGTGGATGACCTTCGATTACTAGGAGATCTGAAAATAGCATTTGGTATACTCTCCTCTTGTATTGCTAGTCTAACTGATTTATCTCCTTTGCGCAATGCACTTTTCCTAGGTCTTCCTATCACATTTGAGAGCTTTTGAGAAGAGAATTATGGGAGTCTTTGGTGATATTATTGGACCTAGTACATTTGAGTGTGTGATAGGGGATTTGGCACATAGACAGACATCTTTGTGGATCTCGTGTGGAGGGTTTGGCTTGCTATCTATGGAGGAGATAGCACCTATAGCATTTTTGGGTAATTAGGCTCTCTTTGCACCCATACGTTCCTCTTATTTTTTGGTTATTGATAGGTCATTTTTGGAGACTTATATGACAGAGGTGGAAGAAAGATCCTTTTCTCGCCAGATGTTATTGCAACAAACAAAAGATAGTCTATCTCCATGGGCATGTGAGTACCTTCCATCTTCACTATTGTAAGATTGGACTAGAGGTTTACAATCTTCCTTGATGGAATGATAGTATAAGCATACGCTACATTCTCTCTTATTGACTCGCACATTCCTCAAGCTACTAGAGCATATCTTTGCTTTTACTCCAGAAAGGGTGTAGGCTGCTGGATCCTAGCTTGACCATGCATTAGGGTATTTTGACTCGCACCAGCTACTTTCTCTACCGCGATGAGGTTTTGCCTAGGTTTGGTCCATCCATCTACATCTTCATTGCTCACTTGCTAGTGTGGTTCTACACTAGATGTAGCAATGGTCCATATAACACGATGTCCTTTTGGAGGATAGTTATCCATGATGCTATTAGGGACATAGTGTTTGTTATGGCACAAGAGAGTATATACTTGGGTTGGAAAGACCATTTGTATACTTTGCAAACGACATATATCAGGGCAAACTTATACTTGGTCTGAGATGATCAAGTGATAGTAGCGGATGTCATAGTTACAAACCCTATGCATGATATAGTTTTGGAGGGAGTGATTACACATCCCCTTGGATGGGAAGCGAGTGCATCAGCAGCTTGCAAGGTCTCCAAGTATAGGGGTATGCAACAAGGTCACCTCTTTGTTCATCTAGTCTTGGAGTTATACGGAGTGATGGACACGTCATTGGATACATTTGTTAGGGAGTGTGCACGAGTTTATCATGTTCGACGCTAGGGGGTACCACTCTCACTCTCATACTTTGTAGCATATTTTAGATGACGTGTGCCTATTGCTCTACAAAGAGCAGTACCTGGTGCAATCCATAGGAGAGCAATCACACTAGGTGATGCTTCTTCTGATGCTCCAGTTATTTATAGATTGTATGATTTGCATAGCTTTGATATCTTAGGTGCAATAGTGCAGATTTCTCATATCAACTCTATTAGCGCTTAGCTCCATTCTACTTATTTTGTCTCACCCTTGTACAGCTTGATGGGGTCTTCCCATCCTTAGTGTTTTATATGATGTCTCCCTTTTCTCTCCCATTCTTTACATCATATCAAACCCGATATGATATAAAGATCATTTGCATTTTAGATGTTTACGTGTCATGCACGCATGAAGGGATGGATGGACGGGGAGGATGGATTAAGTAAGGAAACCATGCAAGAATCAAAATATTATTTACATGTAGAGAATTGATCCATATGTATAATAATATCCAGATTGATTACCATGAATCAATGAGTATATTTTTTATTGTAAGTGTGCATGATTAAAAAGATGTTTCTGAATGAGTGATTTAGAAAGATAAGTTATTGCTTACACGCATTATATGAAAAAAGCTTCAAATCATGAGTGAATTAATTGAAGTTCTGTCCATAATTCCAAGGCACTAAGGTCAAGTTCTTATGAACCTTTTGATATTAAAGCTAATATAGTTTCAGCTTATAAGAAGTATGTGAGTGTCATTTTCCCATAAAATATATTACTCTATGGCCACTTCTTTTGTCTTACTAAGGAAAGTGAACACATCTTTATTGAGTTCCAGCAATTCGTTATTAACCCAAATTCAAATGTTAAATAATTAAGATATTTGTTTCCAACTCTTAACTTGTATATAGTAAATTCATTGAGTCTCCGTACATCCTTTGGGTTGTATGTAAACATCCTTCCTATCTACCTTCATTGAGTGACTTGATTATCAGTTTCAGTTAAGTTATTATGTTTAGAAGATTTTATATGGATGCTAAATTTGGGAAATCAATTTTTAATTTTGAAATTCCTTACACAAAATGAAAATAATTCAATATTTTTTTCTTCTCATATTTTGGCATCTGAAATTTTTAAGTGGATTAGTTAATCTTATGATTTCTAAATCTGATCTTAATAGCTATTATTATAGTTTATAGAGGCGATGCATTGAAAATCATTCTTCAATTACAATATTTGAGTAATAAAAGGAAAAATTTGTCACTCTTCATGACTTTCATCATGTTCTATTTGTGAAGAAAAATAAGATTCAAATGCACTACCTTGGATTTTTGGATTGAAAAACCATCTATACAATTTTAAATATAAATTATTTCTTGCCAACAACATTATTTTTCTATTGATATGTTGACATTCATTTGAGTAGAGTGATAACACTAACATAAAATGGAAAACCTTCCACTAGATGAGTTGTTATAATGCTTGTTATAAGTTTAATGTTTGGTTTTTCAATAGAATTGAGATAGATATATTACCTCAGATTGAATCAAAATATGTTCTAGTCAATAGGAGAAGAATGCTCATAAGAAGAGGATATTGAAGTAATATTATTGGAGTAGACTAAGGCACACCTTCTCAAATTTTTATCTTTAATTTTTCTTATGGTGGTACTTTGAGTGGTTGAGATGTAAGACAAAGAGTTCTAAGTTAAAATCTCAAGATGAAAGAAGAGAAGATTTTTAGATAATGAAATTGATATGCTCATACAATCAACTTATACATAACTAAGATGCTTTTATAGAGATGATCTCCTTAATAGAAAAATATATTATATTTTAAATGAAAAAATAAAAATATGGATAAAGCATTCAAGATATACATAAATCCATAATGATAATTAGGTTTGAAAATATAGTTTCAAAGCTAGGAAAATAAATTATCTTAAATACTAATTAGATAAGCTAAAAAATATAGTAGTGCTTAATCCTTTTGAATGAGTGTTAGCTTAGAGTATTAGCAAAACTATCTAATCTACTAACCGATTTTTTACTTTACTAGAAAATTTGAATAAAATAAAATAAAATTTTGACCTTTTCCTCTTTAGTTATCTAGATTCACTGTTTAGAACAAAAAAAGTTATTAGAATGGAAAGGTAGTAATGAATTAAGGTTTTTTTTTAATTTGGGAGTATAATGGTACAAATATGCATATTTAAGGTAGAAACTATTATAGAACTTAAGGAGTTAAGGTGAAATCTGAAGTTATGAAAATACAAAGTGAAAATCCAAAGTATGCTCTTTTAAAGAGCAAAAGTAAGAAGTTATGTGATTTTCTAATGGGAAAATTGATGATTTTGGAGCATTTGGTTTACAAACTTCTAATTTGTAAGAAAAAGTGAAAGTTTATTGAAATTGTGATGAAAAATCCAAAGTTGCTCAATCAAAATGAGTTGTGAGTTGGGAATACATGATAACCAACCAACCAAGGGTTGTGGAGATCAAGTAAGAAGTTATGTGATCTTCTAATGGGAAAATTGATGATTTTGGAGCATTTGGTTTACAAACTTCTAATTTGTAAAAAAAAAGTGAAGGTTATTTACATTGTATGAAAAATTTAAAGTTTCTCAATCAAAATGAGTTGTGAGTTGAGAATACATGATAACCAACCAACCAAGGGTTGTGGAGATCAAGGTGATTGTGGAATATCAAAGCTTGCAATGTGGCTAAAAAACTACAAGAAGAGATGTAAATATGACTTTCTATTTATGAATATTGATGAGCACAAAGAAGCTCACATGTTGAGGTAGTATTATACGTGATTTGGTGATTAAATATAAAATATGTGTTAATATGGACACATTTAATGGATGCCAAGTGATTAAGGAGAAAGGGTATGTTGACATGGACATGTTTAATGAATGGCCAAGTGTACAAAATGTCCTTTTTCAACCTAATTAGCATGAAATTTAACTTTTGGAACCTTTAGTAACAAACAAATTAGTTGATATGTCAAAAGAAGGTAAGTTGATATTGGTAGCAAAAAAGAAAATTACAGTAAGAGCCAAAGATAATAAAGAATGAAATGACTAAAGAATGACCAAAAATGAAGTTTCAAAATATAAACTTTCCTTCTTTGAATTATGAGTTATTTTCTTATTTTATTTTTAGTCTATGTGTGAGAGAGGAAGTGGATTTTTGAGTGCTTGATCATGATTGGTGAAAAATATTCTTGTAAGGATCATGAATAAATTTTGGAACTTGAAATTTTATCTTAGTAGCTTGCTTAAAACTTCTTAAACCCTTTCAACATGAATCTGGAGAGAGAGAAACTAATGAGAAAGAGATGGAGATTGAGACCTCATCAAGATCTTCTATATGACCATATGTCAAGCTCAATGATCCCACTTCTTATCCATCTTCTTACTCCCTTTATGGAAAACCAAAGACCTTAAAATGAAAAAGTCCTTGAATATGCCTTCAATCCTACTCCAATCCCACAAGAGATGTCTTGAAGTGATTGGAAGAAATAGTACAAACTTGGAGAATTATCTTCATCCCATACTCATAGTCTTTGACAAGTGTCATATATGCTCTTCCTCTTTAATATTCCAAGGATAAGAGAAACCCCAAGAGAAGCACAAGAGAAGAAACAAAAGAGAAAAATAGGGTTTAATCCCTCAATACTCTGATGCTCCAAAGGAGCATTTCTGACTTATTATATAATGGAGAAGATCCCTTCCTAGGGAGCTACATCCTTAGATTAGATACATAGAAAGGTTATATCTTTGCAAGCTACACCCTTAGATTGGTTCCATGTGTTGATGACATGTCAGCCTAGGTCCCATTTGGTTGGTCAAACAAGTTTTACCATAAAGAATCTTATAGAAGTCTTCTTATAGAAAACTTAGAACAATATGAAAATGGTATTGTGGAAAAGATATTGATGAAACAAAGTGAGGGCAAATTGTCTATTTTTCAAGGCCTAATTCATTTTTTAAGCCTTTAAAATTGGCTTTGAAGTTTTTGATGCGTTTTTGGCCTTTGCCCTATTAGTGCTCTTTGATGACACCTCTATCTGATCTACTTAAGCCATTATGTTTAATATCCCTAAAGATATTACCAGGCCAATTTCCTCTTCTGGATAATTTGTCCAGCTAATGGTATTACATTCTCTCACAACCATCTACTTGAGCAACCAAAAGATACTCTTTTTGCATAAGATATCTTCTTAGCTTGCCAAAGGACTTGTAGCAAGAAGTTCAATCTCAAGGACACTTTTACTTACCAAGATACTTATATATCTTGTAGAAATCAGTTGAGGATTTAAATCCACAAGGTTTGGTGTACTACATGCACTTGAAGAAAGATAAAAAAGCAACAGAAACAATACATCTATCTTTGGTTCTATAATACTCCGAGGACAAGAGAACTCTCCAAGAGAGATACAAGAGAGACAACACAAGTTTCACACTCAATACTCCAATGCACCAAAAGAGCAACTTCTCTTTATTATATAGCAAAGAGGATCCACTCAAAGGAAGCTCCACTCTTGGATCAGATACATGGATTGGTGACCTGTTAGCAAGCTCCATCCTTGGATTAGTTGTTTGGATGGGTGACATGTCAGGCCTTGTCCTATCTAGTTGGTCAAATGGGTTTGACCAAAGGGAATATTTAGGGAATCTTCCTGTAGGGAGCTCAAAATTATGTGGGTGAGGTACCATTGGAAAGCTCTCAACAAGACAAATCATATGTGATAGAAGGCAAGCCTATTTCACTAGAAGGGAGGAAATATTTCCATTTTTAGGCCTAATTTATCCGTTTAGGCCTCCAAAATTGGCTCTAAAATTTTTAGGCTATTTTTGGCTTCTGACCTATTAGTAGAAGTACTCTTTTGGTGACACCTTTGTATGATATACCTAGACCATTATACAAAAAATCCTTCCAGATAGTTACCAAGCCAATTTTCACCTCTAGATAATATGTATAGTTACTTATATTACATGTTTTAACTCTAAAGCCAAAGATGAAATTGTAGTGGACAGTAAAAAGTCATAAAGACAAAGTTCTAACCTCTAAATAAGAATGTCAAATTATCACAAGGAAATGTAGAGGTGTCCAAGGAGGTAGATGTAGAGTTTGAAAGGCTCTCCTCTTCAATGAAGAATGACATTGAAGTGCCAAAGCGAAAGGCAATTAGAATAAGAGTAAGAAAGTGAAAAATCATTAACCTTAATACCAATTCAAGAAAATCAAAGAAGATTATTTTACCACTCATAATGATATAGACTAGAACTCACTTTTAGAAAAAAAGAGCAAGAATATAAGATGAAGTTATAGGAGGAGGATACTCTTCTCCAAAAGCAAAAAAAACCTAAAGTCCCAAATTACCATTGTTGCCTTCTCCTTTGCACCAAAGATCAAAAGTCTACCTTTAGAAGACCAAACTCCTTATCTATCCACTCCAACTTCTAAGGAGTATTGCAAGACATTTTGGACATATTTTGGGAACTATTTTCTTTGGGAAGCATATTTTCATAATTTGGCCTAATAACATATCAATGGAGGTATAGTTCCAATTGTGGATGATTTTTCTAGGTACCAATAAGTACCCAAAATCAGTTTCAATTATAATCTTGAAGTGAATATGGGAATTTGGTTAAAGAGAAATATTTTACTTATACTAGACATATCAAGGGAGGTATAGAAAGAGCAAGAATGGGGTATGTCACGCCATTTGTAGTTCCGCATCTAGATGCTCGGACACTGGAGTTCCAGTGATGGTAGTTAGAGTTATTCTAGCTGTTTCTCATGGACTACTTTCCGACGGTTAGATTTTGTGTTCGGGGTACTGACTTCACGGTGGGGCCCACCGTCACTTTGCACCATTTGCACCGTCGAGTGTGCCGTCAACGGGACCGTTAGGGTTTCAGGGCTAGCTCGAGTCCAGGGGGTATAGTTTCGAAGTGAGCTCCAGAGAGCTCACTTCTCTGATGTTGAGCCTTCGAGTTCCTGGCTATGGTGGACAGAGGCCGGCGAGCGTCACTTGGATTCTCTATGCTTGAGTGGGTGTGGCTTGACTGTAATCAGTGCCCAGTTGTTGGCAGTTTATAGAGTGACAGATCAAGTACTGATCTGAGTTGAGTTGAGTTGAGTTGAATTGTTAAGCAATCTGATTACATCAGAGAAGTGAAATCAGGGGGAAATCGGGTGCAGGAACGTTGAGTGTTGGTGGTATCTCCAAGCTCGGTGGATCGTGGTAGCTCGATTCAGGTTCTATGTTTCCCTAGTGTGCAAAAGCTCGTGTAGTTGATGCAAATTTGGCAGTTAGGCGGACGATGTGCGGAAGCGTTGGCCAAATTTTGAGCAAAGAAGGAGCAATTTTCGAGCAGTGTTGTGATTTTGAGCTCAGGAGGTGAAGGCAGGACCAATTTGCTGCGAGTTGGGCTCAGAAAGTGAAATTGAAGGTGGAGTTGGAAAGCTCTTCTCATGAAATTGTGATTTGGAAAAACCCATTTTGTCAATTTGGCTCGAGTGGAAAGTTAGCGGGGGATTTGGCGGACATCCATCTTTAGGGTTTACGTCAGATTTTACGTCAGATTTTGGGCCAGAATTGGAGGAGTTTCGCTGTTTGGCCAGATTTGGAGAAGTTTTGCTAGTTTGGAGGAGTTTCGCAGATTTGGAGAAGTTTCGCCAATTTTGGAGGAGTTTCGAAGTGGCAACAAGAAAGGCCTCATTTGGCTGAATTTCGGCGTTTTGAGGCTTCGAGGCATAGGGCTGTGGGCTATGAGAGGCTACGAAGGCCTAGAAGGGCCAGCAAGCCAGCTTGCTGGCGTGAGGCTAGCTAGTTTAGTGTAGATCTTGGTCATTGGTTGGCAAAATCTGCCTTTCTTGCTAGATTGTGCGCAATAGGGTTTGACCCCTAGATCTCTTGTTCCTAGACTGGTGCCCTAGCCAACTGGTCCACCCTCACTTGTTGTCATAGTGACTGTGCCACTGTTATCTATACACATGTAGCTTTGGCTAGGAGAGGCAGTTTGATCCCATTCTTGGTGATCCTGGTAGCTTAGGACTTAGATACAAACTACTCTTATGTCAAATGCCAAATGGTGGCAGAGTCAGTCCCGTGTTGTGTTATGAGATGGAGGGTTTTCATTTAGATTTCTTGTGATTGGATCCCCTCCATTCTCTACTTCCTGTTTGTGCACCACGTTTGTGTGAGGTGCCTTGACTTTTGAGCGTTGGTGCTCTGGTGTGCTCTCGGTGGTGAGGCTGGAGTGATGACCAGTCAGACTACCTTTGTTTCTCTCCGGTGAGGCAGGAAGTGATGACCTGCAGACCGTGAGAGTGCGTGTTATGATGGCAGGTTACAGGTTGCCCTTCCCCTAGTGTAGTTATCTCGGTTAGAGTTACATTAGTGGGTGGTGTTTTAGTTGGTGTTGGCACGCTGTGGTATTGGCACTTGGTGGGATACTTGCGGTTGCGACTTGCGGTTGCAGTTGGTGGTTCGGGTTTGCTATTGCAGTTACGTGGTCACGACAGAGTTCTTTGGAGATTCCAAAGGAGTTAGCCCTGCAGTACGTAGTGGGTTTACTCGGAGTGGTGCTCGGTATCAGCCTGTATCTCAGGTCCCAGTGAGGGAGGAGATTGACTCTGAGTTGGAGTTCGACACAGGAGCTGATTCAGTTGAGAGTGCACTTGGTGTGTCCGCACCGTTGTTGTGGGACATGGACGAGATTTATGGGGCCTCCAAAGGCCCTAGGCGTTACTCTAGTACAGTGGGTACTATTGAGTTGGATGATTTCATCCAGGAGTTCGATAGTTGGTGTGATCTGCAGCAGATGCAGAACCCGACTTTGTTCACACCCTTCATGGCATGGAAGGGGTTGTTTCAGCACTTGGAGGGTCCACCGATGGACGACTACCATGAGTTCAGGAGAGCTCATTTGGAGGAGATTGAGTTATGGAGACAGTATTGGTCTCCACACTATGTCTCCATCACTTCAGGTTCGGTGGCCAGGAGTAGGTCGGTTGTACCTACGAGTTCTAGCTCGAGTAGTGTTGGTGGAGCTAGTGGAGGTGCACTAGCTGGAGATAGTGCTACTACGAGTGGAGGTACCGCTGCAGGAGGTGGTGTGGTACCGGGGTTTAACCCCATGGTGGAGTTCTTCCTATGTTTAGGCAGAACTACCAGGGAGTGCGGACTGACAAGCTGAGGAGCTTGCAAGAGTTCCAGCGGAAGGCTGGAGAGAGCCTACGCGAGGCATACACTCGCATGAGGCGGCTGATCAGTTTCACTCAGGGAGTTACTGAGGCCTAGGCAGTCCAGTTTTGGTATGGGATACTGGATAGGGAGTTGCGACGTAGAGTTCGTGATGCTACGTTGTTGCAGGCTACTTTGCCCACTTTGGCAGTAGTCTTTGGTTTGGCTGAGCGTATTGAGCTCAACATGGTGGAGGAGAGAGTGGTGACAGCTGGATTTGGTAGAGAGACCTCATCCACGGTTGTGACTTCTTCTAGAGTGCAGCAGAGTGCACCACGCCCAGTTGGTTTTCGAGGACAGGGTGGACAGCCCAGATCCTATGGAGCGAGTGGAGGGCCTAGTGGAGTTAGACCCTTACCCTCATTTTCGGGTCTGCAGCAGCCAGTGAGTGGTGGTGTTGCTTGTTGGACTTGTGGTGGACCTCACCATAGGAGAGAGTGTACTCAGGGCAGCGGACCTGATACCTCTGGTGCATCACAACCAGCACAGAGGCAGTGTGAGCATTGCCATAGATTTGGTCATACTAGTGACCGGTGTTTTGACCTACACCCGGAGTTACGGAGTGGTAGGGCTGCTATGGCAGGTAGTAGAGGAGCTCCAATTCATGGAGGACGAGGTGGTAGAGGTGGTGGTAGAGGATCTACACCTAGTAGGGGTGCGGTACCTACCCTTACTTTTGACACAGCTATGGCTACTCGGATTGAGCAGTTGGAGCAGAGATTGGCTAGTATGGCTATTGCTCAGAGGAGATCAGATTCGGGTGCTGAGGCTTCCACCTCATATGTTGGTGATAGAGATGCTTTGGACTTCATGTGCGGAGTAGCACAGGTGGATACATCTGCAGCAGTGACTAGGAGTGCAATACGTGCTCCAGAGCCTAGAGGAGCATCAGTGGAGTTGGACCCACAGAGAGGAGAGGTTGGGAGACAGGTCAGACTTCCCCAGTCTTTCACGCTATCTGAGGCATTGCAGACGACATCCATGGTTCTTAGACGTCCCAGTGCAGGTGTGGTAGGTGGTGATGGAGTACCTGATGGAGTACCTGCTAGTCAGCCACCTGCTACTACACAGACTGAGTCTAGCATGATGTTGGGGGCGGCTCAGCTGATTATGCGGCATCCTTTATTTTCAGCCAGTGACATGTTTACATTGGGAGTTGACCCAGCCCCAATGTTCCGGTTGGCTGCCATGTTGTGTGAGAGTAGGGATGGTGCAGTTCCTACTACTAGAGCAGAGGTGGTTGGTAGTGGAGCTGACTTGGTTGAGGAGCATGGGATCCATTCAGCGACCAGTGGTTTATGGCAGGCAGCAGCGGCTAGACTGGAGGAGTTGCCAGCTAGACCGGCCTTTGAGAGAGCGCGGTTTACACCTGGTGTTGTCCTATTGGATAACCAAAGGGGGATCTTTCGTTTGGTGGGACCTTCAGGGAAGGTCTATACACCACAGAGAGTCTTGTTAGACTCTGGTGCGCAGCCCCTTATGTTGGGGAAGGCTGCAGTTGTTGGTCTGGAGTTACGAAAGACCGATGTGGAGAGGTGTCCATTTCAGATCCAAACATCTCTAGGTGGTGGTTCGACACAGTACATCACACGTGGGGAGCTTGTTGTCCAGGTTCAGCCTGGTCATCCGACTGATAGCTCAGTGGTGAGAGCTCAGGCTATTGCGACAATAGCTGAGTCATATGATGTGCTAGTTGGGGGAGCAGTGTTATACCCTATGGGTTTCAATATTGACTATTGGGAGGAGACAGCCTCTTATAGACCTGGTTGGCAGTCTGGTGAGGGACGGGTATGTCGCCTACCAGTATGCTTCAGTAGTGGCAGTCTTGGCTCACTACAGTCCGGGACCATGGCAGCATCAGTTTTGGCTTTCAGCGGTGCAGTTACTTGGCCTGGTGACTTGTTGGAGGGGAACGCCCATGCAGAGGATACTCCAGTACCAGAGGAGATCACTCGGCTATGGAGTACGAGTGGGATTGTTCCATCCACCTTGGATGTTCCATTGTGGAGTTCAGAGGAGGCATTGCAGCAGCATGCAGATCAGTTGGTGCAGCAGGCTTGGAGTGGAGCCTTTGTACCATCAGGGGATGAGTGTGAGGATGAGCCTCCAGAGGCGATTGCTTTGACACCTCTGGATACCACACTCATTGCTTGGCAGTACCCAGTAGAGGGGATATGCCTATTGGAGTTGTTTGGTGGGATCAGCACCGGACTAGCTGCGGTGTTACAGGCGGGTATCCGAGTACAGAGGTACTTGTATGTAGAGAGAGATGAGACTGCTAGGCGAGTCTCTCTACATCATGTGGCACACTTGGCCTATTGGTATCCGGAGTTATTACCAATGTCAACAGTCAAAGGTTACCAGAAGGCCTTACCAGGAGACATTTCCTTACTGGGGGCGCATGACCTAGAGAGACATGGGCCTATTCACTTGGTGATTTCTGGATGGCCATGTCAGGGACATACACGTGCAGGCTGCGGTTTGGGTCTTCAGGATCCTCGTTCTGGTGTGTTTTGGGAGATGTTACGGATACTACGACATCTCCAGGTTCATCAGTCTGTTTCTCTAGCTTACCTTTTGGAGAACGTTCCATTGATGGGTGATTCTCACACTAGAGTGGTGGCGAGTACACATCAGGTCCATTCATGGATGGGACCTGCTATATTGTTAGATGCAGCCAGAGTGGGATCACGGGCTCATCGTCTTCGTCTTTGGTGGACGAACCTTTTACCCAGAGAGGTTCTACAGTGTAGTTATGATGGGATTCAGCGACTAGACCACATTCTTGTTGATGATATCTTGGATGCTAGACGTCAGTCTCAGATAGTGGTAGTGGCTGATAGGTCACCTATGGCAGTGGTGAACCTAGTTGGACAGCCTAGAGCTGCATTTCCTACACTCATGAGTTTCCCAGGCTCTCATGCTTTTCGAGAGGGAGGACCTGGACTTGTTTGGGACTCACAGTTACAGCAGTTGGTGGAGCCCAATGCTGATGAGAGAGAGCGGGCGATGGGTTTTCGCACCGGTATTACCGCTGTTCCAGCAGTGTCAGAGGCATCCAGGCGTCAGGTGTTAGGTCAGGCTATGGACCTAAACTGTTTGACCTGGATTGTGAGCCTTGGTTTGGCAGAGCAGCGTAGGATGCGCTTGATAGGCATCACCACTCGGACACTTGTGAGCCCTGTGCCTATCGAGACGATTCAGGCACATGCTGGGGGCGATGGACCGAGTGGACATGGTATTCTTGGGACACATCCAGTAGCTACTAGGGAGAGTGGTCTACTTGGAGTCCATCCAGGTGAGCGTGGGCTACTTGGATTACACCCTTGGTCCACATGGGATGCAGCCAGAGGACGTGTGGAGCTTGCAGCCAGAGTGGAGGGAGTTTTTCACACAGAGGTTGGGACCTCTAGTGGTCGGGAGCATGACACCATTGCTCCCAAGGGCCCAATGTAGCAGCCAGTCAATACGTCTTCCACTCCTACTACAGTTACAGAGGATACTTGGGAGCCAGATCTTGGACCCAAGCTTACTGGAGAGGAAAGATGGAGGGTTTGGAGGTTCTTGAGGAGTCACACAAGTTGTTTTGCCTTCAGTATGAAGGATTTGGGTGCTCTAAAGGGACCTGGTATACGGATTGAGCTGACTAGCGACACACCTGTTTTCCGACGTCCTTATCGATATAGTGAGATGGAGAGGACATTGATTTAGAGCCGGAGTAGTGACCTTTTTGAGGCTGGTTTGGTGGAGATTTCACATGGAGAGTATGCATCAGCGACAGTGATGCCAGCCAAGAAGGATATGCATGGCAACTATACAGATAGGCGGATGTGTGGAGATTACCGTCCTATCAACCAACAGACCAGGGCTGATCGGTATGCCATGCCTACACCGGAGGAGATTTTTGATGCGATTGGGCATGCAAAGGTCTTCAGTACTTTGGATCTTCGAGCGGGATATCATCAGTTGCCGATCAAGGAGGAAGATAAGTCCAAGACAGCATTTTGGGCTATTGATCCTCACGGCAAGAATGTGTTATATCAGTGGAGATTCTTACCATTTGGGTTGAAGAATGCTCCTGCTGAGTTCCAAAGGGTCATGGATAGGATCCTAGCTGGACTGGATTTTGCTCGGTGCTATATTGATGACATTTTGGTGTATAGCACTACTGTGGAGGAGCATGAGAGACAGTTGTTGGAGGTGTTTGAGAGGTTGAGATCTCATGGACTCAAATTACATCCTGGGAAGTGTAGGTTCTTCCATGAGCAGGTTGAGTATTTGGGTCACACTATCTACCCTGGAGGACTTGGTGTTCAATAGACCAAGGTGGAGGCTATTGCACGTATTCCTCGGCCTACGGATGTGAGCAGAGTGCGAGCATTCCTTGGGTTGGTGAACTTCTACGCCGCTATGTTAGAGGATTTAGTGCCATTGCCAAGGCCTTGACGAAGCTGACCAAGCTTACACAGGAGTGGTGTTGGGGAGATGAGCAAGAGAGAGCTTTTGTAGAGCTCAAGGAGAGGTTGACATCTGCTCCTATTTTGAGGAGACCGATCAGGGGTTGACCATTTCAGGTTCACACTGATTGGAGTATGTTGGGGCTTGGAGCGGTGCTCACCCAGCATGATGATGAGGAGAAGGAGTTTGTGGTGGCCTATGCTAGTCGCTCCAACAATTCAGCGGAGGCGAAGTATAGTTCATATGAGGGAGAGTGCTTGGCAGCAGTTTGGGCAGTAGCACATTTCCGATGTTACCTATTTGGTAACCCCTTCACTCTCATCACTGATCATCAGCCGCTGAAGTGGTTGATGGAGTCCGACAAGCTTTCAGGGAAGCTTGCACGATGGGCTCTGATTTTATAGGAGTATGATTTCACGGTTGTTCACAGACCTGGAGTGGTGAACCGTGATGCAGATGGGTTGAGTAGAAACCCATGTCCCAGCCAGCAGGATCAGACCGGAGCACGTTGGCATGGTGAGACAGATGAGGAGATGGTGCCAGGTTGGCATGCATCAGCCTTTCTGTGTATATTTGCAGAGACATTGGTGGTATCTCTCTCAGCGTATACAGGAGGAGTTATTGAGGTCACAGATCCAGAGAGTGAAGATATTGGTACAGTTCAGCGAGACATTCATGATGATGTCTTAGTGATGGACTATCTTCGCACTGGTGTTGTGGGTGGCACAGTTGGGGCCAAGGAGAGAGACCGTGTTCTTCAGCGAGCCAGACGGTTCAGATTGGAGGGTAGACACCTTTTGCGTGTATGGGAGGATGGTAGAGTGCGAGTAGTACCACTTCCATCACAGAGACCACAGTTGGTCCGTCATGCTCATGAGGAGCTAGGACATTTTGGAGTAAAGCGTACATATAGCTTACTCTAGAGTCATTATTGGTGGCGCGGTATGCAGACCGAGGTACAGCAGTTTGTTGCCAGATGTGTGGTTTGTGACCGAGTTAGAGCATCATTCAATGCTCCTACGCCACAGTTACACCCATTACCTATCATGGGATTGGGTTACCGTTGGAGTTTGGACTTCGCCGGACCTTTACCGCTGACTGTGAGACATCATCGGTATGTTTTGGTGATGGTGGAGCACTTCTCCAAGTGGATTGAGTTGGTGGCACTTCCTGACAAGTCTAGTGAAGGGACAGCTTACTCGTTCCTGGATTGAGTTCTTAGTCATTTTGGTGCACCAGCTGAGGTTTTGACTGATCAGGGTACAGAGTTCTTGGGAGAGTTTCAGGTCTTGTGTGACAAGGCTTTGATTGATCATCGTACTACATCCCGAGATCACCCTGAGGCAGATGGCTTAGCAGAGAGAGTGGTTCAGGCGGTGAAGAGAGGATTGCGAAAGTATGGTTTGCAGAGAGGCCACTTGGGAGATTGGGATCTCCAGTTACCTTGGTTGGCCATGGGCTATTGGTTCAGCCGGCAAGCCTCCTTAGCATCCTTCTCTCCATACTTTCTACTCTATGGACGAGATCCAGATTTACCTACAGCCATTCGTCGAGATGCTACTGTAGTTTTGGACTTGGATGACCCTGATGTATGGATGAGCGCATGTTCTCAGCGGGCAAAGATCTTTCAGAGAGTGATGCCGATGGCCTTTGAGAACTTGGCGATTGCTCAGCATAGAGATACTTTACGCTATGCTACCATTCGAGGAGGAGGTTATAGACCCTCGATCCGTCGATTTCATCAAGGCGACTATGTATATCTATAGCAGACAGCACCGATGACACTTGATGTTTCTACAGGCCGCACTATCTTGAGAGTGCACGAGGTTTTGCCATCTGGAGTCCTTGTGTTAGAAGGACGTGATGGTGTTGTTTGGAAGGATCATGTGCGCAATTGTGCGCCATGCCACCTCCCAAACATTGATGGTACTATGGACCCAAGCTTGGCACTTGTACGTGTAGGCTTGAGGTGTATGTTATGTGGCTCTTCTGGTGGAGCTGCTACTATGTTAGTGTGTGATAGTTGTTCGAGAGGATGGCATATGGCATGTATGACTCCTTCCCTCACGGTGGTTCCTCAGGGACAGTGGTTATGTCCTAGATGTACTTGACTTATAGCTAGTTCATTCTTTATATGGTATAGATTGCAGACAGGCGACTAACGATGGGGCTCCATAGCACCCGACCTCCTGATCTTTGCCCATTAGAGGGTATACCATATACTTAGAGTAGATGGCTATCTGGAGTTAGAGGGACCTAACCGCCAACTAGGGGGGCGATTGTGGCACTTTAGAGTCTATGTATGACTTATGTGTGAGTTGTGCTTTTATAGTGTATGATGTTGACAGCGATGTATGTTGTGTAGCGATGTATATACGCACGACAGCTGTCATGCCATTTGTAGTTCCGCATCTAGATGCTCGGACACTGGAGTTCCAGTGATGGTAGTTAGAGTTATTCTAGCTGTTTCTCAGGGACTACTTTCCGACGGTTAGATTTCGTGTTCGGGGTACTGACTTCATGGTGGGGCCCACCATCACTTTGCACCGTTTGCACCGTCGAGTGTGCCATCAGCGGGACCGTTAGGGTTTCAGGGCTAGCTCGAGTCCAGGGGGTATAGTTTCGAAGTGAGCTCCAGAGAGCTCACTTCTCTGATGTTGAGCCTTCGAGTTCCTGGCTATGATTGTGGCACTTTAGAGTCTATGTATGACTTATGTGTGAGTTGTGCTTTTATAGTGTATGATGTTGACAGCGATGTATGTTGTGTAGCGATGTATATACGCACGATAGGTACAAGATAGAACATGGGTTTTAGTAGATGAGGTAGCTAAATTGCAAGAGGATAATAAGATGTCAATAGACAGTGTTGTAGCCGTCTAGTTGACATAGCTGGCCACTATAAAAGATCAAACTTAAAAGATTGCTTGTAGCATAAGATATTTGATTATAGATATCCAAAGTAAGAAGTCAACTTTTGAGCTTGTGACTTTTCTTGTACCACCTTTCTTTTTTAAGAGAATGAAGAATACCTTCAAACATTGGTGGAGAAAATTTGGACAAAAATTCTGAGAGGTTGGGTAGAGAATCATACCATTGAGCATGTAGGAGCAAAAGAGTAGTAATTCTGATTTAACAAAGGAATACAAAATCTGTAACAATCCAAAGACAAAAGAACATAAGAATAAAATTCCTAATGCTTTGATGCCCCAAAAGAGCACTCCAACTTTATTATATAGCAGCAAATATTACCTCTAAAGGAGATACACTCTTAGATTATATACATGGATTGATGACATATAAGCTCTAGTTTCATTTGGTTGGTCAAACAAATTTGACCAAAGAGAATCTTTTGGGAATTGTTATGTAGAAAGCTCATAATAGAATGGAAGTTGTACAGTTGGAAAGATCTTGATGAGAAAAACCAAGAGGAGTAAAGGCAATGTCTTATCTCCTAAAGGTAGAATATGATTCTATTTTTTGAGACCTAAATTCTTTTGTGTAGGCCTCCAAAACTGGCTATGATATTTTCAATGTGTTTTTGATCTCTGCCCTGTTAGTGGAAGTCCTCTGTTGGTGAATCCTCTATCAATTTGACTCAAACCATCATGTATAACATCTCAAAAGATATTACCAAGCCAATTTACACTGTTAGCTAATTTTTCTAACTAATGGTATTACAAAATCAAGGCACTTTATGGATAATTTCTAAGCCAAGAGATATCAGGTTATATGTCACGTGACAAATAAACTTTGGTTCAAGTATATCAATCTTCCAAATGCAAAAGAAGATCTTGATGAGGTTATTGGAGAGATGCATGAGGAGATCCAACATTGTTTCCTAGGTTTGACAATTTAATATATACAAGGGTGTGTGTGGTTATTGATTATTTTCACAAGCTGTCTTGTTTTCATACACAATCTCTCTTCTTTTTTTATTATTTTTAGGACAACTCAAATGATTGAAAAGATTAGGAAATACATGATGGAGAAATACACAAGTGCATGCCCAAGTCATTTGGATTACTAACTTCATTTTGAATGTTCAAAATGGAGAATCACTACAGATTTGCAAGACTTCCTTAGTCATCGAGATTACTAATTTCACTTTAAGAGCTCAAAAGTGGAAACTTACAAAAATTCAAAAGACTTTCTTAGTGATTCAGGTTACTAAGTTCACTTTGAACTTTGAAAGTGGTGCACTCCAAGAGATTTGATAGACTTTCCTGCCATTAAGGCCATTAACTTCACTTCCAAAGTTGAAAGTGGAGACATGCAAGAGATTCCGTGACTTGAACAAAGAATATTTATATTTTAGAAATATAAATAGTATCTTTTAAATAAAAATGATAAATATAGAAATGATTTTCATTTAAGAGAGGATTATTCTTGTCAACAAATTTTTGATAATGAGAGATGTTTTCCCTATGACTTTGTTAATGACTTGTTTTTACCAATTATTCTCTTTTGTCATTATCATTATTTCTTGGTTTTCTTTATTATCCCTTTTCTGAATTTTTATTTTCTGTGGTAAAATAAATAAATAAATAAATTTATTTATTCAGCTTTTAAAATAAATTCTTCTATGATAGCACAATATTTTCCTAAATTAAGTACAATTTAATCCAAATTCAGTCCGTCTATACTAGAGTAAATGTTCTTATATTTCAAAGATGATTCTGTTTCATCCTATCTACCAAACTTAAAGTGAATATAGAGAAATGGTTCCGACACATTTACAAAACTTTTGCACATATTTGTAGGGAAAGAGGCCTTGCATTAAGCTAATACTGCATAATATATTTGTGGAATGAGAGCAAAAGCACAGTTCGAATATCCAGAATGGGGTATTTAGAATCTGCTAGGTATGGAAGGGGATTTGGGACCCACTCGATATGAAGCATCGAATGTACATATGAAATCAATGTATAACTGTATGTAAATCTAAATTAAATGAATCTAACATCACAAAGATAAGTGAAAGTAAGGATTTAATCGATACATTTCATATAGCTCTTGTAGAGAACTAGTATATATCATGGAATAAAAAAAGCATACAACAGATTAAACATCTCAAATTAAAGTAAGAGAATACCATCAAGAGAGTTAATATGATTAAAGGTTGCATTCTATTTGGGAGATATGGAGATCCATACCCTAAGGAGCTAGTTAACAAGGTTAGGAATCAAATACCATCTTTGGAAGGACTTTTATATCTTTGGATCTACAACTAAAGGCTTTGTGGTTAGTAAATAGAGTAATTACCAAATTTTGTAGTAGTTAAAGGAAGATAAAGAAGGATCCTTATGCTATTTTGTAAAATTTGTGTTTTTTCCTTTAGTTTGAGGAGAGAAATCATATTTCCACTTGATTTTCATGTGAACTTATTGATTCCTTTATAATCTTTGCATGAACAATTTTATGTGTAACAAAATCACAAATTGATAGTCTATGTACTAAATCTACTACTTAGGTTCAATCCAAGTAAACCTGTAAAGATCTATCATTGCATAGCTTTCTCTCATGATGCTAAGAGAGAGGGAGAGATCCAAGACAAACAAATTGCTTTTCCAAGGCTTGAGTATTTTCAATTTTCTACCATCTTAAAATTAAGAATATTTGGGTTTATAGAAATTGAGATAAGAAGGCTACTATTTTTCAATAGGGTCTAGCTTGGTTGATATATCTTCCATAAACTCTCTATCAAGTTTGTATTGCTAAACTAAACTAAATTAAATATATTTTCTTAAGTTGTAAAAATGTTCCTTATTTACTTTGAAAAGCTGCTCACAACAATAATGAACAAAAAAACATTGTGGTGCTCACATTTTCATAAAATTTGTTCTATTTGTTAGTTTTACTCTTGTAAAGATACCATAGAATATTTTCTTGTTTAGGAAGGAAAAATTCTTAGTTCAGTTTCCTTCAAAATTGTGTTTATACATGTAATAGTACAAAGTGAACAAGTATGAAGCTGGAGGTACTCTAAAGGAATAATGCCAAATTAGACAACTTAAAATAGTGGTCAAATGTGAAGAAATCAAGTCCAAGTACCTTTGTACTTGAAGACCGTACATCAATTTGAATGCGTTGCCACTTGGTTAAGGAATTGTTGCTAAGAACACTTTCATTCAATGGTGATTGCTCCCATTCAAGAATGGTTTTTGCATGTGTTGAAGAGGACTACTCGCAAAAACTTTATTTTGCAGGTGTAGAGAAATGGCTAACCAACTAGTCAATCATTGAAGAATAATGATTGAAAGATCTGGCTATAGAAGCCCAAAGCCATTCTTCATAGCCTTACAAGCAAAAAATGGACAATTCACTATAAGAAGTGATCTACAGCAAGCATCTTGGCTTCTTATTTTGGAATTAGGAGTTGAGTGGTTTGGAATGATCCATGAGATCAAAGAGAAGAAGGAGCATTTGACTAGAGGCTTGAGAGGAAGCTCATACAATTGGACCAAAGAAAATTGGAGAATGTTCTAAGACCAAATGTAGGACCAATGGGGACCATAATGTTGGATACGGTCACCAAAAAAATATTGACCAACAACATTAAGGTGATCTTTACATATAAGTGGTCTAAGAATAAAGGATGGAAGGTGGGTAGTTATAAGGACCCAAGTCAAAGAGCAAGCATGGAGGCAATTATGAAGCTATACAAGCTGAAGAGAAAGACTTACCTCACTACTAGTCAAGTCATCCTCTTTGAGTACATGTACCAAGAGGAGCCTATCAACTAGGCAAATATGTTTTATTTCTAGGTAAGTAGTCTACACAATTAGTTCAAAGAAGCTGGAGCAAAAAAATTGACCCCCTTCATGATACATTTCTACATGGGGCTAAACTTGCTAACAAGAGAGGAGTGCAAGAAGTTCCAAAGCCATTTCTATCCAGTGGGGTACTTTGCCTCATAATCCATAGGAAAATTACTTATCAAGATCCACAAAGTATGCATCAATCAAAGAATTTATATTGGTGGATAAAGAAGGGGCCATTGATGGTACCCAAATTGTTTGGTTTTGTTATATTTTGAAGAAGAAGGTACAATTGAAGCCAAATTGAAGCCAAATGGTGGAAGAAAGGAGAAGAATTGTGTCTTTGAGTTAGATCCAAATAAGCATACTTCAAGTCAAGAGAGTGGAACTTGGATCGGACTGGGGAGAGGTTACACCCTAAGTAGGAAGCTTCACCTTAAGGTGATCAACTTGATGCAAGGACCCTATAAAAAATTTCCTTTGGGTGTGCCAATCAAGAATTTACAATCAAGAAAATGGCTAAATCTTGAGCAAGAGAAGGGCCGAGAGTGACAAGAGTAATCCATGCAGACAACATGATTTGTAAGTGAAGAGTGATTGAGGAATGACCACACATTGCAAAACTATAAGGTGAATACTTAGTCAAGGAATCATTGGGATGTCAAGCAAGTATCTTATACCTATTAGTAGTCATCCCAAAGGAATGTGGATTACAAAGCCAAGTGAGAGTTCAATTTTCAAGAATAGAGGGAGTGACAATTTTGCGTCTAAGAGATAGTAGGATCCTTTCCCAACTACCACAAGTAAGAGATTGCATGATGCCAATGAAGAGTGAGAAGAAGAGCTCCTCACTTGTAGTGAGAAATCTTGTGATTTGGAGGTTAGATACGATAACGAGGATCAATGTCATGAGTAGACTTCATTTCATATTTCTGGCCTAGAACTAGAACTTGAGTTTTCTAGGGTTCATGGCAGAAGTAGTTGCAAGCAATTATGAGGAGGGTCCTAAGGAAGAAAGAAAGAGAGGTACTCCGGCTCAATGGACAAAGGCAGATTGGAGATTGGTTCTAGGGAGAGAGGCTGGTGAGGAAACCAAGGCTATATTCCTTGGGAAGGGAGAGTCTACAAAGGAGATTGCAAAAATCCACAATTCCTTTAGTGCTCCGTGTACAAAGAACACATATAAGGTTGATACCTATCAAGACCCGATAAGGCAAAGTATTTTTGGGGCAATCTGATGGCGCTCTTCAAGCCATATCAAACCACATACGTGATAAAGCACTAGGTAGTGTTCTTCCACCAGATGTTTGCAAGAGCACCGTTAAATTGGGCAAAGTGTTTTCACCAGCAAACACAGAAGATGGTGTGGAGTTGGAGTGATCAAGCAACTCCACACTATTTGGTGCCATTTGTAGCATACTTCTACTTTGGGCTGAATCTGATGAAGGAGGCAAAGCAGAAGAAGATGGTATCTCACTTTTATCCAAATTATAAAAAGCATGAGGATGAGCAGTAGTACATCCAACAACTCCAAAGTAGTGACAAGCACTATACAAGAACAAGCCACAACACAAAGGTAGTGGTGACTATTCCAAAGACAAAGAAGTAGAGTCGTCTCGAGGAGATGGTGTCACCAGTTCAACCTAAAAAGACAAGGGAGGTGAACTCAAAGCATGATTGTAGTGATTGATGAGTCATTGGGGGCAGAAGAATTAGAAGGAGAAGCTGAGTATAAGTCAAAAGATTTGGGTGGAGAGGAAGAACTAGGGCTCATGCTATGGAGTGAAGAGTTGAGCAATGGAAGTGAGGATGAACCTAAAGTTTAGCAATGAGGAGAGAACAATGCCGACGAAGAAGATCAAGAGTTCCATGCTATGGATGACCGCATGGGAGGAGGAGATATTCCTTATTTGGAATTGCCATGGATAGAGATCAAAGAAAACCAAGTAGCCAAACCAAACTTGGGGTTTTAGAAAGGGATGAGATCAAAGAAAAGTGCACAAACCAAAATTGCAAAATTGAGCAAAGTGAGTAAAGTAGATTAAGAAGAGCTTGAATGAAATGTAAGAAGATCAAGACTTTGGAGTAAAGCTCAAGTAGAAGAAGTGATGAAGGAGGCATAGCCCAAAAATCAAGAAATTGAAGAGACTTTGATGGGGTGGAGTACTTGTAAAAGATTGTCTATCCATTGTTATTGTAGTTGAAGAGGAAGAGCGAAGAGTTGAAGGGAAGCCATTCAGAGTTGAAGGATGAATTGAGAGTAGTCAAATATATGAGTGAAGAAAGTTTGGAGTTGATAAGGAAGTTAAATCCAAGGAGAAAAGGAAGCCAAAGAACTTTGGGCTGAGGTAGAACTTTGAAGGAATTTGAGAGCTTGACAGAAGACTTTATAAAGAGAAGCAAAGCAATAGCAAAGCAAGAAGAAGATTGAAGGGAGCAGATGGCAAAGATTGAGAAATTGAGGATGGAAGTGCATGATGCTCAAGTAGAAATTATTCATTTGAAGGCTATGGTTGTAGTGATGGGACAAGAGTTGGATAGCTTGACAATGAGTGTGGCAGAGAAAGATCAAGCCTGGCAAAGAGAATTGATTGCACAAAGTCAGGAGGAGGAAAGATAGCGTAGTTTAATTAGAGGAATGGAAGTGCAACTCAGACAAAATATGAACGAGTTTGCCAAGTTGGAAGACAAGGTGAAGATGTATAGGGAGGAGTTGTAGGTGGAAAGAGAAAAACTGAAGAAAATTAAGCTAGAGATAGTTGATGAAGTAATAGTGAGAGTGAAGGTGATGCTCAGTATGGTATCTAAAGTTCAATTGGAGGAAGCAAGACTTCACAAATTGAAATTGTTAGTGTAAGAGACGAGGAAGAAGAAACAAAAGGATGTAAATTTGAATAAGTTATTGATTAGTTTAAGGGAGAGGTAGATATGAAGATGTTAGAAGGAGGAGAGAATGTTTGTCTTAGATTATATTTAGCAAGGAAGGAGTTAGATGAACTTTGGAGTAAGAAGAAAAAGAAGAAGAACACCCAATCCAAAGTAGCAGAGGTAAGAGTGGAGGTGTCCTTGGATGAGTTGCCTAAGACATTAGAGAAGAGTGGGTTGAAGGATAAAGAGGTAAATAGCTTACCCATTTTTGCAATTGTAATTTAAAGTGTAGAGGTAGTCAAAACAATAGAAGATTTAGTAGTAAGACCCAAAGAAGGGGAAATTTATGAAGTAGAATTGGGTTTGGAAGCCAAAGTTGAGGTTGACATTGGATCAGAGTAGAAATATTTTGAGATTTGAAAAGGCAGATATGAAGAGGTGCATTGTCATTTTGGATCTATAGGTTGGTAAAGTTGTTATAGAATAGTATATTAGTTAGCTAACGGTCAAAGTGCTCTACCTATTTAAAGGAAGCATTTGCAATATTTTGTTGTTCACTATTCATATTTGTGAAGATAGATAAAGCAAAGAGTTGTATCTCAGTACTCATCATTTAAGCTTAATTTTGAGTATCAACTTTATTTTTGTGTTTGTGAGTGTGTGGAGAATTTTGAAGTGCAAGCCAATGAGCTTGTTGGCTGTTGGATTCCACATTGCTGATCTTCATTCTGTGTGTTTGATCATGAGTGAAGTGTAATCAAAGCAACGCCTTGATAGATCTGAGAGGAATTATAGTGTTGGTAGTATTCTACATTTGTGAGTGTAGCATTAGTTTGATGTGCAGGAATTTTGATCAAGGAAGTTGTACCTTCAGTGGAAGGGTGAAACACAATTCTGAAGCAAATTTGTTTGATAATGAAGTAGCCATCTTTGGAACAATCTGAATCATCACAATCAAAGTTGGTTTGGAAAGATTTGAAGGTATTGTTATTATGGAGTGATATTTTGTGACGAGATTGTGAGTCAGTGCTTGTTGCTTTCTTTTAGGTGTGGTTTCTACCTGAGAGAATAAAGAAGAACTCAAGAAGAACTACATTGTTACATTTTACTTTGTATTTGACCATTTTTTATTTATATCTCTATGGGAATGAACTTTATTTGCCTGTTTACCACAAAAGTGATATTTGTTGGGTTGTCGCACCACCACAACAAAGAAAAAGAAGAGGATGCATTTAGCAAAGTCTTAGACACAAGAAAAGAGACCAAGGAGAAATTCCAAAATAATAGATGTAACTTTGGAAGTAGAGGAAGGAGAAGACTACAAAGAAGAGTACTAAGAAAAAGAAGTATCCTTTACATTGCAAAAGTTTGCAATAGAATCAAAGAGAGAGGAGAAATATGAAGATGCACAATCAACTCCAAATCTAGAGCAAAGAGAGAACCAAGAGAACTATGCAAAGGACCAATGTGAAACATCAAACCAACCAAAAGTACCTCCAAGTCCCAACCAAGGAGCCAATGCACTCAAAGAAGAGCAAGTGGGGACCAAAGAAAGACAAGAACAAGAACTTTGGAGCAAAAAACAACATGAATTCAAAAAACCTCATCAAGAAGAAGAGAGAGTCAAAGTGGAGGAAGAATGTAAAGATCCTTTAAATGAGTGCAAGCCAAGTAGTAGGATGATTTTTCCAAGAAGCCAAGTGCTTTTGCAAGAAGGGACACATTTCATTATTTATTTAGTGAAAGCAACTCTATAGCTAATGGAACTACTCTTGCCCAAGGACCAAAAAATCTACCCCAATGTGGTAGATTACACAACCTTGATTCAAAGACTTTACAAGGTATTCTACACACAAAATGAAAAGGAATACCAATCAAAGGAAGAGATAGCAAAGGTCTAAAACCTATACAAGAAAAATGCAATGAAGGAGAATGACCTTGTGCAAGAAGACCATGAGGTAAAATGAAAAAAACACTCCCCTTGTAGCAAATCATAATCAATATGAAGATGACATCAAGAAGTGCAAGGAGAATTAAAAGCACTTTGGCTAGAATAAAAATAGAAGCAAGTTGAGTATAAAGACCAAATAAAGGCCCAAGACAAAGAAGTAGTAAGCATTTGGGGCAAGCTAGAAATTACTAAGATCCACACAATGACTCTAGAAGTGTAGATGTCCAAGTTCTAGAAGGAGGTGGAAATCCAATTGGAGCACTTGGCTGATGAATTAAAGAAGGAAAAAGAAGAGAGAGAATTTGACCTACCCCATATACTAGAGGAGCTAAAGAAAGAAGTAGAGATTTTGAAGAAGCACTTCAAGCAGGAGAAGCAAAAGGACATCAAGCAACTAGAGGAGGCCCAAGATCACTTTGTAAGGATGTTGGAAGAAATAGGATAAGGGAGAGCAAGAAAGGCCAAGATACATTAACTTAAGTTAATGGTCCAAAAGTTAGAAGGGAGTGCCTACAAAGAAGAAGAAATAGACCATTTATCTATTAAGCTTAAGGAGCATTTAGATAATAAGTTTACCAAGAATTGTGATACCTATCTATTAGAGATAGCCGGTTGTAGGAATTTTGAACGCAATGGTAGCTTTTTGCAATAAAAAGTTTAGGCGATAGGCAATTAATTGAAAGAAGGTTTTTGTAGTTATAGGATCGTTGGAGGAGGAAATAGTCAAAAGTCCTATGTAGTTGTAGTTATTTGTAATTGTAGATCCTTTAGAGTAGTAAGTTCAAAGAACTCAATTTTTTAGGAGTCTATGAGAAGAATTGATACCTTTATTGACACATGAAATATGCTTAATTAACTTATAGACAACTAGGTAAGATAAAAAAAGGTAGGATTCTCAATGTACAATAAGGATGAGGTAGGAGAACTTGGGAGTACTCCAACCATTTTGTGAAGTGGATCGCCTACTCATTAAGAAACAACTTCACATATAGTTCAATATAATTTCTCTCAAAGTTTTAAAATCCAAGTTGTGTTAAGGTTGAACTTAGGGCTTACTACATGCTAATTTAAGCATACTATGGGCTAATATACTATCGGTCAAATTATGGGCTCAACTATTGATTAATGTAAGGTATCCCAAAATTCAAGTCTCTGTATTTACATGTCCAAATAGTGCATAGTTCTCAAGGGCTTTCTATAGACAACTAAAACATGCAACCAAAGATCCAAAGAAGTTATGACAAATTGGATATCATTATTTTCCCAAACTTGATTCCCACAAGGAGAATTTTGTAGGTCAAATCCCACAAGTCATACCGCAATGTGAATTGCACAGGCCCTATAGGGCATTCTTGCAACCAAATTGCATAAGGAAAATCTTACTATTCATGTTAGGGTAATTTTCTTGATTTTTCTTGTCCAAATAAGACATGCTTCATTTAGTTCAAATTATCTTCTCAAGTGCTTTCTACAAACACCAAGATTGTGACAAATGAAAGTCTAGAGTAGAACTTATGACAAGTTGAATGTCACTGTTTTCTTTAACTTGATTCTTGTAGGTTGAATCCATAGGGTATCCCACAAGCAATCCTATAGTTAAATCCAGAAAGTGATTCTTGCAAGTAGAGTCCCATAGGTCAGTCCCATAAAGCATCTCATAGAGTGAATCTCACAAGCATCTTGCACTCAAATCCCATAGGGCAAATCTCACGATTTGGCATTTCACATTGAGGGCTATGTTCTTTATGGTTACTTGTTCAAACAAAGTGTGCTTCATCTTGTTGAAACTGGCTTCTAAAGAAGAAGTTATGATAAGTTAAATGTCACTATTTCCCAGATTTGATTCCCATAGGGCATCCCGTAATGTGAATCTCGTAGGCAATCCGGTAATCAATCCCATAAAGCAAAGCTTCCAATTCACATCAAGGTTGTTTTCTCCATGGATGCTTGTGTAAAAAAGTCATATTTTTTGTCAATAGAACATCTTCTCAAGAGCTTTCCATGGACACCAAAATCAATGAGAACTAATATATCAAGAAGAAGTTACAACTATTTGAAATTCACTATTTGTTGGACTTTGGATTTTGTGTATTTTTATCCTTGACTTCCCATTTTGTGAGTTTTTTGGTACTTGCATGTCACTTGGTTGTTATATGACGACTTTTTTTAGTTCTTGGAGGTCCTTTTTTAAAGAGTGGTACGGCTTACACTTAGTTGTTGTTGTTGGTTCTTGAATTTCTTTAGAAGTACAATTGAAGTAGTGGAACATTTTTTTAGCAATACAACTAGTGAAAAAATAAATTAGACACTACAATCATTGGTGTACTATGGGATTTTACAAAGGAGAAATTTTTGGTTATGGTGATCAAGCTTTCTAGGATTGAAAATATTGGAGAGGTCTTGATTATGGTGATAAGGATTCTTGGATTGGAGACAATGGATTGAGATAGAGTGCATGAGTGTAATAGACCAAGGTGAGAAATAGGTGAATGGAAAATCATAGTGGAAGATCACATCAGGCTCTTGAATGAAAGAAACTCCAAATGCCTAGCATTAGCTTGGGCTTTGGTATTTATAAGGAACATACAAGGTGTAACAATATGGAGTTTAACAACAAAGTTAGTTAGGGCTAACGAAGAAGTGAATTGACCAAATTAGCCTAGAATATTCTAGAAGTATCTACGAAGCTTCTTGGGAAGCTTCTTGACTAGCTTAGCCTATATCCCAAGTAAGTAACTTCTAGAAACTTCCAACTAGCTTAGCTTGCAAGCCAAGTAAGCAACTTCTAGAAGGAAGCTTTTGAGAAGCTTCTTGGTGAACTTGGCTTGCACTCCAAGAAAGTGGCTCAAGGAAACTTCTCAAGAGTCTTGTATACTCCCTATAAATAGCAAAGCCAAAGCTCATGCTAGGAATTTGGAGTTTCTCTCATTCAAGTGTCACAATGTGAGCTTCCATTCTCCTATTTCTCTCCTTGGTCTTGGTCTTTTACATTGGTATCAGAGCAAGAATGGGATGGATGGATCTATGGACCAACAAATCCATTTCCACCAAACTATTAGGATTTTTGTGTCCGGTTACTACCCAAGCATTATTTCATATAGTTCATCATTTTGAACTATGGGCAAGATTTTTTGAATATAATCACCTTGTCCAAGGAACCCTTGGTAGTTCAAGTTGGAACTTATGGAGAATGATGGACATGTTGCATCTATGTGTTAATAAATTAGATAGATTGGGGGTGGTGTGATAATGGCAGTAATGCCCAAGGTTATCATTGCTATGCAACAACAAATTGAGCACCTTACTTGATTATTGGATGGACAAGATCATCAACAACCAGAGCACATAGAGAGTATACCAGTTCAAGAAGGAGAAGACCAAATCTGATTTCCAAAACCAAAGGTTTTCAAAGGTATGAATCTTTTAGGTGTTGTGGAGAATTTTATGTTTGATTGCAAATGTTATTTTGAGATTATCAATCTTCAAGACAAATGGAAATAGATTCTCTTAGCTTCAAGCCCATTGGATGGAGTAGCAAAGCTATGGTGGCAATTCCAAGTGGAGCAAGCTAAATGGAAAATTATTGCACCAATCTTGACATGGGCAAAATTCAAGAGTGCAATAATTGGTCAATTATAAGCTATAAATACCACACAAGCTGCATGAGATAGGTTAGCAGAGTTGAAGCAAATTGTCTCTTTAAGAAATTATATCATGCAATTTCAAAACACCATCATGCAAATTCCAGAGATATAGGAAGGTGAAGCTTTGGATTGATTTGTGAAGGGATTGAAGTCACAAATGAAATTAGAGGTAACTATGCAAGAACCATAATACTTGGAGGAAGCCATGATGTTGGCTGAACACTTTGATTCCTTGGTTACAACAACATAGTCTTGACCTCAACCTCCACAAAACCTACCAATACACTACACACAAGTGGAGGAACTGGCACCAATGGAGATTGATTCTTTTCAATAGAGACCACTTGGCACTACAAATAGAAAAAAATCATGACAGAATGGTGGTTGTTTCTTTTGTTACCAAATTGGATATTGCATTGCTGAATGTCCACTCAAGAATGGGTAACCTCAACAAGTTGCCCAGATGGAGTTTGTGGAGCAGAATGATTAGAGAAACAAGGAATCCCAATAGGAGATTTTGAGCCACATGTTGGGAACTTAAGTAGTTCCAATGGGATCAAAGGCTTGACTTATGCAAGTTTGCTTCACTTGCAAGGTATGATATCTGATTGTGGTTGTAGGATTTTGGTTGATTCAAGAAGTTCAAAAAATTTCTTGTCCATGCAATTAGCAAAGGAATTAAATATTCCTATCAAGCCAGTAATTGGAAGTAGATTGATGATGGCGGATGGTATAAAAGGCTTTGGATTCCGTACCTTACATCTTGTTACCTTCAAGATTGGGAAAGAGTGTTTAGAGGGTATGAGGTTTGTAGTGGCACCACTACATTATGATGTCATTCTAGATCTCCCTTGGCTTGAACATCATAAGGTTCAATTTGATTGGAACCAACAACAAATTTAAGTACAACACTAAGGTAGAAATTTCTAATTAGGTTGTCTAGCACCTTTGAGTAAGACACCTAGTAATAGTCAATCTCAAGATGGGAAGTTTGTCGGGAAGGTAGCCATAGAGTAAGCTTTGAAGGGAGATGAGTCCCTAGATGGGACTCTTGTCAAATGAAGTAGCCATAGAGAAAGCTTTGGAAGAAGATATTTTTATTTTTGCAATGTAGATCAAGCCAATTATACAAGGAGAATCTAAGGGGAATCAAAAGCCTCATCAAGCAATGGTTGATCAAATAGTTCAGGAGTTTGTGGACATGTTTCTAGATGATCTATTGAAGGGATTACCCTCCAATCATGGTATGCCCTTGTGACAACCTGGCAAATATCACTTTTGCGGTAATCAAGTAAGTAAAGTTTGTTCCCACAGAGATGTTGGTCAAAATTGGTCAAATACAAAGCAAACAATAACAATGTAGTTTTTCTTGGGTTCTTCTTTAATCTTTCAGGTAGAAACTACACCCAGAAGAGAGTAACAAGCTCACAATCTTGACAACTTGTCACAAATTCATATACCACAATCACAACATATCAAATTCTGTCCAAAAAAATCTTGATTGTGATTATTCAGATTCTCCCAAAGATGGCACTTCACTACAAAGCAACTTCACCTCAGAATTGTGTTCCACCCCTCCACTAAAGTTACAACTTTCTTGATCAAAATTTCTTCACATCAACTTTGCATTGCACTCACAAATGAAAACTACTACCAACACTACAAATCCTCTTAGATCTGTCAAGGCATTGCTCCAATTGCACTTCACTCAAGATCAAACACACAAAATGAAGATCAAGGCTACAAAATCCAACATCCAACAAGCACACTGATTTGCACTTTGAAATTCTCCAACCACTCACAAACACAATTACAAAGTTGATACTCAAAATCAAGCTCAAATAATGAGCACTAAAATCAGCACTTTGCTTGATCTATCTTTAGAAATTATGAATACTGAATAACATATGATTTTGAATGCTCCCCTTAAATACTAAAAAATTGATAGTTACTAACAACTATACTATTCTACAACAACTTTTCTAACTTGCAGATCCAAAATGACAATCCACTTCTTCATATCTGCCTCTTCAAATCTCAAAATTATTACTACTCCAATCCAATATCTACCTCAACTTTGGCTCCCAACCCTGAGGATCATTCAAAAATTTCACCATCTTTGGGTCTGCTCAATCTCACTCCTAACTCTTCTATCTCTACAATATCTTCACTACAAACTAAAATTGCATCAGTGGGTACTTTTTCTAATTCATTATCTTCAAACCCACTCTTCTCTAATATCTCAAATGACAACTCTGAAGACACTTGTACTCTTATTTCTACAACTTTGGGTCTTCTTACTTCTTGTACTTCACTACAAAGTTTGTCTAATTCCGTCCTAATAAGATCTAGTCTAAGACACATATTGTCTCCTACCTCTAACATCTTCCTATCTACATGTTCTCGTAGATGAATTAAAAAATTATTCAACTCCATGTCCTTTGCCTTTTGCTTGCGTGTCTCCTGCACCAGTAATTTCAGCTCATGCAATCTTGCTTCCTCAAGTTTACCTTCAACTTCCATGCTCAGCATCACCTTGATTTCATTCACTACACTAACTACCTCATCAGCTTTTCCTACAATCTTGAGCTTCTCCTTCTTCCTTTCTTCCTCCAATTCATTATGATACATATGGAGCTCATCTTCAAATTCAGCCTTCAACACTTCCTTCTCCCTCCAAGTCACAAAGATTTGCTCTTCTCCTACCCTCACTAATCCTCACAAACAATCTTCTTCTCTACTGTGCTCTGCTAACTCCCGTTGCCAAGCTTTATCTTTCTCAACAGCCTTCTTCTTGAAACTTTCCAATTCTTGCTCCATCACTGCTATACTTGCCTTTGAGTGTATTAATTCTACACAAGCATCTATGATTTCTCTCTTCAATACCGCAACCAAGGCCGTCATCTCCTTTGCCTCCTCACGACACTTTACTAAATCCTCCCTCATAACTTCAAAGTGCTTACTCCAAAGAATCTCCTCAACTTGAAGTTCTTTGGCTTCCATCTCCACCCTTGTTAACTTACTTTTTAACAATGAGGTTTCTACACTGCATGTCTTCACTACTGCCAACTCATTGTGCACATCGAGATTGGCACTTACCATTTTTACTTTCTTTTGCTGCAAAAACACAAACAACGGACATACTACCTTTGACAAATTCTCCGCCCCTTAGCATTTCTTAACTTCGCTTGGCCGTTGTCTTCTAACAACTCTACTTCTTACACCTTACCCTAAAGTTGTGATCTTTGTACTTTTAAGGTTTCACAATCCAAGCTTTCCTTCTCTTCTATGACAACTTTACTGGGCCCCACCTCGGCTGCATGCACACTATTCTTTTGTTTGGCAGTTCATGGTTGTGCCATGACTTCTTCTTCCTTCTTCTCACCTCCCCTTTCATTCATAGCGACTTTTGGACTCGGCTTCCCTGCATCCTCCATTAGCCTTTTGGTTTGCTGAACCTCCACCTTGCCTTTACTACCACTACTCAATTCTTCACTTTGTAGAGTGAACTCCTTTTCTTCTCCTGATGCTTCTTCCTTCAATCCAATTTCTCCTTTTTGACTCTTCTTTGGTTCCTACGTGGTTCTTGCATCTTCACCATCAATGCCATTGGGTTAAGCTTTGGCACCTTCTGGGGCTGGATTGTTGCACAACGACTCTTTGGCTTGGCTCTCTTCCTAGCTCTTGGAATGTCAATTGCTAAAATTTTCTCTTTCCCACTTTTCTTGTAGTACTCATCCCCGTCTTGCACCCTCTCCATATAATATTGTTCATCTACATCTGCCTCCTTCCACAGATCCGAATGAAAGTGTGAGCGCATTTGATTTCTTTCTTCCAAAGTCAGCAAGTTCAACCCAAAGTAAAAATGTGCTGCAAAGGGCACAAAATAATGCGGTGGCATATCCATTCTCCACCCCAAAATCATCTGCCCCACTCTCTGATGTAGACATTTTGCCCAATTTATTGCCTCTCTTGCAAACATTTGGTGAAAGAACAATGCTTGCTGCATTGTAACATAGGTGGTTTGCTCCGGCTTGAACATTGCCATCATTGCACTTACAATCCCTCTCTGCTTAGGGTCTTTATAACTATCCACCTTATACCCATTCTTGGTTTGAGGTTGATTGAATGAATTCCTCACTTTGGCAGTCTCTTTTGAAGCATCACACTTCCAACAGAAGGTGGTTCCTCCTACCTCTCATGCCTCTCTCCCCTCGTATACTCTCCAATCCAACTTTGTCCATTGAGCTGGGTTTCCTCTCTTCCCCTCGTGCTTTGGTCCATCCTTGCAATTGCTTGCTGTGATCTCTACCATGAAACCTGGAAAACTGAAGTTCCAGTTCCAGGCCAGGAACGTGATGTGAAGTCTCACCAAGACCTCATTTTGCGCTATTACTTCTAACCTATGAATTGCAAGTCCCCTCACCGCACTCTACTTACTCACTTTTGGAGTCATCGTGTGTTTCTTCTTGTGGAAGATCGTTCTCAAGATCCTAACCCACTCCTCTTCTTGTGGATTTGCAATTTGCATTACTTCAGGTCAACTTTGAATAGGGATAGGGTAGCAACTGGACATTGCGTTGCTTCCTTGCACAACTCTTGATTTTATAGTCCTGTGCTGATTGGGCATTCTTCAATTGTTTCTCCTCTCCAGTCACCAATTCTGTGGGATTGGTTTCTTTTCACTATCAAGAACTTCTTGATCCTAAGGTCATTACTTTCTTCCCGTATACTTTCTTGATTGGGCCGACTCCAAAGAAGTTTGTTACAAGTTCTTCAGATCAGATCACATTGCTCAATACAAAGTCTTGCCTTCTTTGTCTTTGTCTTCATATCTCCTGGGTCCTTTGATCTTGACCCAAGGTAGACTATGGGTTTGACCTACTCACATGCTTCTTCTACTTTCTTTCCCATTTAGCCCTCTTTAGGCTTTACTCACGGACTTCTTCTTCAAATTTTCCTAAAACTATCCAAAACTAAAAAATGTGGGTACCATAGCCCTTCAAGATTGAGTTATTGCTAGAGAGTACTCCAATCTATCGGCTCTCACCAAAGGAGTTGGAGGAGTTGCAAATAACACTTATAGAGTTGTTGGAAAAGGATTTCATACAACATAGTACATCTCCTTGGGGAGCACCAATACTATTTTTTCCAAAGAAGGATAGAGTACTTTGTTTCTATATTGATCATTGTGGGCTCAATAAACAAACAATGAAGAGTGAATATCCCTTACCTCAAATTGATGACTTGCTTGATCAGTTGAGTGGAGCACAATACTTCTCCAAGTTGGATCTTCATAGTGGCTATTTGAAAATCCCCATTGGTAGAAAGGATATGCAAAGACTACCTTTTGCACAAGGTATATGCATTTCAAGTAGAGAGTTCTACCTTTTGGGCTCACTAATGCTCCAATAGACTTCATAGATCAGATGCATCAAGTGTTGGATGGACTATTGGATCAACACACGGTGGTATTCTTGGATGATATCTTAATCTATAGCAAGACAGAGGCAAAACATGTGAATCATATGCAAGAAGTCCTAAGACAACTATGACAATGGAAATTTTATTACAAGAAGTCAAAGTGTACCTTTTGGTAAAAGGAAGTTATCTTCTTGGGTCACAAGATCTCATCAGAGGAGATCAAGATAGAAGAGGAGAAAATCAAGGCTATTACTAATTGGCCTACTCCAAAGGATGCTATAGAAGTATGGGCATTTAATAGATTGGCCAGCTTTTACCAATGGTTCATCTACTATTATGCCCATGTGGCCGTACCCTTGATTGATCTCTTGGGGAAGAATTCAAGCTTTCAATGGACCACCAAGCACAAAAAAGCATTCCAAAAGCTAAAATATATGGTGTCTTCAAGACCCATTCTTCAACCATATGATCCTCAACTACCTTGTGTGGTTGATTTTGATGCTTCTAACTTTGCAATTGGAGCCGTGTTGTAGCATGAAATTCCTAGATAGATTACACCCCATTACCTTTGTGTCTTGCCAACTAAATACAGCTAAAATAAATTATTCTACTTGTGATCATGCAAAACTAGCAATAGAATATGCCACCAAGGTATGGAGGCATTATCTCTTTGGGAAACAAGTGATCATGCAAACTGATTGCAAACCATTGTTCCAGACATTACACTTGGAATACATGAAAAGTTGATTTCATCAATGGGAGGAGCAACTCTAATTTTTTGACATCAAACTTGACTACAAACCAAGTCAATTCCATGTCATCCCAGATACCTTATCATGACGGCCTGATTTGAAGTCTCTTCTTTTCATCACGACAGCCAATACAATGGTGTCAATCGACTTCAAGGTCTAAAATAAGTTTAGGTAAACTCTACAACAAGATCCCTTCTTCTAGATGGTACATGGTTGTCTTGCAACACGTGAAAAGGAGTACAAAACCTTCTCCTTCAAGGAAGACCTTCTATTCCATGAGGAACGGATATATGTTCCAGCCAAGGGTGATCTCCAACTTGTGTGCCTCTAAGAGCCCATGACTTACCAATTGCTGGTCATATGGGCATGGACAAGACCTTGGGTACTCTCCAACACAAATGGTGGTGGCCCAACATGATGCAAGATGTTTGAGTGTTTGTCCGATTGTGTGTGAGAGCTACCAATGCAACAAGGCTAGCAACCAGAAACCAAGTGGACTCCTTCAGCCACTCCCCATTCTATTTGCTAGATGGGATGGGGTTTAGGTCACACAATGATTGTGATGTTTGTGGATAAGCTTAGTTAGAAAATCCATTTGGCATCAACCATTGATACTATGGATGCTCCAACATTGGCCCAAGTCTACTTTAACACTATCTTCAAGCATCATGGAATGCCTCATGTATTCATCTCTGACCGTGATCCTTGAATCACTACAAAATTTTGGCAAGGACTCTTCCTGATACTTGGCACCAAGCTTACTTTGTCCATAGCCTATCATTCTTAAATTAATGGAAAAATTGAACATGCAAATTGGAGGATATGCTTTGTTATTTGTCAACATTCACCATACCAATTGAAATGAATGTCTTGTAGCTATGGAGTTTGCATACAATAATTCCAAACATGCAAGCATCAGATTCTCTCCTTTCTTCTTCAATTTTAGCCAAGATCCACTTGTTCCAGATTCCCTTCTTGCTCCTCCTCCATCTCATGTCCCTCATACTTCAACCTTTTTGACCACCATATCCCAATCCCTCCAACAAGCCAAATCTCACCTCCTTGTTGCCCAAAATCGTCAAAAACAATATGCAAACCTATAACACCCATTTGTGCATGTGTGTGGTCTTGTGATCTTTAGCTTGGTATTACAAGTACTTGAGAGATGTTATTTATATAGCAATAAAGGATGGCTCTACATTAGTTATGATTAGCTAAAGTTAGTCTTAGCTAAATTTAGTCATAGCTAAGATAGAAGGGACCTTACTTTAGAGGAATTGAAAAGTATTCTATGATCCTGGTGTCTATGGAAAGCTCTTGAGAAAATTCTTTAAAAAAAGACCCACCTCCTTTGCATCTATATTCCCAAAGATATAGATCTCAATGTGAACTATCTTTCTATTCACTCCCATAAATGGAATCCCATGATTTGAAGATCTATCCTATACTTACACTTCTACACTCTTGTAGAAGATTTACCCCATATTGACTCTTCAATGTTCCCATAGAAGATCTGTCCCATATTGACTCTTTTACATCTCCTAGGATATTTGTCCAATAGAGTATTCTCATAATTAACTAGACTCCACACTTAACAATCTCCCACTTGGAATTTAACATTACTTGTCACTCTAAACATACAAGATAATCAGTTAACTTTGAAGTCCAACTGCAACTATGTAGTGCTTGAGCTTCTCAATTTTGAGTACCTTGGTAAACATATCTGTGAGATCACTTACTCCCATAATCTTTACCAAGGTCAATACTCATGTATCTATCAATTCACAAATGAAATGATGCCTCAATTGAATATGCTTTGTCCTAGCATGAAACACGAGATTCTTTGCAAGATTGATAGCACTTTGGCTATCCATATGGAGTACATTTTTGTTTTGTTTCTTGCCTAGCTCTACCATAAATTTTTTCAACTAGATAATCTTCTTCCTAACCTTTGAGATGGGCAACATGTACTCAAATTTTGTGGTAGAAAGAGCAACACTCCTTTACAAACAAGATATCCAACTAATTTCAATATCACCCAAGGTAAACAATTGCCTTGTAGTGCTCTTTTGATTGTCCAAGTCTCCTCCCAAATTTGCACTAGTGAACCCTTCTAAATTAATATTTGTTTGCTTGAGACAAAGTGCCTTATCAAAGGAACCTTTAAAGTATCATAGTAGCCATTTCATTGCTTCCCACTGCTCTCTTCTTGGGTTTGACATAAATTTTCTTACAACTCCCACTCCATGAGCAATGTCTTGCCTAGTGTATACAATAAAATACATCAAATTGCCAATTATTGATGCACAGGGTACTCTGCTCATGTACTCTCTATCTAAATCAATTCTTGGTGATTGCTCCTTGGAGAGTTTGAAGTGACTTCCTAAGGGAGTGGTTCAAATTGTAGCTCTCTAAAGACCAAATCTCTCCATCAGTTTCTTTATGTACTTCTCTTGAGAGTACATACAAACTTGTCTCTCATAATTCTCATTCCAAGTATTTGTTGTGAAGGACCTAGATATTTCATCTCATATACATCAAATTGGTGCTTTAGCTTGTCATTCATGTTGGATCCAACAACCAACATATCATCAACATAAAGCAACAAGATGATGTATGAATCAACAAATGACCTAATGTAGCAAAGATGGTCCATTTTGCATCTTGTGTAGCCACTATTTGTCATAAATCCATCAAACTTCAAGTACCACCATTGAGGAGCTTGGTTCAAACCATAGAGACTCTTCTTTAATTTTCAAACCAAGTCATCTTTGTTTGTGATTTGAAACCTCTAAAGTAGACATCTTCCTCAAGGTCTTCATGTAGAAATACTATTTTTACATCTAGTTGCTCTAAATGCAAATCCTTTGTAGTCACAAGATCCAAGACAAATCTGATGGTAGTCATCTTAACTATAGGAGAGAAAATCTCATTCTAGTCTATACCTTTGGTCTACTGAAAATCTTTTGCTACAAGTCTAGCCTTGTATTGCTAGCTTCAATCATGTTCTTCTTTGATTTTGTACACCCATTTGATCTGCAATGCCTTCTTTCCCTCTAGCAACTTGGTCAATGACTAAGTCTTATGCCTTTTTAGGGATGACATCTCTTCTTTCATTACAAGCTCCCATAGCTCCTCCATTGCATTGCCTTTGAGTAGCAATCAAGTTTCCATTTTTTTATCAAGAGTAGGTAAAACATGGATGGGGAATACCTCTTTATTGGTTCCCACAATTTAGTAGATCTCCTCAAATCAGTTGTAGGTATGACTGGATTTGGTATGACATCTTTGGTTTCTACAAACTCTTATTTCCTACAACATGATTCTTTGAGATGTCTTCCAACACTACTTCTCAATGTTCTACTTGTTCTTTTGTTACCTCAAAACCTGATCCAATCCTATCTTTGTATATAACATTCTCATGATAAATGAAATCTCTACTTCTTAGTACTTTTCTATCATCTTCATTCCAAAGACAATCATCCATGTCATCTGATCCATAACCAATGAAGAAAGACTTCTTTGACTTTGAATCAAGCTTTTCCCTATCACAATCTTGAATCCTTGCATATGAGACACAACCAAAGGTTCTCAAGTACAAGAGATTCACCTTCTTTCTTGACCTTCATCCTCAAGAATCTTGAATCCCAAAGGAATTGAGGGTCCTCAATTTATGAGGTATGATTTTGTGTTGACTGCATCTGCCCAAAAAACCTTTGGCAACCTTGCTTGTAGTCTCATGCATCTAGCTCTCTCATTGAGAGTTTTATTCAAGTGTTTGGCCAAACCATTTTGTTGTGGTGTCTTAAGAACAACTTTGATCATTTTGATCCCATGCTATGCACGATACTGTTTGAACTCATTGGTAATACAATTTCTACCATTATTTGATTTCAAGCACTTGATCTTCAAACCTAGCTTGTTTTCAACCTCAGATTTCTATCACTTGAAAACATTGAACACATCTGATTTATTTTTCAAAAAGTAAATCCATATCTTCTTGGTAGCATCATCTATGAAGGTCACATAATAGAAGGATTCTTCAAGAGACTCAATTGCAATTGGGCCATATACATTTTTATGTATCAACTTTATATTTCTTGCTCGGTACTCTTGTAGCCTTAGTGAAAGTAACTTGCTTTTGCTTTCCCAAAATACATGGTTTGCAAAAGCCAAGTTGAATAGTCTTCAACTTCAGGATCCTCTCATTGGCAACTAACTCCTTCATACCTTTCTCACTCATATGACAAAGTCTTTGGTGCCTTAAGATCAAAGGACATATTGCATCTACAATTTTCATCAGATGGTTAGAGTTTCTTGTAAAATACAAGGTTCCAATCTTCTATCCTTGTTCTAAAATTAGGTTTCTTTGAGTGACCTTCTGTTGCCCGCTTTCAAAGTATGTTTGATATCCTTGCTCATCCAATTGACCCATGGAAATCAAATTCCTCTTCAGTCCAAGGATATTTCTAACTTTTTTCAATGTCCATATTGACTCTTGAGAGGTCTTCAATCAATATTTCCTTTTATTTCAATAAACAAAGATCTATTGTCAACAAGGTGAACCTTTTCTAAGGTTCCCTACAACAAGATTGTGAATCAATTCTTTACATGGGGTAGAGTGAATGCACTAGAATCTATCACCCAAGATTCTATGAGAAACTTCACATAGCAAACAAGAGCATCTTCTTGTTCTATTGTGATGTTCATTGAGTTCTCCTCCTTTAGACTTTTATATCAATTCCTAAAGTGACCAGGCTTGTTGCAGTTCCAGCATAATTTCATTGTGTACTTCCTTACGGCTTATTGAATCACTTCTTTTTCTTGACTTTGATCTACCAATTCTTTGATTTTGACCTTGTTTTGGTCTTCTACCTCTACTCTCAACAATTAGCACCACACTTGACAATTCTAAAGAATTTTGTTTATGAATGGCTTCATTGAGAATCAAATCTCATATACTCTTGAGAGTACTTGATCATGAAGAACTACTCAATGTTGTGATTTTTTCTCCCCAAGTATCAAGTAATGAAGATAATAACAACAATGATTGAACTTCATCATCAAAGTTGATCTTCATAGATTCTAGTCTTGAAATGATTGAGTTGAAAGCATTCACATGGTCTTGAACTGCTGCTCCTTTCATTCTTGTATTCACAAGTTGGCAAATCAAGAATACCTTGTTTGAGGCTAAAGGTTTCTCATACATATTAGACAATGTCTTAATCAGTGTCTTCTTGTGAACAACATTATATGCAACATTCCCTGCCAATGTAAATCTAACACATCCAAGGCTTGTCAATCAAGAAGCTCCCACTTCTTTGATCTTCTTTGGCTTTTCTACCTCACAAGGTATGTGTAGCTTCTTCTAATATAGATAGTCTTCAGTCTGCATCTTCCAAAATCCCAAGTACTTGCCATTGAACTTGTCAATTTTGACCTTCCCATCTTTTGCCATTGATCTATTCTCTTCAAAGACTAACACTTTGATACCACTTGTTGGGAGAGAAATTTGCAACTACAGATTTGAGAGAGCAACAAGAATTTGATTTTAGCTATGTGATGGAGTAGAAATCATTCATCAAATTTGGTCAACAAAAGCATGCATAGAAATTACACCAAATTTCATGTGGTTTGGCCAACACTTTCATATATCCACAATTGCACATGATTTTTATTTTACTCTTGAATTGTCAATCAAGAACTATGAAACAAGAACTATCAAAGTCTCTTATGATTGCCAACTCTACACATATTTATACTCTTGCACTTGGAGATCTTTATCTAGTTCTAGAAATGTGTGATGTAGATTGATCTTGTGGTACCTACATTTTTGTTTTTTTTCTATTTTTGAAGAAGAAGTGTACAAACAAAGTCATATTGTACCTATACAGCATTGAAAGGCAAAGAATGGTGTCTTTGGGTTGTAACTTGAAGTAAAGTGACTTTGTGTCAAAAGACAAAGTACTCGTATTGGTCCTGTCAACATTCAACCCAAAGTAAGGAAACTTCATCTTGAGGTGCTCAAGCCGAGGCAAGGACATTGTAACAACTTTCCTTTGGGGTTGGATATTCAAGAAGGTACCACACACAAAAATGGTTGGCTTATGAACGGGGGAAATTTGACATTGATAAAAGCATGTAGAAGGTGTAATTTCTCAGTAGAAGCTCAAAGTGAAGAACAAATAAGGAGGCGCACCACTATAAAATTTGGGATTGAGATGAAGAGATGACAAGTAACTTCCCATCACCATTAAGGAGTCATCTTGAGGGAGATTGGGGAAAAGGGATTCTAGTAGGAGATACATTTGTGCATTGAGAGGAAGTCAAGATTGTTAGTCCGGGAGTAGGGTGGAAGGGTGGTCACCAACCCAGAGTGGAGGAGAGTAAGATGGGAGGTGGAAAGAAGAACTTGGAGTTTGCAATGAGAAATCATGCAATTTGGAGGCTAGATGTGATTGCAAGAATCAAAGTCTTGAGCAGGCTTTGGATCTCATTTCTGGCATGGAACTAGAACCTTAGTTTTCCAAGTTGCATGATGAGATAATAGAGATTAAGTGTCTAGATGGACCCAAGGCAGAAGGTAAGAGAGGAAATCCGGCTCAATAGACAGAGTCAGATTGGAGGTTAGTGCTCAGAAGAGAGGTGGGTGAGGAGCAAGGAGCCACATTCTTGGAGAGAGGAGAGGTAGCTAAAGAAACCCAAGAAGTATGAGATGTCTTTTCTTCAAAATGCACAAAGAATGGGTATACGGTTGAGAGTTATAAGGACTTTGTGACGAGAGCATTGTAGGAGCAATGATGGCCATCTTTAAGCCGGAGTGAACCACTTATTTGATGAAACATCAAGCAGTTTTTTTCCATAAGATGTTTGCAGGGGAACCCATCAATTGGGTGAAGTGCTTTCATCAACGCACAAGATGAATGGTGTGGAATTTGCAAGATAAGTCACCTCCACACTACATTGTACCATTTGCAGCCCATTTTTACTCAAGATTGAATCTATTGAATGCGGCGGAATGACATAAGATGGTGTCATACTTCCATCCCAACTTAAGGAGAGATGCTAATGCAAATAAGCAATAATACATTCTTTAGATCAAAAGCAATGATGAGTAGATGCATATACGGAGCAGAGTGTGAGATTGTTGGTGAATGCTCCAAAGTCAAAGAAGAGGAGTTGACCCAAAGAAGAAGTAGCAGCAATGAGATTAGAAAAGTGAACCCAAAGAAAGACCTGGTGGTAATAGCGTTGTTGGAGGAAGAATTAGAAGGTGAGGCCAAGTGCAAGTTAGAAGACTTGGAGAGAGAAGAAGAACCTGAACTCACATTGCAGAGTGGTGAAGCGAGTAGTGAGAGTGAGGATGGAGTGGAGATGCAGCTATTACTAGAGGAAGAAGAGGGAAAGCTGGAGATAGTAGAAGAAGATAACTGGAAGAAAGAAGAGGAAGTTCCAGAGAAAGAGGAGAATAAGGTTATCATTAAAAGAGGTATCCAATCAAGAAGAAGAATGATGTATGAGGTAGGGCTAAGTCAAAGAAGAGAAATGGGAAGTGAGAGTTCGGGGAGCAAGAAATCAATTCCGATCAAGAGATTTTGGCTGAGGAGAAGAGTGTCCAATGAAGAAGAAGCAAAGAAGAAGAAAAGCCTGCAAGCAAAAGGGAACCAAATTAGAGGGGTAAAGTATCTGCAAGAGATTATGTGTTTGTTGCTGATGAAGCTAGAGGAGAAGAAGAAAGAAATGTAGTCGTAGTATCCTGATGTAACAATTGTGTTGCAAGGCTGGCGCGGTTAGAAGAAGAGCACTTGAAGTTGAAGGAGAGTATAACCCAAGGAGAGGAGCAAAAAGAGGTACTATGGGTAGATGCAGTAGTACAAACTTAGGTGATTGAGAATTTAAAGAGAGAATAATAGAGCAAAATGTCATAGCCAAGGAAAGACAAATAGTTGAGTATGAAATCTTGAAACAACAATTTGCTAATTCTTGATTAGAAATCATCCATGCTATCGCAAGGGTAGCAAAGAAGGAGCAAGAGCTCAACAAAGTGATGCATAGTGTAGAAGAGAAGAAGCAACTCTAGCAAAGAGAATTAACAGTGAGGTATAGAGAAGAAGAAAGCTTGAGGGAGTTACTTTGTAATCTAGAAGAGAAGATAGTGCAAAAAGAAAAAGAGGAGAATGTGAAGGCCAAATTTGAGGCACAACTGGCAATGTACTAGGAAGATTGGCAGGTAGATTGAGAACATAAGAGAATGAGGCTTGAGCCATTGAAGGAGATAGTAGTGAAAATGAATGCAATATTGAGTACTAAAGCCAATGTAACAATTGAAGAAACAAGGTTGCAAGAGTTAAGGTTGTTGGTGCAGGAGACAAGGAGAAGAAATGCAAAGGATAAAGACTTGAATGCTTTAATGATTAGTCTCAAAACTTATGTAGATAAGAAGATATTAGAAGTGGAAGACAATATCACAATTAGATTAGATTTAGTTAAGTTAGGAATAGATAAAGTTTGGAAGGATGTAAGAGCAAAACCCAAAGTAGAAGAGGTAGGAGTACAAATATCTTTGGAGTTACCATTGGAGATATTAGAGTTAGATGAGTTGCAGGAAGAAGATGTGTGTAGATTGCACATGTTGGGAATTGCAGATAAGGAAGAAGAGGTGTTAGAATTGGTAGAAGAATTGGTAGTTGATAAACCCAAGGATAGAGTAGTATGTGAAGTTGCTTCGGGTTTGGAAGCCGATGAAGAAGTAGACATTAGATTGGATTAGTAATAGTTTTGGAAATATGAAGAGGCAAATATAAAGAGGTATATTGTCATTTTGGATCTGGAGGTAGGAAAAGTTGTTATAGAATGGTATAATTGTTAGATAACTGCAGAAGAGCTCTGCCTATTTCAAGGAGGCATTTGCAGTATCATGTTGTTCAATATTCATTATCCTTGAGAATAGATAAAGTGAAGTGCTGATTTTAGTGCTTGTTGCTTGAGCTTAATTTTGAGTATAGTGTTGTGTTTGTGTTTGTGAGTGTGTGAAGAATTTTGAAGTGCAAGTCAATGTGTTTGTTGGATGTTGGATTTTGTAGCCTTGATCTTCATTTTGTGTGTTTGATCCGGAGTGAGGTGCAATTGGAGCAATGCCTTGATAAATCTCAAAGGAATTGTAGTGTTGGTAGTATTATGCAATTGTGAGTGCAGCGTAGTGTTGATGTGAAGCAATTTTGATTGAGGAAGTTGTGCCTTCAATGGAGGGATGGAACACAATTCTGAGGTGAAGTTGTTTTGCAATGAAGTGCCATTTTTGGGAATATATGAATCATCACAATCAAGATTGTTTGGAAAGATTTGATGGAGTTGTGATTAAGTGTGACATCATTGTGTGACAAGACTGCAAGTTAATGCTTATTACTCTCTTTTGGGTGTAGTTGCTACTTGAGAGATTAAAGACGCATCCAAAGAGAACTACTTGTTACTATTTGTCTTTGTATTTGGACATTTCTGATCAATATCTCTATAGGAATGAACTTTACTTACCCGATTACCACAAAAGTGATATTTGTTGAGTTGTCATAAATCTCATATCTAAAACCTAGATTGTTTGGTACCAATTGATACACATCACCTCACTCAATTCCACAAGTAAGGGACCATGCAAATAGCCTTCCCACAAGTCCCATGGTCTAGGAGCCTTCCAGCAAGTACACTGCCCATAGTAGCCATGTCCATAGTTTTGTAGCCTGCTTGCAACTCCCATAATGGAATCCCGCAACTCACATAAGACACATTTGTCTTAAACTCAAGTGAGAGTAACTTCTTTTCTAGAGCTCCATATTCCATGATCTTGGTGTCTATGGAAAGCCCTTGAAAAGAAACTTCCAACAAGATAAGACATGACTCATTTGCATTTGTATTCCTAAAGATATAGTTCCCAATATGAACTATCTTTCCATTCACTCCCACAAATTGAATCCCTTGATTTGTAGATCTATCCTTTGTTTACACTTCTACACTCCCATAGAAGATTTGCCTCGTATTGACTCTTCAATGTTCATGTAGAAAATCTATCTTGTATTGACTCTTCCATGTCCTATAGGATATGTTTTCCATAAAATATTCTTGTAATTAGTTAGACTCCATACTTAATGATAATCTTAATCAAAGTTATACCAAAAGCTAGTATTTTAATTTGGAGGAATAAATCTCAATAATAGGTAATGTTTATGTGCATGCCTCTTTTATTTACTTTTCTTGGAAAGTATTTCCTACTAAATATATCTATTAGCTTTGTAGCAAACCAATGAGTCTTAGTTCTCTTTGGTGGAGAACTAAGACTCAAAAGGATAATATATCAAAATGGTAAGTAATTATATAAATATAAATAAATAGATAGTTTTCTACTAGAGTGGTGGTCTTCTCACTCAAATCTAATGAATTTTACTAATAATTAGCAATTTCCATCATAAATAAAAAATTGCTAGTTTTATTAGCTTTGGCTAAAAGTAAGAACCAAAGCTATTAATAACATGCCTCTTTCAATATCTAGTAATTTTACTTTACAAAGAAACATAACTATGTTGTGATCTAGATGCCTAAGTTGACCATATAAAAAAAGGTGTCTACATTTACCCTGCATAAAGCAAATACTTAGATTTTCTATGCATATGCATTGGTGAATACTTAGGCTTGCCATACATAAACAATCATCTAGTTTTGCATGGATGTAGTAACAATAATTCCAGAAGATTTTATTTCTTTGAATTTTTTACTCATGAAGGAGAGCTATGCATAGCATAGTTCACATATTTTCTTTATTTTATTTTAGAAGAATAAAAAATTCTCAAATTTAGGTTTCCAATCATGTTGAACATGGTAGTCTTCAAAGCTAAATTAAAGGAAGGTAATGTTTGGTTAACTTAGGTCTTGAGTAACTCTAGCTAGTTTTAGTATGGTTAGTTAAACTAGGGTTGGACTACTATATAAGAGAGCTAGTTAAAGCTCTCTGTGACACATTAGTCTCATTATCAATAAAGTTATTGGTATGTTCCTATGGATGTAGCCTCAATGAGGTGAACCACATATTTTCTTGTGTTGACCATGGTGCATGCATTTCCTATGTATTATTGAATTGGACCTACAAATGGCATTAGAGCTACAAGGTAGCAGATTTGATCTGATCATAGAAGTACATGAACACCATTTTTTTGTCCAAAGAACAATGAGCTCAAAAAAATCATTGTATCTTGAGAGTGTTTGGATGCTTCAATAGTAGAACTATACTAGACCCAAAAGGTAGTGATTGTAAATCAAGCTATTATCTTTGCAAAGTTGTCTTGCGTGGTCTTTGGTCTATTGTGTTTCCTTCTATTCAATTCAGGTCAAAAATTTTATTGTATGTAGTAGGTATTCAATCTTTTAAAGAGTGAGTAAGAATTACAACCCAAAGGTCAGACCACACTCTAAAGGTCCTTATCTTATTTTTCCTTCTTAATATGAAAATTGGTTTAGTCATTTGGTGGGTGAATTATCATCATCATCATCATTCAAGTCAGATGTCCATGAAGAACAAAATTTTCTGCCCTAGTAAATGCCACTCATCTTATGCATCAAGGTTTATAATAAGAAGTAGAAAAGAAGTCCAAGAGGAGTCATGGTCATTTGAAGCAGTTTGTTTCAATCAAGGAGGTAGATTCCAAGCTTCATGGTATAATATCAGATTTTGTCATGGTGGGCCATTTTTTGGGTAAGAGGCAGGTAGGGACAAGGCCCTCCTTGAGCATGGATTTGTCTAGGAAAGATTGCATTGGTTGGAAGCTACAAGGTCTTGTTTGAGACTTTCATTACTATCGATTCTATTGAAAGGAACAGGTAGAAAAGGCTTGCCAATGTCATGGTTTAGTACATCATTTAGGTTTAGGTTTAGCTCCTAATTGGTACAATAAGTCATGGTCAACATCTTCAACAAGAAATTTTTACAACATTTGATCTGGATCTATGACATCATTCATGGAAACCACAAGATGTCCTGTACATGTGAAGAGGATGAACGTTGAAGAAAGCAACATACTACATCTTCCAAAGCGATTGGGAGAAATATTGTTGTTTTGATCACATGGGTATAGTGATTAGGATTCAAGAATTGGAGCCTTTAGTTTCTTGAGCTTCCTTATTCTCCACTCTCTCTTTGCAAAGCAACTCTTGATGTCCTTGTGTGGGGGTAATAAATAGCAGCTGCCAAGAACCACTTTTGCTACTTGTCACCATCAAGTAGGATAGTAGCTAGATTACTCTTGTCCCAAGCTACCAAAACATGGGTGTAGAGTTTTGAGGATTCTTTTGCTTTTTATTAAGCTCATAAATTTGTGGAAGTGGTTGTGTATTTCTTCTAATTTTGCTCAAAATTGCTCAGTTTGACTGTAGAGATGATACCACTAGTTGGAAGGAGACATTTTTGCAGTCTCATTGCATGTGGCTAAGTTTATTTCTTAGGAATTCCTAAATGGAAGTTTATTAATTGTAGCATTGGAGGCTACAACTTGAAGCTGAACTTGGCCTTTTTTATTCAAGCTGAGCGGAAGGAAGTTTTAAGAGTGGGTGAAGGATAGCAAAGCAGCAAGGTATCAAATTTGTGAGCTTCTTAACTCATCAATGGTCAGATTGAAACTAATTTGATAGGCAAAATGGATCGGTGCTTATTCTTTTTGGCAAGAGTTGTGGCACTATGGTACCCACATTTTTTTGTTTTTCTATGGTTAGTAGTGTTTAAGAGATGAAGTAAGCACTGAAAGTCGAATTGCAGACAAAGAATGGACGGGAGTAACTTTGGAGGAAATTCAAAGAAGATGACATCGGATATGATGATGGAGGTACTTGGAAGAGGAGTACGCCGGAAAAAGTCCGAAGATCACCATCTTTGGGTTGGAAGATGCAGGATAGGCGAAGACCATTTAACAACCTCTGTATGTGGCAAGAAAGTACATTTCAAGAAACGGCGGGGGCAGAAGAAGCATGTCTTGACAGTGACCGGGAGTGCACGCAAAAGAGAGAAATTTGCAGACAAAATTGATTGAAGAATGACTGCAATTTGGGGCAATATAAAATTGTGACTGTGCAAGGGAAAGTTGAATACTCTGAGTAAATTTCCAATCCCTTTGAGTAGTTGTCCTACAGTAATGCATGTCTGGAAGCCCATCGAGAGTGAGATTTTCCGAAACCTTGAGGGAGTTAGAGTGTCTCGTCTAGGAGAGGGTCTCATCTTCCAACATCGTAGAACAAGAGAACAGATCATGGCAAAGAAGGTGGCCAACGCGCTAGCGGTGAGAGGCTTTGCAATCTGTAGGGTAGATGTAGTAGCTAGAATTGAAGTCTTGATTAGACTTTGTATTAATTTTTTAGCATGGAACTGGAATTTCAGTTTCCTGAGAGTGATGGCAGAGATCACTGCCAATAATTGTGAGGAGGGTCTCGAGGTGGAAGGGAAGAGAGGCAATCCGGCTTGATGGACTGAGTCGGATTGGAAGTTAGCTTTGGGAAGAGAAGCAAGAGAACCAACAGGGATCACCTTCTATCAAAAGTGTGATGCTGCAGAGGAGACGGTGGAAATCCGCAATTCGTTCTTTGCTCCAAGAACCACAAATGGCTACAAGGTGGAGTCTTATTGGAATCCAATCCAAAGAAGTATTGTGGGGGCAATGATGGCCATGTTCAAGCTAGAACAAACCACCCATGTGAACATGCAGCAGGCTGTCTTCTTCCATCAGATGTTTGTAGGAGCTCCAGTGAATTGGGCAAAGTGCTTTCACCACCAAACAAGATAGATGGTGGTGAATTGGCAAACGGGCTTGACACCACATTATTTTGCACCATTTGCAGCCCACTTCTACTTTGGGCTGAACTTACTAACTGAAGAAGAGCGTCATCGTATGGTGTCTCACATGCATCCCGATTTGCAATGGGAAGCAGACAAGGAGGAGCGCCAGTATATGTTGCATCTTCAAGCAAATGACAAATACTTTGTGAAGACCGGACAGTGGAAAGTCAAAGAAATTACTAGTCCGAAGATGAAGAAACGTGGCAAACCCAAAGAAGCAAGGTTGCCTCCCATGCAAAGAAAGACTTAGCGGCTAATGTTGAAGACGACAAAGATCGTAAAAGAGGCATCATTGGGGTCGGAGTCTGGGGAAGAGACTGAGTCACAAGAGGAGGAATCGGAAGAAGAGGAGCTCACATTGAAAAGTGAGGAGTCTGGGAGCGATAGCGATGGGGAGCCAGAGGTCCAGCAATTGGTAGTAGTAAGTGAAGCTTGTTAGGCAATGGTGGTGAACAAGTCAAGACCAAAAGAGAAAGCAAAAAATCCCGCCGGGCCGAGTTCAAGAGGCCAAGACAAAGAAAGTGCCGAAACAATGAAGATACAAAGATCTCAACTTTGGATGAAGGAGCCGATGACGGAGGAAAAGACTCTAGATGAAGATGGCGGTGAAGAAGAAGAAAACTTTAGCGGGATATCCTATCTGACGAAGGTGGTAACACCATTGCTGGAACTGTTGAAGGAGCATCAAAGAGTAATTCCCCAAGATCGCAGGAAGGGGATGAACAAATTGCAGATGGTGAAGTATCTGGTGAGTGAAGTGAAGGAGTTGCAAGAGCAACAAGTTCAAAGCAGCAAGGAAGTGGCAGAACTTCAGAGGGAGGAAGGCTTGATGAAGAAAACGTTGACCATGCTACAAGGGAGCTGCGCAAAAAAGGAAAAGGAACTGCAAAGGCGAGTCGGAGAATTCAAGGAACAAACGATGTGGCTCAACAAGATGAAGGAAGAAGTGAGTGATGTGCGCATCGAGAATGTCATTTGAAGGCGATGAACATCATAATGGAGCAGGACTTGGACAGCTTAAAGAAAAGTGCCGCAACAAAAGATCAAGCATGGCAGAGAGAGTTGGCAGCCAGGCAAGAAGAAGAAGAGCAATTGCAAGAACTTGTCAAGAGCGCGGAACAGCAGAGCGTGCAGTATGCAGAGGAGAAGAAGATGCTCACTGCAAAATACAAAGATGAGTTGAAGATGTATCGTGAGGAGTTGAAGGTGGAGCGCTCTCGAGGATATGCATCAAAATCAGTAGGGGAAGTTGCAGGAAAGTTAAGAGAGATTTTAAGCACGGAGGCTGAAGGGAGATTGGAGGAAGCTTGCCTACATGAGTTAAAGTTACTTGTGCAAGAGACGCGGAAGAGAAAGGCCAAGGATGTGGACATGAATACCTTATTGATTCAATTAAGGGAGCGTGTCGATAGGAAAATGTTAGATGTAGAGAACAATGTTTATCTTAGACTAGATTTAGTCAATTCGGAATTAGAGAAGATTTGGAATAGTGTGACAGTGGAGACAAAACCCGATGTTGCAGAAGTAGGAGTACAAGTGTCATCGGACTTGATGATTGACACATTAGAGAAGAGTGGGTCAGGAGATAAGAGTGTAGATAGATTACCCATGAGCTCAATTGTAGATTGTAGTGTAGAAGTAGTAGAAGTAGTAAAGGACTTGGCAGAATTTGCCATACGCGAAGAAGGAGAAATAGTAAGAAGATCATCGGGTTTGGAAGCCAATGATGAGGTAGTCATTGGATCGGGATAAGTGTCGATTTTGAGATAGGAAGAGGTAGATATGAAGAGATAGACTGTCACTTAGGATCTACAGGTAGGAAAGGATGTTAGGAAGCGGTACCTAGGTAGGCGAGTTTGCCGTTTGCTTCAGTATTTAAGGGGAGCATTTGCAGTCTTATGTTATTCAATATTCAAATTTCTGAAGATAGATAAAGTGAAGTGTTGTTCTCAATACTCATCGCTTAAGCTTAATTCCGATTTTCAATTTGGTGTTTGTAATTGTGAGTGTGTGGAGAATTCCAAAGAGCAAGTCAGTGTGACTGTGGATGTTGGAATCTACAGCCTTGATCTTCATTTTGTGTGTTTGATCTTGAGTGAAGTGCATCGGAGCAATGCCTTGACAGATCTAAGAGGAATTGTAGTGTTGGTAGTATTCTGCATTTGTGAGTACAACACAAAGTTGATGTGAAGCAATTTTGATTGAGGAAGTTGTGCCTTTAGTGGAGGGGTGGAACACAATTTTGAGATGAAATCGTTCTTCATAGTGGAGTGCCGTCTTCGGGAGAATTTGAATCATCACAATCAAGAGTTGTTTGGACAGAATTTGCTATGTTGTGATTATGTGGGTGTATTCGTGACAAGTTGACAAGATTATGAGCTTGTTACTCTCTTCTGGGTGTAGTTTCTACCTGAGAGATTAAAGAAGAAACCAAGAAAAACTGCCATTGTGACTTTTGACTTTGTATTTGACCAATTCTGGATCGTATCTCTGCGGGAACGAACTTTACTGACCCGATTACTGCAAAAGTGATATTTGCCGAGTTGTCACAGGCACAATCTGGGGTTCCAAGAGAATGAGAGTTGCCGTAATGAGGATGCTAGAATTAGAGTTATGCTCACTTATTAGGGGAGCTAGTTAGACGGAATGGAGCAAATCATGGAGTTGAGTATTGTTATTACCATGACAAAAGGCTTCCATTAAGTGCATTTTGTTACACCCAAGAACTATTGATATAGATCTATTGAAACTCTTCCAAAGAACTCTTACTTTTTACTTTTACTTTTACTTTACCAAACGGAGTGAGATGGCAATCATGAAGAGTGGAGGTGCCAATCGGATATTTCCAAGTCTGATGGATGCTCTAATTATCTCCTATGGGAGTGTTAGGTGAAAGGTATGCTCAAGGCCAACGGTTTTGGGAAATTGCCAAGATCCAAGACCAATTTGTTGTCAAAGGATGATTGGAACAACATGCAAGAGATCTGTCATGCCATTTGTAGTGCCGCATCTAGATGCTCGGACACTAGAGTTCCTGTTAGAGTTATTTTAGCAGTTTCTCAAAGACTACTTTCCGACGGTCAGATTTTGTGTTTGGGGTATTGACTTCACGGTGGGGCCCACCGTCACTTTGCACCATTTGCACCGTCGAGTGTGCCGTTGGCGGGATCATTAGGGTTTCAGAGCTAGCTCAAGTCCAAGGGGTATAGTTTTGAAGTGAGCTCCAAAGAGCTCACTTCTTTGATGTTGAGCCTTCGAGTTCCTGGTTATGGTGGACAGAGGTCGGCGAGCCTCACCTGGATTCTCTATGCTTGAGTGGGTGTGGCTGGACTGTAATCAGTGGCCAATTGTTGGCAGTTTATAGAATGACAGATCAAGTACTGATCTGAGTTGAGTTGAGTTGAGAGTGGTAAGCAATCTGATTACATCAAAGAAGTGAAATTTAGAAGTGAGGCTTTGAGGCATAGGGTTGTGGGCTATGAGAGGCTACGAAGGCCTAGAAGGGCCAAAAGGGCCAGCAAGCCAGCTTGCTTGTGTGAGGCTAGCTAGTTTAGAGTAGATCTTGGTCATTGGTTGGAAAAATCTGCATTTCCTGCTAGATTATGCGCAACAGGGTTTGACCCCTAGATCTCTTGTTCCTAGACTGGTGCCCTAGCCAACTGGTCCATCCTCACTTGTTGTACTAGTAATTGTGCCACTGTTATCTATACACATGTAGCTTTGGGTAGGAGAGGCAATTTGATCCTATTCTTGGTGATCCTGGTAGCTTAGGACTTAGATACAAACTTCTCTTATGTCAAATGCCAAAATGGTGGCAGAGTCTATCTCGTGTTGTGTTATGAGATGGAGGGTTTTCATTTAGATTTCTTGTGATTGGACCCCCTCCATTCTCTATTTCCTGTTTGTGCACCACGTTTGTGTGAGGTGCCCTGACTTTTGAGCGTTGGTGCTCTGGTGTGCTCTTGGTAGTGAGGCTGGAGTGATAACCAATCAGACTACCTTTGTTTCTCTCTGGTGATGCAGGAAGTGATGACTTATAGATCGTGAGAGTGCATGTTATGATGGCAGGTTACAAGTTGCCCTTTCCCCTAGTGTAGTTATCTCGGTTAGAGTTACATTAGTGGGTGGTGCTTAGTTGGTATTGGCACGTGGTGGTGTTGGCACTTGCGGTTGCGACTTGTGGTTGTAGTTGGTGGTTTGGGTTTGCTATTGCAGTTACTTGGTCACGATGGAGTTTTTTGGGGATTCCAAGGGAGTTAGCCTTGCAGTACACAGTGGTTTACTCAGAGTGGTGCTTGGTATCAGCCTGTATCTCAGGTTCCAATGAGGGAGGAGATTGACTATGAGTTGGAATTTGACAAAGGAGCTGGTTCAATTGAGAGTGCACTTGGTATGTCCGCACTGTTGTTGTGGGACATGGAGGAGATTTATGGGGCCTCCAAAGGCCCTAGGCTTTACTCTAGTACAATGGGTACCATTGAGTTGGATGACTTCATCCAGGAGTTTGATAGTTGGTGTGATCTACAGCAGATGCGGAACCCAACTTTGTTCACACCCTTCATGGCATGGAAGGGGTTGTTTCAGCACTTGGAGGGTCAGGTTGCTCCAAAATTTCTATAGCAACATCAAATCCTAGAGTGCATATTAATCTAACTCTCATGGATAGTTTATCCATGAGTTGAAAGATTATCTCTATCACTAATCTTGAGAACTAGCTGATGAAGGTGGTAGTATTTCTATAGTTGTACTAAGACTCTCTCCAAGATCCTTCACCAAAGTTTCCAAAAGTGCTTTTACTCCACTACACTCATGTCCTTTTGGAAGTCCTTCCACTCCACAAACCTCACACAACTCCATGGTCTTAGATCTTCTCCCTCCCAATCTTGGTGAAGAAGGTCCAACATGCAAACCCAAGTCAAGTAAGCCTCTCCTTTCCCTCAATCTCTTGCTCTCAAAGGTCAATGGACATGAACTTGCCTTATGTCCCTCCTCTCCACACAGAAAGCACTTAGACTCACTCTTTCCTCCAAGTGGTGTAGGTTTCTGGATCCTCTCAACACTCTCTTCAAATTCTATTGTAAACTCTCTTTTCCTCAAATCCACCTCTAAAATCACCTCAAACCCTTGGGGAACCTTGCATAATCTCAATTTCCACTCTTGATGACCCTCCATGTTCCCAAGATGAATCTAAACACTCAAACATGCTTTTTGTTGATCTCAAACTCCTCATGCATGAGATCTCCACTCTGCAGAATTGACCCTTCCTCCCAATGTCACTCAAATCTCTTAACCAGTATGTCACAGTCCTCTGAAATTTGACACACTTGATCACAACTCTAGGGCATCCATCCCTGCAAAATTTCAGATCTTTTCATCAAGCCATTTGGCCTAGACATCTTTCTATTCAGCACACAAATTTCAGATTTGGTCTGAAAACCACCCCCTTCACTTCAAAAACTCATTACTCCCTGTGCAAGAATGATCTCTCTCTAATTTGTGTGGCAGCAGGTAGGATACAATGCACTGAATTGTCTCAGAAAGTTTTAGGACAATTTACTGAAAAGTGAAGAAATGGCAGACTCTGTACAATTTTCCAGAGAGCATGTAGTTGCGGGAGCACTTTACCCTATCAACTTTCAAAAATTCTAGCCCAGTGCGCATAGAAGCTCTCACAATAGTTTCAAGTGTGATAACTGAAAGATAACCTAAGCTATCATGTGTAGAAATCTCAAGTCTAGATCTCAAACTTGAGATTTTCCCAAAATCACCTTAATCCCTAAAATCTGCAATCCACCTCACACAATCTCTCCAATTCCTTTCATGTGTACAAGATGTACAAAATCACCTCAAAAACATCATAATGAACTACAGTTTATACAAATGGATCTTGGTTCTCTAACATAAGTTCAGCCCTCTCTTCTCCTAATGTTCTCTCCAAGTGAGCTCTCATAGCTTCCTTCTGCCTAATGTAGAATTGAACGCGGAACATTATCTTGCCTTCTAGAGAGGTCCCGACAATGGAACCAAAATGTGAGCCGGCCTGTCTCTCACTCAGGATGAACCTCTGATGGCTATTATAGTAGTGCACCATGGACTAAGAAGGCAAGGAACCCTTACTCCATCATACTCATCCAAGGCTAACACTCCAAGACTCAAGACATTGATCACTAGAGAACTCAATGAGAGAGATAGTTGCAAATGAAAGGATGATGAGTACCTCCTCACCCCTTGTTTATATACTTATGAAATAGTTACGTACCAAAGTTACTAATTACCGTAGTAACTCAAGTTACTAGACTAAAAGTCAAGTAAAGTCAAAAAGTAGAAAGGAATATCCATTCACATGGGCATATTCCCCTAAGCATGTGGTCTTATCTTGACCCAACCGCTAAGTCAAGGATTCCTTCACATGGGCTATCCTTGGAGTTCTCAACTCTTTCCTCAAAGCCAAACACCTAGGACTAATACCAAGTCAACACACTAAAATCCAAAATAGTGGTGCTCATCTTTTCTACTTCCTCTAAAGTAAGGTCCCCTCTATCTTAGCTATGACTAACTTTAGCTAACCATGACCAATATAGAACCATCCTTTATCTCTAAATAATATCTCTTAAGTACTTGTAATACCAAGCTAAATATCACAATACCACACACATGCACAAATGGGTGTTACAGGATGAACCTCTTACCCAGAGAGGTTCTATAGTGCGCTTATGATGGGGTTCAGTGACTTGACCACATCCTTGTTGATGATATCTTGGATGTTGGGCATCAGTCTCAGACAGTGGAAGTGGCTGATAGGTTACCTATGGCAGTGGTGAACCTAGTTGGATAGCCTAGAGCTGCATTTCCCACACTCATGAGTTTCCCAAGCTCTCATGCTTTTCAAGAGGGAGGATTTGGACTTATTTGGGACTCATAGTTATAGCAGTTGGTGGAGCCCAATGCCGATGAGAGAGAGCAGGTGATGGGTTTTTGCACCGATATTACCGCTCTTCCAGCAGTGTCAAAGGCGTAAGGTGTTAGGTCAGGCTATGGACCTAAATTGTTTGACCTCGATTGTGAGCCTTGGCTTCGTAGAGCAAAGTAGGATGCGCTTTATATGCATCACCACTCAGACACTTGTGAGCCCTGTGCCTATCAAGACGTTTCAGGCACATGCTGGGGGTGATGGACCAAGTGGACATGGTATTCTTGGGACACATCCAATAGCTACTAGGGAGATTGGTCTACTTGGAGTCCATCCAGGTGAGCATGGGCTAGTTGGATTACACCCTTGGTCCACTTGGGATGTAGCTAGAGGACGTGTGGAGCTTGCAGCCAGAGTGGAGGGAGTTTTTCACACAGAGGTTGGGACCTCTAGTGGTCGGAAGCATGACACTATTGTTCCCAAGGGCCCAATGTAGCAGTACGTCTTCCACTCCTACTACAGTTACAGAGGATACTTGGGAGCCAGATCTTGGACCCAAGTTTATTGGAGAGGAAAGACGGAGGGTTTGGAGGTTCTTGAGGAGTCACACAAGTTGTTTTGCCTTCAATATGAAGGGACCTGGTATACGGATTGAGCTGACTAGCAACACACCAGTTTTCCGACGTCCTTATTGATATAGTGAGATGGAGAGGACATTGATTCAAAGCCGGAGTAGTGACCTTTTTGAGGCTAGTTTGGTGGAGATTTCACATGGAGAGTATGCATCAGCGACAGTGATGCCAGCCAAGAAGGATATGCATGGCAACTATACAAATAGGTGGATGTGTGGAGATTACAATCCTATCAACCGACAGACCAGGGCTGATTGGTATGCCATGCCTACACCGGAGGAGATTTTTGATGCGATTGGGCATGCAAAGATCTTCAGTACTTTGGATCTTTGAGCGGGGTATCATCAGTTGCCGATCACGGAGGAGGATAAGTCTAAGACAACATTTTGGGCTATTGATCCTCATGGTAAGGATGTGTTATATCAGTGGAGGTTCTTACCATTTGGGTTAAAGAACACTCTTGCTGAGTTCCAGAGGGTCATGGATAGGATCCTAGCTAGATTGGATTTTGCTCAGTGCTATATTGATGACATTTTGGTTTATAGCACTACTGTGGAGGAGCATGAGAGACAATTGTTGGAGGTGTTTGAGAGGTTGAGATCTCATGGACTCAAATTACATCTTGGGAAGTGTAGGTTCTTCCACAAGCAGGTTGAGTATTTGGGTCACACTATCTACCCCGGAGGACTTGGTGTTCAATAGACCAAGGTGGAGGCTATTGCACGTATTCCTTGGCCTACAGATGTGAGCAAAGTGCGAGCATTCCTTGGGTTGGCAAACTTCTATTGCCGCTATGTTAGAGGATTTAGTGCCATTGCCAAGGCCTTGACAAAGCTGACCAAGCTTACACAGGAGTGGTGTTGGGGAGATGAGCAGGAGAGAGCTTTTGTAGAGCTCAAGGAGAGGTTGACATCTGCTCCTATTTTGAGGAGAACGATCAGGGGACGACCATTTCAGGTTCACACTGATTGGAGTATGTTGGGGCTTGGAGCGGTGCTCACCCAGCATGATGATGAGGAGAAGGAGTTTGTGGTGGCCTATGCTAGTCACTCCAACAATTCAGCGGAGGCGAAGTATAGTTCATATGAGGGAAAGTGCTTGGCAACAGTTCGGGCAGTAGCACATTTTTGATGTTACCTATTTGGTAACCCCTTCACTCTCATCATTGATCATCAACCGCTGAAGTGGTTGATGGAGTCCGACAAGCTTTCAAGGAAGCTTGCATGATGGGCTTTGATTTTACAAGAGTATGATTTCACGGTTGTTCATAGACCTAGAGTGGTGAACCATGATGCAGATGGGTTGAGTAGAAACCCATGTCCCAACCAGTAGGATCAGACCGGAGCACGTTGCATGATGAGACAGATGAGGAGATGGTGCCAGGTTGGCATGCATCGGCCTTTCTGTGTATATTTGCAAAGGCTTTGGTGGTATCTCTCTCAGCGCATATAGGAGGAGTTATTGAGGTCATAGATCCAAAGAGTAAAGATATTGGTACAGTTCAGCAAGACATTCATGATGATGTCTTAGTGATGGACTGGTGTTGTGGGTGGCACAGTTGGGGCCAAGGAGAGAGACCGTGTTCTTCAGCAAGCCAGATGGTTTAGATTGGAAGGTAGACACCTTTTGCGTGTATAGGAGGATGGTAGAGTGCAAGTAGTACCACTTCCATCACAAAGACCACAATTGGTCCGTCATGCTCATGAGGAGCTAGGACATTTTGGAGTAAAGCATACATATAGCTTACTCCTGAGTCATTATTGGTGGCACGGTATGCAGACCAAGGTACAGCAATTTGTTGCCAGATGTGTGGTTTGTGACCGAGTTTGAGCATCATTCAATGCTCATACGCCACAGTTACACCCATTACCTATCATGGGATTGGGTTACCGTTGGAGTTTGGACTTTGCCGGACCTTTACCGCTGACTATGAGACATCATCGGTATGTTTTGGTGATGGTGAAGCACTTCTCCAAGTGGATTGAGTTGGTGGCACTTCTTGACAAGTCTAGTGAAGGGACAACTTACTCATTCCTGGATCGAGTTCTTAGTCATTTTGGTGCACCAGCTGAGGTTTTGACTGATCAGGGTACAAAGTTCTTGGGGGAGTTTCAGGTCTTGTATGACAAGGCTTTGATTGATCATCGTACTACATCTCGAGATCACCTTAAGGCAGATGGTTTAGAAGAGAGAGTGGTTCAAACGGTGAAGAGAGGATTGCAAAAGTATGGTTTGCAGAGAGGCCACTTGGGAGATTGGGATCTCCAATTACCTTGGTTGGCCATGGGCTATCGGTTCAGCCGACAAGCCTCCTTAGCATCCTTCTCTCCATACTTTCTACTCTATGGAGGAGATCCTGATTTACCTGTAGCCATTCGTCGAGATGCTACTATAGTTTTGGACTTGAATGACCCCGATGTATGGATGAGCGCATGTTCTCAGTAGGCAGAGATCTTTCGGAGAGTGATGCCAATGGCCTTTGAGAACTTGGCGATTGCTCAACATAGAGATACTTTACGCTATGCTACCATTTGAGGAGGAGGTTATAGACTCTCGATCTGTCAATTTCATCCAAGCAACTATGTATATCTACAGCAGACAGCATCGACGACACTTGATGTTTCTACAAGCCGCACTATCTTGAGAGTGCGTGAGGTTTTGCCATCTGGAGTCCTTGTGTTAGAAGGACGTGATGGTGTTGTTTGGGAGGATCATGTGTGCAATTGTGCACCATGCCACCTCCCAAACATTGATGGTACTATGGACCCAAGCTTGGCACTTGTATGTGCAGGCTTGAGGTGTATGTTATGTGACTCTTCTGGTGGAGCTGCTACTATGTTAGTGTGTGATAGCTGTTTGAGAGGATGACATATGACATGTATGACTCCTCCCCTCACGGTGGTTCCTCAAGGACAGTGGTTATGTCTTAGATGTACTTGACCTATAGCTAGTTCATTCTTTATATGGTATAGATTGCAAAGGGGACTAACGATGGGGCTCCATAGCACCTGGCCTCCTGATCTTTGCCCATTAGAGGGTATACCATATACTTAGAGTAGATGGCTATCTGGAGTTAGAGGGGCCTAACCGCCAGCTAAGGGGGCGATTGTGGCACTTTAGAGTCTATGTATGACTTATGTGTGAGTTGTGCTTCTATAGTGTATGATGTTGACAACGATGTATGTTGTGTAGCGATGTATATACGCCCGACAGCTGTCACACCATCTGTAGTGCCACATCTAGATTCTCGGACACTAGAGTTCCAATGATAGTAGTTAGAGTTATTTCAGTAGTTTCTCAGAGACTACTTTCCAATGGTCAGATTTTGTGTTTGGGTACTGACTTCACGGTGGGGCCCACCGTCACTTTGCACCGTTTGCACCGTCGAGTGTGCCATCAGCAAGACCGTTAGGGTTTTAGAGCTAGCTCGAGTCTAGGGGGTATAGTTTCAAAGTGAGCTCCAGAGAACTCACTTCTCTGATGTTCAGCCTTCGAGTTCTTGGCTATGGTGGACAGAGGCCGGCGAGTGTTACCTGGATTCTCTACGCTTGAGTGGGTGTGGCTTGACTGTAATCAATGCTCAATTGTTGGCACTTTATAGAGTGATAGATCAAGTACTGATCTGAGTTGAGTTGAGTTGAGAGTGGTAAGCAATCTGATTATTGTGGCACTTTAGAGTCTATGTATGACTTATGTGTGAGTTGTGCTTCTATAGTGTATGATGTTGACAGCAATGTATGTTGTGTAGCAATGTATATACGCACGACAGATGGCTATACACACAATGGTTTTATATCTATAGCCACATGTCATAAAGTAGCTGGGTGAGTACAACAATCTTTTACTGAGCTATAACAAAAGTATGATAAAAAAAGTTATCAAATTGCCTCTACACATCCTTGAAGTTAATAAGCTTCAAGATGAAGGACAACGGGACCAAGATACAAGATCATATCAAACATCTTCAATGATCTTTTTGTGGACTTGTTGAATCTTAGAGAGGACTTGAGTGATGAGAGAAAGGCTCTCTACCTATTGAGTTCTCTCCCTACGCCAAATCTTACCAATTCTTGTCACAAGTGTTACTACATTGTGATTGGAAGACCATTACCTACAATGAGGTGATGGATGCTCTGTTAATAGATGATCTTCAACAAAAGATGATGTTAATTTCTCAACCATTGACTCCTTCAAGAACAACATTAAATGTGAATCATGGAAGGACTCAAAGCGGACAAATGGTGGAGAGAAGAGATCTAAGACTAGAACTTGGTCTAAGAAGAGATCCCAAGGCCATAAGATAGTGCCTTATTGGAAGTGTGGCAAAGTTGGCCACCTTAAAAGAGACAAAGAAATGAGCCTTCTTCCACCAATGTGGCAAAAGACAACAATGAAGAAGAGGAGGATGATGACTATGCTCTATGATGCTAATAGTATGCTCTTTGCACTTCATCTCAATGAAGAAGGGATGAATGGATTCTAGATTGTGCTTGTTCATGCCATATGTGTTACAAAATGAGAGCTCTTTTGTTCTTACTTGATATCAAACGGTTTAATTTAGATGAGGAATGATCACCCTATCAAATTTTATGCATTGGATATGTTAAGATTCAAATTTTTGATGGTCTTGTATGCACATTGACTAATGTCAAGCATATCCTTGACATGAGGAAGCACTTGATATCTCTTTGTATTTTAGACACAAATGGTCATTAATGGGAAGTAGTTGATGGTGTATTTCAAGTCATGGCTAGGGGAAAAGTTATCTTGAAGGGAAATAAGCACAAGAATTTGTATGTGCTAGAGGGAAATACTATTTGTGGAGAAGCTCAAGTTACTAGATCTCATGATATGATTGACTACTTGTGGCATTCAAAGCTAGGTCACATTAGTGAGAAGAGCATATCTATTCTTTGCAAGAAAGGCTTTATTTCTGCACAATGGTCTAGTAGTTTAGAATTCTATGAGCATTGTGTATTAAGGAAGCAACATCAGACTGCTCTTGGCATTGAAACTCACAGTTCAAAGTGATTCTTGATTATGTACATAGTGTGTAACAATATGGAGTTTAACGATGAAGTTAGTTAAGGCTAACAAAGTAGTGAATGGGCCAAATTAGCCTAAAATATTCAAGAAGTATCTAGGAAGCTTCTTGGGAAGAATCCCGACTAGCTTAGCTTGCTTTGCACCCCAAGTAGGTAGCTTCTAGAAGGAAGCTTCTAGCTAGATTAGCTTGCATGCCAAGTAGGCGGTTTCTAGAAGGAAGTTTCTTGAGAAACTTCTCGATTAACTTGGCTTGCACTCCAAGAAAGTGGCTAAAGGAAGCTTCTTGAGAAGCTTCTCAAGAGCCTTGGATGCTCCCAATAAATACCAAAGCCAAAGCTCATGCTAGGCATTTGGAGTTTCTCACACTCAAATGTCCGAATGTGATCTTCCATTCACCTATGTCTCTCCTCAATCTTGGTCTTTTACATTGGCATTAGAGCAAGAATGGGATGGCTGGAATTTATGGACCACTAAAATCATTTCCACCAAACCATTGGGATTTTTGCATCCAAGTATTACCCAAGTATTGTTTTATACAGTTCATCATCTCACGCTTTGGGCAAGAGTTTTTGAATACAATCACCTTGTTTAAGGAACCCTTGGTACTTCCAATTGTAACTTATGGAGAATGATGGACGTGTTTCATTCATGTGTTAATAAATTAGATAGATTGCGGATGGTGTGATAGAGTAGTAACCATGGCAGCAATGCCCAAGGTTATCATTACTATGTAGCAACAAAACAAGCACCTTACTCGATTGTTGGATGAATAAGATCATCAACAATAAGAGCACATAGAGAGAGTACTAGTTCAAGAAGGAGAAGACCAAATCCAATTTGCAAAACCCAAGTTTTATGAAGGAAAGAATCTCATGGGTGCAAGGGAGAATTTTGTGGTTAATTGCAAATGTTATTTTGAAGCTACCAATCTTCTAGATGAATGGAAATAATTTCTCTTGGCTTACAACCAATTGGATGAAGTAGCAAAGCTATGGTGGTGATTCTGAGAGGAGCAAGCTAAATGGCAAATTGTTGCACCAATCTTAACATGGGAGGAATTCAAGAGTGCAATAATTGGTTGATTCCAAGCTATCAATACCACACAAGATAGGTTGACAGAGTTGAAGCAGATTGGCTTTATAAGAAGTTATATCACACAATTCTAGAACACTATCATGCGAATTCCAAGTATATTGTAAGGTGAAGCTCTAGATTGATTTATGAGGGACTTGAAGTCACAAACCAAATTAGAAGTAACAATGCAAGAGCAACAATACTTGGAGGAAGCCATACGGTTGACCAAATGCTTTGATTCCTTGGTTGCAAAAACTTGGTCTCAACCTCAACCTCCACAAAACTTACCAATACACTACACACAAGTGGAAAAGCCGGCACAAATAGAGATTGATACCATTCAATAGAGACCACTTGGCACTATAGATAGAGAAAAAATGTGACAAAATGGTGGTTATTTCTGTTGTCACCAAATTGGACATTGCATTGCTAAATGTCTACTCAAGAATGTGCAATCTCGACAAGTCACTAAAATGAAGTTTGTGGTGCAGAATGATCAAGGAAACATTGAATCCCAATTGGAGATGTTTAGCTGCCTATTGCGAACTTGATAAGTTCCAATGGGATTGAAGGCTTGACCTATGCAAGTTTGCTTCACTTGCAAGGTATGATATCTGATTGTGGTTGTAGAATTTTGGTTGATTTTGGAAGTTTAGAAAATTGCTTGTCCATGCAATTAGCAAAGGAATAACATATTCCTATCAAGCCAATAATTGGAAGTAGATTGATGATGGCAGATGGCAGAAAGGGTTCTACATTTTGTACCTTGCATATTGTTACCTTCAAGATTGAGAAAGAGTATTTGGAGTGTATGAGGTTTGTAGTGGCACCTCTACACTATGATTCATTCTAGGTCTACCTTGGCTTGAACGTCACAATGTTCAATTTGACTAGAACCAATGAAAAATTCAAGTATAACACCAAGGTAGAAATTTATGATTAGGTTTTTTAGCACCTCTAAGTAGGACAACTAAGAATGTCAACCGTAGGATGAGAAGTTTATCAAGAAGGTGGCCATAGAGCAAGCTTTGGAGGAAGATGAGTCCTAAGATGGGAAGTTTCTTAGAGAAGGAGCTATAGAGCAAGTTTTGGAGGAAGATGAGTCCCCAGATGGAAAATTTGTCAGTGAAGCAACCATAGAGCAAGGTTTGGAGGAAGATAAGTCTATTTTTGCAGTGTGAATCAAGCCTATTATGCACAAAGGATCTAAAGAGGATCAAAAACCTCATCAAGCGATGGTTGATCAATTAGTCCAGGAGTTTTCAAATGTGTTTTGGATGATATACCAAACGGATTACCCTCCAATCATGGTATGCCTTTCAAGATTGAGTTATTGCTAGAGAGTACTCTAGTGAGTAGACCAATCTATTGGCTCTCACCAAAGGAGTTGGAGGAGTTTCAAATAACCATTACGGAGTTGTTGGAGAAGGATTTCATATGACATAATACATCTCCTTGGGATGTGCCAATACTACTCATTCCAAAGAAGGACGGAGGACTTCCTTTTTGTATTGATTACAATGGGCTCAATACACAAATAGTGAAGAATGCATATCTCTTGCCTCAAATTGGTAACTTGCTTGATCAATTGAGTAGACCACGATACTTCTTCAAGTTGGATCTTTGTAGCAGTTATTGGCAAATCTCCATTGATAGGAAGGATGTGAAAAAGATTACCTTTCACACAAGGTATGGGCATTTTGAATAGAGAGTTCTACCTTTTAGGCTCACTAATGCTACAATAGTTTTCATGGATCAGATGCATAGGGTGTTGGATGGACCATTGGATTGATACATGGTGGTGTTCTTGGATGACATTTCAATCTATAACAAGATAGAGGCAAAACATGTAAATCACATGTGAGAATTCCTAGATGACTACAACAATGAAAGTTCACTACAAGAAGTCAAAGTGTGCCTTTTGGTAGAAGGAAGTTACCTTCTTGGGTCACAAGATCTCATTGAAGGAGATCAAGATGGAAGAGGGGAAAATCAAGGCCATGACTGATTTGTCCACTCTAAAGATGCTATAGAAGTATGGGCATTTAATGGATTGGCTGGTTTTTATTGAAAACTGGCCAGTTTTTATTAAAGTATTTTTATTGTTTTTATTAAATAATTCATCCACTATTATGCTCATGTAGCCACACCATTGACCAATATCTTGGGGAAGAACTCAAGCTTTCAGTGGCCCAACAAGCATAAAGAAACATTCCAGAAGCTAAAACATATGGTGTCTTTAAGACCCATTCTTCAACCATATGATCCTCAACTACCTTGTGTGGTTGATTTTTAAGCTTCTAACTTTGCCATTGGAGCTATGTTGCAATAAGAATTCCCATATGGGTTACATCCCATTGCCTTTTTGTTTCATAGACTGAATACAAAATAAAGAAATTACTCTACTTGAGATCAAGAACAACTAGCAACAGTATATATGACCAAGGTATGGAGGCATTATCTTTTGGGGAAACAAGTAATCATGCAAATTGATCATAAACCTTTGTTGCAGACATTACACTTACACACTGAACACATGAAGAGTTGATATCATCAATGGGAGGAATAACTACAATTTTTTGACATCAAACTTGAGTCCAAACATGGTTGGTTCCACATCATTCTTGATGCTCTATCATAAAAACATGATTTAAAGTCTCTTCCTCTCATCACGGTGGCAATTAAGATGGTATCAATTGACTCCAAAGTCTAACTCAAGTTTAAGACCACTTTACAGCAAGATCCTTTCTTTCAGATGGTACAAGGTCATCTTGCAGCATGTGACAAGGAGTACAACACCTTCTCCTTCAAGGAAAGCCTTCTATTTTGTGAGAATTAGATTTATGTACCGGCCAAGGATGATCTCTAGCTTATGTGCCTCCAAGAAGCCCATGACTTACCAATTGCTGGTCACATGGATGTAATCAAACCTTGGGTACTCTCCAATGCCAATGTTGGTGACCCAACATGAAACAAGATGTTTGAGAGTTTGTCTAATCGTGTGAGAACTGCCAAAACAACAAGGCCAACAACCAAAAACTAAGTGTACTCCTTCAACCACTCCCCATTCCATTTTCTCAATGAGAACACGTGAGCTTGGATCTCATCATGTCCTTGCCCAAGACAAAGCAAGGTCACATAGCAATTGTGATGTTTGTGGATAAGCTTAATAAGCAAATCCATTTGGCACCAACCTTTGATACCATAGATGCTCCAACATTGGCCTAGATATACTTTGATACTATCTTCAAGCATCATGGGATGCCTCATGTACTCATCTCTGACCATGATTCTCAATTCATTGGGAAATTTTGGTAAACACTCTTTCAAATACTTGGCACCAAGCTTGCTTTGTCCATGGCCGATCATCCTCAATTGATGGACAAATTGAATGTGAAAATTGCATCTTGGAGGATATGATTTGTGCCTTTGTCAACATCCACCATACCAATTGAGATGAATGTCTTGCAATTGTGGAGTTTGTATACAATAATTCCAAATAGGCAAGCACCGGATTCTCTCCTTTCTTCCTCAATTTTGGCCAAGATTCACTTGTTCCAGATTCCCTTCATGCTTCTCCTCCATCTCATGTCCCTCATACTTCAACCTTCTTGACCACCATATCTCAATCCCTCCAACAAGCCCAATCTCACCTCCTTTTTGCTTAGAATTGGTAGAAATAATATGCGGACCACCATCATCACGATCTCGCCTTTCAAATTGGTGATAAGGTCATGCTCTCCTCTAGTAACCTACCCCTCTCACTTGATATCCAAGTTTTTAAACTCATCCCTAATTGGATAGTACCCTTCAATGTCACCCAAATCATCTCTCATATTGCTTATCAACTTACCTTGCCTTGTCATATGTGCATCTACCCTATCTTTCATGTTTCTAAGTTGTTTCTTTGTTCTTAACCCATCTTCTTTTTCCTCTTGTGTCTAACCTCCTCCTCCTCCCACCCTATCAATGATCATGAGGAGTACAAAGTTGATTGTATCCTTACATGTCACCATATTCAACAAGGTTTTCAACGACATATGGAGTACAAGGTCCTTTGGAAAGGGTATCTCTTTCATGATGCCACGTGAACACCTCTTTCTCATCTCCAAAATGCACAAATGGATATCTAGGAGTTTGAAGCTTCAATGGCAACAAGGATGTCACCAACTAGTGGTGGGAGAATATATAACAATATGGAGTTTAGCAATGAAGTTAGTTAGGACTAACAAAGTAGAAAATAGGCCAAATTAGCCTAGAATATTTTAGAAGTATCTAGGAAGCTTCTTGAGAGCTTCTCAGGTAGCTTAGCTTGCACTCCAAGTAAGTAGCTTCTAGAAGCCTTCAACTAGCTTAGATTGCATACCCAATAGACGGCTTTTACAAGGAAACTTCTTGAGAAGCTTCTCGGTTAACTTGGCTTGCACTCCAAGAAAGCGGCTCAAGGAAGCTTCTTGAGAAGCTTCTCAAGAGCCTTGTATGCTCCTTATAAATACCAAAGCCAAAGCTCATGCTAGGCATTCAGAGTTTCACACACTCAAGTGTCCCAATGTGATCTTCCATTCTCCTATTTCTCTTGTTAGTCTCCTTCTACATAGTGACATGTGGGGTTCATCTCCTACTACCTCACATTCTAGAAAGTTGTACTATATATCTTTCATCAATGATTATTTAAGATTTTTATGGATTTGTTTCCTACACTAGAAGTCTTAGGTCTTTGTCACTTTCAAGAAGTGGAAAGCCCAAGTTGAGACTCAAATTGGTAAGGGAGTGAGATTTCTATGATCAAATAATGGTAAGGAATACACTTCTTGAGAATTTGAGGTGCATTCTCAACAAGAATACACCTCAAACTCACCATCTAACTACAATATATACTCCGTAGCAGAATGATGTTGCTAAGCAGCTCAATCAAACATTATTGGAGCAGATGAGGAGTATGTTGAGCCAATCAGGTTTATCACATGCATTTTGGGTTGATGCTATCAACATTACAACTTATTTGGTAAATCTTTCTCCTTCTAGTGTGATTAATGACATGACACCATTTGAGATGAGATAAGGATGACCTACATATTAAAATCATTTAGTAGTCTTTGGATGTGATTCATATTCTCTCATACCCCAAGGTAGTAGATCTAAGCTGGATCTTACTTCCAAGAAATGTGTTTTTCTTGGATAACAAAGTGGTGTTGTAATAATATGGAGTTTACAAATGAGTTAGTCAAGACTAATGAAGTAGCAAATAGACCAATTAGCTAAGAATTATAAGAATCTTCTAGAAGCATCTAGGAAGCTACTTGGTGCCTTCCAAGTATTGAGTAATGTGCATGCCAAGTGGTGACTTCTAGGAGGAAGCTTTTTGGGAAGCTTTTTGGCTAGCTTAGTTTGCATGCCAAGTAGGTGACTTCTAGAAGGAAGCTTCTTGACTAGCTTAGCTAGCATGCTAAGTGGGCAACTTCTAGAAGGAAGCTTCTCAATAAGTTTCTCAATTAACTTGGCTTGTACTCAAAGAAGATGGCTTTTAGGAAGCTTCCTAAGAAGCTTCTAAAGAGCCTTGTATGTTCCTATAATAACCATAGCCCAAGCTCATGCTAAGCATTTAGAATTTGTCTCATTCAAGAGTCCAAATGTAATCTTTCACGTTGATATTCCATTCTCCTATTTCTCTCCTCAATTTTTTATGTTAGTTTAGAGCAAGAATGGGATGGATGGAATTTATAGACCACCAAATCCATTTTTGCTAAACTATCAAGATTTTTATGTCCATGTATTACCCAAGTATCGTTTCATGTAGTTCATCATCTCATGCTTTGGGTAGAATTTTTTGAATGTAATCACCTTATCTAATGAACCCTTGGTAATTTCAATTGTAACTTATGGAGAATGGTGGACGTGTTAAGTTAGATAAACTATATGTAGTTTGATAGAGTAGTAGCCATGGCGGCAATGCCCAAAGTTATCATTGCTATGAAAAAATCAAGCACCTTACTTGATTGTTGGAAGAATAAGATCATCAATGACAATAATATGTTGAGAGAGCACCATTTTGAGAAGGAGAAGAGCAAATCAATTTCCAAAGCCCAAGGTATTTGAAGGCAAGAACCTCCTTGGCATAGTGGAGAATTTTGTATTTGATTATGAATGTTATTTAGACATCTTCACGATGAATGGAGACAGATTCTCTTGGCTTCAAGCCAATTGGAAGGAGTGGCAAAACTATGGTGATGATTCCAAGTAGAGCAAGCTAAATGGTAGTTTTTTGTGCCAATCTTGACATGGGAAGAATTCAAGAGTGCAATAATTGGTGATTTTCAGCAATAGATACCACATAAGGCACACAAAATAGGTTGGCAAAATTGAAGCAGATTGGTTTTGTAAGAATCTACATCACTCAATTATAGAACATCATAATGCAAATTATAAATATATTAGAAAGTGAAGCTATGGATTGATTTGTGAGGGGATTGAAGTCATGCACCAAATTGAAAGTGATCATGAGGGAGCCCAAACACTTTGAGGAAATCATGCAATTGGCTGAGCAATTTGATTCATTGGTTGTGATAACTTGGTCTTGACCTTGACCTTGACCTTCAAAAAACCTACCCACACACTACACACAATATAGGAGCCAAAATCAATGAGATGGATGCCATCCAATAGTAACCACTTGGCCAAACAGATAGGAAAGATTGCAGAAAAAATGGTAATTGCTTTTATTATTGCCAAATTGAGTATCACATTGCTAAATGTACTCTCAAGAATAGATGACCTTGATAAATTGCCCAAATGGAGTTTGTGGAGTGTGATGATCAAGGAAACAAAGAATCACAAGAGGGGAACTCAAGCCACCTATTGAGAACTTGATTAGTTCTAATAGCTCTCCCAAAAATGGCACTTCACTGCAAAACGACTTTGCCTCAGAATTGTGTTCCACCCCTCCATTGAAGGCACAACTTCCTCAATCAAAATTGCTTCACATCGACTTTGCGCTGCACTCACAAATGCAGAATACTACCAACACTACAATTCCTCCCAGATCTGTCAAGGCATTGCTCCGATTGCACTTCACTCAGGATCAAACACACAAAATGAAGATCAAGGCTGTGGAATCCAACATCCAACAAACACACTGACTTGCACTCAAATTTCTCCAAACACTCACAAATTCAATCACAAAGTTGATACTCGGAATCAAGCTCAAGCGACGAGCACTGCTTCATAGCACTTCGCTTTATCTATTCTCAGAAATAATGAGCACTGAACAACATCTAACTGTGAATGCCACTCTTAAATAGTGAATCAATCGACAGTTATCTTCCTAATGTACCTCTTCCTAACAACTCTACAAACCTGCAGATCTCATATGACAATGCAACCTTTCATATCTGTCTCTTCAAATCTCAAATCGGTTTCTACTCCGATCCAATGTCTACTTCGTCCTCGGCTTTCAAACCCAAACCCAAAGTAACTTTACTTCCTAATATTCAGTCCTCGGGTTTCATAACTCCTAATTCCCCCACTAATTCTAACATTTCTCCTTCCTGATATGAAATTCCTATCACAGTTAAGTCTTCTAAATCTCTATCTCCCGACCCACTCTTCTCTAAAGTGTCAAATGTCAAATCCGAAGACACCTGCACTCCTATCTCTCTTACCTCGGGTTTAACTACTATCAATTCCTTTACTAATTCTATTGTGTCATCATCAAGAATTGTAATTGAAAGCATGGGTACACTATCTACACCTTCAATTTGTAACCCACTTTCCCCTAATCACTCATGTTACTAACCCAAAGACACTTACTATCTGATCCTGCACTTTGGGTTTATTCATTACTACTACTTCTCCTTCAATTCATATTCCATCTTCAATTAGAACTAAAATTGAAGTCATGGGTATTCTAACTATCTTCTTTCTCTACTCTAACTTCCTCTGATCCCTCCCGCAAAACTCCCAAAGTCACATTCATTGCACTATGAGGTCTGGTTACCTTGGATTTAGTCATCTTGAAGCAAAGTCTTTAGACCCAAAGTCATGTAAACCCGAAGTCCATAGTCCGAAGTCCGAAGTACGAAGTCACATTGACCCGAAGAACCTCAACCCGAAGTACATCTACTCTCAAAACTTCAAATGCTTGTAACTTCTTCTACAAACCTCTAAACTTTGCGATTTTGGTGGTAATGGAAAGCCCTGAACAAGACGCTTCCAACAAGATATATCACGCTTGATTTGAAATTTTCATCACTAAGATATGGTCCCCGCAAGAATCCTGACCTGTAACCTCCCTTCCTCCTTCGACGTCTGATTTGAGTTTTTCCACCTCTGACACGAAGTAAACTTCTTTGGGTTTGATCCAGTCTGAGTCATTCTTCCTCTTAAATGAAGTCGATTTCTTCGGGTCTGATCAAAACACAGGTTTGCACTCATTTCTTCTCCATTTGGTTTCAGCAAGACATTTCTTCTTCAAAACTCGTCCAAAATGAAAAATGTGGGTACCACAAAAGTCCTCCATCCTTCTTTGGCACAAATAGTATTGATGTTCCTCAAAGAGATATACTACATCATATGAAATCCTTCTCCATATGATATAGTATATCTCCTTGAGGAGCATCAGTACTATTTGTGCCAAAGAAGGATGGAGGACTTTGCTTTTGTATTGATTATCATAGCCTCAATAAACAGATAGTGAAGAATGCATATTCACTACCTCAAATTAATTACTTGCTAGATGAGTTGAGTGGAGCACCATACTTCTCCAAGTTGGATCTCCAAAGTGGCTATTTGCAAATTCTCATTGATAGAGAGGATGTGCAAAAGATTATTTTTTGCACAAGGTATGTGCATTTTGAGTGAATAGTTCTACCTTTTAGGCTTCTTAATGCTCCAATAGTCTTCATGAATTAGATGCATTAGATGTTGGATGTGCTATGGATTAGTACGTGGTGGTGTTCTTGGATAATATTTTAGTCTATAGAAAGATGGAGGTAGAACATGCAAGCCATGTGCAAGAAGTCTTAGAAGTACCATTCTTCAACCATATGATCCTCAACTACCTGGTGTGGTTGAATTTGATGCTTCTAACTTTGCCATTAGAGCTATTTCATAGGAAAAATTTCCAAATGTGTTACACCCCATTGCTTTTGTATCTCACCAATTAAATACTATAGAAAGGAATTACTCTACTTGAGATCAAGAATAACTAAGAATAGTATATCTCACTAAGGTATAGAGGCATTATTGCTTGGGGAAACAAGTGATCATGTAAACCAAGCACAAACCCTTGTTGTTTGCATTTGGAGCACATGAAGAGTCAACATCATTTGTGAGAGGAACAACTATAGCTATTTGACATCAAAATTGAGTAAAAACTTGGTAGGTTTTCTGTCACCCTTGATGCCTTATCATGATGACCTGATTTAAAGAGTTTTCCTCTCATTTTGGTGACAATTACTACAATGTCAATTGGTTTAAAAGTCCAAATCAAATTTAGGGCCGCCTTACAACAAGACCACTTCTTTTAGATGGTACAAGGTTATCTTGTAGCATACAACAAGGAATACAATTGAATCTATGTTCTTGCAGTGATCTATGACTTATGCACCTTCAAGAAGCTCATGACTTACAAATCATTGGTCACATGAGTGTGGACAAGATCTTGGGTACCCTACAACACCAATGGTGTTTGTCCAACATGGCATGAGATGTTCAAGAGTTTGTCTAATCTTGTGAGAGCTACAAATGCAACAAGGCCAACAACTAGAAACCAAATGGCCTCCTTCAAATACTTCCCATCCTATTTGCTTGATGGTAACACATGAGCTTAGACTCATCACCTCCTTGCCTAAGACAAAGAAAGGTCATACAACAATTGTGGTGTAGAAAGATAAGCTTAGTAAACAAATCCATGTGACACCAACCTTTGATATAGTGGATGCTCTAACATTGGCCGAAATCTACTTTGAAAATGTCTTCAAACATCATGGATGCCTCATGTACTCATCTTTGACCATGATCCTTGATTCACCGGAAAATTTTGGCAAAAACTCTTCTAGATGCTCCGCACCAAGGTTACTTTGCCAAAGACCTATCATATTCAAACTGATTGACAAACCAAACATACAAATTACACCTTGGAGGATATGCTATATGCCTTTATCAAAATTCACCATACCAATTGGGATGAATACCTTGCAATTATTGAGTTACCTACAATAAGTCCAAACATGCAAGCATTGGGTTCTCTCCTTTCTTCCTTAATTTTGGCCAAGAGACACTTGTTCTAGATTCCTTTCTTGCTCTTCCTCCATCTCATGTCTCTCATACTTCCACCTTCTTGACCACAATATCAAAATCCCTACAAAAAGCCAAATCTCATCTCCTTGTTGCTCAAAATTGTCAAAAACAATACACGGACCAACATTGTCATGATCTCACCTTTCAACTCAATGAGAAGATCATGCTTTCTTCTAGTAACCTACCCCTCCCACTTGATACCAAGTTTGTAAACTTACTCCTAATTGGATAACCATATTTAATGTCACCCAAATCATTTCTTCATTTGCTTATTGACTTGCCTTGCCTTGCCTTGGCATATGCAAATCTATTTTATCTTTCATGTTTCCAAGTTAAAACCCTTTGTTTCTAATCCATCTTCCTTTTCTTCTTATGTCTAATCTCCTCTTCCTCTCCTTGTCACTATCAATGATCATGAGGAGTATCAAGTTGATTGTATCCTTGCACATCGTCAAGTTTAACATAGCCACCAACAACAGATTGAGTGCAAAGTTCTTTGGAAAGGGTATCCCCTTCATGATACCACTTTGGAACCTCTTTCTCATCTCCAAAATGCACAAATGGCTATCCAAGAGTTTGAAGCTTCCATGGCGACAAGGATGTCACCAACTAGCAATGGGGGAATATGTAACAATATAGAGTTTATAGATGAGTTAGTCTAGACTAACAAAGTAGTAAAGAGGCCAAATTACCCAAGAATTATAAAAATATTCTAGAAGCATCTAGGAAGCTATTTGGTACCTTTCAAGTATTGAGTAATGTGCATGCCAAGTGGTCACTTCTAGGAGGAAGCTTCTTGGCTAGCTTAGCTTGCATGCCAAGTAGGTGGCTTCTAGAAGGAAGGTTTCTTGGGAAGCTTCCTAACTAGCTTAGCTTGCATGCCAAGTAGAGAACTTCTAGAAGGAAGCTTCTCAAGAAGCTTTTGTGTTAACTTGGCTTGTATTCAAAGAAGGTAACTTTTAGGAAGTTTCCTAAGAGTCTTGTATATTCCCTATAAATACCATAGTCCAAGCTCATGCTAGGCACTTGGAGTTTTTCTCATTCGAGAGTCCCAATATGATCTTTCATTCCAATTTTCCATTCTCTTATTTCTCTCTTTGGTCCTTTACAAGTGTGAAGAGGTGTAGGTTGTGGGATCTCTTCAAATTTAAATTGATCATTGATCATTGACCAAGGGGAAGGAAGCTCAAGCTCCTCATGTTGACAAGGAAAAATATCCTCTAAATATTGTTGAGGGGGAGATTAATTATGATGGTTTTCATGATGAGGCACAAGGAGGTGCTCCCACAAAGGAGAAAGTTCCCCATATTGAAGAATTAGAAGAGTGTGAGGAGACAAGTGAACCTCAACACATGCCAACACAAGAAGATCAAGTAGAGTCATTAACAAGGAAGATGTTTGGATGCTCTATTTTTGCTCTTGAATGATTTGGAAAAAAGGCTAATTCCACACAATTAGGAGATGATGATATCTCTCTTGATGATGATGATGGTATGGCTTTGATCTTGGAAGAAGAGGAACCTTCTTCATATAATGAGGCTCAAGCTTCAATGGAAAAGCTTGAGTGGAATGTAGCAATGTAGAGGGGGATGCAATAATTGATTGACAATAAGACTTGGGAATTAATGAAGCTTCTAAAAAATCAACAATTACTGGATACTAAATGGGTCTACAAATTCAAAGATGGTCCCACTAATTGAAAGAAGATCTACAAGGCCAGCTTGGTGGCCAAGGAAATCACACAAGGGAAAGATGTGGATTACAATGAGGTCTATTCTCTAGTTGCTAAGTATGCCACTATTGTGTGACTTTTGTTTGGTCTTATCTTAGATTAAATGGATGTTGCATTACTTTCCTCTATAGAAATTTTGATGTGGTGATCTTCATGAGATAGCTTATGGGCTTTGTGAAGAAAATCCAAGAGGATATGGTTTTCATGTTTCTAAAATCCTTGTATGGATTGAAGCAAGCCCCTAGACAGTAGAAAAAGCAGTTCAATGATTTCATGAGGTCACAAGGAAATAAATAGTGTGTTTGATCCTTGTATATATACATGAAAAAGGTGAGTAATGAAGTCTTTGGCTTCATTATTCTGGTACTCTATGTAGATGATATACTTAGTGCAGCTAGGAATAGATCTGATGTTGATAAGCTCAAAGCTCTCTTGAGTTCTGAGTTTAGATAAAAGATCTTGGTACAACAAGGAGGATTTTGGAGATGGAGATCCAAAGAAACTTGGGGGATGGGAAGCTATGGTTAACTCAAGGGAAGTATGCTAGAAAGGTACTCGCAAGATTTAACATGGAGAATTGCAAGGCTGTGAGTTCTCCTTTAGCTCCTCACTTCAAGCTTTCATCAACTCTTTGTCCAACAAATACCATAGAGAAAGGTTTGATGTCCAAGATTCCCTATGACAAGGCAATGTGAAGTCTCATGTTTTTGATGATTTGCACTAGGCCTGAGATTGCTCTAGCTATGGGCAAGACTAGTAGATACATGTCAAATCTAGGTAGGATACATTGGGAAGCTATGAAGTGGGTCTTCAGATATCTCAAGGGTATGTTGGATTTTGGCCTTGTGTTTGATGCTAAATTATATAATGCCAAATCACTTATTGGCTATGTAGATGCTAAATATGGATAAGATCTAGATGGGAGAAAATCCACAATTGGGTATATGTTCATACTTGGAGGTGGATGCATAAGTTGAAGATCTACATTGCAAAAATGAGTACTATAGAAGCTAAGTATGTAGCAAAAGCACAAGTAGCAAAGGAAGCAATTTGGTTGGACAGGCTTGTCATAGAGATGGGATCAACACATGACATTAAGAGGTTTCACAAATATTTTTGATGGATGTCTATAGGATAAATAACAAAATTTGTAACTATTTTTAGTGAACTCTATAACAATATGAGATAGTAATAAATGAAGGCACCACAAATTGTAGTATGGGGTATTCCGTCCAAGTTGCATTCATCTATAAGAATCAAGTGTTATGTTATGGATTTTTAGGAGTGCCATATTGAAATAATGATTGTCAAAAGAGTTGATGTGGTTTGTTGAGAGAGTGGCCACATGGTTTGGTGGGTGGGTTTTGGAATGAGATTTAAAATTTTTTTGGTGGATCCAAAATACTTGCTCTTGAAAATTTGAATTCTCAACTCAAATTCACCATCCTCAATGCAAATTTTCCTTTTGTCAATCATCTAAATGGAAACTTTGTAGTTTCACATTGGTGTGGTGGTTCATTTCCATAGATTAGTATGGCAAAGGATAGCACAAGTTATGGAAAATGATACGCTCCGCCCCACAACAACCAAGAAATTGATGGGGGATCAAGGAATTTTACTCCAAAAGGGCAACAAAAATTTAGCAATGGGAGATCAAGTACCTTTTTTTAGTGTAGGAAGCTCAATTTTGGATGTAGATCCAAGACCTACAAACTCATATTTGGATTTGCAACCTGAACAATGATTAGGGAAATTTGGAGAATTGGTGAGGATGGCTTCTTTTGTGCATGGCAAATCAAAATAGGATGAAAGTTTCCACATGACTATGCACCATTATGGCCAATACTAAATTATTTGGAGGACCTAGAGCATTTTTCACAGATTCATGGTAGGAATTGCAAAAAGTCTATTCAGAAATCCATTGCTTTTAGTTTCATGGCAACATTTTTGATACAAGAGGAGCAAGGATTTCCTTTTCTATGATAGATGATAGGCATTACAAGAAATGGTTGAGGTACATGAAATAATACAAAGAAACTCAAGAGCTGAAGAACAAGTCTACTAGAGAAGGTCTCATAGAGGATGTGGCAAAGGGTGGAGAACTATAGAACATAAATTGAATGGAATGTGCCTATGTTTTGCTAGAATGGAAGCCATGTTTGAGAACAAACCAAGCTTTAGTCTCCCTACTATGCTAAGTTTGGGAGATTTAAATCCCAATTTGAGTGAGGTTGGCTTAGAGGAGATCCATGAAGGTGTAGAGGAGAGCTCTTATGACAACCTGACAAGTATCACTTTTACGGTAATTAGTCAGTAAAGTTTATTCCCATAGAGTTACGAGTCAAAAATGGTCAAATACAAAGTAAAATATAACAATGTAGTTCTTCTTGGTTGCATCTTTAATCTCTTAGGTAGAAACCACACCCAAAAGAGTGTAACAAGCACTAACTTGCGGTCTTGTCACAAATTAACACTCCATAATCACAATACCATCAAATCTTTCCAAACCGACTTTGATTATGATGATTCAAATTCTTTCAAAGCAAGCTACTTCACTACAAAACAACTTTACCTCAAAATTATGTTCCACCCCTCCACTAAAAGCACAACTTCCTTGATCAAAATTGCTTTGCATCAACCTTGTGCACTCACAAATGTAGAATACTACCAATAGTACAATTCCTCATGGATTTGTCAAGGCATTGCTTTGATTGCTATCCAATCAAGATCAAACACACAAAATAAAATCAGAACCATGGAATCCAACATCCAACACTCTAACTTGCACTTCAAAATTCTCCAAACACTCATAAACACACACACATGATTGATACTCTGAATTAAGCTAAATTGTGAGGATTGAGATACAACACTTTGCTTTACTCAACTTCAAAAATACAAATACTAAACAACAACAAACTACAAATGCTTCCTTCAAATAAGCTGAGCACTTTGACAATTATATTACTAATATACCATTCCCTAACAATCTCTAGATCCAAAATTGCAAGTCATCATATCTATCAATTCAAATGTCAATGGTTATGAATCCAATATGATGTCTACTTCTTCCTCTTCTTCCAAACCTAATGTAACTTCCTTTGACTCCTTTACTTCAGCTCTATCAACTTCCATATCTTTTGCTATCTCTATCACTTCTTCAATCTGAACTACAATTGAACTCATGAGCATTGTATCTATCTTCTTATCTTCTGACCCACTCACTCCTAAGTGCTCAGAAAACTAATCCAAGGTCACTTGCACTCCTACCTCTCCTACTTCACCTTGGGTTCCTAACTTCACACTACTTCAAATTTGCTCTAACTCAAATTTCACTAAATCTAATCTAAGACAAACATTGTCTCCTACTTCACTAATTTTTCTATCTACTCTATCTCTTAGGCAAATCAAAAGATTGTTCAGATATGTATCCTTTGCCTTTGCCTTTCTCTTCCTTGTCTCTTGCACCAACAAATTTAACTCATACATGCAAACTTCTTCTACCTTTACTTCAACTTCAACTTTCAACATTATATCGAGTTTCTCTACTCCTCCCACTTGCTCCAATGTATGATCTCAAACTCTCTCCACTTTCATTTCATCACAAAACATCTTTATTGCATCCTTGAACTTGGCCTTAAATGCTTCCTTCTACTCCATGTATTGAGCAAGTTGGGCTTCCACATTAATGATTAGCCCTTGCAAATGCTCTTCTTCTTCTTTATTTCTTCCTGCTTACTCTTGCTGCTAGGCTTCATCCTTCTGTGTTGCCATTGTCTTCAAACTCTCCAACTCCTACTACATCACAAGAACAATTGCCTTTGAAGGTATAACCTCAATGCACGCTTCATCACCCTCTTCTTTCAACTTCTCCCAGACTGTCTTTTGCTTCCTCAATTCTTCAGCCTGCATTTCAAGCTCAACTCCTTGCTTCTTGAAAGCCTCTTGCAAGTTCACAACTCTCTTCTATCTCAGGACTTTGTCAACACAAAGCTCCTCAACTTGCTTCTTACTTTGAGTAACTTATTATTTAACTATACTAGCTCTTTGCTTAAATACTTCACCACTTGAGGTTCATTCTTGACCTCTAGATGATCTCTCTTTAGCTCTTCCTTCTTCTTCTTCAACATCCTTAGCAAGCAATAGACAATCTTAGCTAAGTATGCTACTTCACCAAAATCTTCTTCTTCTACATTGTCTTCACCTTTGCTCACAACTTGCATTGGTGTGTCCTCAATTGGTGCCTTACTCCAAAGTCTCGATCTTCTTACCTTCAAAGTAACTTCCTTCAAGCTGGTATCTTCCTCTGGTGCATTATTTGGTCCTGCTAAGGCAGATTGCCTACTCTTCTTTGTTTTGATTCCTTGAGGAAATGCCACCCTTGGCTCTTCATCTCTATGATCTTCCATGTCCTTTGCAGGCAACTCCAAACATGGCATGTTGCTTCCTTCCATCCAATGGATTTCCTCATGGAACTCTTGATCTTCCTCCTAAGCCACTTCCTCCAACAGCTGCTGCACCTTGGGTTCTCCATCACTCCCACCGCTCAACTACTCACTCTATAGTGTGAGTTTTGCTTCTTCTTCTCCCACCAAGTCCTCTAACTTGTCCTTAGTTTGCCTTCTGATTCTTCTCCTGACAACTGATCTCTTATGATGAACTTGTGCCTCAACACCAGCCTTCTTGTCTTTCTTGGTTGTATTAGGGAAACCATCTCCTTGGATTGACTTTGCTTCTTTGTCTTTGGGATCTTCACCTCCACTCTCTTGTGCTGGCCCGTCTTGGCAAAGTGCTCATTGCTACTTCAGATTTGGCACATGTACTATTGCTCTTCTATATCCACTTCTCTCAGGCCTGGATGGAAGTGCAACACCATCTTGTGCCTCTCTTCTACACTCAACAAATTCAACCTAAGGTAAAAGTGCACTACAAACAACACTAAGTAGTGATGCGGCAATTGATCTCTCCAATTCTAGACCATTTGCCTTGTTTGTTGGTGAAAACACTTCACCCAATTCACCAATTCTCTTGCAAACATTTGGTGAAAGAACATGGCTTGGTGCTTCATGACATAAGTGGTTTGCTTTGGCTTGAAAATTGCCATCATTGCCCCAACAATACTTTGCCTTACCTGGTCTAGATAAGTATCCACTTTATACTCATTCTTTGTACACGGAGTACTAAAGGAATTGTGGATTTTTGTGGTTTCTTTTGTAGACTCTCCCTTCTTGAGGAATGTAGCTCTGATTTCCTCACTAGCCTCTCTTCCCAAGACCAACCTCCAATCAAACTCTATCCATCGAGCCAAATTGCCTCTCTTTCCTTTTGCCTCTAGACCCTCCTCACAATTACTTGCCACTAATTTTGCCATGAAACTTGGAAAACTCAAGTTCCAGTTCCAAGCCAAAAGAAGTGATCCAAAGTTTACTCAACACTTTGATCCTTGCTATGACATCTAACCTCCAAATTGCAAGATTTTTCACAATGAGTGAGGGACTCTTCTTTCCTCCTCTCATTGGCATCATGTGATCTCTCACTTGTAGTAGAAGCTGGAAGATAATTATTCTGTCTCTTGGGCATGAAATTCTAACTCCCTTAGGATTCTTGAACGTCAAACTCTTGGCTCGCTTCATAATAGACACTATTGTAGGTCAACTACTTAGTGGCTTAGGATACTTGTGTGACATTTCAAAAGGCCCATGATGACATCTTGATTTTATGTTTCTTTGCTATGCGGTCATTCTTCAATCACTCTTCATTTGATAATCACTCCTTCTGCATGCATTCCTCCCCTCACTATCAATTTTATCTGGCTCATGCCTTAGCCATTTTCTTGATTATATTTCTAGGCTGGAAAACCCAAAGAAAATTTGTTATGCTATCTTTGCACCGGGTTGATCACCTTGAGGTGAAGTCTTCTTACTTTGGGTTTCTCTAGTGAAATTCCAATTTGAGTTCTTCATTTCCTAACATGAAGTAAATTACTTTGGGTTTGATTCAAAGACACAATTCTTCTTCTTTTGTTGCCATAAGAGGGCAATCCAACTTCTACTATACAATTCTTCTTCAAATTATCACAAAACCAAAAAATATGGGTACCACATACTCCCTCCTCAAATGTAAGCGTCCTTGTGAACACCGACTTTGGGTTCTTTGTACAAGTCCAAGTCCACGGTCCAGTATTTTCAAACTCTCCACCCGTTCACTTGAGTGGCAAAGGGATTGTCATCCATGCAAGTGGAATAGAGCCACTTCCATAAATGTGCATTGCACGGTATGCCCCATCCACCTTAAGTGTAGCTTGCTTGGAAAATTATTTGGCAATTATCATAGAACAACACCAAATCGCCCTCCTAAATAGCAATAGGCTTAATTTCCATATTGAGCCTGAATTTTTGCTGCTCTTGTACTTCTTTTGTAGTTTGCATTGCATCATCTCTTTTCTCTTCTAACCAAATCAGTTGATAGATCCTAAGATCCTGACTTTCTTCCTCCAACAATCATTCCTTGAATATGATGCAATCCAATTTGAAGTATCCAATTTAAATCCAATTTGAAGTAGGTACTTCAAATTCAATTGGTAGCATGGAATACAAGCCATATGTCAAGAAATATGGAGTTTGTTTGGTGGTAATCTTTTTAGTTGTTTGATATGCCCACAAAGCTTCTAGTAACTTTGTGTCCCAATCATAGGCATAATTGACCATCACGTTGTTCAACATTTCACACAATAATCCATTGGCCTTCTCCATTAGTCCATTCACTTTGGTGTTGTAAGGAGTTGTCTTCCAATATTTAATCTGGAAGTACTTGGTTAACATTGACACCATAGGGTTCAGAAAATGGGTCCTCTAATCACTAACCATATCCAGAGGACATCCATAACATGAAATGATGTTTTGGAAGAAAAATTCTATGATTGTTTCCGCATCATCTTTCTGAGTTGCCTCAGCTTCAACCATCTTGGTAGCATAATTGATGCACACCAAGATGTACCAGTTCCTCATGAATCAGGTCACCGGTTGAATTGGACCCACAAAATCAATTCTCCATTTCTCAAATGGAGCCAATGGCAAAATTGGTCTCAAAGGCTATTGGAAAGTAGCCGTCGGCTTTCCTATTCATTGACAAGCATTGCAACTATGAATATGGGCATGAGTGTCCTTATATACTGTAGGCCACCAATACCTTGATGAAAGAATCTTCTTTACAATATTCTTTAGGGCATAGTGTCCTCCTAATGTTTTTGAGTGTAAGGACTTGATTACTTCTCTGACTTTGTATGCCTCCAAGCATCTCCAAAGTACTTCATTTTTGCCCATTTTAAATAAGATGTTGTGTTTTAGCTAGTAAGGTTCCATCTTCTTGAGGAATACTGCTCTCTGCTTTAGGTCCAATCCCTCAAGACATGGCAAGTATGCAAATAGTGATATTCAGCTGCATACTTTGTACTTTGCATTGCCATTAAATGATGTAGCTCTTCATCAGGAATCAATCATTGATTTTCATGTCTTGGTCTTGAATTTCCAACCTGGATAGGAAGTCCACATTTAAATGCAAAGCTCCCTTCCTTATTTGTATATGTGTATGTGAATTCTTGTAATAACAAGATCCATCTTGCAATTTTTTGTGACAAATTTGCCTTCTTGACCAACTGTTGTAGAGCATAATGGTCCACATAGAAGACAAACTCATATCCCAACAAATAGTGTGGAAACTTCTTGCAAGCATACACCATTTTGAGTGCTTCTCTTTGTAATACTCCAAGGACAAGAGAACTCTCCAAGTGAGATACAAGAGAGAAAACACAGGTTTCACACTCAATCTTCCGATGTCCCAAAGAAGCACCTTCTCTTTCTCCTCAAAGAAAGCTCCACCCTTGGATCAAGTACATGGATTGATGACATGTCAATGAGCTCCATCCTTGGATTAGTTGTTTGGATGGGATGACATGTTAGTCCTTGTCCTATCTAGTTGATAAAATAGGTTTGACCAAAGGGAATCTTTAGGGAATCTTCCTATAGGGAGCTCAAAATTGCATGGGTGAGGTATCATTGGAAAGCTCTTGACAAGACAAATAATAGGGAGGAAGGCAAGCTCTTTTGGTCTTGAGAGGAAGGAATCTTTCCATTTCAAGGCCTAATTCATTCGTTTAGGCCTCCAAAATTTGCTCTTAAGTTTTCAAGTTATTTTTGGCTTCTGCTCTATTAGTAGAACTATTCTTTTGGTGACACCTTTCTCTAGTCTACCTAGCACATTCTACATAACATCCTTCTAGATATTACCAAGCCAATTTTTGCCTTTAGATAATATATCTAACTGCTTGTATTACACTCTTTTAGTCGTTGAATGGTTCTTTTTTACAAGTGAAAGTTGTCAGTTGGTATAGTAAATCAGGTAGTCTTTCCTCTTCTTGTCTATCTAACTTAAGATGAATCCAATTTCTATGGAAAAATTTTCCACATACACATGAAAAGGTGCATCCCAATTCAGGGCTCTCATAATTGGTGCTTCAACCAATTTCTTCTTCAGCACTTTGAAAGCTTCTTCTTGTTCTACTTCCCACAAGTAGTCTTTGGACTTCTTCAAGAGCTTTGTTAGGGGTGTAGCAAGCACCACATAGTTTGATACAAAGTGTCTGTAATATCCAACATGTCCCAAGAAGGCCCTCAACTCTCAAATGTTTTTAGGGGATTCCAAAGCTGAGATTACTTCCACCTTCTTGACATCAACTTCAATACCTTGGCTTGAGACTCGATGCCCCAGAAGAATACCTTCCTTCATTGTAAAGAAGAATTTCTTTGGGTGTAATAACAAGCTGGAAAATCAACACTTTTCAAAAGTTTGGTGAAGGTAATCCAAATGCACTTTTATTTGCCCAAACACACAAAAATCATCAATGAAGACTTCCACAAATTTTCACAAAAAGTCTTTGAAGATTGCATTCATCATCCAAAGATTGCATTCATCATCCACTGAAAAGTAGTGGGAGCATTATAGAACCCAAAGGGCATTTGATTATAAGCAAAAGTGCCCCAATTGGTGGTAAATGTGGTTTTATCCTTGTCTTCTTCTCGGATGGATACTTGATTATAGCCTAAAAATCCATCAAGAAAACTATAGCAAGGATGACCAACTACTTGGTCCAAAATTGTATCAATAAAAGGTAAGGGATGATCATCCTTCCTCATGATTGCATTCAACTTGTGAAAGTCTTGGCACACTTGAATCTTCTTCTTCTTTGGAACAATGATAATGAGGGAAACCCACTCACTACTCAAGACATAAAATATTATTTTGGCCCCTAAGTACTTGTCAATCTCATCTTTTACTAAGAGGAAGTACTTTGGGTTCAGTCAATACTCTTGCTAACAAAACAAAACTGCACCTTCAACAAGATCAATCCAATGTTCTCCAAATTGGTGTGGAATACCTGGCATTTGATCAATAGACCAATCAAATATATCTTGGTACTCTATGAACAAGGAAATGTATCCTGCAAACTCCTCCAAAGTGATTGTCTTCAAAATTTTCAAAATTTTCCTTTGAACAAGACAACATCTTGACAGTCATTGGGTTTGATGACTCCTTCAACATAACTGACTCAGCTCAACCCAAGTCAAACTGCAGTCAAAGCTTCTTCCTCCAAATTGATTTCACCTGAGGCAATGTCATATGGGTCTTCATCTTTGACCTCTACCTCGTAGTATTCCAAGTAATTGACTTGGACTTCATCTTTGGAGTCTTCAAACGACAAAGATGATCAATCTTTGGATTCATCTTCATCTTCTAACAAAGTTGTTTCCCCAAGGTGTGGAACCTTTGTCCAACTCACCATCACCAACTTTTGATCTTTGGACAAGATATCCTTGAACCTCAACTTCTGCTGGTGCTAATCCATAGCAACTTGGGCACTATACAACTAGGATCTTCCAATCAATAATGGGTAACCAATTTTGGTTACTAGTCTCAACACAATGTAATTCAACTTGAAGGGCAACCCTCTATTGATCATAGTTATGTTTGATAGCATGCCAAAAAGACAGTCTCATAGTTTGATCCTCAAACTTCAAAATTTGGGGTGTTGGCTCAAACATATGGTACCCCAACCACTTTGTGGTGTCTTTGGTCATGACATTCAGACCGAAACCCAAATCAATGGGTATTGATGTGATCATGCAGCTTGTGATCTTTGCATCTACTTTGGGAGATCCCAAATCTTCTTATTCAATACAATAAATTGTAGGCAAGTCTTTCTTGATCATTGCCCTTACTTTCTTGAGGGCTGAACTTATCTATTTCTTGTACAACTTATTGTCCTCCCACAATTGCTTGAATGTGACATTTGCCTTTGTGGATACTAAGTCTACCATAATATCATATTGGGGTACTCCTCCCACTTTTGCCTTCATCTTTGGGTTTGAAGTCTCTTCTTGTTCAAATTGGACTCCAAGGCCCTTCATGATGGTGACTAGAGTATTGGTGGTCTTGACCCAAGGTTCTTTGGGTCTACTCACCTCAGCTTGGATCAGATCCTTGACTTTGGATCTGATGTCCACCAGAAAAACTAGAAGCTTCATCTTTGTATCCTCCTCCAACTCTTCTCCCAAGTTCTTTGTACGGCCTCTTGAATTTCCTTTTGCAAGGCCTTGGCTTTGGCTTTGGCTTTTGCTAGAATCTTCTCTTCCTTTGTAAAAAGAATTGCCTTTGGATGTAGCCTCTTTGCCTTTTGTGAAGATGAAGAAGTAGTACTCACTTCTTTAGGATCACTCTTCTTCTTTCTTGAGTGTGTCTCAATGTGGTACCCACATTTTTTGTTTTTTTATGGTTCGTAGTGTTTAAGAGACAAAGTAAGCACGGAAAAGACGAATTGCAAACAAAGAAGAGGTGGAAGTAACTTCGGAAGAAAGCCAAAGAAGCTGACATCGGATCCGATGATGGAGGTACTCGGAAGAGGAGTACGCCGGAAGCAGGCCAAAGATCATCGTCTTCGGGTTGGAAAATGTAGGAATGATGAAGACCGTTTAACAACCTCGGTACGTGGCAAGAAAGTACATTTCAAGAAATGGCGGGGGCAGAAGAAGCATGTCTTGATAGTGACCGGGAGAGCATGCAGAAGAGAGAAACTCACATACAAAATTGACTGAAGAATGATTGCAATTAGGGGCAATATAAAATTGCAAATGCACAGGGGGAAGTTGAATTTGCTGAGTAAATTTCCAATTCCTTTGAGTAGTCATCCTGTAGGAATGCGTGTTTGAAAGCCCGTCGAGAGTGAAATTTTCTGAAACCCTGAGGGAGTTAGAGTGTCTCGTCCAGGAGAGAGGCTGATCTTCCAACAGCGTAGAACAAGAGAACAAATCATGGCAAAGAAGGTGGCCAACGCGCTGGTAGTGAGAGGTTTTGCAATTCAAAGGGTAGATGTAGTAGCAAGGATCGAAGTCTTGGTGAAACTTCGTATCACCTTTTTAGCCTGGAATTGGAATTTCAGTTTCTCGGGAGTAATGGCAAAAATCGCTGCCAGTAATTGTGAGGAGGGTCCCAAAGTGGAGGGGAAGAGAGGGAATCCGGCTCCATGGACTGAGTCGGATTGGAAGTTGGTCTTGGGGAGAGAAGCAGGTTGCTCCACTCGAACCATAGCAACTGCTCTTGCCTCTTCCAATTCCATGAGTTGATCCTTCCTTGACTTCTCTGCATCACCTCCTTGTGCTTTCTTCAATCTCCTATGAATGCTTTGGAAGGTAGGAAGATCAAAGTGAATAAGTAAGGTAGACTCAATACCATACACCAATTGAAATGGAGAATATTTGGTGGAAGTCTTCATGGTTGTCCTATACTCCCACAAAATTGCATGAATCCTCTTGTCCCAATGATGTTTAGCCCCCTCCATTTCTGCATCTTTGGCCAACATCATGCACAAGGTCTGATTGGTTCTCTCTGCCAAGCCATTAGAATTTGGTTTATAGGATGCAATTACTTTATGTGTGATAGAGAAATGTTGTAGCATGGCTGTAGTAATGCTTCTTGTAAATTCTCCTCCTCTATCAGAAACCAACTCCAAAGGGCATCCAAACCTAGTGATAATGCGTTCATAAAGAAATCTACCCACTTCATCTTCATTCTTGTCCCTCAATGGTCTAGCCTCAACCCACTTGGTAAGGTAATTAGTAACTACTACAATGTACCAATTGTTCCTTGGGGTTCTATTGAGAGGACCTACAAAATCAATTCCCCACTTCTCAAAAGGTCCTAGTAATGGAATTGATCTAAGTGGTGGAGTGGATGTAGACTTTCTAGCAAAAGCTTGACAAACATGACAAGTTTTGCAATAATCAAGACAATCCTTGAAAATCCCTCTCCAATGGTAACCTGCATCTAGAATCTTGAAAGCAGTCACCTTTCTTGCAAAGTGTCCTCCACATACTAAACCTTCATGAAACTCCTTTATGAGTAGGATATACTCTTCCTTACACACTGCCCTTCAAAGTAGACCATCTGCTCCTTGGTGAAAAAGAATATCCTCCACCATTGTGTAAGGTCTAGATCTTGCTGCAAGGGCCTTCCTCTCCCTAGCATGCATCCCTTCTGGATAGTTACCTCTTGTCACAAAATCCACAATCTCCTTGTACTCCAGTGGAACCTCTTGAGTGATTGAGATTGTCATGAGCTCCTCATCCGGGAAGGAATCATCCATTGGCTCATCTCCATCATGATCATAGGCTCTAGATAAAAAATCAGCATTTGCATGTTTCTTTCCTGGCCTATCCTCAATGGTGTAGTCATATTCAGACAAGAGTATCATCCACCTTGCTAGTCTCCCTTCAACATTAGGCTTGTTGAAGATGTACTTCAAAGCCTTGTGATCCGTGACAATGGTGGCTTTCCCTCCAATCAAGTAGTGTCTAAACTTCTTGAGACCAAAGATCACTACCAACCCTTCTCTCTCCATGATAGAGTAGTTCTTCTCTGCTGAAACCATCTGCCTACTAGCATAAGCTATTGGATGATCATGCCCATCTTGGTCTAATTGACTAAGAGTGCATCCTATAGCTACATTAGAAGCATCAGTGTAGAGGATGAAAGGCTTACTCCAATCAGGTTTAGCAAGAATTGGAGCTACACAAGGGATTGCTTGAGCTCCTCAAAAGCTTTGAGAGCCTCCTTGTCTTCCAAAATCACCATGTAATCTACACCTTTCTTCATGTAGATGGTCAATGCATAAGCCTTGTTGGAAAATGAGAAGATGAACCTCCTATAGTACCCAACCATCCCCAAGAATTGGCATAACTTTGTCAAGCTTGAAGGGAATGGAAGGTCTGAGATTTTCCTCACCTTCTCAGGATCAACTGCTATTCCATCCTTGGAGATGATGTGCCCCAAAAGTAGACCTTCTTCACATCCAAAAATGCACTTCTCTGGATTGAGTGATGCATTTGCCTCATCCAAGCGTTACAAGACTTTGATTAGGTGCTCAAAGTGCTCCTCCTTGCTCCCATAGACACAAAAGTCATCAATGAAGTCTCTCACAAATTTCCCAATGAAAGGTGTAAATACCTTGTTCATGAACCGTTGGAATGTGGCTGGAGCATTGCAAAGCCCAAAAGGCATGACCTTGAAAGCATAATTTCCCCAAGGTGTGGTGAATGTGGTGAGTTGTTGATGCTCTGGTGTAATCTTGATTTGGTTGTATCCACTATAACCATCTCCAAAACTGTACCTCTCATGACCTGCAACCTCCTCCAAGATCTCATCAATGAATGGCAATGGGTAGTAGTCCTTCTTGGTAACAACATTAAGTTTCTTGTAATCCACACATACCTGAAGCTTGCCATTCTTTTTCTTCACAATGAAAATTGGAGACACCCATTATGAATTCTCCACCTCAAAGATAAATCCAGCCTCCTTGAGCTTATCAATCTCCTCCTTCACAACCAAAGATATTGGTGGGCTAATGCGACGTTGCTTTTGGCGGATTGGTCTTGCATGTGACTCCACCTCTATCTTGTGCTCCTCCAAGGTGACTTCCTTCAAATCCTTGTAACTAAAAGCAAGCACATGGATGAACTTGCGGAAAATCTCCTCAAATCTCACCTTCTCCTCCTTGGTAACATTTGGGCCATACTTGAGGGTAGCTAACCTCTCTCTACCTCCTCAAGTGTCAATGGTGATTTGTCTAGGTCCTTCAAAACCTCAGGCTTAGGTGCAAAATCCATAGCACACAAGGGATACACATCTGAATCAGATTTAGATTCATCCTCCTCCGTGAAAGTCTCCTCCTCCATGCTTGTGTCCACACCTAAAGCTCCTTCTTCAGAATCTGATTCCCAATAATCAGAAGATGGTGTATCTAAATGTGAAGTGTTGGTGGTGTTAGTCACAGGAACAGTGACTCTATGGTTTTATGGCCCAATCCTCAAGTACCCTTTGTGCCATCGATCAGTTGTGCGTGCTGCTCTCAACCATGGCCTCCCAAGAAGTAAGTCAAAGCTTGAATCCTTCAAGACTTGGAAAGTCATGAGATTTTGAACTCCCATAACTGAAACTACCACCTTATCCATCACTCCTATTGGTCAAACTTGTTGCTTGTTTGTCATGCTCACCACAAATGTTGAAGGTCTTGAGGGTATCATACCCAACTTCTTCATCAACCTTTCTAACATGGCATTCACTGCTGATCCCATCAACCAATGTATCCTTGATGTTGTGACCATTCACTCTCACATCAATCTTGGAGGCATATTCACAAGCCTCCCATGGTGCTGGCTTGGCATCTACCACCCCCATTGATATTGGAACTTTTGCCTTCTTCTTCTTGTTGCTCCTTGTAGAACTCAAACCATCTCTAAGCTCCTTTCTCAAGGTAGGGTTCAAAGCAATCAATTGGCCCATTGTGATGTTAGCCTTGTGACTACCAACATCCTCCAACACATTGTAGTTCCATTGTTGCTTTGAAATCAAGAAATCCTCCATCCCCAACTTCTTCCTTGGAGTCTTTGTTGTTGATGGTGTTGAGGTGCGAGTGCTCCTAGTAGACATAGGAGTATCCTTGCTTGAAGTAAATCCTTGAGAAGAGTGAACATCCTCTGCAAAACAAGCTCTCTTCTTCTCTTGTGCCAAAAGCTCCAAATTAAGACCCTTGGAGTTTGAGCACTCTCCCTTCTCATACTTGCTCTCAACCACATCTATGGATGCTATCCCACCTTTGTTGGGATTAGGAGCCACTTGGGTTTCCCTACCTCCCTCTTTCCCTCTATTGGCTCCCTCATAACCCCTTCCTCCATGGTAAGTGGAATTTGGGCAATTCCTTTGGATATGGCCTCTTCCTCCACAACCAAAACAATTTCTATCATTAAAATTGTTGGCTGGTTGGCCTCCTCTATATGGATAGTTTCCATAACTCCTAGGCCCTCTCCCTACATTCTGATCCACCTCTCTCTTCTCCCATAGTTGCACCACATTGATCTTGAGATCCGCAAGTTGTTCTGTGATGGTTTGAAGTGGATCTTTTGGTGGAGGTGCAAGAACTGGAGCAACTACTACTTGTGGTGCAACCCTTTTCACCAAAGTATCAAAATTTCCACCATACTTGTAGCCTTGAAGAGGATGCACAACCTCCTTCACCACCAAATCACTCGCATCCCCTTCCAAACTCTCCTCCATACGAATTGCGATCTTGATAGCTTCAACCTTGGAAGAAGGTTTCTCATATCTCACCTTGCTTCTAATTTGTGGTCTCAACCCTGCCACAAAATTCTTGGTGAGCGTGGCTCCTATGCCAATCATTGTAGTCTCCACATCATCCCCACCCTTCCTCAACACTATGCAAAATCTGGACTCCAACTTTTCCACTCTTTCCACATAGACTCTCACTTTCTCTCCATCTCCTTGCTTGAGAATTGTAACCTCACTCATCAATCTCTCATAACTCTCATCAGGAAGAAAGTTCTCAATGAGTGCTGAAGTCAAAGTCTCCCAAGACTCCTCTTCCCCATCTCTCCTCTCTCTCTTTTGGTATTCTGACTCATACCATGTAAGTGCTGCATCCTCAAAGAAATCTGGTAATAATGAGGCCCACTCATTCTTACTCCTCTCAGTGTTTCCTTTGCAAGCTCTCTTGAAGTCTCTCACAAAGGCCTCCACATCTTCTCCATCCTTGCCAAAGAAAACCGAAAGTTTCCTCATCTTAACCTCTCACTATCTTTCTTTTCTCTCAATTTTTCTTTTTCTCTTTTCTTTTCTCTCTCTATAACTAATAGAGTATATACATGACTAACACCATTTGAGAATAATCCACCCTAGGGAACACAAAAGGTTCAGGTTGCTCCAAGATTTCTATAGTAACATCAAATCCTAGAGTGCATATTAATCGAACTCTCATGGATAGTTTATCCATAAGTTGAAAGATTATCTCCATCACTAATCTTGAGAACTAGCTGATGAAGGTGGTAGTATTTCTATAGTTGTACTAAGATTCTCTCAAAGATCCTTCACCAAAGTCTCCAAAAGTGATTTTACTCCACTACACTCATGTCCTTTTGGAAGTCCTTCAACTCGACAAACCTCACACAACTCCTTGGTCTTAGATCTTCTCCCTCCTAATCTTGGTGAAGAAGGTCCAACATGCAAACCCAAGTCAAGTAAGCCTCTCCTTTCCCTCAATCTCTTGCTCTCAAAGGTTAATGGACATGAACTTGCCTTATGTCCCTTCTCTCCACACAAAAAGCACTTAGACTCACTCTTTCCTCCAAGTGGTGTAGGTTTCTGGATCCATTCAACACTCTCTTCAAATTCTATTGTAAACTCTCTTTTCCTCAAATCCACCCCTACAATCACCTCAAACCCTTTAGGAACCTTGCATAATCTCAATTTCCACTCTTGATGACCCTCCATGTTCCCAAGATGAATCTAAACACTCAAACATGTTTTTTGTTGATCTCAAACTCCTCATGCATGAGATCTCCACTCTGCAGAATTGACCCTTCCTCACAATGTCACTCAAATCGCCCAAGCAGTATGTCACAATCTTTTGAAATTTTGTAGACTTGATCACAACTCTAGGATATCCCTCTCTGAAAAATTCAGATCTTTTCATCAAGCCATTTGGCCTAGACACCTTTCTATTCAGCACACAAATTTCAGATTTGGTCTGAAAACAACCCCCCTTCCTTAAAAAACTCATAACGCTCTGCACAAAAACGATTTCTCTCTAATGTTTGTGGCAGAAGGTAGAATACAATGCATTTTATTTTCTTAGAAATTTTCAGGACAATTCACTGAAAATTGAAGAAATGGCAGACTCTGTACAATTTTCCAGAGAGCATGCAATTGCGGGAGCACTTTACCCTATCAACTTTCAAAAATTCTAGCCCAGTGAGCATAATAGCTCTCATAATAATTTTAAATGTGATAACTGAAAGATAACCCAAGCTATCATGTGTAGAAATTTCAAGTCTAGATCTCAAACTTGAGATTTTGCCCAAAATCACCTTAATCCCCAAAATCTGCAATCCACCTCACACAATCTCTCCAATTCTTCTCATGTGTAGAAGATGTACAAAATCACCTCAAAGACATCATAATGAATTACAGGGTATACAAATGGATCTAAGTTCTCTAACATAAGTTCAGCCCTCTCCTCTCCTAATGTTCTCTCCAAGTGAGCTCTCATAGCCTCCTTCTGCCTAGTGTAGAATTGAACGCGGAACATTATCTTGCCTTCTAGAGAGGTCCCAGCAACGGAACCAAAAATGTGAGCTGGCCTATCTTTCACTCAAGATGAACCTTTGATGGCTATTATGGTAGCGCACCATGGACTAAGAAGGCAAGGAACCCGAACTCCATCATACTCCTCCAAGGCTAACATTCCAAGACTCAAGACATTGCTCACTAGAGAACTCAATGAGAGAGAGATAGTTGCAAATGAAAGGATGATGAGTACCTCCTCACCCCTTGTTTATATACTTGTGAAATAGTTACGTACCAAAGTTACCAATTACCGTAGTAACTCAAGTTACTAGACTAAAAGTCAAGTAAAGTCAAAAAGTAGAAAGGAATATCCATTCACATAGATATATTCCCCTAAGCATGTGGTCTTATCTTGACCCAACCACTAAGTCAAGGATTCCTTCACATGGACTATCCTTGGACTAAAGAAGAATCCAAAACAAAAAGGCTTGCGGGCCCAAGAGTTCTCAACTCTTTCCTCAAAGCCAAACACCTAGGAATAATACCAAGTCAACACACTAAAATCCAAAATAGTGGTGCTCATCTTTTCTACTTCCTCTAAAGTAAGGTCCCCTCTATCTTAGCTATGACTAAATTTAGCTAACCATGACTAACATAGAACCATCCTTTATCTCTATATAAATAATATCTCTTAAATACTTGTAATACCAAGCTAAATATCACAATACCACACACATGCACAAATGGGTGTTACAGTCCTTTGTTGGTGCTTCTATAGCAGAAGAAAGCAAAGATTAAGAGTCATCATCCGGAAGTGAGGGATGGGCTGGTGGTTGTAAAAAAATGGAGAGAGGAAATTGTCAAGTTGAGGAGTAAGCTAACTCAAGGAGAGAAGGAAGCCAATGAAATTTAAGCAGAAGCAATTCTTTGGACTAAAAGGTTGGATGCCTTGAAGGAGAACTTTGTGAAGTGCAATAATGAATTGAAGGAGAAGATTGTGTTGGTCAAGATAATGAAAAGTGAAGTTGCTAATGCACAAGTAGGTTATACATTCAAAGGCAAGTGCAGCAATGATGGAGCAAGAGTTAGCAAGTTTAAAGAAGAGTGCAGCAGAGAAGGACCAAGCCTGGCAACAAGAATTAATAGAGCGTAGTTGAGAGGAGGAACAATTGCGGGGATTGCTTAGAGGAGCTGAGGATCAATTAGTCTTGTGTAGACAAGAGAAGGAAGCACTAAAGGCTGAGTTTGAGGATGAGTTGATGATGTATTGAAATGAATTGGAAGTGGAGAGAAGTAAGGAGAAGGTATTCCAAGTGTGGAGTCAGCTGTAGTAGGAGCAATAGTGAAGGAGTTGAAAGCAATGCTAAATACTGAAGCCAAGATTAAATTGGAAGAAGCAAGGCTTCATGAATTGAAGTTGCTTGTGCAAGAAACTTGAAAGAAGAAGGCAAAGGACACTAAATTGGACAATCTTTTGATTTGTTTGAGAGATTGAGTTGAGAGGAAGATGTTAGAGGTAGGAGATAATGTGAGTCTTAGATTAGATTTAGTAAGATCAAATTTAGATAGACTTCATAATGAGATGAAGGAGAAGAAGTTACAAAGTTACAGAGTCCAAAGTTACAAAGTTGGGAGTGTAGGTGTCTTTGGGTGAGTTACTTGAGACATTAGAGAAGAGGGAACAAAAGATAAAGATGTAGATAGATTAGATATGAGTGCAATTATAGTTCAAAGTGAAGAGATAGTAGAAGTAGTTGATGTAGGAGTAGTATTAGAGAGACCTGAAGAAGAAGCAAAAGTGATAGGAGGATCATTGGGTTTGGAAGCTAAAGTCTAGGTTGACATCAAATTGGATTAGAAATAGATTTGGGATTTGAAGAGGCAAATGTGAAGAGGTGCATTGTCATTTTGGATATTGTAGTGCTCATCATTTGAGCTTAATTCCAAGTATCAATCTTGTGTGTGTGTTTGTGAGTGTTTGGAGAATTTTGAAGTGCAAGTCAATGTATTGGTTGGATGTTGGATTCCATAGTATTGATCTTCATTCTGTGTGTTTGATCCTAAGTGAAGTGTAATCAAAGTAATGCCTTGACAGATCTTAGAGGGAATTGTAGTGTTGGTACTATTTTGCATTTGTGAGCACAAGGTAGGATTGATGCAAAGAAATTTTGATGAAAGGAAGTTGTGCCTTTAGTGGAGGGGTGGAACACATTCTAAAGCAAAGTCATTTTATAGTAAAGTAGCCTTCTTCAAGAAAATCCAAATCATCACAATCAAGATTGTTTAGAAATATTTGATGGAGTTGTGATTATGGAGTGTTAATTTGTGACAAGACTGCGAGTTAGTGCTTGTTACTCTCTTTTGGGTGTGGTTTCTACTTGAGAGATTAAAGATGCAACCAAGAAGAACTAAAGTGTTACTATTTTACTTTGTATTTGACCAGTTCTAACTTGTATCTCTATGGGAACAAACCTTATTTACCTGATTACCATAAAATTGATACTTGTTGGGTTGTCACATGATTTTGGCATTGTTGGGTTGTCAAGGATACAAATCTTGGAGTAGAAGAATATGAAGCCAAATTTGAAATTGGGTGTCCAACCAATATGAATGTCTGCATTGAGAGAACAATGGGAAGAGAGAATTTGAAAGAAAACTTTGCACCATGAAGAAGAAGAATGCCAAAAGAGCCATATCACCGTTGACAAAGCTGAGAAAGAGGCGTTGCACCTTCTTCACAAAGTTCAAGAAGCCTTGAAAGACCTCAAGCAAAAGAAGCAAGAGATTGGGTGGTGAGGTTACTTTGTCTCTCTTGATCCCAAGAAGAAGAAAGACATGAGTAGACAAAAAAATTTGCTACAACCCAATACACCAACTCCCACAAGAGCTATCAAGGAAGCCAATTTCATAAAAGAATTCATTTTTGAAAAGAAAACACAAATCTTGACAGAAGAAGAGTATTAATATCTTCTCCATATGATTCCTCAACTTGTTTGAAGGGATATGAAAGAGACAACTGAAGAAGTTGAACCTTTGTCTCCAACTCAAGTTGAAGTTGACTTACCAATAGAAGAGCAATTGGTCAACAAAGACTCCATCTTGAACTTGGTGAACCCCGGGGCAGAATTTGATGCACAAACACCAACTAGTACCTCAGGTGCATCAAGCCCTACATTACCACAGCCTATTTTTCAAAGATAATGTATGACTTTGTTACCCATTACCTGACAGGCTTACCAAAAGTTCAAGGGAATTGAACAAGACAAAGACCCTAATGAATTCATCAAAGAATTTGAAGTCATCTTCTTTGCCAATATGGAGCATGACTCTGCTGACCAACTATGGATCTTCCCAAGTCCCCTCCAAAAGGAAGCTCAGATTTGGTACACGCATGAAACCCAAAAGGGGTTCAAACTAGCGGACTAAGCAGATTTGAGAAACAATTTCTTGGAGCAATTTGGGAAGTTGATTACAACACAAGTGTCTTTGCGGCACTCAATGATTTGGATAGAGGGAAGAAAGAGAAGTTGAGAGACTAGTTTGAGCAGTTCAAGGCCTTATTGAACCAAGTTTTGAAGCAATCCGGTGTGGTGGGTTACTCCAATTCCCAAGCCATCACCTGGTTCATTGGCAGATTGTCCTCAGAGATTTGTAGAGATTTGATTTGAGTTCCTTGAGTCTCCACACTATGAGGTAAGGAATGGGAGGCAAATTTAGTCTCTCAAGTCACAACATTGTGGGATAACACATGGGTGGCATCTATCATGGGAGTGGCATTGGTCTGGGTCTGCATCTCATTGTAAGTATTGGTCTGGCAAGCAAGACTATGTAGTCTTGGTCCAAGGTAAGCCCTCACCTCAGCTAGACTACTCTCACTCTCCTCTACTTGAACATGTACATTCTCACACCTCTCCATAGCAAATGCTAATTCTCATGCCTGATTTTGTAACTGGACCCTATAACCCTCAGCCATGGCAGCGGCACCTAGGTTGTCCAAGTCCAAGTCAACTAATCTTTGCTCTCTCTCTATCTCATAAGTAATAAAGGTCAAATGCCTCTCCTCCTTTGCAACAAGAGTATCCTCTTACTCACAAAGGACTCTCTCTCTCTACTAACAATATACCATGCTTCTCAAAGCTCTCCAATCTACTCTCATGCTCAAGCACTAATCTCTCTTGCTCCTCTGTGCTCTCTAATCTACTCTCGTGCTCAAGCACTAATATCTCTTGCTCCTCTACACTCTCCAATTGCCTCTCCCGCTCAACCAAATGTCTTTCCCCCTCCATAGACAAAGAAAGGGGGGAAGAGGGAGAAGAGGGAGAAGGAGTTATCTCAAAGGATGAAGATGGAGAAGGAACTCTCTCTCAAAAACTATCACAATCTAACCTCACTACTAGTAAGGCATATGTTTCAACACAAATCTATTGAATACCTGTTTACAAGTGGTACATTGAGTCATCCATCAAGTAAAAGTCACTTTTGAATCAAGTAATACTCAAGTTCATTGATTAAGGCATGTTAAATTAGCTCATTTATTAAATCTAGTAATGGTATATACAATAGAGCTTTGTATGTTTTCAAACAATTAAAAAATACAAATATATATCAAAACTCAAATCTAATCAATCACTCACCATCCTCATCTCCTCCCTCATCCTCCTTTCATCCTTGTCCAAGCTATTTGCATCCTCATGATCATTATCTATCTCTTCCTCACATATAATCTCCTCCTCTCCATCACTCAAGTACATCACTTCCTCCTCAAGAACAAAACCTCTCTCCATGAATAGATGAGTGAATATCTACCCAAGGAAGGTAACTGTAAACCTATGCCCCTTAGGTCTCCTCAATTGGCTTTGCAAACTCTCCACCTCAACAACGATAGCTCAAAATGCTAACTCTCCCCAATGATAATCCTTCACACTAAAACTCCTCAACTTCATCTTGGTATTGAGAACCGAATGCCCATGTACAATCTTGGGCCAAATAGTTGGTGCCACAAGTGCACCCATCAACTAGTAGAAAGCCCTAAAAGCAAGATACACACATTGCCTTGCAAGATACCTCTTTGCAACCCTGTCTCTTTGTGGAAACCAATCTGAAACAATTGTGTAAGGAACAGTCCTCCATTTTGGTGTTCTCCCCCTTGGCATGGCAAGTGCATCTCTATATGTCCACTGTCAATTGAAATTGCTTCCCTTTGACCAAACCTGTGCAAGAATTCTTGTTCCAAGAACTCACAAACTTAATACATGGAAGAACCTACAAAAACCACCAAGAAAAAAAACTTAAACCTTAATCCTCATACATAAAGATGCTAGTCTCCACTCAGTGGGACTCCTAGATAGAAAAAAATGGATGGATGCAGCAGGAAGCCACTTGTTGCCACCATGGGATAGGGTTTTTAGGAGAGATTATCACAGGATGGTGCTCACCAACATTGGCAGATAGTTTCCATGGTGCCAAGCATGAGATGTGGTGATACAAAGCATGGGGCAATGCCCAAGGCCAAGCATGGATGGCCACTGGTGCTGCCAACAAGGCACAGCTGTGCTGGGTACTACTGCTGGATAGGGTTTAATTCAAAGAACATTTTGATGGTGCCGGGCAATGCTTGTCGGCATTATGGAACAAAAGGGTTTAGGGTTTTAAGTGTGGATGATGCTCAGCAATGTTGGGCAACACAAGAAGGTACATGATGGTGCTACAAGATAGACACAGTTGATGTTGGGTGATGTTCATAGGTGCTGATAATTGCAACTCCTAAAAGTTCAAGAAATACATAAATAAAGATTGAACTTTTCCAAACTAAAGTGAAATGGAAAAAAATAACTTAAGAAAGCCAGAATAATACCTTTGGACATGGGTACTGAAGGATAAATTTGAGGCTGATTACATCAAGATTGACCTCCTTGATTCTAGCTATAGCAGTTTGAATCTGATGTTTATCCATCCAACACCATTTGATGAAGTTCACTGGGTGTTGAATGGTATGAAATCCAATCAGCCAATCTCCTTCTTGAGTATTCTTCATGTCTAGACCATCAACAATCTTCTCATAACCCCATATTTCTGCCATGGATACTATAGGAAATGTAGGAATTGGGAGGAAATTTGATTTCTTGCTCTCCTCTTCCTTCTCACTTCTGTTTAGAAACTACTCTCGGACCCTCTCCTCTCCTTACCAATTTTGAATTCTCCTCTCCTTCTCAATTTTGAATTCTGGTCCCAAAATGAAAATCCTGCAATCTTGTCTTCAAATGCAAATCTTTCTTGAACCCATCCTTTTTTTTCTACGCGGTCGCCTTCTTTCTTGAACCCCACCACTCAAACTCCTTGTTCTACCTAGAAACTCAAACAACACTTGAAATCAAACATGTACACTCTTTGAAACCCCAAAATGCTCAACTCTTTCAAACGACACCCTTTTCTTTCAAACACTTGAAGCTCAAGAGCAAATAGGTCATTTCTTGATAACTCCTCAAAATGGCCCAATTCCAAAAATATGAAACATCTATGCAAGAGGAGGGTTTATATAGCTCCCACATGATAAAATATATGTATATCTCCCACTAACTAAATTTGTATCTAAGTGAAAAGAACCCAAATTTGGGGAGGAAAAACTAGAATCATAAGCGGCAACCAATGGCAACATACAACACACCATATCACCAATCTATGCACTTGACTGCTACTTTAAAGAAAGAGTGCCTCCAAGTACCATCACGTGGTACTATCAAGTGCCGATGGGTGCCAACCAAATTTAAACATGCTGGTAGGTGGCTCCTTACGCTGGCCAGCATCTACAAGTGAGTGTCAGCCAATGCCACTCTTACCAACCAATATAAAGATGGTCTTCCAACACACATTGGGCATCACTCTGTGCCATCCAATGACTTCTAGTTCATATTGGGCAAGACCGAGCACCATCCAACAACTTCAAGTGTAAATTGGGCAACACTTGGTGCCTACAAATATACATTGGGTGTCTCCAAGCTATCATGTCATGCTCAAGGGAGCAACATACATTTTTGTAAACTTGTTGTTTGTCCAAGGATATATGTATAAAAATGGGATAAAATACACAAAACATTACAAGATATGAAGAATTGAAGAATGAACTATTATTATAGAGAAAATCATTTGAGCATATCATCAAGGGGATGAGCAAGGCATTATTGTATCACCCTTGACCTACTTTCTTCTCTACCAAGTTCCATTCCATTACCAAGATATTTTTGAATCTATGTGAATTTCCTTTGTAAATCCGCCAGCCTTCTAACCAAACATCTGACCTATTGATTAAAAAGATATGTAAAATAATACACACTAAAACCCACTTAAAAAAATATTCATTTCTAGTATTGTCTTTAAGTTGCACTCTTAGCTCATGAAGAGAATGCCATCTAGCTTTCAATGCTCTTATACACTGCTCATTTATCATCCTTGCCTTTGCCAAATATTTGTTGACCTCTTGCTTGTCCCTGATGGGGCCTACTTGAAAGTTGAGAGTAGGCGATGCATGGGTACATAACCAAAATCACCTTAAAGGTGCTCTTTTTCCTCAAAACTATGACATTCCTCCCTCTCTAGTTCAAATTATTCCATAGTGATGATTTTTTCAAACAAGTCATGTCTTGACATAACCCTAGCATTCCTAGAAATAAACAAATCAAATCATAACTTTAATAAAATCATGCAAATGTACAAAGAAGAGCACCAATACATTGAACAAAAGAAAAAACAAAATATAGAACTTTCCTCCAATAAAATTATAATTCTCTTCTTATCATCACAAATCACTTGGCCATTTTAGGAATATGAACCCTTTTGGCTGAATATATTTCTATCCATTGTGGGTCAAGCAACAAGAGGAAACAATGTTCCATCTACCAGACCAACACAACCAAGGAAAACTTTTTGTGCAAAAATAGTGATATCCTCTTCTTCTCCTTGTGCTCAGGCCATGCAACTTGACTCCTCATCAAGTCTAATATGGCAGTCATAACTCTATATGTAAAAGCAATTGTTGAGCCTGCACTAATGCCCCAAATATTTAACCCCCATGCAACACAAGCTCCATGCTAGTGATGCCCAAATCTATTCAGAGCTAGAGCTACTTGGATCCACATTGTTATTCACTCCCTTTGGTAGTATTTTTCCAAAATAGTGTATGTTTTAATCAAATCTAATAATGTTGAAAAAGAATCAAATTTCATTCTAGTAAGCTAGCAAAAGTTCTTCACATCTAGGTTTCTAAAATACTTTATCACAAATTCTTGACAACAAGGATAAGTAACTTGGGGTTCTAGGTATCAATTTGTATATACATATTCCTACCCAATAATCAATAAATCTAGCATATCTAAATCTCCTTCTACTTCTTTGTCTTGAGCTTCATCTTCTAATCTTTGCAGCAAAATCTCCAAATCTAAACAAGTAATCCATTGTATACATTTTCTAATATTTCTAATTACTTCTATACAAGTGCTCCCTCTGGCATGTTCTACTCGACTCAATTCTTGAATCACCAAAGATAACACCTGCTTGGCATGCTCTACACTTTCCACTTGAATCTCTATTATCTATTTTTGAATCACCAAAGATAACCTATACTCAACATGCTCTACACTTCTCACTTCAATCTTTATTCTTTACACATTGAACAAGAAAACAAGATAAGAATTTCATTTTGCAACTTGTACTAGTTGTCACTCCTCCTTCCAACCTTCACACAGCCCATACTCAAATCTTCCCACTCCTTGGTTCTTGTCTTGTTCTTGTTCTTGTCCTCCTTCTATTCATTTTTCCATCTCAAGTGGTTCATTTGTGTTCTTGTACATCATCCCAATCAGTGGCCATCACATTCATCCTAACCTAAATGAGGCACTTTGTTAACCCTAAAGTGTAATTAATGTGTTACAATGTAATAACAAAAAATCCATCTCCCTTATTTCCTATGAACTACCTCATATGGAGTTGCTAATAATAAGGAACTTCACCGGAACTATGTAATAGTACCTTTTCTTCCTCTGGCCTGCACTTTCTACCTTTTTAGTCAACACTTCATAATAATCTATATGAAGATATACAAGGCTTTGTAGAACTATTCTTGAAACCCCCTATTTTAAATCTTCATTGTGATATTAGAGTGTTCTATATCTAGCTATAAATTAGATGATGGATAGTAGAGTGAAGCACATTGACATCAAGTATCATTTTCTCAAACAAGTTGTATTTGAAAAAATGATTGAGCTAGTCAAGATTGATAGTAAACTCAATCATGTTGATGCTTTTACCAAAGTGATTTCTTTGGAGAGTTTTTTGAGACATTTTTTTGCATATATACCTCATTGCACAACATACATTGTTGTCAACATCACACACTATAGAAGCACAACTCACACATAAGTCATACATGGATTCTAAAGTGCCACAATCACCCCCCTAGCTGGCCATTAGGTCCCTCTAACTCCATATAGCCATCTACTCCAAGTATATGGTATACCCTATGTTGGGCTAAAGATCAAGAGGTTAGGTATTATTGAGCCTCATTATTAGTTGCATATCTAGAATTTATATCTTATAGGGGATGAAATAGCTATAGGTCAAGTACATTTAGGACATAATTACTATCCTTGAGGAACCACTATAAGGAGAGGAGTCATACATGCCAATGCTATCCTCTCAAACAACTATCACACACTAACATAATAGCATGTCCATCAAAAGAGCTACATAACATACACCACAAGCCTACAATACAAGTGCCAAGCTTGGGTCCATAGTACCATCAATATTTGGAAGGTGGCATGGTGCACAATTGCGTACATCATCCTTCCAAACAACACCATCATGTCCTTCCAATACAAGGACTCCAAATAGAAAAACCTCATGCACTCTCAAAATAGTACGGCCTATAGACACATCAAGTGTCATGGGTGCTATCTGCTATAGATATACATAGCCACCTAGATGAAATCAATGGATCGAGGGTCTATAACCTCTTCCATAAATGGTAGCATAGCATAAGGTATCCCTATGTTGAGAAATTACCAAGTTCTCAAAGGCCATCAGCATCACTTTCCGAAAGATCTCTCCTCATTGAGGACATGTGCTCATCCATACATGTGGATCATCAAAGTCCAAAACTACAATAGCATCTTTACAAATGATTATAAGTGAATCTGGATCTTGTCCATAGAGTAGAAAGCAAGGAGAGAAGGATGCTAAGAAGACTTGCCAGCTCAACCAATATCTCATGGCCAACCAAGGTAATTGGAGATCCCAATCTCCCAAGTGGCCTCTCTGCAAACCACTCATCATATCATTGAACATGATATGATGAACCACACATTTGGCAACAAACTATTGTACATCAATCTGCATATTGTGGCACCACAACACCAATGCAAAAATAGTCCATCATTAAGACATCATCATGAATGTCTCACTAAGCTACACCATTATCTTCACTCTTTGGATCTATGACTCCAATAACTCCTCCTATATGAGAGAGATACCACTAAAGCCTTAGAAAATATGCATAAAAGGTAGATGCATGCCAACCTGGCACCATCTTCTCATTTGTCTCACCATGCCAACATGCTTTGGTCTGATCATGCTGGCTGGGACATGGGTTTCTACTCAACCCATTTGCATCATGATTCACCACTCCATGTCAATGAATAAACATGAAATCATACTCTTTTAAAATCAGAGCCCATTGTGCAAGCTTCCTCTAAAGCTTGTCAAACTCCATCAACCACTTCAATAGTTGATGATCATTGATGAGAGTAAAGGAGTTACCAAATAAGTCACATTGGAAATGTGCTATTGCTTGTATTGCTGCCAAGCACTCTCCCTCATATGAATTATACTTCCCCTCTGCTGAATTCTTGGAGCAACTAGCATAGGCCACCACAAACTCTTTCCCCTCATCATCAAGTTGGGTGAGCACTACTCCAAGCCCCAACATACTCCAATCAGTGTGAACTTGAAACGGTCATCCTTTTATTGGTCTTCTCAAAATAGGAGCAACTGTCAACCTCTCCTTGAGCTCTACAAAAGCTCTCTTTTAATCATCTCCCCAACACCACTCATGTGTAATCTTGGTCAGCTTTGTCAAGGCCTTGGTAATGACACTAAATCCTCTAACATATTGGTAATAGAAGTTCACCTACCCAAGGAATGCTCATACTTTGCTCACATTCATGAGCTGAGGAATATGTGCAATAGCCTCTACCTTGGTCTATTGAACACCAAGTCTTCCAAGGTAGATAGTGTGACCCAAATACTCAGCCTACTTGTGGAATAACCTACACTCCCAAGATGCATACTCTCCATGTGAAATCTCTACCAAACCAACCTCAAAAAGGTCTCTACTTCAGCTCTAAATTAGTGCTCTCTCCATGTCATTATATTGATAGGGACGTTAGAAAATTGATGTATTGCTAGTCAACTCAATCTTAATACCAAGTCCGTTTAGAGCACCTAAATCCTTCATACTGAAGGAAAAGCAACTCATGTAGCTCCTCAAGAACCTCCAAACTCTTCATCTTTCTCCTCTTGTAAGCTGAGGTCCAAGATCTGGCTCCCAAGTATCCTCTGTAACTATCAAAGGAGTGGAAGATATATTGATTGCTACATTAGGCCCTTGGGAGCAGTAGTACCATGCTTGCAACCACTAGAAGTCCCAACCTTTGTGTGAAAAACTCCCTCTAATCTAGCTACAAGCTTCATACATGCACTTGTTGCATCCCAAGTAGACCAAGGTGTAATCCAAGTAGACCATGCTCACTTGGATGGACTCCAAGTAGACCACTCTCCCTAGTAGCCATTGTTTGTGTCCCAAGAATACCTTGTCCACTTGGTCCATCACCTCCAACATGTACTTGAATTGTCTTGATATGCACAAAGCTTATAGGTGTTTGAGTGGTGATGCCTATCAAGCACATCCTATGTTGCTCTACCAAGCCAAGGCTCACAATCCTAGTCAAATAGTTCAAATCCATAGCCTAACCCAACACCCAATGCTTTGATGCCTCTAACACTGCTGGAATAGCCATAATACCGATGCAAAAATCCATTGCCCGCTCTCTCTCATTGACATTGGGCTCCACCAACTACTATAACTATGAGTTCCAAACAAGTCCCGGACCTCCCTCTTGAAAAGCTTGAGAGCTTGGGAAACTCATAAGTGTGGAAAAAACAACTTGGGGCTCTCCAACTAGGTTCACCACTGCCATAGGTGACCTATCAGCCACTACCATTGTTTGAGACTAGTGTCCAACATCCAAAATCTCGTCAACAATAAGGTAGTCAAGTCGCTTAATCCTATCATAAGCATGTTGTAGAACCTCTCTAAGTAAGAGGTTTGTTAACCAAAAACAAAGATGATACTCTATGATCCCACTCAAGCTACATCTAATAACATGGTATGTCCTATCCAAGAATGGACTTGATGTGTACTTGCCACCACCTAGGTGCAAGAATCACCCATCAAAGGGACATTCTCCAAAATGTAAGCTAGAGAAACGGACTAATGAACCAAGAGATGTCGTAGTATCCATAACATCTCCCAAAACACACCAAAATAGGGATCTTCAAGATCTAGACCTCAGCCAATGTGTGTATGTCCCTAACATGGCAATACAAAAATCACCAAATGAATGGGACCATGTCTCTCCAAATCTTGCACCCTTAGCAAGGAAATGTTTGTTGATAGGTTCTTTTGGTAACCCTTGACTACTAACATTGGTAATGACTCAAGATAACAATAGGCCAAGTGTGCCACATGATGTAGAGAGACTCACTAAGTAGTCTCATCTCTCTCCACATACAAGTACCTCTGTACTTGTATACTTGCTTGTAGTACCACAACTAGTCCAGTGCTAATCCCACCAAATAACTCCAATAGGTATACTCCCTCTATTGGATACTGCCAAGCAATGAGTGTGGTATCCAGAGGTATCAAAGTAATCAACTCTAGAGGCTCATCCTCACATTGGTCTCTTGGTGGTACAAAGGTTCCACTCCAAGCTTGTTGCACCAAGTGATCCGCATGCTACTGCAATGCCTCTTATGAACTCCACAATGGAACAACCAAGGTGGATGGAACAATCCCTCTTGTACTCAAAATCTGAGTGATCTCTTTTGGTATTGGAGTATCCTCTACATGGGCATTCCCCTCCAATAAGTCACCAAGCCAAGTAACAAAACCACTAAAAGCTTAAATTGATGCCACCATGGTCCCAAATTGTAGTGAACCAAGACTACCACTATTGAAGTGTACTAGTAGGTGACATACTTTTCCCTCACCTATCATGCATATAAACATTGCTATACAACATACATTGCTATCAACATCATACACTATAGAAGCACAACTCACATATAAGTCATAAATGAACTCTAAAGTGCCACAATAATCAGTTTACTTACACAACTCAAACCACACTCAATAGATCAATACTTAATTTGTCATTCAGTAATATGCTAACAATTGGGCATTGATTATAGTCAAGTCACATCCACTCTAGGTAAGAGACTCCAAGTGAACGCTCGCCGGCTTTTTGTCCCCTCTAACTAGGAACTCAACAATAGAGAAGTGAGCTCTTTGGAGCCCACTTCTCTGTTCTCAAGGTATACTCCTGAATTTGACCTAGGTCTCACCCCAGTGCCCCATTGACGGCACACCCAATGGTACAAATGGTGCAAGTGATGGTGGGTCCTACCATGTAGTCAATACCCTAAACACAAAATCTGACCGTTAGAAAGTAATCTATGGGTAACTGCCAAAATACCTCTAACTACTATCATTGCTACTCCAATGTCCAAGCAATCTAGATGCGACGCTACAAATGGCATGATATTTTTTGTGTATATATACATTGCTATACAACATACATCATTGTTAGCATCATACACTATAGAAGCACAACTCACACATAAGTGATACGTGAATTCTAAAGTGCCACAATCACCTCCTAGCTGGTGGTTATGTCCCTCTTAACTCCAAATATCCATCTATTCCAAATATATAGTATACCCTATGGTGGAAAAAAGATCATGAGGTTGAGTGTTATTGAGCCCCATCGTTAGTTGCTTGCCTGCAATCTATACCATATAAAGGATGAACTAGCTATAGGTTAAGTACATCTAGGACATAACTATTGTCCCTGAGGAACCACCATGAAGGGAGGAGTCATACATGCTATATGCCATCTTCTCAAATAGCTATTACACATTAACATAGTAGCAACTCCACTAGAAGAGCCACATAACATACACCGCAAGCCTACATGTACCAGTGCCAAGCTTGGGTCCATAGTATTATCAATGTTTGGGAGGTAGTACAACACACAATTGCACACATGATCCTTCCAAAAAATACCATCATGTCCTTCCAACACAAGGACTCAAGATGGCAAACCTCATGCACTCTCAAGATAGAGTGGCCTATAGAAACATCAAGTGTCATCAGTGTTGTCTGCTATAGATAAACATAGTCACCTAGATGAAATTGACAGATCAAGGATCTATAACCTCTTCCATAAATGGTAGCATAACATAAGGTATCCTTATGTTGAGGAATTGCCAAAGTCTCAAAGGCCATCAACATCACTCTCCAAAAGATCTTTTCTTGTTGAGAACATGCGCTCATCCATACATCTGGATCATCCAAGTCCAAAACAACAATAGCATCTTGATAAATGGCTATAGGTACATCTAGATCTTGTCCATTGAGTAGAAAGTAAGGAGTGAAGGATGCTAAGGAGGCTTGCCGGCTGAACCAATAGCCCATGGCCAACCAAGGTAACAAGAGATCCTAATCTCCCAAGTGGCCTCTCTGCAAACCATCCTTTTGCAATCCTCTCTTCATTGTCTGAACCACTCTCTTTGCTAAGCCATCTGCCTTAGGGTGATCTTGAGAGGTAGTATGATGATCAATCAAAACCTTGTCACACAAGACCTGAAACTCCTCCAAGAACTTTGTACCTTGATCAGTCAAAACCTCAGTTGGTGCACCAAAATGACTAAGAACCCAATCTAGGAATAAGTAGGTTGTCCCTTCACTTGTCATGAAGTGCCACAAACTCAATCCACTTAGAGAGGTGCTCCACCATCACCAAAATGTATTGAATGATGTCTCATAGTCAATGGTAAAGGTCCAACAAAGTCCAAACTCTAGCGGTAATCCAATCCAATGATAGGTAATGGGTGTAACTATAGTGTAGGAGCATTAAATGATGCTCTAACTCGGTCACAAACCATAAATATGGCAACAAACTGCTCTACATTGGTTTGCATACCGTGCCACCAATAATGACTCTAAAGTAAAATATATGTACGGTTTACTCCAAAATGTCCTAGCTCCTCATGAGCATGATGGACCAATTGTGGTCTCCAAGATAGAAGTGCTACTACTCTCACTCTACCATCCTCCTCTACACGAAGAAGGATTGCTTTCCAATCTAAACTGAAGGATTGTTGAAGGATTGTTGAAGGACATAATCTCTCTCTTTGGCTCCAATTGTACCACCCACAACACCAGTGAGAAGATAGTCCATCACTAAGACGTCATCATGAATGTCTTGTTAAATTGACCACTATCTCCACTCTCCAGATCTATGACCTCAATAACTCCTCCTATATGCATTGAGAGAGATACCACCAAAGCCTCAAAAAATATACAAAGAAAGGCAGATGTGTGCCAACTTGGCATTATCTCCTCATCTGTCTCACCATGCCAATGTGCTCCAGTTTCATCTTGCTGCTAAGACATGGGTTTCTACTGAACCCATTTGCATCACGGTTCACCACTCTAGGTCTATAAATATTGTGAAATCATACTCTTATAAAATTAGAGCCCATTGTGCAAGCTCCTTGAAAGCTTGTCGGACTCCATCAACCACTTCAATAGCTAATGATCAGTGAGTGAGAGTAAAAGGGTTACCAGATAAGTCACATCAGAAATGTGCTATTGCCCATACTATTACCAAGCACTCTCTCTCATATGAATTATAATTTGTCTCTGCTGAATTGTTGGAGCAACTAGCATAGGCCACCATAAACTCCTTCTCCTCATCATCATGTTGGGTGAGCACTACTCCAAGCCCCAACATACTCCAATCAATGTGAACCTAAAATGGTTGTCCTCTACTCAGTCTCCTCAAAATAGGAGCAGATGTCAACCTCTCCTTGAGCTCTACAAAAGCTCTCTTTTACTCATCTCCCCAACGCCACTCTTGTGTAAGCTTGGTCAGCTTTGTCAAGGCCTTGGGAATGGCACTAAATCCTCTAACATAGCAACAATAGAATTTTGCCAACCCAAGGAATGCTTGCACTCTACTCACAGCCGTAGGCCAAGGAATACATGCAATAGCCTCCACCTTGGTCTATTTGACACCAAGTCCTCCAGAGTAGATAGTGTGACCCAAATACTCAACCTGCTTGTGGAAAAACCTACACTTCCCAAGATGTAATTTGAGTCCATGAGATCTAAATCTCTCAAACACCTCCAACAAATGTCTCTCATGCTCCTCCACAATAGTGCTATAGACTCAAATGTCATTATACAACACCAAGCAAAATCTAATCCAAATAGGATCCTATCCATGACCGTTTGGAACTCAGCAAAACTATTCTTTAACCCAAATGGTAAGAACCTCTAGTGATATAACACATCCCTACTATGAGGATCAATAGCCCAAAATGTTGTCTTGGACTTATCTTCCTCTCTGATTGGCAACTAATGATATCCTACTTGAAGATCCAAAGTACTAAAGACCTTTGCATGCCCAATTGCATCAAAGATCTCCTCCGGTGTAGGCATGGCATACTGATCAACCCTAGTATGTTGGTTGATAGGATGGTAATCTCCACACATCTGCTTATTTGTGTAGTTGCCATGCATATCCTTCTTGACTGACATCACTATAGCTAATGTATACTCTCCATGTGAAATCTCCACCAAACCAGCTTCAAAAAGTTCACTACTTTGGGTCTAAATCAATGCTCATTCCATGTCACTATATTTGTAGGGACATTGAAAAATTGGTGTATTGCTAGTAAGCTCAATCCAAATACCAAATCTTTTTAGATCACCAAATCCTTCATACTAAAGGCAAAACAACTTGTGTACCTCCTCAAGAACCTCTAAACTCTCTGTCTTTCCTCTCTTGTAAGCTTGGGTCCAAGATCTAGCTCCCAAATATCCTCTGTAATTATTGTAAGAGTGGAAGACATATTGATTGGCTACTACATTGGGACCTTGGGAGCAGTAGTGTCATGCCCCCAAGCACTGAAGGTCCCAACCTTAGTGTGAAAAACTCTCTCTCATATGGTTGCAAGCTCCCAAGTAGCTCTAGTTGCATCCCAAGTAGACCAAGGGTGTAATCTAAGTAGACTACGCTCACCTAGATGGACTCCAAGTAGATCATTCTTCCTAGTAGCCACTAGTTGTGTCCCAAGAATACCATACCTACTCAGTCCATCACCCCTAACATGTGCTTGAATCATCTCAATAGGCACAGAGCTCACAAGTGTCCAAGTGGTGATGTCTATCAAGCACATCTTATATTGCTCTACCAAACCAAGGCTCATGTCAAATAATTCAAGTCTATAGCCTGACCTAACACCTAACACTTGGATGCTTTTAACACTATTGGAACAATAGTAATACTAGTGCAAAAACCAATTGCCTGCTCTTGCTCATTGGTGTTGGACTCCACCAACTATTGTAATTGTGAGTCCCAAACCAGTCCAAGACCTCCCTCTCAAAAAGCATGGGAGCATAGGAAACACATAAGTGTGGGAAAATCGGCTCTGGGCTGTCCAACTAGGTTTACCACTACCATAAGTGACCTATCAACCACTACCACCGTTTGAGACTAGCACCCAACATCCAAGATGTCATCGATAATGATGTGGTCTAGTCATTGAATCCTATCATAAGCACGCTATAGAATCTCTCTAGGTAAGAAGTTCATCTACCATAAATGAAGATGATGAGCTTGTGATCCCACTCTGGTTGCATCTAACAACATGGTAGGTCCCATCCAAGAATGGACTTGATGTGTACTCACCACCACCTGGGTGCAAGAATCACCCATCAAAGGAGCATTCTCCAAAATGTAAGCTAGAGAAACAAATTGATGACCTAGAGATGTCGTAGTATATGTAATATCTCCCAAAACACACTAGAATGGGCATCTTGAAGACCCAAACCTTGGCTAGCATGTGTATGTCCTTGACATGGCCATCCAGAAATCACCAAATGAATAGGCTCGTGTCTCTCCAGATCATGTGCACCAAGTAAGGAAATGTTTGCTAGTAGGGCCTTTTGGTAATTCTGATTGTTGACATCAATAATAATTTAGGATATCAGTAAGCCAAGTGTGCCATATGGTGTAGAGGGACTCACCTAACAATCTCATCTCTATCCACATACAAGTATCTCTATACTCGTATACCTAGATGTAGTACCACAACTAGTCCAATGCTAATCCTACCAAGCAACTGCAATAAACATACTCCCTCTATTGGATATTGCCAAGCAATGAGTGTGGTATCAAGAGGTGTCAAGGTAATCAACTCTGGAGGCTCATCCTCACACTGGTCACATAGTGGTACAAAGGCTCCACTCTAAGCATGTTGCACCAATTGATCTGCATGTTGCTGCAATCCTTCCTTTGAACTCCATAATGGAACATCCAAGGTGGATGGAACAATCTCACTCATACTCCAAATCCAAGTGATCTCCTCTAGTATTGGAGTATCCTTTGTATGGATGTTCCCCTCTAATAAATGACCAGACCAAGTAACAAAACCATTGAAAGCAGAAATTGAAGCCGCCATGGTCTCGGATTGTAGTGAGCCAAGACTACCACTACTGAAGCGTACTAGTAGACGACATACTTGTCTCTCATCAGACAGCCAACTTGGTCTATAAGATGCTATCTCCTCCCCATAGTCAATATTGAAACCCATGGGGTACAACACTACTCCCCCAACTAACACATCATACAACTCAACTATGGTTGCAATGGCCTGAGCTCTCACCATAGAACTATCAGTCAGATGACTGGGCTGAATTTGAACAACCAAATCTCCACATGTGATGTACTATGTAGAACCACCACCTAGAGATATTTGGATCTAAAATGGACACATCTCTACATCAGTCTTTCGTAACTCCAGACCAACAACTACAGCCTTCCCCAACATAAGGGGCTATGCACTAAAGTCTAATAAGACCCTCTATGGTATATAAACCTTCCCTTAAGGTCCAACCAACCAAGAAATCCCCCTCTAGTTATTTACCTCAAGTGTAAACCTTGCTCAATCAAAGGCTGGTCTAGTTGGTAGCTCCTCCAATCTAGATGCTATTGCTTGCCATAAACCACTGGTCGCTAAGTGGATCACCTGCTCCTCAACCAAATTAGCTTCACTATCAACCACCTTTACTCTAGTAGTAGGGCCCACATCATCCCTACTCTCCCAAAGCATGGCAGCCAACTGTTGTTGATGGGAAAATAATCTATATGCTAGATTAGTACTATTTAGTATGGTAGGTAAACTAGGAGAAAATTATTTAGAATTAGTAAAAGTGCTAGTTGTAGAAAATACTTTTGGATTCCAATAGTAAATTTTAGTATTTGCATGAACTTTAATTTTGATAGTTGCCAAAATAGTGGGGTTTGCTATATGTTGTAGATAGCCGCTTTTGCTAGACTATACCAAGAATTTTGGGAGTTGATAAAAGAGTAGTGGTAGCAAATTTGGAGCATGTAAAATATTTGAGGCAAGGGCTGTAATGTTTCTGAGTTGGATGTGTTGTGGGAGTTTTGTTGTGTTATTATAAAGGAGAAGAAGGAGAAAGTTCTCAAGAGTGGAGAAGAAAAGAAAGACAAGGAGAAGAAAGAAGGAAGAAAAAGATCAACTAGAAAACAGGCAACTTAGTGCAGAAAAGGTAGACAATGACAAACAAGACTTAGCAACCACAAGGTCAAGGTCTTCAAGAGATTCAGTGTTAGCAATCTGTATAGGACAAGAAGGCATGATGAGCTGAAGCAAAAGGGGAATGATAGAAAATCATTGAGACAAATGGGAATGAGAGAGGATCAAAGGGAATTCAACAAAAAGAGAGGGTTTTGAGGATTCAAAGGAGAAGCGGTTGAACAAGAAAAAGAAGTAACAAGGGAGAGAAGAATCAAAAGAGAGTTTGGGATGACACTGAAAGATTGAAGGGAGTTTTGGTGACAAGGGAATCAAAGTATCAAGAGAAAATGAGTGACAAGAATGTAGCAGCAATAGGGGAAAGAAGGAGAAAGGAATTGATAGGAACAAAAGCAGGAGTTTTGAGGAATCAAGAGAGTGCATGAGAGAGAAGGATCGACAAGAGGAAATCAAGAGAGTTGGGTGGACAAGAAGTGAAGTATCAAGAGGTTTGGGGTTTTGCAAGACAGCAAGAAATATTGAAAGGAAGGAGTCTTGGCTAGAACAGTGAACTCTCAAAGAAGGTTGGATAGGAAGTGAAGTATCAAGAGGTTTGGGGTTTTGTAGGATAGTGAGATATCAAGGATTTGGTAGGAAGAGAATTCAGGAGAGCGTTGGTAGGAAGGGATATTGAGGAAGAGAGAAGATAGTGAAGGAGAGAAGTATCAAAAGGATTTTGGAAAGGCAGAGCAGTATCAAAAGAGTTTGAATGACAAAAAAGTATTGAAGAAGAGAAAGATCAAAAGGAGTTCAAGAGTCTATAGGCATTGAACAAAGAGAAAGAATCAGGAAAGGTCTTTGCAAGAAGAAAGAAGTATTGAAGGAGGTTTGGAAGGATAGAGAGGTAACGAGGGAATGATCAATGAGTTTTTGGGAGAGAATAGGAATCAAGGGTTTTGGAGTGACAAGTATCGAATGGAATAATCTTTGGGAAATGACAGTGAAAGGAATTGGCAAGAAGGCTCTTTGGGAAGTGACCTTGAAGGAATTGGCAAGAAGACTCTTTAGGAAGTAATAGTGAAGGGATTGACTGGAAAGATTGAGATAGAGAGGAGAAGGATCGAGAGGAGTTTTAGTGAAAGAGTGAAGGATTGAAAAGAGAAGAGAACAGTGAAGGATCGAGAAGGAAAAGAAAAGTCAAGAAAGGATCAAAAGGAGTTTGGAGTGACAAGGGAAGTATCAAAGGGTTTTAGAGATAGGAAAAGATCAAGGAGAGTTCAGGAATCTTTGATAGTGAAAGGAAAGTAATCAAAAGAATAGTCAGGGATGATATGAAGAGACAAACTAAGAGATCAATATTAGTCTGAGCAAATTCTAATGAGGCTTGAAACCAAAGAATTGAGAAGTGAAGAGATGGCATGAGTGAATCTTGATTTGTTGGAACCGATGTTTGAGGAAAATTGGTTGATAGGCCTTATTGTGAACTGAATTCTTATTTTGATCCATTCTTGAGCTTTTGCAAGTGCTTTTCTTCCTTTGCATTGCAATGAATGGTATGTGAGTTTGCAAGAGAGAACTATGAAATACTATGACAACCAGGCAAATATCACTTTTGTGGTAATCGGGTAAGTAAAGTTTGTTCCCGTAGAGATATGAGTCAGAATTGGTCAAATACAAAGTCAAAGTAACAATTTAGTTCTTTGTGGTTGCGTCTTTAATCTCTCAGGTAGAAACCACACCCAAAAGAGAATAACAAGCACTGATTTGTAGTCTTGTCACAAATTAACACTCCATAATCACAACTCCATCAAATCTTTCCAAACAATCTTGATTGTGATGATTCAGGCTCTCCCAAAAATGGCACTTCACTATAAAACTACTTTGCCTCAGAATTGTGTTCCACCCCTCCACTGAAGGCACAACTTCCTTGATCGAAATTGCTTCACATCAACTTTGCACTGCACTCTCAAATGCAAAATACTACCAACACTACAATTCCTCTCCGATCTGTCAAGGCATTGCTTTGATTGCACTTCACTCAGGATCAAATACACAGAATGAAGATCAAGGTTGTGGAATCCAACATCCAACAAACACACTGACTTGCACTTTGAATTTCTCCAAACACTCACAAACACAAACACAAACACAAAGTTGATACTCGGAATCAAGCTCAAGTGACGAGCACTGCTTCACAACACTTCGCTTTATCTATTCTCAAAAATTATGAGCATTAAACAACAATTTCCTACAAATGCCACTCTTAAATAGTGAACAAATCGATAGTTCTAACAACTATACCGTTCTACAACAACTCTTCTAACCTGCAGATCCGAAATGACAATGCACCTCTTCAGATCTGCCTCTTCAAATCTCAAAATTGTTACTACTCCGATCTGATGTCTACCTTGTCATCGGCTTTCAAACCCAAACCCGAAGTAACTTTACTTCCTAATATTCTGTCATCGGGTTTCACAACTCCCAATTCATCCACTAATTCTAACACTTCTCCTTCTTGATCTGCAATTCCTATCATAATTAAGCCTTCTAAATCTCTATCTCCCAACCCACTCTTCTCTAAAGTGTCAAATGTCAAATCCAAAGACACATGCACTCCTATCTCTCTTACTTCGGGTCTAACTACTATCAATTCCTTTACTTATTCTATTGTGTCATCGTCAAACAAAGTGTATTCATGCTTTCAATTATAATTCTTGACAATGACACAGAGAAGTTTGTGCTCCTTGAGATCAAAGAGCACAAACTTCTGAAAGTTTGGTATGTCTAAAGCATAGAACATTGTATCATGTGACAAAAATACCGTCAAGTCAAGGCATAAGGGTAAGAAGGAAGAATTTGGAAACCTTCAACATGCACATTGCTTTACAAATGATAGCTTTGATAATGAAATTGGAGCACATGGCATCAGTTGCCACAATCAAGAAGAAATAAAGGAAACCCAATAGTAGGTTCTTTGTATAGGTTTGGTACTCATTGACAATTCACAACCCATCCATTAGAGTTAATGCATGCCACTTGTACCATCTTGAATTGTAAAGCCTAGGTGCAAGCAGCTAGGTCCCGAAGCATTCTCAAGACCATATGATCCCCATGACACCAAAACATTGAGGTTGGGTCAACTCCTAATATAAACATCATTAGTTGAGAATAATGGAAAGTGCATAATCAGCTAAGCCACCCCTAACATTGTGCTAGACTTAGTTTGTGTAGTAGTAGGTGGCCGACTAGTATATAGTCCATCATGCACCTCATCACCACCTACCACACCTGCACTAGGATGTCTAGGAGCCATGGATATCATTTGTAGTGTCCCAAAGAGTGTAAAAGATTGGGGAAGTCTGACTTGTCTACCAACCTCTCCTCTTTGTGGGTCCAACTCCACTAATGCTATGGAGCATGTATTGCATTCCTAGTCACTACAGTAGATGCATCCACCTGTGTTTCTTTGCACATGAAATCCAAGGTGTCTCTATCACTAGCATATGAGGTGGAAGTCTCAACATGCAAATCTGATCTCCTCTAAGCTATGGCCTGTAACACCCATTTGTGCATGTGTGTGGTATTGTGATATTTAGCTTGGTATTACAAGTATTTAAGAGATATTATTTAGAGATAAAGGATGGTTCTATATTAGTCATGGTTAGCTAAAGTTAGTCATAGCTAAGATAGAGGGGACCTTACTTTAGAGGAAGTAGAAAAGATGAGCACCACTATTTTGGATTTTAGTGTGTTGACTTGGTATTATTCCTAGGTGTTTGGCTTTGAGGAAAGAGTTGAGAACTCTTGGGCCCGCAAGCCTTTTTGTTTTGGATTCTTCTATAGTCCAAGGATAGCCCATGTGAAGGAATCCTTGACTTAGTGGTTGGGTCAAGATAAGACCACATGCTTAGGTGAATATGCCCATGTGAATGGATATTCCTTTCTACTTTTTGACTTTACTTGACTTTTAGTCTAGTAACTTGAGTTACTGCGGTAATTAGTAACTTTGGTACGTAACTATTTCATAAGTATATAAACAAGGGGTGAGGAGGTACTCATCATCCTTTCATTTGCAACTATCTCTCTCTCATTGAGTTCTCTAGTGATCAATGTCTTGAGTCTTGGAATGTTAGCCTTGGAGTAGTATGATGGAGTTGGGGTTCCTTGCCTTCTTAGTCCATGGTGTGCTACTATAATAGCCATCAGAGGTTCATCCTGAGTGCGACAGGCCGGCTCACATTTTTGGTTCCGTTGCCCGGACCTCTCTAGAAGGCAAGATAATGTTCCGCATTCAATTCTACATTAGGCAGAAGGAAGCTATGAGAGCTCACTTGGAGAGAACATTAGGAGAAGAGATGGTTGAACTTATGTTAGAGAACCAAGATCCATTTGTATACCATTTGTATTTGTAGTTCATTATGATATCTTTGAGGTGATTTTGTACATCTTGTACACATGAGAGGAATTGGAAAGATTGTGTGAGGTGGATTGCAGATTTTGAGGATTAAGGTGATTTTGGGCAAAATCTCAAGTTTGAGATCTAGACTTGAGATTTCTACACATGATAGCTTGGGTTATCTTTCAGTTAGAACACTTGAAACTATTGTGAGAGCTTCTATGCGCACTGGGCTAGAATTTTTGAAAGTTGATAGGGTAAAGTGTTGCCGCAACTGCATGATCTTTGGAAAATTGTACAGAGTCTGCCATTTCTTCACTTTTCAGTGAATTGTTCTGAAAATTTATAAGAAAATTTAGTGCATTGTATCCTACCTGCTGCCACAAAAATTAGAGAGAGATCGTTCTTGCGCAGGGAGTAATGAGTTTTTGAAGTGAAGGGGGTGGTTTTCAGACCAAATCTGAAATTTATGTGCTAAATAGAAAGGTGTCTAGGCCAAATGGCTTGATGAAAAGATCTGAAATTTTGCAGGGATGGATGCCCTAGAGTTGTGATCAAGTGTGTCAAATTCTAGGGAAGGGTCAATTCTGCAGAGTGGAGATCTCATGCATGAGGAGTTTGAGATCAACAAAAAACATGTTTGAGTGTTTAGATTCATCTTGGGAACATGGAGGGTCATCAAGAGTGGAAATTGAGATTATGCAAGGTTTCCCAAGGGTTTGAGGTGATTGTAGGGGTGGATTTGAGGAAAAGAGAGTTTACAATAGAATTTGAAGAGAGTGTTGAGAGGATCCAGAAACCTACACCACTTGGAGGAAAGAGTGAGTCTAAGTGCTTTCTGTGTGGAGAGAAGGGACATAAGGCAAGTTCATGTCCATTGACCTTTGAGAGCAAGAGATTGAGGGAAAGGAGAGGCTTACTTGACTTGGGTTTGCATGTTGGACCTTCTTCACCAAGATTAGGAGGGAGAAGATCTAAGACCAAGGAGTTGTGTGAGGTTTGTGGAATGGAAGGACTTCCAAAAGGACATGAGTGTAGTGGAGTAAAAGCACTTTTGGGAAACTTTGGTGAAAGATTTTGGAGAGAGTCTTAGTAGAGCTACAGAAATACTACCACCTTCATCAACTAGTTCTCAAGATTAGTGATGGAGATAATCTTTCAACTCATGGATAAACTATCCATGAGAGTTAGATTAATATGCACTCTAGGATTTGATGTTGTTATAGAAATCTTGGAGCAACCTGAACCTTTTGTGTTCCCTAGAGTGGATTATTCTCAGATGGTGTTAGTCATGTATATACTCTATTAGTAATAGAGTGAGAGAAAAGAAAAAAAAATTTGAGAGAAAAGAAAGATAGTGAGGGGTTAAGATGGGAAAACTTCCGGTTTTCTTTAGCAAGGATGGAGAAGATGTGGAGGCCTTTGTGAGAGACTTCAAGAGAGCTTGCATAGGAAACAATGAGAGGAGGAAGAATGAGTGGGCCTCATTATTACCTGATTTCTTTGAGGATGCAGCACTTACATGGTATGAGTCAGAATACCAAAAGAGAGAGAGGAGAGATGGGGAAGAGGAGTCTTGGGAGACTTTGATTTCAGCACTCATTGAGAACTTTCTTCCTGATGAGAGTTATGAGAGATTGATGAGTGAGGTCACATTTCTCAAGCAAGGAGAAGGAGAGAAAGTGAGAGTCTATGTGGAAAGAGTGGAAAAGTTAAAGTCCAGATTTTGCATAGTGTTGAGGAAGGGTGGGGATGATGTGGAGACTACAATGATTGGCATAGGGGCCATGCTCACAAGAATTTTGTGGGAGGGTTGAGACCACAAATTAGAAGCAAGGTGAGATATGAGAAACCTTCTTCCAAGGTTGAAGCTATCAAGATCACAATTCATATGGAGGAGAGTTTGGAAGGGGATGAGAGTGATTTGGTGGTGAAGGAGGTTGTGCATCCTCCTCAAGGCTACAAGTATGGTGGAACTTCTGATAGTTTGGTGGTAAGGGTTGCACCACAAGTAGTGGTTGCTCCAGTTCTTGCACCTCCACCAAAAGATCCACTTCAAACCATCATAGAACAACTTGCAGATCTCAAGATCAATGTGGTGCAACTATGGGAGAAGAGAGAGGTGGATCAGAATGTAGGGAGAGGGCCTAGGAGTTATGGAAACTATCCATATAGAGGAGGCCAACCAGCCAACAATTTCAATGATAGAAATTGTTTTGGTTGTGGAGGAAGAGGCCATATCCAAAGGAATTGCCCAAATTCCACTTACCATGGAGGAAAGGGTTATGAGGGAGCCAATAGAGGGAAAGAGGGAGGTAGTGAAACCCAAGTGGCTCCTAATCCCAGCAAAGGTAAGGGGATAGCATCCATAGATGTGGTTGAGAGAAAGTATGAGAAGGGAGAGTGCTCAAACTCCAAGGGTCTTAATTTGGAGCTTTTGGCACAAGAGAAGAAGAGAGCTCATTTTGCAGAGGATGTTCACTCTTCTCAAGGATTTACTTCAAGCAAGGATACTCCTATGTCTACTAGGAGCACTTGCACCTCAACACCATCAACAACAAAGACTCCAAGAAAGAAGTTGGGGATGGAGGACTTCTTGATCTCAAAACAACAGTGGAACTACATTGTGTTGGAGGATGTTGGTAGTCACAAGGCTAACATCACAGTGGGCCAATTGATTGCTTTGAATCCTACCTTGAGAAAGGAGCTTAGAGGTGGTTTGAGTTCTACAAGGAGCAAGAAGAAGAAGAAGGCAAAAGTTCCAATATCAATGGGGGTGGTGGATGCCAAGCCAGCACCATGGGAGGCTTGTGAATATGCCTCCAAGATTGATGTGAGAGTGAATGGTCACAACATCAAGGATGCATTGGTTGATGGAGGATCAGCAGTGAATGCCATATCAAAAAGGTTGATGAAGAAGTTGGGTATGATACCCTCAAGACCTTCAACATTTGTGGTGAGCATGGCAAACAAGCAACAAGTTTGACCAGTAGGAGTGATGGATAAGGTGGTAGTTTCAGTTATGGGAGTTCAAAATCTCATGACTTTCCAAGTCTTGAAGGATTCAAGCTATGACTTACTTCTTGGGAGGCCATGGTTGAGCAGCACGCACAACTGATCGATGGCACAAAGGGTACTTGAGGATTGGGCTATCAAACCATAGAGTCACTGTTCCTGTGACTAACACCACCAACACTTCACATTTAGATACACCATCTTTTGATTATTGGGAATCAGATTTTGAAGAAGGAGCTTCAGGTGTGGACACAAGCATGGAGGAGGAGACTTTCACGGAGGAGGATGAATCTGAATCTGATTCAGATGTGTATCCCTTGTGTGCTATGGATTTTGCACCTAAGCTTGAGGTTTTGAAGGACCCAGACAAATCACCATTGACACTTGAGGAGGTAGAGAGAGGTTAGCTACCCTCAAGTATGGCCCAAATGTTACCAAGGAGGAGAAAGTGAGATTTGAGGAGATTTTCCACAAGTTCATCCATGTGCTTGCTTTTAGTTACAAGGATTTGAAGGAAGTCACCTTGGAGGAGCACAAGATAGAGGTGGAGTCACATGCAAGACCAATCTGCCAAAAGCAACGTCGCATTAGCCCACCAATATCTTTGGTTGTGAAGGAGGAGATTGATAAGCTCAAGGAGGCTGGATTTATCTTTGAGGTGGAGAATTCAGAATGGGTGTCTCCAATTGTCATTGTGAAGAAAAAGAATGGCAAGCTTCAGGTATGTGTGGATTACAAGAAGCTTAATGTTGTTACCAAGAAGGACTACTACCCATTGCCATTCATTGATGAGATCTTGGAGGAGGTTGCAGGTCATGAGAGGTACAGTTTTGGAGATGGTTATAGTGGATACAACCAAATCAAGATTGCACCAGAGCATCAACAACTCACCACATTCACCACACCTTGGGGAAATTACGCTTTCAAGGTCATGCCTTTTGGGCTTTGCAATGCTCCAGCCACATTCCAACGGTTCATGAACAAGGTATTTACACCTTTCATTGGGAAATTTGTGAGAGACTCCATTGATGACTTTTGTGTCTATGGGAGCAAGGAGGAGCACTTTGAGCATCTAATCAAAGTCTTGCAACGCTTGGATGAGGCAAATGCATCACTCAACCCAGAGAAGTGCATTTTTGGATGTGAAGAAGGTCTACTTTTGGGGCACATCATCTCCAAGGATGGAATAGCAGTTGATCTTGAGAAGGTGAGGAAAATCTCAGACCTTCCATTCCCTTCAAGCTTGACAAAGTTATGCCAATTCTTGGGGATGGTTGGGTACTATAGGAAGTTCATCTTCTCATTTTCCAACAAGGCTTATGCATTGACCATCTACATGAAGAAGGGTGTAGATTACATGGTGATTTTGGAAGACAAGGAGGCTCTCAAAGCTTTTGAGGAACTCAAGCAATCCCTTGTTGTAGCTCCAATTCTTGCTAAACCTGATTGGAGTAAGCCTTTTGTCCTCTACACTGGTGCTTCTAATGTAGCTATAGGATGCACTCTTAGTCAATTAGACCAAGATGGGCATGATCATCCAATAGCTTATGCTAGTAGGCAGATAGTTTCAGCAGAGAAGAACTACTCTGTCACAGAGAGAGAAGGGTTGGCATGGATCTTTGGTCTCAAGAAGTTTAGACACTACTTGATTGGAGGGAAAGCCACCATTGTCATGGATCACAAGGCTTTGAAGTACATCTTCAACAAGCCTAATGTTGAAGGGAGACTAGCAAGGTGGATGATACTCTTGTCTGAGTATGACTACATCATTGAAGATAGGCCAGGAAAGAAACATGCAAATGCTGATTTGTTATCTACAGCCTATGATCATGATGGAGATGAGCCAATGGATGATTCCTTCCCAGATGAGGAGCTCATGACAATCTCATTCACTCAAGAGGTTCCAATGGAGTACAAGGAGATTGTGGATTTTGTGACAAGAGGTAACTATCCAGAAGGGATGCATGCTAGGGAGAGGAAGGCCCTTGTAGCAAGATCTAGACCTTACACAATGGTGGAGGATATTATTTTTCACCAAGGACCAGATGGTCTACTTCAAAGAGCAGTGGGTAAGGAAGAGTCTATCCTCCTCATAAAGGAGTTTCATGAAGTTTTAGTATGTGGAGGACACTTTGCAGGAAATGTGACTGCTTTCGAGATTCTAGATGCAGGTTACCATTGGAGAGGGATTTTCAAGGATTTTCTTGGTTATTGCAAAACTTGTCATGTTTTTCAAGCTTTTGCTAGGAAGTCTACATCCACTCCACCACTTAGATCAATTCCATTGCTAGGACCTTTTGAGAAGTGGGGAATTGATTTTGTAGGTCCTCTCAATAGAACCCCAAGGAACAATCGGTACATTGTGGTAGTTACTGATTACCTTACCAAGTGGGTTGAGGCTAGACCATTGAGGGACAAGAATGAAGATGAAGTGGGTAGATTTCTTTATGAACGCATTATCACTAGGTTTGGATGCCCTTTGGAGTTGGTTTCTGATAGAGGAGGAGAGTTTACATGAAGCATTATTACAGCCATGCTACAACATTTCTCTATCACACATAGAGTAACTACATCCTATAAACCAAATTCCAATGGCTTGCAGAGAGAACCAATCAGACCTTGTGCATGATGTTGGCCAAAGATGCAGAAATGGAGGGGGCTAAACATCATTGGGACAAGAGGATTCATGCAGTTTTGTGGAAGTATATGACAACCATGAAGAATTCCACTGGATATTCTCCATTTCAATTGGTGTATGGTATTGAGTCTACCTTACCTATTCACTTTGATCTTCCTACCTTCCAAAGCATTCATAGGAGATTGAAGAAAGCACAAGGAAGTGATGCAGAGAAGTTAAGGAAGGATCAACTCATGGAGTTGGAAGAGGCAAGAGCAGTTGCTATGGTTTGAGTGGAGCAAGCCCAAAGGAAACAAAAGGAGAGCTATCACAAGAGGCAAGGCAAGAAGAAAGTGGAGACTTTCAAAGAAGGTGATTGGGTAATGTTGTTTGATTCCATTCAATTCAAGAGAGTGCAAAAGAAGTTTTTGCCTAAGTACTTTGGACCTTTCATAGTGGAGAAGGTGTGGGGCAATTACACCTATGATCTCAAGGAGTTGGGAGGAAGACACTTTGATAGGATTAACCATGATAAGTTGAAGATGTACCATAGAAGGTAGAGAGACCTTCACTTTGAGGACAAAGTGAAAACTTAGTCCGGGGGTAAATGTAACACCCATTTGTGCATGTGTGTGGTATTGTGATATTTAGCTTGGTATTACAAGTACTTAAAGAGATATTATTTAGAGATAAAGGATGGTTCTATATTAGTCATGGTTAGCTAAATTTAGTCATAGCTAAGATAGAGGGGACCTTACTTTAGAGGAAGTAGAAAAGATGAGCACCACTATTTTGGATTTTAGTGTGTTGACTTGGTATTATTCCTAGGTATTTGGCTTTGAGGAAAGAGTTGAGAACTCTTGGGCCCGCAAGCCTTTTTGTTTTGGATTCTTCTATAGTCCAAGGATAGCCCATGTGAAGGAATCCTTGACTTAGTGGTTGGGTCAAGATAAGACCACATGCTTAGGGGAATATGCCCATGTGAATGGATATTCCTTTCTACTTTTTGACTTTACTTGACTTTTAGTCTAGTAACTTGAGTTACTGCGGTAATTAGTAACTTTGGTACGTAACTATTTCACAAGTATATAAACAAGGGGTGAGGAGGTACTCATCATCCTTTCATTTGCAACTATCTCTCTCTCATTGAGTTCTCTAGTGATCAATGTCTTGAGTCTTGGAATGTTAGCCTTGGAGGAGTATGATGGAGTTCGGGTTCCTTGCCTTCTTAGTCCATGGTGCGCTACTATAATAGCCATCAGAGGTTCATCTTGAGTGAGAGATAGGCCGGCTCACAGGCCATGCTAGCCAATCTATGCTCCAAGTGCTTAATGCAAGTAGCCATGGCTATATCAGAAGTAAGGGAAGGTATAACACCTCTACTAGGTGTGGATCTTTTACCACCACCTCTACCATCTTGTCCTCCATGACTTGGAACTCCTCTACTACCTGCCATAGTAGCCCTACCACTCCGTAACTCCGGGTGTAGGTCAAAGCACCGGTCACTAGTGTGACCAAACCTATAGCAATGCTTACATTGTCTTTATGTTGGCTATGATGCATCAGAGGTATCAGATCTGCTGCCTTGAGTGCACTCTCTCCTATGATGAGGTCCACCATAAGTCCAATAAGCAACACCACCACTCATTGGTTGCTGCTAACCCAAAAATGAAGGCAAGGATCTAGCCAAACTAGGCCCTCCACTCACTCCATAGGACCTAGGTTGTCCACCTTGTCCTCAAAAACCAACATAGCATGGTGCACTTTACTGCACGTTGGAAGAAGTAACTACTATGGATGAGGTCTCTCTACCAAATCCAGATGTCACTTCTCTCTCCTCCACCATGTTGAGCTTAATACGCTCAACCAAATCAAAGACCATTGCCAAAGTACGTGAAGTAGCTTGTAACAACAAAGCATCATGGACTCTACATCACAACTCCTTGTCTATTATCCCATACCAAAACTGGATTGCTTGGGCCTCAATAACTCCCTAAGTAAAACTGATTAGTTGTCTCATGCGAGTGTATAAGCTCTCTCCAGCCTTCCATTGGAACTCTTGCAAGCTCCTCAACTTGTCAATCCATACTCCCTAGTAGGTTGCCTCAAACACTAGAAGAAAACCAACATGGGGTTAAACCACAATACCACATTACCTCTTGTAGTAGTATCTCCACTCATAGTAGCACCATCTCCAAGAGATCTACCAACATTACTAGAGCTAGAACTAGTGGGTATTGTTGACCTACCTTTAGAAACCAAGCTTGAAGTAATGGAGGCATAGTTTGGAGATCAATACTGTCTCCAAAGCTCAATATCCTCCTAGTAAGCTCCCCTGAACTCATGGTAGTTATCCATTGGTGGACCCTTCAAGTGCCAAAATAACCCCTTCCACGCCATGAAAGGTGTGAACAAAGGAGGATTCTGCACTATAGATCATACCAACTATCAAACTCCTATATGAAGTCATCCAACTCAATGGTACCCATCATACTAGAGTAACACTTGGGGCCTTTGGAGGCTCCATAAATCTTGTCCATGTCCCACAATAACAATGCAGATACACCAAGTGCACTCTTGATTGAATCAACTCGTGTGTCAAACTTTGACTTAAAGTCAATCTCCTCTCTCACTAGGACTTGAGACACATGCTGATAATGAGCACCACTCCAAGTAAATCCACTATCTACTACATTGCTATCTCCTTTGGAATCCCCAAAGAACTCTATCATGACAAAGTAACCAAAAATTGCAACCCACAATTGTAACCTCCACAAGTACCCCACCAAGTGCCAACACCACTAACTAAATGTCACCGACTAATGTAGCTCTAACAACTACACTAGGAAAGAGCAACCTGTAACCTGCCATCACAACATGCACTCTCATAGTCTGTAGGTCATCACTTCCTACCTCACCATAGAGAAACATAGGTAGTTTGACTTGTCATCACTCTAGCCTCACTACCGAGAGCACACCAAAGCACCAACGTTCTAACTTCAAGGCACCTCACACAAACATGGTGCACAAATAGGAAGTATAGAATGGAGGGGGTCCAATCACAAGAAGGCTAAAAAAAACCGTCCATCTCCATATGTAGCTCTAATTACAACTACACTAGGGGAGAGTGCAACCTGTAACTTGCCATCACAACACGCACTCTCACAATCTATAGGTCATCACTTCCTACCTCACCAAAGAGAAACATAGGTAGTTTGATTGGTCATCACTCTAGCCTCACTACCGAGAGCATACCAAAGCACCAACGCTCTAAATTCAAGGCACCTCACACAAACATGGTGCACAAACAGGAAGTATAGAATGGAGGGATCCCAATCACAAGAAGGCTAAACAAAAACCCTTCATCTCATAAATCAATACTGGACTGACTTTGTCACCATTTGGCATTTGAACATAATTGGAGTACTTATTTACTTCTTGAGCTATGAAGATCATTGAGAATGGGATCAAAGTTCTTCTTGCCAAAATCTGACATAAACCCTTCACAAAATCTGATGTAAAATTTGACATAAATCCCTATAAATGGTTGAATACCAAATCCTTTGCTAACTCTTCACTCGAGCCAAATTGAAAAGATGAGTTTCTCCAAATCACAAATTCACAAGGATGAATTTCCAACTCCACCTTCAATTTTTACTTTTTGAGCTCAGCTTGCAACAAATTGATCCTACTTTCACCTCCTAAAGCTCTCCACATGTGATGTACAATGTAGAACCACCCCTAAAGATCTCTAGATCTGAAATAGACACCTCTCCATATCAGTCTTCCGTAATTCCAGACCGACAACTACAACCTTCTCCAACACAAGACTACGTAGTAGTGTCTAGTAAGACCCTCTATAGTGTATAGAATTTCCCTAAAGGTCCCACCAAACAAAAAGTCCCTCTCTGGTTATCCAATAGGAAAACTCTCCAAGTGTAAACCGTGCTTGCTCAAAGGCTAGTCTAGTTAGTATCTCTTCTAATCTAGCCATTGCTACCTACTATAAACCATTGATCGCTAAGCGGATCCTATGCTCCTCAACCAAGTTAGCTCCACTATCAACCACCTTTGCTCTAGTAGTAAGGACCACATCATCCCTACTTTCACAAAGTGTGGTAGCCAACCGGATCATTGGGGTTGGGTCAACTTCCAATGTATATAGGTCACTAGTTGAGAATAATGGAAAGTGCATAAACAACTAAGCCACCCCCAACATTGAGCTAGACTCAATCGATACAGTAGTAGGTGGTTGACTAGTAGGTAGTCCATCATTCACCCCATCACCACCTACCACACCTCCACTAGTATATATAGGAGCTATGGATGTTATCTGTAGTGCCTCAAAGAGTGTAAAAGACTAGGGAAGTTTGACCTGTCTACCAACCTCTCCTCTCTATGGGTCCAACTCCATTGATGCTCCTCTAGGCTCTAGAGCATGTACTACACTCCTAATCATTAGGGAAGATGCATCCACTTGTGTTACTCCGCACATGAAGTCCAAAATGTCTCTATCACCAACATATGAGGTGGAAGCCTCAATACCCGAATCTGATCTCCTTTGAGCGATGGCCATGCTAGCCAATCTCTACTTCAACTACTCAATCCGAGTAGTCACAGTTGTGTCAAAAGTAAGTGCAGGTATTGCACCCCTACCAAGTGTGCATCCTCTCCCTCCATGACCTGGAGCTCCTTTACCACCTGCCATAGCAGCCCTACCACTCCATAACTCCGGATGTAGGTCAAAGTATTGATCACTATTGTGACCAAATCTATGGCAATGCTCAGATTGTCTCTATGCTGGTTGTGACGCACCAAAGGTATAAGGTCCGCAGGTCCTCTACCTTAAGTGCACTCTCTCCTATGGTTAGGTCCACCACAAGTCAAACATGCAAAACCACCACTCACTGGCTATTGCTGACTCAAAAAGGAAGGTAACGGTCTAGCTACACTAGCCCTCCACTCACTCCATAGGATCTAGGCTGTCCACCATATCTTCAAAAACCAACATGGCATGGTGCACTTTGGAAGAAATAACATCTATTGATGAAGTCTCCCTACCAAATGCAGATGTCACCATTCTCTCCTCTACCATATTAAGCTCAATACACTCAGCCAAACCAAAGACTACTACCAAAGTAGGCAAAGTAGCATGTAACAATGTAGCATCACAGACTCTACATCACAACTCCTTGTCCAATATCCCATACCAAAACTAGATTGCTTGGGCCTTAGTAACTTCCTGAGTAAAATTGATTAGCCATCTCATGCAAGTGTATGACTCACGTAGGCTCTCTCTCCAACTTTTGCTGGAACTCTTGCAAGCTCCTCAACTTGTCAATCCACACTCCTTGGTAGTTTTGTCTCAAACATTGGAAAAACTCCACCATGGGGTTAAACCCCAATACTACACCACCTCTTGTAGTAGTGCCTCCACTCATAATAGCACCATCTCCAAAATATCCACCAATGCTACTAGAGCTAGAACTTGTGGTATAGTCAATCTACCCCTAAAAATTGAGCCTAAAGTGATGGAGATATAGTTTGGAGATCAATATTGTCTCCATAGCTCAATCTCCTCCAAATGAGCTCTCTTGAAGTCATGGTAGTCATCCATCAATGGACCCTCTTAGTGCTAAAACAACCCTTTCTATGCCATGAAGGGTGTGAACAAAGTTGGGTTTTGCATCTACTACATATCACACCAACTATCAAACTCTTGGATGAAGTTATTCAACTCAATGGTACCCATTGTACCAGAGTAATGCTTGAGGTCTTTGGAAATGCCATAAATCTTGTCCATGTCCTACAACAATAGTACGGACATACCAAGTGCACTCTCAATCAAATCAGCTCATATGTCAAACTCCAACTCAAAACAAATTTCCTCTCTCACTAAGACTTGAGATACAAGTTGATACCAAGTGCCAATTAGAGCAAACCCATTATTTATTGCAATGCTATCTCCTCTAGAATCCAAAATGAACTCTATCATTACAAAGTAACCAAAAAGTGCAACCCGTAACGGTAACCACCGTAATTGCACCACCAAATGCAAACATACCAACCAATGTCACCCACTAATGGAGCTCTAACTACAACAACTACACTAGAGGAAATAGCAACCTATAACCTACAATCACAACATGCACTCTCATAGTCTATCGGTCATCACTTCCTGCCTCATCAAAGCGAAAATATGTAGTCTGATTGGTCATCACTTCAACCTCACTATTGAAAGCACACAAAGCACCAACGCTCTAAAGTTAGTGCACCTCATACAAACATGGTGCACAACAAGAAGTAGAGAATGGAAGAGGTCCAATCACAAGAAATCTAAAAGAAAACAATCCATCTCATAAATCAACACTGGACTGACTTTGTCACCATTTGGCATTTGACATAGGAGTTATCTACTTCCTAAGCTACCAAGTTCACCAAGAATGTGATCAATTTATCTTTCTTAGCCAAAGGTACAAGTGTATAGATAACAATGGAACAATCATTAGGACAACAAGTGAGGGTGGACCAATTGGCTACGGCACCAATCTAGGAACCATAGATCTAGGTGTCAAACCCTATTGCACACAATCTAGCAAGGTGGGCAGATTTTGCCAAGCAATGACCAAAAACTACTCTAAACTAGCTACCCTCACACCAGCAAGTTGGCTTGCTGGCCTTTTTAGGCCTTATTAGCCTCTCATAGCCCACAACCCTATCCCTCAAAGCCTCTCCAAATCTGGCAAAGTTCCTCCAACTCAAGCCAAAATCTGATGTAAATTTGACATAAACTCCAACCAAAATCTGATGTAAATCTGACATAAATCCCTAAAGTTGACTGACAACCAAATCTTCCACTAACTTTCCACTTGAACCAAATTGAAAAGATAGGGTTATCCAAATCACAAATTCATGGGGATAGGTTCCCAACTCTACTTTCAATTTTGCCCTTTGAGCTCAATTTGCACCAAATTGGTCTTACTTTCACCTCTTGAGCTCAAAACAAACACCACTACTCAAAATTGACTATCTTCTCAAGGAAAATTGGCCAAGCTTCTGCACGCTGTCTACCTCATTGCCAAATCTACATCAGTTTGAAGACCTTCTGCACACAATCACTCCAAGGGAAAATCTGAACCTTGATCGAGCTACCAATGATTAGCAAGGCTTGAAGATACCTCCAACACCCTCAATTTTTGCACCCGATTTCCCCTTGCACTTCTCTAATGTAATCAGGTTTTTTACACAACATGAATCACACTCAATCAGATCAGTACTTGATCTATCACTCAATAATCTACCAACAACTAGACACTAATTATAGTCAAGCCACACCCATTCTAACTAAGAGAATCCAGGTGACACTTGCCAGCCTCTGTCCATCATAACCAAGAATTTGAAGGCTCGATATCAAAGAAGTAAGCTCTCTAGAGCTACACTTCAAAAGCATACCCCTTGGTCTCCAACCATAACGGTCCTGCTGATGCACATCCGACGGTGCAAATGGTGCAAGTGATGGTGAGTCCCACCATGTAATTAGTACCCAAACACAAAATCTGACTATCAACAAGTAGTCTATGAGTATCTACCAAAATACTTTTGACTACCCATGCTATTACTACAGAGTTTGAGCAATCTAGTTGCGATACTACAAATGGCATGACAACATTGTGCCAAATTGCAGATGTTGCATATGGCATAAGTAGAGTAGACTAGCAATCATGTTATCTTTATATATGATTTTACTCTATTTTGTTTAGGCTACAACTTAGTTCTAGTTAACTCTAGTTTACATAGGGACCTATGTTAGGTTTCTTTCAAGGATTTCCCGTTCAGTAATCATATAGGTTATAGTTCAGTAATCATATAGGTTATAGAGGTCAAGGACCCCAAGACATGAGTCAAGGGGCAGATTGTTAGGAGTTAACTCATGTCTTGAGTAACTCTAGTTAGTTTGATTATGGTTAGTTTGACTATGGCTGGACTACTATATAAGAGATCTGGCAGAAGCTCTTTATGACACATTAGTTTCATCATCAATAAAGCTACTAGTGTATTCCCTCAATGTGTAGCCTCAATGAGATGAACCGTGTATTTTCTTGTGTCAAACATGGTGCATGCATTTCCCCTATATTATTGAACTGGACCAATAGGTGAGCCATACTTGTCATGCCTTGATATAGAATTTTTGTCTTTCTCAAAATCTTGAATTTTTTTACTCAAATCAAAGGTTGTACACATTTTCTTTATTTAAGCAATATTTTTGGTGTAAATAAATATGGAAAGGAATGCGTATAATGCTTATATATTCATTATCAATCACCCTTCCTTTTATTTTAAGATAAGTATATTTCAAAATTATGAATTTTAAATGATTTTATTTTACAGAATTGTAATAAGTAATCACTCAAGATGTAAATTTTAATACTATTTCTCACATCATTAGTCAATATAATGAGAGCTTCTTTTATACTACTTTCGATCTTAGTTGATGAGAACAATGATTTAGTTCTTAGTTGTTGTGAGATGATATATAAGCAAACTTCTGGTTTCAGTAAATCCGAAATCTTGACATCTTACCTAGATGTGAGCACCAAAGCTTGGAACATCGGGTGTTTCTATTTACAGTTGGATCATGTATGTATTCGTGACAAATACTTTATTAGAAATTTGCAGCTCATTTACACTGACTTCTTGAAAGTAACGACTGAAGCCAATGAGTTGCTGAAGTTATTTTGTGTCGATTCTCCGTCCTTGGAAGGTCAGTCACATTCTCAGATTCCTTACCATAATGGACTTCATAGTCCACCAAATCCCACAATTCAATAATTGCTGGTCCCTGACAGGGGAGAATTCTTGAAAATTAAACGCTTTTACTCCTAATAATATGCAGAAATCATTGATAGGATGAACTATACGATAGAGACACATGCACGTTTCAACTGTCAGTCATTGAAGTTTCTTCCACTTAATGAGCATCGAATTTTCTTCCACTTTGATGAGCCATTGCCGATGAAGCGAGAGTGTCATTTGTTCCTCCACCTTTGCGTACGTGGATAACGAAGACAAAGAGCATGCGACGCAAACGATATGTGAAAGTCTCCTTCGAGGACACTCCTCCGCACAAATGCACGAGCAAAGTTTCCCGTGACCGTAGTTTTCCTGCAGCTCCGGAGACAACTATTACATTTTGCCCTAGAAAAAGGTAGTATGACAGCGTCCAGCGCCTGCCACGCGTCAAAAAGTCATTCAAGAGAACTCTCACACGTAGAGGTGATCACCGGGAACCGGCAGATTCAGCGTGTCCAGGAATCTAGCTCCTGGAGAGTGATTAGCTCCCTTTCATCGAACGGGTAAAGAAGCCGAGGTGGGGAGGTGCAGATAGTGTAAGCCGTCGATGGGCTTTGTTGGTTATTGAGTTGCTCTGATTACTGGAATAATATAGAATTCTAGAGAGTAAGTGTCCGTTTAATGCGACGGGGGAGGAAGAGGAGGAGAGAAAGGCCATGGAAAGGAGAGGAGAGGTCGCGAGGGTGCTAAGAACGAAGAGAGGAGAAGTCAGGAGAACGCGCGGAGAAGCCCTTATGATGGTTGTTTGGAAACAAGAGCGGAATGTAATTTGATGATGCCTTACGGAAGGAGATCGGAAGAAGAAGCTATAGATTACCAATTTGCGGGAAAAAATTTTGTTCTATATGTCTGCGCATTGATCTGCAATACTCTATGAGTACAGTGATCTTGCAGGTCGAGACCCTGGAGGGAAGACATTTGATTGTTTTCCAATTGAAGGGAGCAAGAAGAATTTGAAGAAGGAGGACGGGTAAAACTCTTCGATTAGCAAAGCCAGAGCAGTGTGGACGACAAAGATTGACTAGGCAAGATGCAGAAAGAGAAATGGAATGGCACCTCTCCTCCTCTATCTCCGAACTTACATGGACCCCGCCATCGTACACGGAAGCGAAGCATTGATGAAAACCGGGTGAGTCTGATTTGGAGGCGATGTGTACTGATTAGTCTGGGTTTTTAGGCTGGTGATTGTAGAGGAGTATCGAACTGAGGCGTGTAATTGCCGGAATGTATCTTTTTGCTTCGCTTTTATCACGAAATATTTTGAAAGAGGTTCAATCAAAACATGCAGCATGCGCTAGATTTGGTCTCATATTGTACCAAAAGGGAATTCAATTCTTCAGAACTTCGCATTGTGCGTTCCTGGTGATGTCCGCTTCGTTGTTTGGAGATGTCTGAAGAGATGGTATGATAGTATGCATTTGTTGGACCGACTGCGCGGTTTCGTGATGGATAATGAAGTAGAGAAATTTGCTTATATATTTCGAGTGCTGTTCAATTTCGAGAGTAATGTCTAGCTGGCCTCTCATAAAGTATCAAAAGGACCTTGTTGCTTGTGTGTATCTTTCCATGGATGTCAGAAGCGGCTGCACGTCGATGCACTTAACTTTTTTACCGAATGAAATTCCAATCCTACCTTGCATACAGGCTTCGCAGGAGGTAACAAAAGCCAATGGAGAGGGGCATTTGCTCGTTAACGATCAAAACAAGTATAAGAGTATGAAGACTCGTGTTCTTTCGTCGGTCTGGATGATCGGAGGGTTCATAGGTATTGTCTACATGGGGCATCTGTACATCTGGGCTATGATTGTAGTGATTCAGTTATTTATGGCTCAAGAGCTTTTCACTCTTGCAAGGGCAGCACAGAGAGGGAAGAATCTCCCAACATTTCGGCTTTTGAACTGGTGAGTGGCCACGTTGAAGAGGACGCTTGAAGTAGGAAAACGCTTGTTGGTTTTTTGGATTTACATTGTGAAACGTATGATGTCCAACATAAATAGAACAAAATAGTTAATGCTATCAAGGTTTGAGAGGTTGTTCAGACGGTTTACGGATGCTTATGGGAATCTGGATGGTGGATTAGAATTTTAGAAACATTCATTAGTGGATAGTTTGCTGTTGTTTTACCTTATCTCAGTATTGGTTGCTATTCTTCATTTCAGGCATTTCTTCATCACGGCCATGGTTTACGTGTACGGACGTTTTTTAAGCAAACAATTGGTGAAGACCATTTCTTCAGATAAAATGCTCCTTCTTATCTTCAGTGGCTTGATCCAGTATCACATGATTATTTGCTACTTTATGTACATTGCAGGTACTAAATTTCGTCAATTTGTTTTTTCTGCAATTAAAGTTTGTTCAGCGGTTCGGAAGTCAACTGAACCCTAAAGTCAAAACTTGATTGTTCTTAACAGTATCCGACTTGACGAGTGTGAACGCTTCTGTACAGGTTTTGTGTGGTTCATATTGACACTGAAGAAAGGAATGTATCAATATCAATTTGGGCAATACGCATGGACCCATATGATTTTATTCGTTGTTTTTGCTCAGTCATCGTTTACTGTGGCTAACATATTTGAAGGCATTATCTGGTAAGCATACTGCTATTCTGTGCTCCATGCAATGAATTGTTCGATTATCCGCCTTTGCTACTCATATCTACGCGGGGTTGTATCAATAGTGCCACTCAAAGATCTCCGAAACAATATTATCTCATATTTGAGTCCTCCGTTTCGTAACATAAGGTAATGGTGAAGTTTAGATTTTCAAGGGCGTGGAGGAGACCATCTTCTCCAAGTGGGAATTGCGATCCGGAGGGCCTGCCTTTGTTGGTTTGTGTGAGATGAGCGTTAGTTCTTCCATTCCAAGTTCAGTAAGCTGACGCATAAGCAATGTTCTCCATATTGTGATGGTTGCAGGTTCTTGTTGCCCTGCTCCTTGATAGTCATTAACGACATCGCAGCTTATTTCTTTGGGTTCTATTTTGGTCGAACTCCTCTGATTAAGTTATCACCAAAAAAGACCTGGGAAGGGTTCATTGGGGCTTCTGTCACAACTGTCATCTCTGGCTTCCTGGTATACCTTCCCCCCAAGTTGTTGACTTGGATACGATACGAATGATTCCAGCAAATACAGCTCTTGCGCAGACGATTGTCTAACTACTTTTATAAACTTTGTTTTGGTCCTTTTTCTTTGTTGAAGTCTTGAAGTTACATAGCAGTTATGAATGGTCTCGTTTGCATCTGCGAGAATAGCTTTGATATCTTTGCCTTCTTCAAGCTCCGGGGGACCTTCCTGAACACCCCACTAGTGCTCCAGTAGTAGAGAGGTGGTTGTATCCTTGATACTTTTCTTCTCAAACTTGAGAGCTGGATTCAACTTAATGTTGTTGGCTGAGACGGATGGTTATGCGGAAGCTGGAAGTTTCCCAAATTTCGTGTAGTGATTCATGTATCGGTGCACGTCTGTTGACCAGCTAGCTTACCTGATGGGCAGCTCGACGTGGTTAACATGTCCGCGGAAGGTAAGCGTTACAGGAACTTATAGGTTTAGCCAAGCTGCCGTGAAGCTCACGTGGGATTGCGCCTTGAGTCATCTTTGAAAGTTTAGGCCTATTGAGGATAAATTCAAAGTTTTGTTTTCTGCATTTTTGCACACGAATTTGCGTTAGAAAGTGAAAGGCTCGATAATCCTTGTGCATTCCATAGCATACGCTGTGTCCAGTCTGAGGCTGGAAGGTGCTTACATTGGAAGTCGAAAAGTTTGTACCTGATCAGTAATGTTCTTGCCGGTGTAAATGCGCAGGACCTTTCAACTGGCTGGCTATATTGTGATCCGGGTCCCATGTTCAAACCTAAGTCCCACTCACTGGAGTGGCTATCTGCTTGGGTACAGACTTGGCTTCCATATCAAGTTTTGAGATGTGTATATATTGAAGAATAGACCTTGCCCTAAGGTTGCTTTCCTTACTGAGCAGAAAACTCATTCAGTTGTGGTCGAATTGTTGTTGCAGCTCCCAATCTTATCTTGGAAAGAAGTTAGTGTCATGCCTGTTCAGAAGCATGCGATGGCTTTGGGGTTATTCGCGTCAAGCATTGCTCCATTTGGAGGCTTTTTTGCGAGTGGTTTCAAGCGCGCCTTTAAGATCAAGGTAGCACCAATATATCAGTTTTATGTTCCTTAAAAAGTTCAACCTCTAATAGCCTAGTCTCTATATGGTACTGAAGGTAGAAACTGGAGGTCTGGGTCATGCACGTGAAATACTAGGCTACAAGGGATATCATGTGTCACCAGCTTTGGAAGGAGTTCTCGATATCGAATGGATCCCTCGTTCTTTGAAAGGCTTCTGCACACCATTGCTCATACATCTTAAGGAGATTTTGTAGTGTTGAACGACTCATGCTGACATAGAGCATGCAGGAGTTAATCCCAGCTCTCATACACTCGTTCCGGGTACAGTCTCATAATTTAGACTTGCGCATTTCCTGTGTACCAACTTTTTCATGCTATGTCTTTACTAATCATTTTTTCGTTATTCGTTTTCAGTTGTCACAGTTGCTCACACTTCCAATGTGTGAGCAAGCACTTCCACTGTAACAACCATCGATGTATCATAAACGTTGTGCTAACCCTGGGTGCTGTCTTCCGCATGCTCGCCTCTCTATGTACTTGATAGTTTTGACAATCTTTAATATCAAGAGTCCCGAGATATTTACCATCCAGAATCAGACGTGGGTATGGAACCGAGTTGTTTTATAACGGATGCTGTATTCCGTTACATAATATCGAATGGAGTTTTACAGGAGAGCTTGCTCGCTATTAGGTGTCAATCATGGTTACGAGGGATTTGCTGCATATACCTCGTGAAGTCCTGGTCCAAGTCTTAAGTGGGTACTGAACCGTGTACTAAAGAACAGATTCCATATTCATAGCTCAGTATATCGAATGGAGTTAAATACATCTGCATTTAAAGAACAGGTTTAAGTTGACGTTTCGGACTTTTAAACTAATTTTGTTCTGTCAGATCAGTTCTTGGCGCACTGGCCTACTCAAAACTATATCGTAGTAAACTTGGATGGACTTTATGACATGTTAAGACTATCTGATTGGTTGTCTGGTCAACGCAGGACTTCGGAGATAGTATTCCGGGCCACGGGGGAATCACTGATCGAATGGACTGTCAGGTAAACTATACGCTTTTTATTTTGGATTCCACCTATTGGCCATTTCAATATCGTTCTAAAAACTTCACAGTTACGAGGTGGCTGTTTTGATATTTGAGGTTATTGCACGTTTGTGTTACAAAGAATTTAGAACACTCTGTTGTTACTGGCCTTGGAATTTTACGATCATTTCGCTTTTTCATATTTGCAGATGGTGATGGCTGTATTTTCGTACACTTACTTTCAATCATTTGTTGCACCCCGCACATACTCGGTGGATACGCTTCTTACACAGGTTTGACCTCTGGGATTTCTTCCACTTTTGAGTTCTAACTTTAGTGTCTAACTTTAGTGAATGCAAGTCAATAAGGTTAGCAGTATCTAATCAAGGACGACATTTGCGTCGTGTGGTCTACCAGTCGTTTGCTGTATATCATTTTTACGGACTGTCAGTTGAAGATTTGGCTATGTACAGTTTCTGTATTGTATTCTTTAATATGGGTATTACGAAAGCTGAACTTCTAGCTGTTCTTACTGTAGATCCTTCTATTGACCTTATAGTCAACCTTCGAGTCTCTGAATGACGCGTAGTGGCCCCTCAATGGGACAATGCTGGACGGTCTAATTTTCATGAAAGCTTTTAGACATTTGAAAACGTAATAAGGAAAAGAAACGTGAGTCTTAACCTGGCGTTTAATAAAGATTTTGAGAATTGTTTGGCTGTCGTGCACTTGTTGTTTTGCAGATTTTGGGACACCTATCAGCAGAGGAGCAGTTTGTCTTGTATCAGCAATTGGCCGAGGTTTTGATTAAGAGGGAGCAGATAAGATAGTTATTCTGTAAAGTTTGTACCTTCTGATTGTAGCCCGAAAACTCAGGCCTTGATTCTCTTATCCTAAAACATGGTACTGCATGTATTATAGTAGGTGGAGGCAGACTGTGAAATAGACGTGAGGGTTGGTAGGTTGTTTTCTTTGTTAGGTAGAGGAAATTACGAATCTCCTCTTAGGAAGAAAGAATGTATTGAGTGCCACAAACTGGGCAGGAGTCGAATGTGGGTGAATCTTCTATGCCCGAGCTTCTTTTCTCTAGTTGTAAGTCTTTAGATCAGCAATTGCAATAGTTCAACTGAATACCATCATATGCTATAAGCGCACCGGTCCAATCATTGTAGGTTTAGACATACTATCATTGCCTTGCACACCCCGTAAGCCCAGCTGTTCAAAAGTAATGAGCCAAATCATTATGAACTGATACAATATTTCCACAGAGTAGGAATATCGTTGCCTTCAGTACTGATCATATTCAACAGTACGAGCTGATTGGAGAAGTTGTAACTGCTCGGTGTACTGGGTTGAAAAGTCCCCAAGTTGCTAGGTCCGTAAACGATGAAACTAGTTGTAGTTCAGCTCCGGCGCCCGGAGGTACTATATATATTGTGTAGAATATATGACGTCCGCTCTGGACAATGTACTTTATGTTCTGGGCTAAAATTTATTACCTTTGTGTCGACTATCTCTTATTGCACTTGAATGGATGCAATCAGACTGTACCTTTACGTGTCGAAATGCCAGTTAGCTCTTGATAAAAATCAGCCATGACTAAGGCACTGTAACTCATCTCGTGCTGGGTAAAGTGGTACTCTAAACTGTTTCTGTAGCGTGAGGGGTTACACATCAAATGTGGACACTTCACGGTAAGGATGCCGGTACCAACTCGAGCCCACGAGATGTGCAAATGTAGAACTACAAGTTTCAAGTGGGGATATTCCGAGAAAATTAAAGTAGTATTGCTTCACTAGTAAAGCACATCTGAATTTAAACTTGATTGCACGAGTTCACAGAGATGAATATCAACAGTATAGTAACTGGAACAAATTTCTGAACAGATTGGTAATCGTGGCAACTGGACCGTAGAAGGCGGGCTCAGGACCCCCTACGGTGCTTATCTAAGATAGTTTCAGATTGAGCGCCTGCCGTTCATGGTCCACTTTAACTTGAGAAACAAGTACTTAAGAACCAGAGGGCCGAGGGAAGGTTGACAGTCGCCCGTCGCATTTGCAGCCAACCTTTACAGAACGTAAAGAGGCAGATCTACACTACTTGCAGTGCAGGATAAAATCCAACTGGAGAAGACTTGTTAAAGATTTGATGACGAGCGTTGAATCCACTTGATTCGGTTTTCTTGAGTGTCTCCTTATCTACTGAGGATTAATTGCTGTAAACATCGATTGGATTGATTGCTATAAATATCCATATTATTATCCATCCGACCATGACAACATTTAGATCCACGATGCCAAAATCATGACAACAGTTCGATCCACAATGCGTGGAATCATTTGCGTCTTATTGTCATTTTACACCATAGTTTTCTTTCTATTATGCATACACCTTGTTAGGATAAAACTCTTCACCAACATCTTTTTATAAAAAGATGTTGCCACTTCGTGGTTGTAGATCGGCGAGTCATGGAGATTCAAGTGGAAGGATCTTTTGGAGGTCAAGGTGGAAGAAGGTCCTTCCGTCTCCAAATACTTTTATCGCATATGAGTGATGATTTGATCCTAATATATATTTTCTCTCTGATACATACACTTTATTAGAGTAGATACTTTCTCTTTCTAATATGCATATATTTATTAGGATTGAAATTTTCACAAATAATTTATTTTTCTAATATTTATATACTGTATTAAGATAAATCATTTTAATAATAAATTATTTTTTCCTAATAGGCATACAATTTATTAGGATAGAATTTTCACTAATAATTTTTTTTTCATTTTGTGATTGTAGATCGTTGAGTTTTAGATCAAAGTGGAAGAAAGATTCTTTTGTCTTTATATACTATTCTTGCATATAGGGGTTGTTCTCCATGTTCGAGATGTTTTCATCTTTTGCCCTCTTGCTTTTAGTTTGAAGTTTTATTTGATGGACGGACAGTTTTAATGAATTTTATAGTCTTTTCTAGTTGACTTATCCATTTCTCTTGCTAGTAGTGCATATTTTCACGACTAGATCCCCATTTGACCTTATATTAGGACATTCTCACTCATATTAATTATTATTTTTTGTAATGATAAGATTCTACCTAGGAATTTGGTCCATCCATCTACATTTTCATCACTTATCTTAGATACAATAGTCCATATGACTTGTTGTCTTTTCAGAAGACATTTGCTTTTCTTGAATGACAAAAGATAGTTATCCACAATGCACCAAAGAAAATATGTTTCTAAGGATACAAGAGAATGCATATTTAACTTGGAGGGAGAATTGATATATATTAATAAATGACACGGGTCTAGGAAGATTTATATATGATTTGAGATAATAAAGTAATAACTATGGATATGGAGATGATCAGTAGAGGACAATAGATGTTATGGTTATTGATCCTACCATAATACTATTTTGGGAAGGGTAATTACCTGTCCACCTTTTGGATGTGCGGGGCATTGAACAGTTAAGTGAAGGAGCATGTTACGAGGTACGTTGTTTGTTCTCAAGTCTATATGAATGTATATGTCATACAGAAGAAGGCGACCGCGTAGAAAATGGGTACAATGTTAGTTTGACATGTTTATCAAGGATGGTATGAGAGCTTACTAAAGGTATCACTTTTCTTTTCTTAAACTTTCTTTGGATAAATATAATATTTATTGCTTCAATCTACAAGAGAACAGTCATACTATTTATATTATTTTGAGTGCACTAGAAGTATATAGACCTTTAAATTACATAGCTTAGATATTCTAAGTGTAATTAATAAATACTATTGAAACTTAGGCTTATTTACCACTGACTGACGCTGTATTTTTGTAGGCCTTGATAGATTTTCCTGTTCTTCTTGTTATAGTATATACATTTTGTTTCTTTTATTTGAACGATTAGAATGTTTTTCTCATTGTAGATAGGGCTCAAGCATTAAGCGTACCTTATAAACCTAAAGAATCAAATGTGTACCATTTGATGATGAATTGCCATGGAGTTCAAGACAACTCTTCCAGAACTACCAAGTTTTTAATGTTAATAAAGCCAGAACATGAAGTTTTATTTAGTTGGTTTATCTAAGATGATTACAATGGGAAGGATGGATCCATAAATATTTTGATATGTTCTTCTAACTTAGACAAAGAATAATTTAGGCGAATAATTTCATAAATAGGCTCATTTAAAATTTTATTTGCAAAACTGGGCTGATCGCGATTAGAAAATATCCAAGGGGTGCAGTGAACATCAAACCTATCCGGTTTGCTGAACTTCGCGCGGCATATCTGGCTAAGCCAGAAGCATCCATGGTGTCGATCGTTTCAGAAGCTGCAAATGCATTTAGAGACATTAAAATTCTGAGTTGTAGAGGAGAAACTTTCAGAAGTCAAATGCATTTAGAGAAATTGAGGTTCTGAGTTGTATAGGAGAGACAGAGACAGTAGAGTGCAATGAAAGGTGAAGCAGCGGCGTTCAGTGAAATCGCCCATTCTTGCGAATATATTTAAGTTATAGCTTGGCCTTCGTAGTTAAATTTTTTGATTATTTTCATTTCGAGATATTGATTTAAATTTGATTTAAAATAGTCAAATAAAATGATATATGCTAGCATGCATTAGCATGTCGGTATCTCCATTAATATATATTGGTGTATATTGGTCTATGCCACTATATGTTTGGTGTATGTGTATTGGTTGCTCTTTGTTTTTACAAAATATTGTTATTTGTTAAACTTGGTAGTAGTGTACAAGTACACTTTAAGTTTTGCGTATGGAGCCCCAAGTTTACCAGCTATTTAGCTTGTTTGTTCATAAGCTTTTTGCAACTTAGTTTGTCGCAACTCCTTTGTGAAGTAAATCATTGAGAATTAGAAAGTAATAAGTAGGTGGACATTATAACACTCTAATCTGAACGTCTCAAGTTTCTAGATACAAAAGGCAAAGATTGAACCGAGTATAAAGTATATGATTCCTATTCTACGTGGCATTGACCAAAGTGCAAACAAAATAGCAATACACTTTAGGAACAACAAAGACATGAGATAATCATATCCGCCTACTTATTACTTTCTAATTTCTGTGTAGTCCATTAAAAGACATAGATGTTTTAGAGTGTACATCTATGTATCACTTTAAAACATCAGTTTTGGAGGGAGTGATTACCCATCCCCTTGGATGGGCAGCAAATGCTGCAGCGGCGCGCAAGGTCTCCAAGTATAGGGGTATGCAGTGAGGTCACGTCTTTGTTCCCCTAGCCTTGGAGTTATATAGAGTGATGGACACATCGTTCAACACATTTTTCAGGGAGTGCACGAGAGCTTATCATGTTAGGTGCTAGGGGTACCACTCTCACTCTCATACTTTGTAGCATATTTAGACAATGTGTGTCCATTGCTCTACAGAGGGCAGTGGCTAGTGCAATCCATGGGAGAGCAATCACAATAGGTGATGCTTTTTTGGATGCTCCAATTATTTGTAGACTGTATGACTTGCATAGCTCAGATATCTTAGTTGTGGTAGGGCAGATTTTTGATATTGACTCTATTGGGGTTTAGCACCATTTTACCTTTTTTGTCTCATCCTTGTAAGGTTTGATGGGTCTTCCCGTCCTTTTTGTTTTCTATGCAATCGCACTTTTAGATTATCTATGTATCACTTCTAACTCTATTGTCCTTAGTAACTATTGACTCATCAATTTGTAAAGGAACTTGCAAGGTAGATTGGACAACAAAAAGCAATTATACCTCAACATTAGTAGGGATATACTTCATATTTATTAAAGGGCAAAAATTTTCATTCGTGAACACCACACTTTATAAATCCAATGGGTTCTATGGTCAACTCCCTATAATAACCAAACCTTCAAATGATTTTTCCTGTCATCCTCATCCCACTCCTCCCGATCGGATCATATTAAGGCAGATAAAATAATAGGCACTTAAGGCAGATAAAAGAATCTATACACAAGAAAGTATAAAAATCGAAATGGTCAAAAATTCTCAAACCAAAATTGATTACAATGTACTCGTAAAACTATACTGGAATCATTGTAAGTAACCAATCTTTTCGTCTTTTGCGCTTGGAAGTTTAAAGGTTTACGTTGGCAATTCTAAGAAGGAAAGGAGATTTCTTGCATTTATTCAGGTTGCATCCAGAGAGGGCCCACTATGCGCAAATGACAGCGCCAATACGGCCCACAATGTGGGATATTTAAATAATATCTCCTCTCATGGGGTAGTTATTTGACTTGACGGCAAAAAGTACTTATATTTATATGGTACAGCTTGTGTTATACACGTCTTTTGAAACGTATTCTATGAACGTGAAAGAGAAAAGAAAAGTGCTCTTCAACTGTTCTGCTTAGTTGGTTATTTTGTACATGTTTTGTTTCTTCTGCTTGTCGTACAAAGTTTTGTGATCTGGCAAATCTCAATACTCGTAGAAGGCCTAGTTGAGCAGACCTCTTTAACTTTCTAGGTGTCCATCTAAAGCATTCAATCGACATGGGTCCCCCTAAGCTGCGAGACAGTGCATATGTTTTCGCTGTCCGAAATATTTGTTCATTATATGGCCTCACGTTTCCCACTCGCAATAGTCCCACTATTTGATCGACATTTAGTGACGAGCATTCCAAAATTGTTAATCATGTAGAGTACTTATGCGTATCATATCTCTGTTATGCAATTGAGAGTAGTAAATATGTACAGTAGATCTCCCAAATGTCGCAAAATGTCTCTCAATTACAAAATGTGAATATTAAATTAAAAAACTGAACAATGAAAACAAGATTAGTAAAATGTGGTGAAGTTGAGGATTTGAAAATCAAAATTTTCAGCAAACGCTGATTCATATGAACAGTAGGTTTTCATAGCAATGTTCTATTCATTTTGGAGGTAATATGGACAAGTAAGAAGAAAATCCATTATTCAAGCTTGCTAAAAGCTAAAACTCTTTTGTATGATTTTTAATTTTAGACTATGATGTTTTTCAAGTAGTGGTTACCTATTAGAATAGGTTTTTCTCTTTAGAAACTTTGAAGATGTTAAGCAAGTTTTACCATTTTGAACGGCACTATCATCCAAGCAAGGGTGTACATGATATTCAACAAACAAATCATCTAGTCTTGATGTGGGTAAAATAACACCAAGATGAACTAGCAACTCAAGAAAAGATGCAACCAAGGTAGTTGAAACCTTGGTTGCATCTCTCCAAAGCCTGGCTTTATATACTAGTCATCAAAGTTATCGTGGCAAATGTTAGGTCATTTTGTCCAATCTATACCTTACCCTATTTCATTATTTCATTAGTCTTGTGTCAATACTATTTTTATATTTTTATTTATTTATAATTAAATATACATTCTAATATGATTGCTAGGACAATCATATTTTAGTTGCTCTTGATCTTGAGGGAGGTTATATCTCATGCAACGAGTGTTAACACTATCAATACCATTAGCATATGTGTTAACATTCGTTGCAGGAGAATGTGAACACATATGCTAATGGTATTGATAGTTCAGTTTAGATATTATCGTCTTGTAATACAAAAATAAAACTCTTATCAACTCTTGCGGGTTGGATAACAGGGATGAAAGGTGTTCAAGAGTAACAAGATCAAAAGTACAACTGTATGTGGACAAAACGTTTTATACTTTTACTTCTGGTGAACCTGTATATAAAGCTATGGTTGATATACATCCAAAATCTACAAAGATACTTCTTTACCTCAAGAACTAGTCAAGCATGTGTGAGATCACAAAAGACTCAGATTAAACAAACATGTGTGAGATTACAGATGACTCATTGTAAAACAATACTAAGGCTGAACTATAAAATATCAAGAAACATAGATCAGCTAGGGTATAGAAAATTTGATTTGCTCAAAAATTTTCAATTTTATGCTTTTTATTGTTATATCAATCAACCTCTTCTAAATATTGAGTTTTATTTGAACATATTTTTATGGGTCTATTTCTTGGTATGCATATATTATAAACTAAAGGTGTCGTTAACTAATTCTTTTTATATTAATTTCATATAGGTTTGCTTGCTATAGGAAATATATTTGCAAACTTCACTATATATAACTTCAAAAGCTTGTTAATTCAATCTGTTCCTTGAAGCATTTTGATGCTAGCTAAATTTGAAGACCACTTATGCGGGTGGAGGTGTAATCTGAGGTGACTTTGCTTGCATTTTCCTTTTGATCAAGGCTTATCAATATCTAATTTTGCTTGCATCACCTCCAAATTATAAAATTTTAAATGTGATCAATATTATGAAAACTTCTTCTTTTTGAATATTTCATCATATGCTAACTCTCATAGCATCAAGTACACACTCTTGAGTCACCTTAATTCATTGGTATTAGCTATATTTGGATAGTCTAATTGTCAACACATACCAATATTATTTTGTATTTGTTGAAGTATACTCATACCAAATAGCTTTGTTTGTGTCTTATCTTGCTAATAAGGCTTAATAGCAACTCACTTAGCTAATCTTCATGCAAGCAAACATTATTAGCATTTTTTGTTTCTTTATGTATCTTCATGCTAGCTTACTTTATTTATGTCTCATTCCATTTATTAAGGCTTAACATAACTAGGTTGACTAGCATCACCTCCAAATGTAATATCTTCATAAAAGAATTTATAGTAATATAATAATTTCTGAAGTGTCTCAAAATTAGTTGACTTTGTTAGCATCCTACCATATAGAGGCTTAATGTTGAACTTGAAAGTGAATGAAATGGAAATGCTATTTGTATGTAGCTTAGTATAAATGTTTTCAATGGCAAAAACTTTCTTGAGCCTAATTTGTTGAGTAGCTTGCTTGCTTGCTAGCAAAGTCAATTGCAAAAATCAAAGTTGCAAATTTCAGAACCTTTTGTGAGATTTAGGTATGGTTGGAAAGGGAGGTTGTGTGGAGTTCCTTTAGACTCACGTGATACTAATAGATTGTATTGCCTATCGTAGTTTATAAGTTTTCATTGCTAAGTGCTTTCTTGTTTTCTCTTCAATAGTAAGATTTTTGTTGCTAAATGAACATGTTCCAACTTCAAGAATAAGAAGCAACATTCTCAACTTTAAATCCATGGATGTACTTAATCTGATTCACCTTCTCCTCATCATGCATGACCTGCATAATATCAAAGACATTGGAAGCAAGTTTTAGCTCTATATTGTACAACATATTATATAACCAGATCCTCTAGAGGAGCATCAAATAAGTTAAAGAAATTTGGAATGAGTTTGAGACCACTCTCATTATTTAAATCTACAAAAAAAATTTCTTCTCCATATGGTCTTCTATGATATGGATGCTTGTTAGAACTAGTAACAAATTTGTACATAAAGAATGCATGCCATCCTATATGCAAGATATAAGTGGTTGACTTGAAAATTAGAATCTAAGTCAATGGAGAAGACACACAAGAATTTGATTTCATAGAGGATTGCATGTTATGTATTACATTAAAGTCTATATGACTTTTGGGAAAAACTCTTAAAGTAAGTCCGCAAAGTCTATGATATCTCACATCAACATGTTTTGTTTTGTCCTAGAGAGTAATAATAATTCTTAGCTAAATGTATTGCACTCTAACTATCCAATTTAATACAATTTAATCTTGAAATGAGCCAACTTTTCTCATAAACCTCTTTAGCTAAATAGCTTTCTTGTTTTTGTTGTAGCCATTTTGTGGTGCTCAAAATTTGTTAAACTTATTAATTTCTTTCTTTTCTTTTACTTTCTAATTTAAGTATATAGTGATTTGTATGCCTTTGAGAATAAAAACCTTCATTGTGTTCCTCATGGCAAGAAGTGTTGTAAGCCAGAAGGTATATTTGACATTGGAAAGATTAAGTATTGAGCCAAAGGAATTGGAATTGTGCTACAAAGATACTTTGCTACATACTCCAAAGTCCCAAAGTTTGAAATGAAGTTCACACCAGAGAGTGAGCCAAAGATAAAGGAGTTCTATCTCAAAGACTAGAGTAATTCCAAATACCATTGCTTTGAAGGAATTTTGTGCCCAAGGTCCAAAGTATGAAGGATGTGGACTCTAGAGGATCTTCACCTAAATAATCTTGACTCAAAACTACACACTTTAGGGATAGCATCTTTGTGATAACATGTCTAAATGGAGTGAATTTTATCTTGTTAGAAGTGTCTTTTACAGACTTTTCCATTAATATCCAGATTGCAAGGTTTAGAGATTTGTAGTCAAATGTATAAGCATATGAACTTTGAGGATTTTCAAGGGTTTTAGAGTTGAAGGAAGAGCAGATTTGGTGGACCATATCCTAATCATCACAAGTCCAATTTAGGTGATCTTTACCTTTTTGAATTGTCTTTGCAAGGGCTTTAGATTGAGTCCAAGATGGCCTTGATTAAAGGTCTATAGTGGAATTTATGAACATATGAATAAACTAAATATTTATTTGTTTTAGTATGTTGTTAGAATAGGTTCTTTGGGGCAATGTTAGTCACTCAAATAGTAAGAGAAGACAAGGACTTAGAGCATTTACCTTTTCTAAAGGAAGAAAGTAATATATGTAACTATCAAGCAACAAGTATTCTATAGTTTTCTTAGCTTTTGTAACTCTTGAGTGATTTGGCTATTTAAGCTTGATATTTGATTTTTTTTTTTTATTTACTAGGAGTGTAGTGTGAATAAGATGAAAGATAAAAGGCTATTCATCACTTTTCTTAATTCATGTGAGCAATGTTAGTTCTTCATTTTTTGTATGTTGAGGATTCTTTGTAAATAAATGATGTTAAATGTCATGTGTATTTGATCCTTAGTGCAGTTCTTTTGAAGGAATGCCTTGATGGGACTTGAGTGACATGTAGTGCTGATAGTATGCAATAGAACCAGAGTCAAAGATTGATATTTGGAGAAAATATTCTTAAGGAGAAGGAGTGTTTTTGGGATGGGTACATCCCAAAAGATGTTACACATGTATTCAACTTCAATCATTTCTTCAATCATTTCTTCATAAAGAATTATTTGTACAAAAGTAGCACCTTTATATTTTGTTGAATCATCACTTTCAAGGTTTACTTGGAATTATCATTTGTGATTGTGAGCTTTATTTTTATCTTTCTACAATGCACCTTCTTGGTGGCATTTTACTCTTTTGAAGTGGTTTGGATTTTTGCCCAAAAGGTAAAACAAGAAATAGTAAAGAACTGCATTTATGACACTTTTCTTTGTATTTGATCCTTTTTGAACCATATTTTTGTGAAAAAAACCTATTTCTTATTATTTTATTGCAATATGGACAACATTATGTTGTTACACATGTAGTCAACTTCAATCATTAAAAGTGTTGTGGTAGAATATAAAGTTTAAATTTCAACTTTCCAAGTCCACCAACTAGCACAAAGCTTACCTTATTGAAGACCTCTTGCCTAAATCTCTTTTCAAATAACCATCAAAAAATTCTATCATCCATATTTATATCTCATACTTTCAATCAAACAGAATACCAATATTTACAATACATTTTAGATACAAAAGAATCCACTTTGTAGCATCTCAATGGTCCTTTATTGGATTTGTCATGTATTTAATTACCATATTAACTCCAAAAGAGATATCTAATCAAGAACAAACCATTGCATACACATAGGTGCACATAGCACTTGCATATGGAATCATAAACATAGACTTCCTAGACATAGACTTCCTCTCTTGCTCAATCTTGGGACACTCTACTAAATACAATCCAAAATAAGAAGCTAAAAGATTACTCATTGCCTTTGCACTCTCCATGCCAAAATGCATCAGTACCTTCACAATAGACATCCCTTGTAATATTTGCACTTTGTTTGACATATAGATATCAATACCTACTATATTCTTGGTAGATCCCAAGTTCTTGATATCAAACTCTCTACTTAGCTATCACTTTAGCCTCTCAATTTTAGATCAACAATCAACATGTCATCTAATTAAAACAATAAGATGAAAATAAATGTATTGAGTGACCTTCTCAACTTGTTTGAAATACACCTAGTAATCGAACTCAGTTTTGGTGTAGCTTTGATTGGTCAGAATGCTTATATTATCATCTAGGACTCTTTTCAGCACATATAATGATCTCTTCAACTTACAAATCCAATTCTTCTTCTTAAGGACTTAAAAAGCTTTTTCCTAGCTTATATAGATCTTCTTCTCTAAATTTCCTTGTAGAAAAGCAATAGTAATATCTAGCTACTCAATTATATGTCATTGTGTGCAAAAATAGCTAGTAAAACTCATATTAGAAGTGATTTTTCTACAAGAGTGAAGATTCATAGAAATCTACACCTTTACTTTGATGATATTCTAAAATCTTGCCATGTCTAGTTCTACCGACTTCAAGATGTCTTTCTTTCATCTCATTGAGCATATTGCCTTCTTTCTTACATGCAATTTCACCAAATCATATGTCTAGTTCTTATGAAGGGACTCCATCTCTTCATCCATTGATTTTGCTTCTTGAAATATTCATAAGAACTAGATAAAGGATTTGGAATTTTGCTTCATCATATAAACCCACAACTTTCTTAAATGATCATCTATAAATTAAATAAATTAGAATGCTCTAGCTTTAGATACAACAAGTTTAAGTCACTTACATTTAAATTTATATAATCTGATATACCTCTAATTCAATGAACTAAATTGTTGAAGCTCATTCTATAATGCTTTTCAAAAGCATAACTCTACCAAATTTTTAGCTTATAGGAATTCATACCCTTCAAGAGTTTGTGCTTGTGCTATGCACAAGCACAAGTGACCAAAAAATCATTCCATAGTTTAGTAGCATCTAGTACCATAGGATGGTCTTGAGAAGATGAAAAGGCTACTATACTTGTAATAATATCTCCCAACAGGTTTTTTATTCTCTTGCTCTTCATCACCTTGGTAACCTTTAAAGTGAGTACCTTTGTTGACCACCTCTAGCCAATTGAACCTAGGAGATAAGATTCTCTTTCATCTGTGGAGCATGTTTGATATCAAACAATATCTTGATAGATTCATCAAACATCTTGATGTGCACTATCCTAAATTCCTAGAGTCTTACAATTTTATTTCCCATAAGTACAATCCCACCTTTATATGTGCTATAATTTTGGAACTAGTAAAGATCCATGCATCTTGAAAAAATCCTTCCCAATAACTATTGTAAGGATACAATCAAAGTCTCCATCAAAATCAGAAACACTTGTTCAAAAATTGTCCTCCTTTGTCTGAATATTTTATTTTGTTCTTATAGCTCTTTTTAGTATACTAACTTCACACATTCAAAACACTTGTCCTTTGAATTGTAAAATTTAGATCTAAATCTTGATTTAGATTTGCCTATATTGTATTGCCTCTTTTGTGCATAGTCCTACCTCTCAAAAATAGGATCTCTAATTGTGATGCTGTAATATGAGATGTCTTCTCTATCTTGTTTGATTAAAGAGGTATAGTGACCTCTTCTATTATTAAAAGAGTAGTGACTAGATTCTAAAATAAAGGAGGCATTAAAGTCAATAACAATCAAAATTTATCCTATCTACTAATTTGACATCAATGCTAATCAACTCACAAGGAATTTTTTGAAGATTTTCAAGTGCTTCAAAATATTAGTGCAGTCCTTTATTTATAGGATATAAAGTTGCTTCTTTATATAAATTTGACTTTTTATGGACTTTGTCATTTGCAAAATTTCTAGTTTTATCCATTTCTCTTGCTTATTACATGGCACAACACTTGTCTATAAGACTCAATCAAATTTACTCACAATTCTTAAGCTTATTTTCTCTAATTCACTATCAATCTTATATGTAGTTTCTATCTCAATGCCTTATAAAAAATGTATTGCACTAGTAGATCTTTCACTTTCAATTGCCAAAACCCAAAATTGCTTTTTTCCATCAAATTTATCCACCACAAATTTTCAATTGTGACCATGGTTGCAATTGCATTCATTCCCAAACTGGAAGCTACATGGATTGGAGAATACACATAGGAAATTTTTTTGTATAGAATTATATTATGTGTAATACAATAACATCCATATGTCTTTTACATAAAACCTTAGAAAATCCTATTCTTACTCTAGCACTTCACTAACCCATCACTAAATTAAATCTATACTAATCTCTAGGAGCAATTCTTGTGTGCTTTTGCTAAGATGATTCTTGTGTGCTTTTGCTAAGATGAGGCTAAGAAATAATACAATTCTCCTTCCTTCAATATTCCATGAAAATCATAAAAGGGAGACAAACAATTTTACAAGACTCATAATGAATTGATATAAAACACGTATTAAAAATTCTCATATATAAAAAAATAAAAAACTACTTATGATGTTACACAATCAATTCTTAGAATATCCTCTAAAAATCTTGGAAATTTCTCTAGTTTGTAAGATTACCTCTTATAACCAAGATTATCAAGATTGTTTTTATGTTTACAAGCTCTATATAAGATTCTAGTTATGCTTGTGAAAATATTCATATTGATACATAGATTACATAAAAGATTTTACAAGGTTTCAATATGAGCTTCTTGAAAAGAGAAATAAGATGAGATATATCAAAAATTCTCATATATTCTAACAATACATTACATACAAAAATCCCTTAAAAAAATTTGATTGATCCTTCTCCATAATTGATTTTTTGGAGATCACTTTCCTTTTCTTCTATCCTCAAATATTGCTTCTTGTTTAATAACTTTTAATTGGATCAACTCTATAAGTGGTGTTGATGTATTCAAACGTGTCATCATCTACATTTGACCTATAGACAACATGAATGCACAATTGGTCAATATCATCCTTACAGCCGTTTCTCTTTGTAAGTTTCTTCATAGTCTACTTGACTTCTCTCTTACTAAATATTACTTTCCTAGTTTGGAGTATTTTTGTTAGTATGAATTGAGATATTCTGAAGTTTTATTATTAAACTCGATGACATCTTTGAATCAAATTTACCAATGGAATGAGAGCTAAAAGTAGTTAAAAACTCTTGTCATTATGGGTATACATTGTGAAGGTGATGATTCCTTCAACTTAAACCGGCCAATTCACTACAAAGGCATCAACACCAAACACTACACACTAACCTTCACAAAAGGCACAACTCCAAAGGCTTCTTTGTATTGACATTTAGTCTTTACTTTTTGTGTTCTGTAATGTTTCAAGGATAGGAGTAACCCCAAAGGAAGAAACACAAAGCTTCACACTCAAAACTCCAATGCCCCAAAGGAGCACCTTGTCTTTATTATATAGCAAAGAGGATTTCCTCAAAGGATGCTCCACCCTTGGATCAAATACACTACCGTGACATGTCAGCAAGCTCTACCCTTAGATTAGTTGTATGCATGGGTGACATGTTGGTTCTGATCCTATTTGGTTGGTCAAACAAGCTGACTTTAGGGAATCTTTAGGGAATCTTCTTGTAGGAATCTCGTAATCACATGGGTGAGATACCATTAGAAATCTCTCGATGAGACAAACAAGGAGGAGGGAAGGTCAATATGTTTTTTCCTTGGGAAGGGATGCGCACATTTTTTAGGCCTAATTCATCCATTTAGGCCTCTGAAATTTACTCTCAAGTTTTCAGGCTACTTTTGGCTCTTGCCCTATCAGTAGAAGACTCTTTTGTTGATACTTCTATCTAATCTTCTTAGTCTATCAGATATAACATCCCTTCTAGATGTTACCAAGCCAATTTTCATCTCTAGATAATATGTCTAGCTATTGGTATTACAAACCTCTCCCATTTTAAGATGCAACGTGTCATGCTATTTGTAGTGTCACATCTAGATTGCTCGGACATTGGAGTTCTAGTGATACTAGTTAGAAGCATTTTGGCAATTACTCATAGACTACTTTCCAATGTTTAGGGTACTGACTTCATGGTTTGGCCCATCGTCACTTGCACCGTCCACACCGTTAGGTGTGCCATCAGCGGGACCGTTGGGATGAGACCTAGGTCAAAATCAAGAGTATACCCTAGAAGTGCAGCTCCAGAGAGCTCACTTCTTTGATGTTGAGCCTTTGAGTTCCTAGCTAGAGTGGACAGAAAGCCGGTGAATGTCACCTGGATTCTTTTAGCTAGAGTTGGTGTGGCTTTATGTGTCCAATACCCTATTTCTGGCAAGTAAGTTGTTGAAGATCAAATCAAGTATTGATCTGAGTTCAGTTGATTCAAGTTGTAAGCAATCTGATTACATCAAAGAAGTGAGTCAGGGAGAAATTGGATGTAGGAACTGCGAGTGTTGGTGGTATCTCCAAGCTTGGTGGATCACGGTGTCTTGATTGAGTAATTCAGATTTCCCTGAGAGAGAGAGTGTGTGTGTGGAAGCACTTGCAAAATTTGGAGCCAAGGAGAAGTAATTTTCAAGCGGCAATTGTGATTTTGAGCTCAAGACCAATTTGTTGGGAGTTGAGCTCAAAAACTGAAATTGAAGGTGGACTTGGAAGCTCATCCTCACAAATTAGAGATTAGACAAAACCCATTTTTCCAATTTAGGTCGAGTGAAGAGCTAGCAGAGGATTTGGTGGTCAGCCATTTTTAGGGATTTACGTCAAATTTTATATCAAATTTATGTCAGATTTTACATCATATTTTTTGAAGGATTTACGTCATATTTTGGCAAGAAGAACTTTGATCCGATCCTCGGTGATCCTTGTAGCTCATGAAGTAAATATGTATTCCAATTATATCAAATCTCAAATGGTGGCAAAGTCAATCTTGTGTTGATTTATGAGATGGAGGGTTTTCATTTAGCATTCTTGTGATTGGACTCACTCTATTCTTTGCTTCTTGTTTGTGCATCATGTTTGTGTAAGGTGCCTTGAATTTTGAGCATTGGTGCTCCGGTGTGCTCTCAGCAGTGAGGCTGGAGTGATGACCAGTCAGACTATCTTTGTTTCTCTCCAATGATGTAGGAAGTGATGACTTGCAGACCGTGAGAATCCGTGTTGTGATAGCTAGTTACAGGTTGCCCTTGTTGTTAGTGTAGGTGTCTCAGTTAGAGTTACATTAGTAGGTAGTGTTCCATTAGTTTTGGCACTTGGTGAGGCTTGGTTGGTGTTGGCACTTGGTGGTGCTCGGTTGGTGTTAACACTTGGTGGTGTTTGGTTGGTGTTGGCACTTGGTGGTGCTCGGTTGGTGTTGGCACTTGGTGGAGTACTTGTTGTTGCAATTTTTGGTTGTGGTTGCGGTTAATTTATCACGACGGAGTTCTTTGGAGATTCTAGAGGAGATAGCCTTACATTACGTAGTGGGTTTACTCAGAGTGGCGCTCGATATCAACTTGTATCTTAGGTCCTAGTGAGGAAGGAGATTGACTTTGAGTTTGAGTTTGACACAGGAGCTAATTCAATTGAGAGTGCACTTGGCATATCTATACCATTTTTGTGAGACATGGATGAGATTTTTTGGGGCCTCCAAAGGCCCTAGGCGTTACTCTGGTACAGTGGGTACCATTGAGTTGGATAACTTCATCCAGGAGTTTGATAGTTATTTTGATCTATAGCAGATGCAGAACTTGACTTTGTTTACACCCTTCATGGCATAGAAGGGGTTGTTTCAGCATTTGGAGGATCCACCAATGGACAACTACCATGAGTTCAGGAGAGCGCATTTGGAAGAGATTGAGTTATGGAGACAATATTGGTCTCCATAACTCAGGCTTGGTTGCCACTAGCTGATTGGCTGTACCCACGAGTTCTAGCTTGAGTAGTGTTGGTGGAGGTAGTGAGGTGCACTAGTTGGAGATAGTGTTACCACAAGTGAGGAGGTACTATTGCAGGAGGTGGTGTGGTATTGGGGTTTAACTCCATGGTAGAGTTCTTCCAGTGTTTGAGGTAGAACTACCAGGGAGTGCAGGCTCACAAACTAAGGAGCTTGCAAGAGTTCCAATGGAAGGCTAGAGAGAGCCTACACAAGGCATACACTCACATGAGGTGGCTGATCAGTTTCACTCAGGGAGTTACTAAGGCCCAGGTAATCCAATTTTGGTATGGGATAATGGACAAGGAGTTATGACATAGAGTTCATGATGTTACGTTGTTATAGGTTACTTTGCCCACTTTGGCAGTGGTCTTTGGTTTGGCTAAGGGTATTGAGCTCAACATGGTGGAGGAGAGAGTAGTGACATCTGGATTTGGTAGGGAGACCTCATCCACATTTGTTACTTCTTCTAGAGTGCAGTAAACTGCACCATGCCCAATTGGTTTTTGAGGACATGGTGGACATCCCAGATCCTATGGAGCGAGTGGAGGGCCTAGTGGAGCTAGACCCTTACCTTCCTTTTTAGGTCAGCAGCAACCAATGAGTGGTAGTGTTGCTTGTTGGACTTGTGGTGGACCTCACCATAGGAGAGAGTGTACTTAGGGCATCGGACTTGATACCTCTGATGCATCACAACCAACACAAAGGCAGTGTGAGCATTGCCATAGATTTGGTCACACTAGTGACCAATGCTTTGACCTATACCTGGAGTTACAGAGTGGTAGGGCTGCTATGGCAGGTAGTAGAGGAGCTCCATTTCATGGAGGATGAGGTTGTAGAGGATCTACACCTAGTAGGGGTGCAATACCTTCCTTTACTTCTGATATAGCTATGGCTACTTGGATTGAGCAGTTGGAGCAAAGATTGGCTAGTATGACTATTGCTTAGAGGAGATCAAATTTGGGTGTTAAGGCTTCCACCTAATATGCTGGTGATAGAGATGCTTTGGACTCCATGTGCGGAGTAGCACAGGTGGATATAGCTACAATAGTGACTAGGAGTGCAATACGTGCTCCAGAGCCTAGAGGAGCATCAGTGGTGTTGGACCCACAGAGATGAGAGGTTGGGAGACAAGTCAAACTTCCCCAATCTTTCATGCTATCTGAGGCATTGCAGATGATATCCATAGCTCCTAGACATCCTAGTGTAGGTGTGGTAGGTGGTGATGGAGTGCATGATGGATTACCTACTAGTCAGCCACCTACTACTACACATATTGAGTCTAGCATGATGTAGGAGACGGCTCAGCTGATTATGTGGTGCCCTTTGTTTTTAGCTAGTGACATGTTTACATTGGGAGTTGACCTAGCCCCAATGGCTGGTTGGTTGCTATGCTTTGTGAGAGTAGGGATTATGCGGTTCCTACTACTAGAGCAAAGATGGTTGATAGTGGAGCTGACTTGGTTGAGGAGCATGGGATCCATTCAACAACCAATGGTTTATGGCAAGCAGCAATGGCTAGACTGGAGAAGTTGCCAACTAGACTAGCTTTTGAGAGAGCACGGTTCACACCTGGTGTTGTCCTATTGGATAACTAGAGGGGGATTTTCCGCTTGGTGGGACCTTTAGGGAAGGTCAATACACCATAGAGAGTCTTGTTAGACTCTAGTGCGCAGCCCTTTATGTTAGGGAAGGCTACAGTAGTCCGTCTAGAGTTACAAAAGACCAATGTGGATAGGTGTCTATTTCAGATCCAGACATCTTTAGGTGGTGGTTTGACACAATTACATCACAAGCGGAGAGCTTATTTTTTAGGTTCAGCATGGTCATTCTATTGAAAGCTCAATGGTGAGAGCTCGGGCTATTGCGACAATAGCTAAGTCATATGATGTGCTAGTTGGGAGAGCAGTGTTGTATCCCATGGGTTTTAGTATTGACTATTAGGAGGAGACAACCTCCTATAGACCAGGTTGGCAGTCTGGTGAGAGACAAGTATGTTGCCTACCAATACGCTTTAGTAGTGGTAGTCTTGGCTCACTATAGTTTAGGACCATGGTAGCATCAGTTTTAGCTTTCAGTGGTGCAGTTACTTGGCTTGGTGACTTGTTGGAAGAGAACGCCCATGCAGAGGATACTCCAATACCAGAGATCACTCGGATTTGGAGTACAAGTGGGATTGTTCCATCCACCTTGGATGTTCCATTGTGGAGTTCGGAGGAGGCATTGCAACAACATGTAGATTGGTTGGTGCAGTAGGCTTGGAGTGGAGCCTTCGTACCATTTGGAGATGAGTTTGAGTATGAGCCTCCAGAGTTGATTACTTTGACACCTTTGGATGCCACACTCATTGCTTGGCAATATCTAGTAGAAGAGATATGACTATAGGAGTTGTTTGGCGGGATTAGCACCAAACTATTTGTGGTATTATAGGCAGGTATACAAGTACAAAGGTACTTGTATGTGGAAAGAGATGAGACTGTTAGGCAAGTCTCTCACATCATGTGGCATACTTGGCCTATCGGTATCCGGAGTTATTATCAATGTAAGCAGTTAGAGGTTACCAAAAGGCCCTACCAGCATACATTTCCTTACTAGGAGCACATGATCTAAAGAAACATGGGTCTGTTCACTTGGTGATTTCTGGATGGCCATGTTAATGACATACACGTGTTGGCTGAGGTTTGGGTCTTTAGGATCTTTGTTCTGGTGTGTTTTGGGAGATGTTACGGATACTACAACATCTCCAAGTCCTTCAGTCCATTTCTCTAGCTTACCTTTTGGAGAACATTCCTTTGATGGGTGATGGTGAGTACACATTAGGTCCATTCTTGGATGGGACCTGCTATATTGTTAGATGGAGCCATAGTGGGATCACGGGCTCATCGTCTTTGTCTTTGGTGGAAAAACCTCTTACCCAAAGAGGTTTTACAACATTCTTATACAACTTGACCACATCCTTGTTGATGATATCTTGGATTTTGGACGTTAGTCTCAGACGGTGGTAGTGGCTAATAGGTGACCTATGGTAGTGGTGAACCTAGTTGGATAGCCTAGAGCTGCATTTCCACACTTATGAGTTTCACAAGCTCTTGTGCTTTTTGAGAGGGAGGACCTGGACTTGTTTGGGACTCACAGTTATAGCAGTTGGTGGAGTCCAACGCCAATGAGAGAGAGCAAGCGATGGGTTTTTGCACCAATATTACCAATTTTCCAATAGTGTCAAAGGCATCCAGGAGTCATGTGTTAGGTCAGGCTATGGACCTGACCTATTTGACCTGGATTGTGAGCCTTGGTTTTGCAGAGTAGTGTAGGATACGCTTTATAAGCATCACCATTTGGACACTTGTGAGCCATGTGCCTATTGAGACAATTCAAGCACATGTTGGGAGCAATTGTAATACTCCGAGGACAAGAGAAGAGAGAAAACACAGATTGCACACTCAAACATTCAATGCCCCAAGGGAGCACCTTCTCTTTATTATATAGACAAAGAGGATCTCCTCCAAGGAAGCTCCACCATAGGATTAGGGACACAGATAGGTGACATGTCAGCAAGCTCCACCCTTGGATTACTTACTTGGATGGGTGACCTGTCTGGTCTAGGTCCTATCTGGTTGGTCAAACGAGCTTTGACCGGAGGGAATCTTTTAGGGAATCTTCCTGTAGGAATCTCAGAATCACATGAGTAAGGTACCATTGGAAAGCTCTCAACGAGACAAACCAGGGGGAGGGAAGGCCAGCCTTTCCTTCATTTTGGGGGGGGGGGGGGGGGAATCTGCACATTTTTTAGGCCTAATTCATCCGTTTAGGCCTTCGAAATTGCCTTCAAAGATTTCAGGCATATTTCGGTTTCTACTCTATTAGTAGAAGTCCTCTTTTGGTGATACCTCTTTCTGATCTGTTTAGTCCATCATGTGTAACATCCTTCCAGATGTTAACAAACCAATTCTCACCTTTAAATCATATGTCTAGCTATTGGTTCTAAGGTTCTCAAGTCTATTTCAGTTTCTGCCCTATTAGTAGAAGTACTCTTTTGGTGATACTTCTATCTGATCTATTTTGACCATCATGTATAACATCATTCTAGATGTTACCAAACCAAATTTCACATCTAGATCATATGGCTAACCCTTGGTATTACAGCAATGGACCAAGTGGACATGGTATTCTTGGGACACAATCAGTAGCTACTAGAGAGAGTGGTCTACTTGAAGTCCATCTAGGTGAGCGTGGGCTACTTGGATTACACCCTTGGTCCACTTGGGATGTAGTTAGAGGATGTGTGGAGCTTGCAGTCAGAGTGGAGGGAGTTTTTCACACAAAGGTTGGAACCTCTAGTGGTCGAGAGCATGACACTACTGCTCCTAAGGGCCTAGTGTAGCAGCCAGTCAATATGTCTTCCACTCTTGCGATAGTTACAAAGGATACTTGTGAGCCAAATCTTGGACCCAAGCTTACAGGAGAGGAAAGACCGAGAGTTTGGAGGTTCTTAAGAGCTACACAAGTTGTTTTGCCTTTAGTATGAAAGATTTGGGTGCTCTAAAGGGACTTGGTATATGGATTGAGCTGACTAGCAATACACCAGTTTTCTGACGTCCTTATTATTATACATGGAGAGTACATTGATTGAGAGTCTCAGAGGAGACCTTTTTGAGGTTCATTTTGTGGAGATTTCACATGGAGAGTATGCATCAGCAATAGTGATGCCAGCCAAGAAGGATATGCATGCCAACTACACAAATAGGCGGATGTGGAGATATTACTATCCTATCAACCAATAGACTATGGCTCATCGGTATGCCATGCCTACATCAAAGGAGATTTTTGATGCAATTGGGCATGGAAAGATCTTTAATATTTTGGATCTTCAAGTGGGATATCATCAATTGCCGATCAGGGAGGAAAATAAGTCCAAGACAACATTTTTGGCTATTGATCCTCACGGCAAACGTGTGTTATAATAGTGGAGGTTCTTATCATTTGGGTTAAAGAATGCTCTTGCTTAGTTCCAAAGGGTCATGGATAGGATCTTCTTAGCTGGATTGGATTTTTCTTGGTGCTATATTTATGACATTTTAGTCTGTAGCACTATTGTGAAGGAGCATGTAAGACAATTGTTTGAGGTGTTTGAGAGGTTGAGATCTCATGGACTGAAATTACATCTTGGGAAGTGTAGGCTCTCCCATGAGCAGGTTGAGTATTTGGGTCACACTATCTACATTGGAGGACTTGGTGTTCAGTAGACCAAGGTGGAGGCTATGAGGCTATTGCACGTATTCCTCGGCCTACGGATGTGAGTAGAGTGCAAGCATTCCTTGGGTTGGCAAACTTCTATTGCTGCTATGTTAGAGGATTAGTGTCATTACCAAGGCCTTGATAAAGCTGACCAAGCTTACACATGAGTGGTGTTGGAGAGATGAGCAAGAGAGAGCTTTCGTAGAGCTCAAGGAGAGGTTGACATCTACTCCCATTTTGAGGAGACAGATCAGAGGATGACCATTTTAGGTTCATACTGATTGGAGTATGTTGGGGCTTGGAGCGGTGCTCACCCAACATGATGATGAGGGGGAGGAGTTTGTGGTGGCCTATACTAGTCTCTCCAACAATTCAATGGAGGCAAAGTATAGTTCATATGAGGGAGAGTGCTTGGTAGCAGTTTGGATAGTAGCACATTTCTAATGTTACTTATTTGGTAACCCCCTCACTCTCATCATTGATCATCAGCCGCTGAAGTGGTTGATGGAGTCCAACAAGTTTTTAGGAAAGCTTGCACGATGGGCTCTGATTTTATAGGAGTATGATTTCATGATTGTTCACAGACCTAGAGTGGTGAACCGTGATGCAGATGGGTTGAGTAGAAACCCATGTTCCAGCTAGCAGGATCAGACCGGACCACGTTGGCATGGTGAGACAGATGAGGAGATGGTGCCAGGTTGGCATGCATTGGCCTTTTTGTTTATATTTTCTAAGGCTTTGGTGGTATCTCTCTTAGCGCACACATGAGGAGTTATTGAGGTCATAGATCCAAAGAGTAAAGATATTGGTGCAGTTCAGCGAGACATTCATGGTGACGTCTTAATGATGGACTATCTTTGCATTGGTATTATGGGTGGCACAATTGGGGCCAAGGAGAGAGATCGTGTCCTTTAGCAAGCCAAACAATTCAGAGGGCAGACACCTTTTGCATGTATGGGAGGATGGTAGAGTGCAAGTAGTACCACTTCGATCTTAGAGACCACAGTTAGTCCGTCATACTCATGAGGAGCTAGGGCATTTTGGAGTAAAGTGTACATATAGCTTACTCCATAGTCATTATTGGTGGCGCAGTATGTAGACCAAGGTACAAAAATTTGTTGCCAGATGTGTGGTTTATGACCGAGTTAGAGCATCATTCAATGCTCATATGCCATAGTTACACCCATTACCTATCATGGGATTGGGTTACTGTTGGAGTTTGGACTTTGCTAGACCTTTACCGCTGACTATGAGACATCATTGGTATGTTTTGGTGATGGTGGAGCACTTTTCCAAGTGGATTGAGTTGGTGGCACTTGCTGACAAGTCTAGTGAAGGGACAACTTACTCATTCTTGGATCAAGATCTTAGTCATTTTGGTGCACCAGTTGAGGTGTTGACTGATCAGGGTACACAGTTCTTGGGGGAGTTTTAGGTCTTGTGTGACAAGGCTTTGATTGATCATTGTACTACATCCCGAGATCAGCTTAAGGTAGATGGCTTAGCAGAGAGAGTGTTTCAGACAATGAAGAAAGGATTACAAAAGTATGGTTTGCAGAGAAGCCACTTGGGAGATTGGGATCTCCAATTACCTTGGTTGCCCATGGGCTATTGTTTCAGCTGGCAAGCCTCCTTAGCATCCTTCTCTTCATACTTTCTACTACATGGACGAGATCCAGATTCACCTGCAGCTATTCTTCAAGATGCTACTATAGTTTTGGACTTGGATGATCTAGATGTATGGATGAGCGCATGTTTGCAGCGGGTAGAGATTTTTTGAAGAGTGATGCCAATGGCCTTTGAGAACTTGGTGATTGCTCAGCATAGAGATAATTTACGCTATGCTATCATTCGAGGACAAAGTTATAGACCTTTGATTTGTCAATTTCATCCAAGTGACTATGTGTATCTACAATAGACAACACCGACAACACTTGATGTTTTGACAGGCCGCACTATCTTGAGAGTGCATGAGATTTTGCCATCTGGAGCCTTTGTGTTGGAAGGACATGATGATGTTTTTTGGAAGGATCATGAGCATAATTGTGCACCATGCCACCTCCCAAACATTGATGGTACTGTGGACCCAAGCTTGGCACTTGTACGTGCACGCTTGAGGTGTATGTTATGTGGCTCTTCTGGTGGAGCAGCTACTATGTTGGTGTGTGATAGCTATTTGAGAGGATGGCATATGGCATGTATGACTCCTTCCCTCATGGTGGTTCCTCATGGTGGTTCCTCAATGGTTATGTCCTAGATGTACTTGACGTATAGCTAGTTCATCATTTATATGGTATAGATTGCAGATAGGCGACTAACAATAGGGCTCCATAGCACCCGGCCTCTTGATCTTTGCCCATCATAAGGTATACCATATACTTGGAGTAGATGGCTATCTGGAGTTAGAGGGATCTAACTGCAAATTAGGGGAGCAATTGTGGCACTTTAGAGTTTATGTATGACTTATGTGTGAGTTGTGCTTCTATAGTGTATGATATTGATAATGATGTATGTTGTGTAGCGATGTATATATGTACGACAATTGTCATGCCATTTGTAGTGTCATATCTAGATTGCTTGGACACTAGAGTTCTAATGATAGTATTTAGAGGCATTTTGGCAATTACTCATAGACTACTTTCCGATGGTCAAATTTTGTGTTTAGGGTATTGACTTCATGGTAGGGCCCACCATCACTTGCACTGTCCGCACCATTGGGTGTACCATCAGCAAGACCATTGGGATGAGACCTAGGTCAAAATCAGGAGTATACCCTGGAAGTGCAACTCTAGAGAGCTCACTTTTATGATGTTGAGCCTTTGAGTTCTTGGCTAGAGTGGATAGAAAGCCGGTGAGTGTCACTTGAATTCTCTTAGCTAGAGTGGGTGGGGCTTGAATATAATCAGTGCACTATTGTTGGCAAGTTGTTGAGGATCAGATCAATTATTGATTTGAATTCAATTGATTTGTGTTGTAAATAATCTGATTATTGTGGTACTTTAGAGTTTATGTATGACTTATGTGTGAGTTGTGCTTCTATAGTGTATGATGTTTATAGTGATTTATGTTATGTATCAATGTATATACGCACGACAAACATTCTCATCACAAAACTGTTACTTAGAAGATTTCACTAACACCGGTGCATGGATCACGTTGGCCATTGGCTCCATGTTGCCTCATATAATGGGTACCCTTTCCATTGTACAAGATATTCCACATGCGGATGGCGAGTACTATGGGTGCATTTTTGGAGAATATGCTTGACTTCATATTCCTTTGTGCCATCAATGAGTGTTGGACAAGGTCAAATGTCTTGGATGGAACGAAAGTGAGGCGGTTGGGAGGCATATCTGCATAGTAAGGAAATATGGAATACTAGATGGATCTTCATGTGGGATGGTAGCTTGAGGTGATAGCACATTGTGTCAATTCAACAAAGAATGGAAAAAGGCTCAATAAAATGAGGTCTAAGCTTACAAGGACCAACTAATGTGAGGTTGGTTGTTGGTAGCCAGACTTGATCTCTAACATTGAACTACATGGGCCAATGATGTGCATCTATATATTGCTTTTATTGATTTTGGGTGATTTACTGTGCTTGGTATTCTTCACACCCTATTGGATTCTAGAAATAAAAGTGTTGATAGTATTAACCTTGACAGCCACCAGATGAATATTCATCAACCTCAAAGGTGTGAAAGGATGCTCTCCATACATGAGGAAGAATGATGTGACCTATGTAGATGCATTCATTGAATTGTTGTAAGTAAATTCTACCAATGGAAGTAAGGTGTCCCGCCTCTCTTGCTAATCTAAGGTGAAGCTCTAAAGTATGTCTTTAATAGTGCAATTAGCATGCTGTATTTTTCCATTGGTCTATGGATGGTAAGCTATGGACATGGTCAATTTGGTGTTGAAGAAACCAAAGAGAGTTTTCCAAAAAAAACTAGTGAATTGCGTACCTCTATCATTGATGAGTACTTGAGACAAGCCATGGTGAGAAAAGACTACATCTAAGTACAATTGAGCTAGTTGTGGAGTAGTCACGTCCTTGATGGTAGGATGCATACAAATCATTGTGCTAAGTTGGTCAACAAAGACTACTATGGAGTCAAACCCTAAGGTGGTCTTGGGCAATTCACAACCATATCCATGCTTACATGTTCTTAATGTTGTGTTGGAATGGAGAGGAGTTGAAGGAGTCCTATGGGAACTTGATTAGAAGCTTTATTTTGTTGATAAAGTATGCAACTTTGAACACATTCCATCACATTGTTGCTCATCTTGGGCCAATAAAAATGGAGTTTGGCTGCATCTAAGGTCTTATCCACTCCAACATGACCTACAATGGTGGATTCATGACATTTTGCTAGGATGGTGGTTCTTATGTCTGTGGCACTTGGGATCCATAACTTGCCATCACAAAAGGTGAGTGTTTGGGTGTTGGTGATACCTTTGGATGATTGAGCTCTTCTAATCTATGGATCAGTTTTTGTAGTAGCAAGCATTGTTGGCTAGAATTCAAGGATCATCTTGACCTCTACCACAAGATTGTTTACCATCAACATTTGGATGAATGCATTTGCAAGTTGCTTCTTGCTTTCCACATGATTGTCATGTTGAACAATTGTCTCCATTTTGCCCACCAAATTTGTTGATGAGATAGATCTTTCAATGTCTTGAGGTAGACTAGAGGTTTGTGATCTGTATCCACTACAAATGCCTTCTCACCAAGATAGTGCTTCCAATGCTTGGTTGCAAGGACAATGGCTAGCTTTTCTTGTTCAATGGTGTGATAGTTGCATTCTATTGATAACAACTTTTGAGAAAAATATGCAATTGGGTGCCATCTATCATGCCACTCTTGTTGTAGGACTACTCCAATTGCTACGCTTGATGCATCTATAGCCAACTTGATCAAACATTTTGGGTCCTAACATTTCAAGATTGGTGCATGTAGTAATGCATCTTTCAATTCTTGAAAGGCCAATTCTTGTGCAGTTCCTCACATCCACTTCTGCCCCTTGCTCAATAGTGATATTAGAAGTTATGCAACCTTGGAGAAGTCCTTGACAAATTGATGATAGAATCACATCAATCTCAAGAAGCTCTTGAGTTGAGTTAGATCTTCTAGAGCACTGTATTTTTGAATGACCTTCATTTTATTTGTTAATACTTGGATGTCTTCTGCACTAACTCTATGCTCCAAGTATTCTACTTCCGACTTGCCAAACTTGCATTTTGAGATTTTAGCATAGAATTGATTTTTTTTGTAGAATCTAGAGGACTTCTTGTAGATGCTACTTGTGTTCCATCATTGTCCTACTCTAGACTAAGATATTATCTAGGAAGTTAAAAATAGATATATCCAAGTATGGGAAAAAAAAAGTCATTCATCAAACTCATGAAAGTGGTTGGTGCATTGGTGAGGCCAAACAACATCACCAAGTACTCAAAGTAGCCATATCGTAATACTCCAAGGACAAGAGAAGAGAAAAAACATAGATTTCACACTCAATCATCCGATGCCCCAAAGGAGCACCTTCTCTTTATTATATAGACAAAGAGGATCTCCTCCAAGGAAGCTCCATTATAGGATTGGGCACACAGATAGGTGATATGTCAGCAAGCTCCACCCTTGGATTACTTACTTGGATGGGTGACATGTCTATCTTGGTCCTATCTGGTTGGTCAAACAAGCTTTGACCAGAGGGAATCTTTTAGGGAATCTTCCTATAGGAATCTCAAAATCAAGTGGATGAGGTACCATTGGAAAGCTCTTGATAAGACAAAGCAAGGGGAGGGAAGGCCAATCTTTCCACTGCTTGGGGGAGAATTTGCACATTTTTTAGGCCTAATTCATCTGTTTAGGCCTTCAAAATTGCCTTCAAAGATTTGACATATTTTGGTTCCTACTCTATTAGTATAAGTCCCCTTTTGGTGATATCTCTTTTTGATCTATTTATTACATCATGTATAACATCCATCCAGATGTTACCAAACCAATTTTCACCTATAAATCATATGTCTAGCTATTGGTTCTAAGGTTTTCAAGTCTATTTTGGTTTTTGCCCTATTTGTAAAAGTAGTCTTTTGGTGATACCTCTATCTGATCTATTTGGACCATCATGTATAACATCATTCTAGATGCTACCAAACCAAATTTCACATCTAGATCATATGGCTAGCTCTTGGTATTACACATACCTTGTTCAAAAAGTAATTTTGTGCATGTCTTCCTTTGCTATCCAGATTTGGTTGTAACCCCTCCATAGATCAAGTTTGGTGAAGTGTTTTTCCCTATTTAGTTGATCAAATAGGTCATCCATGTGGGATCAAGGATATTTATTCTTCATTATTTGTTGATTTAGGCCCCTATAGTCAATGCGTATGTGTATTTTACCATCTTTCTTCTTCACAAACAAGACAAGAGCCCCATATGGTGATACATTGGATAAACTCTTTTGTTAGCATATCCTTGATTTGAGCCTTATACTCCTTCAATTCATGAGGTGGTAGACAATATGTGGCCTTACAAGGAGGTATCTTTCCTAGAAATATCTCAATTTTATGACCTACCCTCTTTTTTGGCAATAATCTTGAGTGTAGATCATTTTGAAACTCATTGACCACATCTTTGAATTTCTCAAGAATTTTTCCATCAAGTTATGCACTCCAGACTTTTGTTATAAGATCCAAGAAACATCTATCTATCTTACAAAGAGATGTTATCCACATGATATAGAGAGGTAATTCTTGCTTGTGTGATCTTTCTTTAACCCTAATGATCTTCTATTGGCAAGTTCTCACTACTTTCTCTCTCAATCAACCATAGGGTTGTAATGCTCCATCCACAACATGCCTAACCATACCATTGCATCATAACAAGCTAACCGTATCACTTGCCATTCAATTGCTTCTTGATACTCTCTCATAAAGAGTGCTACCTTTTTAGGTAATGACTCAATCCTCTTTGCTGCCCATTAGGTAGCTCTACTTCTGTATTCTCAGCCTTCTTTAGATCCATCTCTAATATTATTGCAATAGAGCAAGATAAGAAATTCTTTGTTGCTCAAGGGTCAATCAATACTCTCACTAGATTGCCTTTTAGGACTCCATTCATGACAATCAATTGTGAGTTTGTCTTCATTGATCTTTGCGTATTTACTCTCTTCTTCTCCTTGCTCTTTTGCTTCTCCATTGAGCCAAGAAGGCTGCAAGGTACATTTATTAGCAATCTTCATTTTCTGATGTGATTTCCATATCCTCTTCTTCAATTTGTCTCTCCATTTTTTCCAAAGATTGCTTGTATGGAGGCCGAGGGCCCCTACGAAGACGAGCACGGCAGTTGATGGCTATGTGCCCAACTTGGCCACAATTGTAATAACAACATTGTTTTTCTTAAATCCCTTCTCCTTGTGGGACTCCATCTCTTCTTTCTTTCCCCTCTCCCCATTCTCTTAGAGCAATTGTGCTCCTCGGTCTTCAACCAAATGTTGCATAAGTCCATAGGAACTAGTCCACCAAAATGATTGTTTTAGCCCAATAATGTTGAGTCAAGACTACCCTTTCACCTCTAAGCGCAAGCAATGGCTTCAAAAATGGTGCAAGGATTTTGTACCATTACTTCTTGGTGAATTTGCTCTTTTAACACTCATTTTGAATTGTCTAGATCTTTGATGAACTCAAGTCAATTATTGCAACTTGTAGATCAAGAAATGCTTCCACATACACTTGTATGATGTTCTTCTACTCCAACCTCCATAGTTTGGTTTGGGTCATTTGCACGGAATCCATGGATTAGAAGTTCTTTACCAACCTTTCTTACATTTACGTCCAAGTGACCTTTCTTCCTTCTACCAACATTGCTCATGCCCAAGCATCATACCATGTGAGGGCTTTATTAGTCAAGTACCCACATGCAAACACGCTTGTAAAATGATCGGTGATCTCCTTTGTGAATAATTAAAAGTATTGGTTCATTCTTGAAATCCAATTATCCACTACTCCCATGGAACAATGCCCATTGTAAGGCTCAATATTGCATGTCTTCTTCATTGGTAGCAACAATGTGGCTTCATTGTTGACTGGGGTTGGTGTCATTGGCATGAGTGACTCTCTAGGTACTTCAGCCGTTGGTGTTACGTTTTGAGATGTTTCTCCTTCTTGCATTGCATAATCATTCCAAAAGATATATACTTGACTTTGCGATGTCTCCATGGTCATCTTCATCTCCCAAAACTCTTTCAACATCCCTTGTATTCCTTGCATCAAATTTTGTTACTACAATTCAATTATTCCTACACATAGCAATGCTCAAACACTACTTCCTACTTCAATAAAGAGTTAAATTATCACGTGAGAGAGTGCATGGACTACTAGAAATACCATTGGGACTTCATAGGCTATCACTTTTTGATAATATTCCTCACCAAAACTGTAGATTACAAAATCCCTAAACATCACTTTTTGTCTAACCACTTAATGAATTTTTACTTGAGTGTTGAAAGGGAGAGGATTTGGTATATTTAGATACATCACAACAAAATATAGATTGTCAAATCATACTCTCTATCATCATAGATCATTATAGGTAGAATCACCAAATTTGGTGAATTCATCATTATATCCATAAACTTTGCTTTGAAATAGTAAATGGGATATACTCTCACTTGCTCTTGCTAGATATACACAATCTTGATGTGGAACAAATTCAAGAATAGAAAGTAATGTGTAGGAAAGTTTCCTCCAAGAGCCTCCATCCCATCCTCTCTCTAAAACACTCCTATTCTATCAATTTCACTACAATTTCTCTACTCAAAATTACTCAGTCTCAATAGCTCATGTTTGTCAAAGAGGGGTTATCCACTCTCTTGGATTGAAATACTTGCTCTAATACCATTGTAATTTTCCAAGGATATGAGAACTCCCAAGAGAAAACCCGAAAGAAGAAACAAAAACCTTCACACTCACAAGTCCAATGTCCCAAAGGAACACCTTGTCTTTATTATACAGCAAAGAGGATTCCTTCAAAAGAAGCTCCACCCTTGGATCAAAAACATGAATTGGTGACATGCCAGCAAGCTCTACCCTTAGATTAGTTGTATGCATGGGTGACATGTTGGTTTTGGTCCTATCTGGTTGGTCAAACAAGCTTTGAATGGAGGGAATCTTTAGGGAATCTTCTTGTAAAAATCTCATAATTGCATGGGTGAGGTAAATTTGGAAAGATGTTGATAGGCAAACAAGGGGGGAGGGAAGGCCAGCCTAAGTTCTTCCTTGGTGGGAAATGTGCATAGTTTTTAGGCCTAATTCATCCATTTAGGCCTCCAAAATTTGCTCTAAAGTTTTCATGTTATTTTATACTCTTGCACTATAAATAAAATACTCTTTTGGTGATACCTCTATCTGATCTACTTATTCCATCACCTATCATATTGAGGTCTCCTTATACAAGTTCCTTGTTTTCTTCATTTCCTCCTCCCTTTTAGCCTCATTTGCACTCCAAGTGAAGATGATCTTGTGGAACCTTTAGATAAGTGTGATATAATCAACCACATTGGGGTAGAATTTTTGATATTGTTGCAAAAGAAGCTGCATCATCTATAGTGTTTATCTCACCAAGTGGATTTATGAAATTTTCTCCTTCCTTGACTAATACTTAGGGTTTTGGGGTTGAATCTCCTCCTACTTTTTCTAACACTACACTTGGAGGGTCTTTGCACTCTTCCTCTATTTATACCCTCTTTTCCACTTCTTGATTGGCTTCTTGTTGGTCTTCACTCCAAAGTTCTTCTTCTTGTTTTTCTTTGGTCCTATAATACAAGTAGTTAGACATATTATCTGGAGGTTGAAAATTTGCTTGGTAACAAAAAGGATGTTATGTAAAATGGGCTAGGAAGATCAGATAGAGGTGTTACCAAAAGAGTAATTTTATTAATTGGCTAGAAGTCTAAAATAGCTTGAAAACTTTAGAGCCAATTTTGGAGGCCTAAGCGGATGAATTAGGCCTCAAAATGGAAAAATTCCCCTTGTGAAAAAAAGGCTTGCTTTCTCACTCTTGTGATTTGTCTCATTGAGAACTTTCCAATATACCTCACCCACATGATTTTGAGCTCCCTATAGGAAGATTCTCTAAAGATTTCCTTTGGTCAAACCCAATTGACCAACTACATAGGACAAGGATTGATATGTCACCCATCCAAACAACTAATCCAAGGATGGAGCTCATTGACAAGTCACCAATTCATGTATCTGATCCAAGGGTGGAGCTTCCTTTTGAGTGGATCCTCTTTGCTGTTTATTAAAGAAGAGGTGCTCTTTTGGGGCATCGGAGTATTGAGTGTGAAACTAGTGTTTTCTCTCTTCTCTCTTGGAGTGTTCTCTTGACCTTGGATTATTACAGGTCCCCACCAACTCTTCTTTCAGAAATATGCTTCTTTGTTAGAACTAGGAGGTACTTCAAGTTGATGCAAGGTTTCTCCTTGGTCTTTGGCTTGCTCTTCCTGGTCTTCACTCTACTTTGGGTTTAGAGTAGATAGTGCATCTTTGTATTGCTCTCTTCACTCCAATCCCAATGCCAATCCTTGCAATATGAAGGATCTTTCTTCTTCCTCTTGGTACTCTCCTTTGGACTCTTCTTCTTTTGAGGCTTCTTCTTCCCTATCCAAACTTACATCTATTATTAGGAGATTTCTCCTTGGTCTCTTTGCTAGTGATTAAGAATTTTTTGGAGGCATCTTCTCCTTCTTCTTTGTGGTGGTGTTTTTGTCTTCTTCCATTGGTATAAATTCTCCATTTAATGCATACTTTTCCTCTACCAAATTTTTTTTCTTAATCAAGGATTTCACTTCAAGCTGCAAGGTAAAGTAACCCACTGGATGAGAGTTATTGGGAAACTTCTTAAGCTTATCCTTTGTTAGTAAATTTAGCCCCATGTAGTAGTGGATGAAAAAAGAATCTTTATAAGTCACTCCACCATCTTCTTTGAACTCCTTGTGTAAACTCCTTGCATAGAAATAAAACATTTTGCCTAATTGACAAGCTTCCTTTTGTACATGTATTCAAAGAAGACAACTTGGTTGTTGGTGAGGTAGGTTGTTCTCTTTGGCTTAAATATCTTCATTATTGCCTCCACCACTACACTTTGGGCTATATCCTTATAACCACTCACCGTCTATCCAATTTTTCTTGGAATTTTTCAACAAAGAATGCATTGATGTGGTTCTCTAGCACTTTGTTTGTTGGCTCAGACTTTGTATCCAATTTCATTGCCCTTGTTGGTCCTGCATATACACTTAATATTTTTCCTAGTTCTCTTTGGTCTAGTTGAATGGATTTACTCTTAGGACCATTGTGTTCTCTCCTTCCTCTCCTTCATCTAATAGATAATTGTGAAGTCACTCAACTCCCAATACCAAAGCATGATGCTTGTTGTAAATTATGTTATTGTTATAATGAATTGCACATTTGTTAATTTTTGGGCTACAAAGAATGGCTTTGTGGATCTTCCTCATGGGTTTCTGGACAAACATCATGTTTCTTATTGAAAGTGGTCTAAGTATGAAGGCAAAGGCTAGAATACTAAAAATATGGTAAAAACTACAAAGATTTGCTAAGATTTGAAATCTCTGAGCTCACTTGGACCTGAGATTTAAATTGATCTGCAAAAAGTGAATTTGATTAGTGTACAATTGATTTTATAGCCAGATTTTTTAGTCATTGTTATTCAATTTTCAAATATTCAGTGATCGATCTATGCATGCAAACAACTCCTTGAATGCAAAAAATCTATGGAGGCAAAATTTTCCAACCAAGTGGTGATGCATTCAAATTGATTGTATGATCTGTAGGTTTGAGGGCCTTTGGGTCTAAAGATCCTTTGGACTTGACTCATTTGGCATTCTTCTTTCATACTATGATATATATAGACACAACTCCAAAGGAAACTCAACGGAGAAGTTTTCCTTCCTAAACAAGAAATTATTCTACCATATCTTTACAAACAAGAGTGAAATTAAGAAAACAGAAAATTCTTGTAAAAATGTGTGCACCATAATTACATTTTCTTATCATTCTTGGGTTCAAAGCCACTATCATTGCTTGTGATTTGGGTGATGATATGTGGGCTTAATGTTCTTTTATGGTGTATCTTGGAGCTTTGAGTACACCATGGATGCAAATTCCTATATCTACAATGAGAGATTTTCACTTTGACTTCTGAAGTGCTCATGATGAAGAATCAACTTGATCAAGTTAGAGGGGCTCTTATACCTCAATTGGAAGCTTATGCTTAGTACTTGCAAGATTACAAAGACCATTTCATATCTTATGAAGTGGAAGCTAGAGTGGTAGCAACTTTATACTTTCTACTTGATCATTGTGCTACTTTTGTATTAGGACAAGTTTTGATGTGGAAGGATATATAGTTTGTGATTAGAATTTCTATAATATTTTGATTAAATTTAATAAAAAAGTTGAATTTGTTATATCTGAACTTCTAATCACTTTGTTCTAAGAGATTAGAAGTTTTGAATAGCTTCTTATGTTGTGCAAGAAATATAGATTAAGTGTTGACTAAGATTTCAACTTATATATCTCCAACAATTTTGTAGGATAGAAAAGAAGGTATTTATGATTAAAACTATACTACAAAGGATATATTATTTAGTTTTGAATTAGCATTTGGATCCTTTTGCCCCAATAGATTTTTTACATAATCTATTTGCTCTAGTGGTAGGAAATAATATTGAAAAAGAAGACTCTTTGTTGAATTTCTTTTGTTTATGGTCAGTTCCAAGGCCAACATTGGATTTCAACATGCCAAGAGTGATTACAACATGCAAATAGAAACCCTCTATCAATCAGCCATAGAGATTATTATTAAAATCATTGGCAAAGAGAATATGAGTTTTAGAGTAGTAGTCACCATGGGAGAAGCAACAATGCTAGACATATCTATTTTACCTTGTTGTGCTGAGTTTGCCTTGATAGAGTTTGTTAGAAATGGAAGTAAATCTCTTCAATCTCTCTTGAATATACTTTTCTTTATTTTTTATATATTGGAAAAAAATTATTTACTATATTTCAACAAAAAAGCTTGGATTTCCTTGAAAGGAAGTCTTAGGCTCATAATTTTACATGCATAAGCAGTCACTTGAGAGAAAGCAAATATTTTTCTCTCAAATTGAGGGAGTAAAAGAAGAAGGATCTTAAAAAAAAGAACTTTGAAGTAGGTCACATCAAAAGAAACAATGCAATGAGAAACTTCTCGTTTTCTTTGAGAATAAAAGTAAGGATGTGAAAGCATTTGTTAGAGATTTCAAGAGATTTTACATTAAAAGCAATGAGAAGAGAAGGAAGAAACTGACTTCTCTCTTGATTAATTTCTTAGAAGATGAAGGTTTGATATTAGATGAGGATTGGAAAGGAGAAAGTAGGATCCACCAATGGTTACACTAAGAGAGTTTAATAAAATTCTCATTGAAAACTTTCTCCCAAATGAGAGCTATAAGAAGCTCATGATTAAAGTGACTTTTTTAAGATAGGTACTATATGTGTATATATCATTATCAACATCATACATTATAGAAGCCAACTGCATACAAGAATTCATACACAAACTTCAAAATATCACAATGCTTCAAAATTAGATATGTACTTCATATATTCTATAAATATGCAATTCCATACACTCATAGAGCTTAAACTACTCTAAATAATCTAAGTTATACTTGCAAGCTTTGCAAGCAAGAGCTCAAAGGGTGAACTCGAGATGAACGCTTTGAAGCTCCATTGTGAGGTATACTTCTTCTTGGGAGACCAAGGAATTCAGCACTAATGGTACATCTAACAATATTAATAGTGCAAAAAGTGGTTACATAATATTTTGAGGAAAAAAGAACCCTGAAGGAAAATACAAGAGAAGAAATACAAAGATTCACACTCAATACTCCGATGCTCCAAACACATCTTCTCTTTATTATATAGAAGGAGGATCCCTTCAAAGGAACCTCCATCCTTGGATCAGATACATGGATTAGTGATATGTCAGCAAGCTTCACTCTTAGATTAGTTCTATGGATGGGTGATATGTTGGTCCTTGTCCTATTTGGTTGGTCAAATAGGTTTGACCAAAGGGAATCTTTAGAGAATCTTCTTGTTAGAAGCTCAACATCACATGGGTGAGGTACCATTGGAAAGCTCTCAACAAGACAAATAGTGGGTAGGCAAGAAGGCTAGCCTTTTCCTCCTTGGTAGGAGAGGATTCTTTCTATTTTTGAGGTCTAATTCATCCATTTAGGCCTTTGAAATTGACTAAAGTTTTCAAGATGTTTTAGACTCCTACCCTATCAGTAGAAGTACTCTTTTGATGACACGTCTATTTGATTTACATATTCCATCATATATAGCATCTTTCAACATATTACCAAGACAATTTTTACCTCTAGAAAGTATGTCTAGCTACTTGTATTACAAGTTCCAATGGTACAAACAAAAACCAAACAGGCTGAGATACTTGCTCAAGAGAAGAAGCAAGCTAAATTTACAAAATATTTACAAGACTCTTTGAGTAAGAATTCTAGATCAAGTAGAGTTTTTCCCAAGAGTAAGACTCCAAGGAAGAAGCTTGAAATGAGTGACTTTTCTTTTTTGGCCATCTAACATGAATATGACATGGTAGATGATGCTGGTAGTCAAAGAAGCAACATTTCAATAGGGTCATTTATTATCTTAAATTCATCCTTTAGAAGGAAGCTTAAGAGAGGACCTAACTCGGAGAGTAGCAATAAGAAGAAAGAAAAGTCATCTCAAGAAGTATAGGTGATGGATGCCAAGCACAAGCTTCTTATGATGAAGCATCCAAGATTGAGGTGATCATGAATGGACCTCAGTATGGTGCTGGTAGATGATGGTTAATATAATAAATACAAGTTTGATGTTTAATGAAGTAGTTGGGTTTAAGATCTCCAACTAATATAAGTTATAGCTAGCATGGGTAACAAGTAAATGGGTCTACCTATGTAGATAGGTAGACCCATTTAGAAGCTAATCTTATCAATCAAAAAATTTCAAATGAAAGTGTCTTTTTAAGTGCTACAAGATTCAAGCGATAGAATCTTATTCTGAAGGCCTTGGTTGAGAGCACCTAAACTCATTAAAAGATACCACAAATAAAATATTAGGACAAGCTATAAGAACCATAGGGTCAAAGTGACTTTGGTCAATTTCAAGGAAGATGAATTTGATTCAAAGACACCAAGTCTTGAACAAAAAGAAGAAAGTTACTTAGAAGTGTACACAAAGATAGAGCTACAAGTAGGCTTAACACAAGAAGATAGATACTAAAAGGAAGAGACCATAGGTTCAAATGTGATCAATTTCTACATGGATCTCAAGTTCCTAAGGATTTGTTTAGATACTACATAACAAAAATATTAAGAGAAGAATGTTCACTCTCAAATATGATGAGATAGTGACCTTAGAAAAGAGGGTAAGATGTAAGAATATTTTTTGCAAATAGATCCATATTTACCTCCTTCTACAAGATTTTGGAGGTATTATTCTTGATAGAGCATTACATTAAGTTGGAAGAGAGAGCTAAATCTATTAGCAAAAAATAGAGGAGCACCAACCCATTAATAGTAATGGTTATCAATGAGGAGAAAGAAAATTTTAATTGAGTAGTCTTCATCTATGAGGCAAAGAATTTTGAATGGGTCTCTCTCATCTTAATAGTAAAGAAGAAGAATGTGAAGTTGAGGATGTGTGTTTATTACAAGAAGGTCAATATATTGAGCAGAAGGACTATTATATTTTACCCTTCATTGATGTGTCTTTGAAGAGTTTGTAATCCATGAATATTGTAGCTTTGAAGATGAGTATACCCTAATTGGAATTGCATTAGACACAAAACACATGACAAAATTCAATACACTTGGAGGTACATTTTCTTTTGAGTATGCACTTTGGCCTTATATACCCTAAAAACATTTCAAAAATTCATGAAAAATAATTTAACCTATTCATTGAAAACTTTGTGAGATATTTCATTGATGATTTTTATATTTATGGGAGCAAAGAGTAGCACTTTGATAATCTTATCAAATAGTTACAAATATTGGATAAACCGAATGCTTCATTAAACCAAAAGAAAGGTGTATTTGGGTCCATAAAAAGCCTTTTATTAGGTTTTAATAATATATTAGGAGGGTTTAGCTATCTATCCAAAGAAGGCAAAGAAGATATTAAAATTATTTTCTCCTACAAACTTGTCAAAGTTTAGATACTTTTTAAGAATGGTAGGATAATATCAAAGGTTTATCTTCTCTTTCTCATATTTTTAGCTCATGATATAACATCTTATTTGAGAAAAGGAGTAGATTATGCACTTTTCTTTGGAGATAAGACAAGTGTGGTAGCCTTTTGGGAGTTAAAGAAGGCTTTTATACCTATGCATGTTTAAGTTAAGTTTGATTGGAACAAACCTTTCATCATTTGTATAGATGCTTCCAACAAAGCAATGGGTGTGCTCTTAGTATGATGATGTGCATGATATCCTATTTGTTATGAAAGAAAATAATAGTTCTTATAGACCTTAACTATTTTATTACAAAGAGAGAAGATTTAGCTATGATCTATGCCTCAAGGAAATTTAGGTATTATCTACTGGGAGGCAAGTTAACCATTTTCATTGTTCACAAGGCAAATGAAAAATGGAGGATTGCTTGATGGAAGATACTCTTGTCAAAGTATGACTACAAAATCTATCATTAGCTAGGATAGAGATATATTATAATGCAGATATGTTATTGTGATGAAAAGAAGAAGTGCTAATTAATGATTCTTTGATGAGGATTTATTGATTTATAGATTTGTGAGTTCATGATAAGAGGAAAATTCACAAAAGGTAGAGGCATAAGAGAAAGGAATGCCTTAGTACAAATATGCAATCCCTATACTATTATGAAGAATATCTATTGTGTGTGGATTTCACTTTGCAAGAAAATTGCAACCTTTGAGATTTTGGATGCCCACACAAGAGAGAAGATTTCCTTATTAAAAAGGTGTAAACCATATACTATTATAAAGAACATCTTATTTCACAAAGGAACTAATAATTTTCTTTGAAGATTGGTGTGCAAGGAGAGTAAATATATGATAGCCTTGTGTGTGAATTTCACTTTGCAAGAAAGTGCAACCTTTAAGATTTTGGATGCATTGTAATATTGTAGAGGATTTTCAAAATATTACCTTCTTTTTGCATGACTTGCAATGTTTGCCAAGCCTTTGCAAAAGAATCAATTAGACTTCCTATGTGAATTAATGTACTTATACTAGGACTTTTATGTTTTGAGGTATTGATTTTATAAGATTTTTGAATAAGACAACAAAGCAAAAATATTTACATTGCGGTGGCTATAGATTACTTGATCAAGTCAATGGAGATAAGATCTTTGAATGCCATTAATGAATCTTAAGTTGGGAGATTCTTGTATCAAAGGATCGTCATGCACTATGGCTATCTTTAAATATTGTATCAAATTATGGAGGTGAATTTAATAGGAGCATGATTATCACCAAGGGTGACTACTTTACAACTCAGAAAAAGACTACACCATCATGAAAGCCAAATTCAATTGGGGTTAAAAAGCATACTTGATGTATGATGTTGGCCAAGGATATTGATATGGAAGAGTCTACATGCAATTATGGGAGTACTATACCACCATGAAGACTTCAACAAGATACTCTCCTTTCCCAATGATTATGAATTGAAGTCCAAATTTCCAATCCAAGAGGATCTCCAATTTCTTCAATTTCTTTTGATTTCTTCAAGTTAGCTGAAAGGGGAAGCAAGGAAAGGAAGTTAAGAAATCATACTAGCAATAATCTATGGAGTTGGAAGAAGATAAAGATATAGCCTTTTACCAAATTTAAAAGGTTTAAGCTTAATAGAAGGAGAGTTATGATAAGAGATTGGGAGGGAGAGGAAAATCACATTAAAAAGCAAGAGATTTGATAATGCTCTTAGAGTCCATTTACTATAAATAAATGAATAAAGCAAGGAAGAAATTCCTACTTAAGTATTTTTGTCCTCATGTGATAGAGTAAATCTATACTTATCAAACATGTAATATAAAGGAGATCTAAGGTGAATACTCTGATAAAGTAAACTGATAAGTTGAGACCTTTCTATCAAAGGAATTAATATTTCATTTTAAGGACAAAATGGAACTTGAATGGAGATAAATATAATATCTTAAGGTGCATATCAATCTCCAATAGTAGTTTTTGTGCTATTGAGTTAATTATAATTAGCTCAATTTATTAATAACTAGTCTGAATGATTTCTAACTAAGTTAGTGTGGCTAAATAAGGAGAATCCAATTTTATTTGTTGGATACTTAATGGTACCCCTAGTTAATTTTAGATTAGATTAGCATAGGACTGCTTCAAATAATTTCAAATTAGAATGTGACCTTGTAGGGGATTTTATATTAGAGGAGGACCTCTATCTTGGACTTTGCATGGTTGACTTGACTTGATATATAGGAGATATCAAATCTTTTTGGCCTGACCAAGTTAGATCGACCTTTAGTAATGGAGGTAGGTCAAGTTTGGTAGATTTGACATGACCTTAGAATAATTATAAATTTTCATTAGGAGAAGGCCTTAGATTCCTAAGGCATATGCTTGGAAGTCTCCAATAGAAACCATGGAAGTATATAAAGAGAAGATTAAGAAACAAACGACATCCACTTCTTGGTGAACTTGGAACATGCAATGAGTAAGTGAAATGAGGCTTCATGAGTACTACCTATAGTTGCTAAATAAAGTGAAATTCTTTTTTACTTAGTACTTTTGTATTGTTGTTGATCTTGGAGAAATATCTAATCATAAAGGACATGTTTGTAAGTATAAAGGAATGACATTCTATTTTGATATTGGTGATTTCTGCTCTTATAGGCCATTTTGGAGGAACTTTGGCTAAGAGAGCAAATACATGATTAAGGAATGAATGAGCGACTTGGAAAAAGAGGAAAATTCCTTTTGAGTTGCTATCCTTAAGGGTGTTCAATATCAAATTTTTGTTCTTCTAGCACATGGTGCACTTACATATTTTCATTACAATTTGTATTTCTTAGGTGAGAGACAAGCTTGGTATTATTTGTATTTTCAAAATAAATATTATAATAGATTATGGGGTGCCTCTAGGATGCAATAGTTCTCGACAAGAGATACCTTAAAAATCCTTGTGTTCAAGAAACCTTTCAAGGAAATGCAACTTGGAATGGTAGTCAAATATTAAGGAAGATATACCTCCAAACATAGATTCTTGAACTATCTTATACACTTTTAGAGGAGGAAGGCCATGCTACACAATGGAAGATGAGTTTGACATCTATTAAAAGATACAACAAATGAATTGTGTTACGGTCTCAGGCAATTGATACAAGGTGTTTAATTTGGTTTTAATAGCAAATGTTACAATTGCTGAGCAACTATGGATATGTAAGGTAGAACAAATCTTCTTACATGAGTTTTGTAGGTATCATTAGTTATTTTTCACAAGGACTTTTTTGGCATAATATGGATAGAAACACTAGATGTTATTGCCGAATAGAGAGAAGAAGGTGACCACATGGAACACATGAAGGATGGGAAGACCCCATCAAGCCGTACAAGGGAGAGACAAAGAGGTAAAATGGTGCTAGGTCCCAATAGTATCACCAAATAGATGGACCTAGCACCATTTCACCTCTTTTGTCTCTCCCTTGTACAGCTTGATGGGATCTTCCCATCCTTGATGTGTTCCATGTGGTCACCTTCTTCTCTCTATTTGGCAATCCCATGGTTCTAGGTCCCAATAGTATCACTAAATAGATGGACCTGGCATTTCAAATAGGTTGGATAGGCTTAGTTAAGTATCAAAAAGATACATATCCAGAATTTATGGTTGTGTCATGGAAGTCCAATGTATATGGATTTGGTATGTATTTCTCAAGAACCTTACAATAAATCAAAGTGAAATCAGGTGATTTTGAAAAGAAGTGTTAGATATATCCAAGGCAACTCTGATAGTATTTATTATTATATTGGTGCATAAATAGCAACTAAACCACACACTTGTAAAGTAATAAAACAAATTTGTTTGTAACTGAGAGCAAACATGCTACCACTAGTATGGAACACTAGTGAGTGAGGATAGGAATTCATATGACAATTCAGAACCTTGTACAAATTTTGAAAAGTAAGTTATAGAGAGGAGGTTATTTGCATCTATGACATGTTGACTTTTAAGCAATGAGAAACTAGTCCATTTTGCACACATGATAATCTGCTTCTATAATTTGGTAGCTTTTACTTATAACTAAAAAAATTATGTGAAAAACTTCATTTGGTTGTACATATTCTGGATTTGGAGTAGAATGTTGAATTGAATCCAGTGGTTTGAGTTATGGTCAAATTGCTACTTTAAGGCCTTACCATGGTAAAAATTTCAAATATTTATAGGATTCTGAGAACTTGCCTTGTCTTTTCACACTTGTTCAAAGGACTAAAATTTATTCTTCTATATTTGAAGACTATTTTTTATTTTTTAGATTATTTAGAAAAGAGCATTTTTGAATTACAAGGGAAATTTGAGACCAAAGGTACTACATTAAATGCAAGAAATAAATTGTAACAATTTTTGGAGGTCAATTTACTTTCTAATATCACGTTAAAAGTGAGCACAAGGTTACTTTTGATGCTATGCTCAAAATTGACCACACAATTATACAAATAAATAAATAAATTGGTAAGAAAAATTAATTTCTACCATTCTATGCCTTCTTTATAATATTTTTGTATTTTACTTTATTTTATAATAAAATGATGTCTGGTCTTGGACCTCCAAGCATAAATGAAAAACTCTTTTATATTTTTTCTTATACATCGAGAGCCCCTATTTCCCTTTATTTTTTTAACATATTATATCTATTTTTGATGCTTAATGACAGAATGAATCCCTTTCCCTTAGAATCAATGTTACTTAAAATGTCCTTCAAAGCCTTTCTGTGTAATGTTTTACTATCATAACAATAAAAAACTAAGTTCTAAAGAGGATCACCTCCCTTATGATTTTTAAGAAACGATCTTTTTAAGCACAATAGAAAAAAAAAATGCATGTCAGAAACATCGGGCATAGCAGAAGGGTTTTAGAGCGATGGTATCATAGACCAAATAGAAATACTGATGAGCTCCTCTCCAATTTGAATTATGATTTCTTTCGACATTATTCGAATCTTCGGACCAAGTTTAAAGTATACATAGCTTAACCCATATTTGTATAATCCACAAATTTAAATGATACCCTTGAATATATATCGACTCAAGGATTACAATACTATCTAGAAGAAGCTCTTTAGCCACTGTCCATCATTATTGCTCAAACTGCCTTACACCAAAGTAAGAAATGATGTAAGCAATCTCATTCTGAATAGTTTAGCTCATCTGCATAGTACTGCACTGCATTGGATTGCATGAAGTTCTGATTGACTAAACATTCTATTCGAGTGACACTTTATCATTCAAATGATTTTGCTCCGCAAAGAGGCATACAACCTTCATGCTGGAGATCAGCTTTTACAAACAACGAAAAAAAGTCTATGTTAGAACGGTAGTACAGACCGGAGCACGCGTGTTTAAAAGTCGGGAACCACGAAAGAAAGAAATCTTAATGTCGATACTGGAATCAACATCAAGCCGACAATAAATGCCGATGAAAATCATACCGACAATCTTGACCCACGAAAAAGAGTCTTGGTATGCTTTACATATGGAAAGAACTGTAAAGTTTCTTAGTAATGTAGGCTCATTGTAGTTATCTAAGACAACTCGGGATACATAGGTGCTGTGCGCATAATTTCCTTGGATTAGATACGATTAGATACGATATATTTTCAGCACTACGTACATTTCAGATTCTAGGGGGAACAATAAAGGGTTTCAATTAGGTGGTTACGGAATTCAGTGGGGAAACCGTGAGAAAACTTATGGGTGGTTCTCTGAAAACTTACCAGGTCCGTTACGAATTGCCCGTTAAGTTTTAAAGGTTTCTATTCATTATTCTAAATTTACTGTCCCACTCAATGATCCCCACTCTTGGAAACGATTCATTTTCAGGAACTCTTGTCATTTACTGGATATCCTGCCAATATTTATGGGTGGTCACCACGACTCCCAAAGCGACCCGGAATTCTCCGATGCAAACCCTTAATAGGACCAATTCCATTGACACACGTGCCGTCTACTCTCTTTTTCTTTCCATACATGCCATCCAAATTCTTTACGTTTCTGCATGATTTTGAAACTTCCGAGGAAACAAGAGCTGATTTAGGTGGCAGTTGGGAAAAGAAAGAACTTAAATCAACCTGGTTCGCAACGCAATTTTGTAGCATGTAAGAAAGGGAAGGAACGAAAAGTAGATACTTCTTTTATCTCATTGAAAAATCGAAGGCAGCTCTCCTCCTCGAGGTCTATCTCACCTGGAAAGCTAAAGAGTACAATTATAGCATTTGATATTTTGCCATCGGAGAGGAGGAGCAGCATGAAATATCTGTAGGACAAGGTACGAGCACAGGGTAGAAGTACTACATGGCCAGGAAAATAGAATTTCAAGAGCTCTGAGTACGTACTGTGTCGTCCTTTGTTGTGTTTGAGTGGAACTGCGCATGTGTGTCGATGGGCAAAAGACCAATGACATGGAAGGAAGGGCATCCCGTATTTACATGGTCACGAGGGCTGATAGTCCGTGGACTGGAGGAATTGAAAATGGCAAATCGTGTAACAAAGGAGGGCACTATTCATCCCAAAAATAGGTATGACTGTAGGCGTGATATGAGTTGGAGGTTAATGGGAGCACGTGAAATGCCCGGAACTGTAATAAAAAGCACGTGAATAGAGAATAGGAGAGTGGAGAGGAAGGGAATGTGAGAGAGGTAGAGTTTGTTGTAAAGCAAGACAAGAAAGAAGAGTGCCCAGGTGAAGGATGTTCACGACACGTGTAAAAAGATGTTAGCCCACATTTAGAAAGACGAGAACAGATCAGACAGCAGATAGTCCAATGTGGGAAGTAGACGAGCAAAATCTCAAATGCAAGCGTGAAGCAAGTGCAGATGCGAAGACGACTGACGGGGGAAGAAAGAGAAGGAAGAAGGCGCCCCCTCTTCAATTGCGTCGAAGGAAAGCAACATCAAGTAGGCTGAAGCTGAAGAGAGGAAGCGAGAGGGAGGGTATTGAAGTCAATTTCTATGTCAGCAAGGTGATGAAAGGTCAATCACTCTTCAAGGCTAAAAGGAAGAAGAGCCATTGGGTCGAATGAGTATTAACCCAGGCCTCAGCACCTTTAACCACGCATGCTCCAACAGCAGCTGCTGTGCTGCTGGGGATTCCTACTTTGTTGTGCTCAACTTGAAATCGTTGATTAGGGACTCTTTTACTATTCTTGGTGGTTCTTATGTGGCACATGGGCAAGTACCAAGTGTTTTCAATAAGAGGAGAGAGGGAATTCAATGGCTGGTTGAAGTCTTTCTATCAACTTAACTGAGCGATCAAAACACAATCGTGCTTGTTGCATTGGTGGGACCGAAGACAAGAACGTTGTGTGTGTGAAGAAAGAGAAGTTTAAAAATATGTGTGTAAGAGTATGGGCATGGGAGGCGCACGAGGCAGGAGATGAGAGCTGACCTTTGGTATAAAAGCAGCCTCTGTCTCAAACTTCAACGATGCTCAAATACGGATGTAGGCAACATGTGAGCAACAACAGAGAACAGTGCCGCTTGGATCTGTCAAAGATGCCGCCTTGCATCATCCACTAGTACGCATTTTCTCACACCAATAATGCACCTTCAACACATAAGGAAATGCGAAGGGAAAGTTGAATTCAGAACATTAAAGTGAGTGCAGTTTCGATTCCTCTGATCCGCTGCTCTTCAACTCTCGCTTTGCACTCGTTTTAACTAGGTTCAACTTGACGGTTCTCTTTACCTGCCCCAAACTGCCGACCGATTTCTCTGCAATTTACCCGTCAGCGGCAGAACCTTCAGCTTCGGTCCTGGAGGAGACATTTTTGGTTTAGTCTGGCGCAGCACCTGAACGATTCCGAGACTCTACTCTGCCGTGCATGCATGCAACCGTTTCAGACGGATATTTTACCTTACCCTTCAGACGAGTCCGAATCTCAGTAATGGTCGCAGACTACATTTCGCCGGGCGGGTCCATATTCATAAGCAGCTCGATTAGAAATCTGCAGGAGCCAGTAGTAGAAGCCAGGCAGACGACCGGACCAATCCGTTTTCCGTCACTATGGTGGAAAGATCCCTCCCACTTTGCGTTCGGTTGGAAAAGACATGGACTTTTGCAGGTCAGACACAGACAGGTACCGAAGATGTAATCACGAACTTTATCGTCGCTCTTAAGTCCACTCGACATAAGGTTTTTAGGTGTTAAATAATGTCAACGAACTCTTTTTTCTGGTCGGGGCTCAAGGGGCCGTCCCGCCCGTCAGTCGGACTCAGTCCCAGGTTGATCAGCGACAAATTCCAATCAGACACCCACTGGTTCTGTTCCTCCTCTTCACCTTCGCTCCCGGTCCACAGACCAGAGAGTCTTTCAACAGCCTAAAGCCCGCCCCGCCGCCCATAGCTCTCCCTACTTCCTAACATCGTTTTGCTTTCCGTAGCCAAATGAGCTACGCGTATAACAATGACTAAAACTTCGAGGTTGTGATTAGCTCGGGGAAAGGAAAATGGGTGTACATATGAAATAAACTCAGAAATTCTCAGAAGGAGTGAAGGCAAGGCTTAGTCTGGCCATCATCACCTGCAGCATTACAATAAAACGGGCGAACTAAATCAGATCCAAACGTTATCTACTATGGCACGAGGAAACTCAATATCATAATGTACTGATTAGTTTCACAGCTACTTGACGTTGGCCTTCCTCGTGACTTCATAATCTGTGCATTGTGTCTCTGACGCAGCACATGGAAAGGAGAGATTCAAATCAAATCGTAGAACGAACCTTGTGAGGTAACTTGAAGAAGCGCAGGTACGGATACCACCTGCTGCTGATAGTAGATCTAATCCTGGTGAAAGCGGGATGCTATTTGATACCTGAAAAGCAAAGAAATGAAAATGCGGTATACAGGTGACTGACTGAACCGTCTATCCGTGCAATATGAAGGTACCCGCGCGTCTCAACGAGAGATGCATGGACCAACTGATGTCGACCTTCTGCATTGAGCATATTAACCTGGTTGTCACCGAGCGACTGCTCATTCAAGCACAATCTACCGTGATGTTGCATGTTGCTGAGTTCAGTCATCATTGGAAGCCTGCCATAAATGCCAGAACACTGCGTTTAATTCACAAAAGGACAAGATTCATCCATCGCAACTTTCTTCATGAAAACTATGGCGAACTGGACTTTAGATCAAACGATCTGAGCACCAATCAGGTTCGGACCTACCTGTGTTTCCAAAACAGGCCAGTGTCTACCATCTCTCGCCTTTCTTTCCGCATATAAAAAAGACGCGTAGAGACATCTGAACAGGATTGGTTATATTTTGGATGTACTGGATTTGGGCTCTTTACTAACTTGAACTAAAGCGCTGCCAAAGATGCTAAAAATTCTACTCCCTACGTCCAGGTGCATGAATTCTGGATCTTTACTTCACATGGCCCTTTGGACAAGCTGTACCAATATTTAAAATACAAATCTATTCGTTCATCTTCCAGGCCGTCATTCCTTTCACCTTTCCACCTCTACGCAGAATGCGTATTGATAGTAGCATAGAAACATCACATGGCAGCCCATGGAAATCCATGCTCCTCATCACGTCAAAATTACAGCGAGATTCCTGTATTGCGCTTTCCCGTTGTCGTGGTGCCTCCACTTTCTCTTTTTCCCCTTGATAAAAGGAAGTCAATTGGTTCTCTTCGCCATTCCACATGCCTTCAATTTTCGCTTCAGAGTTCCCACAGTTGGAGAGAAAGATAAAGGGTTACATTTTCGATCGCGTGGAGAGTATGAAGCAATTGCAAACGAAAATCGAGAACCACGATGACCGGTTTAGATCTCCCACAGGTGGCGAATGCCTGGGGATGGACCCTAAATCATAAAAACCACATGGACTCGATTGTGAGGACCAGGCGTCCCGACCTAGTGCGAGCCAGGCCCCCATGTGCTGCAACTCCAAAGTGTCTCTCTGACGCAGTAACTAGCAACTGTACGCAATGCATCTTGTGACGGTGGTTAAATATCTGAAACACAACATAAAGGTGGCCCCCTCAGACTTCAGTCAGCTCCTTAAACTTCTCCTGGTCAACCAACGGCTACTTTTCCATTCTGCGGCATGTCGAGTTATTTCCATCCTTCTGGCATCCACAGACAGATCTATGATGCTTCTTATTGCTCAAAAACAATTAACGGAGAAAAATCCTAAGGATGGGAACGACGACAAAGGAGAATTGGTGAAGCAGACCTGCAGACCGGGCCGACCGGACCATACCTGCCTGACTATGATAGGTACCTTCACATCCTCGTCTTAGGCAGAACAGGCTCTGCATTCTCGCAAGAATAAAGGAGCTAATGCGCATGACATTGAATGGATAATTAGGCGATCCACAATTTCTCACTTTACTGTACCAGCACCTCTTTTCCTCCTCTGCGACGTTAAAGCCACGGGAAGAGGCCGCGGATTAGACTGGCTCTTATGTGCGGCGGCTGACTGTTGAGGGCCTTGAGAGGGAAAGAGGAGAGGGAACGGAGGGGAGAGGACCGGAGAAAGAGAGGGAGTACTTGGAGGCTACATTTGACGACATTCTCAATGCCGTGATGCTACTGCTTTCACGCACGAAGAAGTTCAGTTAGGCAGAGGAACGAGAAAAAATTCTAGTAGAAGGGTAGGGGAGGGAAGGGAATGAAACGAAATGGAATGGAAAACAAACCAAAGCAAACACCAAAGACTTTAGAGTGGGGACAGGATGGGAGGAGAGCCCCACCACCACCAGAGAGAGCAATGAACAGAACTGTACTGTACAATTCGCTCCGAACTGTCAAAGTCCGGATGATAGGCTGAGACGCTGGGCCGACAGAGAAAATGTACAGAGAAATAGGAGGGGTCGAATATGCTGCTGTACTTTAGATTTTTCCATGATTGACCGACAAAGGCAAAGCTAAGCTAATTGAAATTGGAGTGAGGTAGTCAAGTCTCTTTCTAGCGATAAGCACAGTCAGTAGTCATATCATGATTAAATATAAACGACATTGATCTATCTATCACCAAGAGGTAAGATAATCAATAGCACCGATAGCACCTTCACCGCATGACTGCTGTTTCGTATCTCACTTTCTCTCTCTGGTGTTGAGTTACGAGGTGTCATGTACGAAAAACTGGGGATGCCGTGCAGCAGCAGAGTGATAGAGAATTGAAAGGATCTACCCCTCCTCGTCGGCGGGGAGGCACTCAAGATAACCGGGCGGCTAAGATTTGCCGGCGTGACGGCCAGGATGGATGCCATGGTCTCCAGGTTACAGCTTCGTTCTTGTTCAACATCCCGCGGAGTTTGTGTGAAGCAATAATAGCCACCCGAAACAGAAGTTACACCCCGGAGCTGCGAGAAAGAAAGAAAGAAAAATGAAACAGTGTTACTGTCATGCGTCGCCCCGCGACTCTTGCAATAATCAGTACTAGTCAACGCCAGCAGCAACAGCAGAATTTGGCCTCCATGTGGAAAGCTTCACGCCTGTGGCATCTAAACTGTAAACTCTCTCGCGAGAAGGAGCGCCGCGCATTGCATGCCCCATCCTCTTCCTGAGAAAGATACATCAGTCTCTCCAAAGATTCAATAGGAAACGCGCGCGCTTGCCCGTAAGGAAGGAAATATAGCGTACCAACCCCCCGCTGCTACCCGTACCCGCGATTTCAAATCCCGGCCGGCGATCCTTTCCTTTCTCGAGGAGAACCTCTCTTCGTAGAACTCCAAACCATTAAATAGCTCAGGGACGTCGTAACATCCCTCACTCACCAACCACCATCATCAACACCTTCTCCCTCTTGTCTCTCCCACTCTCTCACATCGGAGTTCCAGAGTTATCCACCACCAACACAGCTGAGAGTTAGTGCGGCTTCCTTCCTGTTACCTACAACCATCGTCCATTCACCCACAAAGAAAAGCTCTCTGAGACTCACTCTCATCTGTGCTTTATACTCTGGCCGGCTCGCTAGGCTTGCTGGTACTACTACTACTATTACTACTACTAGTCCACGGACTTGTTCAGCAGAGCAGCTGAAGAAGAAAAGCTTCAAACACAACACAGAGGGGGAGATTTCAAAAGTGCAAATTCAGCTATATGCGTCCATACAAATTGTTGCTGCTGCTGCTGCTGCCTCCACTCATTCTTTAGCATATTCTCATCCGAATCATCATCATCAGCGTGTAACGGAGAGTTCTTTTGTTTTTTGGGAGGGGGTTGGCAGGACTTGCGTATCCTCATACATCAAGCACGTTCCTAGAGCAAGATTTTATTCCTCTAATTCCATGGAGTCTACCTGCAACAATTGGCGTCACGCAGTATACGTATGCCGCTACTGGCGATTCTCAGCAGCTGGGCTGTTCCAGTGCTAAACCTGAAAATGCCTGAAGCTCGCAATGGATGCAAATTCTCGGAGGCAGATTGTGATGCTCTGTCTTTCCTCAAATTGGATGGATACCTTTCCTTTTATGACACCTCACTTGCTGCGCGCGACTTCGGTCAAATGCGTAGTCTTCCTCCAGCTGCAATCCTTTATCCTGGATCTGTTGCTGATATTGCCGCAGTGGTTCGTATGGTTTACGAATCGAAATCCCAAATAACTATTGCTGCAAAGGGCCCGGGCATTCAGTTAATGGTCAAGCGCAAGCCCTGAATGGAATTGTGATAGAGATGTCCTCGTTGAAGGGGATTACAGTTAATGCCTTAGAGAGCTATGTAGATGCAACCGGGGGAGAATTGTGGGTGAATGTCCTGGAGGCGGCTATGGAAGAAGGTCTATCACCCAGGTCGTTCACAGACTACCTCTATCTCAGTGTAGGTGGTACTCTGTCTAATGCGGGTATTAGTGGCCAATCCTTTCGTCATGGGCCACAAATCAGTAATGTTCTTCAACTAGAAGTTGTAACTGGTGGGTTACTCTCTCTCTCTCTCTCTCTCTCTCTCTCTCTCTCTCTCTCTCTCTCTCTCTCTCTCTCTCTCTCTCTCTCTCTCTCTCTCTCTCTCTCTCTCTCTCTCTCTCTCTGGTACTTCAAAATTCGAGAACCGGGGTTGTGATTTTATCTTTCATGTGGTACTTCAAAATTCGAGACCGGTGTTTGTGATTTTATCTTCATGAATGGCTTTCACAGGAGAATCATGAATCATGTTCAGCATGTGATGTCTGCACCTTCTAAAACATAATCTCATGGAAATCAACAAGCAAATGAAGGATACTTATTCAATTGAGGTACGATCTTTAGTGTTGCTTGGTGAAAACGTATGAGATTTACCTGACTTCTTTCATTTCTGACTTTCAGGTACAGGGGAAATAAAAATTTGCTCGCCAAGGAGGAATCCAGAGCTATATTTTGCAGTGCTCGGAGGGTTGGGTCAGTTTGGCATTATTACCAAGGCCCGAATAATCCTTCAGCCTGCACCACATAAAGTAAGTAGGGGCACCTTCGCAGTGCCTAGATGCCGCAAATTCAACATGATATTCTGTTTGAAATTCTCTGGAAATCTTGGAATCATTTGATTGGACTGTACTGACTGTGGACTTGGAACAAACGCAGGTCAGGTGGATCAGAGCTCTGTACTCCGATTTTGCTGCCTTCACAAGTGATCAGCTGACTCTTATTTCTCGCAGGAACAATGAATCATCGTTCGACTATGTTGAAGGATTCGTTGTTCCCAACACTCTGAATTCTGTTCCCGGTTGGAAGTCCACACATTTCATATCTCAGTACGTCGTGAACACCAGCCTCATTCCGAGCTACACAACGGCGCCCGTGCTGTACTACATTGAACTTACAAAAACCTATGATGATAGCGAGTCCAAGGAATCAGTGGATCAGGTATGCCCCGTGACCACAATTCAGCAACGATGAATGGATCGATGATGATATTTTTGCACTCAGTTAATGAGATTACCTGTCCGATGCAAAATAATTTCTTAAAGTCCTGACGAAGAAGCACTGTTGTCATCGCGTCTTCTGCAGAAAGTCTTGGACTTAATGGCACCTCTGGGCTACATCCCTTCGTTCCTATACTCCACGGACGTTACTTATTACGATTTCCTCGACCGTGTTCACAAGACGGAGCTCTCACTAAGACCTCGTGGAGAATGGGACGTGCCGCACCCATGGATCAACGTGATGGTACCGCAAAGTAAAATATTTGAATTCGACAGTTTCGTGTTCAGGGATCTGCTTCGAACTGGCATCACCGGGCCTGTGTTGGTATATCCTCACAACAAGGAGAAGTAAGTTCTTCTACTTCTACTTCTCCTTCTTCTTCTCCTTATTAGGGGGGTAGATGCTTGTTGTAATTTTAAAGGGTCTGAAAGTCAGTCGGTGTCGAGGAATTGATGACTAATCGGCATGAATTGTTATGGTATTTAATAGGTGGGACGTCCGCACGTCGGCAGTGGTTCCCGACGAGGATGTATTTTATGTGGTAGCGTTTCTCCAGCATGTATTGCCTCATTCTGGACCCACGCTGGAAAATCTGGTGATGAGAAATCAGCAAATTTTGAGTTTTTGTGAAAGTTTGGGGGTGTAAGCAGTACCTACCTAGATATTCGCTGCAATTAGATTGGGAGAGACATTTTGGACATCAATGGACCAAATTTCTGAGGAACAAGATGCGGTTTGACCCCCAGGCCATCTTAGCCCCCGGCCAGAATATCTTCGCAAGGGACCTCGTTCCTACTGCACCATCTCACTATTCACCTGTATTGTAAACGCAAATCTACCACATGTAGAAGTAGATACCTGTACATGCATTTGTATATATGGATGGACATCCCCATCCCCAGTCAATAGCGAGCAGATACGTAGCCTCTACCCAATTTTTCAATCCGCTATACACGTCTCGCCAGAAGTGGTGGTGGTCACAACTGAAATCACTTAACCGCAGCAGCAGCAATTTTGTCCATCATCCATCATTCGAATTGTCGACATCAACAACTTTCTCTGGTGACTTCGAACGCAGACTGGCAGCAGTGAATTGCCTGTAAATTAGCTTGTTACATGAGTCTTCCAAAAGCTACTACGCCACATTGATTACAGGGAGTATACATTGTGCACACCATTAGAATCCTCTCTCTTCTTACCTGAACTCTTCTTACCTGAACGCCAGGATCCTACAGAGTTTTACTCTTGCGCGCGACTCGGGAAGCAGGACGCTGAAATTTTTACCTTTCTGGAAGACGGCATGGCATGATGTACACATCGGATCGAAGGAGCTATAAAAATCTACCATGGAAATCTACCATACATTCTATTTGTTGGATACAGAAATAAACATTTCAAACATATTCTCAGCACACTCATCGCCGCGGTCCGGTCAAATATGTCGTCATCAATCAATCATGATTGCTTTCCTCTGGCTCTCCTCTAATAAGTACTGGCATTTTGATCTTCACTGAGGCTGCTTGTGAGCTTGTCAAACCTTTCTCGTTGAGATTCCTAAGTGCGATTGGGGTTATTTTACTCGATGATTTGCAAATAGATCCTGTTTGAGCATCATGTGGACGAACTGCCCACATGATACTCTATTTTATGCCAGTAGATTCGTAAATGGCCATCCTTTATCTCAACATCAAACGCAACTGATCCAATTTATTGCTGTCAACTGGTTAGATCTGGTTTGTGAGTACAGTACTTGAGAAATTACTGTAGCCGATAATCGCCTCAGCAGGGGACTACTATCGCAGTGCGCTACCGTTGCAGATGTAGGATGACTGCCAACTGTTCCGGAAAATCTGTTCCAGCAATGAACCGAACAAGGGTACTTGATTGATATCTTGGATCATCATCTTCAAAGATTCAACCGCAGTACTTGTACCCCGAATGTACGAATCGCTTCTGTCTTACGTACTCGAAAGAAAGATATATTAGGGTGGGGGCATGCAAGAAGAAGACAGCTAGCTATAGACGGGATTGGAGTACTGCAGTAAAGTACAAATGTCTAGACTTGGGTCCGAGGAGGAGAGAGAGAGAGGGGGGTCCATGGTTGATATGTTTCATGATGATGATGATGTGTGATTCGTGCTTTTGAAAGTGAGAATGTTCCATCCACTTCAGTTGACTGTTCTTTTGCACCGTAATAGGAGAGAATTACATGCATTTGAAACAACAGCTGACTACTACAAAGTGCTAATTGGCAGAACTGCATGCGTCGTCTGTCTGTTATAGTTATTCGCTTGTCAGTAAGATAATCATGAATCCCAAAGTGTTCTGTTCGTTGGAGTGGTGAATGAACAGCCTGCAAACACCCTGCAGGTACAAAGGTGTAATAAATGATTTGTTGGCCCACAGGATATGTCAGCGCGGGGCCATACATAGTTGCCTGCTTTCAATAGGTCTTGATGACCAACCAAATGTAAGCAAATGTGCCAGCCGCAGAAGTAAGTAAGTAAGTAAGCTGGGGCACTCACTCCCTCACTCTCAGAGAGTCCTGTTGAACAAGAAAGGTGTGTTGTTATTGGGTGAGATCTCGTTGGTTAAGACTCTGCAAGGCATCCTCCCCACATGAGCAAAGCAAGGACATGTTTCAAGAGAAGGGTCGATTCGTTCCTTGCTGAATAGAATGAAGGCCTGAACAGATTATAAAAAGAGGCGAAAGGATATCAGACGGCTGTTGCACACTACTGAATCAAATCAGGTCGAAGGAGAGAAAATCGAGCTGTAATTGCTACAGTAGAGCCCTTATGTCTCGCTCCTTGCGTGCAGTTTAAGGGACACTCGTCTCTGTCGCCTCGATCAAACAGTGCTTCTTGTATCGCGCGGTACAGACAGACAGACTGGAGCGACTAGAGAAACCAGGGACAAAACATGCGTTGGCGAAGTAGCTCATTTATTTCATTGTTTGACATTGCTGCAGCTAGAAAAGCTTTCTCGTTATTTGAATCATGCATGCCAAATTTTCAAAGATCGATTGTGCTGTCTGGCTATGCACATGTTGCTTGATCTTCCTCCCTTCCCTCGAGCTCCACGATATGCACGCGTGGGCACATTGAGTGGTCACAAGAAATTTAGTCTGTCCGCAAAGGTTTCGACCTCCTCCAACTAAGTCTCAAGTATCAGACGCCTATTCATAATCATGTCCAGCAAGCCAGCGTGACGGAGAGGACCCGACAATTCAATCGTGGCTTGTGTCACCTCACGGTCTGTCGGTCGTTTCATATACTTAATCAGAGATTCTTCTATTGCATGGACTTTTGAGCCACTGAACTTCGGTGAAATTCCCCAGTCCCCGAATCCGAATAAACTACACTTCGTAATGTCAAGTCCACTGAGTCAATGCCATCGATAAAAGTTCGACAAAATTCGTTTCTCTCCCGATCTCGAGCTAGGTAGAACGGGAGATTCTGCCCTTCCCTCTCCTCTGCCTTCGGAGAATGGAAGACGGTACCACGTGAGATCTTCTGACCCATCTGTCTTTCTCTGTCAACAGTTGCAGCAGGCCAAACAAGCAAGCAAGACCTCTCGAGTCTCGACAACTGTCATGCTAAGCTCGCCAGATTTAGTTAGAAGCGTCATTTGTTTGTCGCCCTTCTTGTCTCGTCCGTGCTCAGTTTATGTATGTACAGTGTACTTGAGGTGACAGGTCGGTCCGACTTTCCTCACTCATTCCCTCCACGAAATTCCTTGCTTGCCTTCTTCACTAAACGGTAAATCTTGGTAACTTGTTGCAGCTACCATATCGTTGCGGAGCTTCTCGCCTGAGCACAAGATTCTGTATCCCGCAATTTGAGGCGTCAGGTTGGGCTATAGGGCTCGCCTTCCCAGCAGCAGTAGAACAACCAACCTCTCCATCCCTCCATCCTGCTTTCCATGGCCTTCTCAGCAGCGAAACTGCAGGATATCCAATCTTTTCCAGGATATGGACGTCAAAGTAATCGATGGAGTGAATGAGCTAACAAATTGAGAAGGGAATTTAATCTCTCTAGATCTCTGGCGTGTGGCGCGGCTCGAGGATGCACTTGCAACTATGTCCTTATCACGCTACAAGACCCCACAGGAGTAGCCTATGTCACGTGCTCACTTGAACCAATCTCCTCCCGACTCCCCTCTCCTGATATGTGAAATCCCGATTGTCATTACTTCCCTTGCAATGCCTGGACACAGGTGGAATACTAGGTGTATCAACAGTACGGTCTCGCGCTCCAAATGCTCACTGGACACTGATTTCCGTCGCTCGGTCTAACAATCCCACACCTACCTTCCCTTAATTCTACACATACCAAGAACGCTCGAGACCACGCAATCAGGGAGCGAGAGACGAGAGGAGTAAACGTATAGTATAGTGCTGCAGCTGTCGACCAAAATTTGACTGGGCTCGGAAATCGATGACGGCGGAACATTGAAGGGCGTGAAGAAGATCAGGGTGGCTTCGTTCGTCAACTAGCGTCCAAATTCTCACCATCACCAGCACCACAACGCCGGACTTGGCCGGCATAGACAGCATTTTGTGGGCCCACTCCGTTACCTGTTCCCTAGCCCCCTTCGATCCATTCAGATTCAGTTCTACTCAATTGCTAAGGAAAACCACATACATTCGCCTCCACCAAAGTAAGACTGACGTGGAAAGTACACTCCTCTAATACATTACGTGATGAATGGGGCCTGTGATAATTGACACCTGGGCCGGGGGGGGGTTGGTTTTGTGCTGAGACTGAAAACAGCGTATGATTGAATTAGTGATTGATCAAGAAATAATAGTAGGTCCATTATTCATGATCACTAAATCACCAGGGACTTGGTATGTTGAATAGTTACAGGAATCCCCATTTAAAATGAGGATTCCTGTAACTGTCTTTTTATCATGAGTCTTTGTAGGCAGAATGTTGACTTTTGCTGTCGAGAAACACGAGAAATTTCTAGGCAGTAGATGTCTGACAACTAGATAGAGAAAATCGAATCTTGCAAAATCGTGAAACGGCGCTCCTTGGTTTCGGCATGTGGAGCTGCTACTTTTAATCGGGAATGTAGCAGATTGGAAGCAAATGCATGGGAACGCAGGAGGAAGGAACCCTTTCGCCGTCCTTCGTTCCGCTCCTCGCCCAGCACAGCCCAGGTTTGTTGCGAAGCGAGTGAGTACACAGCAACATGCAGGCCGTTATGCAAGGTGTAAAGGTTGGAACAACAACGACAATTTGCATGAGTTTTTATCTCTCTCTCTCTCTCTCTCTCTCTCTCTCTCTCTCTCTCTCTCTCTCTCTCTCTCTCTCTCTCTCTCTCTCTCTCTCTCTCTCTCTCTCTCTGGAACAAAGATATATCTTCAGTTTAAAGATCATCTTTACCAGCGGAAGTAGCACTCTTGAAGGCTACCTAAGGAGATTAGTTTTGGTTCTTCGACCGTTGTTCATCGAGATTGTAGTCTTCTGAATGAATATTGTCACTCACGTAGTACGACTCTCAAGCAGAGAGATTAGTAGTCGTCTCAATAACAGCACCGACCACCCCCACCATCCCACGTAACCACCACCAACACCAAAACCGTGTGGTTTGCTCACTCCTCTACACCAACTCAGCTTGTGCCCCATGGCTAATTAACCTAATATGTTACCAGCCTAGAAAAGAGAGTCTGATTCATGAATATGTTTTCTGGTCTGGAGCACCAGCACTAGCGCGAAGGAGGATATGATATGCAGAAAATCCATTCTTAGGCCTTGATTGCAGACTCACATGCCAAATACTCCGGAGGTTGTCTGCCCTGTCAACGACGAGTTTCTGATTCTCGAGTCTCCAGAATCCATTATCCACCACCACCACTGTAATCGTATATAATGTGCAAAAAGGTGGCCAGCGGGGAACACAGTGCATCTGGATCCAATCTTTGCTGGCATAGAGGATCGTGGGCCTGCCACAATTGTTTCTGCTGGTATTTTTGTCTACAAAGCACATGCACCTCTTCCTCCCAATTTCTGTTCATCTCTACAGATACACTATTATGCAATTAGATCATCAGCTCCCTCGCCCTGCTCTATCTGCTCGCAATTAGACACCTTTATGTCGTTGTACTACCTTTTTTCGTTTTTTACACCTCCTGTCGTCGCTGCAGCAGCAATTTCTGACTGGAACGAGGTCTCCTTCCTCGTTTGCAGAGTAGTAAGAGCCTCTAAGTCCACTGTCATTAATCTTCATTCGACCTGTAAGATCAACAGTTCCCTCCCGCTCCCGCTCCCGCTCCTGTTCCCCCTAGCTGTTCCTTCTGCACATGAACATCCTGTGGATCAAGTACCCAACGCACAAAGAATAACTCATTACCAAGAATTCATTATCTATGCAGTTCTCCGCACCAGCCTCACGTGCGCTGCACTTGATCATGAGTTTTCCCTTTTCTGAAGCCCTCGGTCTAAGGCCCCCGAAACTCACCGTGTTTCATCCTTTCCTCTCTCCCCTTTGAAACATATCTGAGGAGAACGACAGTCTTGACGAGATTCATTCAATAATTTACGCCGCCGCCAAACGAAAACCACGTACCAAAACTGATGAGTTACTACGTCGTAGACGATGTAGTCGCAGTTGTCGTAGAGAAAGAGAACTGGAGCAGGCCCGAAGGGAAGGAGGTGTGTGACCTGGAGACCTTAGGGGGTAGACCCGAGGAACCGTCAACAGGTTTTAACTTGAAGTGGCTATGACGTGCAGCCCACGTGAGCGGGCTAGGCCCACGTGCTGGTCACGTGGGCTAGGTCAAATGATTCTTGAGGCGAAGGACCTGACAGTGCGGACCAATCATAGGCAGGGAGATCTCATAAAGTTGCCGAGAGAGGTTTCCCGTCGGCTATTGCATCCATGTGTCCCCACAGCTCCATTCGTATTTAGCTCGACAACAATAATGTGGCCATGGTTTCCCTTTCTTCAGCTGAGGGCCATGTGGGCTGTTTGGTTTCTTGGTTAACGTCATACATATGATTGACGTGATTGAATATTTCTCCATTCTCAGAACTTCTCTTCTTCTAGCAGCAGAAGCATTCATATCAATTGTTTAGGGGTAAAAACAGTGTCTGTTGCTCTTCTCTCTTTCTCTCTCTGTGTCAAGGATAAGTTTCCTTTCTTCCGTTCCTCGCAGACTTTTGGATTCGCGTCGTACGGGTAGTAGTTCTACAGTGATGCTTGTTTAGACACACCTTTCCATGATCAACTGCAGCAGCGGCATTATTCAATTTCTTCAAGGATAACTGTCAGTTCCGTCACAATCTCTCGACATGACAAATTTCTTCTCTTCCGTTCACGTACTCCGAGTACTGTGCTATTATCAACGCAGGACTGTACCAGTAATAATGAAGTTGAATCTGATTATATATGAGGTTTACGTGAATTTCTCCTGACTCCTTCATGGTGGACCCCTTCCCTACACTCAGTCTTCTCTCTTTGCTGCAGCAGCAGCAATAGTTTTCAATTTCTTCAAGGATCACTGGTCGTTTGATCCTAGCCCTTCTTCCTATAGAAAGGACGACCTTCTCTAGTCCCCCGCAAAGGTCCCCTTCCATGTAGGAAGCGATGTAGAGATCATAGTTGTTTAGTAGATTCAGTAATACTCAAATTGACACCAATTACGGTTCGGTGTTGCTGATTAGATGTGAAAATTTCGTCAGTAAGAGAGACTTACCTTCGGAGTGGACCCTTCCATTCTTCTGTCCTAGCAGCAGCAGCAGCATAACTTTTTAGGTCGTTCATTTCTTTTCCTTCTTTCAAACGTACAGGACGATGGTCTCCCTTCTTTTCCCAATCCTAGTAGACTTATCCCTTCCACTTCGTACGAGTAGTAGTTGTTGTTGTTGCGTAGTTGTCGTTATTGCGCAGTTGTAGCAGTAATACTTGCTGATATCTTGTTGGGGCCTGATTATGATTCGGTGTGTTGTAGTACATATTCTATGTACAAGAACACGCCAATTCCTATCTTCTTTGTTAGCATCTGCCGTAGCAACATTAATCTTTATTTACTCTTAAGATGCCTACTCGTTCCTTCTCTTTTTCCCAGCATAGAGGACAAACTTCCTCGCTTCATTCTTCGTAGACTTTTCTTTCCACGTTGTATGAGTGCTGGTGACAGTACAGTAATACTCAAATTGAATCAATGATCGGGTTTTGTTGAAAAGCAGTAAACGTTCAGCCGCTTCATGTCGTCTTCCTTTTTATTGTCGTACAGGTCAATCTTACCTTTCCCTGTTACCTTTTTTATTCTTCTTCTCCACAGTTAACAAAGACGAAATACGTCAAAGGGGCGGTCAAATCTGTACGGCTATTACAACAGCGATAAAAATTACAGTAATCCAGCAGCAGCAGTTACCTCGAGCACTTAATTTTCACGATGTTCTTTCTCCTTGACTGACCACTGTGAATGTTTTGTTTAGTGTACATTGCCGTGATCCATGTTGATAGATAGACGATGAGATATGAGTCGAGAAAAGGCTCTTTCCATTTCTCTGCAGAGTAGCAGTATTAGGATTGAACCCATTTGTCCTGAGATTTCTTTCATTCAGAGACTCATGGTACAAGAACAACAAGAATAATTCGAAATGACAGGAGGACGGAGGAGGGGTTGAACATATACAGGACAAGTGGACCTCGTTAGGTTTCATTCCTGACGAGGAAGATTGTTATTTGCTATGCTGGTTACGAATGTTGAGAATTCTGAGAATTCCTTAACGCTAGGCACTGTGGGACCAGTGCATGATTGACTTTCTTCTTCAACAATGGGAGGACGTGATCACCAAATGCTAATCGAGTGGTTTCAAGATACGATCGAGCATGTGGCGGGTAGAGACTCGTCTCGCGAAGAGGCCCTCATGCTGTCGTTCTTCTGTCGTTGGCATGCGAGATCCAGTTCTGAAGATTCGATCGCTCTGTTCCGATTTCTCGCTTGTCCGATCGATTTGTCCAAGCACTATCTCTCTCTCATAATGTGGTGTGATTATCCAAACCAGGCGTCTTTAACTGATATCGTACATCAGCATGATATGAGCACCATCGTTGGTCAGAAGTGATCATCATCAGTAAAAGATTTCCTGCCAATTCCCCTACGCACGTGTGTTGAGCTAGCTAGCTAAGGATGTTCAGTGGTTGAGAGGTAATTAGCGAATGATTGAATGAAGCAGAGGGTTCTTTGAGAAATCCATCCACTCATTGTCCCTAGCTTTTGACCTCCACGGAACAGCCGAAAGCACGCTGCTGATATCTTTTCGAAACGCGTGTGATCTCCGTGGGAAAATGCTTTTCTCAATTGTCGTGCAAGAAATTTGATTTAGATCAGATTTGAGATTGATTTAAGCTCGAATACGGGTCCAGACGAAACACCTTGGAATTCACGACATATGTAGTAGGGTCGGTCATTTACTGTAAAGCTGATTTGCATCGACCAGAACCTCTTTACTTTCCAGCAAGAGAGACCGAAAGTACTGGTGTTAGGCTCCCAAATTGCGTTTCGCCCGAAGCATTTGTCCGCTGGGCCAGTGTCCAGGTCGACAAAATCCTACCTTGAACCTTACACGCGATGCAAACAACCCGTTTACTTTACAGAAAGCAATTTGACTCTTGTGCAAAGATGATATGCTGGATCGACGTGATGCAGTCAGAAAGCTAATTCTCGTCTTCTGGTCCACAATCGACGAAGGACGGCTGCTTTATATTACACGTAAATTGGAGCTTACATCAGGAGCAGGTGATTTGTCTCTACACGCAGAAGCAGGTAATTTGTCTCCTCGGGACTAGAGAGCGAGGCACTACCTGATAAATGCCCACGGAACTGTATCGGTTTGCAAAAGTGCGATCCCCCAGATTTGTGCATGCGTCTACAGTAACTACACCTGAAAAGCATTCTTTCAGATGTCCGTCAAAGTTTTGCACTCATCATCTCAGCATCTGGATTCGTTGGACCTTGTTTCTGAAAATAGCATGCGTCTATTAAATCCTCCTACTCTACTTCACGGCTACAACGCCTTCAATTAGCTGTAGCCACGCACGAAGAACAACACCAAAATCTAGATATCAAAAGCCAGAGGTAAAAGGCACATAAGATTGTAACAGGAGATGATTAGCACGCTTGGGGACAAGTCATCCTCAGAAAAGTCCATCGACTCTTTATAGATCCATACATTGAATGCACCCATGGGAAAGAGGGAACTAGAATCCGGTTCGACAAAAAACAGTACTTCTTTAAACAAAAAAGTGCGTCAGCTTCAGGTTCATTACCATAAGAGCATGGATCCGTCCACGTAATGAGACCTCTTCATGAGAAACTTTACTTGTTGATGGTCAAAGTAGGTCTGAGACATCGGAGACCGTAGCTCCATCAACTTTCATCGGTAGAGCACGGTCGGCCGGCCGGCGCTCAGTCTTATCTATCTGACAAACAACCACACCCAAAATCCGTGAACTCCACCGGGAGTTTCTGCTCTCCGTTAACATTCACTTGCTCCAGTCTGAAATGGCACTTCACTCCCCCTCAGCACATGTCGCATGTAATGCCCTTCCCTCGTAAAATCGATGTCCTGTCTTGTCCTGTCATCAACCTGCGAAAGCTGCGGAGTGACAAAGGTGTAACAGACACACCACATGTCTTTTCAAAGCCATCAAAACGCAAATCTTTTCGAAGGTAGAAGTTCAGAGACTTCACTAATAACCAATCCAACGTCACACAACCCTCTTAAACAGGATAAAGCAAGTAACTCTCTGTCTACAAAATCTCCGCAGTAGGAAAAAGTTGAGGTTTTGATAGCAAGAAGAAATACTATTCAAGAAGAAATACTATTCGCCCAGATGCATGATGTCTAGAAACACACCATGTATCGTTAGAGTTACGTTGTCTTGAATTTGACTTCCAGTTCTGGTGGGAAGATCTTTCCACGATGATTGAAGATCATAAAGTCCAAGTTTGAGTGGAGCATCACAACTCTGCCACAAGCAAATGTAACCAACTAATATTTAGAAGTTCAGACTCACCATGCGCGTCCACACGTAGGAAAAGATTCACATCTTTGAAACACAATCGACCTTATAAAACCGACAAATAGTGAATGTTACCACTAGCACTGTTCAAAGGAGCCTAGACCCTTGCATTGAAAGGAACCCGCTAGGGTCAGATATTTGGGAATGGTTACTGGACTGAGAATTGTCAGTAGTGCCAGCAATAAGGCTGCTTACTGCATGCAATGTCCACATCAGGATTTGGAAGATCTTGAAAATCTTCAAAGATCGCCAGGCAGATCAATGCACAACACGATATACGAAGCACTAAAAAAGAATACTCTGAGGATAAGGAATCACGAGAGGGGAAAAGCGGGCTAGAGTGGATTGGCTCTTCCAATCAGTCGAGAGACCACATCGATAGGAAGTACGGTTTTGACCCATGAGTTCTTTGAGCACTTCATCTAGACCTATCATCAGTGACGGATGGGTGGGTAGATATCATAGATGAGCATCAACACCCCGGCATAGAGTTCTGCTACTATACGTAGAGACCCCTGAGGTAACAGTGGCATTCCCAAGGTAAAAGAATGCTCTACCAGTCTATTGAAGTTGGCGAAATGGATGAGTGACGAATGCCACGGACTAGATAAAAGACGGCATAAAAATCTGCCAGTAGACAGACAAACAAGAACAGAAGGAAGGAGGAAACAAGTATAAAGTGAACTAAATGTGAAATTCCAATTAACGCTAATCTCTCAATCTAGTTTTCAACATATCCTGGTGCCAGCATGAAGGGGATAAAGCCTAAAGAATAGCTGTGTACGGTTAATCATCCTCGGAAATCCAAAGTGTAACTGGAAGCTTAGAAACTGTTCCTCACCCATACGCAAAGTGAATTTTTCCAAGTACCGAATCTAGGTTCTTCAAATTATGAGATAAACTGTTTTTTGGAGTCCAATAGCGTAGAGGCGGATAAAGTTTACGAGTGGCCTTGCAACTTCGATGGACATACAGACTGTAAGATTTATGAGCTGGACGTGCCCTGTAGTTGTTTAGAGGACGTAGCTGACCCAACCAAGAATGAGAATATAAGATCACACCCCATGTATCTGTGTCCTTATTCGCACAGCAAGGACGGAGTTAAAGCGGCCTCCTAAAAGGTAAGGCTAAGTTTACAGGATTGTTGAGAAATAGAGAGTGAAAGCCAAATTATCACTGTGCAATATATATCAATGTGCGGTCGTGGAATGTCCAAGGAAGATGTAATGGGCAGTAACCTCTCCACCGGTGCAGGCTGTGAGATGTTGACGAAGTGCTTTCGACTCTCATTCCGTTTACAAGTTTTGGACTGACGAAGGACGAACTGAACATTCATTTTGTCTGTATATTAGGTCCAACAAGATAGAAATGTGAGAAATAGCAAGGAGAATGCCAAAAAGGAATCCGGTCACATGGTGGAACTTAAAAGACTATCTCCACGCTATCTAGCCTACGAGATGAAACGAGGACTCAAATTGGGTAAGGTACGACTCCCTGAACTTTGAGTAAGAGTGCTGGAAGAAAAGTAAAAAGCTGAGAGTTCAGATCGAACAATCAAATCCTTGCTCAAACTTCCTTTATCTATACTTGAAGCAGCTTTGATATGACATCGGCGGCTATACCTGGCACGGTTTGATCGGCAGCTGCCAGTCAAACATGAGGTCTGAAGGCTACAAGAAGTTCTGTCATTCGGTATAGAACCTTTTCGAGAACAGCAGGACCATGCTTTTCGAGTGACGATTGCTAACTTTCATTTCGTCTATATTACATCCAACACGGCTCGAGGTAGAAATGTGGAGACGTGGCAAGGATAATGCCACAAAGGAGGACGGAAACATGGTGGGACTTCAAAGACTATCTCAACTTCAAAGAATGTCTTAGTATTGCCGTATCGCCCTTATAAAAAGGGAAGTCATTAACAACAATTAACATCTTCTCTTTAAATTGGATGAGATTAAAACCCAACGGCTGATTCGTCCTCGCCAAAGAGGTGTGGCATGTATAAGTAGAGCCCACCAAAGCCTCAGGATATCCAGCAACTTCCGAGATAAAAGGAGGACTAAAATTGTGGAAGTATAGACTCCCTGCAACTGAACTTTGGGAAAGGATGCAGTGACCTCAGGAAACAAAGTGAGATAACAGACTGAAACAACCGAAGCCCCGTTCAAATTCCTTTCTCTATACTTGATGTGGCTCGAATATGACATTGGCGCCCTTGCCTGGCAGGCAGCTGCCATTCGAGCGTGAGGTCCAAAGGTTACAAGAAGCTCCATCAATCGGGTATGAAACCTTATGGAAAGACAGTTGGATAATGTTTCATGCGCACTTTAATTAGTGGGAACCTCGCAGAATGAAACTAGTCACAGAAAAGACCATGACTACTTCCATTACACAGAGCGTCTCTGTGCTTTGTCATGTGTAGACATTATATATTATTACGTCTTCGGTAGCATATGAACCCAGTAGATGAACAAGAGTCTGTACGGATCCCGGCTACAAGCGGTAAAGGAACTAGAAAAGAGCAGAACCAGAACTGTGCATTTGCATCCAACCAGCATGACATACAAACCCAGTAGATCTGAAGTATAGGATCCTTTCCTCTCCACAATTTTTTAGGTCTGTTTGTTGATAGGATGGATATGGTAAAAGAAGTATTTAGTCACTATTTTCTACATTATTGAGGATATGGTATGCTTCCACTATTCCAGTCCAATATTATCAGCTCACTTCCTTAGCTGGAGCTCATGCTGAATCTAAACCTGCCATCACTCTTCCAGTCCATGAGTGATAACTCAATTGTTCGGTCATACACATTAAAGGCTGGAAGACGAATTTAGAAATCAGTCCATGACCACGACGGCCACTGGACTTATTTGATTTCCTGCTCCTCCGGTTAAGCACCAATGCAGATAACTAAAGATCGATTATGAGATTTAGGGAATAAAAGAGTACCTGTTTTCCTTGGAGTCAGGTAAGATTGGAAGAAATGTTCCTGGCACTCTTAGGGCAGCCCAAAAGCAGAGTACAAAACTGATTGCCACTTCCAATAAAACCTGTCATTCAACACCCATATAAATCAACCGCATATATATACAGCATGAGTAGGTATGTTGGTACAATAACATCTACTTCACAGAAGCTCAAGTAGACCTGTTTTAAAGTTGTAAAAGTGTAATTGAATGTAAGTGCCTTCCGCAGCCTCCAGCTCGAGCCATCGTACCCTGGATAAATTATGTGATTGACAAGAGTACTATTGTTGCAAATATGGAAAAAAATATTCGGAATATCAACAGTACCAAACAAACGCACACAAACACACACCTGAAAAGGAGGTCGGACGAACTCTTCTTCCTTAATTTTCAGTTCACCGCGATCTGACATATCCAACATCCAGAAATCCTTAAGTAGCAGATCAAAAACATCCTCGCACCGAAATTTTCATAACAGAAATTCTTCACGGTAGCGATGATCCTGATACACTAGGAACACCTTCCATACATGACACATCTGCATATACTAAAACTCGACGAACATAATTACATCAAAACCTGAGTCAATCTCGATTGTACTGTAAATGCAGAAAAGCAAATCCCAGTCTCTTCTGCCCTGCAAACCTAGCTATTAGCAGGGTTAAGGCTCGCTATCGTTGGCAAAATCTGTTACGAGAAACCTATGCAACAAGCGCAGATCGGAATCGAAAACTCACAAATCACAGTCGAATAAGCTGCGTGCGCTAAAACCATTGCACCGAGCACGCCAACCAAAAAATCGAAACTGATTTTGCCCATCCTGTCTCCTCTCTCTTCACTTACTCGACGATCCGATGATCGTTACGAAAAGAGTGCACTTCTGCGAAGCGCGTGAAGTGGCAGCTTCTTCTGCTCCACTTTCCTCTATTGACGCATAAGGGTTATTTGTTATTTTTTATAAGAGATGTCAGTCCAGCAGCCGCTTTTTCGAATAATTTTCGACTTGAAAGCCGGGCTATCTATAAACTTTCTTTGTTTTTTAAGCTGTACATCAATATTGTCCTACGTTGGGAGCAGAAACAGTTCGTGAAATTGATGTGTTGTTGGTCAAATGATGGTTGCTAATGGCCTTTGCATACTAGTGTTGTATTTGGAAGGTTGGATCATGGTAGACAAGCTAGATAATAAGAAGACTGCGTCCACATGTATGAATTATAGATTGAAATATATCGATGTACATTCTGAAATATGAAAAAATTATCTAAATTGAAAGAGGTATCTCTGCTAGATGGTGTTTTATCTAATTAAATTTTAGTGACTGCATTATCTAAATGAGATTATATCATCAAAACATGGGAACACCTTTTGTGTTATGTGCATGACATCAATGTCCTGTAAGAAATATATTCAAACAAACCTAACCAAAGAGCAAAAGGCGACCGCATAGGAAAAACGAAGGACGGGAAGACCCCATCAAGGGATCAAGGGAGAGACACAAAAAGGTAACATGGGGCTAAGCCCCAATAGAGTCTATATGAGAAATCTGCCCTATCGCACCTAAGATATTTGAGTTATGCAAGTCGTACTGTCTACACACAATTGGAGCATCCAATGAAACATTACCTAATGTGTTTGCACCTGCCACTGCACTCTGTAGAGCAATGGACACACGCTATCTAAAATATGCTACAAAGTATGAAAGTGATGTGATAGTGGTACCTCTGACGCCTAACATGATAAGTTCTCACGCACTCCCTCACAAATGTGTCAAGGAACCTAACCACACAGGGAAACACTTTTTCTCTTGTCAAAGTGCCATGCTCTTACATTATTGTCATAAGACAGTTTAAAAACGTGTGAAATAAGACACTATAAGAAGAGTTGAAAGAGAATAGTGGAAAGAGACCGCAAGAGCCTTTATCCTGTACTGCCTTATTTCGTTTATTGTTTTAGTGTGTCTTATGGGCTTATTTTTCAGATTTCAAATTTCATATTAGCGTAGGTTTGAGATAATAAAAATACTCTGCCCATCAATCTGTGGTTGTAATGAGAAGAATATGTCCATAGGTTTGTCAAAATATTTCTAAAATTTTTCTGAATTTAAGGGTATCTTGATATTTTGAGAATTTTAAACACATTGCATTATACACATGATACCATGTTCACCATATGAGACATTAGTTTGCTACTATGTAAAATAAATTTATGAAATGATGAGCTTATGAGAGTTTAGTAGAAGAAAACCAAGTAAGAAAGATATCATATTAAAAGAAAATAATGTCAAGTCGTAAGTGCGTCTTGTTTGGTCCGGACCGCATAAAATCCTCTTACATAAGCACTAATGTTAAGAGGCACTTTGGAACTATATCCAATGATGTCTTGCTTTTCTTATCAAAAAGTGCCAAACATGTACTATAATAATGAGGTAGTGCATATTTGTATGATATCAAAATAATTCTAAAAGTGAGATAGATCATTTATATTTCCTATAGTACTTCACAACAAGGTTTCCAGATTTTTGGTTTTTAGACCTAAAAACTCATAATTTTAAAAGCCTACATTTTCACTTTTGAGCTCTAAAATATACAAAATGTACACAAATATTCAATTCCTTCAGCTACTATAACCCTAGAAAACTAATATTATTTTCAGATAATGAGTGTTTGAAACAAAACTTGGAGTTATGAGAGAATCAGATTGAAATTTCATAAGTACTATGTTGTTAGTCCTCTAATTTATATTTCTAAGTCCTTTTAGCAAAATTTATAACACTCTTAACTTTGCATAAGATATACGTTAATCAAAAAATTGGCTTCTTGCTAAAAGTTATTTTTATTTGCAAAAATTATTATGTTTCATCAAGCTCTAATCCCTAATAAAAAAATCACTAAAGAAGGATTAGCAAACCTAAGCTCAGGTGCTTCAAATCAAGGGACAAGTTGCTCTAGAGGAAACCATTGGCAAGTCATTACTTTATTAGAGAATACATGGAAGTAAATGATTTGATTGAGCTCTAGTAATAGCTAGATTGTAGTATATGTTGTTGACTATAAAGTGAGAGTTCATTATAGGAAAAATAAACGGCTTAAAAGTTGAGAAAAGCACAAAAAAGGGCAAATTAAGTCTAGTTTAGCTTACAAGCACATCAAATATTGGAATTGTTAGTCAAAAAACCCATAATATTAAGAGATAAGTATTAATAGGATGAAAAACTTTTCTTACCAAACCAATTTTTATCCAAACTACTTTGAATTGATTCATTCATTATGTAGATATTATCTTTGTGTTGTACTTCTTGTAATGGTTCACTCTTGAATATGAGAGGATGAATCTAACAACATTTCTTTTCCTCTTACATTTGTACTTCTAATAGATTTTTGGGAAAGAAGTAAGCACAAATCTTGCAATAATAATGGAGGTTTGATCTAAGAATTGAAGTAGAATGTCCTAGTAAGTATCTCAAACTCAAATCAAAAGACCACTTAAATAGTTGTCTCAAAACTATAAAATTTTCACAATTCTTAGTACATTATTGGAGTTTGACTGCTTCGGGAAGGCAGACCCGCAATAGACTCAGAGATAGAACCTATGAACGACTGGTTGCTCCGAAGACGGCCTCGATATAAGTGAGAAATTGATAAGGTCAGGAAAAACCTACCTTAAAAATGCCTTGTTGTAAATTTAGAATCCACTCGAGTGAACTTATATTCTTTTAGGTATTGTAAAAAATTATGAAATATATTCATATTAATATTGAGTGGTATTTTAATTCTCTTATGTGCAAATGATATTATAGATTATATAACATAAGAGATTACAAAAGAGATAGAGGTAAAAAAAGTAGTAAAATGATCATGACTAATATAAGATATCAATGAATCTTGAAGCTCAAAAGTATATATATATATATATATATATATATATATATATATATATATATATATATATATATATATATCTCTCTCTCTCTCTCTCTCTCTCTCTCTCTCTCTTTCTCTCTCTCTTGTAGATATGCATTATACCATTAGCTAGACATATTATCTAAAGGTATAAATTGGTTTGGTGATATTTGGAAGGATAGTATGGATGATAATCTAAGTAGACAAGATAGAGGTATCACCAAAAGAGTACTTCCACTAATAGTGCAAAGGCCAAAAACACCTTAAAAACTTTAGAGCTAAATTTTAGAGGTCTAAACAAATAAATTAGGTGTCAAAAATTAAAAGATTCCCCCTCTTCAAGAGAAAAGTTGTTGTCTTCTCTCCACTCCTTGTTTGTCTTGTCAAGAGCTTGTTTGTCTCACCAACAATACCTCACCCATGTTGTTTGGAGCTTCCTACAAGAAGATTCTCCAAAGATTCCTTCTAGTTTGACAAACCAAATAGGGCAAAGATCGACATGTCATCCATCCATGCAACTAATCTAAGGGTGGAGCTTGTTGACATGTCACCAATCTATGCATCTGATCCAAAGGTGGAGCTCCCTTTGAGGAAATACTCTTTGTTATATAATAAAGACAAGGTGCTCCTCTAGGGCATCAAAGTATTGAAGGTTGAAACCATGTGTTTTTGTTGGAGGTTCTCTTATTTTCTTAACATTATAATGGTATTAGAACAAGTTTTTAAATCCAAAAGAGTGGATCACCCTTCTCAAAGGAACATGGACTACTAAGATCGAGTAATTTTGAGGGAAGAAAACGTAGTGCAATCAATAGATTGGGTGTGTTTTAGAGAAAGGATGAGATGGAGGCTCTTGAAGGACAATCTTTTGCATCTTGCTTTTAATTCTTGAATCTATTCCACATCAAGATTATGTACATCCAATGTGAGCAAGTGATCATATATCTCATTTACTTACCATTTTGGAGAAGAATTCATAGACATAGTGATGAATTCACCAAACTTGGTGATTCTACCTATGGTGATATATGATAGAGAGTGAGATTTGATAATCTAAATTTTTTTATGATGCAATGGATATGAATATACCAAATCTTCTCCCTTTCAACACTCAAGTAGAAATCTTTTATGTGATTAGATCAAAAGTGATGTTTAGTGATTTGTAGTCTAAAATTTCAATGAGGAATGTTTCAATGAGTGATAGCTTCTAAGGTCCTAATCATAGTCCCAATAGTTTGTGCCCCCTTGTGAGTGATCATATTAACCCTCTATTGAAGTAAGAGGTAGCAATTGCAAGTTTTCCATGTGTATGAATCATGGAGCCATAGTTGTAGGATCTGATGCAAGGAATGCAAAAGATGTGGAATGAGTTTTGAGATATCAAGATGCCAATGGAAGCATTGAAAGCCAAGTGCGTATCTTCAAGAATGATCAAGTAATGCAAGAAGTGGAACCATCTCAAAACCCAATGCTAATGGCCAAAATACTTGGAGAGTCACTCATATTGATGACACCAACCTCGATCAACAATGAAGCCACATTGTTACTATGGATGAAGAAGTTGTGCAATATCAAACCTTACAAGGAACAATATTCCATGGGAGTAGTGGAAAAGTGGATTTCATGAATGAATTGATACTTTGATTATTCACAATTGAGATCATCAATCATTTTGTGTGCATGTTTGCATGTGGGTACTTGACCAATAAATCCCTTGCATGGTATGATGCTTAGGAACAATCAATGTTGGCAGAAGGAAGAGAAATCACTTAGACGATATTGTAAGAAGGGCTATTGACAAATTTCCAATCTGTGGATTCCATGTAGATGGCTCAAACTTGACTATGGGGATTGAAGCAAAAGAACATCATACAAGAGTTCATAGAGGTATTTCTCAATCTGCAATTTGCTATAATTGATATGAGTCTAATAGAAGTTCTTGACAACTTCAAACAAGGGTTTAAAGAGCAAATTTGCCAAGAAGTAATGGTAAAAAATCCTTGTACTTTTTTTGAAGCCATTGTTTGTGCTCAGAGAATAGCAAGGGTGCTTGGAAGAAGTGAAGGTAAAAGACTAAGGAGAGATATTGAGAATAGAAGATCATATTGGGACTTTTGAATGAGTGAAACTTTGAATCCTAGCATGAGCTTGGGCTTTGGTATTTATAGAGAATATACAAGGTTCTTGAGAAGCTTCTTAAGAAGCTTTCTAAGAGTTTCCTTCTTAAAGTGTAAGCTAAGCTAATTGGGAAGTTTCTCAAGAAGCTTCCATCTAGAAACTACCTACTTGGCATGCAAGCTAAGCTAATCAAGAAGTTTCCCCATAAGTTTCCTCCTAAAAGTCACCACTTGGCATACATATTAATTGATACTTGGAAGGTACCAAGTATTTTCCTAGATGCTTCTAGAATAATTTTATAATTCTAACCATCTGCCATCATCCATTTACTTCCAATTATTGACTTGATAGGAATACCTAATTCCTTTGTTAATTGCATGGATATGTAATTCTTTGAACTTCCAAAATCAACCAAAATCTTACAACCACAATCAAATATCATACCTTGCAAGTGAAGCAAACTTGCATAGGTTGAGCTTTCAATCTATTGGAACTGATCAACTTCCCAATAGGTGGGTCAAACTCTCCTATTGAGATTCTTTGTTTCCCTTATCATCATATTCTACAAACTATCCATTTGGGTGATTTATCGAGGTTATCCATTCTTGAGTGGACATTCAATAATGTGATGTCCGATTTGGTAATAATAAAAGCACCCAACATTTTGTCATAATCTATCTTTATCTCCATTTCCAAGTGGTCTACATTGGACGGTATCAATCTCTATTGGTGTCGGCTCTTCCATCCGTGTGTTGGCAAGTTTTGTGAAGGTCAAGATTGAGACCAAGTTGTCTCAACTAAAGAATCAAAGTGCTCAGCCAATTGCATGGTTTCCTCAAAGTGTTTGGGATCTCACATGGTCACTTCTAACCCCTCACAAAATGATCTAGAGCTTCATCTTTCAATATATCTACAATTTAAATTTTGGTGTTTTTGAATTAAGTGATTTAATTTCTCACATAACCTATCTACTTCAACTTTGCCAATCTATCTTGTGAAGCTTGTGTAGCATTTATAGATTAGAATCTCCTAATTATTACACTCTTGAATTCTTCTCATTTCAAGATTGGCACAATAAACTATTTTTCAATTTTCTCCACTCAAAGTTGCCACTATAGTTTTGCCAGTCCTTGTAAAAGACCAAAGAGAGAAATAAGAGAATGGAAGATCAAAGTGAAAGTTCAAATTGGGACTCTTGAATGAATGAAACTCCAAATGCATAGCATGAGCTTGGGGTTTGGTACTTATAGGGAACATACAAAGCTCTTGAGAAGCTTCTTAAAAGTCACCTTCTTAGAGTACAAGCCAAGCTAATCAGGAAACTTCTCAAGAAGCTTCCTTGTAGAAGCCGCCTACTTGGCATGCAAGCTAAGCTAGTCAAGAAGCTTCCCAAGAAGCTTCCTCCTAGAAGTCACCACTTGGTATACACATTATCCAATACTTGGAAGGTACCAAGTAACTTCTTAGATGCTTCTAAACTATTCTTATAACTCTTGGCTAATTGGCCTATTTGCTACTTTGTTAGTCTAAGCTAACCCATATGTAAACTCCATATTGTTACACTCCATCCAATTGGCTTGAAGCCAAGAAAAATTATCTCCATTCATTTAAAAAATTTATAACTTCTAAATTATATTCACAATCAAACACAAAATTCTCCATCACACTTGTGAGTTTTTATTTTCAAATACCTTTTGAGCTTTCAAAATTGGATTCTCTTTTCTCCCTCGCAAAATGGTGTCATATCTACATATTATTTTCATTGATGATATCTTTCTTCCAACAATCTAGTAAAGTGCTCAATTTATTATTACATAGCAATGATAACTTTGGGCATTATTGCTATGGCTGCTACTTTATTATAATTTCTATAATTATCTAAGTTAACACGTAGATGTAACACGTCCATCATACTTGAGAGTAACAATTGAAAGTATCAAGGAAGATCATCAAACAAAGTGATCATATGTAGAAAATTGTGTACAAAGTATGAGATGATGAACTGTGTGAAATGATGCTTGGGTAGTACAGAGACAAAAAAATCCCAATAGTTTGGGAGAAATAGATTTGGTGGTCCAAAAATTCCATCTATCTAATTCTTACTTTGATACCAATTGCAAAAGATATAGGAGAGAACTAAGAGACTGGAAGATCACAGTGGGACTTTTAAATGACAAAAAAACTAAATCCTAACATGAGCTTGGGCTTTGGTAGTTAAGAGAATGTACAAGGTTCTTGAAAAACTTCTCAAGAAGCTTCCTAAGAGCTACCTTCTTAGAGTGCAAGCTAATTGGGAAACTTTTCAAGAAGCTTCTCAAGAAACTTTCTTCTAGAACGTACCTACTTGGTATGCAAGCTAAGCTAGTCATGAAGCTTCCTCCTAGAAGTCACCACTTGGCATACATATTACCAAGTAGTTTCCTAGATACTTCTAAAATATTTTTATAATTCTTGTTTAATTTGGCCTATTTGCTACTTTGTTAGTCTTGGCCAACTCGTTTGTAGACTCTATATTTTTGTAGAAGAGGTAATCCCGACTCAACAATATCAAGCTGAAACACCACACTTTGGTGGACCAATTCCTACGGAATTGGGAAACATTTAGTTTCAAGACCAAGGAGAATGGAGATGGGTCAAAGAAAGGAAAAATGGAGCCTCACAAGTGGAAGGGGCTCGAGTAATGACAATGACATTGTTATAATTGCATCTGAGTTAGGCACATAGTCATCAATTGTCATGCTCATCTTCCTAAAGGCCCCTGGCTTCCATATAGGTGACCTTTGAATAACGTAGAAAGATGGATTGAAGAAGAGGATGTTGAAATCACATTGGGAAACAAAGATTGGCAACAAAGGTTGAGGAAGACAAATGCCCAACTGATTGTTGTAAATGGAATCCTAGAAGGCAATAAGGTGAGAGTATTGATAGACCTTGGAGCAACAAATAATTTCCTGTCTTGCACTATTGCATTGAGATAGAACTAGAGAAGGATGAGAATGAAAAAGTAGAGTTATCTAATGTCAAACAAAGATGATTGAGTCATTTCCTAGAAAAGCAACACTCTTTATAGAAGAGTATCATGAAGAAATTGAGTGGTAAGTGATAAGATTAGCTCATTACAAGGTGATCTAGGCATGTTGTGGATGGAGAACTACAACCCCATGATCAATTGGATAAAGGAAGTAGTGAGAACTAGCCAATGGAAGATAATTGGTATTAAAGAAAGATCATAGAGGCAAGAATTGCTTCTTTATGTCATAGGGACAACAATTATCAATAAGATAGATAAATGTTTCATGGGTCTAATAAGAGAAGTCTAGAGTGCACAACTTGATGGACAAATTCCTAAGAATTTGAAAGATTTGGTCAAGAGTTTCAAGATGTCTTTTCGGATGATTTACCCTCAAGATTATCATCAAAAAGAAGAGTATATTGTAAAAACAAGATACTTCTCAGGAAGTCACCTCCTTGTAAGGCCCCATATTGACTATCACCTCATGAGTTGGAGGAGTGTATGGCTCAAATCAAGGGTATGCTACAAAAAAGGTTTATCCAACCCAATGTATCACTATCTGTATATAGGGCTCTTGTCTTGTTTGTGAAGAAAGAAGGATGGTATGATGCACATGTGCATTGACTACCGGGGCCTAATCAATAAATGATGAAGAAAAAATACCCATTACCTTGCATGCATAATCTATTCAATCAACTCAATGGGGCAAAACACTTCACCAAACTTGATCTATGGAGCAATTACAACCAAGTCAAGATCACAAAGAAAGATGTACACAAAATTGCCTTTCCAACAAAGTATCTAATGATACCATTTCAAATCTACAACCAATCCAAGGAGTTGCATTTTGAGAGATGGATTACTTCCATTTATGTAAGACCAAATCATTCAATACCAAACCATGCAATGGAAAGATAAGTGCAAGAGAAGTGTAGAAGCTTTATTTGATCATGAGCATTATTTTAACATTACTTACATACAAGATGTAGAGTTATAAAAATCCATTGTTCATTTATAGTTTATTATACATCTAGCTTTGTAGTGTGAGTGTATTATTTTTACAGAATATAACCAAGTTTCTAAAATAGCTATTATTAGCTAGAGTTAGTTATAACTATGATAAAGATGATATCATTATAGAGTAGAATGAAAGAGCAAGGACTACTAAGTTGGGTTTTAGTGTTTTTTGACTTTATACTATATTTAAATATTTTGCTTTGATGAAAGATTTGAGAACTCTTAGATTCATAAGCCTTTCAGTATTTAGTATGAATTTGTTTAAAGTCCAAGGATAACACATGTGAATGCATCCTATATAGTTATCAAATAAAAATAAGACCACATGCTTATGAATGTTATTCTTATAAATTTTGATATTCTCTAAGATTTTTTATTTTAGTTCATGTTTTACCTAGTACCTTTAGTGACTATATTAACTAATAACTTATCAAAAGAATAATATTATAAGTATATAAACAAGGGACTAAAGAGTATTCATTGTCCTTCCTTGTCTTTATTCCTTTAAGTTTTCTAATTAGCAATGTTTTGTCTTGAGTCTTTGAGATGCCTTGGAGTTTTAGCTTGGAGGAATGTCATAGAGATTGAGTTCACACCTTCTTAATCCTTACATTATCTTAACAAAAATCAATAGTGCATTATGAATAAAAGATAAGCAAAATCACAAGAAGCAAGAAAAAGAAGTTACTTCTTTTTAATTTTGCAATGAATAAGAGAAATAAGAAAGCAAATTAATCTTCAATATCACTCTAGATAGTAAACACAAAATAAAACCTAAAATTGATATAGGGTGAATGGTCATAATGTTAAGGATGTTCAGGATAGTAGAGGATCTATAGTCAAAACTATGTTAGAGAGATTGATGAAGAATATGGGTATGATTCCTGCTAGACTTTTATAACTTTTGGCAAGGAACGGTAACCAAATAACAATTTCACCAAATAGGTATGATGTACAAAGTGGTAGTTTCAATTATAAGAGTTTAAAATCCCATACTTCCAAAGTATTTAAGGGTTCAAGTTTTAATTGCTAATTTGGAGGGTATGATTAAGACTAACTTGTATAAGTGATCATTGACACAAGGAAGTTTAAGAATTGTGCAAACAAACTAGCAAGTTACAATTCTTAGCACTAATATTGTAAAAGACCCAAGACCAAGGAGAGAAATAGGAGAATAGAAGATCACATTGGGACACTTGAATGTGAGAAACCTTGAATGCCTAGCATGGGCTTTGACTTTGGTATTTATAAGGTGTATACAAGGCATTGAGAAGCTTCTCAAGAAGCTTCCTTAAGCCGCTTTCTCATAGTGTAAGCCAAGTTAACTAGAAGCTTCTCAAGAAGCTTCCTTCTAGAAGCCGCTTACTTGGCATGCAAGCTAAACTAGTTGGAATCTTCTAGAAGCTACCTACTTGGAGTGCAAGCTAAGCTAGCTGGGAAGCTTCCTAGATACTTTTGGAATATTCTAGGTTAATTTTTCCTATTCGCTACTTCATTACCCCTAACTAACTTCATCACTAAACTCCATATTTTTACATATTCCTCCACCACTAGTTGGTGATGTCATTATTACCATTGAAGCTTTAAACTCCTAGATGGCTATTTATGCATTCTAGAGATGAGAAAGAGGTTCACATGTGGCATCGTGAAGTGGATACCCTTTTCAAAGGACCTTGTACTTTGTATGTTGTTGACGGCCTTGTTGAATGTAGTGACGCACAAGGATACGATCAACTTTGTACTCCTCATGATCATTGATAGGGATGGGAAGATGATGAGGTTGGACATGAGAGGAAAAAGAAGATGGGTTAGGAACAAAGAGTTTCAACTTGGAAATGTGAAAGATAGGGTGGATACATATATGATAAGGCAAGGCAAGTTGATAAGCAACAAGAGAGATAATTTGGGTGACATCAAAGTCTTATCCAATTAGGTGCAAGTTTACAAACTTGGGTATCAAGTGGGAAGGGTAGGTTACTAGAGGAGAGCATGACCTTATTACCAACTTGAAAGGTGAAATCACAACAATGGTGGTCCGGATATTATTTTTGCCGATTTTGAGCAACAAGGAGATGAGATTTGGCTTGTTGGAGGGATTGAGATACAATGGTCAAGAAGGTGCAAGTATGAGGGACATGAGATAGAGGAGGGGCAAGAAGGGAATCAGGAACAAGTGGATCTTGGCCAAAATTGAGGGAGAAAGGAGAGAATATGATGCTTACCTATTTGGAATTATTGTATGCAAACTCTACAACTACAAGACATTCATCCTAATTGGTATGGTGGATGTTGAAAAGGGCACAAAGCATATCCTCCAAGATGAAATTTGTACATTTATTTTTTCTATCAGTTTGAGAATGATAGGTTGTGGATAAAGTAAGCTTGGTGCCAAGTATCTAGAAGAGTGCTCGCCAAAATTTCCCAGTAAATCAAGGATCACAAGCAAAGATGACTACACAAGGCATCCCATGATGCTTGAAGATAGTATTGAAGTAGATCTGCACCAATGTTAGAGCATCCATGGTATCAAAGGTTGGTGTCAAATAGATATTTTACTAAAATTATCCACAAACACCACAACTGTTTTGTGACCTTGTTTTGTTGTGTGCAAGGATGTGATGAGATCCAAGCTCATATGTTCCCATTAGGTAGATGGAATGGGGAGTGGTTGAAGGAGTCAACTCAATTTTTGGTTGTTAGCCTTATTTCATTGGTAGTTCTCACATGATCGGACAAACTCTTGAACATCTAGTGTCATGTTGGGCCACCAACATTGGCGTTGAAGAGTACACAAGGTCTTGTCCACACCCATGTGACCAACAATTGGTAAGTCATGGGCATCTTGGAGGCACACAAGTCAAAGATCACCCTTGGTTGGAACATATATCTAGTCCTCATAGAATAGAAAGCCTTCCTTGAAGGAGAAGGTGTTGTACTCCTTGTTGCATGTTGCAAGAAAACCATGCACCATCTGAAGGAAGAGATCTTGTTGTTAGGCTGACCTAAACTCATTTTGGACCTTGGAGTTGATTGCCACCATTCTAATGGTTGTGATGAGGAGAAGAGACTTCAAATCAGGCCACTGTGATAGGGCATCGGGGATGACATGAAACCAACTTGGTTTGTACTCAAGTTTGATGTCAAATAATTTGAGTTGCTCCTCCCATCAATGATGTCGACACTTCATGTGTTCCAAATGTAATGTTTGCAACAAGGGTTTGTGATCTATTTGCATGATCACCTATTTTCCCAAGAGATAATACCTCTCCTTTCTGTGGTGTTTAATCAATGCAACACAAAGGCAATGGGATGTAACCCATCTAGGAATTCTTGCTAAAACATAGCTCCAATGGCAAAGTTAGAAGCATCAAAGTCAACCACACAAGGTAGTTGAGGATCATATGGTTGAAGAATTGGTCTTGAAGATACCATATGTTTCAACTTCTGGAATGCTTCTTCATGCTTGGTGGTCCATAGACAGCTTGAGTTTTTCCCCAAGAGGTTGGTCAATGGTGCTACCAGTGTGCATAATAGTCAATGAACCATTGGTAAAAACTTACCAATCCATTAAATGCCTCCATCTCTATGGCATCCTTGGAGTAGGCCAATCAGTAATGGCCTTGATTTTCTTCTCTTCCATCTTGATCCCTTTTGATGAGATCTTATGATCCAAGAAGGTGACTTCCTTTTGCCAAACAACACACTTTGACTTCTTGCAATAAAACTTCCATTGAAATAGTCATCTTAGGACTTATTGCATATGATTTATGTGTTCTGCCTTTGTGTTGCTATAGATTAAAATTTCATCCAAGAAAACTCCCACATACCAATCTAGTAGCCCATCCAACACCTGATGCATATAATCCATGATGACTATTGGAGCATTAGTGAGCCCAAAAGGTAAAACTCTCCATTCAAAATGCCCATACCTTGTGCAAAAGGTAGTCTTTTGCACATCCTTCTTATCAATGAGGATCTACCAATCTCTGCTACAAAGATCCAACTTGGAGAAGTATTGTGCTCTACTCAATTGATCAAGCAATTCATCAATTTGAGGTAAGGGGTATGCATTCTTCACCATTTTTTTGTTGAGCCCATGGTTATCAATACAAAGACAAAGTCCTCCATTCTTTTTTAGAACAAATAGTATCGGTGCTCCCCAAGGAGATGTACTATGTTGTATGAAATCCTTCTCCATAAGTGTTCTTTGCAACTCCTCCAACTCCTTTGGTGAGAGCCGACAAATTGGCCTACTCATTGGAGTACTCCTTGGCAATAACTCAATCTTGAAGGGCATACCACAATCAAAAGGTAATCCTTTTGGTAGATCATCCATAAACATGTATGCAAACTCCTAAACTATTTGATCAGCCATTGCTTGATGAGGTTCTTGACCCTCCTCAAATTCTCCTTGTGCAATCAGCTTGATCCATACCACAAAACAGACTTATCTTCCTCCAAAGATTGCTCTATAGCTGCTCCATTGATAAATTTCCCATCTAAAGATTTATCTTCCTTCAAAGCTTGCACTATAGCTAATTTCTTGACAAACTTCCTATCTTGGGATTGACTATTCTTAAGTGTCTTACCCAAAAGTGCCCAACAACCTAATCAGAAATTCCTACCTTGGTGTTGTACTTGAATTTGTCATAGGTTCCAATCAAATTGAACCTTATGATGTTCAAGCCAAGCAAACCCAAAATTATATCATAATGAAGAGGTGCAACTACAAACCTCATACACTCCAAATACTCCTTCCCAATCTTGAAGGTAACCAGATGCAAGGTACACAATGCAAAACCTTTTCTACCATCCGTCATCATTAATCTACTTCCAATTATTGGTTTGATAAAAATACTCAATTCCTTTGCTAATTGCATTGACATGCAATTCTATGAACTTCTAGAATCAACCAAAATCATACAACCATGATCAAATATCATACCTTGCAAGTGAAGCAAACTTGCATAGGTTGAGCTTTCAATCCAATTGGAACTAATCTTGGCTTGAATTCTCCTATTGGGAGAATTCATTTGTTTGATCATTTTGCTCCACAATCTCCATTTGGATGAGTTCTTGAGAGTGCACACTCTTGAGTGGACATTCAATAATACGACATTCAATTTGGTGACAATAAAAGCAATTGCTATTTTGCCGCAATCTTTCTCGATCCATTGTACTAAGTGATCTCCATTAGACGGCATCAATCTCCATTGGTACCGGCTCCTCCACAATTGTGTAATGTGTTAGTTGGTTTTGTGCAGATCAATGTTGAGACCAAGTTATCACAACCAAGGAATCAAATCGCTCCGCTAGTTGCATGGCTTATTCCAAGTATTTTGGCTCTTGCATAATCACTTCTAATTTAGTTCGTGACTTCAAGCCCCTCACAAATTGATCTAGAGCTTCATTATCCATTATATTTGGAATTTTCATAATGGTGTTTTGGAATTATGTGATGTAATTTTTTATAGAACCAACCTACTTCAACTCTGCCAACTTATTTCTTGCAACTCATGTGGCATTGATTGCTTAGAATTGCCCAATCATTGCACCCTTGAATTCTCCCCATGTTGAGATTGGTGCAACAAATTGCCTTTCAACTCACTCCACTTGGAATTGCCATCATAGCTTTCTTGCTCCATCCAATTGGCTTGAAGCTAAGAGAATTTTTTTTCCATTCGCCTTGAAGATTTGTAGCCTTGAAATAACGTTCACAATCAAATACAAAATTCTCCATTGCGCCCAAGAGATTCTTACCATCAAATACCTTGGGTTTGGAAATCGAATTTGGTCTTCTCCTTCTTAAAATGGTGCTCTCTTTATGTGCACTTGTTGTTGGTCTCGTTCATCCAACAATTAAGTAAGGTGCTTGATTTTTTGTCGCATAAAAATGCTAACCTTAGGCATTGCTTCCATGGCTTCTACTCTATCACACCACTCCCAACTTATCTAATTTACTAACACATAGATGCAATACATCCACCGTTCTCCATAACTTACAACCAAAAGTATCAAGGTGATTGCATTCACAAAATTTTGCCCAAAATGTGAGGTGATGTTTGTAGTACCCACATACAAAAATCCCAATGGTTTGGCATAAATGGATTTGGTGGTCCATAAATTCCATCCATCCCATTCTTGCTCTTATGCCAATGTAAAAGACCCAAGACCAAGGAGAGAAATAGGAGAATGGAAGATCACATTTGGACACTTGAGGGTGGGAAACCTTGAATGCCTAGCATGAGCTTCAACTTTGGTATTTATAAGGACTATACAAGGCCTTGAGAAGCTTCTCAAGAAGCTTCCTTAAGTTGCTTTCTTGGAGTGTAAGCCAAGTTAACCAAAAGCTTCTCAAGAAGCTTCCTTCTAGAAGCCGCTTACTTGGCACGCAAGCTGAGCTAGTTGAAAGCTTCTAGAAGCTACCTACTTAGAGCGCAAGCTAAGCTAGTTGGGAAGTTTCCCCATAAGCTTCCTAAATACTTTTGGAATATTCTAGGCTAATTTATCCTATTTGCTACTTCATTAACCCTAACTAACTTTGTCGCTAAACTCCACATTGTTATAAATATCAAATATAATTCACTTTGAGAGAAGTAATTTTTTGATTGTTGAGAATCAAGTTCAAACGATTGAGCTTTAGGTTAAGATACAAGCATGGATGAAGAATGTATGACATTTGCAATACCAAAGCTTGTCACAAGGATGCTATATTGTTAGTTTTGGTGGTCATTGTATTATCAATAATTGTTCAAGGACTATGTCATGCGTATATACATCGCTACACAACATACATCGTTGTCAACATCATACATTATAGAAGCACAACACACACATAAGTCATACATAGACTCTAAAGTGCCACAATAATCAGATTGCTTAACACTTTCAACTCAACTCAACTCAGATCAGTACTTGATCTGTCACTCTATAAACTGCCAACAACTGGGCACTAATTACAGTCAAGCCACACCCACTCAAGCATAGAGAATCCAAGTGACGCTCGCCGGCCTCTGTCCACCATAGCCAGGAACTCGAAGGCTCAACATCAGAGAAGTGAGCTCTCTGGAGCTCACTTTGAAACTATATCCTCTTGGACTCGAGCTAGCACTGGAACCCTAACGGTCCTGCTGACGGCACACTCGACGGTGCGAATGGTGCAAAGTGATGGTGGGCTCCACCGTGAAGTCAGTACCCCGAACACCAAATCAGACTGTCGGAAAGTAGTCCCTGAGAAACTACTAGAATCATTTTAACTACTATCACTGGAACTCCAGTGTCCAAGCAGCTAGATGCGGAACTACAAATGGTGTGACAACTATCGTGCGTATATACATCGCTACACAACATACATTGCTGTCAACATCATACACTATAGAAGCACAACACACACATAAGTCATACATAGACTCTAAAGTGCCACTATTGCCCCCCTAGCTGGCGGTTAGGTCCCTCTAACTCTAGATAGCCATCTACTCTAAGTATATGGTATACCCTCTAATGGGCAAAGATCAGGAGGCCGGGTGCTATAGAACCCCATCGTTAGTCGCCTGTCTGCAATCTATACCATATAAAGAATGAACTAGCTATAGGTCAAGTACATCTAGGACATAACCACTGTCCCTGAGGAACCACCGTGAGGGGAGGAGTCATACATGCCATATGCCATCCTCTCGAACAGCTATCACACACTAACATAGTAGCAGCTCCACCAGAAGAGCCACATAACATACACCTCAAACCTGCACATACAAGTGCCAAGCTTGGGTCCATAGTACCATCAATGTTTGGGAGGTGGCATGGCGCACAATTGCACACATGATCCTTCCAAACAACACCATCATGTCCTTCTAACACAAGGACTCCAAATGGCAAAACCTCGCGCACTCTCAAGATAGTGCGGCCTGTAGAAACATCAAGTGTCGTTGGTGCTGTCTGCTGTAGATATACATAGTTGCCTGGATGAAATCGACGGATTGAAGGTCTATAACCTCCTCCTCAAATGGTAGCATAGCGTAAAGTATCTCTATGCTGAGCAATCACCAAGTTCTCAAATGCCATTGGCATCACTCTCTGAAAGATCTCTGCTCGTTGAGAACATGCACTCATCCATACATCGGGGTCATCCAAGTCCAAAACTACAATAACATCTCGACAAATGGCTATAGGTAAATCTGGATCTCGTCCATAGAGTAGAAAGTATGGAGAGAAGGATGCTAAGGAGGCTTGCCGGCTGAACTGATAGCCCATGGCCAACCAAGGTAACTGGAGATCTCAATCTCCCAAGTGGCCTCTTTGCAAACCATACTTTCGCAATCCTCTCTTCACTGTCTGAACCACTCTCTCTGCTAAGCCATCTGCCTCAGGGTGATCTCGGGATGTAGTATGATGATCAATCAAAGCCTTGTCACACAAGACCTTAAACTCCCCCAAGAACTCTGTACCTTGATCAGTCAAAACCTCAGTTGGTGCACCAAAATGACTAAGAACTTGATCTAGGAACGAGTAAGCTGTCCCTTCACTAGACTTGTTAGGAAGTGCCACCAACTCAATCCACTTGGAGAAGTGCTCCACCATCACCAAAACATACCGATGATGTCTCGTAGTCAGCGGTAAAGGTCCGGCGAAGTCCAAACTCCACCGGTAACCCAATCCCATGATAGGTAATGGGTGTAATTGTGGCGTAGGAGCATTGAATGATGCTCTAACTTGGTCACAAACCACACATCTGGCAACAAACTGCTGTACCTCGGTCTGCATACCACGCCACCAATAATGACTCTGGAGTAAGCTATATGTATGCTTTACTCCAAAATGTCCTAGCTCCTCATGAGCATGACGGACCAACTGTGGTCTTTGTGATGGAAGTGGTACTACTCGCACTCTACCATCCTCCCATACATGCAAAAGGTGTCTACCCTCCAATCTGAACCGTCTAGCTTGCTGAAGAACACGGTCTCTCTCCTTGGCCCCAACTGTGCCACCCACAACACCAGTGCGAAGATAGTCCATCACTAAGACATCATCATGAATGTCTCGCTGAACTGTACCAATATCTTCACTCTTTGGATCTGTGACCTCAATAACTCCTCCTGTATACGCTGAGAGAGATACCACCAAAGTCTCTGCAAATATACACAGAAAGGCCAATGCATGCCAACCTGGCACCATCTCCTCATCTGTCTCACCATGCCAACGTGCTCCGGTCTGATCCTGCTGGCTGGGCCATGGGTTTCTACTCAACCCATCTGCATCACGGTTCACCACTCCAGGTCTATGAACAACCGTGAAATCATACTCCTGTAAAATCAGAGCCCATCGTGCAAGGTTCCCTGAAAGCTTGTCAGACTCCATCAACCACTTCAGCGGCTGATGATCAGTGATGAGAGTGAAGGGGTTACCAAATAGGTAACATCGGAAATGTGCTATTGCCCAAACTGCTGCCAAGCACTCTCCCTCATATGAACTATACTTCGCCTCCGCTGAATTGTTGGAGCGACTAGCATAGGCCACCACAAACTCCTTCTCCTCATCATCATGCTGGGTGAGCACCGCTCCAAGCCCCAACATACTCCAATCAGTGTGAACCTGAAATGGTCGTCCCCTGATTGGTCTCCTCAAAATAGGAGCAGATGTCAACCTCTCCTTGAGCTCTACAAAAGCTCTCTCCTGCTCATCTCCCCAACACCACTCTTGTGTAAGCTTGGTCAGCTTTGTCAAGGCCCTGGCAATGGCACTAAATCCTCTAACATAGCGGCGATAGAAGTTTGCCAACCCAAGGAATGCTTGCACTCTGCTCACATTCGTAGGCCGCGGAATACGTGCAATAGCCTTCACCTTGGTCTGCTGAACACCAAGTCCTCCGGGGTAGATAGTGTGACCCAAATACTCAACCTGCTTGTGGAAGAACCTACACTTCCCCAGATGTAGTTTGAGTCCATGAGATCTCAACCTCTCAAACACCTCCAACAACTGTCTCTCATGCTCCTCCACAATAGTGCTATAGACCAAAATGTCATCAATATAACACCGAGCAAAATCCAATCCAGCTAGGATCCTATCCATGACCCTCTGGAACTCAGTAGGAGCGTTCTTCAAACCAAATGGTAAGAACCTCCACTGATATAACACATCCTTTCCGTGAGGATCAACAGCCCAAAATGTTGTCTTGGACTTATCTTCCTCCCTGATTGGCAACTGATGATATCCTGCTCGAAGATCCAAAGTACTAAAGACCTTTGCATGCCCAATCGCATCAAAAATCTCCTCCGGTGTAGGCATGGCATACCGATCAGCCCTGGTCTGTCGGTTGATAGGACGGTAATCTCCACACATCCGCCTATTTGTATAGTTGCCATGCATATCCTTCTTGGCTGGCATCATTGTCGCTGATGCATACTCTCCATGTGAAATCTCCACCAAACCAGCCTCAAAAAGGTCACTACTCCAACTCTGAATCAATGTCCTCTCCATATCACTATATCGATAAGGATGTCAGAAAACTGGTGTGTCGCTAGTCAGCTCAATCCGTATACCAAGTCCCTTCAGAGCACCCAAATCCTTCATACTAAAGGCAAAACAACTTGTGTGACTCTTCAAGAACCTCCAAACCCTCCGTCTTTCCTCTCCAGTAAGCTTGGGTCCAAGATCTGGCTCCCAAGTATCCTCTGTAACTGTAGTAGGAGTGGAAGACGTACTGACTGGCTGCTACACTGGGCCCTTGGGAGAAATAGTGTCATGCTCCCGACCACTAGAGGTCCCAACCTCTGTGTGAAAAACTCCCTCCACTCTGGCTGCAAGCTCCACACGTCCTCTGGCTGCATCCCATGTGGACCAAGGGTGTAATCCAAGTAGCCCACGCTCACCTGGATGGACTCCAAGTAGACCACTCTCCCTAGTAGCTACTGGATGTGTCCCAAGAATACCATGTCCACTCGGTCCATTGCCCCCAACATGTGCCTGAATCGTCTCGATAGGCACAGGGCTCACAAGTGTTCGAGTGGTGATGCCTATCAAGCGCATCCTACGCTGCTCTGCCAAACCAAGGCTCACAATCTAGGTCAAACAGTTCAGATCCATAGCTTGACCTAAAGCCTGACCTAACACCTGACGCCTGGATGCCTCTGACATTGCTGGAACAGCGGTAATACCGGTGCGAAAACCCATCGCCCGCTCGCTCTCATCAACATTGGGCTCCACCAACTGCTGTAACTGTGAGTCCCAAACAAGTCCAAGTCCTCCCTCTCGAAAAGCATGAGAGCCTGGGAAACTCATGAGTGTAGGAAATGCAGCTCTAGGCTATCTAACTAGGTTCACCACTGCCATAGGTGACCTATCAGCCACTACCACTGTCTGAGACTGACGCCCAGCATCCAAGATATCATCAACAAGAATGTGGTCTAGTCGCTGAATCCCATCATAACTACGCTGTAGAACCTCTCTGGGTAAAAGGTTCGTCCACCAAAGGCGAAGATGATGAGCCCGTGATCCCACTCTGGCTGCATCTAACAATATAGCAGGTCCCATCCAAGAATGGACCTGATGTGTACTCGCCACCACTCTAGTGCGAGAATCACCCAACAAAGGAACGTTCTCCAAAAGGTAAGCTGGAGAAACAGACTGATGAACCTGGAGATATCGTAATATCCGTAACATCTCCCAAAACACACCAGAACAAGGATCCTGAAGACCCAAACCATGGCCCGCACGTGTATGTCCCTGACATGGCCATCCAGAAATCACCAAGTGAATAGGCCCATGTCTCTCTAGGTCATGCACTCCCAGTAAGGAAATGTCTCCTGGTAAGGCCTTCTGGTAACCTCTGACTGCTGACATTGGTAATAACTCCGGATACCGATAGGCCAAGTGTGCCACATGATGTAGAGAGACTCGCCTAGCAGTCTCATCTCTCTCTACATACAAGTACTTCTGTACTCGGATACCCGCTTGTAACACCGCAGCTAGTCCGGTGCTGATCCCACCAAACAACTCCAATAGGCATATCCCCTCTATTGGGTACTGCCAAGCAATGAGTGTGGTATCCAGAGGTGTCAAAGCAATCGCCTCTAGAGGCTCATCCTCACACTCATCCCCTGATGGTACGAAGGCTCCACTCCAAGCCTGTTGCACCAATTGATCTGCATGTTGCTGCAATGCCTCCTCTGAACTCCACAATGGAACATCCAAGGTAGATGGAACAATCCCACTCGTACTCCAAAGTCGAGTGATCTCCTCTAGTACTGGAGTATCCTTTGCATGGGCGTTCCCCTCCAACAAGTCACCAGGCCAAGTAATTGCACCGTTGAAAGCCAAAACTGATGCTGCCATGGTCCCGGACTGTAGTGAGCCAAGACTGCCACTACTGAAATGTACTAGTAGGCGACATACCCGTCCCTCACCAAACTGCCAACCAGGTCTATAAGAGGCTGTCTCCTCCCAATAGTCAATGTTGAAATCCATGGGATATAACACCGCTCCCCCAACTAGCACATCATATGACTCAGCTATCGTCGTAATAGCCTGAGCTCTCACCACCGAACTATCAGTCGGATGACTAGGCTGAACCTGGACAACAAGCTCTCCATGTGTGATGCACTGTGTCAGCCATGGTGTAAACAACTCCCAATGTAAACATGTCACTGGCTGAAAACAAAGGATGCCGCATAATCAGCTGAGCCGCCCCCAACATCATGCTAGACTCAGTATGTGTAGTAGTAGGTGGTTGACTAGCAGGTAGTCCATCATGTACTCCACTACCACACCTTCATTGGGACGTCTAGGAACCATGGATGTTGTTTGCAATGCCTCAGATAGCGTGAAAGACTGTGGAAGTCTGACCTGTCTCCCAACCTCTCCTCTCTGTGGGTCCAACTCCACTGATGCTCCTCTAGGCTCTGGAGCACGTACTGCACTCCTAGTCACTGCTGCAGATGCATCCACCTGTGCTGCTCCGCACATGAAGTCCAAAGCATCTCTATCACCAGCATATGAGGTGGAAGCCTCAGCACCCAAATCTGATCTCCTCTGAGCAAATAGCCATACTAGCCAATCTTTGCTCCAACTGCTCAATCCGAGTAGCCATAGTTGTGTCAGAAGTGAGGGCAGGTACTGCACCCCTACTAGGTGTAGATCCTCTACCACCACCTCTACCACCTTGTCCTCCATGAATTGGAGCTCCTCTACTACTTGCCATAGCAGCCTACCACTCCGTAACTCCGGGTGTAGGTCAAAACACCGGTCACTAGTGTGACCAAATCTGTGGCAGTGCTCACACTGCCTCTGTGCTGGCTGTGATGCACCAGAGATATCAGGTCCATTGCCCTAAGTACACTCTCTCCTATGGTGAGGTCCACCACAAGTCCAACAAGCAACACCACCACTCACTGGCTGCTGCTGACCCAAAAATGAGGGTAAGGGTCTAACTCCACTAGGCCCTCCACTCGCTCCATAGGATCTGGGCTGTCCACCCTGTCCTCGAAAACCAACTGGGCGTGGTGCACTCTGCTGCACTCTAAAAGAAGTCACAACCATGGATGAGGTCTCTCTACCAAATCCAACTGTCACCACTCTCTCCTCCACCATGTTGAGCTCAATACGCTCAGCCAAACCAAAGACTACTGCCAAAGTGGGTGAAGTAGCTTGCAACAACATAGCATCACGAACTCTACGTCGCAACTCCCTGTCCAGTATCCCATACCAAAACTGGACTGCCTGGGCCTCAGTAACTCCCTGAGTGAAACTGATCAGCCGCCTCATGTGAGTGTATGCCTCGCGTAGGCTCTCTCCAGCCTTCCACTGGAACTCCTGCAAGCTCCTCAGCTTTTCAGTCCGCACTCCCTGGTAGTTCTGCCTCAAACATAGGAATAACTCTACCATGGGGTTAAACCCCGATACCACACCACCTCCTGCAGCGGTACCTCTACTTGTAGTAGCACTATCTCCAGCTAGTGCACCTCCACTAGCTCCACCAACACTACTCGAGCTAGAACTCATGGGTACAGCTGATCTACTCCTGGCCACCGAGCCTGAAGTGATGGAGACATAGTGTGGAGACCAATACTGTCTCCATAACTCAATCTCCTCCAAATGAGCTCTCCTGAACTCATGGTAATCATCCATCGGTGGACCCTCCAGATGCTGGAACAACCCTTCCATGCCATGAAGGGTGTGAACAAAGTCGGGTTCCGCATCTTCTGCAGATCACACCAACTATCAAACTCTTGGATGAAGTCATCCAACTCAATGGTACCCACTGTACCAGAGTAACGCCTAGGGCCTTTGGAGGCCCCATAAATCTTGTCCATGTCCCACAACAATGGTGCGGACACACCAAGTGCGCTCTCAACTGAATCAGCTCTTGTGTCGAACTCCAACTCAGAGTCAATCTCCTCCCTCATTGAGACCTGAGATATAGGCTGATACCGAGCACCACTCCAAGTAAACCCATTGTGTACTGCAGAGCTAACTCCTCTAGAATCTCCAAAGAACTTCGTCGTGACCAAGTAACTGCAACAGCAAACCCGAACCACCAATTGCAACCGCAAGTGCTCCACCAAGTGCCAACACCACCACGTGCCAACACCAACTAGACACCACCCACTAATGTAACTCTAACCGAGATAACTACACTAAGGGAAGGGCAACCTATAACCTGCCATCATAACACGCACTCTCACGGTCTGCAGGTCATCACTTCCTGCCTCACCGGAGAGAAACACAAGTAGTCTGACTGGTCATCACTCCAGCCTCACCACCGAGAGCACACCAGAGCACCAACGCTCAAAAGTCAAGGCACCTCACACAAACGTGGTGCACAAACAGGAAGGAAAGAATGGAGGGGATCCAATCACAAGAAATCTAAACAAAAACCCTCCATCTCATAACACAACACGAGACTGACTCTGCCACCATTTGGCATTTGACATAAGAGCAGTTCGTATCTAAGTCCTAAGCTACCAGGATCACCAAGAATAGGATCAAACTGCCTCTCCTAGCCAAAGCTACATGTGTATAGATAACAGTGGCGCAGTCACTAGGACAACAAGTGAGGGTGGACTAGTTGGCTAGGGCACCAGTCTAGGAACAAGAGATCTAGGGGTCAAACCCTGTTGCGCACAATCTAGCAAGAAAGGCAGATTTTGCCAACCAATGACCAATATCTACTCTAAACTAGCTAGCCTCACGCCAGCAAGTTGGCTTGCTGGCCCTTCTAGGCCTTCGTAGCCTCTCATAGCCCACAGCCCTATGCCTCTAAATGCCAAAATTCAGCCAAATGAGGCCTTTCTTGTTGCCACTTCGAACCTCCTCCAAAATTGGCAAAACTTCTCCAAATCTGCGAAACTCCTCCAAACTAGTGAAACTTCTCCAAATCTGGCCAAACAACGAAACTCCTCCAATTCTGGCCCAAAATCTAACGTAAACCCTAAAGATGGATGTCCGCCAAATCCCCCGCTAACTTTCCACTCGAGCCAAATTGACAAAATGGGTTTTTCCAAATCACAATTTCATGAGAAGAGCTTCCCAACTCCACCTTCAATTTCACTTTCTGAGCCCAACTCGCAGCAAATTGGTCCTACCTTCACCTCCTGAGCTCAAAATCACAACACTACTCAAAAATTGCTCCTTCTTTGCTCAAAATTTGACCAGCACTTCCGCACACCGTCCGCCTAACTGCCAAATCTGCATCAACTGAACGAGCTTCTGCACACTAGGGAAACACAAAACTTGAATTGAGCTACCACGATCCACCGAGCTTGGAGATACCACCAACACTCAACGTTCTTGCACCCGATTTCCTCTTGACTTCACTTCTTTGATGTAATCAGATTGCTTAACACTTTCAACTCAACTCAACTCAGATCAGTACTTGATCTGTCACTCTATAAACTGCCAACAATTGAGCACTGATTACAGTCAAGCCACACCCACTCAAGCATAGAGAATCCAGGTGACGCTCGCCGGCCTCTGTCCACCATAGCCAAGAACTCGAAGGCTCAACATCAGAGAAGTGAGCTCTCTGGAGCTCACTTCAAAACTATACCCCCTGGACTCGAGCTAGCACTGGAACCCTAACGGTCCCGCTGACGGCACACTTGACGGTGCGAACGGTGCAAAGTGACGGTGGGTCCCACCGTGAAGTCAGTACTCCAAACACCAAATCAGACTGTCGGAAAGTAGTCCCTGAGAAACTACTAGAATCACTCTAACTACTATCACTGGAACTCCAGTGTCCAAGCAAATAGATGCGGAACTACAAATGGCGTGACAACTACTTAATGGTGGTTAGATATGGTATTAGGTTGATTTATTCCACTATTGAAGCTAAGTGTTAGGGTTGGGTTCTTTGGCCACTCTAGAGGAGGTTTACCATGAAGTATAGCTCTAAAGAGCTCACTTCTTCTATGCTAAGCTCTTGGCTATAATGTTTAGAGGCCGGCAAATGTCACCTTGATTCTCTTAGCTAGAGTGGATGTGGTTTGACAATATGATTAAGACTTGTTGACAATGTATATTGAGTGTTGAGTGTTATGATTTGAGATCTGATTTGAGTTGTGATTGATTAATTATATAGAAGAAGTGAGTGGAGAAATTGGATGTAAGAATTGTGTGTATTGGTGATATCTCCAAGCTTGGTGTGATGATTACTATCTTTGATTTTTGTTACTCAATTTCAATTTTAGTTGAGTGTATCGTGTACAAAAGTGCTATTGAATTGGCTGGAGATTTGACAATATGGTATGTGCATAAGCATTGCTCAAATTTCCCAAAATTGAGGTTAATTTGAGGAGTGTGTATCCAATTTCATTGATTCTAGAGTTCAATTTGAGAGTGAGGTGTCAAATTGGTGATTTGGTGTTGCAAATTTGGCCTATGTGAAAAATTGGAGTTGTATATGGAACCCATCTCCTCAAATTAGGGATTTGGAGTTCACCATTCCATGAGTTGGAAATACTATCTTAATTTGAAGGTATAGATTTGGCAAAAGACTCGGAGGTATGTTAGAGAAAGAGGATTGATTTGGATTGATTGATTTGGCGAGGGATTGATTTGATTTGGATTTTTTTAATATTTATTTATTTATTTATTTATTTATAAAGCACTTTTATGTTTTGGATGTTTATATAATTATCTACTTTTTCAACATCTATTCATTTTTTCAAAATATGGCATATATATTTCATCATTATATTAAACAAAAATTGCACAAACTCAACTTATGATAAAAATTCATATAAACTTGAAATTTGTCTTTATCTCTTAAAACTAAAGATTGAGAATGCACAAACCAATGAAGTATTTAGAAATAAGAAGAAAATGTTTTTTATTCAAAAGATACAATTTTATAATTATTTATATGGTGAAAATACTAAAATAATTTAGGAATTATAATATCTATCCTCCTACATGCTATTATTTTATAAAAGAGGAAAGGATTTCCATTCAAATTGAGAATATTTACTCAAATACATATGTATTAACTATCTTCTTAGTTTTCCTAGTTAAAGATCAATGTAGCTTTAGCATATATTTGTGCCATATGTATTATAAGCTCAAATTAAAAATTACCCATTGAAATTTAAGAATGTTGTTTTAGCCACCCATAACCTTTGATTGAATCTACTAAATTTTTGAGAATTATAATACAATATGGTTATATAAGTATATAGAGACAATATCATATTTGCAATATCATGGGTGGCAATGGAAAAAGATAGGCTATAATATAAATTCCTAATAATGACTAAAACAATTAAGTATATATATATATATATCTCTCTCTCTCTCTCTCTTATTATAGATATTTACTATTAGAAAAAAAATGTAGATTACAATATCATCAAATAAATAAATAAATAAAATTATTATATAATTTATGTTTTATTATAGGATTCCTTTTATTTATTTATTTATTTATTTTATGGTTTAATGCGGTCATTTCTAACTATGACATTAAAAATAAATATTAATCAACCATTTCATTTATGTTACTTTACCTCTAATTGATTTATGAGCACTTCTTTTGCATTTTTATTTGTGCAGTAATTACAAAACAGTGATAATGATAATGGGTAAATCTTTGGATTTTGTATATAGTTAATAGAGTATATTTTATAAGATGATAATGTAAGTTAAGTATTTTAATATGCATATTTACGGGTCAAAGAAAATAAACAAGAACAAACAAAATTTGACATGGAAGAGTTGTTATGGTGCTATATAATGTTGTATTTAGAAACCTACACTCTTTTATTTATTTTGTTAGATAAAACCTTTCCATGGGGTCTTATTTCTGCTCCTTACTTTTTCTTCTCTTTTCTTACTAGATTAGATCACAAATCTTGTAAAACAAACATTTTTGAAATGAAAGTTGAGTTTGTTAATTAGAAGTAGTTTAATGTATGGTTTATAATTAACAAGGAAGAATATGTAGTCATTACGTTAGAAATATAGTAATTAAGAATCTTTTGAACAATGATCTTATGAATTTAATAAATTAGACTAAAATTATAATATAAAACTATTTTATAATATGGAACTCTAATATTACTTATTAGTGTTCTTGTTTGTCTTCTTCTATTCTATTAGGTATAACCTTTATACTTAGATAAATCAACTCAATTAAACGTTATGAAAAATAAATTTGATACCTCAAATTTTCAATTTTATTCATTCTACTCTAGAATATTTACATACTTAAAATCACAAATGCAAGAAGTTTGAACTCTAGACCTAAAGTGGCTAGAAGATGCAAACATATGGCCATGTAAACTCAACAAAAGACTACACTCGTATCCAAAATCTTGACTTGGAAGACATTAAATTCTGAAGAAATGACACTTTTTCAAAGGAGTAGTGAATGAGAGGTACAAATAGTATTACATGTTTGATTAGTGGTAAAACTACATGCATAAATTTTGTAATTACAAACCTCTTTCCATTGAAGTTCCTTATGTTGCACCTGAGGTTGAACTTCTTAAAGCCAAATTTTATACAAGATAACACTATGGATATGTAACTTTGATGACAAGACTAAGAGGCAAATAAAGGAGTTCTAAGTGTGCAAATGATATATATATATATATATATATATATATATATATATATATATATATATATATATATATATATATATATATTGTTGTTTAAACATCGAGACCAAAAGACAAACTTTTTTTCTCCAAAATAGATTTGAATTAAGACCCATTAGACCTCTTAAATGATAGATAACTATTGTAGGTGCAAGATGAAATATAAGGGAGGTTCCTTTGCTAAGAGGGATTAAAGGTCGAGTGAGAATAAAACATAAGTTTTATAAAGATTATCATTTTACAATTTGTTCAAGTTGTTTGGAGTTTGCAAGGCTAGCAAGGGATTGAGTGCATTCAATTTGGGGTTGTGGTCTATATGATTATCAAGTGTGGAAATTAGAGCATGAGAATGTGAGTGATTCTTGTTAGTAGCAATGTCAAACTCTTCAAAAGCAGTAATGAATTGAAATGGAGCTCTTGATTGAGATACACCTACATAATAGTAAATGCAATAGTTGCCCTTTGTATATTTGACTTAGACTAGGATGAATTACTTGAGAGGGTTTAAATAACTTCAATTTTACTACCATATATGATATATTTAGTTTACACTTTTTCAATTAGAATGGAGGATATCAAGCCATAAATTACAAGCATGATTAGAGTATCTTGCATTTTAAGTATTTATTTATGTTGCATTTTAGAGTATCTATGGTTTAAGCATTATGTAGATCTAAATGTGGCAGGCATTTTCCTCTTTCCTTGAGTTACTCACTCCCTTGTAGCTTGCACTAAAACTTTTGGAGTTTCTTTTCTAAGTGCTATAAGTTAGCAGCCAAACCAAGTGGAGGGGTTATCTCAAATAGGACTACCTAGGAAGTTATTTCATTGTTATAGCAACTCTTTCTATCTCCAAAACACAATGATTTATCCATGCCTTCTTCTTCTTGGCTATGGTTTAAGATTACAAGAAGGTTATAGTCTCATCTTCTATTTAGTCTCTTTCCAACTTAGATAATATATAAAACTACCTAGGCAAATAATAAAGTAACTTTGTAGTCTAACTTTGTATCATCATGTAGCCCCATGCAAACATCTATCATGTAGTCATCCTAGTTCATTAGGACTCCATTCCAAGCTTTATACAAGAAAAGGCTTGGCTAGTGGAAAGGTAAGTGGACTAGTAAGGCTACAATAGTTTTATGTAATATTAGATTAATGTGGCCAAATTTGGAGCTATAGAGTAGTCACATCAAAAATCACAACTATTGGCATGGTTAATAATCCTCTTGAGTTTGATAATATATAAGTTTTATTATATCCTCACAAGGGATTGGACAAAATTGCATATGGATTTAAGGATTTATTCCCCTATAGGTCTATTAAGGGCATTGTACCACCTTTCAATTTTCTAATCTTGGTGCTTCTCTTTGAGATCATAGGGTAAACTACAAATATGCAAGATACTCTAATTATGCTTGTAATTTATGGCTTTATTTCCTCATTTCTAATTGAAGAAGTGTAAACTTAATATATCACATATGGTAGTAATACTTACAATGCAAGATAAATATATACTTAAAATGCATTTAGATCTACAATTGCAAATCATAGAACTTGACAATCTTATAATATTTTGGTTAACCAAGGTAATATTTGAAACCCAGAATCAGCTTTGGATTGATAGAAAAGCCATAGTAAGGTCTAAATTAGAGCCTTTCCACAAGGATAATAATCAATGCGAGATAGTTTAAAGGTACCCTACTACACTCTCACTTTTGCCTTGTAGCAAACAAGACCTTCAAAGTTTATACATATAGATCTATGGACAAAATCATTGTCTCAAGTTCCTACTTGTATTGCTTTACTATTTTTTAGCCCTATCATATATTATCTAGCAACATCACTTTAAGTATAGCTCCAAAGACTTTAGGTCCAAAATTGGTGATTGTACAAGAGTGTTCAATAGGAATCAAGGCTATGATGTGCTAAATCCAAAACCTTCAAGCCATAGTAGAGCAATTGCGAGGAGTACCAAGCTAATATATATATATATATATATATATATATGCCATGGACATGACAAGTTTGGTTTTGAAGACGCCAAAGAGTGTTCTTCAAAACAAACTAGTGAATTGAGTACTTCAATCAATGATCAACACTCGAGATAAGCCATGGTGAGAAAAGACCGTAGCTAAGTACATTGTACTAATTGTGGAATAACCACGTCCTTCATTGTAGGACTCATATGGATCATTTTGCTAAGTTAGACTTCAAAGACTATAATGGAGTCAAAGCTTGAGGTGGTCTTGGACAATTCACAAACTAAATCCATGTTGACCTAGTCCCAACATTGTATAGTAGGATGAGGTTGAAAGAGTCATATGAGAGCTTGAATTTTTTGTTGACATAGTGTAATACTCTGAGGACAAGAGAAGAGAGAAAACACAAATTTCACACTCAATCATCTGATGCCCCAAAGGAGCACCTTCTCTTAATTATATAGACAAAGAGGATCTCCTCCAAGGAAGCTCCACCATAGGATTAGGCACACAGATTAGGTGACATGTCAGCAATCTCCACCCTTGGATTACTTACTTGGATGGGTGACATGTTGGTCCTGGTCCTATCTGGTTGGTCAAACAAACTTTGACTGAAGGGAATCTTTTAGGGAATCTATTATGGAATCTTCCTATAAGCATCTCAGAATCACGTGGGTGAGGTACCATTGGAAAGCTCTCAACAAGACAAAGCAAGGGGGAGGGAAGGCCAGCATTTCCTCCATTGGGGGGGGGATTTTGCACATTTTTGAGGCCTAATTCATCCATTTAGGCTTCCAAAATTGCCTTTAAGGATTTTAGGTATATTTTGGTTCCTACTCTATTAGAAGTCCAATTTTGGTGATACCTCTTTCTGATCTGTTTAGTCCATCATGTATAACATCCATCCAGATGTTACCAAACCAATTCTCACCTTTAAATCATATGATTCTAAGGTTTTCAAGTCTATTTTGGTTTCTGCTCTATTAATAGAAGTATTCTTTTGATGATACTTTTATCTAATCTATTTTGACCATCACAAATAACATCTATCCAGATGTTACCAAACTAATTCTCACCTTTTAATCATATGTTTAGCTATTTGTTCTAAGGTTTTCAAGTCTATTTTGGTTTTTGTCTTATTGGTAGAGTACTCTTTTGGTGATACTTCTATCTGATCTATTTTGACCATCATGTATAACATCATTCCAGATATTACCAAATCAAATTTCATATCTAGATCATATGGCTAGCTCTTGGTATTACAGACCTCACTCCTTTTAAGACGCAACATCCTTATTGTACAATTGTTGCTCAAATGCTTGCACCAACACCGAGGCATGTGTCAAATTGGCAATATGCTCCCAAATTGCTTCATAGAGAGGGTAACATTTCCACTATACTAGATAGTCCACCCACGGATGGCAAGTACCACATATGCATTTTTGGAGAATATGCTTCACTTCATATTCCTCCATGCCATCAATGAGTGTCAGACAAGGTCAAATGTTCTGTGTGGAATGACATTGGATTGATCGGGGAGCATATCTGCATAGTAGTGAAACATGGAACACTAAATAGATCTTCATGTGTGGTGGTAGCTTGAGGTGATAGGCCACAGTGCCGACTCAACAAAGAATCAAGAAAGGCCTAATAAAATGAGGTCTTAGCTTACGAGGTTCAACTAATGTGAGGTTGGTTATCGATAGCTACACCTGATCTCCAACATTGAACTCCATGTGCCTATGGTGTGCATCAACATATTTCTTTTGTCAATTTTGCACAATCTATAATTTGTGCTTGGCACTCTCTACACCTTGTTGGATTCTAGAAACAAATGTGTTGATTGTGTTGACCTTGGTAGCCACCGGACAGATCTTCATCAAGCTAGAAGGTGTGAAGGGATGTTAACCATACATGAGGAAGAATGGAGTGACCTGAGTGGATGCATTCATTGAATTGTTGTAAGCAAATTCCACCAATGGGAGTAGGGTGTCCCACCTCTCTTGCTCTTCTAAGGTGAAACCGCATAACATGTCTTCAATAGTGCGATTAGCCCGCTCTGTTTGTCCATCTATTTGTGGAGGTAAGCTATAGACATGGCCAACTTGGTTTTGAAGAAACCAAAGAGTGTTTGACAAAACAAACCAGTAAATTAAGTGCCTCTGTCGGTGATGAGTACTCGAGACAAGCTATGGTGAGAGAAGACTGCATCTAAGTATAATTGAGCTAGTTGTGGAGCGGTCACATCCTTGGTGGTAGGGCATACATGAATCATTTTGCTGAGCCAGTCCACAAAGACCACAATGGAGTCAAACCCTGAGGTGGTCTTGGGTAATTCATAGACGAGATCCATACTCACTTGTTCCCAATGTTGGGTAGGAGTGGGGAAAGGTTGAAGGAGCCTTGTAAGAGCTTGATTAGAAGCTTTGTTCTATTGACAAAGTAGGCAGCTACGCACATAGTCCATCACATTGTTGCTCATCTTGGTCCAATAGTAATGGCGTTGGACTGCATCCAAGGTCTTGTCCACTCCGACATGACCTGCAATGGCTGAATCATGACATTCTGCTAGAATGGTAGTGCATAATTCTAGGACACTTGGGATCCATAATCTGCCATCAAGAAAGGTGAGTCCTTGGGTGTTGGTGACGCCTTTGATTGTGCCTCTACAATCTGTGGATCATTTTTTGTAGTAGCCAAAATCTCTTGCCAGAATTCAGGGTTAATTTTAACCTCTACCACCAAGTTGTTTGCCATTGGCATGCGAGTGAATGCATCTGCAAGTTGCTTCTTACCTTCCACATACGTGATTGTCATGTTGAAGCATTGTCACCACTATACCCACCAAATCTGGTGATGAGAGAGATCCTTTTGTATCTTGAGGTAGACTAGATGTTTATGGTCTATCTCTACTACAAATGCCTTCTCACCCAGATAATGCTTCCAATGCTTGGTTGCAAGAGCAATGTCCAGCTCTTCTTGTTTTGCGGTGTGGTAGTTGCGCTCTGCCAGTAACAAATTTTGAGAGAAACATGCAATTCGATGCCATCCGTCATGCCACTCTTGTTGTAGGACTGCTCCTATTGCTACGCTTGATGCATCTATAGCCAACTTGATTGGACGTTTTGGGTCATACCACTTCAAGATTGGTGCATGTAGCAAGGCGGCTTTCAATTCTTGAAAGGCCAACTCTTGTGCGGTTCCCCATGTCCACTTCTTCTCCTTGCCAAGTAGTGCTATTAAAGGCTATGCAACCTTGGAGAAGTCCTTGAAAAATCTACGATAGAATCTCATCAACCTCAAGAAGCTCTTGAGTTGAGTTTGATCTTTTGGGGCATTCCATTTTTGAATGACCTCAATTTTATCCGTCAATACTTGAATGTCCTCTGCACTTACTCTATATCCTAAGTAGTCTACTTCAGACTTGCAAAACTTGCACTTTGAGATTTTGGTATACAATCAATTCTGTCTTAGAATTTGGAGGACTTCTCGTAGATGTTGTTTGTGTTCCGTCATCATGCCATTGTATACTAAGATGTTAACCAAGAAGATGATAATAGACTTATCTAAATATGGACAAAATATGTCATTCATTAGACTCATAAAAGTGGCAAGTGCATTGGTGAGGCCAAAAGGCATCACCAGATACTTGAAGTGGCCATACTTGGTTCGAAAGGAAGTTTTGTACACATCCTCCTCTGCAATTCAGATTTGATTGTAACCACTTTGCAAGTCCAATTTGGTGAAGTATCTTGCTCCATGGAGTTGATCAAATAGGTCATCCATGCAAGGTAAGGGGTATTTGTTTTTCATTGTTTGCTGATTGAGGCCTTGATAGTCAATGCACATGCGCATTATATCGTCTTTCTTCTTCACAAACAAGATAGGAGCCCCATATGGTGATATGCTAGGTTGGATGAACCCTTTATGCAACATCTCCTTAATTTGAGTCTTACACTCCTCCAACTCATGAGGTGATAGGCGATATGGGGCCTTACAAGGAGGTGTCTTCGATGGGAGTGTCTCAATTTTATGATCTACTCTCCTTTTTGGTAGTAATCTTGAGGGTAGATCATCGAGAAAGACATCTTGAAATTCATCCACACTTTGGTGGATGTCCATCAAGTTGTGCACTCTGGACTTCTCTTATTAGACCCATGAAACATCTATCAGTCTTACAAATAGTTGTCATCCCTATGACATATAGAGGCAGCTCTTGCTTGTGTGATTTTTTTTAACCCTAATGATTGACCATTGGTGGGTTCTTATTACTTTCTTCCTCCAATCTACCATAGGGTTGTAATACTCCATCCATGGCATGCCTAAGATTACATCATAATGAGCTAATTGTATCACTCACCACTCAATTACTTCTTGATATCCTCCTATAGAGAGTGTTACCTATTTGGGTAATGATTCAATCCTCTCTGTTTGCCCATTAGGTAACTCTACTTCTTCACTCTCATCTCTCTCTAGATCCATTCCTAATCTTATTGCAACAAAGTGAGACAAGAAATTCTTTATTGCTCTCAAATCTATTAATACTCTCACTTGATTGCCTTCTAGGACTCCATTCACAACAATCAATTGTGAGGTTGCCTTTTGGGACCTTTGCGCATTTGTCTTCTTCCTTCCCTTGCTTCTCTACTTCCTTATTGATCTAGTAAGGTAGTGAGGTACATTTACTGGCAATCTTCATTTTCCAAAGTGATTTCCACCTCCTCCTCTTTAGTGCGCCTCTCTATGTTGTTCAAAGATTGCCTGTTTGAAGACCGAGGGCCTCTAAAGAAATGAGTGTGACAGTTGGTAGATATGTGCCCAATATGGCCACAATTGTAAAAATGGTGTGTTTTCCTTGAGTTCATTCTCCTCGTGGGATTCCATCTCTTTGTTCTTCTACTTGTCCACGCTCTCCTTGAAGTAGTCATGCTCCTTGATCTTGAAATCAAAGGTTGCACAATTCTATTGGTACTGGTCTACCCATGTGTAGCATTTTTGCCCAATAATGTTGAGGTGGAACTACTCCTTCACCTCCATCTAATGCTCTTGCTATTCTTTGTGCACAAGCAATGGCTTCAAATACTATGCGAGGATTTTGCACCATGACTTCTTGGCAAATCCGCTCCTTCAACCCTCATTTGAAATTATCGAGAGCCTTTGTTGGACTCATGTTAGTTATTACGACTTGTAGATCCAGAAATACCTCCACATACTCTTGTATGTTGTTCTACTATCTTAATCCCCATAGTTGGATTTGGATCATTTGCACAAAATCTACTGATTGGACATTGTTTAGCAATCCTTATTGCATTGCTATCCACGTGACCTTCCTTCTCCCTGCCAACATGGATTGTTTCCAAGTATCATACCATGTAAAGGCTTTATCGGTCAAGTACCCACATGCAAACATGCCTGTAGCATGCTCTATGATCTCTATTAAGAACAATCAAAAATATCAATTCATTCTCAAGATCCAATTTTTCACTACAATCATCATATGTTGCCCCTTGTAAGGCTCAATGTTGTAGGTCTTCTTCATCCGGAATAGCAATGTGGCTTCATCATTGACAGGGTTCATACGCACGGGTACCTCTCCAAGTATTTCAGTCACATGTATTGGGTTTTGAGATGGCTCTTCTTCTTGCATTGCTTGATCATTCTTGAGGATCTGCACTTGACTTTGTAATGTCTCCATGGTCATCTTAATCTCTTGAAATTCATTCAACATCCCTTGCATTCCTTGCACCAGCTCTTGCAATTGTGGATCCATGGTTCCTGCAACACTCAATTGCTAATGTCTACTTCTATACAGAGTCAATATGATCACTCTGGAAAGCACATGAACTATTGGAACTACTATTGGGACCTTAGAAGCTATCACTTGTTGATAATACTCCTCACCAAAATTCCTAACCACAAAATCTCTAAACATCATTTTTGGTCTCACTACATAATGAATTTCTACTTGAGTGTTGAAAGGGAGAGGATTTGGGGCATTCACATCCATAACATCATAAGAGAATATATATTGTCAAATCCCACTCTCTGGCATATACCACCATAGGTAGAATCACCAGGTTTGGTGAGTTCATCACCTTGTCCATGAACTCTGCTCCAAAGTGATAAACTAATGATACTCTCATTTGCTCACACTGGATGTACATACCCTTGATGTGGAATGGATTCAAGAATGGAAATCTAGGTGTGGGAAATTTTCTTCCCGGTGTATCCATCCCATCCGCTCTCCAAAGTCCTTCTTAAGTCTAGCAATTACTCTATGTTCTCCACCTCAAATTACTTAGTTTCAATAGTTCGCATTCTTCCAAGAGGGGTGATCCACTCTCTTGGACTAAAACACTTGCTTTGATACCATTTTAATACTCTGAGGACAAGAGAAAAAAACATAAATTTCACACTCAATCATCCTATGTCCCAAAGGAGCACCTTCTCTTTATTCTATAGACAAAGAGTATCTCCTCCAAGGAAGCTCCACCATAGGATTAGGCACACAGATTAGGTGACATGTCAGCAAGCTCCACCCTTGGATTACTTACTTGGATGGGTGACATTTTGGTCCTATTTGGTTGGTCAAACAAACTTTGACTAGAGGGAATCTTTAGTGAATCTTCCTATAGGAATCTCAAAATCATGTGGGTGAGGTACAGTTGGAAAAATCTTGATGAGAAAAATCAGGGCAGAGGGAAGGCTAACCTTTCTTCCATTAGCAAGGGGGGGATCTACACATTTTCAAGGCCTAATTCATCCGTTTAGGCCTCTAAAATTGCCTTCAAAGATTTTAGGCATATTTTGGTTCCTACTCTATTAGTAGAAGTCCCATTTTGGTGATACCTCTTTCTGATCTGTTTATTCCATCAAACATAACATCCATCCAGATGGTACCAAACCAATTTTCACCTTTAAATCATATGTCTAGCTATTGGTTCTAAGGTTTTCAAGTCTATTTGGTTTCTGCCCCATTAGTAGAAGTACTCTTTTGGTGATACTTCTATCTGATCTTTTTTGACCATCAAGTATAACATCATTCCAAATGTTACCAAACCAAATTTCACATCTAGATCATATGACCAGCTCTTGGTATTACACATAGTAGGTAGCTTCAAGCATACTCCATGACATCGACGCTCATCAAGGGTTAATAGTGGCATTTGATTGCATCTAAGGTCTTGTCCACTCCAACATGACTTTCAATGACAAAATGATGAAATTTGGTTAGGATGGTGGTTCTTAGGTATGGAGTATTTGAGATCCATAACTTGCCATCACAAAAGGTGAGTCCTTGGTATTAGTTACACCTTTGGATGATTGAGCTTCTACAATCTTTGGGTCAATCTTTGTACCATTAAGAATTCTTGGCCATAATTACGGGTTCATCTTGACCTCTACCACAAGACTGTTCACCATAGACATTTGGGAGAATGCATCTAAAAGTTGCTTCTTGCCTTCCACATATGTGATTGCCATGTTGAACCATTATCTCCACTCTACCCAACAAATCTGTTGACGTGAAAAATCTTTTTGTGCCTTGAGTTAGACTAGAGGTTTGTGATTATTTTTATGGGAGGTTTGTGGTTATTCTATGCTCCAAATAGTCTATTTCAGACTTGCCAAACTTGCAATGTGAGATTTTGGCATACAATTGATTATATCACATAATCTAGAGGACTTCTTATAGATATTGCTTGTGCTCCATCATTATCCTACTATAGACTAAGATGTCATCAAGGGAAATGATATAGATTTATCCAAGTATAGATGAAATATATCATTAATTAAACTCATGAAAGAATCACTGGATGCAAATTTGGATTCAAATAGAAATCTTGATCTTGGGTCCAATAAGAAGATGGGGATAAAATCAAACTTAGACGCTGACTTGGGCTGACACCTAATTCCATTCATTCCTTACCTGCTCAATTTAGAGTAGAATAAAATGATAATATGAACAGTGCATGCTCAATGCAACAAATGATCTCATAAAAGTAAAATACAAGTATTATAAATAAGACTCTTACCAAGGTAGAAAATATTCAAATCACCATAATCTACACAATAACCACCAAGCTTAAGGATGATAAGAAATTTAACCATATGCATGAACTTATATAGGAAACTATAGTACTTTATTAACAAATATCATACTAGCTTTATGGAGTTTTAGTTTCATTTGGAATATGAGAGTATAAAGTTGATATTTTCATGTAATACTTAAACAATGTATATTTAAAAAATGGTACCTTAATCATAAAACTTTCAAACATGAATAGAAGAGTAAACTTTGGAAGAGTACATGGGAAAGCTAAAGGTGCTAGGCTATATATATATATATATATATATATATATATATATATATATATATATATATATATATATATATATATATATATATAAAGCTAAAGGTGCTATAACTGCTTTAAGGTGAGACTCCTTCTTTTGTAGGAGCAACCTAGAACTTATTCTCATGCCTACGGGAGATGAAACATAAATTGCACACAACATTTATAAATTTTATCAAAACAATTAGAAGAACTAAGATGACAAATAAATTCTTGTTCAACTAATTTGGCTTTTGATAAGGCAAAATCAATGGAAGCAATATCTAAGGTTCTCCAAATCTAATGAAGATCCTTGGTCTACATGTCATATTTAGTTTTCACTTTCTTGTGGAGATATTTTACCTTCTACTTTGGTATAAGTGTACTCATCCACCTGAAACCTTCCTCTATGCAAATAACCTAATACATGCTCACAATCCCATCTACTTTAGGTGCCTTTTATACAGAAGTTGTTGAATCAAAGAGCTCTATTGAGTATTTCTTAACGATCAGGGTTTAGTTATCGTATCATTACCTACTATATAAAATTTATGAGAATCCTTGTTACACATTCTAAACTTCTATTTTTAATAGATATTTTCATCTATGTTTCAAAAACCTAGTAACAGATTCCTAAATTTTATTGTTAGCAAAATTTGGTTGTTAGCAATATATTCTTGGATTATTTTGAGTTACTTGATTGAAAAAAATGGTAGGAGATTATCCAAATAATGATAAATATTTTATAAAATTATATTATATTTAAGAATAGTGTATAGTACGTACACATATCATAATTCTGCTATGTAACTCTGTATTTCTAATGAGCTAGTTAGAATTGGTATTATGTCAGATGTTTATCCTTATTGGACATATCCTTATTGGTAGTACATTATGATAGAGGACTAGGTATCATTATAAATGTCTTCATCTTCTTCAAACTCATGGTAATGCAGAGTAACGCAATGCGGGTAGAGGACAGCTCAAAAAGCAAAAGCCCGTCTGTAATTGATGGGATAGGATCATTATCTACCATTAAAAATATTTCCAACAATATGATCTAAATCCAACTTTCTCTCTTGGACTTAACAGTATTGCAATACTAGCATGATTTCTCTAGTTTGAGAAGATTTCACTAGGCAATGCAAGCGTTCACTGCTTCTTAGTAATAGCTCAAAAGTTGAAGTATCTTCATAGTCTGTTCATGTTCATGTAAGTGTCCATTGTTTCTCGGTAATAGCCTATAAGTTGAAGCATCATCGCGTAGCAAACATACACAAGCATTGATGTCTTAAAATGTTTGCTACTTAATCCATTATGTGGATGGTCAATTCAAATTTCTTAGCATACGTTCCAAATGATTAAATTTTCACCCTTAATTTAATATTATTATCTATAATAGTTTCACACATCAATCAATTCACTTTTGACACATCATTTTTACTCCTCATCAAAGAATTTATAATGTTAATAATTTATTTAATCATAGATAGGGTTGTATAATTTTATATCTTATCACAAAATATACATGTTACCTATATCACATAGGCTATATGCAAAGATAGCTCAAAAATTACAATAAGTACTTTACTTAGAATCAAATTGTAATATAGGTTACTTTCCCTATATCTTGAGTTTCATAATGAATTAATTTTAATATTAAAAAATTAAAATTAAACATCTTCAATTTGCTAAGATACATGTTATAATTTTTTTTTATTATAAGCACATAGCTAGTAAAGGACAAATAGAAGATGTATGTCTATCTTCCAAGTCTTAAAAAAAGAAAAGAAAAAAGACATCTTCAGTTTGCTAAGATACATATTATAATTATTTTTTTATTATAAGCACATGGCTAGTAAAGGACAGACAGAAGATAAAAGTCTATCTTCCAAGTCTTACAATAAATTGACGCAGGTAGAACTAGCATTTATTTTCTATTCATCTTCTTCTACAATGATGATCTACTCCTCCAGATTCGTGATACAGATTTAAAATTATACAAAAGACTTTTGCGTTTATACAGTATATCTCACCGAAAAAGCAATTCTTGAGAATGCTTGATATTAAATGACTTGCAATAGATGAAAGACTTGATATTGCTTTGAATTGTCCGATATTTCTTGTTTATATGTTACGTACGGGAGATTCTCTCTTAAGGGAAAGCACTCGAGAGGTTATCGTCATCTCAACCAGACTTCTTTTCCCCGTCGAACGTGATATTGATTTTGATCACCGAAATTGATTTTGACAAATTGAAACCGCCACAAGCGAGAGGCAACTCTTATGCACGATAGACCCTGCTGAGAAAACTACACCTTTTCAAAGGTATAATATTATACCGGATATTCTTGATGTTTATGCGACCATATGAAACCAATGGAAAATGTCTCGAACTTGTTGTGCACCCTCAGTTCGTAGATCGACCCTTGACTAATAACACTTCTCTGCCATAATCTTATTTCTCTTATTTCTTAACACTTCTTCTCTTATTTCTCCGCAAACAGCAATATGTATTTCAAATATCTTCCGGAACCACTGGAACCACGATAAAAGTCCGTCAGATCTCAATCTGACGGATTTTTATTGGGGCTTAGTCTGCTTTACGCCCTTGTCCTTTCCTTTCACGTCTTGATGGGTTCTTCCCCTCCTAATTGTTTTCACGTGCGGTCGCGCTTAAGGATTGATGTCTACGGGTGACATAAGTTCTCCCGTGAAAAGAAGTATGGATGATGAAAGCTTACAATTCTTCTTACAATTACCTGCTTACAATTAAGGATGGGATTCCAGAGAGAATCACGAGAACTATTAAAGGAATCATCTGACAAATTGATATCGGGTCTATATCTGTTACTGGAAAAAGAGATATCGATGATACAAGAAAATGTGAAAAGTGCGACCGCGTAGAACACTAAGGAGGGGAAGACCCCATCCAAGCCGTATAAAGGTGAAACACGAAAGATAGTAAAATGGGGCCTTAAGCTCCAATAGAGTTCGATACGAGAAATTTACTCTACTAATTTGCCTGAGAAAATACATGAAACAAGAAAACATTTTAATTGATATTTCGTAAAATGTTACAAAATATTCATGACCCATACAAATTTACAGGTCACGATTTCGTCATTTTATACGGATTCCAGTACTTTACCCGTAAAATGTCCTTACGGACTCGAGTACGGACATTACGAGTATCCATAAAGTTACTTCTGAATCTATTCGGACGTCGTCTTGGAGTACCGACCTTCGTTGACGATGGAGGCCTACCTTTTCTAGCAATGGAGTGTATCAAGGGAAGAAATGCAAATATATGCACAAATAAAATGTCCACGCCAGCTTTGTTCATGTGTTTATGGACATCTCCGAAATTCGTACGAGGAGGAGGAGGGGGTTTTACTCTTGAGTAATTACGAAGTTGGTGGTGATGATGAGCTTCTGGGGCTCCATTTGCAAGCTGCTGACATTGATGAACGTTATTTAGCAACAAGAAGTGAGCCTCTCTCGATCGTGATTCGAGTGGCTGCCCTTCATGACGGCGTCCGGCTCGCCACGCTCTACAGTCCAAACGCACACGACTTCTTTAAATGGAGATTTGCGAGAGTTAATGACAATCAACGGCGATGGCCTTTCACGTCTCATCGTGAGCGAGTTAGTGACTGATGAATTGTACTGTAGGTTGCTGCTGCTTCAGCCGTTAGTTATCATCCGTCTCACGGAAAGATGATGTCGGATGAGTCCCCGAACTTGATCACCTCCCGCCGGCTGCGCTCTTGGTCGGACTGGTCTCTCTCTCTCTGTGAGAATTTGCAGAATATGCTTCCGGTTATCCTGACGGCTGTTCCTGATGAGGGTAGTGTAGTATCTTTCTTGTTCGATAAGCTTCGATGATGATGAGGAGGTGCGTGGTTTCTGTAGGATTGATTGGTTGGTTTTTTGGCGCTGCGTAATTTGTATGGAACAAGAACGAAGGAGATATAGGAGGAGAGGAATTTGGTCGTTTGAACGAAGTCTCGGTAGGAGGAATTGCACTGGAATTGTAGAGTTCTAACGAGGATTGGAGCTAACCATCAACCGAGGCTAGTCCGAGTGACAATGGATGGATTGCGAGAGAATGTAGACGCGAGCAATCAGAGGTAGAGCAAAGGAGGAGGAATTATCTGTATAATATTCACTTGGGGTAGATATAAGCATATAAGCTTTGTTCTGTAGGTTGAGCGGGATTTCTTCTGCACAATTGGTCGTCCACACTTGTACTTGATGTTGGAACTTCTTTTGGTTACCTCCACACTGTCACGGTGATCCAATTCTATCCGCCGTATAGTCCAATGCACCTTGTATCATTGTGAAACCAATGCATGTTGGTTCAAATCTGGCCTCTGCCAATGTTGTGTGCTCACATCGTCAATTCTTCAACGCGCTTACAGGGGTAGAAAGTACCTCATGGTTCTGAGAAGCGTTTCCCAGCATCTTTTACTTCAGATAGCGTTTATAGCTTCTTAACTGAAGTTCCAACAGCTATACAAGCTGCGTGGACTTGATACGAAAAGTTCTCTCATCTGAGAAATATTTCGGGCATTTAGAAGACCAGATAAGGTGGCTGATGACATCATCCAAAGAAGACTAGAGAAGCGGGAAGCGAGCAATTGATATAGAGAGTGGAGCGTTTAGAGGACTAGAGAAGCGGAAATTGAGATCACGGGACCAGGAGTATATAGTTGGAAATATAAGCTGTATATGGGGGCATTGTCGAGGAAGATAGAGAGGACTCACAGATTGGATGACTTCCTCATCATCGGTGGCCAGATCCACGTTGCTGTTTCTTACGTTTGGAGAATGAAACAAGGCCTCATCATGGAGATCAAGAGTATGATTGTTCTACTTCTGGTGTACGGAGGAACTATCTTTGATACTCTTGCCGCCGATCCAGGTATGTTCCTGTAAACATTGACCGAGACAGGTTCGATCCTTTCAATTCATATCACTTACAATTTACTGTATACTTCCAAGCATGACCAACTTGAGCCGCCTTCTTTTGTGATTTCACGTGACAGACGGTTATTAGTAATATAGTTACAAATGAAGCAACCAGGCCGATATTTGAAGCAATCATGGCTGTAACCTCCCTGTGGACAAGCATCAGCTCAATCTATCAGCGGACATTCGCGAATTAAGTCCTCTCCAACAACTTTCCGCGCAAAAGCCAAGGAATCATGGAGTGATAGGTCTTGAACTCTCTATAATTGTCAGAACTTGCCTCTTCCAAGTTTGCTGCATAAGTTTCTTGGTCTGAGGATGGACTGATTTTTAGTCTGGCAACCCCTCTGCTCGTGAGACTTACTAAGTGGGTGTGTTTCAATCACCAATTAGATTTTAGAGCATGTGGCACGACTACAATAATGAAGCTCTATAAAGCTTAGTACATCCATCAGGAGATCCTCTGATTCTGGAGAATGTGGCACATGACAGTAGTAAAGCTTAGAAGAAACTTAGTGCATTTCATCATGAGACCCTGTCCCATGCTTAAATTCAGTGGCCGTATAATAACATTCATCATGAGATCTTCGAATTCTGAAGGATGTGGCATCATGACAGTAGTGAAACCTTAGAGAGAACTCAGTTTCTTCCATCATGAGATCCTCTAAGTTCTCCTAAGCAGATACAGAATCTCATGCTTAATTCTGTAAAGTGAATAGCAGCCAGCGGTATTTTTCGGTGGAGCCAGGCAGCAGTATGAAGCCTACTCTCTATTATCGTGTTCTCTTACTTCTACGAAACAGATACACAGTCCCCATACCTCACAGTGAATTACACAGGATATGAATCCTACCTTCTACCGAATGTCAGCCTCTTAGTTTTCCTATGCAGATTCTCACACTGCTAAATCGTGAAGGCGATAAAGAATTGTATCGATTGTGTCCGTTTCTTAGTCTTGCTAAACATATACACACAGTCCCGTATAATCTATCTCATAGCTGATAGTGAAGGCTATGTTATATTGATTATGTCAGCCTCTTTGTTGTCCTAAGCATATGCAGAGTATCCCATATTTAACCGTGAGAGGCAAGCAAAGCCTGCTAAACAGATACATAGTCGCAGGGAAGAATATGTTTCTTGGTGATGCGACCATTGAATATGAAGCCTGATTTATATTGAGTATGCCAGTCTCTTGGTCCTCCTAAGTCATACGTCGTCTCATGCTTAATTGTCAAGCGAGCCACTAATAGTAAGGCTACCTTACTTTGATTGCGTCAACCTCTTAGTTCTTTCATGCAGATGCATAATCCTGTTCTTAATCGTGAACCAACCACCAATCTGAAGCCTATCTTACATTGCTTGAGTCAGCCTCTTAGTTCTCTCTCATATGCAGCTAAGAGTCCATGCTAAACAAATACAGCCTCTCTGATGTACTGATTTTGTCGCCCACTTGATTCTTCCTACGCATACATAGAGTCCAAAGCTCAGTCGTGAGTGGCGAGTAACAGTATGTTCCATAACTTCTCAGCAGAGATAAAGAGTATACTTGATTGACTGAGCCGGAGGATATGGTTGGTACTGTCTTGATTTACCAGATTGTTCGAGGATGTGACGCATGATTAGAGGAATTTCGCGTACAGGGGCTACCTGTTTGCTTTCTATTTTCCAGTAATTCTCCTCTTCGTATAGTGATCAAATTGCTACTAGTCCGTAAGGGGTTTATGACTTGCGAGGGATACTGCATTTGGTCTAAATATTCTCGTACTGCTTAATCGTGAAGCCGAGGAAGAATTACATCGATTGTTTCAGCTTCTTAGTTTTGCTGAGCATATAAATAGAGTTCCGTAGGATCTATGTCATACCGCTAATTCGTAGAGTGTCACATCACGATGTTACTTATACTATCTCGAAGTCAGGAAGTAAACAAACTTTTGAGGAAGTATTGGTGCCTATTTTTTTCACATTACCAATCAGAATTCTCCCCTTCTCACTAAAAATATCATGCATTTGCTGCTTATGATTAATGCACGTGTTTACGGTTTGTATATGTGAAACCAGGCTTTCTAAGTATTGACTGTGGAGCGATTTCAACTCATCTCGATTCCAGTAATATCACTTGGCTTTTGGACCAAGACTTTGTAACCACCGGTTCAATCTCTACGCTGAACACAACGTCAACCTCTGTTTTGCCAGGGGACATCTTGGGCACATTACGATACTTCCCTGACGCTCAGAAGAAGGGCTGTTACAGTCTGCCTGCTTACACTGGCAGTCGTTACCTGATACGGACTTCATTCCTTTATGGAAATTATGATGGTCTCAATAAGCCTCCAATTTTCAGTCTAGCCATTGATGTCACCATGGTGGCTTTGATAGATCTCACAATTGATGACGGGCATTTGGTACATGAGACGATTGCAACTGCTCAAGACGAGTCTCTAAGCGTGTGTGTTTTCTCCCAAGATAACATTCAAACGCCCCTTATTTCTGCCCTGGAGTTGCGCCGAATCCCGGAGAGCATGTATGCTATTATCGAGCCGGAGTTCTTGACCAAAGTTTTCCGCATCAATTTTGGAGCAAAATCGGTCTCATCTGTGAGGTATGGTATAATTAAATGCACTTTGTAATAGATTGGTCCAACTTTTGCTCAAGTTTGCTTGTCTCTTTACAGATATCAGTAGACGGGTTTGCCGAATTGATTGATGTGATGACTCTGAAAATGACAGGTACCCGGAGGATCCCTACGATCGCATTTGGGACTCGGACATGCAGCTTTTCAAACTTTCCATGCGGGAAACGATTGTAACTCATCAAGAAATTCAGCAGAACCATCTTCCCGAGCGTCCTCCTTCAGCTGTTTTGAAGACTGCCTGGACGTCCCCCACCACAATAATGATACCGAACTTTAACATTTCTGACGGTGAAGTCTATCGTGGGTACTTGTATTTTGCTGAAATTGCCGATCTAGATGACCAGATACTGCGGAGCTTCGACATTATTGCGAACGGGTTATATGTAAAGAGGAACCTAAGCTTATATACAAATGATGGATTGGATAGAGGTGTGGAAGTCTTCATGAATATATCGGGGACTCAGGCGATAAATGTTACTTTGGCACCACTTCCCACCTCAGACCTTGGTCCGATTATCAATGCCTGCGAGATCTATCGGGTCATTTCCGCGTCCAAGTCCACTTTTGCCAGTGATGGTAAGCTCGAGTGACTAACTCCTTTACGGTTCATAGCCGAACACGAAAACTTCGATTCCCATGTTTGACGTCATGTTTGAGAAGTGCTTACATGGATTGAGTGATCAATTTCAGTTCCGGCAAATGCCCTTTTCTTGACTTTTGCTCCTGCTGCAGTGTTGGCAGTCAACTTCATAGTGAGCAACTTTAAACTCGAGCAATATTCTTCAGGTGACCCGTGTCTCCCGGTTGCATGGGACTGGTTGAGTTGCACGTTAGAAAACCCTCCAAGGATTTCTGCAGTGTGAGTACAATGATACCTTTACTTTTAGCAAGCTTTCAACGCAGTGTGGTCCGATGTTGTCTCGTTGTCATTAAGTGACGAAGATATCGCTTATTGCCTGAAACTGAGAAGTAACTTCTTGCTCATGTACACAGGAAACTTTCAGCCATGCATTTGAGTGGATTCATACCCTCAAGCATCCTCGAGTTGACTGAGCTGACCGAACTGTAAGGAATCAGATTCAGAACAGGGCTCTGGGTTAATGCACGTCGACTGATCTTCTGTTTCCATCTTGTGGGAGTACTAAGGTTTATATGGGCTGTTTTTCTGGCTTCCTAAATGATCTCAGTGCTGTCCTGCAGGCGCCTTGACCATAATAACATGAGCGGGCCTATTCCTGACCTGAGTTCTCTGACGAAGTTGAAATCCTTGTAAGAATCTTAGTTTGAATTCTTAAGGGTTTACTCTTCATTACGCACAACTTCATGTATGCATCCCGATCACATATTTCCTCATCGAATCATCCTTGCATTCAGTACATCAATACTCGATATTAGCAGTTATAGTAGTTAGCCAAATTATAAACTTTAGCAGTTTCCCAACCAGAAGTGGATTGTAAATATTGCAGGCACCTCGAGAACAACAGACTGAACGGATCGTTACCTTTGAAGCTTGGAAGCATGACCAACCTGCAAGAATTGTAAGTGATGAGATCCTGGGTTAGGTAGACCGTGTTTAATCTTCATAAATTTGGAGGCGTTTCTGCCAGTAGCTCTTTTGATGGTCATCTATCATCTCTTTTTCCATCTTCTGCAGAATTTTGGACAACAATCAGTTAAGTGGCGAGGTACCTCAGGCTCTTCTCAACAAAGTCGACATCAAGATCAGGTGTCCGTACTCACCCTGATTGTTTCATTCAACATCAGATAGTGCTATTTGATGCTACTTGGAAACATGACAGGGTCACTGTAGGACATGAAAAATAGAACCACAAGACCACTTGCCAAGCTGAAGTGATTGTCCGTCATCAGATTGCACACAAATAACCTGTGCCCCCAAGAGCCTACTCTCCAGTTGCCAAGCTGAGCAGTATTTGGGAATGGAAAAGGAAACCTGCAAAATGCATGCCTCCCTTGCTCCAGTGAGAAAATCACGACATTCTACGGGACACTATTTGGATATGCTAAAGCGTCTGCGAAGTACCAAGGTTCTTAGTTTGTATTTTGCAATTTCTAGAGTGAAGTGGATATTCTCCTGATATTCCGTTTTTTTATGGACACAGCCTTGGAGGAAATCCTCTAATCTTGTTGCAAGGCTGCGAGCCCGACCGAAGCCTATGCAATGGACAGATAATCAAAGCTTCGACTCACTCACAGGGGAAGTCAACACTCGTTGTGGTTGGTGTAGTGGCAGCAGTCTCTGCAACCTTTGTTTTGGTGGTGACCGGGACATTTGCTTTCTTCCTCTCCAAAAAGAAGAAGTTAAAATTTCCTCAATCGCCCAGAAAAAGTTTCTACACAATCTCAGATATACAAGGTATGGCGTTAAACCCAGCTTAAATAAGTCATTGCTGGTAGAGAATGCCCGTCTGGCCAAAAGAGTGCAGCAGATATGTTTTATGGAGACGGTTCTCGATTCCTTGTGTACCTTGAAGAGACTAGTCACGATTCTTACAAGTAGAGGAAGTTGATTCTAGTGCCTGTTTTGACAGAGGCCAGAGAAGAGGAAGCGTCGAGTTCTACACGAGCAGTGCGCAGATCTAGGAGTCGATCTAGATTAGATGAAGCAGTAGAAATATCAGCTGAGTCTAGAGAATTTACCTCAACAGAAATTAAGCGGGCGACCCGCAACTTCATTAGGAAGGTAGGGGAAGGAACGTTTGGGCCCGTATTTTATGGTAAACTACCCGGTGGACTGGAGATCGCCGTGAGGATACACGGCTCACACCGATCTCAAGATTTCCAGGATGGGGTAAGTTGCTCTTCCAATTTATCTGTGTAAAGCACAGATCTAAAAAGAGATGCTCCTTCTATTCCATCTCACAGTTTGGTCCTGTATGATCAGACTTAATTTTTGCCACCATGGACACTCCCATGCAAGGCCCACCAGTGGGTTGGTGTCTGAATTTATTTTGCTGTTCATATACGTATAGGTGGAGGTCCTGTCGAAAGTGCGTCATCCGAGCCTGGTTTCAATGCTTGGGTACAGTCAAGACTCAGAGGAGGCACTGCTCGTGTACGAGTTTCTACCCGGAGGATCCTTACTGAACAATTTGAATGGTAAACAGCCAGTATATTCCTGGTGCGGCAGCGATGGTCGCGAGAATCAGTAGTTTTGTTGGACCTGTACATGGACCCAGAGAAACTCACTCCGATTCAATTTTGGGTTTTGCAGATCCTGAAGCGTCCAAGCTACTGACATGGAACTTAAGATTGAACATTGCTCTTCAAGCAGCTAAAGGTAATGATAATTTGGAATCGACACGATTTGCCAAACCCATGAAGTCGAAGGGTGCTCTTACGCATACTGATCTTACGGTTTCCTGCAGGTCTTCTACATCTTCACACTGATTACAAACCGCCTATCATTCATCGCAATATGAAAAGCAGCAATATACTCGTCACAACGAACTTTTCGGCCAAAGTAGCTGATTTCGGTCTTTCGAATTTAGCTCCGGAAGGCGAAACAAGCTATGTCTCCATTCTTGTGAAGGGTGCGACTTCGGGATATCTTGATCCAGAGTAAATCCCATTTCCTCGCCACAAATATAACACATTCCATGCCCAGTTCGAATGTTTTCTTTCGCAGCCTGAGGATAATAGCAATTTTACCCGCTTGGTGTGATTGTTCTATGGTGTAGGTTCTACTCGAAGCAAAAGTTTATAGAATCGAGTGACGTCTACAGCTTTGGAGTAGTTCTTCTTGAGATAATTTCGGGACGAAGGCCTGTCAATCTTCAGCTTTCTCGTGCAGAATGGAACCTTTCAGATTGGGTAAGTTTGCGCCAGTCCCGTAAATCAAGAAGAAATCTCCTACTTGTCAGAAAGACGGTGTGAATTGATGGTTGTGAGATAATCGAAAGCAAATATGGATAGTGAACGAACTCAAGTTCCTTTAGGGTGTCTATTCTTCGCCATTTGTAAGTTTAAATTATCCCCTTTAAAACTCGCAGGTAAGGCACCAGTTGGAAGTAGGGAATGTGGAAGCTATAGTCGATCCGTCATTAGGCAAGTCTTACAACGTAGCCTCGATGTGGAAAGTGGCCGATATCGCTGTGTACAGTGTGGAACCAGAGGCGAAGCACCGACCGACTATGGCCGAAGTTGTGAAAGAGCTTGAAGACGCACTAGTTCTAGAAGCACAAGGGCGGCATGCTCCAGGGTCCTTTCGTACGACATTCTCCCTCACGGACAAGGCTGAAAGATCTCACCTCGAACCTGTATACAAGAAGTTGTCAAAGCGGAAAGAGAAACGCTAGAGATGCAACATCAGTGAATCACACTAATTTCAAGCCGCATCGGCTGGCCTGTACATAATTCTTTGCTTCCTCCATTTCTGGTGAGTAACTGAATTGAAGTCACTTGTTACGACCTCTGGCTGTGTATGAGATTCGTCTACCTCCCGACTTGTCTGTCTCTTATCAACTCGTATCCTTTCGTGTGCGTTATTTTCATGTGCAGGTATCTTTCAACATACCTCACGAACTGAACAATGAATTACAACAGAGATTTTAATCTCTTCCAACACGTATTTCCGGAAATCATCCCAGCACCTGAGCATGTATTTGTACCTCAATTTTTGCTCCTGTCGTTACTCTACTCTGGAGCGGAGTAGTTCGTTTCGTCTTTGAGGATAATCATATCCAAAGATCTACATGCGACCTGCGCCCTTATGAGACATGCATTCTGGAGTTCGAGTCAGGCCGGGGGCAACAACATTTCTTTCAGTGATCGCGAATCGTTAGAAGTGCCCTGCAACTGTTGTGCGCGCACTTACCTGCTGAGCCAAGAACTTTAGGGGCTATCTCTTGCAGGACAACATACCCAAAAAGAAAAGAAAACTTACTCCGGTGTCAACACTGCTAACTGTAGTCAATTTGGGTCAGTTAGTTCACTGTATTGCGTATGTATTTTGGAACTTTCAGATTTATTTAGGCTCCTCGGAGATCTGTAGGGATTAACTTCCTCAGTCTTGATAGTTTCGCCTTCAACAGGATTAATTGCACCTCGAGCGCGATTTGCGTTCGACAAATCTCATCAAACAACATATTTACTTCTTGGATGTTTGCAATGAGGGATAGTCCAAATTTGGACTCTATCAGCTTGAAGTCCTTCTGCAGCACCACTCCCATGAAACCTTCAGCATGTCTGAATACCTATTGGAGGAAACCCTTTCGGGCCTCAGGAGACGAGAACTACGTTTGCTTAACATTGCCGTTGCATCGTTTCTGTACTGGCGGTAGCAGTCTCTGGTGAGGTAGCTCCCTGAAGTTTCACCCGACCTTGAGGAGAGGAGTGACCTTGAGGTACGGTAGTGGGTACGGAGGGAAATTGATGACGTGCTCCATGTTTCATAGAGTGGTTACAATGGGGGTTTCCTATCTCGGCTTGATGGAATTTTACGGGTGACTTAGGATTACCCGAAAACTTTTATGGGTGATGAAAGCCTCTTGATGGAATTTTACGGATGACTTACGATTACCCGAAAACTTTTATGGGTGATGGAAGCCTCTCGAGGTCCTAGTTTAGTTAAGTATTGAATTCCATAGAGGGTTACGGGAATATCTTAAATGAACTACGAGAGAGAAGTCGGCCACATAGAACACAAGGAGGATGGGAGGACTCCATCAAGCTGTGCAAGGGAGAGACAAAAGAAGAGGTAGAACGCGGCTGGATCCCAATAGTATTGAAATGAAAACTTTGCCCTACAGCACCTAAGATTTTTGAGTTATACAAGTTGTAAGGTGCACATACTATTGGAGTATCCAAAGAAATATCACTTAGAGTGATTGTTCTCTTATGAATTGCACTAACTAGTGCTCTTTGTAGAACAATGAATATATCTTGTCTAAAGTATGAGAATGAGTATGGTATCCTTCATCTAATATGAAAAGCTCTAGTGCATTCCTTGACAAATGTGTCTAATGTCATGTCATCACTCCATATAACTTATCCTAATATCCTAATACTTGGAGACCTTACTTGTTGGTGTTTTGTTCACCACCCATCCAAGAGTATGAATAATCACTCTCCAAAATTGGAACACGCTTTAGGGTTTGTAACCACAATATCCACCATTGTCACTTTATAATCTCGGACCAATTATAAGTTTGCTTTGACGCATGTTGTTTGTAAAGAATACGATTGCTCCCTCTAAGCAAGGTATCCATCCTCTCGTGCTATAGCAAACATTATATTCTTTATGGTATCATGGGTAGCTATCCTTTGTTCTCCATAAGCACACCATGTCATATGGATTGCTATTGCATCTAGTGTAGAACTACCTACGCTCACAAGTGAGTAACAAAAATGTAAACGGGTGGACTGAACCTAGGCAGAACCTCATCGTTGTAGAAAAAGTGGTTGGTGCGAGTCAAAATGCCTTATACATAATAGAGCTTGGATCCCATAGCTTGCGCACCCTTGTCAGAGCAAGAGCAAAGACGTGCTCTAGTGGCCCGATGAATGGATAGGTCAACTAAGAGATAATGCAGCATATGTTGACATTATTGTTCCATCAAGGAAGACTACAAACCTCTGGTCCAATCTGATTGTAGTGAAACAAAGGATGGAACGTCCTCTCTTGCCCATGGAGATAGACCATTTCTCATTTGTTGCAATAACGTCTGGAGAGAAAAGGATCTCTCCTCCATCTTGGTCACATAAGTCTCCAAAATTGGCCTATCAACAACCACAAAATGGGAGGAAAGTATGGGTGCCAAGAGATCCCAACTATCCAAAAATGTTATAGGTGTCATCACTTCTATACATAATAGGCTTACCCCTTTGCATGAGATTTGTAGAGATGTCTATCTATGTGCCAAATCCCACTCAAATATCTCTAGTGTAATGATGTCACCAAAGACCGTCATAATCCTCTTATCAAAAGCTATCAAGCTGATAGGAAAGTCAAGGAAGGAGGAATTGTGCGAAGAAGATAAATTGATTGATGTGCAATACTAGAGGAGAATATACCAAAAGCCACATGCGGTTCTCTTAGTATACAAAGTTCATCTACATGGAGAATATCATGTACAAGGGTAACGTCTAAGAAGCATTTGACAAAATCATTGGATCTTTTTGGCACTCCAAGAATACATAGTCTATATGTAGATGTGATACACCCCTTTGTAAGCTCAAGGTGTGGAGGGACACCTGAAGTGGACCATGCTCTGCACGTTGACTCTCAAGCCTACAAGATGTGGCTTGGTAGTCAAATGATCAAAAGCTTCCCTAATCTGATCTACGAGGCCCACAATATGTATATCGTCTACAAAGGAGGGAAATACACAACCTGTCATGGAAAACAAAGGTCCCCCTAAAGGACCTCCTTGGTGTGTACCAAAAAATAGCTCCAAGAAGGTGACTCCCTCCTATAACCACCCATGCTAGTAATAAAGGGAAGCAAGAGAGCCATAGAATGACCACACAAAGGGAATGAGACTCGCCAAGGATCCAACGACTCCCTTAGCTCTCTAAAGATAGATCCCCGTAATACCAATAGCTAGACATATTAGCTAGAAGTGAAAATTGGTTTGGTAACATTTAGAAGGATGTTATGTATGATGTGCTAGGTAAATCAGATAGAGGTGTCACCAAAAGAGTACTTCTACTAATAGGGCAAAAGTCAAAAATAGCCTAAAGTTGTAATATCAATAGTTAGACATATTAGCTAGAGGTGAAAATTAGCTTGGTAAAATTTGGAAGGATGTTATGTATGATAGGCTATGTAGATCAGATAGAGGTGTCACCAAAAGAGGACTTCTACTAATAGGATAAGAGCCAAAAATAGCCTAGAACTTCAAAGCCAATTTCAGAGGCCTAAACAGATGAAGTAGGCCTTGAAAATGTGTAGATTCCCCTCCCCCCTTCCCACCCAATGGAGGAAAGGTTTGCCTTCCCTTCCCCCTTGGTTTGTCTCATCGAGAGCTTCACAACAGTACCTCACCCATGCAATTTTGAGATTCTTATAGGAAGATTCCCTAAAGATTCCCTCTGGTCAAAAGTGGTTTGACCAACCAGATAGGTTCATGACAGACATGTCATCCGTGCATGCAATTGATCTGAGGGTAGAGATCATTGACATATCATACATCCATGTATCTGCTCCAAGGGTGGAGCTTCCTTTGAGGTAGTACACTTTGCTATATAACACAATTAAGGTGCTCCTTTGGAGCATCGAAGGTTTGAGTGTGAAACTACATGTTTCTTACTCTATGTTTCTCTTCAAGTATCCTATCCTTGGAGTATTACAATCCCCAAGAGACTCTACTAAAAGCGTTCTCAACATCCACTTGTAGAATAACCCACTCTAGGTGGATATCTAAGAGTGCCTTGATGCCTAAGGAAATAGCCTCACAACCTCCAGGTGTAGCTACTCCATATTGATGTGGACTGAGATGCTCTTGGAAGTAAGATTGATGCTAAAGGACAATGGTGCGGCTAACCAAGTGCAAAAAGATCTCTCCAATAACAATCAGTCTAATACCCCCCATGCTCTTCCCCATCGTGAGAAGTCGACTAACTCCTAACACCCGACTAATTGATGTAAGAATATCTCCTCTCATTACTATTGCATCCACCTAAAATAGCTTAGTCAATCCACTAGAAGGATCATCTACTTGAAATAAATCTCTAAGATGTTCATATACCATCCATGATAAGCCTCTTGAGAAGAGGCAAAGGGCAATGCACAATGCTTGTGCAAACAATGACCTATCAAGACATAAAAGTTGCTCAAGTTGATAATCAAAGACCTCTAATGATACTCCCTCTCTTGCCATAGGATGTATTGAGTGTAGGGAAGAAATAGTCTCATTAATGGGACTAGCCAAAGACAAAGGATGTAGCGCTCATGCTACTCTACTAAACTCTTCTACTTGACCAAATGTTTGACACTGTCACAATTGAGTGAACTTTGTGGTATCATGTAGCAAAATTTTTCTCCTAAAATGTGCAGCCCCAACCAAATCTTCCTAAAGGTAGGTAGCCCAATCTCCCACTTGGAATCAACAAAATCTAGTAGCCACATCTCTATGCCTTGCACATCCTTCTCTAGCATAACAAAGTCACCATCAAGGGAATAAGCAAAATAAGAGGCATGCTAACTTGTCCAAGGAATCACATACCAAATAATCAAGTGGTAGACAAAAAGCTTGTCTAAACTCATCATGGAGTGTACAAGGTACAAGGTAATCTATGGAAAAGACGTAGACATGGAAAACTAATCTTAAATAACTCCAAAATACAACACACTTGAGATGTTAACCATTCACATGACTCGATTGGTATCGTTGGAACGGTCAAATAAAGGATAAAAAAAGTGTTCGTAATCTCAAGTGTCGTTGCTATTGATGTAGTGGTTCACCTCCTATGAGCATCCCAAGTGGTCCAATCATAGTCCTTGTGCATCGTTCCCACATGAGTCGTTACTCCTTGTGAGGTAAAGCATCAATGACACATTGGGCATGGTGTATCTCAAGTTGTTCTATACGGTCACACATGTGGAAGTGTAACCATGACTAGCACAAGAATAAACATCATAACACACGATACTTCTTTCCATCTCTTCCCATAATTGTAAAACCACAATCCTCAAAAAGTGATATTGGGTCTATGTTTGGATTTCAGACCAATTTACTAGATATATTAAATGAACTATATGACAAATTGACATTAGGACTATGTTTGGATTTTGGATAGGTTTATTGGACATATTAAATTAATTATATATGGAAATAAGAATTGAATTATATGAAAATTTAATACATGCATAAAAGAATGAAAATTTATATAGCCTATCAAGGGAAAAAAGAAATGTCAATGATATGAGAATCAAGAGGAGCAAGAAATATTATTTAAAATTTTCACACACTTTTAAGGAAAATTTATGAATTTTTAATGTTTCCACAACCCGACATAGATATGTCGTGATGAGAATTTTACTCGGAAATGAAAACCTTTTAATTATTGAAAAAGTCTATATCTGAAGCATTATATGAAATTTTGCCAATTCCTTTTGTCCACAATATGGAGTACATGGTTACTTGGAATCATGAGAAGTTTGACTTGCATAAATGGTATTATTTTTGTGGACATGCTTTTTCCTTTGTGAAGGAAATAGAGTTCCCAATTCTAGTACAGAGATAAAGAATGCAACATGTTCTTTAATATGCACAACAAACTTATTCCACAAATAATTAAACAAAGAAGGTGATCACATAGAACACAAGAAGGATAGGAACACGCCATCAAACCAGACAAGTGAGAGACCAAAGGAGTAGAATGGTGATCACATAGAACACAAGAAGGATAGGAAGACCCCATCAAACCCTACAAGGGTGAGACCAAAGAGGTAAACAGGTAAATGGGGCTTGATATGATAAATCTACCCTACCACATCTAAGATAAAATAGGATAATAATAATAATAATAATAACATATGATTTAATAAACATATAATAATAATAAGATTAAAAAGTAAGGTAGACTAATCAAGTACAAAAACAAATTAAACCAAAGAGGGAAAAGTCAAAAAGGTAGAATGGGCTAATATAGATTGGAATGAAAACATTTGTTGTAGAATATTATAGCCAAAATAATAAAGCAAGTCAAACAAGAATTAAATATAAACGGGAACAAGTCTAACCAAGATTAAAACTACAAGGAAAAAAGTAAAAGGAGTAAAATTGGAATAAAACATCAGTTCTATTGTACCTAGAAGATTAAATTAAATTAAACAAGAATTAAACATAAGAGGCAAAATCTGTGACGTTGCACCAGGATATTAAAATTATTTCAACAAGGATTAAACCTAAGAGGTAAAATCTATCCTATTGGACCTATAATATTAAGGTAAATTGAACACTATTAATCTAAGTGGTAAAATGAGGTTAAGATAGTATCAAAATGAAAAATTTATCCTATTGTACTAGAATATTGAAGCTATGTAAATCAAACTATCTATAGCATTGGAGCACATGAAGAAATATGAAGAAGGAGCTCTTTTATGGATTGCTTTGAACCAATACTTTTTTGAAGGTTCTAGGATGATTATTATTATATGGTTCTTTGGGTTGCACTAACTAGTTAGTGCTCTATGTAGAGCAATATACAATTGGTCCTTAAAATATACTATAAAATAAGAATATGAAACCATTACACTATAGGATTATAAACTCTTGTAATCCTTGATAAATGTATTGTGCAAAATATCCATAGCTCCATATACCTACAAGGCTAGAGGAACAAAGGGTTCACCTTTCTACTTATTCCTATATTTATTTTTGGTGACCTTAGTTTGTTTGTTGCTATATCTTTGCTTGCTTGCCACAAACAATATAGATTTACCAGGAAATGGCCTACATTGAAGCTTATGGAAAGTTTTATCTCAAAGAGACCACATGCAATAGAATTGAATATGACCATATATCAAATTATGGTTAAATTTTCTTCTAATTACTTGGAGAGAAATTTAAAATGATGATGATTTTTTGATAATCCATGAGAGTTGATGAATTATGAAATTACTTGTAGAATGATGTATGGAACATGTAAGAATCCATAATTTTCCCAATGAGATCTTCTAATATTTTGACTCACAACCTCATACCACAACAATAGTGAATTTTAATTGTAAATTTTATGAAAATATTCTTTCAAAATGAACAACACCATAAATTTCTTCTAAAATTTCTAAAAGAGAATAGCTATCAAAATGGGAAAGTTTGTACAAATAAATTAAATGTTATAAAACTTTATGTGTTACTCCATTGCGTACTTCAATGAGACCATCCATGTAACAATATATAGAATCATTACAAAGTCTAGTAAATGCTCTATCAAAACATCCCAATATTGATAAAAAATAAATTAAAAAACAGAATATAAGGTGCAAAAAAAGATGCAAAAAAAATACCACAAATTTTCTATAAAAAAAGCACATAATTCACAAAAAAACATAAGAAAATCAACTAGAATTTAAAGGTATATCATATTAAAGATAAGATTGTTCTTGCAATTTTATTTTCATTTAAGAAAGAGATGTATCATGATATATCTTTAATAATATTATGAAATTTTTTGTACACTTTTTACTAAAATGGAAATTTATATATTCTAGGGGTGTGATGTGATAAACATAAGTATGAACAAAATGTTGTAACAAATTTCTCAAAAGAGAGATATAAGTCTTTAATCAAAGAAAGAGTATGGAGCACATTTCCAATACTACTTCTTCCACAAGAGAGGATTAGAATACTCTTTAAAGCATGGTATCATCAAGAATATCAAGAAAAAACATGACTTTATATACTCATTATGATTTAACTTGATGATACATTGTTACAAAACATACATCACTATCAATATCATACATTATAATTCATACATGAACTCTAAAAGTACCACAATAATCAATTCACTTTTCCACTCAAATCACACTCAAATTGGATCTGAACTTAATATTCCACTCAAAAATTTGTTAAAAATCAAGCATTGATTACAATCGAGCAACACCTACTCTAGCTAAAAGATTCCAAGTGATGCTTGCCAGCCTTGGTCCACCATAGCCAAGCACCATAAGGCTCAACATCAAAGAAATGAGCTCTTTGGAATTGCACTTTGAAAGTATAACCCTTTGCTGGACCTAGATCTTTAGCCCTGACAACAACATTGATGGTATGAACGGTGCAAGTGATAATAGGTCCTACCATGTGATCAATAGATCTAACATGAAATCTGGCTACCATCAAGTAGTCTATGAGCAACAACCAAAATAACTATGATTGGAAAAACTACCAATCCAACATCCAAGCAAACTAGGTTTTGTGCTACAAATGACATGATAGTTGTCATGTGTATATATGTTGCTACACAAAATATATAGCTATTAACATCATACACTATAGAAATACAACTCACACATAAGTCATACATGAACTCTAAAGTGTCACAATTGCCTCCTTAGCTATGATTAGGTCCCTCTAACTCTAGATAGTCATCTACTCCAAGTATGTGATCTGCACTATGGATGGCCAAGATCAAGAAGCCAGTGCTATCAAGCCCTATCTAGAGTCACCCATCAGCAATCTTATTACATAAAGGATAAACTAGTTATAAATCAAGTACATTTGGGACATAACCACTATCCTTGATGAACCACCACGAGGGGAGAGGTCAAACACACTATATACCATCCTCTCAAACAACCATCACACACCAACATAATAGCAACTTCACTAAAAGAGTCACATAACATACATTGCAAACTTGCATATACAAGTGCCAAGCTTTGGTCCATAGTGCCATCAATGTTTGGGAGGTGGCATGGTGCATATTTATACATATGATCCTTCCAAACAACACCATCATGTCCTCTCAACATGAGGACTCCATAAGGCAAAACCTCATGCATTCCCAAGATAGTGCTGCTTGTAGTAACATCAAGTGTTGTTGGTGCAATCTATTGTAGATATATATAGTCACCTAGATGAAATTCATGGATCAAAGGTCTATAACCTCTTCCTTGAAAAGTAGTCTAGTGTAAGGTATCCCTATGTTGAGCAAGTACTAAGTTCTCAAAGGCCATCAACATCACTCTCCAAAAGATCTATTCACATTGTGAACATATGCTCACCCATATGTCCAGATCATCCAAGTCCAAAACTATAGTAGCATCATAAATTAATGGTTGTAGGTAAATTTGGATCTAATTCATAGAGTAGAAATTAAGGAGAGAAGGATGCTAAGGAGGCTTGCCGGCTGAACCAATACCCCATGGCCAACCAAGGTAATTAGAGATCCCAATCTCCCAACTGGTCTATATATAAACCATACTTATGCAATCTTCTCTTTATTGTTTGAATTACTCTCTCTGCTAAGCCATTTGCCTCAATTTTATCTTGGAAGGTACTACAATGATTAATCAAAGCCTTGTCACACAAGACCTAAAACTCCTCCAAGCACTCTCTACCCTAATCAGTCAAAATCTCAATTGGTGCACCAAAATAACTAAGAACCCAATCCAAGAATGAGTAAGCCATCCCTTCATTGCACTTGTCAAGAAGTACCACCAACTCAATCCACTTGGAGAAGTGCTCCACTAGAATCAGAACATACCAATGATGTATGGAGATCAATATTGTCTCCATAGTTCAATCTCCTCTGAGTAAGTTCTTTTGAACTCATGGTAATCATCCATTGGTGTAACTTCCAAGTTTTGGAACAACCTCTTCCATGTCATGAAAGATGTGAACAAAGTCGAGTTCTCCATTTGCTGTAGATCACACCAACTATCAAACTCTTGGATAACATCATCCAATTCAATGGTACCCATTGTACTAGAGTAGCATTTGTGGCCTTTGGAGTTCCCATAAATCTTGTCCATGTTCCACAAAACTGGTGTGGAAACACCATGTGCACTCTCAATTGAATTAATTCTTGTATCAAACTCCAAATTAAAGTCGATCTTTCTAATACCAAGAGCTAGCCATATGATCTAGATGTGAAATTTGGTTTGGTAACATCTAGAATGATGTTATACATGATGGTCAAAATAGATCAAATATAATTTTCACCAAAAGAGTACTTCTACTAATAGAGCAAAAACCAAAATATACTTGAAAACCTTAGAACCAATAGCTAGACATATGATTTAAAGGTGAGAATTGGTTTCGTAATATCTGGAAGATGTTACACATGATGGACTAAATAGATCAGAAAGAAGTATCACCAAAAGGGGACTTGTACTAATAGAGTAGGAACCAAAATATACTTGAAATCTTTGAAGGCAATTTTGGAGGCCAAAACGGATGAATTAGGCCTAAAAAATGTGCAATTTTCCCCTTGCTCCATTGAAGGAAAGGTTGGTCTTCCCTCTCCACTACTTTTTTTCTTGTCGAGAGCTTTCCAACGGTACCTCACCCATGTGATTTTGAGATTCTTATAGGAAGATTCTCTAAAATATTCCCTTCGGTCAAAGCTTATTTGACCAACCAGAAAGTCCAAGACAAACATATCACCCATCCAAGTAAGTAATCCAAGGGTGGAGTTTGCTGACATGTCACCTATCTGTGTGCCTAATCCTATGGTGGAACTTCCTTTGAGGAGATTCTCTTTGTTGTCACGCCATTTTTAATTCCGCATCTAGCTGCTCGGACACTGGAGTTCCAGTGATAGTAGTTAGAGTTATTCTAGTAGTTTCTCAAGGACTACTTTCCGATAGTCTGATTTGGTGTTTGGGGTACTGACTTCACGGTGGGGCCCACCGTCACTTTGCACCGTTCACACCGCCGAGTGTGCCGTCAGCGGGACCGTTAGGGTTCCAGTGCTAGCTCGAGTCCATGGGGGTATAGTTTTGAAGTGAGCTCCAGAGAGCTCACTTCTCTGATGTTGAGCCTTCGAGTTCCTGGCTATGGTGGACAGAGGCCGGCAAGCGTCACCTGGATTCTCTATGCTTGAGTGGATGTGGCTTGACTGTAATCAGTGCCCAGTTGTTGGCAGTTTATAGAGTGACAGATCAAGTACTGATCTGAGTTGAAAGTGTTAAGCAATCTGATTACATCAGAGAAGTGAAGTCAGGTGGAAATCGGGTGCGTTGAGTGTTGGTGGTATCTCCAAGCTCGGTCGATCGTGGTAGCTCGAGTCAAGTTTTGTGTTTCCCTAGTGTGCAAAAGCTCGTTCAAGTGATTTAGATTTGGCAGTTAGGCAGACGGTGTGCGGAAGCGCTGGCTAAATTTCGAGCAAAGAAGGAGTAATTTTCGAGCAGTGTTGTGATTTTGAGCTCAGTAGGTGAAAGCATGACCAATTTGCTACGAGTTGGGCTCAGAATGTGAAATTGAAGGTGGAGTTGGGAAGCTCTTCTCATGAAATTATGATTTGGAAAAACCCGTTTTGTCAATTTGGCTCGAGTGAAAAGTTAATGGAGGATTTGGCAGACATCCATCTTTAGGGTTTACGTCAGATTTTACTTCAGATTTACGTCAGATTTTGGGCCAAATTTGGAGGAGTTTTTGCTGTTTGGCCAGATTTGGAGGAGTTTTGCTAGTTTGGAGGACTTTCACAAATTTGGAGAAGTTTCGCCAATTTTGGAGGAGGTTTTGAAGTGGCAACAAGAAAGGCCTCATTTGGCTGAATTTTGGCGTTTTGAGGCTTTGAGGCAGTGGGCTATGAGAGGCTACGAAGGCCTAGAAGGGCCAACAAGCCAGCTTGCTGGCGTGAGGCTAGCTAGTTTAGAGTAGATCTTGGTCATTGGTTGGCAAAATCTGCCTTTCTTGCTAGATTGTGCGCAATAGGGTTTGATCCCTAGATCTCTTGTTCCTAGACTGGTGCCCTAGCCAACTGGTCCACCCTCACTTGTTGTCATAGTGACTGCGCCACTGTTATCTATACACATGTAGCTTTGGCTAGGAGAGGTAGTTTGATCCCATTCTTGGTGATCCTTGTAGCTTAGGACTTAGATACGAACTGCTCTTATGTCAAATGCCAAATGGTGGCAGAGTTAGTCCCGTGTTGTGTTATGAGATGGAGGGTTTTCATTTAGATTTCTTGTGATTGGATCCCCTCCATTCTCTGCTTCCTGTTTGTGCACCACGTTTGTGTGAGGTGCCCGGACTTTTGAGCGTTGGTGCTCTGGTGTGCTCTTGGTGGTGAGACTGGAGTGATGACCAGTCAAACTACCTTTGTTTCTCTCCGGTGAGGCAGGAAGTGATGACCTGCAGACCGTGAGAGTGTGTGTTATGATGGCAGGTTACATGTTGCCTTTCCCCTAGTGTAGTTATCTCGGTTAGAGTTACATTAGTGGGTGGTGTCTAGTTGGTGTTGGCACGTGGTGGTGTTGGCACTTGGTGGGGCACTTGCGATTGCAGTTGGTGGTTCGGGTTTGCTGTTGCAGTTACGTGGTCACGACAGAGTTCTTTGGAGATTCCAGAGGAGTTAGCCCTGCAATACGCAATGGGTTTACTCAAAGTGGTGCTCGGTATCAGCCTGTATCTCAGGTTCCAGTGAGGGAGGAGATTGACTCTGAGTTGGAGTTCGACACAAGAGTTGATTCAGTTGAGAGTGCACTTGGTGTGTCCGCACCATTGTTGTGGGACATGGACGAGATTTATGGGGCCTCCAAAGGCCCTAGGCATTACTTTGGTACAGTGGGTACCATTGAGTTGGATGACTTCATCCAAGAGTTTGATAGTTGGTGTGATCTGCAGCAGATGCGGAACCCGACTTTGTTCACACCCTTTATGGCATGGAAGGGTGTGAACAGCATTTGGAAGGTCCACCGATGGATGACTACCATGAGTTCAGGAGAGCTCATTTGGAGGAGATTGAGTTATGGAGACAGTATTGGTCTCCATACTATGTCTCCATTACTTCAGGCTCGGTGGCCAGGAGTAGATTGGTTGTACCCACGAGTTCTAGCTCAAGTAGTGTTGGTAGAGCTAGTGGAGATGCACTAGCTGGAGATAGTGCTACTACAAGTGGAGGTACCGCTGCAGGAGGTGGTGTGGTACCGGGGTTTAACCCCATGGTTGAGTTCTTCCTATGTTTGAGGCAGAACTACCAGGGAGTGCGGATTGACAAGCTGAGGAGCTTGCAGGAGTTCCAGCGGAAGGCTGGAGAGAGCCTACGCGAGGCATACACTTGCATGAGGCGGCAGATCAGTTTCACTCAAGGAGTTACTGAGGCCCAGGCAGTCCGGTTTTGGTATGGGATACTGAACAAGGAGTTGCGACATAGAGTTCATGATGCTACGTTGTTGCAGGCTACTTCGCCCACTTTGGCAGTAGTCTTTGGTTTGGCTGAGCGTATTGAGCTTAACATGGTGGAGGAGAGAGTGGTGACATCTGGATTTGGTAGAGAGACCTCATCCACGGTTGTGACTTCTTCTAGAGTGCAGCAGAGTGCACCATGCCCAGTTGGTTTTCGAGGACAGGGTGGATAGCCCAGATCTTATGGAGCGAGTGGAGGGCCTAGTGGAGTTAGACCCTTACCCTCATTTTTGGGTCAGTAGCAACCAGTGAGTGGTGGTGTTGCTTGTTGGACTTGTGGTGGACCTCACCATAGGAGAGAGTGTACTCAGGGCAGCGGACCTGATACCTCTGGTGCATCACAGCCAACACAAAGGCAGTGTGAGCACTATCACAGATTTGGTCACACTAGTGACCGGTGTTTCAACCTACACCCGGAGTTACGGAGTGGTAGGGCTGCTATGGCAGGTAGTAGAGGAGCTCCAGTTCATGGAGGACAAGGTGGTAGAGGTGGTGGTAGAGGATCTACACCTAGTAGGGGTGCAGTACCTGCCCTTACTTCTGACACAGCTATGGCTACTCGGATTGAGCAGTTGGAGCAGAGATTGGCTAGTATGGCTATTGCTCAAAGGAGATCAGATTTGGGTGCTGAGGCTTCCACCTCAGATGCTGGTGATAGAGATGCTTTGGACTTCATGTGCGGAGCAGCACAGGTGGATGCATCTGCAGCAGTGACTAGGAGTGCAGTACGTGCTCCAGAGCCTAGAGGAGCATCAATGGAGTTGGATCCACAGAGAGGAGAGGTTGGGAGACAAGTCAGACTTCCCCAGTCTTTCATGCTATCTGAGGCATTACAGACGACATCCATGGTTCCTAGACGTCCCAGTGCAGGTGTGGTAGGTGGTGATGGAGTACCTGCTACTCAGCCACCTGCTACTACACAGATTGAGTCTAGCATGATGTTGGGGGCGGCTCAACTGATTATGCGGCATCTTTTATTTTCAGCCAGTGACATGTTTACATTGGGAATTGACCCAGCCCCAGTATTCCGGTTGGCTGCCACATTGTGTGAGAGTAGGGATGGTGCAGTTCCTACTACTAGAGCAGAGGTGGTTGGTAGTGGAGCTGACTTGGTTGAGGAGCATGGGATCCGTTCAGCGACCAGTGGTTTATGGCAGGCAATAGCGGCTAGACTGGAGGAGTTGCCAGCTAGACCGGCCTTTGAGAGAGCGCGGTTTACACCTGGTGTTGTCCTATTGGATAACCAGAGGGAGATCTTTTGTTTGGTGGGACTTTCAGGGAAGGTCTATACACCACAGAGAGTCTTGTTAGACTCTGGTGCGTAGCCCTTTATGTTGGGGAAGGCTGCAATTGTCGGTCTAGAGTTACGGAAGACCAATGTGGAGAGGTGTCCATTTTAGATCCAGACATCTCTTGGTGGTGGTTCGACACAGTACATCACACGTGGAGAGCTTGTTGTCCAAGTTCAGCCTGGTCATCCGACTGATAGCTCGGTGGTGAGAGCTTAGGCTATTGCAACAATAGCTGAGTCATATTATGTGCTAGTTGGGGGAGCAATGTTATAACGTATGGGTTTCAGCATTGACTATTGGGAGGAGACAACCTCTTATAGACCTGGTTGGTAGTCTGGTGAGAGACGGGTATGCCGCCTACCAGTATGCTTCAGTAGTGGCAGTCTTGGCTCACTACAGTCCGGGACCATGGTAGCATCAGTTTTGGCTTTCAGCGGTGCAGTTACTTGGCCTGGTGACTTGTTGGAGGGGAACGCCCATGCAGAGGATACTCCAATACGAGAGGAGATCACTCGGCTTTGGAGTACGAGTGGGATTGTTCCATCCACCTTGGATGTTCCATTGTGGAGTTCAGAGGAGGCATTATAGCAGCATGCAGATCAATTGGTGCAGCAGGCTTGGAGTGGAGCCTTCATACCATCAGGGGATGAGTGTGAGGATGAGCCTCTAGAGGCGATTGCTTTGACACCTCTGGATACCACACTCATTGCTTGGCAGTATCCAGTAGAGGGGATATGTCTATTGGAGTTGTTTGGTGGGATCAGCACCGGACTAGCTGCGGTGTTACAGGCAGGTATACGAGTACAAAGGTACTTGTATGTAAAGAGAGATGAGACTGCTAGGCGAGTCTCTCTACATCATGTGGCACACTTGGCTTATCGATATCCAGAGTTATTACCGATGTCAGCAGTCAGAGGTTACCAGAAGGCCTTACTAGGAGACATTTCCTTACTGGGGGTGCATGACCTAGAGAGACATGGGCCTATTCACTTGGTGATTTTTGGATGGCCATGTTAGGGACATACACGTGCGGGCCACGGTTAGGGTCTTCAAGATCCTTGTTCTGGTGTGTTTTGGGAGATGTTACGGATACTACGACATGTCCAGGTTCATCAGTCTGTTTCTCCAACTTACCTTTTGGAGAACGTTCCTTTGATGGGTGATTCTCGCACTAGAGTGGTGGCGAGTACACATCATGTCCATTCTTGGATGGGACCTGCTGTATTGTTAGATGCAGCCAGAGTGGGATCACGGGCTCATCGTCTTCGTCTTTGGTGGACGAACCTCTTACCCAGAGAGGTTCTACAACGTAGTTATGATGGGATTCAGCGACTAGACCACATTCTTCTTGATGATATCTTGGATGCTCGACGTCAGTCTCAGACAGTGGTAGTGGTTGATAGGTCACCTATGGCAGTGGTGAACCTAGTTGGACAGCCTAGAGCTGCATTTCCCACTCATGAGTTTCCCATGCTCTCATGCTTTTTGAGAGGGAGGACCTGGACTTGTTTGGGACTCACAGTTACAGCAGTTGGTGGAGCCCAATGCTGATGAGAGAGAGCGGGCGATGGGTTTTTGCACCGGTATTACCGCTGTTCTAGCAGTGTCAGAGGCATCTAGGCGTCAGGTGTTAGGTCAGGCTATGGACCTGAATTGTTTGACCTGGATTGTGAGCCTTGGCTTGGCAGAGCAGCGTAGGATGCGCTTGATAGGCATCACCACTCGGACACTTGTGAGCCCTGTGCCTATCGAGACGATTCAGGCACATGCTGGGGGCGATGGACCGAGTGGACATGGTATTCTTGGGACACATCCAGTAGCTACTAGAGAGAGTGGTCTACTTGGAGTCCATCCAGGTGAGCGTGGGCTACTTGGATTACACCCTTGGTCCACATGGGATGCAGCTAGAGGACGTGTGGAGCTTGCAGCCAGAGTGGAAGGAGTTTTTCGCACAGAGGTTGGGACCTCTAGTGGTCAAGAGCATGACACTATTGCTCCCAAGGGCCCAGTGTAGCAGCCAGTCAGTACGTCTTCCACTCCTACTACAGTTACAGAGGATACTTGGGAGTCAGATCTTGGACCCAAGCTTACTGGAGAGGAAAGACGGAGGGTTTGGAGGTTCTTGAGGAGTCACACGAGTTGTTTTGCCTTCAGTATGAAGGATTTGGGTGCTCTGAAGGGACCTGGTATACGGATTGAGCTGACTAGCGACACACCATTTTTCCAACGTCCTTATCGATATAGTGATATGGAGAGGACATTGATTCAGAGCCGGAGTAGTGACCTTTTTGAGGCTGGTTTGGTGGAGATTTCACATGGAGAGTATGCATCAACAACAATGATGCCAGCCAAGAAGGATATGCATGGCAACTATACAGATAGGCGGATGTGTGGAGATTACCGTCCTATCAACCAACAAACCATGGCTGATCGGTATGCCATGCCTACATCGGAGGAGATTTTTGATATGATTGGGCATGCAAAGGTCTTTAGTACTTTGGATCTTCGAGCGGGATATCATCAGTTGCCAATCAGGGAGGAGGATAAGTCCAAAACAACATTTTGGGCTATTGATCCTCACAGCAAGGATGTGTTATATCAATGGAGGTTCTTACCATTTGGGTTGAAGAATGTTCCCGCTGAGTTCCAGAGGGTCATGGATAGGATCCTAGCTGGATTGGATTTTGCTCGGTGCTATATTGATGACATTTTGGTTTATAGCACTATTGTGGAGGAGCATGAGAGATAGTTGTTGGAGGTGTTTGAGAGGTTGAGATCTCATGGACTCAAATTACATCATGGGAAGTGTAGGTTCTTCCACAAGCAGGTTGAGTATTTGGGTCACACTATCTACCTCGGAGGACTTGGTGTCCAGCAGACAAAGGTGGAGGCTATTGCACGTATTCCTTGGCCTACGGATGTGAGCAAAGTGCGAGCATTCCTTGGGTTGGCAAACTTCTATCGCCACTATGTTAGAGGATTTAGTGCCATTGCCAAGGCCTTGACGAAGCTGACCAAGCTTACACAAGAGTGGTGTTGGGGAGATGAGCAGGAGAGAGCTTTTGTAGAGCTCAAGGAGAGGTTGACATCTGCTCCTATTTTGAGGAGACCGATCAGGGGACGACCATTTCAAGTTCACATTGATTGGAGTATGTTGGGGCTTGGAGCGGTGCTCACCCAGCATGATGATGAGGAGAAGGAGTTTGTGGTAGCCTATGCTAGTCGCTCCAATAATTCAGCGAAGGCGAAGTATAGTTCATATGAGGGAGAGTGCTTGGTAGCAATTTGGGCAGTAGCACATTTTTGATGTTACCTATTTGGTAACCCCTTCACTCTCATCACTGATCATCAGCCACTGAAGTGGTTGATGGAGTCCGACAAGCTTTTAGGGAAGCTTGCACAATGGGCTCTGATTTTACAAGAGTATGATTTCACAGTTGTTCACAGACCTGGAGTGGTGAACCGTGATGCAGATGGGTTGAGTAGAAACCCATGTCCCAGCCAGCAGGATCAGACCGGAGCACGTTGGCATGGTGAGACAGATGAGGAGATGGTGCCAGGTTGGCATGCATTGGCCTTTCTATGTATATTTGCAAAGACTTTGGTGGTATATCTCTCAGTGCATACAGGAGGAGTTATTGAGGTCACATATCCAAAGAGTGAAGATATTGGTAGAGTTCAGCGAGACATTCATGATGATGTCTTAGTGATGGACTATCTTTGCACTGGTGTTGTGGGTGGCATAGTTGGGGCCAAGGAGAGAGACCGTGTTCTTCAGCAAGCCAAACGGTTCAGATTGGATGGTAGACACCTTTTACGTGTATGGGAGGATGGTAGAGTGCGAGTAGTACCACTTCCATCACAGAGACCACAATTGGTCCGTCATGCTCATGAGGAGCTAGGACATTTTGGAGTAAAGCATACATATAGCTTACTTCAGAGTCATTATTGGTGGCACAGTATGCAGACCAAGGTGCAGTAGTTTGTTGCCAGATGCGTGGTTTGTGACCGAGTTAGAGCATCATTCAATGCTCCTACGCCACAGTTACACCCATTACCTATCATGGGATTGGGTTACCGTTGGAGTTTGGACTTCACCGGACCTTTACCGCTGACTGTGAGACATCATCGGTATGTTTTGGTGATGGTGGAGCACTTCTCCAAGTGGATTGAGTTGGTGGCACTTCCTGATAAGTCTAGTGAAGGGACAGCTTACTCGTTCATGGATTGAGTTCTAAGTCATTTTGGTGCACCAGCTGAGGTTTTGACTGATCAGGGTACAGAGTTCTTGGGAGAGTTTCAAGTCTTGTGTGACAAGGCTTTGATTGATCATCGTACTACATCCCGAGATCACCCTGAGGCAGATGGCTTAGCAGAGAGAGTGGTTCAGACGGTGAAGAGAGGATTGCAAAAGTATGGTTTGCAGAGAGGCCACTTAGGAGATTGGGATCTCCAGTTACCTTGGTTGGCCATGGGCTGTCGGTTCAGCCGGCAAGCCTCCTTAGCATCCTTCTCTCCATACTTTCTACTCTATGGACAAGATCCAGATTTACCTGCAGCCATTTGTCGAGATGCTACTGTAGTTTTGGACTTGGATGACCCCGATGTATGGATGAGCGCATGTTCTCAGCGGGCAGAGATCTTTTGGAGAGTGATGCCGATGGCCTTTGAGAACTTGGTGATTGATCAGCATAGAGATACTTTACGCTATGCTACCATTTGAGGAGGAGGTTATAGACCCTTGATCTGTCAATTTCATCCAGGCGACTATGTATATCTACAGCAGACAGCACCGACAACACTTGATGTTTCTATAGGCCGCACTATCTTGAGAGTGCGTGAGGTTTTGCCATCTGGAGTCCTTGTGTTAGAAGGACGTGATGGTGTTGTTTGGAAGGATCATGTGCGCAATTGTGCGCCATGCCACCTCCCAAACATTGATGGGACTATGGACCCAAGCTTGGCACTTGTACGTGCAGGCTTGAGGTGTATGTTATGTGGCTCTTCTAGTGGAGCTGCTACTATGTTAGTGTGTGATAGCTGTTCGAGAGGATGGCATATGGCATGTATGACTCCTCCCCTCACGGTGGTTCCTCAGGGGCAGTGGTTATGTCCCAGATGTACTTGACCTATAGCTAGTTCATTCTTTATATGGTATAGATTGCAGACAGGCAACTAACGATGGGGCTACATCGCACCCGGCCTCCTGATCTTTGCCCATTAGAGGGTATACCATATACTTAGAGTAGATGGCTATCTAGAGTTAGAGGGACCTAACCGCCAGCTAGGGGGCCAATTGTGGCACTTTAGAGTATATGTATGACTTATGTGTGAGTTGTGCTTCTATAATTATAATGTTGACAGTGATGTATGTTGTGTAGTGATGTATATACGCACGACAACTATCACGCCATTTGTTCCGTTTCTAGCTGCTCGGACACTAGAGTTCCAGTGATAGTAGTTAGAGTTATTCTAGTAGTTTCTCAGGGACTACTTTCCGACAGTCTAATTTGGTGTTCGGGGTACTGACTTCACAATGGGGCCCACCGTCACTTTGCACCATTTGCACCGTTTGCACCGTCGAGTGTGCCGTCGGCGGGACCGTTAGGGTTCCAATGCTAGCTCAAGTCCAGGGGAGTATAGTTTAGAAGTGAGCTCCAGAGAGCTCACTTCTCTGATGTTGAGTCTTCGAGTTCCTGGTTATGGTGGACAGAGGCCGGCGAGCGTCACTTGGATTCCTTATGCTTGAGTGGGTGTGGCTTGACTGTAATCAGTGCACAGTTGTTGGTAGTTTATAGAGTGAAAAATCAAGTACTGATCTGAGTTGAGTTGAGTTGAAAGTGTTAAGCAATCTGATTATTGTGGCACTTTAGAGTCTATGTATGATTTATGTGTGAGTTGTGCTTCTATAGTGTATGATATTGACAGCGATGTATGTTGTGTAGCGATGTATATACACACGACATTGTTTATATAATAAAGAGAAGGTGCTCCTTTGGTGCATCGAATGATTGAGAGTGAAATTTGTGTTTTCTCTCTTTTATTTTCCTCAGAGTATTACAATCTCCTTCCTCATTGGGACCTAAGATACAAGTTGATATTGAGTAATATTTTGTAGAAACATATTGTGTACTACAACAATATTTCCTCTAGAATCCCCAAAGAACACTATTGTGACAATGTAACTCAAACCGTAACTATAACCACCACAAGTTCCTCACCAAGAATAATCACCAAGTTTGATACCAAGTGCCATCACCAATTGAACACCACTCACTAATGTACCTCTAATTGTGATAATTACACTAGGAGAAAGGGCAATTTGTAACTTGTCATCACAACATGCACTCTCACAATCTTTAGGTCATCATTTCTTATCTCATTGGAGAGAAATATAGGTAGTTTGACTAATTATCACTCCAACCTCACTACCAAGAACACGCCAAAATACAAATGTGCTAAAGCCAATGCACCTCACATAAACATGGTGCACAAATAAGAAGTAAAGAATAAAAGGAGTCTAATCATAAGAAATCTAATAAAAAACACTCCATCATATAAATCAACATTGGACTGACTTTGCAACTATTTGGCATTTGATGTAATAGGAATATTTATCTACTACTGAGCTACTATGATCACTAAGGAGGGTATTAAATTACCTCTCTTAGCTAAAGTTACATGAGTAGAGATATCAGTCTATCAATCATCGGGACAACAAATGAATGTGGACCAATTGGCTAGGGCACCACTCTAAGAACTAAAGATTTGGGATTCAAACCCTATTGTGAACAATCTAAGAGGGTGGGTAGATTTTGTTGAACAATTACCAACAACTTATCTAAATTAGTTAGCATCATGCAAGCAAGTCGGCTTGTTGGCCCTTTTATTCATAGCCTTTCTAGCCCACCGCTCTATGCCTCAAGGCCTCTAAATGCACAAATGACATATTTCTTCTTGCCAATCAAACTCCTCTCCAAACCAAGTTAACATCCATCAACTCAAGGACTAGCTACGAAAAATCTTACAAAATTTGACCCATCTTGAACAACCTCCAACTCTAGAGACCTTTGCAGCCTTTGCCAATTTGATGCTCCTTTTCTATAATTAGTTGACCGCCAAATCCTCTACTAATTATCAACTTGGGCCAAATTGAGAAGATAGGGATCTCTAAATCTCTAATTTGAGAAGATGTGTTCTCAAATTTGCCTCCAATTTTGCTTGTCAATTCCAATTTGAAATACCAAAGTCTTTGATTTCACTTTCTTACCCTCAAATTGTTTCAAAATTGACCTTAATTTTGAGAAATTTGGTCAATTTTGCTTCTCAAGTCCAATTTGCAACACAAAGGTCTTTAATTTGCACTCAAATTGACATCCACCAACTCAAAATTAACCTTAATTTTAAGAAATTTGGGCATTATTCCGCACATCGTGTGCACTATTGCTAAATTTACATCAACTCAAATAGGACTTCCGCACATGATCACTCTTAGGGAAATCTAGGACCATGATCAAATATACCAACAATTTGCAAAGCTTAGAGATACCACCAATGCCTTCAATGGTGGTATCTCATCTTACACCCAATTTCTCCTTGACTCTCACTTCTTTGATGTAATTGGTTCATTCAAATCATACTCAGAGCGGATCTAAACTTGATCATCCACTCAACAATATGTTAGCAATCAAATCACTAATTGTAGTCAAGCACACCCACTCTAGCTAAGAGACTCCACATGACGTTCATCGGCCTTTGTCCACTTTAGCTAGGAACTCAAAGGCTCAACATTAGAGAAGTGAGTTCTTTGGAGTTGCAGTTCAAAAGTGTACCCCTCTACTCAATCTAGGTCTCTAGCATTAAGGTATTGTTGATTGCATATTTGATAGTGTGAATGGTGCAAGTGACAATGGGTCATACCATGTGATTAGTAGCCCTAACATGAAATCTAGCCACCATCAAGTTGTCCATGAGCAACTTCCAAAATAACTATGATTGCCAATATTACACACTCCATCGTCCAAGCAAACTAGCTTTTGCACTACAAATATCATGACATTGATCCTCTTGAGATTTAAAAACAAAATTCTATAAATACAAAGAATATTATGCAAATTTGTAATTTGTAACAAGTCATGAACTAAGTAAAAATATGACCCAAGATAAATCTTAAATATTTTAAGATAATTATATATAAGAAGAAAATGTTTATCATTCTATAATAACCTACCAACTAATATACAAGCAAAAAGAGCAATATACTTCAAAAGAGCCAAAGTGCTATAGTTTCTTAATATATAAGAACACATTCTTCAAATTCTACAAGTAAAATTATCTATAATCTAATCACTCACATTATCTTATTGTTTGACAACAATTTAAAAGTTAGATAAACTTATTTAGATTTTTTGAGGCTATACTTAGCTCTAAAAAAGTAAAGTATATCTTTACAATATCTTTTATAGTTTTATGCAAAATAAAAGAAAATAAGAATTTAGAGAAGGTATTTCAAATACTATCAATTGCAAAAATAGCATAAGATGATACTAGTAGGTTAAAAGGTAAGTGCTCCAAAACATACAAAGAAAATAATACCTTATCAAAATGGAATAAACTACTTGAGTATTCTTAAACAAGGCATTGTAGTCTAAAGATCTACAATTGTTGTTTACTCTAAAGAGTAGGCCTAAACCCTAAATACCTCATTGTAAAGACTAAAATCATAAGAAATAACATCTAGAGATGTAAAACTCTTGATCTATTCTAAACTTAATATCTACATTTCTATACTCACAAATTTATTTTATCCAAACATAGTGCGGAGGTAGAAAGAGCTTGTACCACCTTATCTATTGTTTGATTCTACTAAGATGACTTGTATAAGAGATCACTCAATAATTATATGGAGAGAGAGCCAAAATACTAAAAATACTTGGAGTAGAAGGATTGTGTGCTACTCATGATCAAAGGAATCACTCCCTTGATTCACAAGGAATAACTTAATTTATGTTCTTGCAAATACTTTTCCATCAGAGCAAAAGCATACACAAAATAAAGACAAAATTGGAGAATATATTCCACAATTTTCCTTGGATTTTTTATTATGGATAGCTTTTAACTGATTTCTTTTCTCATTGTGTGAGATTGGTACCATTGAGCACTCAAATTTGCAAATTATGAAATTTCAAAGTAAAGAAGCAAAACAAAACAAAAATTAGTCTTTAGTATGATGATAATAAGGTGAAATCTCAAAAAAGAGGTAGTGAGTCTAATAAACTGAGGTTAAATAGTTGGGCAATGAAAAAAGCATAGAGATAAATAAGAGTAAGCAAATGAGAAATAAGATTTCATGGATATAGATCAATTGCATCAACGTAATTTTAGGATGGAAAGAAGATAAGTTGAATCGATTGTAATATTTGAAAATGTAAGCTCCAAGGAATAGAAGAAAAGTGAACAAGATTAGGAAAACACACATAGATCATTTAATAGACTACACTAAAGAAGTATGGAACTTGGATCACAAAACATGGGGAGAAATTGCAACCTAAATGCTACTCAAACTTTAAAAATTGCAACATAAGTGCTACTTATACCTTACAAGCTCAAGCAAGATGGATTGTATTTTGGGGAAAAGGCTATGAGTTCATAATAAAAATTTCAAGGTTACCTTTAGCAAATAAATCAAGGATCAAAGAGAGTGGATAGATTCTATTTTTTACAACATAAGTAGATTGAGATAAAAATGGATGGATTTACTCTTCAATAATAATATATAGTAGAAACTCTTTCATCAATTTGTGGAGGCATAAGAGTAAATAGGATATAGAAGAAATAATATAGAACTTTGGATAGTATAAAATCAATTGAGCTTATAACTAAACAAAAAGTACATGTTAAGACAAAGAAGAGCGGTATAGAATGAGCAAAATATTACAAAAATGCATAAATTAAAGGAAATTTGAAGGGCTTTGCAAATCAAACTTGGATATAAAATGCCTTAATAAGACCATAAGCATCAATAATATAATTATTAACTTAAGGTGACAAAAGAAAAAAGTATAAATAATTCATTGCATACAACAAAGCCACACTAACTGTTGGGTAAATGTTTAAGTATGCATTGTTATAACATTAAATGGAGGACATCTTCCTCTGTATATGTAAGAGAAATTTATATAATACCAAGTGATAGACCAAGGAACTTAACAAATATATGCATTTTCCCTTTTCAAATTTTTTGCAAAAAAGAAGAAGAGAAGATATCTACATTACAAATAGATTAGATACCACATCAAACAATTCAAAAAAGTAAGGCTTCTCTTGTATATATAGATTTTATATATATTCAATATCATTATTAACTTCTTCTACTCAAGAATACTAGTCAATATCAATAATTGAATATGCAACATTCACATGTATAGAAACTTATTCTCATAGCACAACCATCAAAATGAAAGCAATGGTAACCACAACATATGTAAAAGGAAGAAACCAAAAAGTAAGATATTTGTGGTAAAGAGAATAAGCTTCTGATGCAAATTGTCCAAATCTCTTAATTATTTACACAAACTCAGAAAGAAAATTGAGGTTATTGAAATACATCTTAGAGAAACATGAGATTACAAAGAAAGCTCAAGATCTTATTGAGAAAACACTTTTATGGTAGGAAGGAAGAAAACTATAATTATTATGAACTTCAAGGTAAACATTGCAACAACTCTATATAGAAGAAATAGGTATTGATTCTCCAATAAACAGTCAAGACTAAGAAAAAATAGCAATGTACTCCTTGCATTGAGTAATAGACATTAATACACACTTTGAGCTTCAAGTAAAAATCTTGCAAAGATTTTTCATGAAATAGTTAAGCATTAATGCTTCAACAAGGGTGCAAGAACGAAGATAAGAGGTCAAAAACTAAGATATTTGGAATGTTTCAACCATTGTAAGGATAAAAGTGCCTTACAAAATTGATATACCCCAATTGAGCCTACAATCATACCAAGAATAATTTTTCTTGAATATCATGTAATTCTTTCTGAATAGTACGCTTATTCATCAATATTTATTCAAATTTCATATATTTTAGATGGAATTCAAACACATCCTTCAACCAAACATGATATAGTGTAGAACTATCTTATTACAATAAAAAATCTAAGTAATCTAGCAATTGCTCAACACATAAGATTATATATATATATTCAATTATCAAAATATTATTTTTTTATCTCAAAAATATTTGATATGATTGTAATATGAATTGTTATAGTCCAAGGACAAAAGCACTCAAGATTTCAATATTGGGATTCCTAAAGCACGTAAGATTAGAACTCTCAAAAAAACTCCTATACCCTAAAAGAGCACATTATCTTTATTATATAGCAAGGAGGGAGCTCTCAAAGGGAGCTACATCCTTAGATCAGCTGCATGGATTGGTGACATGTTGATCCTTATCCTATTTGGTCGGTCAAATAAGGTTAACAAAAGAGAATATTTGGTGAATCTTTTCGTAGGAGCTCAAAAAAACATGGAAGAGGTAGCATTGGAAAGATCTTGTTGAGACAAATAAGGGGAGGAGAAGGCGACATCTTCACCTAAAGAGTGGGAGTAAGATTCTATTTTTGAAGGCCTGATTCTTTTGTCTAGGCCTTTGAAATTGGCTATGAAGGTTTTGTTGTGTTTTTTACTTATGCACTATTTAGTGAAAGTACTCTTTTGGTGATTTTTCTATATGATCTACTTAGACCATCATGTATAATATCTCTAAAGTATCACCAATCCAATTTATTTAGCTACTGGTATTGCAATAATATTTATAGTGCAAACTATAACAATTATTTAGGATATTTTATTAATAGTTAAAAAAATATCATATGAATATTTAAATATAAAACATTTAATTACATATAAATTAATAAATCTATTACTAGAGCAAATACTTCATAACAATATAGAACATAGAAGCAAGAGATGGAAGTGAGTGAAATATTTGTTAAATCATATAGTTGATTAGTTTTGATTAAATCATATATAATTAGCTATAGGTATTAAAAATAATGTTTTATTAATATTATATAACTCATCAACAAAATATTCGAATTTCTTATCTAGAAACTCAAATTGTTTTCTTTTAACTTGAAAATGTTAACCAATGAAAATTTGTATTCTTGTCATTTAAGATAATAAAACAATACAGTAGTATTAGTGATAGTAAATAGAGTAATCTTGGGGCATAAAATAAAACAAGAATTGTATAAGCAATTTTGAAGATCAATTGAAGAGTTGAATTGATGGACAAGCTTATCTTTTGAGATTTATATCTCCTTATTTACAACTAATCACTTCATATTTCCAATTAATTATTTTATAATTAGATTTGCACCAGTGGTACTAGAATCAAAGTTTTTCTTAAAATATATTTAAATTCAATACTGTTCTGACTATTTATGGGATCAACAAGATAGATTAGTTTGAATACAATAGTTTGGTTAATAGAAGATTTTGGAGATTTTGCAAAAATACTAGAGAACAAGATCATTTTTGTAAAACTTTACAAGATATATAGTAGAGCTCACATACACCAAAATCCCAAGAAATAAAGAGAGATTAACAAAGGGATTTACAATAATCGATTCATATACACTCCATGAAATACACATCAAATAGTTTCTTAAAATATTTCATGTAATTGCACATTTGAATTCTCTATTGTCTTTTTTCCTTTGCATTTTTTGTAAATTTTGCATAGCCAAATGAGAGACATGAAGAATCTTAAAATCTACACATTCTTATTGAATGCTGAATGTATGATAAAAGTTAATCTCATAAGAGGATCCAAAAGGAGAAGGTAAAATTTAACACAACTAGAATCCACAAATAAAAGATGAAATGTAACCATTTTATTAGAGAGAGATAATGTCACAACTATAATACCAATAGCTATACGAGTTTGACTAATCAGATAGGACCAGATTCGACATGTCATCCATGCATACATCTGATACAAGGGTTATGCTTCCATTGTGCGTCTCTACTTTGCTATATAATATATCCAAGGCTTGGGGCATCAAAGTTTTGAGTGTGAAACTTGTGCTTTCTCTTGTGTTTCTCTACTATCCTCAAAACATTACAACAACACACTTTTTTCTTTTGTCCCATTTTTTCTTGTTTCTAGTAGTTTAGTAGTGTTTTAGACAATAGATTAAGCCTTAGGATAGTACTTAGTATAAAACAATCAGTTCATGCTCCATCATAAACAAAGTCCAAATCTAGCTCAATGAACCTCTCAATAATTACAAGTTTCTAGAACAAAGGCTGGAAATCTCCTACCAAGATCAAAATATATTTGCTTCATATTGTATCCTATTCGTGTTGAACAAACCACACATTGATGTTTACAATACTAGTTTTTCTCACAATAATATCAAAAGTTTGCAGAACTCCATCTCACAAGCTTTAAAGCAATGAGATTCAATCAAAACAATGTTTTGTAGATTCCATTCCCTATTCAAAAGTCTAGAACTCACTGCTTGCGGCCATAGGTTCTTGCAAAAGAAGCATTTGTGACCATTTTGTGCAAGAGACTTGTGCATGCGCCATTTGACTGCAACTCTCTACTAATAGTTGTGATGGTTGATGAGCAATTGAGTGGGTAGAGCTATAAAAGGCCGACTTACTCTTCAAGAGGTTACTTTTCACTGTTTGTCATTTTATATTTTTGAGGAAAAGCCCACACCATTCTAAAAGATTTGTTGCAAACTTGAGTGTGGAGTGTAGAGTGCAAGAGTGATAGAGGGGTAATACAAGAGAGACTAGATTTAGATACTTGCAAGATAGCGGAGAAGTGATGGTAGTAAAGATAGGAGCAAAACCATGCAAAGCAAAAAAGATCATTTACAAACTCCCAAATTATTTGAATGGGGATTGCATTGTAGAGCTAAGTACTTGAAAAGTAGAAATCTAGACTTCTTGCTGTGGGACTGGAGTTTTCAAAAATGTAATTGCTAGAAGAGATCTGAAACAAATTATACATGATAGGAAAGTTGTTAAGGACCAACCTTATTACCTAGATAAAAGACCAATAGCAAGGAGTCTTAGGAGAGAAGTGCATGCTCTTTGGCCAAATATACATGGATATTACTCAAGATAGCAAGAATATAAATACCAAGATAGATGATGCATTTTCCAAAAGGAAGTCCACTTATAGGTATAGGATAAATATCTAAAGGATCCCATCCAACATGTTGTAACAAAATTGATCATGGAGTTGTTCCGATTGAAATGAACATCAAATGTCAATCTCAATTGAGCCATTTTCTTCCAACTCCTACACAAAAGAAATCCTATGAGTTGAAGATGGATGTTTCATGAATGAGTAAACAAGTAGTTGGAGTACATGGAACTAGGATAGCCATGATCATAGTGCCTTAATTGTACACTTCAATATAGGAATGGGCTTTTTGACATAAGAAGAGAAGGAGACATTTCCAAGTCACTTCCACATCCGGCCTACTTCAATGGACATCTCAATTTTGCCAAGGAAATAATAAAATATCATGACATGGACTAGAAGTATGCTTGTACCAAGAAGTTTGTACCTCAAAGAATCCTACAACATCATCATGATTAGTAAGAAGGTACCCATGACAAAGGCCAAAAGCTTGGTTTCTAAGAAATGAAAGAAAACTATGTCATTGAAGTATTATTAAGAGCGGAAGTGGTGAAGCATGGAGACAAGGTAGAATGAAGCCTCTATAGCTAATGAGGTCATTTTGATGCTAAGAAAAAAACCTCCCAAAATGAGAACATGTCAAGCAACAATAACTCATTTACACACATCTTGTCACCAAATACCAAAAATGAAACCTCATAAGAGGCAACAAACACAAGGCACAATCATCACCAATAATTAAAGAAGTCACAAATGACCAAGTGAAAACACCTTTAGAGGATAACAATAATGCTTCCATTGAGATTATGAAGAAAACACCCATGAAAATGCCTATCTTCTTCCCCTAACAATGCCAACTAAAGGATCATATGGTGAACATTATTGATGTCATTTTGGGTACACAAACCAAACAAGGTCCCATAATGGTTGAGTAAATGCAGAAGCTAGAAGTAGAAGCCTAGAAGTTGAAAGAAGAAAATTCCACTATGAGCCACCTACAAGAAGGTGATAGACACACCTCCATAGCCTTGGAGACAATATCAAAATGCATTGAGATGGAGAGTGCTCCTCATAATACAACACTAATACAATCTCTAGCTCAAGGAGATGAAATGAATAAGATGGAGGATATTTGCCATCATCTAAAATACAATAATTATTGGATGGTGTGGTTGATGTTGGTATACTTTGTACATGCAATGTGATGCCAATGATAGAACTATTGGAAGAGATCATGCTCTACTACAAAGAGTTGGATTCCACGACTGACAAGCCAATCAAATGTGTAAAGTACCTTCACAAAAGGGGAAGTATAACTACCAAGGACAAGGTCCTACTTCATACCAAACTAACCAACACCAATAAATGACTTGCAAAAGAGACCACATCATTGCAAGAGAAGGACTAGTTGCTTGAGAAGTTTTAAAAGGAGGAATTGGCATTATGAGAACAAAAAAAATCATCCTAAGATGCCTACAAATAGAGGTTGATGTAGTGCGTACTAAGGTCAAGGAAAAATAAACTCGACATGAAGAACAGATTAAGGCACAAGACAAAGAGCTGACAACTATAAGAATAGAATTAGAGGCTGCTAATACAAAGGCAACTCCAGTAGAGGGATGGTATAAGAACCTAAAAGAGCTCATAGATCTTCACATCCACAAACTTAGTATGAGTCTAAAATGACCATGAGAGAAGGAGGAGGAGATTACAATGAAAATACAAGAAGACTTGAAGTAATAACTTCAACAAGATTGCAAGAGCTTAACAAACAAGCATATGGAGCTTCTAACAACCATAAAGCATATGGTAACTCAACTCTTGGGCCAATTAGAATAGATGGCTAATGACACAATAAACCAAATGAAGATCAAAGACTTCACAAATCAGATCAAGGCTCTCAAGAGGAAAGTCTATAAAAATGACTAATGAAAACCTTATCCCTCAAACTATAAAGCCACACAATCTCCAAGTTCAAAGAGCCACAAAAAAGTGTTGCAAATAAGGTGATTGGGTATAGAAGGGAGCTTGTAGAGCTCATTATAATCCATGGATAGTTTATCACAAGAGGCACCAAATTATCATGTGATGACTAAAAACCTCAATGATGCCTTACAACCCAATCTATGGTAACCTTTTTAATGAGCAACCCATTTTGTAGTTGTTTATATATCATAATTTGTTTGCATCTTATTGTTCATTCATATCTTGTCATTGTAGTCATGACACTTTCTACTTATAAATAATTTTTAGACCTTATTCTACATATGAAATCCAAGTGTACCACTAAATGACACAAGAAAATACAACAAATCTACTAAGGTTGCAATGCCATGTCAAACATACCTACTTGGAGCTTAGATTAGGATAAGATTCAGATAAGATTAGTAAAGATTAGATGTGAGTAAAAGATCTCTAATCTTCTATAGTCATTGGATCTCTTTGGTGGCTAAGTAGGAAATTTATGTAGGGCTTAGATCCAATCTTTATTGTGTTCCTTTGGTGCAACTTTCCATTGCAAAACAAGGTTATACCATCCAAATTATCAAGTTGGTGTATGTGTCTATGTTTGCTCTCTATGTGAATACCTATGTACTTAGTCATAAGGAATATTAGTGTAGAGGAGTAAGCCCTAGAGTGGAGGAATCAATTTTGTGGAACTAGAGGGTGGACCTCTAAGTGCTCAACATAGGCCAAGAACAATATCGTAATGGACGTTTACAAGCCTAGGCATCATTAAGTACCATGAATTGAGAGACTAACTAGTATGAATCATTCTAATGTCCTGTAATGGAGTGCCTTCAAGGCAAGGTTATATACTATGTTATCATCATAATGATAGAGAAATAAGAACTTTAGGAGATCTAACTCCAGTTTACTTTACACATTTCATCCTACTACTTATGAGATACTTTATTATTTGTCTCTCTTCTATGACCCAATATTTGTAATGATGGTGTAGAGGATATGTCATAGAGTGATCATGAAGATCATTGACAAGAATCTTGTCGGGCTAATTGGAGGGTAAGGAGATTCTAGAGCAAAGTGACATTTGTTATGAGTGATCCATCACCATTAATAGTCCTCTAGACTATAGTTACAATGAAAGTGATTAGTAATTGTTTACATTTTTGTAGTATGCCAATAAGGGTGATACTAACCTCTTTTGAGAATGACTTTGTCCAAGAGTTTAAATAAAAACCAATAGATTGTTATCTTTATGCCACTTTTACCTCATTTTTAGTCATATCCAACTTGAATCCTTGTGCAATCAACTAGTTCTTACCACAATATGCAAATTTGAACAACAGTATGTTGCTATATATATAATGTGTCTGTAGCAACTCTGAGGTTATAAATATAAGAAATAAATTTATTATATTTATTGACTATATGGAATGTTGCACCTAAATTTAAATTTAGATATAAGATTGAAGCATAAGTGATATACGCAGTCAAATTTTGACCTACATTAATCTATGTATGTACTAATTGAGATAATCCTTGTATGTTAGAAAATATAACTTGATTCTTGGATAAAAACAGTCAAAAATCAAAACACAATTGACCTTGGAATCACACTTGATTCAATTCTAACAAAAACCTCTTTCTTAGCCTCCTTATGATTTACCTAGTAATGATGGAATACCTCCTCCTCCTTGATGACTATTAAGGTCTTCCAAAGTGTGGAATTCTGCTTTTTAATCAATTTTTGAATTTTCTATATTGAAACAAAATAATCTCCTTTATGTGCCATATTTGGGGTATATTTGATATGAGCTAAAATAAAACCCTAAATTTCTTATAGGTTCATATCCTTGAAAAAACTAACTTAATGATCTTGATAATATTTATAAGTCTGGTTGATGTCATGAAAAAAATTTTTAGTAATCCACACTTGGATGGAGTGGAGTAAAACATTTTTGTAACCTGAAGGGCTAGAATCATTATTGTACAACTTCTTTTGTTTCAATTTTTTACGTAGATGTGCTTTTGCATCCTCCTTTACTCTCATGTAGTTGGGTTGAAGAGCTTGTAGATTCACTTCTTGAGTACAATGCACCTCTACATTTGATAATTTTGTATATAGTGTGTGCTTGGTTGAGGTTCTTTGCAATATTTTGTTCTCAATTATATGCACTAATGAATTCATGAGTCTGTAGTCCATTGACACGGGGACCTCAATTTTTGATAATTAGGATGAAGTGCTTTGCAGCTCTTTATTGAGTGTCGGCAATGCATCCTTTACTTTGTGATCTACCTTATCTATCATTGCCTTTGCCTCAAGTAGGAGCTGAAGGCTTGATTGTTTGTTTTCCCAATTGTAGTTTCTTGAGTTTATCATACAAATACCTTTCAATAGGTGCAGAAAAAATGAAAATTGTAAAAAGTGCACAAATGTAGATAATCACTCCAAAATCTCCCTGTCAAATGGAAATCAAGAAAATTCTAAATCCAAAGAATTTTTCATCATGGGAGAGGATTTAATTTGTCCAAAATATCCAAAACTTGTCACCAACTGTGAAGCAGCTATAAACACAACCTTGAAAACATGACTTTACATTTGGAAATAAAGTTTTACCTTTGCATGGTTGGCAATGTATATTTGTTGTCTCAATAACTGTCATGGTGCGCTCTCTGACAACCAAGTAAATGTGGTCACATTTATAAGAGTTGGTTAATCCTCAATACGACAAGTTTCTTGGTACACCGTTCCATTAATTCATTAAATCTTAAATCCCTAAGTATCTTGAGCGGAACGTTGATTTCTGATCAAATTTGTGATGAGTTCTAGGTTGAATGGGTCAATAATTTCCTCTTGCTAATAATCAAAAGATTGCTCAAGTTTAAGTTAAATTGATGAACCAAGTGACTTCTTCAATGATCAAGTTGTGGCTACACTCATTTTTCCTCTCACAAAGGTTTATCAAAAGCCTCTCATGTAATATGTCACTCGTGTAAATTATAAATGCAATTCTATTTGATTGTCCAATTCTTCCAAGATAATATACGTGAACTTTTTGATGGTCAGGTTGAAGACAAATGCTCATAGTTAATACTCCTTATCTCAAATAGTGCACCATGTATGAAGAGAGTGGGAGAGGATCTCAATAGGATCTCAAAATCTCTATATGAAGAGAGTGGGAGAGGATGTTGTATTGACAAAGAATACAACATTCTCAATGATGCATCAGGTCACCTACTTAGTTCATGCAATGCATAATGTTTGTGAAGTAGTAAGATTGTGGATGCCTCTTGCCAAATCGATTCCTTGGATCAATGAAGAAAATCTTTTCAAAATCAGCTTATCAATGAACTTTCTTGTAAAATGAAAACTTCTTGTTTTGCTTGTCATCACCTATCACATGTTGTGGAACATGGATCAATACTATTGCCACATAAGCAAAATGGATTTTAGCAAGTTAAAAGAGTTGGTCTCCCCACTCCAAAATAAATTTATTGACATAGTTGACATCATTAGTCAACCTTTTAATGAGGGAGTTGCTACCGGTGATTATCATTCAACTTGAGAAACAAAGACAAGCAATTAAAGAATAAATCTCTTTGTTCAAAGTTTATCAAATATCAAAGGCTAGTTCGACAAGAATTTATGTTCAACAACTTGAGGATATTCTAGGCTTCCGACGACAAATGGTTGGTGGATCAGGTCGACAAGGAGCTCCTCCCCTCGTTGTATGGTCATGTTCCTCTCATCTCAAGCGAGTCTTTCTCGCATGCAGAACCTAGTTGTTGACATTACCAATCACCTACTTGTTCACATTATCAATAATCATGTACAACTATTGGTAATGTGAACAATACCAATAGTTGTACATGATTATTGAATGTAATCGTGATCTGTTATAATTTGAATGTAAAATATATTATGCTTTGATTATTCAGTTAAAAAATGATCCTCTAAAATTTGAATGTAAAATATATTCCTCTTTGAACCCCATTTTCCGGCCATTTTAAATTTGATTTTCAGTTATTTCAAATCTACAAACTTTACACTTTTATTGATATTCTATTACCCATTTGGGAAGACCTTAGTGATGACGATGCCTCTTCGCGGACGGACATCCTTTCCAATTTAAAATATGGCGAATATGCCTATTTGCTACTGATTAAATTGCTCCTCCGCCCTCTCTCTACTGTAGGGTGGATGTTCAAACGTTTTCACCTCATAAGACCCTTGCTTTATAATCTACGTCCAAGGTTCAGTCCAATCGAAAGGCTCAAGCCAAGATGTTACCGCTGGTCTGTTTTCTCCCTCCATCCAACTCTTTTGTACGAAAGGATCTCCGGATTCTCAAAAGATTCCAGGCATAGAAAACCCGGTTCCGACCTTGATCGGATAGCGATGGAAAACCACTTTGACCCCTTGTTGATAACGACCGTCCTTGTTTACGCTCCTACGGAGATGGAGATCATTCCCACTTCAAAAGCTGGAGTATTCATAAAATGTAAGACCTAGGATGACCTCCGTCCATCCAGCTCTGTTACCCGGGGCCCAGGTCCTTTTGCTTGTCGATGGACTTTTGGCGCCAGAACCAGAAGTAACGGTCAATTTCGTTGAGTTTGAAATCGGCTTACGTTGTAGCCATCAGCCTCGGACAAGCTCGTTTTTTCCAAATCTTGCACGCTCAGGGAAGGAGACGGAACGAATCGACGGGAGTCGTGCTTTTCTTCGTTTCCCGTTGAATGTTCGGCCCGCATCCCCATTTGTCCCAACAATTTTCTCGGGGTTCCAACATTTGATTTAGTATGAGTTTGAGTTCATTTGTTTCTCTCTCGAAGGTGGAGAGACGGGAACTTTAAATGGCTGCGGGATAAATTCTCTAGAAATTGCTCCCGATGGCCGCCGGACGAGGAGAAAGTGGGCGGTACAGAGTTCACAAGCTGACAGAAGGGCTTCACTTTGTCTTGGCTTTATGGCTTGGGGGAGATTTGATGTGTGTTGGACGGAAAGGGGAAGGGCGCGGCGGGGTGGCGATGAGGAGCAGAGGGAGCAGGAAGGTGGAGTTGGTCAAGGATTTTATGATTATGTCCATGGATGTCGAATGGTTTGGAGCACGTCGCTTGCTAGCTTAGCCCAATTTCGACTGATCTGGTCCATGAGTTCGTTTCGTTTCCCTTCGTTTGTTGGCGCGATGATGAGATCCCCCTTAATTTGAGACGTTGCGTCATGAAATATTTTTGAGCTTTGGTTTCTGTGTAATTTTGTTGATAGTGCTGAGAAGGGGGCACATTCTTTTACAATGGATCCTTCTTGGATGGAAGTTGTGCTGGATTCTATCAAGAATCATCAGTTGCAGATGGATGAGCTCTTCGTACAACAAAAGTATCTTTACTTGCAGTCACTGAGTGGATTGGGGTTCCCGGAGCCTCCCGCGAAGCGAAGAAAAGCTTGCAAACAATTTTACGGCGCCATTGGGAAAGAAAACTACAATAGCGCTGCAGGGTGCGCTCCTCAACAACAGAGTGTCTGTACGGAGATATACTCATCCAGACGACAGTCTAAGAAGCCTATTCACTCCAGTATCTTGGAACCGCATTTGACGACTCGGTCACAAGAAGTTGATGGACTTCAATCAGGAGAGAAACTCAATTTGCAGGAGGCTATCATGGAGAATTGCAATGTAGAAAGTGAAGGCAAATCGCTCGAGCCAGAGGTAGACGTTGTAGCTACCGACCCTCCAGTTAACGAGAGAATTGTAACAGTTCCAGCGAGAGTTTTGCCTGGTAGGGGAAGAAAACGTGGTGCCTCTGCTAAGATTAGGGATGGCATTGTTGTCGCTCAAGCTGGTGAGTCTATCGATGTCGCCCAATGCCAAGAGGAAGGATTTCTTCATACGCTTGCTGCTCCACCGCCTGTTAGAATGACTCGTCTTCGAGCTAGGCTTGCGGAGAAAGGAGACGGCAATGCGGTTGTGGAGCAGGATAAGCAATTGGTGAAGCCGAGGGCGCAGAAGGGGAGGGCCAAAGCTTTGTCGAAGTCAGCAGTTGTGGCTGTGGATAGAGTACAAGTGGCCCAAGGAGTTGCTAGCGGGCAGTCGGTAGAGGAAGCAACGAACAGCGACTCAGTTTCCACAGACGAAAACAGGAAATCTGGCCTGGTACACGATTTGGTAGAAAAGAATGTGAAGCTTTTAGTCAATTGTAGTATTAGTCAAATTCCACAAGAGGAGGAATTGATGAAGAAGCCGAGGGCACGGAGAGGCAGGCCAAAAGCCATTTCGAAGAAAGGTGAAACTGATGTATCTGAAGGTGTTGCCGATGGGCTTTCAACAGAAAAGGAGGCATCAAGGAGTGATGGAATTCAGCTGCGTGATCATAGTAGTGGAGAAGATCTGATGGATAACGATTTTGATGGGCTGAACCAACATGCGAAGGATGACAAGTCCATCTCTGTCCTGGAAAGCGCTCCGGATCATCCAAAATCCGAAGCAGTGGTACATACATTAGATGGTTTATTAGCAAAAGGGAGAGGAAGTGTGAGCATGGAGCTAAGGCAGATGGGGACCAATAAACAGTGTGAATCAGGTGACGTCGTAAGGGATGAGCGCACAATGTCAGTCCATGACAGCATAGGGGAAAGCGAACTGGAGGAGCAACCGGTGAAGAAGCTGCGGGCAGATCGACGCAGGGCCAAAGCCGTCTCGAGGACTGATTCGAAGGAAGAAGAAATCAAGGTACCCGGAAGTGTTGCTCATGTGCAGCTAACAAAAGTGTCACCAAGAAATGAGGTACTTGAATTGGATTGTCATGAGCAGTTTCTTAAGGGTGGGGATCTGATAAAGGATGATCACATGAAGGGTTCGAATCATGGGGTTGGCATAACATCTATTGCGCAGGACGAACTTGTGAAGGATTACAACCCCATGTCTGTTAAAATCGAAGCAGTGGTGTTCGCAAAGGGAAGAGAAGATGCGAGGATTGATCTCCAGCAGGTGGAGACTTGTGAACGGTGTGAGGGCGGAGACGTCGAGAGGGATGAGCCTACACTTGGAAATGCGAATGGACATGTTAACACGCATAATGCACTGGAAGAGAAACCGGGCAAGAAATCAAGGGCGAAGAAGGGCGGTGCAAGCAAGGCCTCGAAGTCAGCACGTCCTACATTGTCGAAAGAAAGTGTGCCTCAAGTTGCTGCAGATGTCCAATCGGAGGGGACAATTGATCTGTGTCCTAAATCAATACATGAAGACGGTGATCGCCAGCTTGCGGTGACAGGCCATGTAATTGAAGAGCACATAAGGAGCCTTGCGGTCGAGAATGGCGGGGATGTCCAAGTGCAGACGTCCAGGGCACCAAGTAGGAGCCTAAAACCTGTCCCACATTCAGAATCTTCTCGCAAGTTTGGAGAATCTCCGGCTGAGGCTTTGATAGGAGTGCATTGCCTCCCTACAGAAGATGGTCAAGGCCGTATGATGTACACAGAACACTCAGATGATGATGACCTGGGCTCTGAGAGGTGGGAGGATATCAAGAAGTCAGCCAAAGTACGAAAAGGAAGGGGAAGGGCCATCTCTAGTTTCTTAGGATATGCCGATGGAGATTTATTTCCTCTCAGAAGTATCGCCCTAGGAAACGATAACGTCTTCGACTTGGCACTGGAGCAGGATCGGAAGGAGATCGAGTACGCAATTGCTCCACAGGAAGGATTGAAGGTGACCACGCAGAGTCCACGACCATTCTCAGATCTGCTGGAGAAGTTGGATGCTGAAGCGTTTGCACACACGCAAAAGAAATCCCACGCAGAGTTGAATTTGAAAGAAGGAAAGAAGGATGAGACTATACAGGCCGATGTATTCAGTACTCTCAGAGGAGGACAGTCAGTGATGTCCAAAGACTTCGATACAGAGTTTGACTTTTCTGCAGGAGTGAAAGCTGGTGACAAACAAGAACCTTCATCCGGTTCAGCGGAGGAAATATCTGAATTGGAGCTTGCTTGTGCAGATATAGTAAAAGAAAGGTTGGAGAGTATGCGTTTGAATCCCGAGCAGGAGAAGGCTTGTACACCGGGATTTTTGATGAAAGGATTTCATGGTAGTTTCGCGGGTGATCAAGGTGGTGTGTCTAGGGCAGGCGGACAGTCCCTAAACACTTCGGTTGCTCAGACTTCTGTCTCGAATTTGCAGCAGGGGCAGAATGTGACAGGTGGCGTACTTTCAACGACCCCAGAGGCACGGATGCAATCGTTCGGACCCATCTCAGAATTTCTAGAAAGAGCAGCTGGTGTAGTTGCGTCCCCAATGGGAGTTCACTTGCTGGTCAAGGAACTGACGCTGGAGCTAAAGAGTCCAGAGCCTAGGAGATTGAATACTGAAATTGTTATCGATCTATCTCCCGATAATGAGTCTGTACTGGGGAGAAAGACTGCACACGATAATGATGGTCCAGTGTTGAGATTCTGCAGAGGAGCAATCAATGCTGTTAACCAAGCGGGCCAAGGTGGAGACTTGGCGTCAAGAAGAAAATCGCCTGAATGGACGGTAGAGCTCACTGAAATGGAATCCATGTCTCCGTTGCATAACAGAACTGAAAACCAGGGTTCTGCGAATGTTGTGCGAGCTGATAGTAGTTCCTCGGATGCTCTGAAGTCCAATGCGGCTTCAGAATTTGAAGACTATCCTTTCTTGGCGTTGCAAAAGGTAAGAAGTGGATCTGAGGTCCCAGGGTGTGGAGCACCTCCGCTTCAGGAGATAGAACACACAAGAAGTATGATGTTGACAATGCGACCCTTCTCAGATTTTGGTAATGCTGATGCGTCTATCCTTAAGAAAGTCCCAACGAAAATGTCTTCATGCGATGGAGTCGCCCTACAAAGTTCGACTGCTGAGAAAACCTTCGAGCGCAAGGAGTCCACGACTGTGAATTTCCCCGAGATGAGAAATGGTCGTTTTGGACCCCAAACCGCAGGACATATGGGGTCAGGTGACACGGGACCTGTACAATGTAGCTACTCGATGGGGAAGGACGAGGCTTTTAACAGGGAGTTCTCCGAGAATAAACAGCTCAATGACAGCTCCAGGATTCCGGACTTGAAGGTCTCTCTAACAGGACCTCCTACAGCAGTTCATGGAGAATTTGGCTTGTTCAAAGAAGTTTTCACGTTAAAGTCTCCTCTAAGATCTCAGAAGCGTAACGTGGTGGAGGATTCAGGTAACTCTGTGCCGATGGTTAGGGAATCAAGTCCTCAATTTCATGTCTCAGAAGCCAGGAGAGTCTGTAAAGCTGACACAATGAGTGAAAGACCTTCCTATAGGCAAAAACATCGAGACTCAATTCACGTGAAAGAGCCAAACACTCTACAATCCACCTATGGGCATGATCACACGATCCCCGCGTGTGACACCAAGTATAGCGAAGTTGGGTATTCAGGTACTAGAACACATGCAGCGGCGAAATTTGCCAGTCGTTCAGAACCAGAGCTGACCAGACTATCAGGTGTGTTGCTCGTTATGCGTTAAGGTGTTTTTGGTTGTAAATGTTGATCGCGAACCTAAAACTATAGCTATGCTAAACATCCAGTAGACGTCGTTTCAGGACTGTTCTGCGTTGTCTGTTAGGAATCTTTCAGCTGTTCGTGAGTATAAGTTTATGTGTAAGTAACCCTGAAACGACAGCGACGCTTACGTTTGGTATTTTAAAAGTGTCTTAACAAGGACCCCCTCCAACATTTGTCCATTTGGCACACCCGAATAGGCGGCCTCTAGGGTGATCGAACTTGACGAGAGTGTTTTGATGGTCTCATTTATGCCAGACAATGTGTCCGTTCGACATATACATCATACAGGCTTGTACAATATCCTGACTTAGATAAGCTTCATCCCTGTAATAGGTGCACAAGGACTACAGCACGAAACAGCCAAGACATTGAAGCGTCAAAAGATAAGCGACATTCTGGCAAACTCACCACCTGAGAGCGATTGCCCCAGTCGTTCTAAAGTCGAGTTTCAGAAGGAGAGTGGCACAAAAAGAGGTACTGAAACTATAGCAGCTGTTAGCAGTCCTCATAGCAGTGCCTCTCAACGCCAACGGGGCAACGTATTGAGTGTAGGTGAGGTTGCATTGAGATCTCCAGAGCACCTCGAGAGTGACAACTGTTCCGGTGACACCGTAGTCTTGAGTGACGACGATCAAGATACTTCAGATTCCAGGGTGAAATCATTGGGTTCATTCAGGACACAGAGTATTGAACTGGACGTCCAGCGTACTTCTCTTAATAATCCTGAGGAACCCGCATTGTCGACACCTATGCTTGCAGACCTCTATCCTTGTAGATTGAGTTCCAGCCTTGTTGGTAACTTGCCAGGGAATAATGGTGCCGTTAAGGAGGTGAGTGTAGTGATTGAGGGGAAAGTAAAGGAAAACGTAGTTTGTTTAGCTGGCACCGTCCTCGCAGATGACCACAGTAAAATGTCTGAACAGGTCTCCATAGAAACCATTAGTCCTTTAGGTGCATTTGGTGGAAGGTTGGAAAGCTCAAAAAGGGTTCAGACCTCTCGTCTGTTTTCTATATCCAAAAGGTCGAGAACGTCGACATCGGAAGCATCAGAAGAAGGAGCCTCGAAAGATGTCAAGGTGGAAGCTGCGGTGCAATGTCTTCAACATACAAGCGACATACGCTCGGGAAGCACAGTATCTTTAAATGATGAAGAAGAATGCTTTGATCCGGAAAGTTCAGCCGACACAAGCTGTGAGTCAAAAAGGTTGTCCAGATCAACAAAGTCACATGGGGAGGCAATATCCCGTTGCGGTAAAGAAAATGTCCATCGTACAGAGGACGGGAACATGCAGTGCAATTCCTATTACGGGCAATGTGAAAGGGTCGACAGTAAAGCGTCCATATCAAGCTATGGGAAGGACTGCACTGAGGAAACATGTTCAGCAAGAGTGGCACAGTCAAATGAGAGACCGCGGACCAACTCGAACATCGCCAACCCTCCCCCACAGACGTCTAGATTGGTTACCAACGTCAGAACATTCATTCCAGTCAATCAACGCCCGACACCGACCTTTATCCCAAATGGTATGCACATTCTTTCCTCCTTTTTCGTACAACAAGAGGTGCATGCCACGAGTTATTGCTGTCTTGCTTCATTCCTTGGCGAATGTTCTCACATTAAAACATTCTCCTTGAGGGTTATTCAGGTGATAATACCGTAGGCGCCTGACCTTAGCTGATGAAGAGCATTATTGTGTAACTTTCCTTTTGTTTACCTATTATGTGCTGAGTTGTCTTATTGTGTTTCGTAGTGTTGACGTACTCATGCTGACATAGAGCATGCAGAGGTTAATTCCAGTTCTCATACACTCGCTCCGTGGGCGTTCCATAATACTTGAGACTCGGGCAGTTCATGTCCTGTGCACTAACATCCTCTTGCTGTTACCCGTCAAGATTCTGCCTCAAAATTACACTTGCTCGCACTCACAATGTACTGCAGGTACCTATGCATCACAAACATCATGCTAACCCCTGTATGCAGACTTACGTATGCTTACCTCTATGTAACTGATACTCATGACAATCTTTACTGGTTTACCATCAGTCCATCACTCTAATTTGTGGTGTTTTTGGCTTCCGCTCTCTTTCCTCAAATATGTGGTGAATTTGGGTAGAACCTCCAGGTTAAAGAGGTGCTCTTTATTGCCTGCTTTGCAGTCACCAAGGACATTTTAACCCTCTGATTACTATGCATGCTGCGAGTTATTTTCCATTTAAATGCTCGAAGTCACCCTTGCAGCTGGAGATATTTGTGCAAACCACTACTTGGTGTTAGAAATGGACTGTTTGGAGCTAATTAAAGTCCGCACAAATCTGACTTTCAGTTCGTACTTGCAGGTAAGAGAGACGTGAAAGTGAAGGCCTTAGAAGCTGCCGAAGCTGCAAGACGTTTGCAGGAAAAGCGTGAGATGGAGAAGCGAGAGCGAATGCTGAAAAGAGCGGATGTAATTGCCAAGCGTGCAATGGAGAAGGAGATGTCAAAAGAGGAGATCCGAAAGTCAGAACAGGAGTCAAAGTTATTACAAAAGGCTACTTCAGACAGCATCGGAACCAAAGATGGATTGACTGCTTCAACCAAGGCAATTTTGACGGACTGTACCAACTCTGAAAGTTTGAATAGTCACAAGAGTAGATCCACTCGTGCTCTTGCTATAAAGACAAAGATAGAGCAGGAGAAAACAAAGAAGTTGGAAGAAGAAATGAAGAGAAAGGAAGAAGAGCGCAAGAAAAAGGAAGCTGAAGTTCTTGCTCGGAAACGGAAAAAAGAAGAGGCCGAAAAGAAGGAGCGAGAAGACAGGCGAAAGAGGCAAGAGGAGGTGTTGAAACAGAGGAGAGAACAGGAAGAAAGGTTACGGGCTGAATTGGAGGAGAAGGAGGAACGACATCGATTATTGGTACGATTTCTCTGCACATATCAATCTACCCGCCTGGACATGAGCTCTGTCCAGCAAGCCTGACCATAATTTATAGTAATGACAATCTCTATTGTTCCTTTTCTTCATGAGAACCCGAAATTTTCACATAAGAGGATGTAGTTTGGACTGGTCTTCGAATTCGGTAGATAACGGACATGTTTCCTGTGTTCCTTCATTACCATGTAGCACATACATCAGCTTATCCTTTCTGACTTGGTTTCGGCGAGAGTTTTAGCTAATACATTATGTGGTTATTATCACCAGGAGGGAGTTGAGCAAAAAAGAAAGGTTCAGGAGGAAGAATTGAGGCGACAACGTCGAGCAGAAAGGGAAAGGGAAAGAGAGCGACGGCAGAAAGAGGAGTTGGAAGCTAAAGCTGCCAGGCAAGCCGAGAAGGAAGCTGAGCGCAGGAGGAAAGAAGAAGCTTTTCTTACTTTCAAGAGTACAGAGGAATATGAACACAGGGTATGGTCAGCCCTCATCGAGAGTGAGATTGTCTGCTTAGTATGTCAATTTGTGCAGATCTCTCCAGTGCACGTACTCTAACTGGTTCAGTACGGATGACGCAGAAGTGCTGAGCATGGTATGGAACCGAGTTTGCTATGGAACCGTGGGTATGGAACCGAGTTGTTTACAACAGGTTCTCTATTCACAACTCAATATCTATCTTTTCCTCATCATAGATGTCTAAAGTTTGGTGTTGCTATTCTTTCAGGTTGCTGAAAGTACTGGTGCAGCAAACACAGCCCATAGAGTACACAGTCAACACTCTACTGGGTTATCTTTGGACAAGCTTCGAGCATCCACTCTACTGTCCGCTGCAGCATCTCAATCTTTTGGTCCGCCAGCTCGAGTGCCAAGTACATCATGTGAGGGGCGAACCCACATTATGGCCACTCCAAAAGTGCAGAACAAAGGACCTACCCTCTCATCCTCGGCTATTAAACTGCAGTCCCTTGGCGCCGGTAAGGTTAACCAACATTCTGGTCATCACAGTCATCAGCTGCAATGTACAATGAACAGAAACAAACCTCGATTTCTTCAAGTGCAAAGTTTGTCGAAGTAAAAGTACACTGTATACAATCAGAATAGAACACTCACAGGTGGAATGTATCTTGCTCAGAGTGCGTCCACTCGCAACTCACTTATTGCTCGTTATCACCTTCACTAAACTTTGGAAATACTGCAGCATGTTTAAATTCTGACGGTTAACTGTGGCTTTTGTTTGTCTGTAGTTCGAAGAAGTGCCGAGATTGACCTTGGTCATAAGCACTTCGCAACACCAACAGTTGCTGTAATGGAGCATGACGATCTTGGGCCACAATCTTATGAAATCTCTCCTTACAGAGAATCATCTGATGATGATGAAGAAGAAGAACAGAGGCAAAGGCCGAAAAAGTTCATACCTTCTTGGGCAAGGTAAAAATACTGTGCAGTTCTCTGTGCAGTTCACAAATATTTATGGTCAGTATCTGCTTCCGAATAGATATGACCGGGAAGGAGTACGCTACATCCTTGTTTATATGATAAGTTCAGTATCTTCACTGCACCTCACTGAGACTAGATTTACACCTAAGTCGTGAAACGCTATGTTGTCTTTCAGCAAGGAGAATTTGATGCCTCAGTTACTCAGACAGCTCACTCAAGATCCCGACGAGATCTTCTCTGGTACCAAAACCTGCAGCTTGAAAGAAGGTATACGTACCTCTTTCAGCCTTCTCTCGTAAGGTGTTCATCTTGCATATTTGTATTCCTTGTATTGTGTTCTAACTAAATCTCCCATTTTATTACTCTCAATATATGTGCTCTTTGTACCAACCTCCGACTGACTGATTGTTCTTTCTCCTACGAAGTCTCTGACATGTGAACGTCTCTGATTTTGCAGTATTTGGTACAAATGGCTCTAAAAAGGTTCTCGACTTCGGTAGGCGTAGTGGTACTGGCGATTGGGTCAAAGATCGTGTATCTTGGAAAGAGGAACTACAATACAAGATCGCTATGGGTTACATGGGGCACTTCCACTGAGCTTCTCTGCGTACATTTATTGTTGGCTAACTTCAATTGCTGCAGCTGAAGAGGCTGGCTAGGCTGGGCTGTGCGGGGCGTCTGTTCTGCCGGGATCCGTGCTCATGTTTGATTATATAATGTTGTAAAATTATCTTGCTAGTTTGGCAAGACATTGTAAAGGGGCGTCAATACCCCAACGTTATAAATCTGTTACTGATGGAAAATTCCCGCCAATCTGAGTATCTTTTGTGAATGTCTTGTTCGACTATCTCGAGTACTGTGGCCGTTGACTCATCCATTTGTGGTAGAATTGTTAGCTTTTTACCCTGTGTTGAAGCTTGCGAATGCGACGGACGCAATATAGCAGGCCAGGAATTCCGAGATAACACCAGAGCGGTATAGTCCGAGTAACCAAATAGTACATTTAGTCTACCTCATGAAGGAAATAAGGTCATACATGAGGATGCTTGTGCTTAAAGAGTTTTGGCTTGCGGACCCATTAGGACAAAAAGAGGCATGCAATGCGGGTACCCAATAGGAGTTGTCAACTAGCCTGTTATGGAACACGTTTAAACTTTCATGCTTGGTCTCCGAAAACAACTTCTGGATGTGGTGGCAGGTGATCAATAAATTTATGAGGTTTTTGTGCATTAACTTTCATGGGTTGCTCTCCTTTTCCGTAAATTTTCTTATTTCTTTGTTGCTCGCTAATGTCTGACTTCCTTACACGAAATTTATGGATCTGTTCGTCCTGATATGAGTTATTGACCTGTTCTAATAACTAGCACGAGGATTCAGCCCTCTTGCGAAATCATTTATATTTTGTTGGAGTATTTGATTTAAATAGACTATCTAGTAGAGTTAAATCAACAATATTGTAAATGAAAGTAGATTCTTGATACAAAATCATTCAAATAATCTGTACAGATTGTTTCAGCAAGACTGAAGATCTCACTGCCATATATTGATAGGAAAGGCATCATGATCTGTGAAAAGAAAATATAATATGGATGTCTAAAGAACATTTTACTTCCGCTCATGTTGAGACATTTTACTTCCGCTCATGTTGAGTACATTAACCATACACGGGGAAAACACCTCAAACGAAAGACTGAATCTTGAACGAGAAGGTGAAAAAAGCTTACTATGTGTACTATGTAACATAGTGCTAAGCACCAATAGTATTGGTACGAGAAATTTGTCCTACAACACATAAGATATCTAAGATATATAAGATATCTGCCATGGTAAACGCTATATCCTTGATGGCATCATATGTAGCTATCCTTATCTCCTCCAAAAGGACACCTTGTTGCATATAGTGTAGAACCACACTCACAAGCGAGTAATGAAGATATAGATAGGTGAACCAAACCAAGGTAGAACCTCATTGTTGGAGAAAAAGTAGCTAGTGCAAGTTAGAATGCCCTAATGCAAGGTTGAGCTAAGATCCAAGAGCTTGCACCTTTACTCAAGCAAGAGTTAAGGCATGCCCTAATAGCACCAATAATGAGGATGAGTCAACTAATAGAGAATGTAATGCATGCTTAAATTGTCATCAAGAAAGATTGCAAATCTCTAGTCCAATCAAAAAGGCAAGGAGGCAAAAGATGGAAGTCCATCTCATACCTATAGGGATAGGCCATCTCTTGTTTACTACAAAGGCACCTAAAGAGAAAAAGATCACTCTTTCACATTGATCACATGTGTCTCCAAAACTAGCCTACCAACAACCATAAAATGTGAGTACAGTAGAGGTACAAAGAGAGCTCAATCACCCAAACATGCTATAAGTGCCATCTAAATAGTATAAATACTAGATCCACTCCTTTACAAAAGATTGATAGAGATGTTTGTCTATATGCCAAATCCCTTATCACACAATAAAATCTCCTTGGTCCAATGATATCACCAAAGACTCCAATGAACCTCTTACCAAAATCTCTCCAATGTCATAAGAAGGTTGTAGAAGTGGAACTGTGTGGAGTAGATAAGCTGGTCAATGAGAAATATTAGAGTAGAGTACACCAAATTCCACAGATGGATCTCCTAATAAAGGAAGATCATCCACATGAAGAATATTGTTCACAAGGATAGTGTTTAAGAAGCGTGCAACAACATACTTAGATCCAATTGGCACTCCAAGAATGCATAAGCCACTTGTGGATGTGATACATCCCTTTAGAAGCTAGAGGTGAGGAAGTATACCTAAAGTGGAGTGGATCAAGATCTATACTTTGACACTTGGATTCTTAAGCCTACAATATGAGCTTGGTAGTCAAGTTGTCAAAGGCTTGCATAATCTAATCTGCATGGCCTATGATGTATGTATGTTTTCCAAGAAGGAAAATACACAATTTGGCATGGCCAAAGTAGTAGATAAGAGAACTTTAAAGTGAACCATGGCAAATAAAGCTTCCCTTAATGATCTTCTTGGTATGTATTGCAAACAGACTTCAAGATAGTAATTCCTTCTTGTGAGAAACCATGCTAGTAGGAAGAAGGAGAGTTGCCAAGGACCACATGAAAGGAATAAGACTTGCCAAGGATCTACCAAAATCTCGAAGCTCTCTTAAAATATATGCACATGAAATGCTATTACAACTGTTCTCAACACCCACTTTGGATGGATATCTAAGAATGCTCGAATTCCTATACATATAGTCTCATAATCTCTTATGTAGTAAATCCAAATTGATGTTGACTAAGGTGCTACTAGAAGTGATGAGGCTGCTAAATTACAATAGTACAATTACTAAGATGCAATAAGATCTCCCTAATAGCAATTTATCTAATGCTCCTTATGTCCTTCTCCATCATGAGAAGTTGATTAGCACCTAACACTTGACTAACTCACATAAGAACATCTCTTCTTGCTACTACTAAAACCACTTGAAAAAACTTGGTATAATCATTAGGAATTACATATCAAGAAGAAATCCCTAAGATGCAAACCATCTCTAACAAGCATCTTGATAGTAAGCATGGAGCATCATACAATGCATGCACAAAGAGTAATCTATCAAGACATAAAGGCTCCTCATGCTAATAGTCTAAGACCACTAATGGTACCGTCTCTTCCCAAATGATGTAATAAAATTAAGGAAGAGATGGTCTTTATATTAGGACTAGCAATAGACAAAGGATGTTGGGCCCGTGCTACTCTATTATACTCTCCAACCAGACTCAATATCCTACACCATTGTAATCAAGTGGAATCTATAGTATATTGTGGCTTAACCTATCTCTTGCAACATGTAGCTTGAATAGACTGCTCTTGTAAGGTAGCTCAATCCACCACTCAAACTCTATGAAATGCAGAAACTACCTCTCTCTGCCATGCACACTCTCCTCTAATATAACAAGGACAACATTCTTGAAGTAAGAGAAAGGAGGACCATTGTAACTCATCCAAGAGATCACATGCCAATTAATCAAGTGGTCAACAAAAAACATGTCTACTCTTATCATGGACTGTATGAAGAAGCCTACAAAAATAGTCATAAACTCAAAAAACTAGTTCCAATATAGCTCTAAAATATACCTGAAATCATAACCACTTCCATGCCTTGATTAGTATTCCAAAATTATCAACAAAGCATGTGTAATCCCAAGTGTCAACAATGTCAATATAATTGCATGTCTCATGTAAGCATCCTAAGTTGTCCAATCATAATCCTTGTGCATTTTTCACATATGGGTCTTTACTCATTGTAGGGTAAAGAGTAGATGAAACACCAAACATAGTGTATCTCAAGCCGCTTTGGGTTGCCTCACATGAGGAAATGAAATGATAACTAGCACAAAACTAAAAGTAATACATTATGCTCCTCTTCATATGTCCTCATACCTACAAAAGCACAACACTCCTCACATACCACCTCACAAGAGTAAATGCTGACTTAAAAAACCCTAGAAACTCTCATAACTTTTAATTGTTAGGAGTCCTGACTAATATATCCAAATTAGCAAAATATAAAGTAGACTAGTAAATTTGAGTGTTTGAATGATTTGAGTATGTGAAAGCAAGTAAAGACTCTAGAGATATTTGGGCAAGTAAGTTTTGGAATGGCAAGCAAGAAAAATTTGATAGAATTTTGCAACTTTTTGGCAATGAAATGGTAACCAAACTCTAAAATGAAAATTTAAACCTACCAAAAAAACCACAACACTCTCACATCCCACCTCACAATAGTAAATGCTAACTTAAAACAACTCTCATAACTTCTATTTCATATTTCCAAAGGTCTCAAACCAAGTCCCAATGGAACTTTAGCAAGGAAACACGATATTAGAATTGGAAATTCCTAACCCATCACTCTTATAATGAAGTAATCTCTCTAAACCCTAAAAAACTCAGTATCTTTGTATCTTTCTATTGAATTCTTTGTAATCTTTAATATGGTGATCACTTTATTATGATTTCTTATGGGCCAAGACTTGAGTTTTGAGTTCAATGAAATTGATTGGGAGTCTTGAATAATCTATCCAAATTAGCATTAGTAGAATATAAGTAGACTAGTAGATTTGAGTGTTTGAGTGTTTGAGTGATTTGAGTGATTTGAGTATGGGCAAGAGATATTTGGGCAAGTAAGTTTTGGAATGGCAAGCAAGAAAAATTTGATATAATTTTACAATTTTTTGGCAATGAAATGGTAACTAATCTCTAAAATGGCAATTTAGTAATATTTGAGATGGAAAAAAATCTAAACAAGTAGCTTGAAATTTAAATTAAAAATCAAGCATGAATTGTAAACAAAAGTTGTGTAGATTGAGTTCTATTGAAGAATTCAAGTTAATTCCTAAAGCAAATATTAAGGAGATAGTTAAGCAAGATCTAAAGGCTGCAACTATAGAGAAGTCAATATAAAGGAATTTCTTGATAATTTGAAGGCCATTGGAAAGGCTGATAGTAAACACTGTTGGTAATGTTAGAGTCTATGACATTCAAAAAACTTTTCTATCATGGTGATTCTAGAGTAAATAATGGCCAATGTGGTAATATGGTAGAGTTAGTGATGCCCAACCAAAAAAAAAGATAAATCTTGTGCAATCTTGATAACATTGGATGTTAAGGATTTTAGAGATCAATCCAAGATTGGAATTTCTTGCATATACTTGGATAAGAGGATCCATTGTATCAAAGAGAAATTGTAAAAGGGACCTACATATGGATCCTAGACTTGCAGATTTTTGTGGATGGGTGACATAGATCATGAGAGGCATTTGTCTAGTGGTGGTGTGACAACCCGGCAAATATCACTTTTGTGGTAATTGGGTAAGTAAAGTTTGTTCCCGCAGAGATACGAGTCAGAAATGTCCAAATACAAAGTCAAACAGTAACATGTAGTTCTTCTTGGTTGCGTCTTTAATCTCTCAGGTAGAAACCACACCCAGAAGAGAGTAACAAGCACTGATTCACAGTCTTGTCACAAATTAACACTCCTTAATCACAACTCCATCAAATCTTTCCAAACAATCTTGATTGTGATGATTCAGGCTCTCCCAAAAATGGCACTTCACTGCAAAACAACTTCGCCTCAGAACTGTGTTCCACCCCTCCACTGAAGGCACAACTTCCTCGATCGAAATTGCTTCACATCAACTTCGCACTGCAGTCATAAATGCAGAATACTACCAACACTCCAATTCCTCTCAGATCTGTCAAGGCATTGCTTCGATTGCACTTCACTCAGGATCAAACACACAGAATGAAGATCAGGTTGTGGAATCCAACATCCAACAAGCACACTGACTTGCACTTTGAATTTCTCCAAACACTCACAAACACACTTGCAAAGCTGATACTTGGAATCAAGCTGAAGGGACGAGCACTACTTCACAGCACTTCACTTTATCTATTCTTAGAAATTATGAGCACTGAACAACATTTCTTTGCAAATGTCACTCTTAAGTAGTGAATCAATCAACAGTTCTAACAACTATACCGTTCTACAACAACTCTTCTAACTTGTAGATCCAAAATGACAATGCACCTCTTCATATCTGCCTCTTCAAATCTCAAAACTGTTACTAATCCGATCTGATGTCTACTTCTTCCTCGGCTTTCAAACCCGAACCTGAAGTAACTTTACTTCCTAATATTCTGTCCTCGGGTTTCACATCTCCTACTTCATCTACCAATTCCAGCAATTCTCTTTCATGATCTGAAATTGCACTAGTGGGTAATCTATCTAACTCATTATCTCTTGACCCACTCTTCTCTAATGTCTTTGATGGTAACTCCGAAGACATTTGGACTCCTATGTTATCTACTTCGGGTTTTGCTCTAACATCCCTCCGAAGTTTTTCTAGCTCTATTTTCACTAAGTCTAATCTAATTGAAATGTTATCCTCTACCTCTAAAATCTTTCTGTCTAACCGAGTTCTAAGACTAATCAACAAGGCGTTCATATCTGTATCCTTTGCTTGTCTTCGCCTCGTCTCCTGCACCAACAACTTCAACTTGTGCAGTCTTGCTTCTTCAATCCGCACGCTGGCTTTTGTACTCAACATTGCATTTACCCTGAGGACTATCTCCTTCAAAGGCTCCAACCTCATCTTCCTTTCTCGTTCTCAATTTGCAAGCCAGTCCTCTCAATACATTGCTAACTCTGCCTGGAACTCGGCTTTTACCGTCTCCTTCTCCTTCTGTACAACCTTCTCCTCTTGATTACAAAGTTACTCTCGTAATCGATCTTCTTCTCTATATCTTGCCGCCAACTCTCGTTGCCAGAGTTGCTTCTTCTCTTCCATACTCTCCATCACCCTATTGAGCTCCTAATCCTTTGCTGCTACTCTCGCCATAGCATGGATTACTTCTACTCTCAAATCAGCAAACTGCTGCTTCAAGATTTCATACTCCGCTACTTGTCTCTCCCTTGCTAGGTCACTCTTCTTCACAAGATCCTCTCAATAACTTACTTGTCTCTTGAGGTCTTCAATTACCTGACTTCTCTCTACTGCCTCCGCTTGCAGTACTTCCCTTTCCTCCTCACCTTGGGTTACACTCTTCTTCAACTCCGAGTTCTCTTCTTCTAATCTCACCAACACCTGCAATATAGTCTTTACCTCTGGACAAGTCGACTGCATCTCCTTCTTCTTGTGCTCCAACTTCACCAACAATGGGCACACGATCTCTCACAGGTACTCCACTCCATCACTGGCAACTACTTCCTCCCGCGGAGTGGTCTCTCTTCTCACTTCGTGTTCTCTCAATACTCGCCTTCTTCTCTGCAGTCTTTGTATCGGAATCGAAGCCTCACTTCCCAAGCTTTCTCCTACCTCTTCCTTCACTTTACTCAGTCCCGCATCACACTTTGCCTTACGTCTCGAGCGAACTCCTTGCTGTACTGCAATTTTCTTCTCCTCTGGCATAGTTACTTCGTCTTCCAATTGTGTATTGTCTTTGGCTTCCAACTCGGCTTGCACTTCTTCTTCATATTCTTCAGCCGTTGGCGCCGATGTCATCTCTCCACCTTCATCACTATCGCTACTCGTACCTCCACTCTGCAACATTAGCTCAGGCTCCTCCTCGTGTTCTGAGTCTTCAGTTTTGAGCTCAGCATCTCCTTCTCAGTCTTCATCCTCCGACTCAATCACCACCATACCTCGCCTCGGGTTACTTCTTTGCATCTTCCGAGGTTTCTTGCTTTCTTCGGCTTCACCTTGCCGACCTCTCTTCTTCGTCGGAGTACTTAATGCGACCTCCAGGTTCTTCCCTGTCTTTGCGTAGTAGTCGTCGGTGCTCCTGATCTGCAAGATGTACTACTGCTCCTCGAAATCGACCTCCTTTCGCACATCAGGATGGAAATGTGACACCATCCGAGTCCGCTCCGCCGAGTTCAGCAAGTTGAGCCCGAGGTAGAAGTGTGCTGCAAATGGCACAATGTAGTGTGGAGGTGACTTATCCCGCAAATTCCACACCATCTGCCTCGTTCTCCCGTGAAAACACCTCACCCAATTGATTGGTTCTCCTGCAAACAACTTATAGAAGAACACCGCTTGGTGTTTCATCACATAAGTGGTTCTCTTTGGCTTCAAGATAGCCATCAAAGCACTCATGATCCTTCTCTTCATAGGGTCTTTGTAGCTCTCAACCTTATACCCATTCTTTGTCCGTTTTGACGAGAAGGCATCCCTCACCTCATGGGTCTCTTGAGCTATCTCTCCCTTTCCCAAGAACGTGGCCCCCTGCTCTGAGCCTGCTTCCTTCCCGAGTACAAGTCTCCAATCCGAATCTGTCTAGCAAGCCGGATTTCCTCTCTTCCCCTCTTCCTCGGGTCCATCGAGACACTTACTCTTGATGATTTCTGTCATGAATCCTGGAAAACTTACATTCCAATTCCTTGCCAGAAATGTGATCCAAAGTCGGCTCAAGACTTTGATCCTTGCTATCACGTCTAACCTCCAAATTGCATGATTTCTCACTACGAATTTGGAGTTCTTCTTCCCTCCTCCCATCTCTTCTACCTTCTTGCTCTCTCTTGATTTCACTCTCACGACTTCTCCCTTGCGCACTAACACAATTCTAACTCTATTTCCCTTCCCACGATCACGTGCAAGACGACTTCTCAGCGGCGAAGGAAAATTACTCGACATTTGGTCGTTACAAGTTTGATTTTTATAGAGTTGCACTTCTTTGTCTTCCGTCACTTTGAGTTTCTACCAAGAAATCACACCTCCAGCATGCACCTATCACTGTCAATCAACCTTCGTGCGTATGAGCCGCCAGTTTTAAAACGGCCCCTTCTTGAATTTCTCGCCCCGACGAAAGGTTGTTAGATTGTCTTCACCTTGGGTTGAGCTCCCTCCGATACGAAGACAATTTACTTTGGGTTGTATGCTGACAGGGCATTTCCGAGTACTTTGCTTTATGATGCAAAGTCACTTTACTTTGGCTTTCATCCCGAAGACTCTTTTCTTCGCCTTCTTTGGCCATACAGGCGCAATCTGACTTCTCTATACACTTCTTCTCCTTTATTTTGGAAAGAAAAAATGTGGGCACCATAGGTGGGCATTTTATTAGAGTGGATAGCTCAGTTTGGAGGAGGTAGATTTCTTTGTTGCAAAAAGGCACTTCATTTTTTTAGTTTTTGCTCCTCAAGTTTGAAAGTATTTTCAATGACTACTTTATGATGTTTCTATTTTGTTCTTTGACAATGATACCTAAAAGGATGCCATAGGAAATGCTCCTCATCTAGCACCTCATACTTCTTATGTGCAATTAGGGGGGAAATGTTGATGTCAACTCCTTCAACAAACTTTTAGAATGGCTTCAGTTCATCTTGATGTAGTAAATTCCATCTCCTTTTCATATCCTTCACATTTCCCAAAGGAAAAACCTACACTATGGTTGATTCTCCTACATAGTATACCATACTTGTGGTCACACTATTTTTCATCTCCTTACCTACCCTATTTGGCCAATATCTCTAGATCTATTGACCTTCCACCAATACAAAACCAAGTTCCTCCTCATGTACACTTAGCACATCCATACATACCACCACACTAACAACCTACATGATCTTATCTAAATTATCCATAGGTAGGGATTGGTTTAGCATATCATCATGGATGATCTAGATCTCTACAAATGAGTGCAAAGTCCACTTTTCTAGCATACTACTCCCTCTTCTTTCAAGCACCATTAGATACATACTCATGGTGACACTCTCTAGATCCTATTCAAGATTTCTTACCAAGTTTCCCTTGACCTTCTATGTACAAAAGGATCCCTATACCTCTATTTCATCTAGTGGACTACATGCTCTCCTTACTACTATAAGTTATCTTGGTAGATCACCAAGGGAGATATGTCTCTACTTAGGACCTTATTAGCTCTCTTCCCAAATGAACTTTACTCCTCCTAGCTCATTGGAGCCCATCAAGATACCAAGAGAATGCCTCTCAGATTCATTGGTTATTGTGGGAAAAGCAATCAACTCTACAAGAAGAATACACCATCTAAACCCAAGTAGTAGCTAAACAGATCACAAAGATCCCATAGTCCCATACCCTACCTCTAGAGCATCATTGTTATATCTTTCCATGATGCTAAATTAGGTAAGTGAGTATTGATAAGCAAATTATGCATTCTTGCACTCTTGACCAACACCTTTTCTAATGATACATTATCAACCTTATAGACACTCCATTCACCAACCACATATGACCTTCCTTTGTTCATCCATGACTATCATAAGCTATACCTTACAAAGTCCTTCTTTGCTGATGATTTACTCCATTCTCCATATTTCTTTATTTGCGTACCTTTGGGTTTGGTTTTTAGCATTATGTGATTATCTATCTCCTAAAATGCTAGATTTAGGCCTTCTCCTTCTGTTTGCATTTTCCAACACATTGCCTTGGATCTAGTACTCCCAAGGCTTGCTCATATTTTTGGTACATTTCATCTCCTTGCTTTGTCAAAGGAGACATCATGGTGTTCATTCCATAATTATTGGAGATGTTTTCATACATTTGATCTCATGCACAATTTTCTTACAATTTTTTTTCACTATTAAAATTTTTTTTGTCTCCATAATAATATGCAATACGTACTATAAATGCTTGTGAGATGTTATTTTTGGCATTTGAGCTTCCTTGGACGTTTGTCCTATTTGGGTGGTTGTCCAAGTGGATGTATCAAATGCCTTCAATACCATTTTTTGTACAATTTTTTTTTTGGGATCTTTGGTTGATAAGGGATCAAATCCCTTCCTTGATCTCCTTTGTGTGCACTTCTTCTAGGTCTTGAGACAATTTTTTTATATAACTACCATATTACCACAAGGGAGTTCACAAAATTAGCATCTACTAAAGACATATGACAAGGAGATCCCTTGGAGGGGTTGCTATTTGCCATAGCTCACTACAAAACTTTGGGAGAGATAGTAACTAAGTTTTAATTGTGTCTCTTTCCATCCCTTTCAAATGATACATATCTTGATCCATTCAAAGGGATCAAGATATTAGCCTAGTCGGCTTCAACTTAGAGACCTTGGGTTTATAAGATTATAAATACAAGGTATGGTATTCACATAGAGTCCTAACTCACTTAGACTTTCCAGTAGGGTTACAATTCTCAATAAGAGCTACTCTTTAAGAAAGGACAATTTTTGTAGCTCATTTATCTTAGACATTTTGGTTGAGGTTTAGGTTATAGCCTAGGCTTATCTACTCCCTTGTGGGAAATATATAGGTGGCCTAATCCATCCCCACAAGATCTATTTCCTTAGAGCTTCATATTTGTTATGCACTTACCCACACACAAAGATACTCCTATATCATTTATAAGCCTTTGTTAATACCATATGACACACTTTCTCCACTCTATTAGGTCATATATACTCCCATAGCTATAAGATAAGTGGTGTAGACCATAGATAGCTCTTTTTATAGCCATGGGAGGATGTGGTCTTATATTACAAGAGGCTATTACACTGATGGTATAATTAGGAGCATGAGTATCTCCATTGATGTGCCTTTACTTGATAGAGCTAGGATTCTCTTGTGTGGAAAGAAAGGCTATGGAGCTTGGCTTCATTGTTGTGCATACATACATTGCTGCACAACATGCATTGTTGTCAACATGACACATTATAGAAGCACAACTCACACATAAAGTCATACATGGACTCTAAAGTGCCACAATAATTAGTTTGTTTACACAACGTGAATCACACTCAATAAGATCAGTATTTGCTCTATCACTCCATAATCTGCCAACAACTGGGCACTGATTACAATCAAGCCATACCCACTCTAGCTAAGAGAATCCAAGTGATACTCGCCGGCCTCTGTCCACCATAATTAGGAACTCAAAGGCTCAATATCAAAGAAGTGATCTCTTTGGAGCTGCACTTCAAAAGTATACCCCTTGGACTTGAGCTAGGTCTCAAACCCTAATGGTTCTACTGATGGCACACCCAACGGTGCTAAGTGAAAATGGGCCCCACTATGTAGTCAATACCCCAAACAAAAAATCTGACAGTCAACAAGTAGTCTATGAGTGACTACCAAAATACTCATGACTACCAACATTACTACTCTAGAGTCTAAGCAATCTAGGTGCAATGCTATAAATGGTGTGACAATTGTCATGTGTATATACATTGCTACACAATATACATCATTGTCAACATCACACACTATAGAAGCACAACTCACACATAAGTCATACACGGACTCTAAAGTACCACAATCACCCCATAGTTGGTAATTAGGTCCCTCTAACCCCAGATAGCCATCTACTCCAAGTATATGGTATAACATATACCACCACATACCATATATGGTATGTGGTGGGCAAAAGATCAAGAGACCGGGTGCTATCAAGCCACATCATTAGTCGCCTGTATGCAATCTATACCATTTAAAGGATGAACTAACTATAGATCAAGTACATCTAGGACATAACCACCATCCTTAAGGAACTACCATGAGGGGAGGAAACATACATGCCATATGCCATCCTCTCAAACAACTATCACACACTAACATAATAACAACTCCACCACAAGAGCCACATAACATACACCGCAAGCCTACACATAAAAGTGCCAAGCTTGGGTCCATAGTACCATCAATGTTTGAGAGATGGCACAATGCACAATTGTGCACATGATCCTTCCAAAAAACACCATCATGTCTTCCAACACAAGGAATACAAATGGAAAAATGTTATGCATTCTCAAGATAATGCAGCCTGTAGAAACGTTGAGTGTTGTCAATGCTATTTGTTGTAAATATACATAATCACTTGGATGAATTGATGGATCAAGGATTTATAAATCCTCCTCAAATGGTAGCATAGCATAAGGTACCCCTATGTTGAGCAATTGCCAAGTTCTCAAAAGCCATCGGCATCACTCTCTAAAAGATCTCTGCCCTTTGAGAATATGCGCTCATCCATACATCTGGATCATCCAAGTCCAACATTATAATAATATCTTGATGAATGGTTGCAGGTAAATTTGGATCCTCTCCATAGAGTAGAAAGTAAGGAGAGAAGGATACTAAGAAGAATTTCCGGCTGAACTGATAGCCCATGGGCAACCAAGGTAACTAGAGATCCCAATCTCCCAAGTGGCCTCTCTACAAACCATACTTCTGCAATCCTCTCTTCATTGTTTGAACCACTCTCTTTGCTAAGCCATCTGCCTTAGGGTGATCTCCAAAGGTAATATGATGATCAATCAAAGCCTTGTCATACAAGACTTGAAACTCTCTCAAGAACTCTATACCCTAATCAATCAAAACCTTAACTAGTGCACCAAAATGACTAAGAACCTGATCCAAGAACAAATAAGTTGTCCCTTCATTGGACTTGTCAAGAAGTGCCACCAACTCAATCCACTTGGATAGGTGCTCCACCATCACCAAAATGTACCAATGATGTCTCACAATCAATGATAACGGTCCAACAAATTCCAAACTCCAATAGTAACCCAATCCCATGGTAGATAATAGGTGTACCTACGGCATGGGAGCATTAAATGATGCTCTAACTTGGTCACAAACCATGCATCTTGCAACAAATTGCTATACATTGGTCTATATACCCCACCACCAATAATGACTCTAGAGTAAGCTATATATATGCTTTATTCCAAAATGTGCTAGCTCTTCATGAGCATGACAAACCAACTGCGGTCTTTGAGATAGGAGTGATGCTATTCTCACTCTACCATCCTCCCATACACAATGAATGTATCTGCCCTCCCATCTGAACCATCTTGCTCACTGAAGGACACGATCTCTCTCCTTGGCCCCAACTATGCCACCCACAACACCAGTGCAAAGATAGTCCATCAATAAGACATCATCATGAGTGTCTCGCTAAATTGTTCCACTATCTCCACTCTTTGGATTTGTGATCTCAATAACTCCTTTTGTATGCGCTAAGAGAGATACTAGCAAAGCCTCAAAAAAAATTAGAAAAGGTAGGTGTGTACCAACTTGGCACTACCTCCTCATTTGTCTCTTTACCATGCACATGTGCTCCGGTTTGATCCTATTGGCTAAGACATGGGTTTCTACTCAACCTTTGCATCACGCTTCACCACTCTAGGTCTATGAATAGCAATGAAATCATACTCTTTGTAAAATTAGAGCACATCATGCAAGCTTCCTTGAAAGCTTGTTGGCCTCCATCAACCACTTTAATGGCTAATGATCCTTGATGAGAGTAAAGGGGTTACCAAATAGGTAACATAAAAATTGTGCTATTGCCCATATTTTTGCCAAGCACTCTCTATTGTATGAACTATACTTTGCCTCTGTTGAATTGTTGGAGCAACTAGCATGGGCCACCACAAACTCCTTCTCCTCATCATCATGCTGGGTGAGCCCTGCTCCAAGCTCCAACATAATCCAATCAATGTGAACTTGAAATGATTGTCCTCTTATCGGTCTCCTCAAAATATTAGCAGATGTCAACCTCTCCTTGAGCTCTACAAAAGCTCTATCATGCTCATCTCCTCAACACCACTTTTGTGTAAGCTTGGTCAGCTTCATCAAGGCCTTGGCAATGACACTAGTTCCTCTAACATAACACTAATAGAAGTTCACCAACCCAAGGAATGCTCACACTCTTCTCACATTGATAAGCTAAGGAATACACGCAATAGCCTCCACCTTGGTCTGTTGAACACCAAATCCTCCAGGGTAGATAGTGTGACCCAAATACTCAACCTACTCATGGAAGAACCTACACTTCCTAGGATGTAATTTGAGTCCATGAGATCTCAACCTCTCAAACACCTCCAACAAATGTCTCTCATGCTCTTCCATAGTAATGCTATAGACCAAAATGTCATCTATATAGCACCAAGCAAAATCCAATCCACTTAGGATATGGTCCATGACCCTCTTGAACTCAACAAGAGTGTTCTTCAACCCAAATGGTAAGAACCTCCATTGATATAACATATCCTTACCGTGATCAATAGCCTAAATTTTTTATCTTGGACTTATCCTCCTCCATGATTGACAACCGATAATATCTCACCCAAAGATCTTTACATGCCCAATCACATCAAAGATCTCCTCTAGTGTAGGCATGGCATACTGATCAGCCCTAGTTTGTTGGTTGATAGGACGGTAATCTCCACACATATGCTTATTTATGTAGTTGCCATGCATATCCTCTTGGCTGCATCATTGTAGCTGATGCATACTCTCTAGTGAAATCTCCACCAAACCAACTTCAAAAAGGTCTCTATTATAGCTCTAAATCAATGCTCTCTCCATGTCATTATATCAATAGGGACATTAAAAAATTGGTATATTGCTATTCAAATCCAAATACCATGTCCTTTTAGATCACCCAAATCTTTCATATTGAAAGCAAAACAACTTATGTAGCTCCTCAAGAACCTCCAAACTCTATGTCTTTCCTCTCTTGTAAGCCTGGGTCCCAAATCTAGCTCCCAAGTATCCTCGTTAATTATCATAGGATTGGAAGATGTACTAATTGGCTTCTACATTGGGCCCTTGGGAGCAATAGTGTCATGCTCCCAAGCATTAGAGGTCCCAACCTCAGTGTGAAAAACTCCTTCTACTCTGGCTACAAGCTCGATATGTCCTCTAGTTGCATCCCAAGTAGACCAAGGGTGTAATCCAAGTAGACCATGCTCAAATGGATGGACTCCAAGTAGAACACTCTCCCTAGTAGCCACTGGCTATGTCCTAAGAATACACTATCCACTCAGTCCATCGTTCCTAACATGTGCTTGAATCATCTCAATAGGCACAGAGCTGCCGTGCGTATATACATCACTACACAACATACATTGATGTCAACATCTACACTATAGAAACACAACTCACACATACATAAGTCATACATAGACTCTAAAGTGCCACAATAATCAGATTGCTTACCACTCTCAACTCAACTCAACTCAGATCAGTACTTGATCTGTCACTCTATAAATTGTTAGCAACTGGGCACTGATTACAGTCAAGCCACACCCACTCAAGCATAGAGAATCCAGGTGACGCTCACCGGCCTTTGTCCGCCATAGCCAAGAACTCGAAGGCTCAACATCAGAGAAGTGAGCTCTCTGGAGCTCACTTCAAAACTATACCCCCTAGACTCAAGCTAGCTCTAAAACCCTAACGGTCCCACTAACAGCACACTCGACGGTGCAAACGGTGCAAAGTGACGGTGGGCCCCACCGTGAAGTCAGAACCCCAAACATGAAATCTAACCGTCGAAAAGTAGTCTCTGAGAAACTGCTGAAATAACTCTAACTACTATCACTGGAACTCCAATGTCCGAGCATCTAAACACGGCACTACAAATGGCGTGACAGTTGTCGTGCGTATATACATTGCTACACAACATACATCGCTGTCAACATCATACACTATAGAAACACAACTCACACATAAGTCATACATAGACTCTAAAGTGCCACAATCGGCCCCCTAGCCGGCGGTTAGGTCCCTCTAACTCTAGATAGCCATCTACTCTAAGTATATGGTATACCCTCTAATGGGCAAAGATGAAGAGGCCGGGTGCTATGGAGCCCCATTGTTAGTTTTTGTCTGCAATCTATACCATATAAAGAATGAACTAGCTATAGGTCAAGTACATCTAGGACATAACCATTGTCCCTGAGGAACCACCATGAGGGGAGGAGTCAAACATACCATATGCCATCCTCTCAAACAGCTATCTCACACTAACATAGTAGTAGCTCCACCAGAAGAGCCACATAACATACACCTCAAGCTTGCACGTACAAGTGCCAAGCTTGGGTCCATAGTACCATCAATGTTTGGAAGGTGGCATGGCGCACAATTGCGCACATGATCCTTCCAAACAACACTATCACATCCTTCTAACACAAGGACTCCAGATGGCAAAACCTCACGCACTCTGAAGATAGTGCGTCTTGTAGAAACATCAAGTGTCGTCAGTGCTGTTTGCTGTAGATATACATAGTTGCCTAGATGAAATCGACGGATCGAGGGTCTATAACCTCCTCCTTGAATGGTAGCATAGCGTAAAGTATCTCTATGCTGAGCAATCGCCAAGTTCTCAAAGGCCATCGGCATCACTCTCCGAAAGATCTCTGCCCGTTGAGAACATGCGCTCATCCATACATTGGGGTCATCCAAGTCCAAAACTATAGTAGCATCTCGACAAATGGCTGTAGGTAAATCTGGATCTTGTCCATAGAGTAGAAAGCATGGAGAGAAGGATGCTAAGGAGGCTTGCCGACTAAACCGATAGCCCACGTCCAACCAAGGTAACTGGAGATCCCAATCTCCCAAGTGGCCTCTCTACAAACCATACTTTTGCAATCCTCTCTTCACCGTCTGAACCACTCTCTCTGCTAAGCCATCTGCTCCAGGTGATCTCGGGATGTAGTACGATGATCAATCAAAGCCTTGTCACACAAGACCTGAAACTCCCCCAAGAACTCTGTACCGTGATCAATCAAAACCTCAGTTGCACCAAAATGACTAAGAACTCGATCTAGGAACGATTAAGCTGTCCCTTCGCTAGACTTGTCAGGGAGTGCCACCAACTCAATCCACTTGGAAAAGTGCTCCACCATCACCAAAACATAACCGATGATGTCTCATAGTCAACAGTAAAGGTCCGGTGAAGTCCAAACTCCAACGGTAACCCAATCCCATGATAGGTAATGGGTGTAACTGTGGCGTAGGAGCATTGAATGATGCTCTAACTTGGTCACAAACCACACATCTGGCAACAAACTGCTGTACCTTGGTCTGCATACCGCGCTGCCAATAATGACTCTAGAGTAAGCTATACATATGCTTTACTCCAAAATGTCCTAGCTCCTCATGAGCATGACGGACCAACTGTGGTCTCTGTGATGGAAGTGGTACTACTCACACTCTACCATCTTCCCATACACGCAAAAGGTGTCTACCCTCCAATCTGAACCGTCTGGCTCGCTGAAGAACACGGTCTCTCTCCTTGGCCCCAACTATGCCACCCACAACACCATTGCAAAGATAGTCCATCACTAAGACATCATCATGAATGTCTTGCTAAACTGTACCAATATCTTCACTCTCTGGATCTGTGACCTCAATAACTCCTCCTGTATGTGCTGAGAGAGATACCACCAAAGCCTCTGCAAATATACATAGAAAGGCCGATGCATGCCAACCTGGCACCATCTCCTCATCTGTCTCACCATGCCAACGTGCTCCGGTCTGATCCTGCTGGCTGGGACATGGGTTTCTACTCAACCCATCTGCATCACGGTTCACCACTCTAGGTCTATGAACAACCGTGAAATCATACTCTTGTAAAATCAAAGCCCATCGTCCAAGCTTCCCTTAAAGCTTGTCGGACTCCATCAATGTGACAACCCGGCAAATATCACTTTTGCGGTAATCGGGTAAATAAAGTTCGTTCCCACAGAGATACGAGTCAAAATTGGTCAAATACGAAGTCAAACAGTAACATGTAGTTCTTCTTGGTTGCATCTTTAATCTCTCAGGTAGAAACCACACCCAGAAGAGAGTAACAAGCACTGACTTGCAATCTTGTCACAAATTCACACTCCTTAATCACAAATCCTTCAATTCTTTCCAAACAATCTTGATTGTGATGATTCAGGCTCTCTCGAAAATGGCACTTCACTGCAAAATGACTTTGCCTCAGAATTGTGTTCCACCCCTCTACTGAAGGCACAACTTCCTCAATCGAAATTGCTTCACATCAACTTCGCACTGCACTCACAAATGCAAAATACTACCAACACTACAATTCCTCTCAGATTTGTCAAGGCATTGCTTCGATTGCACTTCACTCAAGATCAAACACACAGAATGAAGATCAAGGTTGTGGAATCCAACATCCAACAAACACTCCGACTTGCACTTTGAATTTCTCCAAACATTCACAAACACAATTGCAAAATTGATACTCGGAATCAAGCTCAAGCGACAAGCATTGCTTCACAACACTTCGCTTTATCTATTCTCAGAAATAATGAGCACTGAACAACATCTGACTGCAAATGCCACTCTTAAATAGTGAACAAATCAACAGTTCTAACAACTATACCGTTCTACCATAACTGTTCTAACCTGCAGATCCGAAATGACAATGCACCTCTTCATATCTGCCCTTTCAAATCTCAAATTGGCTACTAATCCGATCCGATGTCTACTTCTTCCTCGGCTTTCAAACCGAACCCAAAATAATCTTACTTCCTACTACATTTTCCTCGGGTTTCACATCTCCTACTTCTTCGACCAGATCCAGCAATTCTCTTTCCTGATCTGAAATTGCACTAGTGGGTAATCTATCTAACTCTTCATCCTTTGACCCACTCTTCTCTAATGTCTCTAAGGGCAACTCCGAAGACATTTGGATTCCTATGTTATCTACTTCGGGTTTTGCCTTAACATCTTGCCGAAGCTTTTCTAACTCTATTCTCACTAAGTCTAATCTAATCGCAATATTGTCTTCTACTTCTAAGATCTTCTTGTCTACACGAGTTCTGAGACTAATCAACAAGACATTCAAATCTATATCTTTCGCTTGTCTTTGCCTTGTCTCCTGCACCAACAACTTCAACTCGTGCAGCCTTGTTTCTTCAATCCAAACGTTGGCTTCTGTACTTAACATTGCGTTCACTCTAAGGACTATCTCCTTCAATGGCTCCAATCTTGTCTTTTGTTCTCGTTCCCAATCTACAAGCCATTCCTCTCTGTACATCGCCAACTCTTCTTTGAACTCGGCCTTCACCGCTTCCTTCTCTTTCTCCTTCTGTACAATTTTCTCTTCCTGATTACGAAGTAACTCTCGTAATCTCTCTTCTTCTCTATACCGCACAGACAACTCTCTTTGCCAGAGTTGCTTCTTCTCCTCCATACTCTCCATCACTCGATCGAGCTCTTGGTCCTTTGATGCTACCCTTGCCATAGCATGGATAAGCTCTACTCTTGAATTAGCAAACTGCTGCTTCAAGATTTTGAATTCAGCTACATGTCTCTCCCTTGCGATGTCACTCTTCCTCGCAAGATCCTCTCGATAGCTCACTTCTCTCTTCAGGTCTTTGATTACCTGACTTCTCTCTACTGCTTCCGCTTGCAGTACTTCTCTCTCCCTCTCACCTTGGGTTATACTCTTCTTCAACTCTGAGTTTTCTTCTTCTAATCTCGCTACCACCTGCAATACAGGCTTTACCTCTGGACAAGTTGACTGCATCTCCTTCTTCTTCTTCTCCAACTTCACTAACAGCGGGCATACTACCTCTCGCAAGTACTCTACTCCCTCACTGGCAACTTCTTCCTCCCACGAAGTAATTTCTTGTTTCTCCTCACATTCTCCTGATACGCGCCGTCTTCACTGAAGTCTTAGTATCGGGATTGATGCCTCACTACTTGTGCTATCTTCTGCATCTGCCTTCACTTTACTCGGCCCCGCCTCACACTTCGCCTTACGTCTCAAGCAAACTCCTCGCTGTACTGCGATCTTCTTCTCCTCGAGCACCGGTACTTCATCTTCCAGCGCCGCATTGTCTTCGGCTTCTACTTTGGCTTGCACTTCTTCGTCGTATTCTTCAGCCGTTGGTGCCGAGGTCATTTCTCCACCGTCTTCACTGTCACTGCTAGTATCTCCGCTCTGCAGTGTCAGCTCAGGTTCCTCCTCACGCTCCGAGTCCTCCGTCTTGAGCTCGGCTTCGCCTTCTAAGTCTTCATCTTCCAACTCAATCACCATCATCCCTCGCCTCGGGTTATGTTTCTGCATCTTCCGAGGTTTCTTGTTTTCTTCGGCTTCTGCGTGCCAAGTTCTCTTCTTTGTCGGGGTACTTACCACGACCTCCACGTTTTCCCTGTCTTCGTGTAGTAGTCGTCCGTGCTCCGGATTTGAAGAATGTATTGCTGCTCCTCCATGTCGACTTCTCTTCTCAAGTCAGGATGGAAATGAGACACCATTCTATTGCGCTCCGCCAAATTGAGCAAATTCAACCCAAGGTAGAAATGTGCTGCAAATGGTACAATGTAGTGTGGAGGCGACTTATCCCGCAAATTCCATACCATCTGCCTTGTTCTCCCGTGAAAACACCTTGCCCAATTGATTGGTTCTCCTGCAAATAGCTTGTGAAAGAACACCGCTTGGTGTTTCATCACATAAGTGGTTCTCTCCGGCTTCAGGATGACCATTAGTGCACTCACAATTCCTCTCCTCACAGGGTCTTTGTAGCTCTCAACTTTGTACCCATTCTTCGTTCTCTTCGACGAGAAGGCATCTCTCACCTCCTGCGTTTCTTGGGCTATCTCTCCTTTCCCCAAGAACGTGGCTCCCTGCTCCGAACCCGCCTCCTTCCCGAGTACGAGTCTCCAATCCGACTCTGTCTAGCAAGCCGGATTTCCTCTTTTCCCTTCTTCCTCGGGACCATCGAGACACTTACTCTTGATAATCTCTGTCATGAATCTTGGAAAACTTACGTTCCAGTTCCATGCCAAAAAGGTGATCCGAAGTCGGCTCAGGACTTCGATCCTCACTACTACATCTAATCTCCGAATCGCATGATTTCTCATTGCAAATTCAGAGTTTTTCTTCCCTCCTCCCATCTCTTCTGCTTTCTTACTGTCTCTTGATTTCTCTCTTGCGACTTCTCCCTTGTGCACTAACTTGAGTACAACTTTATTTCCCTTTCCCTGATCACCTGCAAGATGACTTCTCAACGGCAAAGGAAAATTGCTCGACATTTTGTTGTTGCAGTTTCAATTTTTATAGAGTTGCACTTCTTCATCTTCTGTCGCTTTGATTTTCTACCGAGAAATCACACCTCCTGCATGCACCTATCACTGTCAATCAACCTTCGCGCGTATGAGCCGCTAGTTTTGAAACGGCCCCTTCTTGAATTTCTCGCCCCGACGAAAGGTTGTTAGACTATCTTTGCCTTAGGTTGAGCTCCCCCCGATCCAAAGACAATTTACTTCATATGGTATGCTGACAGGGCATTTCCGAGGACTTTGCCTTATGACCCAAAGTCACTTTACTTCAGGTTTCATCCCAAAGACAATTTTCTTTGCCTTCTTTGGCCATACAGGCGCAATCCGACCGCTCTATACACTTCTTCTCCTTTATTTTGAAGAAAACAAAAAATGTGGGCACCACAATCAACCACTTCAGTGGCTGATGATCAGTGATGAGAGTGAAGGGGTTACCAAATAGGTAACATCAGAAATGTGCTACTGCCCAAACTGCTGCCAAGCACTCTCCCTCATATGAAATATACTTTGCCTCCATTGAATTGTTGGAGCAACTAGCATGGACCACCACAAACTCCTTCTCCCCATCATCATGCTGGGTGAGCACCGCTCCAATCCCCAACATACTCCAATCAGTGTGAACCTAAAATGGTCATCCCCTGATCGGTCTCCTCAAAATAGGAGTAGATGTCAACCTCTCCTTGAGCTCTACAAAAGCTCTCTCCTGCTCATCTCCCCAACACCACTCCTGTGTAAGCTTGGTCAGCTTCATCAAGGCCTTGGCAATGGCACTAAATCCTCTAACATAGCGGCGATAGAAGTTCACCAACCCAAGGAATGCTCACACTTTGCTCACATCCATAGGCCGAGGAATACGTGCAATAGCCTCACCTCCACCTTGGTCTGCTGGACACCAAGTCCTCCGGGGTAGATAGTGTGACCCAAATACTCAACTTGCTCGTGGAAGAACCTACACTTCCCAGGATGTAATTTGAGTCCATGAGATCTCAACCTCTCAAACACCTCCAACAACTGTCTCTCATGCTCCTCCACAGTAGTGCTATAAACCAAAATGTCATCAATATAGCACTGAGGAAAATCCAATCCAGCTAGGATCCTATCCATGACCCTCTGGAACTCAGCAGGAGCGTTCTTTAACCCAAATGGTAAGAACCTCCACTGATATAACACATCCTTGCCGTTGTCGTGGGGAACGTTTGGTCTCAAGGGTGCGCCGAGCACATGGCTTCTTGTGCTTAGTTTTCCCTACTGTCCTTCTTTTGGGTCTTTCCCATAGATTGACATTCCTTCTCTACTCCTGGATTGTCGGGAATTTGTCTCTATATGAACTTGTTGTTTCAGTTTCCCTGAGGTTGGCTCTCCCTAAAGGTTTTGTTTTATCCTTGACTTTCATAAAATTAATCTTGTCATGCGAGTCTGGTGTTATGGTTTCTACCTCTGCCTGGTCTCATATTCTATTTTCACATCAGGTTCAAGCTATGGTTCGGGATCTGGCAGTTCATAGACCTAGGTCAGGTGGCCCTTTAATAAAATAAAAGAAACTACAACTGAGTGATCTAACCAAACATAAACCCGGGCATCCAGATCATTTAATTAGGCTATTCACATAGACCGGACTGAGAGTTCCTAGAATGGAGTTTTCCTCAACTCTAGTCACAATTCATAACACAAATCCGCTTCCAAGATTCATCATTCACAAGAGTTTCAACAACAACGTTCACAAGGTTGGATAAGTCAAATAGTTCTAGTCAAGGCAATGCCTGCCCTAAGGTTGCAACTGATCATCAACTCAGCCTACAGTTCACATATATTCTGTCCAACAGCAGACAAGGCAACTCACCCTCAGAACCTCTTCATTCTCCTATGCCCTGTTTTGCAGATCAGTTTCACTCCATTCAAACAGGCCAACCAACTTCAAATCTTTTCTTGCCTTTGTTCTAGATGAGCTGAGCCACCTCGAAATTCTCCTCCTTTCCTTCCTGACTAGCTTCCTATCACTGCATGTTCAGTCACTCTTCACAACATCTTCCCAAAAAAAATATCTTTCTTCTTCACTCCTATCCTCACCTTTGGGAGATTATCCTTTGGCAACTTCTGCAGCAAATCCCCATCAGACCTGCGAAAATTCCTCTCCAACATTGTCCTTCATCACTCTATCCACTTTTTCCCACAAAAACCTTCCTTCCTCAGTCCTGTTCTCACCTTTGTGAGAGTTTCCTTTTGCTACTCCTGCAGCCTGTCCTTCAGACCTACGAAAATTCCCTTTCCAATTCTGTCCCTCAACACTCTATTAACATTTTTCCACAGAAATCTCTCTTCTTCAGTCCTGTTCTCACCTTTGTGGGAGTTTCCTTTTGCTACTCCTGCAGCCTGCCCTTCAGACCTGCAAAAATTCCCTTTCCAATTCTGTCTTTCAACATTCTATCAACATTTTTCCACAGAAATCTCTCTTCTTCAGTCTTGTTCTCACCTTTGTGGGAGTTTCCTTTTGCTACTCCTGCACCCTGCCCTTCAGACCTGCAAAAATGTTCTACTCCAACCACTCACAACCTTTCACAGTCCTGCCCTTACATTCCATACATCTGCCCTCTGTCCAAGCTTTCAACTCCTGCAATTTTCCAGCCTCTACATTCATGCAAAATTTCTCCTTCTTGCACCTCACCAAAACCCCTTCTTCTTCTTGCAAAAATTTTCTTTCTCTTTCTCCCAGCACTCTCTCTCCTGCAAAGTCCTTCAATCTCTTGGAGAAGAAAACTTTTTGCCTTGCACTCTCAAGTCCTAACAGTCCTCTTGCAAAAATTTTCCTTCTGTCCCAACACTTCTCTCCTGCACATGCTCCATTCCTTCGAGAAGAAAACCCTCCCTTGCCTTGCTGTCTCAAGCCCTAGCATCTCCTGCGAAAATTTTCTTTCTCCCAGCCCTCTCTCCTTCGATTCTCTTGAGAGGAAAAACTTTTCCTTGCACTCTCAAGCCCTAACAGTCCCCCTGCAAAAATTTTCCTTTTGTCCCAGCACTTCTCTCCTGCACATGCTCCATTCCTTCCAACTCAAAAATTCCTCTCCTGATTGTTCCTCTGTCCAAACCCTTCACTTCTTGAGAATTTCTCTCCTGCCAAACCCTCTCCTGTCCAACTCAAAAATTCCTGCACATTCTCTCTCTGTCCAAACCCTTCAGTTCTCGAGAATTTCTCTCCCTTGCACTCTCAAGCCCTCTTGTCCAACTCAAAAATTCCTTCTCCTAATTGTTCCTCTGTCCAAACCCTTCAATTCTTGAGAATTTCTCTCCTGCCAAACCCTCTCCTGTCCAACTCAAAAATTCCTAGCCTGTGTGTCTTCCTTTGTCCACCCTTTAGTTCTCAAGAATTTCTCTCTTGCCAAACCCTCTCCTGTCCAACTCAAAAATTCCTTCTCCTGTGTGTCTTCCTCTGTCCACCCTTCAGTTCTTGAGAATTTCTCTCCCCTGCACTCTCAAGCCCTCCTGTCCAACTCAAAAATTCCTTCTCCTGATTGTTCCTCTGTCCAAACCCTTAAGTTCTCGAGAATTTCTCTCCTGCCAAACCCTCTCCTGTCCAACTCAAAAATTCCTGCACATTCTCTCTTTGTCCAACTCAAAATTTCATGCACATTCTCTCTCTGTCCAAACCCTTCACTCTTGAGAATTTCTCTCTTGCCAAACCCTCTCCTGTCCAACTCAAAAATTCCTACACATTCTCTCTCTGTCCAAACCCTTCAGTTCTCAAGAATTTCTCTCCCTTGCACTCTCAAGCCCTCTTGTCCAACTCAAAAATTCCTTCTCCTGTGTGTCTTCCTCTGTCCACCCTTCAGTTCTCAAGAATTTCTCTCCTACCAAACCCTCTCCTCCAACTCAAAAATTCCTGGCCTGTGTCTCTTCCTCTATCCAACTTTTTTCCCTTTCCAAAAACCCTACTCCTCTCTTCTTCCAAAAATTTCTGCCACACTTCTTGAAATCCTCTGCAAACTTCCCTCTTGAAATCTTTTGGCATTTTCTGAAAAAACCCTCAGCCCTTCTATGTCTCCTCACTTTCTCCCGAAATAACGTAGCAAAACCACACTCAAGACATATTATCCTAAATCCCTATTCCTTACAACAAATAAAAGAGAAAAAGAAAATTTATCACACCAAAAGCCTCAAGGGTACACGTGGGCTATTTTCCCAACAACACCGTGAGGATCAATAGCCCAGAATGCTATCTTGGACTTATCCTCCTCCCTGATCGGCAACTGATGATATCCCGCTTGAAGATCCAAAGTATTGAAGATCTTTGCATGCCCAATTGCATCAAAAATCTCCTTTGGTGTAGGCATGGCATACCGATCAGCCCTGGTGTGTCGGTTGATAGGACGGTAATCTTCACACATCCGCCTATCTGTATAGTTGCCATGCATATCCTTCTTGGCTGGCATCATTGTCGCTGATGCATACTCTCCATGTGAAATCTCCACCAAACCAGCCTCAAAAAGGTCACTACTCCGGCTTTGAATCAATGTCCTCTCCATATTACTATATCGATAAGGATGTCGGAAAACAAGTGTGTCACTAGTCAGCTCAATCCATATACCAAGTCCCTTCAAAGCACCCAAATCCTTCGTACTGAAGACAAAACAACTCGTGTGACTCCTCAAGAACCTCCAAACCCTCCGTCTTTCCTCACCAGTAAGCTTGGGTCCAAGATCTGGCTCCCAAGTATCCTCTGTAACTGTAGTAGGAGCGGAAGACGTACTGACTGAGTGCTACACTGGGCCCTTGGGAGCAATAGTGTCATGCTCTCGACCACTAGAGGTCCCAACCTCTGTGTGAAAAACTCCCTCCACTCTGGCTGCAAGCTCCACACGTCCTCTGGCTGCATCCCATGTGGACCAAGGGTGTAATCCAAGTAGCCCATGCTCACCTAGATGGACTCCAAGTAGACCACTCTCCCTAGTAGCTACTGGATGTGTCCCAAGAATACCATGTCCACTCGGTCCATCGCCCCCAACATGTGCCTGAATCGTCTCGATAGGCACAAGGCTCACAAGTGTCCGAGTGGTGATGCCTATCAAGCGCATCCTACGCTGCTCTGCCAAGCCAAGGCTCACAATCCAGGTCAAACAGTTCAGGTCCATAGCCTGACCTAACACCTGATGCTTGGATGCTCTGACATTGCTCGAACAGCGGTAATACCGGTGTGAAAACCCATCACCCGCTCTCTCTCATCAGCGTTGAGCTCCATCAACTACTGTAACTATGAGTCCCAAACAAGTCCAAGTCCTCCCTCTCAAAAAGCATGAGAGCCTGGGAAACTCATGAGTGTGGGAAATGCAGCTCTAGGCTGTCCAACTAGGTTCACCACTGCCATAGGTGACCTATCAGCCACTACCACTGTCTGAGACTGATGCCCAACATCCAAGATATCATCAACAAGAATGTGGTCTAGTTGCTGAATCCCATCATAAGCACGCTGTAGAACCTCTCTGGGTAAGAGGTTCGTCTACCAAAGACAAAGACGATGAGCCCGTGATCCCACTCTGGTTGCATCTAACAATATAGCAGGTCCCATCCAAGAATGGACCTGATGTGTACTCGCCACCACTCTAGTGCGAGAATCACCCATCAAAGGAATGTTCTCCAAAAGGTAAGTTGGAGAAACAGACTGATGAACCTAGAGATGTCGTAATATCCATAACATCTCCCAAAACACACCAAAACAAGGATCCTGAAGACCCAAACCGCGGCCCGCACGTGTATGTCCCTAACATGGCCATCCAAAAATCACCAAGTGAATAGGCCCATGTCTCTTTAGGTCATGCGCCCCCAGTAAGGAAATGTCTCCTGGTAGGGCCTTCCGGTAACCTTTGACTATTGACATTGGTAATAACTACGGATACCGATAGGCCAAGTGTGCCACATGATGTAGAGAGACTCACCTAGCAGTCTCATCTCTCTCTACATACAAGTACCTCTGTACTTGTATACCCGCCTGTAACACCGTAGCTAGTCCGATGCTGATCCCACCAAACAACTCCAATAGGCATATCCCCTCTACTGGATACTGCCAAGCAATGAGTGTGGTATCCAGAGGTGTCAAAGCAATCGCCTTTGGAGGCTCATCCTCACACTCATCCCCTGATGGTATGAAGGCTCCACTCCAAGCCTACTGCACCAACTAATCTGCATGTTGCTGCAATGCCTCCTCTGAACTCCACAATGGAACATCTAAGGTGGATGGAACAATCCCACTCGTACTCCAAAGCCGAGTGATCTCCTCTAGTACAAGAGTATCTTCTGCATGGGCGTTCCCCTCCAACAAGTCACCAAGCCAAGTAACTGCACCACTGAAAGCTAAAACTGATGCTGCCATGGTCCCAAACTGTAGTGAGCCAAGACTGCCACTACTGAAGCGTACCGGTAGGCGACATACCCGTCCCTCACCAAACTCCAACCAGGTCTATAAGAGGCTGTCTCCTCCCAATAGTCAATGCTGAAACCCATGGGGTATAACACTACTCCCCCAACTAGCACATCATATGACTTAGCTATCGTCGCAATAGCCTAAGCTCTCACCACCGAGCTATCAATCGGATGACCAGGCTGAACTTGGACAACAAGCTCTCCACGTGTGATGTACTGTGTCGAACCACCACCTAGAGATGTCTGGATCTAAAATGGACACCTCTCCACATTGGTCTTCCGTAACTCCAGACCGACAACTGCAGCTTTCCCCAACATAAGGGATTGCGCACCAGAGTCTAACAAGACTCTCTGTGGTGTATAGACCTTCCTTGAAGGCCCCACCCAACAAAAAATCTCCCTCTGGTTATCCAATTAACACCAGGTGTAAACCGTGCTCTCTCAAAGGCCGGTCTAGCTGGCAACTCCTCCAGTCTAGCCGCTGTTGCCTGCCATAAACCACTGGTCGCTGAACGGATCCCATGCTCCTCAACCAAGTCAGCTCCACTACCAACCACCTCTACTCTAGTAGTAGGAACTGCACCATCCCTACTCTCGCACAATGTGGCAGCCAACCGGAACACTGGGGTTGGGTCAACTCCCAATGTAAACATGTCACTGGCTAAAAACAAAGGATGCCGCATAATCAGCTGAGCCGCCCCCAACATCATGCTAGACTCAGTCTGTGTAGTAGTAGGTGGCTAACTAGTAGGTAGTCCATCATGTATTCCATCACCACCTACCACACCTGCACTAGGACGTCTAGGAACCATGGATGTTGTCTGCAATGCCTCAGATAGCATGAAAGACTGGGGAAGTCTGACCTGTCTCCAACCTCTCCTCTCTATGGGTCCAACTCCACTGATGCTCCTCTAGGCTCTGGAGCTTGTACTGCACTCCTAGTCACTGCTGCAGATGCATCCACCTGTGCTACTCCGCACATGAAGTCCAAAGCATCTCTATCACCAGCATATGAGGTGGAAGCCTTAGCACCCGAATCTGATCTCCTCTGAGCAATAGCCATACTAGCCAATCTCTGCTCCAATTGCTCAATCCGAGTAGCCATAGCTATGTCAGAAGTAAGGGCAGGTACTGCACCCCTACTAGGTGTAGATCCTCTACCACCACCTCTTCCACCTCGTCCTCCATGAATTGGAGCTCCTCTACTACTTGCCATAGCAGCCCTACCACTCCGTAACTCTAGGTATAGGTCAAAACACCGGTCACTAGTGTGACCAAATCTGTGGCAGTGCTCACACTGCCTCTGTGCTGGCTATGATGCACCAGAGGTATCAGGTCCGCTGCCCTGAGTACACTCTCTCCGATGGTGAGGTCCACTACAAGTCCAACAAGCAACACCACCACTCACTGGCTGCTGTTGACCCAAAAATGAGGGTAAGGGTCTAACTCCACTAGGCCCTCCACTCGCTCCATAGGATCTGGGCTGTCCACCCTGTCCTCGAAACCCAACTGGGCGTGGTGCACTTTGCTGCACTCTAGAAGAAGTCACAGTCGTGGATGAGGTCTCCCTACCAAATCCAGATGTCACCACTCTCTCCTCCACCATATTGAGCTCAATACGCTCAGCCAAACCAAAGACTACTGCCAAAGTGGGCGAAGTAGCCTGCAACAACGTAGCATCACAAACTCTATGTCACAACTCCCTATCCAGTATCCCATACCAAAACTGGACTGCTTGGGCCTCAGTAACTCCCTGAGTGAAACTGATCAGCTGCCTCATGCGAGTGTATGCCTCGCGTAGGCTCTCTCCCGCCTTCCCCTGGAACTCTTGCAAGCTCCTCAGCTTGTCAGCCCGTACTCCTTGGTAGTTCTGCCTCAAACATAGGAAGAACTCCACCATGAGGTTGAGCCCCGGTACCACACCACCTCCTGCAGCGGTACCTCCACTTGTAGTAGCACTATCTCCAGCTAGTGCACCTCCACTAGCTCCACCCACACTATTTGAGCTAGAACTTGTAGGTACAGCCGATCTACTCCTGGCCACCAAGCCTGAAGTGATGGAGACATAGTGTGGAGACCAATATTGTCTCCATAACTCAATCTCCTCCAAATGAGCTCTCCTGAACTCATGGTAGTCATCCATCGGCGGACCCTCCAAGTGCAAAAACAACCCCTTCCATGCCATGAAGGGTGTGAACAAAGTCAGGTTCCGCATCTGCTGCAGATCACACCAACTATCGAACTCATGGATGAAGTCATCCAACTCAATGGTACCCACTATACCAGAGTAACGCTTAGGGCCTTTGGAGGCCCCATAAATCTCGTCCATGTCCCACAACAACGGTGAGGACACACCAAGTGCACTCTCAACTGAATCAGCTCCTGTGTCAAACTCCAACTCAGAGTCAATCTCCTCCCTCACTGGGACCTGAGATACAGGCTGATACCGAGCACCACTCCGAGTAAACCCACTGCGTACTGCAGGGCTAACTCCTCTAGAATCTCCAAAGAACTCCGTCATGACAAAGTAACCACAACAGCAAACTCAAACCACCAACTGCAACCGCAAGTTGCAATCGCAAGTACCCCACCAAAGTGCCAACACCACCACGTGCCAATACTAACTAAGCACCACCCACTAATGTAACTCTAATTGAGATAACTACACTAGGGGAAAGGGCAACCTATAACTTGCCATCATAACACGCACTCTCACGGTCTGTAGGTCATCACTTCCTGCCTCACCGGAGAGAAACAAAGGTAGTCTGACTAGTCATCACTCAAGCTTCACCACCGAGAGCACACCAAAGCACCAACGCTCAAAAGTTGGGGCACCTCACACAAATGTGGTGCACAAACAGGAAGCAGAGAATGGAGGGGATCTAATCACAAGAAATCTAAATGAAAAACCCCCATCTCATAACACAACACGGGACTGACTCTGCCACCATTTGGCATTTGACATAAGAGAAGTTTGGATCTAAGTCCTAAGCTACTAGGATCACCAAGAATGGGATCAAACTGCCTCTCCTAGCCAAAGCTACATGTGTATAGATAACAGTGGCACAATCACTAGGACAACAAGTGAGGGTAGACCAGTTGGCTAGGGCACCAGTCTAGGAACAAGAGATCTAGGGGTCAAACCCTATCGCGCATAATCTAGTAGGAAAGGTAGATTTTGCCAACCAATGACCAAGATCTACTCTAAACTAGCTAGCCTCACGCCAGCAAACTGGCTTGCTGGCCCTTCTAGGCCTTCGTAGCCTCTCATAGCCTACAGCCCTATGCCTCAAAGCATACTCCAACTCCACCTTCAATTTGACTTTCTGAGCCCAACTCGTAGCAAATTGGTCATGCCTTCACCTCTTGAGCTCAAAATCACAACCATTGCTCAAAAATTGCTCCTTCTTTGCTCAAAATTTGGCCAGCGCTCCTGCATACCGTCTGCCTAACTGCCAAATCTGCATCAATCAATTGAGCTTCTGCACACTAGGGAAACAATGAACTTGAATTGAGCTACCACAATCCACCGAGCTTGGAGATACCACCAACACTCAAAGTTCTTGCACCCGATTTCCCCTTGACTTCACTTCTTTGATGTAATCAGATTGCTTACCACTCTCAACTCAACTCAACTCAGATCAGTACTTGATATATCACTCTATAAATTGCCAACAATTGGGCACTGATTACAGTCAAGCCACACCCACTCAAGCATAGAGAATCTAGGTGACGCTCGCCGGCCTCTGTCCGCCATAGCCAGGAACTCGAAGGCTCAACATCAGAGAAGTGAGCTCTTTGGAGCTCACTTTGAAACTATACCTCTTGGACTCGAGCTAGCTCTGAAACCCTAACGGTCCCGCTGACAGCACACTCGATGGTGCAAACGGTGCAAAGTGACGGTGGGCCCCACCAGGAAGTCAGTACCCCAAACACAAAATCTAACTGTTGGAAAGTAGTCTCTAAGAAACTACTGAAATAACTCTAACTACTATCACTGGAACTCCAATGTCCGAGCATCTAGACGCGGCACTACAAATGGCATGACAGAGCTCACAAGTGTCGGAGCGGTAATGTCTATTTATAATACCAAGAGCTAGCCATATGATCTAGAAGTGAAATTTGGTTTGGTAACATCTAGAATGATGTTATACATGATGGTCAAGATAGATCAGACATAAGTATCACCAAAAGAGTACTTCTACTAATATGGCAAAAACCAAAATAGACTTGAGAACCTTAGAACCAATAGCTAAATATATGATTTAAAGGTGAGAATTGGTTTTGTAACATCTGAAAGGATGTTACACATGATGGACTAAACATATCAGAAAGAGGTATCACCAAAAGAGTACTCCTACTAATAGAGTAGGAATCAAAATATATGTCCGAAATCTTTGAAGGTAATTTTGAAGGCCTAAACTGATGAATTAGGCCTCTAAAATGTGCGTATCCCCCAGTGGAGGAATGTCTGGCCTTCCCTCCTCCTTGGTTTGTCTTGTTGAGAGCTTTCCAATGGTACCTTGCCCGCATAATTCTGAGATTCCTACAAGAAGATTCCCTAAAAGATTCCCTCTGATCAAAGCTTGTTTGACCAACCAGATAGGACCTAGACCAACATGTCACCCATCCAAGTAAGTAATCCAAGGGTGGAGCTTGCTGACATGTCACCTATCTATGTGCCTAATCCAATGGTGGAGCTATCCCTAGAGGAGATCCTCTTTGTCTATATAATAAAAAGAAGGTGCTCCTTTAGGGCATCAAATGTTTGAGTGTGTAATTTGTGTTTTCTCTCTTCTCTTGTCCTCGGAGTATTACAATGGTATCAGAGCAAGTATTTTAGTCCAAGAGAGTGGATCACCCCTCTTGGAAGAGCACAAACTACTAAAACTGAGTAATTTGAGGTGGAGAACATAGAGTAATTGCTAGACTTAGGAAGGACTTTAGAGAGAGGATGGGATGGATACACCGGGAGGACAATTTCCCGCACCTAGCTTTCCATTCTCAAATCCATTCCACATAAAAGTTATGTACATCTAGCGTGAGCAAATGAGGGTGTCGCTAGTTTATCACTTTGGTGCAGAATTCATGGACAGGGTGATGAACTCACCAAACTCGGTGATTCTACTTGTGGTGATATATGAAAGAGAGTGGGTTTTGACAATCTACATTCTATTATGATGATACAGATGTGAATGTCCCAAACATCCTCTTCCTTTCAACACTCAAGTAGAAATCTATTATGTAGTGAGACCAAAAGTGATGTTTAGAGATTTTGTGGTTAGGAATTTTGGTGAGGAGTATTATCAACGAGTGATAGCTTTTGAGGTCCCAATGGTAGGTCTAATAGTTTGGGCACCTTCTAGAGTGATCATATTGACCATGTATTGAAGTAGACATTATCCATTGAGTGTTGTAGGAACCATGGATCCGCAATTGCAAGAGCTGGTGCAAGGAATGCAAGGAATGCTGAATGAATTTTGAGAGATTAAGATGACCATGGAGACCTTACAAAGTCAAGTGCAGATCCTCAGGAATGATCAAGCCATGCAAGAAGAAGAGTTGTCTCAAAGCCCAGTACCTACAACTGAAGTACTTGGAGAGGCATCTGTGCCTATGAACCTTATCAACAATGAAGCCACATTGCTACTTAGATGAAGAAGACCTGTAACATTGAGCCTTACAAGGGGTAGCGTACGATGGGAGTAGTGGAAAATTGGATCTCCAATTGTTCTCAACACAGCTCATGGAGCATGTTGTAGGCATGTTTGCATGTGAGTACTTGACTGATAAAGCCCTCACATGGTATGATGCTTGGGAACTCACATGGTATGTTGGCAAAGAGAAGGGAGGTCACGTGGATAGCAATGCAAGAACAATTGGTGAAGAATTTCTAATTGGTGGATTTTGTGCAGATAGCTCAAACCCGACTATGGGGATTGAGATAGAAGAACAATGTACAAGAGTATACGGAGGCATTTTTGGATCTACAAGTTGCAATAACAGACATGAGTCCAACAGAGGCTCTCGACAATTTCAAACAAGGGTTGAAGGAGCGGATGTGCCAAGAAGTCATGGTATAAAATCCTTGCATGGTATTTGAAGCCATTGCTTGTGCGTAGAGAATAGCAAGAGCATTAGACGGAGGTGAAGGAGTAGTTCAACCTCAATATTATTGGGCAAAAATGTCACACATGGGTGGACCAATACCAATGGAATTGGGCAACCTTCAATTTTGAGATCAAGGAGCACAACAGCTTCAAGACAATCGTGGATGGGTAGAAGAACAAAGAGATGGAGTCCCATGAGGAGAAGGAACTCAAGGAGAACAACGCCGTTGTTATACTTGTGGCCATATTGGGCACATATCTACCAACTATCACACTCATTTCCCTAGAGACCCTTGGCCTTTGTACAGGTGATCTCTGGACAACATAGAGAAGCACATTGAAGAAGAGGAGGTGGAAATCACTTTGGAAAACAAAGATTGGCAGTAAATATACCTTGCAACCTTATTGGCTCAATAAGGAAGCAAAGAAGCAAGGGAAGGAAGAAGACTAATGTGCAAAGATCATGAAAGGCAACCTCATAATTGATTGTTGTGAATGGAGTCCTAGAAGGCAATCAAGTGAGAGTATTAATAGATCTGGGAGCAATAGAGAATTTCTTGTCTTGCTCTATTGCAATAAGATTAAGAATGGATCTAGAGAGAGATGAGAGTGAAGAAGTAGAGTTACCTAACAGGAAAAAAGATGATTGAATTAGTACCTAGACGGGTAACACTCTCTATAGGAGAATATCATGAAGCAATTGAGTGGCGAGTGATATAATTAGCTCGTTATGATGCAATCTTAGGTATGCCATGGATAGAGCATTACAACCCTATGGTAGACTGGAGGAAGAAAGAGTGAGAACCCACCACCAATGGTCAATCATTGGGGTTAAAGAAAAAATCACAGAGGTAGGAATTGCCTCTATATGTCATAGGAATGGCAACTGTCTATAAGACCAATAGATGTTTCATGGGTCTAATAAGAGAAGTCTAGAGTGCACAACTCAATGGACAAATTCCTGAGAAATTGGAGGATGTGGTGGATGAGTTTCAAGATGTCTTTCTTGATGATCTACCCTCAAGATTACTACCAAAAAGGAGAGTAGATAATAAAATTGAGACATTCCCGTAGAAGACACCTCCTTGTAAGGCCCCATATCGCCTATCACCTCATGAGTTGGAGGAGTGTAAGACTCAAATTGAGGAGATGCTACAGAAAGAGTTCATCCAACCTAGCATATCACCATATGGGGCTCCTATCTTGTTTGTGAAGAAGAAGGATGGTACGATGCGCATGTGCATTGACTATCGGGGTCTCAATCAGCAAACAGTGAAGAACAAATACCCTTACCTCACATGGATGACCTATTTGATCAACTCCATGGAGCAAGATACTTCACCAAATTGGACTTGCAGAGCAGTTACAATCAAATCCAAATTGCAAAGGAGGAGTGTACAAAACTGCCTTTTGAACCAGGTATGGCCACTTTGAGTATCTTGTGATGCTTTTTGGCCTCACCAATACACCTGCCACTTTCATGAGTCTAATGAATGACATATTTCATCCATACTTAAGTCTGTTATTGTCTGTTATTGTCTTCTTGGACAATATCTTAGTATACAGTAGCACAATGATGGAACACAAACAACATCTACAAGAGGTCCTCCAGATTCTAAGATAGAATCAATTGTACACCAAAATCTCAAAGTGCAAGTTTGGCAAGTTTGAAGTAGACTACTTGGGTCATAGAGTAAGTGCAAAGGGCATTCAAGTATTGATGGATAAAATAGAGGTCATTAGAAAATGGAGTGCCCCAAATGACCAGACTCAACTCAAGAGCTTCTTGGGGTTGACGGGATTCTATCATAGATTTGTTAGGGACTTCTCCAAGGTTGCATAACCTTTAACGGCACTACTTGGCAAGGGGAAGAAGTGGACATGGGGAACCGCACAAGAGTTGGCCTTTTAGGAATTGAAAGCCACCTTGCTATATGCACTAATCTTGAAGTGATATAACCCAAAACATCCAATCAAGTTGGTTATAGATGCATCAAGCGTAGCAATAGGAGCAGTCCTACAACAAGAGTGGCATGACGGATGGCATCCAATTGCATATTTCTCTTGAAAGTTGTTACCAGCAAAGTGCAACTACCATATCACAAAACAAGAAGAGCTAGCCATTGTTCTAGCAACCAAGCATTGGAAGCACTAACTAGGCAAGAAGGCATTTGTAGTAGAGATAGACCACAAACCTCTAGTCTACCTCAAGACGCAAAAGGATCTATCTTGTTGCCAGATTTGGTGGGCAGAGTGGCAACAACGCTTTGACATGACAATCACCTATGTGGAAGGTAAGAAGCAACTTACAGATGCATTCACTAGCATGCTAATGGCAAACAACTTGGTGGTAGAGGTTAAGATTAACCTTGAATTCTAGTTGCTACAAAAATTGATCCATAGATTGTAGAAGCGCAATCATCCAAAGGCATCACTAGCACCCAAGGACTCACCTTTTGTGATGGTAAATTATGGATCCAAATTTCCTAGAATTACGCACCATTGTTCTAGCAGAATGTCATGATTTGGCCATGTCGAAGTGGACAAGACCTTGGATGTAGTCTAGTGCTATTACTATTGGCCCAAGATGAGCAACAACATGATGGACTAGATGCAGAGATGCCTACTTTTTCAATAGAACAAAGCTTTTAATCAAGCTCATGTAGGGCTCCTTCAACCTCTCCCTACTCCTACCCAACATTGGGAACAAGTGAGTATGGATCTCGTCTGTGAACTACTCAAAACCACCTCATGGTTTGACTCCATCATGGTATTTGTGGATTGGCTAAGCAAAATGATTCATGTATGCCTTACCACCAAGGATGTGACCGCTCCACAACTAGCTCAATTATACTTAGATGCAGTATTCTCTCACCATGGCTTGTCTAGAGTATTCATCACCAATAAAGGCACTCAATTCACCAATTTGTTTTGGCAAACACTCTTTGGTTTCTTCAAAACCAAGTTGGCTATGTCCACAACTTACCACCCACAAACAGATGGCCAAATAGAGTTGGATAATTGCACAATTGAAGACATGTTACGCGGCTTCACCTTAGAAGAGCAAGAGAAGTGGGACACCCTACTCCCATTGGTGGACTTTGCTTACAACAATTCAGTGAATGCATCCACCCAAGTCACTCCGTTCTTCCTCATGTATGGTGAGCATCCCTTCACATCTTCTAGCTTGATGAAGATCCATCCAATGGCTACCAAGGTCAATGCAGTCAACACATTTGTTTCTAAAATCCAACATGGTGTGGAGAGTTCCAAGCACATATTACAGATTGCACAAAATTGATAGAAGTAGTATGTTGATACATACCGTAGGCACATGGAGTTCAATGTTAGGGATCAAGTGTGGCTATTGACAACCAACCTTATATTAGTTGGACCTCGTAAGATCATACCTTGTTTTATTGGGCCTTTCTTGATTCTTCATCACGTCAGCACTGTGGCCTATCACCTTGAGCTACCACCACACATGAAGATCCATCTAGTGTTCCATGTTTCCCTACTACATAGATATGCTCCCCGATCAGGCCAAGGTCATTCCACACAAGACATTTGACCTTGTCCGACACTCATTGATGGCATAGAGGAATATGAAGTGGAACTTATTTTCCAAAAACCCATGCGTGGTACTCGCCATCCACGGGTGGACTATCTAGTACAATGGAAATGTTACCCCCTCTATGAAGCAACATGGGAGCTCGCTGCCAATTTGACACATGCACCGGTGTTGGTGCAAGCGTTTGAGCAACAATTGCACAACAAGGACAATGCGTCTTAAAAGGAGGGAGGTCTGTAATACCAAGAGCTAGCCATATGATCTAGATATGAAATTTGGTTTGGCAACATTTAGAATGATGTTATACATGATGGTCAAAATAGATCAGACAGAAGTATCACCAAAAGAGTACTTCTACTAATAGGGCAGAAACCAAAATAGACTTGAGAACCTTAAAACCAATAGCTAGACATATGATTTAAAGGTAAGAATTGGTTTGGTAACATCTGGAAGGATGTTACACATGATGGACTAAATAGATCAGAAAGAGGTATCACCAAAAGGGGAATTCTACTAATAGGAAGGAACCAAAATATATCTGAAATCTTTGAAGGCAATTTCAGAGGCCTAAACGGATGAATTAGGCCTCAAAAATGTGATTAATAACCTCTCAATTTGTCTCATTGAGAGCTTTCCAATAGTACCTTACCCATGTGATTATGAGGTTCCTATAGGAAGATTCCCTAAAAGATTTCTTCCTGTCAAAGCTTGTTTGACCAACCAGATAGGACTTAGACCAGCATGTCACCCATCCAAGTAAGTAATTCAAGAGTGGAGCTTGCTAATATATCACCCATCTATGTGCCTAATCTTATGGTGGAGCTTCCTTGGAGGAGATCCTCTTTGTCTATATAATAAAGAGAAGGTGCTCCTTTGGGGCATCGAATGTTTGAGTGTGTAATATGTGTTTTCTCTCTTCTCTTGTCCTTGGAGTATTACACTATCAAGCGCATCCTATGCTGCTCTACTAAGCCAAGGCTCACAATCCATGTCAAATAGTTCAAGTCCATAGCTTGACCTAACACCTGATGCTTGGATGCCTTTGACATTTTTGGGACAATGGTAATACATGTGTGAAAACCAATTGCCTGCTCTCTCTCATCAGCGTTGGGCTCCACCAATTGCTATAAATATGATTCCCAAACCAATCCAAGACCTCCATCTCAAAAAGCATGAGAGCTTGGGAAAATCATAAGTGTGTAAAAAGCGGCTTGAGGCTATCCAACTAAGTTCACCATTGCCATAGGTGACCTATCAACCACCACCATTGTTTGAGACTAACATCCAACATCCAAAATCTCATCAACAATGAGGTGGTCAAGTTGTTGAATCCCATCATAAACATGATGTAAACCTCTCTAGGTAAGAGGTTTGTCCACCAAAGACAAAGATGATGAGCCCATGATCCCACTATGGCTGCATCTAACAACATGGCAGGTCCCATCTAAGAATGGACTTGATGCGTACTCACCACCACTCGGGTGCAAGAATCACCCATCAAAGGGATGTTCTCTAAAATGTAAGTTGGAGCGACGGATTGATGAACTTGGAGATATTGTAGTATTTGTAACATCTCCAAAAACACACAAGAACAAGGATCCTCAAGACCCAAACCTTGACCAATGCATGTATGTTCTTGACATGGCCATCCAAAAATCACCAAATGAAAGGGGGGCATGTCTCTCCAAATCTTGTGCTCCCAACAAGGAGATGTTTGCTGGAAGGGTCTTCTGGTAACCCCTAATTGTTGACATCAATAATAACTTAGGATACCAAAAGGCCAAGTGTACAACATGATATAGAGACTCACCTACCAGTTTCATCTCTTTCCACATACAAGTATCTTTGTACTTGTATACCCGCTTGTAATATCATAGCTAGTCCAATGCTAATCTCACCAAACAACTCCAGTAGACATACTCCCTCTATTGAATACTATTAAGCAATGAGTGTGGTATCTAGAGGTGTCAAGGTAATTGACTCTGGAGGCTCATCCTCACATTGGTCGCTTAGTGGTACAAAGGCTCTACTCCAAGCCTGTTGCACCAATTGATCTACATGCTATTGCAAGGCCTCCTCTAAACTCCACAATGGAATATCCAAGGTGGATGGAACAATCCCACTTGTACTCCAAATCTAAGTGATCTCCTCTGGTATTGGAGTATCCTCTGCATGGGCATTCCCCTCCAATAAATCACCAGGCCAAGTAATAGAACTAGTGAAAGTTGAAATTGATACTACTATGGTCCTTGACTGTAATGAGCCACGATTGCCACTACTGAAGCTTACTGGTAGGCAACATACTCATTCCTTGCCTAACTACCAATTGGGTCTATAGGAGGTTGTCTCCTCCAAGTAGTCAATACTGAAACCCATGGAGTACAACATTGCTCTTCCAATTAACATATCATACAACTCAACGACGGTTGCAATGGCCTTAGCTCTCACCATAGAGCTATCAGTTGGATGACCAGGCTGAATCTGAACAACAAGCTCTCCACATGTGATATATTATGTAGAACCACCACCTAGAGATGTCTAGATTTGAAATGGACACCTCTCCACATAGGTTTTTGTGACAACCCAACAAATATCACTTTTGCGGTAATTGGGTAAGTAAAGTTTGTTTCCGCAGAGATACGAGTTAGAAATTTCCAAATACAGAGCAAAGTAACAATTTAGTTCTTCTTGGTTGTGTCTTTAATCTCTCAAGTAGAAACCACACCCAGAAGAGAGTAACAAGCACTGACTCGCAGTCTTGTCACGTCACACTCCTTAATCACAACTCCATCAATTATTTTTAAACAATCTTGATTGTGATGATTCAGGCTCTCTCAAAAACGGCACTTCATTGCAAAACAACTTTGCCTCAGAATTGTGTTCCACCCCTCCACTAAAGGCACAACTTCCTTGATCAAAATTGCTTCACATCAACCTCACACTGCACTCACAAATGCAGAATACTACCAACACTACAATTCCTCTCAGATCTGTCAAGGCATTGCTTTGATTGCACTTCACTCAGGATCAAACACACAGAATGAAGATCAAGGTTGTGGAATCCAACATCCAACAAGCACACTAACTTGCACTTCAAAATTCTCCTTACACTTACAAACACAAGTACAACATTGATACTCAAAATCAAGCTTAAGCAATGAGCACTGTTTCATAGCACTTCGCTTTATCTATTCTCAGAAATAATGAGCATTGAACAACATCTAACTGCGAATGCCACTCTTAAATAGTGAAGCAATTGACAATTATCTTTCTACTACACCCCTTCCTAATGACTCTACAAACCTGTAGATCCGAAATGACAATGCACCTCATCATATCTGCTTATACAAATCTCAAATTGGTTACTAATCCGATCCGATGTCTATTTCTTCCTCGGCTTTCAAACCCAAACCCAAAGTAATTTTACTTCCTACTATTCTATCCTTGGGTTTCATATCTCCTATATCTTCTACTAGATCTAGCAATTCTCTTTCCTGATCCGACATTCCACTAGAGGGTAATCTATCTAACTCCTTATCTCCTGACCCACTCTTCTCTAATGTCTCCATTGGTAACTCCAAAGACATTTGCACTCCTACTTCATCTACTTTGGGTTTGGCTCTAACGTCTTTCCAAAGTTTGTCTATCTCTAATTTCACTAAGTCTAATCTAATCGCAATATTATCTTCTACCTCAAGTATTTTCCTATCTACACAAGTCCTAAGACTAATCAACAGCGCGTTCAAATCTTTGTCCTTTGCCTGTCTCCTCTTCAACTCGTGCAGCCTTGTCTCTTCAATCTGAATGTTGGCCTCTGTATTAACATCATGTTCATTCTAAGGAAAATCTCCTTCAATGGCTCCAATCTCATCTTCCTTTCCCGTTCTAGATCTGCAAGCCAATCCTCTTTGTACATTGCCAATTCTGCTTCAAACTTGGCTTTCACCGTTTCTTTCTCCTTCTCCTTCTGCTCAATCTTCTCCTCCTGATTACAAAGTAACTCTCGTAATCTCTCTTCTTCCCTATATCTTACTGCCAACTCCCTTTGTCAAAGTTGCTTCTTCTCTTCTACACTCTCCATCACTCTATCAAGCTCTTGTTCTTTCGCTGCTACCCTTGCCATAGCATGGATAAGTTCTAATCTTGAATCAGCAAATTGTTGCTTCAAGATTTCATACTCGGCTACTTGTCTTTCCCTCGTTATGTCACTCTTCTTAACATGTTCTTCTCGATACATCAATTCTCTCTTCAAGTCTTCAATTACTTGACCCTTCACTACTGCCTCCCCTCGCATTACTTCCCTTTCCTCCTCACCTCGGATTATAATCTTCTTCAACTCCAAGTTTTCTTCTTCTAATCTCGATAACACATGCAAGACAGTCTTTACCTTTGGACATGTCAACTGCATCTCCTTCTTCTTGTGCTCCAATTTCACCAACAATAGACACACAATCTCCCGTAGGTACTCCACTCCATTGCTCACAACTACCTCTTCTTGCGTAGCAATCTCCCTTCTTACTTCTTGTTCATCCGATACCCGCCTTCTTCTCTACAATCTTCATATCGGAATCGATGCCTCACTTCCCAAGCTTTCATTCACTTCTTCCTTTGCCTTACTCGGACCCACTTCACACTTCGCCTTGCATCTTAAACAAACTTCCCTCTAGATTGCAGACTTCTTCTCCTTGGGCCCAAGTATCTTGTCCTCCAACTTCGTATTATCTTTTGGCTCAAGCTCCACCCAAACTTCTTCTGCTTCTACCATAGTGGCTGGTATCGATGTCATCTCTCCACCTTCATCACTGTCGCTACTCATATCTCCACTTTGCAACATTAGCTCCGGTTCTTCCTTGCATTTCGAGTCTTTGAACTTGCACCTGGCTTTGCCTTCCGAGTCTTCATCTTCTGACGTGATCACCACCATGCCTCTCCTCGGGTTTCCTCTCCTGGTCTTCCGAGGTCTTGTCTTGTCTTCGGCTTCTCCTTGCCGACTCCGCTTCTTCGACTTTGGAGTACTTGCTTCTATCTCTACGCTCTTACCCATCTTCTTGTAGTACTCATCCATGCTCCGGATTTGAAGAATGTATTGTTGCTCTTCTACATTGACTTCTCTTCTCAAGTCGGGATGGAAGTGAGATACCATTCAATTTTTCTCCGCCGAGTTGAGCAAATTCAACCCAAGGTCAAAGTGTGCTGCAAACGGCACAATATAATGTAGAGGCAACTTATCCCGCAAATTCCACACCATTTGTCTCGTTCTTCCATGGAAGCACCTTGCCCAGTTAATCGGTTCTCCTGCAAACAGCTTATGGAAGAACACCGCTTGGTGTTTCATCACATAAGTCGTTCTCTCCGGCTTCAGGATTGCCATGAGAGCACTCACGATCCCTCTCTTCACTGGATCCTTGTAACTCTCAACCTTATACCCATTCTTTGTTCTCTTCAAAGAGAAAGTGTCTCTCACTTCTTGAGTTTCTTCTGCTACTTCTCCCTTACCCAAGAATGTGGCACCCTACTCCGTGCTTGCTTCTCTCCTAAGCACTAATCTCCAATCCGACTCTGTCCAATGAGCCAGATTTCCTCTCTTCCCCTCTTCCTCGGGGCCGTCGAGACACTTGCTCTCAATAATCTCAGTCATGAAGCCTGGAAAACTGACATTCTAGTTCCATGCCAAGAACGTGATCCAAAGTCGGCTCAAGACTTTGATTCTTGCGATCACATCTAGTCTCCAAATTGCATGATTCCTCACTATGAATTTGGAGTTCTTCTTTCCTCCTCCTATCTCTCCTGCTTTCTCAATGTCTCTCGGTTTCACTCTCTCGACTTCTCCTCTACACACTAGCGTGTCTTCAACTCTATTTCCCTTCCCACGATCACATGCAGGACAACTTCTCATGGCAAAGGAAAATTGCTCGACATTGCTTTGTCGTTAGCCTGATTTTTATAAAGTCGTGCTTTCTTCGTCTCTCTTCAATTCAAGTTTTGAACTTCATGCTAAACTTCGTCTCTCTTCAATTCAAATCACACCTCTTGCATGCGCCTGTCACTGTCAATCGTACTTCACGCGTATGGGCCACCGGTTTTGAACGGTCACTTCTTGAATTTCTCGCCCCGACAAAAGATTGTTAGACTATTTTTGCCTTGGGTTGAGCTCCCCCCCAATATGAAGATTCCTTACTTCGGGTTGTATGCTGATAAGGCATTTCCAAGTACTTTGCCTTATGACCCGAAGTCACTTTACTTCAGGTTTCATCCCGAAGACTCTTTTCTTTGCCTTCTTCGGCGCAATCCAACTTCTTTATACACTTCTTCTTCTTTATTTTGAAAAAAAACAAAAAATGTGGTCACCATAGTTTTTTGTTACTCCAAACCAACAATTGCAACCTTCTCTAGCATAAGGGGCTCCACACCAGAGTCTAGTAAGATCTTCTATGGTGTATAGACCTTCCCTAATGGTCCCACCAAAAAAAAATTCCCCTCTAGTTATCCAATAGTACAACTCTAGGTGTAAACCATGCTCGCTCAAAGGTTAGCCTAGTTGGTTATTCCTCCAATCTAATTGTTGTTGTTTACCATAAACCATTGTTTGCTAAGCGGATCCCATGCTCCTCAACCAAGTCAACTCCACTATCAACCACCTCTACTCTAGTAGTAGGAACTGTACATCATCCCTACTGTCACAAAGCATGGTAGCCAACCAAACACTGGGGTTGGTCAACTCCCAAGGTAAACATGTCATTGGTTGAGAATAATAGAAAGCACATAATCAACTGAGCTACTCCCAACATTGTGCTAGACTCAATTTGTATAGTAGTAGGTGGTTGACTAGTTGGTAGTCCATCATGCATCCCATCACTACCTACCACACCTACACTAGGAGCCATGGATGTCATCTCTAGTGCCTCATAAAGTGTAAAAGACTGGAGAAGTCTGACCTGTCTACTAGCCTCTCCTCTTTATGGGTCCAAGTCCACTAATGCTTCTCTAGGCTCTAGAGCATGTATAGCACTCCTACTCAATGTGGTAGATGCATCCACTTGTGCTGCTATGCACATGAAGTGTAAGATGTCTCTATCACCCGCATATTAGGTGGAAGCCTCAGCACCCAAATTTGATCGCCTCTAAGCTATGGCCATGCTAGCCAATCTTTGCTCCAATTGCTCAATCTGAGTAGCCATGGATGTATTAGAAGTAAGGGCAAGTATTGCACCCCTACTAGGTGTGAATCCTCTACAACCACCTCGTCCTCCATGGCCTAGAGCTCCTCTACCACTTGCCATAGCAGTTCTACCACTCTGTAACTTTGGGTGTAGGTCAAAGCATCGGTCACTAGTGAGACCAAATTTGTGGCAATGCTCACACTATCTTTGTGCTCGCTATGATGCACCAAAGGTATTAGGTCTGCTGCCTTAAGTGCACTCTCTCCTATAGTGAGGTCCACCACAAGTCCAACAAGCAACACCACCACTCACTGGCTACTATTGACCCAAAAATGAAGGTAAGGGTCTAGCTACAATAGGCCATCTACTTGCTCCATAGGATCTGGGCTGTCTATCCTATCCTCAAAAATCAATATGGTGTGGTGCACTTTATTGCACTCTAGAAGAAGTAAAAACTATGGATGAAGTCTCCCTACCAAATCTAGATATCACCACTCTTCCCCCCACCATGTTGAGCTCAATATGCTCAGCCAAACCAAAGACCATTGCCAAAGTATGCAAAGATGCCTATAACATCGTAGCATCATAGACTTTACATTGCAACTCTTTGTCCAATATCCCATACCAAAACTGGACTACCTAGGCCTCAATAACTCCTTGAGTAAAATTGATCAACTATCTCATGTGAGTATATGCCTTGAGTAGACTCTCTCCAGCGTTTTGTTGGAACTCTTGCAAGCTCCTCAGCTTGTAAATCCATACTCTGTGGTAGTTTTGCCTCAAACATTGGAAGAACTCCACCATGGGGTTAAACCTTGGTACTACACCATCTCCTATAGTAATACCTCCACTTGTAGTAGCACCATCTCCAAGAGATCTACCAATGCTACTAGAGCTAGAACTTGTGGGTACAATCAATCTACCCTTAGAAACCAAGCTTGAAGTGATGGAAACATAGTTCAAAGACCAATATTGTCTCCATAGCTCAATCTCCTTCAAGTGAGCTCTCTTGAACTCATGGTAGTTGTCCATTGGCGGACCCTCCAAGTGCTGAAACAACCCCTTCTATGCCATGAAAGGTGTGAACAAAGTTGGATTTCGCATCTACTATAAATCACACTAACTATCAAACTCCTAGATGAAGTCATCCAACTCAATAGTACTATAATACTCTAAGGACAAGAGAAGAGAGAAAACATAGATTTCACACTCAATCATTTGATTCTCCAAAGGAGCACCTTCTCTTTATTATATAGACGAAGAGGATCTCATCCAAGGAAGCTCCACCCTTGGATTACATACTTGGATGGGTGACATGTCGGTCTTGGTCCTATCTGGTTGGTCAAACAAACTTTGACCAAAGGGAATCTTTTAGGGAATCTTTGTATAGAAATCTTAGAATCACGTGGATGAGGTACCATTAGAGAGCTCTCAATGAGACAAACCAAGAGGAGGGAAGGCCAGCCTTTCCTTTGTTTGGGGGGGAGGGGAAATTGCATATTTTTGAGGCCTAATTCATTTGTTTAGGCCTCTAAAATTGCCTTCAAAGATTTTAGGTATATTTTGGTTCCTACTCTATTAGTGGAAGTCCCCTTTTGGTGACACCTCTTTTTGATCTATTTAGTCCATCATGTGTAATATCCTTCCAGATGTTACCAAACCAATTCTCACCTTTAAAGCATATGTCTAGCTATTGGTTTTAAGGTTTTCAAGTCTATTTTGGTTTTTGCTCTATTAGTAGAAGTACCCTTTTGGTGATACTTCTATCTGATCTATTTTTTCCATCATGTATAACATCATTCTAGATGTTGCCAAACCAAGTTTCACATTGAGATCATATGGCTAGCCTTGGTATTACAAGTACCCACTACACCAGAGTAATGCTTGGGGCTTTGAGAGGCCCCATAAATCTCCTCCATGTCCCACAACAACGGTGTAGACACACCAAGTGCACTCTCAATTGAATCAACTCCTATGTCAAACCCCAACTCATAGTCAATCTTCTCCCTCACTAGGACCTAAGATATAAGTTGATATTGAGCACCACTCCGAGTAAACCCATTGCATACTACAATACTTTCTCCTCCAATATTACCAAAGAACTCCATCATGACAAAGTAACCTAGAACTGCAACATGTAACCAAAATGACCGCAAGTATCCAACCAAGAGCCAACACCACCAAGTGCCAACATACCAACCAAACGTCACCCACTAAATGTAACTCTAAATACAACAACTACACTAGGGGAAAGGGCAACCTATAACCTACCATCACAACATGCACTCTTACGGTTTGCAAGTAATCACTTCCTACCTCACCAAAGAGAAACATAAGTAATTTGATTGGTCATCACTCTAGCCTCACTACCAAGAGCACACCAGAGCACCAATGCTCTAAAGTCAAGACACCTCACACAAACATGATGCACAAATAGAAAGTAGAGAATGAAGGAGGTCCAATGACAAGAAATCTAAATGAAAACCCTCCATATCATAAATCGACATTGGATTGACTCAGCCACCATTTGGCATTTGATATAATATGAGTTATCTACTTCCTAAGCTACCAAGATCACCAAGAATGGGATCAAACTATCTTTCCTAACCAAAGCTACAAGTGTATAGAAAATAGTGGAACAATTACTATGACAACAAGTGAGGGTGGATCAATTGGCTAGGGCACAAGTCTAGGAACCAAAAATCTAGGGGTCAAACCTTGTTGCGCACAATCTAGCAGAATGGACATATTTTGCCAAACAATGACCAAAATCTACTCTAAATCTACAAAGGCCCTTCTAGGCCTTTGTAGCTTCTCATAGCCCATAGCCCTATGTCTCAAAGCCTCTAAATGCCCAAGTGAGACCACCTTCTTGCCACTTTGAATCTTCTCTAAATCTGGGAAAACTTCTCCAAATTTGGCCAAAATCTAACATAAACTCCAACAAAAATCTGACATAAATCCCTAAAGTTGAATGACCACAAAATCCTCTACTAGGTCTCCACTCAAGCCAAATAATGCCTTTCTTCTTGCCACTTTGAACCCTCTCAAAATTTTGCAAAACTACTCTAAATCTAGCCAAAATCTGACATAAACTCCAAGAAAAATCTGACATAAAATTTGAAGTAAATCTCTAAAGTTGGCTGACTACCAAATCCTCTGCTAACTCTCCACTTGAGCCAAATTGAATTGATAGGTTTATCTAAAACACAAATCCAAGGGGATGGGTTCCCAACTCCACCTTCAATTTCACTTTCTAAACTCAACTTGCACCAAATTGGTTTTGTTTTCACCTCTTGAGCTCAAAATCACAATTACCACTTGAAAATTTCCTCTCTCTGCTCACAATTTGGCCAGCGCTTCTGCACACTGTATACCTCACTACCAAAAATCCATCAATTCAAAGACCTTTTGCACATGATCACTCTTAGGGAAACTTTGGACCACAATTGAGCTTCCAACGATCAGCAAGGCTTGGAGATACCACCAACACCTTCAATCCTTGCACCTAATTTCCCTTTGACCTCACTTCTTTGATGTTATCAATTTGTTTACACAACTTGAATCACACTCAACTAGATCAATACTTGATCTATCACTCCATAATTTGCCAACAACTAGGCATTGATTATAGTCAAGCAACACCCACTCTAGCTAAGAGAATCCAAGTGACGCTTGCCAGCCTTTATCCACCATAGCCAGGAACTTGAAGGCTCAACATCAAAGAAGTGAGCTCTCCGGAGCTGCACTTTGAAAGTATACCTCTTGGGCTCAAGCTAGGTCTCAAACCCTAACGGTCCCACTAACGGCATACCCAACAATGCAAATGGTGCTAAGTGATGATGGGTCCCACCATGTAATCAATATCCCAAACATGAAATCTGACCGCCAATGAATAGTCTTTGAGTAACTACCAGAATACTCCTGACTACCAACATTACTACTCCACAGTCCAAGCAATCTAGGTGCGATGCTACAAATGGCGTGACACCATTCTTCTGCATTGATTGAGGAATTTTGTTTCTCATATGAAGAGTTTACTATGGTACTCTACTTGTATGTAGGTTTACCACATCTAACATTTCTAAGTCTACCATACTAGTGTATATGTAGATCTACATATGACACACATGGCGTTTAATTTTATAATGTGCCATAGATAGAGTCTACTAGAGTTTATGTTGCCATTTGAGATACAATAGCTCAGATCCTCTAATCTACTTGCTCCTATATTTAGATTGAGCAATTGTTGGATATATTGAGACCATGATTAAGGAGGTGGTCTGTTGAGACCTATGATTATGGAATTTTGTTCTTATATGAAGAGTTTACTATGGTACTCCACTTCTATGTAGGTTTAAGACATCTAACATTTCTAGGTTTACCATACTAATGGATATGTAGATCTACCTATGACACATATAGCATTTGCATTTTATAATGTGCCATAGGTAAAGTCTATTGGAGTTTATGATGTCATCTGAGATATAATAGCTCAGATCCTCCAATCTGCTTGTTCCTATATTTAGATTGAGCGATAGTTGGATCTATTGAGACCACTTCCATAATCATGGTCTCAATAGATCCAACTATTGCTCAATCAAATATAGGAGCAAGAAGATTGGAGGATCTGAGCCATTGTATCTTAGATGGCAACATAAAGTCTACTAGACTCTACCTATGGCACATTGTAAAATTAAATGCTATGTGTGTCATATGTAGACCTACATATGCACTAGTATGGTAAACCTATAAAAGTTAGATGGGGTAGACCTAAATACAAGTAGAGTACCATAGTAAACTCTTCATATGGGAAACAAAAGTTCTCAATCAATCTAGAAACATAGAGCCAAGCTCCATAGCCTTTCTTTCCACAAGAGAGAATCCTAGCTCTATCAAGTACAGTAACCTCCCGCTTAAGTACGCAGCTTGAACCTAAAACTTGAGGGTTTGTGCGTACCTAACCGGTAGGTGCATACATTAGACTACTCAGTCCCAAATTGCTTCCACTTGAAGAGAATGTCAAGGAAATCAAATGGCAAGCATCTTAATGAGTCATAGTGCTACAAAATCATTTCTAAATTGAGGGAAAAAAATCCTCTTAGTAAACGGGCTTTAGTTGAGGAGTACAATGTTAGCAAATGTGCCATTCAAAAGGTGTGGGAAAATTGTGATTTGATTTAAGAGAGATTGGCCTTGATGTCCAAAGAAGCAAAGGAGAGGACCTTTTACACTTGTAATACTCTGAGGACAAGAGAAGAGAGAAAAACAGATTGCACACTCAAACATTTGATGCCCCAAAGAAGCACCTTCTCTTTATTATATAGACAAAGAGGATCTCTTCCAAGGAAGCTCCACCATAGGATTAGGGACACAGATAGGTGACATGTCAGCAAGCTCCACCCTTGGATTACTTACTTGGATGGATGACATGTCTGGTCTAGGTCCTATCTGGTTGGTCAAACAAGCTTTGACCGGAGAGAATCTTCCTGTAGAAATCTCATAATCATGTAAGGTACCATTGGAAAGCTCTCAACAAGACAAAGCATGGGGGAGGGGAGGCCAGCCTTTCCTTTCTTGAGTTGGGAGGGGGGGGGGGGTTAAGTGCATTTTCAAGGCCTAATTCATCCGTTTAGGCCTCCAAAATTGCCTTCAAAGATTTCAGGCATATTTTGGTTCCTACTCTATTAGTAGAAGTCTCCTTTTGGTGATACTTCTTTCTGATCTGTTTAGTCCATCATGTGTAACATCCTTCCAGATGTTACCAAACCAATTTTCACCTTTAAATCATGTCTAGCTATTGGTTCTAAGGTTCTCAAGTCTATTTTGGTTTCTGCCCTATTAGTAGAAGTACTCTTTTGGTGATACTTCTATCTTATCTATTTTGACCATCATGTATAACATCATTCTAGATGTTACCAAACCAAATTTCACATCTAGATCATATGGCTAGCTCTTGGTATTATAGACCTCCCTCCTTTTAAGATGCAACGTCCTCATTGTGCAATTGTTGCTCAAATGCTTGCACCAACACCGGTGCATGTGCCAAATTGGCAGCAGACTCCCAGGTTTCTTCATAGAGGGTGTAACCTTTCCATTGTACTAGATAGTCCACCTGTGGATGGCGAATACCACGCATGCATTTTTGGAGAATCCGCTCCACTTCATATTCCTCCGTGCTATCAATGAGTGTCAGACAAGGTAGAATGTCTTGTGTGGAATGACCCTGGCCTGATCAGGGAGCATATTTGCATAGTAGGGAGACATGGAACATTGGACGGATCTTCATGTGTGGTGGTAGCTCAAGGTGATAGGCCAGAACGCCAATGCGACAAAGAATCAAGAAAGGCCCAATAAAACGAGGTCTGAGCTTACAAGGTCTGAGCTTACGAGGTCCAACTAATGTGAGGTTGGTTGTTGATAGCCACACTTGATCCCCAACATTGAACTCCATGTGCCTACGGTTTGCATCAGCATACTGCTTCTGTCAATTTTGCACAATCTGTAATCTGTGCTTGGCACTCTCCACACCTTGTTGGATTCTAGAAACAAATGTGTTGACTGCATCAACCTTGGTAGCCACTGGACGGATCTTCATCAAGCTAGAAGGTGTGAAGGGATGAAAGGAGCAAGCTTGTATCAAGGACCAACAATGCAACATAATACAAAAATTCCTTATTTCAATCAAGTGCAGGCTTGGATGGACGTGGAAACCTGTTAGAAATGGTTCAACAAAGTCTTTGTTCCAAAAGTCAAAAAAGGAATTGGACACCATGTTCTTTTGCTAACGGATAATGCCTCAAGATACTTTGATGCTTTTGAGCATGAAAATATTTGAATAATTTTCTTCCCACCAAATTGTACAAGTTGGAAATAGCCTTGTGATATAGGAATCATCTTAAAAAAGCAATACAAATATTTATACCTCAAGAATGTCCTCAATTTTTTTGAACTTGATGAGGAAGCAAAGCAGCAAAAGATAAATTTGGGTGGAAGATTGTGATGAGGTGCTCCATGGGTCTTGTACAGAAATTTGGTGCACATGCTGAACGTTGCAAGTTATGTGAAAGAAGCTTGGGATTCTATCTCTTCCAACACGATCAAAAATGCTTCTAGTAAGGCATAACTAATGCAATTAAAGCCAGAATTAGAACCTAATGACACAATTGAGAACATATTCAATGATTTGGCAAACACTATTGAAACATTCTCTATTGATCCATTGGAATTAGAAGACTTCATTCATATTGATGATGAGAATAATGAAGAATATGCAACAATAGTGTTGGAAGATATTGAAGAGTTGTTGGAGTCAATGAAGATTGTTGACACTACGGTGGATGATGTTGACGATCTTGATCCTCAAGAGTTGAATGCCAGTTTAGAGATTAGAACTATATTTTAGGGTTTTGAATCTCTTTATAAATAGGTTCTTGATAGTGAGGACTAGTTGCTCTGCATTGAAGTTCAAGCGGAAGTTGAGAGAACTTTTGAAGATCTCAAAAAATCATCTAAAATATTCCAAAGCAAGGTCTATGAGGTTGCTGTCAAAGCCAAGTGCAAGAAACTTCAAAACTTGCACCAGATGACAATTCATGACATGTTCAACTAATAAATATTGAACCCTAAATTTTCTGTCAAGAAATGCATACTTAAACAAGTGCATATTGTAAAGGTCAATCAGTGGGGATACCCGTGCTCCTAATTAGACCACCAGTGCAATCTATTGAGACCATGACCATAGTCATTCATGGATGGTTGACATACCTTGTTTGTTATGGTGGTCACAAGCCCCTTACAATCAAAGTCTTTGGCATGAGCCTGCATTCAGATGCAAGCTATAGCAATCATCACCACTAGGACGACCATTTTATAGTATAGATGGCCTTCATACCTTTGTACTATTGGTGGTAGAGATCTTTAGCCATCTCCATCATCAATTTAATGATCTCTTTGAGATGCAACACAAGATTCTTACAAAGGAGAGAAGCTTTGGTTAAAAGGGGATCCAACATAAGGTTCCTACAAAGGAGCAGAGCTTTGGTGATCTTGCCAACCATGCTCACTTCTTATTAAGTCAAATGGTCTCTATCACCTATAGCAATTATAGATATTGGGTCTTCATAGACAAGTAACATTGTTTGAGCTCCTATCAAGTAGTCATAATCTGAGCTCCAATCACATCTAGGCCTCTCTCTCCCCATTTTCCAAATATACATGTGGAGGACCTATATCACACAATTCACTTGTAGATTACTTTGTTTCTCCTTATGTTTGGGAGAAACCCATAATTTCTCTTTGGCTTTTAGCTCTTTTTGCTTGGTCCTCAAGCTCATTTTCTCCATTTTGCACTTGGAGGTGCTCTTGCATTCCTTTTTCCTTTGGGTTAAAGTATTTGGTCATTTTGCTCCATTCCATGCTGACCTATTACTTGGGGATGTTTTGTTAGACATATGGCACTTGGGGATATGCTTAAAATTTGTTAACAAGAGTTGGTTGAATTGAAGTGACAACTACAAAATATAAAAGTTGACTATATCTTTATTTGCTTGATTTTAAAGTTATAATTATGCTTCTTTGATTTAGAAGAAGTTAAGAGAATTTCTTATGTATGTTTACTTACCTTTGAATTATTTTCATTCATAGATGTTATTTGTTTTCTACAATAAACTTTCATGCAAAATTCCACTAACCAAGCATTTGTAGAAAAACAGTAACATATTACTTTTGATAACATCTTGTTCTACATGTTCTTTAACTATGAATAGCAACTACTATATATATATGAGAAATACCTCAAAGAATATGTATAGAATTTACATGCTCTAGATGTCAAAATACTTAAGTTCAATTGCATACTCCTATCATAAAATATTTGAAGAAATATTCAGTATCACAAAAATAAGAATTATAAATAATATCTCTATTCTTTGTATAAATTATACAACATGCACATATTAATATTTTTATAATTTTAAATAAATTTTTAATCTCAATTTCAACATTTATTTACTATGCTTATATATTCAACCCAAAATTACATTTTTTATGTATATCTTTATGATATTTATATGATATAATTAACCAAAAAATGTGATTATTATTCGACATTGGACTGTATTCAACTATGATTTGTCAATAAATTCTGAAATATATAGAAATTTTTTTAAGATGTAATGTGCCTAATATAGCTTTTACCATCTCATTTCTTTTTAAATTTTAATTATTAAAAATACTGAAATTGGGTAGCTTCTATATATTCTTTGTAAAATATCAAATAGATAACTTAAATTTTATTAGGTGATGAAACTAAAATTGATGAACAACATATCATAATCTACCATTTGTTTATACTTATGATCCAAAATGAGGTGTTATATATATATATATATATATATATATATATATATATGTATATTTCCAACTTATACCTATTTAATCAAATAAATTAATGAAGTTCATAGGCATAGGCTAGAATTAAAAGAACTTAGTTAGAAAATTAACAAATTTCTCTTGCTACTAATGCAATTGATCTATTCAACAACTTTGTTTGCTTGTAGGATTAACTTAAACTACTTAGTATAACACATTAACCCAATAGCCTAATATTATCCAAACAAAAGAATAGGCAAAACCATAAAGAACCAAAAAATTCCATTATATTAGTACAAGAATGTATGGAAATGTGTTTGTGAAAAATAAAAATTTATTTGAGATGAGGGAACACTTGTAAGGAATATGTGCAAAATGAGAATTGATTTGAGATGAGAGAGAACACTATTAAGGAGTATGCAATGCGATAAGCTTCTTGTGCACATCAAACATTCCCAATGTGAGTTCATGAAAGAATAGCAATTCTTGAATAATTGGAGTGAATTGAGAAGCAATATTTGAGTATAATTGAGAATTGGAGAATAAAGCAAACCAAGGGAAATAGAAAGTAGGTTGAGTGAACTTTCATGAGGGAATCAAAGAGTAGATTGGAAGAACGTTTTTAGGGGATTTGAGAGTAAATTGAATGAACTTTCCTTAGGAGATTGAGAGTAGATTAGGTGAACTCTCCAAAGTGTAATCATTTTGTCTATATGATGATAAGATAATTTGCTCTAGTTAGTGGTAATCTGATGAATGAAGGTAGCAAAGACAAGCTTAATTAAAATACATTAAAGTGTCGAGGACAACCAACATCAACTAGTAGAGTCTATAATTGATCCCAAATTCTTATGCACTTTGCTAGTCAAGAACTTCCAACATTGCGTCTCCTTGAACTCCACAAGATTTACAACAATGAAAGAAAATACAATGGTTGAATGGATAATTGATGCAAATTGAGAATTTGAGTGAGGAGTGTGTTTTGCTTCTCAAATTCCTTGTGAAGTTAGTCAAATTTACTATCTTGTTATCTATGTGATCTCTTGTTTTCTAAGCTTCTTGATAAACTATAATTATCATGTGATTGTACTTGGTAGTTGATTCATCTTGCATAGTAAGCTTAACTAGGGTAAAATTGACAATATCAACCTCAAAAATTGAAGACATTATTGTATACTAAATGTATCACGTCCAAATTTTTTGGTAATACAATTGTACAACTTCATGTCCAACTTGCTAGAGTGTAGTCATGTCAAGGTGGTGTTCTTGAAGAAGCATCTTCAACTCATCTACCAACAACAATTCTCCATGGACCATAGGTGTAGATGGATCTTTGGATTCTAAGGTTTAATAACCTTCCAATTGAACTCCGTTTCATGGTAGCTTTGTATACAAAGGAGCTCCACCAAATCAATGATTTACAAGATGAGGTCAACAAGATGGATAATTTTAGTGCAATAGGTGCTTCCATGAGAATTATCAAATATTCAGTTCTCGCTAGATTCTCCATTCTCTATTTTTTAGTGCATACTCTCAATTCTCCATACATTATTTCTACATGGTGACTTTGGAGATTTAGAAGTAATTGCTTTCATAAAAATTACCAATTGTTCTGTTCTTGCAAGATTCTCTACTCTCTATTTTTTAGTGCACACTCTCAATTCTCCATACATCATTTCTACATGGTGACTTTGGAGATTATAGTGAAAATGTGGATACATCAAAAAGCAAGGCATTTCTTGTAGTTGACTATAAGGTCTAGTGTATGATCCACATTGCAAATATCATTAACAAGGTGGTTAGGATCAAGAGCTACACTTCATTCATATGGGCAGAACTTCTTGGGTTGTAGATATGACCTTCTTGCATTTCTTCCTTGTCTCTTTTATTGTACTTTCTCCTTATTTGGCTGTTTTTTCCTTCCTTCTTTTTCTTTGGTGTTTGTAGTCCATGTTTTCTACTAATTGTTTTAGATGTCCAATGCTTTAATCTATTTCTTTTTGTCTCCTTAGTTTATTTTATTTTTGTAGTAGACCTCTTTATGATGCTTCCACTTTGCTCTTGAGCAAAGGTAGCTAGAGGAACTACTATAAATAAGACTCCCATCTACCCCATACTCCTTATGTGTCATTAAAGGGTAGATTCCAATGTTGATTCTTTTAGTACACTCATATTGTGGCCAAAGTTCAACTTGATTGTTTCACTTCCATCCCCTTGCTATGACCCCCAACCTCTAGGGAGTAATAACCTACCTTGGTTGATTCTCTCATGGAAGATCCTACACAAGGGCTCCCTCCACCTACCAAAATTCCTCCTTTTAGCTCTATAGACTTTCTACCACTCTAGAGCAAGATTCCTCCCCCTATTTCCATAGATCATCCACCACTATTGAGCTAAATCCCTCTCATAATGCTCTTAGCATACTCTTGCATACCACCCATGATCTACATAGTGCTACCCATATTACCAATAGGTGGCTTTGGTCTAGCATAGCATTGAGTGCATGCTAAATACTTACAAATAAAGGCAAAGGCTACCAACTTACTTCTTCATACACATATTCTCTCTCTTTAGGCTCCAATAGATCCTTACTCTTGGTTACACTATCTAGATCCCATCCAAGCATTCCTACTAGGTTTACCTTGATATGATATATATCCAAGGATCCTTGTGCCACTACAATAGACTGTAAGCTCCATGTTCTCCATCTTATTGCAAGCCATTTTAGTTGATGACCAAGGGAGAGATATATCTACATGGACCATATTAGCTCTCTTCCCATAGTGAATTGTGCTCCTATTAGGACACAAAGGTGCATCAAGATACCATGAGACTACTTCTTGGATTCATAGGTTCTTGGGAGAAGATTGATTAGCACTTTAGAACAAGTATATCATATGATATTTTATTATGTTTTTCTCTATAAGAGAATACTCCAAGTACCTAGTTGTGGATATTTTGGATAGGAGATTTTTTGTAGACCTATCACTAATAATTGGTGTCTTTAGGACTTGTCTTCTCAATCACTAGAACCTTTGTTGTATATATATACATCGCTACATAACATACATTGCTGTCAACATCATACACTATAGAAGCACAACTTTCATATAAGTCATACATAAACTCTAAAGTGCCACAATAATCAGTTTGTTTGCACAACTTGACTCACACTCAATCAGACCAATACTTGATCTATCACTCTACAATTTACCAACAACTAGGCACTGATCATAATCAAGCCACACCCACTGTAGCTAAAAGAATCCAGGTGACGCTTGATGGCCTTTGTCCACCATAGCCAAGAACTCAAAGGCTCAACATCAAAGAAGTGAGCTCTCTAGAGCTTCACTTCAAAAGTATACCCCCAGCTTGAGACTCAAGCTAGGTCTCAAACCCTAATGGTCCCGTTGACGGCACACCCAACAGTACAAATGGTGCAAAGTGACAATGTGCCCTACCATGAAGTCAATACCCCAAACATGAAATTTGACCGTCGGAAAGTAGTCTACAAGTACAACTAAAATACCTCTAACCACTATCATTGCAACTCTAGTGTTTAAGCAATCTAGATGTGATACTACAATTGGCGTGACAACTATTGTGCGTATATATATATAGCTACACAACATACATCAATGTCAATATCATACACTATAGAAGCACAACTCACACATAAGTCATACATAAACTCTAAAGTGTCACAATCGCCTCCCTAGCTAGCGATTAGGTCCCTCTAACTCTAAATAGCCATCTACTCTAAGTATATGGTATACCCTATGATGGCAAAGATCATGAGGCCGGGTGCTATTGAGCCCCATTGTTAGTTGCATGTCTGCAATTTATACCATATATAGGATGAACTAGCTATAAGTGATAACTAGCTAACTAGCTATAAGGTTTAGTCAGCACCATGCCTATTCTCTCTACCATTTTCTTATTTTTTACTTTAGCCAAAATTATTTTTTACATATATTAATTTTGCCGATTCTTGGGCTGTTGCCTAAGATAATCTACATGTCTCGGGCTGGTATTTTTTCATCCGCCGTGTTTGTGGTTTTATCTTGAGTAAACCGCTTTGGTTGGTTAAAAAGGGCTTATGGCTTTTGAACCTTTTGCAAGATTTGTTTTTCATTATTATTTATTTTACTACTTTCAAATGGAGGAATGGTTACAAATGCCTGCAATTATTTAAATTTATGCGGATTTCATGAATAGCTATCCCAACCAAATAAGATTCCTATGAGCTTGTGGGAACAAAAAAAATAGATTTTGTCACAAAACAGAAAGCTTTTATGCGCTTTGCTTATCCCACCGTAGATATTTATGCTATGCCCTGGAAGGGCTTTGCCATCAAGACCTAGGGGCCATAGGGCAAGCACATACAATTGCTCAGACAATTTGGGCTATATCCAGAGCTTGAATGGGACGCGATGAATCGGTGCGTGCCCCGATCGGCAAATGATCACCGGAGTATAGCACAAGATCTAAAACCTTGCATTAGAGTCAAAATGTCAACAAAGTAAACCCAATGGGCTCCCCGAAATTGAGAGGTTTGGTCGTGAGAATTCTGAGTGGAAGGGTGCCTTGAAACAAAAGCAGATCCACCTCTATTTTCACCATCACAATACGTAACCCTTTCCAAATACTATTAAAAGGCTAAGATCGCATTAATTACAGCTCCACCAGGAAGTGGTTCAATTTTGGAGCTACACCTTTATACAAGCGTCCATTTTGGCTTAGTTCGTGCCTCTTTTCACTGGACAAAGGCTAGGCCTACCCCCCAGCTATCCCCATTTTCTCATGCAAAATGTATGGGTTGAATTTCTTGGATGCCTTGAGGGCGTTAAGGCTAATCCCTACCAAAACTGGGGAGTGAGTGACCTCTTTCCCAGGGCAAGCTCTTTGGATGGGAAAATGCCCTTTGTGGTTCCTGAAACAAGCCCAAGCGCCACTACGTGCCTTCAATCTACAAGCCCTCTCCCTATATTCTCGTGCAGTACATCTAAGACATAACCACTGTCTTTGAGGAACCACCATGAAGGGAGGAATCACATGCCATATGCCATCCTCTTGAACAACTATCACACATCAACATAATAGCAAGTCTATCAGAAGAGCCACATAACATACACCTCAAGCCTGCCCGTATAAGTGCCAAGCTTGGGTCCATAGTACCATCAATGTTTAGGAGGTGGCATGGTGCACAATTGTGCATATAATCCTTTCAAACAACACCATCACATCCTTACAACATAAGGATTGTAGATAACAAAACCTTGTGCACTCTCAAGATAGTACGGCTTGTCAAAACATCAAGTGCTATTGGTGTTGTCTGTTATAGATATACATAGTCACTTGGATGAAATTGATGGATTGAGGGTCTAAAACCTCCTCCTCAAATAGTAGCATAACGTAAGGTATCCTTGTGTTGAGAAATTTCCAAGTTCTCAAAGGCCATCAACATCACTTTCTGAAATATCTTTGCCTGTTGAGAACATGCACTCACCCATACATCTAGATCATCCAAGTCAAAGACTACAGTAGCATCTCAACAAATGGCTGCAAGTAAATCTGGATCTTGTCCATAGAGTAGGAAATAAGGAGAGAAGGATGCTAAGGAGGCTTGCCAGCTGAATAGATAGCCCATGGCCAACCAAGGTAACTAGAGATCCTAATCTCCCAAGTGGCCTCTTTGCAAACTATACATTTGCAATCCTCTCTTTGTTGTTTGAACCACTCTCTCTACTAAGCCATCTACCTTAGGGTGATCTTGGGAGGTAATAAGATGATCAATCAAAGCCTTGTAACACAAGACCTAAAACTCCCCTAAGAATTTTAAAACCTCAGCTGGTGCACCAAAATGATTAAGAACCCGATCTATGAACTATAACATCCATTTGTGCATGTGTGTGGTATTGTGATATTTAGCTTGGTATTACAAGTACTTAAGAGATATTATTTATATAGAGATAAAGGATGGTTCTATATTAATCATGGTTAGCTAAAGGTAGTCATAGCTAAGATAAAAGGGACCTTACTTTAGAGGAAGTAGAAAAGATGAGCACCACTATTTTGGATTTTAGTGTGTTGACTTGGTATTATTCCTAGGTGTTTGGCTTTGAGGAAAGAGTTGAGAACTCTTGGGCCCGCAAGCCTTTTTGTTTTGGATTCTTCTTTAGTCCAAGGATAGCCCATGTGAAGGAATCCTTGACTTAGTGGTTGGGTCAAGATAAGATCACATGCTTAGGGGAATATGCCCATGTGAATGGATATTCCATTTTGCTTTTTGACTTTACTTGACTTTTAGTCTAGTAACTTGAGTTACTATGGTAATTAGTAACTTTGGTACATAACTATTTCACAAGTATATAAACAAGGGGTGAGGAGGTACTCATCATCCTTTCATTTGCAACTATCTCTCTCTCATTGAGTTCTCTAGTGAGCAATGTCTTGAGTCTTGGAGTGTTAGCCTTGGAGGAGTATGATGGAGTTGGGGTTCCTTGCCTTCTTAGTCCATGGTGTGCTACCATAATAGCCATTAGAGGTTCATCCTGAGTGAGAGATAGGCCGGCTCACAGAACAAATAAGCCATCTTTTAACTAAACTTGCTAAGAAGTGCCACTAATTCAATCCACTTGGAGAAGTGCTCCACCATCACCAGAACATATCAATGATGTCTCACAATCAATGGTATAGGTCCAACAAGATCCAAACCCCAATGGTAACCCAATCCTTTGATAGATAATGGGTGTAATTATGGTGTAGGAGTATTGAACGATGCTCTAACTTGGTCACAAACCACACATTTTGCAACAAACTGCTAGATCTTAGTTTGCATACCACACCACCAATAGTGACTATGGAGTAAGCTATATGTATGCTTTACTCCAAAATGTCCTAGCTCCTCATAAGCATGATGGACCAACTATGGTCTCTGAGATGGAAGTTGTACTACTTGCACTCTACCATCCTCTCATACCCAAAGAAGGTGTTTGCCCTCCAATCTGAACTGCTTGGCTTGCTGAAGGACACGGCCTCTCTCCTTGGCCCCAACTGTACCACCCACAACACCAATGCAAAGATAGTCCATCACTAAGACATCATGATGAATATATCACTGAACTATACCAATATCTTCACTCTCAAGATTCATGACCTCAATAACTCCTCTTGTATGCTCTAAGAGAGATACCACCAAAGCCTCAAAAACTATACAAAGAAAGGTAGATGCATGCCAACCTGGCACTATCTCCTCATATCTCACCATGCCAATATGCTCCGGTCTGATCCTACTGGTTGGGACATGGGTTTCTACTCAACTCATCTGCATCACGGTTCATCACTCCAAGTTTGTGAATAATCGTGAAATCATACTTTTGTAAAATTAGAGCCCATTGTGCAAGCTTCCTTGAAATCTTGTCGGACTTCATCAACCACTTTAGTGGTTGATGATCAATGATAAGAGTAAAAGGGTTACCAAATTGGTAACATCGGAAATGTGATACTGCCCAAATTTTTGCTAAGCACTCTCCCTCATATGAACTATAATTTGCCTTTTTTGAATTGTTAGAGTGACTAGCATAGGCCACCACAAACTCCTTCCCCTCATCATCATGTCGGGTAAGCATTGCTCCAAGGCCCAACATACTCCAATTAGTATGAACCTAAAATGACCGTCCTCTAATTGGTCTCCTCAAAATAAGAGTAGATGTCAACCTCTCCTTGAGCTCTACAAAAGCTCTCTCATGCTCATCTCCCCAACACCACTCTTGTGTAAGCTTGGTCAGCTTTGTCAAGGCCTTGGCAATGGCACTAAATCCTCTAACATAGTGGCAATAAAAGTTTGCTAACCCAAGGAATGCCCGCACTTTGCTCACATCTGTAGGCCAAGGAATGCATGCAATAGCCTTCACCTAAACCCTAAACCCTAAACCCTAACCCTCCACCTTGGTCTGTTGAACACCAAGTCCTCTAGGGTAGATAGTGTGACCCAAATACTCAACTTGCTTGTGGAGGAACCTACACTTCCCAAGATGTAATTTGAGTCCATGAGATCTCAACCTCTCAAACACCTCCAACAATTATCTCTCATGCTCCTCCATAGTAGTGCTATTGACCAAAATGTCATCAATATAGCACCAAGAAAAATCCAATTTTGCTAAGATCCTATCCATGACTCTTTGGAACTCAGCAAGAGTGTTCTTTAACCCAAATGGTAAGAACTTCCACTGACATAACATATCCTTGGTGTGAGGACCAATAGCCCAAAATGTTATCTTGGACTTATTCTCCTCTTGATCGGCAACTCATGATATCCTACTCAAAGATGCAAAGTACTGAAGATCTTTGCATGCCCAATCGCATCAAGATCTCCTTTAGTGTAGGCATGGCATATCAATAAGCCCTAGTTTTTTGATAAAATGGTAAACTCCACACATTTGCCTATCTTTGTAGTTGCCATGCATATCCTTCTTGGTTGGCATCACTATAGCTGATGCATACTCCATGTGAAATCTCCAACAAACAAGCCTCAAAAAGGTCTCTACTCTAACTCTAACTCTAAATCAATGTCCTCTCCATATCACTATATTGATAAGGACATCAAAAAATTGGTGTATTGTTAGTCAGCTCAATTTGAATACCAAGTCCTTTTAGAGCACCCAAATCCTTTATATTGAAGGCAAAATAACTCATGTAGCTCCTCAAGAACCTCCAAACTCTTTGTCTTTCCTCTCCAGTAAGCTTGGGTCCAAGATTTGGCTCCCAAGTATCCTCTGTACAAATCATAGGAGTAGAAGATGTACTAATTGGCTACTACATTGGGCCCTTGGGAGCAATAGTGTCATGCCCTTGACCACTAGAGGTCCCAACCTTTGTGTGAAAAATTCCCTCCACTCTAGCTGCAAGCTCTACACATCCTCTAGTAGCATCCCAAGTAGACCAAGGGTGTAATTCAAGTAGTCCACGCTCACCTGGATGGACTCCAAGTAGACCACTCTCCCTAGTAGCTATTGGTTGTGTCCCAAGAATCGTGCTTGAATTGTCTCAATAGGCACAAGGCTCACAAGTGTCCAAGTGGTGATGCCTATCAAGCACATCCTATGTTTCTTTGCCAACCCAAGGCTCACAATCCAAGTCAAACAATTCAGGTCCATAGCTTGACCTAACACTTGATGCGTGGATGCCTCTAACACTGCTAGAACAGCCGTAATACCAGTGAAAAACCCCATCACCCACTCTTTCTCTTATCAGTGTTGGGCTCCACCAATTATTATAAGTTTGAGTCCCAAACCAGTCCAAGACCTCCCTCTCAAAATGCATGAGAACCTAAGAAACTCATAAGTGTGGGAAAAGTGGCTCTAGGCTATCCAACTAGGTTCACCAATGCCATAGGTGACCTATCAGCCACTACCACCATCTGAGACTGATACCCAACATCCAAGATGTCATCAACAATGATGTGGTCTAGTCATTGAATCCCATCATAAGTGCAATGTAGAACCTCTCTAGGTAAGAGGTTCATCCACCAAAGACAAAGACAATGAGTCCATGATCCCACTCTAGATGCATCTAACAATATAGTAGGTCCCATCCAAGAATGGACCTGATGTGTACTCACCACCACTCTGGTGCAAGAATCACCCATCAAAGGAACGTTCTCCAAAAGGTAAGTTAGAGAAATGGATTGATGGACCTGGAGATGTCAAAGTATGCGTAACATCTCCCAAAACACACTAGAACAGGCATCTTGAAGACCCAAACCTTGGCCAACATGTGTATGTCCCTAACATGGCTATCCAACAATCACCATGTGAATGGGACCATATCTCTCTAAGTCTTGTTCCCCAAGCAAGGATATGTCTGTTGGTAGGGTCTTTTGGTAACCCTTGACTGGTTACATCAATAATAACTTAGGATACTAATAAGCCAAGTGTGCCACATGATGTAGAGAGACTTTCCTAGCAATCTCATCTCTCTCAACATACAAGTACCTCTATACTCGTATACCCGCCTATAGGACCACAACTAGTATGGTGTTAATCCTACCAAACAACTCCAATAGACATACTCTCTCTACTGGATATTGCCAAGCAATGAGTGTGGTATCTAGAGGTGTCAAGTTAATTAACTTTGGAGGCTCATCCTCACACTCATCTCCTAGTGGTACAAAGGCTTCACTCCAAGCCTACTACACAAACCAATCTACATGCTATTGCAATGCCTCCTCTGAACTCCACAATAGAACATCCAAGGTAGATGGAACAATCCCAGTTGTACTCCAAATTCAAGTGATCTCCTCTGCTACTAGAATATCTTCTACATGAGCATTCCCCTCCAATAAATCACAAGGCCAAGTAATTGCACCATTGAAAGTTGAAACTGATGTTAGCATGGTCCCGAATTGTAGTGAGCCAAGACTGCCACTATTGAAGCATACTAGTAGGCAGACATACTTGTCCCTCACTTGACTGTCAACCTGGTCTCTAGGAAGTTGTTCCCTCCCGATAGTCAATATTGAAACCCATGGGGTATAACACTCCTCCCCCAACTAGCACATCATATGACTCACCTATTGTTGCAATAGCCTAAGCTCTCACCACTGAGCTATCAATTGGATGACCAGGTTGAACCTAGACAACAAGCTCCCCATATGTGATCTATTGTGTCAAACCACCACCTAGAGATATATGGATCTAAAATGAATACCTCTCCACATCGGTCTTCTGTAATTCTAGACCGACAATTACAGCCTTCCCCAACATAAAGGGTTGCGCACCAAAGTCAAGTAAGACACTTTATGGTGTATAGACCTTCCCTAAAGGTCCCACCAAATAAAAAATCCCCTTTTGGTTATCCAACAAGACAACACCAAGTGTAAACCATGCGCTCAAAGGTCAATCTAGCTAGTAACTCCTCCAATCTAGCCGTTGTTGCCTACCACAAACCATTGGTTGCTGAGCAAATCCCATGCTCCTCAACCACCTTTGCTCTAGTAGTAAGAACCACATCATCCCTACCTTCACAAAGCATGGCAACCAATTGAAACACTAGGGTTTGGTCAACTTCTAATGTACTCATATCACTGGCTAAAAAATAAAGGATAGCACATAATTAGCGGAGCCACCCTCAACATTGTGCCAGACGTAGTCTATGGAGTAGTAGGTGGTTGACTAGTAGGTAGTCCATCATGCACCTCATCACTACCTACCACACTTGCACTCAGACATCTAGGAGCCATGGCCATGACATTTGTAGGGCCTTAGAGAGCATGAAAGACTGAGAAAGTTTGACCTGTCTCCCAACCTCTCCTCTCGATGGATCCAACTCTACTAATGCTCCTCTAGGCTCTATAAGACGTATTTCACTCCTAGTCATTGCGGCATAGGAATCTACTTGTGTTTCTCTGCAAATGAAATCCAAGGCATCTCTATCAATAGCATATGAGGTGGAAGCCTCAACACCCAAATCTGATCTCCTCTAAGCTACGGCCATGCTAGCCAGTCTTTGCTCCAATTGCTCAATGCAAGTAGTCATGGTTGTATTAGAAGTAAGGGCAAGTATTGCACCTCTACTAGGTGTGGATCCTCTACTACCACCTCTAGAATCTCATCCTCCACCTAGAGCTCCTCTACCACTTACCATAGCAGCCCTACTATTCTCTAACTCTAGGTGTAGGTCAAAGCACCGGTCACTAGTGTGACCAAATCTGTGGCAATGCTCACATTGCCTTTGTGTTGGCTATGATGCACTAGAGGTATCAGGTCCGCTGCCCTAAGGGCACTCTCTTCTATGGTGAGGTCCACCACAAGTCCAACAAGTAGCACCACTACTCATTAGTTGTTGTTGATCCAAAAATGAAGGTAAGGGTCTAACTAAAATAGGTCCTCCACTCGCTCCATAGGACCTAAGCTGTCCACCCTATCCTTGAAAACCAATTGGGCATGGTGCACTCTATTGCACTCTAGAAAAATTCATAATTGTGGATGAGGTCTCCCTACCAAATCTAGATGTCATCACTCTCTCTTCCACCATGTTGAGCTCAATACGCTCAGCCAAACCAAACACCACTACCAAAGTAGGCAAAGTAGCCTATAACAACATAACATCATGAACTCTACATCACAACTTCCTATCCAATATCCCATACCAAAATTGGATTGCTTGGGCTTCAATAACTCCTTGAGTGAAATTGATCAACCGTCTCATACGAGTGTATGCCTATAAAAGACCGAAACCAAGAAGAGAAATAAGAGAATGGAAATTCACATTGGGACACTTGAATGAGGGCAAACTCCGAATGACTAGCATGAGCTTCGGCTTTGGTATTTATAGGTAGCATACAAGACTCATGAAGCTTCTCAAGAAGCTTCCTTGAGCCACTTTCTTGGAGTGCAAGCCAAGTTAACTAGGAAGCTTCTCAAGAAGCTTCCTTCTAGAAGCCGCCTACTTGGAGTGCAAGCTAAGCTAGTTAGAAGCTTCTAGAAGCTTCCTTCTAGAAGCTACCTGCTTAGGGCGCAAGTTAACTAGTAGGGAAGCTTCCCAAGAAGCTTCTTAGATACTTCTAGAATATTCTAGGCTATTTTGTCTTATTATCTACTTTGTAAACCCGACTAACTTTGTCACTAAACTCCATATTGTTACATATTCCCCCGCCGCTAGTTGGTGACGTCCTCGTCGCCAGTGAAGCTTTGAATTCCTTGATGGCCATCTGTGCATTTTGGAGGTGGTAAAGAGGTTCCCATGTGGCATCATGAAGGGGATACCCTTTCCAAAGGACCTTGTACTCCGTATGTTGGTGACGGCCTTGTTGAATATGACGACGCGCAAGGATATGATCAACTTCGTACTCCTCATGATCATTGATAGAGATAGGTAGAGGAGGAGGTTGGACTTGAGAGGAAAAGGAAGAGGGGTTAGGAACAAAGGGTTTCAACTTGGAAACATGAAAGATATGATGGATACGCATGTGACAAGGCAAGGCAAGTCGATAAGCAACAGGAGAGACAATGTGGGTGATATCAGAGGGTCCTATCCAATTAGGAGCAAGTTTACAATCTTGGGTATCAAGTGGGAGAGGGAGGTTACTAGAGGATAGCATGACTTTATCGCCAACTTCAAAGGTGAGATCACGAAGATGGTGGTCCGCATATTGTTTTTGGTGATTCTGAGCAACAAGGAGGTGAGACTTGGCTTGTTGGAGAGATTGGGATATAGTGGTCAAGAATGTGGAAGTATGAGGAACCTGAGAGGGAGGGGGAGCAAGAAGCAAATCTGGAACAAGTGGATCTTGGCCAAAATTGAGAAAGAAGGGAGAAAATCCGGTGCTTGCCTGTTTGGAATTGTTGTAGGCAAATTTTATAGCTGCAAGACATTCATCCCAGTTGGTATGGTGGACATTGACAAAGGCCCGCAACATATCCTCCAATGTACGATTTGTGCATTCAGTTTGTCTATCAGTTTGAGGATGATAGGCCGTGGACAAAGCAAGCTTGGTACCGAGTATCTGGAAGAGTGCTTGCCAAAACTTCCCAGTAAATCAAGGATCACGGTCGGAGATGAGTACACATGGCATCCCATGATGCTTGAAGACATTGTCGAAGTAGATTTGTGCTAAGGTTGGAGCATCCGCGGTATCATAGGTTTGTGCCAAGTGGATTTGCTTACTAAGCTTATCCACAAACACCACGATTACGGTGTGTCCTTGTTTTGTCTTTGGCAAGGATGTGATGAGATCCAAGCTCACATGCTCCCAGTGAGTGGATGGAATGGCAAGCGGTTGAAGTAGTCCACTAGGCTTTTGATTACTAGCCTTGTTACGTTGGTAGCTCTCACACAATCTGACAAATTTGTGAACATCTCGTGTCATGTTGGGCCACCACCATTGACGTTGGAGGGTACCCAAGGTCTTGTCCACACCCATGTGACCAGCAATGGGTAAATCATGGGCTTCTTGAAGGCGCACAAGTCGAAGATCACCTTTGGTTGGAACATAGATCCGGTCCGCATGGAATAGAAGGCCTTCCTTGAAGGAGAAGGTGTTGTACTCTTTTTCACCTGTTGTTAGACGACCATGTACCATTTGGAAGAAGGGATCTTGTCAGAGAGCTAACCGAAACTCATTATGGATCTTGGGATCAATTGACACCGTCATAACTGCCATGATGAGAGGAAGAGACTTCAAATCAGGTCGTCGTGATAGAGCATCAGCGATGACATGGAATCGACCTGGTTTGTACTCAAGTTTGATGTCGAACAATTGAAATTGCTCTTCCCATTGATGATGTTGACTCTTCATGTGCTCCAGGTGTAAGGTCTGCAACAATGGCTTGTGATCAATTTGCATGATCACTTGTTTCCCCAAGAGATAATGCCTCCATACCTTGGTGGCATATACCATTGCAAGTTGTAACAATATGGAGTTTAGCAACGAAGTTAGTTAGGCTCACGAAGTAGCACATAAGACAAATTAGCCTAGAATATTCTAGAAGTATCTAGGAAGCTTCTTGGGAAGCTTCCCGGTTAGCTTAGCTTGCACCTTAAGTAAGTAGCTTCTAGAAGGAAGCTTCTAGAAGCTTCCAACTAGCTTAGCTTGCACGCCAAGTAGGCGGCTTCTAGAAGAAAGCTTCTTGAGAAGCTTCCTAGTTAACTTGGCTTGTACTCTAAGAATGCGGCTTTAGGAAAGCTTCTTGAGAAGCTTCTCAAGGGCCTTGTATGCTACTTATAAATACCAAAGCCAAAGCTCATGCTAGGCATTCGGAGTTTTCCCTCATTCAAGTGTCCCAATGTGAGTTTCCATTCTCCTATTTCTCTCCTCGGATTTGGTCTTTTACATTGGTATCAGAGCAGGAATGGGATGGATGGAACTTGTGGACCACCAAATCCACTTCCACCAAACCATTGGGACTTTCATGTCCAGATATTACCAAAGCATCATTTCACACAATTCATCACCTTGCGCTTTGGGCAGGATTTTCTACATATGATCACCATGTCAGAGGAACCCTTGATACTTCCAGTTGTAACTTATGGAGAAGGGTGGATGTGTTGTATCTATGTGTTAATCAACTAGATAAATTGAGTGTAGTGGAATAGAGTAGTAGCGATGGCGGCAATACCGGATGTTATCCTTGCAATGCAACAACAAATCGAGCATCTTACTCAATTGTTGGATGAACGAGACCATCAACAACGAGAACAGATAAACCGAGCGCTAGTTCAAGATGGAGAAGATTGCATTCGATTCAAAACCCAAGGTGTTTGAAGGCAAGAATCTTCCAAGCACAATGGAGAATTTTGTGTTTGACTGTGAACGTTATTTTGAAACCACCAATCTTCAAGACAAGCGGAAACAAATTCTCTTGGCTTCTAGCCAGTTGGATGGCGTGGCAAAACTTTGGTGGCGATTCCGAGTAGAAAGAGCTGAATGACAAATTGTTACACCAATTTTGACATGGGTAGAATTCAAGGATGCAATACTTGGTCGATTTCAGACTATAAATGACACCCGAGCTACACGAGATAAATTGGCGGAGTTGAGGTAGATTGGCTCAGTGAGAAGCTACATCACACAATTTTAGAATATCATCATGCAAATTCCAGATATCCAAGAAGGTGAAGTTTTGGATCAATTTGTGCAAGGATTGAAGTCACGAACCAGATTGGAGGTGAACATGCAAGAGCCACAGAACGTAGAAGAAGCCATGCAATTGGCTAAGTGTTTTGATTCCTTAGTTGTGACAACTTGGTCTCGATCTCGACCTACACAAAACCTACCAGTACCATGAGTGGAAGAACCGGTACCAATGGAGATTGATGCTATCCAACAAAGACCACTTGGCACAGCAGATAGAGAAAGATTACGACAAAATGGAGGTTGTTTTTATTGTCGCCAGTTGGGGCATCGCATTGCTGAATGTCCACTCAAGAATGGATGACCTCAACAAGTTGCCCAAGTGGAGGTTGTGGAGCAGAATGATCAGGGAAACAAGGAATCCCAATAGGAGATTTTGAGCCGCCTATTGGGAGCTTGATTAGTTCCAATGGGATTGAAGGCTCGACCTATGCAAGTCTACTTCACTTGCAAGGTATGATATCTAATCGGGGTTGTAGGATTTTGGTTGATTCTGGAAGTTTAGAGAATTGTATGTCTATGCAAGTAGCAAAGGAATTGGGTATTCCTATCAAGCCAGTGATTGGAAGTAGTTTGATGATGGCGGATGGTAGAAAAGGTTATGCATTCCGCATCTCGCATCCTATTACCTTTAAGATTGGGAAGGAGTTTTTGGAGTGTATGAGGTTTGTAGTGACACCTCTACACTATGATATCATTCTGGGTCTACCGGCTTGAACGTCATAAGGTTCAATTTGATTGGACCCGACGTCAAATTCAAGTACAACACCAAGGTAGGAATTTCCGGTTAGGTTGTCTGGTACCTCTGAGTAAGACACCTAAGAATAGTCAATCCCAAGATGGGAAGTTTGTTGAGAAGGTAGCCATAGAGCAAATTTGGAAGGGAGATGAGTCCCAAGATGGGAAGTTTGCCAGGAAGGCAACCATGGAGCAAGCTTGGAAGAGAGATGAGTCCCTAGAAGGGAATTTTGTTAATGAAGCAGCCATAGAGCAAGCTTTGGAGGAAGATAAGTCTGTATTTGCGGTGTGGATCAAGCCGATTGCACAAGAACAATCTGAGGAGGGCCAAGTGCCGCATCAAGCAATGATTGATCGGATAGTTCAAGAGTTTGCAGATGTGTTTCCGGATGATCTGCCAAAGGGATTACCCTCTGATTGAGGTATGCCCTTCAAGATCAAGTTATTGCCAAGGAGTACTCTTGTGAGTAGACCAATCTATTGGCTCTCACCAAAGGAGTTGGAGGAGTTGCAAACAACACTTACAGAGTTGTTGGAGAAGGACTTCATACAACATAGTACCTCTCCGTGTGGAGCACCGGTACTATTTGTTCCAAAGAAGGATGGAGGACTTTGTTTCTGTATTGATTACCGTGGGGCTCAATAAGCAAACCGTGAAGAATGCATATCCCTTGCCTTGGATTGATGACCTACTTGATCAATTAAGTAGAGCACGCTACTTTTCCAAGCTAGATCTTTGTAGCGGCTATTGGCAAATTCCTATTGAAGGAGAGGACATGCAAAAGACTGCCTATCGCACAAGGTATGGATATTTTGAGTGGAGAGTTCTACCTTTCGGACTCACTAATGCTCCAGCAATCTTCATGGATCAAATGCATTGGGTGTTGGAGGGACTATTGGATTAGTCCGTGGTAGTGTTCTTAGATGATATCTTAATCTATAGTAGGACAGAGGCAGAACACAGGAATCATGTGCGAGAAGTCCTAAGACGACTACGATAGTGGAAATTCTACTACAAGAAGTCAAAGTGTGCTTTTTGGCAAAAGGAGGTTACCTTCTTGGGTCATAAGATCTCATCAGAGGGGATCAAGATGGAAGAAGAGAAGATCAAGGCCATTACTGATTGGCCTACCCCAAAGGATGCTACCAAAGTACAAGCATTCAATGGATTGGCCAGTTTTTACCGAGGGTTCATCCACTATTATGCTCACGTGGCCGCACCATTGACTAACCTCTTGGGAAAGAACTTGAGCTTCCAATGGACCACCAAGCATGAAGAAGCATTCCAGAAGTTAAAGCATATGGTGTCTTCAAGACCCATTCTTCAACCATATGATCCTCAACTACCTTGTGTGGTTGATTTTGATGCTTCTAACTTTGCAATTGGAGCTGTGTTGCAACAAGAATTTCCAGATGGACTACATCCTATTGCCTTTGTGTCTCGTCAACTAAATACAGCTGAAAGAAATTACTTTGCTCGAGATTGGGAACAACTTGCAATGGTATATGCCATCAAGGTATGGAAGCATTATCTCTTGGGGAAACAGATGATCATGCAAATTGATCACAAGCCATTGTTGCAGACCTTACACCTAGAGCACATGAAGAGTCAACATCATTGATGGGAAGAGCAACTCCAATTGTTTGACATCAAACTTGAGTACAAACCAGGTCAGTTCCATGTCATTCCTGATGCTCTATCATGACGACCTGATTTGAAGTCTCTTCCTCTCATCACGGCAGCAATTACGACGGTGTCAATTGATCCCAAGATTCATAACAAGTTTTGGTTAGCTCTACAACAAGATCCCTTCTTCCAAATGGTACATGGTCGGCTCACAACATGTGACAAGGAGTACAACACCTTCTATTCCATGCAGACCGGATCTATGTTCCAGCCAAAGGTGATCTTCAACTTGTGCGCCTTCAAGAAGCCCATGATTTACCCATCGCTGGTCACATGGGTGTGGACAAGACCTTGGGCACCCTCCAACGTCAATGGTGGTGGCCCAACATGACACGGGATGTTCAAAAATTTGTCCGATCATGTGAGAGTTGCCAACGTAATAAGGCCAGCAACCAAAAGCCGGGTGGACTACTTCAACCGCTTGCCATTCCATCCACTCGCTGGGAGCATGTGAGCTTGGATCTCATCACATCCTTGCCAAAGACAAAACAAGGACACACCGTCATTGTGGTGTTTGTGGATAAGCTTAGTAAGCAAATCCACTTGGCACCAACCTGTGATACCGTGGATGCTCTAACCTTATCGCAAATCTACTTCGACAATGTCTTCAAGCATCATGGAATGCCACGCGTACTCATCTCCGACCGTGATCCTCGCTTTACCGGGAAGTCTTGGCAAGCACTCTTTTAGATACTCGGCACCAAGCTTACTTTGTCCATAGCCTATCATCCCAAACTGATGGACAAACCAAACGTGCAAATCGTACATTGGAGGATATGTTGTGTGCCTTTGTCAATGTCCACCATACCAATGGGGATGAATATCTTGCCGCTGCCAAATTTACCTACAACAATTCCAAACAAGCAAGCACCGGATTCTCTCCTTTCTTTCTCAATTTTGGCCAAGATCCGCTTGTTCCAGATTCTCTTCTTGCTCCTCCTCCATCTTAGGTTCCTCATACTTCCACATTCTTGACCACTATATCCCAATCTCTCCAACAAGCCAAGTCTCACTTCCTTATTGCTCAGAATCGCCAAAAACAATATGCAGACCACCTTCGTCAAGATCTCACCTTTGAAGTCGGTGATAAAGTCATGCTATCCTCTAGTAACCTCCCCCTCCCACTTGATACCCAAGTTCGTAAACTTGCTCCTAATTGGATAGGACCCTTTGATATCACCCAAATTGTCTCTCTTGTTGCTTATTGTCTTGCCTTGCCTTGTCACATGCGTATCCATTCTGTCTTTCATGTTTCCAAGTTGAAACCCTTTGTTCCTAACCCCTCTTCTTTTTCCTCTCAAGTCCAACCTCCCCCTCTTCCTATCCCTATCAATGATCATGAGGAGTACGAAGTTGATTGTATCCTTGCGCGTCACTACATTCAACGAGGCCGTCGCCAACATATGGAGTACAAGGTCCTTTGGAAAGGGTATCCCCTTCATGATGCCACCTGGGAACCTCTTTCTCACCTCCACAATGCACAGACGGCCATCTAGGAATTCAAAGCTTCACTAGCGACGAGGACGTCACCAACTAGCGGCGGGGGAATATGTAACAATATGGAGTTTAGCAATGAAGTCAGGCTCACAAAATAGCACATAAGACAAATTAGCCTAGAATATTCGGGAAGTATCTAGGAAGCTTCTTGGGAAGCTTCCCGGTTAGCTTAGCTTGCACCTTAAGTAAGTAGCTTCTAGAAGGAAGCTTCTAGAAGCTTCCAACTAGCTTAGCTTGCACGCCAAGTAGGCGGCTTCTAGAAGGAAGCTTCTTGAGAAGCTTCCTAGTTAACTTGGCTTGTACTCTAAGAAAGCGGCTTGAGGAAAGCTTCTTGAGAAGCTTCTCAAGGGCCTTGTATGCTACCTATAAATACCAAAGCCAAAGCTCATGCTAGGCATTTGGAGTTTTCCCTCATTCAAGTGTCCCAATGTGAGTTTCCATTCTCCTATTCCTCTCCTTGGATTCGGTCTTTTACACAAGTTGTTCCCGATCTCGAGCAGAGTAATTTCTTTCAGCTGTATTTAGTTGGCAAGACACAAAGGCGATGGGATGTATTCCATCTGGAAATTCTTGTTGCAACATAGCTCCAATTGCAAAGTTAGAAGCATCAAAATCAACCACACAAGGTAGTTGAGGATCATATGGTTGAAGAATGGGTCTTGAAGACACCATATTTTTCAACTTTTGGAATGCTTTTTCATGTTTGGTGTTCTATTGGAAGCTCAAGTTCTTTCCCAAGAGGTCAGTCAATGGTACAGCTACATGAGCATAATAGTGGATGAATTGCCGATAAAAACTAGCCAATCCATTGAATGCCCGTACTTCTGTAGCATCCTTTGGGGTAGACCAATTAGTAATGGCCTTGATCTTCTCTTCTTCCATCTTGATCCCCTCTGATGAGATCTTATGACCCAAGAAGGTAACCTCCTTCTGCCAAAAAGCACACTTTGACTTCTTATAGTAAAATTTCCATTGTCGTAGTCGTCTTAGGACCTCTCGCACATGATTCACGTGTTTTGCCTCTGTCTTGCTATAGATTAAGATATCATCTAAGAATACCACCACTGACCGATCCAATAGTCCAATTAACACCTGATGCATCTGATCCATGAAGATTGCTAGAGCATTAGTGAGTTCAAAAGGTAGAACTCTCCACTCAAAATGCCCATACCTTGTGCGAAAGGCAGTCTTTTGCACATCTTCTCTATCAATCGGAATTTGCCAATAGCCACTACGAAGATCCAACTTGGAAAAGTAACGTGCTCCACTTAGTTGATCAAGTAATTCATCAATCCAAGGCAAGGGATATGCATTCTTCATGGTTTGCTTATTGAGCCCACGATAATCAATACAGAATTGAAGTCCTCCATCCTTCTTTGGAACAAATAGTACCGGTGCTCCCCAAGGAGAGGTACTATGTCGTATGAAGTCCTTCTCCAACAACTCTATAAGTGTTGTTTGCAACTCCTCCAACTCCTTTGATGAGAGTCAATAGATCGGTCTACTCATTGGAGTACTCCCTGGCAATAACTCAATCTTGAAGGGCATACCTCGATCGGAGGGTAATCCCTTTGGCATATCATCTGGAAACACGTCTGCAAACTCCTTAACTATCCAATCAACCATTACTTGATGAGGCTCTTGGTCCTCCACAGATTGGTCTTGTGTAATCGGCTTGATCCACACCGCAAATACAGACTTATCTTCCTCCAAAGCTTGCTCTATGGCTGCTTTACTAACAAACTTCCCTTCTAAGGACTCATCTCTCTTCCAAGCTTGCTCCATGGTTGCCTTCTTGGCAAACTTCCCATCTTGGGACTCCACTTCCTTCAAGGTTTGCTCTATGGCTACCTTCTCAACAAACTTCCCATCTTGGGCCTGACTATTCTTAGGTGTCTTACTCAAAGGTGCTAGACAACCTAATCGGAAATTCCTACCTTGGTGTTGTACTTGAATTTGGCGTCGGGTCCAATCAAATTGAACTTTATGACATTCAAGCCAAGATAGACCCAGAATAATATCATAGTGTAGAGGTGCCACTACAAACCTCATACACTCCAAATACTCCTTCCCAATCTTAAAGGTAACATGATGCAAGGTGCGGAATGCAGAACCCTTTCTACCATCCGCCATCATCAAACTACTTCCAATTACTGGCTTGATAAGAATACCCAATTCCTTTGCTACTTGCATAGACATGCAATTCTCTAAACTTCTTGAATCAACCAAAATTCTACAACCTCAATTAGATATCATACCTTACAAGTGAAGCAGACTTGCATAGGTCGAGCCTTCAATCCCATTGGAACTAATCAAGCTCCTAGTAGGTGGCTTGAAATCTCCTATTGGGATTCCTTGTTTCCTGGATCATTCCGCTCCACAACCTCCACTTGGGCAACTTGTTGAGGTTGTCTATTCTTGAGTGGACATTCAACAATGCAATGCCCCAATTGGTGACAATAAAAACAACCACCATTTTGTCACAATTTCTCTCTGTCCGCCATGCTCAATGGTCTCCATTGAATTTTATCAATCTCCATTGGTGCTGGCTCCTCCACTTGTGTGTAGTGTATTGGTAGGCTTTGTGGAGGTCAAGGTTGAGACCAAGTTGTTGCCACCAAGGAATCAAAACGTTTGGCCAACCGCATGGCTTCCTCCAAGTGTTGTAGCTCTCGCATGGTTACCTCTAATTTGGTTCTTGCCTTCAAGCCCCTCATAAATCAATCTAGAGCTTCGCCTTCTAAAATATTTGGGATCTGCATGATTGTGTTTTGGAACTACGAGATGTAACTTCTTACAGAGCCAATCTGTTTCAACTCTACCAACTTATCATGTGCAGCTCGTGTGGCATTTATAGCTTGGAACCAACTGATTATTGCGCTCTTGAATTCCGCCCATGTCAAGATCGGTGCAACCATTTTTTGTTTGGCTCGCTCCACTCGGAATCTCCACCATAGCTTTGCTACTCCATCCAATTGGCTAGAAGCCAAGAGAATCTGTTTTTGCTCATCTTGTAGATTGGTAGCTTCAAAATAATGTTCACAATCAAACACAAAATTCTACACTGCACCCGGGAGATTCTTGCCTTCAAATACCTTGGGTTTAGGGAATCGAATGCAATCTTCTCCATCTCAAACTGGCGCTCTATCTATCTGTTCTCGTCGTTGCTGGCCTTGTTCATCCAACAATCAAGTAAGATGCTCGATTTGTTGTTGCATTGCAAGGATAACATCCGGTATTGCCACCATTGCTTCTACTCTATTCCACTACCCTCAATTTATCTAGTTGATTAACACATAGATACAACACGTCCACCGTTCTCCATAAGTTACCACTAGAAGTATCAAGGGTTCCTCTGAGACAGTGATCATATGTAGAAAATCCTGCCCAAAGCGCGAGGTGATGAATTGTGTGAAATGATGCTTTGGTAATATCTGGACATGAAAGTCCCAATGGTTTGGTGGAAGTGGATTTGGTGGTCCATAAGTTCCATCCATCCAATTTCTGCTCTGATACCAATGTAAAAGACCAAAACCGAGGAGAGAAATAAGAGAATGGAAACTCACATTGGGACACTTGAATGAGGGAAAACTCCAAATGCCTAGCATGAGCTTCGGCTTTGGTATTTATAGGTAGCATACAAGACTCATGAAGCTTCTCAAGAAGCTTCCTTGAGCCTCATTCTTGGAGTGCAAGCCAAGTTAACCAAGAAGCTTCTCAAGAAGCTTTCTTCTAGAAGCCGCCTACTTGGAGTGCAAGCTAAGCTAGTTAGAAGCTTCTAGAAGCTTCCTTCTAGAAGCTACCTGCTTAGGGCACAAGTTAACTAGTAGGGAAGCTTCCCAAGAAGCTTCTTAGATACTTCTAGAATATTCTAGGCTATTTTGTCTTATTCTCTACTTCGTAAACCCGACTAACTTTGTCACTAAACTCCATATTGTTACAATACCATTGGAACTCTTGCAAGTTCCTCAGCTTGTCAATCCGCACTCCCTAGTAGTTTTGCCTCAAACATTGGAGGAATTCTACCATGGGGTTAAACCCCAGTACTACACCACCTCCTATAGCAGTACCTCCACTTTTAGTAGCACTATCTCCAACTAGTGCACCTCCACTAGCTCCACCAATGCTACTCGAGCTAGAACTTTTAAGTAATGTCAATCTTACCCCGGCAACCAAGCATGAAGTGATAGAGACATAGTTCAAAGATCAATATTGTCTCTATAACTCAATCTCCTCCAAGTGAGCTCTCCTAAAATCATGGTAGTTGTCCATTGGCAGACCTTCCAAGTGCTGAAATAATCTCTTCCATGCCATGAAAGGTGTTAACAAAGTCAGATTCTACATCTGTTGTAGATCACACCAACTATCAAACTCCTAGATGAAGTCATCCAACTCAATGGTACCCATTGTACTAGAGTAAAGCCTATGGTCTTTGGAGGCCCTATAAATCTTATCCATGTCCCTCAACAACGGTGAGGACACACCAAGTGCACTCTCAATTGAATCAGCTCTTGTATCAAACTCCAACTCAAAGTCAATCTCTTCCCTCACTAGGACCTGAGATACAAGCCAATATCAAGCACCACTCCAAGTAAACTCATTGCATACATTAGGACTATCTCCTCTAGGATCCCCAAAGAACTCCATTGCGACAAAATAACCACAAACCGCCAACCACAAACTACAAACCGCAATTGCAAGTACCCCACCAAGTGCCAATACCACCAACCAAACACCAACCAAGCACCACCCACTAATGTAGCCCTAAATATGAAAACTACACTAAGAGAAAGGGTGACATGTAACCTGCCATCACAACACACACTCTCACGATCTGTAGGTCATCACTTCTTGCCTCACTAGAGAGAAATAAAGGTAGACTGATTGGTCATCACTTTAGTCTCACTACCAAGAGCGCACCAAAGCACCAATGCTCAAAATTTACGGCACCTCACACAAACGTGGTGCAAAAATAGGAAGCAAAGAATGGAGGAGGTCCAATCACAAGAAATCTAAGAAAAACACTTCATCTCATAAAACAACACTAGATTGACTCTACCACCATTTGGCATTTGACATAATAAGAGTTCCTATCTATGTCCTAAGCTACCAAATCACCAAGAATGGGATTAAATTGCATCTCCTAGCCAAAGCTACAAGTGTATAGATAACATTGGAATAGTCATTAGGACAACAAGTGAGGGTGGACCAATTGGCTAGGGCACCAGTCTAAGAACCAAAGATCTAGGGATCAAACCTTGTTGCGCACAATCTAGTAGGATATGCAAATTTTGCCAAACAATGAACAAGATCTACTCTAAACTAGCTAGCCTCATGTTAGCAAGCTGGCTTGTTGGCCTTTCATAGCCTTTCATAGCCCATAAGCCTATGCCTTGAAGCCTTGAGCCAAATAGAAAAAATGGGTTTCTCCAAATCACAAATTCATGAGGATGTGTTCCCAACTCCACCTTCAATTTCACTTTTTGAGCCCAACTCGTAGCAAATTGGTCATGCTTTCACCTCTTGAGCTCAAAATCACAACTATCGCTTGAAAATTGCTTCTCTTTGCTCAAAATTTAGCCAACACTTCAACACATCGTCTACCTCACTGCCAATGTGCATCAATCAAACAAGCTTCTTCACATTAGGGAAAACTTGAACTCCAATTGAGCTACCAACAATCAATTAGTCTTGGAGATACCACCAACACTCTCAGTTCTTGCACCCAATTTCCCCATGATCTCACTTCTCTGATGTAATCAGTTTATTTACACAACTCAACTCACACTCAATCAGATAAATACTTGATTTTTCACTCTATAATTTGCCAACAATAAGGTATTAATCATAGTCAAGCCACACCCACTCTAGCTAAGAGAATCCAAGTGACGCTTGTTTGCCTCTATCCACCATAGCCAAGAACTCGAAGGCTCAACATCAAAGAAGTGAGCTCTTTGGAATTGCAATTCAAAAGTACACCCCCTAGACTCAAGCTAGGTCTCAAACCCTAACGGTCTCGTTGATGGCACACCCAACAGTGAAAACGGTGCAAAGTGAATGTGGGCCTCACCATGAAATCAATACCCCAACCACAAATTTGACCATCAGAAAGTAGTCTACAAGTAACTGCTGAAATACCTCTAACCACTATCACTGCAACTCTAGTGTCCAAGCAATCTATATGTTATACTACAAATGGGATGACTCCTTTTACCCCTATTTCCAATTTTCATTCTATCAAGTGAAGGAAAAAGTGCAACCTAAGCTATTATCATAACATACACTCTTGATTTGCTGGTGATCACTTCCAGCATTGCTAAAGAGAAATTAAAAACAAATCTAAAGGTAAGGAACCTAAGCCCAATGCTTGCACACTAATCCAAACCAACTTTAAGATTAGATATGCAAAGCATAGAGAGGATCCAAACATAAGCAACTTATCAATACTCTCTATGCTTTTGGTAAAAATATGGTTCATAGCCTCCTTACGCTATCCAAAAGCTACTCTTAATATGTTCTCCAACATTTGCATCCAACTTGTATTCCAAATGGGAAATTCTATTTGTTTTGGTAGTAAATATCTACAAGACTTAGACTACAATAACTTTGTCTCTATAGCTTGATTCAAACATTCAATGTTTCAATGGAAAGCTTATGAGATAAAATTTCCAATGACATAAAGAAAACCTCAATTTGATGACTACAACTCTCTTGATAAGGTCTCAAAACTTGGCTTGATTTTGTAGGTTCAAACCCTAATTGAGGCTCCAATCTTGATTCTTGCACAAATATTCATGTAAACAATAAAGAACACTCCAACTTGATGACATCCTTTCAATCAAGACTTCAAATGAGAGAATTGTGAATTTACTCTCATTGAATATAGAATAACTCCTTGGAGCTCATGAGAATATTGTAATAGAGTTTGTTACATCATATCTGACTATCTATAAACCTTGAGCCAACCCAATTTTAAATATTTTGTTGTGCTCTTGTCTTATCATCTATGAAGTTTGACATTTGAATCCAAACCCAATCCTTAAATATGATAAATTCCCAAATGTGTTAACTTTTGAGCTCTATAGACCCACATATATTTGATCCAAGATCTCAAATTCTTTATATGAGGAATTCTTTATATGATAAATTCATATGAAATTCTTACACAAATGCACAAGACCTAACCACCAAAATTGCTGGAATTTCTATGGGTTGATTCAAACATAAACTTGAAAGTTGACCAAAACCACAAACTTGAGCATAATCTAAATCCCAACACCTTGATTTCAAGTTATCCAACTTCAATTGATTACATTATATTTAAGATTAACTCAAAATTGTTGTTCCTTGGACTCACAATTAAAAAACACAACTAATTTCTACTCTCCAATCCCATTGATGGATCATGAAAAGCTATCATAAAAATTTCAAAATCATCCAAGAATTAGATCCCCTTTGATTTGATTGATCACATCTTGCTCATAAATTGCTCAAATCTTGTGGTCTTGGTTTTTACAGCGTAGTTTATCTCCTTGTCTCTCCATCCAAGGTCTTCAATTTGCAAATGGGCTTCCTAAACTCCCCCAAACCTAGACAACATGTTGGATCCAAAATCTTGCATTTTTTACACTTAGCAACTCCTCCTTTTGACACTTAGACCTCCAAACTCCATCTCTAAAGCCTTGAGAAAAATTTAAGTCCCTTTTAATTTACAAAAATATGTAAATGGTTAAGTTCTTAACTTATCCATAAGTAAGCACAAGGAGGATAATAAGATCCAAGTTCTCCATAACCAACACTTTGAACATAAGCCCAAAATGGGCTACCATCCAAGTACATGGTGATCATGGTCATAATCTAAATCCTAATGAGAAAAGGATTTTGGAAAGGCAGATTAGAAGCACAAAACATCTCTTGAATTAAACTCACACTCCAACACTCTAGCTCCCACACTTCACTTCAACTCTTGGAAAACCTCCTCCCCTAGCTTTCTACTCCCACTCAAGACTCATAAGACTAAAAACACTCCCTCTCTTTACCAAGCTTCTACCACCTATACACATCAAAGCCTGGATGCTAGGCATGCAGAGAAATATAGACGTGCAACCCAAGCTCTAGGTTCCGCCCCTTGGCCAATGACTTTCTCTTTAGATACTCTACTTGCAATATAAATGTTCTACCTACTAGCTAAGGAGGAGCTCCTTTCTTTGATCAATCACTATCAGCAAAGTGAGGAGCTTGCGAAGTCCAACTTTGCTCATGCTTTACTTCATTCTCCATGTTTTTAAGAGGGTGGGTCATGAGACTAGTCCTTGAGCACCTACATGATTGTCTTTCTCCAAACACTCTAGATTTTGGTTTTCCTTTTCTCTTTTCTTTTTTTCAGCATATTGCTTTAGGTATAGTGCCCCATGGAGTAGCTTGTGTATTTAGTGCATATTACCTCCTTGCTTTATCAAAGGAAACATCTAGTCTTTTCTCCATGGGAAATTTATTTTCTCCATCTAGTCTCTTGTTCCATTTGCCTATAGCTATGACATTCTTTTTACTCTCTTTTTGCCTCCACATCAATTTACTATGTCCACTCCAAGTGGTTGCAAGACAATTATTGCTAGCATCAAAGCATCCTTGGATCTCCACCCTGATTGAATAGTTGTTTAAGTAGACATCTCCAATGCCTTCAATATCATTTCTCATGCAACTTTGTTTTGTGTTCTTTGCTCAATAGAGAATCAGATTCCCTCCTTGGCTCTATTTGTCAGCACATCTATGCATAGAGACACTTCTTTTGTATAGTCACCATAAAATCATGAGAGACTTCACACAACTTGTATTTGTTGAGTGTACATGCAAGGAAGATCCTCTTGGAGGACCTCTTTTTGCCATAGTTCAGTGTAAAACTTCACAAGAGGTCATAGCTACTTTCCATCATATCTCTTTCTATCCTTCTCTAATTATATATATATATATATCTCTAATGTACCACATCCTTTGGAAGATGTGGTACATGTGGCTTTTACATGCAACTTAGAGACCTTGGGTTTACAATACCAAACTTGTAAATGCAAGGTATGGAACTCACATCTAATTCTCACTCCCTCAAATTTAGCACCAAGGTTCCAATTCCAAATAGGAGGCATGAGAGTATTGGGATCTCTACTAGGGATGGATGACAACTCTAACACATCTATCTCATAAATATTAGTGTATACCATAATCCATGTTCACTTACTTCCTAGGTTGGAGAATGCCTAGGTGCCCTACTCCATCTTAGCACATAATTATGTCTGTAGATCCACTTATCTAGCTTGGACATATCCTTCTATAGAGGCACTTTTGCCACATTAATGCACATTTGACAACATCCTATAACATACTTTCTCCAATTTTTTAGGACCATGTATGCTCTTATGGTCATCAAAAGAGTGGTGTAGATTACAAATAGCCTTACCCATAGCCATAGAAGGATGTGGTCTCATACTACAAGAGTCTCATACTATCATGCCTTTATTAATGCATGGGCCCTTGTGGATCTTGGCTTAGCAAATAGGTTCTACACCATGGTTGTCCTTTTCTATTGACATCCATTATGACAATGGATTGAATCACCCATGAATTTTAGATATATCTATGGTTGGCTCATGATCTCTTACAAAGTTGTGCAAACATAACACTCCAAACATTGCCAACTTTGTTTCACTAAACTCTTGGAAGATTCAAGTAGACATTAGTGAGCATATGCACGCCTCTTCACCAACATTCTCATTGATACACCTTTATCTAATAAAACTTAGAATCTTACTTTGGAGAAAATGGCTCTAGAGCTTTGCTCCATACCTCCCATTTACTGGATAACTTTTTTTTCATGTTTGAAGAGTTCTCTATTCCACTCCACCTATGTTTAAGTCTCTCTCATTCATTCCACATATGATACACATGGCATACATATTCTCCTATTTCACTAGAGTTCATGATGTCATTCAAAATACAATGGCTTAGCTCCTCCAATCTACATGGTCCTAAATATAGGTCAAGCGGTGGTTGGACTTACCAATACTACCTTCACATTAAGTGAGAGTATATATTTTCAAATTCATAGATGTTTGGCATAATTTGTATGATATGGTGGTTGAAAACTTCCTACTAGTACAAGTGGGCATCCAGGCAAGAGCAATGGTGACCATTGATGCTTAGAGAAAGGAAGATCATTATGCACCATAGTTTACCTCTAATACCTTTGTTCCTCTACTTGTGGAGATTTTTGGGCACTTCATCACCACTTTGATGATTGCTTAGGGAAGCAATACAAGGTTCGTTGTAAAGGAGAGGAGCTATGGTTGTCTCCTAAGCCATGCTCATTTCTTAATTTTAACAAAGAGTCTCAATCACACTAAAGTACTCTTAGGTTTAGTATCTTCATAAACAAGCAACTACAATATGGATGCACATCATGTCCAAGGCCAACCACCTCACATACCAAAAATACCATTAGAAGACCTCTATCATACAATCCAATAATAGTTTTTTTTGTTGCTTTTCAACTTGTTGTTTTGTAGCCTTTTCCTTGTGTTGGCCCAGGGATCTAGGTTTTGGTTCCTTGAGCTTTGTGCTTGGTTACACTCTAGCACTCCTTGGTGCTTTTTACTCATTTTTTTCTTTCCTTTGTGGTAAATTTTTGTGTGTGTGCTTTGAACTCTATTATAAAAAAAAGTACTTTAATATTTTCTCTCACTAGTTATGACAAGTCCTTTACTCCCTAATTCAAGGTAAACTCCAAACCAAAATCAATCTCCTCCCTTATTGGAACTTGAGATATGGGCTGATGTTGCATGCTATCTTGTATAAATCCACTAGTATTGTAGCAAAATCTCCTCTAAAATCCCCACAAAACTCCATCTTTATAATGTACCCTAAACTGCAATTGTAACCACCAATTGCCACCACCAAGAACTACCCACTAATATAGCTCTAACTAGGTTAACTACACTAGGAGGAAGTGCAACCTATAACATGTTACCATTACATGCACTCTCAAAATCTATAGGCCATCACTTCCTATCTCACTAAAGAGAAACATAAGTATGATTGGTCATCACTTTAGCCTCACTAATGAGAGCATAGTAGAGCACCAATGCTCTAGATATCAAGGCACCTTACACACATGTTGATGCACAAATATGAAAAATAGAATGGGACATATCCAATCACAAAAGTTTAAAACAATAACTCTTTATCTCACGAATCAAAATTGGATTGACTTTACCACCATTTGGCATTTGATGTAATAGGAATGTATATCTACTCATACATTACTACGATCATCAAAATGACTCTCCTAGCCAAAAATACATGAGTATATGTATCAGGCTACCAATCATTAGGACAACAAGTGAGGGTATACCAATTGGCCAGGGCAACAATCTGGGAAACAAAGATATGGGGTTCAAACTTTATTGCACATAATCCTGAAGGGTGGGCAGATTTTGCCCAACAATTACCAAAAATTTCAACTACATTGGCTAGCCTCACACCAACGAGCTAGCATGTTGGCACTTCTAGGCCTTTGTAGCCTCTCTAGCCCATAGACTCAAAGCCTCTAAACACCAAATTAGGCCTTTCTTCTTGCCAATTTGAACCTTCACCAATCTAGCTAACCTCTGCCAAATCTAACACACCTCTAAATTTTGGCAACCTTTGCCAACTTGAACTCTAAACCTCAAAGCCTCTAAATGCCAAATCAAGCCTTTCTTCTTGCCAATTTGAACCTTTACCAATCTGGCTAACCTCTACCAAATATAACACAACTCCAAATTTGGCCAACCTTTGCCAACTTGACCTTTGAACTTGGTTGACATCCACCAACTCAAGCACTTGGTAGGGCAATTTGGGCAACCTCCAATTCTAGACAACCTCCTCTATAGTTGGTTGATGATCAAATCCTCCACTAACTCACTAACCTCCACCAAATTTAACACATCTCCAAATCTAGTTAACCTTTGCCAACTTGACCTCTAAACTTGGTTGACCTCCACCAATGCAAGCACTTGCTAGGGCAATTTGGACAACCTCCAACTCTAGAAAACGTCTTCTACAATTGGTTGACCACCAAATCCTTTGCTAATTGGCTAACTTGTACCAATTTTAACACACCTCTAAATATGGCCAACCTTTGCCAACTTGTCCTCTGAACCTAGTTAACCTCCACCAACTCAAGCACTTGATAGTGCAATTTGGGCAACCTTCAACTTTAGAGAACTTCCTCTACAATTGGCTGACCATCAAATCCTCCACTAACTATGAACTTGGGCAAAATTGAGAGGATGGGGATCTTTAAATCCCTAATTTGAGAAAATGAGTTCTTAAATCTGCCTCCAATTTTGCACTTCAAGTAGAATTTACAAACACTAAGGACTCCAATTTCACTCTCTTGCACTCACATTGAACATCTATTGACTCAAAATTGACCTCAATTCTGAAAAATTGGGCAATGCTTTTGCACACAGTTTGCCTCATTATCAAATTTGCGACAACTCAAAGAAGACTTATGCACATGATCCATAAAATTGAAGGTGAATTTTGAGTAACAATAATAGCAAATACCAACAATCCTACCAAGCTTAGAGATACCACCATTGCACTTGGTTTTTGCACCCAATTTCCTCCTCATGCTCACTTCTCTAATGTAATCAATTCACACTCAACTCTGATCAAAAATTGATCTTCAATTCCATGATCTACCTATTATTGATAGATCATGGCAGATCATTAATTATTGTCAAATCTCACACACTCTAGCTAAGAGACTCCAAGTGATGCTTGCCGGCCTCTAACCACCATAGCCAAGAGCTCAAAGACTCAACATCAAAGAAGTGAGCTCTCTAGAGCTGCACTTCAAAGGTATACCCCTTGCTTGATCTTATCTCTAGCCTAATAGAGCAATTAATGGTGAAAATGGTACAAATGATGTGGAGTCTCACAATGTATTCAATAGCCCTAATACAAAATCTAGACACCGCTAAGTAGTCCCTAAGCAACTACTAATATAAGTTTGATTGCAAAGATTATCACTATATTGACCAAGCAAACTAGCTTTGACGTAGCAAATTTTGTGACACAATAGGAGTGTATGTTTGAGTACCTACTTATAAAATTTGCACTACATCAAGGAAGTTACCCTTGACATTTAGCAAGAATGAGTGCTTGAAGAAGGGTTATAGGAATGATGGAGCATTGAGAGTACCACAGAATAGAAAAGCCAAGTAGACAATCAATTTTGGATTTTTTGGGATTGATTTTTTAAGAAGAGTAGCAACAACGTTAGGATGAAAGAAACTTTGGCACAAAAACTAACCTTTGCAATGAAATATCCTTATGGGAAGGGACTAGTCACCATGGTAAAAGAGGCTCTTCAAGAGGAAGAGGCCGTTGGCGTGAAGTGTACCACCACTATCAAGAGCTTGTTATATTAGATCTTTTGATCGAGTAGTTGTTAATTTCTCTTTTCTATGGGATGCCACAATGGGTATCCTTACTTTCTTCTAGGAGTGGTTTCTGCCCAAGAGGTTAAACAAGTATGAATAGACAACTTGTGACATTATGATACTTTATCTTCATTTTTAATCATTGCCAACTTGTATCCCCATGAGAACAACTTCATCGTATTGTTTATACTATTAGTACATCAAAATTGGGTTATCATAGAAGCAACAAGTACTTGTGTACTAAATCTTGGTGCTCTCCTTAACCTCGAGGTTTTCTAGTTCTTTAGGATGAGGAATGTGATAAAAAATTCAAGATAGACTTTGATTAAGTCATCTTCACAAGGGAGCATTTGATTATCATCATAGAGGTTCCTAGGTAAAGTAGGATCAAGCTATACTACACCACATATAATATGGAGCTAGAAGTTTTTGTATCTTCTTTTCCTTCTTTGCACAAGTTTTCTATTCTTTGCAAGAAAGTCAAATTTTTCACTCCATGTGGTGACATACTTTCAACAACAAAGTTCTTGGTTCAAGTCTGTAACAAAGATTGTACCACATATATTGAACTCTTCTCCAAGCTATCTTGGGATAGATGGCATCATGACTTATAGATATTATCAGCAAAACCAAGCCATGACAAACTTCCAATGATAATTTTTTAGTTTAAGTATGTAACAAAGATCATAAGACATACACTAAACTCTTCTCCCGTACATCTTATGATGGGTGGGATCATCACTTACAAATTGTTTCCCTATTGTAGTGTATCTACCTATGGTCATCCAAGTGTAGGCACCCCATTAGGGCAAGAGCAATCCACACTTTTTGGGTAGTCCACAATCTTACTTACAGTTAGAAATTACCCTTATGCACTTATTGTGGAAGAAGCAATAGGTCCTTGCTTGCTAAACCTCAGGGTTGTCTTTAACCACATGTTTTCTAATTCTTATGATGAAGAATATGGCATACTAAAATCCATGATAGATTGTGATTTGGGTGCATCACAATTGAGCATTTGATTGTGATCATAAAGGTTCCCAAGAATTGTTGTATGGAATTTGTTATCTACAATCCATGTGAGAAAAGAATATTACAAGGAAGCATATTTTATCACAATAGTAATATATTGGAGTAGGCATTCACATGGAGTGAATGACATGTAGATCAAAGCGTTTTATGCCTTGTTGTCTTTGTATCGGTGCAGGATGCACGGGGCTTACCATATTTTTTTATATATAGAGTAAAAGTTAATCATATTTGTTGAAATTTGATATATCTTCTATCTCCAAGTGGAAAATAAATTGGGAGATGTGCTTGATTGTCCTTCCTTGATCTCTTTAAGTAGCTTCATGATTTGGTCTTGTTTGCCAAGGATGATGAAATATCACTTACGTGATTGGAATAATTTCACTTTAGAGAAAATATTTTTGATTAGAATATAAAAGATTTTGTGGATGAATATATAAAATATGTATCTCTTATAAGATTTCCATCAAAATTTATTTATTTTTTATTATTAAATTGAAATAATTATATGTTTCATAATTATTACATAAAGAGCTACTTGTTAACAAAGAAGAGCGTGATAATAATATAATTTTAGTCACTTAAAAATAATATATAAAAAATTTGTAGTATAATTAGCTAGATACCAGGTTTTACAATTTAGGATAAAAAAACAAGATGATAGACTAGGTTTGATTTTTCATATAGATTTAGAGTTTTAAGATTAAAGTCTTTGTCCAAGAATTATAGACTTGAATTCCCATTGAATTAAGGAGGAGTTGTAGTGTTTAAGTTTAACAATTTCAATTTCTTAATCATAGAGTGAAGTACCTAAGAGAAAAAATATTTTTCATGATGTATAATTTTCATATTTTTACTCTTGTTTTGTAATTTTTTGTTTTTTGAATGAAACATCAAAGATCTTTCTAACACAATCATAATCATTCTAATTGATTTAGTATGGAAAAATAAATAAAAGTCCATAAATAAGAATCCTTTATAGTCTCGTCATCTAGAATTTAGACTCCAAAATAAGATGCCTTGATGCTTGGGTCTTTGCTTATGTAGTCCAAAACCATTTAATTACCTAAAACGCATTGATTTGTAATCTGGATAAACATTCTATTCATGAATTAAAAGTGTCTAGAGAAAGAGTACAAACGCGTATTGTAACTTTATTTAGACGAATTTCAATGTTTTTGTACTCCCCAACTTGTGAATCAGGTCGGTTTCAACACCAAATCCTAAACAAATCCACTTCATCCCTACTTTGGTGGTCTTGACAACCAAATCCATAAAATGTAGTTTCTAAATATAGTAATTTAAATCCACTACATTCTTTCTGTTTCTTGTTGGTACCTTGCTAACTTTATCTAGATTAGATTGGCCTTTATCACTTCATCCTGTTTTGCAAAATAAACAAATTCGCCAATATTGTGGAGGTAATCCAACACCATCCGAACCAGAAATAATTCCTCAACTTAAACCCAAGCATCAAATCCGTAGATTTTACAATTTTACTTCTTACTTCACAAACCTACGTCTGAAATTAAAGCGGATGAACTTGGTACTTGGCTGCTAGCTCCGAACTCCTAAATCTTAAGGATACTTGGTTACTACTTCCTTATTTTAAGGGTATCTCATTTTGACAAACCTTACTTTTGAAATCAAAGTGTATAAACTTGGTGTTTAGTTGCTTGTTCCTAATTCTTTAGGGTATTTTTGTATTATGAAACCTAGCACCGAACCTTGATGTTGGCTTATTAATTTATTTTTTAGTATTTATTCCTTATTTGCTCTTTGAAGTTTTCTAAATTTTATTGACTATCTTTTTTGAAAAATAATTTAATTAATTAATATATTGATGGTCATAAAATGTAACTTATAATTTACTATATGATCCTTATTATCTCTTCTAACCTGTTATCGCACCACTATAATATAGGTAATGAATATAAGGAAAATAGAGAAGTATTTGTATTCGGGCAATTGAGACTTTAGAGAGCACCACTTTCCCTCTCCTGTTTGGTAATCTATTTTAGATAGTGGACATCTTATTACGCTGTCTACTTTTTATTTACTTTATGATCATTGGATACCTCTTCTAACCTAATATTGAAGCATTATAGTATATACTGAATGATGCATATAAGAAAAGGGAATCCTTAAATAAACCTCTAATTTACTTGACACAAAACAACCAAGTTTTAAATATTGTATTGGATACTTCTATAAGCTTTTCATTCCACTTATAAGCTTCTATAAGCTTCAATCACGAACAGGCCGCATTATTATTGTTTATAGCTTTCCATAGTGATATATGTACTTCATTAATTGTTATTAATATTTGGAAATATTTTCAAATAAATTATATTTATTCAAATATTTTTTCTTTAAAATTATTATCAAATTATACAAAAAATAAACAAAAAACATAAAAAAGGCATACATAAAAAAATTATTTTATTATTAATTTTTTTATATAAATTATAAAATTTATATAAAATTAAAACATATAAATAGTATATTTTAAGATAATTATTTTTTAATAAATTATATGATCAATATATTTCATAAAAAAACATTATCTGAAATATAATGTAAAATATAAAAATAATATTCTTACCATTTATCATATACATATTATATATTTATTATAAAATATATTACTTCCTCAATTCTCTTATATGACTGGGTACCCGGGCCGTCGGCCTAGATTGTAGAATTGTAGAATGCAATTGCAGCATATTTCCGAGAACTGATGAAAACGGTCGTCCATGTCAACTACGGAGTTTTGCATGGATCTCCGTTTAGGGTTATGGTTCGATCTTCGATTTTGAGGTTCACACGCAATTTTGGCATCTAACTGCATGAAAAACAGAAGCTCCTGCACTGCTCGGACGTACGCCTTGATTAGACTGAGCGAGCTCGATCTTGACGAAATTTCTGCAAAGCGTGCCGCTGGAGGAAGGTCATGTCCACTCTCGAAATCGAGGCGCGCGAGTACGTTTTCAAACGAAAGCCTTTGAACCTCTGAAGAGAATCCCTTCCCGACATGCTTCCTCTTTCTTCTGTAGCTTGCTTGCCGCCGTCAAAATGGCTTGTGCATAAGTGCATAGTTTGTGACTCAGAATTCGGCGACACTAGTTGTATTTTCATAGATATTTCGCAGTTCGATTCTTTCCCGCTGGTAGTTTTCCACTCGCCAGTGACAACCCGATGGTTTCCCTTTTTCTAGTTCTTCCTGCAATGATGGAGCTCTTTCTTGGTGCATCCTGTTTTCTTTACGAATATTTTAAACTTGATTACTCAAGTGTTCTACCAAAACCAGACGGAGATTTCAGTTCGGTGGTATTCTTTCTGGAGTGCTTCGTTGAGAGGCTTGTCTACACTTATATTGAGCAAATTGCGCAGAGGGTTTTCCCTGTAACAGTTATCGTATCTCAATTGTAATCTAAAATCGAAGGCGCCGGACTGCAAAATCTAGCAGCGGATGGCTACACTTGGTCCGGTTTTAAGGTGGAACAAGTTCCGTCGATAATTTAGGCGATGCTAAGGTTGTGGGCACTAGACACGTCCAGACAGTAGACGGAACACAGATCCTCACACGACGATACTTTAAAGTTTTAAGCGTTTTATCTTGGGCTTCGAAGGGTAGGGCTAGGGTATTTAACGGGCACTATGGAAACGTTCCAGCGGAGAATTTTGTGAACCAACACATGTTTTTCTGTTGGCTGGAAACAGTGTCATCAAAATAGTGCTGCAGTTCTGCAAAGAAAATTCTTTGCAGCAAACGTTCCAGACACTTCAAAATGAGTGTCAGGTATCTTTGAACACTGTCGACAGTCTGGAGACTTTCATGGGAGACATCAATAATGGGCGCTGGGATGCTGTTTTACCCCAGGTGGCCCAGCTTAAGCTTCCACGAAAGAAATTGGAGGACTTGTACGAGCAGGTGAAGCGAGTCTTGGCTGCATTCCCGGCTACCATCTTCATTTGACTTAAAGATAGATGCGTACAGTCGTTCTGTTGGATTTGCCTACATCTATCTGATTGTGAAGTTGAACTTCCAGTCGTAGCCAACCACGAGCATTTCGTAAGAAGAGCTCTTATCCTGATCAATGTAGTGGGACATGACAGATTGTTCTTGAAATGATAGAGCTACGGGAGTTGGATACAGCACGGGCAATACTGAGACAGACCCAAGCAATGGGTTTTATGAAGCAGGAGCAACCCGAGCGCTATTTGCGCCTGGAGCATCTGTTAGTGAAGACCTACTTTGATCCACGTGAGGTATGTACATGACTGTTATTGTTGCAGTCGGTGCTAGTATTGATGGACTCGTCTAAGTTGTATTTCCTAGACTTTATTTCGGAAAAGTTGTGCTGCCTAAATTCTTACTCTGTTGATACGTTAATGTCATTTGGTTGCTTCGGACAGCCTAGCAGTTGATGAATGGGTTTGTGTGCTGCAGGCTTATCAAGAATCATCAAAAGAGAAGAGAAGAGCACAGATTGCCCAAGGTCAATATAATCTCAGTTCCTTTTTGATAATTTTCACGAGTCGGATAAATTTACACGTTTTCTCTTGGAATATTCCTGTGATATGCTGTGGAGTTATGCTGTGGAGTTATGTGGAGTTATGCTGTGATATATCTTTCGTTTGCCACCGTGAGTTGCTCTGCCACATGCGTTCCCCCTTGAAGGACTTTTGAGCTGGATGAATCTGTAGTTTGCATTAGAGAGTTATAGAAACAGTCAGAGACAACTGTGGAGCTAAGTCTCTTTGAAAGCTCTTACGATGTTGCTTCGAGTTCCAAACCTTTACATACGAGGGTGATCTCAAATTCACAGTTTATTTCTTTCGCTTCTGACAGCTTTATCAGCAGAAGTCACCGTGGTACCACCCTCAAGGCTGATGGCCTTGATCGGTCAAGCTCTCAAGTGGCAACAACATCAAGGTGCGAACGCATCCTTTATGTTGATTGGTTGGAGAGATCTTAGAGTAGTTTTATTGTGGCAACTGGCGGAGTATCTGTCAGTAACACTTGCATTAGAGTGGTCATACTAGCTACCAACAGGGGGAGCGGAGGTCATTTTGTGCACCATTGGACACAGCCGTAACTTGATGTATTCTGCTCACGTCAATGAACATATACTTATCTTGGATTCAGTATTGGTATGGGAACTTTGTTGCACTAATAGTCCGCCAAGGTTTGCCCTCTCACTTGGAAAATTGACTGGTTTTCTGGACGTGATGAAATTCTTTTACTGATATAAGCTGTAACAACAATGCAGATTGTCCTTCCTAGCACCAGAGAATATGATGAGGAAGTACAGGACTTGCACAATCTGGTTAGTGTGTCAGCCGAGCACTAATACGTCTGTCTTTTCACAGGGCTCTTGCCACCAGGGACTCAATTTGACCTGTTCAAAGGGGCTGCTGCGGTGAAAGCAGACGAGGAGGAAATTTATCCTACAACCCTTGGACACACAATCAAAGTACTGCACCCTCAGATAGCCTTGCTAGTGGTTCCTGCTTCCCTTGAGTTTCATTAAGCAACGCACCTTATTTTGTATACATATTGCTCTGCTACTGGTGCACGACATACTCTCAGCGCGTCTAGCCACTATAATGGTCTTTAATCTATCCTTCTTGGCTTGATTCCCCTGCCGCAGCATACGTATGCTGGCTAGATAAAAGGTTTGTTGAGACGGAAAAATTTGCATAGATTTGGCGACTTTTGGAGCAGTCCCCACTACCATATAGAATGTTTGAGTTTTCACCTAGGAAAGTAAGTATTTCTGTTTGATCATTTGCAGTTTGGAAAACAAAGCCATCCAGAATGTGCGGCTTTTTCACCGGACGGGCAGTATCTAGTATCTTCTTCCGTCGACGGATTTATCGAGGTGCTCCTTTTACACATATCTTGCGTTAGGTCGTCGCTTCCCCGTTGAGCTTTTTTCTATAGCTGCGCAGTTTATCTGTTACCGTTTATTCGATGCATGCTAATGGTATACAAGTGTTGCTCTTTTAATTGTTTCTGGATGGCGTTCACTTGTGCTTACTTTTGATCATTTGTTTCCATTTCATCTCCTTCCCCGGGTTTCAAACTAATTTCGTCTTGTACGTTTTTTGTATACATATCATGTATCTCATTTGCATTCAATGAGTTCTGGATCTCCCGTTCGTCGAACGGCTTCTGTCCTCATTCCTCAATATCTTGCAGAGGTTTCCTGTAATATCACAGATGACGTCCACGTGCTTTCATCTCTTAAATCTCGTGTCTGCAATAATATAAAGAGAGCCACTTCCCCACGTGTTACTGAAGACCATGTGATACTTGTAAAACATTCAGGTGTGGGACTACATCAGTGGGAAACTGAAGAAAGATTTACAATATCAAGCTGATGTAAGTTGTTCTTCTGTATGGTTACTTCACTGGTTTTGCTCATCTTGATTATCTGGGTTTTATTGAAATTATGATCAGTTCTCAAAGATTCTAAACCAACAGGTTGCGACTAGCTTCTCAGAGGATGTAAAGATAGAAACAGGAACTGCCTTCTGTTTTATCGTCAGATTATTCTAGAAGGTTTGACTGAAATGCATTCTTGATTTCTGGCATCTCCTTAGCCATTATGACCCAGGCTGTGTGTTCACCATGATGGCGAAAAGTTGCACTTGTAACTGAACTTAAATATGTCGTGGCTTCGGAAATGCAGGATGCTTTCATGATGCATGACGATGCTGTCCTCTGCATCAATTTTAGTAAGGATTCTGAAATGATTGCATCTGGATCTCAAGACGGAAAGATCAAGGTAAGCAAGTCGCATTAGTCTTAGGATAGTACATGATATTATGCCTTCAAGATATTCTCCCTCAGAGTTCCAATTTTAGTCAATTTTTTCTAAAAGCTTTCTGCGTTACCTCTGAGATTCTTGCCTGTATCTGAGATTATTGCCTGTGCTCTTAGGTCTGGAGAATAAGGACAGGGCAGTGTTTGCGTCGATTTGAACGGGCTCATGGGAAGGGTGTGACAAGTTTGTCCTTCTCCAGAGATGGCACACAAATCTTGAGCAGTTCCTTTGATGGCACTGCCAGGTCAGTGCGTCGCCTGTTTACATGCCTTGAACCTTTCTGCAATCTCGTTGTAGCTGCCATGGACGTGAGGCACTAGATAGGACACATGTGAAGAATTTTCCTGTCCCCCGATTTGTAGTGTGTTGCGCTCTACGACATGTTTGGTAGAGGTCCTGGTAGTTAGTATGGGTAATGAGAGTTGCTCCTTAGGGAATGCGGAGTATCAACTACCGTGGATCCATTGTGAACAGAATACATGGACTCAAGTCAGGAAAGATGCTGAAGGAGTTCCGTGGTCATACTTCGTACGTCAATGACGCCATATTCACCAGTGAAGGAGGCAGAGTGATCACTGGTTCCAGTGACGGCACTGTCAAGGTGAGTCACTGCAAGTTTCATCATACCATTCTTGTTGGTCATCCATTTCTGTTTTTTCCATGCCATATCAATTTGAAACAAAACGACCTTGGTTCGTTACTTCTAAAACTCTCCTAAGTGCAAGTTTGTGCATGTTCACAGGTTTGGGATGTGAAGACCACCGAGTGTTTACAAACTTTCAAACCACCACCGCCGCTGAGGGTACGCATTGCTACTTGAGTTATTCCCCAAATGTATCTCCTCCACATGTTGCACACACTTTGCCTCCAAATCGGCGAGGTCTTTCAGAGACAGTATTAGTCAGTACCTCATGAGAATGGTGGATGGGTCACATACAGGGAGGAGATGCATCAGTGAACTCCGTACACCTTTTCCCCAAAAATGTGGAGCAGATCGTTGTCTGCAATCGTGCGTCCTCCATATACGTAATGACACTGCAAGGCCAGGTAAGCATGTAGTGTTGCTCTCTCTATTTCCGCTGGGGTCATTTTATTGATAGTAGGTGGTATTCTGTTTCCAACTGGATTGCATAGTGCTTGAAGCTTTCAAATTGTTTTACTGGTGAAGACACTTGACTGATTTTGAAGTCTATGACTTGCAGGTAGTGAAGAGTTTTTCTTCTGGTAAGAGAGAAGGCGGAGATTTCGTTAGTGCTAGTATATCTCCCAAAGGGGATTGGATCTACTGCGTTGGTGAAGATAGGTACGTTCGAATTTACAAGAATGTGCTAAGATTCTTACCAGTATTTATTACAAGATATATCAATTGCACGTCTACTGCTTTGCAGTACTTATACTCGTACTCATTCTAAACCTCATACTAAACCTCTACCCCCTCTTGTCTTCATGCAGAAATATCTATTGCTTCAGTCATCAGTCTGGCAAGCTAGAGCATCTTATGAAGGTGGGTGCATCCAGCTCGATTTCTAAATTTTAGTCAAGTACTTTGCTAACTGGTAGCATACCGAGGGAAATGGTTGTGCTTAAGGACTGGAACGAGTTCAAGTACTCATATATAACAACTTTCCTATGAAATTGTCTAACGCTTGAACGGTCTAATATAGTTCTACTCGTTTCTGATGTTGTGACAGGCTCATGAAAAGGATATCATTGGCGTGACCCATCATCCACATAGAAATCTACTGGTTACGTACAGTGATGACAACACCATGAAGTTGTGGAAGCCTTGATTTCCCTCACCCCTTTTTATCAGGACTTCATCCACTCTTCCTTGGCCCCCTCTGTACACAAATTATGTCTCAAGGGTGTCCAATCGGTGAGGTTCAGGGGATCTGGAATCCTCTAGTCACAACTGGGATGGTGGTGGAGACTAATTGAGGGATGCTCACTAGACCCGGTAACCCGATGCTCACTACAAGGTATGAAGTCTGCATATTGTCCAACTGACACCAACGACTCAACACGGGCGTGCATGCAACAGTATTCCGGTTATATCGTGCCAAACTCAACCAGATACTCAGTTGTGGCCGGGAACTGAAGAGTATGGGCATCGGATGTATCAATATCCGACGATGGAAGTTATCACGCCTGATCTGAGGACCGTGTGAAAGTAATGATCGTTGTAAGGGCTTGAGCACTCCGGCGAAACGAACTTTTTGAGTAGATTCTTGATCTTCTGGAGTGTGACCACCGCGAATAGAATGATCACAAGTTCAGGCCATGCTCTGGTGCCCTCCTCAGCACACGCCTAGGTGTAAATCTTTTCAACAATGATGTGGGAAATGAATCTAAACATTGAGTTTTGACAAGGATCAAGGCTTTCCCTGTCCAGCGGCAGTCGTGCGTAAGGTAGCCCAGCATTCTGCCAGTGGTTCTTTTGGAGAGAACTTGGAGGATACTTCGTTACTTCTCTCTGAACCCTCGCACAGGACTGCAGACCACAAAGCTAGTCCGTACAGGGGTATCGTGAACCATGGCGATACACTGCATAATTTTAGGAGTATGTCTCCAGTGCAGTTTGCCATCTTGTCACATGTAATTTGCTATCAGCGATCTATATTTGGTTTCTGACATCCACTGCCGGGACGGATGATAAACACTGCTGTAGAAATTACCGATGTTTCGTCTGTGCTCCATAATACGCCTCAGTTGCATCTAAATTTAGATTCAGATCACACCATAGTAAGTAGACCACTATTGCTACATCAGTAGTCATATCAAGAGTTATCTCGCACGAAGATAGTTCATACACTGAAGAGATCAAGAGTTGGAACTCTATTATGACGCCACGAGCAGATACGAAGAAGCCGACGATGCTTCTGTGTCAGGAAATTGAAGAGAGAGAATGTAACTCTACGTTATTCACGATTTCGTAGAAAACCATATCGTGCTCTTCTTTTCGCGATCATAAGAAAGTATCAGACATGTGCTTCTATCCACTGTCTGTGTTCACTTCTGCAGAACGATAAGTTGACGCTTTCGATTGTTCATACTGTAAACTATAAAAAGCAACACACGAGTTATTTTAGAGAAACTTCTTTGAGTAAAATGGCCTCAGAGCACAACGATCCATTTTATTTGCGTAAAACAGTTGCAGGACCCCAGATAAAATTGAGATTTGGTTTCGTCAAGAAATAATCACATCAGCTAATATTCTCTTTAAGAATAAGGCCTCGATGAAATAGTAATGAATCTTTGGAGGTGCGTAAGAAGTATGCATGTTTTGGTTGAATGAGTTAGGAATACAAGGTGCTTAGCTCCTATGATCTTATGGGGCCTAGCCCCATTATATCTCTTTTGTCTCTCCTTTGCACGGCTTGATCGGTCTTCCTATCCTTCTTGTGTTCTACGTTGTTGCCTTTAATTTAAATGATCAGAACCAACTTGAACACTTAGGGATAGTGGCCTAACCTTTACACAAAGTTTGTTTGAACGCCCTCAACAGTTGATTCTAGCAGATTCAAGCTAATGACCGAGAAACAAGAGAAACAAGGCACTAAATAATCACAAGATGTATTTAAATGACTTAGGAGCGACGAACTCCATTACCATCATCTTGTAGTCCTATTAGCAGGAGTTTCATTTAAGGAACAAGATGTCAACCTGTTTTCTCTTCCGGGTTACCAATATCATGTTAGATTCGGATGAAGGGCCTCTATCCACCAATGCCTTGTTTCAAATCTTTGTATACGACTGGATTTAACAGTATCCACTGAAGGAGGCCAAAAAATTAGCCCGGGCGGAGGAGTCCCCGAAAGAAAAACATAAAAAAAAATTTACGTTTTTCTTTCCAGATAAACGGGGACTCTTCCCACCCGGGCCAATATTTTATTATTTATTTGGAGATGCTAATTTTATTGTAAATGGCTTTGCATATAGTTATTGGAAAATGTTTATTTATAAAGAATTGAACATGGGATATAATTTTGTATGAAAATTAGATTAGTGGTTTTACAACGGTCAAGGGACAATGAATAAAATTTACTTCCAACTGCAACTTAATACACACCAGTTTGGAATTGCTACATCAGTACATTGTGAGGTTGTTTCTCTAGGCTAGAGCATTCCTAAATATCCACCCAAAATAGATTATTCTGTCACTGAAGAATGGATAATTCGCTAAGAGTGAACACTGGGATGATTTATATACAACATGAGTTAGGGTAGACTTGTATGTAATCTATAATGTAAAAGTGATAGGGGTAGATGTTAGATGTTGTAGTTATGGATCCCACACGTAATGCAATTTGGGAGAAGGTGATTAACTATATTCCTAGATGGGCTGCAAGCTGAGCTATAACAACCAAAGATTCAAAGTATAGAGGTTTGTAACAAGGTTAACTAGTTTTGGAGTTATATGAAGCAATGAACACCATATTCAATGCATGTATCCATGATTGCATGCAAGCATACCATTTGAGCTCACAAGGGACATCATTTTCACTTTCCTATTTTGTAGTTTATTTTAAGACAACATGTCCAAATTGCTCTATAGAAAGCACTAGCTGATGCAATCCATAGGAAAGTAATCACACTAGATGATGCTTCTTTTGGTACTATAGTTGTGTATAGATAGTGTGTTTTGTTTTAGAGAACTCTAACATCCTAAGAATAGAAGGATAGGTTTATCTTTCCATGCTATTGGGGCTTAGCCCCATTTTCAACCTAGGTTATCTATGTATGGTAAGGTCTTCCCATCGTTCTTGTTATCTATGTATGTCTCCCTTTCAAAACTCTCCACAATAGATACTTCTTTATACTCTAGGGAATTTGAAAATTTAAAATGCGTTTAAAAGTTTTTAATGGAGGGTTAGTGGATTTTGAGGCAAATTATGTATGGGATCTATAATCACAACATCTTTTATTGTCACTTGATCATTGTGGAGTAGCAATCTCTAAGATTGATCTATACCTAAATTGGTCTCTTATACTACACACCACAAAAGAGACTCTTCTTATAAGGTGGCTTAATCTTCAACTTGGAATTTCTAAAATCTAGTAATCACCTCTCTTTAATAAAAATGGTTCATGTGGTAAGGCATTTTTGGTGGTAAAATTGTTTTTAGGTTTTTCTCATCATAAGGTTGTTTTTGTGTTATAATCACAGATATTATGCTCAAAATTAGAAGAGACAATGTATTAAAGACAAAGATTATGTGAATTTAATAGCAGTATTGAATATCTTAATTGTTCAACAATCACACATGTTTGCTTCTTATAAGAGCTTATTTAGACAAAAGTCAAATTTTGTTAATGACAAAGGTAATGACTATTTGCAAAAAGCTTATATGAGTATTCAAAGCCTAGTTATATATGATTTAAAAATTCATTTTTTAAGATAGAAAATTTTACTAAAATTATGGATCAAAGCAAAGAGCTTATTTGGATGTTCAAATTTATAATTTTATGTGAGTTAAAGACTTATTAAAAAAAACCCAACTCTTCTATGGTATATCTACTTAGAAAAGAAGTCTAATTATTATATGGAGTTCATTTGCAAGCTTGGAAGCTTAAACATAAAATAGTGCTTGTATTATGAAATACGATAAGCTCTCATCTTGGGCACTTGGAAACCAAAACTTGGAATTATACTTATAGCAAGGAATAAGTAAAGAGTTTATTTTGAACACTTGGAAGCAAAGATTCTGAATTATACCTATGAAAAAGGTTATGCATAAATCACTACAAAAAATTTGGCATTAGATTCAAAACTGTAAACTTATCTAGGACCAAGTTTTTTAAATATTGCTTTTGAGATATGAAATTTTATCAACATAAAATTCAGCTCATTACAAGTTTCACTTATACAAAGAAACATCTTAATAAGTCCAAATCACTCCTCAATAAAGCTTAGTAATGCTACTCAAATCATACAAAAAATTCTTTTTTTTATAAATATGTCATACTTGATTTTATGCCCTTTAAATTTTAGTCTATATAAATTGCACAAGCTCAAATAGTCATTGATTCATAACTCATAATTTTAATAATTCATAACTTCTATTACAAACTAGTTTTGAGTTCACTTGGCATTATCTAATAGCTTAGTTGTCCATGAAGGTGGTGTCTATGTTTTTTATGCCACAACACATTTTCAAATTTTCCTACTATAGAAATTATGCATAATGTATTAAAAGAATCCATTTCTCAAAATAATATAAATTTTTTGATTTTTGATTAATAAATAAAAAAATTCACAAAAATTGAACTACATAAAATGTATGTTTTGACTTCATAATTTGTAGGTTGTACATCAATCATCTTAGACTAGTACATAACTACCAACACTAACTAACCTTAAATTTCACTTCATATTTTTCATGTATTAACTCCTATAGTTCCAAGAGAAGGTCTATCTCTTAAATCTTAATTTTCCTTTACATTAGTATATAGCCAATAATACTAACCTTAAGTTTTACCTCATGTACTATTGATCAACTCTTAAAATTAGAAGTGTTAAATTTGGGTTTAAAACCAAATTTGAAGACCTTTTCCTTCCATGTTATTTTGGACTAATCAAGATATACCTCTTTTTTTGGTCTTTCATAATTATACTTTAATCAAAAAGCTCAAGACTTAGTTTTCAGGTTCTTGTGTAGATTTAGTCTTGTAAGGAAACTCTTTGCAAGGAGTTTCTTATTTAATAATTAAATCTATATGAAATTTATTGTTAAAGGATTTTTATTAATACCAAAATTAATAATTTTGGTGGCTTTATACTTTAATTATGATCTAATCTTACATTTTATTTACTTTTTATTCATCAAAACTCAAGTCCAAGTTAGTGACATCTAAGACTAAATATGAGTGAAAGTCATGTAGCTATCTTATACTAAGAAGCTCATATTAACATTGGCAAGGGTGTTAGTATCTTAAATGGATGTTTCCAATGGTACCAAAAGTATATATATGCTACTAAACTCACTTCCGAAACTTGAGGATAAACAAAGAATCTAATGTTTGGCCAAAAGCTCTTTACAATTAGTGATATATTAAATGCATAGATACTCTTATGTTTCATGAAGCATCAAAACTAAATCTCAATATCAAAATTCAAGCTTTAAGTTTTTATTTCAATTTGATTTGCCTAGATTTCTAAAATTACTTTTCTAAGAAGGAAGATATGAGTACAATTCCATTGAAGTCACTAGTCTTCTATTTAAGGGACCTTCACCTATCTTTAAAGCATGTATCCTTCATAATTGAGGAGACAAGGATGAAGGATAAGCACATCTTGGATTTTATTAAACTAAAACTATAACTTTTTTGTCTAATATGACTCCCTACCAAATTTTAAAATCCTCAATAATCACTCATCACTAATAATTTTTTCTCTCTGCTCTCCATGATATACAATTACTTACTAACTAAGGAGATAACGATAGATAATATATCAATTGTTAATAATCCTTACAAAAGAATATAAAATCTCTCCCACCATTATACTTTTATGGAATGGAAATCTACTGAACATGAGCTTGTCAAACAAACATAAGAAATTCCCAAATACACCTATATATTTACACCTTTTTCTACCATAACTTGGATGAGAATTAAGTAAGCCTTTGTGCTAATAGTCATGATAAAATAGGCACAAGTATATCACTAATTACACCTTACTAACTCAGCAAAAGTTAATAAATTTGATGCAATTCTTCACTAAAATTTGCATTTTAGACCTATTGAATATGTTATGAATTGTGATCCAATAAAAAATTATTTTATTTTTATAGAGAGTTTACTTTTTTACAAAAAACTCACCAGTTCTAAATCATCTACCTATGAAGATATATGTTTATGTACAAGACATTAAATCACAATATTGACGGCACTTTAGTAAGAAAAAACTTACACAACCATATATCCTTACTCTTGTAGTTCAAAGTTCAAAGTTAAATTGAATTCACCTTACCTATTTGAAACCAAGTATATTTAATACTTTAGCTTTCTAATTATCATCTCACATTAACTTCTATCTTAAAAACTTGCAAAAAAGACACAAAAATATTATTTAATAATATAAATTAGTCAAAATCAAATTTTTATCCTTATTTGACCTCTTTCTCTCTTTTCTTATATTGTACAATATATTCTTCAATATCATTTGATTGAATTTGGTGAGTACTACAATAAATATCAAAGATGAGTAAGTTTTATCATAAGTTTTCATGTGATAAAGTATCATAAAGACACTTGAGTTAATTTCAATCAAGGTAGAAAGTATACTTCTTATCATATAGTTCAATTGAGGCATCAAAATCTATACAAATGTAATGGCAATTTGAGTTAATATTTAATGGCTTGCTTTTGAAGTTTAGTTTAAATTCCAACTCCCTTATGTATCTCTTAAATTGTATAAATTCTATACTATCCTCTATCTTGTGATTGTAATGATCTATTCATAACAATATTTATATTTGTTAAATATCTGAACATAATATGTGTTCGTAATTCATTCAAAGCATCGCCATCAAAGTGGAAAGAATATTGTAAAATCTCATTGTGATGAGTCTAATCTTCTCATCTTGAAGAGTTAAAAATACAAGATTTGTAATGCAAGGACAAGACCTATAAATAAATTAATTCAATTCATCTGATGATAATGAGAATTAATTATAAATTATACTTGTTTATGCTTAAAACTCTCAACCATATATAATATTATTTCATATAATTCATATCCTTGATGAGTCTACAAGTTCTTTGCTAATGAGTTAATGCTTCTAATCTTCAAATTTTTTATTCACTCCTACTTCATTCTCATTTCACAATCCTGAAATTATGATTTCATATTGAGAAACAGAGCTCAGTTGAAAAATAAATTGCAACCTATAAAAGAGTAATAATATGAAATCATTCCACCTTAATTGATTAATACCTTGATTTGAAGCACTTGTTTGCTTGGTTTGTAGATAAGCCTATGTAAGATTTAGTAATATTTTTGAACAAATCTCTTTATACTAAACCTATAGATCCAAGTATAAATTTTTTTGCTCTTCACATTAAACATAATACCAAAAATAGAAGACAAAATGACTCAAAGTTTAAATGCTAAAACTTATCATCAATGTCACAAGCAAAGAAAAATATATCTAAATAACTTAATAGGAAAGAAAAAATCTCACTTATATCTTAATTTAATTTCCTCAACAAGAAGAACTTATAATACTTGCTAAACTTAGGTACTCAAGTTTTGCTCCTGAAATGAATTTTTGTAAGTAAAATTGAGAACTTAAATATAATTTTCTTTGCAATTCTAAGTTTGCAAAATGATATAGGTAAGATCATATTGCATAGCTGAAGATATTTATATAATAATTTCTCTACCACAAATTTATAAGACCTCTTTAGTGTCATGCCATTTGTAGCATTGCATCTAGATTGCTCGAACACTAGAGTAGCAGTGATAGTAGTTAGGGATATTTTGGCAATTACTCATAGGCTACTTTTCGATATCAAATTTTGTGTTTGGGGTATTGACTACATGGTGGAGCTTGCTATCACTTGCATCTTTTGTACCATTGGGTGTGCCATTAGTGGGACTGTTGGGGTGAGACCTAGGTCAAAATCAAGAGTATACATTGGAAGTGCAACTCCAATGAGCTAATTTCTTTGATGTTGAGCCTTTGAGTTCTTGGGTAGAGTGGATAGAAAGCCGACAAGCGTCACTTAGAGTCTCTTAGCTAGAGTGGGTGTGGCTTGACTGTAATCGATACCCAATTATTGGTAAATTATTGAGTGATAGATCAAATATTGATATGATTGAGTCTGATTCAAGTTGTGTAAAAAAACTAATTACATCAAAGAAGTGAGAATTAGGGGGAAATCAGGTGCAAGAACTGAGGGTGATCATGGTATCTCCAAGCCCGATAGACTGTGGTACCTTGATCATAGCTCTGATTTCACTAGAAGTGATTGTGTGCGGAAGTGCTAGCCAAATTTTGAGCAAAGAGAAGCAATTTTCAAGTGGTAGTTGTGATTTTGAGCTCAAGAGGTGAAAGCAAGACCAATTTGGTGCGAGTTGAGTTCAAAAAGTGAAATTGAAGGTAGAGTTGGATACCTATTCTTGCAAATTAGAGATTTGAAGATCCATATCTTTCCAATTTGGCTCAAGTGAAGAGTTAGTGGAGGATTTGGCGGTCAGCCAACTTTAAAGATTTACGTCAAATTTTATATCAGATTTTACATCAAATTTTGTGAAGGGTTTCCGTCAAATTTTGGCAAGAAGAACTTTGATCCCATTCTCAATGATCCTCATAGCTCAAGAAGTAGATAGGTAGTCCAATTATGTCAATGCCAAATGGTGGTAGAGTTAGTCTGGTGTTGATTTATCAGATGGAGGTTTTTGTTTAGCTTTCTTGTGATTGGACCTCCTCCGTTCTCTACTTCTTGTTTGTGCACCATGTTTGTGTGAGGTGCCCTAAATTTAGAGCTTTGGCGCTCTCATGTGCTCTTGATAGTGAGGTTGGAAGTGATGACCAACTTGACTACTTGTGTTTCTCTCCGGTGAGGTAAGAAGTGATGACCTGCAGATCGTGAGAGTGCATGTTGTGATGGCAGGTTACAAGTTGCCCTTTCCCATAGTGTAGTTGTTGTAGTTAGAGCTACATTAGTAAGTGACGTTTAGTTAGAGGTGTTGGCACTTGGTGGTGTTGGCAATTGGTGGTGATTTTTGGTGGGGTACTTGTGGTAGTTTTGATTGCAAGTTTTATTTCTTGGTTACTTTGTCACAATAGAGTTCTTTGGGAATTTTGAAGGAGATAGTGTTATAGTACGCAGTGTGTTTACTCAAAGTGGTGCTCATTATCACTTTGTATCTTAGGTCCCAATGAGGAAGGAGATTGACTTTGAGTCAGAGTTTGACACAAGAGTTGATTCAATTGAGAGTGCACTTGGTGTGTCTGCATCGGTATTGTGGGACATGGACAAGATTTATGGGGCCTCCAAGGTCCCAAGTATTACTCTGGTACAATGAGTACCATTGAGTTGAATGACTTCATCTAGGAGTTTGATAGTTAGTGTGATTTGCAATAGATGCAGAACTTGACTTTGTTCACACCCATCATGGTGTAGAAGGGGTTATCTCAGCACATAGAGGGTCTGCCAATGGACAACTACCATGAGTTTAAGAGAACTTACTTGGAGGAGATACTCAGGCCACTTTTCTATGGACCATCATGATTTCCACCTGCAGGGTCAGTGCTCTAGGATTGGTTCGAGCAACAGAATAAAGACCCACATCGCGTTGCACGCACTATTAAGATAGCAAGTAACGACTTAGGTAGGGCGCTTGAAGCCCGATATCTAGTGGGAGTCATTGACTCTCTTTCTCAGCCTTTTTTGGTGAAGAGTGTCCTTCAAACACTCTAGGCAAAAGACAATACAAAAGGCGAGGGCTTTCCGGCATAACCATAAAGAAGATCATTAAAAAAGCATGACCTGGGGTAGTCAAGGTTAGGTTAACCAACTTGATACGCACTCACTACCTGATAAGAGGCTACATATCCCAATCAGAATATGCCGGTATATATGTGGTAGAGTAACCCAGGTTGAGCTATGGAGACAGTATTGGTCTCTAAACTATGTCTCCATCACTTTAGGCTTGGTTTCTAGGGGTAGATTGATTATACCCACGAGATCTAGCTTTAGTAGCATTGGTGGATCTCTTGGAGATGGTGCTACTATGAGTGGAGGTACTACTACAAGAAGTGAGGTAGTACCAAGGTGCAATCCCATGGTGGAGTTCTTTTAGTGTTTGAGGCAGAACTACCAAGAAGTGCGAACTAACAAGCTAAGGAGCTTGTAAGAGTTCCAACAAAAGGCTGAAGAGAGCCTATGCAAGGCATACACTCACATGAGATGGCTAATTAATTTTACTCAGGGAGTTACTGAGACCCAGGCAATCCAATTTTGGCATGGGATACTGAATAGGGAGTTTTAACATAGAGTACATGATGCTATATTGTTATAGTCTACTTCACCTACTTTGGTAATGATCTTTGGTTTGGCTGAGCGTATTGAGCTCAACATGGTGGAGGAGAGAGTGGTGATATATGAATGTGGTAGGGAGACCTCATCCACAATTGTTACTTCTTCTAGAGTGCAACACACCATGTTGAATTTTGAGAATAGGGTGGACAACCTAGATTTTATGGAGCAAGTGGAGAGTTTAATGTAGCTAAACTCTTACCTTCATTTTTGGGTCAATAGCAGCCAATGAGTAGTGGTGTTGCTTGTTGGACTTGTGGTGGACCTCACCATAGGTGAGAGTGCACTCAAGGCAGCGGACCTGATACCTCCGGTGCATCAAAGCCAACATAAAGACAATGTTAGCATTGCCATAGATTTGGTCATACTAGCGACCGATGCTTTGACCTACACCCGAAGTTACGGAGTGGTAGAGTTGTTATGGAAAGTGGTTAAGGAGCTCTAGGTCATGGAGGATGAGGTGGTGGTAGAAGACCCAATCCTAGTAAGGATGCAGTACATGCCATTACTTCTAATATAGCCATGACTACTTGCATTGAGTAGTTGGAGTAGAGATTGGCTAGCATGGCCATAGCTTAGAGGAGATCAGATTCAGGTGTTGAGGCTTCCACCTCATATGCTGGTGATAGAGACATCTTAGACTTCATGTGCGGAGCAACACATGTGGATGCATCTATCATGGTGACTAGGAATGAAATACATGCTCTAGAGCCTAAAGGAACATCAATAGAGTTGGACCTACATAGAGGAGAGGTTGGTAGATAGGTCAGACTTCCCTGGTCTTTTATACCATATGAGGCACTATAGATGACATCTATGGTTCCTAGATGTCCTAGTGCAAGTGTGGTAGGTGGTGATGGGGTGCATGATAGCCCACCTACTTGTCAGCCACATGCTTCTACACAAATTGAGTCTAGCACGATGTTGGGGACGGCTGAATTGATTATGCGCTTTCAATTATTCTCAGCCAATGACATATGTACATTGAGAGTTGACCAGCCTCAACATTTTGGTTGGCTTCCATGCTTTGTGACAATAAGGATGATGTGGTTCCTACTACTAGAGCAGAGGTGGTTGATAGTAGAGCTTACTTGGTTGAGAAGCATGGGATCCGCTCTATAACCAATGGTTTATGGCAGGCAATAACAACTAGATTGGACGAGTTACCAACAGACATTTGAGTGAGCATGGTTTACACATGGAATTGTCCTATTGGATAACCAAAGGGGGATTTTTTGTTTGGTGGGACCTTCAAGGAAGTTTTATACACCATAGAGGGTCTTACTAGACTCTAGTGTGCAACATCTTATGTTGGGGAAGGCTACAGTTGTGGGTCTAGAGTTATAGAAGACTGATGTGGAGAGGTGTCCATTTCAGATCCAAATATCTCTAGAGGTGGTTCTACACATTACATCATATGTGGAGAGCTTGTTGTTCAGATTCAACCTAGTCATGAGACTGATAGCTCTATGGTGAGAGCTCAGGTCACTACAATCGTAGTTGAGTCATATTATGTGTTAATTGGAGGAGCAATGTTGTACTCCATGGGTTCCTGTATTGACTATTGGGAGGAGACAACCTCCTATATACCAAGTTGGCAATTAGGTGAGGGATGAGTATGTCACCTACCAGTATGCTTTAGTAGTGGCAGTCTTGGCTCATTACAATCCAAGACCATGGCAGCTTCAGTTCCAACTTTCAGTGGTTTTGTTACTTGGCCTAGTGACTTATTGGAGTGGAATGCCCATGCAAAGGATACTCCGGTACTAAAGGAGATCACTTGGATTTGGAGTACAAGTGCGATTGTTCCATCCACCTTAGATGTTCCATTGTGGACTTCAAAAGAGGCATTGCAACAACATGCAGATCAGTTGGTGCAACACGCTTGGAGTGGAGCCTTTGTAGCACCAAGAGACCAATGTAAGGATGAGCCTCTAGATTCAATTACCTTGACACCTTTGGATACCACACTCATTGCTTAACAATATCTAATAGAGGAAGTATGTCTATTGGAGTTGTTTGATGGAATTAACACTAGACTAGCTACTATATTACATGCGGGTATATGAGTACAGAGGTACTTGTATGTGCATAAAGGTGAGACTGCCAGGTGAGTCTCTCTACATCATGTGGCACACTTGGCCTATTGGTATCCTAAGTTATTACCGATGTCAACAATCAAGGGTTGCTAGAAGATCCTTCCAAAAGACATTTCCTTGTTGGGGGGCGTAAGATTTGGAGAGACATGGTCCCATTCATTTGGTGATTTCTGGATGGCCATGTTAGGAAAAAATACATGCTAGCTAAGATCTTGGTCTTTAGGATCCTCATTTTGGTACATTTTGGGAGATATTACGTATACTATGATATCTCCAAGTTCATTAGTCCGTTTCTCCAACTTACATTTTGGAGAACATCCCTTTGATGGGTGATTCTCACACCTAAGTGGTGGCAAGGACACATTGGTGACAGGTCCATTCTTGGATGGGACCTGCCATATTGTTAGATGCAACTAGAGTGGGATCGATCACGTGCTCATTGTCTTTGTCTTGTAACACCCATTTAGGCATGTATGTAGTATTGTGATATTAGTTTGGTATTACTAGCACTTGAGAGATATTATTTATATAGAGATAAAAGATGGTTCTACATTAGTCATGATTAGCTAAAGTTAGTCATAGCTAAGATAGAAGGGACCTTACTTTAGAGGAAATAGAAAAGATGAGCACCACTATTTTGGATTCTAGTGTGTTTACTTGGTATATTCCTAGGTGTTTGGCTTTGAGGAAAGAGTTGAGAACTCTTGGGCCCGCAAGCCTTTTTGTTTTGGATTCTTCTATAGTCCAAGGATAGCCTATGTGAAGGAATCCTTGACTTAATAATTGGGTCAAGATAAGATCACATGCTTAGTAGAATATGCCCATGTGGATGGATATTCCTTTATACTTTTTAACTTTACTTGACTTTTAGCCTAGTAACTTGAGTTACACAAGTAATTAGTAACTTTGGTACGTAACTATTTCACAAGTATATGAACCAGGGATGATGAGGTACTAATCATCCCTTCATTTGCAACTATCTCTCTCTCATTGAGTTCTCTAGTGAACAATGTCTTGAGTCTTGAAGTGTTAGCCTTGGAGGAGTATGATGGAGTTGGGGTTCTTTGCCTTCTTACTCCATGGTGTGCTACCATAATAGCAATCAAAGGTTCATCTTGAGTGAAAGATAGGCCGACTCACAGTCTTTGGTGGACAAACCTCTTACTCAGAGAAGTTTTACAACGTGCTTACAATGGGATTCAACGACTAGACCACATCATTGTTGATAACATCTTGGATGTCAGGCATTAGTCTCAGACGATGGTAGTGGCTGATAGGTCATCTATGGAAGTAGTGAACCTAGTTGGATACCCTAGAGCCACTTTTCCTATACTTATGAGTTTCCTAGGCTCCCAAGCTTTTTGAGAGAGAAGCCCTAGATTGGTTTGGGATTCACAATTATAGCAATTGGTGGAGCCCAATGTTGATGAGAACGAGCAGGCTATTGGTTTTTTCATTGGTATTACTACTATTCAAGTAGTGTTAGAGGCATCCAAGCATCAACTATTAGGTCAAGCTATGGACCTAAATTGTTTGACTTGGATTGTGAGCCTTGGTTTGGTAGAGCAACGTAGGATGTACTTGATACGCATCACCACTTGAACACTCTTGTGAGCTTTGTGCCTATCGAGACAATTCAAGCACATGCTAGGGGTGATGGACCAAGTAGGCATGGTATTCTTGGGATACAGCCAGTGGCTACTAAGGAGAGTGGTCTACTTGGGATGTGTGGATTTTACAGCCAGATGAGAGGGAGTTTTTTACACTAAGTTTAGGACCTCTAGTGGTTTGGGAGCATGCCATTACTACTCCTATGGCCTAGTGTTGTAGCTAGTCAGTATATCTTCCACTTTTATGATAATTATAGAGGGTACTTGGGAGCCAGATCTTGGACCCAAGCTTACAAGAGAGGAAAGACTGAGAGTTTGGAAGTTCTTGAGGAGCTACATGAGTTGTTTTGCCTTCAATATAAAAGGACTTGGTATTTGGATTAAGCTGACTAGCAATACACCTATTTTTTGATGTCTTTATTGATATAGTGACATGGAGAGAGCACTGATTCAGAGCCGGAGTAGTGACCTTTTTGAGGTTGGTTTGGTCAAGAATTCACATGAAGAGTATGCATCAGCTACAATGATGCCAATCAAGAAGGATATGCATGGCAGATGTGTGAAGATTACAGTCCTATCAACCAATAGACTAGGACTGATTAGTATGCCATGCCTACACCAAAGGAGATCTTTGATGCGATTGGGCATGCAAAGATCTTCAGTTCTTTGGATCTTTGAGCAAGATATCATAAGTTGCCAATCAAGGAGGAGGATAAGTCCAAGATAATATTTTGGGCTATTGATCCTCCCAATAAGGATGTGTTATATCTAGGAGGTTCTTACCATTTGGATTCTTGCCAAGTTTCAAAGGGTCATGGATAGGATCCTAACTAGATTGGATATTGCTTGGTGCTATCTTGATGACATTTTGGTCTATAGCACTATTGTGAAGGAGCATGAGAGATAATTGTTGGAGGTGTTTGAGAGGTTGAGATCTCATGGACTCAAATTACATCTTAAGAAGTGTAGGTTCTTTCATGAGTAGGTTGAGTATTTGGGTCACACTATCTACCCCGGAGGACTTGGTGTTCAACAAACCAAGCTGTAGGCTATTGCACGTATTCCTTGACCTATAGATATCAGCAAAGTGTGAGCATTCCTTGGGTTGGTGAACTTCCATCACTGATTTGCTAGAGGATTTACTGCCATTGCTAAGGCCTTGACAAAGCTGACCAAGCTTACATAGGAGTGGTGTGGGGAGTTGAACAGAAGAGAGCTTTTGTAGAGCTCAAGGAAAGGTTGACATCTGCTCCTATTTTGAGGAGATCAATCAAAGGACAACCATATCAGGTTCACACTGATTGGAGTATGTTGGGGCTTAGAGTAATGCTCACCCAACATGATGATGAGGGGAAGGAGTTTGTGGTGACCTATGCTAGTTGCTCAAACAATTCAGTGGAGGTAAAGTATAGTTCATATGAGGGAGAGTGCTTGGCAATAGTATGGGCAGTAGTACATTTCTAATATTACCTATTTGGTAACTCCTTTACTCGTCATTGATCATCAACCATTGAAGTGGTTGATGGTGTCCAACAAGCTTTCAAGGAAGCTTGCATGATGGGCTCTGATTTTACAAGAGTATGATTTCACGGTTATTCATAGACCTAGAGTGGTGAACCATGATGTAGATGGGTTGAGTAGAAACCCATGTCCTAGCTAGCAAGATCAGACCAAAGCACATTGGCATGGTAAGACAAATGAGGAGATAGTGCCAAGTTGGCACGCATCTGCCTTTCTCTATATATTTTTTGAGGATTCTGTGGTATCTATTTCAATGCATAGAGGAGTTATTGAGGTCATAGATCCAAAGAGTGGAGATAGTGGTATAGTTCAGCGAGACATTCATGATGATGTCTTAGAGATGGACTATCTTTGCACTGGTGTCGTGGGTGACACAATTGGGGCCAAGAAGAAAGATCATGTTCTCCAACAAGCTAGATGGTTCAGATTGAAGGGCATACACCTTCTTTGTGTATGGGAGGATGGTAGAGTGAGAGTAGTACCACTTCCATCTCAAAGACCATAGTTGGTTTGTCATGCTCATGAAGAGCTAGGACATTTTGGAGTAAAGTGTACATATAGCTTACTCTAGAGTCACTATTGGTGGTGTAGTATGCAGACCAATGTATAGCATTTTGTTTGAGATGTGTGGTTTGTGACCAATAAGAGTTAGAGCATCATTTAATACTCCAACACCACAATTACACCCATTACCTATCATGGGATTGGGAAATTGTTGGAGTTTGGACTTTGGTAGACCTTTATCATTGACTGTAAGACATCATTGGTATGTTTTAGTGATGGCGGAGCACTTCTCCAAGTGGATTGAGTTGGTGGTACTTCTTGACAAGTCTAGTAAAGGGATGGCTTACTTGTTCTTGGATCGAGTTCTCAATCATTTTGGTACACCAACTGAGGTTTTGACTGATCAAGGTATAGAGTTCTCAAGAGAGTTTCAGGTCTTGTGTGACAAGGCTTTGATTGATCATCATACTACTTCCCAAATACTACATGGTGGTGCACCCGCCGTGAAGAGGCAAGATGATGATGGTTGGTTGGAGCCCGTCATGGAATGTATCGGTGTTGTACTTTTCTTTTCTCTCTCTGGGAACACACAGGTGCCTAGCTGTGGAGACTACATATCATAGGCTAGAGGTAAACCCGTAATGACTTGACTGAACATGCGTGTGACCCTATCGCCGGAACCCTCCTTTCTCATAACTAATATTCTTGCTATCGAGAAGGGTAGCACCGGGTAACCTGACCTATCATCACAACACACACTCTTGGTCTGCTGGTCATTACTTCCAGCATAACCAAGGAGGAATACAAAGCACTCCTAGAAGGAAATAATCTAAGTGCAACGCCCACACACCAATCCAAGCCAACTGGGCATACAAACAAGCATACAGGCACAAAGAGGATCCAATCACAAGAATATGGCAATAACTCTCTGTACTTTTTTGTTGGGAAAGAGCTTCAAAGCCTTCTTGCTCCATCATCAAGCTCATTTCAGCATGTACTCCAAGCCTCCTCCCATCTGTACTTCAAATCTCAAACAAATTTCTACTCCATGTGAGGATTTTCTATGTCTTTTTGATGGGGAAAACTTTGCGCAGCTCATATGAAAATAACTATTTCTATATAGCTTTGGATTCAAGTGACCAAGCATTCAATGGAATGCCTATGAGATAAGCTTTCCAATGATATAAAATACACTTCAATCAGATTACTACAACTCTTGTGACAAGCTCTCAAAGTTGGCCAGGCTTTTTTGCAACTTCACCCTAATTTCAAAATTTTCTTTTTAGGGTTTGCTCCTGGTTCTAGGAAAATTTTCCCAAAATTTCTGATTCAGAAATACACTTGATCCTCACAAACACTTTGGAAACCTGAAACTCTCAATCATAGTCACAAGATAGGAGAATTGATATCCAATCAAGATGAAAGTTAAAATTGCTCTACCGAGCTTCTGATAATATTTTTAGCATGATGCTTTGCATCAGATCTCACTCTTCATAGATTTAGAACCAACCAAATTTTCCACAATAATTTCTTGTGTTTTTTCTAAACTCTTACAAATTTTGGTAGCCTAATCCAACCCCAATCTCTAGATGTGAATTAATTCCTGAGCTGGGCTAACTTGTGAGCTCTACAGACCCAGATATACTTGATCCAAGACCTTGATTTCTCTATTTGAAAAATTCACATGAAAATTTTTCATAGAGGTGCAAACCCTATCCACTAACAACTCTAGAAATTTTCATAAGGAAATTTGAACCACAACTTGGGGAGTGACCAAAACTCCAAACCTGATCATTAGCTTTTCTCCAACACCTTACATCCCATAAGCTTCAACTTCAATCAATTGAATCTGATTTGAGATTAACCCAAAACTGGAATTTATTGCACTCAAGATTTTTATAAATTTGTCTACTCTCCAATCCTACTAGCAGATAGTAAAAATGTCCCAAGATGCTCCCTCAATTGACTACTTTGTGCTCTTGGGTATGAATTTTACCCCCCTTGACTTATTTGATCATATCACTCTCATACTCAGCTTAAATTCTGTAATTTCTGTCTTCAGATTGTAGCCTATCATCTCTTCTTTTCAACCATATCCTTTGTTTCCAAAATGGCCTCCCCAAACTTCTATGATGGTCAAAAAACTTCATAATTCTCACTTGGGACCCAAGCCCTTGCACATTTGTCCTTTAGTCTTTTACTTTCTGACAAATGGACCCAACAACTCCACCTTGAAACTTATGAGCAAAAATTTAGGCATTCCCAAACTAGAGAAAGACATATTTTGTCAAGTCTCAGACATTTTCATAAGTAAGCACCGGAAGGACGATAGGATTTGGGTTTCCCATCACCGACTCCACAAACACCACCCCAAAATGTGCTACCAACCAATCCTATAAGTCATCACGGTGTAAAATTTGAAGCCTGATGAGAAAAGGATTTGGGAGTGGCAGATCGGGAGCATGAGACATTTCATACTCAAATGCTTCCTTTGATGCTCTAACAATCGCTCTCTGCTACAACTCTCACTCCTAATGTCCTTCTCCCCTCGAGACTCTCCAAACTAAAACACACCCTCTCTCCACTCGCCCTCATCTTTATTCATCAGAGCCCTCAAACATGATAAGATTGTTACCCACGTGGCCAATCATATACATGTATACATATGGCTCACATGGCAACATCTCATCCATTGGATCTAGCATACAACCTACCCCACTAATGTGTAGATAAACTATGATAAGTCACTTTTTTATAGCCTATGCAAACCACAACATGACACCGATGGATAGGTGCAAATGTGGTCCAGCTTTGTAGAGTCCAACAACAAATTTGTCAAAATAAGTTTGAATTTAATTCCATTGTGACACTTGACTAGGTAGTTGGAACTAATTCTATCACAGATCAAGGAGGGGTAAAGAGCATGGTGAGAAGTACAAGGATGGAGTTATGGCTGGGCAGCCAAGCTATGAGCGAGCAAGGTTTAGGAGAGAGAGGGACAAGCATGGTTATGCATGCATGCCCTTGCTATGGCCAAAGATGTACTTCCATTGGTTACTTGCTTGCTTTTGGTTGTTGTCATCATTCAATCCATGCATGTTGAGTGAGCGTGCATGAGTATAGTAGTGGCTCACTTCACATCTCCTCTTGAACTAGATTTTGAGGTAGATGGCTTAGCAGAGAGAGTGGTTCAAACAATGAAGAGAGGGTTGCAAAAGTATAGTTTGTAGAGTAGCCACTTGGAAGATTGGGATCTCTAGTTACTTTGGTTGGCCATGGGCTATTTGTTCACCCCACAAGCCTCCTTAGCATCCTTCTCTCCTTACTTTCTACTTTATGGACAAGATCCAAGTTTACCTATAGTCAATTGTCAAGATGCTATTATAGTTTTGGACTTGGATGATCCAGATGTATGGATGAGCGCATGTTCTTAATGAGCAGAGATGTTTTGGAGAGTGATACTAATGGCCTTTGAGAACTTGGCAATTTCTCAGCATACGGATACCTTATGCTATGCTACCATTTGAGGAAGAGGTTATAGACCCTTGATCAATCAATTTCATCCAGGTGACTATGTATATCTACAACAAACAACACCAATGATACTTGATGTTTCTACAGGCTGCACTATCTTGAGAGTGCATGAGGTTTTTCCATCTAGAGTCTTTATGTTGGAAAATGTGATGGTGATGTTTGGAAGGATCATGTGCAAAATTGTGCATTGTGCCACCTCCCAAACATTGATGGTACTATGGATCCAAGCTTGGCACTTGTACATGTAGGCTTGCAATGTAAGTTATGTTGCTCGACTGGTAGAGCTGCTACTATGTTAGTGTGTGATAGTTGTTTGAGAGGATGGCATATGATATATATGACTCCTCCTCTCCTCATGGTGGTTCCTCAAAGATAATGGTTATGTCTTAGATATACTTGACCTATATAGTTCATCCTTTATATGGTATAGATTGCAGACATGAAACTAACAATGGGGCTTGATAGCACCCGGCCTCCTGATCTTTTGCCCACCATAGGGTATACCATATATTTGGAGTAGATGGATATGTGGATTTAGAGTGACCTAATTGCTAGCCAAGGGAGGCAATTATGGCACTTTACAGTTCATGTATGACTTATGTGTGAGTTGTGCTTCTATAGTATATGACGTTGATAGTGATGTATATTGTATAATGATATGTATACACACAACAACTGTCATGCCATTTGTAGCATTGCATCTAGATTTCTTAGACACTAGAGTAGTAGTGATAGTAGTTAGGGGTATTTTGGCAATTACTCATAGACTACTTTCTAATGATCAGATTTTGTGTTTGGGGGTACTGACTACATGGCGCCCACCATCACTTGCACCATTGGGTGTGCCATCAATAGGACTGTTGGGGTGAGATCTAGGTCAAAATTAAGAGTATAGATTGGAAGTGCAACTCCTAAGAGCTCACTTCTCTATTGTTGAGCCTTCAAGTTCCTAGCTAGAGTGGATAGAAAGTTGGCAAGCATCACCTAGAGTCTCTTAGCTAAAGTGGGTGTGGCTTGACTATAATTAGTACCTAATTGTTGGCAGATCATCGAGTGACAGATCACGTATTGATCTGATTGAGTCTAATTCAAGTTGTGTAAAGAAAATGATTATTGTGACACTTTCGAGTTCATGTATGACTTATGTGTGAGTTGTGGTTCTATAATGTATGATGTGACAACAATGTATGTTGTATAGCAATGTGTGTATATAGCGATGTGTATACGCACAACATTAGCTATTGTTTAGTATATGCCATAATAGACTCAATTTTAGAAACCTTGGCATGGAGTTACCTTTGGAATTAAATAAATACCTTATTTATATAATATTTTCAAATTACATATAAAATCAGAAAATGGTGCAATATCTCCTTAATATCAAAGATGTGCAAAATTAGTGTGCATTTATGAGGAAAATTAAGTTTAATTCCTTTTAGATTAATTAAAAACCACTTCTAGCTTATAAAACTACTATCTTAACAAAATGATATAATTTACATCATAACAAAGTATAATTCCATTTATTTATAAGTCCATATATTACAGGTTTATTATGAGTTCATAAGTAGTTGCAAAATACCTTACCTTTATGGGGATCCTTAAAAAAAATTTGTTGTATTAATCCAAATTAGTGTTGTGTTCATGTTGTATTAATCCAAATTAGTCAAATGTGAATAGCCTTATTTAAATTATCTCTATAATGGGAGCAATCATAAGATATACTACAATTTTTATACATAGAATTAGTTATAAGTATGAATGGTATTCAATGTTAGAAAGAAGAAATAAGTACACTCTAATTATTTCATTTCAATAAGTTGAAAATGACAACTCACAAAGAGATATAATATTTAGAACTAAAAAACTATATATATATACACAGATTTATATACTTATAGGCACTACATTAAAGATAATATAATTATAGATAATATCATAAAAAACAAAGCTTAAACATAAATATCTTTACTACAATTGGAACATAGACAATATGGACTTGGTTTTTCTGTTTTATATAGTAGGAACAAAGCACTCATTGGATAATCATTTTATCTTTGGTTAAGCCTCTTGATATATATTCAAATATCTAACAGTATATGCAATTTATTTCACAATAGAAGCCAGATCACTCAAATTATACCATAAGCCAAAAAGAAAAAGACCAGATAAACTTTGTCTTTAATTATGATAAAAGTTATAGGCATAAGGAGCAAGATTAAGAAGGGGTTAGAAGACACTAGAAGCAAAACCCCACAACAGCAATGAACAAAGAAGCCAATTTCTATATTTGTAAGAAATAAAAATAACCAACTTAAATTGGATTAACAAACAATAAAGAAATCAAGCAGCAAGGAATCCAACTAATCCAATATTTTTGCGTAAGTAACAATGATCAACTTAATTTTCATTTTGTAAACAAATTCTAAAAGGTGAGTTAGGATCTTCCTCTCATACATACCATAATGCTAAAGGAAGTGCCAATAAAAAAGTTATCGATAAGGACCAATAATCTTTTGCTCATGTGGAAAGCCACAAGACAATTTTCTTTGGAGTTATTTATGATGTAATATTCAATTAGCTATGGAAGAGAACTATCTTCTTCTTCCTTTTCAGCCATTATCTTTACTGCTTAATATTAATTTTTATATAAATATATAATCTTTTTTTAGCCCAAAGCAATAGGAAAAAATAAGGCTTTATTTCCATGCAATTTCTTTGTTTACCATGAATGAAAATGATATGGCAAATAAAGCCACATCTTGTTTTTAACAACTTTATCAAACAAAAGATAATTAAGGAAGTGCTAAAGGAAAAAGGAAAAAGGAGCACAAGTACTATCAATCCCAAGTGTCCAAGAAAGAAAAACATAAACAAGGCCCAAAGGCACCTTAGAGAAAAAGTGCGGTAACAACTAACACCTAAGAAACTAAGGAGGAAATAGTATACTCTTGAACTGTTTGGATGACCTTAGCTTTGGCTAGTTGTTCCTATTGCAGTTACTTGTTGGTGAAGACTCAAATTATGAGCATACTGCTGTGTTACCAATAATGATGTAAGTGCAAAAAAATCTCAATTATTAGGAGGCCAAAGGTATCCAAGGATAGCCAAGGTGCATATTGGTCTTCCTTGCCCTTAGAGGCAATAGTTGCTATTGCTCCTCATGTATGCTTGCCCGTGACTCTACTTGTAGAAGGTTTTCCACCATGATGTCATGCAAGGTGCAACAACCATCCATGAAAGTAATAATATCCACTCTCATGCAACAGGTAGGTGGTCTCTATAGATCCAACCATTACTCTATATGAACTTGGCCCCTTTTAGTTTTTAAGATCTGAGAAACTATATCACAAACTACATCATTGACTTTGGTGGGCTCCCTACCTAGTATGCATCATATGGAGAACCACATGCACACTTGTTTGAAAGCTCTTTGAGAGCTAGATGTGAGAGACCCAACCTCAATTGTAGTGATGAGGTAACTTCCTCAAAAGTAGATTAAAAGTAAATTAAAAGTTATCAATCAAGAGTGAAGCCTAGAGCCTTCCTCCATAAGAGAGGATTTTAGGTCTGTAAGGTAGAGGTACATCAATGAGGATGTTGGTGAGTTTGTAAGTGTGCTTATGCTTATTCAAGTATGTTTGAGTCTTCCTAAAGTCTAGGGATACAAAGTCAATAAATTCAAGGAGTGACATGTGTGCAAGGCTTGGCAATAAGTTGCAAGCCAAATAAATATATGATTATAAGGCATAAGTGCCTAAATCCACTATCATGATAGGTCCTAAAAAAATGCCCTTTGTGTAAGAACCTGTTTGGAAAAAAAGAGACCACTAGAGCCCATGCTTTGATATATGCTGCTAGTACAATGGCTTCTTGTCGTATGAGATAACATCTACCTTGACTATGGGAAGAGCTATTTGCTGCATATGCTACTCATTTTAGAGATGTAGGAGCATGCATGGTACTAAGAGAGTGGAGAAAGTGTGCCGAATGGTACTATCAAACATCCGTAAGTTTAGCAACAATGTCTTTGTAGGCGGGAAAGTCCATACTGTATATGAGGCCCTAGGGAGGTAACATTGTGAAAGAATGGAATAGGCTACTTAGGTATTCCACAATTGGAAGTGGAGGTGAATATGGGTTGTGGCTTGGAATAAGGTGTATGATATGAATGTACAAATATCTTCTTGTCCTAAAGGAGAGCCCAAAATTTTTCAAACCATCTATAGGATACTAGAATCATGGAGGGAAGTCAAAGAGAGTGAGGAAGTTATATGGACTCCAAACTTTGCATGTAAAATTCTAGACTTGTAAATCCAAGGCATCTACATTGAGTGTGAAAATAGATACAACTCAAATTACATCCTCCAAAAGGCCACGATATGAGTGTCATTTGATAAGGAAGGGAAAAGATAAGACAAAAAATCTATTGCAAGAAGACAACAAGGATGAAAAATATTGTCATAATTGTAAGCAAATACTTCAAGATACCAAATATAAAAATTAAAATCCCCAAAGGAAATGGGGAGCACACGTGAGGTTTCTTTTGTAAGAGGTAGAAAACAAGAAGCACAAAAAAGACAAGCTACTCTAAGGGCACATGATCTAAGGCAATGTGTTGACAAAAAGCAAAGAGAAGAGGAAACTTGAGTTTAGAAAATTTGGGGATAGGCAATCCCATAGGTTTTAAAGTAGCCCATTAGTTGAGAAACATGGAGAGTGAAGTAGAGCATGGGCAAAGTAGGACTTGGTAAATCAACATCCCTCATTTGGCTAGTAATCATGGAGGAATAAAGAGAGGTACTCAATAGTAGGTGGATGTAAGTTTTGGAAGGCAGATAAAGTATCCAAGGAGTATTTGTGGTCAAGCTAAACTTGGTAGGAATGCTTGGATAGGGTAAAAAAAGTGTAACCAAGAGTATGAGTCTTAGGGTGCCTAGAGAGATACTACCAAAGTATAGATTGGATTTGGGATGTAGGAATAGTGGTGGCTTCCACCTACGTATGCAAGCAACAAGATCTCCTTCTATATTGAGCTAGGCAATCCCAACCCATGGACAATCCGGACAAGACTCTATAGAATGCTTATGGGGTGGGGCACATGGATGTGTTGAGGGCCCTAGTTCAAGAGAATGATCCTTTGGAGGCTATGGGGCAATAGAGGTAGGAAGAGGTCTGAGACAAAAGGAGGGTATGGAGAGTTTGTGATGAGAGGATGAGGGATAGGAGGTTTCAAGTGGTGGGGCATTTTCCATGGGGTATTCACCCTTTATAGTACTCACTAATGGTAGAGGAGAAGTATGTGACTTAGGGGATTGAAGGGACTTCATTTGGATAAACTTTGGCAATTATGGATGTTTGTTGAAAAAGTTGATACAAGGAGTAAAGCTTATGGTCGCATATATGGAGTGTGGGGTACCAAATGAGGAATGATGCCTAAGGTAGTTCCTTTATGACCAATACTCTGGAAAAAAGAGGGCATGAGGAGATAGGCTATTGAAAGTGTATATACTCAAAAGAGAACAAAGAAAATGCTATCCTAAAAGAGCAAGATATAATAGATAAATGCAATGTGTCCAAACATAAAAGGGATAAACAAGAAAGGACAAAAGAATGGAAAAGAAAATGGCTAAGAGAGGTAAGAAAGGCCTATTTATGACCATTGGAGATCTCCCTCTTTGCCTCCAGTATCCAATCCACATGTGTGTCCAATTGCCTATCCATGCCAATAATGGTCGGTTGTTGCCCTTAATTGCACACTATTGTAGTCTACAAAGGTGTGTCCTATGATGGGTTCCAAAGGATACTCCACAAAAAGGTTCCATTGGTCCATGGTAAATCTATAGTGGCATTGCCAAAGTGCTAATGTGACATTGAAATACATCAATAAAAGTTCCATTTTGCCCTTGATTGTAGTTGTTAATCTTAAATTGCTCCTTGAAATCTCAAATTATATCTAAAATCTTTAATTATGCACACATCCTCCAAAGAATTAGGCTTCCGTGGTGAAATTATCACTTGCTCACTTTAAATTTATCACATGGTCCCCAATATCACATGCTATAGTGACTTCTCATGCTCCAAGGATTCACCATTCTAGATGTCATTCCACTATTCCCATGGTCTCCCAAAGTCTTATATGGCTTGTTTAATTGAGTTCTCAAGTGACAGTACACAGTTTCCAATTAAATCCCTAATTAGAGATCGGTGATCTCAAAATCTCAAAAACTTGAAATTTAGCAATAATCCTCCTTGAACCCAAATTGTTGCTCTATTGGTCAAGTCCACATGATGATTAAAACTTGAATCTATGTCTGCCTACTCGTAGAAGGATGAGAAACATTCTCAAGATAGAGACATGATTCTCAAGGCTGTTTGACTATCCACCTTCCCAACTAGCTAGCTATGGTAGAAGTAACAACAAGATTGAATTATGGGCAATGGTGAGAGCAAGCAAGGGCAAGAATGATCAAGGGTTATGGTGAGGTTTGTGTGAGACAAAGCAATAGTGGGAAAATTGTAAATCTTTCTAAGTGAGTTTCTATAAAGGAGATATGAGAGAAATGAGAGTAATGTGTGAGAGTAGAATATACTAGTCCTAGTGATCCATCTCAAGGTAGAAAAGAAAAAAAATAGAAAATTGAGAGCTTGGTGACAATTGAGATGATGATATGATTAGCAATGATGATATGGTTAGCATGATTAGATGAGGATATGATTAGCAATGATGATATGGCAAAAGGCAGATGTAATAGTGAATATTCTTGAGAAATTTTAGTAGAGATATGGGAGAAAATTCTATTATAAGAAAGTCAATAGGAGTAAATAAAACTAAGTAGATATGGTGGTCTATAGCAAAAATTAAGAGTTTTTGAGAGCTTTGAGGAATATTCTTGAGGAATTACAATTTGAGATATGTGAGAGAATTCTATCCATAGAATTTTAGTGTGATAATCAAATAGGAATCATAGAATAGAATTGAGAGGCTATGGTATTCTTTGGCAAAAACCTAAGAGTGTATGAGAGATTTGAGGAACCAATGCTTTAGCCAAGGCCAAGGATATCTAGTAAATAGGAGAACATAAAACAAAAACTTGAATTCTCCAAGTGCATTGGCAAACCTGATTTGGGTCTCAAGAAATTGAAAGATTTTTGAATGGAGGGAAATAAAGTCTCACTTCCTAAGCTAAAGTATTTAGATCCAAGGGAAATAGAAACCTCAATCAAGCTGAGAGAATTTAGTGGGGAGGAAAACATGAACCTCCACTCTTCTCCATGCTAGCAAGGAGAAATGAAATAGATCCAAGGTTTTGTCAAGAACCAGAGTGAAAGTGAGAATTAGAGATATGTTTGGGGAAACTAAATGAATGTGGGAATTGGAGCTAAGTCACAAGAAACTAAGTGAAAGTGAGCTACATAGAAATATTTTGTAGTTAGCAAAACAAAAACAAGAACTCTTGATTGGAGCAAGAAGATGCAATTGCCAAAATCCAAGTACTAGGTAGTGAGCAACACACTTCCTTCCAATTGATCCAAAAAATCCAAGTACTCTACACTTAGGAGAAGGATGGGACTTGAGGTTTAGACCAAAGCATAATGGACTAGAAGATAAAGGTGATGCCTTCAATATTCCATTTAGCAATTTTCAATTTTACCGTGGAGCAAGGCAGACTTTAGCTTAGATTTTAGGACAAAGTGAAGGATCCACTTTGGTTGACATTATTATTGAGGAGATTGCAAATGAAAGCCTTGTATAGGTCATTTTGGAAGTTGGACCTATTACAAGAGGTGTACTTGGGGGTTGAGGAAGCACACCCTTGGGTTGTAGATATGCCTTTCTCCCATCTCTCACATGCTTTCTTAAAAGTGAATTTTCTCCTTACTAGTACTTCTATTTCTTTCTATCTATTTCTATGGTGTCTCTAGGTCACTCTCTATATTTGGAGTGTTGGATGCTTCCTATTGTAGTTATGTGGTACTTTTTGTCTCCTTAGTTTTGGGTATCTCTGTCATAGATTACTATGCGATGCCTCTACTTTGCTCTTAGGCACGGATAGCTAAAGGGACTATCATAGGCAAGGCTCTTTATCTTTATCTTTATCTTTACCCTATACTCCCTATGTATGTCTAGGGACTGGATCCCAACATCAAGTCTTTCAACATAATCCTACTATAGCCCAAGTACTCAATGGCTTTACTTCCAATCCCTTGCAACATCTCCCTCTTTACTCATAAGAGGTACCTATAGGTTGATACTCTTATGGAGGACCCCTACTAGATCCTCCTCTTCCTACCACAATCCTTCATCCCATATTTACAGACCCACAATCATTACAAGCTCAAACCTCTCTTCTTAGCTCTATAGACCCTCCACCACCACAAGGTCATATCATTCCTCCTAGTTTTTTTAGATCTACCTCCATTATAGAGCCGGATCCCACTCTTGGTATCCTTAGTATGTGCTTACATACAACCCCATCAACAACCCACACAATCTTGCTTGGATTGCCCATAGATGGGCATTGGTCTAGCCCAACGTTGAGGACAAGCCAAATGCTTATGTATGAAGGCAAAGGCTGCCACTCCACCACACTCCTTCATACACCTATCTCCACTCTTTAGGACCCATTAGACTCTAAATCTTGGTTACACTCTCAAGATCCTATCTAGGATTTCATATTAGGGTTATCTAGACCTTGTATATGTATACCAAGATCCCAATGCCGCTTTGACAAGTTGTGTGCTCTACACTCTCCATCCTATTCCTTAGTCATTTTAGAAAATGACTAAGGAAGAGATGTATCTACATGGAATTTATTAACACTCTTCTCATAATGGACTCTACTCCTACCAACACATGGAGGTGCATCAAGACATTAGGAGACCACATCTAGGATTCATCAATTCTTGATAGGAGATAGGTCAGATTTCCAAGATGAGTATACCATATGAGCACATGCAACACCGGGAGGATTGCAAAGTCCCTAAAGTCCCATGCTCTTCCCATAGTGCATTGTTTCCTCTATCACTTCCTAATTCTAAGCCAAGTAGGGGGAGTATGGACATGCAACCCAAGCAGTGGGCTTCCCTTGGCCAACACACTTCTCTTTAGATACCCTACTTTTATAACAAACATTCCATCCTTTAGTTGAGGAGGAGCTCCCCTCCTTCCTTCATGATTATCCTTCAAATAAGGAGCTTCACCTGATAGAGTCCATCTTTTCTCATGCTCTATTACATTCTCCATGTTTCTCAACAAGTGGGCAATTTGTTCTTATCTTTGAGCATCTACGTGATTGTCTTTCTCCACGTACCCTAGATTTGGGTTTTGCCCTCCTTGTTGCTTTTTGTTAGCATATTGTTGTGGGTTTGGTACTCCATGGAGTGAGCATATCTATTTAGTGCATCTTAAATCCTTGGTTTGTCAAAGGAGAGATCTAATGTTTACCCTATTGCTATTGGGGATGTTTTCCATTTAGTCTCACATTTCATCTACATGTAGCTATGAGACTTTTTCTCTTCTTTTTTGTTGTCTTCACATCAATATGTTAGTGCCACTCTAGGTGGTTGCAAGATAGTTATTGATAGCATCAAAGCATCCTTAAATCTCCATCCTAATTGGGTGGTTGTCCAAGTGGATGTCTTGAATGCCTTCAAACCATATCTTGCCAAGCTTTGTTTTGTGCTCTACAAGGGATCAAATTCCCTCTCTTGTTCCTTTTGTTCACACATTCTATGACATAGAGACCTCTTTGTTGTAAGGTCATCATAACATAGGAAAATTCACATAGTTGGATTCTATTGTGGGTACACGGCAAGAAGATCTCCTTGGAGAACCTCTTTTTGCCATAACTCACTACACAAATTTACTAGAGGTCACAATAACTTTCCTATCATATCTCTTTTCATCCATCTCAGATGACATCCACATCTTAGGCCCTTTGGAAGATGTGGTCAAGTAGTAGCAACTTTTATGCATAGCTTAGAGACATTGGGTTTACAAGTACAAGCTCATAAATGTATGGTATGGAGCTCATAGGTAGTTCTCACATCCTCAAAATTTCCACTAGGATTCCAATTCCCAATAGGAGGTGTGAGAGTTTTGGGATCTCCACTAGGGGTGAATGACTACTACAAAAAGCTCATCTTGGACATTATGATACATGCCACAACCCATGCTCACTTACTTCCAAGGTTGGGGAATGCACATATAGCGTACTTGATCCTAGTACATAATTATCTCCTTCAAGCCTCTTATGTAGTCCACACATACCCTCCTATAGAGGCACTTTTACCACTTATGTAATTTTGATAGCACCATAAGACACACCTTCTCCACTTTGTTAGGGCCATGTACACTCCCTCAACTATTAGAAGAGTGGTGTAGACTACCCATGAACTATCCATAGCCATAGCCATGTGGCCTCATACTATAGAAGAGCATTGCATCAATTGCCTTTATAAGTGCCTGGCCCTAGTGGCCTCTCAATTAGCTAATATGTTCTTACATCATGAGTGTCCTTTTCTATTGACACCTATCATGATAGTAGATTCATGGACCCATGACTTTCATAGTTATTTGCATTTGGCTTAGGACCATTTACTAGCCCTTACACATAGAGCACTCTTGGCATTTGTAGACTTTGTTTCACTAGACTCTAGGAAGATTCAAGCACACAATAGTGAGCGTATGCACACCAACACTCTCTTTAGAATCCTCACTGATGCACTATTATTTGACAGAGCTAGGATTCTTTCTTATGGAGGGAAGGGCTTTAGAGCTAAGCTCCATGCTTCTCTCTTGATAGAAGACTTTTGGTTCTACATATGATACACAAGGCAAACATCTTTTGCAATGTATTGTGGGAGGAGATTCCACTTGATTTCATGATGCCATTCATGATAGAGTGGCTAAGCAGCTTCTCCAATCTACAAAATTGGTAATTGTACTTACTAGGACCACCTCCATGTTGAGTGAGAGTATATATTATACACATTCATTATCATGACATTTGTGGTGTCAAAGCTAGGTTGCTCGGACATTGGAGTAATAGTGTTGGTAGTCATAAGTATTTTGGTAGTTACTCATGGATTACTTGTTGATAGTCTAACTTCAAGTTAGGGCTATTGATCACATGGTGGGACCCACTATCACTTGCACCATCAATGGTGCCATTAGGACTTAAGACCTAGGTCAAGCAAAGGGGTATACTTTTGAAGTGTAGCTCCAATAGCTCACTTCTTTGAGGTTGAGCCTTTGAGTTCCTCGCTATGGTGGACAAAGATCAACAAGCATCACATGGAGTCTTTTAGCTAGAGTGGGTGTGGCTTGACTATAATCAATATCCAGTTGTTGGTGAAATATTGAGTATCTATCTAATTTGAGTGTGATTCAAGTTGAAGAAGAATTAATTACATTAGAGAAATGAGAGTCAAGGAGAAATTGGGTGCAAGAACTGAGGTTGTTTGTGGTATCTCCAAACTTGGTAAATTGTTGGTACTTCAAATTATGGTTCTCTAAGCTTGGTGGATCATTGGTACTTCAATTGTAATTCAGATTTCATTGAGTGTGATCATGTGTAGAAGCTTTGTGTAATTTGATGTAAATTTGGCAATGGGGAATATGGTGTGCAAAAGTGCTGGCCAAATTTTTGAGAATGGAGTCAATTTGAGGCAATGAGTGTTCAATTTGAGCCGAGGAGGTGAAATCAAGTTGATTCGGTACAAATTGAGCGTGAAGTTCAAAATTGAAGGTGAAATTGGGAACCCATCTCATCAAATTAAGGATTTGGAGATCACTATCTTTCCAATTTGGCTCAAGTAGAGATTTAGTGGAGAACTTGGTGGTCAACCAATTGTAAAGGCCAGCAAGCCAGCTTGCTAGTGTGATGCTAGCTAGTTCAAATGAGTTTTGTTGGTCATTGTTTGGCAAAATTTGCCCACCCTTTTAGATTATGCTCAACAGGGTTTGAATCCCAAATCTTTGGTTCCTAGACTGGTACCCTAGCCAACTAGTCCACCTTCACTTGTTGCACTAGTGATTGTTCCATTGATACATATACACATGTAGCTTTGGCTAGGAGAGGCAATTTGATCTCATTCTCGGTGATCTTGGTAGCTTAGGAAGTAGGTAGATATTTATATTATATAATATGCCAAATGGTAGTAGAGTAATTCCAATGCTGATTTATGAGATGGAAGGTTTTGTTTAGACTTCTTGTTATTGGACTCCTTCTATTCTCTATTTCTTGTTCATGCACCATGTTTGTGTGAGGTGCTTTGACTTTAGAGCATTGGTGCTTTGGTGTACTCTTGGTAGTGAGGATAGAGTGATGACTAGTTAGACTACTTGTGTTTCTCTCTAGTGAGGCAAGAAGTGATAACCTACAGACCATGAGGGTGCATGTTGTGATGATAGATTACAAGTCACCATTTCTCCTAGTGTAATTGTTGCAATTAGAGCTACATTAGTGGGCAATGTTTAGTCGGTGTTGGCACTTGGTGGTGGTCCTTGGTGGGGTACTTGTGGTGATTACGGTTGCAATTTGAGTTACATTGTCACAATAGTTTTCTTTGGGAATTCTAAAGGAGATAATATTGCAATACATAGTTGGGTTTACTTGAAGTGGCGCCCAATATCAACCTACATCTAAGGTCCTACTGAGAGAGTAGATTGACTCTGAGTTGGAGTTTGATACAAGAGTTGATATAGTAAAGAGTGTATTTGGTGTGTCCACATCATTGTTGTGGGATATGGATAAAGATTTATGGGGCCTCCAAAGGCCCCAAACACTACTTTGGTACAATGGGTGCCATTGAGTTGGATGACTTCATCTAGGATTTTGATAGTTGGTGTGATCTATAGTAGATGCAAAACCTAACTTTGTTCACACCCTTCATGGCATGGAAGGATTTATTTCAACACTTGGAGGGTACACCGTTGGATGACTATCATAAGTTTAGGAGAGCTTACTTGGAGAGGATCAAGCTATATAGACAAATTGGTATCCAAATTACACCTCCATCAGTTCAAGCTTGGTTGCTAGGAGTAGATTGGCTTTACCTACAAGTTTTAGCTCTAGTAGTGTTGGTGGATCTAGTAGAGGTGCACTAGTTGGAGGTAGTGCTACTACGAGTGGAGTACCAATACAAGAGGTGGTGTAGTACCATGGTTTAACCCCATGGTGGAGTTCTTTAAGTGCTTGAGGTAGACATACCAAGGAACGCGGATTGACAAGCAAAGGAGTTTGTAAGGGTTCTAGCAAAAGGCTAGAGAGAGCCTACGCAAAGGCATAGACTTGCATGAGATGGCTAATCAATTTCACTTAAGGAGTTACTAAGGTCTAAGCAGTCTAGTTTTAGTATGGGATCCTAGAAAGGGAATTGTGATGTAGAGTACATGATGCTACATTGTTATAGGCTACTTCACCTACTTTGGCAGTGGTATTTAGTTTGGTTGAGAAAATTGAGCTAAACATGTTGGAGGAGAGAGTGGTGATATTTGGATTTGGTAGGGAGACTTCATTGTTACTTCTTCTAGAGTACAACAAAGTGCACCATGCCATGTGGTATTCTAAGAATAGAGTGGACAACCCAAATCCTATGGAGCAAGAGGAAGGCCTAGTGTAGCTAGACCATTGCCTTCATTTTCAAGTCAATAGCAACTAGTGAGTGGTGGTGTTGCTTGTTGGACTTATGGTGGACCTCACCACAAGAGAGAGTGCACTCAATGCAGTGGACATGATACCTATGATGCATCACAACCATCATATAGACAATGTAACTATTGCCACAAATTTGGTCACACTAGCAACCAATGCTTTGACCTTCATCCATAGTTACGGAGTGGTTGGGCTGCTATCATAGGTGGTAGAGGAGCTCTAGGTCATGGAGGATAAGGTGATAGAGGTGGTGGTAGAGGTTCCACACATGGTAAGGGTGTAGTATTTGCCCTTAGTTTTGATACAACCATGGTTGCTTAATTTGAGCAATTTGATTAGAGATTGGCTAGCATGGCCATAGCTCAGAGGACATAAGAATTGGGTGTTGAAGCTTCCACCTCTTATGCTAGCAATAAACATGTCTTAGACTTTATGTGTGGAGCAGCATAGGTAGATGCATCTACTGTAGTGACTAGGAGTTCAATACATGCTCCAAAGTCTAAAGGAGCATCAATGGAGTTGGACATACAAAGAGGAGACGCTAGTAGATAGGTTGGACTTCCCTAATCTTTTCCACTCTTTGAGGCACTATAGATGATATCCATAGCTCCTAGATGTCCTAATGCAAGTGTGGTAGGTGGTGATGGGATGCGTGATAGACTACTTGCTAGTCAACCACTTACTATTACATAGATTGAGTCTAGCCCAATGTTGGGGGCGGCTCAATTGATTATGTGCTTCCCTTTATTCTCAACCAGTGACATATTTACATTGGGAGTTGACCCGACTCTAGTGTTTTGGTTGGCAGCCATACTTTGTGAAAGTAAGGATGATATGCTTCTTACTTCTAAAGCAAAAATGGTTGATAGTGGAGTTGACTTGGTTGAGGAGCATGGGATCCGCTCAACGACAAATGGTTTATGGCAAGCAATATCAACTAGATTGGAAGAGTTACCAACTAAACCTACCTTTGAGCAAGCATGGTTCACACCTGAAGTTGTCCCTATTGGATAACTAAAGGAGGATATTCCATTTGATGGGACCTTCAAGGAAGGTCTATACATCACAAAAGGTCATATTAGACTACGGTGCATAACTCCTTATGTTGAGGAAAGCTATAGTTGTTAGTTTGGAACTACAAAAGACTGATGTGAAGACGTGTCTATTTCAGATCCAAACATTTTTAAGGAGTAGTTCTACATAGTATGTCACATGTGGAGAGCTTGTTGTCCAAATTCAACTTGGTCATCCGATTGATAGCTCTGTGGTGAGAACTTAAGCCATTGTAACAATAGCAGAGTCATATGATGTGCTAGTTGGTGGGGTAGTGTTATATCCTATTGGTTTTAGTATTGATTATTGAAAGGAGACATTCTCTTATAGACTAGGTTGGCAGCCAGGTGAGGGACGGGTATGTTGCCTACTAGTATGCTTTAGTAATGGTAATCTTGGCTCACTACAGTCAAGGACCATGGCATCAATTTCAGCTTTTAGTGGTTCCATTACTTGGCCTGGTGAGTTAATAGAGAGGAACAACCATGCAGAAGATACTCCAATACTAGAGGAGATCACTCGGATTTGGAGTACAGGTGAGATCATTCTATCCACCTTAGATGTTCTATTGTGGAGTTTTGAGGAAGCATTGCAACATGCAAATCAATTAGTGCAATAGACTTGGAGTGGAGCCTTTGTATCACCAAGAGACTAGTGTGAGGATTAGCCTCAAGCGTCTATCACATTGTCACCTTTGGATACCACACTAATTGCTTGGTAGTATCCAATAGAGGGAATAAATCTATTGGAGTTGTTTGCTGGGATTAGCATTAGGGTAGCTATGATATTACATGCAAGTATGTGAGTATAGAGGTACTTGTATGTGGAAAGAGATGAGACTGCTAGGTGAGTCTCTTTACATCATGCGGCACACTTGGCCTATAATTATCTTGAGTTATTACCAATGTCAATAGTCAAGGGTTAACAAAAGACCCTACCAATAGAAATTTTGTTGCTAGGGATGTAGGATTTAGAGAGACATGGTCCCACTCATTTGGTGATTTTTGGATGGTTATGTTAGGGACATACATGTGTTTGCTAAGGTCAAGGTCTCCAAGATCCTTGTTTTGGTGTGTTTTGGAAGATGTTAAGTATACTACAACATCTTCAAGTTCATCAACATGTTTCTCCAACCTACATTTTGGAGAACATTCCTTTGATGGGTGATTCTCATACCCGTGTGGTGGTGAGTACACATTAAGTCAATTCTTTGATGGGACTTGCCATGTTGTTAAATGCAACCAGAATGGGATCATAGGCTCATCATCTTTGTCTTTGGTGGATGAACCTTCTACCTAGAAAGGTTCTACAATGTGCTTATGATGGGATTCAGCAACTTGATCACTTTATTTTTGATGACATTTTGGATGTTGGATGCCAATCCCAAATGGTGGTAGTGGTTGATAGGTCACCTATGACAATAGTGAACCTTGTTAAACATCCTAGAGCCGCTTTACACACACTTATGAGTTTCCCAAGCTCCCATGCTTTTTGAGAGGGAGGTCTTGACTTATTTGGGACTCATAATTACAAGAGTTGATGGAGCTCAATGCCGATGAGAGGGAGTAGGCAATGGGTTTTCATACTAGTATTACCATTATTACAATAGTGTCAAAGGCATCCAAGCAGTAGGTGTTAGGTCAAGGTATGGACCTGAACTGTTTGACCCAAATTGTGAGCCTTGGCTTAGCAAAGCAACAAAGGATGTGCTTGATTGGCATCACCACTTGGACACTTGTGAGCTTTGTGCCTATCAAGACAATTCAAACACATGGGGTGGAATGAGTGGGCAAGGTATTCTTGGGAGTGGCTACTAATGAGAGCGCTCTAGTGGCTACTAATGAGAGCGGTCTACATGGGTTACACCCTTGGTCTACTTGGGATGCAGCTAGAGGCAGTATGGAGCTTGCAACCAGATTGGAGGGAGTTTTCTACACTAAGGTTGGGCACTATAATGGTTGGGGTATGATATTCTAGCTTCTGAGGGCCCAATGTTGCAGCCAATCAATATGTCTCCCACTCTTAATTAATTATAGAGGATACTTGGGGGCTAGATCTTGGACCCAAGCTTAAAAAAAGAGAGGAAAGACGGAGAGTTTTGAGGTTCTTGAGGAGCTATACAAGTTGTTTTGCCTTTAGTATGAAGGATTTGGATGCTATGAAAGGATTTGGTATTTGGATTGAGCTTACTAGTGATACACTAGGTTTTTGAAATCTTGATAGATATAGTGACATGGAGAGAGCATTGATTTAGAGCCAGAGTAAGACCTTTTTGAGGCTAGTTTGGTAGAAATTTCACATAGAGCGTACGTGTTAGCTATAGTGATGCCAACCAAGAAGGATGTGCATGGCAACTACAAAAATAGGTAGATGTGTGGAGACTATCATCCTATCAACCTATAGACTAGGGCTGATTGGTATATCATGTCTACACCAAACAAGATCTTTGATGTGATTGGGCATGCAAAGATCTTTAGTACTTTGAATCTTCAAGTAGGATATCATTAGTTGCAAATCAAGGAAGAGAATAAGTCCAAGACAAAATTTTGGGCTATTGATCCTCATGGTGAGGATGTATTATATTAGTGGAGTTTCTTATCATTTGGGTTAAAGAATGCTCGTGCTAAGTTCAAGAGGGTCATGGATAGGATTCTAGCAGGATTGGATTTTTTGTTGTGCTATATTGATAACATGTTGGTCTATAACACTACTATGGAGGAGCATGAGAGACATTTATTGGAGGTGTTTGAGAGATTGAGATCTCATGGACACAAATTACATCCTAGGAAGTGTAGATTCTTCCACAAGTAGGTTGAATATTTGGGTTACACTATCTACCTTGGAGGACTTGGTGTTAATAGACCAAGGTGGAGGCTATTGCACCTATTCCTCAGCCTATGGATGTGAGTAAAGTGTGAGCATTCCTTGGGTTGGTAAACTTCTATTGCTGTTATGTTAGAGGATTTAGTGCCATTGCCAAGGCCATGATGAAGCTGACCAAGCTTATACAAGAGTGGTGTTCGAGAGATGAGTAAGAGAGAGCTTTGATAAAGCTAAAGGATAGGTTGACATCTATTCTTAGGAGACTGATTAAAGGATGACCATTCCAGGTTCATACTAATTAGAGTATGTTAGGGCTTGGAGCAATGCTCACCCAACATGATGATGATGGGAAGGAGTTTATGGTGGCCTATGCTAGTTGCTCTAACAATTCAGCAAAGGCAAAGTATAGTTCATATGAGGGAGAGTGCTTGGCAATAATATGGGCATTAGCACATTTCCAATGTTACCTATTTGATAACTCTTTCACTCTCATCATTGATCATCAACCATTGAGTGGGCATGGTGGGCTTATAAGAGTATGATTTCAAGGGTTATTCATAGACTTGGAGTGGTGAATTGTGATGTAGATGAGTTGAGTAGAAACCCATGTCCCAACCAATAAGATCATATTAGAGCATGTTGGCATGGTAAGATAGATGAGGATATGGTGCCAAGTTTGCATGCATCTACCTTCTATGAATATTTTTTGAGGCTTTGGTGGTATCTCTCTCAACACATACCAGAGGAGTTATTGAGGTCATGGATCCAAAGGGTGGAGATATTGATATAGTTCAGCAAGACATTCATGATGATGTCTTAGTGATAGATTATCTTTGCATTGGTGTTTTAGGTAGCATACTTGGTGCCAAGGAGAGAAACCATGTTCTTTAGCAAGCTAGACGGTTTAAATTGGAGGGAAAACACTTTCTTTGTGTATGGGAGGATGGTAGAGTGCAAGTAGTACTACTTCCATCTCAAAGACCACAATTGGTTTGTCATGCTCATGAGGAGCTAAGACATTTTAGAGTAAACCATACTCCAAATTCATTTTTGGTGGCGTGGTATGCAAACTGATGTATATTAGTTTATTACAAATATGTGGTTTGTGACCAAGTTAGAGCATCATTTAATGCTCCTATGCCACAATTACACCCATTACCTATCATGGGGTTGGGTTACCATTGGAATTTGGACTTTGTTGGACCTTTATCAATGATTGTGAGACATCATTGGTATATTTTGGTTATGGTGGAGCACTTCTCCAAGTAGATTGAGTTGGTGGCACTTCTTGACAAGTCCAATGAAGGGATATCTTATTTGTTCCTTGATTGGATTCTTAGTCATTTTGGTGCACCAATTAAGGTTTTGATTAATCAGGGTATATAGTTCTTGGAGGAGTTTCAAGTCTTGTATGATAAGGCTTTGATTGATCATCATACTACCTCCCAAGATCACCCTAAGGCAGATAGCTTAGCAGAGAGAGTGGTTTAGATGGTGAAGAGAGGATTGCATAAGTATAGTTTGCAGAGAGGCCATATGAGAAATTGGGATATCCAATTACTTTGGCTAGCCATGGGCTATCAGTTCAACTGGCAAGCCTCCTTAACATCCTTCTTTCCTTACTTTCTACTCTATTTCTACTTTATTGAGATCCAAATTTACCTACAACCATTTGTCAAGATGTTTTTGGTGTATGAGTGAGCGCATGTTCTCAATAGATAAAGATCTTTTGGAGAGTGATGCCGATGGCTTTTGAGAACTTGGCAATTGTTCAACATAAGGATACCTTATGCTATGCTACTATTTGAGGAGGAGGTTATAGACCCTCAATCCATCAATTTCATCTAGGTGACTATGTATATCTATAGCAAACAACACCAACAACACTTGGTGTTACTACAAGCCATACTATCTTGAGAGTGCATGAGGTTTTGCCTTCTAGAGTCCTTGTGTTGGAAAGACATGATGGTATTGTTTGGAAGGATCATGTGCGCAATTGTGTGCCATGCCACCTCCCAAAAATTGATGGCACTATGGAACCAAGCTTGGCACTTGTACATGCAAGCTTGCAATGTATGTTATGTGGCTCTTTTGGTAGAGCTGTTACTATGTTAGTCTATGATAGTTGTTCAAGAGGATGGCATATAGCATGTTCAACTTCTCCTCTCATGGTGGTTCCTCAAGGACAATGGTTATGTCCTAGATGTTCTTGACCTAGTATAGTATAGATTGCAAATAGGCGACTAACAATGGAGCTTTATAGCACTTGGCCTCTTGATCTTTGCACACCATAAAGTATACTATATACTTGGAGTAGATAGCTATTTGGAGTTAGAGGAACCTAACCGCCAACTAGGGAGGTAATTGTGGCACTTTAGAGTTCATGTATCACTTATGTGTGAGTTGTGCTTCTATAGTGTATGATGATGATGATGTATATTGTGTAGCAATATATATATACGCATGAGAACTATCACAACATTTGTGGTGTCAAAGCTAGATTGCTCAAATGCTAGAGTAGTAGTATTGGTAGTCATAGGTATTTTGGTAGTTACTCATGGACTACTTGTTGATGGTCAGATTTCATGTTAGGGCTACTAATCACATGGTGTGACCCATTGTCACTTGCACCATTGACACCATCAATGGCGCTATTAGGGCTGGAGACTTAGATCAAGTAGAGGGGTATACCTTTGAAGTGCATCTTCAGAGGGCTTATTTCTTTGATGTCGACTCTTTGAGTTCCTAACTATGGTGAACAAAGGCCAATGAGCATCAAATGGAGTCTCTTAGCTAGAGTGGGGGTGGCTTAACTGTAATTAGTGCCCAATTGTTGTGAAGGATTGATTACCTATATGATTTGAGTGGGATTCAAGTTGAAGAAGAACTAATTACTGTGACACTTTAGAGTTCATGTATGACTTATGTGTAAGCTGTACTTCTATAGTGTATGATGTTGATAGTGATATATGTTGTGTAGTAATGGATATACACACAACATCATAAATAACCTGCGTATTTTGTATGATGTGGTGGTTGTGAACCTCTTACAAGTAGAGACACTAGCATGAGCATGCATTCATGTAGGGGCAACGTGATGACCATTGCAAAGAAGGATAATTATGTGCCAAGGCTTACCTTTATTATTCCTTTAGCTGTGGCTACTTTTGGACACCTTCATCACCTACTTTTGGACACCTTCATCACCTACTTTTGGACACCTTCATCACCTACTTTTGGACACCTTTGGACACTTTCTTGTGGTTTTGGGTTTGTGGCCCTTTCCTCTAGGCCTTGTGTAGTGTACTCTTTTTTGCTTTCCATGGGATCTATTGGAGCCTAGCTCCATTTTGCCTCTTTTGTCTCCCTTGTACAACTTGATGGAGTCTTCCCATCCTTCCAATGGGGTTTTTATGTGTGTGTGTGTGTGTGTGTGTGTGTGTGTGTGTGTGTGTGTGTGTGTGCATAAACACACTCCTTTTGACTGAGCAAGGTCTAAAAAGCATTGACTAGTCTCCTATGTCTTGCATGTGCAATGCCTCTCTCCCTAGCAAAGCTACTCCTAACAAGAATTCTTGACACAAAATCCTTTCAACCTCTCTCACCAAGCTATTATTCTCTAAATTATGGACCCGTAGAGGCTTAATCACACTTACTTACTCATAAATGCCTTCTAAGGAATTTATTGGAAACCACCTGCTTCCTTGTGCCTCTCTTAATTGCTAGTGCAATGGGCACTCAAGGCTTAATTGCTCTCAAGCACTAAAATACTTTAAGCATTCGACAATTGAGCAAGAAAGGGCAAGCGCACAAAAAACAAAAAGAGTAGGAAGATCCCATCAAGCCATACAAGGGAGAGACAAAAAAGGTAAAATGGGGCTAATCCCCAATAGAGTCTATATGAGAAAAATCTACCCTATTGCACCTAAGATATCTGAGCTATGCAAGTTGTACGGTCTACAAACAATTGGAGCATCTAAAAAGGAATCACCTAGTGTGATTGCTCTCTTCTGGATTGCACCAGCCACTACCCTCTATAGAGAAATGGACATATGTTGTCTAAAATATGCTACAATATGAGAGTGAGAGTGGTGCCCCTTGGCATCTAACAATGATAAGCTCTTGCGCACTCGTTGACAAATCTATTGAACATTGTGTCTATCGCTCCATATAACTCCAAGGCTAGAGGAACAAAGAGGTTACCATGCTGCATGCCCCTATACTTGGATACCTTGTGACATGCTATTGCACTTGCCGCCCATCTAAGGGGAGGAGTAATTAATCCCTCCAAAATTATATCCCACGTAGGGTCCATAACCACGACATCCACTGTTGTCACTTGATCATCTTGGACCAAGTATAAGTCTACCCTGACACGTGTCATTTGCAAAGCATACAAATGCCTCCTCCAAGCCAAGTATCCACTCTCTTGTGCCATAGCAAACACTATGTCCCTAATAGCATCATGGGTAGCTATCCTTTGTCCTCCAAAAGGATGCAATATCATATGGACCGTTGCTACATCTAGTGTAGAACTCTTGACACTTTGGATACCAAGCTTAACCTCTCTTGATTGCTCTTAAATACTCAAGTGCACTTCTTCCTTCTTGTTATCACATCCGTTTGCCTTCCCCTTCTTGATCACCTAAACACATGACTCGACCTACAATCTCCATGAGTATCTGAATTGGAACTAGAAATGGAAACCCACACAAATGCACCTAAAATTTGTAATTGGAATTACCATTGCTTGTGTTAATCCTAACTTCAGAATCTCAAGCCAGTCCCTTGCACACTCATAACTTCTCCCGCATGTCAAATATTTGGTCAAATATTAGAAAGAGGTAGCATGTTGGAAGGCCTGAATTATTAAATAAGAAATATGATACACATTTATTTAAATGATACCCTATTTTAATGGTCTTTAGAAATAGATAAAATGATTTCCTATGGTGTATAGTGGATAATAAGTGTAGATTAACACATAATATGTCAATTTAACAATATCTTATTTGAATTAAAATAGTTTAAATTGGATAAAGTTTCAACATGATTACTATTTTTTGATACAATTATAACTTTGGATTGCTTATACTTTTTGCTACTTTCGTTTATATATAGTGCTTGCAATAATAATTTAATTTAGTAAATGGGTTCAAGTCTCAACCAATGGCACAAGATATAAAATGTATTTTACATATTGGTTCTCAAGTTTAAGTAACATATCAAGTGAAAAAAGTCATTTGTAAATAATAGTAGTTGGAAATCCTATCCAATTTTTCTTGAACTGCAATCTATCTCTTTGGTTTTTATCAACACAAAAATAACATTGCACAATATGGGCTTGTTGAAGGGTCAACAGATGAACCAAATAAATATTTTGGTTTACTTTCATAAGTAAAACTAGAGGTAGTACAATTATATTTTCCTTTTGATGCTTCTAATAATTCTATCTGTTTAACATCTTCTACTAATTTAAACTACAATGTTTGAGCCTGAAAACTGAACTGAAATGCAATCACAACATGAAAAGAGGAGGAAAGGGAACCACGTAGAAAACACAAAGGATGTGAAGACCTCATCAAGCTATTTAAGGGCGAGATAAAATAGGTAAAACGAGACTAAGCCCCAATAGAGTTGATATGAGAAATTTGCCCTACAACACCTAAGATATTTGTGCTATGCAAGTCGTACGGTCAACAAAAAATTGGAGTATCCAAAGAAGCATCACCTAGTATGATTGCTCTCCTATGGATTGCACCAACCACTACCCTCTATAGAGCAATGGACACACGCTGTCTAAAATGCTACAAAGCATGAGAGTGAGAGTGGTACTTCTTGGTGCCTAATATGATAAGCTCTTGAGCACTGCTTGGCCAATGTGTCAAACACCATGTCCATCACTCCATATAACTCCAAGGCTAGAGGAACAAAGAGGTGACCTCATTGCATGCACCTATACTTGGAGACCTTGTGAGCTATTGATGCACTCACCGTCCATCCAGGGGGATGAATAATCACTCCTTCCAAAATTGTATCATGCGTAAGATCCATAACCACAACATCTGCTATTGTCATCTGATCATCTCGGACCAAGTATAAGTCTACCCTAAAACATGTTGTTTGTAAAGCATACAATTGCTCCATCCAAGCCAAGTATCCACTCTCATGTGCCATATCAAACACTATATCCCTAATATCATCATAAGAAGCTATCCTTTGTCCACCAAAAGGACACCATGTCATATGGACCGTTGTTGCATATAGTGTAGAACCACACTCACCAATGAGTAATGAAGATGCAAATGGGTGGACTAAACCTAGGCAAAACCTCATCGCTGTAATGAAAGTAGCTAGTGCAAGTCGAAATGCCTTAATGCACGGTTGAGCTAGGATCCAAGAGCATGCATCCTTGCTGGAGCAAGAGCAAAGGCATGCTCTAGTAGCTTGAGGAATGGACGAGTCAACTAAGAGAGAATGTAGCAAATGTTCACATTGTCGCTCCATCAAGGAAGAATGTAAACCTCTAGTCCAATCGATAGTGAAACAAAAGATGGAAAGTCCTCACATGCCCATATGGATAGACTATCTCTTGTCTGTCGCAATAACATCTGGAAAGGAAAGGATCCCTCCTCCACCTCTTTCAAATAAGTCTCCAAAACCGGCCTATAAACAACTACAAAACGAGAGGAAAGTAGGAGTGTCGAGAGAGCTCAACTACCCAAAAATGCTATAGGTGCCATTTCTACCATAGATAGCAAGCCAACCCCTCCACATGAGATTGGCAGAGCAATCTTCTATATGCCAAATCCCTTATCACACATTCAAATGTCCATGGTCCAATAATATCACCAAAGACTCCCATAATCCTCCTATCGAAGACTCTTAGATGTGTTAGAAAGGACAAGGAGGGAGGAACTATGGGGAGAAAGTAAGTCGATCCACGAGCAATACTAGAGGAGAGTATACCAAATACCCCTTACAATCTCCAAGTAATGGAAAATCATCAACACAAAGAACATCCTTTGCAAAGGTAATGTCTAAGAAACATACTAAAATCCTCTGCTCTTATTGGCACTCCAAGAACTCCAAGAGAGAATTTTGTTCCCCTAGAATAAAATGACGTAGCCAAGCTTTCATAAGGTGACGGCCGGATATTCTTAAACTGATCCTATGATGCGATTGAAGGACGAGGAGAATCTAAGAACTATGAAAAGAGGAAAGGAGGAGATACCGACGGAATAATTCGTTGTCCCAGTGCCGAAGATAGACGAGATTCTGACGTGTAGGATGAGGAGTCTCATCCTCTGTCGATTCTTCTGCAAGGAATTCTCTGCATCCCATTGGTGTGCTGATTATTCCGGAGGATGTTTCAGCATCTCCCAGTTGATGCCAAATTTCCCTCTTCTCCCGTGGACCAGTTATACGCAAATACCGGCGAAGTAAACCTCAAGCCGGCAGGTTTTGGACACTTTTGACATCGCGAGGAGTTCTTTGGGAGATAACGCCGGTGATGTTTCAAAACATTCCTTAGATTCCCAAAGAGATACCGAATCTAACCGAAAATTGCCGGAGCAGCCGACACTCCATACTTCCCCCGTACCCCCAACCTTCCGTTGAGGCGCAAAGGCACTCTTTCCGCGGACGGCTCACGATTATAGGTCCTCGAGAGCATGTTGATCGGGAAGTATAGAGGTTCTCGACGGACTTTCCCGACCACTGCAAGTTGGGCTGATTTTGATTGCGATGAAGTCCTGGAGCTTCATTTCTTCTGTGTGAGGAAAACGAAAGGGTCCCACAAATCAGATCAAAGCTGCTGCTGTTGTTTCCGGTGGAAGGGATAGAGGAGAGAGCAGAAGAGATGAGATTAGCTTGATAGATAGATAGATAAGTAGATGGAAACTTTTGTGCCCTCTGCGTTTCGTTTTACTTCATAATACTGTGCATTGTAATTACATTGTTTTCTGTGTTGTGGGAGTTCTGACTTAATTTTATCTGTAATTTGTTATAGAGAGAGCTGAAATCCTCGACCTGTCGTAGTGTCTCTGCTGCTACCGCTCTCACTACATTCCAGTGGAGTGGACTCCTACTGCACCAGTGGTGCTTGCGCCCCTCGTTCCTTATGTTAGAACTATGGCTGGACGGCGTCAGGGCTGGTAATGCTGCTACAGAGCAATGTCTGCAACATTGCGAAGAGATAATTCGTAATCTGGTGCTACTGGCGTTGGTGGTGTCATAGTAATTGGACAATTGTGTGAGGAACGAAAGGACGTGAGGTTGTAGTGCGTGTTTGCTGTGGGGAATTCTGTCGACCGAACAAGAGCAGATACCAGAGCAGAGCGGCGACGAACAATTGTTGCAAGAGGAGGATTCTTGCTATGTGTGATTGATTAGGGTTGAATGAGCTGAAGGCAGCAGAAGAAAGTAGAACCCATGGACTTGCTGTTGTGCGGAAGGAGATAGCTCACAGGGAGTACTTACTGCTGAGTACGCTGGGGACCATGTCGATAGTTGTAGTCTGCGACCCAATTAAGGGCTCCTCCATCCTAAGTAGGGGCCGAGCTACTGCTGCTGTGGTTTCTGGGTGCTGCCAACCATCAGTATCGTACTCTGCTAATAGACGACGAGAAACAGCAGTCACATTGAATGGTTATTGTTCTGGGCAAAGAAATGGAAATAACGTGAGCCATACGTCCAGCTTAAATCTCCAATTTTCTCTTCAGAAAGGCAGCAACAGTAGTAGGAGGAGCAGCAATTGTCGTGGAAGTAAAATTGTTAGCTGTCAAGGTGGGTTTATCTCCTCACCTTTGTCGAGTAGGAATGGAGAGAATTCTTTTTGTGAGCCGAGTAGTCTTGCCCCTTTAGCCTTATTAGCTCTAGTCTTTTCCAAAGCCGCCACTTTCATGGCTTCCTTAAGGGATGAGATTGTGCAAAGACGACTTACTGGTGAACGTGCCGAGAGAGAATTCTGTGAAGCAGCGGAGAAGAACCTGCCATGGAAGCCTGAAATGATGAGAGCATTAGCACGCTCTGGAGGAATAAGCATGGCTTTGTTGAGCACAACAGCTCTGGCTAAAGATCATCTTACACCAGTTCTGAACACACTTCGAGCAAATCCTACTTTCATGTCGGGGCTTATTGCATGGGCACTTGCGCAGGTGATTGATTGATCGATCAATTGCATCCTTCCTTCCTTGCTACGGTGTTTTAATTCCTGCACATTGTTCATGTGCTTACTGGAGTTGCAAGGGCAGGGTTTAAGAAGTAATGTATCTGAGCTAATTTTTTTTTTTTAATGCCAGGTTATGAAGATCTTTACATATTACGTCGTTGTACGCAAGTGGGACTTTCGGATGGTGATGGGCTCAGGCGGCATGCCTTCGTCTCACTCTGCCCTCTGCTTTGCATTGACCACTTCTGTGGCCCTCGTCCATGGAGTCGCCGATGGGCTCTTCCCAGTATGCTTAGGGTTTACCCTTATTGTCATGTACGATGCTGCGGGTGTTAGGCGACATGCCGGAAAGCAGGCTGAGGTACGTTATCAGCACACCTTCCAGAGTCGAATAATAAGTTCACCGATAGAGTCCTCAATTAAAACGGAAGTCCACAGTGTGAGTACGTCTTGAAGGACTCAATTTAAGGGCTTTTTAGAAATCTGCTTAACACGGCCGACATGGCAACTCAGTTCTTAGGCGATTTGTAATGTCTGATTATTCTCTATTGGGTTCATTACAAAGCCTTCGGTCACATATGTAGAAAAGGTAGCTCCATGCAGTTTAGCTTAACTGCGCTTCAGGTTCTGGGTTCGTGTTTACTAAATAAAGAATAAAGAAGTGAAAGCAAGTTACTGGGAAGCACCTCACTTGGTTGAACCAGTTAAGGTTCACAGTCAAGCGTTTGTACTACTTGTTCACCCCAACCTTAGCTTCTCTTCAGCTCTGTACACCTTAAGCTAAGCAAACTTCTCACCGTCGTTCTTAGAAGAATACTCACATGCAACACGGACGGGTTTTTATCGGGGATGGATAGACTTGAGGCGGTCTACCTTTCTATGAAGGGCACAAGATCCCGCTGAGTAGCTAGTTAAGCGTTGGATCATTCGACTAGATTCTCCTTACTCAATCGAATCTTAAAACTCGGTGCCTTATATGTTACTTTTAAGCGAGCCACTGTCCGATGATCGAGTTTATACAAAGCTCCTAGATAGATCAGTCCGTAGATAAAGATATTGATCCGATGTGATCTTGTTATGGAAGTATTAAATAGCTAGTAGAAAGATATGCTTGTGCTGGTCGTACTGTGAACGAAATTGATATGCCTTAGATACTATGCTCGTTGGAACCCTCGGTACTCTCAAGAATACAGTGAAATTTCATTTTTATTTATGGAATCAGTGATAAATCATTTCGTACTTTGGAGTGTTTTCAGGGTCTAGATACCTTAGATTCTGTGTCGTCAGAAACAAAGATTCCAGCCACCAAATTGAACAGTGGCTCTGTTGTCATACGAATCTGAATATTTAGCTTCTACCTTTTTCACTTCCGTTGAGGCAAAGTATTTCCATGCTCTCTCGTCAGATTCGTTCCCGCGTATTGAATTCCTCGCGCTGCCGCCCTCCAATGTCTACTTCATGTCTGAGCCCTTGGATAGATTCTCACTAAGTCTAATTTGATCCTACCTCACTGCTTTTCTGTTCACCCTACCTCTTCGTCTCTGATTTACTGTAAATTGCTGGTTTCTTTCTGTCTAGCCTGGGACTCACTTTCAAGTGTAAGGCGTTGGCTTTGTCATTTAGTCTCCTTCATACGGTTTCTCGTATACAAGTAGTTCCTTAACATAAATCTTCTGGTCACTAAGACACCTAACTTAGCTCCACGGAGTCTTGAGCAAGCAGAGTGGAGAGGGACAATGCAATGCATAGCTCCATCAGTATACACGAGCAATTTCAAAGGCCCGTGGTTCTTTTCTATCTCCTTGTCTGCCGGACTTGAGCGTTCTCGCTTAATGGATCCGTAAGTTGACTGATTTCTTATGGACTACACCATGTAGTATTCAGTCCATAGTTACAGTAGGTGCGCTGTTAGCTTCATAAGACCTTTCAGTGGAATTACGCTGCAGCCTGGTAATCACGCACGACCTGAATGGCTATTGCTCTAACGCACATGACCTTGAGCAATCGCGCAGGCTAGACAGCCCTTCAGCATGAAATTAGTCGGAAAATTGCCTCTTCCCCTTTATGTATTGCTCTTGGCCGCCGTCCAAATTAGACACTGAAGTATAAAGAGTAAAAGTGAGATGGTGAATGAAGGTGCGAGTTGAGGAACTGAAGAATAGATACTTGCTCTCGAGCTCTCTTCATAGTTCCAGATTTGAAGGCGTGTTAGCTGCGTTCGTTCTAGTCATTTACTATACCATGCTATTTGTCCGAGAGAGGGGGTTGACAGTTTTCTTTTTTGTAATGCAGATTCTGAACATTATCGTGGCGGATATGTTTCAAGGGCATCCAATCAGCGAGAGGAAGTTGAAAGAGCTCCTGGGTCATACCCCATTGCAAGTGTTTGCGGGAGCTGCTCTGGGCATCTTAGTGGGATACTTGTGTTCACAGCGTGCTTAAAGGAAGGCAGTTCTTTCTCTTTGATGAAGGGCAGCTATTATTCAGTATCGGGGAGTAGTTATATGACAAGTTAACCATGTGGGTGACTGGCCCTTGATTGTTATGAAGCATCAAGAAGAGTGTGAGGTAACTCTGCAGGAGATATACCAGACTGTACAGGACGGGAACTTTAAATTTTGTGTGATCTGTAGAGTACTCATTTTGGTAGGAATTACGGGCTGCTGTGTGTTGACCGTGCCGAAAGGCCCCAGTATTATAGTAAGCAAGCGAAGAAGCTAGCAGCTTTGGGCATTTGAAGAAGGCATTGTTTCACCTTCTATTTCTGAGACTGAAGATTATGTTTCTTTTTAGATGTACTATCACTCGTGAATCTTTGAGAGTACCAATCCTCTTCTAATCTCTGGTCTTTCTGACAGCTGTAAAACGTCATGGTGATTTCATCATCAATATGACTAGCTTCAGTTGATTCGTACACCACTACCTCTCTGCGTTCTAGCCATAACTCAAAGCTAGCTGGCAGCCTCTTCCTAACTATGCTCTGCGTTTTGTATATTGCTCGTGGGCTTCTCAACGAACTAGTACAGTATCCCGTGATGCATGGTCAAGGACAAGATGTACAGCACCTACATACTGTACCCTAGCAATGTAAAGCAGATGTCTTATTCTCCTGATTCATGGTTTCTGGCTTAACGTACCGCATGTTATTATGAGTACGAACTCATGCCAAGTTCATTAGTGGTGGACGATAAGTAGGCATGTCATCTTCACCCACTCAAGATAAACGTGCGCTGTTCTGGTTCTCTAGCCGTTGAATCTGGAAACCAGAATATCCGTGATCTCTCAGAGCCACAGTGTGAACATTCACTAACCCAGCCCACAGAAGTAGGATACTCACTAAACCAACCCACGTAAGTTAGAAAGTTCATTTCTTGGGGCAAGCAGGGGAGGGGCAAGCGGTTGGACTCCTCGAAGACCTTGTGCCTAACCTAGCAACAGAGGACACAGATCTCTCCAAGAACAGAAGGTACTTGACAATTTGTTCTACTTGACAATTTGTTCAAATATTTTTGCAAGTCACCCCTGCAAAGACTAATATATTCCAGCTCTGGATTCTCAGTTGGAAAGGATTTTCTTCACAGAGGCTTTAGCGTTACAGAAGATAATAAGGTTCTGTAGCCACGGCGGAACAAGACGGTATCACTTCACAGTTATAACTGCAGAAGATAGGACAAAAATTTACACATTTTCCTTCTCCATAATTTCAGCAAAGCGTTCCTTAGCTCTGCGCTGAACTAGCAAAAAGGAATGTATTATGTCTATCTCACTCCAATCTCATATCCTTCAACAAAGGAGCAATTAGAGAAATGTTTCAAGAATAGAAAACACGTGAAGAGCCTTGCACCAAGACAAACTACGCTGAAATTGACCATCGATGACGAGTTCAATGGATAATATGAACTGACATGCTATATTTACTCACCTAAAAGGCTCTCCAGGGCAGCAAGCCAACCAACCACCTAGACGAATCAATGAGCGAAAATCTCTAAGTATGTCCAAAGACCATAATAGCGAAAGACCGAGTTTTGTTTTTTCCGTACCCAAACAAAAACAGGCGGCTTCCTTTACTAATCAATAGATGTTAATCTCCAAAAAAAATCTTAAATGGCCGAAGAAAGAATAGCCGAAGGGGGGCAGAGTTGACGATCAGAATCTTCAGCGCATTTTCTTCCCCCATCCTATCCCCTCGCATCCGATCCGAGATTGCAGGGTCTCGTAGAAGCTCCGTTCCCAAAAGATGATGATTTGAAGATTTAGCAGCACAGCACAGGACAGAACAGTAGCAGGACTTCAGGAGCAGTTGTACTGTTGGAAGAACTATTGAAAGCAGCAAAGATGTGGGGGTGATTGATCCCCCCAAGCGCAATATAGGCTGCCTGTCTGTCTGTCTGTTCGGTCTTTGTCTTTTGTCATCCTCCACGCAGATAGGAAACCGAAGAAGCAAAATAAGAAGAAGAAGAAGAAGACTTGAGTGAGGAGAGGGAGAGGACAGCATAGTAGAGTGTATATGCACGTTGTCCCGTCGGAAGTGGAGGTGGCTGGCCGGCATTCAGCTGGCGAGGGTCGGGTGGCTCGGGTTGGGTCGGGGTCGGAGCTACAGCACAGCACCAAGAATCACAGGCTGGTCGATCTTAGCTGTGGCGTGGCATCTCTACCCCTTCCTGCCGGGGAGGACGTGGGAGTGGGGAGTGAGTTCCGAGTTGTGGGTTAGCTTTTGTGGGTTGTTTTTTACTTCAGAAGGTTTCAATGCTGCGTGTTACTTGTTTGAGGATGAAACTTGTTGCTGATCTCATCACCACATCGCCATCAGCAGTAGCAAAAGAGTCCCAAACGACGAGAGAGAGTGAGGAAGGAAGACAGAAGTGTTATGCGTTGTACTAGCGTTGCCCTCCACTCCACCCCACTGCATCTGGGAGAGAGAGAGAGAGAGAGGAGCGACCGATCCCTTCTGCGCAGTCATGCAATAATAGCTGTAGGCGTGAGCAGCAGCAGCAGCAGAAGTTTAAAATAATGAGCATCAAAGGACAACGGGAAGAACAAGAAGAAGAAGAATAATGAGCACTCACATTAGAGTAGACATTCCTTCACGAGAGAAGGAGAAAGAGAAAGAATAGAGGAGGGAAAGGACAGGACGAGACAAACAGGCAGAGAGGGGACTCGGTGGTCGATTCGTTTGGCTTCGAGTGCGGAAGGTTGGGATAGGTCTCGTCTCCTCTCCCCTTCTCTGGTGTTGGTGTTAGAGGTACATCCTGTCCAGTCTCGCACTTATTTTGGGATTGAATGCTCGTTGCGAACCTCAAGAAGCCACAATCGGAGAGAAAAGATTGGTGAAGGGCCGGGCCTCAGAGGGAAAGAGAGCAAGTGAGAAGGAAGCCTAGGTCGGGCATGTGGAAGAGGAGGACGAGGAGGTGAAGATGGGGCGAGAAGTGGAAACAGTTGAGGATGTGGTCGCACAAATGAGATTGCTGCTGAAAGCAGTACCGCCTCGTCCGAGCTTCAGTCAGGTGGAAGCTGCCAAGCATGCAATCAGGGAAGAGGAAACTTCACTGACGTCCAAGTTAGAAGAACTGTTCGCCCAGCCATGTCCTGCAGCAGTCCCCCCAAGGGTGTTCCGCGCACTGCAGGAAATGCACGAGAGTGTGATCAGGACGCAATCGGAGGTCAGAAGGAAAGACGATCTGTTCATTCTGCAACTCGAAGAAAGACATCGGATGTTCGACGAACTTATCAGGAAAGCAGAGCTGGCCCTGCCTGCCATCAAACCTCCTGCACAGAGCACTGCCGCACTCTCCATCGACACCTACATGTCAGTTAAAGAGGAGGGCCAACTTCTCCGCAGAAGTTCTAGTGGTCCCCTCTCCACGATCAAGGAAGATGGCCGCCCTCTTTTCGACCCTACACCCCTGAGTAGTATCCAGTTTGAGCCCGAAGCAGGTGGTCTTCTGGCCAGAACTCAAGAGGAAGGCCGAAACCTTTTTGTTGACAAGAAGATTGGGGACACCACTCACAACTTCAACAACAGTAACAGTCATCATCCAGTAGTAGTGCAACAACAACAACAAACTGCAAGTAAAGAGAAGGATATTGGAGCTGAGGTGCCACTGACAGAAGCGGAGGAGGAATTGCTGGGAGCAAGGTGGCCACCAAATCTATTGAGCATTCTGGAAACAGCGGAAAAGGAAGGGAAGCAACCAGAGACTCTGGATTTTAGCAATGGAGGTTATACATGGATTCCCGAGTCGATAGGATTATTGGTGAATTTGACCTCGTTGAACCTATCAGGAAATCAGCTGACTGCCTTGCCGGAGTCCATAGGCGTGCTCACGCGGCTGACGCATCTGGACGTGGAGGCAAACTTACTTAGATCGTTGCCGGAATCCCTCGGACTTCTGACTTGTTTACAGACTCTCAACATTGAGAAGAATTCCATCGAGGAATTGCCCTGGACTATAGGGAAGTGTACGGCCTTGGTGGAGCTCCGTGCAGATTTTAACCAGCTTAAAGCGCTACCGGAGGCTTTAGGGCAATTGCGGTCACTCCGAGTTCTGTCCGTCCACCTCAATTGCCTCAAAACATTGCCCACAACCATGGCATCTCTTACCAGCTTGACAGAACTTTATGTGCACTTTAATCATCTGGACTCTCTGCCAGAAAACTTATGTTCTATCACAACTCTGACTAAATTGGACGCATCGTCGAATTTTGCCGACTTCAGATCGCTGCCTGCTTCGATCGGCAAACTCCAAGGGCTGAGGGATTTGGACTTGAGTTTTAACCATCTGACTGTTCTTCCGGACTCGTTTGCACAACTGACGAATTTGCGCAGGTTGAAGTTAGATGGGAACCCCTGGCGTATTCCTCCTCTGCACGTGGTGGCAGAAGGGCAGACTGCAGTATTGGAGTACATGGCCAAGTGGAAAGACAGGGACCAAGAGGAGAAGCAGAAAGTGGTGTCGAACTGGAATATCCTGGCTGTCGTGCTAAATTTTATAAGAAAATGCAGTAGACCGAATACCACGCAAGACAACTTTGCAAAGATAACAGCCTGATTTACAATCACTGCTTTCTGGGTCCAGTGCAGTTCTTCTACTGCTGAAGCATCCGAACACTCTCGAGCGACGATCATCGTTTCGAGCTCAGTGTTCTTTGGACGAACGAACGGTGTTCATGTACTTCTGTGATCAGGTCAAATCTGCTGCCTCGCAGATCTGATACCTTATATTCAATTCAGGTCGACAGTTCTGTTGTATGTAGCAGGTATTCAATCTTTCAAAGAGGGAGTAAGAACTACGACTCAAAGGTCAGACCACACTCTGAAGGTCCTTATCCTGTTTTTCCTTCTTAATGTGGAAACTGGTTTAGTCGTTTGGCGGGTGAATCATCATCATCATCATTCAAGTCAGATGTCCATGAAGAACGAAATTTTCTGCCCTAGTGAACGCCGCTCATCCTACGCCGTCGAGGTTTACTGTAAGAAGTAGAAAAGGAGTCCAGGAGGAGTCATGGCCATCTGAAGCAGCTGGTTTCAATCGAGGCTGCCGACTCCAAGCTTCATGGTATAATATCGAATTTTGTCATGGAGGCCCATTTTCTGGGTAATAGGCAGGTGGGGACAGGGCCCTCCCTGAGCTTGCATTCTCGAGCAAGGTTGTAGAAAATGTTCCTTTGGTCAAGCAATTAACAAGGGCTCCAATTGAGAGAGAGAGAGAGAGAGAGAGAGAGAGAGAGAGAGAGAGAGAGAGAGAGAGAGAGAGAGAGAGAGAGAGAGAGAGAGAGAGAGAGAGAGAGAGAAAAGGCTGCTTACGGAGATGGAATACAGGGAACAGGCTCTTTGGTGTCAAGCTCCCGAAGGTACGATCACCGAGGTCGATTAGGCTCTACTACGTACCGACGATCTCGTGTTGCAACACGATTCATCGATCGATTTCCTGCTGGCCGAAATTTGTCAGTGCCTGTTTTTTCTGGGTGGTCTAGCTTGTGAATGAATGGGAAGTGGGGAGGGAGGAAAAAACTCCGCGTGTAGAAGTGCACAGAGGCGGGGCTGTAGATTGTCTTGTATATTGGCAGAAGTGGACATCAATCAAAAACCCCTCCCTCCCAGGGACATGTCTTTTGGTTGCTTAGCTTTGTCAGTGCCAGAGTTCGCTGGTGTTTAGAAGTAGAGTGTGTGTTATTCCCGAAATGTTCGATTAGGTACGAGTATGACTGCGCAATAAAAAAGACTGGACGTCTGTTGTTCGAAGCTTCTCACTGAGTGAAGTGATTAAAATCATGCATGCGTAAGAAAATGGTCGTTACTAGCTGACGGGCCAGCAGCAGGAATCTGTCGCTGTGAATTAAATGTCTTTCTTGTTCAGCAAGTTTCCTTCGGATGATATTTCGATCAGAACAGGTCGATACATGCTTTTTGTGAGAAGAGCTTATTGACTCGGTCAGTTCTGGAAGTCAGCGCTTTACAGAATGTCATCTATGCCTCTTTGAAGTAAGAAATGGTTGTAACTGAGCATCGTTGTCAAGAGTTTGGATTTTATAGCAGATTTTCATCATTAGCATTTTAGCGAGAGTATTAGCATCTCGTTATTTATGTCCTATGAGGTAATTCCGTTTCAGATATATTTGGTTGCGATTAGACGGACATAAATCTCGACACTTGTATCGCGATGAAACATTCGACCCGAAAATGAGTTCCTGTAGATTTAATAATGAGAGATCACCTTTTGTACTGATCTCGAGGAATAAGGAAATACTGAAAACACCCTTCTTGGAAACAAGCTCGAACTAATGGAGTTGACCTCTTTCCATTATTGCACATCGGAAAGCACCACCACCTTATTACACGATACTATTCATCTAAGCCAATCTAAAGACGAAGGTTTATATAATCTCTGTATGGAAGTCAACTGCGAATAGAGATGATCTCAGATTGACCTCGATTCACCACTCGGATATCAAGTTCTCGGACAATCACCCTGTTATTTACTACTCATTCCTTGCTGTGTGAGTGAAGTATCAGGACAGATGGAAAGCCTAGCTTGTCAATTTCCCGGCACCATGCCAAAAGCCAGGGCAAGTGGACAGAGCAAGGGAAGGCTGATTGACATAGAATGCTTTTGCAGATCGAAATCCCATTGATAATCATCATCATCAGCAGCAGCATGGTGATGAAATATCCCATCATGACCACGACGCAGACCCAGAAGCGATGAGGTAAGCGGATCCCAGGCACTACTACCGTAGAACAACAATACTCACTTCCCTCAGCGGCTTCCCTGTCTCCAGGAAAGTACTAACTCAGTCTCAGTGCGTCAGGAGTTAGTTACCATCAACCCTGTAGATCAAATCCTCAGCCTTTGAAGATCATTGATGGGGTCCAAGTCACTGAAGAAATGGAAAGTCGTTGGATCCAAAGGCAGTATTCGTGAAACGTGTGGAAGATGGAAAAAGTTGAAGATCATTGACCATAAAGAGCGGAGTTTTATGTCCCTCTGAGGGAACATACACTGTTTCAAGATATGAAAAGTCTTTGTAGCAGCAGAAGGTTGAACTCGTAGAACGTGTGGAAGATGGAAAAGGTCCGCAAAATATTCATAATCACGATATGGACCAGAACACGATACTAAAACTTCATATGCTCCTCTGTCATCCATCAAGCCAATCAAGATCTCTGCGTGTGTGTGTGTAAAAGGCTGAAGTCCACTGTCGATAACTGCGATGCCTCGAGAATTGCATTTCTACTGGGTTCTCACTCTATACATCACATACGGGAATTTCAAAACTTTGAATGCTAACATTCAACTTTTCTAGAAATCGTATTTTTTTGGAGTTGGGTTAAAGATATGTATGCAAGATTTTATTTTATTGAGAGTAAGAACATTTCATACATATTGTTCCAAACTTGTAAGAGATTCATTTTCTATTTTTATAATATTATGACCAAAAATGAATCAGGAAATGTGATGGGACATTTTGTGGAAGCAGTTTCTGGTATAAACAAGGCGTTGGAATATTTACTTTTACTAATTGATGAAACAAAATAACATCACCGATTGTAACATAGATGTGAAATGTATGATTATAAACGGTTGTGATACAACAGTTGTGCTGTATATATAAAATATTGCATGATTCCCCCGCAAAGGATTTTGTAATGCAATTCCAAACAGTTCTGAATGTTCTCGAGACAGTTACCACATATTGCAAGCTTGTGTTCCTTTTTCTACACTTATCGAGGTTTGCACTACTGTGCCGAGAGTGGACTCTATCGACATTGACTAAAAGTCATTACTCTGGTCAGTACTCTTATCTACTTTGACTCATGGTCCGTTGTGCGGTCTCGCTGTGGTCCAAGCTTACTTTTATCGGTCTTTCTTCGTATACAATCTGTTCCAGTTCCGACCTTTAGTGCTTGTCTCTCGCTGTGGAATACTGAAATGGGTTTAACAGGGCCCAAGAGTGCTGCAGTCATATGACTATTTGCCATTTAATGTGGTCCTCAACTCCAGGCTTATCTGGTCTCCGGTGGTCCATTTCCAGCCCCATTCCAGGTCAAGGTGGAGTAGACATTGGTATCTTTGGTACTTTCTATTTTGTCATCTGTCCTGCTGGTGAAGATTGGCCGGATCATGGACTACTGTACAGAAGTTTCATTCAGGTTCGGTGTAAATTTAACCGTTTGAATCGTCCAGGATCTGGGCTTGAATCCAATATCCGTTCGTGAAATGTGACTATTTCTGGCCTAATGAGGACAATGGCTGCTCGATGTCAATCCAGCCTTGTCGAGTTCAGCCAATTCGGGCAAGTTTTGCCTTTTTTTCCCCCATGTGGTTCCATTCGATGGAAAGATGAGTCTGTTCGTGGCCCAAGGTCACATGACAGCTTAGTTAGCCCGAGAGGACTTTAAAACTCGCGTCTAGAAGATAGCACTGTAGTCCAAACTTGCTCTCTTAGATGCTTATGGTCGTGCAGAGTGGAGTTTCTCACTGCTTTACTCCATCCGATACTGATATTAAACATAGCTTTTGCGTTGTACCTTTCATTTGGCTTTCCTTCCCCCTCATACATCTGCCCTTCAAAACTGCGTTTCTCTTGGTCTACGGTACATCTCAGCGACGACGTCGGTCTCAGAGAGCTATGAAAGATAATAAGAAAACCGCCTTCCAATTGATTGATGTTCGTGCCTCGTTTTCTTTCCTGCTGAGATTTGTAGAACCAAATAGAAAGCCGAGAGGGAAGTGAAACAAGAGAGTATCTTTCATAGCTGAAATCTGCGCCACAATTGATGGGTACAGTACTCTAAGTAGGTCGCTTGAGAAGGACAGGAGTGTTATTCACCTCAGTTTATTTGTTACAGGTCTGCGAATCTGACCATCTAAAGGAGACGAGATGTAAAGGACTGAATGAATGTGAGGTAGGCTGCACTGGGCAAGAAGCTCACGGGTGCTCTCCATGGCGAACACTCCGGTGCCTTTAAGGCACCATAGCCCAGAATGAAGTTGGCACATGCTTGCTTTCTCAGATAGCCCTTACGCCCCTTTTCAATGATCATCCATGCACAGAGTTTTCCATCCATCCCCACCACGATTCTCAGGGTGCCAAGTGCATCCCAGCAGTTTCTGATACATCCTGCACCCAGTGTGACGAAACAGAAGTGATCAACGCATTAAATCAATGGAAACAAACCGTTCTAAGTTGCAACGTGATTTGAATATCTGTAGAAACCCCTCTACCAACTGCTGACGCTTGTGATATGGTCGTCACCCCCGGCTTCATCACACCCATATTGCTAGCTAGTCTGAGTGCAGCAGGAAGTGGTATGTCAGGAGGGTCCTTTTTGGTGATGCGCAACAGGGCGGAGTTGCAGCTGCAACCCAAACCAAGGGACCATCCATCCATCCATCCATCCATTCATGCTGCACTCCGTACAGCGCGGTTTCGGATCATTGATACCGTTCCTATGAAATCTAAACTGCTGTGCCTGCAGAAAACCCCTAAATAGATCACCAGAAAACCAGTCTCTAGATGTACCCAAAGTGATTGCGCACGGGATACAGGAACAAAAAGCGAACTCCTTGACAAAGCACCTAGTAGGCAGAAAGCAGTGGCACGAATTGAGTCTCGGTAGAAGACTGTAGAACACCACGAACACTGGAAAGATGAGGTTGATTAAGGAGAGAGAAAAGAGCCATCTATTTCGTCCCTCATTGGTCCAAAGGGCTCTCTCGTGTATCGTTCTGTATATACTCTGTAACAATCGAGACAAAGCAGAATGACGCGGTTCATCGTTGAGCTTACTTTTCTCACCCAACAACCACTTTATCTCGCTGACTCTGACTGACTCTTCAGGGCCTTTTACGTTCAGGTTGCACTACAATCACGGGCTTAGCTAAAGTCTTCAAAATCCTCCAGACGCAGCCCATCAGATGAGAGACCCGAAGAGAAGTGCCACCTCCCACCTCACGTTCAGCTACACATTGGACTCATACATGTAGCCATGCACTTCTGATTTGAGGGCATAATGCGAACAGGTTCACCGTGAGTAGTCGCTGGTAGGTTTTAGAACTTGATGCTCAGTGAGGTGAGAACTAGTTCCCGGGTCTCGGTTTAAGTCTTATCTGTGTTCAAGGTTGACAAATCTTCTTCGCCAGATACGATTGAATCACATTTTCTACTTCAGGAAATGAGTAATGATATGTGTGGAACGACAAGAAACAAGCTATGATTTAGATCGTCGACCCGCAACGTTCGAACCCTCCTCACAACTGCATTTTGCGGTCTCAAGAAGAACCATTACACTCGGAAATCCTTTTACTAGTAGTTGGTTCTCTAGTTCTCATTTCCTCTAGAGAGAACCCATGATGTCTTACGGTTAAATAGGTTAGTCACTGGCTAGAGAGACAAACGAAAGCTCAGGAGTTCCCATCGATCAGTGCCATACCTTCCAAACACCAAGTTTGCTGCGCAGCTCTCTCCACTGAGAAGCCTCGAACACGCTAGTTCCCGGGTCTCGGTTTAAGTGTTATCTGTGTTCAAGGTTGACAAATCTTCTTCGCCAGATACGATTGAGTCACATTTTCTACTTCAGGAAATGAGTAATCATATGTGTGGAACGGCAAGAAACAAGCTATGATTTTGACCGGCGACCCGCAACGTTCGAACCCGGAGAACTTCAGCTTCGCCTGACATTCTCTTTGGAATGAATGTGGGAGGCACATCAGGCACATGGCTCAAGAGTGATGAAGAAGATCGACAGAAAACCTTTCGATGGTCGATGGCTCTTCTATGGAGATACCTTCACAACTAAACCTTTGAATTCTTTGCCGGAGCTGTTGCCGAGACGGAACATTGGACGACTTCTGAGACATTTGGTTGCAGTACACCATATTCCGAGTGAAGTACACCAAATCCTCCAGAAATGTACAATTAGGTAGGTTATCTTCAAACCTATAGGGGACTGCACATTACACATGAATTCGCCAACATCATGCGGCGATGGCAGTTTCACCAAAGGAATGCCGAAAATCACAATTTGTCAGACAGCCCAAAAATCGGTAGACCGAATTGGGAAGGTACAGGAGAAGGGAGTTTGGGTAACCATCTGACTCCAAGTTGATTTGATTGTTATCCAGGCAGGTATCCAGTGACTGAAGGAGAGCAGAGGGACAATCATCCACATGCATGACCAGAACACTTCACAACGAATCTGACCTTTAAAAGCTATCCCCAAAGGACTGGCATGAAACTCTTTGAACTCCAGAGGTGGCTCTCTCAACACATGGCCCAAGCCAAAAATTCGGATGCGATTCCGAGTCAGCACCAAGTTCTACGGGCAATACTCTACTGAGAGAGGAATAAACTGACCACTCCGGCTAAGAATAAATGTAATCCGAAGCGGAGATTCTAGCCGCTTCGGATTATTAACTTCTAATTTACCTATTTAGAATCGGTTAAAATTATCGACGTTTTAACCGATGACATCAATTGAGGACAAGGACTTCTTTTATTCCGCAGTTCTGCAACGACTGCTCTTTCCCCCTCCTCGTTTTTTCCCTCAGATCTTCCAAGTTATATTTCGTTGCCAAGTGGCTGATAAACCAATGGACTGCAAACCTTCAGTGACTATTTCACGCTGTCAGAACATCTATAACTTTCCGCCAGTCATCTGAGAACTTCAGAAGTTGTACAGTTACACAAGCTCTCTTGAGCAATTTTTTCACATCTTCAAACGTTGAGGAAGACGTACAAACATGAATTGGCGTTGAAAAGATTGACGAGGCAACCATGCTCTTTACAAGGGCAAGCAAGAGTTTCTGTGCAGGCGAAAACCGAAACTCGATAGAAGAAAAATGGGAAACTAGTACGGGTACGCAACCATCTCCTGGAGCGTAAGTAATAAGCAAAACCTTTGAATCAACCGAGTCCACATTGGTACAGAAGTGATTTGCAACAATTCACTTACAATATATATCAAGCGAACCCTTCTAGACAATTGGGCAGTGGAATACAGTGGTCTACAGTGGCATAGAAGTGATGAGGGAAAATAGTGTTGTGAAATACTAAGAAATGGTCTGCGTGGCTAGAGGAACAACAAAATGCAGGAGCCTGTGAAACTCTTGGTCTATAACAATCCTGGCAATCAGCAGACCCGTCACAGTTTTGACATACCTGATAAGTTGTAACCAGATGCGCACTTCATCAGTGATATGGTCAGGTTATTGAGTTCCTCATGTACCGCACGGAGACTCCAAAGCGTTTCCTACATAGACCATTGACAACTGTAAATCAGGCTCTCTGATTCGCATGACTTACCGAGAGAATATTGTCTATCCTCCTTGCTTTCCAGTATCTCCTTGATAGAGGCAATGATTCGACAGGCAATACAGCACACCTCCTACTGCACAAACTCAGGATTTGACATAAGAATACTACCTCAGAATCAGGTGTGTTTCTTCCACATTCTTCATTCAGAATCAAAAGCTCTCCGTCATTCCACGAACTAGTACCGCGCCACACTAATTGCTCTGCCTGAACAAATCTTCACATCCCAGCTGGGCCTCTTGTCGCAGTCGCTCCCAGATATCCTTGACTTTCATTTGATGATTAGTTTGGACCCAAGACATGATCTCTGGGTACAAAAAGTGCGCATCCTTTATCCAGTAGTTCCTCAGCTTCGCTCTTGTGTCGACCCCAACACTGCTAAGCTTGTACAGAAGGTCACTTACTCGCTTGAGTGCCTGTGATTCTGGCTTTAGTATAATGCTTGGGTCATTGGTAAGACAGGACTGCAGATGGCTCAGAGAAGGTAGAACTCTCCCGAGCAATAAGGCGTTGGCGAACACTGCTGCACGATGCTTTCCTTTCTTCAGGAGGATCTTATGCAGTGGAAGCTCCCATAGATGAGGCCCGAAGTTGGGGGTGACCCAGCACATCACTTCGTCAGCCATATGGTCATACCACGGGGCTGGATCGCTCAAAGGTTTTGAGAAAGTACACAAAGCTTCAGCTTGTCTAACTAGCCACATAGGTTCCACGGCAGTGACCCGCTGCATGTATATTCTTGAAGTCTTAACAAGCTCATTATAGACAACAAAACCTGGTGCCTCCTTACACAATGCGGACGAGGGATGGAGGAAGACAGGCTCGTCTAAGGAGCAACCTCGATATCCTACAACCTTTCGCTTGTGCCAAGCCTCGGGTATCGCTGCTCTTTCTTGCAAACTGAGTTTGCGAGAGACTTTATCCGCCCATCCGGCACAAATTGCTTGTCTAATCAATGCTTCCTGCCGTTGGTCTAATTTCTTTTCCGTGACTTCATGCCAGCAGACTTCGCTCCTGAGTAAGAGATCACCTCCCAGCTTGGTTTTCGAGTCAGAAATATTGCTCACCACCAGGTTCCAAAGCTGTTTCCTCAGTTTCGACATTTCAGACATGGTTTTGCTATGCAGATAATGGGTTTGACAAAATTCGTCTGCGTGTTGGGCTTGATCATAAGCCCTCAGAGCATTCGCTACAGATATAGCGTCTGAGGACAAATTTTTGAACTTTGAATGAGCTAAACCAGCTTTGGCCCTTCTTATCTTCATCCTAGCCTTGTCAGCAGCTACCATCCAATCCTGTTGCTGTTCTGCATTGGAGTGAAATACATCTGCATCACCTGGTTCTGTTCCAGTCGCAAGAAACCCGTTTCGGTGAACTTCCCGTTCATTTGTGAAAGCTTGAGCTTGAGCTTCCTCTTCCTCTGTGATACCTGCTTCCCTCAAAAATGGATCGTCCAAACTAAGAGCAGCAGCCACAGCAATAGCGAACCCCAAAGCTAGACTTACATCTGCTTCTTCCATCTTCTTCCGAAGCTCCTGTGCTTCTTCAACGGCGGCCAGCAACATTCTCGAATGACGAGGGCTAATTGGGTAAATGGCCATAGCCTGTCCCATCGGAGTTAGCATACCTGTCTGGGCGTTCAGAGCTGATAATGACTTCAAGCATCGTTCGGCATCGATCACTGCTGTTCGATCTGGAGGAGTGGGGAACGGAAAATTGGCTACCTGCGATAACCGTTAAGAATGATTATATCGCCTTTGCCAATGTTTACAATGACTAACTACTCGTTTGGAACATCACTATATTGCTAGTGTAGTTACCACAGCTGTGAAATACGAAACAAGGAGACGATGTCCAGCAAGTACCTTGTCAATGCCCATACACTTCATTAGCAGCACCACACCCTCGATAGAGGATTTGCTGATTTCTGGTATTCCGAAAGTGGGGAAACTGTGGTTGAAATGAGCTGAGGAATACAATCGGTAACAATGCCCAGGACCTGTTCTACCTGCCCTACCAGCTCTTTGATCTGCAGATGCCTTACTTATCCACTGAACCTCGAACTTCGAAATTCCACTGGATCGATCAAATTCTTTTTCTTTGGCACGACCACAATCCACAACATACCTTACTCCAGGTATGGTAATCGATGTTTCTGCCACATTTGTCGCCACAACAACAAATCGTTTTCCCTTTGGCATATCGCCAAATACTTTGAGCTGTGCTGCTGCTGGGAGCATGGCATATAATGGCAAGACATGTAAAGGACCAGGATCTTTAGTGCTGTCCTTCTTGTTAGCAGCTTTTGGGTCCATTTCTTCTTCCTTGCTCGGCTCCATGAGTCCAAAAGGTTTGGGCGCCCTTGACTCCGTTTCTTTGTTGGAAGATGTATTAGCTGCAATGTTTTCATAGTTTGTCTGCGCGGGGTACAGAGTTCGACGGAGTTTCTCCATAACATCCTCCTCTACATCATCGTCGTCGTCGCTCACTCCCAAGTCACTTTCGTATTCACTTTCATACAACCCATCGAAAAGTTCTTCCCTGCCCGCATCGGCCTCAGTTTCATTACGATCGGCAGGGATTTCTTCATCCACGGCGGCACTTATCCTGTCAATGTTCAGCCCACCAAAAGTATCTGTCTCCATAGCTTGGTTTTGGACAAGAGGATCTTCTGAACCACTCAAATAAGTAGAGCCCTTGTTGATATCTTTCCTTCCTCGTTGAAAAGCCTTTCGAAGCTTCTCGCAAAGTTCCTCAACCTCACGTTGCCCTGTAAGGAACACTAAAATCCCTCCAGGAGGAAGCTTGCGGTGGATGGCATATACTTTCTTGTAGGCAGCACCCATATAATCTAGCAACTCTGTTCTTTTGCTAAAATGAACAGCAACAGGAAACTGTCTGGCAGGAACTCGTATTACTGGGGGTGGGATGGGAAACATTCTACTATTTACAGTAAAATCTTCCACTCTCAGGGTGGCACTCATGATGACCAATTTCAAGGGTGTCACTGCGTTAGGATCTCGCGTGTCCTGACGCCCATCTTCCAGCTTCAACTTTGTACGGGCATTAGACTGTTGATCGTACAATTTCTGAAGAACCACCGCTTCAATTAGCAAACCAATTAACAAAGCAGTTGGTAAATAAAGGAGGAGGTCCTTGCTCAACGTGTATTTCTCAGAACAAATACCCTGGATTCAGCAACTTATATTTTCAAACTTCCTCTCGAAACAAGTTTCTACATTACCTTCGTCACAAAAGTTCATCCTTATGACTTCTCTGACTCCCTACTTTATTACATTTTCTTCCAGAAATGTTGCTGTGATAGACATGTTGAGCTTGAACGACCTAGACTGGAATACCTCCCCAGGTTAGGCAGAGAAAGCCACATTTATATTAGCACTCCCCATCACAGAAACCTGAAACTTGTGACACAAACGTCACCAGGACTGGTGAATATTGGAAGGAGTGCGGTAGAGAATGTTCGTTTGAAATTTGAGGTTTTCGTAAGCAAAATTTCTGCAAGACGCCCACCTGATCTTGAGATGGAGATTATTACCAAAGTAAAGTTTCCTGGCTCAAGCAATGCGACTCTGATGTCTGGTCGTTGACAAGGATATTCCTATTTCTCGGTGGGTTGCATTCACGATGTTACTAGCACCTAATCGACGCACACCAGTTGGCAATGAGAAATAAATCAGCCTAAATTATGCTTTAAGGTATGGTCAAGAACCTGACGTAGTGGGACAATCCTCGATAGCATTCCAATTAGAATATCTGTATTCAGGCTCCGTTCGTGTGCCTCGTCGAGAACAATACTAGAATATTTTCTCAGAAGAAAATCCCCCTGCACAAACCAGAGAGCATCAGCATGAGGGTAAGTTTCACGTGGCAGAAAGTATGAGAGCACTACACGGACAAGGCGTTCGCTTGATTAGACCGTACCTGTAGCTCTCTCAAAAGTATTCCGTCTGTCATAAACTTTATGCTGGACTCCTCCCCCAGCTTACGATCATGGCGCACTTGAAATCCAACTTCGTGACCTAACTGTACATTTAGCTCATGCGCCACACGTCTTGCGGTACCTAGAACTGCAACTCGCCGGGGCTGAGTAACCCCTATCATTCCTCCTCGCTCGTTATTTAGGCCCGAGCCATATCCTGCTTCGTAGAGGAACTGCAGAACAAAGAATATACAGGATGTGATACTCGTAATACATTGAGCATCCATAAAGAGCACGAAAGCGAGAAAAAGTTGATCTTGACAAGGAAGTTGGGAGAAGCAGTCAGTTGAGACCTCCCTACATAACCCTTACCTGTGGAACCTGAGTTGTCTTCCCGCAACCAGTCTCTCCGCACACAATAACTGCCGCGTTTTCATGGATTCCCTCCATAATCTCTTGTTCCATCATCACAATTGGAAGATTCTCACGCCCTTCTTCTACATCTTTTGGTCTATTCACATGCACCACATATCTCGATTTCGAGTCAAATGCTGTCGCTGCAGTAGGTTCTCTTACTCCTCTAAACTCACTTTCAAGCTTCACAATTTCTCTTTGTGGTTTCTCTTCCTTCTCTTTTGCATCTTCAATCTTCATAGGTTTAGAGAATGTATGCATTTCATCACTAAGGTCTTTGATTCGTTCCAACTCTATGTCAACCTCGTAATTGTCGGACTTTCGCTTCTTCTGCTTCCTTTTCCTCTTCGACTTGCGAGCCATTTGCTTCTCCTCAACAATCAAACTTCCAGAGCTTGTGCGAAAATCATCCATCAATTCTCCCATTTCATGCACCTTAACGTAATCCTGCGCTGTGACCTCCTCCGATTTGGTTTCCTTCTTATGTTTCTTCTTCCTGTTTCTTTTTCCTTGCCTCTCTGCATTCACTTGTGTGTCTGGTGAATCCGCCATTTCGCTCTGAGCTCAGCTACCGCTGCTCGTCCGCTGCCAGCACTATAATCGAAGTAGAAACCTCTCCGGCACTGCATTTAATCCCAATGCACTGACAAAGTGAATTATTTCCGAGTAAATGCCAACATCCGGCATTTCGTCCATCCAAAATAAATTCCACAAGCAAATTCAGCTCTCCTGGGCTGTCAGAACCGCCTCTTCCACCTGATTTAAACCTCTTTACACAATAAAATCGTACCCGACTCCCTTCCTATCCCTCCAGTTTCCTTCCTACTCCCCTCAGGTAGAGACAACACCCTAGGTACCATCTCCATTACCAAATGCTGCTTCTTTCGGTCTTTCTCCAGAAAAAACACCAAAAAAGAAGAATCCTTCGGCAATTCTCAAACTCTCTCGCTCCCAAAGACGAATACACGTCGCCGATTCATCGATCAACGCCAACAATCAGTGCACACTGGATCGATCGATCCAATGAAATGCCCTTCCGCCATGAGCTGCTGCTTAAACCCTTGAAACAATTACCAGTGTACCCTAATATCATCATGCTGGGCTCGGAGTATTCGCGGAAGCCTGGAAAGTCGCCGGCTGGAATTTGTGGAGCTATCGGATATCTTCCTCCAGGAAATTTCACGAATTTAACCGATAATTTTCGGGTTCCGATACTGCAGGTCCGGGACAATTTGAAGGGATGAAATTTCCATCCTCAAGGGACTTCGCGAAAATTCCCATTTTCGGCTATAACCGCGGAGCCTCATCTGCTCCTTAACCCGAATCCTTCCTTCATGCCAGAAATAGCCAAAGTCTGCCGAGATCATCACCGGGACTTGCCGGGTCTGTCTGAGCTAATATGGGGCACATACACCCGGGATTGGTTGGTGAAGAGTTGGTGAGCGGGCGCCTGGTGCCCCGCTCTATGCAGGCCGGGCCCGGGATGGAAGTTTTCCTGTATGGGGTGGGGTTTAGCTCTACGGTGCTTAGCCGGAAGAGTTGTGGCGAGGAAGAGCAGCAGCGAAAGGAGGTTTTGAAGAAATTTGGAGCGATTTGAGGAGGAGGACAATTGGAGATTTGAGATGAGAAGAATGGCGTGAAAATCGGGCGAAGCGCGTGGTGGCTGCAATGGCTTCGGCACTTCTGGCCTCACACCATTCACGGTGCTGGGGGTTAGAGAGTAGCTGTAGAAGTTCAACTTCAGTGTCCCCTAGCCCTACAGTAAATTGGGGTTTTGGTTCTGTAAAGAGAAGAGGAGTATCGTTTGCGCGAGTAGTGCGACGTTCGGGGTCATCCTCACGCAGATTATGGGGAAGTGAGAATAAGAATAACGCTGCCGCTGCTGCTTTTGATTCAAAACAACCGTTGCGACTAGGAACAAAACGTACCACTCACAGGTTGAAGGATTTTGGTTTGAATGGAGGAGCTCTTCAGGCGTACTCAAGGAATCCAGGATATCCTGAAGAAGCCAAAGATAAGGAAGGGCCAGAGTCTAGAAGGATTACAATTCCAGTTTTGGGAGAACTACCATTCAACCTGCCAGACGTAGGCGAAATAACTCCGAAGAAAGTAGCTATTTTTGCAGTGCTTGGAGCCCTTGTATATGCCACCTTAAACATCGTAGCGAGTAGAACCGTGTTTAACCCTCAATTCTGGACATATGCTAGCTGGATCCTGGTCATGTGGCCATTGCCTGCAGCAATTGGGCTGGGGCTAGCTACACTGGTTACAGCTTACCGGGTGGCCAAAAGGAAACCTAAAGAATGGGAACAAGTGCTGATGCTCGTAGGTTCTCTTGTCTGGTTGATTCTTGTGCCATTAGGTTACGCTCAAGGATTTGTCGACGGCTGGCCATTGCTCCTCTTTTCCCTCTACACAGCTTTCTTTCTTATCAGTGCTGTTGTACGTTATCGTTTGTATGGGGATTTGGCTGCCAAGGGCGATGACAAGCAATGGGCAACCTCGACGTCTCGCGGTTGGCAAATCGGATTTGTTGCAAGTGTGGTTGGGGGTCACTGGCTTGCGGCGTGGGAGGCCCCTTTCCTTGCACTTAGCTGGAATTTCGGGTGGAAAACCAAGATTGCTGCTGCAGTTCTAGCTTTGGCTGTGGTAACGCATTACAACGCGACTTATTTTTTGGGAAAGTATTTTGATAGGTTGGTAAAGCCTCGCGCAGTGGTGATGTTTGGACCATACCGATGGGTTCGTCATCCGATTTACGCTAGTTATATACTTCTGTTTTTGGGCTACTGCCTAGCGCTGCGATCCTACAAAAGCGCTTTGTTTTTGCTCACTGCATGCATCGTTTACTACGAGCACCGGACGAACTTTGAGGAGGAGCAACTGATTGAGACATTTGGGGAACTTTACAGGTCTTACGTTGAACGAGTTCAGAATAAGTATTTTCCCTTATTATACTGACCTGAAACTGGTGTTCTATCAAATAAAATTAGGAAAATTCCTTTCAGCTGACGATCAACCTCTAGCTAATGGTTTTGGAAATTGCCCTTGCCCAATTCCTCTCTCTCTCTCTCTCTCTCTCTCTCGGTTGTTTCTTCATGATTCAGACTGTCTCTCAAGAAGAGAATAAAGATTTTGACAAAATTCACTCGGACAAGTGACCTTGACGACTCCTCTAACTGAAGTGTCCTTGATTAGGATAGTTTACATTTTGTTGTGCATGCCGGGCTTTTGTAGGTTTCTGTCTTCATGCCTATTCTGCAGTGGAGCTTTATAATGTTCTGTTTTCAGTTTCAGCCTGTCTTGAGTTGAGCTGAGCCATGTAACAAGGGCGATGGCTTATGGCAGAGTAAACCCTGTACCGTCCTTGGACTGTGTGTGGAAAGATCTTCCAAAACAGGTTTGAATAATACCAGTACTGAACATCGCTGTGATCACTGAGGAGACAAGGTGTAAGAAGAGTGGCAGAGCATGCAAATCGAGTCAAGAGTCAGTCCTCGTAGGTGGGATTTTAGAGTAATTTTAGCCTTCACGTTCTACAAATGAATCAGTACCGTACTCTGAATCTGCAACTGGTGTAGTATCTGCTGGATTGGCAACTCCTCTTTCTGTCTCTCTCTCTCTCTCACACACACACACACACACAAACTAGCAATCCCCGAGGACCTACCTCAATCTTGACGTGGGAGATACTCGCTTCTGATCCGCTACAGGGAGTATGTTAGGTATCCGAATGAATTGTGGAATCACAATAAGACATAGTAGTGATGCTCTTGGCCTACATTAAGATTCTGCAAACAGCTAACACCTCCGAATATGTTATTGCTGTGCATCAAAAACATTTGCAGTAAATATAGAGCTCTGGGTGGAGGACCCATGGCAGTGGACCTGTGATTTGCAGGCTACAAACATCGTTACGCTTTAATGAAAGTTGAGCAGGTCGTAATTCAGGGCAGTGGTATTGTCATCTACTTTGCGTCAGGACGTAGTTGAGAACAACTGAGCTTTGTATTTGTTCAGATCCGTGTGTCCTGAGGCTCTGATATGGTATGTTTTCTACCATTCCTCGTTTCTTACACTTTTCGAGTTGGCCTTTACTGTGTCTGAAATGAACACTGCCCCATGTAGCCACAGGACTGCAGTGCTCGTCTGCTGTCCATGGGTCCTTAGGATCGATAAAGTGCTTATACACAAGCAGAAGTTGCTGCCAAGTAGATGTCAATTAACGACTTCATTTGCATGGCAAGACAAGTAAGGCGTAGAAAGTGCCCCGAGTGAAGCACCAGAATCAGTGCGGACGAAAAGCACAAACTTTGGAAAGAAGGAAATAGTGAAATTGAAACTTTTTGCCTTACAACTTCACTCCTGATCGGAGGGTATTACAGCCGATTGAAAGAACAATGAGAAAAGGCGACCGCGTAGCAAACACGAAAGACCCCATCTTCTATTGAAGAACAATGATATGTTGCATCTTCGTCATATCCTCTACGGTTACTGAGTGATGTTTGCAACTTGGGATTCCTGGGTGTTGATGCATAGCGAAGAGTTATACACGTTGCCGAACAAGAGAAGAGAAGTGAGTTGTTCGTAATTGTAGACCTTTCGGGCCTTCGCCCTCATGCACAGTAGTTTCAACTTTCAGGATATTGTCCGTTAGGTGAAATTGTAGGACTGGAAGAGATTTTCCCTAAGTCGCCCAATTTAGTCCTTGACTGATGGACCTCTCAGTAGAGTGGATTCATACCATCAGAACAACAGTACTGCAATCGCGCTGTGTAAGTAGGTGTTCGTTCAATCCAATACTGATATCTGCACTTGGCGATTCTCGCTTAGTAGTTAACTAACTACAGCAGACAAGATTCCACGTTGATTTTGATTGTCGTAGCATAAGCTGATGAGCCCCTGCTTCCTAGAATGATAGCTACCGCTGCGCAAATATGATAATCGGAACACCCATTCAAGTTATGAAAGCTCAAGTTCTGATACATTTGAGTCAGAACGTAACTCCAAACTAATTATTTTGCGTAGCACAGTAATCAGAATTGATAAACTTCGATTACAAGAGTACCACAGAAACCAGGACTGAATATTCACAAGGTTCAAATCTTCTACACACCTTAACACAGAAACACAAACTTGGATTCCTACACATTGTGAATTAGTGATCAAACTGAAATCTCTGTAGTTATCTCATATCACCTGACACTCCGTTAAGTACTTTATCGAAATCCTAAACCTTGCTTTTGTATCACATGGACAAGTTCGAAGTTCGGATATGGAAGGAAGACTAGAAGATCGAGTTTCTCAGCTGGGACACCAACACAAACCTGTGCGCAAGATATCTGTTTATGCCGTTTAATAACCTGTTTAGTGGAACTGACGCGAAATTGCATGGTAACATGGATCTGGATGAAACCATTTCTCTCTGTTCTCTCTTTATGTGAAAAAAATTTACAAATTCCTTGCTTATGCGAAGGAAGATGCTTCTCCACATGGAAGCGTTCTCCAAATGCCGTCCCAAGTCTTACCACTTGCTCTTGACGTGAAGCCTTTATTTCAGCCACATGTATATTCTATCAGGGATAGACATGTAACTCTAGTCTGCCACCTTCATCAGCCTTCCATATGTAGCGATCAACGGGTGCAGCCAAGTCAGAGATGGGTTTGGTTGTGAGTGGCATGAACATGCTTTCCACAGGGGGACATCTCCAAGATTAGCGGAGCCCTTGCTATGCAGCCTAAGCAGTCGAACACTTCCACATCTGGTCATTGTTTTAGACGGTCGGACATGCAGATCTCGAGGGAGATGGATTTGTAACATCTAAGAGAGACTGCACTCATAAAGCGTTGCAGGTCATAGTCTTAGTTTTAAACTGATGAGAAAGTGAGAAGCAACAAAGGATTTGCAAGAACCTTTCACTAGAATGTCCTTCCTCTCACGTACGCCAAACTTCTCCGGTAGCATGAAACTTCTGTGCTATGATGCTGTCGAGCGGCGGTTAAAAGTTAAATACAACAGTCAAAATCTTAATCAAAATCACGAAATGAAGGTACTGTTTTCTCTGAAGGAGATGAACACTCGCAACAGCGGCCCGACCTGCGCAGCAAGTCTGATCTTTTAAGCCATGGTAGAGAAATTCCCGATACAGGCATTTAGGGAGTCGTGAACTCTCCACTAAGATCTAAGACGTATATTCGATACAACCTGTACTAGGTTCCGGTGTCTGAACTTCCTCATCAAAATCTACGAACTGTTCCTGTAGCATTCCATCTTCAGACAATCCTCCAGGTACAGTGCATCTTTGATATCTGAAAACGTTTCATAGTAAGATTAGTATCTTAACATGAGGTTGTTGGTAATATCTGACAAGTAGTTTATGGGCGAGGTGAGAAGAAAAATATATCATCAACAAGCAGCTACCTAATTTCAGCAATCATGCCCCATTGACCAGCAGAGATTATTCATACGTAACAAAGACAAATGAGCACCGGAAGGCAGAATCGGACAATGTTAGATCAAGTTACAGAATGCAGAATGCCGCGTAGTCCATTTGACAGACAAAGCAAGCAGAAAAAATTTCTGGAACTGTCTGCATTTCATTCTCCAATGCTTGTCATAGCAGACTGAATTTATTAGTCACTAATACTCATTATACACTATCTCCCCTCAAAAGTTTTAATTGCAAAAGAGAATTTTCAAAGTTCCTGACTTCAGCTGGATATAAGACACTCGGAGCCTAAATGTACAGTAAAAGCCCATTCGGACAAAGAGAAGCATAACAATAGAAGCTGATAAAGCAAGATAAAGTTGAAGACAACCTCCAGACGAAAGGTGAACGATTTGAATGAATACAAGTGGAGGTCAAAGAGCGGCTTTCCCTTCTTTACGTACGTAAGATTTACTAGACAAGGGCCTTAGCACATAGATACCTTTTAATTTCTAGTATTGTCCGGCAATCATCAAGCTCCACATTCCTTGCAGGAAAAGAGAAAATTGCATAGTTTGAGCGAAGAAATAAAGCTGAATTAAGTCCTCATATCTGCTCTCGAGCACAGAAGGCACTCATGCAACTTTTCTACAAGCATCCAATGCCTTAGAGTAAGATTACGTATGTCCTGTAATGGAATGGAAAGTTTGGGTTAGATCACTATCAAAGCTTGCTACGCGTCAGCATGTCATGCAGCACTGCAAACGACATAGGTATGTTCTCACCTCACAAAATTTTAAACACAAGGGCTACAGTGGTTTCTGAACAACCGCAATCATCATCCGCATCCTTCGCACCGAAACCTGCTTGATTTATGAAGAGCTTAGTGACCGAAGCTTTAGGTCATTCATTTCTCTAGCACTACCTTCACTCTGGACGAATCTTAGTTCACAGTAAAGCACTCGGGGAATAACAACTTTTAGCATCCCAAATGCCCAGCATAACTTTTTTCAACTCATACAGGTCAAAATCAAAGAATAGATCAGCGAAGTTCGAAGCCCTTTTCAGAGATGGCAGAAGATGATCCCGGGCAGCAACAGGAATGGACGTCTATGACTAGGAGCCCGTACGAAGGTTTATTGTCCGCCAAGAAAGTTTGGGCAGGGAAACTGATCTGTGGCGGCGTCTCTCTCTGATTCTAAGTATGAAATTTAAGTCTTAGGTTTGAGAAAAGCCCGTTAGTGGCTAGAATCCTAACCGAAGTGGTGTTTGGAGAGCGGTTGTACTTTCACGAGGGATTTCACGAAAGCGTTTAGCTTATCCAAGGAGGCCAACTGTTAGTCTATTCCACCCTCTGATGGTTCTCTCTTGCGCATTATGTACGTCAATGTCTCGGGATGTCACAACTAAGCATCACCCGTTCCCCCCGGATCTAGATTATGATTGTCAACAACTTTTGGATGCACGAATTCAGCCAGGACTTCGAAACGAGCTTGCTGTATAATAGCCTTATCTGAGATTCGCACACAGCTGGTCCGACTTCAGCGAGTGATGATGGTTGTCGTAGGAGACACGAACCTCTTCTTTCCTATTCTTCCTGTCTTTTTCTTTCTCCATTCTCCAGGGCTCGTTCGTTACTTTTCAAACTATCATCGGGTCAAATAATGGATGCCAAATCTAAAAAGTTTAAATTCTCAAATGTGGAAACCACTCCCCAGCGGACATGTTATTGAATTGGAGCGTGCACTGTGTGCTCTCGACGTCAAGTCTACGTCGGCCCCACTCCTCCTATGGTCTACATCGCCCCACTCCTCCAATGGAAGGGGACCACTGACCACAGACCCGACAAGATCTACCACCGTAAACTAAATGTTGCAGAGAAAGGAAAAGAAACGCTCCAACAGCATTATTGTCAGAGCCATCGCCTCCTCGAAACTCTAGAATAAGGTTTCCACGACCTCTTACTGACAAAAGTATTGCGGGAGACGACGACAGTACATTCATCCGACGATGATTACCACCACCGAGGTCGTCGACCATCGGGAGAGTGCAAATCCAAATCGCTTCTCCTCTACAGTATGCACAAACTCAACCACGTCAAACAAAACCAGCAAGATGGAATCTAACCATGTCCGTGTACACGACTGACCTTCATTTCACCATACGAACGCCGATACTGTAGTAAACCTGGATAAGTCACCGCAGTTCCTCCATCTCAACGCCGTAGGATGACTGAACAGCTGTCGCCCTTTTCTCCCATATACACAAAGAGAAACTCGTCCCCTAGGCTGCTACTAAAACGCTGTTCTGATCAATTTTCACGTCTAGATGTCTACCGATCTTGTCCAATTTCCAGAACGATAAAAGGGTGAGAAGGAGATAAAAGAGCAACAAAGGCAATGGTGGATTATAAACAACGATCAAGAACTTGGAGTAACTTAGTAATGGCGAGCTTGAACACTTGCAACAGTTAGTTATTTTGAATTGTGCGTGCACCTACCTTTGCACGCATTATAAAATATAGAATATGTATAGTAAATTTTTTCAACTTGTAATTCTTTTTGTATTATGTTGAGAACGTAAGGAGTTTAATTTTCAATGCTTTTAGAATAATAGTTTGCGCATTGAATCATTCAAAAGTCAAATTTCATTATGTTATTATGCATATATACCTAGCTACATAATATATAGTGTTATCAACATAATTAGTTATGAAAACACAACTCATATAAGAAGTCATATATAAACTCTAAAGTATAACAATGTAATCAGAAATCAAACATCAAAAAATAATAATAGATTCCATATACAAGCAATGGACTACATTTTGCAAGTACAACACACTCTAACACAAAGGATCTTGGTTATACTTGTCTGTTCTAACTACCATACTCAGAAACTCCAAACACTCAAAACAAAAGAAGTGAGTTCTCTAAAGTTTCACTTTGAAGTATAACACTTCCTAGGGAGACTAACGAGTCTAGTCCTAACGGCACATCTAACCATGGCTTAAATAAAATCTTTGATGGAATAAATGGCCACCACTAAGTAGTCCGCGAGTGGACTACAAACTCCAAATACTCTAACACCAAAGAAGTGAACTCTTCAAAGCTCCACTTTGAAGTATAACCTTTCTTGTAGAGACTAAGGAATCTGGTCCTAATGGCACGTCTAACAATGGCTCAAATAAAACCTTAATGGAATAAATGGCCGCCACTAAGTAATCCATGAGTGGCTACGTACTCCAAATATTCAACACAAAAGAAGTGAGCTCTTCAAAGCTTCACTTTGAGGTTTAACCTTTAGTTGCTAAGTATTCCATTAGCGGCTATTGATATAATTATTATTGCAAAGAAAATAAATCAAGTGTCCTAGCAAACTAGTTTAGGTATTGTAAATATTGTGAAAATTGTTGTGCATATTTTTATTTCTATATAATATACATTGCTATCAACATCATATACTACAAAAGCACAACTCATATAAGAATCATACAATAATTATAAAGTGATACAATTGCTCCCTAGCTCACATTATGTCCCTTTAACTCTAGATAGCCATCAACTCTAAGTACGTGCTATATCCTATGGTGAGCAAAGATTATGAGACTAGTTGTTATTGTACACTATCGTTAGTGGCCTATTTGTAATCTATACAATGTAAGGAATGAAGTAGCTAAAGTGCCAAGTATTCCAAGGACATAGCCATTGTACTTGAAGAACCATCATGAGAAGAGGGATCAAATATGCAGGCATATGCATTCCTCTCAAATAATTATCACACACTAATATAGTAGTAATTCCATATGGCCATATAGTATGCACCGCAAGCTTGCATGTACAATTGCCAAACTTAGGTTCATTGTGCAGTCAATGTTTGGGAGTTTGCAAGGTGCATACATGATTCTTCCAAACAACACCATCATGTTTTTCCAACATGAGGACCTTGGGAGGTAACCCCAATATATTCTCAAGATAATGCGGCATGTAGTCCTGTCAAGAGGCATTGGTACAATATATTTTAAATACACATAATCACCAAGATTATATCAATGGTATCAATGGTATCAATGGTCTATAGTTTCTCCCTCAAATAATAGCATAATTTAAGGTATCTCTAAGTTGAGTAATTGATATTTTCACAAAGGCAATCAACATTACTCATTGAAAGGTCTTTGCCTATTGATAATTTGCTTTCATCCATAAATCAAGAGTATCCAAGTCCAAACCTACAATAGGATCATAAAAAATAACTAAAGGTATAGTTGGATCTTATCCATGTAGTGGGAAATAGGGAGAAAATTATTGCATCATGAGGATCAAATGCCCAAAGTATTATCTTGGCCTTATTCTCCTCCCTGATTGGCAATTGATAATAACCTACTCAAAGATCCAAAGTATTGGAGACCTTTGCATATCCAATCATATCAAATATCTACTCTAGTGTAAGCAGAGCATACCAATCAACCTTTTTTGTTGGTTGATAGGATATTAATCTCCAAATAGTTGCCTATCAATATATTTGCCATGCATATCCTTCTTGGCTTACATCATTTTGGCAAAAGCATACTCTCTATGTGACATCTCTACCAAACCAACCTCAAATAAGTCTTGATTCTTACTCTAAATCAAGGCTCTTTCTATATCATTATACCTATAAGGACATTAAAAGACTTGTGTATTATTAATCACCTTAATCCAAATACCAAGATCCTTTAGTGCACTAAAATATTTTATACTTAAGGAAAAACAACTCTTGTAAGAACTTCTAATCTTTTTTATCTCTCACTTTTTGTAAGCTTAGGTCTAATGTTTGGCTCCAAAGTGTCCTATGTAGCCATTGTAGAGGTGGAAAATGCATTAATTGGTTGCTACCTAGGAACCTTGGGAGCAGTTCTATCATGATTGTATCCACTAGAGTCCCTTACATCAAAGAAAAATTCCCCCTTTGCTCTGGCCACAAGTTTCAAACATCCTCTAGTTGCATCCCAAGTAGACCAAGGATGTATCCTAAGTAGACATTGCTTACCTAGATGTACTCCAAGTAGACCAATCTTACTAATAATCCCTAGTTATGTATAGTGAATACCATGCCCACTTGGCATGTCATTCACAACATGTGCATTTACTATCTTGATAGGCAAAAATCTCACAAGTGTTGGAGTGGTGATGCTTGTCAATCTTATCTTGTGTTGCTTAGCCAATCCAAGACTCACAATCCAAGTCAAGCAATTTAGGTCCATATTTTGACTTAAAACTTGACATGTGGACTAACATTATTGTGATATCTATATAAAAACCCCATTGATTGCACTTTCTTATTGGCATATGGTTCAACCAACTCCTATAATTATAAATAAGTGCAAGACCTCCTTCTTGATAAGTATGAGAAGCTATAAATCGTATGAGTGTCACTAAAGGTACTCTAGGCTATCCTAAAAGGTTCAACATTACTATAGGTGAACGTTCTACCACTCTCATCATTTGAGACTAATATCCAACGTCCAAAATACAATCAATAGTAAGGTCTGTTGATCATTAAATACCATCACAAGCACATTGTAACACCTCTCTATGGAAGAGGTACATCCACCAAAGACATAGACAATGGGTACAAGATCCAACTCCTATGGCATCAAACAACACAACAAGTCCAAAACAAGACCATATTGTATGTGTATTTTCTATCACTCATGTGCAAGAGCTACCTATCAAAGGAATTTTCTCCAAAATATATGCTACAAAAACTATGTGATGAACTTGGAGATGTTGTAGCACATGTACTATCTCTAAAGCATCCCAAAATGGGATCTTATAACCCTGACCTCAACCAATGCGTGTATGTTCCTAACATGGCTATCAAAAAATCACCATATGAATGGTGCCATGTCTCTCAAGATCCTTTATCCTTAGCAAGAAAATTTCTGATAGTAATGTCTGTTAATAACCCTTGACTACCAATATCAATAAAAATCAGGATATAGGCATGCCAAGTGTGCCACATGATGCAAAGAGACTCATCTAGCAATTCCATCTCTTTCCATTGACAAGTACCTTTGAACTTGCATGTTTTTCTACAATACTACCGTTAGTCTAGTGTTGATCCCACCTAACAACTCCAATAATCATACTCCCTCCATTGAGTACTATCAAGCAATGGATGTTGTATTCAAAGGTAATAATGTACCAAAGTTTAGAGAATCATCACAAAACTGATCCATTTGCTCCATTCTAAGCCTATGAACCAACCTATCTATATGATATTTCAACTTCTTATCATAACTCCACAATGGAATATCTAAGGTATCAACTTATACTCCAATTTGTGCAATCTCCTTTGGTATTGGAATGTTTTCTACATGGAAATTCCCCTCAAGTAGCTCACCATACCAAGTAGTACAACCACTAAATGTTAATATTGAAGTTATGGTCCCTAACTATAGTTAACTAAAACAACCACTACTAAAACATATGAGTAGGTAACATACTCATCCCCTCACTTGACTGCCAACTTGGCCCATAGGAAATTGTCTCCTTCCAATAGTCAATATTGAATCCCATGGGATATAATACTACTCTACTAACTAATACATCATATGAATCTATTATTGTCATAATAGCATGGACTCTCATCACGAAATTATCAATTGGACAACCTCAAGTATAAACCTAGCTTGCTCAAATGCAGGTCTAACAAGTAACTCCTCTAACTTAACAACTACTAGTTGCTACAAGCCACTAATAGCCAAACAGATCCCATGCTCCTTAACCAAGCTAGCTTTGCTATCAACTACCTCCATATTAAAAGTAGCAACCACACCATTCTTACTCTCAAAGAGCATGGCAATAAGAACATTAAAGTTATGTCGACTCTTAGTATGAACATGTTGGTGGTTGATAATATAGGTGAGTGCATAATAGATTGAGCATGGTTCTATACAAAGCCTTGATAGAAGTAGATGGTTGACTAGGTCTATCTTGCACTCCATCTCTATCAAACCTACCTACATTGTGATATTCAAGAGCTATGAATGAGGTCTAAAGTGTCTCATAAAGTATAAAAGACTAGGAAAGCCTCACTCTGGTCTACTAACCTCCTCTCTTTGTGTGTCTAATTCCATTTATTCTCTCTAAGTTCAAAAGTATATACACATTCTAGTCACTACAATGGATTTATCTACTCATGTTTATCCATATATAAAGTAAAGGAGATCCTTATCACCAACATAAGATGTGGAAGCCATAACACTTGAATTGGATCTTTATTGAGCTATAGCCATACAACTAACCAATATTTACTCTAAATGCTAAATTTGTATAGCCATGGCTATGTCAAAAGCAAGAGTAGATATTGTGCTCCTACTAGGTGTGGATTAGTAAAGGAAAAAGAATGTACTAACTTGCCATCATAACACATATTCCTTGTTTTTTAGTCATCACGTCCACCATCACCCAAGGAGAAACACATAAGGAAAGAGATATAAGCACAAATCACACACACCAATCCAAACTAATTGGGCATATAATCAAGTAGGTAAAGTATGGAGAATATCCCAACTTAATCGACTTAACAATAATCCTCCATGCTTTGAATACAAAATGTCTTAGAGTATTCTTGGTGTAATAATAAGTTAAATATAGAAAAAAGTGATAGAAAAAACATGCACATAAGAACTCTAAGAATGTCCTAGAAACATCTAGTAAGCTTCTTGGTAAAAAATTTTAGAAGTATCTATGAAGCTTTTTGGTAAGAAGTTTCTAGAAACTTCCCAAATATGGAATAACTTGTATGCTAAGTAAATGATTAACTTAGTTTGTATGCCAAGTAGATGGTGAGATTGGCTTGCACTCCAAGAAAGACATCTTCTAAAAGGAATGTTCCTTGGAACTTCATCTTACATTGGTATTAGAGTAGAAATGTGATGGATAGAATCTACTGACCACCAAATCATTAAGACGTTTGATCCTTCAAATTATGATTTATACAGAATGGTGAACATGTTGGATTTATGTACTAACTTAAACATTACAAGAAGTTAGTTTGGTAGAGTAGTAACCATGGCAACAATACCCAAAGTTATCATTTTTATGCAATAACAAATAGAGTATTTTACTCAATTGTTGGAAGAGAGAGATTATGATTGTTAACAATGTGTAATACTCCAAGGTCAAGAGAAGAGAGAAACACAAATTACACACTCAACATTCAGTGCCCTAAAGGAACACCTTCTCTTTATTATATAGACAAAGAGGATCTCCTCCAAGGAAGCTCCACCATAGGATTAGGCACGCAGATAGGTGACATGTTAGCAAGCTCCACCCTTGGATTACTTACTTGGATGGGTGACATGTCGGTCTAGGTCCTATCTGGTTGGTCAAACAAGCTTTGACCGGAGGAAATCTTTTAGGAAATCTTCTTGTAGGAGTCTCAGAATTACGTAAGGTACCATTAGAAAGCCCTCAACGAGACAAACCAAGGGGAGGGAAGACCAACCTTTCCTTCATTGGGGGGGAATCTGCACATTTTTGAGGCCTAATTCATCCGTTTAGGCATCCAAAATTGTCTTCAAAGATTTCAGGCATATTTTGGTTCCTACTCTATTAGTAGGAGTCCCCTTTTGGTGATACTTCTTTCTGATCTGTTTAGTCTATCATGTGTAACATCCTTCCAGATGTTACCAAACCAATTCTCACCTTTAAATCATATGTCTAGCTATTGATTCTAAGGTTCTCAAGTCTATTTCGGTTTCTGTTCTATTAATAGAAGTACTGTTTTGGTAATACTTCTATCTGATCTATTTTGACCATCATTTATAACATCATTCTAGATGTTACCAAACCAAATTTAACATCTAGATCATATGGCTAGCTCTTGATATTATAGACCTCCCTCCTTTTAAGACACAACGTCCTTGTTGTGCAATTGTTGCTCAAATGCTTGCACCAACACCGGTGCATGTGTCAAATTGGCAACGGGCTCCTAGGTTGCTTCATAGAGGGGGTAACCTCTCCACTATACTAGATAGCCCACCCGCAGATGGCGAGTATCACGCATGCATTTTTGGAGAATATGCTCCACTTCATGTTCCTCTGTGCCATCAATTAGTGTTGGACAATGTCAAATGTCTTGGAGCGGGGAGCATATCCGCATACTAGGGAAACATGGAACACGGGATGGATCTTCATGTGTGGTGGTAGCTCAAGGTGGTAGGCCACAGTGCCGACACGACAAAGAATCGGGAAAGGCCCAATAAAACAAGATCTAAGCTTACGAGGTCCAACTAATGTGAGGTTGGTTGTTGATAGCCACACTTGATCCCCAACATTGAACTGCATGTGCCTACAGTATGCATCAGCATACTGCTTCTGTCAATTTTATGCAATCTATAATCTATGCTTGGCGCTCTCCACACCTTGTTGGATTCTAGAAACAAACGTGTTGACTGCATCGACCTTGGTAGCCACTGGATGGATCTTCATCAAGCTAGAAGGTGTGAAGGGATGCTCACCATACATGAGGAAGAATGGAGTGACTTGGGTGGATGCATTCACTAAATTGTTGTAAGCAAATTCCACCAACGAGAGTAGGGTGTCCCACCTCTCTTGCTCTTCTAAGGTGAAGCTAAGTAACATGTCTTCAATTGTGCGATTAGCCCGCTTTGTTTGCCCATATGTTTGTGGGTGGTAAGTTGTGGACATGGCCAACTTGGTTTTGAAGAAACCAAAGAGTGTTCACTAAAACAAACTGATGAATTGAGTGCCTCTATCAATGATAAGTACTCTAGATAAGCCATGGTGAGAGAATATTGCGTCTAAGTATAATTGAGCTAGTTGTGGAGCGGTCACATCCTTGGTGGTAGGGCATACATGAATCATTTTTCTGCGCCGGTCCACAAAGACCACGATGGAGTCAAACCCTATGGTGGTCTTAGGTGATTCACAAACAAGATCCATACTCACTTGTTCCCAACGTTGGGTAGGCATGGAGAGAGGTTGAAGTGGCCCTGCAAGAGCTTGATTGGAAGCTTTGTTCTGTTGACAAAGTAGGCCGTTACGCACGTAGTCCATCATGTTGTTTTTCATCTTAGGCCAATAGTAATGGTGTTGGATTGCATCCAAGGTCTTGTCCACTCCAACATGACCTGCAATGGCCAAATCAGGACATTATGCTAGAATGGTGGTGCGTAATTCTGGGACATTTGGGATCTATAATCTGCCATCATGAAAGATGAGTCCTTGGGTGCTAGTGACGACTTTGGATGATTGTGCTTCTACAATCTGTGGATCAGTTTTTGTAGCAGCCAGAATCTCTAGCCAAAATTCAGGGTTAATCGTAACCTCTACCACCAAGTTGTTTGCCATTGGTATGCGGGTGAATGCATCTGCAAGTTGCTTCTTACCTTCCACATAGGTGGTTGTCATGTTGAAGCATTGTTGCCACTCTGCCCACCAAATCTAGCAACAAGATAGATCCTTTTGCGTCTTGAGGTAGACTAGAGATTTATGGTCTATCTCTACTACAAATGCCTTCTCGCCCAGATAGTGCTTCCAATGCTTGGTTGCCAGAATGATAGCCAACTCTTCTAGTTCTATGGTGTGGTAGTTGCGCTCTACCGGTAACAAATTTTGAAAGAAATATGCAATTGGATGCCATCCGCCATGCCACTCTTTTTGTAGGACTGCTCATATTGCTATGCTTGATGCATTTATAGCCAACTTGATTGGACATTTGGGTCATACCACTTCAAGATTGGTGCATGTAGCAAGGCGGCTTTCAATTATTGAAAGGCCAACTCTTGTGCGGTTCTCCATGTCCACTTCTTCCCCTTGCCAAATAGTGCCGTTAAAGGCTGTGCAACCTTGGAGAAGTCCTTGACAAATCTATGATAGAATCCTATCAACCCCAAGAAGCTCTTGAGTTGAATCTGATCTTCTGGGGCACTCCATTTTTGAATGACCTCTATTTTATCCATCAATACTTGAATGCCCTCTACACTTACTCTATGCCCCAAGTAGTCTACTTCAGACTTGCTAAACTCGCACTTTGAGATTTTGGCGTACAATCGATTTTGTCTTAGAATCTGGAGGACCTCTCTAGATGTTGTTTGTGTTCCGTCATTGTGCTATTGTATACTAAGATATCATCCAAGAAGACGATAACATACTTGTCCAAGTATGGATAAAATATGTCATTCATTAGACTCATGAAAGTGGCAGGTGCATTGGTGAGACCAAAAGGCATCACAAGATACTCAAAGTGGCCATACTTGGTTCAAAAGGTAGTTTTGTACACATCCTCCTCTACAATTTAGATTTGATTGTAACCACTCCACAAGTCCAATTTGGTTAAGTATCTCACTCCATGGAGTTGATTAAACAGGTCATCCATGCGAGGTAAGGTGTATTTTTTCTTCACTGTTTGCTAATTGAGACCTCAATAGTCAATGCACATGCACATTGTACCATCCTTCTTCTTCACAAACAAGATAGGAGCCCCATATGGTGATACGCTAGGTTGGATGAACCCTTTATGCAGCATCTCCTCAACTTGAGTCTTACACTTCTCCAACTCATGAGGTGATAGGCGATAGGCGATATGGAGGTGTCTTCCCTGGGAGTGTCTCAATTTTATGATCTACTCTCCTTTTTGGTGGTAATCTTGAGGGTAGATCATCAAGAAAGACATCTTGAAATTCATCCACCATAGCTTTCAATTTCTCAGAAATTTTTCCATCAAGTTGTGCACTCTGGACTTTTCTTATTAGACCCATGAAACATCTATTGGTCTTATAGACAGTTGCCGTCCCTATGACATATAGAGGCAGATCCTTCTTGGATGATTTTTCTTTAATCCCAATGATTGACCATTGGTGGGTTCTCACTACTTTCTTCCTGCAATCTACCATTGGGTTGTAATGCTCCATCCATGGCATGCCTAAGATTGCATCATAACGAGTTAATTGTATCACTCGCCACTCAATTGCTTCCTGATATTCTCCTACAAAGAGTGTGACCCGTCTATGTAATGATTCAATCCTCTCTGTTTGCCCATTAGGCAACTCTACTTCTTCACTCCCATCTCTTTCTAGATCCATTCCCAATCTTATTGCAACAGAGCAAGATAAGAAATTCTCTATTGCTCCCGGATCGATTAATACTCTGACTTGATTGCCTTCTAGGACTCCATTCACAACAATCAATTGTGAGGTTGCCTTTTGGGATCTTTGCACATTAGTCTTCTTCCTTCCCTCGCTTCTCTTCTTCCTTATTGAGCCAGTAAGGCCATGAGGTACATTTATTGGCGATCTTTGTTTTCCAAAGTGTTTTCCACCTCATCCTCTTCAATGCGCCTCTCCATGTTGTTCAAAGATTCCATGTATGAAGGCCGAGGGCCTCTAGGGAAACGAGTGCAATAGTTGGTAGATATGTGCCCAATACGGCCACAATTGTAACAACAACATTGTTCTCCTCAAGTTCCTTCTCCACGTGGGACTCCATCTCTTTGTTCTTCTCCCCGTCCACGCTTCCCTTGAAGCGGTCGTGCTCCTTGATCTCGAAATCAAAGGTTGCCTAATTCCATTGGTACGGGTCCACCCATGTGTGGCATTTCTGTCTAATAATGTTGAGGTGGAACTACTCCTTCATCTCCACCCAATGCTCTTGCTATTCTCTATGCACAAGCAATGGCTTCAAATACTGTGTGAGGATTTTACACCATGACTTCTTGGCAAATCCGCTCCTTTAAACCTCATTTGAAATTGTCAAGAGCTTCTGTTGGACTCATGTCGGTTATTGCAACTTGTAGATCCATAAATGCCTCCACAAACTCTTATACGTTGTTCTTCTATCTCTATCCCCATAGTCGGGTTTGAGCCATCTGCACAAAATCCACTGATTGGAAATTCTTCAACAATCCTTCTTGCATTGATGTCCACGTGATCTCTCTTCTCTCTGCCAACATGGATTGTTCCCAAGCATCATACCATATGAGGGCTTTATTTGTCAAGTACCCACATGCAAACATGCCTACAACATGCCCCGTGATCTCTGTTGAGAACAATCAAAAATATCAATTCATTCTTGAGATCTAATTTTTGACTACTCCCATCATACGCTGCCCCTTGTAAGGCTTGATGTTGTAGGTCTTCTTCATCCGGAGTAGCAATGTGGTTTCATCATTGATAGGGTTCGTAGGCACAGGTGCCTCTCCAAATACTTCAATCACAAGTATTGGGTTTTGAGACGGCTCTTCATCTTGCATGGCTTGATCGTTCTTGAAGATCTGCACTTGACTTTGTAATGTCTCCATGGTCATCTTAATCTCCCAAAATTCATTCAACATCCCTTGCATTCCTTGCACTAGCTCTTGCAATTGCGGATCCATGGTTCTTGCAACACTCAATTGCTAATGTCTACTTCAATACAAAGTCAATATGATCACTCTGGAAGGCATACAAACTATCGGAACTACCATTGGGACCTCAGAAGCTATCACTTGTTGATTATACTCCTTGCCAAAATTTCTAACCACAAAATCTCTAAACATCACTTTTGGTCTCACTACATAATGGATTTCTACTTGAGTGTTGAAAGGGAGAGGATTTGGGACATTCACATCCATATCATCATAGTAGAATGTAGATTGTCAAATCCCACTCTCTGTCATATATCACCACAGGTAGAATCACCGGGTTTGGTGAGTTCATCACCCTGTCCATGAATTTTGCACCAAAGTAATAAACTAGCGATACCCTCATTTGCTCACACTAGATGTACATAACCTTGATGGGGAATGGATTCAGGAATGGAAAGCTAGGTGCGGGAAATTGTTCTCCCAGTGCATCCATCCCGTCCGCTCTGTAAAGTCCTTCCTAAATCTAGCAATTACTTTATGTTCTCCACCTCAAATTACTCAATTTTAGTAGTTTGTGCTCTTCCAAGAGGGGTGATCCACTCTCTTGGACTAAGACACTTGCTCTGATACCATTGTAATACTCCGAGGTCAAGAGAAGAGAGAGAAACACAAATTACACACTCAGCATTTGGTGCCCCAAAGGAGCACCTTCTCTTTATTATATAGACAAAGAGGATCTCCTCCAAGGAAGCTCCACCATAGGATTAGGCACACAGATAGGTGACATGTCAACAAGCTCCACCCTTGGATTACTTACTTGGATGGGTGACATGTCGGTCTAGGTCCTATCTGGTTGGTCAAACAAGCTTTAACCAGAGGGAATCTTTTAGAGAATCTTCCTATAAGAGTCTCAGAATCACATAAGGTACCATTAGAAAGATCTCAGCGAGACAAACTAGGGGGAGGTGAAGGCCAACCTTTCCTCTCTTGGGGAGGGGGGAAATTACTTATTTTTGAGGCCTAATTCATCTGTTTAGGCATCTAAAATTGCCTTCAAAGATTTTAGGCATATTTTGGTTCCTACTCTATTAGTAGAAGTCCTCTTTTGGTGATACCTCTTTCTGATCTGTTTAGTCCATCATGTGTAACATCCTTCCAGATGTTACCAAACCAATTCTCACCTTTGAATCATATGTTTAGCTATTGGTTCTAAGGTTCTAAAATCTATTTTGGTTTTTGCTCTATTTGTAGAAGTACTATTTTGGTGATACTTCTATCTGATCTATTTTGACCATCATGTATAACATCATTCTAGATGTTACCAAATCAAATTTCACATCTAGATCATATGGCTAGCTCTTGGTATTACACAATGCAAGCAATTGGAGAGTAAAAAATGTTGAGAGGAAGAAAGTCAACTTCTATTTCTAAAACCTAAGGTATTTGAACGTCAAATTTTACCTAATGTAATGTAGAATTTTATGTTTGATTTTGAATGATACTTTGAAGCTACAAATCTTCAAAGATTGATCCATTTAGCTTTGAGAAAATTAGATGGAGTGGAAAAACTATAAAGGCAAGTCTCGGTAGAGCAAGCTCAATAGAAATTTGTTGCTCAAATCTTGATATGGGAGGAATTCAAAGGTGCAATAATTCAGAAATTCCAAATGGTGAATTTTACATGAGCCACAAGGTAGATTAGCAATATTTAAGCAAATTGGTTTCATGAAGAGCTATATCAATCAATTCCAAAACAGAATAATACAAATTCTAAAGAAACATGAAGATGAAGTCCTAGATTGGTTTGTGAGGGTAAAATATGCACAAAATTAGAAATACCTATACACAAGCCCAAACATTTAGAATAAGGCAATTGGTTTAGCATTTTGATTCTTTGGTTACCATAACTTGATCTTGACCTAGACCTTCACAAAACTTGCAAATACAACACACACAAGTGGAAGAGTTGGCACCAATGGAGATTGATGTCATCCAATGTAGACAGCTTGGCACTACAGACCCTAAAAAATTATGAAAAAATGGTGGTCACTTCTATTTTCATTAAATTAGATATTGTATTGCCAAATTTCCAACTAGGAATGGATGACATTGACCAATTACCCAAATGGAATTCTTGCAGCATAAAGATAAGGAAAACAAAGAGTTCCAATTAGAGGTATCATCAACCCACTTATTAGGAATCTGATTTGTTCCAATGGGATTGAAAACTCAATCTATATAAGTTTGATATACTTGCAAGATATAATAAACAATCATATTTGTAAGATTTTGGTTAATTGTAGGAGTTAGGGGATTTAATAGATTGGTAAGTTTGTATTAACAATCTATCCACTATTCTGCGCTTGTAATTGCATAGTGAACAGATCTCTTGGGGAAGACAACCAACTTTGAGTGGATCACCAAGCAAGAAAGAACATTCAAGAAACTTAAGAATATTGTGTCTTCATCATCCATCTTCCAACCGTATTATCCTCAATTATCTTGTATGGTTTGCTTTGATGCTTCTAACTTTACAATTGGAACTATGTTGTAATAAGAATTCTCAAATAGATTACATCCCACTGCCTTTGTAGCTAGATGACTAAATTCAAGAGAAAAGAATTATTGTACTTGACATTAAGAATGACTTGCAATGTGTAACAATATGGAGTTTACCAATGAGTTATTTGAGACTAATGAAATAGAAAATAGGCCAAATTAGCTAAGAATTTTAAGAATATTCTAGAAGTATCAAGGAAGCTACTTGGTATTTTCCAAATATTGAGTAATATGCATGCAAGTGGTGACTTCTAGGAAAAAGCTTCTTAGAAAGCTTCTTGGCTAGTTTAGCTTGCATGCAAAGTAGATGGTTTCTAGAAGGAAGCTTCTTGGGAAGCTTCCTAATTAGCTTATCTTGCATACCAAGTAGGCGTCTTTTAGAAGGAAGCTCCTTGTGAAGCTTCTTGGTTAGCCTAGCTTGCACTCTAAGAAAGTGGCTTTTAGGAAGCTTCTTGAGAAGCTTTTCAAGAGCCTTGTATGTTTCCCTATAAATACCAAAGCCCAAACTCATGCTAGGTATTAAGAGTTTCCCCCATTCAAAAGTCCCAATGTGATCTTTCACTTTGATCTTCCATTCTTCTATTTCTCTCCTTGGTCTTTTATATTGGTATCAAAGCATGAATGGGATGGATGGAATTTATGGATCACCAAATCCATTTCAATCAAACCATTGGGATTTTTGTGTCCATGTACTACCCAACCATCATCTCATACTTTGGAAAAAAACTCTTTGAATACGATCTCCTTGTCTAATGAACCCTTAGTACTTTCTATTGTAACTTATGGAGAACGGTGGAAATGTTGCATCTACGTGTTAACTTAGATAAATTGTAGATAGTTTGGTAGAGTAGTAGTCATAGTGACAAATACCCAAATTTATCATTGCCTGTAGGAACAAATCAAGCACCTTAATTGTTGGAAGAACAAGATCATCAACGACAAAAACATGTAGAGAGAGCACTATTTTGAGAAGGAGAAGAGCAAATCCAATTTCCAAAACTCAAGGTATTTGAATGCAAGAACCTCCCATGTGCAATAGAGAATTTGTGTTTGATTGTGAATGATATTTTGAAGCTTACAAATCTTCAAGATGAACAAAGACAAATTCTCTTGGCTTCAAGCTAATTGGATTGAGTGGCAAAATTGTGGTAGCTATTTTGAGTTGAGCAAGCTGAATGGTAGTTTTTTGTGCCAACCTTGATATGGAAGGTTTCAAGAGTGCAATAATTGTGCAATTCAAAGCTATAAATGCCATATGAGCCACACAAGATAGGTTGACAAAATTGAAGCAAATTGGTTTTGTAAGAAGCTACATCACTCAATTCCAAAACACCATAATGCAAATTCTAGACATATTAGAAAATGAAGCTCTAGATTGATTTGTGAGGGGCTTGAAGTCATGCACCAAATTAGAAGTGACCATGCAAAAGCCATGCAATTGGCTAAGTGCTTTGATTCCTTGGTTGCGATAATTTGGTCTTAACCTTGACTTTCATAAAATTTGCCCACACACTACACACGGGTAGAGGAGCCAGTAGCAATAGAGATCCATACCATCCAATGGAAACCACTTGGCTTTACAGATAGGGAAAGATTAAGAAAAAATGGTAATTGTTTTATTATCACTAAATTGTGCATTGCATTGTTGAATGTCCACTCAAGAATGGACGACCTTGACAAATCACCCAAATGGAGTTTGTGAAGCACGATGATCAAGGAAATTAGGAATCCAAGTAATAGAACTTGAGCCACCTATTGATAATTTGATTGGTTTCAATAGGATTCAAAACCCAACCTATACAAGTTTGCTTCACTTGCAAGGTATGATATTTGATCATGGTTGTAGGATTTTGGTTGATTCTAAAAGTTCAAAGAATTAATGTCCATGCAATTAGCAAAGGAATTAAGTATTTATATCAAGCTAATAATTGGAAGTAGATTGATGATGGTGGATGGTAAAGAGTATCTACATTTTGTACCTCACATCCTATTTGGAATGTATGAGGTTTCTAGTGGCACTTTTACAATATGATAGTATTCTAGGTTTGCTTTGGCTTGAATGTTATAATGTTCAATTTGATTAGACCTAACAATAAATTCAAGTACAACACCAAGGTATGAATTATTGATAAGGTTGTTTTGCACCTTTGAGTAAGACACCTAAGAATAGTCAGTCCCAAGATGGAAATTTTATTAGTAAAGTAGCCATAGAGCAAGCTTTGAAGGAAAATAAGCCTATTTTTGCAATGTGGATCAAGCAGATTGTGCATGGAGAATCTTGAGGGCTAGAAGCCTCATCAAGCAATGGTTGACCAAATAGTTCAAGAGTTTGTAGATGTGTTTCCAGATGATCTACTAAAGGGATTACCCTTTGATCAAGATATGCACTTGAAAATTGAATTATTGCCAAGAGGTACTTCTATGAGTGGACCAATCTATCGACCCCCACCAAAAAATTTGGGTGAGCTTTGAATAACATTGATAAAGTTGTTGGAGAAGGATTTCATATATATAATACATCTTCTTAGGGAGCACAGGTACTATTCGTGCCAAAGAAGGATGGAAGACTTCACTTTTTATTGATTATTGTGGTCTCAATAAACAAACAATGAAGAATGCATATCTCTTGCTTCAAATTGATGGCTTACTAGATCAATTGAGTAAAACATGATACTTCTCCAAGTTGGATCTTTGAAGTTGATATTGGCAAATTCCCATTGATAGAGAAGATGTGCAAAAGACTATCTTTTGCACAAGGTATGGACATTTTGAATGGAGAGTTTTACCTATTGGGCTCAATAATGGTCCAACAATCTTCATGGGTTAGATGCAATGGGTGTTGAATGGGCTATTGGATTCATATGTGGTGGTATTCTTGGATGATATTTTAATTTATACCAAGATGGAGGAAAAACATACAAATAGAGAGTTCTACCTATTAGGCTCAATAATGCTCTAACAATCTTCATGGATTAGATGCATTGGTTGTTGAATGGGCTATTGGATTGATATGTATTGGTATTCTGGATGATATTTTAATTTATAGCAACATGGAGGCAAAACATACAAATCACGTGCAAGAAGTCTTAAGACAAATATGTCAATAGAAGTTCTACTACAAGAAGTCAAGGTGTGCATTTTGGTAGAATGAAGTTACATTCTTGGGTCCTTAGATCTTATTAGAGGGGATCAAGATAGAAGAGGAGAAAATCAAGGCCATTATTGATTGGCCTACTCTAAAGGATGCAACAAGAGTGCAAGGATTCAATGGATTAGTAAGTTTTTATTGATAATTCATCCACTACTATGCTCATGAGACCACACCATTGATCAACCTCTTGGAGAAGATCTCAAGCTTCCGATGGACCACCAAGCACAAAGAAGCATTCTAAAAGCTGAAACATATGGTGTCTTCAAGACCTATTTTTCAACCATATGATCCTCAATTACCTTGTGTGGTTGATGTTGATGCTTCTAATTTGCCATTGGAGTTGTGTTGCAATAGGAATTTCTAAAAAGGTTACATCCCATTGCCTTTGTGTCTCACCAACTAAACACCATAGAAAGAAATTACTTTACTTGACATCAAGTACAATTAGCAATGGTATATGCCACTAAGGTATAGAGACGTTATCTCTTGGAGAAAAAAATGGTCAGGAAAATTAATCACAAACCCTTGTTGCAAATATTACATTTGGAGCACATGAAGAGTAGACATCATTGATGGGAAGAACAACTACAATTGTTTGACCTCAAACTTGAGAATAAACTTGATAGGTTCAATGTCATCCCTAATGCCCTATCATGATGACCTAAATTGAAGACTCTTCCTCTAATCACAATGGCAATTACAATAGTGTCAATTGACTTTGAGGTCCAAATCAAGTTTAGGAATGCTTTACAACAAGATACATTCTTTTAGAAGGTACAAGGTTATCTTGCAAAAAGTGATAAGGAATCCAACACTTTCTTTGTTAAAAATCAAGACCAAGGAGAGAAATAGGAGAATGGAAGCTCACATTGGACACTTGAATGAGAGAAAATTCCAAATGCCTAGCATGAGCTTTGGCTCTGGTATTTATAAGGAGCATACAAGGCTCTTGAGAAGCTTAGTTTAGAAGTTGCCTATTTGGCTTGCAAGCTAAGCTAGTGGGAAGCTTGTAGAAGCCTCCTTCTAGAAATTAACTATTCGGGGTGTAAATTAAGCTAATCAAGAAGCTTCCCAAGAAGCTTCATAGATACTTTTGGCATATTCTAAGCTAATTTGGCCTATTCTCTACTTTTTTAGTCCTAACTAACTTTGGTGCTAAACTCTACATTGTTACACTCTCCTTCATGGAAGGGTTTCTATTTGGCAAGAACTAGATCTATGTTCTAGCCAAGAGTGATTTACAACTTGTGTGCCTTCAAGAAGCCCATGACTTATCATTCATAGTTCATATAGGTGTGGACAAGACCTTGGGTACCCTACAATGCCAATGGTGGTGGCCCAATGTGGCACAAGATGTTCAAGAGTTTATCTGATCTTGTAAGAGCTATCAATGCAGCAAGGTCCTCAACCAAAAACTAAGTGGATTCCTTCAACCACTTCTCATCCCATCTACTTGATAAGAATATGTAAGCTTAAATATCATCATCTCCTTGCCCAAGACAAAGCAAGGTCACAAAACAATTGTGATGTTTGTGGATAAGCTTAGTAAGCAAATCTATTTGGCACCAACCTTTGATATAGTGGATGCTCCAATATTGGCCTAAATCTAATTTGACAATGTCTTTAAGCATCATGGAATGCCTTGTGTACTCATCTCTAACCATGATATTTGATTCACTAGAAAATTTTGGCAAGTACTCTTCTAGATATTTGGCACCAAGCTTGCTTTGTCCATGGCCTATCATCCTCAAATTGAAAGGCAAACCAATTTTGCAAATCACACATTGGAGGATATGTTTTGTGCCTTTGTCAACATTCACCATACCAACTAGAATGAATATCTTGCAATTGTTGAGTTTACCTACATTAATTCCAAATAGGTAAGCACCAGATTCTCTCCCTTCTTCCTTAATTTTGGCCACGACCCACTTGTTTCAAATTCCCTTCCTGCTCTTTCTCCATCTCATGTCCCTCATATGTCCACCTTCTTGATTACAATATCACAATCCATACAACAAGCAAATTTCATCTCCTTGTTGCTCAAAATTGTCAGAAGCTATATGAGGACCAACATTATTATGATCTCACCTTTCAACTTGGTGATAAGTTCATGCTTTCTTCTAGTAACCTACCCCTCTCACTTGATACTTAAGGCCATAAACTTACTCCTAATTGGATAGGTCTATTTGATGTCACCCAAATCATTTCTCCATCTTCTTATTGACTTGCCTTGCTTGGTCATATGAGAATCCACCCTATCTTTATATTCCAAGTTGAAACCCTTTGTTTCTAATCCATCTTCCTTTTCCTTTTGTGTCCAACCTCCTCTTCCTCTTGTCTATATCAACAATCATGAGGAAAATGAAATTGGTCATATCTTTACACGTTGCCACATTCAACATGGCCACCAACTTGGGAGCCCTTTTCTCATCTCTAGAATACACAAACGACCATCTAGGAGTTTGAAGCTTCCATGGTAACAAGGACATCACCAACTAGCAGTGGGAGAATATATAACAATATAGAGTTTACTAGTGAGTTAGTCAAAACTAATGAAGTAGCAAAATAAGCCAAATTAGCTAAGAATTATAAGAATATTCTATAAGCATCTAGGAAGTTACTTGGTTCCTTCCAAGTATTGGGTAATATGCATGCCAAGTGGTGACTTGTAGGAGGAAGCTTCTTGGGAAGCTTCTGGGCTAGCTTAGCTTGCACACCAAGTAGGTGGCTTCTAGAAGGAAGCTTCTTGGGAAGCTTCCCAACTAGCTTAGCTTGCAAGCCAATAAGTGGCTTCTAGAAAGAAGTTTCTTGAGAAACTTCATGGTTAGCTTGGCTTGTACTCTAAGAAGGTGGCTTTTAGGAAGGTTCTCAAGAGCCTTGTATGTTTCTTTATAAAAAACAAAGCCCAAGTTCATGATAGGTATTCAAAGTTTCCCTCATGCAAAACCCCCAATGTGATCTTTCAATTTGATCTTCCATTCTCCTATTTCTCTCCTTAATCTTTTACACAATGGTATACACAACAAAAGTGTTGAAACATTATCTATTGTGGAAACAAGGGAAAGTCCAAATCAATCCCAACTTCTTGTTGTTGACCTTATAGTTGGGAGCATATGAAGAATCAATATCATCAATAGGATAGACAACTACAATTGTTTGATATCAATCTTGAATACAAACCTAAAAGGTTTCATGTCATTTTTTATTCCTTATCATGATTACTTATTTGAATATTGTTTCTAAATCTCCCATAATGGTAACAATCACCATGGTGTTGATAAACTCTAAAGTACAAATAGAATTCAATACTATTGTACAACATGATCTCTTCTTTCATCTTGTGTAAAGTTGTCTTGCAACACATGACAAGAAGAACAATAATTTTTCATTCAAGGATGGCCTTTATTTTGCAAGAAAATTGAATCTATGTTCCAACTATGTAAGATTTATGATTTACATAACTTCAAGAAGTGCATGATTTACCAATTTCTGGTCACATGGATGTGAATGAGACATTGAGTACCTTATAATACCAATGATGGCGACCAAACATGGCTCCAAACTTGTGAGAGTTGTCTATGCAATAAGATAGGCAACCAAAAGCAAGATGAACTACTTCAACCACTACCAATCCCATTTTCTCATTAGAAACATTCTAAAGCTTAGAATCATCACATCCTTGCTGAAGACCAATTAAGATCATATAGAAATCATAGTGTTTGTTGATAAGCTCAACAAGCAAATTCATTTGGTGCTTACCATACATATAATAGATGCTCCAACATTTGCTAAAATTTACTTTCCATTATCTTCAAGTACTATAAGATGACAAGGGTTCTCAACTCTTGTTATGAGTTCTGATCTTTTAAATTTTTTTGGCAAATACTCTTCAAGCTACTTAGCACCAAACTTTCCTTGTCTATAGCCTATGATCCTCAAATTGCTACACAATCCAAATAAGAGAATTGCACCTTGCAAGGTATGCTACATGCCTTTCTGAATATTCAATACGCCAATTGAGATACTTGTCTTGTGGAGGTCAAATTTCCTTATAATAATTCCAAGCAAATAAATACATTATTCTCTCTTTCTTTCTAAATTATGGTTAAGATCCACTTATTTCAATTCTCTTCTTGCTCCACTAATGTCTCATGCTCCTCATACTTCCACCTTCTTGTCCATGTTATTTGAATCTTTACACCAAGCCAAGTCTCATCTTCTTGTTATCCAAACTTGGTCAAGTAATATGCTGATCAAAAGTACCATGATATCACTCTTCAAATAGGTGATAAGATCATGCCTTCCTTTAGTAACCTCTCTCACACTCTTAACACCCAAGTTCATTAATTTTCTCCCAATTGGAAAGGTACATTTGATTTTACTTGAATCATTTCTCTTGTTACTTACAAACTTACACTTCTTAGTCAAATGATAATCCATCATGTCTTTTATATTTTGAAGTTAGAACCCTTTGTTTCCAAACTATCTTCCTTTACTACTTGTATCCAACCTCCTCTTCCTCTAATACTTATTAACTATCATAAAAAAATACAAAGTCAACCATATTCTTGCATAAATAGATCCAAAAGTGCTACCAATGACAAATCAAGTATAATATACTCTTGATAATATATCCCTTTTGCAATGCCATATGAGAACCACTTTCTCATCTCCAAAATGTTCAAACAACCATACAATAGTTTGAAGACTTTATGGCAATGAGTACATCAGCTAAAAATAGTAGAATACATAATACTATTTAATAAGAAAAACCTAATTATTCAATAAAATAATCTAAATATAGAAAAAAGGTGTTAGAACTAGCATATATCTTAGAATTCTAAAAAAATTCTAGAAGCATCTAGGAAGTTTCTTGGTAAGAAGCTTCTAAAAAATTCCCAATGATAGAATAACCCATATGCTAAGTAAATGGATAGCTTAGCTTGTATGCCAATTAGAGAAATAGTTTGGCTTGCACTCCAAGAAAAACTCTAGGTGTTCTAGAAAGAACCTTCACTGGAAGCTTCTTGGGAGTCTCATACTTTGTTTCCCTATACCAAAGCCCAAGCTCATGCTAAGTATTTCAAGTTTCCCTCATCTGAGAGTTCCAATGTGATCTTCTATTCTCCTTTTTCTCTCTTTGGTTTTTAAATTTTTTTCTTTGTCCAAGAGCTACTTCCAACTTGTATTACAAATAGAAAATTTCTATGTTTTTTGTTGAGAGAAGTAACTCCAAGATTCAAACTAAAATACCTTCTTCTTAATCACATTAATGAAATTATTAATTTTCAATTCAATAGAAAGCATGCAAGATAATCTTGTTAATAACATAAAGCAAACTTCAATCTCTCTACTACAACTCTTGTAATGGTCTTTCAAACTTAGTTTGCTTTTTATGGCTCAAGTGCTAATTTGAAACCTAAATCAAGATATTACTCTTAGTTCATCCAAAAATTTTGCTAGAATTTTAGCCCATGGATTCATGTAAGCACAAGGAGCACTTTAGCAAGTTGTCATACTTTCAACCATGACCTCAAATGGGAAATTAACAATTAATTCTAGTTGGAGATGAAAATATTTTCATTGTTGACAATATTTTCATTGTTGTTTGTTGCATTAGATCTTATGACAATATTTTCATTTTTGATTGTTGCATAAGATCTTATTTTTTGTAAATATTGGAAAATCTTCAAGGTAGTTGCCTAATCCTCTCTAACATTTGGCATATGAACTCAAAACTAATCTTTGAATATGGATCAATTCCTAAGTTGTACTAAGTTTTTAGCTTTATAGACCCAAGCATAGTTGACCTAAGACTTTGAATTTTTTAATTGAATATTTTACATCGAATTTTACACAAATGTATACAATTTAACTACCAAAACTGGTTAAATATTTATAGTTAGATTCAAACCAAACTTCAATGAGATCAAAACTCCAAATCGGATCATAATCTCCATCTCAATACCATGATTTCAAATTTTCCAACTTGAATTAATCACCTCAAGCTCAAAAGCAATCCAAATGAAACATTTTTTAGGCACAACATAATCAACATCTTGTGTACTCTCTTGTCTAAACCATTTTAACTCATTATGATAATCTATTGTAGAATTCTTTGAACCATCAAAAGTGTTTTCTTGGAGTACAAATTGGACTTCCTTGCTACAATCAATCATATCTTGTGTGTCAATCACTCAAATCTCACAATTGTTGTCTTTGGATTTTGGCCTAGCTGCTCTTCTCTCTATGGTTTTTATCTCTCCTCAAATGGCTCTCTTAAACTCTCTTGTTATTGAAAACTGTAAACTAACATGGTGGAGCATAATTTCTTATATCTTCAACACATGGACTTCCAAACTCCACCTCCAAAGTTTTGTGTTAGTTTTTTTAGCACTATCCTTCTACAAAATAATGTAAATGGTTAAATCCTAGATGTGGTAATCCAATGTCAACCAAAAAATGGTATAACAATAAGAAATGGCAAAATTTGAAGAGAAGTGCCACAACTTGCAATTCATGATTGTTATTTATTTAACTTCTTGGGCATGATCTACTCCCAAAAGAGTGTAGTGTTATATCTTATTACATACTATAGAAAATAGAAAACTAAAAAGGTTACTTTTTACCAAGAATAAGTTCTAACTATTTCTTGTCAATGATGATTCAATCAACCACAAAGAGGCTACTTCATTACAAAGACCTCAATTCCGAAGAACATGTACTACACTCCTTTGAAGGCACAACTCTAAAAGCTCTTTGCATTGGTGCAATTCTTTGTTTTGCTCTTGTAGTACTATTCAACACTACAATTCATTTGTTATTTATCAAGACATTTCTTTGCTTCTTTGGAACTCTTAAAGATCCCAAAACCTAGTCACAAGTATGAGTGAAAACTCTCTCTTAGTCACTTGGGTTCTTACTACAAAGTTTCCTTACAATAACTCAATGAAGGTATGCATCAATACTCAAAATTAAGCACAAGTGACAAAGAGCTTCAAGCCCTTTTTCTTTTTTCATATTTAAGGCAAATGATTGAAATGATAACATTTACAATTAGATGAGGCCTTAAATAATTCTTCCCTTCTCAAAGCCAAAGAAATTTAATGGTTGAGGAGATCAAAAGGTCTTATTTGCTCATCTTCACTTCACATCAAGAATCCTATCTTCTAGTCATATCTTATCCTACTCACACATAGATTAATTAGGTGCCTTATATGTGTCCATGAAGGTATCAATTTGTCCTCAAAGACAATTTGTAGTTTTATCTTCCTTGGACTTACCACTCCAAAGGTTACATCCATGGAGGTCCTACAACAAAGAAGAATATCTACAACTACAAAGAACTTCTTGTGCAAAGATCTTTGGCCCAAGGTACTATTATGAAGAACTACCTTTGCCCCTACAATCCTAATCAAGAGTATGGTCCTCTTGTTGTAGTCTACAAGTTCCAAGCCTAAGGTGTGGGCTTCAATGAAATTCCTATCTACATACTTCCAAAGTTGCTAACTTGTCTACTATGGTACTTCAAAGTTTAGAAATTTTCAGTTTTGAAAGGTTGAATTATAATTAATCTAAAAAATATGGCTTAGTATATAGTTTAGATGCCAAGTGGAAGTTTCAAGTGATAATGTAGTCACATCTTTGGGATGAAACCTAAAGGCCAAGGCTAAACTTCAAGTTGAGACTCAAAGGCCAATAATGGAGTATCACCTTTGGGTTGAAACTCAAAGGCCAAGGCTCACCTTTGGGTTGAGACTTGAGGCCAAGGAAAAAGTATTACCTTTGGATGTAGATCCAAAGGTCTAGAGAAGTTAATAAGGAAAATTTTGCTCACCTTTTGTGGAGACCCAAAGGCTAGAAGACAAAGAAATTCATCCTTAGGAAAAGATCCAAAGGACTTAGGAATAAAATGAGAGCTCACATATTGACAAAGTTAGGCAGAAGGGTGAAGGTAGATATTAGCAATGTAGGTTGGCACGTGTAGAAACTATCAAAATATGTTGGGTGGAATTACTCTTATGCCATGGTTGCAAGAAAAGATGTTGTATGATGGGAGCACTTGCCCTTGGGAGAGTGTAAACATTATTTGAGAAAGACCACTACCAAGGATTATTCACCTTCAATCAAGAATGAGTAAAGATCCATGATGGAGATTGATCAATTGCTCATACTTGTGAAGGAAGTAATACTCATCATACATGAGAGAGAGGGTATAAGTTACTATAGTGAGATGGAGAAAATCATTGTTTACTTAAGGAAATTCTTGTGTAGGAGTGTTAGGGAATCAACATGAGTAGGAAGTGTAAGTTAGAGAGAGAAAGTAGGCCCAAAGGCAAGAGAGAGTGAGAAAAGCTAGGTTTCAAACCATCAAACAAGAAGGAACAAGAGAAGCCTTTGAATCTAAAATATCCCAAGGTAGACATCTTGGAAATATATGCTCATAAGGATTTTACACACGAGAAAGTGCTTTCCTTTCTACTATTGTATTGGTCTTACATGTCTATCAAAATTGGTCTGGAAATTAGCAAAAAGGACTTATAGACATCAAATAGGATTGAGGGGAAATCCAAGATTTTGGACCTACCAACATTGGAAAGAGGTCTTGGGAATGACATAAAATTTGAAGGTGCATTGAGATGGGATTCCCTCTTTCCTAATGCTAAGAAGTGGGCCAATTTAGTCAATCACTTCTTTGATTGCCCTCAAGATAAGAAAAATTGATGGGTAGTTCACTACTATTGAGAGCCAATTAGGAGAGATATTGTGTTGAACTAATTAAAAATCTTCAAGCCTTGTCCAACAACCTATGTGATCACAAATCAAGTACTATGTTTTGAACATGTGGTTGCAGGTGGCAAGTGGATTAGGCCATGGTTTTTTACTCAAAAGCAATTTAGATGTATCATACCATATAGGAGAAGGGACCATACTACCTCATACCTTTTTCTTTTCATTTACATTGGGCACAACTTGTTAAACAAAGAGAAGAAAGAAGAGTTTCTTGGACATGACTAAGATGAAGAGTACTAGAAGGTCAACTGGGATGGGTAACATTTGTAGAGAAAATCCATCAAAAATATGCAAAGAAGCATGAGGAGGAAGAGCTACAAGAAACCAAGGCAAGGCATTAGATTTGCCAAAGGCAATCACTCTATGGTCAAAGAAGAAGGAAAAGGAGGTAGTAGAACCCATTAAACCTATTTAAAAAAAGAGCTCACTAATGTCAATCAACTCATCCTACCAAGGATAAAAGAATGAGGTTGATGAACACTTGAGAAATTTGAGGATAGATGGTTTATTCTTGAGGCGCCTTTGTAGGGAGAAAGAAGTAAGGAAAAAAAGATAGGGAATGTCTAGATACAGAAGCCGAGGGTGAACCAAAAGCACCAATGGAGGAGAACATCCTATTGATAATTGTCAAGGAAGTATACCTATAGTAGAGTACTATCTTAGAATAATACAAGCCAGTAGGAGTGGAGAGTCTAAGTGAATTACCCCATTGGATGCATACCACAATGGAGGAGTGGTAGAAGGAGATTCTTGACCTTCAAAAGGAGGTAGAGGATGTGAGGCAGATTTTAGCAAAATTAGAATCCAAATTGAGGATCAACAAACAAGAATTATATGATTAGAGGTTATAGGACAATTTTCTCAAACCAAAGTAGAGACACAAACAAAAGACAACAAGCATCTCCAATAAGTGCTAGCTGTATTTACAAAGGAGAAAGACCAAAAGGAGAGTCATACGGATACAACTATTAAGGTGTTGTGCAAGTTACTGACCAATTCAATGGCTAAGTATCAGCAAAAAGGATAAGAAGGCAATAGAAGAACAACTATGGGTGGCAACATAGAAGGAAAAGGCAAAGGCAAAGGAAATAGAAGTGGAGGATTTGAAGAGGAACTAAGAATTGAAGCCCTACAAATCTAGGAGCTGCAAAGCAAGGAAATCCAAGTTGAGAAAGTAGAAGATGATACAAGTAAGAAACTAGCTAATTAAAAGAAAGAAGCAAAGGAGAAGACTAAAATATTGGAGGATGCACATGAAGAGAAGTTAGGACCAACGGGGCAAGTAGGTCAATTGTATAAATGATTGCAAGAAGTCATTGAAAAATTTGTAGGATATTTGCTTTTTGACAACGTGATTAAAGTTAGTATAGAAACTTAGGAGTAATGTTTTGAAGAGAAGTGTGAAGAACTGGGAGGAAGCAATAGTGAAATTTTCTAGAGAAATTTAAAAGTAAGAATGCAAAGATTATAAATTATCTAAAGTATACAATAAAGCAAGTGGTCAAGAAGTTAGATAGAATCCTAGAAAGTGTATTGGAGGAAGATTAGGAGATAGGATTTTTTGGGGTCAGTCAAAGTGCTTGTTGTGATGGTTTGGTTGTGTTTACATCCAAAGGGCTCAGTATTTAAAGCCAGAATTTGGAGTTTCATAGGTTGATTTTAGTGATCAATCAGTGAAAGAGTTGATTGTTTTTTGCCATTTAATATCATCCTTGTGCAAGTGTATGCCTTAGAGTTGTCTCTATTTGTTGAATCTTTGTGATAGAATTGCTTTGCTCCTTGTGCGTTTGATCCTAAGAGATGAAGGTGAGAAACCAAGATCAATCAATGCCTTGATAGCCTAATAATGGTGGAAGTGTTAATAGTAAGCAAAAGATAGAAGCTAAGGAATGTAAATTGCATAGGCATATTCTGATTTTGGAATGTGACTTAGTCTCTAGAAGGATTTTTTCCTAAAATGCAAAGTTGTAGATCTTTGGACTTGGAGATCCTTCCTTAAGGTCAAATTTTGGCCTTGGGATAGACAAGTATAGCCCTTGTATTAGGTGTTTGATCTTTGATTTTGGATTCTAGACCTTTGTGGCAAAAATCAAGGAATGATTCATGTAGGAAATAGTCAATTGAATTGAAATAACACTTTCATGAGATTCAATGGAATTATTCTAATTATGAGAAATTAAAACTTGTAAACTTTTGTGATGCACCTTGGGATGTCTTTGTGATCTTACCTTGCGCTACTTTCTCTATTATTGCTATAAATTGATCCCAAACTTCCTCAATATTTTGGAAGTCCTTTCTCTTTGTTTCTTTCAAGTTTTTATTCAATGTTGAAATTCCATCAGTCACATCCTCCATCATTTAAAGTCACTTTGCTAAACTCTCCTTCTTCTCCTTCTTTAATTATTTGGCCAATCTGTCAAGTTATAAGGCCACTATCTTCTTGTATTTATACTTTGCAACTTTGAAGTAATTATCTTTTCCGTTCATGCTTTGAGTTCTCCCAAAATGCTGGCCACTTCTTCATCTCTTGCCTTGATCTGCTTTTAGTACCCAAGTCCAAAGATCTCCTATCTCTCTCTCCACCTTGCTTCTCATCTCTTGGATGGTTCCTACATCACTAAGTTCCCAATTTTGGAGCAAGAAGGAGAGATGCTTGCTCTAGATCAGCTCACTCCTACAATAGATTGCCCACTTGTTTCCTATTGGTGCACATAGAATTACTTTGGGGATCTTCCTCTTAGGTTTAGGAATAAACACCATGTTTCCTATCAAAATACTAAAAGCACAAAGAACAAAAATAGGATACTTATAAACATTGCAAAGTGCTATGAAGAACTAAAAAGATCTAGGATTACTACTTGCTCTTTAGGTTTGAGATTGAAAATCCTTAGTAGAAAGTGAAATTGCTTGATATGCACTCAATTTTATAGCTAGAGTTTTTGAGTCGTCAATCTTCAATGGATGAGCAATCACTCTTTTTACATGTGAACCCTTTGGTGAACACCAACACTACTTGGAGGTAGTTCTTTATTTAGGTGGTAATCCATTCAAATTAGTGTATAATCCTTGGGCCCAAAGGATTTTGGTTTTTCTCCCTTTGACCACCTTTTGAACTTGAACTCTTTTAGATCATTCCTTTGGAGTGCATTTATGTTTGTACTTATTTTCTTTGTACATTTGCATGTACAAACACAACTCCAAAGAGAACTCAACTAGGAGGTTTCACTTCTAGAACAATCAGTTATTCTTCCAAAACCTTATGAAAAATAGAGAAAACAATAAATAAACAACTTTAGCAAAAAAGTAGGCATCACACTATACTTGCACATAAGTAAGCACATGTAGAATTATAGGATCCAAGTTTTCTATCACAAACGCCATGAAACATAGGTGCAAAATGAACTACCATCCAAGCTTAGAAGTGGTCATGGTGCATATTCTAAAGCTTGATGAGAAAGGGTTTGGGAGAGGTAGATCAAGAGCATAGAACATCTCTTGGTTAAACTCACCCTCCCACACACGCTACTATTACTCTTCAAACATGCAAGACTAAAACATACTACTCTCTACAAGCCTCCACAGCTATATACATCAAAGATTTAGATGAGGACAAGATTGTAATCGACACAACCAATCACTTGAATGAACATAGATTGCTCACATGGTGATTGATCAACCATAGGACACCTTGCATTATCTACTAAAACACTACATGAATAAATGAAATTAAATTACTTTTCAATCACTAAACAAACCACAACACAATACCTCATGAACCCATTGTGTGTGATAGTTATCATGCATATATACATTGCTACAAAAAATACATTGTTGTCAATATCACACACAATAAAAGCACAACTCACACACATAAGTCATACATGGACTCTCAAGTGTCACAATAATTAATTTATTTACACAAATCAAATCACACTCAATCAGATCAGTACTTGATCTATCAACCCACAATCTGCCAATAATCGGACACTGGTTATAGTCAAGCCACACCCACTCTAGCTAAGAGAATCTAGGTGATGCTCATTGACCTCTGTCCACCATAGCCAAGAACTCAAAGGCTCAACATCAAAGAAGTGATCTCTTTAGAACTGCACTTCAAAAGTATACTCCCTTGGTCTCCAACCCTAATGGTCTTGCTGATGGCATCAGACAGTGTAAACCCATGTTAAGTGATGGTGAGCCCCGCCATGTAGTTAGTACCCCACACACAAAATCTGACTATCAACAAGAAGTCTATGAGTAACGACCAAAATACTCTTGACTACCAACACTACTACTATAAAATCTGAGCAATCTAGGTGCAATGCTACAAATAGTGTGACATCTATCATATTTATATACATTGCTACACAACACACATTACTATCAATATCACACACTATAGAAGCACAACTCACACATAAGTCATATATGGACTCTCAAGTGCCACAATTGCCTCCCTAGCTGGTGGTTAGATCACTCTAACTCAAGATAGCCATCTACTCCAAGTATATGGTAGACCCTATGGTAGGCAAAAGATCAAGAGGCCGGGTGCTATCAAGCCATATTGTTAGTCGCTTGTTTATAATCTATACCATATAAAGGATGAACTAGCTATAGGTCAAGTATATCTAAGACATAATCACTATCCTTGAGGAACCACAGTGAAGGAAGGAGTCATACATGCCATATGCCATCCTCTCAAACAATTATCACACACTAATATAGTAGCAGCTCCACCAAAGAGCCGCATAACATACACCGCAAGCCTACACGTGCAAGTGCTAAGCTTGGGTCCATAGTATCATCAATGTTTGGGAGGTGGTATGGCGCACAATTGCACACATGATCCTTCCAAAAAACACCATCACATCCTTCCAACACAAGGACTCCAAATGACAAAGCCTCACACACTCTCAAGATAGTGCGGCTTGTAGAAATATCACGTGTTGTTGGTGCTATCTATTATAGATATAAAAAATCATCTGGATGAAATTGACAAATCAAGGGTCTATACTTCCTCCTTAAATGGTAGCATAGCATAAGGTATCCATATGTTGAGCAATTGCTAAGTTCTCAAAGGCCATTGTCATCACTCTTTGAAAGATCTCTACCCATTGAGAACATGCGCTCATCCATACATTTGGATCGTCCAAGTCCAACACTATAGTAGCATCTTGATGAATGGTTGTAGGTAAATCTAGATCTCGTCCATAGAGTAGAAAGTAAGGAGAGAAGGATGCTAAGGAGGCATGTCGGCTGCATTGATAGCCCATGGCCAACCAAGGTAATTAGAGATCCCAATCTCCCAAGTGGACTCTCTACAAACTATACTTTTGCAATCTTCTCTTCATTGTCAGAACCACTCTCTTTGCTAAGCCATTTGCCTCAAGGTGATCTTGGGAGGTAGTACAATGATCAATGAAAGCCTTGTCACACAAGACCTAAAACTCCTCCAAGAACTTTAAGCCCTGATCAATCAAAATCTCAACTGGTGCACCAAATTGACTGAGAACTTGATCTAGGAACAAGTAATCTATCCCTTCATTGGACTTTTTAGGAAGTGTCACCAACTCAATCCACTTGGAGAAGTGCTCCACCATCACCAAAACATACCAATGATGTCTCACAATCAACGGTAAAGGTCCAATAAAGTTCAAAATCCAATGGTAACCCAATCCTATGATAGGTAATGGGTGTACCTATAGCATAGGAGCATTAAATGATGCTCTAACTTGGTCACAAACCACACATTTTGTAACAAACTACTATACATTGGTCTTCACACCACCAATAATAACTCTAGATTAAGCTATATGTATGCTTTACTCCAAATGTCCTAGCTCCTCATGAGCATGATAGACCAATTGTGGTCTTTGAGATGGAAGTGGTACTACCTTCACTCTACCATCCTCCTATACACAAAAAAGGTGTCTACCTTCCAATCTAAACCGTTTGGCTTGCTAAAGAACATGGTGTCTCTCCTTGGCCCCAACTATGCCACCCACAACCCTAGTGTGAAGATAGTCCATCACTAAGACATCATCATGAATGTCTCATTGCACCATACCACTCTCTCTACTCTTTGGATATATGATCTCAATAACTCCTCCTATATGCACTAAGAGAGATACCACCAAAGCCCCAAAATATATATAGAGAAAGGCATATGCATGCCAACCTGGCACCATCTCCTCATCTACATCACCATGCCAACATGCTCTGGTCTGATCCTACTTGTTGGGACATGGGTTTCTACTCAACCCATCTGCATCATGGTTCACCACTCCAGGTTTGTGAATAACCATGAAAATTATACTCATGTAAAATTAGAGCCCATTGTGCAAGCTTCCTTCCTTGAAAGCTTGTTGGACTTCATCAACCACTTCAATGGTTGATGATCAATGATGAGAATAAAGGGGTTACCAAATAGATAATATTGGAATATGTGCTACTGCTCATACTAATGCCAAGCACTCTCCCTCATATGAACTATACTTTGCCTCCATTGAATTGTTGGAACAACTACAATAGGCCATCACAAACTCCTTCTCCTCATCATCATGTTGGGTGAACACTTCTCCAAGCCCCAACATACTCCAATCAGTGTGAACCTAAAATGGGCATCCTCTAATCAGTCTCCTCAAAATAAGAGTAGATATCAACCTCTCCTTGAGCTCTACAAAAGCTCTCTCCTACTCATCTCCCTAACCTCACTCTTGTGTAAGCTTGGTCAACTTCATCAAGGCCTTGGCAATGGCATCAAATCCTCTAAAATAGCAGTGATAGAAGTTCACCAACCCAAGGAATGCTCACACTTTACTCACATCTAGAGGTTGAGGAATACGCATAATGGCCTCCACCTTGGTCTACTAAACACCAAGTCCTCCAAGGTAGATAGTGTGACCCAAATACTTAACCTAATCATGGAAAAACCTACACTTCCCAAGATGTAATTTGAGTCCATGAGATCTCAACCTCTCAAATACCTCCAACAAATATCTTTCATGCTCCTCCACAATAGTGATATACACCAAAATGTCATCAATATAATACCAAACAAAATCTATTCCAACTAGGATCCTATCCATGACCCTTCATAACTCAGCAAGAATATATTTAACCCAAATGGTAAGAACTTCCACTTATATAACACATCCTTGCCATGAGGATCAATAGCTTAAAATCTTGTCTTGGACTTATCCTCTCCTTGATTGGCAATTGATGATATCCTGCTCAAAGATCCAAAGTACTGAAAATCTTTGCATGCCCAATCACATCAAAGATCTCCTCCAATATAGGCATGGTATATTGATCAGCCTAGTCTATCAATTGATAGGATAGTAATATCCACACATCTGCATATTTTTGTAGTTGCTATGCATATCCTTCTTGGTTGGCATCACTTTAGCTGATGCATACACTCCATGTGAAATCTCTACCAAACCAACCTCAAAAAGGTCTCTACTTCGACTCTACATCAATGCTCGCTCCATGTCATTGTATTTGTAGGGACATTGAAAAATTAGTGTATTGCTAGTAAGCTCAAGCTGAATAAAAAGTTCCTTTAGAGCACCCAAATTCTGCATATTGAAGGCTAAACAACTTGTGTAACACCACAAGAACCTCCAAACTCTTTGTCTTTCCTCCTATAAGCTTGGGTCCAAGATCTGGCTCTCAAGCATCCTCTATAACTATTGTAGGAGTGGGAGACGTACTGATTGGTTGCTACCTAGGCCCTTGGGAACAATAGTGTCATGCTCCTAACCACTAGAGATACCAACCTTAGTGTGAAAGACTCCCTCCACTTTGGCTGCAAGCTCCATACGTCCTCTAGTTGCATCCCAAGTAGACCAAGGGTGTAATCCGAGTAGACCATGCTCACTTGGATGGACTCCAAGTAGACTATTCTCCTTAGTAGCCATTGGTTGTGTCCCAAGAATACCTTGCCCACTCGATCCATCGCTCCCAACATGTGCATGAATCATCTCAATAGGCACAGAGCTCATAAGTGTTCGAGTGGTGATGCCTATCAAGTGCATCCTATGCTGCTCTACTATACCAAGACTCACAATCCAGGTCAAACAATTCAGGTCCATAGCTTGACCTAATGCTTGATGCTTGGATGCCATTGACACTACTAGAACAACAATAATACCGGTACAAAAATATATCACCTGCTCTCTCTCATTGACATTGGGCTCCACCAACTACTATAATTGTGAATCTCAAACCAGTCCAAGACCTCCCTCTTGAAAAGCATGGGAACTTGGGAAACTCATAAGTGTGAGAAAAGCTACTTTGGGCTGTCCAAGTAGGATCACCACTACCATAGGTGACCTATTAACCACTATCACCATTTGAGACTAACGTCCAACATCCAAGATGTCATCAACAATGATGTGGTCTAGTCGTTGAATCCCATCATAAGCGCATTGTAGAACCTCTCTAGGTAAGAAGTTTTTCCACCAAAGACAAAGACAATTAGCTTGTGATCCCACTCTGGCTACATCTATCAACATGGTAGTTCTCATCCAAGAATGGATCTAAAGTGTACTCACCACCACCCGGATGCAAGAATCACCCATCAAAGGGATGTTCTCCAAAATGTAAGCTAGAGAAATGGACTAATGAACCTAGAGATGTCATAGTATCCATAACATCTCCCAAAACACACCCGAGTGGGGATCTTGAAGACTCAACCCTTGGCTCATGTGTTTATGTCCCTAACATGGCCATCCAAAAATCACCAAATGAATGGGACTATGTCTCTCCAAATCTTGCACCCCCAACAAGGAAATGTCTGCTATTAGGATCTTCTAGTAACCCCTTACTACTAACATTGGTAGCAACTCAAGATACCAATAGGCCAAGTGTGCCACATGATGTAGAGAGACTCGCCTGGAAATCTCATCTTTCTCCACATACAAGTACCTCTATACTCATATACTTGACTATAGTACCTTAGCTAGTCCAATACTAATCCCACCAAACAACTCCAATAGACATACTCCCTCTACTTGATACCAAGCAATGAGTGTGGTATCTAGAGGTGTCAAGGTAATTGACTCTGGAGGCTCATCCTCATATTGGTCTTCTGGTGGTTCAAAGGCTCCACTCCATGCCTATTGCACCAACCAATCTACATGTTATTGCAATCTCTCTTTTGAACTCCACAATGGAACATCCAAGGTAGATAGAACAATCCCACTCATAATCCATATCTGAGTGATCTCCTTTGGCATTGGATTATCCTTTGCATGGACGTTTCCCTCCAATAAATCACCAAGCCAAGTAACAAAACCATTAAAAGTTGAAATTGATGTTGCCATGGTCTCGGATTGTAGTGAGCCAAGATTGCCACTACTGAAACGTATTGGTAGGCAACATACTTGTTCTTCACCTGATTTCCAACCTGGTCTATAGGAGGTTGCCTCCTCTAATAGTCAATATTGAAACCCATGGGGTATAACACTGCTCCCCCAACTACACATCATATGACTCAACTACTATCAAAATGGCTTGAGCTCTCACCATAAAGCTATCAATTAGATGACTGGGCTGAATCTGAAAAACAAGCTCTCCATATGTGATGTACTATGTAGAACCACCCCTAGAGATTTCTGGATCTAAAATGGACACTTCTTCACATCAACCTTCCATAACTCCAAACCAACAATTGCAGCATTCCCCAACATAAGGGGCTGCGCACTAGAGTCTAGTAAGACTCTCTATGGTGTATAGACCTTCCCTAAAGGTCCCACCAAACTAAAAATCCCCCTTTGGTTATCCAATAGGACAACCCCAGGTGTAAAACATGCTTGCTCAAAGGCTGGTCTAGTTGGTAACTACTCCAATCTAGTTGTTGTTACCTACCATAAACCATTGGTCATTGAGAGGATCCCATGCTCCTAAACCAAGTTAGCTCCCACTATCAACCACCTTTGCTCTAGTAGTAGGGATCACCTCATCCCTACTCTCACAAAGTGTGGTAGCCAACCAAAATAGTGGTTGGGTAACCCAAGGTAAACATGTCACTGGCTAAGAATAATAGAAAGCGCATAATCAACTAAGCTGCCTCCAACATCGTGCTAGACTTAGTCTATATAGTAACAAGTGGCTGACTAGTAGGTAGTCCATCATACACCATATCACCATTTACCACACCTACACTATCTCTATGTTGGTTATGATGCACCAGAGGTATCATGTCCGTTGCCACAAGTGCACTCTCTCCTATGTTGAGGTCCACCACAAGTCCAACAAGCAACACCGCCACTCACTGGCTATTTTTGACCCAAAAATGAAGGTAAGGGTCTAGCTACACTAGGCTTTCCACCCACTCCATAGGATTTGGGCTGTCCACTCTATCCTCAAAAACAAACATGGCATGGTGCACTTTGGAAGAAGTAACAGTTGTGGTTGAGGTCTCTTTACCAAATCCAAATTTCACCACTCTGTCCTCCACCACGTTAAGCTGAATATGCTAAGCCAAACCAAAGACACATTGCCAAAGTAGGCAAAGTAGCCTATAGCAACATAATATCATGAACTCTACATTGCAACTCCTTGTCCAGTATCCCATACCAAAATTGGACTACCTAGGTCTCAATAACTCCATGAGTGACACTGATCAGTCATCTTATGCAAGTGTATGCCTCACGTAGTCTCTCTCTAGCCTTAAGTTGGAAGTCTTACAAGCTCCTCAGCTTGTCAATTTGCACTCCTTGGTAGTTCTGCTGCAAACACTAGCAAAACTCTATCATGGGGATAAACCTCGACACTAAACCACATCTTTATAGTAGTACCTCCACTCGTAGTAGCACCATCTCCAAGTGATCCACCAACGCTACTAGAATTAGAACTTGTGGGTACAATTGATCTACCTTAGAAATGGAGCCTAAAGTGATGGAGACATAGTTTAGAGACCAATATTATTTCCAAGCTCAATCTTCTCCAAGTGAGCTCTCTTGAACTCAAAGTAGTCATCCATCGGTGGACCCTCCAAATGCTAAAAAACCCCCTTCCATGCCATGAAGGTGTGAACAAAGTCAAATTCCGCATCTATTGTAGATCACACCAACTATTAAACTCCTAAATGAAATCATCCAACTCAATGGTACCCAATATACTAGAGTAACAATTGGGGCCTTTGGAGGCTCCATTAATCTTGTCCATATCCCACAATAACGGTGCAAACACACCAAGTGCACTCTCAACTAAATCAGCTCCTACATCAAACTCCAACTTAGAGTCAATCTACTCTTTCATTGGGACCCAAGATATAGGCTAATATTGAGTGCTACTCTGGGTAAACCTATTATGTACAATGGCGCTATCTCCTCTGGATCCCCTAAAGAACTACATCAACATAGTAATTGGAAATTGCAACCCGCAACCTTAACCACCACAAGTACACAACCAAGTTCCAATGTCACCAAGTGCAAACATCACCAAGTGCCAACGTACCAACCAAACATCACCCACCAATGTAGCTTTAACTACAACAACTACACTAGGGGAAAGAGCAACATGTAACCTACCATCACAACATTCACTCTCATGGTCTATAGGTCATCACTTCTTGCCTCGCCTGAGAGAAACATAGGTTGTCTAATTGGTCATCACTCTAGTCTCACTACTCAGAGCACACCAAAGCACCAATGCTCTAAAGTCAGGGCACCTCATACAAACATGGTGCAAAAATAGGAAGCATGGAATGGAGGGGGTCCAATCACAAGAAATCTAAAAAAAAACACTCCATCTCATAAATCAACAATATATTGACTCAGCCACTATTTGGCATTTGATGTAATATGAGTTATCTACTTTCAAAGCTATTAAGATCACCAAGAATGAGATCAAATTACCTGTCCTAGCCAAAGCTACAAGTGTATAGATAACAATAGAATAGTCACTAGAACAACAAGTGAAGGTGTACCAATTGGCTAGGGCACCAATCTAAAACTAGAGATCTAGAGGTCAAACCCTATTGAGCACAATCTAGTAGGATGGGCAGATTTTGCCAAACACTAACCAAAATCTACTCTAAACTAGCTAGCCTCACACTAGCATGTTGGCCCTTCTAGCCCTTCTATGCCTTTGTAGCCTCTGATAGCCCACAACCCTATGCCTTGAAGCCTCTAAATGCCAAAATGAGGTCTTTCTTCTTGCCACTTCAAACTCTCTCCAAATCTGGCAAAACTCCTCCAAATCTGGCCAAGCTCCTCCAACTTGAGCCAAAATCTGCCACTTTGAATCCTCTCCAAATTTGATGAAATTCCTCCAAATCTGGCCAAAATCTAATGCAAAATCTAACACATATCCCTAAAGTTGGCTGACCGTTAAATCCTTCACTAAATCTTCATTTGAGCTAAATTGGACAAACCAGATTCTCCAAATTTGTAATTCATAGGGATGGGTTCCCAACTCCACCTTCAATTTCACTTTTTGAGCTCAACTCGTACCAAATTGGTCCTGCTTTCACCTCTTAAGCTCAAAATCACAACTATTGCTTGAAAGTTGCTTATCTTTGTTTGAAATTATAGCCATTGCTTTTGTACACCGTCTTCCTCGCCAAAACTAAATCAATTCAAAGACCTTCTACACAAGATCACTCTCAAGAGAACTCTGGCCCATGATCAAGCTACCAATGATCAGCAAGGCTTGGAAATACCACCAACACCTTTAGTCCTTGCACTCAATTTCCCTTTGACCTCATTTCTCTGATGTAATTAGTTAGTTTATGCAACTCAAATCACACTCAATCAAATCAATACTTGATATGTCATTCCATAATCTGCCAACAACTATGCATTGATTACAATCAAGCTACACCCACTCTAGCTAAGAGAATCCAAGTGATGCTCATGGCCTTTGTCCACCATAGCCAAGAACTTGAAGGCTCAACATCAAAGAAGTGAGCTCTCTAGAGTTACACTTTGAAAGTATACCCCCTTGGTCTCCAACCTTAACAATCTTGCTGACGGCAAATTGACGGTGCAAATGGTGCTAAGTGATGGTGTGCCCTATCATGTAATCAGTACCCCAAACATGAATCTGGCCGTCAACAAGTAGTCTATGAGTAACTACCAAAATACTCTAGAATACCAACACTACTACTCCAGAATTGGAGCAATCTAGGTGCGATGCTACAAATGGCGTAATATAAAAAAATCCACTTTGGAATCTTTGAAGAACCCCAAGCAAACATGGTGTGCAAACAAGAAGTAGAGAATGGAAGGGGACCCAAATCACAAGAAGTCAATCGATAATCTTCCAATTCATAACTATTCAACAAGATTGACTCTACCACCATTCAATATTTTGATATATTAGGACCTTCTTTCTACTCTTGCTATGCTACAATCACCAAGGATCTGATATACTCTCTTAGCTAAGGATACATCTATGTAGATATGAGTGCCACTATATATACATATTCATGTACATGAGCAATAGTCAACATATACATTAGAAATAAACATATACATAAACATCAACTATATACTTTGCCATATACATCAGCAATAGATTCATATACTTTCAACAATAGTTTCATATCATTGATTGATTCATATACATCACCAATAGATTACATATACTTATCCATATACATCACCAATAAATTCAATTACTTTGCAATATATGTCAATAATAAATTAAATATACTCTACCATATATTAGCAATTGATTTATACAGTCTGCCATATATATCAATAATAGGTTTGATAAATTATGCTATACACATCAACCATATATATTAGCAATAGATCCCATATATTGTGCTATATATATTAGCCATATACATCAAAAATAAATTTCATATACTTTTCCGTATACATCAACAACAGATTCATATACATTACTATATATATCAATAATAGATTCCATATACTCTACTATATCCATCTACCATATATATCAAAAATAAATTCCATATACTCTACTATATACATCAACAATAGATTCATAAACTCTGCCATATATACCAAAAATAGGTTCCATACTCTATTATATACATTAGCAATAGATTCTATACACTCTAAGTCTACTCTACCATATACATTAGCAATTGAATCTGCTATATACATCAGCTATTTACATCAAGAATAGATTTCATGTACTCTACTATAAACATTACCTATAGATTCCCTATACTATGCTTGTTCCATATACATTGAGTATACTCTACTATATATATCAACAATAAATTCCATATACTCTACTCTTTCCATATACAAAAGTAAGAGATTCATATATTCATAAACTCTACCATATACATAAGCAATAGAATACTTGTTCCATATAGATCAGCAATAGATTACATATACTCTAATTGTTTTGCGATTAGATTGCATACACTCTACTTATATATCAGCAATAGATTTAATGCTCTACCATATACATCAGCAAAAAAATTTTTATTCTCTGCTTGTTTTGCCATATGCATTAGCAATCGATTCCATATCTTTTTTCTATTCCATATACATCAGCAATAGATTTCATACACTTTCATATAATAGATTCCATTTACTCTACCAACAAGGAACTCTCACTTCAGCAATAATAGATTTGATATACTTTGATATAATAGATTCTATATACTCTACAAACAAGCAACTCTCACTTCAACAACAAATTCCATATACTTTGCTTGTTCCATATATATATATATATATATATATATATATATATATATATATATATATATATATATATATATATATATATATATCAGCAGTAGATTCTGTATCTTTTTGATATAAAAATTGAATTTATATACTTTGCCAACTAGCAACTCTTATTATGTTTGTGTAGTCAAAATCAGCAATAGATTCCATATACTTTGATATAACAATAGGTTTCATATGCTCTTCCAACAAGCAGCTCTCAATTTTTGTAATAAAAAATGAGCAATAGATTCCATATACTTTGATATAATAGATTCCATAAACTCTACAAACAAGCAACTCTCACGTCTTCTGTGTAATCAGAAATCAGCAATAGATTCCATATACTTTGATACAATAGATTCCATATACTCTTACCAAGCAACTCTCACGTCTTCTGTGTAATCAGAAATCAGCAATAGATTCCATATACTTTGATACAATAGATTCCATATACTCTTACCAAGCAACTCTCACTTCTTGTGAGAGTTGCTAGTTTGCTAGCTAACACGTTTGAGTGATTATCTTGGAGTCCTAGTATATCCTAATATGGAATCTATTGTTGATTTCTGATTACACACAAGAAGTGAGAGTTGCTTGGTAAGAGTATATGGAATCTATTGTATCAAAGTATATGTAAAAAGAGAAAATGATGGCATATTTGCGTCTCCAAGGAGTACTTCCAAATAAGCACGACGACCTCACTCAAAATCTACAAGGGCATTCATTCCCTCACTTAAGCTTAGACTTATCCAAATATAGTTAAACCGCCAAAATCCTCCCACGATAAAAAGACAAGCATACCTTGCGTTTGCAGTTTACATAGGTTCAACTTTTCTCTCCTACTTTTCCCAATCAAACACCCTACAGCAGCAGCAGCAGCAGCAGTAGTAGTAGGATGTCCTCGCTTCCATAGCTTCAGTTTCCAAAGGGGAACCCCTACACTTTGCCCAGTCCTTTGAAATAAAGGCAAGAAATCACAAAACATAACCCCGTGGGAACCTGATTCATTACTATCTATAGATAGATACCTGGTAGCTATTTAGTCAGAGTTATCACATATCGTTGATCCCTATAAGCACTATACTAAGTGTGAAAGAATATCCATAGGAACTCCACCTAGAAACGCACGAGAAAAGAGCTCTAGAACTCACCAACAACTCTTTCTATCTATTACCTTTCTGCACGTAAGTGTTAAGATGTCACCCACTTCCACTATTATGGAAGAAAGTCCCAATAGGCATGTGCTCGCAAAGAATAAACCTCCCTTCCTCGGGATAGCATAGCTCTTACAGAGAAATCTCTCAAGTATACTACAATATACTGACGGCCGAGTTCCATCCGTACAACACTACAGTATTTGTGTTTTGAATTAGAGATTCCAGTTGAGATCCACTAGCTTCACGCCAAATGCTTGGCAGCAAATGTCTGCTTTTCGGTATAATATATGTTTATGCCGTTGAGTGGATGCCTTGGTAGGTCATGTAGTTTTTCTTTTCTTGTTTTCTCTCTTTTTCTCGATTCAGAACTCAGGGTACACGTATACTGAGAAACCAAAATTTTAATCATTTTTCTTGTATGCTATATCTCATGATTGATATCCAGCTTAGCGCATCTGTGCATGTTCACTCTTTTCTGCAACTTAAGGAGGGTATGCACAGTGTAATATTTGTTCAAATGATTCATTCTGTTTGTAACTCTTATTGTGAAAGGGTTTGAAATTCTCACCACAGATGAGTTATTTTAAGAATCTCCATACTGTCATACATAGCCAATACCAGAAAGTTATTTGACTATTTTCGACCAAGTGCTTAAGAGGTAGATAACGTGCAATCGAGATAAAAGAACAAATTCATATTCATTCAGTCCAATTCCAATGACTATCTATTTGGAGTAACTAACAACTTAGTGGAGGGTATGTATTACACTCTCGCAAATAAATATCCGACAATCCAAAATATCCCGAAGAGTCCAAAACTCGTCATGATGCATGATGCAAGATTCAGTTAATTCGAATGACCTTGATCTTTATCGTCCAAGTCTAAGGAGAAGTCAAGGAGGAATATCCTATTTTGTATTCTTTGTTGTTCACCTGTTGGCGCTAGTTAAAGATACTCAAATCTTTGAAGATCCTAAAAGGTATAGCTATTTACAACATTTCTTAGCATTTAGCGGTCTTAAAGAGGACAAAACAGCGAGCATTAAGATTCATTGTCGTATTTAAGTGAAACTTCAATGACCTCTGATAATTCCATGATTTTCCGTGTTTATAAAAAGCACACCTCGATCGGAGACTTTTCCATTATTTCACGTCCTGTATAACAGAAAAGCCTTCATGGTAAATAATGTAACAGGACTCTAGTGATCCTCACCCCACCGTGCACCAATCTCTTTTTCTTCCCCTGATCCATACAAACTTGGGTCCTGAACTTGGGTTTGCACCAAGGGTCTGTTGGTGTAAACCCAAGTTCATGACCTCCCACTGAGCTCTTATACGCGGTTCAAAATGAAAATAGGAAGAAAAAGAACCCAAATGACACCTTACTTTAGATAAATAACGACGTCCTCTTGAATAACACTATAATTTTCGATCGGGTCTTTGGAACCCTCCAGGCAATTAATTCACTTCGATTGTTTTGACCCAATGTCTCGGTGGTTTTCTACACTTTTGGCCCGTCTTTACGACTAATCTGCAGCATTATAGGAAAGATGAATAAAAAGTACTCGGTCGGATGACAAAGCAGTAGTCTAGGCATTGATATTAGCAAACATTCTTCCTTTGTCTGGCGGAAACGTAGCGATTACATAACTTCGAAGGGATGTCAACATAGAAATCTCGTACACGAGGATAGAGAAAGATCTGGTAGAAATTCTGCTCACTTGAGTGGCGTATTATTGCGGACTATTGAGGACAAGATAACGCGAAGATGGACCTGCAAACCTATGCTTGGAGGCACGGTATATCCCCAGAAACAAAATGCACTTGGAGAAAAAATTTCCGAGAGTCACAAACAAACAAACCGTCGTGTGGAGGTAGACAAACCACGAGAGACGTCCATGTGGTGCTCATCTGTGTATCTATAACGATCGTTCCTCGGGCTAAGAACAATCCGTCCGGAGGTGGCCGCCTGCCGTGAATCCATTGACTGAAGACTGCGATCTTATCCGGGCGGCACCAGTTTGTCCTTGGATATGGATAACGTCCCAGGAGGGAAGGAGGAGGAAGAGGCACCCAAGTCCGTCCATGTGAGTGAGCAGTGTCCTGACTGACGGCCTTGTCTTGGCCCCATGCAAGACAAAGCGAGGTGCGATACATGCCTCCACATCTTGGGGCCACGTCCGACGATGCCAAGCTTGTGTGCCATGCGGAGGAGCGCTATTCCGGTTAGTTTGTCGTGTTGGAAACGGGTATGGTCATTAGCCAGTCCCTTATGGAAGTCGCGGGGGGAATGGCCCTGGATTGACAGATGGGCGGAGCGGTGGATGCAGTATTGATTGACGTACGTTATGATGGGCAGATTCCTGGTGAAGGAGAAGCAAATGAAGACGCAGGATACTACCACTTTGTGGTGCATTATGAAGCAATGGAAGAGCGGAGGAAGTAAATTGAGCCTTCAAAGAGAAGAAACCAGAAAATTTATCTCTCCCTTTGCACGAGTGAATTCTTGTGAAGGCAGGCGGGAGGGAGGGGGCAGAATTGGATTCACTTGTCCTCTTGCAGGTCCATTTCGGCAAAATTTCTCTGCAAATAAAGACAGAAGCGGTGGGGTTTACGACGGAGATTCAGAGATGAAGAGCATTTATTGTTCATTCGCATCTTCAGCGGGAGGTCCTTTTCCTCTCTCCCTGGGAAAAGGGAAGATGAGGATCTTCCCTCTTTCTAGGAAGGGAAAACTCTAGAGATCATTAGAAAGGAATGAGTGATCGATGAAGTGTAACTTGGTGTACAGAGATTCGTGGGGCAAAAGTGATCAATACTTCAAGAAGACGAGGAAACTCGATGAGTAGGGAAAAGAAGTCCGAAAAATTTCAGGCTTGGTCCGCCATAAGATATACCGAAGGTGCCTCGAGGAGACTTAAGGATACCACTACTCCTTACGGTCGCCTTTTCTGGGTTCAGTGGGAAAGGAAGGACGGAAGAGGTTTCATCAAGAGCCAAAAGAGCATAGGGAGGGAAATGAGCAGGATAAACAGGAAATGAAAGGGTAATGCAGGCAGGCAAGGAGTGTTTGATTGATTCAGGATGGGGAAAAGGTTGTGAGCGCAGAGACGTGCGACCGTTTGTGTTTGGTTGAGCCAGGCAGGAGCTGGAGCCAAGGGGCCATGTGTGACGAGAATAAGAGGGTGAAACGCTAGAGGTGACGAGGACAGAAGGGTAAAAGATTGGTAGGGTGGCCTGGAGGCATGGCCCCATTTTACCTCTTTTGTCTCTCCCTAGTACGGCTTGATGGGGTCCTCCCAACCTTCAAGTGATGTGTTCTAGTGATGTGTTCTATGTGATCGTCTTTTTCTTTGAGGCATGGTGCCAAGTAAGAAGAAAAAGAAGAGAGCCAATGGCGAGGGGCAGTGAGGTGCACGTTGGGATCTACCAATTTTGACCTATTCGCTGGAACAGTGATCCCATAGATCTTCTCGCCGGCAAATCTGGCCATCATTCTTTTCCAGATTATATTCCCAGCTCTTACGCCTAAGCTTTCTCCGGGGGTATTTATACTCTTACACCTGCAAATGCAGTTCGCATGCATTGGATGATGTTTTCCTACGCGGTCGCCTACTGCATTGTCATTGGATGAATGGAGGGTTACCTCACCAAGAATCCGCTGGGGAACAACTTAAGGGTGAAGTATAGGATTTGAATACCGCCATTCTTGCTCCTGGGGACCGCCAACAAGCAAGGAGTGCTTCTAAGGACAGGGGCAGTCCTTAGCTTCTTGCTCGTTCAACCAAAACCCAAATCCATTTATTCAGCTCAGGAAGAGGTCACAGGAGACAAAGCTGTTGTTGGTTTCTGGCCCAGAGAGACCACAGTCAATAGCGCTCCGTTTAGCTGACTCCGTCTAGCAGGAGAGCCCTAACTGAAACTTCTTGTCGTTTCAATAACAGCTAGTTCTACACGCTTCCTCACGGACAACACAAGAAGCGCCGGTCGCTCGAGGCCCTCATTATTCTCAGACTTGAAAGTTGCTGCTGCAGTTTCTACTGTACCACCCGTGGGTGCCACTTTGTTGAAACTGTTTTGAATCTAATAACAAGCAGCAGCAACTGCAACTCCGCTGCTTAGATCACTCGCAGCGGAGATATTCTTTTTTTCCTTCTGCATATCCAAATCCGTCTAGTCTCGCTTTCTCGCTCCCTCCTATTAGCAAAGCATGTGGCGCTTACCTCGTGCAGCTCGAAGCCATGCTTGTATTGTCTATCTATATATAGGCTTGTTTAGATGGATAGATAGACAAGAACGGCATTCAAGATCAGCTGCAGTACATACTTTGTCATGATTGTTGAACTCCTACTCGATAAGAAGACGCAGGCCCTTCGGCGCTTTTTTGACTGCTTCGCACCCTTATTCGCAACGATACCGTAGGAGAAAGAAACAAGGAATAACTGCATATAACCTGGGTGACAGATAAAGGTCGCTCTGGTGTGGGGGAGCTTTAAATTTGTGGAACCTCGCTCGGAGCAGAGACTCGTATGAAATCAAAAACTTTCAGCCCTATTTATCTTGGATACACTTTTGAAGATTAGATTACGAGGTTAACAATAAAGCGAAGAATGACATGTACCGAAGAGAACGATGTGCCAGCCTTCACGGCTATGCTGAGAGTTTGCTGCTTGTCCATGTTTCACAATGCAGCCAAACGTCATCCTCTCATTCCTCCCATCTTTGCTTGCTTTGTTTCTCGGTGAAGAGACAGACTACGAGTACTTGCAACCCCGAATGTCTAGGCCTGCGTAACCAGGGGATAAAATGCTTTACTTTTGCAGACTACAACTTGCTACTTACCAAAGTTTCTGAAGGGGAAACACAAGCGTTTCCTCGCTTAGCTTCCGAATCTTTCCTTCTCATTGTAGTCACCTACACAGGCCGAGTAGATACGAGCTGATATGTGCAAGGACTAATGCTGATCAGCCATACTGACAGTACCTACGTTGGGATGCTCTCAGACGAAATACCGAAAGGCGTCCTCCTGGAGGCTTACATAAATAATTAAAGATGTCTGGAAACAAATATGAATTTAACAAGCGAGTGCTTGCTGAAACCACATCCATACTGCATTATTCGACTGAGTTTATGCTTTTGCCAGATCTGACAGAAAGCAGATTTGTTTTTATCGAAGGATTCCTTGGTACGAAACTGGAAGAATTCATAATAGATCAGGTATTCCAAAATGTTAGTGTGGAATATGCTCGGATCATGAGCTCAACTGCAGTGCTCTTCAAAAGTAAGCCTTATCGAATCAACAGAATATCAGACTTCGAAAGGTACGACGCTCTACGTGCGCTGCTGACATTGACATACATGGGCCGAACGAATCTTGCCATGCAAGAAAACAGCAGCCAAGCGCCACTGCGAGGACATGAACACCACCCACCATAATTTAAGAAATGGACATGAAAGTTTTTAACGAACCAAAAGAATAGGTCCAACCTTGCAGCCGTGTTATTTGATCGTTACCAGTATCTGACTAACGTACATACATGCATACATACATCAGAGATTGTAAACTCTGAAATCTGTGTCTTTGTGCGTATGGTGTTTGTGTGAATCCGGGTCTGTCTTGCTTTATTTTCAGTTCCCGCGGAGGGAACGAAACACTAGCCAATTGTAACTTGCTTTGTCATACACGTATGCATTCGGCAGGCAAGCGATGAAGCATTTTTCATCCTTGAACTAAGACCTTAATTCCCTACTATCCATGCGATTCAAAAAGTCACCGCATTTTCTGTTCGATCTTCTCTTCAGCCAGCTTGGTACCCAAGTGTGTACCAAACATGGGTATCTCGTCCTCCATACTAAATCATTTCTTGAACTTCAAATCGGTGATCATTCTCCTTGTCCGAAAACATGCCGCTGCATTCGTCTGCGGAAACATCTGACACACTCGGCCACACTCCGCAGGGATGAGTGGTATCCGTCCGCATAATCTGAACTGCGGGAGGGTTTTGCCGGAGAAGAGGATCATCCCATCCACCGATGGCCTACACCTCCAGCAATAAAGCGAGCAAGCCTTTCCACAGGAATTGCTCCGCTTGGCGTCATGACGACAATACAGGTGAACCTATGCTCTCAATCAAACCTTGCGTTTGAAAGGCGCCAAGTGACCCCAACTAAAAAGCGCTCCCAAATTGGCCTTGTCGATGAAAACTCTCAATACATCTCCTGTCAATCAGCAACCAGTATCTTACATCTCGGTCCAGCAACAGTTTGTGATTATTCGTCGTTCGTCATGTACTATGACAGCAGCAGCAGTACCAGATGGAAGGACATATAATTGTCCGTCAAGTGAAAGGTTCAGTGAACGACATCTCACAAATTCCTGTGCCTGTGGGCCACATTTCGCTCCTAGGTGACGCAGGATATCGATTGTGCTTGCACCAGGTTGAACCAACTTACTTATTAGACCTATAAGTAATGTGCTTGCACCAGCTTGAACTTACTTGTAACCTGTAAGTTAGCTGCTTGCTTCGATTCCATGGTAATGGGCTGCTGCACCAGCAGACTATGAAGCATGCAACTCACGTCGTACTTGAAGGCCAAATCAGAAGAATGTACGTACTGTGTGTCGTCGAGAACCACCTGATTTTGATCTGTAGACGACGACTGGCCGGCGAACTTCAAGAAGGTAAAAGCTATCCGATCCAATCACAATATTTTTCCAATGTGTAGAGAGAGCCAAAGAGCTCTTCTTAATCGGTAGAGCGAACCATCATAGAAAAGAAATTCCCACTGCAGAGGATGATGATTCCGGGCTCAATGTACGCCACTCAGCACGTCTGGAATCCCCTGCAAGTACGCTTGCCACCAATGGCCCCGTCCGCCCTCCGGGTGGTACATCGAAAACCAAAGAGCAAATTCCGAAGCAAGCTCCGCGTCGATCTGCATCTCATGCTTTCGCTTCTCCAGCAGTTCTTCGGAAGCGAGAGTGGAGCGACAGAGAGGACACGTAGTCTGACCATGCCCCAGCCATCTGTCCAGGCAATCTTTGTGGAAAATATGCGAGCACTGGGGAAGTTGAACGACTGATTCTTTCGCTTGGAAGTCACATAAGCAGACAGAGCACTGGTGTTCTTCTTCGTCGCAGAACCTGCCGGCAATTTCCTCAAATTGGACGCCCGGAAGGCGGGACCGGATGTCTTCTACTAACGAGTCCCTAGACTCAAAGCCTGATCCGGAGGCACTGTCATCGTTGTAAGCCCAATCAGATGATCCGACCACAACTCGGGACACCGGGTGCTGCCATCCTCGACCTAGCAGAAGGTTGAAAACCGAGCAAGCCGTTTCCTTGAGCACAACGAGGGATAGAGCAGCTTTGAACACCATCACAGGAAACATTACGCCGTACACACCTGGAAATCCCATTGACTACTGTTCCAGTGCAATACCAATTTTTGATCTCCACAGAAATAATCTTCCTCTCGCTGACTGGCTGGCCTGGTGCCTGGTAGTCGCAAATGTAGGCTGCTCAAACACGACAAGCAGCCAAACCCAATCGCCTCGCCTACTACTCCTCCACAATCACTTTCTTCGCACTCCAATTGCTATATGCTTGAAATCGTTTAATACCTGCAGCAAATTTCAGATTACTCAGTCTAGTCTCTCTCTCTCTCTCTCTCTCTCTCTCTCTCTCTCGGTCTGTCTCTGTTTGGGAGCGGAGGAATAAATTGCTAATGCGTGAAAAATTTGGAGAAGAGTAAGGGTGGCTAATGTTGTTGTTGTCGTAAGGAGGCGATCCAGAAGTACAAGACTATGAAAGAGAAGATCCCGTCCTCTACTTCTCCCCTTTCTCTCTCTGCGACAAGCAATGGAAGGGGCAATCGGTGTCTCTTATTTGAGTCTTCTGTCGGGACTACTGCCGCTACTCCTGTTCTACGAGACCCAAGAGATTGTCTGTCCTATTTCTCCTGTAAAGAGTGCGGTTCCTTCGTTGCCTTCGCTTCGGTTGGGTGGCTGGTTGTGTCGCTGGCGTTCCTCTCCACGAGCCGCACTAAATGCCGTTCTTAAACATAAGGACGGGGAAAGAGGCCCTCCACCACTGTTGGCGCGCCATGTAAGCAGCGCGGTCCGCTACCAAGCCTTGAAACACATGGTGACATGGACAACGCATGTGGTCGAAAATTTTGAGACGGGATAGACGAACGGTAAATTGCTAACCCTTGAGCAGAAAGCGACAAAGAAATGAAGATGCACTGCCACGTACAAGACTTTCTTCCACCTGGCTGTAAACACTTACTGCATCGGACACGCGTGGTCCCCTGGGGTAAAGTTTGTAACCCATGTGGCCTTGTCCGGAAACAAGACGGTCCCTTCGAGTTGGTAAACGGGCCCGCTTTATATACCGGTATTTTGGATAGAGAGCGACCCGGCGTCCGGTACTTTGCCGCAGGCACGACTCTCGTGCCGGGGCCAGTCCAATTCCTTCATAAGTCCTTTCCACTGCGGGAAGAGTGCCCGCCCCCATGCTCAACCACCACTCTTGTGCCTACTGGACTCCCCGCCGGATGCCCGGCGTACGTCCGGGAAGTCAGTATCCCTGAAGCTACTCGCGTCCGAGTACAAACCTGACTAGAGTATAAGCAAACCCGGGCAGACCAGACAGACAATACGTGGCACGAGGAATACAACTACTCCGGAAGTTCTGCATCCGCCTCTTGGCGATGTTCTCCATGACCACGCCATGCCGGACTCCGTTCCTGTACAGGAGGAACGGTGCTGGTCTAAATAAAGCATTTGAAGGACGGTACAGTAGTTTGCCGCATGCAGACACATCCAGAACGATCGTACCGCAAATAAAATCCGACCATTCACCGCACAAACAAGTTCAGGGGCAGGGCAGGCTCATGAACACGATTCTTCTCAGGCGGACGTGCAAGGGCGTGTCTGCTAGGGCTTTAATCTTCGTTATTGCGAATTAGACTGCTCCCGGCAATGATTCAGTTCGATGCTACCACGACTGCAGCAGCAGTTTGAGATATTGAAATCTGCCCGAATTCATGTTCGTTGACTGATATTGACTTCCAAACTGACAACTGAAATGCATGCGAATTTGTGAAATTTTGAAGTGAGATAATTTTTGGTACTTTGATTGACAGACAGGGTTGCAGAGACTTTGATTGGGTGAAGGAAGAAGTGGGAGAAGATTCATTTTGGTACTTTGTTTGACAGGAGAGGGTTGCAGATTGTATGATTGGGTAGAAGGAAAGATAGAGAAATACTGTGTACTGGCTTGGGTTTGTTCTTATCTACTGATTTGTTTCATTTGCCTGTGGCGGTGGTGCGGCGGCTGCGCTCCCAGCAGCTTGACATATCTCGTCTACCACAAGGGCGTCATCAGTGGCAAGTGTTGCTAAATGGTTTCCTGGTTTCTAAATCACATGACCTCCGTGCATGAGGAGATCAGATCGGCCACCTTTCCATTCCTTCGTTCGGCTCTCCCTCTTCTCATCTTCTTCCCACCTTAGGACTTGCTGTTGTCAATCACAACCCAAACTACGCCCTCCCCTTTATGCATCCACTCCGCTGACAGACATTCCTAGGCACTTCAACCTGACGTAGCTGAGATTATCACCTACGCGCATCCAAGGTATTATCTCCTCTCCTTCCACTTACCTTCGCCAAGAATGTACTATTTCTGATTAGATCTCTATCTCGAGTTTCAGTTCGACCAACCAACAATCTTTCATCTTATGAACGAAAAGCTACATATTGATGACCATATAGAACCAATTTTCATTGGCTTTTGTTTATTATAGAAAGTTGAAGCGAACATTTTAGACTTAGAGGGTATGAGTTGAGCATTGAGCAGAAGAGCAATCCCAAAGCCTTTTGGAAGAAGATTGCTATTAGATCTCCATTGCTGGACTTGAAAAACCTTTGTAACTATGAAAGATCTATAAGTTTTCACTAATGCTCCATGCATGGCACCTAGCCTTGGATCTCCTTGCACCATCTCTGAAGCTGATGTCAAGTACCAACTCAAGAAGTTTGCCAATGGTAAGGTTGAAAACCTTGATGGACTTTGTGTTGAAATTTTGAAATGGGTTGCAATCATCTGATTCCAGTATTCATTTATTTCTTGAATGAAGCAATCAAGTGTGGCTTTCCTGGCATGTGGGGCTTGAAGAAGGTAGTTCACATCTGCAAATCCAATTTGATAATACACAGGTTAAGCATTCACCATGGTCCACACAAGAAGATCTGTGGTTTGCTTCATTGAGGCTACGTCCATGGGAACACACCAAAATTACATTTCTGATCATCAATGCGTGTCACCAAGAGCTCCTACTAGCCCGCACATATAGTAATCCAGCCCTAGACTTACTGTCACAATCACGCTAACTTGAGTTACTCCAGACTTGAGTTTACTCCTAAGAATCTCCCCCTTGACTCATGTCGTGGTGTCCTTAACCTCTATTACCTATATGATTACTCTGCAAGAAGTCCAAGAAGGAGGCCTAACATAGGTCCCTCTGTAAACTAGAGTTAACTAGAACTAAGTTGGAGCCTAAATAGGATAGAGTAAAATCATATGTAGAGATAAAACAACTGCTAATCTACTCTACTTGTGCCCATATACAACGCCTGCAGTTTGACACGATGTCTCAAAAACTTTCCAAATATATCACTTTTGTAAAAGCATCAGCAAGATTGAGTTTATTGTCAATCTTGACTAACTCAATCATATTATTAGACACAACCTGTCTAAGAAAATGATACTTGATGTTGATGTGCTTCATTGTATTGTCCATTACCTGATTCATAGCTAGATATAAAGCACTCTGGCTATCACAATGTACATTCATCATGTCAGGAGTCAATCCCATCTCTATGATAAGCCTGTCCAACCAAATAGCTTCCTTCACTGCTACTACATACTCAGCTTCTGTAGTAGACTGAGCTACACACTCCTTGGGAAGGGGACAACAGCTGGAAACGGTTGCGTTAGAGCCTAAGCTAGTGATGCTTTTGGTTACTGGACTTTCACCATGTAGGTGCAAGACTCAACTGCTTTGCCTAGCAACACAACACTGACGTAATTGAACAGATCAAGCAAGTTCAAATTGTCTAAACATAAAACCTATTAAGCCAAAAGAACCATGTAGAGCCACAAAAGTCCATAAACCACCTAATTGACACCAACGCTTAAAATCACCTTGTGCTTCAGGCCCCCATAATAATAGCAAAGAATTATTTTTTAACCCAAAAAAAATTTCTACACTATTGCAGTGTAGATCTCCAGCTTAGCTCCAAAGTGCATCCACCTCCAAGTGTGAACAGATACCAAGTTGTAGATTTCCTCCCATCCAAATCTTGTCCATAGTCAGCATCTACATAGCCAATAAGTGATTTGGCTTTGTAAGATTTAGCATCCAACAAAAGGCCAAAATCCAATGTATCCTTGAGATATCTAAGGATCCACTTCACAACTTCCCAATATATCCTCCCTAAATTTGACATGTATCTTCTAGTCTTGCCCGTAGCTAGAGCAATGTTAGGCCTAGTGCAAATCATCAAAAACATGAGACTTCCCACTACCTTGTCATAGTGGATCTTGGACATCAAACCTTTCTCCATGGCATTTGTTGGACAAAGAGCTGATGCAAGCTTGAAGTGAGGAGCTAATGGAGTACTTGCAATTCTCCATGTTAAATCTTGCAAGTACCTTTCTAGCATACTTCCCTTTGGTTAACCACAACTTTCCATCTTCCAAGTTTCATTGGATCTCCATATCCAAAATCCTCCTTGTTGTACCAAGATCTTTCATTCTAATTTTGGAACTCAAGAGCTTTGAGCTTATTAGCATCATATCTATCCCTAGCTGCAATAAGCATGTCATCCACATAGAGTACCAGAATAATGAAGCCAAAGACTTCATTACTCACTTTTTTCATGTATACATAGGGATCAAACACACTCTGTTTAAATCCTTGTGACCTCATAAAATCATTGAACCATTTGTTCCATTATTTAGGAGCTTGCTTCAATCCATAATAAGTATTTCAGCAACCTACAAACCATATCTTCTTGGCTTTTCTTCACAAAACCATAGGTTGTCTCATGAGATCACCGCATCTAAATTTCCAAAGAAGAAAGCATTGACAACATCCATTTGATCTAAGATAAAACCAAAGTAAGTCACAAGTACACACAATAAGCAAATAGTGGCATACTTAGAAATGGGAGAGTAGACCTTATTTTAATCCATACTTTTTTCTTGTGAGAAGCCCTTGGACACCAACCTGGCCTTGTAGATCTTCTTTTCTCCATTAGTGGGGCTATCTTTCAAGTTGTATCTTACCCTACACTAGTTGTTGATGTTTTGGAAGCTTCACTAACTTCCAAGTCTTGTTGTCAATCAATGATTGCATCTCTCTCTAGATTGCATCATTCCACTCAAGCTTGTCCATCAAAGCTAGAGCCTCATTGTATGAAGAAGGTTCCTTTTCTTCCAAGATCAAAGCCATATCATCAAGAGAGATATCCTCATAGGCCCCGCGGGGCGAGCCCCGGATTTCTAAGCATTTGGTACTAAGAGGCCCCGGGTGACAAAATGATCTCCTAATTCTATTGAAGTAGCCCATTTGCCAAATTGTTCAAGAGCACAAATAGAACATCTAGATGTCCTCCTTGTTGATGACTCTCCTTAGATGTCCTCCTTGTTGATGACTCTGCTTGATCTTCTTGTGTTGATAGATGTCGAGGTTCACCAGTCTCCTCACGTCCTTGTAATTCCTCAATTTGGGGAACTTGCTCCTCTATGGGAGCACCTCCTTGTGACTCATCATGAAAAGCATCATAATTAATCTCTCCATCAACAATATTTAGAGAGGATTTTCCCTTGTCAATATGAGGAGCCAAAGCTTTTTCTCTCTTGGTCAATGATCTAGACTCATTGAACGAAACATCTCTATTGACAATCAATCCACAGATGAGAAGTTCTCACAACCTATAACCACACTAGTAGCCAAGAAATCTAGCTTGGATCTACAGTCCTTTGGTATGAGAGGATATGCATTACATCCAATTACTACTAAATGATTGTAATCTGCAGGACGTCCGTGCCTCATCTCAAATGGTGTCATGTAATGAATTGCACTGGAAGGAGAAAGATTTGCTAAGTAAGTTGCAGTGTTGATAGCTTCAGCCCAAAACATGTGATAAACCTAATTGGTTCAACATACTCCTCATCTGCTCCAACAATGTTTGATTGAGCCTCTTAGCAACACCATTCTATTGTGGAGTATATACTGTAGTAAGATGGAGACTTATCTGCTCTTGTTGACAATACACCTCAAATTCTCCAGAAGTGTATTCCCCACCGTTATGTGATCATAGAAATCTCACTTTCTTACCAGTCTGAGTCTCACTTGGGCTTTCTACTTCTTGAAAGTGACAAAGACCTCAGACTTTTTGATGTAGGAAATGAATCCATACAAACCTTGAATAATCATTGATGAAAGATACATAGTATCTCTTTCCAGAATGTCATGGAGTAGTGGAAGGGCCCCACATATCACTATGTATATAGTCAAGGATTTCTTTGGAACTATGAGTTCTTACACCAAAATCAATTTGATGATGCTTCCCTAGTACACAATGCTCACAAAATTCTAAACTGCTAGACCGTAGTGTAGAAATAACACCTTTCTTGCAAAGAATAAATATGCTCTTTTTAAAAATGTGACCCAACCTTGAATGCCACAAGTAATCAATCATATCATGAGATCTAGTAGCATGAGTTTCTCCATAAATAGAGTTGCAATCTAGCATATAAAGATTCTTGTGCCTATTACCCTTCAAGATGAATTTTTTCTTAGCCATGACTTGAAGTACACCATCAGCCTACTTCCCATTGATGACCATTTGTGCCAAGAGATATCAAGTTCTTCCTCATGTCAGGGATATGTCTAACATTAGTCAATGTTCGCACAAGACCATCAAACATTTTGAATCTTAACAGATCCAATGCCTACAATTTGACAAGGGTAATCATTCCCCATCCAAACTGAACCATTTGATATTGAGTAGGAACTAAAGAACTCTCTTTTGTAACACATATGGTATGAACAAGCTCAATCTTAAATCCATTCATCTCCTCTTTGCTGAAAAGAAGTGCAAAAGGCATACCGTTGGCATCATAGAGCATAATTGTCATCAAGCAGGTAATCCTCTTCTTCTTGCTTGTTGTCTTTTACCACATTTGCTAAAGAAGGCCATGATAATCTCTCTTGAGGTGGCCAGCTTTGCCACACTTTCAACAGAGCAAGTTTTATGGTCTTGGGTTCTTCTCCTAGACCAAGATCTAGTTTTAGATCTTTGCTCCCTACCATTTATCTACATCTGAGTCCTTCGACAATTGACATTCAACACTATTCCTAAAGGAGTCGAGGGTTGAGAAGGCAACATCATATTTTTTGAAGATCATCTCATAGAGCACTCACCACCTCATTGTAGGTGATGGATTTCCTATCATGATGTAAGAACACTTGTGACAAGGACTAGTAGGACATAGCAAGAGAACTCAACAAGTAGAGCGCCTTTCTCTCATCACTCAAGTCCTCTCCAAGATTTTGCAAGTCCACAACAAGATCATTGAAGGCATCAATATGGTCTTGTATCTTGGTCCCATTGTCCTTCATCTTGAAGCTCATCAGCTTTAGGGATGTGTAGAGACAATTTGGCAACTCTTTCTGTTGGTACTTTTGTTGTAGCTCATCAAAGAGAGTAATGCAGTCCTTGTACTCACCCAACTACTTCATGAGATATGGCTGCAAATGGAAAACCACTATGTATACAGCTATCTTATACATGTCATTCCAATCATCCTCTTACAACAAAGCGGTCTTGGGTCTTAGCAATTTCCCAAAACCGTTAGCATTGAGCATACCTTTCACTTGATGCTCCCATAGGAGATAATCAGAGCGTCCATTGTACCTGGCAATGTCAAATTTGGCTCTCCAATCTTCATGACTGCCATCTCCAAACTTGCACATCAAAGCTTGTTCTCGAATGTGATGCAATTCCCCATCCTAAGTAGCACTAGCAACAAAGCAATTATTATAGTTATAAGACTCCTTCCTACATGGTATATATTTCAGATCAACCAGATCAACACTCCCAGTCCCATGTAAAGCTCCAACAAAACCAAAAAATATTTCATTTGTTGAGTACAGGATATGTACTAAGGCTCTTGGCAAGTGCAGAAAAATCAACAATAGCAATCTGTAATAATCCGAGGACAAGAGAAGAGAGAAAACAAAGATTGCACACTCAAACATTCGATGCACCAAGGGAGCACCTTCTCTTTATTATATAGACAACGAGGATCTCCTCCAAGGAAGCTCCACCATAGGATTAGGGACACAAATAGGTGACATGTCAGCAAGCTCCACCCTTGGATTACTTACTTGGATGGGTGACCTGTCTGGTCTAGGTCCTATCTGGTTGGTCAAACAAGCTTTGACCGGAGGGAATCTTTTAGGGAATCTTCCTGTAGGAATCTCAGAATCACGTGAGTAAGCTACCATTGCAAAGCTCTCGACAAGACAAAGTTGGGAGGAGGGAAGGCCAGACTTTCCTCTGTTGGGGGGGGGGGGAATTTGCACATTTTTGAGGCCTAATTCATCCGTTTAGGCCTCCGAAATTGCCTTCAAAGATTTCAAGCATATTTCGATTCCTACTCTATTAGTAGAAGTACCATTTTGGTGATACCTCTTTTTGATCTATTTAATCCATCATGTGTAACATCCTTCCAGATGTTACCAAACCAATTCTCACCTTTAAATCATATGTCTAGCTATTGGTTCTAAGGTTCTCAAGTCTATTTTGGTTTCTGCCCTATTAGTAGAAGTACTCTTTTGGTGATACTTCTATTTGATCTATTTTGACCATCATGTATAACATCATTCTAGATGTTACCAAACCAAATCTCACATCTAGATCATATGGCTAACCCTTGGTATTACACAATCGCAACAACAACAACATCAACCGCCAGAGTCCGTGTTGCAAGGCCACAAGAATCCCAAAGTGTTTAGCATTGTAGATTGATTGTCTCAAATCAATCTAGTTCAGCCACGTTTATACTGTCAAACTATGTAACTATTTTACAGTTCTTCACTAGTAGAGTTCCTCTATAGAGTGGTTTTTGAACTATGGTTGTCTGTACTTCTAGTCACAAACCCGACTACATGGAGCAATAGTTCATTGCTTCAATAGCTTTTGCCAAATGATCTTCTGCCAGTTGCCATAGCTCGTGCAACATATTCTCTAAGGTGAATGTGTGTAATACTCCGAGGACAAGAGAAGAGAGAAAACACAGATTTCACACTCAATTATCCAATGCCCCAAAAGAGCACCTTCTCTTTATTATATAGACAAAGAGGATCTCCTCCAAGGAAGCTCCACCATAGGATTAGGCACATAGATAGGTGACATGTCAGCAAGATCCACCCTTGTATTGCTTACTTGGATGGGTGACATGTCAGTCCTGATCCTATCTAGTTGGTCAAACAAGCTTTGATAGGAAGGAATCCTTTAGGGAATCTTCTTGTAGGAATCTCAAAATCACGTGGATGAGGTACCATTGGAAAGCTCTCAACAAGACAAACCAGGAGGAGAGAAGTCCAACCTTTCTTTCATTGGGAGTGGGAGTAATCTGTACATTTTTTAGGCCTAATTTATCCACTTAGGCATCGGATATTGCCTTCAAAGATTTTAGGCATATTTCAGTTCATACTCTATGCATAGAAGTCCCCTTTTGGTGAAACCTTTTTATGATCTATTTAGTCCATCATGCGTAACATCCTTCTAGATGTTACCAAACCGATTCTCACCTTTAAATTATATGTCTAGCTATTGGTTCTATGGTTTTCAAGTCTATTTTGGTTTCTGCCCTATTCGTAGAAGTACTCTTTTGGTGATACTTCTATCTGATCTATTTTTTCCATCATGTATAACATCATTCCATATGTTACCAAACCAAATTTCACATCAAGATCATATGGCTAGCTCTTGGTGCTACAATGTGGGGAGATCACCACCAACAAAGTTTCATGTCTTGTTAGGGACTGAAATCATTGTAGATTGAGCTCGAGAGGTGTGGGAAGTTGAAAAGGGACAAATTTGCATGCCTAAAAAGAGCTTGGGAGCTCCTACAAGGTGAGCAGGCAAAGAGTGTGAAAATCATGCATAAGTTGATCGAGTTTCTTGTGCTCGAGTGGGAGATTCTCTATGGAAATCAAAGCAATGAGTAGGTTTTCAATGAAGGTGGTGAAAAAATGCACAAGAAGCTCCAGATGAGAGAATTCACTTAGCCACATTTGACTACAAAATCTTCTGCAAAGTCCCAGACTACCATGGACGGATGGGGAAGAGTTTTCCTCCTGATTTACTAGTCTCCTCTCTTTCTTGAATTCCTCTTACCTTCCTGATCCTTCACTTTTTCACCAAAAATCCTCTCAAAAATCCTTTTCTCTCCTTTGATTCATGTCCCAATCTCCCTATCTTCATTGTTCTCTTTTCTTTTCTTGCCTTGTTGCTTCCTTGATCTTGGCTAAAACCCCTCTCTCCAATCCTTTCTTTTCAATCCCTTTATTGCTACTTCCCAAAGAGCATTCTTGCCTATATCTTCATTGTCATCTCCTTTTCTTCCCAAACCCATCACTGTGTTTGTCCAAAGGATTTTTCACTGCCACCACCTTTTGATCATTCCTGCCAATTCCTAAAAAAAACCTCACACGTCACACACCTCTTCACTCCAATATTCTGGTCAAAGAACAGATAGAGCCAACTAGTCAAGGAGCAAGAGAGGAGAAAAGGAAACAAAATTTCACTTCACTTCACTTGTTGATAGATTGATGGACCAATTATGGAGAATCTTATAATATTGCACATTGTCAATTGATTTGCTCTAATACCAATTGCAAATCCATTTTGACAATATACATGTTAAGCATTCACCATGGTCTACACAAGAAGATATGTGGTTCACCTCATTGAGGCTACGTCCACAAGAACACACCAGAATTGCATTCTTGATCATCAAAGTAATGTGTCACCAAGAGCTCCTACTAGCCCACACATATAGTAGTCCAACCCTATAATTACGGTCACAATTAGGCTAACTTGAGTTAACTCCTAACACCATCCACAAGTCTGGCCGGAGAGATGTTGTCACCAATTACCATACCATACTAGTTGTTAGTATCTTTGTCAAGTTATATGATCAAATTTTGGAATCCAAGCTGAGTACTTGGCTGAAAAGTACAAACTAGTGCCAAATGCCACGTTGGTTTCAGATCAAGCTTCAATACTTTAGATCATCTATTAGTACGTCATGATTTGTGGTGGAAGTCCAAAGGTGTTAGAAGAGCATTGTATGTTGCATTTATTGATTTCAAGAAGACCTTTGATAAGGTGCTTAGGAACTCTTTAAGTGAGAGACTCACTAAAGTTGGTGTTTCATCGGATCTGATTGGTTCTATTTGTCAACTCTATGAGAATGTGGTTGTGAGACTCTCATCTTTTAGTTCTCAAGATGTCTTGAGCACAATGCAAGTGATCCAAGGTTGCTCTCTATCTCCAACTCTATTTGGAGTCTTCATTGATGATGTAACAATTGGAGTTTAGCGACGAAGTTAGTCGGGCTCATGAAGTAGCACATAAGACAAATTAGCCTAGAATATTCCAAAAGTATCTAGGAAGCTTATTAGGAAGCTTCTTGGGAAGCTTCTTGGCTAGCTTAGCTTGCACCTCAAGTAAGTAGCTTCTAGAAGGAAGCTTCTAGAAGTTTCCAACTAGCTTAGCTTGCATGCCAAGTAGGCGGCTTCTAGAAGGAAGCTTCTTGAGAAGCTTCCTAGTTAACTTGGCTTGCACTCTAAGAAAGCGGTTTGAGGAAGCTTCTTGAGAAACTTCTTAAGGGCCTTATATGCTACCTATAAATACCAAAGCCAAAGCTCATGCTAGGCACTCGGAGTTTTCTCTCATTTGAGTGTCCCAATGTGAGTTTCCATTCTCCTATTTCTCTCCTCGGATTCAGTCTTTTACATTGGTATCAGAGTAGGAATTGGATGGATGGAATTTATGGACCACCAAATCCACTTCCACCAAACCATTGGGATTTTTGTGTCCAAATACTACCCAAGCATCATTTCACACAATTCATCACCTTGCACTTTGGACAAGATTTTCTATATATGGTCACCATATCTGAGGAACCCTTGGTGCTTCCAGTTGTAACTTATAGAGAATGGTAGACGTGTTGTTTCTATGTGTTAATAAATTAGATAGATTGGGAGTGGTGTGATAGAGTAGCAACCATGGTGGCAATACCCGATGTTATCCTTGCCATGCAGCAACAAATCAAGCACCTTATTCAATTGTTTGATGAACGAGATCTTTGAAGACAAGAGCAGGTGGAGAGAGTACCAATTCGAGAAGGAGAAGATTGGATCAGATTCCCTAAACCCAAGGTATTTGAAGGCAAGAATCTTTTGGGTGTAGTGGAGAGTTTTGTGTTTGATTGTGAACGTTATTTTGAAGCTACCAATCTACAAGATGAGCAAAAATAGATTCTCTTTGCTTCTAGCCAATGGGATGGAGTAGCAAAGCTATGGTGGAGATTCCAAGTGGAGCAAGCAAAACAACAAATTTTTGCACCAATCTTGACATGGGTAAAATTCAAGAGCGCAATAATTAGTCAGTTCTAAGTTGCAAATGCCACACGAGCTGCATGGGATAAGTTGGCAGAGTTGAAATAGATTGGCTCTGTAAGAAGTTACATCATGCAGTTCTAAAACACCATCATGCAAATTCCAGATATATTGGAAGGTGAAGCTCTGGATTGATTTGTGAGGGGCTTGAAGTCGAGAACCAAATTAGAGGTAACCATGCGAGAGCCACAACACTTGGAGGAAGCCATGCGGTTGGCCAAACATTTTGATTCCTTGGTGGCAACAACTTGGTCTTGACCTCGACCTCCACAAAGCCTACCAATACACTAAACACAAGTGGAGGAGCCAGCACCCATGGAGATTGATGCCATTCAACAAAGACCACTTGGCATAGTAGATAGAGAGAAATTGCAAAAAAGTGGTGGTTGTTTTTATTGTCACCAATTAGGGCATCACATTGCTAAATGTCCACTCAAGAATGGACAACCTTGACAAGTTGCCCAAGTGGAGGTAGTGGAGCGGAATGATCAGGGAAATGAGGAATTCCAATAGGAAATTTTGAGCCACCTACTGGGAGCTTGATTAGTTCCAATGGGATTGAAAGCTCAACCTTTGCAAGTTTGCTTCACTTGCAAGGTATGATATCTCATTGGGGTTGTAGGATTTTGGTTGATTCTGGAAGTTCAGAGAATTGCATGTCTATGCAAGTAGCAAAGGAATTGGGTATTCTTATCAAGCTTGTGATTGGAAGTAGTTTGATGATGCCAGTGATTGGAAGTAGTTTGATGATGGCGGATGGTAGAAAGTGTTTAGCATTCCGCACCTCGCATCCTATTACCTTCAAGATTAGGAAGGAGTATTTAGAGTGTATGAGGTTTGTAGTGGCACCTCTACACTATGATATCATTCTGGTTCTACCTTGGCTTAAACATCATAAGGTTCAATTCGATTGGACCCGATGCCAAATTCAAGTACAACACCAAGGTAGGAATTTCTGATTAGGTTGTCTGGCACCTCTGAGTAAGACACCTAAGAATAGTCAGTCCTAAGATGGGAAGTTTGTCGAGAAGGTAGCCATAGAACAAACCTTGAAGGAAGTGGAGGTCCAAGATGGGAAGTTTGCCAAGAAGGCAACCATGGAGCAAGCTTGGAAGAGAGATGAGTCCCTAGAAGGGAAGTTTGTTAGTAAAGCAGCCATAGAGCAAGCTTTGGAGGAAGATAAGTCTTTATTCACGGTGTGGATCAAGCAGATTGCACAAGAACAATTTGTGGAGGAACGAGAGCCTCATCAAGCAATGGTTGATTGGATAGTTAAGGAGTTTGCAGATGTGTTTTTGGATGATCTGCCAAAGGGATTACCCTCCAATCAAGGTATGCCCTTCAAGATTGAGTTATTGCTAGGGAGTACTCTAATGAGTAGACCAATCTATCGGCTCTCACCAAAGGAGTTGGAGGAGTTGCAAATAACACTTATAGAGTTGTTTGAGAAGGACTTCATACAACATAGTACCTCTCCTTGGGGAGCACCGGTATTATTTGTTCCAAAGAAGGATGGAGGACTTCATTTCTATATTGATTATCGTGGGCTCAATAAGCAAACCGTGAAGAATGCATATCCCTTGCCTCAGATCGATGACTTACTTGATCAACTAAGTGGAACACGCTACTTTTCCAAGTTGGAACTTTGCAGCGGCTATCAGCAAATTCCCATTGAGAGAAAAGGTGTGCAAAAGACTGCCTTTTGTACAAGGTATGGGCATTTTGAATGGAGAGTTCTACCTTTCGGACTCACTAATGCTCCCGTAGTCTTCATGGATCAGATGCATCGAGTGTTGGATGGACTATTGGATTGGTCTGTGGTGGTGTTCTTGGATGATATCTTAATTTATAGTAAGACAGAGGCAGAACATGTGAATCATGTGCAAGAAGTCCTAAGATGACTACGACAATGGAAATTTTACTACAAGAAGTTGAAGTGTGCCTTTTGGAAGAAGGAGGTTACCTTCTTGGGTCATAAGATCTCATCAAAGGGGATCAAGATGGAAGAAGAGAAGATCAAGGCCATTACTGATTGGCCTACCCCAAAGGATGCTGCAGAAGTATGGGCATTCAATGGATTGGCCAGTTTTTACCGACGGTTCATCCATTATTATGCTCATGTGGCTGCACCATTGATTGACCTCTTGGGAAAGAACTCAAGCTTTTAGTGGACCACCGAGCATGAAGAAGAATTCCAGAAGTTAAAGCATATGGTAACTTCAAGACCTATTCTTCAACCATATGATCCTCAACTACCCTGTGCAATTGATTTTGATGCTTCTAACTTTGCAATTGGAACCGTGCTGCAACAAGAATTCCGAGATGGCGTAATACCAGGAGCTAGCCATATGATGTAGATGTGAAATTTGGTTTGGTACCATCTAGAATGATGTTATACATGATGATCAAAATAGATAAGATAGAAGTATCACCAAAAGAGTACTTCTATTAATAGGGTAGAAACCAAAATAGACTTGAGAACCTTAGGACCAATAGCTAGACATATGATTTAAAGGTGAGAATTGGTTTGGTAACATTTGGAAGGATGTTACACATGATGGAATAAACAGATCAGAAAGAGGTATCACCAAAAGGGGACTTCTACTTATAGAGTAGGAACCAAAATATGCTTGAAATCTTTGAAGGCAATTTTGGAGGCCTAAACAAATGAATTAGGCCTTGAAAATGTGAAAATTCCCCCCACCCCAAATGAAGTAAAGGCTGGCCTTCCCTCACCCTACTTTGTCTTATCGAGAGCTTTCCAACAGTACCTTACTCATGTGATTCTGAGATTCCTATAGGAAGATTCCCTAAAATATTCCCTCTAGTCAAAGCTTGTTTGACCAACCAGATAGGACCTAGACCAGACATGTCACCCATCCAAGTAAGTAATCCAAGGGTGGAGCTTTCTGACATGTCACCTATCTGTGTCCCTAATCCTATGGTGGAACTTCCTTAGATGAGATCCTCTTTGTCTATATAATAAAGAGAAGGTGCTCCTTTGGGGCATCGAATGTTTGAGTGTGAAATCTGTGTTTTCTCTCTTCTCTTGTCCTTGGAGTATTACAAATGGACTCCATCCCATTGCCTTTGTGTCTCGCCAACTCAATATGGTTGAACAAAACTACTCTGCTCGAGATTGAGAACAACTTGCAATGGTATACGCCACCAAGGTATGGAGGCATTACCTCTTGGAGAAACAAGTGATCATGCGAACTGATCACAAATCATTGTTGCAGACCTTACACTTGGAACACATGAAGAGTTGACATCATCAATGGGAGGAACAACTCCAACTGTATGACATCAAACTTGAGTACAAACCAGGTTGGTTCCATGTCATCCTTGATGCTTTATCACAACGACCTGATTTGAAGCCTCTTCCTCTCATCACAATGACAGTTTCAACGGTGTCATTTGACTCTAAGGTCCAAAACGAGTTTAAGTCAGCTCTACACCAAGATCCCTCCTTCCAAATGGTACATGGTTGCCTTACGGCATGCGATAAGGAGTACAATATCTTCTCTATCAAGGAGGGCCTTTTATTCCATGAGGACCGGATCTACCTTCAAGCTAAAAGTGATCTTTGACTTGTGCGCCTTCAAGAAGCCCATGATTTACCTATTGCTGGTCACATGGGTGTGGACAATACCTTGAGTAACCTCCAATATCAATGGTGGTGGACCAACATGACCAAGATGTTTGAAAATTTGTCCGATTGTGTGAGAGTTGCCAATGCAACAAGGCCAACAACCACAAGCCGAGTGGACTCCTTCAACCACTCGCCATTCCATGTGAGCTTGGATCTCATCACATCCTTGCCAAAGACAAAACAGGGACATACCGCAATCGTGGTGTTTGTGGATAAGCTTAGTGAGCAAATCCACCTGGCACCAACTTGTGATACCATGGATGCTCCAACCTTAGAGCAAATCTACTTCAACAATATCTTCAAGCATCATGGGATGCCACATGTACTCATCTCCGACCGTGATCCTCAATTTATCGGGAATTTTTAGCAAGCACTCTTCCAGATACTCGGCACCAAGCTTGCTTTGTCTACGGCCGATCATCCTCAAACTAATGGAAAAACCAAACGTGCAAATCGTACATTGGAGGATTTGTTGCGTGCTTTTTTCAATGTCCACCATACCAATTGGGATGAATGTCTTGCAACTGCAGAATTTGCTTACAACAATTCCAAACATGCAAGTATCAGATTTTCTCCTTTCTTTCTCAATTTTGGCCAAGATCCATTTGTTCCAGATTCTCTTCTTGCTCTCCCTCCATCTCAAGTTCCTCATACTTCCACATTCTTGACCACTATATCCCAATCTCTCCAACAAGCCAAGTCTCACCTCCTTGTTGCTCAAAACCGCCAAAAACAATATGCAGACCACCATCGTAGTGGTCTCACCTTTGAAATCTGTGATAATGTCATGCTATCTTCTTGTAACCTCCCTCTCCCAATTGATACCTAAGTTTTTAAACTTGCTCCTAATTGGATAGGACCCTTTGATATCACTTAAATTGTCTCTCCTATTGCTTATTGACTTGCCTTGCCTTGTCACATGCGTATCCATCTTGTCTTTCATGTTTCCAAGTTGAAACCCTTTGTTCCTAACCCCTCTTCCTTTTCCTCTTGAGTCCAACCTCCCCCTCTTCATGTCCCTATCAATGATCATGAGGAGTACAAAGTTGATCGTATCCTCGTGCATCGCTATATTCAACGAGGCCGTTGCTAACATACAGAGTACAAGGTCCTTTAGAAAGGGTATCTCCTTTATGATGCCACATGGGAACCTCTTTCTCACCTCCAAAATGCATGGCCATCCAGGAATTTGAAGCTTCACTGGCAATGAGGACGTCACCAACTAGCAACGGAGGAATATGTAACAACATGGAGTTTAGCAACAAAGTTAGTCGGGCTCACGAAGTAGCACATACAAGGAATTAGCCTAGAATATTCCAAAAGTATCTAGGAAGCTTCTTGGGAAGCTTCCCGGCTAGCTTAGCTTGCACCTCAAGTAAGTAGCTTCTAGAAGCTTCCAACTAGCTTAGCTTGCACGCCAAGTAGGCGGCTTCTAGAAGGAAGCTTCTTGAGAAGCTTCCTAGTTAACTTGGCTTGCACTCTAAGAAAGCGGTTTGAGGAAGCTTCTTGAGAAGCTTCTCAAGGGCCTTGTATGCTACCTTTAAATACCAAATTCAAAGCTCATGCTGGGCATTCGGAGTTTTCTCTCATTTGAGTGTCCCAATGTGAGTTTCCATTCTCCTATTTCTCTCCTCGGATTCAGTCTTTTACAGATGACCTAGAGAGAGCACTCATGGAAACTAGAAACTGGAAACTATAATTGTGCAAGTTGGCTCTTTGATGATACATGCACTCCTTTATGTAGATGATGTAGTGCTCCTCTCCATCAATCTAGAGAGTTAATAGAAGTCATTGGATTCTCTCCTTTTCTTTTGCAACCAAACAAAGACAAAAGTGAACCTTACCAAGTCCAAGGTGATTGTGGTGGGTTCTAAAGGTGTGATGCCTTTCTTCTTTGATGGAAAGCATTTTAAGCATGTTTCTTCTTACAAGTACTTGGGCGTAATAATATGGAGTTAACATATGAGTTAGTTGAGACTATTAAAGTAGCAAATAGGCCAAATTAGCCAAGAATTATAAAAATAGTCTAGAAGCATCTAGGAAGATTCTTGGTACCTTCCAAGTATCAAGTAACGTGTATGCCAAATGACAAATTCTAGAAGGAAGCTTCTTGCAAACCCAAGCTTGTAAACACTACAAATACAAAAGCCCAAGCTCATGCTAGGCATTCAAAGTTTCACTCATTCAAGAGTCCTAATGTGATCTTTCAATATGATCTTCCATTATCTTATTTCTCTCCTTGGTCTTTTACATTGGTATTAGAGCATGAACAAGATGGATGGAATTTATAGACCACCAATTCATTTCCCCCCAAACCATTTGGATTTTAATGTCCATGCACTACCCAAGCATCATTTCATGCAATTCATTATCTCATGCTTTTCCGTAGAATTCTTTTGATACAATCACCTTGTCCAATATGCTCTCAATTGTAACTTGCATAGAATGGTGGATGTGTTGCATCTATGTGTTAACCTAGATAATTGTAGGTAGTTTGATAGCATAGTAACCATAATGGCAATATTCAAAGTTATCATTGCTATGCAACAACAAATCAAGCACCTTACTCAATTGTTGGAAGAAAGAGACTATCAATGACAAGAGCATGTAAAGAGAGCACCATTTCTAGAAGGAGAAGAGAAAATACTATTTCCAAAGCCTAAGGTATTTGAAAGCAAGAACCTATCAAGCATAGTGGAAAAATTTGTATTTGATTGTGAATATTATTTTGAAGTTACAAATCTTCAAGATGAACAAAGATAGATTCTCTTAGCTTCAAACCAATTGGATAGAGTGGCAAAACTATGGTTATGATTCCGAGTGGAGCAAACTATAGTAGCTTTTTGCACCAATCTTGACATGGGAAACATTCAAGAGTGCAATAATTGGGAGATTCCAAGCTATATAAATGTTGCACAAGCCACACAAGATAGATTGGTAGAATTGAAGTAGATTGGTTTTGTGAGAAGCTACATCACTCAATCCCAAAACACCATAATGAAAACTAAAAATATATTAGAAGGTGAAGCTATGAGTTGATTTGTGTGGGGCTTGAAGTCACACACTAAATTAGAGTTGACCATCCAAGAGCCCAAACACTTGGAAGAAGCCATGCAATTGCAAGACCACTTTGATTTCTTGGTTGCAACAACTTTGTCTTGACCTCAACCTTCACAAAACTTGCCAACACACTGCACACAAGTGGAAGAGTCAGTACCAATGGAGATTGATGTTGTCCATTGGAGACCACTTAGTATTGTAAATAGTGAAAGATTATAACAAAATGATAGTTGCTTTTATTGTCACCAAATTGGACATTGTATTACTGAATGTCCACTCAAGAATGGACGACCTTGACAAATTGCACAAATGGAGTCCTTGGAGCATGATGATCAAGGAAATGAAGAATCTTAATATGAGAGTTCAACCTACCTACTAAGAACTTGATTAGTTCTAATGGGATTGAAGGCTAAACCTATGCAATTTTGCTTCACTTGCAAGGTATGATATTAGATCATAGTTATAAGATTTTGGTTAATTCTGGAAGTTCAAAGAATTGCAAGTCCTTGTAATTAACAAATGAATTAGATATTCTTATTGAGCCAATAATTAGAATTAAATTGATGATGGAAAATGGTAGAAAGGGACCCTTTCTACCATCTTCCATCATCAATCTATTTTCATTAGCCACCAAATTTACCATCAAATTTGCCATCCATTTGGCATCCAAATTTGCCATTTTTGTTCTATATCTCATATCCTTTTACATTCAAGATTAGGAAGGAGTATTTGAATATATGAGACTTGTAGTTGCACCTTTTCACTATGATGTCATTGGTTTGCCTTGGCTTGAATATCATCAAGTTCAATTTGATTAGACCCCATGATAAATTCAAGTACAACAGCAAGGTAAGAATTATTGACCAAGTTGTCATGTACCTTTGAGTAAGACATCTAAGAATGATCAATCCCAAGATGAGAATTTTTTCAATAAAGCAACCATAGAGTAAGATTTGGAGGAAGATATTCTTAATTTTATGATGTGTATTAAGTAGATTGTGCATGGAGAATTTGATGAGGGCTAGAAACCTCATCAAGCAACAGGTAATTAGATGGTTCAAGAGTTTTTTGATGTGGTCTTGGATGATCTACTAAAAGGGGTTATCCTCTTATTGTGGTATGCACTTCAAGATTGAGATATTGCCAAAAAATACTCTAATGAGTAGACCAATCTATCAGCTCTCACCAAAAGAGCTAGAAGAGCTTCAAACAACACTAATGGAGTTGTTAGAGAAGATTTCATATAACATAATACATCTCTTTGGGGAGCATTGGTACTATTTGTCTCAAAGAAGGATTGAGGACTTTGTATTGATTACCGTGACCTCAATAAAAAAACGTAGTGAAGAATGCATATCCTTTACCTTGAATTGATGACTTGCTAGATCAATTAAGTGAAACACAATACTTCTCCAAGTTGGATCTTCAAAGTGGCTATTGGTAGATTTTCATTGATAGAGAGGGGGTGCAAAAGACTACCTTCCGTACAAGGTATGGGTATTTTGAATAGAAAGTTCTATCTTTTGATTCACTAATGCTCTAATAGTCTTCATGAATCAAATGCATTGGGTGTTGGATGGGCTATTAGATCAATACGTGATGGTGATCTTGGATGATATTTTAATCTATAGTAAGATAGATGTAGAATACATAAATCATATGTAGAAATCCTAAGATGACTTTGTTAATGGAAGTTTTATTGCAAAAAGTCAAAGTGTATCTTTTGGCATAAGGAAGTTACCTTCTTGGGTCATAAGGTCTCATTGGAGGAGATCAAGATATCATGGCCATTATTGATTGATCTACCCCAAAGGATGCTATAAGAATGCAGGCATTAAATGGATTGGCAAGTTTGTATCGATGCTTCATACACTGTTATGCTTATGTGGCCGCACCATTGACCAATCTCTTGGGAAAGACCTCAAGCTTTTAGTAGACCACCAAGCATCAAGAAGCTAAAACATATAGTGTCTTCAAGACCCATTCTTTAACTATATGATCCTCAACTACCTTGTGGTTGATTTTGATACTTTTAACTTTTCCATTAGAGTTCTGTTGTAGTAGAAATTTCAAATGGGCTACATTTTATTGCCTTTGTGTCTCTCCAACTAAACATAGTAAATAAAATTACTCTACTTGAGGTCACGAATAATTATCAATGGTATATACCACCAAGGTATAGAGGCATTATCTCTTGGAGAAACAAGTGATCATGTGAACCAATCACAAACCTTTGTTGCAAACATTACATTTGGAGCACATGAAGAGTCAACATCATCAATGAGAGGAACAAATACAATTTTTTGACATCAAACTTGAGTACAAACTCAATAGTTTCCATGTCATCTACGATGCACTATCATGAAAACTTGACTTGAAGACTCTTCTTGAACCTCTCATCATGCCGGCAATTATGACCATGTTAATTGACTCCAAAGTCCAAATCAAATTTAAGACCATATCTTTCAGATGGTACATGGTCATATTGCAATACATGACAAGGAATACAACACCTTCTCCTTTAAGAAAGGCCTTCTATTCTATGAGAACCAGATCTATGTTCCAGCCAAGGGTGAGCTATGATCTATGCTCCTTCAAGAAGCTCATGACTTACTAATTGCTGGTCACATGGGTGTGGACAAGACCTTGAGTACCCTAAAATGAAAATAGTGGTGGCCCAACATGACACAAGAAGTTCAAGAGTTTACTCAATCTTATGAGATTTGCCAATGTAGGAGGACCAATAACCAGAAGCCAAGTGGACTCTTTCAACCACTTCCTATCCCATTTGCTCAATGAGAACACATGAGCTTAGAGCTTATCACATCCTTGCCAAAGACAAAGCAAGGATATACAACAATTGTGGTGTTTGTTGATAAGCTTAGTAAGCAAATTCATTTAGAACCAACTTTTAATATATTGGATGCTCTAACATTAGCCCAAATCTACTTTGACAATATCTTCAAGCATCATTTGATGCCCAATATTCTCATCTCCGACCATGATCTTTGATTCATCAATAGATTTTGGCAAGCACTCTTCAAGCTACTTGGCACCAAGCTTGCTTTGTCCATAGCCTATCATCTTCAAATTGATGGGCAAACCAAACATGCAAATCACACCTTAAGGATATGCTTCATGCCTTTGTCAATATTCTCCATGCCAATTGGGATGAATGCTTTGTAGTTGTTGAGTTTGCCTATAATAACTCCAAGCAAGCAAGCACCGGGTTCTCTCCATTCTTCTTTAATTTTGGCCAAGACCCACTTGTTCTAGATTCCTTTCTTGCTCTTCCTCTATCCCATATTCCTCATACTTCCACCTTCTTGACCAAAATATCTCACTCCTTACTACAAGCCAAATCTCATCTCTTTGTTACTCAAAATTGTCAAAAACAATATGTGAATCAACATCATTGTGATCTTACCTTTCAACTTGGTGATAAGGTCATGCTTTCTTCTAGTAAAAAACTTCTCTCACTTGGTACCCAAGTTTATACACTTGCTCCTAATTATTAACTACATCCATTTGATGTCACTCAAATCTTTTCTCTTGTTGCTTATCACCTTGCCTTGCCTTGTCATATATAAATCCACCTTGTCTTTCATGTTTCCAAGTTGAAACCCTTTATTTCTAATCCATCTTTCTTTTCCATTCATGTCCAACTTGCTCCTTCTCCTATCCTTATCAATGATCATGGAGGAGTATGAAGTTGATTGTATCCTTGCATGTCACCACATTCAACATGGCTACCAATAAGTTATTGAGTACAAAGTCCTTTGGAAAGGGTATCCCCTTCATGATGCCACCAAGGAGCCCCTTTCTCACAATGCACGAATAGCCATCCAAGAGTTTGAAGTTTCCATGGTGACAAGGACATCAACAACTAGCAATGGGAGAATATGTAACAATATGGAGCTTCCAATGAATTAATGTAGACTAACAAAGTAGCAAATATGCCAAATTAGCCAAGAATTATAAGAATAATCCAGAAGCATCTAGGGAGCTTCTTGGTACCTTTTAAGTATTAGGTTACATGTATACCAAGTGATAACTTCTAGGAAGAAGCTTCCCGTCTAGCTTAGCTTGCACGCCAAGTGGGTGGCTCTTAAAGGGAAACTTCTTGGGAAGTTTTCTTACTAGCTTAGCTTGCACACCAAGTATGAGGCTTCTAGAAGAAAGATTCTCAAGAAGCTTCTTGGTTAACTTAGCTTGCACTCTAAAAAGGTGGCTTTTGGAAAAGTTCTTGAGAAGCTTCTCAAGAGCCTTTTGTGTTCCCTATAAAGACCAAAGCCCAAGCTTATGTTAGGCATTCAAAGTTTCACTCATTCTCTCATTCCCTCATTCAAGAATCCTAATGTGATCTTTCACTTTGATCTTCCCTTTTCCTATTTCTCTCCTTGGGGTTTTACATTGGAGATTGAGTTTTCTCATGACTATAGTTTGTCTACTTGTATGAAGAATAGAATCAATATAAGCTTTAGAGATTTGTTTTCACTCATGAACTACTTTAGGCTTGCTCATCTTACCACATGGGAGTTGAAAAAGGCATTTAGATTTGGGATCTAGGTACTAAGAAGACATGGTGGAAAAAGGTTGATAAAGTTCAAAAAGTATTTTTCTTTGATGAATGTGGTGTGAGTATTCAAACTCCCTATGTTTTGTTGCTTGTTGTAATAGGGTTTTTTCCTTTAGAGGTTAAAGCTTTGATCTTAGCTCTCACCTATGCTACTAAGGTGAGGTCTATGGAGCATGAGAGACTTCCTTACCAAGCTCTTTATGCAACTCTATCTATTGGTTGGTATACAAATATGATTGCATGGGCTACAAGGTGGAACATTGGAGCCTATTCTGAGCAACATTGGAGGTTGGAGCCTATTACATTAGGAGAGTTGATCAAGGAGTAGTTCTTAAGTTGTCTTTGGCACGAACTTGGTATCAAGATGGTGTTATATCAACATTTTATAAATTCTATGTTAGTGTATTGTGAGTAGGATTATCTCTTGGCACGGGTCTCAACTTCACTTAGACATGTAATTGTTCAATATAGAACTAGCTCTCATAGACTAGAAGTAGAACAAGGACATTGGCAAAAAAATAGAGCACTCTTTGCAGCTTTGCATATTGTGTTCTATGGGCAAAGTTGAGGATGAGCACCATGTCTTTGTTGAGTGCACTTGTTATCAACTGATTAGATTGAGACATCAGATTAGTACTAGTGATTTTTCTACTCTCTTATAGCTTAAAGCTTTAGTGTTAGGGGAGTAAATGACCAAGATTAGTCTACGTCAGATCAATTTATTACAAATTGGTCAAGTGCACTAGGCTCACATTTCATGTGATTTGTATTGTGTTTCTAACCTTTTATTTATTTATTTATTTAAATAACATCTCTCTTTGGTCATTACTCTTTTCAATTGGATGCACACCATTGACTGATCCTCGGCATCATTTGCATATATTTTTCAAACTGTAACCATCAATATGAAACCCAATCCCCATTTATATTCGAGATTCCAAGAATGAAATCCCCTTGGACTTCCACTTGACGAGCAAGCGACCATGCACCTTCCACTCAGATCAGCCACTTACCACCATGCTCTTACCACCATGCTCGGTCACCCGACAATCGTTGGTAATTTTTTTAAGAGGACCAGCAGTAGCAGCCAGAATATGCAGCAAACTTTGAACAACTGACATTGTGTCTCCTAATTAAGTTGGCTATTTCTTAGAGGACCTGCATCAGCAACCAAAATATGCAGCAAACTTTGAACGACTCACATTGTGTCTCCTAATTGAGTTGTCCATTAACGTCATCAACTCATCTCTTGTCTCACTATATTTTCTAGCACTTGTATATGCAAGGACTACTAATGAGGTCTTTGTTTTCTGATTTATACTTGTCCTAGAGTAGATCTTAAATGTATCTTAAATGACACCTCTAATATGACAGGCATCTGAAATTTCTATATATCCTCTGAATTTAATAGTGTTCGGTATGTTGGTTATTAATTTCCATTGGTATTCTCTAGTTCATATTTTTTCTAATTAATAAGTATCAGAACAGATTTTAGTATATATAGTACAACGTTAACTTTCTGATTGTATTATATCTATGACTAATTTTCATATATGTTTGTTTGGAATGGGAATTGGATTGCTGGAATATATGTAGTTAGGTATGGTCGTTGGTTATAAGGGGAAATTATGTTAAGATATCTATCACACACTTTATTAATTGTTAATAAAATTTCTTGATAGTTTGCATCTGAGTGAAATGTTTATTTCAAGTTTATTCCAATCAACCTTTTAGAATTTTTCTGACTTATAGAAATTTTCCTTACCATGGTTTCAAGCTTCTTGTAGATTCAAAAGACAACTAAACTTTGCGTCTACACTATTAAATCCATTCCAACTTATATGTTGTGTGATAATTCCTCTTGTTCGATAAATGAAACTCTTTTTCATTAATGCACCTGGTTTATTTTATTTTTTTGTATGTTTATAATATAATTCTAAAATATAAAATAGAAAACAACATAAGATGAAGATATGGTTATAGTCCATGCCACATTATGCAAAGATTATAATATATATAAGTAACTCATCAAGTGAATTATAAAAAATAGATTGGTAAATATAAGATGTTGTTTTTATTCTAGAATTTATAAATTTATTTTATTTTTGAGATCAAGAGACATAAATCCCACCGTCAATTTCAGCTTGCTGAAGTAAATAAGAGTCTCTCTGTAAATGACATTTTACTTTTGGCTAAATAAAACTTAATAAAATAATATTCTATTAATATTCTAATATAAATAACATCTAACTTAAATTTAAATTTAAATTTAGAAAGAAAATAATACTTAGGAGAAAAATTTACAATGGGTCTAATACTTGAACTTATGGTATAATTTGACATGCACATACAATCAGAATGAATCTGGTATCTCAACTTGCAAAATTTTGTAGTTCTATGATATATATCTCATAAAGTTATGCAAGTTGAGATACCAGAATCAGACCATTCTATTTTGTTATTCTACTCATCTAACAACAATAATTATGAGAGACTTAGAATATGTATTATTGAATGAAGACTTGGTTAAAATATCATATCAATAGAACATATAAGGAGAGATAATAACCCTATATAAAATGCTTCATGGCATGGAAATAAAAGGTATAGCTGAGACTAAATTACAAGATTATCGTTTAACTTTTGATTACTTGAGAGTTAAAGGTTGGGTTTCATGATAAAATTTAAGTAGTCATTATAAGACATTGGGAACAAGTACCGAGATTTCTCTTGAAAAGATTCATTGTTAAATTTCATATGAGTATTTTCAGAAAACTGAAATTAAATTTCATAATCATATTTCTATCATACACAATTGTTGATGCTATTAATATCTATTTACTCAAATGCCTTAATTGCATAAGCAAAAGCAAACCTTAATTCTAAAGATAATTGATTCCATGAAGTTTTCTTACTTCTTGTAATCTATTAATTTCATGTTTAAGGTACTAATGAGTAAAATTCTAAAATCATTATACTGTTTTAAAGATTAAAATATTCTATAATTAATTCCAGAAAAATTTAGATATTAACAATCATTGATACTTGTTAATATTCATTTTACATATTATGTACATGATCCTTTTCTTTTCTCTCGTCATACAAGGTTATAAATAAAAGTATTAAATCTATTATTTAGCTATGATTTTAGAGAGTAAATGCAAATAACAGTTTATAATATTTCAACTGCACATTTTATATCATCTATATTGAAACTAACTCCATTCATTATAACTTTTATAAGGTTCTTGTGGATCTGATTTAAATGATGGCAATTTGAATACTTTATATGTAGATACTTAAAATTGAATTATAATAATTAAGTCTTTTTTCCAATTTCTTTTACTTCTACTTTTTCTTACCTTTGAAAATGGATTTCCCTATTGAATATTAATTGAAAATATTTTAATAAATCTTATTTAAAAAATAACTTTTCTTATAAACTACTTGTAAAATATCTATAGAAAAATATTCATATTTTAATTATTTATCATTATTAAATCCTTTCATCTAACATTTCTCTTCACCACAAGTTCAAAACAAATATTACATAAACTTAAAACTCCCTTGCATTCATTCATGGAGAATGTTATTCTACTGAGTAATCCATTTACTTTCTCAAAATAAAAACACAAAATAGAATTTAATTTCTCATCCTGATTAGGAATGAGGATCCATCCAACTTCAAATTTCACCAAAAGTATATGTAACTTTTAGAAAATTCAATTTATATACACAAAAAATGATTGAAAACATGACAAGAACCTTATGAATGGCTTATAGAAAACCCAAATAGGATCAGCTATCCTTTCAGAAAATATTATAATTAAATTTTAAAAGGAAAGAAGGATATAAAATTTATGAATATGAGGAATGTACTCCTTTTTTTATTTCCAAAGATTATGCATACATGCTGTTACATCCAAAGATTATTTAATTTTTTAGCATTTTATGAAAATAAATAATTAATCCTCATATTAAATGCTAAATTCATCTAATCTATTATAAAAATACAGCTGAATGATGTTTACATTTCTTGTTTGAATACAAATGAGGTTTTCATATCTTTCTTGTGAGGAATTACTGCACTCTATATTACTTTGCAAACTTCTCTTTGGATTTCCTTTGTCGATATAAGGGTTACATATCCCCATCATAAGAGGACAAGCTAAGATTTCATGATTACATTGAACATAGAAACTGCCTTGCTTATCACTTAAATGATAAACCAAGTTATGTAAAGTTCCACGAAGAACACATTCTGATAATAATATGTACAAATTTCTTTACATCACTTAATCCCACCTCTCATTTGCAATTGATCTCAAACTTGATCCATTTCAAAGTTAATTCTTCCTTTTCTATTATTTACTTCATGAACTACTCGAACCAATGAATGAACTATAATTCTTTTGTTGGAATATCCATTATCATAGGAGGTCTTCTAGCAATCATATTTTAATTTATTTAATTGAAGCCTTCAAAATAACTGCAATTATCAGTCATTGTTAGTCATTATTTAAAATAGATCAAAATTCATCCTTGTATCAGATCTTGAACTACTTTGACTTTGCATGACTTCTATCTCATTATTAAAGTCTTAGAAGTTTTTGCTAGTCCACAATTATGATTGCATTCATTTCAATGGGTAACATTAGCATCAATTATTAAGTTGTCAACCTAAATAAGAAAAAAGGATCTCTAGACTCCTTTTACTCTCAGGTAATGACACTGAAGTAATTTTTATATTAGTAACATTATATATGATACCAAGCATCAAACATAAAAATATGTTGCTGTAAAGTTGATGATGTATTTATTCCCATCCAACTTATAGACATTCTCCCACTTTGTAAGTATCTTAATGCCTTCATCTCTCCTAATGTTAAGATGTATCCCATAATTGCATTTTATTAGTTTTAATATTATAAGTTATAAACAAATATAAATAAAATAATTATTTATTTATTTTAGGAAATTGTCTTTGAGAGTTGTAACAAAAAAGTGTTGCCCAAATTTATAATAATTTGGTAAGCATTGGTTGGTCCCAAGAGGATACAAGTTGGACATGACTAAAAAATTGAGGTAAAATTTCACAATGATTACATGGTATTTTTTTGTACTTAACCTTTTGTGTAGAGTCATTCTTAGAAGAGTGTAATGTCACTATACCAAGTGCACTACAAAAAGATAAATCTAATCTAAAGGATTCTTGAATCTGATGGTTCATTCATAATGAATATCACTTTGCCTTGGAATTTCCCTACCTTCCTTTTGCACAACTAGATTTAGGATTTCATATTACATGTATTGAGATTCTTGTTTGCATCAAGGAGTTTGTGGTTGTACAAGTTTTGTAGTATTACAAAGTAATGCAACTATATCCTAGAATGCACATACAAAGAAGGAGTAGATCCTCCAAGAGTCTCCAACCACCATGATGACTACAATTTTGAATTAGCATTCTGTCCTTCCCAAAAGGCACAACCCCATAGGATTCTTGAATGGGTCATGCAGCTTAATCTACTATTTTGTGTTACTTTATGATACTTTAGGCATTTGGTAGTCTGCCACCATATTGTCCTTTATTGTTACAAAGCACCTGGAGAAAAATACTCTAGTTCCACATGAATGATTCCATTCACTCAAGTGCTTCTACTTCTAGGTCAAGATTCCTCACTTCTACTCAACTAAGCATGCGATAATTCATACAAGGTGTAGAAAAATATACATACACCTATTAAATTGTCTTGATAGGATACACTTCATTTATTGCAAAAGAAGGATGCACCAAATGAACATGTTGAACACCAAGACTAAGTCCTTTACACATGTCCTACTTGAACACCAAAGACATCTAATGGCTACAATGTACTATAGGTCTTATAATTATACCTATACCTCACTTATTATATCTTATTGTAATCCAATCTTAAGTAGGCATGGCTCATGTGGAGTAGACATCTTAACTTCTTTTCATTTACAGGTAATAGGCAAACACAAGACCTTTGTATCATAGTCTAACTAGCTAATTACAAGTACAAAGGACCTTGGGCTATGACTACAAAATCTATGTTATCCTAAGTACAAGATGAGTCATCGCATACAAAGTTACTTGTAGATTGTTTCTCACAAAGTCCTTGATGATTTGTTTTATGATCTAGTGGTGCTTGGGACAAACTTCCTTCTCCTTTACATAGTTGGATGAGCTCTATGAGCTCCTGTTTTTAACCTTCAATGGCTCATCTAAAACTAATTGTTGCTTCTTGGAACTTATTCATGGAGTGGGCTTGTAGCTTGATAGCCAATACCTTGAGCTAGTTGTTTGTGTAGACTTTTCTTTCCAACACATCAATTTGCATCTTGAGATCCTTCAACCTTCTATGCTATGGTTGCTTTGATATGATTCATTCCAAATTTTTTGAAGGAGTTGAGTGGTTGTATGTCACATTGTCAAAAGTAGACCTGTTTGTTCATTTGCTAGGTTTGTACTCCAACTTTGGAGTTCCTTCATCAACTCATCATGAATCTTGTTTGTCAACTTATCATCTTTTTTGCATTTCAAGCTTATCTTGAGTTCTTGCACACAAGGATTGGTAAGCACCTAGTGGTTCTTGTAGCATACTTTGGCTGCAATAGTCTTGGTCTTGGCATCCTCCAATTTTGTATGCAATACCATCACTTCTTCATATCATGCCCATATGTGGTCTTTGTGTTGGCAATCTAATCATTGAGAGCTATGACATCTACTTGCAAGCATTGTAGGACCACCTCGTGTTGCTCCTATCATGTGAGTTCATCCTTTTGAATTTTCTCCAACATATGATGTTTCTCTTTGGACTTGTCTACCTCCATCTTGAGCTCTTGTTTGACATGGTCGATCTCACTACAAATGAAGGACCTTGTCTTTTGTCATCATTTGAGCAAGCTTATACATATGTACTACAAGTATTGTTGGTTGTTGATAGTAGGATCTACTTCATGGTAGAATGGCATGAACTCTTCCAAGGCCTCCATCATTAGTGTAAAAGACCGTGACCAAGGAGAGAAATAGGAGAATGGAAGCTCACATTGGGACACTTGAATGAGGGAAAAGTCCAAATGCCTAGCATGAGCTTTGGCTCTTGTATTTATATGGATCATACAAGGCTCTTGAGAAGCTTCTCAAGAAGCTTCCTGGAGTGCAAGCCAAGTCAATTGGGAAGCTTCTCAAGAAACTTCCTTCTAGAAGTTGTTTACTTGGCATGCAAGCTAAGCTAGTTGGAACCTTCTAGAAGCTACTTACTTGAGGTGCAAGCTAAGCTAGCCAAGAAGCTTCCCAAGAAACTTTCTAGATACTTCTAGAATATTCTAGGCTAGTTTGTCTTATTTACTACTTAGTTAACCCTACTAAATTTGTTGCTAAACTCTAGATTGTTACAATTAGCATAACCACATTGATACTGTATATTGCCATCAATCACAAAAGAGAGTTATTTTTGCATTTTAGTCTTTGTAGGATGTCTCCATTGTGTTGGCATTCTTTGTCTAATATTTGTTAGCCAGCCGTTGCTTTATAAGCTGATCTTGGTGATCTTTCCCTTCTTCATGTGTTGTGGTTGTATCTTTGGGCTCATCCATAATTTTTAGGTTATGTATGCATCCAATTGTGGACTCTTCCTCCTTTATCTTAAGGAATGGTTTCTTATTTGGACCATGTGTATGGTTTCTTATCTAGACCACGTTCTTGATTATGTGGTCTAGTTTATTTGTATGGTTCTCATTCAACACCTTCCTTGACAATCCAGCTTGGGCATTTTAGAATGAGGTCAACACTTTGGCTACCTCACTAGTTTCTTCCTCAAGTTGGAAACCGTGACTTCCTCATTGTCCTTCCCCATTTTTTCCTCCTTGGCTAGAGACTTATCATGGATCCTTGCCTTCATTTGCCATCTAAAATGATTGCACTTCATCATTCAAATCTCACACCTTCATCTTGTTAGGCGGAAAAATATGAGTGAACAAGTTGTCACTTTATGATCCTTTGTTGTGCATCAAAGCAACCCTCTTGTGCTCAGATGTGGTTCATCAACTCAAGTTTCCTACCTTGTCAATATTTTCATTGTTATCCTTATTACCTTTGTTTCCCCCTTGGCTTCCACTCTCTCCTAAGGATATGTCTATTATTTGTACCATTTTTTTTGGCTTCTTAGATGCTTGGATCTTGGGTCTTGTGATTGTAATCTTCTTATGAACATCTTTTGTGTTGTATGATTCATCTTTTACATCATGATTTACTTTGACAAACTTTCTTGTACTTGCCTAAAGTTTGTCGGCTACCTCATATTTTTTCTATCTCCTTCATGGGATGAAGGTGTGAAGAGAAGTAGTCGGGATGATGAAAATGACTTGGATAATTCTTCTTTTCCTACTCCTTTAGAAGGTCCATGTTGATGTACAAGTGAATTATGAATGGAAATATGATTGTAGCGCCTCCTTACTCCATTTCCTTGACTACTCTACCACTCGATCACAAAACATCCGTGCCCAACGCATTGGTTTTCTCTCATGATGAATTGAAAGAAGATGGCTTGGTTCAAGTTTACATAAGCTATTTGTCTAGACTTAAATTACTTCATGATGGTTTCCATAAAAAATTGGCAGATGGGATGTTTCAAGGAGCCTACACGGTAGCCATTAGTCATTTTTGCTTCTTCAAATGAGTAATCTATTTTGGCTTTGAGTTTTGGACTAGGAATACCATGCTGTGTATCTATGAACATCTGACCAGATTGGGAGGTTTCATGTCCAAGAATCCATTACCAATCATAGTCTGTCCAGATTGTGGGATTGCCTCTCAAAAATTTATTGCTTGGCTCACAATTGCTACAAATCTCTTCTAGCATGGAAATATTTGAGAGGTTCCAATCCCATAACAAGAATTATATCTTTCTACTTTGAATGTACTTAACTTGGTGGTGCAATCCCACTCATAGATATCCATCATCTTGCTAATAATCTTGAGGAGTTCCTATTTTTTCCTCTTGCCCCTCTTGTCTGGCACAATTGCTACACTCTTTTTCTATGCATTAACATGGGAAATTACCTTGCAAAAACCTACATTCTCATGCAAACTCTCAATATGTGTGACCGACAAAATTGAGCTCTTGAAAAAATGAGGCAAAAAAAGGAGAGAATTTCCACAAGGTGAATCTACTAAAAGTTCTACCCTGTTGCATGAGTCTTTATTTTATACTCCGGGTGTACCATTTTGACAATTAGTGGTTGCACAAATCGATGAAGAGTCACACATTTGGCATGAAAGCATTTCAGACAAGGAAAAAAATTTGGACTTTTGTTCTCCGGCGGTGCAGTCATGCAGCCTGAATATTTGCATTGACACTTGCACACATGAGCATATGACAGTCCATGTACTACTCATGAGCCCAAACTTGTATCCCTCGTCCGCAAGAAGTTGTATCAATCTTCATGATTCTTGACTTTGTATTACCTTTCAGCTTGTAATTACAAAGACCACGAGGTTCCTAGCAACAAAGGTTACCAACTATTATCAGACAACTAATGTCACAACACCATGATGTTTGACCTCCACAACTAAGGGGTCTTCATCCTCAGAGCTGCCTTGTGTAGGAGTGGTCCTATACCTTGTCCCGTATGGTAAAGGACATCATCCTAAACGTATTACAAGGTTGACGAACAGATAATGAACCATTTTTCATTTTTGTCACCTAAATACTAAACTGCATACTATTATCTTTAAAGAAAAAAAAAATCCACTCACTTAAGGCCAAGGTGGGTCACCACAAGAATAACTATACAAAAAGCTTTTATTATAGTTGTAAATAGTTTTATAAGGAGCTTCCTCTGTCCATTTCAAGATGGATTCTAACGTATCAATAAATATGCAAATCTGCGGCGGTTCTTGACCATTTTGTCAATCAATGTAAAACCATTCAAATTGTGTCTCAATTCAAAGTCGACTTTGAATTGAACTGCTGAACCAGAAATAAGAAGTGGACTTAACTTAAGAACTTGTCAGAATTGTCACGCTTTAAGCAAATTTTCAAAAGTACGGTTAAATCGACCCCACCTTTTGTTAAAACGAACCACCTTAGTCGGCGCTCTTCACATAACAATACTTTTTTAATTAGGGAAGAAGGAGACCGCGTAGAAAAAACGAAGGATGGGAAGACCCATCAAGGCGTGCAAGGGAGAGACGAAAAAGGTCAAAATGATTAATTGAGTGCTTCCCAAATTGTATGAATGACGAAAACAGTGAAGAATACCCTGAGGATGCTACCAGGTAGTCCGGGCAACCAAGGAGCCAAATCTTGTGGTTACCGAGTGAAGAGTCAACTGCACTAGGTGAATTAGGCTACGTCATCCAAACTTTTGAAGGGCTTTTTCCGTGAATAAAAAGCGCTTCCAAAAAGCAGTTTTTAGTCCAACGCAGTTTCTGTACCGGTACGGGCTTCCTTTCATCATTGCAATATTCCGTATGGCAGATGGACACCCGGCGAGGTAGAGTTCTGACACGTAGATCACGTAGAGAATAACTCGCCGATACTTTACAGATAGATTGCCTGGTTACCTCCGCCAAGCTGGTGGATAAGTTAAGGAACGGAAACAAACAGGCTCCCTCGCATCCTTTCCTTTCCAACGCAGGTTCTAGGGTTCTTGTCGGCTGGCCCGCCATGTCAACCTTGCATTGTCCAGCTCAATCATGTTATTGGCTTTGAAAGGTTACAGCTGAGGAACGTCATCGTCATCTCCTCTCTTGTGTATTGCGGGGGTTTACTTTTAAAGTTGACGGATATTTACGCGTAATTCAGTGACAACCAGAATATAAAGTATGTGTTATGGGTACCAGAGAGAGAGAAAGAGGAATTGATAACGAATGGAGGAGTGGCTCTGTAAAATTTAGGGTTTATAAGATTTATGCCGAATTCACGTTTTCAGATTTTCAAATTGACAATACACTGTTTATGGATAATCCAGTTCAGTAACCCCATAAAAACCGTCGGTTCACGTTTTAGATTACCAATAGACCTTTGTGCAGCTATGGAATTTTATCCGGTAAATCCGCAAGGAATTTTACAAAACTTTTACAAACTAAATCTTTTATGAGAAGAAAAAAGTGACCACGCAGAGAACACAAAGTACGAGAAGACCCCATAGAGGGAGAGACGAAAAACGTAAAATGGGGCTAGACTCCAATACTTATGGATCTTTATAGAAACCATAAAAGCTAAAAGTTGTGAAAGCCCAAATGGGGCTTAGCCACATTTTACCCTTTTTGTCTCTGCTTTGCTTTGTACGGCTTGATGGGGGTCTTCCCATCTTTCGTGTTTTCTACGCGGTCACATTTTTCTTAATTATTGTGCAAGTTTTACACTTTACGAAGTGTAAAGTGGAAGTGACAAGTGATGTTCAGAGTTAACGTCGAGGAAACTAAACGAAGCGTCGCCATAAACATTTCAAGCATATTTGTCATTAGCATGGCACAGAAGCCGCGGAAGCATGGCAACAGGCCCCATCTTCTAGATGATTTGGATAGCTTTAGGAAAACTTCTTTCCCATCCTTCGTGTTTTCTACGCGGTCGCTTTTCTCTCTTTCTAACAAATTCTTCAACTTTCAACGACCAATGCGAACCATTTGAAATTCACGTGGGTACAGTAACTTTTCTATAAGTGTCAAACCCATCTACTTCTTCCACATGATTTGCAGTTTCTTAGTCAACATTTCAAGCAAGGAAGTATGCATGCAAGTTCAAGTTCGTCCAAAAGTGACGGGATTAATTAGTCCGATACATCTGCATGGATGTAATGGTTTTGGAACATTGTTCCAAATAGTAATCTTTATGCCTACGACACCTTTCATTTCTTACAATTCGTGACGCCTAGGCTGTAGTAGGCTCTATGGACTGGTACATGATACGCACGAGGACACATTTTAAACTTATTTTAAATTCAGAAGTTTCATGTCATTGGCATTCCGTCTAAACCTCGAGTTTTGATGAAGACTCTCTAAATTTGCAACACTAAGTGTACTCTTCCCAAGCAGTAGTCTGTATGCATACGACGCATGGAGCTTCGCGAATTTCATGGAACCTCGTAACCATTCATACACCCCGTTTTGAACTAAAGCAGGAGAACAGAGAAAAAGCAATTCAGAAGTTCCATTTCCCTCAATCCAGAACACATCTCATCGAGTTCTGATGAAGACTCTCTGACGTTCTGGTTCCATGGAGGGTAGTTGCATATCAACTGCTGTCAGGTTATGGATTAGGGATAGAAAAGGGCAAAGGCCACGTGACTTCCAATCTTTTTACATGCGGAGTCCTGTAATAGTGTACCCTGCACGTCCTAATTTGCTCAGCTTTCATCGATGTCAATGGTGGCGTGTCAATGATTGATTTAGAGAGAGAGAGAAATAGAACTTGAGGAAGGAAAGTAATCTAGACAAGCCAAGCCATATTTATTTATAGTCGCACGTATATGATAGCACTTAAACGACACGTTAAAAAGTGTAAGGGTTTGATAGTCCGAGATCGACACTTCACATCCTTTGCCGACATATACAGGACAACAACGATAGGGGTAATCTATCATATTTGATGTGTTTATATGCCGAGTACACTTTTTCATCGTCTTCATCATGATGTGATGCTGAGACATTTGATGCGATATGTATATCCCCAAATGTCTTGATGCCCTTTTACATAATCTTTATATTATTATTAGGCTAAACGATTTCTATTACAATCAAGTACTCTTAGGTTTTTCATCAGATTTGATCAGGAAAGGTCTAAATGTGCAAACTGGAGTTATTTTTATGATCTTGATATAAGATTTTTTACTTACCTTAAACCCTAAAAACCCAAACTCTAAATTCATCATTGATTCCAAAAGTCAAATAGGACAAGGATCAACATGCCACCAACCCATGCAGCTAATCTAAAGATGGAGCTCGCTAACATATCACCAATTCATATATCTGATCCAAGGATGCAGCTCCCTTTGAGTGGATCCTCTTTGCTATATAATCAAGACAAGGTGCTCCTTTGGGGCATCAAAGTATTGAAGGATGAAGTCTTTTGTTTCTATTGGGGTTTCTATTGTCCTCAAAATATTACAATCAAATATGAACAAATTTTTACAAGTTGATAGTAAAATATCTATGAGGTTTATAGAAAGAACCCAAGCTACCGTTGAAATGTCCATTATAATGTATCAAAATGAAGAAAGCATCACAAAATTTATGAAATTGAATAAAAATTAGAGATTTTATATATATCATCTTGTTGTAGTTTTATTAAAAAAATCTATTAGAAAATATTAGAAGATGAAGATAGTGTGCAACACAAACTAAGGATTGAGAGATTGATGATCTTCTGCAGCAATTATGGAACTTAAAATTATAGTAGACATGTTAAAAATACTTTATAGAAACTGAATATTTTTGTTTCTTAAAATTTTGATTTTTGCAATGAACAAGACACATAATTTTATTTTCTTTGCAATACCCAAGATGAAAGAGATGTGGAGAAATAGTTAGGACAAGTAGAGCTGTATAAAAATATCAGCCAATGAATGAAGAGGAGGAGCTCTTGAGAAAGGTAAAGCTTTAGATTCAAAAGAGAAATTTACAACATTTATTCTATAAAACAAATCCTAGTGCTTCTAACCAATTGAGTTTGTAGAGAATTTTTAATTATATCCTCAGAACTTGAAGTATATTTAAATTTCTAAAGCAAATTCAATCAAATATTCAAAACTTTTAGATAATTAAATTTATAAAGGAAATTCAATCAAAGATTCAAAGGTATAGTCTTCTACTAAGAAAGCTATGATTAATGATATACTATTGTAATCCTCCGAGGACAAGAGAAGAGAGAAAACACAGATTGCACACTCAAACATTCGATGCCCCAAGGGAGCACCTTCTCTTTATTATATAGACAAAGAGGATCTCCTCCAAGGAAGCTCCACCATAGGATTAGGGACACAGATAGGTGACATGTCAGCAAGCTCCACCCTTGGATTACTTACTTGTATGGGTGACCTGTCTGGTCTAGGTCCTATCTGGTTGGTCAAACAAGCTTTGACTGGAGGGAATCTTTTAGGGAATCTTCCTGTAAGAATCTCAGAATCACGTAAGGTACCGTTGGAAAGCTCTCGACGAGACAAAGCAAGGGGGATGGAAGGCCAGCCTCTCCTCTATTGGGGGAGGAATTTGCACATTTTTTAGCCCTAATTCATCCGTTTAAGCCTCCAAAATTGCCTTCAAAGATTTCAGGCATATTTTGGTTCCTACTCTATTAGTAGGAGTCCCCTTTTGGTGATACCTCTTTCTGATCTGTTAAGTCCATCATGTGTGACATCCTTCCAGATGTTACCAAACCAATTCTCACCTTTAAATCATATGTCTAGCTATTGGTTCTAAGGTTCTCAAGTCTATTTTGGTTTCTACCCTATTAGTAAAAGTACTCTTTTGGTGATACTTCTATCTGATCTATTTTGACCATCATGTATAACATCATTCTAGATGTTACCAAACCAATTTCACATCTAGATCATATGGCTAACCCTTGGTATTACAGACCTCCCTCCTTTTAAGACGCAACGTCCTCGTTGTGCAATTGTTGCTCAAATGCTTGCACCAACACCGGTGCATGTGCCAAATTGGCAGCGGGTTCCCAAGTTGCTTCATAGAGAGGGTAACCTTTCCATTGTACTAGATAGTCCACCCGCGGATGGCGAGTACCACGCATGTGCTTTTGGAGAATCCGCTCCACTTCATATTCCTCTATGCCATCAATGAGTGTTGGACAAGGTCGAATGTCCTATGTGGAAGGACCTTGGCCTGATCGGGGAGCATATCTGCGTAGTAGGGAGACATGGAAAACTGGATGGATCTTCATGTGTGGTGGTAGCTCAAGGTGATAGGCCACAACGCCGATGCGACGAAGAATCGAGAAAGGCCCAATAAAACGAGGTCTAAGCTTACGAGATCCAACTAATGTGAGGTTGGTTGTCGATAGCCACACTTGATCCCCAACATTGAACTCCATGTGCCTATGGTGTGCATCAGCATATTACTTTTGTCGATTTTGTGCAATCTGTAACCTGTGCTTGGCGCTCTCCACACCTTCTTGGATTCTAGAAACAAATGTGTTGACTGTATCAACCTTGGTAGTCACTGGACTGATCTTCATCAAGCTAGAAGGTGTGAAAGGATGCTCACCATACATGAAGAAGAATGGAGTGACCTGGGTGGAGGCATTCACTGAATTGTTGTAAGCGAATTCCACCAACGGTAGTAGGGTGTCCCACCTCTCTTGCTCTTCTAAGGTGAAGCCACGTAACATGTCTTCAATCGTGCGATTAGCCCGCTTTGTTTGGCCATCTGTTTGTGGGTGGTAAGCTATAGACATGGCCAACTTGGTTTTGAAGAAACCAAAGAGTGTTTGCTAAAACAAACTGGTGAATTGGGTGCCTCTATCGGTGATGAGTACTCTAGACAAGCCATGGTGAGCAAAGACAACATCTAAGTATAGTTGAGCTAGTTGTGGAGCGGTCACCTCCTTGGTGGTAGGGCGTACATGAATCATTTTTCTGAGCCGGTCCACAAAGACCACAATGGAGTCAAACCCTGAGGTGGTCTTGGGTAATTCACAGACGAGATCCATACTCACTTGTTCCCAATATTGGGTAGGAGTGGCGAGAGGTTGAAGGAGCCCTACAGGAGCTTGATTAGAAGCTTTGTTCTGTTGACAAAGTAGGCAGCTACGCACATAGTCCATCACGTCGTTGCTCATCTTGGGCCAATAGTAATGGCGCTTGACTGCATCCAAGGTCTTGTCCACTCCGACATGAGCTGCAATGGCCGAATCATGACATTCCGCTAGAATGGTGGTGCATAATTCTGGGACATTTGGGATCCATAATCTGCCATCCCAAAAGGTGAGTCCTTGGGTGCTGGTGACACCTTTGGACAATTGCGCTTATACAATCTATGGATCAGTTTTTGTAGCAGCTAGAATCTTTTGCCAGAATTCAAGGTTAATCTTAACCTCTGCCACCAAGTTGTTGGCCATTGGCATGCGGGTGAATGCATCTGCAAGTTGCTTCTTACCTTCCACGTAGGTGATTGTCATGTTGAAGCATTGTCGTCACTCTGCCCACCAAATTTGGCGACGAGATAGATCCTTCTGCGTCTCGAGGTAGACTAGAAGTTTGTGGTCTGTCTCTACTACAAATGCCTTCTCGCCCAGGTAGTGCTTCCAATGCTTGGTTTCTACAACGATGGCCAGCTCTTCTCATTCTGTGGTGTGGTAGTTGTGCTCTGCCGGTAACAACTTTCAAGAGAAATATGCAATTGGATGCCATCCGTCATGCCACTCTTGTTGTAGGACTGCTCCTATTGCTACGCCTGATGCATCTGTAGCCAACTTGATTGGACGTTTTGAGTCATACCACTTCAAGATTGGTGCATGTAGCAAGGCAGCCTTCAATTCTTGAAAGGCCAACTCTTGTGCAGTTCCCCATGTCCACTTCTTCCCCTTGCCAAGTAGTGCTTTTAAAGGATGTGCAACCTTGGAGAAGTCCTTGATAAATCTACGATAGAATCCTGTCAACCCCAAGAAGCTCTTAAGTTGAGTCTGATCTTCTAGAGCACTCTATTTTTGAATGACCTCTATTTTATCTGTCAATACTTGAATGCCTTCTGCACTTACTCTATGCCCTAAGTAGTCTACTTCGGACTTGCCAAACTCACACTTTGAGATTTTGGCGTACAACTGATTCTGTCTTAGAATCTGGAGGACCTCTCGTAGATGTTGTTTGTGTTCTGTCATTGTGCTACTATATACTAAGATATCATCCAAGAAGACGATAACACACTTATCCAAGTATGGACAAAATATGTCATTCATTAGGCTCATGAAAGTGGCAGGCGCATTGGTGAGGCCAAAAGGTATCACAAGATACTCAAAGTGGCCATACCTGGTTCAAAAGGCGGTTTTATACACATCCTCCTCTGCAATTCGGATTTGATTGTAACCGCTCCGCAAGTCCAGTTTGGTGAAGTATCTCGTTCCATGGAGTTGATCAAACAAGTCATCCATGAGAGGTAAGGAGTATTTGTTCTTCACTGTTTTCTGATTGAGACCCCGATAGTCAATGCACATGCGCATTGTACCATCCTTCTTCTTCACAAACAAGACAGGGGCCCCATATGGTGATACGCTAGGTTGGATGAACCCTTTCTGTAGCATCTCCTCAATTTGAGTCTTACACTCCTCCAACTCATGAGGTGATAGGCGATATGGGGCCTTACAAGGAGGTGTCTTCCCCGGGAGTGTCTCTATTTTGTGATCTACTCGCCTTTTAGGTGGTAATCCTGAGGGTAGATCATCGGGAAAGACATCTTGAAACTCATCCACCACATCTTTCAATTTCTCAGGAATTTGTCAAGCGAGTTGTGCACTCTAGACTTCTCTAATTAGACCCATAAAACATCTATTGATCTTATAGACAGTTGTCGTCCCTATGATATATAGAGGCAGTTTCTGCTTGTGTGATTTTTCTTTAACCCCAATGATTGACCATTGGTGGGTTCTCACTACTTTCTTCCTCCAATCCACCATTGGGTTGTACTGCTCCATCCATGGCATGCCTAAAATTGCATCATAACGGGCTAACTGTATCACTCGCCACTCAATTACTTCCTCATATTCTCCTACAGAGAGGGTTACCCGTCTAGGTAATGATTCAATCCTCTCTGTTTGCCCATTTGGTAACTCTACTTCTTCACTTCCATCTTTCTCTAGCTCCATTCCCAATCTTATTGCAACAGAGCGAGACAAGAAATTCTCTATTGCTCCCGAATCTATTAATACTCTCACTTGATTACCTTCTAGGATTCCATTCATGACAATCAATTGTGAGGTTGCCTTTTGGGATCTTTGCGTATTATTCTTCTTCCTTCCCTCGCTTCTCTGCTTCCTTATTGAGCCAATAAGGCCGCAAGGTACATTTACTGGCGATCTTTGTTTTCCGAAGTGGTTTCCACCTCCTCCTCTTCAATGTGCCTCTCCATGTTGTTCAAAGATTGCTTGTACAAAGGCCGAGGGCCTCTAGGGAAACGAGTGCGACAATTGGTAGATATGTGCCCAATACGGCCACAATTGTAACAATGGCATTGTTCTCCTTGAGTCCCTTCTCCTCGTGGGACTCCATCTCTTTGTTCTTCTACCCGTCCCCGCTCCCCTTGAAGCGGCCGTGCTCCTCGATCCTGAAATTGAAAGTTGCCCAATTCCATTGGTACTAGTCCACCCATGTGTGACATTTCTGCCCGATAATGTTGAGGTGGAACTACTCCTTCACCTCCACCTAATGCTCTTGCTATTCTCTACGCACAAGCAATGGCTTCAAATACCGTGCGAGGGTTTTGCACCATGACTTCTTGGCGAATCCGCTCTTTCAACCCTCGTTTGAAATTGTCGAGAGCCTCTGCTGGACTCATGTTGGTAATTGCGACTTGTAGATCCAGAAATGCCTCCACATACTCTTGTACGCTACTCTTCTATCTCAATCCCCATAGTTGCGTTCGAGCCATCTGCACAGAATCCACCGATTGGAAATTCTTTAACAATCCTTCTTGCATTGCTGTCCATGTGATCTCTCTTCTCTCTACCAGCATGGATCGTTCCCAAGCATCATACCATGTGAGGGCTTTATTGGTCAAGTACCTACATGCAAACACGCCTGCAGCATGCTCTATGATCTTTGTTGAGAACAATCGGAAATATTGATCCATTCTTGAGATCCAATTTTCCACTACTCCCATCGTACGCTGCCCCTTGTAAGGCTCGATGTTGCAGGTCTTCTTCATCCGGAGTAGCAATGTGGCTTCATCGTTGATAGGGTTCGTAGGCACGGGTGCCTCTCCAAGTACTTCAGTCGTAGGTACTGGGTTTTGAGATCACTCTTCTTCTTGCATGGCTTGATTGTTCTTGAGGATCTGCACTTGACTTTGTAATGTCTCCATGGTCATCTTAATCTCTCAAAATTCATTCAGCATCCCTTGCATTCCTTGCACCAGCTCTTGCAACTACGGATCCATGGTTCTTGCAACACCCAATTGCTAATGTCTACTTCAATACAGAGTCAATATAATCACTCTGGAAGGCGCACGAACTATCGGAACTAGCATTGGGACCTCCGAAGCTATCACTCGTTGATAATACTCCTCACCAAAAATTCCTAACCACAAAATCTCTAAACATCACTTTCGGCCTCACTACATAACGGATTTCTACTTGAGTGTTGAAAGGGAGAGGATTTGGGACATTCATATCCATATTATCATAATAGAATATAGATCGTCAAATCCCACTCTCTATCATATATCACCACAAGTAGAATCACCGGGTTTGGTGAGTTCATCACTCTGTCCATGAATTCCGCACCAAAGAGATAAACTAGCGATACCCTCATCTGCTCACGCTGGATGTACATAACCTTGATGTGGAATGGGTTTGAGAATGGAAAGCTAGGTGCGGGAAATTGTCCCCTTGGCGCATCCATCCCATCCGCTCTCTAAAGTCCTTCCTAAGTCTCGCGATTACTCTATGTTCTCCACCTCAAATTACTCAATTTCAGTAGTTCGTGCTATTCCAAGAGGAGTGATCCACTCTCTTGGACTAGAACACTTGCTCTGATACCATTATAATCCTCCAGGGACAAGAGAAGAGAGAAAACACAGATTGCACATTCAAACATTCGATGCTCCAAGGGAGCACCTTCTCTTTATTATATAGACAAAGAGGATCTCCTCCAAGGAAGCTCCACCATAGGATTAGGGACACAGATAGGTGACATGTCAGAAAGCTCCACCCTTGGATTACTTACTTGGATGGGTGACCTGTCTGGTCTAGGTCCTATCTGGTTGGTCAAACAAGCTTTGACCAGAGGGAATCTTTTAGGGAATCTTCTTGTAAGAATCTCAGAATCACATGAGTAAGGTACCGTTGGAAAGCTCTCGACGAGACAAAGCAAGGGGGATGGAAGGCCAGCCTCTCCTCTATTGGGGGAGGAATTTGCACATTTTTGAGCCCTAATTCATCCGTTTAGGCCTCCAAAATTGCCTTCAAAGATTTCAGGCATATTTTGGTTCCTACTCTATTAGTAGAAGTCCCCTTTTGGTGATACCTCTTTTTGATCTTTTAAGTCCATCACGTGTAACATCCTTCCAGATTTTACCAAACCAATTCTCACCTTTAAATCATATGTCTAGCTATTGGTTCTAAGGTTCTCAAGTCTATTTTGGTTTCTACCCTATTAGTAAAAGTACTCTTTTGGTGATACTTCTATCTGATCTATTTTGACCATCATGTATAACATCATTCTAGATGTTACCAAACCAATTTCACATCTAGATCATATGGCTAACCCTTGGTATTACAACTATACCATGTAACTGAATCAATTGGCTCATGAGTACAAAGAGAAGAATTATTAATAAATTTTTAATGCACCAACATGGATTATATAGATTAATTTCTTTTAGCTTTAGATAGGCAAGACCATTGAAACTCAAATAGAAACAGGCAAGCAATGTTAAATGTAGTGAGAACATGTATACCATTAAGGGAGTCCATTTCAATCTTCTTCCTACTCTTTGTGAGTGAGTGAATGAGTTGAAAATTTCTTGAGATCAAGTATTTGCACTAAAAATAAAGGCAACAAGAATTGAACCCTAGATCTATTTCTTCTAACCTGGAATAGAAGCCATTGAAATTGAATATAAACTTCCCCTTGAAATTAAAATAAAAGAGTTTGAACTTCAAATCTCTTTCTTATCACTCTCAAAATAGAAGCAAAAGAAATTAAACTTTAGATCTTTCTCTTATCACACTTAAAATAGTAGCAAAAGGAATTGAACATCAGATTTCTACTTATTCAATTTGAAATAGAAAGAAAGGATATTGAACTCAAGATCAAAGTAGATCTCTTACTTCTCATTGAAATGGGAGGAAAAGATATTGGAGTTTACTTCTAACTTTGGAACTTGAGTAATAATACTTAAAGGTTGTGCAATAGCTAATCTGCATACAAGAACCCATCACTTTAGTTAAGTGCTATTTGGGATTGAACTTTATATCTCTTCTTTCTTATTTTGAGATGGATGCAAAAGAAACTGAATTCTAGATTGGACTTTAGACATAAAAAATCAAACTTTGAAATAATTGAATTTTAGAGTGAACTTTTAACTCTCTTGCTTCCAAAAAATGGACTCTAGACTTCCAATATTACTTTAGAAACAAGCAAAATATATTCAAATCTATGATAAATATTCAGACTGCTTCTTCTCACCATGTAATAGGAGCACAAGAATTGAACACTTATCCTTCTCAAACAAGGAAAACCAAGATTTCCTTCTTCTTGTTCAAAGAAAGATCTCTTGTCATAGTATTGAGAGTTCAATTTTAGACCTTGATCTTCCTTATTCCTATATATGAACAAAAATACCAAACATCTCATTCTTTAAGTACTTTGTTTTTCTATATATATATATATATATGCAACTCACTTTTGATTCTTAACAAATATGTATTTCTATCATCTGTACAAATTACAAAAGGGATCCAATAAGTCACTTAAATCACTTAAAATATATCATATCATCAATATTCATCAAAATATGGAAAAAAATACAAAGGTATTGAAAAGTCCTCTATCAAACATAGTGATCAAAATGAGATATAATGGATATGAGTAAGTGTCTAAAAGAAGAGAGAAAATTGTACTAAGGTTTTGATAAATCCTTTATCAAACTTATGAATCAAAATGAGTTAAGAAAGAAATATATGGATATGAGAAAGTGTCTAATCATAAATCAATATATGTGATAGAGTTGTTACACTTTAAAGGTGACGCAAGATAGTGTGAGAAAGATTTTTATCCAAATTTTTGTTCTTATTTCAAACATAATGGTGTCTATCTCTAGATTGTCTAACTTTGTCCAAATTACTTATTATTTATTTTAGATAATTAAATTTTTTAAAACTTTATTGTACAGAATAACCATAATACATATCATAAGAATATATTTATGAAAGTATATCAAATACATAACGCATAAATGATGGACTGGTAAGATATAATTTACAATAGTAAGCACAATTTATTAGAGTATGCTCCTAAGATCAAATTTACATGAAATATCTGAATTCTGTTTCATATTTGAACACAAGAGTCATTAAAACATAATAAGCCTATGTTTTAATGACTCTTAAAACGGACAAGAGAATCCCTGAGTTTGTTCTCAGGCGTATTCACCAAACTAAAGTGGGCATATAGTACAAAAGACACTGCATGTTCTAAGGTAAGATTAATTTGGGATCAAGAAATATTTCAGAATCAGATGGTGTAATAAGATGGACAAGAGAACTCTTAAATTTGTTTTCACACCTATTCACCAAACTAAATTGGGTGTATAGTCCAAAGATATTGCATATTCTAAGGTAAGATTAATTTGTGATCGAGAAAATTTTTGACATCATTTGGTGTAAAAAGAAGGATGGACAAAGAAGCAAAAAAGTTTCTAAACCTTTCATCAATAAGTCATTTTATTCATCTCTTTTGGCCTTCAAGTTACAATTAACCAAGCATGATAGGGTTATAATAAGGATGTTAGAAAAATGGCGTACCAAGTGAATATTGATTAATCACATGGTCCTTACCTGAATAACAAACATACGTACAATTAAATTTTTGTATCATAAATTTAAAAGTATATATTTTGATTGTGAAACTGGAAGTAGATTCTATATTTCAGAAAAGAAGTCTTGAAATATTATGTTATTTTTTGAATATGGTAAAAGTTTCTAAACATATCACATGTCAGTAAAATAGCATATGTAAAGATGAAAATAAATAAATTAATCAGCTAACCCAAATGGATGATGATTTGGATTTCTCTTGATTCCATTTATTAAATAGCACTTGAAAAATCAGTTTCTCATTAAAAATTTATTTCAAGCGAAGATATGTACATGTGGAATGCACGATGAAACTCTTAAACTATTATTTTTAGGATGGTACTTCATGGTCAGCATTATTCTCAATTTTTTAAGTAAAAAAGAAATCACTTAAAACAGTCAAGGATTGGGGCCATGGTCTTTTGTAATTTAAGAATGAATTTATTCCCATCACATTATCTAAAAAATTTAACGAAAAAATTTACGTATCGTAGATCTGATGACATAGCATAACACCATAACTAGCACATTTAAACTATAATACTGGCAATCAATATGCTAACAATATAAATGATGTACTGGAGTTCTTACTTGCGATGCAGCATATATAAGACTAAATTGAACTATAAATAATACTCAACCATAAACGATAAAGAAAATAAAATATTAGCTTCACTGAAAAAGCATTTTCTTTAACAATGCAGTTATTCTGCCTGAATTCTGGTCACGGTTTCAGCCTGAAGATTTCACCTCTGAAGAATTTATCATATACCAACAATAATTTGTATGCTTATTATTTTTGCATATCATCGGTTTCATTGCATAAATTTGCTTCTTCCACTACTTAGGGAGTGAAAAAGGAGTCTATGACTATGAAATGCTTGAGATCGACGTTGTAGCTAATGGCGAAGTAGTATCTTGCAGTTGGAAATGCAGCGTACCTAAACTTTAGGTTACCTTCATCTAATCTCCATTTAAGACATCATTTACTAGAAACTTACTTTGATGTTGATCCCTAATAAGTTATAACAATATTATACATACCTTGCAGATAAGTCAATCGGATCGTGAGTAACTCAACCTCTCAATTCTAGTCGAGGTGCTAACGATTAAGTTCATGATTTCATTTTTTCTTAATTACCATGTGCTAAGTAAGAATAGAGTACACGGAGAAACAACTACTTCAAATTTTATCTCTTATTCCATGTTTCTGGTAGATATCGATACCATTGAGGCCTTGTCTCTCCCTTGTACAACTTGATGGGGTCTTCCCATCTTTCATGTGTTCTATGTGATCATCTTTTTGCACCCGCCACTTCCTCTACAGCGATTAGGTTCCGCCTAGGTTTGGTTCACCCGTCTACATCTTCATTACTCACTTGTGAGTGTGGTTCTACACTAGATGCAGTAGCCATCCATATGATACATTGTCCTTATGGAGGACAGAGGATAGTTACCCATGATGCAATAAGGGATATAGTGTTTGCATGAGAGAGTGGATACCTTGCTTGGATAGAACGTTCTTATTCTTTGCAATGACACATGTCAGAGCAGACTTATACTTGGTCCGAGATGATCAGGTGATAGTGGCGGATGTTGTGGTTACAGACCCTACGCGGGATGCAGTTTTGGAGGGAATGATTACTCATCCTCTTGGATGGGCTGTGAGCGGAGTTATAGCACGCAAGGTCTCCAAGTATAGGGGTATGCAACGAGGTCCCCTCTTTGTTCCTCTAGCCTTGGAGTTATATGGAGTGATGTCCATGTGTTCGACATATTTGTCAAGGAGTGCACAAGAACTTATCATATTAGCGGCGATATCATTTTCACTCTCATGCTATGTAATATCCTTTAGACAACATGCGTTCATTGTTCTTTAGATAAAGGGTGTCCATTGCTCTACAGAGAACATTGGCCCGTGCAATCCTCAAGAGAACAGTCACTCTAGGTGATATTTTTTCTGAAACTCTAGTTGTTTGTAAACATTATAACTTGCATAGTTTGGATATCTTAGATGCGGGTGTGCAGAAACTTGTATGATCCTATGGGGGCCTAGCCCCATTCTATTTCTTTTGTCTCACCCTTGTGCGACTTGATGGAGTCTTCCCGATCCTTCTTGTATACTATGTGGTCACCTTTTCTCTCCTTTTTCTATGTTTCTTGTAGAAATGAAGAGCGTGTAAGTTCCCCGTCACTTTGGGTTGGACCGGAAGACTTCATACGTGCCCGTAACTCCACCACCTTTCGGACTTGTGCCGCAAAGAGCGCAGTTCGTCCCGGCAGCTTAAGATCTTTCCGGTGTCCCAAATCAGAAGAGGTTGTGTTGTGAGAATGTTCCTTGCATCTGCGAAAGATTCTGTACCGTCTGAAAATACCGGGTGGCTGCTGCGTTCTTGGACCGGGTTAGTGGAGAGGATCCCGGGGAAGTCTCCCAGAGCAGTGAGTTACTTCGTTCCGTAAGAGATGCTGTTGGACTCCCGTGTATTGTTTGACTGTCAGTGTTGTAGTCTCAGTGGTCGTGCGGTCTCCACACGGAGAAGAAGTTCGTCCCTCCGGGAGGACTTTTGTGTCATCCCGTGTGGGACCGACTCTTGTATGTCACAAGCTTTGTGCTTGTGCTTTCTTTCTTGAGATGAATTTCTAATCTTAGCGTGAGTGTGTGTATGATTGTGATCTTTGCTTGTTCATCCATCAACTCTCAGATTCATCAACTTTAGAGTGAGTCTATCTTGCGTAAAATTCTCGACTGGTTAGTGTGTATTCGGGAGCCGTTTTGCACACGGTAGAATTGGTCTAACAGAGTGCTAAATCTGCTTCTTCCAGGACTAGGAAGAGATTGAAGAAGACTACCTTCTGAATGAGTTACCTACAGTACAACGGCAACAATTGATCAATCTCAGACGTTGATAGATTGGAACATATGTAAAAGGATGATAAAGTTGTTAGTGCTTGAGCAGCTGTCGATATTCTACCATGAATGTCTTGTGTGATCGGATCTGTTCATGGCATGATTGCGAGTATGCAATGGCAGTTTGTTTCCGAGTTCTTCTACTTTGTACATTGACCGTGGCATTCGTTTTCTTCCCACTGAGACAGCAGTGGCGCAATGCAAACACCACCGTATGCATAAGTGAGAACAGATAAGTGTAGTGTCCCCTTGCAAATTACGATCTCCTTGCTGTTCACTGTTGTCAACTTCCACTTGCTGTTCACAACAGTGGGTGTCATCCACTTCGTTCTCACTTCTTCATAACTTGTGGAGCGTTCTTCTTTCATGCCTCGTTCTCCATGAGATTCTATGGCGCCTCCTTGACCTACGCCTCATCATCTTGAACCTTGACTCCACAATTAACAATCCGCGTCCACATGCGGATTATAACTAGCTTGCTCTCCTCTGCAGCACATCTTTCATTTGCTGTTTACTAAAGTGTTATGCATTTATTATCCAGTTACACTTTCTTAATCCACGTAACTACTCACGTATAGATTATACTCACGATTTTGTGGCGTCTCCTTGACCTACGCCGCACCATCTCGAAAAATTTACTCCACAGTTATCAAACCACTTCCACTTGCGAAACCCAATTAACTTGCTCTCCTCCGCTACTTCTCGATCTTCCACTTGCTGTCTTCATTAGTGTTATTCATTAATTATCCACTCATCTCCCCACTTGTTCTTGCAAATTTCTCAATCCACACCATTATGCTGTCATCAATCGATTCTTGATGCCTCGTCGACCTGCGCAGCAAAATCTGAAGTGCTGTACTTGTCAATTCCCTTGTAGAGGACCTCCGTGAACTCCGCAGCACCATTGTCCTACCTCAACACTGCTGTTCTTGTTATACTTCGGTTTCGCCTGCACTGACTGTGCACCAATGTAGTGTTACAAACGGCCCCGAAATAACAGTAAAAGCTTAAATATACACCTGTCTCGTCTTTCGATCGAAAACACCACGCATCATCAGCTTGCATGAATCTGTTTCACTCTCGTCTACATTACACACAGTACATATCGCAACTTGAACTTACTCGTCTGACCGTCTTTTACGGGATCTTCATCAGCGGATCACCACAGCGAGTTCTCGCTGTGGCTGTGGTGATCCGCTGTCACTATTCGACTTCACGATTATGCTTTACGGATCTCGTATTGGACAGCAGAAATCCAGTTTGGTCTGACAGTCACCTGGTGATCCACTGTCACCTCCAACTTCACAACTATGGTTTGCGGCACTCGTCTTGGACAGCAGAAGTCCAGTTTGGTCTGATCGCCAGTGCCTGGTCAAGACGTGCGACGCTTCTCGGGCCGGAGTTTAAAGAAGACAATCGTCATGGGACAATTTTCAATCTTCTCATCGCATGTTGAAAATCTGGCTGTCATTTGCACTTTCCTTTCGTTCTATTCCTTCCTATTTTCGAAATATGATCTTCCTCCGTACCTTGCTTGCAGATGTGGAGTTCGGATCAAATGATCAGAATCTGAACAAGCTTTGAACCCTTAACCAACAAGAATGGGTAGAATCACCACTACTTCTTTAATCCTGATGGTTCAGGTTCACCAGTTTAAATCTCATCGTTAATGATTAACCTCACTCCTCGCTCTCTTTTTGATCTTACAAAACTTAGGGCATCGAAACTTTCAATACCCTTCTCATCTGGACGATTTGTCCTCGGTACAGACGAAACCAAAATACCATAAACTCTGTCTCGAGTCCAAGCCACTCGATGGCGAATAATGTCAGTGCTGAACAGTATTACCCAATAGATGCACTAGTGTACTTGTTATCCATGCAGTACACAAACCAAGTCGACCCCCTTCGATTCATGATCAGTGTCTTTCAGAATCTGGTTTCTCGTCTTCCATCAGGTTTTCTTTGTGAGAGATGCTTCCTTTGAAGAAAAAAGTACCACAGGTGGCTTTAGTCCCTTGCACCTACTTGCTATTGGATGTTACACTCCTCTATCCCTGTAATACCCAGCTCAACGAGAGAAGGCATATCACTCTCCTAGTGTGGAAACGTTCCAACCTTTCAAGTACGCTCGCAGCTGCAGTAGGTGAGAACAAGAGAGCGGACGTTGAGTCAATGATTGAGAGACATGATATCAAGTTGCTGCGTTGACAGCAAGATAAACAGGACATTCATGGTCAAAGTGGGCCACTCCAGCTACGTTTCCATGATTGCTGTCTCCACACAACTCTCTCCCATCTGAAATAGTACTGGCCAAAGCTGAAATTACACCCGTACACCTGTAGGTGAACGGGTTTTGGCAACTTGGTTCTGTCTATTGCAGTGAATTACAGACGCAACTAGACCAGAACAACAACCTCACTAAACTCTGCTATTTGCCAGTGCTATCACCAGTGTGGTTGGATCTCTTCCTATTGTCCCCTTCTGACCACAGTCGTTCCTCACTGGGGTTGTATAAGAAGAATCCTTGGGTAGGTACTCTGTTACGGAGCTTTCGCCCTCTGGGCAGCTGTGGGCTTGTTTGGAGCAAAATTCGCACTGCAAGCAATATCGGCTGGTTAGTACATGGATTTTGACAAGGCAGAACACGTCTGTACAGAAAGACGATTGTAGCAGGATATGAAGCGACAATGGTACTTTTGTAGTACAGCTAAAAGAATCCAGAGGTTCTTGGACCCCAAGAATATGCACATACTTGCAAGTTGAGCACGTCCGCTGGCCCTTGCAGAAGATGGACAAGCATACGGAGCATACGAATCCCATGTCGATAGATTTTTTATGACAGAAGCACCTGTTTCATTTGAAATCCACGGAGTTAACTTCTTCACTCCGATCACGAATTACTATGCTAATCAGATGATTAAGCACGCCGATGTTAAAAGTTGAAACCAGCCTACGAAAATATAACAAACCTACGTAGTCAAGTTCATGCTGTCCTATTCTTTGAATGAAGTCTGTAATTAAGGGGCTTGAAATTGAAGTACTCGAGAGCGCTGAAGGCAGCCAACCTCAAGCATCCTGAGTGGTTCAGAAGATTTCAATTTATGATAGTATTAAAGATGGATGGATAAAGACATAGATCATACGTTGGCCCTACGTTGCCGCTTTCTGTATGAACTCTAGACCACATTTCCATGCTTTCCCTCAGCTCAGCTTTCAGGCAAAAATTCAAGAAACGTTGGCCTCCCGGCAAGCAAAGAGCGACATAAAAGCCTGTTTCACTTCAAATGAACATTTAGACGAGCTACATGTTGGAATTGAAGATAGCTTCCCTCATTCTTAGTCTACATCTTCGTTCAGTTAAGACATTGAGTAATGGAATATAAAACCAGTTGTAAACAACCCAGTTCCATACCCACGTCTTACTCTGACATTTGACAGTGACAGTAAAAGTCTTCACAATTGCCAGTTACGTAAAGAGGTAAGCATGCGTATGTCTGTATGTTTAAGACATAGTAGGCGCCGAGAGTAACGCAAAATCAGACATGCGGTAAGAAAACGCTTATAAGCATACGTATGACTGATATCCTCTCTACCCAAAGTCTGGACATCTTTGTATGATAAGGTATCCTACAAACTGCTAAACTAACTTATTATGTTCTCTGAGAAAGGAATCATCGGGCTGTCAGTCAAACAGTAGAAGAAACCTATATAAAAAGGATGATGAAAGCGATTTCAACCTACGCTCAGCGGGTTTGACATTTAAACATTGATATTGGATGAGAAAACAGAATGGGGACAAAGAAAAGACAAAGAATCTTGTTGCCTTCAACTCTAGAAACGCGTGCTTTACCTTATACTTTAGGAAGAGTCTGCAATTACCAACTAAAGGGGTGTGGTAGCCCAAATCTAAGCAGACCTTAATTTTGTATTAAGGGCAGCGGTAGATAGATAGATGACCAGGACTGATTTACATTGATAAGAGATAGTATGTGATGAGGACTGATGACATACCTGTGGGATAAAAGGAGGAAGGCTTGATGAAAAAAGTTACTGGTTTCTGTGAATGGACCGAGAACTGAGTGTGCCATGTATAGAAATAAATGAAAGTAATAGAATGTTAAAATGCGTGGGGAGAGAATGTCTGCACGAGGACAAGCTTAACACTTTAGGTGAGACGGAATCTGACAATCATCAGAGCAACAATGTTTGGTGTCATAGTATGATGTCATGGTATGCTCGCCTTAGATGTTTCCAAAAGTCGGTTTCACGCACGAGGACTGTGGCCAGGGTTACTCTGTTTGCGTTTGCTCAACAGTGTGGTCGTAAAGCACACGGTTTTCAGCAACGACAAGGCCTGTTCTGGGGAAGAAAAATGATCAAATCATCTTCCATTCGATACATCTCATATATGCATATTCGAGGAAATGACAGAAACTTGAGAGTTCCTGCTAAGTTCCTGTTATTTCACCGAAGGTACTTATGAGATGTAACCAACATATCCCTGCTAATCGGTAGGGATATCATCGTTGAAAATCCTTGCATAAACAAGAAGCAAGTGGAACACCGTGGATGGAACCAATTCTACACAGCAACAACATGAAATGGGAAGCTGATTTCTTTCAATAGATTCATGTGTTTACCAGAATTTAAAACCGAAAACTAGAGTAGCATGGAAAGTGGTTAGAGCCTAACTAAAACAACCCTGATCTTGCTCAGAGGTCACGACCTGACCAGCTAATACAGCCCACGGGCCTGATCACGGAGCTAGGCACCCAAGAACCAGCAGAGTTCACCAAGCATCGGGCATGAGCAAACAGCGGTCAAGCACTGACAAACCAGCACCTGTGGTCCAAAAGTATGTCCAGGACCACGACCCCTTTATTAACGCACGACCATGTTATGGCTTCGTGAACCGGTATGGACAAGAGATCTTTAAATTTTTGCATCGCTTGTGAAAGTCTTACCTCTTCTGGATCTATCTAGAAAGATGAAACTTTCAAAAATGACGTGCTCAGCACTTACATCTACAATCATTATTCGTGAAACACAGCAAGTTATAAGCCGTCGGAAATTGAGGATATCCAAGCTTTTGCCTCGGAAACCACAAAGAGATTGGTGATAAAGGACCACAAGAGAACGAAACCGAAACACAAACAACGACCAAAAGAAGCTGAAGAGAAGTTTACTCTATGCCGAGAAGGTGGATTGCTCATTCCAACTTCTTGGGATGAAAAGAAGTTTGTGAAGTCCTTCTTTGATCCGCAAGGTCTGGCCTAAAAGAAGTTGACACTGGTCAAGCTCGCCTGCTGGTCAATTCTCAGCAATTCTCATCCCGTCAAGTCGTGGAACGGATCGTTCACCTTCCAAGCACCTCTCATTACCATGTTAGAATTCGAGAGGCTCGATCATGAGCGAACTTTAATTCTATGTCCTTGACGCTCAAGGGTTGAGCGTCAAGGACATATGAAGTTACAATTGCAGTTCAGGCTTAAAGGAGAAGGCTCTGAGTATTGCCAGGTGGGCCCTTCCTCACTCATGCAACTCTAAATTGAAGAACCGTTGATGCACGAAGAAAATTGATTACAAACAGAAAACAAGGTCCACAACACAACTGCACTAGTCAAAAACGTTAAAGAGAAAGACATGCGGAAAGTGATCTGGTGGCTTACGAGGCACGAAAGTCAACTCCGCTGGCACGAGGCAGTTGCAAAAATTTTCGCGAATAAAGATCGGTTGCGAACACCATCTGTTAAAAGAACCCATCAGTGAAACACGTTACGAACCTAGTTTTTTGACGATATAGGTTTCTGCATCTGATAAGGAGCAAGTTAGGCTTGATGAAATCCAACCAATCTAAATCCTGATAACAGATATGGATCTCCAACCTACTCCTGCTTTGAGCATTCCAGAAAGAGATTGATCACTGCTTAAGAGATGAAACGTGCATGTCCAGAATTGTGGTTCATACTGTCAAAAACTGACAGTATGAACCACAATCAAGTGATTAGAATGCACAATGGAGGCTACATCCTGCAAAACTCACAGCGAGATATTCATAAAGGCCTTCTGGTGCAGGCGGCTTCATGTAGATACCCCCTGTAATATGGGTTGCCTGTCAAACATGGTTTTTCATTCAAGGAAATCCTGATTAGAATTAGATCTCGAGGGGTGAAGGTCGCAGGCAGCAAGGTTAAGAGCTTTTGAAGCAATTTTGTACATCTCGTCGCATAGCAGTCAACCAACCTTGTCAGTATTTACAATTAAGAACTGTATCAAGAGAATGCCACTGGATTAAGGAAAAGGATTGTTTACCTGCTGCAAAAAAGCAGAATGATGACTTCCAACCATGCATGCATCAATCGGCACCTACAAAGAACACAGATCGTCACAGGGCAGGGAACGATGATTTACATTGTCGGAATCAAAAACTCAATGATCTGACTCTATTCACGACGGTTTAAACAAATAAACTGTACATCAGGCCACGGAGCTTTTCATGATTGTGGATCATGTCCAGATCTATACTCCAACACGGACTCTGTACCTATTCTTAAACTCACCAGAGACCGCTGGGCAGAAAAAATTGCGTTCATCACAGCGATATATCTGCACAGAATTTTCATGAGGCAAAGAACGTCACGTTCCATGTACAGCTGGCAAGGATCTAGGAATCCAAAAACGTTGTGTTTTTAAAACAACAAGAGCGTAACATACTGTGGTGATGCATCTGGTGAGCCCTGCAGACATAGGATCTGAAAACAGAAAACTCTAATTAGATACATTTGACAGAAACTTGTCAACCATTTTAGCAACCTATATACTTCTACTGCATAAGAGAGTGTGTACAATAATGCTTCATAGATGGGCCAACCTCTGTATATTCTTTTGACATATATAGGGGAGACTTTGTGGTCTTATCATGAACCATCTATGTCGAGCTTCCGGAACAGAACATTGCACATTATGCATAAAATTTCACACTCATGGCAGGCTGGTCCGATAAGACGAGGTATGATGCTTTGCTCCAAGTGCTTTTAAATTTCTTGGAAATACACAGCTGCAGTCAAGGGCTTACCCTTGGAAGAGGATGAGGCGTAGGTCCGCGTAGTACTTTCTGGATGTCTGATACAGTTGGTTAGGGAACGTCTCAAACGTGTCTGGCCAATTACCCACAACTGCTTCCAGACAGGTTACACTATGCCTATTGTTCCTCACAAACTCAAGACTCCATATACACATCTCTTTTCTAGATTCTCACACATTGTACCTAACATCCTTTATGCCATACCGAACGGGAATAGCCTTTAGTTGGTTTATCCCGGACTCCAGTTTTGCCTTCAGTAACCTTCACTAGCCTTTCATTGTTTCGCATAATTATTTCGGATACAGCACAATGCCATTGATAGAGATCCAGATAGAAGGGAGTATCGATTATCCTCCATTCCCTGATTCAGATCATAAACAGCTTCCTTGGACATAAATTCCTCTAGTTTTTGTGTGATTCTATCCACCACTGACTGCTTCTTGGCACTTCTGCCACTCCGAGCAGCGCCTGACAACTCACTCGCATGAGAATCGTACAGATATGCACTGTTACACGACCAACAGAAGTACCCAACAACATGATCAGAGGAGCATTTCGGATTAGTTCTGTATGCCCATGACACTGGTTAGCGTTTTTGGCCTACACTGTGATGTGAAGCTTTGTCAGCCCTACAACCGCTAGAAACAAAGACTTTGCTACTTGATTCCCATCCCAAATTTTTTTTAAATTCGTGCTTATGAAGGAGCCATTTTCCAGGAGGTTCTCATTGAACGAGTATCCGATGCTCTACCTACGTCTTGAATGTTCTTTTTAAACTCGAATTGACGACAGAGCTTATCTGTTCATTTCAACTATTCATAAGAGTGACGAAGCAGGGCGTTAGCTGGACTTGCTTGCCATATAATGGAGACAATGCGACTATCTAATGTTATAAGAAAGATCATCGGCTAGGAATCACGTCAACGACAAGCTCGATGCCAGGCACATACCACGAGGTTGCACCAGTCGCGATAACAACAAGTCGATTAGCTTGATTAAGGAGGAGGAGTGAGTTGATGAAGAAAAGGACCTAAAACTCAATATGCGTCAGATTCACGTCCACGAATAAACAAAATAACAGCAATATTGCCCTGTCTACACTCAGTTCCAACCACTTTTTTTCATGAGAACATCTCTCCAAGTGCTGTCATTTTCACTATTCATAGTTCCTTCATGTCTTAATTTTAGTGAATATCCTGCGTTTTTTCCTTGAAGTAAACAGTGAGTCATGTCCGAACTTTGGGCTGCTACACCCGTGCATCTCTGAAAGATCAAATGAGGGAAATGAGGAAAGGCAGCTCACGGCGTGGGAGAATCGGGAATTCCTGGTCAATAACAGTGGTAAATATTTTCTGGATTTTCATACACTTGTTCGTGCACAAAACAAAAACGAGATGGGGGTTTCTGATGCTTGTACATGTTGCAGAAAGCGATCAAATGTGAAAATCGTAGGGCAGGCAGAATTCGCCCCATTGTTAGATTTTGCTCCCCAGAAATATGGATTAGCCTCCAGTAGAATCACCACCTGACTGTTATCATCTGCAAACATATGCAAGTAATGTTTGTGTTTAGGAGGGCAAGAAATTGTGCGGCACCAAACCATGCAATTGAGGTTGCTTGAAGATGACATGAGATTCATTCGGTTTTCTTTGCGGAATAAGTCCCATACCTGTGGGATTTAGTGCATCCATGACACGATGCTGGAATGGAGGCCTGTTCAAAAAATTGTTTGTGAACGTTTCCTCGGAAAATTCTACAGGCAGATCAAATCGCCAAAGAACACGAAACCTCAGGATATACGTGCGAAGATCGAGAATTGAGTTTTGACGTGACCGATCCCAAAACCGAGGAATTTAAGAAGGAGGCGGAAGTCCGAAATGTTGAAATTTCCACTTAAGACATTATTCCCGACTGCAAGAGCTTCGATTTTCGTTTATAGCAATCTTAGAGAAACAAAACGAGTGCTAAAACTAGTGTTCTCTGTACTTCTTGATGAAAGATAACACTAGTTAGGTCTTGGAATAAATTAGAAGACGAGTTCCAGTTCCTTAGCGGGCTGAAAAGAACTCACCTGATGGTCTCGCACTTCTAGACTCTGTTCTCACTCATCGACAGCTGGGAACCACATGCCCATGGACGAAGTAAGTCTGAAATCCGGTGCTCTCTCTTCTATCCACACGGATCCACATCCTCAGAAATTCACTAGGTGGAAGATTCTCATGTAAATTGTCCATGAAAACGAAACTGGAATAGAACAGTTTGACATTGCAAAATGTTAGTTTGACATTGCGAAATGTAGACGTCTGACGACTCCGGACGTAAAACCCTCGAACGACCAGTTCTTATATCCTAAAACTAGAGACGCTTTGTCCATGCCAGTAAACGCACAAGCTAGACCTTGAGGATATTGGTGGCTGACCAGGAAAAGACACAGCCCAGACTGTATGAAGATAGTACTTTCGTCTCAGATACGTCAGCGGACAGTAGGTTACTACCCTAGTCTGTTGGCAAGATCCTCCCATGATGTGATAAAGAAGAACCCTCTGATTCACCCAGGCAGTACGAAAGGACGGCACAATTCTCATGCTCACAAGCTTCTCTAATGTATGTATCGTCGTTAGGGGTAGTGCACACTCTGGAGAAGCCCTACCTGGCCGGTTGTGAGTTGCTGGCATGTGACCTAATAAGTGCTTTTAGGTGCTGGCTGGCTGAGATATATGATATTCACCGGTGTGGGTTGATGCATTTCAGGACAGCGGCAAAGGAGTCTCTCCTATGCACCAGCTCGTCGCCACCTTCTGTTGAGAGGGGAGTACCGTAACACCACACAGGGCGTGCAGTGATTTGTACTTATGCTCGGAATCGATTAGATTGGTCAAGAAATTTGATTACGAAGTGGAGCTTTGCTGATGTCAGCTCCTACAGTTTCGTGAATTGAGTAGACGGATAATTTGTTCATTGAGATCGGCGGCTTAGCGCGAGTTAGTTGTTATCAATCACACACTTTGTGAAATTTTTCCTGGGATCTAACTCGATGCTCTACAGTTGCTGCGAGGTTGAAGTACCTAACATGAGCACCGTTGCAGTTCATATACCCGCACTAAGAATCAATGAAAGTCAGCCAGACACAAAGATCGAAGAACAGAGCCGGGTCGGCAGGGCACACTGGATCATTAAGACTGGTGACCGGTGTGCCCACAGTAACCTCGTACTTCTACCAGCAGTATAACTAAAACCACTCGCATACAGACTGCAAACTGAGAGTAGCTTTCAACATAAAACATGCCTACGTACATACAATTAGCTCCATTTGTCAACAAGTAATTGTTGTACCCGAACTTTCCACATGACTGTCCACGTTATTAGGTGCGCTGTCAATCACTGCAGGTTATGTGACGATAGCGACTGGTCACCTTTCAGTTCAAACCAAACATTCGAATTGGTAGATCTCATTCATTGCTTATTTACGACCCGCACTATTGTAGTGATTTATGCTGCAGCGACAGTAACATCGCATCCACCAATCGATTACATGCCGCGGTTACTATTTCCATTACTTTTGTTGTACAAACTCCGTGAGCCTTTCTACGGCCATGGTTAATATCCCTCGAGCACCTAAATATGTTATATGCATATCATACATTGAGAGTGAATGGTCGTGAATTTTCATGTTCACTCTCTTGGTTATTTAGATTAAATTTTATGTGAATTGAATTTAAAAATTTTGGAAATGAAAATTAAAAGTTATGAGAATTTTATAAATTTTAAGAGTTGGAAATATTGTTTTTTTATACGAATTCGGAAATGAAAAATTGTGATTTTGCGGATATGGGGACATATGGAGAAGAGTAATCTATGTTACTATCATTATTTTTGTGCTAGTCATGGCTACACCTTCCCATGTGGGGTCGCCTAGAACGACTCGGGATACACCATGCCCAGTGTGTCACCGACGCTTTACCTCGCAAGGGGTAAAGGCCCATCTAGGAAAGATGCACAAGGATTATGATTGGACCACTTGTGATGCTCATGTGAGACGAGCGACCCCATCGACCGCAGTGACACTCGAGATTACGCATGTTTCTTCTATCCCTTCGTTGATCATTCCAAGGATACCGTTCGAGTCATGGGAGTGATTAGCTTCTCAGGCGGGTTGCATTTTGGGGTTATTTGAGACTAGTTTTCCATGTACACGTCTATTCCATAAGCTACCCCGCACACTCCATGATGAGGCTAGACAGGCTTTTCGCCTACCACTTGATTGTTTGGCACGTGATCCCTTGGACAAGTTAGCATGGTTCCTATTCCTCTTGCTCCCTCGATGGTGTATGCGTTATGCTAAAGGGGGACATGCGGGGCATAGAGAGGTGGCTGCTAGATTTCATCGATTTTGAGAGGGAGATTGGGCAGCCCTTCAAGATGAGTCTGTTAAGGCTACATGATTTAGGAGACAAGCATCGCCATAGGATACCATAGAGTCCACTCGATTATGACGGTATAGGACATTGGGTCAGGCGGGAGAGTTCAGCAGAGCAGCACGAGCGCTACACCCTTTGTCTATGGCGAGTCCTACTGATGAGACTATCTCTTCCCTACATTCACTACATCTTATAGCAGTAGAAGGACTACCACTAGAGGTCTTAGATTATCAGCCTGAGCAGCCTTTATGTCTTGATAGGTCACTTTTTGCACAAGCATTGTGCACTGCCCCTCGCCTTTCCTCAAGAGGCTTGTCAAGGATGGTTTATGAGCACCTTAGAGATTGCTTCCAAGCAGATGATCCTTCTAGTGGTTTTACCAAGTTGTTTCAAGTGGCTGCAGCAATAGCAAGAGGAGACATTCCTATGTCTATTAGTCGAGTATTAGGTGCTATTCGACTTCTCGTACAGGAGAAGGACACGGGATGCATTAGACCAGTTGCTATTGGAGTGATCTTTTTGTGTTTGGTACGTTGTACCATTATCCTTCAGCATCGTTCTCACTTTTGATAGCACCTTAGTCCACATCAGTTTGGAGAAGCTACACTTGGAGGATGTGAGGCTATATCTCTAGGCATTAGAGCACTCCTAGATATCCATCCAGAGTGGGTCGTCCTACAGGTGGATGTTTAGAACGCTTTTAATAGCGTCTCACAGGCAATAGCGTCTCATAGGCATCCAACTTTAGAGAGCTTAGGGAGGCAGGTGGATCCTTGGCGAGTCTCATTCTTTTTGTGTGGTCTTTTTATGGCTCACCTACTTCACTCTATTACCAACATGGTGGTTCATAGGAGGGAGTCACCGTCTTGGAGTCAGTTGTTGGTACACGTCAGGGAGATCCTTTGGGGGGCCCTTATTTGCCATGGCTCACTTTAGAGCTCTTCTATCTACTACTTTGGCCATGCCAAGTTGTGTATTCCACTCCTTGGCAGATGATACATACATCATAGGCCCTGTAGATCAGATTAGGCAAGCCTTTGACTACTTGACTACAGAGCAACATCTAATAGGCTTGAGAGTCAAGCTGTCAAAGTGTAGGGCATGGTCCCTTTTAGGTATTCCTCTCCACCTTGAGCTTCTAGAGGGGTGTATCACATCCACATATGGACTTCGTATTCTTGGAGTGCCAGTAAAATCAAAGGATTTTGTCACATGCTTCTTAGACGTTGCCCTTGCAGAGGATGTTCTCCATGTGGATGACCTTCCATTACTAGGAGATCCGCATGCGGCATTTGGTATACTCTCTTCCAGTATTGCTCGGTGACCATCCTACCTCATCCGTATAGTTCCACACTCACCGTCCTTCTTATCACATCTGAGAGCATTTGATAGGAGGATTATGGGAGTCTTTGGTGATATTATTGGACCGGGGACTTTTGAGTGTGTGACATGGGATTTGGCACGTAGAAAGACGGCTCTGCCAATCTCATGTGATGGGGTTGGCTTGCTTTCTATGGAGGAGATGGCGCCTATAGCATTTTTGGGTAGTTGGGCCCTACTTTCCTCTCATTTTGTGGTTGCTGATAGGCCAGTTTTGGAGATTATGTGATAGAGGTGGAGGGAGGATCCTTTTCTCTTCAGGTGTTATTGCGGCAGATGAGAGATAGTCAATCCTCACGAGCACGAGAGGATTTTCCACGTTTTGCTTCATTATCGTCAGATTGGACTAGAGGTTTATAGTCTTCCTTGATGGAGCGACTGTGTGAGCATACGCTACATTCTCTCTTACTCGACTTGTCCATTCCTCATGCTACTAGAGCACATCTTTGTTCTTGCTCCGGCAAGGGTGTAGGCTCCTAGCTCGACCGTGCATCAGGGCATTCCGACTCGCACAAGCTACTTTCTCTACAGCGATGAGGTTTCGCTTAGGTTTGGTCCACCCATCTGCATCTTCATTACTCACTTGTGAGTGTGGCTCTACACTAGATGCAGCAACACTTTTTGTATGCTTTGCAGACGACACGTGTCAGGGCAGACTTATACTTGGTCCGAGATGATAAGGTGACAGTAGCAGATGTTGTGGTGACGGACCCTACATGGGATATAGTTTCGGAGGAGTGATTACCCATTCCCCTGGATAGGCGGCGAGTGCAGCAGCAGGTCGCAAGGTCTCCAAGTGTAGCGGCATGCAACAAGGTCACCTCTGTGTTCCTCTAGCCTTGGAGTTATATGAAGCGATGGACATGACATTTGACACATTTGTTAGGGATTGCACGAGAACTTATCACGTTAAACGTCAAGGGTACCACTTTCACTCTCATACTTTGTAGCATATTTTAGACAGTGTGTGTCCATTTCTCTAAAGAGTGCAGTGGCGGGTGCAATCCATAGGAGTGCAATCACGTTAGGTGATGTTTCTTCGGATGCTCCAGTTGTGTGTAAATCGTACGACTTGCATAGCTTGGATATCTTAGGTGCGGTAAGGCAGATTTCTCATATAGACTCTGTTGGGGCTTAGCTCATGTTACCTTTTTTGTCTCTCCCTTGTTCGGCTTGATGGGGTCTTCCAATCCTTCGTTCGTTTTTCCTACAAAGTCGCCTTTTAACATATCCTCGATTGAAGTTGACAGATAGCGTACACCATCATCCTCAATTGGCCGTTACTTAATCTCAGCAATCATCTCCAGTCCCTCCATTTCATTTCCACCCTAAGTATTTCTTACCGGTCTGGACGCTAGTGCACAGAAAGTTCTAAACCAGCCAAAATTAAACATCAAAGTAAATTACACCATCATCCTCAATTGGCCGTTACTTAATCTGAGCAATCATCTCCAGTCACTCCATTTCATTTCCACCCTAAGTATTTCTTACCGGTCTGGACGCTAGTGCACAGAAAGTTCTAAACCAGCCAAAATTAAACATCAAAGTAAATTACTCCTTCCGTTGCATCGATAGCCACCAGATTGGTGAACAATATACACTTCATGTACCATCATCTTCTACGACTGTCAACTACGTAAGCTCGATATTCTTCTTCAATCATCCGAAATCATCGAAATGAGTGTCAACTTTATCGATGTTAAATGCACGGCTTTCCTAGCAGTACCTAGATAGCAGCAAATATGTTACACATAATGTCTCGAGCGGCCAGAGAGACGACTATATCATCATCATCTCCAATTTGCCGTTCTCAATATCTCAGCATTGATCATCAATCATTTGAACTCATCCACACCCTAATACTCCGTAACCTTCTGGATGCCAAAATGCACGGAGTGTCCTAAACTATCTCCAACCAACACCATCACAGCAGAACCGGCTACATTACAGCCAAATTTACAAGAACAGTCAGTAGTCGGATCGAATCGCTCTCGTGATCAGACAGAATTTGACAGTAGGCTGCGCAGGGAGTGACTGAGGTCGTTGCGTGAGTATTCAAAGTCTGCCCACCTCAATCGACCTCATTCCTCCATCGAGACGGGACATTACAGGACAGTCAGTACCGTACTCATTGTCTTTCTCCATCATGATAACAACTGCAGCTGGTAGACAGTCCTCTCTTCTTCCCTCTTTGCACTGTTCCCTCTATTCTGTAAAAGGGAAGGTTCTCTTTTCTTCACCAATCTTCGCTGGGTCCATATGGTTGTTCTTACTTTTGCTCATGGGTGGTAGCACTTTTCACAAACAGTGAGCCATATTCTCATGATGTAGTAGTGAAGGCATAAGATGTAGGGATTGCTTGACCTGGACACTCTTCAGACTTTTCTAATGATTCCAGTTTCTTTTCTTCATCTCTGATATTGATTGATGCGTGCATTTAGTACGTGCACTGTTGATGCATATCATTCTTCTCACAATCAAGAAAACGTCATGAATGAAATGGGAGTTAACTCCTTTGCCGTTTGGATTACTAAGGGCACCATCAAGAAAAAGAAGGTCTTCAAATGAGAGTTTATCATTAAGAGTGATGCATGTTAAGATAGAATTGCAAAAGTTCAAATTGCATTTTCTTTTATTCCTTGAAATTCTCTTCTTTCTCCCCTTTTGTTCTCGTAGAAGGTTTACTTGAAGTTCAAATTTTATCGGTGGTGTAGTACTGGTAGAGGCGGCCTTATGTAACGACTAAGTTGCAGTGGTAGTTATCTTTTCTCTTGATTTGTCTAAATCGTGTAAAGGCCATTCGTGTAATCGACTTTCGTTTCAGCCTTGAACCATGTTAGCTCGCTCAGACACTCGATACTCAAAGATAAATTAAGCGTAAAACATATGATTTTGTGAATGAGCATCATTTGTAGGGTTTTCCTCATACACCTTCATATATAGGTTTTTCCTCATGCACCCCCTTGGTGCCGCATGCTTTTGAGTTTCCTTAATCACATAGCTGGGGCATATGTGAAGGTGTGTTTGTATGTAGGGTATTTTGTTACAAAGAAGATAGAATTAAAGGATGTACGAGAATGGAACCAGGATATTACAACTTAGACTAACATCAGAAAAGGACGTATCAAAACTGTAACTATATCTTTGACTGCAAGCATAGAAATATCATTAGTTTTAAGAGTTGTACAATTCTGATAGACTTACGAGGATGGAACCACAATATGTGGTTCTAAGACGTTACTATCATCAAGAGAAAATATGTAAGCGTTCAAACTTCTTTTTAGAGTAATGAACAAATTTACAGATTAGATCTTTAAAAATGAGTTATTTATTTTATTTACGTGTTCATGAGTTTGAACATGTATACGAGATTTATAGATATAATAAGATTTTCTACATTAGATTTTATAGTATAAAGAGGTTTTAATTAAATGTCCTACTTATTTTCTAATTTATTTTTTTAATCCCAGGTTTTCTATAAACTTTAAATATAAAATTTGCATACGAAATTCACCAATGCTTAGTATTGTCCTGTACAATAGTCGAACAAAAAGATATGCATGGAATTGTTTTTGTGTTAGTCATCCACCCTGTTTATGAAGAGATGGCAGTCTATTTGTTTTTCTTTATCAAGCCATATATCAATGCTAAAATAGTATATCTAGTGCAGAATGTATGAACATGTATACTAATGAAATGTTGCTCTATGAGTTGCAGTCATAAGATATCAGAACCTAATTCTGATTAATTAAAATTTTATCAGTTAATTTAATTTGTCAGATCATACTTTAAAAGATAAAAACTTTCTTTGCTGTTTGAAGATGTAAAACTTATGATTAGAAAGCCTTGATGAACTTACCAATGATGGGACAATAGAAATCTGGAACCACAAGCATATCCCATACGGTTGAAATAATTAAATAATTGTTTATCGAAAATAGCCTCTTATTAGTGATTTCTTCATTCAAGTGTCCGTCAAGCGGACGATAATGCCTCTTCATATGCCTGTTGTGTCAATCTACAAATAAAGCTACGCGGCTTACTGCTGTCCAGTGGACTTAACATACTAGGAAAAATTTTAAATTTCTTTCATCTTTTTCTTTTCAAGGAAACTACAATGAACAATTCATATTTGGTATGAACGAGCATGAAAACCAAAAGTATTATACAAATTTATATTGATTCTAGTTTAGAATTATACGGAGAGATGGAATGGACATGGCCATCGACACATTGATTAGAGAGTGCACTTGATTTTATCATATTTCATGACAATGTATCATTCTCCTATTCTATAACATATTTTTAGCCAGAGTATATCCATTATTATTATACAAAGATCATTGGCCTGATACAATCTATAGGAAAAATATCACTTTAGATGATACCTCTTAAATTATTCCAATAGGTTATAGACCTCACACCTTGCATAGCTCGGGTACCTTAGATGCCATGAGGCAGATTTCCCATATTAATATTATCGGGGCCTAGCCCCCCAGTCCCATTTTACCTCTTTTCTCCTCCCTTGTATGGCTTGATGGGTCTTCCATCCTTCTTGTGTTCTATCTATGTGCTAACCTCTTTGATTTATATGAACTAGCACTAAATAAAAAAAGTACAGTACCAAGTTATTCAGGTTATTAATAAGAAAATCTATAAAAGCAAGCAAGTGACAGCAACGTTATGACAAATTGAATGCAAAAGGAAAGACAGGTGTGTGCTGTACTGTATAATCGGATGCAATTAATCCAGTATCCAATAAATCTCGTATGGCATCTTGCGGTGAGTAAAAAGGGGTCCGAACTCGCATAGATCCTCTATTCTCGCGTCCAATGATTTGGCCTGAAACCAAACTTGCACAACTTTTGTCGTCCATTTCTCGTGTTAAGCCATCGTCCATTCGTGAACGTAAGAGGTCGAGATACCGAACCCCTTAAAACTCGCGTGAGAATGATGGACTGCAGTACAGCAGCGGCGATGTCTGAGAATAGTTCCTTTATTCGGTGGTGGTTCTTTCTTCTTCCTCAGTGGATCTTCTGGTCCTCGTCATTACAGCATCATACAGAATCTACTCTTGTGCTTGCGACAGTACCGACCCTATTAACCAGCATTTGTTTGTAGTTTGCTATTTATTTATTTATTTGTTGCTATTATTTAATTTATTGTGGTTATTGTTTTATTTATTATTTTATCTAGCGTCTTCACTATGGTCGGTTGCACGGAGGGACGTTCGTAGTTGGGACGTTTCTCCAAGTCCTTTTTACACATGTTTGTGGGGGTGTTTATAAATAACGCGCAGGACAGTAAGTAGAATATGATATCAGTTTATTTAGTAGTGTGATTCTAAATGTTTTATTTTCATGGGAGACACAGACTCCACGGGCATACGTTTGTATTTTGGATCCCTTTAAATGATATTGATGCTAATGTGGGGAGTTTTAAATTTATAATGCATGTCGTTAAACTATAAATATTGTAAATTATAATCATAAGCCTATTGAGCTTCATTGGAGAAAAACTAACATTGTCCAAGTAAAAGTAAACAATATACGAAATCAGATCCGATTGAAATCACAGACAAAAGGTGAGTAAACCAAGGAGCAAATAAAATATCAAGACACATTGAATTAACATCACACCCCGGCGATGCGACCAAAATAAGAAATGCTTGGTGGTCCAGTTAACTCAACTATATTTTGACCTACAATCCAAAATCCAAGCTTTTGTTATGAAAAATATTATCTCGTTTAAAGATAACTAATCCAAGTTTAAACAATATCTTGATTGCAGTAAAAGAAACACAAGCCATCAAGTTTTAAATTCAAAAACCCAATCCTTTTGTTAAGAAGAATAGTATCTAGTCTAAAGATATTGTTAGAAAATCGACTTATGCAATATTATCTTGATTATCTCGATTCAAAATCCAAATTATTTTTTTAAGAATATTTGAAATATATGTACAAAATTGAATTAGATATGTATGTAAAAAATGTTCAAACTATCCCAGATGTTGCCAATATCTTGATTACATCCCGCAAGCAGTCAAAATATAACGAACGAACCATGAAGTTTAAATTTAGAATTAGAGTTAGAATCAAGAAAAGTTGATTGTATGAGTTTAGAGATGTCAAAATGATTGTGTATTGTGAATATGATTGTCCGAGTTGTTCGTCTTGGTGCCACTCAACACCAAGTGCGCTTAAACACATAAATCAGAGTTTAAACAAAAGTAAATAAAGGCACAATAAATAAAGTTAGATTTGCTATCTTAAGGAAATTCACAAACAGAAAAATTACCCGAGAAAAGAATTTAATACATCTTATCGGGAGATCTCCCCATAGAGTTGGAGGAGATCGACGAAGCTACAGTAAAAGAAAAATTTAGAAGCGGGAGTAGATTTAAAGTAAGGAAATGCTATCTCCACCACACCTTCTGCTATTTCTATCATATTTAACTCCGTACTCCAGCACTAGGATTAGTTTAGGGTCGATTAACTTTCAAAATGTGGTGGAACCAACGAAAAATGTGATGGAAATAGCACATCCTTTTAAAGTATATAGATATATAAAGTCTCTCCCTTGTTCGGCTTGATGGGGTCTTCCCATCCTTCGTTTTTCCTACGCGGTCGCCTTTTTAATTTTTAAAGTTTATCGGTGCGAGACTTGCCCATTCTACGGAGGAGACCAAAGAAGCCTTCTTTTTTCTTTGAAAGAGAATGAAAAAAATCAATTTTTTTTAAAATTTCGATATAAATTAAAGTTCTGAATGTTTTTACATATTTCTAGGATACAGAGTATTGGGCGGAAACCTTTTTCGTTGGAAAAATAACCAAATATGATAAAAATCCATATTACAAAAACAGGTATTACGTCATCTAGAACTATCTCAAAACCTCAATTTATATATAAACGGTACCTACCTAGACATGCACACTAACTGTGGAAAATAGTGAAGATATAAACATTTGTGAGAGTAACACCATTTGCACGGCGTGAAGGCAACTCCACACGTCTAATCTCCTCACGAGAGAAAACTATACTCTGAATAGAAAAACCACAATGATTACTCTCTCCTGTTTAGTTCTTGTTCCTTATTGCATTTGTGCTTTTCGTTGCTGTGCGGAAAGGTTACAATAATCTTGTTTGATTCTTATTCGTGTCATCACTTCCATCCAATTTGTCTCCCCGTTGTAAGTGAGTATGTAAGTTTTCGCGCTCTACTTAAATGTGAGAAGTGAAGTAGCGGATGAGGGACGGAGGATACACACAAGGGAGTCTCTAAGTTGAGTAAGTAGACAACATAGGTAAAATGGGGCTAAATCCCAATGGAGTGCGATTATACTATAAGAAATGTCCATATCTTAGACATAAATATGGCAATAGGGCAACAGGTTGGTTTGGCTTTAACGCCAGCTTTTATTTTGTATTCAATTGTTCTGGAGTTCTGGAAGCCTGTTTGAATATAGCCATGTAATTTTGACATTGATCAAGCGGGGCCTGTAGCTCAGTGTGGATAGAGCTTCTGTTTCCTAAGCAGAAAGTCTTAGGTTCGACCCTATCTGGCGCGTAAAACTCAGCACCGTGGCCTCCTCCATAATTTGCTAGTCTGGTATTATATATAAAAGGTCTTAGGCATAGTTCTATTTTAATCTTGTCACTGGAGTATTTTGACAAAAATGCCCATGACTCAAATACTACTGTACTGGACGTATGGCTTTTGTAGGAAGTACTGCTGTGAGCAGTACAAGTTTTGACCTCTGAATAATACATGGCAAAGATGATGAAGAGATGACTCAAATACTACTGGACGTATGGCTTTTGTAGGAAGTACTTGTGTGAGAAGTACAAGTTATGACCTCTGAATAATACATGGCAAAGATGATGAAGAGAATCCACGGAATTATATAAGTAGCTTGTGTACCAAAAAAGACCATTCTCTCTTGTCGAGCAACAGGTTCGAAATTTCAGTACTTGAGCTGAAGTTCTTATCCAACCTTGTCTATGTTCCATTGTTTCCAAACTGGGTAGAGTAATCGTTGAGTAGAAGTCAAAATAAGTTACACCAGTGAAAACCATAAGTGAGCCAACGTTATTTTGCACCCCAGACCTTTAACACGTCCTAAAACGTCTCCTTTGGGGATGTAGCATGTGGATCGTGTTTTCCACAAGGCGGACATATCAAACGAGTTCCTAAACCGTGTATGTCTTCTTGAGCAATTTAGGTGTCTAAGTTTGGGAACCGGAAGACAACCAAGTATCGAAAACGTAATGTTGTTGTTTGAACGTTTTGTCCGATTGAGAATGAATGGCTGGGTTAACTGACCTCACTTGATATAAACCTTGCAAAGGAGCGAGGACCTTGTGGTGAGATGATTGTAGAAGACAAACTTCTATTTCTCTCAAAAGAAGAAAGGCGACCGCGTAGGAATAACAAAGGATGGGAAGACCCCATCAAGCCGCACAAGGGAGAGACAAAAAGGTAACATGGTGCTAAGCCCCAATAGAGTCTATATGAGAAATCTGTGGAATATAGAGCCTACCGCACCTAAGATATCCGAGCTATGCAAGTCGTACGGTCTACACACAACTGAAGCATCCGAAGAAAGAAACATCACCTAATGTGATTGCTCTCCTATGGATTGCACCAGCCACTGCCCTCTGTAGAGCAATGGACACACGCTGTCTAAAATATGCTAAAAGTATGAGAGTGAGAGTGGTATCCCATGACACCTAACATGATAAGCTCTCGTGCACTCCCTGACAAATGGGTCAAATGCCGTGTCCATCGCTCCATATAACTCCAAGGCTAGAGGAACAAAGAGGTGACCTCGCTGCATGCACCTATACTTGGAGACCTTGCGACCTGCTGCTGCACTCGCCGCCCATCCAGGGGGATGGTTAATCACTCCCTCCAAAACTGTATCACGCGTAGGGTCCATAACCACGACATCCGTAACTGTCACCTGATCATCTCGGACCAAGTATAAGTCTACCCTGACACGTATCATCTGCAAGGCATACAAATGCTCCCTCCAAGCCAAGTATCCACTCTCTTGTGCCATAGCAAACACTATGTCTCTAATGGCATCATGGGTAGCTATCCTCTGTCCTCCAAAAGGACATCGTGTCATGTGGACCGCTGCTGCATCTAGTGTAGAACCATACTCGCAAGTGAGTAATGAAGATGCAGATGGGTGGACCAAACCTAGGCAAAACCTCATCGCTATAGAAAAAGTAGCTAGTGCAAGTCGGAAAGCCCTAATGCACGGTTGAGCTAGGATCCAAGAGCTTGCACCCTTTCCGGAGCAAGAGCGAAGATGTGCTCTAGTAGCCTGAGGAATGGACGAGTCGACTAAGAGAGAATGTAGCATATGCTCACACTGTCGCTCCATCAAGGAAGATTGTAAACCTCTAGTCCAATCTGATGATAGTGAAGCAAAAGGTGGAAAATCCTCTCGTGCTTGTGAGGATAGACTATCTCTCATCTTCCGCAATAACACCTAGAGAGAAAAGGATCCTCCCTCCACCTCTATCACATAAGTCTCCTAAACCGGCCTATTAGCAACCACAAAACAAGAGGAAAGAAGGGGTGCCAAGAGAGTCCAACTACCCACAAATGCTATAGGCACTGTCTCCTCCATAGAAAGCAAGCCAACCCCACCACATGAGATCGGTAGAGCCGTATGTCTATGTGCCAAATCCCCCTATCACACACTCAAAAGTCTTTGGTCCAATAATATCACCAAAGCATTTGATATCCTCCTATCAAATGCTCTCAAATGTGATAGGAAGGATGGTGAGTGTGGAATTGTATGGATGAGGTAGGATGGTCAATGAGCAATACTAGAAGAGAGTATACCAAATGCCACATGCGGATCTCCTAGTAATGGAAGGTCATCCACATGGAGAACATCTTCTGCAAGGGCAACGTCTAAGAAGCGTGTGATAAAATCCTCCGATCCTATTGGCACTCCAAGAACACAAAGTCCATCTGTGGATTTGATACAACCCTCTGGAAGCTCAAGGTGGGAAGGGATACCTAAAGGGGACCATGCCCTACACTTTGACACCTTGACTCTCAAGCCTACTAGATGTAGCTCGGTAGTCAAAGGCTTGCCTAATCTGATCTACAGGGCCTACGATGTGTGTATCATCTGCCAAGGAGGGAAATACACAACCAGGCATGGCCAAAGTAGTAGATAGGAGAGCTCTAAAGTGAGCCATGGCAAATAAGGGCCCCCCTAAAGGATCTCCTTGACGTGTACCAACAGCTGACTCCAAGATGGTGACTCCCCCCTGTGAACCACCATGCTGGTAGTAAAGGGAAGCCGGAGAGCAATAAAAAGACTGCACAAAAGGAATGAGACTTGCCAAGGATCCACCAGCCTCCCTAAGCTCTCTAAAGATGGATGCACGTGAGACGCTATTAAAAGTGTTCTCAATATCCACTTGTAGGATGACTCACTCCGGATGGATATCTAGGAGTGCTCTAATGCCTAGAGATATAGCCCTACATCCTCTTGGTGTAGCTACTCCAAATTGATGTGGACTAAGGTGTTGTAGAAAGTGAGAATGATGCTGAAGGACAATGGTATCACTGACCAAACACAAAAAAATCTCTCCAATAGCAATCGGTCTAATGCCTCCTGTGTCCTTCTCCATCACGAGAAGTCGACTAGCACCTAACACCCGACTAATAGACATAGAAATGTCTCTTCTTGCTACTGTTGCAGCCACCTGAAACAACTCAGTAAAACCACTAGAAGGATTGTTTGCTTGGAAACAATCTCTAAGGTGCTCATAAACCATCCTTGACAAGCATCATGAGGAAAGGCGAGGGGCAGTGCACAATGCTTGTGCAAATAGCGACCTATCAAGACATAAAGGCTGCTCAGGGTTATAATCTAAGACCTTTAGTGGTAGTCACTCTTCTACTATAGGATGTAGTGAGTGTAGGGAAGAGATGGTCTCATCAGTAGGACTCATTATAGACAAAGGGTGTAGCGCTCGTTCTGCTCTACTAAACTCTCCCGCTTGACCCAATGTCCTACATCGTCATAATCGAGTAGAATCTGTGGTATCCTGTAGTGATGCTTGTCTCTTAAATCATGTAGCCCTAAAAAACTCCTCCTAAAGTGTTGTCTAATCCTCCGCTTGGAATCAACGAAATCTAGCAGCCACTTCTCTATGCCCCACACGTCTCCCTCTAGCATAACGAAGACACCATTGAGGGAGTAAGAGGAATAGGAACCATGCTTACTTGTCCAAGGGATCACGTGCCAAACGGTCTTGTGGTAGGCAAAAGCCTGTCTAGCCTCATCATGGAGTGTGCGGGGTAGCCTATGGAATAGACGTGGACATGTAAAAATAGTCTCAAATAACCCCAAAATGCAACCCGCTTGAGAAGCTAACCACTTCCACAACTCGATCGGTATCCCTGGAACAATCAACAAAGGTATAGAAGAAGCGTGTGTAATCCCAAGTGTCACTGCTGTTGATGTGGTTGCTCATCTCACGTGGGTATCCCTAGTGGTCCAATCATAGTCCTTGTGCATCCTTCTCACATGGGTCTTTACCCCTTGCGTCGGTGACACACCGAGCATGGTGTATCCCAACCCACTCTAGGCGACCCCACATGGGAAGGCATGGCCATGGATAGCACAAGAATAATGATAGTAACACATGTTGCTCATCTCCATATCTCCCCATATCTACAAAACCACAACCCCTCACATCCCAACTCACATACAAAAACAATCTCTCGAAACCCTAAAATCTATAAAATCTCATAACTTTCAATTTCCATCTCCAAAATTTTCAAACTAAATTCCCATGGAACTTAATCATGAAAACCAAGAGATTGGAAATGAAAATCCCCAACCCATCATGCTCAATGTATAATGATCATTCTAAACCCTAAAAAATCTAAAAATCCTCATAACTTTCTACTCCATTCTCCATAGTCTTCAATCTAGGTGCCAATAGAACAGAAATTGAAAAACGAAGAGAATTGACTATTCACTCAAATGCTACAGGCTAGAGAGCCCTCAGAAATTATAGAAATGGTCTCACAGTCTCTCCCTCTCCTCTCCTCTCCCATCTCCACACTCTCCCGCAGCTACAGTTGAGGAAACATCAGAGATTTTCTCTCAAAAGCAAACATACAAACAAAATGGATTGTCGACATCACCCTTTTGTCCAACATGTCAAACTATTTCAACCAAAAGCATGGAGCTCAAAGTTAGAGGGCAGAGGTATGGTAATCTAAAAATGGGACAAAACTTGGACTTTAAAGCAGTAGGGGGTTTCAGAAAATAGTTTTGATGGATGTCTATGGGATAAATAATAAACTTCATAACTATTTTTAGTGAACTCTTAAGGAGATGAAGTGCTAATAACTCTATGCACTGTAAATTATGTTACGTGATATTCAATGCAAGTTGCATTCATTGAAAAAAATCATGTGCCATATTATGGATGTTCAAGGTTGTTGTATCAAAATAATGGCTCCTTTAGAGGGTTGCCATATTTTTTGGTGGATGATTCTTAGAGTGATCACTTGCCGCCCATCCAAGGGGATGGGTTATCACTCCCTCCGAAACTATATCATGCATAGGGTTCATAACCACAACATCTACTACTATCACCTGATCATCTCGGACCAAGTATAAGTCTGCCCTGACATGTGTTGTCTGCAAAGCATATGAACGCTCCATCCAAGCCAAGTATCCACTCTCTCGTGCCATAGCAAACACTATGTCTCTAATGGCATCATGGGTAGCTATCCTCTGTCCTCCAAAAGGACACTATGTCATGTGGACCGCTGTTGCATCTAGTGTAGAACCACACTCGCAAGTGAGTAATGAAGATGCAGATGGGTGTACCAAACCTAGGCAAAACCTCATTGCTTTAGAAAAAGTAGTTGGTGCGAGTCGGAAAGCCCTAATGCACGGTTGAGCTAGGATCCAAGAGCCTACACCCTTGCCGGAGCAAGAGCAAAGACGTGCTCCTAGTAGCTTGAGGAATGGATGAGTCGACTAAGAGAGAATGTAGCTATGCTCACACTATCGCTCCATCAAGGAAGACTATAATCCTCTAGTCCAATCTGATGATAGTGAAGCAAAAGGTGAAAAATCCTCTTGTGCTTGTGGGGATAGACTATCTCTCCTTTGCTGCAATAACACCTGGAGAGAAAAGGATCCTCCTTCCACCTCTGTCACATAAGTCTCCAAAACCAGCCTATCAGCAACCACAAAATGAGAGGAAAGAAGTGGTGCCGAGAGAGTCCAACTACCCACAAATGCTATAGGTGCCATCCCCTCCACAAAAAGCAAGCCAACCCCATCACATGAGATTGGTAGAGCCGTCTGTCTACATGCCAAATCCCTTGTCACACACTCAAAAGTCCTTGGTCCAATAATATCACCAAAGACTCCCATAATCCTCCTATCAAATGCTCTCAAATGTGATAGGAAGGACGGTGAGGGTGAAACTATACGGATGAGGTAGGATGGTTGACTAGCAATACTAGAAGAGAGTATACCAAATGCCACATGCGGATCTCCTAGTAATGGAAAGTCATCCACATGGAGAACATCCTCTTGCAAGGGCAACGTCTAAGAAGCGTGTGATAAAATCCTCCGATCCTACTGGCACTCCAAGAACACAAAGTCCATCTGTGGATGTGATACAACCCTCTGGAAGCTCAAGGTGGGAAGGGATACCTAAAGGGGACCATGCCCTACACTTTGACACCTTGACTCTCAAGCCTACTAGATGTAGCTCGGTATCAAGTAGTCAAAGGCTTGCCTAATCTGATCTACAGGGCCTACGATGTGTGTATCATCTGCCAATGAGGGAAATACACAACCAGGCATGGCCAAAGTAGTAGATAGGAGAGCTCTAAAGTGAGCCATGGAAAATAAGGGCCCCCCCAAAGGATCTCACTGACGTGTACCAACAGCTGACTCAAAGACGGTAACTCCCTCCTATGAACCACCATGCTGGTGGTAAAGGGAAGCCGGAGAGCAATAAAAAGACTGCACAAAAGGAATGAGACTTGCCAAGGATCCACCAGCCTCCCTAAGCTCTCTTAAGATGGATGCACATGAGATGCTATTGAAAGCGTTCTCAACACCTACTTGTAGGACGGCCCACTCCGGATGGATATCTAGGAGTGCTCTAATGCCTAGAGATATAGCCTCACATCCTCCTTGGATAGCTACTCCAAACTGATGTGGACTAAGGTGCTGTCAAAAGTGAGAAAAATGTTGAAAGACAATGGTATGACTGACCAAACACAAAAAGATCTCTCCAATAGCAATCGGTCTAATGCCTCATGTGTCCTTCTCCATCACGAGAAGTAGACTAGCACCTAACACCCGACTAACAGACATATGAATGTCTCCTCCCGCTACTATTGCAGCCACCTGAAACAACTTGGTAAAACCACTAGAAAGATCATCTGCCTCAAAACAATCTCTAAGGTGCTCATAAACCATCCTTGACAAGCCACTTGAGGAAAGGTGAGGGGCAGTGCACAATGCTTGTGCAAATAGCAACTTATCAAGACATAAAGGCTGCTTAGGCTGATAATCTAAGACCTTCAGTGGTAGTTCTTCTATTGCTATAGGATGTAGTGAGGGTAGGGAAGAGATGGTCTCATCAGTAGGACTCGCTATAGACAAAGGGTGTAGCGCTCGTGCTGCTCTACTAAAATTTCCCGCTTGACCCAATGTCTTACATCGTCGTAATCAAGTGGAATCTGTGGTATCCTATGGCGATGCTTGTCTCCTAAATCATGTAGCCTTAAAAAATACTCTTGAAGGCATGCCCAAGCCCCTGCTCAGAATTGATGAAATCTAGCAGCCTCCTCTCTATGCCCCGCACGTCCCCCTCTAGCATAACCAAGACACCATTGAGGGAGTAAGAGGAATAGGAACCATGCTAACTTGTCCAAGGAATCACGTGCCAAATGGTCTAGTGGTAGGCAAAAATCCTGTCTAGCCTCATCATGGAGTGTGCGGGGTAGCCTATGGAATAAATGTGGACATAGAAAACTAGTCTCAAATAACCCCAAAATGCAACCCGCCTAACCACTCCTACGAGAAGCTAACCACTCCCACAACTCGATCGATATCCCTAGAACAATCAACAAAGGTATAGAAGAAGCGTGTGTAATCCCAAGTGTCATTGATGTTGATGTGGTTGCTCGTCTCACGTGGGCATCCCTAGTGGTCCAATCATAGTCCTTGTGCATCCTTCGCACATGGGTCTTTACCTCTTGCGTTGGTGACACACCGAGCATGGTGTATCCCGACCCGCTCTAGGCAACCCCACATGGGAAGGTGTAGCTATGGCTAGCACAAGAATAATGATAGTAACACATGTTGCTCCTCTCCACATCTCCCCATATCTACAAAACCACAACCCCTCACATCCCAACTCACATAAGAAAACAATCTCTCCAAACCCTAAATCTATAAAATCTCATAACTTTCAATTTCCATCTCCAAAATTTTCAAACTAAATTCCCATGGAACTTAATCATGGAAACCAAGAGATTGGAAATGAAAATCCCCGACCCATCAAGCTCAATGTATAATGATCACTCTAAACCCTAAAAATCTAAAATTTCTCATAACTTTCTACTCCATTCTCCATAGTCTTCAATCTAGGTGCCAATGGAACTGAAATTGAAAAAATTAGAGAATAGACTATTCACTCAAATGCTACATGCTAAAGAGCCCTCAGAAATTACAGAAATGGTCTCACGGTCTCTCCCTCTCCTCTCCCGTCTGCACACTCTCCCTCAGCTACAGTTGAGGAAACATCGGAGATTTTCTCTCAAAAGCAAACATAGGAACAAAACAGACTGTCGAGATCACCCTTTTGTCCAACATGTCGAGCTATTTCAACCAAAAGCATGGAGCTCAAAGTTAGAGGTAATCTAAAAATGGGACAAAACCTGGACTTTAAAGCAGTAGGGGGTTTCAGAAATAGTTTTGATGGATGTCTATGGGATAAATAATAAACTTCATAACTATTTTTAGTGAACTCTTAAGGAGATGAAATGCTAATAACTGAATGCACCGTAAATTGTGTTAAGTGATATTTAGTGCAAGTTGGATTCATTTATAAAAATCATGCACCATGTTATGGATGTTCAAGGTTGCCGTATCAAAATAATGGCTCCTTCAGAGTGTTGCCACATTTTTGGTGGATGATTCTTAGAGTGTGATTTATGAAATTTATTGGCGGATCCAAAATGTTGCTCTCAACTATTCAAACTCAAATTAACCATCGGTGTGCAAATGCTCTTGTCAATAAACTAAGCGGCAGGTTCAATGGTTTTGTATAGGTGTGGTGGTTCATTTCAAGGAAGATAGTGCGAGTTATGGAATGATCTGCGCCGCCCTACGGCAACCAAGAAATTGATTGGGGGTTGAGGAATTTCACTCCAAAAGGGCAACAAAAATTTAGCAATGTGAGATCAAGGATCTGATTGCAATACATGAGGCTCACATTTGGATGCAAAACCAAGATCTATAGACTCACATTTGGATTTGCAACCTAAAAAATCATTAGGTCAATTTGGAAAATTATTGAGGATGGCTTATTCCGTGCCTAGCAAAACAAAAGAGGACAAACGGTTCCACATGGTGATGCACCATTATGGCCAAATATTGAATTATTTAGAAGACCTTGAGCATTTTACATAGATTCATGGTGGGAATTGCAAAAATCCTATTTAGAAATCTACCAATTTTAGTTTCATGGTCACATTTCTCCTTTCTTCTCCCAAAAACTCAAACAACACTTGAACAAGTACACCCTTTGAAAACACAAAATTACTCTTTTCCTTGAAAAAATCCCTCTTCCTTTCAAAACAGTGAGTTGTTAGATGAAGTGCAAACTTTCCAAGAAATCTTTCCCTAAAATGGCTCAACTGCAAATAAATTGATGAACTATGAAACTTCTTTGCAAAAGTAGAGTTCATATAGTCATCCAGATGAAAAAATAAATCTATACCTTGCACTCAAAAAAATCATATTTTACTAGGAAGATCCCAAATTCAAGGAATTTTTTTTTATTTTGAGTGGCAATTGATGACAATAAGCAAACCAATGACACCATGCAACATGCCATATTGCCCACCAGTGCACCTGACCATTACCTCAAGAATGAGCACCTACAAGTGCAAACGGGTGAAAACTTATATAATAGAAAATTAACACACTACATTGGGTGGCAACCGGCATCGACCAACATCTATGTGCAACTTTTCTCTATTACACCGAGTGTCAGCCTACCAACCAACGCCATTCAATGTACACCAAGCATCACCATGCATCCTCTAGTGCACACCGAGCATCACCAAATGCCTTCTTGCATTATTACATAAGATCTGCATTTGGCATTCAATAGGCAACAACATGCTGAACTTAGAATACTAAATTGTAAATAAAATAAGATCCACAATTGACATCAATGGGTAGCAACCTACCAAACTTGGAATACTAAATTCTAAACTTGGTGATCATGGATCACATTCTGAAAACAATACTAGATTTATATTCTAAGTACAACTAAAGAAGAATATAAGGATGAAAATTTTATCATAAAGAAACATGTTCTCATTCCATATACTCGAGATGATGAGCAAGGCATTGTTGCATCACCCTTGAACTACTTTCTTCTCTACTGAGCTCCATTCCATTAGGAGATATTTATGCATCTATTTGAGTTTCCTCGATAAATCCACCATCATCTTCTAACCAAACATTTGACCTATTTATACAAAAGATGTAAAATAATACAAATTGTAACACAATTTAAGAAATATGTGTTTCTACTATTGTCTTTAAGTTTCACTCTCAACTCCCATAGAGAATGCAATCTAGCTTTCAATACTCCTATACAATGCTCATTTATCACCCTTGCCTTTGCCAAATATTTGTTGAACTCTTGCTTGTCTTCCGTTTGGGCCAACTTGAAAGCTAGGACTAAGTGATGCATGGGTACATAACCAAAATCACCTAAAAGATACTCTTTGGCCTCAAAACTAAGACATCACTCTCTTTGGTTCAAATACTTCCATAATGATGATATTTCAAACACATCATGTTATTGTAAAAGACCGAGACCGAGGAGAGAAATAGAAGAATGGAAACTCACATTGGGACACTTGAATGTGGGAAAACTCCAAAGGCCTAGCATGAGCTTTGGCTTTGGTATTTATAGGAAGCATACAAGGTGCTTGAGAAGCTTCTCAAGAAGCTTCCTCAAGCCGCTTTCTTAGAGTGCAGGCCAAGTTAACTAGGAAGCTTCTCAAAAACTTCCTTCTAGAAGCCGCCTACTTGGCATGCAAGCTAAGCTAATTAGAAGCTTCTAGAAGCTTCCTTCTAGAAGTCATTTACTTGAGATGCAAGCTAAGCTAGCCGGGAAATTTCCCAAGAAGCTTCTTAGATACTTCCGGAATATTCTAGGCTAATTTGTCTTATGTGCTACTTTGTAAGCCCGACTAACTTCATCACTAAAATCCATATTGTTATATATTACCCTGCTAGTTGGTGACAACCTTGTCGCCAGTGAAGCTTTGAATTCATGGATGGCTGTCTATGCATTTTGGAGGTGGGAAAGAGGTTCCCATGTAGCATCATGAAGGGTATACCCTTTCCAAAGGACCTTGTACTCCGTATGTTGGCGACGGCCTCGTTGAATATGGCGACGTGCAAGGAGACGATCAACTTTGTACTCCTCATGATCATGGATAGGGACAGGAGGAGGGGGAGGTTGGACTCAAGAGGAAAAGGAAGAGGGGTTAGGAACAAAGGGTTTCAACTTGGAAACATGAAAGATAGGATGGATACGCATGTGACAAGGCAAGACAAGTCGCAATAGGAGAGACAATTTGGGTGATATCAAAGGGTCCTATCCAATTAGGTGCAAGTTTACAAACTTGGGTATCAAGTGGGAGAGGGAGGTTACTAGAGGATAGCATGACTTTACCACCAATTTCAAAGGTGAGATCACGACGATGGTGGTCCGCATATTTTTTTGGTGATTTTGAGCAACAAGGAGGTGAGACTTGGCTTGTTGGAGAGATTGCGATATAATGGTCAAGAATGTGGAAGTATGAGGAACCTAAGATGGAGGGGGAGAAAGAAGAGAATCTAGAACAAGCATAACTTGGCCAAAATGAGAAAGAAGATCTGGTTTGTACTCAAGTTTGATGTCATACAATTGGAGTTGTTCCTTCCATCAATGATGTCAACTCTTCATGTGTTCCAAGTGTAAGGTCTGCAACAATGGTTTATGATCAGTTTGCATGATCACTTGTTTTCCCAAGAGGTAATGCCTCCATACCTTGGTGGCGTATACCATTGCAAGTGGTTCTCAATCTCAAGAAAAGTAGTTTCGTTCAACCATATTGAGTCAGCAAGATACAAAGGCAATGGGATGGAATTAATCTGGGAATTCTTGTTGCAACATGGCTCCAATTGCAAAGTTAGAAGCATCAAAATTAACCACACAGGGTAGTTGAGGATCATACGGTTGAAGAATGGGTCTTGAAGACACCATATTATTTAACTTCTGGAATGCTTTTTCATGCTTGGTGGTCCACTAGAAGCTCAAGTTCTTTCCCAAGAGGTCAGTCAAGGGTGTAGCCACATGAGCATAATAATGGATGAACCATCAATAAAAACTGGCTAATCCATTGAATTACTGTACTTTTGTAGCATCCTTTGGTGTAGGCAAATTAGTAATGGCCTTGATTTTCTCTTCTTTCATCTTGATCCACTCTGATTAGATCTTATGACCCAAAAAGGTAACCTCCTTCTGCCAAAAGGCACACTTTGACTTCTTGTAGTAAAATTCCACTATCGTAGTCACCTTAGGACTTCTCACACATGATTTATGTGTTCTGCTTCTATTTTACTATAAATTAAGATATCATCCAAGAACACAACCTTGGACTGTAATACTCCGAGGACAAGAGAAGAGAGAAAACACAGATTGCACAATCCAACATTCAATGCCCCAAGGGAGCACCTTCTCTTTATTATATAGACAAAGAGGATCTCCTACAAGGAAGCTCCACCATAGGATTAGGGACACAGATAGGTGACATGTCGGCAAGCTCCACCCTTGGATTACTTACTTGGATGGGTGACCTGTCTGGTCTAGGTCCTATCTGGTTGGTCAAACGAGCTTTGACCGGAGGGAATCTTTTAGGGAATCTTCCTGTAGGAATCTCAAAACCACATGAGTAAGGTACCATTGGAAAGCTCTCGATGAGACAAACCAGGGGGGAGGGAAGGCCAGCCTTTCTTCCATTGGGGGGGGGATTTTTGAGGCCTAATTCATCCGTTTAGGCCTTCAAAATTGCCTTCAAAGATTTCAGGCATATTTCGGGTTCCTACTCTATTAGTAGAAGTCCCCTTTTGGTGATACCTCTTTCTGATCTGTTTAGTCCATCATGTGTAACATCATTCCAGATGTTACCAAACCAATTCTCACCTTTAAATCATATGTCTAGCTATTGGTTCTAAGGTTCTCAAGTCTATTTCGGTTTCTGCCCTATTAGTAGAAGTACTCTTTTGGTGATACTTCTATCTGATCTATTTTGACCATCATGTATAACATCATTCTAGATGTTACCAAACCAAATTTCACATCTAGATCATATGGCTAACCCTTGGTATTATAGACCTCCCTCCTTTTAAGACGCAACGTCCTCGTTGTGCAATTGTTGCTCAAATGCTTGCACCAACACCGGTGCATGTGCCAAATTGGCAGCGGGTTCCCAGGTTGCTTCATAGAGAGGGTAACCCTTCCATTGTACTAGATATTCCACCCGCGGATGGCGAGTACCACGCATACGCTTTTGGAGAATCCGCTCTACTTCATATTCCTCTGTGCCATCAATGACTGTCGGACAAGGTCAAATGTCCTGTGTGGAAATACCTTGGCCTGATCGGGGAGCATATTTGCGTAATAGGGAGACATGGAACACTGGATGGATCTTCATGTGTGGTGGTAGCTCAAGGTGATAGGCCACAGTGCCGATGCGACGAAGAATCGAGAAAGGCCCAATAAAACGAGGTTTGAGCTTACGAGATCCAACTAATGTGAGGTTGGTTGTCAAAAGCCACACTTGATCCCCAACATTGAACTCCATATGCCTACGGTGTGCATCAACATACTGCTTTTGTCGATTTTGCGCAATCTGTAACCTGTGCTTGGCGCTCTCCACACCTTGGTGGATTCTAGAAACAAATGTGTTGACTGCATCAACCTTGGTAGTCACTGGACGGATCTTCATCAAGCTAGAAGGTGTGAAGGGATGCTCACCATACATGAGGAAGAACGGAGTGACCTGGCTGGAGGCATTCACTGAATTGTTGTAAGCAAATTCCACCAACGGTAGTAGGGTGTCCCATCTCTCTTGCTCTTCTAAGGTGAAGCCGCGTAACATGTCTTCAATCGTGCGATTAGCCCGCTCTGTTTGGCCATCTGTTTGTGGGTGGTAAGCTGTAGACATGGCCAACTTGGTTTTGAAGAAACCAAAGAGTGTTTGCCAAAACAAACTGGTGAATTGGGTGCCTCTATCGGTGATGAGTACTCTAGACAAGCCATGGTGAGCAAAGACTGCATCTAAGTATAGTTGAGCTAGTTGTAGAGCGGTCACCTCCTTGGTGGTAGGGCGTACATGAATCATTTTGCTGAGCCGGTCCACAAAGACCACAATGGAGTCAAACCCTGAGGTGGTCTTGGGTAATTCACAAACGAGATCTATACTCACTTGTTCCCAACGTTGGGTAGGAGTGGGAAGAGGTTGAAGGAGCCTTGCAGGAGCTTGATTAGAAGCTTTGTTCTGTTGACAGAGTAGGCAGCTACGCACATAGTCCATCACGTCGTTGCTCATCTTGGGCCAATAGTAATGGCGCTGGACTGCCTCCAAGGTCTTGTCCACTCCGACATGAGCTGCAATGGCCGAATCATGACATTCCGCTAGAATGGTGGTGCGTAATTCTGGGACATTTGGGATCCACAATCGGCCCTCTCGAAAGGTGAGTCCTTGGGTGCTGGTGACACCTTTGAATGCTTGCGCTTCTACAATCTGTGGGTCTGTTTTTGTAGCAGCTAGAATCTCTTGCCAGAATTCAGGGTTAATCTTAACCTTTGCCGCCAAGTTGTTGGCCATTGGCATGCGGGTGAACGCATCTGCAAGTTGCTTCTTACCTTCCACGTAGGTGATTGTCATGTTGAAGCGTTGTCGCCACTCTGCCTACCGAATTTGGCGACAAGATAGATCCTTCTGCGTCTTGAGGTAGACTAGAGGTTTGTGGTCTGTCTCTACTACAAATGCATTCTCCCCCAGGTAGTGCTTCCAATGCTTGGTTGCTAGAACAATGGCCAGCTCTTCTTGTTCTGTGGTGTGGTAGTTGTGCTCTGCCGGTAACAACTTTTGAGAGAAATATGCAATTGGATGCCATCCGTCATGCCACTCTTGTTGTAGGACTGCTCCTATTGCTACGCCTGATGCATCCGTAGCCAACTTGATTGGACGTTTTGGGTCATACCACTTCAAGATTAGTGCATGTAGCAAGGCGGCCTTCAATTCTTGAAAGGCCAACTCTTGTGCAGTTCCCCATGTCCACTTCTTCCCCTTGCCAAGTAGTGCCGTTAAAGGTTGTGCAACCTTGGAGAAGTCCTTGACAAATCTACGATAGAATCCCGTCAACCCCAAGAAGCTCTTAAGTTGAGTCTAATCTTCTGGGGCACTCCATTTTTGAATGACCTCTATTTTATTTGTCAATACTTGAATGCCCTCTGCACTTACTCTATGCCCTAAGTAGTCTACTTCAGACTTGCCAAACTCACACTTTGAGATTTTGGCGTACAACTGATTCTGTCTTAGAATCTGGAGGACCTCTCATAGATGTTGTTTGTGTTCTGTCATCGTGCTACTATATACTAAGATATCATCCAAGAAGACGATAACAGACTTATCCAAGTATGGACTAAATATGTCATTCATTAGGCTCATGAAAGTGGTAGGCGCATTGGTGAGGCCAAAAGGCATCACAAGATACTCAAAGTGGCCATACTTGGTTCGAAAGGCAGTTTTGTACACATCCTCCTCTGCAATTTGGATTTGATTGTAACCACTCCGCAAGTCCAGTTTGGTGAAGTATCTCGCTCCATGGAGTTGATCAAACAGGTCATCCATGCGAGGTAAGGGGTATTTGTTCTTCACTATTTGCTGATTGAGACCCCGATAGTCACTGCACATGCGCATTGTACCATCCTTCTTCTTCACAAACAAGATAGGGGCCCCATATGGTGATACGCTAGGTTGGATGAACCCTTTCTGTAGCATCTCCTCAATTTGAGTCTTACACTCCTCCAACTCATGAGGTGATAGGCGATATGGGGCCTTACAAGGAGGTATCTTCCCCGGGAGTGTCTCTATTTTGTGATCTACTCGCCTTTTAGGTGGTAATCCTGAGGGTAGATCATCGGGAAAGACATCTTGAAACTCATCCACCACATCCTTCAATTTCTCAGGAATTTGTCCAGCGAGTTGTGCACTCTGGACTTCTCTTATTAGACCGAGAAAACATCTATCGGTCTTACAGACAATTGTCGTCCCTACGACATATAGAGGCAGTTTCTGCCTGTGTGATTTTTCTTTAACCCCAATGATTGACCATTGGTGGGTTCTCACTACTTTCTTCCTCCAATCCACCAATGGGTTGTACTGCTCCATCCATGGCATGCCTAAAATTGCATCATAACGGGCTAACTGTATCACTCGCCACTCAATTGCTTCTTGATATTCTCCTACAGAGAGGGTTACCCGTCTAGGTAATGATTCAATCCTCTCTGTTTGCCCATTTGGTAACTCTACTTCTTCACTTCCATCTCTCTCTAGATCCATTCCCAATCTGATTGCAACAGAGCGAGACAAGAAATTCTCTGTTGCTCCCGGATCTATTAATACTCTCACTTGATTACCTTCTAGGATTCCATTCACAACAATCAATTGTGAGGTTGCCTTTCGGGATCTTTGCGCATTATTCTTCTTCCTTCCCTCACTTCTCTGCTTCCTTATTGAGCCAGTAAGGCCGCAAGGTACATTTACTGGCGATCTTTGTTTTCCGAAGTGGTTTCCACCTCCTCCTCTTCAATGTGCCTCTTCATGTTGTTCAAAGATCGCTTGTACAAAGGCCGAGGGCCTCTAGGGAAACGAGTGCAACAATTGGTAGATATGTGCCCAATACGGCCACAATTGTAACAACGGCGTTGTTCTCCTCGAGTCCCTTCTCCTCGTGGGACTCCATCTCTTCGTTCTTCTACCCGTCCTCGCTCTCCTTGAAGCGGCCGTGCTCCTCGATCCCGGAATCGAAGGTTGCCCAATTCCATCGGTACTGGTCCACCCATGTGTGGCAATTCTGCCCGATAATGTTGAGGTGGAACTACTCCTTCACCTCCACCTAATGCTCCGGCTATTCTCTGCGCACGAGCAATGGCTTCAAATACCGTATGAGGGTTTTGCACCATGACTTCTTGGCGAATCCGCTCTTTCAACCCTCGTTTGAAATTATCGAGAGCCTCTGCTGGACTCATGTCGGTAATTGCAACTTGTAGATCCAGAAATGCCTCCACATACTCTTGTACGTTATTCTTCTGTCTCAATTCCCATAGTCGGGTTCGAGCCATCTGCACAGAATCCACCAATTGGAAATTCTTGAGCAGTCCTTCTTGCATTGCTATCCATGTGACCTCCCTTCTCTCTGCCAGCATGGATCGTTCCCAAGCATCATACCATGTGAGGGCTTTATCGGTCAAGTACCCACATGCAAACACGCATGCAGCATGCTCTGTGATCTCTGTTGAGAACAATCGAAAATATCGATTCATTCTCGAGATCCAATTCTCCACTACTCTCATCGTACGCTGCCCCTTGTAAGGCTTGATGTTGCAGGTCTTCTTCATCCGGAGTAGCAATGTGGCTTCATCGTTGATAGGGTTCGTAGGCACGGGTGCCTCTCCAAGTACTTCAGTTGCAGGTACTGGGTTTGAGATGGCTCTTCTGCTTGCATGGCTTGATCGTTCCTGAAGATCTGCACTTGACTTTGCAATGTCTCCATGGTCATCTTAATCTCTCGAAATTCATTCAACATCCCTTGCATTCCTTGCACCAGCTCTTGCAACTACGGATCCATGGTGCCTGCAACACCCAATTGCTAACGTCTACTTCAATACAGAGTCAATATAATCACTCTGGAAGGCGCACGAACTATCAGAACTACCATTGGGACTTCAGAAGCTATCACTTGTTGATAATACTCCTCACCAAAATTCCTAACCACAAAATCTCTAAACATCAATTTTGGCCTCACTACATAACGGATTTCTACTTGAGTGTTGAAAGGGAGAGGATTTGGGACATTCATATCCATATTATCATAATAGAATGTAGATCGTCAAATCCCACTCTCTGTCATATATCACCACAGGTAGAATCACCGGGTTTGGTGAGTTCATCACTCTGTCCATGAATTCAGCACCGAAGTGATAAACTAGCGATACTCTCATCTGCTCATGCTGGATGTACATAACCTTGATGTGGAATGGGTTTGAGAATGGAAAGCTAGGTGCGGGAAATTGTCCCCCCGGCGCATCCATCCCATCCGCTCTCTAAAGTACTTCCTAAGTCTAGCGATTACTCTATGTTCTCCACCTCAAATTACTCAGTTTCAGTAGTTCGTGCTATTCCAAGAGGGGTGATCCACTCTCTTGGACTAGAACACTCGCTCTGATACCATTGTAATACTCCGAGGACAAGAGAAGAGAGAAAAAACAGATTGCACAATCCAACATTCAATGCCCCAAGGGAGCACCTTCTCTTTATTATATAGACAAAGAGGATCTCCTACAAGGAAGCTCCACCATAGGATTAGGGACACAGATAGGTGACATGTCGGCAAGCTCCACCCTTGGATTACTTACTTGGATGGGTGACCTGTCTGGTCTAGGTCCTATCTGGTTGGTCAAACGAGCTTTGACCGGAGGGAATCTTTTAGAGAATCTTCCTGTAGGAATCTCAAAACCACATGAGTAAGGTACCATTGGAAAGCTCTCGACGAGACAAACCAGGGGGGAGGGAAGGCTAGCCTTTCCTTTGTTGGGGGGGGGAATCTGCACATTTTCAAGGCCTAATCATCCGTTTAGGCCTTCGAAATTGCCTTCAAAGATTTCAGGCATATTTCGGTTCCTACTCTATTAGTAGAAGTCCCCTTTTGGTGATACCTCTTTCTGATCTGTTTAGTCCATCATGTGTAACATCATTCCAGATGTTACCAAACCAATTCTCACCTTTAAATCATATGTCTAGCTATTGGTTCTAAGGTTCTCAAGTCTATTTCGGTTTCTGCCCTATTAGTAGAAGTACTCTTTTGGTGATACTTCTATCTGATCTATTTTGACCATCATATATAACATCATTCTAGATGTTACCAAACCAAATTTCACATCTAGATCATATGGCTAACCCTTGGTATTACATGGACCAATCCAATAGTCTATCCAACACCCAATGCATCTGATCCATGAAGACTGCTGGAGCATTAGTGAGTCCAAAAGGTAGAACTCTCTACTCAAAATGCCCATACCTTGTACAAAAGGTAGTCTTTTGCACATCCTATCTATCAATAGGAATTTGCCAATAGCCGCCTTGAAGATCCAACTTGGAAAAGTAGCGTGCTCCACCTAGTTGATCAAGCAAGTCATCGATCCAAGGCAAGGGATATGCACTCTTCACGGTTTTCTTATTGAGCCCACGGTAATCAATACAAAAACGAAGTCCTTAATCCTTCTTTTGGAACAAATAGTACCGGTGCTCCCCAAGGAGAGGTACTATGTTGTATGGAGTCTTTCTCCAACAATTGTGTAAGTGTTGTTTGCAACTCCTCCAACTCCTTTGGTGAGAGCCAATAGATCGGTCTACTCACTGGAGTACTCCCTGCCAATAACTTGATCTTGAAGGGCATACCTCGATTGGAGGATAATCCCTTTAGCAAATCATTAAAAAACATGTCTACAAACTCCTGAGTTATCCGATCAACCATTGCTTGATGAGGCTCTTGGCCCTCCTCCGATTGTTCTTGTGCAATCAGCTTGATCTACACCGTGAATACAGACTTATCTTCCTCCAAAGCTTGCTCTATGGTTGCTTTACTAACCAACTTCCCTTCCAGGGACCCATCTCTCTTCCAAGCTTGCTCCATGGTTGCCTTCTTGGCAAACTTCCCATCTTGGGACTCCACTCCCTTCAAGGTTCGGTCTATGGCTACCTTCTCAACAAACTTCCCATCTTGGGACTGACTATTCTTAGGTGTCTTACTCAAAGGTGCCAAACAACCTAATTGGAAATTCCTACCTTGGTGTTGTACTTGAATTTGGCATTAGGTCCAATCAAATTGAACCTTATGATGTTCAAGCCAAGGTAGATCCAAAATGATATCATAGTGTAGAGGTGCCACTACAAACCTCATACACTCCAAATACTCCTTCCCAATCTTGAAGGTAACAAGATGCGAGGTGCGGAATGCAGAACCCTTTCTACCATCCGCCATCATCAAACTACTTCCAATCAGTGGCTTGATAAGAATACCCAATTCCTTTACTACTTGCATAGACATGCAATTCTTTGAACTTCCAGAATCAACCAAAATCCTACAACCCCGATCAGATATTGTACCTTGCAAATGAAGCAAACTTGCATAGGTTGAGCCTTCAATCCCATTGGAACTTATCAAGCTCCCAATAGGCAGCTCAAAATCTCCTATTGGGATTCTTGATTTCCCTGATCATTTGGTTCCACAAATTCCATCTGGGAAACTTGTCAAGGTCACCCATTCCTAAGTGGACATTCAGCAATGCAATGTCCAACTTGGCGACAATAAAAACAAACTCCATTTTGTTGCAATCTTTCTCTATCTGCTGCACCAAGTGGCCTCCATTGGATAACATCAATCTCCATTGGTACTGGCTCTTCCACCTATGAGTATTGTACGTGTAAGCTTGGTGTAAGTTGAGGTCAAGACCAAGTTGTTGTAACCAAGGAATCAAAGCGCTCTGCCAATTGCATGGCTTCTTCTATGTTTTGTGGTTCTCGCATGGTCACCTCCAATTTGGTTTGTGACTTCAATCCTTGCACAAATTGATCCAGAACTTCTTCTTCTTCTTGTATATCTAGAATTTGCATGATGATGTTCTTAAATTGTGTGATGTAGCCTCTTACGGAGCCAATCTACTTCAACTCCACCAATTTATCTCGTGCGGATTGAGTTGCATTTATAGTTTGAAATTGACCAAGTATTGCATCCTTGAATTTTGTCCATATCAAGATTGGTGCAACAATCTGTCATTCAGCTTGCTCCACTTGGAATTGCCACCAAAGTTTTGCCACACCATCCAATTGCTAGAAGCAAAGAAAATTTATTTCCATTCATTTTGAAGATTGGTGGCTTTGAAGTAACGTTTGCAATCAAACACAAAATTCTCCAGTGTGCTTGGAAGATTCTTGCCTTCAAACACCTTGGGTTTTGGAAATTGAATACAATCTTCTCCATCTTGGATTGACGCTCTCTCTATATGTTCTCGTTGTTGTTTGTCTCGTTCATCCAATAATTGAGTAAGGTGCTTGATTTGTTGCTACATTGCAAGGATAACATCCGGTATTGCCGCCATAGCTACTACTCTATCCTACTACTCCCAATTTATCTAATTGATTAACACATAGATGCAGCACGTCCACCTTTCTCCATAAGTAACAACCGGAAGTATCAAGGGTTCCTCAGACATGGTGATCATATGTAGAAAATCCTGCCCAAAGCGTGAGGTGATGAATTATGTGAAGTGGTGCTTGGGTAATATCTGGACATGAAAATCCCAATGGTTTGACGGAAGTGGATTTGGTGATCCATGAATTCCATCCATCCCATTCTTGCTCTGATACCAATGTAAAAGATCGAGACCAAGGAGAGAAATAGGAGAATGGAAACTCACTTTGGGACACTTGAATGTGTGAAAACTCCGAATGCCTAGCATGAGCTTTGGCTTTGGTATTTATAGGTAGCATACAAGGCCCTTGAGAAGCTTCTCATGAAGTTTCCTCAAGCTGCTTTCTTAGAGTGCAAACCAAGTTAATTAGTAAGCTTCTCAAGAAGCTTCCTTCTAGAAGTCGTCTATTGGCATGCAAGCTAAGCTAGTTGGAAGCTTCTAGAAGCTTCCTTCTAGAAGCTACTTACTTGAGGTGCAAGCTAAGCTAGTCGGGAAGCTTCCCAAGAAGCTTCCTAGATACTTCTAGAATATTCTAGGCTAATTTGTCTTATGTGCTACTTTGTAAGCCTGACTAACTTCATCGCTAAGCTCCATATTGTTATAGTTATGACATGACATTTGCATTCTTGTAAATAAAAAAATCAAATCTAACCTTGAACTAAATCATGGCAAATGAATAAGAAGGCGCACCAATGCTAATGAACTGAACAAAACAGACAACTATTTGAACTATATATCAAATACTTACCTCTTGTAAAATGTATAATTCTGTTTTCTATCATCACAAACACCTCGTAATTTATGGAATATGATCCCCTTCTATTAAAATATATTCTCTATCCACTATGGGTTGAGCTACAAGAGGAAACAATGTTCCATTTACCAAACCTACACACAACCAAGGAAACCTTTCTGTGCAAAAACTATGGATATTCTCCTCTTCTCCTTGTGCTCATACCATACTACTTGACTCCTCATCAAATCTAAAATGGCTGTCATAACTCATTTGGTAAAAGCAATTGTTTAACATGCACTAATGCCCAAAATTTGTAACCTCCTTGCAACACAAGCTCCATCACCATGATGTTCAAATCTATCAAGAGCTAGAGCTCATTGGATCCATATTGGTGTTTGCTCCCACCGTTAGTTCTTTTCAAATATACAATGAGTGTTTTATCAAATCTACTAATGTTGAAAAGGAATCAACATCCATTTTAGTCAGCTGGTGGAAAGACTTCACATCTAGACTTCTAAAATATTTCATCACAAATTCCCAACTACGAGGGTATGTAACTTTGGGTTCTAAGAACCTATGCAAATGTGCATACTCCCACCCACTGATCAATAAATCTAGCATATCTAAATCTTCCTCTTCATCTTCTAGCTCTTATGACGATTTCTCCAAATCTAATTGTATAATCCATTGTATACATTTACTAATGTTTCTAGTTAGTTGTTCATGAATGCTACTTCTCGGTATGTTCTACTCTATTCCTCTCAATTCTTGGATCCACAAAAATAACAACCACAAGTGCTACCTTTTGCAATGCTCAACTCTCCTCACATTTTCTACATAATGAACAAGAGAGCAGAATAAGAGATTCATCGTAACTTGTACTACTAGAACAAGGAATTTTCAAACAAGGAAATTGTTGAATTTGGATTGCGCTTCAATTGAATTCACTCCCCCTCCTTCCAACCTTCACACATTCTTCCCATTTCGCAGTCAATTTCTTGTTCTCGTATCTCTCGTGATGTTCCCGTGCATCTAGAGAAGAATCATCTCCCCCGCTTAAGTGGCAACCAGATTCACTCTAAACAAGACACTTTATTAACCTAAATTATAATTAATGATTTACATTATGCCATATCCCTTATTTTGCACGAGTTTGTTAATAATAAAGTAGTTGGACAGAAGTCCGTAGTGGGTCCTTTTCTTCCTCCTACCTTCACCCCATGCTTTGTACAAATATATATGAAAATATACGGAGCTTTGTAAAATTATTTCGGTAACCCTCTATTGTGCATGTGCTTGTATCCCCTCGTGACATCATGCCTCTCTTGTGACTTTAATAAATCTGGTGCCAAATATAGACATATCTTGAGGAGACTCTAATTTGAACCAAGGTGCATGATTGACACTGTCAATTGGGCACTTACGGACTCCGTATCGATACCGTAAAATCAGTCCCTTAGAATATTACGGAGTGCGTCCGGAGTTGATCCATAACCGTTTACGGAATTCAGACCATTTCCGTAAAATGTCGTGTTCCTTTGTTGAAGACACTTTCGCGATATCTCCGAAATTTACCGCCGTAGTCGTCTTTACGGCCTCACTCAATTGTAGCGGGTTTCGTGTCTACGAGTTGTCTTGTAAGTTCTTCCGGAAAAGACTTCAGCAATTCCGGACATATGCAATTGAAACCCCTAATGATATGAAGAAAGAATAACGAAATCATCGAACTACTAAAACTAGGATTGGGTAAGATATTTCGCCTCCGGATATTTAATGCCTATCGAATGTGAATTGCATCAAAATAGTAAAAGCCTATACTCCATTATGACCATGGTCTATATCTTATAGCACATGAAAGCGACTGTAGAATTAGCAATGATTTCCTCTTCCGCTTGTGCGCTGTCTATTTCCTCACGAGTAAAACATCGTATTGTTATTTTCATCTCATGCGAGCGGGAAGGCTAGGTCTGGTCTTCGATGCACTTAGATCGTTGGGTTTGCACAAGGCGACCTTTAAGTACCCACTTTCTGCATGTGAGAGATGGCGACCAACGTTTAGATCTCCAGAGAGAGAACGAGGTCAGGGCCCAGTAACAGTGCTCACTTTTGATTGTACTCTGCTCTCCGATTGAATGGGACATGTAATATCGACGGCATCGTTGCTACAGTACAGTAAGATTGACAGCAGGAGGTAGGATCGCATCTTGCTGCGTTCGCGTAAAGGCCTTTCCGGCACTTGGTCTCATTCTCGTCTCGAATTCCATGGGTAGCGTGGGATTTAAGTTTTGTAGTGATCGGCTGCCTGAGTAAATGAGCAGAGTTGAGTGGATTGTTATGGATGCAAATGACTGACAAGTCGAAGTTTCACAATCGGTCATTCAGTGGCGATATGTGAGCTCTTTGCGGCATTGATGTAGAAACCGTTCGCTTGCATGGTGTAGTAGTCATGGAGTAGGCACTGGTTAACGAGCTGTCATAGATCATTATGTTAGATCGAGAGATAAACTTTCCAGATTTAAAACTAGATGAAAAAGGCGACCGCGTAGGAAAAAAGAAGGAAAAAAGATGGGGTATTAGATATTGGTCTTGACCTAGAAAACTAAGACTTGTGAACTGAGTGCAGATAGAGACGACATGACGATAGTGTTGGGAACTCTTTGTTTGAGTAGAATGAAGCCAAATAAAGTGTCCGACACTGATTATCCCGTCCGCGTAAGGCATGCGCTAAGAGACAGGTGACAGAATGTTACCCCATCGAGAATGGACCTTGTCAAAGCTTTTCTTTTGCTGGTTTTCCTGCTTGCCTTCGGTTGTGACCATGAGGTCCGAAACCTTTTCCAACCTCATCCGAACCTTTCCATCACTTTCTACGATATTTCTCGAGAGGAAAAAGATGATCGTACTTGTATGCCACTTGCAACCCCATTCGATCCTTTGTTTACGTCAATTGTTCTAGCATATCGTTGCACCAGGCCAGTCTGAAATGTCAGTCGGCTGGTCGGCTAGAAACCTCCTCCATTATGTAAAGCTGGTCACATGAGTTGCCTTCTCCACGTCATTTTCACTTCACTACGAAGTCATGGAGAAATAGGCCTTGGCCACCTCGATTGAAAAAGACTTCTTGACCTTGCAACCACACACGATCACGCCAGACGATTTATGTTCTGTCAGCCGTCGCATCAGATTGATTGCGTTATATAGCCCGTGAATTCCCCGGCCATCACAAGGAACGTCACTTCCAACTTCCCTGATGGATACTCTTCAACAATCGAGTTGCTCTCGAACCAATCGCTAGGTCGCTTTCGCGTCGCCTTCTATCTTATGCTGTCAATCAGTTGCGGGGGGATGGCACGACCATCACTGCTGTGTGATCATGGCTCCCCGCTTCATGTGTATCATGCTCATGACTGCGACGCTGATGGGTGAGCGGAGCATAAGAATGCATGCAGTTGAGAGGCGCTGGAGAGCTCTCGATAACGGGAAGTACTCTAATCTAGGTTACACTTGGCGCGAGTTAAAGTCTCTCCTACCTCTCTTAGTTTGAATTTATCTTCCGAGTCACAGTTTTGGGGGACATTCTCGCGTTGAGATTCTATTGATCAAGAGCGCCTCTGATAGTCTCTGCGGCAAGGTTCTCAACTCATCCATCGAAGAAAGGATGCGCAGTACCTACGCCCGGTGGAATGTACTGTAGAGATGTAAGAGATACAGTAGAGCATCCGACACACCAGACCATCATAGGCCAAAAGTCCTAGAACTCAAACAAACCTTCCCACTTCTGAGACCCTACAACCAAAACACCTTCCCCACTTCCATGAGTAAAATACGAGAAACGGACCGAGTTCTAAAATTCTCTAAATAACCAGTTTGACATAACCGCGACCAGCACCACCAGTAAAGAATCAAGAAACATGGTAAGCGGAACCTTCGCTTCTTCTCTCTCCAGAAACGAAGCAATATTCTGGAATGTTCGGTTCAGGAAGGAATATACAGTAATACACGGGACGTTCATCAATCAAACGATCAATCAATAGTCTGTCCCGGCCCGACTCCTTCTTTGAACTGATTCAACTGAGCCAACCCATCTGAGGAAGATTTGAATTCTCAACGAGCGATCGAGGCAATTCCGTGGAAATAGTTCAGAACTAGAGTCAATCGACGAGGATGAGCTGCGACGAACGACAGACTGGAGAATTTAAGTGAACACTTGGATCTTTCCGAGTGGATTCCGTTATCAAGTCGAGCGCGAAAAGTGAGACAAACAAGCCAAGGATAGCGACGGTATAATGCTGGACCGACGTGACGTGGCCGCGGGTTGGAAAGAAGACCCGGCAGATTGTCTTGGCCTACGGAATCGCGTGGAATAGTGGAGCTAGGAGGTCAAGGTAAGACTGTAGTACTTATGTTGGAGTATGGCGGTGATCGCGTACTTAGCCAATTATAGTGGGAGTTGACGATTTGACGGATGTTAAGGAGGTGGGTACCGGCCGAGTCGTGTTTGGAGCAGATCCTCTGTAGCCCGGATCCGTCCTCTGGGTTTGGCAGATCACAAGGTGATTGATCCTGATTCTGTCAGGTCAGACAACAGCCGCGTAGGTGGGTACATACTCCTGAAGGAATCGGCAGACTGTAAGGAAGAACAGGGACGGGACGGACAGACTGACATAAACCCCGCGCGATCAGAAAGAAGGATGGAAGACCGGGACTGACTGACGGACGGACGGAACGACGAGGAAAAGAAAGCAGACGAATAGAGCGGTATTCCTCGGTTTCCATGTTGCGGATATCGGCTCAATCGGATCGGTTAATTATATTGTACGTACTCCGTGAGGATGAGTTGTGTCAGACTGACAGACAGGAGCTTCGCATATTCAATCAATTCTCTTCTTTCTCCAGCACTTACTGCTGTACTGTACTGCTAATAAGGGGCCGGACTCTGACAGGCACACTCTTTCGAGTTGCTTTGTACAGTGGTGCTATTACAGTACAGTCTCTGGATTTGAGCCCGAGCAGTCGTCAGGTACAGTAATAAACTTTCTATAATTTCGAACCGATTTCTCATAGTTAATGGAGAGGGGTAGTTTGGGAGTTCCGACAAGCAGGGCAGGACGTTTGTCTGTCTCTTTCAGTCAATCACTCGATTCCTCCTCCTTCAAGAAAGTGGCTGGATGCAATCGCCTTTGAACAATCGGATCCATCCATCAGCTGGATTGCTTCTGGTCCATCGCTCCAGACCGGACAAGGTTTTTCTTTTCCGTAGGTTCGTGTGTCCGTCGTGACTTTGGTTAATGGCTGGAGCAATGGAGCAAATGTGTTGACGGCACTTCAATACATTGGATGGTAAAGAAGATTCTAGGGATTTGCCGTAGGCGTTGGATGTATGAGCAATTTGGGTTCCTCACCCTCCGATCCCGCGGAGCTGGGGAGCTTAAATCTTAAACTTAAATCTCCCAGAATCATCATTCTCGTGGGTGGGTCCAGATGGCAACCGGTTCTGTTTGGCCTTATCTATAGAGGGAAGGTTGTTGCATATTTCGTTTCGCCTCGTTAAGGTACAAGGGCCTTTATCCATAGGGGTAGTTGCTGTATTCTGTGACACGCTAAGAAAAGAAAGCTTTCATTCAAACGAGATCTTGCCTTTGATGTCTCGTTCTGCAAGTCAGTTTTTGTAGCGACAAGGAACCTTTCCTCAGAACACATCCTCTTCCCGAGTGACAGTAGTAGCCACTAGTAGACAGGAATAGATGTTGTGTGCATGAAGACTGATCATTTCCTGGTTACGGCCACTTTCTTCTTATGCAACAACCACCTTGGAGGTTGAACCAAGCGATCCTTAAAGACGGCAGATGTCTATCTTCAAGACCTTGATCGATTGGAGGTCTGATCCTTATGCAAGTTTAGAAGGGCAGGTGTGGCATTGGAGTTCTAGGAGTCGTTACCAAACATGCCGAGGAAACGCAGAAAGTGGAGACCAGTCGAGCTAATTAGAGGTTTGGAGGAAAGACAGTAGACGCACAGCCGATTAGGTTTCTCAAGCGGGGAGCTTATGTTGAATGTCAAGCATGCCGATTAAGTATCCAGGGTAATGGACAATTTCCGTGAACGCTAAGCATGGCGATGGTTCCGCAACGGGAGCGGCATCGCATCCTTGACGAGGGAAGGGCGAATGGTGTTAGATCTCAGAATAACTGTGGAAGGTGATATCTATTTCCTATCAGGTCATATTCTATCATGTGTCTGGTCTCCCATGCTCTAGGTGCCTGGGAAGGAATCATCCAACTACACTCGTCCGTTCGGCTGAGAGTGCCTCCTTATTGGAGATTTTACGAAAATTAGGGTTAAGTTCGAATGAGTAGCCCGTTCGCAATCAAGAAGCCTGTCGTGTAGGTATGACGGGTGAAATAATACTTCCAGTGAAGTCTTTCATAGAACTCCAGCTTGAAGGGCTGTCCTTTTGAGGAACAGGAGTTCGAGCGAGTACACAGACGTTTGTTCACTGATTTAAGTTTGAAGTCTCCCTCAGAAACTACAGTTCTATGCTTGGGATCACTCCTTCAGCTCTGGGAATCGGAGCGCTTCCTCTTTATGGTCTAGGTCAGGTTACCAGTCAATAACATGAATAAAACTTAGCACCTCTTGTCATCTGAGTCTTCATTCATGAGGGGCATTCCGATTTTGAGTTTAGCTCCTATCCAGAGCAATACCACATCCGAATCCTTGTCCGAACTGAGTTTCGCCTCTCTGGGTTGCTAACTGGTGGCGCACTGTTCCAGTACGACAGCCATGTGTACGAACCTTTTCCCTTTAACCATGTGCTGGATGCATTACGAAGGACAATGGATGCACTGGGCAAGCTACTATGTAATGAAAAGACGAAATTTATACTATCCTGAGATGCAGTTGAGTGTCTGTCCAAATCTGTTTCGTATCCTGATGAAACATCAACAAGCCTGAGTCGCCCCGGAGTCGTCTACGATGTAAGTGCGACCCTGTCATCCTCAAAGTGTCCGTGTGCACGTTGGCACTGGTTATTATCCGGAAAGTTGAAAGCCCGTAAAAAGCATTCGAAATCCTCAAAATGTATAGCCTTTACTCCAGCAAGAGCAGACCGTAGCAACCTTGGCGAACTGTCATCTCCTGATTCTGGACAAATCATATTACGCACTGTTCTGATACACATCCCTAACAAAGCTGATATACTACTACTCTCATTCCATTGCCTTGGAGAGATTATGAGAGGCTCGCAACTCTGGTCAAACTAGACACGCAGCTCAGTTGCACGTTCCAACCGGCCAGAGAAGAGGAAGCGCACGACGAAATCGACCCGCAAAAGACATCCCGCAACTCAAAATATCCTTGCAAACTTTCACAGCTGTGGGGAAACCAAATCACTGCTTCACTTTTCCGTACGGTTTAGGAATTGTTGTTTAAACGACAAATTGGCTCGGCACTTAGCGCTGCACATTGAATAAATCGAGAATTCGTCTCTTCCCCGGCTCCACCCCGCTAATTGACGCATACCGCTGTTTGAATCATCACACCTTTCACTGCCAATGTGATGCAAGAAGAAATCAAAATTCTCATGTCACCATGACGCAATGATCAAAACTTGTAGTAAAATATAATTTGTGGACATGTCCTGAGAACGACTTTTGACCCTCAGATCGAACACCACAGCCATGGCGACTGAGCTGGCATCCGACTTCCCACCAGCATGCGTTCCGCGGCATTTGCTCCCTTATTCAAAACCTCATTCCGTCATTACAGTACTACTCTGTCCGTCACCGGACCCACCAACTCGTCCGTCCGGCTATCCAATGCTACCGCGATTGATGGTGTCACGCTCAGATACTCCGGCGCGCGGCGCACGAACGTAGTCTCTCGCAGATGCACGTCGCCATCCATCCAGCGATTCGTTCACTTGATTTCATCCGGGCCGATGTGTTGGTCGCTCTTCGGTGAGTGGCTCTCTTCTACCGGTCAGTCCCACGAGGGGCTCTTTCCATTAGATGTGCCAAATCTCGTTGGACGGAATTGGGAATAGCAGTCACCGGAGGAGCGTCTATCCATCCATGCATTATTTACGCAGTGACGGATCCGAAGGTGATGCGTTCTCACATACAACGCCTTCATCCGCTGTATTCTCTTTAGTGTATAAAATATAAAGATATTGCGGAGGTTGTAATTTTAATTTTAATTTTATCTTGAACCTTCATCTTTGCGGAAGTGTTTCGAAATCATTTCTTCTCAGCTTTCGGTGACATACTCAGGGCATGCATTTAAGCAATAATATTGGGAAATATAATTTTCTATTTGACACTCACCATGTGGCCGAGTTTTTTTCTCCTCATTTGAAAATTTTGAAAAAGAACTGAGAATTATATTCACTGCATGCTGAATCGTCCTCTAAAAGTCTTAGTCTGAAGAGAACATGAAGTGGTCTTATTATTTCGTTTCCAGAAGATCAACACTTTTACTCTACACTAATTTAGGAAAATATTAACTTCCAGGGTTGATAGCCGATTATGACTTTGAGTATTGTACACCAAATGCAATAGTTGATTCCATATGGAAGTATTATATTCTCATGTAAGAGGGTTCGAATGTAGGGAAGAAGATTCATGGACGGGATTGAACCAGATGCGTAATCCTATCGAGCATTAGGGTTGATCTAACTAAAGAAAATCCTAATATATATACAGAGTACGTCTGCGTGACTATGTGCAATCTTGGGTTATGTATAATCGCTTACCAAAGGTATGCGCTATTTAGTTAGAGCTATATCTATTTTTCTCAATATCTATACAAGCGTATAAAAACACCGTCTATAAGAGAAAGTGCAGATAATATGGATAACAAAGTGTTGGGGGGTAATTATCAATCTTTCTGTCAACACAAAATAAGTTCAATTCATTACTAACCAAGGAAGAAGATCTAACCTAGTAGTTACATACCAATAAGTTATGACAATTCTATGATAATGATACAATGTACTTGACGAGTTTGGCCAGGCAAGGGCAGTAAGTCAAATATGAATGGGGTGTTGAATCTACTGAATTGTTGGAATTTTGTCAAGGTTATGACGGAATGCTTTTGACCACCGCCTTAGACTACGTGAGAACTTGTTCAAGTCCAATTGATGTCTCGGTCCCCATCACAGGGAGAATACATGTGATCACGTAAGATGAGGCCTTGCTATCATGAATAATTGGTCTGAACAATCTGAAGATCTGAATAATCATCATCCAATCGTGTACGCTTAGTCATTTTCCGCTTTTTCTTTGTTTGCATGCAGAGAGTAGAAAGGTTCACACAAAGACCTATAATCAGTGTTCTGGGTCCTGATTCCTTCTTTTTCACGATGTTATGTCAACAGAGAAAGGAATGGGCAAAGATGCATTGGACTATGGCTTAGCACTTTATCGTATTGGATCGATCCACAGGTTCCACACTAGCTAAAACTAATACATAATTAACTAATCAACAGAGGGACGATGATCCCTCACGAAGAAAAGTGTACGAATCTATAATATGTGTCCTCAAAATGAAAAGGATAATAAGAGCTCATACAGAGCAAATCTCTACTCAACTTCTTATCGGATCCATGGACACTAATCGAAAGACTTTCAGAACTAGCCCGATACAGAAAAGGATTCATGGACACTAATCAAAAGAGCTCAGAACTAACCCGATTCAGATAAGGATCCATGGACACTAATCAGAAGAGTTTTAGAACTAACAAGAGATAGAAAAGGCGACCGCGGAAGATAACAAGAAGGATGCCAAGACCCCCGTCAAGCCGTACAAGGATAAAACACTAGAGGTAAAATGGGGCTAAGCCCCAATAGCATCGCTTTAGAAGAGATTAGATTACCCGAGAAGATTAGAGGACCTCATTAAATTAGCTATATGAGCAATACTGGGCTTCACTGTGGATGGAAGGAATACTTAACTGGTCCGCATAGCTCAGCGTCCTCCAAAATAGGAAGACGTGAGACCGGGTGGAGCCATCACTTGTTATGTTGGACTTAGCTGTGGGTGAGAAGCATGAGAGTGTCCCCAAACTGGAGATTGAAGGTGAATGTGGAGAAAGGCCGAAAGTGGGCGGTCACCAGCAGACCTGAAACGACAAGGTGGTCGCTGTGCCGGACACCCTCTGTGGATTTGTCCAACAGATCTACGTGGCATATAAAGGTTGGTTCCTATGACGACAGCCCGCTAGAGCACGGCAGAGCTCCTAGTGGACACCCGACGGTCTGATACTTCCCGGCATATTTCCCGGCGCGTTGGGCTTGTTCCCGGTATTTCTTTCTTCCTTTCTTCCGGATGGCGGAACGTTTGCTCCGCATGTCGCTGTTCGTCTCCCACTGTACTTAGATTTTTAGTTGACCCTTACGCATGTTATTTGCCTCAGAGTCCACTTTTATGAATGATATATTTGAGGTTCGTGATGATTTAACCGTCACATTTTCCAGAAGCAGGAGCATAGGATATACATGGCTCACTGGTTGGGGAAAAATAAGTCAACCGAGAATTATGATGAAAATCTGGCACATTTTATTGCATGATAGCTGACTACGCACAATACATATTTGCAGAGAAGGAAATGGAGGGGTGGAAAAATGGACGCCAATTTGGAGTCACGGTGGTGGTGGTGATGTCGTGGATTGGCAGTGATTGGAGTATGGTGGGGAGCACCCCACCGTCACCGGTAAGGCTCGCGACTATGCTTTGGGGTCGTCCATACATGTGGAGACCCCGTTCGGCTTACTTCTTCTTCCCCTAAATCGGACGACGCAGCGTGCCCGTCTGCTGAATCCGACGATGATAACTGCGAAAGTGCTCGGAACCCTTGTGCGTAATACACCTGTGCGTTATCGACCATATCGACCGGTGCATAGAGTCCCGCACGCACACTGTTCAGTGGAGTCAGGTTTGCTGTATGCGTGATTCATCGCCGGCGGTGACGCTGGGCAGGTTCCAGATCGGTAAAGTACCTACTCTACTGTATACAAAGCGAGGGGTCTGTGAGAACCGTCGCCGGCCGGTAATGGGTACTCAAATGTCGATGAACCGGAAATGTGCCATCCAGGCGATCCAGAAAATGTGAATGTTAGGAGCCTGGTCTTTTATGTTTTAAGATAAAAGGCGACCGCGTAGGAAAAATGAAGGATGGGAAGACCCCATCATTATGTTTTAAGTAGAACGTAAATCAAGCTAAGGGCCGGCCCATGGCAAGCACGACCGTTCTCCTCGAAAAGGACAGAAATTTTTACCGCTTGTATCCGGTTTCCATTCGTCCTTTTCCCATCCCCAGCCACCGGCTGCCGTTTGCCTTTTCTCCCTGCCCGAACTACGCCTTCTGCTCGCCTGTGGGTACTCCAACTTGTGCCCACTCACTCACTCTACTTACTCCTCCTTCCTTCCCTGACCGCTGTTGAAGGCTGCCCCTGCAGGTCCTGCCCATCCCCGCTCCTACCTAGGTTTCACTCTACTGTAGATGGCCGAGATGAGGAGATGAGTCTCTCTCGTCTCCTCGCGACTACTGATTCCCCTGGCCACTTCTCTACAGCGCAGATCATTTTCCTGTTCTCTCCTCTCCCTCTCTTCCTCTCCTCCTCTTCCCTCCTCTTCTCCCTTCCTCACCACTCTTGTTCCTTCATCAGTCTCGTTCCTTCTCTTCCACTCGTCATTTAATTCTTCTTCTCTCGCTCTCGTGACGAACTACGAGGAACGACGCCCTGCTTTCCGCCGAAACGATCCCTTGGAGTGCTCACGCGCGATTGAAGAAGAGGGAGAAGAAGGGAGGGTGCGATGATGGATGCTGGGAAGACGGAGGATGTATTGAGTGGTAGAAGATAAAAGAGAGAGAGAGGAAAGACGGAGGGACCTAAGATGCTAGCAGTTTTGAGGTTATGGTGTTGACGAAGAGTGAGCGAGGAGCTAGAGCTCGTAGGGAAAGAGGCTTGTACAACAACGAGAGGCACAAGAGGCACAAGAGGCGGTTCACCTGATAACGCTGTGCTGACCCGACTTGAGGCCGATGTTTGATGTAAGTCACGGTGGTCTCTTGTTCGGGAGTGTTATGTAGTTGTGGTCTTGTGATATAGTTCGTGGTGCTCTTCGTCTTGAGGTGCCAAGGATACATACACTAACAGGCGGGACAGAGCAAAGTAAAGCTACTTTCAGGCTGCGGGGAATGGAGCTTGGAGGGAGTTGGCGGTGGTATGAAAATAGAAGAGAGGGTGGTGGAAGGTGAGCGAGCAGTGTCAGCGTTTAGGTTCTCGGTACTGTAGAGTTCGTCCTCAGTCGGATTGTAAGCGAGGGACAGGGCCAGGAGCTCGATGGGTGCTTCAGGTATCCTCTGGCGGTCTTAGATAGGAACTGGTTTGCACGTAGGAACGAGTGGAGAGTTCCTCTAGCGTGGGAGAGGAGAGATATAGATAGAGGGAAAGAGAGAGAAAGAGACTGGAACCATCGAGAGTGTGGAGGCGGAGGGTGGGACGTGGGGTGATATCGAGAGGGGGAATCAGCAGGGTCCAATGACATGCATGGACAGTTTATCTATGAGAGGCAGCGTATGTGGCAAGCGCATATACGGCGCCCTATTCTCGCCTTCGCTGTCGAGGCGAGTTCCTTTAAATCACAAGCGAAGGTGATCCTTAATGAAGTTGATGCGTTTCAACTTGTCCTGTTCAATTCTCCCTCGAAGGCAGTGGGACCTTGTTTCCTACACGATCTGACTCTCCTTCTGCCTTCCTCTCCGTCACTTTCATGCAGGACTTGATTTGGTTGCTGACTTGATCAAGTCGTCATCTGGACTTCATACCTACAAAGCCTTGCTTCTTCATACCTTACACCTACGTCATAATCGTGATATCTTTCTCGAAGTCATTTTGCTACCTTCCGAGCCCACCACGAGTAGGATCGCATGCGGGCTCTGAATCAGTCCGTCTCACAGACTCCAAATCAACACCAAACTGCAGCGCTATACGTCTGTCCATGCGCGCAGGTCGCTGCTCATACAGGCCTTGAGACTCTTTGTCAATAACTTTTTCCTTTGGAGATGAGATGTAGCTCGTTGGTTCCTTTCTAGTAATCACGATGAGGGAGAAGGATCTTAGGCGTTCATGCCGCCTACCCATCGGTCTCATGATTGGGTTTGGAGTCCACATCTGCAGCTACCACTGTATCTTCTTACAGTAGTTCAATCCACTCAATAGTTGCTCGTGCGCCAGGACTTGTAACGCTCTCCTCAGAGCTGTCTTGACTCCCTAATATCTGGCACAATATCTGGTTTCGGGCCTCCCACGAGGTTTCTATCACCTGGCATTGAATGCTGTCAGCAACAAAAAGTCGTCCTAAAGTGGATCACTGGTCCATACTTGCAAACTAGCTACAAGTCATAGACAAGAAAACCTTACGTTGAGTTGTCAGAAGACTACTGTTTCTCCAGAAGTCAGCGTGGAGTTAAGATTGTGTCCGAAGCCTTTCTCCCATCCAGATGTTCAGATCGGGGATGGCAAGATATCTCACTTCATGCCAGTATGATATGGAATGTGGAAGGAGCGTCACAATGACGCTGAAGGAGTGACCGGTATCTGGTTTTATGCCTGGAGAGTCCATCCTGGAGAGTGCCGGTCAGGGTGAAGGATACGGGAGGCACCTTGAACTATTAAAGTTAGTAAACGTGATATGCACCTCGAAGTGACCTTGAAGTGACAAGCACCTGTTAAAGTTGTACAGCAATGGACAACTGCGAACTATCCTCCTGGGTTGTTGCCCGTTGATTTTGGCTTCCCACTATCGAGTGCGGTTTTTCATGCTTCGTTGGGTACTGTGTCAGGAACGCGACCTTCAGTCTTTGCATGTCTTTCCAATAGCCTCGACGCACACTTCAGGGGTCGTTTGGGGTCTAATCCTTCTCCGTTGTCCTTTGGTGTTCGTCAACTTCTGTCACCCAGACGTCGAGGTCGTAATTAGGCGTTTGAATTCCCCTCGAGCCTCTGTACAGCTCTTTTCGTGTATCCTTGAGATCCTTGCAAACTCGTCCACTGCAAAATGGACGTAGGAAGGCGTTGTCTCTGGTCTCTAGTCACATGAAAGTTGCTGGCATCCTCTTTGTTAGATTTCCTTCAATTGTGAAGAGCGCGCATTACACTCAGCGGTCGATAGCTTAACAAACACCAGTTAGAGAAGTATGTGGGGATGCGGGGTTAAGCCGATTTTGGACCGGATTCGGATAGACCTGTAGAGCTCGATCGTCACAATCAACCTTGAAGTGTATCTTATTTCTAGCTGTGGTGTTGCACGATTGCATTGACCTTGTGAAGAATTTATGGTTAAACGCCGCTAGATCTAAATTTTCAACTGTATCTATCTTTTGTCGTGGCGAGCTGCTAGTAGATTGTTGTGGTTTGCTTACATTCAAGTATGTCTATTTTGCAGGGTGGTCGCAAGCTTAGCGTCGGGGATTGTGCACTTTTTCAGGCAGGAAATGCCCCACCATTTATTGGCATCCTTCGCAAGGTGACCCAAGAGAAAGACACAACCAAGCTTGCAGTGAATTGGCTATATCGACCAGCTGATGTCAAGCTAGCCAAGGGGGTACCTCTTGAGGCTGCCCCCAACGAAATTTTCTATTCTTTTCACAAGGATGAGATATCAGCTGCTTCGCTTTTACATCCCTGCAAGGTCGCTTTCCTACGCAAAGGCGCTGAACTTCCACCAGGTGTTTCGTCGTTCGTTTGTCGGAGAGTATATGACACAGCAAACAAGTGCCTATGGTGGCTTACAGATCGTGACTACACTGATGTAAGTGGGTTGATGATAAGCACATACATCTAAGGTGTATGTGGAGATACTTGAAATTGAGAGATACTGTTTTAAGCTCCATAGATGGCGTAGTCCTCTTTCTGTCAGGTGGCTGAGTACTAATTTCGCGGCACCTGTTTCTCCGCTCCTGCTTGGACACCAGCATGACCGGTAGGAAGAGTACTCCGTTATCAGTGTTGGTCTAGTATGTGGTTTCTTTGTGATGTTCGGTTCGAAATTATGTTCTCGTTGTCATATCCTCCCCGTAGTACTAGTGAGAGAAGGGATTTAAACTCTGCCTTATCTGCAATATGAGTTGTTTGTTGGTTCGTAATCCAGGATTGTTACAGGTTTGAACATCCTGATTTCTTCCATGTATTGTTGTCCCCATTTGATCTGAGTTCGTTCGTTTCCGCATTCAGGAGCATCAAGACGAGGTAGATCAGTTGCTGGAGAGGACAAAGCTGGAGATGCAGGCAGCAGTGCAATCAGGAGGGCCTTCACCTAGATCATTGACAGGACCCACCTCTTCTCAGCAACCAAAGCCTAGTTCAGAAGTAGCCCAGAATGTTTCTTTCTCCGCACCAAGCAAAGGAAAGAAGCGAGAGCGTGCCGACCAAAACTTGGAGCCTAGTAAGCGCGAACGATCACTGAAGTCTGAGGATGGTGAGTCAAGCCCACTGAAGCGCGAGCGCAGCATGAAGCCTGAAGAGATTGCATCCATTACTGATAAGGATGGAGGGTTGCAGAATTCATCAGGTGTGGAACGACTAGTACAGTTGATGCAACAAGACCAGAATGATGGTGTCAGAAAGGCTGGAGATGTCTCCTCTAGACGCACAATGCTGGCCAGTGTTGTTGCTGCTACCGAACGCGATGATTGTCTAGCCCGATTTGTTCAACTAGGGGGCTTGCCTATGTTAGATGACTGGCTTCAAGAAGCACACAAAGGGAAGGTTGGGGATGGTGGAAGTCCAAAGGAGGGAGACAAAGGCGTGGAAGAGTTGTTGTTGACTTTGTTAAGAGCTCTCGATAAGTTGCCTGTAGACTTGGATGGATTGAAGACTTGCAGCGTCGGTAAATCTGTCAATCATCTGCGTAGTCACAAAAATTTGGAAATTCAGAAGAAGGCGAGGAAATTGGTGGACATCTGGAAGAAGCGGGTTGATGCAGAGATGAAACTCTCTGGAGAGGGCAAGTCTTCCAACCACGCGTTGTGGAATAATTACAAGCAATCGTCGCCTGATGTGGTGGTACATTCTCACCTTATGAAGGGAGGGCCCACAGAAGTTGCAGTGAAGAGTTCTGGAGCATCTGCGGGCAGTGCCAAAGCGATGCCCAATGGTACAGGCTTTGGGGACGGTATCTCCAAGTCTGCTCCTTTCTCAGCAAACAAAATGGCGACTGCGGGAACTTCACCCTCCATAGTTAAGAAAGAAGAGACCAGTAGTAAGCTCTCCACGGGAAGCGCACCTGTGGATGTGGCGGGTCTTTCAGTGAAGGATGAGAAAAGCAACAGCTCTCAGTCTCAAAGCAATGGCCAAATATGGGCTGGTATCCCCCCGGGAAAAGGTGCTCCTAATTCCACCTGGAAAGAGGAAATAAAGAATTCATCGATGGCTGGGGCAGTCAGTTCGAAAACTGCAGGCTCAGTATCACGTCACCCTATTTTACCAGTCAAGGGACTCCTCGGATCTAATCTTACAGGAGGGTCCAAGGAACCGTTGAGTGGCAAACCTCTCATATGGAGTCGGGCTGCGACTACTGATAAGAGCGCCACATCGACCACCTCAGCACCAGAAAAAGGGAGCGGAGAAGCAGGACGGGATGGTAGTAATCAACACAGGCTGATTGTGAGAATACCGAATCCCGGCAGAAGTCCTGCAAGAATGAATAGCGGCTCGTATGAACAAGCGACCCCCGCGAGTAGAGGCATGTCACCCAACATCCCGGAGAGGAATACCTCTTTAAGCCTGGATAGCTCTGACGGTAAGAGTAGATTGCAAAATGGTAGTCAGAACGGTGGTCCTGTGGAAGTCAATACTGAAGCCCGAAATGGAGGTGGAAATGGCGGTGGAAGACTTGGATCTTCCGCTGATGACGACAGGGACAAGTACACCAGTTCGCTCCCTGGCGAGAGTTTGGGAGAGGGGGAGAGGAGAGGTGATGAACCCAGCAGAATAGATGGCGAGAGGATCTGTAAGGAATCCCACGAAGCGATCGGAAACAGTAATGGATTTGCTCCAAGAAATGGTGTCTCGGAAGGTGGTTTTGAGTCCGAGGACATCAAGAAGGGGGAGATGTCTATTTCTACCGGAACAGCACCAGATGGTGCAGCTAACGGGGCTACTGCTATGGATGTTGATGATCAGGGAATCAGTTTACTGGCTAGTGTAGCTGCAAATGAGATCTCTAGGGGAGTCCCAAGCACAACCCATGAGAGAAGTCAAGGTGACGATGGTCACAATGACCCAGAGCATGGCTTAAGGGTGCCAGCAGACGCTGGACCATCACAACTGAAAGAAGCTCCCGACAAACAGCACGTGGGCATGGAAGAAAATGATGGGAAGAATACATCGGAAGCATCAGAGGCACAAAGTGCTTCTATCAACAATTCTGTCAAAAGCAGGGAAGGAGGTGCAGCTCAAAGCATTGACGCCAACGTTGGATCTGGTGTCGACCTTACCTCCAGTAACGAAGATCTTCAGGAGAGCGCAGCTGGCAACTCTGAACCTGAGGGGAAAGATTGTGAGAAGAAGCATTTTACGGTCCAGGAACCTGGGCGCATTACGGAATCACTTGGAATCACGAAAACTTCACTTGATCGCAAAGGAGAGGAGAGGCACATCGAGGAAAATAGTTTCAAGTCCGTTCTCACTTCTTCCGAGCCACCTTACAACAGTGACTTGAATACATCAGCAGTAAGTGGAGCAGACGTTTCAGGTGTTAATCAGGATGGACATGTTGTTGGCAATTCAGGCAAGAAAGATGTCTTGGACGAGAAGTCTTCCCTGCAGAGTAAGAGCAGTATGTCTGGTATTGAGCTCAACACTGCCTATGGTAGTAGTGGAAATGAGTTCAAGGACTCCGGCACCAAAGATGAAGAGATGAAGAGTGTAGCTGACAGTGGACAAAGTTTTGGAAGAAGAGGAAGTGATAATGATGGGCGCAAGGTATCAGACATGAGCACCAGCTTTCCTGAGGAAGAAGTACTTGAAGTGGCTCGGCAAGCTGCCAAGGAAGTGGAGCAGATGGAAAGATGGAAAGACAGCAATTCTGGACCCATGTCTGGAGAGGAGGGCCAGGATGTCAACTCTCCTGGGTTCAAATCTTCCGAGCAACGAGATACAACCTTCTCCGATGCAGCTCGGGAACATCGATGGAAGCCACATAGCAGTATTGAGAAAGTTAAAGAAGATGATACTCGTAAGAGAAGCGGCGTGTATTTAGAAGATAGCCATGAATCTGTCTCTGAGAGGATGGATCAAGGTGGTTTACGTTCTACGGGTCTTGGGGAAGCGGAGGATGATCAGTCAAGATCTGGTGTTGTTGAGAGGAAGGCAACACACTCTGGGCAAGATGCGGCAGATAGTATGCTCGAGGTAGGGCAAGAGCACAAGAGGAGAATCATTGATGGACGGGCACCTGTAAGAGTTCCCTCCTTTCACTCCACCCAAATCCTGGCTCTGCCGAATTTGCCGACATTGTCATCAGCTAATAGCGCTGCTCAACATGTTGTGAAACCTTCTCCTCGGAGTTTACCAGCAGGGGAGCCCACAACTCCCGAGCAAGCAACAGAAACTGCAGGGCCAAATGATGGAGCTGTCGGAGGGAGCGATGTGTCAGAGAGACCTGATTTTGACTTGAATGAAGGTTTCGCAGTGGAGGAAAGCCATCAGGACGACTCTACTACATCCCCCATAGCTCCATTACCAGTAGTTGCTACACCAACGTCTAATGCTGTCGTACAGGCTAATGGTGTTGTCGCACCAATTGCAATTGTCACTGCAACTAAAGGTGCATTCGTACCACCTGCTAGCCCTATGCGGAGCAAAACAGAGCTTGGTTGGAAGGGTTCGGCTGCTACTAGTGCCTTCCGGCCAGCTGAGCCAAGGAGGACACCTGAGAGGCAACCTGAAAGCACGTGTTCAGATGCATCTCAGCTGATAGAAACAGTCAAAAGCTTCACTGCTGTTGAATTTACCGCAGCTAAGAAGGTTCGTCCTCCATTGGATATAGATCTCAATGTAGCTGATGACAGAGGATTTGAGGAAGTTGGAATGCCAACAGAGGCAACGACAACCCTGTCATCTCAAGGTTCTGCCGCAGGCATGGGTTCTCAAACTCCGCCGTTAGTTTCTACTTCCGTCTCTGGTATCACCTATCATAGTGAACAGTCTATCTCTGGCCAGCCTCCTCAAGTGGGCGGTAACTCAGGTAGTAGGCCAATCTTAGATTTGAATTTAATGGACGAGAGCGAAGAGAGTGGCACGCTTCTTGAGACTGATACTATGGTGCCTGAAGCCATGGGGTCCTCAACTCGTAGTAGCAACAGTTCTTCATCCCACATCGCATGTCGTGTAATGCTCGACTTCGATTTGAATGATGGACCTTCCGTTGAAGAACCAGTGGTTGATGAACAACCGGTTGTGCAGTCGACTAGATCGTCTCGACTGACCGGTGCCTCATTCATCACATTGCCAGGGTCGAGGAGGGGTGCAGAAGTTGTGAACACTCCATGGTTTGCAAACTCTTCTTTCCCTGGAATGGCAATACCTTCTTTTACCACAACTAGAGGGGAACCACCGTACTCTGTCGCAGCAGCTGCTGCCGCACATTCTTACTTGAGTGCAGGTCCCGGTGCTGCACCTTTCAACAGCGATATGTATAGAGGTACAGGAACTCTATCATCAGCAACAGGTGTTGCATTTCCTCCGAGCACCCAGGCCTACCCATATGCAGCGTTTCCTCTTGCTTCTGGGTTTGGATTCACGTCAGCTGCCAGTTTTGCTCCAAACAACGCCGCTGCCTACATGGACTCAGCTGGATCATCATCGTTTCCAGTTGCATCCTCAGGAGCTGTAACATCAAGCTTTGTACGTCCTCCATATTTAATGTCTGGTATGCCCGAGATGGGACCCTCCGATGCTGGTGGTAATGGTGGTGGTGGAGGCGGCGGCAGCTGGGGAGCTCGACCAAGCCTTGATTTGAATGCAGGTCCGGAGGCAGGAGATACCGATGGAGGTCGAGACGACGGGATGAATATGAGACAACCTCTTATGCTGTCGGGTCCGGTGTCACTGGACCAATTTCGGGCCTTCAGAGTTGCCCCTCCCGCAGGATCCGTTGGTGCTCCTGCACCTAAACGGAAGGAACCAGATGGCGGATGGGATCTGTATAGAAGCAGTGGGTTCATGCAACAAGCTAGACGGTAGGTGAAGTCAGCAGTTGCACCTTTTCCAGCTGCATGTACAGGCTCCTTAAATGAAGCATCAATCAATATTTGTCTTAAGGTACATCCTGACGAATGGAGAATGTCTGACTGGCATGCCCATAAGAGGGGTCTTGGGTATTGCTTCTAATTATCTTGGTTTATTTGCCACCATAAAATCTCGGAGTTTGTACGTATGGGGACATGAGGGAAGATCGACATCGGCGATGGCCACTGATTGTCCCACGCAGAAAAGATGAAGATATACACACATCTCTCCTTCGAGCATTGGTTACAAGTTTGTCAAAAGAACGGGGGTTGTCTGGTCTTGATAATTGAAGACACGGTAGAAGCGCTTTTGAACGTAGTTTTAAGAGTTCAAAGTTCCAACCCTCTTCCAGGCGGAGTGGGCCGACCTTTAGCTCTTTGTGTTCAGTGATGGCTTTTGCGTAATGTTCACCCTTCTGTACTGTATTGTCAAAGTAGTTCCCCAATGAAGCACTGAGCAGCTCAAGCAATAATCATCTGCTGTTTCATCCTTCCCATCAATTGCTGTCTCATCCTGGCTTTCATGCAAGGGACGTGTACTTTTTTTTCCCAGGTGAATGGGACTCATTTTCCGCTGACCCCTGACCTTAGATTATCTGGGCACAAGCCCTTCACATCTTTCGTCTCAGGACATCGTCATTTGTCATGACTACTCCGTCTATTTTGCACATCAAGAGCTTGTTGCAAGTTGCAACAAAGAGTAGGTAGTGCTCAATTCTGAATTTTTATAGCAGAATTTGGGATTTCGACAGTTGTCCGACAATTGCAATATCTGTATATATCTTTTGCATTCCGTGGTCAAGGAGATTGAAGACGATTCCTTGGTCATAAAGTAGTCTAGCTTCTTTCTGTAAACTCTTTAAGGCCATTATTTTACTGTCATACCAAGTCATTCTGTGCTTCGGTTGAGTGCTTAATCTTGAGCGTTGATCTGTCGTAGTAGCTGGTCAAATTTGACTTCAATGCTTTGAACTCGGGGCTCTACATATATGGCCATTCTCTCTTGCCTGTGAGGATCTACTTCATTATTCTCAACTTCACTATTCTCAACGTCTTGTTCCGTCCTACGTGAGTATGGAACTGTGTTTTAACGAGTGGGTTTCATATTCATTGATTCAACTTATAACGCCGTCCTCTTAGAAAGCGATTTCATAACAGTCCTTTCCAAAATCATGTGATAGGAGTAAGGGTGTGGGTCCGTTGTAAGTTCTGATTTAATGTGATCTGGTGATCTGGTCATTTCGCATAGTCTTACTCTGAACATCCTATCCCCTCCCTCACATGATTAGTCGGGTGGTCAGCTTTCGGCATGCATCTAGCCTAGTCCTCCCTTCAGCATAGTCTCTTGTGTTCTTCCAATCCACAAAATCAAACATTACACCTGAGATCCCGAGCGGCTAGTGTGTTTTCTTATAAATCCTTGTGCGTCAGATTCTTCTTCCGGTTTAAAGTAACAGTACTCCATTGGAAGTGAGGAATAGTTGTGTTACACATGAAGTAGTAGATGAACAATATGAACAAATGTTAATGAAATTAAACTTTCATGTGACATAACAGTTTAGAAAGTCAATCTAATCTTGCAAGCATCGACTAGTCCATAGAACGTCTTCATTACTCCAAATATCCTTCAAAAACATGTGTATGAGTGCGCATTTTAGGTCTCATACTACGTAACCCTCGAAGATATTATTGCAGAAGAGCTAAAAAATGGTTTCAGAACCGACATTGTTTCGTAAATATGCTATATAGCACGTGAAAGAGGAAGACAGAGTCCAAATACATTTTCATCCGAGAACTTTTAGTGTGAGATCACTCCTCCACCTGGCTATTCTTCGACATGAATACTTTACGAGACGTTACCAGAGAATCAGTTTCCTTTTCTTGGAAGAGTGGAATTCTGAAATGAAAAGTTTTGGTCAGATACTCACATATCCCCTGATTGAACAATGTCATCGTCAACCTGTTCAGATAAAGGTAAAGTACATTTGACGCTCGAGGAAATACCACTTGCAGGTGGTCAACCTCTAGTCCTCGTCTGATTGTTGATGAGGAAATGGGTACGTTTTCTGACGTAGCGCAAAGATGGGATTCTTGTATGCACCGTCCTAACCAAAAGTCAGCATCCCTTGTGCGTTAACTTTGCACATGGGAACATTCAATCTCCAACAAGTAGGCGACCGCGTAGGGAACCGCAGGATGGGAAGACCCCATCAAGCCGTACAAGGGAGAGACAACAAAGGTAACATGGGGTTAAGCCCCAATAGAGTCTATATGAGAAATCTGCCCTACCGCATTTAAGATATCCGAGCTATGCAAGTCATATGGTCTACACACAACTGGAGCATCCAAAGAAACATCACGTAATGTGATTGCTCTGTTATGGATTGCACCAGCCACCGCCCTCTCTAGAGCAATGGACACACGTTGTCTAAAATATGCTATAAAGTATGAGAGTGAGAGTGGTACCTCCTTACGCCTAACCTGATAAGCTCTCGCACATTCCCTGACAAATGTGTCAAATGCCATGTCAATCGCTCCACATAACTCCAAGGCTAGAAGAACAAAGAGGTGACCTCGCTGCATGCCCCTATACTTGGAGACCTTGCGACCTGCTGCTGCACTTGCCGCCCATCCAGGGAGATGGGTCATCACTCCCTCCGAAATTGTATCCCGCGTAAGGATAGTAACCATGACATCTGCTATTGTCACCTAATCATCTTGGACCAAGTATAAGTCTGCCTTGACACGTGTTGTTTGCAAAACATACAGGTATCCACTCTCTCGTGCCGTAGCAAACACTATGTCCCTAATGGCATCATGGGTAGCTATCTTCTATCCTCCAAAAGGACGACGTGTCATGTGGACCGCAGTTGCATCTAGTGTAGAACCACACTCACAAGTGAGTAATGAAGATGCAGATGGGTGGACCAAACCTAGGTAAAACCTCATCGTTGTAGAGAAAGTAGTTGGTGCGAGTCGGAATGCCTTAATGCACTGTCGAGCTAGGATCCAAGAGCTTGCACCCTTGCTAGAGCAAGAGTGAAGACGTGCTCTAGTAACCTGAAGAATGGACCAGACTCTACTGCTATAGGATATAGTGAGCATAAGGAAGAGATAGTCTCATCGGTAGGACTCGCCATAGACAAAGGGTGTAGCGCTCGTGCTGCTACTACTACTCTACTAAACTCTCCCACTTGATCCAATGTCCTACACCGTCGTAATCGAGTGTACTCTATGGTATCCTATGGCACCGTCGTAATCAAGTGGACTCTATGGTATCCTATGGCGATGCTTGTCTCCTAAATCGTATAGCCCTAATAAACTCCTCCTGAAAGGCCACCCAATCCCCCGCTCAAAATTGACAAAATCTAATAGCCACCTCTCTATGCTCCGCACGTCCTCCTCTAGCATAACAAAGACACCATCGAGGGAGTAAGAGGAATAGGAACCATGCTAACTCGTCCAAGGGATCCCGTGCCAAACGATCAAGTGGTAGGCAAAAAACTTATCTAGCCTCATCATGGAGTGTGCGGGGTAACCTATGGAATAGACGTGGACAAGGAAAACTAGTCTCAAATAACTCCAAAATGCAATCCACCTGAGAAGCTAACCACTCACATGACTCGATCGGTATCCCCGGAACGATCAACGAAGGGATAGAAGAAGCGTGCGTAATCTCAAGTGTCATTGTTGTCGATGTGGTCACTTGTCTCACATGAGCATCCCAAGTGGTCCAATCATAGTCCTTGTGCATCCTTCACACGTGGGTCTTTACCCCTTGCGAGGTAAAGCGTTGGTGACACACCGGGCATGGTGTATCCCGAGCCGCACTAGGCGACCCCACATGGGAAGGTGGAGCCATGGCTAGCACAAGAATAATGATAGTAACACATGTTGCTACTCTCCATATGTCCACATACTTGCAAAACCACAACCCCTCGCATCCAAACTCACATAAGAAAACAATCTCTCCGAACACTAAAATCTATAAAATTTTATAATTTTCAATTTATATCTCCAAAATTTTCAAACTAAATTCCAATGGAACTAAATCATTAAAACAAGGAGATTGGAAATGAAAATTCCCGACCCATCACCGTCAATGTGTAATGATCATTCTAAACCTTAAAAAAAACTAAAAATCCTCATAACTTTCTACTCCATTCTCCATAGTCTTCAATCTAGGTACCAATGGAACCGAAATTGAAAAACGAAGAGAATCTATTATACACTAGAGTGCTATATTCTAGAGAGCCTTCATGAATGATAGATGTCTTCTCACGTCTCTCCCTCTCCTCTCCCGTCTCCACACTCTCGCAGCCACACTTGCTGCAGATTCATTCAATCTCAGGGAATGCGTTCCTTCACTTTGGATAAAACACAAATGGGCAAATTGGATTTCTTCTACAGTGGAGTAACAGCCAAGGAAGCAAATAGCTACAACCAAAGAGGAGAAAGAAAAGAAACCAATATAATAGTTATGTGACAATGACTACACCAGTCAGTGTACTCAGATGGGTGCTTATGGGGTCATGAAAGGCAATAGTATATGGAGTTCGCTTGATTTGCTGAGAGCGCAGAACGTCTGACTGGAGAAAGAGATTGCGTGACCTTTCAGGTAACAGTGTGTGGTCAGGCCCTCGAACAAAATATTGTAGTTGAATTGGAATGGATTATGTATGTGATTGTACAGTACGGTAATGATTTGAGTTCACTTCCACACATCAACGAGAAAGGCGACCGACCGTGAAGGATGGGAAGAGGGGGTCTTCCCATCCTTCATGTGTTCTACATCAAGCTGTACAAGTACAAAGGGAGAGACAAAAGAAATAAAATAGAGTTAGGTCTCAATAACATCGATACGAGATATTTTCCTTATCGCATCTAAGATTTACGAGCTATGTTAATTTTAAGGTTTACGAGTTATCCGAGATTTGTAAATTATAATGTATACGAAATTATTGAAATAACCCAAGAAATATCATTTTAATGTGATTGTTTTCCTAGATAGTACCCATCAATGTTCTCATAATCTAAAATATAGTACTAAGAACACCACGAGAGGAGTACCCCACGCACCAACTACAATTTACATCTAAATCCTACCCCATGAACTGGAGACAGAGCGCATGGATCTTCTTAAAGTGCAGAAGTACTGTGGTATCCTCGTACATCAGTACTGTAGCAGCCTTCACGCCCGCGAACATGAATTTCAGAATTCGGCTGCAAGGAAGGACAAGTGGATCAGATCATGGCATTAACACGAGGAACTGGTTTCGGTTGTTCAAGGAGAACGGAATGATTCGGTGTTGGGTTCTAGTTCACTCGTTCTTCACTCACACATGCCTACCCTGGAAGAGAAGATCCACTGGTGAAGCGGTAAAATGATGACTCGTGTTGGAAGTATGTTGGGATAGCGGTGAGGTGATGTTTCTTCAGCGATTCTATCCGGAGCACGTTTTAGGGTATGTGTTTATTATTCTCATCGATCTTCGAGTCCCCTTCCTTTCTCCTTGTCGGATGCAATTCTTTATATCATTCGTTCAGCTGTTTGTGCTCTCTATACCATTTTCGTTGCAACCGTGAGATGCGGACGTCATAAACAAGTAAGAAATAAGTTTCGTGGTAGGACCAGAAATTGGTGTGACATTTTGGCGGAGCCAACAATCTGGGCCATCGTTGTGGACAGACCGTTAGTGAACAGTCTAGTGGAGTACACTTTGATGTTGTTGTGAGTCAAGGTCTCATAGAGAAGAGAAATGCGTCTGAATGTGAGTAATGAGTGGAGCTGTCGTAAGCCAACGCCAAGATAGATTGAGATACCCTTTGCAGGACCTCAATAATGCAGGTTTACTTCGAGTGTGTGGTCCATGTGAGCTTCACGTAACGGTCTGGTCCATCAATCAATGTACTGACATTACTGCCCCTTAACCTTGTTGCTGCTAGCGCTGGAGGCACCTTTTGAAATTCTCTCTGTACCTCTCTCCCAGGCCTGAAGACGTAGAATGTCATGATTCTCTTTAGTCTCTGGTACTTCTTTCTACTCCTATGTACTGTAGCAACATTAAGAGTTAGATCGGAACCCTAGTCTCTTTTGGGAGCTTTCGCCGAATTTTGCGAGAGTCTCTGCTTTCTTATTTGATGTTTTACTGATTCAGCATCAAAATCAAGATTCTATTTTGATTTGACCATTTTACCTATTTTGTCTCACCCTTGTACGGCTCGATGGGGTCTTCCCATCCTTCGTGTTTTCTCCGCGGTCGCCCTTTCCTCTCCAAGATTCGTATGTCATTGACTATGGTGTCCTGTGATTGGCTTCCGACCTACTCATCTTAGTTACTATTAAGGATCAGACACAAGACCTCGTACTTTAATCCCATCAAGGAATATGTTTACGACTGGAAACACGGAGAAATGGAGCGAAGGCCAAAATTGCCATAAGCAAGGTTCTGAACTTGCAATTGTGATAACAATTGACAACCTCGGTACCACCAAGTACAGCAAATCAGTAGTGCTACACTTACCCTAGTGTCCTATGTTGTTGTGTAGGATGGAGGCAGATGCGATAAGCATGATCAGCTCACTGGAAAACCTGGTGATATTCATGGAGCGTGGAGGAGATACACAGTACTTTTGACCAGGTTTAGCTTGAATATCGTTGGTCCAATCCACGTGATGCGCTTCCACTTTCTCTTCTTTGAGTAATTGATGCCAAAAGGGAGGCGTCCAGGACTTCCAAAGCAAATTCTCTTTAGCATTGTCATTCCTTAGACTCTGCATCTCCCCCTCCAACTTATCCGTTGATAGTGATCGAACATCCCTGTCTTTGCTCCTTTCAGGCTACAGAAGAACATGATCTCAGCGATTTGTGCAAGTTGCTGTATACTCTATCCAAGCCTCTAGAGTCCCTATTGGTCCTCTAGAGCCTTAGAGTATTACTCGTACATACACACACAGCTCATGTTCACGACGGTACTTGTTGTATGATTTTGTGAACCATAATGGTTCAGCAGCAACCCTACTACTGTTATGGAAGGTAGGTGGAGCTGACCGGAGCATTGCAGGCATCGGTTTTCATCCAGATAAAGTGTACAGTGGTGTATTCTCAAGACCACTAGAGTACTAGCTTTGAGAATCGAGGATGTCATCTCTCTATCTCTCAACTTTGACAGGACATTCGTTCTTCGTCTAGCAGATGGGGTAATATTTCCTCAAGACCACTAGAGTGCTAGCTTTGACAGGACATTCCTCTTCCAGCACATGGGAGAGATAAAGTGTATATTGGTGTTCTCTCAAGACCACCTTCTTAGTTTTATCTATTAAAAGTTGGTGTCGAGTTTCCCGACTTGGAAAACCGAATTAGAGAATACTAGCTCTGAAAATTGAGGATCTCTCTCTCTCTCTCAACTTTGACAAAATATTCGTTTAGAGAACACTAGCTCTGAAAATTGAGGATCTCTCTCTCTCTCTCAACTTTGACAAAATATTCGTTTTTCTTCTAGCAGCAGATAGGGCGAGAGACTCAAGAATAGTTCTTTGAGCTTTTACTTATGCTCGTATGACGATATAGACTTCGTCGAGAACATCTCAAATTCCAGAATGATAATCAGGAAAATATGATGTTGTACTTTGATTGAAAATTATGATGTGGTTTTCAGAACTGCTTATATAGCATTATACAGATTTCAGAACAGCTTGAATTACCTGGTCAAAATATTGACTTGTCCTTCTATTTAGTGATTTGAAGTCTCAATTTAAAGTAAGTATTAAGTTAGGTATCAAAGCTTGTTCATTTTTATTGATGACACTTTATACATATACCAACAGTTTCTCTCATATCTATGACAATTTTTAGGGCTTATTACATATGAAGAGAATGAGAGGATTAGACAATTGCAATGAGCTTTACCTTAAAGATAGGCAATCTATTACATCTCCTATAGTTCCTCATCTACATTTGAACTTTTCAAGGTTTCTTAAAGTAATGAATGAATTTCCATTACCTTGAAGGGTTGGCAATCTACACATGCATTAGTACTTCTTCATGCATAGGTTTGGATAATGAGAAATTGAGCGTCTACAATAAATTTTACTGCGAAGATTATCATATGAAATCCGAAGTGCTTGTAAGTTATTATGACATTCTAAACTACTTTTAATGACAAGACTACTTCTAATTATGAAAAGACTTTCAGATGATAGATTTTTATAACTCTTTGACAAAGAAAAATGATAGAGCTTTATAAAAAGGATATGTTTGAGAACCCCTTGCCACATGTTCTTCAATATTTCACGGATCTTCAAGGAAATTGAACCAAACGAAGATGGAGACATTGATCCAATTCTTTGTCTTAGAGATCCAAAACTCTTAAGCTCTAGTAATGAGGGATATGTTTAGCAACCCCTTCACTCCTACATTGACTTCCATTGTGAACTTTTAATTTTACTATGAACTGTAAGAGATTTATTACTTCGATTGGATACTGAGAAATGTAGACAGACGCAATTCGAGAAACGGAAGATCCAGAACTCATTGAATGCAAATGACATGCATGAAAATATAATGTACACAAAAAATATGCAAGACGAAATTAGTATAAAACCGGGAAATTAGATGAAATGGAAACAACTGATGGAATGTAATGGAAACAAAAGTAAATGTCATCTAGAAACAACTAAAGAGCAACATTTAATATCAATAGCATGCATCGAATAAACTGTAACAGATAAACAGCGCATGTCGAAAAAATGAAAAAACTCAACGACCTGATGAGCCAGACGAGAAAGATCTGGTCTTAATGTTAACTTAATCTGATGTCGGGAGTCGTGTAGAAGGTATGAAATCCACAGTAAGACAGTCGAGTAAGGTAGACCGAGAGGATGAAATCGCTCAGAGAACGGCTAAATGGAGCGAACCTCTAGAAAACTGGATTTAGAGTATATAGCGACATGTGCTATGAACACTTGGGTCCTAAATCAGTAAAGCAACTAAAGGAAGTAGAAGAACAATCGTAGTAAACTTCCTCGAACGCGTACGACGACGACGACTTCATCAATGTCGAACATAGTGCCAAAATAACTGAACACAAGTCAATACTTCTTGAACCGAGTTTCGAAAGTTCATGAGTACCCAAGTAAACTCGGTTGCTCCCAAAAATGCCACTCAAAATATAGTAACAATGCAGAGTAAGGGAAAGGCAAAGGTTGAGTTCCAACTAAAGAGCAAGAATATGCATGAGCAGAAGAAATCAGATTGCAATGTAAGATTTCGAGGAGAAGAACGAAAAGGACGGGAGACATATCTGGTTAAAATTTGAAAATAAAATATTCCTTCATACAAAAAGCAAGTATAACATAGCAAAGTAATACGAGGATACATTCGAAAGTATAAGATAATAAAACTACTAAAGTATAATGTGATGGAAGAATAAGGAGTAGTGAGAAACAACTCCGAATGTGAATAGTGGTTTACGCCGATGTGTGAAAAACCTTGCCTTTCATACCGAAGGATAAGTATGAAAGCCACGTTAATGAAGTGGAGCGAAAAGTAAGAGCACAAAGGACGATTGGATATACACACATTGTATTAAATTAAACCAAACCAAGTGTAATAAACCAAAACCTTGATGTCAAAATAGAGATAAATTTTAAAGATTAAACCACAATTCACCTTTAAAGTTTACTATGACTGGTAAGAAATGATGATCTTATTGATTTCATAATAATTATCCATATTTCAACAATAATTATCTACAATTAATTTACTGATCATCTACGATGGTTGACGACATCGAATAGCAAACATTTGAATATCGTGTGCTTAAGTTGCGAAGAAATGAGAGTGCACAGAGGGCGAAGCGATGAGTGATCAACTCTCAAAGATCTTCACATTACCCATCATTTTTCTCTCCCTTGTTCCCATCCTTCTTTGTGTTCTATGTGGTTGCCTTCACATAATTAGAAATATTCAATATAAATATTTTTATTATGAGGATATAAGATAAATATTCAAAAATCTTATTTATTGCAAAAATGAATCAAGATCAAATTCAAGCAACAAAAAGGAGTCCAATCCTCTAAATACGTGGACTTAAATTGTTTTTTTTAATCTGATAAAGAAGAGAGATTAAGATAAACAGCTTACGTATTGTAATCAAACTTGAAAAAGAAATTAAGTGAAGAAGATAAATATATTCAATCAATAATGATGACAAGTTAATATTAAAATATTTCAAACAGAATAGTTCAGTTTCCATATTTAAAATTTTAAAATATCATGTAAATATATGAAGATATTAGGAGATTTCGTATTTACGCAAAGGTATGATTATATAGGTAACTAAAAAATTAGAGTTATTGTATTGAGAATGAATTAAAGTGATAACTAAAATAGACGATAGTTTTATATGAGAAAACAATATATTTTCCCTTATTACATGGAATGGTATTTTTGGTTGGCAGATTTCGGCATTGGTAGTTTAGATTAAAGGAAAAGTGAGTAGAAAAAATATTGGTAGATGAGAGCAGAAGCCGTTCTAGGAACTCACAGGGACGGTGACCAAGAGATATTCAATGCACAATGCGAGAATGTGGATAAATCACTCAAGTAGAATGCGTCGAATATAACTTGAAGCAAAGGCAAAATTGCAACATATCGAGAATAATATATATCCAAAGAACTAGTAAGCAATCATCGAGTAGTAAGTATTCGATCACGCTTATGCACAGGAATTTTGAGTATATAAAAACATCGTGCAATTAACCACCAATAGGCACTGCATGAACGAAGAAAATAAACTGGAGTCGAACTAAAAAATTAACAAAGAACTAACAAATAGTGTCTTCATTTTATTATACATAAAATGATTCATAAGAGAATAGTTTTATATTAAATTCTAAGTGAGAGCATGATAACGAATTAAATTATTAGCAATATATTGTTAAATCTATAAAATTTCAATACAAAGGAATCCATCTTCATCCTAAAAGGATATTATCACTTCCTTAAACCTAACCACATAAAGATATCAAAAACATGATAAATCTACATGAACATGATCCCCTCTCTACAAATTTAGAATATTTGGATAAAACACTAATCCCGTTTCCTTTCTTTTCTTTCCTTTAGTCGCGAGTCTGTGTGTTCGTCACGGGCGGTCCCCTTTCTTTCGTCGTGAGGCTACGTCCTCGTCACGTCACGTCACGTCACGGGGGATCCCAGTTTCTTTTCTCGGGAGGTTGTGTCCTCGTCACAAGCAGTCAGTAGATTAAGATACATTTAACCCGTTCTCGCCTCGCAGGGCCGTATTGTATCTTGATCGACCGCGTGTGACGAAGGACAGAAATGGAAACCGAATTAAACGCAAGGAGAATATGATTAGGGAATAGATTTAGGCAACATAATTCATTAATTAAATTTACCTACAATAAGCAATCTGCTTTTTCTCCAATTACTCCTTGAAGTACTATAATATCCGGTAAACTTGTTCATTTCCAGCATGTATATGCCCATCCCTCTATAAAAGTTTTCAAACTGTCTATTTTTAATTATCTTGTTTTTTTTTCAAAGAAAATGCTTTCCTTCTAAAACTGACCAGTTATGATAGAGTAAGACACACCCTATTCAACAAGTAAAACTTTTACTTATTTGATTAATAATAAAATGTAAATTTTATTCTGTATCCATTGCTTCCTTTGTGGACACTTTTAGTTCACTCCAAAACATTTTTGGTTAACCATAGGAATTGATGAAGGATTCTGTTTTAAAATTTACAGGGCATGAAGGAAATACACAGCGAATGAAATTTAAAGAGCCTCTAAGAGATAAGGATGACCATAACATATACCATAAATACTTCTATTATTGTGTATCAATTATATCCAGAAACTGGAATTAAGCGACCCATTTAAGGACACTTTTGATGCAATAATATACTAACTTCAGCATCTTAAACAAAAGTGGATATCCTTTTAATCCAATGAACAATACAATCTCTGTTTTGTTTTCTTCTTAAAATTCTTGAACTTGGAGGTACTATATAATGAGCAATTGAGATTTGAAAAGATTTCTGATAGACGTGGTGAGAAGTTTTAAGAAAGGGACTTGCTATTTCTACCACAGCTAACCTAAGACAAGGGTTAGTTTAGTAACACCCTAAGCACGTCTATATGCAATCAACCCAAAGCCAAGGGGTTTCTTGTAGTGGAACTCTTGGCCCTATTTTTAGCCCCATTAGGTCTACTTTTGACTTGATCTGTGGCGGATTTTTCATGGCTGGCATCTTGCCCATAGCAAGGCTTGCCAACTTGGCTTGAGCCACCCACAGTCTGTTAGGTGGGAGACCACACCGCATAATGATGTTCCAATAGTCGTAGATCCGTCTGAAATTTCTCCAAGTGCCCAATAGGGCTCCCATTTCTCTTTGGCACTATTGACACGCCCGCATGACATGCCTGCTAGAGGAATCGATGTACCATTTGGTAATTTGGCAAGGTCATGTGCACATGGTAAGACTATTGAAGCTCTAAAGTGGCTTGTGCACTCTTTTCCATACGTTATTTGGGGAGCAATTGTTTGTTGTTGCTCCAACAACTTCAAAGTGTGCACATTGACTTGGCCAACCAAATTTGCAAACAATTGACTTTGCATCCGGTGTGGAACCTTCAGCTTCTCACTTGCAATAGTTGAGCAGAATTTTGCTACTTGATGTGTGATTACATGGGCTTGTTGCTCTTGGACAACATATAGACACTCGGTGGACACTTGTAGGTATCTTTTGAGCATCACATGTGCTCTTTCTACATATGATGTTGAGGTGTTTACAAAATGTAAACCATTTCCCACTCATGCAATGACAAAAAAAATTTTGTGCGGTAGCCATGTGTTTTCCAAGTACTTTTTGATGGACGGTACGTCAATGAAGTGGTGCAAAGTTCATCCCACTTCGCATCAAAGTCTAATCAAAGTCTATGGTTATACCTACTCAGCAAATACTGGACTAGGTTGTCATTATTTTCTCACTCAATCCTCTATCTCCAAAAATTTCATGCAATTTACAAGGACAGATGTTGAGCCTCAAGAGAGAGACATCCAATTGTAGTTCTTAAGGCATTATCAGTATCAAATCACAATCACCATAAGAACAATGTCACCAAATATATTGCAAACTTTTGCCATAGCCCATTGATACTCAAATATGTCTTCTCCGTTGAGGAAGATGAAAGACATTGTGAATGATGTATTGAGGCTTGTGTGCACAATTATGTTCAAAAGAGGTATCTTGAAGCAATTTTTTCTATATGTACGATCCGTCAAGATGATTGTGGAGTATCTCTTGGCAAAACCAATGGAATCTGGATAGACAAATAAAAGGTTTGATACGGCCCGCTCTCATCAGACTCAAGAGCATATTGGAATCCATACTCTTTTAACTCATCTAGATGTGCTTGTATGGCAGAACGACCATCAAAGATTAGGCATCATCACTTTAGGCATTGTCCACGGTCTTGGCAATCTCGAGTGCATTTGAAGTATCCTCACGTAGCTTCATCAAAATTTGGCACTCAAAGATGCCTATGTTGCCAATTTGTTGATTGAATTCTTAGCTGCTTCAGTTAACCTTCTTGCACTCAAATGGCCTGACATTTCACCTGATTCTTTGTGATTGTGATTGTCATCACCAGTGGTGAAACTCCATCTATTTTCCTTACTCTTACGAGCGATAACTTTCCATGGGCAGTCAATTTTTTGCATTGCAGATAAACGTTGACACTCATCAGGTTCTTTGTTGTTGCATTTCCTATATGTGCTTCCACAGTCACAACATATTTTAACATGACCATGCGCCAGGTCTGAGCATTCGATAGTTACCGCAAAACCAATGTTTTGAGCATGACTACGGACATATGCAACTGCACTCTCGAGGTCCAAAACATCCATATTGCTGTCAAGCATCCAATATTTTTGGTTGAAATGCAACAACAATGAGCAAAATCTCTCGCTTGTATTCTCTATTTATCTACAACATTTCCCCCTTGCTTTCACACAAAAGTTGACGCTCGACTTCCTCAGATTGGAAGTAGCCATTGCCGAAAGGATTTGTAGCAGTCCCAATAGCCATCGCTGCAATATTGATGATCATTCAGTCAAGTAGGAAGCATCGGGCAATCGGCCAGCTATGTGAAGGCCTACAACAACTGGCACTCTGCGTAATGTACCCATATGTGATCTTCCACTGATTGTTAATTGACTGTTTTGTCGCAGGAGCTGATTACCGGAGCAACAGGAAGTTGGATATGATTGGTTTTTGGCTTGTGCTGAAGATCAGGATGAACAAATGTTGGTGTGCGAGTTTCAGAAATATGGTACATGCTATGGAGTAACTGGCTGCAAGTTTTGAGAATTATCTTCTCTCACTTTGCAGACACAGAAACCTTCCAAGAACCTTCTCCATGAGGAACCATTTGGGTTAAGACCTCTTAGAAAGCTAGATTAGAAGCGCAGAATTCAGGTTCACATCTTCAAGTATGAAGATTCACATCTCGAATATATCTCAAATTGCGTTGTTTACCTCTCAGAAGGAGACTTGCGGAAACCAACCCACTAGATTGAAAAGTGCATCTTGACCCGGCTCTGAAAACCTTTCTATTCTTATTTCAATTGCACTCAATGTGGCCGCATGTATCAAATTTAAAGCAGTATGTTGTGCAGAAACACTGTTTTAGAGAAAAATGTACCATGCTAAACAGCAATGCTCGACACAACAAAGGCCCGTTGAGGTAAGTAAGAATGATGGGGTCGAGCTCGACTAATTTCAATGTTCTTCAGTCACCATGACTGAAGAACTCATGGGCACCATCGTGGAAATGGGGCCAACATCCAAACTAGCCCTTGTCTTAAATTAGCTGTGGTGGAAATAGCAAGTCCGTTTGAAGAAGTTCTAATCCTCAGAGTATTATTCTGGACTAGAGATAAAACAAGATCTGTCTCTATTCTACTACAATTTTACTTTCGACTGTTTTAACATACTGTCTCGGCGACGGATTCACATGCCATGTGTACATGTGTCAACAAGACACGCCAATTCTCTATCCTCGCCGCTTGTTTGCTTCTGCTCGGCCTACTTCGTATGCACCATCTGCTGCGACGTCATTGATTAACATCCATCTTGGTCAATCCTCTGTGGGATATATAGAAGGGAGTTATCAAGACACGCCAATTCTTTATCCTCACCTTTTGTTTGCTTCTGTTCGCCTACATCCTATCCACCAGCTGATGCAACATCATTGGACATCTATTTTGGTCAGTCCTCGGGGATATCTAGAAGGGAATTATGACGCAGAAACGCGATTGGTAAGGACAGCCGTCAATAGTCCGTGTTTGTCCATAGAAACGTTCACCTACACAGCTCCGAAACCAGGGCTTGTTCCCGAATGATGTCCACAGGGGGTGACAGCTTGCCAATCATTCACAGAATTAACTACATTACCCAGGTACTCAACGTCCCAATGATATCAACAGTGGTGACAGCTTGCCATCCATTTCCAGCATCACCTAAAGTACTCCCCGTCCCAACCCCGTACTCCCCGTCCCAACTGATTTTCGTACCTGTCGTGGCTTCATTCTCCATCAACCTTAGAACTTACGACATACGATCTCATAGAGAATAATTGAGAATTTAATTAAGTTTAGTGCTATCAAAGTTCAGTCTTTCACACGACCTAAAGGACTTGGTTTTGCATCATCTTACATGTTTCTTTTTGACCTCTTGTTAACTACCCAATCTCATGTGGACCAAATATCCAGCATCTCTGTGGATCAAATCTCCTATTTCTATGGAAAAAGAAGCATAACCATCCAAACGATTGAATAATCGGAATAATTGAGGCTTAAAAGCTTTACAAGGAAAGGAAAGTGAGTACTACCACAGTCCACTCTGACATAATCAGATGAACATGAACCCACCTGCTTTCATGGGCCAGGAGCTGGAATTCTCTTGGCAGCTAGCAAATACACAATCGATTTACAAAGTGCAGCTCCCATCACTATCGCCTGAATTGGGGAAGGCACAAAAAGGGCACAACCATCACAATAAACAGAAAGCAGGACCTACTTGGCTTAAACTAGACTGACTTTTGACCTAATAAATAATTATATAGAAGGACGTTCTACAACCTCTTCAGGCTCTTTTTTCTTACATCCATCTTCTTTTTGTCCACAACAGGTTTAGCAGCTCCAAGATCTCCTTTTGGTTTCTTCGCACTCGGGGAAGTACAAGCGGCTATGGCGTCAGGGCCTGCAACACTCAATCCACCTTCTAATGTATGGTCTTTGTTAGCTGAGTTGTGCATCAGCGGAGTGTGACCCATGGTGTCCGGGTCCAAAGACGCTGCATTCACGCTTGTCGACTCAGCTATGGCAACTTTCACCCTTGGCTTCGGCTTCATAGCATGAATGCTTGTCATGAGTCTGCATATAGCAAATAAGGACATAGCAGTGGGCATGAGCATGTGAATCCTGAAGATAGATGTTGCTTCCATCCTTCTATTATGCTGTCTCAGTCGGTAAAGACGTGTCTACAAGCGACCGTTAAGTGGGACAGAATAATAATTGTCGCAGGCGGCTTCTTAGAAGTCGAGCTCAAACTGGTGGTCGGCAACAATTTAGAAATATATAATAAATTTTGCCTCCGTAATCCAGTTCAGTATCTGACCTACAATCCATAAAGAACAACAAAAAGCTGTAAAGAACAACAAGAAGCTCTACCTTGCATGTTTCGCATAACCTTCGTAGTCCTCCATCAACATTTTCCCTGCTTCTTCGTTCAACGCAGATTCGGGAAAAGGTTCAATCAAGAGACACCGTACCACCTGATCAGATACAGATGTCCACGAAGGATTTCTCAGTACACCCTCTCGGTTACAAAGTTACTATACTACAATAATTGCACATCTTATGTGGTCACGACCTCTAGTGTACTCTATTCAGCTGAAAAGTGAAGAAACGAAACGTTTTCCAAACAAGATATTTTGCTTCAAATATTCCATGCTGTGTTTAAAGGACCCCTTGAAGGATAATCTTATCCAACCTCGACTTTCTCCAAATGAAAATTTCTCTAGCTCGATAATTATCATCGAGATAAAGCTATATTTAGCTCAGCATTGTCATATTCAAACTCACATATAAAAAAAGGAGCATGATGAATGGATATAGGAATATAAAAGACAGCAGGTCCAGGGCAGCGGATAGACAATGAAGGGTTCGATAGACAGACCAAATGTCCGCCGAGAATTGGTTCACAAAAAGAGCGTGAAAGGTTACTATGGGAACCCGACTTTTGTGTTCTTAATGTCAGAAGTTGTCGAGGTATCAAAACTGATAACGAGGTTTGAACTTACAAGCAAGACGTGTCGTAGACCTAACGTTGGCTTCCAGTCCTTTTTCAAAGTATTGACGCAAATTTCTCCATTCTTCGCGATGTTCGGATGAAAGATTCTAGTGATGAAGTAACCTGCATTATCAGACAGCCGGTCATCAGTGCCCGCCAGCTGTAACGAAACCAGGATTAGTTGTGTGAGCGTTAGAGTCCTGAAGGCAGCAAAGACCAAGCCAGAGTAGGAGCCAACGGTCAAAACTTCTGGAAGCCACTGAGGTATGAAGAATTGGTAGGTTGTTGCGGATCCACGAATTCTCGGAAGATCCAAAAGAACAAGCAGCACACAAAGCAGACGAACTCACCTTTCGGAGGTGTCTGAGGGAAGTCCTGGTTGAGAATGAGCTTCATACGGAATACACCACCTTCGTAAGGTGTACCATCTGATATCACGCAATGATATTTGAGTAAACTTGCCCGATTAACACCAAATAAAAGTGCCAGTACCATAAAAGTCACTACACTTGAAAAGGTACAACGTAGATGCAAACTCTGATGTGCCCGGCATCCACCGACCCATTCTCGACCCAGCAACGACAGCTATTTACACTGACCTAATCCAATTTACCCAAACGTTTAAAATCTTTAACGTCATTCTCTAATCAAACGTCACCATAACTCGTAACTCGTTGTAAATGGAATATAGGACAGAGTACTGAAATCCTTACGGGGCCCTTCGATATCTGCATATATGTTTGAGAAATTATCCTCATTAACTATGACTCGTATGTCTTCCGGAGGACTTTCGTCCAGGCTCTTTAACTCTCTGGCAAGCTCTTTGATGACTTTGGGGGGTAAGTTCTCATTGGTCGCCTGTCACAAAATGTACAATTTGTCCCAGGTTAAGAACTGCGCCAAGGAAAAATTAGTAGCTGGAGAGCTGATGTAACGTCTTTGCAAAACCTGAAGCACATGATTGTAAGAAGACAAAGTGGGAAGCGTGAGATTAAGGACAAGGTCAGATTTAACGACACTGTTCGAGTTAGTGTGGTTCTTGGTAATTTGATTACACACGATAATAGGCACTGTTTCTTGTAATTCTCTTTTGAGTTGAAACAGTAATTTATTGTTCTTGATACCGTAAAGTTCGAGCAAGAACAACTTTGAGATCGGCATTGACGGGAAATTGATCAGAAGCAGGCTTTTCTCGTCTCTCTTGAAAGACGAAAGAAGACAAACATCAAAGAGAGCAAAGCTGGAATCTCTATAGACATCGGGAGAGACTAAGATTCCCTCGTGGGCTTCAACAAAAAGGCGAAATATCATCGCCCATCAGATATGAGGTGCTACTTATTTAAAGATAAATGACTAAAGAAGCCAAAGAGAAGGATCGCTTATTCAATATCGGGTTTTAGACCCTATATTGGACCCAGTGTTTACTCTTGACATACATAGGTGGATGGAGCTCTCGTTTTCGAAACCCAGCAGTGTAGCAAGAGCGTCTTATCCACAAACCCTCTAACCGTGTGGAAGAAACTATATATTGACATACAGGACGTGTTGAACTTCTTACAGGATCCATCCCTACTTCTATCTCCATTCGCAGTATGCATATCTAAAGGTGTCCAAATGTCACTACTTACCTATATGCGAATGGAGGCACGATTAAATGGGGCAATGGTAACCACTCACACAGACGGTTGCCGGGTTGTCTATGATATAGATGCTGGTTGCAATTCTCGGCTTCCGATGCAGAATTGCATGACCAAAAGTAGCTAGATGTATGTAGTTGGCTTATTACAACGCTTACACGAAATGCAGAATACCATCAGGGATACAAACTAGCCGTTGGATGTTTGAACCCTCGTCAACTGTAAAGGAATGACGAAAAAGATCATTGAATTTTAGGGCGCTCACCATGTCCTCAGAATGAAAGTTATGTTGAAGGCGATCAACCACAGGTCCTTGATGCTCGTTACCGACTATAAGTTTCTCAAGACTTGCTCAGGAGCGGCTCTGATCGGGAGCACCAAATGCTCCTACTGTGATATCAATGATGAAAGCCCTCAGCGGACTCCAACAGCTGCCGTGCTGCAAGCCTATGGCCCAGAATGGGTAGTAGAGTTCGATGTCGTTGCTAGAATTCGCCGAACTCTTCCACAGACGGCATGTCTCCACCTGTCCAGTCGCAGACAGCCTCCGCTAAGTTACAGCATACAGTGGTGTGAACGATGCATTTGGTAGAGAAGAGTCAACACCAAGCTATCGACTGATCCAATAGTTGTACTTTCTCTATCGTTGTCGACTTTCCAGCGGATTTCTATCCGTTGAGGCTCCCGTGAGAGATGTCACCTACTGAAATAATGGAATTTCAAGGTAGCTACTGAGGCAATAACAGTCATGAGGGTAGCCCTCCTTCCTCCTTTTAGTTCATTCTTCAGATGTCACCAGGTTGCAGATGCAATTCGACTGGAATTCTCTCTCTCTCTGAATGAAAAAACACGTGCAATTGCCGCCAGTGTAGAGAGATGCGTCACCCAAAACCATAAAAGTGCATCAAAGGTGAGCAGGCGAAAAGGTGCGCGAACGGGTGGATAGATACTTTCTGAGAAGAATGGGTAAACTATCAACAAGCTCCCTGAGCGGCAAACCCTGAAGAAGAAGGGGATATATCGGCAAATAGAGCAAGGAAACGACGACGAAAGGGAGGAGCACTCGTACGTCACTCGACCATGATAATGACAACAACAACAAAGCCTCACCTCTCTTCTCCTCCGTGAACATCAATTCCTGTTCTCCACCTCCTCCTCTCTTCTCCTCGATCCTCACACACGCCTCTATCTCTCTTCTCTCTCCATACACCTCTCTCTCTCTCTGACTGATGTAGGATGATGATCCTCACACAAATCCAACGCAAAACCTAAACCAAACCTTCCGTAAAAGATATCAAACTCGTGCAAGTCATACGCTCGTCGAGCAGAAACAATAAAAGGCGTTTCCCAAACATGTGATGACGAGCTACACAACGGCACAGCAATCAAGCAAAATCGATTCGACAAAGGATCGAAGAAGCGGACCGGGAGACACAGACACAGAAAGAGAGTAGGAGAAGAAGGAAGGGAAGAGCACGGAGGACAAGCAGCCGCAGGAGGAGAAGAGGAAGGAACAGGTCCTTCAGAACATCTCCTTCGATGTACCACACTACTGATCACCGCAGCATACAAATGAATGACGACGACGGTATCTCACCCAACCCTCCCCCAATGTTAGCTTCACCACGGTAGGCATCTTAACCAACCGTCGGTCTCACCTCGCGACCGCTGGTTCTTCCCTCCTTCCTCTTTACTTTTCTGGGTTTCCCTGCCTCATTTGAATTGCCGCTGCATGTGCCGAGATGACCGACGATCGGACCTCTTTCCTTTCCCTCTACTGTTCTGGCATTCCCATGCATTTACGTGACCCCCAATTTCCTTAGCTTTATCCGCCTTTACTTAAACTTCTTTAAATACCGTCTCTCTTTTGTCATTTTCCCATTCGGACGGTATCCACACTATCTGCAGCAGCCTAAACCCTTTCTTGTTCTGCAAGTTCCTTCTCCTTCTACCGTTTGCTTTCAGTCTGAAGATTGGAATCTTGATCTTGTAGTCTTCATCTTTCTTTCATCTTCTGTAACATCTTTACTGCCTCTACCTCTCTACTCGTCTACTCAATCATCCACTCACTCGCTCCCTTCCACACGAGCCTGCCTCGCCATGCCGTACCAGTTGTGGCAGACCACACCTGCTACCTTCTAAATTGTGGCCTAACTTAATCAACCTACTATGCATGCTGACAAAAGCTCAAACATAATAATAACACTCCCTTCCATGCCTTGGTAAGTGTTCGCTGTCTTTATCATCAAGGACCGGAAGCTATTGTCTTCCATTCCTTCCTGTTTTGAGTATTTGTTTTATGCAACCATTTTAATCTGTGTTTATAGATCCAATGTTAAGTTAGATGAAAGTGAGATATAATTAAGTTGAAGCATGAGAAACTTTGATTTCTAGAGGATACTGGAGGACTTGAGAAGAGAAAATTATGTTGAATTTGTAGAGAAGGCGTGGTATTGCTAGTGTCACTCTTCTCTTTCACTCAAGTTTACAAACTTTAACATATAATGCGAAGCTTTTTCCCGAGAAGAATGGGGCTAATCCTCCTCACACCGGTGGATTAGCACTAACCACACTTCGGTAATCGTGATCCATTTTCCAGAAGAAGAGTGAAGTCACTGTTGGCAGACAGAAGGACGAACTTAAGGAAAAGCAGGGGTGAAAGTAAACCTTCACACTTTTGGCACTAGCGACAAAAGAGCTGGGCTTGGTTGTCTTGTCCTCCTCTCCAACTGTTGATTCCGATATGTCCAACAACCACAACATTAGCGGAGCTGTGTTGTTTGACTTGTGGCACAAGAAGGAAGTCCAGTACCTTCACCAATTCGCTCAGACTGGAGAAAATGGATGATTTTAAGACCGGTAAAGCAACCGTTGCTAAGGGAGAAACAGCTGGAAAGCAACTTGACAGACGCCCAATTTGGCATGTTGAGAAATCCTTCCACTCCAATTGTGCTCCGTCCTCTCCACCGCCGACAGTGTTACGGAACCTCCCATCCCCGACGGGAAGTGCCCTTCCATCCATCCAACTCTGCCATGGAACAGCTGGGTTTGGCCCTTTTTGTTTGTTTTCCCATCTCGATGTCACTCACACCAAGTATTTAATGCTGTTGTCTCTATTCGCTGTTATGCACACTTTCGGTTCCCGTGTCAAGAAAAGCGAAACATTCAGCTTCTTTTTCTTGCAGCTAAAAAATAGTCTTCAAATTCGCAAAAGTATTTACACTTTTATTGCAATAGTATTTACTATTTAAATTTCATTGAAACCATTTATTGCATTATTTTATACAATCTAGTCTCTCTCACCTGGCAAGTAATTTCTAGTTTCTAACTTGTGTGATGGGTGATGAGTGCAGCAGCTGGTAGTTAGGTCTCCTAGTACAGGGGCATGTAGCAAGGTCTTCTTTTTGTTACTCTAACCTTAGAATTATATGGAATGATATATATTATATTTGACATATTGGTCAAGGAGTGCATGAGAACTTATCATGTTAGACGTAAAAGTACCACTCTTACTTTCATATTTTGTAATATATTTTAGACGGTATGTATCCATTACTCTACATAATGCAATGATGGATACATTCTATAGAAAAGCAATCACATTAGATGATATTTTTTTTAATATTCCAATTATATATAGACCATACAAAATTGCATAGTTTGGATATCTTAGGTACAGTTGCGCAAATTTCTCATATAGACTCTATTGGGATTTAACACCATTTTACCTATTTGGTCTCTCCCATTGTACTGCTGGATGGTCTTCCCCTCCTTTGTTTTTCCTACGTGGACGCCTTCCTAACTTTTGTGAAAACGAGAGTTATGTGTGAACTTGGATGTCGAAACCTCACGAACCTATCAGAGATCCTTCGATAAAACAAAGCGTTAGCTACACTACACCGCCCTTAAACCCTACCTACCACAACAGACTAGTCCTTTTCTTCAGACACTTAACTATGGCTAAGTTAAATTAATTCTGGTTAAGGGGCTTGGACTGCTTCTCGTGGTTTGAAAACCTCAAAGAAGAAGCTGAAGTTACAGCTCTACGCGAGCGACCCCAAATTGGGGGTAGTTGGTGTTCCACATTTCACGGAACCTGTCCAAGCGCCGGATCAAGACTGGAACCGATAGATACTTCAGGAATTGCGGGCTATTGTCGGAACTCTTTGTTGGTTTCCAGGAATATTCTATCTAGCACTCCTGATTCTTCAACTCTTGGGGCGGGCAATACCTGCAGCTTGCCTGAATGGTACAACCGTATCCCTTCAAATAATATGAAGATATATTAGAATTTACCACTAAAAAGTTGGATTGCAGAAAGACCTTGTAGTAAATAAATTCATAATGCTTTAGAATGAATGGCCATGTAACAAAAATTCAAGGCAAACTAGTTCAGAGATCTACCACTTTGAAATTGAAGTTTACTGGCAATTTTTCATTTTCTGAGGTGATTTTTGCATCCTCTTCTTTGGTGTGTCATTCCATGTTGTTCAAAGATTGCTTGTATGGAGACTCAGTGCCTCTAGGGAGATAAGCACAAAAATTGATGGATATGTACCCAATATGGCCACAATTGTAGCAACAACATTGTTCTCCTTGGGTTCCTTCTCCTTGTGTGACTCCATCTCTCCGTTCTTCCATCCATCATTTTTCTCCTTGAAGCGGTCATGCTTTGTGGTCTCGAAATCAAAGGTTGCCCAATTCCATGATATTGGTCCACCACTTGTGGCATTTTAGCCTGATAATGTTGAGACAGAACTACTCCTTCACCTCCTCCAAGTGCCCCTCCTATTCTCTAAGCACAAGCAATGGCTTCAAATATAGTGCAAGGATTTTGTACCATGACTTCTTGGCAAATCCGCTCCTTCAATCCTTTTTTGAACATTTCTAGAGCCTCTATTGGACTCATGTCAATTATTGCAACTTGTAGATCAAGAAATACCTCCATGTACTCTTGTACATTATTCCTTTGTTTCAATCCCCAAAGTAGGATTTGGGCCATTTGCATGGAATCCACAGATTGGAAATTCTTCAATAGTCCTTCTTGCATTGCTATCCACCTGAACTCTATTCTTTCTGCCAACATTGGTTGTTCTCAAGCATTGTACCATGTGAGGGCTTTGTTGCTCAAGTACCCACATGCAAACATGCTTACGACATGCTTTGTGATCTCCATTGAGAACAATCAAAAGTATTAATTCATTCTTGAAATCCAGTTCTCCACTACTCCCATAGAACACCGCTCCTTGTAAGGCTTGATATTGCAGGTCTTCTTCATCTGTAGTAATAATTTGGCTTCATCATTGACTGGGTTTTGATGTCATTTGCATAAGCGTCTCTCTTCAATCATAGGTATTGGGTTTTGAGACTGTTCTCCTTCTTGCATTGCTTGATCATTCTTGAAGGTATGTACTTGACTTTGTAATGCCTCCATGGTTATCTTGATCTCTCAAAAGTACTTCAACATCCCTTTCATTTCTTGCATCAACTCCTACAATTGTAGATCCATGGTTCGTGCAAACGCTCAATCAATACTTCCTACTTCAATAGAGAGTTAATATGATCACTCTGGAAGGTGCACAAACTATTGGGATTATCATTGGGACTTCAGAGCTATCATTTGCTGATAATATTCCTCACCAAAAATTCCTAATCACAAAATCCCTAAACATCACTTTTGGTTTAACTACGTAATGAATTTCTACTTGAGCATTGAAAGGGAGAGGATTTGGTACATTTAGATCCATCACATCAAAATGTAGATTGTCAAATCACACTCTCTATCATAAATCATTGCAGGTAGAATCATCGGGTTTGGTGAATTCATCACTATGTCCATGAAGTCTATTTCAAAATGGTAAACGAGATATACTCTCACTGTTCTTGTTGGATGTACATGACTTTGATGTGAAATGGATTCAAGAATGGAAAATGGGGTGCATGCAATTGTTCTCCAAGAGCCTCCATCCCATCCTCTCTTTAAAACACTCCTAACCTATCAATTGCTTTATTGTTTTTTCTCCAAAATTACTCAGTCTTAGAGCACCCGTTCTTCCAAGAGGAGTGACCTACTCTCCTAGATTGAAACATCTGCTCTGATACCATTGTAATGTTTTGAGTATAATAGGGAAACATAGAAGAGAAAACATAAGTTTCACACTCAAACTCCGATGCCCCAAAGGCGCAACCTTGGCTTTATTATATAGCAAAGCAGAGACACTTATCAAAAGCATAACCCTTGGATTAGATACATTGATGTGTGACATGTCATTGATTTCCATCCTCATATTAGATTTATGCATAGATGACATGTCTGATTTGGTCCTATTTGGTTTGTCAAACCAATGTTGACCAGAGGGAATCTTTAGAGAATCTTCTTGTAAGAATCTCTGAATCTCATGGGTGAGGTACAATTGGAAAGCTCTTGATGAGACAAACATGGGGAGGGAAGGCAAGCCTTTTCGGTCTTTTTGGGGAGGAGAATGTGCACATTTTTTAGGCCTAATTCATCAACTTAGGCCCTTAAAATTACCTCTAAAGATTTTAGGCATATCTTAGATTTTTCATTATCAATAAAAAAATACCCTTTTGGTGATATCCTTTCTGATCTATTTAGTCCATCATATATAACATCCTTCTAGATGCTACCAAACCAAATTTCATCTCTAGATCATATGTCTAGCTATTGGTTCTAAGCCTTTCAAATTTTTTTGGTTTCTATTCTATTATTAGAAGTAATCTTTTGATGAAACCTCTATCTAATCTATTTAGTCCATCATATATAATATATTTCCAGATGTTACCAAACCAGATGTTACCACCTATAGATAATATATCTAGCTATCGGTATTATAATAGATTGTGCATAACAAATTGCCTCATAGGAGATATATTTTTATTAAGGATATTTGAAAGGACTAAAGCACCATGGTTAATGTATTTTTTATAGTTGAACTCAAACATTTAGACATGCTCCTAACTGTTATTAAGATTGAACTTCATCTTTATCAAGTTTATTTGAAATGATATCCATACAATTATGTTTGAGAATGGTCCTCAAACCATTTTATCTAGTGATCACTCATATACATACCAAGATATCATAAAAGATATCTTAATCTTTATTTTGGAAGACAATGCTTGTTTGATTTCCATATTGATATTCCATTCGTGCACTCACTAGATAATGGACAAGCTTTAATTGTATCAAAATCCATTAGTAGATTGTTTTTACCCAATACTCTGCCTTTACAATGCAACCATATTATTCCTTCTTCTTTTCTGTCCATATTGGACTTTAAGTTTACTACTTCCATTTATTTTGTTTCACAGCACAACCTCCCCACTAGCATATATATTTTGATGGAATCAAGTTACAACCTATGTTCTAATAGAAACAAAATAGGTATATATAAATTATGGACATAGTTTGAGATACAAAAATAGATAAAGACATTTCTTTATCACCTCCTTATGTACATGAAAAGAGCCATTGCTCTTGGTTTTGCAGAACATAGAACCTACATTGTAATAGATTTGGTCTACGGGGTACAACCAGGTGCAAAAGCTGAGGTGTAGAGTTATGACAGTATCATCTGAGGGTACTCCTGACCGAAACGATAAATCCCCATCCCATGCACGAGACCTGTAATTGATTATACTCAAATTGGTTTGGTTATCTTCCGAGACTTGTAGAGTCCTTCTAAATTAAAATATCGCTGAGCAACTTTAACAACTTTGATCATGTTCGATGTGGCAACCAGAAATAACAGTCCGTAATTTTGCTATTCTCAATGTCTCGTTAACAACATCATCACTACTGCACACTAATGAACAATACCATGGTGGTTAATTCAACCATTAATGAACATCCTCACCTACATCTAGTGTGCTTTCCGATTTGGTGCGAACACTGATCTAACATATGGGAAACACGTTATCCGATTGGGTGGGAGAAGAAAGATTTGAATGGAGTGCAGGTCTATAGAGAAGACACAAGCGGTGTTCCTGTCAATGTGGGCTGTCCTATTGGTAATGGGCAAAATGATTAGTCTTCTGAGTGTTGCAGGCCGTGCGTGATCTGTTCCATAGTAGATAATTTGGTGAGGCAAGAAAGCCAATCTGGTAAAGAGACAGGCCGTTAGATTTCAAGATCAAGATAGCAAATATGTGACCCGAAAGTTACTCATGACGCACCAACTTCCATACCTTGGAACCAAAATTTAGTCAATTTTCTAAAGAATATGTCGCCTAGGTGTATTTCAACATAGAATTTCCATTGCAACAAAAATCCCAACTGCCTCAATTCAAGGTAGAAGGGGATGATTCGTTGTACAGTGTGGATGAACTGCCAACAGCTGCACACCTACCTACACCTCGCGAAATCCCATGTTGAAGGATGGAAGCGAATATTCTATTTCTTTCCTAATCTGCGTCCTTTGCTTCTAGCTCGCTCGGAGCGAGAAGTTATGTGATCGTTAACAATTCTGCAAGGAGAAGGAACGCCGTGGATCAACCCATCTACCTCATAACGACCTCCTATATCCACGGATGGAAAGGTGATGCGTAAGAAGCTCATTGTTTGATCGTGGGTAAGGACCCCTTTATGGGAGATGGAACCCTGTTGAGAGTTAGATCACGACAGAAATCACTGTCAGAGGGATGCTGTAGAATTCACCACTGACGTGCACTTACCCTCATTTAAGATCAGTATATCCTCATTCGAGGTTAAAGTAGAAAAGGACCAGAGGTCCAAGATAGGCGTAGCGAAAAATTTCCGACGGTGATTTCATGAAGACGAATCACCAAGTGTGAGTCGATGAAAGACTTGTCGCAGAGTGGGTTGACTCACAACGTAGTCCATGATTCCGAGTTCTTCACGTTTGAACTCCAGCTCTTGTAATAGTCTCACAAGACCGAAGAGATCCTGTACAGGTACTCGAAACCGAGCGTGTCCGCTGAGACCGACACCCTCTACAAGCTCAACAATGTTATCATCTGTCAAGGTCGATGTACTTTCGACTGCCGTGTTCTCTGCAGAAGGATACAGTGTACTGATGAACTCACGGATGCCAGGCATTTTCTCTGAGGAAGCTCTGACTGACAGTGAATACGAGGAACCGTAACGGAGCTTCAGTTCCTGAGGAGAAGCTAAGCATTTAAGTTGTCCGTTGATCAAAATGCCAACTCGTCCCCTGTATGTGAGAAAATGTTAATGCCACAATGTAAAACTCTATACGCAGAAAACGCGATGAATCATCAAATTGCTGTTCAGTGTTTCGGCAACAAACACACGCACTACGTGCATTCAATATCAGACAACTTACCCGAGAGCTTCTGCTTCCTCGAAAGATTGTGTGCATATGAGGGTACCCCGTTGACCAGATTGCGATGCAAGGTGTTTCCACACTCTTCGTTTCGTTGCAATATCGGTACCTGCCAGGGAGAGACCCGTCGTTCTCAGACTACACAATATCCTGTCAAAAACTCATCCTAGTCTCAACTTACTACATGCGGCGCCGATTGATTGATTGATTGATCTTGCACTTACCTGCGGAAGGTTCGTCAAGTAGCAAAACTGAGGAGCCCCCAAGCGTTGCTATGCCTATACTGAGTCTTCGACGGGCCCCCACACTACATCTTCCCACAATCTCGTTGGCCACGTCTGGGGTTTACGGCAAACACCAACGTATTAATTGTGATCACAGGCTGGAGCATATGACATCGGCAGTGGTCCTAGTCCGGGCCACGAAATTTTGACCTTGAGCACGATGTAAAGTTGTTCACACTCAACAAATTAAATGCAGCGTTGGATTTGGCGCAAATGCAAAACGTTATGTTGCGCATGCTCGTAGCACTCATTTGAGAAACCAACCAAATTCATGTGCACCATTCTCATATAAATTCCTCCCAAAATCCGCAGCAGACTTGCCTGCAAGTGAAAGCCTGAAATTCAACTTACCGATGAGTTGCATAGCTTGAAGGGTTGCTTCAACGGCCAGGCCGTGAGGTTCAGGGACTCCCTTCAAGACAGCGAAGAGATCCAAATGCTCCCTCACGGTCATGGAGTAGTATACAGCCTGTATCAGAGCCAGGCCAGCAGCGTTTGATAGATGTAGGAATAATTACACTGCAAACAACAATGATCTCGTATGTTCCCCATACGCAGATCCACGGAAAAGAGAGAACTTGGCTTTTGACTAGTCTATTGCAGAACTTCAGATCTGCAGAGAAGTACAAATATAAGTCACAATTACTACATCGTAACTGACTGTAGTTGAAGGACCTTGACATGAAAGGAACAAAATGTCTCAGCGTAATGCAGTGATCTTCTGATGTACCTCAAACTGTGGACATAGACCGACAATCTTTTGCTTGCTACGATAGGCATGTCGAACGCTTTCACCATTAATAAGAGCATCTCCAAAAGAAAGAGGAATTGTTCCGGCAAGGGCATGAATTAGCGATGACTTCCCAGATTTCTGCCCTCCAACTAAGGCCACAGTCTGTTTCATCACGAGTGTGCGATAAATGAGTTCGATTGTAACAAACAGCGGAACTAACAGAACTTCCTCCTGAGTGTATGGAGGGCTTCTATGTGAAAACAGCACAAGAAATGCACCAAATGTCCTGCACTCTTGTTTGAGTTACAACTCGAGACGGTCTTGGAAGCTGGCTATTCCAAGTGCTTATTCGCGCTAAGCCGACTGTACAATTCCGTTCCTCATGAACCTTTTAACTCACTCGCTGGACAGCTTAAAGCGAAGAGACAAGGAAGTTTATGCTGAGGGACACGGGAAGAACAGCTTCGAGCAATCAACAAGATTGGAAGATTGGAACTTATAAAGGATAGAAGAGCGAGCAGGTCGCTCATGTTTTCAGACACTCAAAGCATGACAGTGCATTCGAAAATGATTATTACCTCCCCTCGTCCTACGGCGAGCCATAGATCACGAAAAGCCCAGATCCCAGGAACTGCTCCAATTCCATAAGTGCCAGGAGATCCATCATAATTCTGCGAAGGAAACACTGTCCCTTAGCCTAACAATTCAGTCAGTCACAGCACCAACAATAACCAAAATGTGAAAATGCTCAAAGAAGACCTAGAGTAGGGTTTAGTTTGAAGCTCCCAGTACAGTAGAGAGAAGTTCTTGATGGTGACTCGTCAAAAGACAAAGTAAAACAGACTCCTTTTTCAGATGTTCCAAACAGTCTAGTTACGGATCTATAACAAAAGCAGGCAATCCTGCACTAAACAACCCGGCAAGTCCTCTCACAGATTATATAAATTGCGGAAAAAAGAGTCCAGACGTGAATGCCTGATGGTTTTTACCAGTACATTAGCCGGGACCAAATCATCAACTTCACTCAGAAAAACGTAACCTGTTTCACGGTCTCCTTACTTTTTCTTATCAGATATGCATATACAGCTGGAAGTCCTCAGAATCCTAAAACTCTCCATCTTGATAAGCCCCTTTAAATGATTACCTTTCCAAGCCCGCAGCAAAGTATAAGATCGCCTTCTGGACCATCTCCGCCAGTCAGACCCATATTTACCCAACGTCCAACATTCGCTTGAACGCGTTCTTTCTCGCGAGCAAGCTCATTGCTGCTTTCCACATCTTGGAAGCTGTCTTCATTGGTTTCAGAGCTTCTATCTGCAGCAGGTGGGTTCATTATCTTCGCCTCTGGTTCCGTCTCATGCACATCCAACTGCCATATGCACAGCAGCAAAGGTAGTATGGCAACAGCGGCGCCACCAATGCTCAATAAGATGTAATTATTCCATTCAAATGTATAAACCCGTGGATAGCTATTCATCGACGGATCATTGACACCTTTGGTTTCAACAATTGAAGTCACGATAAAGTGCAGTCCAGATATCAACGCATAAGGAGGGTCCACCACGTTCAGGAATGAGTGCCAGCTATACGATATATTATTGCCTGCAAGCAAGTTCCAACAAGACATTTTACCGATGATACTTTAAAGTTCCTCCGTATTGAATAGCTCTTCATGACATAACACACGAGCTGACCAAGAAAACTCCTTGTCCCATAACGTTTACAGCTAGAATGATACAGATATTATGCTTCCTGTTGAAGAAGAACGTTTATCATCTGCAACCAAAGTGCCGAGTCCTTATTTGAAGGACTCTAATCAACCATCTCAAAAAGAAGATAGAGAAAGGCATACCTGGGATAACTAGAATCCAGAAGTATGGCATCAAAGCGGCAAGTATGAAGTAAACGTACAAAAGAGACGCAGCTCTGCACAAAAAGGTTGACTTCAGTCGAGATGAATTCCATATATACTCCAAATCTATTAATCTCATTTTGAACAAGGGATTCTCGGTGGTGAACTATCCAAGAAAAGAAATCGGAATTTTCTCAAAGGAGTGGACTGAGAAGTTTAGATGGAATATCATACCCTTGGGCAGTAAGGAAGAAAAAGCTGAGCACGTAACTTAGTAAAGCCAAAGCTGGCATTGTCGTCAAAAATAGAAAGAAAATTGCCAGGTTTGCGTCCTGCAGAAGTGAAGAAACATCTGTCAAGTCTGAGGTTCTATTTTTTATTGTCTTGTCCGTAGTGGTTATCAATTTTGAGACGTTAACAACCAAAATCGAATGGCTAGGAAATAGGGCCTAGACTGCCGAGCAGAAGCGTCTGTTAGGGAGTTGACCTCTACACTTGATGAGTCAGCAAGCAAAGATCTCCATTCTACCAATATTAAGCCAGAGGTTCTTGTTCATTTGAATCACAGGGTTGAATATGACCACAGAATCTATTACCTTGTAGAAAGGAACGTGCCCAAAAGCCATCCCGATGGCCAGTACCAAGAACGAAGAAATATAATACAAGGTTAAATCCGTCACCACTGTAGCGAACCAGTAAGCAAAGCTTTTCATCCCACTCACTCTGAAAAGACTAAGGAGTCCCAACTGCTTGTCAACCACAACCTGGGATGACAAGGTGTCAAAAATGAGTTACATGTCACTAAAACAGCACGGTTTACGGATAGCTATCTGCAGCGCTATGAAGGGATTGAGAGACAAAGAAAGCTTCGCCAATGCAGCAACTTTGATAAAACAACTTTGATCAAACTATGCACCCAACAATGTCGTTACAAGACAACTATCTTACAGTAAGATATCTTCGCCATTAAAGAATTCCACTAATCATGGATAAGAAAGGTGTGAACCTGAACACCAAGAACTGGTGGAACGACTAATAAACCAATAGCCATGAGCATGATAACTAGAAAGTCGGCTGCACTTCGCAGGCTTGCAACGGATAGCGGATGATTTGCAACATGAATAGAAAGCGGATGCTGGAACGTCCCATTCGCAGAACTGTTAAGAGAATGTAATACAGAATTGTCCAGCATGGCCACCACAGATGGGAGCTCATGAATATGCGAGGGCTGATAAAAGACAGTATACTCCACGGTACAATCTGCAGTGCATATATTCAGAGACAACGTGTAAATTTCTCAGTGATGTTATTGTCCATTTCTCCGTAAACATTTGAGTCCAAAACGTAACGGTTACAACTTCTAAGAGGAGTATGATATGAATGAAACATGACTTCAAGTTATGGAAAATTCCACAAAAATTGCAAAAGCTCATAAAATATGGCAAAAGACAGGGTTTGTGAACGGTTGCTGACGAAGTGTTTACTTTGTAGGTCTAATTGATCAAATGAGATGCCAATTGCATCGAGCCCACCATCACTAGCGATCCCGCCAATGTCAAATCGATCGTATAAAGCCGATTGATTCAGAAGTTTATGGTTTGGGCCCAACTGCTGCAACAAGGATGTAGCCTGAACGACGTTACTACTAGTAGAAACTGAGTACATTAATGGCACAGAATTCCCGAACTTTGGGTTGTCCAAAGGCAATTTCATAGTATCATATTCACCGACAATTGTCTGTGCCAGGAGAACTCCCAAAGTTATGACCTGTAATCGAAATACATAATTAGCCACTGAAGCCAGAACTGCAATACAATGTTCGTCCGTCCGAAGCACACATACATCTTGAGATGTCTTTACATCCAAAACATATGCTATGGACCAGGAAAACCTTCAATGCATCGTCCAGTCTGACCTAAAAATGGCCCCATAAGTTTGAATGAAAACTATGACAATAAGTTTGAATGTCAGGGCTGCAACATACCACTGGTAATCCGAAGGTGACAAGTACTGCAACCAAATTCCGTCTGGATCACAAATTACAGTATTAAATAGACGGATAAGATTGTATAGTGATTGTAAGACACGTGAAGCCAAAATAACACGAGCTTTCAATATATTAGCTGACGACAGTATTGTTTTCTTATCTAGAGATATGCCTCAGGTTGACTCCTATACCATAGCGATAGCTGGGGAGTTTAAACGCATACCTGGACAACATTCATCTTTGGAAGCGACAAAGAAAGACCTCAATCGCCCCCATCAGATTCATTACCTGGAAAGATGTTTTGCTGCTCACCTGTAAAGAGATAATCGAGACCGCAGCATCGCGATGACCTGCATCTTCAACTGAGGAGTCCTAAACTTGCTCACAGAATCATCTCCACCATGAGAATTATTGCTTGTAAGCAAAGCTTCTTCCTCCATATCTTCAGAAGACTCAGGACCCCAGGTATGCATAGAGCTTGCGTCATGTACGGAAACTGCAGCTGCCTCCTCTTCATCCTCATCTGAGACCACGCGAAAATCAGTAGCATCAGACGAACGTTGTTACAAGGAACCAATCCACACAAAAATATGCCTAGTCTTTACAAGCTTTGAGTTGGGTGGGACTTAACCAAAATATGATGGGACCAATACCTTGGAACTGCATAAAGACTTCTTCTAGGGTGGTTGCTTCTAGAGCCCCTCCCTCTACTCCAAGCTCCGCTGCCTTTCTGCAAGACGCTGGGTGTAAATATTCATGCCTCATGTTGACTGTTAATATAAACAAAAACTTCACACGAAGTAAATGCCGATTTTCTCCAGATTTCGAAGCCGTCTTAACAGTAGAATGGTGGGATGAATGTAAGCCATGATCAACCAGTACTTGCCCTTTACTACAATATATAAAGTACGGTAAAAAGAGTTTATTTACGAAACTTCTTTTGGGAGTGCTTGATGCAAAAGTGCCTAAACCTTCTGATTGGCAGTTCCCACAACTGACACATATACACCGACATGAATTATTCTATAATTGATGACCAAGAAAATACTCACGCTGTCAACTCTGTCATGAGTGCGCTGGTCTCCGATGGGAATCCGAGAGGAAGCTTATACGTAGTATGTGCCTGTCCTCTTGAAGTAGGAATTACTGTGACCTCAGGTATGTGGCCTTCAATTACTCTCAGAACGGATCCGGCATTGAAAGTCTCCCCTTTGGTGATATGTAGTAAATAGCTCAACCCTACACGAACAGAAACTTAGAATGTGATGTATACTTTTAGCAAGAACAGGTACAACTACTACTAGCAGTATGGGGTAGGATGTGATATATAAAGGTCACAAATAACCTAGATTAGTCGTTCATAGGAAAGTAGGCTAGCCTTGCGTTCGAAGGAGTACATATGCTTCATCATGAGGCAAAGTCATATCTGCCAGTTCAGGCACTCGTGCATATTGGACAAAATGCATATATCCGTCCCAAGTTAAGCATAAATTACGAATGGCATTGAAATGTGCAGTCAGCCCAATGCTTGTTTATTTGTTGCAGACTTCCTCATGCAACAACATGACACTCGGGAAAGTTCCGATGGATAAGTATGTACCGAAGCGATTCCGCAAGAAAAGAGAACTGCCACAGCACTTTAAAACACCATGCGACAGTATTGCTTTACGATCAGCCACTAAATCTGCTTCTTCCATAGAATCAGTGGTAAATATAAACACACGCCCCTTTTGATGTTTCTTCAGCATGTCCCAGAAAACTCGTCTGGCGTCTGCGTCCATGTTTGCTGTGGGATTATCCATGATGACCACCTGAGCATGAATACCAAAAGTTGTGTGAAACACTCAGATTTGAACATAGCCTCAACAAGACATACTAATAAATTCGCCACTGCTTGAAGGTAAGTCAATCAAGCTTGAGCCCAGCCACAATGGTGTAATGCAAACCAGTAAAGTCAGTAGAATATTTGAGCCTCCTAAGGAAACGGATGGCTGTACCTGCGGGTCTCCTACAAGGGCTATGGCAAGGCTGAGTTTGCGCTTGGCAGAAGCACCAAGTTCGGATGCCTGTGTGTCAGCCTGTTCTAGAAGCTGTAGTTCCTGCAATAATTCTTCTGTTCTTTCTGTGCTAGATTTGGTTGATTGTTTGTTCTGATCAAACGCATCTTCTCCTAAATGAAGGGACTCCCCTTTGATTGCTGCAAAATACTTGAGCTGCAATTGTGATACAAGAAAGAATTAAGTGCTATATCAACCTTAATATAGCACTTGTCACATCCTAAAGTAGCTCCTAACTTGAGAACTCCACCTTCAATTACAAAGCAAGTTCTGTTTATAGACCAGAGAACTCCTCTACGGGGCATCAGCTACTCAAAGCTCTCCAACAAAAAGGAACTTTTGGCCAACTCCTTGATGACAGTAAAGGTATCCTGATACCTCATCAGGTTATTCATTTAGCAAATATATGCAAGTACAAGCAAAGAGCAGAATTCCCTTGACATAAACTTTGCCTGGAATTACGAGACGAGCGTCAACCTGCTCGCGCACAGTTAGCAAATCAAGGACGATGTCCTCCTGTGGGCAGAAACCCACTAGAGACTGCAGCTCTGCACCTGAACCATAAACATCCAAGACCAGAATTCATGGATTTGGTAAGCAATCTAACGCTGAAAAGTAAAAGGGTCTTGTCAACTGCATAACAGCCACAGGAATGAAGACCCATAGCATGCAAATTAACTGTAAACACATGCACGTCGGTCATATACCTCCATCGCTTATTGGAAGACCATAAATATAGGCTTCGCCAGACGTCCTTTGTGACAACCCCGCTAGCATGGAAACGAGTGCTGTCTTCCCAGACCTGCTGTGACCCTGCAGCAAAGTGACATTCAGATCTTTCTGTTCAAGAACTTGTCATTAGGTCTCGCTAGAAACTCCACGCTTGATATCTACTACATAGAGTTGAGGCTTGAGTATAGTATCCACTCACAACGAAGGCAAACAGCTGCCCTTCATACAAGTTTAAATTTAAGCCTTTGATAACTTCTGCTTCCGGCTTCCATTGTTGCCTGGATGCCTGTCCCCTACCACCTTCGATATCCCAAAATTGCCACCATTTCCTTTTCCTGTAGTATGCTTTCTTCAAATCTTTGCAGATTATAGCTGCTCTGCGAGCGATCTCAGGTTCGACTGGCTCCATGTTCGGATCATCTTCTTGGACAGGATGTCGTGGATCAACTGGTATCAAGTCCATAATAAGTAAGTGCCAAACCAAGAAACTTACTTTCTAGCTTGGCGCAAATAATCGTGCTCCAAATTGTTCTATCAAGTCTACATTAAGTCAAGGTGTAGGGGGAGACCCGACCCAGAGAAAAGCTCTCTTTACAAAAAGAGATAATATTCAACACCCATACAGGTGGAAGTCACGTTCAGAAAGTTCATACCATCAAGAGCTACATCACTAGGTGTTCCCACGACAAAGCTAGCTTCATCCATTTGGAACTGGGAAACAAATGCCGGCTGCAAAAACGTATAAACCACAAAAGATGTGAAGCAATGTTCCTCTGGAGTAGAACGCAACATTCATGGAAGAAACATTCGGCTACTAAGCAGATCTATCAAAGAGTACAAAAGAATCCACGAGAAGGTATCTAAGAGCTCAATTTCCTCACTATCTAGTGTTCACTCACTGGCACAACACATTTCAGACGTCGACTCAATATGAATCTCCATGTTAGCGGGACAAACGCTCGAGCTTGAAACCAAACACCAGAACTTTTTCCAAGGTTCATGGATGGTCGTCCTAAGCAGATCAAATCAAGGGGTGAAAGGCTAGCCCTCCCTCAACGTCAGGGGACTATTGACATTATCTCACATTGTCTTGCGGTGCAAGCATGTATGAGACTTCCCCGCGGGAAGGAAACCAGTAATTTGCAGAAAAACAGAAGTTCCAGGGTCTCTTAGGACCTCTTTCAGGATGTGGCCAAGTGTTATCCATATACCTACATCGAGAAATAACATCATTGACGAATATTAGTACAAAAGATGACCTCTTCCTTCCCACTCTCCCAAGCAACGTCACAAGCCCGCATCCGTCAAACTTCAACATGAGAAAAACATGTGCCATGTAAACACCTAAAGTTTGGAGACAGGATTATCGTATACAAACCATGCAATGACTCCATATATAATGGCGTCTCCAATGAATATGCAGACCAGGGCACCAACACTCAAGGGACTTGTGCCTTTCGCCTGCGAATCCAGTTCGGAAATTAGACTGTGAAAAATATGGTCCCAACTGATAGCAAGCGCATATTTCCATCAGTTATTTTTAAACAAATGCAATTGGGAGAGCTGATTACAGACAGTAGAGATTATTGTATGGTAGATTACCAAGCACTCTGGCAGGACAAGAGAACATGGCATAAAAGTCATATGGTTAAAGATAGGTTATGGGGTCAACCGTAGACCAGAAGTTGTAGAAAGTGATTCCTTGTCCACGGCCTTCTGCCCGCACTATCACGTCGACTGCAAGAGCAAGTCCGATTGGAGATATCAAGGACAAAGCTGCGCATATGCCTGTTGACCATTGAAGCAAGTCGATAGGAATAATCATCAAGCTGCAAAGCATTATCAGCAATCCTGAGAATGACGTCGCTGATTGAACCTGCAATAAAGCCAGACCAGGCTGTCATACTTCTTTGATTACAGAAACAAACCCAATACATATTATCACTACTATTATCACACAAACTTCGAATCGAGCACATGGTGAACAAAATCCCTCTGTATGTGACTATTGAAAAGCATTGGATCTTTGATTGCTCGAAACCCAAATATGGTCTAAGGTTATCTATATCAGTCTTGAGGGCAAATATACACATCTCTAACAAACCGATGTGAATTCAAACATCTTTTGAGTTTTCACCTTCTTAAAGGTTGGCTACAAACCTTGGAAAAGACCGTGCTTAGGGCGAATGCCATCGTGATAAGGGACAAGGTGAACGGATAGATGATAAGGAACAACATCCCCGTGCTTGTAAATTCAAACAACGTGGTCCATCTTGCTGTAAACACCTGAAGAAAGGCATATTCAAGTTTCAACCAAACAAACCGGTGTCAGTGGGTTTGGCCTTTGCATGAGCGCTACGTTGCGGAAAGCCAGATCTAAATCTGAGTGTAATAATCACATCCAGTGAAGCCACATGTACGTCAAATCCATATATACAAGCGTAAGACGCAAGGTTGGAGGAATTGAATGCTAACTTATAAAGATTATGAAGTTTTAAATTCCATCAATGTGGACTCACAAGAATTAGTGTCGTCATGGCGGACATAAGAGCATATGTGATGAGCCACGAAATCCAGTAAACGGATTCTCTTAATCCCATCAGTAGCATACAGTCCTGCAAATGACAAGACACCCACAACGCTCACTAGCTGTCTTGAATACAACGATAAATCATGATCATTGACTTTTGCAGCAATTGTGACTTGCTTCAGATGAAGGATGGATTCTGTCCATGTGATGGACAGAATCCATCCGTTAATTCTACTCTTCGGTCGATTATACCATAAGTGGTCAGAAGCAGTCTTGTGCCCAGACTAAAACATACCTTCAAAATTTGAAAACTGACTAAACATGCATTTAAACCACAGATATATCATGAACTTAAATATTTGGATACTTAACTTACTGTATCTCCCCTCGATAAGCATACTATACAGCTATTAGATCATCGTTCATTAAGCTACATAAGGGAAGAACAAAACTCCCTGTTCCTGTATCTGCGCGGATAACCCTCATAAGCATGGATATTGATTTACTTCTAGGCAACACATTCAATATCCAGATTACTTTTGGACATGGACCCAGAAATATAGTCCTAAGTCGTTATATTACCTTCAAAAGACTTTGCTTTTCTTGCACGATGTGGGTGAGGGTTGTTTGCAGAACTGGAGAAAGAGCCAGGACCATGTACAATGCAGTGAAGAGTTGGAATTCCAATGATGCAAAGGATCTATGATAGGCCGGCAATGCCTGCTGCTGTACAAACGTACTTTTTGCTTTCTTATTCGAGCATGCTGATCCTGGCATTGCTGTTGCTCTGGCAACTTGTGAGACAACACTCTGAAGCGCTAGGAAACCTGACGTAAGAAAGACACATAATCATCAGATAACCACTTCCTCAACAATTCCCAAAGAACGAAACAACTTCCAGCCAGGTAAAATAGCTTGAATTCACACTAGAAAATAAAAGTTTGATTTGACGTCACTATCAGTACCCCCGTGACAAAACAGAATGAGGACTACATTCGAAATGAGGACTTTGTCAACATGAGAGACAAATGTCAAGAGCCATAAAAACCTGAATTTAGATAGCCATTTGCATCACAGACATATCTATCGAGTTGGCAGTCTTCCTTATTTCCAATGGTTTCTGAAGTTGATGGGAGGTACGAGCCTGCAAGAACAAAGCGCATTATAATCGAGCAATCTTTCAGTTTCTTCCTCTCTCATTCAAAGTAAAAGCATTCTGCATCTTCCATTTTCATAGTATCCTTTTTTGTGAATAAAATACTATGTATTAAGTAGATGAATACGTATGCAATGTATATGACAAAGTACCGTTGATCCTTATGCTGTAATGAAGGTCTGCCGGGAGGACATTTGCCCCAAAGACATTCTTATCCTCGAATACAAGAGCGGCAAAGAGCATCTGCAACAGAAATGTAACGGGTGAACCTGTGCGTGATTCATGTAATACAGAGAGACATACATAGATGTTCGCACAACAAAACAAACGCTGAACGCAAATTTCAGGAGCTCCAAAACAGTGTCTCATAATTCCAAATTGCCTCCTTCCTCAGAGATGCACAAGCGGAGGGAAAGTCTTACCTCTGGATGTGAGTAATAGAAGTCGAGCATATCATCCTCACTGTCAAAACCTTTTGGAGATAGGGCTGGAATTTCATAACTGCATAATTCAGCCCATACTACATCTCAGTGTATTTATTACAAAACCTGGACCAACCCTTTCCTCTAAAACCATTAAAAGAAACAACCCCATGCACTCGGTAAAACTAGGTGTGGCTCACATATTTCTCAGCAAAGGGAAAGTGAATCCACAACCCTAAACTTGGAAATAGTCCCAAAGTGAAAGCCCGGACCCATCACCCAATATGGCGAACGCTCGGTCGGTATGTCAAAAGAACAAGAGAAAAAGATAAACACGGCAACAGCATCGAAAATTCTAGCACTTTTAACTTCTGCAAGAAGTCAGCGAGGAACTATAAGTATCCATATAATGTTAAGTCACTGACTGATCTCTTACAGATTCAGAATAACATTTAAGTTTCTCACGAAATGTACTTCTAAATCCGTGTAGGAAGACACTTTGGGTTTCTTAGTGCTTTGCTGGTCTTCCACTACTGTTCACCCTCTCAACTTGAGAATTCATGAAATGTTCATTTATGACGTTTCAAAGTTGTACGGACGAACAAAAAGAGTAGACAGTTAGATCAAAATATAAGAGTGAGGTTCAGGGTTCTATGATAGTAAAATTCATGTCGATGTAAGGAAACACGAACTCACTGCAAGCCAAACTGCTGAACGACATCCATCACCAATTTGGAAATGGCAGCGTTTTGCTGAGGAACGAAGGCCAGCTTCATAACACACACGAAATATTCATTAGAAGATCTAAAAAAGATAATCGTGAATTCTCCTGATACTCCATGGATATCCTACGCAGTAATTGGCGACTCTTCTCACACATGTCCCACCTATCCCCGTAATTCTCTACCGTTACTCCACAAGCGAAGTCTTCAATACGGACTTAATAGGCTACGTCATCGATATTTCCGCTTGATCTCTTGATATGAATACAAATCTTGACACATCTACGTAGAACACAAACAGTGGCAAGGATGTACTTACCACAGTCTCTTCCCTTGGACGGCTGGGAAGGTCCAAGCAAACACCACCAGTTCCAGATACGGCATCAGCCGGTATACAGAAAGTATCCACTTTCGCTTCCAAAGGGGATGCAGGTATATCCAACTGTCTGAAATTATTAAAAGCCGGAGCCGGAATTTATTGATGTTAACATTAATACCAATGTGTAAATCGCATAAAGTAAGGAACACGTATGCTCAATCCAAGTCTCACTCATAATGAATCTAATTACCTCGGCACCCCTTGTATCTTGCATATACAAGAATGGGACCTCTACCTGAAACCGTAAAACGACCAACACGCAGTAGTAATAACTTAATTTAAAACTCAGAAATGGTCGCTACTTACGGCTCTAGAAACTTGACAACAACCAGTAAGGTGATGATATATATCTGCACACTCAACCGGGTAAACAGAAGTAAGCATTCGTTATGCACCAGGACAAACCATAACAAATCGGCAATATATTGAGCTCTCTCTTTGTAACCCCTTCTCCCAGTTACATTTCTCCCTTGCTTAATTATTGGACCAAATGTTTAAAGTCAAGCTTCTGATTACCAAACATCCTGTAAACTTTGTACAGTGCACAACATTCATTCATCAGCTCATTTGATGCAGATGAGCCAGACCTCATAGGTTTCGTGTAATCTGGCTGCTCAATCTCTACTACGGCATTTGGTGCAAACTGATGTTTGTGACAATGCAACCCCATTTACTGTATGTGAATTAAACGTGGCAATCCACATGATATCGGAGATGTATTCACCTGAGTCGGGAGGGGAAGGGGACGGATGATTCGGGTAACCCGTCTTAAGTTTGAGAGTTCTAAGAACATTTATAATTAAAAAAACTTTAAAACCCGGCGCAATTCGATTGCTTCATTGAGGAACCATGATCGTAGTAAATAAGTGAACATAGAAGCAAATACTCAAAGCAATACGTGCAGCTTAAACCCCCCGAATTGTCTAAGATTTTGTGTACACGCACGGAAGTAGAGAGATTTATTTCTAGTGAGAACAAATCTAAGTTACAAAATTGTCAACACTCTGTTCTCACACTACTTGCAGCTCGTTCAATAACGGCAAAGGATAGAACACCTGCATGGATAATTCACTAGCGCAATTGCTGAAGTTGGTAAAAATGGAGGGACAAGGTGGAGTGCCGTACTGTTAGGACTCCCAGAAACCTACACTATATGAAAAAAAGCCCACTGCAACGACCAGGACAATGATGCAATGTACCTCCAAATAGCAGAGATTGACAACGACACCAACCTAGAGGGGCAGAAAACTAACCGGAAGAACAATCTCTTGAAACGTATGTCCAGCATCCCGAAATTTAACTCTCAAATTACGATGTAAGGTCGCCAGCATTTGTTTATGCCAAGAGGACGCCATGTTTTACACTCTTGTATCACACACGACTCCAGACAGCTTCACTGCATCAGTCAAACACGAATGATACAAACTACAAAAACTTCATCAATCCTCTGTATCCTCAAATTATCTTGATCCCGGACGATCAGGTCTCGAAAACCAGGTCTCGCCACGGCCGCAACAATCGTACTCTCCCAACATTTATCCCCATCCAGCACTCCCAAACAGTCCGGCATTCGAACCTTGGGCCTCAAATCCAATCAAATGATCGACCAGAACTTCTCCGAATGCTCGACCTGCAGTTTGATACCGATCTGGACTTCTTTCTTGCCCTTGAGGTTTCCTCAATTCAGGATGAAAGAGTCCATGAGTCCTCCCGGGAATCTCCTCCTCAAGGATCGTCGTCGTTTCCTTCCTTCGATGGCACTCATTTTCCTCCGCTCCTCCCTACTACTTTCTGTACTGCCTAGGTCAAACAAACACTTCCAAGAGGTGAATACTCTCCCTAAGGGGAACATCCCCTTCTCCATTTTACAGTCCAGTGGTCCAGTCCTACTAATGAGTGAGGAGTATAAAAGTCCTCAGATACAAGTTTTCAGTATATTTCGTGACTATTTCGGGTTTTCAAGTCAAGTACATTCTTAAAATGTCAGTACATCCGCGTCTTCCTCGACCGAACTTTCCAGGGAACAGAAAGTGTTTTCCTTTTCACGGAGGATTTACAGTTTTTGCGGGATCGATTATTAGCGTTTGTTGATCCCTCAGATCGACGGTTAGTCTCCGTCCGTCGGTGCATTGAGAAGGAGGCTCACCCACCAGACTGGACGTCCAAAGTCTCCGTTCAGTGGAGTCGAAGGAAATCCGGAGCTTGGACTGTAGTTGGCGGGTAAAGGGATCTAGAGGTCCATAAAGGGGACACGGAGATTCACGCTCGATGTCCGACGACTCACGAGGTCCTGCCATGTGGACAAATACAAATCGCTGACAGGTAGGGAAAACGATCTTTTAAGTCCAGTCTTGGCTTTCAAGTAAACTCCAAATAAACTCCGATTTAGCATTTTCTTTAATGTGGATCAAGATCACTTGAATTCCTGATTTAACTGTTATAAAAAGGTAATTGTTTTTCAGTTTCTCAAAATATACATTTTGATTTCATACAACCGAAAACAACTCTATTGAATGTTTATATAGAAGGAATATTTATATTATATATTTTGTTTGACAACACATTCAATGTGACAACACATTGACTTCTATCATTATTTGTATCTCATAGTATGTTTGGCAGATGACACTTGTCAAGGGCAGACTTATACCGTCCGATATGATCAGATGATAGTAACTGATGTCGTGGTTATTGACCCTACGTAGGATACCGTTTTGGAATGAACTATTATCCATCCATTGGATGGATGGCGAGTGCAACAATAGATCGCAAGGTCTCCAAGTCTAGGGGCATGCAGCAAGGTCACCTCTTTGTTCCTCTAGCCTTGGAGTTCCATGGAGTGGTGGACATAGCATTTGACACATATGTCAGAGAGTGCATGACTTAACAAACTTATCATGTTAGGCGCCAAGGAGTACCACTCTCACTCTCATACTTTGTAGCATATTTTAGACATAGTGTGTCCATTGCTCTATAGAGTGCAGTGGTAAGTACAATCCATAGGAGAGCAACCACATTAGGTGATGCTTCTTTGGATGCTCCAATTGTTTGTAGATCGTACGACTTGCATAGCTTGGACATCTTAGGTGTTGTAAGGCAGATTTCTCATATAGACTCTATTGGGGCTTAGCACCATTTTACACTTTTTATCTTTCCCTTGTATGGCTTGATGGGTCTTCCCATCCTTAGTGTCTTTGACGCGGTCACCCCCTTTCTATCATTATTGCATGATAATAATTTGCTAATCAAATCATTTGTAGGATTGGAATCTATTGATATTCCTCTCTACTTTTCCATATAAACTACAGTTTCAGCTTTTAGTTTTCTAAGTTGATTCAAATTTAAATTAATGTTTTATAAGATATTTTTTCTTTATCTACTCAAATTTAAAATCAAATATAAAAATATCTTTGAAATTCCAATATTACGTAAGAAATAGCAATCCATGAATATTTTCTCTTGATTGCACTTATCTATTCTTCACATGTAATTCTTTAGTGAATTGTATTGTGTTTAAATAAAATGATGATATAGAGTTTTGACAAATTGTCTAATATATTAAATTGAAAATATAGTATGAGGATAATAAATGATTGAATTTTGAGACATTATGCTCTTAACTCATTTATTAAATATCCCATTTTAATCTTTGGTTATACTAAGAAAGCTTTTACTAAAAATTATATACAATTGAATCTTTGTATAATCTTAATTACTAGGAGTAAATTATTGCTCTAATATAATTAACTCAAAAAATACATATTATAGTCCTAATATTAACATGATTTATATCCAATCAATACTAAAACCCAATAAATGTAGGTAAATTACTAGATAATCAGAAAATGTAAATAAATGTGAATATATATATATAGATTTGGTTATGGCTATGATCCTTAGCATTGCCATTTTATGGTAGTTAATGGTAGTCAAATTCCCTTAGTAGTTATAATACCAATAGCTAAACATATCATCTCCAGTTGAAATTTGGCTTAATAACATCTAGAAAAATGTTACGTATGATAGGCTAGGTAGATCAAATAGAACTATCACCAAAAAAGTTCTTCTACTTATTAACTTGTGAGCAAGAGCAAAAAATAGCTTGAATTTGTAATACCAAAAGCTAGACATATGATCCAAAGGTGAAAATTGGCTTGGTAACATCTAGAAGGATATTATGCATCATGGGCTAGGTAGTTCAAATAGAAATGTCACCAAAAGAGTACTTCTACTAATAGGGCAAGAGCCAAAATAACCTAAACTTTATAGCCAATTTCAAAACCCTAAATGAATGAATTAGGCCTAAAAAATGTGCAGATTCACCCTAATGAAGGAAAAGCTAGCCTTTCTTTCCCCCAAGTTTTTCTTGTCGAGAGCTTTCCAACGGTACCTCACCCATGCAATTTGGAGATTTCTACAAGAAGATTCTCTAAAGATTCTCTTTGGTCAAAGATGGTTTGACCAAGCAAATAGGATCAGAACCAACATGTCACCCATACATGCAACCAATCTAAAGACAGAGCTTGTTTACAGGTCATCAATCTATGTATCTGATCCAAGGATGGAGCTTCCTTTGGTGATGTCTCCTTTGCTATATAATACAATCAAGGTGCTCCTTTGGAGCATCAGACGTTGAGTGTGAAATTGTGTGTTTCTTCTTTTGTGTTTCTCTTCAGGTCTGCTATCCTTGGAAGATTACATCAACTCACCATTCAAGTGTTATGGCACACATATGGATGCTTTTTGTCCTTAGTGACCAATGGAATTTGACTTTTTGTGGATGATTCAAGTATTACATGTTGCATTGCTCTTACTTGTTCCAATAAAGGCTCTTGGAAATCTAAACTCTCAATTTAATTTTGGAACTTGAAGATTAAAGTCTCAAGATTCAAATTTGATGACATGTTTGAAAATGAGACATAAGACATAAGAAGTTTTAAATGTTGAAGGACATAATTACCCAATTATAAGAGCATTGTGCTGATTTTTACTTTGCTAAAAGCCTTGATCAAGATGATTCTAACAAGACTAAGATTTTCCAAAGAATCTAGTTAACCAAGGAGTTATGGCAAAAGGTGCCAAATGGCCAAATAGAAACTCCTCAAGTTAGAAAGGTAAGCCTCACATTTGAGGATGTATCTATTAGAATAAGTAAAAGTTTTGCCTAGTTTTTGCATTACTGGGAAAGTCTTATCAAGAAGATACAAAAAGACAAATTCACCATAAGTGCATAGGTATAAATTCAGATTCTGGAGTTTATATCCATATTAGGTCTTGGTGTCTTGAAATGGACTTGAGTTCTTATCACTAAAACATGATGTACAAATCTAAAAACCTAGACCTCTATCTTTGTTGTATGTTGTAGTACTATTTGAACCATGTTCCACATATCAAGAACCACAAATTACTCTGAAATATAAGGTAGACCTAATAAGGTTCTCTGGACAATTAAATAGCTAAATAGATAAACTAGTATACAAGGATTCTAAAGTAGAAAGATGATCTATCCCAAGTCTTAATTGACTTGTTAATATTGTAAGAAAGTAATATAGCCTAGTTTGATAGCTAGTATAGGAATTGTTGATCCTTGCAAGGCAATTTGAGCCTAAACTAGGCATGATTATTACTAGAGTTATTAATGTTGGGTTTGTTTGGTACAACATATATAGACAAGCATTTAAAAAACTTAAGAGTGTGGTATGTGACATAAATCTCAACATTAGTAACTTGGAGGCTTGTTTGTGCAAGATTGCAATTGAAGTAATAGTAATCATTCACACAAGTTTCTAAAAAAAGTAAAATAGACTTTGCAAGTAAAAATAAATTTCTATACCTTGTTGTAATCTTCCATTTGAGACACAAGAGAGCACCCAAGAGAAACACAAGAGAAACACAATGTTTCATCCCTCAATACTTTGATGCCCCAAAGGAGCACCTTGTCTTTATTATATAACAAAGAGCATCCACTCAAAGTGAGCTCTACCCTTGGATCAAATACATGGATCTATGACATGTCAATGAGCTCCACCCTTAGATTAGTTGCATGGATTGGTGACATATTGATCCTTGTCTTATTTGGTTGGTCAAACAAGTTTGACTAGATGGAATCTATGGGAATCTTCTTATAGGAATCTCAAAATTACATGGGTGAGTTATTGTTAGAAATCTCTTGACAAGAAAAATAGAGGCGATAGAGCAATGTGATTTTTACCAAGGGTACAAAATATTTTATTCTTTGAAGCTTGATTCATCCATTTAGACCTCCAAAATTGGCTCTAAATTTTTTTGGTGTTTTTGAGCTTTGTTCTATTTGTGGAAGTACTATTTGGTGACACCTCTATCTTATCTACTTAGAACATCATTTATAACATCACTCAAGATATCACCAAGCCAGTTTCCACCTCTAGATACTATGTCTAGCTAATGTGTATTACACTTGTCTTCTCACATTTATGTGCATACTATACAATTGTGTGGTATAACTAATAGTTTTTGTAAATATCTTTTTTTTGAGGGATGACAATGAACCAACTCCATGGTCAAGGGAATTATAAATAATTTTCAGTAAACTAAATTTTTCTTATTATTTTTTACCTTTCTAGATTTTTTGTGCACTATTTTTGCAAAGAAAGAAATACCAAAGAAAGAAATAGGAGAATGGAAAATCAAAAGAGAAAGTCACCTTGGAAATGCTCAAGTGAGAGAAACTCAAAATGCTTAGCATGAGCTTGGGCTTTGGTATTTATAGCAAAACAACACGAGGCTCTTGAGATATTTCAAAGGAAGCTTCACTCTCAAAGTTGACATCTTGGAGTGCAAGCTAAGTTACCCAAGGAAGCTTCCTCCTAGTAGCAGTCTCCCTAGTGTACAAGCTAAGATAGTCCTTATCTTCTCCTAGTAGCAGTCTCCCTAGTGCACAAGCTAAGATAGTCCTTATGCAAGTTACTTGATCTTTGGGATGTACTAAGAAGCTTCCAAAGTGCTTCTAGAACATTCAACCCAAAGCTTCTTAGATGCTTTTAGAACATTCTTACAACACTTAACTATATTTAGGTTAGTTTACTAACTTATTATTGTTTGCTAACTAGTCTATGAACTCCATATTATTTTATAGTCTCCTTCTGCTAGTTGATGATATCCTTGTTGTCATGGAATCTTTCAACTCTTGGATGGTCATTTTTTTGGATTTTCTCATGTCCATAAGGACATGAGAAAGGGTTTCCATGTGGCATCAAGACAAGGATACCCTTTATAAAGGACCTTATATTCCTTGTATTGTTGGTGGCTACGTGGGATGTCACAACATGCAAGTACATGATCAAATTCATATTCCTCATGATCATTGACAAGGATGGGAGGAAGAGGAGGTTGGACACAACTAGAAAAGAAAGATGGATTAAAAACAAGGAGTTTTGATTTTGAAGCATGAAAAACAAGATGGATCCGCATATGACTAGGCAAGGCAAGTCAATAGGCAACACAAGAAATGATCTAAGTAACATCTAGTTGAAAGGTGAGATCATGACAATGTTGATCAACATATTGCTCTTGCCAATTTTGAGTAACCCAAAGATGAGACTTGGTTTGGTATAACGATTTAGATAATATGGATAAGAAAGTGGAAGAATGATGAGTGTGAGATGGCAAGGAAGCAAGATATGAATTTGGAACAATTAGGTCTTACCCACAATTAACAAGAAGGGAGAGAACTTGGTGCTTGCTTGGAATTACTATAAGCAAACTCAACAACCACAAGACAAGTATCCCAATTGATGAACATTGACAAAGACACAAAACATATCTTCCAAGGTACAATTGCATGTTAGGTTTGCATTTTAGTTTGAGTATGATAGACCATAAACAAAGCAAGCTTCGTGCCAAGTAGCTTGAAGAGAGCTTGCCAACATTTAGCAACGAATCAAGGATTATACTTAGAGATGAGAACCCTTGGCATCCCATGGTGTTTGAAGACAATGCCAAAGTAAATATTGGCTAACAGTGGAGTATCCACGATGGATGCCAAGTGAATATGCTTACTAAGGTTATCAACAAAACATCACAATGATGGTATGGCTCTAATCCATTTTAGGCAAGGATGAGATGAGGTTGAGATTTACATGTTTCTATTGGATAGTTGGAATGGAAAGTGGTTGAAGTAGTTGTAATACTCCAAGGACAAGAGAAGAGAGAAAACACAGATTGCACACTCAAACATTCGATGCCCCAAGGGAGCACCTTCTCTTTATTATATAGACAAAGAGGATCTCCTCCAAGGAAGCTCCACCATAGGATTAGGGACACAGATAGGTGATATGTCAGCAAGCTCCAACCTTGGATTACTTACTTGGATGGGTGACCTGTCTGGTCTAGGTCCTATCTGGTTGGTCAAACGAGCTTTGACCGGAGGGAATCTTTTAGGGAATCTTCATGTAGGAATCTCAGAATCACATGAGTAAGATACCGTTGGAAAGCTCTCGACGAGACAAACCATGGGGGGAGGGAAGGCCAGACTTTCTTCTGTTGGAGAGGAATCTGCACATTTTCAAGGCCTAATTCATCCGTTTAGGCCTCCGAAATTGCCTTCAAAGATTTCAGACATATTTCGGTTCCTACTCTATTAGTAGAAGTCCCCTTTTGGTGATACCTATTTCTGATCTGTTTAGTCCATCATGTGTAACATCCTTCCAGATGTTACCAAACCAATTCTCACCTTTAAATCATATGTCTAGCTATTGGTTCTAAGGTTCTCAAGTCCATTTTGGTTTCTGCCCTATTAGTAGAAGTACTCTTTTGGTGATACTTCTATCTGATCTATTTTGACCATCATGTATAACATCATTCTAGATGTTACCAAACCGAATTTCACATCTAGATCATATGGCTAACCCTTGGTATTACAATAGTCCACCCAATTTTTGGTTGTGATCTTATTGCATTGGCAACTCTCACAAGATCAAACAATCTCTCAAACTTCTTGTGCTTATTCAACCACCACCATTGATATTAGAGGATACTCAAGATTTTGTCCACATCCAAATGACCACCAATCGGTAAGTCATGGGCTTCTTAAAGCTACTTAAGTGGGAGGTCACCTATAGTTGGAATATAGATCTGGTTCCATAACAGCCTAAAGATAGAAGCACACAAGATTTGAACTCCCAAAAAAACTCCAAGGGCCCAAATGAGCACTCTATCTTATTATATAGCAAAGAGGATCCCCTTTAAGGAAGATATATCCTTAGATTAGATACATGGATTGGTGACAAGTCTACCCTTGTCTTACTTGGTTGGTCAAGCAAGTTTGACCAAAATAAATCTTTTGGAAATCTTTTTGCAGCAAGCTTAGAACAATATGGAAAAGGTACTATTGGAAAGATCTCAACAAGATAAACAAGGAGGACGAAGGCAATGCCTTTTTCCTTTGAGGGGGAGTAATATCCTATTTTTGAAGCTTAATTCTTTTGTTTAGGCCTCTAAATTGGATTTGAAGTTTTTGGTGTGGTTTTGGCCTTGCCCTATTCATGAAAGTCCATCTTTGGTGACTCTTCTAGCTGATCTACTTAAAAAATCATGTATAACATCTCTAAAGATATTACCAAGCCAATTTTCACATGTAGCTAATTTGTCTAGCTAATGGTATTATAGGGTCTCACAAAATAGAAGATTTTCCTTGAAGGAAAAAGTGTCATATTCTCTATCATGCACAACATGATGACTTTGCAACAATTGGAAGAAAGGATCATGTTGTAAAGCAATCAAGAATACTACGTGTACCTTTGTGTTAGTTAACATTGTGTTGATTGTTGCTATCATGGGAGGTTCAAGAAAAATCTTCAAATTAAGATGTCATGATATGGCATTAAGAATGACATGGAACCTTTTAGGTACTCAAGTTTAATGTCAAAAAATTGTAATTGTTCCTCCCATTGATCATGAAAGCTCTTTATGTACTCCAAATGTAAGATCTGCAACAAAGGTTTATTATTGATTTGCATGATCACTTGTTTCCTTAAGAGATAATGTGTAACAATATGGAGTTTAGCGACGAAGTCAGTCAGGCTCACGAAGTAGCACATAAGACAAATTAGCCTAGAATATTCCGGAAGTATCTAGGAAGCTTCTTGGGAAGCTTCCCGGTTAGCTTAGCTTGCACCTTAAGTAAGTAGCTTCTAGAAGGAAGCTTCTAGAAGCTTCCAACTAGCTTAGCTTGCACGCCAAGTAGGCGGCTTCTAGAAGGAAGCTTCTTGAGAAGCTTCCTAGTTAACTTGGCTTGCACTCTAAGAAAGCGGCTTGAGGAAGCTTCTTGAGAAGCTTCTCAAGGGCCTTGTATGCTACCTATAAATACCAAAGCCAAAGCTCATGCTAGGCATTTGGAGTTTTCCCTCATTCAAGTGTCCTAATGTGAGTTTCCATTCTCTTATTTCTCTCCTCGGTTTTGGTCTTTTACATTGGTATCAGAGCAGGAATGGGATGGATGGAATTTATGGACCACCAGATCCACTTCCGCCAAACCATTGGGACTTTCATGTCCAGATATTACCAAATCATCGTTTCACACAATTCATCACCTCACGCTTTGGGTAGGATTTTCTACATATGATCACCGTGTCAGAGGAACCCTTGATACTTCCAGTTGTAACTTATGGAGAATGGTGGATGTGTTGTATCTATGTGTTAATCAACTAGATAAATTGAGGGTAGTGGAATAGAGTAGTAGCGATGGCGGCAATACCGGATGTTATCCTTGCAATGCAACAACAAATTGAGCATCTTACTCGATTGTTGGATGAACGAGACTAGCAACGACAAGAATAGATAGACAAAGCGCCAATTCAAGATGGAGAAGATCGCATTCGATTTCTAAAACCCAAGTGTTTGAAGGCAAGAATCTTCCAGGCACAGTGGAGAATTTTGTGTTTGACTGTGAACATTACTTTGAAGCCACCAATCTTCAAGACGAGCGGAAACAAATTCTCTTGGCTTCTAGCAAGTTGGATGGCGTGGCAAAACTTTGGTGGCAATTCCGAGTAGAAAGAGCGGAACGACAAATTGTTACACCAATTTTGACATGGGCAGAATTCAAGGATGCAATACTTGGTTGATTTTTGACTATAAATGCCACCCGAGCTGCACAAGATAAAGTGGCGGAGTTGAGGCAGATTGGCTCAATGAGAAGCTACATCACACAATTTCAGAATATCATCATGCAAATTCCAGATATCCAAGAAGGTGAAGTTCTGGATCGATTTGTGCGAGGATTGAAGTCACAAACCAGATTGGAAGTGACCATGCAAGAGCCACAGAACGTAGAAGAAGCCATGCAATTGGCTGAGCGTTTTGATTCTTTAGTTGCAACAACTTGGTCTCGACCTCGACCTACACAAAACCTACCAGTACCACAAGTGGAAGAACCGGTACCAATAGAGATTGATGCTATCCAACGAAGACCACTTGGCACAATAGATAGAGAAAGATTACAACAAAATGGAGGTTGCTTTTATTGTCGCCAAGTTGGACATCGCATTGCTGAATGTCCACTTAAGAATGGGCGACCTCGACAAGTTGCCCAGATGGAGTTTGTGGAACAGAATGATCAGGGAAACAAAGAATCCCAGTAGGAGATTTTGAGCCGCCTACTTGGAGCTTGATTAGTTCTAATGGGATTGAAGGCTCGACCTATGCAAGTTTGCTTCACTTGCAAGGTACGATATCTAATCGGGGTTGTAGGATTTTGGTTGATTTTGGAAGTTCAAGGAATCGCATATCTATGCAAGTAGCAAAGGAATTGGGTATTCCTATCAAGCCAGTGATTGGAAGTAGTTTGATGATGGCGGATGGTAGAAAAGGTTCTGCATTCCGCACCTCGCATCCTGTTACCTTCAAGATTGGGAAGGAGTATTTGGAGTGTATGAGATCTGTAGTGGCACCTCTACACTATGATATCATTCTAGGTCTACCTTGGCTTGAACGTCATAAGGTTCAATTCGATTGGACCCGACGTCAAATTCAAGTACAACACCAAGGTAGGAATTTCCGATTAGGTTGTCTGGCACCTCTGAGTAAGGCACCTAAGAATAGTCAATCCCAAGATGGGAAGTTTGTTGAGAAGGTAGCCATATAGCAAATCTGGAGAGGAGATGAGTCCCAAGATGGGAAGTTTGCCAGGAAGGCAACCATGGAGCAAGCTTGGAAGAGAGATGAGTCCCTAGAAGAGAAGTTTGTTAATGAAACAGCCATAGAGCAAGCTTTAGAGGAAGATAAGTCTATATTTGCGGTGTGGATCAAGCCGATTGCACAAGAACAATCTGAGGAGGGCCAGGTGCCGCATCAAGCAACGGTTGATCGAATAGTTCAAGAGTTTGCAGATGTGTTTCCGGATGATCTGCCAAAGAGATTACCCTCTGATCAAGGTATGCCCTTCAAGATCGAGTTATTGCCAAGGAGTACTCCAGTGAGTAGACCAATCTATCGGCTCTCACCAAAGGAGTTGGAGGAGTTGCAAACAACACTTACAGAGTTGTTAGAGAAGGATTTCATACAACATAGTACCTCTCCGTGGGGAGCATCGGTACTATTTGTTCCAAAGAAGGATGGAGGACTTTGTTTCTATATTGATTACCGTGGGCTCAATAAGCAAACCGTGAAGAATGCATATCCTTTGCCTCAAGATCAATGACCTGCTTGATCAATTAAGTGGAACACGCTACTTTTCCAAGCTAGATCTTTGTAGCGGCTATTGGCAAATTCCTATTGAAGGAGAGGACGTGCAAAAGACTGCCTTTCGCACAAGGTATGGACATTTTGAGTGGAGAGTTCTACCTTTCGGACTCACTAATGCTCCAGCAGTCTTCATGGATCAGATGCATCAGGTGTTGGAGAGACTATTGGATCAGTCTGTGGTAGTGTTCTTAGATGATATCTTAATCTATAGTAGGATAGAGGCAGAACACAAGAATCATGTGCAAGAAGTCCTAAGATGACTACGACAGTGGAAATTTTACTACAAGAAGTCAAAGTGTGCTTTTTGGCAGAAGGAGGTTACCTTCTTGGGTCATAAGATCTCATCAGAGGGGATCAAGATGGAAGAAGAGAAGATCAAGGCCAATACTGATTGGCCTACCCCAAAGGATGCTACCAAAGTATGAGCATTCAATGGATTGGCCAGTTTTTACCGACGGTTCATCCACTATTATGCTCACGTGGCTGCACCATTAACTGACCTCTTGGGAAAGAACTCAAGCTTCCAATGGACCACCAAGCATGAAGAAGCATTCTAGAAGTTAAAGCATATGGTGTCTTCAAGACTCATTCTTCAACCATATGATCCTCAACTACCTTGTGTGGTTGATTTTGATGCTTCTAACTTTGCAATTGGAGCTGTGTTACAACAAGAATTTCCAGATGGACTACATCCTATTGTCTTTGTGTCTCGCCGACTAAATACAGCTGAAAGAAATTACTTTGCTCGAGATCGGGAACAACTTGCAATGGTATATGCCACCAAGGTATGGAGGCATTATCTCTTGGGGAAACAAGTGATCATGCAAACTGATCACAAGCCATTGTTGCAGACCTTACACCTAGAGCACATGAAGAGTTGACATCATTGATGGGAAGAGCAACTCCAATTGTTCAACATCAAACTTGAGTACAAACCAAGTCGGTTCCATGTCATCCCTGATGCTCTATCACAACGACTTGATTTGAAGTCTCTTCCTCTCATCACGGTAGCAATTACGACGGTGTCAATTGATCCCAAGATTCATAATGAGTTTTGGTTAGCTCTATAGCAAGATCCCTTCTTCCAAATGGTACATGGTTGGCTAACAATTGGTGACAAGGAGTAAAACACCTTCTCCTTCAAGGAAAGCCTTCTATTCCATGCGGACCGGATCTATGTTCCAGCCAAATGTGATCTTCAACTTGTGCACCTTCAAGAAGCCCATGATTTACCCATTGCTGGTCACATGGGTGTGGACAAGACCTTGGGTACCCTCCAACGTCAATGGTGGTGAGCTAACATGACACGGGATGTTTGAGAATTTGTCCAATCATGTGAGAGCTGCCAACGTAACAAGGCCAACAATCAAAAGCCGGGTGGACTCCTTCAACCGCTTGCCGTTCCATCAGCTCGTTGGGAGCATGTGAGCTTGGATCTCATCACATCCTTGCCAAAGACAAAACAAGGACACACTACCATTGTGGTGTTTGTGGATAAGCTTAGTAAGCAAATCCACTTGGCAACAAACTGTGATACCGTGGATACTCCAACCTTAGCACAAATCTACTTCGACAATGTCTTCAAGCATCATGGAATGCCACACGTACTCATCTCCGACCGTGATCTTCGCTTTACCGAGAAGTTTTGGCAAGCACTCTTTTAGATACCTGGCACCAAGCTTGCTTTGTCCACGGCCTATCATCCTCAAACTGATGGACAAACCAAACATGCAAATCGAACATTGGAGGATATGTTGCGTGCCTCTGTCAATGTCCACCATACCAATTGGGATGAATGTCTTGCCGCTGCCGAATTTGCCTACAACAATTCCAAACAAGCAAGCACCGGATTCTCTCCTTTCTTTCTCAATTTTGGCCAAGATCCGCTTGTTCCCGATTCTCTTCTTGCTTCTCCTCCATCTCAAGTTCCTCATACTTCCACATTCTTGACCACTATATCCCAATCTCTCCAACAAGCCAAGTCTCACCTCCTTGTTGCTCAGAATCGCCAAAAACAATATGCAGACCACCATCATCGAGATCTCACCTTCAAAGTTGGTGATAAAGTCATGCTATCCTCTAGTAACCTCCCTCTCCCACTTGATACCCAAGTTTGTAAACTTGCCCGTAATTAGATAGGACCCTTTGATATCACCCAAATTGTCTCTCCTGTTGCTTATCGTCTTGCCTTGCCTCGTCACATGCATATCCATCCTTTCTTTCATGTTTCCAAGTTGAAACCCTTTGTTCCTAACCCCTCTTCCTTTTCCTCTTGAGTCCAACCTCCCCCTCTTCCTATCCCTATCAATGATCATGAGGAGTACGAAGTTGATCGTATCCTTGCCCGTCGCCACATTCAACGAGGCCGTCGCCAACATACGGAGTACAAGGTCCTTTGGAAAGGGTATCCCTTTCATGATGCCACCTGGGAACCTCTTTCTCACCTCCACAATGCACATACGGCCATCCAGGAATTCAAAGCTTCACTGGCGACGAGGACATCACCAACTAGCGGCGGGGGAATATGTAACAATATGGAGTTTAGCGACGAAGTCAGTCAGGCTCACGAAGTAGCACATAAGACAAATTAACCTAGAATATTCTGGAAGTATCTAGGAAGCTTCTTGGGAAGCTTCCCGGTTAGCTTAGCTTGCACCTTAAGTAAGTAGCTTCTAGAAGGTTCCAACTAGCTTAGCTTGCACGCCAAGTAGGCGGTTTCTAGAAGGAAGCTTCTTGAGAAGCTTCCTAGTTAACTTGGCTTGCACTCTAAGAAAGCAGCTTGAGGAAGCTTCTTGAGAAGCTTCTCAAGGGCCTTGTATGCTACCTATAAATACCAAAGCCAAAGCTCATGCTAGGCATTTGGAGTTTTCCCTCATTCAAGTGTCCCAATGTGAGTTTCCATTCTCTTATTTCTCTCCTCGGTTTTGGTCTTTTACATAATGTCTCCATACCTGTAATCCTCCGAGGACAAGAGAAGAGAGAAAACATAGATTGCACACTCAAACATTCGATGCTCCAAGGGAGCACCTTCTCTTTATTATATAGACAAAGAGGATCTCCTCCAAGGAAGCTCCACCATAGGATTAGGAACACAAATAGGTGACATGTCAGCAAGCTCCACCCTTGGATTACTTACTTGGATGGGTGACCTGTCTGGTCTAGGTCCTATCTGGTTGGTCAAACGAGCTTTGACCGGAGGGAATCTTTTAGGGAATCTTCCTGTAGGAATATCAGAATCACGTGAGTAAGGTACCATTGGAAAGCTCTCGATGAGACAAAGCAGGGGGAGGGAAGGCCAGCCTTTCCTTTGTTGTGGGGGGGAGGACTCACACATTTTCAAGGCCTAATTCATCCGTTTAGGCCTCCGAAATTGCCTTCAAAGATTTCAAGCATATTTTGGTTCCTACTCTATTAGTAGAAGTCCCCTTTTGGTGATACCTCTTTCTGATCTGTTTAGTCCATCATGTGTAATATCCTTCCTGATGTTACTAAACCAATTCTAACCTTTAAATCATATGTCTAGCTATTGGTTCTAAGGTTCTCAAGTCTATTTTGATTTCTGCCCTATTAGTAGAAGTACTCTTTTGGTGATACTTCTATCTGATCTATTTTGACCATCCTGTATAACATCATTCTAGATGTTACCAAACCGAATTTCACATCTAGATCATATGGCTAACCCTTGGTATTATAGACCTCCCTCCTTTTAAGACGCAACATCCTCGTTGTGCAATTGTTGCTCAAATGCTTGCACCAACACCGGTGCATGTGCCAAATTGGCAGCGGGTTCCCAGGTTGCTTCATAGAGGGGGTAACCTTTCCATTGTACTAGATATTCCACCCACGGATGGCGAGTACCACGCATGCGCTTTTGGAGAATCCGCTCCACTTCATATTCCTCTATGCCATCAATGACTGTTGGACAAGGTCGAATGTCTTGTGTGGAAGGACCTTGGCCTGATCGGGAAGCATATCTGCATAATAGGGAGACATGGAACACTGGATGGATCTTCATGTGTGGTGGTAGCTCAAGGTGATAGGCCACAGCGCCGATGCGACGAAGAATCGAGAAAGGCCCAATAAAACAAGGTCTGAGCTTACGAGATCCAACTAATGTGAGGTTGGTTGTCGATAGCCACACTTGATCCCCAACATTGAACTCCATGTGCCTACGGTGTGCATCAACATACTGCTTTTGTCGATTTTGTGCAATCTGTAACCTGTGCTTGGCGCTCTCCACACCTTGTTGGATTCTAGAAACAAATGTGTTGACTGCATCAACCTTGGTAGTCACTGGACGGATCTTCATCAAGCTAGAAGGTGTGAAGGGATGCTCACCATACAAGAGGAAGAATGGAGTGACCTGGGTGGAGGCATTCACTGAATTGTTGTAAGCAAATTCCACCAACGGTAGTAAGGTGTCCCACCTCTCTTGCTCTTCCAAGGTGAAGCCGCGTAACATGTCTTCGATCGTGCGATTGGCCCGCTCTGTTTGGCCATCTATTTGTGGGTGGTAAGTTGTAGACATGGCCAACTTGGTTTTGAAGAAACCAAAGAGTGTTTGCCAAAACAAACTGGTGAATTGGGTGCCTCTATCGGTGATGAGTACTCGAGACAAGCTTGTAACACCCATTTGTGCATGTGTGTGGTATTGTAATATTTAGCTTGGTATTACAAGTACTTAAGAGATATTATTTATAGAGATAAAGGATGGTTCTATATTAGTCATGGTTTGCTAAAGTTAGTCATAGCTAAGATAGAGTGGACCTTACTTTAGAGGAAGTAGAAAAGATGAGCACCACTATTTTGGATTTTAGTGTGTTGACTTGGCATTATTCCTAGGTGTTTGGCTTTGAGGAAAGAGTTGAGAACTCTTGGGCCCGCAAACCTTTTTCTTTTGGATTCTTCTTTATTCCAAGGATAGCCCATGTGAAGGAATCCTTGACTTAGTGGTTGGGTCAAGATAAGACCACATGCTTAGGGGAATATGCCCATGTGAATGGATATTCCTTTCTACTTTTTGACTTTACTTGACTTTTAGTCTAGTAACTTGAGTTACTACGGTAATTAGTAACTTTGGTACGTAACTATTTCACAAGTATATAAACAAGGGGTGAGGAGGTACTCATCATCCTTTCATTTGCAACTATCTCTCTCTCATTGAGTTTTCAAGTGAGCAATGTCTTGAGTCTTGGAGTGTTAGCCTTGGAGGAGTATGATGGAGTTTGAGTTCCTTGCCTTCTTAGTCCATGGTGCGCTACCATAATAGCCATCAGAGGTTCATCCTGAGTGAGAGACAGGACGACTTACATTTTTGGTTCCGTTGCTGGGACCTCTCTAGAAGGCAAGATAATGTTCCGCGTCCAATTCTACATTAGGCAGAAGGAGGCTATGAGAGCTCACTTGGAGAGAACATTAGGAGAGGAGAGGGCTGAACTTATGTTAGAGAACCAAGATCTATTTGTATACCCTGTAGTTCATTATGATATCTTTGAGGTGATTTTGTACATCTTGTACACATGAGAGAAATTGGAGAGATTGTGTGAGGTGTATTGCAGATTTTGGGGATTAAGGTGATTTTGGGCAAAATCTCAAGTTTGAGATCTGGACTTGAGATTTCTACACAGGATAGCTTGGGTTATCTTTTAGTTAGCACACTTGAAATTATTGTGAGAGCTTCTATGCGCACTGGGCTAGAATTTTTGAAAGTTGATAGGGTAAAGTGCTCCCGCAACTGCATGCTCTCTGGAAAATTGTACAGAGTCTGGCATTTCTTCAATTTTAAGTGAATTATCCTGAAAATTTCCAAGAAAATTCAGTGCATTGTATCCTACCTGCTGCCACAAAAATTAGAAAGAGATCGTTCTTGCGCAGGGAGAAATGAGTTTTTGAAGTGGGGGGGGGTGGTTTTCAGACCAAATCTGAAATATGGGTGCTGAATAGAAAGATGTCTAGGCCAAATGGCTTGATAAAAAGATTTGAAATTTTGCAGGGAAGGACGCCCTGGAGTTGTAATCAAGTGTGAAAAATTTCAGAGGACTGTGACATATTGGTTGGGAGATTTGAGTGACATTGTGAGGAAGGGTCAATTCTGCAGAGTGGAGATCTCATGCATGAGAAGTTTGAGATCAACAAAAAGCATGTTTGAGTGTTTAGATTCATCTTGGGAACATGGAGGGTCATCAAGAGTGGAAATTGAGATTATGCAAGGTGCCCCAAGGGTTTGAGGTGATTGTAGGGGTTGATTTGAGGAAAAGAGAGTTTACAATAGAATTTGAAGAGAGTATTGAGAGGATCCAAAAACCTACACCACTTGGAGGAAAGAGTGAGTCTAAGTGTTTTCTATGTGGAGAGAAGGGACATAAGGCAAGTTCATGTCCATTGACCTTTGAGAGCAAGAGATTGAGGGAAAGGAGAGGCTTACTTGACTTGGGTTTGCATGTTGGACCTTCTTCACCAAGATTGGGAGGGAGAAGATCTAAGACCAAGGAGTTGTGTGAGGTTTGTGGAGTTGAAGGACTTCCAAAAGGACATGAGTGTAGTGGAGTAAAAGCACTTTTGGAAACTTTGGTGAAGGATCTTGGAGAGAGTCTTAGTACAACTACAAAAATACTACCACCTTCATCAGCTAGTTCTCAAGATTAGTGATGGAGATAATCTTTCAATTTATGGATAAACTATCCATGAGAGTTAGATTAATATGCACTCTAGGATTTGATGTTGCTATAGAAATCTTGGAGCAACCTGAACCTTTTGTTTTCCCTAGAGTGGATTATTCTCAGATGGTGTTAGTCATGTATATACTCTATTAGTAATAGAGTGAGAGAAAAGAAAAGAGAAAAAAAAATTTTGAGAGAAAAGAAAGATAGTGAGGGGTTAAGATGGGAAAACTTCCAGTTTTCTTTGGCAAGGATGGAGAAGATGTGGAGGCCTTTGTGAGAGACTTCAAGAGAGCTTGCATAAGAAACAATGAGAGGAGGAAGAATGAGTGGGCCTCATTATTACCAGATTTCTTTGAGGATGCAACACTTACATGGTATGAGTCAGAATACCAAAAGAGAGAGAGGAGAGAGGGGGAAGAGGAGTCTTGGGAGACTTTGACTTCAGCACTCATTGAGAACTTTCTTCCTGATGAGAGTTATGAGAGATTGATGAGTGAGGTTACATTTCTCAAGCAAGGAGATGGAGAGAAAGTGAGAGTCTATGTGGAAAGAGTGGAAAAGTTGGAGTCCAGATTTCGCATAGTGTTGAGGAAGGGTGGGGATGATGTGGAGACTACAATGATTGGCATAGGGGCCATGCTCACCAAGAATTTTGTGGGAGGATTGAGACCACAAATTAGAAGCAAGGTGAGATATGAGAAACCTTCTTCCAAGGTTGAAGCTATCAAGATCGCAATTCGTATGGAGGAGAGTTTGGAAGGGGATGAGAGTGATTTGGTGGTGAAGGAGGTTGTGCATCCTCCTCAAGGCTACAAGTATGGTGGAACTTCTGATACTTTGGTGACAAGGGTTGCACCACAAGTAATAGTTGCTCCAGTTCTTGCACCTCCACCAAAAGATCCACTCCAAACCATCACAGAACAACTTGCAGATCTCAAGATCAATGTGGTGCAACTATGGGAGAAGAGAGAGGTGGATCAGAATGTAGGGAGAGGGCCTAGGAGTTATGGAAACTATCCATATTGAGGAGGCCAACCAGCCAACAATTTCAATGATAGAAATTGTTTTGGTTGTGGAGGAAGAGGCCATATCCAAAGGAATTGCCCAAATTCCACTTACCATGGAGGAAGGGGTTATGAGGGAGCCAATAGAGGGAAAGAAGGAGGTAGTGAAACCCAAGTGGCTCCTAATCCCAAAAAAGGTAAGGGGATAGCATCCATAGATGTGGTGGAGAGCAAGTATGAGAGGGGAGAGTGCTCAAACTCCAAGGGTCTTAATTTGGAGCTTTTGGCACAAGAGAAGAAGAGAGCTCGTTTTGCAAAGGATGTTCACTCTTCTCAAGGATTTACTTCAAGCAAGGATACTCCTATGTCTACTAGGAGCACTCGCACCTCAACACCATCAACAACAAAGACTCCAAGGAAGAAGTTGGGGATGGAGGACTTCTTGATCTCAAAGCAACAATGGAACTACAATGTGTTGGAGGATGTTGGTAGTCACAAGGCTAATATCACAGTGGGCCAATTAATTGCTTTGAACCCTACCTTGAGAAAGGAGCTTAGAGGTGGTTTGAGTTCTACAAGGAGCAAGAAGAAGAAGAAGGCAAAAGTTCCAATATCACTGGGGGTGGTGGATGCCAAGCTAGCACCATGGGAGGCTTGTGAATATGCCTCCAAGATTGATGTGAGAGTGAATGGTCACAACATCAAGGATGCATTGGTTGATGGAGGATCAGCAGTGAATGCCATGTCAGAAAGGTTGATGAAGAAGTTGGGTATGATACCCTCAAGACCTTCAACATTTGTGGTGAGCATGGCAAACAAGCAACAAGTTCGACCAGTAGGGGTGATGGATAAGGTGGTAGTTTCAATTATGGGAGTTCAAAATCTCATGACTTTCCAAGTCTTGAAGGATTCAAGCTATGACTTACTTCTTGGGAGGCCATGGTTGAGAGCAGCACGCACAACTGATCGATGGCACAAAGGGTACTTGAGTATTGGGCCATCAAACCATAGAGTCACTGTTCTTGTGACTAACACCACCAACACTTCACATTCAGATACCCCATCTTTTGATTATTGGGAATCAGATTCTGAAGAAGGAGTTTCAGGTGTGGACACAAGCATGGAAGAGGAGACTTCCACGGAGGAGGATGAATCTGAATCTGATTCAGATGTGTATCCTTTGTGTGCTATGGATTTTGCACCTAAGCCTGAGGTTTTGAAGGACCCAGATAAATCACCATTGACACTTGAGGAGGTAGAGAGAAGGTTATCTACCCTCAAGTATGGCCCAAATGTTACCAAGGAGGAGAAGGTGAGATTTGAGGAGATTTTCTGCAAGTCATCCATGTGTTTGCTTTTAGTTACAAGGATTTGAAGGAAGTCACCTTGGAGGAGCACAAGATAGAGGTGGAGTCACATGCAAGACCAATCCGCCAAAAGCAACATCGCATTAGCCCACCAATATCTTTGGTTGTGAAGGAGGAGATTGATAAGCTCAAGGAGGCTAGATTTATCTTTGAGGTGGAGAATTTAGAATGGGTGCTCCAATTGTCATTGTGAAGAAAAAGAATGGCAAGCTTCAGGTATGTGTGGATTACAAGAAGCTCAATGCTGTTACCAAGAAGGACTACTACCCATTGCCATTCATTGATGAGATCTTGGAGGAGGTTGCAAGTCATGAGAGGTACAGTTTTGGAGATGGTTATAGTGGATACAACCAAATCAAGATTGCACCAGAGCATCAACAACTCACCACGTTCACCACACCTTGGGGAACTTATGCTTTCAAGGTCATGCCTTTTGGGCTTTGCAATGCTCCAGCCACATTCCAACGGTTCATGAACAAGGTATTTGAACCTTTCATTGGGAAATTTGTGAGAGACTTCATTGATGACTTTTGTGTCTATGGGAGCAAGGAGGAGCACTTTGAACACCTAATCAAAGTCTTGCAATGCTTAGATGAGGCAAATGCATCACTCAACCCAGAGAAGTGCATTTTTGGATGTGAAGAAGGTCTACTTTTGGGGCACATCATCTCCAAGGATGGAATAGCAGTTGATCTTGAGAAGGTAAGGAAAATCTCAGACCTTCCATTCCCTTCAAGCTTGACAAAGTTACGCCAATTCTTGGGGATGGTTGGATAGTATAGGAGGTTCATCTTCTCATTTTCCAACAAGGCTTATGCATTGACCATCTACATGAAGAAGGGTGTAGATTACATAGTGATTTTGGAGGACAAGGAGGCTCTCAAAGCTTTTGAGGAGCTCAAGCAATCCCTTGTTGTAGCTCCAATTCTTGCTAAACCTGATTGGAGTAAGCCTTTCATCCTCTACACTGATGCTTCTAATGTAGCTATAGGATGCACTCTTAGTCAATTAGACCAAGATGGGCATGATCATCCAATAGCTTATGCTAGTAGGCAGATGGTTTCAGCAGAGAAGAACTACTCTGTCACGGAGAGAGAAGGGTTGGCAGTGATCTTTGGTCTCAAGAAGTTTAGACACTACTTGATTGGAGGGAAAGCCACCATTGTCACGGATCACAAGGCTTTGAAGTACATCTTCAACAAGCCTAATGTTGAAGGGAGACTAGCAAGGTGGATGATACTCTTGTCTGAGTATGACTACACCATTGAAGATAGGCCAAGAAAGAAACATGCAAATGCTGATTTATTATCTAGAGCCTATGATCATGATGGAGATGAGCCAGTGGATGATTCCTTCCCGGATGAGGAGCTCATGACAATCTCAATCACTCAAGAGGTTCCAATGGAGTACAAGGAGATTGTGGATTTTGTGACAAGAGGTAACTATCCAGAAGGGATGCATGCTAGGGAGAGGAAGGCCCTTGCAGCAAGATCTAGACCTTACATAATGGTGGAGGATATTCTTTTTCACCAAGGAGCAGATGGTCTACTTCGAAGAGCAGTGGGTAAGGAAGAGTCTATCCTACTCATAAAGGAGTTTCATGAAGGCTTAGTATGTGGAGGACACTTTGCAAGAAAGGTGACTGCTTTCAAGATTCTAGATGCAGGTTACCATTGGAGAAGGATTTTCAAGGATTGTCTTGATTATTGCAAAACTTGTCATGTTTGTCAAGCTTTTGCTAGAAAGTCTACATCCACTCCACCACTTAGATCAATTCCATTGCTAGGACCTTTTGAGAAGTGGGGAATTGATTTTGTAGGTCCTCTCAATAGAACCCCAAGGAACAATTGGTACATTGTGGTAGTTACTGATTACCTTACCAAGTGAGTTGAGGCTAGACCATTGAGGGACAAGAATGAAGATGAAGTGGGTAGATTTCTTTATGAACGCATTATCACTAGGTTTGGATGCCCTTTGGAGTTGGTTTCTGAAAGAGGAGGAGAGTTTATAGGAAGCATTACTACAGCCATGCTACGACATTTCTCTATCACACATAGAGTAACTACATCCTATAAGCCAAATTCCAATGGCTTGGCAGAGAGAACCAATCAGACCTTGTGCATGATGTTGGCCAAAGATGCAGAAATGGAGGGGGCTAAACATCATTGGGACAAGAGGATTCATGCAGTTTTGTGAGAGTATAGGACAACCATGAAGACTTCCACCGGATATTCTCCATTTCAATTGGTGTATGGTATTGAGTCTACCTTACCTATTCACTTTGATCTTCCTACCTTCCAAAGCATTCATAGGAAATTGAAGAAAGCACAAGGAGGTGATGCAGAGAAGTCAAGGAAGGAACAACTCATGGAGTTGGAAGAGGCAAGAGCAGTTGCTATGGTTCGAGTGGAGCAAGCCCAAAGGAAACAAAAGGAGAGCTATGATAAGAGGCAAGGCAAGAAGAAGGTAGAGCCTTTCAAAGAAGGTGATTGGGTAATGTTGTTTGATTCCATTCGATTCAAGAGAGTGCAAAAGAAGTTTTTACCTAAGTACTTTGGACCTTTCATAGTGAAGAAGGTGTGGGGCAATTACACCTATGATCTCAAGGAGTTGGGAGGAAGACACTTTGATAGGATTAACCATGATAAGTTGAAGATGTACCATAGAAGGTAGAGAGACCTTCACTTTGAGGACAAAGTGAAAACTTAGTCCGGGAGTAAATGTAACACCCATTTGTGCATGTGTGTGGTATTGTAATATTTAGCTTGGTATTACAAGTACTTAAGAGATATTATTTATAGAGATAAAGGATGGTTCTATATTAGTCATGGTTTGCTAAAGTTAGTCATAGCTAAGATAGAGTGGACCTTACTTTAGAGGAAGTAGAAAAGATGAGCACCACTATTTTGGATTTTAGTGTGTTGACTTGGCATTATTCCTAGGTGTTTGGCTTTGAGGAAAGAGTTGAGAACTCTTGGGCCCACAAACCTTTTTCTTTTGGATTCTTCTTTATTCCAAGGATAGCCCATGTGAAGGAATCCTTGACTTAGTGGTTGGGTCAAGATAAGACCACATGCTTAGGGGAATATGCCCATGTGAATGGATATTCCTTTCTACTTTTTGACTTTACTTGACTTTTAGTCTAGTAACTTGAGTTACTATGGTAATTAGTAACTTTGGTACGTAACTATTTCACAAGTATATAAACAAGGGGTGAGGAGGTACTCATCATCCTTTCATTTGCAACTATCTCTCTCTCATTGAGTTTTCAAGTGAGCAATGTCTTGAGTCTTGGAGTGTTAGCCTTGGAGGAGTATGATGGAGTTTGGGTTCCTTGCCTTCTTAGTCCATGGTGCGCTACCATAATAGCCATCAGAGGTTCATCTTGAGTGAGAGACAGGCCGGCTCACAAGCCATGGTGAGCAAAGACTGCATCTAAGTATAGTTGAGCAAGTTGTGGAGCGGTCACCTCCTTGGTGGTAGGGCTTACATGAATCATTTTGCTGAGCCGGTCCACAAAGACCACAATGGAGTCAAACCCTGAGGTGGTCTTGGGTAATTCACAAACGAGATCCATACTCACTTGTTCCCAACGTTGGGTAGGAGTGGGGAGAGGTTGAAGGAGCCCTGCAGGAGCTTGATTAGAAGCTTTGTTCTGTTGACAAAGTAGGCAACTACGCACATAGTCCATCACGTTATTGCTCATCTTGGGCCAATAGTAATGGCGCTTGACTGCCTCCAAGGTCTTGTCCACTCCGACATGAGCTACAATGGCCAAATCATGACATTCCGCTAGAATGGTGGTGCGTAATTCTGGGACATTTGGGATCCACAATCGACCCTCCCGAAAGGTGAGTCCTTGGGTGCTGGTGACATCTTTGGATGATTGCGCTTCTACAATCTGTGGATCAGTTTTTATAGCAGCTAGAATCTCTTGCCAGAATTCAGGGTTAATCTTAACCTCTGCCACCAAGTTGTTGGCCATTGGCATGCGGGTGAATGCATCTACAAGTTGCTTCTTACCTTCCACGTAGGTGATTGTCATGTTGAAGCGTTGTTGCCACTCTGCCCACCAAATTTGGCGACGAGATAGATCCTTTTGTGTCTCAAGGTGGACTAAAGGTTTGTGGTCTGTCTCTACTACAAATGCCTTCTCGCCTAGGTAGTGCTTCCAATGCTTGGTTGCTAGAACGATGGCCAACTCTTCTCGTTTTGTGGTGTGGTAGTTGCGCTCTACCGGTAACAACTTTCGAGAGAAATATGCAATTGGATGCCATCCGTCATGCCACTCTTGTTGTAGGACTGCTCCTATTGCTACGCCTGATGCATCTGTAGCCAACTTGATTGGATGTTTTGGGTCATACCACTTCAAGATTGGTGCATGTAGCAAGGCGGCCTTCAATTCTTGAAAGGCCAACTCTTGTGCAGTTCCCCATGTCCACTTCTTCCCCTTGCCAAGTAGTGCCGTTAAAGGCTATGCCACCTTGGAGAAGTCCTTGACAAATCTATGATAGAATCCCGTCAACCCCAAGAAGCTCTTAAGTTGAGTTTGATCTTCTGGGGCACTCCATTTTTGAATGACCCCTATTTTATCAATCAATACTTGAATGCCATCTGCACTTACTCTATGCCCTAAGTTGTCTACTTCAGACTTGCCAAACTCACACTTTGAGATTTTGGCATACAATTGATTCCGTCTTAGAATCTGGAGGACCTCTCGTAGATGTTGTTTGTGTTCTGTCATCATGCTACTATATACTAAGATATCATCCAAGAAGACAATAACAGACTTATCCAAGTATGGACAAAATATGTCATTCATTAGGCTCATGAAAGTGGCAGGCGCATTGGTGAGGCCAAAAGGCATCACAAGATACTCAAAGTGGCCATACCTGGTTCGAAAGGCAGTTTTGTACACATCCTCCTCTGCAATTTGGATTTGATTGTAACCGCTCTGCAAGTCCAGTTTGGTGAAGTATCTTGCTCCATGGAGTTGATCAAACAGGTCATCCATGCGAGGTAAGGGGTATTTGTTCTTCACTGTTTGCTGATTGAGACCCCGATAGTCAATGCACATGCGCATTGTACCATCCTTCTTCTTCACAAACAAGACATGGGCCCCATATGGTGATACGCTAGGTTGGATGAACCCTTTCTGTAGCATCTCCTCAATTTGAGTCTTACACTCCTCCAACTCATGAGGTGATAGGCGATATGGGGCCTTACAAGGAGGTGTCTTCCCCGGGAGTGTCTCTATTTTGTGATCTACTCGCCTTTTAGGTGGTAATCCTGAGGGTAGATCATCGGGAAAGACATCTTGAAACTCATCCACCACATCCTTCAATTTCTCAGGAATTTGTCCAACGAGTTGTGCACTCTGGACTTCTCTTATTAGACCCATAAAACATCTATCGGTCTTACAGATAGTTGTCGTCCCTATGATATATAGAGGCAGTTTCTGCCTGTGTGATTTTTCTTTAACCCCAATGATTGACCATTGGTGGGTTCTCACTACTTTCTTCCTCCAATCCACCATTGGATTGTACTGCTCCATCCATGGCATGCCTAAAATTGCATCATAACGGGCTAACAATATCACTCGCCACTCAATTGCTTCATGATATTCTCCTATAGAGAGGGTTACCCGTCTTGGTAATGATTCAATCCTCTCTGTTTGCCCATTTGGTAACTCTACTTCTTCACTTCCATCTCTCTCTAGATCCATTCCCAAGCTTATTGCAACAGAGCGAGACAAGAAATTCTCTGTTGCTCCTGGATCTATTAATACTCTCACTTGATTACCTTCTAGGATTCCATTCATGACAATCAATTGTGAGGTTGCCTTTCGGGATCTTTGCACATTATTCTTCTTCCTTCCCTCGCTTCTCTGCTTCCTTATTGAGCCAGTAAGGCCGCAAGGTACATTTATTGGCGATCTTCGTTTTCCAAAGTGGTTTCCACCTCCTCCTCTTCAATGTACCTCTCCATGTTGTTCAAAGATCACTTGTACGAAGGCCGAGGGCCTCTAGGGAAATGAGTGCAACAATTGGTAGATATGTGCCCAATACGGCCACAATTGTAACAACGGCGTTGTTCTCCTCAAGTCCCTTCTCCTCGTGGGACTCCATCTCTTCGTTCTTCTACCCGTCCCCACTCCCCTTGAAGCGGCCGTGCTCCTCGATCCCGGAATCGAAGGTTGCCCAATTCCATCGGTACTGTTCCACCCATGTGTGGCATTTCTGCCCGATAATGTTGAGGTGGAACTACTCCTTCACCTCCACCTAATGCTCTTGCTATTCTCTGCACACAAGCAATAGCTTCAAATACCGTGCGAGGGTTTTGCACCATGACTTCTTGGCGAATCCGCTCTTTCAACCCTCGTTTGAAATTGTTGAGAGCCTCTGCTGGACTCATGTCGGTAATTGCAACTTGTAGATCCAGAAATGCCTCCACATACTCTTGTACACTATTCTTCTGTCTCAATCCCCATAGTCGGGTTCGAGCCATCTGCACAGAATCCACCAATTGGAAATTCTTCAACAGTCCTTCTTGCATTGCTGTCCATGTGACCTCCCTTCTCTCTGCTAGCATGGATCGTTCCCAAGCATCATACCATGTGAGGGCTTTCTCGGTCAAGTACCCACATGCAAACACACCTACAACATGCTTTGTGATCTCTGTTGAGAACAATCGAAAATATCGATTCATTCTCGAGATCCAATTTTCCACTACTTCCATCGTACGCTACCCCTTGTAAGACTCGATGTTGCAGGTCTTCTTCATCCGGAGTAGCAATGTGGCTTCATCGTTGATAGGGTTTGTAGGCACAGGTGCCTCTCCAAGTACTTCAGTCGCAGGTACTAGGTTTTGAGATGGCTCTTCTTCTTGCATGGCCTGATCGTTCCTGAGGATCTGCACTTGACTTTGTAATGTCTCCATGGTCATTTTAATCTCTTGAAATTCATTCAACATGCCTTGCATTCCTTGCACCAACTCTTGCAATTGCGGATCCATGGTTCATGCGACACTCAACTGCTAATGTCTACTTCAATACAGAGTCAATATGATCACTTTGGAAGGCGCACGAACTATTGGAACTACCATTGGGACCTCCGATGCTATCACTTGTTGATAATACTCCTCACCAAAATTCCTAACCACAAAATCTCTAAACATCACTTTCGGTCTCACTACATAACGGATTTCTACTTGAGTATTGAAAGGGAGAAGATTCGGAACATTCATATCCATTACATCATAATAAAATGTAGATTGTCAAATCCCACTCTCTGTCGTATATCACCATAGGTAGAATCACCGGGTTTGGTGAGTTCATCACTCTGTCCATGAATTCCGCACCAAAGTGATAAACTAGCGATACCCTCATCTGCTCACGCTGGATGTACATAACCTTGATGTGGAATGGGTTTGAGAATGGAAAGGTAGGTGCGGGAAATTGTCCTCCCGGCGCATCCATCCCATCCGCTCTCTAGAGTCCTTCCTAAGTCTCGCGATTACTCTATGTTCTCCACCTCACATTACTCAATTTTAGTAGTTCGTGCTATTCCAAGAGGGGTGATCCACTCTCTTGGACTAGAACACTTGCTCTGATACCATTGTAATCCTCGGAGGACAAGAGAAGAGAGAAAACATAGATTGCACACTCAAACATTCGATGCCCCAAGGGAGCACCTTCTCTTTATTATATAGACAAAGAGGATCTCCTCCAAGGAAGCTCCACCATAGGATTAGGGACACAGATAGGTGACATGTCAGCAAGCTCCACCCTTGGATTACTTACTTGGATGGGTGACCTGTCTGGTCTAGGTCCTATCTGGTTGGTCAAACAAGCTTTGACCGGAGGGAATCTTTTAGGGAATCTTTTAGGGAATCTTCATGTAGGAATCTCAGAATCACTTGAGTAAGGTACCGTTGAAAAGCTCTCAACAAGAAAAAGCAAGGGTAGAGAAGGCCAGCCTTTCCTCTATTGGGGGGGGGGGGGGAATCTACACATTTTCAAGGCCTAATTCATCCGTTTAGGCCTCCGAAATTGCCTTCAAAGATTTCAGGCATATTTTGGTTGCTACTCTATTAGTAGAAGTCCCCTTTTGGTGATACCTCTTTCTGATCTGTTTAGTCCATCATGTGTAACATCCTTCCAGATGTTACCAAACCAATTCTCACCTTTAAATCATATGTCTAGCTATTGGTTCTAAGGTTCTCAAGTCTATTTCGGTTTCTGCCCTATTAGTAGAAGTACTCTTTTGGTGATACTTCTATCTGATCTATTTTGACCATCATGTATAACATCATTCTAGATGTTACCAAACCAAATTTCACATCTAGATCATATTGCTAACCCTTGGTATTACAATACCAAACCGAATTTCTTGAATACTTCCTTGTACTTTGTGGTCCATGGAAAACTTGATGTCTTTCCCAAGAGATCTATCAACAATGTGGTCACATATGCATAAATAATAGATGAACCATTGGTAAACAATTGCCAATCCATTAAATGCCCAAAGTTTTATGGTATCCTTAGGAGTAGGCCGATAGGTAATGGCTTTGATTTTCTCCTTTTCCATCTTTATCCTCTCTGATGAGACCTTATGACTTAAGAAAGTAACCTCCTTTTGCCAAAAAGCACACTTTGATTTCTTGTAGTAAAACTTCCACTAATTTAATCTTCACAAGACTTCTCATACATGATTTTTGTGTTCTATCTCAATCTTATTGTAAATTTAATATCATCCAAGAAGACCACCACATATCAATCCAATAGCCTTCCAATACTCAATGCATTTGATCCATGACAACTACCGGAGCATTAGTAAACCCAAAAAGTAAAGCTCTCTAAATGCCAATACCTTGTACAAAAGATAATCTTTTGCACATCCTCCTAATCAATAAGAATCTACCAACAATCACTTTGTACATCCAACTTTCAGAAGTTTTGTGCTCCACTTAATTGATCCAACAAGTCATCAATTTGAGACAAGGGATATGCGTTCTTCACAATTTGTTTATTAAGGCCAAAATAGTCAATACAAAATCAAAGCACTTTATCTTTCTTTTGTACAAAGAGTACTTGTGCTCCCCATGGAGATGTAGTATATCATATGAAATCCTTCTCCAACAACTTGGTCAACATTTTTTGAAGTTCCTCTAACTTCTTTCCTTTGATGAGAGTTGATATATTGATTTGCTCATGGGAGTACTACCTAAAAATAGCTCAATCTTGAAAAGCATACCTCAATCAAAAAGGAACTCTTTTGGGAAGTAATTTAAAAATACATCCGCAAAGTCTTGAACTATTTGATCAACCATTAGCTTTTGATTTTCATCAAAGTCTCCTTATGTAATAGGTTTGATCCACATTGCAAAGACAAGGATATTTTCCTCCAAAGTTTTCTCTATAGTTGCTATATTGATAAACTTCTCATCTTGGGATTAACTATTCTTAGGTGTCTTACTCAAGGGTGCCAAATAAGCTAACTAGTAATTCTTACCTTGGTATTGTACTTGAATTTCTCATCAGGTCCATCTAAATTGAACCTTATGATATTCAAGCCAAGGAAAACATAGAATGATATTATAGTGTAAGGGGTTGATTACAAATCTCATGTACTCAAAATACTTCTTGATCTTGAATGTAACATGTTGTGAGGTTCAAAATGCAAAACACTTTCTACCATCTCCCATCATCAACTTGCTACCAAGTACTTGTTTTGTATGAATACATAATTTTTCCACTAATTGCATGGACATGCAATTCTTAAAACTTCCAAAATCAACCAAAATTGTATATCATACCTTGCAAGTGAACAAAACTTGCATAGGTCAAACCTTCAATCCCATTGGAATTAACAAGTTTCCAATAAGTGGCTCAATATCTCCTACTCGGAGATATTGATACTGAAAATATCTTTGTTTCCTTGATCATTATGCTGCACCAACTCCATTGGGGTAAATGGTTGGGATCATCCATCATGGAGTGGACATTCCACAATGCTATGTCCAATTTAATAACAATAGAAGCAAACATCATTTTGTTGTAAATGCTCTTGGTCTACCATGCTAAGTGGCTCTATTGGATGGCATAAATCTCCATTGGTGCCGGCTCATCTAATTGTGATTTGTGCATTTGTATGTTTTGTAGAGGTCTAGATCAAGCCCATTTTTGGGTAACTAAGGAGTCAAAGAGCTCAACCATTTGCATGGTTTCTTCTAAATGCTTAGGTTCACGTATGGTTACTTCCAATTTGGTACATGATTTCAAGCCTCTTACAAAGCAATCCAAGCTTCACCTTCTTGTATGGCTAGAATCAACATCATGATGTTCTAGAATTGAGAAATGTAACTTCTCATTGAGTTGACCTGCCTCAATTCCGTTATTCGATCTTGTGCAATATTCATAACTTGGAATCACCCAATGATTGCACTCTTGAAGTCTTTCCATGTCAAGATTAGAGCAATAAACTACTATTGAGTTTGCTCTACCCATAATCATCATCATAGTTTTGTCACTCCATCTAATTGACTTGAAGCTAAGGAGATTTGTCTCCAATCATCTATGTGATTTGTGGCTTCAAAATAACATTCACAATCAAACACAAAATTCTCTATTGCTCATAGTAGTTTCTTGCATTCAAAGATCTTTGGTTTCAAAAATTGCACTTGATCTTCTTCTTCTCAAAATGCCACTCTCTCCAATTGCTCTTGTTGTTGACATTCACAATTACTCTCTTCTAACATTCAAGTAAGATGCTCAATCTATTGTTGCATAACAATGATAACTTGAGATATTGCCGCCATGACTACTACTCTACTACACTACCATATTATAATTCTCTAATTTTACTCATAGATGCAACAAATCCACCACTTTCCATAAGTTACAATTAGAAGGATCAGTGGCTCCTAGGACAAGGTGATTCAAAAAATATTGGCCAAAGCAAGAAATGATGAACAATTGGAAATGATGCTTTTGCAACAAACTAATATAAAATTCCCAATACTTTGGGAGAGACTGATTTGGTGGTCCATAGATTCCATCTATCCAATTCTTGCTCTAATACCAATATAAAAAACCAAGGAGTGAAATAAGAGAATGGAAGATCAAAATAGAAAATCACATTGGAAACACTCACGTGAGTGACACTAAGAATGCCTAGCATGAGCTTGAGCTTTGGTATGTATAGAAAAGTAACACAAGGCTCTTGAGAAGCTTCTAAGGAAACCTCCCTCTCAAAGTAGTCTTCTTGGAGTGCAAGCTAAGTTACTTCAAAAGCTGCCAAAGAAGTTCCCTTCTAGAAACCTCCTACTTTACATACAAGCTAAGCTAACCGTTAACTTCATGTGAAAATTACTTGATCCTTGGAAGGTAGTAAGAAGCTTCTTAGGATTGCTTCTAGATGCTTCTCCCAAATTTCCCCTTGACTCATTTCTTGCATATAATCCGTTCAATTCACACACTCAACTTGGATCAAAAACACATCGATCAACTCGAAAAACTTATCAATAGGCATTGATTATAGTGTCAATCCATAGCCATTCCAATTGACACTCGCCAATCTCTTTCCCCTATACTAAGAGCTTGAAATCTCAACATCAGAGAAGTGAGTTCTTTGGAGCTGCACTTTGAAGCTATACCCTTTTGGACTCGACCTGTAACTCCAACCCTAACGGTGCCGATGGCCTATTTCGGTCCACTTGACAATACAAATGATAGCTCTAATGGTGAGATAAATAACCTTAACATAAAATCTGGCCTCCAGTAAGTAGTCACTAAGCAACTACACTTATAACTATGATTGCCGAGGTGAACATTCCAACATTTGAGCAAATTAGCTTTGGCGTTGTAAATGTGGTGACACTACGTAGTCTACTTAATGCCACAAATCACTCCTACCAATTACATTGGTTGTAATAACTCAGACATGAATGAGTTTCTTGATTTATCAAGATAGAAACCATCGATTGTTCTAGACAATGGAATAGCTATACCATAAAGTTTTCAAACTAAGTGAAAAGCCCAAAATTGATAAGAGGGACAAACCCAAAATTGATAAGAGGGACAAACCCAAAATTGATAAAGGGACAAATTGACAAGGATGGTTGGTGTGGACAAGATGCAACACTCAGTGCACCTACACCAATCGGAACGAAACTATTTGCCGCACCAGGACCCTAAGGCAGATTGTTGGTAGGAGGAGCAAATTTCCACATGTAGTTTTTGACGAGGTAAAGTTCCTACAGCAGGCAACACTTTGACGTACACTCTCTGCCGGCTTTGACAGTGCTTTGGAAACCCACAGATATGGTGGTACCCTCTCGGACGAAGCTGAAATGCCCACTCACTGTCGAGCAACACTTTTCTGAGTGGTGCTCAGAAAAAGATAGTTAAATAGTTTGCTAAGTTAGAACTCTCCAAGTTAACAAGTTAATCCTTCAAGATGGAGAGTTAGAACTCTCCAATTTGACTAAATATTCAAATTATTGGGGGTATGGAAACATTAGTTACAATGTATTGGATATTGTTCACAATCTTAAGTTACATAGATAGTATATGTTTGGTCATAGTATATGTAACCGCGAGGTGGTGTGGCATAGTTGTTTCATGTATGTATACCTAACCGTGTTTCAATATAATATATTTTCAAAATTAGATTAGTTTATCAGAACATGAGTAAAAGTAAGTAAGATGTCCTAAATTGTGAAATAAGTAACTAACTGCTCTAAATTTATAACATGAATTCCAGTTAATTCCATAATTTCTGTTACTTTGAATGAACGAATCCGATCGTTTATATCTTGAATTTATGAGAGAGAGTTTAGAACCTATATTAACTTGTTATCTTGGTTATCAATTCACCAATGATTGATCCATATGTCCTACAGATACAATGAATGAATAAATACCCCTTTCAGAATTGAATGATAAATTCCCATTTTGAATTCCTGTAGCAAATGAATTAACTAAATACTTCCATCTTCCAGTTCAATTTGTGGACATTCCCCTGTTTACATTTCTCAACTGCCCGAGCTATAATGTAAGCTTGGTCGGAGTTCTCTCGGTATCAGATTGCAACTTCTTCGATTTGTCAACTGCAACTTCAGATAGTCATCAAGGCCACGTCCAAGGCACCATGATATGTTTTGGCAACACAATCCCAGCGACCAAAGGGAACGTTGGGAGTCACACTGCTAGCTTCCATTCCTGCTCAGCTCTCTAGAGCAACGAATCTCCTGATCATTCAGCACCACTACTAAATTCGTGCGCTGTATCTGTAGTAACTTATTCATACCACCTTGTGCATCTAGAACGCACTTGGCAGGTGCATCTCACACCACCCATGTGCACCCATAACTATGGGAACTTGATTTTGGAGCTGTAGTGCGCTACGAACTCGTCGAGTAGCGCTTTCCATCTAGAGAGACTCTGTAGCTCATTCGAGGAAGACTTCCAAAACAGGGGTCACACACGAAACGGTCCCGAGAAGTAGCCATAGGCAAAATGATGTGATAGGGAAAGAGATGAAATGGAACTATGTGCTGCAAAACTACCCATGATAAATCTTCGTCGAGACTGTTGCACAACCTGCTACGACGGTAGAGGTGATATCTCATTCCAAAGGAGACAAATATATTTGCTTCTGGGTTTGTGAGTTGATAGAAATAATCAAATTTCGGGTGGAATCAAGTGTGAGAGTCAAGTGAAGCTATATCCTTCTATTCTCAGACACCGTAAGGCTCTAAAGTGCCTTATCTATGTACAGTTCTGTCTCAAAGATAGTCATATTTCCGAAAAACCTTGCAGTCACAGGTGCAAGGAATATCGAATGGCTGAAAGAATGATGCGGATGGTGCACTGTATGTTACACAAGATCTATTTGTACTCCAACATCATGTTGTTCTCTGGGTTCATACCGATGCATGCGCGCATCACATTTTCCAACATTGCTCGCTGCTTGGCCAAGGCGTTCACTACGGGAGTACCTGCTGGGACCTGCAAAGAATTGAATATGCATCACCAATCTTCATATCACAAACAAATCAAGGTGAACTTTTGTACACGAGTTTCAAAATCACCAAAAGGATTTGCTAGGTCAGCAAGTCAAATGATTGACATCTCAAAATCCTTACAACCGTGTACCACCCACAGTTCTTTCTGCCGTTCCTTTCTGCATTCACTACTAATATTGTGACTGCTGACATGGGTGTACAGTTTCTCTTTTAAGCCCGTTGGTGCATAAACAAAACAGTTGGTCGAGTGTAGGTGACAGGATACGTACCAAAGGTGCCTTCGTCAAATAGCTCAAGAGAGTGGCTACAGGGTGGAAGGATCTGAATTTGTCCTGCAAATACAAGAAACAATTCCTAAATGTTACTTTCCATACGTCCATTCATGTGCAGAAGTGAGATGATGATGATCTTAAACAAAATTCCCATCCAGACTGATCTGAAACACGGCTTCCCACCCATGAGACTGACTTCCATTACATAATCAGCTGAAACGTCACACCATGAGCAAACTCAAGTAACCTGAACGCATTTTGCTAGTAAGGTGGAAAACAGACCTGGCCGTCTTCCTTCAGAGTAATTCTTGTGCACAGTTCAGCTAGAAGCACCAAGTCAAGAATGAGCGGAGCGGCAAGCAGAGAATCTTCGCAGGTGTTATGCATAACGATGGTGTTTCGTCCACCCATGAAAATTTCTGAGGTGTACTCATCCATGGCACGCTTGCTGTCGGCAACGTATGGTACATACTGCAAGAGCCAAATATTACTAGTTAGCGATCTTTTGATGAGGTTGCAGACCCAGTGGCTACTGTTGATGAATGTTTTCCCACTTTCAACGTGGATATGCCACGCACCGAGAGAAAACAGAGAGCACAATATAATTAAAATACATCCCATCACCTTCACGAGCACCGAAATTTCATTATAAGAAGTTACGGCTCATCATGTAGCATCTCTTTACCTTGATGACGATCACGTGGTCCGGGTGCTCTCCCGGGCCGTAAAGAATAGAGTTACTGGACACCATGTCATCCACAACGTTACTTTTGGAGATTTCCTTCGATCGGAAAGTTTGGGGTGCTGATAAATTCATCCCGTCGTTGTTTCCGAGATGGTTGTAACTGACAATAGATGTAGGCTGCAGGACACAAAATGGCAAGAATTAGACCCGGAACGTTTGGCGCAACTCTCCCATTACTTCGTACGGTACCAAGAGAAATCTCCGCAAGCTTAGCAAAAGAGCTTTACAGAATTTTTCATTGAGAATCTCTGCTCGAGCTGGAAGTGATCTGTTCGTCATTGACAATCTCTCAGTTTCTCTTCCCAATTCAAATCACGGCTCGGAGAGATGAGGATCGGTCTTACCTTAATACCAGCGCCAACAAGGAAGTCGACAAGGACGGATTTCATTTTTGTCTGTCCGCTCTTGAAGTCATCACCACCAATAAGGACATTCTGCTCAATAGCGAAGTCGATAACTCCTGAGAGCACAATCGATCATCAATTCAACGACAGAGAAGAGAAATTCTCCATATTGGGACAGAACTGTAGGAAACAGAACTCATAAATTTGAGCAAGACACAAAGCTCAAGCCTCATGGGGAAGCGTGACTCACCGGGTACAAAAGTGTTCTGGGGACTGCCATTGATAAATGGAACTTTCTCGTGAACGCAAGCAAGGGCGTACAGAGTCGAAGGTGAGATCTCAGCCTCGTTTTTCTCCAGAGATGCAAACAGGTTGTCTTTGGTGTCATTCAATCCTACAATGACATCGCTGTAACGTTCCGTATTGGCGGTCCACAGCACGACAACTTTCTCCACCTTGGTTTCGGACTTGAAGACCCTGTTCGAATTCGCCACGGCAATCAAGATGAATTAAGTGTTTCTATTTGAACGAGCAGCAACACACGCAACAACACTCACAACCGGCGACAAATGGAGCAAAGAAGCCTTCTTAAGAATCTAGAGGGGAAAAGAAGAAGCTGTAGGGATTATACTCAACTAATTACCCTACCAAAAGCGCGGTATAGCATCTGATCACTGGAGAAAGAATGTGTAATGTGTAGACCAATCAAGTTTCACCAGGCATTGACAAAATTCCTTACCTACTACATCCTTGAAGGGAAGGTTTCGACGCCTGTGGATTAGACTCCTATCCAAGACAATTCTATCCAAGACATATTGGAAGAACCACAATGAACAAGACATCTGTATGATTCTCACCCTCGCAATCTTCACAATCAGACACTACGTTTCAAGCGAGGGCTAAAGCTGAATGTGGTGATGCACAAGAAATAAAAGTCCAGTATCTTCAACGAGAAGTGCTTATTCTGTCTGGTGTTAAATACCTGATGTCCTTGATAAGCTGCTCCATTTGCTCCTTCTTCGTGCCCTTAATACAGTGGTCAGCTCTGGCTCCCTGGTTGGCCGCAATGAAATCCGGATCATAGATACCTTTCATTGGCACCATGTCCTGCATATGGGGGCGCAGCTGCTTCTGCAGGTCGATGTCCAACACTCTAGCTCTGTCCATTGCATCAGCCAGATTCATGCTGGAGATATCCCATCCTCCAAGGACAATGTCATTTGGATCAACCTGCAACCTCCAAAACGATCTCCTTAGCCAAAGGATCACAATCCAACTTGAATATGGAGAGCCAAAACTCCCTCTGCCAAAAGAAGGTGGTGGATTCGGATTCTTAAGACTCTGTCGCATAAACTGATCAACACAATGTCTAGGAAATGAATACAGTAACTGCAGATATTTGCGTAGAGAAAACCGAGACCACTCGGTACCGCATGGCAGAGGAACTGAAGGAACAGGAACACAAATCCTTGAAGCGCATCTCTTACCATGGGAAGGATGCTCTTGAATGGCACGTAAATCTCCTCACCACTGTAAGCGCCAATGTGACAAGTCGAGGCTTGAGTGAGGGATCCAAAGTAGTTGGCTCTCTGGACTCCATCCTTGGTAACCCATGAAATTCCCCTGAATCGCAGAAGTTAACATGACGTTTGAAACGTCAGCCAAGGATCCTCGACGAACAAATTTGATTCATGTAAACAGGCTACGACCCACGAATTGAACCTTACACCATCCCAGCAAGGACATAGAATGCCGAGACAATCAGACCGGTTCCACTCACTCTCTGTTGGCAATGATTCCTCCGGTGAGAGTGCTTCCATTGTTACCACCCCATCCAACCAGCATCACCCTGCAATAATGATGTTCGAGCCAACAAGTAAGCACAAAAGCAAAGTCAGAGACCTGTCAGTCATCACAACTTCAACAAATTCCATTACTCTTATAACCAAAACTACATGTCGGCAAAGCAACTCACCCAAGCTTGGGGACTTTGCGTTCAGTCTTGAACTCATAAGTAACGCTTTTGGGGCGCACCACCCACTCATACTTGCCATCCTTCACATCATGGACCAATTCTGTGGTCTGGTACTGGTAAGTGGAGAGAATCTCCTCGTCCGTGTACTTCACATTCTCACTCTCTACGCGGAAATTCTCGACCAACATTTCGACGAGCTGGTGACAGGGACAACCACTTGCAGGAGATGCTGAGGAAGTGGGAATAACACAGACAGGGAAGGAGGAGTCGAAATGACAGACAGAAGAGAAGAGAGGATACGAAGAAGGGAGGGAATAAGAAGACCTCCTCGAGTGAAGCAGAGGATTCTTAACAGAAGGAAGAGCTGGCTACCACAGAGGAGGTAATGGCGCCTGGTTACTTGCGACTGGACGATCTTGGCGTTCACGTTCTATATAAATATAGGGGGACCTCGCCCCACCATTCCTCCTCCTGCCAGCCCCGGCCTCCCGAGCGAAGGTTCCTCTGTTCCTGTCAAGAGCAGTGTTCCGCAGATGCCTGCAGAGCCACAAACCTTCTTTTTGTCCTTCATTCCTTCTTCGCCCGTTCTCCAAATCCCAGAGGTTATTGACGAATTTCATACTGGTAAAATTGCGGCCTATTTTCCACCACCAACGTATCACCAGTTTTGTGCTTTGAGCCTTAGAATGTGAAGAAGGGGCAGGTGGGGGATTTAGTTGTTGATTAGAGCTTGTTTATAGCGGCCGTCAAATTGCAAGGACATAAGCGAGAGTAGGGTGGAAGGTTTTTCTCTCCAAGCTTAGCTGACCTCGTAGTAGAAGTTCTTCCACCTTAATTAGATTTCTCTCTCTAATTTTCACCTTAAGTAGGGTGAAATTAGATATGAACTTGTTTCTATCATTCATCACACACTCTAAGATAATCAAGATAATTATTATTTTAATCCCTCCTCCTCTTGTTAAGCAAGGTAATGATTCATACTTCTTTTGTATCTTTGCATGAACAGAGTTTTGTTGGCTCAAGAATGTAAACACCAAATGTCAAATTTGTCATATATGGGAACAAGTATTACTTTAAGGACGTTAATACATTAATCTAATATAATACAATAACGTTATGCTGAAGCCAAGTTGTCAAGTACAGAGTTGATGAAGCCCTGCTGTTACAACACTGGATGACTCACCAGCAAAATGTGGAAGGAGATGAAATCTTCAACAGTGTTTCTCAAGTCATGTGTTAACTGTACCTTCACATGGTGCACATCAGAGAGTACAGTTATAGACCTAGGGGTTGTGTCATCGTCGTCCATGATGCTCTTCCTACGAAGTAAGGAGAACCCACTTGTCGAAATCCCCAGGATTCGACAAATGGCAACTCAACAAGTGCTGGAATCCACCATTATTGCACTATCCATGAAGGCGGCCTACATGCACTTTATGGAATATCGGAATGATAAAACCTCCATTTCATCATAGCGTCTTCTCTTATATTCTACATATTTAATTCTCTCTTCCGATACATGCCCTCCACTTATCCCCGAGTCTCCTCTCTCTCCCCCTCTCGTTACATGGCCTCCACTTAGCGTTAAGCCTGATCTCTCATCACGCTAACTTTCTGTGTCTTGGTACATGTCGTCCACTTATCGTTGAGCTGCTCTCTCGTTATGCTTCACTTTCGTGTCTCTTGGATCATGATCCAGTTCTGTGTCTCTGTACATGCCCTACACTTATCGTCGACTCTGAACTCTCATCATGCTAAATTACTGTGTCTTGGTACCTGTCTTCCTCCTATCGTTGACTCTGCTCTCTCGTTATGCTTCACTTTCGTGTCCCTTAAATCACGATCCAGTTCTATGTCTCTGTACATGCCCTACACTTATCGTCGACTGGCTCTTAGATCATGATCCAGTGTGACTGTGATCCATGTCCGTGTTTCGGTACATGTCCTACGCTTTCGTGAGAGTCTGCCTCTTAGATCATGATCTACTCCTGTGTCTCGGTACATGTCCTGTACTTCACACAGTAAGCAAACGAGTATGCTCTTGCATTATAACCCAACCGTCGAAGTAACTACGGTGTTCCATCAGAACAGACATCTGTTCCCGTTCTGTCTACACGACATCAAGCACGAACTCGGGAAGACCTTCAATAGACATGTAACTTTGTGCTTATATAGATAGCTTATCGTTTCCAGTGTATGCTGTAGATTACTATTAACTGTTCGATTAGTTATGATAGGATTGTAGAGTTAAGACTGTTCATTATTTCGAAATGAGTAAGAGGTCAAAAAATAACAACAATCGGGGAAGCCTCGGTTAAATGGAAAACTTGATTACATCGGTAGAAAATTGTATGCGATCGATCTTGTATTCAAGTGGGTATGGTTACGTCTAACAGTTCAATAAATTACTGATTGTTCCTATCTATTCTACATGAGACTCGAAACATAATACGGATTAGATGGAAGCTTTTACATCATCAACTACATGAATCATCATACATATTAGGCACAGAGATTCACCATGTGGATAAGAGAAGAATCTTACACTTATTAGAAGTTCGATACCTGAGAGTCTCGATCTTGATCTTCCTAACCCATTGCAATAAACAAACATCGGTCGACTCGAGTTGCGGCTTAACAGACTGAAGAACATGATTAGAGTGTAAATGCATATCTGCCACACATCCAATCCTCGTACTCTTACTCTGAGAACATAAGGAGTACGAGGATTCGTTGAAACTCTAATTGACAAAGAGTGGACACTCAACTTCTTTCACACTTGAATACAATATGATAAGCGAGGCTACGGAAGTCGGAAATCCGGCTCTTCTAAGCACAAGAGCCAAATTCGAGGTAAACTGCCTCGGGCTATGTGCTACGGTAAGATTAGAAGAGACAACCACAAATCCAGGACCATGGGAGCGTTTAGAGAGAGGCAGGTGGCGTCTGCATGGTTGGTCTAACACCTCACATTTCTTCTTTTATTGTGGGGCTTCTCATTGGCAAGTTCATCTACACGTGGTATGATCAGAACTCCAACACCTCACCTTTTCACCACAGATGATGATTCAGTTTCTCTTCCCATTCATGCAGAGAAACAGACACAAACCAGCCTTTTCATCCATCGCCAAGACATATTTCATCGGCCTATTTCCCAGACATCAGGCCTCAGACAAGAGACCAATTGGTACAGTACTCGAAGGTAGGGTAAATCAGCGTCTCGTGGTCTGGTACTGGAATGGATGGTTCTGCCTATGGCAGAAAACCGTCGGATGTGCTTTTGTGGGTCGAATGTACATTTTTGGAGAACCGCGATGAAGTAGAGTGGAGAAGTTCGTAGTGAGTTACCACCAGTTGTCTTATTCGCTGTTTCAATGTAAAATGCAGTGGCGAGGTCTGAATGGAAATTATGGAAAGGAGGTCCGAAGTTTGAAAGACTCTTGAGAGACCATCTTCTGAGCAAAGAAATCGAGGGCATCCAATGTTGTCCTTTGCGCTTGAATTGATTGTCATAAAGGAAGAAGGCGACCGCGTAGGGAAAACGAAGGATGGGAAGGCCCCATCAAGCCGTACAAGGGAGAGACAAAAATGGTAACATGGGGCTAAGCCCCAATTGTCATAAAGATGCGATGGAATAACCATGGCCTCAGTGGCTGTGAGATCTCTCTGAGGTGCGACGTAGAAATGATAGTAGTTTGCGGTGCTCCGCTATCCCCACCTTTCCTGGGTGGAGCAAGCTAAATTTTTAGCGCAAGTCCATGAGAGTCAGTACACAAACATTCTGATCGGCTGATATGGCGGCAGCAACATTTGAAGAGATCCTGTCCTCGAACGAGATACCGAGGGCGGCCGGACACGGTGAAAGCCGCGCTGACAGTGAGGACACAATGCTCTGCATTTTGGCGTCTCGTGGCTTTTCAGCAAAACTTTTCTGAGCAACGAAGCAACCGGTCCCCGTTGAATGTCATCAAATCTGACATGTCCAGATCTGTTTAAGATTCGAGGAAATAACAGACTTTAGTACACTAGTATCAGCTGTTATCATGAATGTCCACATGCCTCGACACTGTCATCACCTGATCAATGTCGTTTAAAATCTAATAGAGTTTGTCCGAATTCAGATTCAATATGGAGGGGGAAAACATTCCGAGTGAAGTACGCAACATTCTAATGATCGGCGACTCCACCAGATTGGCAAACTCAGCTGGAACCGTGGTCTCATTTTCAAGTCCATCTTGGAGCTACTTTGTGGAATCAGAACTTACACAACTGTCAAATTCTCGTTCCGGAGTCGGCATCCTGTGCCTAAACACTTTGCAGTAGATGGATGGGTCTTCTCTCTAGAACAGATGTCAAGCTGGCCCCTCAACTAAATCCCCGGTGCACTTGCGTCAAATTTGGGTTGCAAACTCGTGTTTCATTTCGTAAAATTTTGTTGTTTCCTGGCAATGGAAAAGTATCAAACCATGGTCTGGGCTTTTATCAAAAGCCTACCCTGCTTCTGCAATCACAAACGGACCACCGAAAACTGCCTGTCTTATGTAGCCGCTAGAGAACTGGCACGAGAAACTCTGAAGTACGAAAAAGCATCTACTTCTCGCTTACAAGAGCTACGCGGACCACTAACGTTTTCTCTGGCACTTTACTGCAGGTTTGCAGAAAGCTCACCCACGTGTCAGCGGACTACCCAACAGAATGTCGCACTCCACGGCGACTGTCACTATTGACCACAATGCAAACGGTGAGTGAAAGTGCTAGCAACGTCGTTACCCCTTGCCTGATACCTCTCCAGCACTTTGCAATGGCGCGAGGACAAAGCACCAAACATTAGCCAGCTGAAGTAACAAGACGGTTCCATTTCTCTATCACGGACTCTGTAAAACCCAGTCTCAGTTCTCAGTGCGTGCAGTGGGTGATCTCGAAGTAAATTCCTCCTTTGAAGAAGCAGACGAAACAATTGTGAAACCCAGGACGGGCACAGCAAGCTCATGAGATTTATAATTGGTCATAACACAGCAAAGTAGCAGAAAACGTTAACGACAAGTGCCGGGGACTTAAGAAGCGCCTTAGGGTGGTAGAAAGAGAACCGCTCGGCCTCGTCATTCACATTTTATTGGTCGGACGAATGTTTCCGTTTTTTGGACTTCTTCTCTTTATTTTTCCTACCAAAAAGACGATCTATGTCATCAGTAGGTTTATCCACTTTCTTCGCTCCAACTGAGCTGCCGTTCCCAGTATCATCCTTCTCAAGATCTCTGCCGCCTAAGGGGACTAGGTCTTCCTTCCGCTTCGCAAAACTAAAACCAAGTTGGGCCATAGGTCCTTCCAAGTCGAGGTCGTTTTGAGAGATCTTCGGCTTAGTTGATTTGCGGTCCTTGTCCACCTTTTGGGGTGCAATTTCCACTTTGACTTCGTCCTGTTCATCTGGTTGCTCTACCTCAGAGACCGAACTAAACAACTCTGCAAAAGCTTTCTGAGTCGTTTGCTTTGTGCTCTCTTTTGTTCGCCATTGCTCTGGCCTTTTAGTGTACCTGTTAGTAAGTTCAACCAACAATAGACAAAGAAATTAGAGATAAATAGGAAGCATTTAAGTAAGTTTTTTCGAAATCACCTGTGGACTAGTCAACATTGTCCACTAAAATACTTGTCCTAAGCACGGTACCTATGAGAGCGATAATCAAAAGAATACAAAATGCATGATGTGACCTGGTCACAATTCTTTTTAACAATTACACATTATCAAACCAGCCTTTCGTTATCGTTAAGTCACTACCTCGGGTGAAATAATCACAAGAATACATGATGTAATGTAGGACACAGTTTAGGACTCTCGACTACAGCATAGACTTGAGAAGCGAAGTAATCATGCCGTGCTATTATGATGTGTTGCGTGCTTGGGCAGACGTAGTTCATGGCCAAACAGTTGATGTCAAGACTTACCCGATGATATCACACCGCCTTGATATGCGGGCCCCGTGCCGACTCTTCGTCAATTCCGCCTGCACTGTCACCAACTCGGCGGCAATTTTCTCTTTCAGCTTGATATCCGCTGCTGTATAACACTTTTCCACTGTGAAGCAGCTGATAGGATGGAGTGCCAACTCGGCAAAGTGGCCCTCGAACCTAACATAGATTTGAACTGAATCAGCTGTTTGATCAAAATCGATCAGGAAAAACAGGATAAAAGTACAGTATTGTTTCCTATGGTTTACCGAAAGTCATAAAGAGAACCGACTACTAGCTCTAGTGTATCCTCAGATTGAAATCTTGATGCACTCCCGCGGGACTGAAAAACGTGAGCAAGCGCAGGAAGTAAGCCAAGAACGGGACACGATAGCCTCTGCTTACTTCGCTATAATCCGGTGCTTGTGTTTTGGAGGAGCGGCAGACGATTCGAGAAATGCTTCCAAAACACGACTTCCGCTCTGATCTCTCACAGCGTGCAGTAGGCTGACAGCTTCAAGAGCAGCAATGCTTGAACAGAACTGCTGACTGCACTCCTGCACGACTCTACCCAGTATACACAGACCACATTCAGTCACCACAATATTATACCACAATCTCACCTCATTACTATACTGTGTTTGGCAAATTACGCTTAATCATTCTAGCGAGATCAGCGAGAAAGAAAGACGATAATGGTGATGGATGGGACATTCCTACCTTAGGGAATGTCAAAATTGTTTGCAAAATGACGGAGCCGATAACAGACATCTTGTTGTCAGATAAGGAGTCCAAGTCCGGCGGAAATGCTCCGTTCTTCGCACTCTCGAGGTGTAGCAGACGCGGTACGATGTCAACTGGAGATGCCTTGTTCGAATTTATCGCAACAGCAAGCGCTCTACATGCCTGCCCACGAAAGTTTGTCTTGAGTAGAATTAGTGAAGTGAACAAATGAAACAGCTGATTACCTTGCTCATCGAGAAAGAGCGCACTCAAGGTGTGTAGACGGGATAAAATGCATTAGCACGAATATCTTGACATAACACCACTGTTCAACCAATTTGCTGTCTAACCCTGACATGTTAAGGTACGTTGACATGCCACCCAGGGGGGGGGGGGGGGGGGGGGAAGGGGTGAGTCCAGCAGGGTCAAGATTGCTCCTACCGGAAACTGGAAGGGTACTTATTATTAAAAACTTCAGTACGGCGCATACCTCTCGTTGCTTGGTGTGAAAACGGCCACAGGCAGACAGCAAAGCCGCGAGAACACCGGCTCGCTTCTCAAAGATGATGTCAGTAAAGTTCCCTTCCAGTTCGTCGAAGATCATGTTGATCTGTCATAGTATAGTGCCAAGGATGACCAACTTGAATATCAGACGACAACCGCCCTATGTATATTCTGTGAGAACAATGATTTATTTCCAGGAATATGCTGATGGTCTGCACTAGTAATCCTCTGGCATTGAATCCTATGGATGCATGTAAGTCACTGATTCATAAACATACCTGCCCTTCATGTCTGGCACACGAAATCAGCACTTGGACGACAAAATTGGCGGACGGATGGAGAGAGAGTTTTAACAACCGCTTCCTAAAGAATCTTTGAAATATCTCCACGTATAGAGGATTTGGTGCACTTTGAATGATGACCTGTATCAGCACATGTAGAACAGTATGGGTGGGCCAGGTACCACACATGGAAGCAGTAAATAATCAGTATGAGCATATCTGTCACTCCTTGATCAGATATCTGTCAACCTAACAAACAACTAGAGGGGCTGGCTGGTGGCAATTGAAACTCTAGCAAAAACACTCGAGAATCGTGCATTTCAAACGAGACCTCTGTGCCTACTGAAGTGAGTCGCAACGATTGTTCATGTGTAACGAGATGGACGTACATTTTCCCGGTCCTTCAATAAGCAGATGTGAAGGTACAAACTTTGTCTCTCTGCATAACCTCTAACGTTCGATACGGCATATAACTGATCATTAACCAGCTCACTAAGAACATTCTTCGCAGCGGTACGTGGAGGGTTACAAAAGTGAATTCAGGAATTACCTCCATAAGGTGGCTGCTACTGCGATCTTCCATTGCTGATACAATGTCTTCTACAGGTGCGTTCTCCAAAACAGAACCCTCTTTGGTTTTGCTGTCCATTTCGCAATCTAGAATTCCTGCAACAGCCTGTGTGATTGCCTCCTGGTTCCCTTGCAGCGCCTTTAATAGCCCCTGTTGACAACACATTGTTAGACACTGTGAAGGTAAAAAGAGGTTGGGATACGTTCGGCCAAGACCTATGCACTGCTGCTTGCTGCCATAAGTAGTGATCATCTGGTTCCCTCTTAGACTGTGCTAACGTGACACCAACAAACGTTGCAATGTTTCTGCTTGTAATTTTCAGATATTATTAATTTACTCGAAGTGCAGGCTACTGTGTCCACCGAGATCCGTAAGAACTTGATAGCGCGTACAAGTTCGTAATGTGCTTCTCCAACCTATACTTCTACTGGGCCAGCGTGTTTAAATCTCACTTTATAGGTGACCAAATGACTCGGAACGTGAGGGACTGAACAGGAACAGAGGTACATGAAACCTGAGCTTATGTGACATATGACGTTCATAATCACCAGGTAGGTGTACCTGCAGTACTGGACCTCCAGACATATCAGCTCGCACCTGTGCCATGCTTCCTTTCGAGCTGTGCAAAATTGTTCTCACTAAATTCTTGAGTAGCTTGGGGAACGCAAGTCCTTTCGGCCGCATGACGTCCTTAGACCGAAACGATCCAAGCTTATTACCAAGATTCCTCGTTTGCTTTGCACCTCCCTTTACTTGATCAAGGAGGTCGGCCGTTTCGCCACTCAGAAGAGACAGAAGGCAGCGAAACACGTGTGATCCATATCGGTTGCACATGACATCCACAGCCTGAGCACCGAGTTCCTGCATTGTTGCCAATTCGAAAAATTACATGCCTTTAAATGAAGTACGGCTTCCTCCAAGCCCGAAGAAGACTAATCACAACTGACGCAATCCAGCTTTTCATGGTTAAATTCATTATTTCCACATTTTATGAATTTTCTTGCAAGTTAAGATGATAATCGAAATTCATGAAACAGGAGAATAAAAACCTCCACAGACTCTTAAACCATGTTATTCTACTTAAACCACTCTGCCCCTTAATCCTTACTTGCGTATACACCCCGCCAGGCCTCGGAACGACTTACATCGACCAACGAAATAGTCTTAATTGCGGTCAAATTCCACTCTCTCGCTGACCCCCATTCCATGCAAGATCAATTAGAGTTTACTGATGATAATGCCAATTTTCAGGGCAGCAGAAGAGGAGCTCGTACGAAATTCTTCAAATCTAGCGATTCTGCGTAACCCCTAAACCCTACCCAGATTGACAAAGTAAGTTTGCTCTCGGCGTATGCCAATTCACCTACGGATTCTCGTGCATGAGACATACACAACTAGTATCCACCGGTAGAACGATAAAATTGAATTAACATTTCAGTGCCTCAAAATACCTGGCAAATATTGGACAGGGTGGACTCAAGTAGCGGAAACCAATCCGCCGAATGGGCGGTATCATCAATCAAAGCTCTCGCAACAGACTTTAATGCCCCCTCCACACTGTGAGATGCTCCGGGATCTACAGCCATACTAACCGAGACAGAGCTACAACGCTGGAGGAACTGAACAATGTGAGAGACATCACAGTAACTAAGTAAAGTTTCCAAAACCCTGCCGCAACCAGGATCGCAGGCCAACTGCAATTCCTGTCCTTTAGTTTCCTCCAATGCACTAACGCAAATATTCTCCCTCTCTTCCTCATTCCCTCCATCTTTCACCAGCGCTGCAATCTCCAAAAAGTAGCTCTTCGTCGAAGGATCTAACCGTTTCCTCGATAAGCTCAACCCTTCTCCTCCTTCTTCCGATTTCCAAGCTTGGAATTCTTCACCATGCTGCTCCTCTTCCTCATCATAACGAGTTGTTCGGCGCTTTTCCCCACCTCTACCTCCTCCTCTCCCTCGTGCCCCACCCCCTCGGCCACCCCCGGAACTCTTTTGCCTCTTCTTCATAATGGGCGAGAACTCTGCTTCTGCTCTCTTCCTGCTTAGCCCCATCCCATGGAGGTTCAATTTCGTCGAGAAGAGAATTGCAATCTTTCTCCTCTGCTGGACTTCCCAGTGCCTAAACCCCTTTCGCTGGAGCGAAGACTCCGCTTCCAAATCCTAGCGAGTTGGTCGCCTGACGGATTAGGGCACTACAATTGGGTTGGGTAAAGATGGATTCGCCGACAAAACCTAAACCCTCAGTGACAAAGAAGTGATCGGAGTGCAAAACTAGCCGAAAAGCACCTCTGATGTGCCCGGGGAAACTGGTTTTGGGACGGGGTTTGTCTTCGGCGACGGAAACTTTTGCCTGTCGTCTGAGAACTGGGTTGTATGTGTTGTACTTCTACGTTTCTTTTCCTACTACTGTTTAATCGCACGACAAATTTAACGAATCATGTCTCGACACTTTCACCCTGTTAGTGTCATGCCTAACCCTCAGTGATTAGAGAACCAAATCCTCAATGATATTCCACTGAGTCACGCAAAACTATTTAGGTTTGGGAGAGGCGAGGTTTGAATTGAGGTTGAAAACATTTTTCTTTAATGGAGCTCGATAGCTTTATAGGTGTAGTGCTAAATTTTGGTAGTTTATGAAAACTTATTGAAAGTGTGTGGTAATGTTTATGGTGTGTGATAATTACATGATTTTGTAGTTTTAGACTATGTATCATGTCTAATGACAGTAAAGTTCAAAACATAAACATCAAAGCTATATTAAAGCTTCTAATCTTCATTTCTCAAGTGATTGTAATTTATGAAAAACTTACTGAAATTTATATAGTCTGATAATTACATGATTCATCTGTAGTTTTAGACCATATCATGTCTAATGACAGTAAAGCTCAAAGCATAAACATCAAAGCTATCTTAAACCTTGTAATATCATGTTAACAAGTTTTGTGACAGTTACTGTAGAGTATCTCTCCACGTTATAGGCACTTGTGACGAATTCTGGCGACAATTTCTGTTACAGGAATCAAATATAATATTATAGAACATGAGATCATTTGGAATCTACAACATAAATTTTTCTGGTGTCGAATGATGTCGAATAATGTATGTTTGCTGTTGTTCTATATGAGAAGACAATAGATTTGCAGAAAATTCAGTTATCATAATAAGCTCTTATTTGGATCCATCTTAAAATGACTGATATGTCCTGAGATACATACGTTGCGCACTTAACTGCGATGATTTTCCACTACCAGATCCTTCCATTTACATCTATCTAAGTATCTAGATAAAACAAGAAAATCTGCAGGTAATGGTTTACACTTGCATTCGTGCATCTCATTCACCACTGTTTCGTTTCGAGTTTTCGACGTGAAATATGCACTTCTCAAGAAACTTACTCTAGACTCCGTGCTTTTGGACTACAATTCAGATTTGTGGTAAGTAGGTTCGCACAGTGTTAACGGGCCCAACAACAAGTGGCTGAAAATTCTCATGCTTTGTTTCGGCGTTATGTGTGATTGAGAAGCAAAATCGGAAGTTCACTTCAAGGTTGAGAGGAAATAGGAGGCCAGAACAGACCCATTCTGCCTAGTATGACCGACATTCCATTTTGAAAAATAGATCGAACTAGAGTAAGTTATCGAACCTCGAGCCAGTTGATTAAACTTTATAAGAAGGATAAGCTTTGAATACTTGCAATCTTACACTTCAGCGAAACGAGATTTCATGTTTGCACAAACTTTGAAGTTCATATGTAAGCACGGTACCAAGCATGTGTTCAGTCCTTCGGACATCGGAACACCACTTGTGAGAAATCTGAAGTGGAAAATGAGTCTACTTGAAGGTTGTTGGTAATTGAAATGTCCAAGGTCATGACCTGCAAGTCCAATCACCAACAGCCCAAACTATCTAATAGCTGCTTTTTACAAGGGCATTTGCTATTTGTTGCCAGATATCTGCAGTTCTTACATTCAGATAAGTTCTCTACAGTGCAGAGTTGGCAAAATCAAGATCTCAGGATCATGCGATTGATGGGCACCCTTGCGGACTCTTCGGAGTTATCCGGTCTCAGGATTCAAAATGTAAGGATTGGTGGGTGACGGAATGTAATTACATCTCAGGACCGAGTACAAGCTCTAATCGGTCAGATTTGTTTAGTTGACGAACGCACAATTACGTCTAATTTCCCCTTTGGGTGCTACAAGAACCTGAACGTTGCTCATCTTCTCCATTGCATCAGCAAAATCTTGGAAGAAAGGGGCCCGAGGAGATTGACCTTGCTCCGCAACAAGAGCACGACCACTTGCCGTGGTGATAAGTGCAGCGTCAGAGGTTAAAACTCCCTGACCTGCCTCCACTCTCTTGAAGTAATTGCTATCGAAACTGTATCCACCGAGGGTTGGATCCAGGAACACCTGATTCATCACATCTCCGAACGGACACTGCTCTTTCAGCTCAGCAGCAAATGCTGGATTAAGAGTTGGGTCAACTCCACCGGGACCAGAGGAGTTATAAAGGCGGGATTGGATCACCCCGCACTGTGCTACGCCGATAGTGTTCCGACCTGTTGGCGTCGAATCAGAAAAAGAATTAAGGACATTTCTTATGCTGATCGAACCCACTGGTACTTGTTTAGCCTCCTACATATTGCTGAATAGATTTAAGTTCTAGTCAGCGAGATATCTGATAGTTGATCTGAAATCATTACCTTGGAGGACGATCATCTCCTTCTCTGTAAATCCTTTCCTCTGGTATCTGTTCAAAAGGTACCAGTAGTCTGCGTAAGGAGGTGCCAGATTGCGCCAAGTCTCTGACGCAATAGAAGTGAAGCCGTCTCTTCGCCCCGAAACAACTCCCCACGAGGGACCTCCGATCTGCACAAGGTTACGAGAAGATATATAGAGCCTAGCAGGTCTTCGTGATAAATTACAGAAGCTAAGGGAGTCTTGAGATATAAGTCTAACTAAGCCAACCCTTCAATCATTTATACTACAGTGACTTTTAAAATCGGTTTACTTTGGAAACAAACATGACTTCACGACATGGCAAGAATCCGGATGCTAGCCCTCTCAATAAGTAGAACTTACATTAGCGATAGCATCCCGAGCTGCGAGGGTGATGAGATCTGCACAAGACACAACTCCAGGACAGACGTCTTCTAGTTGGGCTTTGACTTCATCCAGAAACTCGTATCCTCTCAATGTATACGCATTTCCAACCCCGTCTTTCTCGGCCCGATTGGTCTGGTTTGACTCTAAGAGAATAGAAGCATCGCACCCCTGAAATTTCGAAGCAGCATACGTGTTAAGTACATGCGTACAGTAATCCAAATGTGGTCAATTTATAACCGCATTAATATTGATGCGCTACTGGAGAGCAAACTGGAAGACGAAAATATTAAATGTTGAAACGCAATCTTCGAATTCGGCAACACTTGCTGCTTACGTACCCTTACGAAGCAATCGTTGATGTGCAAACGGAGAAGTTCTGCTGGCAGGCCCTTGTCTACTCTGAGAGCATTGGCAACTGACAGGGCTACGATTGCTCTCGCTCTTGGGCAGTCATCCTGGTAGAACTCCACTGCACTTCCAGATGGTTCCTGAACTTCCGGAGCGTCTATCAATTGGGCACTAGCTGAAAGAAACAAGGTCAAGAAAACTGCGGCGATTGTTACAAGACGGCTGAGTAATGCCATTTTTCCACCCGCACATAAATTCTTCGGGGGAGAATGCGTCGTGAAGAAGGAATGTCTATCCTCAGACAGTAATTCAAGTGCTGAAGAAGATGGATCAATTACCAAAGAAGAGCTTCCATTTGCTTGGGATAGGTTGCATGTTGAGAAGTATAATTGCTCCATTTATGCTGTCAATGTCATGACATCAGCTGCATAAACTATGGTCCCACTCAGGTCAGGCGACACCGCTGCGTGCACGCGTTGTCGACTTCTTTGCAACGTATGCGGAGGCTATCACGCTTGTTTGGAGCCATGAACGAAAGAAGTCGGGAGATCTAGGGTAAACTTGCTTTTGTAAAATTCGTCGACATGCTTGAAATGGTCCTTCCGACCTTTCACAAGAAATCACGACCACATAAGACACGCAACAGTGAGTTCAAAAGCCGAGAAAGCTGTTCGTACGTAGATGGATCGGATGCACGAGCACTGTTACAAAAACGAACTCCCCTTGATTATTGGTGACTGGAGTCATCCACGTCCAGATGACAGGACAAGTCAAAGAAACTGCATGGTGGCAATTTTCTTGAGCTTGAAGTCGTACCCCTGAACACTGTACGTACGTAATTATCAGATCAAGATTTCTTCAATTGATTTTTCTTCAAAATAGAAATTGTTTGATCCAACAGCCCGCGAGCGCATGAAATCCAGGAAAAATAGAGCAATTTGCACAGCACGCTTCTTTAGCCCCCTTTGAAGGAAAAAGGTGCTCAAACGCTGACATTGCAAAGATAAACTTCGACTGCGGCTGCAGTTAAATTGATAGAAATATACCACTGTAATGGGGTGCGGGCCCTCCTCTCACGTCCTTCTAGACTTGCATAAAGCAATATACCCGAATCAAATTGCTTAGAGTAACATAATTTCACTGGACAGTCTTATGATGCAGACATTGTAGTACAACTCTTGTCACCAGTAGCGACGATAGATGGCCTTGTGCTGCAAGCGCTATAAATCGATCCACAGCTGCTATATTTGGTAGCAACTACAGTACTCAGATGACTTAACTGTTCGCTTTTTTAATACAATGTATCTAGAAGCCAAACACCTGCCCGATCGAACTCGGAGCTACTTGCAGGCATTATGTCATGATCAATCGTCATGTCTGATTTCTGGAATGAAATTGAGAGTTTCGCGCAGGCACAACTGCAATGGATAGTTTCAGTTCGTGGACCTCTCGTTATATACACAAAATCGTGAGACGAGAGCACGCACCGTTGACTTCTGCAGGTTACCGAAATGGCAGAAGTGAGCTCCCTGGATCTAAAGTGTCGCCAGGTATGCGCTCTTCAGACTTAATATAGCATAACTAAAGCACGCTCCAGCATAATTTGTTTTCCCGACTTGAAGTCTTGATCTAGAAAGGTATTACATACATGCAATCGGCTATAAGTACAGGTACCGATTGCCAAACAAGCATGTATGTGGGTCGTAGAGGCAAGTAGATTAAGGCCAATCTCACACGTTTCTGTCCAACAGAATATAGATTTGTGTGCACCCGTTTCCCGTTTTACTTGACAGAAGAGGTTGGATTCTGTTTCTCTATATCTGCCGATCTCTGCCGATTGCAGAAACTCGATGAATGTCTCATGTAGGAAGTGAGAGGTTGAAAATCTTCTTCACCTTTTATCAAGCTTAAGACAACCTGGAGACCATGGATCCAATCAGAACCTATTAGCCTAGATACCGATATTGATAGCCGAAGATATAGATTTGCGATTGTCGAACAGATAGAAGACCAACCCTTGACGGGGAGATGCTTTCGAGGATTGAAACATGAACTTAACTCGAACTGGGACGATCTAGATAGAAGGACTTGGTGTACCCAAAACCGTGTCCGCACCTCAAGAAGGACCGTTAATAATGTTACCAGTGACAATCATTGGTCAGCCGTCCTGGGAGCAAAATCAGGAAGACAGGAAGGAAATAACTTCTACCGAGAGATCAGATATGGCAGAAAGATAACGAGTTGACGTTGAGAAGAAGTTCGTTCTCTCGGAACCCACCCTTCTTGATGGACATCACACTGCTTTTGATGCTTTCAGTCCAGCATTACTTCTCTTAATGCGAACCAGGATGGGTATGGTTACGTCAATACCGCCAAAAGACTGCACAAGTCTCCTAGGTAGGATGTCGCTACTTGCCCTCAATACTTAGAGGTTCAACGTCTTTTGCGCGATTAGGTTTCTATCTATACTTGAAACTGAAAGCACAATTGCAGACGGGATTCTTTTTGCTGGAATGACAATCTTCGTGTGGAGCAATTTTGAAGGACTTGATTATGGTGACCAATCAGTCGACGGGATTGAGACCAGCCGAGCTCGTGGCATGTGTGATTAACCCGTGCCGGGTAATTTAGCACACAGCCCAACTAGCTGATTCCAGCGAGTTCTCTAGGGTAGATCAAGTTCATTGAAGCAAAACAATAATTTCTCGACATGATGATGTTTATGACTACAATGAGAGCTACTAGCGATGATGGAGTGAGGATAGGCACTGACTGTCTCCTCCAGTTTTCATGGATCGTTGGGATCAACTTTGAAGGTCTAGATCTGTGTGACTGGATTTCTGTAAATTTTTATAGGTTGACTGTCCGTTTATTGGTGTGATATCCGCCTTCTACCTACAGGACATCATAGTTTGGATTTATCATATCCAGGCAACCAGGAATGCTAAGACTTAAGAAGGTCGATAGCAATAGCCCAATAGTGATGGTATGCGAAACCGATGCTTGTCTGACTTCAATTTCACGTACAAGCTTCCCGTGCAATCTGTCTTCGAACCCGATCTATGGGATTACTTATCCGGGGAGGCGACCGCGTGTGATAGCAAGGAGGATGGGAAGATCCACAAGCCTCACAAGAAACGACAAAGGGGTAAAATGGAGTTAAACCACAAAAGTATAGGTGATAGGACTTTGCCTTACAACACCTAAGATATCCGAGCTATGCACCTACGAGCTACGGAGCTATGCAAGTTCGGATGATCTACAAACCACGGGAGTCTCTAAAGAAATATCACCTAATGTTCTACTATGGATTACACCAACCAATGTTATGTGTAGAGCAATGGATACATGTCCTCTAAACTATACATTGACATATGAAAGTAATAGTGATATTGGACACATGCCACCTAAACTATATGTTGAAATATGAAAGTAATAGTGATACTATACTATTCCAAGGACAAGAAAACTTTAAAAGATAAAAACCCAAGTTTCATATCAATACTCAAATAACTCAAAAGATTATTTTTTCTTTATTATATGGCAAAGAGTATTCTTTCAAAGAAAGCTATACCTATGAGTCATATATATGGATTGGTGACATGTAAATGAGCTTCACCTTTAGATTAGTTACCAAGATGGGTGACATGCCTGTCCTTGTCTTGTCTAGTTAGTCAATAGGTTTGATTGCAATGAATCTTTAGTGAATCTTTTGATAGGGAGCTTAGAATCACATGGGTGATACTATTGGAAAGTTCTCAATGAGACAAACTATTGGGTTTGGGGCTCTATTTTTTTCTATTTTTTCAAAATTGTTTCATTTTTGAAATATTCTATTTTGAGTCTTAATTCATCCATTCAGGCCTCCAAAATTGATTATAAAATTTTCAAGCTATTTTCAAATTTTACCTTATTGGTAAAAGTACTCTTTTGGTGACATCTCTATCTGATTTTCCCAGCACATCATACACAAAATCTTTCTAGATGTTACAAAGCCCATTTTTACCTCTAGATAATATGTCTAGCTTTTGGTATTACATATACCCGCAATGTCTTGAGTGATATGCTGTTCACTCACTTGCTGCCAAAGGTGTAAAACATCATGTCCATTGTTCCATAAAACTCCAAGGCTAGAGGAACAAAAAGGTGACCAAGGTCACCTCTTTGTTCCTCTAGCCTTGCCTTATCTATACCTTTATACTTGGAGACCTTGCCGGTTACTTCTTTGCTTGCGGCCCATCCTAAAGGATGGGTGATCACTCCCTTTGACACACATCACATGCAGGGCTGTAATCACAATATCTATTATTGTCACCTGGTCATCTTGGACCAAGTATAAGTTTATCTTTACTCGTGTCTATTGTAAAGCATACCAATGCTCCCTCCAAGCAAGGTATACACTCTCTCGTGCCATGGAAAATACTATATCCTTGATAGCATTATGGGTAACTATCCTTTGTTCTCCAAAAGGACACTTAGGTCATATGTATCATTGTTGCATCTAGTGTAGAGCTACACTCACAAATGAGTAATGAAGATGCATATGGGTGGACTAAACCTAGGCAAAACCTCAATCATTGTAAAGAAAGTATCTAGTGCAAGTAGCAAAATGCCCTAATGCACTATCAAGCTAGGATCCAAGAACTTGCACCCTTGCCCAACCAAGAACTACAACATGCTCTAGTAGCACAAGGAATGGATGAGTCAACTAAGAGAAAATGTAATGTATGTTGAAATTGTTGTTCCATCAAGGAAGATTGCAAAACTTTGGTCCAATCTGACGATGGGGAAGCAAAACATGGAATGTCCTCCCATGCCCATGGAGATATATCATCTATAGTTTATGTAATAACACATGGAGACCAAAAAAATCACTCCTCCACCTTTTTCACATATGATTCCAAAATTCCAAAATTCCAAAATTGACCAATCAACAACCATAAACTAGAGGAAAGTAGAGTTGCCTAACGAGCCCAATTATCCAAAAATGCTATAGTTGTCATCTATTCTATAGATAATAGACTTATCACTCTGCACAAGATCTATAGATATGGTTATCTATGTATCATATCTTTGATCACATATTTAAATGTCTTGTGTCCAATGATATCACCAAAGACACCCATAATACTCATATCAAATGCTATCAAATGTGATAAGAAGGTTATAGAAGGGAAAACCTTGCAAAGAAGATAGGTCCAAGCTACGGGATTACTTATCTATGGTTGTGTTTGATGCTCATTTTGAGCATTCTAAAGGAGCATTGCATTGAAGTGATCTACTTTTAGATTCGGAGATAAAAAACCATGGCCTATCAATTCTCTTATGTTTAAACATTTTCATTGTATTCTCTTTTTTTGATGTAAAAGAGTTATTAACTATTTGAAAACATTGGAAATCAACAACAAACTACATTCAGGAAATTAGTTAATAATATAAGATTATATCTTGATAATATAAAATCAATCGGATTAGATCAAAGATTCTTGAATCGTGCTTAAAGATGGACGTCAAGAAAGTAATATGTAATAAAAAAAGACTTAATAAACTTAGGTATCCAAAGTTCTACTAGTTTTGGGTTTTTAGGTGGTGTATAAATTTATCACTTTTCCTTTTTCTAGATTAGAATTTGACAAGTGACAATTTTGATTGTTGTCATTATAATATAATATTATATGTCATTATAATATAGGCAATCAAAGAGGTCGTCATTATATCTATTCACTTTAAACTGATTATCTCCTTATACCTAATATATCATCGTCACATTCAAAAATCCAATATTACCAATCCAATATCCAAATATCAATTTCAGTCCATATTCAAATTCCATTGCTCGCACATGCATTTGAATCCAATTAGAAAACCAAAAGAAGTAAAGGAGCAATTTGGTTAGACATTTTACATATATCACTGGGCTGCTTTTTTCTTTTGTTTTTCTTTCTTTCCCAAACAATGATGAAAATTGAAGGGCAAACGCAAGGTGTTTTTGGCCCATCTAAACTCAGCAAAGCAACGGAAGTACCATCCAAATAGGAGCCAATCCAACTGGTTAATGTGAAGTTTGGAATATTTTTTTGAATGGTTGAAAAATCTCACTATTTTAATCCATTAATCTAGTAAGAGAAATCTAATAAAAAATTGAATATGTGTTTGCACAAGAGGTGAAAATCTGATGTAAAAGTTTATTTGAAATATAAATAATATATGAGAAATAATCCTAGATATTTAATAGAAAAGACCATAAAAGAATAATTTCTTCGATATAAATTTTAAAATAAATTTTTTTATCTATTACAATACAATAAGATCTATTGTACATGATTATTTAATGAATTCCAAAAAGATAGTAAAAAATTCTAGCCAGAATTTCAAAATCTCCGGAAAATTAAGTACATTGGACTAAGAACATAATTGATTAAATATCAACAGTGTATATATAGAATTATATATCTATAATAGAAGACATATGTCAATATACTCTATAGATATAGTTTGGAGGAAGATGTAGAGCAAGAGGCCTCCTAAAATGTATTTAGATACACATACTCTTGAGGCACAATTTATAGCAAAGTAATGTAGGTGTTAAAAAGAGAATTCTAGAATTATAATTAATTTTTAAAATTAGAAATAAAAAATTTGGAAATAAAATATAGCAAGAAAAAGAAGTTGAGACAAGAAGGTAAAAACTACAGTAGATCATTGATCTTAGATTGCTATATAAGATCTTAAAAAGTAAATGAATTATGTTTAAAAATATTATACTATACTAATCTCCCAAATACAATAAAATAAAATTACAAATCACATATCAATCTTAAAGATAAATGTATTCAGAAAAATTACAAGAAGTACTAATATACAAGAAGAAACTAATTTTATATTCAGAATTGATACAAGATACTGTAAATAAATTATCAAATTTTTTTAATTTAGATAAATAATATGAGATTTATTGAATGAAAAGACTATATGATCTCAAGTAATGGTAAAAAAATATCAAAGAGGAAGACAATTAGATCATTTTAAATTTATAAACTTATTCATTCCAATCTTTTAATCACAAGGATAGATTATAACTTTGGTCTTATATGACTTTGAGATAAAGAATTCCAAGATAAAAGGAAAAGCCTTGTTCATCAAGATGTAAACTTGAGAACAAAGTGGTAACTAACACTACGATAAAATGATATAGAAATACAAAACTACTACTTTTGGTTAGTATTAGAAAACATCTCATGCTATAGAAACTCTAGACGTATCTTTCTACATTTGAAAAATTATATCAAGTTTCAAGGAATTGTATATCTATATCTAATCTATTATTTACAATGAAATATTTATATAAAATCAAGTCTAAGAAGACTATACAAAACCATTTCCAAGCTGAAAATCTCAAAGGTAGGATTAAGCCCAAATAACCCATATCTAAGACCCATATATATAAAGCACGTTACATAAAAAAATGACATATTGTGAAATCTAAGAGAAAATATGGATTTTATCAAGAGTTATAAGGAATTAAAGGGCAACTTCAAGATTTAATTAAATTTAATATAATTTAAAGTACATAAATATATATCTTATGATTGGTTCATAAAATCGACAAATAAAGTTAAGCTTGATTCAGGTCATGATTAAATCTAGAGAAGGATTAGAAATTCTTAATAATAGTGGATGATATGTATGAATATTTAAGTTATATTAAATTATTATTATTTATATATTAAATATCATAGATTTAGACATATAATTAAACTAAATTAAAGTCTAAACTCCAAATCATAGAAGAATATGCTATTATAGTATCTAACAACTAGGCCCATTTCTTTATACTATGTATTTTATTTTATAAACTAATTTATATTTTAATCTTATATATATATGAAAAAATGTGCAAAATACTTCTTAGGTTAATTGTGTTAACATGACACTGTTTTCTGTAAAACATGTTGGATTACAACCAAGATTAGTAGCATATAACATCCAACTCTGGGTTCTGTAATATTTAATTCTTTTGATATCAAATTAGCAAAAGATATATTCTATCCATTTTAGTTATCATTAGATATTAGAGGACATCTTCTACTCTTATGCTTATTATTATCAATTATAGCTATATTTAATAAATTAAAATTATAAAAATTATATGCAGCTATAAATATGTATATAATAATAAATACATTTGATAAGATGATTATCTTGATATATTAAATGTAAATAGAATTTGAAACTTAATCTAGAATGCTCTTTAGTATATATGATAAAATAATAATATTATTTTAAATAAATTTGTATTTTATTAACACCTTATATGATATATTGTTTTAAATAATTTTTATTACGATCAACTCTCCTTAGGTTTTTCAACCATTTTTCTTGCGATTCATTGCAAATGATAATTCTGAAACTCTAGATGTGAAAATTGGTTTATTTTTTCATTCCAATATCCTGAGCCAAGTGAGATATACGCAACATTTATCGAATAAAATTGAACGATTTTTTTATAATAGCCTTATTATATAGTAATTTATGAAATAAACCACTCAAATCGCATTCGCGAAGCCAAGTTTGTGAGCATTAGCCCTTCTAATGCATTATTAACAATCATTCATGACTGCTAAGAAATAAATCAGTATTTCTATTTGTTATGTATACTTATTCATTTTTTGAAGGGTGCTGTGCTGAATCAAAATTCTACTCTTACATGACATTTTTGAGTAGAATTATATATTTATGTATGCCTACACAATATAATTATCTCTAATTAAACCTTTCTGATTTTTTCAACAAGACCAGTAAGGTATTAAAATTAGAAAAGCATAAGTCATAATTCTACATATCAATTGCACTAAAAACTAAAAAATAAAGCGGATAAGTACTAGGTATAGAAATTTGTAGTATCTTAGTTTCTAAGTTGAAATTTAGATTTAATGTCAAGGCATTTACTTTATGAGTCACTTACCCCCAACTAGCTTTTGTAGCAATATCATAAATAGAAAAATATAACATTAAATTAATAAAATTTAAATATAGTCAAATAAAGAAAGAAATGTTAAAAATACATAGAAAAATCAATTGTGAATTTATGATTTTAAGTATTAAAAACATGAATTGGTCTCATTGAAATATGATATGCTCTTCCTTGTCATACTTAGGCTTCAAGAATAACCCTTTTTAAATTTATTTATAACATGGCAAAAAGAACTGTCCTAATTGGTCCATAGAAAGATAAATGCATACTTATACAACCTATGCAAGGTACATCTAACCAGGTGACCTAGATATTCAACATACATGTATAACAAACTTAAAATCTTATGTTCAATGTACCTATAATTAAAAAAAAGAAAAACTAGTAAGTAAGAAAAAAGAGTTATAGTGCCTTCGCTTCTTTACTTTATTATTATTTTAGATTATTGTAATTGTAGTGGAAATAATAAAATTTTAAATATAGAACTAGATTAGTAAAGAGATATAGTAAAGACTTCCATATGTAGAATAATATAAAATTTTATATTTGCAGAGTATTTATGTTAATACCAATCAAATTCTTGGATTTAGGATCAAAAAGAACTAATATTCAATTATTTGTTAGAAAGCAAGCAAATGCATTATTGGAAATTATTACACAAAAACTAAGATTAATATAGATAAATACATGACAATGCAGATTATTGAGATCTATTGTACCAAAATTCAAATGTTGGTTTTCCATTTTAGTTTGGTTGAGATCCCTGTTGATAAGTAGATAATAATAACTTGGATCTCGACATAACCCCGCGATAACAAGAGCTTGCAAATAATAAAGACTAATAATAAAAGTATAATAACTCAGATCTAAGCATAATAAAAATGAAATAAGATCTAGAAGAACTTGCTAGAAGTACTGATCAAATTTACGTTTGATGATATATAAGGAAATTTAGTATCGATCTTCTATAAAGCCCAAAGTATTTATGAGAGTTGATGTGTATAAGTACTAAGGACATATACCTAAAAACACATTATAATTAATGAAAAATTTCCTAAATTACTACATTTATATTCCTCATTTTTTAATAACATCACTTAATACAAGTATTCTGATCTTTGTGTACAAAACACTATATTTAATGCAAAATTTAATTAATATTATCTATACTAAATATAAATAAATTTACTATACTAATACTCCTTGTTGTTACTTAAACATCACATAATAGAGACATTTTGATGATATTTTATTTCAAAATTCTTTTGATATAAAATATTTTAATTGTCACATGGATCAAGGATTTTAGTAGCTTTACAATAGATTATGTTGCTGTAATGATTCAAATGAAAGAATGAAAATAAAGAAAAAAGGCGACCGAGTAGGAAAAATGAAGGATGGGAAGACCCCATCAAGCCATACAATTCATAAAGAATGAAAATCACAATCTAGAAAGAGATAAAAATAACGATTCTGAAGAGCAAGTTAAACGTAGAAGGAAACCGTAAAAAGAGATCAAATTTTAAATATAATATCACGGCAAGGTGGAGAAATTTGGTTGGAATTGAGGAGAATTTGCATGTGTATAGGATGTATATCCCTAGAAGTTTTATTGATACAAATTTTACAATATATAATAAAATCTTCTATCTTTTATCAACATTGTTTGCTGGTGAAATTGATAAAATTTTTTGGGAAAATCCAGAGTAATTTATAGTGTTTGCCTCATGAAACATATCATTTTATGATGTAATTGTCAATTTTGACCATAATTAACAAAAATTATTCCTTATATATTTGGAGATTTTAATTAATTAAAAAAGAGAGAATTTCAGAAGGGCTCCCTAGATGTGTATCTTGTTAACATAATGACCATTTCTTTCACTTTTAAGCCGTTACATATAGACACTTTTTTTAAACTTATAATTCTCATACCTTCAGATAGGAATACCCAACCGTGGAACTCGAATGACCAACAAACTCTGCAGCAAGTTTTTAACGTAGGAAATTTTAAATTGCTATTTAACAATTCACAGACGTTCATTATTTTAAATTGATCCTTTGTCCAATTCTAGAAACCCACAAATCGAACATTCAAATTCAAATGTGCGGTTGAAGAGAGAAAGTCCACCTTTACTGAATGGATGGATACTCTGGATAGATGGATCACGTGTGGTGCAATTTATCCACCTTATTGTTGGGGCTTAGATCTAGAGACGGATCGTTTACTAAAATCTAGAGCTTGGATTCTAGGCTATGTGAAACTTTACCCTGTGCATGCGTACTGGCTATAATGGCTACTGGCTACTGTGAATTTTAGGCATCTGAAATTACATAAGCTGCGCTTCCCTTGCAAGTGTTGATCTCAATCTCAAGAACGGGTTGGGTTGACAGATTTTGAAGTTCCTGCCTTCTCTGGCCATGAATATAATATTCTCCCCTGAACTCCCGGTGCATCACAGCTCGTCGCGATGATTGAGACTCATGACGCAAGCGTGATAAGCCTTGGTCCTTCAAATTTTGTACTCAATATCCTGATCATGTAACTTTGCTGCTGTTGAAGCTAAGCGATAACTTATATCTTCTTCATCAACCGGATCATCATGCCTATGATATGGAGATAGTTCTCGTCCATTGATTTATCGAAGGTTCTTACGAGAAATGTATGATCAAGATTGGATGTCGAACTCAGGAACAGTAGGCTGGCCCAAAGAATTCCCGAGAGCTCGTATTCTCTCGGGGAAGAACGAGTCCAGCATCACCGAAGGAAACCAACATGGTCGTGTCCGGATGCTCTGTGCTAAGAATCTGGCACAGAACTTGGTTCAATTTGAGTCTGGCAATATGGGACAGAGAGGATGTCCAGTGCTAGTTGTTGGTCATGATTTAGGCGGTCTGTCACTAAATATCTGTGTCTCTGCATGGAGCGCAGAGTTTCTTCCCAATCTGGTTACCATGCAGTAGAGTTAAGTATCGTTGATAAGAAGTGTTGGTTATCCTTTAGAACCTTGTGCGGCGTGTTTTATTTTAGTACACCGCACCAAGGACTGGAGAAGTTGGGTATGGACAGGAGAAGTGCGATGGTGAATTAGCTCAACATCTAGAGATCTTCTATCCTGAAAGGGTCGATTTCAACAAGGCCTTTTGCAAGCTACGGCAGAAAACACAACTGGATGGCTAGGATTGTTACTCCAGCGAGTCAATTGGACGCGCGTGTGAGATTTGATTGTGATTAGGATTACTTGCGTCAAATTATCTACAAGTTCTAACAATGTACATTCTCTTTTGTTCATATTCTTGTGGATTTAACGGACGGTGCTGTCTTGCAGGCAAATTCTCTCCTTCGTGAAGCTTCCTTCAGGTACACCGACGAGCGGTTTATAGATCCAGGAAGTGTCGGAGACATCAACAAGCCAAATTCAATTTTAGCATCTACCTATCAGTTCTTTTCACAATCTACATGCGTGTGTCATTGTGGAGCACATACCCAACAACCAGACGCAGCTGAATTTGCAGATTTCTCTGACTGAAGTACCTTAGGCAGAGTATACGCATATCTCTTTATCTTGCTCTAAAAGGAATTTTTTTTTCTCAAATATAGCGCGTCATCTTTCTTTAATGCCATGCAGTTGGATTGAAACCTTTGGTTCAGGAAGTAATGATGGAGTTTATCATCAACAAGAGGCCCAAGGTTAGGAACCAGGCAATAGTTATACACAGAATGGGAGGGAGTGGAAATCCTGTACTCTAAAAGTTCTGTGGTCCCACTCTGATGGTACACCGAAGAATATTCAGAGGATGGCGTTGCCTAGTGGATCGAGAAGCTGTGAGGACTAATTCAAACTCAAGGTCGATTGCCGAATTGCAAAGAGAAATTCCTCAAAGTTTGAGAAGTGGAAGCTATTTTAGATACGGGAAACTTTTCATGGAAGAAACAGCTCTCAACGACTATTACAGAAGAAATAAAACTGCACACTTCAATGATGTATGCGATGTTCCTCAGAAGAGCCACAGGTCTTGGTACTCATAGCGGAAGACATCAAGGCAGTACCCATTCGCTGCTTGGACAGCATTGCTCCGCCTTTACGGATTCTGGGTGGAGATAGAAGGCAACTTTCAGGTTTTGCCCAAAAGTCTCGAATGCTTCATACCCTATCGAGGCAGTGTCGCATGTTCGTGAGGGGGATATGAGCACCATGGACGGTTGCTTACTGTAGAAATAGTCGTCCTCTTTGCTTGAGAAAAGTTATTTGGTGAGTTCCTCCAAAATGAAACTTTTATGTTTCAAGATGGAATGTGATGACGCTCGAGTTATTTTCGATCACCAGTTGTACTTCTTTGTTCTGCATTCAATGCCAAATTGACCTCCTTGTGCTTATGTGAATCAGATTCCGCTTGGATTGACACTGTTTAGCAGATAGTGTTACTGCAGTAATTTCACCAGTGGAGTGTACCACAACATGAATAGTCTCGCTCACAACGGATTTAAACTCAGATTAACTCCGGTTAATTTATTTGGTGTCATGATCACTCACGTTAATTCACTCAATATGCAATTCATTTTGTTCATAGCTCTAGTGTGTGTCTCTTTATACGGAAAACGAGTATTCTCAGTGCTGTTTATGTATGAGACGTACTAGATGAAATGACGGGAAAAAGGTGACCACGGAGACCACGTAGAATACATGCATAGTGTGTGTCTCTTTATACGGAAAACGAGTATTCTCGGTGCTGTTTATGTATGAGACGTATTAGATGAAATGACGGGAAAAAGGTGACCACGGAGACCACGTAGAATACATGCAGGATGGGAAAACCACATCAAGCAAGAGAGGACAAAAGAGGTAAAATGGTGCTAGGTACCAATAGTATTGATATGAGAAATTTACCCTATCATATCTAAAATTTCGGAGCTATGCAAGTCATAAGGTCTACAAACAACTAGAACATCTTAAGAAGCATCACTTAGTGTGAATGCTCTCCAGTGGGTTATGTTATCGGAGGAGTAATGGACACATGTTGTCTAAAGTATGCTACAAAGTATGAGAATGAGATTTGTACCCTTGATGTCTAATATGAAAAACTCTTGTGCACTCCTTGACAAATGCCATGTCCATCGCTCTATATTACCCGAAGGCTAGAGGAACAAGGAGGTGACCTCACTACATACCCTTATACTTGGAGACCTTATGTGCTGTTACTCCACTTGTCACCCATCCAAGAGGATGAGTAATCACTCCCTCCAAAACTACATCACACACACTATCGGTAACCATGACATCCACCTTTGTCACCTGATCATCTCTGACCAAGTATAAGTATGCTCTATCATATGCAAAGCATATGAACGTTCCTTCCAAGCAAGGTATCCACTCTCTTGTGCCATAGCAAACACTATATCCTTGATGGCATCATGGGTAGCTGTACTCTTTCATCCAAAAGCATATGGACTGTTGCTACATCTAGTGTAGAACCACATTCACAAGTGAGTAACAAAGATGTAGATGGGTGTACCAAACCTAGGCAAAACCTCATTGCTATAGAGAAGGTGACTAGTGCGAGTCGGAATGCCCTAATGCATGTTTGAGGTAAGATCCAAGAGCCTACACCCTTGACAGAGCAAGAGCAAAGATATGCTCTAGTGGCCTGAGGAATGGACAAGTCAACTAAGAGAGAATGTAACATATGTTGATATTGTTGCTCCATCAAGGAAGACTACAAACCTTGAGTCCAATCAGACTATAGTGAAGCAAAGGAATGAAGGTCCTTACATGCCTATGGGATAGACCATCTCTTGTAAGCCATAATAATGCATGGAGAGAAAAGTATCCCTCTTATACCTTGGTCATATATGTCTTCAAACTGGCCTATCACTAACCACAAAAATGAGAGGAAAGTAAGGGTTTAGACAGAGCCTAACTTCCCAAAAATGCTAAAGATGCCATCTCTTCCATAGATAATAGGCATACCCCTCTGCATGAGATTGATAGAGATGTCTTTTTATGTGAAAAATCCACCATCACACACTCAAATGTCCCTAGTCCAATGATATCACCAAAGACTCTCATGATCTTCCTATCAAAAGCTCTCAAACATGATAAGAAAGTCAAAGAAGTGGAACTATGCAGAGAAGGTAAGTTGGTCTATGGGCAATACTAGAGGAGAGTATACCAAATGCCACTTGTGGATCTCCTAGTAGAGGAAGATCATCTACATGGAGAATATCTTCTACAAAGGAATTCTAAGAAGAATGTGACAAAATCCTTGGATCCTACTAGCACTCCAAGAATACATAGTCCATTTGTAGATGTGACACATCCCTCTAGAAGCTCAAGATGTGGAGGGATACTTGAAAGGAACCATGCTTTGCACTTTGATACCTTGACTCTCAAGCCTACAAGATGTAGCTTGGTAATCAAGTGATCAAAGGTCTGCCTAATCTGATCTACGAGACCCGCACCATGTGAGCCATGGCAAACAAAGGTCCCCCTAAAGGATCTCCTTATTGTATACAAAAATTGATTCCAAGACATTGACTCCCCTCTATGACCACCCATGCTAGTAGTAAAGAGAAGCAGGAGAGCCATAAATGACTGCACAAAAAGGATGTGACTTGCCAAGAATCCACTTGCCTCTCTAAGCTCTCTAAAGATGGATGCCAAAGAGAAGTTTTTAAAAGTGATCTCAACATCCACCTATAGGATGACCTACTCTTGATGGATATCTACGAGTACCTTGATGCTTAAAGATATAGCCTCTCAACCTCCAAGTGTAGCTACTCCACTCTTGGTGTCCCTAAGGTTCTATGAGAAGTGCCATGATCCCTGCTTGGAGTTCCTATATCACTTCCACGATGGAAGTCTTTGGGCATTCCCAAAGGAAAATTAAATTGATGTGGACTGTGGTGCTCTAAAAAATGAGATTGATGTTGAAGGACAATGGTGTGGCTAACAGATCACAAAAAGATATCTTCAATAGCAATCAGTGTAATTCTCACTATGTCCTTGTCTATTGCAAGAAGGTGATTAGCACCTAACACACAACTAATTGACATAAACATATCTCTCCTTGCTATGGTTGCAACCACTTGAAACAACTTGGTAAATCCACTAGAAGGACCATATGCATGAAAAAACTCTCTCAGATGCTCATATACTATCCATGACAAGCCTCTTGAGGAGAATTGAGGGGTAGTGCACAACGCTTATGCAAAAAATGACCTATCAAGACATAAAAACTACTCAACTTGATAATCTAAGACCTCTAATGGTACTTTCTCTCCTACTTTTGATATAGTGAGCATAGGGAAGAGATAGTCTCATCAATGGGACTAGCCATAGACAAAGGATGTAGCGCTGGTAGTGCTCCACTACACTCTTGTACTTGATCCAATTTCCTACACCGTTGTAATCAAGTGGGCTTTGTGGTATCTTGTGATAAAACTTGTCTCATAAAATTTTTCGTGCTAACCAACTCCTATGGTAGGACAACCCAATATCTCACTTTGAATCAACAAGATCTAGTAGCTACCTCTCTATGCCCTACCCGCCCACCCTCCTCTAGCATAACATAAGTATCATTGAGGGAGTAAGGGGAATAAGAACCAAGGTAACTTGTACAAGGGATCATATGCCAAATGATCAAGTGGTATGCAAAAAGCTAATCTAGCCTCATCATGGAAAACTAGTCTCATATAACCCCAAGATACCAAAGTAACATATATATTAATAATCATAAATTAACCATAATTATAATTTTTTTCAATTTTTTTGTGCGGCTTCTCTCCACATTTGTATTTTCTACTATCTTTTTATGATTAGATTTACAACTTACAAATTTTTTATACATTAAATCTTTCCTAATGAAAATTTAAATTCAAGTAGTGTAGACTTGGTTCTTGGTTCTTCAAATAAATTGAGATTTGCTCATCTAGATTAGTGGACATAATTAATCTCAACAGTTTTATTGAATTGACTTTGGACGGAAATACTTTCACTCACATGGGATATGATAGTAAATTATCATACACAGCAAATACTCTAAATAGTGTGATAAATATTGTGTTATAGTTTTCTTTGTCTTGCTATTCCCTCTAAAGTATGCAGACTTTTAACTACTAGAATCTACTCAGAATGAATTGATAATCTCATATCAAGTATAAGTTTGCACTAATTTTTGTTGCCTTTAGAACATATCAACACTCTTTCCAAGTGAAGTAACCACTCTCTATGGAAAATACTATATCTTTAATGATATAATGAGTAGCTATACTCTATTCTTAAAAGGAACAACAAATCTCTTTGTCAGATGTAAGGTAGCACCACACTCAATAAGTGAGTAATGGCAATATAGATGGATGAATCAAACGCAAGCAAAACCACATTTGCTTTAGAAAAGTAGCTAGTGTGAGTCAGAGTTCTTCTATTGGAATTCAAGCTAGGATCCAAGAAATTACACCATTGCTAGAGCAAGAGTGAAGATGCACCAAGTAGAGGAATGGGTGTGTCAACTAGGACAAAATGTATTACATGTTGAAAATGGTAGTCCGTCATGGAAGATTGTAAACCTTAGGTCCAATCAGAAAGAAAAGAGATAAAGGATGAAAGATCATCTTGTGCATGTGGAGAAAAACCATCTCTCATCTACTATAATAGTACTTGGAGAGGAAAGGACCACTCTTCCACCTCAATCATATACAATTCCAAGATCAGCCTATCAACAACCACAAACTGGGAGGAAAGAAAAGGTATTGAGAGTGTACAACTACACAAAAGAACACAAGTCCCATCTCCTCCATAAATAATAGGCCTACCCCTCCACATAAGATTGGTATAGATGTCATTCTATGCATTTAGTCCCCTACCATACACTCAAAAGTCCTTGATCCAATAATACTACCAAAGACTTTATGATCTTCCTATCAAAAGTAGGTTCCAATGAGATAGGAAGGCTAAAGAAAGGAGAAAAATACGCAACAGATAGGTTAATTGATATTCAATACTCAAGGAGAGAATACCAAATACCACTTGTGGATCTCTTAATAAAAGAAGAAAATCCACATGAAGAAATTTTCTTTAAAGACAATATATAAAAATTTTGTGACTAAATCCTTAGACATTTTTTGCACTCCTAAAATATTTAAGCCATTTTCAAAGGTGAGGAGGAATACCTAAAGGAGGACCATAAACTATAATTTGACATATTCTCAAACGTACATAGAGAAGCCCAATAATCAAGTCTTATGTACCGTTCCAAGGACATGAGAAACCCCAAGAGAAATACAAGAAAAATACACAAGAAAAATACAAATTTTCATTCCTCAATACTCTAATGTCACAAAAGAGCACCTCATCTTTATTATATAGTAAAGAAGATCCACTCAAAGGGATTTACGCCCTTGGATCCAATATATGGATTGGGGACACATCAGCAAGCTACATCCTTAGATCAATGATAGGGATTGGTGATATATCAATCCTTGTCCTACTTGGTTGGTCAAGCAAGTTTGACCAAAGAGAATCTTTGGATAATCTTCCTCTAGGAAGCTCACAATAAGATGGATGAGGTACCATTGGAAAGCTCTCAATGAGACAAAACAGGTGAAGAGAGAAGGCAAAACTTGTGCTCCTAAAGAGGGAAGACTATTTTATTTTTCAAGGCCTAATTTCTTTATGCATCCAAAATTGGTTCTAAAGTGAAGTTTTTGGTCTCTTCCCTATTAGTGGAAGTACTCTTTTGGTGACACCTCTATCTGATCTACTTAGACCATCATATATAACATCCCTAGAAGGGCTCTAATGCATAGAGAGATACACTCACAACCTCATTGAGTGGTAATTAAAAACTAATTTGGACTTAGATACTACTACAAGTGAGAGCAATCCTTGAAGACAATAATTCTATAATAATGACTTGTCCAATGTCCCCTATATCTTTCTCCATTACATGAAGTAGACTAGCACTTGGCACTTGCATAATTGATTTAGATTTTTCTCTCCTTGCTACTATTATAGCCACTTGGAACAAATCCATGAAATTATTAGAAGGATCATATTCTTGGAAAAAATCTTTGTGATGTTCATGAAACATCACAAACAAGCCTCTTGATTAAGGCTTGGAGTTGTGCACAATGCATGAGAAAAAAGCAATCTATTAAGACATATTAACTCCTCAAGTTCATACTCCAAAATTGTTATAGGTATTGTTAAAAAATAAAGAAATACAAACTCCTTGTAAAGGAATCTAGAAATTCTATGAAAAATCTCCTTATATCCTATCCTCTGCTTATATCTTATCCTATGTACTTAACAATTTCAAAATTCCTCTTTTGTCTTGTTCTTTTTGATGCTCAACATTTAATTCTTTTCTTATTAAGTTCAAATATTACCCCTTACATATACACCCTTAAATAAGTGTGGCAACTCAATGTCATCAAATGCTAGTAATTTGGTAAGAATAGGTCATTCCTTCAAAGATACGGGTTGGAAATGACTAGAAGTGAAAGGAAATATCACTAAGTTGCAGTTTTTTTTCTTATTAACCTCTTGGGTAGAAAACTCCTTCTTAAAGAAGGCAATGGCAGAGCTTGTGGCATACTACAGAAAAGAGAAAACTAAAGATCACATTCACTACAAGTAAGTTCCAATTTATTGTTGAAGGTGATAGTTTATTTCACTCCAAAGGCTCATTCACTCTAGAGAAACTGACTACAAAGGTGCATATTGCCCTTCCATAAAGGCACAGCTCCAAAGGTGTCTTTATATTGGCCTTTTCCTTTGCCTTTCCTAATGTTCCAAATCAAGCTTTACTCCTCAATGCATTATTTCACTCCTTTGGATCTCTTGGAAATCATACATCTTTTTCAAGTACAAATGTACCTCTCTACATTCCAGCACTTGTGATTCTATTGTGAAATTTCTCACCACTACTTAACATAGGCATTCACTAGCACTCAAAATGGAAGAAAAATAGTTTGCAAAGAACTCAATGTACTCTTTACTAAACTTTGATGGTATGGGAAAATGAACTTGAATAACATTGGGCTAAAGCCTTAAATAAATTTTTGCTTTGCCTTGAAGACATTTTGAGACTTAGTGTATTATCTTGAACTCTCTTATCACTACATACATCATACACCTAAGATTTTAGTCCTATCTTATCCTAATTATATTTAGGTTAATTAGGGGCTTTACATGTGTAAAGGAAGATGACAGGTCTTCCATGAAGTCAAGTTGAAATCATACTCCTTTGGATTTACAATTACAAAGAATTATACAACTTGAAAGGTCCTCTTCTATGAAGGTATTTACAACTTTAAATGTGTAGAACTAAGAGTAACATGTACAACTAAGAAGGACTTTGGTTACTATCTATTCCAAAGTTCTTACACTACAGAAGGTCTTTCTTTGGTGAAGTGAAGTACCCTCGGCTTGATGCTCTACTGTAAAGAACTAACTTTGCCCTTAAAGTTCCTAAGGAGAAGTTTGGTTTTCTCTTATATCTTGCTATCTCTCATAAAATGTTTTGAACTTCCTATCCAAATGCTCTCTAAGTCCAATTGCTAGCTGATCCATTAGCTCTTCTTTGTATGTCTTTCCCTCCAATTTGTGGGTCTGCAACTTGAGCTCATGGATATTCACTTTTGTTGCTCACAATTGCATTTCTTCCTTCAACATATTTGCAAGTGATCCATGTCTTCCTCCAACTGCTGAATTGCCTTTTGCTCTTCCTCCTCCTAAGTGTTGGGTCTTGGTCTTCACCTCCTCTATCATTTGGACTTGATCTGATTTCTTCTCCTCCTTCTTTCTCTTCAATTCATTGACCGGGCGCTCCAACTGGGTTGCCACCTTTTTGCAACACTTAGGCCACATATAGTTCCAAGGTCACAATCTGAACTTTTGAATTTTCTGGCTCACCACAAATGCTTACCACTTCTTTGTCCTTGGGTTGCAAGTGGTCTTTGTACTTGAGCTGCTTATTCCTCTTTTCAATTCATAGGATTCCCAACTTGAGTTGCAGCCTTCTAAGTTCTTCTTCCTATTTCTTCTTCCCTACTATCAAGGAGGAGTTCTGTCTCTTTATCTTATGATTTTTGTGCATGAGGTCATTCACCTTCTATACCTTTTCCTTGTATAAGTTTTTCACCTTTGCCATCTCCTTCTTCAATTGGTTTGCCTTTGCCTTTTAAGTGGAAATCTCCTTATGCATGCTACATACCAAGGTGGTATAGTCCACTATCTTGGGGCACTCTTCTTGGTACTAGGATAGTTAGAGCTCCGTAAATTGAAGTGATGCCCCCACCAAGTGTATGATGAAGTACATTCCCTCCTTTACTAGCATTAGGGTTGCTTGGGCTGATCCTTCTCCTTCTTTGACCTGCATTTCTAGCAGAGGGTCTTTGGCTTCTTGTTGAGCTTTGGGCCAAAGTTCTACTTCTTGTTGGTCCTTGGTATTTGTCTGCTCCTCTTCTTGAACACACACTTGTTGATTGAGGTTAGGAGGTTCCTTGATTTGGTGGCAGGTCTCTCTCATGTCTTCTTCTTTTTCTCCTTGCTCCACATGTTGGTTTGGATTTAAAGCAAAGTGAGCATCCTTGTATTGCTCCTCTTTTTTTGCTTCTACTGCATACCCTTGCTAAGTAAATGACACTTCTTCTTTTACTTAGCAAGGGTATGCAGTAGAAGCAAAAAAAGAGGAGCAAAAAGTTCTTGGTTGTTTGTAAGGTAAGTTGTACGCTTAAGCTTGAATAGCTTAATAATCACCTCAATTATCACTCTTTGGGCCATATCCTTATAACTCCCAACCTGCCACCCATATTTCCTCTTGCTGCTTTTTTGCAAAGGTTACCTTGATATCATCGGTAAGTGCCTTGTTTTAAACTTAATCTCCAATATCATTGCTCCTAATGGTTCTTGCATCCAATACTTACATATTCAAGTTATATTCTCCAATTTTCCTTGGTCAAGTTATAGAAGTTACCTGGTTACCTAGAAGTCCTTGGTTATTCTCTCCTTTCTCCGCTTTATCTCATGGATGATCCCAAAGTCACTCATTTCATAGTTCAAGAGCATGAAGCCAAGATGCTTGCTTTGGATTACTTCACTTCTACAATGAATTGCCCACTTGTTCACTATTGGACTGCAAAGAATGGCTTTGGAGGTCTTCCTTATGGATTTTTGGACAAACAACATGTTGCCTTTCAAATGGGGATTGGGTCCAATGACAAAGAACAAACAACTACAAAGTTGGTAAGATTTTCAAGAGGTTGGGAAATTTTGAGCTTGCTCAAATCTAAGACTGAAATTGATTTGCAAAAAGTGAAATTGATTAGTGGACACTTGGTTTTATAGCCAGATTCTTTAGCCAACATTCTTTAGTGACTCTTGTTGGTGAAAACTCCCTCTCTGCACATGTGGATGAAACAATTGGCAAGTAGTCCTTTTCTACACATGCAAAGATGCTAGTGAATGCAAATGGTCTCCCTTGAATAAAATTGTCTTTGGTGGCAATTCTTACTGTAGTGGTGGCATATTCAATTTTGTGTGTGCTCCAAAGGTACGTAGGTACCAAGGTTGTTTGGGCCAAAATCCTTTTAAGCCAAAGTTCTTTGGAGTTGATTTTTTTTGTACTAGGTGCCCTTTGCATTTGCATTTGGACTTGTCTACTTCTGCATTCTTCCTTCAGAGTGCCTTTTGGCTTATGCTATTTGTACCTTTGCCTAAACAGACACAACTTTGAAGGACCTTCAACTAAGAAGTTTTCCTTCATAAATAATAAATTATTTCCATCTTTACAAAAAAGAACAAGAATAATAAAAAGAATAAATTTTGTGAAAATGTAGGCCCCACAATAAGTACAAATGTACAAAAATATCTAAGAAATTTCTTATATTTCTTATTTCTTCTTAAATTTCTTTCTTTCATTTGCAAATATACCCTTAATTACTTGTGAGAAATAGCTCCATGAGTGAAAATTTGCATTGTTCCACTCACTTTCATGCACTATTGCTTCACATCAAAGTTGCATCAAATAAAAATGATAAAAAACATAAAAAAAATAACAACCCAACATCAACCTTGTTCAAGGTGAAAGATACAATAGTGCAAGTGAGGCAAAAAAAAAAGATAATTGACATCAAATGGCATTGTCCTATTCATCATTCTAGACAAAGTGCATTTGTCACAAAGGAGCAGCCTACAATATCAAAACAAGTGCATTGCAAAAGATGCAATAACCTTGGCCATTACCTTAGCACTTGTAAAATACAAATTTGAAGAGTAATAATCAGCAAGTATTTTTCTAAACAAATAATTTATTAAAATCTTTGAGTAATATACTTGGAAAAAGATTCTTATTCTTGTAATTCTCATATTTATTAAAGGCATTTATTTAAATTTTCCATCATTATATGATTTCATTAAATTCAAGTTTATCCTAACTTGTGTTTTTTATAAAGCATACCAACACTTTATCTAAGTGAGGTATCTACTCTCCCATACTATGATTAACACTATAATTTTTATACATCATGGGTAACTATCCTCTATCCTCCAAAAGTGCATTAAACCATATGGATCTTTAATGCATTTAGTGTCAAACCACACTCACAAGTAAGTAGTACAGATGTACATAGGTGAAACAAACCTAGGCAAAATCTTATTATTGTAAAGAAAGTAATTGGTGCATGTCTAAATACCCTAATGCATGGATATTAAGTGCAAGTCAAGCTAGTATCTAAGAGTCTACCTCTTTGCTAGAGAAAGAGTATAATTGCGTCATGGTAGCCCAAAGAATGGATGAGTCAACTAAGAGAGAAAGTGACATTCGTTGAATGTCTATCTACCAAGGAAAACTACAAAGCGTTGGTCCAAAAAGAAGGTAAGGAGATAATGAATGAAGACCATCTTGTGCCAGTGGGGATAATTAGTATACCGATTGTCACAATAACACATAAAGAGAAAAAGATTCTTCCTCTACCTTGATCACAAATATCTCCAAGACTAGTTTATCAACAAGCATAAAATGGGAAGAAAATAAGTATGTTTTAAAAAAACCAATTACACAAAACACTATAAATGCCCCGCCTACTCTATAAATAACAGACTTATTCCTCCACAAGAAACCAAGATGCAAAATGCTACAAATAACATCTCTTCCATAGATAATACACTTGCTTCTCCACACAAGATTGATATTCTGTCAAATCCCAACCGATCATATCGCTTGTCACATCTTCCAATGTTAAAGGAAAAGAAAAAAGAAAGATCTATTTTGATATTCAAGCTTATTCTATTTTATTAATTATTTTAAATTTTAGAAGTCAGATTTATTTCCCTGTGCAATTCTTTTAACAAGATTGGTTTGTTTAGGTTAGGTCTTTGATGCTAATTCTATTAATTTTGACGATTGGATTTGTAAATGAATGGTAGGAGGGCCTTGTGGAAACGTAAAGATCTTGGAGTGGTCACCTTACTCTAAATTATGTTAGGATAAGCCACGTAGGTTACATAGGTGTGTCCGAGCCAAGAGGCACGCCGGGGAATTAGATGCTGGGTAGAGAAAGAGATTCAAATCTGAACGTGGTGGGTTCGAATCCAGCGATGAAAGGCGATGCTAATGGAATGACATAGCTATTGTCATACTGTCCTATGCCCCACGTGGGAGCGTGTATCGATTTCTCTGAAAGTTTGAGGAATTGGAGTCATGCATGGACCACTGTGACGGGATATACGATAAATTCTCGATGAATCACCAATTAATGATCGAAAATTTACCAAGGAAACCAATTCTAGTATATGGGATCTCTTGTTTAAAGACGAAACAAAACCGTTTTGGATTATCGAGCTGGAGACTAGGATTTATTCTGCCATAATGCAGATTAATTTTCACAATTGGATCACAGTTACTGGGGTTCTATCTTCTAGTCCTCCTATTTGGTCTTTTGCCTAGGTCAGGGCTGTCTTCACCAAACAAGCGCGCTCACTCGCTGATGTGATTTCCCCGGAAGTCAAGGCTTTTCGGAAAACCGAGGTTGAGGTCTTCCTCTGTCATTGCGAAAGACCTGTTCAAGGTTGGTGCTACGCACAGGCGGGAGTGTATTTGATGTATCAGACAAATGTTATCGAAAATGTCATAACCACAGCATTCAAAATACGGAACTGTTCAGAAATATACTCGCAACAAAGCTGAAATTGAGGGTCTCCTTTTACTAGTTGCATTGGATACCCCCGATTTTTCCAGGTCCCGCGTTAAATCCTAGACGATGCTATGAAAGAGTTCCGGATACATTGCAATTGAACCGCCCCGAAAGGAAGAGGCAGTGGTACCTTACAGTGGTGTTTGGAAATATTGATGAATGATCGAACCTGCGTGTTCAGTTTTAGCGCTAGTCTTTTTATGGATGATCGAACTTACCTGAATCGTTTTTGTGCTTGCCTTCAGGTAAGTAGACTGTCGAACCTGCTTGTATTGCAGTCGATTGTCTTACCTGACTATATATTTATATGCTATTGTTTTAATATTAATACGTCGCCCCGTTCTACTGTTCCGGACATTCCTTCAGGAGAGAGAACAAAGCAGTATATCAGCATATTTCTTATCTCCCGGCCACTGTAAGGGTTCAGTTTCTCTACCTGAGAAGGAGCGGTGGGCTATCGTGTCTGGTTTCGATCACATTGGTTCGCATTTGGCCGGGGAACTACAACCCATATGGCGTATAAGCAGTAATTCTCAAGAATCTGATATGGAGTTATGCCATCTGCTATGGAGAGAAGCGAAGGGTTGTAAATATGTAAGTGAAGTGAAGTCTACTCGATTGATTGACTGAATTTGCAATTCCAACGGTGAATTTACAAGGGTACAGAAAAAACAAACTTCGCGAGAGCCAAACGATTGTTTAATATCATTCCACTTGAAGAATTGAGTGCCCACCTTAAATAGATCGATTTGCCAAACGGCCGAAAGCAGCGTCGTCTCACCAAATATCTCATGACTACCTCAAAACTTACACTTGGATAGTGAATGCGTGTAGTAAACCAACGCTCGAAGGGACTGCTTTTCTCAATTGATGAAATTGAAAATTCGGGCGAAACTTTCACTCATTCATATATTTTTATCCGTCATAAGTCTAACGGGTATTGTTTTTGAAACCTCTTCTTTTCTTTAGGTATACCATAGAAATTTTTATGGTTATCACAAAACTTCCGTAAATCTCCATTGCTTCTGAATTTGAAACCCTCTATATGTCCAACCTTTCAGGGCTGATCAGTGGCACCAACCTCAAAAGTCTGACCTCTTTGAGATGAGAGCTATCCATCCTTTGGACTAAACCCGCGCAGGGATGAGATTAGAGGGTTTCACTTTAATGTATTCGGTGCCTGTATAATAAATAAATGGGAAATCTGCGGAACATTCCATAAATTGATAGTGGGCGTGGGAGGATACCTGAATTTTCATGGGAGGTCTCCCATAAGAGTCTAAAAGTCAATGGGTTGTGATTACATGATTATTGTGACCTGTACATTTTTTAATCGACTGGTCATGAGATGCACCGTTGACTATAATTACCAAACTCAAGTAGGAAATTACATAAGTGAAAAAGAATATTTAAACTTGAAAGTTTTATTGGTACATTCCTAAATTGACTTGATTGGTTTCAGAGACGCGTGAACAAATGGACGGGAGGCTTATGGGATCAGCCTACCTACCATAAATGAAACCCTCAATTGTGTGACTAAAAGGGGTTTTAATTGCAAGTTTATGGGCACCCATAAAAGCTCTAAAAACATTTTATGGATATACTAGGGGGTTTCAGAAATAGTTATCCGATATTTCTTAACTTTTCATATAGATAGTTACGAAGCGTTGACTAAATGGGTACGGTGTGTGACTGGGGATAGAAAAGGTATCGTTACGGAGTTCAAGCCAAGTTCCTTATTATTAGCAAACTCCATATGAGGTGGTTCGTAGAAAAAAAGGAATAATGAATTTTCCGTTATCACTCCGTAGTGCATTGATTATGTATCAGGGTTAATAAAGTTTGTCGTTTAGGGTTAGAGTGAAAGTGGCGGCCACCAAAGAGAACACACATGGTAATCAAAATTTGACAAATTTATGCACTAGACGACCGAGGCCACCAAAGGAGCATCCATGGTGTTCGAGAATACCCATGGTAATCAAAAGTTGACAAATTTATGCACTAGACGAGCGGGAACACGATTTATATGGGATTTAATATGTTAATTTAGGATAAAATGTGATTTTTCTTGTCGTTGCTCGTCGCCGCCCGTTGTTGCCCGTCGCCGCCCGTAGCCACTCGATGGTGCTCGAAGCTCAAATCTTGTTGGCGCCCGTACATGCTGGTTGCCGCTGGTTGCCACTGGTTGACGCTGGTCAAATGACGTGCTGCCGCTGGTTGACGCTGGTTGACGCTGGTTGATGCTGGTTGATGTTGGTCGAATGACATGCTGTCCTCTTAAGAGGCTTGTAATATTTCAAATATGTTATCTCCTCTCTGTCGTTCCACGAGCTCAGAATCCTTCTATCTGTTGGGTTACAAACTTTCATTTGTGCTTTTTTCTCGGGGACTAACCATCAGTTAATGATTTGTACATAAAGTACTGATTTAACATACACAACTAGTCTGATGATCACATTCTTAAGATACTTAAATGTATTCTTTAGAAAAGAATAGTTAATTCTTATGAAATTCCCTTGAAGTGCTTACTTTCTTGGGAAATGCATGATAGAACTCCATTGCAAACTTTCCTGACTTGGATGCTCTTGCATCCAAGTCCCCTAGCTGTTACTGAGCTATGTTGTTGAAGATGCAATCTAAATGGATGCAAAAGGGGACGGGTAGCTTGAACTTGAAACCAACGTGAAACTGCCTACGTATCATGGACTACTAGAACTACCATCAAGAATTTGGTCCAATTGCATATCCTGCAGATCCCTAAGGTCCTTAGAGTGGAATACTAAATCTACTTATACCACAATTTATTAGTACTTCCAAGGTCCTCCAATTTGGAAGTTCCCAGTTCCCCTAACTCCTTGAGGGTGTCTCTACGAGTTTCATCCATCAATCCATTGCCGCCCAAAATGTATTTTGCATCAGAATTCTGGAAATAGATACCATTGTTTTCTGCTTTCCACCTCACCATAAGCTGAGTTGGATAATCTAATATCTTGAGAGAGGAAATATGCTTTGGGTTTGCAGTTCCCCCTGTTGAAATCACAAATCTATTGCACTGGATTCTTTCCCAACCACAAGGGGTCCCAAATTGAAGTTGCCTTTGGTCGGATCAAGACATTGATAGGTACATCAAGAGAGATAGTATGCCGCTGGTTGATGTTGGTTGACGTTCATTGCCGTGTGTAGTTGCTTGATAGCGCAAGGTGATTTTGCATCCAAATGTGAACCTACATTGTAATCAGGATTTTGCTAAATTTTTGTTGCACTTTTGGAGTAAAATTCTTTGATCTCCAATTAATTTCTTGGTTGCCGTAAGATGATGCAAATCATTTTCCATAACTTGAGCTATCTCCCTCACCACACTAATATATATGGATATGAACCAACACACCAATGCAAAACTACAAAACCCACCGGTTTAGTTTACTGACAAGAGCATTTGCACAACATTCGCATTTGCAGATGGTGAATTTGAATTTGAATAGTTGAGAATGGCATTTTGGATCCGCCAAAAAATTTCATAAATGCCACTCTAAGAATCACCCACCAGAAAAATGTGGCAAATTTCTCAAGAAGCCACATCATCTCTTTTGACAATCATTTATTTCACTACGGAACTCCTAAACATCTGTAGTATAGCGTCTGATTTTTATATATGAATGCAAATTGCATGTGATATACCGTATAATAATTTATGAAGCGTTCATTTATTACCACCTCATCTCCTCACAGAGTTCACTAAAAATAGTTACGAAGTTTATTATTTATCCTATTTATATCAAACCTATTTCTGAAACCCCCTACTGTACAAGTGTTCCGTGTAGCAAAGCAAGGTACCTGAGTTATAGGGGTAATTTTAGTAACTGGAATAGATTTTATGGGAAGTGAAAAACCCTGCCCGTTAATTTATAAGGGGTTATGGGAGCCCATAGACTTTAATGAGTTCAGTTTGCCTGAAAATTTTGAATGTAAATAGTTCTGTTTAAAACCCTAGCTTTCTAAAGAGCGTTCATATACGAATTCAATTGTTTTTTAAGGGAACCCATGGACAAATTTATACGTACATGCCGAAATGTGGAAAGGTCCATAAAATTGCCAATTGAAACCCCTTTTCCCGGGGAATGTTCCCGGAAAGGTCAAATGATTATCCCGTAGCCGATGCAACCATTGGTGCAGTGCTAATGATTTCCAGATACGGCCAAGATCTGGTAGAAAGTGAATGAAAGTGGTTTTCTCCTGTGACTCTCAATGACCCTACACTGTTTTCCGGTTTCTAGTTGTACTATTGAAAGTGATCGACTCGGAAACTAGTTACCAGAGAATGAGGATTTAGGAAGAATAGATTTAGTCGAAGGTATCGCCCTCCCATGGGTTTTCCGTGAATGGGATTGTGAGCCCGAGTTGATTTGAGAGGAGTAATTCATCGATTCATAGATGTCGATGCTGTGGAGAGTGGATCAAGTACCAGTACAGGGCACTCTTCACTGGTATAGAACGTACAAATCCTATCCCTGAAATGCAAAGCGGCCTCATTGTACTCCTCAAAATGTATTCCCCCCAGCGAGTCATACCAGTCGAAACGTGTGGAGAGCGGATCGAGTACTGGTATAGGTCACTCCACTAATACAGAGCATACCAATCCTATCCCCAAACCGGGAAGCGGCCTCAATGTTCTCCTCAAAATGTTCCCCCAATGAGTCGTACCAGTTGAAAAGGACCAACGTGCTTGTCTTTGAGCTCTGAAATAGTTCCTAAGGTATTGAGGAGTAGCTAGTTAGTAGTAGAATTCAACGGGTGATGTGGAAAATAAGAATTATCAAGGTTCCAGATGGATGAACTACACATCGTGGAGATTTTTGGAGTGATTTTGAAAGTAGATTGTGGTGATTGAGAAGGCACTGTGTAATCGGGTTGGAAAATGGTAAAATCTAATTACATGCATAACTTATCACACAATTTTCTGTAAGAACGGAATAGATATTGAAGAGAAATGAGGCTTTACTTATATCCTGTCCTTTGCACTCAAGAATGTCAAAATTCCTCTTCCGTCTTCTCCCTCTCCTTACTGAACACTAGGGTCCTGATTGCAGAGATTCAAATCTTACTCCGTTAAATATAAAGACAAATATAAAAAACACAAAAGTACCTTACCCAATTTGTAAATATACCCTGAAGAGAGTAGAAAGCGACCGCTTATAAAAACGAGAAGGACGGGAAGACCCCATCCTAGAGAATATAGAGGTAAAATGGGGCTAAACCCCAACACTATCGGCCTTTCTTGAAGGCAAACTGTGGTTCTGTGAATGACAGCTCGACAGAGCTACAGTTTGCAAGTATTCCCCCGCTTCCTTGCTCCCGAGCTTAACCATCCGTGTCACATCAAATCATATGATCATGCCCTGATAAAACCCAACGACGGCCTTGTACAATGCGCAATATGTAGTAATGCAGGTGACATAAAGGCAGCGGGGTGAGTGACATCAAATGGGATAGTCCTATCGGTCCGCCTGAGGCAAAAGTGATTCATCAACAAGAAGAGACAGAGAGACCAAACAAATACATTACGAAAATGGCATAGTCCTATTGGCCACCCCGAGACAAAGTGAATCACTAAAAAAAAGAAGAGACAGAGATATCAAACAGATACATTACAAAAAACCCACTGCAGGGAAAGTGAATCATAAGAAAAAGAAACGACAGAGAGATCAAACAAATACGTTACAAAAGATGCACTGTAGACAAAGTGAATCATAAAAAAACACAGAAAACAGAGATCAAACAAATGCATTACGAAAGATGCACTGCACTGGTAGAGAGCGAATCTGAAAAATAGTCATCAAAGGATATTTTTGAAAATTAAAAATAAATGAAAGATATATGAATTATATATTTACAAATAAAATTTTGTTAAAATATTGTGGTAAATTTCATATTATTACAGATTCATGGATTCATGTAAATTTTGCAGAATCATATCATTCCAAAAGATGATTCAGAATCTGCTCATGAGATTGCGAAACAGGTCTATGACCTACTTCATGCAGGTAAATCCCCTCATCAGTAGGATCGGCAATAGGGGACCGCAACTGGGTTGACTCCTCTTTTGAGTATGAATTCTTTCTACAACTCTGCTCTAAACGAACACCAGATAACAATGCAGTTGAAAAACAGTTCCGAATTCACAAACCAGAAGAAAAAGAAAGACCACAGTAAGTAGCGTTATAGATGGGCATCTACGGTTCGGAGGGCAATTCAGTAAGCCGGCCATAGACTGAAGTCTTGACCTATTCCTTTTCATGATGCCAGAAGTGGTATTGAGAAGGTGCTCTTTTTGGCTTTTATTTATTTATTTATTATGTTGGATTGTAGACCATATAATTTGAATAGCTAAGATATCTTAGGTTCTGTAGGGTAAATTTCTTTTCCCGATACTATAGGCTTAGCTTCATTTTTTTGTCCCTATATCTTCTCCTTGGATGGCTTCATGGGGTCTCCCTATCCTTCTTGTTACCACACGCGATCGCCTTCTTTTTAAGATATTAGATTTGGAAGTCACTTCCTTCTCCTCCAGCAGTTGCTCTTATCAAGATTGGTTTGTTTGGATTAGGTCTATGGTACTTCTACTGCTTTGAAAATGTATGGAAAAAGGACCCTTTAGATTGGGAGTGTCTCTTCATTTGCTTCCGGGAAGAAAGTGGGAAGCAAAACTATATACCCGGAGAGCTGAAGCTCTTTTCGCTCTCTTTCTCCCTCTCCGCACACTTTTTTGGTCCAAAGGAGAGGACATATGCCGGGCCCGGCTTCAACTGCTATAATGCTGAAGAAGTCTCCTTCGGATCGAGACTTAGGGAGAGGGGACTACGTGTTCGACCGCCAATCCTCACATCTTGTCTCGTGAATGAAAGTGCTTAAGCACTTTCGGACCCATAGGCACGTACTGCGGCTCGCATCGCCTGTGCGGATACCGTTTGTGGATACCAGCTAAAAAGACTTTTTGCTTTTCTTTGCGGTTGATTCTCTTCAACCCACTTGGCAATTTCATCTCTTAACCCTCCGGCTTGGAAGTCTATGACTGCTTCATTCAGCACTCCAGCACAGTGAATGCACTCTGCCGTACCACTATGTGCCTACAAATAGATCTTGCTTGCTTGCGAAGCGGAAGCACCGAACTTCATCGCTGAAACAAACCGCTCGTTGTGTGTGTGCTTTTTAACAGTAGATTATTAAGCACATCAGGGCAATTAGCTCATTTGGTAGAGTGCCTCGTTTACCCCGATCGAGTCCCCTCTTCTTATAGCCTCGTGCCCTTGGCAATCATCCGCATTTAGTGCGCGTGCAGCAAGTGGAGCTCGGGGAACGAGAGGAGAGATGCATCGCACTCATTGCATTGACCAGAAACGCTAAAGTATCTTTGATGTGTTACCAGACTTGACCGGAAACGCCAAAAGACTTAACCCAGGGTTTGGACTCAGACTTGTCAGGAGCCCCGGCCTATCACTCACGCCTTTAGGAAAGGGCCCTGATTGTCATTATGGATCCTGTACCGGAAGTAGTGAAACAAAATAAAATCATATATACAGCCTTGAGAAAACGGAAAGGTCTTCGAGTTGTCATCTAATTAGGTTAAAAGCAACGTCCGACACGTAGATTTGTCAGGGAGAATGATGTTTCCCGGAATTAACGCTAAATATAAAAAGAGATACAAATCTGAACATGTGGATCCAAATCCGACTCCGCCAAGAAAGGCGATGCTGATCGACAAACATGGCTTTTGTCATACAGTCACAGGCTCGACGTTGACGTATCGATTTCTCTGAAAGTTTGAGGAACTAGAGTTGACTTGACGTTGAAGGATATATCATAAATTCTCGATGTATCACCGACTAATTATTGACAAATTACCAGGAAAACCACTTCCAGTCTATGAGATCGCTGGGTTAATAGAAAACAAAATCGTTTGTGAAACTGGAATCTATTCTGGCATCATGCGGATTGATTTTCACAATTGGATCACGTTTACTGGGGTTCTATCTAGTCCCCTTGTTTGGTCTTTTGCCTAGGTCAGGGCTGTCTTCATCAAACAAGCGCGCTCACTCGCTGATGTGATTTCTCCGGAAGTCAAGGCGTTCCGGAAAACCGAGGGTTTTCCTCTGTCACTGGGATTCCTGTAGATGAGTGATACGCCCAGGCGGGAGTGTTTTTGATATGTCAGACAAATATTACCGAAAATGTAACAACCACAGCATTCAAAATTAGAGAACTGTTTCAGACTTGTGTTGAGCAAAGTCAGAAATAGAATGGAGTTCTGTAAACAAAGATAAATTACTTCATTTATTCTTGTAAGCTAAATTTGAATTTCGAACATAGCCAGAAAACATGCGATCGATGCGGAGCTTTTAAAATGATGTACTCACAGGAAAACACTTCTCAAGATTGGTCTACTGCGTTGACTTGACTATTGCTCCTGCTCGGATTAGAAGACGGGACAAACGTCGTCTGTCGTCGGGACTATGCCTGGTTCAGTGGGGCAACCTGCTAGCGGACAATTGTCCAGATTGTTACCCCACCACGAAATGTTCTTCTCTTCGACCTGGAGGAATAGATACAACGCCACTCCCATGAAAGCTAACCCCGCGTCCAAAGCTGCAGACAACACATAATTGTATCGTCGCCACCAACTCTTGTGATTTCTGAAGATATAGAAGTTGAAAATGAATCCCACGATTCCCCAGGAGATGTAGTTTACAGAAGTCGCTGGAGGCATCGCTGCGGCTGCTCCAAGTAAAACTGGCATGTGAATCAAACGGATCCAGTTTTGTTGAGGGAAAATTTTCGCGCAGATCCAGACAGGGACTGGTGCTACAGCTCCTACAAGCCAGAACCAGTTGATGGCGTTGTACTGTCCTAAAGGACCGAAAATCCGTTTGGGACCAACAAGGCCCCAGATTACAGATGCATCGTAAAAAACTCGGTCGCTCGGACAAGTCCATGGGCTGTTTGCTGGTAGGACTCGGATGTCGCATATATTTTCGATTGACGTCAAGAGCCACCAACAGACTCCCATATTTACAGTCGCGGCCACAATTGTTCCCATCACCTTTTCACATTACCACTTCAATCAGTCCCACATTTGGCTTTCGAATACAACCAGCAAATCAACATAACGATCTTTATGTGCTAAACCATTTCGCCCAAATTTGGTTCTAATAGCTTATACCACGGTGGGGGAATTGCGCAGTTACAAAATTAGTGCGTGAAGAAGGATGTAAAGCAAACAGTCCTATTCAAAGTAGTTACAAAATATGTACCTGAACGATGAACATAGATCTCGGAGGGACTTTCATGTAGTGCCCTAGTTTGAAATCCTGAGAAAAGGCGATTGCCTGGAGCATGCTGATGTAGCCGTACGTCTTGAAGCAAACATTGGCAATTGGTTTTCCTTGTATTGCATAGCCCAAAATGTACTCTGTGACGATGTTCAACCCAGGCGTCTGGGGAAAACTTCACTCCGTAAGTATATACAAAATCAGGAAAAAGACAAACGCTTACGAATTTGAACTAAGAGTTGTATCTCTCACCTGATTTGTCGTGGCAGTGATGATACCAATTGGCAATGTGAAACCAGCTGCGAGAGCGCAAGCGAGAACCACACCCCACCAAGGTAGCTGGAGCTGCTGATTGTAAAACTCCACAGTGAAGATTGAGAGGGCAAGTGACCCCACCATTAGCACCAAAAACCACCGAGTAGGGAGTTTGGGGTATCTTGCCATCATCCTTGTGTGCACATCAGGTTTTCGTTCGCCTAGAGCTTGTGTGCCTAATTTCCAAATTTCTCTGCAGACACAAACGATTTGCTAAATCCAACTGACACTGTCTTCTCCAGGAAGCAGATCTGTGTATGTAAACGAATGAGAAGATGGTAAATAATCGATACAGAGTGCACTATGTTTCTCTATATCATCTTTCTCGCTTGAAGAGATTTGACCCGTCATTCTCGGCAAACCAGGAGACTCTGTAACCCCCATAGCCATAACTCACACTTCATTTATGAACCATCTTTGAGACAAACTGGAGGAAGGAACAGTACAATGGACCTGCTACATCCCACTTGGTACCGACAAGTAGTGAAATTTCTTCATAAACGCAGCCCACTCTGTCCTTCCGCGAATTGCTATGTGTCTCTAAGATCATCACACTCGAAGTACTCACTTGCCATGGAAGAGGGCGACGTGAGTTATTGTAGCAGTAACAGTAGCGAAGCCAATCCCGTAAGTGAAAGCGAAGAAGCTGCTCAAATTGATAGGGCCGTTTTGGGTATAGACGGCTTCATCCAGTTGAAAGTTGGCATCCACTATGGCTTCCACGTCATAATCCTTCCCGGACGAAGTGAAGAGGCCACTGGAGAAGATTGGGAATCTCTTTGCGTTGTAAATATTGCCCCAATAGGTGATCGGGATCAATACGTACATCACCAGCGCGAATCCCACCATGACATTCGCAATTGCAAACCATGGAGACACAAGTGGACTCAGAAGGTACGCTGAAATCGCGCTCCAGTCTAGGCTGAAAGCTCCAAGCCCCAAGCCCGATAGGCCGGAACCAAGCTGGTGGGCAAGCACAGACCGCGGCTTTACCCAACATAGCCATGACATGGAGGTCAGCATCATAAACATGTAACCTGGAAGAAGGTAGTAAGAAAAACTGACAATCGTAGCTATGACAAAGAACTGGTTCCGTTTCAATCCTTTTTCCTTCTCTTTATCGTGCAGGGTCCTGCAATGGCAAATTCACAACGTTTAGAACCACCAGCATGTACATGAGCTGCAATGAAAGAAGAGATGTGACTGGCACTCTCTCGCGCATGCTTCGACTTTGTTCATCAGAACCCGAATTACACTCATACCTGAATAGCGAAACTTGCACCAAACTTGCTGGCCACCACATTTGCGCCGGTTCCACGAGAAATCTGTGCATAAGCCCGGCCCACCCATACCCCAGAATCTGCGGAATTTGACAAGCAAAAGAAGCTATACGTTAGATAGTTTAGATGATCCACTAATCAGTTCATACATCTCTCATTACCGGATTCAAAGAAAGACACCAATTCGAATCGTTCCTTTCGGCTGCACTTCTCAATAAGCGACTCAGTTCAAATTCACACTACGACAGGCTTTGAACCGAAGGTGATAATCTTCAGATATGGACACCATGAGAAATTAGTACTGTTTACAAATTGTGTCTAGAACCAAGCTTCCGTTGACCTCATGAAATAGGAACATACTTCGAGTCAGCGATTGGATGGTCCACATACACTCTACTTTCCAAAGCATCTGGCCGAAAGACGAAAATGATAACAGAAGGCGTCAGAGGAACGCTATGCGTTCTCCGCTTCGTGCCTTCCATTCTTGGATCACATATATAGTACATGTATTCTACCTGTGATCTTAAAAGCATGTAAAAGCGTTCCTACACGTCTATCCTCTGACGCCTGTTGAGTACCTGAGTAGTGATGACGATGAGAATACCGGCAGCAAAGCCAATGTCTCGTCGGTAAAAAGCTTTGATAATCGTGACAATGCCGACGGCGTAAGAATTTCCACCTCCAAACGCGTAACCGGCATTAGCGAAGACCGTGATGAGCACATGCTCTTTCACATTGAACGGCCCCGGATTGAGAGAGAAATGCGTGTTCGTATACGGAAATCTAACTCTTCTATCTGGTAATACCGCAGCCATGAACTTGCCGAGCGGCAGGGTCACAATTTGAGCAGAAATGGCTGTAATAATAAAAGGCTCCGTACGATAAGCGAAGAATTGATTAAGAAACGAAAGAATCACACATGAGGCCAAGCCAAGAAACCACATGCGGAAAGTCCATACTGGCAGCGTAAAATCATCCGTCGTAGGCACCGTGAGCGCCACCTGCTCTACAGGCGAGTTCTCCTCCCCGGGCTCGACCTCGAAAGGTCGAACGCCCGGAGGAGCTGCAGGTGAATTTTCCCCTTCCATCAGGCGCTGACAGTGGCTCGAACTATCGCTCTAACAATATAAGTAACCACTACGACATTCCCTGAGAACCGGGAGTTCCTGCCGCGAGATTCTACAACGACCACAAAACCCAGGAGGGTGAATCTCCCTACTTGCTTTGACTGATTTATCAAAGCCACTGAAGACAGCGGCTCCACCAATGTCGGACATCAGTCGACTTCTACAGTGATGGCAATTCCGCCTGAGCATCAACGTTCTGTTTGACCTACGTCGACACCTGTATCAAACCACACGTATGACTCCGCAGAAAGCAATTCGCAGCACACAAGTGAAGCGTAGCAATCCACTGGTGGCGTAAGTTTGGCTCGGCCCCAGTTCACCACTTTCCGTTTTTTCTACAACGAATCAATGTGAAAGATGCTGCATCTAAGCACGCACAAACCTTGTTCCCATCTCGGTGGAGCGTGGATTCACCGTACATCAACTTAGGCATCCTCTTCATTAGTTGTGGACATAACGAGCAGGTGTACAATCTCCCTACCGAACCGCACGTATTAGGTCTCGTCTATTCAGTTTGGTCGCGCGATTGTTCATCTTCGATGTGAAGTTCAGAAGAAAGTACGGTAAGTTGTGTTCGTGTTAATGTTTGATGAGTTCAATTTCATCGGTAATGGTCGACAACGTTGGAAGCATTATGAACTGTCATTCCTGTAATATTAAATTTTCCTAGAAGATTTAATCAGTTTGACCATGATCGTGGTATGGTTCTAGTGGTTTAAAGTATGGTCCCCAATGGTTGAGATTGTCTTCTATCACTAGCCATAAGTTAGCATTGATTGGATTTCATCATTATGAAACAGAGTATATAGATTGGAGCAAATGTCCTCATGATATATTGTATTTGAAGACAAAGAATATTATTATGATGGAATCAAAAGCAAATCTTTGTTATAGTATTGTATGGGAGTGGATATTTCATTGGAAGGGAGAGTTGATATACTTGTAGATGATAATCAAAAGATAAAAATCAATATTATCAATATAAATTTATATTTAATTTCTGTGATCAAAGTATTTATTAGTGATGATGGATCTTCCACGAAATGTAATCTCGGAAGAGTAAGTACCTATCTAGGATGGTGCGCCATTTATAATAAACAAAGTCTCCAAATATAAAAAATAGAGGTATATAACAAGGTCATATACTTTTCTTTTTCTTTAGAGTTATATTAAATTATGTATACCCCAATGATATATTTATCAATAATCTACACTCTCATGAGTCCCCCGTGAGTTTCCACTAGAGGCACATATGCACAATTGTACACTATTTTGGATAGTGATCAAACCGGGTAAAATTCTTTATTTGAGAGTGATAGTGATGTTTGCAGCGTGTGCTTAGCACTCACGCGTGTCAGCGTGGTCAGGATGCATTTGATTTATTATAATCTTTTATCCAATATGTAATGTGAAAGTCAAAAAAAGGAAATCCTACCAAATTATCAACCTCTAAATGGGTGTTTAATTTTGCCCTATATGCTAAACATAATATCTGTGCAGATCATGAGGCAATAAGTTGAAATTACTCACGTACATTGTTTGAGATCAGATTTGAGTCGCATATGTAGCTTTCGCAATATATGTTGCTTTAAAAGATGAAATTCAATGGCTTGATATTTCTCGTCATGAAGTACTTGGTTATGTGCTACCAAATTTTTTTTGCTACATTGCACACGTTGATGGTACACTTTGTCGGATCAACAGACCAAGAATCTAGCTCCATAAGCACTACTACAACAAGAGAAAAGCAATATATTGTTTTAATGACATTATGATCATGGATCACAACAGCCTCATAAGTTGGACATCCACGTACATTGCAAGATGTGAGGTATATATGAGTAAGTCATATTTGTAGTCACTCACTTGAATACTTTTCGAGTGATAATCATGATCTCATGCAAAAATATATGCTTGGAGATTGAGGTTAAATGGGTGCAAAGATTTTTATTCTCGAAATGCACAAATGGAAGAGAAATGGAAAATATGCAAGCATCATGTATTAAGAGCATTCAACATGTGACTTGCATAGAGGAAAATGAAGGTAGAATGTGCAATAGGGGTATTAAAATCAGTTGAAAGCAAGTTTTATCTGTATACCCCAATCAATGTGATATATTTGTATCAATGTTTGAATCATGTTACTGACTAAATAATTTTTCATTGTTTCAATTTGAATTTTCTATCATCAATTTTGGAGACAAAATGACTAGATCTTGCTACAAAAGGATTTGTCAATGATTTTTGACATGTAAAAGTTCAATCAGTTTTAGATCCTCTCCTTCTCTTGCAACCTGTGTACATTTTGTCTTCTCGTGCAATGTAGTACATGTTTGACATTGAAAATTACTTCAATTGATGAGAGCAGCAATGAGGTTGGATAGGTTTGGTAAGGTTTAGAATTTGTAGTTCCATAGTTTTCATTCATGTGAAATTGGCTGCAATTTGACATTGATTGTTTGTTTAGAATTTATCACTTCCTCTCTTGTTGATGTTCGAGTATAAATTTTACTATGAGAATTTAACTTTTGAGGATTTGCCTTCATGTAGAAAGTATCCATAGCTTAGAGAAGAGTAGGACTTCTCTAAGTTGGAGGTGATCTCTTCTATAGAAGTTGAGGTGGAAGTGAGGTGGGAGGGAGTAAAATGAGAAGTAGAGAGAGAGCATGGTATGGAAAGCCATAGAAATTTCTTGATTAGGGTAAGAAGGATTATGCAAGAGCTCAGATTAAGGACGATTGAGAAAAAAAAGTCCAAGGAAGACAAGAATAAAGAATAAACAAGAATAAATATCTTAATAACAAGAAAAGGTCAAGGAAGTCAAGGGGAAAAAATCTTACTAAGGTGATTTTCTAGGAGCTTAAGTAGACTTGTCTTGGCATTTGTAACAACTCATTGCAATGGAGGGATTAATTTAGTCGGCTCACTAACATTAAACTTTGGTTTTCGTGCAAGCCTAGGAGAGATCTATGATGTTTGTGCACATAGGACATAGAGTATTATTTTCCCAATGCTCCATCCATAGTAAAGCAAAATGCAAGAAATGTGCAATTATCATTTCAAAAGGATGGGGCAAGGATCTATTATACATTCAATTGCCACTTAAAGTGTTACTTCTTGCTTGTTCTTATAATCTATCAAAATTTTTGACTCTTTGACTGCCAATGCAATACTGCTAAGATCCTCAGGATGGTTAGAAAACTTTTCCTTTGTCAATGGTCACCATTCTGAATATTATTCTCAAAAGAACTTACAATCCTCCCAAGTTACATGAAATCACATGGAGAAAATTGCTTGAGTTTCTCTCAACCTCAATTTCTCAAAATAGTTGGCATATGACTTAACTACGCATGGGAAGAAGACCGCAAAGGGTATGAAGAAAATAAAGAATGCCAAGAGTAAGTCAGTCACAAGAATGGCTTGAGTCATTCTTTTTTGTTTTTGCTATACCAAAAAGGAAGGAAGCACCAGATGCCATTGAAGCAAAATATCCATAGTTCCATAGTTTAATATATTTATATATTTTGTTGAATTTTTTAATTATGCATCCAAATAAAGAGTACACACAATTTTAAGCAAATGAGTAGTGAGTAAGAAATAAATCATGCATTCAACATGTCATCTCATGGGAGGTTGTTCCCCTATCTACTCCACTCATAAAGCAACGGAGCGCAAAGATCAACACATACAAGAGATATGGTTTATCTATTGTGCAACATATTGTTGTTTTAGTGGGTGGAAATGCCCATGGAAAAACTACTATCCTTGTTCCAAATTTATTACCATACCAAGTTTGTATTTCTTTTTTGGCTCTAGCTTCCCAAAAAATATGTATATTCTTACCTTCCTCTCTTCCTTGTTCTTGAAGGTTTCAAGCTTTTGAATGCACTAGTTGTATATAAATTCTTTGTCTCTTGGTCTACTTCAATTTATCTCCCTTCAATCAAGCAGTGTTGCTAGAGTGAAGATGTATTGAAAGAGGAGAAAATAGAGTAGAGCGGGGATAGGGTCTTGTAGGATCTCTTTGTTGCAAGTAAATTGGATCACATGCATTAAACATGATAGTCACAATGGTGACCATAATTGGTGTCTAGTATGCTACTACCATCTGGTAGTATTGTACTTTGAGGATTGAATTTGTTGTTTGAGGTATGCTATCAACAACAATTTTCTATTCTCCTTTAGTTGTAAAATCCAAGAACGGAGTAGAGAAAAAGGTACTATTAAGAGATCAACTGATCACATTGGGTTGCACCTTATTTCTTATTTCAATGAAATCCTAAAGTGAAGGTTTAGGAATATAAAAGGAAATGTAATATACATAGAACCAAGAAAACTATGGAGTACCTTTAAACCAAAAGATGAAAAGTTTTGAGTATTTCCTCTAATATTGGACTTTTGAGCCTACTTTGCATTTAAAGAGATTCTTTGACACTGAACAAGGTCCTTGGATGCATGTAGAATGTAAACCTCCACTATGCAAAGTAAATTCTCAAGTGTTAAGAACCTCTTTGTAGAAGACTTCAATATAGAACATAACTCTTCAAGCTCAAAATTGGAGTCTAGAACTAGCAAAACATCATCTTAGAAACTTGAGATATCCTCTTAATATAATCTTTAGGTTTGAAGTTGCAATTAACCTAGGTTTATGCTTAGACCAGATTGAAAAGATGCTAGATGACCTATCCTTTTCAAATTAACATTGCAAAGAAATTTTGTGCTTTTGATATTAGGATATCATTAACATAAAATTTGCACATGGAAATGTGTTGTTGTTAATGGCTTCTTGATCTCTTGTCTAACTTTTCCTATTGCTACATCTCATTTGAAAGATAATACAAGATTTATTTGCTCCTGGATGTCATTGAAAATGGAGATGTTAAGAATTCCTCACAGTGGGATTAGCAATTCTTATCAAATGATGCATGATGTATGACTGACTATGTCATTCATAACATTCATAGCTCTTCATCACTCACCTTCCTTGGGCTAGCTATTCAGTCAACTTTAAACTATGTTTGTTTAATTCAATCTTGCTTTGCTTATTATAGAAGGTGACTGTATTAAATTGATCATCATCTGATCTATTTTGAATTGAGCAAATTCATGACAAAGTTTGATCAAGAGTTGAAAAAAATCACAAAAGAGCTTATCAAAAATCAACCGAAAAAACACATATCTGCAATAGAGCTTTTAAAGAATCAACTCGCAAAATGCACGTTCACATTCACGACAACAATGATCAAGAATCAACCCAAAAAATGCACATTCCAGATAGAGCTTATAAAAAATCCTTTTGAAAAATGAATGGGTAAAATAAATTATTAATCGGCTTAACACACTAAGTTTAAATCAATACAAAGTTCGAAGACAATTGTGTTATATATGAACCAATTTTTGGCTTTCTCTGAAAACTCTTTCCTTATAATGAAACCATTGACATGAAGGAAGACATGGTGTTCTAAAATTTTGCTTGAGACTTCAAGTTTATGTTGCTCATCTTTGCAATTGGGCTCCGTTGCAGTTAATTTAAATTTGTCTTTCAACATCCCAATTTCTGCCCTTATACATCCACTTGCTATTGGAAAGCTTTGATAGTGGACTCTCCCATGATCTTCATTGTTTTTACCATTCCTGCCAAAGCTTGAGTTGCTTTGGCTTGTAAATAGGTCTTCATTTCTTTGGCAGTCTTTTTTGAATTTGTTTGCATTGGTGTACAAACTTAGACCTTCGTCTAGGTTATAACAATTGATGAATTTGATGATGGTGTTAAAATGTCAGCAATTAATTCATTTTGTATATTGATCATGTTGTGCCTTGCATGTCCATCGATCACTTTCAACTCCTTCAGAATTTTCTCATTATGCAATGAAACTTTTTCCGCACCTTTGGGATTGTTTTTCCCCGTATTTTAATTTGGTATCATGTTTGCAAGGAGTCTTGAAGAGAGCATTTGTAGGGCAACTCCTCTTCTACAAATAATTTCTTTCTTTGCACAAGATCTTGAGAAAGTCCTGATAGACTGATATTGACCATTCCGAGAATTGAGTCTCAATGGTCTTGGGTGTCAGGCTACGAGGTGCATCGGGCCGGGAAGAACTTATCGCTCATTCAGGTTAAACATGTTCCTGGACCTGCAAGTTTAGCTCAGTTTTGACGAAGGATTTACCACAGAACACAACGAATCCATATCTACTTGACCCAACATTATACGCAAAGTAGAGTGAAACTTGCTTGATGGAAAGTGTTGGACGGTGTTGCATCTGGGAACAGGATGATGGGAGTAAGATAACGGACAGAGACGAGGGAACATGGACAGAACTACCTATGGGGACAGGGATGAGGGGTCTGAGACTGGGGATGGCGCATGATGCGCGGTTTACCGTAGTAGGCTATTACCATAGAGCCCTAGATCTTTAACAAACGTCCTTGGGTAGCAAGAGAGGAGAAAAAGGCGACCGCGCTGAACACATGAAGGATGAAGCAACAAAGGTAAGGAAAATGAAACAAGCTCAAATAAAGGAAAAGAGAAACCCCGATACCAAAGAGGTACCACACCATTTAAGGAGATCTTTCAATACATGCAAAACTACGGGACAGAGGAATACTTTATATTCGATGGCATTCTTACAAGAACTGCGAGAACTAACAGACTGGAGTAGGAGACTTTGAATACTTAGAAATACTTAAACTTAGAATACGTAGCTTTTGACTTAAGGCCAAGAGACAAGCTGAACATAATGCATCCACTTTGAATCCAATTTTCTGATCCTTGAATTCTGGCAGCTGACCAGAGATTAGACATGAACTTTGACGTACTCTTAATGCATCCACTTTGAATCCAATTTTCTGATCCTTGAATTCTGGCAGCTGACCAGAGATTAGACATGAACTTTGACGTACTCTATCTTCTCATCCAGCTCATACGCCATATACAAGCCCGTCATGCCGAACTCGTACGTAGATTATTCTCTTGTATCAATAAAACGTCAAATCTAATGCTGTATAGACCTATTGCAGTCTTCTAATGGACAGATTTGTAGGCTAAAATTTGGGAACATATGATCTACTCCAAGTATGAGTGATTGATCCAACATGTCTCAATTTGACTAGTGACTAGGCTCCCTTTGTCCAAGAATCTGCCGTCGAAAGGGTATGTTCACCACAAAATATTAGATACTCAAAGCTCGGTTCTCGTTTCGTGTTACCGTGGGGACCGTTTGATAGTTCGCAGGTGAGCTCGAGTAACATGAAGATAAGAAAAGCCGATGGGACGATTCCCAGTGCAAATAAGAACATGGTGGGAATCTCAACCTAGTGCGAGTGCTCTATTGTTGACCGGTAAAAAGCAAAAGCTGACACAAAGTGAGTGTGAAATGTGATTTCCCGCTCGTGGAGGAAAGTGTAAGATCTCATTTAGAATGTAACTGGTCGGAATCGGTCAATTCCTGCTCGTTTGGACCACAAGAAATGCAAATCGCAACTTTTGCTATCTCTATTTTATGGTCATTGACTTTTATTGGGAATCTTTTGACTAAGGGGTTTCAGTTTTAGCTTTTATGACTTCATATGTGGGCGCGGGAGCACGGTATGTTTTGTTGGTAGAAAGTCAGTAACCGGAATAAAATTTGTGGTAATCTAAAATGTGACCCATGCGTTTTTAGTGGTGATGGATTAACTATAAAATTCTATATTGTAAATTTAAATTATTTAAAATCTGAATTTGCTCAATTTCGCATGCTATTCCATTATTTATCAATTTTTCTCTATGGATATCCATAAACTAAAATATTTAGTGAATGTCAGTAAATTTTCAAAAATATCGATCGAAATTTCAATTTCAAAACCCTATTGTGTATGATATTTCTGGACCAACCTGAAATTTGGAATGCTCGCTGAACACAAAAATTTGGAGTAAGATCCAATGGAATGAGGAAAGAAAAAATGTGGTGAAATGTCCCTACGTTACTTTAGGTAAGAAGGGGCCCAAAGTAGAAACTGATAATATACATATGGAAGCTACCTCTTCTAGTTAACTTGTTGAAAGTTTGATAATTTATGGCCACTTCTTACCCTCAACCTAGTGGGTTGTAATTGTTCAACTTGATTGTTCGGTTTGTATTGTGCAAAATATATATAGTACCTTGAAAGAAAGGAGAAAGGGATACAATGCAATTACTATTTATGAGTCTAAAGTAGTAAACTTAAGTGAAAATCTACACTGCATGGACTACATCTTCCGAGGGCCCAAGATGTGAAAATCATTTAATAGGGATGGAAAAGGAGATTGCAAAGCTATGTAATGAGCTATGGCAAATAATTGCCTTCCGAAAGGATCTTCTTTGCATTTATCCTTTACAACGCTAATTGAGTGAACTCTCCAATGGTAATATGGTGACTATACAACAACGGTCTCTCAATGCCATATAAAGTACTCACAAAACGAATGAAGGTGTGGTTTTAATTTCTATTGAACAAAGAGCTCAAAACAAAGTTGGACTAGAAATGATATTGAAAGCATTAGAGACATCCACTTGGAAGACTATCAAATCAAGGTTGATGTCCAAGGAAACACTAATGCTTGTAGTAACCGTCTCACAACCATATGATATGGCTATTACATGAAAGGCAACAAGAAAGGCAACAAGAAAGATGAAAGGAGTGGCAAATTTATGGACAAATAATGTGTGAAACTAATGACAACAAAGCATCCCCTATGTCTAGGAGGCAAAACACTTGATGTCTCCTTTGACAAAGCAAGGAGACTAGATGCACCAAACAAATGAGCAGCATCCAAGGCAAGATGTTAGAGAAAGTAAAGAGAAGAGGGAAGCTCAAGTTTGATAGATTGGGAGAGAGACAATCCTATAAATACTCCCAAACTAGTTTTGAACAACTATTTGCTAAGAAATGTAGAGAGTGGAAGAAAGCATGCGCAAGGAAGGACTCCATAAGCTACAACTTATGGAGTTTGGATCCTCATCTCAATGGTAGTCATGGATGAAAGAAGGAAGGGTTGTAATGTCTATTGATGCATGTATGATCTATATTAAGTTTGGTATAGCAAGTAGTGGAGAAATGTTATCTATATGGAGTTTAGCTAAGCTTCTACATAAGTCATGATTAGCTAGAGTTAGTCCTAACTAAGATAAAGGTGACCTTATTCTAGAGTAAGGGAAAAGAGAAAGGATCATTATTTTTTCTTCTAGTGTATTGACTTGGTGTTATTCTTAGTCATTTGACCTTGAGGAAAAAGTTGAGAACTCTTGGGTCTACAAGCCTTATTGGTGTGGTTTTTTCTATAGTCCAAGGATAGCACCATGTGAAAGAATCCTTGACAACTTAGTTGGCAAGTGAAGATAAGACCACCTACCCATGGGATTATTCCCATGTGCTTGGATATTTCTTTAGAATTTTGACTTTACTTGACTTTTAGCCTAGCAACTTGAGTTACTTCTATAATTAATAACTTTGGTGTGTAACTTTTTCATAAGTATATAAGCTAGAGGTGAGGAGGTACTCATCATACTGTGATTGCAACTATCTCTCTCTTTGAATTCTCTAGTGAGCAATGTCTTGAATCTTGGAGGTGCCTTGGAGTTCTAGCCTTGAAGGAGTGTGATGGAGTTGGGTTCCTTGGCTTCTTAGTCCATGGTGTACTACCTTAATAGCCATTAGAGGTTCATCCTAAGTAAGAGATAGGCCGGCCCATAGTTCATATGTGGCTAATAGATAGAGATCTAACAAGATTGATAATGTGTTGGTGGAGAAGGATGTTGGTCTAGAGGATGTTAATGCTTGCACTACTCGCCCATACTTGTATTACCAATAGCTAGAAAAATTATCTCAAGGTGAAAATTGGCTTGATAATATCATAAGGGATGTTATATACAATAGTCTTTATAGATCAGATAGAGGTATCACCAAAAGAGGACTTCTACTAATAGTGCAAAGACCAAAAACCCAAAATCTTAAGAGTCAATTTCAAAGGCCTAAACAAAAGAATTAGACCTCAAAAAATAAAACCTTTTGCTCCACTTTGGGAGGAATCACATTTCCTTCCACCTCTTACTCTGTCTCATCAAGAAATTTCCAAAAATACCTTACCCATGATGTTCTAAGAATCTTATAAGAAGATTCCCAAAGATTCTCTTTGGTCAACCTTGTTGACCAACCAAATAGGACAAGGATCAACATGTCACCAATCCATACAACTAATTTAAGGGTGTAGCTTGATGACATATCACCAATCTATGTATCTATATAAGGGTATAGCTCCCTTGAGTGGATCTTCTTTGGTATATAATCAAGACAAGGTGTTGTTTTGGGGCATTGGAGTATTGAGGAATTGAACTATATGTTTCTCTTGCATTTCTTTGCATATGTTTCTCTTAGGGTTTCTTTTATCCTTGGAATGTTACAATGGTATTAGAAAAGGTGTTTTAATCAAAGTGAGTGGATCACCCCACTTGGAGGAACACAGGTTACTAAGATTGAGTAATTTTAAGGGGAGAATCTTGAATCTATCTCACATAAGATTATGTACATGCAATGCAAGCAAGTGACAATATATCTTGTTCACCATTTTGGAACAAAGTTCATGGATATAGTAATGAAGTTGCCAAACCTTATGATTCTACATGTTGTGATATACAATAGAGAGTGGGGTTTGATGATCTATTTTCTATTAAGATGCAATGGTTCTGAATATACCAAATCCTCTTCCTTTCATTCAAGTAGAAATATATTATGTAGTTGGTGAGGAATATTAGAGGATAATCAATGAGTGATAGCCTCTAAGGTTCCAATGGTAGTTCCAATCATTCGTGCCCCTCCCAAGTGATCATATTAACCCTCTATTGAAGTAGGAAGTATCAATTGAGCATCTATCATGTGTATGACTCATGGAGCTATAGTTGCAACATCTGATGCAAGGAATGCAAGGGATGTTGAACAAGTTTCAGGAGATTAAGATGATTTCAAGAGGCATTACAAAGTCAAGTTTGGACCTTTAAGAATGATCATGTAATACAAGAAGGAGAATCATCCCAAAGCCCAATAACAATGGCCAAAGTACATTTAAAGTCACTCATGGTGATGACCATGACCTTGATCAACAATGAAGCCACATTGTTAATTTGGATAAAGAACACATTCAACATCAAGTATTATAGGGGACAACATTCCATGGATCTAGTGGAAAATTGGATCTCAAAAATGAATCAATACTCTCAATTATTCATTAAAAAATTCACTAATCAATCTATAGGCATGTTTGCATGTGGATACTTGACAGATAGTCCCTCACATGGTATGATGCTTGGGAACTATTAATGTTGATGGAAGGAAGAGAGATCCCCTTGATAGTAATACAAGAAAGGTTGTTGAAGAATTTCCAATCTTTGGATTCTATACAAGTAGCTCAAACCCGACTATGGAGGTTGAAGAAAAAGAATAGTATACAATAATACATTGAGTTATTTCTTGATCTGGAGGTTGTGATGACCAAGATGAGCCTATACAAAGCTCTTGTCAATTTCAAATAGGTGTTAAAAGAGTGAACTTTCCAAAAAGTATACAAAATCATTGCACCATTTTTTAAGCCATTGCGTGTGCTTTGGGAAACACCACATTTTGGTGAACTAGATCCCATGGAATTGAGCAACATTTTTTTTGAGATTGGGGCACACGAACATTCCAAGGAGAATGGAGACATGTCAAAGAAAGGAGGCATGGAGTCCCATGAGGAGAAGGGGCTCAAGTAGAATAATGATGTTATTGTTATTACGGCCATAGCCATCAATTATCATGCATGCCTTCTTAGGAGCCTTGGCTTCCATATAGGAGACCTTTGAACAACTTGGAGAGATAAATCAAAGAAGAGGATGTTGGAATCATATTGCAAAATAGAGATTCCAATAAATATACCTCATGGTCTTATTGCCTCAATGGCAAGGAGTTAAAGTGGGAGGAAGAAGAGGACAATTGCGTAAAGGTTGAGGAAGACAAATGTACAACTGATTTTCATAATGGAGTCCTAAAAGGCAATCATGTGATAGTATTTGATAGACCATGGAGCAATAAAGGATTTCTTATCTTCCTCTATTGTAATGAGGTTGGAGATGGAATTAGAAAAAGATGAGAACAAAGAAGTAGAGTTATCTAATAGGTAGATAGAGAGGATGGAGTTGTTTCAAGATGTCTCTCCAATGATTTACCTTAGGATTACCACCAAGAAGGACAGTGGATCATAAAATTAAGATACTTATTGGAAAGATATTTCCCTATAAGGCCCAATATAGATTATCACTTCATGAGTTGGAGGAGTGCATGGCTCAAATAAACAATATGCTACAAAAAGGATTTATCTAACCCAATGTACCACCATATGGGAGCTTCTAACTTGTTTGTGAAGAAGAGGGACAATATCATGCAAATGTGCATTGAATAATGAGGAATATCAACAAAAAATGAAGAACAAATATTGTAAAAGACCAAAGTTGAGGAAAGAAATAAGAGAATGGAAACTCACATTGGGACACTTGAATGAGTGAAAACTCCAAATACCTAGCATGAGCTTTGGCTTTGGTATTTATAGGTAGCACACAAGGCCCTTGAAAAGCTTCTCAGAAGCTTCCTTAGCCGCTTTCTTAGAGTGCAAGCCAAGTTAAGTGGGAAGCTTCTCAAGAAGCTTCCTTCTAGAAGCCGCCTACTTGGCATGCAAGTTAAGCTAGTTAGAAGCTTCTAGAAGCTACCTGCTTGGGGTGCAAGTTAACTAGTCGAGAAGCTTCCTAAGAAGCTTTTTAGATGCTTTTGGAATATTCTAGGCTAATTTGGCTTATTGCCTACTTTGTTAGCCTTACTAGCTACATCGCTAAACTCCATACTATTACAAATACTCACTACCTCAAATGGACGACCTATTTGATCAACTCAATGGGTATAACAGTTTACCAAACTTGATTTGCGGGATGGTTATAACCAAATGAGGATTGTAGAGGAAGAGATACACAAAATTACTTTTCAAACAAGATATGGTCAATTTGAGTACCTAATGATGTTGTTTGACCTCACAAATGTACTAGCTACTTTCATGGGTTTGATGAATGACATATTTTTTCCATACTTGGATAAGTTTATCATCATTTTCCTTGATAACATCTTTGTCTATAGTAGGAAAATCAAAGAGCACAAGCAACATTTGCAAGAAGTCCTCCAGATTCTAGATAGAATTTGTTGTATACTAAAGTCTCAAAGTGCATGTTTTTCAAGTCTAAAGTAGATTGCTTAGAACATAGAGTAAGTATAGAAGGTATTCAAGTTTTAGTAGATAAATTAGACGTCATTCAAAAATATGGTGCTCCAAAAGATCAGACTCAACTCAAGAGTTTCTTGAGATTGATGGGCTCTATCATCAATTTTCAAGGCCTTCTCTAATTTTGCACAACCCCTAACATGACTACTTGTCAATGGAAAGAAGTGATGTGGGGCACGACATATGAATTGGTCTTTCAAGAATTGGAATATGCATTACTACATGCACCAACTATAACACTTGATTGACCTATAGCTAGCTTGATTAAACATGTGGGGTCCAACCAATTGTGAAGTGGTATGACCCTACATTTCTAATCAAGCTAGCTATAGATCAATCAAGTGTTACAATAGGAGCAATCCTACAATAGGAATGGAGTGATAGATCACACCCAATTGCATATTTCTTTCAAAAGTTGTTGTCAATGTAGTGAAACTATCACACTACCCTTTTTGTGATAAGAGTTGACTATTGTCCTTGCAACCAAGAATTGGAAGCACTATCTTGGTGAGAAGGCATAGTGGAGATAGGGTCTCTAGTCTACCTCAAAACACCAAAATAAATGCCCCATAGATAGATTCATTGTGCATAGTAGAGATAACAATTCAACATGACAATCACATATGTGGAGAGCAAGAAGCAACTTGCAAATGCATTCACCTAGATGCCTACAATGAAAAATTTGGTTGTAAAGGTCAAGATGAACCCATATTTTTTGCCAATGATTCTTATTGCTATAAAGATAAACCCATAGAGCTCAATCAGTTAAGACGTAACCAATACCCAATGACTCACCTTTCATAATGGCAAGTTATGGATCCTGAATGCTCCAGATTTAAGAATCACCATTCTAGTAAAATGTCATGATTCTCCCATTGTGGGTCATGTTTGCATGGACAAGACTTAAGATGTAGTTAAATGCTATTACTATTGGCCCAAGATGAGCAACAATGTGATGGAATATGTTCAAAGTTGCCTACTTTGTCAAAAAAGGCTTCTAATTAGGCTCCTATAGGTCTCCTTCAACCATTCCCTACTCCTACACAATGTTGTGAGCAGGTCAACACAGATATGGTTTGTGAATTCCCCAAGACCACCTTAGATTTTGATCCTATTGTAGTCTTTGTAGATCAACTTAGCAAAATAATTCATGTGTCCTATGACCAAGGACATGATTTCACCACAATTAGTTCAATTATAGTCACCTATGGTCTTTTCTCACTATGTACTATCTCAAGTACTTATCACCAATCATGGCACTCAATTCACTAGTTTGTTTTGGAGAACACTCTTTGGCATGCGTAATACCAATAGCTAGACATATTATCTAAATGTGAAAATTGACTTGATAATATCTAGAAGGATGTTATATATGATGGACTAAATAGATCATATCAAGGTGTCACCAAAAGAGTACTTCCAATAATAGGGCAAGAGTCAAAAACACCCTCAAAACTTGAGCCAATTTTGGGGGCTTAAACATATGAATTAGGCCTAAAAATGGAAAGACCTCCCTTCCAAGGAATAAAGCTTGCCTCCTTCCCTCCCCTCTCTTCCAACTGACCTTCTCATTGAGAGCTTTCCAATGGTACCTCATCCATATGATTTTGAGCTTCCTATAAGAAGTTTTCTTCTAATTAAACCTATTTGACCAACCAGATAGGACAAGGATAGACCCATCCATGCAACTAATCTAAGGGTGTAGCTTGTTGATATATCACCAATCCATATATTTGATGCAAAGGTGGAGCTACCTTTGAGGGGATCCCCTTTGCTATATAATAAAGACAAGGTGCTCCTTTGGGCATCAAAGTATTGAGTGTGAAGCTTGTGTTTTCTCTCTTATGTATCTCTTGCCGGTTCTCCTTTCCTTGAAGTATTACAATGGTATCAAAGTAGATGCTTTAATCTAAGAGTGTGGACCACCCCTCTTGGAGGAACATGGGCTACTAAGATTGATTAATTTTGAGGGGAGAAAATGTCATGCAATTGATAGACAAGAGGTATTTTAGAGAGGATGAGATGGAAGCACTTGGAGGACAATTTCATGCACCTTACTTTCATTCTTGAATCCATTCCACATCAATATTATGTACATCCAATGTGAGCAAGCAAGAGTACATCTTGTTAATCATTTTGGAGTAGAGCTCATGGACATAGTGATGAATTCACCAAACCCAATGATTCTATCTATGGTGATATACAATAAAGAGTAGGATTTGAGAATTGATATTTTGTTATGATGGATCTAAATGTACCAAATCCTCTCTTTTAACATCTAAGTAGAAATCCATATTATAGTTAGATCAAAAGTGATGTTAAGGGATTTCATAATGTAAGGACTAGCCATATGATCTAGATGTGAAATTTGGTTTGGTAACATTTGGAATGATGTTAAACATAATAGACAAAATAGATTAGATAAAAGTATCACCATAAGAATATTTCTACTAGAAAAAAGCTTAATAGACTTGAAAACCTTAGAACCAATACCTAGACATATGATTTAAAGGTGAGAATTGGTTTGGTAACATCTGAAAGGATGTTATACATGATGGACTAAATAGATCAAAAAGAGGTATCACCAGAAAAGGACTTGTACTAATAGAGTAGGAACCAAAATATACCTGAAATCTTTGAAGGAAATTTGGGGGGCCTAAATGGATGAATTAGGCCTCAAAAATATGCTAGTTTCTCCCCCCCCCCAAACAGAGGAAAAGCTGGCCTTCCCTCCCCTTGCTTTGTCTCATTGAGAGCTTTCCAATGGTACCTCACCCACGTGATTTTGAGATTCCTACAAGAAGATCCTCTAACAGATTCCTTTCAATCAAAGCTTGTTTGACCAACTAGATAGGATCAGGACCGACATGTCACCCATCCAAGTAAGTAATCCAAGGGTAGAGCTTGCTGACATATCACCTATCTATGGGCCTAATCCTATGGTGGAGCTTCCTTGGAAGAGATCCTCTTTGTCTATATAATAAAGAGAAGGTGATACTTTTGTGCATCGGATGATTGAGTTTGAAATTTTTGTTTTCTCTCTTCTGTTGTCCTTAGATTATTACACATACAAGCAACCTTTGAACCACATGGAGAGAAAATTGAAGAAGCAGATGTTGAAATCATATTGAAAAACAAAAATTGCATGTAAATGTACCTCACGGCCTTACTTGCTCAATGGAGCAAAGTAAAAGTGGAGGGAGGAAGATTACAAGTGTGCAAAGATGGAGGAAGAAAAATGCACAACTGATTATAATTAATAGAATTCTAGAAGGCAATCAAGTGAGAGTATTGATACATCTTTGAGCAATAAAGAATTTCTTGGCTTGTTTTGTACAACCTTTGCAATTTGTTGCAAAGGTTGGAAACGGGACTAGAGAAGGATGAGAATGACAAAGTAGAGTTACCTAATGGTCAGATAGAGAGAATTGAGTTGTTACCTAAAAAGATAACACTCTCTATAGGAGAGTATCAAGAAGCAATTGAGTGATAGGTGATACAATTAGCTTGTTATGATGTGATCTTAGGCATGTCGTGGCTGGAGCACTACAACCCCATGGTCAATTGGAGAAAGAAAATAGTGAGAACTAGCCAATGGAAGATCTTTGGGGTTAAAGAAAGTACAAAGACAAGAATTGTCCCTCTATGTCATAGGGACCATATCTATTGGTAAGAAAGATGTTTCATGAATCTAAGGAGAGAAGTCTAGAGTGCACAACTCAACAGACATATTCTTGAAAAATTGAAAGATGTAGTCAATGAGTTTCAAGATACTTCTTTGGAAGACACCTCCTTGTAAGGCTTCATATTGACTATCACCTCATGAGTTATAGGAATGTAAGGCTCAAATCAAGGATATGCTATAGAAAAGGTTTATCCAACCTAGCATATACATAGGAGCTCTTGTCTTGTTTGTGAAGAAGAAGGATGGAACAATGCGCATGAGCATTGACTATTGAGGACTAAATCAACAAATGATGAAGAACAAATATCCACTACCTTGCATGGATGACCTGCTCAATCAATTCAAATCTAGATTGATGGACTGAGTTGAAATGGAGATTACTCTAGGGAGGAGAAATAGGGGAAGTAGGAGGAGTAAATTATATCAACCTAGCATATACATAGGAGCTCTTGTCTTGTTTGTGAAGAAGAAGGATGGAACAATGCGCATGTGCATTGACTATTGAGGACTAAATCAAAAAATGATGAAGAACAAATATCCACTACCTTGCATGGATGACCTGCTCAATCAATTCAAATCTAGCTTGATGGACTGAGTTGAAATGGAGATTACTCTGGGGAGGAGAAATAGGGGAAGTAGGAGGAGTAAACTTCTATCAAAAGTGTGATTTGTTAGAAGAAACAACCAAGGTGAGGAAATACACCTCATACTAAGAACGGGTACAAGGTGGATAGCTATAAGGACCCAATATAGTCAATGCAATGATGGTTATGTTGAAGCCAGAGCACACCACTTATGTGATGAAGCAACATGCTATGTTTTTCCACCAGATGTTTGCAAGAGAAGTAGTGAATTGGGCAAAGTGTTTTCACCAGACAGTAGGTCAGATGATTCATGGTTGGAGAATGGACCTGCCATCCCATTACTTTGTACCTTTCATAGCCCATTTGTATTGTGGACTAAACCTACTCAGCTTGGAGGAGAGAGGAAGGAGTGTTGCACTTTCACCCCAATTTACGATGAGTAGTGGATATGGACGAGCAATACTAGATTGGGCGAGTCCATGAAGGTGATAACCACTACATCAAGAATGAGAAAGAGATGATAGTGTCTGTGGAGATCCCAAGGCCAAGGAAGAGAGGTAGACCCAAAGGATGAGTATTGTCACTAAAGCTATAAAAGACAAGGAGGCTTAATCCAATGCCATAGATGATGGAGGTGAAGACCCATCTTTGGAGGAAGAATCAAAAGGAGAAGTTGAGTCAAAGTGTGAAGACTTGAGAGAGGAAGAAGAGTTCGTCTTGCAAAGTAAAGAGTCTAATAGTGAGAGTGAAAGAGAACCCAAAGTCCAGCAATCCATGGACTAAGTAGTGAGAGAAGAAGATTAGGAGTTGTATGCGGTGATTGATCATATGGAAGGAGGAGATGCACCGTGTCTGGAGTTACCTATAATAGACTTGGAGGAAGAACAAACAAAAGTGCCTACCTTGGTGTTTCCATGGGTAGCAAGATCAAAGTGGAGTATGCAAGTTCCAATTGCAGGTCAGAGCAAAGCCAAAGAGGAGGAAGAAAGCTCAGAAAGAGTGACATTGAAGGTACAAAGATCAAGACTTTGGGGTAAACCCCAAGCCAAAGAAGTCTTGACCAAAGCTGAAGACAAAAATGACAATGAAAGAGAGTACACCAAATAGAATACATATCAAAGATCATCTATCCTTTGTTTTTGCAGTTGCAAAAGAGGAAGAAAGAGCTAAAGGAAGATCATAGTCAAGTGAAGGATGAGTTTAATGTCTTAAAGTTCTTGAATGAAGACAACTTGGAGTTGAAGGGTAAGTTAACCCGAGGAGAGAAAGAAGCCTAAGAACTTTGGTTGTTCTTCAAAGGAAGAGCTTTGATAACTTGAAGGAGAGTTGTGTGGTGCAATGAAGAACTCAAATGTCAAACTGAAGAATTAAAGGAGCAAAAGCAGAAGGGCAGCAAGAATTAAAGAAATAAAAGGCAGAGTTCAAGAAATTGAAGGGAGAATTCATGGATGTGTGCTTGGAGGTGCTACATTCAAAGGTAATGGCAGTGGTAATGTAGCAACAATTAGAGAGCCTAAGAAAGAGTGCAAAGGAGAAGGATCAAGCCTAGCAACGTGAGTTGATAGATCAAAATCAGGAGGAAGACAGATTGTGAGGGCTGCTAAGAAGTGTAGAGACTCAATTGGTCCACTATGTGGAAGAGAAAGAAGCATTGAAAGCTGAATTTGAGGATGAGTGACAATGTACGGAATGAGTTGGAAGTAAAGAGTAATAGGAGAAGATAATTTCAAAGAAAACATTGGAATTGGTAGGAGACGTTGTTGTGGAGTTGAAGGAGATGTTGAGCACTAAAGCCAAAGTAAAGATGGAGGAGTGAAAATTGCACAAATTGAAGTTGCTTGTGCAAGACAAGGAAGAGAAAGGAAAAAGATATAGATATGAATAAGTTATTAATTTGCTTAAGAGAGAGGGCAGATAGGAGAATGTTGGAAATAGGAGATAATGTTTGTCTTAGATTAGATTTAGTTAAATTAGAGTTAGAGAAACTTGAGGGTAGTGAGAAAGTAGAAACCCAATAAAAAGTAGTAGAAGTAGGAATTCAAGTGTCTTTGGGTGAGTAACCTAAGACATTAGAGTAAAGAAAGAGAAGGTAGATAGCATAGCTATGACTTCAATTTCAGTTCAGGTTGAAGATAGGATAGAGGTAGAATAGGAAATCATAGTTGTAGATAAAGCCAAAGAAGGAGAAGTAATTGAAGTTGCATTGAGTTTAGAAGCCAAAGTCAAGGTAAACATTGGACCAGATTTATAAATGATTCAAGATATGAAAAGGTGGATTGTCATGTTGGATTTGAAGTTTGGTAAAGTTTTTAAGCTTGGTATTTAGTTAGATAACTATCAAAGTGCTCTACTTATTTAAAGGAGGCATTTGCAATGTTGTTTTTATTCAATTTAGTTCAGTATTCATATTTTTGAAGTTGAGTAAAGCAAAGTGCTATAACTCAATGCTTGTCATTTTTGCTTAATTTTGAGTATCAATCTTTTGTGTGTGTTTGTGAGTATTTGGATAATTTAAAAGTGCAAGTTTGAATTTGTTAGATGTTGGATTCTACAACTTTGATTTCATTTTGTGTGTTTGATTTTGAGTGGATAGCAATCAAAGCAATGCTTTGACAAATCCGTGAGGAATTGTGGTGTTGGTAGTATTTGACATTTGTGATCATAGACTTGGATTGATGTAAAGCAATATTCATTGAGGAAGTTGTGCCTTTGTGGAGAGGTGGAACACAATTCCGAGGTGAAGTCATTTCAAGGTGAGGTAACCTTCTCAAGAAGAACTGAATCATCACAATCAAGATGTTTGGACAGATTTGAAGAATTGTGATTATGGGTGCGATTTATTTGTGATGAGATTGTGATTTAGTACTTTGTTACTCTCTTTTGAGTGTGTTTTCTACTCAAGAGATTATAAATAAACTCAAGAAGAACTGATTTGTGACATTTTACTTTATATTTGACCATTTGTTACTCGTATCTCTATGGGAATGAACTATTACTTGTTGATTGCCACAAAAGTGATACTTGTTGGGTTGTCACATGCTTCAAACCATAGAGGCCCTTCTGCAAATTGCAAGTCCAGTCCTTCTTGTTTGAGATTTGAAATTCTTCAAGTTGTGTCATATAGACATCCTCCTCAAGATCTTTATGTAGAAATGTTAATTTTAAATCTAGTTGCTCTAGATGTAATCATAAGACCAAAGACCAATCTGATGGTAGTCATCTTAACTACGAGAGAGAAAATCTCATTTTAGTCTATACCTTTGGTCTGTTAAAAAACCCTACCACAAGTCTGGCCTTGTACCGCTTGCTTCCACCTTGTTTTTCTTTGATTCTATACTTCCATCTGTTCTACAATGCCTTCTTTTCCTCATTCCTTCCTAGGGATGAAATCTCTCCTTTAATTGCAAGGTCCTATTGCAATGATTCCTTCACTTGCATTGCCTTTGAGTAGCATTCAGATTCACTATTTTCTATCAAGAGTAAGCAATACATGGACGCAAAATACCTTTCTACTAGTTTTTGAAATTTAATAAATGTCTCCAAATCAGTTATAGACATGACTAGATGTGGTATAATCTCTTTGGTTTCTACCAACTCCTATTTCCTACAACATCATTTTCTGAAATGTCTCCCAACACTACTACTTCTTCTTGATGTTTTGCTTGTTCTTTTGTAACCTCAAAACCTGATCCAAGCTTATCTTATACATATCATTTGCATGGAAACCTACATCTCTCCTTCTTAGCCCTTTTCTATCATCTTCACTCCAAAGATGACAATCCATATCATCTACTTCATATCCATTGAAGAAATACTTTCTTGATTTTGAATCAAGCTTGTCTTTATCAAAATCACAAATCCTTGCATATGAGACACAACCAAAGGTTCTCAAGTGCAAGAGTTTCACCTTCTTCCTAACCGTTCCTCCCCAAGAGTCTTGAATTCCAAAGGAACTCAGGGTCTTCAATTTATGAGGTATGCAATTGTGTTGGCTGCATTTGCCTAAAAAGTTTTTGGCAACGATGCTTGTAAATGTCATGCATCCAACTCTCTTGTTGAGAGTTCTACTCAAACATTCAGCCACACCATTTTTTGTGGTTTCCCTAGAAAAACTTTGATCATTTTTATCTCATTATTTGCAAAATACTTGCTAAACTCATTGGCACTATACTCATTCCCATTATCTGATTTCAAGCACCTGACCTTCAATCCTAATTGGTTTTTGACCTCAAATTTCCATTGCTTGAAAACAATAAACACTAAACACATCTGATTTATTCTTTTTTAAATAAACCCATACCTTCCTAATAGCATAATCTGTGAAGATGACATAGAAGTGAGATGCTCCAAGAGACTCAAATAAAGTTGGACCATACACATTTGTATGTATCAACTCTAGTTTTCCCACCCTTGGTACTCTTGTGGCCTTCGTGAAAGTAACTTGCTTTTGCCTTCCCAAAATACATGGTTTGCAAAAGCTAACTTGAACAATCCTCAACTCTAGGCTCTTGCCATTGGCAACTAATTGCTTCATACCCTTCTCACTCATGTGACCAATTCTTTGGTGCCATTATATTGAAGGACATATTGCATCAGCAACTATCAACATATGGTCTGATTTTCCTATAACATATAGGGTTCCAACCTCCTACCCTTGCGCTAAAATCAGATTTCCCCAAGTAACTTCCATGCCGGCTTTCAAAGGATGTTTGATATACTTCCTTGTCCAACTAACCTATGGAAATCAAATTCCTCTTCAATCCAAGGATAAATTTGATATCCATCAATGTCAAAGAGGTAAACCCTTCCAAGGTTTCCTACAACAGAATTTTGCATCAACTTTTTACATTGGAGTAAAGTGAAGTGATACACCATAATCTATGACCAAAGCTTCTATGGGAAGCTTCACACAACAAAAAATTTTATCCTCTTGTCCTATTGCTATGTTCATTGAGTTCTCCTCCTTTTTTGGAGTTTTATGCTGATTCCTAAAGTGACCTAGCTTATTGCAATTCTAGCACACAATTTCTTTGCATACTTCCTTGATGCCTATTGAATCACTTCTCTTTCTTGACTTGAATCTACCGTTCCTATTATTCAAACCTCATTACCGTCTTTTTTGCCTCTACTATCAACAAATAGCACTACACTTGACAGTTTTGAAGAATTTTCTGCAAATGTCTTCATTGCAAATCAAGTCCTACATACTTTCAAAATTGAGAGCACTTGCTCTTGAGGAACTACTCATTGTTGTGACTGTTGTGACCTAACTGTTAGGTAATTATGTTAGTAGCAATAGTGCTTGAAATTCATCATCAAAGATGAGCTTCATAGATTCCACCCTTGAAATCATTGAGTTGAAATCATTCACGTTGTCTTGAATTGATGCTCCTTCTTTCATCCTTGTATTCACCAATTGGTGAATATAGAACACCTTGTTTGAGGTTGAAGGCTTCTCATATGTATTTGACAGTGCCTTAATCAACCCATGAATGGTCTTCTTGTGGACGATGTTATATGCAACATCTCTTGCCAATGTCAATCTTACCACACCTAAGTGTTATTGATCCACATAACTTCTTCTATGTTTTGAGGCTTTTTTGCCTCAAGAGGTAGGTGTAGTTTCTTTTGATACAAATCTTCAATCTGCATCTTTCAATATCCAAAATCTTTGCAATGAAACTTGACAATTTTGACTTTCCTATCTTTTACCATCATTCCATTCTCTCTCCAAAGAACCAACACTTTGATACCACTTGTTGGGAGAATTTGCAATTAGGAATTTGAGAGAGCAATGGAAATCCAAATCTGGCTATGTGATGGAATAGAATTCATTTATCAATCTGGTCAAGAAAAAACATGCATAGAAATTATGGCAAAAGGCACAAGAATTAGTGGGGTTAATTCTTGTGCCATATGATTGGACATATATCACAACTTGTAGTTACTTGTCTTTTAAATTTTATCATGGTCTTCAAGATTGGACATAGGCTTCAAGGAAATATCTTGAGTACTAAAATTCTGTATTATTATGGGATGAGAAGTAGGAACCATGAGAGTTGCAATTTGAAAGGAAATCCAAAAGAGTGGAGTAAAGAACATTAGAGGATGGTCCTCAAGCCAAAAGTAGGAACTTAGGAGGGGATAACTTTAGATACAAAGTTTGGAGACATGGGCAAGGAGGTCAATACAAAAATAACCAACTTATTCTCCAAACCAAGATACACAAACAATGGTTGGCATGTTGGCAATAACAAGGATCTAGCCCAAAGAGTGATCATGTCCTCACTCATAAAGTTTTTGACCAAAGAGTGCAAAATATTTTATAATCAATCATGCAATCTTCTCCAACAAAGTGTGTGAAGTGGTAGTGGTAAATTGGGCATTCATGTTTTATCAACACACCCAATCAATGATTCAAGAATTGGAAAAAGACTAAAGTGCTACACACTTGACTCCTGTTTCTATTCACATCTACATGAGATCAACTTATTAATGTAAAAGACCAAGGAGAAAAATAGGAGAATGGAATATCACAATAGAAGCTCTCACTTGAGGGGAACTCGGAATACCTAGCTTGAGCTTGGCTTTGATATTTATAGGCAACTTTGATATTTATAGGCACATACAAGGCTCCCAAGAAGCTTCCAAGGAAGGTTCCTTCTAGAAGCCACCTCTCTTTTAGTTGAAGGTTCTTTGTAGTTGTAATCTTTGGGGTAAGAAAAGTGTTTGAAGACAATTGAAGGTTGTTGGATGTTGATCCCTTCATCTAGGTTCTTTACTTGGATGTTGATCCCTTCATCTAGGTTCTTAGTTGAAGGTTCTTTGTAGTTGTAATCTTTGGGGTAAGAAAAGTGTTTGAAGACAATTGAAGAAAGATTTATTTGTGAAAGAGAAGATAGCTTCAGAAGACACGTGGTGAAAAATTAGCAATGTACAGATCAATAATATATAATAAGACAAGGATGGTAAGACATCCTATGTACAATATAGATGCAAGGAATTTCAGTCTTGATATATCTTTGCACTTCCTTCACCAATTGATCATCTTCAATCCAAGTAGAATGTACTATTTAAAGCTTCAGTCCAATGTTAATATTCATTTAGTCAATGGAAGACATATAAAGTGAAAGAGTCAAAGGCTTGTTGTTGCTTTGCATAATTTTGAGTATTGATGTCAGGTCTTTGTTGAATGTCTATGAGGGATCTTCACAATAGGAACCCCAATGATTCAGTGTGTGTGATTACTAATATTTGTGACAAGGGTATGTGATCCTTGACAGTTTTGAAGAAGCAAAGCAATGCATTGATGGGTCTCGAGTGAGTTATAGTGATGATAGTACCACAAGAGTAAAGATAAAGATTAATCACCAATACAAAAATCCTTTGGATACACTCATGCTTTTTGAAAAGGTTGGAACGTGGTCATTTGTGTAGGAGTCTCTATAGTAGATGTAGCCTCTTGAGGCTGATTGGATCATCATCTTCCAGGAATACTTGGAACTTATCATTAGTGAAATTGATTTTGGTTGTTTTCTTTTTGCTATAGTATGCACTATAGTATGCACACTACACTCTTTTGGGAGTGGTTCCTGCCCTAGAGGTTAACAAGTGATAATAAAAAATTGAGATAGTGATATTTCTCTTCAAATCTAGCCATTTTTTAACTGCATCTCCATAAGGATGACTTATTTCTTACTATTATACAACATTTTGGTTGATATTGGGATATCACATTCATCATGGTGTGAGAACTTATCTACTTATAGTAAATGACGCTAGAGCTCATCTTCTAAATAGGCTACTAGTAAAGTAGTCTCTTGAAATATAAGACCTCAGACCCCGACAGGCCAGTGAGTATGTCGAGCGAACTCATAGAACCGTTTGGCGTGGTTTTGAGAGGCTGAGAATGCTCTGTATGATTGGTTAGATAAAAAATATGCTCCAAAAAGAAAGATCTAGCTTATTAAACCAGTTTTCATTTACGGCCACTAATCCTCCCATGGTTACGGAAAGAGCTATCTACAACCTTATTACTCATCTAATAGTTGTGGGAGCATACATGGCCCTAACAAAGTTTGGAATATGGTACTATCAAAAGCAAGTAGATGAAGTTAGAGTGCATGAGTAAGTATGTCCCAAATAGGAGGCTTTAGAGATTTAATGCAGCACCTTATCAGAATGGAATACACCATATGTTTATTTCCTAATCAAAGGAGTAAATGAGCATGTGCTATACCTTGAACCAAAGTGTTTGAGATAAACAAGCTTCAAAAATTATCCTGGCCTAGATTATCCTCCCAAACCTCTTGATAATAACTAGAACTCTATATGATTCTTATGGAGTGAGAATTACTTGTGAACTCTAGATCTTGCATTTATGAATTTGGATTCATAAACCCAAAGTCTCTAGGTAAAATTTAAAACTAGAAAAGATCAACTACATCCTCCAATGGGCCTAAGATATGGGTATCATCTAAAAGTGATTGGAAGAGACATGATGGAAATGCATTTACAACCCACCATAAAGCTATATAGTAAAATTTGGCAAATAGAAGTCCATAGGAGATCTCCTTTACATATATTAATTGAGACTCCCTTCTCATAGTATTGAAACTATACAAGGTCTTCATATTATAGATATTGCACACAAATAAGATCAAGGAGCTATTTAGCAAAGGGCAAATAAAAGTTGGACAAGAAATGATATTAAAGGCATTTGAAACATCAACTTGGACAACCATCTGCTCCGGGTGTATGTCCAAGGGAACTTGAATGATAGCAATAACATCTTATAAACACTTAGAATAACCATAATAAATTATTTTTGGAGGAAAAAAGGATGAATAGAAGTGTCAAAACTATAAGCAAATAGTATGTGAGACTAAACATAGGTAAACATTCCCAATAGCAATGGAGCAAACACCAGATTTCTTCTTCCAAAGAGCATGGACATGCTCCAAACAAAAGGGTAGTTCCAAGGAGTACAAGACCAAAGGCAATTCATTTGCAAAAAGAAAAGAGAAGGAGGAAGCCAAAAATTTGGCATATTTGGGGAGAGAAAATCACATAGCTACTCAAAAAAAAATCTCAATCAAAGACATATTCAGAAACATTGGGAATGGATTAAAGCATGAAAAAAGAAGAAATCTCTAAGGCATAGCTCCTCATCAAGGTATTAATCATGGAGGAAACAAGGAAAATCATAAGTGGCAAGTGGATGGATAATCTGTAGGGCAAATACAGTTCAGTTGAGAAGTACATTAGTCTAGAGGGTGAGAGTGCCTACATAACATGTCTATACTCACTTCCTTTACCTAGCATCAAGCAAATAACATAGAGGGGAATAATCTAAAAGTAGAGCATGACACTATGGGGACTCTATGATACTCTGAGCTATTGTTTTGGTCTATATGATATACTCATCTTGTAGGGTTAACTAATCTCCTTGCAAAAACCTGTGAATACTAGATCCTAGCTTTCTCTTGGTGTCCTAATGCACCTTGGTGGGTTGGAAGTCCATCATCAGAAGAGTGCTAATAAGGTCCAAGTAGAGACATCATTCCTTTTTCAATTTGCCAAGATAGCTCATAATTGTAAGGAGAGTGTGTATCCAACTAGGTGATATAAAGGCATAGGAATCTTGGTAAGTGGTCTAGGTAAACTGGGTAGAAATGCCTGAATAGAGTCAAGAGAATATAGCCATAAGTATGAGTTTGGTGAAGCTTGAAGAGATATGAAAAAGAATGAAGAGTTTTTGGACGAACAGTAGCCTCTGCCTTCATCTGGGAACATCTAGATCTCTCTTTATATTGTGCTAAAAATATCCCAACTCATGGTTAATTGAGACTAGATTAGGTGGGTTGCTCATGAGGTAGTGTATGCACATGCTATTGGCATTAGCATGTGGAAGAGTACAATCTTGTGGTGCTAGTGTGTAGGTAGAGTAAGGAAGAGAGACTAGGGAGGGAGATCAATAATGAGTGTGATGAAAAATTTGAGATTCTCCATAGTAGAATCTACGTGTGTAGAGTCATTCATTGGTATAAGCCAAATGCAGTACATGGAAATCAAAAGGCTCCCTCTAGATAAACTTGATTCTTCTGGGTGTGTGATAAACGAGTTTGTGCTAGAATCTACTTCTTAATTGCAGAGTATATGGTGTTAGACGAAGAGCATTAGTCTCTCTAAATCCATATCCAATAACAAAATGGAGGTATGGTAAAATAGTCTATTGAAACTATTCACACACAAGAAATACAAAAAATAACACAGAACAAAATGATGGAAAATATTAAACAAAAACTCCAAATCCAAATGTTTAAAAATATAATAAAAGAGAGAGAATATATATATATAAAGGAACTGAAAGAAAATGTCTCCTTCTCCAACCTCATCTCCAATCCCGACTTCAAGACAAACACCTCTCACGATCCCTATTGCTCCTTTGATGAACTTTGTAAATTTGGGATCCACTTCTATTACAATCACTTGACTACAGGGTGCTATCGCCATGCTTCTCCATGTCAGTATTGCAATCACTTGGCTACTAGTAGTATCGCCATGCTTCTTATTGGTGAGTGAATTTGTTCACACAATTTCATCCATCAGTCTTCCTCCATGTACCATGCCATGTTCAGCAGGTCCGGACCCTCTGCATCATTGGTGTAATGATGCAGATTTGCAGTCTGTTGAGGAAAGACAACACATCACGAAATCCCTAGAAAATCAAGCTTTTTCGCTTGGTTGGTAATGATAAAACTTTAAACTCACAATGCTGTCAACTTGAAGGTTAAACCTGACGGTTAATCCTGGCCATGCTAGCCATATCGCACCATGTGATTTGCCTCAACAAGTTTTGCTCCTAAAATTACTTCCTCCTATCATCAGATCTACAAGTTTTACTCCTAGAATTACTTCCTCACATTATCGGGTCCCGATTGATAATCCCGATCCCGGTTGATGGTACTCATCCACTTCCAGATCTCTAGTAGACTATTCGTTCTCTCTCCCGTTGCCCGGATCCACAAGTTCTACTCCTAGAATTACATCCTCATATCACGGGATCGTTAATCCCATCCCGGTTGATGGTACTCATCCATGTTCAGATCCTGTAGTAACAAATCTCCCATACACTGGACTGTAATTCTCTCTGCCGGTTGCCGCCTGTGCGTCAGAAGTTACCCTGTACTTTCTCTCTCCCGGTGGCCCGGCTGGTCTGCAGTTGCCGCCTGTGGTTCAGAAGTTGATCGCTCTGCTCGCCATGCGCAGAACCAAAATCATAAACATCCTTGCCGCTGAAGATATGGTATGATATGAACAGAACAGTCTCTCCAATTTCTCGCTTGATGTCAACCTCCTCTACTCGCATCTCGCTAGACCACCATCTAAACTTCCCATCTATTCCCGTACCTATTCCGTCATTTCTCGAATTGAAAGTCTTGAATGCGCAGCTCTCAATCTCTTCAATCTATAATCCCTCATCAACTCATCAATTCTCTGTAATGTGAGCTCGTGCTCGTCTATTGAATATCAGGGTCCGCAGAAGATGTTCAGGTTACTAAAGTTTCAGTGAGGACAGGAGATCAGGCTTCACAAAGAACTTGTTATCTATTAATACTTCTCAATCAAGACAGGTCGCTCTCCGGGGAGAATTGATAATTGACAATTTTATCTCATGCGCTTGTGTCGTGTTCAGTCAAGACAGGAGATCATGATTCACAGAGAAATGGTTATCTATTCTTACTTCTCAATCAAGACAGAAAGTTACTCTTCAGACAGAAATTGAAAATTGTATTTCAAGCTTCTCAGTCACGACAGAAGATCAGGCTTCACACAAATTTGATAATTTATCTCAGTTTATTCGGTCATGGCAGAAGACCAAGCTCTGCAGAAGTATCAGTAGTCATATCCCAGTCCATACAGACGATCAGGCTTCATAGCTTGAAGAAAGTACCAAGCTTTAGTGCTGGGACCACGGTCTATATGGACCACGGCGCCGATAGGACTCGACGTGTTGCTGTACTCATCAAAGTCAAGAGCACACACCTACAGCATGTTCCGTCCACAGCAATCAGCAACAGTTTGAGCTCTCTTCAAGGCGCAGAATTAAGAAGGCAACGGTATGAAAATGCCCGGCAACAAACTACGGATGGAAATTATTATAGCAATCAATAAATTTCACCACACAGTACTGCCCGCAGGTATTCAATTTCAAGACAGCTCAATCAAGAATATGTCGAACGTTACGGCTGCTACCCCAAATACAACGGGATTCCAACCTGCCTTTGCGTCGTTTCGTCTTGTCCACGCACCTCGCATTAAGTAAGGAGCATACAACTCCATTTGCCGACTATTTCCCGTCGTTATTGGATGAAACTTGAGTCGTCATTTCAACGGACACTTCCGTCTTGTGGACCACTTCAATCATCAGATCCCCACCAACAATCTCGAGTTAACTGACGTACTCTAAGAAGGAAGGTCCGAGACCTGTGTTCAGCTTTCAAGTATTCCTTGATCTTCTGCGCTCGTTTTGCCCGGAGGGATCCAATGAATCCAAGCTTGCCGCCGGAAGACGAGTTTTGTTCGCCCGCTTTGCCCGGAAGGATCCAAAAAATCCGAGAATACCGGCGAAGCAACAAGTTTTCTTCGCTCGTGTTGCCCAAGGGATCTAAAAACTCCAAGCTGTTATCCCGAATTCTTGCATAAAGTAGAGCGTCTAACAAACATTGACACGACGAGCAACGATAGTGACATCTCAAAGAGTCGTCGAACTGTAACCAACCGATGAAGCGAGAGAAAATCTCTGAGGAATCAGTAATCATGAACTGCCGTTCAGAATCTGGGATCTGGGAGTGACCTTTGATATTGACCTGAGACCTGTACATGAGACACATTTGAGAATATAACTTATGCTAAGCGACCGTGATGTGCACCGTGTAATCCAAGTTTGGGGTGGAGATCTGAACCTAGAGAATCCTGCTGTTATTCTTCTGGTACACCTGAGTTTCTTGTGAAACGGAAATGGAAATATGCTCCATAGACAACGTCTTCACTAACAGATCCGTTGCCTCTAAATTCAGGACCCACTGGCGGCGGAAATCGCTTTATTCCCTGAAATTAATGATGGTACTCCTATTCTACAAACGAACTGTAGAGAACATTGCAACATACACATGATCCTTCAAGAGAACGACAGAACACAAATACTCCAGCTGTCTCAATTGCTCAGAAACTCACATTTCCTTTTTGGAGTGCACATAATACTCCAGCTGTCGCAATTGCTCAGAAACTCATATTTCCTTTTTGGAGTGCACAAATTCATCGGGGGAGTAGCCATCGAGACGCGGCTAAACTGTGTACATATTTTAGTTTCTATCCCAGAAAGTATTAGCGGACATACTTTTAGTGATTTCTCTTTATGTCAGCTATGTTAGTGTACCATCTGCACGAGATACCTCTAGATGTCTCTGCTTGCTAGGGAGATCAGGTATTTGGTTCGAAGACTCTCTCAGCACAGGAAACAAGATGCATTGAAGCGAAAATGCCGCGTACAATCTATGGATAACAGGAGACGCTGCACGTTTCTAAACTCAATGGTCGCACTACCCATATAGGTATTCGCGGGACAGCTCAATCAAGAATGTTCCAACGTACCCATTCACTTGCGGGTCGTATGCAATGATGCTCCATCCACCAGCTCTTTCCGTTGACTAATCGTGGACGATAAACTTCTTAAACCCGTCGAACTCGACGCTCTCAAGAACGATGAAACAAGGAGCAAATCTTAGCCGCTTTGTTCACCACCAGTTGTCTCTCCCTTGTACGGCTTGATGGGGTCTTCCCATCCTTCATTTTTCCTACGCGGTCGTCCTCCCCGGTTGAGAATCACTTTCTTTGTTTCTTCTGTTTACTTTGCCTCAAATTTAATGATTATCCACTATAAAAAAAGAGGAATTTCTGTGGCGATAAGTTCTTGCTGCTGTGACCCACACCTTCGTAGCTTCGTAAATTGGTGAAGCTGAAGGGAACGCCGTTGCCGAGTAGCTTCTCGAACTTTCGCATGGTATTGAGCGTAAACTGCTCGACATTGTACAGGACGACCAAACGTAAACGGCATCTTAATGCGTCATTGAAATGGAACCCACGGACCTCCGAACATCAAAGTGGAGTGGAATTCTCAGCAATCAAATGAACTCGCAGCTTGTACTTGGGACCTGAGATAACTTTCGCATGAGAATAAACTATACAGTTCGGCATTAGCCAGAAAGACCGAACGGAAACGGTTTTCTTAAGACTCACTGAAATTGAATCCACGGACCTTTGAACATCGAGCTGGTGAGGAATTCCGAGGATTAAAATTGACTGGCATTCTGTACCTGGGACCTGGGAGAACTTCTGCACAAAATAGACTGTAAAATTCGACATAAGCGAGGCCAACCGAACCAAAACGATATCCTAAAAGAGTGGAGTGGAACCCATGGACTTCTAAAAACCAAGCTGGAGAGAAATTGTGGGCATTCAAACGAATGGGCCTTCTATACCTAAACCTGGTGGTGAATTCAATGTCACAAGTTAGCCTGCGCTAGCCTTGATGCCATAGAGTACACCGTGTAGCCATTGTGGGAGTAGAGATTTTATGCGAGAAATCTGACGACAGTTTATTTGTACACCTGAATTTCCTTGTGAAGCCGAACTACTTCTCATTTTCTTACTCTTTTATGAACCGAGGAATCGATTCAGAAACCCTTGGTACTGCTGTGACTTCCGGTTGGTACGCCAGTTTTAGTGACTTGAATTCTGCTTTCCAGGGACATTTAGTGTTTCTTCATCATTTGGAATCTCCTTTTCCTGGATTTGCTGCGGACCTTTAGTTCTGACTCAACATCACTGAATCCTCGCCTGCATCCCATACAACGCTGAAATTCTTTCTCACACTCGAGATACTTTAATTTTAGGGCAAAATGATGACACTGATCTAGTTCGCAAGCGTAAACTTTAGTGAATCCTATGGGAACAGTTCCTCAGATACCAAACGTCAAATTTTGAAATTTCTATCTAGTAAATACGGGATGTAGATGCTTCTAATTTAGGCAATCAGAAGCCTTCTGGGGTCTGCTTCCTGAACTTGACACTCGACGTCCTTCCCGTATGCAGACCTTCCACCCTTGAAATCAAATTCCGGGCACGAATACTGAATTCAAGTTCAATGATCCAGTACTCAGAAAAGAATATAATCAGAAAATTTCGAAGAATTTAGTATCTAGGCGGATTTCTTGTTTTTCCCTGTCAATTTATACACAACCATTCTGACTATCTTGTATAACCAGAAAACACTGACAACTTGTATACCGACTGCGCAAAGCTGCAACAAACAAGCAAATATGAGAAGAGCATTAGCTGCTATATTAATATAAAACGAATAAAATACCAGTAAGCTACTTCTGGTCATATTGACAATGATGCAGATCTTGATGCTAATCAGTACACAGAATCAAACCACCATATGAAAGTGTAGACATGCTCAGGAGCAGAAATTCTATTGGAGAGAGCTCTGGGAGTTGAGGGCAGTGTAAACAACATAGGGATTCAGACACATCCTTGCCAAAGTGAAAACGATAGCGAACAATTGTTAGCCAGTCAGAATTCATTCCCTACTAAGAGTAATTCCTTACATGGGAGTTGGACAAAGAAATTTGAAGCTCCAACTACTTCCTCACACGACTGAAAGAATATCATCCTCTTGAATGAGTTCGATACTTGAAACATCTCAACCTGCATCATTCACTATGTTAAGAGTTGTATCCCTGATGCCAAAATCTAGAAGAGTTTCTAGCATGCAGGAAGGGGTTTGAGAGCTCCATCAGACATAAGCATGCAACCAGCTCTGCTCCACACTGCATAACATTTATTGAGATGAAGCATATCAGTTTGAGTGGCTACAGGTTAAATATAACGTGATAGTTTACAATCACTCACTGTGAAAAGATTAGACTCAAGATGGACGATAACGCCTAAACGAAAGTCAAGAAACCGAGACAGATCTAGAGACTTACTGAAGATGTCACGAATCCAGAACCCAGACCTATAATCGCGATGACGTGGTGAGCGGCGTTTACGTAATCCACATGACCTTTGAGCAGGCCGCAAAAGAGTGTCGTCTATGAAATAAGAAAAGATGGTCATTATCGCACACATCTGCAAAGTTTAACGTCAAATGTGCAATACGTTCATTACAGACTGGAGGTAAACTGTATGCAACCTGGCCTATGCTTACTGGAAATCCACCAATGGATACACAATAAGCAGGTAACAGCATTGAGGTATAACCGATAAAAAGCCAAGGACAAGCATGTGTATCTTGGAATCAGGAGCATGAGTACACGTGGGAAATCGAGCGGATCCGGGATGAGATATACAGATAATAGTGGATACGTACTTCTAACGTACATTAAGAACAATACATAGCAAGTCAGAAGAAGACTTTTACCAGAGGCGGCTAAACCGCAGTAACTTCATAGCTATAGATTTATGCCATGAACTCAAGGATCAATTTGAAGTCGACAGTAGATGAACCCACACAGTATAGTCTTAACATTCTTGGACTTTGCTTACTCTTCAGGCGCGAAAGAAGTTGCTGCACAACTTGACTTGTGTTAAAGTGATTAGGTATAGTATTGACTACGGATTACGATAGACACTCTGGAGAAAAATAAGTTAGCTTACATCACTATGAGCTCACCAGGTGCCTGTTCGATTCCACATACAGAGCAGCAAAGTACAAAACTAACGTCAAACGTTTGATACTTCACTATGATCTCACCAGTTGCCTGCTTGATTCCACATACAGAGCAGTAAATTACAAAACTAACGTCAAACGTTTGATACTTCACTACGATCTCACCAGTTGCCTGCTTGATTCCACATACATAGCATTAAAGTATCAAACTAACATCAAACGTTTGATTTTCTAGTTTCGACTCCATTTCTTCCTTTGAATGAGATATAGACTCCCTCGGATCGGACTTACTGGACAATGAGACTGCAATACGCATTGCTTATCTCTTTACCTATGACGTCTTATCACGCGAGCTCTTCCTCCGTCATTCTTTGCAAAGTATTACGAGATTGACCGAATGTACCTTGCCCGATCAGTCAATCTGTATCCTAGGAATGACTTACCCAGCGCAGACGGCCTTGGCAACCTACACGTTTGGCTAGTGGGTGTAAAAGGCAAACTCCATCGGACCTTAACAAGTGCTTCTATGCATGCGAAACTGTGCTATCGCCCGACTCATTTGGACGTCAAGTCCATATAGCAGGTCGCGTGCATCCCTCCCCTAAAGATGACTGACTGGTGGGGAGACATCTCTTGCAGCAAATATCACTTCCAACAACTTTCTGTGATTAATCCCGTCTATGATTAAGATGCATCTCTAAGACTTGCAGAAAGGAATTAATTTTCATGACAAAATAGCCATGAACATTTTATGAGTGTTACAGAGCACGATCTTCTGCAAATTGCGGGAAATGTCCAGAAAGGCTGATTTGCGAATTCAAAAACCTTGCGATGAAGCATAGCTAGAGACTGTTCAAATTTCACGCCTTCTGAAGGAAGTTACATGCATGGATGATAATAAGAACTGGCGCTGGATGCAGGAGCGATTCCAATACTTCACGTACATTAAGAACAATACATAGCAAGTCAGAAGAAGACTTTTAACAGAGGCGGCTAAACTGCAGTAACTTCATAGCTATAGATTTATGCCATGAACTCAAGGATCAATTTGAAGTCGACAGTAGATGAACCCACACAGTATAGTCTTAACATTCTTGGACTTTGCTTACTCTTCAGGCGCGAAAGAAGTTGCTTCTAGACGCGCGAAACTCCATTACCGACGAGAGTCATTTGGACGTCAAGTCGACATACCAGACTACGTGAATTTATCACATAATAGAGCTATTCACAGGTGCGAGACATATCTCATATCAAGAATCTCTTTAAATAAATTTCTGTGCAGAATCTCATCCACCGTAACGTCTGTACAGAATTCAATGCTCCTCGCGTAATTATAAATGTACGTGAAAACTCACGACTGTTTCAGAGCACGACCCCATCGAATTGTAGGATTTTTACAACAGCTGTTTTAACGAATTCAACCCGCTCAATTGACAGAAACAAGCCAAGCTCAATATTGTCGCCAGTTCAAATTTGAGAGTGCTTGGAAGAAGTTACATGCATGCATCACAGTAAACACGATGGCAGATTAGAAACTCATGATGAGATTATGCCTGCAGAGGAGACGACAAAAACCATTCGATGATCTTTTGTTTCCCACAATAGCTCTAGCTAGACCGAAACGGGTACTCCCCGCCACCGTTGCCACTGCTAAGCCTTGCCAGTCCGCCATCTCGCGCTCTCCTGCTTTGAATTACTTCGGACAAAAACCTTGCAGACCTCTTCTGCCTCACTCGTTGCAGCAACGGTGCACTAGACCTCAGTAGACGATAATCAACCTCGTGTACTAGTATAGGGACCAGCGCATGGCACACAAGTTCATATGTTAGCCTTGAGGTGAAAAACTACGTACAAATTCTGTACCGACGCTTCTGTGAAAGTCGAGGGCTGTTCGCACATATATGACATTCCCAAGCCGGCAAGAAACAGCAATCCATGTACTAACAGAACATAGTCATAACATAGTGAAATAGTCACGATCTTGGGTTCGATATAAATTCATCTACCATACAAACACGCTTAGGCACCTGTCGTCAATTCTAAGTAGGCTTCTACAATGAATACCACATCTATGGTCCGCCAGCCTGACTCGTTATGTCTTGCAGCATGCAGGACTGAAAACGTACTCCTGACTTAAAGCTTGGTGCTAGAAGTCAGGTCAAATCGCGTCAATTTGAAGGTGGGATTGCACTTTACTATTCATAAAGCTGTCCTTGATCTCACTGATTAGTGTAATGCATTCAGCGCGAAGAAGGGTTTTTTAACTCGTCAAGAGCTTATCTCGTTACTTGAGCTATCAACGATACGGTAAAACTAGAACTTATTCGATTTCACTTGCCAGCTATATCACATCGACCTACAAGTAAATTCTGGTGTGGAGTCAAGAAAAGTGGCGCTGTCATTCCCACTACGCTAACTCTTGGGTCTTCTTTACAAACTAGCTAGTGCTGTTTGGTCCTGCCTGACCTTGAGTAGCCCGAGTGGTTTCACACACAGGTTTATCGACTAATGGCTTAGCAGGGAAATTGGAATGGAGATAAAAATGAAGGGTAATAAAAGACACCCAAAATGAATTTAACGTGTACAAAACACTCAAACTGCATAGGGACATAACACGAGGCCGATAGACCAAGAATACACTGTGGAATCAACTTGTTACACAGACAATATTGGATAGAAATGAAATTATCTCCTCAAGAGCTACCACTCTCTCCCTCTGTCTAGAGATTCAATATATTAATTTTGTATGATAAATATATCATATATTCTGAAAATATCTTTAATTAATATATTTTGTATTTAAAAAATATCTCTAATTAGAATATATGTTTTCCCCTAATCCTCTCCTCGAGTACAACCCTCCCGCCTCACCATCCCTTGCTCTCTCTACCATTGACCGAGTTTTCTCTTGTAATTCTTTGTTCGAATGTAGTTCCAAGAGAAATGTATTGGTTTTTTTCCGAACCTACCCTTGCTCTCTCTAACATTGACCGAGTTCTCTCTTGGAACTCTTTGTTGAATGTATTGGTTTTTATTCGAATGAAAGATATTAAATATAATACAAAAGAACAGGCAAGCGACATCGTGCACATTCTTTATACTAGTTGATGGTGGTGCCTAATTACAAAAGGAGAAAACAATGTGCATTTACAATTCTTTGTGGACCAGAGATGGGTCCCTTCCACCACCAATAGACCGGATGTGGAGCTTGAAGACCATATGAGCACAAGGGAACAATGGTCAACTGCAAACCTAGCTGTGCTTTCCGTAGGAGATCCGTAGGTGGCATTTGGTATATTCTCTTCCAGTATTGCTCGTCGATGGTCCTGCCTCATCTGTACAGTTCACTCCTCATCGTCCTTCCTATCACGTCTAAGAGCATTTGATAAGAGGATTATGGGAGTCTTTGGTGATATTATTGGACCAGAGACTTTTGAGTGTGTGACAATGGATTTGGCACGAAGACAGATGGCTCTACCGATCTCATGTGGTGGGGTTGGCTTGCTTTCTATGGAGGAGATGACACCTATAGCGTTCTTGGGTAGTTGGGCTCTCTCAGCACCCCTACTTTCCTTCCGTTTTGTGGTTGCTGATAGGTCGGTTTTGGAGACTTATGTGATAGAGGTGGAGGGAGGAACCTTTTCTCTCCAGGTGTTATTGCGGCAGACGAGAGATAGTCTATCCCCACGAACTACTTTCTCTACAGCAATGAGGTTTGGCTTAGGTTTGGTCCACCCATCTGCATCTTCACTACTCACTTGTGAGTGTGGTTCTACACTAGATGCAGCAGCGGTCCACATGACACGGTGTCCTTTTGGAGTACAGAGTATAGCTACCCATGATGCCATTAGAGACATAGTGTTTGCTATGGCGTGAGAGAGTGGATACTTGGCTTGGAGGAGCATTTGTTTGTATGCTTTGCAGACGACAAGTGTCAAGGCAGACTTATACTTGGTCCGAGATGATCAGGTGATAGTAGCGGATGTCGTGGTCATAGACCCTACGCGTGATACAGTTTCAGAGGGAGTGATTACCCATCCCCCTGGATGGGCGGCGAGTGCAGCAGCAGGTTGCAAGGTCTCCAAGTATAGGGGCATGCAGCGAGGTCACCTCTTTGTTCCTCTAGCCTTGGAGTTATATGGAGCTATGGACACGACATTTGACACATTTGTCAGGGAGTGCGCGAGAGCTTATTATGTTAGGCGAAAGGGGGTACCATTCTCACTCTCATATTTTGTAGTATATTTTAGATAGCATGTGTCCATTACTCTATCGAGTGCAATGGTTGGTGCAATCCATAAGAGAGCAACCACATTAGATGACGTTTCTTCAGATGTTCCAATTGTGTATAGACCGTACGACTTGCATAGCTCGAATATCTTAGGTGCGGTGGGGCAGATTTCTTGTACAGTACAGACTCTATTGGGACTTAACCCCATGTTACCTTTTTTTTGCTCCCCCTTGTCCGGGGCTTGATGGGGTCTTCCACTCCTTCATTTTTCCTACGCGCTAGCATTTCTTGCTATGCTTACCTTGTTTGAATCATAAGTCGCTCCCGGAGGATTAATTCCCGATTTTGTGGCACCGGACGTTGATCGAGTTCGTCGTCCACCAGTTGGGGGTCTTTCCCTCGATATGGGGCATCCTATATAGCGCCCCACCCATGAAAGGTAACCCGGCATCCAGAGCTGCAGATAACACGTCATTGTAGCGCCGCCACCATGTCTTGTGCTTGCTGAAGATGTAGAAGTTGAGAATGAATCCCACCATTCACCAGGAAATTTTCTTTCCGGAAGTTGCGAGGGGCATATTTCCTTTAGCTCCAAGAATCAAGGGCATGTTAGTCGTAACGAATTCATTTCTATTTCGGGAAAACTTGGGTGAATTATGAAAATCGGAGTTTGCATTGCAATTTGAAAATGAAAACGAGAATTGATTTTACAATTTTGATTTGAATATAATATTAAAAATTAGATATATTATTAAAATTTATTTGGTAATATATAAAAAGAGATTATATATAATAAATAAAATAGGTCAGATTAAATATTATCAAAATATTATTTCTATTAATAAAAAAAATTAATTTAATTTAAAAAATTTATAATAAATTTTGAAATTTTAAATAAATAAATTGAATTTCAAAAATATATAAAATTATATTTTTTTTAAAAAAAATAATAAAAAGTTATTTATTATTATTATTTTAATTTTTGTAATATTATTTTAATTATATAATTTTAAAATTTTCATAAAAAGTTTAATTAAAATTTATTTTATTAATTAAATAATATCAAATTTAATATATTATTCATATATATAATTATTTAAAATAAAAAATTAATCAATAAATCATTAATCCATATATTTATTTTAATGATAATTTACTTTAAATAGAAACAATTTCATATAAAAATAATATTTTCTTTAAAATATATTACATAAAAATATAATATTCTCTTTTGAAATATATAAATTTTGAATATAAAATTATAAATTTTTTCTTTTGTATATTGTCTTAAAGTTCTCTTATCCTTGAATTACTACAAACAACCAACCCCATTTGATTGCATTGTACTAGCCTGAAGGATCAAAAATCCAACTGGGGCCGACTAGGCCCCCGATCACCGACGCGCATCAAAGCAAACTCCATGGGCTGTCGTTAGTTAAGATGTTCCACATAGCAAATACCCTTTACTATAGTTAAGAGGCCCCAACCACATACCATGTTTAAAGTTGTTGTTTTAGACATTGAACTTCCTTTTACCAATGATACATAATAATTTCTATTGTCTAATTGATACTCATAAATTCATAGGATCATGTACCAAAAAATTTTGATTTTTATACAAACTGTGCATCACAAACTCCATCCAGAATTTGCAAGCTAGTAGGGATCTATAAACCTTTTATGCTGATTTAATATTTAAGATATTTACAAATTGATGTATCTACCAAGAGAAAGTCCATCTAAAATCTAAAATTTGCTGGTTAGCAATGATCTACAAAACTTTTATTATAATTTACCACTTAAGAAAGGAAGGGTATTTAGTGAAAGGAAGAAAAGTGTTCATATCATATTTACGTACAACTATCAACAATACGCGGTAGTCCTTAATTTTGATATTTATTCCGTACAACAAGCACAACTACCCGCAGCGTGTGACCCTTTAAATAAATAATCACCAACTGAAATATAGATATTTCAAGGTATAAGATTACTATTTCCTTAATTATGTATGTAATAAAATTCCTAGAATAGTAAATCAAAACTAGTATTGATTTATTTGATAATTTCTAATTATAAATTTTATATTAATACTTGGAGTTATTTTATAATGATTATAAGCTTGGAAATATTGGTTAGATAATATTTTATAAATATTTTTTTTTAATATATTGATACGCAGACTAACAGCAATAATCTATATCAAATATTTAAATTGAAAATTAAATATAAAGTTAAATTTTAATATTCATATAATTAAAAAATTCTTAAAATATTTAAATTTCATATATTATTTTTATATAACAAAAAAAGATAGAATAATATGAATTAAAATATTATTTAATTTCAAGAAAATTAAATACCTATTTATAATCAATACATTAATAAGTTGGATACAAGAAGAAATTATATCAAATTATTAAAATAAAAATAATCATTAATATTTATTTATATAATTTACTAGTTTCACTTTTATTTGAAACAGGTTATATGCTTATAATTACTACTGTTCTCAAAGAAAATTATATATAATAAAAATGAATACAAAAATGAGACAAAATAATTTGAAAATATTTTACATTGAAATTTATTTTTAGGTTTACAAAATGAGTTTCATTGTAATGATTTAAATATCAAATAAAAAATATAAAAAATTAATTTTTAAAATAAAATCTTAAATTTCTCTCTATATTAAATCATTTTATTTTTAAAAGAGAAATTATGTACGGAAATCTTTTGACAATAAACTATAGCATATATAAGTTAGAGCACTAGTAAAAATAATATATATCCGTATTAGATCTATACAGATACACCTTGTGAAGTACATGTTTATATTATATATATGATAGTTAAATTATATCAAATTTGCATTATTAATTCTAAATATAATTATTCTACTTTTAAAAATGTTGAAAAGTAATTATTTCTTCTAACATAGTTACCACAATGCTCTTTTGTTATATCCTATAAACTCAAATATAAATGTATGTTAAATTTTTTAATTATAACAAACTCCAGTTATAAATAAAACCAAATTTAAGTAATTAATTATTTTGTAAACAAGTATCTAATACTAGATTATATTTGTGGCATGTTTTAGTAAAAAATTTACCTTCAAAAAAAATTTTAAATCTATATATAAATAAATATAAAATAGTATTTTGTAGTTATTTTTTATATTATATTCTCTAAAAAGTAGTTAAGATTTTCTACGTAGCATCAACAACCCTATTGAACAAAAAAGTAGTCTCTTGCATTTCCGGCCACTGTGTGTATCAAGATCTCGGTCAGAGTGATCTTGATTGAGGAAGCTTTAGATGATTTCAAAAGCTCCTGGAGACATATTACTTCTCTCACCTTTGAATCTTTGATACTCTTACAGCCGTGAACCAGAGACATTTATTTTCCATTTCCCGAAACAATCTTATTCTCTGTTTCGGAATCCAACTGAATAAATTTTCAAATCCAAAATGTTACATCTTAAAAGGTTTTGGATTTTACTTTATTAAAAGTTATTAAAAAGATGAACCTATCAAACCAATCATTTTGGAAATGCAACGAACCAAAGAAACAATTGATACAAAATAGAGATCCTAATTTTATACAATAATTAATTTATATTTTACGTTTACAGTTATTGTTCTAGTTATTGTTCTATTTTTTATAGTTTTTTCTAGTTATAATTATTTTTTAGACAAATATTTAAATTTTGGTTTTCATTTCCTTCAATAGGGCTTAAGACCCATAAGACTTAAGACTCAAAAGAAATCAAAGCAAGAACGGGTTCAAGCCTCAACCCATGGACCAAGATACCCTTCAATCGTAATCGAATATTGATTCTTGCGTACTTATGCTAAGATTAACTATACTCTCCACATAGTTATTTGGTTTTTTACTTTTTAGGATGCATCATGTGGGATGCAATTTTGTCAGATTATTTTCTAGGTAACTAATTTACTCCTAGATTCAACTGAATTCTAATAAGGATGTTCAAGCAGAAGTAGGATTATATCAATGCTTAGACCTTAGCTACTTAAAAATTCCGAGGTTAGAACTTGGGAAGAGTCTCGAGAATCTTGAGAATCTGCAAATGTTCCTCAATAATGGTATTTACACGATTTTGGCTGTATCTTTGATTAGATATTTTTGAAACTTTGGCTATTCTTTGAACCAGTCTTCGGATGGAAAAGACCTTTCTGTAAAATCCTGGCAGGGATGTTCAGATTTAAGTAGAGTAATATAATAGAAAACATCCAAGACCAAAGATTATCACAAAACTGAACCACTATTTTGAGAGCATTATCACATACAACTAGTTGAAGTATTGAGAGAATTTTAGTTACAGATGATAATCAAAGTGAGAAACATAATTTTCGTTTTCACAAATCTAACCTATACAAGCTCCAAGATATAAGGCCGAATCTGCCATCTGATAAATCTGAAATAATGAGGCATACAAGACGTAAATCAGTAGGTGGATTCATTGATTTGTGAATATATAGTCGTACAGAACTGTGTATATGAGTACTTTTCTTTCGACCTTTTCCGAACCAGTTACTTTTTTAAGTGTATGTTTGTTCCTCATCATGGTCACTATGCATGCTAAGATATTGAGATACCTTCATTTCACCGGGGAAGCTGAATTGCCAATGAAACAAGTCTCGTACCGAGTAGTAAGGTAGTGGCTTATTCCTCTAAGCTTATACACAGCTAACACATTGATGCAGAGTAAAGACAGAGGCAACTCCTGCATTCATGGCGTCTTGTTCGGACACGGGGCATTTAGGGCTCCAATTAACTTCGCCATACAGGGCACACAAGAGAGCGATGGTCTCTTACCTCCATGTTCCAAGTCGCAAATCGGAACCCTTTTAATATGTAGAACCTTTCGGACCAAAATTTGATGAGTGAGGAAAAGTCTATCTGGGATATAAGTTGGGAATTCATTTAGTAGCGGCTGACTTCAAGAATCTGAGAAACAGAGAAGCTCCGACGAGTTAATTTGTCTGAATTCATAAAATTAACTTTGTTAAAGCCCGTTTAAGGTGACGATGAACCCTAAGCCCTAGACTTAGGGTTCATATAGACTCTATTGGGGCCCTAAACCCACATATAGACTCTATTGGGGCTTAGCCCAATTTTAACTTTTTCATCTCCCCCTTGTGCGGCTTGATGGGGTCTTCCCATCCTTCATTTTTTCTACGCGGTCGTCCTTTCCCCTTTAAGGTGACAATGTGGGGAGAACTATTAAAAGGAAAGTGAAACTTGTTGCACATGCATTTACCACAGGAATTACGACCAGAAACTCTCTTGGCAATGTACCGACAGGACATCTCAAGTTTAAAGACTATATTGCTTTGCTGAAGCTACCATTCAATGCCTTTGTCGTCTGTAACCTTCCACCCCTGAGATTCAATCCAACCAGGACTTACTAGAAACATGATACACTCCGGTGCACCTGACAGAGAAGCCTCTTAAAAGACACAGAATGGGTTCCTCTAGACAGCCTTCTTCTTTCTTCGTCGTTTCGCTTGGTAATGCTACCACCCGAAGTCTTCTTGGGTGTAATCTTCTACCTTTGGACCTCAATCCACCCTGGGTTTCTAGCCGCAAACGCAGACACCTATATACCTTTAAAAGGACGTAGCTTCGTTAATCTACACACTCTTCTTCTTTTTCTTGGTCAACTTATATACCACCATTCGTGCAATTTTATAGAACCAGAAAATGCTCACAACCTGTATTCCAACTGCTCCAAACTGCAAGAGGAACAGATCATGAAAGGTTAAAAATCGATATAATGAAAATAAGTTCGCACTGAAAGGAAATCTCGCTTCGAATTAATAAAAATAACACAGATTGCATATTATCTGAGGAGCAGGCAATGCTATCTAGGTTATCCTAATGATCTAAGTTATTCACTGCAGAACTTGCTTACCTTGACTCCTGGTGAGCTCTGAGAGTTGAGAGTTTTGTACACAACATAAGGACCAACAGCCATCCTTGCTAGAGAAAACACAAGAACAAAGGAGAGCTGGAAATCCAGTATCAACCATTGAGTTAAAGCTTCAGAGGCAGACAAAATCAAGCTGCTAAACAAAAAAGCATGTAAATCACGAAACAAGAATGTCAGATTCAAACCCTAAATTCTCAACTCACATCATTCGCTATGTTGAGAGGTGTATCTCTAATGGCAAACTCTTTCAGGAGCTCTCGAGCATGCATGAAAGGGTTCGAAAGCTCCATCAACCATAAGCAAGCAACCAGCTCCGCTCCAGACTGCACATCAGATCTTACACTATTAGACCAGTTCAATTCGTCAAAACAAGATATCAGGATCATTATAGTACAACCGTGGAGAATCTCAATCCGCATCACCATTTACTCTGGCATCTCCTTTGCGGTATAATACAGAGTATACAGTTAAGCAGGGGAATTATCCGGTGCTGATGTATCAGAGTAGATGAACCATCAGAGTAGACGAACCAAGGCAGAAACTTACCGTTTCATTCACGAATCCATAACCAAGTCCTATAATAGTGATGATATGGTGTATGGCGTTTGAATAATCCACTGGCGTATCAAGTAGACAGCAGAAGAAGTCGTAGATGAAATAAGAAAGGCTGATCTTGATGGCGCGCATCTACAGACATTTCACACCGTCGTTAAAGACCTGGATCATAAAAGGCAAGAGCGGTCTGTACATATCGCATGTACAGTGCAAACATCGAACCGCCGCTTAGAAAATCTGGGTGGAGAAATGAGTCCAGAAGAAACAACTTACCGAGTGCAGAGGATATGTTATTGAAACAGGGATCTAGTTCACACATGTCAGCTCGATCTTATGTGGGATGGGATCAGAAGTCGTTCGTAGAACGGGGGATCCGCACCCACTCAGGACAGAACCGATGCAAACCGAAGACATGCAGACCTGAGCGAGTAAATGAATGCAAGTCTAAGCAACTAAAATTTGACAGAAACACACGGTCCAGATCGAGTGAAAGCAGAAGCAAAGATTGCTCATATGACACTCGAGTGGCATTGTTGAGGCACATTGTTGGCATGCATATTCAACTGCTTTCAAACAAACTTCAGTTACGACACACTGAATTCGGTAACTGAATTATAAACATTGATGAGTTCAAAGAGATAAATTGATATCCGTAGACAAGAGAGGACCAGTCATTTGATCATACAGATGAGGACGGCGGTGTGATAGGCAAAAGCTTAGCACCAAAGTTTCGAATCCGCTTCTCCGGAGTTGAGAATAAATCGCAAATCCTTTCAACAGATCAAAGTAAAACTCCTAGGGAAGGCCTCTGACGGATCAAATTCATGTGTCCTTCGGTTTTCACATTTTCATGAGACAATCTCTTCGTGACTTATACGTAATATCCTAAGATAATAAATTTTGTAGACCTAGCCTGTCCGCCAAGACTGAATGTTACGTTAGTCTGTCCTGTACCAGAACAAACTAATGTCTGCTGCTATACATCGATTATGAATCTTATGTACCTCCTCATACCTGTACACATTGCTGCAAACTTTTTCAATGGAACTTCGGGGATGAAACTTTAATGCTTTCAATAGGTTTAAGACCGACAGATCCCCTTCAACTAGCCTACATTGCTCACATGACTTACTTCCTGTGACCAGCTCTATTGAACATAGAAACAGAGTTCTGCAGAAATTCTTGTCTATGTCCAGACCACCTCAGTCACAGATCAAGGCAGGGAACAGTCATTACCTGCAAAAGAGTCGAACGACCACCGGTCCCATCGAGAGGGCGAGACCAGTCACGAACCGAGACCATACAGAAATAAACTGCAGCAAAAACATGAACCATGGATATGCATCGGTTGCAGAAGTCCCAGGATCTTTTCTTCCCCAGCAAAAATCTCACTAAACCGAATCCGGCACCCCATGCCACAGTTCCCACTGCTAGGCCCTGCCAATCTGCCATCTCGATCCTCCCTGCTGCTTTACCGAGCTTGAGATAAAATGCTCCACTTCCTCAATCACTCGCACCTATTCATCCAAACATGTCATTCCAACCTCTCAACAGTAAATGCTCAAACCCTGCACCAATCTCAGCATGCAGAAATTAGACTACTCCCCTCCATGAGTACATTCGATTCCATAATGCATTTGGACTCAACGTTGATATCGCTACCTTCTCCCCATTCTGTGAATTCCGAGGTCTATCTCTAGTTGCCTTTGCTGCTGCAATGGCGAAGAAGAGCAGCATCCAAACACTGGGAAAGTTCAGCGGTGGCCAACATTCTTGCTAAATTTGGCGCAAATCTAGTGGCAGCTGTATCTGGGGCTCACTAACTTACGAAGCTGATCAGTTTTCTAGGCAAGGCGACAGTGCAGGATAACATGAAGGATGCGAAGACCCGTCAAGCCGTACAAGGATAAGAGGTAAATTGAATACATTATACTATATAATAGTATCGATATGAAAAATTTGCCATACTACACCCCGTTATCTGTCCCGACTTGTAATTACTTGAAGGATGGGAACAAATCCTTCATGTGTTCTATGTGGTCGCCTTTTTCCTTGCAACTACTGTTAGTGTCTTTTAACTTGGTGAACAATAATCTAAATATTCAATGTTTTTTCTTCTAACTGGAGTATACATAAAACATGACCTAAGAAGGGATCCGAATCAATCGGATTCTCTCCAAGAAAACGATAATAATTTCTCATAGTGGTTCATTTCTATCATGTAGAAAATGTAAACCAAAATCTAACAAGAATCGTATTTCACGAAACTAGGATCAAAGAAATAATCGAAGAGTGAAACTAATTTCTCCTCATACCTCAGAAGTGAACGGATACATTTCAAATATTATGAAGTTATTCATTATCGTACTAATTCCTATATCCACTCACAATCATTACCAATTGTAAATCTCTACCGACACAATCTTATCTTCTCACACTCTCGTTTAAGCAAATAACATATTGAGCAAAAAAGTTTTATCACAAGGTACAATAGACAAACGAATGACCATCATTTGGAGGAGACAATAGATATAAAATTGAATGCCATCCTTCATGTTACCCCATAAATTCCATTATCAGGAATACTATCAGGAACTTTTGTCCAGGGTTTGAAATCCCTGTCTCTAACAGTCAAAGGCAAGAAAGCACAATCAAAACATCCATCCGGAAGCTAACCAATTTCAAGAATGTCTTTCAACATCAACGGTAGATTAGTCCAACTGCGCCAGCATTTTTCGAATGAAAGGTGAAGGTCTTTATTCACAATTTGGAATTGGTTCTCTCATCGAAGAAAGTTACATGCCTGGGTATCTTACTTATGTCATGAACGAATAATGAATTTATGTCATGAATGAATGTAGAGGGCAATCTCCTTTTTCACTACCAACTCAAATAAGTTTGATAATCTACTAAAAGAACAAAATATTTCTATACAGTAGTCAACTATGGAGTTATTATTCCCAACTTTGCACCAAAGAACGGAAAACGATAAATGTTGAAGGAGAAAATAATTTTACTCTTTACATTCATTTCCATTCCAAGTCCAGTAGGCTTTTTTGATGTTGACTTAGTGGGAAGAAATTCTTGTGTTTGAATGAAACTCGAACTACATGTACCACAAAACACGGTCAGAACATGAATGTCAATTTGGATATTGCATTTGAATAGCCTGTCCTCAGCTGGGGTCGCAACTTCATAATAGGTGAGTCGAAATGCATTACTTGCAATGGATGTCTGATATTATGCCTGACGATAGTGAGGAGACCGAGAAAGTGTTATTTAAAGTTGGTGGGTTGATCTTACTGAACCAATCTAGGTACGTTCTCACGGGTTTAATCAAGATTTTTCAAAACAAAACTTGAGAAAGGAATCTAATACACAGGAGCTTCTATTTTTTTATTCTAAATGTTAAAAAAAAAAGATTTAGAAAAGCTCAGGGTTTAGGGTTTGAAATTTAGTATAGAATTAATTTTGAAAGAATTGACAAAATGTCTACTTTTAGCACTTTTTCTTTGTCAATCTATTCACTAAACGTAGATTCTTCCAAAAATTTTAAACTTTTACCTTTCTAATGTTGACATTTGCAAATGAGAAAAAAAATTTGATTGAGAAAAATTAGACATCTAAAAGTGGATATGTATTTATGATTTCAATACATAAGCTTGTTATCTATGATAATGAATCTATATCTGAATCCGGTAGTCCAGATCATGGTATTTCAAATCATACAATATGGGAAGAATAACTATAGAAGAGTGAACATGAACTCAGTAATAGCTTATATATATAATCATACCAATATTTTACTGATTATCAATATGTAATTTAGTCTGATTGGTTGAATAATAGTTCTATCCATTTTACAGTAACTCCCTTATTAATTAATTTTTATTTATATAAAAATCTATCATTTCTTCATCATTAAGTATGAATTAATCTATTCAAAGGCAAATATACTCTAATAATTAAAAATAGCTAAATTGAATAAGATTTTAGAATAAGATTTTAGAATTAGACTAAGTCATTACTCAAATAAAGATTCAAACATCTCTTGATTATAAATTATTATTTTATAAACCTTGACAGATAAGTATCAATTATATGTAAGTTTAAAACACATGCAAAAAAGATCTATAGCTAAAGCTTTTTACTCAATAAGATGAGAAAGTATTTTCTTTATAAGAACTTCTATTTAGTAAGATAACATAATAAGAATTTAATACTACATGTAATTATCCAATATTAAATATATCTCATATATATTAATGATATTAACGATTAAATATATTACAAATTAAAGAAGCTAATCCAAGATTGATAGAAAAAAGACTAATTACTATGAATTAATTAATCTCCAAATTATTTATTTTGAGTATCTTTATATTTATTCTTTCTTTGTTTCTAACCAGAAACAATCATCAAATGCATTGACTTATCCCAGAAATGATAATAATCCACAAAATATTGAGGATAGAAAAGAAGATAGACCAAGAGATAAATAATTGTAACAAAATTTGGATATTGAGTTCATTGTGTATCTCTCTTTTATTTGCAACTTCTTTATCTTTGATCTCAATTTCTTGCCTCTAAATTTTTTTTCCATTTCAGCTTTTACTCTAACTTTCTCTATCTTTGTGGTATGTTGCGTTTCAATTTTAGCCATTCTACATCTTTCCTTGGCTTCTAGAGATGCACTACTTAGTCTTGTATGGTTTGATAGATCATGGGAGAATGCAACTAGGATGGGTGACGGAGTAATCTTCACTCTACCAACACTTCTCCTCTTCCTCAAATTACATTCTGGTTCTCTCGCTTTATCAACATCCTCTTTGTCTTTTTCACCTACACTTTCCTCCTTGGCGGCATGTGCCTCTTTGTCACATGTTCTTTCTTCCTCAATGTTGTGTGCTGCTTTAGCTCCTTGCATATCCTCTTCCATGGGTGTCTCTTTTGCAAGTGGAATCTCATGAGAAAAATGTGAGGATGGAAATTGTTTTGAGTGTACTCAAAAAAATTGGAACATACTCAGATTGCACTTGCACTTGCAATTCTTTAACATGGTCAAAATGTGATCTATATGGTGTAATAAAGGAATGAGATCTACTTTCTTCTTTTTGCAAATCAAGCAAATCAATAATTGGATATTCTTGGATAAGTCAATAATTCTACACCTTGTAAACATATGACATATGGGTCTTGCATACTAGGAATTGTCACGTGGAATATAATTCTTGAGGACAAAGGCGTAGCATCTTCTATCATTTCCTCCTCCTCACGGATAATACCCATTTCATCTTCTTGGCCAGCCAAAATATAATCTTTCCTATAGTTTCACACACCTAACTTACCAATGCAGGGGAGAGATATTGGCCTGCACTCCAGACATCAAGTCCATCCTTTCAAAATATGGACAATTTTTATTCAATTTGTGATCAATTGTTCTTCATCTCCTTTCAACTCACTCTTTGTTCAAATCTCCTTTGGTGAATTTGTCTTTCCATTCCCTAGTGGACTTGTATGAAATCATGTACTTTGCAAATTTCTTGTATAATTTCTCACCATTCATAGACTCCAAGAATCCTTTTTGGAACTTCACCAAGTAAGTGCTTAGAGGCCAAATGCAATGCTCTTTTGTACAAGTTTCTTGGTGCTACCGCAATGAATTTGTTTGAAATATTCCAAGTTATCTATGTCTGAGCATAATGGGAAGGGATCATTCTAAACCTCTAAACCATTCTAATCCTCCTCTTTCCCTTGCTCCCCATTGACTCCCCCCGTCCTTTTGTTCCTAATTCTACATTGCTTATGCTCTTAGTGGAGTCTCCTTTGAGTTTTGCACCAATTGAAGATCTTGTGGATACTATCTACAATAGGTCTTGAAATCTAATTGGATTTAACAAGAAATTGCAACAATATCACTTGACTGGGGCCAAATAGATCTGTGTTCAATCTCATTTGGACTTTGAAGATCTTGTGGATACAATCTCCAATAGGTCTTGAAATCTAATTGGATTTAACAAGAAATTGCAACAATATCACTTGACTGGGGCCAAATAGATCTGTGTTCAATCTCATTTGGACTTTGACTCGCTCCATCCTTCTTAAACCTTTAATTCTTAAAGTTAGCGCACTTAATTCACTCAAAGAGTCAACATCTGCCAAGAGATTACATAAAAACCTTGTTCATATTTATCTCATATTCATCTATCGTGCTTCTCTTCACTTTTACTTGGTGAACTCTAATCAAGACAAACTTATGAAAAACAAAGGAGTATAATTTCATCAAAGAGGGGAATTCAAATGTGAACAGTCTCTCTCATAGTAAACATGCATTATATTTTTGTCTAATGTGCACATCCTTCCTTGTGTCAGATATATTTTAATTCATCACATGCTCAATTATTTACTTTAACCCATCAAATGTTCAATTAAGAATATCTTTATTCCTATTGTCAGCTAATACACTCATAATCCTCCTCCCATAGGCTATCTAGAGGGGAATCTGAAACTATTCGTAAATGCAGCCACTACCTATAAAATCTTGTAAACACAGCCACTACCCATAAAATCCTATACGGATGTTCCACTTTTGATCACTTTTTTTACAAGTACCTATAAAAAATTTTAATTGACAGACTTCATAAATAATTATAAAGTTTACATTTGAAACACCTTAATGTATATCAGACTTCATAAAGAACTATAAAATTTACATTTGAATGGCTTAATGTATTTCATACTCCTCATGATTGTTGTACTTAATATTGGTAGTAGGTAATGGAAGTTGATCTTGGTGATAAAAAGAAAATAGGTTGGACATGAAATACTTTTAGTTTAGAAATGTGGAAGATAAGATAAATACATATATAGGGAAGATTTTCTTGATAAGTGAGGTTAGAGACAACTTTAAAAGTAAATAAAGTGCAAATTAAATTAGGAGTGAGTTTACTAATTTGAGTATCAAGGAGTGAGTGATTGTTGTAACTAAAAGTATAACCTTGTCAAGGTGACCGACAAAGATTGTCACTTGTGTCACAGGATTTTCAACTTGCCTGAACACAAGGTATCTATTGCAAATTTTGCCAATTTTATCATAGATAATAGATATAGTTGTAAATATAGTTTGAATGGATGAACTCTAGTTACGGGAAATATTTGGTTGGTATAGAACATGCTATATTTTGGTTTAAAATTCTACTCTTTTTCAAACTGGTATATTTTTTGGTCTTCTTTTATTTATTGATGTCTCTTTTTGCTCGTTGTATATTGCACAAATTGCTAGTTTTTTTGTGGAGTTTTAAATTGTACACGTTCTTACCTCTTCTTAAGATTTATTCTTGAAATTTATTTAAGTACCACTCATTTCCATCTTATTTACCACCTTATCATAAATTTAGTGCATTAAGGAACATGATCTTTATATATAAGAGAGAACTATTTATTCTATGGCTTGATATATTCTTATATGTAAATTGATACTTCATTGATTATTGTAAGTAAGTGAATTAATAGTGTTATGATTGCATGTGTTCTAGAGAATTTCATCGAACTCTTGTTACCATATTATCGAATCCTTGCTCCCTTCCGTATTGACATCCCAACTTATTGTGAAATTAACATTTATTGTAACATAAGTATATCTTATTCACTAATTTATTTGTGTAAAATTTATTTGTTCCATGACCTGATGTATTCTCAAATACCCAATGATGCATTATACTCTTGCCATTATAGAGTCTAACCATTGCTCTGGTCTCAATTACATACAAATTCATCATAAGATTAATATTCACTATAAATTGGTTGCAACTTGTGTTTATATTCCATAATTTGACATATTATACTCTCATATCTCAATTATATACCAATTCATCATAAATTAAATATTTGGTATAACTTGATTGCAACAGATATTATTTGTTCCATAATTTGACTATTTCCATATATCAAATGACACAACATTTTACTTCTTTGTGTAAGATTTCAATCAATACTATTATACCCATTAAAACTTACATTTTACTGAATATATTACTATCAATTATTATTATCAAATGTTCCAATAGAACCCAATTCTTGTTTCACTCACAAACTCAGTCCGATATTTTTAAAGTCATGCCTTGGAAGTTCCTCATTTATAACGTAGAATACCTTCTCAATAGTTCTATGTAAGATATTAGCAATGGAGGATCATTCTTTCAACCTAATAAGAGTTAACAAGATACCCGGTTGTTAACAAGAGTTAACTATCATCATAAGAGTAATTTTCAATCGATCCAATTTCTTCTCTATTTGCTGGTGACACTATCCCAAACTTCTTTGACAGTTAAGATGTTCTGTAGATATGGGATTTCCTTCCAGAGATACTGGAAGGTTAGATAGTATGGACATATCTTTCCTTTGCCTATCACATCTTTACCAATAACAATTTTCCACACTAAATGAAGTTAAAGAATATCTTCCCTCAACATTTCCAAATGGTTTGAATAGTAAATCTAGCATATGCACTTCAGAGATAAAATTCTCAATAATTCTAACGATTAATATTTATAATAGGAAAATGAATCTATCAATTGCATATGACTTCTTGCAAATGGTTTTCTTCTATAAAGTAGCTTACACTTGTTTAACTTTTTCATCAACACAACCATAAAATAATTATATAATTAATACAGTAGTTGATTTCAACTTAAGAATATAGTAATGTCATAATAAGATTGAATACTTCAGTGGCAAATTTAAACAACCTGAATTTTATCTTCAAATGTTTATAATGTTGTGACCGGGTTAGTTGCTTAACCGAACGTCAAATATGTTTTTGTACTTGACAAGGCCCATGACTTATTGACATGCCTTAGTCAGGCTTCTCGTAAGGTTTCGGTAAAAAAGATTTCCACTAACACAAATGTTTCCTTGAAATGAAAAGTGATTAGATATGGATTCTTCCGAAGTGAAGGAAAGAGTACCAGGCGTACTACCATATCGAAAAGAATGACAAAGAACATGGATGCAGGGCCCTCTGAAAAGGAATGACAAACCGTCTCAATAAGATTGCATGAATGACTCATCCAAACGTCACACCGCGCTCCTTATTATGATTCGCTCTAGTTTCTTGTTATTCCTTGAATGGTGGTGGTTCAAACATGATTGATATTCTTTGTTCAATGTTCCATTCAGCACCACAGAATCCTAAATCCAGTTCCTGACAGATTACTTCAAATAAGCTATTATATTTCGTGGATAAATACTTGATTAATTTTCTGTGCAAATCATGAAGCAAGTCGCTTGCATTATTGAGCCTTGGAAACTTCGAGGAGAATCGGTGGAAGTATTTCAGTTGACAGATTTCTTGACCTTCCTCACCTGTCCTTCATGAGAGAAAGTCTGATAGTATTGTACGGTGTTGAAATCCCATGGGTCGTTACAAACATCTTCTCCGGACATTCCTTCACGACCGGGCTGCTGTGCCTCTTGACTTTCTTCAGAGGTTTGAGTTCTCGAAGTGCCAATTCTTTCTTGAGGTCCTCAGATTAGTTGCATGACCTTACCGTATTTCTTGCACAGAACAAAGAAAGAAATTAACTATGCGGTAGAATCTGGTTAGGGTGGAATCAATGTACATACTTATTTACTTTCCAGATCAGTTTCAGTTGTCAGTAATTAATGGTGGGGTGGAACGAGTAAGATGAGACAATTATCGAACTCTATTCGCCCACCAGTTTCTCATGGGAACATGGTTTTGAGATCTCTACATTCAGCTGTACATTTATTATTTTTCGCTAGTTTAGAGAATAGGCACGCTGCACCCGATGATCTTTGCGAATTCACCCCTAAGCGGTCTGCTGCTTTGGTTCAATGTCGCAATATCGATTACGTTCCTTGACCGGGATATGATGTGTGCTGCTGTTGTAGCTTTTCACTAGAATGCATATGATCTGGTTTTATGGTCGGGTAGAGACTCTGGGATTGATGGAGAACAGTTTGATCTGGTCCGGAATTGGACTTTCTCCGAGCTAGTCTTCATGTGAACTGCCAACTCAATTGAAATTGAGGCAAACTTGACAGTTAGGTTACTGATTCAGAAAAGAACTGGAAATAGGTCTGGTACATCGTCTTAAGTTATTGCCGAAGACCTGCAGTTGACATGTCACATGAATACCCAAAAGTTAGGTAGCAGATTGCTGAAAGTACTGGTGCTACCGAAGATTACTTGACCTTGAGAACAGCGGACAACTTGGAATTCTGTTTAGTCACCTCAAAGTGCTTGTAAGAGGTATGCATTTGGTTCCATCCCTGTGAAATGCTCAGCTTATACCCAGCTTTACTTCCTTAAATCCACCCTACGCATGTATAGTATTCTGGTTGAAGCAGATACTTCAGACATTGACTGCATAAAGAGATAGTGTGGGTATTACTCATTTTAGCAAAGAGTTGTAAATAGTAACAGATCAAGGTCTGGACTGTACATAAAGAAAATGTGACAAGCAGGGTGGAGACGGCTGTGTTTGAGATGTTGAACAATAAGTTGGAGACGGATGGCCAATGCCCCTCAAATTTGGGACAAAGTGGCATCTATTTGAGATTGAGTGATGCATCAAAGCATCCAGTTTTATAAGTATGTGTTCTGAAAGACACCTCCCTAAGAAGATGCTGCAAATGAATCAGCTGTCAATCTACAGTCGACATCGCGTCACCACACAGGTTTGAGTTTACTCCGCAAGCGCACGAGGTTTCTAGTCTAGTGTATTGACAAGCTCTTGGCCTGTAGAGAGCACCTTGTACAAGAATGAAATAAATAGGAAAGCATTGCCTCGTAAGTACATCTTGCCTTAGTGCTAAAGTGTACGAGTTCGCATTTGAAACCGGGAGTGCAGATCGCATTTGAAACTGTGAGGGCTTAACATAGTATGAAGAGAGACACCTTGTACAAGAATGAAAGAAATAGGAAAGCATTGCCTCGTAAGTACATCTTGCCTTAGTGCCAAAGTGTACGAGTTCGCATTTGAAACCAGGAGTGCAGATCACATTTGAAACTGTGAGGGCCTAACATAGTAGACACCGTGAAAGAACATTAGTGGATTGATTGATACTGATCAAGGGCGTGAGAGTGATTAGCATCAAAGGCGTATTTTGGAATTATTTACTCGGGAGTGCAGATCGCATTTGAAACCGTGAGGGCTTAACATAATAGACACCGTGAAGGAACATTAGTAGATAAATTGATCCTGATCAAGGCACGAGAGTGATTAGCGAATCGGGTTGTATTTTGTAATTATTTGAGATTAATTTTTCATGTACATGTCTATCCAATAGGCTATCTCGTACACTTTGTGATTAGACTAGATAGATTTTTAGTCTATCACTTGATTTTTTGGCACGTGATCACTTGGATGAGTTAGTATGGTTTTTGTTCTTCTTACTCTTTTGATAGTGTTTTAGTTATGTTAGAGGTGGACATGCGAGGCATAGAGAAGTGGTTGCTAGATTTTGTCAATTCTGTGTGAAGGATTGGGTTGGCCTATAGAAGTCAATTAGGGTTACATGTTTTAGGAGATAAGTTCTACCACAAGATACCATAGAGTCCACTTGATTATGACATTGAGTTAGGCGTAAGAGTTTAGTAGAGTAGCACAAGTGTTACACCCTTTGTCTATGGCTAGTCTCATTGATAAAACTATCTCTTCCCTATGCTCTTTACATCCTATGGCAGGAGAGGGAGTACCATTATAAATTTTAGATTATCAAATGGAGTAACTTTTATGGTTAGATAGGTCACTTTTTGCATAAGCGTTGTGCATTATTGTTCGCCTCTCCTCTAGACTACCATTTGCCTCTCCTCTAGAGGCTATTCAAGGATGATATATGAGCATCTTAGAGATTGCTTTTAGGTAGATGATCGTTCTAATGGATATACCAAGCTGTTTTGTATGGCTATAGTGGTAGCAAGGGTAGATATTACTATGCCAATTAGTCAAGTGTTAGGGACTAGTTGACTTCTCAGGATGGAGAAGTGCACAAGGGGCACTAAAAAAATTGCTATTAGAAATATCATTTTGCGTTTGGTTAGTCCTACCATTATCCTTCAACATCAATCTCACTTTCGAGAGCACCTCAGCCCACATCAGTTTCAAGTAGCTACACTTGGAGATTGTGAGGCTATTTCCCTAGGGCTCAAAGCAATCCTAGATATCCAACCAGAGTGGGTTGTCCTATGAGTGGATGTTGAGAATGCTTTTAATAGTCTCTAGTGCATCTATCTTTAGAGACCTTAGTGAAGCCTGTGGATCCTTGGGGAGTCTCATTCCTTTTGTGCAATCATTCTATGGCTCTCCTACTTCCCCTTACTACCAACATGGGTGGTCATAAGAGGGAGTCATTGTCTTGGAGTCAAATGCCGGTACACAATAGGGAGATCTTTATGGGGACCTTTTTTTGCCATGGCTCACTTCAGAGCTCTCTTATCTACTACTTTGGCCATGCCAGGGTATGTATTTCTCTCTTCAGTAGATGATACACACGTTGTGGGCCCCATAGATTGAATTAGGCAAGCCTTTGATTACTTGACTACCAAGTTACATCTTGTAGGCTTGATAGTCAAGGTGTCAAAGTGGAGAGCATGGTCCCTTCAAGTATCCCTCCCTACCTTGAGTTCCAAAGAGGTGTGTCATATCTACATATGGACTATGTATTCTTGGAGTGCCAATAGGATACAACGATTCTATCACATGCTTTTTAGCTGCTACACTTGCATAGGATATTCTCCATGTGGATGACCTTACTCTACTAGGAGATCCACATGTGGAGTTTGGTATACTCTCCTTTAGTATTGCATGTCAACCTACTTACCTTCTCCGCACTATTTTCCCTTCATTGATATTTCTATCAAATCTGAGAGCTTTTGATAGGAGGATTATGGGAGTCTTTGGTGATATCATCAAACCAAGGACATTTGAGTGTGTGATGGGGGGTTTGGCACATAGATAGACATCTGTACTAATCTTGTTTGGAGGGGTATGCCTATTATCTATGGAGAAGAATGTCACCTATAATATTTTTGTGTAGTTATGCTCTTTTGATTCCCATACTTTCTTTCCATTTTGTGATTACTCATAGGCCTGTTTTGGAGACATGTGTGACCGAGGTGGAGGAGGGATCCTTTTCTCTTTATGTATTATTGCAGCAAATGAGAGATGGTCTATCCCCATGGGCATGGGAGGACCTTCCATCCTTTGCTTCACTATTTTCAGATTGGACTAGAGGTTTGCAATCTTCCTTGATGGAGAGATAATGTTAACATATGCTACATTCTCTCTTAGTTGACTAATCCATTCCTTGAGCCACTAGAGCATATCTTTTCTCTTACTCTGACAGGGGTGTAGGCTCTTGGATCCTAGCTTGACCGTGCATTAGGGCATTTTGACTCACACTAACCACCTTCTCTACTGCAATGAGGTTCCGCCTAGGGTTGATCCATCCTTATGCATCTTTGTTACTCACTTGTGAGTGTGGTTCTACACTAGATGTAGCAACGGTCCATATGACACATCGTTCCTTTGGAGGATAGAGGATAGCTACCCATGATGCCATGAGGGATATTGTGTTTGTTATTGCATGAGAGAGTGGATACTTTGCTTGGAAGGAACGTTCATATTCTTTATAGAGGACACATGTTAGAGCAGACTTGGTCCAAAATGACTTCTACTTGGTCCAAACTTCTACTTGGTCCAAAATGATTAGGTGATAGTAGCGGATGTTGTGGTTACAGACCCTATGCATGATGTAGTTTTGGAAGGAATGATTACTCATCCTCTTGGATGGGTGGCAAGCAGAGCAACAACACTCAAGGTCTCCAAGTATAGGGGTATGCAATGAGATCTCCTCTTTGTTCCTCCGGCTCTCCAACCTTGGAGTTAAATGGAATGATGAACACATCTTTCAATACATTTGTAAGGGAGTGTGTGAGAGCTTATCATATTAGACGCCAAGGGGTATCACTCTTATCTCATGCTTTATAATATATTTTAGACAGCATGTGTCCATTGCTCTACAAAGAGCATTGGCTGATGCAATCCATAGGCGAGCAATCACTCTAGGTGATGCTTAGTTAGATGCTCATGTAGTTTGTAGACCTTACAACTTGCATAGCTTGGATATCTTAAGGTTCGATAGAGCAGATTTCTCATATTGATGCTATTGGGACCTAACCCCATTTTACTTCTTTTGTCTTGATGGGATCTTCCCCTCTTTCATGTGTTCTATGTGGTCTCCTTTTTCTTTCAGAAGACAGAGCAAAACCCAAATGCATGAAACGGAGAGTCGATTCAGTTCAAAGGCAGAGAATTGAATCGCCTTTGGGGGGCGAGCGAGGACCTAAACCCTGTCTTCTACCATCTCTATTCACTTTTCACTGTATCAGTAGCAGATATTCTATACCTCTCCAACATTTGGACGATGCTCAAATATAACTGCCTCCCTTCATTCGAACAGGTTAAGCAGTCTGTGAAGTTGTAAAGACAGCACCATGCACTAAGCAATGCCACAATCGATGAGCAGTCGAGCTCTTCTACATCAGGCCAGCAATGATGAAACGTGAAAGTATGCAGACATTGCAATTCAAGAATCTATATATTGGTAGGACTCCTGTTGGACATTGAAACTTGGTAGAGATCTCACTTCTCGGTCGAAGTTAGACAAATCCCGATTTCTTGTTCATGCATATTTTGAACTTAATTCAGGACTTGGAATCAGGACGTCATCGTGTGGAGTAATGCGAAGGCATGAACTGTTATAGCATGCAACTTGAAGATCCTATGTTCTAGAAATACCTGCACGACTGGACTGTAGAATCTGATGCATACATTTACCGCTAATTAAGTTGTTCTTCTCGGGAGTAAGCCATAAAATTTGCTGAAAGCATTTGCTTAGCTTAGCCGCCATTCCGATGTTAATGTATGCACCTGGCATCTAGACATTGCAACGACAGTATATGAAGATTCCGGTCATCTTCTTCCGATTGACAAGACAAAAGGTGAGGTAGGCATCTAATCTGCAAAAAGGATCAAACGAGATAAATCTAAACGACTGCAGGTTAAGCAGTCTGTGAAGTTGTAAAGACAGCACCATGCACTAAGCAATGCAACAAACGGGGTTGATGAGCAGTCGAGCTCTTCTACATCAGGCCAGAAATGATGAAACGTGAAAGTATGCGGACATCGCAATTCAAGAATCTATATATTGGCAGGACTCCTGATGGACATTGAAACTTGGTAGAGATCTCACTTATCGGTCGAAGTTAGACAAATCCCGATTTCTTTTACCTCGCAGTAATTTCGACCGGGAAAAGAGTCATGGCTCGTCTTTACGCATATAATCAAGTCAAACGTTGTTGTGCACGTAAAGACGAGCGACTGATCAGTATCTCTTCGTGTTATCAGTCCTAGTAAATTCACGAGCATTTGTTGGCATTCAAGAGTTAAGTCTAAACTCAACAGAGTTCAATCAGTTTGAAGAAGCAAGTCTCGGAGTACGAACGCTACTTAAAGAGACAGGTCTCGGGTCGTGGGCCCCTTCAATGCGTGGATATCAGCGTCTTAAGTTTACCCTTCGGTCCAGTAACGACGTAGTAGGAGGTATTGGAAATAAATGTTCTTATCCGGCACAGAATTTGGGCACACTAAAAAGTGTGGTTCTCTGGGACCCACAGCCAAATGCAATGCAATTAACAAAGAATGGATATGTGAGAGAACTGTTAACTAGATCGACAAACAGAATATTAAATCCGCGATGTTAAGAAGTCGGTGAATACTACCTTCAACATGTGGTACACTGTTTACCGCATGTTTGTTCTTTATTGAAGGAGACTAGGAGATACGCCAGTCTTTCCCTTCCCTTAAAATGTCCAAATCTTAAAAAGGACAACTCGCATACAGTGTGTTGTAAATGAGATTACGATACGGTCAATTCGTATGTGCTACAGCTAGCCTACTGTTCCTTATGCTATGCATACACTAGTTCACTTCAGATCGTTCATTCTCTGCGTGATCAAAAGTGCAGTACAGCGCACTCTTACCCAGAATCCAGATGAAATCTTAGTTTCTTTTGGACGCAGTCAGTGGCAGTTACGTTCTGCCAACGATATGGACAGAAAATCGATTGCGGAAGAAAAGAAAAAGCGAAAATGATGGCACCTGACAAAGAATGCTTCTGGTCCGCAATATCGAGAAGGTAGGGTTGTCAACAATAACAGAAAATTTATTCGTAGTTTCTAGATGAGCACAATTTGACCACGAGGTCATGTTAACTGCTCCTGTGAAGGACTGGTCGAGATTTGGAAGTACCTGCAGTACATCCCGAAATAAAACCATTTTCAATAACATCTTAGAATCGCGTTGAGGAACCCAGAAGGTTGCAAAAGTGGAGAAACATTCCCTACTGCAGCAGTAAGGCATCAATAAAAGGGACGTGCTATTTCCACACAACACTGTAAATTAATTGACTCTAAACTAATCTCAGTGCTGGGTCTGGGGTTAAATGTGATGGATATAGCAAAAAGTGTGATGGAAATAACATGTCTCTGATTAAAATGCGGGTTTGTGTAGTTGCCAGCCGCATCTGGATATATGATGCAAGGACGCATACGTACTAGGAAAACCTGTGCGTGTATAGAATGTTAAGTATCGAAGAAAAGTACGTATTATCAATTACATTATCTTCCCTGAACCGCAGTATATTTTCGAAACTTCTTGTTAGGCAAAACATTGGCTCCAAGATGCAATGTGAACATTAGGGGTTTCCAAAAATTGATTTGACGGATGTCTACCATGTCTACGAGATAAATAGCAAACTTCATCACTAATTTGAGTGAACTCTGGAACGTGATGAAGGGCTAATACCTGAACCTCCTAAAGTGCTGTAACGGATAATTAGTGCAACATGCGTGCATTTGCGAAAATAGGCAAGCTGTTATGGATGTTTAGGTGTGCCATATCTAAATAAATGTTAGTCAAAAGAGCTAGCGATGCTTATTGATCGGGTTGCCATGTTTTTTGGAGGGTGATTTGTGAGAATTTTTGGCAGATACCTACATGCTCCAAACATGCCTCCCTCCCCGTAACTATTCAAACTAGATGAACCATTCGTGTGCTAATACTCTTGTCACCTGTCAATAAATTAAGCGGTGGGTTTAGTAGTTCCAAATTGTGATGGTTCTTTTCAATAGATTAGTGCGGCAAGGGAGATCAAGAGTTATGGAAAATTATCCCTGCTGCCCGAGGGCAACCAACAAATTGATTGAGGGTCAAGAAATTTTACTATAAAAGGGCATAAAAAATTATGCAATGGAAGATCAAGTACCCTATTGCATTGTAGGCCCACATTTGGATGTAGAACCAAGACCTTTAGATTCACATTTGGATTCACAATCATACAATCATTAGGAAAGTTTGGAGAATTGTTGAGGATGGTGTCTTCCATTCCAAGCAAAACAAAGGAGGATGAACAGTTTTGGATTGTAACCACCACCATTATGGCCAAATTTTGGATTATATGGAAGACCTCAATCATTTTGCACAGATTCATGGTGTGAATTGCAAAAAGCACATTCAAAAATCCACTACTTTTAGTTTCATGGCCACATTTTTGGTTCGAGTGAGGCAAGGATTTCCTACTTATATGGCAGGTGATAGATTGTACAAGAAATGGTTAAGATATATGAAATCATACAAAGAAGCTTGAGAGTTGAAAGAAAAGTCAATTGGAAAATGGCTCACCAAAAATGAACATGGCAAAGGATGGAGAACCATAGATAAGAAACTGAATAGAATGTGCCCACATTTTTCTAGGATGGAAGCTATGTTTTGGAATCAAGCCAACATAACTCCACTTGCTATGGTAAGTTTGATAGATTTAAATCCTAATTCATGTGAAGTTGAGGCCGAGGAGGTCCCTAAATGTGAAGAAACCATCTTGATAAGCTCTCAATTCCCATCTCCTCCAAAGGTGGTGCTCTTCAACTTGTACCTCCAGTTTGTCCCAAATTCCCTAGGGGTGGGAAGCTTAGATAGTGTTTACATGGAGAGCATGGAGAATGGAATCCAAGTAGGCACACACACACTTGAGGAGTCACATTTTGTTGCACTAGTAGAAGAGCCACTTGTCATTACACCACCTCCACTAGCTTCTATAAGAGATGTGTTGGAGTGCACTTTCCTTGACAAAGAAGTAGAACATGACCCAAACAGGAGAAAAGATGGAGCATTGTACAAGTTAAGTATCCAAAATGTCACCAAGTATGTCATTGTCTCACTATTCAGCAAAAATCACCATGTTGAAGGCAAACACTATAGAATCTAGGGAGAAGTTACAATGAGCTGAACTAAAAGCCACTTACATGAGGAAAAGAGATAAAACATTGATGAAAATGGAAGCTAAGCATGTTAGATTAGAGACCAAGAAGATGAAAGTTGAGATTGAGAAGAGATTGAGTGTTGATAAAAGGAAAGCTAGGGCAGACAGAAACTGGTCCAAAGAGACAAGTCTAAAGATGAAGTGTACTCATGAATCAAAATGAATCTCTTGAGAGGAGGAAAATCTCCCAAGGATATAAGTCAATATTTCAAGTTCTTACTCAAATTCATAAAGAAATCAAGCCTTTTGCTACATGTTACAATCTTGATCCAAAAAATCATGTTCCAAACTCATACTCTAGTGATAGCAAATATGACACCACAAAATGCACTTTCATGTTTATAATTAATGTTGTTTGATTGTCAACCTACTATGTAATCAAATGTATATTGATTTTTTATAAGTGTATTGTGCTTAAGTGCATGAGATTTTAGATTTTTGTATAAGTGCTAGAGATTTCTAAAACAAGGATTGACAAGAACTCTTATCAAACTCTAAAAAGTCCAAAAAGCCACTCCAAAAACACACTTGATATTGGAACAAAAGAGCTGCTTGGAGATGCCTATTAGCACCTAAAACAGCCAGAAGGTGCCTGAGAAAACCTCTACCACATCCAACCAATCCCCAAAATGGCATGCATTGGCACTTGCCAGTGCTCCATCAACAAAAGACGCTTGCTAACACCTAACCAAGAATGTAAAAGGTGCTTGATGGCACCCAATGATGCTAATTGGATAAGGAAGGCACACAATGGTGCTTTTCATGTGTGGCTGGCCCTTGAGGGTGCAAAGTGGTGCTTATGCATAGTGAATAAATGAATGTAGTTTGAAAGATTCACATTCACATGATATGAGGTATGAGAGTGAGGCAAAGTGAAAATAGAAATAAATGTGGAATCATGAATATGATACATATGATGTGTATAAATGTGTGGTCCCTAAGGCTAGTCCCTATGTTGCAGGAGAAGGAGGTGAAGAAGATGAGGGAGATGCAACATGGAGTTTACGTGCAACTACATCCTCAAGTCTACATTGATATACATTGTCTAATTGTAAATAGATTCGATGACCACCAAAGGTACAATTTGCTCTCATCCAAGGGTCAATGCATGATATAGCTTGCTAGAAGGTCATATGGATCACTACTACATGAACTCAGTCTACCAAATGTCCTCTCCTCTTTGGCTTAACTAATAGTAGGTTGATCATCATGGACAAATGTATCCAAGTGTATGATGATCTCTCTACCTTGTAAGGATGGAAGTAGGGAGGATGGATTGCACCATGTGGATGGTTCCTATAGTAGAAGAGTGCATTACTATCTAGGAACAAAAGACCACAAAGAAGCAAACCTAATGAAGTGATGTTCATAGGATCTAGCTCTAAGTCCTCTAAACTCATCTCTTTGGACATCAACAAAAGACAAATAGGCCATGAGCCAACATCCAATATGAAATACCCTCTCTAAGAGCTTTGAACATTGTCATATGATTTGTTGAAAAAGCTCAACTCCATCAGATGGGAGATCTATCCGCAAGATAACCTCAAAGCACAACAAACAAAATTGAATGAAATGGTTAACACCAAGATGTGCTACCCATCCTACGAGCCCTGATTGTGTGTGAGAGCACCAGCCATGCCTAATGGTCAAGCTCTCCTACAAACCATAAATAGTGCTACCATGATGCCATAACAAGGCCAAACAAGTAACATCCGGAAAAATTATTTTCTTTTGTAGGAATCTTGGGAAGAGAATAACATAGAATATACTATCTTGAAAGACAAAGCTTCCCTCTAAACTCAGTTGGATCTCTTGAGTCACCACATTATGAGGTAATGAATGGAAGGTAGTTTGAGTCTCCTCAATCACCACAATATAAGGCAAGACATGGGAGGCAAAAGTTTGGGTCTTTGAGTCACAAGACTACAAGATAACACATGGTACATATGTCTAGGTTTCAGTTTCTTGTGAGGGCCAAATGCGGGGCGGGCTAGCAATTGCATGGAGTGTTGGTCCAAGATAAGCCATGAGCCTCATTTGAGCTAGACTACTTTCACTCTCCTTTACTTGAACATGTGCATTCTCTAACCTCTCCATAGCAAATGGTAACCTATATTGGACCCTATAAACCTCAAGCATGGTAGCAACACCTAGGATATCCAAGTCCAAGTGAGCCAACCTTTGCTCTCTCTCCATCTCATTGCTAGTAAAGGTCAAATGTATCTCTTCCTTTGCAGCAAGTGTATCTTCTTGCTCACAAAGGAGTCTTTTTCTCTCGAACAATTGTCTATCTTGCTCCTTTAAGCTCTCCAATCTACTCTCATGCTCAAGCACTAATCTATCACAACATTTGTAGCACCAAAGCTAGTTTGCTAAGACGCTAGAGTGGTAGTGTTGACTGTGACAACCCGGCAAATATCACTTTTGTGGTAATCAAGTAAGTAAAGTTTGTTCCCGTAGAGATACGAGTCAGAATTGGTCAAATACAAAGCAAAGTAACAATTTCAGTTCTTCTTGAGTTCTTCTTTAGTCTCTCAGGTAGAAACCACACCCAGAAGAGAGTAACAAGCACTGATTCGCAATCTTGTCACGAATTCACACATCTTAATCACAACTCCTTCAATTCTTTCCAAACAATCTTGATTGTGATGATTCAGGCTCTCTCGAAAATGGCACTTCACTGCAAAACGACTTTGCCTCAGAATTGTGTTCCACCCCTCCATTGAAGGCACAACTTCCTCGATCAAATTGCTTCACATCAACTTCGCACTACACTCCCAAATGCAGAATACTACCAACACTACAATTCCTCTCAGATCTATCAAGGCATTGCTCCGATTGCACTTCACTCAGGATCAAACACACAGAATGAAGATCAAGGCTGTGGAATCCAACATCCAACAAGCACTCTGACTTGCACTTTGAATTTCTCCAAACACTCACAAACACAATTGCAAAATTGATACTCGGAATCAAGCTCAAGCGACAAGCACTACTTCACAGCACTTTGCTTTATCTATTCTCAGAAATAATGAGCATTGAACAACAATTTCCTGCGAATGCCACTCTTAAGTAGTGAAACAATTGACAGTTCTAACAACTATACCGTTCTACCACAACTGTTCTAACCTGCAGATCCAAAATGACAATGCACCTCTTCATATCTGCCCCTTCAAATCTCAAATCGGTTACTAATCCGATCCGATGTCTACTTCTTCCTCGGCTTTCAAACCCAAACCCGAAGTAATCTTACTTCCTACTACATCTTCCTCGGGTTTCACATCTTCTACTTCTTCAACCAGATCCAGCAATTCTCTTTCCTGATCTGAAATTGCACTAGTGGGTAATCTATCTAACTCTTCATCTTTCGACCCACTCTTCTCTAATGTCTCTGAGGGCAACTCCGAAGACATTTGCACTCCTATGTTATCTACTTCGGGTTTTGCCTTAACATCTTTCCGAAGCTTTTCTAACTCTATTTTCACTAAGTCTAATCTAATTGAGATGTTATCCTCTACTTCTAACACCTTTGTATCTACACGAGTTCTTAGTTTAATCAACAAGGCATTCATATCTGTATCCTTTGCTTGCCTTCGCCTCGTCTCCTGCACCAACAGCTTCAACTCGTGCAGTCGTGCTTCTTCAATTTGAACGTTGGCTTCTGTACTTAACATTGCGTTCACTCAGAGGACTATCTCCTTCAATGGCTCCAATCTTGTCTTTTGTTCTCGTTCCCGATCTGCAAGCCATTCCTCTCTGTACATCGCCAACTCTTCCTCGAACTCGACTTTCACCGCTTCCTTCTCTTTCTCCTTCTGTACAACTTTCTCTTCCTGATTACGAAGTAACTCTCGTAATCTCTCTTCTTCTCTATACCTCGCAGCCAACTCTCATTGCCAGAGTTGCTTCTTCTCCTCCATACTCTCCATCACTCAATCGAGCTCTTGTTCCTTTGATGCTACCCTTGCCATAGCATGGATAAGCTCTACTCTTGAATCAGCAAACTGCTGCTTCAAGATTTCATACTCCGCTACCTGTCTCTCCCTTGCGATGTCACTCTTCCTCGCAAGATCCTCTCGATAGCTCACTTCTCTCTTTAGGTCTTCGATTACCTGACTTCTCTCTATTGCTTCCGCTCGCAGTACTTCTCTCTCCTTCTCACCTTGGGTGATACTCCTCTTCAACTCCGAGTTCTCCTCTTCTAATCTTGCTACCACGTGCAGTACAGTCTTTACCTCTGGACAAGTCGACTGCATCTCCTTCTTCTTTTGCTCCAACTTTACCAACAGCGTGCACACTACCTCTCGCAGGTACTCTACTCCCTCATTGGCAACTTCTTCCTCCCGCGGAGTAATTTCTTGTCTCTCCTCGTGTTCTCCTGACATGCACCTTCTTCTCTGAAGTCTTCTTATCGGGATTGATGCCTCACTACTCGTGCTATCTTCTGCCTCTTCCTTCACTTTACTCGGCCCCGCCGCACACTTTGCCTTACGTCTTGAGCAAACTCCTTGCTATACTGCGATCTTCTTCTCCTCGAGCACCGGTACTTCGTCTTCCAACGCCGCATTGTCTTCGGCTTCTACTTCGGCTTGCACTTCTTCTTCGTATTCTTCAGCCATTGGTGCCGAGGTCATTTCTCCACCGTCTTCACTGTCACTGCTAGTAACTCTGCTATGTAGTGTTAGATCAGGTTCCTCCTCATGTTCTGAGTCCTCCATCTTGAGCTCAGCCTCGCCTTCTGAGTCTTCATCTTCTGACTCAATCACCACCATTCCTCGCCTCGGGTTATGTTTCTGCATCTTCTGAGGTTTCTTGTTTTCTTCGGCTTCTGCGTGCCAAGTCCTCTTCTTCGTCGGGGTACTTACCACGACCTCCATGTTTTTCCCTGTCTTTGCATAGTAGTCGTCCGTGCTCCGGATTTGGAGAATGTATTGCTGCTCCTCCGCATCGACTTCTCTTCTCAAGTCAGGATGGAAATGAGACACCATTCTATTGCGCTCCACCAAATTGAGCAAATTCAACCCGAGGTAGAAATGTGCTGCAAATGGCACGATGTAGTGTGGAGGCGACTTATCCGGCAGATTCCACACCATCTGCCTCATTCTCTCGTGAAAACATCTTGCCCAATTGATCGGTTCTCTTGTAAATAGCTTGTGAAAGAACACCGCTTGGTGTTTCATCACATAAGTGGTTCTCTCCGGCTTCAAGATGGCCATCAGTGCACTCACAATTCCTCTCTTCACAGGGTCTTTGTAGCTCTCAACTTTGTACCCATTCTTTGTTCTCTTTGACAAGAAGGCATCTCTCACCTCTTGCGTTTCTTGGGCTATCTCTCCTTTCCCCAAGAACATGGCTTCCTGCTCCGAACCCGCCTCCTTCCCGAGTACGAGTCTCCAATCCGACTCTATCCAACGAGCCGGATTTCCTCTCTTCCCTTCTTCCTCGGGACCATTGAGACACTTACTCTCGATGATTTCTGTCATGAATCCTGGAAAACTTACATTCCAGTTCCATGCCAGAAAGGTGATCCGAAGTCGGCTCAAGACTTTGATCCTTGCTACTACATCTAATCTCCGAATTGCATGATTTCTCACTACAAATTCGGAGTTTTTCTTCCCTCCTCCCATCTCTTCTACTTTCTTACTGTCTCTCGATTTCTCTCTCACGACTTCTCCCTTGCGCACTAACCCGAGTCCAACTCTATTTCCCTTTCCCCTATCACCTGCAAGACAACTCCTCAACGGCAAAGGAAAATTGCTCAACATTTTGTCGTTGTAGTTTCAATTTTTATAGAGTTGCACTTCTTTGTCTTCCGTCACTTTGAGTTTCTACCAAGAAATCACACCTCCGGCATGCACCTGTCACTGTCAATCAACCTTTGCGCGTATGAGCCGCCAGTTTTGAAATGGCCCCTTCTTGAATTTCTCGCCCCGACAAAAGGTTGTTAGACTGTCTTTGCCTCGGGTTGAGCTCCCCCCGATACGAAGACAATTTACTTCGTATTGTATGCTGACAGGGCATTTCCGAGTACTTCGCCTTATGACCCGAAGTCACTTTATTTCGGGTTTCATCCCAAAGACAATTTTCTTCGCCTTCTTCAGCCATACAGGCGCAATCTGACTTCTCTATACACTTCTTCTCCTTTATTTTGAAAAAAACAAAAAATGTGAGCACCACATTGACAATCATAATTATTTTGGTAGTTACTCCTGGACTACTGGTTTGTGGTCAAATTTCATGTAAGGACTACTGATCACATGGTGGGACCCATTTTCATTTGCACCATTTGCACCATCAATAATACAATTAGGGCCAGAGACCTAGGTCAAGCAAAAATGTATACTTTTGAAGTGCAGCTCCAAAGAGCTCACTTCTTTGATGTTGAGCCTTCAAGTTCTTGGCTATGGTGGATAAAGGCCAATGAGCATCACTTGGAATATCTTAGCTAGAGTGGTGTGGTTTGATTATAATCAGTGCCAATTGTTGGTAGATGTTGAGTGAATGATAGAGTACAAATTTGATTTGAATGTGATTTGAGTGGAAGAATGAACTAATTACATTAGAGAAGTGAGAATTAAGGGGAAATTGGGTGCAAGAATTGAGGGCAATGGTGGTATTTCCAAGTTTGGCTGATCATTGGTACATTCAATTGTGGTCCTAGATTTTCCTAAGAGTGATCATGTATGGAAGTCTTGTTTGAGTTGATGTAGATTTGCAATGGACCAAGTGGTGTGAGGAAGCCCTAGCCAAATTTTTTAGAATTGAGTCAATTTGAGATAGCTAGTGTTTGATTTGAGCCCAATGAGTTGAAATAAAGGTAGATTTGGTGCAAATTGAGACTCAAGTGCAAAATTAGACGTGGATTTGTGAACTTATCCTCTTGAATTAGGATTTGGAGATCCATATCCTCTCAATTCGGCTCAACTTGATAATTAGTGGAGGATTTGGTGATCAGCCAATTGTAAAATGTCAGATTGGTAGAGGTTGTCCAGATTAAGAGGTCAAGTTTGTGGAGGCTATCTTGTGAGCCTGCTTGTCTCTCATTCAAGATGAACCTCCAATAATTATTATAGCAGCGCATCATGGACTAAGAAGGCAAGGAATCCCAACTCCATCACACTCCTCCAAGGTTAACACTCCAAGACTCAAACCATTGCTCACTTAGAGAACTCAATGAGAGAGAGATAATTACAAATGAAAGGATGATGAGTACCTCCTCACCCCTAATTTATATACTTGTGAAATAATTATGCACCAAAGTTACTAGTTATTGGAGTAGCTTAAGTTACTAGGCTAAAATTCAAATAAAATCAAAAGTCTAAAGGAATATCCATACTTATGAGAATATTTTCCTAAGCATGTGGTCTTATCTTGATCCAACCATTAAGTCCAAGATCTTTCACATGGGCTATCCTTGGACTATAGAAGAATCCAAAGCAAAAAGGCTTGTGGGTCCAAGAGTTCTCAACTCTTTCGTCAAAGTTAAACACCTAAGAATAATATCAAGTCAATACACTAGAACTCAAATAAGTGGTGCTTATCTTTTCCACTTCCTCCAAAGTAAGGTCCCCTCTATTTTAACTATGACTAACTTTAGCTAATCATGATTAATGTAGAACCATCCTTTATCTCTATATAGATAATATCTCTCAAGTACTTACAATACCAAACTTAATATCACAATGACATATACTTGCACATGGGTGTTACAATCCAAAGTTAGAGGTTGCTTGAATTGCTTTAGCTAATGCTTGAGTTGGTGAAGCTTGGTCAAATTTGGAGAGGGTTTGAATTAGCAAGAAGAATGGTCTCATTTGGCATCTAGAAGCTTTGAGGCATAGGGCTATGAGCTAAAGAGGCTATGAAAACCTAAAAGGTAGTTAATGCTTGAGTTGGTGAAGCTTGGTCAGATTTGGAGAGAGTTTGAATTAGCAAGAAAAATAGCTTCATTTGGCATTTAGAAGCTTTGAGGCATAAGGCTATGGGTTAGAGAGGCTATAAAGGCCTGGAAAGGCAGCTTGTTAGCATAAGGCTAGAAAATTTAGATGAATCTTTGGTAGATTTTGGTTATCATTTGGCAAATTTGTCCACCCTTCTAGAGTATGCACAACAAGTTTTGAATCCAAATATCTAGTTCCTAAATTGATGCCCTAGCCAACAAGTCTACTTTCACTTGTTGTTCCAGTGATTGGTCAATTAATACCTATACACATGTAGCTTTAGCTAGGAGAGGTAGTTTAATACCATCCTTGGTGATCTTGGTAGCTTAGAAGTAGATAGACACTCCTCTTATATAAAATGCCAAATAGTGGTAGAGTTAATTTGATGTTGATTTATGAGATGGAAGGTTTTGTTAAGACTTTTTGTGATTGGACCCCCTCTGTTCTCTACTTCATGTTTGTGCACCATATTTGCATGAGGTGCTTTGACTTTAGAGCATTGGTTTTTGTGGTGTGCTATTGATAGTAAGGTTAGAGTGATGAACAATAAAACTACCCATGTTTCTCTCCATGAAGCACAAAGTGATGAACTACAAATTGTGAGATTGGGTGTTGTGATGGTAGGTTACAAATACTCCTTTCCCTTGTGTAGTTGGTTTGTAGTGAGAGCTACATTAGTGAGTGGTGTTTAGTTGGTGGTGGCATTTGGTGACAATTCTTGGTGCGGTACTTGTGGTGGTTATGGTTATCATAATAGAATTCTTTGGGGATTCCAAAGGAGATATCTCTAAAGTACATAGTCGGTTTACACTAAGTGGCACTCAATATTAGCTAGTATCTTAAGTCCCAATGAGCGAGGAGATTGACCTTGATATGGAGTTTGATACAAGAGTTAATTTAAATGAGAGTGCACTTTATGTGTCCATATTGTTGTTGTGGGATATGGATAAGATTTATAGAGCCTCCAAAGGATCCAAATGTTATTTTGGTATAATGGGTACCATTGAGTTGGATGACTTTATCCAAGAGTTTGATAGTAGATGCGGAACTAAACATTGTTCATGGCATGGAAAGGATTGTTTCAAAACTTGGAGGGTCTTCCAATGGATGAATATCATGAGTTCAAGTGAGCTCACTTGGAGGAGATCTAGCTATGGAGAGAGTATTGGTCTTTAAACTACATCTCCGTCACTTCAAGCTTGGTTGCTAAGGGTAGATTGGCAATACCTATGAGTTCTAGCTCTAGTTGCATTGGTGTATGTAGTGGAGGAGCACTAGTTGGAGATAGTGCTACTACAAGTGGTGGTACCATTATAGGAGGAGGCGTAGTACCAAGGTTTAACCTTGTGGTGGAGTTCTTCCAATGCTTGAGTTAGAATTACTAGGGAGTGTGGATTGTCAAGCTAAGAAGTTGGCATGAGTTCCAACAAAAGGCTAGAGAGAGCCTACATGAGGCATACACTCACATGAGACAACTAATCGGTTCCACTCTAGTTTTGGTATAGGATCTTGGACAAAGAATTACAACATAGAGTAAGTGATGCTATGTTATTATAGGTTACCTCACCTACTTTGGTGGTGGTCTTTAGTTTGGTTGAGCGCATTGAGCTCAACATGGTGGAGAGAGAATGGTGACATCTAGATTTGGTAGGGAGACCTCATCCATAGCTATTATTTCTTCTAGAGTGCGCCACACTATGTTGGCTTCCTAGGGCAAAGTGGACAACCCAATCTTATGGAGCGAGTAGAGAGCCTAGTGCAACTAGATCCTTACCTTCATTTTCAAGTCAATAATAACCAATGAGTGGTGGTGTTGCTTGTTGGACTTGTGGTGGACTTCACCACAAAAGAGTGAACTTAGAGCAAAAAACATGATACCTTGGTGCATCATTGCTAACACAAAGACAATGGGACCATTGCCTCAAATTTGGTCACATTAGTGATTGATGTTCTGGCCTTGACCCAAAGTTACAGAGTGATAGGGCTACTATAGTAGGTGGTAGAGGACCCACTCTTGGTAAGGACATAGTACTTGCCCTTGCTTTTGATACAACCATAGCTACTTGAATTGAGCAATCAAAGCAAATATTGGTTAACATGGCCATAGCTCAAATGAGATCAAATTTGGATGCTAAGGCTTCCATCTCTTATGTTGGTGATAGAGACATTTTGGACTTTATGTGTAGAGTATCATAGGTAGCTAGATAATAGATGAATCATACATATAGTAGATGCATCTACTATAGGGACTATGAGTGCAATACATGCTCTATAGCCTAGAGGATCATCAATGGAGTTGGACTTATAGAAAGGAAAGGTTGGTAGATAAGTCTAATTTCCCTAGACTTTCACATTCTTTGTGGCAATACACACAACATCCATGGCTCTTAGATATCCTAATGCAAGTGTGGTAAGTGGTGAGGGAATGCATGATGGACTAGATGCTAGTCAACCACCTACTACTACATAGATTGAGTTGAGCATGACGTTGGGGGTGGCTCGGTTGATTATGCATTTCCCTTTGTTCTTAGCCAATGATATTTACACTAAGAGTTGACCCAACTCTAGTGTTTTGGTTGGCTGCTACACTTTGTGAGAGTAGGGATGTAGTTTCTACTTTTAGAGCAAGAGGTGGTTGATAGTAGAGCTGATTGGGTTGGGGAGCATGGGGTCCACTCAACAACCTATAACCCCCATTTGTGCATGTGTGTGGTATTGTGATATTTAGTTTGGTATTATAAGTACTTGAGAGATATTATTTATATAGAGATAAAGGATCATGTACTTCATGTAGTTCATTATGATGTCTTTGAATTGATTTTGTACATCTTATACACATGAGAAGATTTGGAGAGATTGTGTGAGGTGTTGCAGAATTTTTAGATTACAATTCTTTTGGGCAAAATCTCAAGTTTGGGATTTGGACTTGAAATTTCTACACATGATAGCTTGGGTTGACCTTCAATTAGAACACTTGAAATTATTATGGGAGCTAGTACACACTGAGCTAGAATTTTTGAAAGTTGATGAGGTAAACTACTCCCTCAACTACATGCTTGCTGGAAAATTGTATAGAGTCTGCTATTTCTTCTATTTTCAGTGGATTGTTTTGAAGCTTTCAGAGAAAATTCAGTGCATTGTATCTTACCATTGGCACAAAACTTTTAAAGTGAGATCATTCTTGCACAAAGAGTTATGAGCTTTTAAAGTGAAGGGGAGGGGGGAGGGATTTCAGACCAATTCTGAAATATATGTGCTAAATAGAAAGATGTCTAGGCCAAATGGCTCAATGAACAGATCTGAAATTTTGCAAAAAAAGACACCATGGAATTTTTATCAATTGTGAAAAAATTTCAGAGGACTAAGACATACCAATTGAGAGAATATAATGACATTGTGAGGAATGTCAATTCTACAAAGTTGAGGTCTTGTGCATGAGGAGTGTGAAAGTGTAAATGCTCCAAGGACAAGAGAAGAGACAAAACACAGATTGCACGCTCAAACATTTGATGCCCTAAAGGAGCACCTTCTCTTTATTATATAGGCAAAGAGGATCTCCTCCAAGGAAGCTCCACCATAGGATTAGGGACATAGATAGGTGACATGTCAGCAAGCTCCACCCTTGGATTACTTACTTGGATGGGTGACAAGTCTGGTCTAAGTCCTATCTGGTTTGATAAACAAGCTTTGACCGGAGGGAATCTTTTAGGGAATCTTCTTGTAGGAATCTCAAAATCATGTGAGATACCGTTGGAAAGCTCTCAACGAGACAAAGCAGGGGGAAGGAAGGCCAGCCTTTCCTCCATTGGGGGGAGCAATCTGCACATTTTTGAGGCTTATTTCATCCGTTTAGGCCTCCGAAATTGCCTTCAAAGATTTCAAGCATATTTTGGTTCCTACTCTATTAGTAGAAGTCCCCTTTTGGTGATACTTCTTTCTGATCAGTTTAGTCCATCATGTGTAACATCCTTCCAGATATTACCAAACCAATTCTCACCTTTAAATCATATGTCTAGCTATTGGTTCTAAGGTTCTCAAGTCTATTTTGGTTTCTGCCTTATTAGTAGAAGTACTCTTTTGGTGGTACTTCTATCTAATCTATTTTGACCATCATGTATAACATCATTCTAGATGTTACCAAACCAAATTTCACATCTAGATCATATGGCTAACTCTTGGTATTACAGACCTCCCTCCTTTTAAGATGCAACGTCCTCGTTGTGCAATTGTTGCTCAAATGCTTGCACCAACATGGGTGCATGTGCCAAATTGGTAGCAGGCTCCCAGGTTGCTTCATAGAGGGGGTAACCTTTCAATTGTACTAGATATTCCACCCGCGGATGGCGAGTACCAGACATGCATTTTTGGAGAATCTGCTCCACTTCATATTCCTCTATGCCATCAATGAGTGTCAGACAAGGTTGAATGTCTTGTGTGGAAGGACCCTGGCCTAATTGGGGAGCATATCTACATAGTAGGGAGACATGGAACACTAGATGGATCTTCATGTGTGGTGGTAGCTCAAGGTGATAGGCCACAATGCCGATGCGACGAAGAATCGAGAAAGGCCCAATAAAACGAGGTCTGAGCTTACAAGGTCCAACTAATGTGAGGTTGGTTGTTGATAGCCACACTTGATCCCCAACAATGAACTCCATGTCCCTACGGTGTGCATTAGCATACAACTTTTTTTGATTTTGTGCAATCTATAACCTGTGCTTGGCGCTCTCCACACCTTGTTGGATTCTAGAAACAAATGTGTTGATTGCATCGACCTTAGTAGTCACTGGATGGATCTTCATCAAGCTAGAAGGTGTGAAGGGATGCTCACCATACATGAGGAAGAATGGAGTGACCTGGGTAGATGCATTCACTGAATTGTTGTAAGCAAATTCCACCAACGGGAGTAGGGTGTCCTACCTCTCTTGCTCTTCTAAGGTGAAGCCGCGTAACATGTCTTCAATCGTGCGATTAGCCCACTCTATTTGGCCATCTATTTGTGGGTGGTAATCTATGGACATGGCCAACTTGGTTTTGAAGAAACCAAAGAGTGTTCGCCAAAACAAACTGGTGAATTGGGTGCCTCTATCGGTAATGAGTACTCTAGACAAGCCGTGGTGAGCAAAGACTGCATCTAAGTATAATTGAGCTAGTTGTGGAACGGTCACCTCCTTGGTGGTAGGGTGTACATGAATCATTTTGTTGAGCCGGTCCACAAAGACCATGATGGAGTCAAACCCTAAAGTGGTCTTGGGTAATTCACAGACGAGATCCATACTCACTTGTTCCCAATGCTGGGTAGGCGTGGGGAGAGGTTGAAGGAGCCCTCAAGAGCTTGATTAGAAGCTTTGTTCTGTTGACACAATAGGTAGCTCCGCACGTAGTCCATCATGTCATTGCTCATCTTGGGCCAATAGTAATGGTGCTTGACTGCATCCAAGGTCTTGTCCACTCCGACATGAGCTGCAATGGCCGAATCATGACATTCCGCTAGAATGGTGGTGCGTAATTTTGGGACATTTGGGATCCATAATCTGCCATCCCAAAAGGTGAGTCCTTGTGTGCTGGTGACACCTTTGGATGATTGCACTTCTACAATCTGTGGATTAGTTTTTGTAACAGCCAGAATCTCTGGCAAGAATCTTTGGCCAGAATTCAAGGTTAATCTTAACCTCTGCCACCAAGTTGTTTGCCATTGGCATGCGGGTGAATGCATCTGCAAGTTGCTTCTTACCTTCCATGTAGGTGATTGTCATGTTGAAGCGTTGTCGCCACTCTGCCCACCAAATTTGGCGACGAGATAGATCCTTCTGTGTCTCAAGGTAGACTAGAGGTTTGTGGTCTATCTCTACTACAAATGCCTTCTCGCCTAGATAGTGCTTCCAATGCTTGGTTGCTAGAACGATGGCCAGCTCTTCTCGTTCTGTGGTGTGGTAGTTGCGCTCTGCCGGTAACAACTTTTGAGAGAAATATGCAATTGGATGCCATCCATCATGCCACTCTTGTTGTAGGACTGCTCCTATTGCTACGCCTGATGCATTTGTAGCCAACTAGATTGGATGTTTTGGGTCATACCACTTCAAGATTGGTGCATGTAGCAAGGCGGCCTTCAATTCTTGAAAGGCCAACTCTTGTGCAGTTCTCCATGTCCACTTCTTCCCCTTGCCAAGTAGTGCCATTAAAGGCTGTGCAACCTTGGAGAAGTCCTTGACAAATCTACGATAGAATCCCGTCAACCCCAAGAAGCTCTTAAGTTGAGTCTGATCTTCTAGGGCACTCCATTTTTGAATGACCTCTATTTTATCCGTCAATACTTGAATGCCCTTTGCACTTACTCTATGCCCCAAGTAGTCTACTTCAAACTTGCCGAACTCACACTTTGAGATTTTTGCATATAATTGATTCTGTCTTAGAATCCGGAGGTCCTCTCGTAGATGTTGTTTGTGTTCTGTCATCGTGCTACTATATACTAAGATATCATCCAAGAAAACAATAACAGACTTATCCAAGTATGGACAAAATATATCATTCATTAGACTCATGAAAGTGGCAGGTGCATTGGTGAGGCCAAAAGGCATCACAAGATACTCAAAGTGGCCATACCTGGTTTGAAAGGTAGTTTTGTACACATCCTCCTCTACAATTTGGATTTGATTGTAACCGCTCCGCAAGTCCAGTTTGGTGAAGTATCTCGCTCCATAGAGTTGATCAAACAGGTCATCCATGCAAGGTAAGAGGTATTTGTTCTTCACTGTTTGCTGATTGAGACCCCGATAGTCAATGCACATGCGTATTGTACCATCCTTCTTCTTCACAAACAAGACAAGGGCCCCATATGGTGATATGCTAGGTTGGATGAACCCTTTTTGTAGCATCTCCTCAATTTGAGTCTTACACTCCTCCAACTCATGAGGTGATAGGCGATATGGGGCCTTACAAGGAGGTGTCTTCCCCGGGAGTGTCTCAATTTTGTGATCTACACGCCTTTTTGGTGGTAATCCTAAGGGTAGATCATCGAGAAAGACATATTGAAACTCATCCACCACATCCTTCAATTTCTCAGGAATTTGTCCATCGAGTTGTGCACTCTGGACTTCTCTTATTAGACCCATAAAACATCTATTGGTCTTACAGATAGTTGCCATCCCTATGACATATAGAGGTAGTTTCTGCTTGTGTGATTTTTCTTTAACCCCAATGATTGACCATTGGTGGGTTCTCACTACTTTTTTCCTCCAATCCACCATAGGGTTATACTGCTCCATCCATGGCATGCCTAAAATTGCATCATAACGAGCTAACTGTATCACTCGCCACTCAATTACTTCTTGATATTCTCCTACAAAGAGGGTTACCCGTCTAGGTAATGACTCAATCCTCTCTATTTTCCCATTAGGTAACTCTACTTCTTCACTCTCATCTCTCTCTAGATCCATTCCCAATTTTATTGCAATAGAGCAAGACAAGAAATTCTCTGTTGCTCCCGAATCTATTTATACTCTCACTTGATTACCTTCTAGGATTCCATTCACAACAATCAATTGTGAGGTTGCCTTTCGGGATCTTTGTGCATTATTCTTCTTCCTTCCCTCGCTTCTCTACTTCCTTATTGAGCCAGTAAGGCCGCGAGGTACATTTACTGGTGATCTTTGTTTTCCAAAGTGATTTCTACCTCCTCTTCTTCAATGTGCCTCTCCATGTTGTTCAAAGATCGCCTTTACAAAGGCCGAGGGCCTCTAGGGAAATGAGTGCGACAGTTGGTAGATATGTGTCCAATACGGCCACAATTGTAACAACAGCGTTGTTCTCCTCGAGTCCCTTCTCCTTGTGGGACTCCATCTCTTTGTTCTTCTACCCGTCCCCGCTCTCCTTGAAGCGATCGTGCTCCTCAATCCCAAAATCGAAGGTTGCCCAATTCCATCGGTACTGGTCCACCCATGTGTGGCATTTTTTCCAGATAATGTTGAGGTGGAACTACTCCTTCACCTCCACCTAATGCTCCTTCTATTCTCTACGCACAAGCAATGGCTTCAAATACTGTGCAAGGATTTTGCACCATGACTTCTTGGCGAATCCGCTCTTTCAACCCTCGTTTGAAATTGTCGAGAGCCTCTGTTGGACTCATGTCAGTAATTGCAATTTGTAGATCCAAAAATACCTCCACATACTCTTGTATGCTATTCTTCTATCTCAATCCCCATAGTCGGGTTTGAGCCATCTACACAGAATCCACCAATTGGAAATTCTTCAGCAGTCCTTCTTGCATTGCCATCCATGTGACCTCCCTTCTCTTTGCCAACATGGATCGTTCCCAAGCATCATACCATGTGAGTGCTTTATCGGTCAAGTACCCACATGCAAACACTGCAGCATGCACCGTGATCTCTATCCAAAACAAGCGGAAATATCAATTCATTCTCGAGATCCAATTTTCCACTACTCCCATCATACGATGCCCCTTGTAAGGCTCGATGTTGCAGGTCTTCTTCATCAGGAGTAGCAATGTGGCTTCATTGTTGATAGGGTTCGTAGGCACGGGTGCCTCTACAAGTACTTCAGTCGCAGGTACTGGGTTTTGAGATGGCTCTTCGTCTTGCATGGCTTGATCGTTCTTGAGGATCTGCACTTGACTTTCTCCATGGTCATCTTAATCTCTCAAAATTCATTCAACATCCCTTGCATTCCTTGCACCAGCTCTTGTAATTGCGGATCCATGGTTCCTGCAACACTCAATTGCCAATGTCTACTTCAATACATAGTCAATATAATCACTCTGGAAAGTGCACGAACTATCGGAACTACCATTGGGACCTCAGAAGCTATCACTTGTTGATAATACTCCTCACCAAAATTCCTAACCACAAAATCTCTAAACATCACTTTCGGTCTCACTACATAACGGATTTCTACTTGCATGTTGAAAAAGAGAGGATTTGGGACATTCATATCCATATTATCATAATAGAATGTAGATTGTCAAATCCCACTCTCTGTCATATATCGCCACAGGTAGAATCACCGGGTTTGGTGAGTTCATCACTCTGTCTATGAATTTTGCACCAAAGTGATAAACTAGCAAGACCCTCATTTGCTCACACTGGATGTACATAACCTTGATGTGGAATGGGTTTGAGAATAGAAAGCTAGGTGCGGGAAATTGTCCTCCCGGTGCATCCATCCCATCCGCTCTTCTAAAGTCATTCCTAAGTCTAGCAATTACTCTATGTCCTCCTCCTCAAATTACTCAGTTTCAGTAGTTCGTGCTATTCCAAGAGGGGTGATCCACTCTCTTGGACTAAAACACTTGCTCTGATACCATTATAATGCTCCGAGGACAAGAGAAGAGAGAAAACACAGATTGCACGCTCAAACATTTGATGCCCCAAAGGAGCACATTCTCTTTATTATATAGGCAAAGAGGATCTCCTCCAAGGAAGCTCCACCATAGGATTAGGGACATAGATAGGTGACATGTCAGCAAGCTCCACCCTTGGATTACTTACTTGGATGGGTGACATGTCTGGTCTAGGTCCTATCTGGTTGGTCAAACAAGCTTTGATCAGAGGGAATCTTTTAGGGAATCTTCATGTAGGAATCTCAGAATCACGTGAGGTACCATTGGAAAGCTCTCAATGAGACAAAGTAAGGGGGAAGGAAGGCCAACCTTTCCTCCATTGGGGGGAGCAATCTGCACATTTTTGAGGCATAATTCATCCGTTTAGGCCTCCAAAATTACCTTCAAAGATTTCAGGCATATTTTGGTTCCTACTCTATTAGTAGAAGTCCCCTTTTGGTGATACCTCTTTTTTATCTGTTTAGTCCATCGTGTGTAACATCCTTCCAGATGTTACCAAACCAATTCTCACCTTTAAATCATATGTCTAGCTATTGGTTCTAAGGTTCTCAAGTCTATTTTGGTTTCTGCCCTATTAGTAGAAGTATTCTTTTGGTGATACTTCTATCTGATCTATTTTGACCATCATGTATAACATCATTCTAGATATTACCAAACCGAATTTCACATCTAGATCATATGGCTAACTCTTGGTATTACAGAGAGCAACAAAAAACATTTTTGAGTGTTTGGACTCATCTTGGGAACATAGAGGGTTCACCAAGAGTGAAAATTGAGGCTATGCAAGGTTCTCCAAGGGTCTGAGATGATTTTAGGGGTGGATTTGAGGAATAGAGTTTAATAATAAATTTTAAGAGAGTGTTGAGAGGATCTAAAAACCTACACCACTTGGAGGAAAGGGTGAATCTAAGTGATTTTTATGTTGAATGAAGGGATATAAGGCAAGCTCATCTCCATTGACCTTTGAGAGCAAGAGATTGAGAGAAAGGAGATGCTTACTTGACTTGGGTTTGCATATCTAACTTTCTTCACTTAGATTGGAAGGGAGAAGATCTAAGACCAAGGAGTTGTGTGAGGTTTGTGGAGTGGAAGTACTTCCAAAAAGACATGAGTGTAATGGAGTAAAAACACTTTTGGAAACTTTGGTGAAGGATATTGGAGAGAGTCTTAGTATAGCTATAGAAATACTACCACCTTCATCAACTAGTTCTCAAGATTATTGATGGAGATAATCTTTCAATTTATAGATAAACTATCTATGAGGATTTGATTAATATGCACTTTAGGATTTGATATTGCTTCAGAAATCTTGGAGCAACCTGAACCTTTTGTGTTCCCTAGGGTGTATTACTCTCAAATGGTGTTAGTCATGTATATACTTGTAATACAAGTAACTAGACATATTATTTGGAGGTGAATATTGGCTTGTTAACATCTAGAAAGATATTGTGTACAATGGGCTATGTAGATCAGGCAGAGGTGTCACCAACAAAGTACTTCTACTAATAGGGTAAAAGTCAAAAATAACATTAAAACTTAAGTACCAATTTTGGAGGCCCAAATGGATGAATTAGACTTCAAAAATAAAATTTTTATGTTCTCTCAAGGGAGTAAGAGCTTGCCTTCCACCCCTTATGATTCATCTCATTGAGAGCTTTCCAAAGATACCTCACCATGCAATTCTGAGCTCCCTAAAAGGAAGATTCCCTAAGGATTCCCTTTGGTCAAACCCATTTGACCAACTAGATAGGACAAGGAATGACATGTCACCCATACCAACAACTAATCCAAGGATGGAGCTCATTGACAGGTCACCAATCCATGTATCTGATCCAAGGGTGAAGCTTTCTTTGAGGGGATCCTCTTTGCTATATAATAAAGAGTAGATGCTCCTTTGGAGCATCAGAGTATTGAGTGTTTTCTCTCTTGTATCTCTCTTGGAGAATTCTCTTGTCCTCAGAGTATTACAATACTCTATTAGTTATAGAGTGAGAGAAAAGAAAAAATTTTGAGAGAAAAGAGAAAAATAGTGACGGGCTAAGATAGGGAAACTTCTGGTTTTCTTTGGCAAGGATGGAGAAAATATGGGGGCCTTTGTGAGAGACTTCAAGAGAGCTTACATAGGTAACAATGAGAAGAAGAAGAATGAGTGGAGCTCATTATTACCAAATTTCTTTGAGGATGCAGTACTTACATGGTATGAATCAGAATACCAAAAGAGAGAGAGGAGAGATGGACAAGAAGAGTCTTGGGAGAGTTTAAATTCAGCACTAATTGCGAATTTTCTTCCATATGAGAGTTATGAGAGATTGATGAGTGAGGTTACCTTCATCAAACAAGGAGATGGAGAGAAAGTGAGAGTTTATATAGAAAGAGTGGAGAAGTTAGAGTCCAGATTTTGCATAGTGTTGAGGAAGGGTGGGGATGATGTGGAGACTATTATGATTGGCATAGGAGCTATGCTCACCAAGAATTTTGCGAGAGGGTTGAGACCACATATCAAAAGTAAGGTGAGATATGAAAAACATTCTTCCAAGGTTGAAGCTATCAATATTGCAATTTGTATGGAGGAGACTTTGGAAGAGGATGCGAGTGATTTGGTGGTGAAGGAGGTTGTGCAACCTCCAAGGCTAAAAGTATGGTAGAACTTCTGATACTTTGGTGGAAAGGGTTGCACCACAAGTAATAGTTACTCCAATTCTTGCATCTCCACCAAAAGATCCACTTCAAACCATCACGGGACAACTTGTAGATCTCAAGATCAATGTAGTGCAACTATGGGAGAAGAGAGAGGTGGATAAGAATGTGGGGAGAGGACCTAGAATTTATGGAAACAATCCATATAGAGTACTTCAACCAACCAATAATTTCAATGATAATTATTTTGGTTGTAGAGGAAGAAGTCACATCTAAAAGAATTGCCCAAATTCCACATACCATGGAGGAAAGGGTTATTAGAGAGCCAACTGAAAGCAAGAGTGAAGGAGTGAAACCCAAGTGGCTCCTCATCCAAACAAAGGTAAGGGGATATCATCCATAGATGTGGTTGAGAGTAAGTATGAGAAGGGGGAGTGCTCAAACTCCAAAGGTCTTAATTTGAATGTTTTGGCACAAGAGAAGAAGAGAGCTTGTTTTGTAAAGGATGTACACTCTTCACAAGGATTTACTCCTAGCAAGGATACTCTTATGTCTACTAGGAGCACTTGCACCTCAACACCATCAATAAAAAATATTCCAAAGAAAAAGTTGGGGATGGAGGACTTCTTGATCTCCAAGAAACAAAAGAACTACAATGTGTTGGAAGATGTTGGGAGTCATAAGGCTAACATCACAATGGGCCAACTAATTGCTTTGAATCGTACCTTGAAAAAGGAATTTAGAGGTGGTTTCAGTTCTATAAGGAGCAAGAGGAATAACAAGGCAAAAGATCCAATATCAATGGAGGTGGTGGATACCTAACCAACACCATGGAAGATGCTTGTGAATATGCCTCCAAGATTGATGTGAGAGTGAATGGTCACAACATCAAGGATGCACTTGTTGATGGAAGATCAACAGTGAATGCCATATCAGAAAGATTGATGAAGAAGTTAAGTATGATACCCTCCAAGCCTTCAACATTTATGGTGATCATGGCAAAAAAGCAACAAGTTTGATAGTAGGGATGATGGATAAGATGGTAGTTTCAATTATGGGTGTTCAAAATCTCATGACTTTCCAAGTCTTGAAAGATTCAAGTCATGATTTGCTTCTTGGGAGCCCATGGTTGAAAGTAGCACGCACAACAAATTGATGGTACAAAGGGTACTTGAGGATTGGACAATCAAACTATAGAGTCACAATTCCAATCACTAACACCACCAACACTTCACATTTAGATACATCATCATCTGATTATTGGGAATCAAATAAAGAAGAAAGGAGCTTCAAATGAGGACACAAGCATGGAGGAAGTGACATCTATAGAGGAGGATGAATCTGAATCTAATTCAGATGTGTATCCCTTGTGTGCTATGGATTTTTCACCTAAGCCATAGGTTTTGGATGACCTAGATAAATCACCATTGATACTTGAGGAGATAGAGAGAAGGTTATCTACACTCAAGTATGGTCCAAATGTTACCAAGGAGGAGAAGGTAAGATTTGAGGAGATTTTCCGCAAGTTCATCCGTGTGTTTGCTTTCAATTACAAGGATCTAAAGGAAGTCACCTTGGAGAAGTACAAGATTGAGGTGGAGTCGGATGCAAGACCAGTCCACCAAAAGCAACATTGCATTAGTCTACTAATATCTTTGGTTGTGAAGGAGGAGATTGATAAGCTCAAGAAGATTCACTTTATCTTTGAGGTGGAGAATTCAGAATGGGTGTCTCCAATTGTGATTGTGAAAAAAATAACGGTAAGCTTTGGGTATGTATAGATTACAAGAAGCTTAATGTTGTTACTAAGAAGGACTATTACCCTTTTTCATTCATTGATGAGATCTTGGAGGAGGTTGCAGGTCATGAGAGGTACAATTTTGGAGATGGTTATAATGGGTATAACCAAATCAAGATTGCACAAGAGCATCAACAACTCACCACATTCACCCCACCTTGGAGGACTTATGCTTTCAAGGTCATGTCTTTTGGGCTTTGCAATGCTCCAGCCACATTTCAATGGTTCATGAACAAGGTGTTTGAACCTTTCATTGGGAAATTTGTGAGAGACTTCATTGATGAATTTTGTATCTATGGGAGCAAGGAGGAGCACTTTGAGCACCTGATCAAGGTCTTGCAATGCTTGAATGAAGCAAATGTATCACTCAACCCAAAGAAGTGCACTTTTGGTTGTGAAGAAGGTCTACTTTTGGGGCACAACATCTCCAAGGATGGAATAGTAGTTGATCGTTAGAAGGTGAGGAAAAAATCTCAGGCCTTCCATTCCCTTCAAGTTTGACAAAGTTACGCCAATTTGAGTGGATGGTTGGGTACTATAGGAGGTTCATCTTCTCATTTTCCAACAAGGCTTATGAATTGACCATCTACATGAAGAAGAGTGTAGATTACATGGTGATTTTGGAGGACAAGGAGGCTCTCAAAGCTTTTAAGTAGCTCAAGCAATCCCTTGTTGTAGCTCCAATTCTTGCTAAACCTGATGGAGTAAGCTTTTCATCCTCTCCATTGATGTTCCAATGTAGCTATGGGATGCACTCTTAGTCAATTAGACCAAGATGGGCATGATAATCCAATAGCTTATGCTAGTAGGAAGATGGGTTTTAGAAAAAAAGAACTACTCTATTACGGAGAGAGAATGGTTGGTAGTGATCTTTGGTCTAAAGAAGTTTATAAACTACTTGATTGGAGGGAAACCCACCATTGTCACAGATCACAAGGCTTTGAAGTACATCTTCAACAAGCCTAATGTCAAAGGGAGTCTAGCAAGGTGGATGATACTCGTGTTTGAGTATGACTACACCATTAAGGATAGGCTAGGGAAGAAACTTGCAGATGGTGATTTGTTATCTAGGGCCTATGATCATGATGGAGATGAACTAGTACATGATTCCTTTCCAAATGAGGAGCTCATAACAATCTCAATTGCTCAAGAGGTTCCAATTACAAAGAGATTCTGGAATTTGTTACAAGAGGTAACTATCTAGAAGGAATGCATGCTAGGGAGAGGAAGGCCCTTGCAGCAAGATCTAGACCTTATACAACGGTGGAAGATATTCTTTTTCACCAAGGAGCAGATGGTCTATTTCGAAGAGCAATGAGTAAGGATGAGTCTATCTTACTCATCAAGGAGTTTCATGAAGGTTTAGTGTGCGGAGGACACTTTACAAGAAAGGTGACTATTTTCAAGATTCTAGATGCAAGTTACCATTGGAGGGGGTTTTTCAAGGATTTTCTTGATTATTGCAAAACTTGTCATGTGTGTCAAGCCTTTACTAGAAAATCTACTTCCATTCCATCACTTAAATCAATTCCATTGCTAGGACTTTTTGAGAAGTGAGGAATTTATTTTGTAGGTCCTCTTAATAGAACCCCAAGGAACAATTGGTATATTGGGTAGTTACCAATTATCTTACCAAGTGGGTTGAGGCTAGACCATTGAGGGACAAGAATGAAGATGAAGTTGGGAGATTTCTTTTATGAATGCATTATCACTAGGTTTGGATGCCTTGGTTTCTGATAGAGGAGAAGAGTTTACAAGAAGCATTACTATAGCCATGCTACGATACCTCTTTATCACACATAGAGTAATTACATCTTATAAGCCAAATTTCAATGGGTTGGCAAAGAGAACGAATCAGACCTTGTGCATGATGTTGGCCAAAGATGCAAAAATAGAGAGGGCTAAACATCATTGGGACAAGAGGATTCATGTTGTTTTGTGGGAGCATAGGACAACCGTGAAGACTTCCACCGGATACTCTCCATTTCAATTGGTTTATGGTATTGAGTCTACCTTACCTATTCACTATGATCGTTTGACCTTCCAAAGCATTCATAGGAGATTGAAGAAAGCACAAGGAGGTGATGTAGAGAAGTCAAGGAAGGATCAACTCATGGAATTGGAAGAGGCAAGAGCATTAGCTATGGTTCAAGTGGAGCAAGCCTAAAGGAAACAAAAGGAGAGCTATGACAAGAGGCAAGGCAAGAATAAAGCGGAGCTTTTCAAAGAAGGTGATTGGGGCAATGTTGTTTGATTCTAGTCTATTCAAGAGAGTACAAAAAAAGTTTTGCCTAAATACTTTGGACCTTTCATAGTGGAGAAGGTGTGGAGCAACTATACCTACAATCTCAAGGAGTTAGGAAGAAAAAACTTTGATAGGATTAACCATGATAATTTGAAGATGTATCATAGAAGATAGAGAGACCTTCACTTTGAGGACAAAGTGAAAACTTAGTCTGGTGGTAAATGTAACACCCATTTGTGCATGTGTGTGGTATTGTGATATTTACTTTAGTATTATAAGTATTGTAGGGATATTATTTATATAGAGATAAAAGATTGTTCTACCTTAGTCATGATTAGCTAAATTTAGTCATAGCTAAGATAGAGAGGATCTTACTTTAGAAGGAATGGAAAAGATTAGCATCACTATTTTGGATTCTAGTGTATTGACTTGGTATTATTCTTAGGTGTTTGGTTTTGAGGAAAGAGTTAAGAGCTCTTGGACCCACAAGCCTTTTTGTTTTACATTCTTCTATAGTCCAAGGATAGCCCATGTGAAGGAATCTTTGACTTAGTGGTTGGGTCAAGATAAGACCACATGCTTAGGAGAATATTTCCATGAGCATGGATATTCCTTTAGCATTTTGACTTTTTTGGCTTTTAACCAAGTAACTTTGGTATGTACGTATTTCACAAGTATATAACTAAGGGTAAGGAGATACTCACTATCCTTTCATTTGCAACTATCTCTCTCTCATTGAGTTCTCTAGTGAACAATGTCTTGAGTCTTGGAGTGTTAGCCTTGAAGGAGTATGGTGGTATTGGGGCTCTTTGCTATCTTACTCCATGATATGCTACCATAATAGCCATCAAAGGTTCTTCCCGAGTGAGAGATAGACCAACTCACATACCAATGGTTTATGCTGATAGTAACAATTAGGTTGGAAGAGTTACAAACTAGATTTACCTATGAGCAAGCTCAATTTAGACCTAGAGTTGTCATATTTGATAGCTAGAGGGGGATTTTCCATTTGGTTGGACCTTCAAGGAAGGTCTATACACCATAGAGGGTCCTATTAGAATCTATGCAAAGTCCCTTATGTTGGGGAAGGTTGCAATTATTGGTCTTAAGCTACAGAAGATCTATGTGGAGAGGTGTGCATTTCAGGTCCAAACATCTTTAAGGGTGGTTCTACATAGTACATCACATGTGGAGAGCTCATTGCCTAAATTTAGCCTGGTCATCTGATTGATAGTTATGTGATGAGAGCTCAAGCCATTGCAATAATAGTAGTCATATGATGTGCCAGTTGGTGAAGCAATGTTATACCCTATGGGTTTAATATTAACCATCGGAAGGAAGCAACCTCCTATGGACCAGATTGGCAATCAGGTGAGAGTTTGGTATGTCACCTACACACCTACCAATACACTTTAGTAGTGGTAGTCTTGGTTCATTATAGTCAAGGACCATGGCTTCAACATTTAGTGATTTCATTGGTTGGCATGATGACTTATTGGAGAGGAATGCCCATTCAAAGGATACTCTAGTACTAGAGGAGATCACTTGGACTTGGAGTATGAGTGGGATTGTTCCATCCACCTTGGATGTTCCATTGTAGAGTTTTGAGAAGATATTGAAGCAACATGCGGATCAATTGGTACAACAAGCTTGGAGTGGAGCCTTTGTAAGAGACCAATATGAAGATGAGCCTCATGAGTCTATTACCTTGTCACCTTTGGATACCACACTTGTTACTTGGTAGTACCTAATAGAGGGAGTATGTCTTTTGGAGTTGTTTGGTGACATTAACACTAGATTAGTTGTCATACCACATGCAAGTATGCAAGTACAAAGGTACTTGTATGTGGAGAGAGATGGGACTACTAAGAAAGTCTCTTTGTATCATGTGGCATGCTTGGCCCATCGGTGTCTTGAGTTATTTTTTATGTCAAAAATCAAAGGTTACCAAAAGATCCTACCAATAGACATTTTCTTGTTAGGGGCGCATGATTTGGATAGACATAGTCCCATTCATTTGGTGATTTTTGGATGGCCATGTTAGGGACATACCCATGTTGGCCAAGGTAAAGGTCAAGGTCTACAAGATCCCCATTCTGGTATGTTTTGGGAGATGTTATGTATATTACAAAATCTCTCCATTTATCTAGCTAACATTTGGAGAATGTTCTTTTGATGGGTGATTCTTATACACAATTGGTGGCAAGTACACATCAAGTCCATTCTTCGATAGGACTTGCTGTGTTTTTTGATGTAGCAAGAACAGGATCATGGGCTCATTGCCTTTGTCTTTGGTGGATGAACCTTTTACCTAAAGAGATTCTACAGTGGGCTTATGATCGGATTCAATGACTAGACTATCTTATTGTTGATAAAATTTTGGATTTTGGGCACCAGTCTCAGATGGTGGTAGTGGCTGATAGGTCACCTATGGTAGTGGTGGACCTTGTTGGATAACCCAAAGCCACTTTACTCACATTATGAGTTTCCCAACCTTGCATGCTTTTTGAGAGGGAGGTCTTAGACTTGTTTGAAACTCATAGTTACAATAGTTGGTGGAGCCCAACATTGATGAGGAGTAGGCAACATGTTTTCATACTTGTATTATTGTTGTTACAACAATGTTAGAGGCATTTGAGCTATGGACCTAACACCTATTAGTTATAGACCTTAATTATTTGACCTGGATTGTGAGCCTTGACTTGGCAAAAGCTACATAGGATGCATTTGATAGACATCACCACTCATACACTTGTGAGCTCTATGCCTCTTAAGACAATTTGTGCACAAGCTAGTGGTGATGGGCCAAGTAGGTAGGGTATTCTTGAGACACAACCAATGGCTATTATGAGAGTAGTCTACTTGGGGTCCATCTAAGTGAGCATGGTCTACTTGGGTTACACCCTTGGTTTACTTGGGATGCAACTAGAGGAGATATGGAATTTGCAACCAAAGCACAAAGAGTTTTATGCATTAAGGTTGGGGACTCTAGTGGTTGGAGGCATGAAATTACTACTCCCAATGGCTTGGTATAGCAGCAAGTTAGTGTGGCTTCCTTTCCTACATCAATTGCAAAGGATACTTGGGAGCCAAACATTGGATCCAAACTTACAAGAGGAGGAAGATGAAGAGTTTGGAGGTTTTTTAGGAGCTACATGAGTTATTTTGCCTTTAGTATGAAGGATTTGGGTGCTTTGAAAGGACTTTGTACTTGAATTGAGCTTACTAGTGATACACCAACTTTTTGATGTCCTTACAAATAAAGTGACATGGAGAGAGTATTGATTTAGAGCCAAAGTAGAGACATATTTTAGACTACTTTGATGTAGATTTCACATGTAGAGTATGCTTCATCTACAATGATGCTAGCCAAGAAGGATATGCATGGTGGATATATGAAGATTATTTGTCTTATCAACCAACATATTAGGGCTGATATGTAACACCATTTTTGCATGTGTGTGGTATTGTGATATTTACTTTAGTATTTACTCTTCGTACAATTTTATATTAGACTGAAAGAAGCTATGAGAGCTCACTTGGAGAGATTATTAAGAGAGGGGAGGGTTCAACTTATGTTAGAGAACCAAGATCCATTTGTATACCCTATAGTTCATAATGATATCTTTGAGGTGATTTTGTACATCTTGTACACATGAGAGGATTTGGAGAGATTATGTGAGGTGGATTTCAGGTTTTGGGGATTACGGTGATTTTGGGAAAATGTCAAGTTTGAGATCTAGACTTGAAATTCTACCCATGATATCTTGGGTTATCTTTCTTGAAATTATTGTGAGAGATACTATGCACACTAAGCTATAAATTTTGAAAGTTGATAGGATAAACTGCTCTCGCAAATGCATGCTCTCTGGAAAATTATACATAGTCTTCCATTACTTCTATTTTTAGTGGATTTTTTGAAACTTTCAAAGAAAATTCAGTGCATTGTATCCTACCTTTTGGCACAAAATTTAGAACGAGATAGTTCTTGCGCAAAGAGTTATGAGTTTCTAAAGTGAGGGGGTGGTTTTCAGACCAAATTTGAAATATGTGCACTAAATAGAAAGGTGCTTAGGCCAAATGGCTCAATAGAAATATCTTAAATTTTGCATCGGAGGATTCTTTGGAGTTGTGATCTAAGTATGGAAAATTTAAGAGGACTCTGATGTACCATTGAGAGATTTGAGTGACATTGTGAGGAAGGGTCAATTTTGTAGAGTTGAGATCTCATGCATGAGGAGTGTGAGAGCAAAAAAAAGCATATTTAAGTGTTTAGACTCATCTTGGGAACATGGAAGGTCACCAAGAGTGGAAATTGAGGCTATCCAAGGTTCCCCAAGGGTTTGAGGTGACTATAGGGGTGGATTTGAGGAAAAGAGAGTTTAAATAAAATTTGAAGAGAGTGTTGAAAGGATCCAAAAACATACACCACTTGGCGGAAAGAGTGAGTCTAAATGCTTTCTATGTGGAGAGAAGGGACATATGGCAAGTTCATGTCCATTGACCTTCGAGAGCAGAAATTGAGGGAAAAGAGATAATTACTTGATTTGGGTTGCATGTTGGACCTTCTTCACCAAGGTTGGAAGGGAGAAGATCTAAGACCAAGGAGTTGTATAAGGTTTGTGGATTAAAAGCACTTTTGGAGACTTTGGTAAAGGATCTTGGAGGGAGTCTTAGTACAACTTTAAAAATACTACCACCTTCATTGGCTATTTCTCAAGATTAGTGATGGAGATAATCTTTCAAATTATGGATAAACTATCCATGAGGTTTCAATTAATATGCACTCTAAGATTTAATGTGATATTGCTATAGAAATCTTGGAGCAACCTGAACCTTTTGTGTTCCCTAGGGTAGAGTACTCTCAAATGGTGTTAGTCATGTACATACTCTATTAGTTATAGAGTGAGAAAAGAAAAAGAATTGAGAGAGAAGAAAGATAATGAGGGGTTCAAATGGAGAACATGTGGAGGCCTTTGTGAGAAACTTCAAGAGAGCTTGCAAAGGAAACAATGAGAGGAAGAAGAATGAGTGGACCTCATTATTACCAGATTTCTTTGAGGATGCAAACACTTACATGGTATGAGTGAGAGTACCAAAAGAGAGAGAAGAGAGATGGACAAGAAGGTTCTTGGGAGAGTTTGACTTCAACACTCATTAAGGACTTTCTTTCAGATGAGAGTTATGAGAGATTGATGAGTAAGGTGACCTTTCTCAAACAAGGAGACGGAGAGAAAATGAGAGTTTATGTAGAAAGAGTGGAGAAGTTAGAGTTTAGATTTCACATAGTGTTAAGGAAGGGTGGAGATGATGTGGAGACTACTATGATTGGCATAGGATCCATGATCACCAAGAATTTTGTGGGTGGATTGAGATCACAAAAAAGAAGCAAGGTGAGGTAGGAGAAATATTCTTCCAAGGTTGAAGCTATCAAGATTGCAATTTGTATGGAGGAGAGTTTGGAAGAAGATGAGAGTGATTTGGTGGTGAAGGAGGTTGTGCATCCTCCTCAAGGCTACAAGTATGGTGGAACTTCTGATACTTTGGTGGCAAGGGTTGCACCACAAATAGCAAGTACTCTAGTTCTTGCACCTTTGCTAAAAGATCCACTTCAAACCATCATTGAACAACTTGCAGATCTCAAGATCAATGTGGTGCAACTATGGGAGAAGAGAGAGGTGGATAAGAATGGAGGGAGGGGGACTAGGAGTTATGGAAAATATCCATATAAAGGAGGCCAACGAGCCAATAATCTCAATGATAGAAATTATTTTGGTTGTGGAGGAAGAGGTCACATCCAAAAGACTCGCCCAAATTCCCCTTACCATGGAGGAAGGGGTTGTGAGGGAGCTAATGGAGGGAAAGAGAGAGGTAGTGACACCCAAGTGGCTCCTAATCCAAACAAAGGTAAGGGATAATATCCATAGATGTGGTTGAGATCAAGCATGAGAAGGGAGAGTACTCAAACTCCAAGGGTCTTAATTTGGAGCTTTTGGCACAAGAAAAAAAAGAGCGTGTTTTTCAAAGGATGTACACTCTTCTCAGGGATTTACTCTTAGCAAGGATATTCCTATGTTTACTAAGAGCACTTGCACCTCAACAACATCAACAACAAAAACTCCAAGGAAGAAGTTGGGGGTGGGAGACTTCTTGATCTCCAAGCAACAGTGGAATGATAATGTGTTGGAGGATGTTGGTAATCACAAGGCGGACATCACAATAGGCCAAGTGATTGCTTTGAAATCTACCTTGAAAAAAGAGCTTAGAGGTGGTTTGAGTTCTACAAGGAGCAAGAGGAAGAAGAAGGCAAAAGCTTCAGTATCAATGGGAGTGGTGGATGCAAAACCAGCACCATGGAAGGCTTGTATATATGCCTCCAAGATTGATGTAAGAGTGAATGGTCACAATATCAAGGATGAACTTGTTGATGGAAGATCAGTAATGAATGCCATGTAAGAAAGGTTGATGAAGAAGTTGGGTATGATATCCTCTAGACCTTCAACATTTGTGGTGAGCATGGAAAACAAGCAACAAGTTTGACCAAGAAGGGTGATGGATAAGGTGGTAGTTTCAATTATAGGTTTTCAAAATCTCATGAATTTCCAAGTCTTGAAGGATTCAAGCTATGATTTGCTTCTTGGATGCCCATGGTTGAGAGCATCACATGCAACTAATTGATGGTATAAAGGGTACTTGAGGATTGGGCCATCAAACCATAGAGTCACAATTCCAATCACTAACACCACCAATGCTTCACATTCAAATACACCATCTTTTGATTATTGAGAATCAGATTAAGAAGAAAGAGCTTCACGTGTCGACACAAGAATAGAAGAGGATACTTCCATGGAGGAGGATGAATCTAAATCTGATTCAGATATGTATCCCTTCTGTGCTATGGATTTTTCACCTAAACCAAAGGTTTTGGAGGACCTAGATAAATCACCATTGACACTTGAGGAGATAGAGAGAGGAGGTTATCTATACTCAAGTATGGTCTAAGTGTTACCAAGGAGAAGAAGGTAAGATTTGAGGAGATTTTTTGCAATTTCATCCATGTGTTTGCTTTCAATTACAAGGATCTAAAGGAAGTCTCCTTGGAGGAACACAAGATAGAAGTGGAGTCACATGCAAGACCAATCCGCCAAAAGCAACATTGCATTAGCCTACCAAAAGCTTTGGTTGTGAAGGAGGAGATTGATAAACTCAATGAAGCTGAATTTATCTTTGAGGTGGAGAATTCAAAATAGATGTCTCCAATTGTGAATGTGAAGAAAAAGAATGGCAAGCTTTGAGTATGTATGGATTAGAAGAAGCTCAATGTTGTTACCAAGAAGGACTACTACCTATTGCCATTCATTGATGAGATCTTGGAGGAGGTTGTAGGTCATGAGAGGTACAATTTTCCAAATAGTTATAGTGGGTATAACCAAATCAAGATTGCACTAGAGCATTAACAACTCACCATATTCACCACACCTTTGGGAACTTATGCTTTTAAGGTCATGCCTTTTGGCTTTGCAATGCTCCAGCCACATTCCAACAATTCATGAACAAGGTGTTTGAACCTTTCATTGAGAAACTTGTGAGAGACTTCATTGATGACTTTTGTGTCTATGGGAGCAATGAGGAGCACTTTGAGCACCTAATCAAGATCTTGCAACATTTGGATGAAGCAAATGCATCACTCAACCCAGAGAAATGCATTTTTTGCTGAGGTCTATTTATGGGGCACATCATCTCAAAGGATGGACTAACATTTGATCTTGAGAAGGTGAGAAAAATCTTAGATCTTCGATTCCCTTCAAGTTTGATAAAGTTATGCCAATTCTTGGAGATGGTTGGGTATTATAGGAGGTTCATCTTCTCATTTTCTAACAAGGGTTATGCATTGACCATCTATATGAAGAAGAGTGTGGATTACATGGTGATTTTGGAGGACACGGATGCTCTCAAAGCTTTTGAGGAGCTCAAGAAATCCCTTGTTGTAGCTCCAATTTGTGCTAAACTTGATTGGAGTAAGCTTTTGATCCTCTACATTGATGCTTCTAATGTAGCTCTAGAATGCAGTCTTAGTCAGTTAGACCAAGATGGGCATGATCATCCAATAGCTTATGCTAGTAGGCATGATGGTTTTAGCAAAAAAGAACTATTTGTCATGGAGAGAGAATGGTTAACAATGATCTTTGGTCTCAAGAAGTTTAGACACTACTTGATTGGAGGGAAAGCCACCATTGTACTGGATCACAAGGCTTTGAAGTACATCTTCAACAAGCCTAATGTCAAAGGGAGGCTAGCAAGATGGATGAGACTCTTGTTTGAGTATGACTACAACATTGAGGATAGGCTAGGGAAGAAACATGCAAATGTTGATTTGCTATCTATGGCCTATTATCATGATGGAGATGAGCTAGTGCATGATTCCTTCCCAAATGAGGAGCTCATAATAATCTCAATCTCTCAAGAGGCTCCAATAACAAGGAGATTGTGGACTTTGTTACAAGAGGTAACTATCCAGAAGGAATGCATGCTAGGAAGAGGAAGGCTCTTGCAGCAAGATCTAGACCTTATACAATGGTGGAGGATATTCTTTTTCACCAAGGAACAGATGGTCTACTTCAAAGAGCAATGGGTAAAGAAGAGTCCATCTTACTCATAAAGGAGTTTCATGAAAGTTTAGTGTGTGGAGGATACTTTGTAGGAAAGGTGATTGTTTTCAAGATTCTAGATGTAGGTTACCATTGAATGGGGTTTTTCAAAGATTTTATTTATTATTGCAAAACATGTCATGTTTGTCAAGCTTTTGCTAGAAAGTCTACTTCCACTCCACCACTTAGATCAATTCTATTGCGAGGACCTTTCAAGAAGTGAGGAATAAATTTTGTAGGTCCTCTAAATAGAACTCCAGGGAATAGTTGGTATATTGTGGTAGTTACTAATTATCTCACCAAGTGGGCTAAGGCTAGACATTGAGGGACAAGAATGAAGATGAATTTGGGAGATTTTTTTATGAATGCATTATCACTAGGTTTGGATGCCTTTTGGAGTTGGTTTCTAATAGAGGAGGAGATTTTACAAGAAGCATTACTATAGCCATGCTACAACATTTCTCTATCACATATATAGTAACTACATCTTATAAGCCAAATTCCAACGGGTTGGCAAAGAGAACCAATCAGACCTTGTCCATGATGTTGGCCAAAGATGCAAAAATGGAGAGGGCTAAACATCATTAGGACAAGGGGATTCATGTCGTTTTGTAGGAGTATAGGATAACCATGATGATTTTCACCAAATATTCTCCATTTCAATTGGTATATGGTATTGAGTCTACCTTACCTATTCACTATGATCTTTTGATCTTCCAAAGCATTTATAGGAGATTGGAGAAGAACAAGGAGGTGATGTAGAGAAGTCAAGGAAGGATCAACTCATGGAATTGGAAGAAGCAAGAGCAGTAGTTATGGTTCAAGTGGAGCAAGCCCAAAGGAAACAAAAGGAGAGTTATGACAAGAGGCAAGGCAAGAAGAAAGTGGATCCTTTCAAAGAAGGTGATTGGGTAATGTTGTTTGATTCTAGTCAATTCAAGAGAGTGCAAAAGAAGTTTTTGCCTAAGTTCTTTGGACCTTTCATAGTGGAGAAGGTGTGGAGCAATTACACTTATGATCTCAAGGAGTTGGGAGGAAGACACTCTAATAGGATTGACCATGATATGTTGAAGATGTATCATAGAAGGTTGAGAGACCTTCACTTTGAGGACAAAGTGAAAACTTAGTCCGGTGGTAAATGTAACACCCATTTGTGCATATGTGTGGTATTGTGATATTTTCTTTATTATTATAAGTAATTTAGAGATATTATTTATATAGAGATAAAGGATTATTCTACTTTAGTCATGATTAGCTAAAGTTAGTCATAGTTAAGATAGAGGGAATCTTACTTTAGAAGGAATGGAAAAGATGAGCATCACTATTTTGGATTCTAGTGTGTTGACTTGATATTATTCCTAGGTGTTTGGCTTTGAGGAAAGAGTTGAGAACTCTTGGACCCACAAGCCTTTTTGTTTCAGATTCTTCTATAGTCCAAGGATAGTCCATGTGAAGGAATCTTTGACTTAGTGGTTGGGTCAAGATAAGACCACATGCTTAGGAGAATATTCCCATGATCATGGATATTCCTTTAGGTTTTTGATTTAATTGGAATTTTAGCCTAGTAACTTGAGTTACTCCAATAATTAGTAACTTTGGTGCGTAACTATTTCACAAGTATATAACTAAGGGTAAGGACATACTTAGGATCCTTTGATTTGCAACTATCTCTCTCTCATTGAGTTCTCTAGTGAACAATATCTTGAGTCTTGGAGCATTAGCCTTGGAGGAGTTTGATGGAATTGGGACTCTTTGCCTTCTTAGTCAATGGTGTGCTACCATAATAGCCATCCTGAGCAAGAGACAGGCCGGCTCACAGATCGATATGTCATGCCTACATCAAAGAAGATCTTTGATGCAATTGGGCATGTAAAGATCTTTAATAGTTTGGGTCTTTGAGCATGATATCATCAATTATTAATCAAGGAGGAGGACAAGTCCAAGACAACATTTTAGGCTATTGATCCTCATGGTAAGGATGTATGTATCAATGGAGATTCTTATCATTTGGGTTAAAGACCTCTCTTGCCAAGTTCCAAAGGATTATGGATAGGATCCTAGTAGGATTAGAAATTGCTCTGTACTATATTGATGACATTTGGTCTACAACACTATTGTGGATGAGCATGAGAGATATTTGGTGGAGGTGTTTGAGAGGTTGAGATCTTATGACCTTAAATTACATCTTAGGAAGTGTAGATTCTTTGATGTGTAGGTTGAGTATTTGGGTCATACTATCTACCTTGGAGGAGTTGGTGTCTAGTAGACCAAGGTGGGGGCTATTGCACATATTTGTTAGCTTATGGATGTGAGTAAAGTATGAGTATTCCTTGGGTTGGTAAACTTTTTTCATTGATATATTAGAGGATTTAGTGCCATTGCCAAGGCCTTGACAAACCTGACCTAGCTTACACAAGAGTGGTGTTGGGGAGATGAGTAGGAGAGAGCTTTTATAGAGCTCAAAGAGATGTTGACATTTTCTCTTATTCTAAAGAGACCAATTAGAGAACAACCATTCTAAGTTCATATTGATTGGAGTATGTTGGTGTAACAATATGGAGTTTAGTGACGAAGTCAGTTGGGCTCACGAAGTAACACATAAGACAAATTAGCCTAGATTATTCCGTAAGTATCTAGGAAGCTTCCCGGTTAGCTTAGCTTGCATCTTAAGTAAGTAGCTTCCAGAAGGAAGCTTCTAGAAGCTTCCAACTAGCTTAGCTTGCACGCCAAGTAGGCGGCTTCTAGAAGGAAGCTTCTTGAGAAGCTTCCTAGTTAACTTGGCTTGCACTCTAAGAAAGCGGCTTGAGGAAGCTTCTTGAGAAGCTTCTCAAGAGCCTTGTATGCTACCTATAAATACCAAGGCCAAAGCTCATGCTAGGCATTCGGAGTTTTCCCTCATTCAAGTGTCCCAATATGAGTTTCCATTCTCCTATTTCTCTCCTCGGATTTGGTCTTTTACATTGGTATCACAGCAGGAATGGGATAGATGGAATTTATGGACCACCAAATCCACTTCCACCAAACCATTGGGACTTTCATGTCTAGATATTACCAAAGCATCATTTCACACAATTCATCACCTCGCGCTTTGGGCAGGATTTTCTACATATGATCACCGTGTCAAAGGAACCCTTGATACTTTTAGTTGTAACTTATGGAGAACGGTTGACGTGTTGTATCTATGTGTTAATCAACTAGATAAATTGAGTGTAGTGGAATAGAGTAGTAGCGATGGCGGCAATACCGGATGTTATCCTTGCAATGCAATAACAAATCGAGCATCTTACTCGATTGTTGGATGAACAAGACCAACAACGACAAGAATAGATAGACAGAGCGCCAGTTCGAGATAGAGAAGATCACATTCAATTTCCAAAACCCAAGGCGTTTGAAGGCAAGAATCTTCCAAGCACAGTGGAGAATTTTGTGTTTGATTGCGAATGTTACTTTAAAGCCACCAATCTTCAAGACGAGTGGAAACAAATTCTCATGGCTTCTAGCCAATTGGATGGCGTGGCAAAACTTTGGTGGCAAGTTCGAGTAGAAAGAGCTGAACGACAAATTGTTACACCGCTTTTGACATGGGTAGAATTCAAAGATGCAATACTTCGTCGATTTCAAACAATAAATGCCACCCGAGCCGCACAAGATAAATTGGCGGAGTTGAGGCAGATTGGCTTAGTGAGAAGCTACATCACACAATTTCAGAACATCATCATGCAAATTCCAGATATCCAAGAAGATGAAGTTCTGGATCAATTTGTGCAAGGATTAAAGTCACGAACCAAATTGGATGTGACCATGCGGGAGCCACAAAACGTAGAAGAAGCTATGCAATTGGCTGAGCGTTTTGATTCCTTGGTTGCAACAAATTGGTCTAGACCTTGACCTGCACAAAGCCTACCAGTCCACTACGCACGAGTGGAAGAACCGATACCAATGGAGATTGATGCTATCCAACAAAGACCACTTGGCACAACAGATAGAGAAAGATTATGACAAAATGGAGGTTGCTTTTATTGTCGCCAAGTTGGACATTGCATTGCTGAATGTCCACTTAGGAATGGGCGATCTTGACAAGTTGCCCAGATGGAGTTTGTAGAAAAGAATGATCAAGGAAACAAAGAATCCCAATAGGAGATTTTGAGCCGCCTACTGGGAGCTTGATTAGTTCCAATGGGATTGAAGGCTCGACCTATGCAAGTTTGCTTCACTTGCAAGGTACGATATCTAATCGAGGTTGTAAGATTTTGGTTGATTCTGGAAGTTTAGAGAATTGCATGTCTATGCAAGTAGTAAAGGAATTGGGTACTCCTATCAAGCCAGTGATTGGAAGTAGTTTGATGATGGCGGATGGTAGAAAAGGTTCTGCATTCTGCACCTCGCATCCTGTTACTTTCAAGATTGGGAAGGAGTATTTGGAGTGTATGAGGTTTGTAGTGGCACCTCTACACTATGATATCATTTTGGGTCTACCTTGGCTTGAACGTCATAAGGTTCAATTCGATTGGACCCAACGTCAAATTCAAGTACAACACCAAGGTAGGAATTTCCGATTAGGTTGTCTGGCACCTCTGAGTAAGACACCTAAGAATAATCAGTCCCAAGATGGGAAGTTTGTTGAGAAGGTAGCCATAGAGCAAATCTGGAAGGGAGATGAGTCCCAAGATGGGAAGTTTGCTAGGAAGGCAACCATGGAGCAAGCTTGGAAAAGAGATGAATCCCTAGAAGGGAATTTTGTTAATGAAGCAGCCATAGAGCAAGCTTTGGAGGAAGATAAGTCTGTATTCGCGGTGTGGATCAAGCCGATTGCACAAGAACAATCTGAGGAGGGCCAAGTGCCGCATCAAGCAACGGTTGATTGGATAGTTCAAGAGTTTGCAAATGTGTTTCCGGATGATTTGCCAAAGGGATTACCCTCTACTCGAGGTATGCCTTTCAAGATCAAGTTATTGCCAAGGAGTACTCCAGTGAGTAGACCAATCTATCGGCTCTCACCAAAGGAGTTGGAGGAGTTGCAAACAACACTTACAGAGTTGTTGGAGAAGGATTTCATACAACATAGTACCTCTCCATGGGGAACACCGGTACTATTTGTTCCAAAGAAGGATGGAGGACTTCATTTTTGTATTGATTACCGTGGGCTCAATAAGCAAACCGTGAAGAATGCATATCTCTTGCCTCGGATCGATGACCTGCTTGATCAATTAAGTGGAGCATGCTACTTTTCCAAGCTAGAGCCTTAGACCTAGAGCACATGAAGAGTCAACATCATCAACGGGAAGAGCAACTCCAATTGTTTGACATCAAACTTGAGTACAAACCAGGTCGGTTCCATGTCATCCCTAATGCTCTATCACGACGATCTGATTTCAAGTCTCTTCCTCTCATTGTGGCAGCAATTACGACGGTGTCAATTGATCCCAAGATTCATAATGAGTTTTGGTTAGCTCTACAGCAAGATCCCTTCTTCTAAATGGTACATGGTTGGCTAATAATAGGTGACAAGGAGTACAACACCTTCTCCTTCAAGGAAGGCCTTCTATTCCATGCGGACCGGATCTATGTTCCAGCCAAAGGTGACCTTCGACTTGTGCACCTTCAAGAAGCCCATGATTTACCCATCGCTGGTCACATGGGTGTGGACAAGACCTTGGGTACCCTCCAATGTCAATGGTGGTGACCCAACATGACACGAGATGTTCGAGAATTTGTCTGATTGTGTGAGAGCTGCCAACGTAACAAGGCCAGCAACCAGACGCCGAGTGGACTCCTTCAACCGAGTGGACTCCTTCAACCGCTTGCCATTCCATCAGCTCGTTGGGAGCATGTGAACTTGGATCTCATCACATCCTTGCCAAAGACAAAACAAGGACACACCCCCATCGTGGTGTTTGTGGATAAGCTTAGTAAGCAAATCCACTTGGCACCAACCTATGATACCATAGATGCTCCAACCTTAGCACAAATCTACTTTGACAATGTCTTCAAGCATCATGGAATGCCACGCATACTCATCTTTGACCGTGATCCTTGCTTTACCGAGAAGTTTTGGCAAGCACTCTTTCAGATACTCGGCACCAAGCTTGCTTTGTCCATGGCCTATCATACTCAAACTGATGGACAAACCAAACATGCAAATCGCACATTGGAGGATATGTTGCGTGCTTTTGTCAATGTCCACCATACCAATTGGGATAATGTCTTGCCGCTGTCGAATTTGCCTACAACAATTCCAAATAGGCAAGCACCGGATTCTTTCCTTTCTTTCTCAATTTTGGCCAAGATCCGCTTGTTTGAGATTCTCTTCTTGCTCCCTCTCCATCTCAGGTTCCTCATACTTCCACATTCTTGACCATTATATCCCAATCTCTCCAACAAGCCAAGTCTCACCTCCTTGTTGCTCAAAATCACCAAAAACAATATGCAGACCACCATCATCGCGATCTCACCTTTGAAGTCGGTGATAAAGTCATGCTATCCTCTAGTAACCTCCCTCTCCCACTTGATACCCAAGTTTGTAAACTTGCTCCTAATTGAATAGGACCCTTTGATATCACCCAAATTGTCTCTCCTGTTGCTTATCGTCTTGCCTTGCCTTGTCACATGCATATCCATCCTGTCTTTCATGTGTCCAAGATGAAACCCTTTGTTCCTAATCCCTCTTCCTTTTCCTCTTGAGTCCAACCTCCCCCTCTTCCTATCCCTATCAATGATCATAAGGAGTACAAAGTTGATCGTATCCTTACGCATCGCCACATTCAACGAGGCCGTCACCAACATACGGAGTACAAGGTCCTTTGGAAAGGATATCCCCTTCATGATGCCACCTGGGAACCTCTTTCTCACCTCCAAAATGCACAGACGGCCATCCAGGAATTTGAAGCTTCACTGGCGACGAGGACGTCACCAACTAGCGGCGGGGGAATATGTAACAATATGGAGTTTAGCGACGAAGTCAATTGGGCTCACGAAGTAACACATAAGACAAATTAGCCTAGAATATTCCGGCAGAATCTAGGAAGCTTCTTGGGAAGCTTCCCGGTTAGCTTAGCTTGCATCTTAAGTAAGTAGATTCTAGAAGGAAGCTTCCAGAAGCTTCCAACTAGCTTAGCTTGCACTTCAAGTAGGCGGCTTCTAGAAGGAAGCTTCTTGAGAACCTTCCTAGTTAACTTGGCTTGCACTCTAAGAAAGCAGCTTGAGGAAGCTTCTTGAGAAGCTTCTCAAGGGCCTTGTATGCTACCTATAAATACCAAAGCCAAAGCTCATGCTAGGCATTTGGAGTTTTCCCTCATTCAAGTGTCCGAATGTGAGTTTCCATTCTCCTATTTCTCTCCTCGGATTCGGTCTTTTAAAGTTGGGGCTTGAAGCAATGCTCATCCAATTGGATGATGAGAGGAAGGAGTATATGATGGCCTATGCTAGTTGTTCCAACAATTCAATGGAGGTGAAGTATAGTTCATATGATGGAGAGTGTTTAGCAACAATATGGATAGTAGCATATTTCTGATGTTATCTATTTGGTAACCCTTTCATTCTCATCATTGATCATCAACTAATGAAGTGGTTGATGGAGTTTGATAAGCTCTCAAGGAAGCTTGCATGATAGGCTCTGATTTTATAAGAGTATGATTTCACAATTATCATAGACTTGGAGTGGTGAATATGATGTAGATAGGTTGAGTAGAAACCCATGTCCCAACTAGTACAATCAAACCGGAGCATGTTGGTATGGTGAGACAAATGAGGAGATGGTGCCAAGTTGGCATGCATCTACCTTTTTATGTATATTTTTTGAGGTCTTGGTGGTATCTCTTTCAGCTTATATAGGAGAAATTGCTAAAGTCATAGATACAAGAGGTGGAGATATTGGTATAGGTGTGTGTGACATTCATGATGATGTCTTAATGATGTATTACCTTCACATTGGCGTTGTGGGTAGCACAATTGGTGCCAAGGAGAGAGACCATGTTTTTCAATGAGCCAAGCAATTTATATTGGAGGACAAACATCTTCTTCATATATAGGAGGATGGTAGAGTGCAAGTAGTACCACTTCCATCTCAAGGACCATAGTTTATATGTCATGCTCATGAGGAGCTAGGACATTTTGGATTAAAGTGTATAGCTTACTCTAGATAAAGTATATAGCTTACTCTAGAGTCATTATTGGTGGTGCAATATGCAGACCAATTGTAAAAGACTGAGACTTAGGAGAGGAATATGAGAATAGAATATCATATTGGGACACTTGAATACCAGAAACTATGAATGCTTAACATGAGTTTTGGCTTTGATATTTACAGAGAGCATACAAGGCTCTTGAGAAGCTTCTCAAGAAGCTTCCTTAAGCCATTTTCTTGGAGTGCAAGACAAGTTAATTGAGAAACTTCTCAAGAAGCTTCTTTCTAGAAGCCACCTACTTGGCATGCAAGCTAAGCTAATTGAAAGCTTCTAGAAGCTTTCTTTTAGAAGCTATCTATTTTTTATCCAAGCTAAGCTAACCGAGTAGCTTCCCAAGAAGCTTTCATCCTAGAAGTTGCCACTTGGCATGCACATTACTCAATACTTGGAAAGTACCAAGTAGCTTCCTAGATACTTCTAGAATGTTCTAGGCTAATTTAGCCTATTTGTGACTTTGTTAGCCTTCACTAACTCATTAGTACACTCCATATTGTTACATATACCTCCCATTGCTAGTTGGTGATGTCTTCGTCTCCATTGAAGCTTCAAAATCTTATATGGCCATTTGTGCATTCTAGAGATGAGAAAGAGGCTCCTAAGTGGCATCATAAAAGGGATACCCTTTCTAGAGGACTTTGTACTCTATATCTTGTTGATAGCCTTGTTGAATGTGGCAATGTGCAAGGATAAAATCAACTTCATACTCCTTATGATCATTGATAGGGATGGGAGCAAGAGGAGGTTGGAGACAAGAAGAAAAAAAAGATAGATTATGAACAAAGGGTTTCAAATTGAAAATATGAAAGATAGGGTGGATGTGCATATGATAAGGAAAGGCAAGTCAAGTCAATAAGCAAAAGGAAAAATGATTTGGATGACATCAAAAGGTCTTATCCAATTAGAAGTAAGTTTATTGACTTGTGTATCAAATGGGAGGGGTAGGTTACTAGTTGAGTACATGACCTTATCACCAACTTGAAAGATGAGGTCTTTATGATGGTGGTCTACAAATTGTTTTTGACAATTTTGAGCAACAAGGACATGAAATTTGGCTTGTTAGAGTGATTGGCATATGGTGGTGAAGAAGGAAGAAGTATGAGGGACATGAGATGGAGGAAGAGCAAGAATTGACTCTAGAACAAGTGGATCTTGGCCAAGAAGAAAGGGAAAATCAAGTGCTTTGAGATTTAGAATTATTGTGTTCAAACTCAACAATTGCAAGACATTCATCCTAATTGGTATGGTGAACTTTGAAAAAGACACAAAATATATTCTCCAAGGTGTGATTTGCATGTTCAATTTGTCTATCAGTTTGAGGATGTTAAGCCATGAACAAAGTAAGCTTCGTGCCAAAGATCTAGAACAATGCTTGCCAAAATTTTCCAATTGAGGATCATGATTAGAGATGATTACACAAGGTACTCCAAGATGCTTGAAGAAATTTTCTAAGTAGATATGCACCAATGTTGGAGTATCCATGGGATCAAAGGTTGGTATAGATTAAATAGATTTTCTTACTTAGCTTATCCAAAAACATCATGATTTTTGTGTGACCTTGCTTTGTCTTGGGCAAGGATGTGATGAGATCTAATCTCACATGTTCCCAATAAGCAGATGGAATGGGGAGTGGTTGGTTGAAGAAATTCACTTGGTTTTTGGTTGCTGGTCTTATTGTATTGGTAGCTCTCACAAGATCAAACAAACTTTTGAACACCTTGTGCCATTTTGGGCCACCACCATTGGCATTGGCGGGTACCCAAGGCTTTGTCCACACCCATGTGACTAGCAACTAGTAAATCATGGGCTTCTTGGAAGCACAGAAGTTGTAGATCACTCTTGGTTGGAACGTAGATTTGGTCCTCACAAATAGAAGGCCTTCCTTGAAAGAGAAGTTGTTGTAGCCCTTGTTGCATAATGCAAGATGGCCTTGTACCATTTGAAAGAAGAGGTCCTATTGTAAAGTTGTCCTAAACTTGGTTTGGGTTTTGGAGTCAATTTGCATTGTCATAATTGCCATCGTGATGAGGGGAAGAAACTTCAAGTTAAGTCTTTATGATAGGTTATCAAGGATGATATGGAACCCGATTGGGTTTGTTCTTAAGTTTGAGGTTAAAAAAATTGCAATTGTTCCTCCCAGCAATGATGTAAATTCTTCATGTGCTCAAAATGTGATATCTACAACAAGGGTTTGTGATCAATTCCCATGGTCATTTGCTTTCCCAAGAGATAATGGCTCCATACCTTGGTAGTAGATACCATCACTAAGTGTTCCTAATCTCAAGCAAATTCATTCCTTTTTCTGGTGTTTAGTGGTGTGACACAAAGACAATGGGATGTAACTCATTTGGAAATTCCTATTACAACACTGCTCCAATAGCAAAGTTAAAAGCATCTAAATCAACCACATAAGGTAGTTGAGGATCATATGGTTGAAGAATTGGTCTTGAAGACACCATATGTTTTAGCTTCTGGAGTGCTTCTTCATGCTTGGTGGTCCACTCAAAGCTCAAATTCTTCTCCAAGAGGTCAATCAATGGTACGGACACATGAGCATAATAGTAGATGAACCACCAATAAAAACTTGCCAATCTATTAAATACTTGTACTTTTATAGCATCCTTTGGAGTAGGCCAATCAATAATGGTTTTGATTTTCTCCTCTTCCATCTAGATCCTTTCCAATAGACCTTGTGACCAAAGAAGGTAATTTCTTCCTTCTACCAAAAGGTACACTTTGACTTCTTGCAGTCAAATTCCATTCACGTGGTCATCTTAGGACTTCTCGCATATGGTTTGCATGTTTTGACTCTTTATTACTATAAATTAAATATCATCCAAGAACACCACCACATATTGATCCAATGTCCCATCCAACACCTGATGTATGTGTTCTATGAAAACTATTGGAGAATTAGTAAGCCCAAAAGGTAGAACTCTCCACTCAAAATATCTATACCTTGTGTGAAAGGTAGTCATTTATACATCTTCTCTATGAATGAGAATCTACCAATAGTTTCTTTGAAGATACAACTTGGTGAAGTATCATGCACTACTCAATTGATCAAGCAAGTCATCAATTTGAGACAAAGAATATACATTCTTCATTATTTATTTATTGAGCCACAATAATCAATACAAAAGTGAAGTCTTCCATCCTTCTTTGGAACAAATAGTACTAGTGCTCCCCAAGGAGATGTACTATGTTGTATGAGATCCTTCTACAACAACTTTGTCAACATTGTTTGGAGCTCATCCAACTCCTTTGGTGAGAGCAAATAGATTGGTCGACTCATTAGAGTACTTCTTGGCAATAACTCAATCTTGAATGGCATACCATGATTGAAGGATAATCTCTTTGGCAGATCATCTAGAAACACATATGAAAACTCCTAGATTATCAAATCAACCATTGCTTGATGAGGCTTTTGAACTCATTAGATCCTCTATGCACAACTGGTTTGATCCACACCTCAAAAATAGACTTGTCTTTCTCCAAAGCTTGCTCTATGGATGCTTTCTCGATAAACCTCTCATCTTGAGACTGACTATTCTTGGTGGCCTTACCCAAAAGTGTCAGACAACCTAGTCAGAAATTTCTTCCTTGGTGTTGTACTTGTACTATAACACCCATTTGTGCATGTGTGTGGTATTGTGATATTTAGCTTACTATAACAAGTACTTGAGAGATATTATTTATATAGATAAAGGAAGGTTCTAAATTAGTCATGATTAGCTAAATTTAGTCATAGCTAAGATAAAGTGGACCTTACTTTAGAGGAAGTGGAAAAGATGAGCACTACTATTTTGGATTCTAATGTGTTGACTTGGTACTATTCTTAGGTGTTTGGTTTTGAGGAAAGAGTTGAGAACTCTTGGGCCCGCAAGTCTTTTTGTTTTGGATTCTTCTATAGTCCAAGGATAGCCCATGAAAAGGAATCCTTGACTTAGTTGTTTGGTCAAGATAAGATCACATGCTTAGTGGAATATGCCCATGTGGATGGATATTCCTTTATACTTTTTGACTTTTAGCCTAGTAATTTGAGTTATTTTGGTAAATAGTAACTTTAGTGCATAACTATTTCACAAGTGTATAAACACGGGGTGAGGAAGTACTCATCATCTTTTCATTTGCAACTATCTTTCTCATTGAGTTCTTTAGTGAGCAATGTCTTGAGTCTTGGAGTGTTTGTCTTGGAGTGTTAACCTTGGAGGAGTATGATACAATTGGGGTTCTTTGCCTTCTTAGTCCATGGTGCGCTACCATAATAGCCATCAGAGGTTCATCTTGAGTGAGAAACAGATCGGGTAACATTTTGGTTCCGTTGCCATGACCTCTCTAAAATGCAAGATAATGTTCTATGTACAATTCTATATTAGACAGAAGAAGGCTATGAGAGCTCATTTGGAGAGAACTTTAGGGGAGGAGATGGCTAAACTTATGTTAGAGAACTTGGATCCATTTTTATACCTTATAGTTCATTATGATGTCTTTGAGGTGATTTTATACATCTTGTACACATGAGAGGATTTGGAGAGATTGTGTGAGGTGGATTGCATATTTAGGAGATTAAGGTGATTTTGGGTAAAATCTCAAGTTTGAGATTTGAATTTGAAATTTCTACACATGATAGTTTGTGTTATCCTTCAATTAGAATACTTGGAATTATTATGTGAGCTACTATGCACATTAGGCTAAAAATTTTGGAAGTTGATAGGGTAAATTGCTCCAACAATTGCATGCTCTTTGGAAAATTATACAGAGTTTACCATTTCTTCAATTTTCAACGGATTGTTCTAAAAATTTCAAAGAAACTTCAATTAATTGTATCTCACCACTTGACACACAATTTAGAGAGAGATCATTCTTGCACAAAGAGTTATGAGTTTTTAAAGTGAGGGGGTGGTTTTCAAACAAAATCTGAAATATGTGTGTTGAATAGAAAGGTGCTTAGGCCAAATGGCTCAATGAAAAGATCTGAAATTTTGCAAGGAGAGATGCCCTAGAGTTGTGGTCAAGTGTGCAACATTTCAAAGGACTATGACATACAATTTAAAGATATCTGAATGACACTATGAGGAAGTGTCAATTCTATAGAGTTTAGATCTCATGCATGAGGAGTGTGAGAGCAATAAAAGGCATGTTTGAGTGTTGGGACTCATATTGGGAACATGGAGGGTCACCAAGAGTGGAAATTAAGGATATGGAAGGTTCCCCAAGGGTTTGAGGTGATTTTAGGGGTGGATTTGAGAAAGAAAGAGTTTAGAATAGAATTTGAAGAGAGTGTTAAGAGGATCCAAAAACCTACACCACTTGGAGGAAAAGGTGAGTCTAAGTGCTTTCTAGATGGAGAGAAAGGACATAAGGCAAGTTCATGTCCATTCACCTTTGAGAGAAAGAGATTAAGGGAAAGGAGAGTCTTACTTAACTTGGGTTTGCATGTTGGACCTTCTTCACCAAGATTGGGAGGGAGAAGATCTAAGACCAAGGAGTTGTATGAGGTTTGACTTCCAAAAGGACATGAGTGTAGTGGAGCAAAAAAAAAATTTGGAAACTTTGGTGAAGAATCTTGGAGGGAGTCTTAGTACAACTATAGAAATACTACTACCTTCATTGGCTAGTTCTCAAGATTAGTAATGGAGATAATCTTTCAACTTATGGATAAACTATCCATGAGGGTTCAATTAATATGCACTCTAGGATTTGATGTTGCTATAGAAATCTTGGAGCAACCTAAACCTTTTGTGTTCTCTAGGGTGGATTACTCTCAAATGGTGTTAGTCGCATATATAATCTATTGGTTAAAGAGTGAGAGAAAAAAAAAGAGAAAAGAAAGATAATGAGGGGTTAAAATGAGGAAACTTCCAACTTTCTTTGGCAAGGATAGAGAAGATGTGGAGGCTTTTGTGATAGGCTTCAAGAGAGCTTGCATAGGAAAAAATGAGAGGAGAAAGGATGAGTGGGCCTCATTATTACCAAATTTCTTTGAGGATGCAGTATATACATGGTATGAGTCAGAATACCAAAAGTGAGAGAGGAGAGATGGGCAAGAAGTGTCTTGGGAGAGTTTGACTTCAGCACTCGTTGAGAACTTTCTTCCAAATGAGAGTTATGAGAGATTGATGAGTGAGGGAACCTCTCTCAAGCAACAAGATAGAGAGAAAGTGAGAGTCTATGTGGAAAGAGTGGAAAAGTTAGAGTCTAGATTTTGCACAATGTTGAGGAAAGGTGTGGATGATGTGGAGATTACTATGATTGGCATATGGGCCAAGCTCACCAAGAACTTTGTGGGAGGATTGAGACCACAAATTAGAAGCAAGAGAAACCTTCTCCAAGGTTGAAGCTATCAAGATTGTGATTCGTATGGAGGAGACTTTGGAAGTGGATGAGTGATTTGGTGGTGAAGGAGATTGTGCATCCTCCTCAATGTTACAAGTATGGTGGAACTTCTAATACTTTGGTGACAAGAGTTGCACCACAAGTAGTAGTCGCTCCAATTCTTGCACTCCTACCAAAGGATCCACTTCAAACTATCATTGAACAACTTGCAGATCTCAAGATCAATGTAGTGCAACTATGGGAGAAGAGAGAGGTAGATCAGAATGTGGGGAGAGGGCCTAGGAGTTATGGAAATTTTCCATATAGAGGAGGCCAACCAACCAAAAATTTCAATAAGAAAAATTGTTTTGGTTGTGGAGGAAGAGGCCATATCCAAAGGAATTACCCATATTCTACTTACCAGGGAGGAAGGGGTTATGAGGGAGCCAATAGAGGGAAAGAGAGAGGAAGTCAAACCCAAGTGGCTTCTAATCCAAACAAGGTAAAGGGGATAGCATCCATGATGTGGTTGAGAGCAAGTATGAGAAGGAGGAATGCTCAAAGTCCAAAGGTCTTCATTTGGATCTTTTTGCACAAGAGAAGAAGAGAGCTTGTTTTGCAAAGGATGTGCACTCTTCTCAAGGATTTACTCCTAGCCAAGATACTCCTATGCCTACTAGGAGCACTTGCAAAAGCACTTCAACACCATCAACAACAAAGACTCCAAGGAAGAAGTTGGAGAAGGAAGACTTTTTAATCTCAAAGCAACAATGGAACTACAATGTCTTGGAGGATGTTAGTAGCCACAGGGCTAATATCACAATTGGCCAATTGATTGCTTTGAATCCTACTTTGAGAAAGGAGCTTAGAGGTGGTTTGAGTTCTACAAGGAGCAAGAGGAAGAAGAAGGCACAAGTTCCAATATCAATGGGGGTGGTGGATGCTAAACCAACACCATGGGAGGCTTGTGAATATACCTCCAAGATTGATGTGAGAGTGAATGGTCACAACATCAAGGATGCATTGGTTGGTGGAGGATTAGCAATGAATGCCATGTCAGAAAGGTTGATGAGTAAGTTGGATATGATACCCTCTAGACCTTCAACATTTGTGGTGAGCATGGCAACTAAGCAACAAGTTCAACCAGTAAGGGTGATAGATAAGGTGGTAGTTTCAATTATAGGCATTCAAAATCTCATAACTTTCCAAGTCTTGAAGGATTCAAGCTATGATTTGCTTCTTTGGAGCCCATGGTTGAGAACAGCACAAAGGGTACTTGAGGATTGGGCCATCAAACCATAGAGTCATAGTTCTTGTGACTACCACCACCAACACTTCACATTCAGATACACCATCTTTTGATTATTGGGAATCACATTCAGAAGAAGGAGCTTTAGGTGTGAACACAAGCATGAAGGAGGAGGCTTCCACAGAGGAGGATGAATCTGAATCTTATTCACATGTGTATCCCTTATATGCTATGGATTTTTCACCTAAGCCAAAAGTTTTGAAGGACCCACATAAATCACCATTGACACTTGAGGAGATAGAAAGGAGGTTATCTACCTTCAAGTATGGTCCAAATGTTACCAAGGAGGAGAAGGTGAGATTTGAGGAGATTTTTTGCAAGTTCATCCATGTGTTTGCTTTCAATTACAAGGATCTAAAGGAAGTCATCTTGGAGGAGCACAAGATTGAGGTGGAGTCACATGCAAGACCAGTCCGCCAAAAGCAATGTCACATTAGCCCGCCAATAGCTTTAGTTGTCAAGGAGGAGATTGATAAGCTCAAGGAGGCTAGATTTATCTTTGAGGTGGAGTATTCAAAATGGATGTCTCCAATTGTGATTGTGAAGAAAATGAATGGCAAGCTTTGGATATGTGTGGATTACAAGAAGCTCAATGTTGTTACAAAGAAGGACTACTACCCATTACCATTCATTAATGAGATCTTGGAGGAGGTTGTAGGTCATGAGAGGTATAGTTTTGGAGATGGTTATAGTGGAGATAACCAGATCAAGATTGCACCAGAGCATCAACAAATCACCACATTCACCACACCTTGGAGAACTTACACTTTCAAGGTCATGCCTTTTGGGCTTTGCAATGCTCCAGCTACATTCCAACGGTTCATAAATAAAGTATTCAAATCTTTCATTGGAAAATTTGTCATCAATGTCATTTGTCACACAAAAGTCATCCATGAAGTCTTTTTTATGACTCAATCCAAAGAAGTGCATTTTTGGATGTGAAGAAGGTCTACTTTTGGGGCACATCATCTCCAAGGATGGAAAAGTAGTTGATTTCGAGAGGGTGAAGAAAATCTCAGACCTTCCATTCCCTTCAAGTTTGATAGAGTTAAGAGAATTCTTGGGGATGGTTGGGTACTATAGGATGTTCATCTTCTCATTTTCCAACAAGGCTTATGCATTGGCAATCTACATGAAGAAGGGTGTAGATTACATGGTGATTTTGGAAGATGAGGAGGCTCTCAAAGCTTTTGAGGAGCTCAAGCAATCCCTTGTTGTAGCTCCAATTCTTGCTAAACCTAATTGGAGTAAGCTCTTCATCCTCTACACTGATGCTTCTAATGTAGCTATAGGATGCACTCTTAGTCAATTAGACCAGGATGGGCATGATCATCCAATAGCTTATGCTAGTAGGCAGATGGTTTCAGCAGAAAAGGACTACTCTATCACAGAGTGAGAAGGGTTGGCAATGATATTTGGTCTCAAGAAGTTTAGACACTACTTGATTGGAGCAAAAGCCACAATTGTCATGGATCACAAGGCTTTGAAGTACATCTTCAACAAGCCTAATGTGGAAGGAGGACTAGCAAGGTAGATGATACTCTTGTCTGAGTATAACTACACCATTGAGGATAGGCGAGAGAAGAAATATGCAGATTTGTTATCTAGGGCCTATGATCATGATGGAGATGAGTCAATGGATGATTCCTTCTCAGAGGAGGAGCTCATGAAAATCTCAATCCCTCAAGAGGTTCCAATGGAGTATGAGGAGATTGTGGATTTTGTGACAAGAGGTAACTATCCAAAAGGGATACATGCTAAGGAGAGGAAGGCCTTGCAGCAAGATCTAGACCTTACAAGATGGTGGAAGATATTCTTTTTCACCAAGGAGCATATGGTCTACTTCAAAGAGCAATGGGAAAGGAAGAGTCTATCCTACTCATAAAGGAGTTTCATGAAGGTTTGGTGTATGGAGGACACTTTGCAGGAAAGGTGACTACTTTCAAGATTCTAGACGTAGGTTACCATTGGAGAGGGATTTTCAAGGATTTTCTTGATTATTGCAAAACTTGTCATGTTTGTCAAGTTTTTGCTAGAAAGTCTACATCCACTCCACCACTTAGATCAATTCTATTGCTTGGACCTTTTGAGAAGTGAGGAATTGATTTTGCAGGTCCTCTTAGTAGAACCCCAAGGAACAGTTGGTACATTGGAGTAGTTATTGACTACCTTACCAAGTGGGTTGAGGTTAGACCATTGAGGGACAAGAATGAAGATGAAGTGGGTAGATTTCTTTATGAACACATTATAACTAGGTTTGGATGCACTTTGGAGTTGGTTTCTAATAGAGGAGGAGAGTTTACAAGAAGCATCACTACATCCATGCTACAACATTTATGTATCACACATAGAGTAACTACATCCTATAAGCCAAATTCCAATAGCTTGGCAGAGAGAACCAATCAGACCTTGTGCATGATGTTGGCCAAAGATGTAGAAATAGAGGGAGCTAAACATCATTGGGACAAGAGGATTCATGCAGTTTTGTGGAAGTATAGGACAACCATGAAGACTTCCACTAGATATTCTCCATTTCAATTGGTATATGGTATTGAGTCTACCTTATCTATTCACTTTGATCTTCAGACCTTCCAAAGCATTCATAGGAGATTGAAGAAAGCACAAGGAGGTGATGCAAAGAAGTCAAGGAAGGATCAACTCATGGAGTTGGAAGAGGCAAGAGAAGTTGTTATGGTTTGAGTGGAGCAAACCTAGAGGAAGAAAAAGGAGAGCTATAATAAGAGGCAAAGCAAGAAGAAGGTGGAGGATTTCAAAGAAGGTGATTGGGTAATGTTGTTTTATTCCATTTGATTCAAGAGAGTGCAAAAGAAGTTTTTGCCTCAGTACTTTGGACCTTTCATAGTGGAGAAGGTATGGAGCAATTACACCTATGATCTCAAGGAGTTGGGAAGGAGACACTTTGAGAGGATTAACCATGATAAGTTGAAAATGTATCATAGAAAGTAAAGAGACCTTCTTTTTGAGGACAAAGTGAAAACTTAGTCCGGGAGTAAATATAACACTCATTTGTGCATGTGTGTGGTATTGTGATATTTAGCTTACTATAACAAGTACTTGAGAGATATTATTTATATAGATAAAGGAAGGTTCTACATTAGTCATGATTAGCTAAAGTTAGTCATAGCTAAGATAGATTGGACCTTACTTTAGAGAAAGTGGAAAAGATAAGCACTAATATTTTGGATTCTCGTGTGTTGACTTGGTACTATTCTTAGGTGTTTGGTTTTGAGGAAAGAGTTGAGAACTCTTGGGCCCATAAGCCTTTTTGTTTTGGATTCTTCTATATTCCAAGGATAGCCCATGTGAAGGAATCCTTGACTTAGTTGTTTGGTCAAGATAAGATCACATGCTTAGTGGAATATGCCCATGTGGATGGATATTCCTTTATACTTTTTGACTTTACTTGACTTTTAGCCTAGTGACTTGAGTTACTTTGGTAAATAGTAACTTTAGTGCATAACTATTTCACAAGTGTATAAACAAGGGGTGAGGAAGTACTCATCATCCTTTCATTTACAACTATCTCTTGCATTGAGTTCTTTAGTGAGCAATGTCTTGATTCTTGGAGTGTCAGCCTTGGAAGAGTATCATGGAGTTGGGGTTCTTTGCTTTCTTAGTACATGGTACGCTACTATAATAGCCATTAGATGTCCATCCTAAGTGGGAGATAGGCAGGCTCACAATACATGTTGTACTTGTATGTGTTGTATTTGTACGTGTTGTACTTGTCATTGGTCCCAATCAAATTGAACCTTATGACGTTCAAACTTAGGTAGACCTAGAATGACATCATAATGTAGAGGTGCTACTACAAACCTCATACACTCCAAATACTCTTTCCCAATCTTGAAAGTAATAAGATGCAAGGTATAGAATGTAGAACCCTTTCTACCATCCACCATCATCAATCTATTTCTGATTATTGGCTTGATAGGAATACTTAAATCCTTTGCTAATTGCATAGACATGGTTCTGAACTTCCAAAACCAACCAAAATCTTACAACCACAATTAAATATTGTACCTTGCAAGTGAAGCAAACTTGCATAGGTTGAGCCTTAAATCTTATTGGAACTAATCAAATTCCCAATAGATGGCTTGAAATCTCCTATTGGGATTCCTTGTTTCATTATTTTGCTTCATAAACTTCATTTGGGCGATTTGTTGAGGTTGACTATTCTTGAGTGGACATTCAGCAATGTGATGTCCAATATGGTGATAATAAAAGCAATCACCATTTTTTCATAATCTTTCCCAAATTGTTGTGCCAAGTAGTCTCTGTTGGATAGCATCAATCTCCATTGATGCTTGCCCCTCTACCTACTCATGTGTAATGTGTTGGTAGGTTTTGTGATGGTTGAGATCAAGACCATGTTGTCACAACTAAGGAATTAAAGTGCTCAACCAATTGCATGGCTTCTTCCAAGTGTTTTGGCTCTTGCATAGTCACTTCCAATTTGGTTTGTGAATTCAAGCCCCTCACAAATTGATCAACAACTTTACTATCAATTATATCTATAAACTACATAAAGATGTTTTGGAACTACATGACTTAGCTTCTTATAGAACCAATATGCTTCAACTCTGCTAACTTATCTTGTGTTGCTTGTGTGACATTTATTGTTTGGAATTGCTTAATTATTGTATCCTTGAATTCTTCTCATGTCAAGATTGGCATAAAAAATTGCCTTTTAGCTCACTCCTCTTGGAATTTCCACCATAGTTTTAACACTCCATCCAATTGGCTTGAAGCTAAGTGAATATGTTTCCATTCATCTTGAAGATTTGTAGCATCAAAAGAACATTCACAATCAAATACAAAATTCTCTATTGTGCTTGAGAGATTCTTCCCATCAAATACCTTGGGTTTTGGAAATCAGATTTTCTCTTCTCCTTCTCAAAATGGTGCTCTCTCTATGGGATCTTGTTGTTTGATAGTCTTGTTCATCCAACAATCAAGAAAGGTGCTCAATTTGTTATTGCATAGTAATTTTAACCTCAAGTATTGTCACCATGGCTACTATTCTATCATACTACTGCCATCAAATACCTTGGATTTTTGAAATCAGATTTGCTCTTCTCCTTCTAGAAATGGTGCTCTCGCTATGGGATCTTGTCATTGATAGTCTCATTCATTCAACAATCAAGTAAGGTGCTCAATCTATTGTTGCATAATTATGTTAACCTCAAGTATTGCCACCATAGCTACTACTTTATCACACTACTCCCAATTTATCTCAATTAACACAAAGATGCAAGACCATAAGTCCAATGTTCTCCATAAGTTACAACCAAAAGTACCAAAGGTTCCTCCGACAAGGTGATTCACATTCAAAAAATTCTGCCCAAAGCGTAGGTGATGAATTGCATGAAATGATGCTTAGGTAGTACAAAGACAAAAATTCTAATGGTTTGGTGAAAATGGATTTGATGATCCATAAATTCCATCCATCCTATTCCTACTCATATACCAATGTAAAAGACAAAGATCAAGGAGAAAATAGGAGAATAGGAGACCACATTAGGACACTTGAATGAAAGAAATTCCAAATGCTTAGCATAAGCTTTTACTTTGGTATTTATAAGGAGCATATAAGGCTCTTGAGAAGCTTCCTTAAGCCACTATCTTGGAGTGCAAGCAAAGTCATCCAAGAAGTTTCTCAAGAAGCTTCCTTCTAGAAGTCACCTACTTGGCATGCAAGCTAAGCTAGTTAAAAGTTTCTAGAAGCTATCTACTTGGAGTGCAAACTAAGAAAGTTGGGAAGCTTCCCAAAAAGCTTCCTTCTAGAAGTTGCCACTTGGCATGCACATTACTTAATACTTAGAAGGTACCAAGTAGCTTCCTAGATACTTCTAGAATATTTTATGCTAATTTGGCCTATTTGCTACTTCCTTAGCCTTGACTAACTCATTGGTAAACTACATATTGTTACACTAATGTACAACAATCTTTTGCCATATGTGTGATTTGTGACCAAGTTAGAGCATCATTTAATGCTCCTATACCACAATTACACTCATTATCTATCATGAGATTGGATTACCATTGAGTTTGGACTTTGTTGGACCTTTACCATTGACTATTAGACATTATCAATATGTTTTAGTTACAATAGAGAATTTCTCCAAGTGGATTGAGTTGGTTGCACGTCTTGACAAGTTCAATGAAGAGATTGCTTACTTGTTCTTAGATTGGGTTCTTGTCATTTTGATGCACCAGCTCAAGTTTTGATTGATCAAGGTATAGAGTTTTTGGGAGAGTTTCATGTCTTGTTTGAGTAGGCCTTGATTGATCATCATACTTTCTCTTGAGATCACCCAGAGGCAATTGGCTTAGTAGAGATAGAGTGGTTCAAATGGTGAAGAGAAGATTGTGTAAGTCTGGTTTGTAGAGAGACCACATGGGAGATTGGGATCTCTAATTACCTTGGTTGGCCATGGGCTATCGGTTTAGTCGGCAAGCCTTCTTAGCATCCTTCTCTCCTTACTTTCTACTTTATGGACAAGATTTAGATTTACCTACAACCATTTGTTATGGTATTATTGTAGTTTTGGAGTTAGATGATCTAGACATATGGGTGCACATGTTTCTCAATGGATAGAGATCTTTTGGAGAGTGGCCAATGGCCTTTGAGAACTTAGCAATTGCTCAACATAGGGATACCTTAAGCTATGCTACTATTTGAGGAGAAGGTTATAGACCCTCAATTCGTTGATTTCATCCATGTGATTATGTGTATCTATAGTAGACTACCTCAGCAACACTTGATGCTACTATAGGCCGCACTATCTTGAGAGTGCATGAGGTTTTGCCTTTTGGAGTCCTTGTGTTTGAAGGACATGATGGTGTCGTTTGAAAGGATTATGTGCACAATTGTGTGCCATGCCTCCTCTTAAACATTGATGGCACTATAGACCTAAGCTTGGCATTTGTACATGAAGGCTTGCGGTGTATGTTATGTAGCTCTTCTAGTGAAGCTACTACTATGTTGGTGTGTGATAATTGTTTGAGAGAATGGCATATAGCATGTTTGACTCCTCCCCTCATGATGGTTCCTCAAGGATAGTGGTTATGTCCTAGATGTACTTGACCTATAGCTAGTTCACCCTTTATGTAATATAGATTGTAGACAGGTAACTAACAATAAAGCTTGATAGCACTCGGCCTCTTGATCTTTGCCCACCATAGGGCATATCACATACTTAGAGTAGATGGCTATATGGAGTTAGAGGGACCTAACCTCTAACTAGGGAATCAAATGTGGTACTTTAAAGTTCATGTATCACTTATGTGTAAGTTGTGCTTCTATAATGATAACAATGTATATATGCATGACAACTATCACAATATTTGTAGTTCAAAAGCCAATTTGCTCAAATATTGTTAGTCATAGTTATTTTGGTAATTACTCATGGACTATTTGTTGGTGGTTGGATTTTATGTTAGGGCTATTGATCATATGGTATTGTCATTTACATTTTTTGCACCATTGGATGTGCCATCAATAGTGCCATTAGGGCTCAAGACCTAGGTCAAGCAAGGGACATAATTTTCAATGTAGCTCTAGAGAGCTCACTTCTCTAATGTTGAGCCTTTGAATTCCTGGCTACGGTGGACAAAAGCCGGGCATTACCTGGAGTCTCTTAAGTTAGAGTTGGTGTGGTTTAACTATAATCAATGCCCGATTGTGTGCAAATGTTGAGTGAGAGATTGTGTATAGATCTGATTTGAGTATGATGTGAGTGGAAAAATAAAATGATTAGTGTGGCACTTTAGAGTTCATGTATGACTTATGTGTGAGTTGTGCTTCTATAGTGTATGTTATGTAGCAATGTATATATGCACAACAAATCTCTCACTCCTCTAAACTCTCCAATCTACTCTCACGCTCAAGTACTGATCTCTCTAGCTCCTCTAAAAATTTTAGTCTACTCATGCTCAACAATGAGTCTCTTTTGCTCCTCAACCACTTAGACACAATCATCTCACCACTCTATGTTGATAGAACAAGAGGGTGAAGGGGCTCTCTAATGCAAGGTGGAGGTGCCTTCTCTAGAGAGAAGAGGGGGAAGAAGAGGGAGAAGGAGTTCTCGCAAAGGATGAAGGTGTACAAGGATCTCTTTCAAGATACCTATCACTCCCTAACCTCACTATTGGTAAGGCATGTGTCTTAACATGAATTTGTTGAACACATATTCACAATAGGTAACATATAGTCATCTATTAAGTAAATATGAAGGTTCATTAATTAATTTAAATTAGTTTAACTCATTTATGAAATTTTGCAAAGGTCTATACAATAAATACTTTGTATGTTTCCAACAAAGAAAATATACAAAATATGCCAAAACTCAATACACCAAAACATCACTAATCAATCACTCACCATCCTCATCCTCTCCATCATCAAAACTCTTATCCTCATCCTCTCCATTCTCATCATCACCACCCTCTTTGTTGCATATAATCTCCTCCTCTCCTTCATTCAAGTCGCACATCTCCTCGTCATAAATGTAACCTGTCTCCACAAAGAGGTGAGTGAAAATCTGCCCAAGGAAGATGAATCTGAACCAATCCCCATTAGGTAATTTCAATTAGCTTTGAAAACTCCTCACCTCTATAGTAATGCATTGAAATGCTAACGCATCCCAATCATAATCCTCCATACCAAATCTCCTCAACTTAGTTTTGGTGTTGGGAACCAAATACCCATGTACAATCTTGGGCCAAATCATTGGTGCCAAAAGTGCACACATCATCTAGACAACGGCATTGAATGCAAGATACACATATTCTCTTGCCAAATACCTCTTTGCAACCCAATCTCTCTATAGAAACCAAGCTAAAATAATTGTGTAAGGAATCATTGTCCTCCTTGGTGTCCTCACTCTTGGCATTCCAAGTGCATCTCAAATTACATCTAATGTCAACTAAAATGGCCTCCCTTTAGCAGTCCTTGTGAAAGGATTCTTGTCCCACAGTTGCACAAACTCCATACATGCAAGTACCTAGAAAGAAACAAGGGTAAGAAACCATAATACAAAAGAAGCTCTTGGCCAGCACTTAGATAGGAAAATTCCAACATAGCCAAGGTGGCCAATGTAGAGTGTTGCATGCCAACATTGTGAGAGAAGATAATGATCCCCAAAGATGTTGGAAAGCACCAAACAATGTTGTGAAACATGAATTGGGTTTATGGGTTTTTAGGTTGATGCTCAAAGACATTGTGGAACAAGCACAAAAGTCAATTAGCATCGAGGTAATGCCCATTGATACTATAGGATAAGTCTGTCAAAATGGATCGGTGTTAATGGTTTGACTTCAAGAAAACAACCAAAATTCATAAATGATAAAAAAAAATAGCAAATAGACAAAAAAGAAAAGAGGATGGGAGGTCAAAAGATACCTTTGAATTAGGGTAACCTAATGGTTTTTTTCAAGCCAAGAACATCCAAATCAACCTCCTTGATTCTAACAATGACAAATTGCACTTGGTGTTTATCCATCCACAACCATTTTATGAAGGTTGTTGAGTGATGAATTATGTGAAACACAATTACCAATCTCCTTCATGCATATTGTTCATATCCTCATCATCAAAAAAATTCTCATAACCCTAAATTTCTATTATGTTGGGTATTTTCTATTCAAACTCAACTCAATACCAAAATGTATTGGTTTTTGGTGTCTACCCTCTCTTTTGAACTAAACTCCTACCCAAAAAGGTACTACAACAAATAAAACTACTCTCTTTCAAAATGCTCTCCTCTAATTTTGCTATCTTACAAAGTTGTCTTCTCTCTTGCTCTCCTTCTCTTGGTAACTATCCTTGTACTCTCCTCCTTCAAAAATCCACAAATTATAGAGCATCTTCTCTCCTATAAATTGTGCTCACTTGCAAAGTTGTCTTGTGTTAACTATATTCTCCTCTCTCCTTCTCTTTCTCTTGCAACCCCTCCCAAATGGCACTCTCTTTCTTTGAATATCCCAAATTGCACTCTTCTTCTTTGGTGAAGTGCTCTCCTACTACAAGTCTATGAGAAATGGTGAGTTTATATAGAGACCTACACTCACTCTTAAGTTTATATTCTCAAGAAGAAAATCCAATTCACAACTCAAAAAATTTGAATATTGAGCGTCAATTGCTGCCAAAATGCAATAAACACATCATCAATTTGCACTATCCTAATGGTGCCTCAAGGATAGGTGCCAACTAGCACCTTCCAAAGACAATGGATGTCCATCAGTGCCATCTACACATCCAGTATAATCCATGCAATGGGAATTGATGCATCCAGTATGATCCATGCAATTTTGATAGCATCAACACTGAGCATCAACCTGCACCAACCACACAACCAATGTTTGGTGCCACCATATTGGAATGCTTCTAAACAACCAGCTAGCTTTTCCATGAGACGTGTGCTAAACCTAGATCCAAGGGTTTAACCAAAGAGGTTCATGCAATCCTAAATTCTAAACAAAACAGGTTCATGCATAAGAACAAGACTTATGCTTAACATTCTCAAAAGGATATTACATCATGAAGCATAAGAGAAATTCAATTTCCTTGAGATGATAAGTAAAGCATTGTTGTATCATGCTTGACCTACTTTCTTCCTACCAAGCTCCATTCCATTTAGAGAAATTTCTATATCTACTTGAGTTTCCTCTATAAATCTACCATTGTCTTCTAACCAAACATCCAGCCTATTGATATAGAAGTTATGTAAAATAATACAAATTGAAACACACTTTACCAATATGCATTTCTAATATTGTCTTTAATTTTCATTGTCAACTCCCAAAGTGAATTCCATCTAGCTTTCAATACTCCTATACAATGCGCATTAATCACACGAGCCTTTGCCAAAAATTTGTTGAACTCTTGTTTGTCCTTTGATTGGACTTACTTGAAGGTGTGGACTAGGTGATGCGCGGGTACATAACCAAAATCACCTAAAAGATATTCTTTGGCCTCAAAATGATGGCAACTCCCTCTTTGATTCAAATTACTCCACAATGATGACTTTTTAACAAGTCATGTCATGACATGACCTTAGCATTCCTCCAAATAAATAAAATCAAACTTGAAGCTGCACAAAATTAATCAATTGCAAAAAACTTGAATTAAGAAAGAAGAATTATATATTGAACCATCAAAACACTTACCTCTTGACAAATTATAATTTTTCTTTTATCATCACAAATCAATTGGTCATTTAGGAAATAAGAGCCCTACTATAATACATTTCTCCATCCATCAAAGTCAAGTTGCGAGAGGAAACAATGTTCCATCTACCAAATCTACATAACTAGTGAAACCTTTTTGTGCAAAAACTGCAGATATTTCTCTTGTGATCCTCCAGCCATTCCACTTGACTCCGCATAATGCTTAATATGCCATCATGACTTGTTTTATAAAGGCAATGGTTGAACTAACATTAATCACCCCATGTTTAGCCTTTTTATAACATAAGCTCCATTACTATGATGTACAAATCTATCTAGAGCAAGAGCTACTTGGATCCACGATAACGTTTGCTCTTGCCTAAAGTTCTTTTGAAATATTCTATGATCCTTTATAAGATCCACTAATGTTGAAAAAGACTCAAATGGCCATTCTAGTCAATTAACAAAATGCATTCATATCTAGGCCTCTGAAATATTTAATCACAATTTCCCTACTATGAGGATATGTAACTCTCTGTTCTATGTATCTATAGGAATGTGCATACTCCCACACAATAAGCAATAATTCTAGCATATCTAAATCTACCTCTTCATTTTCATTTTCATCAAACTATCTCTACAAATTAGATTTGGCGATCCAATTTGGGAATTTGGAAATTCAATTAATTGGATAATCCATTGCATACATTTCGTGATGTTTCTGGTGAGTTCTCCATGCTTGCTACCCCTTGGCATGCTCTACTTGATTATTCTAGATTCTAGCATACCTTAGAAATAGTCAAATCCCTCTATGTGTTATTCTAAACTCTCCTCGACATTGGATAAAGCCAAAAGGCAAAAATGCATCTAAGGAAAACTAGCACTCCTAATATTGTGGAGAAAGAAATGGAGATCGAGACCTCTAGCAAGAAATCAAGTGTATTGGAATCCCACCCATGAAAAAACCATTGGATTCCCTCCCGGCCTACTTCAAAAGAATAATAAATTCGAGAGCAAGTGCAAGAAATTGAAGGAAATCAAGTGCTATTCAGAGGATTCCTTGTTGGAGAGAACTCGAGCAAAGAATTGGAGGAAAGTGGAGCGCTGCTCGGCCATGGATTCACACTCTTTGGGGAGAAACCGTTTGGACCAAGAAATCAAGGAAAATGGACCGCTCTGCAATGGATTCCCTCATGACCCCTCAGTCCACGCTGCCAGTTCCCTCTCGAACTAACTAGCACCTAGATTCAAATCAAATCAAGCGTTCCATTAACCCTAAAATGTAGTCAATGTTTTGCAGTGTGATGATGGAAAACTTTTATCGTTTATTTCCTACTATACACATCATAGATCCACCTATTAAGGAGTTTGCTATCCACCAAATAAGGAACTTGGATGGAAGATGATAACAGGTCTTTTTCTTCCTTTGAGGAGATCCCCATATTGATTTTTCATAGAATTTGTAAATATCGTGAAGAAAATATACTGAGCTTCATCACTTTATTTCTGAAACCCCCTACACCGTGGTCTTAGTTGGACCAAGTTTGGCATGTACTGCATGCTCCTTAGTATTGTCCAGCTGTAACAGGCTAAGATTCCTATATTCTATGACAGAAACACCACAACACCTCCCGCTTAGGCACTAAATGAGCCCTAAGATTCCTGGAGCATGGCAGGTACACTCTACATCGTGCAGGCCTGTCATCTCGTCTGCCCCAAGATTTCAGTTACTGCTACCGAGTCTGGAACTCAAAATCACTTTCGATATAGAAGTCCTCTGCTGAAGGCAGCATCCTATTCATCCGACAGGTCCTGATGAGGAGCGAAATGGGATTGGGTCATAAGACAGCACTACGACTTGCTAGTATACTTGGTAACTATCAATACCGACTCCGCTTGATGGGATCTTCCCATCCTTCATTTTTCCTACGCGGTCGCCTTTTTCTCTTCAATACCGACTCCGTTTATTGACAACTCCTGAAGCTTGCCAGATGTTACGCTTGGATCCGACTATGACAACCTCCTTGTGCTGATTAATTACGTTCATTCGTCAAATTTGTACCCTTTCTCAATAACAATCCGACACCCAAGTTTTATGTGATGGCCTCCTCACATAAAAGTTAATTGACAGATAGCTTCGCTGTCAATCTCCTAAACTAGCGAGTGGCCTTGTTTCACATTGGTTAGATGTTTAAGCCAATGACTACACCTCAAGCACGAAGGTATTCCGGATTTCTCCGTCTCCGGATTTCTGCAAGAAGGACGAAAATTAAGCTCACCCATTACTCAGATTTACGATTGGTAGTCCATCCTCAATCATTTAGCAGATGTGCCTGAACATTTGAACATTTGCTACATGTTGCTCGTTGTTGTGTTCGCTTAAATATGCGTTTGTCCGAGACCGTAGCTTTTGGATCAAATATTTTGGTAGAAAACTCTACCGTGAGTGAAACCATGACCCTTCACTAGGTCCATCTTGCACCTGTCCCCGGTAGACATTTAGTTGCAACCTTCCCTCATATTTTCACATGTAAAACAGAAGTAATGACAGGAATGTCACCCTTTTGTGCGACATCTACTTTGGTCTTTGAAATATATCGTCGTCCCGTCTTTGACTTGCTCTTCGTGACATACATATGATCCAAAGCATTTCTTGAAATTTGGTGACAAACTGACATTGTGGGCCTAAGAATGTTCTATACTCTTCTTTTGTGCATGTCTTCGCTTATAGACATCACCATGAATGACATCAGGAATCCCAAGTTCTGCTCGAAACGCCAGACTTGCACTACACCATTTGAGTACATACAATCACGTAAAAATGTCGTGTCATTCTTCTTAAACGTTTCAATACACATAACTTGCATGTAAATCTTGGGCTATATTTGCTACAAGTATATTTCTGATGGTGCCGATTTACAGGACATCATACTCCATAAGTCAGTTTGATTCACCGGGCACAAAGTTTCATTGCTTCGATTGATAGATTATACGTTTGCTTCCAAAGCTATTCATGTCAAAAGATATGAAAATGGAAGAAAAACCATAACCAGATCCGACGTATTTGCAAAATAGATGAAACTGATGAGACACTACAAACTGTAAAAAAGGCGACCGCGCAGGATAACAAGAAGGATGGGAAGACCCGATCAAACCTTACAAGGAAAAGAGGTAAATGGGGCTAAGCCCCAAATAGAAACTACAAACTCATTAGATGGGATAGACGATGTTCAGATCATGCATGTTCCATAGTCATATAATCCATTTCCTTGTCTTCACACATATTTCGAGATCAAGTACAAAACTTCGAGGATAAACTGGTTTAGATGAGATCGGGAGTTCTATTGCCATTTCAACTCTAAGACAAACCCCAATGATCGAAATTAATCTTGGTGCAAGGGGATAGACATTCCACTTGAGTATAGCCCGGCAAGAATCATCTGATTCTCAAATTGTATTTCTTCTTTTTGAGTCGAAAAGTACATATAGTCGGTTCACTTAAATACATATCTATGGATACAATTTAATGTATATAGAAATAAAGTGGACCGCGTAGGAAAAACGAAGGATGGGAAGACCCCATCAAGCCAAACAAGGGAGAGACAAAAAAGGTAACATGGGGCTAAGCCCCAATAGAGTCTATATGAGAAATCTGCCCTACTGCACCTAAGATATCCGAGCTATGCAAGTCGCAAGGTCTACACACAACTGGAGCATCCAAAGAAACATCACCTAATGTGATTGCTCTCTTATGGATTGCACCAGCCACTGCCCTATGTAGAGCAATGGACACACACTGTCTAAAATATGCTACAAAGTATGAAAGTGAGAGTGGTATCCCTTGACGCCTAACATGATAAGGTCTCGCGCACTCCCTGACAAATGTGTCAAATGCCATGTCCATCGCTCCATATAAGTCCAAGGCTAGAGGAACAAAGAGGTGACCTCGCTGCATGCCCCTATACTTGGAGACCTTGCGACAAGCTGCTGCGCTTGCCGCCCATCCAAGGGGATGGGTAATCACTCCTTCCAAAATTGTATCCCGTGTAGGGTCCATAATCACAACATCCGCTATTGTCACCTGATCATCTTGGACCAAGTATAAGTCTGCCTTGACACTTGTCGTCTGTAAAGCATACAAACGCTCCCTCCAAGCCAAGTATCCACTTTCTTGTGCCATAGCAAACACTATGTCCCTAATGGCATCATGGGTAGTTATCCTCTGTCCTCCAAAATAACACTGTGTCTTGTGGACCGCTGCTGCATCTAGTGTAGAACCACACTCACAAGTGAGTAATGAAGATGCAGATGGGTGGACCAAACCTAGGCAAAACCTCATCGCTATAGAGAAAGTAGTTGGTGCTAGTCGGAATGCCCTAATGGGATGAGGTAGGATGATCAACGAGAAATATTGGAAGAGAGTCTACCAAATGCCACATGCGGATCTCCTATAATTGAAGGTCATCCACATGGAGAACATCCTCTACAAGGGCAACATCTAGGAAGTGTGTGATAAAATCCTCCAATCTTACTGGCACTCCAAGAACACAAAGTCCATATGTGGATGTGATACACCCCTCTAGAAGCTCAAGGTGGGGAGGGATACCTAAAGGGGACCATGCCCTGCACTTTGACTCTCATGCCTACTAGATGTAACTTGGTAGTCAAGTAGTCAAAGGCATGCCTAATCTGATCTATAGGGCATACGATGTGTGTATCATCTACCAAGGAGGGAAATACACAACCTGGCATGGCCAAAGTAGTAGATAGGAGAGCTCTAAAGTGAGCCATGGCAAATAAGCCTCCCCCCCCAAAAGGATCTCCCTGACGTGTACCAACAGCTGACTCCAAGATGGTGACTCCTTCCTGTGAACCACCATGCTGGTAGTAAAGGGAAGCAAGAGAGCTGTAAAAAGAATGCACAAAAGGAATGAGACTCGCTAAGGATCCACCAGCCTCCCTAAGCTCTCTAAAGATGGATGCCCGTGAGACGCTATTAAAAGCATTCTCAACATCCACCTATAGGACAACCCACTCCGGATGGATATCTAGGAGTGCTCTAATGCCTAGAGATATAGCTTCACATCCACCAAGTGTAGCTACTCCAAACTGATGTGGACTAAAGTATTGTCTAAAGTGAGAACAACGTTGAAAGACAATGGTATGACTAACCAAATGCAAAAAGATCTTTCCAATAGCAATCGGTCTAATGCCTCTCATGTCATTCTCCATTGCGAGAAGTTGACTAGCACCTAACACTCGACTAATAGACATGGGAGTGTCTCCTCTTGCTACTGCTGTAGCCACTTGAAACAACTTGGTAAAACCACTAAAAGGATCATCTACCTGGAAGCAATCTCTAAGGTCCTCATAAACTATCCTTGACAAGCCTCCTTAGGAAAGGCGAGAGGCAATGCACAATGCTTGTGAAAATAGCGACCTATCAAGACATAAAGGCTGCTCAGGCTAATAAGCTAAGACCTCTAGTGGTAGTCCCTCTCCTGCTATAGGATGTAGTGAGCATAGGTAAGAGATAGTCTCATCAGTAGGACTCGCTATAGACAAAGGGTGTAGCGCTCGTGCTGCTCTACTAAACTCTCCCGCTTGACCCAATGTCCTACATCGTCGTAATTGAGTGGACTGTGTGGTATCATGTGGGGATGCCTATCTCCTAAATCATGTAGCCCTAATAGACTCCTCCTAAAGGGCTGCCCAATACCCCGCTCGGAATCAACAAAATCTAGCAGCCACCTCTCTATGCCCTGCACGTCCTCCTCTAGCACAACAAAGACACCATCAAAGGAGTAAAAGGAATAAGAACCATGCTAACTCATCCAAGGGATCACGTGCCAAACAATCAAGTGGTAGGCGAAAATCTTGTCTAGCCTCATCATGGAGTGTGCGGAGTAGCCTATGGAATAGCTGTGGACATGGAAAACTAGTCTCAAATAACCCCAAAATGCAACCCGCCTGAGAAGCTAACCACTCCCACGACTCAATCGGTATCCTTGGAACGATCAACGAAGGGATGAAAGAAGCGTGTATAATCCCGAGTGTCATTGTTGTTAATGTGGTTGCTTGTCTCATGTGAGCATCCCAAGTGGTCCAATCATAGTCCTTGTGCATCGTTCCCACATGGGTCTTTACCCCTTGTGAGGTAAAGCATCAGTGACACACCGAGCATGGTGTATCCTGACCCGCTCTAGGCAACCCCACATGGGCAAGTGTAGCCATGGCTAGCACAAGAATAATGATAGTAACACATGCTACTCCTCTTCATATCTCCCCATATCTGCAAAACCACAACCCCTCATATCCCAACTCACATAAGAAAACAATCTCTCCAAACCCTAAAATCTATAACTCTCATAACTTTCAATTTCCATCTCCAAAGTTTTCAAACTAAATTCCCATATACCTTAATCATGAAAACCAAGAGATTGGAAATGAAAATTTCTGACCCATCACTCTCAATGTATAATGATCAATCTAAACCCTAAAAAAAACTAAAAATCCTCATATTTTTCTACTCCATTCTTTATAGCTTCAATCTAGGTGCCAATGGAACTAGAATTGAAAAACAAAAATAATATACTATTCACTTGAGTGCTACGTACTAGAGAACCCTCAAAAAATATAGATATTGTCTCATGTCTCTCCCTCTCCTCTCTCGTCTCCACACTCTCCAGCAGCCTCTACAATCTCCCATAATTGGTCCACTATTCTGCTTTGCCGTCTTTGCTCTTGCTCCGGCAAGGGTGCAAGCTCTTGGATCCTAGCTCGACCGTGCATAAGGACTTTCCGACTTGCACCAGCTACTTTCTCTACAGCGATGAGGTTTTGCCTAGGTTTGGTCCACCCATCTGCATCTTCATTACTCACTTGTGAGTGTGTGTAATACCAAGAGCTAGCCATATGATCTAGATGTGAAATTTGGTTTGGTAACATCTAGAATGATGTCATACATGATGGTCAAAATAGATAAGATAGAAGTATCACCAAAAGAGTACTTCTACTAATAGGGCAGAATAGAAATAGACTTGAGAACCTTAGAACCAATAGCTAGACATATGATTTAAAGGTGAGAATTGGTTTGGTAACATCTGGAAGGATGTTACACATGATGGACTAAACAGATCAGAAAGAGATATCACCAAAAGGGGACTTCTACTAATAGAGTAGGAACCAAAATATGCTTGAAATCTTTGAAGGCAATTTCGGAGGCCTAAACGGATGAATTAGGCCTAAAAAATGTGCAGATCCCCCCCCCAACAGAAGAAAGGTTGGCCTTCCCTCCCCCTTGTTTGTCTCATTGAGAGCTTTCCAACGGTACCTTACTCACGTGATTCTGAGATTCCTACAAGAAGATTCCCTAAAAGATACCCTCCGGTCAAAGCTTGTTTGACCAACCAAATAGGACCTAGACCAGACATGTCACCCATCCAAGTAAGTAATCCAAGGGTGGAGCTTGCTGACATATCACCTATCTGTGTCCCTAATCCTATGGTGGAGCTTCCTTGGAGGAGATCCTCTTTGTCTATATAATAAAGAGAAGGTGCTCCTTTGGGGCATCGAATGTTTGAGTGTACAATCTGTGTTTTCTCTCTTCTCTTGTCCTTGAAGTATTACAATGTGGTTCTACACTAGATGCAGCAGCGGTCCACATGACACGGGGTCCTTTTGGAGGACAGAGGATAGCTACCCATGATGCCATTAGAGACATAATGTTTGCTATGGCACGAGAGAGTGGATACTTGACTTGGACGGAGCGTTCGTATGCTTTGTGGATGACACGTGTTAGGGCAGACTTATACTTGGTCCGAGATGATCAGGTGACAGTAGCGGATGTCGTGGTTACGGACCCTACGCGGGATACAGTTTCGGAGGGAGTGATTACCCATCTCCCTGGAGGGGCGGCGAGTGCAGCAGCAGGTCGCAAGGTCTCCAAGTATAGGGGCATGCAGCGAGGTCACCTCTTTGTTCCTCTAGCCTTGGACTTATATGGAGCGATGGACACGGCATTTGACACATTTGTCAAGGAGTGCACGAGAGCTCATCATGTTAGGCGCCAAGGAGTACCACTCTCACTTTCATACTTTGTAGCATATTTTAGACAGCGTGTGTCCATTGCTCTACAGAGTGTAGTGACTGGTGCAATCCATAGGAGAGCAATCACATTAGGTGATGTTTTTTTGGATGCTCCGGTTGTGTGTAGACCTTGCGACTTGCATAGCTCGGCTATCTTAGGTGCGGTAGGGCAGATTTCTCATATAGACTCTATTGGGGCTTAGCCCCATGTTACCTTTTTTGTCTCTCCCTTGTCCGGCTTGATGGGGTCTTCCCATCCTTCGTTTTTCCTACGCGGTCTCCTTCTTCGTTCTCTTCGCCCAGATGGTAAAAGAAGTGCAGTGTGATAGCTCAGGAGGGAAAAAAGGCGACTGCGTAGGAAAAATGAAGGATGGGAAGACCCCATCAAGCCTTACAAGGGAGAGACAAAAAAGGTAACATGGGGCTAAGCCCCATGGGAAGGATGAGTCTTATATAGAAAGGACGAGTCTTCTTATGAGGGAAGGATGAGTCTTATATAGAAAACACTAAAAGTTCAAAAGCTTCATTTCTCTACGAGTACTTTGAGACTGCAAATATAAACAGTTGACCTCTGACAAATCTACCGCTTTTTGCATGTGCAGTTTTGCTTATAAAGTACAGAAATAGTGCTCTAAAGGACATCCATAAGAGTCTACTGGATAACACGTTATAAGTACCGCTGTCTTTCGCCAGACCCTGACGAACTTCTTTGGATTGCTATGATTTACAAAATGGGAAACAGTGACCGAGGACGATAACAAGAAGGATGGGAAGACCCATCAAGCTGTATAAGGATAATGAGGCTAAAACCCAATAATAGCAAATAGTATTTACAAAAATTGGTGTTCGACTTACATTTATGACCGTCTCCATGCCCTGACAACAGCCCTTTGTGTGCATCACAATCTTGGTATCATAATTCCCGTTCTAGGATAAAGGTTTTGTGATACAGCATACAACCTGCTCGAAGATCTCGCCGAGCCTGTTCTTTTTAATTTCTTAAGGGGTCTTCGCATCTTCCGTTAGATGGAGTCTGTGTCTCGTTTTATCCTAGATAGGTAGAATGGATCCGGATGGCCAATAGTACAGCCCGTAAAGAAATACAAGGCACTAACTAACAAGAGCAAAAGGGACAGAGAGCCCGAGTCCCAACTTCGACACTTTGAACTCTTAACACTCTCGTAGAACAACTCTCACTCCTGGCTAAAGTTACAGAAGTCAACGGCAATTGCAAGTGACTTACGTTACTGTACACTGCGATTCTTGATTACTCAAACTTGTCTGCACAAGACATTGCTCCGTTCGCGCACGCCTCTCGTAACGCATGATCCGTGTGATAGCGTCACATCGTTCTGCCTGTGCAACTTTGGAAGAACCGAGAATTTTCTTCCACTGCCACGTGGTACTAGCGAAAGCACTTGTCTCCCTTCTTCTAATAGGGTCTCCCCATGCCTCATGTCTTCTACGTGAGCCTTTTTCTCTTCTTAGCTAATCGGCAGTGGCCACTTGTGTCAACCATGGCAGCTTGTCGGTGCAGAAGGCAACTACGTACACGTATAGTTTCTAGATCTTGAATAGTAGAGGGCTAGGATAGCGGATCTTTTGGCCAGGGAAAGGCTCCGACTAAACTGTTCTGCCAAGAGAGAGGTAGTGTAAGAAAGGACTTTTGGAGCCTTGTAAGTCGAAAGTTGTCCTCCCACTATCTTCATATTGTGGGAAAGTGGTTCTCTTAGTAATAGATAGTGATCTCATCCAAGTTAAAATGTCGAACTATTTTGTACACTTGGAAAGCCTTTCAAGGTAAGTTCTATACTTCTCCAAATTGTCATGGACAGATCTATATCCAATAATGAACTATATATGTATATATATATATATAGAGAGATTGTAAGAATACACCACATTTTTTACTAATACACCACATCTAGTGTGTAATATGGTGTGCGCGGTGTGATATTAAGTAAAAAAGTGTGATGTATCTAAAAATTCTCTATATTATATTCTTATTGCTTTGGTATTTCTGAAGGCTTCCAATGTACGGTCTAGATTCCCACAAATAGTTTTTGACTTTTGGAAAGTAGAGACAATGGAGATTGCTATCATAGGAGCCCAACCATTATGTCGTCTTTTGACTTAGCAGATGTTCCTAGCTACACTATGGGATATTAAAAAAATTTCAAAAAAGTCAACCTCATAGAACACAAGAAGGTTAAGAAGACCCCATCAAGCTATAAAGGGAGAGACAAAAGAGGTAAAATGGGACTAGGTTTCAATAGTGTCGATATGAGAAATCTACCTTACCGCACCCAAGATGTCCGAGCTATGCAAGTCATGAGGTCTACAAACTACTTGATCCTCTAAAGAAGCATCACCTAGAGTGATTGCTCTCCTATGGATTGCATCACCGAATGCTCTCTATAGAGCAATGGACACATGCTGTCTAAATTATGCTACAAAGTATGAGAGTGAGAATAGTACCTCATGGCATCTAATATGATAAGTTCTTATGCAGTTCTTAACAAATGTGTTGAATGCCATGTCCATCGCTCCATATAACTCCAAGACTAGTGGAACAAAGAGGTGACCTTGCTGCATACCCCTATACTTTGGAGACTTTGTGTGGTATCGCACCACTCGCCGCCCATCCAGGAAGATGAGCAATCGCTCGCTCCAACAATGCATCCCGCATAGAGTCAATAACCACAACATCCGCCATTATCACCTGATCATCTTGGACTAAGTATAAATCTACTTTGACATGTGTCATTTGCAAAAAATATGAACACTCCTTCCAAGTAAGGTATCCACTCTCTTGAACCGTAGCAAACACTATATCCTTGATGGCATCACGAGTAGCTATCCTCTATCTTTCATAAGGACATCACATTATATGGACCATTGTTACTGTGTAGAATCACACTCACAAGCGAGTTACAAAGATGCATACTGGTGAATCCAACCTGGGCAAAATTTCATCGCTGTAGAGAAAATGGATGGTGCAAATCAAAATGCCAAAATGGATGGTGCAAATCAAAATGCCTTAATGCTCAGTCGAGCTAGGATCCAAAAAACTATGCTCTAGCTGGATCAAGAACGAAGTAAGGCTCTAGTGACCTGATAACGAAAACATGCTTTAGTGACCCGAGGAGTGGAAGAGACTATTGGATTAGAGAAAGACCGAGAAAATAACCCGAGTTGCAGACACTGTCTAGAATGGCGGAATCCTAGGTGGCGACTTGTGAGTGGCCCGAAAGTTTGTTCTGGACGAAGAGGGGAAGGTCTCGAGGAAACCCTAGAATTGCTACGACGGGAGAAAACTGGATGCCTTGGTTTGGCTTGGCTTGTCTTGGCGCCTTGAGAGCTTCTAGCTATGGCTGAGCGTAGACGTGGGGGTTTAGTGGGCGGGAATAGAGGAGGCCAAGGCTTTAGGAGGCCCTCCACGGCACATGGAGTCAAGGACGGACAACTGCTGAAATTTGGCGGAATGCGAGAAGACGTGGCAGTTCCTTTCGATGAGAAAAGGGCTGCAGAGTTTAGTGTCAAGATCTTGATGAGCGGACGACGAGCTTTAGATTCTGCAGCAGCGCTGGGTTACTTTTGCCGCAGATTGCTGCGACTCTTCCTGCCGCATATTGGGTCTTAAGAAGTTTGTCCGCGGGTACGGCGTGCTGTTGAGAGTTGGGATAATCCATCCCTATGACCGGTACTTGTACATATGATAATGATGATGATCAAATAACTTCCAAGCTACAACGTAGCGCCAACACGAGGCCGGCTTGCTTGCTTCTTCCTGAGAAACAGCAGGCGTCTTCTCTAATTTTTAGAAAATCGTAAATGTGACTTCCGCTTGATTGACTGAACCGGGGAGTGGAGCAGGAGGCAGGAATGTTGGACCGGATGAAAGGTTGTGTGCACAGGGGCGAGAGAAAGATAGAGAAGAATAAGTGCGTAGCAGCGTTTTCCACTACATGACTATCAGGAGATTGACACAGCGGCTTGCAATACAAGCTGCGCGGTTCACGAGTTTAGAGAAGGAGTTTGGAGAAGATGAGGTCTGCCGTGAGGTTAGTTCGTGGCATTCGAGTGCATGCACAGGTTGCGAGGAGCGCCTCTGCTGTTTCGAGTCGTTCTTTCTGTTCCCAGAGTGAATCTTCGATCGAGGGCCCGATTAACTTTGAGTTCAATTCGAGAGGAATAAGTAAGACATGTAATTCCAGCACTTGGAGAGAGTTTTCGTCGTCTGCGGCGGATTCTCTCGCAGGTCAGTGGGTTTTCTTCTAGTTTGTATCGCTCAATTTTCAGCAAGCTCTGGATTGTTGTTGATTTGGCTTATTGACATTCAAAGTATTTGGAGTGATATCAAGTGTGCGAGTGTTCGAATTCTTTCATTGACGTGCCAGAATGATTTATCGCAGACAGTAGCTTCAGGGCTCGTGATGCAGTTGGTCCTTTGGCAGAATATGAGCGTCGAATTGCTACCGGGGATCTCAAGCCTGGGGATAAATATCAGGTGAGCCTAGTCTTCATCAATCATTTTGAAGTCACACGTGGATGATAATTTTTTTGCTGGAGGAATCAGTGCTCGGTGTCAAGAGGTCTCGCTACTTTAGTGAATTATCTGCCCTTGCATATCCTTTATGTGATGTGCACGCCGTTCTCACGTTCTAAGTTGTGCTTCCATTCGCGCTTGGACTCTTCTACTTCTTTGCTCACGTCTTTAATTTCTCAGTCTGGTTGGTTTTAAATACTGTCCGTCTATGATCAGGAGGATGCATTAAGAGCTCTTCAAGCTCTGTATGATGTTCTCCTCAGCACGGCAGCGGAGGCGGGCTTGGAAAAAGGTTCTTCGGATCCCCAGGAAGGATCGAGGTGAGTTAATGTCTAAACTTGCCTGCTTTGCTTCACGTCGGCGTTTCGTACGCTAGTTCTACTTCAATCAGATCTGCCATGCGCCAGGGCCATGAGTTGAATGTTCAAGATTCAGAATTTATCTGTCGGTTGTTGACGTTTCTGACGGTAGTCGGGTATCATCATTACAGCGGAGGTTGGTTTTCACGGCTGATACCTCAATGGACAGTACAGCCTTCCGTTCGTGGTCTGTACTTATACGGAGGCGTCGGGACAGGCAAAACTATGCTTATGGATATGTTTTATGACGAACTGTAAGTTTCTTCCAAAGAAGTCCATTGGAGAGCTTGAGGTGTGTAGATGTTTAAATTTGACGCACCTCCAAGATGTTGAATCCTCTTGAGGATTGCAAATGTATTAAAAATTATTGCTGCTTCGAGTAGGCTTGACTACGTCCTCTTCACGCTTATTCTTGTGCTCAGACTGACTTGATGGATATCTGGAAGAATTATGAACCTAGACACTATCATCGCTGGCCGTTACAACTACTCATCTTTATTTGCTTATAATTGAATCGTTGGGTTGACTTCCATGCTATCGATGGCTGGCATCTATAGTATATATCACATTCGGTACACGTTTTACCGGCAAGCGAGCCGCTTGATTTGAGTAATCCTGTACATCTTTCCAACTAGCACGGACCTAAATTTCATTACCTGTTTTAAACTTTCAGAGTAGAGGAAGAAAATGACAGATTACGATTGGCTGCGGAGAACTCATTCTCTAGTTAGAAAAAGATAGCGATAGAGCTATCTTGGACTTTTAGCAATTGAACTAAAAGCTGATATCAAGCTTGCAAAGTACGGATGCTCAAGCCAACTTGTCAAAATATAACTTGTGCCTTACATGACTGTTCTGCAGGCCGAAAACCTGGAGGAAAAAGAGAATCCATTTTCACGACTTCATGCTCGACGTACATTCCAGCCTGCAGGTATGGTGAACCAGGAATAGGATTGGGATAGACGGTCTGCAGTTCGAGAAAGTAGTCATTGAAGGCTAAAGCCTTGGGGTAGCAGATTTAGGCTCAGAGAGGGTAGGCTAGAGAGGTTGATCACAACCTCATAGACTCTTTCATCTCTGCCATGTCCGTTACATCAAAGAGATTCCTAATGGCCCAATCGGTTTAAGTTTCAGATAGTTAGACAGATTCAGCCATTCGTCGTACAATTTCTCGGTTGGGCAGACCCCGCAGTTACACTCCATGCTTACCCACTTCAATCTTAACATAGAGCGCAGATGTACACACCTGCAGGTTATGTACTCTGTCAGTCAGGATTTCAACATGCTCGTCGAGTTTGCTGACGTTTGCTGGTGAAAGTGAGAGGCATTTGATCAGGACTCTCTTGAACCTATAGGGATTGATAAGCCAGCTATATTCTGCGGCCAATCCATTGAGTTACAGGAGCATGTCGAACTCAGAGCCCCATGGCTGGTCCAGAAGAGATTAGTCAGTGTAAGGACCCAAGATTGAGGATACCTGCACCTACTCCCTCCTAATAAAACCCATCCGCATTTTGCAGTTTCTGCTTACTGATGAGGATGGTTTTGATCGTGTAGTATGTTGGTATCGACAATAAGTGCTTGCTCCGTGTGAGTTGACCTTTGGATTCTTGCATGGTTCATTATTTTTAAAGTTTATCTCGTGCGCCTTCTTGCTTTGTCAGAAAACCAAGAATCAATCGGATCCTCTGTCAGTTGTCGCCGATGAAATTGCTAGTGAATCGATTTTGTTATGTGTCGACGAATTCATGGTGAGAAAATATCTACACTTTCTCGACAATGCAAGAATGTTTCACTTGGAGAAGGTTTTGTTCCTTCATTTTGCTTATTTCGGATGACCGTCTTGCTCTTCCAAGATACTTGGGTCAGATCTGGTTTATATTTTTCCAGCGAAGTAAGTGGAAAGTTTATAAAGAATTTGGCTGTTGTATTGAAGTCTGACTGTGAATTCGCTATCTTGTTGACAGGTTACTGATGTAGCGGACGCTTTAATTTTGAATCGCCTTTTTGATCATCTCTTCAAAAAGGGAATAGTGAGTGAATCTAGACTCAATGATCCCTTCCTGGTGCCGTCTCATGTGAATATCAAGCAAACTTCGCAGCTCGTGCATAAATACAAAAGTGAAATATTCGCGTCGATGTTCGTTGTCAAAAGTTAATCTACTGGAATAACACAGACTCAACTTAAATCATGTCTTCGTTCCTACGAAACGAGAGAGACATATTGTAAATTTGTCCTGACGGACTTCATGATTGCTGGTGGTGCAGATTTTAGTCTCTACGTCAAACAGGCATCCTGATCAACTTTATGAAGGAGGCCTGCAGCGAGACTTGTTTCTTCCTTTCATCGCTAATTTAAAGGTATACGCTCTGGAGCTTATGTTTTCTATAAGAATTGAATGGTCTATCTCAGAATGACGTCTGGCGTAATGGAGAAAAAACTATGTTATAAGATTGGAAGAACCCAGATTCTACAATGCCCGAGAGTGTAGTCACCGACTGACACTTTTTATGCTCCTTAGATCCCCGCCCTGACACTCTATAGAGTTATGGCAGAAACTCGGTACGAGGGGTACTGGCACTCCTCCTATCCAGCTACTCCGCCACTATGAGGCTATCGATGAAGTGATAGTGTTTTCGTACAGACTTCTAATGAAGGTCTGGCTACTTCCGTTCGGTGATTAGTTAATGGACAAATATTGTCACTCAGTATAGAGTAAGACATTCCCTCGTTCTGATATACTTGTCTTCTGTAATGATCTAAAAGCGCTGTGCGAAGGGTTTCCCAATGTTTTACTGTATTCTGCCATTGTCATGTAATGGCGTCGTCTGATCCTGAGTCCCGACAAGGTGCAAGTAAAACAAAAGATGCCCATTGAACCAATGGTCGGTCCTTTCGGGTATGAAACCGTGTTTGAGGGGTAATCTAAATTGAGCTTATTATAACATTAGACAATTCCAATACTTCGTACGTTCCTTAGATAAGAAAGAAAGCCTAAGACTAGTTTGTCTTTGGAATCATCTAAGGAGGTCTGCAGTGGTTCTAGGTTTGTGTGTGAGGTCGTTCACGTGAATACCAGGTTTCAGAGCAATTTCAGCTCGAACAAAGGCATAACTCGTCTCTTTCTGTAACGTCCAGAGTCGTTGTGTGGTACATGAAATTGGATCATCGACAGATTATCGCAAGCTCACAGCAGTAAGTATCCAAACATTTTATCAAATAAGCATTCGATTTCTATGTACGAGCACTACTTGGTGTCTGTGCCAGGAAAGGTTGACTCTATGCATATTGAACGTATAGTTGCTGTCATTTGTCTGTACGTCTCGTGTTTGTTATTGCACTGACTGCCCCTATAAGTCTTGCAAACGGGTCGGAACTTTTCGCACGTTTCACATGATGCTAACCATTATGTTGCTATCCAGGCCGAACAAGGAATGTACTTTGTAGGACCAGAGGCATCTGAATATCTGCAGCATAAATTTCGTCAGACTATAAATGGAGAGGAACCACGACCAACAACTGTGGAACTCCGAATGGGTCGTAAGCTGCAGGTATTCAAGCGGTGCCAATCACTGTTTAATGCACTCATCACTGACCAGAATCTCCAGATGTTGGGTACACGACTTTTGCAACCCTCTTGATATTGGTGCGGACTTGCAGGTGCCGCTAGCAGCTGACGGGTGTGCCCTATTTCAATTCCATGAGCTTTGCGAGATGCCTTTAGGTGCTGCTGATTACATCGGACTTTTCCGTAAGTTCGTGCTTGGATTTGAATGGGCCTGTATGCTTTGTACTAAATAGAACAATAAAACCAGCGAACGGCTTCCCCCTTTCCGTCCTTGAAGCTTCTTGTACTGATTAGGCATAGATTGCAGTTCACCGGAATAGAGGGACAGTCGGGATGACCTTGAACGAAGTGCTGTAGATGTATGTAGCAATGATTTTCTGCAAAAGGTCTTTCTTCTTATGTTAAAAGTTGCTCACGGAATCCCTGTAACTGGATCTTGCGCAGAAAAATTTCATACCCTGGCACTGGACGGGGTACCTAAATTCGGCTCCCATAATCGGGCTGCAGCTTATCGGTTTACCACATTGATCGATGTAAGTCTTTTCATTGGATGAAGCTCATGAGGGGAAGTTATGGACCTACCCTACATACATCTGAAACGTTCATAATGTGCAAGGCTTTGTGTCAACTACTAGATCGATCAATTTCTTCCTTTTATTCTGGAAACAGTCGAGTTTAAAAGGGATCTGATGGAATTACCGATACAGGTACTGTATGAGCACAAGGCCAGATTCATGTGTTCTGCAGAGGCTACACCTGTGGAACTGTTTGAAAAGGTTGTCCCAATATCTGAAGCGCCAAAAACCAGGAGGACTTCATCAAGGTCAAAGACCCATGAGGATGCAGATATTCTAGTGGATAACGACTTGGGCTTCACAAAGGACCGCACCATCAGCAGGTAGCTTAGTTTTTCTTTATCGGTGTATCTGGTGCAAAGGATCTGACATGCTACCTTGCAGCAGGCGGATGGCTATAACTGAGGTTTGTTACAACTCATGTCTGCAGATTAACAGAGATAAACAGCTCAGAGTATCAAGAGGATCATGCTACAGCGTACAATCGCTATCCAAACCCGGCAGCGACGGGTACTGATACTTGATACCGATTATCTTTTAAAGATAATCGGGATTGAATTGCGAGTAAAAAGAGGATTCTGGATACGGTCTGCCATCATCGGGCCTAAGACTAAGACAAAGGTTCTTTGTGATTGTTTGAATCTTCAGGGTAGATGCTGAGAGAAATTTAGGATCCGGACAAAGGTCCTTGTTCTGAGCTGCTGTCCTTAACGTCGAAAAATCGGGACGATTTTTCGCCCGAGTTTTTGACCAGGAGTCCCACGGTTAATCTTCAGACAAGCAAAGGTGCAGTTCAGGGTTCTGTAGTTTATCAAAAAATTGTCACATTTTTGTCTCTGTTAATGGTGGTGTGCCATCAGTTGACTAGGCTTGATGCATTTCAAGAGTACAGCTACGCCAATTATTGTACAGCTAATTGAGAAATATAGGGAAAGGATAACAAAGATCTTGCCACTTGCAATTGGGAACCTCGACAGACACTCGAGAACAAGTGGTGAAGAGATCTGACATTTATTGCAAGTGCTTAAGATGATCTCAAGACCTGGGGTCTTAAATGCGAGTGACTTTCTTGGATTCATAGGGAGAAAAACTTCAATTACTGGTTTTACCTTGTAAATGACTCCTGGAAGACTCCTGGTGGTTGTACCATTACTGATGTATACCATTCATCCATGGAGCTTGAACAGACTTGGGCTATCATCGTTTGCACCCTGGTTCGTATCCTCGTCAACCAGGTCTAGCTCTCCCATGAAATTCTCAATCGAGAAGCAGTAGGTTGTATATACCTTTACATATCAATAGATATTTGTAGATAAGATCAGAGAAACATTGTTGTTGTTGTCGTCGCTGTTGCTCACATGAAATGTTTGGATGGCACATTCTGGAGTCCTTTTGCTATGAGTATTTGCCAGATGACATGAGTGCGGAGAAACTCAAGAAATAAATCACGTTGAAGTCATTCATTATAGTATGATGTGAACCTTTCTTCCTAATCTTTGAAGTAGATGGTCTATCCTCAGTCATTCTGACTTCTTATGTATCAGACATCCTAGCACTCAGCTTTTCTAGTCTCACCAAAGTAGACATTCTTGATTGCACTCAGCAATATTCAACTCACTTCCTCTAGTCTCACCAAAGTAGACAATCCTGATTGCACTCAGCAATATTCAGCAACTCACTCTCTCTCAGAGTTTTCAAAGATAGTACACAGTAGCACTCATGCAGTATGAAAAGCACCTCAGTGGTAAGCAGCATAGAACACCCAAAACAAGGTACAAGGTGCTAAGAATGATCCTTGTATGAGAACTTACCTTAGAGCAGAGAGCACTCATATATATGCACAAGCAAGCTCTAGAAGGTTGCTTTGCAGAGCCCTAATTAGCCTCACTTCACCTTAATCATGTATCTAGCCTAATCATGTAGCTAGTCACTAAGCTAGAGATTATCAAAACTAACACTCCCACTGAATGAGAGTATAGGACTATTCCCATTTCTACAGCACATTTTATGTGTTTATCTTTAGGTAATGCTTTTGTAAACACATTGGCTTTCATCTCTTGTGTAGGACAGTAAACTAACTTTACTACATTCTCCTTCTCTTTCTCCTCTACAAATCTTCTTCTAATCTCAATATGCTTAGTCCTTGGGTGATGTACAAGGTTTTTGCTGAGTGCTATACTTCATGTATTGTCACAATACAATGTAGTAGGACTCTCCTGCTCAAAACCCAACTCCTTAAGAAGTCTCCTATTCTAGATGACTTCTTGAGTAGCATTTGAGGCAGCCATAAATTTTGCCTCAATAGTAGACAATGCAACAAATTTTTGATGTTTACTACGCCAGCTAATTGCTCCACCATTAAGCATGATGACATATCTACTAGTTGATCTATTGTTATTTGTGTCATCTCCCCAACTAGCATCTGTATATGCTTCAAGTGTAGAAGCAAGTATGTTTCCTTGCTTTCTGTACTCCAAGAATGCATCTTGAGTACCTTTTAAGTACCTGAATACTCTCTTAATACCTTTCCAATGTACTTGTGCAGGGTTGCTAGTATATCTAGTTAGTGCTCCCATTGCATAGCAAATATCTGGTCTTGTATAGACCATTGATAAACATTAGAGAACCAAGAGCACTCTGATACAACACTTTGTCACAAAGATTCATCTCTCCATCTATGATTTTGTTGTGCTTCCACCCCATATCAAGAGGTGTAGAGACAAGATTCGCCTTTGTCATCTGATACTTAGCTAGTATGGATCTCACATACTATGGTTGACTAATTCGGATCCATCTTGCTTCTCTATCTCTACTCACTTTGATTCCCAAAATGAGTTTTACAGGACCAAGAATAGTCATCTCAAAAACAGAACACAAGAAATCTATCACTCCTTTGATACTTTCATTGTTCCTCAACAGTAATAGATCATCTACATATAAAGCTATGTATACATCATCTCTAGTATACACACTCATTTCAGAATCTGCTTGTTTGAAATCCTGTTCTCTCAAGTATGAGTCTAGTTTCTCATACCAGGCTCTAGGAGCTTGCTTAAGACCATATAAAGCCTTCTTAAGCACGCATACTTTTCCTTTGCCTTCAGTATATCCATCTAGAACATCCATGTAGATAGTCTCTCTCAAATCTCCATTGAGAAAGGCTGTTTTCACATCTAACTGCTCCACTTCCCAATCTCTCTATGCAGCAAGAGCTAAAAGCATGCGAATAGATCCATACCTGGCAACTAGTGCAAATTTTTTTGAATAATCTATTGATGCTTTCTGATTAAAGCCCTTTGCAACAAGTCTTGCCTTGTACTTCAGGATCTCATTCTCAGCTCCACGTTTGACCCTAAAATCCCATTTACAACCAATTGCTTTCCTACCTGGTGGTAAATCAGCTAGTACCCATGTACCATTAGTCTGAAGAGACTTATTCTCTTCTGCTATAGCCAACTCCCACTAACTCGAATCTGGTCTGAGCAAAGCTTGTTGTAAAGTGTCTGGATCACAATCTTCATGACAGATGTAAGATTCATCTAACATCTCTTCTAATAGAAAGCCAAGTCTGTCAATAGGTTTTCTATCTCTTTGTGATCTTCTTGGCTCTGTGCCGAGAAGTTTCATGTCATCTTTTGACATCTTCAAAATCTCACTCAAAGATTTTGCATCTATAGTTTGCTTCTGGGAGTCTTCTTTTGTGATATCAGAATCAGATACCACCGTTTGTTTAGGCCTTCTTGTATACACCTCCAGACTCTCCTTTGGTGAACCATCAACTTCAGGTAGAGATTGCTCTTATGATGATTTATCTGAAAATTTGACTCTGCAGCTTGGGAAGATAGGTCGATCAGGCTGATCATACTGATCAGCTTGCTTTTGCAACTCATCACTGTTCTCACTCCAAGTCCTCAATTCATCAAAGAGTACATCTCTACTTCTGATGATCTGTTAGACTTAGGATTGTACAGAAGATATCCTTTCAGTCCCTCTTCATATCCTACAAAGAGCATTCTCTCAGCTTTCTTTGGGAACTTCCTCCTTTGCTCCTTGGGAATATGAACATAGGCAGGACATCCAAAAACCTTCAAAGTTGAAAGATTAGGTTTCTTACCACTCCAACATTCTTCAAGAGTTCTTCCTTGCAATGCTGTGGTACCACTGATATTTCTAAGGTAATTTGCAATGCTAATTGCAGCACCCCAAAACTTTCTCTCCAGCTTGGCATGTTGGAGCATGGCCAATTCTTTGTCCACCAGTGTCCTATTCAACCTTTTTGCAACTCCATTCTGTGCAGGACTGTCTTTGGCTGTACAGTCAAGAAGGATTCCTTTCTTTGATAGAAAAGAGAGGAATTCTTCATTCTTGTACTCTCTGCCTCCATCTGTTCTCAATCTCTTGACTTTCCTCCCAGTCTGCAACTCAGTCATGGCTACAACTTTTGGAATTTTTGCCGCACTTCATCCTTGCTTTTCATGAGATAGATAAAGCTCTTTCTACTGTAATCATCCACAAAGGAAATATAGTAGGCTACTCCACTCAATGACTTCTCAGTCATGTATCCCCATACATCAGAATGTATGACATCTAGAAGACCAGAAGCTCTAAATGAAGATTTCTTGGGGATAGGAGCCTTGTGTGCCTTACCTTTTGCACACCCAATGCAAAACTTGAGTTTTCCTTTGGGATCCAGTTTCAACCCATCCACTACCTTCTCTAAGCATATAGGTTTCGCATTGACAAGTGCTCTAACCTCAAATGCCACAGATGGATATCATTTTTGTTTTCTGCTACCAATGCAGAATCAGAACAATCAGCTTCCATCAACTTGAACAGCTTCCCTCTGGCAATGCCATATCCAAGGACCAGCTCTCCTTTCTTCAAAGTGCATTGATTTCTATTGCTTTCAAACAGAACATCCACTCCATGCTCCATGAGGCGATGTACTGATATCAAGTTCTTGGTGTAATCTGGAACATAGATCACATCTTCCAAATAGCTCTTACAATAGCTTGTGTTAGATCTTGTCATGAAGGCAATAGGAACTTTGCCAGTTCCTAACATTGGATTTAGAATCCCAAGTCCACAACGAACACTCTTGGGAATCTTCAGAGGTTGAAGAGTTGAGAACGGCTCCTTCTGGTAATAGATATGAGAGGTGGCTCTAGAATCCAAGAACCATCTAGAACCATTTGTGGACAACTGCAATTCTGCCAACATTCCACAATCTAGCTCTTCTACTGAGTACTCCTCCTTATCGCTCTTTATCTCATTGCACTCCTCTGTGTTGTAAGTTGAACTTGCAAATTTTTTACCTCTTATTGGTTGAGGTCCCTTGCCTACCTTCTCCAACTCTCGTTCTCTCCTTTCTCCTCTCTTGGGACATATAGGTGCAACATGACCTTTCTCATGATAGAAATAACATATCATGTTAACAACACTACTAACCCCTTTACCAGATTTACTCACTCTAGATTGCTCTGGTTTGCTCACTCTTCTATCTGGCACTCTCCTTGACTGAGAAGATGCATTGAACAAAGCATAATCTCCCAAATCATTGAACTTCATCTCTAGGTCTTCTTTGTCTCTGCTAAACACCAATAATCTATTTATCACATAATCCCATGTGACAACTTCAACAGTTAGAACTTTTGGAGCTACTTTGATAGGTTGGTAGCTTGGACGGAGAGTCTTCAAGAGATGATTGATCTCATATTTCTTTGTAAGGGGACACCCATCTTCCTTGACACTCTTGAAGACCTTATGTAACTTTGACAAGTGCAAAGTAAAGTCTTCACCATCTGCAAGTTTAGTGTTCCACATCCCATCCCAGATCCTACTGGAACTTTCCAACCTCTCAATAGAATAAAAATTCTTGAGTTTGCGCCAGATCTCCCAACTCCAAGCATAAGTTTCTATTAGGTCTCTGACTGGCTCTTACATAGCCCTTAGCAGGAACCTCCTAATAGTAGAATGATTGATTCTCCACTCCTTGTTGGACTCAAGTTCATCTATATCATGAACTTCTAATGCCAAGTCCAAACAGTCATAACTGTCTAGGATACACTTCACATCCAAAGCCCAGGCTTTGTAATTAGTGTTTCCTAGTTTCTCTATTTCTCTAAGTTCTCCTATCAACCCCAATGGTTATTGTGTGCCTATAACCTGATGTAAACCTTTCTTCCTAGTTTTTGAAGTAGATGGTCTATCCTCAGTCATTCTGATTTCTTATGTATCAGACATCTTAGCACTTAGCTTTCCTAGTCTCACCAAAGTAGACACTCATGATTACACTCAGCAATATTCAACTCACTCTCTGTCCCACCATTTGTAGTGCCGCATCTAGATGCTCAGACATTGGAGTTCCAGTGATAGTAGTTAGAGTTATTTCAACAGTTTCTCAAAGACTACTTTCCGACGGTTAGATTTTGTGTTTGGGGTATTGACTTCATGGTGGGGCCCACCGTCACTTTGCACCGTCGAGTGTGCCGTCAGCGGGACCATTAGGGTTTCAGAGCTAGCTCAAGTCCAGGGGGTATAGTTTCAAAGTGAGCTCCGGAGAGCTCACTTCTCTGATGTTGAGCCTTCGAGTTCTTGGCTATGGTGGACAGAGGCCGGCGAGCGTCACCTGGATTCTCTATACTTGAGTGGGTGTGGCTTGACTGTAATCAGTGCTCAGTTGTTGGCAGTTTATAGAGTGACAGATCAAGTATTGATCTGAGTTGAGTTGAGTTGAGAGTGGTAAGCAATCTGATTACATCAGAGAAGTGAAGTCAGGGGGAAATTGGGTGCAAGAACTTTGAGTGTTGGTGGTATCTCCAAGCTCGGTGGATCATTGGTAGCTCGATTCAAGTTCAATGTTTCCCTAGTGTGCAAAAGCTCGTTCAATTGATGTAGATTTGGCAGTTAGGTGGACGGTGTGCGGAAGTGCTGACCAAATTTTGAGCAAAGAAGGAGCAAATTTCGAGCAGTGGTTGTGATTTTGAACTCAGGAGGTGAATGCATGACCAATTTGCTACGAGTTAGGCTCAGAAAGTCAAATTGAAAGTGGAGTTGGAAAGCTATTCTCATGAATTTGTGATTTGGAAAATTGTCAATTTGGCTCGAGTGGAAAGTTAGCGGGGGATTCGGCGGACAGCCAACTTTAGGGTTTACGTCAGATTTTGGCCAGATTTGGAGGACTTTTGCTAGTTTGGAGGACTTTCGCAGATTTGGAGAAGTTTTGCTAATTTTGGAGGAGGTTCGAAGTGGCAACAAGAAAGGCCTCATTTGGGCATTTAGAGGCTTCGAGGCATAGGGCTGTGGGCTATGAGAGGCTACGAAGGCCTAGAAGGGCCAACAAGCCAGCTTGCTGGCGTGAGACTAGCTAGTTTAGAGTAGATCTTGGTCATTGGTTGGCAAAATCTATCTTTCCTGCTAGATTGTGCGCAATAGGGTTTGACCCCTAGATCTCTTGTTCCTAGACTGGTGCCCTAGCCAACTGGTCCACCCTCACTTGTTGTCATAGTGACTGTGCCATTGTTATCTATACACATGTAGCTTTGGCTAGGAGAGGCAGTTTGATCACATTCTTGGTGATCCTGGTAGTTTAGGACTCAGATATGAACTTCTCTTATGTCAAATGCCAAATGGTGGCAGAGTCAGTCCCGTGTTGTGTTATGAGATGGAGGGTTTTCGTTTAGATTTCTTGTGATTGGACCCCCTCCATTCTTTGCTTCCTGTTTGTGTACCATGTTTGTGTGAGGTGCCCTAACTTTTGAGCGTTGGTGCTCTGGTGTGCTCTTGGTGGTGAGGCTAGAGTGATGACTAGTGAAACTACCTTTGTTTCTCTTCCGTGAGGTAGGAAGTGATGACCTGCAGACCGTGAGAGTGTGTGTTATGATGGCAGGTTACAGGTTGCCCTTTCCCATAGTGTAGTTATCTCGGTCAGAGTTACATTAGTGTGTGGTGCTTAGTTGGTGTTGGCACGTGGTGGTGTTGGCACTTGGTGGGGCACTTGCGATTGCAGTTGGTGGTTCGGGTTTGCTGTTGGGGTTACTTTGTCACGACAGAGTTCTTTGAAGATTCTAGAGGAGTTAGCCATGTAGTACGTAGTGGGTTTACTCGAAGTGGTGCTCGGTATCAGCCTGTATCTCAAGTCCCAATGAGGGAGGAGATTGACTCTAAGTTGGAGTTCAACACATGAGTTGATTCAGTTGAGAGTGCACTTGGTATGTCCACACCGTTGTTGTGGGACATGGATGAGATTTATGGGGTCTCCAAAGGCCCTAGACGTTACTCTGGTACAGTGGGTACCATTGAGTTTGATGACTTCATCCAGGAGTTTGATAGTTGGTGTGATCTACAACAGATGTGGAACCCAACTTTGTTCACACCCTTCATGGCATGGAAGGGGTTGTTTCAACACTTGGAGGGTCTGCCGATGGATGACTACCATGAGTTCAGGAGAGCTCATTTGGAAGAGATTGAGTTATGGAGACAATATTGGTCTCCACACTATGTCTCCATCATTTCAGGCTTGGTGGCCAGGAGTAGATCGGCTGTACCTATGAGTTCTAGCTCAAGTAGTGTGGGTAGAGCTAGTGGAGGTGCACTAGCTGGAGATAGTGCTACTACGAGTGGAGGTACCGCTGTAGGAGGTAGTGTGGTACCGGGGTTTAACCCCATGGTGGAGTTCTTCCTATGTTTGAGGCAGAACTACCAGGGAGTACGGACTGACAAGCTGAGGAGCTTGTAGGAGTTCCAGCGGAATGCTGGAGAGAGCCTATGCAAGGCATACACTCGCATGAGGCGGCTGATCAGTTTCACTCAAGGAGTTACTGAGGCCCAGGCAGTCCAATTTTGATATGGGATACTGGACAGGGAGTTGCGACATAGAGTTTGTGATGCTACATTGTTGCAGGCTACTTCGCCCACTTTGGTTTGGCTGAGCATATTGAGCTCAACATGGTGGAGGAGAGAGTGGTGACATCTGGATTTGGTAGGGAGACCTCATCCACGGTTGTGACTTCTTCTAGAGTGCAGCAGAGTGCACCATGCCCAGTAGGTTTTCGAGGACAGGGTGGACAGCCCAGATCCTATGGAGCGAGTGGAGGGCCTAGTGGAGTTAGACCCTTACCCTCATTTTTGGGTCAGCAACAGCCAGTGAGTGGTGGTGTTGCTTGTTGGACTTGTGGTGGACCTCATCATCGGAGAGAGTGTACTCAAGGCAGTGGACCTGATACCTCGGGTGCATCACAACCAGCACTGCCACAGATTTGGTCACACTAGTGACCGATGTTTTGACCTACACCCGGAGTTACGGAGTGGTAGGGCTGCTATGGCAGGTAGTAGAGGAGCTCCAGTCCATGGAGGACGAGGTGGTAGAGGTGGTGGTAGAGGATCTACACCTAGTAGGGGTACAGTACCTACCCTTACTTCTGACACAGTTATGGCTACTCGGATTGAGCAATTGGAGCAGAGATTGGCTAGTATGGCTATTGCTCAAAGGAGATCAGATTTGGGTGCTGAGGCTTCCACCTCATATGCTGGTGATAGAGATGCTTTGGACTTCATGTGTAGAGCAACACAGGTGGATGCATCTGTAGCAATGACTAGGAGTGCAGTACGTGCTCCAGAGCCTAGAGGAGCATCAATGGAGTTGGACCTACAAAGAGGAGAGGTTGGGAGACATGTCAGACTTCCCCAATCTTTCACACTATGTGAGGCATTACAGATGACATCCATGGTTCTTAGACGTCCCAGTGTAGGTGTGGTAGGTGGTGATGGAGTACATGATGGACTATCTGCTAGTCAGCCACCTGCTACTACACAGACTAAGTCTAGCATGATGTTGGGGGGCGGCTCAACTGATTATGCGGCGTCCTTTGTTTTTGGGAGTTGACCTAGCACTAATATTCCGGTTGGCTGCCACGTTGTATGAGAGTAGGGATGGTGCAATTCCTACTACTAGAGCAGAGGTGGTTGGTAGTGGAGCTGACTTGGTTGAGGAGCATGGGATCCATTCAGCAACCAGTGGTTTATGGCAGGCAGTAGCGGCTAGACTAGAGGAGTTGCCAGCTAGACCGGCCTTTGAGAGAGTGCGGTTCACACCTAGTGTTATCCATTTATTGGATACCTGGTGTTCTCCATTCATTGGATAACCAGAGGAGGATTTTCCATTTGGTGGGACCTTTAGAGAAGGGCTATACACGACAGAGAGTCTTGTTAGACTCTGGTGCACAGCCTCTTATGTTGGGGAAGGCTGCAGTTGTCGGTCTGGAGTTACGGAAGACCGATGTGGAGAGGTGTCCATTTCAGATCCAGACATCTCTATGTGGTGGCTCGACATAGTACATCATACATGGAGAGCTTGTTGTCCACGTTAAGCCTGGTCATCCGACTGATAGCTCGGTAGTGAGAGCTAAAGCTATTGCGACATTAGCTGAGTCATATGATGTGCTAGTTGGGGGAGCAGTGTTATACCCCATGGGTTTCAGCATTGACTATTGGGAGGAGACAGCCTCTTATAAACCTGGTTGGCAGTCTGGTGAGGGACGGGTATGTCGCCTACTAGTACGCTTTAGTAGTGGCAATCTTGGCTCACTACAGTCCGGGACCATGGCAGCATCAATTTTAGCTTTCAATGGTGCAATTACTTGGCCTAGTGACTTGTTGGAGGAGAACGCCCATGCAGAGGATACTCCAGTACCAAAGGAGATCACTCGGCTTTGGAGTACGAGTGGGATTATTCCATCCACCTTGGATGTTCCATTGTGGAGTTTAGAGGAGGCATTGCAGCATCATGCAGATCAGATGGTGCAGCAGGCTTGGAGTGGAGCCTTTGTACCATCAGGAGATGAGTGTGAGGATGAGCCTCCAAAGGCAATTGCTTTGACACCTCTGGATACCACACTCATTGCTTGGCAGTATCCAATAGAGAGGATATGCCTATTGGAGTTGTTTGGTGGGATCAGCATCGAACTAGCTGTGGTGTTATAGGTGGGTATACGAGTACAGAGGTACTTGTATGTAGAGAGAGATGAGACAACTAGGCGAGTCTCTCTACATCATGTGGCACACTTGGCCTATCGGTATCCGAAGTTATTACCAATGTCAACAGTCAGAGGTTACCAGAAGGCCCTACCAGGAGACATTTCCTTACTGGGGGGCGCATGACCTAGAGAGACATGGGCCTATTCACTTGGTGATTTTTGGATAGCCATGTCAGGGACATACACGTGCTGGTAGAGGATTAGGTCTTCAGGATCCCCATTCTGGTATGTTTTGGGAGATGTTACGGATATTATGACATCTCCAGGTTCATCAATCCGTTTCTCCAGCTTACCTTTTGGAGAACGTCCCTTTGATGGGTGATTCTCGCACTAGAGTGGTGGCGAGTACACATCAGGTCCATCTTGGATGGGACCTGCTGTATTGTTAGATGTAGCTAGAGTGGGATCACGGGCTCATCATCTTCGTATTTGGTGGACGAACCTCTTATCCAGAGAGGTTCTATAGCGCGCTTATGATGGGATTCAGTGACTTGACCACATCCTTGTTGATGATATCTTGGATGTTGGGCGTCAATCTTAGACAGTGGTAGTGGCTGATAGGTCACCTATGGCAGTGGTGAACCTAGTTGTACAACCTAGAGCTACATTTCCCACACTCATGAGTTTCCCAAGCTCTCATGCTTTTCAAGAGGGAGGACCTGGACTTGTTTGGGACTCACAGTTACAACAATTGGTGGAGCCCAACGCTGATGAGAGAGAGCGGGCGATGGGTTTTTGCACCGGTATTACCGCTGTTCTAGTATTGTCAGAGGCATCCAGGCGTCAAGTGTTAGGTCAGGCTATGGACATGAACTGTTTGACTTGGATTGTGAGCCTTGGCTTGGCAGAGCAGCGTAGGATGCACTTGATAGGCATCACCACTCAGACACTTGTGAGCCCTGTGCCTATCGAGACAATTCAGGCACATGTTGGGGGCGATGGACTGAGTGGACATGGTATTCTTGGGACACATCTAGTAGCTACTAGGGAGAGTGGTCTACTTGGAGTCCATCTAGGTGAGCGTGGGCTACTTGCATTACACCCTTGGTCCACATAAGATGCAGCTAGAGGACGTGTGGAGCTTGCAGCTAGAGTGGAGGGAGTTTTTCACACAAAGGTTAGGACCTCTAGTGGTCGGGAGCATGACACTATTGCTCCCAAGGGCCCAATGTAGCAGTCAGTCAGTACGTCTTCCACTTCTACTACAGTTACAGGGAATACTTGGGAGCCAGATCTTGGACCCAAGCTTACTGGAGAGGAAAGACAGAGGGTTTGGAGGTTATTGAGGAGTCACACGAGTTGTTTTGCCTTCAGTATGAAGGATTTGGGTGCTCTAAAGGGACCTGGTATACGGATTGAGCTGACTAGCGACACACCAGTTTTCCGACGTCCTTATAGATATAGTGAGATGGAGAGGACATTGATTCAGAGCCGGAGTAGTGACCTTTTTGAGGCTGGTTTGGTGGAGATTTCACATGGAGAGTATGCATCAGCGACAGTGATGCCAGCCAAGAAGGATATGCATGGCAACTATACAAATAGGCAGATGTGTGGAGATTACCGTCCTATCAACCGATAGAACAGGGTTGATCGATATGCTATGCCTACAACGGAGGAGAGTTTTGATGCGATTAGGCATGCAAAGATCTTCAGTACTTTGGATCTTCAAGCGGGATATCATCAGTTGCCGATCAGAGAGGACAATAAGTCCACGATAGCATTCTGGGCTATTGATCCTCATGGCAAGGATGTGTTCTATCAGTGGAGGTTCTTACCATTTGGGTTGAAGAACGCTCCTGTTGTTCCAGAGGGTCATGGATAGGATCCTAGTTGGATTGGATTTTGCTCGGTGCTATATTGATGACATTTTTTGTTTATAGCACTACTGTAGAGGAGCATGAGAGACAGTTGTTGGAGGTGTTTGAGAGGTTGAGATCTCATGGACTCAAATTACATCTTGGGAAGTGTAGGTTCTTCTACGAGCAGGTTGAGTGTTTGGGTCACACTATCTACTCCGGAGGACTTGGTGTCCAGCAGACCAAGGTGGAGGCTATTGCACGTATTCCTTGGCCTACGGATGTGAACAGAGTGCGAGCATTCCTTGGGTTGGTGAACTTCTATTGCCGCTATGTTAGAGGATTTAGTGTCATTGCCAAGGCCTTGACAAAGCTGACCAAGCTTATACAGGAGTGGTGTTGGGGAGATGAGCAGGAGAGAGCTTTTGTAGAGCTCAAGGAGAGGTTGACATCTGCTCCTATTTTGAGGAGACCGATCAAGGGATGACTATTTTAGGTTCACACTAATTGGAGTATGTTGGGGCTTGGAGAGGTGCTCACCCAACATGATGATGAGGGGAAGGAGTTTGTGGTGGCCTATGCTAGTCGCTCCAACAATTCAGTGGAGGCAAAGTATAGTTCATATGAGGGAGAGTGCTTGGCATCAGTTTGGGCAGTAGCACATTTCCGATGTTATCTATTTGGTAACCCTTTCACTCTCATCACTGATCATCAGTAGCTGAAGTGGTTGATGGAGTCCGACAAGCTTTCAGAGAAGCTTGCACGATGGGCTCTGATTTTATAGGAGTATGATTTCACGGTTGTTCACAGACTTGGAGTGGTGAACCATGATGCAGATGGGTTGAGTAGAAACCCATGTCCCAACCAGCAAGATCAGACCGGAGCACGTTGGCATGGTGAGACAGATGAGGAGATGGAACCAGGTTGGCATGCATCGGTCTTTCTGTGTATATTTGCAGAGGCTTTGGTGGTATCTCTCTTAGCGCATACAAGAGGAGTTATTGAGGTCATAGATCCAGAGAGTGAAGATATTGGTACCGTTCAGGGAGACATTCATGATGATGTCTTAGTGATGGACTATCTTCGCACTGGTGTTGTGGATGGCACAGTTGGGGCCAAGGAGAGAGACTGTGTTCTTCAGCAAGCCAGGTAGTTTAGATTGGAGGGCAGACACCTTTTGCGTGTATGGGAGGATGGTAGAGTGCGAGAAGTACCACTGCCAGCACAGAGACCACAGGTGGTCTGTCATGCTCATGAGGAGCTAGGACATTTTGGAGTAAAGCGGACATATAGCTTACTCCATAGTCATTATTGGTGGCACGGTATGCAGACCAAGGTACAGTAGTTTATTGCCAAATGTGTGGTTTGTGACCGAGTTAGAGCATCATTCAATGCTCCTACACCACAGTTACACCCATTACCTATCATGGGATTGGGTTATCGTTGGAGTTTGGACTTTGCTGGACCTTTACCATTGACTGTGAGACATCATCGATATGTTTTGGTGATGGTGTAGCACTTCTCCAAGTGGATTGATTTGGTGGCACTTCTTGACAAGTCTAGTAAAGGGACAGCTTACTCGTTCCTGGATCGAGTTCTTAGTCATTTTGGTGCACCAGCTGAGGTTTTGACTGATCAGGGTACAGAGTTCTTGGGGGAGTTTCAGGTCTTGTGTGACAAGGCTTTGATTGATCATTGTACTACATCCTGAGATCACCCTGAGGCATATGGCTTAGCAGAGAGAGTGGTTCAGACGGTGAAGAGAGGATTGTAAAAGTATAGTTTGTAGAGAGGCCACTTGGGAGATTGGGATCTCCAGTTACCTTGGTTGGCCATGGGCTATTGGTTCAGCCGGCAAGCCTCCTTAGCATCCTTCTCTCCATACTTTCTACTCGATGGACGAGATCCAGATTTACCTGTAGCCATTCGTCAAGATGCTACTGTAGTTTTGGACTTGGATGACCTCGATGTATGGATGAGCGCATGTTCTCAGCGGGCAGAGATCTTTCGGAGAGTGATGCCGATGGCCTTTGAGAACTTGGCAATTGCTCAACATAGAGATACTTTATGATATGCTACCATTTGAGGAGGTTGTAGACCCTCAATCCGTCGATTTCATCCAGGCGACTATGTATATCTACATCAGACGGCATCAATGATACTTGATGTTTCTAACGGCAGTAGTATCTTGAGAGTGTGCGAGGTTTTGCCATCTGGAGTCCTTGTGTTAGAAGGACGTGATGGTGTTGTTTGGAAGGATCATGTGCGCAATTGTACGCCATGCCACCTTCCAAACATTGATGGTACTATGGACCCAAGCTTGGCACTTGTACGTGCGGGCTTGAGGTGTATGTTATGTGGCTCTTCTGGTGGAGCTACTACTATGTTAGTGTGTGATAGCGATTTGAGAGGATGGCATATGGCATGTATGACTCCTCCTCTCATGGTGGTTCCTCAGAGACAGTGGTTATGTCCTAGATATACTTGACTTATAGCTAGTTCATTCTTTATATGGTATAGATTGCAGACAGGCGACTAACAATGGGGCTCCATAGCACCCGGCCTCCTGATCTTTGCCCATTAGAGGGTATATCATATACTTAGAGTAGATGGCTATCTGGAGTTAGAGGGACCTAACCGCCAACTAGGGAGGGCGATTGTGGCACTTTAGACTCTATGTATGACTTATGTGTGAGTTGTGCTTCTATAGTGTATGATGTTGACAGCAATGTATGTTATGTAGCGATGTATATACGCACGACAAGTGTCACGCCATTTGTAATGCCGCATCTAGATGCTCAAACATTGGAGTTCCAGTGATAGTAGTTAGAGTTATTTCAACAGTTTCTCAAAGACTACTTTCCGATGGTTAGATTTTGTGTTCGGGGTGCTGACTTCACGGTGGGGCCCACCGTCACTTTGCATCGTTCGCACTGTCAAGTGTGCCGTCAGCGGGACCGTTAGGGTTTCGGAGCTAGCTCGAGTCTAGGGGGTATAGTTTCGAAGTGAGCTCCAAAGAGCTCACTTCTCTGATGTTGAGCCTTCGAGTTCCTAGCTGTGGTGGACAGAGGCCAGCGAGCATCACTTGGATTCTCTATGCTTGAGTGTGTGTTGCTTGATTGTAATCAGTGGCCAGTTGTTGGCAGTTTTTAGAGTGACAGATCAAGTACTGATCTGAGTTGAGTTGAGTTGAGAGTGGTAAGCAATCTGATTATTGTGGCACTTTAGAGTCTATGTATGACTTATGTGTGAGTTGTGCTTCTATAGTGTATGATGTTGACAACGATGTATGTTGTTGACAACGATGTATCTTGTGTAGCGATATATATATGCACGACATCTCTCTCAGAGCCTTCAAAGATAGTATACAATAGCATTCATGTAGAATGAAAAGTACCCCAATGGTAAGCAGCATAGAACACAACCAAAACAAGATACAAGGTGTCGGGAATGATCCTTGTTTGAGAACTTACCTTAACATGAGCAGAGAACACTTATATATATATATGCACAAGCAAACCCTAGAAAGTTGTTTTGCATAGCCCTAATTAGGGTTGCGCACTCATTTCACTTTAATCATGTATGTAGGCTAATCAGGTATCTAGTCACTAAACTAGAGATTATCAGAACTAATATAATATTAATCATGTATTTAGTTACTAAACTAGAGATTATCAAAACTAACATAGTATGTAGTCTCAACCACATTGCCTTGGGTCCTCATGAGCTCTCGAACATAAACTAGGACCGAGAGGTATTGGCATTCGCCTAGCCCTTCGGCACTGTGTGTGACCAGGATACGTACTATCACTGCACTCCTCTAGTGTTTAGCTTCTCGGGACTCGTGTGGTCATAGAACCTCGTCATAGAACCTGCTGTGATATACACATATCCAGTCCCGACCTCGTCCCTAAGTCCCGTTCAATATCCAGTCCCGTTCTCTGAGCGATTTCATACTCTCGGTCTGCCTGACTCCACTGTCTTCCTCGACTGTCGATTTCATGGCTTCTACATGATTCCCGACTTCAGATTGACCTTAATCTTTCTCTTCTGCCTCGTTAGGTCGTCGTTTCCCCGTTGAGCTTTTTTCACTACATGCGCTGTTTGGCTAACACCACGGCTTCTACACGATTCCCGACTTCAGATCAACATAATCTTTCTCGTCTCGCTCGTTAGGTCGTCGTGTCCCCGTTGAGCTGTTTTCACTACATGTGCTGTTTATCTATTACCGTTTATTAGATGCATGCTACTGGTATACAAGTGTTGCTCTTTAATTGTTTCTGGATGGCGTTTACTTCTGCTTACATTCGATCAATTATTTCCATTTCATCTCCCTTCCCGGTTTTATACTAATTTCTTCTCGCACATTTTTTGTATACATTACATATCATGTATCTCATTTGCATTCAATAAGTTCTGGAAACCCTACTCCACGTGGCTTGTCACCCATCGCCCAAGAGCATCCGAGGCTCTCCTCTCTTCTTCGAATCCCCTCTTTCCTTCCTCCATCTTTCTTTCGGTTTTCATTTGGTTTCTGTCTTATCTTTATCATTTCTACTTATCCCTTCGATTTGCGCTTTCTACTGCCTCTTTTGACTTCATCTAATTTTCTCTTTGCTTTTGCTCTAGAATTGCTGTTATGATTGCCTCTCTACTAATCTCGGTCTTCTTTCAGGTTTTCACCAGGTGCGTTTTGTTCTCTTTCTTTTTCCTTCTGCTCAAATATCTATTTCAGCAGTCTTCTCTCAACAGCATTTTCTCTCAACACTGCTACTGTTTTTGAGCAGCACTTTTGGAAGCAACCGAGTTTTCCTTGACACTTATGAGCTTTGAACAGGAACTGGGCACGAGGGGTACTGACATTCGCTCCGCTACTTCGGCACTGCGTTAGGCACTGTTGAAGTCATAAGTGCTCTGGTGACGGTTTACTATGATCGCCATCTGCTTCCTTCTGTGTTTGGTGTTTTAGGACTCAAGCGTTCATAACGCATGGAGCGATATACTCATATCCAGTCCTCTAACGCTTCGCTCGACTTCCTCCGTTCTCTCAGCGCCTTCTACTCTCTTTTTCTCATACCCAGTCCCCTTTCGTCTCGCTCCGACTCAACCAAGACACCTTCCAATCCTCTTTTCGCACTTCGCCCCACTCCATCCATCCTCAACTACTGCCAATGTCCAGTCCTCTAACGCCTCGCTCCATCTCAGCCAAGATACCATCCACTCTTCTCCCACTTTGCTTCACCCCACGCTTGTTGATCTGTTTCATGGTTCCTATACATGATTTCTGCGCAGTCTTCCGATTTCAGATCACTTTATCTTTCAAGTCTTGCTTGTTGGTCTTCGATTACATGGGCTCTATTTCACTACGTGTTTTGCTCAGCGCTTATCGATTACATGATGTATAACAAGCAAGACTTGCTATATACTCTATCCAGTCCTTTGAAGTTTCGCTCCATCTCAGCCAAGATACCATGCGTTCTTCTCTCACTTCGCTCCACCCCACCTTTGTTGATCTGTTTTCATGGTTCCTATACATGATTTCTGCCCCATATGTATATCACTTCCCTACTGCTATTGATCAGGAAATACTTATATTTCGTTTGTGCTTAGCTTTACATTTGATATCTTAGATATCTTATACTTCATTTCCTTTAGGGCTTTATTACTCATCTCGATTTGCTCATTATCATGTTTACATTTCATTCGCACATCATATGCACTTATTGAGTTCTGGACCCCCCGTTCTTCGAACATGAGAGCAGAAGCCGACCGGCTTCTGCTCTCATGTCCTAATATCATGCATACATGCGCTATTTATCTGTTACCGTTTATTCGGTGCATGCTACTGGTATACAAGTGTTGCTCTTTAACTGCTTCTAGATGGCGTTTTCTTCTGCTTACATTCGATCAGTTGTTTCCATTTCATCTCTTTCCCGGTTTTATACTAATTTCGTCTTGCACAATTTTTGTATACATTACATATCATGTATCTGATTTGCATTTAATGAGTTCTGGATCGTTCGTTCCTCGAACGGCTTTTGTCTTCATTTCTCAATATCATGTTTACATTTCATTTGCACTTCATATGCATTGAATGAGTTCTAGATTCCCATTCTTCGAACGGCTTCTGTTCTCATGTCCTCGCTGTCACATCTCGCTCCCGCCCATCTATTACCCACTAACACTATGTTCAATGCAGCCTCTGGTTTCTTCGGGGAAACACGCCTCTTTTATCAAATGATGCATACAACTGTGGATATTGAATGCTATATTATGCTCATGGGAGAAACTTAAAATTCATCTATAAAAAGCACGACGGAATTTTGTGCGGGTGGGACCACTTGCTTTAATATACGAGCAAACGAAATTAGCTTTGGTAGAATCACCTGGTCCTTAAGAAAACCAGCGCTTGAGAGACATATTCTTCAGACGTGTAAGCTTGCAAGCCGCATTGCAGTCGAGAGCAGTAAGATGAACAAGCGTCGGCCAGAACAACGAGATTCCATGTTGCAGAGTCACATTGTTCTTTCAAGACGAGGTAAATAAATACCGTTAGGTTTGACCAAGTTTTGTAAATTATTGAAACTTCCGAACTGGTGTTTGAAAACTCGAAAAGAACGTCAAGTTGATGGCCCTCTCTTGATCCATGGTCCCAGGGGACAAAGGAGGTGCAAATACTCTGACTCAGGCGCCGATCAAATTTTTCATTCCTAAATAAAGATAGTTTGGTGTTGAGATCATTGAATTGCTATTTTCCACAGACCCGGAATGTGGATGAAAATCAGCAATTATTGACGTCGTATATATCATGAACATGACATTGGGATTCTGTTTCTGGCTTTTAAACGACCCTGTAACTTATAAAAGTTGTTCGCCGATGTTCTAGCGGACTTCCAATGATATAATTTAATTTATTTTTACTTTTGAATAGTCCTGAGAATTCTCGCATGATGTCTGTACTTTTCTGGACTGTAGCGTAAAACTCCCGTTATGACTGGGACTGAAACTCCCGTATAATACTGAACTACAACTCAAGAAGCTACGAACTCGCTTCCTGGAAATATTCTACCAACTTCCCAAATATTCTACCAACTTCGCTGGGAACGAAGAAGAATGAAAAGGAGAACACGGTAATTTGCTACTTAGACCTCGTAGCTAAATAGAAATCGATCCGCGTAAAAGTGGAGAAGTGAAAATTTTATTTTATGTGCTTCCACATAACTTGCTATTTTTCCCCGACACGAGGACTCAACGATGCAGCCCCACTTTCCTTATCTACTCAGTTTCATTTCTAATACACATGTATCTCAGATAGTCTATCAGTCCGGATAAAAAAAGTTTGAAGATAAAACAAATCATCAGCCTCCACATCCCTGGAACCAAGACGTTTGTAATATCATCTAATTTAATCAACAATTAGTCTTTTCCCTTGGCCATTAATGAGCATTTTCTGCTCCTGTCCCTTAGGAAAAGGACACTACTTCACGCTAAGCTTGCAGGAGAGATGTGCTTGGTCTTATTGACATACTTTATCGCAGTCTCGACCAATCCATAAGCTCCTGACATGGTCTCCAGTTATCAAAACCATCGAGGAGACCAAGTCTTGAGTCATCTTCAGTTATCCACACCAATGAGGAGACCACTCTTAAAGTATCAACCAATAAGGAGAACTTAGTACACCAAAGTTTGAGCCAATCAGCGGAACTCAGTCTTAAAGTTTAAGCCAGTAAAACTAAGTCTACTTTCAGTCCCACAGCTTACAGGACTTGCACCTTTGAGCCGGGGTGTCAGACTTTACTGGCCACCTTCAACCTTTCCAAGTTGAAGACCATGCCATAGAATCGAAGACCTTCAGCTCGTCTGGAAGTTTTCAGATCTCAGATCGTCAGGTACTTTGGCTTTGCTTCTTTCTTTGTCGTTTTAGAGTTCATAGAAGAATCTACCTTCAGACTGTAACCTTGCAAGCACATGGACTCCTATATTTGATAAGGTTTAGTACCTCGCGAAACACATATGAATCCAGCAGCTACCTCAAAAATAACAAGAGATTCTCTTCCTTTTTTCTATTTCCCTTGTTTGTGCCCTATTCTAAAACTCATGAATGTTATGTTTTAAAATAGCACCCCCAATCTTATACGAAATAATAACGTCTTTCCATAGACCAAAAGGTTCCAAGATGCATCAGATTAGCTTTTCCCCCTTCATCACATTCAAAACAAAAGAAGAAAGTCAATGGAAAAGGGTTTTAAGCAAGAAGTACACACAAGTGAGTTAAAATTTCTATAGATTACGACGTTCCTAGCTTTTCAACAATCATACCTCCAGAAACTTAAATCAAAACCGTTCAAGTTCATGATTTTATTTTATATAACAGATAAGCCTCTGTCATATCCAGTGAAAGACTTAACCGACCCGGATATTGGGCACTTCGACTTAATCTACCCCCAAGTGTCACGTTGTCCGACGTAGCGTTGGGGGTAATAGTTGCCATGGATTGAGTTCGTGCTGGCAACCAATGTTCAATGCGATTGTTTCAAATTGTTCATGCAATTGCTCAGATGTCTTGGTCCAGTTTTCTCGATCTGACGTGTGTGTTCACTGCCACATAGGACTGACGCACCACGTCAATGCTTCAGGAGTGGGGGGTGGGGGGGGTGGGTGGGTGGGTGTGGGCGTGTTCAAGTCTTTCTGCCAACTCGGGGTTCGGCCAATTTGAAGAGCCAAATATGGGGTGGGTTATGTCTATTACTGCTTTTATATCCGACCCATCTATATTGGACGACTGGAAATTCGAAGTCACCTTCGGTCAACTCTAAAATAAAGTGAGAGGTCAAGACCACGAGCGGGGGTTTGACACAAAGTCTCCATTTCTTGGTTCCGTCACTTTGTGCAACGGAAATCCAGATTCGCACCGCGACTTTTCACGTTCTTCTAGAAGTCGCGGAAACATTCTCTCGTGTGTGATGTGCCTACAACAGTGAAGCTCGAGGAAGACAAGGAAAGGGGGGCGGCTGCTTGAAAATCTAGGCAAGGACTACCCCTGTTGTTTCGGAGAAATGACCTTCGACGGCTTTTGTGGTGTTTAGTACTTTGGAAGAAGGCGACCGCGAAGGAAAAACCAAGGATGACCCCCTCAACCGTACAAGGGAGAGACAGAAAAGGTAGCATGGGGCTAAGACCCAATAGAGTTTATACGAGAAATCTGCTCGTTCGCACCTAAAATATCCGGATGGTCTATCCATAATTGGAGAATCCAAAGAAACATCATCTAATGTGATTGCTCTCTTATGGATTGCAGAGTCATTGCACTTTGACGGTCTATTCATTATTGGAGCATCCGAAGAAACATCGACGGTCTATTCATTATTGGAGCATCCGAAGAAACATCATTTAATGTGATTGCTCTCTTATGGATTGCATAAGCCATTGCACTTTGTAGAGCAATGGACACACATTATCTAAAATATATTACTAAGTATGAGAGCGAGAGTGATACCCATGACGCCTAATATGATAAGCTCTCGCGCACCGGCTGACAAATGTGTCAAATACAATGTCCATCACTCCATATAACTCCAAGGTTAGAGGAACAAAGAGGTGACCTCGCTGCATACCCCTATATTTAGAGACCTTGCGACAAAGTGCTGCACTCGCCACCCATCCAGGGGATGGATAATCACTCCCTCTGAAACAGTATCCCACGTAGTGTCCGTAACCACGACATCCGCTAATGTCACCTGATCATCTCGGACCAAGTATAAGTCTACCTTGACACATGTTGCCTGCAAAGCATACGAACGCTCTCTCCAAGCCAAGTATCCACTCTCTCGTGCCATAGCAAACACTATGTCACTAATGGCATCATGGGTAGCTATCCTATGTCCTCCAAAAGGACATTGTGTCATGTGGACAGCTGCTGCATCTAATGTAGAACCACATTCACAAGTGAGTAATGAAAACGTAGATGGGTGGACCAAACCTTTGCGAAACCTCATCGTTGTAGAGAAAGTAGTTGGTGCAAGTCAGAATGCCCTAATGTACAATAGAGCTAGGATCCAAGAGCTTGCACCCTTGCCAGAGCAGGAGCGAAGACATGCTCTAGTAGCATGAGGAATGGACGAGTAGACTAAGAGATGGACGAGTTGACTAGTCGTGCTCTAGAGTATGCTCACACTGTCGCTCCATCAAGGAAAGTTGTAAATCTCTAGTCCAATCTGACGATAGTGAAGTAAAAGATTTGGAAAAAGGTTTAGTACTTTGTGGATGCTTTGTAGCTTAAATTTAAGTTGTTTCGTGGAGCTATTTTGCACAAGGTGAGCTCTAAGTGTCATAAGTGGGTTGAAGCAGTCTCAGCAAGAAATGAATGTTGTTTTCTTCTTTTATTTCCGGGTGGACTGCGGCCTTGGTATATTTTAAATGTGCATACTTGACAATCAAGTCACAAAACTTCTATTCCTTCGTAATGTCAAGTCACGAAATTGTCAATGACAATGGCATCTTGCTATTATTGAGAGAGATCAGTAGATAATCAATTAGACGTGATAGAGGTGTATCTATACATTTGTGGAAATGCACGACAGTAACCAGCAGGTAAAGTGTTATTGTCCTGCGGATCATCTAAGAGGTATTCTTTTGTATTTTGATCATTTCGTGTTCTTATAATAGTTCGTCTAAAATGCTGAATATATCCTTTATCCAAATTTAACACCTCGATAACCACATAAAAACTTCTCTCTTTTAAATAGAAGGATGAGAGGACGTATGATGCAAAATATGTTGCTCGGGTCCCACCCATTGGCCAACTTACCTTCTTGCCCTTGCAGCACAAATTGGAGACACATTTGTCAATATCAGAACACCTTTCTAAATGCAAACTTAATCTGCATTTGAGATTTGTTTCCCTGACTTATCTGCTTCCACCAATTCTTCAACACACGTAATGCAGATTTAGTAGTTAAGCTCACCTTATAGTCTAGTAGGTGAGCTTAGCAAAATAGCTTCTCCGAGAGAGAGGCCAACAATGCATTATCCCACAGTGCCAAAATCTGGTAGCCGAAGGAGCAGATATTTCAGCTCAGTAAGGTGGTCATCTCTGTGCAAAGTGTCACCATAGGTACGCCATAACATTCAAGTAATACGAAGGATAAATTTATAGTATTCGGTGTGGGAACAAGTGGACAAGTTCAGAGAGTTTGAGGGAGATTTGGGATCCTTTCCAACATAATAAGAGCAGAAATTAGACACAAATGTATGCTTCAATAGTCAAAGTTGGCATTATAGAATTTTTTGCAGATACAGGTACTGGTTTTAAAAAGTCTCCTGATATATATAGATAAGCAACGACGTGTTTGATTGAAGTCATCAGGCTAAACACGTCTTTTCCTGTTTTACAACCTCCAAGCGGATAAATAAACAGATGTTTTGACCATTTGATCACGAATAAAACGCTTCAACGTCTGCATGGGACTTGGATTTTGCAAACAGCCAGACATGATAGTACATGAGTACTGAAAAGGGAAAGAAAACTTTTACTGAATGTCTTGGACATTTATGTTTCCACTGTCCATTCATAAAGAAATCCATTTGGTATCAAAGTGCTCAATCATCGAATTTATACTACTTACAAAGATTCGACATGATTTTGGTTTGAAAGAAAATAAAAAATGAATATGGAACCCACCCCAGTATTAACATACTAGGACGAGGAGAAACTAATCTGAATTTGGCGTTTGTTAGAAACAAGACGTGTATCTCATCTACTTAGAGTCTAAGGACTTTCCATATTCTGGATGAATAATTCTGTTTACATCATCAGACAACAGTATCATTATTGAGTGTCCAGAATATGTCCTGAATTATGCCATCTACTGCTACCAAACTACCGGAGCTTTTGCAGGAAATTATGCCACGCTTCAGGAAGGTTCCACCATCATGCACTTTCCCGAGTTTATATTCGACGTCTTCCTCCTAGAACAAGTGTAAAATCATATACAGGAAGCTGCTAGTTGCACCTAGCAAACATCGTCCATGACACTTTGGTAACATTGTAGATTATCTTAGGTGTCTTAGGCAGATACCTTATATTGATACTAATGGGGCTTAGCCCATTTTACCCCATGTCTTTCCCTTGTACGGCTCGATTGTTTTCCCGTCTTCTTTTCGGTTTTTTTTTAGAAAACACGAAGGATGGGAAGGGTTTAGGGTTTAGGAAGTATGGGAAGAACCCATCAAGCCGTCCTTCTTTTGTAGCATTCATGATTGGATAAGGTGAGCAGACAGAGAAAGCCGACCGCGTAGGATAACAAGGACGCAGAAGGAGGTTTTCTTGTTATACTGTACCGCTGTTGTTATCTCCTTACTGCGTTGTCTTACTGAGTACAGTAGCCGCCGCGGTTATGTGCTCAACCGGAAGAAATGGCCTTACTCGGACCTTGGAGGTCACAATCTGGACTTTTCATAACAGCGACTGTCGCTTTTGACTCCCAGTCACCGGGAATGTTCGCCGGTGATGGAATCTTGAAGCTCTAACGTGGTCGGTAAGAGAGGATGCTTTGTTGTTGATGCGTCCTTCCCTCCTTGCATAAGAACCTCGGCTAGCAAATGGCAAGTACCCGTCCCGGTACAGTGACAGGTTAACTGAGAGTAGTGTAACTTGAAACTTCGACGTACCGTGCCCTAACTTTAGGACAGACTCGTTCGCATCCAACTTTGACTTGCTTTGGCTCTTGAATGGCGCAGCATCGTTTCATCTTGATGTGGCGAGCCGTTGACATGGCATAGGAAGTCGAGCAGAACAATGGATGTCCTGCCCAAGCGGTTTGTATGTGTGAGTCTACCGACTTAACAGTTCGCCTCGTAGCACACGTTTAATCAAAAACATCCACCGGAGCAGGGCTCCGCACAATGAAGCCGAGCCTCTCAAGCTCAGGCAAGGCCACGTCAGTGCTTGGAATGCGAGAAACCACACAAGTTTAGGGTCCGGGCAAGTCGAGGTGTCAATCTTGGAGCTTCAAGTCAGCGTAGTATTGGTGTTGGCATAACAACATGAGACTCTGACAGCAGCACTCATCCGTACGTATGCATCGCGTGGTCCTCTTAAAGGGACTGCAATTTGGACAGACCTTGACAAATGACTGCGGGGTTACACTGATACTCCTTCTGCATTAAGTTGGACTAAAACACGTTGTACTGCGTTCTGTGATAGATGGTTGCTTCCCGGTGGGCAATTGGCTTCTTCCACAGCAGAGATGGTGTACGAGGGTGACAGCTAAGTTATTAATATGTTTCTCTAGGGCAGATTTCTCATATAGACTCTATTGGGGCTTAGCCCCATGTTACTCTTTTTTTTCTCTCTCTTGTACGACTTGACGGGGTCTTCCCATTTTTCGTTTTTCCTACGCGATCGCCTTTAGTCGTTGATACACTGGACCTTATTGCCAGATCCAGCGAGCGGTCAGTTAGGAATGCGTTTTCTTTATCAACCACGGACGAATCCTACCAATTTCAGCCCGGTAGATATTCCAGATGAACGAGGAATTTCGTTACTTTAACTTTCCCTGTTGGAGCTCATTAAAACGGAAGGTAAAAGAGCGACCGCATAGAAAATAGGGCTTGATGGGAAAACCCCATCAAGCCTTACAAGGGTGAAACAAAATAGAAAACACGAAGGATGGGAAGACCCCATCAAGCCGGACAAGGGTGAAACACAATAAATCAAATGGGACTAAGTCTCAAGTCTCAACAGAATCGATATGAGAAATCTGCTTTCCTGCACCTAAAATTCATTAAAACTAGTTAAGTTTTTATGAAAGAAGGAAGATGCCGTACAACATCGGTGAGTCTTCCTTCTGCTTGTCCTCTGAGTTAAGTTGAGTACGTGATGCCATGAAAAATGTCACGTCAGATCGGTGTCGTACCGACGGTTGAGGACTCAAAGAATATATATATATATATATATCCAAATTTGGAATTTTTGTCAAATATGGCTAAGATAGAGGCATTGGACATCGTTTTGTGGCATAATCCACCTAGTCTATTGTTACAAGTTTAGAACCCTCCTGCATCTGCTCCAGTTTTGTAAATGATCAATGACCATATGGTGAAGTAAATTTTCGCGTAGTCTATTGTTTACATCGATGATCATTTATGGAGCAAGTAAATTCTTCTTCTTCCAATTGTTGAAGTTGAAATGGCATCGAGATCTTCTCTCGTGCATCACGAAACGAACGCATGAAATCCCAGCAGAAGGGATTTACATCAGTGCTTTAAGTCGGGTTTAGATCCTCTCGTTCCTAGAACGAGATTCGTTGAAGGTATGTCTAGTAACCCGTGATGATATTCTGTTCAAACTTCAAAGTTCCCGAGAAGTGGGGAGGCCAGTAACTTTGCAGGAGGAAGAGACCCGAACATCCAGTGAGATCTTATTGACTTGCACTGGTCGTCTCCTACCTCCATGTTTCTCCACAAAGATCTACCATCACGGTCTACTTCGTTCTCATGCACGTTCTTCTGCTTTTCACTGTTGCATGACTACCATTCGAAAGCTTCTAACGGCTTTCACTGCACAGTTATCTTCGAATTTGTTCGTATGCTCCTAGGTTATCACACTCTGACAGTTATGCTGCTCGATCTAATGTGCATGCTACTTTGTTTACTGTTCATACATTCATTATATTAGTTCCTTTGTCTTTGACCAGGACCTATACCAATTCCGCTCGCTTCAGACCGTGACTTCATGGTTTGCTTTGATCCCTGTGCTTCGGTAATTCAGAATACGCTCGTTTTGTGCTACGATCTTCTAGTGACTAAACGTGGACATAGAAAGTACTAGTAAGCACAGCAGTGAGACTGGGAATGAGACTTTATGCGCTGTTGCAACAGGTGGTTGGTACAGAGTGTGCTCTTGCGAATCTGGAAATGTGCTCCTGGAGTAATAGCTGCAGTCATTCTGTGGTCGACTTTCCTCTTGAAATTTTATATGTTCTGTGGTCGATGCACATGATTGCACGAACCTAAAATTTATGCTGGAGTATGGCTTATCGGTCACAACATTCATATATTGTTACAATCATTCTCTCGGCGATGAAATATTCTCCCTTTAAGGATTCCATCCATGTGATTTTGTTGGAAGAATTTCCTACATACACATGTGGTAGTTACACTATTTTTGTCACTTCTCCAAGTACATTTTCGTCGCTTATTGTTTCAAGCAATCTAGTTTGCTCTTCCTTGTCTTTGGTATAAGTTTTGCCAATTTTATCGGACTAGGTAAGAAAAGCAGCGCATGTTTCACAGACTGGATGTGATGTTCCAATCATGACTCTAAATTCTACGAACCCTTATCTTCACTCCAACCCTATCACTGGTAGTTGTGATTAAGTCAGGCGGGTAGTCTTTTCAGGCAACAATCTTTTCACGGCATATGAATGAGATAGACATGATTGGAAACGAGCCGATAACATCTGAATCAGTAATGGAAAAACTCAGCTTAAACACAAACCAGATGTACCTTTACATCGGTTATTAGCGCCTTGATGGAGACAATGAACTTGACATCTCGTTTACCACGTAAGAGTCCAGCTGCTATATAATTTGTAAGGAAGTTACTGAAATATCAAGTTTTTCTTTGGGAAGACGACAATCCAAAGACTGCACGATGATTGTGTTTGATGGGTTCGCAGGTTACCTAACCGTTGTTAGCTATTATGTAGCTAACAGTAAAGAGGGGTAACCGCGTAGGAGAGGAAGAACGATCGGAGGATCTCATCTTGCCCGTACAAGGACCTCGTCAGCAAGCCCATACGAGAATAAAACACAAGGGATAAAGTGGTGTTAAGCTTAATAGGATAGGCATGAAAAGTCTGTCCTACCTACCGTACCTAAGATATCTGAATTTATGTAAATCGCATGAAAAATCTGTTCTGCAGTAGCTAAGATATCTGAATTATTTAAATGACATGAAAAATCTGTTCTACGATATCTAAAATATCTGAACTATGCTAGTCGTTTGATCCATATATTACTAGAGATGGAACAAACGGTAAATAACAAGGGTTTGATATCTAACCAACCCCGAAAGATACCAATGACCACAGGCTTGAATAGACCAGACCCTGGTCGTAGCATGGTACACTGTTGGGCCCATGTTGCTGATAAGGTCACATGGTTAGGCCGCATCCCATGCCGATCCCAAAGCATCAAAAGCTGGCAGGCACTCTGCCCCGTTCGGGCGGGCCCAACTTAACGGTCCAGAATTCCCGTTTGTTTGGTCTCCCGTTTTTCATCCGTCAACCCTGTTCTGCTCTGTCCTGTCCTTCCGTTCCTCATGATACTCTAAAGGACCCATTGTCACCAATTAACGGACCGAACGTCCTTTGAACTTACACATTCCGAAAAGTGTCTGAAGTAGATCCCGGCGTACTGTTCGTCGGGAGCTGTCCTCGCTGGAGGTCTTAATAAGGTTTGATTTTACGAGTCCATTGAGATATCGAGAACTTTCACGGGAAGTATTGGAATTTGTACGGTGAATTAACGGAGTTACAAGATTTAACATATTCCATAATTTTAAAATTTATGAATGACGCTTGGGCGAGGTCATTTAATTCTATATACTTATAAATATCTAGAAATATTAATTAATAAAATCATAATTAAATATATTTTTGACAGTTGGCAAAATATATCCAAACTAGATGATTTTAATTTCACAAATTTATATATTTAGCATGTTCTCATCATATTCAAATTAAAAATGAAATTTTCATAAATATTACTCTGGCCTAAACTCACACCTAATTTACCTGGCAAAGCCAGTCAATCTTATAGAGGATTTGACTTTAGAACACCTATCAAAGCCTTTTACACCGATGAAAATATTTTATGTTTATGGGGATTCACTATAACTTTTGGAGATCCAGTAAAAATTATTTTTAAAATGACCATCTCCCGTTGTCATCTCATAAATTTCAACTTTAAAACCCCCATTGTATCAACTCGTTCTTTTAGCTCTGAGGTTTATGAACAAAATTCATAAACCTCAAATTCATGTATATATACATGTAAGAACTAGAGTGAAGAATATATGCAGGAAAGAACATGAGAATCCAACAGCACATGTATTATATTAAGAACTATCACAATGAAGAGGATTTGATCTGGAGTTTATTGTGGTCTGCTTTGATTTCACCTAGAGGTCAATATTGTATTTAAGTATCTTAATATTGATCCAGATAGGACACAAGTGATATACATGAAGGTGATTTTTCATGTACTCAAGATACAGAATTTGACATAAAAGGAAAAAAGTATCAATGATTTTTTATCTTTCTTAATATGATGCACAGAAGATAACTACTAAAAGTGTTCTCAATATCCATTTACAAGACAATCTAAACTGCTTAGATATCTACGAGTATTTTAATGCCACAAATATTTATACTCTTATAATTTCTGGAGATATTAACTTTAATTTGATATGTACAACGATGCTTATGGAAGTTAGAATGATGTTGAGGATAATAAATGTAATAAAATTTCCCCACTAACACTTTGGTCTAAAATTCTTCATATTATTCTCCATTATGACAAGTCTACTAAACATAATACTTCACTAATTAACATATGAATCTTCCTCCTTGCTATTATTACAGCCAATAACTCTATAAAATTATACATGGTCCATCTCTGTAAAATCAATCTTTAAGATGATGCTCATAAAATAGTTGTAAGAAGCCTCTTGAAGAGAGATGTAGTCATAATTGTTATGTTGTACATAATGCATGAGTAAAAAGAAATTTATTAAGATATAATAACTCATCAAATGGGCAATCCAAGACGTTATATATTTGTTATTTGGCAAAGGATGTAAGAGGAGTGAGGACAAAATAATCTTGTTAATAAGATTACTTATAAAAAAAAGATATAGAATTTGTGTAGGTTTATTATATTCTTTAGCATGATCCAATATCCTATACCATTGTATCAAGTGGAATATAGAGTATTTTATTATTAAAATAGTCTTTTAAAATGTGTAGCTCAAATAAACTCCTCTTGTAAGGTTATTCAATCCACAACTAGGAATCTATAGAATCTTGTAGCAATTTTTCTCTACCCAACACTCCTCTTTGTTAAGAGGCATGTTGGGGATAATGAAGATAATAAAGATATTATTATGGGAGAAAGAGAAATGAAAACTATGCTAACTCATCAAATCAATGGAATAATAAGTGAAAGCTTGTCTAACCTTGTCATGGAATGTACAAGAAAAAATTTAGAATAAGCGTGGACATTGTAAATAGTTTCAAATAGTCTAAAAAATAACCAACTACAAGGAAACCTACAAAATAAAAGTGAATGATTCAATTAATATATCTAACTCATATATGTTAATTTGTCTATTGGATCTTGAGCAAAAATCAAATAATAAGTGAAAAGCTTGTCTAACCTCGTGATATAAAGAAGGAAAGAAAGGAAATCTATAAAACAAAAGTGAATATGAAAAAATAGTCTAAAATAGCTTCAAAAGATAACTAATTACTCTTATGACTCAATTGATTTGTAAAAAAAAAAAAAACATATATCAATCTCTAATATCAATAATGCCAATGTATCAATCACTCGTCTCACTTGAAGAAGTTCAAAATGATCCAATTATAGTTCTTGTATGTCTTTCTTACATAGGTTTTTATCCATTGCAAAGTGAAGAATCTATGATACATTGTACATAATATATTCATATCGTGTATGAAAAATGAAACTATAGCTAATATAAGAATAATTATAATACAATCAATATATAAATAACTGTAATAAAACTAGAAGCTCTATTCTTTTTATCTTATCATATTTCTAAATTAAACACTCACTCACGTCCCATATGATATAATTAATATTTATATAAATATAACTAACTCTCCAATTTTTAAAAACTATAAATTCTCCTGACTTCTATCTTTTATCTCTATAGATTTGAAACCAAGTTCCACGTAACCAAGAAATTACAAACAAAACGTCCTAACCATCACTCTCACACTACAATATTCAATCGAAACCCAAATAATCCAATTATATTTACATTATCACATAACATTTTTCCATTGTATTCAATTTTGTACTAATAGAACGTAAATTAAAATCCAAAAAATGACTATCTTTACACTTAATTTTTCATAAACTTCATTTTGGATACCTGTAAAACCAAAATAAGAACTGAGGAGAAATATTCCATTGTATTCAATTTTTATACCAATAGAACACAAATTAAAAACCAAAGAATGACTCTCTTCACATAATTTGTTCGTAACCTTCAATTTAGATACCAGTAAAACGAAAATAAAAACTGAGGAGACTCACTTATAACCTATTTACCTATAACCTAATCTACACTTAAGAAATTGAATAGTTTCTCTCACCTCTCTCCCTCACTCTCCACTCTCTCTCTCTCCTCTATCCTATCGCCCCCTTCTCCCTACTGTCGGATTTCTACTTTTCTGTTTCCAATGCGAGAAAGTACTTTGTGATAAGGAGAATAGAAAGGACAACCGCGTAGCAGTTCAAATTGATCGGGTTACTGACGGAAATGCAAAGTGCAGATTGTCGAACACCATACAATGTGAACATTCTAAGAATAAAAAATGGGTAAATTATACCCCAGGTTAGGTGCTTTGATGGTTGACTATGCTATCTCGAGAGGACTACAATCTGAAATCTAAACTACTAGAAGTACGTTGCAGATTAGAGCTATCATCACCAAAATAGACTCTGAAGTCCCGTCCCTCACACAGCTGGACGCCCGCATCGAGATATTTTAGAGAACCATTTTTACCTTCTTCATATTTCGAGATATAGCTGACTATCAATATCAATATCGTTTCTTAGTGTAAACAACGTTAAACTTCTCGAAGGATTCTCGAAGGAAAGAGCCGAAGAAGGCTCCTTTAGAATATTGTTTATATAATAGATTTTGACATGTAAGACACCGGCGTCTCTGTTTTGGACCTTTTCTTTGTCCTGACAGTGCCCACCAAGACGTTCCAGCGTATCTGAGAGAAGATAACGAAGACTGCCGTCGCAGCAGGTGCGAAAGCACCGTCCAGAGTGATGGGACTACACTATAGGAGAGGGATTTGGCGAAGGATATTCGTTCGATCCTTCCAGTTGTTGCCCTCCTTTCCACAAAGTAAAGAAGAATTGACAGCGAGTGCGAGGCAGGACAGGAGAGGAGGGAGAGACCTGTGAGGAGGAAGGCAGAACGTTCTCTTGATGTAGACCGGGTGTTTAACTGCGTTGCAAGGTCCTTACGACGAGGGACGAGGCCGCAGTACACCACGGTACAGTACATAATACCGGTCAAAAGTATGACGCGGGGACGCGTTGTCAAGTGGGGAAGGGCAACCCGTCCTTCGAACCGAAGGTACACCACACCCTACATTGCATCGACGGGTACGATTTGTTTAGACTCGGGAGGGCAGTCTACCTGCAAACACTTGTCGGCTAGATCCGGCCAGCAGTGCAGATTCATTCCCGGCAGATTTTAGAAATGATCGCTTGCGGTTTGCATCTTACCGGGAAAGAGTTATGGCGAAGTCAGGTAGACTTAAAGAGTTATTTCGAGATTTTTCCTTCTGGGGAGTCACCAAGGTGCCGTTAAAACTGTATGAACAGTTCTGCGTGTGCCGGTAAACAGTAGAAGGGAATACGGAACAGGTGGGCACACGGCGAAGACAGCAATAATGACAGGTCTCGCCAGCAAAGGAAGTTGGCGAGAGAAGAAAGAGCCTTACGAGGTTTTTGGCTATGGCGGGTCCCTGTCCTTTGGACAGAAAGATGGGGAGAACATCGATCGGAGGTCTGGGTCAAGGGAAGGAGGAGGAAGATCGGTTGGGGGAATTGCAAATGGAGAAGCAAGCAATCGGACAGAATGAGAATATGGAGGTGGTGGAACCCACAGAGGAGAGCGCCCCAAGTCGCAATGGTTCGGCGGTTCTCTTTGGCGGAAGGGCCGAATTGACAGGAGTAGTGTTCAACGCCGCGTGGTGATGAGGAAGATGAGTAGGTTGTGCTGATGGTCCTGTCCTCCCTGCCTCCTTCCCTCCTTAATCTGGTTGCTCGCTCGGTTGGGGCGGAAGAAGATCAGATAAGCAAAGTAGGGCAGTGCCGGGAAGCTCAATCCCAGGCAGAAGGTAGCCGAGAATCCGAGAAGCAGCACTGAATCTGTCTGGCCATCGCCTGAAGTCTGGCAGCGTTGAAGTAATGTTGAGGTTCTAGAAGGAATTTGGGGTTCATAGTGTGTAGGCAAGAGTCTCGGGTGCGTCATTACCCTCCTCCTGCCTGCAGAGAAAGAAGAGGAGGAGAGGAGAGAAACACAGACGGACCTGCTCGAGCATCAGCCAGGGGCAATAGCAGCGATGAGGAATAAAGAGGGATTCTTTCACTTCGTCTTTTTTGATTTGATATTTTAGGACGACGTGGCTGGAGGTCGCAGGAGATTTGTTTTTTGGAGGTCTTTTTTAAGGTCCGGTTTCGGGTAAGCTGTCTGTCAACCGGTTAAGTTGCCTTTGGGGGTTCGGTTTGGGTCAAGAGGGAACGAAGGAGGAGGAGAACAGACTGCTATACACATTAGAGATGAGATGAATTGAGCATGGAGAGGGCTTGGCGCGAGGGGGGAAGATCTCCCTTTCCTTTGTGAGCGTGTAGAGTATCGCACTCCTGAGGGAAGGAAGGAAGGCAGACTCGGTGTCTTCCTAGAAGCTGAGCGAGCGGATCTATTCTCTTTCTCACGAGACATTCTTTCTTCTCTATCGTTCGGGCGCAAAGATAGATCTCGCTGTGCAAACCGGGGGGGATTGTTTGCTAGGCAGACGGCAGAGAAAAGCTGATTGTAGAAACCAGTTGCCAGACCGGCTGTGTCGTGCAAACAATCAATCGCCTAACGTCAGAGCGCGCAGAGCTACTCGGGCTGTTAACGAGGGGTAGCTAATTGTAATCTTTGTGGTAGAGAGAGACAGATTGACTGGGAAGGCTGGCTTTTGGCATTATGGAATGGAGTCTGAGAGGCAGATGCTGAACGATGATGGCTTTCCCCTCAGGGCGCTTCAGAAATCTGTCCAGCTCTTCCGGATTAGTTTGCTATCTCTTCGGTTTAGGCATCGAGGCGTGCGCTTATGAGTGCGAAGCTGATACCCATTTTCCCTCTTTGACACGGGGGTTCAGCATTCGTTCCTGGTCAATGCTTCAGGGGCCGTTGTCTGAAAGTTAGAACTTGCTAGAGAAGATTCTTCAACCGGGAATCTCTCCACGACTTAGTTTGCTGTCCCGATCTGAGCACCACATTTAGGTGGGTCAACTTTTGCTGGAGATTAGTGGGGTCCTTTAAGAAGAGGTTCCACATACACAGGGTATTACGGCATGCGTAGGTCAGAATTAGTCATTTGATGAACTGGGACGAGTAGAGTTGGAGACTATAGATTTGCAACAGAAAATCTAGAGAAAAAAGAGTGCTGCAACTTGTCAGCTGGAAGCGCAGATATCAGGGGGATTGATTACCTCCGGTTCCACGTAGTTTTAATCGAGGACCATGGCTCGGGGGACAAGATCCCGCGGGAAGTCACGCATGAGGTTCAGTAAGTTGTACACATATGCAACTTGTGTGAGACCCGGTGGTACCACAGATGACACTCCTGTAGGAGGGCCGGGATTTTCAAGAGTGGTTTTTTGTAACAATCCGGAGAAGCACTTGCAACAACCGTACAAGTACAAATCCAACTATGTCTCGACGACCAAATATAACCTTGTTACCTTCTTACCAAAAGCTCTGTTCGAACAGTTCCGGAGGGTGGCCAATCTTTACTTTCTCCTTGCTGCGGGGATCTCTCTCACGCCAGTTGCTCCGTACTCAGCTATTAGTTTGATTGCTCCCCTTGTATTCGTCGTGGGAGTGAGTATGGTCAAAGAGGCCGTCGAGGACTCTCGCCGTTTTACTCAGGTTCGGGTTCCTTCGTCGAATCTTTCACGTGTTAGTAATTGAGTTGCGTTATTTCCTAAATCGGTAATTGACATAGATCTTTTGGCTTCTTCGTTCTCTTTCAAAGGTCTAAGATTGAGACGAGTAGAGCTTACGAATTTTCGTGCACCTTGGTATTTCTGGGACAAAGTGATATTAGCTGAGTCTCCTCTGTCATCTCGTGCGCTCGCAGGATCAGGAAATTAACAACCGGAAGATCCAAGTACATGCAGGGCATGGGAAATTTGAGTCGAGGGCCTGGAAAAAGTTGAGAGTAGGGGACGTTGTGAAGGTTGAGAAAGATCAGTTTTTTCCAGCTGATCTTCTCATGCTCTCATCTGCCTACCCGGATGGAATCTGCTACGTGGAGACAATGAATCTTGATGGAGAGACAAACTTGAAATTAAAGAGGTCGTTAGAGCGCACTATAGAATTAGATGAGGACGCTGAAATTGGTCAATTTCATGCTGAAATGAATTGTGAGGATCCCAATCCTAGTCTTTATACCTTCGTGGGCAATATCACTTTAGACGGTGAGACATTAGCGGTAGGGCCACAGCAAATCCTACTCAGGGATTCTAAACTCCGAAATACTCAGTACGTGTATGGAGTTGTCGTCTTTAGTGGCCACGATACTAAGGTTATGCAGAACTCTACTGATGTCCCTTCAAAGAGGAGTCGCATCGAGAGAAAGATGGATAAGATTATTTACTTCCTCTTCGGCGTCCTGCTGCTAATATCCATCATCGGAGCGGTTGTTTTCGGCGTTAGGACTAAGAACGACATGCCAGATTGGTGGTATCTGCAGCCGAATGACTCCGATTCTTATTATGATCCCAACAATGCCGGAGTGTCTGCGTTGTTACAACTTGTTACGTCGCTCATCCTCTACGGGTATCTCATACCCATTTCCTTGTACGTGTCGATTGAGGTCGTGAAGGTCCTTCAAGCCAGGTTCATCAATCAGGACCTTACAATGTATCACCAAGAAAGTGACACTCCAGCACGAGCTCGCACGTCCAACTTGAATGAGGAGCTTGGTCAAGTAGACACGATACTCTCTGATAAGACCGGTACGTTAACATGCAATCAGATGGAGTTCCTTAAGTGCTCAATTGCGGGTGTAAGCTACGGACGTGGTATAACAGAGGTGGAGAAAGCGACCGCTAAAAGGCTAGGAAAGGAACTCAAAGACCTGGACGAGTATGATGACAACTCCTCACATGATGGAGAGGTGAGGGGTGTTGAAATGTCAACGAAGCCTCATGTCAAGGGTTTCAACTTCAAGGATGAACGCATAGCAAATGCCAACTGGACTAGTGAACCCAATCCTGATGTCATACTGCAGTTCTTCAGGATTCTCGCTGTTTGCCACACCGCCATACCAGAGGAGGATGAATCCACAGGTTCGGTATCATATGAAGCTGAGTCTCCCGATGAAGCAGCTTTTGTCATTGCTGCTCGTGAGTTCGGGTTCGAGTTTTTCAAGCGCACCCAGAACACCGTTATAGTGCGCGAATTTGATCCTTCTTCTGGGAAGCAAGTCGAGCGGTAAGCTGTGGCTTTTGTCACACTAACTATCCGCAACTCAGAGTTACCCGGACTACCGCCATATTTTATTTTTCTGAACCTGGGATACTTGAGATTTCTGCCTCTTTTGACCGGAACCTGTAACGAACAAAGTTGTTCTGACTGTGCAGGGAATACCAGGTGTTGAACTTGCTGGAATTCAACAGTACTCGCAAGCGAATGTCTGTGGTGGTGAAGGATGAATCTGGCCAGATCTATATTATGTGCAAGGGTGCTGACAGGTTTGATCGCACCCCGCTTCCGTACTGAGTGGTAAAATTACAAATGCAAGATGTCATTTGTACGGAATATCTTTTTGCGTAGCTATAGCTCAGCTGAAATAGTTTTGGGGCAGATCATAGTTTCCTGTTATAGAGGCTTCCTACTGCCTTCCAACTTCTAATGGTTCTCGTTTTTGGTGCAGTGTTATATATGAGAGACTTGGAAAGAATGGAAAGACGTTTGCTGAGGCGACGAAGGCCCATCTTGCAAAGTATGGAGAGGCTGGGCTACGTACTTTGGCACTGAGTTATCGCAAGCTGGAAGAGGCTGAATACAACGAATGGCAGGCAATCTTTACGAAGGCCAAGACAACTGTTGGTGCTGATCGCGACGCTATGCTGGATTCCGCGTCTGAGATGATCGAGAAGGATCTCACCCTAGTTGGTGCGACAGCAGTGGAGGACAAGCTTCAAGCAGGGGTGAGCTTAGATCGTCGCGCTGAGATGCTGTGATTCGTTATCAGCAACATATATTGTTCTCATGATTTTTCTGGTGTACTCGCTTCCTAAATGCTTGAATACTTTTCCTTGTGCCAGGTTCCAGAATGTATCGATCGGCTTGCTTTGGCTGGGCTGAAGATCTGGGTGCTGACCGGTGATAAGCAAGAAACTGCTATCAATATTGGGTGAGTGCTAATTGCTTTCTCCGAATTCCGTGTTATTGAAGTTAAGCACGTGCAACTACTTTTGGATGAGGGAACGATCCCGGTGTCAATGTGTCTTTGCGCGGTACCTGGGAAACCTGTGAATGTGGAAAGGTCACTCAACAATCGAAAGGTATCACAGCCCAAATACCAAAGCCAGTGTAAACGTCAGAACAGGTGCCATAAGGAAAGCCAAAAAGGTCTTTTGGTGTTTAATCGTGATACCTTCTCCTTGTTGTCAAACAGATTTGCTTGCAGTCTACTTCGAGAAGGAATGAAGCAGATCATTGTCAGCTTGGAAAATGCTGAAGTCAGAGCCGCGGAGGAGTTCGGAGACAAGGACAGCATAGCAAAGGTAGACATCTAGAATTTCGACTCCTGGTTCTCATAGTCACTATCGCTGATCTCAGCTCATTTCGCCAATTTCACTTTTTGACACATAACTTGTGTGGTAAGTTACAGGTGTCAAAGGAAAGCATCACCCAACAGCTCATGATTGGACAACAACAAGTTGACCTTGAAAGAAATAATCCTGACGTGGTGTTTGCTTTAATCATCGATGGGAAGTCTCTAATTCATGCTTTGGAGGACGGCTTGAAAGAGAGACTTCTGCATCTTGCCACCAACTGTGCGTCAGTCATTTGCTGTCGTGTTTCTCCCAAACAGAAGGCAATGGTGAGTTGGTTTCCTTCTCGTTCCGCTCTCATGTCGTCCCAATTAGAACTTGCAGGCCTTGTGATGATCAAATAGTGCTCCCACTGGATGTCAAAACTGAGAAGAACAGAGTTGTCGTCTACTGTCGCCTAATGTGTTGATCATACCATTAGACTGTACCTCAGAATTGCTGCTTCGTCTTGTTATCTAGATTCTTCTAGACGATTATTGATAGGAGACTCCTGTGCAGATTACAAGACTGGTCAAAGAAGGCACCGGCAAGACATGTCTTGGAATTGGTGATGGTGCGAACGATGTCGGCATGATACAAGAAGCAGATATTGGGATTGGTATTAGTGGCGTGGAAGGCATGCAGGTAGGCTTTCCTCGTCTGCACAGAAGTATCTTATTTGTAGGATTGGAGTAAGCGATAGAAGTAGGATGCTTCTGGTGAGGAACGTTAATAAGTAGTAACAAGAGAATACTTAATCTGTTGGATTCCAGAGGTAATAATGATTGTTGATTCGTTCATGTTATTTCGCAGGCTGTCATGGCTAGTGACTTTGCCATCGCTCAATTTCGCTACCTGGAGAGGCTGCTGATTGTTCACGGTCATTGGTGTTACAAGCGAATAGCCCTTATGGTGAGTTATTGCTTACTCCCTTTAAATGTTTCGAAGTCCTCTCTTTGTTGAATTTCACTATCGCTTCTTAGGTCTCAGGTTGATCAAGAGTTTCTATTGTCTAACACGATGTTCGTTTGTCGCGCAGATTTGCTACTTCTTCTACAAAAACATAACGTTTGGCCTCACACTCTTTTATTATCAAGCGTATTCAAACTTCTCTGGTCAGACAGTTTATAACGATTGGTACATGTCGTTCTTCAACGTGTTTTTTACTTCACTGCCTGTAATCGCTCTGGGAGTGTTTGAACAGGATGTGTCTCCACGTATTTTAACGCAGGTAACGTTCCTTACCTCCCTAAAACTCCTCATTTTTGCAAATTGCGATTTTGGGGTTTTCTATGCACTCAAGCAAGCAGAGATTGTCCCTAAACTCCTCCCTGGTCCATTATGCGCTTGTTTTTTTGCAGTTCCCTGCCCTGTACCAGCAAGGGCAACAAAATCTTATGTTTGGCTGGTCTCGCATCTTCGGGTGGATGATCAATGGGTTGTACAGCTCCGTCATGGCCTTCGTGTTCAACAGGTTGGCTATCTCGCACATCGCTTTCCGGAGCGATGGCAAGGTCCCAGGACTCGAGGCTATGGGAGCGATAATGTACACGTGTATTGTCTGGGTAGTAAACATTCAGCTCGTGCTAGCCCTCAGCTACTTTACTTGGATGCAGCATGTGGCAATTTGGGGCAGTATCCTTCTATGGTACACTTTTCTGCTTATCTATGGGGCACTTGAGCCGGTTACGTCCACGACTGCTTACAAGGTTCTGACGGAAGTCATTGCACCTTCACCCATGTTCTGGCTGCTCACGTTCCTTACCACTCTTGCTTGCATCCTGCCCTACTTCGTGTTCACGTCGTACAGAAGAACCTTCTACCCTCAAGACCACCATATCATTCAGGAGATCCGACATCTACAGAAGCACGTGACAGATCCCGATATGTATAAGCGTGAACGCAAAAAGGGTGTGCGAAGGACATCTGTTGGAATGACCGCACATGTCGAGCACAGAGTGAGCAGCATGCAACCAGATGAACGTTTTGGGCAGCCTATTGGTTCTGATAATAGTAGTAACATCTTTTCACCTGACCATAGTAATAGGGATATAAATTCTGTGTAAGTATCACCATTCTTAAGTAGAGCCTGTACTTAAGAGGAGAGTCTATGTGCCCCCCTGGCTGTACGAATGATTATTTATCTTTCCTCTCTCGGAATCAAGATTGCCTCTGAGATGTCATTCACCTCCCAAAGAAAACCACATAGGCAGGCAGGCGCACAAGCTTGAGATAAGAGGGCTGCTTGTGCAGTTTTGATTTAGTGGCTAGTTGACAACTCATTCTTTCATGTACAATAGCAGCCGTGATTGGCGAAATGGCCTGTGTAATTAATACGCAAATTGGAGATTTCACTGATGAAAAATTTATGGTCGATATCACCCGTCTCTCCGACCTTTCGACCTTACAGTTGTACACATCGGTTGCTTGGATGATCTGCTGTGTTAAATTTGCTCAAATACTCTAAGTGTTGGCTTCGAATGCAGGGTATCTAGTGCTAATGCTGATGGTGGGCATGGCCTCTGGCTGTTCCGGAAGAGCCACTGATGAAAATGCTTGGATTGTGGTGTGGGTTCTACCGACCTGAAAGAAAGAGATTTACTATCTCAAGCCTGTTGGCGCCGCACTTGAAGGTCAGTGTTGTGCCCCATGTATATCAGCACAAGTCTGTTGGATCAAACGAACTCATCAAAATAATCCACCATCTGCATCGAAGCATTTTGCTCTTCAAAGACACGTTAAGTTTTTGCCATGTGAGCAATTTGTGAACATGCATATGATTGACCGTATGAAGTATGGTCTTGTCTTCATTGAGGGCTCTTATGTATATAGATGGTAGAGAGTTGAAAAGAAGGGGTATTTTAGTTGGAGGAGTTTTGAGCGGGAGGAAGACATTGAGAGTTAGCCAAATTTAATTGAAGAAAAAAGGCACCAACCGATCCATGCCGAGCACCCAAGCAGATGACTGTTGTTTACGTCCTACAAATTTCAGCATTCTAACGAGCGTAATTAACTTTTGAGGGAACTGGTTCAAACACATTGGATTTGATACTGTGACATCACCGCAAAAGTGACCCTGGATCTTCCTTCAATTGTTGAAGTCGAATTCTGGGCGTTTTCTAGGGAGAAAGTCGAACCTGCTCGAAGTTTTGACAAACCATAGGGTGAAACCTTTATGGAGGACCCCACAAGAGTTACAACCCCCTGGTGGCACCGACTATGTCACAAAGTGAGTGGAACATATTTAGTGGAACTAAATATGCTACTTCTAAGAATTAACGAAGATCTAGTGAACCAACGTCATTGTAAATAAAATAGCGCTTCCATTTCCACAACTTCAAAGTTCAGCACTCCATCTTCCTGGAACTCACACATCACTGCGCAGCACGTAGGCGGGTGATGGTCACGCTTGGCAACGCGTTCTTTGAACCAGACTACCGGGATCAGAAGGTGCACTCAACAATCTCTTGCTCCATCTGGCCAAGAAGCTTCTCAATCTAACCTTCCCTGACAATCAGCACTCTGGGTGTCCAGAGTTTGTGACATCTAAACCGATCGAGAGGAGCGGACTCGCAAATGGGGAGTGCTGGTAACTCGTTAGGGGTGAGTGTTCCTTTGTATCATCAACGATTCCGGACCCTCCACACGGGATCGAAAGTACAGAAGAAAGTTGTTCAAGAATAGGTTCGTCCCTTAATCTAATCCCCTTGTGCACGTCTAAAGACAAATCTGCATGACTATCTTCAATTCAGTCCAAGACTGTACAAGTCTAGATGGAATATTTACTCAGAAAGCTTTCTTATAGTAAGATGCTTATCATGACAAGGGATGTTGAAGGGAGATTCCCGAAAGTTCTAGGGTGATGTCAGAGAGCAGCTACCTTCAGATTTATTCACGCACAGACGATGTAATGTCCACCAACCTGACATGTCACCTGACTGATGACCGCACGGCATCCCTCAACCTACAGCAGTCTCCGCAGATGTTTAATGTGGACAGTAACAGACTTATTCTTTCGCACAGACTTTCACAGCTATGCAGAGGTCGACAGACAAGGCTGTTTTGTCAGAAAATTGAACGTGAGAAGAGTAAAACTGAAAAGAGTTGCCTTTCAGCCCACGTAAAACCAGATAATACACTAAATTCTTTATTACGAATGAATAAACAAAGAGAAGACTTATTCTCCACATCCTTGTATACTTTGGTTCTTAGATTTTTAAAATTTCAAATTCGAATCCCTTCGTTCCGCCTTTCTCGCTCACAGATGACGACTAAGTGATAAGACTTTGTTCATATATTGACAGCCTATTCTTGAAGGCAGAGTAGACTTTATGGGTTTACACTCAGTTTGCATATTAACGGCTACACCTTCAGCTATGGTAGGCTGTGTGTGGCTGGGGCTTCCATTTACACCTCTGCTGAATAAACGGGTCGATCATGTAATTGCATCTTGTCCTCATAGGATCTCTGGGAAGTGAGTTATTCTTTTATAACTCCACCTTAATTTGATTGGAGCAGAGGGGAGCTCCGCCGAGGAGTGAGAGTTGTTCTATGTAAACGGGTTGTGAGTGTTGCCTTGCAAATGCCCCAACAGTGCCGGAAAAGTCTATCATTCCTCATCTTTCTTCCTCGGGCCAGGTTCTCATCTAGATGCGTACTACCCTCGATACGATGAATTTGGGTTGCACATACTTTCAGCTCTTGCTTATAATGCTGGCAGCATCACTTTCGGGTATATTCGACATTTGTCGCCCGATGCTCTTCAGAATTGCGACACTGTTCTGTCATCAACTAGATGATTCTAACTAAGGACGCAATATAAGTAAAATTCAATGGTTTCTGAATTTCGAATTCTCGTTGTATTCAGCTGTGAACTTAAGGCTGGTTTGACAGCTCAGTAGCCCGCTCTAATGGGAATTAGTAGCCATCTCCTTGCATAATCGGAGCTTGATGTATTGTAAATTTGACGACAGTTTCCAAGGTAGCAGACTCTGTAGCTTTTCGGTATTGTCAGCAGAGTTAGCTTTTTACCACAACCAACGGCAGGTTGACGACCACAGCGGTATTTTTGGACACACGTCCGTTACACGAACAATTGATTATCACTTGCTTATCCCATTGGCCTTCTGTTTCTGCAGATCGCAGCAGAAGTATGTTTAGATCCCGCCGTTGCAGTTTGCATCGCACATCTTTATGTGACTCCCAAATTTGAGAGGGTTGAGGTTCAGTCGATTATGGGAGCCAAAGGGTCTTCAACCACAACAGAAGCGAACTCTTCTGCCAAAGGAGCTGAATGTTGTTTCAACAGCAGGCAATGCACTGCTTAAGCATTCGTGAGGCACGGGTTTTCAACGTCATCTCAAAGGAATCTTCGAAGTCTGTGAACATATTTTTCTCGCCGGAATGGGGTACGGAATTTCTGTTATCCATGATACATTTCTTGAGTTGCAGGATTATTACAAGAAAATTCTACACGACGTCCGCCATGAATACCATTTAGTACAGGTGGGCGTAAGGGTTGTTTCTTATATGAAAGGCAGGGCATCTGCCGATACATCCCTTCGCGTTCAGGCGTGGGATCCAACATGGATGGAGCCACTTTTCCTGGGCCTGAAGGCGACCTTCCAAGTTGAGAGGTGGTTATGGTTTGCGAATAGCGCCGTCTCTAGGCCACATCACAAATCTCCTGAATGAAGGTACTTTTGTAATTGGAATCCGCTTACGCAGCGATTCTGTTCTTCCAGAGGATGAGTTTGGAAAGAATGTCGCAACAACAGTACGCACCGACAAACTTTACAGGCTTGATATAAGGTACAAATGCTAGAAGTTTTACAATTTTAGACACACTTTTGAGTATAAAGATTCAATAGGACATCTATCTATCTAATCCATGCCACTGTAATTGTGATACTGTGCCACATATTTCAGCGCTATACCCACACAGGTATCAAGGAATCGAGAAGGGAACAGACGGGAAGATTGCAAATGTGCTGTTCGAAACGGTACTTAAAAATCCTGAAAAGTCCTAAAAATCCTAAGAAGTTCTGAATCTGAGAGCCCTTCCACCGGTAGTGAAGATCTTTGTGCCGCAACTCTCTGACACAAGGAAATCGAACTGTCGACCATTTGACTTTGTGATTTGACGATGAATTCTCTTTGGTGTGTTCGGATCTAAGGTCCCTTCTAGCAAAGCAGACCCTAAGGACCCTCAAGCTGCAGGAGGCTGTTGATTTGGTCAAATGGGATATTTATTATTCCGGAAGGCGAACTTACTGATTGGGGCCAATAAATCTCTCCGAACAAACACCATCCTCGAAGTGCTCGACACTAGCTGGACACCTTAGAGGATAGGAAGACTTTTAAAGGATCAAGTGGCTAGGCCTTAGTGAATACTCTTTAAATGTTCCGCTATACTCAAGTAGTTGACTTAGGCTTGACAGATATACCACAGGATAGAGAGCATTTGAAGAAGGATCTGCCAATGTTGGACGAGCAGATCCATTTGAACAAAGGGTATGATCGAGAGCTCAAGAAAGTTTCCAGAGATCTCCCTAGATCTGCCCGCGTTATCCATTCTGGACCAGGTTTAGGGTATTACGGAGGTATTACTCATTTGCTTTTATCTCTGTTTCTATGTTCAATGAGACCTAGCTCAAAATACATAATATTTACCACTATATTGTTTGCTTCCTGCCTGGAAAACGAACAGTGTGTCAAACATCGCAGGAGGCGTTAACATTGCTATTTCTCTTGATAAAAGACCCAAGCTACCACGGTTCCTGTATGGGGCTAAAGCCGAGAATGGCATCCACGGACCAGAGGAGTGTATATGTATTTCTCCGGTGCTAAAGCGGGTTCAGGATTTCACTGTGGGACTTTGCCGGTCCACAGGGATATTACGCTTTACATGATTACCTATCACAACGTTCTCTAAGTCAGAACACGATCCATAGTTCTTCAGATGTTTCGGGCCAATCCTCTCGCCAGCTTACCCCGAAAGACGCTCTTTATGGAAGAGTCTAATCGGCATTTAGCCAGTACAAATTTGGAAGGCTGAAAGTATAGCTGCCAGGCGCGGGAATTACATCCGGTAATTGTTATAGAGCCCTTTCCAAGTCCCTATGTCGATAAAGTAGAGCTTTAGTACGGCGTCTTAATCATCCAGCAAAAGAATCGCGGTTGGAGGCCGGAAGATCCGATTTCATCACTGAAAGATAGAGCAGAATCCGTACCTAGCCCGCCGCAGCGGCGGGCTAGGTGAAAGTCCACGCTGCTGATTATCTATCATATTTAGAGAAACAACCCCGCCTCAAGGCTCTAACCCTCCGGAGACTCTTAATGCGAAAAAGGCTTTCTGATTTCGTGGCCTTCTGGTCTTACATCCAAGGGCCACCCCAAGGAGCCCCACCGAGTCAAGGTGTCACTATCGTCCTGCAGCGAAGAGCCCGGCGACGACAGCCTTGTCTTTTCTGGGAGTCGCACGACATATGGATATTCATGGGTTGTCTAGCTCTCTCCTGTGGGGCATCACATACTTTTTACCACCAAGCCCGACCAATTTTTCTGTTTAATTTCTAGAACTCGCTTCAGGGAACAGATCGCAGGGAACCATAGAATGTTTTTCGGCTGAGTTTCGTAGCACGGTGCTGACGAGTGCTTGAAAGTCAAGCGGTACTACCTCCGGCGAAGGAGGCTCCGGAAAGCACAGAGGACCAACTAAACCCTTTGTGCAAACACCCCTATGGAGGAAACTGCAGGAAGCAGTAAAAGTTGCTCGCTAACCTAAACGACGAGGAAACAACCAAACGTGGAAACGAGGGATCACTCAATGGACCCCGAAAAGATTAACACCTATGTGCCAAACCCTGGTGGACCGGGGGCATATCCAAAAATGTAATGGGTGACTGATCAGGCATAAGTACCCCGAGGGCTACACCAGGCAAATCAAGTCGCGTATACGACGATGCCCGTAATGCGAAAGACTCTGAGGGAAGGCGGGGGCAGTTGGCTGGGAGAAGGTCGCGCTTCCGGCTGGCGACATGATGGCTGGGCCGAGGCCACAGCTAGACTGAGTGGAATACCTCAACCTCCAAGACGATCCATAGAACCTCCAGCTCGAAGAAAGCAACTGGAGCACCGTGTTGTGCTATAAGGAGAAAATTTCGAAGAAATTTTTAAATATGGGTAAGAGGTTTCGCAGGTATTCCTATTACCAGTAAGCCGGCTGAAGTGCGAATGGCAAAGGGCAAGGAAAATATTGAAGGTTGGATTCGAAGGCAGAAAATATAGTGTTGTGTCATTTGCTTGCAACCAATCCATCTACCTGTAAAGTAACCTCGCTAGGCGTGTCAGTACCCCGACATTCTGATGGCAGTTTCTGAGTAGAAAGCTTTGAAGTCATGCGAAGTCATGGAACGATTCTCCAGGTTCCTCAAGGACGTTCCCCACCTGGAGATAAACCCAGAGAAAACCCTTCTAGGACACGTAGTGATGCCCTCAGCTCCGGCCCTTAGGCTCGTTCTTATCTCTTTCGAACTAGGTTCAAGAATCTGTGGTCTCGGATTCTTCGCCGCATGAGGCATATAAGCACTTGCTTATCTGTTTTATTTAAGCACTTGCTTATCTGTTTTATTGAAGCATTGCGAGGTTGCACCTTCCAGACGGTACCCACGAAGTCACGGGGGGTATGTCGGAAGGAGCGGCCCTGTCGAACTCCATGGGAGCACGAAAGGAAGTACGGTTCGTAAAGCGTTTTTAGACTGCTGCGAATAACTTCCTGTACCAGTATATCCTTGTCCTTTTGCGTAAGCCCTCGTAAAGCTAACGAAGCTCTTTGGGCCGATGTTCTTCGAGCACTTTGTGGGTTCGTGGGACACTTGGCAATATCGTGTGCGGACCAGCCAGACCTAAAGCCAAGGGAGTATCCTTTGGACTCTCCGGACTCAGGGTTTTGCCCCCCCTTTCTAAAGTCTCGTGCCCTATGGCCAAATTCGGCGCGTAGACACTCTGTTCATCACCAAGTCTCTGTGTGTTTCTAGTCCTCCGCCTTTCACAACCGGAAGTTCTGGGCAACTTCGCTTGATGTTAGCGGCACGGAATCACTGGGAAGTTCCAGGGCAATAAGTTTCAATACGTTCCATTCAACAGCTTGGCAGCTCTTCCTGGCCAAGAGTGTCATTGCAGAATGGATTTGCCTACCGAGAAGAAATAAAGATGTTGCTGCAAGAGTCCCCCAGATCTGCTAAAGATAGTTCTGGTTTAAATCCGGACGACCTGATTAAGTTACTTCGTGCTTTAGAACTTGTTACGAAGATTCTGGCGGAAGCATTATTCATTATCCTTGCTGCCTTGGATGACAGGGAAGATCTAGCTACTAAAGCCCTCAAGCTAAACGCCTGAGCCTCTAGTAGCCTGGCATAGAATCCCTAGTCCAGTAAAGACGAAGTTCATGGGCCGTAACCTTCAGAAGAGAGAAGAAAGTAGGCGACTGCAAGGAAATCCGAAGGAGGGGAAGACCCCACCAAGCCGTACAAGGGAGAGAAAAAAAAAGTAACATGGGGCTAAGCCCAATAGAGTCTATATGAGAAATCTGCACCTACTATATTGAGCTATGCAATATGAGAAATCTGTACCTACGATATTGAGCTATGCAAGTTTTCCTGTCTACACACAATTGGAGTATCAAAAAAACATCACCTAATGTGATTGTTTTCCTAGGGATTGCATTTGCCATTGCACTCTGTAGAACATTGGACACGTGCTGTCTAAAATATACATAAAGTAGGAAAGAGAAGTAAACTTAAGACTGCTGATCAGGATCACTCTGTCCTGAATCCAGGGTTTTTCCCTAGATTGCAGGTGAGAGTAAAGTAAGTTTGTTATGCGCGTTTATAATACTTTTACCATTACTTTGGACCCAAGTAGAGAAAACTCAAAGTGATATGCGTATCCGTATATTAGCAAGATCACTGTCTATTGTAAGTGTAGAGCACACGCCGTTAAAGCACGCTTAACCGTGAAGGTCTGCCTTGTGGTATATTGTGGCGAAGTAATCTTGAGAAATGATTTTCAAAGAGCAAAGACTAAAGATCCCTCACATATCATTATATTCTGCTTAGGTTAGACTTGGATATACTGAGATCACAGTTTTCGTTCACCAGGTTATTTGTTCTTAGCCCGTGGTTAATCAAAGGGTCATTTGTATACAATTATAGAGCTTAGTGAAGCTACGAGTTTTATTCCTTTCATGCATATAGTACTTTTTCCCTTATTTTCTTTACTACAAGCACAATTTATTATAGAAGGGAGTCTTTGCACTAGATCACTAAGTTTTGTGCTCAGTTCAAGGGTTATCAAGGGTCATTTGCATCCATATGTAGAAGAGAGGGGTTGGTGGATCTTTAGTAAGTCTTATTTCTTTATACAATAATTTAATAATTTTTCTATAATTTTTACTATCAATATGGTTTCTCACAAATTGGAGTCTTTGTTCTTAGTCACGGGTAGTATATGACACAAAGATCACTTAGAGTGATCTCTATTTACCATGGAAAAGAGATCTATGTAAGTGAACTCTTTTCTCTACTACATGGTAACAGGAGGAAATTGGATAAACAAGAAACGATAATGATAGAAAAAAAGAGAGGAATAACCACATGCAGGCCAAGGAGACTCACAGAACAGTAGCTGTGGCATATGGACTCATGGCATAGGATAAGCAGCTGTAGTGGCCGGACTAACCTCACATACCAAGTAGTCTTTTGGATTGCCTGGTACTAAGGATTAGAGTAGCACCCAAACCACATGGATGCTAGTTAAAGCCCAATCCACTCCCTTGAAGGAAGTTATGTTTAGAAAAATATATATTCTAAGGGTATTGGGTTTTGCCCTAGACCTAGATACCCCTCTATACTATTCATTATGTAGTAAAATAACACTTGTCTTGTGTTTTTTAAGGGCTTTTTAAGCGCTCATTGTGTTTTCATAATGCTCCTTAAGTGTCTCCCTATTGTATTCAATGTCTCTCTTCCTTTGTAATTAAGTTGATATACTACTTTAGCCATGCTAAGCGTATCTTTCTTTCCTTGGTTGATGATATACACATTTGGTGTTTTCTAGACTAGATTAGGTAAGCCCTTGACCACTTGACTACCAAGCTTCATCTTGTAAGCTTGAGAGTCAAGATGTCAAAGTGAAGAAGCTTCATCTTGTAAGCTTAGGAGTCAAGATGTAAAAGTGAAGACATAGTCCTCTTTAGGGATTCCTCCTTTACTTTCTAGAGCGGTGTATCACATCTATAAATGATTTATGCTTTTTGGAGTACGTCTAGGGTCTAAGGATTTTATTGTATACTTTTAGATGCCACTTTTGCAAAGAATAGCTTTCAAATGCATGATCTTCTTCTACTAGAAGATATGTACATAGTATTTAATATACTCTAAGCTAAGTTTACTCATCAATTGATTTACCAAGTAGCAAAACTGGAAGATCCCAACAGACCAAACAGTCTTTGTACTACCCATACTACATATAATCATGCTGCATAATATTTAAAGTGAAATATAAAAAAACTTTAAATTATAAATATTTAGTGCTATAAAGTATAGGTCTTTGAGAATATGCAAATTGCTAATCAAAGTTCACTCATTTGTAAAAAATGGGGTCCGGGACTAGGGGTAAAACTTTATACATATATTTCAAGGAGCTTTACCCTAGAACTAAATACCATTTTGTATTGTTCATAATATAGTAAAGAAGTATGTACCTAATACTTCATTATTAAGGGTTCTTGAGGTTATTTAAGTGTCTCCTTGTGTTTTCATATCTATACCTTAATTGTTCCTTTGTTTCATGCAATTTCTTCATCCCTTTGGATTCTAAAATTTCTACCTTGGTGTTGTACTTGAATTTGTCATTGGTTCCAATCAAATTAAACTTTATGACTTTCAAGCCAAGGCAAACCCAAAATGATATCATAGTGTAGAGGTGTCACTATAAACCTCATACACTCCAAATATTCCTTTCCAATCCTCAATGTAATAGGATGTGAGGTACGAAATGCAAAACACTTTCTACTGTCCGCTATCATTAATTTGCTTCTAATTATTAGCTTGATAGGAATATATAATTCCTTCACTAATTGCATTGACATGCAATACTCTAAACTTCCAAAATCAACCAAAATCCTACAATCCCGATCAGATATCATACCTTGCAAGTGAAGTAAACTTGCATAGGTCAAGCCTTTGATCCCATTGGAACTAATCAAGTTCCTAACAGGTGGCTCAAAATCTCCTATTGGGATTCATCATTTTCTTGATCAATGTGCTCCATAGACTCCATATGAGAAAGATTTTTAAGGTCATCTATTCCTAAGTGGACATTCAGCAATACAATGTCCAACTTGGTGATAATGAAAAAAACCACTATTTTTTTGTAATCTTTTTTCTATCTAGTATAACAAGTGGTCTTTTTTGGATAACATCAATCTCCATTGGTGCCTGTTCTTCCACCCTATGTAGTGTTCTGTGTCCGTCAAGGTTGAGACCAAGTTGTTACAATCAAGGAATCAAAGCGCCCAACAAACTGCATGGCTTCTTCCATATTTTGTGGCTCCCACATGGTTGTAATACCAAGAGTTAGCCATATGATCTAGATGTGAAATTTGGTTTGGTAACATCTAGAATGATGTTATACATGACGGTCAAAATAGATCATATAGAAATATCACCAAAAGAGTACTTCTACTAATAGGGAAGAAACCGAAATAGATTTGAGAACCTTAGAACTAATAGCTAGACATATGATTTAAAGGTGAGAATTGGTTTGGTAACATATGGAAGGATATTTCACAGGATGGACTAAACAGATCAGAAAGAGGTATCACCAAAAGGGGACTTCTACTAATAGAGTAGGAACCGAAATATGCCTTAAATCTTTGAAGGCAATTTTGGAGGCCTAAACGGATGAATTAGGCCTCAAAAATGTGTAGATGCCCTCCCCAATGAAGGAAAGGTTGGCCTTCCCTCCCCCCTGCTTTATCTCGTTGAGAGCTTTCCAACGGTACCTTACGTTATTTTGAGATTCCTACAAGAAGATTCCCTAAAAGATTCCCTTTGGTCAAAGCTTGTTTGACCAACCAGATAGGACCTAGACCATACATGTCACCCATCCAAGTAAGTAATCCAAGGGTGGAGCTTGCTGACATGTCACCTATCTATGTCCCTAGTCCTATGGTGGAGCTTCCTTGGAGGAGATCCTCTTTGCCTATATAATAAAGAGAAGGTGCTCCTTTGGGGCATTGAATGTTTGAGTGTGCAATCTGTGTTTTCTCTCTTCTCTTGTCCTCGGAGTATTACAATGGTCACTTCTTATTTGGTTTGTGACTTCAAGCCCCTCACAAATTGATCCAAAATTTCACCTTCTTGTATATTTAGAATATGTATAATGATATTCTGGAATTGCATGATGTAGCTCCTTATAGAGCCAATCTGCTTCAACTCCACCAACTTATCTCGTGCGGCTTGTGTGGGTTTTATAGCTTGAAATTGACCAAGTATTGCATTCTTGAATTCTGCCTATGTCAAGATTGGTGCAACCATTTGTTGTTCAACTCACTCCACTGAGGATCACCACCAAATTTTTGCCATGCTATCCAATTGGCTAGAATCTAAGAGAATCTATTTTTGTTCATCTTGAAGATTGGTAGTTTCAAAATAACATTTGTAGCCAAATACAAAATTCTCCACTATGTTTGGAAGATTCTTACCTTCAAACACCTTGGGTTTTGGAAATCAGGCAATCTTCTCCATCTCAAACTAGTGCTCTCTCTACATGTTCTTGTCATTGATGGTCTTGTTCATCCAACAATTGAGTAAGATGCTCAACTTGTTGTTGCATAATAATAATAATGTTGGGTATTGCTGCCATAGCTATTACTCTATCCACTACTCCCAATTTATCTAATTTATTAACACAGATGCAGCACGTCCATTGTTCTCCATAAGTTACAACCGAAAGTATCAAGGGTTCCTCAAACAAGGTGATTGCATGCAAAAAATCCTACCCAAAGTGTGAGGTAATGAATTGTGTGAAATGATGCTTGGGTAGTACCTAGACACAAAAGTCCCAATGATTTGGCAGAAATGGATTTGGTGGTCCATAAATTCCATCTATCCCATTCTTGCTTTGATACTAATGTAAAAGACCAAGACTGAGGAGAGAAATAGGAGAATGGAAGATCACATTGGGACATTTGAATATTGGTAAACTCTAAATGCCTAACATGAGCTTTGGTTTTGGTATTTATAGGGAGCACACAAGGCTCTTGAGAAACTTCTCGAGAAGCTTCCTTGAGCCACTTTCTTGGAATGCAAGCCAAGTTAATCGAGAAGCTTCTCAAGAAGTTTCATTCAAGAAGTTATTTATTTAGCTTGCAAGCTAAGCTAGTTGGAAGCTTCTAAAAACTTCCTTCTAGAAGCTACTCACTTAGGGTGCAAGCTAAGCTAGTTAGGAAACTTCCCAAGAAGTTTCCTAGATACTTTTGGAATATTCTAGGCTAATTTGGCCTATTCACTACTTCTTTAGTCCTAACTAACTTCATTAATAAACTCCATCTTATTACAATTATGGTAGCATAACATGGACTAAGAAGGCAAGGAACCCCAACTCCATCATAATCTTCCAAGGCTAACACTCCAACACTCAAACCATTGCTCACTAGAGAACTCAATGAGAGAGAGAGATAGTTGCAAATGAAAGGATGGTGAACATCTCCTCACCCCTAGTTTATATACTTGTGATATAGTTATGTATCAAAGTTACTAATTATTGAAATAACTCAAGTTACTAGACTAAAATTCATATAAAGTCAAAAGTCTAAGGAATATCTATACTCATGAGAATATTCCCCTAAGCATGTAGTCTTATCTTGACCCAACCACTAAGTCAATATTTCTTCACATGGGCTATCCTTGGACTATAGAAGAATCTAAAGCAAAAAGGTTTGTGGGTCCAAGAGTTCACAACCTTTCCTCAAAGCCAAACACCTAAGAATAATATCAAGTCAATACACTAGAATCCAAAATAGTGGTGCTCATCTTTTCCACTTCCTATAAAGTAAGGTTCCCTTTATTTTAGCTATGACTAACTTTAGCTAATCATGACCAATGTAAAATTATCTTTTATATCTATATAAATAATATCTCTCAAGTACTTGTAATACCAAACTAAATATCACAATAGCACATACATGCACAAATGGTTGTTACAAGCATGTAGTAACATCAAGTGTTGTTGGTGAAATCTGTTGTAGATATACATAGTCACTTGAATGAAATTGACTGATTGAAGGTCTATAACCTCCTCCTTGAATAATAGCATAGCATAAGGTATCCCTATGTTGAGCAATCACCAAGTTCTCAAAGGCTATCAATATCATTCTTTGAAAGATCTCTACCCCATAGAGAACATGCGCTCACCTAAATGTTTGGATCATCTAAGTCCAAAACTATAGTAACATTTGACAAATAGCGGCAAGTAAATTTGGATCTCATCCATAGAGTAGAAAGTAAGGAGATAAGAATGCTAGGGAGGCTTGCCGGCTGAATAAATAGCCCATGGCCAACCAAGGTAATTGGAGATCCAAATCTCCTAGGTGGTCCCTTTGCAAACCATACTTATGCAATCCTCTCTTCATTGTTTGAACCACTCTCTCTACTAAGCTATCTACCTCAAGGTGATCTAAAGAGGTAGTATGATGATCAATCAAGGCCTTATCATACAAGACCTAAAACTCTCAAAAACTTTGTACCTTGATTAGTCAAAACCTTAACTGGTGCACCAAAATGACTAGGAATGAGTAAGTTGTCCCTTTATTGGACTTGTCAAGAATTGCTATCAACTCAATCTACTTGGAGAAGTGTTCCACCATCACCAAAACATATTGAGATGTCTTGTAGTCAATGGTAAAGGTCTAATGCTAAAGGTCTACCATAGTTACACCCAAGTAATGGGTGTAACTATGGCATAAGAGCATTAAAGGATGCTCTAACTTGGTCACAATTCATACATTTGGCAACATATTGCTATACATTGGTATGCATATTGTGCCACCAATAATGACTCTAGAGTAAGTTATATGTACACTTTACTCCAAAATGTCCTAGCTTCTCATGAGCATGATGGACCCCTATGGTTTTTAAGATGAACAGAGTACTACTTGCACTCTATCAACCTCCTATACACACATAAGGTATCCTCCAATCTAAACCGCATGGCTCACTAAAATATATAGTCTCTTTCCTTAGCACCAATTGTACCACCCACAACACCAATGCAAATATAATCCATCACTAAGACATCATCATGAATATCTTGTTGAACTTTACTAATTTATCTCCACCCTTAGGATCTATGACCTCAATAAATCTTCTTGTATGCGCTGAGAGAGATACCACCAAAGCCTCAAAAAATATACATAGACAGGTAGATGCATGACAACCTGGCACAATCTCCTCATCTATCTCACCATGCCAACATGCTCTGGTCTGATCCTATTAGTTGGGACATGGTTTCTACTCAACCCATCTACATCACGGTTCACTACTCTAGGTTTGTGAATAACTATGAAATCATACTCTTGTAAAATCATAGCTCATCATGCAAGCTTCATGAAAGCTTGTCAAACTCCATCAACCACTTTAGTGGTTGATGATTAGTGATGAGAGTGAAGGGGTTACCAAATAGATAACATAAAAAATGTGCTACTACCCATACTGTTGCCAAGCACTCTTGCTCATATGAACTATACTTTGCCTCTATTGAATTGTTGGAGCAACTAGCATAGGCCACCACAAAATTCTTCTCCTTATCATCATGTTTGGTGAGCATTGCTCCAAGCCCCAACGTACTCTAATTAGTTTGAACTTGGAATCGTTGTCCTTTGATTGGTCTCCTAAGAATAGGAGAAGATGTCAACCTCTCTCCTACTCATCTCTCCAACACCACTCTTGTGTAAGCTTGGTCAGCTTAGTCAAGACCTTTGCATATCCAATTGCATCAAAGATCTTTTCCAATGTAGGTATGGCATACCAATTAGCCCTAGTTTATTGGTTGATCAAATGATAATCTCCACACATCTACCTATTTGTGTAGTTGCCATGCATATCCTTCTTGGTTTGCATCATTGTAGCTAAAGCATACTCTCCATGTGAAGTCTCTACCAAACCAACCTTAGAAAGGTCTCTATTATAGCTCTAAATCAATGCTCTCTCCATGTAACCAAATTTATATGGATGTCAGAAAACTAATGTATCATTAGTAAGCTCAATCTGAATACCAAGTCCTTTTAGAGCACCCAAATCCTTCATATTGAAGGCAAAACAACTTGTGTATTGAGTGGCTACTATATTGGGCCCTTGGGAGCAATAGTATCATGCCCTCAACTGCTAGAGTTCCCAACCTCAATGTGGAAAACTCCCTTTGATCTGGATGCAAGCTCCATATGTCCTCTAGCTGCATCCCAAGTAGATCATGCTCACTTAAATGAACCCCAAGTAGACCACTCTCACTAGAAGCCACTAGTTATGTCCCAAGAATACCCTGCACACTTGGTCCATCACACCCAACACGCACTTGAATAATCTTGATATGTATAGAGCTCACAAATGTCCAAGTGGTGATGCCTATCAAGTGCATCCTACATTGCTCTACCAAGCCAAGGCTCATAATCCAAGTCAAACAATTCATGTCCATAGTCTGACCTAGCACCTAACCCCTAGATGCCTCTAACACTATTGTAATAGCAATAATACCAATAATAAAACCCATCACCCACCCCCTCTCATTGGCATTGGGCTCCACCATAACTATGAGTCCCAAACAAGTCCAAGACCTCCCCCACAAAAAGCATGGGAGCTTGGGAAACTCATAACTATAGGTAAAGTGGCTCAAGACTATCCAACAAGGTTCAATATTGCCATAGGTGACCTATCATCCACTACTCGTAGCTCGTAGTAGCTGGTATCATAGCTCATATTGTTTGTAAAGGAACTCTACTTTCTTGTGCCCACTCAACATGAGCTATTTCAGCTCCATTAAGTCTGCCACCATTTGAGATTAGTATCCAACATCCAAATTATCATCAACCTTAAGGTGGTTTAGTCATTGAATCCCATCATAAACACATTGTAGAACTTCCTTGGGTAAGAGATTCATCCACCAAAGACAAAGACAATGAGCCCTTGATCCCACTCTAGCTAAATCTAACAACATGCTAGGTCCCATCCAAGAATGAACTTGATGTGTACTTGCCACCATTTGGGTGCAAGAATCACCCATCAAAGGAATGTTCCCCAAAATGTAGGTTGGAGAAACAGAATGATGAACTTAGAGATGTCATAGAATACATAATATCTCCCAAAACATGCCAAAACAAGGATCTTGGAAACCTTGACCTCAGCCAGCACGAGTATATCATTGACATGGCCATCCAAAAATCATCAAATGAATATGACCATTTCTCTCCAAATCTTGTACCCCCAACAAGGAAATGTATGTTGGTAGGGTCTTTTGGTATCCCTTGATTGTTAATAGTGATAATAACTTAGGATACCAATAGGCCAAGTATGCCACATGATGTAGAGAGACTTGCCTAGCAATCTCATCTCTCTCATCTCTACATTCAAGTAAGTCTGTACTTGTATACTTGCTTGTAATATTGGAACTAGTCCAATTCTAATCCCACAAACAACTCGAATAGACATACTCCCTCTATTGGATATTGCTAAGCAATGAGTGTGGTATCCAAAGATGAAAACATGATAGAATCTAGAGACTCATCCTCACATTGGTCTCCATGTGGTACAAAGGCTCCACTCTAAGCCTATTGCACCAACTTACTGGCATGCTACTACAATGTTTCCTCAAAAGTCCACAATGGAATATCCAAGGTGTATAGAACAATCCCATTGGTACTCCAAATTTGGATGATCTACTCTAGTACTAGAGTATCATCTACATGGGTGTTCCCCTCTAATAAGTCACCAAGCCAAGTAACAAAACCACTAAAAGTTAAAATTGATGTTGTGGTCCTTGATTGTAGTGAGCCAAGACTGCCACTACTAAAGCGTATTAGTAAGAAACATACCCGTCTTCACTTGACTGCCAACCTAGTCTATAAGAGGTTATCTCCTCCTAATAGTCAATATTAAAAAGCATGGGGTATAACACTACTCCACCAACTAGCACATCATATGACTCTACTACTATTGCAATGGGCTTGAGCTCTAACCACAAAGCTATCAATTGGATGATTGTGCTGAATTTGGACAATGAGCTCTCCACATGTGATGTAATATGTAGAACCACCTCCTAGAGATATCTGGATCTGAAATGGACACCTCTCCACATTGGTCCTCCATAGCTCCAGACCAGCAATTGCAGCCTTCCTCAACATAAGATGTTGTGCACCAAAGTCTAATACGACCCTTTGTGGTGTATAAACAGTCCTTGAAAGTCCCACCAAATGGAAAATCCACCTTTGGTTATCCAATAGTACAACTCCAAGTGTGAACCGCGCTCCCTCAAAGGCAGGTCTAGCTAGTAACTCCTCCAATCTAGTTTTTATTGCCTACCATAAACCACTAGTCATTGAGCGGATCCCATGCTTCTTGACAAAGTTAGCTCCACTATCAACCACCTCTACTCTAGCAAGTTATAACTGTGGCCCAAAGAGAAGCACCGGAGGTTTCCAAAGCGATGACTGCAATGAAACTAACAACAATCACAAGGACAAACTTCCAATCTAGTTTGAATATAGATTACAAAATATAGCCAAGGGTGGATCTATCTATTATGATAAAAGCCATGATGGATGGATTTTGTGGTATTTAGGTATGATTGAGCTAAAGTCTCTTGTATTGCTATGAACATGTAAAGTCTCTTAAGAAGTCATGTTGTGAAGTTCCATAAAAACTTGAAACAGTTAAACAATTATGGGTAGTGACCTGGATGCTTGATTATTTTATGAATAGAGGTATGTAGCCATAAAATCTTTATGAGAACTTAAAATGATAACCCGTAAGATTTTATGGGTTTAGTTTGGTTTTTGGGGTGGTTATATATCTTGATTAGAGGTATTAATAAATTTCAAATTTGAAGGACAAGTGACACATGTCACTTCTTCCTTATGGGTATTTAAAATTTTCTTCCTTTCATCATTTTGTTTTGTTGCTAACATCTAATTTTGGCTTAAGGATGTTTGATTCAATTTTATTAATACTGAATTTGCAATTTCAATCAAGAGAGATAGAATAATTGGGGTAGGCATAGAAAATCATCATGTCAACATTAGAGATTTCAGCAACCCAAAAGATTCTTGCTTTTAGAGTCTAACTTAGTTAGTGTTACATGTTTTACAAACCAAGAGATTCGAGCAACTCAAAGAAAGCAAGCTAATTGCCAAATCAAAGATGCCACTCATTAGGCCTTGGAAGCTCCTCGCTAATCACATTGAAAATTTCATGCTTGAGATTGCTTTTTCAACTGTTGAAGGTAACAACATTGGATTTGATTGCGGGAAAGATTCATCTAATATAGATTTGGGGATGGAATCTTGTGATTGAAAATTTCATGCTTGAAATTGCTTGGTCAATGGTTGAAGATAACAACATTGGATTTGATCTTAGGAAGGATTAATCAAATTTTGGATTTGGGGATAGAATCTGGTGATTTAGATCAGTGGAGTGATGATGAAGACATGGATATGGGAAAATTTCTTTTGACCTTTTGTGTGTTTGCACAAATTCTCTCAAGAGTGAATTCATATATCTCAAAGTACCAAATTTGTAACTAATTATTTCAGAAAGCTTGACTCTGTCTTGTTTAAAGAATTGACATGCATATATAGATATTTATTTCATGCATTAGTCATTCTCATTAAAAATCATCTTGTGTTTGAAAAGAAGGAAAAAGGGAGGATTCAATCACCAATTTGGATACAAGTGGCCATAGCTCTTGATCAATTTGACCATCATGAGAATGCAACTAGCAGGTTGAGGGCTTGAACAAGTGAGGTCTTAGTGTTGGATCTTCTTGTATTTTTACCAACAAATTCATGTGGGTAATAATATCCATTCTTGAGGTGCTATAACAGCCCAATATTGACATACTTATAGTATAATAAATAAGAACATGTAGTTCACACAAAGATACAAGTTGCAAATGACTAAGAATGAAGGAAAGTGTCACAATCCCATAGAAAAGAAAATGGCCGTAGTAGAAGTAGTACTAGGAGATAGAAATTTATTTTTAAGGTTAGGTTGCAAAGGTATATAAGGGAGCTCATTGCCCTTAGTGGAAGTTTGTCCTCCCTATTTTGTAGCCATGAATCAATTGGGAATCTTTTATAATCTGAGAGTGAAAGAATGGGATTCTTATTTTGTTCTTTAGGGAGAACCCTACAACATTAAGTCAATATAGGAGCTTGGGTAATATGGTCCATGGGCTGAAATTATTTCTAATTGTAGTTTTAAGAGTTGATCGATGCAACTTTCTGCTAGTTGAACTAAATAATGATAATTATAAAGAATTATTATTCAATTTATTGTGATGATTAAGTGTTGAGTCCCATTTTCAACCTATGAATGTGTATTATGTATAGTGGTGCTCCTTTTTGTGTTCATTGCATTCTTGTCTAGGTCATGGATTGTTTTGCAATACTGCCCAAAGGGTGACAACCAAGGAAGCCAGAGGACTCACAAGTGGTCAGACCTGCGAGTTATTTCTTGAGTTAAGTGTCCAAGGGTAAACCCTATCCCGCCATTGAGCTAGGATTGCTATGGGACCTTTGCCCATAGAACGTTAAGGGAACTCTACTTGCAGATTGCCACAAGATCTTCTGCCCACAGACTATTTTGATGACTTCTGCACGTAGTGCATGATGGGATTGTCCCATGCTTCCCTTGTCTTGTAGTGACTTGTACCTTAACTATGGGATTGGACTAACCCGCCAATATTTTTGGTGCCACTGCTGACTAATGCATATGTCCTTTCCACTCCATTATACAACTTGCTTAGGTCACGGTTATTCAAAACACTCATATCCTCAAGGGTCCCATGAGGACATGATTGTTTTCTGTTCAATTTGATATTGATTGATACCAATTTGATAGGGAGAGTTGAAAAATGGAAGGTGCAATAAATAGAAGCTTTACTGAGATCTCAAAAAGACAACTTTATTTTTTACGAGTATTCATAAATATTTATTTATTTATAGGGGTAGAGTGGTCCACCTGTAAAGATCCATAAAATTACCAATTGAAACCCCCTGTCAAATCCAAAACACCTCATGATATGAAATTGACAAAAGCTAATTCCTCATTAACAATTCCGAACTCTTCACCTAAGAAATAATTTTACCCTAGATTCACAATAGTGAAAATGGCATCAAGGCTATCTGTCTAACCTGGCACCTTAAGAACCTCAACGTTGGTTGATGATACGCGTGTACTGCATCTCGTCTTCGTGCCAGTTCTGATCACAGGAAGCCCGTATAGGAAGATATTTCAATGCCGGGAAAGTTCCTCTATTATTTAGGTTTGATGGGGTCCTCCCATCCTTCTTGTGTTCTATGTGGTCGCCTTCTCTCTATTTAGGCATTTTGCATTTACTGAAGCCTTCGTCTTCTTCGGGAGTTTCGATGGACTTGCAAACCAGTCAATGGGATGCCTTCCAATTCAACGTGAACTGACATGGCTGCTTTTCTACCCTATTGTGGGTACCACATACTGCACCTCAAAAGCAATGGACGTCACATTCTGCAAAGAATGTGACGAATACAGCTTGAGCTGAAGGAGGTAAGTCTGTAAACCAGATGCTTAAAGTACATGTAAACTCCTCAAGTACAAGTACCGGCAGCCAAAGCATAAGAAACCTAGTCTTCCGCCATCGATCCAATCTGCCGCTGATACATCTAGATCCAAATTCCCCAAAGTTCTCCTCTATTTCAGTTGGAGCCAGCGGTGCATAAATGCACGTAGATATACTAAGGATACCAAGGTGACCATGGACAGCGGGCCCCTCAACAGCCACCGCCCTGGAAAAGTGCTACCCTGGAAAGATGATTCCGGGATTTGGGAGATTGTCAAGGGGAAAATTGGTGCTCAATTCTATTGTTATTAACCACAAAAGTAGTACATGCTTGGACTGGAAATCAGTCAAATGCAGTTGTTTCACATTGATCCTGTATTGACATTCTTTCCAGATGAACAAACTATCGAGGTTCGAGGTAGACTTGAGCTGAGCTGAGTTGCCTACTAAAGCTATAACTGCCATAGCATAAGGTGCCAGCTACATGTGAATTCTAAATGCAACCATCGATATTCCTCTCTATCTTTAATGATAGACTACTTGATGATGAACTCTTGAGTGAGTGCGAAAGTCAAGCGTGAGATTGGAGCATGGGAGAAATAAAGGACATTGGATGAACTTGAAACACGAGATTGGCAGCTCAGGATTGGGCCTGTTCAAGCATCGGCATCCGGGCCTATGGAGTCCAAGGAAGAAGTTGGTTTTCATCAAACTCTCAGGGTCAATTAATCAGTTTAGAAGCAAGAGCAATTAGCTTATAAGTGCCTGATTTCTGTGTAATTAGTATTCAGTCAGATCGGGAACATAATATCGGGGCCATCGGCACCACAGGTTTGGGAGAAGTGAACGCTGATATCGGGATCGGGAGGAGGTGCGATAGGAAAACAAACATTGCAGTTGCTGCCTCAAGTCAATGTGCGTTCTGGCCGGCTGCAATGGCCCTGGTAGATGGGAGAGAAAGAACAGTTCAAGATAACTCGCATTCTCGTGGTCTCTATTGTGCACAAGTGGAACTAAGTGCGAGAGGGTTTGAGAGAGGATGGATGAAGCGTGCAAGAGATAGTAGGGATTTACTTGTCAGATTTGAGAGTAGGGATTTGGCCCGCTGACAAGTTTTTGTACCATCAGATTCTTTTATCAAAGGTTCTTGTACAGGCATGTTCGGGTATCACACGAGGTGGAGTCTCCAGAACTGCAGATCTCTTTTGACTTAGTAGGTGGGTAGATGGGATCAAGAGCTGAGCATTATAGCTCAGATATGGAAGGCGACCGCGCAGAAAAAATGAAGGATGGGAAGACCCCATCAAGCGGGGTAGAAGGGAGAAACAAAAAAAAGTAAAATGGGGCCAATAGAGTCTATACGAGAAATCTGCCCTACTGCACCTAAGATATTTGAGCTATGCAAGTTAGTCCGATCTACACACAACTGGAGCATTTGAAGAAACATCAGAGCATTATAGCTCAGACAAGCGGACATGCCACACAATAGGGAGACATTTTGATCCTCTTCCCAAATCCACCATTATGGTCTTCATCAGCCCTTGCATGAGTTTGGGCATTGAGCACTACTACCATGGACGTGCAGTCCCACTTACTTGTGGTTGTGACATTGAAGGCATAGGGAGACCTCAAGTGGTTGTAGATAGACACTACTCACTTCTCTTATAGGCTTTTGTGTTTTTTTTTTCTTGGTTTTCTCTTTTGCATCGTAATATATCACATTTCTCTACCAAGTCTCTCATTCTTGTCATGGCCTTTCTTTGGTACTCTTCATGAGGCAAACATTTTTAGTAGAATATTTCTAGATGCCTCCATTCCATTCATTGGCATGGGGCAATAGAGAGACTATCTCTGGTATCATTTGGGCATCCCACACCCTATATGTGCAAGCAAGGAGTCAACCCTTATATCACCTTTTTCAACATACACCTACAATTGGTGAGGTTTATCCATAGTGCTTCTCCTCGGTCCCCAAGTAACATACTTCTCCTATATCAATGGAGTACATTGTAGGAAGGAACTCCCCTATGGAGGATGCACATCATTTGTCTCTCCTATCCTTCATCCTCATGTCACATGCGCTCTACACTCTCCCTCTAGCTCAGACTCTCCTCTGTTGTACGTATATACATCTCTACACAACATACATTGCTGTCAATATCACACACTATAGAAGCACAACTCACACATGTCATACATGGACTCTAAAGTGACACAATAATCATTTCATTTATACAACTCAAATCACACTCAATCAGATCAGTACTTGATCTATCACTCAATAATCTGCCAACAATTAGGCATTGATTATAGTCAAGCCACACCCACTCTAGCTAAGAAAATCTAGGTGACGCTCACCGGCCTCTGTCCACCATAGTCAAGAACTCAAAGACTCAACATCAAAAAAGTGAGCGCTTTGTAGTGCACTTTGAATCTATACTCCCTGGACTCAAGTTAGGTCTCAACCTAATAGTCCCACTAACATCACACTTGACTGTCCAAATGGTGCAAGTGACAATGGACCCCACCATGTAGTCAGTACTCCAAACACAAAAGTTGTCTATCAACGAGTAGTCTATGAATAACTACCAGAATACTCTTGACTACCAACACTACTACTCTAGAGTCCAATCAATCTAGGTGCAATGCTACCAATGGCGTGACACCTCCCACCCCTATTGACCCACCACAAGACCAATTAGAGCTTCCTCCCACACCCACATGATGAATCTCCTCCACCTAGCCCCTTGGTACATCCTTATATCCCACCTCATCAACATCCCACACAATCTTGTTTGGATTGTCCATGTGTAGGGATTATCCTTGCCAAAAGTATATCTCATTGTTTGCATATGCGATGGAGGACAAAAGTCATCAAAATGGTGTGCAAGAAAAAGATCTTGTAACAATTCAATGCTTGCGTGTTTGGAATTATTGTATGCAAACTCAATAGCAACAAGACATTCATCCTAGTTGGTATGGTGAATGTTGATAAAGGCACAAAGCATATCCACCAAGGTGTGATTTGCATGTTTAGTTTGTCCATCAGTTTGAGGATGATAGACCGTGAACAAAACAAGCTTGGTGCCAAGTATTTGCAAGAGTGCTTGCTAGAATTTTCCAATGAATTAAAGATCACGATTGGAAATGAGTACACATGGCATCCTATGATGCTTGAACACATTGTCAAAGTAGATTTGTGCCAATGTTGGAGCATCTATTGTATCAAAGGTTTGTGCCAAATGGATTTGCTTACTAAGCTTATCCACAAACACCATGATTGTTGTGTGACCTTGCTTTGTCTTGGGCAAGGATGTGATGAGATCTAAGCTCATGTGTTCCCATGGAGCAGATGGAATGGGGAGTGGTTGAAGGAGTCCACTCAATTTCTGGTTGCTAGCCTTGTTTTGTTAGTAGCTCTCCAAAGATTAGACAAAATCTTGAACATCTCATGTCATGTTGGGCCACCACCATTGGTGTTGGAACGGTATCCAAGGTCTTGTCCACACCTATGTGACAAGCAATTAGTAAGTCATAGGCTTCTTGGAGGCGCATAAGGTAGAGATCTCCCTTGGATGGAACATAGATCAAGTTCTCATAAAATAGAAGGTCTTGCTTGAAAGAGAAGGTGTTGTACTCCTTATCACATGTTACAAGATAAACTTGTACCATCTAAAAGAAAGGATCTTATTGTAAAGTTGTCCTAAACTTGATTTGGACTTTAATGTCAATTGATAGTGTTGTAATTATCACCGTGATGAGAGGAAGAGACTTCAAATCAGGCCATTGTGATAGGGCATGAAGGATGACATGGAATTGACCAAGTTTGTATTTAAGTTTGATATCAAATAATTGTAGTTGTTCCTCCTATCTATGATGTCAACTCTTCATGTGTTCCAAATGTAATATTTGCAACAAGGGCTTGTGATCAGTTCACATGATCACTTGTTTTCCCAAGAGATAAATATCTCTATACATTGGTGGTATATACCATTGCTGTAGAGTAATTCCCTTTTGTTGTATTTAGTCGATGAGACACAAAGGCAATGGGATGTAACCCATCTAGGAATTCTTGCTGTAACACAACTCCAATTGCAAAGTTAAAAGTATCAAAATCAACCATATAAGGTAGTTGAGGATCATATGGTTGAAGAATGGATCTTGAAGATACCATATGATTTAGCTTTTGGAATGCGTCTTCATGCTTGGTGGTCCATCAAAAGCTCAAGTTCTTCTCAAAGAGGTTGGTCGATGGTGTGACCACATGAGCATAGTAGTGGATGAACCATTAGTAAAAGCTTTCAAATCCATTAAATGCATGTACTTTTGTAGCAATCTTTGGAGTAGACCAATCAATAAAGGTCTTGATTTTCTCTTCTTCTATCTTAATCCCTTCAGATGAGATCTTGTGAACCAAGAAGGTAACTTCCTTTTGCTAAAAGGCACACTTTGACTTCTTGCAGTAAAACTTCCATTGATTTAGTCACCTTAGGACTTCTTGCATGTGATTTGTGTGTTCACCTCCGTCTTGCTATAGATTAAAATATCATCCAAGAATACCACCATGTATTGATCCAATAGCCCATCTTATACCCAATGCATTTGATCCATGAAGATTTTTAGAGCATTAGTGAGCCCAAAAGGCAAAACTCTCCACTCAAAATGCCCATACCTTGTGCAAAAAGAAAATGCCCATACCTTGTGCAAAAAGAAATCTTTTGTACATATTCTCTATCAATGAGAAGTTGCCAATAGTCACATCGGAGATCCAACTTGGAGAAGTATCATGCATCACTCAATTGATCAAGCAAGTCATCAATTTGAGGCAAGGGATATGCATTCTTCACTATTTTTTTATTGAGGCCATGATAATCAATATAGAAGTGAAGTCTTCATCCTTCTTTGGAACAAATAGTTTTGGTGCTTCCCAAGGAGATGTATTATGTAGTTATGAAATCCTTCTCCAATAATTCTATCAATGTTATTCAAAGCTCATCCAACTCCTTTGATGAGAGCCAATAGATTGGTCTATTCAATAGAGTATTTCTTGGCAATAATGCAATCTTAAAGGACATACCACAATTGGAGGGTAATCCCTTTGGTAGATCATCCAGAAACACATTTGAAAACTCTTGGACTATTTGACCAACCATTGCTTGATGAGGCTTTTGGTCCTCCTCAAATCCTCCTTGTGCAATTTGCTTGATCCACACCGCAAAAATAGACTTATTGTCTTCCAAAGCTTACACTATGGCTGCTTCATTGACAAACTTCCCATCTTGGGACATATCCCTTTAAAGCTTGTTCTATGTTTGCTTCTATGACAAAGTTCTCATGCTAGGACTGACTATTCTTAGGTGTCTTACTCAAAGGTGCCAAACAACCTAATTAGAAATTCCTATCTTGGTGTTGTACTTGAATTTGTTGTTAGTTCCAATCAAATTGAACCTTCTGATGTTCAAGCCAAGTTAGAGCTAGAATGGCATCATAGTGTAGATGCCACTACAAACTTCATACACTGCAAATACTCCTTCCCATATTGAAGGTAACAAGATGTGAGGTACAAAATGTAGAACCTTTTCTACCATCCGCCATCATCAAATTTTTTCTAATTATTGGCTTGATAAAAATACATAATTCCTTTGCTAATTATATAAACATACAATTCTTTAAACTTCCAAAATCAACCAAAATCCTATAACTTCCTATAATCAATCACAATCAGATATCATACCTTGCAAGTGAAGCAAACTTGCATAAGTTGAGCTTTCAATCTTATTGGAACTAATCAAGTTCCTAGTAGGTAGCTCAAAATCTCCTATTGTGCTTCCTTGTTTCCCTAATCATGTTGCTCCACAAAGTCCATTTGGGCAACTTTTTGAGATTGCACATTCTTGAGTGAACATTCAACAATGTGATGTACAATCTAGTAACAATAAAAGCAATGCCATTTTGCCACAATCTTTCCTAATTTGCTATGCCAAGTGGTCTCCATTGGATGTCATCAATCTCCATTGGTGTTGTCTCCTCCACTCTTATGTAATGTGTTGGTAGGTTTTGTGAAGGTCAAGTTCAATACCAAGTTGTTGCAACCAAGGAATCAAAGTGCTCAGCCAATTGCATGGCTTCTTCCAAGTGTTTTGGCTCTCACACAGTCACTTCTAATTTAGTTCATGAATTCAAGCCCCTCACAAATCAATCCAGAGTTTCACCATCCAATATATCTAGAATTTGCATAATGGTGCTCTAGAATTGCATGATGTAGCTTCTTATACAACCAATTTGCTTCAACTCTATCAACTTATCTTGTGCGGCTTGCTTGTCATTTATTGCTTGGAATTGCACAATTAATGCATCCTTGAATTCTTTCTATGTCAAGATTGGTGCAACAAATTGTCCTTTAGCTCACTCTACTCAAAATTGCCACCATAGTTTTTCTGCTCCATCCAATTGGCTTGAAGTTAAGAGGATCAACTTCCATTCATCTTAAAGATTTGTAGCCTCAAAATAACATTCACAATCAAATACAAAACTCTTCATTGTGCCCAAGAGTTTCTTTCCATCAAATTCCTTGGGTTTTGGAAATTGGAATTGTTCTTCTCCTTCTCAAAATAGTGCTCTTGTTGTTGATGGTCTTGTTCACCCAACAATGGAATAAGGTGCTCAATTTGTTAATTCATAGCAATGATAACCTTGGGCATTATTGCCATGGCTACTACTCTATCATTCTACCCCCAATCTATCTAAATTAACACATAGATGCAACATGTCCTCTATTTGCCATAAGTTACAATCGGAAGTACCAAGGGTTCCTTGGACAAGGTGATCATATTCAAAAAATTATGCTCTAAGCATGAGGTGATGAACTCTGTGAAATGATACTTGGGCAGTACAAAAACAAAAAAAATCCCAATGGTTTGATGGAAATGGATTTGGTGGTCCATAAATTCCATCCATCCCATTCATACTCTAATATCAATGTAAAAGATTGCGACCGAGCAGAGAAATAGGAGAATGGAAGATCACATTGGGACACTTGAATGTGGGAAACTCCAAATACCTAGCATGAATTTGGGTTTTTGTATTTATAGGGAGCATACAAGGCTCTTGAGAAGCTTCCTTCTAGAAGTCACCTACTTGGTGTGCAAGCTAAGCTAATTGAAAGCTTTCTAGAAGCTATCTACTTGGGGTGCAAGCTAAGGTAGCCAAGAAGCTTCCCAAGAAGCTTCCTCCTAGAAGTCACCACTTGGCATGCATGTTACCCAATACTTGGAAAGTACCAAGTAGCTTCCTAAATACTTATAGAATATTCTAGGCTAATTTGGCCTGTTTGCTACCTTGTTAGCCTTGACTAATTCATTGGTAAACTCCATATTGTTACAATATCTAAGATTCATTGGTTCTTGAGAGGAGATTTTGCAACTATGATGCCTCATCATTTTCACAAATCTACCATTTATTTTTGTTTAGTTTTTACAAAAATACCAAAAGATAATATATTGCCAAGGATGGAAGAAGGTTTTATACCTATTGCTTTTGGCATGGGTGAGAAATTGGACCAATGAGAGGAAGATGAATAAGGAAAAATGTAGCATCAAGAAGTTAGTTGTACAAGGAGGAGAACCTACATGTAAAAGACCAAAACCAAGGAGAGAAATAGGAGAATGGAAACTCACATTGGGACACTTGAATGAGGGAAAAACTCCAAATGCCTAGCATGAGCTTTGGCCTTGGTATTTATAGGTAGCATACAAGTCCCTTGAAGCTTCTCAAGAAGCTTCCTTGAGCCGCTTTCTTGGAGTGTAAGCCAAGTTAACTAGGAAGCTTCTCAAGAAGCTTCCTTCTAGAAGCCGCCTACTTGGTGTGCAAGCTAAGCTAGTTAGAAGCTTCTAGAAGCTTCCTTCTAGAAGCTACCTGCTTAGGGCGCAAGTTAACTAGTTAGGAAGCTTCCCAAGAAGCTTCTTAGATGCTTCTAGAATATTCTAGGCTATTTTGTCTTATTATCTACTTCATAAGCTCGACTAACTTCGTCGCTAAACTCCATATTGTTACATATTCCCCCGCCGCTAGTTGGTGACGTCCTCGTCGCCAGTGAAGCTTCGAATTCCTTGATGGCCGTCTGTGCATTTTGGAGGTGGGAAAGATGTTCCCATGTAGCATCATGAAGGGGATGCCCTTTCCAAAGGACCTTGTACTCCATATGTTGGCGACGGCCGCGTTGAATATGGTGACGCGCAAGGATACGATCAACTTCGTACTCCTCATGATCATTGATAGGGACATGAAGAGGGGGAGCTTGGACTCGAGAGGAAAAGGAAGAAGGGTTAAGAACAAAGGGTTTCAACTTGGAAACATGAAAGACAGGATGGATACGCATGTGACAAGGTAAGGCAAGTCGATAAGCAACAGGAGAGATAATGTGGGTAATATCAAAGGGTCCTATCCAATTAGGAGCAAGTTTACAAACTTGGGTATTAAGTGGGAGAGGGAGGTTACTAGAGGATAGCATGACTTTATCACCAACTTCAAAGGTGAGATCACGACGATGATGGTCTGCATATTGTTTTTGGCGATTCTGAGCAACAAGGAGGTGAGATTTGGCTTGTTGGAGAGATTGGGATATAGGGATCAAGAATGTGGAAGTATGAGGAACCTGAGAGGGAGGGGGAGCAAGAAGAGAATCTGGAACAAGCGGATCTTGGCCAAAATTGAGAAAGAAGGGAGAAAATCCAGTGCTTGCCTGTTTGGAATTGTTGTAGGCAAATTCTGCAGCTGCAAGACATTCATCCCAGTTGGTATGGTGGACATTGACAAAGGCCCGCAACATATCCTCCAATGTACGATTGGCGCGTTCGGTTTGTCCATCAGTTTGAGGATGATAGGCCGTGGACAAAGCAAGCTTGGTGCCGAGTATCTAGAAGAGTGCTTGCCAAAACTTCCCAGTAAATCGAGGATCACGGTCAGAGATGAGTACATGTGGCATCCCATGATGCTTGAAGATATTGTCGAAGTAGATTTGCGCTAAGGTTGGAGCATCCACGGTATCACAGGTTGGTGCCAAGTGGATTTGCTTACTAAGCTTATCCACAAACACCACAATTGCGGTGTGTCCTTGTTTTGTCTTTGGCAAGGATGTGATGAGATCCAAGCTCACATGCTCCCAACGAGCGGATGGAATGGCGAGTGGTTGAAGGAGTCCACTCGGCTTCTGGTTGCTGGCCTTGTTCCGTTGGCAACTCTCACATGATCGGACAAAGTCTTGAACATCTCGTGTCATGTTGGGCCACCACCATTGGCGTTGGAGGGTGCCCAAGGTCTTGTCCACTCCCATGTGACCAGCTATTGGTAAATCATGGGCTTCTTGAAGACGCACAAGTCGAAGATCATCTTTGGCTGGAACATAGATCTGGTCTGCATGGAATAAAAGGTCTTCCTTGAAGGAGAAGGTGTTGTACTCCTTGTTGCATGCTATCAGACGACTGTGTACCATTTGGAAGAAGGGATCTTGTCGTAGAGCTGATTGAAACTCATTGTGTACCTTAGGGTCAATGGACACCGTTGTAATTGCCATCGTGATGAAAGGAAGATCCTTCAAATCAGGTCGTCGTGATAGAGCATCGGGAATGACATGGAACTGACCTGGTTTGTACTCAAGTTTGATGTCAAACAATTGGAGTTGCTCTTCCCATCGATGATGCCGGCTCTTCATGTACTCCAAGTGTAAGGTCTGCAACAATGGCTTGTGATCAGTTCACATGATCACTTGTTTCCCCAAGAGATAATGCCTCCATACCTTGGTGGCATATACCATTGCAAGTTGTTCCCAATCTCGAGCAGAGTAATTTCTTTCCGCTGTATTTAGTCGGCGAGACACAAAGGCAATCGGATGTAGTCCATCTGGAAATTCTTGTTGCAACACAACTCCAACTGCAAAGTTAGAAGCATCAAAATCAACCACACAAGGTAGTTGAGGATCATATGGTTGAAGAATAGGTCTTGAAGACACCATATGCTTTAACTTCTGGAATGCTTCTTCATGCTTGGTGGTCCATTGGAAGCTCGATTTCTTTCCCAAGAGGTCAGTCAATGGTGCAGCCACGTGAGCATAATAGTGGATGAACCGTCGGTAAAAACTGGCCAGTCCATTGAATGCTCGTACTTCTGTAGCATCCTTCGGGGTAGGCCAATTAGTAATGGCCTTGATCTTCTCTTCTTCCATCTTGATCCCGTCTGATGAGATCTTATGACCCAAGAAGGTAACCTCCTTCTGCCAAAAAGCACACTTTGACTTCTTGTAGTAAAATTTCCACTATCGTAGTCGTCTTAGGACTTCTCGCACATGATTCACATGTTCTGCCTCTGTCCTGCTATAGATTAAGATATCATCTAAGATCACCACCACGGACTGATCCAATAGTCCCTCCAACACTTGATGCATCTGATCCATGAAGATTGCTGGAGCATTAGTGAGTCCGAAAGGTAGAACTCTCCACTCAAAATGTCCATACCTTGTGTGAAAAGCAGTCTTTTGCACGTCCTCTCCTTCAATAGGAATTTGCCAATAGCCGCTATGAAGATCCAGCTTGGAAAAGTAGCGTGCTCCACTTAGTTGATCAAGCAGGTCATCGATCCAAGGCAAGGGATATACATTCTTCACGGTTTGCTTATTGAGCCCACGGTAATCAATACAGAAACGAAGTCCTCCATCCTTCTTTGGAACAAATAGTACCGGTGCTCCCCACGGAGAGGTACTATGTCATATGAAATCCTTCTCCAACTACTCTGTAAGTGTTATTCGCAACTCCTCCAACTCCTTTGGTGAGAGCCGATAGATTGGTCTACTCACTGGAGTACTCCCTGGCAATAACTCGATCTTGAAGGGCATACCTCGATCAGAGGGTAATCCCTTTGGCAGATCATCCGGAAACACATCTGCAAACTCCTGAACTATCCGATCAACCATTGCTTGATGCGGCACTTGGCCCTCCTCAGATTGTTCTTGTGCAATCGGCTTGATACACACCGCAAATACAGACTTATCGTCCTCCAAAGCTTGCTCTATGGCTGCTTCATTAACAAACTTCCCTTCTAGGGACTCATCTCTCTTCCAAGCTTGCTCCATGGTTGCCTTCTTGGCAAACTTCCCATCTTGGGACTCATCTCCCTTCCAGATTCGCTCTATGGCTACCTTCTCGACAAACTTCCCATCTTGGGACTGACTATTCTTAGGTGTCTTACTCAGGGGTGCCAGACAACCTAATCGGAAATTCCTACCTTGGTGTTGTACTTGAATTTGGTGTCGGGTCCAATCAAATTGAACCTTATGACATTCAAGCCAAGGTAGACCTAGAATGATATCATAGTGTAGAGGTGCCACTACAAACCTCATACACTCCAAATACTCCTTCCCAATCTTGAAGGTAACAGGATGCAAGGTGCGGAATGCAGAACCCTTTCTACCATCCGCCATCATCAAACTACTTCCAATCACTGGCTTGATAGGAATACCCAATTCCTTTGCTACTTGCATAGACATGCAATTCTTTGAACTTCCAGAATCAACCAAAATTCTACAACCCCGATTAGATATCATACCTTGCAAGTGAAGCAAACTTGCATAGGTCGAGCCTTCAATCCCATTGGAACTAATCAAGCTCCCAGTAGGCGGCTTGAAATCTCCTACTGGGATTCCTTGTTTCTCGGATCATTCCGCTCCACAACCTCCACTTGGGCAACTTGTCGAGGTCGTCCATTCTTGAGTGGACATTCAGCAATGCGATGCCCCAACTGGCGACAATAAAAACAACCTCCATTTTGTCGTAATCTTTCTCTATCTACTGTGCCAAGTGGTCTTCGCTGGATAGCATCAATCTCCATTGATACCGATTCTTCCACTTGTGGTATTGGTAGGTTTTGTGTAGGTCGAGATCGAGACCAAGTTATTGCAACTAAGGTATCAAAACGCTCAGCCAATTGCATGGCTTCTTCTACATTCTATGGCTCTCGCATGGTCACCTCCAATCTGGTTTGTGACTTCAATCCTCGCACAAATTGATCCAAAACTTCACCTTCTTGGATATCTGGAATTTGCATGATGATATTTTGAACTTGTGTGATGTAGCTTCTCATTGAGCCAATCTGCCTCAACTCTGCCAATTTATCTCGTGCAGCTCGGGTGACATTTATAGTCTGAAATTGACCAAGTATTGCATCCTTGAATTCTGCCCATGTCAAAATCGGTGTAACAATTTGTCGTTCAGCTCTTTCTACTCGGAATCGCCACCAAAGTTTTGCCTCGCCACCAAAGTTTTGCCACGCCATCCAACTGGCTAGAAGCCAAGAGAATTTGTTTCCGCTCGTCTTGAAGATTGGTGGCTTCAAAGTAACATTCACAGTCAAACATAAAATTCTCCACTATGCCTGGAAGATTCTTGCCTTCAAACACCTTGGGTTTTGGAAATCGAATGCGATCTTCTCCATCTCGAACTGACGCTCTGTCTATCTGTTCTCGTCGTTGTTGGTCTCGTTCATCCAACAATTGAGTAAGATGCTCGATTTGTTGTTGCATTGCAAGGATAACATTCGGTATTGCCGCCATCGCTACTATTCTATTCCACTACTCTCAATTTATCTAGTTGATTAACACATAGATACAACACGTCCACCGTTCTCCATAAGTTACAACTGGAAGTATCAAGGGTTCCTTTGACACGGTGATCATATGTAGAAAATCCTGCCCAAAGCGTGAGGTGATGAATTGTGTGAAACAATGCTTTGGTAATATCTGGACATGAAAGTCCCAATGGTTTGGCGGAAGTGGATTTGGTGGTCCATAAATTCCATCCATCCCATTCCTGCTCTGATACCAATGTAAAAGACCAAAACCGAGGAGAGAAATAGGAGAATGGAAACTCACATTGGGACACTTGAATGAGGGAAAAACTCCAAATGCCTAGCATGAGCTTCGGCCTTGGTATTTATAGGTAGCATACAAGTCCCTTGAAGCTTCTCAAGAAGCTTCCTTGAGCCGCTTTCTTGGAGTGTAAGCCAAGTTAACTAGGAAGCTTCTCAAGAAGCTTCCTTCTAGAAGCCGCCTACTTGGTGTGCAAGCTAAGCTAGTTAGAAGCTTCTAGAAGCTTCTTTCTAGAAGCTACCTGCTTAGGGCGCAAGTTAACTAGTTAGGAAGCTTCCCAAGAAGCTTCTTAGATGCTTCTAGAATATTCTAGGCTATTTTGTCTTATTATCTACTTCATAAGCTCAACTAACTTCGTCGCTAAACTCCATATTGTTACACTACACCAAAGAGTTTTGAGGAGGAAGACCTTCAACTAGACAAACCTTTGGTGTCATCAACCTTTAGCCTTGGAACCATTCAATATAGGACACCTTTGGCCTAAAAGTCAAGCACTTCAAATGGGGTTGTGGAGTTTATTTCTGACTGCCCAAAGGTTGGTATCCGTACCAAATAGACCCAAGTCTATTTTGATATAATTGCTAGCTCAGTCCAATAGGTCTTGAAAGCCTTCACTTATTTCAAACACATTGAGATAAATGTATCAAAATACCCATAGTTCAAGAAATTAATTGAACTCAAAATATTTACTCAAATTTTACAAGGTATAGTTCTTTAATAACCATACAAATCACAATGTCAATATTATCACTCCTTATCAATCTTGAAACTCTTTCCTCACTTCTTGTCTATAAATTTTTTTTGGTCTAAATCTACTTCTCAAAACCTTCATCCTTGCCTTGTCTCAATCACTCATATTGATCAATACCAAATCCTTTTCTAAATCTCCAATCTGCCATCCATTCTCCTTGTCTCAAATCTTCTTTCACTTTTGTTACGTTTTATCTCCATTTGTAAACCAAATTTGGAGAATGCTTGATCATCATAATCAGAACTCCCTCATGCCCGTAAATCATGATCTCCATCAATAAATTCCATCAATAATCCTCCTTGAATAGATGCACCACCAAAATATATACCTCACAAGCCTTGCCACATCAAAGAAAAGAACCACCAACACAACCTAATGGGCAAGCCCTTGCCACTCTTGAAATAAAGAACCTTCAATCCCCACAAGTGGACATGCCATGCTACTTCTTGGAACAAAGAACCTCAAAATCTCCCACAATTAGATACGCCAATGCCAAGTGACATGCAAGGCAAAACCAACTATAGGAAAGCCAATAGTATTAGAATTAAAGTATAGAAAATCAAGGATAGGAATCAAAGTATAGGAAACCAAGTATGGGAAGTCCAAGTAGAAGAAATCAAGTATGATAAATCAAAGTATAAGAAATCAAAGTACAAGAAGTCAAGTATGGTAAATCAAGTATTGGAAGTCCAAGTATGGAAAATCAAGTAAGTGAGTCCAAGTATGGGAAATCAAGTAACATCACAACCAAGCTCCCCTTGGGATGATGATCCTACCCTTGATGACTTGTTCTCTCAAATCCTAAGTTGATAACTAGCACCTATGCTCCCATAGCAAATTTTCATATCATGTTCATCAAAGTTGTCATGGAGTTTATTTCCAACTATACCCAGATTTATTTGGATATAATTGCTAGCTTAATCCAACAGATCCTCAAAACCTTAACTTATGCCAAACACAATGAGATAAATGCGCCAAAATACCCATAGTTCAGGAAATTAATTGAACTCAAAATATTCTCTCAAAATTTTACAATATTTAGTTCTTTAAGTAACTATATGACGCACAATGTCAATATTCTCACTCCTTACCAATCTTGAAACTCTATCTTTGCTTCTTATCAATCCAATTTTTTTTATCTAAATCTACTTCTCAAAATCTTCCTCCTTGCCTTATCTTGATCACTCATATTGATCAATCCTAAATGCTTCTCTAAGATCCCCAATCTGCCTTCCATTCTCTATCTCTAATCCCCTTTCTCTCTTGACTCTTTATCTCCATCATAAACCAAAATCTGAGAATGCTTGATCTCCATAATCAGAATTCCCTCATGCTCATAGATTGTGATTTCCATCAATAAATTCCATCAATAATCCTCCTGAATAGATGCACCACCAAAATATATACCTCATGAGCTATGCCACACTAGAAGAAATGAACTGCAAACATGATCTAGTGGGTAAGCCTCTACCTATCTTGAAATAAAGAACCTCCAATCTCTACAAGAGGACAAACAATGCACTTCTTGAATGAAGAACCTCAAAATTCTACACAAGTGGACACGTATATGCCAAGTAAATCCAAGTAGGCACATAGAAGCCAAGTGACATGAAAGGTTAAACCAATAATATGGGAATCAAAGTACAAGAAATTGGAGAAATCAAAGTCTAGAAGAATCAACTGTAACTTCTTCTATAAACCTTTGTTTGCCACAATCATGGTTGCTATGGAAAGCTCTTGAGAAGTCATTTTTCAACAAGATAAACCACACCTTTTTTGGACTAGTATCTACAAAGAAATTAGGTCCAATGTGAACTGCCTTGTGTAATCTTTATACAAGAAAAACCAAAAGTATGGGAAGTCCAAGTACAAGATATCAAGTACTGAAGTCCCAAGTACTGAAGTCCAAGTATGGGAAATTAGGGAAAATCTAATGATTGTAACTACTTCTCCAAACCTCCATTGGCACAACCTTGATGTCTACAAAAAGGTCTTGAGAAGGCACTTCTTACAAGATGAAGCACATCTCATTTGGATAGTATCCATAGAGGAATCGGCCATGACGTGAACTACCTCTTCCCATCTTAGTCTTCATGGTGATTTCCTTCAAGAGAAATTCTTTCAGTACTTGAGAATACTTGTTATGCTTTCATTATTTACTATATAAGGAAGAGCTGATGTCCTACCTTTAGGAGATAAATCCTACAGAACCAAATTTTGCATGAAGAACTTGTCTTTGGAAGAAACAGTCACCAAATTAGTGTCTTCACAAATAATGGTCATCCTTTTCTTCCAAACATGGGTATTTGGTCCTTGGAAGACTAGACAAGGTATCTTTAGAAGAAATGGAAGACTTGTTTTAGTGAAGAAAGACCAATGGTACACAAATTGCAAGAACATGCAAAGACCACCTCCAAGATGGCTCAGATAAGTTGAGAGTGATAGGGGATTGAAGACCATTGCAAACAAGGAGTGGAAAATCCACTATAAACTGAAAGTTGTTTGAGTGAAGATTTCTTCCTCTTGCATTCTTCACAAATTTTTGCTTCTTGCATCCAAGTGAGTAAAGGATAAGGAAGAGTCAACTTGTGAGGAACATTGATTGCTAGCATAATGGTGAAGAGTGTTGCTCCTTAGGTTGCTACAAATGCTCTTAAGTTGAAGACCCCAACTATTGAACCATGGGAAATAGCTACCCAAGGAGTGATATTGCAAAGGTTGAGAATGAGCTCTCTTTTGTGGAATTTGGAGTATACTTTGGGTGCTATGACTCTAGAGCTTTGTGGGATGAAGGAATTAGCATCAAAAGGGTTGAGAGAAAATGTAAGAGAATGGACACCCCTGCATGGAAGAAAGGCATTAGGGAGAAAATCCAAAGTGGCATGAGGTTATATTTTTGAGTCTTGGTTCAATTTGAATAGCGGGATGTAAGCAAGGATTGATATGGCCTTTGCCCATGATAACATCCACCAATGGATAGTTAGTGGTTGCCAACTACAAGAACCTTGCTCAAAGGAAGATTGTTGGAGCAATAATGAAGATATTTGGGCCCCACACACTACATATCTCATGAACTCAAAGATTTTATTCTTTGAGCACCCATTTTGAAAGGACCAACCAATTGCAGGCAAATCTTCTACACTCATGAGCAAAAGATGTACAATACACTTGATGAGCTAAGAACACACTATTTGATGCTCTTTGTGATTCATTTCTACATTAGTCATAAATTACCCACCAAAGAAAAATTGAACTTCCAAGTCATGAAGTATTGCTTTCTTATTTGAAGAAAACTCCAAGGGCATGCATCAAATGGAGCTCATACCAAGGAATAGAAGTACTAAAGGACATGCAATTTTGTGAGTCTTGTGAAGGAGAAGAAGCACAAATTTCACACTAATCCCACCATCAAGAAATCCATGATTTAGAAGAATGCAAATAGACTTCAAGTTACCAAGGCGTTAGATGAAGATGAAGATGAAGATGAAGATGAAGATGCTTGTAACATATGGAGTTTAGCAACAAAGTTAGTAGGGTTAATGAAGTGGCAAATAAGACAGATTAGCCTAGAATATTCCAAAAGTATTTAGAAAGCTTCTTGGGAAGCTTCTTGTCTAGCTTAGCTTGCACCCCAAGTAGGTAGCTTCTAGAAGCTTCCAACTAGTTTAGCTTGCATGCCAAGTAAATAGCTTCTAGAAGGAAGTGTCTTGAGAAGCTTCTCGATTAACTTGGCTTGCACTCCAAGAAAGAGGCTCAAGGAAGCTTCTTGAGAAGCTTCTCAAGAGCCTTGTATGATCCTTATATATACCAAAGCCAAAGGTCATGCTAAGCATTCAGAGTTTTCCCGGATTCAAGCGTCCCAATGTGATCTTCCATTCTACTATTTCTCTCCTTGATCTTGGTCTTTTACATTGGTATTAGAGTAGGAATGGGATGGATGGAATTTATGGACCACCAAATCCACTTCCACCAAACCATTGGGATTTTTGTGTCCAAGTACTGCTTGAGTATCATTTCACACAATTCATCACCTCATGCTTTGGGTAAGATTTTTTGCATATGATCACCATATCTGAGGAACCCTTGGTGCTTTCGGTTGTAACTTATGGAGAATGGTAGACATGTTGCTTCTATGTATTAATAAATTAGATAGATTAGGGATGGCATGATAGAGTAACAACCATTGTGACAATGCTTGAGGTGATCATTGTTATGTAGCAACAAATTGAGCACCTTACTTGATTGGTGGATGAATGAGATCATTGATGATAAGAGCACACAGAGAGAGTACCAGCTCAAGACAAAGAAAATCAAATCCAATTCCCTAAACCCAAGGTATTCAAAGACAAGAATCTCCCGAGTGCAATGGAGAATTTTTTGTTTGATTGTGAACATTATTTTGAAGCTAACAATCTTCAAGATGAGCAAAAATAGATTCTCTTTGCTTCTAGCCAATTGGATGGAGTAGCAAAGCTATGGTGGCAATTCCAAGTAGAGCAAGTTGAACAGAAATTTTTTGTACCAATCTTGACATGGGCAAAATTCAAGAGTGCAATAATTAGTCAATTCTAAACTATAAATACCCAGATATGTGGGATAGGTTGGCAGAGTTGAAATAGATTGGCTCTATAAGAAATTATATCATGCAATTCCAAAACACCATCATGCAAATTCCATATATATTGGAAGGTGAAGCTTTGGATCAATTTGTGAGGAAATTGAAGTCAAGAACCAAATTAGAGATATCTATACAAGAGCCACAACACTTGGAGGAAGCCATGCAATTGGCTGAACATTTTGATTCCTTGGTTGCAACAACTTGGTCTTGATGTTGATCTCCACAGAACCTACCAATACACTACATATGGGTAGAAGAGCCGACACCAATGGAGATTGATGTCATTCAATGAAGACCACTTGGCATTATAGATAAAGAAGAACTATGACAAAATGGTGGTTGTTTTATTATTGCTAATTGGGACATCATATCACTGAATGTCCGCTCAAGAATGGACAACCTTGACAAGTTGCCCAAATGGAATTTGTGGAGCAAAATGATCAAGGAAACAAGGAATCCCAATAGGAGATTTCAAGCCACCTATTGAAAACTTGATTAGTTCCAATGGGATTGAAGGCTAAACTTATGCAAGTTTGCTTCACTTGCTAGGTACAATATCTAATTGTGGTTGTAAGATTTTGGTTGATTCTGGAAGTTCATAGAATTCCATGTCTATGCAATTAAAAAAGGAATTGTGTTTCTTATCAAGCTAGTAATTGGAAGTAGATTGATGATGGCGGATGGTAGAAAGGGTTATGCATTCTGTACCTTGTATCCTATTACCTTTAAGATTGGGAAGGAGTATTTGGATGTATGAGGTTTGTAGTGGCACCTCTATACTACAATGTCATTCTAGCTCTACCTTGGCTTGAACATCATAAGGTTCAATTGATTGGACTTGATGAAAAATTCAAGTACAACACCAAGGTAAGAACTTTTGATTAGGTTTTGTGGCACCTTTGAGTAAGATACCTAAGGATAGTTAGTCCAAAGATGGGAAGTTTGTAAGGAAAGCAGCCACATGGCAAGCTTTGGAAGAAGAGAAGCCCCAAGATTGGAAGTTTGTAAAGAAAGCAACCGTGGAGCAAGCTTTGAAGGAAGAGAAGTCCCAAGATAGGAAGTTTGTAAAGAAAGCAACCATAGAGAGAGCCTTGAAGGAGGATAAGTCCCTAAATGGAAAGTTTATCAATAAAGTAGCTATAGAGCAAGCTTTGGAGGAAGATTTTGAAGTGTGGATCAAGCAGATTGCACAAGGAGAATCTAAGGAGAGTTAGGAACCTCATCAAGCAATGGTTGACCACATAGTTTAGGAGTTTGCGGATGTGTTTCTGAATGATCTACCAAAGGGATTGTCCTCTGATAGTGGTATGCCCTTCAAGATTGAGTTAGTACCAAGGAGTACTCCAATGAGTAGACTAATCTATTGGTTCTCACCAAAGGAGTTAGAGGAGTTACGAACAACACTCATGGAGTTGTTGGAGAAGGATTTCATATGATATAGTACGTCTCCTTGGGGAGCACTGGTACTATTCATTCTAAAGAAGGATGGAGGACTTCATTTTTGTATTGATTATCATGTGCTCAATAAACATATAGTGAAGGATACATACCCTTTGTCTCAAATTGACGACTTGCTTGATCAATTGAGTGGAGTACAATACTTCTCCAAGTTGGCTCTTTGCAACGACTATTGGAAAATCTCCATTGATAAGGAGGATGTACAAAAAATTGCCTTTTGCACAAGGTATGGACATTTTGAGTGGAGAGTTCTACCTTTTGGGCTCACTAATGCTCCAACAATCTTCCTGGATCAGATGTATCGGGTGTTGGATGGACTATTGGATCGGTATGTGGTGGTGTTTTTGGTTGATATCTTAATCAATAGCAAGTCAGCGGCAAAACATGTGAATCATGTGCAAGAAGTCCTAAGACAACTACAACAATGGAAGTTTTATTGCAATAAGTCAAAGTGTGCCTTTTGGCAAAAGGAAGTTACCTTCTTGGGTCATAAGATCTCATTAGAGCGGATCAAGATGAAAGAGGAACAAATCAAGTCCATCATTGATTGGCCTACTCTGAAAGATGCTACTGAAGTATGGGCATTTAATAGATTGGCTAGATTTTACTAATGGTTAATTCACTACTATGCTCATGTAGCGGCACCATTGAGTGATCTCTTGGGGAAGAACTTGAGCTTTCAATGGACCAACAAGCACAAAAAAGCATTCTAGAAGTTGAAACATATGGTGTCTTCAAGACCAATTCTTCAACCATATGATCCTCAACTACCATGTATGGTTGATTTGATGCTTCTAACTTTACAATTAGAGCTGTGTTGCAAAAATAATCCACATATGGATTACATATCATTGCCTTTGTGTCTTGCAGACTAAATACAACAAAAAGGAATTACTTTGCTCAAGATAAAAAAACAACTAGCAATGGTATATGCCACCAAGGTATGGAGGTATTTTCTCTTGGGAAAATAAGTGGTCATGAAAATTGATCACAAGCCCTTGTTGCAGACATTACATTTGAAACACATGAAGAATCGACATCATTGATAGGAGGAACAACTATAGTTGCTTAACAATAAACTTGAGTACAAACCCGATCGGTTCCATGTCGTCCTTGATGCACTATCATGACAACCTGATTTGAAGTCTCTTCCTCTCATCATGGTGGCAATTACAACAGTGTTAGTCGACTCCAAAGTCCAAACCGAGTTTAGGACAACTCTACAACAAGATCCATTCTTTGAGCTGGTACAAGGTCATCTTGTAGCATGTGACAAAGAATACAACACCTTCTCCTTCAAGGAAGGCCTTCTATTCCATGAGGGCCAAAATAATCTTCCAACCAAAGGTGATCTTGTGCACCTTCAAGAAGCCCACGATTTACCAATTGTTGGTCACATGGATGTGGACAAGACCTTGGGTACCCTCCAACACTAATGGTGGTGGCCCAATATGGCATAAGATGTTCAAGAGTTTGTTTGATCATGTGAGAGCTGCCAATGCAACAAGGCCAGTAACCAAAAACCGAGTAGACTCCTTCAACCACTCCCCATTCTATCTACTCATTGGGAACATATGAGCTTAGATCTCATCACATCCTTGCCCAAGACAAAGCAAGGTCACATAGCCATTGTGGTGTTTTTGGATAAGCTTAGCAAGCAAATCCATTTGGCACTAACCGTTGATACTATGGATGCTCTAACTTTGGTGCAGATCTACTTTGATAATGTATTCAAGCATCATGGGATGCTACATGTACTCATCTCCAACCTTGATCTTTGCTTCATTGGACATTTTTGGCAAGCACACTTCTAGATACTTAACACCAAGCTTGTTTTGTCCATGGCCTATCATCCTCAAATTGATGGGCAAATTGAATGCACAATTGCACATTGGAGAATATACTTTGTGCCTTTGTCAATATTCACCATACCAATTGGGATGAATGTTTTGTAACCATTGAATTTGCATATAATAATTCTGAATAGACAAGCACCAAATTTTCTCCTTTCTTCTTCAATTTTAGCCAAGATCCACTTGTTCTAGATTCTCTTCTTGCTCTTCCTCCATCTCATGTCCCTCATACTTCAACCTTCTTGACCACTATTTTCCAATTCCTCCAACAAGCCAAATCTCATCTCTTTGTTGCTCAGAATTGGCAAAAACAATGTGTACCACCATCATCATGATCGCACATTTCAAGTTGGTGATAAAGTCATGCTCCTCTAGTAACCTCCTCCTCCCACTTGATTCTCAAGTTTGTAAACTTGTACCTAATTGGATAGGACCCTTTGATGGCACCAAAATTATCTCTCTTGTTGCTTATCACCTTGCCTGGCCTTGTCATATGCATATCCATCTTGTGTAATACTCTAAGGATATGAGACTTGAGAAGAAACACACCATGAGAAACACACAATTTCACATTCAAACCTCCGTTGCTCCAAAGGAACACCTTCTCTTTATTATATAGACAAAGAGGATCTCCTCCAAGGAAGCTCCACCATAGGATTAGGCACATAGATAGGTGACATGTCAGCAAGCTCCACCCTTGGATTATTCACTTGGATGGGTGACATGTTGGTCTTGGTCCTATCTGGTTGGTCAAACAAGGGAATCTTTTAGGGAATCTTCTTGTAGTAATCTCAAAATCACATGGATGAGGTACCATTGGAAAGCTCTTGACAAGACAAACCAAGGGGGGAGGGAAGGCCTACCTTTCCTTTGTTAGCGGGCCGGGGGCAGGGGGGAAGACTATGCACATTTTGAGGCCTAATACATCCGTTTAGGCCTCCAAAATTGCCTTCAAAAATTTCAAGCATATTTTGGTTCCAACTCTACTAATAGAAGTCCCCTTTTGGTGATATCTCTTTCTGATCTGTTTAGTCCATCATGTGTAACATCCTTCTAGATGTTACCAACCCAATTTTCACCTTTAAATCATATGTCTAGCTATTGGTTCTAAGGTTTTCAAGTCTATTTTGGTTTCTATCCTATTAGTAGAAGTACCCTTTTGGTGATACTTCTATTTGATCTATTTTGACCATCATGTATCACATTATTCTAGATGTTACCAAACCAAATTTCACATCTAGATCATGTGGCTAGCTCTTAGTATTACACCTTGTCTTTCACATTTCCAAGTTGGAACAATTTATTCCTAACCCATCATCTTTTTCCTCTTGGATCCAACCTCCTCCTCCTCCTCCCATCTCTCTATCCTTGCACATTGCCACATTCAACGAGGCCACCGGCAACATACAAAATACAAGGTCCTTTGGAAAGGGTATCCCCTTCATGATATCACATGGGAACCTCTTTCTCATCTCCAAAATGCGCAAATGGCCATCCGGGAGTTTGTGGGATGATGTTGACCTACAATCTTTTGACCATATTGTTTGCATTTGCTGCATGAGCCTTCTTGAGCATGTGGCATCTGCACCCACATGGCGCTTGGTTTTGGTTTTGGGTTTGGATTCTTGCCAAACCTTGTCTCCACTTGGCCTTGTAATACTCCGAGGACAAGAGAAGAGAAAAAATACAAATTTCACACTCAATCATTTGATGCCCCAAAGGAACACCTTCTCTTTATTATATAGACAAAGAGGATCTCCTCCAAGGAAGCTCCACCATAAGATAAGACACACAGATAGGTGATATGTCAACAAGCTCCACCCTTGGATAACTTACTTGGATGGGTGACATGTTGGTCTAGGTCCTATCTGGTTGGTCAAACAAGCTTTGTCTGGAGAGAATCTTCCTATAGGAATCTTAGAATCACATGGATAAGGTACTATTAGAAAGCTCTCGACAAGACAAACTAGGGGGAGGGAAGGCCAACCTTTTCTTTGATGTTGGGGGGGGGGGGGGGAGGGGGAGGGGGAATTGCACATTTTTGAGGCCTAATTCATCCGTTTAGGCCTCCAAAATTGCCTTCAAAGATTTAAGGCATATCTTGATTCCTACTCTATTAGTAGAAGTCCCCTTTCAATGATACCTCTTTCTGATCTGTTTAGTCCATCATATGTAACATCCTTCTAGATGTTACCAAACCAATTCTCACCTTTAAATCATATGTCTAGCTATTGGTTCTAAGGTTTTCAAGTCTATTTTGGGTTCTACCCTATGTGTAGAAATACCCTTTTGGTGATACTTCTATCTGATCTATTTTGACCATCATGTATAACGTCATTCTAGATGTTACCATACCAAATTTCACATCTAGATCATGTGGCTAGCTCTTGGTATTACACCTTATCTTTCACATTTCCAAGTTAGAACAATTTGTTCCTAACCCATCTTTTTTTTCCTCTTGGATCCAACCTCATCCTTCCTCCTCCTCCTCCCATCTCTATCAATGATCATGAGAAGTACGAAGTTGATTGTATCCTTGCACATCGCCACATTCAACAAGGCCACCGGTAACATACAAATTACAGGGTCCTTTGGAAAGGGTATCCCCTTCATAATATCACATGGGAACTTCTTTCTCATCTCCAAGATGCACAAATGGCCATATGGGGGTTTGTGGGGTGATTTTGACCTACAATCTTTTGACCATATTGTTTGCATTTGCTGCATGAGCCTCCTTGAACATGTGGCATCTGCATCCACATGGTGCTTGGTTTTGGTTTTGGGTTTGGATTCCTACCAAACCTCATCTCCACTTGGCTTTGTAATACTCCAAGGACAAGAGAAGAGAGAAAACACAGATTTCACACTCAATCATTTGATGCCCCAAAAGAGCACCTTCTCTTTATTATATAGACAAAGAGGATCTCCTCCAAGGAAGCTCCACCATAGGATTAGGCACACAGATAGGTGACATGTTAGCAAGTTCTACCCTTGGATTACTTACTTGGATGGGTGACATGGTGGTCTAGGTCTTATCTAGTTGGTCAAACAAGCTTTGACCGGAGGGAATCTTTTAGGGAATCTTCCTATAGGAATCTAAGAATCACGTGGGTAAGGTACCATTGGAAAGCTCTCAATGAGACAAACCAGGGGGAGGGAAGGCCAGCCTTTTCTCTATTGAGGGGGGGCATCAACATATTTTTTATGCCTAATTCATTCGTTTAGGCCTCCAAAATTGCTTTGAAAGATTTTAGGCATATTTTGGTTTGTACTCTATTAGTAGAAGTTCCCTTTTGGTGATACCTCTTTCTGATCTGTTTAGTCCATCATGTGTAACATCCTTCTAGATGTTATCAAACCAATTTTCACCTTTAAATCATATGTTTAGCTATTGGTTCTAAGGTTTTCAAGTCTATTTTTGGTTCTGCCCTATTTGTAGAAGTACCCTTATGGTAATACTTCTATCTAATCTATTTTGACCATCATGTATAACATCATTCTAGATGTTACCAAACCAAATTTCCCATCTAAATCATATGGCTAGCTCTTGGTATTACAGGAGGTAAGCTAAATTCAAAGGTTTATGAAATTTGGTAAAAGTTAGCTAGATTAGAAAAGGCTTGAATTTACAAGAAGAAAGGACTCATTTGGCTAAAATTTGGCATTTAGAGACTTAAAGCTCAACAAGCCAACCTATAGCATGAGGCTAGCTAGTTTAGATGAGTTTCTAGCATTCTTTTGGCAAAATCAGCAAACTCCTTAGTAGTGTGCATAGTAAGGTTTGAACATGAGATCTTTGGCTCCTAGATTTGTACCTTAGTCAATTGGTCTTATGAGCTGGCATGTCTCTCACTTAGGATAAACCTTTGATGGCTATTCATGTAGTGCACCATGAACTAAGAAGGCAAGGAACCGCCAACTCCATCATACTCCTCCAAGGCTAACACTCTAAGACTCAAACCGTTGCTCACTAGAGAACTCAATGAGAGAGAGATAGTTGCAAATGAAAAGATCATGAATATCTCATCACTCCTAGTTTATGTACTTATGAAATAGTTACTCATCAAGTTACTAATTATTGAAGTACCTCAAGTTACTAGTCTAAAAGTCAAATAAAGTCAAAAGTCAAAAGGAATATTTATACTCATGGGAATATTTCCCTAAGCATGTGGTCTTATCTTGACCTAACCACTAAGTCAAGGATTCCTTCACATGGGCTGTACTTAGACTATAGAAGAATCTAAAACAAAAAGGCTTGTGGGGTCAAGAGTCCTCAAAGCCAAACACTTAGGAATAATATCAAGTCAACACGTTAGAATCCAAAATAATTTTGTTCATTTTTTCCACTTTCTCTAAAGTAATGTCCACTCTACCTTAGCTATGACTAACTTTAGCTAATCATGACTAATATAGAACCATCCTTTATCTCTATATAAATAACATCTCTCAAGTATTTAAAATACCAAAATAAATATCACAATAATACATACATGCACAAATGAGTGTTAAAGTCCATCTTCACTTATTGTCTTAGAGATTGGTGGACTCATATCTATACCTACATCTATATAAGTTTGGCTAGGAGAGGACAATTGATTTCATCTTTGGTGATTTTGGTAGTGTGGGAGTAGATAGATGCTCATCTTATGTTAATGCCAAATGGTGACAATATCAATCCAATTGGATTTATGAGATGGAGTGTTACCATTTCAATTTCTTGTCATTAGACCCTTTCCATTCTCTACTTCTTGTTTGTGCATCTTGTTGGAGATGCCCTAATGTTTGGAGCATTGGTGCCATAATGTGCTCTCAATAATGAAGCTAGAGTGATGACTTATTAAACTATCTATTCTCCTTTTCCATTTTGATTCCATCCAATGAGATCTTGTGACCCAAGAAGGTAACTTCCTTTTGCCAAAAGGCACACTTTGACTTCTTGCAATAAAACTTCCATTGTTGTAGTAGTCTTAGGACTTCTTGCATATGATTCTCCTTTGTCTTACTATAGATTGAGATATCATCCAAGAATACCACCATGTATTGATCCAAAAATCCATCCAACACCCTATGCATCTAATCCATGAAGATTGTTGCAGCATTAGTGAGCCCAAAAGGCAAAACTCTCTACTCAAAATTTCCATACCTTGTGCAAAAGGCAATCTTTTGCACATCTTCCCTATCAACATGGATTTGCCAATGGCCATTGTGAAGATCCAACTTGAAGAAGTATTGTGCTCCACTCAATTGATCAAGTCATCATTTCAAGGCAAGGGGTATGTAGTCTTCAAAGGTTTGTTTGTTGAGCCCATGATAGTCAATATCAAAATGAAGTCCTCCATTCTTCTTTGGAATACCTAGTACTTGCGCTTCCCAAGGAGATGTACTATGTCATATGAAATCCTTCTCCAACAACTCTATAAGTGTTGTTTGCAACTCCTCCAACTTCTTTGGTGAGAGTCAATATATTGATCTAGTCATTGGAGTACTCCTTGGCAATAACTCAATCTTTAAGAGCATACCATGATCAGAGGGTAATCCCTTTGGCAGATCATCCGGAAACACATCCAAAAACTCTTGAACTATTTGATCAACCATTGCTTGATGAACCTCTCCTCAGATTCTCCTTGTGTAATTGGCTTGATTCACACTACAAAAATAGACTTATCTTCCTCCAAAGCTTGCTCTATAGCTACTTCATCGACAAAATTCCTATGTAGGGACTCATCCTCCTTCAAATCTTGCTCTATGGTTGCTTTCCTAACAAAATTCCCATCTTGGGACTCATCTCTCTTCAAAGTTTGCTCTATGGTTACCTTCTCAACAAGCTTCCCATCTTAGGACTGACTATTCTTGTAACAATATGGAGTTTAGCGACAAAGTTAGTCGGGCTTACGAAGTAGAGAATAAGACAAAATAGCCTAGAATATTCTAAAAGCATCTAAGAAGCTTCTTGGGAAGCTTCCCAACTAGTTAACTTGCGCCCTAAGTAGGTAGCTTCTAGAAGCTTCTAACTAGCTTAGCTTGCACGCCAAGTAGGCGGCTTCTAGAAGGAAGCTTCTTGAGAAGCTTCCTAGTTAACTTGGCTTGCACTCCAAGAAAGCGGCTCAAGGAAGCTTCTTGAGAAGCTTCAAGGGTCTTGTATGCTACCTATAAATACCAAGGCCGAAGCTCATGCTAGGCATTTGGAGTTTTCCTTCATTCAAGTGTCCCAATGTGAGTTTCCATTCTCCTATTTCTCTCCTCGGATTTGGTCTTTTACATTGGTATCAGAGCAGGAATGGGATGGATGGAATTAATGGACCACCAAATCCATTTCCGCCAAACCATTGGGACTTTCATGTCCAGATATTACCAAAGCATTGTTTCACACAATTCATCACCTCGTGCTTTGGGCAGGATTTTCTACATATGATCACCGTGTTAGAGGAACCCTTGATACTTCCAGTTGTAACTTATGGAGAACGGTGGACGTGTTGTATCTATGTGTTAATCAACTAGATAAATTGACTGTAGTGGAATAGAGTAGTAGCGATGGTGGCAATACCGGATGTTATCCTTGCAATGCAACAACAAATTGAGCATCTTACTTGATTGTTGGATGAACAAGACTAGCAACGACGAGAACAGATAGACAGAGTGCCAGTTTGAGATGGAGAAGATCGCATTTGATTTTCAAAACCCAAGGTGTTTGAAGGCAAGAATCTTCCAGGCACAATGGAGAATTTTGTGTTTGACTGCGAACATTACTTTGAAGCCACCAATCTTCAAGACGAGCGGAAATAAATTCTCTTGGCTTGTAGCCAATTGGATAGCGTGGCAAAACTTTGGTGGCGATTCCAAGTAGAAAGAGCTGAATGACAAATTGTTACACTGATTTTGACATGGGCAGAATTCAAAGATGCAATACTTGGTCAATTTCAAATGATAAATGCCACCCAAGCCACACAAGATAAATTGGCGGAGTTGAGGCAGATTGGCTTAGTGAGAAGCTACATCACACAATTTCAAAACATCATCATGCAAATTCTAGATATCCAAGAAGGTGAAGTTCTGGATCGATTTGTGCAAGGATTGAAGTCATGAACTAAATTGGAGGTGACCATGCGGGAGGCACAAAACATAGAAGAAGCTATGCAATTGGCTAAGCGTTTTGATTCCTTGGTTGCAACAACTTGGTCTCGACCTCAACCTACACAAAGCCTACCAGTACACTACACACGAGTGGAAGAACCGGTACCAATGGAGATTGATGCTATCCAAAGAAGACCACTTGGCACAACAGATAGAGAAAGATTATGACAAAATGGAGGTTGCTTTTATTGTCACCAAGTTGGACATCGCATTTCTGAGTGTCCACTTAGGAATGGGCGACCTCGACAAGTTGCCCAGATGGAGTTTGTGGAAAAGAATGATCAGGAAAATGAAGAATCCCAGTAGGAGATTTTGAGCCCCCTTCTAGGAGCTTGATTAGTTCCAATGGGATTGAAGGCTCGACCTATGTAAGTTTGCTTCACTTGCAAGGTACGATATCTAATTGAGGTTGTATGATTTTGGTTGATTCTGGAAGTTTAGAGAATTGTATGTCTATGCAAGTAGAAAAGGAATTGGGTATTCCTATCAAGCCAGTGTTTGGAAGTAGTCTGATGATGGCGGATGATAGAAAGGGTTCTGCATTCCAAACCTCACATCCCGTTACCTTCAAGATTGGGAAGGAGTATTTGGAGTGTATGAGGTTTGTAGTGGCACCTCTACACTATGATATCATTTTGGGTCTACCTTGGCTTGAACGTCATAAGGTTCAATTTGATTGGACCCGACGACAAATTCAAGTACAACACCAAGGTAGAAATTTCCGATTAGTTTGTCTGACACCTCTGAGTAAGACTCCTAAGAATAGTCAGTCCCAAGATGGGAAGTTTGTCGAGAAGGTAGCCATAGAGCAAATCTGGAAGGGAGATGAGTCCCAAGATGAGAAGTTTGCCAAGAAGGCAACCATGGAGTAAGCTTGGAAGAGAGATGAGTCCCTACAAGGGAAGTTTGTTAATGAAGCGGCCATAGAGCAAGCTCTGGAGGAAGATAAGTCTGTATTTGCGGTGTGGGTCAAGCCGATTGCACAAGAACAATCTGAGGAGGGCCAAGAACCTCATCAAGCAATGGTTGATCAGATAGTTCAGGAGTTTGCAGATGTGTTTCCGAATGATCTGCCAAAGGGATTACCCTCCGATCGAGGTATGGCCTTCAAGATCGAGTTATTGCCAAGGAGTACTCCAATGAGTAGACCAATCTATCGGCTCTCACCAAAGGAGTTGGAGGAGTTGTGAACAACACTTACAGAGTTGTTGGAGAAGAATTTCATACGACATAGTACTTCTCCTTGGGGAGCACCGGTACTATTTGTTCCAAAGAAGGATGGAGGACTTCGTTTCTATATTGATTACCGTGGACACAATAAGCAAACCGTGAAGAATGCATATTCCTTGCCTCAGATCGATGACCTGCTTGATCAACTAAGTGGAGCACACTACTTTTCCAAGCTGGATGTTCGTAGCGGCTATTGAATTCCTATTGAAGGAGAGGATGTGCAAAAGACTGCCTTTCGCACAAGGTATGGACATTTCGAGTAGAGAGTTCTACCTTTCGGACTCACTAATGCTCCAGCAGTCTTCATGGATCAGATGCATCAGGTGTTGGAGGGACTATTGGATCGGTCTGTGGTGGTGTTCTTAGATGATATTCTAATCTATAGCAGGATAGAGGCAAAACACGTGAATCATATGCAAGAAGTCCTAAAACGACTACTATAGTGGAATTTCTACTACAAGAAGTCAAAGTGTGCTTTTTGGCAAAAGGAGGTTACCTTCTTGGGTCATAAGATCTCATCAGAGGGGATCAAGATGGAAGAAGAGAAGATCAAGGCCATTACTGATTGGCCTACCCCGAAGGATGCTACAAAAGTACAAGCATTCAATGGACTGGCCAGCTTTTACCGACGGTTCATCCACTATTATGCTCACGTGGCTACACCATTGACTGACCTCTTGGGAAAGAACTTGAGCTTCCAATGGACCACCAAGCATGAAGAAGCATTCTAGAAGTTAAAGCATATGGTGTCTTCAAGACCCATTCTTCAACCATATGATCCTCAACTACCTTGTGTGGTTGATTTTGATGCTCTAACTTTGCGATTGGAGCTGTGTTGCAACAAGAATTTCCAGATGGACTACATCCTATTGCCTTTATGTCTCGCCAACTAAATACAGCTGAAAGAAATTACTCTGCTCGAGATTGGGAACAACTTGCAATGGTATATGCCACCAAGGTATGGAGGCATTATCTCTTGGGAAACAAGTGATCATGCAAACTGATCACAAGCCATTGTTGCAGACCTTACACTTGGAGCACATGAAGAGTCGGCATCATCGATGGGAAGAGCAACTCCAATTGTTTGACATCAAACTTGAGTACAAACTAGGTTGGTTCCATGTCATCCCTGATGCTCTATCATGACGACCTGATTTGAAGGCTCTTCCTCTCATCATGGCGGCAATTACAACGGTGTCCATTGACCCTAAGGTCCATAATGAGTTTCAATCAGCTCTACAACAAGATCCCTTCTTCCAAATGGTACACGGTCATCTAACAGCATGCGGCAAGGAGTACAACACCTTCTCCTTCAAGGAAGGCATTTTATTCCATGCAGACCAGATCTATGTTCCAGCCAAAGGTGATCTTTGACTTGTGCGCCTTCAAGAAGCCCATGATTTACCAATAGCTGGTCACCTGGGAGTGGACAAGACCTTGGGCACCCTCCAATGCTAATGGTGGTGGCCCAACATGACACGAGATGTTTGAGACTTTGTTCAATCATGTGAGAGTTGCTAACGTAACAAGGCCAGCAACCAGAAGCCGAGTGGACTCCTTCAACCACTTGCCATTCCATCCGCTCGTTGGGAGCATGTGAGCTTAGATCTCATCACATCCTTGCCAAAGACAAAACAAGGACACACCGCAATTGTGGTGTTTGTGGATAAGCTTAGTAAGCAAATCCACTTGGCACCAACCTATGATACCGTGGATGCTCCAAACTTAGCACAAATCTACTTCGACAACATCTTCAAGCATCATGGGATGCCATGTGTACTCATCTTCAACCGTGATCCTTGATTTATCGGGAAGTTTTGGCAAGCACTCTTCCAGATACTCGGCACCAAGCTTGCTTTGTCCACGGCCTATCATCCTCAAACTGATGGACAAACCAAATGCGCAAATCGTACATTGGAGGATATGTTGCGGGTCTTTGTCAATGTCCACCATACCAACTGGGATGAATGTCTTGCAATTGCAAAATTTGCCTACAACAATTCCAAACAAGCAAGCACCAGATTTTCTCCCTTCTTTCTCAATTTTGGCCAAGATCCACTTGTTCCAGATTCTCTTCTTGCTCCCCCTCCCTCTCAGGTTCCTCATACTTCCACATTCTTGACCACTAGATCCCAATCTCTCTAACAAGCCAAGTCTCACCTCCTTGTTGCTCAGAATCGCCAAAAACAATACGCGGACCACTATCGTTGTGATCTCATCTTTGCAGTTGGTGATAAAGTCATGCTATCCTCTAGTAACCTCCCTCTCACACTTGATACCCAAGTTCGTAAACTTGCCCCTAATTGGATTGGACCCTTTGATATCACCCACATTGTCTCTCCTATTTCTTATCGACTTGCCTTGCCTTGTCACATGCGTATCCATCCTGTCTTTCATGTTTCCAAGTTGAAACCCTTTGTTCCTAACCCCTCTTCCTTTTCCTCTCGAGTCCAACCTCCCCCTCTTCCTGTCCCTATCAATGATCATGAGGAATACGAAGTTGATCGTATCCTTGCGCGTTGCCATGTTCAACGAGGCCATCGCCAACATACAGAGTACAAGGTCCTTTGGAAAGGGTATCCCCTTCATGATGCCACATGGGAACCTTTGTCCCACCTCCAAAATGCACAGATGGCCATCAAGGAATTTGAAGCTTCATTGGCAACAAGGACGTCACCAACTAGCGGTAGGTGAATATGTAACAATATGGAGTTTAGCAACAAAATTAGTCGGGCTTACAAAGTAGAGAATAAGACAAAATAGCCTAGAATATTCTAGAAGCATCTAAGAAGCTTCTTGGGAAGCTTCCCAACTAGTTAACTTGCGCCCTAAGTAGGTAGCTTCTAGAAGGAAGCTTCTAGAAGCTTCTAACTAGCTTAGCTTGCACGCCAAGTAGGCGGCTTCTAGAAGGAAGCTTCTTGAGAAGCTTCCCAGTTAACTTGGCTTGCACTCCAAGAAAGCGGCCCAAGGAAGCTTCTTGAGAAGCTTCAAGGGTCTTGTATGCTACCTATAAATACCAAGGCCGAAGCTCATGCTAGGCATTCGGAGTTTTCCTTCATTCAAGTGTCCCAATGTGAGTTTCCATTCTCCTATTTCTCTCCTCGGATTAGGTCTTTTACAATTCTTAAGTGTCTTATTAAAAGGTGCCAAACAAACTAACATCAAGGCCATCACTAATTGGCCTACTCCAAAGGATGCTACTGAAGTAAGAGCATTTGATGGATTGGCTAGTTTTTACCAATGGTTCATCCACTACTATGCTCATGTGGCCACACCATTGACCACTCTCTTAGGGAAGAACTTGAGCTTTCAATGGACCAACAAGCACAAAGAAACATTTTAGAAGCTAAAGTTTATGGTGTCTTCAAGACAAATTCTTCAACCATATGATCTTCAACTACCATGTGTGGTTGAATTTGATGCTTCTAACTTTGCAATTGGAGTCGTGTTGCAACATGAATTCATAAATGGATTTCATCCCATGGCTTTTATCTCTTGTAGACTCAATCAGCAAAAAGGAATTACTCTACTTGTGATCAAGAACAATAAATGATGGTATATGCCACTAAGGTATGGAGGCATTATCTCTTGGGGAAACAACTGGTCATGAAAATTGATCATAAGTCCTTGTTGTAGACATTACATTTGGAATACATGAAGAGTTGACATCATCAATGGGAGGAACAAATACAATTGTTCATCAAACTTGAGTACAAACCTGGTCAGTTCTATGTCATCCATAATGCCCTATCATGACGACCTGATTTGAAGTCTCTTCCTCTCATCACGGTGGCAATTATGATAGTGTTAGTCAACTTCAAAGTCCAAATTGAGTTTAGGATAGATCTACAATACGATCCATTCTTTCAGATGGTACAAGGTCATCTTCCAACATGCAACAAGGAGTAAAACACCTTCTCTTTCAAGGAAGGCCTTCTATTCCATGAGGACCAAATCTATGTTCCAGCCAAAGGTGATCTCCGACTTGTGTGCCTTCAAGAAGCCCATGATTTACCAATTGCTGGTCACACGGGTGTGGACAAGGTGCCAATGGTGGTGGCACAATATGGCACAAGATGTTTGGGAGTTTGTCTGATTGTGTGAGAGCTTCCAACACAATAAGGCTAATAACCATAAACCAAGTGGAATCCTTCAACCACTCCCTATTCCATCTACTCATTGGGAACATGTGAGCTTAGATCTCATCACATCCTTGCCCAAGACAAAGCAAGGTCACACAACAATTGTGGTGTTTATGGATTAACTTGGTAAGCAAATCCATTTAGCACCAACAATTGATACTATTGAGCTCCAACCTTGGTGTAGATCTACTTTGACAGTGTAGTCAAGCATCATAGGCTACCACGTGTACTCATCTTTGATCGTGATCCTTGCTTCATAGGAAAATTTTGGCAAGCACTCTTTGAGATGCTCAACACTAAGATTGCTTTGTCCATGACCTATCATCCTCAAATTGATAGACAAATTGAATGTGAAAATTGCACCTTGGAGAATATACTTTGTGCCTTTGTCAATGTTCACCATACCAATTGGGATGAATGTTTTGTAGCCACTAAATTTGCATATAATAATTCTAAATAAACAAGCACCAAATTTTCTCCTTTCTTCTTCACTTTTGGCCAAGATCCATTTGTTCCAGATTCCCTTCTTGCTCTTCCTACATCTCATGTCCCTCATACTCCAACCTTCTTGACCACCATATCCCAATCCCTCCAATAAGCCAAATCTCACCTCCTTGTTGCCCAAAATTGTCAAAAAATATGTAGACCACCATCATCGTGATCTCCCCTTTCAAGTTGATGATAATGTCATGCTCTTGTCTAGTAACCTACCCCTTCTACTTGATACCCAAGTCCATAAACTTGCTCCTAAGTGGATAGGACCCTTTGAGATCACACAAATCATTTGTCTTGTTGCTTATCAACTTGCCTTGCCTTATATTATGCACATCCACCCTATCTTTCATATTTCCAAGTTGAAACCCTTTGTCCATAATCCATCTTTTTTTTCCTCTAGTGTCCAACCTCCTCCTCATCACATCCCTATCAACGATCATGAGGAATATGAAGTTGATTATATCCTTGCACGTCACCACATTCAACAAGGCCATCCACAACATATGGAGTATAAGGTCCTTTGGAAAGTATCCCCTTCATGATGCCACACCCTAAACTCTTTCTCATCTCCAAAATGCACAAACGGCCATCCAAAACTTTGAAGCTTCAATGGCAACAAAGAGATCACCAACTAGCAGTGGAGAAATATGTAACAATGTGGAGTTTAGTAATAAAGTTAGTTAGGGCTAACAAAGTAGCAAATAGATCAAATTAACCTAGAATATTACAAAAGTATCTAGGAAACTTCTTGCAAAGCTTCCCAACTAGCTTAGCTTGCACCCCAAGTAAATAGCTTCTAGAAGCTTCCAACTAGCTTAGCTTGCAAGCCAAGTAGGCTGCTTCTAGAAGGAAGCTTCTTGAGAAGCTCTTCAAGAACCTTGTATTCTCCTTATAAATACCAGAACCAAAGCTCATGCTAGGTATTCAAATTTTACCCACATTCAAATGTCCCAATGTGATCTTCCATTCTCCTATTTCTCTCCTCGGTCTTGGTCTTTTACAATAATAGCCATCAAAGGTTCATCTTGAGTGAGAAATAAGCCAACTCACCAGCCATACTATCTTGAGAGTGGATGGGGTTTGCCTTTTGGAGTCCTTGTGTTGGAAGGATATGATGGTGTTGTTTGGAAGGATCATGTGTGCAATTGTGCACCATACTACCTCCCAAACATTGATGGCACCATGGACCCAAGCTTGCTACTTGTATTTATAGGCTTACGGTGTATGTTATGTGGCTCTTCTAGTAGAGCTACTACTATGATAGTGCGTGATAGTTGTTTGAGAGGATGGCATATGCCATGTTTGACTCCTCTCCTCACGGTGGTTCCCTCAAGGATAGCACCCAACCTCTTGATCTTTGCCTGCCATAGGGTATACCAATATACCATATACTTGTAGTAAATAGCTATCTAGAGTTAGAGGAACCTAACCTCTAGCTAGGGCGCAATTATGGCGCTTTAGAGTTCATTTATGAGTTATGTGTGAGTATTGTGTCTATAGTATATGATGTTGATAATGATGTATGTTGTATAGTGATGTATATACACATGACATCTATCATAATATTTATAGCACCGAGGCTAGTTTGCTCAGACATTGGAGTGATTGTGTTAGTACTCAAAAGTATTTTGGTAGTTATTCATGGACTACTTGTTGGTGATCCAATTTCATGTTAGGGCTATTGATCACATGGTGAAACCCCCTGTCACTTGCACCATCAGATGTGCCATCACTAGTGCCATTAGGATTGGAGACCTAGATCAAGTAGAGGGATATACCTTTGAAGTGAAGCTCTAAAGAGCTCACTTCTCTGATATTGAGCATTTGAGTTCCTGGCTATGGTGGATAGAGGTTTGCAAACATCACTCAAAGTCTCTTAGCTAGAGATGGTGCTGCTTTACTGTAATCAATGCACATTTGTTGGCAGATTGTTAAGTGAATGATCAAGTACTAATATTTTTGAGTGTGATTTGAGTTGAAGAAGAACTAATTATTGTGGTATTTTAGAGTTCATTTATGACTTATGTGTGGGTTGTGCTTCTATAGTTTGATGTTGAGAACAATGTATGCTGTGTTGCAATGTAAATACACACAACATAGAACTTAGAATGTAAGAGATTCTTTTTTTTCTTTATGTTGTAGTGCACCACAATGGGTGACACTACACTCTTTTGGGAGTGGTTCATGCCTAAGAGGAACAAGAAATAATTAAAAAAATTGTGGTATTGTGATACTTTCCTTTAGTCTTGGTCATTTGCAACTTGTATCCTTGTGGGAAAGAGTTGTTCTTATTGATCATACTATAAGTATGTCAACATTGGGCTGTGATAGCACCTCAAGAATGGATATTGTTGCCCACATGACTTTGTTGGTAAATTTACAAGAAGATCTAACACTAAGAATATATGTTCAAGCCCTCAACCCATTAGTCCCATTCCCATGACGTCCAAATTGATCAAGATTTATAGCCACTTGTCTCCAAATTGGGATTGAACACTCTCTTTTTCCTTGTTTTCAAACACAAGATGATCTTTAATGAAAATGACTAATGCATGAAATAAATCTCTATGTATGCATGTCAATTGTTTAAACAATAAGAGTCAAGCTTCATTAAATACTTAGTTACAAATTTGGTAGTTTGAGGTATATGAATTTACTCTTGGAAGAATCTTGCTGATGTGCACACTCCCACAAGGTTAAAAGAATTCTTCCATGTATGTGTCCTAATCATCACTCTACTCAACTAAATCCCAAGATTCCATCCCCAAATCTAAATTCAATGAATCTCCTTTAAGATCAAATCCAATGTTGTTACCTTCAACCATTGACCAAGAAATCTCAAGCATGAAATTTTCTTTGTGATTGGTGAGGAGCTTCCAAGGCCTAATGAGTGGCATCTTTGATTTTGCAATTAAGCTTGCTTTCTCTTGGTTGCTCAAATCTCTCGGTTTGTAAAATTGTAAAACTAACTAAGTTGGACTCTAGAACCCAGAATCTTTTGGGTTGCTCAAATGTCTAATGTTGTTGTAATGATTTTCTATGTCTCCCCAATTATTCCCTATCCTTTTATTGAAATTGCAAATTCAGTACCAATAAGTAACATTGATTCAAACATCCTTGTGCCAAAATTAGATGTAGCAATAAAAAGATGAAAAGGAAGAAGAAGTTAAATACACACAAGGAGAAGTGACATGTGTCATTTATCATTCAAATTTGAAAACCTTTTTCTTAATACCTCTAATCAAGATTTATAACCACCCCGATAACCAACTAAACCCATCAAATCTTATGGGTTATCATTTTAAGTTCTCATAAAGATGTTATGGCTACATGCCTCTATTCATACAATCTTTGAGTATCCGGGTGACTACCCATAACTTTTTAACGGATTACTCATAAAAGTTTTTACGGAAACTCACATCACGACATCTCAAGAGACTTTACATGTTCACAGCAATACAAGAGAGTTTACCTCAGTCATACCTGAATACCACAAAATCCATCCATCCACCCCTGGCTATATTTTGCAATATCTTTTATCTTTTTGACCTATACCCAAACTAGGTTGGAAGTTTGCCCTTGTGATTATTGCTAGTTTCACTGCAGTCATCGCCTTGGAAACCCCCAGTGCTTCTCTTTGGGCCACAGCTATAACTTGCCCTGAGACCCTATTCCGCGTTACCTAAACCCCGTGTAAACAGGTGCGAACCACAACATGCTCTAGACGTAGTTGAGGGGGATAGAAAAGAAGGCTGAACCCATATGGGCACTCGTAAACACCCAATTGTTTTTCATGTACACTCTATTGAGGTTTAGCCCCATTATTTATTTATAATGGGTATTTATTTATAAAAAAATAAATTCTGTTATTTATTTATTTATTAAAATTAAAAAATATTTTTTGTTGTGTGATGGGGTCCTCCCATCCTTCGTTTATTCTACGCGGTCGCCCTTGAATTGTTTACTTGAAAAGAGGGTCACAATACACATTCAAAGAGTTTTAGAAGTCTCCGATCATTTATAGAGCGATTATTAGAAGTTCTTTAATCACTGAAAAATTTCACATTTTCATCTTATTATTATAAAAAGATTCTTAAAAGTGGTGGTACAATAAGTTGGTCTATAAGAGACAAAAGTGGTAAAAAATAAAAATAAATTCTAAAAGTAGCAGCGATTCTATGGAAAATAAAATCCTTCTTATAAAAATAATTCTCTAAATACATTTAAATAGTTTATCACTCCTACAAAATGTGATATTTACCACTAATCCATTTGCGCTCGTTAATATCGAGTAGAAAACATCTTGCGCACTAGACTTGATCTCCGCTTGCTCGCAATTGAATTATATCAGAAAATCTTGGTGATCTTGGTCTGGATGAAATAATCTGCATTTACAATATGATAACTTGTATCGAATAAATTTTCCCATAATTTTTCAAGGTCGCGGCTCTCTATGGCATCACTATATGAGACTTCAATAATATTACAATTTTCTAAAAAAATCATAATATCGTTTCTAAATTCTTTCAATATAACAATAAAATTATAAAAATAACATTTAAAATGAAGCTAGGTAATAATAAAATTACTTACCTTTAAGAGATTGGCGCCTATTACGAGGGTAGATACGTAGGGGAGGGGGATGGGAAAACGGATGGAGACCATGAACGAAACTATGTTTGGAGACTGAGACAACGGATGAAACTACTTAAGAAGACGGGATAATGGACGGTGAGAGATGATGGAATTGTTGTTCGAGACGGGGCAAAAGGTGGGGAGATGGACTACGTATGTTATCACGGGCCTTTTTTGGCCCTGTGCATCATGCACGGGGCTAAATTAACGATGATTATATTCTAGTTATTATAATTTTCTTCACATAAATTAAATAATTATCTACGATACTGATGATACTTAACCTTACTTAACTAATTACCACACTACGTAGCGAAACGGGGTATTAAACCGGGTACATACGCGAAATTACACGAACAGCAGCTGGGTTGTTGGTTACCTGCAAACTTTTGCGAGAACATGCTCAGGCCTAGGCCTACGGATGAGGTAAGCGGTTTGACTTCTGGGTGCCGTGCTCCGGTTCAAAGATGAACAGTGGCCCCAAACGTGTTTGCCTGCAGAAGCTGAACCTCGTGGATTACTGTGATATTACTTCCAAAGAGTGACTCTCCATTTCTTATTGGTGTCTGGCGCTGGGTCAAAACAGGCACTATTTATCGCTCCACAAACATAGACAGACAAATGTCAACAACAATCGTTGTCATGTAAGATTCGGAACCAACAATATTGTTTTAGGTTACGTTGGCACACGTCACGTTAGCGGGATGATTAGTCTTTCTGCCAACTTGAGGTGCAATTAAATCTATGTGTAACCTAGGAGTGTGGTTAAGTCTTTCTTGAAAGATTGAAGCATTTTACGAACTTGAATTGTGAGCTTCAAACGTCCGCGGTAATGCCCATACTTTTCTTGCTTAGATCAGAGAGACCTTGGAACGCAGCAAGTGACACGTTTCTGTACATCGCGAGTGTTGCCTCCGTTGCCAGGAATTTCGTTTATTTCGCATCAGATGCTCAAGTTCAGGAGTTCAAGTGTGTATGGACATGAATGCTTTGGATCAGCCAGCACCGCATCTCAGCTGCGGCGTCTAGCGCTCGTGCTGGAAATATCCAGTTCCATGGCAGGTATGTTTGACATGTACATGTACTAAATTTTGCTGATGCGCTCTAAACTCAGGACTTTCCCCTGTGATCTATGGTAGCGTTGTTACAACTATAGCTGGATCTTTTATCTTGGGTCTTCTTCTCACTCCACCATGAATCTAGGTTTGTTTGACCGTCTGAATTCAATGGGTCGGACCGCTCTGTTGCAAAAGTGTAAACCATCGCCTGAGCGTGCATAGTCAAACACTGATGAAATCTGATGATGGCCACTCAGATAACCACAATCAGCTGTAGGTTTTATTATTGACGGCAGAACTCTTTCACGTCCAAGAAGCCAAGGAGCTGAATATTGATTTCTCGAGCCTTCCAGTATCATGCCCACATTTGAGTAGGTCGATGTATATGGAGTACCAATTCCATCCTACATGATCATGTTCTTCCTCGATTTGAGAGAGCTGAGAACCAGTTGATTATGGAAGGGTCTTCATCCACGACGGATGAGGAGTCATCCGCTGCCTGGGAGCCAAATTATGTCGCAGCAGGCAATGCTCTATTCCATGCATTCCGCGAAATGACAATGAATGCTGGCAGTGAAGGAGACCAGATAAATCTGGAGCAACCGACACTTGCCACTGACGATGAAGGAGAAAAGGATCTGGAGCTCACGACGCTTGCCACAGAAAGGACTACCAAAGACGAGACTTTCCATCTCGAAGATGAGAACTTGAAGGCCAAATTTACCGTTGATGGTATTGACTTAGAGATTTTCAAAATTCAGGAGAGCTTTCCGGAGTTGCACGAGTATTGCAGGAACCTTCTACATGATCCTTCCGATGAGTTGGAGTTCAAAAGGCTGGAAGATAGGGTGTTGTGCTACCTGGTAGGCAGGGTCTGCCGTGACCATCTAAGGGCTCGGATTTTGGATCCAACATGGGTACAGCCGCTGTGTTCGGGTTTGGCTACCAACTCCTCCAGGGGCGTTCACATGTGGATAGACTTTATGGACGTTGGTTTGCCTCCAATTGTGGTGGGTGCTTTCGGGGACGTCATGGATGTCAATGGATGGCCTCCAAAGGTGGATGCTTTCGGGTATCGGATAGCGGAGTCTCTACAGCACTTTGCATCGTTTCTGGGACAGAGGAGGCTTTGTACTCCCTCTCTTCGCCTGAATCATCTTGCCATATCCAGCAACGCTGCTCTTCCCAAAGATGTGTTTGATAAGAACATTGCGAAAGCCATACGCACCAATTGTCTTTACAGTCTGGATATAAGGTATGTAAAGGATGGCAGGAATTTGGACCATCATGTAGAGTGATAAGTTATTACTTATCATTCTCTCAAGTCTTTCTATCATGTACTTTTCTTGGGGCATTGTCCAAGCCCTTGACAACGTCTCTTGCTGTATTTCGTAAATTATACTTTTATTACTGTTTTTGGCCCTGGATCGCGCGTGTAATGTTCACTCCTTATTTGCCACTCTCTCTGACCCGACTTTCACCATTCGCTCGCTCTCCTCTGATGCTCTTTCTTTGCTCCTAATGCTCGCTCCCGTGCTCTCAGTTTCTAGTACTCTCATCACTCGAATGTTAAATTATAATTTTTCTGCTTACTCCCACAGTGTTAACTGTATCCTTGCAAGCATTACGAAAGTGCGTTCGTTCTTATCCATTCCCTGCCCATGCTTCGATTCTGCATCCGCCATGTTGACAATCTTCACATTTTGCATTTCTTGTAAAATCTTTATTTTTGCTACTCATCCAATGCCCTGTAGGTTCATGCGCAATTCCTGCACAATTGCAATTGACTACCATAGTTCTTGAGCGACACTTTTTGGAAGTAACCGAGCCTGCCTGGACATTCATGAGCTTAAACAAAAACTAGCATTCGCATAGCTATTTCGGCATTTCTGGGGTTATGGATTAAGTCGTTCGTATAGGCTTGTTATCACAGTCTAACTCTTGCTTTCTAATGTTTAGTGTTTTGGGACTCATGGGCTCATAAAGCTTGAGATACACTATCAAGTCCTATCACACTTCGCTCCTACCCATCTTCCACCCACTAACACTGTTTCCTACTTGCTCGATGGTTTCCTTTCTTAGAAATGCATCCTTTTCCGCATCGCGTTGCTCCCGAAGTCCCGAAGTTGCTTCCTTCGTTAAATGCTGCATACTACTCTAGATATTGAATGCCATATGATGGTGACGGAATGTATAAATCCCCGCTTCTTCTTTGGTTCAATTTTGATCCGTCTGTTTTTGTCAGTTCCTACTGGTATGCACATACGTGGTTGGATCAGCATGTCTTTCGTTTGCATCGGTTCTGTCCTATGTGGTGTGGACTCTCCGTTCTGCGAACAGCTTCGGCTTCTGCTCCCATTGCTCATGTATTCTCTCTTTCTCATTATCAGCGGTCTGATCTGATTCCATATAGATTTTAACGGAACCTTTCAGTTTATCTATTGATTATTTTTCTGCTTATCCTCATAGCTATCTCACGGTTGTGTTAAGACCAGTAAAGTATTCAACTTCAATTCACAGATTGTGAAATTCGGGTTCAGGTGTTGTAGCAAATTAGAATTCTAATTCTGGTGCTTCTGTTGTTAATTTAGGTTGGTATATACACCGTCAAGTGGGGACTCGAAGGAGGATGGCTGGGAGATTGCAAATGCGCTGCAAGAAAATAGAGGGCTGAAACATCTAAGCATTAGGGCTATTCCACGTGTAGTGGAGAGTCTTGTGCAACGTGCAGCTGCAAATCGTGCCCTCAAGCGTTTGACTCTGATGTTCGACGACGAATTCTCGTTCGCGTCATGCAATCTAGGAGGTCTTCTAGCATGTGATGGTCTTTTGAGCCTCGGGCTGATTGATGATCCAAGATATGATGTCTACAAAGGAGACTCGTCCGCAAGGCCAAAGTACTGGTTGGAACTAGTAAAAGCTTTAAAGTCAAATACCACCCTCGGCACCCTTGACATTGGACAATCAAGAGGATGGCAAGACCCTCAAGTTGTGGAGGCTTTACTGGAGGTTCTTCGGCTCCACTGCACTCAAATTATCGACTTAGGATTGGGGCGTCTCGTACAGGACAACAACACTTTGAACGGGAGTCTGTCGGCGTTAGACGAGCAAGTACGTCTCAACTCGCTCTATGGGGCTGAGATGAAGCGTCAACCTAGATGTGCCCCGAGATCTGCGCGCATTATACTTTGTGGACCCGCTTACGCAGGTAAGTGATCAAGCTTCCATTACCTCTCTGTCCTCAATCCTCTGAAACTTAAAACTCCATTCTAACCAGCTGATGCTTGCTAATGTGCCAGGCAAGACAACAATTTGTCGAACAATGCTCGGCCTGGCCGGTATGAGGAGCAGAATTCATACCTATCTTCAGAGGAGACCTAAACTCTGGCGGTTCCTGTATGGTCCTGATGCTGACAAAGAGCTGGACAGACGAACCAGAGGAGTGGAAATGTACCGCCTGAGTGATAAACTGGATCTAAGGATCTCAATGTGGGACTTTGCAGGACAAAAGGAGTACTATGCTTTACATGAGTACATGTTTCCCAACGCCAATAGTGCAAATTTGTTCCTCTTCACCTTCAGTCTAGTAGCCAATCCATTTGAACCAAAGAGCCGTCATCCAGGTATGCAAGACAGGGTCGATAGCATAAGAAAAGAGCTCCTCTTCTGGCTTCGCTTCCTGTGTTCCAATTCTAACAAATTTCTCAATGTAAGGCCCCGCGTGATCATTGTGTTTACCAACAAGGATAGGGTAACGCACTCTGCGCACTATGAGGCACAACTTACAGGTGTTGTCGATGACTTCAAGATGCAGTTCAAGACTCGGCTAGACCTGGTTCGACCAATCATATTGTTGAATGCCTATTCTGAGGTAGAGGTGGGAACGTTGAAAACCCGAATCCTGGAAGAATTCATGGAAATGCAACAACGACTGGAGGAAACTTTTGAAGTTTGCGAAGCTGCGCGGTTGAGATTTACGGGCCGCAGGAGAAGACCGGAGCTGCTAAGGAGCAAATGGGGAAAACAGGAGCTACTAAGCGCAATAGGGTGCGGAAGAGGGGACATAAGGACAACTTCAATCTTCACTCTCGATGAGTTCGACAAGATATGCGAAAACAACCTGCGCATAATTCATCACAAGACGAGACATGCAGTCGCTTCGTATTTGCATAATACGGGGGAGATAATATACTTTCGTGATATCAAGTTCATTGTGACAGATCCGAGGTGGCTTGGAGTGGAAATTTTGGGGAACTTACTTGATGCTTTTGGCAGAGGACAATCCATCAGTCCCAAAGGTGTGATAGGTCGTCTCCAAAATTGGCGGAAATCATCTCATTCTACGAAGATTTTCCTAGAGAATGGATTTGCTCAATTAGAGGAATTGAGGACGCTGGTACGTAATTCCCTGAAGCTCTTGAAGCTTGGACATGGAATACGTCCTGATGATATCGTTCAGCTGCTGTGTGCACTACAGATTTGCTATGAAGATAATAGTCCTGATCGCAAGGGTTATCTCATCCCTGCTGCCTTGGACGACAACGAAGAACTGGCTTCTAGAGGTCTCAGGCGATTGCAGTGGCGTGACATAGGTTCTCATCAACCACAAATCTCCAAGTTCATGGGGCGCAGGGTCCAGTGTGCCGATCAGGATCTCACAACCCTGACACCAGGGTTCTTTCCCCGATTGCAGGTAAGAAGGAGGTGAAGTTTTAGATAGTATACCACGAGTATTACAGCTTTGTGCTTTAGGAAAATTGAAAGTAACATTGTGTATCGGATCCTAGTGAACATCACATCTCAATGTACAATAGTGCAGGTCCTAGCAGACTTGCTGAAGTTTACTTTGTGGTTTGCTGTGGTCAGGTTGTCTTGAGAAATCACTTCGTGGAGCAGAAATTCATTGGAGAGGGTCATGGATACTTCGAGGTAGATCGTAATCTGCTTAGGTTTGTATATAACGCTATGGACATCATAGTAGAATACGGAGAAGGTGACCAATATCGTGGTAACTTTGTGGATGTACTCGTCAAAACCTTGAACGACCACGACAGAACTGTCAACTTTATTCGGGGGCATATCTTGGAAACCATCACTATGTTCTGTGCTCGGCCAGAAGGTAATCAAGGGGTCACTCTTGTGGAAGCCATCATAAGACCTGAGTGTGTCGAGCAATTGGTGTTGTGCAAGTTCAGAGAAAACCAAGCTAAACTCGTCAGTGATCTAGAGCGGGAACTTGAAAAGGATGCAAACCACCGATTTTTTTGGGAAGCTGTCATAGATCATGAAGGTGATCCCAGTGATTTAGGGCGAGTGTTTGTGTATGCAATTGACGCTTTGAAAGGAGAGGGTTTTCACGACCGATGCATACAAGAGAATATCCCGGCGGTTGCAGGCATTTTAGATAGTCTTCACCAAGAACAGCTTCTGCCGGACACGCCTAAACTACTGTACATATCGGAGGAGAACCCTTCCATAACGTTACCGGATGAGTTGCGCGCTCGACTGCACCTCCTCTGTGAGTGGACAAGTTGCCCGCATGTTGTCAAAGATCAGCCAGGTCGAATGTTTCGTTTCGAGGGTGAGTGGCGGACGAGGTGGCAGCCGTTGCTGGACTGGAGCTACTATTTGTTTAAGCAGTCAGGATTAGTGGTCGCTAAAACTGTGCCGTTCTTTGGTGGACTCGAGGTAGGAATAAACAACATGCCTCCTCAGGTCTCAAAAACACGTGCTGCCTTCTTTGATAAGAAAGCCATGGAAGAAATTGTACCTCAAGGTCGGTCGAAACGGGAGGAGATTCTCAGATCTTATGAGAAGATATTGAAGTCAAGCGGCCCATCCTGCGAGTGGCTTACCAAATTCCTAGACGTAAGTGGGCATGAGGATAGGTTTAGGAAGGATTTCAGATTGAAGAAGGTGAAATTCAAGGCGAGTAACAAAATTGCATTTCTGTGCGACCAGCACTGCAACGAAGGTTTTAAATTGCGTACTCTAGTGATGGCTTAGGACTGGATTTCGCAGTCAATGTTCAGCTGCAAACATGGACTTTGACGATGTCCACGGGATGGGATAGCATTGCTGGCAGAGGGGGGAGAAGAGCCAATGTTGCATCTAGCTTAGTTTACAGTATTGGTAAGTAAGGTTAGAAACCTTCCAAACGGTGGAATCTCAGCTATTTATATACGTCCTGACGGGGAAATCCACCAGATGTAATGTACAAAATCAAAATCTCTATATCGTATGAAACTATGCCTTCCGATTTTTAAATCGGAAGGAAATCAGGCATGAGGTATTTGCTTGTATAGGTAGGATAAACTAGAGCTTGCAATGGCTACTGGGTATCGTCTCGTGCAATCATCTAGAGTCATCGTCTCGTGCAATCCAGGCGTAATCTTGAAGGAATCCGTGAACTTAGTCCCGGTTCTGTTCATTCAGTGTTCATTAAACAGATTCGATCTCTCCATTAAACTAAACAGTTCGTCGAAACTCAGAATTTGGATTCAAAATAATCAACTTTTAACAATCGTACATTCTGAATTGCCAAATTTTCCAGTTTCAATTACGACAGGTTCGACAATTGAGTTTCCAGTTTTGGGTCGTCGAGTTTTTTATTCATGTTTGAATTTCAAACTTGAATACTTCCGTTATTTTAGTGAGTGTTAATTATATCAGAAACATCATTTAAATATCTTTGTCATACTGTTAATATAGTCATAGTTTTAGTATTCAAATTTTGATTGTTCAAGATCTTTAATTAATTAATTTCTAAATATTAAAAAAGCTAAGTTTCAATTATAAATATTATATATTTGTGTCCCGATAATCTATTAACTATCAGAGTTCCTATCAATAACTTAAAGACACGTTAAATTAAGAAATTAATTCAGAAAGTAATTTAACCATATTCACAGCAAATAGACAATTATAATGAGAAAGAGTCAAACATGTTATAAATAAAGTCATCAATAGAAATGTATGTATTCTTGTAAATGTATTAATTATGAAATTGGCTAGCATTAAAGCTAAAAATAAATTATAGTCTTTTCTCTATCACCAAACTAAATACCATTAACGAAGGACTTTTAAGATAAGAAAGCAAGGAATTACTCTCCAATTAAAACTTTTACAATTTCCAATACACTTCTCTCCAATTAAAATGTTTACAAAGTCAATTACCATTGTTGAAATGTTGATTGTCCACTTTCAGATATCTAAATATGAAATATTTTGAAGTAAAATATCCAAATCAAGGGAGGAAGTGCATTTTAAATAAATACAGATATGGTAACATGTGATAACTAGATAACTTTTAGAACATTTGATCATAGATAGGTGGAGCCATGAGGAGATTCTTAACCATTTTACCATATCTTTAGCTCAAGGAACTTAGAAGAGTATCTTCAAACATCTTAAAGAGAATCTTAAGATTTTTTAAGAATCTTTGAGTTGTTTTAATTAATACTAAAGACTAAGTCAAAATATCTCTATTTTGATGTGAGGTCATTCTTTACACTTGTCAAGCTAAACAAATAAATGAGGGTTCATATGGAATATCTTGGTCCTTTATTACAAGATAAAATTGAAGTTTTGCACTTTAGTATATTCTAATATTTTAATCTAATAAATTTCTAGTCTCAACTCTGACTAAATTTTGCTAGTTATAGTTACTTTTTTCATGACTAACTTAAGGTAATCAATGATAATATTTAGCAACACCTTGCAAAGCTCTAATTCTCAAACCATGATTATTATAATATAAAATATCAGATAATTATATTAATTATCAGTGTATTTTAGTGTCAAATAAAAAAGAGAGGTTTATTAATTCATCACAACCTTAGAATACCTCAAATGTAATTTTGCAATCTTACTCATCTTATAATTTTATTCTCTTTCTTAGATTTATAAGCAAAGATCATAGATAATAATTTTTTATGAATTCAGGAAATTTTTATTTTTTTAAAATGGTTGTCTCCCATTTTCTACCATGTAAATATATTATCCACGTAATTATTCACGTATTATTCACGTATTATTCAAATTATTTTTCTTGAATGGATAAAGTTTAAAATCTGAGACCTTCACTTATATTCAAAAATCTAATTTTATCATTATTTAAGAAGATAATGAACTATTATTTAAATTAACTAAATTAGTTTGATTGAAGACATTTCATAGTCAGTTTTTAGAATTTAAAATCTCTATTTTGTAGACATTTAGAACCTCAAGTTTAGCAATTTGGCTTCACTTTTTGGTGAATACATCGGTACTAATATTTGTTCAAGTGAACATGTAATATCTCTTCATCTGTATCTATAGCATAAGAAGCAAATGAGATAGAAAGTCTAGCTTTATAGAGAAAGAAATATTCGTCAGAACCTATAAGAATAGTATAAACAGTTGTCACAAGTAGTAGTTCTTTTATGGTCTTTCATGGATCAAAAGAATATTGTAATTCTACATTTAATTAGGAAGGACAAATGTCTTGAGAACGCATTATTGGTCAAAGTAACTTTGAGGCACAAAGGACTTGAGAGTGTATCATTGGTCAAAGTAAACATGAGGATCTTGGTATATTAATATTTAACAAACCGTAATAAGCTGAAGTTAAACCTTCTCCTGAAATGTAATAGCATTTCATGAAGAATTAAAAGATAATTATTCTTAAAATAAAATATTTCTAAATCACATCACACAATTTTGGATCAATTATTTACAAGTGGACTGATCTGGTTTCTCTTATTTTTACATTTGATTGCCTAAAGCAGTCTAAGAAAACAAAACTCAACCTATTTGTATATCCTTTTATAATTCTTGAGTAGAGGATATTCAAGAAGATCAAGTTTTGTTTTGGATGGTTAGTCACATCATAATTACATTGAAAAAATGTTAAATTAGATTTTAGAACATTTGAATGGATCCAAAGCCTTCACAATGCATTTAGTAATCTTATGTTTGTCATTAAAGAGTCTTGTATTTCTAAATTCTTGTAGATCTTAGTATTTAAGAAGTCAAAAATTAAAAAGCTGATTAGATCAACTACCAATACACCCCATCCTTTTAATGTTATCACTTTCAATATACACTTTTATTTAAAACTTATTGACATTTGTATCAAATTTCAGAGCAAATAACTTTCAGTTGAATGCTCTAACTAACCTATTAACTAATTGTGACTGAAAAATGTCCAATTCCAAAAATGAATCCCTAAATATCCAAAACATAACCCTAATGTGCAACCAAAGACTCAAAATATGGAGAAGAAGAGCAAATAAATAGATAAATATTTCATCCAGTTTATTGACATATAATAAATACATAACATTATTCAGCTCATTTGTAAAAATTATGAGTTTTCCTTTTGTTATATAACCCAAAGCATTCCTTTGACTATTATTCTTCCACTCTATTTCTTATCCAAGGAAGCAAAATACAAGAGCATACTTCATAAAGTTATCTGGTTCCAAGATATGAACATCCTCCCTTGTGTTTAAGAACATCTTATAAGTACTTTGGTAATATATCAAGTAAAAAATTTAACATGGGGTTCAATATCTCCTTCAAAGGAGATTATATCTTTGGGTTAAATTGTTTGATAAGCATAATATAAGTATCCATTTGCAACATAGACCAATGAGCATACAATGGCAGATGTAGTTTAATATACACTTGAGCTTGGAATGAAGGTAAGGCCAAAGTTTATCCATGAGGAATGTATCAAGCAAAGAACCATCAATACTACCGGTACCAAAAAAAAGGGTGTTAATCTTTCAATATTTTGGGTAAATATCATAATTTCATATCTTTATACAAAGGGAATTGTGTCAACAATGAACTCACATTCTTGAAAGAAAATGGAGTGTAAATTTACTCCTCCATAAATGAAAAAAGTTTGAAGGATTCCTCTCTTGGATATACAAACTTCAAAAATTTATGAATATTTATGGCACTAGGGAATTTTTATTTTGTTACTTTTTTTTGTTTTGCATTGAGAAGTGGGAAATTCCTTTTCTTGAAATTCCATGAATCTCTATTCTTGTTAAGATATGGTTCTTCAAAAGATTTGCATCTTTGGAAGCTCAGAGTCTTCACAAGACCTGATGTAATTTCTTTGGAAGATAGTGTGACCACTTCTTTTGAAGATGAAGTTATTCATTTTCTTATGAAGAGGGTGCCACCCTCTTCATAAGAAAATGTTCAGGTGTCTGTTCTTTAGAAGACATTACTATGACAACCCAATGTAGACATACTTATAGTATAAACAATATAAACAATTTTTTCCCTTGAGGATATGTTTTGGAAATGACTAGAATTGAAGAGAAAGTATCACACTGCCACAATTCATGTATTGTTACCATAACAACCTAGTGTTAATTTATTAATAGTAAAACAGTAAGAATGAGTTGATCTAATGATGATACAGGTCAGAAATGTTCAAAAGTGAAGGGAGAGTATCAAAGTTGAAATTTTTAAAATTTTTGTTGTTTAACCTCTTGACAGAAACCACTCGCTATATGAGGATAGAGGTACACACTATGGTGCTCCACGACAACCCAAAAATATCCTAAATCATTCTCAAAACTACTTGCAACCTAAGTTACCCTAAAGATTATGGTTCACTTTGCCCTAAAGCCTCTCACCTCAATATCAAGTTCTACCCTTCCCTCAAGGCACACCATCAAAGGAGCTTGACTTGCAAGCAAATGTCCTTGACTTTTGATTTGGTTTTACTTGTGGCACTTAGGACACATCAAATCCATCATTGGGCCATTCTACACCTTTAGACTCTGATTGCCAACCTTATTTTTGGGTTTCAAAAAACTAAAATCCTCTGGAGGATTTGTACTTCTACTCTTGCAAGGGCATTCAAAGCCAAACACCAAGTAAATATAGATAAGATTGGACTTTGGTTTGTATACAAAGTTGTCCGGAAAAGTGAGCTTATTCATTATTGGGCCAAAGTCTTATGTATATTTTCCTATTGCTACTCCACTTTGCATTGAAAGGTCTTTGATTGCTAAGAATGTTCTTTGCCAAACTTAACTCCGCCGCTACCAATTACGGTCATAATTCCTATCTTATCCTACTCTAATTGCCTAATTAAACTTCTGACAAATGTAAGGGAAGGTGTCAATCCTTCCCGATGCATGCAGTGGAAATAATCAATTGCCTTCTTAAGTTATTGCACCAAAAGGGTACTCAATCAAGAACTCAACCTTCAACTTTGAGTTGTCAAAGAACACCCTCAATGTGCTCCTTGTATTCAACAATCTTTAGTAAATATGAATTATGGACTTTGTTGAACTTCCTATCTGCATGGCTTTGGAGGCAAAGAGCAAGCTGGTCCATCCTCTTCTCCTTGTATGTCTTTCCATCCAACTTCTGCAGCTGCAACTTTAACACATGGATCTTGGCCTTAGTTGCTCTCCTTTTAGCTTCTTCTTGGAGCAGCTCCCCTAATTGGGTTTGGACTTCTTCTACTTATTGGAGTCCTTCCTTCTTATTCTCCTCCTACTACAAGCACTTCACTTGAAAGTCTTTTTCAAATACCTTGTGCAATTTCTCTCATTCTTCTACCTTCTTGATGGTTGAAGCTAACTCCTTTGCTTGGACCTCTAATTGTAATACCACCTCCTTCTTGTATTTGACCATTTGGAGATTGGAGGTGGCATTCCTGACCTTGGTATCATTGAGCTCTTGGCACAAGCTCTAAACCTCCTCATCTCAAGCTTGTAGTTGGTCTTTATAATTCAACTGCATCTCCTTCTTCTCTATTTGTAGCTTCCCTAATTGTACTAGTACTCATCCCAATTCCTTCTCTTGGCTTTGCTACATTCAAGTAAAGGAAGCATTCTTCTTCTTCTTCTCAAACACTTCCTACACTAAGGAGTTCATCTTCATGGCATCCTCCTTGAATTGGTCTTGAGCCCAAGTGACTCCTTCTTGTGGAGCTTGCTCTCCTATGCCTTCTTTAAGTAGATTTCCTTGCACCAAGGTGGTATAATCTACTATCTCCAAATACTCCTTATGATACTATGGCAATATGAGTTACATAAACTGCAAAACCGCTCCCACCAAATGAACAATGAAATGGGCCTCCTCTAATACTTGGTTGGTGGTGGTGGTTTGGCTTGCTTCTTCCTTGAATTCTTGCTGAGTGGGGAATTACACTTCTTCTGTAATCTGTACTATAGTATCCTCTACCTTGATATCCACTTCTTCTTCTTTGGCGCCGTCCTTCTCTCCAGGCCAAATGTCTTCTTGAACTTTGGGCTGAAGTTTGTCCTCTTCCTCTTGATGCCTAACCTTCTTCTCCAAAGATGGGGTTGAGGAGTGAGGCTGAGGGATTCAGGACTTGGATTGGCTGTCTTTTTGCACTTCTTGTTCTTCTTCCACTTCTTTTGTCACGTGGGGTTTGAGTGCAGATTGTGCATCATACTGCTCTTCTTCTTTGGGTTCTTCCTTGGTCCCTTGCAAGGTGAATAAGCCTTCTTCCTCTTCCTCTTCCTTAGTCTCTTCCTTTGCAGCAATGTCTTCTTCCATGTCTAAAATCATTTCAATGAAGAGAGGATCTTGTAGTGCTGAAGAAATTCAAAATTTCTTACTTTGTTATGTTTTTCGTTGTTTAGGCTAGAGAGAAGAGTAGAATTTCTATCTTTAGGGGAGGGGAAGGGAGGGGAGGGGACCCACAAAACTGGATTTTGGGTCAAGACACTATCTTCAAAAGACAAGCTTCTTCACCAAATTGGTATCTTCACAAATAATGGTTATAACACAAATAATGGTTCAATGAAGAGGAAAACTCATCTTCCAAACATGGGACTCCTATCTTTGGAGACAAGACATGCTATCATTGGAAGAGTAGAACGACTCTTTGGTGAAGAAAGACCAATGGTAGAAAAATTTCAAGAACATGAAAACACCACTTCCAAAGAGTGCTCACACAAATGGAGAGTGATAGGAGACTAAAGATGTTGTGAGCAAGGGAGGGAAATCCACTATAAACTTGAGAATTCCACAATGGAGAGGTTTCAAATTTCTTTAGCCTTCCACTCTTCACAAAATTTTGCTTCTTGCAATCTGAGTGAGTAGAGGAGAAATAAAGAGTCACTTTATGAGGAAGATTGATTGCTAGCACAATGATGAAGATTTCTTCTCCTCAGGTTACTAAGAGCACTTTGAACTTGAAGACCCCAGCTGCACAAGGAGTGATATTGTAGAGGTTGAGAGTTAGTTCTCTTTTGTGGAATTGGGAGTATACTTTGGGTGCTATGGCTTTAGATCTTTGTGGGATGAAGAGGGTAGTACTAGGTGGGTTGAGGGAAAATGTGAGAGAATGGATACCTTCTATTGGAGGAAGACATTGCAGAGAAAGTTAGGAGTGGTAGGAGGTTATACTTTTGAGTCTTGGTTCAACCTAAATAACAAGATGCAAGTGAGGATCAAAAAAACCTTTGCCCATAATAAGCATCCCACTAATGGATGGTTAGTGGCCCATCACAAGAACCCTAGTTGGGGGACATTGATGAAGATCTTTCAACAATGCACTACCTATCTCACAAACTTGTAGGTTGCTCTCTTTGAGCACCTATTTTCTAAAGGATTGATTGATTGGCGGTAGATCTTCCACACTCATGGGCAAAAGATGTACAATGTATTTGATGGGCAAGGACCACATTACCTAATACCATTTGTGGTACATTTCTACATTGGCCATGGACTACACACAAAGGAAGAGAAGTTGGAAGTGTTGCCTTCCTACTTTGAAGAAGATCCCAAGGGCTTGCACCAAATGGAGCTCATGTTGGAAGTGGATGAGAAGTATTGGAAGACAGAGGACTTTGTGAGTCCAATAAAGAAGGAGAAAAAGTACAAATTCCACACCACCCCTACCATCAAGAAGTTTTCTATTTAGAAGAGGTAAAAGAGACTTCAAACTATCAAGGGATAGGATGAAGATGAAGACACCCAACCCAAAGAGGAAGAACAAAGACATTTGGAAGTGCATGAAATGGACTTTTTACCAAGAAAGAGAAGGATCATAGGAATTGCAAGACAAACAAGACACCAAGAGCTAAGAAAGAGAGGACATTGGAGAAACCAATGTATGGGGAATCAGCAACATGATCACCCTCAAGTGAAATTCATTGAAACAACCAAAGAAGCTACCTATTCAAGAATTGAGACAAGAAGGTGATTTTGATGATGAAGAAGAAGAAGATATTCCAAAGAGGGTAAAGGTACCATTATAGGTACTTGAGCAAGAAAACACCTCCCAACCCATTGATACATGAAGGTGGTTGACTGGGGAAGAAGAGTGCATTGTTATTGAAGAGACCTAAGATGAGGTATACTCATGATATATTGCTATATTTTAAGATGGTCTTGGATACTCACTTTCTTTTATGATGTTGACTCTTCATGTGCTTGGATAAGTCTTCATCATTATGACAAGTGACTTGTCATGACTTGCCATGTTTAGACTTTCCATCACTTGGCTCATCATTATGACAAGTGACTTTTATGATGTTGATCCTTCATGTACTCCAAATGTAAGGTTTGCAACAAAGTTTTGTGATTGATTTGTATGATCACTTGTTTCTCCAAGAGATAATTCCTCTATAACTTTATGAAATAGTTGTTCTTGATCTCAAGCAAAGCATTTTTTTGCAGTGTTTAGTTGGTGACACATAAAGGAAATGGGATGAAACCCATTTGGAGATTTTTATTACAATATAGCTCCAATAGCAAAGTTAGAAGCATCAAAATCAACCACACAAGGTAGTTGAGAATCATATGGTTAGAGGATGGGTCGTGAAGACATCATTTGCTTTAATTTCTTGAATGCTTTGTTGTGCTTGGTTGTTTGTTGAAAGTTTGAGATCTTTCCTAAGTGATCAATCAATGGTGTGTCCACATGAGCATAGTAGTGGATGAAATTTTAATGAAACTTACTAATTCATTAAATGCATTAAATCCATTAAATGCATGTACTTCTATGGCATCCTTTAGAGTAGGCCAATCAATAATGGCCCTAATTTTGATCTTGATCCCTTTTGAAGACACTTTATGGCCCAAGAAGGTCACTTCCTTCTACCAATAAGCATACTTTGACTTCTTGCAATAAACTTCCATTGGCATAGTGATCTTAGGATATGACAATGAAAGTTTAGAATTGCAATTGACTTTTTGTTCTACCTTTATCTTTTTGTAAATTAAAATATAATCCAAGAGCAACACCATGTACTGATCTTACAATCCATCCAACATCCAATACATTTGATCTATGAAAACTACTAGAGCATTAGTGAGCCCAAAACCCAAAAGATAAGATCTCTCCATTCAAAATGGTACTATGAAAATTTTGGTTACCTCAAGGTCCATGGAGAGTGATAATTGATGCAACAAGTTCTATTGAAAATACAATTGTAAGCTCAATAGAGCATTTCTATCTTCAATCATGATTGAATGTCAATTGATCTTTTTCTTTTACTATGATTGAAAATTTTAGGTTGTTTGAGTGCTTGTGAGGATTATGTGTACCTTTGGTCTAGAAATTTGGTGAAAGTTGCCAAGAACCAAGAGGAACTCCTCAATTAGGGATTTTGAAATTAAGGTCAAAACTATAAAAATCAATGGTCAAATTGTGGTCAATTAATGGTCAAATTATAGCTTGCATCATACCATTGGAAAGCTTATCTCATAGTCTTTTAATTGGGTTCTAGGTCATTCAAACCAAAGCAACAAAGAAAATTTTATTCTCATCTTAGTTGCATAGAGTTTTCCAACCAAAAAGGTATAGAATTTCCCCACTCGGAATACAAATTGGATTGAAAGTTGGAGTACAGATTGGATGCCACTTGGAGTAAAGATTGAAATCAGCTCTAGGGAAAGGCAAAGACTATAAATCTGATTTCTACCAAAAGTATAGAGAGTTGTTGTTGAATTCTTGTTGTTGGATCCTCTCCATGCTTGCATGTTTGTGTGTATGCCCACTTAGTTTGGATTGGTATATTTGCATTATGCTTAGGTTCTTTCCTTCTAGGAGTGCAATGTATTTCTCCTTGATAATCTTGGAAGTGATGAAAAACAAACTAGGAATGCATATTATGATGACGGGTTAGGTTACCCGTTACGCACTACCCAATAGAAGGAATACTAGAAACAAGCTTAGAAGGATCCGGTGGTTGGGTAGCAATAATATTCCAAGGATAGGAGAGCTTCCAAGTGGAATATAGGAGACAAATCAAAAAGCTTCACACTCAATATTTCAATACTCCAAAGGAGCATCTTGTCTTTATTATATAGCAAAGAGGATTGTCTCAAAACAAGCTCCACCCTTGGATCAGATACCTAGATTGATGATATTTAAGTAAGATCTACCCTTAGATTAGTTGTATACATGGGTGACATGATAGATTTGGTCCTATAAACAAGCTTTGACTAGAAGAATCTATAGGGAATCTTCCTATATGAATCTCAAAATTGCATAGGTGAGATACCATTGGAAAGCTCTCAAGGAGACAATAAGGAGGAGTGAAACCCAACCTTTTCTTTCCAAGTGGAAACTTACACATTTTCAATGCCCAATTCATCCATTTAGGCTTCTAAAATTGACTCTAAAGTTTCAAATTATTTTTGGCTCCTACCTTATCAATAGAAATACTCTTTTTGCAATACCTCTATCTGATCTACTTAGTCCATTATCTATAACATACTTCTAGATGTTACCAAGCCAATTTTCACCTTTAGATAATATGTCTATTGGTATTACAAACCTCCTCCTATTTAAGACACAATGTCCTCGGTGTGAGGCTGTTACTTGTGGTACTCGCCGCCATCCATGTGTTTTGATTTCACTAACATTGGTGCATGAGTCAAGTTGGCTATGGGCTCTCATGTCACCTCATACAATGGGTACCCTTTCCATCATACAAGATATTCCACACATAAATACAAAGTACTACAGATGCATTTTTGGAGAATGCGTTTGCCTTCATATTCCTCCGTGTCATCAATGTAAAAGACCCAGATCAAGGAGAGAAATAGGAGAATGGAAACTCACATTGGGACACTTGAATGAAGGAAAACTCCGAATGCCTAGCATGAGCTTTGGCTTTGGTATTTATAGGTAGCATACAAGGCCTTTTAGAAGCTTCTCAAGAAGCTTCCTCAAGCTGCTTTCTTTGAGTGCAAGCCAAGTTAACTAGGAAGCTTCTCAAGAAGCTTCCTTCTAGAAGCCGCCTACTTGGCATGCAAGCTAAGCTAGTTGGAAGCTTCTAGAAGCTTCCATCTAGAAGCTACTTACTTAAGGTGCAAGCTAAACGAGCCAGGAAGCTTCCCAAGAAGCTTTGTAGGTACTTATGGAATATTCTAGGCTAATTTGTCTTATGTGCTACTTTGTAAGCCCAACTAACTTGGTCGCTAAACTCCATATTGTTACATATTCCCCACTGCTAGTTGATGATGTCCTCATTGCCAGTGAAGCTTTGAATTCCTGGATGGCCGTCTATGTATTTTGGAGGTGAGAAAGAGGTTCCCATGTGGCATCATGAAAAGGATACCCTTTCCAAAGGACCTTGTACTCCGTATGTTGGCGATGGCCTCATTGAATATGGTGACGTGCAAGGATACGATCAACTTTGTACTCCTCATGATCATTGATAGGGATAGGAAGAGGGGGAGGTTGGACTCAAGAGGAAAAGAAAGAGGGATTAGGAACAAAGGGTTTCAACTTGGAAACATGAAAGACAAGATGGATATGCATGTGACAAGGCAAGGCAAGTCAATAAGCAACAAGAGAGACAATTTGGGTGATATCAAAGGGTCCTATCCAATTAGCGGTAAGTTTACAAACTTGGGTATCAAGTGGGAGAAGGAGGTCACTAGAGGATAGCATGAATTTATCACCAATTTCAAAGGTGAGATCATGACGATGGTGACGCATATTGTTTTTGGCGATTCTAAGCAACAAGGAGGTGAGACTTGGCTTGTTGGAGAGATTGGGATAGAGTGGTCAAGAATGTGGAAGTATGAGGAACTTGAGATGGAGGGGGAGCAAGAAGAGAATTTGGAACAAGCGGATCTTGGCCAAATTGAGAAAGAAAGGAGAAAATCCGGTGCTTACTTGTTTGGAATGATTGTAGGCAAATTCTACAGCTACAAGACATTCATCCCAATTGGTATGGTGGACATTGACAAAGGCACGCAATATATCTTCCAATGTACAATTTGCATGTTTGGTTTGTCTATCAGTTTGAGGATGATAGGCCATGGATAAAGCAAGCTTGATGTCGAGTATCTGGAAGAGTGCTTGCCAAAACTTCCCAGTAAATCGAGGATCATGGTCAAAGATGAGTACACATGGCATCCCATGAAGCTTGAAGACATTGTTGAAGTAGATTTGTGCTAAGGTTGGAGCATCTACAATATCATAGGTTGGTGCCAAGTGGATTTGCTTACTAAGCTTATCCACAAACATCACAATTGCGGTGTGTCCTTGTTTTGTCTTTGGCAAGGATGTGATAAGATCCAAGCTCACATGCTCCCAGCGAGCAGATGGAACGGCGAGTGGTTGAAGGAGTCCACTTGGCTTTTGGTTGCTGGCCTTGTTATGTAGGCAGCTCTCACACAATTGGACAAATTCTCAAACATCTTGTGTCATATTGGGCTACCACTATTGCCATTGGAGGGTACCCAAGGTCTTGTCCACACCCATGTGACTAGCAATGGGTAAATAATGGGCTTCTTGAAGGTGCACAAGTCAAAGATCACCTTTATCTAGAACATACATCCGGTCCACATGGAATAAAAGGCACTCCTTGATGGAGAAGGTGTTGTACTCCTTATCGCATGCCGTAAGGCAACCATGTACCATTTAGAAGAATGGTCTTGGTGTAGAGCTGACTGAAACTCGTTTTGGACCTTGGAGTCAACTAACGCTGTTGAAATTGCCGCTGTGATGAGAGGAAGAGACTTCAAATCAGGTCACCGTGATAAAGCATCAAGGATGACATGGAACCAACCTGGTTTGTACTCAAGTTTGATGTCATACAGTTGGAGTTGTTCCTCCCATTGATGATGTCAACTCTTCATGTGTTCATTTGTAAGGTCTATAACAATGGTTTGTAATCAGTTCGTATGATCACTTGTTTCCCCAAGAGGTAATGCCTCCATACCTTGGTGGCATATACCATTGCAAGTTGTTGTCAATCCCGAGTAGAGTAGTTTCATTCAGCTATATTGAGTTGGCAAGACACAAAGGCAATGGGATGGAGTCCATCTAGGAATTTTTATTGCAGCACGGCTCCAATTCCAAAGTTAGAAGCATCAACATCAACCACACATGGTAGTTGAGGATCATATGGTTGAAGAATGGGTCTTGAAGACACCATATACTTTAACTTTTGGAATGCTTCTTCATGCTTGGTGGTCCATTGGAAGTTTGAGTTGTTTCCCAAGAGGTCAGTCAATGGTGCAACCACATGAGCATAATAATAGATGAACCGTTGGTAAAAACTGGCCAATCCATTGAATGCTTGTACTTTGTAGCATCCTTTGGGGTAGGCCAGTCAATAATGGCCTTGATTTTCTCTTCTTCCATCTTGATCCCCTCTGATGAGATCTTATGACCCAAGAAGGTAACCTCCTTCTGCCAAAAGGCACATTTTGACTTCTTGTAGTAAAATTTCCATTGTCATAGTCGTCTTAGGACTTCTTGCACATGATTCATGTGTTTTGTCTCTGTCTTGCTATAGGTTAAGATATCATCCAAGAACACCACCACGGACCGATCCAATAGTCCATCCAACACCCAATGCATCTGATCCATGAAGACTATTGGAGCATTAGTGAGTCCAAAAGGTAGAACTCTCCACTCAAAATGCCCATACCTGGTGCAAAAGATAATCTTTTGCACATCCTCTCTATCAATAGGAATTTTCCAATAGCCGCTATGAAGATCCAGCTTGGAAAAGTAGCATGCTCTACTTAGTTGATCAAGCAAGTCATCAATCTGAGGCAAGGGATATGCATTCTTCACGGTTTGCTTATTGAGCTCATGATAATCAATATAGAAATGAAGTCCTCCATCCTTCTTTAGAACCAATAGTACCGGTACTCCCCAAGGAGAGGTACTATGTTGTATGAAGTCCTTCTCCAACAACTTTATAAGTGTTGTTCGTACTCCTCTAACTCCTTTGGTGAGAGCCAATAGATTGGTCTACTCATAAGAGTACTCTTTGGCAATAACTTGATCTTGAAGGGCATACCTTGATCAAAGGGTAATCCTTTTGGCATATCATCCAAAAACACGTCCACAAACTCCTTAACTATCCAATCAACCATTTCTTGATGAGGCTCTCAGCCCTTTGTAGATTTTTCTTGTGCAATCCGCTTGATCCACACCGCAAATACATACTTATCTTCCTCCAAAGCTTGCTCTATGGCTGCTTTACTAATAAACTTCCCTTCTAGGGACTCATCTCTCTTCCAAGCTTGATCCTTGGTTGCCTTCTTGGCAAACTTCCCATCTTGGGACTCATCTCCTTGCCAGGTTTGCTCTATGGCTACCTTCTCAACAAACTTCCCATCTTGGGACTGATAATTCTTAGGTGTCTTACTCAAAAGTGCCAGACAACCTAATCGGAAATTCTTACCTTGGTGTTGTACTTGAATTTGGTGTCGGGTCTAATCAAATTGAACCTTATGATATTCAAGCCAAGGTAGACCCAGAATGATATCATAGTGTAGAGGTGCCAATACAAATCTCATACACTCCAAATACTCCTTCCCAATCTTGAAGGTAATAGGATGTGAGGTGCAGAATGCAGAACTCTTTTTACCATCCGCCATCATCAAACTACTTCCAATCATTGGTTTGATAGGAATACCCAATTCCTTTGCTACATGCATAGACATGCAATTCTTTGAACTTCCAGAATCAACCAAAATCCTACAACACCAATTAGATATTGTACCTTGCAAGTGAAGCAAATTTGCATAGGTCGAGCCTTCAATCCCATTGGAACTAATCAAGCTCCTAATAGGCGGCTCAAAATCTCCTATTGGGATTCTTTGTTTCCTTGATCATTCCGCTCCACAACCTCCACCTGGGCAACTTGTCGAGATCATCCATTCTTGAGTAGACATTCAACAATTCGATGCCCCAATTGGTGACAATAAAAACAACCACCATTTTGTCACATTTTCTCTCTATCTACCGTGCCAAGTAGTGTTTGTTGAATTGCATCAATCTCCATTGGTATTGGCTCCTCCACTTGTGTGTAGTGTATTGGTAGGCTCTGTGGAGGTTGAGGTCAAGGCCAAGTTGTTGCCACCAAGGAATCAAAACATTTGACCAACCGCATGGCTTCCTCCAAAGTGTTGTGGCTCTTGCATGGTTACCTCTAATTTGGTTCTCGCCTTCAAGCCCCTCACAAATTGATCCAGAGCTTCACCTTCCAATATATATGGAATTTGCATGATGGTGTTTTGGAACTACATGATGTAACTTCTTACAGAGCCAATCTGTTTCAACTCTGCCAACTTATCCCGTGTAGCTTGTGTGGCATTTATAGCTTGGAACTGACTAATTATTGTGCTCTTGAATTTTGCCCATGTCAAGATTGTTGTAACCATTTGTTGTTTAGCTCGCTCCACTCGGAATCTCCACCATAGCTTTGCTACTCCATCCAATTGGCTAGAAGCCAAGAGAATCTGTTTTTGCTTGTTTTGTAGATTGGTAGCTTCAAAATAACGTTCACAATCAAACACAAAATTCTCCACTACACCTAGAAGATTCTTGCCTTCAAATACCTTGGGTTTAGGGAATCTGATTTGATTGTCTTCTTCTCAAATTGGTACTCTCTCCACCTGCTCTTGTCATCAAAGGTCTCGTTCATCCAACAATAGAGTAAGGTGCTCGATTTGTTGTTGCATAGCAAGGATAACATTGGGTATTGCCGCCATGGTTGCTACTCTATCACACCATCCTTAATCTATCTAATTTACTAACACATAGAAATAGCATGTCCACCGTTCTCCATAAGTTACAACTGGAAGCACCAAGGGTTCCTCAGATATGATGACCATATACAAAAAATCTTGTCCAAAGTGCGAGGTGATCAATTGTGTGAAACAATGCTTGGGTAGTATTTGGACACAAAAATCCCAATGCTTTGGTGGAAGTGGATTTGGTGGTCCATAAATTCCATCCATCCCATTCCTGCTCTGATACCAATGTAAAAAACCCAGACCGAGGCGAGAAATAGGAGAATGGAAACTCACATTGGGACACTTGAATGAGGGAAAACTCCAAAAGCCTAGCATGAGCTTTGGCTTTGGTATTTATATGTAGCATAAAAGGCCTTTGAGAAGCTTCTCAAGAAACTTCCTCAAGCCACTTTCTTCGAGCGCAAGCCAAGTTAACTAGGAAGCTTCTCAAGAAGCTTCCTTCTAGAAGCTGCATATTTGGCGTGCAAGCTAAGCTAGTTGGAAGCTTCTAGAAGCTTCCTTCTAGAAGCTACTTACTGAGGTGCAAGTTAAGCTAGTTGGGAAGCTTCCCAAGAAGCTTTGTAGGTACTTTCGGAATATTCTAGGCTAATTTGTCTTATGTGCTACTTTGTAAGCCCGACTAACTTTGTCGCTAAACTCCATATTGTTACAATCAATGAGTGTTGGACAAGGTCAAATTTCTTGTATGGAAGGAAAGTGGGGTGGCCAAGGAGCATATCTACATAGTAAGGATAGATGGAATATTGGATGGATCTTCATGTGTGGCCATAGTCCGAGGTGATAGATCACTATGCGCTGATTTGACAAAGGATTGAAAAAGGCCCAATAAAATGAGGTCAAAGCTTCCAAGGGCCAACAAAAATGAAGTTGGTTATTGTTAGTAAGACTTGATTCTCAACATTGAACTCCATGTGTTGGCAGTGTGTATCTGCATACTACTTCTAACAATTTTGGACAATTTGCAACTTGTTGGATTCTAGAAATAAAAGTGTTGACCATGTCAGCCTTGGTAGCCATTGGATGGATATTCATTAGGCTCAAAGGTGTGAATGGATGCTCTCTATGCATGAGGAAAAATGGTGTGACATGTATGGATGCATTCATTGAACTTTTGTAAGCAAATGTTACTTGTGGAAGTAAGGTTTCCCACCTCTCTTGCTCATCTAAGGTGAAGCCTTAAAGCATATCTTCAATAATACAATTAGCTCACTTTATTAGCCCATCAATGTGTGGATGGTAAGCCTTGGACATGGCCAATTTGGTTTTGAAGAAACCAAAGAGTGTTCTCCAAACAAAATTGGTGAATTGAGTGCCTCTATTTAGTGATGAGCACTCAAGATAGGCCATCTAAGTGAGAAAAGATTACATCTAAATACAATTGAGCTAGTTGTGAAGTAGTCATGTCCTTGGTGGTAGGATGCACATAAATCATTTTTCTGAGTCAATCAACAAAGACTATGATTGAGTCAAACCCTAAGGTGGTTTTGGGTAATTCACACACTAGATCTATGCCTACCTATTCTCAATGTTATGTAGGAGAGGTTGAAGGAGTCCTAAGAGAGCTTGATTAGAAGCTTTAATTGTTGAAGAGTAGGCAACTCCAAACATATTCCATCAAATCATTCCTCATCTTGGGCCAATAGTAATTGTATTTGGCTACATTTAAGGTCTTATCTACTCCAATGTGCCATGCAATGGCAGAATCATGACATTCTACTAGGATGGTGGTTCTTATGTCCGTGGCATATGAGATCCATAACCTGCCATCACAAAAAGTGAGTCCTTAGGTGTTGATGATGCCTTTGGATGATTGAGTTCTTACAATATGTGGATCCATTTTTGTAGCAGCAAGAATCCTTGGCCACAATTCAAGGTTCATCTTGACCTCTACCACTAGATTATTTACCATTGGCATTTGAGTGGATGCATCTACAAGTTTCTTCTTGTCTTCCACATATGTGATTATCATGTTGAACCATTGTCTCCACTTTGCCCATCAAATGTGTCAATGAGATAAATCTTTCTATGTCTTGAAGTAGACTAGAGGATTGTGGTCTATCTCCACCACAAATGCCTTCTCACCAAGATAGTGCTTCCAATGCATGATGGCAAACTCTTCTTGTCTAGTGGTATGATAGTTGTGTTTTGCCAATAATAGCTTTTGAGAGAAATGTGAAATTGGGTGCCATTAGTCATGCCATTCTTGTTGTAGGATTGCTCTTATTGCTTAAAGATGCTTGATGAATCTTAGCCAACTTGATTAGATGTTTTAGGTCATACCATTTCAAGATTAGTGCATGTAATAATGCATCTTTCAATTCTTGAAAGGTTTATTCTTATGTGGTTCCCCACATCCACTTCTTCCCCTTCCCAAGTAGTGCTATTAGAGGCTATGCAACCTTGGGGAAGTCCTTGAAAAATTGATAATAGAACTCTCGTCAATCCTATGAAGCTCTTGAGTTGAGTTTGATCTTTTGGAGCACTCCATTTTTCAATGACCTCTATTTTATCTATTAACATTTGGATACCTTTTGCACTTACTCTATGCCCCAAGTAGTCTACTTTAGACTTGCCAAACTTGCACTTTGAGATTTTGGCATATAATAATTTTGTCATAGGATCTAGAGGACTTCTCGTAAATGTTGCTTGTGTTCCATCATCATCCTATTGTACACTAAGATGTCATCTACGAAGATGATAAAAAAATTATTCAAGTATGGACAAAATATGTCATTCATCAAACTCATGAAAGTGGTTGGTGCATTGATGAGGCCAAATGGCATCACCAAGTACTCAAAGTGACCATACCTTGTTCAAAAAGCAATTTTGTGTATGTGTTCCTCCGCAATCCGGATTTGGTTGTAATCACTCCATAGATTAGGTTTGGTGAAGTAATTTGCTCCATTGAGTTGATCAAACAGGTCATCCATGTGGGTTAAGGGGTATTTATTCTTCACCATTTGTAAATTTAAGCCCCATTAGTCTATGCATATGCGCATTGTATCATCCTTCTTCTTCACAAACAAGATAGGAGCACCATATGGTGTATGTTGGGTTGGATAAACCTTTTTGCAATATATCCTCAATTTGAACATAAACCCTACACTGATTAATTGCACTATGGTTTTTTCCCTCAAAATTACTTAGTCTTAGTAGCCCATGTTCCTCCAAGAGGGGTAATCCACTCTCTATGATTAAAACACTCGCTCTAATACCATTATAATATTCCAAGGATATGAGAGCTTCCAAGAGAAACACAAGAGATGAAACACAAAGTTTCACACTCAATACTCCAATGCCCCAAAGGAGCACCTTATCTTTATTATATAGTAAAGAGAATTATCTCAAAAGAAGTTCCATCCTTGGATCAGATACATGGATTGGTGACATGTGAGTGACATCTACCCTTAGATTAATTGTATGCACAGGTGATATGTTTGTTCTTGTCCTATCTGGTTGGTCAAATAAGCTTTGATTCAAAGGAATCTTTAGAGAATCTTCCTATATGAATCTCAAAATTGCATGGAAGAGGTACCATTACAAATCTCTTTATGAGACAAAAAGGGGGGGGGTAGCCAACATTTTCTTTCCTAAAGTATAATATGTAAATTTTTAGGCTTAATTCATCCATTTAGACCTCTAAAATTAACTCTAAAGTTTTTTAATTATTTTTGGCTCTTGTCTTATTAGTATAAGTACTCCTTTGGTGATACCTCTATCTGATCTACTTAGTCCATTATCTATAACATCTTTTTAGATGTTACCAAGCCAATTTTCACTTCTGGATAATATATCTAATTATTGGTATTATAGTAACACACACACACACACACACACACACACACACACACACACATAAACTAGTAATGATACATTTATATACAACCTCTGATCCATATGCTTCACAGCTAGGGACTCTATGTGTTTCAATAGAGAGAAAGGCAAAGTACAACAACATACTTGGAGAGCTTCAAGGCCTTCCATTCTGCTAATAAAACCTCATAACAATCATTTGGGTTGACAAATCCATCCACATGATTGACTCATTCCAATTAATAGAAAAATTTCCTCTTCCTTCTCCAAGTCCAAGTTGCACTTGGCATCTTCTTTGATCTCAAACCACTCCAAGTAGTGCACCTCAACTTCCTCCTCTGATGTCATTGTGGAATGACTAGAAGTATTGTATGTGTAGTCTTCTTTTGATGATAGGGTTTCTCCCAAATATGGAACTTCTTTCTTGCATAATGCCATTAGCTTGGAATGTGATTTTTCAAGATCTTTGAAATGCAGGTATTTTGGTGCTAGTCTACACTAACTTGAGCACCATACAACCATGGTCTGCAAATTAGTAGAGGATAGCCTATTTTGTTCATTGGGTGAAGCACAATGAAATCCAAGGAAATGTCAACTAGGATTTTTTATGCTTTGGTTGCCATTATTGTACTTAAGAAGTCTACATGTACTTTAAGCATCTAGCTTACAAACTTGCTTCTTTGAGATCAAGCTGTAATCAAGAGACTTGCATTTTGTAAAATGTGGTGTCCATTGCTTTTGAGATGCAATAAGTGGTACCCGCAACTATGTAGAAAAGCTGGCATGAAATTTCAAGTTGAATTGGATGCCATCTCATTGACTCATTCACAAGTCCATCAAAATATCCAAAGAAGACAAGTGTTGCAATCCAACAAATGAAAAATTCCAAAATATTTGAGGAACTTCCCTAGCATTGGAATATCTTCCTACATGGGCTTTCCGTGATCAGTAATAAGTCACACAGGGATATGAGATGCAACACATGGTTATCATAGTCAATGTTCAGGTTGTTAGGGATGTCTATAGAAACAAAAAACTAGTTAACCAATGGCTAGGGAATGTTCTTTGATTACATGTATGCAAGAGAGCTTGTAGATTGAGCCAAAATTTTTGATAAGTAGCACAAGCTCCTGTACAAAGATTTTGAAGTCAAAGTGGGAGCCACTTATCTTGCTCCCTTTGTAGTGAATTATAACATGGGAACAAATCTCTAAACCAAAGAAGAGAGAAAGTATTTCCTTACCAAATTTCATCTTGTAGTTCATTTCAAGGAACAACTTGAAGGACCTACTAGATTGCCAAGTATCAATTGGAAAATACCAAGTTTGCAAAGATGGGCCAATTCATACCTGTAGATGAAGAGTGGTCCTACCTAAGACTTTGAAGAGGAAGAATAATACCACAAAGAAGAAACCTCTTCCCTTCACCAACAAGTTGAAGGTGAGTTACCCACACTATTGAAGTGTCCTCTTTGAAAGATGAAGCCAAGGACATTGATGCTGATGAAGATGAAGGCAAGGAGGAGTAGGGGTCCTTCACTCTACAATGATAAACCTACACCTTAGGAGATAATGAAAAAGGAGAAGAGTTTTGAGAGAATGCTCATTCTGCTCCCAAGGTGCAGGACCAGGACATTGACAAGGGCCTTACAAAAAAAGATGAAAACATTGTAGAAGAAGAGGTAGTGCTTGAACAGGTACCATTAAGGCCCAGAATTCTAGCAAAAAGATTTGCAATAGAAGTGCAAGATTAAGCCGAGTGCTCAAAGGACAATGAACTTTGGCCAAGAGTAGAAGCAGGGGCTGATAATCAAACAAAAGAGGAATATTGCATCACCAATAATGCCAAAGAAGAAGAGGAAGTTGACATTTTAACTGATCTTTCGGAGGCTACATTAGAATTATAGAATAAGTAAGGGAGGCACCTACAACATCCAAGTCAGTGCTATGAGTTGGCTTGTCTTTCACTTAGGATGAACCTTTGATGGTTATTAAGGTAGTGAACTATGGACTAAAAAAGGAAGGAACCCACCAACTCCATCACACTCCTCCAAGGCTAGAACTCCAAGGCACCTCCAAGACTCAAGATATTGCTCACTAGAGAATTCAATGAGAGAAATAGTTGCAAATGGAAAGATGAAGAGTACCTCCTCACCCCTAGCTTTTATACTTATGAAAAAGTTACACACCAATGTTATTAATTATTGGAGTAACTCAAGTTATTAGGCTGAAAGTCAAATAAAGTCTAAAGGAATATCCAAGCACATGAGAATAATCCCATGAATAGGTGGTCTTATCCTCACCTACCAACTAAATCAAGGATTCCTTCATATGGGCTTTTCTTGGACTATAAAAACATTCCATATCAACAAGGCTTGTGGGCCCAAGAGTTCTCAACACTTTCCTCAAAGTCAAATAACTAGGAATAATACCAAGTCAATACACTAGAAGATAAAATAATGATGCTCAATCTTTGTCTTTCCTCTGAAATAGGGTCACCTTTATGTTAGCTAGGACTAAACTCTAACCAATCATGAAAAATGTAGAAGCTTAGCTAAATTCCATAGATAATATTTCTCCACTACTTGCAATACCAAATTCAATATCCCTATAGAGCAAACATGCATCAATGATTGTTATAGTGCAAGTACAAGATGGTGCAAACTTCATCATCCACTCACTGGGTCCTACATTGCACTTGATGGAGGAACTAATTCCTTAGTACCAAGCCAAGTGCCCTAATGTGTTGGACTACACCATGCTGATCAAGGTCTTGCACAAGTAGGTTTACACTTCAAAGGCCAAAGAGGACTTTGTGAAGGTGGAAGCTACAAAGGCCAAAGGGTAAAGACTTCTACAAGGCAGAGGCTTTAAAGGTAAGTGCCTTGATGCAAGAGAACTAGGGGTAAAGAGGAGAAGTTTAAAAATTGAGAACAAATGAGATCATCAAGCATTTCACCAAGAAGTTTAGGGGGGATTGGAATGCACTTCACCTCAAGTTTGAGCAGTTCAAGAAGGAAGCCAAAGACTGACAACACTCAAAGTGCTTTGCATGAGAAGCATGACTGAGTGGGGATATTGGAGCTGCAGATGAAGGAGTACCAGACAAAAGTGGCAATTCAGCTGGAACATCTTGGCAAAGAGGCAATTGAAGTATGAGCGAAGCATGTGAAAAACCTCCAAGTGCTTGAGGAAAAAAGGCTGAATGAAGCAAGCAGTCTAAACAACAAGAGGAAGATTAGTTGAAGACACTACACCAAGTAGAAGAAACCCAGGCCTTGCTTTATATAGATGCTAAAAGAAGAGTGAGTAGTGCAGGCCTTGAGGACTAAACACCATGAATTGAAGATGCAGGTCCAATGGATGAACAATCAAGCTAACAAGGAGGAACACATGAACAACCTATCCCTACACTTGAAAGAACATTTGGATAAGAAGTTTAATGAAGTATGCCAGACCTTCTTGTTACAAATGCTAGGTATCAAGCCCAAATAGATCAATTAATTAGATACTTGAGAGGTGAACAAATCCCTTCACCCCTTGTAGCTCCAACCCAAGGCACTCCTCCAAAAGAAAGTAGTTTAGTTGAAAAGCACTATTTAGAACGGATTAGGTACTCAAAGTTGTACAACAGTTGAGCACTCTGAGTAGGCCAATCATGCCTACACTTAGTATTACATGTATTTTATAAGAGTGCCTTAGAGTTGAGTGGCACTTAGAGATGTAAAGAGTTGAGGACAAGTGCCCTCAGAATGGTACTGCACTCAAAGTTGTATATACTTGCAGAGGATAGTACTCAATTTTGTACAAGTAAATGTGGTTGTACACTAAAAATCCCTTCAAAATATCTTTGATGGATTTCTTCTTCTTCTTCACAATGTGTCTTCTCTTTGTTTTACCACTTCTTCTCTTCTTCTCATAACTTCATAGTTAGGTCCCTCTTTCTTCCCTTAGTTTGGCCGCTTCTTGTGCCGAGTCACTTCTATGTTTCTCCACTCTTACATATATAGCACAAAATTTGGCCAATTTGTCTTGTGCACTTGTCCTCTCCTAAAGAACTCCATGTGCAGTCTGATGGATATGTCCAATAAATATAGCATAATCAGTAATTTGCCCGTGATACTCCCTATATAAGGAAAAAGTTGGTCCATCATTTCAAGTGCTGGTCCCTACTTTGTGGATGAACAGTTGGGAAAGAGGCATTGTAATAATTGGCAAACCCCTTCTTGTTTGAGCTTGCTTCCTCTTCTCTCCTAAATGGTGTTAGAGGTCCACTCTTGTCTTTCTTAAACTTGATGAAGAGAGGTCCTTCCTTCTCCTTTGCTACTCCTTCCTTCTTTTACTTATGAGGCATCTTGGCTAGGGTGGATTGTACTTCTCTATCCTAATTTTCCTCTTCCTCCTTGCTTGCTGGTTCCTCCTTGATTGCTTTCTGGTTGTAGGTGTTGCATCAGGTTGTTGTCCAACTTCATCTTTGTCCTCCAAATCATCAAGTACTTTAGCCTTCTTTGCTCTCTTCTTGGCCTTCATCTTTGGCTTGGAGGGTGTCATTTGCTTCTTCATCTTCACAACCGGGAGGTCTTTATTTGCAGCTTCTATCAGCCATCTCTATTTGCAACTTCTTCTCAAAACCCAAGGTGTTATGGGCTTCCTCCATTGTGTTGACATTCCTCCATTGACAAATTTCTTGATGTGGGTGAATTCTGCATCTGCAAGCACACACACACACCTGCTGCATCTTCTCCTAGATCCTCAAAATGTCCTTCTTGGAAGTAATGATTTGGTGAATACTTCTCCTTCTCTACTGGGGTCAAAAGGTCCATCCCTAGATAAAAGGGATGGGGTCTTCCCATCTTTCATGTTTTCTACGTGGTCACTCTTTTTTCTTGATAAAAGTGAAAAATAGAAGGGGATACAAGGGTTACACCTCCTTCCTTGTTCATGTCTCTTACAAGTTCCCTCACTAGCCACCAAAACATGGCTGCCCAATTTATAGGCCTTTCTTCATACAAATACTAAAAAATCATTGTATGATTGTTGTTTGAGTAAGTAGTTTGTTTAACTTGAACAACTTCATGACTGATTTGGCAAGGACACTCTTGGCAAGATCCTTATATTCAAGCACTATCCAGCCATTATTGGTCGTGTCATCTATGAATACCGCCTTGAACCTCACTTCCATGCTGGCTTCCGGGCAGGTCCATGGGATGTCTAGAGTAGGGGAGAATTCTATGGCACCACAATTTTTGCTAATGCTCCTTTTTCTAGGCAAAGAGATTTCCGCTCAACCTCCCTTGCCTTGGATCCTTATTGTCTCTAATTTCATGCAACATGACATGATCACTTAATTCCCAATTTCCATAGTAGGAATTTCCCCTTCCTTCTATGGAGGATTTGGCCCTACAATGGAGTGACCATTTGGTCAAACTGGGTAACTTGAGAATAACCTCAAGCACCCTCTTGTGGTGCTTAGGCCCTCAAGGTGCTATGGCCATATCCTTCTCTTTTGTTTCTCACTTAGAGATCCTCATGTTAAGACTTTCTCTCTTCTTGGAATCCCAAGTCTCACAACTTCTTGCCAAAGGTGTGGAGAATTCTACCTTGTATCACACTTGTCTAAATCTGCAAAAGTGAAAGTGACTAGCCTGGTTTGAGTATTTAAGGTTACAGCTCAACCATTATGAATGTCTGGTAGGTACACCTGATGCAAGTGGTTGCAACCCACACACTTAAACATTCTAGTACAATCAAATGGTCATTAATTGTAGTTCTTGATCTGTTGGCATCACATTTAATCACTGGGATCCTTTTGAACTGACTCAGGCTAATGGTATTCCATGACAAATGCTTTTCAGCCAAAGGTCATTCAAGGCCAAAGGTCTTATTTCTTGCCAAATGTCTCTCTGGCCAAAGGCCATCTTTGTTGAAGCTCTTTGGTGCAGGCTCTCCTCCCAGCTCAACTGCTACTAACTTCTACACATTGCATTTTTTTTGAGTCATCTTTCTCTTGAATGGTGCAATTTTTTGTTGAAGGTAAATGATAATAAATCTTCCTTCTCCCCTGCAAAATTGCTATTTCATTGTGTATCCAAGTAAACTAAAGAATTTGAAAGGGAAAGGTGTACTTTGAAAAGATTGAGGCATCACAGGTATCACCATCGCTCAATACCTCAACAAATACTCATTGATTTGTGGAGGCTTGTGAGCTATCAATCTTCCAATGAGTTTGCCAATATGCTATATACTTTGCAACAAAATGATCTGGTCCTAGGAGGTGGAGCGTTAAAGGAAGATATGCCTCAATAAATTACTACACCGATGGCAGGTTTGCATACAACCAACATGAGTATGGTGTCTATTGGTTAACAAGATGGGTTTTCCAAACTCTAGCGTCCTAGCGAGACTCAGTATAGAGTAGGCATAGCACCAAGAGGAGGACCTCCCGAGAGTAAAGCACTTGACACTTCCGCCTAGTTAATAAGCAAGAACATAAATTACAGCAAAAGCAGTTGGAATAACACAAGATACATGAGACTTGGGGAACCAAAAGGCCTTTTACTGATAAATAGTGTTTGAAATCTGGGGGTCTGCCCAACCCATGGATCCCGAGGTATATATATACACAATTGTAGGCCCTGACTAATTCCTAGAGTGCGGTGTTGAGCCTTGGCTAATGCACTTGCAATTTGGACTTATATTAATTTTAGTATTTACAAGCCCTCATTCAATCCTTGTCATTTTCTGCTCCTTTATTGCCGTGTTGTAAGCTAGTCCGCTTTGGTTTTTCCTCCCAATATGGAAAAGCTCGTGTTCCATAAGCTAGTCCGAGGGTCTATTCCACTCTAGACTTTGCTATGTTTTGGCAGTCCATAGGTACATTTTTCAATATTCTCTACACACGATAAATATGAACCTTCACAAAAAAGATGGCCACCAAAGAAACAGTCTATTGTAATGTCATCTTGGTGGGAGAAGGCCAACAAGATACGTTTTAAGAAGCGCTTGACTTTTGGGTGCTCATGCGCTGAACCATTGGGGCATACTGACCATATAGAACTTCAATAAACACAAATCCATGTGCATCTTATGCTTCAGCCGATGCTTCTTATTCTCTTTCTAATCACCAATTAGAATGTCTTTGCAAGGCAGCTCAAAATCTTGATCTGAAGAAGTTGACTTTGAGCTTAATGGAAATAGACTGCCCTTGGCAAAGTATTAGTATAAGATTTGTAAGAATGTCAAGGCAACTAACTACATACCTCTCCCATTTTTTCTTTATGAGAAAAACAACATTTGTGTCTAGCCTATGGAAGTTTGAAAAGTTACTTCTGGGAAGGGGGCGTTTCTAATTCCTATAAAAACTTCATGTCATAGAAAAGATGACATGAAAATTATATGACAACAAGGAAATCAAGCCTAGGGTTGACACCAAACAAAGATTAGACAAGCGAAGAATATATAGTTAAAGTGAGTGAGTTTTCAACTGTGAGAACAAGGAAACTATTAAAAATAAAGATTTGGATGAAGACATGCAAGATCTAGTGAGAGAGAAAGAGAGAGAAGAAAGAATAGAGATAGCAAAAGCACAAAGGGAGTGGGAAAGGAAAAATAAACCAAGGGAGAGGGTGTGGAGACAGGCCATGTTCTTTGATAGAAATTACCATCTTATTACTGATGCAAGTATCCATGTCAGTCTTTTCCTGCTTAGTTGGCTCTCCATTTTCTTCATGAAATTAATGTAAGCTTATGCCACCTTGGAAAGCTAAGCTTGTAACAGCAATTTAGAATGAAGAAGATGTCCATATTTATCTCATGCTCCTTTGCAAATTATTCAGGATTTTGGAGCATATTTTGGAGTCTTCTTTTCGATTCTTGGCTTTGTCATCCACACTGGACAAGGAACCATAATAGCTAGGGGATTTTCTGAAAAATATATCCCCCAAAATAGCATTCTTGAATATTCAAATAAAAGATGCTCTATCATCAACCCGCAAAAGCAACAAAAGATATTCTTTGGAATAGTGTTTGGTTCACTCTTCTTCTCAACCATGACTCTCTGATAGTCAAGCAGCTACCCATTTAAGTACCTGTCCATTGGGTCAAGCCAAGTTTGGTTCAAAATGTTGGTAACAATACATAACCTTACCACCTCCTTTACTTTTGTAGTGTTAATTGTCACAAGAAAATACAAGTAGACAGAAGCACAAATACATAAAACATTCATGAGATATAAGGCAAAGGTACTCTAGAGGGATTGAGCAGTCTATGACACAATAATTACGTCTAGCTAAGGACTTTGTCTTGGCGTTCTACTCAAGATTGGGTTTTTATGCACTCATGCATAATAGTTCTCATTGCCCTTGCGGAGGAGGTGCTGGAAATAACACTAAAACACATATTTAGCCTCTTTAGGAACTTCAAGAAATCTACTTCAGTTGTTAATTTCTGCATATGTTTATACTTCTTTTCCAAATGATGAATTGTCTATTTGAATGGGACAACATGAGCAACAAAAGAAAGGTAGTTGGCGATCTTCATGAGTTTCACAATATTCAAGATATATTGCTTTTGACGTACCCTTTTAAACATATGTGGACTTGGGGTCAAACGATTTATTGACAAAACATTTCTTGATATTAAGTAAGAGTTAAACAATCTGTTAACAAAAGATTATTCGTTCCAAAAATTCTGTATATATATAGATCCCCTCATGATTTATATTCTAGAATATGTGCATGTATTACAATATTTTATTTCACGTTCTACAACTTCCCCAAAATCCAGGGAAGCTTGTTAGCTAAAGTTAGAAAGCTTGCCTTTCTGTTCTATATATATCCCGCTGTTTGGTTCAATATCAGTTATGGTCTAGAATATGTGAATGTACTAAAATCCCAGAATCCAGGTTACGTGTGCTCCACATTTAAGTCTTGATATCCACTTTCTCGACATCCAGATTTCATTAAAGTTCTATAATTAAATACAAGTTATGGCGGGTATTAAATTAAATACAAATTAAATACTCTGTTACTTTTCAGGGCGGTAGCTGTTGAGGCCCCGATGTCCATGGTCGCCATGGTATCCTTAGAATATCTTCGTGCATTTGTGGACCGTTGGCTCAAACTGAAATAGCGGAGAACTTCACATGTGGGAGAGATGGACCGGGATTTCTCGGCGGCAGGTTGTATCAAGTGCGGAAGACTAGGTTTGTTTATGCTTTGGTTGCCGGTACTTGTACTTAAGGAGTTTACATGTACTTTAAGCATCTAGTTTACAGAATTGCCTCTTTAAGCTGGAGCCGTAATCGAGAGACTCGCGCTTCGTGGAATGTGGTGTCCATTGCTTTTGAGGTGCAGTAAGTGGTACCCACAACAGTGAAGAAAAGCTGCCATGACCGTTCAAGTTGAATTGGAAGCCATCCCATTGACTCCTTCACAAGTCCATCGAAACATCCGAGAAGACGAGGGCTGCAATCCAGCGAATGTAAAATTCCAAAATATTTGAGGAACTTCCCCGGCATTGGAATATCTTCCTATATGGGCTTGCCGTCATCAGTAAGAAGTCCCACGGGGATACGAGATGCAGTACACGGTTATCACAGTCAAACGTTGAGGTTGTCAGGGCCGTCTATTGAGACAGACAGGCCAAAGCCGAAGGTGCAAACGGTGAGTAACAACAGTTTTAGCCTTTACTGCATTTGAATCTTGTGATTTTACAGTAGACATTATCTCGCGGTCACGTATAGAGTAATAACTGACTTCTCTATCATTCATAAGTACGGCTTGATGGGGCCTTCCCATCCTTCATTTTTCCTACGCGGTCCCCTTTTTTCATCATTCATAAGTCGGTAGAAACTGACAGGAAGGAATGTGATCCTTACGGTGGGCCCCTTCACGGAAGAGCAATATCGGATGGAAGGAACCTCATGCAGGCGGCAACTCGGGTTACTAGCCGTAGATTCAATAAGGAAATTCCTGGCGAGCTTGGTATGGTGGAGATGAAGATTTGTCCGGATCTCGGTACTTCTTGTACCACCATACAAATGTAAGTTTGAGTGCCGAGGAAACAGTTAATAATATGAGTTGAATAAAAAATTTAATATTATATATATAAAATGATAAATATAATATATATTATTTGTTAAATTAATAATAATTAAATTAAAAAATATAATTTTATATTTTAATTATAGATTATAATATTATGTTATTATAAAATTTTATTATATTTATTAATATTAATTTTGAATTCTAATTTATTTAATTAATTATATATTTTTTAAAAAATAAATTTTAAATAATATATATAATTATATGAAACAAATCGCATTATAATTATTTAAAAAATTATATTTAAATTATATATTATAAAATTTTATTATATTTATTAATAATTATATAAAGTTAATTTTGATTTAATTTTAACTAATTAATTATGTATATTATTTAGGAAAAACGAGTTTTGAAAAATATATACAATTACAGGGGAAAAAAACTGCAATGTGATTACTTGCAAACTTGTGTGAAGAAATGGCCGGGGTATGCTTGGTCAGGCCCAAGCCCAGGGATGAGGTAAGCTGTTTGACTGCTGGTATCGTGCCGAGTTCTGAAGACTGTGCTCCAGTTCAAAGATGAACAGTGGCCCCGAACTTGTTCGCTTGCAGAAGATGAACCACGTGAATTACTAGGAGTTTACTTCAGAAGTAACTCCTCATTTCTTCTCGATGTCTGGCCTTGGTTCAAAACAGGCACTATTTATCGCTCGGCCAAACTAAGACAATCGTTGTGTTTTCTACGTAACAAGATTGTTGTAAAGTAAAACAGCAGGCTACCACGTTGGCCCACGTTAAGTTTACGGGGTGATTAACTCTTTCTGCCAACTTGAGGTGCAACTAAATGTATGTGCCAAACTAGGGATGTGGTGGTTAAGTCCATCTCGAAAGATGAAGCATCCTACGAAACTGAACTTTGAGCTTCGAACTTCTGGCAGTGCCCATACCGTTCCTGCTTAGATGAGAGAGACCTCGGAACGCAGCAAGTTACACGTATTGTTCTGCACAGCGCGAGTTTTGCCTTGCTTGCCAGCAATTTCGTTCATTTCGCATCTTCCTCCGTCAGGATTTCAAGTGTGTATAGGCATGAATGCTTTGGATCAGCTCCCCCGCAACTCAGCTACGGCGTCCAGCGGTAGTGCTGAAAATATCCACTTCCACAGTAGGTATGTTTGACATGTACATGTATTAAATTTTGCCGAAGCGCTCTAACCTTCGAACTTCCCCTGTGATTTATGGTTGCGTTGTTAAAATTATAGCTGAATTTTGTATCTCAAGTTGTTTGTTTGGGTCTTCCTCTCATACTCCCATGAATCTGGGCTTGTTTGACCGTCCGTATCCAATGTGTTGGACCGCTCTATTGCAAAATTGTAACCATCGCGTAAGCTTGCATAGTCATAGGTTATCATCAAATTTCATCTGATGATTGCCATTCAAATAACCACAGCAGCCGTAGGTTTTATTATTGATGTCAGAATTGAAGTTAGGCCGTTATCGTCGCGGAATTAGGGAAAGAGATGACCATCTTTGACAGTTTATGTAAGCGATTGAGTATATTTCGCTTATTTGGTTGAATGGATGTTTCTGCAGTTATTGGAACATCATGCATCCTCGTATACAAACCTCAAATTGAGATAGTTGGTAATCCGTTGACTATGGAAGGCTCTTCATCTTCCAGAACATCGAACTCTTCCACGTCCAAGAAGCGAAGGAGCTGAATATTGTTTTCTCAAGCCTTTCGGTATCATGCCCACATTTGAGTTTGAGTAGGTGGATGTATACGGAGTACCGATCCATCCTAGATACTCATGTACTTCCTCAATTTGAGAGAGTTGAGAACCAGTTGATTATGGAAGGGTCTTCATCCACGACAGATGGGCAGTCACCCGCTGCCAAGGATCCAAATATATGTCGCAGCAGGCAATGCACTATTCCGTGCATTCCGCAAAATTGCAAGGAAGAGTATAACTGCCGACAGTGACCGTGACGGAGAACAGATAAATCTGGAGCACCTAAGAATTGCCACTAAGAGTGGAGGAGAACAGGATCTGCAATTCCCGACGCTTGCAACGGGAAGCACTCCCAAAGACAAGACTTCCGAGTCAAAGATGAAAGCTCGAAGGCCAGATTTATCATTGATGGCATTAACTTCGAGATGTCCAAAATCCAGGAGAACCTCGCGGAGTTGCACAAGTATTGCAGGGACCTTCTACACTATCCTTCCGCTGAATTCCAGTTGAAAAGAGGTGGGAGATAGGGTGGTGTGCTACCTGGTAGGATGGGCATGCTATAGTACTCTTACGGCTCGGATATTGGATCTGTTTGGGTTCTAACTCCATCATGTATTTTGCTCTATAGATTGACTTGATGGATGTTGGTTTGCCTCCAATAGTGGATGCTTCTGGGACCGTCATGGATGTCCATGACCTACGCATTGACACTCAATGGGCTTCAAAGGTGGGTGCTTTCGGGTAGCAGATAACGGAGTCAGAGGAGAGTGAGTGACTTCATCGGGCCAGAGCGAGGGGCAAGTAAGGAGTGAATATTACACGCGCGATCCAGGGTAAGAAACAGTAATAAAAGATCAATTTACGCAATACAGCAAGAGGGGTACTAGAGAAGAGGAGTGGTAAGACTTCGGGGATTGTTCAACTAACAGCGGGTTTGGACAATGCCGCTAGAAAAGTATGTGATAAATAAACTGAGATGTTTGTGTTGCGAAAATGATAAGTTATCACTCTACACAGCACTTATCATTTTAGGAACAATGTTTGCATAGTAGTATCCGCATATCCAGCAACGCTGCTCTTCCCGATGACGTGTTTTATTAGAACGTGGCGAGAGCCATACGCACCAATAAACTTGACGATCTGGATATAAGGTATGCAAAGGATCACAGGAATTTAGAACCATTTTGTATAGTGATAACTTATCATTCTCCCAGATAACTTATCGTTCTCCCAGACAACCTTCCCATTCTTTCTATCATGTACTCTTTTTGGGGGTTCACAATATTCACAACCGCCCGCCCCCCCCGCCCCCCCCCCCCCGGCCCGCCCTCCCGCCCGCCCGCCCGCCCGCCCGCCCGCCGGCCGGCCGGTCTCCCGGTGCTCCGGTAGACTTTCTAGACAACCGATCACGTTACCGACTTCTCCACCGGCGTCCACCAAGCTGCGGTACTAATTTCGCTAATTATCCCAGAAGATCCCGAAAGCGAGAAGTATACCGGCATATCCATAAGAGGCCGGACACCCCCGAAATGTTTCTGTTTTCGGGGTTATCCCCTGTACGCACCGGTGATATTTCTAACGAGAATTCTCTATTCCCTGAAACGGGCTAATTTCCAAGATATTCACTATTTCCGAGAATTTCCTGTCACGCTCACCTGTTTCGGTCCCGGCAAGATTTTTCCACACGGATTTCGTCAGAATCTGGCGGCACCGGAATCCCTCCGTTCCTCCCCCGGTCTTGGCCCTCTCTCGCTCGCTCTCTCCCTGACATCCCAGCATCTAATATCTCTGCACTCCCACAAACAGAAAACTGACTCTATACTGGTGTTTGTTGGACTCTTGTATTGCCTCGGGACCCACTCGACTTTTCCAGGTCCAGATCCAGATATGGCCCAGCTCCAACAAGCGACTGAAATCACGCTATTGTTGCCAACTCCTCTGATTCTTGCTGTCTTTACTGTAGCGAGCTAGCACCCACAATGTGGGAAACACAAGTCTATCTTCACCCACAATTCGTCCTCAGATTACTTTCACTGGGTTACTAACCTTTCATCTCAACACCTTTTCCCGGGCAACCTTTTTGTTTTCTCGCCTCTTGGATTGGAATGATTGGAGGAAGAGGCCTTGACACAAGCTTGTTGTGGAGATACTCGACTTCGGCAGCAATAAGTTACTGGAGCTTGTCGCATTGGGTGGACGGTACTCTACGACTGGAGAGGAGTGTGAGCGACAAATCATGTGACAATGTTCTCGTGTGCAAACAGAAAGAAGCCAGAGGATCAACTCAAATTAGTCTGGAGGGGCCTGCTTCGAGGATTCAAGCCACTGTATGTGGCTTGTCAAGAGCCCCATACATCACAAGAGCCGAATAGTGCTGCATCCGTGTGACGAACTTTGCGGGGAAGGAGGCCCCAGCCATTTCTTTGTGTAGTTCCTCAATACGTTCGGCCCACCTGGGTTTCACCTTATGAATCTGAATCGCCTTTGATAGTGAATGTGCTTCCGAATCCTTTTTCAAGCGATTTGTGTATTTTCTACAAATCTTCAATGGAACAAACATCATTACCTTACCTTTTGGTACTCCAAAGATAAGAGCTCACTTTTCTGTTATGTAGAAGAACATGAATCTTCTTTGCCAAAATGAATGTTGACTTCCTGGTAGGATGAGCTCCAGTAGTTCCTACCTTTTCATGTTTTGGTTTATTCTGAAGATATTATCATCTACGTTCTAGACTTTGTAGCAACTTTATCGTGTGGTCTATACGATGAATCTCCAGGTCTTGTTGCAAGGTACACTTGTTGTAAAAGTGAATCACTAAATTTATAGTACTTGGCCTTGGTAGTCAACCACGGAGACCCACAGTACACTTCGAATGGAAATTCCAAGAGACAAGTGGGTTGCTTTACATGGTTAATGAAACATTCTTTTTGAGTTATCCACTTGCAGCCAAACATAACAATTCATACGTAAGCATGCAACGTATTTGGTAAAGATCGCAATGGGTTCTACTAGATCATGCATTAGAACTTCCACAGAGAATGGACGTAATGCGGCCACAGTACTAGATACTATGGAGAGTCAGTGCAGATTCTGGGTCATATATATGTAGAAGTTATGATTCCTTAAATTCTTTTCTCAAATTGCGCTTTTCTTGTAGCATAGAATAATGACGTAATTCATCATTGAAATGATCATACTTGCAACTTTTGAGCGCATCTTAAATCAATTTGTTGAGTCATTATATGAGATTTCGAGCACTTAAAACTGAATTAGAAAGGAGATATTTGCAGAAATGGAGAAGGCTTTACTTGATTTATACAGGTACGACATCACGAAAAAAAAAGCACCTGAAATTGTTTAAGTTGCACGAAATCTCTTTTAATAAACCATCAACGAAACAGAATTTTCAAACAACATATTGAGGTTTAGGAATAACGTTCAAGTATAAAAAAGGATTCCCAATATCAGGTATTCCCAAGTACTGCAGTTTAATGTTGACCAACCATAGTTTCTAGGGCCAAAACGGACCCTGGATTCCTACCGTACTATCCTACATGCGTAGTCCACACTTTAAGCAGTTAGACCATGCGCAATGCGGCGATCCCAGTGACGCCGTGCGCCAGTAAAGATGGTCCCTCTTAAGTGGGAGCACAGCTCCAAAGAGGTTTAGATCTGCAAACTAGTAGTTGAACGTGGCGTAGTGGTCTACCGCGAATTTAGCGCCCCCCCCCCCCCCCCCCCCCCCCCCAAGTTAAACAGTCCCCGAAGTCTTACCACTTCTCTTAATGTATTGCATATATCGTACTGTCTTTTTTACCCTGTAATGATTTACTCGTTCCTTGCCCCTCGTTATGACCCAACTTTCACCATTTGCTCGCTCTCTTCTTCTGATGCTCTCTCTCTCTCTCTCTCTCTCTCTCTCTCTCTCTCTCTCTATTCCTAATGGTCCGCTTCTGTGCTCTAATACTCTCATCACTCTTATCACTCTGATCTGTTTCAAAAGAAAGAATGCAGAATGCATTTAAGTGAAAAGAAATCTTTTCACTTACATGCATTTCTTTTCACTTAAAATGCATCTCTTTTAGCATCGCGTTGCTCCCCAAATCACGCTTCCTTCTTAAGATGGTGCATACTACTCTAGATATTGAATGCGATGTGATGGTCAAAATGGAATGTATGGATCTTCGCTCCTTCTTTAGTTCGATTTTGATCCGTCTCTTTTTGTCAGTTCCTGCCTGGCATGTAATGTTGGATCAGCATGCCTTCGGTTTGCATCGGTTCTTGCATGGATGTACTTGCTAAGCTCTACATGTCTTAGGTTTGCATCGGTTCTGTCCAATGTGGTGCGGATTCCTTTCTACGAACTACTTCAGCTTCTGCTCCCATTGCTCATGTACTCTCTGTATCTCATTATTCTGATTCCATACAGGTTTGAAAGGAAACATCAGTTTATCTATTAATTAATTTCTACTTACCATCATAGCTATCTCACGGTTGTGTTAAGACCAATAAAGAATTGAACTTCAATTGCAAAAATTTTGAAATTCGGATTCAGGTGTATATAGCAAATTACAACTCTTGACTCTGGTGCTTCCGTTGTTAATTGAGCTTGGTATATGCACCGTGAAAATGGGTTCTCGAAGGTGGGCTGCACGGGAGATAGCAAAGACGCTGCGCGAAAATGATTCCGTAAAGCTGTTTAAGCATTAGGGCTCTTCCAGAGCTAGTGCGGAGTTTTATGCCATATGAATGTGCAGCCGCGACTCGCACAGTCAAAATTTGATTTTGAATTTTCAGGTGTTCCCTGACGTCATGGGAATTAATAGGTCTTCTAGAGAATGAGAGTCTTAGGAGCCCCAACCTGACTGATTCCTCATTATCTCGCACCTGCGTTTCGACTTTCGTGTGCGGAAGTCGAAAGTGGTCGTTGCTCAATCAGAGGGATTGAGGACGCTGATACGTGATTCCCTGAAGTTCTTGGAGCTTGGATCAGGAATACTTCCTGATGACTTGATTAAGCTGCTTGTGTGCACTAGAGATTTACTGTAAAGATGATAGCCTTGATCGGTTACCTCATCCCTGCTGCTTTGGAGGACACCGAAGAACTTGCTTCCAGAGGCCTCAGGTGATTAGAGTGGCGAGATATAGGTTCGCATGAATCAGAAGTCCCCAAGTTCATTGTGAAGGCTCCAGTGTGCCAAGCACGATCTCACAACCCTGACACCAGGGTACTTTCCCCGATTGCTGGTAAGAAAGAAAGACTTTGTAGAAATTATGCCACCCGTGTTACAGCTTTGTGCTTTAGGAAATTGAAAGTAACATTGTTAATCGGATCCAAGTCAACATCACATCTCAATGTACTTTAGTGCACGGTAATCGAAAAATTGCTGAAGTTTACTTTGTGGCTTGCTGTGGTCAGATTGTCTTGAGAAATCACCTCGTGAAGCAGAAATTCATCGGAGATCGTCATGGATTCTTCGAGGTAGATCCTACTCTGCTCAGGTTTGTTTATAAAAATGGATATCATAGAAGAATATGGAGAAGGTGACCAATATCGTGGTAACTTTGTGGATGTACTCATCAAATCCTTGAGCGACCACAACAGTACTGTCAACGCTATTCGGGGGCATATCTTGGAAACGATCACTGTGTTCTGTGCTCGGCCAGAAGGTAATCAAGGTCACTCTTGTGGAAGCCATCATAAGACCTGAGTCTGTCGAGCAATTGGTTTTGTGCAAGTACAGAGAAGAAAACCAGGCTGAACTCGTCAGTGATGTAGAGCGGGAAGTTGAAACTGATGTAAACACCAACTTTGGTGGAACGCTGTCATAGATCATGAAGGTGGGTCCCAGTGATTTAAGGCCAGTGTTTAAGTGACGCTCTGAAGGGAGAGGTTTTCATAGTTGAAGCATAGAAGATACCTGGGGACTTACAGACCTTTTACACAGTCTTCCAAGAACAGCTTCTGCCGGAAATATTGGAGAAGAAGCGTTCCGGAATTTTCCCGGATGAGTTGAGAGCGCGAGTGCACCTCCAATATGAGTGGAGAACTCTCCCGCATGTCGTCAAAGATCAGCCAGGAAGAATGGTCATTTTTGAGGGTGAGTTGCGGACGACATGGATGCCGTTGCTGGAATGGAGCTACTACTTGTTGAATCAGTTGAAGAAGTATACCGTTCCTTGGTGGAGTCGAGGTAAGATTAAACAACGTGCCTGCATAGGTCTTTAAAAGCACGTCCTGCCTTGTTTGATAAGAAACCCTCGGGAGAAATTGTACCGCAAGGTCGATTCAAAGGGGAGATTGTCCGAGCGTATGAAGAGATATTGAAGTCAAGGAGCCCATCCAGCGAGTGGCTTACAGAATTCCTCGAAATAAGTGGGAATGAGGACAAATTTAGGACGGATTTCAGATTGAACAGTGTGAAATTCAAGGCGAGAAACGGAGTTGCATTTCTGTGCGACGAGCACTCCAACGGACGTTTTAAAACGGGTACTCTAGTGATGGCTTGGGTCTGGATTTCTCAGTCAAAGTTCAGCTGCAAACATGGACTTTAAGGATGGGTAGAAGAGCGGATAGGATTGCTGGCAGAGGAGGGGACAAGCGCCAATATTGCTTCTAGCTTAGTTAGGTAAGTAAGGTTAGAAATCTTGCAAACGGTAGAGTCTTAGCTATTTATATACGTTCTGATGGAGGAATCCACCAGTAGTTATGTGTACAAAATCAAAATCTATAAGTCGTCTGAAACTATACCTTCCACTTCTAAATGGAAGGAAATCAGGCTTGAGGTACTTGACTGATGATTTCCTTGTATACGTAGAATAAACTAGAGTTTCCAATGGGATACAGTGCATCCTAGGTAATCGTGTCGTGCAATGTAGGTGTAATCTGGAAGGAATCCGTGGATGTACACCGGTTCGGTTAATACATTGTTCCTTAAACAGATTCGATCTCTCTGTTAAACTAAAATATGGACTTTCTCGATGTTTGGAAAAGTCAAGATAATCGACTTTTAATAGTCATACATTCGAAATGCCAGTCGCGGCTTGATGTGGGTCTTCCGATCCTTTAGATTTCACACGTACTCCCTTTTTCTTTCTGATTTTCACCTATCAATGATTGGTGAGAGGTTGGACATTTGAGTCTGTAGTTTAGAGTGTATGAGTTTTTAATTTATTTGCTTGAAATTAACTTTTTTAAATTTAATTTTTTAATTATTAATTTTAAATATTAGATAGAATAGATTTTAATTACAATATCATAAATTTTATTTATAAAATTTTAATTCTATCAGTGTTACATAATTGTTAATAGTAATTTGAAAGACACAGCAAATAAAAACTTTATTTAAAATTAAATTAATTATATTTAAATATTATTGTAATAATAATAATAATATCATCAATAAAATATGTGTATTAAAAAATATTAATTAATATAAAATAAAAATTTAATCTAAAATTATCAAATTTTTATTCTAAATTTTTATCAAAAATTAATTTTAAAAAGAACTATACTTTATGAGATGAACTATTATAAAATAGAATAAAGATTCATACTTATAATTTAATATCTTTGATATATTTATTATATCCCGTGTGAATAACTTTATAGTTGATTAATACTTAGAGAAAATGTAGCTTTAATTTTGGTTACTCGTCTTGTACCTATCCAAAAGTTACTTGCAATATAATTTACTTGTAATTTTTAAATATTTACAGACTTACCCAAAAATGTAAATTCATAAAATAATGTTATTCTTCCAACTTCATATTGAGAATGTCATATTGTCAAAGAACAATCGAAATGTTTCAACCTCTTGTAAATTGATATCGTCTATTCCTTTGTGTTTCCATATATTCTGATTTGATTGCCTTTACTCCACCGTCGCTTTGCTATAATAATCTATATATATCTTACCTAGTATTGTCGTAACCGAGAATTTTACAACCATCTTGTGAACTTTGAATCAAAATGAATTCATTTTAATAGTACCCAGTAGGATAAAATGCTCTATCATTGAGCATACCTTTCTGTGTTCTTCTCTCAAATCTTGCACATATACCTTTTTACTCATACTGTTGCTTTCTTGCAATTTATCATTATCTCCATTGCATAATCATACTTGATTATGCACTTGGGTGTCAAGGATTGTTATTGGCCAAGAGCACTTTCATAGTTTCCTTCAAAACATCCTTCAAATATCCAATTCAAGGGCGGAAGCACCCTTGTAATGAATAATAGATACGGTAACATGTGATGACTAGATACTTTAAGAAATATTCATGCTAGAAGGGTCGAATCATGCAAAACAGATTCTTAATATTTTTTGCTATACCTTTAGCTCAAGTAACTTAGAAGAGTATCTTTAGAGAATCTTTGAGTTATTCTACTTAATAGTAAAGACTAAGTCAAAAAGTCTCTATTTGATCTGTTTTGATTCACTTAAAGGAATCAGTCGACGTATTAGCCTTTGCAGGTGGGACATCTTGGTCGTTTACTACAAGATAAAATGGAAGTTATGCACTTTAGAATATTGAAACATTTTAACCTAGTAAGTTTCTAGATTTAACTATGACTAACTTTTGCTAGTTATAGTTAAATTTGTCATGATCAACTAAAGCTAATTAACGACTGTCTTTAGCAACCTCACCTAGCAAAACTCTAATTCTCAAACCATGATTATTCGTGATATTAGCATATAAACCGTTGTAATCATTAGTCATCGAATAAATACAGAGACCTTTATTAATTCATGACAATTGTAGAATACCTCAAATGCAAATTTTCAATCTTACTCATATTTTTAAACATTAAATTCAGATCTCTTTCTCTTAATAGTAAAGATGATAAAGATATATTTTTTGATAAATGCAAGAAAATTTATTCTTTTCATGATCGGTACCTAATTTTGTATCTATGTGAATATGGTATTTACATAATATTTCTTTCAAATTATTTTTCTAGAATTATTAATTTTAAAATTAAAATCTTCACTTGTATTAAATTTTTTACTTTAATCAATTTTATATTTATTTAATGATTTATTGGAACTTATATAATTTATATGGATTGTAGACTTTTCACAATCAGTTTTGACTTTACATCTATATATTGTGGACGGTTAGAACCTCAAGTTTAGCAATTTGGTTTTTAAGTTTTGGTTATACCTTGGTGATAATATTTGTTCAAGTGAACATGTTGCATTTCTTCACCTCTATCTGGTATAATAAGCAAGTCAGGGAGAAAAAGTAGCTCTTTGGAGGAAGAAATATTTGTCACAACCTATAAAAACAAGCATAAATACTTGTTACAAGTTTTAATTTTTATATGGTTTGAATATGGATCAATAGAACATTCTAGTTCTAAATTTCACAAGGAAGCACATATGGCTTGGGAATGTATCATTGGTGAAAGTAAAGATTGAAGTCAAATGACTTGAGTGCATCATTGGTCACGGTAAACCTTGAACATCTTGATTTACTAGCATTTAACAATAACCTGAAGTTAAACCTTTCCTGAAATATAAGGATAGTTAGAATTTACAGGTTATATGAAAGATCCTCTCTAAAAGGGAGCACCTCAAATTAAAAGATGCCTTGCAACAGAGTCTGAAGATAACTGTTAAACAGGCGTTCTGCATTTGGCGCTCAGTGGGCGAATGTAAGTGAGTGAGTGAGGTATTCATTACCAAGTTAAAAGGAACCCAGTGAAATGTAGCAACAGGAGCACATAGACCTCGTTCACGAGATCCAAGGTGTGAGACCAACACAGTGAACTTGCAGAAACAACCGTACCGGCCTCTATGAAGAGATTCGGACATTCCCCGTTCTCAACACGAACGAGGGATACACCGATGGGAAAATCTCGACTCTAGTGCCATAAGGATCCATATCCGTGATCTATCCGCTCTGCAAACTCAGACTCTTTTAAATATCGTAATATTTGGCCAATATCTTCAATTATGGACAAATTTATTGACTTTGGTTCTGAACTTCACCTTTCGATTCTGACTGTCACGCTCACCAATAGTGTGGACAGACCACTTGAGTCCAAATAACACAAAGCTTAACCAACTCAAAGCAACAAGCAACAGGGACACGTTCTCATAGGTCAATCTACTTAACGGCGTATTGGCCGACCTCAAGCAACCCAGCAGATTTTGCGAGCAATTGTGCTTGTTCGGTCTGATCCAAGAACATTTATTCCCTTTTTGTGCATTGTCATAATCCTGTTTTCCTTTGTTATATAGTATTTGGCTCGGTTCTCCCCCATTGTGACATTGTGACACTTCTCCACGAAATTCAAAGACGACACCATGGATGAGTCCGCCTGCCAGAGTCAGACTAAAATTGCGTATGGAGCAAGCCCTACCGGCCAAGACGGGGGCACGTGATCACTTTTGAGCTGTTAGCTGCGCTGAAAAGTTGACACTACGGATGGATGCCTCCTCTATTGCATGTTTGAAATTGTTCAGTTCATGGAATGTTTATGGAATGACCGTCCTTGTTTCTGACGTCATCTGTTAGACTACCTCTTCTTTGTCGTGGACTCACGGTATCGATTTAGCCGCAATATCTAGGAAGTATTGAAATCCTCGTCCCTCAGACATCGTTGGAACTCCTTTGAGCCCAAATGCGTGAATCATCCGGCAGTTTCTAAATCTCATGGCAGTAACCGCGTACCCTCTGATGTCTTGTTTAGTCTTTTCTCAATCCCAGTGCTCCTTCATGTATCCATGTATGCGCAAGGCTTTCCCGGTGAGAAAGGGAGACCGAACAATATAAAAGACGGTCTATCCGTGCTAAATGCTGTAAGAAATGGTCACACTAATTCCAAAACCTGAACGTCAGCCATTACCACTTGTCAGGATCCAGTGGCCTACGTAATTGAATTTTGCTTTACTTTAATTTAATCCAATTTTAGATGGCAACGACCCATCAGCCTGCAGTATTCTCACGGCATCCATGTAATGCGATTTTCAATCCAGCAACAAAACTGGCCGTCTTCCAGTTGATATTTGAAGAGGTTGCACTTTTGGAAGTCAACAGCACAGGTGTTTACCCCAAGTAGGCCCCTTGGTTTTACGATGTTTAAGATTCAGGCTGATACCAAGATAGTCAAAAGGCTTCACTAGACGCGTGGCGCAGACGTGGCCGCAGGAAGCTGGCTTCTTGGTATGCCTACGTGACCAAGACCACCCAGTGGTCTTGGTCATCTTGACCAGCCGGCGTCCACGTTACAATTTTGGTTGCAGGAGTACCTACCACAGTTTTCCTTTTCTAGATGAATAGCCTCCGGAGTAACCAGATCTATACCATTGCATAGAAAACATGCCGACATTAAAAGATTAGAAATTTATAAGAATATTGAAAAGAAAGTTAAATTGGCGACACCTATTGACTAGAATCGAACTAATTATTTAGACCAAATAAAACTCTGAATTAAGTGCAAGACAAGTAAGTAGACGATAAGAATAGTAAATAAACCTATCTCATACGTTACGAGAGGGAAGAAGTGAAAATAGGAAAGGAAAGAAAAGAAATAGACGACCACGATAAAATACATGAAGGATGGGAAGACCCATCGAGGCCGTACAAGGGAGAGACAAATGAGGTAAAATGGGGCTAGGCCCCATTTTAGGAAAGGAAAGGGAAAAAGACATGATTGATATTGTTGAGTGGGAAGGTTGGTGGACAAGAATAAAAAGGAATTCTATCTCATAACTTTCACTAATTTGATCTAATTGATTTACAATGATATGCACCATGTTTATGGTCAGAAAGTTCATATTTGAACCCAGACAGTAAAGTGGAGCTTCATTACTCCGAGAAATTGTAGAGCGAGAAGTAGTCTACTTGAGAAATGCAGTGGTTTGGACAGTCCGTTCTTAAGCATGTATGAATCCTAAATGAAGAATTCATCGTAGGCCGGGTTGTATACTTCCGTGTCTTCAATGATTGTTACACACATTCACCCCCTGAAGGTACAAGTGTTCGTATTTTAATCAGTAAGTAGTTTCCAGATAATTGTTCCTATTAAATGTATCTTCTGTAAAACTAGTTTACAGTTGAAAATTATCAAGACTCATGATCAATGTAGGAAAGCCAAAATTTGAAGATTACACTATCAATTAGCAGGGTGATACTCGTACAGAGATTGTACCTTAAACAAAAGTGACAGAAGTGATCACCTTAGATACTTGAAAAATTTCTTACGCAATATCATATTGAGAAATCACTATATACATATCAAACTACCGGCATGTCCAACATTGTAAGTGATATTTCTTATAGTAGTGGTGGTCTTAAAACCTCCTTTTAACATTGGTGTGCAAAGTTTATTATACTCTGCATGTATCCATTAGAGCAGATTGACATGGAGCATGTATAATTAGCGGAATCCACACAATTGCGATCCGGTTACATACTACGAACGACTACTGAAAATGCGTTCGGTGACTTTTGGCTGTCCCTATGTAAATTCTCTGGAGAGTGCCCTAAAGAACATTCTATTCTTTATACACTGTCCCAACCGAACCCCCTGCTCCAGAATTTTCTAGTCAACAACATACAGACAAGAGGAACTTGCAAATTCAGGTGAAAAGTTGGGGTGTATTCAGGATCGTGAGGATTACAACAGGGACACCGCTGCATCATTCAGGTCATGCATTAGAACTACGTTGACTTTACAATTCCTGTAGCTGATCGTTGTTGTCGTAATGATGTCACTGAGCCATCCTATTTTTATGATGTATTCGGACCACAGCAGAGAAACATACCAGCTTACCATGTTACGTTTCGCATCCGCCATGTATGCCAGTGGAATTTGGTATCATGTCGTGCATGCAGCTCTTGTTAATGGAAGAAAGACAATGTTGTGGTGAAGGTATCTTCAGATGTTTACGCATAGCCTTACAACGGGACATATTATACATAATAGTATTGATACTTCAAGTAAAGACGTTAACTTTACCTCTAAGAGGTTCCTTCACCTGACAATTAGTACACCCACCGTGTGCGAGTTGACAAATTCGGCTGTTAATGTTCCGCCTGGAGTATGCTCTTTACCTAATCCATGGCATCGAACTAAAGACTCGCAGACAATAGCAATGTCCTGTCCGATATTCGTGTCCAGCACCTTCCACAATTTCTAGACCACAACGTCAGCTCAGTCTAAGTCCCTTTTCATGTACCAAGTTATAGCCCGTAATATTGATATATAGAATTTATCTTGTTTTAATTAGTGCAAATTTGATAAATAGCCTCCTAGCTTTCACTATTTTAAAACATGAATACGTATAATTGCAAATATACGATTTTATAATTGCAAATATAACTTCGGTAGGACCGTAGGATGCACTTTCTTTCTCTTTCTTGTAGGATGCACCTCTAAGCTAAATATTCGTTCATTTCTGTATGTGTTAGGGGTTCTGGATCGTGATTTATGAATTTTTCGCGAATAGCATCTTTTGGTCTCTCGTCTAGCCTTTCTCGCATTGGAATGCGCCAGTTTACACAGTATGCTTTTGATGGATGATTCATAATACGAGTGAGATTTAAGAGGTTGACTGACTCTCCCGGCTATTGGATTTGGATTCATTATATTGGATTCACGGTTAACACATACAGGAACATTAGGGATATGTCTTACAAGGAGGAGTGTTGCATCTTATAGTAACGAGGGGATATTTCCAATTATACTAACTTCAAGGGTATCTTTCAAAATAATGAAAACTACAGGGTATTAAATTCAAGGGTTATCAAATTTCAATCTCAAATTTTTTATCAAAATTTCCTTTTTAATATGACACACGACTGTGTAGATATCTCAATATAGAACATTTAGGTCTTCTATTCTCATAATTTTGCTACATAATTTGCAAAATTCTCATACCATTTTTGGCTCAAATCCCCAGATTCGTCTGATCAGGTAGTATGCTTGTAAACTAAGAATACAAAGACCTTCTTCCGTAAATGATGTAATGGTGTGCACACCTTTTTTCCATTGTTAGTTTTTTAATTTTAATCTAAGTTTTTTTTCCAAGGAAATGAGAGAATACCTCACTATTTAGTAAAGAAACTAATAAATATAACATTTTTTAGAGTTGTGTTTATTGAGCTAACAACCTCGACAATGGAATATAAGCAAAATAGCCAACAAAAAGAAGAATGAAAAATCAAACATAAAACCAAAAGATGCTAGAAGATGAATGACTTTGGTGGAGAATCACTTTGACGCAAAGATGTTTGGACAGAAGATTTGCTTTCCTGGAAGAAGTGCCAAGACAGAAACTCAGCCAAATGACTTCACCCCAGTCACACTTTGCCCCGGATCTGACAGACATTGAGGATTAAATGCACCACTACTTGGTTCAAGAGCGACTGCCAAAGACCTGATAGATATTGAGGGTTGAATGCACTGCTACTTGGTTCAAGGATGACTGCCAAAGACCATTGCATATTCAAAGAATAGTGGTATTGGTTTCAAAGAAAGACTGTTGGCATTCAGCTAATTAATGGCATTGTTAACTGAGACCATTGACAATGATGTCTTGCATGTGTGGACGATGTCGTGTTGTGGTTTGCATAAGTAGTAAAAAAGTGATATATTGTAGTTTATCTTCACGTTAGTGGGGTAGATTGTATGCTAGATCCGAAGAATGAGATGTTACCATGTGAGCCATCTATGTACATGTATGTGATTGGTCACGTGTGTTACAATCTTATCATCTTTGAGGGCTTTGATGAATAAAGATGAGGGTGAGTGGAGAGACTGGTGTGTTTTAGTTTGGAAAGTCTAGAGGAGAGAAGGAAGCTGGGAGTGAGATTTGTAGCAGAGCATGAGTGTTGGAGCATAGGAGGAAGCATTTGAGCATGAGATGTCCCATGTTCCCAATCTGCCACTCCCAAATCCTTTTCTCATTAGGCTTCAGATTTTACATCACAAGGACTTACAGGACTGGATGGTGATACATTTTGGGGTAATATTCATGAAGTCGGTGACGGGAAATTTGGATCCTATTTTCCTTTCGGTGTTTACTTATGAGTATGTCTGGGACTTGACCATATATGTGATTCTATAGTTGAAGAATGCTTAAATTTTTGCTCATAAGTTTCAAGGTGGAGTTGTGTGGTCCATTTTTCAAAAAATAAAAAGACTAAAGGACAAATGTGCAAGAGATTTGGGTTCCAAGAGAAAAGTTGGGAGTTTTTTGACCATCAAGGGAGTTGGGGGAGGCCATTCAAGAAGGGGAGACCACAGTTGGAAAGAAGAGATGATATGCTACAATCGAGAGATAGGAATTACACACATTGAGCTGATTCTAAGAGAGATATGATCGATTGAATCAAGGGGGTAAAAAAGATACCCAAGAGCACAAATTAGTCAATTTACAGAGCTTCTTGAGACGTTTTCACTATCTGTTAGTGGTATTAGAGAGAAGACTAAGTGCTTACAGTACTAAGCACAAGGAATTTTAGTTTTGGATCAATCTTGAATCACACCTAGTTAATTGAAGTTGAAGTTCTTGAGGTATAAGGTGTTAAAGAAGAGCTCATGACCAGGTTTGGAGTTTTGATCACTCTCCAAGTTGTGGTTTGAATTTTCTTATGAAAATTTCTAGATTTTTTTATGGATAGATTTTGCACCTCTATGCAAAGGTTTCATGTGAATTCTTCAAATAGAGAAATCAAGGTATTGGATCAATAATATTTGGGTCTCTAGAGATCACAAGTTAGCTCAAGTTAGTCCACATCTAGTGATTGGGGTTGGATTAGGCTACCAAAATTTGCAGGAGTTTAGATAATAACACAAACAACTATTGTGGAAAATTTGGTTGGTTTTGAATTTGTGAAGAGTGAGATCTGATACAAAACATTTTGTTGAAAATACTGTCATAAGCTTGGTAGAGCAATTTTATCTTTCATCTTGATTGGATATCAATTCTAATTTAGGGTGAAAAATTTGCAAAAAATTCTAAAATTAGAGTGAAAATTACAAAAATCTAGCCAACTTTGAAAGTTTGTCAAGCAAGTTGTAGTGATCTGATTGGGGTGTATTTTATATCATTGGAAATCTGATCTCACAGGCTTTCCATTACATTCTAGAACATTGAAGCCAAACTATACATAAATAGTTATTTTTATATGAACTACATAGAACTTTCCTCATCACATGATATAGAAAAGATATAGAAAATACACACATGGAGTAGAAATTTGTTGAGATCTGAAGTACAGATGGGAGGAGGCTTGGATTAAAGGTTGAGATGAGTTTGATGACAGAGCAAGAAGGCTCTAAAGCTCTATTTTGACCAAAAAGTACCAAGAGTTGTTATTGTATTCTTGTGATTGGATCCTCTTTGTGCTTGTATGTCTATTTGTACGCCTAGTTGGATTGGATTAGTGTGCGGGCATTGTGCTTAGATTATTTCCTTCTAAGAGCTTTGTGTATTTCTCCTTGGTAATGCTGGAAGTGATGAAAATTAGACCAGGAATGTGTGTTGTGATGATAGGTTAGGTTGCTCGGTACTACCCTTCTAGATAGCAAGAATATTAGTTACAATACATGAGGGTTTCGGAGATAGGGTCACACGCGTGTTCAGTCTAGTCATTATGGGTTTACCTCTAGCCTCTGATCTATAGTCTCTACAACTAGGCACCTTGTGTGTTCTTGGAGAGAGAAAACAAAATTACGACAAAGGTATCCAACACTAAATAGGTGACAAGAAGGAGAAGGAGTGCTCGACCACTCCCTACTCGCTGTATAACCAAACAACTTACCTATAAAAAAAAGTGGGTAATGAACAATTCCACTTTTAAGAAATGTAGGTATTCATCTGTAGTCTTGAATACTAACTAGTTTCCCACAAGAACCTTAGTCTTCACCATCTTCTAACTTCCAGTCAATCCACCTTTGCCTTAGTCCCTTTAGCATTTTGGAAAGGATGGTGTTTTTTTATAATTCTATGTGAAAGAACTCCAAATCCATTCTTGGCAGTCCTACAATAAACAACTTGGTATTATATTGTAGAAAAGAAGTGATCTAAAGCAAACATTTGGGTTTCTTGCTCCAGGATTAAGATGTGATTGATTTTGCAAACATTCACTAGACAATGGGAAAGAGGGAGAAGAATGGTGGGGATTTGAGAGGGAATCCCTATGACTAGACTAAAGAACACTAGAAGAATGTGCCCAGACCAAATGCAGACCCATTGGGGGCAATCACAATCAACACAAAGCATTCAGATATGGAATTGCCAATGATTGGAGAACCACGCAGTAAGGCAGGTTCTCAATTACAAGGATCTGGTCCAAAGGCAGGTTGTAGAGGCATTATGAGGTTGTTTTGACACAAGCAAGATAACTTACTTAACTGACAACTAGGAGGTCTTCTTCCATAACATGTATGTGGGTGAACAAGTGAATTGGGCCCATGTGTTCTACCTTCAAGCCAAGCACGCTCCTCCCTAGCCAAGACCTCTATCCTAGCAAAGAAGACAGCCAAACAAATCTGCAAGTTATCAAGGTAACTTTGGATGAGAAAGAAGAAGTAGCTTTGGAAGATTACACTTGGAAGAAGAAGAAGATTAGGAGGAAGATGAAGAAGGAACCACAGCTTAAGAAGAAGTGGAAGAACAATATGAGGATGCTCAATCAGCTCCCAATCCTGATTCAACATGAGGTAGAAGAAGAGGAAGAACAAGAAGAAGGAAGGCATGGACAACTTCAAGCCCATTACCAAAACCTCCCATCCTTGCTCCATGATCACCAACTTTGAGGAAGGAACCCATCCATCCACTTGACCATGAGGACAAAGAACTTTGTTCCAAAGTTCAAGAAGCTATTTGGTCCAAAGAGGAGGACGGGGCCAAAGGTAAACAAGGTCCATGGTTGATTCAAGGAAGAAACCAAGAAGGTGAACTCCTTGATACAGGAGTTGTTCAAGGTAAGATGGCAGAATGCCTTGTTTTTCTCTTTGGAGAAGGAGCAAGAAAAGAAAGTTGTGCAAGTGCAACTCAAGCTAGGAAGCTAAAAATTGGGAAGAAGGAGATATAGCTAAACTGCAAAGATCAACTTCAAGCCAATGACAAAGAAGTGGAGAGTCTTTGTCGTAAAATGAATGATACCAAGATTTGGCTCGCCACATTTGACATTGAGATGATAGAGTATTGGAAGGAAATGCAACTAGAAACTCAGGCAAAGGAGCTCCAAGTAGCAAAGGAGAAGGAGTAGGAAAGAGAACAACTACAAAAGACATTGTTGGAGAACTTCCAAGCACAGTGCAAGCACCTTGAAGAATCAAAGGGATAGGGCATTCAGCAAGCAGAGGAAGTTTAGGGCCAGTCCTTGGAATTGCTCAAGGAAGAAGAGGAAGGGAGAGCTGTGAAGACAAAGATCCACAAACTGAAGTTGCATGTGCAAAAAGTGGAAAGCCTGCAAGGAAGAGCAGATGGACCAGTTAGCTCTTTGGTTGAAGGGACATTTAGATAAGAATTCAACAAGGTACACAACTCTTAAATGTTGAAGATCATAGACTACAAGTAGTGCACAGAGGAAGTTCTTGGACAACTTAAGGGCAAAGGGTGTTCTTCCCAACAGAGTACATACAGGACCAAAGGTGATCCACTTGGTAAAAGGAGGAACCATAGTGCTAATTAGTATGTACTTATTATTACTAAGCTATTTCCTCTAGTGCTTGTACATATAACTTAGCATTAATTAAAAGTACCCCAAACTTCACCAAGAGGAAGTTCCTTGTAAAACTTATAGAATAGGAAGGAGGTCAAAGGACTTCAGCCCTATAAGTAGTTTTCAAGAGGAATTCCTTTGTGCTTGTAATACCTTCCTGGAGGAGTACCACTTCAGAGTGGTAACTTCAAGGGAATGTATGATTCAAATGCAAACTTTGGGGAAGAACTGATAACTTCCATAATACTTGTCAGAAGCTCAATTAGGTAATTACAATACGACAAGAGAAGGATTAAGACCTTAATTATTGGTGGTGCAGTAGTTAGATTTTGCAAGGAACATGCTTAACCATCAAAGACCGTTTGACATTCCTTTCGATCCTTTCGATAAAATAGTGCGGAGAGGAGTTAGTAGGTGCATTTGCCTCGGATTCTGAACGCGTGTGGTAAAGCATGCATGTGTATTGGAATAGCAGCGGAAGAAAATATTATTGTAGATTTCATGGGCTCGACCTAGTGATGCATAATTTCACCTTCTCGAGTAGTGCAATTTGCTCTCCTCGAAAATAGATTTATACAACGTGTTTTATAGCGGATGTTTTGGAAATCGTGGAGAAATTGAGGTAAATCTGTATATTAACTTAAAATATTAGTAATATTAAATTTATATAAGATAATTTTTTTACTATTTTTATTAAAAAATTAATCATTAAAATTAAAATTTACATTATTTATTTGTAAATTAAGACATAATTTTAATTAGTTTTAAATTAATAAATATTTGGTTTGTTCCACGATATCTCTCCTACTAACTCAAGCTTTCTTGACTATGTCACCGGTCTATCGATGCAACAAAACACACTTTCTTGACTATGTCATCGGTTCCTCACTTGAACAATAGACTTGCTATCTCCCACGATATCTGGCTCGTGCTTTCTTGACACCGGGCCTCTCGATGGAACAAAAGACTTGCAAACTGAAAGGTAAATTTTATATATTTTAACATTTATCGATGTTATCATTGCGAAGTACTATATATAAACCCTTACATCTATTGTAAATGTTATTGTAAATGTTATATCAATATCACATGTACTACCGTCGGCACAAAGAGACCTCACACACATCTCCAAACTCTCAAATCGCTTTGTTCTGTCACAGCCAAAAGGCACATTCGAATTCCACTGAAATCATTATTCAATTCATGACATCAAAAGCCAATTAAACCTGATAGCACTTGTGGGAAGTTTCATGATCTTTAAAACATTTCTTGACTATCCACCTAGTATCTCTGCAGTTCCAAGAACGTGAGTTGTCAACTGGAGAATTCCCACAGCGCAGTAGCCAGTATTCGGCGAAATCGAAGAATTCAATTGATTTCAGTCATTGCTCACTACCGTTACTCTGATAGTTGTTGGAATCTTTCTCGGCTTTACCCTCTCAATGTGCTCGCTGGTCTCTTTTGATCTGCAGCCGCTGAGTCTGTTCATAAATATTAACACCTTTTTACTGGTAAGTTAGGCAGTTTGAAATGGAGCAAGTACAGTCAGAGTAAGCCCAAGTCTTGTGCGCAACCAGGGTTGGTATACGCTTCTCCTGGAATTTATAAGTAGGTTGTGATTCCTTCAGACAGAATGTGAGATGCACGAGAAAGGAATCAAGCAAGCAGCCAAATGGGCCAAGCAAGCAGCCATACGGGGCAAGTAAGTTCCAACTGTCAATTTGACATTAGATCCAGAACACCACTTTCGTACTTGATTTTTACCTTAACATGCAGTACATCTCTTACCGTAGTATCGATCATAGATAGGAAATGTAAGGCATTTATTCAAATTTTCCTTTGGATCTAACGCAGATAAAGAAGTTCTCCTTTTTAACGGCATATGCACTACTGGCATTACCCAATTCAGAAATCCATGCGTAGCATCAATATAGATATACTATGCTACTGTGAACCTGTGTTGGTTGGAATCCGATAGTAGTTCCTCGAGATGTCCGGCAAGTTCCTGGGGCTAACGTGTTAGACAAGCTCACGATCGTGGCCGTTTCATTCAAACGTCGATGTAACCCATCTCTGTGCTGGTCAGACCCAATCTCGTTAGTCTTAATGCTGATGTTAAGAATTTTACACTGAATCAGTTCTACCTCCTGCGGGCAGGCAGGTCCTCACGTCGACTGTGTACTGGAGTAACGTCGAACTGCAATCCATGGACCTAACAGTCAAAACCTGATTGTTTTAAAGCCAATATATATGCCAATCGCAAGTACTCTTACCAAACATAAAGCGTGACTCAGAATGTTTGTCCGTTTACCCAAACAAGTGTAGTCGGGACGTTAATTCAATTCTGCGAGCACTCTACGATGGGTTCATGTACAAAAGTGCTGGACACGCCTTGTATCTGCGTGACTTAGGCTTTCACAACTTAAAATTTGTTTCTGAAGCTGAAAATGAATCTTTGAAAAAGTAACTTTTTGCTGTTTGTCCTTCTGTTCGTTCTTCTCTGCAGCTCACCAGCAGCTTCACGATAAAGACGCAAGATATGTACCGTGCTGATGATCAAAGTCGTCTTCCTACGTACTACAAGGCATCAATTCCGTACCATGTATTTAACTCATATGAGAACCACACTAAAACGCTATGACACAAAAGATTCACTGTCACAAAATCACTACTGTTAGGTTCCAAAGCATCTCTATCATGAATGTATTACGCAACGCCCGAAAGAAATAAAGTTGCTTCACGAACCTCTCGAATGTTTGTATTGACCATGATCGTAAGTCTCAGATTCTGTACATGGAAGGTGCGGGAGAATCTGGGGCTGGCCACCAGCAATATTGGGGAGTGCACATGAATTCTCGATCAAGTATGATGTCAGTACTACTTGTACAGCCCAAATGCGTTCTCTCTGATCAATTATCTACCCAAAAAGAGATAAAATCACACAGGCCTGTAACGGAATAAATATCGTTAATCCGAATCACATAACAAAGGTATAATGATAAACAAATCCATTTTGAATTTTTATTTTTTTTACAACTTTGGACGCTATAAAAACTAACAAGTTTAAAAACCAACAAGAATGCAAATAGGAGTTAAAAACGTGGTAAAGATCACAAAGAATTAAGAGATACCATTTATACTATATAAACATTTATATTTGAACAAGGAAACCATCGAATAGTTCCCACAAACTGAAATTTTGTTGTATCATTCTTAAAACGAATATATATATATATATATATATATATATATCAAAGAGTTCCAATTTGTGATACCTCCTCGTATCAAACGTACTCTTGAATTCGGTATTCTAGGTATACTAGGTCGGCAATCTTTGCTGTGCCTAGGCAAGAAAAGAGCAAGAAAGAAACCGGTAAGTTGATTGTGCCGGCAAGGGGTTCATTGGCACTGAAGACCGTTAAACCTGAGCTCCCCCCACGGTGTTTTAATACATGTTGGACACTCTGGGAGTCCCCAAACCAAGCACTCTATGATTTACTCACTACTGTAATTAGAGCGTTCCTCTGTGGACAGAACAATAAATATCCAGCAAATGTGAACTAGCGGGAAAATATCTTCGTTCTTCATGCTGCAATGAGTGAAAAATTTGAAGATCAATTGAAGCAATTTGTTCCACTTCCAAACTTGAAGTTCTGCCGTCTTTTCGTATTAAAACGATTGCATACCAATTGATTTCGGGTTCATCGAAATCTTCTGGTTCACGACTGTTGATGCAAAAGCCTGATTGAAGCACCTCAGTTCAATCGGCTCAGATTTGATTTGAGTGCCAATTTATACACTGCAAGTATTCTTTCCATCAAACTGGTTTCAGAAAATCATTTTCGCTGACATGAGCCCCTGAAAGACGACTGGAAAAGGACCAAATTTTCAATCATTCCGACTTTTCCACTAGGTGATGGAAGTTATCCTGCCCATATTGCTGTAGCCTTTCTCCTGAGCCTTTCTCGCCCTCACATGTACTGTCAAATCAACTCGCGTTCGTTTCCATTGACTACTTCTTCACTACATACATGATCGCCAGATACCGACCACTTGCAGTGCAATGAGTCGATGAATGGAGCGGACAAAGGACTGGACGCAAGAGCAGTATAATGCGTCCAAGTGAAATCGGGTACCATGGTTAAACACGCAAAGGCCCCTCGCCAGTAGGCCATTGTTCAGGTGTACCCACTAGTTGGCATGCATGTATTAATCATCAGATTAATTCGATATTCAAATTTTTGCTCATACTATTAATGCACTAATTCAAAATTTTGGAGAATGTCTGAAGCGAGTCGATGAATTGAGATGGTTGAACTTTCCCGCTTCCGGTTCTTAAAGTGGATTTATTATCTCTTTTGGTCTAGGAAGCAGAATTTACTTAATTGTCGGGGATACAGCTTGTACTCCTAGACCAAAAAGGGAAGATCAGTACAAGTTTAAAGATCCAAATACAACATGAATTAATCTCTGAGTCTTGTGGAGAGATTAATTTTGTAGGCAAAAGAACAAATCTTGGAAAAACTGTTCTGCTTCGTTGTATCGTTAATTATATATGCAACCACAATACTAACTGCAGTCACTTGTAGAAGGTAGAAGTATCCAGAATAGAAGGGGAGAGGTTTCAGAGATGCGGAATGTCGAGTAGTAGTAAAGCTAGCATCGTCGAAGGGCAGGAATATAACCCAATTGCAAAATGAAAAGTTCAGAATGTCTCAAACACGTACATTAATTTTGTCCACATGAAGAAGCGAGAGGGCTAATGGAACATGTGCGATGTCATATTACACACTATAAGAGAGTCGGCTAGCACCCGAAAGTTGCACTCCAAGTAAAAGTTTCAATGGACGCTGGATTAAAGTTGACAGAAGAACAAGTTCTGGAAAGAATGTTCTGCCTCGATTACCAAAGAACGAATTATGTGTCCAACCTCAATAGTGACAGCAGCGACTTGTTAAAAGTGAAAGCAATCACCTGTTGCGTCTCATTGTTCAGATACCGTACAGCTGTTGCGTTTAACTTTGGTAGAGATCGACTAGGCATTCACGTGGTGGGAATAGCGCTAATGTTCTAATGCACACCCGACTGGAAATTAAATCTTGCTCGTGCCCGATTTCGTAGGAATTCTGAATTCCGGTCTACTTGAATTTTAGCTTGCCGACTTTTCGAGAGATTCATTGATCACGTTCTGAAGCCTACTTATCCATACCAGACGAACAGCGAGAGATACCGATCCAGACAGGCGGGAAATGTCCAGTCTAACAACAAAACCTTATTCCGAAGTTTGGAAGAACCGAGGCAACCGCGTAGGGAAACAAGAAGGAGAGGAAGATCCCATCAAGCCGTACAAAGGTAACACATAAAGAGGTAAAACGGAGCCAAGGACTTAAGAGGTTCTGTCCCGATCCTGTCCTGAGTGTCCACCAAATGCAAAGGCTGCCGGTTAGTAGATGATTCCTAGCTACAAATCTAGCTCTTTGTGGACTTCTCTTTTGGCGTGGAAGTCAGTAATACTCACTATTTGTTTAGTATTGCTCAGACAGCCCATCCCACATTCTGAACAAGCAGAGTTCGCTCATACCTTCGGTGGTACATGAGGGCGGCAAATTACAACCTAGGTCCTGACCACAACGGCACACATTAATGTATCAGGTTACAACTAGCTATTAATCCGACGAAATTGTGGATGTGGAATATAGTATGCTGGGGACAGAGTCTCTGCAACAAGGAAATGGGTACAACTGGGGAGAGGCATTCAACTAAATTGATGACAATTTTACGCCATATATGGTCAGTGGTCTGAACATCCGACGGTTGGGTTTCGGTCTCAATGAGAATGATCGCCGGAGAAAATTCCTCGCGTGGACTTAAGAAGCAAAATGCATGTAGTCTATTTTAGTACATAAATTGGAGCACGCGATTACACTGAGGATTCAGGTGGACAGAGTTGAGAAACCGTAATCTCTCCCAGATGACGCGAAGCAACAAGAAAGCACTCGAGTCAAACTAGTCAAAAATTTGATTCATATTTCACAACCAACACGAAAGCACACGAGTCAAACCAGTAAAAAGTTTGATTCATATTTCACAACCACCAGGAAGAGAAAGGCGAACACGTAGAACAAATGAAGGATGGGAAGACCCCATCAAACCGTACAAGGGTGAGACAATGGGTCTAGGCCCCATTTTACCACCAGGACCGCGAGAATTTCAATATACCTCTCACCATGCCCGCCAGTCTCGGTCTTCTGGTATGCTCGATGGGTCAACCCAGAGAAGATGAGAACGAAGCATGATATCGGAAGCAGTAGATTACAATAGGTTATGGGCAACGGGTTGTCACCTGCAAGCCAACATAGAACTTCCACCAGTTTAACAAATTGGACAAATCTACTCTTTCTGACGAGGAGTGTCCTCCTCTAGACATAGATACGTGGCGACTCATGCACAAATCAGCGGGTCGTGTACTCTAATCCATACTGTCTCTATACGACTGCGGTTCTCATCGTATTGATTTTACCAACATGGCCCATTTTCTACTGGTCTGGTTGTAATAGACACGATAGGTCTAGATCTAAATTACTACATAGCTTGATGCTTCCATTAGAACTAAAAGTGCAACATCTAGTGCTAAGATCACTTTAGAGATCATATACTTCTATTCCCTCCCACAAGGAGTATTGTTCTTCAATTCAAATTTGGAAGATATTGAGCCATATTTAAAATTTTATATTTGATTTATTAATTATAAGTTACGAGATATATATGATTTTTTAAAATATTGAAATATAGTTAAATTAATTTTGTTAATTTATGAATTATTTAAAATTCTCATAAATTAAAATTATTTTTCTTCCATTCAAATTAGAAAATTATCTAATAATATTTTTTATAATAATTATACATTTATTATTTACCAATTAAATATAATGAAATTATTGAGATTATTTTTATTTTTATTAAGATATAATTAATTTCATGTTTAATTTATAAATTATTTATATTTGAATACTTTATTATATATATACAATAATAAATTATGGGAATAGTCGAGTAGTCCTGTTCTTGCTGAATATTGCTTGGTTGCAAATGGTTGTACATATAATTCTATGGAGAATAGCCGAAGAGAAAAATTCGAAAGAAGAAGACAATGAGTATTTGTATTCAAGATTGGAAAGAAGAAGACAATGAGTATTTGTATTCAAGCGGAGAGAAATTCAAAACGAGCAATGAGAATAGGATTCAAATGGAGAGAAAGACAATGAATAAGACGTGACAAGAGAGGAAAGTGGTTTGGATTGATCTTCTAGGGAGGAATCTGGGTATCTATCAAGAAATTGAGGAAGAGCCTTGGTTGGATTTTTGGCAGGAACTTGGGTATTTGTATAGAAATCGAGGAAGAGCCCTAGTTTCATTCTTTTGCACCCAGATTAGGGAGGCTGAAAGAGAAAAGATAATGGAGAGAATGGGAGTCTATCATGCAAGAGCTTGTGTAGTGTAACCTCCGTGGAACATAACAAAGATAGCCATTGTGAAGATTATCAAATAGATAGTGTATGAATTGTCCATTTGAGTATAAATATGCCTCACACTAGTAGTAAACAACAATTGACCAATGAAATAAAGAGAGTAATGCGCTTGCAAGTTGCTCAGTGGCAAGATGAATTCTACATGGAACCAGAATGGCAAGGTGAGTGTGACATGGAGTAAGATATAGGTAGTGAGAGATTGTGTGAAGAGCTTGAGAACCGAGATGAACAAGAATGGGACTTAGACGGTCCAATTGAGAGTGTTGGAAAATGCTCATTAACGTGATGGGACTTTGCTTACTCTTCAAGATATTTGTTAGACAGACGGCCTATGGTGGACAAGAATAAGAAAAATAAGTTTGTCTTCCAATTGTTCATAAATCTAGAACCATGGCAATTTGAAGAATTGATGAGGATTCACATACATTCATTTTATACATTGATGGAACTCATCCAAGATCATGAATTGTTTTGAGAGAGTGAGATGGGGAGGAAATTGTTCTTTTCATATGATATGATTTGTCTTCAAAAATCTCCTCTCTTGAGAGATTTGAACCATCAAGGAGCCAACACCTCAACACATCAACAATACTTGTTAGGTGATTTGGGTTATACTCCCATGAGCCACCTGGTACTGTCATTTAAAGTGCAGCACTCTCCAAATAGAGTAGATTTCAATAAATGTTTATCAAGAACTAGGGTAGTCAACGAGCATTGTATAGGAATTTTAAAGAGCAGATGGTATTTTTTACATGAGCTAAGTGTACAATTGAAAAGTAAACTTGAGGAGAATAGATATCTGTTGAGGTGGAATTTTTATATAACTTTTTATATTTATAAAAGAGATATGTAGAAAGAAGGAAATGAATCAACTAGAGAAGAAACGGAAGTAGATGAAATTCCAGAGTTCCTTGTTCAAGCTAGCCAAAATAGAGAAGAGAGAAGAGAAGTTGTGATGAATACATGTTTAGCCTTTAACAAGCTTGTAGGTTTTCTAGTAACAATAGTCATTTGTAACATGTACATTAATAAAATACTGTATTATCTCCATGGAAGGGTATCTCTCCTCCATGTCATGCACATGGAAGATTTTAAAGGGTGTGTGCATGAGATGGAAACATGTCTTTTGGTTGGAAGGATATATATATATGGAAGTTCAAAAGGTGTTGGGATGAGATGGAAGGATGTTGGCATTAAGTTAAGAGTGAAGAATCATAGTCTGGACATCAAAGTTTTTGGGAGATTTTCAGAATTGTACTGTCAAAGATTGCAAGATGATTTCAAAATTATTATGTCATAGGGTGTTTGCATTAAGTTAAGGATTAGGAGTCATAGTCAAAATTTAGGGTGGTTGTAGTAAGTTAAGGGTGAAGAGTCATAGTCAAAATGTCAAATTTTGAGAGATTTGGGAATTGTAATGTCAAATTTATGAAGAAATATGATGTCAAAGATTTTATGAAGATGTAAAAGAGTGTTCATTTTTGGGAAGATTCAAGAGTGTACGGTTTTGTACTCAAAATGGATATCTAGAGCCTATAACTAAAGCAGGAAATGAGAAACTAAAGCATGATTTTTGAATAGAGCTCAGAGAGACAAAGAGGAGAAGACAATAAGGAGAAAGATGGGAAGCATAAAAGATGAGAGACAAAAGGTGCAAACAATAATCATGTTGACTTTTGAACAAGGACATCAGAGCGAGCAGGAGGAGAAGACAATGACATGGTAGAATTTAAATCTCAAACCTCTAATGGTAAGGCAAGGCAATAGAGAGCACAATAGTTTGGAGGGCAGAGTGAAAGAGGGACTTCAAGAGGCAAAAGAGGAGAGAACTCAGGTTTTGGGACAAGAGTTTAGTTCAAGAGGAAAAAGAGGAGAGAATTGAGGTTCAAGGGGAAGAGAGCAATAGAGAGGAGAGAGGTTTTTGGAAGAAAAAGAAAGGAATCAAGAGGCTTTTTGGAGGATTCATTTAGGTCTTTAAATTGTAGGAACAATAAGAAATGAAGAGAGAGAGCATTTTAGAAGGAGAGAGGTTATGTAGGGTTTATGGAGGATTATTGGAGGAAGGGAGGTTTTGGAGGAATCACTAAACCTATTTTCTTTGTTTTATCAGATGGAGATGGAAACTATTTATCAGAAACTATGGACATGCCAAACATGTCAAGGAGTGCAAATGGCTGATTGGCAACCGTGGTTCAATGCCTGATAACCTGAATTTTCTCAAGTGAGCTTGGCTGGGTTACATAACAATCAGTAGAGTCTATTAAAGAAGTAATTTTGATTCATTTGGCTTGAAAGTTGCAATTGTGTTGCACTATCCATGCCCCATGTAAGCACTCTGATTTAATATTTGAATTTACTTTTTAACTAGGGTTTTCAAATTTTCTTATGCTTAAACCTCACCTCCCCAAACCCCGACCACTCTATTCCAACCTCTTCAACACCCTCTTCATTACACAAAACCTCATGAATACTTCTTGATTCTACTAACACTTCACCAACACCTTGGATTTTTGTAGAAACCTTGGCAACATTTTCATGATTCTTATGAAACCCCACCAAAATACCTAGTAAAAACCTAGCTAAATTTGTTACAAATCCCTAGCAAAAACCACATGGAACCTTAGTGGAACCAAAATCCCTAGTGAAACTAGAGCATAATCTCTATACTACCACAAATTTAATGATCCATTTGCAATTTCACAGTACAAAAGTGTTTATACTTACACATGCATGGCTTAATCTTTGAGACAAGCATATGACTACTGGCAGGATTGACCAGGTAACCTACCTTCATAATGGCTCCCATGAGGCCTCAACCTTGCACAAACCCAACTTTGCAGCTGGGCCGCCTCCTCGGGAGCACGTCTTGTTGAGCCCAAGAGGGCCCGACGGAATGCCTGAAACTTGAGAGAGTTGTGTTGCCCAAGACGTGCTTGAGTGCCAGATGAGCTCCGTGGAGGTGAAAAATGAGTGTCTGCCTTGGGACTGCATGCTCTGGGACTGCGTGCCCTTCCTTTGCACCCCTTTTGATCCTCACAAGACAGAGGGTCCAAAGACCGCACTCAGTTCATCATGATGGTTGAGGACAAGCACCGCCACCACAATGGGTGGAGTCTTTTTCTCCAAAGCTAGTGATTTTCTTTGGTTGATACCCTTTGGAATGTAGTGCTGCCTCTCATCACAAAACATCTTGGTCAAAACCATTTGGGAATGCTTGGTCAGGCCGGGTCCAAGAAAGAGGCCGATGCTACTTATGACACACTTTGCTTCCACCCATGGCATGTCAAGATCTTAGTCTTGAGCCCTATGGAGCTGCCCGGGCATGGCCCAAAGGCTTACCTGAGTTCATAGCCCACCACAAGAGGAATCCTCTTGGTTTACCTGGCCACTCGGCTGGGTCAAGGAATCAAATGTCACCTATCATCACTCATAGGGAGAACATGAGCACCGCACATGAAACGCACCCGTCCACAACAAACCCTAGCAAAACCCCTTACTTCCATAGAACCTAGCAAAACCCCTAACCTTCGCTGAAACTCCCAACACTTCCACAAAACCCTAGTGAAACACAACGCCTTAAAGAAACCCTTGCAAAATCCAACCAAAATTTGTTTCCTCTTTGGTGTGGTTGACATGTCTCATTTTTTTCCTTTGTTATTTCTCTTGTGTTTTGGATGCAGTTTTGTTCTTGCACTAAGTTTGTGAGGACATGGGATACCAATACACATCAGGTATAATAAGTGGTAGGCCATTCACTTTAACTCTTGAGATGATTTGATCAACCTTAGCATTGCCACTTGGGAATGGAAGAAGGAGGTTTGTCTCTTACTCTCGTGTGCAAGAATGGTTTCTTGCATGCGACCACATAGCAAGAAGGAAGTTGGCATGGCAGTGCATTTATCCTACATGGAGGCTTTTTTCCATATGATTGTTGTTGTAACAATGTGTAGTTTACAAATGTGTAAGTCAAGACTAAAAAAGTGGCAAAAGAGGCCAATTTAGCCAAGAATTATAAGAATATTCTAAAAGCATCTAGGAAACTACTTAGTACCTTCCAAGTATTGGGTAATTTGCATGCCAAGTAGGTGGCTTCTAGAAGGAAGCTTCTCAAGATCCTTCCCAATTAGCTTGGCTTGCATTCTAAGAATGTGGCTTCTATGAAGCTTCCTGGGAAGCTTCTTAAGAGCTTTGTATATTTTTTATAAATACAAAAGCCCAAGGTCATGCTAGGCATTTGGAATTTCAATCATTCAAGAGTCTCAATATGATCTTTCACTCTGATCTTCCATTCTCTTGTTTCTCTCTTTGGTCTTTTACATAAGTAATAGAGCACAAATGGAATGGATAGAATTAATGGATCACTAAATCCATTTCCCCCAAAATTATTGAGATTTTTTTCCATGTATTATCCAAGAATCATTTCACAGAGTTCATCATCTCATACTTTAGGTAGAATTTTTTAAATGTAATCACCTTGTCTGATTAACCCTTGGTACTTTTGATTGTAACTTATTGAGAATGGTGGATGTATTGCATCTACATGGAAACTTAGATAATTGTAGGTACTTTCATATAATAGTAGCCATGGTGGCAATATCCAAGGTTATTATTGCTATGTAGCAACAAATTGAGTACCTTACTTAATTGTTGGAAAATGAGTCCATCAATGACAAAAGCATGTAGAGAGAGCACCATTTCAAGAAGGAGAAGAGCAGATCCAATTTCCAAAGCCCAAGGTATTTGAAGGTAAGAATTTTGCAAAGTGTAATTGAGAATTTTGTGTTTGATTGCAAATGTTATTTTGAAGCTATAAAATCTCCAAGATGAATAGAGATAGATTCTCTTGCCTTCAAGCCAATTGGATGGAGTGACAAAACTATGGTGGCAATTTTGAGTGGAGCAAGCTAAATGGTAGTTTGTTGTGCCAATCTAGATATGGCAAGAATTCAAGAGCAAAATAATTGAGCAACTCCAAGCTATAAGCGACACACAAGATATATTGGTAGAATTGAAGCAAATTGGTTCTATTAGAAGTGATATTACCCAATTCTAGAACAACATAATGCAAATTCCAAATAGAAGTGGAAACTCTGGATTAATTTGTGTGTATTGGAAAAGACCATGTGAGAGCAAAAAAAAGTTGAGGAAGCCATGCAATTGGCTGAACATTTTGATTCCTTTATTGAAATAACTTAGTCTTGTCCTCAACCTTCACATAACTAATCAATACATTACATACACATGGAGGAACAAACATCAATGGAGATTGATGCCATCCAAAGGAAATCATTGGGCATTGTAGATAAAGAAAGACTACAACAAAATAGTGGTGCTTTTGTTGTTGCCAAATTGAACATCATATTATTGAATGTCTACTCAAGAATGAATGACCATGACAATCGCCCAAATGGAGTTTGTGGAACGTGATGATCAAGGAAACAAAGAATCCCAATAGCAAAATTTGAGTCACCTATTGAGAACTTGATTAGTTCTAATGGGATTGGAGGCTCAACCTATGCAATTTTACTTCACTTGCAAGGTATGATATTATTTGGTGGTTGTAGTATTTTGGTTGATTCTAGAAGTTTACAAAGAATTACATGTCCATTGCAATTAGCCAAGGAATAAGGTATTACTATCAATCCAATAATTTGAAGTAGATTGATGATGGAAAATGGTAGAGAGAGTTCTGCATTTTATACCTTACACCCATTTACATTCAAGATTGGAAATGAGTACTTTGAGTGTATGAGGTTTGTAGTGACACTTATACACTATGATGTCATTCTAGGTTTACCTTAGCTTGAACATTATAAGGTTCAATTTGATTGGACTCAATAAAAAATTTAAGTACAACACCAAAGTAAGAATTACTAATTAGTAAAACACCTAAGAATGGTAAGTCCCAAGATAGGAAGTTTGTCAATAAAACAAACATAAAGCAAAATTTGGAGGAAGATATTTTTATCAAGGATCAAGCCAATTGTACATGGAGAATCTGATGAGGGCTAGAGGTCTCATCAAGAAATGTTTGATTAAATAGTTCAAGAGTTTGCATATGTATTTCTAGATGAATTGCCAAAAGGATTACCTTCAATCGTGGTATGCACTTCAAGATTGAGTTATTGCCAAGAAGTACCGCAATGAATAGACCAATATATTGACTCTCACTAAAGAAGTTAGAAGAGCTTTGAACAACACTAATGGAGTTTTTTGAGAAGGATTTCATACAATATAGTACATCTCCTTGGGGAACACCAATATTATTTATCCCAAAGAAGGATGGGGGACTTCACATTTGTATTGATTATTGTGGCCTCAATAAACAATAATGAAGAATGCATATCCCTTGCCTCAAATTGATGACTTGCTAAATCAATTGAGTGGAGCACAATACTTCTCCAATCTAGTTCTTTGAAGTGACTATTTGCAAACTCTCATTGATAGGGAGGATGTGCAAAAGACTATCTTTTGTACAAAAATCTAGGCATTTTGAATGGAGAGTTCTACCATTTGGGCTTACTAATGGTTGTGTCCATCAAAATGAAGTCCTCATCATGATGAAGTCGCAACCCAATGATCCAAAACTACAATTACACAAGTAGTATACACCATGATATACTTCACTGACCTTCCTTCTCCTTTACACCTCCAAATCTTCTACTCAATGTGTTTTCTATACTTTTCCAATATGTGGTGGATAGTGCTTAAGACTCTCTTGAACTTGGCATCACCATGTTTGCACAATTTCTCTGCCAACTTGGTTGATTTTTTAGTGGATTAGCTCTTGGCTTCTAAGGCATGTATTTTTTACTTTAGTTCCTATAGCTTAGCCTAGTGAGCTTGGGTTGTAATAACCAATTCCACTTGGGTGTTTTTAGCCTATTAGCAGTGTCTTCCACAACTATAAAAACTTGAGTTCATTCCTTGTCTAGAGTATCACGGATGGATTGCAACTCCATCTCCACCTCTTGTCTTACTTGTACTTAGAGGATGTGGGCCATGTCTTCATGGTCAGCCACAATAGAGAACTCCTTGGTGCACATCTTGGCTACTTCCAAGGTGGCATCACAAGATTATTCCTCTATGGCCTTCTCCTCCCTTAGACCATCCAACTCCTCCTTCATGAACATCAACTCCTTTTCCCAAGCATCCAACTCTTTTGCATGCTTCTTCTTCATCTTCTCCACTGGCCACTTAGATCTACTCTTGATAGTTATCAAGTTGGAGTCTAGTTGGGTAATCCGCTACCTCAAGCTTGCTATCTCTTCCTTCATCTTGGAGTTCTCTTGATCCTTCTCTCGCATAATCTCCTCCTATGTGGTCGTGTAATCCACAAAGGCCCTCTCTCATTGGGCAGACCCTACCTTCATCACTATAAGCTCAGCCTTGATGCTTCATAATTCCTCCTTGTGGTTCATTAGCATGGTGTCACTGTCATTCTTCCAAGCCTTGTAGTTGTCAAAAAGCATAATGAACTTACCTTGCTTCATTTGCAAGGAGGCTTCCCAATTTTCTAGAATAGATTCAAGGTGACAAATTAGTGCCTCTGCAGAAGTTGGGTCTTCTTCCCTTTGCAATGCCCCATTCACTCTTTGTGGTGCTCCATGTCCATGGTCACCATACTAACCTCTCCCTTCTACTTGTGTAAGTTGTTCTTGGAAATGTGCCATTTCCCAAGATTCTCCTAGGTCACAACATTGGTCATCCTATGCACCATGCCCCATGATTTTTGTGAGTTAGGCCTCTAGGCACAAGATGTGGGTGTTGGCTTTAACCAACTCCCTCTCTATGGATTGTTTTTCCAATATGGCAATCTAGATGCAGACATGCAAGAAATCAATCAATCTCTTGTGATCCATCACCTCAAGGTCAATTTCTTGGTATGCAAGGAGTAGTTCTTCCAAAGTCTTTAATACTAGTCCCACCATGTAGACAACCCAAGATGACAATGAAAGATAGTTGAGAGGGTACATAAAGGGCTCCTCCATGTACGCCAATAGGTTTGGCTTGGACACTTGTGCCTCTTGTGTTGGGATCAGCATGGCTCCACTAACTTTTGGGAGGTCTTGAATCAAGGCAAGGACAATTGGATCATGCTGCACTTATGTTGCTACCAAGGTATCTTCTTGGTCCTTCTCTCTTCTCTTCACTCAAAAGTCTCCTTCCACTTACCTAGGATAGTGAGGGTAGGACAATATCAAACATTGGTTCTTGAGGTGAAGTTACCACCTGATGAGTGACTCTTTGAGGGACAACTAGAACCTAAACTGCCACTTCTTTGTCAAAAATTGGTGTTGGGAGAGGATTCCTCTTTTGTAATTGGGATATTAAGACCTCCTCCTTGTCATCCACCATGATATTTCCTTGGTTTGGGATGGCTTAGTCTAGCATGTTTGACTCCAATGTTGTTGTGAGAGCATATTGAACTTCCACTCCCACATCTTCTCTTGCTCCCACCTTGTCAAAAGACACCTCAATCTTGGAGAAAGAGTTCTCTTGCTTTGAGAGCGCTACTCCCATAGTTGGCAAAGGTTCTCTCTCTTGTGTTATGCATACAATGGCTTCACTGGGGCCACATTGTGAGTCTTGGTCAGCCCTTCCATCACTTCCCAACAGGGATTCATTCTAGGCCTAGGAAGTCTCATCCTCTAAAGAGTCCACTACTTGAGTGTTTGGCTTGTGTCTCTTCCTAGTCCTTAGTAGAGTCACAACCACCTTTCATTTTATTGTTCCTTCTCTAGCAGTCTTGTCAATAAGGCACCCACTTGTCCATCTTCTGGTATTTCATGAAGGTGTCCTTATACTTCTTGATCCCACCTTCATATCTTGACTGGCTTTGGTAATACCCAGATGGACAGTAATGCATTGGGAAGAGCTTCCTCTCTTCCTTTGATAGTAGTATCATCTCAATGTAAAAATGCAACACAAATGGTGAGAGGAAATTAGGTCCTCCAATCATTTGTAACTACTCCACCAGCTCTTGTGTGTGATGGTTGAACATCTTTGCCTAGCCTACGAGTTTGCCTTCATGCAATAGTTGGAAGAAGGTTGCCTGCCCATTGTGCACATAAGTTATTTGCAAAGATTTGAACAACTTCATTATTGATGAGACAATGGTGCACCAATGAAGGTCATGATATCCTTGCACCTTCCAACCATTCCCTATCTTCTTGTGTCCAAACAAGGATTCAAACTTCCTTGTCATTTCTTTTGATGGTCGGGGCTAGTCTTGATCAAGTGCATTGCCCCTAGTGTTGAATCAAATCCAAGCACTTTCTGCTAGTGCTCTTCCATCCATACAAACACATTTCCTCTCAAGTAGGAGAAGTTTGGGTTCTTCATCTCCTTGATTTCCACTACCATTGAACGGTAAGTAAAATCCCAAATCCATAGTAGAAAGAGCAAATATGTTGAATTCAGGTACTCAACATAACAGTAGTGTGACCACTTCTCTACAATGGGTAACCACATTATGACACCAGACTTTTACTTTTGGAGAGACATCACAATAGAAAAGTTCCACTTGAATACAATCCTCACTTTGTACTCTCAACCGATCACCCGCTCTTGCAATTTCTCAAATTGCTCAAAGGCTCTAAGCTCTTCTTGCTTTAAAGAAGTTCCCACCTGCAAAAATTTAAATGCTCCAAGAATGGTTAGAGTATCAAGACAATTCAATCAAAATTTACCTCCTTACAAGCACTACATTAATACATTTTAATAAATCCATTTGAGATTTTGGCAGGCATTTTTGGTGAAGCATTGTGGTTTGTGAATGTGTGAAGCGGCACAAGGACTAATGGAGACCAAATCTTGATCTTCATCCTACATATTAATTCCTTGTTAAACAAGAAGTTGAAGCATTACTTACTGATTGTGGCTCTTGACATGTCATCCCACACCCGTGTCCATGATACCTTTGTTCATGGTCCCCCTCCCTTCTCATTTGTGACTCTTTAGGAACTTTGTGGTAACTAAGGTATAAGTTATACTTTATTCCTTCAAGCATCAACCTACTCGGCATGATGCACTTATTTGGGTAAAACGACAAAAAAATCTAGATAATCCACCTAAGGGAACATCAGGTGGGCTGACAATAAACCTCATCAAATCCTTGCCAAAGATGACCAAGGCCATACCGATATTATAGTGTTTGTTGATAAGCTCAACAAACATATTCATTTAGCACCTATCATGGATACAATTGATGCTCCAACATTGGCCAAGGTTTGACATCATCATCAAGCACCGTGGGATGCCAAGGGTTTTCATCTCTAATCTTGATCCTTGCTTTATTGGTAAATTTTAGCAAGCACTTTTCAAACTCCTTGGCACCAAGCTTACTTTGTCTATAGCATATCATCCTCAAACTGATGGACAAAGAGAACAAGAAAATGATATTTTGGAGGATATACTACATGCCTTTGTCAATGTTCATAATATTGATTGGGATAATTGCCTTGCAATTGCCAAGTTTACCTAAAATAATTCCAAGCATGCGAGTACTGGTTTTCCTCCCTTCTTCCTTAATTCTGGGCAAAATTCACTTGTTCATGATCTTCTTCTTCCTCCTCTTCCATCTCAGGTCCCTCATACTTCCACCTTCTTATTCAAGCTATCTACATCCTTACACCAAGCCAAGTCTCACCTTATTGCACAAAATTGGTACAAAAGTATACCAATCAACATCATCATTATTTCACCTTTCAAGTAGGTGATAAGGTCATGCTTTCTTCTAGTAACCCTTCCTCTTCCACTTGAGACTTAGGTTTGTAAACTTGCTCTCACTTGGATAGGTCCCTTTGATTATAGTCAAATGATTTCTCATGTTGCCTAAAACCTTGCATTTCCTAATCACATGAAGGTCCATCCTATCTTCTATATTTCAAAGTTAAAAGAACACTTTGTTAATAACCCATCTTCATTTCTTACTTGTATCCAACTACCTCCTTCTCCAATCCCTGTTGATGATCATGAAGAATATGAAGTTGACCTTTTCTTGCTTGAAGAAACATCTAACGTGGCCGCCAATGACCTTTGGAAAGGATATCTTGTTCATGATGCCACATGAGAACCTCTTTCTCATCTCCAAAATGCTCAAATGGCCATCCACAACTTTGAAGACTCATTTGCAATTAGTACATTACCAACTAGTGGTGGGGAATATAAAAAATATGGAGCTAGCATATGATTTAGTAGCCTAAGCTAAATATAGCAAAAAGTAGTAAATGAGAAGCACCTAAGAAGCTTGTGGGTAGAATATTCTAGAAGAACCCAAGCAGCTTCTTGGTGAAAAGCTTCTAGGAACCTTCCAAGGGTAGATTAACTAGTATGTCAAATTGATGGCTAGCTTAGCTTGCACTCCAAGTTAGACAGCTCCTAGTAAGAACCTTCCTTGGAAGCTCTTTTGGAGTCTTTGTAATACCATTAGCTAAACAAATTATCTAGATGTGGAAATTGGTTTGTAACATCTTTAGGGATGTTATATACTGTGGTCTAAGTAGATCAGATAGAGGTGTCACCAAAAGAGTATTTCTACTAATAAGGTAGAGACCAAAAACACCCTAAAAACTTCAAAGCCAATTTTGGAGACCTAAAAAATGAATTAGGCCTCAAAAAATGAAAAATTCTTCCTCTTCAATAAAAAGCATTGCCTCCCTCCTTTTCTAATTTGTCTCATCAAGATCTTTCAAATGGTACCTTACCTATGTTATTCTAAGCTTCCTACATGAAGATTCCCTAAAGATTCTCTTTGGTTAAACTTGTTTGACCAACCAAATAGGACAAGGATTGATATGTCACCATTCCATATAGCTAATCTAAGGTTGTATCTCCTTCTAAGTGGATCTTCTTTGCTATATAATAAAGACAAGGTAATAAGGAATGAAAATAACAAGGAATGAAGACATCAAAGTAATAAGGAATGAAACCTTATGTTTCTCTTGTGTTTCTTCTCTTGTGTTTCTCTTGGGGTTTCTCCTATCCTTGGAACATTACAATCTTGTACCCAAGTTACTTATAAATACCCAGGCCAAACTCAAGCTAGGATTTGGAGTCTCCTTCACTTGAGCATTTCCAATGTAACTTCCATTCTGATCTTCCATCCTCCCATTTCTCTCCTCAGTCTTTTACACCAACAATATTCAACAAGGGATGATTGAATCTATTTCTGTGGTATGTATAGTCCATTACAAACACGTGGCCAAATTGCTGAGCCAAAGTAATAGAATATTTGTGGGGAAAAAAGAGACGAGTCACATTACCAACATCAGCAAGTTGGTTTGACCATTTCCATTGTTCCAATCCTTTAGTACATAGACAAGGGATTGGATGGATGTCATCCCATCCAAAGCTTCTCTATGGATACTTTCCTTTCTGTTATAAATATCTCTTGGAGTGACATGAATGGAAGTGTACTCTTGTCAAAAAGCTACTTAAATTTGATAGGGATATATCCCAACCATAACTAACATCCTAAATTTTTAGGCAGCCTTTGCACTTAAAATGACTATTGTTGAGTGGTTAAATATGTCATGAGAAGGGAGATGATTGTGTTGAGGATTGGTGATTGGTAGCTTGTGTGCTTCAATCCTTTGATGGATGACATTTCCCAAGCCTTGTGTTGGTCTTTTGTTTGAGTTCCACTATCAGACCAAGTCTGTTGCAATAATGCTTCCATAGTCACAATTAAAGAAAATAGACTTTTTGATTGACCTGCTTTGTGCTATGACAAAGCCATACTCCATGGCCCAGTCCTTGGTTTCTTGAATGAGGAGTTCTAAGGATGAATGTTGGTGGAGGGAGCATTTTTTGCTCCATAGCACAATCCTTGGTTTCTTCTATGGTCTAATCCTTGGTTTCTTGAATGAGAATTTCTAGGAATGCATTGAAGTTCACTGGTGGAGGTATATATGAGATGAGGTTGGGACATATTTGTCTATAACTTGCTAAAGGTGATGATGACATGCCAATAGTTATGTAGTGTAATATGAGGATCATATGTTGAGGAGTTGGCAAATTGTAATGGAAAACTTGATGCATATACATAGAGCAACTAGAAATGACTCATGTTAATGGTTACATTTTCTAGGTCTCTCCTTGTCAAATCTTTGTATAGTCATCCAAACGATAAAGATTCAAATTAATGAGGAAGCAAGGATATTTAAAACACAAACCAAGCATGTATACAAGACCAGGAAAATGTATCAAGTTAATGGGGAAGCAAGAATATGCATAACACAAATATGTGTTGAAGACAAAGAAAACTTAGAACCAAGAAAACACAATAAGGAAGTTGTAACGTTTTGTCACTTACTAACTAAATGAGCTCTAGAGAACCTCCTTTGAGCTCCTATACCCACTTTGAGCTAGACACCTACTTCCAAGGGACACTAGGGAATCATATTCATATTCATATTCTTGTACCCAAATTTACTACCTCAAAATATCAGAGAGAATCAATTTTGTAATATTTTTTGTATATATACCTTAAGTTGTGCAAGTTGTCGTGCACAACTTAAGGTAATGCTACATCATACAATGATGTGGCATTTCCTTTTCTAACCCCCCCACCCCCCAACTCAAGTAAAAAGTATTAAGCTCAATAATAACGCATATTGGAGTCCAAAGTCCTCTCTAGACAATTGCAAGTTTAGCCCATGTAATATTGGTTGGAGACTTAATTTTTTGTATATATACCTTAAGTTGTGCAAGTTGTCCTGCACAACTTAAGGTAATGCTACATCATACAATGATGTGGCATTTCAAGTTTAGCCCATGTAATATTGGTTGGAGACTTAATTTTTTGTATATATACCTTAAGTTGTGCAAGTTGTCCTGCACAACTTAAGGTAATGCTACATCATACAATGATGTGGCATTTCCTTTTTTAACCACCCGCCCTATGATGTGGCATTTCCTTTTGTAACCCCCCCCCCCCCGGAGCCGGAGCACCTACTTGAGCTCCCACATCTAAATTTGAGCTTCATAATATAATGATATATGAATATAATATTAGACATATATATTAATATTTCACATTAATAATTATTTTATATATAATTTAATTTATTATTAGATAAAAAATCTTGATAGAAATTAAAAATTTACGAATAATTTCTAAATTCAATTATATTTTTTCCGATCTTACCTAAATTACACAATTATCCGAGAGGGCAGATACCCTCTTTCTACTATAGTCATCTTGATGGAGGTAGAATATTGAGGGCCTCTGTCCACTACAGTCTACTTCATAAACGGACATCGACTTCTTTTGTCCAGTGGTGGGGTCCAGAAATTTACTTTTCTTGAAGCTCACAACACGAGAAATTAAGGAGAACAACACGTGTATTGCGCTTGCATCTCGATAGTTTGTGGTTACCTCTTTTATGCCCTATTTATTTTCATGAATAATGGCGTCATCATAAAGCTTGATCGAAGTTTGACATGGTGCGCAATGGATTCCGGATGCCATCTGCTATCAGCTTGAAGAACGTTCAGGCTGCAAAATATTCCTGTGACGCTTGGTTCAGGCTGAACACAATTCTACACCAAATGCTGAATTATTCTTCCGCGATAGCGCTTGGAAGCTAACCAGTATATAATCATGTCCTTCGATTGCAGACTGATCATTGCTGATTAGATCATTGGTTGATCCTCCAGATGCCGACGTGCTTGTCTACTTCAATCTACTGGCTGAAGTGTCTCAGTTCGAGAAAACTGCATCCATAACACCAGTTTCTACAGGTGGTTTCCGTGAGGTTATAGAATCTAGTCTTAGAACTTTCACAGTTCAGCCTTGGCGTTAGAAACTGCTCAAGGGTGCAATGGCCAGCCCGACAGGAGCCACAAGACTGGAGATATCAAACATGAAACACACCGGGCAGCGTTACATTCTGCCAATCATGGTCCTGCTCGTCGGTTGGAGATATGCAGTTTTCCCATTCTCGACCTCATCAGGTCCTTCGATAGTTGAAGCTCAACGAGGACCATTTGAAATCGTGAAGAGGATTGACACACATGCTCATTTCATACCCCCATTCTACTTCGACTTATTGCAGAGCAAGGGCCTTGATGCTGGAGGTAGAGCTATTCCAAAGTGGAACCCTACTGAGCACTTGATTCTGATGGATTCTTTAAACATTGAAACTGCGATTCTCTCTATCTCCACGCCAGGAGCTCGCCTGCCTGGCTATACTCTCGAGGAATCGCGAAAGCTGGCCCGCGAGCTGAACGAGTATGGGCACATGTTGGCAGTCGCATATCCCGGACGCTTCCAGTTCTTTGCCACTCTTACACTTCCAGACGTTGAAGGATCAATTGAAGAAGCAATTTATGCATTAGATACGCTGAAGGCTGCTGGCGTGGTGCTTCTTGCTAATTCGGAGGGTGAGTATCTAGGCAGTAAGAAGTTCGAAACTCTCATGGAAGTATTCAACGCCAGGGACACCACCGTCTTTATCCATCCCAACAGCGTTCCAGTAAACTCAGTTGCCAGTGAAGGAGACGCAGAAGTACCACAGTTCGTTGTGGACTTTTTGCTGGACACTACGAGAGCTGTAGCGAATCTGGTTCTGAACAATGTCACTGGGAGATATACAGATGTTCACTGGCTGTTGGCTCATTCAGGAGGGTTCTTGCCATTTGCTGGGTATCGGATGTCAGGTGCTTTGCCCATAGTATCCAAAACTTCAACTGAGATGGAGGTTCTCAAGGAACTGCGCACATTCTATGTAGATACTGCCTTGTCTTCCACCCCTTCGGCCTTGCCCAGCACAATCGCATTTCTTACGCACGAGCATATGACCTTCGGTACCGACTTCCCGTTTGCTCCCAATTATGTAATAGAGCACATAACCGCCCAACTGGATAGCTTCCCTTTAACTGGATACAACAGGCAGCGGATCAATTACCACAACGCTGATAAATTGTTCCACAAACCCCTGCACTACTGGAGAACGATGTGGACGAGCACCGGATAGGCATCAACGAACTAATCGACCACTGACTGCAAGTACGTTCTTCTTGCGCCATATCATCATCGAGTTTAGTGATCTTGAGTTTGGTCCAAACGACCTGACGCTGAATAGAGTTTAGGCTGAAGTCTTGCTTATTATCAGATCAAAGATCAAATATCATCAGAACGTGGAGACGTTCTCAGACAATGTATATTCAGCCTAGTACGTTTCATGTGAGCAATGTTCATATGGAATTTCTCAAAACCTCTGCAAGGCCTTGGTAGAGTTCGCGGTTATCGAGCATGCATCCATGATCGTGACTTAGACATAGAACCAGATATAGAGGTTCTTGTCAATGCGTATCGGAACTACAATGGGGAGTGGAAACTGTAAATCTTTGGATGCTCTTAGGCTGGAATCCAGTACACAAGAGCATGTGCGTGCTCGGAGACTTTGGTGTATACTTATTCCTCTTCCTGCAATGGACTCAACAACAGATATAGGAGGAAATTGTAGACAGATCCGTACGCCATAATTCTACCATTCTGGAGATGGTGTAAAGATTTCAGGACCGGTTGTGCTGATGGTGTTTGTTGCAAGAACACAAGAACGGTTCTTGCTTTAAATGTAGAATACTGGATAGATGTGTAAAATTTTGCAAGCTATCACTGAACCCGTTGTTTTCAAGTCCACTGAAACTCTCACTGCAAAGGTGGAGACTCTTATTGGAATGTGCAGTTATTGTCTGATATCCGATTCTCAGTATAAAAGAAAATTGCCACAGATCCCTTAGTGGTTGAATTTCACGTTACATGGACAAATATGCACCTCCAATGTGCTGCCGTTTTGTTAGAACAACCGTGCTGCCATTGTGTAGCTCCGATTCTTGTGCAACAATACTGAGGGCAAAGTTAATGCGGATGGCAAATCACCGTAAAGGGCGGGCATCCTCTGTACTACTTTAACGTTGCTTTTGGAGAGCTTCAACTGCCACTACTGCAATCCTAGCTTGAACTCAACTAGTTACAGTACAGTGTAGTGCTACTGTGCGTAAGATACGTGCTGGATTACTAATCATCTAGCTCCAGACCTTCTTTATTAGACAAGCTCGCATGTAGCTTTCGTGCTGTGTTGTATGCAACATCAGGGAACATCAATCTGCTGGCCGAATCTCCATACGGCGTCTCCATCCTCCACCAGCTTGTGTCTGTACCTATTGCTGAAAAGGAATCTGCTAAACGTTTCGAAATACGATTTCAGGCACAGAGTAAATCTTAGGATCAGTGTTCTGTTGACTGCGGTGCAAGATCTTTGATATCTTGGGAAAGTTGAGTGTCACTGATCCGAGTAGATTGCGCAATCCTAATATATCAAGCTTGCCGTCTATTATCCTGGTTTGAGTTCGACGGCTAAATTAGTGATCCTAGCTACTACAAAAGCCTGTCCTGCACATAAATGACAATAGTAGTTTTGGTCTGACAAATGTAGTTTGGTCCTTCAAATGTAGTTTTGGTCCGACAGAAAGACCACGGCAATAGGGTACTCGATCATGCCTTTAACACCAGGTGGACACAAATATGGACAGGAGGTTGTTCAGGCCGATCAAGGATTTCTGGATCCAATTCTACTGCATTTCCAACAGATCAGTCCAGGTAATAGCTATTATGGGCATTTGTCTTCTAATTATTGTAAACCTCAGGAGCTTTTGCTATTGGGAAAGCTAATCGTGGTGAAGACTCGATCACGAAGTTCTAACTAGAGCTGACATTAAGAATAAGACCATGAGAACTCTCATCTTAGAATCTGCCGCAGCTCCAGTGCGTGCCCACGTGTGTTGAGATAGTTCAAGTAATCTATAGACACCTTATGTTTATAATAATCCCGATAGAGAATTCGATCTTGTACTTATACGAACATTCAACTCATTCTAAAAACCGCACCACGTGCATGAAGCATGATTACTCGTGTATCAAGCCCTCGTAGTCTCTTCGACGGATTACATTATTTCAGAGACAGTCAGGGGACGACGGGATATACTACCTGTACCACTACAATAGGTACTTTTTTTAGGGAAATTGTAAGCGCGGCTCACCGTTTCGCTCTTCCACTTCACCCTCCTGTTCTAACACTTCCAGCCAATCAAAGTGGCTAATTGTGTAAAACTGATTGCGGGCGAATGGGTGTAGAATACTTTCCACATCATGACCCGACATTGTAGCCAAGTTCAAAGATAGCGAAAGTGGTTTGATCGCTATATTTGCACCCAACATAGTACCGACATTGTAGCCAAGTTCATAACATAGCCAAAGTGGTTTGTTTGCGTCCTGTATATAACGACGACATTGTAACCAATTTCATAACATAACATAGCGAAAGTGGTTTGATTGGTTTATTTGCACCCACGTAGTGTTGACATTGTATATAGTACGGACATTGTAGCCAAGTTCATAATAGCAAAAGGGTTTGATTGGTTTGTTTGCACCCTGTATAGTACCGTACCGCGTGAGGTGAATGAGAGAAAAAGTTAAGCGGATTTACTATTTCCCTTTATTTTATCTCTACAGTAGGTGATAACTTACATAACTCCAGTAAACTATAATTTGCTATATAACTATCTACAAGATAATTATTAAAATTATAATGATAGGTATTTATTTTACTATAGTAAAGTGATGATCCTTAAAGATAAATGAGGAAAAGCTACCGCGTAGGAAGAACTATGGATGGGAAGGCCCTTATCAAGCCGCACAAAGGAGAAACAAAAAAAAAAGTAACATGGGGCTAAACCCCAATAGATTCTATATAAGCATCTAAGATATCGGAGCTAAGCAAGTTGTACAATCTCCACACATGTGGAGCATTAGAAGAATCAATCACCTAATGTGACTGTTCTATGGATTGTATGGGTCACTATCCTCGGTGGAGCGATGGACACATATTATCTAAAATATGTTTTAAAATATGAGAGTGAAAATGGTACACTTGATGGTCTCACTTGATAAACTCTCTTGCATGCTTTGACAATTGTCTCGTATGCAGTGTTCATGACTCCAAGACTAAAGAGGAACAAAGAGATGACTTCACTCTATTTTCTTATACTGGGGAGACCTTCTGACCTTTTGCTGCACTCGGCCGCCCGTCCAAGGGATAGGTAATCCCTCGAAGGTAATTAAGATATCGTGTGGCATTTTGTGTTCCTTGAGACAGGCGAGTAAGTGATCCGAGCGACTAATGCTCTGCCAATCATACGCATATGATCTGTAGTTGATTCAGGTGACCGTGTAGTTGATTCAGGTGACCGTCAGTATCTCTGTATTCTTAAGCTGGCAGTAAGAAGACGACGTGAACTCGTCTTCAAAATCTGTCTTCAGTTTATGATTTACACGGAACCAACACCGGAACAAACAGGATAATTTAGAACGCAATTATGCTGTGGGACAAGAATGCCTTGTCTCATTAAAAATGTGGCAGGGAAATGTGGCCCTTGTCTGCTGACTTCCGGAGTTTCTTAACGCGTCTTCATGATCATTGATTGCAAGTCCTTAGAATGAAAACGAGACCGCGAGATAAAACAAGAAGGATTGGACGACCCATCAAGTCGTACAGGGAAAAGACAAAGGGGTAAAATGGGGCTGGAAGTGTTAGGAACATCCAGACCACTTCCAGTCCTGATGTTATATCCTCAGACCTACTGTGTGCCTGTCAACTGGAAATTCCTAATCATTGACGCGACAATATAGAGACGGCAAAGAACTGGGACAGCAGTCGGCGAAGAGTTCGACTTTATGGCATCCACTGCCATCGATGCAAGTCCTGATGTTATGTTCTATAAAATGCTTGACCTACGAGGCGGTTTCAGATTTAGGAATTTTTCGCTTTTAGGGTACCCATACCAAGTTTTATGGGTATTCATAAACAAAAATATAAATATTTCTAAAGTTGAGAAGAAATTTGTGTGCAGAGTACCCGTAGTCGTAAATATTTTAAGGGTCATGTTTTTCGTGACCCGTCAAAACTTACCGGTAACAGGGTTTTACGGATATCCTTAAATCTTAAATGTTCATTGGGCAATTCGAACGTTAAAAAAGTCCACAGGAACTAAGTTGGAACGCTTTTGTTTTCTTCCATTCAACATTATCGTCGTCACCTTCTCTCAAGCAAGCAGAGAGAACAATTCAAGAACTCGAAAACTCCATTGGCTTCTTCTCTTGTGTTCCTGTGGCATGTTGGTTTAGCTGAATATCAAATAATCCCTGAGATCTCATCTAGTCCAGAAGTGGTCATTCATGAATAGTCGATTTGTAAAACTGAACCCTCTTCTTCCCAGAAGTCCTTTTCCTTTACCCGTTAACTGATTTACGGGACCGTTTCCCGAAACCAAAGGTTTACGGGTACTCGATGCTCTACCTATAAAAAGTTTCACTTTCAAAAAACTGAAAATCCCCTTTGTGTGGATGTGAACAGGAACTTTCTACTCATGACGCGACAATCTAGAGACGGCAAAGAACTGGGACAGTAGTCGGCGATAATTTCCAAATCCACACAACAAAAGTCCAATCCAGCTGACGTTTACAACCAGGAAGTACCGACGGGATATTCTGCACCAACACCATCAATCATGTCAGGTTTAACGAACCCCAATCACTGTCAATATTTCTTGATGGGGTCTTCCCATCCTTCGTGTTCTCTACGCGGTCGCCTTTTCCAATCACTGTCAATATTTCTTACAATGCCTAATACGTGCACTGTAAGTTATTACAGTTATATACTTTTTAAATTGCTCCGTCTTTGTTTCTTTACCAGGCGCGAGTTGGAGTTGGAACTCTGCAGTAAGAGTGGTGGTTGATGGCATGATAAGCGACAAGGCGTAGAGACTAGCGACATTATTTTGGTGTGAGTCAGATGAAATGGGTACTAGGGACTCCGATGTCAAATACTCTTTAATTCAAATGTGTACATAAATGCGTTTGTAGCTGTTTACTTCCAGCTCTGTTGTGAGCTAGCTGGAGAGTTCTCTCTAGTGAGTCAGAGTGGCAGTTCCAGTTGCGAGCCTCATGATCCGAGTCTAGCTAGTTTGAAGTTAAGTACTCATGTCGTCAATTCAAATGTGGACATAAATGCCTTTGTAGCTTTTACTTCTAACTCTATTGTGGGCTAGCTGGAGAGAACTTCTAGTGAGACAGAGTGACAGTTCCAATTGCAAGCCTCATGATCCGAGTCTAGCTTGAACCTAGGGAAGTTATAAAACTGTCAACCATGAAGCGAAACGTTAAGTTGATACGTGAGGCTGTTCGTTCTATTCGTACGTGAGCGGAAAGTGTAGCTGCTCCTTATGCGCACATCTTGAATGATACTGTTTTCTTAAATCTGGATTTTTTAATTTGGATTAGTTATTGACATGTGCAAATTATTGTTAGAAAACACAATCCTGAGAACCTCTCGCAATAACACGTCATAAACCTCATTAAGCAAATAATCAAAGGATACAGTAAATACTGTGCTTCACTTCTCGGAAGCTACCCCCACGACTGAAACAGGCTCACCCTAACACTTTATTACAATATTTATATATCGAGATAGAGTAGGACCTGTGTGCTATGGACTAACTGTATAATTCACTTTTCTAATGAAAATAGTGACGTGTGGGCATTCTAGTGAGTAGTAGAAAAGTTACTTATGGGAAGTGCCGTCAACTAAAATCAGTGTCACCAAAACAAATACTTGTGTCTACGAACACATTTAAGTTTGATCGATCCATATTTCAAAAATCCTTGCAGACCATATCATTTCACTAATGGGTAGCTGACCATGTGGATTGAAGGGTTAATAGTAATGGATAGCACGAGAATATGTAGAGATCTAGATTTGTCTCCAAAGTTTGAAATATGGATGATTAGATTATATCTGCCTAAACTTTTCAAAGAATTATGGTATTTGATCCATATTTCATACCGTTCTCAACTCAGGAATTGTTTCAAAAAAATACCTTTCTATCCTCCATCGCATATCCATCGCATATCCAATTGTCGTGTCTGTAATACTTGAGCACTTCACTATGATCCAAGTCCGGAAGGCTGTGAAGTGCTTTCAACTCTTGCTGAGGCATGAAACTCATGGAGTGTACTTGGACACATTTGTTTATTCATTGGGAGTATTTTCTACTTTCAGTGATCCAACGTTCTGTACGTTCTAGAACCCATGCATTTCAGGTTTAGATAGTTACAACTCCAATACGCTCCAATTGTCACGTTGGCTTTCCATTGGATGCATTTTGGATTATTACTTGAATGATGACTGCACATAAAGGACAGGTTGTAACCATGGAAGAATAGAAGATTTACAATAGACTTTAGTTGATCCGCAGTTGTATTCATTTGTAACTACCTCCCGGGGTCTTCACCTGATCAACTTTAAGGTGTTCTTTCTCTCAACATACTACAACCTAACACCAAATGCCATTTTCAATCTTAGCGATACAATTGCAAGTTGCTTGGTCTGTTGATGTCTACCACTTCCAGGGGCATCACTTGTCATCAACGTCAAGCTGTTCTTTCACTCAATATTCTACAACCTCACACCGGATGCAATTCTCAATTCAACCGATACAATTGCAAGCTTCCTGGTACGTTGATGTTTACAACTCCGAGGGTCTTCACTTGGTCATCAAACGTTAAGCTATTCTTTCCCTCAATATTGTACAACGTAGCACCAGATGCAAATTTGCCGATACGTCTACTGGGTTTAGGGTTTTGGGTTTGAAAAATAAAGGGTGGTCATGGCTGTGTTAAAGGTAGGCATGAGAGGACTCTATTAACCCTAAATCCTAACCCTAAACCTTTGTTTGTATTAGGAATCGGGGTTTAACACACGAAATCGAGGATTAACACAGTAAATGAGCACGCTAAAATACCGTACACTAAAAATTGAATTCAAAACGGCTCCCCAATTTTGAGTGTCTCGAAACTTCCAACTCTTGCTGCGGATCATATGAGCCCGTACCAACTTTCCTCGCTTTGCTTCCTTTATCAATAAGTTCTTCAACAGAACTAAAACTTGTGGATGTGAGAAACATTCCATCTGAAAATTGTGTCAGGCAGAATCAACAGCAGCTATGTATATAGTAAACGAACTTACCATCATTGTCATGAGCTGTCAAAACTTGGAAAACATGAGTCGATGCAACTATCTTACTTAGGAAAAGGCTACTCAAGCATAAACTCCAAAATAAACCAGAGAGAGGACAACCTGGAGGTAACCCGGTGAAATTGCGTGCCACAGCTTCAAGTGTGCCAACTTCAGGACTGGAGACCTGACCATCTCATCCTCCAACTCTGCAAGAAAAAGATCAAACAAGCAAGTTCGGCCAGAAAGTATCAGGAAAATGAAAAACTCAAGTAGGATGGAGATAATGGAGGTCGCTCAGCCAAGGCACATCATCAAAGATGTTGTGAGTAAGGGTGATCTTCCCTTACCTGGAAATAGTGTATCATTGGGAGAAGATAATTTGTTTTCTCCCTTATATGTTCCAAACATGCTCCTTCTGAAATTGAGAAGAAACCGTAATAACTTTTGGTCATTGTATCCTAATTCAGAGCTCAATGACTAAATCTTTTGCAAAAGAGCTTCAAATTTTAAAACACCCAAAAACCACCTCGGAAAAAGCTTTCTTAGTTTACAGAGAAGCTAACATCTGATTGGGCAGGGAAACACTAGGGTACTGCGATTTGATTAAAATACATGGTCTTTTGAGGGTAAACACTCTGGCATAGGGCCGGGAAAACATCCTCCATGCCATGATCTCCAAGCCGGCATGTTCTCCCAAAACGGGTCCACGCCCCATTAACATCCGGCATAGAATTGCAAAAATTTCGAGGTTAATTGTGACACATAATCTTCCCTTCTTATTAACGGACTTCATTGACTTATGACCTATTCAAAACCTATTGACTAACCGACCAAACCATTAGGGCACAAATATTGACTATGAAAATAAGGGATATATCCATCGAATATGCAATTTAAGGAAGATACTCTGAACCCAACATGGAGAGCATAGAACTACATTGGCAGTCAAACAGTGAATGGTGGCCAATTGGAGCAAAATTCCATTGGAAAATTGTAGCAGACACAGAATCAACATCTGCAGCTGTCTATGTAGTAAACGAACTTCCCATCATCGTCATCAGCTGTCACAACTTGGGAAAAATAAGTCGCACAATTCAAGGATCTTACTTAGGAAAGGGCTACTCAAGCACATACTTCCAAATAAACCAGAGAGAGGACAACCTGAAAGAGCGTGCCATAGCTTCAAGTGTGCCAACTTCAGCGCTGGAAACCTGACTATCCCATCCTCCAAACTCTGCAAGAGAAAGATCAAATAAGCAAGTTCGGCCAGAAAGTATCAGGAAAATTGAAAAACAAAAGTAGGATCGAGAAAATGAAGCTCGCTCAGCCAGAGCACACATTAAAGTCGCTGTGAGTAAGGGTGATCTTCCCTTACCTGGAAACAGTGTATCATGAAGAGAAGATAATTTGTTTTGTCCCTTATATGTTCCAAACATGCTCCTCCTGACATAGAGAAGAAACCATTATCTTTTTGCCTTCGTATCGTAATTGAGAGCTCAACGACTAAATCTTTAGCATAAAAGATTCAAAATTGAATACAACCAAAAACCACCTCGGAAAAAGATTTCTTAGTTTACAGGAAAGCTCACATCTGTATGGGCCAGGAAACGCTGGGCTACGCAGATTTGATTAAAATACCTGTTCTTTGAGGGTAAAAACACTTTGGCAATGCGCCGGAAAAACATCCTCCCTGTCATGAAAGCATCTCCAAGCCGGCACGTTCGGGAGGAAAGGGCTACTCGGCCAGGAAACGGTGGCCTATTGGAGAAAGATTCCATCAGAAAATTGTAGCAGACACAGAATCAACATCTGCAGCTGTCTATGTAGTAAACGAACTTACCATCATCGGCATGAGCTGTCACAACTTGGGAAACATATGTCGCACAATTCAAGGATCTTACTTAGGAAAGGGCTACTCAAGCACATACTTCCAAATAAACCAGAGAGAGGACAACCTGAAGATAACCTGAAAGAGCGTGCCACAGCTTCAAGTGTGCCAACTTCAGGGCTGGAAACCTTACCATCTCATCCTCCAAACTCTGCAAGAGAAAGATCAAATGAGCAAGATAGGCCAGAAAGTATCAGGAGAATTGAAAAACAAAAGTAGGATCGAGAAATGAAGTTCGCTCAGCCAGAGCATATCATTAAAGTCGCTGTGAGTAAGGGTGATCCTCCCTTACCTGGAAACAGTGTATCATGAAGAGAAGATAATTTGCTTTCTCCCTTATATGCTCCTAACATGCTCCTCCTTACATTGAGAAGAAACCGTTATAACCTTTTGCCTTCGTATCGTAATTGAGAGCTCAAGGACTAAATCTTTCGCATAGAAGCTTTAAAATTGAATACAACCAAAAACCACTTTGGAAAAAGCTTTCTTAGTTTACAGGAAAGCTCACATCTGTCTGGGCCAGGAAACGCTGGGCTACTGAGATTTGATTAAAATCCCTGGTCTAAGATGGTAAAAACTCTTTGGCAAAACGCCGCAAAAACATCCTCCCTGTCATGAAAACATCTCCAAGCCGGCATGTTCTCCCGAAACTGCTCCACGCCCCGTAAACATCCTGGACGTATTAGCAAAAAGTGAGGCTGATTATGAGACAGGATCTTCCCTTCTTTCTAACAGCTATGATGAGAGATATGAGAACTAACGCCTCTCATGGCCCCGGGTTACGTTGAAATCCATCCCGTGATAAGCGGTGTGAAAATCGTGACAACTCAGTGACTTTGAGACACCATTCAGCCAACTTCCACTTTGAGGAGACAAATTATTTCTCAACCAAACCAGGAGACACTGTTGGAAACTCCCCTTTCGTTGACCATCAGGATTACAGACAAAACATGCTCGAATGAAGCTGTAACCGCGTCGAAATTCTGCCACAAATAGTTTTCGAGATACTGGCTAATCTCCAGGACGATAATCGCTGTAGCGGTACTGTCTTGTTCCCACACTGGTGAGAGTAAGTTCCGTCCTGTATATGTCAACCACCAGCTCCGCACTGAACGGCGGCTTCGACTTGTCACCTTTGGTAACCGACCAGTTCGCCTCTGCAATTTTCTAGATTTTAAGAATCTCATGAGCCTAATTGCCTTCCCAGGCATCGGTCCAAGCTTCTGCTCTACAAATTTTTCTAAAGTCTCCGGTAAAGGAACCACCGGTGGGGTCGCATACTCGGCAACTTTGGCCTTCTTGACATGCGTGAAGGTTCGACGGAACCGCCGCCATATTGGTTTCCTTCTCCTTCAATCTCCAACGATCTAGCGAAGTCCACACCGGATATTCAACCGGTCTTCTAACCTCCCGCTGCGCAACAAACAACGGAAGCAGCTTCGTTCCTGCTCTGCTCGGTCGCAGTGGAATATATTGTGTAAATGGCGCCACATCTCCCGCTGCAATCAGTGTCATAAAAGCTCAAGCCTATACTATCGACCTCACCCAACACTCGAGCACCGCATTGCGCGAGCCCTCTCTTTCACGTTGTCAAATTGTTCGATGGATCTATACTGCAGCCACCACCCCAAACCGTAAAATCCGGCAAGGGCTGGCCTTTGCCGCAAGGTGTCTAGTCACTGGAATCCGCCAAACGCCCGTCCGTCTACTCCGCCGTGACATCTGAAACCGACTGCTGCTAAGGATCGCCACTGCCGCTAAGGAGTTTAGTTTTCACTAATCTGGTATAATATCGAGAGACTAGTAGGACGCGTTCCTACGGACACGCCATTTTTTTTGTTTTTATAGTACCTGAAATGTTTCATATCAGTTCAACTTTGTAATCCATTGTAATATGCTATGGGTTTGCCTTGTGACCCCAGCATAATTCCTTGCTTGCGGATAATACTTCGATGCAAAGCAGAGTAAAGACACATGAGACATTGAGCTCATTGAGCTTCGCATTGAGATTGCGTAAAGAAGAGAGTATTAAGAAACTGAATAGCAGAGCAACACACAGCGAGAATAAAATTGTACTTAATAGAGTTACAAAAACCTGGATATGCTTCTTGAACATGATGAACTCTCTTTCTTATATTACGAAAATGATGTTATAAAAGAAAATCATTCATTATAACCTATCTGACTGGATAATGAACCATGTCCCTATAGTACCTATAACGGCTCATGCGTTTTGAAGATCATAGGAAAAACATAAGCTGAAGAAGATGTTCTTGACACACAGGAACTGCTATTTGTGGAATTCTCATGTGCCTCGAATTGAGTTTTTGATTGCCTCTTTGGCTTCGTCAGCTTACAAGCAAGAGCCAAGAGCCAAAATTTAAGTGTGCCGAACTCTTTAGTGATGGGTCTAATAAACATGTAGTTGGTATGCTTTCAAATATTCAGTGTCTGGACGGAGGTCCGCGACATGACAGTGAGAGCAAATATATGTTCACGAAATATAACATGCATGGTTCAAGTACAACGCCAATATTGCAAGCTTCTTGAAATTGCCCATCATGGTTCTCAAAAAGAATATTAAATATATCAAAGTGGTAAATATGAAGCTACCACAAAGTCCTTGTGAAAAGCAACTACTTCCTGAGCAGCAATTTTCCAGAGAACTCCATCAATTCCACCCCTCGCCACCTGCACATAATGCAAGACAAAGGTGAAATCATTCACAACAATGAGAGTAATGCAAGCACTATAGGAGCATATTTGAGCAATGAGATCAGAAGCACTGCAGTAGAATATTGATAACTCATGGGGGCTGAGAGTCATGGCTCATAATCTTACCGCGTATTGACGTCAGTCTGTATAGGTGATTGTAACGTCTCATTTGCCATCTCGGTGCAGCTCTCGACTAATTTTTGTGCAGAAGGAGGAGAAGCATCTAGAGGTAGAGAGCAGCAAGGAGAGATTAGTTGACTCGGACGTGGATATCCTAGGTGCCACTACCATGGTTGAGGGTGATAGGGTTCAGTTTCAAAATAAGGCACAAGAGTTAGCATTTGCTAAGGAAAGGTGCGAGAGTGCACATGTTTAGGTAGAGAAGAGTGAGAGTAGTCTAGCTCACTTGAAGGCTTGTGTAGCTTATCTTGGACGGAGACCACGTACTATTACTCGCCCAACCTAGACCCATAGTGAAATATAGATCCAGACCAATGACACCTTTAGTGCACTTTGACTTTAAATTCTTCTCTTGTAGACTTTTCTGCCTATAGGAGACTCATTTTGATTTCATTAGTGCACTATGACTTTAAATTCTTCTCCTTGAACCTATGTTTGTTTGCACTAACTTTCCTTTTATTAGCACTCAATTTCTTCTCAATTTCAACTTTCATCTTCTTTGTCTCTAATTTAACACATTCAACTTCTATTTTCATCAATGTTTTCTCTCTTTTCCTCATGTTGGTGGCTTCTAGTTCATCTAGTCATATCCTCTCTTTGGATTCTATAGTATTTCCTTCAATATGGTTATTTTTTCTAAATCTTGAGATAATGACATACTAGGTGACATCCGGGATACCTTACTTGTGGATATTCCACCTTTTCTCCTTCTTGGTCAAGGGAAAGTGCACTCTGACCCATCCCCTATAGAAGTTAGTGGAAGTGGTGTAATGAAAGGTGAGTCCTCTATTGGTGCAACAAATTGTGACTCCTCCTTGGTTGATCGAAATCCATTACCCATGTAAACATTAAGTATACTTTCCACTCCTTGGGTGTTTGGGAAAAATTGTGGGCACGAGTCCAAGAGAACGCCTCAAGGGGAGATAGGAATTGAGAGCTCTTCTTTGCACCTTCATGGACCTCCTCCATGCCAACCTCACTTGAATTGGGATTTAAATCTCCCAAACTTACAATAGCAGGTGGACTAAAGTTTACTATGTTCTTGGACATGGCTTCTATTCTATTCTATTCTATATGCACATTCCCTTCAATTTATCTTCTATAGGTCTACACCCTTTGCCATATTCCTTCTTTGTGAGACCTTCTCTATTAGACTTTTTCTTCATCTCCCAAGTTTCTTTGCATAATTTCATCTATAGCCAACTTGATTGGACGTTTTAGGTCATACCATTTCAAGATTGGTGCATATAGTAACGTCTCTTTTAACTCTTGAAAGGTCAATTCTTGTGTGGTTCCACACATCCACTTCTTCTCCTTTCCCAATAGTGTTGTTAGAGGCTATGCAATCTTGGAGAAGTCCTTGAAAAATTGACGATAAAACCTCATCAATCCTAAGAAACACTTGAGTTGAGTCTAATCTTTTGGAGCACTCCATTTTTGAATGACCTCTATTTTATCTATTAGCACTTGGATACCTTCTTCACTTACTCTATGGCCTAAGTAGTCTACTTCAAATTTTCCAAACTTGCACTTTGAGATTTTGGTATACAATTGATTCTATCATAGAATCTAAAGGACTTCTTGCAACTATTGTTTGTCCTCTATCATTTTCTTGTTGTAGACTAAGATGTCATCAAGGAAATTGATAAAATTTTGTCCAATTATGGATCAAATATGTCATTCATCAAACTCATGAAAGTGGTTAGAGCATTGGTGAGGCCAAACGGCATCACCAAGTACTCAAAGTGACCATACCTTGTTTGAAAGGCAATTTTTTGTATATCTTCCTTTGCAAATCTTGGTTTGGTTTTAACCACTCCATAGATCAAGTTTAATGAAGTGCCTTGCTCGATTGAGTTGATCAAAAAATTCATCCATGTGAGATAATGGGTATTTATTCTTCATTTTTTGTTGATTTAGTCCTTGGTAGTCAATGCACATGTGCATTATTCTATCCTTCTTCTTCACAAACAATAAAAGAGCTCCACATAGTGATACATTGGGTTGGATAAACCTTTTCTACAACATATCCTCAATTTGAGCCTTACACTCCTCCAACTCATGATGTGATAGTCAATATGTGGCCTTACAAGGAGATATCTTTCCACGAAGTATCTCAATTTTATGATCTACTCTCCTTTTTGGTGGTAAACTTGTGGGTAACTCATCCAAAAAGACATCTTGATGTCTTACCAATAGATATGGTTCTTATGACATACAGAGATAGCTCCTACCTTTGTGATCTTTCTTTAACCCCAAAGATCTTCCATTCACTAGTTCTCACTACTTTCTTTCTCAAATCCACCATGAGGTTGTAGTGATCCATCCATGGCATGCCTAGATTGCATCATAATGAGCTGATTGTAGCACCCACCACTCAATTATTTCTTGATACTATCCTATAGAGAGTACTACCTTTCTAAGTAATGACTCAATCCTTTTTGTCTGACCATTAGGCAATTCTACTTTGTCATTCTCATCCTTCTCTAGTTCCATCTCCAACCTTATTGCAACCAAGCAAGATAAGAAATTCTTTGTTGCTCTAGGGTCTATCAACACTCTCACACAGTTTTAGGACTTCATTTACAATAATTAATTGTGTGTTTGTCTTCCTCCACCTTTGCATACTTGTCCTCTTCCCCCCCCCCCCCCCCCACTTATAATCTTCTTCACCAAGCCCGTAAGGCCATGAGGTACATTTACTGGTGATCTTCATTCTCCAATGGAATTTCTACATCTTCCTCTTTGATTTGTCTCTCCATGTGGTTTAGAGGTTGCTTGTATTGAAGTCAAGGGTCTCTAAGATGACAAGCATGGCAATTGATGGCTATGTGCTCAATTTGGCTATAACTGTAGCAATGTTATTGTTCTACTCAAGCCTCTTCTCTCCATGGAACTCCTTCTCTTCTTTCTTCAGTCTGTCCTTGTTCTTCTTGGAGTGGTCTTACTCCTCAGTCTCAAAACCAAATGTTGCCCAATTCCATAAGAACTGGTCCCCCAAAATGGTATGTCTCAGCCCAATAGTTTTGCATTAGTGTTAGTGCTTCACCTCCTCCAAGTCTCTCTACTATTCTTTGAGTGCAATCAATGGCTTCAAAAATAGTGCAATGATTTGTTATCACTACTTCTTGACAAATCCGCTCTTTAAATCCTCTTTTGAAATTGTTGAGAGCTTTGGTTGGTCTCATATTGGTTTTGCAACCTGGAGATCAAGAAATGATTCCACATATTCTTGCATGCATTCTTCTACTTCAACCCCTAGAGTCTGGTTTGGGCCATTTGCATAGAATCCATCGATTGGAAGTTCTTGCGCAACTCTTCTTGCATGGTTGTCCAAGTGACTCCTCTTCTTTTTACCAACAATGATCATTCCCAAGCATCATACCATGTGAGTGCTTTATTGGTCAAGTACCTACATGCAAACATCCCTACAGAATAATCAATGATCTTAGTTATGAACAATCAAAGGTATAGATTCATTCTTGAAATCCCATTTTCCACAACTTCCATGGAACGTTGTCACTTGTAAGGCTCGATGTTGCATGTCTTTTCATTTGTAGTAATAGTGTGGCTTGGTTGTTGACTGAGATTGATATCCTCAACATGAGTAACTCTCCAAGTACTTTGATTGCTGGTGCTGATTGTTGGGATGGCTCCCTTTCTTGCATTACTTGATCATTCTTGATGGTACATACTTGATTTGCAATTCCTCCATGGTCATCTTGATCTCTTGAATCTTGTTCAACATCCACTACATTCTTTGCATCAACTCTTGCAATTATAGATCCATGATTCCTACACATAGCCAATGTTCAATTGCTACTTTCTACTTCAATAGAGAGTTAATATGATCACTCGAGAGGGAGCACAAACTATTGGAACTACCATTGGGACCTCAGAAGCTATCACTTGTTGATAATATTCCTCACCAAAATTGTGGACAAGAAAATCCCTAAATATCACTTTTGGTCTAACCACATAAGGAATTTCTACTTATGAATTGAAAGGGTGAGTATTTGGCACATTCATATTCATAACATCATAACAGAATGTAGATTGCCAAGTCCCACTCTCTATCATATACCACCACAAGTAGAATCATTGGGTTTGGAGAATTATAATACCAAGAGCTAACCATATGATCTAGTTGTGAAATTTGGTTTGGTAACATCTAGAATGATATTATATATGATGGTCAAAATAGATCAGATAGAAGTATCACCAAAAGAGTACTTCTACTAATAGTGCAAAAACCAAAATAGACTTGCGAGCCTTAGAACCAATAGCTAGATATATGCTTTAAAGGTGAGAATTGGTTTGGTAACATCTGGAAGGATGTTACACATGATGGACTGAACAGATCAGAAAGAGGTATCACCAAAAGGGGACTTCTACTAATAAAGTAGGAATTGAAATATGCCTGAAATCTTTGAAGGCAATTTTGGAGGCCTAAACGGATGAATTAGGCCTCAAAAATGTGCACTTTTCTCCCCCCCTCCAAGCAAAGGAAATTTGGGCCTTCCCTCCCCCATGTTTTGTCTTGTCGAGAGCTTTCCAACTATACCTTATATGATTCTAAGACTCCTACAGGAAGATTCCATAAAAGATTCCCTCTGGTCAAAGCTTGTTTGACCAACCAGATGGGATCTAGACCGACATGCCACCCATCCAAGTAAGTAATCCAAGGGTGGATCTTGCTGACATGTCACCTATGTGTGTGCCTAATCCTATGGTGGAGCTTCCTTGGAGGAGATCCTCTTTGTCTATATAATAAAGAGAAGGTGCTCCTTTGGAGCACCAAATGTTTGAGTGTATAATTTTTGTTTTCTCTCTTCTCTTGTCCTCAGAGTATTACAAAGGTATTAGAGTGAGTTTCTTAGTCCAAGAGAATGGATTGCCCCTCTTGGAAGAGCACGAACTACTGAAATTGAGTAATTTGAGGTGGAGAACATAGAGTAATTGCTAGACTTAGGAAGGACTTTAGAGAGCGGATGGGATAGATGCACCGGGAGGACAATTTCTTGCACCTAGCTTTCCATTCCTGAATCCATTCCACATCAAGGTTATGTACATCTAGTGTGAGCAAATGAGTGTATCGCTAGTTTATCACTTTGGTGCAGAATTCATGGACAGGGTGATGAACTCACCAAACCCGGTGATTCTACCTGTTATGATATATGATAGAGAGTGGGATTTGAAAATCTACATTCTATTATGATGATATGGACGTGAATGTCCCAAATCCTCTCCTTTTCAATACTCAAGTAGAAATCCGTTATGTAGTGAGACCAAAAGTGATGTTTATAGATTTTGTGGTTAAGAATCTTAGTGAGGAGTATTGTCAATGAGTGATAGCTTTTGAGGTCCCAATGGTAGTTCCGATAGTTTGTGCACCTTCTAGATTGATCATATTGACTCTGTATTGAAGTAGACATTAGCAATTGAGTGTTACAGGAACCATGGATCTACAATTGCAAGAGCTGGTGCAAGGAATGCAAGGGATGTTGAATGAATTTCAAGAGATTAAGATGACCATGGAGACATTACAAAGTAAAGTGGAGATCCTCAGGAACGATCAAGCCATGCAAGAAGAAGAGTTGTCTCAAAACCTGGTACTTGCGGCTGAAGTACTTGGAGAGGCACTTGTGCCTACAAACCCTATCAATGATGAAGCCACATTGCTACTCCGGATGAAGAAGACTTGCAACATCAAGCCTTACAAGGGGCAGCGTATGATAGGAGTAGTGGAAAATTGGATCTTGAGAATGAATTGATATTTCCGATTGTTCTCAACAGAGATCATAAAGCATGTTGTAGGCGTGTTTGCATGTGAGTACTTGACTGATAAAGCCCTCACATGGTATGATGCGTGGGAACAATCTATGTTTGCAAAAGAGAAGGGATGTCACGTAGACAACAATGCAAGAAAGGTTGTTGAAGAATTCTTAATTGGTGGATTTTGTGCAAATAGCTCAAACCCGACTATAGGGATTGAGACAGATGAACAACATACAAGAGTATGTGGATCTACAAGTTGCAATAACCAACATGAGTCGAGTAGAGGCTCTTGATAATTTCAAATGAGGGTTAAAGGAGTGGATTCGCCAAGAAGTCATGGTGCAAAATCCTTGCACGGTATTTGAAACCACTGCTTGTGCGTAGAGAATAGCAAGAGCATTAGGTGGAGGTGAAGGAGTAGTTCCACCTCAACATTATGGACAGAAATGCCACACATAGGTGGACCAGTACCGATGGAATTGGGCAACTTTTGATTTTGAGATCAAGGAGCACAACTGCTTCAAGAGGAGCATGGACGGGTAGAACAACAAAGAGATGGAGTCCCATGAGGAGAAGGAACTCAAGGGGAACAAAGCCGTTGTTACAATTGTAGCCGTATTGGGCACATATCTACCAATTGTTGCACTCATTTGCCTAAAGGCCATCGGCCTTTGTACAAATGATCTTTGAACAACATGGAGAGGCACATTGAAGAGGAGGAAGTGAAAATCACTTTGGAAAATGAAGATTGCTAGTAAATGCACCTCGCGGCCTTACTAGCTCAATAAGGAAGCATAGAAGCAAGGGAAGGAAGAAGACTAATGCGCAAAGATCCCAAAAGGTAACCTCATAATTGATTGTCGTGAATGGAGTCCTAAAAGGCAATCAAGTGAGAGTATTAATCGATCCAAGAGCAACAGAGAATTTCTTATCTTGCTCTTTAGCAATAAGATTGGGAATGGATCTAGAGAGAGATGGAAGTGAAGAAGTAGAGTTTCCTAATGTGCAAATAGAGAGGATTAAATCATTACCTAAATGGGTAACACTCTTTGTAGGAGAATATCAAGAAGCAATTGAGTGGCGAGTGATACAATTAGCTCGTTATGATGCAATCTTATGCATGTTATGGATGGAGCATTACAACCCTATGGTAGATTGGAGGAAGAAAGTAGTGAGAACCCACCAATGGTCATCATTGGGGTTAAAGAAAAATCACACAAGTAGGAACTGCTTCTATATGTCATAGGGACGGCAATTGTCTGTGAGATTGTTGCCGTCCTTATAGATAGATGTTTCATGGGTCTAATAAGAGAAGTCCAGAGTGCACAACTTGATGGATAAATTCCTGAGAAATTGAAGGCTATGGTAGATGAATTTCAAGATGTCTTTCCCAATGATCTACCCTCAAGATTACCACCAAAAAGGAGAGTAGATCATAAAATTGAGACACTCCCGGGGAAGACACCTCCTTGTAAGGCCCCATATTGCCTATCACCTCATGAGTTGGAGGAGTGTAAGACTCAAATTGAGGAGATGTTGCAGAAGGGGTTCATCCAACCTAGCATATCACCATATGGGGCTCTTGTTTTGTTTCTGAAGAAGAAGGATGGTACAATGCGCATGTGCATTGACTATCAAGGTCTCAATCAGCAAACCGTGAAGAAAAAATACCCCTTACCTTGCATTGATGACATGTTTGATCAATTCTATGGAGCTAGATACTTCACCAAATTAGACTTGCAGAGCAGTTACAATCAAATCCAAATTGCAGAGGAAGATGTTTACAAAACTACCTTTCAAACTAGGTATGGCCACTTTGAGTATCTTGTGATGCCTTTTGGCCTCACCAATGCACTTGCCACTTTCATGAGTCTAATGAATGACATATTTCGTCCATTCTTGGGTAAGTCTGTTATTGTCTTCTTGGACGATATCTTATTATACAATAGCACAATGACAAAACACAAACAACATCTACAAGAGGTCCTCTAGATTCTAAGACAAAATTGATTGTACGCCAAAATCTCAAAGTGTGAGTTTGGCAAGTCTGAAGTAGACTATGTGGGGCATAGAGTAAGTGCAAAGGGCATTCAAGTATTGACGGATGAAATAGAGGTCATTCAAAAATGGAGTGCACTAGAAGATCAGACTAAACTCAAGAGCTTCTTGGGGTTGACAAGATTCTATTGTAGATTTTTCAAGGACTTCTCCAAGGTTGCACAGCCTTTAACGACACTACTTGGCAAAGGGAAGAAGTGGACATGGGGAACCGCACAAGAGATGGTCTTTCAAGAATTGAAAGTCACCTTGCTACATGCACCAATCTTGAAGTGGTATGACCCGAAACATCCAATCAAGTTAGGTATAGATGCATCAGGTGTAGCAATAGCAAGTTTACAGCAAGAATGGCATGACCAATGGCATCCAATTACATATTTCTCTTGAAATTTTTTACATGACAATCACCTACATGGAAGGTAAGAAGCAACTTTCATATGCATTTACCCGCATGCCAATGGCAAACAACTTGGTGGTAGAGGTTAAGATTAACCTTGAATTCTAGCCAAAGATTCAGGCTGCTGCAAAAATTGATCCACAAATTGTAGAAGCGCAATCATCCAAAGGCATCACCAGCACCTAAGGACTCACCTTTTGTGATGGTAGATTATGGATTCCAAATGTCCCAAAATTATGCACCACCATTCTAGCAGAATGTCATGATTTGGCCATTGCAGGTCATGTCGGAGTAGACAAGACCTTGGATGTAGTCTAGCGCCATTACTATTGGCCCAAGATGAGCAATGATGTGATGGACTATGTGCAAAGCTACCTACTTTTTCAACAGAACAAAGCTTCTAATCATGCTCTTGCAGGGCTCCTTCAACCTCTCCCCACTCCTACACAACGTTGGGAACAACTAAGTATGGATCTCGTTTGTGAATTACCCAAGATCACCTTAGGGTTTGACTCCATCATGGTCTTTGTGGACTAGCTCAGCAAAATGATTCATGTACACCCTACCACCAAGGATGTGACCATTCCACAACTAGCTCAATTATACTTAGATGTAGTCTTCTCTCACCATAGCTTGTCTAGAGTACTCATCACCGATAGAGGCACTCAATTCACCAATTTGTTTTGGTGAACACTCTTTGGTTTCTTCAAAACCAAGTTGACCATATCTATAGCTTACCACCCACAAACAGATGGCCAAATAGAGCGGTATAATTGCACGATTGAAAACATGTTACGCGGCTTCACCTTAGAAGAGCAAGAGAGGTGGGACACCCTACTCACGTTGATGGAATTCACTAACAACAATTCAGTGAATGCATCCACCCATGTCACTCCATTCTTCCTCATGTATGGTGAGCATCCCTTCACATCTTCTAGCTTGATGAAGATCCGTCTAGTGGCTACCAAGGTCAATGTAGTCAACATATTTGTTTCTAGAATCCAACAAGGTGTGGAGAGCGCCAAGCATAGATTACAGATCGTGCAAAATCAACAAAAGCAGTATGCTGATGCACACCATAGGCACATGGAGTTCAATGTTGGGGATCAAGTGTAGCTATCAACAACCAACCTCACATTAGTTGGACCTCGTAAGCTCAGACCTTATTTTATTAGACCTTTCTCGATTCTTCATCACATCGGCGTTGTGGCCTATCACCTTGAGCTACCACCAAACATGAAGATCCATCCAGTCTTCCATGTTTCCCTATTATGCAGATATTCTTCCTGATTAGGCTAGGGTCATTCCACACAAGACATTTGACCTTGTCCAACACTCATTGATGGCTTAGAGGAATATGAAGTGGAGTGTAATCTCCAAAAATGCATGCGTAGTACTCGCCATCCATGGGTGGACTATCTAGTATAGTGGAAAGGTTACCCCCTCTATGAAGCAACCTAGGAGCCCGCTGCCAATTTGACACATGCATCGGTGTTGGTGCAAGCATTTGAACAACAATTGCACAACGAGGACGTTGCGTCTTAAAAGGAGGGAGGTCTATAATACCAAGAGCTAATCATATGATCTAGATGTGAAATTCAATTTAGTAATATCTAGAATGATATTATAATGATGGTCAAAATAGATCAGACAGAAGTATCATCAAAAGAGTACTTCTACTAATAGGGCAGAAACCAAAATAGACTTGAGAACCTTAGAACCAATTGCTAGATATATGATTTAAAGGTGAGAATTTGTTTGGTAATATCTGGTAGGATGTTATACATGATGGAATAAATGGATCAAAAAGAGGTATCACCCAAAAGGGGACTTCTACTAGTAGAGTAGAAATTGAAATATGCTTGAAATCATTGAAGGCAATTTCGGAGTCCTAAATGGATGAATTAGGCCTCAAAAATGTGCAAACGCCCCCCCCCCCCCAAAAGGAGGAAAGACTAGCCTTCCCTTCTCCATGGTTTGTCTCATTGAGAGCTCTTCAATTGTACCTTACGTGATTTTGAGACTCCTACAAGAAGATTCCCTAAAAGATTCCCTCCAATCAAAGCTTGTTTGACCAACCAGATAAGACCTAGACCAACATGTCCTCCATCCAAGTAAGTAATCCAAGGGTGGAGCTTGCTGACATGTCACCTATGTGTGTGCCTAATCCTATGGTGTAGCTTCCTTGGAAGAGATCTTCTTTGTCTATATAATAAAGAGAGAGTGCTCCTTTGGAGCACCAAATGTTTGATTGTGTAATCTGTGTTTTCTCTCTTCTCTTGTCCTTGGAGTATTACAAGAATTCATCATTATGTCCATGAATTATGCTCCAAAATGATGAATGAGAGATACTGTCATTTGCTCATGTTTGGTGCACATAATCTTGATATGGACTGGATTCAAGAATGGAAAACTAGGTGCAAAAAATTATCCTCCAAGTGCCTCCATCCCATCCTCTCTCTAAGACACCCCCAAGTCTAACAATTATGTTATGTTTTCTCTCCTCTAAATTACTCAATTTCAATAGCCTGTGTTCTTCCAAGAAGGGTGATTTACTCCTTGGGCAAAAACACTTACTCTGACACCATTGTAATACTTCAAGGACACAAGAACTCTTAAGGGAGATACAAGAGAGAAAACACAAAATTCACACTCAATACTCCGATGCTCTAGATGAGCACCTTCTCTTTATTATAAAGCAAAGAGAGGATCCACTCAAAGGAAGCTCCACCCTAGGATCAGATACAAGGATTGGTGACAGTAAGGGAACTTCATCTTGGGGTGATCAACCCAATGAAAAGATGGCATAACAACTTCCCTTTGGATGGGGTGATCAAGAAAGGACAAGCAAGAAAAAATGGACAAGGTGCAAACTACAAACTGGGAAGGGAAATACTTTGGGGCTGGTGACCAATGTGACAGATTGAATCTTCACCTTTAGGAGCTTGTGCAGTGAGATGTCATTTGTGAATGTGATTTAATGAATTTTTTTTTGTTGCTAAAAGTGTTTTGCATAAGGGTACTCTACCCTCTTTTGGGAATTGTCATGCCCAAGAGGTTAAATACATAACAATAGCCGACTTGTGACAAAGTGACATTTTCCTTTCACTCCTAGCTAATTCCAAATTGTATCCTCGTGGGAACAACTTGTTCTTGCAAGTACTTCAATACTACTCGACTAACTGCTATTAATTTTAACTTGATGTGGAGTCTAAACCAAGTTGGTATGCAATTTTCCTTTGAATAGCTACAATGTGAAGCATGATAGATTTTGACTAACTTTGGTGTTTGAGTTCTTGCTTGCGTGTGCTAGGAGTTTGATAATAGTGCGCAAAGACGTTGAGCAACAAAAGGAGTCTACCAAAGAATTAGTACCTACAGAGGAGGTTGATGGCCCTCTTTAAAACAGAAAAATAAGAGGATGAAGAAAAGGAGGTTGAAGGAGAAGACATCTAGGATATGGAGGAGGATCATGGACTCAAAGAAGTAAGAGGAGTTAGCTAGAAAGATCTGGCAGTTTTGAGACAAGAATTACTAATAGTTGGAGGTTTTGGGAAGGTATTATGCATACAAGTAAACTAATTGATACTATGATCATATTTGTAGCAAGATTATCTTCTTGCTCATAGAGGAGTCTCTCTCTCTCTATCTAACAATCTATCCTACTCCTCTAAGCTCTCCAATCTACTTTCATGGTCAAGCACTAATCTCTCTTGCTCCTCTACACTCTCCAATCTACTCTTGCACTCAATCATTAATCTCTCTTGCTTCTCTACACTCTCCAATCTACTCTTGCACTCAAGCACTAATTTCTCACGCTCCTCCATACTCTTCGATCTACTCTCTTGCTCAACCAAAATTCTCTCTCCTTCCTCAACCACTATGTAATACTCCAAGGATAGAGAAACCTAATAGAGAAAATATGAATTCCATACTCAAACTCCCATGCCCCAAAGGAGCACCTTCTCTTTATTATATAGCCAAAGAGGATCTCCTCCAAGGAAGCTCCACCATAGGATTAGGTACATGGATAGGTGACCTATCAGCAAGCTCTACCCTTAGATTACTTGCTTGGATTAGTGACATGTCACTCTTGGTCCCATCTGGTTGGTCAAATAAGCTTTGATCAAAGGGAATATTTTAGGGAATCTTCCTATAAGAATCTCATAATAACATGGGTGAGGTCCCATTGGAAAGCTCTTGATGAGAAAAACCTAGGAGGAGGGAAGGCAAACATTTTCTCCAATGGGAGCGAGTTTATATACATTTTTGAGGCCTAATTTATCCATTTAGGCCTTTGAAATTGCTCTGAAGTTTTTAGGCCTATTTTGGCTTTTGCCCTATTAGTAGAAGTGCTCTTTTGGTGATACCTCTATCTAATTTACTAAGTCCATCATGCATAACATCCTTCCATGTGTTAACAAACCAAATTTCATCTCTAGATCATATGTCTAGCTATTGGTATTACAAACCTCCCTCCTTTTAAGACGTAACGTCCTCGTTGCAAAGCTGTTGCTCAAAAGATTCACTAACATTGGTGTGTGGGTCAAGTTGGCCGTTGGCTCCCATGTTGCCGCATAAAATGGGTGCCCTTTCCAATGTACTATCCTTGTAATCCATACAAGGATGGTGAGTACCCCGGATGCGCTTATGGAGAACGAGTTCGTCTTCATACTCCTCTATGTCATCAATGACTGATGTACAAGGTCAAATTTCTTGTAAGGAAGGAAAATTTTCTGGTCAGGGTGCCTATCTGCATAATAAGGAGACATGGAATACTAGATGAATCTTCATGTGAGCTAGTAGTTCAAGTGGTAGGCTACTATGCCAATTCAATGAAGTATGGAGAAAGGTCCAATAAAACGTGGTCTGAGCTTGCAAGGGCCAACTAATATGAGCTTGGTTGTTCATAACCAGAGTTGATCCCCCACATCAAACTCCAAGTGATGGCGGTGTGCATCTATATATTGTTTTTGTCTATTTTGAGCAATCTACAAATTGTTTTTGGTGTTCTCCACTCCTTGTTGGATTTTGGAAACAAAAGTGTTGACATCCTCTAGCTTGCTATCCATCGGGTGGATCTTCATCAAGCTTGATGGTGTAAAAGGATGTTCTCCATACATTAAGAAGAATGGTGTGACCTATGTGGATGCATTCGTTGAATTGTTGTTTGCAAACTCCACTAGTGGAAGTAAGGTGTACTTTCTTGCTCGTCTAGAGTGAAGTCCCCTAAGCATGTCCTCAATAGTATGATTAGCCCGCTCTGTTTCACCATAGTTCTATGGATGGTAGGCCATGGACAAGGCCAATTTGGTTTTGAAGAGACCAAAGAGTGTTCTCCAAAACAAATTGGTGAATTAAGTGCTCCTATTAGTGATGAGCACCCGAGATAGGCCACATTGAGGAAACACGACATCTGAGTACAATTGAGCTAATTAGGGAGCTGTCACATCCTTAGTGGTAAGATGCACATGGATCATTTTGCTAAGCCAATCAATAAAGATGACATTGGAGTCAAATCTTGAGGTGGTTTAGGCAATTCACAAACCAAATCCATGCTCCCTTGTTCCAAACAATGTGCAAGAGTAGGAAGGGGTTGAAGGACTCATGCAAGAACTTGATTAGATGCTTTATTTTTTTGGTAGAGGTTGCAACTTTGAACGTACTCCATCACATTATTGCTAAATTGGGCCAATAATAATTGCGTTTGGTTGCATCTAAGGTTTTGTCCACTCTAACATGATCGACAATGGTAGAATCATGACATTCTACTAGTATGGTGGTCCTTAAGTCCTTGTCATCCGGGATCCATAACCTACCATCCCAAACACAAGTCCTTGTGTACTAATGATTCCTTTGGATGATCAAGCTCCTACAATTTGTGGGTCAATTTTTGTAGCAACAAGCATCCTTGGCCAAAATTTAGGGTTCATCTTTACCTCTACCACTAGATTTTTTGCCATAAGCATTAAGGTGAATTCATCTATGAGTTGCTTGTTGCATTCCACATATGTGATCATCATGTTGAACCATTATTTCCACTCTGCCCACCAAATCTATTGACGGGAGAAATCTTTTTATGTCTTGAGGTAGACTAAAGGTTTGTGATTTGTCTCCACTACAAATGCCTTCTTGCCAAAATAGTGCTTTCAATGCTTGGTTGCAAGGACAATGGTCAACTCTTCTCATTTGGTGGTGTGATAGTTGCATTTTCCTAATAACAACTTCTGAGAGAAATATGCAATTGGGTGCCATCCGTCATGCCACTCTTGTTGTAGGATTGCTCCTATTGCTATGCCTAATGCATCTATAGTGTAACAATATGGAGTTTAGCGACGAAGTTAGTCGGGCTTATGAAGTAGCACATAAGACAAATTAGCCTAGAATATTCTGGAAGTATCTAAGAAACTTCTTAGGAAGTTTCTCGGCTAGCTTAGCTTGCACCTCAAGTAAGCAACTTCTAGAAGGAAGCTTTTAGAAGCTTCCAACTAGCTTAGCTTACACGCCAAGTAGGCGGCTTCTAAAAGGAAGCTTCTTGAGAAGCTTCCTAGTTAACTTGGCTTGCACTCTAAGAAAGCAGCTTGAGGAAGCTTCTTGAGAAGCTTCTCAAAGGCCTTGTATGCTACCTATAAATACCAAAGCCAAAGCTCATGCTAGGCATTTGGAGTTTTCCTTCATTCAAGTGTCCCAATATGAATTTCCATTCTCATATTTCTCTCCTCGGATTCGGTCTTTTACATTGGTATCAGAGCAAGAATGGGATGGATGGAATTTATGGACTACCAAATCCACTTCCACCAAACCATTGGGATTTTTGTATCCAAATACTACCCAAACATCGTTTCACACAATTCATCACCTTGCACTTTGGACAAGATTTTTTGCATATGATCACCATATTTGAGGAACCCTTGGTGCTTCCGGTTGTAACTTATGGAAAATCGTGGACATGCTTTTTCTATGTGTTAGTAAATTAGATAGATTGGGAGTGGGGTGATAGAGTAGCAACCATGGCGACAATACACGATGTTATCCTTCCTATGCAACAATAAATTGAGCACCTTACTTGATTGTTGGATGAACAAGATCTTTGACGATAAGAGCAAGTGGAGAGAGTACCAATTTGAGAAGGAGAAGATCCAATCAAATTCCCTAAACCCAAGGTATTTGAAGGCAAGAATCTTTCAAGTGCAGTGGAGAATTTTGTGTTTGATTGTGAATGTTATTTTGAAGTTACCAATCTACAAGATGAGCAAAAACAAATTCTCTTGGCTTCTAGCCAATTGGATGGAGTAGCAAAGCTATGGTGGAGATTCTGAGTGGAGCAAGCTGAACAACAAATTGTTGCACCAATCTTGACATGTGAAAAATTTAAGAGCGCAATAATTAGTTGGTTCTAAGCTATAAATGCCACACAAGCTACACGAGATAAGTTGGCAGAGTTGAAATAGATTGGCTCTGTAAGAAGTTACATCACGTAGTTCCAAAACACCATCATGCAAATTCCAGATATGTTGTAAGGTGAAGCTTTGGATCAATTTGTGAGGGGCTTGAAGGCAAGAACCAAATTAGAGGTAACCATGTGAGAGCCACAATACTTGGAGGAAGCCATGCGGTTGGCCAAACTTTTTGATTCCTTGGTGGCAACAACTTGGTCTTGACCTTGACCTCCACAAAGCCTACCAATACACTACATACAAGTGGAAGAGCCATCACCAATGGAGATTGTTGCCCTTCAACAAAGATCACTTGGCACGGCAGATAGAGAGAAATTGCGACAAAATGGTGGTTGTTTTTATTGTCACCCAATTGAGGCATCGCATTGCTGAATGTCCACTCAAGAATGGATGACCTCGACAAGTTGCCCAAGTGGAGGTTGTGGAGCGGAATGATCAAGGAAACAAAGAATCTCAATAGGAGATTTTGAGCCGCCTATTGAGAGCTTGATTAGTTCTAATGGGATTGAAGGCTCGACCTATGAAAGTTTGCTTCACTTGCAAGGTATGATATCTAATCGAGATTGTAGGATTTTGGTTGACTTTGGAAGTTTAGATAATTGCATGTTTATGCAAGTAATAAAGGAATTGGATATTCCTATCAAGCCAATGATTGGAAGTAGTTTGATGATGGCGGATGGTAGAAAGGGTTCTGCATTCCGCACTTTGCATCCTGTTACCTTCAAGATTGGGAAGGAGTATTTGGAGTGTAGGAGGTTTGTTGTGGCACCTTTACACTATGATATCATTCTAGATCTACCTTGGCTTGAATATCATAAGGTTTAATTTGGTTGAACCCGACGCCAAATTCAAGTACAACACCAAGGCATGTTTTTCCGATTAGGTTGTTTGGCACCTTTGAGTAAGACACCTAAGAATAGTCAGTCCCAAGATGGGAAGTTTGTTGAGAAGGTAGCCATAGAGCAAACCTGGAAGGGAGATGAGTCCCAAGATGGGAAGTTTGCCAAGAAGGCAACCAGGGAGCAAGCTTGGAAGAGAGATAAGTCCTTAGAAGGGAAGTTTGTTAGTAAAGCATCCATAGAGCAAGCTTTGGAGGAAGATAAGTCTGTATTTGCGATGTGGATCAAGCCTATTGCACAAGAACAATCTGCGGAGGGTCAAGAGCCTCATCAAACAATGGTTGATTGGATAGTTAAGGAGTTTGCGGATGTGTTTCTGGATGATCTACCAAAGGGATTACCCTCCAATTGAGGTATGCACTTCATGATCGAGTTATTGCCAGGGAGTACTCCAATGAGTAGACCAATCTATCAGCTCTTGCCAAAGGAGTTGGAGGAGTTGCAAACAACACTTACAAAGTTGTTGGAGAAGGACTTCATACGACATAGTACCTCTCCTTGGGGAGCACCGGTACTATTTGTTCCAAAGAAGGATCAAGCATTTTGTTTCTGTATTGATTATCGTGGGCTCAATAAGCAAACCGGGAAGAATGCATATCCCTTGCCTCGGATTGATGACTTGCTCGATCAACTAAGTGGAGCATGCTACTTTTCCAAGTTGGATATTTGCAGTGGCTATTGGCAAATTCCTATTGATAGAGAAGATGTGCAAAAGATTACCTTTCACATAAGGTATGGGCATTTTGAGTGGAGAGTTCTACCTTTCGGACTCACTAATGCTCTAGCAGTCTTCATGGATCAGATGCATTGGGTGTTGGATGGACTATTGGATTGGTCCGTGGTGGTGTTCTTGGATGATATCTTAATCTATAGCAAGACAAAGGCGGAACACGTGAATCATGTGCAAGAAGTCCTAAGACGACTACGACAATGGAAATTTTATTGCAAGAAGTCAAAGTGTGCCTTTTGGCAGAAGAAGGTTACCTTAATGGGTCATAAGATCTCATCAGAGGGGATTAAGATGAAAAAAAGGGAAAATCAATGCCATAACCGATTGGCCTACCCCAAAGGATGCTACAGAAGTATGGGCATTCAATGGATTGGCTAGTTTTTACCAACAGTTCATCCATTATTATGCTCATGTGGCTGCACCATTGATTGACCTCTTGGGAAAGAACTCAAGCTTCAAGTGGACCACCAAGCATGAAGAAGCATTCCAGAAGTTAAAGTATATGGTGTCTTCAAGACCCATTCTTCAACCATATGATCCTCAACTACCCTGTGTGGTTGATTTTGATGCTTCTAACTTTGCAATTGGAGCCGTGAGCAACAAGAATTCACAGATGGACTCCATCCCATTGCCTTTGTATCTTGCCGACTCAACACGATTGAATGAAACTGCTCTATTTGAGATCGAGAACAACTTGCAATGGTATAAGCCACCAAGGTATGGAGGCATTACCTCTTGGGGAAACAAGTGATCATGCAAACTGATCACAAACAATTGTTGCAGACCTTACACTTTAAACACATGAAGACTCGACATCATTGATAGGAGGAAAAACTACAACTATATGACATCAAACTTGAGTACAAACCAGGTTGGTTCTATGTCATCCTTGATGCTTTATTAGGACAACCTGATTTGAAGTCTCTTCTTCTCATCACAGCGGCAATTTCAACTGTGTCAGTTGACTCCAAGGTCCAAAACAAGTTTCAGTCAGCTCTACACCAAGATCCCTTCTTCCGAATGGTACATGGTTGCCTTACATCATGCAGTAAGGAGTACAACACCTTCTCCATCAAGGAGGGCCTTTTATTTTATGAGGACCGGATCTATGTTCCAGCTAAAGGTGATCTTTGACTTGTGCACCTTCAAGATGCCCATGATTTACCCATTGCTGGTCACATGGGTGTGGACAAGACCTGGGTACCCTCCAACGTCAATGGTGGTGGCCCAATATGACACGAGAATTTGTCTGATTGTGTGAGAGCTGCTAATGTAACAAGGCCAGCAACTAGAAGCCGAGTGGACTCCTTCAACCACTTGCCATTCCATTCACTTGCTTGGAGCATGTGAGCTTGGATCACATCACATCCTTGCCAAAGACAAAACAAGGACACATTGCAAGTGTGGTGTTTGTGGATAAGCGTAGTAAGCAAATCCACTAAGAACCAACCTGTGATACTGCAGATGCTCTAACCTTAGCGCAAATCTACTTCAACAATATCTTCAAGCATCATGGGATGCAACATGTACTCATCTCTGACCGTGATCCTTGATTTACCGGGAAGTTTTGGCAAGCACTCTTCTAGATACTCGGCACCAAGCTTGCTTTATCCATGACCTATCATCCTCAAACTGATGGAAAAACCAAACGTGCAAATCATACATTGGAGGATATGTTGCGTGCCTTTGTCAATGTCTACTATACCAATTGAGATGAATGTCTTGCAGCTGCAGAATTTGCCTGCAACATTTCCAAACAGGCAAGCATCGGATTTTCTCCTTTCTTTCTCAATTTTCACCAAGATCCGCTTGTTCCAGATTCTTTTCTTGTTCCCCCTCCATCTCAAGTTCCTCATACTTCCACATTCTTGACCACTATATCCCAATCTCTCCAACAAGCCAAGTCTCACCTCCTTGTTGCTCAGAATCGCCAAAAACAATATGCAAACCACCATCATCATGATCTCTCCTTTGAAGTCGGTGATAAAGTCATGTTATCCTATAGTAACCTCCCTCTCCCACTTGATACCCAAGTAAACTTGCCCCTAATTGGATAGGACCCTTTGATATCACCTAAATTGTCTCTCTTATTACTTATCGACTTGCCTTGCCTTGTCACATGCGTATCCATCCTATCTTTCATGTTTCCAAGTTGAAACCCTTTGTTCCTAACCCCTCTTGCTTTTCCTCTCGAGTCCAAATTCCCCCTCTTCCTATCCCTATCAATGATCATGAGGAGTACAAAGTTGATTGTATCCTTGCGCATCGCCATATTCAACAAAGCTGTCGCCAACATATGGAGTACAAAGTCCTTTGGAAAGGGTATCCCCTTCATGATGCCACATGGGAACCTCTAGAATGCACAGACCGCCATCCAGGAACCTGGATGGCGGTCTCATATGTGGACGTATGAGAACCTGAAAGCTTCATTGGCAACGAGGACGTCACCAACTAGTGGCGGAAGAATATGTAATAATATGGAGTTTAGCGACAAAGTTAGTCGGGCTTACAAAGTAGCACATAAGACAAATTAGCCTAGAATATACTGGAAGTATCTAGGAAGCTTCTTAGGAAGCTTCCGGCTAGCTTAGCTTGCACCTCAAGTAAGTAGCTTCTAGAAGGAAGCTTCTAGAAGCTTCCGACTAGCTTAGCTTGCACGCCAAATAGGCGACTTCTAAAAGGAAACTTCTTGAGAAGCTTCCTATTTAACTTGGCTTGCACTCTAAGAAAGCGGCTTGAGGAAGCTTCTTGAGAAGCCGCTCAAGACCTTCGAGCTTGGCCTCAAGTAAGTAGCTTCTAGAAGGAAGCTTCTACAAGCTTCCGACTAGCTTAGCTTGCATGCCAAGTAGGCGGCTTCTAAAAGGAAGTTTCTTGAGAAGCTTTCTAGTTAACTTGGCTTGCACTCTAAGAAAGTGGCTTGAGAAGGCCTTGGAATGTTACGGCCATTGAGAAGCTTCTTGAGAAGCCAAAGGCCTCAAGAAGCCAAGCTCAAATGCCTCAATGTTGTGGCCTTTGAGAAGCTTCTTGAGAAGCTTCTGAAAGGCCTTGTATGCTACATATAAATACCAAAGCCAAAGCTCATTCTAGTCATTTGGAGTTTTCCTTCATTCAAGTGTCCCAATGTGAGTTTTCATTCTCCTATTTCTCTCCTCAGATTTGGTCTTTTACATATAGCCAACTTGATTGGATGTTTTGTGTCATACCATTTCAAGATTGATGCATGTAGTAATGCATCTTTCAATTCCTGAAAGGCCAATTCTTGTGTGGTTCCCCACATCTAACTTTTTCCCTTGTCAAGCAATGTTGTTAGAGACTATACCACCCTAGAGAAGTCCTTGACAAATCAATGATAGAACCCCATCAACCCTAAGAAGCTCTTGAGTTGAGTCTGGTCCTCTAGAGCACACCATTTTTGAATGACCTCTATTTTATCTATCAACACATGGATACTTGCAACACTTTCTATGCCCTAAGTAGTCTACTTCAGACTTGCCAAACTCACACTTTGAGATTTTGACGTACAATTGATTCTATCATAGAATTTGGAGGACTTCTTGCAAATGTTTCTTGTGTTCCATCATCATCCTACTATTTGAAAGGCATTTTTATGAATATCTTCCTTCTGCAATCCAAATCTAGTTGTACCCGCTTTGCAGATCAAGTTTGGTGAAGTATTTTTCCCCGTTAAGTTGATCAAACAAGTCATCCATGCAAGGTAAGGGGTATTTGTTCTTCATTGTCTGTTGGTTTAGGCCTTGATAGTCAATGCACATGCGCATTGTATTGTCTTTTTTCTTTACAAACAAGACAAGAGCACCATATGGTGATACGTTGGGTTGGATAAATCCTTTTTGCAACATATCTTCAATTTGAGCCTTACACTCCTCCAACTCATGAGGTGATAGACAGTATAGGGCCTTACAAGAAGGTGTTTTCCCAGAAATTATTTCAATTTTATGGTCTACTCTCCTTTTTGGTGGTAATCCTAATCGCAAGTCATCCGGGAAGACATCTTGGAACTCATTAACCACATCTTTCAATTTCTCAGGAAATTATTTGTTAATTTGTGCATTCTAGACTTCTCTTATTAGACCCATGAAGCATTTATCTATATTAGAGATTGGTATTTTCCCTATGACATAGAGAGGTACTTCTTGCTTGCATGCTCTATCTTTAATTCCAATGATTTTCCATTAGTGAGTTCTCACTACTTTCTTTCTCCGATCAACCATGGGATTGTAGTGCTCTATCCATGGTCTGCCTAAGATTGCATCATAATGAGCTAATTGTATCATTCACCACTCAATTGCTTTCTAATTTTCTCCTATAGATAGTGTTACCTTTCTAGGTAATGACTCAATCTGTTTTTCCATGTAACTTGACTTCTTCACTCTTATCCTTCTCTAGATCCATCCCCAATCTTAGTACAATAAAGCAAGACAACAAATTATGTATTGCTCTAGGATCTATCAATACTTTCACCTAATTACCTTCTAGGACTCCATTCACAACAATCAATTGTGAGGTTTGTCTTTTTGGATGTTTATGCACTTGTCTACTTCTTCCCTTTGCTTTTTTGCTTCCCAATTGAGCCAATAAGGCCGTAAGGTACATGTATTAGCAATCTTCATTTTTTGAAGGTGATTTTTTCATCCTCCTCTTCAATTTGTCTCTCCATGTTGTTCAAAGATTGCTTGTATGGAGGCCAAGGGCCTTTAAGAAGACGTGCATGGCAATTGATGGATATATGCCCTATACAACCACAATTATAACAACAACGTTGTTATCCTTGAGTTCCTTCTCCTTGTGCAACTCCCTCTCTTTGTTCTTCCACTCGTCTACATTCTCCTTGGAATGGTTGTGCTCCTTGGTCTCAAAACCAAAGGTTGCCCAATCCCATATGAACTAGTCCACCCACATGTGGCATTACAACCCGATAATGTTGAGATAGAACCACTCCTTCATCTCCTCCAAGTGCCTCAGCTATTCTCTTGAGTGCCAACAATGGCCTCAAATATAGTACAAGGATTTTGTACCATGACTTCTTGGTGAATCTGCTCCTTCAATCCTTGTTTGAAAATTTCTAGTGCCTTTGTTGAGCTCATGTTGGTTATTGCAACTTGTAGATTAAGAAAGGCTCCATGTACTCTTGTATGCTATTCTTTTACCTCAATCCCTATAGTCAAGTTTGGGCCATCTACACAAAGTCCACAGATTGGAAATTCTTTAGCAGTCCTTCTTGCATTGTTGTCCATGTGACCTCTCTCCCTTCTACCAACCTTGATTGCTCCCAATCATCATACCATGTGAGGGCTTTATTGGTCAAGCACCCACATGCAAACATGTCTATAGACTGCATAGTGATATACGTTGAGAACAATCTGAAGTATCTGTTGAGAACAATCTGAAGCATCAACTCATCTTCAAAATCCAATTCTCTACTACTCCCATAGAATATTGCCCTTTGTAGGGCTCAATGTTGTAAGACTTCTTCATCCATAGTAACAATAGGGCTTCATTGTTGACCGGGTTTGGTGCCATTAGCATAGGTGCCTCTCCAAGAACTTCAACCGTAGGTATTGAGTTTTGTGATGGTCTCCCTTTTTCATTGCTTGGTCATTCTTGAAGGTCTATACTTGACTTTGTAATGCCTCCATGGTAATCTTGATCTCTCAAAACTTGTTCAACATCCCCTACATTCCTTGCATCAACTCCTACAATTGCGGATCTACGATTCTTGCAAACACTCAATCTTTACTTCCTACTTCAATAAAGAGTTAATATGATCACTCGAGAGGGTGCACAAACTATTGGGACTAACATTGGAACTTCAGAGGCTATCACTTGTTGATAATATTCCTCACCATAATTCTTGACTACAAATCCCTAAACATTGCTTTTGGTCTAACTACGTAACAAATTTCTACTTGAGTGTTAAAAGGAGAGGATTTGGGACATTCAAATCTATTACAATAGAATGTAGATTGTCAAATCACACTCTATATCATAAATCACTACAAGAAGAATCACCAAGTTTGGTGAATTCATCACTATGTCCATGAACTTTCCTCCAAAATGGTAAACAAGAGACACTCTCACTTGCTTTCTCTGGATGTACATAACCTTGATGTGAAATGGACTCAAGAATAGAAAGCGGGTGCAAGAAATTGTCCACCAAGAGCCTCTATACCATCCTCTCTCTAAAACACTCCTAACCTATCAATTCTATTGCAATTTTTCTCTCCAAAATTACTCAGTCTCAATAGCCCATGTTCTTCCAAGAGGTGTGATCCACTCTTGAATTGAAACATTTGCTCTGATACCATTGTAATATTCTAAAGATAGAGAAACACAATAGAGAAAACATGAATTTCACACTCAAACTTCCATGCCCCAAAGGAGCACCTTCTCTTTTATTATATAGCCAAAGAGGATCTCCTCCAAGGAAGCTCCACTATAGGATTAGGTACATGAATATGTGATCTATCAATGAGCTCCACCCTTAGATTACTTGCTTGGATGGGTGACATGTTGCTCCTAGTCCCATCTGGTTAGTTAGGGCTTTGACCGGAGTGAGTCTTTTAAGGAATCTTTTTGTAGGAATCTTAGAATCACGTGGGTGAGGTCCCATTGGAAAGCACTTGATGAGACAAATGTAAAGGGAAGAAAGGCCAGCCTTCCCTCTGATTGGGAGGAGATTACAAATATTCATCAATTTAGCCTCCAAAATTGCCTCTAAAGTTTTCAATTCTATTTTGGCTTCTGCCCTATTAGTAGAAGTGCTCTTTTTGTGATACCTCTGTCTAATGTACTAAGTCCATCGTGCATAACATCCTTCCAGATGTTACCAAACCAAATTTCATCTCTAGATTATGTTTCTAGCTATTGTATCACACACTAGAACACAATCATTTAAAACACCCGTGATATCAAGAGAACAAGAAGAGGGTGAAGGTACTCTAAATTATGTGAGATGAGGTGCTCCCTCCATGGATGGAGAAAGGAAAGAAGGTGGATAAGAGGGAGCTGGAGCTATCTCAAAGGATGAAGATGGAGAAAGAACTTTCTCTCTAAAACTATCACTCAATAACCTCATTGTTGGTTAAATCATGTGTCTCAACATGAATCTATTGAAAACCTATTCACAAGTGGTACATATGGTCATCCATCAAATAAAACTCACTTTTGAATCAAGTAAAAGTACAAGTTCATTAATTAAGATATGTTAAATTAACTCATTTATTAAATTCACTAATGGTATATACAATAGAACTTTGTATGTTTTCAAAAAATAAAAACATACAAAATATGCCGAAACTCAAATCTAATCAATCACTGACAGTCCTCATCCACTCTTCATCATCACTCTTGTACTTGCCTCACTCTTTGCATCCTTGTGATCATCATCCTCTTCATTCCATATAATCTCCTCCTCTCCATCACTCAAGTACATCACTTCCTCCTTAGAAATGAAACCTCTCTCCACAAAGAGGTCAGTGAGTATCTGCCCAAGGAAGGTAACTCTAGACCTGCACCCCTAAGGTCTCCTCAATTTGCTTTGCAAACTCTCCACCTCTACAATGATAGCTCAAAATGCTAACTCCTTCCAATCATAACCTTCCACACCAAATCTACTCAACTTGATCTTGGTATTGACGACTAAACGCCCATGTAAAATCTTGGGCCAAATGGTTTCACAAGGGCTACAAGTGCACCCATCAAATTGGAACAAAGCCCTAAAAGAAGGATACACATATTGCCTTGCAAAATACCTCTTTGTTCCTTTGTGGAAACCAATTTGAAACAACTATATAAGGAATAGTCATCCTTTAGGTGTCCTCTCTCTTGGCATGGCAAGGGCATCTCTAACTATATCCATTTTCAATTGAAATTGTCTCCCTTTGACCAAACCTATGCAAGAATTCTTGTCCCAAGAACTCATGAACTTAATACATATAAGAACTTGCAAAATCACCGACCACAAAAACATAAAACTCATTCTTCATACACAAAGACACTGGTTGTCGCCTACGGCACCCTTGGACAGCTAAAAAGTGGTTAGATGCCATGAGATGCTACTTGTGGCTGCTCTAAGACAGGTTTTCAAAGGGACTTGCCATAGGGTAACCCCCATTAGTGCTAGTGGATAGGTTTTGTAGCACCGGGCGTAGGGCAATGGCAAGGCCAAGAGCAAGAGCAAGGTGATGCTTGGTGACAAGAAGAGGCACACGTTAATGCTGCCAAGTATATATAATAACCTTAAGCGCCACTATGGGACAAGGAAAAAATAAAAAAATTGACAGAACGGTGTTGGATGATGCTCATTGTTGCTACATGATAGGATTAGGGTTTAGGGTTTAGGGTTTGGACAATGCTCAAGGCTGTACAAAGACACAAAGAGATGTAGGGAGCCATTGCGGGATAGACACAATTGACATCGGGTGATGCCCATAGGCGCTAATAATTGAGACCCTAAAAGTCTAAGAAAAACTAAAATGTAGATTACACTTTTGAAAATTGGAAAAAAATGGAGAAAAATAACTGAAGGAAGAAAGAATCATACATCTAAATATAGGTAATGCAAGCCAAGGGTAATTTTGAGGTTGGTTACATCAAGATTTACCTCCTTGATTCCAACTATTGCCATTCAAATTTGATGTTTATCCATCTAGCACCATTTCATGAAGTTTACTTGGTGTTCAATGGCATGGAATAAGATTAGCCTATCTCCTTCTTGAGTTTTTCTCATGTCCTCACCATGAACAATCTTCTCATAACCCCAAATTTTGTCCATAGAGACTATAGGAAATTTAAGAAATCAAATGAAATTTGATTGAAAAAATTATTGGGCTCCTTGTTCTCCTTTTGCCTCACAATTATGGTCTCATGTAATGCTCACAAACCCTCTCCTCTCCCTGGTTAGTTTTGAATCCTGGTCCAAAAAGGAAAATCATGAAATCTTGTCTTGAAATGCAAATCTGTCTTGAACCCCACCACTCAAAGTCCTTATTCTGCCCAAAAATTCAAACATCACTTGAAATCAAACTAGTATACCCTTTGAAAGCTCCAAAATGCTCAACTCCTTCAAAAAAACTCTCCTCTTTCAACAACCACAAAGTTGAAGTGCAGATAATTTCTTACCCAAAACTCCCCCAAAATATCTCAATTCAACAATTGTGAACATTTTTGCAAGAGAAGAGAAAGCCCCAACAGGTGAAAGCCAATTGTAAACATTGCAACGGGGCTGCTCCCAACGCCCACCACCATCTACATGTGAGCGTCCACTGGTGCCGCCCTTACCAACCAATAATATACAAATGGCCACACTACTATTTCCAACGTCTTCCAAAGCATACTAGGTGTCACCCAATGCCATCCAAAATCTTCCACTTTACACTAGGTGTCATCAAGTACCTTCTTGCATTCTTACATAAGATCCATCAAAGGAACAACATAATTTTTGTAACTTGGTGTTTGTCAAGGCAGCAACATATGAAAATAATTTAAAAGCTTGGTATTTAGGAGGAGCTATGGAAAAAATATTGGAAACATTACAAGAGATGAAGAATTGAAGAATGATATTTTTGTTATAGAGAAACATGTTCTCATTTGAGTATATCTATATCTACATGATGAGCAAGGCATTGTTGCATCACCCTTGACCTACTTTCTTCTCTACCAAGTTCCATTCCATTAAAAGACAAAACTGAATCTTTTTTGAGCTTCCTTTGCAAATCAGCTATCTTCTGACCATATATCTGACCTCTTGATTAAAGAGTTATATAAAATAATAAAAATTGAAACCCATTTTAACAAATATGCATTTCTACTATTGTCTTTAAGTTGCACTCTTAGCTCACAATGAGAATGTCATCTAGCTTTCAATGCTCCTACACAATGCTCATTTATCACCCTTGCCTTTGCCAAATACTTGTTTAACTCTTTCTTGTCCTTTGTTTGGGCCTGCTTGAAAGTGAGGACTAGGTGATGCATGGGTATATGACCAGAATCACCTATAAGGAACTCTATGGCCTCAAAACTATGACATCCACTCTCTCGTTCAAATCATTTCATAGTGATGATTTTTTCAAACAAGTCATGTCATGACATGACCTTGATATTCCTGCAAATAAACAAGTCAAATCTAACCTTTAATAGAATCATGGAAAATGTACAAGAAAGAGCACCAATGGTAAAAGAAAATAAAATATAAAACACTTATCTCTTGTAAAATGTATAATTCTCCTTTTATCGTCACAAATCACTTGGCCGTTTATGGAATATGAAATTTTTTAGCTGAAACAGATTTCTCCACCCATGGTGGGTCAAGTGGCAGAGGAAAAAATGTTCCATCTACCAAACCAACACAACCAAGGAAACCTTTTTGTGCAAAAATAACAGAAATCCTCCTCCTCTCCTCATAACTTGCAACTTGATTCCTCATCAAATCTAATATGCCGATCTTAACTTTACCGATAAAGGTAATTGTTGAATCTACTAGGCCCCAAATTTTTTAACTCCCCTTGGAACACAAGCTCCATTACTGTCATGCCTAAATCTATCAAGAGCTAGAGCTACTTGGATCCACATTGGTGTTTGCTCCCGCCGGTAGTTCTTTTCAAAGATAGTGTGCATTTTTGTCAAATCTACTAAGGTTGAAGAGGAATCAACATCCATTTTAGTAAGCTAGCAGGAGGCATTCACATCAAGATTTCTAAAGTACTCTATCATAAATTCTTGACTACAAGGATAAGTTCTAGGTATCTATGCTTAAGTGCATACTTGCCCCACTAATCAATAATTCTAGCATATCTAAATGTCCTTCTCCTTCTACATTTTCATCTTCTAGGTTTTGCAGCAAGATCTCCAAATCTAATTGTATAATCCATTGTGTAAATTTTCTAATATTTCTAGTTAGTTCTCCATGAGTGCTCCCTCTCGGTATGTTCTACTTGACTTGGTCCTCCTTGATTCTTGAAGCACCAAAGGCAACACTTGCTTGGCTCTTCTTGCTTCAATGCTCTATTCTTTGGACAATGAACAAGAGAGCAAGATAAGACATTTATTTTGTAACTTGTACTAGTTGAGCATGAAATTTTTAAATAATGAAATTTATGGATCAACTTCAAACCAATTCACTCCCCCCTTCCAACCTTCACATGACCTGCACACAAATCTTCCCACTCCCATGGTCAATTTTCTTGTTCTTGTCCTTGTTGTTCATCTTGCCATCTCAACGGTTCATATGTGTTCTCTAAGAACACACCCATATTCATCACCTCCTTTGGTGGCCACCACATTCAACCTAACCTAAACCAAGCATTTTATTAACCCTAAAGTGTAATTAATACGTAACAGTGTGAAAATGGAAAACTCCATATCCCTTATTTCCTACAAACCAACTCTTATAGAGTTTGCTAATAAAAGAAACTTGGACAGATTTCAGTAGCAGGTCACTTCCCTCCTTGGGCCTGCATCCCATCCCAATTTAGTCAATGCTTCATAAAAATATTTATGACAATGTACAGAGCTTTGTAATTTCTAAAAACTCCTAATGTTCAGAAAAAGAAGATTCAATCTATTTGTGTGGTACACATAGTCCATTATGAGTACATGGAAAAATTGCAAGGCCAAAACAATAGAATATTTGTGGCAAAAAAGAAACAAGTCACATTATCATCATCAGCAAGCTAGTTTGACCATTTTCATTGTTCCAAGTCCTTTAGTGCAAAGACAAGGGATTGGATGGATGTCATCCTACCCAAAGCTTCTCTACAGATACTTTCCTTTTTTATAAATATCTCTCAAAGTGACATGAATGAAAGTGTACTCTTGTCAAAGAGCTACTTAAATTTGATAGGGATATATTTTAACCATAACTAACATCCTAACTCTTTTGGCAACTTTTGCACTACACTGGCTAGCTTTTGAGTGGTTGAAGATGTCATGAGAAGGGAGATGATTGTGTTGAGGATTAGTGATTTTTAGCTTCTAAGCTTTGATGGATGAAAACTTGGAGTCAACATTTGGCAAGTTGTGTGCTGGTCTTTTGTTTGAGTTTCAACTATCAGACCAAGTGTATTGCAATAATGCTTCCACGGTCACAATTAAAGGAAAAGGCCTTTTTGTTTGACCTACTTTTTGTTTTGACATAGCCATGATTTGTAGCCCAGTCCTTGCTTTCTTTAATGAGGTGTTCTAAGGATGAATGTTGGTGGAGGAACCATTGTTTCTTCCATAGCCCAATCCTTGGTTTCTTCTATGGTCTAGTCCTTGGTTTCTTGAATGAGGATTTCTAGGGATGCATTGAAGCTCAATGGTAGAGGGATTATATGAGATGAGGTTGGGACAGATTTGTTTGTAACTTGCTAAAGGTGATGATGACATGCCAATAATTGTGTAGTGTAATATGAGGATCATATGTTGAGGAGTTGACAAATAGTAATGGAAAACGCAATGCATATACATAAGCAACTAGAAAGGATTACCTTTTTTCTCTCCCTTGTACGGCTTGATGGGGTCTTCCCATCCTTCATTTTTTCTATGCGGTCGCCTTCTTTCATTCACTAGAAAGGATTCATGCTAATGGTGTCATTTTCTAGATCTGTCCTCGTCAAAGCTCTATAATCATCCAAAAAATAAATGTCCAAATTAATGAGGAAGCAAGGATATTTAGAACACAGACCAAAAATGTATACAAGACCAGGAAAACATATCAAGTCAATGAGGAAGCAAGAATATGCATAAAACAAACATGTGTAGAAGACCAAGAAAACTTGGAACTAGGAAACACATGAGGGAAACTGCGACTTTTTGTTACTTACTAATTAAACAAGATCTAGAGAACCTCCTTTGAGCTCCTGTACCTCCTTTGAGCTAGACACCTACTTCCACGGGACACTTGGGAATCATATTCATATTCTTGTGCCCAAATTTACCACCTCAAAATATCAAAGAGAAGACTATCATTTATTTAGAGCAAGACAAGAGTATAAAACCTTTGGGGACCAAGTTGGTCTCCTGAACAGCAATTCTGAACATAATCTTGTTCAGAACATAACCTTTGCCTCTTATGGCTTTTGATATTGGTCAATTGCAGAAGGTTGAACAACATAAACCTTACACCATTACACCTTAAACACCCCCTCCCCCTTTCCTCCTCATGTAAAACCATTGCTCAACAATATTGCATATTAGATCTCCATTAAACCATGGTCTAACAATACCACATATTCATTAAAAGGCATTTGGAGTTTGAAGTCCTAAGTCCATTTGAGACAATTGCAAGCTTAGCTTAGGTAATATGGTTGGAGACTTATAGAGGCCTCCAATAAACCATGCTCTATCAATAGACTTGATGGAATTGAGGTGTTTACTATGGTTAAATGTTTGAGTTTGCTTAAGCAAATATGAGTGTCATTGTTCAAGACCCTGTAGAGAATAACCATGTTTACTGCAAGGTATTCTATACCTTTCTCCAATCTAGCTTTGCATTCAGCGGTTGGAACAATCATGACTTTTTTGAAAATTTATGAATGAGGAATTGAGAAATTAAACTATCTGAAAGTCTACAAAAATGACGATAACTTCTAGCACTAAAGTTACATAGAAAACCCAACAAAAGGGAAAATCCAAAAGAAGCAAATGGCACAACTCAAGGTGAAGGAAGTCATGACTTAACAACTAAATGAGCTCCTAAGCACCTCCTTCAAGCTCCAGCACCTACTTCAGCTGCTGCATCTACTTTGAGCTAGATGCTTGCTTCAATAGGACACTTGTGAATCCACCACCAAATTTGGGAAGGATGTGGAATCCTCACCTAATTTAGAACTCTCTAACTTTATAGGAGGTTCAGAATTATTGGTGGGACGAGTGGAATATAGTGAACGGAAGTGGAAATATAGTTCCCTTAAACAAAAGTCAACTACAAGCATACCTTAAAAATTTAGATCTCAAATTGATGACTTGCCGTCCCCAAACTCTCAATGCTTAACCATAAAATTTTGCTTCTTGAGAGATTGTAAGCATTATACATGACTTCAAGGTCTTTGGTAATTCATTAATTTTTGATATAATTTATAATGACAGATGAATATGATATAATTTTATATTATTTAATTATTTAAATTTAATTATTACATATATATTCCGAATAATATTAAATAAAATATTTCAATATCTGAAAATATATATAATTTTATAATTGAGTTATATATCTTCCCGGATCTTGCCCTAAATTATACAAGAGGGCAAATACACTCTTGCACTATAGTCCTCTTGATGGAGGTGGAATATTGAGGGCCTCTGTCCACTACAGTCTTCTTCATAATCAATCCGACATCGACTTCTTTTTGTCGAGTGGTGGGCTCCAATAATTTACTCTTTTTCGAACCTTTGAAGCTCACGACACGTTTATTCCAGGAGACCAAGACGTGCAGTTGCTAACCGTGTTGGCTTTAGAAGCTTGTCTCCAAGCACGTAATGAAGATCGTGACCTTGCTCGTGAAGGAAATGAAGTTATTCGTGAAGCATGTAAGTAGAGTCCTGAATTGGCTTCTGCTTGTGAAATTTGGAAAGAATTTGAATTTGATATTAAAGATACTTTATAGAATAATTTAGATATGACATTTTATAATTTTTTCTTTTTTATTTGAAATTTCAAATAAAAAAGAAAAATTACAAAGTTTTTGAAGCTAACGACACGTTTATTCCAGGAGACCAAGGCGTGTATTTCCGCTTGCAACTCGACAGTTTGCGCTAATTATTTTCTCTATTCCAGGAGACCAAGACGTGTAATCCACTTGCATCTCGACAGTTGTGGTTACCTCTTTTATGCGCTAATTTATTTTCATGAATAATGACGTCACTTATTAAGCTTGATTGAAGTTCGGATGAAAAAAAGGCGACCGCGTAGGAAAAATGAAGGATGGGAAGACCCCATCAAGCCGTACAAGGAGAGAAAAAAAAGGTAACATGGGGCTTAGCTCCAAGTTCGAATGGTGCTAAATGGATTCCGCATGCCATCTGCTATCGGCTTGAAGAACATTCAGGCTGCAAAATATTTCCTCAACTCCCTCACGTGAAGCTTGGTTCAGGCTGAACACAATTCTACACCAAGTGCTGAATTGTTCTTCCGCGATAGCGCTTGGGAGCTAACCAGCATATATTCATGTCCTTCGATTGCAGACTGATCATTGCTGATTAAATCATTGGTTGATCCTCCAAATGCCGACGTGCTTGTCTGCTTCAATCTACTGGCTGAAGTGTCTGAGTTCGAGAAAGCTGCATCCATAGCACCCGTTTCTACAGGTGGTTTCCGTGAGGTTATAGAATCTAGTCTTACAAGTTCTATCAAATTCACAGTTCAGCCTTCGCGTTAGGAACTGCTCAAGGGTGCCTTGGCCAGCTCGACAGGAGCCACAAGGCTGGAGATATCAAACATGAAACACACCGGGCAGCGTTACATTCTGCCAATCATGGTCCTGCTCGTCGGTTGGAAATATGCAGTTCTCCCATTCTCGACCTCATCAGGTCCTTCGATAGTTGAAGCTCAACGACGACCATTTGAAATCGTGAGGAGGATTGACACACATGCTCATTTCATACCCCCATTCTACTTCGACTTATTGCAGAGCAAGGGCCTTGATGCTGGAGGTAGAGCTATTCCAAAGTGGAACCTTACCGAGCACTTGATTCTAATGGATTCTTTAGACATTGAAACTGCGATTCTCTCTATCTCCACGCCAGGAGCTCGCCTGCCTGGCCATACTCTCGAGGAATCGCGAAAGCTGGCCCGCGAGCTGAACGAGTATGGCCACATGTTGGCAGTCACATATCCCGGACGCTTCCAGTTCTTTGCCACTCTAACACTTCCAGACGTTGACGGATCAATTGAAGAAGCAATATATGCAATAGATACGCTGAGGGCTGCTGGCGTGGTGCTTCTTGCTAATTCGGAGGGTGAGTATCTGGGCAGTAAGAAGTTCGAAACTCTCATGGAAGTACTCAATGCCAGGGACACCACCGTCTTTATCCATCCCAACAGCGTTCCAGTAAACTCCGTTGCCAGTGAAGAAGACGCAGGAGTACCACAGTTCGTAGTGGACTTTTTGCTGGACACTACGAGAGCTGTAGCGAATCTGGTGCTGAACAATGTCACTGGGAGATATACAGATGTCCACTGGCTGTTGGCTCATTCAGGAGGGTTCTTGCCATTTGCTGGGTACCGGATAGTAGGTGCTTTGCCCATAGTATCCAGAACTTCAACTGAGATGGAGGTTCTCAAGGAACTGCGCAAATTCTATGTAGATACTGCCTTGTCCTCCACCCCTTCGGCCTTGCCCAGCACAATCGCGTTTCTTACGCACGAGCATATGACCTTCGGCACCGACTTCCCGTTTGCTCCCAATTATGTCATAGAGCACATAACCGCCCAACTGGATCGCTTCCCTTTGACCGGATACAACAGGCAGCGGATCAATTACCACAACGCTGATAAATTGTTCCACAAACCCCTGCACTACTGGAGAACGATGTGGAAGAGCACCGCATAGGCATCAACGAACTAATCGACCACTAAGTACAAGTACGTTCTTCCTGCGCCATATCGTCATCGAGTTTAGTGATCTTGAGTTTGGTCCAAACGACCTGACACTGAATAGAGTTTAGGCTGAAGTCTTGCTTATTGTCTGATCAAAGATCAAATATCATGAGAATATCACGTGGAGACTTTCTCAGACAATCTATATTCAACCTAGTGCGTTTCATGTGAGCAATGTGCATATGGAACTTCTCAAAACCACTGCAAGGCTTGGTAGAGTTCGCGGTTATCGAACATGCATCCATGATCATGACTTAGACATAGAACCAGATATAGACGTTCTTGTCAATGGTGTCGGGACTACAACGGGGAGTGGAAATTGTAAATCATTGGATGCTTTTAGGCTGGAATCCAGTGCACACGAGCATGCGCGTGCTCGGAGACTTTGGTGTATACTTATTCCTCTTCCAGCAATGGACTCAACAACAGATACAAGAGGGAATTGTAGACGAATCCGTAAGCCGTACTTCAACCATTCTGGAGATGGTGTAAAGTTTTCAGTATCGGTTGTGCTGATGGAGTTTGTTGCAAGAACACCACAACGGGTTCTTGCTTCAAATGTAGAATACTGGGTAGACGTAAGATTTTGCAAGCTATCACTGAACCTCCGGTTGTTTTCAAGTCCACTGAACTCTCACTGCAAAGGTGGAGACTGTTATTGGAATGTGCAGTTCTTGTCTGACATCCAATTCTCAGTATAAATGAAAATTGCCACAGATCCCTCAGAGGTTGAATTTCGCGTTGCATGGAGAAATATGCACCTCGAATGTGCTGCCGTTTTGCTAGAACAACCGTGCTGCAGTTGTGTAGCTCCGATTCTTGGGCAACAATACTGAGGGCAAAGTTAATGCGGATGGCTAAGTCACCGTAAAGGGCGGGCATCCTCTGTACTACTTTAACGTTGCTTTTGGAGAGCTTCAACTGCCACTTCTGCAGCTCCAGCTTGACTTCAACTAGTTACAGTGACGTCAGATACTGGCTGGATTACTAATCACTAGCTCCAGACCTTCTTTATTAGACAAGCTCACATGTAGCTTTCGTGCCGTGTTGTATGCAAGATCAATGAACACTGCTGGCCGAATCTCCATACGGGGTCCCCATCCTCCACCAGCTTGTGTCTGTACCTATTGCTGAAATGGAATCTGCTAAACGTATCGAAATAATATTTCAGGCACAGAGTATATCTTAGGATCATTGTTCTGCAGATAACGGTGCAGGATCTTTGATATCGGGGGAAAGTTGAGTGTCAATGATCCGAGTAGATTGCGCAATCCTAATATATCAAGCTTGCCGTCGAGTATCCTGGTTTAAGTTCGACGGGCTAAATTAGTGATGCTAGCTAATACAAAAGCCTATCTTGCACATAAATGACAATATAGTTTTGGTCTGACAGAAGGACCATGGCAATAGGGTACTCGATCCTGCCTTTTACACGAGGAAAAAAGGTGATCTCATAGGACACAAGAAGGATGGGAAGACCCCATCAAGCTGTACAAGAGAGAGACAAAAGAGGTAATGGGGCTAGGCCCCAATAGTATCGGTCTGAGAAATCTGCCCTACCGCACCTAAGATATCCAAGCTATGCAAGTTCTAAGGTATACAAACTAATGGAGCATCCAAAGAACCATCAACTAGAGTGATTGCTCTACTATGGATTGCACCAACCAATGCTCTCTATAGAGTAATGGACACATGTTATCTAAAATATGCTACGAAGTATGAGAGTGAGAGTGGTGCCCTTGGCATCTAATATGATAAGCTCTTGTGCACTCCTTGACAAATGTGTCTAATGCCATGTCCATCGTTCCATATAACTCAAAGTCTAGAGGAACAAAGAGGTGACCTTGTTGCATACCCCTATACTTGGAGACCCTACGTGCTGTAGCACCACTCTATGCACATCCGGGAGGATGAGTAATCACTCCCTCAAAATTGCATCAAGTGTAGTGTATGTAACCACAACATCCACCATTATCATCTTGGACCAAGTATAAGTCTACTCTAACATGTGTTGTCTACAAAGAATATGAACGCTCCCTCTCAGCAAGGTAACCACTCTCTCGTGCCATAGCAAACACTATATTCCTTATGGCATCATGTGTAGATATCCTTTGTCCACTATAAGGACACCATGTCAAATGGACTGTTGTTGCATCTAGTGTAGAACCACACTCACAAGTGAGTAATGAAGATGTAGACGTGTGGACCAAACCTAGGCGGAACCTCATTGTCATAGAGAAAGTGATGTAATACTCTGAGGACAAGAGAAGAGAGAAAACACAGATTGCACACTCAAACATTCGATGCCCCAAGGGAGCACCTTCTCTTTATTATATAGACAAAGAGGATCTCCTCCAAGGAAGCTCCACCATAGGATTAGGGACACAGCTAGGTGACATGTCAGCAAGCTCCACCCTTGGATTACTGACTTGGATGGGTGACCTGTCTGGTCTAGGTCCTATCTGGTTGGTCAAACGAGCTTTGACCGGAGGGAATCTTTTAGGGAATCTTCCTGTAGGAATCTCAGAATCACATGAGTAAGGTACCGTTGGAAAGCTCTCGATGAGACAAACCAGGGGAAGGGAAGGCCAACCTTTCCTCTGTTGGGGGGAATCTGCACATTTTCAAGGCCTAATTCATCCATTTAGGCCTCCGAAATTACCTTCAAAGATTTCAGGCATATTTTGGTTCCTACTCTATTAGTAGAAGTCCCCTTTTGGTGATACCTCTTTCTGATCTGTTTAGTCCATCATGTGTAACATCCTTCCAGATGTTACCAAACCAATTCTCACCTTTAAATCATATGTCTAGCTATTGGTTCTAAGGTTCTCAAGTCTATTTTGGTTTCTGCCCTATTAGTAGAAGTACTCTTTTGGTGATACTTCTATCTGATCTATTTTGACCATCATGTATAACATCATTCTAGATGTTACCAAACTAAATTTCACATCTAGATCATATGGCTAACCCTTGGTATTACAAGTGACCAGTGCGAGTCCAAATGGCCTAATGCAAGATTGAGCTAAGATCCAAGAGCATGCACACTTGTTGGAGCAAGAGCGCAGATGTGCTCTAGTGGCCTGAGGAATGGATGATTCAACTAAAAGAGAATGTGGCATATGTTTGCATTGTCATTCCATCAAGGAAGAATGAAAACCTCTAGTCCAATCTGATGGTAGTGAAGCAAAGGATGGAAGGTCCTCACGTGCCCATAGAGATAGACCATCTCTTGTCTATTGGTCTGCTTTAATAACACTTGGAGAAAAAGGATCTCTCCTCCACCTCGGTCACATAAATCTCCAAAATTGGCCTATCAACAGTCACAAAATGGGAGGAAAGTAGCGGTGCCGAGATAGCCCAATTACCTAAAAACATTATAGGTGTCATCTACTCCATAGATAATAAGCCTACCTCTCTGCACAAGATTGGTAGAGATGCTTATCTACATGCCAAATCCTTGGTCACACAATCAAATGCCCTTGGTCAGATTATATCACCAAAGACTCTCATGATCCTCCTATCAAAAGCTCTTAGACTTGATAGGAAGTCAAGGAAGGGGGAATTGTGCGGAGAAAATAAGTCTATAGACAGTCAATACTAGAGGAGAGTATACCAAAAGCCAGCTGAAGATCTCCTAGTAGAGGAAGGTCTCCACATGGAGAATATCCTTTAAAAGGGCAGCATCTAAGAAGCATGTGACAAACCCTTTGGATCCTATTGGCTCTACACTTTTAACACTTTGACTCCCAAGCCTACAAGATGTAGCTTGATAGTCTAGTGATCAAAGGGCTGCCTAACCTGATCTATGGAGCACACAATGTTTGAATTGTTTGCTAAGGAGTGAAATACACAACATGGCATGACCAAAGTAGTAGATAAGAGAGCTCTAGAGTGAGCCATGGCAAACAAAGGTCCCCTAAAGGATCTCCCTATCATGTACCAAAAGTTGACTCCAAGATGATGACTCCCTCAGGTGACCACCCATGTTTGTAGTAAAGGGAAGTAGGAGAGCCATAGAACAACTGCATAAAGGGAATGAGACTTTCCAAGGATCCACAAGCCTCCCTAAGCTCTCTAAAGATGGATGCTCGAGAGACGCTATTAAAAACGTTCTCAACATCCACCATTAGGACAATCCACTCCATATGGATATCTAGGAGTGGATTGATGCCTAGAGAAATAGCTTCACAACCTCCAAATGTAGCTTCTCCAAATTGATCTGGACTAAGGTGCTCTTGAAAGTTATATCAATATTGAAGGACAATGGTACGGCTAACCCAACGCAAAAAAGATCTCTCCAATAGAAATGGATCAATGCTGTTTGTGCCTTTCTCCATCGAGAATTTGACTAGCCCCTAACACCCAACTAAATAATATAGGAATATTTCTCCTTGCTATGGCTGCAACCACCTGAAACAACTCAATAAATCCACTAGAAGGATCATCCATCTAAAAGCAATCCCTAAGATGCTCATAAACCATCTATAATACCAATAGCTAGCCAATTGATCTAGAGATGAAATTTGGTTTGATAACATCAAGGAGGATATTATACATGATGGACTAAGGAGATCAGACAGAGGTATCACAAAAAGAGTACTTCTACTAATAGGCCAAAAATCAAAACATGTTTGAAGACTTTAGAATCAATAGCTAGACACATGATCTAGAAATAAAATTTGGTTTGGTAACATCTAGGAGGATGTTATATATGATGGAATAAATATATCAGACAGAGGTATCACTAAAAGAGTACTTCTACTAATAGTGCAGAAACCAAAATAGGCCTAAAAACTTCAGAGGCAATTTCGGAGACCTCAACCGATGTATTAGGCCTAAAAAATGTGCAGATTCACCCCCCCTTCCAATAGATTAAAGGCTAGCCTTCCCTTCCCCTTGGTTTTTCTACCAAGAGCTTTCCAACGGTGCCTCACCCATGCAATTCTGAGATTCCTACTGAAGATTCTCTAAAAGATTCCCTCCCATCAAAGCCTGTTTGACCAACCAGATAGGACCAAGACCGACATGTCACCCATCCAAGCAAGTAATCTAAAGGTGGAGTTTGCTGATATGTCACCTTTCCATGTACCTAATCCTATGGTGGAGCTTCCATGGAGGAGATCTTTGTTGGAGGAGATCTTCCTTGGCTATATAATAAAGAGAAGATCTTCCTTTAGGTGCATCAAAGGATTGAGTGTGAAATCTGTGTTTTCTTTCTTGAAGAGCTCTCTTGTCCTAGGAGTATTACACCATCCTTGACAAGCTTCGTGAGGAGATGCAAGGGGTAATGCACAATGCTTGTGCAAAAAGTGACCTATCATGACATAAAAGTTGCTCATGTTGATAATCTAAGATCTTATTTAGCACTCCCTCTCCTGCCATAGGATGTGGTGAGTGAAGGGAAGAGATAGTCTCATTAGTGGGACTAGCCATAGACAAAGAGTGCACCGCTCGTATTGCTCTACCAAACTTTCTTGCTTGGCCCAATGTCTTACATCGTCGTAATTGAGTGTGCTCCATGGTATCCAATGGTAGAATCTCTCTCCTAACACGTGTAACCTTAACCGACTCTTCCTACCAGGCAGTCCAATCTCACACTTGGAATTGACAAAATCTGGCAACCACCTCTCAATGCCCCACACGTCCCCCTCTAGCATACTAAAGGCACCATAGAAGTAGTAAGAGCAATAAGAACCATGTTCACTCGTCCAAGGGATCATATACCAAACTATTAAGTGTTAGCCGAAAAGCTTGTTTAGTCTCGTCATGGAGCATACGGGGTAGCCTATGGAATAAACACAAATCATGGACAGGAGGTTGTCCAGGCCCATAATGGATATATGTCTGGATCCAATTCTACTGCATTTCCAATGCATTAGTTCAGGTAAAAACTATTGTGGGCATTTCTCTTCTAATTATTGTAAATCTCATAAGCTTTTGCTCATTGCGAAAACTAATCGTGGTGAGGTCTTGATCACGAAGTTCTAATTAGAGCTTACATTAAGAATAAGACCATGAGAACTTTCATCTTAGACTCTGCCGCATCTCCAATGCGTGCCCATTGTGTTACGATAGTTCAAGTAATCCATGGACACCTTCTGTGTATAGTAGTCCCGATAGAGAATTTGATCTTGTACTTGAACGAACATTCCACTCATTCTAAAAACTGCACTCGCACAAGCCCCGTGCATGGTGCATGATGCCTCTTGAATCAAGTCCACGTAGTCTCTTCGACGGATTACATTATTTCAGAGACAATTTGGGGACGACGGGAGACACTACTTGTACCACTACTATAAGTATTTACTTTAGGGAAATTGTAAGCGCACCCACCTTTTCTGCTCTTCCACCTCACCCTCCTGTTTTAATACTTCCAGCACAATCAGAGTGGCTTATTGTGTAGAAGTGGTTGCGGTCGCCTGCTGGGGCATGGTTAGGATACTTTTTACATCACGATCCGACATTGTAGCCAAGTTCATAACATAGCGAAAGTGGTTTGATTGGTTTATTGGCACCCTGTATAATATAATAACGACATTATTGCCAAGTAACCAAGTTCCTAACATAGAGAAAATGGTTTGATAGTTTATTTGCACCCTGTATTGTACCGTACAAGGTGAGGTGAACGAGAAAAAAACTAAAATAGATTTACAATTTGTCTTTATTTTATCACTATAGTAGACGATAACTTACGTAACTCTAGTAAACGATAATTTTCTCTATAATTATTTTCAAGATAACTATTATAATCATAGGTATTTATTTTATTTACTTTACCATAGTAAAATGATGATCATTAAAGGTAAATAAGATTATAGTTTTGCATTTTGTGTTCCTTGAGACGGGATAGTAAGTGATCCGAGCGACTAATACTCTGCCTATTATACGCATATGATCTAAGCTGATTCTGTAGTTGATTCAGGTGACCGTCAGTATCGCTGTATTCTTAAGCTGGCAGTAAGAAGACGACATGATTTCGTCTTCAAAATCTGTCTTCAGTTTATGATTTACAGGGGAACAAACAGCATAATTTAGAACGCATCTATGGTATGGGACAAGAGAAGACATAGGGGTAAAATGGGGCTAAGCCCCAATAAATCAATAAATCAGTAAAAGAATGCGTCTTGAAGAGGTTGTCATTGATACAAAAGAGCAACACGTCTGGATAGTTGATACATAAGTTTCGAGTTCCGCGTATTGCTCTCATTTGCTCTCACAACCGATTAGTGAGGGCACTCCATAAGCAATTGTTTTGAATTTAAATAAATATCAAAACAATCAATCTCGAGTACTTTGGGTCAGATTATATCAAAATCACGAAGAAGTAAGCCCCACAAAAGATTTCATTCCTACTTGCTTCGACGTGCTGATAAAGGAAATTAATTACTACATATATCGTCTATATATCTCCATACTTCACCTCGTATCCTACAATAGTAGACATTTCGTCGGTGAAACTGTTTCCGTTCAAGAAAGTAAGCGTAGGTAGGCATGGAGTAACTGGATCTCAACTTATTGTCCGTTTATATGGAGATAAGGAGGAGTACCTGATCCATGACTAAAAGGTCTATACGAGTGAATCCCATAATAGTAACTTCTGCCTGTTTACATGTTTAGTCGTTTTTCCGATAACGCGCTTCCCCAGCATTGCACTGCATTGTTCTATTCTGATAGTCACGGAGTGAGATTTCATGCAGAACTAAATCTTCCTACGCAATTCTGCTGAACCTGAACAATCAGAAATTAAGCGTTGTTCCTATAATTGTGATGAATTCATCAACGGTTACATTCCCTGACATTTCACTTTCTTTCGTCTCTTAGAAAAACACCATTTATAACCAAACCACCCCATTTATATTTGTAAGAAAAAAGGGCGACCGCATAGAAAACACGATGAAGGGGAAGACCCCAGCAAGCCGTACAAGGGTACCCTGTACATTTATATTTGTCATACTTTCAGCTTGTCTGCTTTCATTCAGACTCTAATGGGGCTTAGCCCCATGTTACCTTTTTTGTCTCTCACTTGTACGGCTTGATAGGCCTTCCCATCCTTCGGTTTTCCTACGCGGTCGCCTTTTTTCCTTCATTAGTCCAATGCATTGATCCCACGGTTAAATTCACCCATCTCTATTCCAATTACTGTAGAGTCTCTTTAATCACTTCATGGACTACCTTTCTATAACAACTCACCTTGACTCTTTGATTGCTTGATCTATCTCTTCACAACTAAAGCAAAAGTGATACAAAGTGGAAGAGAGACAGCATAGAAAATGCAAAGGATGGGAAGACCCCATCAAGCTTTACAAGGGTGAGACAACATAGGTAAAATTGGGCTAAGCCCCAATAGAGTCTATGTGAGAAATCTGCCCTATTGCACCTAAGATATCCGAGCTATGCAACTCATATGGTCTACAAACAACTAGAGCATCCAAATAAGCATCACCTAGTGTGATGGCTCTCCTAAGGATTGCACCAACCACTGCCCTTTGTACAGCAATGTACACACGCCGTCTAAAATATGCTACAAAGTATGAGAGTAAGAGTGGTACCCCTTGGTGCCTAACATGATAAGCTCTCATGCACTCTTTGACAAATGTGTCAAACGTCATGTCCATCACTCCATATAACTCCAAGGCTAGAGGAACAAAGAGGTGACCTTGCCGCATACATCTATACTTGAAGACCTTACAAGCTGCCGTTGCACTTGTTGCCCATCCAAGGAGATGAGTAATCGCTCCCTCCAAAATTGTATCAAGTGTAGGGTTCGTAACCACAACATCAGCTATTGTTACCTAATCATCTAGTACCAAGTATAAGTATGCCTTGACATGTGTCATCTGCAAAGCATACAAACGCTCCCTCCAAGCCAAGTATCCACTCTCTCGTGCCATAACAAACACTATGTCCCTAATAGCATCATGGGTAGTTATACTCTGTTGTCCAACAGAGCACAGTGTCATATGGACCACTACTGCATCTACTATAGTACCACACTCACAAGTGAGTAATGAAGGTGCAGATGGGTGGATCAAGCAATAGAAATAGAAATAGAAGGCAATCGCATATGATAACAAGAAGGATGGGAAGATCCATTAAGCCAAGGATTAGGATAAAACCTACAAGGTAAATTGGGACTTAACCCCAATTTTCCAACTTACAAGTGAAGCACCCTTCCATCAATGATGCAGAAGGGGATGACACATTAAATTGTGTATTGGAATCACAACACCTCAAAGGTTTTAGTATAGTGGCTAATATATTAGATCTTCAGAAGACTCATCATCCAAACTTGAGCTCACTCTTTGCATTCCATTTAGTCTCTATGGGATTCCCATACATACTAAATGGAACACATCTATTGTAAATGCAGTTGTAGGCTGACTGTCATTGCTACAGTTGTAGCTAAATGCATGTTGTACATTTGTTCTGGTCTCATTTGCAACACCTTCCCTTAATGTTACATAAGAGGATGATCAATTAAGGGAGCTACTTGGGAAAAAATCCCTTTTTTTATCTTGACATCCCTCCACATCAAAAGACTCTGATTTACTTACAAGTCACTATACAAAATCACTTGTACTAGTGGAAGCAATTAGAGTCGTGCAATATAGGGAGGGTGTCAAGATAACAAAAAAAGGTCTCTCATTAATGATTTCCTTAATTATATTGTTTGTTTGAATGATAGCATATACTAGCGGTTTTCAAATATAGCTTTTTCTAGTACCCTTAGGATTCCATAAATGTTGTTATGGATAACAAGTATAACTTTTGTGTTTAGTAAAACCGGGAATCAAAAAGTTTATAATGAGTGCTAATAGCAATAGTTGTAAAAGTTATATGGGGATTCAAAATAGTGAATATAGAAATATATGGCGGTATTTTGTTTCAAGCATATATTTGTATACATTAATCTCACAATCTGACCATGAGATTACAAATGTACATTTTTGCTAATACCATTTATTAAAAGAGCTAAAACTAATCTCTCACTTGTAATGGCATGATTTTTTTTCTAATCTAGCAAGGCCAACACCATCACACTTGCTCTTGTTCACCTCACCTCTCCATGTTCCTTCTTGGCCATTCACTTCTGAGCTCCCCTTGCTCTTTGCTCCTCGTCTCAATACCCAACACCTTTCAAGTGTGATATCTTTAGTCAAATCCAAGCTCCTCCTTGCTCTTTGCGCCTCCTCTCAATACCTTGCAATTTCTATCATCAAATTTGGTTATAGTTGGATCCATGCGATTGGGATGCCTTGCACAAGCGCTTGCATTATTCTTCTTTAGAAAATTCCAAATCAATCTAGTTGATTTTGAGTGCAGAAATGAGGAGTGACAATCTCAAGAAGTTGCTTAATTGAAATGAATGGAATGTATGGAGCTTGAACAAGAAAGAACATTCTATTGGGTACTCACAAGAAGGTTGAATTTACATTGGAATCTTGTTATCTACAAGATAAAGTGCAATGTACTTAGAGCAATAAGTTTGTGTAGAATTTCTTTATGGATTGGATGCTTGAGCAGTTAGTCAACTTACTAGGATGGATTTATTATTTTTCAAAGCTTTAGTATGGAGTTAGTATGTAGAGCCATATATACTATACTATTTTACCACCAATGTTTTTGAAGAGTGCTACAAAAAGATAAGAGATTTGAAGAAGATCCTTGTTACATGACTTTGGAGATTAACTCAAGGTCTACTTTTAAGAAGACTATCATTGCCAATGATAACATCTTGTGTATAGCCTTTTGGATCAGCAAGCTATGGGAGGTCCAACTAAAGATCTTCAACATGTGGGAGAAGGAAGAGATCAAAGGATAGAAGACTAAGTATGGTGGTGAACCAACCAAATTTGGAGGAGATGAAGTGGTCCTATTGGTGGACACTTCAAGGTGTTCTTGAGGAGATAGTACTTCACTACTTGTGCTTATTACCACAAGAGATTTAAATTTGGATAAGGTGTGCAAGGATTATCAAAGACATAAAGTATCATGCATTATGACAAGGCAAATATATGAGTTATTGTTGGCTAATGATTGGGAAGCGAGTATAAAGATCTACCCTCTTCATTGCATGGAGAGAAAAGTACATGAATATTATTTATCCTTTTAGAAATTATTGATAATTAACTATCTCCTTCTTCTTCCTATCTAGTTTAGTTTATGATAACATATTATTTGAATAATTTAGATTAAGATTTATCTAGTACAATTGCTCTTTATAAGAGGAAAAAATTTCATAAAGAAGTTAGCAATTACAAAGCTATGAGCACGTGGGAACAAGCCTTAAGACAAGGCATTATTTTTGAAGGTAGGACAACCAATAGTAGGAGGTAGATCTTGTAGGTGTGCTATCTCCTTTTGTATTTATTATTTAGTGTGAAAATGCTAAATCTTGGGAGAAGAGGTATGTGGATGATCTAGTAAAGTAGCCTAAATCTAAGGAAGAGATTCATCAATTTAGAGTGAGGGTGTGGATAGTTGACTACTTCAATACTTATGTGAAGGATTATTGTAAGCTAAAGGATTTATTGATGCCTTACAAATGCACTCTAGTTATTGTTGATACACTTCATAGTTCCAATGTGAAGAAGTTTAAGCACAATGATAGTCATTTATTCATAAAGAATTATGTTTTTAATTGAGTTTGGGCTATAAATAGATAATAACTTTGAATTACTAGACAATTGTTATCTTTCATTCTTCTTAGTAATTTACCACTATGGTTAAGGTGTCTAAAGTCCAATGTATTGGTGTTGATTACAAAATTTGATAAGTATTTGCAAATTCCAAATTTTTTCTTTTTCTAACTTGATGTTTGTAATAGGGATAACACAATATCAAACACTGTTTTGGATCAAGCATCAACCACAATCATGATGATTGGGTATTGGATGAAGGAGAAGATCAGATCCATGAACAACCTTACCTTAGTTATGATCATGACAATTTGTATGCGCTTCCTTCTTGTTGCATAGAAGCTAACACATCTAAGTGATGAATTTCTAGTAAATGTGTATCAAAAGCCATAGGTTTTAATATTACCATCATGCTTTCTAAGTAAAAGGATTGGGTGCTACACTTTAGTTTTGTAGTTGTTCTACCTTGTTACCTTACTTTGTTCAATCTTGCTTGGTAGAAGAAAAGGAATGGTAGAACAAGATAGTTTTTATCACACATATATAATTAAAATAATAGCTCTTGATATCCTTGATTTTACTATCAATTTCCATAAAGATTATGTCAACCACAAGTTTTATAAAGGACCGAGATTGGATGGTGAGATGCACATTGCTATTTCAATGTTCTACAACTTCCATGGTTATTGGTACCAAGGTACCTTGTGAGAGTATTGCAAAGACTATACTACGGAGCACTTAAAAGATTAGAGACTCTTAAGCACAAACTACTATATAAGATGAAGAGGTAGATGAGAAAAAAGCAATGGTAGATAAAGGAGATGAGCAAGAGGATGAAAAATAAGATAGAGTGAGTAGTGTAGATAGTAAATCATTTAACTCTAATTTTGTAGCATTATAAGCACAAAATAATTTGTAATAATATACCATTTTATAAGTACCATAACTATTGTTATGAGTTATTTTCTTATGGTTGGATTGTTGATGAAAGTTTAGAAACTGAAAAGCTAATATTAGCATGAGAAATCAAAAGCAATATTCTACAATTGTATTAGCCTTCTTACTATATGATAATCTGATTCCTAATTTTACATTTATAATGAATTATAATATATATAAGCACAAAATTAAGCATTATTATACTAATATTGTCTTTTTCTCAAACTTTTCATATGGTTTTGAGGCATTAGCTCATATAGGAACTTAATGGTGGAACTTGTTGTATAACATTTGCTATCAACCATTGATCAAGAACAATTTCCTAAAGATAAACAAAGTTCCATGTCAAAATAAGGTAAATATCATATCTTAGACAAGAAGTTCAAATGGAATGCTTGGCATCCAACACTTTTTTGCTTTGATTGTTGATTGCATAATTAATCCATAATTGAAGAATAGTAAAAAAAATTGTAAAGTAAGGGATTTCTATCAAGCCCAATTTTAAGCCTAAGCTCCATAAAACACATTGAGTTGAAAACTTTTTAAGGTTTAATTTTCAGAGACCAAAAGAGAAGGAATGTGGAAGAGTCTTGAAAGAGCTGGGACTATATGTAAGTTTGTGGATACCAAAAATAATATAGGATGTCAAGTCTACCCTAGTAACTTTTAGGAGTTGATTAAGGTACATGAGGTGAAGCTTGAGGATAATATTAAGAGGTTGATCATCAAAATACGTTGGATCTATCTTAGACTTCAACATTGTATCTAGTACCAAATTAAATGATACCAAAAGAAATTAAATAGATAGTCCCAAAAAATATTAGTTGTACCATAGATCATTAAGCTATGAGGTGAAAGGTTGAATATATAAGGACCTTGGATGAAAGAACTCAATTCCATGTCATAAATAATTTATCATGAACGGTAGATAGCAACCAACTATGCAGTAATATTTGTTGAGTTGAGAATGCAACTTGGATGAGAACTAGGATGAGATAGTATGGTAAGCACCTTTGTAACAATATGCTATTGTCTGGTGCTATATAGTTATGAAGTCTAAAACTATCAAATGTAAATATCTGTAATATTTAAGTCTAAGGCTCCAAAGTTAGGGACATGAAAACTAAAGTGGCAACAAAAGAAATATTTTAAATTGGAGATCGTATAAAAATAAAAAATTTGCCAATTTTTAGAATTCTAAAATGCAAAATTTGGCGCAAGTTTATATTAAGATGGCACTAGAGAAGAGTTTTACCTATTGATCAAGAAATGTTATTTCAACTTCTTGTAAAAATTTGTTATTTACGGATATGTTTGTACTTCCCCATAATAATAGTTCATGGCTTTATCCATACAGAGGGTTTGTGAGGTGGATGAGTAGGATAACATACATTTAATAAGATTTTAATATAGCTTTATTGGTCATATGAAATTATTGTAAGTTGGGTCATTGGCATGTGGCTAAGTTTATGGTGGTAATACATTTTTTTTAAGGAATTTTAAAATAGAATTTAGATTTTTTACTTGATTATTCAATTTTTTGCAATTTTATGGTACATTAAATTAGTGTTAAAGTAATTTTCCATTAGACAAGAGAAAGAAGTTCTATAAACTAAAATATATTAATTATCTCTCATGTTATACAAAATAAAAGTTTTGGTAGAACTACATATATTATAACTAGACTTTTCATTCCCTTTATAGATTTATCTTATATTGATGGTAAGAAATCTAATCATAATTCTAGAAAATTTCAATATCATCTAAGTTTCAAATTTTTTAAGTATTATATGTTATAGTATTTTTTAATTGCTTGACCCACATACAAGTACTATAATGGTTAGAGAAGTATAATGTTATATTCATTTTTTGGGTTTTGATCATGCACACGACTCTCCAACACAAAGCACAATTTGGTTTGGTTTTTTAAGAAAATTTCACTTGTAAGCCTATCAACATCCTTGATATTTTTGGTAGAAAAGGTGAGTTACATTCATCATTGTAGAGTAACTAAGGTAAGCCATATGCACGATGTACAAGTATTGAACCTCAATATCATCCATAAGAATGGGAAAACTTGGGGGTTAAGGATGAAGTCCCAAGTTTAGCAAACAAGTACATGTTGCTTCCTCTACAATAGAAGCATTAGTGCAGGGTCCGATTGTTCAAGTTTTCCCTGTCTCATGCTCCTAGTTTCTCCATTTTGTTCTAAAAGCATGGTCTAGTTGTTTAGGTCTGGAGCATGGTCCAATTGTTGCACACCGGCTTTCCTAGTCTCATGCACACTGGCTTTCCTAGTCTAATTTCTTCATATGGTTCTAGAGGCAATTTGGGGACAACAAATGGGATGACTTTGTAAACTACCTACACTATTATTATAGGTATATATCCTACTTTTTTTCTAAAAAAAAAAACAATGAAGACATTATGTGACCATATGTCATCCTCCCTCATCCCCATCTGTCATCCATGTCCCTATGGAGAATTCCATCCATAGTCCCAAGAGGCAGTTCAAGAACGGAAGGTATATTATTGCTATATGTACCTATCTTATCTTGCTATATGTACCTATCTTATCTTACTATAGTAGATTACAATCATCTCAATACCTATTTACTATATTTCCATAGCCTTGCCAATATTTCTGAGTTTCTTGTCAAGTTGGAGAGTTCAAAATTAGTGGACAGTTCACCTGCAAACATGTCCCGAGTCTATCCAACTATACAACAAAGAATAGATTAGCAAGTTTTAGTAAGTTTTAGTATGTAAGTAGCACTATAGTGAAGGCAATATTGCCATAAATGGGACCCTGTTCAATTTACAAAAATAAGGATAAGAGTGTCAAGTAGCTGCTATACATGATTCTGGAAAGGGCACCAGGACTTGAATATATTGAGCTATAGACCAACAAGATTAGAGTGTTATGTTAAGTTATGGTGATTTTTTGCTCTTGGAAAACCAGAATAAATATGTGTATTCTGTTCGATGACAAAAAGGATACCAGTCATCATGTGTACACTCTAGTTACCTCTGCTCAGTTGAGAATATGTTTCAACTCGAATTTAGTATACTGACTTCTTTCATTCAAGATTGCCTACGGTAAGGTTTACTCACAATTTGCTCTCGTTCATTTGCCAATTAGTACATTCAACTAGTGAACAATGGACGAAAGAGAAATTAACTCTCATTTATTTGCCACTTAGTCCATTCCTCATGTGAACAATGAGGAAAAGAGAAATTAAACTTTGTGAAAGTTTAAAAAATCGTATGTAATTTGTCATGCCATTTGTAGTGCCTCATTTAGATGCTCGAACACTGGAGTTCCAATGATAGTAGTTAGAGTTATTTCAGTAGTTTCTCAGAGACTACTTTTCGACGGTTAGATTTCGTGTTCGTGATACTGACTTCACGGTGGGGCCCACCGTCACTTTGCACCGTTTGCACCATTGGGTGTGCCGTCAGCGGAACCGTTAGGGTTTCAGAGCTAGCTCGAGTCCAGGGAGTATAGTTTTGAAGTGAGCTCTAGAGAGCTCACTTCTTTGATGTTGAGCCTTCGAGTTCTTGGCTATGGTGGACAGAGGCCAGCGAGCGTCACCTGGATTCTCTATGCTTGAGTGGGTGTGGCTTGATTGTAATCAGTGCCCAGTTGTTTGCAATTTATAGAGTGACAGATCAAGTACTGATATGAGTTGAGTTGAGTTGAGAATGGTAAGCAATCTGATTACATCAGAGAAGTGAAGTCAGGGGGAAATCGGGTGCAGGAACTGTGAGTGTTGGTGGTATCTCCAAGCTCGGTGGATCGTTGGTAGCTCAATTCAAGTTCAGTGTTTCCCTAGTGTGTAGCAGCTCAATCAATTGATGCAGATTTGGCAGTTAGGCGGACGGTGTGCGGAAGCGCTAGCCAAATTTCGAGCAAAGAAGGAGCAATTTTCGAGCAGTGTTGTGATTTTGAGCTCAGGAGGTGAAGGCAGTACCAATTTGCTGCGAGTTGGGCTCAGAAAGTCAAATTGAAGGTGGAGTTTGGAAGGTCTTCTCATGAAATTGTGATTTGGAAAAACCCGTTTTGTCAATTTGGCTCGAGTGGAAAGTTAGCGGGGGATTTGGCGGACAGCCATCTTTAGGGTTTACGTCAGATTTTGGTTGGGATTTACGTCAAATTTTGGCCAGAATTGGAGGTGTTTTTGCTGTTTGGCCAGATTTGGAGGACTTTCGTAGATTTGGAGAAGTTTTGCCAATTTTGGAGGAGGTTTGAAGTGGCAACAAGAAAGGCCTCATTTGGCTGAATTTCAAATTTTGGTTGGGATTTACGTCAGATTTTGGCCAGAATTGGAGGAGGCTTCGAGGCATAGGGCTATGAGAGGCTATGAAGGGCCAGCAAGCCAGCTTGCTGGCGTGAGTCTAGCTAGTTTAGAGTAGATCTTGGTCATTGGTTGGCAAAATCTGCCTTTCCTGCTAGATTGTGCACAACATGGTTTGATCTCTAGATCTCTTGTTCATAGATTGGTGCCCTAGCCAACTGGTTCACCCTCACTTGTTGTCATAGTGACTATGCCACTGTTATCTATACACATGTAGCTTTGGCTAGGAGAGGCAGTTTGATCCCATTCTTGGTGATCCTGGTAGCTTAGGACTTAGATACAAACTGCTCTTATATCAAATGCCAAATGGTGGCAAAGTCAGTCCCGTGTTGTGTTATGAGATGGAGGGTTTTCGTTTAGATTTCTTGTGATTGGACCCCTTCCATTCTCTGCTTCTTGTTTGTGCACCACGTTTGTGTGAGGTGCCCTGAATTTTGAGCGTTAGTGCTCTTGGTGGTGAAGTTGGAGTGATGACCAGTCAGACTACCTTTGTTTCTCTCCGGTGAGGCAGGAAGTGATGACCTGCAGACCGTGAGAGTGCGTGTTATGATGGCAGGTTATAGGTTGCCCTTTCCCCTAGTGTAGTTATATTGGTTAGGGTTACATTAGTGGGTGGTGCTTGGTGGTGTTGGCACTTGGTGGGGTACTTGCGGTTGCAGTTGGTGGTTTGGGTTTGCTGTTATGGTTACTTTGTCACGATGGAGTTCTTTGGAGATTCAAGAGGAGTTAGCCCTACAGTACGCAGTGGGTTTACTTGGAGTGGTGCTTGGTATCAGCCTGTATCTCAGGTCCCAGTGAGGGAGGAGATTGACTCTGAGTTGGAGTTTGACACATGAGCTGATTCAGTTGAGAGTGCACTTGGTGTGTCCGCACCATTGTTGTGGGACATGGATGAGATTTATGGGGCCTCCAAAGGCCCTAGGCGTTACTCTGGTACAGTGGGTACCATTGAGTTGGATGACTTCATCCAAGAGTTTGACAGTTGGTGTAATCCGTAGTAGATGCGGAACCCGACTTTGTTCACACCCTTCATGGCATGGAAGGGGTTGTTTCAGCACTTGGAGGGTCCACCAATAGATGACTACCATGAGTTCAGGAGAGCTCATTTGGAGGAGATTGAGTTATGGAGACAGTATTGGTCTGCACACTATGTCTCCATCACTTTAGGCTCGGTGGCCAGGAGTAGATTGGCTATACCCACGAGTTCGAGCTCGAGTAGTGTTGGTGGAGCTAGTGGAGGTGCACTAGCTGGAGATAGTGCTACTACGAGTGGAGGTACCGCTGCAGGAGGTGGTGTGGTACCGGGGTTTAACCCCATGGTGGAGTTCTTTCTATGTTTGAGGTAGAACTACCAGGGAGTGCGGACTGACAAGCTGAGGAGCTTGCAGGAGTTCCAGCTGAAGGCTGAAGAGAGCCTACACAAGGCATACACTTGCATGAGGTGGCTAATCAGTTTCACTCAGGGAGTTATTGAGGCCCAGTCAGTCTAGTTTTGGTATGGGATATTGGACAGGGAGTTATGAGGTAGAGTTCGTGATGCTACATTGTTGTAGGCTACTTCGCCCACTTTGGTAGTAGTCTTTGGTTTGGCTGAGCGTATTGAGCTCAATATGGTGGAGGAGAGAGAGGTGATATCTGGATTTGGTAGGGAGACCTCATCCACGGCTGTGACTTCTTCTAGAGTGCAGCAGAGTGCACCACACCCAGTTGGTTTTTGAGGACATGGTGGACAGCCCAGATCCTATAGAGTGAGTGGAGAGCCTAGTGGAGTTAGACCCTTACCCTCATTTTTGGGTCAGCAGCAGCCAATGAGTGGTGGTGTTGCTTGTTGGACTTGTGGTGGACCTCACCATAGGAGAGAGTGTACTCAGGGCAGCGGACCTGATACCTCTGGTGCATCACAATCAGCACAGAGGCAGCGTGAGCATTGCCACAGATTTGGTCACACTTGTGACCGGTGTTTTGACCTACACCCGGAGTTACGGAGTGGTAGGGCTGCTATGGCAGGTAGTAGAGGAGCTCCAATTCATGGAGGATGAGGTGGTAGAGGTGGTGGTAAAGGATCTACACCTAGTAGGGGTGCAGTACCTGCCCTTACTTCTGACACAACTATGGCTACTCGGATTGGGTAGTTGGAGCAGAGATTGGCTAGTATGGCTATTGCTCAGAGGAGATCAGATTCGGGTGCTGAGGCTTCCACCTCATATGCTGGTGATAGAGATGCTTTGGACTTCATGTGCAGAGCAGCATAGGTGGATGCATCTGCAGCAGTGACTAGGAGTGTAGTACGTGCTCCAAAGCCTAGAGGAGCATTAGTAGAATTAAACCCACATAGAGGAGAGGTTGGGAGACAGGTCAGACTTCCCCAGTCTTTCATGCTATTTGAGGCATTGCAGACGACATCCATGGTTCCTAGACGTCCCAGTGCAGGTGTGGTAGGTGGTGATGGAGTACATGATGGACTACCTGCTAGTCAGCCACTTACTACTACAAAGACTGAGTCTAGCATGATGTTGGGGGCGGCTCAGCTGATTATGCGGCATCCTTTGTTTTCAGCCAGTGACATGTTTACATTGGGAGTTGACCCAGCCCCAATATTTCGGTTGGCTGCCATGTTGTGTGAGAGTAGGGATGGTGCAGTTCCTACTACTAGAGCAGAGGTCGTTGGTAGTGGAGCTGACTTGGTTGAGGAGCATGGGATCCGTTCAGCGACCAGTGGTTTATGGCAGGCAGCAACGGCTAGACTAGAGGAGTTGCCAGCTAGACCGGCCTTTGAGAGAGCGCGGTTTACACCTGGTGTTGTCCTATTGGATAACCAGAGGGGGATTTTTTGTTTGGTGGGACCTTCAGGGAAGGTCTATACACCACAGAGAGTCTTGCTAGACTCTGGTGCGTAGCCCCTTATGTTGGGGAAGGCTGCAGTTGTCGGTCTGGAGTTACGGAAGACCGATATGAAGAGGTGTCCATTTCAGATCCAGCCATCTCTAGGTGGTAGTTAGATATAGTACATCACACGTGGGGAGCTTGTTGTCCAGGTTCAGCCTGGTTCAGACTAATAGCTTGGTTGTGAGAGCTCAGGCTATTGCGACAATAGCTGAGTCATATGATGTGCTAGTTGGGAGAGCAGTGTTATACCCTATGGGTTTTAGCATTGACTATTGGGAGGAGACAACCTCTTATAGACCTGGTTGGCAGTCTAGTGAGGGACGGGTATGTTGCCTACCAGTACGCTTCAGTAGTGGCAGTCTTGGCTCACTACAGTCTGGGACCATGGCAGCATCAGTTTTAGCTTTTAGTGGTGCAGTTACTTGGCCTGGTGACTTGTTGGAATGGAACGCCCATGCAGAGGATACTTCAGTACCAGAGGAGATCACTCGGCTATGGAGTACGAGTAGGATTGTTCCATCCACCTTGGATGTTCCATTGTGGAGTTCAAAGGAGGCATTGCAGCAGCATGCAGATCAGTTAGTGCAGCAGGCTTGGAGTAGAGCCTTCGTACCATCAGGAGATGAGTGTGAGGATGAGCCTCCAGAAGCGATTGCTTTGACAACTCTGGATACCACACTCATTGCTTGGCAGTATCCAGTAGAGGGGATATGCCTATTGGAGTTGTTTGGTGGGATCAGCACCGGACTAGCTACGGTGTTACAAGCGGGTATCTGAGTACAAAGGTACTTGTATGTAGAGAGAGATGAGACTGCGAGTCGAGTCTCTCTACATCATGTGGCACATTTGGCCTATCGATATCCGGAGTTATTACCGATGTCAGCAGTCAAAGGTTATGAGAAAGCCCTACCAGGAGACATTTCCTTACTGGGGGTGCATGACCTAGAGATTCATGGGCCTATTCACTTGGTGATTTCTGGATGGCCATATTAGGGACATACACGTGCTGGTAGAGGATTGGGTCTTTAGGATCCTTGTTTTGGTGTGTTTTAGGAGATATTACGGATACTACGACATCTCCGAGTTCATCAGTCTGTATCTCTAGCTTAACTTTTGGAGAACGTTTCTTTGATGGGTGATTCTTGCACCAGAGTGGTGGCGGGTACACATCAGGTCCATTCTTGGATGGGACTTGCTGTATTGTTAGATGCAGCCAGAGTGGGATCACGGGCTCATCGTCTTCATCTTTGGTGGACGAACCTCTTACTCAGAGAGGTTCTACAACGTGCTTATGATGGGATTCAACGACTTGACCACATCCTTGTTGATGATATCTTGGATGTTGGGCGTCAGTCTCAAGCAGTGGTAGTGGCTGATAGATCACCTATGGCAATGGTGAACCTAGTTGGATAGCCTAGAGCCACATTTCCCACACTCATGAATTTCCTAGGCTCTCTTGCTTTTCGAGAGGGAGGACCTGGACTTGTTTGGGACTCACAGTTACAGCAGTTAGAAGAGCCCAATGCTGATAAGAGAGAGTGAGCGATGGGTTTTTGCACCGGTATTACCGTTGTTCTAGCAGTGTCAGAGGCATCCAGGCGTCAGGTGTTAGGTCAGGCTATGGACCTGAATTGTTTGACCTGGATTGTGAGCCTTGGCTTGGCGGAGCAGCATAGGATGCGCTTGATAGGCATCACCACTCGGACATTTGTGAGCCCTGTGCCTATCAAGACGATTCAGGCACATGCTAGGGGCAATGGACCGAGTGGACATGGTATTCTTGGGACACATCTAGTAGCTACTAGGGAGAGTGGTCTACTTGGAGTCTATCCAGGTGAGCGTGGGCTACTTGGATTACACCCTTGGTCCACATGGGATGCAGCTAGAGGACGTATGGAGCTTGCAGCCAGAGTGGAGGGAGCTTTTTGCACAGAGGTTGGGACCTCTAGTGGTTGGGAGCATGACACTATTGCTCCCAAGGGCCAAGTGTAGCAGTCAGTCAGTATGTCTTCCACTCCTACTACAGTTACAGAGGATACTTGGGAGCCAGATCTTGGACCCAAGCTTACTAGAGAGGAAAGACGGAGGGTTTGGAGGTTCTTGAGGAGTCACACGAGTAGTTTTGCCTTCAGTATGAAGGATTTGGGTGCTCTGAAGGGACATGGTATACGGATTGAGCTGACTAGCAACACACCAGTTTTCCGACGTCCTTATTGATATAGTGAGATGGAGAGGACATTGATTCAGAGCCGGAGTAGTGACCTTTTTGAGGCTGGTTTGGTGTAGATTTCACATGGAGAGTATGCATCAGCGACAGTGATGCTAGCCAAGAAGGATATGCATGGCAACTACACAGATAGGCGGATGTGTGGAGATTACCGTCCTATCAACCGACAGACCAGGGCTGATCGGTATGCCATGCTTACACCGGAGGAGATTTTTGATGCGATTGGGCATGCAAAGATCTCCTCCGCTTTGGATCTTCAAGCGGGATATCATCAATTGCCGATCAGAGAGGAGGATAAGTCCAAGACAATATTTTAGGCTATTGATCCTCACGGCAAGGATGTGTTATATCAATGGGAGTTCTTACCATTTGAGTTAAAGAACACTCCTGCTGAGTTCCAAAGGGTCATGGATAGGATCCTAGCTCAATTGGATTTTGCTCGGTGCTATATTGATGACATTTTGGTTTATAGCACTATTGTGGAGGAGCATGAGAGACAATTGTTGGAGGTGTTTGAGAGGTTGAGATCTCATGGACTCAAATTACATCCTGGGAAGTGTAGGTTCTTCCACAAGCAGGTTGAGTATTTGGGTCACACTATCTACCCCGGAGGACTTGGTGTTCAGCAGACCAAGGTGGAGGCTATTGCACGTATTCCTCGGCCTACGGATGTGAGTAGAGTGCGAGCATTCCTTGGGTTGGCAAACTTCTATTGCCGCTATGTTAGAGGATTTAGTGCCATTGCCAAGGCCTTGACGAAGCTGACCAAGCTTACACAAGAGTGGTGTTGGGGAGATGAGCAGGAGAGAGCTTTTGTAGAGCTCAAGGAGAGGTTTACATCTGCTCCTATTTTGAGGAGACCGATCAGGGGACGACCATTTCAGGTTCATACTGATTGGAGTATGTTGGAGCTTGGAGCGGTGCTCACCCAACATGATGATGAGGGGAAGGAGTTTGTGGTGGCCTATGCTAGTCGCTCCAACAATTCAGTGGAAGCGAAGTATAGTTCATATGAGGGAGAGTGCTTGGCAGCAGTTTGGGCAGTAGCACATTTCCGATGTTACCTATTTGGTAACCCCTTCACTCTCATCACTGATCATCAGCCACTGAAGTGGTTGATGGAGTCCGACAAGCTTTCAAGGAAGCTTGCACAATAGGCTCTGATTTTACTAGAGTATGATTTCACGGTTGTTCACAGACCTGGAGTGGTGAACCGTGATGCAGATGGGTTGAGTAGAAACCCATGTCCCAGCCAGCAGGATCAGACCGGAGCATGTTGGCATGGTAAGACAAATGAGGAGATGGTGCCAGGTTGGCATGCATTGGCCTTTTTGTGTATATTTGTAGAGGCTTTGGTGGTATCTCTCTCAATGCATACAGGAGGAGTTATTGAGGTCACAAATCCAAAGAGTGAAGATATTGGTATTGTTCAGCAAGACATTCATGATGATGTTTTAGTGATGGACTATCTTTGCACTGGTGTTGTGGGTGGCACAGTTGGGGCCAAGGAGAGAGACCGTGTTCTTCAGCAAGCCAGACAGTTCAGATTGGAGGGTAGACACCTTTTGCGTGTATGGGAGGATGGTAGAGTGCAAGTTGTACCACTTCCATCTCAGAGACCACAGTTGGTCCGTCATGCTCATGAGGAGCGAGGACATTTTGGAGTAAAGCATACATATAGCTTACTCCAGAGTCATTATTGGTGGCGCGATATGCAGACCGAGGTATAGCAATTTGTTGCCAGATGTGTGGTTTGTGACCGAGTTAGAGCATCATTCAATGCTCATACGCCACAGTTACACCCATTACCTATCATGGGATTAGGTTACCGTTGGAGTTTGGACTTTGCCGGACCTTTACCATTGACTATGAAACATCATCGATATGTTTTGGTGATGGTGGAGCACTTCTCCAAGTGGATTGAGTTGGTGGCACTTCCTGACAAGTCTAGTGAAGGGACAACTTACTCGTTCTTGGATCGAGTTCTTAGTCGTTTTGGTGCACCAGCTGAGGTTTTGACTGATCAGGGTACAAAGTTCTTGGGGGAGTTTCAGGTCTTGTGTGATAAGGCTTTGATTGATCATCGTACTACATCCCGAGATCACCCTTAGGCAGATGGCTTAGCAGAGAGAGTGGTTCAGACGGTGAAAAGAGGATTGCAAAAGTATGGTTTGCAGAGAGGCCACTTGGGAGATTGGGATCTCCAATTACCTTGGTTGGCCATGGGCTATCGGTTCAGCCGGCAAGCCTCCTTGGCATCCTTCTCTCCATAATTTACACTCTATGGATGAGATCCAGATTTACCTGTAGCCATTCGTCGAGATACTACTGTAGTTTTGGACTTGGATGACCCTGATGTATGGATGAACGCATGTTCTCAGCATGCAGAGATCTTTTGGAGAGTGATGCCGATGGCCTTTGAGAATTTGGCGATTGCTCAGCATAGAGATACTTTACGCTATGCTACCATTCAAGGAGGAGGTAATAGACCCTCGATCCATCGATTTCATCCAGGCGACTATGTATATCTATAGGCAACTATGTATATCTACAGCACCGACGACACTTGATGTTTCTACAGGCCGCACTATCTTGAGAGTGCGTGAGGTTTTGCCATCTGGAGTCCTTGTGTTAGAAGGACGTGATGGTGTTGTTTGGAAGGATCATGTGCGCAATTGTGCGCCATGCCACCTTCCAAACATTGATGGTACTATGGACCCAAGCTTGGCACTTGTACGTGCAAGCTTGAGGTGTATGTTATGTGGCTCTTATGGTGGAGCTGCTATTATGTTAGTGTGTGATAGCTGTTCGAGAGGATTGCATATGGCATGTATGACTCTTCACCTCATTGTGGTTCCTCAAGGACAGTGGTTATGTCCTAGATGTACTTGACCTATAGCTATTTAATTCTTTATATGGTATAGATTGCAAATTCTTTATATGGTATAGATTGCAGACAAGCGACTAACGATGGGACTCCATAGCACCCGACCTCCTGATCTTTGCCCATTAAAGGGTATACCATATACTTAGAGTAGATGGCTATCTTGAGTTAGAGGGACCTAACCGCCAGCTAGGAGGGCGATTGTGGCACTTTAGAGTCTATGTATGACTTATGTGTGAGTTGTGCTTCTATAGTGTATGATGTTGACAACGATGTATGTTGTGTAGTGATGTATATATGCACGACAGCTGTCATGCCATTTGTAGTGCCGCATCTAGATGCTCGAACATTGGAGTTCCAGTGATAGTAGTTAGAGTTATTTCAGCAGTTTCTCAGAGATTACTTTCCGACGGTTAGATTTCATGTTTGGGGTACTGACTTCACGGTAGGGCCCACCGTCACTTTGCACCGTTTGCACCGTCGGGTGTGCCATCAGCGGGACCATTAGGGTTTCAGAGCTAGCTCAAGTCCAGGGGGTATAGTTTCAAAGTGAGCTCCAGAGAGCTCACTTCTCTGATGTTGAGCCTTTGAGTTCCTAGCTATGGTGGATAGAGGCTGGCGAGCGTCACCTGGATTCTCTATGCTTGAGTGGGTGTGACTTGACTGTAATCAGTGCCCAGTTGTTGGCAGTTTATAGAGTGACAGATCAAGTACTGATCGGAGTTGAGAATGGTAAGCAATCTGATTATTGTGGCACTTTAGAGTCTATGTATGACTTATGTGTGAGTTGTGCTTCTATAGTGTATGATGTTGACAACAATGTATATTGTGTAGCGATGTATATACGCACGACAAATTTCCCCCTTAAGGTAACTTAAAAAAATTCATACAATTAAGGAGAAATTAAACTTTCTGAAAATTTACAAAATTGCTGGTAACTTCAAGTTACTTAGAAAATTCAGAAAATTAAATATTGTAATGGAGGGTGAAGGAAATCTGCTTGAAAGAAATTTTTATTTATCAATATTAAAATAATTAACAAGTTTTAGTTTCACATCTAATTTTTAGAATTTACAAACTAAAAGAGCTCCATAGCACCTCCTTTGCTCTCAAACATGTGAATCTGCGTGGGAATCCACAACTAAACTAATTCCATAGCACCTCCTTCACGCTCCATCACATGCTTTGAGCACCTATGTGAATGTATGGGAATCCATGGCCAAAATTGTTAATTTAGAACTCTTCAACGTGATCAGAATTATAATTATTGGCAAGAGTTGTTGAGATATAGTTTGTCTAAATGAGTGTGAAAATAAAAATTCTGATGTATATCCATATATCCTCTACGGATAAAGGATGCTCTTTTGGTACCTGACCATACTTGCTACCCAACACTGATGGGGTTGCTATCAAAATCTCTTATCTTTTTGTAGCACTCCTCAAAAACATTGGTGGTAAAATAGTATAGTATATATGGCTCTACATAATAATGCCATACTAAAGCTTTGAACAATAATAAATCCATTCCAGTAAGTTGACTAACTGCTCGAGCATCCAATCAAGCATCCAATCAAACCTTACTTGGTATTTTTTTTATTAGATGCTCAAGTAGTTAGTCAACTTACTAGAATGGACATATTATTGTTCAAAGCTTTAGTAAATATAATCAAAAATCATTGAGTATCTAGAAATGCCTCATGTAGAACACAAACTCCCGTGTGGATGCAGTTTGCCCTTGCTCTTGATAGGTTTGGCCATAATGGCAATGGGACAAGTGGGTTAAACCTATGAGGATTAGTGCATTCTCCACAACTGTGTTTTAAAAATGAGTAATAACTACAATTATTTCTATCTTGGGCAAGGAGGTAAAATGGCGGGATCAAGAGGAGCAATCAAGAATATCTTTGGTTTTTGCACAAAAAGGATTCTTTGAATGCGTGAGTTTAGTGGACGGGACTTTATTCAGATTGTCACAATGACCTAAAGTGGACAAAGAGATATAATTTATCAAAAAGGATTTTAATTTATTAATGGTCAAGTAATAAGTGACAACAAGAGAAGGATTATTCACTTTGTTAGGGTAAGAATTAGTGTTTTGTTCAATGTTGGTGTGTGGAGTAGTAATATTTGTTATTATAGGGTGCAAATAATTAATGATCCACCTTGTAACTACATGAATTGTACATGTGTAGGAATGCCAAGATCTTGCAATGACATGGCATGTATAAAAAACTCACCTATATGGATGGATTTGAATACAAAGTGCAAGTGTAGCTCCTTTGAGAACCATCAATTTGTGTAAGTGGGTTTTGGTTATATTCTTATGAGACATTTTTTCTCACATTCAAATAGGCCAAAACACATGACAAGGCTAATATTAATAAGTGTCTATCCCGTGCTAGAGTGTTAATAGCCCAAGAAGCACACCCAAAAACTCCAATGGCACTCCCAAAAAACTCCAATGCCCCAAAGGAGCACTTTATGTTTATTATATAGCAAAGAGGATCCTCTCAAAAGGAGCTACACACTTAGATTAGATATGTGGATTGGTGACATGTCAACAAGCTACACCCTTAGATTGGTTCTATGGATTAGTGACATGTTTATCCTTGTCCTATTTGGTTGGTCAAAAGTTTAACCAAAGAAAATATTTGGGGAATCTTTGTGTAGGAAGCTCAAAATAGCATGAGTGAGGTACCATTGGAAAGATCTAAACAAGGCAAACAAGGAAAGGAAAGAGGCGAGGAAGGCAACAACTTTTCTTTCAAAGGGAGAAGGTAATATTCCATTTTTCATGTTCTAATTCTTTTGTTTAGGCTTCCAAAATTGACTAAAAATTTTTTGGTGTATTTTTTACTTATTTGTGGATGTCCACTTTTGGTGACTATTCTATTTGATCTACTTACACCATCATGGACAATATCTCTAAAAATATTACCAAGCAAATTTTCACTTGTAGCTAATTTGTCTAGCTAATTGCACTCAGGATAAGTACTTTTTGGTACCCATACATATCTAGACAAGACCATTCATTATTAGGGCCACCAACTTTAATGACAACCTGTATAATATTTCATGGAGTTGCAATGCTAAATTTGGAATTTGAAACCCCCTACTATGCCCTCTCAAGTATTTCAGAAATTGAATTGTGTATAACGTATTAGATCTAGTGAAGACGCAACATCCAAACTCGAGCACACTCTCTGCGTTTCCCGGACAGACTTAATGGAACGTTCTACAGTTGTCGGCAGACAGTTGTCGCTGCATTTGTAGGTAAATTCAGTGCTGCAAATGTGTTCCTCGAGATTTCCGTAAGCTTTTCACCAATGTCCTCTGCATCGAACACTGATGTAATCTAAGCCTGTTCTCCATACAAAAGAACAGGACGACCGCGTCGGATAACAAGAAGGATGGGAAGGCCCCAACATACCGTACAACGATCAAATACAAGGGGGCAAAATGGGGCAAAGCCCATATAGTATGAAATCTGAGTCTGTTCTCCCTTCGTTCACGTTTCTTGCTAAGATGGGGCAGATTTTTCCTGTTCTCTTCTCGCTCATTGTCATGTCGAGAACAAAACTTTTTCAAGGGGGAATCCATCAAGTTGCAAATACTATCCTTCCTCCATGCTTTTTACTGCCATAGAAGAGGTTAGCAGGAATTGGGGTTGTCGTCTATGTTGTCACACGTCTTTTCGTCTAGATCAGCTCATTTAGGCAGGCTTTACATTTAACACTTCGCATTTGTCATCCAACCTGAGTTCTCACCGACAAAACGTCCAGGTTTTCTTCGGACGTTACAACAATTTTCTTTTATTCATATTGGAAAGGTATACATGATCGAACACTCCTGCAATGGCATACACCAACCTTTTTCATACCAGAATATAGTAATATGCTTATTAAAGATATTATGTGCCATCTGCAAATCGGCTGATGACAAAAGTGGAGATTACCAAACCTCTTCCAATTAGCATTTCGTGTTATGTATGGTGAAGTTCGCTGACATTCGGATTTTAGATAGTACAGGTTGAATCCCTATAGATTAAAACGGCATTTGAAGACTTGGCATGTATAATAAAGAAATGATCCTGCCTAACTCACGAATATCCATCATCCCGTGACATTCTTCTCGCAGAACATGAATCCTTTGGGAGTGAACCATCCCCTAACAAATTGAGAAACTCCGATGTACGCAGTAGCATCTATCAATTGCAGTCAGTAATCAGACATGTCGGACTAACCTACGTGGTAACAGAGCTACTGTACATCTCGTGTCTCTGTATCTTGCCACACGTCGTAGGTGATAAGACTTCAGAAGATTCATGCAGTGCGCCATGGTGACGGAGCCCGAAGAAATCGATCGCTTGTGACGAGAAGATTGAATTTCAGTAGTCTGGAATTGAACTTTGAAAAGACTGAATACCATGCTTGCGTTATCAAGTAACATTCTTTTACCATGGAGATCGCAAACCAGCGAGAAGTTGGGACGGAATTCGTTGAATTTACCGGTACAGAGGGGTGGCTCTTGGAGCAGAAGAGGCTGCCAGCGCAAGTTCGAGGTGCGCGCAACTGCGTCATCCGATGGCGACTCCATCATGCTCAAGGTGACCTCATCATTCCGTTCTTGCGACCAAGAAAGCTTCAATTTTCTGCATCCATGGTCATTAAGGTCTTCTAGTTCGCTACTGGTGACGAAACTGCAACATGTGGAGTTAAGATTAACATCCTGCAATTACAGAATGAGCAGTTTGATTACATGAGTAGTCTGAAGTTGGTGAACAGGACAGAAACTATCTAGGAATTTTTGTTCAAATTTACACCAAAAGTTCAGGCACTTTTCGGAGTCGAGATGTCTAAACTCTGTCTAGCAATACCTTAGCTTACTATCATGAAATCATCGTCCCCGTTCCACTTTAGTAGATGAATTCAACTGAACAGCTACTTACAATTTGTTTCCGGCATCATCGTAGCGTCGTTTGAAACTGTTTCTTTTGCTAAGGTCTTGAAGCTTTCTACAGTTACTTTCCACAGGAATCTAGGTGTAGAGAATTGGTCTTGGTTGTGTTGGTCGATTTTCATTGTTTCGTCAGTTGCGTCTTTGACTTACAGTTCACTTGCTGGCTGTGTGGATAATGGTTACGTATGCAGTCATGTATGAATGCAGAATGCGGTTGAGCAAGTGGAAAAAATGCGAGCCAGTGCGATCAAGGATGAGCTTGTAACCATGGGTGAGTTGTTGCTGTTTGGTTGAATCGCAGCATTTGTCGTACATTTAGCTCAGTATGTAAACGATAACAATGCTTCTTGAAATCAATCCAAAGAGAAACGATACTACTCGACTTTTAGTTTTACTTTATTCCGTTGTACGTCTAAGGTAATGACCTACAATTTGTGTGAGCATGCAGGCATTTCGTACTCTGACTGTTTCGAGAAGCAAGAACTTGTGATGCGCCTCGCAAACGCACGTGTTAGAAATTACACACGCCAAAAGGCAACAAGTTCCAGCAATAGCAGAAAGTTCAGCATTTTAGCTCAAATGCCTTTGACAAAGCTCAGAAGCACACCAACCTCACCGAAAAACTATATTCTTGTGCCTCTAAGGATTAACAACCAGGGTCCTTTCAACTTTATTTTGGACACAGGGAGCACAGTTACGCTCATAAATCCTTCTGTCGTTTACGATAAATTAAGGCTGACTCCCCAACCAGCTAAGATGTCCATGGCTCTGTTGGGAGGAGGGCTCTCAAACCAAACGAATATGAGCGTAAACTTTCAGGAGATTCAGATAGGAGACCATTTACTCAGCAATATTTCTGTACGTACATCTATCCACCTCGCACTTGGTCGCACAGATTTGGAGACCTATTTGTGTGACGGTCTACCGAGATCGAGCTACAGCAGATTTTGCAAGTCTCACACCCATTTTCCCCATTCTAATTGCCTGCACAGGCACTTCTGATGGACCAAAATATGCTACAAGGGTGGGATCCATCCGCAGCAGGGCTTTTGGGACTGAACATTCTTTCGCAATTTGATGTGCTATTCGACTTTTCAAAGGATCTTCTGGTCTTCTATCCACCCGGTGCTGCAAATAAAGGGGAATGTGATATGGAGGGTATGGAGAAGTTGGCCATCTCAGAAGTAACACTTGGGATTTTAGGAATAAAGGCAAGTTCGACGAGTTTGAGTGGGTTCAAAGGAGAAAGTTTAGTTTTTCTTTTAGCAGTTAGCTCATTGCGTGCTTCAGATTCATATTTTTGTGAGATCATGTCTTTATGTCATTTGCTGCATCATAACGTAGTGTTTTCTGAAACTTGAACAATCTCTGAATAGTGTCTCTTCTAATCTCTACCTCCGTATTGACACAGGTGGCACTTGGACGAGCTCCTCCTGAGTTGGCTCTTTTAGATCTTGGTTCTTCTCTTTGTGTTGCAAGCCCGGACATAGCCAGATCAGCCGGTGTTCCAGAGAGTGTTGTCGTGAGTGTTTTAACCAACACAGCTCAATATGCAGTCTACTTATTTTTTACTGGTCCGCAGTCTTGGTCTGAAGCTGAAGGAGACCTACCCTAATTTGTCCTTATGACTCGCAACTACTTCTAGTCTGACATTGCTTTTCTGCTTTTTCCTTCAGCAAGGCAATGCACCAGGACTTGGAGGGGGAGGCATAGGCCAACTGGGATCCATGAAGTTTGTCAGTGGGCTAATTGATGTTGGTATGGTTTCCGCAAAGAGCGACAAAGAGGTTATGCGCGATGCAAATTTTACTATGAAAGGTGTTCAGTTCGCCATCGGAGAAGTACCTGCCCTGAGGGCTGTTGGTTGCAGGATTCTTCTAGGTCTGAATGTTTTCAAAGATGCGAAATTGATATTTTCACAGTCGACCAAAAGCGTATTTCTGCAGAAGTCCAAGACATAGCTGACCGATAGAAGCAAGTACTCATCACTCCGGAATATCGTCCATTACGGGTAAAACTTGGTGTCTGGCTGGATTCAACATGTCTCAGATGTATTTGAAACCGGTATCAACTCTGGCTGCAGGGAAACACGTTGTGCTCTTACAGAGTTGGATAGATCCCGTGATTGCTTGAAAAGGATATATCCTTTCATCACGAGAATATATGGTACATAGTCCATAGTGTCTTAGAACCCATTGATCTGATCAGAGAAAAAATGGCCCTAACCCTTTTGCCAATCATGAAAGAACAAGGTAGGATGTATGGAGATTCTTTCTCTTGAAAGTAATTGTTTTTCACTTATGTGAATGTTAGTAGAGCAAGCCGTAGCTAAACTGGTTAGTAATGAAAACAATGATAAGATGGAACTTCTGCAGAGATTAGCTTCTAGAAGGGCATGTTGAGAACCACAACTTCTGTCTTAGAAGGAGAGACCTGCATCGAACAAGCATATCCAAGTTAATAATGTGCGTCTTCTCTCTAATGAAATGACCGAAAGAGCTAAGGTAGTGTAGGGGAGGAATCGTATGGAGTATTCCAGGAAGGTTTGAAGCACGAATGGATTTCTCTTCATTGCAACCAAGTGCGTTATCTTGTATGTTCTTTTGCCATATAGTCTGCACTGTAGATACGTGTACTATTTCAACATTCTAAAGAAAAACGGGTCCTAAGACATGAAGCATAAACATATGGGAAGGGAAGCATATGATCCATGATGGTTTACATCCAGAAATTGAGTGTTACTGAAAATATGTAGGAAGATCTGTTATTGGAGAACAGGTTCATTTGGGGTACATTCCTGATTAATTACAAAACCGTGAACTGACGTGACAACATGATATTAGATGAATATTTTAGTTCTAAGGAATTGGAGGGAAGATGGGGGTTTAGCAACTTTTTGCGTTCAGCATTCGAGGTTTACCATGTACACACCCAAGCATGGAAGATACTGAAAGAAAGTAGCTTTGAACACTGCAAAGTTCACGTTTATTGTCAATTTGAGTGAATGAAGCTTAGAACAGTTGCATCTAACGTCCCTTTTCCTGCTAGAAGTGGTCTAGGAGTAACTGTTCTTGTTATTGTTCGAAAGCAGGAAGAGGTTTTCCTGCTAGGAAATGCTTGAACATAGCCAGGGCTCTCTCCGGTTGGCTAAGGGGTACGAAGTGGCCAGCACCCCTTACAGTTGTGTAAGTAAGGCCATTGTAGACTTCAGTGAAGCCTCCCACCTGAAAAACCACCACGTTGTCAATTGACCATTGGAAGTACTTGATCAGGTTGACAGCAATTCTTACAGTTTGAGAGGTGCTGACAAATCTTGCATTACTCGATATCCCTTCACATCCCAGGAATGAGCATTTGCACACAGGTAGTCTGTGTTGGCTCAGAGAAAGTTCTAGCTATAAGATAGTGGGTACCTGCGTTGAGTGGTTCCATGGGTACCAAGGGATCTCGATCGTAAGATTCATGGCTTTGATAAAATACTCGGTTGATGTACTCGGACATACGGCATCTGTATCCCCACTGCTCATCCGGAAACAAATTTCAAACTTCAGTCATCGAGTTCATGGACGATATCCCCACATCTTAGCAGCGTTATGCTTATTTGACTCCTTGCGCAAATGAGCACTGTATAGGCCTTCTATATACAGTCCTATTTGGGTCTACTGACAATAATGAACAAGAGAGTACCTGTAAATCCAAAGTTTCAATCCTTTCTTTATCAGTTCATCGTATATAGGATACATGGATCGCAGGACGTCTGGTGTGCTATAATTTTCAAACACCATATCGCTGCAAAACCAATATCCAAACGTGTGAGTAGAGTTTAGCCACATGTATAGAGAAACAAGACCTGGATGTGCGACACAAAGGCTGGTTAACGTCGGATGCTCTACGCTCCTTGTTCTCTAATCATCGTCTGGAGGTTCGACTAAACGAACTGGGAATTTATCAATCCAGTTCACTGGTAAAGCTTTCAAAGTCCAATGCATCAAATCAAGACGGTTTATTATCCACCCGAAGTTGGGCTACTTACCACAGGCCATAAGTTGTATATAGTGCAGAGTGCAATGCAGACCCAACAGGTTGGTATCTAGTAAACCCTCGTTGGTACAGAAATGCCATTTCTGGACGAAAAGAAGGATATTACCTGCATGAAGACCAGATGATATCCGTTTTCACGTGCAAGGCATTTTTAACCTCCAAGGAATTCAAGTATGGTTGTACTGGATCTGGAGAGCATGGATCCACTGCTGAATCAGCTCGCAAAACCCCCAGCTCTCTCTGCAGGGAATAGGAAGCAGACATCGGAAAAAATTACTACGCTATCCAAACTACTCCGTACACTTTGCTCGTAATTTGCAAGGAGCATCAGCTGCCTAAAACAAACCAACTTTCTCTCTTCTCTAAGTGCATCAAACAACTGAATATGATCTACTTGCTGCTTCAACTCGCTTCCACTTTTAACCATATCTGAACACCTGGAAAGTGACGAACAGTTTTTACCTGCTTTTTCTTTACAGCTGCTGATTTACTTTGAGATCGTCGCCTGTTGCAAATGGGTGTATAAATGCTGTAAACATCGATGTAAATCAACGAACTGTCAGTAGTTGCAACTGCTTCTCGGCATAGTTCACTGGGGTCCCCATAGTCTATCGGGCGATCTTTAGCAAAATCACAATAAGCCAATATGGCTTCATGGCTCTCAGCAGAGATCAACGAATGGGAGCGCCACCAGTCCGTAGCTCCTAGGTTGTTGGCGTAAGCATCGCTCCACGGATTTCCTATCTGAGCACGCAGATGTAAGACTTAATCAATTGAGGTTCTGAATCAGTGACACTCAATTTCGTACCTTCTCACGGTTAAAATAGAAATTCTAATCTTTATATCCATTCTTCCGCAAGATTCAGAAACAGTAATTTAATCAGTACCGCGAAGCCTTTGAAGTTGATGAACAAGTCATTCGGCGCTTTCTTCTCATTATAGTGTACAATTTCCCAAGCAAACGTCGGGACATAGTGGCCTGCAAATATAAATGAATTCAACACAAGGTATCATTCAGACCTTACACTTTCTCCCTGTCAAATCGATATTGCTGGCAGTCCCTCTAACATTGATGAATCCTCCAGACTGGGAGCAATAGCTAATTCTCAGAAATATGTTAAGTTGAGATATTAATGCGAGACTACTCTTAGAAGTTTGATCAATGTAGAGGTTACCTGCATAGCTCTCTCCCAGAAGGTAAAAATCGTTGGTCTTGTACTCGGGGAATTTCTCAAACCAAGCGAGCAAGAACTGGAGGTTGTCCTCAGCTGCATTCCGTTGCAAGCGTGAACGCAGTGAAATAGCGGACAAAAGTTCTCAAAATGTACACAGATGAATAGGTCCTGCCAATTGATGTACTGAGGCTGATGTTTGATATGATTGAGCTTAACTTAAGCATATCCCTTAATCAATGTTAGTCGATATTCGTTAAACGAACGTCCGGGTCGTTTAACATTATATTCTAATCTTTTGCCTTCAACCTAGTTGATAGTTATTACTACAGCAGGACGACATCTAGGCGTCAGACATCCGATGAAATTTCCTTTGTTCTCGATGAAAGAGAGGATCAGCATGCAATGCTGTATTCAAACACCACAAGGTCATCAGCGCCCTCGCGTCTAAAAAAAATAGCCCAAAACCCTATCTGCTTAATTCTCATAATGGCATACTTTTCCCCCCTCACATTCGTCGATCTTCGACTTTCAAGTTGGTTCAAGAGAATCCTACCAGTCCTTTTATCAGTAAACAGGCTGTAGTCTGAAGGAGTGTCGGAGTACGAAAAGCCAACTCCCGCTGGAGACTCCAGGAAGAGGATATTTGCCACTGTCATGAACACCACGAATGCACCAACTCAATATCAGCAGGTAAAGGAAAGGACCTCGATAGGGGCAGAGCATCTCAAGAAAACAAATAACATATTGAACTATCTGTCCCCTTGCAGGAGTTGTAGTAAATGGTCGTAGAATTGCCGATAGCATGCTAAAATGAGAGGCGACCTACATGGCCAAGAGTTAATCTATACAGCTTAAGTAGAATATTTAACGTACGAACAGACTGTGGCGTTGGCATACATCAGTTGTCAGTTCTCATGCATCCATGAAACTTAGGTTAAAACCAATGAGAACTAAGACGGGTTACATGTCATAAGATCGCAGACAACTGATTGCGATTAATTAGACAGTAGACAGCATGATCGTCAACAATGGCGTACAGTCTGTCACAAAATACTAGGAACTCTCAAGTAGTGAATTTTTGAACTCACTGGAATCGCTGGGCAGAAAGCGCAGCGTGGTGGAAACTCAGGTAATAATTAATAAATCACTGGTTAGATGAAATTGCGGTGCACTTTGGGTGAAGCCTTACCAAAACTACTTGGCAATCTTGTCAAGTTGTCTGCGATCATTTTACTGAGATCTTTTCTCGTGACACGATTGGGACGGGCACAGAGCTTGTGCATTTACGGAAGATAAATAGAGGTCGAAGAGAATCACTGGTGAGAGAAGTCGCTTTCAGCCTTGAACAACTCGAAGGAATGATTTTTTTGTGAATAAGAACTCACCTTTGATCCAACTGTGGGGATTGGGATCCAGTATTATGTTCCCGTTGTTCTTGGGATCAAAAATTGGGTAGAAAGGTCCCAATTCAGCAAGCAGCCCGTCTCCAACGGATGAACACCCAGGCCCTGAAAATACACCACATCCATGGATTTATAGTAGCCACATCCAGTCCAGAAAACATCTAACTTACGAACAGGAGCTGGTCACGGTGAAACAACAGCGAAGAACTGTACGCATCTAGACAAAAGCTTGCATGTCCATGCAGACGACTCTGTACGGAGCCAGCTCAAAAAGCTAGCAATGATCAAAAAGCTATATAATAAAACGGTACGTAATCGTTAAGCGCTTAGTGCCAGCTCAAATTATTCACTCGAGATGTCCAGAAGAAATGACTGCCGTCGCAGTGAACTGCGCCTGTAAGAGTACGGTGACCGGATGTAGAATATCTGTACTATTGTACGCGCGCGCGTCTCTCTCTCTCTCTCTCTCTCTCTCAGTTAGTTTTCTAGGAAGTATTGCAACAATTCGTTAATGCATCTTGCTAACTTTAAGAACTGTTTTAAGAACAGTTTTTTCAAATCCACCTGTTCTCCCCAGAGCTCAAAACTATTGTGTCCTGCAGGTAGTCGAGCTGATCTTCACAACTGAACAATCCAGCTGAACAATCCCTGGTTCCCTAACTAATTTACGCACTCTGTAAACCCCACTCTTGTTAACTTTGGAACAGGACTGAGCTCATTACGACTGGAGATTCTTGAACAGATCTTCCTTCGTCTTCCAATCATTCTTTCAGCAAACACTCCCAAGCGAATTAATGTATAATTTGGAATCATTTTAAAGAAGGTGTCTTAACTCGAATATTGTTAGATCCACTAACATGCCGTGACCTCGTCAGGTACCTCTCCTACTCAGAATCAAAGAACAATCCATCTTCAGACAAATAAATTGTCGAAACGGTGTTGCTCCGAACGTTGTTGCATCGTTTCGAAATAGATAGAACGTTCCCAATAGCTAACAGAAGAGCCAATTTGTGAACTAACGTCGTTTCTTAGACCTCAGATTCTGGATAACGATTCTTGAAAACGAAAGCGCGAATAATTGAGAGAAGTGGGATAGATGTATGGGTCAATCCTCACCTCCGTTGAACCAAATAGCGAGTGGGAGACAACTGGCATTCTCATGGTCCGCTGTGAAGAACCAATAAAACTGGTTCCGTTGATTGGTCTCGTTGACAGTCACGTACCCAGCATATTGCTGGAAATTTACTGGTGGCAACCCCGGCAAATCCTTCACCAACTGCTCAGGATCAGCTCCCTCGACTACTCCTACCACTACTAATACTAAAACTACCACCGCTGCAACCCATTTCATCACCATCTTCTCTCCCTGCTCCTGTCAAAAACTGGTGACAGAGGACTCAAAAATCCTCTGTCAATTTCGCCTACTTGATCAACTTCAATCCACTTCAAATCAATCTAAATCCTCCATTCTCCTCCTACCTCATTCTTCACTCAAATCTTTGTTCACATTCCCCTCCACCCACAAACCCCACAGAACTTGCGGAGTGAGGAACAGCAACTGCCCAAAGAGCTGCTGCAGCATTAAACGCGTACTCTTGCACCTCTATTATATACAGTACAGCACCGTCTCCATTTCCGCCTGCACCCTATCTTCCGCACCCTCATAATTACGTATATCCACAGACAGACCACAAGGAGAACTGACAGTAGCAAGAGAAACTAGCGGAAAAGTACTTTGTGTCCTTTCCCAAAGTGCTCGAGAACTTGACGGGAATCTTCTGTACGCAGTCAAGTCAAGCCATTGACGTTCAACCGTTAACGTCAATGACGTTGACGCACCTTTGACGGATGGACTACGTAACTGCGTTCAGAGACACACCTTTTCCGGTGCCAATAGATGAGACATACTGTCTTTTATTAATGGAAAGGCTCCAACCACAGCTGCGGCTATGGTTTTGTCCATCTTCCACCTAACTCCACTACCATTTTTTATTAAGTGAATATTTATTGAGTTTGATTAAACCACTATCTTAGGTGCGGTAGGGCAGATTCTTCTTTCCAATAGTATTTAGATTTAATCCCATTTCACTGCAATGTTTCATACCTTTTTGTTCTCACAGGTGATTGTGCTTTTCTTTTTTATTGAATTTAACGCTTTACTAAATGCAGATGGACCTTGGAAGTAGGCTTATTTTACCTTAGAGGACGTACCATTATCTTTCATGCAGAGATAGAGGAAACGAATCAACGTATAATTTGAACAGGAGATTACAAGTGTCATCGACTTTCTATTGATATTTCTTCATAGATTTGTCTTGCTAAAAAATTATGTATGCAGAAGAAAGTTTTACACACGTATCGTTTACTTTGAAGGTTGATATATGGATGTCTTATTTTCAAACTGGTTGACATAAATATATCCGATCTTATGCGAGACAGTCCAGATTTATCTATCTACTATTCAGGGTAACTGCAACCGAATTAATCAAGTGAACTCCAAGGAAATATCTTGGCGGCAAAAGAAGATTTACTCACTGCATTTGCAAACACTGAGCTTTTTCTGCATAACAATTGTAATTTATAGAACAAAGGATAGAAATAATACTGTAACGGTTTTCGTCTGGTATTTTGACATACGTAGGCTAAGTATTGCGGATTAAATATCTAGTATTTAGATATTTAATATTTATATCCCAGGAATATTTTTCTAGTCATTTCCGGGGATATTGGTCCTGTCCCTACCGTGCGGCACAAAAGTACATCCATTAAAGTCCAAGGAATGAATGCAGTGAACGACCTTTATATTTTCTACGTCTTAAAACTCTCCATACATATACCTTACTATACTTCTGTTTCTAAGCAGTGTCACCATCATCGTAACTTAATGCAGAATTGCCAAGTGAAGAATTGATATGGGGATACGGTCCTCTATAGTAAGTAGATTAAGGTATGTTCATCTGAAGGATCTGTAGAAGATAAAATAAAATAAAAACCAAAATTAGAGGAGTGAGGCTCGACCAAGATACAAAGAATAAAATAATCAAGGTCAAAGTTCACATCCAAATTGATATAAAAGATTTGAACTACGCATTGGGAAATTATTTAAATCCATCTGGATCGTAAATTTGACATCCAAATCCCGAAATGTGAGTTAAAAGCCAAAAGAAATTTATTCACAATTAGGCCACTCTCTACCAGTTTAAAAAGTAAGCTGCTTATTCATCCAAATGTAAGAAAACTACTTGTACATATTGGGCACTAAATCCACTCCAACTGTACATTTTGAAGGTACCCAATCATTTGCCTTTATATCTAAATTCTTAAATCACCAACCAAATGAATTCATCTATCAATGGGAAAGTATACTCTTTCTTAAGATATTCAAAACAGACGCAACTACAGCGTAATGCATCCATGAGATATGAACTATGATCAATACCTTATTGATCACCTAGACGAGTGAGTGATGTACACGCAGCAAATTTCTTTTCTCACTTCGAAACACATGTAGAATGCACTACGGGTTTTTGCGTCTTGGGATCATAATATTTGTTCTTGCCAAGGAAATTGTAGGCTATAAGACGCTACACTCAAAGCATAAGATACTTTCTGTATATTATCCATGTCTCGGTATCCATATCTCGGATCTTTAACGTTGAAGGGACTTATGAGATAAAAGGGAAAGGGAAAACATCGAAAATTAGATATTATGAAGGATTGAGGACAATGAGGACATATGAATCCACTGAAGCATGTAGAGATTGTTCCATGATGTAGATTCCGCCTTGATTTATCCATCGACAGATCGTAGCAAACTAGTATCGTGGCAAAGTATACATACACAACAGCCTCGCACGTCTGTTCGTACTTTGAGGAGCAAACAAAGGTTCTCCTGGGGGAGATCCTCAATCCTATTCAGTTTCCAACAGCAGGGATATGTACTGGTGTCGGCCACCACAAAGACATGACAAGATAACACTACACTACTCTATTGAACTTTTGATGCTGATTTAGATTAAACGAGGAAAAAGGACGACCGCGTAGAAAAAATGAAGGATGGGAAGACTTCCATCAAGCCATACAAGGGAGAGAAGAAAAATTTAGAGGAAACCGAGAAAGGCATTGGTATGTCTGAACTTGCCTTGAAACAAACATATCTCCCCCTGCTGTTCACCATGCATCTCTTTCACGTGGAGGGCGTAAGCTGCAGATCCTGCCTGCCATGTTAGAGAAGGACAGAGTCGATGGGTACATGAGGATATTTGGAGTCAACTTCCAAGTTCTTGCTTGATTCTCTTTTGGGCTGGAGACAAGCAATTGCAATACAAAAAGAAATGGAAAGTTAATACTTTTTAGTGAACCGTTAAGAAGGTTGGCTTTTGCACATTTGAAGAGTTACGATGAGGCTCCGAAGTTGGAATAATTGACGATGATAAGTATAGTCCTTATGGGAGGAATATCCTTTAGATTTATATCGAAGATTATGTAGTATAGAATTTGCTCTTGTACATCTGTCTAGAATTCATACTTACCATATGATGAGCATGATCTCTTCAACCCCTTGTCATATAGAGTCATATAAAATCAAAAGTTCAAAGAAATATCCAAACTCATGAGAATAATCCCTTAAGCATGTGAATTTATCTTAACCCAACAATTAAGTCAATGATTTGTTCATATTGACTATCTTTGGATTATAGAAAAATCAAAACCAAAAAGACTTGTGTATCCAAAAGTTTTCAAATTTTTTCTCATATAGACATAATACGAAATCAATACACTAGAATCCAAAATAATGGTGCTCACTCTTTCACCTTTCCCTAAAATAGATTTACTTCTATCTTGGCTATGACTAACTTTAGCTAATCATGACTAATATAGAAGCTTGGTTAAATTCCATATAAACAATATTTTCAACTACTTATAAAAAAAAACTAAATATTTCAATAAAACTTACATGCAACAATGGGTGTTACTCGTACACTCAGACTAAGATTCAATTCATCCTTGGAATGAAAGTCCTTTTACTTTTTATGATTCAACTTCAACTTATCATGGTTAATCCTATCAAAATTTCTTCCTCTCAATTCATTGAGATTATAAGTGTAATTGCTCCACACCTTCCATAGAAAGATCCAAAGTACTTAAGCAAAAACTTCTTTTGCACCCTCTTGAATCAAATGGGATCAAATAACATTATCCAATCACCTTCCTTGAAGGGCTCTACCTTTTTCTTGCCTTGCCTCTTATCATAGCTCTCCTTTTGTTTCCTTTGGACTTGTTCCACTTGGACCATAGCAATTGCTCTTGCCACATGCAATTCCATGAGTTAGTCCTTCATTGGCTTCTCTCCATCATATCCTTGTGTCTTCTTCAATTTCCTATGAATGCTTTGAAAAGTAAGAATATCAAAGTGAATAGGTAACGTAGATTCAATACAATATACCAAATGAAATAGAGGAATCTAGTGGATGTATTCATGGTTATATTATACTCCTATAGAACCACATGAATCCTCTTGCTCAACAATTTTTAGCTTCTTCCATTTCTACATCTTTGGCCAACATCATGCACAAGGTTTGATTGGTTCTCTCTGCCAAGCCATTGGAGTTTAGCTTATAAGATGTGCTCACTTGATGCATAATAGAGAAATGTCATAGCATAGCTATAGTGATACTTCTTATAAACTTTCTTCTTCTATGTGAAACCAACTCCAAAGGGTAACCAAACCTAGTGATGATGCATTCATAAAGAAATTTACAAACTTCATCTTCATTCTTATTTCTCAATGGTCTAGCCTCAACCCATTTGGTAAGGTAATCAATATCTACCACAATATACCAATTGTTCCTTGGTATTCTATTGAGAGGACCTACAAAATCAATTTTCCACACTTTTCAAAGTTCCTAACAATAGAATTGATCTAAGAGATGAAGTGGGCGTAGACTTTCTAGCAAAATCTTGTCAAACATTAAATTTTTCAATAGTCAAGAAAATCTTTGAAAATCCTCCTCTAATGATATCATGCATCTAGGATCTTGAAATTAGTCAAATTTCTTATAAAGTTACCCCACACACTAAACCATCATGAAACTCCTTCATGAGTAGGACGGACTCTTCCTTACCATTATTCTTCAAATTAGTCCATTTTCTCCTTGGTGAAAAAATAATCTCCTCCACCATTGTGTAAGTCTAATGTAAAAGACCAAGACCAAGGAGAGAAGTAGGAGAATGGAAGATCACATTGGGATACTTGAATGTGTGGATACACATGTGGGTAAACTCCAAATGCCTAGCATGAGCTTCGGCTCTTGTATTTATAGGGATCATACAAGGCTCTTGAGAAGCTTCCTTGAGCCACTTTCTTGGAGTGCAAGCCAAGTTAATTGGGACGATTCTCAAGAAGCTTCCTTTTAGAAGTCATTTATTTGGCGTGCAAGCTAAGCTAGTTGGAAGCTTCTAGGAGCTTCATTTTAGAAGCTACCTACTTGGGGTGCAAGCTAGCCAAGAAGTTTCCCAAGAAGCTTCCAAGATACTTCTAGAATATTCTAGGCTAATTTGTCTTATTTGCTACTTCATTAGCCTTATTAACTTCATTGTTAAATTCCATATTGTTATATATTCTCCCACTGCTAGTTGGTGATGTCCTCAACAAGGTTTGCAACAATGGTTTGTAATCAATTCGCATGATCATTTGTTTCCCCAAGAGATAATACCTCCATACCTTGGTGGCATATACCATTGCAAGTTGTTCCTGATCTCAAGTAGAGTAATTTCTTTTAGATGTATTTAGTTAGCAAGACACAAAGGCAATGAGATGTAGTCCATCTTGGAATTCTTGTTGCAACACGACTCCAATTGCAAAGTTAGAAAAATCAAAATCAACCACACAAGGTAGTTGAGGATATTATGGTTGAAGAATGGGTCTTAAAGACACCATATGTTTCAACTTCTAGAATGCTTCTCTGTGCTTGGTGGTCCATAGAAGCTTGAGTTCTTTTCCAAGAGGTCAGTCAGTGGTGCAACCACATGAGCATAATAATGGATGAACTGTCAATAAAAACTGGCCAATCCATTAAATGCTTATACTTCTATAGCATCCTTTGGAGTAGGCCAATCATTAATAGCCTTGATTTTCTCCTCTTCCATCTTGATCTCTTCCAATGAGATCTTGATCAAGTCTAGGACGGACCAATCTAATAGTCCATCCAACACCCGATGCATCTGATCCATGAAGACTGCAGGAGCATTAGTGAGTCCAAAAGGTAGAACTCTCCACTCAAAATGCCCATACCTTGTACAAAAGGTAGTCTTTTGCACATCCTCTCTCTCAATAGGAATTTTCCAATAGCCACTACGAAGATCCAATTTGGAAAAGTAGTGTGCTCCACTTAGTTGATCAAGCAAGTCATTGATTCGAGGCAAGGGATATGCATTCTTCACGGTTTGCTTATTGAGCCCACGATAATCAATATAGAAATGAAGTCCTCCATCCTTCTTTGGAACAAATAGTACCAGTGCTCCCCAAGAAAAGGTATTATGTTGTATGAGTCCTTCTCCAACAACTCTGTAATTGTTCTCCTCGCAACTCCTCCAACTCCTTTGGTGAGAGCCGATAGATCGGTCTACTCACTGGAGCACTCCCTAGCAATAACTCAATCTTGAAGGGCATAACTCAATTGGAGGGTAATCCCTTTGGCAGATCATCCGAAAACACGTCCGCAAACTCCTTAACTATCCAATCAACCAATGCTTGATGAGGCTCTTGATCCTCCATAGATTGTTCTTGTGCAATCGGCTTGATCCACATCGCGAATATAGACTTATCTTCCTCCAAAGCTTGCTCTATGGCTGCTTTACTAACAAACTTCCCTTCTAGGGACTCATCTCTCTTCCAAGCTTGCTCCATGGTTGCCTTCTTGGCAAACTTCCCATCTTGGGACTCCACTTCCTTCAAGGTTTGCTCTATGGCTACCTTCTTGACAAACTTCCCATCTTGTGATTGACTATTCTTAGGTGTCTTATTTAGAGGTGCCAGACAACCTAATCAAAAATTCCTACCTTGGTGTTGTACTTGAATTTGGTGTCGGGTCCAATCGAATTGAACCTTATGACATTCAAGCCAAGGTAGACCTAGAATGATATCATAGTGTAGAGGTGTCACTAAAAACCTCATACACTCCAAGTACTCCTTCCCAATCTTGAAAGTAACAAGATGCAAGGTGCGGAATGCAGAACCCTTTCTACCATTCGCTATCATCAAACTACTTCCAATCACTGGCTTGATAGGAATACACAATTCCTTTGCTACTTGCATAGATATGCAATTCTCTGAACTTCTAGAATCAACCAAAATCCTACAACCCCGATTAGATATCATACCTTGCAAGTGAAGCAAACTTGCATAGGTCAAGCCTTCAATCTCATTGGAACTAATCAAGCTCCCAGTAGGCAGCTTGAAATCTCCTACTGGGATTCCTCGTTTCCTTGATCATTTTGCTCCATGACCTCCACTTGGGCAACTTGTCGAGGTTTTCCATTCTTGAGTGGACATTCAGCAATGCGATGCCCCAATTGGCAACAATAAAAACAACCACCATTTTGTCGCAATTTCTCTCTATTTGCTATACCAAGTAGTCTTTGTTGAATGATATCAATCTCCATGGGTGTTGGCTCCTCCACTTACGTGTAGTGTATTGGTAGGCTCTGTGGAGGTCAAGGTCGAGACCAAGTTGTTGTCACCAAGGAATCAAAATGTTTGGCCAACCGCATGGCTTCCTCCAAGTGTTGTGGCTCTTGCATGGTTAACTCTAATTTGGATCTCGCCTTCAAGCCCCTCACTAATCAATCTAGAGCTTCACCTTCCAATATATCTAGAATTTGCATGATTGTGTTTTGGAATTGCGTGATATAACTTCTTACAAAGCCAATCTGTTTCAACTCTGCCAACTTATCCCGTGTAGCTCATTTGGTATTTATAGCTTGGAACCGACTAATTATCGCGCTCTTGAATTTTGCCCATGTCAATATTGGTGCAACAATTTGTCATTCCGCTTGCTCCACTTGGAATCTCCACCATAGCTTTGCTACTCCATCCAATTGGCTAGAAGCCAAGAGAATCTGTTTTTGCTCATCTTCTAGATTGGTAGCTTCAAAATAATGTTCACAATCAAACACAAAATTCTCCACTACACCTGAAATATTCTTGCCTTCAAATACCTTGGCTTTAGGGAATTTGATCTGATCTTTTCCTTCTCAAATTGGTACTCTCTCCACCTACTCTTGTTGTTGAAGATCTTGTTCATCCAACAATCGAGTAAGGTGCTTGATTTGTTGCTACATAGCAAGGATAACATCGGGTATTGCCGCCATGGTTGTTACTCTATCACACCACTCCCAATCTATCTAATTTATTAACACATAGAAACATCATGTCCACTATTCTCCATAAATTATAACTGGAAGCACAAAGGGTTCCTTAGATATGGTGAGCATATGCAGAAAATCTTGTCCAAAGTGCGAGGTGATGAATTATGTGAAACGATGCTTGGGTAGTATTTGGACACAAAAATCCCAATGGTTTGGTGAAAGTGGATTTGGTGGTCCATAAATTCCATCCATCCCATTCCTGCTCTGATACCAATGTAAAAGATTGAATCCGAGGAGAGAAATAGGAGAATGGAAACTCACATTGGGATACTCAAATGAGAGAAAACTCCGACTCCTTAGCATGAGCTTTGGCTTTGGTATTTATAGGTAGCATACAAGGCCCTTGAGAAGCTTCTCAAGAAGCTCCCTCAAGCCGCTTTTTTAGAGTGCAAGCCAAATTAACTAGGAAGCTTCTCAAGAAGCTTCCTTCTAGAAGCCGCCTACTTGGCGTGCAAGCTAAACTAGTTGGAAGCTTCTAGAAGTTTCCTTCTAGAAGCTACTTACTTGAGGTGCAAGCTAAGCTAGCCGGGAAGCTTTCCAAGAAGCTTCCTAGATATTTTTGGACTATTCTAGGCTAATTTGTCTTATGTGCTACTTCGTGAGCCTGACTAACTTTGTCGCTAAACTCCATATTATTACAAGGCCAATCTATTAGCTCTCACCAAAGGAGTTGGAAGAGTTACAAACAACACTTACGGAGTTGTTGGAGAAGGACTTCATACAACATAGTACCTCCCCTTGGTACTATTTGTTCTGAAGAAGGATGGAGGACTTTGTTTCTGTATTGATTACCGTGGGCTCAGTAAGCAAACACTGAAAAATACGTATCCCTTGCCTTGGATCAATGACTTGGTTGATTAACTGAGTGGAGCATAATACTTTTCCAAATTGGATCTTTGTAGTGGCTTTTGGCAAATCCCCATTGATAGGGAGGATGTGCAAAAGACTACCTTTTGCACAAGGTATGGGCATTTTGTGAAGAGTTCTACCTTTTGGGCTCACTAATGCTCCTGCAGTCTTCATGGATCAGATGCATCGGGTGTTGGATGGACTATTGGATCGGTCTGTGGTGGTGTTCTTGGATAATATCTTAATTTATAGTAAGACAGAGGTAGAACACATGAATCATGTGCGAGAAGTCCTAAGACAACTATGACAATGGAAATTTTACTGCAAGAAGTCAAAGTGTGCCTTTTGGCAAAAGGAGGTTACCTTCTTGGGTCATAAGATCTCATCAGAGGGGATCAAGAATGGAAGAAGAGAAGATCAAGGCCATTACTAATTGGCCTACCCCAAGGATGCTACAGAAGTACGGGCATTCAATGGATTGGCCAATTTTTACCGATGGTTCATCCATTATTATGCTCATGTGGCTGCACCATTGACTGACCTCTTGGGAAAGAACTTGAGCTTCTAGTGGACCACCGAGCATGAAGAAGCATTCCAGAAGTTAAAGCATATGGTGTCTTCCAGACCCATTCTTCAACCATATGATCCTCAACTACCCTATGTGGTTGATTTTGATGCTTCTAACTTTGCAATTGGAGCCGTGCTGCAACAAGAATTCCCAGATGTACTCCATCTCATTGCCTTTGTGTCTTGCCGACTCAATACGTCTGAACAAAACTACTCTGCTTGAGATTGAGAACAACTTGCAATGGTCTACGCCACCAAGGTATGGAGGCATTACCTCTTGGGGAAATAAGTGATCATGCAAACTGATCACAAACCATTGTTACAGACCTTACCCTTGGAACACATGAAGAGTCGACATCATTGATGGGAGGAACAACTCCAACTGTATGACATCAAACTTGAGTACAAACTAGGTCGGTTCCATGTCATCCCTGATGCTTTATCATGACAACCTAATTTGAAGTCTCTTCTTCTCATCACGGCGGCAATTTCAATGGTGTCAATTGACTCCAAGGTCCAAAACAAGTTTCAGTCAGCTCTACACCAAGATCCCTTCTTCCAAATGGTACATGGTTGCCTTACGGCATATGATAAGGAGTACAACACTTTCTCTATCAAGGAGGGCCTTTTATTCCATGATGACCGGATCTATTTTCCAGCTAAAGGTGATCTTTGACTTGTGCGCCTTCAAGAAGCCCATGATTTACCTATCGCGGGTCACATGGGTGTGGACAAGACCTTGAGTACCCTCCAACGTCAATGGTGGTTTCCCAACATGACACAAGATGTTCAAGAATTTTTCCGATTGTATGAGAGTTTCCAACGTAACAAGACCAGCAACCAGAAGTTGAGTGGATTCCTTCAACCACTTGCCGTTCCATCCGTTGGCTAGGAGCATGTGAGCTTGGATCTCATCACATCCTTGCCATAGACAAAACAAGGACACATCACAATTGTGATGTTTGTGGATAAGCTTAATAAGCAAATCCACTTGGCACCAACCTATGATATCGTGGATGCTCCAACCCTAGCGTAAATCTACTTCAACAATGTCTTCAAGCCTCATGAGATGCCATGTGTACTCATCTCCGACCATGATTCTTGATTTATCGGGAAGTTTTGGCAAGCACTCTTCTAGATACTTGGCACCAAGCTTGCTTTATCCACGGTCTATCATCCTCAAATTGATGGACAAACCAAACGTGCAAATTGTACATTGGGTTATGTTGCGTGCTTTTGTCAATGTCCACTATACAAATTGGGATGAATGTCTTATAGTTGCAGAATTTGCCTACAACAATTCCAAATAGGAAAGCACCAATATTTCTCCTTTCTTTCTCAATTTTGGCCAAGATCCGCTTGTTCCAAATTCTCTTCTTGCTCCCCCTCCATCTTAGGTTCTTCATACTTCCACATTCTTGACCTATATATCCGTATCTCTCCAACAAGCCAAGTCTCACCTCCTTCTTGCTCAAAATCGCCAAAAACAATATGTAGACCACCATTGTCGTGATCTCACCTTTGAAATCGGCGATAAAGTCATGTTATCCTCTAGTAACCTCCCTCTCACAATTGATACCCAAGTTTGTAAACTTGCCCCTAATTGGATAGGACCCTTTGATATCACCCAAATTGTCTCTCTTGTTTCTTATCGACTTGCCTTGCCTTATCACATGTGTATCCATCTTGTCTTTCATGTTTCCAAGTTGAAACCCTTTGTTCCTAACCCCTCTTCCTTTTCCTCTTGAGTCCAACCTCCCTCTCTTCCTGTCCCTATCAATGATCATGAGGAGTACAAAGTTGATTGTATCCTCGTACGTGACCATATTCAACAAGGCCGTCGCCAACATACAGAGTACAAGGTCCTTTGGAAAGGGTATCTCCTTCATGATGCCACATGGGAACCTCTTTCTCATGTCCAAAATGCACAAATGGCCATCCAAGAATTTGAAGCTTGACTGGCAACGAACACGTCACCAACTAGCCACGGGGGAATATGTAACAATATGGAGTTTAGTGACAAAGTTAGTTAGGCTCATGAAGTAGCATATAAGACAAATTAGCCTAGAATATTCCAAAGGTATCTAGGAAGCTTCTTGGAAAGCTTCCCGGCTAGCTTAGCTTGCACTTGTAATACCAAGGGTTAGCCATATGATCTAGATGTGAAATTCTGTTTGGTAACATCTAGAATGATGTTATACATGATGGTCAAAATAGATCAGATAGAAGTATCACCAAAAGAGTACTTCTACTAATAGTGCAGAAACTGAAATAGACTTGAGAACCTTAGAACCAATAGCTAGACATATGATTTAAAGGTGAGAATTGGTTTGGTAACATCTGGAAGGATGTTATACATGATGGACTAAACAGATTAGAAAGAGGTATCACCAAAAGAGGACTTCTACTAATAGAGTAGGAACCAAAATATGCCTGAAATCTTTGAAGGTAATTTCGGAGGCCTAAACGGATGAATTAGGCCTCAAAAATGTACAGATGCCCCCCCCCCAACGGAGGAAAGGTTGGCCTTCCCTCCCCCAACTTTGTCTCGTTGAGAGCTTTCCAATGGTACCTTACTCACGTGATTCTGAGATTCCTATAGGAAGATTCCCTAAAAGATTCCCTTTGGTCAAAGCTTGTTTGACCAACCAGATAGGACCTAGACCAAACAGGTCACCCATCCAAGTAAGTAATACAAGGGTGGAGCTTGCTGACACATCACCTATCTGTGTCCCTAATCCTATGGTGGAGCTTCCTTGGAGGAGATCCTCTTTGTCTATATAATAAAGAGAAGGTGCTCCCTTGGGGCATCAAATGTTTGAGTGTGCAATCTGTGTTTTCTCTCTTCTCTTGTCCTCGGAGTATTACAGCACCTCAAGTAGGTAGCTTCTAGAAGGAAACTTCTAGAAGCTTCCAACTAGCTTAGCTTGCACGCCAAGTAGACGGCTTCTAGAAGGAAGCTTCTTGAGAAGCTTCCTAGTTAACTTGGCTTGCACTCTAAGAAAGCGGCTTGAGGAAGCTTCTTGAGAAGCTTCTAAAGGGCCTTGTATGCTACCTATAAATACCAAAGCCAAAGCTCATGCTAAGGATTTGGAGTTTTCTCTCATTTGAGTGTCCCAATGTGAGTTTCCATTCTCTTATTTCTCTCCTCGGATTTAGTCTTTTATAGGCCTACTGGTAACAACTTAATCTTGAAGGTACCACAATCAAAGGGTAATCACTTTGGCAGATCATCCAGAAACACGTCCGCAAACTCTTGAACTATCTGATCAACCATTGCTTAATGAGCTCTTGACCCTCCCAGGTTGTCCTTGTGCAATCGGCTTGATCTACAACGCAAAGACAAACTTATCTTCCTCCAAAGCTTGCTCTATGGCTATTTCACTAAAAAACTTACTATCTAGGGATTCATCTCTCTTCAAAGCTTGCTCCATGGCTGCCTTCTTGGCAAACTTCCCATCTTGGGACTCATCTTCCTTCAAAGCTTGCTCTATGGCTACCTTCTTGACAAACTTCTCATCTTGGAATTGACTATTCTTAAGTGTCTTACTCAAAGGTGCCAGACAATCTAATCAGAAATTCCTACCTTGGTGTTGTATTGAATTGTCATTGGGTCCAATCAAATTGAATCTTATGACATTCAAGCCAAGGTAGTCCTAGAATGACATCATAGTTTAGAGGTGCTACTGCAAACCTCATACGCTCCAAATACTCATTCCTAATCTTGAAGGTAATAGGATGTGAGGTACAAAATGCAGAACCCTTTCTACCATCCACCATCATCAATCTACTTCCAATTATTGGCTTGATAGGAATACCCAATTCCTTTACTACTTGCATAGACGGTTAATTCTTTAAATTTCCAAAATCAACCAAAATCTTACAAACCCAATTAGATATTGTACCTTGCAAGTAAAACAAACTTTCATAGGTCGAGACTTCAATTCCATTGGGACTAATCAAGCTCCTAGTAGGCGGCTCAAAATCTCTTGCTAGGATTCCTTGTTTCCTTGATCATTCCGCTCCACAAACTCTATTTGGGTGACTTGTTGAGGTCGCCCATTCCTAAGTAGACATTCAGCAATGCAATGTCCAACTTGGTGACAATAAAAACAAACATCATTTTGTTGCAATCTTTCTTTATCTACTATACCAAGTGGTCTCTATTGAATAACATCAATCTCCATTGGTGTCGGTTCTTCCACTCATGCATAATGTATTGGTAGGCTTTGTGTAGGTCAAGGTCAAGACCAAGTTGTTGCAACCAAGGAATCAAAGCGCTCAACCAATTGCATCGTTTCTTCCATGTTTTGTGGTTCTTGCATGGTCACCTCCAATTTGGTTCATGACTTCAAGCTCCTTCAAATCAAGTAGCCATAGCGGCAATTGGTATTGCCGCTATGGCTACTACTCTATCCCACTACTCCCATTTTATCTAATTTATTAACACATAGATGTAGCACGTCCACCATTCTCCATAAGTTACAACCGGAAGTATCAAGGGTTCCTTAGATAAGGTGATCATATGTAGAAAATCTTACCCAAAGTGCAAGGTGATAGATTGTATGAAACAATGCTCTGGTAGTACCTAGATACAAAAATCCCAATGGTTTGGCAAAAGTGGATTTGGTGGTCCATAAATTCCATCCATCCAATTCCTACCCTAATACCAATTTAAAAGACCAAGACCGAGGAGAGAAATAAGAGAATGGAAGATCACATTGGAACATTTGAATGTGAGTAAACTCCAAATGCCTAGCATGAGCTTTGGCTCTTGTATTTATAGGGATCATACAAGGCTCTTGAGAAGCTTCTGAAGAAGCTTCATTGAGCCACTTTCTTGGAATGCAAGCCAAGTTAATTGGGATGCTTCTCAAGAAGCTCCTTTCTAGAAACCATTTATTTGGCATGCAATCTAAGCTAGTTGGAAGCTTCTAGAAGCTACCTACTTGGGGTGCAAGCTAAGCTAGCCGAGAAGCTTCCCAAGAAGCTTCCTAGATACTTTTGAAATATTCTAGACTAATTTGTCTTATTTGCTACTTTGTTAGCCCTACTAACTTCATTGTTAAACTCTATATTGTTATAATCTAGATCTTATTACAAGGGTCTCTCCCTAGCATGCATCTCATATGGATAGTTATCTCTTGTAATAAAGTCCACAATCTCCTTGTACTCCATTGTAACCTCTTGAGTGATTGAGATGGTCACAAGCTACTCATTTGGGGAGAAATCATCCATTGGCTCAACTCCATCATGATCATAGCCCTAGATAACAAATCAACATTTTTGTATTTCTTTTTGGCCTATCTTCAATAGTATAATCATACTTAGATAAGAGTATCATCCACCTTGCTAACCTTCTTTCTACGTTATGTTTGTTAAAGATGTACTTCAAAGCCTTGTCTTCTATCACAATGGTGGCCTTCATTCCAATCAATTAGTGCCTAAATTTCTTGAAACCAAAAATCACTACCAATCTTTCTCTTTTTGTGATTGAATAGTTTTTCTCTATTGAAGTCATTTATCTACTAGCATAAGTTATTGGATAATCATGCCCCATCTTAGTCTAAGTGACTAAGAGTGCAACATATAGCTACATTAGAAGCATCAATGAAAAGAATGAAAGGCTTATTCTAATCAAATTTAGCAAGAGTTGGAGCCATCACAAGGGATTGCTTGAGCTGCTCAAAGCTTTGAGAGCATCCTTGTCCTCCAAAATCCCCATGTGTTTTACACCCTTCTTTATATAAATGGTCAATGCATAAGACTTATTAGAACATGAAAAGATGAACCTCTTATAATATCTAACCATCTCCAAGGATTGACATAAATTTTTCAAGCTTGAAGGAATGGAAGCTCTAAGATTTTCCTCACCTTTTCAATATCTACTATATTCTATTCTTGGAAATGATATGCCCCAAAAGTAGATAATCTTCATAGCCAAAGATATACTTCTTTGGGTTGAGTGATGTATTTGCTTCATCCAAGCATTGCAAGAACTTGATCAAGTGGTCAAATTGCTTGACTCTCATTGTCACAAAAATTCATCAATTAAATCTCTCATACATTTCCCAATATAAGGTTTGAAAACCTTGTTCATGAACCATTGAAATTTAATTTGAGCATGACCTTGAATACCCTAACGTGTCGTGAATGTAGTGAGTTGAAGATGCTTTGATACAATTTTGATTTGGTTATAACCACTATAACCATCTCCAAAGTTGTACTTTTCATGACCAATCTCCTCCATGATCTTATCAATGAATGGCACAAGGTAATATTCCTTCTTAGTAATAGCGTTGAACTTCTTGTAATCCACACATACCCAAAGCTTGTCATTCTTCTTCTTCACAATCACAATTGGAGACACACATTCTAAAATTTCTACCTCAATAACAAACCTAGCCTCCTTTGAGCTTATCAATCTCCTCCTTCACAATCAAAACTATTGGTGGGCTAATGAAACATTGATTTTGGCTAATTGATGTAATACCAAGGGTTAGCCATATGATCTAGATGTGAAATTCGGTTTGGTAACATCTAGAATGATGTTATACATGATGGTCAAAATAGATCAAATAGAAGTATCACCAAAAGAGTACATCTACTAATAGTGCAGAAACCAAAATAGACTTGAGAACCTTAGAACCATTAGCTAGACATATGATTTAAAGGTGAGAATTGGTTTGGTAACATCTGGAAGGATGTTACACATGATGGACTAAACAGATCAGAAAGAGGTATCACCAAAAGAAGACCTTCTACTAATAGAGTAGGAACCAAAATATGCCTAAAATCTTTGAAGGCAATTTCGGAGGCCTAAACGGATGAATTAGGCCTCAAAAATGTGCAGATTCACCCCCCACACAATAGAGGAAACGCTGGCCTTCCCTGCCCCCTGCTTTGTCTCGTCGAGAGCTTTCCAATGGTACCTTACTCACATGATTCTGAGATTCCTACAGGAAGATTCCCTAAAAGATTCCCTTCGGTCAAAGCTTGTTTGACCAACCAGATAGGACCTAGACCAGACAGGTCACCCATCCAAGTAAGTAATCCAAGGGTGGAGCTTGCTGACACATCACCTATCTGTGTCCCTAATCCTATGGTGGAGCTTCCTTGGAGGAGATCCTCTTTGTCTATATAATAAAGAGAAGGTGCTCCCTTGGGGCATCAAATGTTTGAGTGTGCAATCTGTGTTTTCTCTCTTCTCTTGTCCTCGGAGTATTACAATGGTATCAGAGCAAGTGTTCTAGTCCAAGAGAGTGGATCACCCCTCTTGGAATAGCACAAACTACTGAAACTAAGTAATTTGAGGTGGAGAACATAGAGTAATCGCTAGACTTAGGAAGGGCTTTAGAGAGCGGATGTGATGGATGCGCCGGGGGGACAATTTCTCGCACCTAGCTTTCCATTTTCAAACCCATTCCACATCAAGGTTATGTACATCCAGCGTGAGCAGATGAGGGTATCACTAGTTTATCACTTTGGTGCGGAATTCATGGACAGAGTGATGAACTCACCAAACTTGGTGATTCTACCTGTGGTGATATATGACAGAGAGTGGGATTTGACGATCTACATTCTATTATGATAATATGGATATGAATGTCCCAAATCCTCTCCCTTTCAACACTCAAGTAGAAATCCGTTATGTAGTGAGGCTGAAAGTGATGTTTAGATATTTTGTGGTTAGGAATTTTGGTGAGGAGTATTATCAACGAGTGATAGCTTCTAAGGTCCCAATGGTAGTTCCAATAGTTTGTGCGCCTTCCAGAGTGATTATATTGACTCTGTATTGAAGTAGACGTTAGCAATTGGGTGTTGCAGAAACCATGGATCCGCAGTTGCAAGAGCTGGTGCAAGGAATGCAAGGGATGCTGAATGAATTTTGAGGGATTAAGATGACCATGGAGACATTACAAAGTCAAGTGCAGATCCTCAAAAACGATCAAGCCATGCAAGGAGAGGAGCCGTCTCGAAACCTAGTACCTGCGACCGAAGTACTTGTAGAGGCACCCGTGCCTACGAACCCTATCAACGATGAAGCCACATTGCTACTCCGGATGAAGAAGACCTGCAACATCAAGCCTTACAAGGGGCAACGTATGATGGGAGTAATGGAAAATTGGATCTCAAGAATGAATTGATATTTCCGATTGTTCTCAACAAAGATCACAGAGCATGCTGCAAGCGTGTTTGCATGTGGGTACTTGACCGATAAAGCCCTCACATGGTATGATGCTTGGGAACAATCCATGCTGGCCAAGAGAAGGGAGGTCACATGGACAGCAATGCAAGAAGGACTGCTGAAGAATTTCCAATCGGTGGATTCTGTGTAGATGGCTTGAACCTGACTATGGGGATTGAGACAAAAGAATAGCATACAAGAGTATGTGGAGGCATTTTTGGATCTACAAGTCGCAATTACCGACATGAGTCCAGCAGAGACTCTCGACAATTTCAAACAAGGGTTGAAAGAGCGGATTTGCCAAGAAGTCATGGTGCAAAACCCTCGCACGGTATTTGAAGCCATTGCTTTTGCGTAGAGAATAGCAGGAGCATTAGGTGGAGGTGAAGGAGTAGTTCCACCTCAACATTATCGGGCAGAAATGACACACATGGGTGGACCAGTACCGATGGAATTGGGCAACCTTCGATTCCGGGATCGAGGAGCACGGCCGCTTCAAGGGGAGCGGGGACGGGTAGAAGAAGTTGGAGTCCCACAAGGAGAAGGGACTCAAGGAGAACAACGCCGTTGTTATAATTGTGGCTGTATTTGGCACATATCTACCAATTGTCACACTAGTTTCCCTAGAGGCCCTCGGCCTTTGTACAGGCAATCTTTGAACAACATGGAGAGGCACATTGAAGAGGAGGAGGTGGAAACCACTTCAGAAAACAAAGATCGCCAGTAAATGTACCTCGCGGCCTTACTGGCTCAATAAGGAAGTAGAGAAGCAAGGGAAGGAAGAAAAATAATGCGCAAAGATCCTGAAAGGCAACCTCACAATTGATTGTCGTGAATGGAATCCTAGAAGGTAATCAAGTGAGAGTATTAATAGATCCGGGAGCAATAGAGAATTTCTTGTCTCGCTCTGTTGCAATAAGATTGGGAATGGATCTAGAGAGAGATGGAAGTGAAGAAGTAGAGTTACCAAATGGGCAAACAGAGAGGATTGAATCATTACCTAGACGGGTAACCCTCTCTGTAGGAGAATATCAGGAAGCAATTGAGTGGCGAGTGATACAGTTAGCCCGTTATGATGCAATTTTAGGCATGCCATGGATGGAGCAGTACAACCCAATGGTGGATTGGAGGAAGAAAGTAGTGAGAACCCACCAATGGTCAATCATTGGGGTTAAAGAAAAATCACACAGGTAGAAACTGCCTCTATATGTCGTAGGGACGACAACTGTTTGTAAGACCGATAGATGTTTTATGGGTCTAATAAAAGAAGTCCAGAGTGCACAACTCGCTAGACAAATTCCTAAGAAATTGAAGGATGTGGTGATGAGTTTCAAGATGTCTTTCCCGGTGATCTACTCTCAGGATTACCACCTAAAAGGCGAGTAGATCACAAAATAGAGACACTCCCGGGGAAGACACCTCCTTGTAAGGCCTCATATTGCCTATCACCTCATGAGTTGGAGGAGTGTAAGACTCAATTGAGGAGATGCCACAGAAAGGGTTCATCCAACCTAGCATATCACCATATGGGGCCCTTGTCTTGTTTGTGAAGAAGAAGGATGGTACAATGCGCATGTGCATTGACTATTGGGGTCTCAATCAACAAACAATGAAGAACAAATACCCCTTACCTTGCATGGATGACCTGTTTGATCAACTCCATGGAGCAAGATACTTCACCAAACTGGACTTGCAGAGCGGTTATAATCAAATCCAAATTGCAGAGGAGGATGTGTACAAAACTGCCTTTCAAACCAGGTATGGCCACTTTGAGTATCTTGTGATGCCTTTTGGCCTCACCAATGCGCCTGCCACTTTCATGAGCCTAATGAATGACATAATTTGTCCATACTTGGATAAATCTGTTATTGTCTTCTTGGATGATATCTTAGTATATAGTAGCACAATGACAGAACACAAACAACATCTACGAGAGGTCCTCCAGATTCTAAGATAGAATTAGTTGTACGCCAAAATCTCAAAGTGTGAGTTTGGCAAGTCTGAAGTAGACTACTTAGGGCATAGAGTAAGTGCAGAGTGCATTCAAGTATTGACAGATAAAATAGAGGTCATTCAAAAATGGAGTGCCCCAAAAGATCAGACTCAACTTAAGAGCTTCTTGGGGTTGACGGGATTCTATTGTAGATTTGTCAAGGACTTCTCCAAGGTTACACAGCCTTTAACGGCACTACTTGGCAAGGGGAAGAAGTGGACATGGGGAACCGCACAAGAGTTGGCCTTTCAAGAATTGAAGGCCGCCTTGCTACATGCACCAATCTTGAAGTGGTATGACCCAAAACGTCCAATCAAGTTGGCTATAGATGCATCAAGCGTAGCAATAGGAGAAGTCCTACAACAAGAGTGGCATGACGGATGGCATCCAATTGCATATTTCTCTCAAAAGTTGTTACCGGTAGAGCGCAACTACCACACCACAGAACGAGAAGAGCTGGCCATCATTCTAGCAACCAAGCATTGGAAGCACTACCTGGGCGAGAAGGCATTTGTAGTAGAGACAGACCACAAACCTCTAGTCTACCTCAAGACGTAGAAGGATCTATCTCGTCGCCAAATTTGGTGGGCAGAGTGGCAACAACGCTTCAACATGACAATCACCTACGTAGAAGGTAAGAAACAACTAGCAGATGCATTCACCCGTATGCCAATGGCCAACAACTTGGTGGCAGAGGTTAAGATTAACCCTGAATTCTGGCCAAAGATTCTAGCTGTTACAAAAACTGATCCACAAATTGTAGAAGCGCAATCGTCCAAAGGTGTCACCAGCACCCAAGGACTCACCTTTCGAGATGGCAGATTATGGATCCCAAATGTCCTAGACTTACACACCACCATTCTAGCGGAATGTCATGATTTGGCCATTGCAGCTCATGTCGGAGTAGACAAGACCTTGGATGCAGTCAAGCGCCATTACTATTGGCTCAAGATGAGCAACGACGTGATGGACTATGTGCATAGCTACCTACTTTGTCAACAGAACAAAGCTTCTAATCAAGCTCTTGCAAGGCTCCTTCAACCTCTTTCCACTCCTACCCAACGTTGGGAACAAGTGAGTTTGGATCTCGTTTGCAAATTACCCAAGACCACCTAAGGGTTTGACTCCATTGTGGTCTTTGTGGACCGGCTCAGCAAAATGATTCATGTACGCCCTACCACCAAGGAGGTGACCGCTCTACAACTAGCTCAACTATACTTAGATGCAGTCTTTGCTCACCATGGCTTGTCTAGAGTACTCATCACCAATAGAGGCACCCAATTCACCAGTTTGTTTTGGCGAACACTCTTTGGTTTCTTCAAAACCAAGTTGGCCATGTCTACAGCTTACCATCCACAAACAGATGGCCAAATAGAGCAGGCTAATCGCACGATTGAAGACATGTTACGCGGCTTTACCTTAGAAGAGCAAGAGAGGTGGGACACCCTACTACCGTTGGTGGAATTTGCTTACAACAATTCAGTGAATGCCTCCACCCAGGTCACTCCGTTCTTCCTCATGTATGGTGAGCACCCCTTCACACCTTCTAGCTTGATGAAGATCCGTCCAGTGACTACCAAGGTTGATGCAGTCAACACATTTGTTTCTAGAATCCAACAAGGTGTGGAGAGCACCAAGCACAAGTTACAAATTGCGCAAAATTGACAAAAAGCAGTATGCTGATGCACACTGTAGGCACATGGAGTTCAATGTTGGGGATCAAGTGTGGCTATCGACAACCAACATCACATTAGTTGGATCTCATAAGCTCAGACCTCGTTTTATTGGGCCTTTCTTGATTCTTTGTCGCATCGGCGCTATGGCCTATCACCTTGAGCTACTACCACACATGAAGATCCATCCACTGTTCCATGTCTCCCTACTACGCAGATATGCTCCCTGATCAGGCCAAGGTCCTTCCACACAGGACATTCAACCTTGTCCGACACTCATTGATGGCATAGAGGAATATGAAGTGGAGCGGATTCTCCAAAAACGCATGCATGGTACTTGCCATCCGCGGGTGGAATATCTAGTACAATGGAAAGGTTACCCCCTCTATGAAGCAACCTGAGAACCCGCTGCCAATTTGGCACATGCACCGATGTACAAGCATTTGAGCAACAATTGCGCAACGAGGACGTTGAGTCTTAAAAGGAGGGAGGTCTGTAATACCAAGGGTTAGCCATATGATCTAGATGTGAAATTCGGTTTGGTAACTTCTAGAATGATGTTATACATGATGGTCAAAATAGATCAGATAGAAGTATCACCAAAGGAGTACTTCTACTAATAGGGCAAAAACCGAAATAGACTTGAGAACCTTAGAACCAATAGCTAGACATATGATGTAAAGGTGAGAATTGGTTTGGTAACATCTGGAAGGATGTTACACATGATGGACTAAACATATCAGAAAGAGGTATCACCAAAAGGGGACTTCTACTAATAGAGTAGGAATCAAAATATGCCTAAAATCTTGAAGGCAATTTCGGAGGCCTAAACGGATGAATTAGGCCTAAAAAATGTGCACATTCCCCATAATCTCTACTTTAGATACAAAATTCATGACACACAAGGGATATACATTTGAATCAAACCCAAAGTCATCCTCTTCTAATGAGATCTCTTCCTCCATGCTTGTGTCCATACCTAAAGCTCCTTATTTTGAATTTAATCCCAATAATCAAAAGATAGTGTATCCAAATATGAAGTGTGATTGGTGTTAGTTACAAGAATTGTAAGTTGATGGTTTGATGTCTCATCATAAATGGCACAAGTGCCATTTATCATTTGTGTGTATTGCTCTCAACCATGGCTTCCCAAGCAGTAAATCATAGTTTGAATCCTTCAAGGCTTGGAAAGTCATGAGATTTGAATTCCCATGACTGATCAAAAGATAGTGAACCTAACATAACCTTAAATTCCACTCTTGATGGCCTTCTATGCTTGTAAGATGAGTCTAAACAATCAAACATGCTTTTTGTTGTCCTCAAACTCCTCATGCATGAGAGTTCAACCCTCCAAAAATGTACCCCTTCTCACAATGTTAGGCATTGCTCCCAAATGGTATCTTCAATTTCTCTCAAATTTTGCTCATACAAGCACCACTCTAGGCATCCTCCCCTACAAAATTTGATCCTTTTTCATTAAGTCATTTGGCTTAGGAACCTTTCTACTCAATACACATCCTCCCAAATTTGATTTAAAACCACACTCTTCACTTCAAGAATTCATAAGGAGTTATGAATTTTTGAAAGATGATCTCTCACTAATTCTTTAGCTAAAAGGTACACTATTTCCCACTAAATTTTCTTAGAAATTCTCAATGCAATCTAACTCAAATTGAAGAAATGATGGACTTTGTACAAAATTCCATATAGCATGTAGTTTTCAAGAGTAGTTTACCCTATTATCTTCCAAAAAATCTAGCTCAATGCATATAATTGCTCTCAGAGTAGTTTCAAGTGTCGTTACTAAAAGATAACCTAAAAATCTATAAAAAATTTCAAGTCTAGATCTTAAACTTAAAGTGTTGCCCAAAATCATTACAATCTCCAAAATCTATGGTCCGCCTCACACAACCTCTCGAAGTCCTCTCATGTGTATATGATATACAATATCACTTCAAGAATATTACCACAATTATAAAATTATGTCTAAGTTCTCTAACATAAATTTAGCTTTCCCCTCCCCTAATGTTCTCTCCAAGTGAGTTCTCATATTCTCCTTCAAGAGAACATTATCTTGCTTTTTAGAGAGATCATGGCAACAAAACTAAAAGTGTGAATCGGCCTATCTCTCACTCAAGATGAACCTCTAATGGCTATAAAGGTACCTGTGGACTAAGAAGGTAAGGAACCAAAAATCCATCATAACACTCCAAGGTTAAAAGTCAAAGGTACTTCCAAGACTCAAGCCATTGCTTATTAGAGAACTCAAGGAGGAATAGATAATTGCAAATGAAAGGATGATGAGTACCTTATCACACTTATATTATATACTTGTGAATAATTACATACCAAAGTTATTAACTATAAAAATAACTCAAGTTATTAGATTAAAGGTCATATAAAGTCAAAACTTTAAGAGAATATTCAAACTCATGGGAATGATCCTATGACAACCCAAAAAGAATCACTTTTGCAATAATGCATGAGTAATCATTCGTTCCCATAGAGATACAGGTCAAGAATGCTCAAATACAAAGTGAAAGTAACTTAATAGTTATGTTGGTCACATATTTTTACTCTTTGGTAGAAACAACACCCAAAAGAGTATATTAAACACTCATCAAAGGTTTTTCCATAAATAATTTCACCCCAACCCACAATTTTTCAATTCCAATCCAAATTTACATCAATTGTGATGATTCAATTGCTACAAATATGTCTACTTTGTCACAAAGTGACTTTGCCTTAGAATTGTGTTCCACTCCTCCAACAAAGGTACAACTTCTCAATTCAAAGTGACTTTACATCAGCTGTTGACTAAGGCTACATATGCCAAATATTGACAACACTATAGTTCATAATGATCCATCAAGGCATTGCTTTGAATGTGCTCCACTTAGGATCAAATATATAGAATGGAATTCAGAGTTGTAGAATCCAACCTCTAACATTCTTTCACTTGCAATCTAAATTTCTTCATACATTCACAAACAAAGGCATTTAGCTAACACTTAGAATTAAGAAAAACAACAAACATTGTATCAACACTTTGCTTTATTCATCTTTTGCTCACTATTGAATACAAAACACTCCAAATGATTGCTCTAAGTAGTCAGATCACTTGGAGGTTACAAAAACTACCTAAACTACTTAATTGTCACAACTAATTCCATCAATGTTGTAGATACAAAGCAAATCTACTCACAAAAGCACTACTTTGGGTCTGTAACTACTATTTACTTGGATCCAAGTACTCCTCCTACTTTGGCTTCCACACCCAAAGTAATTGAAAGTGTCTCCTACACTTCACATTCTAAACCTACCTCTACTGCAGTCACATCATTAGTCTATATTGCACACAACAGAAGTCATAGACAACGTAATGAAATCGACCTTCCTTATTTTAATTCTTTCAGACAACTTGAGTAACTTAGCCAAATTCACTTGCACTTTGATCTCAACTTCTTTTGGATTGTGTCATTGCATACTCACTTAGAGTAGTGGCAATACTATCTACATTCTGCATAACTAAGTCTAATCTAAGGCAAATATAATCATCTATTGCTCCTACTTTCCTATCTACACAATCTCTAAGATGAATTAACAAGTAATTCATGTCTACATCTTTGCTTTCTTCCTCCAAGTCTCCTTCACCAACAACTTCAACTTGTGTAGGTAGAACTCTTCTAACTTTGCCTCAATTCTAGTGCTGATCATCACCTTAAACTGCTGAGTCACATCACTCATTCAATCCAATCCCTCCTTCACTAAGAGTGCCTTGCACCAGGTTATTGCCTCCTCCAATTGCATCCAAAGTTTTTGTACTTCCATAGAGTGCTTCTCCTTTATTGCCTTCATATCATCTCCCATTTTAGATAAGTGTACTGTAGATTGCTGAACAAGATTGTGTAGACATTGTCCCTCCCTTAGTCAATTTGCCATCTCCAACATCCAATCCCGCTCCTTCTTGGTTGAAACCCTGTCTTAGTTTTGCAATACTTTGTTCTTGCATTTGGATTTGAGTACTTTGCTAGAACAAATCAGTCTGTATCTTATCAAGCTTGTCCTTCACCTTCATCAATTCTTCCTTTTGCTCTAGGAGCTCTTCCTTTTGTCTTTCCAAGTACTTGCCTTGCTGGTCATAACTCCCTTGCATATCTGCCAATGTCTATTGTTGTACAACCACATCTATTCAAAGTACTTTGGCTTCTTGGTGTACTTGAGTTGGAATTGCTTTCAAAATTTGTATGTCTACATTCAATGCCTTCACCATTTGCAATTTGGTCTTAACCTTAGAATGCTCTTTTTTCTTCTTGCATCCTCTCCTATAGGTATACTATCAAGGGACACATGACACTCGACAAGTAGTTTACCCCTTGAAACAGATTGTCCTCCTACTCACTTTCTTCTTTTGATATGATTATCTACAACTTTTGCCAAAGTGGCGTGATCACCTAACTCTAATTTTGAGTCCTTCAGAACTTGCCTCTATGGGTTCACTCATCTTTACTTGACTCGGCTTTCAACCCTAATATGAGCATGTTCCCCATTGAAACAACATCCTTGGTCCTCAGATTAGTCTTCTTGAATGTCTTTATTTAGCAAGTTCATGCAAGGTACATCTACTCCTTCCATTCACCCAATCTCATGATGGAATTCTTAGTCCAATCGTGCATCTTCATCTCCCAAGACATCTTGTTATATTTGGGTTCACCTTCACTACTTGTACTCAAATCTTGAGTCTTGAATGTAAGTTCTTCCTCTTCTTCTGCTCCCAAAGACAAGTTACCACCACCATGGCTTGGATTAGGTTGAGTCTTCTTTTTGTCCTTTTCTTGGGTAGTCACATCATTCTTGGGTTTGGATTGATTCTTCAGCTTTGGGATTGTAGTTGACATTACCTTCTCTTGTCTCTTTCTTGCAAAGTGCTGATCATTCTCCCGCATCTCAGCCATATATCACACTTCTTTGAGATTGGCAACACGTCTTAAGTCAAGATGAAAATGTGATACAATCTTTTGCCTCTCCTTGGGCTATCATCAGATTCAACCCAAAATAAAAATTTGCTACAAAGGGAACAAAGTAATGTGATGGTAGGTGCATTCTCCACTACAACACCATCTGCCTCGTATGTTGGTAAAAAAATTGCCCTATTGACATTGACACCTGAAAACGTCATATGGAAGAACACAACCTATTTCTTTGTAAAGTATGTGGTTTGCTCTTGCTTCAATATCACCATTACAGCTCTAACAATGCTCTGTCTTGCGGGATCCACATAGGTATCTACCTTGTAGCTATTCTTCTTCCTTGGTGCACTAAAGAATGCTTTCAAATCCTCTATTTCCTCCAAGACATCACACTTACAATAAAAGGTAATCCCCGTTGGTTCTCCTATATCATCTCCCCATATGAGCCTCCAATTTCTTCCATCCACCAAGTGGGATCCCCTCTTTTTTCCTCCTCTGTTGGACCCTTCTCACATTTGCTAGCTACAATTTTAGTCATAAACATTGGAAAACTCAAGTTCAAGTTCTAAGCCATGAATATAATTTGTATTATGCTAAGGACTTCAATTCTAGCTATCATGTCAACCCTCTGAATGATTGAATTCCTAATCAAGATCACGAAAACCTAAGGACTACCCTTGCAAGGCATCTTGACCAGATTACTCTTACTGCCTTTTTCACATAACAACCTGACGACTTGCCCTACAACTTGACTGTGATTTATAGGACTACACAAATTAACTAGATAAATCTGATTGAACATTGCAAAATCCACTCTGCCAATTTTTGCTTTTATAGCTCTCCTAGTTTCAATTATTCTTCAATAAAAAATTCATACATAATGCATGTTTCCTAATGTCACTTTCAAATATAAGATCGCACGAGGTAGACTTTCATGAATGGTGCACTTTCTTGGTTGGGGTGACCGAGGTCAAGCTTTCAAAAAAAATTCATTGGATTGGATGTCTTCAACTCGAGGTGAAGTTTTCTTTTGAGTATCCTCAGCTTGAAGCTATCATCATTCCAACTCTAATCTGAGGTCAAGTTTCATTCCGATACAAGTTCACCTTCCATGGCTCAGATCAGATTGCATACTTTGGATCTGAATTTGACTCCTTTTTTATATTAAATTTCTTTTCTACTCTTAATATCCCTTCCTACTCCTAAAATTAAAAAAAAACAAAAAATGTGGATGTCACAAAGTCTCTAAACATGTGGTTTTATCTTGACTAACAACTAAATCAAGGATTCCTTCATGTGGACTATCTTTAGAGTATAGAAAAATCTGAACCAAAAAAGTTTGTGGACCAAGAGTTTTCAACTCTTTCCTCAAAACTGAATATCAAAAAATAATATAAAATCAATCTGTTAGAATCTAAAATACTTGTACTCACTCTTTTACCTTTCCCTAAAGTAGAGTTTAGAGTTATATTATATCGGTTCCACTACGCATGTGATGGAACCGATATAGTATAACCTCTCATAGTATGTTAGTATGGTGCTTTCACTAACGCACATCCGGGTTTCATATCATTGAGTATTATATCTTTCCCTTTCCTCACGAAGTTTCCAGTGGAAAATCCTATCACAAGTTATCCAAGGTATTTGATAAACTCTGAAACCTACTCAGCTTAAAATTTGAAATTAAAGTCATTAAATTAAAGTATTAAAACTTAAAATTTCCTACTCAGCTTAAGCAAAGACTAGAGTAAGTCCCGCCACGTGCATCATACACGAGGTAGAAAGATCTCGTAAACATGCCCCGTCCTGTGTCCGTCAATTTTGTCCTCGTCCCCCCGGAGCCACCGCACGTCATCCCCAAAGTCCATCAGTTTTGTCCACTAGGGGTTTCAAAAATAACTTTACTAAGCTTCGTATCATTTCTAAACTGAAATTACAAGGTGCGTGAAGAATCTGTATGGAGCAGACTAAAAAGAAAAGGGCGACAGCGTAGAAAACAAGAAGGATGGAAGACCCCATCAGAAGATTGAAAAGCAAGTTTGGATAGGTAACGGAGATTCGTCCAAGTTTTATAATTTTTACAAACTCCATAATAGATGATTTAAAGAAAACAAGGGATACGGAGTTTGGACCATAACCTTATAAAATATTAATTGTAATCCACGGTTAATAATATATATTTTATTTATTTCGAGAGGGAATCTAGAGAAAATGTCAAGAAGGTGTTGGAAAGTGCATGATGGTACCGGAGGACGCTCAACATTTCATGTCACTGAGGTTGGCATTGGTTTGCGCTCTTTGGTCTTGGTTTGCCTTGATTTTTCAAATATACTCTGCAAGTCTCACTGCAATACAATTTGTCATCCACATCACCTGTTTGGTTTAATATTTATTTCATTTCGGATACTCTTAAACATCTATGAGTGAAAGTCTGAATTTGGAAACAAACATAAGTTACACTACTTATCCCATATGGAAAGTTACATTAGTTATCCCATATGGGAAATTACAATAAAGTCAATTATTAGGTTGTTGGAAAATTATAAAATCCATTAAAAAATATTAGAAAATTTATTATTTATCCGATAAATATCCATTAAAATTATTAGAAAAACCCTCTATTGTCCCCGTCATCGCCCGTCGGTTGTCCCCGTCCCTAGCGCCAGTTTTGTCCCCGTCCGTTATCCTCGTCCCTAGCGCCAGTTTTGTCCCCGTCCCCGCCCGTCCGTTATCCCGTCCTAGGGCCAGTTTTGTCCTCGTTCTCCACCACCCACGCGTCAGCCCAGGAGGTAGTCCACCGGACGGGGACAATCAAGGAAGATAACAGGCAACGGACGTGCCAGAGGAATGCTTTTGTGTGAGAAGTCTCCATAATATACGCGGTATATTGTAAATAATACAAGCAGAGCAAACATGCCTGATCTGTCGAAGACAGTAAAGAGTCTCGACGTTGTCACCAAAAGCAATTCCATAATGACTGGTCGTAGCTTCCCACACATGCATGCAATGGTCAAAGACTTACCCGAAAATGTAGCAAAAATGAAACATAAGTTTAATTACATTTCACAATAAGCTTCAGGTTGATTCATACTCTGATCCGTGTAGCTTAATTCTTAGACAATTGTGTACTTGCAGAATTTCTTTATCTCCGACCGAGTTAGAAAGTTATGGATAGAAATAGCCTTGCAAGATAGAATAATTTATTACTTTTTTTCTGGAAGCGGCGAGGATTTTAATTATGGTTACTCAGGTATTTATGATATATGGTTTATAATTATGGTTATAATTTTATTAATATTTTTATAAATTCAAAATTCAAATTCAAAGAACATTTCATAAAGAGAAGTTCCATGATTATAAAAGAATTCCGCTGGAGGAGAGCTTTCATGTTATATATGGCAAATCTTTATAGAGAATCTTTACATAATAAGAGCTAACTAGTATTGGTTGTATTAATGTTAGTTATCAAAAGGAAATTCTTCTTTAAGTGGAGAAACAAAATTAATCGATAATGAAGGTGTTGTTATAGAGTTACTTCCTCATGTGATGTTTCTGGTTTGTTTGGAGAGCGGATGTCACGTATTAATACATATTTTGGGAAAAATTAGACAAAATTATATTCGAATTGTGCGTGGAGATAGAGTCAAAGTCGAATTAGGTTCTTATCATTTAACTAAAGATCGATAACTTAGACTTCGTGTAAAATTTTCAAATACTTAAAAATGAAAAAAAAAGTTAATTTATGAAAATCCGTTCTTCTGTTCGAGAGAACATTGTCGATTAATACGTCATAGAGTACGAGTTATGATATTTTGTCTAATTTAAAAAGTCAATACGAAAAAAACAAAAAACAAAAATAAAAGTCATAAAATATTTATATAAATTAATTATGCTATAATAAATTACAAATATTATAATTATTCAAATATTATTGTAAATTCATAAATAAATTATACTGAAAATCATTTGCACCGAAATTTTAATTATAATTAATTGAATATCCATAAAATAAATAAAATTTGTAGATAAATTTTCTATAGCCCATAAAACCTTCCAGAGATGACTTGTAACTTCTCCTGAAATCGTGTTGAACTCTAATCTAACTTGTCCTGAGATCGTGTTGTCCTAGAATATCGTGTCGGAAATCTTTATTGAGAATCTAAGGGACCTTGAGGTTAAAACCCGATCTTCACCCATCCAACACGATACTCTAGGAAAATGAGAATTGAAACCACTGTTGTGTATCTTTCTCCTTCAAAGTTTAGAGTACTGTGGAGGTGTCACGTGGGTTATTAGTTCTAATTAGTCAAAAAGACATGTATATGATGGTACATATGAGGAGCTTCGAGTCAAAAGTCGTCGATCGTGACCTTGGAGTACCGAGATAAACGCAACCAGTCCATGTGGAAGACTTGGCAAGAAAAGATGGTCTCCACCTCGAGAAACTGGGTATATGAAAATCGTTATGCTCGTTGGTCCAAATGGAAAAGGCGCATGGTCCAACAAAAGTCCAACAACAAAAGTCCTTGACGAGCTCTTGATTCAGCACTCTGGTTCCTACAACAGTTCTATAGACACTACCTAACGAGAGTTCGATTTGCACTCTGGTCACACGGGAGTTCTTTGTTAGATTCTAGCAAAGAAATGCTGACGTAGCAATCATTTCCTTACGGATGTCCGGTTTCAGAGAATGAATATATAACAACCGTGGCTGAGAAAGGAGTGTATCTCTCTTAACCATAAGTGTCTCTCACTGCAACATACTCCATGTATGGAACATAGTCGCTCTAGGCATTCATCCCCGTGCATAACGTGGCCGGACTGTCGAACTGCATGAATCGCTTCCGGCACTTGTCGTGGTCCTGGTGGCTGTACTCCGCCGAAAGATATATTTCATTGCAGTTCTCTTTCATTTTGTGTCTGTCATAACTGAGTTCCTAGCCGCAGAATAGACTCTGAAGAGTGTTCTCTCAGAACGTAGATTATGCTTTGATTGCCAGTCGTGGTTGTTTCACATGGCCTGTCCTATGAGCTTTGGAATATACCCTAGTACTCCGATGTCATACCTAGCGATTTATTGATCTAACCAACTTTCTTCCTCAATGATTCTGGGTTCTGCTCCAGACCTTGAAATCTGCAGAGACATAGTATATTGCTCAAAATGTACAGAAGTTTCCACTACACATCATTAGAACGGAAACTGCTGCCCATCCCGAACTGCACTGGTAATAACTACTGCATAAAATCGACCAACCGGGCACTCGAGAAGCTGATGTTGGCCCACCTTGTGATAATGTATTTACACATACAGATGGCGTAACTTTCGCCATATCCACCAGAGAGGACTTTGCTTCCATGAACGGGAACAGTTCACATACAGTATATCCAACCTTGCTCCATGAAAAACTGCCTCAAATTCTACGTAGATCATCTAGCTTGTAGACTAAAAGACCAGATTAACCTATATGCGCATATCAAGGCATGCAGATTAACCTACATATCCATTTCCATCGATTGCTATGATCACAAATACGTCCAAATACTTCTACATCTAAGAAGCGAATTTCTATGCTACAACTATCTCCACATTACAGTAAATGGTCATGACTCGCTTTAGTAAGAGTAATTCAGACTCGTTAGCACTTTCAACTTTTCTAGCTCTTCACCACGAGCAATACCACGATCTGCATAACAGAGCTGCGGAACCACTACCAATGACATCAGAAATATTTACACAAACTTAAGACCCAAGTATATTTAGCAAAAGACGAATGGATGGTGCAAGGTCAGCTAATATGAGGTTCACACGAGTTTACCACTCATACAGACCATAGCCAGTATCGACATACAGCTCTCAAATGTGTTATCAACGTTCATTAATGCTTTGAAGTCCCCAACACAGATAAACTCATCTCGGGGTGTAAAAGATGGATTAGAGGGTAAACTACAAGAGGCCCCAGCATGGTGAGAGATGACGGCAGTACCTGATACATTTCTTGGTCAAGAGCATTAACGTTATGTTGGATGAGACACTTCCAACCACTCTTCTCACGCAGAGTTTTGGCGAGATATTCCGTCCTCTACATGCACATCATACACGAGAAAAGGATGTAGATAGTGCTTTGGGGATTCATATCTGCATAGTACTTGTTAATGAGCTCTCTTTCTACTGACCCTAGAAAACTACCACGTTTAGGTGAAAAAGTCCTGTCAGTGATCATAAAGATACGAGGAAATACTATGCGAAAACCAAGACATCACTTCAGTGCAGGCCTGGACACTCTAGGACCTTAAAGCTCAGGTATATGTACAGGGTACTCCCGAACTTGACTTGCCAAGACGGCGTTGTGTGCTGCACCTGTTGTGGTACTGATAGCTGGGTCAACTGACTCAGAGCATATTAGTTTGGCCTTCCTGTAGGTACTCCAAGCTTAACCCATGACATGAGTTGCAAATTCCTCACATACAAGGTATCCATATTAAAAGGACATAAAAGGGACGCAGCAGCATCTCGTTGAAACTTGGCTACCAATTGCTTAAGAGTTCGTTCGTGTACCTGTGAAGGGTCAAACACCAATAAGAACACCTGTTCTGCGAACCCCCGTTGTTTTCGCCGCTGTTCAACACCTACAATTGTCCGAGAGTGCCCACGGTGTTGGAAATATAGAGGCCTAAATTACACAACGTATAAAGTCAGTAAGTCCGTGACTGCTGTCCAGATCAATTAAAACTCAAAAACTTTGCAGTATTACCCTTAGCGCCCAAACCACGTCCATTGAGCTTGTAAACTTTTGAGCCCGGGCATAGTGTGTATAGCCCAAGCTTAAGTTACCAGCCTCTTGACTACAATCAACATGTCTACATGGCACGGCTGCTATATCAGATGAGATATGTTTGTTGGTCTAGACATACGTTTTGTTTGAAACTGACTCAAGCTTTATACACTCTATCAGTGAGTCTACGTACTTCAATGACTAGTACTACTTAACATATCAAGTCCAGGGCAATTTCAAACTTAGGTTTGGCTGCCTTCCAATGGAGAATGCTTTAGTACAGTTGCTGCGCACCACACATTCGTTGTAGTAAACTCCCTTTTCGTCCAATGAATTTTAGCAGCGGAAATACAGCACCTTCCGTAACCATATCAAGCGCCAGTGCTTCTAATAAGTTGCTTAAAGAATTGTCTACAACTAAACTCATGCGGGACTTACGAGCGATCGCTCATCAGAATAGGATCTTGTAGATGACGCACACCCGACGAAGCTTCATGTAAGGACTCTCCAGTAAAGTACTTCCACACCCACTCTATCAAATGATGGTGATGACAGTTTTCAGCTGAAAGATGCCACTGGCCAGAGTCTCCTCGAATTCCTCCCTCAGAAGTCTGGAAGCCTTTTTGCGTCCCTTTTGCAGAAAACTCCTCACTTTGCAGTCTCCTGGATGAGGAGTCAAAATGCCGAATTTCTGGATTGTCTCCAGTGACTGAGTTCGGGCTTCTTTCGCCATTAGAAGGATGTTCTTGAGAAGATCCCTCTGCCATGTGACGTTTCGCAGTACCAGTGGAATCCTTGTTCTTTCTTATTCGTTGGAGATGCTTTTCAACGCCACGATATGACTCTTCCTCACTGACAAGACGATCCTCAGTTGTACATTGATCTCTGTCTGCACCCTTGACCTTTCTGGATGCAGACTCGAGTTTCCGGTCAGTCGCGAGCTTGCCCTTATGATAGCTACCAACTGATAGATACTCAAGTATCGGAGTTCCCTTCTCGGTACCCATGCTCGTACTTAGCTGCTTCTTCCCCTTGGTTATGCAGTTGGAGCATAAATCATACTCTTTCTTTACAAGGCCCCGGTACCTACTGCCCTGAGCGAAGCATTGACCACATTCATCACAAATACCCAAATGTCGCGAAGCCTGAATAGGCTGTGTTCCTTTTGGTACTGTCGTTTCATTTGCTTTTGCAGAGCCACATTGTCCAACATCAGGTACGTGACGGACGCCACCGGAATCCTCTGAACGCTCGTCTTCCATTGCCGTGAAGCTCACTATCATGACTCGAACCCCGAATAGTCTTAACAGAGCGGCACATTCTGTAGTCCCAATCGACTTCTTTGTTCCATATATCTCCCAATTGAAGTATTCAGCTCCAGATGGATCGAAGCCTTTTCTCCAAGCAATTTCTAACCATCTTTGAAGAGATGGAATGTCAGGAACAAAACCTACCCCATCAAATAGAACCTCCCTCGCCTCAGGAACTTCAGAGAGTAGGAAAGAGCATAACATTTGAATGTTCCTCCACCCACAACCCCAGCCGAAGTCATCCTGTAAGGTTTGGAAATGATCAACGTAACCAGAGAGCGCCCCCGCCGTGAGTACGCGGCGCTCAGAATTCAAGCACTGCTCAAGAGACCTCACCAGACCCTCCTTCACTGTATGGAAAGGATCCCTCATCTGTGAGGTGATTAGAGCCTTTACATCATCTCGGATGTCTATTCCTTGGTCGCGGCTTGGTCCACTTAAATGTTGGGCCGCCTCCCTTGATTGTCCAGAAATCTCTCCTTTCAAAGATTGCCAGTCGTCATCACTAGCAGGAATATGGTAGCGTTCGTCAACTTCTTCGATCTGTACATTTCTCCAGACTCCATGAGAAGCTCTCTTTGCGATATCAATTGCTATAATTTTTCATTATTAGAAATTGGGCAGTTGTAAGTAGAGAGGCTTGCGCCCAACAGGCATCAACATCGGATTACACATGCAATATTTGAATACAGTGACTCTGAACTGAAGCTAGCTAAGCTTGAGAAGCGATACTACCAGCAGTCGATAGATCGAAAGGACTTTGTTTGAATCCCTCAAGTTTCGGAATGCACTGATTGCGGCCTTGCGATCATGGGTTCCGCGCCTTGAGTGGAAGTGGTGCGAACATGTACATTCAGCAGATAAATGCGAGGAACGGGTGAACACCGTCTGCGGAGAAGAGACTCTTTGGTCTAGTGTCGCTTACCGTATGGGACATTGGACCGGTACCTAATCTTCCAGTGAGGGCTTCGACGTTATCATAGTACAGTGTTTACACCATGACACCTGTACCAGAATAATGTAGAAAGTACAGCAAAGGCTTCAGCATTTAGCGAAGGTCGCTGAACTTAGAATTGAGCTTTGATTATATTATCTCCTTACGATCTGAATTGAACGGCTTCACTCGGGTCTCAAAATCCTGATTTGGTAGTAAGTCGTACCTTTCACTTCTCTCCGCAACGAGGGCTTGTTTCACTGATCATGATTGATGAAACCCGATACGCTGTGTAGTTAGAACTTGAAGCACGTATGTTACTGCCAATGTAGGTATGCCGCCGAGATATTTGACGACAGAATCATCAGGCAGTGGTAGCAGTGACATATAAGCTACGGACAGGAATGTTAAGAACTACTTTCAAAATTTTGAATCAGAAACAGCGTTTCTTAGGAACCACCAAATGTTGCTATCTTCGATAAGTTTGACACACTGGCCACCAACCTGAGAGCGATAGCTTCACGAGGTAATATCTATAGAACTATTTTTCACGAAAAGCTACCGCAAAACCAAGAGATCTCCGCGAGATGCAGAGTACGCAGGAATCAGAAACCGGGCCACAGATTTGGCACCTACGTTAACAAGCACTGCTAGAAGGGTTGTTAACGTTGTAACACCCCGAATCTACAAAACTGCCTGGAGAACCGATATGGGTTTTCCTGTATGTCCGGAGTACATTTTGGGAAAAGCAACCAACAACTTCCGAGTCATCATGAGAGGCCTCAATATGAATTACGTAGTTTGTATGATGCGCAAGCGCACAAACTCTAAGGCAAAGCTGGAGTTCGCGTATGCTTTTGCAAACCGGACGCATGCTAATCCCAGCGGCACTAAATAGAGCTACAAGCATACTTCGATCAGGCCTCCCTCTACTGCAGAATTTTCATGTTGGAAGCGACCTGATCAATCTTTGTGACTTTATTGAGGCAACGCATTGGCGATAGTGCATACCCTATGATAAGATTCAAAACAAATTACAGGCTAAAGGACAACTTGAAGTTATATTCTTTTCACGTGCATTTTTTCTTCATTAGAAACTAACTAGAAATCAAGTCAAGTCACAACTTCTATTCAGAAGCTGCGAAGTTTGGGGATACGTATACTACTCCTGCCTGCCTAAATGATATAAAGGTATTCGAACGAGGTTACATGCTAAAACACTAGTTTAGTTAATTGGGTTATCATGATCATCGTCTCGATCTGTCAATTTACATGGTTACGAAACGAGCACTACGATGAGGGTGTTTGAACGATATTACAATCTAAGTGATCCAAACTCTCAAAACTAAGTGGAGCCATATAGAAAGCTGTTGCTCATTTTTCCCCTGGCGATTTCCTCGTTACTAATATAATAGCCTAGGTTGACGACCATGATCTACGCTACGCGACACTGTGTTAAACTCTGTTAGGGTGACCGTTCCAAGAGAAGTTAAGGAGAAGCTAACACAATTTGTCGAGTATGTATTGATGACCACCTCAAAGATGTTTAGCTTAGCCCCATGTTACCTTTTTTGTCTCTCCCTTGTACGGCTTGATGGGGTCTTCCCATCCTTCGTTTTTCCTAGGCGGTCGCCTTTCTTTCCTCAAAGATGTTTTAGTTGAATTCACTCCTTCTATCTTCAAGTGTGTCTAGCTTAAACGTCATCCTAGCCTCGATACATCTTGTATCGAGGCTGTATAGAGTCAACTCTACCTTTGAAGCTCACGACCAGTCAGTTGCAGTTCCATTGCTACACTACACAAGCACAAACTATCCATGGCTAGATAGTGTACTGTTCGAGAGATAGATAATTTATTCTACAGTTATTATCATGATAGGATTGTATTTTTGTGCCAGTTACGTTCCTTCTACATGCTATGATTACTAGCGAGACAGAGTCTAAGATCTAGACTACGGCAAATTGAGCAGATCGGGTCAAATCTGGGTGGGAAGCCAATTACTTAGCAACCTGAAGGAGGTTTGTCATACCATCACTAAATACGTACCGGACTCACTAAATACATTAGTTATCCTACAAGCTAGGCCTAGCACGAAGGGAAGGTTCCACTCAGTATTAACAACGAACAGTTCACACAATGTGAGACATGAATGAACAGCAACTCTAGATCCTCTTTTAAGCCCAAGATGCATGTTGAGATGTCTGGGTTGATACAGAATTCTCCCTCTGAGTGTGCTTACAGGTTTCTTGTACCTATGATAATCAGATATTCCCGAGGTTATCTGCGATACGACAACTGCAAGAACATATAAATAGAAGAATGTCTGAAATTGAGACCTGGTAATTGTAAGAGGAAAATCTGGGGCACTCCTTTTTCCCTTTAGTAAATGCCCACATTCTCGGGGCCCGTCAATATGTACTGCCATCACGGTTATCACTCAAGATTAACTCATGTCATTTTCTTAAGGCTAGATAGTGGTTGACTAAGGTGCTGTGAATAAAAAGTTCAGTTAAATAAATACACATGGAAACAGAAGGGGTTCAAAGTGTATAGTCTTACAGTCTCCAGTAAGACTCGTGAAGAAGGAGTTCTGGAGGTTGGTGATCCATACAGAGAAACTCCTCGACTTCAAATCCTGGAGCAGATCTGGAAATGTTCATGGCCCTAAGAACTGAACTGGCGTAAATGTGCGTTCAGGTGTGGTACCCACATTCCGAAGAAGCACACCGCGAGCTGGACAACGTATCTTTCTGACACGGTACTGAGGTATGAACTGGACAAAACATGTGGCCCGGGCTCCCGTGTGTACACTGAGCTCCAAGAAGAAAAACACAGTACTAGTTTTGACAAGTTAGATTGGACTTGCTCAACATATTTCGACTTTGAGATAGCTCCACTTTCTAATGACGTTGTACTTGATCCTGATCATGATCTGTTGTTGAGTATGAGACAGCAACTTCCCAAATCACAAAGATTCGTCAGAAATCGTTTAAATCGTTGTGACTGGAAGGCACCAGCAAGAAGAGCTGGGCCGACATATATATATGTCGTAGCCGTGCGCTAGCTAACTTGCACCCTGTGTGTTGTGATTCCTAACCTAGTCCAGAGACTTCATCGACTGCTGCCACTGTGAGATTCCAGCGATCCAGCTAATGCGACCGGACTTACCATGAATTTCTGTCACATTACAGAGATTTATGGGAACTAAAACTTGTGATGGCATGTAAGCAAGATCAAATATTAAAAAATAAAAATAAAAATTACCAGTGGTCCCTGCACTGCGTTGTACACACTCGAAAGGCAGCACACTATTATGACTCTGTTGTTGCAGACGAGTGGGAGCAACATTTTATACTGATGGAGGTACATGTGCTCCTTATTACCTTAGAGCTGATAATTGATCATGATTAGCTGAATCAGAAATGTAAGTATACGAGGATCCTGTAGAGAAATACATCCTTTCGATGGCAAGAACATAGCTGATGGCTACTTAGTCTACTGGATTTCGTCATCAGACAAGATACTAGAGGTTATACTAACAGCTTTAACTAGCGTATTTGAAAAATGGAGCAGAGGCCATTCACCGAACCGGGGATCCACTATATTTGAGAAATGGGAGCAGAAGTCGTTCACGGAACGGGTTCCAGTATATTGTGTAATGGAATAAAGAACCTGTTGTAAACAACACAGTTCCATACCCACCTCTGACTGGAGGACTCTGACATTTGACCGTAATACAGTAGAGATCGTCGTAACTGTCAGTTGTATAGAGGGAGGTAAGCATGCGAATGACTGTTTCAACGAGTATACATATACACAAGAGCAGCTAGAGCCTACATATCAACTTCACCACTTAGCACTAAAATCTTGTCGTACACGTAGCAGGATTCTGCATTCGAGGCACGCAAGAGCCATTCGGAATGGATGAATTTTATCATATGCATGATATAGTGAAAGTCGGCCAGACACACTGCTGTCTCATTTGAATTTGTCGACCTCATCTGGTGTCGACAGCCTTCGAACTCTCTGCACATCGACTACCTCGAATGAAGCAGTTAAAAGTTCGTAGTTAAGACTTAGTAGTGTCCGATCCAGGTCCAATAGATCTACTGTTCTTAAGCTACAAAGCTAACGCTATTAGGACGGTCACTGACAGGCACATAGAGGTCGACTGAGAACATCTGAACAGGGTCAGTTGTACGAGTGATACTGGTTTGGACTACATCACAATTTAGTCCACGCAGGTTCGAGCTGGTATATGTAAAATTGAGGTAGCGAGACTAAGTTGTTAAATGATTTGGAATGACTTTCATGGTCATACTCAGAGGTATATATAAATGTTTTTGACAAATTCCACTCGGATGACATCTTTCGTCTTGAAACGAATCGAAGGTACTTTGCTAGTCATAGTGCAGATTATACTGTAGCAGATTTCGCCATGGAATCTGTTCTCAGACTAGCAAACAGTGTGAAATCTGCAGCTCTATGAGCAACAAACAAGACGTGATACACAGACCAACAAACAAGTATAAGGGTAGCAGTTTACTCAGCTTTGACATGTTCTGAAGCCCTTGAGCTCCTGGATGCTGCATGGTTGTAAGGACGAACAATTATGGTGAGCTACTGTATCGTGACTTAGACTTGAAAATGATTGGACCCAGCGAATGCGCAGACTTCAGGGCAAAGCATAAAATGGTACATCGTTTCGAAACTGGTGCTCTCTACGGCAGCAGAGACTTTTATAAGTATAACCAGAAGTTGCTCGGGCTCCCATAAGTTGTCCTTGGGAGACGTGTCTTGAAGCAAGATGTGACAGATGGAAGATCAATAGATCTGCATGGAGAACTAAATGTGGTACTTCCAATATATGGCATATGCATGTTACACTAGATCGAATCTTACCCGCCAAGTCAGCAGTACTGTACTACTTGAATGCTAAGAGCGCCAGCAAAAACCATGATTACGATATGAGACTAGTCCCGAAGAGACTACACCCGAAATCACAGAAACTCCTAGAAGCACTAGGCCACCATTCACAGAGAGGGATTCCGTGTCAATCTAACCAAATCTCCAGAGTAGTTGATCAGTTCAAGAACGAGATGAGATTTCCGCATCCGCATGCAAGTAGCTATGATGGGATTAACAAACTATGAATATGACTTACGCCTAGCTCATCATCACGTTAACTTAAACAGAACCAGAACTCAACTGACACCTATGCCATTTGTGACTAACACTCCCCCGTTTGAGGGAGGAGTCAATTTCGATCGAAAGTGAAACCAACCATGTCATCATGCAAAACATGGACGTGGCGGGCAATATAATCTTCTGAGAAAATTTTGTATCGAGATCCAACCTACGTGTCAATATCAATATCGTAACCTGGCAAATTATCCCCGTAGTCGACAATTTTCCGCTCAAATTCCGCTCCTATCGATATCAAGTGAAGTATTGTGTAGGGAAAGGGAAAATCTTATATGATGTCTTCTACAAACCTCTTCTTACGATCCAATTTCATAGTCGAAGGGTTTTCTACACTGTTGACCATCATATAGCAATCCTCAGACAGATGACCCGGAAGAAGACTACACATACTTAGGAGGAAAAGATTCTATGTATAAGCAACTCCCGTGTCCAACTTTACACTTCTCATCATAAATTCTAAATATACGGAAAAAGGCGATATACGCTGATTGCACAATAATCCTTCTAGCAAATTTGCTACGGCAGGAATTCAGTGAAGAAATTTACCACTGCATACAAGAAAAGACCTCCCTTTCTGTTCTAGACTGATGATGTAGATTAATGCTGCAGCGTATATGTTTCATCCTCGCGAAAGCAGGATGAAACACTTCAATCTTACCGGCTGAACTCCATCACGAAGCTCACAAAACACTGGCCAAATCAGTAATTCTGTCAGTGAGCAAAGGATACGCCTATTATGCTGCGGCTACAGTTTGCTGGTCATCTGCCCACTGAGGAACAGCGAGGTCGCGTCACCCCGTTCTCTTTGGCTTCATGAAGCGGTATATGTTTGATGGGAGTTTACTTTTCACTCCTACTGCAATTGCAAATTGGTAGCACGAGTTCGACAGGTCAAGCGTACAATTGCAATATCATGAAGATGGATGTTTTTTGTTATCTCTACTACCCATCAGATCTCATATAATCGGAACCGCGAAGACTTGACCATCAGATCTCTATCTTATACTACCCCCTTGGTATGGTGTTCTCATATATGCTCACGGGGATTGTTCAGAAGAGCAGCTTATTGTGAAAACTAATACTCCAAACATCAGCTTTAAGTTTGCGATTGCATTAGAAAGGACTCGGTAAAACCATTGGCAATACCCTGATCAATCCAAGGCCGTTCCAGCGAGAAAAGGTATATTCACCAGTACCTGCGTTTGTAAAGGCTCGGACGGGAATCTCAATTGTATACTACCACGTGCACGTACAACTTGATCGGCTGCCAAACTGTCCGAACTTGGAATCATTTTCTTGTGCCTGCGACAAGCGATCCAAAATGATCATCTTCGCCAATATGCCTATACTGTGTGCGCAATTCTCGTTACAGTTTTGACCTTCATGATACTGATCGACGAACAATGTCATATCAATTGACAAATCTAGCTCCTCAATCATGATCACAATTCCAGCTCATAGTGTGTAAACATGCAGTCTGGAGTTCCATTATTGTAAGGCAGTGAGTATTGCGTTTACTTCTTGCTTGTTGCAACTTAAATGAGTTGTCGACAAGTTCCAGCAGTAATTCCATCAAAGCAAAATAACCAGTTTTATGGGGCCGGGGCATAACTGCCTATCAAGGCAGCTGCTACCTCCGTTCGCAGGACCAGCATCTTCTTCAGCTTTAAATTGAATCCACTTCAGCTGTCATTGTCTGTGAAGCTAGTTTCAAAAACCTAGTTCCTCTCCCAATTGACCGAACGAGAGACTAATACACCAAGCAGTCGCAACTCCCTGTAACCATGCATATCTTGCATTTCAACTGCCAAGTTGATTCTGACCGAGTCTTCACCAATCGCTACTAAGGAAACGCTAAATTCAAAACTGTTCGCCTACTAGCTTCACTTCGTATTCCTCTTCATCTTCCAGGCTGACCACTGCCTGCTTCCTAAGCAACGGTGTCCCCGTCCAGATAAATGATCCAAAAAACTGATCCTGGACTTCCTCGTTTGGGTATGAATCCAGAGCAGCGACACCGCATCTATGGCTTGCTTTCAGCAGCTCGTACTAAGGTAGCGCTCCGGCCTCTCCAGCAAAAGCGAAAAGCCCCGAGCGCCCGTAGAGTGACTGATAACACCAAACAGACTTGTTCCTACGGGCACAAGCGTCCCTCGAGAGAAGATCAATTCCACGGCTCGGATCGTCCCTGCTCTGCTCGCGCTAAGGCAGATTAGGGAATCCCCCGGCCCAAGAATCTGCGGCCCTCAGACACCCTCGGCAGAGGATTAACGAATCGCAGCCACACTCTCCCAAAGGTCTCCTTCCCACTCACAAACCATGGTTTCCATTACACCCCACATCGAGAGGACTCATCTCTAAAGTGAAACCACGAACGCCCATATTAGAACAAAATTTGTCTACATTGCGATTCACGAAATGTGTGGCACAGTCGCCGCAATCCGTTAGGATAAACAAAAGGGAATGAGCATCTGATTTGATTCCAAGGTAACACCGTCGATTGCTGTCAATCCAAGGATAGATACTCGGAAGTGCATACGCGCAAATGCTGGCTAGTGTGAGTTGAGTTCATAGTTCCATACTTCAACAATAAGTTGTCTCTTAGGAATACCTCGAGCTCATGAGTTTCCAGATAGCTCCAACAGATGACACGAGTATGAACTGCGTAATTACTAAGCGTCGCGCAAAGAGAGGCATTTGTGTTTCCGAGGAAACACTCGTCCCCGTGCAAGTTGGAGTCTTGTTACCTCCCATCTAGAGTTAAGTTAGTGAATTATTAAGAATAGTTAATTCTCTTGTGAACTTTTGACAGTACACTCCTCCTGTGCAATTTGGAGTGTCTTGTTGTCTCCACCTACAGTCAAGTGAGTAGATTAAATAATAGTTTACGAGAAAATTTGTCTTGTAAACTTAGTGCACCACTTAGCGAGTCTTGCCTTCACCTACAGTCAAGTGAGTAGATTAAAGAATAGTTACGAGACAATTTGTCTTGTAAAATTAGTGCACCACTTAGCGAGTCTTGTCTCCCATTTACAGTTACCTTAGTGGGTTAGGAATAGTCAATTAGCAATGTTCCTTGTAAACTTAATGCACGACTTAGCGATCAAACGAATCATACCTTTATCTGCATGTATACATGTGGCTGTCTCAAAATAGTTTGAGTACGAGTCGTCCTATCTATCATCATATCAATTAACATGTCCAACTTCATGCAAGAATGAAAGAGCTGATTATTCGGCTACAACCACCACCTGTAACTTGTGCACGATGTATAGCAGGGCTCCTAATTTCTGCAAGGCGGCTGGACCCAACAACCACTTAATAATGGCGGAACCTGTTTTGAAACGTTGGCTGTCATAAAGAATTAAATCTATCAAAGATACGACCATATTAATTAATATAATATACAGAATAAATAACCTTTACTATATATATATTTTATGTTTTTATAATATATATCCAATTTTTGAATCCCTTAGGAATTTTAAGCAATTCTTAATTCTTGAAAATTTAATCAAGAATGAGAGTGTGAAATTCATGACAATCATATTCATACGTACTACAATTTGAGACCTATTTTACAATTTGAACCTATTTAGACCTACAATTTGAGACCTAATTTTATTATTATTATTGAAATGTTAAAATAAATCTATTTGGATGAACATAATATAGTTGATTAGAAAATTTCGTTAAAATATCTATCTTTCAAATGCAGAAGTGTGTGCATCTTAAAATTTCAGAACTTATCCTTCTGTTGAGATTATCATAAATTATATTATGGAAATCAATATAGAATATATAGGAAATACCAACTAATTTATAACACACGCTTTATGACTTTATTGCAAAGATGCATCCAGTGTAAAGTCGAGTAGGTTCTGAAGAAGAAAATTTTTCCTATGTTACGACCTAGATTTAAAGTTTAGTCGTATGCGAATGCAGGACATATATACAAATCTTTTTGGACAAAGTTTCGTACTCTCTTGCTGTTATATTAATAGTAACTTTCGGTTATGAAAAACTTGTCGAAGTCTGAAATATATGTTTACTAATTTATACCTTATGTAATATGCACTCTAATTTGCTTAAGAAATCCTTCACCGAATCTTGATCTACTTCCAGTTGAAGTCACATCTATATTCAAGATATTCATAATTCCTCTAGTTGACCGAAGATGTGGGTTTTGTTTTCGGGACCGACAAAAATCATGAATTAAGTAACCACAAAACTAACCTACATTGACTTTCACAGTTTAGATTCAATACCAAGTGAGTAAATGTAAAAACTCTCATGCTGAAAATAATATCAAAAAAATATTAGTAAGGGATTTATTGATTTTCATAAATTTAATTATATAGAATTTTAAATATATATATTATAATATACATAAATATAATTATACAGAATAAATTTTAAAATTTTAATTATATATATTTTGAATCAATGATAATGAAAATAAATTATATAATAATAATATATTTAATATATAAAATTAATTAATTTTTTGAGTGATATATTTAATTTTCAATTACTAAATAGATAAAACCACCTCTCTCTCTCTCACATATATATATATATATATATATCTCTCTCTCTCTCTCAAAAAATGTGTATAAGGCTACTGACGATCCAGATGCTATGCTACGAGTTAAACTGGAAACCCTTGGATTATGACTCCAACTTTGAGAAAAGACGTCGTGCTAATTTGGTAGTGATTTATTAGACAATAAGACAGCTGTCTTCCATATTTCAGTAGTTGAAACCTAATACATTTTAATATTCCACAAAGTGATGGTTTTCTGCAGTAGATCCTTTGCAAACCCATTGCTAAGAGGTTCCAGCTCGTAATCCAGGTTTTAATCTAGACAATTGGTCGATGATGTAATGTAATTAAATGCAAAAATGGTAAGCTTATTATTTTAGAAATGGTTATCTTTTATTATACTATTGTAGATTTTGCTGTAATTTGAAATGAAAATTCATTGTTTTAGATTTCAGTACAATTTTACGGCATACTTTTATTTTTTTAAATCGAAAAATTCTATGGCCGTTTAAAGTCGAGCTCAACCAAATAAGCGAACAGACAGATATTCCCCAAAATGCGAAACTTGCACGAAAAGCGTCTGCAACTCAAGTAGCAAATCAATGGCTGCCACATATACAGAGAAGTGGATAGGTTAACCCAAAGGTATCTCCGAGCTGAATCGTTTGTACTACGGAGCTGAAGGTGAAAAGCACTTTCAAATGAAAAAGGCAACCGCGTAGGAAAAATGAAGGATGGGAAGACCCCATCAAGCCGTACAAGGGAGAGACAAAAAAGGTAACATGGGGCTAAGCCCCAATAGAGTCTGTATGAGAAATCTGCCCTACCGCACCTAAGATATCCGAGCTATGCAAGTCATACGGTCTACACACAACTGGAGCATCCGAAGAAACATCACCTAATGTGATTGCTCTCCTATGGATTGCACCAGCCACTGCCCTCTGTAGAGCAATGGACACACGCTGTCTAAAATATGCTACAAAGTATGAGAGTGAGAGTGGTACCCCCTGACGCCTAACATGATAAGCTCTTACGCACTCCCTGACAAATGTGTCAAATGTTATGTCCATCACTCCATATAACTCCAAGGCTAGAGGAACAAAGAGGTGACCTCGCTGCATGCCCCTATACTTGGAGACCTTGTGACTTGTTGCTGCACTTGCCGCCCATCTAGGGGGATGGGTAATCACTCCCTCTGAAACTGTATCCTGCGTAGGGTCCGTGACCACGACATCCGCTACTGTCACCTGATCATCTCGGACCAAGTATAAGTCTGCCCTAACACGTGTCGTCTGCAACGCATACGAACGCTCCCTCCAAGCCAAGTATCCACTCTCTCATGCCATAGCAAACACTATGTCTCTAATGGCATCATGGGTAGCTATCCTCTGTCCTCCAAAAGGACACCGTGTCATGTGGACCGCCGCTGCATCTAGTGTAGAACCACACTCACAAGTGAGTAGTGAAGATGTAGATGGGTGGACCAAACCTAGGCGAAACCTCATCGCTGTAGAGAAAGTAGCCGATGTGGGTCGGAAAGCCCTAATGCATGGTCGAGCTAGGATCCAGGAGCTTGCACCCTTGCCAGAGCAAGAGCGTAGACGTGCTCTAGTAGCCTGAGGAATGGACAAGTCAACTAAGAGAGAATGTAGCGTATGCTCACACTATCGCTCCATCAAGGAAGACTGTAAACCTCTAGTCCAATCTGACGATAGTGAAGCAAACGGTGTAAAACCTTCTCGTGCTCATGGGGATAGACTATCTCTCGTCTGCCGCAATAACACCTGGAGAGAAAAGGATCCTCCCTCCACCTCTATCACATAAGTCTCCAAAACCGGCCTACCAGCAACCACAAAATGAGAGGAAAGTAGGGGTGCCAAGAGAGCCCAACTACCCAAAAACGCTATAGGTGCCATCTCCTCCATAGAAAGCAAGCCAACCCTACCACATGAGATCGGTAGAGCCGTCTGTCTACGTGCCAAATCCCATGTCACACACTCAAAAGTCCATGGTCCAATAATATCACCAAAGACTCCCATAATCCTCCTATCAAATGCTCTCAAATGTGATAGGAAGGACGGTGAGGGGTGAACTGTACGGATGAGGTAGGATGGTTGACGAGCAATACTGGAAGAGAGTATACCAAATGCCACCTACGGATCTCCTAGTAATGGAAAGTCATCCACATGGAGAACATCCTCTGCAAGGGCAGCGTCCAAGAAGCATGTGACAAAATCCTCCGATCCTACTGGCACTCCAAGAACACGACGTCCATATGTGGATGTGATACACCCCTCTGGAAGCTCAAGGTGGGGAGGGATACCTAAAGGGGACCATGCCCTACACTTTGACACCTTGACTCTCAAGCCTACTAGATGTAGCTCGGTAGTCAAGTAGTCAAAGGCCTGCCTAATCTGATCTACATGGCCTACAATGTGTGTATCATCTGCCAAGGAGTGAAATACACAATTTGGCATGGCCAGAGTAGTAGATAGGAGAGCTCTAAGGAGAGCTTTCAAATTGCCCAAGATAGAGGATTAGTAAGGGGAAGTGATTAAAGATAGATTCTGGCTGTTGTTACTATATGATTATCACACTGTCACTATGTCATTAAAACGCTATCACTTTGTCCTTAAACTATGTCATTGTCACCATCTAACCTTACATTATTTCTGAATATAAAATCGTACTGTCTTTCATAAATGTTATACTTATTATTACTTGGCTTAGAGAAGTTAAACCTGCATAAAATATTTGAATGATCCAATAGTTACTAACCGTGGACGGAAAAAAAGGAATGACCCTGAGGGATTAATTCCATACTAATTTCAATTAAGCCATAGCATCCCATTTTAACAAGGATTCCAGCTAAAAGCAGACTTGTACTATAATAAGCTTCTTCGTTCAGTGAGCATCTGGACTAAGTATGAGAAGGTTTCATTGGTAACTTAACAGCATGAGCTATTGAAAAGCTGAAATATATCCTTATTTCTAATTCTAAAGGGTGTGTTATTTTATTAAGTAAACGTTGGAAATCAGTTGAATCCACTGATTGGATAACTCTTGCCATCTTATCACAAGTGGCTTGTTTGAGAAAATAATATTACGTTGTAATATTGGTATATATATATATAAATTCTTCCTTTACTTCTAGAAATTTACATAGAATATGCTTCATTTTAATAATTGTGCTAGTAATATGTGTCTTAGGTTATATTAATAGTGGTTTTAATTTAATCTTATTGTTTTTTTCCTTTTCCTTTCTGTTGTTATTCTATAGAGATTATTAATCAAGAGATCTCTTCCAAGGGAAAGGTATTAGCTTCATTGTCTACTCATATGAATACCGACAAATGGTATATACCTAAACATCAAATTCAGTCATGAGATAAAGAGCTGGAATCGTCAAATGAGATTTTAAAGCGTTTCTTAATTCTCACAAGTTTTTGATAAGATTATATTGTATGTTGTACAGAATTTATCCTGAAAGAAACATCCCCCAAAGAAACATTTAGGGAATTTGATTTCAAGCATAATTAAGTTCTACCATTGTTTCTCGGAATAATTTGTTTTTGGTTTATCAAGTTTCAAATGATCAAAAGATCTAGGAAATTTACATTACTTACTTACATATTTTTGAATTTAACAGAAATCCTAAGTTTAGAAAGATAGCAATAAAATCTACAAATTTTGATGAAAGAAAAAGAATTATATTTATGTCGTAGATTCACAAACGCATTTGCTGATTAAAGTAGACTGAACACATCGTATGTAACTCAACAAGATTTATGGGTCGTTCATCTGTTTGACATTGATCAATCCTATCCAATGGTAGATTTTACTCTTTTGCATATCGGTCTATCGATGCGTAAGTTCAATACCAAATCGATTCCTTAAAAAACATTAAATGGGTTTGACTAAATCTAAAAGTGGTTATATATCTCCCTTCTCGTTTGCCATAGCACATTAGATGGATAGGGAGTGGTTGTAGTTGCCTTTCTTTAGTGTATTTTTGTTCCTTGTAAATGATATACATACATATATAGGCGTTTGGAGGATGTAATTTGTGTTCTATCCACTTTCACTCTTGACCTAGAGGCCTTGGGTTTATGAGTCAATACTAGTAAATGCCAAGTTTGGAATTCATATATAACAACTTCTCACCAAAATTCTAGTTACCAATAAGAGGTCTAAGGGTTTTAAGTTCCCCTAGGAAAAGATGACTTTTGTAATATATTTAGCTCATAGGCTACAACCCAAGCTTATCTCCACCCTTGGTTGCTTGGAGTATACTCAAATGGCTTACTTCATCCCTATATGATGTTATATCCCTAAAGCCTCTTATTTGCTTTCCCATAGAGTACTCTTTTTAGGTCTATGGGTCTTTGATAATATCATACGTCACACCTTCTCTTCTTTGTTAGTGTCATGTATGCTCCCATAATTATCATATGAATAGTGTACACTACAAATAGCTCTCCCACAATAGGAGGCTAGGATGTCATATTGTAAAAGGTGGTTGCACAAGTAGCATATATAGGAGCATGGACACTAGCAACTCCTTTTGGGCATATTGGTTGTCATGACATTTGTAGTGGCAAAGCTAGTTTGCTTGGATGCTAGAGTGGTAGTCATAGCATTTTGGTAGTTACTCATGGACTACTAGTTGGCGGTTATATTTCATGTTAGGGTTATTGATCACACGGTGAGATCCAACATCACTTGCACCATCAAATGTGTCATCAATGGCACCGTTAAGGCTGGAGACCTAGGTCAAGTGTAGGGGTATACCTTTGAAGTGTAGCTCTAGAGAGCTTTGATGTTGAGCCTTTGAGTTCCTAATTATGGTGGATAGAGGCCATCAAGCATCACATGGAGTCTCTTACTTAGAGTGGCTTGATTGTAATCAATGCACAATCATTGGCAAATTGTTGAGTGAAGGATTGAGTATAGATCTGATTTGAGTGTGATTCGAGTGGAAGAATAAGCTGATTACATTAGAAAAGTGAGAGTCAAGGGAAAATTGGTATAGGAACTAAGGGTGTTGGTAGTATCTCCAAGCATGGCTGATCTTTGGTACATTTGACCATGGTCTTAGATTTCCTTGAGAGTGATTGTGTGCGGAAGCTTTGTTCAATGAAAATTTGGTAGTGGAGTAGACAATGTGCGGAAATGCTTGCAAATTTCTAAGAATTTCTGAGTCAATTTGAGACAATAAGTGTTTGATTTGAGCACAAGAGGTGAAATCAGTATTGATTTGATGCAAATTGAGCCTAAAGTGTAAAATTGGAGGTTGATTTGAGAACCCAATCTCCTTGAATTAGGGATTTGGAGATCCCCATCCTCTAAATTTGGCTTGAGTTGAGAGTTAGCAAAGGATTTGGCAATCAACCAACTACAAAGAAGTTGCATCAAAGGTTGTTCAAATTTGAAGGTCAAGTTGGCAAAGTTTGTTGTCTAGAGTTGGAGGTTGCACAAATTGCCATAGCTAGTGCTTGAGTTGGTGAAGCTTGACTAGATTTGAATTTGCAAGAAAATACCTCATTTGGCTAAATTTTTCTAGATTGGAGAGGTTTGAATTGACAAGAAGAAATCCTTCATTTTTCTAGGTTCAAGTTGGTAAGAAGAAAGGACTCATTTGGTTGAATTTTGGCTCTTAAAGACATTGGGCTATGGGGTAGAAAGGCTATGAAAGTCTAGAAGGGCCAACAAGCCAACTTGTTAGCATGAAGCTAGTGTACTACTCCAAGGATAGGAGAACCCTGAAGAGAAACAAAACAAAAGAAACACAAAGCTCCACACTCAATACTCTGATGCCCCAAAAGAGCACCTTGTCTTTATTATATAGCAAAGAGGATTCATTCAAAGGAAGCTCCACCCTTGTATCAAATACATGGATTGGTGACATATTAGCAAACTCTACACTTAGCTTAGTTGCATGGATGGGTGACATGTCAATTCCCATCCTATTTGGTTGGTCAAACAAGTTTGGTCCAAGGGAATCTTTAGAGAATCTTCTTGGGAGAAGCTCAAAATCCCATAGATGAGATACCATTGGAAATTTTGCAAAGAGAAAAATAGTAGGGAGGAGAAGGTAAGCCTTTCTTTGGTAAGGAGATGGGCATCCTCTCATTTTCAAGGCCTAATTTCTCCGTTTAGGCCTCCAAAATTAACTTTGAAGTTTTTAGGGTGTTTTTGGGTTTTGCTCCATTAGTAAAAGTACTCTTTTGGTGACACCTCTATCTCATCTACTTATTCCATCATATATAACATCCTTATAGATGTTACCAAGCCAAATTTCACCTCTAGATAATATGTATAGATAATGGTATTATAATTAGCTAGTTTAGATGTTTTTTTGATGATTAGTCAAATTACTTATGTTTCTCTCCAACAAGACAGGAGGTGATGACTTGCAAACTGTGAGAGTGTGTGTTGTGATTGCAAGTTACAAGTCACCCTTTCTCCTAGTGTAGTTGTTGTAGTTAGAGCTATATTAGTGAGTGGTGTTGTAAAAGAAAGAGACCGAGGAGAGAAATAGGAGAATGGAAGATCAAAATGAAAGATCACATTGAGACTCTTGAATGAGGGAAACTCCAAATACCTAGCATGAGCTTGGGCTTTGGTATTTATAGGGAACATACAAGGTTCTTGAGAAGCTTCCTCAAAGCCACTTTCTTAGAGTGCAAGTCAAGCTAACCAAGAAGCTACTCAAGAAGATTCCTTCTAAAAGCTGACTACTTGACATACAAGCTAAGCTAGCCAAGAAGCTTCCCAAGAAGCTTTCTCTAGAAACCACCTACTTGGTGTGCAAGCTAAGCTAGCTAGAAAGGTTCCCCAAAAGCTTCCTCCTAAGTCATCTCTTGGCATGCATGTTACCCAATCCTTGGAAGGTACCAAGTAGATTCCTAGATTCTTCTAAAATACTGTAGGTTAATTTGACATATTTTCCACTTCATTAGTCTCGACTAACTCATTGGTAAACTCCATATTGTTATATATCCCCCCACCGCTAGTTGGTGATGTCCCCATCACCAACAAAGCTTCAAACTACATGATGACCATTTGTGCATTTTGGAGATGAGAAAGAGGCTCCCAAGTGGCATCATGAAGAGGATATACCCTTTCCAAAGGACCTTGTACTCAATATGTTGTTGGCGTGCATGTTGAATGTAACGACGTGCAAGAATATGATCAACTTCATAGTCCTTGTGATCATTGATAAGCACAGGAGGAGGAGGGAGTCAGACACAAGAGGAAAAGGAACATGGATTAGAAACAAAGGGTTTTTCAACTTGGAAATGTGAAAGACAAAGTAGATTTGTATATGAGATGGCAAGTCAAGTCAAGTCAATAAGCAATAAGAGAAATGATTTGGGTGATATCAAAAAGACCTAATTAACTAGGAGCAAGTCTACGGACTTGAGTATCAAATAGGTAGAGTAGGTTACAAAAGAAAGCATGATCTTATCACCAAGTTGAAAAGTGAGATCAAGATGATGTTGGTCTACATATTGTTTTTGACAATTTTGAGCAACAAGGAGATGAGATTTGGCTTGTTGTAGGGATTGAGATATGGTGATCAAGAAATTTGAAGTATGAGGGACATGAGATGGAGGAGGAGCAAGAAGGGAATATATAGAACAAGTTTGGCAAAATTAAAAAAGAAAGGAGAGAATCTGGTACTTGCATGTTTGGAATTATTGTAGTCAAAATGAGCAATTGCAAGACATTCATCTTAGTTGGTATGGTGAACATTGATGAAGGCACAAAGAATATCCTCCAAGGTGCAATTTGCACATTTAGTTTGTCCATCAGTTTGAGGATTATAGGCCATGGACAAAGCAAGCTTGGTAATAAGTATATAGAAGGGTGCTTGTCAAAATTTTCCAATGAAATGAGTGTCATAGTTGGAGATGAGTACACAAGGTATCCCATGATGTTTGAAGACATTGTTGAAGTAGATCTAGGCCAATGTTGGAGCATCCAATATATCAAAGGTTTGTACTAAATGGATTTTCTTACTAAACTTATCTACAAACACCACGATTGATGGATGACCTTGATTTATCTTGGGCAAGGATGTGATGAGATCTAAACTCACATGTTCCCTTCAAGCAAAAGGGATGGGAAGTTTTTGAAGGAGTCCACTTGGTTTCAAGTTGTTGGCCTATGAGCCGGTCTGTCTCTCACTCTGGATGAACCTCTGATGGCTATTATGGTAGCGCACCATGGACTAAGAAGGCAAGAACTCCCAACTCCATCTAACTCTTCCAAGGCTAACACTCCAAGACTCAAGACATTGCTCACTAGAGAACTCAATGAGGAGAGATAGTTGCAAATGAAAGGATGATGAGTACCTCCTCGCCCCTTGTTTATATACTTGTGAAATAGTTACATACCAAAGTTACTAATTACCATAGTAACTCAAGTTACTAGACTAAAAGTCAAGTAAAGTCAAAAAGTAGAAACGAATATCCATTCACATGGGCATATTCCACTAGCATATGATCTTATCTTAACCCAACCACTAAGTCAAGGATTCCTTCACATGGGCTATCCTTGGACTATAGAAGAATCCAAAACAAAAAAGGCTTGCGGGTCCAAGAGTTCTCAACTCTTTCCTCAAAGCCAAACACCTAGGAATAATACCAAGTCAACATATTAGAATCCAAAATAGTGGTGCTCATCTTCTACTTCCTCTAAAGTAATGTCACCCCTATCTTAGCTATGACTAACTTTAGCTAATCATGACTAATGTAGAACCATCTTTTATCTCTATGTAAATAATATCTCTAAAGTACTTGTAATCCCAAGCTAAATATCACAATACCACACACATGCACAAATGGATGTTACAGGCCTTATTGCATTAACAACTCCTACAAGATTGGACAAACTCTTGAACATCTTGTACCATGTTGGGCCACCACCACTAGTATTGTAGGGTACCCAAGGTCTTGTCAACACTCATATGATTAGCAATTGGTAAGTCATGGGCTTCTTGAAGATGCACAAGTCATTGATCATCATTGGTTGGAACATAGATCCGGTTCTCCAAGAATAGAAGGCTTTCTTTGAAGAAGAAGGTGTTTTATTCCTTGTCATGTACAACAAGATGATCTTGTACCATTTGACAAAAAGGATCTTGTTGTAAAGTGGTCTTCAACTTGATTTGGACCTTGGAGTTGATTGACACTATCTTAATTGCTGTTGTGATGAGAGGAAGAGACTTTAAATCAGGTCATCATGATAGGACATTGGCGATGACATGGAACCTTGTATTCAACTTTGAGGTCAAAAATTGTAGTTGTCCTCTCATTGATGATGTTTACTCTTCATGTGTTCCAAATTTAATGTCTGCAACAAGGGTTTATGATCAATTTTCATGATAATTTTTCCCCAAGAGATAATTCCTCTAGACCTTTGGTGGTATATACCATTGCTAGTTGTTCATGATCTCAAGCAAAGTAATTATTTTTTGTAGTGTTTAGTTGGCAAGACACAAAGGCAATGGGATGTAACCCATAAAGAAATTCTTGCTACAAAATAGCTCCAATTGCAAAGTTAGAAGCATCAAAATCAACCACACAAGGTAGTTGAGTGTCATATGGTTGAAGAATGGGTTTGGAAGACACCATATGTTTTAGCTTTTGGAGGGCTTCTTTGTGATTGGTGGTCCATTGAAAGCTCAAATGCTTCTCCAAGAGGCCAATCAATAGTGCGGCTACATGAGCATAATAGTGGATGAACCGTCGTAAGAACTTGCCGATCCATTAAATGCCTATACTTCTATATCATCCTTTAGAGTAGGCCAATCAATAATGACCTTGATTTTCTCCTCTTCTATCTTGATCCCCTTTGATGAGATCTTGTGACCCAAGAAAGTAACTTCCTTATGCCAAAAGGCTTATTTTGACTTCTTGCAATAAAACTTCCATTGACATAGTTGTCTTAGGACTTCTTGCACATGATTTGTGTGTTCTATCTTTATCTTGCTATAGATTAAATATCATCTAAGAATACCATCACTTATCAATCCAATAGGCCATGCAACACCCAATGCATATGATGCATGAAGATAACTGGAGAATTAGTGAGCCCAAAAAGTAAAACTCACCACTCAAAATGCTCATACTTTGTGCAAAAGGCAATTTTGGACATCTTTCTATCAATGAGAGTTTGCCAATAGCCGCTTTGGAGATCCAACTTGGAGAAATATTGTGCTCCACTCAATTGATCAAGCAAGTCATCAATTCAAAGCAAGGGATATGCATTCTTCATTATTTGTTTGTTGAGACTATGTGAATCAATACAAAAGAAAAGTCCTCCATCCTTCTTAGGCACAAATAGTATTGGTGCTTCCTAAGGAGATGTACTATGTTGTATAAAATACATCTCCATTAGCTCCATCAATGTTGTTCAAAGCTCATCTAACTCCTTTGGAGAAAGCCGATAGATTGGTCTACTCATTAGAGTACTTATTGGTAATAAATCAATCTTGAAGTGCATACCATAATTGGAGTGTAATCCCTTTGGTAGATTATATGGAAACACATCTGCAAATTCCTAAACTATTCGGTCAACCATTGCTTGATGAAGCTTTTGGCCCTCATCTAATTCTCCATGCACAATTGACTTGATCTACACCACAAAAATAGGTTTATCTTCCTCCAAAGCTTGCTTTATGGTTATTTATTGATAAACTTCCCATCTTTTGATTGACTACTCTTAGGCGTCTTACTCAAAGGTACCAAACAACCTAATTGGTAATTCTTACCTTGGTGTTGTACTTGAATTTGTCATTGAATCCAATCAAATTGAACTTTATGATGTTCAAGCCAAGGCAAATCTAAAATGACATCATAGTGTAGAGGTGCCACTACAAGCCTCATACACCCCACATACTCTTTCTCAATCTTGAATGGAACATGATGTGAGGTATAGAATATATAACCTTTTTTTACCATCTGCAATCATCAATCTATTTCTAATTATTGGCTTGATTGGAATACTTAATTTCCTGGTTAATTGAAAAGACATATAATTCTTTGAACTTCTAGAATCTACCAAAATACTACAACCACAATCAGATATCATATCTTGCAAGTGAAATAAAATTATATAGACCAAACCTTGAATCCCATTAGAACTAATCAAGTTCCCAATAGACAACTCAAAATCTCCTATTGAGATTCCTTGTTTCATTGATCATACCACTCCACCTATCTAGGTGATTTGTCAAGGTTGCACATTCTTGAGTCAATATTCAATAATGTGATGCTTAATTTGGCAACAATAAAAGCAACCACCATTTTATTGCAATCTTTCTCTATCTATAGTGCCAAGTGGTCTCTATTGGATGACATTAATCTCCATTTGTACAAAATCCTCCTCTTCTATGTAGTGTATTAGTAGATTTTGTGTAGGTCAAGGTCAAGATCAAGTTGTTACAACTAAGGAAGCAAAATGCTCAGCCAATTGTATGGCTTCTTCCAAGTGTTTTAGCTCTTGCATAGTCAATATGGTTTCTGATTTCAAGCCCCTCACAAATCAATCTAGAGCTTCACCTTTTAGCGTATCAAGAATTTGCATGATGGTGTTTTGGAATTGCATGATGTAGCTTTTTCTAGAGCCAATCTGTTTCAACTTTGCCAACCTACCTTGTGCAACTCATGTGACATTTATAGCTTAGAATTGACCAACTATTGCACCCTTGAATTCTCCCCATGTCAAGATTGGTGCAGCAAATTGCCGTTCAACTTGCTCTACTTAGAACCGTCACTATAGCTTTGGTACTCCATCCAATTAGCTGGAAGCCATGAAAAACTGTTTTTGTTCATCTTGAAGATTTGTAGCTTCAAAATAACATTCACAATTACACATAAAATTCTCAACTACACCCAAGAGATTCTTGCCTTCAAATACCTTGGGCTTAGGAAATTGGATTCACTCTTCCTTTTCTCAAAATGGTGCTCTCACCACATGCTCTTATTGTTGATGATCTTGTTTTTCCAACAATGAAGTAAGGTGCTCTATTTGTTATTGCATGGCAATGATAACATCAAGCTTTTTGCCATGACTACTACTCTATCAAACTACCTATAGTTGATCTAGGTTAACATATAGATGCACTACATCCACCGTTCTCTATAAGTTACAGTTGGAAGTACAAAGGGTTCATTGGACAAGGTGATCATATTCAAAAAAAATTATCCAAAGCATGAGATTATGAATTGAGTAAAATGATACATGAGTAGAACATGGATAAAAAAATCCTAATGGTTTGGCAGAAATGGATTTAATGGTCCATAAATTCCATCCATCCCATTCTTGCTCTAATACCAATGTAAAAGATTGATACCAAGGAGAGAAATAGGGAAATGGAAGATCAAAGTGAATGGGAATCTTGAATGAGGGAAACTTTGAATGCCTAGCATGAGCTTGGGCTTGGGCTTTGGCATTTATAGGAAAACATACAAGGCTCTTGAGAAACTTCTCAAGAAGCTTTCTCAAAGCCACTTTCTTAGAGTGCAAGTCAAGCTAATAGGGAAGTCTCTCAAGAAGCTTCCATCTAGAAGCCGCCTACTTGGTGTGCAAGCTAAGCTAGCCAAGAAGCTTCCCAAGTAATTTCCTTCTAGAAGCCACCTACTTGGTGTTCAAGCTAAGCTAGCCAAGAAGCTTCCCAAGGAACTTCCCCCTATAAGTTACCACTTGGCATGCATGTTATCCAATACTTTGAAGGTTCCAAGTAGCTTCCTAGATGCTTCTAGAATATTCCATGCTAATTTTACCTATTTGCTACTTCATTAGTCTTGACTAACTTGTTGGTAAACTCTATATTATTATAGGTGTTCAATTGGTGGTGATCCTTTTTGAGGGACTTGTGGTAGTTATAGTTGTGGTTTGATTTACATTGTCACAATGGAGTTTTTCAGAGATTTTAGAGAAGGTATCATTGTAGTATGCAGTGGGTTTATATAGAGTGACACTTGATATCAGCTTGTATCTTAGGTTCTAGTGGGGGAGGATATTGAGTTTGATTTGGAGTTTGATATAAGATTTGACTCAATTGAGAGTGCACTTGGTGTGTCCACACTATTGTTGTAGGACATGGACAAGATTTATGGGGCCTCTAAAGGTCCCAAGCCCTACTCTAGTATAATGGGTACCATTGAGGTGGATGACTTCATCTAAGAGTTTGATAGTTGGTGTGATCTACAATAGATACATAACCAACTTAGTTCATACCTTTCATGGCATGGAAAGGATCATTTTAGCACTTAGAGGAGCTATGGAGACAATACTAGTCTTCAAACTACATCTCCATTACTTCAAGCTTGGTTGCTAGAGGTAGATCTATAGTATCTACAAGTTGTAGCTCTAGTAGCATTAGTGTATCTAGTGGAAGTGCACTAGTTGGAGATGGTGCTACTATGATTGGGAGTACCACTATAGAAGGTGGTGCAATACAAGGGTTTAACCTCATGGTCTTCTTTTAAAGCTTAATGTAGAACTACTAGGGTGTAAAAGACCAAATCCAAGGAGAGAAATAAGAGAATGGAAACTCACATTGGGACACTTGAATGAAGGAAAACTCCAAATGCTTAGCATGAGCTTCGGCTTTGGTATTTAAAGGTAGCATACAAGGCCCTTGAGAAGCTTCTCAAGAAGCTTCCTTGAGCCACTTTCTTAGAGTGCAAGCCAAGTTAACTAGGAAGCTTCTCAAGAAACTTCCTCCTAGAAGCCGCCTACTTAGCATGCAAGCTAAGCTAGTTAGAAGCTTCTAGAAGCTTCCTTCTAGAAGCTACATGCTTGGGGTGCAAGTTAACTAGTCAAGAAGCTTCCCAAGAAGCTTCCTAGATGCTTTTGGAATATTCTAGGCTAATTTGGCTTATTCTCTACTTTGTTAGCCTTACTAGCTACATGGCTAAACTCCATATTGTTACATATTCCCCCACTGCTAGTTGGTGACGTCCTCGGCACCATTGAAGCTTCAAACTCATGGATGGAAATTTATGCATTTTAAAGGTGAGAAAGAGGTTCCCATGTGGGATCATGAAGGGGATACCCTTTCCAAAGGACCTTGTACTCCGTATGTTGGCGGTGTTCTTGTTGGATGTGGTGATGTGCAAGGATACGATCAACTTTGTACTCATGATCATTGATAGGGATTGGGGGAGGAGGAGGTTGGACTCAAGAGGAGAAAGAAGAGGGATTATGAACAAAGGGTTTCAACTTGGAAACATGAAAGAAAAGATAGATGCGCATATGAGAAGGCAAAGCAAGTCAATAAGCAATACGAGAAACAATTTGGATGACATCAAAAGGTCCTATCTAATTAGGGGCAAGTTTACAAACTTGGGTATCAAGTGGGTGGGTAAGATTACTAGAGGATAACATAACTTTATCATCAACTTCACAAATGAGATCACGACAATGATGGTCCGCGTATTGTTTTTGACGATTCTGAGCAACAAGGAGGTAAGATTTGGCTTGTTGGAGAGATTCGGAGATGGTGGTCAAGAATGTTGAAGTATGGGGGACTTGAGACGGAGGAGGAGCAAGAAGAGAATCTAGGACAAGTGGATCTTGGCCAAAATTGAGAAAAAAGGAGAGAATCCGGTGCTTGCTTGTTTAGAATTATTGTAGGCAAACTTGGCAATTGCAAGACATTGATCCCAATTGGTATGGTGGATATTGATGAAGGCACAAAGCATATCTTCCAAGGTGCAATTTTCATGTTCAGTTTGTCCATCAGTTTGAGGATGATAGGCTGTGGACAAAGCAAACTTGGTGCCAAGTAGTTGGAAGAGTGCTTGCCAAAACTTTCCGGTGAAGCAAGGATCACGGTCGGAGATGAGTACACGTGGTATCCCATGATGTTTGAAGACATTATCGAAGTAGAGTTGCACCAAGGTTGTAGCATCCACAATATCATCTGTTGGTGCCAAATGGATTTGCTTACTAAGCTTATCCACAAATACCACAATTGTTGTGTGACCTTGTTGTGTCTTGGGTAAGGAGGTGATGAGATCTAAGCTCACATGTTCCTAACAAGTAGTTGGAATGGGAAGTGGCTGAAGGAGTCTACTCTTGGCTTTTGGTTATTGTCCTTGTTACATTGATAACTCTCACATGATCAAACAAAGTCCCAAACATCTTGTGTCATGTTGGGCCACCACCATTGGCATTGGAGGGTACCCAAGGTCTTGTCCACTCCCATGTGACCAGCTATTGGTAAATCATGGGCTTCTTGAACGCACACAAGTCAAAGATCACCTTTGGTTGGAACATAGATCTGGTCCGCATGGAATAGAAGGCCTTCCTTGAAGGAGAAGGTGTTGTATTCCTTGTTGCATGTTGTTAGACGACCATGTTCCATTTGGAAGAAGGGATCTTGTTGTAGAGCTGATTGAAACTCGTTATAGACCTTGGGGTCAATTGACACCGTTGTCGTACTTTCTTTTTTCTCTTTGGGAACACACAGGGTGCCTAGTTGTGGAGACTACAGATCAAAGGCTAGACGTAAACCCGTAATGACTCGACAAAACACGCATGTGACCCTTATCGCCGGAACCCTCCTTTCTCATAACTAATATTCTTGCTATCGAGAAAGATAGTACCGGGCAACCAAACTTGTCATCACAACACGCACTCCTGGTCTACTGGTCATCACTTCCAACATAACCAAGGAGAAATAAACAGCACTCCTAGAAGGAAATAATCTGAGCACGACGCCCGCACACCAATCCAAGCCAACTGGGCGTACAAACAGGCATACAAGTACAGAGAGGATCTAATCACAAGAAAAAGGCAACAACTCTCTGTACTTTTTGTCAAGAAAAGAGCTTCAGAGCCTTTGTGCTCTGTCATCAAGCTCATTTCAATCTGTACTCCAAGCCTCCTCCCATTTGTACTTCAAATCTCAATAGATTCCTACTTCATGTGGGGATTTTCTATATCTTTTTGATGGGGAAAACTCTGTGCAGCTCATATGCAAGTAAATATTTCTACATAGCTTGGATTCAAGTGATCTAGGATTCAATGGAAAGCCTGTAAGATAAGCTTTCTAATGATATAAAATATACTTCAGTCAGATCACTACAACTCTCCTTAAAATCTCTCAAAGTTGGCCAGGGTTTTTTTTTGAATTCACCCTAATTTAGAAATACACTTGATCCTCACAAGCTCTCTCGCAACCTGAAACTCTCAAACATAGTCACAAGACATGAGACTTGATATCCAATCAAGATGAAAGGAAAATTTTCTCTACCGAGCTTATGACAATATTTTCAGCAGGATGTTTTGCATCAGATCTCACTCTTCACAGATCTAGAACCAACCAAATTTTCCACAATAGCTGATTGTGTATTTTTCTAAACTCCTACAAAGTTTTGTAGCCTAATCCAACTCCAGTCTTTAGATGTGGATCTATTCCTGAGCTGGGCTAACTTGTGAGCTCTACAGACTCAGGTATACTTGATCCAAGACCCTGATTTCTCTATTTGAATAATTCACATGAAAATTTCACACAGAGGAGCTGAACCTATCCACCAACAACTCTGGAAATTTTCATAAAGAAAATTCAAACTACAACTTGGAGAGTGACCAAAACTCCAAACTTGATCATTAGCTCTTCTCCAACACGTTACATCCCATAAGCTTCAACTTCAATCAATTGGATCTGATTTGAGATTGAGCTAAAACTAGAATTTATTGTGCTCAATACTGTAATAACATTGTCTACTCTCCAATCCCACTGACAGATAGTGAAAAAATTTCAAGAAGCTTCCTCAATTGACTACTTTGTACTCCTGGGTATGAATTCAACCCCCCTTCACTCAATTGATGATATCCCTCTCAAACTCAGCTCAAATTGCGTGATTTCTGCCTACAAATTGTAGCCTGTCATCTCCTCTTTCCAACCATGTCCTTGATTCCCCAAATGGCCTTACCAAACCCCCATGATGGTCAAAAACTCTCAACTTTCCTCTTGAGACCCAAGTTCTTGCACATTTGTCCTTTACTCTTTTTACTTTTGACAAATGGACCCCACAACTCCACCTTGAAGTTTATGAGCAAAATTTTAGGCATTCCCCAACTATAGAAGGACATAAATTTTCAAGTCCTAGACATTCTCATAAGTAAGCACCGGAAGGACGATAGGATCTGGGTTTCCCATCACCGACTCCACAAACACCACCCCAAAACACTCTACCAACCAATCTTATAAGTCATCACGGTGTAAAATCTGAAGCTTGATGAGAAAGGATTCGGGAGTGGCAGATCGGGAGCATGGGATATCTCATGCTTGAATGCTTCCTTTGATGCTCTAACACTCGCTCTTTGCTACAACTCTCTCCCAACTTCCTGCTCTCCTCAAGACTCTCCAAACTAAAACACACCCGTCTCTCTACTCGCCTTCATCTTTATTCATCAGAGCCCTCAACCATGATAAGATTGTAACCCATGTGACCAATCACATACATGTACATAGATGGCTTACATGGCAACATCTCATCTGTCGGATCCAGCATGCAACCTACCCCACTAACATGGAGATAAACTATGATAAGTCACTTTTTATGAGCTGCACAAACCACAACACGACACCATCATAATTGCCACCGTGATGAGAAGAAGAGCCTTCAAACCAGGTCGTCATGATAGAGCATTAGGGATGACGTAGAACCGACCTAGTTTGTACTCAAGTTTGATGTCAAACAATGGGAGTTGCTCTTCCCATTGATGATGTTGAATCTTCATGTGCTCCAAGTGTAGGGTCTGCAACAATGGCTTGTAATCAGTTCACATGATCACTTGTTTCCCCTTGAGATAATGCCTCCATACCTTGGTGGCATATACCATTGCAAGTTGTTCTTGATTGCAAGTTGAGTAATTTCTTTTAGCTGTATTTAGTCGGTGAGATACAAAGGCAATGGGATGTAGTCCATCTAGGAATTCTTGTTGCAGCACAACTCCAATTGCAAAGTAAGAAGCATCAAAATCAACCACACAAGGTAGTTGAGAATTATATGGTTGAAGAATAGGTCTTGAAGACACCATATGCTTTAACTTTTGGATTGCTTCTTCATGCTTGGTGGTCCATTGGAAGCTCGAGTTCTTTCCTAAGAGGACAGTAAATGGTGCAACCACATGAGCATAATAGTGGATGAACCGTCGGTAAAAATTGGCCAATCTATTGAATGCCCGTACTTCTATAGTATCCTTTAGGGTAGGCCAATCAATAATGGCCTTGATCTCCTCTTCTCCATCTTGATCCCCTCTAATGAGATCTTATGACCCAAGAAGGTAACCTCCTTCTGCCAAAAGGCACACTTCAACTTCTTGTAGTAAAATTTCCATTACCATAATTATCTTAGGACTTCTTGCAGATGATTCACGTGTTCTGCCTCTATCTTGCTATAGATTATGATATCATCCAAGAACACCACCACGGACCGATCCAATAGTCCATCCAACTCCCGATGCATCTGATCCATGAAGACTGCTGGAGCTTTAATGAGTCCAAAAGGTAGAACTCTCCACTCAAAATGCCCATACCTTGTGCAACAGGCAATCTTTTGCACATCCTCTCTATCAATAGGAATTTGCCAATAGCCGTTACAAAGATCCAACTTGGAAAAGTAGCATGCTCCATTTAGATGATCAAGCAAGTCATTGATCCGAGGCAAGGGATATGCATTCTTCATGGTTTGCTTATTGAGCCCATGATAATCAATTCAGAAACAAAGTCCTCCATCCTTCTTTGAAACAAGTAGTACCGGTGCTCCCAGAGGAGAGATATTATGTCATATGAAGTCCTTCTCCAAGAACTCTGTAAGTGTTGTTCACAACTCCTCCAACTCCTTTGGTCGGAGTCAATAGATCGATCTACTCACTAGAGTACTCCCTAGCAATAACTTGATTTTGAAGATCATACCTCAATTGGATGGTAATTCCTTTGGCAGATCATTTGGAAACACATCCGCAAACTCCTTAACTATCCAATCAACCATTGCTTGATGAGGCTCTTGGCACTCCGCAGATAATTCTTGTGCAATCGGCTTGATCCATATTGCAAATACAAACTTATCTTCCTCCAAAGCTTGCTCTATGGCTACTTTACAAAAAACTTCCCTTTTGGGGACTCATCTCTCTTCTGAGCTTGCTCCATGGTTGCCTTATTAGCAAACTTCCCAACTTGGGACTCATCTTCCTTCCAGGTTCACTCTATGGCTACCTTCTTAACAAACTTCCCATATTGGGACTGACTATTCTTAGGTGTCTTACTTAGAGGTGCCAAACAACCTAATCAGAAATTCCTACCTTGGTGTTGTACTTGAATTTGGTGTCGGGTCCAATCAAATTGAACCTTATGATGTTCAAGCCAAGGTAGACCCAGAATGATATCATAGTATAGAGGTGCCACTACAAACCTCATACACTCCAAATAATCATTCCCAATCTTGAAGGTAATAGGATGCGAGGTGCAAAATGCAAAACCCTTTCTACCATCTGCCATCAACAAACTACTTCCAATCATTGGCTTGAATATTTGCTACTTGCATAGACATGCAATTCTCTGAACTTCCAAAATCAACCAGAATCCTACAACCCTGGTTAGATATTGTACCTTGCAAGTGAAGCAAACTTGCATAGGTCAAGCCTTCAATCCCATTGGAACTAATCAAGCTCCCAATAGGCGGCTCAAAATCTCCTACTGGGATTCCATGTTTTCTTGATCATTCCACTCCACAACCTCCATATGGGCAACTTGTTGAGGTCGTCCATTCTTGAGTGGACATATAGCAATGCTATGCCCCAATTGGTGATAATAAAAACAACCACCATTTTGTTGCAATTTCTCTCTATCTGCCATGCCAAGTGGTCTTTGTTGAATGGTTTCAATCTCCATTGGTGCTGGCTCTTCCACTTGTGTGTAGTGTATTGATAGGCTGTGTGGAGGTCAAGGTCAAGACCAAGTTATTAGCACCAAGAAATCAAAACGTTTGGCCAACCGCATGGCTTCTTCCAAGTATTGTGGCTCTTGCATGGTTACCTCTAATTTAGTTCTTGCCTTCAAGCCACTCACAAATCAATCTAGAGCTTCACCTTCCAATATATTTGGAATTTGCATGATGGTGTTTTGGAATTGTGTGATGTAACTTCTTATAGAGCCAATTTGTTTCAACTTTGCCAACATATCCCGTGCAGCTCGTGTGGCATTTATAGCTTGAAACCGACTAATTATTGCGCTCTTGAATCCTGCCCATGTCAAAATTGGTGCAACAATTTGTCATTCAGCTTGCTCCACTCATAATCTCCACCATAGCTTTGCTACTCCATCCAATTGGCTAGAAGCCAAGAAAATCTATTTTCACTCATCTTGTAGATTGGTAGCTTCAAAATAATATTCACAATCAAACAAAAAATTCCTCACTACACCCGGAAGATTCTTTCCTTCAAATACCTTGGGTTTAGGGAATCTGATCTGCTCTTCTCCTTCTCAAATTGGTACTCTCTCCACATGCTCTTGTCGTCAAAGATCTCATTCATCCAACAATCAAGTAAGGTGGTTGATTTGTTGCTGCATAGCAAGGATAACATCGGGTATTGCGGTCATGGTTACTACTCTATCACACCACTTCTAATCTCTCTAATTTATTAACACATAGAAAAAACACCCGTTCTTTGTAAGTTACAACCAGAAGCACCAAGGGCTCCTTAGATATGGTGATCATATGCAGAAAATCTTATCCAAAGTGCGAGGTGATGAATTGTGCAAAATGATGCTTGGGTAGTAATTGGATGCAAAAATCCCAATGGTTTGGTGGAAGTGAATTTGGTGGTCCATAAATTCCATTCATCCCATTCTTGCTCTGATACCAATGTAAAAGACCAAATCCAAGGAGAGAAATAGGAGAATGGAAACTCACAATGGGACACTTAAATGAAGGAAAACTCCAAATGCCTAGCATGAGCTTTGGCTTCAGTATTTAAAGGTAGCATACAAGGCCCTTGAGAAGCTTCCTTGAACCAATTTCTTAGAGTGCAAGCCAAGTTAACTATAAGCTTCTCAAGAAGCTTCCTTCTAGAAGTTGTCTACTTGGAGTGCAAGTTAAGCTAGTTAGAAGCTTCTAGAAGCTTCCTTCTAGAAGCTACCTACTTGGGGTGCAAGTTAACTAGTCAAGAAGCTTCCCAAGAAGCTTCCTAGATGCTTTTGGAATATTCTAGGCTAATTTGGCTTATTCTCTACTTAGTTAGCCTTACTAGCTATGTTGCTAAACTCCATATTGTTACATAAGGAGTGCAGACTAACAAGTTGAGGAGCTTGTAGTAGTTCTAATGGAAGGTTTAAGAGAGCCTACATGAGGCATACACTTGCATGAGATAGCCAATCAATTTCACTTAAAGAGTTATTGAGACACAAGTAGTCCACTTTTGGTATGGTATCCTAGAGAGAGAGTTGCAATGTAGAATACGTGATGTTATATTGTTATTGGGTACCTCACCTATTCTTGCAATGGTCTTTAGTTTGGTTGAGCACATTGAACTCAACATGGTGGAGGAGACAGTGGTGGCATCTAGATTTGGTAAGAAGACATCATCCACAATTGTTACTTCTTTTAGAGTGCAGTAGAGTGCACCACACCATGCTGGCTTCCAAGGGTAGAGTAGACAACCCATATCTTATGGGATGAGTGGAGGGCTTAGTGCAACTAGACCCTTAACTTAATTTTCAAGTCAATAGTAGCCAATGAGTGATGGTGTTGCTTGTTGGACTTGTGGTGGATCTCACCACAAAAGAGAGTGCACTCAAGGCAATGGACATGATACCTCTAGTGCATCATAACCAACTCAAAGACAATGTGACCATTGCCACAAATTTGGTCACACTAATGATCGATGCTTTGACCTTCATCTAGATTTACGGAGTGGTAGGGCTACTATGGCAAATGGTAGAGGAGTTCTAGGTCATGGAGGAGAAGGTGGTAGAGGACCCACACTTGGTAGGTGTACAATACCTGCCCTTGCTTTTGATATAGCCATAGTTACTTGAATTGAGTAGTTGGAGCATAGATTGGTTAACATGGCCATAACTCAAAGGAGATCAAATTTGATTGTAGAGGCTTCCACCTCTTATGCTAGTGATAGAGATGTCTTGGACTTTATGTGTGGAGCATTTGTTGTAATGACTAGGAATGTAGTATGTGTTCTAGAGTCTAGGGGAGCATCAATAGAGTTTGATCCATAGATAGGAGAGATTGGTAGATAGGTCAGACTTCCCCAATCTTTCACACACTCTCTTAGGCACAACAGACAACAAACAACAAACAACATCCATGGCTCCTAGACATCCTAGAATGCAAGTGTGGTAGGTGGTGATAGAATGCATGATGGACTGAATGCTAGTCAACCACCTTCTACTATACAAATTGAGTCTAACACAATGTTAGGAAGCGGCTCAATTGATTAAACACTTCATGTTTTTCTCATCCGATGATATGTTTACATTAAGAGTTGTCCCAACTCTAGTGTTTTGGTTGGCTACCACACTTTGTGAGAGTAGGGATGATGTGGTTCTTGCTTTTAGAGTAAAGGTGTTTGATAGTGGAGTTGACTTGGTTGAGGAGCATGGGATCTGCTCAATGACCAGTGGTTTATAGTAGGCAACAACAACTAGGTTGGAAGAGTTACCAATTAGACTTGCCTTTGCGTAAGCTTGATTCACACCTAAAGTTCTCCTATTGGATAACCAAAGGGGGATTTTGCATTTGGTGGACCTTTCGAGAAGATCTATACACCACATAAGATCTTATTTGACTTTGGTGTGCAACCCCTTACGTTAAGAAAGGTTGCAATTATCGGTCTTGAGCTACAAAAGATTGATGTGGAGAGGTGTTCATTCTAAATCTAAACATCTCTAAGGGATGATTCTACATAGTACATCACATGTGAAGAGTTCATTGTCTAGATTCAACCCAATGATCTGATTGATAGCTCTATGGTGAGAGCTCAAGCTGTTGCGACAATAGTAAAGTCATATGATGTACTAGTTGGTGGAGCAATGCTATACCCCAATGTTATACATATGATGTACTAGTTGGTGGAGCAATGTATTGACTATTCGGAAGAGACAATCGCCTATAGACCAAGTTGGCAATCAGGTGAGTGATAGGTACATTGTCTACTAGTATGCTTTAGTAGTGGTAGTCTTGGCTTACTATAGTCAAGGGCCATGGCATTTAGTTTCAACTTTCATTGGTTTTGTTACTTGGCTTGGTGCCTTATCCAATACTAGAGGAGATCACTTGGATTTGGAGTACAAGTGGGATTGTTTCATCCACCTTGGATGTTCCATTGTGGAGTTATGAGGAGGCATGTCACCCCATTTGTAACATCACACCTACGTTGCTCGGACTTTGGAGTAGTAATGTTGGTAGTCAGGAGTATTTGGGTAGTTACTCATAGACCACTTGTTGATGGTCAAATTTTGTGTTTGGGGTATTGCTCACATGGTGGGGTCCACTATCATTTAGCACCATTCACACAATCATATGTGCCGTTAGCAAGAGCATTAGGATTGGAGACCAAGAGATATACTTTCAAAGTGTAGCTCCAAAGAGCTCACTTCTTTGATGTTGAGCCTTTGAGTTCCTAGTTATAGTAGAAAAAGGCCGACAAGCATACCTGGATTCTCTTAGCTAGAATTGGTTTGACTATAATTAGTGTTGATAGATTATGGAGTGACAAATCAAATATTGATTTGATTGAGTGTGATTCAAGTTGTGTGAACAAAATGATTACATCAAAGAAGTGAGGTTAGGGGGAAATTGGTGCAGGGACTGAAGGTGTTGGTGGTATTTCCAAGCCTTGTTGATTGTTGGTAGCTTGATCATGGTCTAGAGTTTCCCTGAGAGTGATTGTGTGTAGAAGGTCTTCAAATTGATGCACATTCGGCAGTGAGGCAGATGATGTGCGGAAGTGCTGGCTAAATTTTGAGCAAAGAGAAGCAATTTTCAAGTGATAGTTGTGATTTTGAGTTCAAGAGGTGAAAGCATGACCAATTTGGTGCAAGTTGAGCTCAAAAAGTGAAATTAAAGGTGGATTTGGGAACCCATCTTCATGAATTTGTGATTTGGAGAAACTTATCTTTTTAATTTGGCTCTAGTGGAGAGTTTAGCAAAGGATTTGGCGGTCAGCCAACTTTAGGAATTTTTGTCAGATTTTTGCTAGAGTTTACATAAGATTCTGGCCAGATTTGGAGAAGTTTTGCTAGATTTGGAGAGGGTTTGAAGTGGCAGATTTTGGGCTTGAGTTGGAGGAGCTTGGACTAGATTTGAAGGAGTTTCACCAAATTTAGAGAGGGTTCAAAGTGGTAAGAAGAAAGACATCATTTGGGCATTTAGAGGCTTCAAGGCATAGGGTTGTGGGCTATAAGAGGTTATAGAGGCCTAAAAGGGCTAGCAAGCTAACTTGCTAGAGGAGGCTAGCTAGTTTAGAGTAGATTTTGATCATTGTTTGGCAAAATCTACCCACCTTGCTAGATTGTGCGCAACAAGGTTTGACTCCTAGATCTTTAGTTCCTAGACTGGTGCCCTAGCCAGCTGGTCTAACCTCACTTTTTGTAACAATATGGAGTTTAGCAACAAAATTAGTTAGGGCTAACAAAGTAGAAAATAGGAGAAATTAACCTAGAATATTCTAAAAGTATATAGGAAGCTTCTTGGGAAGTTTCTTGGCTTGCTTAGCTTGCAGCCTAAGTAAATAGCTTCTAGAGGGAAATTTCTAGAAACTTCCGACTAGCTTAGCTTGCAAGCCAACTAGGCGGCTTCTAGAAGGAAGCTTCTCAAGAGCCTTGTATGTTTCCTATAAATACTAGAGTCTAAACTCATGCTAGGCATTCATAGTTTCACTCATTTAGGTGTCCCAATGTGAGCTTCCATTCTCTTATTTCTCTCCTTGATCTCAATTTCTTACATTGGTATCATAGTATGAATGGGATGGATAGAATTTATAGACCACCAAATCTATTTCCACTAACCCATTGAAATTTTTGTGTCCAAGTACTACGCAAGCATTGTTTCACATAGTTCATCATCTCACGCTTTGAGCAAGATTTTTTGAATACAATCACCTTGTCCGAGGATCCTTTGGTACTTTTGATTGTAACTTATGGAGAACAATGGATGTCTTGTAACTTTTTGGTAATAAATTAGATAGAGTAGAGGTGGTGTGATAAAATAGTAATTGTACCAATATGGAGTTTAGCAACAAAATTAGTAAGGTTAATGAAGTAGCAAATAAGACAAATTAGCCTAGAATTTTAGAACTATCTATGAAACTTCTTGGGAAGCTTCCCAACTAGCTTAGCTTGCATGCCAAGTAAACAACTTCTAGACAAAAGCTTTTTGAGAAGCTTCCGTATTAACTTGGCTTGCACTCCAAGAAAGCAGCTCAAGATAGCTTCTTGAGATGCTTCTCAAGAGCCTTATAGGATCCTTATAAATACAAGAGTTGAAATTCATGCTAGGCATTTGGAGTTTACCCACATTCAAGTGTCCCATTGTGATCTTCCATTCTCTTATTTCTCTCCTCGGTCTTGGTCTTTTACATTGGTATCAGAGCAAGAATGAGATGGATGGAATTTATGGACCACCAAATCCACTTCCTCCAAACCATTGGGATTTTTATGTCTAGGTACTACCCAAGCATCATCTCACACAATTCCTCACCTTGTGCTTTAGGCAGGACTTTTTACATATGATCTCCTTGTTTGAGAACCCTTGATGCTTTTGGTTGTAACTTATGGAGAACAGTGGACACATTGCATCTATGTGTTAATAAATTAGATAAATTAGGATAAGTGGGATAGAGTAGTAGCCATGGCAGCAATACCAGATGTTATCATTGCTATGCAACAACAAATCAAGTAACAATGACTTGATTGTTGGATGAACAAGACCAGCAATGACAAGAACGCATAAAGAGAGCACCCGTTTGAGATGGAGAAGGTCAAATCTAATTTCCAAAACCCAAGGTGTTTGAAGGCAAGAATCTTCTGGGCACAGTGGAGAATTTGCGTTTGACGGTGAATGTTACTTTGAAGCTACCAATCTTCAAGATGAACAAAAATAGATGCTCTTGGCTTCTAGCCAATTGGATGGTGTGGCAAAACTTTGGTGGCAATTCCGAGTTGAGCAAGTTGAACAATAGATTGTTGCACCAATCTTGACATGTACAGAATTCAAGGATGCAATACTTGGTCAATTTCAAACTATAAATGCCACCAAGCCGCACAAGATAAATTGATAAAGTTAAAGCAGATTGGCTTTATAAGGAGCTACATCATGCAATTTCAGAACATCATCATGTAGATTCCAAATATACAAGAAGGTGAAGTTTTGGATCAATTTGTGAGGGGCTTGAAGTCATGAACCAAATTGGAAGTGACCATGCAAGAACCACAAAATGTGGAAGAAGCCATGCAATTGACTGAGCGCTTTGATTCCTTGGTTGCTACAACTTGGTCTCAACCTTGACCTACACAAAACCTACCAAAACACTACGCATGGATGGAGGAACCTAAACCAATGGATATTGTTGCTATCCAATAGAGACCACTTGGTATAGCGGATAGAGAAAGATTATGACAAAATGGTGGTTGTTTTTACTATCACCAAGTCGGACATTGCATTGCTAAATGTCCTTATAGGAATGGGTGACCTCAACAAGTTGCCCAGATGGAGTTTGTGGAGTAGAATGATTGGGGAAACAAGGAATTCTAATAGGAGATTTTGAGCCACCTATTGGGAGGAGCTTGATTAGTTCCAATGGGATTGAAGGCTCGACCTATGCAAGTTTGCTTCACTTGCAAGGTATGATATCTAATTGGGGTTGTAGGATTTTGGTTGATTTGGAAGTTCAGAGAATTGCATGTTTATGCAAATAGCAAAGGAATTGGATATTCCTATCAAGCCAATAATTGGAAGTAGATTGATGATGGTGGATGGTAGAAAGGGCTCTACATTCCGTACCTCACATCCTATTACCTTCAAGATTGGTAAAGAGTATTTGGAATGTACAAGGTTTTTAGTGGCACCTCTACACTATGATATCATTCTAGGACTACCTTTGCTTGAATATCATAAGGTTCAAATTGATTGGACCTTATGAAAAATTCAAGTACAACACCAAGGTATGAGTATCTGATTAGATTGCCTGGCACCTTTGAGTAAGACACCTAAGAATAGTCAGTTCTAAGAGGAGAAGTTTGTTGAGAAGGTGGCAATAGAGCAAGCCTTGAAGAGAGATGAGTCTCAAGATGGGAAGTTTGCCAAGAAGGTAGCCATAGAGCAAGCTTTGAAGAGAGATGAGTCTCTAGATGGGAGTTTGTTAGTGAAGCAACCATAGAGCAAGCTTTGGAGGAAGATAAGTATGTTTTTGTAGTGGGGATCAAGCCAATTGCACAAGGACAATATGAGGAGGGCCAAGGGCCTCATCAAGCAATGGTTGATCAGATAGTTTAGGAGTTTACGAATGTGTTCCCGGATGATCTACCAAAGGGATTACCCTCCAATTGTGGTATGCCCTTCAAGATTGAGTTATTGCCAAGGAGTACTTTAGTGAGTAGACCAATCTATCGGCTCTCACCAAAGGAGTTGGAGGAGTTGCAAACAACACTTATGAAGTTGTTGGAGAAGGACTTCATATGACATAGTACCTCTCCTTGGGGAGCACCGGTACTATTTTTTACAAAGAAGGATGGAGGACTTTTTTTTTGTATTGATTACCATGGACTCAATAACCAAACAATGAAGAATGCATATCTCTTGTCTCGAATTGATGACTTGCTTGATCAATTGAGTGGATCACAATACTTTTCCAAGTTGAATCTTTGCAGCGGCTATTGGCAAATCCCTATTGATAGAGAAGATGTACAAAAGACTAGCTTTTGCACAAGGTATGGGCATTTCAAGTGGAGAGTTCTACCTTTCGGGCTCACTAATACTCCAACAATCTTCATGGATCAGATGCATTGGGTGTTGGACTATTGAATTGATACATGGTGGTGTTCTTGGATGATATCTTAATCTATAACAAGATAAAGGTAAAACACGTCCACATGCAAGAAGTCCTAAAATGACTATGATAATGGAAATTTTACTATAAGAAGTTAAAGTGAAGGGCACTAACTCCCTTCCCACTTTGGCAGAAGGGAGTTACCTTCTTGGTTCACAAGATCTCATTGGAGGGGATCAAGATGGAAGAGGAGAAAAGCAAGGCCATTATTGATTGGTCTACTCCAAAGGATACTACAAATGTATGAGCATTTAATGGATTGGCAAATTTTTACCAACGGTTCATCCACTATTATGCTCATGTGGTTTCACCATTGACTGACCTCTTAGGGAAGAACTAGAGCTTCCAATGGACCACCAAGCACAAAAAAAACATTCCAAAAGTTGAAACATATGGTGTCTTCAAGACCCATTCTTCAACCATATGATCCTCAGCTACTTTGTGTGGTTGATTTTGATGCTTCTAACTTTGCAATTAGAGTCGTGTTACAATAGGAATTCCCAAATGGACTACATCCCATTGCCTTTGTGTCTCAGCAACTAAATATAGCTAAAAGAATATACTTTGCTCAAGATCAAGAACAACTTGCAATGGTATATGCCACCAAGGTATGGAGGCATTATCTCTTGGGGAAACAAGTGATCATGGGAATTGATCACAAACATTGTTGTAGACCTTACACTTGGAGCACATGAAGAGTCAACATCATTGATGGGAGGAGAAAATTTAATTTTTTGACATCAAACTTGAGTACAAACCTGGTTGGTTCCATGTTATCCTTGATGCTTTATCATGATGACCTAATTTAAGTCTCTTCCTCTCATCACGGCAATAATTATGACAATATCATTGACTCCAAGGTCCAAAACAAGTTTTGGTCAGCTCTACAACAAGATCCCTTTTTCTAAATTGTACATGGTTGTCTGACAACATGCAACAAGGAGTACAACACCTTTTCCTTCAAGAAAGGCCTTCTATTCCATGAGGACCTGTAACACCCATATGTGCATGTGTGTGGTATTGTGATATTTAACTTGGTATTACAAGTACTTAGGAGATATTATTTATATAGAGATAAAGGATGGTTCTATATTAGTCATGGTTAGCTTAATTTAGTCATAGCTAGGATAGAGGGGACCTTACTTTAGAGGAAGTAGAAAAGATGAGCACCATTATTTTGGATTTTAGTGTGTTGACTTGGTATTATTCCTAGGTGTTTGGCTTTGAGGAAAGAGTTGAGAACTCTTGGGCCCACAAGCCTTTTTGTTTTGGATTCTTCTTTAGTCCAAGGATAACCCATGTGAAGGAATCCTTGACTTAGTGGTTGGGTCAAGATAGGACCATATGCTTAGGGGAATATGCTTATGTGAATGGATATTCCTTTCTACTTTTTGACTTTACTTGACTTTTAGTCTAGTAACTTGAGTTACTACGGTAATTAGTAACTTTGGTACGTAACTATTTCACAAGTATATAAACAAGGGGTGAGGAGGTACTTATCATCCTTTCATTTTGCAACTATCTCTCTCTCATTGAGTTCTCTAGTGAACAATGTCTTAATTCTTGGAGTGTTAGCCTTGGAGGAGTATGATGGAGTTCGGGTTCCTTGCCTTCTTAGTCCATAGTGCGCTACTATAATAGCCATCAGAGGTTCATCCTGAGTGAGAGACAGGCCGGCTCACAGACTGGATCTATGTTCTAGCCAAAGGTGATCTTTGACTTGTGCGCCTTCAAGAAGCCCATGATTTACCAATTGTTGGCCACATGGGTGTAGACAAGACCTTGGGTACCCTTCTAGTGCCAATGGTGTTAGCTTAACATGGCATGAGATGTTCAAGAGTTTTTCCAATCATGTGAGAGTTGCCAACGCAACAAGGCCAATAACCAGAAACCGAGTGGAGTCCTTTAAACACTCATTATTCCATCTACTCATTGGGAACATGTGAGCTTAAATCTCATCACTTCTTTGCCCAAGACAAAGCAAGGTCACACAACAATTGTGGTGTTTGTAGATAAGCTTAGTAGGCAGATCCATTTGGCACCAACTATTGATATTGTGTATGCTCCAACCTTGGTGCAAATCTACTTTGACAATGTATTCAAGCATCATGGGATGTCGTGTGTACTCATCTTTGATTGTGATCCTTGCTTCATTAGAAAGTTTTGGCAAGCACTCTTCTAAATACTTGGCACCAAGATTGCTTTGTCCACGGCCTATCATTCTCAAACTGATGGACATATTAAACATGCAAATCTTACCTTGGAAGAGATGCTTTGTGCCTTCATCAATATTCACCCTACCAATTGGGATGAATGTCTTGCAACTATGGAGTTTGCATACAATAATTCTAAATAGACAAGCACCTGATTCTCTATTTTCTTTCTCAATTTTGGCCAAGACTCACTTGTTCTAGATTCCCTTCTTGCTCCTCCTCTATCTCATGTCCCTCATACGTCCACCTTCTTGACCACCATCTCCCAATCCTTCCAACAAGCCAAATCTCATTTCCTTGTTGCTCAAAATTGGCAGAAACAATATGTAGATCACCTTCATTGTGATCTGAGCTTTCAAGTTGGTGATAAGGTCATGATCTCATCAAATAAACTCCCTCTCCCACTTGATACTCAAGTTTGTAAACTTACCCCTAATTGGATAGGACACTTTGATGTGCTCAAATTGTCTCTCTTGTTGCTTATTGACTTGCCTTGCCTTGCCTTGCCTTGTCATATGTGCATCCATTTTTTCTTTCATGTTTCCAAGTTGAAACCCTTTGTTCCTAACTCACTCTTCTTTTTCCTCTTGAGTCCAATTTCCTCTTCCTCTTGTCCATGTCAATGATCATGAGGAGTACAAAGTTGATCATATCCTTGCGCATTGCCACATTCAACAAGACCATTGACAACATATGGAGTACAAGGTCCTTTGGAAAGGGTATCCCCATCATGATGCCACATAGGAACCTCTTTCTCATCTCTAGAATGCACAATTGGCCATCCAGGAGTTTGAAGCTTCACTAGCAATGAGGAGGTCACCAACTAGCAAAATTAGTAGGGCTCACAAAGTAGAAAATAAGACAAATTAGCTTAGAATATTCTAGAAGTATCTAGGAAGCTTCTTGGGAATCTTTCTGGCTAGCTTAGCTTGCATCCCAAGTAAGTATCTTCTAGAAGCTTTCAACTAGCTTAGCTTGCAAGCCAAGTAGACGGGTTCTAGAAGGAAGCTTCTTGAAAAGCTTCTCAAGAGCCTTGCATGCTTCCTATAAATACTAGAGCCAAAACTCATGCTAGTCATTTGGAGTTTCCCTCATTCAAGTATCCCAATGTGAGCTTCCATTATCCTATTTCTCTCCTTGGTCTTGGTGTTTTACACTTGTTGTCCTAGTTAGAATTTGACGTAGGAGCTAATTCAATTGAGAGTGCACTTGGTGTGTTCACACTGTTGTTGTGAGATAAAGACAAGATATATAGGCCTCAAAAGGCCCCAAGCATTACTCAAGTACAATGGATACCATTGAGTTGGATGACTTCATCCAAGAAATTGATAGTTAGTGTGATCTATAGCAGAAGCGGAACCCAACTTTATTCACACCTTTCATGGCATAGAAGGGGTTATTTCAGCACTTGGAGGGTCTACCAATGGACATCTACCATGAGTTCAAGAGAACTCACTTGGAGGAGATTGAGCTATGGAGATAATATTGCTCTCCAAACTAAGTCTCCATCACTTCAAGCTCAGTTTCTTAGGGTAGATTGGTTGTATCCACGAGTCCTAGCTCTAATAGCATTGGTGGATCTCTTGGAGATGGTGCTACTATAAGTGGAGATACTACTATAGGAGGTGATTTAGAATAGGGTTTAACCCATGGTTGAGTTCGTCCAATGTTTGAGGCAGAACTACTAAGGAGTGCAGACTTACAAGTTGAAGAGCTTGCAGGAGTTCCAATGGAAGGCTGGAGAGAGCCTATGCAAGGCATACACTTGCATGAGACTATTGATCAATTTTATTCAAGGATTTATTGAGGCCCAAGTAGTACAATTTTGGTATGGGATATTGGATAGGGAGTTGTGACGTAGAGTCCATGATGCTATGTTGTTACAAGCTACTTTGCATACTTTGGCGGTGGTCTTTGGTTTGGCTGAGCATATTGAGCTCAACATGGTGGAGGAGAGAGTGGTGATATTTGGATTTGGTAGGGAGATCTCATCCACAATTTTTTCTTCTTCCACAATGTAGCATAGTGCACCATGCCATGTTGGTTTTTGAGGACAAGGTGGATAGTCTAGATCCTATGGAGCAAGTGGAAGGCCTACTGTAGCTAGACCCTCACCTCCATTTTGGGTTCAACAGCAACCAATGAGTGGTGGTGTTGCTTGTTGGACTTGTGGTAGACCTCACCATATGAGAGAGTGCACTCATGATAGTGGACCTAATACCTTTAGTGCATCACAGCCAACATAGAGATAATGTGAGCATTGCCATATATTTGGTCACACTAGTGATTGATGTTTTGACCTACACCTAGAGTTACGGAGTGGTAGAGTTGCTATGGCAGGTGGTAGAGGAGTTCTAGGTCATGGAGGACAAGGTGGTAGAGGATCCTCACCTAATAGGAGTGTAGGACCTGCCCTTACTTCTAATACAACCATGGCTACTCAAATTGAGTAGTTGGAGTAGAGATTGGCTAGCATGGCCATAGCTCAAAGGCGATCAGATTTGGATGTTGAGGCTTCTACCTCATATGCAAGTGATAGAGACATCTTAGACTTCATGTGTGGAGCAGTACAGGTAAATATATCTGCCATAGTGACTAGGAGTGCAATACGTACTCTAGAGCCTAGAGAAGCATCAATGGAGTTGGACCAATAGCGAGGAGAGGTTGGTAGATAGGTCAGACTTCCCCAATCTTTTATAGTCTTTGAGACCCTATAGGTGACATTCATAGCTCCTAGATGTCCTAGTGCAAGTGTGGTAGGTGGTGATGGGATGCATGATGGACTACCTACTAGTCAACCACCTACTACTACATAGACTGAGTCTAGTATGATGTTGGAGGCGGCTCAATTTATTATGTGCTTTCCATTATCAATTTTAGCTTTCAATGGTTTTGTTACTTGGCTTAGTGATTTATTAGAGGGGAATGCCCATGCAGTGGATACTCTAGTACTAGAGTAGATCACTTGGATTTGGAGTACAAGTGGGAATGTTCTATCCACCTTGGATGTTCCTTTGTGGAGCTTAGAGGAGGCATTGTAGCACCATGTAGATTAGTTTGTGCAATAGGCTTGGAGTGGAGCTTTTGTACCACTAGGTGACCAATATGAGGATAAGCCTCCATAGTTGATTACCTTGACACCATTGGATACCACACTCATTGTTTGGTAGTATCTAGTAGAGAGAGTATGGCTATTGGAGTTGTTTGGTCTGATTAGCACAGGACTAGCTACGGCACTACAGGTGGGTATACAAATATAGAGGTACTTGTATGTGGAGAGAGATGAGATTGCTAGGTGAATCTCTACATCATGTGGTACACTTGGCCTATCAATATTCTAAGTTATTATTGATGTCAACAGTCAAGGGTTACTAGAAGACCCTTCCAACAGACATTTCCTTATTGGGAGCATAAGACTTGGAGACATGGTCCCATTCATTTGGTGATTTTTGGATGGCCATGTTAGGGACATAGATGTGCTAGCTGAGGTTTGGGTCTTTAGGATCCCTTTTTTGGTGTATTTTGGGAGATGTTACGGATACTATGACATCTCTAGTTCATCAGTCTGTTTCTCTAACTTACATTTTGGAGAACATCCCTTTGATGGGTGATGCTTGCACTTGAGTGTTGGTGAGTACACATCATGTCTATTCTTGGATAAAACCTATTGTGTTGTTAGATGCAGCCAAAGTGGGATCATGGCCTCATTGTCTTTGTCTTTGGTGGACAAACCCTTTATCTAGAGAGGTTCTACATTGCAGTTATGATAGGATTTAGTGACTAGACCACATCATTGTTGATGACATCTTGGATGTTAGACATTAGTCTCAGATGGTGGTAGTGGTTGATAGGTCACCTATGGCAATGGTGAACCTAGTTGGACAGCCCAGAGTTGCTTTTCCTACACTAATGAGTTTTCTAATAACCCAATTATGAGTTTAGATGCTTTTTGAGAGAGAGATATGGGACTAGTTTGGAACTCATAATTATAGTAATTGGTGGAGCCCAATGCCGATGAGAGAGAGCAAGCAATGGGTTTTTTCACCGGCATTATCAATGTTCCAAGAATGTCAAAGGCATCCAAACGTCAAGTGTTAAGTTAGGCTATGGACTTGAACTGTTTGACTTGGATTGTGAGCCTTGGTTTGGTAGAGTAGCATAGGTTGCACTTGATAAGCATCACCACTCAGACACTTGTGAGCTTTGTGCCTATCAAGACAATTTAGGCACATGTTGGGGGTGATGGAGCAAGTAGACAAGCTATTCTTGGAACATAACTTGTGGCTACTAGGGAAAGTGGTCTACTTAGAATCCATCCAAGTGAGTGTGGTCTACTAGGATTACCCCCTTGGTCTACTTGGGATGCAGCAAGAGGATGTATGGAGCTTGTAGCCAGATCAGAGGAAGTTTTTCAAATTGAGGTTTGGATCTCTAGTGGTTTGGGGCATGACACTAATGCTCCCAATGGCTCAACATAGTAGCCAACCAATACATCTTCCACTCCTATGACAATTATAGAGGATACTTGGGAGCCACATCTTGGACCCAAGCTTGACCCATCTTGGACACAAGAGAGGAAAGACAAAGGGTTTGGAGGTTCTTGAGGAGCTATATGAGTTGTTTTACGTTCAATATGAAGGATCTAGGTGCTCTAAAAGACCTGGTATTTGGATTGAGTTGACTACCAATACACTAGTTTTTTGATGTCCCTATCAATATAGTAACATGGGGAGAGCATTGATTCAAAGCCAGAGTAGAGACCTTTTGGAGGCTAGTTTGGTAGAGATTTCACATGAAGAGTATGCATCAACTATAGTGATGCCAAGCAAGAAGGATATGCATGGCAACTACACAAATAGGCAAATGTGTGGAGATTACCATTTTATCAACCAATAGACTAGGGCTGATCGGTATGCCATACATAGACTGGAGGAGATCTTTGATATGATTGGGCATGCAAAGGTCTTCAGATCAATTGCCAATCAGAGAGGGAGATAAGTCCAAGACAACATTTTGAGCTATTGATCTTCATGGCAAGGATGTGTTATATTAGTGGAAGTTCTTACCATTTGGGTTAAAGTTTACTCTTGCTGAGTTCTAGAGGATCATGGACAAGATCCTAGCTGGATTGGATTTTGCTTGGTGCTATATTGATAATATTTTGGTCTAAAGCACTAATGTGAAGGAGCATGAGTGATATTTGTTGGAAGTGTTTAAGAGGTTGAGATCTCATCGACCCAAATTACATCCTAGGAAGTGAGGGTTTGTTGTGCGTATATACATTGCTACACAACATACATCATTGTAAACATCATACACTATAGAAGCACAACTCACACATAATTCATACATAGACTCTAAAGTGCCACAATAATCAGATTGCTTACCACTCTCAACTCAACTCAACTCAGATCAGTACTTGATCTATCACTCTATAAATTTCTAACAATTGGGCATTGATTATAGTCAAGCCACACCCACTCAAGCATAGAGAATCTAAGTGACACTTGCCGGCCTTTGTCCACCATAGCCAGGAACTCGAAGGCTCAACATTAAAAAAGTGAGCTCTCTGGAGCTCACTTCAAAACTATACTCCCTAGACTTGAGCTAGCTCTGAAACCCTAACAGTCCTGCTGATGGCACACTCGATGGTGTGAATGGTGCAAAGTGACGGTGGGCCCCACCGTGAAGTCAGTACCTTAAACACAAAATCTGACCGTCGGAAAGTAGTCTTTGAGAAACTGCTGAAATAACTCTAACTATTATCACTAGAACTCTAGTGTTCGAGCATCTAGATGTGGCACTACAAATGGCATGACAACTATTGTGTATATGTATATACATCGCTACACAACATTTGCCACTGTCAACATCATACACTATAGAAGCACAACTCACACATAAGTCATACATAGACTCTAAAGTGCCACAATCGCCCCCCTACTTGGCGGTTAGGCCCCTCTAACTCCAGATAGCTATCTACTCTAAGTATATGGTATACTCTCTAATGGGCAAAGATAAGGAGGCCGGGTGCTATAGGGCCCCATCGTTAGTCGCCTGTCTGCAATCTATACCATATAAAGAATGAACTAGCTATATGTCAAGTACATCTAGGACATAACCACTGTCTTTGAGGAACCACCGTGAGGGGAGGAGTCATACATGCCATATGCCATCCTCTCGAACAACTATCATACACTAACATAGTAGCAGCTCCACCAAAAGAGCCACATAACATACACCTCAAGCTTGCACGTACAAGTGCCAAGCTTGGGTCCATAGTACCATCAATGTTTGGGAGGTGGCATGGCGCACAATTGCGCACATGATCCTTCCAAACAACACCATCACGTCCTTCTAACACAAGGACTCCAGATGGCAAAACCTCGCGCACTCTCAAGATAGTGCGGCCTGTAGAAACATCAAGTGTCATCGGTGCTGTCTGCTATAGATATACATAGTCACCATGATGAAATTGACGGATTGAGGGTCTATAACCTCCTCCTCAAATGGTAGCATAACATAAAGTATCTCTATGCTGAGCAATTGCCAAGTTCTCAAAGGCCATCGGCATCACTCTTTGAAAGATCTCTGCATGTTGAGAACATGCGCTCATCCATACATCGGGGTCATCCAAGTCCAAAACTATAGTAGCATCTCAACAAATGGCTGCAGGTAAATCTGGATCTCGTCCATAGAGTAGAAAGTATGGAGAGAAGGATGCTAAGGAGGCTTGCCGGCTGAACCGATAGCCCATGGCCAACCAAGGTAATTGGAGATCCCAATCTCCCAAGTGGCCTCTCTACAAACCATACTTTTGCAATCCTCTCTTCACCGTCTGAACCACTCTCTCTACTAAGCCATCTGCCTCAAGGTGATCTCGGGATGTAGTACAATGATCAATCAAGGCCTTGTCACACAAGACCTGAAACTCCCCCAAGAACTCTATACCCTGATCAGTCAAAACCTCAGCTGGTGCACCAAAATGACTAAGAACTCAATCCAAGAATGAGCAAGCTGTCCCTTCACTAGACTTGTCAAGAAGTGCCACCAACTCAATCCACTTGGAGAAGTGCTCTACCATCACCAAAACATACCGATGATGTCTCACAATCAGCAGTAAAGGTCCGGCAAAGCCCAAACTCCAACGGTAACCCAATCCCATGATAGGTAATGGGTGTAACTGTGGTGTAGGAGCATTGAATGATGCTCTAACTCGATCACAAACCACACATTTGGCAACTAACTACTGTACCTCGGTCTGCATACCACACCACCAATAATGACTCTAGAGTAAGTTATATGTATGCTTTACTCCAAAATGTCCTAGCTCCTCATGAGCATGACGGACCAACTGTGGTCTCTAGGATGGAAGTGGTACTACTTGCACTCTACCATCCTCCCATACATGCAAAAGGTGTCTACCCTCCAATCTGAACCGTTTGGCTTGCTGAGGAACACGATCTCTCTCTTTGGCCTCAACTATGCCACCCACAACACCAGTGCAAAGATAGTCCATCACTAAGACATCATCATGAATGTCTCGCTGAACTGTACCAATATCTTCACTCTTTGGATCTATGACCTCAATAACTCCTCCTATATGCATTGAGAGAGATACCACCAAAGCCCCTGCAAATATACATAGAAAGGCCGATGCATGCCAACTTGGCACCATCTCCTCATCTGTCTCACCATGCCAACGTGCTCCGGTCTGATCCTGCTCGCTGGGACATGGGTTTCTACTCAACCCATCTGCATCACGGTTCACTACTCCAGATCTATGAACAATTGTGAAATCATACTCTTGTAAAATCAGAGCCCATCGTGCAAGCTTCTCTAAGAGCTTGTCAGACTCCTTCAACCACTTTAGTGGCTGATGATCAGTGATGAGAGTGAAGGGGTTACCAAATAGGTAACATCGGAAATGTGCTATTGCCCAAACTGCTGCCAAACACTCTCCATCATATGAACTATACTTCGCCTCCGCTGAATTGTTGGAGCGACTAGCATAGGCCACCACAAACTCCTTCTCCTCATCATCATGCTGGGTGAGCACCGTTCCAAGCCCCAACATACTCCAATCAATGTGAACTTGAAATGGTTGTCCCCTGATCGGTCTCCTCAAAATAGGAGCAAATGTAAACCTCTCCTTGAGCTCTACAAAAGCTCTCTCTTGCTCATCTCCCCAACACCACTCATGTGTAAGCTTGATCAGCTTCGTCAAGGCCTTGGCAATGGCACTAAATCCTCTAACATAGCGGTGATAGAAGTTTGCTAACCCAAGGAATGCTCGCACTCTGCTCACATCAGTAGGCCAAGGAATACGTGCAGTAGCCTCCACCTTGGTTTGTTGAACACCAAGTCCTTCGGGATAGATAGTGTGACCCAAATACTCAACCTGCTCGTGGAAGAACCTACACTTCTCAAGATGTAATTTGAGTCCATGAGATCTCAACCTCTCAAACACCTCCAACAACTGTCTCTCATGCTCCTCCACAATAGTGCTATAAACCAAAATGTCATCAATATAGCATCGAGCAAAATCCAATCTAGCTAGGATCTATGACCCTTTGGAACTCAGCAAGAGCGTTCTTTAACCCAAATGGTAAGAACCTCCACTGATATAACACATCCTTGCGGTGAGGATCAATAGCCAAAAATGCTATCTTGGACTTATCCTCCTCCCTGATTGGCAACTGATGATATCCCACTTGAAGATCCAAAGTACTGAAGATTTTTGCATGCCCAATCGCATCAAAAATCTCCTCCGGTGTAGGCATGGCATACCAATCAGCCCTGGTATGTCGGTTGATAGGACGGTAATCTCCACACATCTGCCTATTTGTATAGTTGCCATGCATATCCTTCTTGGTTGGCATCACTGTTGTTGATGCATTGTGGTACCCACATTTTTCATTTTGGACGAGTTTTGAAGAAGAAGTGCCTTGTTGAAACCAAATTGAAACCAAATGGAGAAGAAATGAGTGCAAACCTATGTTTTGATCAGACCCAAGGAAGCAGACTTCATGTAAGAGGAAGAATGACTCTGACTGGATCAAACCCGAAGAAGTTTACTTTGTGTCAGAGGAGGAAAAACTCGGATCAGACGCCGAAGGAGGAAGGGAGGTTATAGGTCAGGATTCTTGCGGGGACCATATCTCAATGATGACAATTTCAAATCAAGCGTGCTATATCTTTTTGGAAGCGTTTTGTTTAGGGCTTTCCATTGCCACCAAAATCGCAAAGTTTAGAGGTCTGTAGAAGAAGTTACAAGCATTTGAAGTTTTGAGAGTATATGTACTTTGGGTTGAGGTTCTTCGGGTCAATGTGACTTTGTACTTTGGACTTCGTACTTCGGGTTTACATGACTTCGGGTCTAAAGACTTTGCTTCAAGATGACTAAATCCGAGGTAACCAGACCTCAGAGTGCAGTGAAGGTGACTTCGGGAGTTTTGCGGGAGGGATCAGAGGAAGTTAGAGTAGAGAAAGAAGATAGTTAGAATACCCATGACTTCAATTTCAGTTCTAATTAAAGTAGGAGTAGTGAATAAACCCAAAGTGCAGGATCAGACAATAAGTGTCTTTGGGTTAGTAACATGAGTGATTAGGGGAAAGTGGGGTTACAAATTGAAGGTGTAGATAGTGTACCCATGCTTTCAATTACAATTCTTGATGATGACACAATAGAATTAGTAAAGGAATTGATAGTAGTTAAACCCGAGGTAAGAGAAATAGGAATGCAGGTGTCTTCGGATTTGACATTTGACACTTTAGAGAAAAGTGGGTCGGGAGATATGGAGTTAGATAGATTACCTACTAGTGGAATTTCAGATCAGGAAAGAGAATTGCTGGATCTGGTAGAAGAAGTAGAAGATGTGAAACTCGATGATAGAGTAATAGGAAATAAAGTTACTTCGGGTTTGGGTTTGAAAGCCGAGGACGAAGTAGACATCGGATTGGATTAGTAACAAATTTGAGATTTGAAGAGGCAGGTATGAAGAGGTGCATTGTCATTTCGGATCTGCAGGTTAGAAGAGTTGTTGTAGAATGGTATAGTTGTTAGAACTGTCGATTTGTTCACTATTAAAGAGTGGCATTTGCAGTCTAATGTTGTTCAGTGCTCATTATTTCTGAGAATAGATAAAGCGAAGTGTTGTGAAGCAGTGCTCGTCGCTTGAGCTTGATTCCGAGTATCAACTTTGTGTCTATGTTTGTGAGTGTGTGGAGAAATTCAAAGTGCAAATCAATGTGCTTGTTGGATGTTGGATTCCACAGCCTTGATCTTTATTCTGTGTGTTTGATCCTAAGTGAAGTGCAATCGAAGCAATGCCTTGACAGATCTGAAAGGAATTGTAGTGTTGGTAGTATTTTGCATTTGTGAGTGCAGCGCGAAGTTGATGCGAAGCAATTTTGATCAAGGAAGTTGTGCCTTCAGTGGAGAGGTGGAACACAATTCTGAGGCAAAGTTGTTTTGCAATGAAGTGCCGTTTTTGGGAGAGCCTGAATCATCACAATCAAGATTGTTTGGAAAGATTTTATAGAGTTGTGATTATGGAGTGTTAATTTGTGACAAGACTGCGAGTCAGTGCTTGTTACTCTCTTCTGGGTGTGGTTTCTACCCGAGAGACTAAAGAAGAACTCAAGAAGAATTGAAATTGTTTCTTTGCTTTGTATTTGACCAATTCTGACTCGTATCTCTGTGGGAACAAACTTTACTTACCCGATTACCGCAAAAGTGATATTTGCCGGGTTGTCACATGCATACTCTCCATGTGAAATCTCCACCAAACTAGCCTCAAAAAGGTCAATACTCCAGCTCTGAATCAATGTCCTCTCCATATCACTATATCGATAAGGACGTCGGAAAATTGGTGTGTCGTAAGTCAACTCAATCCGTATACCAGGTCCCTTTAGAGCACCAAAATCCTTCATACTAAAGGCAAAACAACTCGTGTGACTCCTTAATAACCTCCAAACCGTCCGTCCTTCCTCTCTAGTAAGCTTGTGTCCAAGATTTGGCTCCCAAGTATCCTCTATAATTGTAGTAGGAGTGGAAGACGTACTGACTGATTGCTACACTGGGCCCTTGGGAGCAATAGTGTCATGCTTCCGACCACTAGAGGTCCCAACCTCTGTGTGAAAAACTCCTTCCACTCTGGCTGCAAGCTCCACATGTCCTCTAGCTACAGCCTATGTGGACAAAGGGTGTAATCCAAGTAGCCCACACTCACTTGGATGGACTAAGTTCACCACTGCCATAGGTGACCTATCAGCCACTACCACTGTCTGAGACTGATGCCCAACATCCAAGATATCATCAACAAGGATGTGGTCAAGTCGCTAAATCCCATCATAAGCGCACTGTAAAACCTCTCTGGGTAAGAAGTTTGTCCACCAAAGACAAAGACGATGAGCCCGTGATCCCACTCTGGTTGCATCTAACAATACAGTAGGTCCCATCCAAGAATAGACCTGATGTGTACTCACCACCACTCTAGTGCGAGAATCACCCATCAAAGGGAACATTCTCCAAAAGGTAAGTTGGAGAAACAGACCGATGAACCTAGAGATGTTGTAGTATCCGTAACATCTCCCCAAACACACCAGAATGAGGATCTTGAAGACCCAATCCTCTACTAGCACGTGTATGTCCCTGACATGGCCATCCAGAAATCACCAAGTGAATAGGCACATGTCTCTCTAGGTCATGCGCCCTTAGTAAGGAAATGTCTCTAGGTAGGGCCTTCTGGTAACCTCTGACTGCTGACATCGGTAATAACTCCGGATACCAATAGGCCAAGTGTACCACATGATGTAGAGAGACTCACCTAGCAATCTCATCTCTCTCTACATACAAGTACCTCTGTACTTGTATACCCGCCTATAACACAGCAGCTAGTCCAGTGCTGATCCCACCAAACAACTCCAATAGACACATCTCCTCTACTAGATACTCCCAAGCAATGAGTGTGGTATCCAAAGGTGTCAAAACAATCGCCTCTGGAGGCTCATCCTCACACTCATCTCTTTATGGTACGAAGGCTCCACTCCAAGCCTGTTGCACCAACTGATCTGCATGTTGCTACAATGCCTCCTCTGAACTCCACAATGGAACATCCAAGGTGGATGGAACAATCCCACTTGTACTCCAAAGCCGAGTGATCTCCTCTGGTACTAGAGTATCCTCTGCATGGGCATTCCCCTCCAACAAGTCACCATGCAAAGTAACTGCACCATTGAAAGCTAAAACTGATGTTGCCATGGTCTCGGACTGTAGTGAGCCAAGATTGCCACTACTAAAGCGTACTGGTAGACGACATACTCATCCCTCACTAGACTGCCAACCAGGTCTATAAGAGGCTGTCTCCTCCCAATAGTCAATGCTGAAACCCATGAGGTATAACACTGCTCCCCCAACTAGCACATCATATGACTCAACTATTGTCGCAATAGCCCAAGCTCTCACCACCGAGCTATCAGTCGAATGACCAGGCTGAACCTGGACAACAAGCTCTCCACGTGTGATCTACTATGTCAAACCACCACCTAGAGATGTTTGGATCTGAAATAGACATCTCTCCACATTGGTCTTCCGTAACTCCAAACCGACAATTGCAGCCTTCCCCAACATAAGGGGCTGCGCACCAAAGTCTAACAAGACTCTTTGTGGTGTATAGACCTTCCCTAAAGGTCCCACCAAACGGAAAATCCTCCTTTGGTTATCCAATAGGACAACACAAGGTGTAAACCACGCTCTCTCAAAGGCCGGTCTAGCTGGCAACTCCTCCACTTTAGCCGCTATTGCTTGCCATAAACCACTAGTCGTTGAACGGATCCCATACTCCTCAACCAAGTCAGCTCCACTACTAACCACCTCTGCTCTAGTATTAGGAATTGCACCATCCCTACTCTCACACAACGTGGCAACCAACCGGAATACTTGGGCTGGGTCAACTCCCAATGTAAACATATCACTGGCCAAAAACAAAGGACGCCGCATAATCAGCTGAGCCGCCCCCAACATCATGCTAGACTCAGTTTGTGTAGGAGCAGGTAGTCCATCATGCACTCCATCACCACCTACCACACCTGCACTGGGACGTCTAGGAACCATGGATGTCATCTACAATACCTCAGATAGCAGATAGTTTGACCTGTCTCCCAACCTCTCCTCTCTGTGGGTCCAACTCCAGTGATGCTCCTCTAGGCTCTAGAGCATGTACTGCTCTGCACATGAAGTCCAAAGCATCTCTATCACCAGCATATGAGGTGGAAGCCTCAGCACCCAAATCTGATCTCCTTTGAGCAATAGCCATACTAGCCAATCTCTGCTCCAACTGCTCAATCCGAGTAGCCATAATTGTGTCAGAAGTAAAGGCAGGTACTGCACCCCTACTAGGTGTAGATCCTCTACCACCACCTCTACCACCTCATCCTCCATGAACTGGAGCTCCTCTACCACCAGCCATAGCAGCCCTACCACTCCGTAACTCCGGGTGTAGGTCAAAACACCGGTCACTAGTGTGACCAAATTTGTGGCAATGCTCACACTGCCTCTGTGCTGGCTGTGATGCACCCGAGGTATTAGGTCCACTGCCTTGAGTACACTCTCTCTGATGGTGAGGTCCACCATAAGTCCAACAAGCAACACCACCACTCATTGGCTGCTGTTGACCCAAAAATGAGGGTAAGGGTCTAACTCCACTAGGCCCTCCACTCGCTCCATAGGATCTGGGCTGTCTACCCTGTCCTTGAAAACCAACTAAGCGTGGTGCACTTTGCTGAACTCTAGAAGAAGTCATAGCCGTGGACGAGGTCTCCCTACCAAATCCAAATGTCAGCACTCTCTCCTCCACCATGTTGAACTCAATATGCTCAGCCAAACCAAAAACCACTACCAAAGTACGCAAAGTAGCATGTAACAACGTAGCATCATGAACTCTATGTCACAACTCCCTATCCAATATCCCATACCAAAACTGGATTGCCTGGGCCTCTGTAACTCCCTGAGTGAAACTGATCAGCCGCCTCATGCGAGTGTATGCCTCACATAGGCTCTCTCCAACCTTCCGCTGGAACTCTTGCAAGCTCTTCAGCTTGTCAATCCGCACTCCCTGGTAGTTCTACCTCAAACATAGGAAGAACTCCACCATGGGGTTAAACCCTGGTACCATACCACCTGCTGCAGCGGTACCTCCACTCGTAGTAGCACTATCTCCCGCTAGTGCACCTCCACTAGCTCCACCAACACTACTCGAGCTAGAACTTGTAGGTACAACCCATATACTCTTGGCCACCAAACCTGAAGTGATAGAGACATAGTTTGGAGACCAATACTGTCTCCATAACTTGATCTCCTCCAAATGAGCTCTCATGAACTCATGGTAGTCATCCATTGGTGGACCCTCCAAGTGTTGAAACAACCTCTTCCATGTCATGAAGGGTGTTAACAAAGTCGAGTTCCGCATCTATTGCAGATCACACCAACTATTGAACTCTTGGATGAAGTCATCCAACTCAATGGTACCCGTTGTACCAGAGTAACACCTAGGGCTTTTGGAGGCCCCATAAATCTCATCTATGTCCCACAACAACGGTGTGGACACACCAAGTGCACTCTCAACTGAATCAACTCCTATGTCAAACTCCAACTCAGAGTCAATCTCCTCCCTCATTGGGACCTGAGATACAAGGTGATACCGAGCACCACTCCAAGTAAACCCACTACATACTATATTGCTAACTCCTTTGGAATGTCCAAAGAACTCCGTCGTGACAAAGTAACCACAACAGCAAACCTGAACCACCAACTGCAACCGCAAGTTGCAACCGCAAGTGCCAACACCACCACATGCCAATACCAACTAAGCACCACCCATTAATGTAACTCTAACCAAGATAACTACACTAGGAGAAAGTGCAACCTATAACCTGCCATCATAGCACTCTCACGGTCTGCAGGTCATCACTTCTTGCCTCATCGGAGAGAAACAAAGGTAGTCTGATTGGTCATCACTCCAGCCTCACCGTCGAGAGCACACCAGAGCACCAACGCTCAAAAGTCAAGGCACCTCACACAAGCGTGGTGCACAAACAGGAAGCAAAGAATGGAGGGGGTCTGATCACAAGAAATTAAACAAAAGCCTTCCATCTCATAACACAACATGGGACTCACTCTGCCACCATTTGGCATTTGACATAAGAGAAGTTTGTATCTAAGTCCTAAGCTACTAGGATCACCAAGAATGAGATCAAATTGCCTCTCCTAACCAAAACTACATGTGTATAGATAACAGTGGCACAATCACTAGGACAACAAGTGAGGTGGACCAGTTGGCTAGGGCACCAGTCTAGGAACAAGAGATCTAGGGGTCAAACCCTATTGCACACAATCTAGCAAGAAAGTCAGATTTTGCTAGCCAATGACCAAGATCTACTCTAAACTAGCTAGCCTCACGCCAGTAAGTTGGCCCTTCTAGGCCTTCGTAGCCTCTCATAGCCCATAGCCCTATGCCTCAAAGCCTCTAAATGCCAAAATTCAGCCAAATGAGGCCTTTCTTCTTGCCACTTTGAACCTCCTCCAAAATTGGTGAAACTTCTCCAAATCTGCAAAAGTCCTCCAAACTAGCAAAACTCCTCCAAATATGGCCAAAATTTGACGTAAATTCCAACCAAAATCTGATGTAAACCCTAAAGTTGGCTGTCCGCCAAATCCCTAGCTAACTTTCCACTTGAGCCAAATTGACAACACGGGTTTTTCCAAATCACAAAATCATGACAATAGCTTCCCAACTCCACTTTCAATTTGACTTTTTGAGCCCAACTCATAGCAAATTGGTCCTTCCTTCACCACTTGAGCTCAAAATCACAACCACTGCTCAAAATTTGCTCCTTCTTTGCTCGAAATTTGGCCAACACTTCTGCATACCGTGTGCCTTACTGCCAAATCTGCATCAATTGAACGAGCTTCTGCACACTAGGGAAACACTGAACTTGAATTGAGCTACCAAGAATCCACCAAGCTTGGAGATACCACCAACACTCAAAGTTCCTGCACCCAATTTCCCCCTGACTTCACTTCTTTGATGTAATCAGATTGCTTACCACTCTCAACTCAACTCAACTCAGATCAGTACTTGATTTGTCACTCTATAAACTGCCAACAATTGGACACTGATTACAGTCAAGCCACACCCACTCAAGCATAAAGAATCCAGGTGACGCTCGCCGGCCTCTATCCACCATAGCCAAGAACTCGAAGGCTCAACATCAGAGAAGTGAGCTCTCTGGAGCTCACTTCAAAACTATACCCCCTAGACTCGAGCTAGCTCTAAAACCCTAATAGTCTCACTGATGGCACACTTGATGGTGCAAACGGTGCAAAGTGACGGTGGGCCCCACCGTGAAGTCAGTACCCCAAACACAAAATCTGACCGTCAGAAAGTAGTCTTTGAGAAACTGCTGAAATAACTCTAACTACTATCACTAGAACTCTAATGTCTGAGCATCTAGATGCGGCACTACAAATGGCATGAAAGGTGCTTTGACAAGCAAGTTGAGTATTTGGATCATATTATCTACCCTGGAGGACTTGGTGGTCAATAGATCAAGGTGCACATATTCCTTAGCCTATAGATGTGCGCAAAATGCAAGCATTCCTTTGGTTGGCAAACTTTTATTGCTATTATGTTAGAGGATTTAGTGCCATTGCCAAGGCCTTGTTGAAGTTGACCAAGCTTACATAGGAGTGGTGTTGGAGAGATGAGCAAGAGAGAGCTTTTGTAGAGCTCAATGAGAAGTTGACATATGCTCTTATTTTGAGAGAGCCTTGATGAAGCTGACCAAGCTTACATAGGAGTGGTGTTGGGGAGATGAGCAAGAGATAGCTTCTGTAGAGCTCAAAGAGAGGTTGACATCTACTCCTATTTTGAGGAGATTGATTAGAGGATGACCATTTTAGGTTCACACTAATTGAAGTATATTGGGGCTTGGAGTAGTGCTCACCCAACATGATGATGAGGGGAAGGAGTTTGTGGTGACCTATGCTAGTCACTCCAACAAGTCAATGGAGGCAAAGTATAATTCATATGAGGGAGAGTGTTTGGTAGCAATATGGGTAGTAACACATTTCCAATGTTACTTATTTGGTAACCCCTTTACTCTCATCACTAATCATCAACCACTGAAGTGGTTGATGGAGTCCAACAAGCTTTCAAGGAAGCATGCATGATGGGCTCTGATTTTACAAGAGTATGATTTCATGGTTTTTCATAGACCTGGAGAAGTGAACCATGATGCAGATGGGTTGAGTAGAAACCCATGTGCCAACCAGCAAGATTAGACTGGAGAACATTGGCATGGTGAGATAGATGAGAAGATGGTGCTAGGTTTGCATGCATCTGCCTTTCTTTGTATATTTTCTAAGGCTTTGGTGATATCTCTCTCAACACACATAAGAGGAGGTATTGAGGTCACAAATCTAGAGAGGGGAGATAGTGGTCTAATTCATGATGATGTCTTAGTGATTGACTATCTTTGCATTGGTGTTGTGGGTGGTATAGTTGGGGCCAAGGAGAGAGACCGTGTTCTTCAGCAAGCCAAACGGTTCAGATTGGAATGCAAACACCTTCTTTGTATATGAGAGGATGGTAAAGTGAGAGTATTTTGATTTCTATCTCAGAGACCACAATTGGTCCATCATGCTCATAAGGAGCTAGGACATTTTGGAATAAAGCATACATATAACTTACTCCAGAGTGATTATTGGTAACATAGTATGCATACTGATGTACAGTAGTTTGTTGCTAGATGTTTGGTTTGTGACCAAGTTAGAGCATCATTTAATTCTCATACGCCATAGTTACATCCATTACCTATTAAGGAATTGGGTTACCATTGGATTTTGGACTTTGCTAGATCTTTATCATTGATTGTGAGACATCATTGGTAAGTTTTGGTGATGGTGGAGCACTTCTCCAAGTGGATTGAGACGGTGACACTTCCTAACAAGTCTAGTGAAGGGATGGCTTACTTGTTCTTGGATCAAGTTCTTAGTCATCTTGGTGCACTTGTTGAGGTTTTGACTGATCAGTGTATAGAGTTCTTGGGAGAGTTTCAGATCTTGTGTGACAAGGCTTTGATTGATCATCATATTACCTTCCAAGATCACCTTGAGGCAGATAGTTTAATAGAGAGAGTGGTTTAGACAATGAAGAGAGGATTGCAAAAGTATGGTTTGTAGAGAGGCCACTTGGGAGATTGGGATCTCTAGTTACCTTAGTTGGCCATGGGCTATCAATTCAGTTGGCAAGCCTCCTTAGCATCCTTCTCTCCTTACTTTCTACTCTATGGACAAGATCCAAATTTACTTGTAGCCATTTGTCGAGATGCTACTATAGTGCTAGACTTGGATGATTGAGATGTATGGATGAGCGTATGTTCTCAACGGGCAGAGATCTTTTGGAGAGTGATGCCAATGGTCTTTGAGAAATTGGTGATTGCTGAGCATAGGGATACCTTATGCTATGCTACCATTTGAGGAGGAAGTTATAGACCCTTGGTCCATGGATTTCATCTAGGTGATTATGTATATCTATAACAAACAACATTAATGACACTTGATGTTTCTATAGGCTGCACTATCTTGAAAGTGCACAAGGTTTTGCCATTTGGAGCCTTTGTCTTGGAAGGACATGATGGTGTTTTTTGGAAGGATCATGTGTGCAATTGTGCACCATGCCACCTCCCAAACATTGATGGTACTATAGACCCAAGCTTGGCACTTGTACGTGAAGGCTTGTGATGTATATTATGCGGCTCTTTTGGTGGAGCCGCTACTATGTTAGTGTGTGATAGCTATTCAAGAAGGTGGCATATGGCATGTATGACTCCTCTCCTCATGGTGGTTCCTTAGGGAAAATGGTTATGTCTTAGATGTACTTGATCTATAGCTAGTTCATCCTTTATATGGTATAATTTGCAGATATATGACTAACAATGAGGCTTGATAGCACTCGGCTTCTTGATCTTTTGCCCACCATAGGGTATACCATATAGTTGGAGTAGATGGCTATCTAGAGTTAGAGGGACCTAACCACCAATTGAGAGGTAGTTGTGGCAATTTAGAGTCCATGTATGACTTATGTATAACTTGTGTTTCTATAGTGTGTGATCTTGACAGTGATGTTTGTTGTGTAGTGCTATATATACACATGATAACTATCTTGCCATTTATAGCATTGCACCTAGATTGCTTAGACTATAGATTAGTGGTGTTAGTAGTCATGAGTATTTTGGTAGTTACTCATAGACTACTTGTTTACGGTTAGATTTTGTGTTCAATGTATTGATGACTACATGGTGGGGCCCATCATCATTAGCACCATTTGCACAATTGGATGTGCCATCAATGGGACGGTTAGGGTTAGAGACCAAGGGGTATACTTTTGAGGTGTATCTCCAAAGAGCTCACTTCTTTGATGTTGAGCCTTTGAGTTCTTGGCTATGATGGACAAATACCGGCAAGTGTCACTTGCATTCTCTTAGCAAGAGTGGGTGTGGCTTGACTATAATCAATGCCCAATTGTTGGTAGATTATGGAGTGACATATCAAGTATTGATTTGATTGACTGTGATTTGAGTTGTATGAAAAAGTTGATTATTGTAGCACTTTAGAGTCCATGTATGACTTATGTGTGAGTTGTGTATTTGTAATGTGTGATGTTAACAATCATGTATGTTGTGTAGCAATGTATATACACACAACATGCATTGCAATAACATGTAATCCAAATCTCTGATGTTGAACCTTCAAGTTCTTGGCTATGATGGACAGATACCGGTGAGTGTCACTTGCATTCTCTTAGCCAGAGTGGGTGTGGCTTGACTGTAATAAATGCCTAATTGTTGGCAGATTATGGAATGACATATCAAGTATTGATTTGATTGATTGTGATTTGAGTTGTATGAAAAAGCTGATTATTGTAGCACTTTAGAGTCCATGTATGACTTATGTGTGAGTTGTGTATCTATAGTGTGTGATGTTAACAATCATGTATGTTGTGTAGTAATGTATACACACACAACATGCACTGTAATAACATGTAGATACGTTGGTGCAACAAGCTTGGAGTGGAGTCTTTGTACCAGTGTGAGGATGAGCCACTAAACTCTATTACTTCCTCCTTTGATACCACACTCATTGCTTGGTAATATCTAGTAGAGCAAATATGTTTATTGGAGTTGTTTGGTGGGATTAGCAATGGACCTCCTACAACACTATAGGCAAGCATGCAAGTACAAAAGTACTCGTATATGGAGAGAGATGAGATTGCTAGGTGAGTCTTTCTACATCAAGTGGCACACTTAGTCTATTGGTATCTAAAGTTATTACCAATGTCAGCAATCAGTATTCTAATAACCTTGATTGCTGATCTCAGACTTTTCTAAAATCTGCACCCCTTGTGCAGGATTTGGAAAAACATGGTCCCATTTATTTGGTAATTTTGGATGGCCATGTCAAGGACATACCCATGCTTGCCAAGGTCAAAGGTCTACAAGGTCCTTATTCTAATGTGTTTTGGGGGATGTTACTTATATTATGACATCTTCAAGTTCATTAGTCCGTTTTCCCAACCTAGATTTTGGAGAACATCCCTTTGATGGGTGATTCTCATACATGGTGATGGCATGCACACATCACATCCATTCTTGGATGGGATCTATCATGTTGTTAGATGCAGCCAGAATGAGATTATGGGCTCATCATCTTTGTCTTTGGTGGACAAATTTCTTATCTAGAGAGATTCTACAACCTACTTATGATAAGATTCAATGATTAGATCACCTTATTGTTGAAGAAAATTTGGATATTGAGCACTAGTCTCATGGTAGTAGTGGTTGGTAGGTCATCTATGGCAGTGTGAACCTTGTTAGATAGCCTAGAGCCGCTTTACTCACACTTATGAGTTTCCTAAGCTCCTATGCCTTTTGAGAGGGAGGTCTTGGACTTGTTTGGGACTCCAATTATAGCACTTGGTGGAGCCCAATGCCAATGAGAAGGACCAGGCAATGAGTTTTTGTAATAGTATTACCACTATTATAATACAGAAAGGCGACCGCATAGGAAAAATAATGAAGGATAGGAAGACCCTATCAAGCCGTACAAGGGAGAGACAAAAAAGGTAACATGGGGCTAAGCTCCAATAGAGTCTATGTGAGAAATCTGCCCTACCGCACCTAAGATATCCAAGCTATGCAAGTCGTACGGTCTACACACAACTGGAGCATCCAAAGAAACATCACCTAATGTGATTGCTCTCCTATGGATTGCACCAGCCATTGCACTCTATAGAGCAATGGACACACGGTGTCTAAAATATACTACAAAGTATGAGAGTGAGAGTGGTACTCCCTGACGCCTAACATGATAAGCTCTTGTGCATTCCCTAACAAATGTGTCAAATGCCATGTCCATCGCTCCATATAACTCCAAGGCTAGAGGAACAAAGAGGTGACCTCGCTGCATGCCTTTATACTTGGAGACCTTACGACCTACTACTGCACTCGCCGCCCATCCAAGGGGATGGGTAATCACTCCCTCCAACACTATATCCCGCATAGGGTCCATAACCATGACATCCGCTATTATCACCTAATCATCTCGGACCAAGTATAAGTCGGCCCTAACACTTGTTGTTTGCAAAGCATACAAATACTCCCTCCAAGCCAAGTATCCACTCTCTCGTGCCATAGCAAACACTATGTCTCTAATGGCATCATGGGTAGCTATCCTCTGTCCTCCAAAAGGACATTGTGTCATGTGAACCACTACTGCATCTAGTGTAGAACCACACTCACAAGTGAGTAATGAAGATGCAGATGGGTGGACCAAACCTAGGCAAAACCTCATTGCTATAGAAAAAGTAGTTGGTGCGAGTTGGAAAGCCCTAATGCACGGTCGAGCTAGGATCCAAGAGCTTGCACCCTTGCCAGAGCAAGAGCAAATATGTGCTCTAGTAGCATGAGGAATGGACAAGTCGACTAAGAGAGAATGTAGCCTATGCTCACACTATCGCTCCATCAAGGAAGACTGTAAACCTCTAGTCCAATCTGACAATAGTGAAGCAAAAGGTGGAAAATCCTCTCGTGCTCGTGAGGATAGACTATCTCTCGTCTACCACAATAACACTTGGAGAGAAAAGGATCTTCCCTCCACCTCTGTCACATAAGTCTCCAAAACCGGCCTATTAGCAACCACAAAACAAGAGGAAAGTAGGGGTGCCAAGAGAGTCCAACTACCCAAAAATGCTATAGGTGCCGTCTGCAAGGGCAGCGTCTAAGAAGCATGTGACAAAATCCTCCGATCCTACTGGCACTCCAAGAACACAAAGTCCATCTATGGATGTGATACAACCCTCTGGAAGCTCAAGGTGGAGAGGGATACCTAAAGGGGACCATGCCCTACACTTTGACACCTTGACTCTCAATCCTACTAGATGTAGCTCGGTAGTCAAGTAGTCAAAGGCTTGCCTAATCTGATGTATAGGGCCTACGATGTGTGTATGATCTGCCAAGGAAGGAAATACACAACCTGGCATGGCCAAAGTAGTAGATAGGAGAGCTCTAAAGTGAGCCATGGAAAATAAGGGCCCCCCTAAAGGATCTCCTTGATGTGTACCAATAGCTGACTCCAAGATGGTAACTCCCTCTTGTGAACCACTATGCTGGTAGTAAAGGGAAGCCAGAGAGCCATAAAAAGATAACACAAAAGGAATGAGACTTGCCAAGGATCCACCACCCTCCCTAAGCTCTCTAAAGATGGATGCACATGAGACGCTATTAAAAGCATTCTCAACATCCACTTGTAGGACGATCCACTCCAGATGAATATCTAGGAGTACTCTAATGCCTAGAGATATAGCCTCACATCCTCCCGGTGTAGCAAATCCAAACTGATGTGGACTAAGGTGCTGTCAAAAGTGACAATGATGCTGAAGGACAATGGTACGACTGACCAAACGCAAAAAGATCTCTCCAATAGCAATCGGTCTAATGCCTCCTGTGTCCTTCTCCATTGCGAGACGTCGACTAGCACCTAACACCCGACTAACAAACATAGGAATGTCTCCTCTCGCTACTACTGTAGCCACCTGAAACAACTTGGTAAAACCACTAGAAGGATCATTTGCTTGGAAGCAATCTCTAAGGTGCTCATAAACCATCCCTGACAAGCCTCCTGAGGAAAAGAGAGGGGCAGTGCACAATGCTTGTGCAAATAGCAACCTATCAAGACATAAAGGCAGCTCAAGCTGATAATCTAAGACCTCTAATGGTAGTCCCTCAACTGCAATAGGACGTAGGGAAGAGATGGTCTCATCAATAGGACTTGCTATAGACAAAGGGTGTAGCGCTTGTGCTGCTATAATAAACTCTTTTGCTTGATCCAATGTCCTACATCGCTATAATCGAGTGAAATCTATGGTATCCTGTGGGGATGCCTATCTCCTAAATTGTGTAGCCCTAATAGACTCCTCTTGAAGGGCTGCCCAATCCTCCACTCGGAATTGACGAAATCTAGCAGCCACCTCTCTATGCCCCGCATGTCCCCCTCTAGTATAACGAAGATACCATCAAGGGAGGAAGAGGAATAGGAACCATGGTAACTCGTCCAAAGGATCACGTGCCAAACGGTCTAGTGGTAGGTGAAAAGCTTGTCTAGCCTCATCATGGAGTGTGCGGGGTAGCCTATGGAATAGATGTGGACATGGAAAACTAGTCTCAAATAACCCCAAAATGCAACCCGCCTGAGAAGCTAACCACTCCCACGACTTGATCGGTATCCCTGGAACGATTAATGAAGGTATAGAAGAAGCGTGTGTAATCTTGAATGTCATTGCTATCGATGTGGTCACTTGTCTCACGTGGGCATCCCAAGTGGTCCAATCATAGTCCTTGTGCATCCTTCCCACATGGGTCTTTACCCCTTGCAAGGTAAAGTGTCGGTGACACACCGGGCATGGTGTATCCCGACCCTCTCTAGGCGACCCCACATGGGAAGGTGTAGCCATGGCTAGCACAAGAATAATTATAGTAACACATGATGCTCCTCTCCATATCTCCCATATCTGCAAAACCACAACCCCTCACATCCCAACTCACATAAGAAAACAATCTCTCCAAACCCTAAAATCTATAAAATCTCATAACTTTCAATTTCCATCTCCAAAATTTTCAAACTAAATTCCCATGGAACTTAATCATGAAAACCAAGAGATTGGAAATGAAAATCCTTGGCACACTCTCAATGTATAATGATCACCCTAAACCCTAAAAAATCTAAAAATCCTCATAACTTTCTACTCCATTCTCCATAGTCTTCAATCCAGGTGCCAATGGAACCGAAATTGAAAAACAAAGAGAATAAACTATTCACTCAAATGCTACATGCTAGAGAGCCCATAGAAATTACAAAAATGGTCTCACTATCTCTCCCTCTCCTCTCCTGTCTCCACACTCTCCCACAACTCCGCCGCATGTCTCCTAAAACAGTTATACTATTATAATAGTATAAGAGACACCTAGGAGTTAGGTTAGGCTATGGACATGAATTGTGAGCCTTGGCTTTGTAGGATGCACTTGATCAACATCACTACTTGGATACTTGTGAGCTTTGTGCCTATCAAAACCATTCAAACTCATGTTGGGGCAATGGACCAAGTAGGCATGTGGTACCCACATTTTTCATTTTGGACAAGTTTTGAAGAAGAAGTGCCTTGCTAAAACCAAATGGAGAAGAAATGAGAGGAAATTTGTATTTTGATCAAGCCCGAAGAAGTAGACTTTGTTTCAAATGAAGACTCAGCTAAGATTGAAAGAGGGCAGACCCGAAGGAGGAATAGAAGTTATAGGTCGAGATTCTTGTGGGAGCTATATCTCAATGTTCACAATTCAAAATCAAATGTGCTATATCTCGTTGGAAGCGTCTCGTTCAGGGCTTTCTGATGATACCAAAATCGCAAAGTTTGGAGGTATGTAAAAGAAGTTACAAGTATTTAAAGTTTTGTGAGTAATTATACAAAGTAGTTTAGTGTCTTCGGGTTGGATCTTCGATCTTTGGGTTGGATCTTCGGACTTCGGATTGGCATCTTTGGACTTCGGGGTGGATCTTTGGACTTCAGACTTGAGACTTCAGACTTTGATCTTCGGATGTTGGACTTCGGGTTTACACAACTTCGAGTTAGAAGCTTCTTTGACTCAAGACGAAGACGACTGTATCTGAGATAATTGGACCTCGGAGTGCAATGAAGATGAATTCGGGAATCTTGCCAGAGGCATTAGAGAGATTTAGGATAGAGAAAAAATAGATAGCTAGGATACCCATGACATCAATTTCAGTTCCGATTGAAGATGGAACAAGAATTGAAGGAGAAGTAGCAGTAGTGAATAAATCCAAAGTGCAAGATCAGATTATAAGTGTCTTCGGGTCGATAACATGAGTGATTAGAGGAAAGTGGGTTACAAATTGAAGGTGTAAATAGTGTACCCATGCTTTCAATTACAATTTGTGATGAGGATATAGTAGAATTAGCAAAGGAATTGATTGTAATTAGACCCGATGTTGCAGAAGTAGGAGTACAGGTGTCATCGAACTTGCTAATTGACACATTAGAGAAAAGTGGGTCAGGAGATAATGAGTTAGATAAGTCACTCCTTAGTGCAATTATAGTTCCTAGTGCAGAAGTCGTAGAATTAGTAAAGGATTTGGTAGAATAAGCCATACCCGAAGAAGGTGAAATAGTAAGAAGATCATCGGGTTTGGAAGCTGATGATGAGGTAGTCATAGGATCGGGATACAAGTCAATTTTGAGATAGGAAAGGGCAGATATGAAGAGATAGATTATCCCTTGGGATCTGTAGGTAGGAAAGGATGTTAGGAAGTGGTGCTTAGGTAGGCAAGTCTGCCATTTGCTTCAGTATTTAAGTGGAGCATTCGCAGTACGATGTTATTCAGTATTCATATTTCTGAAGATAGATAAAGCGAAGTGTTGTTCTCAGTACTCGTCGCTTAAGCTTAATTCCGATTGTCAATTTTGTGTTTGTGTTTGTGAGTGTGTGGAGAATTCTGAAGAGCAAGTCAGTGTATTTGTGGATGTTAGAATCTGCAGCCTTGATCTTCATTTTGTGTGTTTGATCCTGAGTGAAGTGCATCGGAGCAATGCCTTGACAGATCTGAGAAGAATTGTAGTGTTGTTAGTATTCTGCATTGGTGAGTGCAACACGGAGTTGATGTGAAAGAAATTTTGATCGAGGAAGTTGTGCCTTCAGTGGAGGGGTGGAACACAATTCTGAGGCAAAATCGGTCTTTGCAGTGAAGTGCCGTCTTCGGGAGAATCTGAATCATCACAATCAAGAGTCGTTTGGACAGAATTTACTATGATGTGATTATGTGTGCGTATTGTGACAAGTTGTCAAGATTGTGAGCTTGTTACTTTCTTCTGGGTGTAGTTTCTACCTGAGAGATTAAAGAAGCAATCAAGAAGAACTGCAATTGTGACTTTTGACTTTGTATTTGGCCAATTCTGGATAGTATCTCTACGGGAACAAACTTTACTGACCCGATTACCACAAAAGTGATATTTTCCGGGTTGTCACAAGGCATGGTCTACTTGGATTCCATCCAAGTGAGTGTGGTCTACTTGGGCCTCCCTTAGTGTACTTGAGATGCAACTAGAGGCGTATGGAGCTTGCAGCCAAAGCAAAGGGAGTTTTCTGCACTAAGATTGGAGACTCTAGTAGTTAGAGGCATGATATTTTTCTCCCAAATGCTTGGTGTAGTAGCCAATCAATGTATCTTCCACTCCTATATCTATTACAGAGGATACTTGGGATCCAAACATTGGACCCAAGCTTACAAGAAGGGAAAGATGGAGAGTTTGGAGGTTCTTGAAGAGCTACACATGTTGTTTTACCTTCAATATGAAACATTTAGGTGTTCTAAAAGGACTTGGTATTTGGATTGAGCTTATTAGTGATACATCTATTTTTTGATGTCTCTATAGATATAGTGATATGGAGAGAGCATTGATTTAGAGCTGAAAGAGAAACCTTTTTGCGGTTTGTTTGGTGGAGGTTTCATATGGAGAGTATGCTTTAGCTATAATGATGCCAACCAAGAAAGATATGCATGGGAACTACAAAAATTGGCAAATGTGTGGAGATTACCGTCCTATCAACCAACAGACTAAGGTTGCTTTGTATGTTATGCGCCCTACCAAAGAAGACCTTTGATACAATTGGGTATGAAAAGATCTTTAGTACTTTAGATCTTTGAGCAAGATATCATCTGTTACTAATTAGGGAGGAGCACAAGTCTAGGATAAAATTTAAGGCTATTGATCCTCACCGTAACAATGTATGATGTTAGTGTAGGTTCTTACTATTTAGGTTAAAGAACACTTTTGTGTGTTCTATAGGATCATGGACAAGATCCTAACAAGATTGGAGTTTACTCAATGCTATATTGATGATATTTTGGTCTATAACACTACTATGGAGGAGAATGAGAGACATTTTTTGGAGGTGTTTGAGAGATTGAGATCTCATGGACTCAAATTACATATTGGGAAGTGCAAATTCCCCCATGAGTAAGTTGAGTATTTGGGTTTATAACACCTATTTGTGCATGTATGTGGTATTGTGATATTTAGCTTGGTATTACAAGTACTTTAGAGATATTATTTATATAAAGATAAATAATGGTTCTACATTAGTCATGATTAGCTAAAGTTAGTCATAGCTAAGAAAGAGGGAACCTTACTTTAGAGGAAGTGGAAAAGATGAGCACCACTATTTTGGATTGTAGTGTGTTGACTTGGTATTATTCCTAAGCGTTTGGTTTTGAAAAAGGATTTGAGAACTCTTGGGCCCACAAGCCTTTTTATTTTGGATTCTTCTATAGTCCAAGCATAGCCCATGGGAAGGAATCCTTGACTTAGTGGTTGGGTCAAGATAAGATCACATGTTAGTGGAATATGCCCATGTGAATGGATATTCCATTCTACTTTTTGACTTTACTTGACTTTTAGTCTATTAACTTGAGTTACTACAATAATTAGTAACTTTGGTGTGTAACTATTTCACAAGTTTTATAAAAAAGGGTGAGGAGGTACTCATCATCTTTCATTTGCAACTATCTCTCTCATTGAGTTCTCTAGTGAGCAATGTCTTGAGTCTTAGAGTGTTAGCCTTGGAGGAGTATGATGGAGTTGGGGTTCCTTGCCTTCTTAGTCCATGGTGTGATACCATAATAGCCATCAGAGATTCATCCTGAGTGAGAGACAGGCCGGCTCACATTTTTGGTTTTGTTGCTAGGACCTCGTTAGAAGGCAAGATAATGTTCCATGTACAATTCTATATTAGACAGAAGGAGGCTATGAGAGCACACTTGGAGAGAACTTTAGGCAAGGAGAGCGCTGAACTTATGTTTGAGAATTTGGGCCCATATTTATACCATGTAGTACATTATGATGTATTTGAGGTGATTTTATACATCTTGTACACTTGAGAGGATTTGGAGAGATTGTGTGAGGTGGATTGCAGATTTTGTGGATTAAGGTGATTTTGGGTAAAATCTCAAGTTTGGGATCTGGACTTGAACTCTCTATACATGATATTTGGTTTATCCTTCAGTTAGCACACTTAAAATTATTGTGAGAGTTGTTATGCACATTGGGCTAGAATTTTTGAAAGTTAATAGGGTAAACTGCTCCCGCAATTGCATGCTCTCTGGAAAATTGTATAGAGTCTTCCATTTTTTCATTTTTCAGTGGATTGTGGTGAAACTTTTCAAGAAATTGAGTGCATTGTATCCTACTTGTTGACACAAAAATTAGATAGAAATCATTCTTGAGCAGAGAGTTATAAGTTTTTAAAGTAAGTGGGGTGGTTTTCATACCAAATTTGAAATATGTGTGCTGAATAGAAAGGTGCCTAAGCCAAATGGCTTGATGAAAAGATCTGAAATTTTGCAAGGAGAGATTTCCTAAAGTTTTGATGAAGTGTAAAAAAGTTTTAGAGGACTATGACATACAAGTTGAGAGATTTGAGTGAGATTGTGAGGAGGGGTCAATTCTGTAGAGTTGAGATCTCATGCATGAGGAGTTTGAGAGCAACAAAAAGCATGTTTGAGTGTTTAGATTCATCTTTGGAACATGGAGTGTCATCAAGAGGGGAAACTGAGACTATGCAAGGTTCTCCAAGGGGTGAGTTGATTTTAGAGGTGAATTTGAGGAAAAGAGAGTTTACAATAGAATTTGAAGAGAGTGTTGAGAGGATCCAAAAACCTACACCACTTGGAGGAAAGAGTGAGTCTAAGTGCTTTCTATGTGGAGAGAAGGGACATAAAGCAAGAGATTGAAGGAAAGGAGAGGCTTTCTTGACTTGGGTTTGCATGTTGGACCTTCTTCAACCAAGATTGGGAGGGAGGAGATCTGAGACCAAGGAGTTGTGTGAGGTTTGTGGAGTGGAAGGACCTCCAAGAGGACATGAGTGTAGTGGAGTAAAAGCACTTTTGGAGACTTTGGTGAAAGATCTTGGAGAGAGTCTTAGTACAACTATAGAAATACTATCACCTCCATCAGCTAGTTCTCAAGATTAGTGATGGAGATAATCTTTCAACTTATGCTTAAACTATCCATGAGAGTTCGATTAATATGCACTCTAGGATTTGATATTGCTATAGAAATCTTGGAGAAACTTGAACCTTTTGTGTTCCTTAGGGTGGATTATTCTCAGATGGTGTTAGTCATGTATATATTTTTTTAATTATAGTGTGAGAGAAAAGGAAAAAGAAAAAGAAAACAAAAGTTGAGAAGAATGAAAGATAGTGAGGGGTTAAGATGGGGAAACTTCCAATTTTGGCAAGGATGGAGAAGATGTGGAGGTCTTTGTGAGAGACTTCAAGAGAGCTTGCATAGGAGACAATGAGAGGAGGAAGAATGAATGGGCCTCATTATTACCAGATTTCTTTGAGGATGCAACACTTACATGGTATGAGTTAGAATACCAAAAGAGAAAGAGGAGAGATGGGGAAAAAGAGTCTTGGGAGAGTTTGACTTCAGCACTCATTGAGAACTTTCTTCCAGATGAGAGTATGAGAGATTGATGAGTGAGGTTACCTTTCTCAAACAAGGAGATGGAGAGAAAGTGAAAGTCTATGTGGAAAGAGTGGAAAAGTTAGAGTCCAGATTTTGCATAGTGTTGAGGAAGGATGGGGATGATGTGGAGACTACTATGATTGGCATAGGGGCCATTATCACCAAGAATTTTGTGGGAGGATTGAGACCACAAAGTAGAAGCAAGGTGAGATATGAGAAATCTTCTTCCAAGGTTGAAGCTATCAAGATTGCAATTCATATGGAGGAGAGTTTAGAAGGGGATGAGAGTGATTTGGTGGTGAAGGAGGTTGTGCATCCTCCTCAAGGTTACAAGTATGGTAGAACTTCTGATACTTTGGTGGAAAGGGTTGTACCACAAGTAGTAGTTGCTCTAGTTCTTGCACCTCCACCAAAGGATCCACTTTAAACCATCACAAAACAACTTGCAAATCTCAAGATCAATGTGGTGCAACTATGGGAGAAGAGAGAGGTGGATCAGAATGTGGGAAGAGGGTCTAGGAGTTATGGAAGTTATCCATATAGAGGAGGCCAAAAAACCAACAATTTTAATAAGAGAAATTGTTTTGGTTGTGGAGGAAGAAGTCACATCCAAATGAATTGCCCAAATTCCACTTACCATGGAGGAAGGGGTTATGAAGGAGCCAATAGAGGGAAAGAAGAAGGTAGTGAAAACCAAGTGGATCCTAATCCAAACAAAGGTAAGGGGATAGAATCTATAGATGTGGTTGAGAGCAAGTATGAGAAGGGAGAGTGCTCAAACTCTAAGAGTCTTAATTTGGTGTTTTTGGCACAAGAGAAGAAGAGAGCTTGTTTTGCAAAGGATGTGCACTCTTCTCAAGGATTTACTCCTAGCCAAGATACTCCTATGCATACTAGGAGCACTCGCACAAGCACTTCAACACCATCAACAACAAAGACTCCAAGGAAGAAGTTGGGGATGGAGGACTTCTTGATCTCAAAGCAACAATGGAACTACAATGTCTTGGAAGATGTTGTTAGTCACAGGGCTAACATCATAGTGGGCCAATTGATTGCTTTGAATCCTACTTTGATAAAGGAGCTTAGAGGTGGTTTGAGTTCTACAAGGAGCAAGAGGAACAAGAAGGTAAAAGCTCTAGTATCAATGGGGGTGGTGGATGCCAAACCAGCACCATGGGAGTCTTGTGAATATGCCTATAAATGTGAGAGTGAATGGTCACAACATCAAGGATGCATTGGTTGATGGAGGATCAGCAGTGAATGCCATGTCAGAAAAGTTGATGAAGAGGTTGGGTATGATACACTCAAGACCTTCAACATTTGTGGTGAGCATGGCAAAAATACAACAAGTTTGACCAGTAAGGGTGATGGAAAAGGTGGTAGTTTCAATTATGAGAGTTCAAAATCTCATGAATTTCCAAGTCTTGAAGGATTCAAGCTATGACTTACTTCTTGGGATGCCATGGTTGAGAGAAGCATGCACAATTGATTGATGGCACAAAGGGTAGTTGAGGATTGAGCCATCAAACCATAGAGTCATAGTTCATGTGACTAATACCACCAACACTTCACATTCAGATACACCATCTTTTGAGTATTGGGAAATCAGATTTTGAAGAAGGAGCTTCAGGTGTGGACTCAAGCATGAAGGAGGAGACTTTCACGGAAGAGGATGAATCTGAATGGGATTGAGATGTGTATCCCTTGTGTGCTATACATTTTGCACCTAAGCTAGAGGTTTTGAAGGACCTAGATAAATCACCATTGACACTTGAGGAGGTAGAGAAAAAAGTTAGCTACCCTCAAGTATGGCCTAAATGTTACCAAGGAGGAGAAGATGAGATTTGAGGAGAATTTTTGCAAGTTCATCCATGTGTTTGCTTTCAATTACAAGTATTTGAAGGAAGCCACCTTGGAGGAGCACAAGATAGAGGTGGAGTTACATGCAAGACCAATCCGCCAAAAGCAATGTTGCATTATCCCACCAATATCTTTGGTTGTGAAGAAGGAGATTAATAAGCTCAAGGAGGCCAGATTTATCTTTGAGGTGGAGAATTCAAAATGGGTGTCTCCAATTATCATTATGAAGAAAAATAATGGCAAGCTTTGGGTATGTATGGCTTACAAGAAGCTCAACGTTGTTACCAAGAAGGACTATTACCCATTGCCATTCATTGATGAGATCTTAGAAGAGATTGTATGTCATGAGAGGTATAGTTTTGGAGATGGTTATAGTGGATATAACCAAATCAAGATTGCACCAGAGCATCAACAACTCACCACATTCACCACACCTTGGGGAACTTATGCTTTCAAGGTCATGCCTTTTGGGCTTTGTAATGCTCTAGCCACATTCCAACGGTTCATGAACAAGTTATTTCAATCTTTCATTGGGAAATTTGTTAGAGACTTCATTGATGACTTTTGTGTCTATGAGAGCAAGAAGGAGCACTTTGAGCATCTAATCAAGGTCTTGCAACACTTGGATGAGGCAAATGCATCACTCAACCCATAGAAATTTATTTTTGGATGTGGAGAAGGTCTACTTTTAGGGCACATCATCTCCAAGGATGGAATATCAGTTAATCTTGAGAAGGTGAGGAAAATCTCAGACCTCCATTCCCTTCAAGCTTGACAAAGTTACGCCAATTCTTGGGGATGGTTGGGTACTATAGGAGGTTCATTTTCTCATTTTCCAACAAGGCTTATGCATTGACTATCTACATGAGGAAGGGTGTAGATTACATTGTGATTTTGGAGGACAAGGAGGCTCTCAAAGCTTTTGAGGAGCTCAAGCAATCCCTTGTTGTTGTTGTAGCTCCAATTCTTGCTAAACTTGATTGGAGTAAGCTTTCATCCTCTACATTGATGTTTCTAATGTAGCTATAGGATGCAATCTTAGTCAATTAGACCAAGATGGACATGATCATCCAATAGCTTATGGTAGTAGGTAGATGGTTTCAGCATAAAAGAACTACTTTGTCCCGGAGAGAGAAGGGTTTGCAATGATCTTTGGTCTCAAGAATTTTAGACATTACTTGATTGGAAGGATAGCCACCATTGTCATGGATCACAAGGCTTTGAAGTACATCTTCAACAAGCATAATTTTGAAGAGAGACTAGCAAGGTGGATGATACTCTTGTTTGAGTATGACTACACCATTGAGGATATGCCAGGAAAGAAACATGCAAATGCTGATTTGTTATCTAGAGCCTATGGATGATTCCTTCTTGGATGAGGACCTCATGATAATCTCAGTCACTCAAGAGGTTCCAATGGAGTACAAGGAGATTGTAGATTTTGTGACAAGAGGTAACTATCTAGAAGGGATGCATGCTAGGGAGAGGAAGGCCCTTGCAGCAAGATCTAGACCTTACACAATGGTGGAGGATATTCTTTTTCACCAAGGAGCAGATGGTCTAATTCAAAGAGCAGCAGGTAAGGAAGAGTCTATCCTACTTATAAAGGAGTTTCATGAAGTTTTAGTGTGTGGAGGACACTTTCCAAGGAAAGTGACTGCTTTCAAGATTCTAGATGCAGGTTACCATTGGAGAGGGATTTTCAAGGATTGTCTTGATTATTGCACAAAACTTGTCATGTTTGTCAAGCTTTTGCTAAAAATTTTACATCCACTCTACCACTATTCCATTTCTAGGACCTTTTGAGAAGTGGAGAGTTAATTTTTGTAGGTCCTATCAATAGAACCCCAAGGAACAATCGGTATATTGTGGTAGTTACTGATTATTTTACCAAGTGGGTTGAGGCTAGACCATTGAGTGACAAGAATGAAGATGAAGTTGGTAGATTCTTTATGAACAAATTATCACTAGGTTTGGATGCCCTTTGGAGTTGGTTTTTGATAGAGGAGGAGAGTTTATATGAAGCATTAGTACAGCCATGTTACGACATTTCTCTATCACACATAGAGTAACTATATCCTATAAGATAAATTCTAATGGCTTGGCTGGAAGAACCAATTAGACCTTGTGCATGATGTTGGCCAAAGATGTAGAAATAGAGAAGGCTAAACATCATTGGGACAAGAGGAGTCATGCAGTTTTGTGGGAGTATAGGACAACCATGAAGACTTCCACCGGGTATTCTCTATTTCAATTAGTGTATGGTATTGAGTCTACCTTACCTATTCACTTTGATCTTCCTACCTTCCAAAACATTCATAGGAGATTGAAGAAAGCAAAAGAAGGTGATGTAGAAAAGTCAAGGAAGGATCAACTCATGGAGTTGGAAGAGGCAAGAGAAGTTGCTATGGTTTGAGTGGAGCAAGCCAAAAGGAAGCAAAAGGAGAGCTATGATAAGAGGCAAGGCAAGAAGAAGGTGGAGCCTTTCAAAGAAGGTGATTGAGTAATGTTGTTTTATTCTATTAAATTCAAGAGAGTGCAAAAGAAGTTTTTGCCTAAAGTACTTTGGACCTTTCATAGTGGAGAAGGTGTGGGGCAATTACATCTATGATCTCAAGGAGTTGGGAGGAAGACACTTTGATGGGATTAACCATGATAAGTTGAAGATGCATCATAGAAGGGAGAGAGACCTTCACTTTGAGGTTAAAGTGAAAACTTAGTCCGGGGTAAATGTAATACCCATTTGTGTGGTATTGTGATATTTAGCTTGGAATTACAAGTACTTTAGAGATATTATTTATATAGAGATAAAGAATGGTTCTACATTAGTCATGATTAGCTAAAGTTAGTCATAGCTAAGATAGATGGAGCCTTACTTTAGAGGAAGTGGAAAAGATGAGCACCACTATTTTGGATTCTAGTGTGTTGACTTGGTATTATTCCTAAGTGTTTGGCTTTGAGGAGAGAGTTGAAAACTCTTGGGCCCGCAAGCCTTTTTATTTTGGATTCTTCTATAGTCCAAGGATAGCCTATGTGAAGGAATCCTTGACTTAGTGGTTGGGTCAAGATAAGATCACATGTTAGTAGAATATGCCCATGTGAATGGATACTCCTTTCTACTCTTTGAATTACTTGACTTTTAGTCTAGAAACTTGAGTTACTACAATAATTAGTAACTTTGGTGCATAACTATTTCACAAGTATATAAACAAGGGGTGAGGAGGTACTCATCATCCTTTCATTTGCAACTATCTCTCTCATTGAGTTCTCTAGTGAGCAATGTCTTGAGTCTTGGAGTGTTAGCTTTGGAAGAGTATGATGTAGTTGGGGTTCCTTGCCTTCTTAGTCCATAGTGCGCTACCATAATAGCCATCAGAGGTTCATCCTGAGTGAGAGACAAGCCGGCTCACAGGTCACACTATCTACTCTAGAAGACTTGGTGTTCAACAAAACAAGGTAGAGGCTATTGCATGTATTCTTTGGCCTATAGATGTAAGTAAAGTGCAAGCATTCCTTAGGTTGGTGAACTTCTATAATGAATATATATACTTCTATAAAGATTTGATGCCATTGCCAAGGCCTTGACAAAGTTGACTAAGCTCATACAAGAGTAGTGTTGGGAAGATGAGTAGGAAAGAGTTTTTATAAAGCTCAAGGGAAGGTTGACATCTGCCTCTAATCTTAGGAGACCAATTAGAGGATGATCATTCAAGGTTCATAATGATTGAAGTACATTGGAGCTTGGAGCAGTGCTCACCCAACAAGATGATGAGAGGAAGGAGTTTGTAGTGGCCTATGCTAGTCACTCTGATAATTTAGTAGAGGCAAAGTATAGTTCATACAAGAGAGAGTGCTTGGTAGTAGTGCAGGCAATAACATATTTTTGATGTCACCTATTTGATAACCGCTTCATTCTTATCATTGATGATCAACCACTTAAGTGGTTGATGGAGTTTAATAAACTTCCAAAGAAGCTTGCGTGATGGAATTTGATTTTAAAGGAGTATGATTTTATTATTACTCATAAACCTAGAGTGGTGAACCATGATGCAGATGGGTTGAGTAGCAACCCATGTCATAGCTAGTAGGATCTGTGAGCCGGCCTGTCTCTCACTCAAGATGAACATCTGATGGCTATTATAGTAGAGCACTATGGACTAAGAAGGCAAGGAACCCGAACTCTATCATACTCCTCCAAGGCTAACACTCCAAGACTCAAGACATTGCTCACTAGAGAACTCAATGAGAGAGAGATAGTTGCAAATGAAAGGATGATGAGTACCTCTTCACCCCTCGTTTATATACTTGTGAAATAGTTACGTACCAAAGTTACTAATTACCGTAGTAACTCAAGTTACTAGACTAAAAGTCAAGTAAAGTCAAAAAGTAGAAAGGAATATCCATTCACTTGGGCATATTCCCCTAAGCATGTGGTCCTATCTTGACCCAACCACTAAGTCAAGGATTCCTTCACATGGGCTATCCTTGGACTAAAGAAGAATCCAAAACAAAAAGGCTTGCGGGCCCAAGAGTTCTCAACTCTTTCCTCAAAGCCAAACACCTAGGAATAATACCAAGTCAACACACTAAAATCCAAAATAGTGGTGCTCATCTTTTCTACTTCCTCTAAAGTAAGGTCCCCTCTATCCTAGCTATGACTAAATTTAGCTAACCATGACTAATATAGAACCATCCTTTATCTCTATATAAATAATATCTCTTAAGTACTTGTAATACCAAGTTAAATATCACAATACCACACACATGCACATATGGGTGTTACAGATTGGAATGCGTTGGCATGGTAAAAGAAATGGAAAGATGATGCCAGATTGACATGCATCTACCTTTTTTATATAAATAGTTTTTGAGGCCTTGGTGGTATCTCTCTTAGCACATAGAAGAGGAGTTGTTGAGGTCATAGATCCAAAGAGTGGAGGTATTAGTAAAAGTCAATGAGACATTCATCATATGTCTTAGTGATGGATTATCTTTGCACTGGAGTTGTGGGTGGCACAGTTGGTGCAAAGGGGAGAGATTATGTCCTTTAGCAAGCCAAACAATTTAGATTAGAAAGCAAACACCTTCTTTGTGTATGGGAGAATGGTAGAGTGTGAGTAGTGTCACTTCCATCTCAAAGACCATAGTTGGTATGTCATGCTCATGAGGAGCTAACACATTTGGATTAAAATGTACATATAGCTTATTCAGAGTCATTATTGGTGGCACAATATGCAAACCAATGTACAATAGTTTATTGCCACATGCGTGGTTTGTGACTAAGTTAGAGCATCATTTAATGCTCCCTCACCATAGTTACACCCATTACCTATCATGGGATTGGGTTACTATTAGAGTTTGGAATTTGCTTGACCTTTACCATTGACTATGAGATATCATCAATATATTTTGGTTATAGTGGAGCACTTCTCCAAGTGGATTGAGTTGGTGGCACTTCCAAACAAGTCTAGTGAAGGGATGGTTACTTGTTCTTGGACTAGGTTCTTAGTCATTTTGGTGCACCAATGGAGGTTTGATTGATCAGGGTACAAATTTCTTGAGAAGGGATTTTAGGTATTCTATGACAAGGCCTTGATTGATCATTGTACTACCTTTCAAGTTCACCCTAAGGCAGATGGCTCAGCAAAGAGAGTGATTCAGATGGTGAAGAGAGAATTGCATAAGTATGGTTTGCAAAGAGGCTACCTAGGAGATTGGGATCTCTAGTTACCTTGGTTGGCCATGGGTTATTGGTTTAGCCTGCAAGTCTTCTTAGTATCTTGCTCTCCTTACTTTCTTCTCTATGGATGAGATTTAGATGTACTTATAGCCATTCATCATGATGCTATTGTCATTTTGGACTTGGATGATCCAGACGTATGAGTGAGTGCATGTTCTCAACGAGCATGGATCTTTTGGAGAGTGATATTGATACCTTTGAGAACTTAGTGATTTCTTAGCATATGGATACCTTACATTATGCTACTATTCAAGGAGGAGGTTATAGGTACTTGATCTATCAATTTCATCTAGGTGACTATGTAGATTTATAGTAGATTATATTGATGACACTTGATGTTACTATAGGCCGCACTATCTTGAGAGTGCATGAGGTTTTGCCTTCTAGAGTCCTTGTGTTGGAAGAATGTGATGGTGTTGTTTGGGAGGATCATGTGCACAATTATGCACCATGCCACCTCCCAAACATTGATGGCACTATGGACCCAAACTTAGCACGTGTACATGTAGGCTTGTGATGTATGTTTTGTGGCTCTTCTAGTAGAACTACTATTATGTTGGTGTGTAATAGTTGTTCAAGAGGATGGCATGTTTGACTTCTTCTCTCACGGTGGTTCCTCAAGGATAGTAGTTATGTCCTAGATGTACTTGATCTATAGTTAATTCATCCTTTAAATGGTATAAATTGCATATAGGTGAATAATGATGGAGCTTGATAACACCCAACCTCCTAATCTTTGCCCACCATAGGTTTAAAAGATTGATGAGAGACATAGGAGAATGGAAGATCAAAGTGAAAGATCACACTGGGACTTTTGAATGAGGGAAACTTCAAATGCCTAGCATGAGCTTGGGCTTTGGTATTTATAAGGAACATACAAGAGCCTTGAGAAGTAACAATCTTAGAGTGCAAGCCAAGCTAATTGTGAAGCTTCCTTCTAGAAGCCATCTACTTGGCATGTAAGCTAAGCTAGTCAAGAAGCTTCCCAAGAAGCTTCCTTCTAGAAGCCACCTACTTGGCATGCAAGTTAAGCTAACCAAGAATCTTTTCATAAGAAGCTTCTTCCTAGATAACACCACTTGGCATGCACATTACTTGATACTTGAAAAGTACTAAGTAGCTTCCTAGATGCTTCTAGAATATTTTTATAATTCTTGGCTAATTTGGCCTATTTACTACTTTGTTAGTCTTGACTAACTCATTTGTAAACTCCAGATCATTACATATTTCCCCACCACTAGTTGGTGACATCCTCATCACATGGAAGCTTCAAACTCTTGGATGGCCATTCATGTATTTTGGAGTTGAGAAAGAGGCACCCAAGTGGCATCATGAAATGGATACCCTTTCTAAAGGACTTTATATTCAATATGGTATTTGCAGCCATGTTGAATGTGACAACGTGCAAAGATACAATTTCATAATCCTCATGATTGTTGATAGGGATGGGAAGAAGAGGGAGTTGGATACAAAAGGATAAGGAAAATAGATTAGAAACAAAGAGTTCAACTTAGAAACATGAAAGACAAAGTGGATTTGCATATAATAATGCAAGGCAAGTAGATAAGCAATAGGATAAATTAGTTGGGTGACATCAAATAGACCTATCCAATTAGGAGCAAGTTTACAAACTTGGGTATCAACTGGGAGGGGTAAGTTACTAGAAGAAAGCATGACCTTATCATCAAGTTGAAAGGTGAGATCACAAGGATGTTAGTACACACATTGTTTTTGATGATTTTGAGCAACAAGAAGATGAGATTTGGCTTATTGTAAGGATTTTGATTTTGTGGCCAAGAAGGTGGAAATATGAGAGATATGAGATGGAGGAGGAGTAAGAAGGGAATCTGGAACAAGTGGGTCTTGGCCAAAATTAAGGAAGAAGTGAGATAGTATGGTACTTGTCTATTTGGAATTATTATTGGTAAACTCAGCAACTGCAAGATATTCATCCTAGTTGATATGGTAAAAATTGACAAAGGCATAAAGTATATCCTCCAAGGTGCAACTTGCACGTTTGGTTTGTCCATTATTTTGAGGATGATAGGCTATGGACAAAGCAAACTTGGTGCCAAATAGTTGGAAGAATGCTTGCCAAAATCTTTTGGTGAATCAAGGATTATGGTCAAAGATGAGTACATGAGGCATCCCATGATGCTTGAAGACATTGGTGAAGTAGATCTGGGCCAATATTTGAGCATCCATTGTATCAAAGGTTAGTGCCAAATGGATTTTTTTACTAAGCTTATTGAAAAACACCACAATTATTGTATGACCTTGCTTTGTCTTGAGCAAGGATGTGATGAGATCTAGACTCATGTGTTCCCATAGGCTACCACCATTGGCATTGTAGGGTACCCAAGGTCTTGTCCATACCCATGTGATTAGTGATTGGTATTGGCATCATGGGCTTCATGAAGACGCACAAGTTGTAGATCATCCTTGGTTGGAACATGGATCTGGTTCTCATAAAATAGAAGGCCTTCCTTGAAGGAGAAGGTGTTGTATTCCTTTTCATGTATTACAAGATGACCTTGTACCATCTAAAATAAGGAGTCTTGATGTAAAGCAATCTCAAACTTGATTTGGACTTTTGAGTCGATTGACAATGTTGTAATTGTCACCATGATTAGAGGAAGAGAATTCAAATCAGGTTGTTGTGATAGGGCATCACTAATGACATGGAACCTACTAGGTTTTTATTCAAGTTCAAGGTCAAAAAATTATAGTTGTTCCTCTCATCAATGATGTCAACTCTTCACATGCTCCAAATGTAATATCTACAACAAGGGTTTGTCATTGATTTGCATTATCACTTGTTTCTCCAAGAGATAATGTCTCCATACTTGGTGGCATATACTATTGCTAGTTATTCTCAATCTCAAGCAGAGTTGTATCTTTCTATGGTGTTTAGTTAGTGAGACACAAGGGCAATGAGATGTAATATATCTAGAAATTCTTGCTACAACATAGCTCCAATGGCAAAGTTAGAAGCATCAAAATCAACCACACAAGGTAGTTTAGGATCATATGGTTGAAGTATGGAATGCTCCTTCATTTTTGGTATTCCATTGAAGCTTGAGGTCTTCCCCAAGAGGTCAATCAATGGTGCGGCCACATGAGCATAGTAATGGATGAACTGTTAGTAAAAACTTGCTAATCCATTAAATGGCCACACTTTTGTAGCATCCTTCAAAGTAAGCAATCAATAATGGCTTTGATTTTCTCCTCTTCCATCTTGATCCTCTCTGATAAGATCTTATGACCCAAGAGGTAACTTCCTTCTACCAAAAGGCACACTTTGACTTCTTGTAGTAAAACTTCCATTGATTTAGTCTTAGGACTTCTCCCATGTGATTTGCATGTTCTACCTCCGTCTTGCTATAGTTTAAAATTCATCCAAGTACACTATCATGTACTAGTCTAACAGCTCATCCAACACCCAATACATCTGATCCACAAAGACTATTGGAGCATTAGTGAGCCCAAAAGATAGAACTCTCCATTGTGCAAAAGGCAATCTTGTGCACATCCTCTCCATCAATGAGAATCTACCTATAGCCACTTTGGAGATCCAACTTGAAGAAGTATCGTGCTCCACTCAATTGATCTAGCAAATCATCAATTTGAGGCAAGAGATATGCATTCTTCACTGTTTGTTTATTGAGCCACGATAATCAATACAAAAGTGAAGTCCTCCATCTTTCTTTGGGACAAATAGTACCGGTGCTCCCTAAGGAATGTACTATGTCATATGAAATCCATCTCCAATAATTATGTTAGAATTGTTTGAAGCTCTTCCTTTGGTGAGAGCCGATAGATTGAGTCTACTCATTAGAGTATTTCTTGGCAATAACTCAATCTTGAAGGGCATACCACAATCAGAGGTGGTAATCCCTTTAGCAGATTATCCAAAAACACATCTACAAACTCTTGAACTATTTGATCAACCACCATTGCTTGATGAGGCGTCTTGCACTCATTATATTCTCCATATGCAATTGGCTTGATCCACACCACAAAAATAGGAATATATTTCTCTATGGTTGCTTTATTAACAAATTTATCATCTTGGGATTCATTATTCTTAGGTGTCTTACTCAAAGGTGCCAAACAAGCTAATCAATAATTCTTACCTTGGTGTTATGCTTGAATTTGTCATCAGGTCCGATCAAATTGAACCTTATGACGTTCAAGCCAAGGTAAACTTAGAATGGCATCACAATGTAGAGGTGTCACCACAAACCTAATACATTCCCAATACTCCTTCCTAATCTTGAATGTAACACAATGTGAGGTATGGAATGCCAAATCCTTTCTACCATATGCCATCATCAATGTACTTCTAATTACTAGTTTTATAGGAATACTTAATTCTATTGCTAATTCCATAGACATGCAATTCTTTGAACTTCAAAAATCAACCAAAATCTTACAACCACAATCAAATATCATACCTTGCAAGTGAAGCAAACTTGCATAGATTGAGCCTTCAATCACATTGGGACTAAGCAAGTTCCCAATAGGTGACTTGAATTCTCCTATTGGGATTCTTTGTTTTCCTAATCATTGCACTCTACTAACTCATTTGGGCAATTTGTTAGGATCATCTATTCTTGAGTGGACATTTAGCAAATACAATGCCCAATTTGGTGATTATAAAAGCAACCACCATTTTATTGCAATCTTTCTCTATCTATAGTGCCAATTGATCTCCATTGGATGACATAAATCTCCATCAGTGCCGGCTCCTCTACCCATATGTAGTGTGTGTGAAAGTTTCGTGAAGGTCAAGATCAAGGTCAAGACCAAGTTGTTGCAACCAAGGAATCAAAGTGCTCAACCAATTGCATGGCTTTCTCCAAGTGTTTAGGCTCTCATATGGTCACTTCTAATTTTGACTTTAAATCCCTCACTAATCTATTCAGAGCTTCACTTTTTAGTATTTGAAATTTACATTACATTGTTTTGAAATTGAGTGATGTAGCTTCTAACTAAACCAATCTGTTTCAATTCTACCAATCTATCTCATACAGCTCACGTGACATTTATAACTTGCTCAATTATTGCACTCTTGAATTATTTCAATGTTGAGATTGGTGCAAAAAATTTTGGTTCACCTTGCCCTACTCAAAATATCCACCATAGTTTTGCCACTCCATCCAATTAGCTTGAAGCTAAGAGAATTTATCTCCGTTCATCTTCAAGACTTGTAGCTTCAAAATAATGTTCACAATAATATTCACAATTTCTAGACACAAAATTATCCATTACGCCCAAGAGATTCTTTCTTTCAATACCTTGGGCTTTGGAAACTAGATTCAGTCTTCTCCTTATCAAAAAAATTTCTCTCTCTACATACTCTTGTTGTTGATGGTCTTATTCTTCCAACAATCAAGCAAGGTGCTTGATTTATTATGGCATAACAATGATAAATTTGGGCATTGCCACCATGGCTACTACTTTATCAAACTACCTACAATTATCTAAGTTAACAAATAGATGTAGCACGTTTACGATTCTCTATAAGTTACAATTGGAAGTACCAAGGGTTCATTGGACAAGGTGATCATATTCAAAAATTTCTACCCAAAATGTGAAATGATGAATTGCATGAAATGATGCTTAGATATTACATGAACAAAAAAATTCTAATGGTTTGGCAGAAATGGGTTTGGTGGTCCATAAATTCTATCCATCTCATTCCTACTTTAATACCAATATAAAAGACAAAGGAGAGAAATAAGAGAATGAAAGATCAAATTGAAAGGTTACATTGGGACTCTTGAATGAGGGAAACTTTGAATGCCTAACATGAGCTTGGGCTTTGGTATTTATAGGGATATACAAGGCTCTTGATAAGCTCCACAAGAAGCCTTCTAAAAGTGATCTTCTTAGTGTGCAAGCCAAGCTAATCAGGAAACTTCTCAAGAAACTTCATTCTAGGAGCCGTCTACTTGACATGCAAGCTAAGCTAGTTGGGAAGCTTCCTTCTAGAAACCAACTACTTGGCATGCAAGCTAAGCTAGCCAGGAAGCTTCCCAAGAAACTTTCTCCTAGAAGTCATCACTTGGCATGCATATTACCCAATACTTGGAAGGTACCAAGTTGCTTCCTAGATGTTTCTAGAATATTTTTATAATTCTTGGCAAATCTGATCTGTTTGCTACTTTGTTAGTCTTGACTAACTCGTATGTATACTCTATATTGTTACAATAGTGCATATTACATACTTGGAGTAGATGGGTATCTGGAGTTAGAGGGACCTACTGCAAGCTAGGAGGTGATTGTAATACTTTAGAGTTTATGTATAACTTATGTGTGAGTTGTGCTATAGTGTATATGTGAGTTGTACTATAGTGTATGATGTTGAAAAAAATGTATGTTGTGTAGCAATGTATATATGTAGTTGTATTAACATTTGTAGCACCAAGCTAGTTTGCTTGGACACAGGAGTGGTAATGTTGGCAATCATAGCATTTTGTTAGTTATTTATGGACTACTTGTTGGTTATGTATGGACCTACTTCTTTGATGTTGAGCATTCTAGTTTTGGTTATGGTGGACGGAGGCCGGCGTGCATCACCTAGAGTCTCTTAGCTAGATTAGGTGTGGCTTGATTGTAATTAGTGCTCTATTGTTGAAAAAGTGTTGAGTGAAGGATCAAGTACAATCTGATTTGAGTGTGATTTGAATGAAAGAATGAACTACTTAATTGTGGCACTTTAGAGTTCATGTATGACTTATGTGCTAGTTGTACCTCTATAGTATATGATGTTGAAAACTATGTATGTTGTGTGACGACGTATATATGCACGCCATTATTCTTACATGTAGGGTTGTTTCCGACCCTTCCCTTCCTTTCCCTTTCTTATTAAGACAATTGATTCTGACCACCATTCATTCTAGTCATATCTTTGTTTGCTTGAGACCTAGTTCCAGGACCTGCATACATAACATTACTCAAGATTTTTGACCTTGTATCTCTAGACTATAAGAAAATTTAGGCAGATCTTAATAAACATATGTACACTCATACACTTACTAGCATCATACTTAGGTGCTTGTTCTAGGTAGAACTAAGATTTTCTTCTATGGAGAGAAAGGATTTAGTGTATTGGATTTAGTGTTTAAGTGTAAAGACACCTCCCTTGTGATTAAGGAATTTTTTTTCACTTTGAGAGAGCTCATATTGGCCCTTTGCTTTTGAGTATGTCAAAGATTACCACTTCTAACACTTTACTAGACCAAGGCGTGTGCGGTTTACATATGATACAAAAGGCATTCACATTTTATGTTGTACCATTGGTGGAGAGCTCCTAAACTTCATGATGCACTATGGGACATAGTAGTTCATATCTTAAGATCCACCCGTTCTTAGGTTCAGATTAAATGATGGTTGGTCTTATAGAGATCTCCTCCTCAGAGGGTGGAAGCAAACATAATCTCATTCGGAGATAGATGACACACCTTGTTTGATGGGATCGTAGCAAATCCACTCTAACCGAAGTCTTTGGTGAGAGCAAAAACACAAGCAAGAGATGCAACAACCATTGCCACAAGTGGAAAGGAAGAATCACTACACACCACAACTCACCTACTACACCTTCCGTTGGCGAGGGAGATTTCTGATAGTCTCCATCAACCCTTTGACAATCTCCTTTCATCAACACTTTGACAATCTCCTTTGCGATGTTACATAAAGGTCCTTACAAAAGACATGAGAACGAGTTATCTGGCCATATTCATTTCTTACTTTCTTTAGTGTATATTTATCACATTAGAGCTATCATAACCATTGGGTCTTTACATTCCTTACTTTCTTTAGTGGGTATTTGTCACATTATAGCAATCAAAAACATATGGTCTTTTCGGTCATGAATAATAATAGGAGCTCGCAACATGTCTATTCCACTCTCTTTCCAACTACCAAACATGTCTATTCCACTCTCTTTCCATCTACCAAACATGCAGTTGGGGCTTAGCCCCATGTTACCTTTTTTGTCTCTCTCTTGTACGGCCTGATGGGGTCTTCCCATCTTTTGTTTTTCCTTCGCGGTCGCCTTTTCTTCCTTTAGAGGATATTTATCATACAATTCAAGAGTAAGTTACTTTGTAAGTTGTTCAGTTTACTTTTCCATATAGGCCTGGGGCCATTATATCCTCCTGATTAGACTTTGTTCTTCTCAAACACACTTAAGGATTTCACATTTTGGATCAGTTGTCGGACGTTCTAAGAAGAATATTTCAGTTTAAAACAATTAAAATTTCCAATCCTTTAATGTGTGACTCCGACAATTAGGTTGTCATTAAGAGAATCCTATATCTAACATAAGATGTCCAGGTCATGGTCTACAGCTGGTACCTAAGTTCCCGTCCTCTGGACTAATAAGTTGTGTCATCGTAAAGGATACCACATACGGTAAACAGTCTATTTGGTAGCAGTAACTTTTATCTTCACAGGGCTATCTTCTGTTCACTGGTACAGATCTAATTTTCTTCCTTACTACATTCGACCAACTTTGGACTCACAACGTACTCCCAGTATTCTCTCCTTCACAACCTGATGATTTTACCAGAGTCGGTTTTGCGCTCTTAACACGAATACGACTCAGAAAAAGCTCTCTGATCCCGTTGTTGGATACAACCAATCAGTAAGTCCGCGTGGTCCACGAGACTAGTGGGTGCAGACCGAGAGCTGTTGCTCATCTTCCTCCGGCAGAGTATCCCTACCTTGGTCCGTTGAGGAGAGAAGTTCGCAAGGCAGATATTTGCAATTGTACTATCTGCACGCAGGGCGCCATCTCTCCACCTGAAGATGGCGTGCAGTAGCAAACAGCGCATCACTTGTAGAGAGGTCTGGTCCACCACTTATTCGCCCCGCGGAGGAGAGAGGTGTGCATGGCGTAACGACCAGATAGAGGAACGGCCCTATTAGAACTTGGAAAGCTGTACAAAAGTTGACCACGCGTTATCCTGAAATTTGACTATGAACTGCACCCACAACCAACGGAGAGAGAAGAAGTACAGTTAAGTGAACCTTTAAACTGGAACAGGACTCCTACGGCGCTAAAGCAAAATGCAAAACGTGCTTTAACAATCCATCCCTTCACAGTGAAATTTCCAGCTACTGCAGAAGCATTACATGAGACAGTGATTCCAGAGAACAAAAGAAAAGACAGTAAAATAGACAAGATTCCACAAAGGTAGTACACGAACAAGAGTCATAAGAATCCCTGAGAACGAAGAGCCGCCATGTTACATTTGTAACAGTTTGTAGCGTTCTCAGCACAGATGTGTTAACCCAAAAGGAACAAGTGGGTTCGTTTTAAGTGTCTCAACTGCCGTCAGCTCAGCCATGATGAAAGAGAAAGCTCAAGTTCACGTCTGAAGGTGGAACGCAGGATGCAAAGATGTGATAACATCTTTCAACTCCAATACAGATGCAAGATCTCGGACATCCTTGCTATGACCACAATCCATGTTTCTCGAGTACATTTACAGGACAGTAGTAAGATGTTAAACATGTATCGATCCACCGATTACGAATCTAAAACTCGATTGGAGATTCTGGGTGGGATTATACTGTATTTTTTCTCGTCATACTAAGAATACTACAAGCTTCTGAAGCCTCTTTAGGTACAGGAAATGAGCGGGTGTACGATATATTACATTCCTCTTCCAAGGATGCCCGCTCGCTTTCATCAACTATATTTTTGTTAAAAGTTTGTACAAAATTCACAAAAAGACGCCAGTTATTCGATTGGAAAAGAGATTCTCCCATCCTCAAAAATGTGAACGCGGCCATTCTAGGAAGCTCTGGGCAACTCATTTGGTGAACGTTCTTCTTGATTCTCGCATGAGCTACTTCATCAATCCGAACGAGGGAATTCTCACCAGCTATTGGCACTCCGTACTTTGCACAGGCAGACCTTATCTGCATCACAAGGTACTCTGGACTACACTTTGCTTCCTCCAGCTGCTCATCATCAGCCATCTCCACACATGGAACAGTGACAAGAGCCCCATTCTTGGCGAACATCTGTACAGCTAGGTCATACCCATCCCGTCCTTCCGCATTGTAGTAGCCAGCAGTCAGCTCCGCGGCATGCGATTTCGTTTTCTGCCACCAATGTATTCCAGGGAGTTTCCCGGCTACAACAACATGCAGGTCATCCTTCTGGAAAATAGATCCGGCGAGGAGCAGCATGCGATCACCATGGCACACAAGTGCCTCAGAATACCAAGAAAGGAAGAATTTCCCAAAAGAGCTGTCCCAAGTCCCATCTTGATCATTAAAAAATGTTGTTTCGTTTGGCCAAGAGTGGTATGATCCTACCCCTTCAGGTCCAATAAGACCCCACTCAGGCTTTCCAACCAGAGAGGCATGATTCTTCATATCTTCAATCATGTACTTGTCATAGCATTGAAATTCTCCAATACCTGGAAATCGCCACAAGTCTTCTGGGAATGAGGGGTATCTCAGCTCACCTCCGGGACCCAGGCCTACAATCACTTCCTGCACTCAGTGAACTTTCAAATATCAGGATATGTACATCCAAGTTTGACACAGATGCTACCCATACTCTGCTTTGAGTCACTCGACAGCAAACCACAACAGTTCTGCAGAGTAGCTCAGAGGCATTCAAAGATCTTATCACGTGAAGGACCGGTAGGCTGCTTACCACAATAGTGTCTCCGAGGTAAAGAGAAAAGGTATGTCGGAAACTTTCCATCAAATCAGCATACATTTGCAATGGTGAACGGCCTTCAAACAAGGCCAACTCATCCACGGCAAGAGAGAGGCATTCTTTGCTTCGGTGACCAGATCGATCAGTGTAGAAGATGTCAGGGTTGTTTTCACCGACATCTAGAACCCATGATGGGAGCGAAACAGAACATGAGTCCCCAGTCATACTTGCCCCATGGAAATTCAAAGACGCCTGAAGTTTGAGACCTGCAGCATTCACCATCTTCACAACAGCGAGGTATGCCGACCAGTCGTACTTAAGAGGGCCTTCTCCTTCCACATTTCCCCACCAGACGTGCATAAGAACGCCATCCACCCCTATGATTTTAAGAGCCTTCAGGCTCGCTTGCAAGGCTCTTGCACGCTTCACTTTGTTGGAGTTTGTCACGGTGTCTGCTGGAATTACCACATAGAGCGGGACATGCTGCAGAGTAAATGTGTGTTAATACTAGATCAATAAGCATATCATGTACCCCGCCAATGGAATCTCAAATGAAAAGCCTACTGGTGCATATGTGCAGTACACAGACTTCCACCAGGAGGTACTTGCAACACTTTCCTTCACATGAGGCTCTTTCAGAAGATCCAATGCTGTACTAGCAAAAGACAACATCCAACGTCACCGAAGCCAAGACTGAAGCTTTCAAGCAAGCGAACGACGTGACCGTGCTCAATAAGAAGCAGACCGCATAGATGCTCCAACTAGATGCTAAAGTGTCTATGCAGGATTCTCACCTCAACACTTCACAAGGAGCAACTTACACTCGTAGTTCTCTCTGTGATGCACAACCCTTATCTCAACATACTCTAAATCTTATCCACATCATTTCCTATACATCAGAGATCAGACCAGGACAGTGTGCGTACACTGAAGTAGCATGAGATCAGAGAGTTCTTCGGAGAGATAACCAGAGCTGAAGATGGAGGAGAAGACAGACGCAGGGCACTTAAGCAGGTGAGTCCATTACTGTCTCGTAATCACGGAGCAAGACAAAAAGTCACATCACTCAGACTCCGGAGAACTAGATTTTAATACAGCACTACTTTTATAACCCTCACTTATCACTTCAGAAATCCAAACCCTTCAATGTAGATCTTTCGTGTTCTCCAGGATAACTGTCGAAAGCAGAGGCCATGAGATAAAAATATTGTCCGAGCGCTCAGTTTCATCCTGCTGCCCCAGAAATAAGAGACGAGAAATGGCTTGTAATGTGCAAACTGGTATACAAAGGTGTACTCACATCTGCTGGCAACTAGATCCAGCGACGGGTAAAGAACGCTCAGCAAATCCACTGAACGTGGCGCTGTTCACTACACTGTCAAGAATCGAGCTTCTAAAAGGATAAAAGTTAAGATAACTCCCGGTTTTACATTCACTTTATATCCGTGACTGCGCTGCTTATCGAGATACTGCATGTCCATATGAGTTGACAAGAAGCTGAATCAAGTTTTCTGTTTAGTTTGGAAGTCAGTCAGTTCATATCAGCTCGACTCCGAAGAGGACGCTCGCGACGCACGAGACCTTGCAGAAGGGATTATAAAAGGGATACAGGCAAGGATGTCCCAATAAGATATCCCAAACTACAAGTAACAGTGGGGACAACTAAGACGAACATCAAGAATAGAAGGATCATTTGAAGCTAAGTAAGCAACGTCCACTACGTTTAACGAGAGACAAGTTCCTTCAAGTCCCAAAGCGATCCAGTTGACGAACGACAAATTCTTCGCCCCAGGGGAGCTATGGGTTAACAGCGATACGATTTTTGAACCACGCCATCCACCCGCTTTCTACATCTTAAGTCCACAATAAAGAGACAGAATACAACCACATGTGAGGTTCATCTGATACTGCAAACAAGAAATTTGCGGCACCTTCCTCTCTAGAATGGGAACATCAGGCACGCTCAGAGATGAGAAACTCAGGCGAGGCAATGATGTGCATAACTTACAGCTCTTTCTACTGGATGTCCGGTCCACAGACTTCATGCAAATAGCTGTTCATTGCTCTAATGGCTTACCTATGTACCACCAGGGCTTGTCAGGTAGGGAGGCTGCTGCTTAACTGGATCAAAAGTTCAATAAAAGTCTTTTGGATCTTTTCATACAATTGGGGGCGTACAGAGTCGATAGCAAAGCAGATTTCTACAGCCGTTAACCACTCAAGCAAGTTCGAGAACAATAATAAGATTTAGACGGAACTCACGTTTTTTCGAAGAATTTCGGTACTTGAAGTTGATGAATCGGGAGTCGGCGAAAAGCGAACGTTATTGTTGCCCAGCATATCTCCTCTACTCGACCTGACTCTCATCCCTCTCCGGCTCGATCTCCTCTCTCCCGTTCCCCAGTGAGACCTTTCTCTAGAAAAAGTAGCTGTGGAGTCATTCCAGTTCGAACCCGTCACCCCTGATGTAATAGGCCAGTCTATGTCCGCAAACGAAGAGGCTACGTGGTACAAGCTTGCTCGACAGGACGAGCAGGAAAGTTGTTTCGAGGCCCTGTGAGAGGTGACAAACCGAGTGACGAACGTCCGAGAAGTAGTAACCTGCTTCGCCGCTCCCAATTGCACGGAAGAGGAGTACAGCAAAACCTTATCGTCCGTAAAGCACTTTGTCGTGGGGAAAACCGTCGCTACAGAGGCAAATGTAGAAACTACAGATGCCATATCTCGCTGAACAAACTATTTTATCATTTGATCGATCTATAGCGTGTCCTCCTCGCGTCTCCTTCCCAACCTTTGGCTCCTCTAATCTTTTCCTCGTAACCTCTTCTTGTGCCAACTGAGTATTCTCTATCCGCCCATAACACACCTGCTTCTCAGCACGCGCCTCTGGTTCACTGAAGCCGCAACAACTTCCACTCTATTCCTTTGCCTTGGTTTCGTTTTCGCTTTCGTTTTCGTTTTCCTCCCTTCCCTTTTCCTTTTCCTTTCCGCTTCTTGTTCTTCTCCTCCGCTTGATCACCAACTCCACCACCGAGCTGAGTTGCTTTGCTTTGCGCTGCCCTCGAGTCCCTCTCCCTGTTCCCTAAGAGTCCGAGTCCAATCAGACAGATGAATTGTCAACAAAAGTAGTATTCTTCTCGACTCTTGACAGCCGCAAGTTGAATTCGAGGTCTAGGACTCCCCGAGAAGGAAACAGCGAGCACAATCGTCGCTGATGCCTCCTGCACTGCCAAAGTGCAAATCTGGCGACCTGTCTGTCCCGTGCTGTTGTTTCTCTGCTTCGGAGTCCGCGGTCGAGAGTGATTGTGCCACAGATCACCACAGATTGCCGACCTTCCCAGCGCTGCACCGTCCGATTGTGGACGAAAAAGTGCTGCTTCTAACGAAATAATCGGGCGAAATCTCATCGGCGCGTCCTCTGGTGATTGATTGCGAGCAGCCCTACCTGGTAGTCCCGATGTTGGGTCCCACTCTCCGTGCGGTGGCGACCACAAAGCGGATGCATGCTGCGCCTGAGGATTTCTATCCATCCGATTCCATCGTTAACCGCACCGGCCGGTTCCGTTACCTTGCCCTCCCGGCACGTCCAGGCGGGACCCGCTCCAGTCATCCACCTCGCCGTGCCCATCCATCGGGATTTAGATATTTCCCCTCCCCCTCCTTTACCAGTCTCGCGTCCTCTACGTAGCAGTAGGTGATGCTCCCGCCCTCCGGTCCCCATCCTCGATTTACCGGGATACCGGCACCTTCGCTTTTTACTCCTTGACGGATTCCTTTTAACTCCATCCGGCAGGCAACATCCGATCAGTCAGGTTCTTCTAAGTAGTCCTATTTTATTACAATAGATAGCTTTATTCATTGACCCCGACACGTGTGAGACTCGACTCTGAACTAACCACGGTTAAGAACCCCATTTCAAGCGCGATGTTTCCAGCCCTGCGCCGTGCTCTATTGTCGGTTGCGAGGTCAGTCGTCCGGTCGTTCAGATTTGATTCCGCTCGAATGCTCAGGAGTTGTAAGTGTCACGATATGCGTATGATCAGAATCGCTCACAGTCTCCAACTGCCAACACTGATACTTACTCAAGGATTCCTGTATTACCGTATGAAGATACTTTTCAGTTAATAATTTATTTTGACAAATAAATTCCTATTAAAATGATGCTACATAAATTTTACTTGAGATTTTTTATTTTTTTTAAAAGGCGATCGCGTAGAAAAAATGAAGGATGGGAAGACCCCATCAAGCCGTGTCCCTTTTTTGTCTCTCCCTTGTACCATTTGTGGATGTGATACACCCCTCTAGAAGTTCAAGGTGGGGAGTGATATCTAAAGGGGACCATGCCCTACACTTTGACATCTTGACTCTCAAGCCTACTAGATGTAGCTCGGTAGTCAAATAGTCAAAAGCCTGTCTAATCTGATCTAAGGACCTATGATGTGTGTATCATCTGCCAAGGAGAGAAATACATAACCTGGCATGGCCAAAGTAGTAGATAGGAGAGCTCTAAAGTGAGCCATGGCAAATAAGTGCCCCCCCAAAGGATCTCCCTGACGTGTACCAACAGCTGACTCCAAGACAATGACTCCTTCTTGTGAACCACCATGCTGGTAGTAAAGGGAAGCAGGAGAGCCATAAAAAGACCGCACAAAAGGAATGAGACTCGCCAAGGATCCACCAGCCTCCCTAAGCTCTCTAAAGATGGATGCACGTGAGATGTTATTAAAAGCGTTCTCAACATCCACCTGTAGGACGACCCACTCCGGATGGATATTTAGGAGTGCTCTAATGCCTAAAGATATAGCCTCACGTCCTCCAAGTGTAGCTACTCCAAATTGATGTGGACTAAGGTGTTGTCGAAAGTGAAAACGATGTTGAAGGACAATGGTACGACTGACCAAATGCAAAAAGATCTCTCCAATAGCAATTGGTCTATTGCCTCCTGTGTCCTTCTCCATCGCGAGAAGTCGACTAGCACCTAACACCCGACTAACGGACATAGGAATGTCTCCTCTCGCTATTGTTGTGGCCACCTGAAACAACTCGGTAAAACCACTAAAAGGATCATCTGCCTGGAAGCAATCTCTAAGGTGCTCATAAACCATCCCTGACAAGCCTCCTGAGGAAAGGCGAGGGGCAGTGCACAATGCTTGTGCAAATAGCGACCTATCAAGACATAAAGGCTGCTTAGGTTGATAATCTAAGACCTCTAGTGGTAGTCCTTCTATTTCTATAGGATGCAATGAGCGTAGGGAAGAGATGGTCTCATCAATAGGACTCGCTATAGACAAAGGGTGTAGTGCTTGTGTTGCTCTACTAAACTCTCCCGCCTGATCCAATGTCCTACATCATCATAATTGAGTGGAGTCTGTGGTATCCTGTGGTGATGCATGTGTCCCAAATCGTGTAGCCCTAACAGACTCCTCCTAAAGGGCTGCCCAATCCCCCGCTCAGAATTGATGAAATCTAGCTGCCACCTCTCTATGCCCCACACGTCCCCCTCTAGCATAACAAAGACACCATCGAAGGAGTAGGAGGAATAGGAACCATGCTAACTCGTCCAAGGGATCACGTGCCAAACGATCCAGTGGTAGGCGAAAAGCCTGTCTACCCTCATCATGGAGTGTGCGGGGTAGCCTATGTGTCGTGTGTATATACATCGCTACACAACATACATTGCTGTCAACATCATACACTATAGAAGCACAACTCACACATAAGTCATACATAGACTCTAAAGTGCCACAATAATTAGATTGCTTACCACTCTAAACTCAACTCAACTCAGATCAGTACTTGATCTGTCATTCTATAAATTGCCAACAACTAGGCACTGATTACAGTCAAGCCACACCCACTCAAGCATAGAGAATTCAGGTGATGCTCGCCGGCCTCTGTCCACCATAGCCAGGAACTCAAAGGCTCAACATCAGAGAAGTGAGCTCTCTAGAGCTCACTTTGAAACTATACCCCCTGGACTTGAGCTAGCTCTAAAACCCTAATGGTCCCGCTGACGGCACACTCAACGGTGTGAACGGTGCAAAGTGACAATGGGCCTCACTATGAAGTCAGTACCCTGAACACAAAATCTGACCGTCGGAAAGTAGTCTTTGAGAAACTGCTAAAATAAATCTAACTACTATCACTAGAACTCTAGTGTCCGAGCATCTACATGTGGCACTACAAATGGCGTGACAGCTGTTGTGCATATATACATTGCTACACAACATACATCGCTGTCAACATCATACACTATAGAAGCACAACTCACACATAAGTCATACATAGACTCTAAAGTGCCACAATCACCCCCCTAGTTGGCGGTTAGGTCCCTCTAACTCCAGATAGCCATCTACTCTAAGTATATGATATACCCTCTAATGGGCAAAGATTAGGAGGCCGTGTGCTATGGAGCCCCATCATTAGCCGCCTGTCTTCAATCTATACCATATAAAGAATGAACTAGCTATTGATCAAGTACATCTAGGACATAACCACTATCCTTGAGGAACTACCGTGAGGGAAGGAGACATACATGCCATATGCCATCCTCGTGAATAGCTATCACACACTAACATAGTAGCAGCTCCACCAAAGGAGCCACATAACATACACCTCAAGCGTGCACGTACAAGTGCCAAGCTTGGGTCCATAGTACCATCAATGTTTGGAAAGTGGCATGGCACAGAATTGCGCACATGATCCTTCCAAACAACACCATCACGTCCTTCTAACACAAGGACTCCAGATGGCAAAACCTTGTGCACTCTCAAGATAGTGTGGCATGTAGAAACATCAAGTGTCATTGGTGCTGTCTGTTGTAGATATACATAATTGCTTGGATGAAATCGACGGATTGAGGGTCTATAACCTCCTCCTCGAATGGTAGTATAGCGTAAAGTATCTCTATGCTGAGCAATCGCCAAGTTCACAAAGGCCATCGGCATCACTCTCTGAAAGATCTCTCTCCCTTGAGAACATGCATTCATCCATACATCAGGGTCGTCCAAGTCCAAAACTACAATATCATCTTGACAAATGGCTGCAGGTAAATCTGGATCTTGTCCATAGAGTAGAAAGTATGGAGAGAAGGATGCTAAGGAGGCTTGCCGGCTGAACCGATAGCCCATGGCCAACCAAGGTAATTGGAGATCCCAATCTCCCAAGTGGCCTCTTTGCAAACCATACTTTCACAATCCTCTCTTCACTGTCTGAACCACTCTCTTTGCTAAACCATCTGCCTCAAGGTGATCTCAGGATGTAGTACGATGATCAATCAAGGCCTTGTTGCACAAGACCTGAAACCCCCCCAAGAACTCTGTACCCTGATCAGTCAAAACCTCAGCTGGTGCACCAAAATGACTTAGAACTTGATCCAAGAACAAGTAAGTTGTCCCTTCACTAGACTTGTTAGGAAGTGCCACCAGCTCAATCCACTTGGAGAAGTGCTCCACCATCACTAAAACATACCAATGATGTCTCACAATCAGCAGTAAAGGTCCGACAAAGTCCAAACTCCAACGGTAACCCAATCCCATGATAGGTAATGGGTGTAACTATGGCATAAGAGCATTGAATGATGCTCTAACTCGGTCACAAACCACACATCCGGCAACAAACTATTGTACCTCGGTATGCATACCGTGCCACCAATAATGACTCTGGAGTAAGCTATATGTACGCTTTACTCCAAAATGTCCAAGCTCCTCATGAGCATGACGGACCAACTATGGTCTCTGATATGGAAGTGGTACTACTCGTACTCTACTATCCTCCCATACATGCAAAAGGTGTCTACCCTCCAATCTGAACCGTCTGGCTCGCTGAACAACACGGTCTCTCTCCTTGGCCCCAACTGTGCTACCCACAACACCAATGCAAAGATAGTCCATCACTAAGACATCATCATGAATGTCTCGTTGAACTGTACCAATATCTTCACTCTTTGGATTTGTGACCTCAATAACTCCTCTTGTATACGTTGAGAGAGATACCACCAAAGTGTAATAGCAAGGGTTAGCCATATGATCTAGATGTGAAATTCAGTTTGGTAACTTCTAGAATGATGTTATACATGATAGTCAAAATAGATCAGATAGAAGTATCACCAAAAGAGTACTTCTACTATAGGGCAAAAACTGAAATAGACTTGAGAACCTTAGAACCAATAGTTAGACATATGATTTAAAGGTGAGAATTGGTTCGGTAACATCTGGAAGGATGTTACACATGATGGACTAAGCAGATTAGAAAGAGGTATCACCAAAAAGGGACTTCTACTAATAGAGTAGGAACCAAAATATGCCTGAAATCTTTGAAGGCAATTTTGGAGGTCTAAACAGATGAATTAGGCCTTGAAAATGTGCATATTCCCTAATGTCTCGTTGAGAGCTTTCCAACGGTACCTTACTCACGTGATTCTGAGATTCCTACAAGAAGATTCCCTAAAAGATTCCCTTTGGTCAAAGCTTGTTTGACCAACCAGATAGGACCTAGACCAGACAAGTCACCAATCCAAGTAAGTAATCCAAGGGTGGAGCTTGCTGACATGTCACCTATCTGTGTCCCTAATCCTATGGTGGAGCTTCCTTGGAGGAGATCCTCTTTGTCTATATAATAAAGAGAAGGTGCTCCCTTGGGGCATCGAATGTTTGAGTGTGCAATCTGTGTTCTCTCTCTTCTCTTGTCCTCGGAGTATTACACAAAGCCTCTGCAAATATACACAAAAAGGCCGATGCATGCCAACCTGGCACCATCTCCTCATCTATCTCACCATGCCAACGTGCTCCGGTTTGATCCTACTGGCTGGGACATGGGTTTCTACTCAACCCATCTGCATCACGGTTCACCACTCCAGGTCTATGAACAACCGTGAAATCATACTCCTGTTAAATCAGAGCCCATCGTGCAAGCTTCTCTGAAAGCTTGTCGGACTCCATCAACCACTTCAATGGCTGATGATTAGTGATGAGAGTGAAGGGGTTACCAAATAGGTAACTTTGGAAATGTGCTACTGCCCAAACTGCTGCCAAGCACTCTCCCTCATATGAACTATACTTTGCCTCCGCTGAATTGTTGGAGCGACTAGCATAAGCCATCACAAACTCCTTCTCCTCATCATCATGCTGGGTGAGCACCGCTCCAAGCCCCAACATACTCCAATCAGTGTGAACCTGAAATGGTCGTCCCTTGATTGGTCTCCTCAAAATAGGAGCAGATGTCAACTTCTCCTTGAGCTCTACAAAAGCTCTCTCCTGCTCATCTCCCCAACACCACTCTTGTGTAAGCTTGGTCAGCTTCATCAAGGCCTTGGCAATGGCACTAAATCCTCTAACATAGCGGCAATAGAATTTTACCAATCCAAGGAATGCTCGCACTCTGCTCATATCCGTAGGCCAAGGAATATGTGCAATAGCTTCCACCTTGGTCTGTTGAACACCAAGTCCTCCGAGATAGATAGTGTGACCCAAATACTCAACTTGCTCGTGGAAGAACCTACACTTCCCAAGATGTAATTTGAGTCCATGAGATCTCAACCTCTCAAACACCTCCAACAATTGTCTCTCATGCTCCTCCACAGTAGTGCTATAAACCAAAATATCATCAATATAGCACCGAGCAAAATCCAATCCAGCTAGGATCCTATCCATGACCCTTTGGAACTCAGCAGGAGCATGCTTTAACCCAAATGGTAAGAACCTCCATTGATATAACACATCCTTGCCGTGAGGATCAATAGCCCAAATGATGTCTTGGACTTATCCTCCTCTCTTATTGGCAACTTATGATATCCCGCTCAAAGATCCAAAGTATTGAAGACCTTTGGATGCCCAATTGCATCAAAAATCTCCTCTGATGTAGGCATGGCATACCAATCAGCCTTGGTCTGTCGGTTGATAGGATGGTAATCTCCACACATCCACCTATCTGTATAGTTGCCATGCATATCCTTCTTGGTTGGCATCACTGTTGCTGATGCATACTCTCCATGTGAAATCTCCACCAAACCAGCCTCAAAAAGGTCACTACTTTGGCTATGAATCAATGTCCTCTCCATATCACTATATCAATAAGGACGTCGGAAAACTAGTGTGTTGCTAGTCAGCTCAACCCGTATACCATGTCCCTTTAGAGCACTCAAATCCTTCATACTGAAGGAAAAACAACTCGTGTGACTCCTCAAGAACCTCCAAACCCTCCGTCTTTCCTCTCCAGTAAGCTTGGGTCCAAGATCTGGCTCCCAAGTATCCTCTATAATTGTAGTAGGAGTGGAAGATGTACTCATTGGCTGCTACACTGGGGCCTTGGGAGCAATAGCATCATGCTCCCGACCACTAGAGGTCCCAACCTCTCTGTGAAAAACTCCTTCCACTTTGGTTGCAAGCTCCACACGTCCTCTAGCTGCATCCCAAGTGGACCAAGGGTGTAATCCAAGTAGCCCACGCTCACTTGGATGGCCTCCAAGTAGACCACTCTCTCTAGTAGCTACTAGATGTGTCCCAAGAATACCATTTCCACTTGGTCCATCACCCCCAACATGTGCTTGAATCATCTCGATAGGCACAGGGCTCACAAGTGTCCGAGTGGTGATGCCTATCAAGTGCATCCTATGCTGCTCTGCCAAGCCAAGGCTCACAATCCAGGTCAAACAATTCAGGTACATAACTTGACCTAACACCTGACACTTGGATGCCTCTGACACTGTTGAAACAATGGTAATACCAATACAAAAACCCATCGCCCGCTCTCTCTCATCAGCGTTGGGCTCCACCAACTGTTGTAACTATGAGTCCCAAACAAGTCCAGGTCCTCCCTCTCAAAAAGCATGAGAGCTTGGGAAACTCATGAGTGTGGGAAATGCGGCTCTAGGCTGTCCAACTAGGTTCACCACTGCCATAGGTGACCTATCAGCCACTACCACTGTCTAAGATTGACGCCCAACATCCAAGATATCATCAACAAGAATGTGGTCCAGTCGCTGAATCCCATCATAAGCACACTGTACAACCTCTCTGGGTAAGAGGTTTGTCCACCAAGATGAAGATGATGAGCCCGTGATCCCACTTTGGCTGCATCTAACAATACAGTAGGTCCCATCCAAGAATGGACCTCATGTGTACTCGCCACCACTCTAGTGTGAGAATCACCCATCAAAGGAACATTGTCCAAAAGGTAAGCTAGAGAAATAGATTGATGAACCTGGAGATGTCGTAGTATCCATAACATCTCCCAAAACACACCAGAACAAGGATCCTAAAGACCCAATCCTCTACTAGTACTAGTATGTCCCTAACATGGCCATCCAGTAATCACCAAGTGAATAGGCCCATGTCTCTCTAGGTCATGCGCCCCCAATAAGGAAATGTCTCATGGTAGGGCCTTTTGGTAACCTCTAACTGCTGACATTGGTAATAACTTTGGATACCGATAGGCCAAGTGTGCCAAATGATGTAGAGAGACTCGCCTAGCAATCTCATCTCTCTTTACATACAAAGTACCTCTGTACTCGTATACCAGCCTATAACACCGCAACTAATCTAATGTTGATCCCACCAAACAACTCCAATAGGCATATCCCCTCTACTGGATACTGCCAAGCAATGAGTGTGGTATCAAAGGCTGTCAAAGCAATCACCTCTAGAGGCTCATCCTCACACTCATCTCCTGATGGTACGAAGGCTCCACTCCAAGCCTATTGCACCAACCAATCTGCATGCTGCTGCAACGCCTCCTCTGAACTCCACAATGGAACATCCAAGGTGGATGGAAAAATTCCACTCGTACTCCAAAGCCAAGTGATCTCCTTTGGTACTGGAATATCCTCTGTATGGGCGTTCCCCTCCAACAAGTCACCAAGCCAAGTAACTGCACCATTGAAAGCTAAAACTGATGTTGTCATGGTCCCGGACTGTAGTGAGCCAAGACTGCCACTATTGAAGCGTACTGGTAGGCGACATACTTGTCCCTCACCAGACTGCCAACCAGGTCTATAAGAGGCTGTCTCCTCCCAATAGTCAATGCTAAAACCCATGGGGTATAACACTGCTCCTCCATCTAGCACATCATATGACTCAACTATTGTTGCAATAGCCTGAGCTCTCACCACTAAGCTATCAGCCAGATGACTAGGTTGAACCTGGACAACAAGCTCTCCACGTGTGATGTACTATGTCGAACCATCACCTAGAGATGTTTGGATCTGAAATGGACACCTCTCCACATCGGTCTTCCATAACTCCAGACCGACAACTGTAGCCTTCCCCAACATAAGGGGTTGTGCACCAGAGTCTAACAAGACTCTTTGTGGTGTATAGACCTTCCTTGAAGGTCCCACCAAACGGAAAATCCTCCTCTGGTTATCCAATAGGACAACACCAGGTGTAAACCGCACTCTCTCAAAGGCCGGTCTAGTTGGCAACTCCTCCAGTCTAGCCGCTATTGCCTACTATAAACCACTGGTTGTTGAATGGATCCCATGCTCTTCAACCAAGTCAGCTTCACTACCAACCACCTCTGCTCTAGTAGTAGGAACTACACCATCCCTACTCTCACACAATGTGGCAGCCAACCAGAATATTGGGGTTGGGTCAACTCCCAATGTAAACATATCACTGGCCAAAAACAAAGGATGCCGCATAATCAGCTGAGCCACCCCCAACATCATGCTAGACTCAGTCTATGTAGTAGTAGGTGGTTGACTAGTAGGTAGTCCATCATGCACTCCATCACCACCTACCACATGGGATGTCTAGGAACCATGGATGTTGTCTGCAATGCCTCATATAGCGTGAAAGACTAGGGGAGTCTAACCTGTCTCCCAACCTCTCCTCTCTGTGGGTCCTACTCCACTCATGCTCCTCTAGGCTCTAGAGCACGTATTGCACTCCTAGTCACTACTGTAGATGCATCCACCTGTGCTGCTCCGCACATGAAGTCCATAGCATCTCTATCACCACCATATGAGGTGGAAGCCTCAACACCCGAATATGATCTCCTCTGAGCAATAACCATACTAGCCAATCTCTGCTCCAATTGCTCAATCCAAGTAGCCATAGTTGTGTTAGAAGTAAGGGCAGGTACTGCACCCCTACTAGGTGTAGATCCTCTACCACCACCTCTACCACCTCGTCCTCCATGAACTGGAGCTCCTCTACTACCAGTCATAGCAGCCCTACCACTCCGTAACTCCGGGTGTAGGTCAAAACACTGATCATTAATGTAACCAAATCTATGGCAATGCTCACACTGCCTCTGTGCTGGTTGTGATGCACCTGAGGTATTAGGTCCACTGCCTTGAGTACACTCTCTCTGATGGTGAGGTCCACCACAAGTCCAACAAGCAACACCACCACTCACTGGCTACTATTGACTCAAAAATGAGGGTAAGGGTCTAACTCCACTAGGCTCTCCACTCGCTCCATAGGGTCTGGGCTGTCCACCTGGTCCTCGAAAACCAACTGGGCGTGGTGCACTCTGCTGCACTCTAGAAGAAATCACAGTCGTGGATGAGGTCTCCCTACCAAATCCAAATGTCACCACTCTCTCCTCCACCATGTTGAGCTCAATATGCTCAGCCAAACCAAAGACCACTGCCAAAGTAGGCAAAGTAGCCTGTAACAACGTAGCATCATGAACTCTACGTCGCAACTCCTTGTCCAATATCTTAGACCAAAACTGGATTGCTTGGGCCTCAGTAACTCCTTGAGTGAAACTGATCAGCCACCTCATGCGAGTGTATGCCTCACATAGGCTCTCTCCAGCCTTTCGCTGGAACTCATGCAAGCTCCTCAACTTGTTAGTCCGCACTCCTTGGTAGTTTTGCCTCAAACAAAAGAAGAACTCCACCATGGGGTTAACCCCGGTACCACACCACCTCCTGCAGCGATACCTCCACTTGTAGTAGCACTATCTCCAGCTAGTGCACCTCCACAAGCTCCACCCACACTACTCGAGCTAGAACTCGTAGGTACAACCGATCTACTCCTAGCCACCGAGCTTGAAGTGATGGAGACATAGTGTGGAGACCAATACATTCTCCATAACTCAATCTCCTCCAAATGAGCTCTCCTGAACTCATGGTAGTCATCCATCGGCGGACCCTCTAGATGCTGAAACAACCTCTTCCATGCCATGAAGGGTGTGAACAAAGTCAGGTTCCGCATCTGCTGCAGATCACACCAACTATTGAACTCTTGGATGAAGTCATCCAACTCAATGGTACCCACTGTACCAGAGTAACGCCTAGGGTCTTTGGAGGCCCCATAAATCTCGTCCATGTCCCACAACAACGGTGCGGACACACCAAGTGCATTCTCAACTGAATCAACTCCTGTGTCAAACTCCAACTCAGAGTCAATCTCCTTCCTCATTGAGACATGAGATAAAGGTTGATACTGAGTGCCACTCCAAGTAAACCCACTACGTACTATAGTGCTTTCTCCTTTGGAATCCCCAAAGAACTCCGTCGTGACAAAGTAACCACAATAACAAACCCGAACCACCAACTGCAACCGCAAGTCACAACCACAAGTGCCTCACCAAGTGCCAACACCACCACGTGCCAACACCAACTAAGCACCACCCACTAATGTAACTCTAACCGAGATAACTACACTAGTAGAAAAGGGCAACTTGTAACATGCCATCATAACACGCACTCTCACGGTCTGCAGGTCATCACTTCATACCTCACCGGAGAGAAACAAAGGTAGTCTGATTGGTCATCACTCTAGCCTCACCACCGAGAGCACACCAGAGCACCAACGCTCAAAAGTCAGGGCACCTCACACAAACGTAGTGCACAAACTGGAAGTAGAGAATGGAGGGGGTCCAATCACAAGAAATCTAAACTAAAACACTCCGTCTCATAACACAACACGGGACTGACTCTGCAACCATTTGGCATTTGACATAAGAGAAGCTCGTATCTAAGTCCTAAGCTACCAGGATCACCAAGAATGGGATCAAATTGCCTCTCCTAGCCAAAGCTACATGTGTATAGATAATAGGGGCACAGTCACTAGGACAACAAGTGAGGGTCGACCAGTTGGCTAGGGCACCAGTCTAGGAACAAGAGATCTAGGGGTCAAACCTTATTGCGCATAATCTAGCAGGAAAGGCAGATTTTGCCAACCAATGACCAAGATCTACTCTAAACTAGCTAGCCTCATGCCAGCAAGCTGGCTTGTTGGCCCTTTTGGCCCTTGTAGGCCTTTGTAGCCTCTCATAGCCCATAGCCCTATGCCTTGAAGCCTCTAAATGCCAAAATCTCCTCCAAATGTGGCCAAAATCTTATGTAAATTCCAACCAAAATCTGACGTAAACCCTAAAGTTGGTTGTTCGCCAAATCCCCAACTAACTTTCTACTCAAGCCAAATTGACAACACGGGTTTTTCCAAATCACAAATTCATAAGAATAGCTTCACAACTCCACCTTCAATTTGACTTTCTGAGCCCAACTCGCAGCAAATTGGTCCTACCTTCACCTCCTGAGCTCAAAATCACAACCACTTCTTGAAATTTGCTCTTTCTTTGCTCAAAATTTGGCAAGCGCTTCTGCACACCATCCACCTAACTACCAAATCTGCATCAATTGAACGAGCTTCTGCACACTAGGGAAACACTAAACTTGAATCGAGCTACCAATTATCCACCGAGCTTGGAGATACCACCAACACTCAAAGGTCCTGCACCCGATTTCCCCCTGACTTCACTTCTTTGATGTAATCAGATTGCTTACCACTCTAAACTCAACTCAACTCAGATCAGTACTTGATCTGTCACTCTATAAACTGCCAACAACTGGGCACTGATTACAGTCAAGCCACACCCACTCAAGCATAGAGAATCCAAGTGACGCTCGCCGGCCTCTGTCCACCATAGTCAAGAACTCAAAGGCTCAACATCAAGGAAGTGAGCTCTCTAGAGCTCACTTCGAAACTATACCCCCTGGACTCGAGCTAGCTCTGAAACCCTAACGGTCTCGCTGACGGCACACTCAACAGTGCGAACGGTGCAAAGTGACGATGGGCCCCACTGTGAAGTCAGTACCCCGAACACAAAATCTGACCGTCGAAAAGTAATCTCTGAGAAATTGCTGAAATAACTCTAACTACTATCACTAGAACTCCAGTGTCCGAGCATCTAGATACGGCACTACAAATGGCGTGACATATGGAATAGACGTGGACATGGAAAACTAGTCTCAAGTAACCCCAAAATGCAACCTGCTTGAGAAGCTAACCACTTCCACGACTCGATCGGTATCCCTGGAACGATCAACGAAAGTATAGAAGAAGCGTGCACAATCCCGAGTGTCATTGCTGTCGATGTGATCGCTCGTCTCACGTGAGCATCCCAAGTGGTCCAATCATAGTCCTTGTGCATCATTCCCACATGGGTCTTTAACCCTTGCGAGGTAAAGCGTCGGTGACACATCGGGCATGGTGTATCCTGACCCGCTCTAGGCGACCTCACATGGGAAGGTGTAGCCATGGCTAGCACAAGAATAGTGATAGTAACACATGTTGCTCCTCTCCATATCTCCACATATATGCAAAACCACAACCCTTCACATCCCAACTCACCTAAGAAAACAATCTCTCCAAACCCTAAAATCTATAAGCTCTCATAACTTTCAATTCCCATCTCCAAAATTTTCAAACTAAATTCCCATGGAATTTAATCATGAAAACCAAAAGATTAAAAATGAAAATTCCCGACCCATCATTCTCAATGTATAATGATCACTCTAAACCCTAAAAAAAACTAAAAATCTTCATAACTTTCTACTCCATTCTCCATAGTCTTCAATCTAGGTACCAAATAGAACCGAAATTGGAAAACGAAAAAAATCTACCACTCACTCAAATGCTACATGCTAGAGAGCCCTCAGATATTATAGAAATTGTCTCACGTCTCTCCCTCTCCTCTCCTCTCCCGTCTCCGCACTCTCCCGCAGCTCCGCAGCTGAAATGGTTTTCGTTGTATGATGAAAATTCTATATTCTAGGGGAATAACTTGTGTTCAATATAAGAGCAGCCCATCCTGATATCTACATATTTAACCAACTTGCTTTTCGTCGTTGAAGTGACAGTACTTCCGCTGCTGGCGAGGTTGGGAAGAAAGCATATCATATGACTCACCTCGAGGACTTGCATCTCGTTGTGGATAGGATGGGGCAGATATTTCAAGTCTTTGCCACGGTAGTAGTGGTGGGGGGTTGGGGAGAATCCAATTCCGTTTTTGTCAGATGAACAATAGATTCTCTCGTCACGCACGAGAGTGAAAACGTACTTTATTCCTCGTTCTCTGACAGCAGAGGTGAGCATATCGGACTTTATTCCACTGATTGATATGAGGCGGAGAAAGATGTGAAATTCCTGTCCAATACTCCTGAGGTAACTCCTGACCCCCCGGAACTACATGTTGGAGTGTTCTCCCTCTCAAAGTTAGCATTTTAAGGGGCCTTCAGCTCGTGTTGACCAGTGTGGTTTACGATAAGTCGTTTAATACAACCGTATCGAAATCGTTTCTTGAGCACAACTCCTTAGGCGATGCTATCTTGGATTTGAACCCTCCACAGTCGAGGGAATATTGCTTTCTTGAAATGATTATCGTTGCAAAGATGAACTCCATAAAAGCGACGCGACGTTTAAAAGTTAAGTGACACGACGAAAAATGCAGTAGTTTATATAAGGGTCTGAAGGACATGGTAATGGTAAGGACGCAAATCTACAAATCCCTCATTACTGATCCAACTCCTTCAAAAAGGGGAGACGGAGGGAGGTGAACACAACACAGCAACTTGTGAAGGTGTGATCAAAGCAGCAAGAAAGCAACCTTTGAAGGTGTGAAGTTGATGATTGCACGTGATATTTGTTGCCGGCCCAGTGTAGTCTCTAGATGAGCCGGTTACAAGCGTAAATTCCCGATCAAGCACAACACGAAACGAGGTCCAGTTGGATCGAAACGCTACAATGTCCTTCAATTCAAGACAGAAACAGCACAGTCGACCTTCGTACCTTTGAAAGTACATCAATCCAAAAGCATGACTTCACCGGGTTTAAGACTTTTAAACAATTTACACACTGTGGTCACATATCGAAAACGGTTTTATAGTCAGCACCTTTCCTCATTACTTTCGTCCACGCACAAAAACATAACCACGAGGCGTACAATACTCAAGTCAGCGCCGCAAATCTCAAAATCTGCTGCTGCTGCCGCCTCCTTGCGAATCCTGACCCTAGCTTTCCAGTCTTCAACAACAGTACTGTTCGTACATTACCTAGTCCAGTCATCAAGACTTGTCGTGACAAGTTCAGAGGTACACATATTTTGCAGGACTCCATATCCATCGTTTCTCAAGTCTCCTGGTTATCGTTAGAAAGTCCCTCTCTTTTGCTTGATGGTGGCCAATAGAGACGACGACATTTGGAGATGGTCTTGGAAGCCTGTTGAACCTTTAGCTTTTCGAGCAATACGTACATAGGCCTTTATGTTCATAATGATGTTATGCTTGCGTAGCTAAGGCCCCTAAATGACCGCTAAGTGGTAAAGGAGGTAGGAGTGCAAAGACAGCCAGGAGGTTTGTGATTGAAAGAATCCTACATATGAGAACATGAAATGAGAGGGCACGACTTTGAAATGTGTCGAATTCCAGATCATAGATTGTGCTTTTCTCGACTGAGATAGAGAAGAATCATCTCGGAAGAAGTTCCACAAACGGAGGCGTTGGATGATTGTATCTTGGGAGTTCAAGTGACTGTTTAGAATTGTTTGATGTGCAACTTTTTCCCATTAGCAATGATCAAGATCCTGATTATTATTTGATAAAGCTCTAGTACTGAATTCCGATTTTCTACTATAAAGCCTTACAAGCATGCATTTGCCTTGTCCAATTCGCAGCTTTCGTGAAACTCAAATTGAAGGTCAGCGAATGCCATAACTTCATTTCGGAAGCATCTCATATCCATAGAATCCAAAACTCAAACGCTAAAACGCGGATGTGGACAAATGAATAGCTAACCAGAGCCACACATGCCTAAACAATCAAGCACATGATAATGCAACTCACTGGTAACTGAGCTAGTTTCCTCTGATTAAAAAAGCAGCTCTAGTAAATAGCTACCCAATTCTTCAGCACCGTGTTGTGACACGACAGTGTGAAGCACACAAACGTAACACAAGCTGCACATGTAAATTGCGAACCAAATAAGTGTTTCCAAGTGTAAACTGAAAATTCCACCTCCTGAAGAGAAGTTGAGCATAAATAGGATAATAGAAGTAGTAAACTTAACAAGAACCTGCACCACCCAATACGAACACCCACGTGTACTCTCGGTGCTCACAGCAAAACCTATGATGAGTTGCAGGACAAGAAGTTCGTGAAAACGGGTGAGGAAAAAAGTTCAGGGCAAAAGAGAGGAAGAAGAAACCTGAAGATTTAGAAATGTCGAGAAATAATGTCATTAAGTGTAGAGGAATCAATCACAGTTGTAGTATTCACATATTATCAATGGAATTCCCCGGAATAATGGGTTGGAGTCCGTTCAAATCAGAGCGCTTTACCCTCATCCGGAGTTTCTGTCACAATGCTGTAACTCCCTACAAGGTTGTCAAAACTAGCAGCTTCTTTAACTCTGTGACAGTGCTAAGTGTATCCGACATTGATCCCTGACTCGGAATGAACCATGTGATGAAGCTGCTGTAAGTCAAATGCAGATTTGAGAGTATATATATCTAATTTACCCTTATCATATTCTAGTGATAAAAGGGGTCCGGGAACGTTGTAACCGGCTATCTGATGATCCTTCAAACATGTGGAGATTGGATTAACAGAGGCAAGCCACGGTAACTAGCGACCCTTCAATGATTTGAGAAAAGCAGGCAAGACTAACTTACCTCCCTAAACTCCCTGATTGTCTCGCTACAGTATAAGATGTAAGGGGCGAATAGAATGGACGGCTGATTAGATTGTACAGCTCGTCCATGAACAATAAATAAGAATAGTTACAAGGTGTAACGAAAGTTTGTAGCCTTGACAAGTTTTGGGATCCTTTTATCGGGCGCTAATTGATATACTGTGAGCAAGTTGGTGCTCCACATAAACAGAGCACCTTTTGATCCTCTGGTGCGAAGCGATAGTTGTACCTGTTCATAAGTCTCAAAGACGTCAGGAAACCTGGTGTACCTTCCTCTCCCAAGCGAGAACTCTACTATATATGTTGACGCACGTGGTCTGGCCATACATAACCCGTGTATAAGAAACAAATTAAAGGAAACAATTTCGCTGACGAAACTTACGTGAGCTCTTCGCCGGCTGCGACGTCTTTGCGAGCAATGAGCATGATGTGGTGCGTCTCATTCCCTTTCTCCCCACCTCGACTTGCTTCCCATATTTTTGCAAAACAATTTGGCGCACACTGCAATGAATGTCAGTGAAAGGTTCTAAGGATTAGGACACAGCGATCAGTCTGGTTTTAGGTGTTACCATTCCATCACTGTATCTTCTTGTTCCCTTCTACATAATGAGATTGCGACCTTGCAGCAGATGCACCCTGATTTGGGGCAGGCGAGACGTCAGTTAGACGGAAACGCAGCCTCGACTCCGAAGTTTACCCTCAAGATATTCAATCGCTCCCGGAGACCACATTGACATAGGACCCTTGGACTTCGAAAACAAAGCCAGACCAACTTCATCCACCAACCAAGTTCTCCTTACGACTTTCCTCTGGTACTCGCCTTAATTTCTTCTCCCTTTTTCCCCCAACATGCTTTCCTTTTTGTTTAACGATCTAAGGGACGATCATAGACCCTCCTGAGGCAAAAACTTACAGAGTGGTTGATAAGCCGTCCAATATTTCCTTTGTCAGTGGCGTCTATGACCAAATCATCGTCGTCACTCACTTTGAAGAGCTGTATTATGAGAAATAACCACAGAAGATATCCACAGGTTAAATAATAGGTTGTCCACATCAAGATATCCACAGGTTAAATAATAGGTTGTCCACATCAAGATATTCATCTTAATGCGCTAATGAAATACAGAACCCGATGTAAACAACCTGGTTCCATACCCACGTCTGACAAGACACGGAACGACAAATTACTTTGAAAGTCAAGACCCTTGTGTCTCTCTTCATATTAATCCATAAAAAGACGCTTACTATTTGTGGGGGTTGAGGTATGTTCTTTTAATTTTCCACTTCTCATAGTTTTATGCTGTATCTTTATGTATAAGATGCAAACAAACAGTTTTAGCTAGCTTCACTACTGAACGCGAATGACTACTTTTGACTAGTTTTATTCGACTATTCTTGAAACAGTAGTACAAAAGTAGTAGAACGATTATCTCCATCCTATGAAATGATGAACTGTTTGTTTTTTTCCGACAACATATGGTCTTTCTTAACCAACCACACCAATTGTACAAGTTTCAAGTCAAGAACAACTTATAAGTATTCCCAGTCTTCTGTTCAGGACTCTCCCTTTGATCATCTCCTTTCTATGTGAAGCCATAAGCTGGTGGCTTAAAATTTTACTCGGGGTTGGCGCGAATGTGTAAGACCAGGTGCGGATCCCTCCTACAGGCGTCGAGCTAGCGAGCAATGAACAGAGACTACAACATATTCGTTCTTCTTAACCCATCAATCTAAATTATACGTATTTCAACTGAACTAAATTGTGCTTCCACTACACTTCTGTCCAGAAGGTCCATTTCGAAAGCTATCCTGTTAGTTTAAATACTTAGAGAGGTGAAATTTCTACCCACTTGACACTATTATACGTTAGAATCTTTGCAAAGTATCGAGCTAAAATATTACTTGGAAGTAAGGTATATTTGTCCATATTACTAGAGATCCAATGCGATGTAAGATTCAACTACATAATGGGGAAAAAATAATCCCAAAAACAAGCATCCATAATGTATACTAAGGACAAAGAAAATTCAATATTCTATTGGGAAACCTGAGCTACTTACATAGCAGTCCTTCCCTTCTTTCGTATATCGTTTCTCTCGCTGATCCGCAATTATGCGGCGTACTCTTTCCCCTCGATACTCCAACACCTGCTTCACCACCAGAACCACAACGGGTTGCCTCATGTTCGCATGATATTGCTTCCGTAGAGCACACTCGATGGTCCATTGTTTGTCGATGCACTAGACGTCCGACGAACAATAGCCTTTCTAGTGGTCCATTTATCATCTAAGGGGCCAAAGAATGGGTAAACCTGAATCTCATGAATGGTCTTGTACTTGTCAACAGTATAAAGGAATAAACAAGAATGATAAGTGATAAATGATAAATGATAAATGATGAGACTTCCAAAAGGAATTCAGAAATTCTTGGAAGAACATCTAAACCTACTAAAATTTGAGGTACCAACAGGCAAAATTTCAAGGTCATCGAGGAAGTAAGAAAAGGGGGTTACACTTCTCAACCTCCTGTAACTAGTATATGCTCACGGTCCAAGTATGTGCTCACAATCATCCTCTTTGAATGTGCAAGCAACTATATTTAAAACTTTGTGGCTTCACGACAGATAAATGAATGACGAAAATGGACTGATATGTATCATCCCCACCACGGATACTGTCATTCTCCCTCCAGTAATTTGTCTCCATCACTCATTCCCTTACAGAGATTTTATTCATCAATCAAAGCCGCGTACTTTTTATATCTATGAGCAAGGTACTCAACTTCCATTTCTTTCACCAAACTTGGCGAAAGCAGCGAAGGTATTACACTGAGACGTAACAAACAGGAGCAGAACTGCATATCACATCGCAGGGTATAGGAAAATAAGGACAGATGCCGTTCGAGGAACGGGAGATCCAGAACTCATTGAATGCAAATGAGATGCATGATATGGAATATATACAAAACAAAGTCAAAATTAGTATAAAACCTGGAAAAGAGATGAAATGGATACAACTGATCGAATGTAAGCAGAAGTAAACGCAACCTAGAAACATCTAAAGAGGAACACCCGTAAACAAGTAGCATGCATCGAATAAACGTTAACAGATAAACAGGACATGTATACACTGACGGGATATTGACGACGAAACGAGCCAGAAGAGAAAGATTCAGTTAAACTGAAGTCGGGAATCGAGTAGAAGCCTTGAAATCGAAAGTCGTGGAAGATCCGTGAGACAGACAGACGGGTATGCGAAGAAAGAGAATAGAAGCCGGAGATAGTTGGAGTGGAGCGCAGTGTGAGAGAGGGGAGTAAGTAGTTATGGCTGAGAGAGATCGCAACTGAACCTGGTTTGGGTACGAAGAAAGAAGAGTGGAATCGCAATCACTGGACCACTGGACTGGACACACGGGACACATCGCAGGTTATGAGGAAATGTGAACAGAAGCCGGATATCGCAGGATATGGATATGAGGAGACGAGCCGTTCAAGGAACGGGAGATCCAGAACTCATTAAATGCATTTGAAGTATCGATGAAATGACAATAAAAGGAAAGCAGAACTGACTAAAAAATGCATGCGAAAAGGAGATGAAATGTAATTCATAAATAGCATGTATTATCAAGCATCGACCACATATAACTACGTGTGGAGAATCTGTCAACCAATGTGTACTAGGAAAACGAAGAGTCAACTCATATAAAGAAATCGCGAAGTAAGCGAATGTGAAACAATCGGAAACAAACTGAATGAATCCACAGGAAATTGTAAGCCGAGACTAATACAGAAATGTACAATCACGTAAAAAACTAATCGCAAGGTAAATGGAAGGTAAACGTAAAGTAAAGCATATGAGGAAGTATTAAACCTCGTGTAAACGAAGACCGATGAGCCGGACATAGACTTATCAGCAGTTTACGAACGAACGTCAGGTAATGAAACAACATATCGAGAAACGGGTAGGAACCGTGAAGCGGACCACATTAGGAGTTTTGGTTGAGGAAAGTTGGAGTGAAGCGCAGCGTGAGAGAGGAGAGTAAGGTGTTATGGGTAAGACTGATCGAAACAATCACGGGTTTGGGTATGAAAAAGGAAAGTGGAAATCGTTCAGAGAACGGGGAAGTAGAGCGCAGTGTTAGAGGACTGGGTAGAGTATATTGCAGCATGAACACATGAGTCCGAAAACACTGAAACAACTGAAGGAAGCAGAAGGCGGTCGTAGTAAGCCTCCTCAAAAGCACGTACACCTTCATCAGTGCCAAACGTAGTGCCGAAGTAGCTGAGCGAATGTCAGTACCCCTCGAACCAAGTTTCTGTTCGAAAGCTCATGAGGGCCAAGGCAACAGGATATAGCAGGATATTGAGAAATGAGGACAGAAGCCGTTCCAGAACTCCTGGAATGCAAATGAGATCCAAGATATGTGATGTATACAAAAAGTGCGCAAGACGAAATTAGTGTAAAACCGGGAAAGGAGATGAAATGGAAACAACTGATCGAATGTAAGCAGAAGTAAATGCATCTACAAACAATTAAAGAGCAACACTTGTACACTAATAGCATGCATCGAATAAACGGTAACAGATAAACAACGCATGAAGAGAAAAGAAAAGCTCTACGGGGAGACGACGACCTAACGAGCCAGACGAGAAAGACTTAAGTTCTTCTGAAGTCGGGAATCGTGTAAAAGCCATGAAATCGATAGTCGAGTCAGGCAGACCGAGAGTATGAAATCGCTCAGAGAACGGGGAAAGTAGAGCGAAGCACTAGAGGACTGGATATAGTATATCGCAGGATATACTCTATCCACTCCAGTAGATTTATTATCCTCTCTTAAAGCGGAAAGATATTCCGTTGCCTAGGAATCCAGTCAGAGATGATATCCTGAATATGTTTCGATCTTCTGTTCCCATGTTGGACACTCTTTCAGCACTACCCAAGACCAATTCGTTGTCTCCTCTGTCATATGACTTGCTCTCACGTTGGACACCTTTTCAGCACTCCAAGACCTATCCGTTGTCTCCTCTGTCGTATGACTTGCCCACAGACCTTGCTGATACTAGCTAACATTTGTTTTGAACAGCTTATAGCAGTATCTCCCCACTACCACGCAGTGTTAAGAAACTGTTGATAAACCAAAAGCTTTCCTTCGCTGTCGTAGAGACGAAATCGATTCCAGGAGCCATCACTGACACTAACCCAAAGTCAAAAGCAAACTTTGCCTCTGATCATTCTTTTCCAGTGCATGATGAAAATTGTAGACAAGTTTGTAATTCTGTGGTCTTGTGACTATCTTGGACAGGTCGACCCCGGATATATGATGCTTCAAATGTCATAGAAGAGAAATCGTAACGGCCATAAATTATTTTAAGGAAGACCACCTAACCACCTCTTACAGCTCACAACTTCCAAACATCCTAAAATTGCACACAAAAACCCTCAAAATGCATTCATTTTCGACTCTTATTTTCATATTACCGAATCCATTACCTTCCTCAAGACTGCTACCCACCAGAAATCTTCTGTGTGAACATGCAGTTTCTCTACAAGAAAGTTTGTTCATGGACTTGGATATTTGTAAATCAATCAACTAAATAGATTTCCCGGTAAAGCTCTTATGTGGCCTCAATAATCTTCAGTTCTAGCACCTTTGAAGCAATATATAGGTATATGAGAGCAGAAGCCGTTCTGGGAACGGGTTATCCAGAACTCATGAAGTGCAAATGATCGATAAGCAGTACGTACATGAATCACCTTTAAAGCAATATATATTAGGAAATGAGTTTAGAAGCTGTTCGAGGATATCTTTAAAGTAATATGTTAGTTGTGATAATCTCTAGTTTAGTGACTAGATACATGACTAGGCTAGATACATGATTAGGATAGATACATGATTAGACTAGATATATGATTAGACTAGATACATGATTAAGGTGAAGTGAGGGCGCAGCCTCAATTAGGGCTTTGCAAAGCAACCTGCTAGAGCTTGCTTGTGCATATATATGAGTGCTCTCTGCTCATGTTAAGGTAAGTTCTCATACAAGGATCATTCCCAGCACCTTGTACCTTGTGTTAGGGTGTGTTCTATGCTGCTTCCCACTGGGGTACCTTTCATGCTGCTGTGTACTATCTTTGAAGGCTCTGAGAGAGAGTGAGTTGAATATTGCTGAGTGCAATTAGGAGTGTCTACTCTGGTGAGACTAGGAAAGCTGAGTGCTAGGATGTCTGATACATCAGAAGTCAGAATGACTGAGGATAGACCATCTACTTCAAAGACTAGGAAGAAAGGTTCTCATCATGTGATGAGAACCTTTCTTCCTAGTCATGATGAGAACCTCTCATGATGTGATGAGAACCTTTCTTCTTGGGGATAGGAGCCTTGTGTGCCTTACCTTCTGCACACCCAATGCAGAACTCGAGTTTTCCTTTGGGATCCAGTTTCAACCCATCCACTACCTTCTCTAAAGCATATAGGTTTTGCACTGACAAGTGCCCTAACCTCGAATGCCACAGATGGATATCATTTCTGTTTTCTGCTACCAATGCAGAATCAGAACAATCAGCTTCCATCAACTTGAACAGCTTCCCTCTGGCAGTGCCATATCCAAGGACCAGCTCTCCTTTCTTCAAAGTGCATTGATTTCTGTTGCTTTCAAACAGAACATCCACTCCATGCTCCATGAGGCGATGTACTGATATCAAGTTCTTGGTGTAATCTGGAACATAGAGCACATCTTCCAAATAGCTCTTACAAGAACTTGTGTAAGATCTTCCCATGAAGGCTATAGGAACTTTGCCAGTTCCTAACACTGGATTTAGAATCCCAGGTCCACAACGAACACTCTTGGGAATCTTCAGAGGTTGAAGAGTTGAGAACAGCTCCTTCTGGTAACAGATATGAGAGGTGGCTCCAGAATCCAAGAACCATCCAGAACTGTTTGTGGACAACTGCGATTCTGCCAACATTCCACAATCTAGCTCTTCTGCTGAGTACCCCTCCTCATCGCTTTTTATCTCATTGCACTCCTGTGTTGTAAGCTGAACTCGGAAATTTTCGACCTCTTACTGGTTGAGGTCCCTTTCCTACCTTCTTCAGCTCTCTCCTTTCTCCTCTCTTGGGACATATAGGTGCAACATGACCTTTCTCATGACAGAAATAACAGATCATGTTAGCAACACTACTAACCCCTTTACCAGATTTACTCACTCTGGATTGCTCTGGTTTGCTCACTCTTCTATCTGGCACTCTCCTTGACTGAGAAGAAGCACTGAACAGAGCAGAATCTCCCAAATCATTAAACTTCATTTCTAGGTCCTCTCTGTCTCTGCTAAACACCAGCAATCTGTTTATCACATAGTCCCATGTGACAACTTCAACAGGTAGAACTTTTAGAGCTACTTTGATAGGCTGGTAGCTTGGAGGGAGAGTCCTCAAGAGATGGTTAATATCATATTTCTCTGTAAGGGGACACCCATCCTCCTTGACACTCTTGAAGACCTTCTGTAACTTTGACAAGTGCAAAGTAAAGTCTTCACCATCTGCAAGTTTAGTGTTCCACATCCCATCCCAGATCCTACTGGAACTTTCCAGTCTCTCAACAGAGTAAAAATTCTTGAGTTTGAGCCAGATCTCCCAACTCCAAGCATAAGTGTCTACTAGGTCTCTGACTGGCTCTTGCATAGCCCTTAGCAGAAACCTCCTAGTAGTAGAATGCTTGATTCTCTCCTCCTTGTTGAACTCAAGCTCATCTATATCATGAGCTTCTAATGCCAAGTCCAAACAGTCATAACTGTCTAGGATACACTTCACATCCAAAGCCCAGGCTTTGTAATTAGTGTTTCCTAGTTTCTCTAGTTCTCTGAGTTCTCCTATCAACCCCAATGGTGATTGTGGGCCCATAACCTGATGAGAACCTTTCTTCTTAGTCTTTGAAGTAGATGGTCTATCCTCAGTCATTCTGACTTCTGATGTATCAGACATCCTAGCACTCAGCTTTCCTAGTCTCACCAGAGTAGACACTCCTAATTGCACTCAGCAATATTCAACTCACTCTCTCTCAGAGCCTTCAAAGATAGTACACAGCAGCACTCACGCAGCATGAAAGGTACCCCAGTGGGAAGCAGCATAGAACACACCTTACACAAGGTACAAGGTCCTGGGAATGATCCTTGTATGAGAACTTACCTTAACATGAGCAGAGAGCACTCATATATATACACAAGCAAGCTCTAGCAGGTTGCTTTGCAGAGCCCTAATTGAGGCTGCGCCCTCACTTCACCCTAATCATGTATCTAGCCTAATCATGTATCTAGTCTAATCAGGTATCTAGCCTAGTCATGTATCTAGTCACTAAACTCGAGATTATCACAACTAACATCACAATATATATCAAGAATGCAAGAATACAAGAATATATACATCAAGAATACAAGAATGCAAATTCGTGCTTATACGAGTCATCTTCTTTATGTTTCTAGGGACCACATGGGAGTACGATTCATTTTCAAGAGAATCATTCACTTTAGTATCTCACGGACCAGATGCCCTGAATTGTTTCTCATTTGAATCTTTTAAACATCACATCCTTGGTGGTTGACGTTTACACCATCCACTATAGAGGTGATAATATCCTTAACTTTAATCTCATGTGAGAGATTTACTTTGCATGCTTGAAATGTTGCCACGATATGATTATCACCATTAGCCTTCACCATATATTCGTACGAACGGCAATTGGTGAACAATATAGACAACTGGTAGCATTCCTGAGCATGTTCATCGACTTTTGCAAAGATGTCGATACTATATAGTTCATTGAACTTTTGGCAGATTATGGTCGATAGTCATCATAGGGGTCCCCGAGGACCGCGGGATGTGGTATCTAGATTATACCAAAGATTTCACCAAGCACTTGGAACTAAATTTGTTAGCAAAGTGCTTCGAAGATCCTCTGCACCCTAGGTGTGATCCAAGGATACTCAACCTCCCCTTCTCCGGCTTCGACGCAAATTTACACTTCTTTGTTTACCTCTTAGACCTCATTCTTTAGATATCCATCGAAGGACAGAGACTACTAACCACTTTACTCACAGCAGAGTTTAAGAGACCCCTCACTGGGTGGCGCAGTTTATTATCCATGTACATACCTAATTCCGGCTCCCTTGACCCTGAGCATCCCATGAAGCTCTGGATATTTTATCCCATTATATCCTTCCAGAGTGAAATGTTACCCAGTTTGACAGACATAGCGTGATACATACATGTGAAAGATGTAGATACCCCCCCTGCACAAGTTTTTAGACGTTTGATCTGAACCTAAACCCCTCAGTTCGTACTTCTGCGTAGGAGAACAGACTAAAAAGGACCAAAGGGTTTACAGCAACGTGGTACCTGATGCGTGCACTTATGCACGGGGCTACGTCCATTTAGCAAATGAAATCGAGCTACGCAGAAATTTTACAGAAGTAGTACAATCGCGCTTGCAATAATAATTAGACCACAAGAAAAACAGAACAAAAAACTCAACGGGGCTTCTTACAGGGAAGAAAGGTCACGGGACTAACCGTCTCTCCTTCCCGAATGGCCCGCCGAGCGAAAAGACCCCACCCATGTATTCCAGATTTTCCAAAACAAACTCGTTGCTTTTCTGTTGCCTGCATGCAGGAAAGATACTCAAACCTTATAGAATGAAAATTCCGTTCCGGAGACAGCATCAGCAGAAGGCATCGAGATCAGAGGAATTTGTAATTAACGAAAAAAACAACCGACAAATCTATCATATGACGGTAATCATGGAAGATGTTCTGTTTACTGCAAGGAATACCTGAAGAAATGCTACACGGTCTTCGACTCGCGGTACGTCCACGGTGTCCAGCTCGGCAAACTCCTGCAAAATGTACAAACAATGAAGAAGCTTATGTACATATCACCCACAACTTAAAGCTCCGCAAACTCCTCCAAAATGTGCAAACAATAAAGAAGCTTATCTACATATCATACACAACAGAAAAGGTTGTTGACCTGGCACTGCAGGCAAGTCCTCACACCCAATACAATGATAAAATAACTGGGGGATTCGAGAGGATAACAAGCAAGGCAAACTTGCTTGCTTACAGTGGAAATTGAGTGGTTCCGCCGTGGGGTCACCCATTGTCCTCTTCTTCAAGCTTTCAAACAAATAGTGGAGGTAATAATGCAATGAGGGGCACTGAAGAAGGTTAAAAGCAAGCTGAGGGTTTCAACGTGGGGTCACTCAGTGTTCATCTTCTTCAGGTTTTCAAACAAATAACGGGTGTAACAATGCAACAATGCAACGAGAAGCCCTGAGGGAGATTAAAACATCCTTCTGAGTCCCGACAAACCAATTAACCTCTTCATGGATGTCTTCGGGAAATATGAAAGAAACTTGATCCTGCATGATATGAAGAAAAATTGCGTACTACCGTCGGACACTTCCATTGAGGGATGTAGGGAGAACTTTGAGAACAATAAACGGGCTACAGCTTGTAGTTGATGGAAGCTCTTTGGAAGAATGAAAAATTCTGAAATTAATGAGATCCTAGGGAAGCTTATGAAGAAAGAACGTTTTCTTCACAAGCACAAGCTCGACAAGAACATGAATCTGTCCAAAGTGAATATATATAAAGAAGCAATTGCATATTTTAAGTTAAAGTGGAGCTTGGAGATGGAAGACGAGGAATTAGTAAAAGAATGTGGATTGCACGACGCAGAGATATTGCATGTATGTAGCAATCTTCCGGTTGCATATTGCAACCATCTCAAAATTGGGAACAACTGAGTTATAATTCCCCATGTCAGTGAGAGGCTCCTCACAAAACTGTACAATGGGGTCCACCCTGAAGGCATTCAAAAGAGAAAACCTTCGATTCTAACTCATGTTTGCACACATGTTACTACCAGTTTATTGCCTCTATAGATTTATCAGCCAGCGATTGCCATTTTTAACTTTAACTACCCTGACTTGCCAGATTGGACCAAGTTTGATTGTGATGTGTGTTTGAAATTTATCGCCACACTGTTCAGGTTCCCTTTAACAGTTCCGATCATTTTTCTACTTTGATCGAGAGTTGGAGAATCAATAATGACATTCCAATCAGCTACTGATGATCTCGACTTTTCAAACACAAAAACTTTTTGGAAAGCTTATGAGTGTTAGAATCTAGAATTGATTATCAATGGACAATTTTGTTAATCTGAGTGTTGATCCGTGTGTTGATCCAAGTGATCTAGCTATCTAATATGTAGGATTAGATTCTAGACTATTAGGCTAATACTAGCCATAGGATTTGAATAGTGCCTGTTCATAACTGAACAGATCCTATGTTGCATTATGTCGAGAGTCACAGCCCTTGACTCTTGGGGCTCTTACACCTTCTGGTGTGAACGTGTACATATGGTATTTAAGCTATGAACTTTGTATCTCATATTATTCCTGATGCGCAGCATCCAGAGTTTTGATCTTATACTTTCGTATCATATTCCCTTAGTGTATTTTCTCACAATGGGGATCTGATGATGGTCAAGTTTTCCGACTTGTAAGTAAATTCTCCTTACATGATTTCCATCTTCTAATTTGATACAAGGTGTAATCAAAATGATCAAAATGATCATTGGTCAAAATGGTGTAAGGCTTTACTCACAATGGTGTTGCCTTACCCACGAGCATGATGTGTGTGGTAATTCCCAAGAGATTTCGAAGTCACATATCTTCACGGGCATTAAACGTATAGAATGGATGGTAATTGTCTCCAGTTCCTCAGAGGCGGCACAACGGGTTCATTCATGAAATCCACATCAGAAGCTTTACCACCGACAATTTCAAATAAAAGAAGAGGTAGAGAAGGATTGAAGTGCAGAAAGGGGAAGAAAAGACAGTAAATTAAGTTGATATGTTCTCACTGAGTGAGAACTAATTGGTCACTTGTTCAGAGGAGACACTCAATGATACTCCTCAAGAGAAAAGACTGACTCACACAACAGAAATTTAAGGAAGATCTTAAGGAGAAGCTCAAACGCAAGAAAATTGCGGGAATCAACTCACTCTGAGATCATGGATAGTTTCGGTAGAGTTCCAGCTGATGCCCATGATCCTGAATGGAACAGCTTCTCTGCTCCTTTTCTGTATGAGCAAAGAGAAGAGCTTCACGTCAGTCAATAGTCACTAACCACTCAACAAGCATTTCTTGAAGTCAGGCAGTTAAGGGAGACACAGAAGAATGCATCAGTGCACACAAAAAAGTCAGTCCACTCCAGCACTACCGTGTACTTCAGAACTCTCTGCTGAGGGTTGTATGGCTGGCATCTTGAGGCGGACGAGAGTTCGACTGTCTCCATATTCTCCGGGGTGGTAGTATCTGGACTGCTGGTGGCATTGCCGGCAGCTAACAAACTGACAACGCTCTCTGTACCTCTCGCATTCACGTGGTCACTCTTCCCTGTCACCTTTCCTTCGGGTGACCTTAAAAGGAGAAATGCCTCGGGATTTGGCGTCCTGCAGATTCAAGAATTCTACTTTAGATTATGTGAGTATAACACATGAATTGACAATAGCCTGAAATCTCAACCCATTTCCTTGCTTGCATGTAATAGTTTCATGGAATCATGAATTATTTCCCATCAGTAGTTTCCAGAACAATGAAGCCAGATTATGTGATGGTTATTTCATGCTTATTTGAATATACCACAAGTTCGTGCAATTTGCACATAAACGTAAACGACAACCAATGTCTCATCTCCACCGCTTACATGTGAGTGGCGCAGTACGATACCATCCGTGTCATGGGATCCCCACTCTTGTTGTTTAAACTTTGGATCTGGAATTCCAAATACAGCCACAACTTCCAAGTAAGTTCTAGAGACAGTACAAAAACCATGTGATCCACAATACGCAAAATCATCCGATAACCCTTCTTACCAGTTTAACGAAACCATCAAACAACAGGTAGGCGAGGGTAGAATCGCCTGGTAAAGCAAGCTAATTCACGGCAATGTCTGAGAGACAGAAGGTCACATCTGGTTACGACAACATTCTGGCGCGACACGTGTTAAAATATGCCATCCCTTCGTACCTCCATGTGGTAGCCTGCTTTGGCGGCACAAGTAGTGTGATATGATGTACGACACTTCGCGCAATGCGTGCAAGCTCCATGTACCTGCTTACAAAGTGTGCACGTCTTCTTGCACGAAGCCGACAAGCGGAAGGACCTCAGATTAGACACCCACATTTAATGTTACGCACCTAGCCCAGCATTGTCCGTTAAAGATCGATAAAGATATTGCAGTCCTACGCTATCGCATCAATTGTTATATATCATCGTCATTCAGAAGCTGTAGCACAGTCAGATGTTGGCCCGAAGCCGCACAAGCAAAGATTGTTATCCGCAAAGTAGTGATGCTCACGAATACAAAGGAGTCTAACGAAGTTGGCGCATTTTAATTTAAATATTGTGTGCCTCAGTGAGTTCTCCTTCTTAAATATTGATTCTTCCCCCTTGAGGGGCTACTCATAAGTGGAAGGATGGTCCTCAAAAACATAGAATGATTTGAACACCAGATTCGTCAACGAATGTAAAAAGCAGAATACACCAACCTCTCGGAATCGAGCAAGAGGAATGCTAGTCAGGCCATCTGCTGGCTCCATACGAGTAGCATCTTTGAAGGTCATTTCCCGCATGAACCAGGCACAAATAACATGTACCCACATACTAGGTGTTGTTGTTGGCTTGAGTGCGCCACCTGTGGATTTACATTGGTTCACCATTCACCGTTTATGTCAGCGGACACTTGACAATTATTTTTTGAACCAACTGAATCAGTCGTAGCTGACGACACAATTTCACACAACTTGTTCATGCTCCTTACCTTTTACAGGGCACAAACAACACTGACGCTCAATTTCGGGTGTTTCACAAGCTCTACAAACCCAGGTCCCAGGACTAATTTCAGAGGCCCGCACCCCGTAGCACTCCTCGTGTACACAAACTTGGCACCTGAAGCAAATACACAAGTGAAGGTTAAGGATATCATGCTAGCGAGTATTTGACAACCTGCGCTTTCTCGGTGTCCCGGGAACGAATATATTACAGGTTGTCCTAGTGTATGATTCAGCAAGGATTGGACCATGTAGCGAATATCCAAAAATCAACGCTTTCTCTGTTTCGCAGGAACGAATGTGATTACAGGTTATTCCATTGCTTAACTAAGCAAGAATCAGAGCGTGTCCACCAGACTGTGTCCAGGAGATCGAGCCTTCACATCCATGTAGGTTCGAAGGAGGTTTATGAACCATCCTATACAAGTACGTACCGTTGGCAACTAAGCTCTAGTGCTCTGCTTCCCATTGACACGATGTCTAAGTTGGCATGACAAATTAAAATGCATCCGATCGCACGAAAACATTCTCACATACACAGGTGACAAACACATAATACAGCTTCTCAAATACTGCTGTACAACATACATACCAATGAAACTACAAAACTTTACCTATCCCAGAACCGGAAAGTGGAATGGAAGGACAGTAAAGAATTAGGAAGAAATTGGACAGGTTGTTCCTGTAAAAGAGATGTTCTCAAGACAAAAGTGACTTCTCAAGGTAGGAATCTAGTGGTATACAAACTCGCACTAATGAGAAAAGACGGACGGAATTGACTCGAAGAAGGTCGTACCTGTTGCAAATGATCATTTTGTTGTAGTCATAGTCTTCAACCCATCGGCAAACTCCGCATCTTTCTGCCGTCCAAGTATGTACCACAGGATCGTATGGAACTGTAAGCAGAAATTGACCACGTTTAAAAAATTCCGCAGAATATGGGATTCTCAAGCAATAGAGCATCATCGATTCAAATCTGATGATATTTTGGCTTGAGAATGAGCGTTTACCGCCCAAACAAGACGCAAGTTCTTCGTGCCGCACTTTCGGGGGAACCCAGTTCTCTGGTCCATTATAAGCAAGGCCCACAGCACCTGCAGTTCTCAAGGCCTGAAGCTGCAATTCCGAACAACACCAGTGAGTGGAACAACACCCGGAATCTGGCGACTAGAATTATGCGACCTATGACAGATGTAATCTCGAATTCGTAGTGCATGAAATGACATCAATCATTAACCGTGGCTCAAACGCCCGTTGCATATGTATACTGAGAGGCATATGTCTTGGTGCACTTGCAAATTCTCCGATATAAATTTATTCCTCCCGAATAAGGAAATGGACTCTACGTATTATGCCAACAGTCAATATTCCCGTCTCCGCAATCCATGCAATTCTCTAAATCTAGCCAGCGCTAATTACACCACAAAGAAATACTGCTACAGTATCTGGTTTCAGAGTTCGGTGCGATTTGAGGTTCCAAACTGCTTTAGTAAAGGGGCGATGACGATGCACCGGCGAGAGTTTGTAGAGGACATTTTGGACTGACCCAATGTAGCAGAGGTTTCTGCAGACTTTTGACTTTGATGCTCTCTTTCCACTTTTTTTTCCGACACCCTGTATGTTTCTCCCACTCGGACGGACGCATTGAGCGCCCAGATCCACGACAATCTTTGCATTTACATTTAATCCTGTCAATCCAATTATAAGGCTCGGTTAGCTGTTTCAACACAGTGACGTGATAGTACTCATGATAGTCACTTACACTTGTAAATATGACGTTCCCGTTGTACACCAATGTACGTTAAAGTAATCAAGCTCGCTGAATCTTAGCAATACGAATGTAAAAGTCAAAAGCTACAAGTAAATTGCCTTCAGAGCGGAAAAATTGAACTGACAGACGAACTTACTCATGAAGGCTAGGAAGATAATTTCCGAGGACCCCAAAGCAGATAACTTCGAGCGTCTCCGGGATTATGGATTGAGTCGATGGCCCAGCAACTCTGCCAGCACACAGCTCAAGTAATTGTGACAGAAACAAACGTAGCTTTGACGATAACTTAGTGCTCTTCCAACCGAAAGAGACATGACATCTGGTCAATAGGTGAGTCGTCGAAGAAATACAATCAATATTACGTCCGACGTGAGCTTTCACTATGGCATATAGGAGTAATGGGAGCAGAAACCGGTCGTAGAACCGGAGATCCACACCCACTTATGAAAGAACCGATGCAAACCTAAGACATGCGCATCTACGCAAGTACATGCAAGCAACTTGAAGCAACAAGGAATTGACACAAACAGACGGTCAAATCGATTGAAGGCAGAAGCGGAAATTGATACATACTATGGGCATGATATGGCATGCAATATCTACAGTAGTACGCAGCATCCAATGAAGGAAGCTTCCATTAGCGAGCAACGCGATGCGATAGAGCAGAGTATGCATTTCAAGGCAAAGGGCAACAACCATGCAAGAAGGGAACATAGTGTTCGTGGTAAAGGGTACGAGCTAAGTGTGACATGACTGTATATTGGTAGATGAGAGCAGAAGCCGTTCTAGGAACGGGTAATTTAGAACTCACGAAGTGCATATGAAAGGTAACCAAGATATGCTCAATACGAGAATAGTGATCAATCCCTAAAGTAGAATGCGTCGAATGTAACCTGAAGCAAACGCATAATTGCAACATATATAACTCTATATGTAAAGAACTAGCAAACAATGTGTATTCGGTAACGGCTATGCAACGGACATGACTAAATATAGAGAAATGAGGACAGAAGCCGTTCATCGAACGGGGGATCCAGAACTCACTGAATGCAAATGCTACGCACCATATCTAATGTAAACAAGATAAAGAACATCTGGTCGAATTAAAGTATGAGTAATTGTAAACTGGAAGCAATGAAATAGCAACACCTACATCCTAGTTGCATCCTAGTTTCTAGACTGGACTGGATATAGAGACATGAGGACAGAAGCCATTCGAGGAACGGAGGATCCAGAACTCATTAAATGCAAATGAGATGCAAGATATGTAAAGTAAGCAATATGTCAATCCTCTGATCTAACGATAGCAGAAATAAACCTGACATGGAAACAAATGGAGAGTAAAACCTACATACCAAAGACATGCAATTACACAGCGGAAACATAACAAAAGTGCAAGAAGAGAAATGAAATCGACATGAAGAGCCAGAAGCGAAAGATAGATATAGACCCAAATAGAAAAGCCACGTAGCAGCAAGTAAAATGTAAGATCGCAGAGAGGACGAAGGAAGGAAAATCGAGGGAGATCCGTGAGACAGCCTGAACGAATGAAAGCTGGAAAAATAAATGAGCTCGTTCAGAGAACGAGGGAAGAAGAGCGAAGCGTTGTAGGACTGGATATCGATAATATCACAGCATGTGCTATGAACACATTGAGTTCTAAAACCAAAAACACAGCGGGAAGCAGAAAGGCGGTCATAGTACGCCTCAACGGAAGCACAAACGACTTCATCAGTGTCAAACGTAGTGCCGAAGTAGCTGGCGAATGCCAGTATCACAACATCCTCTACGGACGCATGAGTCCCGAAATACCATTGCATATACTGGAATTGCCTTTTAAAGTAACGTTGCGTATGGTTCGGACACTGCACTCTCCAGATCATGCAATGTCAACTGTCTCCCGACATCATCTTTTTATCTACTCAAGTCTGTCTCGTAATTCCATGAATCAGCTCGGCGACTGCATGTTTTAATCAGATGAACATACCGTCGCTTGCGCGGAGTATCATGCAGTTTCCTGCATGAAGGACAGTTGTACGCTCTTCCATTTTCCAGCTCCTAGTTGAAGTAAACCAAAGTCATGTTTAGCGAAGCACAACTTAGTCTGTGCAATTCAACTGGAAGATTGGAATGGAAGCCACAGCTTACACTCAACAGACACGAGTAGAGCCCCAGTGAGCACTACGCATCTCCCCAACGTTCAAAATGCACGTGCGACTCTCGAGTTGATAAAGTACTTAAATCTACACCCTTTCATACCCAGTAGAAAAGAAGAATATTTCTGTGAGATGGTGTATGATTCAGATGTCGAAGGCCGCATGCAGGGCATGAATTGCGAACAACAAGAACGTTCCTTCGAATGGAGTATGGAGTACCTTCAGATTCTTGCTGCTTATTTTATCGCAGTCTGCATGTATCCATATATTACAACTGTCACATGCCGCCTGTACAACCAGGTTCCACCGGGACCATCATGTCATGGATAAAGGGATATTCGTGTAAAAGAAGACAAGGTTCCCAACTAAATGTTGGGTGACGTGAAGTCCAAAAACACAACGAGCATCTCAAGCTCCCAAATTCAAATGGGACAGTCTTCAGTTGCCAAGACAAGTAGACAATATAAGGAGAAAATCGTACCCAGTTTCCTTTCTCGTTGGGGAGCCAAACTTTCTTACAGACACCACAATACTGTCTTGATTTGTAGAGCTGACAGAAACCACCAAAAGATTGACAAGGAAGGGCATCAGTTCATACGAAAGTGGAGTTCAAACAGTGTTCCATCATTGAGCTCATAATTTAGAGACTCGATTTACACAGGATACCAACCTTCACACAGTGCCTGCACAATGTGTTGTCTTCAGATAAACTGTTCTTAGGCTTCTTCGTTGGCAGTTTCCCTCCACATCCTGTGCAAACCTTTTTTGCTTTGTCCTCAACCACAACAACCTGCTGGGGAAGAAAGCGGACCACTCATCACAAACGTAAATCATGTGAACACCGTTGAAATTCAGTCTTTGGTTCCAATAATTCACGTCTCTAACTTCTTTCCTCTCTTCATTTGAAGGGCTAAACAGCCTTCCCAACCCTTTAGCTGAGACCCCGGTTAGAACTTAAACGTCCAACAATTGCCTCTAATTTTCAAAGCTGACCTATTGCATGTCCATGTATAACATGGAACTTTACGCACTCCTAGAAAGCTTCTTTATCTCGCACCAACTTCCCAAAGGCAGCTCACGTTCATGTAGTTAAGAAGGCGAGATATTTGAGCAATTGGAGCAGAAGACACTCGAAGAACGGGTGATCCAGAACCCACTTAGTAGGAAACACGCATATGTAATGAATTGCAAGTAAGAACGGATGCAAATTGAATCGAAGGTAACCCAAGCAAGGAAATACACAGCGGAAGATAAGAACGCAAGATATTGTAAATTTGGAATCCTCTTGATCCAAAGCAAGTAAGCCTGTTGATTTGGCATCTTGCCTTTTGATAGCAAAATGGTCAGACTTGATTCTAGCTGTGTGGTGACGTGAATCGGCAGAATATGTAAAGCCGATGTATTTGATTTGGCTCACCAGCAGTCACTCACCTCTTTCTTAGAACCAGCTGGAACGACATCCGTCGCATTAGAAGCATTCTCCTCGCCATCTCTACTCACGTCAACTTCAACCTTTCGAGGCTTTGATGAATAGGTCGAAGGATGCTTCTTTCCCTGTGTGCCCTGGCAGTCATCGAAACCAGCATCCGCTAATGTTGCCTCCTCGCAAGCGAGAAAGAAGTCACTGGGACGACTCTTGTTAAAATTGGTCTGGGTTGTGAACCTGAGGGGAGCAGTGCGTCACAGTTAGTGATTGGAGACATGGTGCGCTGTAGTTAGAAAACAAGTTTCACAAGACATTGTTATACCATCAGTTTTCACAGACGCGATAACTTGGGCACTCAAAAAGAAGGCGGTGTATTAGGAGGTTCAGGTTACTTCATGTGTCCTTGCAAATTTCTCTCCGTTCAGAACAAGTATAGCTCTAATCAGAAAAGTACTCCCGTGTATGAAAAACTTATGTTGTGTCAATTGCTTACTTCCGCAGTGATGAAATAATAGAGGCACTTGGTGTCCTTCACTAACCAAGAACCCATCCGAACAATATAGCTGTAAGTGATATTCTCACCATGGAGAACGAGATCCAGGGACAAGCAAATAGACTGTATGGATCATCGAGCAACTTACTTATCAGCGTACTCTATGTACGGAAATATCATCCCTTGTTTTACCCATGCATAATCCTGCACAGAAAGTGAAATATTTAGCATTGAGAAACAGAACTATACTGTGTAAGCTTTATGTTTCACATTCACATATTTGCTTAACGTAGAGGTCACCGCAAACAATCAACCTCCTTATAGAGCTCAATCTGCTCAGCATAACACATATAGTTGATTAAGGGATCTTACCCGCTCTTTCTTCTTGGCTAAAGAAGGCCCGAAAAACATGACACAAAGCCGACCGGGCACAGTAACTGCTCGCACCGACTCTGGCGCCTCCTTTATGGGATCCACAACCTTGGCTGGCCACACAGGGTCGTTGCGCTTGCCAGATTTAGCCCAGACGATATCCCCAAGATCAAATTCTTCTAGTGGATGTAATCCTCCAGTAGGGACGGTCGAAGCCGAGTTTCCCCGGCCTTCGGAACCATGAGGTGATTCCACTTCCAAACCTCCCTGCTTCTTCGTACTAAACGTGGGTGATTTTCCTTTCGTTACAGGACTATCTGATTCTAATTTCTGCTCAGAACCACGACCCTTCAATTTATCACTTGTCTCTGATTTGCGCTTCACACTCACCACCTTTGCGTCTGTAGACGAGCTGGCACCGTTTCTCTCCTGAACAGGAGGCTTTGGCTTCTTCTTTGTCGATATAGCTCCTGCTGACAATTCTACTTTCACTGAGATTTCTTGATCGTCAACAGCTTTCTTCACAACCTTAGCCCCCTTCTTGACTGGTTCGACGACTGAATCACGAAGCCAGGAAGGTAAGGCCTGAGCTCTTCCTCGCTTTGAACGTATAAGAGGTCCAACCTCCTTCGACTCTTGAGCTGGAGTATCAGCTGCAGAACTGGCAACGTTGGATGATACAGCCTCCTCGCGGTCCTCGTGCATTATACTCTTTACATCCATGCCAGCGGAAGGTTTCGATGTGCCAACTGAATCATAATTCGAAAGCCTTCCTTTATCTATGATTCGTCTGGTTCTCGCTCGTCTCACCGACTTTAGATTTGAGATCCAAGAAAATGAGCCCACAGGTTTCTCCCCCAAAGTCCTCTTCGGTTTATCTTCATGGTCTTTAGTATCAGTTGCAGCATTCTTGTCGGCAAAGGAAGAGCCCGTAGCTGCTTGAACAGCATCTACAAGCAGATCAAGGGAAGGATAAGCCACCTTTTGCTTATTTGCTGCAAGACCTTGGGTTCCAGTAGTTTCCTTACCCTTTGAAACATCCAGAACTCCTTTCACTGTAGACTCCTTGGGACCGGCTGTACTCCCTACCCTGTTTGCAGGATGCTCTGAAGTACTTTCCTCTTCTCCTTTCACGTTCAATTTCGAAAGCTTGGTGGCTTTCTTTTCTAGGGAGGCTACTGCACCGCGACTAGCAATGGGAGCTAGAATTGCTTTCGGTGCAGATAAATTAACCTTGGCCAAAGCACTAGTTGAAGAAGCTGTGACCAAGTTTGAGGGCAAAACAGGCTCCACTTTTAGATCACTTGCATTGCTTGTCAAAGCTTTGTTCCCGACAGCTTCCCTCGCAAGAATTTCACATTTCTCCGGAGTAATAGGTGCTGACTTCTTCACCGACCCGTCTTTCTCTAAATTTCGTAATGTAGTGAGGTTCTTCACGTCAACATTGTCTCCGACACTGGATAGTTGACGAAAGGTAAATTCCGGGTTGTCAATTTTCAAACTCCCAGTATTGGCATTACCTTGCACATCCTCGGCACTGGAAACCAAAGCAGAACTGTCCGAAATCTTACTGCCTGTTCTGTCTGCATCAGATATTCTCATATTACTTGAATGAGGATCCAATGCATTCCCAGATAAGAATGCAGCAGGATTCAATCGACAGGGTTGAGCAAGCGCTGAAGTAGAACTGAAGGGAAGTGATTTTGTCATTGAGCAGGTTCTGCAAAGAGGTGTTTCTCCGTTGCAGTCGCAGCAGCGTTTAGATGTCAACGTCTTACTGTCAACGTCTTGGTCCATGCATTTGGCAGTTGCTTCCCCTTGCCCAATTATGGTACTTGTAGTGGAACTAAGTAGAGCACTCTGCGAATCGACAGGTGCTGCAGAGTTGCTTTTCCCAGCTATCACATCTTCCGCAACTCCCAATTTCTCTGCTCTACCTAACTCCGAGTTCTCTGAGCGAGGATCTCGTAGAGGGATTCCAGCAGGATCCATCAACGGACAAACTTGACCACCTTCTGAAGGACTAGCGGAGTCATCGGTGTTCCTTGAAATGCAGATTATGCAAGGTGACTTAGAGTTGCAGTTTGCACAGCCAGCTCCTGCAGCCGAGGTCTTGATTGTGTCCGAGTTCTTCGGTCTGCAACCATCCTGGTAATTACCTTCATGATCTGCATGGAGCCGGGCTTCCACAGTGCTGTAACACTTACTAGGTGCCGGTAATTGACCATTTTCTATCTGGTCATCAACACCATCTCCACGATTGTTTTTGGCTGGAATTACGGTTCGCAAGTTCAAAGCCCTCTGCAGGAGATTAGCAGAAGTTACCTGTGAAACCTGTCGCATGTTCTCATCTAAATCTGCGGAAAGACGTCCAGTTACTCGAGCAGACCCCTGCTGTGCTCCACTGGTGACTAAACTGCCATTCACGCTATCAACTGATTGTTCCCTGGGCCTTGCGTGAAGTTCGAATGGGATATATATATCTGTTGGGCCTGGGAGCTTGAAAAATTGCTGCCCTGCCATCATGCCTGAACCCACGTTCCCATCAGGTAATATTGTGCGATATCCAACCGGATTTCTTTCCTGGTGAGTGGGATGCCGTGACAACTGGTAAGATCCGGAGGGATAGTAGACGACGTTAAACATTTCTCTCTTTTGAATAGCTTCGATGTGTAATCCGGCACCACTATAGGATTCGCCCGAATGCTTTTGGACGGTATTTCTTTCCTCAGCATTTCCCGATGATGAATCCGTTCTTTTAATATTAGAGGACCTACCGGCCAGGTGTTCTACGATCCCTCCCTGCTTTTTCCCCTCGCGGACCAGTTGAGTTTGTGACAAAGGCGAGGAATTGAGGCTTGCCTTAGGAATTCCATGTGTCCTTGGTTCCGCCACAGCTTGAGAATGCTTCCTGGTGGTCCCTGTAGTAGGAACTCTTGAACTTCCAGTAGAACTTGCTAGCAGGCGCATCTTCTTGCGCTTCTCCTTTTGCTTTTCCAACATTTTCGCCTTTCTCTTGCTCCGATTTTCAGCCGCACAGGATGTATCCGCCTGCAACCGAGACTGTGAATACGCACCCATGTAAACAGAATTCATGGGCGGATGCAATTTAGTTTCAAAAATCTCAGCTGACGAGTTTGGGGTAAGTCGAGGCTGCTGAAACGAGGCTACATCGTAAGAAGCCATGCACGTCGAGGCATCTTGATAATCAGCTGCAGAACCAGTTGGTTGTCGTATAAGTTGATATGGAGCAGTGAACGGGTTATTCGTAGACTGCACATTGTTGCTTTCATACGTTCCGCGCAGCCCTGGTGACATCTGCACATATGTCGGACGAGAAAGGAAAGACAAGGAGTCTTGACGCTTTAGTTGAAGTGACTGAGATGTCTTCCGGGCATCACAAGCCTGCGATGTTGTTGTTTGTGGAGTTACAGCTGCGTCGCCACAAGGTGAACTCGCGGCAAGTGAATTGGGGGTCGTTACATGGTCCTGCATAACGCTGGTCATGGCATGATCCTGCATAAGGCTCGATTCCGAAATTCAAACATCCCAAAGCGAAATGGGACACCAAAGCCAGGAGAACCTGTACGAAACAGACTACGCACTTGGTCCTCGAATTTCCAATTCTCTTGGCATCAATAGGCGCTCAATTCCCTACATGTTGTCATCCGCTTCAAGCATTGTACCGTAATGTCCTTCAGACTTTGTTCTCACATGACTTCCTTCCAAGAAAAATCGATTCCAAAAAGAAACTCCTGCACCAACAGAATCTGGAAATTGTTAGAGTCGATTGCAGAAAAAAGTGAAATTCCAACCCTCTGCTAGCTCATATGCATTGCCATTAGTAGGTCACCCCGAGCTGGGTTCCTGAGCTACAGCGCACGCAGGTTCTTAATTCATATCCGTGCCCTGAACAAAAACCACGTTTCCAGCTCTAATCCACTAACGAACACTCCTCCGCCACAACCAAATGAGACGAACTTTTCTATAGCAAAACGTTTCCATCATGCTCTCCCTTGAAGCGAACTTTCCTTTAGCATGACTCTGCCATTACGCTCTCGCAATTCTATACTACAATTACGAAAGGTTAGGATCATCCCTCAATTTCGAAGGCTACTATTTGAGACTCCAGTATAAAGTCAATTTCCTTTCTCATCCAATACTCAAAAATGCTCTCAATGCCATCTAATCATCAATTGAGAAAATATAACTTCTGTAGTAAACACCAAACAATGAAAGTTCTGCGCACAACTGTAACTGCACACTCCCGAAGCGAGTATGGCAAAAGCACAGAAAATTGAACCTTTCTTTGAAATTAATGACAGCACTGGATGTTGTTCGGCTACTTTAAAAACTTCTAGTACTTAAATTACGAACAAGCAAAAGTAGTATGCCTGATGCATTTAGCTTAGTCGTGAAACAGAAGCAAGAATCAAGAGAAATGAACAACAGATACAGTGGGCCCTGTGGACAGGTAGCAGCATGAATCAACCGGCAATTCAAAAGATTAAACGAAGAACAACCTAGTAAAAGGTACACGCACGAGCGCCAGTAACAGCAAGACGGCGACCGACAAAGAGGAATTCGCATCTCTGGGTAAATAACCTTGCAATTGTACCGCAAACTGACGAGCACATACCCGTAGGCACTTACTCATCCTACCACGAACATCCCAAAATCACACTACGAGAACGCAGAACCTCCAATCGCAGAGAAAGACGAATTAGGACTTTCTCCACTCCCCTACAGCAGGACAACCTCAGGGGTTGAACATAAGATTAAACGTATACCTGCTCACCGAGCAATGAGCACAAAATCTCGTTTCTTCCACCGCAATCAGAAGCAAACTTGAAGTCGCTTTCCACTTCTAGACAATCCGAGCCACCGCTAAAATTCTGTAATCTCTTAAAACCGCAACCTCAACCAATCTTCGCGTTGAAAATTTTCCTCACTAAAATACATCGATCCACCTCTACGCATCCCCGTTTCGTGCATTTTCTGCTCTAGACCTTTCTTGGTACCCTGGCGATCCTCAATCCTTGATGTGCGCTCCCCATTTCTCCGTGCTTCATCATCCGCTACAACCCGTCCTAGACTCCTCTCCTCGTCTCTCCTGTCCCCGCGCCTTTGCTTTCTCTCCCTCGCCTTCCCCTCTTCTTCTTCTTCTTCGTTGAGCGCAAGGCTCCCGACGACCGAAGCTCTGAGCAGCCCAAGCCCGAACTCTTCTCGATCCTCGGCTCGTCTTTCTGTCCTATCTTCCGTTGAATGAACGGAAGGAAGAAACATCTTCGCGTGGGACTAAAGTCCCCGGTTTCCACTCTCAACATCACCAAACAGGATCCTGGGCTGCGTAATTTCACGATCCCGTCATGGCTTCGACCGGTTACCGGTTAATTGCCGTTTGCTCCTCTCCTCGAACCACGTGGCTCTCACTCCGGCTGCGCTTTGAGGAGGAACAGGCGCCTACCGGTCCACGCCGGTCAACTCCAGTGTAAAGTACAACAGCTCCAGGACTCTATCTGCAGGGGATTTTGACCGGGACCCACCTTGTAAGGCCTGACAAGACCCTCTAACATGCATGAAAGAAAGGGACCTAATCTTCATACATCAACCTTCAACCTATTCCTGTCTTTCTTCTCAACGAGTTTTCCAAAATTATCGGTTTCTCGGGATATATGTCAACATACAGTAGTCATTGGGGATAAACATGACTCCAAGCCTCGGAGTTCCATCGTTTGGAGTCGCCAAATTGAGAGCAGAGGGAGGTCTTCTAAAATAAAAATACAACATTAATCCATCGTGCAATTAGATTCTGAGAGGGTGTAAATCAGCGACGGGCAATTCTGGTGATGTAGACGGTATGTTTTCCAAATCTCAATATCACTTATTGGTTAGTTTTAATTTATTTCCTTGAAGTTAAATGAGATTAAGTTATCACCTAAAACGTTTTCTTGTAAATTATATCTTCAGACTTAATGAAAATCTAAAAATCTAACTTTGTAGCTATATGTCGACTGCATTTATAATTATCTAAATTGTAATATTCAAGCCAAACATTTTGCCACCAACAATCTATCTTCTAGTATTATTGTAAATTAGATTTGACATACTACACCAACGAATCTTAAGAGACTTAAACTAAGAAGAGTTTTGAGTGAATACTTGTCACATGGTCAAAACTTAAAGTTCAATGACTGCAACTCTACTTCATTCAACACTATTGCATAAGACTGCAAAGACGAACATGGAGGAAATTAGAGCGTTTCCTAATATATGGTGGAAGGAAAATTTTGTAGAATCTGCTGTATTTTCATTTCTCAGATATATGATGTGAAAAAAAAGATGTGAATCTTCTAAGCATAGTAATTTCAAAAGATGATGGAATTAAAATATTTCAGAAAGGAATTTTCAAAAAGAACTCATTCCTTTTAGGTGTTGTCTGCCAAATATGAACCGATTTTAGAACCATAGTGGAAGAAAACGTTAGAAATATAATTCTGACTCGTATCCATTCTCGTAGCCTAATTATGTTTTAGTTGTTGCATCCCACAAAAAAACCAACCCTATCCATGCATTCAATCCAAGTGTACATATTTCTGATAAAGTCTCAGAATTTTCTCCATCGAAGCGCATAAAGGCTAAGCTAAGTTTACGACTGCTTAAGACAGTACTTTAAAACGCACAGTTAAGTTAAGGCATCGTGGATTCTCACAGAAGCAATCACTCATCCTGAGTAGACGGCGTTTGCCAAGACAGGCGCTTATGCTCTGCTTGCTTATCACCATACGGTATAGTACAGTGCAGAAAACAGAGGTTTCCTCCAGTTGTCTCCTCGCACCGACGCTTGTCAAATGTAGGAGGTCTGGCAGCTTGCCTCGAAGTCGAATGGTTGTGTTGTGAGGTGTGCCTACGATCAAGGAGTGAAAGTGTCGATTAAGACAGTGAGGGTCTGAATGGGAAACGGAGTCGAGATTGCTGATATAGAAGTAAATGGGCAGTAATAAGACCGCCAGTGGAACGCCTACTGGACTCAGGAACTTGGTGGTCGACGGACAATGCCAGCGGTGGCTGACCTTCAAGCCTAGTTTTGTGCAGATGGAGAACCTCATGGCAAGCTGTATTCAGCTCCGGTTTTTGTTCTTACACACACACGCACTCTATTTTCATATTTAGCTTCATTAGTTCTTTGACTGTATGCGATTCGCAGAAACTCATCAGGAAACAATCTGATACCAAACCTGGAGTGCGATCCAGACTCTCTTGTCGTCGTGGAGAACTAGTATGCGATTAGTTCCGAGATGAAGATACAAGGCATTTGGTGAAATTACTCGTTATTCAGGTACTGAGGGACATTGCTTGAGTTGACTCCAGTAACAGACACCTTCGTTGCTCAAAAATCTGTAGAGTGTTTTAGTACTTGAAAACCTTCAATTGGGAAAGTTGGAGGAGAGGTGACCCGGTAGTAGGCTTGATACTCGGGGTATACTTACACACAAGCGTGGATAGGCTTGCTTCTTTTAATTGACAGCTTGGATGTCCTATTAACGATAGAATTAGCTTCAGATATTATGTTTGTTACCTCCATATATAGTGTCACATGTGCGGGCAATACTGAATAAATTAGGCTGTTTCAAAATGATCTTGATCAGTTCCACAATTACGCAGTGATGGTGAACCAAGAATTTCTATTTTCAATGTGTAGTTTGCCTGACCAATACCTCCTCTGCCGCATGGGAGGAACCTTGGGATTTGCCTGATCAGTATCTCCTCTGCCACGTGGAAGTAATCGCGCTTTCTGTGCGATATGCTCCATCTTAGAACTTGAAATCACAAGGTTGGTTAGTAGAAATTCTTCTGAATATAGGAGATATGATGACCTCTTAGTGCAGCTTTGTAAGCCTTCAACATGGAGCGAACAGTCGAGATTAAAGTTATGATATTGATATCAACGGTTTTGCTATTCTCATTGGATTTTGGCTCTCTACTAGCTCAAAATAATGGCGAACTTGAATACAGAGACTATCAAATTGGTAACGCTCTGTTTGAAAACTGCATTTCCCTCTCAGTAGTAGAGTAAATTTCGGACGACAGAGCACAACAGGCTTGCCTTTGCACTGTAAGACCACCTGCGTCTGTCAACACCTGTCCACAATTTCAAGGCTAGTATGTTTTAAGGCCCTCAGGCACAGAAACTGTATCTATTGACATGTTTTAGATAGCGCATATTTTTCTTTCATGCGGAAGGTAAAACACATTGCTTTCATTTTGACCACAAAATCGATTATCGCCGCTGGTTAATCAGTGATCATCAGTAGGCAATAGTACAGGAGGAGCTTCCATATTACAGGAAACGATGTTCAGTTCGTGGAGAATGAATGGAACTTTTAGCTTTTAATGCTTACTGTAGAGGAGAACGCTCCAACATGACAAACTTGTCCGCAGTTTCTCTTCTTTCTTGCTTGGATCCATACTCCTGTCTTAGTAAAGGTGAATTTGAAATTCAGTGCAAATCAGTTCAGTTTTAGGCTTCAATTTCATTATACTTCTTACATACCTTGAAAACAATCATGGCCTTCGTATTTACGCTTCGGACTTCTGTGAATTTACTATACTACAGTTGCTGCGAATAGCCTCTGCTCTGATTTCACATATCCTACAGGTGCCGTCCCTGTTGATTCTATCAATGCCAAGTGCAGGTATTGTCTAGATCTAGGAGTCGAATCTGTTTTTGCCCTCTAGGTATTGTCTACCCCTCTCAAAAGTGCTGACAGTATCGTGTTGATGAGGTTTGCTTTCGTTATGTAGTTAAGGTGCCAGAGACTGAGTACTACTGCATATTTAGAAATGCAGAAGCATCTAGCACACATGCAGGATCACAGAGACCAGGATGGACCGCAGGATACGCAAACTAGCCAGTTGTGATTTCTAGTTGTCGTGAAATTCTTCTGTCCCGCGTGTTCGATTGATATAAAACTTTCTGACAATCAGAGGACACCATTAGATTTCTGTATGCGTCGTCGTATGGCTCACTTTATGTAGTCATTTCTCTTCAAGTAAGCATGGAGTTGGCTGTATATGTTGTGAGGCCTCAAATCTCAAATCATATTGCAAATGACTTTGCCGTCGTTTCAGGTTCAGGTTTTTTTACATGTTATCCTGTTAGTCTGGTATTTCAATCCAGTTTCAACAGAGATTTTAATCTCTTCAGGTCTCAAATTACACTGCAGGTCACACAACGATCACGTTACCTTAAAGTTTCACACCATCCTATGGACTTAAGGATCTAAGAAGTGGAGGTTCGTAGTTCAATTCACCAAGACCAAGATCTCAATCTTTTCTTTCTATTTAATAAGTAAGTCGCTGAAAGGACTGCTTACAACGGAGTGTGGACTTATGCCTGTCTTTTGTCCTAAGGCAACTGAAAGTATGAAGTCAAAAAGCAATGTCTCCTGCCTGTATCCGCTGTACACATGGCTTCCGTCCCGAGGTCTGAGGCAAAGCACGAAGGCGTGTGAGGATTCTAGGATGATGATGACACGAGACCAACAAACAAAACAATCATGAATCATGTATAGAGAGAAGTGTAAGGATCTGCTCTTCCCTTTTTGCCCAAAGTTATGACACGAGTTTGTACGAGGAATCCTGCTTTATGACGAGTTTGCCAGCGTCTTGCGATCGCGAGTTAGGACTACTCAGAATTTACATGAGAATTATGCGAAATCATCATGAGAAATTATATCGCTGATGAGATGTCTCACTCATTCCAGCTCCTTGTTCAATATTGCAAGGCAGCAGGCAACATTATGCATCTGACTTGGAGATGCGTAATGATGAATAATTCAATGAGAATCGCTGACTCCACAGATCTTACTGGCCCACTGATTCCATCAGAATGCATCCCCACTGTATTCCTCACTGTGCTCCTGTACAAATGCACTTATGCTCGTCTCCTTCATCTTGTTTTCGACTTCACTTCTAGCCTGCCCTCGGGTCCCATGTGTCACGACATGATATAACCTCTGGCGATGTTTTTCAAGAATGGAGCCATCGAATGATTTGGTGACAGTTGTCTGTGTTACTTACTTAGTTAACTTCTCTTGCTTAAGTAGCAAAAACTCTGCCCTACAGGCAGAGATTTGGAAATTAAAGATTGCAGCGGTAGTCAAATTTTTTCTGTGACAGATTTCGGGGGAATATTCATCAACCTACTGCGGTGTCTTCTCGCGAATGCTTTCTGTCCACCAATTTCCATCAGGCACCCGGTTCCTGATTTACGCGAGCCGACGCGTGAGGCCACCAGAGTGCTCTCTATACCGTCTTTTGCCCGGAGTTCATCATCGTTCATCTACGATCGACCAAGCAGAAGTATTACGTAGCGTTTCAGCCAACGAACTGGGTGGTAGTGGCATTCTGTAAGGAATTGTCATGATTAAGGTTTTGGACCTCTCGTCGAAGAGTCAGCAGGGTCGGACACTCCTTGATTTTCTTTGCATATAAAACAAATCCGCTTACGTACTCTATATGTCTCGAGCATGAGTAGAAGCTTCGCAGCTCTTGACAAAAATTTAATTGACCTTTGGTTAGTCAAATCAAACATCTTTGTTTGTGAAATCATTTTCGTTCTTGCATCATTCATCATTTCAGAACTCTGACTTAGGACTGATCGAGGTCTACTGAGCAAAAACTTTCAGCTATGTAGCGGTTGAACCCTAGACACCGATGTAATTGGCTCCTTCACACGTCCCTCATCTGTGCGAGCTTGTCGTCGACGGTTACCAATATGATGTGAGACTTTCTCCAGATTGAGATCACAACAGTGATAAGAATCAGAGTAAGAATGTAAGTAGTATGTACCACAGATTCTGTAAACACCAGATCTTAATCAACCAATCCTTCTACATGGAGGTCTATCCTCATGTGTGGATTTTAGCTTAGTAGCAATGGCATGCACAGCGCCGAAGGAAGTTTCCTTCATACAATCCCGACAACTTTCCGCGCTGGTACTTACCCTCGTAAACTGGACTCATTGTATCGATAGAGAACGTGGAACTGGACAAGCACTCGCTTTTGAAGTCAACAGCTTGACTGGTATAATGGTTGTGTATTTCTGTCCAGTACATCAGAAGCATAAGCACCCAAATGGATAAAGCAGGTTTCAACTTGAGTTTCCGAGGGAAATTCATGCATGAATGATTGTTTTCTTACGTCATCGACCTACACCAAACAGTCCGTATATTCGACACCAAAGCTTGTTACTGCTGAGACTTGGGGGACTACTCCTCTTCTCATTTTTCTAGTGCGTAGCCATACTCGGATGAACTTCATTGCTGCCATTCTGTCTTGCCTCTCCAAACAAGAGTTGCAATGTCAGTGCAAGTGAGTAGTGGAAATAGTACCTCCCGTTGCATCGGGGTCTGATTGATATTGTAAGCCTTAGAAAGGTCTCTTCGTTATACATGTATAATCGAAGAAAGGACAAGGAAGAAACTGAAGTAAAGAATTGGCAAGTTGAGCGGAAAAGGGACGAGCCCATGAGAAGCATTCGACTCAAGAGACATCTTATTGCTAAACTTCTTACATTTCTTATGAGATCCGAGAAGATTGAAGATATTCTTCCCATGTTCCATACTTACTATGTGTGATTTGCACGTTAATGCTTTGCGGCGTAGATTCACCAATATCACGCATGTTTGATGCCTTGGTTGGCCAGAAACGGTCTGCATAGCCATGCTGGGATTCCACAGAAGCTCTGCTCACAGTTCTCGGATGCTGATTGGTGTGCATCGTCAGGCTCGGACGATTGTATCAGATCTATCTCGTACTTGCACTCTGCTTCCTGGACACTACCTCAATATACCATTATCCCGCTGGTGGCCAGTACGGGCATTTGAATTCGTCCTGGCCATATCGTAGAGGATCCTGCTATCGCGTAGTCTTGAATATGGCGCAGATGAAAGGGCAGAGATAACTATTTCTAGCTCGGGCTAGAGGAGGAGAAAGGCCGCTTGTGATAAACAAGGATTACCAGTCGTCATGAGCTAAGAAAGATAAATTGAGTTGCTGGGAGAGCTTTGGGGACTCTGCAGAAATTCGGCAAGACAGGCGAGAAAGAGAGGGTAAGAACAAGATCTTTAAAGGCTCATCGCATAGGCGAATGGGAAGACCCTGCAAGAAGCAGTTGAAAATTTTTGCGACTGTTTGTCCCACTTTGTTTATTGAGCCGCGTCATAAAGAGGTCTGGCAATGATCATGTTATCAATAATTGTGTTGAAACTGACTCTGTTCTCCCCTTTTGCTTGTCAGCGCATGAATTGCATCGGATCCTCAGATTTTCTCCAACAATTTCGTGTTCCTACAAGGTATAAAAGACCTCTGTTAACTACATACGGAAATCTTTGAACACTACACTCATAGTACAGCATAAAGTACTCGGAGTTGTGTTTGTGTTCACTATTTCCTTCGAAGTCGGGTGAACGAATCTCTGCTCTCTTCCTTGTTCTCCATGCTCACTACAAAACTCCTTTTACCATCTATTCACGCCCTTTCTGTGGAGGTTTGGGATGTTAGCCATGTTTTCGTGGTCCGGGTTCAGGAGGAGCTGGGAAGCTTCAGAAATTGTGGTTCTCTTGTGGGCGTTGAAGAAATTGAACAGTATTTCAAACCAAAGACCAACCACCCCATTACACCCGTCGCTCGGAAAGGACACCAGTCTGATAGCCAGAATCCCACATTTGGAAACACATCGCATAAAACGCGGAAATTTGCAGTAGAAGTCAAGGTTTTATGACTGTGTGCCTTAGAAAGACCAGAAGATCAAGTTCCTCCTCGGCGTAAAGTGCAACAGCTCCAAACATGTACTCATTGTCTTCTATCTCCAAAGTGTGAAGGCATCTCATTTTTTCTTGTTATCTCACGCGGTCGCGTGAGATAACAAGAAAAAAGGCGACCGCGTAGGAAAAACGAAGGATGGGAAGACTCCATCAAGGCGTGAGATAACAGGAAGGATAGGAAGACCCCATCAAGGCGTACAAGGAAAAGACATAGGGGTAAAATGGGGCTAAGCCCCAATAGTATAAGAAAAAGGCGACCGCGTAGAGTACACGAAGGATGGGAAGAACCCTATTGGGGCTAAGCCCCAATAGTATCGGTAAGAGGAATCTGCCCTACAGCACCTAAGATATCCAAAGTTTCTCCAAAGTTGAACACTTTGTACTTATATGGTGCTCTTTTGCTCTGTCCTTTGGATATGATACTGTCACGTTCTCTTTCGGTTAAGAAAAAAATTAAAATTTCTTCGAACTCACAAGTCACCTTCTAGTCGAGAAGATACTAAAAAGATTGTACGTTATGTTGACAGTCTAATTGTAATATTACTGTGCATATTTTCGATACAAGAAAAAAATCTTCGGATACGTAGAAGGAATCCTATCGTGTCTATACACAAATGGTCACTTCATCTTCCAAGGAGTTGTCACCGTTTTCTTTGTCGTATGATTCTCTCAGAAGGTAGACTCTAAAACAGACCTCAAGCACAAGTAAAGACTTCCTATCCTTCTAGTTTAATGCGGACAAGCCAAGTCGTTTCCACAGCCTCTAGGGAAGCTCACCATAATAAACAAGATTGGCGACACACACTAGAACACTGTAATTTGGCTCGTGCATCAAGATCACGGGTGCATTTCAAACACCAGTCCTAGAGTGAAGTGGGCGATGTGCGTGTATGTTTGTTTGTACGCAAGTCTCGAGCATGGATGGGTGTTCTACACACTGTAGCAGCCACAGACATGCGGCATGGAAGTGGGGCTGGCGTGCTGGGTGCAGCCAAAAGTGAGCATGGATGGCGAGGCCTCGCAAGACCCGGTATCCTAGGAGCCAGAGTGAAGTTAAGTCCAAGTCCAAGTCCAAGCCCAAGTCGAGTCGTTTTGGGAACCTGGACGGCTAAGCGACAAACTAGGCCGTATGCACTTTAATGCGAGCCGCGATCAGCTCCATGGATGATCGCACCCTCTCTCCCTCGCTCACTCTTATGCTCCCGATCGATGCATTGATTGGAAATAGTTTTATTATTGCAGGAGGATGTGGACGGGCCAGTGATCAGGCAGACAGACAAAGGAGGAGGTGAAGCATACAGAGAGAGAGACATGCTTGCTGTGCACGAGAGTGCGAGTGAGTGAGTACATTGGAGTGGATGGCACAGATGAGAGGGATGAAACGAGGGGTGTGGAGCACGAGGGTGGCAGTTCGAGATTGATTAGTGCGACGGAGGTCGTGGTGGTGGAGTTGAAGAAGTTTGGTATCGCCGCGAGCACGAGTGCAGGGGTTGAATCAAGACGGAATGAAGGCAGCAAGGACGAGGGACGCTTGAGGGGAACGAGCTGAGTTGAGATTGGTGCGGAAGTGAGGAAGTAGCTCGACGGGAAGAAGAGTGTAAAGTGGAAAGAGGAAGAAGGAGAGATGACGAGGTGGTGTGGGGCCCGCGAGAGGAGGTAGGAAAGGGGAGAGCGGGCGGGCGGGAGGGAGGGAGAGAAGGGGGGAAGGACGAGAATAGAGCTCCCACATTTTGAGGTAGAGAGAGATTAAGGCTGGATCGCCGGCACGCCGGCTGTTTCGAAGCCATCATGCTGAGAAGCCAAGCTGTCGACGTGCGGTTGTCACATCAGCGATTGGTTTCACCCGGAGTTTGGACGCAAGTGAATGACCACAATGGGGTGTTACTGCAACAGCTTTGGCAGAGTAAGCTGGCAGATGGTAGCGGCCCGCACCGTCGCTGTCTTCTGCTTTGAAAACATGTAAGTTCATAGCCAAGATCCGATTTCAGCTCTCTTTGTAGAGGATGCAGAAGAAGGAACGAGCAGGAAGTGGTGTGGAGATGCAGTAGTGTGCACCAACGAGGGGGTTGTGGAAGGAAGACACACATCTTACTCTGTCCACAGTTCGATGGTTAAGTCTTGAACCACCATCTTTTGCTTCGAGGGTTTGGCATTTGATTTCGCCGTTTTGCTATAATAGCTTTCTTCTTTGTGAGCTCATCTAGGTCTCCGCCGGAGTTTATGTACTGCAGTTATCGAGTACGGGTCCAATGTGCTTGTTCAAGCTGTGCTCTTGGGCTCAATGTCCCTCGTGTCTGCTTGGGTTTGAGAAATGTCATTTCCCTCTACGGCTTCCCCTTGTCCTGTGCATCCGAAACGTAAAGGTTCCTTCTTAAAGCCTTTCGTGAATGTTGTGTCTCCAATATTTCAATTAAATTCTGCTGCACGAGCCGAAGCCTTCGTTATTGTCATCCTGGTCCTTATACTTCAGTCTCTCTTCGGCGAGATTCTAGATACTGGAAACAATCTATTAGAACATCTCTATTTCGCTAGACAATGGCTTCGACAAGATATGACGGGGGAGGTCATGACGGACTCCTACTCCATTGTCACGTCCTAGCCACAGGGTCCCCGTAGTCTTAGACAGGATGTAAGTTCTGGGAATGATTGAAGTGGCTGAGATTAAGCTTAGAGCGCAGCCACAATGATGCTATGATTCTTACCAGTTTGATTTTCAGTTGTGCTGGTGTCTGACGTCGATGTGGCACTCGTCCTTGATGCAGGCAAACGAGGTGAGTGGAAGTTTGTACCCTCTGGTAGTACTGGACTGGGGAAGTAGGGGGTCGTGACAATGTTGTGCACATGTTCACGAGAGCAGTATCGTTTTGATGAAGCACTTCAAACACCTCCAGATGGTTTGGCAACAAGGGACGTTTCACAAGTGAGTGGACTCTCCTCCAAGATCGTAGAAGGAGAGGCTCGTCTGGACGAGGGAAGCATCGAGGAAGCGGAGACATCTCTCCGAGAAGCGTTGTCGCTTAATAATGAGGTTGTACATCGCCGCGTATCACACTTCTGTCAGGTCTCCTGGATCTTGAGTTTTAGACACCCCGCTTCCTCGACGCCTTTCTCATGTCGGACCTCCCGATTGCCCAGTCGAGCGTCTGGTAACATCCAGTTACGAATTGAGGGCCGTGTTGAACCCAGCGCGCATGTTCACTTTTGTCATATGACCTAATAATTCAATCGTCTGACCGTTACTGGCGAGGTAGGTGGTCAACTAGTTGTTTCCTAATTTGTCCCTGAACTTTAACTCACCTGATGGACCTTCACTACTTTTCCACTTCTGATGACTTCGAGATTTGAGACGCCGTTGACGTTTTAGGAGTGAAGTCTTTGTTCATAGCTCTTTCAATGGAGCTGCCTTCACCTGTACTTTCCTGAATGGTTCATAAATCAATGGTTGATGGTTAGTACCCGAGCTGCAACGGAAGTTGAACAGTACCAGATACTAAACTCTTGTGCTTCTTGGAGTAATATCGGCGTTTCACGTGCACGACTTGAGACTCACTCAAGTGTAGAATCACATGCAACTTAAACTTGAAAGTGCAGCTGCTTTTGAACGTTTTCTATCCCATGAGTATTCAACTGTACTCTGATTTTGCTTCACAGGAAGCCCGAGCCTTACTAGGCCGATTGGAATATCAGCGAGGCAACTTCGAAGGAGCACTACAAGTGTTTGCCGGGATCGACATTGGCGTTCTAGTTCCACGACTACGATATTTTGCCTCAGACAGGGTCCGTCATCGTCGCTCTCGCGTGCGCTCTGAGACTGGTTTGACAGCCTGTCTTCATACTGCCAATCTTCTCCTCGAAGCTATCTATCTGAAAGCAAAGTGTTTGCAGAAGCTCGGTCGGCTGTTAGGTGAGTTCATCAATCGATGTTTTCTCTGATTGTTTTAATTGAGTGATGAAACCTTATTCAGGAGAGGCGGGCAAGTTCGGAGCCCAATTTGTGGTGAAAACTGAAGTTGGAGCTTGCAAAACCTTGGGTCTCCACATTAGTGTGACCCAATCCACGTTTTTAAAACAGTGATGCTATTTACAAGAGTTTGACCTGTGCTGGTAACAGTGCAGAGTCTGAAAAATTCTGAGCTTTTATGGTCTAAATTGCAGACGCCGCGCAGGAGTGCAAAAGCGTGATGGAGGTCCTTGAATCTGCCCTTCCGCAGGGTCTACCTTCATCTTGGTTGAGTGATAACAAGCTATCGGAAACCGTTGGAAAGTCTATCGAGCTTATGCCGAAGACTTTGGTTGAAGCGGGCCAGGTTCAGGAAGCAATAGCGGGGTACCGAAGGGCTCTCCTGGGCTCCTTCAACCTCAATACGGAATATTCGGCTCGTATTCACAAAGAGTTTGCAGTGTTGCTCCTTTATGGAGGTGTGGAGGCCTCAGGACCACCGTTAGGATCACAGAGTGAAGGAGCTTTTGTTCCAAAGAACAATATTGAGGAATCCATCTTACTATTCTTGCTCCTTTTGAGACAGTGTACTCTTAGGGAAATACCTTGGGATGCTACTATAATAGAACACCTTAGCTTTGCCCTCTCCGTATGCGGGCAGTCTGATTTCTTGGCCCAGCAATACGAAATGCTTTTGCCTGGCATTCAAAGTAGACCAGAGCGATGGTATAACCTAGCTCTGTGTTACAGTGGAGCAGCGCAAAACGACGTTGCACTGAACCTTCTAAGAAAGTCTTTGAACCAAGTGGAGAGGCCCGATGATGTACCGGCCCTCTTACTTGCAGCCAAGCTGTGCGCAAAACATGTTAGGCTTTCCAGTGAAGGTGTAGGGTATGCTGAGAGGGCTGTTGAAAATGCAAAGGGTGAATATGACCATATGAAAGGAGCTGCCTTGCATGTGTTGGGAGTTGTTTTAGGTCAAAAGGTGAAGGCTTCCTTGTCCGATTCGGAGAGAACGAAGTTGCAAACTCAAGCGCTGGGTGCTTTACAGCAAGCTGCCTCCATAGAAAAGGTGGACCCAAAAGTCATATTCGATCTGGGATTGGAGTATGCAGAACAAAGAAACCTCAGTCTGGCTCTTGATTGTGCCAAGAAATTTATAGATCTGAGCAGCGGAGCATCTGTCCAGGGATGGAAATTACTGGCTCTCATACTGTCAGCGCAGCAACGATTTATGGATGCCGAAGCAGCACTTGATGCAGCCCTAGATGATACAGGGAAATGGGAACAAGGCGAGTTGCTACGCATGAAAGCAAAGATACAGATGGCACAGGGCCAGTCAATGCGTGCGGTGGAGACCTACAGGTTGCTGTTAGCACTTGTACAAGCTCAAAGAAAAAGCTTTGAGGCGGGGAGTTGGAGACATAAGGTATGCCGGTACCTCAGATTGCTATACCTGGCTGGCATGTTGTATCTGGGATTACGTCTGTACTCATCAAGACTTGGGTTCTCCCTTTCATGATTCTGGTAATCTAAAATGCTTTCAGATTTCTCTAGGTCCATGTATCATTCACACATCTTTGCACCTTCTTGGGTTGAAGGTGCATCTTTCATCTTGGAAGTAGCTCACGGCAAGTTTTATGTTTGGTAATCAGGTAGGAGAGAACGTCGAGCAAGTCGAGGTATGGCAGGGTCTCGCGACGGTGTACACTTCGCTGGAGCAATGGCGTGATGCAGAGATTTGTTTGGAGAAAGCTCAAGCTTTGAAGCGTTTATCTGCGGTGACATGGCATGCTGCTGGTAAGCTTAAAACGTCTTGTTTTCTACTAAGCCCTTTACGTTAGTTTGCAATGGACTGAATACAAGACTCCCTGCTGATGTAGAGAAGCTTGGATGGTTCAACATTACTGGTTCTGACTTGATGTAAATAAGCTTCGTTAACTCTTAACGAAGCTTATAACTTAAGCTTATAAGCTTATAACTGGTGGAAATGATTCTAGAGTCGAATATACTCGGACCGCCCATGAGTAAAATCTACACGATGAGGCCTACTAGTATGAAAAGCTATCCCGCATCATCCTAACGTATTGCAAGAAATTTTGCACGAGTCAAAAGTGGGCATCATAGGGAGGTCATTTTGGGGGGTTCAAAATGACCTTCAATTAAACTCCTGAAGCTCTGGGCTAAGTGTATTGTCGTGTCTGACTTCAGGAGCTTTGCACGAGGCAAGGGAGAACGTCCAAGATTCATTGGCTGCTTACAACAATGCCCTTGCGGTGGATCCTGACCACGTCCCTAGCAAAGTTTCTACGGGTTCTTTACTGCGACAAAGGGGTGGTAATTCGTTACCTGTAGCCAGAAGCTTCTTAACAGACGCTCTTCGGTCAGAACCCACGAATCATCTTGCGTGGTACAATCTTGGTATGCTCCATAAATTGGAAGGTCGAGCTCGAGAAGCTGCTGACTGCTTTCAAGCAGCTTTCTTGTTGGAGCAATCAGCGCCGGTTGAGAAGTTCAGTTCTATACCACCGGCTTTGTTCTGGTAGCAGAGGCTCCGGATTCGCTTACATGTGCATTATAACACGTTAAGAGGTTTATGAACATAGCGAGGATTGAAAGTGAGAAGCGCACAAGGCCTTGCCCACATTGGGCTTTCGAGGACGGATCTCTAGTCCTCCTGGGTTGGTTCATGCGGCAAAGCAGCAGGAAACGTGTTTTCAGCTCAATGACGGAGGGAGCGAGAGCAGAAGGGAGGTTAGCTGTTCGCTCCTTCGACTCGTCTGTCTTTCCTGCTGTGAACTTTCGGAGATAGACGTTTCAGCAGATGAACCCGGTAGTCTCTTAACTTCGTGCCTCCACGGTTTTGTGTGATCTACTCTGATAAGTGACCTTTCTATCGGAATATTGTCACATCAAAATCAGAACACGGGCAGTTCGGTCGGATATGGCCACCAGATTCATGACTTGTCTTGTCATTTTGGAAACAATCTAGGGCCATCTACCCGAGCCGTGGGATCCCTAGTCGAGAAAGGCGATGGGTTGCAGGGCATTTACAGTATAATTCCTGGAAACTCGAAAAGTAGTTAGGAGGGTGCATCAACTGACTCCAGAACAGACATGTGCGGATCATAATAGACCCCATATTGCCGTCCAGAGTATTGTCTGGGCCGTCTGCTGTTCTTCACCCCAATAATGTCGTTATCCAGCAATAGGGAAGCTTGAGTACCTTCCAGATCTTTACACATACATGTCACGCAAGTTATACCCTTACTAGTATGTTTAGCGGCTGTTCATGAACCTTGGAGACTTACACCACCTCGTATTTTATAGTTAGTCATTCAGTCTACACTTTGGACAACAGTTTTCTGCCATCACTTTCTAGCGAGTGTTCTTGACTGTTCCTGGTACGCAATACAATTGTTTATATGATACTCAGGACGACAACGTTTTGGTTGTGAACTACTGAGAATGATCACTACGTAACCTTAGCGCTACCGTCGTTATAGGGTGGTGAGCGTTTGGAGCAGCTTAAATATTTCTCAGGCTAAGCTAAAATGATGGCCACTTCGCGTTTGTGAAGGTTGTTTCAACACAACATGTAGAAACAATTCTCGGTAGCTTAGGCCCCGAACTCTCCATTGCAAAGTGCTCTCACTCTAATCACGAGTAGATTACTTTTTTGTACAACATCCCAACCTGCCACGTAATGCAACAATTCGGACATCAATACAAGAGAGACCAGCCGAAGTGTGTGAAAGGAGGCTGTGACAGCGGACTACACATTACAAGCCCAAGTTTTGAAGATGCTGCACCGGATACGGTAGACCCCGGCTATTCCGTTCGACAGTCTTAGGGTGAAGTAGTGGGTATTGATCTTGAAATCTAGGTCCAGGTCCGCTTACTGGATTCTGTCGAACGAAACCCAGTACGCACTGCGTACTGGATTTCGTTCTAATTTGCTCAGTTGTTCTTTCTGTCAGTACACAGTTCAGGTATAGCGGGCTATAATGGCACTTCTTACCTGGACTGTTAGCTTGGGTCACATCCTTCTTGCTGTGCACACCTCGTCCGAGCGCATAGAGTTTCGCTTTCATTGAGATTGTCTTACATACATAGGCACAATTCTCCCATTGCGTTGGACGCTTGCTCTAAGTCAGCTGCATTCAGAAAAGAGGGTTTAATGATACGAAGGGTATATTGAGGACATCTGAAAGAACCTCTGTGAGGAGTAATTTTAGATCCGATTTCACTACCGTGATAGTACTTGTATTTAAGGCAACAGAACCTAAAACAAAATTTTATTTTAAGACAACTGTGACTTAAGTATCTCCTTGAACTAAACCCGATTGATATGTCGTTATGTTACTGAATTCTGGTCTAAATTGTTTGTTGTAGAAGACAGGATACATCAAACCGGTTGGCTGGAGTCAGGGATAAATCTTTTAGGTCAAGAGGTTCGGATCTTTTGTGAATCTTAAGTTGGAACTTAAATTGAACCTTGTGCAAGGGGTTTGTAGTGTTAACCAGCATAATTGTCTTGTCCATCTATTTCGTCAGAACTTTAGTAGACGGCAAGTATAGAGTCCACAAAAAGAATTAGCGGTGTAACCAATTTGTGTATTCACAATATATTGAAACTGTATAATACGGAATGGTACACTGACAAATCCTTCGAACCATTACGTCACAAAACGAAAGAGGTTCATTACAGACACAAAGCAGGCCATTCTCTCAACATTCCTCAACTCCATTTGGTTTAGTATAAGCATTGGTGTGTCTGTATCATTTTGGGAAGTTTGGAGACAACTTCCTGCTGTTACAGGTTTTGAATAAGTGCATGCCACAGACAGACTTGGAGTTTTTCTCCCAAGCAGAAGGTGCACCACGGAACGTTTCCGTTTCCGTTTCTCCACAACAAGGCTTGGCATTGCTGTTATGAAACTTATAGCATTGCCCCTACAAATAGCCCATGGCATATATACTGTGTGTGACAATTTGAGTGTAGTGAGTGTTTTCTGGTCACTGTTACCGTGTTTTAAACATTTTAACTTTTGGATTGCTTCCCGCACGGCTTTGGCAAGAGCGCCAATTATAATATTGCGTTAGATTTAACCACAAATTTAGAGTTGCTTTAGGGGTCCTGCATACAACTCTTAAAATTCAATTCCCTTTAGGAAGCTCCAAAGCATGTTAATGCAATTGACGCACTTAAGTCTGCGACAGAGTCAAAGCATTGAGTGCATGAATTTATAGTGAATCAAGTTCAATTGTCATGCAAATCAGCCTGGCCACAAAGCTAGGCTGAGTTTATCCTAGCTTTGTTACTAGGCAATGTAACTTTGATAGACTTTGGAAAAGGTGTTCCGTCCTAAGCTAGGAGAAAGAGTTTTCGCTCCGAGGAGGGTTACAAGCCCTATGACCGGGCGATTTTGGTTTCTTGCATTCATTCGAGGACCTACCATTCTCCAAATTCCTGCTCTTGACCACTTTAGCCATCCACCACAGTAGTTACTTCTGGTTTAAGGGCGGATAATGTAGTTACTCCATCTGAACTTCACTCCGAAACCCGACCCTTGACCCGTTCATGAGGAAGAGAGTTTCATGAGTGTTGGGTCGTGTCCACCTACTAAAAATGTGGAAATTTGTTCCCGCGGTTGGTTCCGAGCGCAACACGCGAATTCTGCGCATGGGTCCCACATCAACCTGAGACTGGCTGATATAAATGACACAACAGGGCCGATGTACACGACAGGGAGAAAATCTACTGTAGTTACTCCTTGCTATTGCGGAAGTGGACACAAGAACGAGATTACAGACGAGACAAAGGCATGCTGTCAAATTCCGGGAAGTAGTCGAAAATGAAGTCGAAGTAAGCTCAGGTTTATCCAAGGGCACTTTGTGGTGAACCAAATGTACAGGGGTCCTGTTCCGTGTCAAAACTCTTGAGACATGCCTTCAACCTCTCCTTTACCACCTTTGCCAGTTTTCTTCGGAAGGAGGGTGCCATGAATGTTCGGTAGAACGCCACCATTCGCAATAATCACGGTACCCAGTAATTTGCTTAGCTCCTCATCGTTTCTCACTGCCAGCTGAATGTGGCGTGGGATGATCCTCGTCTTCTTGTTATCTCTAGCGGCGTTTCCCGCCAGTTCCAGCACCTACAATCTCACCAGTCATACCATACTAGTGCATGACTAACCGCAATCGAAAGCAGAAAGCAGGCCAGGTTCATTCTCAGGAGAGACATAAAAGGACAAGAAGTGTAAGACGTTTGCTTGCTTATACAGACCACAGACCCTGAACCAGCTCTAGGTGAGACGGGCTTAACTTTCTATGCTCAGGAAGCGCCTGGGCCCTGGATATGAATCCGACCAGGCTTAAAAACAAATTTCGACACTGATGTGAGTGACCCGCGAAGAGCAAGCATACAAAAGAGGGAAGACATCAGGACGAATTACGTGGCCGATCCCTATAATCTGCAAATTCTCCAGAACAACGTCGAACATGGCTGCGATATGGATTCTGAATTGAGCTTTAAAATCACAAAGCGGAAGGGTATAGAACCTCGGCGGCCAGGTACTCCATGACTGCAGCTAAGTAGACAGGAGCTCCCGCTCCAACTCGCTCGGCGTACTTGCCAGCCTTTAGAAACCTAGCAATTCTCCCAACCGGAAATTGCAGACCAGCTTTATTAGATCGGGACACCGATTTCGACCCCTTGGCCTTCCCTCTGCCACCTCCTCCTGTAGCAGAACTCATAATGTTAAGTCCTCGTCAAGCGTGCTTTTCTCCTCCAGAATCTCAATGCACAATAAGCACCGAATCAATTGAACTACGGAGAAGAAGACGTCCGACAATACAGTCACCACTCCTCTCCAGATTGTCAAACACGCTTCCACCAGAACTCTGATGAACTTCTGCAAGTTCCCTCCTACCGACTTCAGCAGGAGTTCCGAGCAATTACACATATGTGTAGGCCTGAGCCCTAATTTGAGAAAGAGAACTTTTCAGATGATGGATTTGATGCTTCTCTTGAGGACGACGTCTCCTTCCGGATTCAAGTGACGTGAGCATCAAAGCCGGATCTCTGACACATTTATGCATCTCCGATTTGGAGAACCCTTAGACTTTAGCGGGCCACGCGGCACATACTCGTTTGTTCTCTCCTTCAACTTACCTCGTGGTACCTTGGCAACTTCTGAGCTCTCTCTGTTATCCTGGGGATCTACTGTACTCTCACTGGTAAGGTAACTCTTTGAATTACGATATATATTTTACTATTTACAATGTTCACTAGGGTATGCCTCGTGCATCATGCATGCACGGGTATAAAAGCTTTAAATATCTTGAGATATGGGTATAATAAAGAAATATATTCAACTGGGTGTTGAATATAAGCATCAAACTTGGAGAGGGCTGATTCTCATGTGTGCGGCAGATAAAATTTTAATCATAGATGTGTGTGTAAAATACATCTTCAATCTGGTTCATTGTTTAAATTTCTCTTTTTTTTTTGGGCTTTATCTTTTTGCTTTTGTTTCTTTTTACTTCTATAGCTTCATAACGTTGGTACAAAAGGACACTCGATTTCAAGACCCACTACTACATGCATCTTTTGAATATGTAGATTCACTCTCAGAATGTGAAATTCAAACACAATTCAACTCACCAATGGATGGACTGACATAGCTCCATGTGGAGAGGTGCATATTTGAGAGAAGGAAACTATCAAAATATTTGTAATGCTTGGAAATTCAAACACAATTTCAACTAGGTTGCTCTGACATTGAAGTGGTAGTGTTGGTAGTCATAGGTATTTTGGTAATTACTCATGGATTACTTGTTTGCGATCCAATTTTATGTTAGGCGATTATCACATGGTGAGACACACCGTCACTTGCATCATTCACACCATCGGATGTGCCATCAATGGCGCCGTTAGGGTTGGAGATCTAGGTCGAGCAGAGGGGTATACCTTCGAAGTGCAACTCTAGAGAACTCAATTCTCTGATGTTGAGCCTTCGAGTTCATGGTTATGGTGGACAGAGGCCGGCGAGCATCACCTTGACTCTCTTAGCTAGAGTGGGTGTGGTTTGACTGTAAGTAGTGCACAATTGTTGGCAAATTGTTGAGTGAAGGATCTAGTACCTACTTGATTTGAGTGTCATTCGAGTGGAAGAACAAACTAATTACATCAGAGAAGTGAGAGTCAAGGAGAAATCAAGTGTAGGAATTGAGGGTGTTGGTGGTATCTTCAAACTTGGCAATTGTTTGTACTTCAATTGTGGTTTAGATTTAGTGGAGAATTTGACGGTCAACCAACTATAGATGAGGTGCGTCAAATTGTGAAGGTTGCACAAAGTTGGAGGAGTTGCCCCAAAGTGCCATAGCTAGTGCTCGAGTTGGCCACATTTGGAGAGGGTTTGAGTTGGCAAGAAGAAATGCTGAATTTTAGTGTTTAAAGTCGTAGGATTGTGGGCCACAAAGGCCTAGCAGGACCAGCAAGTCAGATTGTTGGTGTGAGGCTAGCTAGTTTAGATAAAAAAAAATTTATCATTGTTTGGTAAAATTTGCCCGCCCTTCTAGATTATGTGCAAAAGTGTTTCAACCCAAATCTCTGGTTCCTAGATTAATGCCCTAGCCAATTGGTCCACCTTCACTTGTTGTCTTAGTGATTGTTCTATTGATACCTATACACATGTAGCTTTGGCTAGGCAAGGAAAAAACCCATTCTTGGTGATCTTCATAGCTTAGGAAGTAGGTAGACACTCCAATTATGTCAAATTCTAAATAGTGATAGGATCAATCCGGTATGGAAGGTTTTGTTTAGATTTCTTGTGATTGGATCCCCTCTATTCTCTACTTCTTATTTTTGCACCATGTTTGTGTGAGGTGCACTGACTTTAGAGCATTGGTGCAATGGTGTGCTTTTAGTATTGAGGCTAGAGTGATGACCACTCAGACTAACTATGTTTCTCTTTGGCGAGGTAGGAAGTGATGACTTGTAGACTGTAAGAGTGTGTTATGTGTTGTGATGGTAAGCTCTAGGTTGCCTTTTCTCCTAGTGTAGTTGTCACAATTAAGCTACATTAGTGCATGGTGTTCAGTTGGTGGTGATCCTTGGTGGAGTACTTATGGTGGTTATGGTTGAGTTACATTTTCATGATGGAATTCTTTGGGGATTTTAGAAGAGATAGCACTAAAGTATATATTGGGTTTACTTGGAATGGCACTCTATATCAACCGGTATCTTATGTCCCAATGGAGGAGGAGATTGACTTTGAATTGGAGTTTGATACAAGAGATTATTTAGTTGAGAGTGCACTTGATATATCTGCACCATTTTTTTGGGACTGTGAGCCGGCCTGTCTCTCACTCAGGATGAACCTCTGATGGCTATTATGGTAGCGCACCATGGACTAAGAAGGCAAGGAACCCCAACTCCATCATACTCCTCCAAGGCTAACACTCCAAGACTCAAGACATTGCTCACTAGAGAACTCAATGAGAGAGAGATAGTTGCAAATGAAAGGATGATGAGTACCTCCTCACTCCTTGTTTATATACTTGTGAAATAGTTACGTACTAAAGTTACTAATTACCGTAGTAACTCAAGTTACTAGACTAAAAGTCAAGTAAAGTCAAAAAGTAGAAAGGAATATCCATTCACATGGGCATATTCCCCTAAGCATGTGGTCTTATCTTGACCCAACCACTAAAGCAAGGATTCCTTCACATGGGCTATCCTTGGACTAAAGAAGAATCCAAAACAAAAAGGCTTGCGGGCCCAAGAGTTCTCAACTCTTTCCCCAAAGCCAAACACCTAGGAATAATACCAAGTCAACACACTAAAATCCAAAATAGTGGTGCTCATCTTTTCTACTTCCTCTAAAGTAAGGTCCCATCTATCTTAGCTATGACTAACTTTAGCTAACCATGACTAATATAGAACCATCCTTTATCTCTATATAAATAATATCTCTTAAGTACTTGTAATACCAAGCTAAATATCACAATACCACACACATGCACAAATGGGTGTTACATTTACCCCCGGACTAAGTTTTCACTTTGTCCTCAAAGTGAAGGTCTCTCTACCTTCTATGGTACATCTTCAACTTATCATGGTTAATCCTATCAAAGTGTCTTCCTCCCAACTCCTTGAGATCATAAGTGTAATTTCCCCACACCTTCTCTACTATGAAAGGTCCAAAGTACTTAGGCAAAAACTTCTTTTGTACTCTCTTGAATCGAATGGAATCAAACAACATTACCCAATCACCTTCTTTGAAAGGCTCCACCTTCTTCTTGCCTTGCCTCTTGTCATAGCTCTCCTTTTGTTTCCTTTGGGCTTGCTCCACTCGAACCATAGCAACTGCTCTTGCCTCTTCCAACTCCATGAGTTGATCCTTCCTTGACTTCTCTGCATCACTTCCTTGTGCTTTCTTCAATCTCCTATGAATGCTTTGGAAGGTAGGAAGATCAAAGTGAATAGGTAAGGTAGACTCAATACCATACACCAATTGGAATGGAGAATATCCAGTGGAAGTCTTCATGGTTGTCCTATACTCCCACAAAACTGCATGAATCCTCTTGTCCCAATGATGTTTAGCCCCCTCCATTTCTGCATCTTTGGCCAACATCATGCACAAGGTCTGATTGGTTCTCTCTGCCAAGCCATTGGAATTTGGCTTATAGGATGTAGTTACTCTATGTGTGATAGAGAAATGTCGTAGCATGGCTGTAGTAATGCTTCCTGTAAACTCTCCTCCTCTATCAGAAACCAACTCCAAAGGGCATCCAAACCTAGTGATAATGCGTTCATAAAGAAATCTACCCACTTCATCTTCATTCTTGTCCCTCAATGGTCTAGCCTCAACCCACTTGGTAAGGTAATCAGTAACTACCACAATGTACCGATTGTTCCTTGGGGTTCTATTGAGAGGTCCTACAAAATCAATTCCCCACTTCTCAAAGGGTCCTAGCAATGGAATTGATCTAAGTGGTGGAGTGGATGTAGACTTTCTAGCAAAAGCTTGACAAACATGACAAGTTTTGCAATAATCAAGACAATCCTTGAAAATCCCTCTCCAATGGTAACCTGCATCTAGAATCTTGAAAGCAGTCACCTTTCCTGCAAAGTGTCCTCCACATACTAAACCTTCATGAAACTCCTTTATGAGTAGGATAGACTCTTCCTTACCCACTGCTCTTCGAAGTAGACCATCTGCTCCTTGGTGAAAAAGAATATCATCCACCATTGTGTAAGGTCTAGATCTTGCTGCAAGGGCCTTCCTCTCCCTAGCATGCATCCCTTCTGGATAGTTACCTCTTGTCACAAAATCCACAATCTCCTTGTACTCCATTGGAACCTCTTGAGTGACTGAGATTGTCATGAGCTCCTCATCCGGGAAGGAATCATCTACTGGCTCATCTCCATCATGATCATAGGCTCTAGATAACAAATCAGCATTTGCATGTTTCTTTCCTGGCCTATCCTCAATTGTGTAGTCATACTCAGACAAGAGAATCATCCACCTTGCTAGTCTCCCTTCAACATTAGGCTTGTTGAAGATGTACTTCAAAGCCTTGTGATCCGTGACAATTGTGGCCTTCCCTCCAATCAAGTAGTGTCTAAACTTCTTGAGACCAAAGATCACTGCCAACCCTTCTCTCTCTGTGACAGAGTAGTTCTTCTCTGCTGAAACCATCTGCCTACTAGCATAAGCTATTGGATGATCATGCCCATCTTGGTCTAATTGACTAAGAGTGCATCCTATAGCTACATTAGAAGCATCAGTGTAGAGGATGAAAGGCTTACTCCAATCAGGTTTAGCAAGAATTGGAGCTACAACAAGGGATTGCTTGAGCTCCTCAAAAGCTTTGAGAGCCTCCTTGTCTTCCAAAATCACCATGTAATCTACACCCTTCTTCATGTAGATGGTCAATGCATAAGCCTTGTTGGAAAATGAGAAGATGAACCTCCTATAGTACCCAACCATTCCCAAGAATTGGCGTAACTTTGTCAAGCTTGAAGGGAATGGAAGGTCTGAGATTTTCCTCACCTTCTCAGGATCAACTGCTATTCCATCCTTGGAGATGATGTGCCCCAAAAGTAGACCTTCTTCACATCCAAAAATGCACTTCTCTGGGTTGAGTGATGCATTTGCCTCATCCAAGCGTTGCAAGACTTTGATTAGGTGCTCAAAGTGCTCCTCCTTGCTCCCATAGACACAAAAGTCATCAATGAAATCTCTCACAAATTTCCCAATGAAAGGTTCAAATACCTTGTTCATGAACCGTTGGAATGTGGCTGGAGCATTGCAAAGCCCAAAAGGCATGACCTTGAAAGCGTAAGTTCCCCAAGGTGTGGTGAATGTGGTGAGTTGTTGATGCTCTGGTGCAATCTTGATTTGGTTATATCCACTATAACCATCTCCAAAACTGTACCTCTCATGACCTGCAACCTCCTCCAAGATCTCATCAATGAATGGCAATGGGTAGTAGTCCTTCTTGGTAACAGCATTGAGCTTCTTGTAATCCACACATACCCGAAGCTTGCCATTCTTTTTCTTCACAATGACAATTGGAGACACCCATTCTGAATTCTCCACCTCAAAGATAAATCCAGCCTCCTTGAGCTTATCAATCTCCTCCTTCACAACCAAAGATATTGGTGGGCTAATGCGACGTTGCTTTTGGCGGATTGGTCTTGCATGTGACTCCACCTCTATCTTGTGCTCCTCCAAGGTGACTTCCTTCAAATCCTTGTAACTAAAAGCAAACACATGGATGAACTTGCGGAAAATCTCCTCAAATCTCACCTTCTCCTCCTTGGTAACATTTGGGCCATACTTGAGGGTAGATAACCTTCTCTCTACCTCCTCAAGTGTCAATGGTGATTTATCTGGGTCCTTCAAAACCTCTGGCTTAGGTGCAAAATCCATAGCACACAAAGGATACACATCTGAATCAGATTCAGATTCATCCTCCTCCGTGGAAGTCTCCTCTTCCATGCTTGTGTCCACACCTGAAGCTCCTCCTTCAGAATCAGATTCCCAATAATCAGAAGATGGGGTATCTGAATGTGAGGTGTTGGTGGTGTTAGTCACAGGAACAGTGACTCTATGGTTTGATGGCCCAATCCTTAAGTACCCTTTGTGCCATCGATCAGTTGTGCGTGCTGCTCTCAACCATGGCCTCCCAAGAAGTAAGTCATAGCTTGAATCCTTCAAGACTTGGAAAGTCATGAGATTTTGAACTCCCATAACTGAAACTACCACCTTATCCATCACTCCTACTGGTCAAACTTGTTGCTTGTTTGCCATGCTCACCACAAATGTTGAAGCTCTTGAGGGTATCATACCCAACTTCTTCATCAACCTTTCTGACATGGCATTCACTGCTGATCCTCCATCAACCAATGCATCCTTGATGTTGTGACCATTCACTCTCACATCAATCTTGGAGGCATATTCACAAGCTTCCCATGGTGCTGGCTTGGCATCCACCACCCCCATTGATATTGGAACTTTTGCCTTCTTCTTCTTCTTGCTCCTTGTAGAACTCAAACCACCTCTAAGCTCCTTTCTCAAGGTAGGGTTCAAAGCAATTAATTGGCCCACTGTGATGTTAGCCTTGTGACTACCAACATCCTCCAACACATTGTAGTTCCATTGTTGCTTGGAGATCAAGAAGTCCTCCATCCCCAACTTCTTCCTTGGAGTCTTTGTTGTTGATGGTGTTGAGGTGCGAGTGCTCCTAGTAGACATAGGAGTATCCTTGCTTGAAGTAAATCCTTGAGAAGAGTGAACATCCTCTGCAAAACGAGCTCTCTTCTTCTCTTGTGCCAAAAGCTCCAAATTAGGACCCTTGGAGTTTGAGCACTCTCCCTTCTCATACTTGCTCTCAACCACATCTATGGATGCTATCCCCTTACCTTTGTTGGGATTAGGAGCCACTTGGGTTTCACTACCTCCCTCTTTCCCTCTATTGGCTCCCTCATAACCCCTTCCTCCATGGTAAGTGGAATTTGGGCAATTCCTTTGGATATGGCCTCTTCCCCCACAACCAAAACAATTTCTATCATTGAAATTGTTGGCTGGTTGGCCTCCTCTATATGGATGGTTTCCATAACTCCTAGGCCCTCTCCCTACATTCTGATCCACCTCTCTCTTCTCCCATAATTGCACCACATTGATCTTGAGATCCGCAAGTTGTTCTGTGATGGTTTGGAGTGGATCTTTTGGTGGAGGTGCAAGAACTGGAGCAACTACTACTTGTGGTGCAACCCTTGTCACCAAAGTATCAGAAGTTCCACCATACTTGTAGCCTTGAGGAGGATGCACAACCTCCTTCACCACCAAATCACTTTCATCCCCTTCCAAACTCTCCTCCATACGAATTGCGATCTTGATAGCTTCAACCTTGGAAGAAGGTTTCTCATATCTCACCTTGCTTCTAATTTGTGGTCTCAATCCTCCCACAAAATTCTTGGTGAGCATGGCCCCTATGCCAATCATTGTAGTCTCCACATCATCCCCACCCTTCCTCAACACTATGCGAAATCTGGACTCCAATTTTTCCACTCTTTCCACATAGACTCTCACTTTCTCTCCATCTCCTTGCTTGAGAAATGTAACCTCACTCATCAATCTCTCATAACTCTCATCAGGAAGAAAGTTCTCAATGAGTGCTGAAGTCAAAGTCTCCCAAGACTCCTCTTCCCCCTCTCTCCTCTCTCTCTTTTGGTATTCTGACTCATACCATGTAAGTGCTGCATCCTCAAAGAAATCTGGTAATAATGAGGCCCACTCATTCTTCCTCCTCTCATTGTTTCCTATGCAAGCTCTCTTGAAGTCTCTCACAAAGGCCTCCACATCTTCTCCATCCTTGCCAAAGAAAACCGGAAGTTTCCCCATCTTAACCCCTCACTATCTTTCTTTTCTCTCAAATTTTTTTTTTTTTTTCTTTTCTTTTCTCTCACTCTATTACTAATAGAGTATATACATGATTAACACCATCTGAGAATAATCCACTCTAGGGAACACAAAAGGTTCAGGTTGCTCCAAGATTTCTATAGCAACATCAAATCCTAAAGTGCATATTAATCTAACTCTCATGGATAGTTTATCCATAAGTTGAAAGATTATCTCCATCACTAATCTTGAGAACTAGCTGATGAAGGTGGTAGTATTTCTGTAGCTGTACTAAGACTCTCTCCAAGATCCTTCACCAAAGTTTCCAAAAGTGCTTTTACTCCACTACACTCATGTCCTTTTGGATGTCCTTTTGGAAGTCCTTCAACTCCACAAACCTCACACAACTCCTTGGTCTTAGATCTTCTCCCTCCCAATCTTGGTGAAGAAGGTCCAACATGCAAACCCAAGTCAAGTAAGCCTCTCCTTTCCCTCAATCTCTTGCTCTCAAAGGTCAATGGACATGAACTTGCCTTATGTCCCTTCTCTCCACATAGAAAGCACTTAGACTCACTCTTTCCTCCAAGTGGTGTAGGTTTTTGGATCCTCTCAACACTCTCTTCAAATTCTATTGTAAACTCTCTTTTCCTCAAATCCACCCCTACAATCACCTCAAACCCTTGGGGAACCTTGCATAATCTCAATTTCCACTCTTGATGACTCTCCATGTTCCCCAAGATGAATCTAAACACTCAAACATGCTTTTTGTTGATCTCAAACTTCTCATGCATGAGATCTCCACTCTGTAGAATTGACCCTTCCTCACAATGTCACTCAAATCTCCCAACTAATATGTCACAGTCCTCTGAAATTTTCCACACTTGATCACAACTCTAGGGCGTCCCTCCCTGCAAAATTTTAGATCTTTTCATCGAGCCATTTGGCCTAGACACCTTTCTATTCAGCACCCATATTTCAGATTTGGTCTGAAAACCACCCCCCCTCACTTCAAAAACTCATAACGCACTGCGCAAAAATGATCTCTCTCTAATTTTTGTGGCACCAGGTAGGATACAATGCACTGAATTTTCTTGGAAATTTTCAGGACAATTCACTAAACATTGAAGAAATGGCAGACTCTGTACAATTTTCCAGAGAGCATGCAGTTGCGGGAGCACTTTACCCTATCAACTTTCAAAAATTCTAGCCCAGTGCGCATAGAAGCTCTCTCAATAATTTCAAGTGTGCTAACTGAAAGATAACCCAAGCTATCATGTGTAGAAATCTCAAGTCCAGATCTCAAACTTGAGATTTTGCCCAAAATCACCTTAATCCCCAAAATCTGCAATCCACCTCACACAATCTCTCCAATTCCTCTCATGTGTACAAGATGTACAAAATCACCTCAAAGACATCATAATGAACTACAGGGTATACAAATGGATCTTGGTTCTCTAACATAAGTTCAGCCCTCTCCTCTCCTAATGTTCTCTCCAAGTGAGCTCTCATAGCCTCCTTCTGCCTAATGTAGAATTGGACGCGGAACATTATCTTGCCTTCTAGAGAGGTCCCGGCAACGGAACCAAAAATGTGAGCCGGCCTGTCTCTCACTCAGGATGAACCTCTGATGGCTATTATGGTAGCGCACCATGGACTAAGAAGGCAAGGAACCCCAACTCCATCATACTCCTCCAAGGCTAACACTCCAAGACTCAAGACATTGCTCACTAGAGAACTCAATGAGAGAGAGATAGTTGCAAATGAAAGGATGATGAGTACCTCCTCACTCCTTGTTTATATACTTGTGAAATAGTTACGTACTAAAGTTACTAATTACCGTAGTAACTCAAGTTACTAGACTAAAAGTCAAGTAAAGTCAAAAAGTAGAAAGGAATATCCATTCACATGGGCATATTCCCCTAAGCATGTGGTCTTATCTTGACCCAACCACTAAAGCAAGGATTCCTTCACATGGGCTATCCTTGGACTAAAGAAGAATCCAAAACAAAAAGGCTTGCGGGCCCAAGAGTTCTCAACTCTTTCCCCAAAGCCAAACACCTAGGAATAATACCAAGTCAACACACTAAAATCCAAAATAGTGGTGCTCATCTTTTCTACTTCCTCTAAAGTAAGGTCCCATCTATCTTAGCTATGACTAACTTTAGCTAACCATGACTAATATAGAACCATCCTTTATCTCTATATAAATAATATCTCTTAAGTACTTGTAATACCAAGCTAAATATCACAATACCACACACATGCACAAATGGGTGTTACAGGACATGGATAAGATTTATGGAGCCTCCAAAGGCCCTAGGTTGTACTTTGGTATAATGGGTACCATTGAGTTGGATGACTACATCCAAGAGTTTGATATAGTTGGTGTGATTTGTAGTAAATGCCGAACCCGACATTGTTCACACCCTTCATAGCATAGAAGGGGTTGTTTCAGCACTTGGAAGGTCCATTGATGGATGACTATCATGAGTTCAAGAGAGCTCACTTGGAGGAGATCAAGTTGTAGAGACAATATTGGTCTCCAAATTACATCTTTATCACTTTAAGCTTGGTTGCTAGGGGTAGATCGTCAACACTCACAAGTTCTAGCTCTAGTAGCATTGGTGGATCTGGTGGAAGTGCACTAGTTGGAGATGGTTCTAATATGAGTAGGTGTAATTTTCTGAGGATAATAGAGAAACACATAAGAGAAAACACAGGTTTCACCTTCAAACTTCAGTGCCGCAAGGGAGGAGCACCTTCTCTTTATTATATAGCCAAAGAGGATCTCCTCCAAGGATGTTGCACCATAGGATTAGGTACATGGATAGGTGACCTGTCAGCAAGCTCCACCCTTAGATTACTTGCTTTGATGGATGACATGTTGATCTTGGTCCCATCTGGTTGGTCAAACAGGCTTTGATCAAAAGGAATCTTTTAGAGAATCTTCTTATAAGAACCTCAGAACCAAGTGGGTGAGGTACCATTGGAAAGCTCTTAGTGAGACAAACCAAGTAGAAGGGAAGACCAGCCTTTCTTGTGTTTTGAAGGGGAAAGAATCTATATATGAGGCCTAATTCTTTTGTTTAGGTCATCAAAATTGCCTCTAAAGTTTTTAGGCCTATTTTGGTTTTTGCCCTATTAGTAGAAGTGTTTTTTTTGGTGATAACTCTACCTGGTCTAATTCATTCATTATATGTTCCATCCTTCCAGATGTCACCAACCCAAATTCTACCTTTAGATCATATGTGTAGCTATTGATTCTAAAGTCTTCAAGCATGTTTCGATTTCTGCCTCATTAGTAGAAGTACTCTTTTGGTGATTCCTTTGTCTGATCTACTTATTGCATCATGTATAACATCCTCCTAGATGTTACCAAACCAAATTTCATCTATAGGTCATATGTCTAACTATAGGTATTACAAACCTACCTCCTTTTAAGATGCAATATCTTTGTTGCAAAGCTATTGTTGCTCAAAAGATTTCACTAACACCGGTGTGTGGTACAAGTGGGCAGTTTGCTCCCATATCGCCTCATATAGTGGGTAACCTTTCCATTGTATGAGATATTCCACATGTGGGTAACGAGTACCATGGATGCATTTTTGGAGAATGCGTTCCACTTCGTATTCCTCCATGCCATCAATGAGTGTCGGGCAAGGTCAAATGTCTTGTATGGAGGGACAATGGCCTAGTTGGAGCACATATCTACATACTAGGGAGACATGGAACACTGGATGGATCTTCATGTGTAGGGGGAGCTTGAGGTGATAGGCCATACCACCAATTTGACAAAGAATGGGAAAATGCCCAATAAAATGAGGTCTAAGCTTGCAAGGGCTAACTAATGTGAGGTTGGTTGTTGACAACCAAACTTGATCTCCCACCTGGAACTCCATGTGCCTACAGTGTGCATAACATACTACTTCTGTCAATTTTTGGCAATCTATAACCTATTTTTAGCATTCTCTACGCCTTGTTGGATTCTTGAAACAAAAGAGTTGACAACATCAACCTTGGTAGTCACCAGACAGATCTTCATCAAGCTCAAAGGTGTGGAAGGATGCTTGCCATACATGAAGAAGAATGGTGTGACTTGGGTGGAGGCATTTATTGAATTGTTGTGGGCAAATTCTACCAATGGAAGTAAAGTGTCCCACCTGTCTTGCTCATCTAAGGTGAAGCCTCAAAGCATATCTTCAATAGTGAGATTAGCTCGCTCTATTTCACCATTGGTCTGTGGATGTAAGCCATGGACATAGCCAATTTGGTTTTGAAGAAACCAAAGAGTGTTCTCCAAAATAGACTAGTAAATTGAGTGCCTCTATTGGTGATGAGCACTCGAGACAAACCATGGTGAGAGAAGAATGCATCTAAGTACAATTGAGCTAGTTGTGGAGCTATCGTATCCTCGGTGGTAAGTCGTACATGAATCAATTTTTTTGAGTTGGTCAACAAATACTAAAATGGAGTCAAACCTTGAGGTGGTCTTGGGCAATTTACAGACTAGAACCATACTCATCTATTCCTAACGTTGCATAGGAGTAGGAAGGCGTTGCAAGAGTCATGTAGGAACTTGATTAGAGGCTTTGTTCTATTGACAAAGTAGGTAGCTCCAAACATATTCTATCACATTGTTACTCATCTTGGGCCAATAGTAATGGCGTTGGACTGCATCCAAGGTCTTGTCCACTTCAACATGACCTGCAATGGTAGAATCATGACATTCAGCTAAGATGATGGTGCATAATTTTGGGGCATTTGGGATCCATAATTTACCATCACAAAAAGTGAGTCCTTGGTTGTTGGTGATGCCTTTGGATGACTGAGCTCCTATAATCTATGGATCTATTTTTATTGTAGCTAGAATCTTTGGCCAAAATTCAGGGTTCATCTTGACCTCTACCACCAAATTTTTTGCCATCGGCATTTGGGTGGATGCATTTGCAAGTTGCTTCTTGCCTCCACATAGATGATTGTCATGTTGAATCATTGTCACCACTCACCAAATCTGGTGATGAGATAGATCTTTTTGTGTCTTGAGGTAGACTAGAGGTTTGTGGTCTATCTCCACTATAAATGCCTTCTCACTAAGATAGTGCTTCCAATGCTTGGTTGTGAGGACAATGGCGAGCTCTTCTCACTCTATGGTGTGATGATTGCATTTTACCAATAATAACTTTTGCGAGAAGTATGCAATTGGATACCACCTATCATGCCACTTCTTTTGTAGGATTGCTCCTATTGCTACACTTGATGCATTGGTAGCTAATTTGAATGGACATTTTGGGTCATACCATTTCAAGATTAGTGCATGTAGCAAGGCATCTTTCAATTCTTGAAAGGCTAGCTTTGTGTGGTTCCCCATGTCTACTTCTTCTCCTTGCCAAGTGGTGTTGCTAAAGGTTCAAATCAACAATAGAACCTTGGAAAAGTACTTTTCAAATCAACAAGTCTGGTCCTCCCCTTGCTTGTCCACTTCCTTATTGAGCTAAGGCTACAAGGTACCTTTATTGGTGATTTTTGCATCCTCTTCTTCAATGCATTGCTCAATGTTGTTCAAAGATTGCATGTATGAAGGCCAAGGGCCTCTAGGGAGATGAGCACAACAATTGATGGATATGTACCCAATATGGCCACAATTATAGCAACAATGTTGCTCTCCTTAAGTTCCTTCTCCTCGTGGGACTCCATCTTTCCATTCTTCCACCCATCTCCACTCTCCTTGAAGCAGTTGTACTCCTCTATATCAAAACCAAAGGTTGCCAATTCCATAGGTGTTGGTCCACCCACGTGTGGCATTTTGCCTGATAATGTTGAGATAGAACTACTCCTTCACCTCCTTCAAGTGCCCATGCTATTTTTTGAGCACAAGTAATGGCTTCAAATACAATACGAGGATTTTGTACCAATACTTCTTGGCAAATCCAGTCCTTCAACCCTTGTCTGAAATTATCTAGAGCCTCTGTTGGACTCATGTTGGTTATTGCAACTTGTAGATCCAAAATTGCTTCCACGTACTCTTGTACGCTATTCTTTTGTTTCAATCCCCATAGTCTAATTTGGGCCATATGCACAAAATCCACAGATTGGAAATTCTTTAGAAGTCCTTCTTGCATTGTTGTCCACGTGACCTCCCTTCTTTCTGCCAACATTGACCATTCTCAAGCATTGTACCATGTGAGAGCTTTATGAGGGTCAAGTAGCCATATGCAAACATACCTACAACACGCTCAATGATCTCCATCAAGAAAAATAAGAAGTATTGATTCATTCTTGAGATCCAATTCTCTACTCCTATAGCACGTTGCCCCTTGTAAGGCTTGATATTTCAAGTCTTCTTCATCTGTAGTAACAATGTGGCTTCATCATTGGTTTGATGTCATAGGCATGGATGCCTCTCCAAGTACTTCAATCATAGGTATTGGGCTTTGAGATGGTTCTCCTTCCTGCATTGTTTGATCATTCTTGAAGGTTTGTACTTGATTTTGTAAATGCTTCCATGGTCATCTTGATCTCCCAAAACTTGTTCAACATCCCTTGTATTCCTTGCATCAATTCTTGCAACTACAGATCCATGGTTCCTACAACCGGTCACTCACTCCTTCCTACATCAATAGATAGTTAATATGATCACCTCAGAAGGGTGCACAAAGTATTGGGACTTTGGAACATATCACTCTTTGATACTATTCCTAACTACAAAATTCCTAACTACAAAATCCCTAAACATCACTTTTGGTCTAACTACGTAACAAATTTCTACTTGAGTGCTGAAAGGGAGAAGATTTGAGACATCCAAATCCATCACAACAAAATGTAGATTTTCAAATCCCACTCTCTATTATAAATCACTACAAGTAGAATCATCAAGTTTGGTGAGTTCATCACTGTCTCCATGAACTCGCTCCAAAATAGTAAATGAGATAAACCCTCACTTGTTCTCATTGGATGTACATGATCTTGATGTGAAATGGATTCAAGAATGGAAACTAGGGTGCCAAAAATTGTCCTCCATGAGCCTCTATCCCATCCTCTCTCTAAAACTCTCCCAACCTATCAATTACTCTACAATTTTTCTCCCCAAAATTATTCAGTCTTAGTAGCCTATGTTCTTCCAAGATGGGTGATCCACTCTCTTGGATTGAAACATTTGTTCTGAAACTATTGTAATATTCCGAGGATAGCAAAGAAAACAAAGGTTTTGTAGAAGAGAAAACATAAGTTTCACCTTCAAACTTTAGTGCCCCAAGGGAGCACCTTTTGTTTATTATACAACCAAAGAAGCTCTCCTCCAAGGATGCTCTACCATAGGATTAGGTACATAGATAGGTGACATGTCAATGAGTTCCACCCTTAGATTACTTGCTTGGATGGGTGACATGTTGATCCTAGTCCTATCTAGTTGGTCAAATAGGCTTTGACCAAAAGAAATCTTTTAGGGAATCTTCTTGTAGGAATCTTAGGATCACATGGGTGAGATATTGTTGGAAAGCTCTCGATAAGATAAACCAAGGGAGAGGGAAGGCCAACCTTTCATCCATTTGGGGGGGGGGGGGGGAATTTGCACATTTTTAAGGTCTAATTCATCGGTTTAGGCCTCTGAAATTGTGTATGAAGTTCAGGCCTATTTTGGTTTCTGCCCTATTAATAGAAGTGCTCTTTTGGTGATACCTCTACAAGATCTGCTTCATTTATCATGTGTACCATCCTTCTAAATGTCACAAACCCAAATTCTACCTTTAGATGATATGTCTAGCTATTGATTATAAAGTCTTCAAGCATGTTTTGGTTTTGACCTATTAGTAGAAGTACTCTTTGGTGATATCTCTGCCTGATCTACTTAGTCCATCATGTGTAACATCCTCCTAGATGTTACCAACCCAAATTTCATCTCTAGGTCATACATCTAGCTCTTGGTATTACAGTGAGAGTATCACTCTGGAAGAAGGTGCAATATTGGGATTTAACCCATGGTGGAGTTCTTCTAGTGCTTGAGGAAAAACTAACACAAAGTACGGATTGATAAGCTAAGGAGCTTGCAAGAGCTCCAATAGAAGGATAGAAAGAGCCTACATGAGGCATACACTTGCATGAGATGGCTGATCAATTTCACCTAGGTAGTTACTAAGGCTTTGGCAGTCCAATTTTGGTATGAGTTTCTAGACAAAGAGTTGCAATGTAGAGTACGTTATGTTATATTGTTACATGCTACTTCACCTACTTTGGTAGTGATCTTTAGTTTGGCTAAGCGCATTGAGCTTAACATGGTGGAGGAGAGAGTGGTGACATTTAGATTTGGTAAGGAGGCCTCATCTACAATTGTTATTTCTTCTCAAGTGCAATAGAGTGCACCACACCATGTTGGCTTTTGAGAATAGAGTGGATAGCCTAGATCCTATGGAGCAAGTAGAGGGCCTAGTGTAGCTAGACCTTTACATTCATTTTTAGGGCAATAGCAGCCAATGAGTAATGGTCTTGCTTTTTGGACTTATGGTGGATCTCACCACAAGAAAGAGTGCACTCAAGGCACCAAACATGATATCATTGGTGCATCACAACCAACACAAAGACAATGTGACCATTGCCACAGATTTGGTCCCACTAGTAGATGATGCTTTGACCTTCATCTAGAGTTACGGAGTGGTAGGGCTATTATGGCAAGTGGTAGAGGAGCTCTAGATCATAGAGGTGGTGGTAGAGGTGGAAGTGGAGGATCCACACCTTGCAGGGATGTAGTACTTGCCCTTGATTTTGACACAGCCATGGCTACTCAGATTGAGCAATTGCAGTACAGATTGGCTAGCATGGCCATAGCTCAAAGGAGATCAAATTTGGGTGTTGAGGCTTCCACCTCTTATGTTGGTGAAAGAGACATCTTGGACTTTATGTGTGGAGTAGAACAAGTAGATGCATCTGCCAAAATGAAGGAGTGCAATATGTGCTCCTAAGCCTAGAGGAGCATCAATGGAGTTGGACCTACAAAGAAGAGAAGTTGGTAGATAGGTCAAACTCCCCTTATCTTTCACACTCTTTGATGCACTACATACAACATCCATGTCTCTTAGATGTCCTAGTGCATGTGTGGTAGGTGGTGATGGAGTGCATGATAGACTATATGCTAGTCATCCACCTTCCACTACATAGGTTGAGCCTAGCATGATGTTGGAGGTGGCCCAATTGATTATGCACTTCCTTTTAATCTCAACCAATGAGATGTTTACATTGGGAATTGATCCAACTCTTGTGTTTTGATTAGCTACCACACTTTGTGAGAGTAGGGATGATGAGGTTCCTAGGATTAGAGCAAAAGTGGCTGATAATAGAGCTGACTTGGTTGAGGAGCATGGGTTCTGCTCAACAATCAATGGTTTCTTGTAGGCAATAGCAACTAGATTGGAAGAGTTATCAATTAGACCTACCTTTGAGCAAGCTTGGTTCACATTTGAGTTGTCTTATAGGATAACTTGAGGGGGATTTTTTGTTTGGTGGAACCTTCAAGGAAGGTCTATACACCACAAAAGGTCTTATTCGACTCTAGTGTGCAACCTCTTATGTTGGGGAAGGCTATATTTGTCAATCTTGAATTACAAAAGACCAATGTGAAGAGGTGTCTATTTCATATTCATACATCTCTAGGGGATGGTTCCACATAATACATCATATGTGGAGAGCTCATTGTCCAAATTCAGCCTAGTCATCTGATTGATTGCTCTATGGTGAGAGCTCAAGCCATAGTGATAGTGATATAGTAGAGTCATATGATGTGCTAGTTGGTGGAGTAGTGTTTTACTCCATGGGTTTCAATATTGACTATTGGGAGGAGATACCTTCCTTTAGACCAAGTTGGCAGTCAGGTGATAGATAGGTATGTTGCCTACCAATATGCTTTAGGAATGGTAGTTTTGGCTCACTAAAGTCAAGGACCATCGCATTAGTTTTAGCTTTTAGTGGCTCAATTACTTGGCCTGGTGACTTATTGGAGGAGAATGCTTATGTAGAGGATACTCCAATACCATAGTAGATCACTCAAATTTTGAGTACAAGTGAGATCATTCCATCTACCTTAGATGTTCCATTGTGGAGTTATAAGGAGGCATTGTAGCAACATGGAGATCAATTGGTGCAACAAGCTTGGAGTGGAGCCTTTGTAATACCCAAATTGTAGAGTGAGGATTACCCTCTAGAGTCTATTACCTCTTCACCTTTGGATATTACATTCATTGCTTGGTAGTATCCAATAGAGGGAGTATGCGTATTGGAGTTGTTTGGTACAATTAGCATTAGACTAGCTACAATATTATAGGTAGGTATACAAGTATAGAGGTACTTGTATGTGGAGAGAGATAAGATTTTGAGGCAAGTCTCTCTACATCAGGTGGCACACTTAGCCTATTTGTAACAATATGGAGTTTAGCGACAAAGTCAGTCGGGCTCACAAAGTAGCACATAAGACAATATAGCCTAGAATATTCCGGAAGTATCTAGGAAGCTTCTTGGGAAGCTTCCTGGTTAACTTAGCTTGCACCTTAAGTAAATAGCTTCTAGAAGCTTCCAACTAGCTTAGCTTGCACGCCAAGTAGGCGGCTTCCAGAAGGAAGCTTCCCAAGAAGCTTCCTAGTTAACTTGGCTTGCACTCTAAGAAAGCGGCTTGAGGAAGCTTCTTGAGAAGCTTCTCAAGGGCCTTGTATGCTACCTATAAATACCAAAGCCAAAGCTCATGCTAGGCATTTGGAGTTTTCTCTCATTCAAGTGTCCCAATGTGAGGTTCCATTCTCCTATTTCTCTCCTCGGATTCGGTCTTTTACATTGGTATCAGAGCAAGAATGGGATGGATGGAATTTATGGACCACCAAATCCACTTTCGCCAAACCATTGGGACTTTCATGTCCAGATATTACCAAAGCATTGTTTCACACAATTCATCACCTCATGCTTTGGGCAGGATTTTCTACATATGATCACCGTGTCAGAGGAACCCTTGATACTTCCAGTTGAGAGAACGGTGGACGTGTTGTATCTATGTGTTAATCAGCTAGATAAATTGAGGGTAGTGGAATAGAGTAATAGTGATGGCGGCAATACCGGATGTTATCCTTGCAATGCAACAACAAATGGCATCTTACTTGATTGTTGGATGAACGGACCAGCAATGACGAGAACAGATAGACAGAGTGCCAGTTCAAGATGGAGAAGATTGCATTCGATTTCCAAAACCCAAGGTGTTTGAAGGCAAGAATCTTCCAGGCACAGTGGAGAATTTTGTGTTTGACTATGAACGTTACTTTGAAGCCACCAATCTTCAAGACGAGTGGAAACAAATTCTCTTGGCTTCTAGCCAGTTGGATGGTGTGGCAAAACTTTGGTGGCGATTTTGAGTAGAAAGAGCTGAATGACAAATTGTTACACCAATTTTGACATGGGCAGAACTCAAGGATGCAATACTTGGTCGATTTTAGACTATAAATGCCACCCGAGCTGCACAAGATAAATTGGCGAAGTTGAGGTAGATTGGCTCAGTGAGAAGCTACATCACACAATTTCAAAATATCATCATGCAAATTCCAGATATCCAAGAAGGTGAAGTTCAGGATCAATTTGTGCGAGGATTGAAGTCACGAACCAGATTGGAGGTGACCATGCAAGAGCCACAGAACGTAGAAGAAGCCATGCAATTGGCTGAGTGTTTTGATTCCTTAGTTGCGACAACTTGGTCTTGACCTCGACCTACACAAAACCTACCAGTACCACGAGTGGAAGAACCGGTACCAATGGAGATTGATGCTATCCAATGAAGACCACTTGGCACAGCAAATAGAGAAAGATTACGACAAAATGGAGGTTTCTTTTATTGTCGCCAAGTTGGACATTGCATTGCTGAATGCCCACTTAGGAATGGGCGACCTCGACAAGTTGCCCAGATGGAGTTTGTGGAAAAGAATGATCAAGGAAACAAAGAATCCCAGTAGGAGATTTTGAGCCGCCTACTGGGAGCTTGATTAGTTCCAATGGGATTGAAGGCTCGACCTATGCAAGTTTGCTTCACTTGCAAGGTATGATATCTAATCAGGGTTGTAGGATTTTGGAAGTTCAGAGAATTGCATATCTATGCAAGTAGCAAAGGAATTGGGTATTCCTATCAAGCCAATGATTGGAAGTAGTTTGATGATGGCGGATGGTGGAAAAGGTTTTGCATTCCGCACCTTGCATCCTGTTACCTTCAAGATTGGGAAGGAGTATTTGGAGTGTATGAGGTTTGTAGTGGCACCTCTACACTATGATATCATTCTGGGTCTACCTTGGCTTGAACGTCATAAGGTTCAATTTGATTGGACCCGATGTCAAATTCAAGTACAACACCAAGGTAGGAATTTCCAATTAGGTTATCTGGCACCTTTGAGTAAGACATCTAAGAATAGTCAGTCCCAAGATGGGAAGTTTGTTGAGAAGGTAGCCATAGAGCAAATTTGGAAGGGAGATGAGTCCCAAGATGGGAACTTTGCCAAGAAGGCAACCATGGAGCAAGCTTGGAAGAGAGATGAGTTCCTAGAAGGGAAGTTTGTTAATGAAGCAGGCATAGAGCAAGCTTTGGAGGAAGATAAGTCTGTATTTGCGGTGTGGATCAAGCCGATTGCACAAGAACAATCTGAGGAGGGCCAGGTACCGCATCAAGCAACAGTTGATCGGATAGTTCAAGAGTTTGCAGATGTGTTTCCGGATGATCTGCCAAAGGGATTACCCTCTGATCGAGCTATGCCCTTCAAGATCGAGTTATTGCCAGAGAGTACTCTAGTGAGTAGACCAATCTATCGGCTCTCACCAAAGGAGTTGGAGGAGTTGTAAACAACACTTACAGAGTTGTTGGAGAAGGATTTCATACGATATAGTACCTCTCTGTGGGGAGCACTAGTACTATTTGTTCCAAAGAAGGATGGAGGACTTTGTTTCTGTATTGATTACTGTGGGCTCAATAAGCAAACCGTGAAGAATGCATATCCCTTGCCTCGGATTGATGACCTGCTTGATCAATTAAGTGGAGCACGCTACTTTTCCAAGCTAGATCTTTGTAGCGGCTATTGGCAAATTCCTATTGAAGGAGAAGACGTGCAAAAGACTGCCTTTCACACAAGGTATGGACATTTTGAGTGGAGAGTTCTACCTTTCGGACTCACTAATGCTCCAGCAGTCTTCATAGATCAGATGCATCGGGTGTTGGAGGGACTATTGGATCAGTCCGTGGTAGTGTTCTTAGATGATATCTTAATCTATAGTAGGACAGAGGCAGAACACAGGAATCATGTGCGAGAAGTCCTAAGACGACTACAACAGTGGAAATTTTATTGTAAGAAGTCAAAGTGTGCTTTTTGGCAAAAGGAGGTTACCTTCTTGGGTCATAAGATCTCATTAGAGGGGATCAAGATAGAAGAAGAGAAGATCAAGGCCATTACTGATTGGCCTACCCCGAAGGATGCTACAGAAGTACGAGCATTCAATGGATTGGCCATTTTTTACCGACGGTTCATCCACTATTATGCTCACGTGGCTGCACCATTGACTGACCTCTTGGGAAAGAACTTGAGCTTCCAATGGACCACCAAGCATGAAGAAGCATTTCAAAAGTTAAAGCATATGGTGTCTTCAAGACCCATTCTTCAACCATATGATCCTCAACTACCTTGTGTTTTTGATTTTGATGCTTCTAACTTTGCAATTAGAGCTGTGTTGCAACAAGAATTTCCAGATGGACTACATCCTATAGCCTTTGTGTCTCGCCGACTAAATACAGCTGAAAGGAATTACTCTACTCGAGATCGGGAACAACTTGCAATGGTATATGCCCCCAAGGTATGGAGGCATTATCTCTTGGGGAAACAAGTGATCATGCAAACTGATCACAAGCCATTGTTGCAGACCTTACACCTAGAGCACATGAAGAGTCGACATCAACGATGGGAAGAGCAACTCCAATTTTTCGACATCAAACTTGAGTACAAACCAGGTCGGTTCCATGTCATCCCTGATGCTCTATCACAATGACTTGATTTGAAGTCTCTTCCTCTCATCGCGGCAGCAATTACAACAGTGTCAATTGATCCCAAGATTTATAACAAATTTTGGTTAGCTCTACAGCAAGATCCCTTCTTCCAAATGATACATGGTCGGCTAACAATAGGTGACAAGGAGTATAACACCTTCTCCTTCAAGGAAGGCCTTCTATTCCATGCGGACCAGATCTATATTCCAGCCAAAGGTGATCTTTGACTTGTGCGCCTTCAAGAAGCCCATGATTTACCCATTGCTGGTCACATGGGTGTGGACAAGACCTTGGGTACCCTCCAACGTCAATGGTGGTGGCCCAACATGACACGAGATGTTTGAGAATTTGTCCGATCATGTGAGAGCTGCCAACGTAACAAGGCCAACAACCAGAAGCTGGGTGGACTCCTTCAACCGCTTGCCGTTCCATCAGCTCGTTGGGAGCATGTGAGCTTGGATCTCATCATATCCTTTCCAAAGACAAAACAAGGACACACTGCCATCGTGGTGTTTGTGGATAAGCTTAGTAAGAAAATCCACTTGGCACCAACTTGTGATACCGTGGATGCTCCCACCTTAGGGCAAATCTACTTCGACAATGTCTTCAAGCATTATGGAATGCCATGCGTACTCATCTCCGACCGTGATCCTCGCTTTACCGGGAAGTTTTGGCAAGCACTCTTTCAAATACTCGGCACCAAGCTTGCTTTGTCCACGGCCTATCATCCTCAAACTGATGGACAAACCAAACGTGCAAATCGTACATTGGAGGATATGTTGCGTGCCTTTGTCAATGTCCACCATACCAATTGGGATGAATGTCTTGCCACTACCGAATTTGCCTACAACAATTCCAAACAGGCAAGCACCGGATTCTCTCCTTTCTTTCTCAATTTTGGCCAAGATCCGCTTGTTCCAGATTCTCTTCTTGCTCCCCCTCCATCTCAAGTTCCTCATTCTTGACCACTATATCCCAATCTCTCCAACAAGCCAAGTCTCACCTCCTTGTTGCTCAGAATTGCCAAAAACAATATGCGGACCACCATCGTCAAGATCTCACCTTTGAAGTCGGTGATAAAGTCATGCTATCCTCTAGTAACCTCCCTCTCCCACTTGATACCCAAGTTTGTAAACTTGCCCCTAATTGAATAGGACCCTTTGACATCATCCAAATTGTCTCACCTGTTGCTTATCGTCTTGCCTTGCCTTGTCACATGCGTATCCATCCTGTCTTTCATGTTTCCAAGTTGAAACCCTTTGTTCCTAACCCCTCTTCCTTTTCCTCTTGAGTCCAACCTCCCCCTCTTCCTATCCCTATCAATGACCATGAGGAGTACAAAGTTGATCATATCCTTGCGCATCGCCACATTCAACGAGGCCGTCGCCAACATACGGAATACAAGGTCCTTTGGAAAGGGTATCCCCTTCATGATGCCACCTAGGAACCTCTTTCTCACCTCCATAATGCACAGACGGCCATCCAGGAATTCAAAGCTTCATTGGTGACGAGGACGTCACCAACTAGCGGCGGGGGAATATGTAACAATATGGAGTTTAGCGACAAAGTCAGTCAGGCTCACAAAGTAGCACATAAGACAAATTAGCCTAGAATATTCCGGAAGTATCTAGGAAGCTTCTTGGGAAGCTTCCCGGTTAACTTAGCTTGCACCTTAAGTAATTAGCTTCTAGAAGGAAGCTTCTAGAAGCTTCCAACTAGCTTAGCTTGCATGCCAAGTAGGCGGCTTCTAGAAGGAAGCTTCTTGAGAAGCTTCCTAGTTAACTTGGCTTGCACTCTAAGAAAGCGGCTTGAGGAAGCTTCTTGAGAAGCTTCTCAAGTGCCTTGTATGCTACCTATAAATACCAAATCCAAAGCTCATGCTAGGCATTTGGAGTTTTCTCTCATTCTAGTGTCCCAATGTGAGGTTCCATTCTCCTATTTCTCTCCTCGGATTCGGTCTTTTACACTATTGGTATCCTGAGTTATTATTGATGTAAACATTCAAGGGTTTCCAAAAGACTCTACCAACAAACATTTCCTTGTTGGAAGTGCATGATTTGGAGAGAAGTAGTCCTATCATGTATTGATTTTTGGATGGGATATTTTTGATGTTAGGGATATACCTCGTATTGGCTAAGGTTAGAGTCTCCAAGATCCTTGTTCTAGCGTGTTTTGGGAGATGTTATGTATACTATGACATCTCTAAGTTCATTAATCCATTTCTCCAACCTATATTTTGGAGAACACCCCTTTGATGGGTGTTGCACCCGGATGGTGGTGAGTACACATTAGGTCCATTCTTGGACAAGACCTACCGTGTTGTTGGTTGCAGCCAAAGTGGGATTACAAGTGCATTGTCTTTATCTCTGGTGGACAAACCTCTTACCTAGAGAGGTTCTACAATATGCTTACGATGGGATTCAAAGAATATACCACCTTATTGTTGATGATATTTTGGATGCTAGGTGTTAGTCTTAGATGGTGGTAGTGGCTGATAGTTCACCTATGGCAATGGTGAACCTTGTTGGACAGTCCCAAGTTCTCATTGTTTCAAGAGGGAGGTCTTGGACTTGTTTGGGACTCATAGTTATAGCAATTGGTGGAACCCAACACTAATGAGAGGGAACAAGTGATAGGTTTTTGTATTGATATTACCATTGTTACAACAATGTCAAAAGCATCCAAGCATTAGGTGTTAGGTCAGGCTATGGACCTGAATTTTTTGACTTGGATTGTGAGCCTTAGCTCGGCAGAGTACCATAGGATGCGCTTGATAGGCATTATCACTCAAACACTTGTGATATTTGTGCCTATCGAGACAATTCAAGCACATGTTGGGAGTGATGGAACAAGTAGGCAAGGTATTCTTGGGACACAACCAATAGCTACTAGTGAGAGTGGTCTACTTGAGTCTATCTAGGTGAGCATGGTCTTCTTAGGTTACACTCTTGGTCTACAAGGGATGTAGTCAGAGGACATACGGAGCTTGCAACTAGAGCAGATGGAGTTTTCTATATCAAGATTGGGAACTTTAGTGGTTGGAGGTATGACACTACTGCCCCCAAGGGCCCAGTGTAGCAGCCAATTAGTATGTCTTCCACTCCTATATCAATTACATAGGATACTTGGGAGCCAAATATTGGACCCAAGCTTACAAGATGGGAAAGATTGAGTATTTGGAGGTTCTTGAGGAGCTACATGAGTTGTTTTGCCTTCAATAGGAAGGATTTGGATGCTCATGAAGGATTTGGATGTTCTTAGAAGGACCCAATATTTAGATTGAGCTTACTAGTGATACATAAGTTCTTTGAGGTCCTTGTAAATATAGTGATATGGAGAGAATATTGATTTAGAGCCAAAGTAAAGACCTTTTTGAGGTTGGTTGGGTAGAGATTTCACATGGAAAGTTTGCTTCAACTACAATGATGCCAGCCAAGAAGAATATGCATGGAAACTACACAAATAGGTAGATGTGTAGAGATTACCATCTTATCAACCAACAAACTAGGGCTGATTGGTATACCATGCCTACACCAAAGGAGATCTTTGATATGAGTGGGTATGCAAAGGCCTTCAATACTTTGGACCATCAAGCAAGATATCATCAATTGCTTATCAAGGACAAAGATAAATCCAAGATAGCATTTTAGACTATTGATCATCATGGCAAGGATGTATTATATCAATGGAAGTTCTTACCATTTGGGTTAAAGAACATTCTTACTTAGTTCCAAAGGATCATGGATAAAAACCTGGTAGGATTAAATTTTTCTTGGTGTTATATTGATGACATTTTGGTCTATAGTACCACTCTGGAGTAACATGAGAGACATTTGTTAGTGGTGTTTGAGAGAGTGAGATCTCATGGATTCAAATTACATTTTGGGAAGTGTAGATCTTCCAGAAGCAAGTTGAGTATTTGGGTCACGCTATCTACCTTGGAGGACTTGGTGTTCAATAGAACAAGGTGGAAACTATTGCATGTATTCTTTGGACTTTATATGTGAGCAGAGTGCAAGTATTCCTTTGGTTGGAAAGCTTCTATTGTTGATATGTTAGAGTGTTTAGTGTCATTGCCAAGGCCTTAATGAAGCTGACCAAGCTTACAAAAGAGTGGTGTTGGAGAGATGAGCAAGAGAGAGTTCAAGGAGAAGTTTGTCCTTATTCTTAAGAGACTCAATCAAAGAACAATGATTCTAGGTTCACATTGATTGGAGTACATTGGGGTTTAGAGCAATGCTCATCCAACATGATGATGAGGGGAAGGAATTTGTGGTGGCCTATGCTAGTTGCTCCAACAATTCAACGGAGGCAAAATATAGTTCATATGAGAGAAAGTGCTTGGTAGTAGTAGTATATGCAATAGCATATTTCCGATATTACCTATTTGGTAATCCGTTCACTCTTATCATTGATCATCAACCATTGAAATAGTTGATAAAGTCCAACAAGCTTTCAAGGAAGCTTGCACAATGAGCTCTAATTTTAATGGGAGTATGATTTCATGATTATCTATACACTTGGAGTGGTGAACTATGATGTAGATGGATTGAGTAAAAACCCATTTCCCAACCAATAGGATCAGACCGGAGCACATTAGCATGGTGAGACAGATAAGGAGATGGTGTCAAGTTGGCATGTATCTACCTTTCTATGTATATTTTTTGAGGCTTTGTCGGTATCTCTTTTTGCATATTTAGTAAGAGTTATTGAGAACATAGCTCCAAAGGGTGGAGATATAGTTCAACAAGACATTCATGATGATGTCTTAGTGATGGATTATTTTTGTGCTGGTGTTGTGGGTTGCACAATTGGTGCCAAGTAGAGAGACCATGTTCTTTAGCAAGCTAGACAATTTAGATTGGAGTGCAGATATCTTCTCCATGTATGGAAGGATGGTAGAGTGCAAGGAGTACCATTTCAATCTCAGAGCTCACAATTGGTCCATCATGCTCATGAGGAGCTAGGACATTTTGGAGTAAAACATACATATAGCTTACTCTAGAGTTATTATTGGTGGTGCAATATGCAGACCATTGTACAATAGTTTGTTGCCATATGTGTGGTTTTTGATTGAGTTAGAGTATCATTTAATGCTCTTATACCACAATTACACCCATTACCTATCATGGGATTGGGTTATTATTGGATTTTGGACTTTGCTAGACCTTTACATGTGTGGTTTGTGATTGAGTTAGAGTATCATTTAATGCTACTATACCACAATTGCACCCATTACATATCATGGGATTGGGTTACTATTGGATTTTGGACTTTGCTAGACCTTTACCATTGATTGTGAGACATCATTGGTATATTTTGGTTATGGTGGAGCGCTTCTCCAAGTGGATTGAGTTTGCAGTACTTCTTGACAAGTTTAGTGAAACTTTAGATTGCTTTGTGAAAGGCTTGAAATTATGCACTAAATTGGAACTATTCATATGTAAACCCAAACATTTAAAAAAAACAATCAATTTTTTTTGTTTTACGGTTGAAACCTAAAGATGAAGCATCATATAAAATGTATGAAAATATTTGTGCAATTTTTTGGGACCTGGGGCCCTTATTTCTTAGTAGGATGCTTAATTGGTTAGTGATACGTGTGGTACCCACATTTTTCATTTTGGACGAGTTTTGAAGAAGAAGTGCCTTGTTGAAACCAAATTGAAACCAAATGGAGAAGAAATGAAGGGAAACCGGTATTTTGATCAAGCTCGAGGAAGTAAACTTTGTGTTAAAGGAAGAAGGACTTGGATTGGATCAGACCCTAAGAAGCTTACTTTGTGTTAGAGGAGGAAAAAAACTCGGATCAGATGTTGAAGGAGGGCAAACCCGAAGGAGAAATGGAAGTTACAAGTCAAGAATACTTTGGGGGCCATATCTTAGTGACCACATGTCCAAATCAAGCGTGCTATATCTCATTGGAAGCGTTTCATTTAGGGCTTTCCATTGCAACCAAAATCGTAAAGTTTGATGTCCATAGAAGAAGTTACAAGCATTTGAAGTTTTGGGAGTAGATGTGAAGAGTAATTTGGTGTCTTCGTGTCGATGTGACTTTGGACTTCGGACTTTGGACTTTGGGTTTACATTACTTTGGGTCTAAAGACTTTGCCTCAAGACAAATATGATTTAACCCAAGGAAGTTGGACCTCAAAGTGCAGTGAAGGTGACTTCAAAAATTTTGCCGGAGGGATTAGATGAAGTTAGAGTAGGGAAAGAAGATATTTAGGATACCCATGACTTCAATTTTAGTTCTGATTGAAGATAAGATAGAATTAGAGGAGAAATAGCAGTAGTGAATAAACCCAAAGTGCAAGACCAGACAATAAGTGTCTTCGGGTCAGTTACATGAATGATTAGGAGAAAGTGGGTTGCAAATTGAAGGTGTAGATAGTGTATTCATGCTTTCAATTACAATTCTTGATGATGACATAGTAGAATTAGTGAAGTAATTGATAGTAGTTAAACCTGAAGTAGATGAAGTAGGAGTGCAAATGTCTTCGGAGTTACCAATGGAGACATTAGAGAAGAGTGGGTCAAAAGATAAGGAGTTAGATAGATTGCCCACTAGTGAAATGTCAGATCAGGAAAGAGAACTGTTAGATTTGGTAGAAGATGTAGGAGTTGTGAAACTTGAGGATAGAGTAGTAAGAAGTGAAGTTACTTTGGGTTCGGGTTTGAAAGACAAAGAAGAAGTAGACATCAGATTAGATTAATAACCGATTTGAGATTTGAATAGGTAGATATGAAGAGGTGCATTGTCATTTCAGATCTGCAGGTTTGTAGAGTCATAAGGAAGAGGTACATTAGAAACATAATTGTCGATTGCTTCACTACTTAAGAGTGGCATTTGCCGTACCATGTTGTTTAGTGCTTATTAATTTTGAGAATAGATAAAGCAAAGTATTGTGAAGCAGTGCTCGTCACTTGAGCTTAATTTTGAGTATCAACGTTGTGATTGTGTTTGTGAGTGTGTGGAGAAATTTGAAGTGCAAGTCATTGTGCTTGTTGGATGTTTTGGATGTTGGATTCCGCAGATTTGATCTTCATTTTGTGTGTTTGATCTTGAGTGAAGTGCAATCAAACCAATGCCTTGACAGATCTGAGAGAAATTGTAGTGTTGGTAGTATTCTGCATTTGTGAGTGCAATGCAAAGTTGATGTGGAGCAATTTTGATCGAGGAAGTTGTGCCTTCAGTGGAGGGGTGGAACACAATTTTGAGGCAAAGTCATTTTGCAATGAAGTGCCATTTTTGGGAGAGCCTGAATCATCACAATCAAGATTGTTTGGAAAGAGGTGAAGAAGTTGTGATTAAGGAGTGTGAATTCATGACTAGACTGAGAATCAATGCTTGTTACTCTCTTTTGGGTGTGGTTTCTACCTTAGAGATTAAAGACGCAACCAAGAAGAATTACATTGTTACTGTTTGACTTTGTATTTGACCAATTCTGACTCATATCTTTGCGGGAACAAACTTTACTTACCCAATTACCGCAAAAGTGATATTTGCCGGGTTGTCACAATATGCAAGATGATTTATATTGTAAGTTTGTATAGGTTCAAATCTTATGTATGCATAAATTAAATAATCATACTAAAAAAAAGAGTTTGATCCTGGCTCAAAATGAACGCTAGCAATCTTAGTTAAATTATATAGTGTGGTGGAGTTTTAAGGGCGGGAGACATGATTGTCTGACAAGGCCCCTAGGGAGGACTGTCCTACAGGGCCCCAGGGGACTTTTAGACAAAAAAAGGAATGTCTAACTACCAAAAAAGAGGCAGGATACTGCATAGTGGGTAGTTTTTTGGGGCGGAAGCCTCCTAAAGAGTAACGGAGGTGTGCAAAGGTAGGCTCAAGTCCATATAGATGGATGAGCACTTTGATTCCTTGGCTACCACAACTTGGTCTTGACCTAGACCTTCATAGAACTTGCAAACATGCCAAGCACAAGTGGAAGAGTCAACACCAATGGAAATTTATACCATCCAAACAAAGACCATTTGGCATAGCAAATTGAGAACAATTGCAACAAAATGGTAAGTGTTTCTATTGTTGCCAAATAGACATCATATACTTAATATTCAACTAATAATTGAAGACTTTGACCTATTGCCCAAATGGAGTTCTTGGAGTACAAGGACAAGAGAAACAAAGAGTCTTCATAAGAGATATCGAGCCACTTCTTGGGAACTTGATCTATTTCAATGAGATTGAAGGCTGTCACAACATTTGTAGCACCAAAGCTAGTTTGCTAGGATGTTGGAGTGGTAGTTTTGGCAATCATAGTTATTTTGGCAGTTACTCATGGACTACTTGTTGGCAGCTGAATTTCATGTTAGGGTGTTGATCACATGGTAGGACTCACCATCACTTGCATCGTTCACTCCATTAGATGTGTTGTCAACGGCACCATTAGGGCTAGAGATGTAGGTTGAGTAGGGGGTATACTTTTGAAGTGTGGCTCTAGAGAGCTCACTTCTTTGATGTTGAGCCTTTGATTTGGTGAAAATTGAACCCAAAGTGCAAAATTGGATGTAGATTTGGAGATCCCTATCCTCCCAATTTTGCTTGAGCTGATATCAAGTAAGTAGAGGATTTGGCAATCAACAAACTATAGAGGAGATGTGTTTGTGGAGGTTGTCTTGTAATACCAATTTGTGCATGTATGTGGTATTGTGATATTTAGTTTGGTATTACAAGTACTTGAGAGATATAGAGATGAATGATAGTTATACATTAGTCATGATTAGCTAAATTCAATTATAGATAAGATGGAGGGAACCTTACTTTAGAAGACGTAGAGAATATGAGCACTTCTATTTTGAATTCTAGTGTATTGACTTGGTTTTATTCCTAGGTGTTTGGCTTTGAAGAAAGAGTTGAGAACTCTTGGACTCACAAGCCTTTTTGCTTTAGATTCTTCTATAATCCAAGGATAGCATATGTGAATGAATCCTTGACTTAGTGGTTGGGTCAAGATAAGACCATGAGCATATATATTTGTTTAGACTTTTAGACTTTTAGACTTTATTTGACTTTCAGCCTAGTAACTTGAGTTACTCTAGTAATCAATAACTTTGGTACGTAACTATTTCACAATAACATAAATTTGGAGTGAGGAGATATTCATCATTCTTTCATTTGCAACTATCTCTCTCTCATTGAGTTCTCTAATGAGCAATGGTTTGAGTCTTGGGGTGTTAGCCTTGGAAGAGTATGATGGAGTTGGGATTCATTGCCTTCTTAGTCCATGGTGTGCTACCATAATAACCATCAAAGGTTCATCTTGTGTGAGCGACATGCCAACTCACATTTTTGGTTCTATTGTTGAAATCTCTCTAGAAGGCAAGATAATGTTCTAGGTATAATTCTATATTAGATGTAAAGAGGCTATGGGAGTTCACTTAGAGAGAACATTAAAGGAGGAGAGTGTTAAACTTATGTTAGAGAACTTGGATCATTTGTATACCATGTAGTTTATTATGATTTTTTTGAGGTGATATTATACATATTATTGTAGGTATAGATATATTATATTATATATATAAATACATACATACTATATTTTACAAACTATATACACAAGAGCATTTGGAGAGATTATGTGAAGCGGATTGTAGATTCTAGAGATTATAATGATTTTGGGCAAAATCTAAAGTTTTAGATCTGGATTTGAAATTTTCATACTAGATAGCTTGGATTATCTTCTAGGTAGAACACTTAAAATTATTGCAAGGGCTGCTACATGTATTGAGCTAGAATTTTTGGAAGGTGGTAAGGTAAATTGTTTCCACAAATTACATGCTCTTTGGAATTTTGTACTTAGTTTTCCATTTCTTCAATTTTCATTGGATTGTTTTGAAACTTTCCATGAAAATTTAGTGTGCAATAATCCTACCTTTTGGCTCAAGAATTAGAGAGAGATCTTTATTGCGCAAGAAGTTATGAGTTTTCAAAATCAGGGAATGGCTTTCAGACCAAATCTGAAATATGTGTGCTGGATAGAAAGATGCATAGGCAAAGATCTCAATGAAAAGATCTGAAATTGCAAGGGATGATGTCATAGAGTTTTGTAATACCAAGGGTTAGCCATATGATCTAGATGTGAAATTTGGTTTGGTAACATCTAGAATGATGTTATACATGATGGTCAAAATAGATCAAAGAGAAGTATCACCAAAAGAGTACTTCTATTAATAGGATAGAAACCAAAATAAACTTGAGAACCTTAGAACCAATAGCTAGACATATGATTTAAAGGTGAGAATTGGTTTGGTAACATCTAGAAGGATGTTTCACATGATGGACTAAACAGATCAGAAAGAGGTATCACCAAAAGGGGACTTCTACTAATAGAGTAGGAACCAAAATATGCCTGAAATCTTTGAAGGCAATTTCGGAGGCCTAAACAAATGAATTAGGCCTCGAAAATGTGCAGATGCCCCCCCCCCCTAACAGAGGAAAGGCTGGCCTTTCCCTCCTTGTTTTGTCTTGTTGAGAGCTTTCCAACGGTACCTTACGTGATTATGAGATTCCTACAGGAAGATTCCCTTTGGTCAAAGCTTGTTTGACCAACCAGATAGGACCTAGACCAGACAGGTCACCCATCCAAGTAAGTAATCCAAGGGTGGAGCTTGCTGACATGTCACCTATCTATGTCCCTAATCCTATGGTGGAGCTTCCTTGGAGGAGATCCTCTTTGTCTATATAATAAAGAGAAGGTGCTCCCTTGGGGCATCGAATGTTTGAGTGTGAAATATGTGTTTTCTCTCTTCTCTTGTCCTTGGAGGATTACATGTTTTGATCAAGTGTGCAGAATTTCAAAGGATTGTGACATACCAATTGAAAGAATTTAGTGACATTGTGAGGAGGGGTCAATTTTGAAGAGTTAGGATCTCATGCATAAGGAGTGTGAGCACAACCAAAAGCATGTTTGAGTGTTTAGACTCAACTAGGGAACATGGAGAATCATAGAGAGTGGAAGTTGAGGCTATAAAAGGTTCCCCAAGGGTTGAGGTGATTGTAGGGGTGGATTTGAGGAAAAGAGAGTTTAGAATAGAATTTGAAGAGAGTGTTGAGAGGATCAAAAAGATATATTATTTGAAGGAAAGAGTGATTCTAAGTGTTTTTTATGTAGAGAGAAGGGACATAAGGCAAGTTCATATCCATTGACCTTTGAAAGCAAGAGATTAAGGGAAAGGAGAGGCTTACTTGACTTGGGATTACACGTTGGACCTTCTTCACAAAGATTGGGAGGGAGGAGATCTAAGATCAAAGCATTGTGTGAGGTTTGCAGAGTGGAAGGAGTTTCAAAAGAACATGAGTGTAGATGAATAACAACACTTTTGGAGACTTTGGTGGAAAATTGTGGAGAGAGTCTTAGTATAGTTATAGAGAAACTATCACCTTCATCAACTAGTTCTTAGTTTAGTGATGGAGATAATCTTTCAACCTATGGATAAAATATCTATGAGGGTCCCAACTAATATGCACTATAGGATTTGATCTTGCTATAGAAATGTTGGAGAAACATGAACCTTTGGTGTTCCCTAAGGTGGATTACTCTCAAATGGTGTTCATCATATATATATACTCTATTAACTATAAAGTGAGAGAAAAGAAAAAAAAGATTGAGAGCAAAATGAAAGATAGTGAGGGGCTAAGATGTGAAAACTTTTGGTTTTCTTCGGCAAGGATGGAGAAGATGTGGAGGCCTTTGTGAGAAATTTCAAGAGAGCTTGCATAGGAAATAATGAGAGGAGGAAGAATGAGCATGCCTCATTAACTAGATTTCTTTGAGGATGCAACACTTACAAGGTATGAGTCAAAATACTAGAAGAGAGAGAGAAAAGATATGCAAGAAGAGTCTTGGAAGAGTTTGACTTGAGCACTCGTAAAGAAATTTCTTTCAAATAACAATTATGAGAGATTGATGAGTGAGGTTACCTTCCTCAAACAAGGAGATGGACAGAAAGTCAGAGTCTATGTAGAAAGAATGGAGAAGTTAGAGTCTAGGTTTTGCATAGTGTTGAGGAAGAGTAGTGATGATGTGGAGACTACTATGATTGGCATAAGAGCCATGCTCACTAAGAATTTTGTGTGAGGGTTGAGACCACAGATTAGAAGCAAGGTGAGATATGAAAAACCTTCTTCCAAGGTTGAAACTATCAAGATTGCAATACGTATGGAAGAGAGTTTAGAAGGAGATAAGAGTGATTTGGTGGTGAAGGAGGTTGTGCATCCTCCTCAAGGCTAAAATTATGGTGGAACTTCTGATACTTTGGTATTAAGGATTGCACCACAACTAGTAGTTGCTCCGATTCTCATCTCTACCAAAAGATCCACTTCAAACCATCACAAAACAACTTGCAAATCTCAAGATTAATGTAGTGCAACTATGGGAGAAGAGAGAGGTGGACAAGAATGTGAGGAGAGGGCATAATATTTATAGAAACTATCCATATAGAGGAAGCCAACCAACCACCAATTTCAATAATAGAAATTGTTTTGGTTGTAGGGGAAGAGGTCACATCTAAGGAATAGCCCAAATTTCACTTACCATGGAGGAAAGGGTTATGAGGGAGCAAATAGAAGGAAAGAGAGAGGTAGTGAAACCCAAGTTGCTCCTTATCCAAACAAAGGTAAGGAGATAGGATCCATGGTGTGGATAGATGTGGCTGAGAGAAAGTATGAGAAGGAAGAGTGCTCAAACTCCAAAGGTCTTAATTTGGATTTCTTTTCACAAGAAAAAAAGAGAGCTCATTTTGCAAAGGATGTACACTTTTCTCAAGGATTTACTCCTAGCAAGGATACTCCTATGCCTACTAGGAGCACTCGCACTAGCACTTTACCACTTCAACACCATCAACAACAAAGACTCTAAAGAAGAAGTTGGGGATGGAAGACTTCTTGATCTCAAAGCAACAATGGAACTACAATGTGTTGGAGGATGTTGGTAGTCACAAGGCTAACATCATAATGGGCCAACTGATTACTTTGAATCCTACTTTGAGAAAAGAGCTTGGAGGTGGTTTGAGTTCTACAAGGAGCAAGAGGAAAAAAAAAACAAAAGCTTAATATCAATGGGAGTGGTGGATGCCAAACCAATACATGGGAGGCTTGTGAATATGTCTCCAAGATCAATGTGAGAATAAATGCTTGTTGATATACAATATCAACAATATCAAGGATGCACTTGTTGATGGAAGACCTATAGTGATTGCCATGTCAAAGAGTTAATGAAGAATTTGGGTACGATACCCTCTAGACCTTCAAGATTGGTGGTGAGCATGGCAAACAAGTAACAAGTTCAACCAATAGGGGTGCTAAATAAGGTGGTAGTTTTAGTTATGGGAGTTCAAAATCTTATGATTTCTAAGTCTTGAAGCATTCAAGCTATGATTTGCTTCTTGGGAGGCCATGGTTGAGAGTAGCATGCAAAACTAATTGATTGCACAAAGGGTACTTGAGGATTTGGCCATCAAACCATAGAGTTATAGTTCCTATGACTAATACCACCACACTTCAGATTCAAAAGGAGAAGCTTCATGTGTGGACAGAAGCATGGAGGAAGAGACTTCTACAGAGGAGGTGTGTCCATAAGATAATAAAAAATTTGTTATCTAGTTCTATTATTTGATCAATGCAATCATTGCAAATTTGAATCTGATTTAGATGTGTAACCCTTGTGTGCTATGGATTTTATACCTATGCCAAGGGTTTGAAGGACCCAGATAAATCACCATTGAGACTTGAGGAGATAGAGAGGAGGTTATCTATGCTCAAGTATGTTCCAAAAGTTACAAAGAAGTAGAAGGTGAGACTTGAAGAGATTTTCTACAAGTCCATCCATGTGTTTGCTTTCAGTTACAAGGATCTAAAGGAAGTCACCTTGGAGGAGCACAAGATAGAGGTGGAGTCACATGCAAGACCAATATGCCAAAAGCAATGTTGCATTAGCCCACCAATAGCTTTGATCATGAAGGAGGAGATTAATAGGCTCAAGGAGGCCAGATTTATCTTTGAGGTGGAGAATTCAAATTGGTGTCTCCAATTGTGATTGTGAAGAAACAAATAGAACGATTTGTGTATGTGTGGATTACAAGAAGCTAAACAACCTTGTTACTAAGAAGGACTATTACACTTTGCCATTCATTGATGAGATCTTGTAGGATGTTGTAGGTCATGAGAGGTACAATTTTGCTTCTAATGTAGCTATAAGATGCATCCTTAGTCAACTAGACCAAGATGTGCATGATCCTCAAATAGCTTATGCTAGTAGACAAATGGTTTCAGCAAAAAGGAACTACTCAATCACTAAGAGAGAAGGGTTGGCAATGATCGTTGGTCTCATGAAGTTTAGACACTACTTGATCAGAAGGAAAGCCACCATTGACACGGATCACAAGGCTTTGAAGTACATCTTAACAAGCCTAACATGGAAGGAAGGCTAGCAAGGTGGATGATAATCTTATCTAAGTATGACTACACCATTAAGAATAGGCCAAGGAAGAAACATGCAAATGATAATTTGTTACCTAGGATCTATGATCATGATGGAGTTGAACCAATAGATAATTCTTTCTTGGATGAGGCACTCATGAAAATCTCAATCACTCAAGAGGTTCCAATGGAGTACAAGGAGATTGTGGGCTTTGTTACAAGAGGTAACTATCAAGAAGGGATGCATGTTAGAGAGAAGAAGGCCCTTGCAACAAAAGATCTAGACCTTACACAATGGTGGAGGATATTGTTTTTCACCAAAGAGCAGATGGTCTACTTTGAAGTGTTGTGGGTAAGGAGGAGTCTATTCTACTCATAAAGGAGTTTCATGAAGGTTTAGTATGTGGATGACACTTTGAAGGAAAGATGATTGCTTTCAAGATTCTAGATGTAGGTTACCAATTGAGGGATATTCTTAAGGATTATCTTAATTATTGTAAAACTTGTAATTTTTGTCAAGCTTTTACTAGGAAGTCTACTTCCACTTCCTCTCTTAGATCAATTCCATTGCTAGGAAATTTTGAGAAGCAGAGAATTTACTTTGTAAATCCTCTCAATAGAACCCCAAGGAATAATTGGTACATTGTGGTAGTTATTGATTACTTTACCAAGTGGGTTGAGGTTGACCATTGAGGGATAAGAATGAAGATGAAGTTGGTAGATTTTTTTATGAACATATTATCACTAGGTTTGGGTGCCCTTTGGAGTTGGTTTTTGTTAAAGGAGGAGAGTTTACAAGGAGCATTACTATAGCTATACTACAACATTTCTCTATAAAAAATAGAGTAACCACATCCTAAAAACCAAAATCCAATGGCTTTGCAAAGAGAACCAATCAGATCTTGTGCATGATGTTGACCAAAGATGAAAAAATAGAGAGGGCTAACCATCATTGAGACAAGAGGATTCATGCAATTTTTTGAGAGTATAGGACAACCATGAAGACTTCCATTAGATATTCTCTATTTCATTCGGTATATGGTATCGAGTCTACCTTACCTATTCACTTTGATCTTCCTACCTTCCAAAGCCTTCATAGTGGATTAAAGAAAGCACAAGGAGGTGATGCACAAAAATCAAGGAAGGATTGACTCATGGAATTGAAAGAGGCAAGAGCAATTCTATGGTTCAAGTGGAGCAAGCTAAAGAAAACAAAAGGAGAGCTATGACAAGAGGCAAGGCAAGAAGAAGGTAGAGCCTTCAAAGAAAGTGATTAGGTAATATTATTTGATTCTATTTGATTCAAGAGAGTGCAGAAGAAGTTTTTGCCTAAGTACTTTGGACCTTTCATTGTGGAGAAGGTGTGGAGAAATTGCACCTATGATCTCAAGGAGTTGGGAGGAAGACACTTTAATAGAATTAACCATGATAAGTTGAAGATGTATTGTAGAAGGCAGAAAGAACTTCACTTTGAGGACAAAGTGAAATCTTAGTCTAGGGATAAATGTATGTGCTATTGTGATATCTAGTTTGGTATTACAAGTACTTCAGAGATATTATTTACATAAAGATAAAGGATGGTTTTACGTCAATCATGATTAGCTAAAGTTAGTCATAGTTAAGATAGAGTGAACCTTACTTTAGAAGAAGTGGAAAAGATGAGCATTATTATTTTGGATTCTAGTATATTGACTTGGTACTATTCTTAGGTGTTTGACTTTGAGGAAAGAGTTGAGAATTCTTGGACCCACAAGCCTTTTTGCTTCAAATTCTTCTATAGTCCAAAGATAGCCCATGTGAAGGAATCCTTGACTTAGTGGTTGGTTCAAGATAAAACCACATGCTTAGGGGAATAATCCCATGAGTCTAAATATTACTTTAGACTTTTAGACTTTATTTGACTTTTATTCTAATAACTTGAGTTACTAAATCATTAATAACTTTGATGCACAACTATTTCACAAGTATATAAACTAAGGGTGAGGAAGTATTCATCATTCTTTCATTTATGATTATTTCTCTCTCATTAAGTTCTCTAATGAGTAATGGTTTGAGTCTGGGGTGTTAGCCTTGGAGGACAGATGATAGAGTTAGGGTTCAGTGCCTTTTTAGTCCATGGTGCACTACCATAATAGCCATCAAAGGTTCATATTGAGTAAGAGATAGGCCAACTCACAATTTAAAGTTGGGAGTTGCCTAAATTTCCCCAGCTAGTGCTTGAGTTTGTGAAGGTTGGCCAGATTTGGAGAGGGTTTGAATTAGTAAGAGAAAGGTCTTATTGTCCATTTAGAGGCATAGTGCTAGATGGGCCAACTTGTGTACTCTTTGAGGCCTTTTTGGTCATCATTTGGCAAAATCTACCCATCCTTCTAGATTGTGCATAACAAGGTTTGACCCTTAGATCTCTAGTTCCTAGATTGATGCCCTAACCAACTAGTTCATCCTCACTTGTTGTTCTAGTGATTGGTCAACTAATACCTATACACATGTAGCTTTAGCTAAGAGAGACCATTTGATCCTATCCATGTGGATTTTGGTAGCTTAGGAATAGATAGACATTCATAATATATCAAATGCCAAATGGTGATAGAGTCAATATGATGTTGATTTATGAGATGGAAGGTTTTTGTTTAGACTTCTTGTGATTGGATCCCCTCCATTCTCTACTTCTTGTTTGTGTACTATGTTTGTGTGAGGTGCCCTAAATTTAGAGCATTGGTACTCTAGTGTGCTCTCAATAGTGAGGTTGGAATGATGACTAGTCAGACAACCTATGTTTTTCTCTAGTGAGACAAGAACTGATAACCTATAGACTATGAGAGTGCATGTTGTGATGTTAGATTACAAGTCATCCTTTCCCTTAGTGTAGTTGTTGTAGTTAGGTCTACATTAATGAGTGGTATTTAGTTTGTGGTGGTACTTGGTGGGGTACTTGTGATGGTTATGATTGTGGTTTAAGTTACATTATCATAATGGAGTCCTTTGGGGATTCCAGAGGAGATATCATTGTAGTACATAGTGGGTTTACACAAAGTGGCACTAGATTTCAACTTGTATCTTAGGTCCCAATGAGGGAGGCGATTGACTCTGATTTGGAGTTTGATATAAGAGCTAATTCAATTGAGAGTGTACCTAGGCTATTTGGACTGTTGTTGTGGCACATGGATGATGTAAAAGACCAAGACCAAGGAGAGAAATAGAAGAATGGAAGATCAAATTGGGACACTTAAATGAGGGAAACTCCAAATGCCTAGCATGAGCTTTGGTGTTTATAAGGAAACCTACAAGGCTCTTGAGAAGCTTCTCAAGAAGCTTCCTCCAAGCTGCTTTCTTAGAGTGCAAGTCAAACTATCCGGGAAGCTTCTCAAGAAGTTGTCTACTTGGCGTGTAGGCTAAGCTAGCCAAGAAGTTTCCTTTTAGAAGCCATCTACTTGGCATGCAAGCTAAGCTAACCAGAAAGCTTCCCAAGAAGCTTGCTCCTATGAGTCACCATTTGGCATGCACATTACCCAATACTTGGAAGGTACAAGTAGCTTCCTAGATGTTTCTAGAATATTCTAGGCTAATTTGGCATATTTGCTACTTCATTAGTCTTGACTAACTCGTCAGTAGACCATATTGTTGTATATTCCCCCACTACTAGTTGGTGACATCCTTGTCACCATGGAAGCTTTGAACTCCTAGATGGTTGTTTGTGCGCTTTGGAGATGAGAAAGAGGCCACCAAGTGGCATTATGAAGGAGATACTCTTTCCAAAGGACTTTGTACTCCATATGTTATTGGCAGCCATGTTGGATGTGGTAACATGCAAGGATACAATCAGCTTCATACTCCTCATGATCATTGATATGCATTGGAGGACCAGGAAGTTGCACAGAAGAGGAAAAAGAAGATGGATTAGGAACAAGGGGTTTCAACTTAGAAATATGAACGACATGGTGGATTTTCATATGATAAGGCAAGGGAAGTCAATAAGCAATAGGAGAAATGATTTGGGTGACATCAAAGGGTCCTATCCAATTAGGAGTAAGTTTATGGACTTAGGTATCAAGTGGGAGGGGTAAGTTTCTAGATGAGAGCATGACCTTATCATCAAGGTGAAGGTAAAATCAAAACAATAGTGATCCGCATATTGTTTCTAATGATTTTGAGCAACAATGAGATGAGTTTTGGCTTGTTGGAAGGACTGGGATATGGTGGTCAAGAAGGTGGAAGTATGAGGGACATGAGATAGAAGAGGAGCAAGAATGAAATCTAGAACTAGTGAATCTAGGCCAAAATTAAGGAAGAAAGGTGAGAATCTAGTGCTTGCTTGTTTGGAATTATTGTATACAAACTCAACAGCTGCAATACAATCATCCCAATTGGTATGTTGAATGTTGACAAAGGCACAAAGCATGTCCTCCAAGGTGCAATTTTCTTGTTTGGTTTGTCTATCAATTTGAGGATGATAGGTTGTGGATAAATCAAGCTTGGTGCCAAGTATCTAGAGGAGTGCTTGCCAAAATTTTCTAATGAATCAAGGATCACGGTTAGAGATGAGTACACAAGGCATCCCATGATGTTTGAAGACATTATCAAATTATATCTATGATAATGTTGGGGGACCTATGATATCAATGGTTAGTACCAAATGAATTTTCTTACTAAGCTTATCCACAAACACCACAATTGCAATGTGACCTTGCTTTGTCTTGGGTAGGGATGTTATGAGATCTAAGCTCATGTGTTCCCATCAAGTAGATGGAATGGGGAGTGGTTGAAGGAATCCACTTGGTTTTTGGTTGCTAGCCTTGTTGTATTGGTAGCTCTCATAAGATCAAAAAAACTCTCAAACATCTCATACCATGTTGGGTCACCACTATTGGCATTGGAAGGTACCCAAGGTCTTGTCCACACTCATGTGATCAACAATTGGTAAATCATGGGCTTCTTGAAGATGCATAAGTCAAAGATCACCCTTGTCTATAACATAAATTTTATCTCAAAAAATAGAAGGCCTTCCTTGAAGGAGAAGGTGTTGTACTCCTTGTTTCATATTGCAAGATGACCTTGTACTATTTTAAAGAAGAGATCTTGTTGTAAAGCTATCTTAAACTCAATTTGAATTTTAGAGTTGATTGACACCGTCATAATTACTACCATGATGAGAGGAACAAACTTCAAATCATTTCATCATGATAGGGCATTGGAGATGATATGGAACCAATTGGGTTTGTACTCAAGTTTGATGGCAAAAATTTGTAGTTATTTCTCCTATTGATGATGTCTACTCTTCATGTGATCCAAATGTAATATTTACAACAAGTGTTTGTGATTGGTCAGCATGATCACTTGTTTTACTAGGAGATAATGCATCCATACCTTGGTGGCATATATCATTGCTAGTTGTGCTTGATCTCAAATAGAGTAATTTATTTTTGCAATGTTTAGTTAGCATGCACAAAGGTAATGGGATACAACCCATTTGGAAATTCTTACTGTAACACGGCTCCAATGGCAAAGTTAGAAGCATCAAAATCAAGCACACAAGGTAGTTGAGGATCATATGGTTGAAGAAGAATGGGCTTGAAGACACCATATGTTTCAACTTCTAGAATGCTTCTTTGTGCATGGTGGTCCATTGAAAGCTTATGGTCTTCTCCAAAAGGTTGGTCAATGGTGTAGCCACATGAGCATAATAGTGGATGAACCATTGGTAAAAACTTGCCAATCCATTAAATGCCCTTACTTTTGTGGCATTATTTGGGGTAGGCCAATCAATAATGCCTTTGATTTTCTCCTCTTACATCTTGATTCCCTCTAAGGAGATCTTATGAACCAAGAATGTAATGAATTGTCTTATCAACCAAGAATGTAATGCTCTTCTACCAAAAGGTACACTTTGACTTCTTGCAATAAAACTTCCATTGTCATAGTTGTCTTTAGACCTCTTGCATGTGATTTGTGTGTTCTACTCTACCTTACTATAGATTAAGATATCATCCAAGAATGCCACCATGTACCAATCCAATAGTCCATCCAACTCCAAATTCATTTGATTCATGAAGACTATTGGAGCATTAGTGAGTATAAAAGGTAGAACTCTTCATTCAAAATGCCCATACCTTGTGAAAAAGATAATCTTTTGCACATCCTCTCTATCAATGAGGATCTACCAATAGCCGCTTTGGAGATGCAACTTGGAGAAGTATTGTGCTCCACTCAATTGATTGAGCAAGTCATCAATTTGGGGCAAGGGATATGCATTCTTCACTATTTTTTATTGAGGCCATGATAATCAATACAAAAGCAAAGTCTTCCATCCTCTTTGGAACAAATAGTATTGGTGCTTCCCAAAGAGATGTACTAAGTTGTATTAAATCCTTCTCCAACAACTTTGTCAATGTTGTTCAAAGCTCCTCTAACTCCTTTGGTTAGAGTCAATAGATTGGTCCACTCATTGGAGTAGTTCTTGGCAATAACTCAATCTTGAAGTGCATACTCCATTTGGAGTGTAATCTCCATGGTAGATCATCCCAAAACACATATGAATACTTTTGAACTATTTGATCAACCATTGCTTGATGAGGCTTTTGGCCATCCTAAGATTCTCCATGTGCAATCGGCTTGATCCACATAGCAAAAATAGATTTATCTTCCTCCAAAGCTTATTCTATGGCTACTTTATTGACAAACTTCTCATCTTTAGACTTATCTTCCTTCAAAGCTTGCTCTATGACTGCTTTCTTGACAAACTTCTCATATTGGGATTGATTATTCTTCATTGTCTTACTCAAAGGTGCCAAAAAACCTAATCAGAAATTTTTACCTTTGTGTTGTACTTGAATCTGTCATTGGATTCAATCAATTTGAACCTTATGATGTTCAAGCCAAGGAAAACCTAGAATGACATCATAGTGTAGAGGTGCCACTAAAAACCTCATACACTCTACATACTCTTTCCTAATAGATGTGAGATACAAAATGCAGAACACTTTCTACCATCCACCATCATCAATCTACTTATAATTACTGGCTTGATAAGAATAATAAGTTCTTTTGCTAATTGTAAAAGACCGAAACTGAGGAGAGAAATAGGAGAATGGAAACTCACATTGGGACACTTGAATGAGGGAAAACTCTGAATGCCTAGCATGAGCTTCGGCCTTGGTATTTATAGGTACCATACAAGACTCTTGAAGCTTCTCAAGAAGCTTCCTTAAGCCACTTTCTTGGAGTGCAAGCCAAGTTAACTAGGAAGCTTCTCAAGAAGCTTCCTTCTAGAAGCCGCCTACTTGGCATGCAAGCTAAGCTAGTTAGAAGCTTCTAGAAGCTTCCTTCTAGAAGCTACCTACTTAGGGCGCAAGTTAACTAGTTGCAAAGCTTCTTAGATGCTTCTAGAATATTCTAGGCTATTTTGTCTTATTCTCTAGTTCGTGAGCCTGACTAACTTCGTCTCTAAACTCCATATTGTTACATATTCCCTCGCCGCTAGTTGGTGACGTCCTTGTTGCCAATAAAGCTTTGAAGTCCTTGATGGCCGTCTGTGCATTTTGGAGGTGAGAAAGAGGTTCCCATGTGGCATCATGAAGGGGATACCCTTTCCAAAGGACCTTGTTCTCCATATGTTGGCGACGGTCTCATTGAATATGGTGACACGCAAGGATACAATCAACTTCGTACTCCTCATGATCATTGATAGGGATAGGAAGAGGGGGAGGTTGGACTCAAGAGGAAAAGGAAGAAGGGTTAGGAACAAAGGGTTTTAACTTGGAAACATGAAAGACAGGATGGATACGCATGTGACAAGGTAAGGCAAGTTGATAAGCAATAGGAGAGATAATGTGAGTGATATCAAAGGGTCCTATCCAATTAGGAGCAAGTTTATGAACATGGGTATCAAGTGGGAGAGGGAGGTTACTAGAGGATAGCATGACTTTATCACCAACTTCAAAGGTGAGATCACGACGATGATGGTCCGCATATTGTTTTTGGCAATTCTGAGCAACAAGGAGGTGAGATTTGGCTTGTTGGAGAGATTGGGATATAGTGGTCAAAAATGTAGAAGTATGAGGAACCTAAGAGGGAGCAAGAGCAAGAAGAGAATGTGGAACAAGCGGATCTTGGCCAAAATTGAGAAAGAAGGGAGAAAATCTGGTGCTTGCCTGTTTGGAATTGTTGTAGGCAAATTCTACAGCTGCAAGACATTCATCCCAGTTGGTATGGTGGACATTGACAAAGGCCCGCAACATATCCTCCAATGTACGATTGGCGCATTTGGTTTGTCCATCAGTTTGAGGATGATAGGCCGTGGATAAAGCAAGCTTGGTGCCGAGTATCTGGAAGAGTGCTTGCCAAAACTTCCCGGTGATTCAAGTAATCTCGGTCGGAGATGAGTACATGTGGCATCCCATGATGCTTGAAGACATTGTTGAAGTAGATTTGCACTAAGGTTGGAGCATCCACAATATCACAGGTTGGTGCCAAGTGGATTTGCTTCCTAAGCTTATCTACAAACACCACAATTGCGGTATGTCCTTGTTTTGTCTTTGGCAAGGATGTGATGAGATCCAAGCTCACATGCTCCCAACGAGCGGATGGAATGGCGAGTGGTTGAAGGAGTCCACTCGGCTTTTGGTTGCTAGCCTTGTTCCGTTGGCAACTTTCACATGATCAAACAAAGTCTCGAACATCTTGTGTCATGTTGGGCCACCACCATTGGCGTTGGAGGGTGCCCAAGGTCTTGTCCACTCCCATGTGACCAGCTATTGGTAAATCATGGGCTTCTTGAAGGCGCTCAAGTCAAAGATCACCTTTGGCTGGAACATAGATCTGGTCTGCATGGAATAAAAGGCCTTCCTTGAAAGAGAAGGTGTTGTACTCCTTGTTGCGTGCTGTCAGACGACCGTGTACCATTTGGAAGAAGAGATCTTGTTGTAGAGCTGATTGAAACTTATTATGGACCTTAGGGTCAATGGGCACCATTGTAATTGCCGCCGTGATGAGAGGAAGATCCTTCAAATCAGGTTGTTGTGATAGAGCATCAGGGATGACATGGAACCGATCTGGTTTGTACTAAAGTTTGATGTCAAACAATTGGAGTTGCTCTTCCTATCGATGATGCCGACTCTTCATGTGCTCCAAGTGTAAGGTCTGCAACAATGGTTTGTGATCAGTTTGCATGATCACTTGTTTCCCCAAGAGATAATGCCTCCATACCTTGGTGGCATATACCATTGCAAGTTGTTCTGATCTCGAGCAGAGTAATTTCTTTCAGCTATATTTAGTCAGCAAGACACAAAGGCAATAGGATGTAGTCCATCTGGAAATTCTTGTTGCAACACAACTCCAATTGCAAAGTTAGAAGCATCAAAATCAACCACACAAGGTAGTTGAGGATCATATGGTTGCAGAATAGGTCTTGAAGACACCATATGCTTTAACTTCTGGAATGCTTCTTCATGCTTGGTGGTCTATTGGAAGCTCAAGTTCTTTCCCAAGAGGTCAGTCAATGGTGCAGTCACGTGAGCATAATAGTGGATGAACCGTCAGTAAAAACTGGCCAATCCATTGAATGCTCGTACTTTTGTAGCATCCTTCGGGGTAGGCCAATCAGTAATGGCCTTGATCTTCTCTTCTTCCATCTTGATCCCCTCTGATGAGATCTTATGACCCAAGAAGGTAACCTCCTTCTGCCAAAAAGCACACTTTGACTTCTTGTAGTTAAATTTCCACTATCATAGTTGTCTTAGAACTTCTCGCATATGATTCCTGTGTTCTACCTCTGTCCTACTATAGATTAAGATATCATCTAAGAACACTACCATGGACTGATCCAATAGTCCCTCCAACACCCAATGCATCTGATCCATGAAGACTACTGGAGCATTAGTGAGTCCAAATGGTAGAACTCTCCACTCAAAATGTCCATACCTTGTGCGAAAGGCAGTCTTTTGCACGTCTTCTCCTTCAATAGGAATTTGCCAATAGCCGCTACAGAGATCCAGCTTGGAAAAGTAGCGTGCTCTACTTAATTGGTCAAGCAGGCCATCGATCCAAGGCAAGGGATATGCATTCTTCACGGTTTGCTTATTAAGCCCACGGTAATCAATACAGAAACAAAGTCCTCCATCCTTCTTTGGAAAAAATAGTACCGGTGCTTCCCACAAAGAGGTACTATGTTGTATGAAATCCTTCTCCAACAACTCTGTAAGTGTTGTTCGCAACTCCTCCAACTCCTTTGGTGAGAGCCGATAGATTGGTCTACTCACTGGAGTACTCCCTGGCAATAACTCAATCTTGAAGGGCATACCTTGATCAGAGGGTAATCCCTTTGGCAGATCATCCGGAAACACATCTGCAAACTCCTGAACTATCCGATCAACTGTTGCTTGATGCGGCACTTGGCCCTCCTTAGATTGTTCTTGTGCAATCGGCTTGATCCACACCGCAAATACAGACTTATCTTCCTCCAAAGCTTGCTCTATGGCTGCTTCATTAACAAACTTCCCTTCTAGGGACTCATCTCTCTTCCAAGCTTGCTCCATGGTTGCCTTCTTGGCAAAGTTCCCATCTTGGGACTCATCTCCCTTCCAGATTTGCTCTATGGCTACCTTCTCAACAAAATTCCCATCTTGGGACTGACTTCTCTTAGGTGTCTTACTCAGAGGTGCCAGACAACCTAATCGGAAATTCCTACCTTGGTGTTGTACTTGAATTTGACATCGGGTCCAATCGAATTGAGCCTTATGACATTCAAGCCAAGGTAGACCTTAGAATGATATCATAGTGTAGAGGTGCCACTACAAACCTCATACACTCTAAATACTCCTTCCCAATCTTGAAGGTAACAGGATGCGAGGTGCAGAATGCAGAACCTTTTCTACCATCCGACATCATCAAACTACTTCCAATCATTGGCTTGATAGGAATACCCAATTCCTTTGCTACTTGCATAGATATGCAATTCTTTGAACTTCAAGAATCAACCAAAATCCTACAACTCCGATTAGATATCATACCTTGCAAGTGAAGCAACCTTGCAGAGGTCGAGCCTTCAATCCCATTGGAACTAATCAAGCTCCCAGTAGGTGGCTCAAAATCTCCTATTGGGATTCTTTGTTTCCTTGATCATTCTATTCCACAAACTCTATCTAGGCAACTTGTTGAGGTCGCCCATTCCTAAGTGGACATTCAACAATGCAATGTCCAACTTGGCAACAATAAAAGGAACCTCCATTTTGTCGTAATCTTTCTCTATCTGTTGTGCCAAGTGGTCTTTGTTGGATAGCATCAATCTCCATTGGTACCGGTTCTTCCACTCGAGGTAATGGTAGGTTTTGTGTAGGTCGAGGTCGAGACCAAGTTGTCACAACTAAGGAATCAAAATGCTCAACCAATTGCATGGCTTCTTCTACATTCTGTGGCTCTCGCATGGTCACCTCCAATCTGGTTTGTGACTTCAATCCTCGCACAAATTGATCCAAAACTTCACCTTCTTGGATATTTGGAATTTGCATGATGATATTTTGAAATTGTGTGATGTAGCTTCTCACTGAGCCAATCTGCCTCAATTCTGCCAATTTATCTCGTGCAGCTCGGGTGGCATTTATAGTCTGAAATTGACCAAGTATTGCATCCTTAAATTCTGCCCATGTCAAAATTGGTGTAACAATTTGTCGTTCAGCTCTTTCTACTTGGAATCGCCACCAAAGTTTTGCCACGCCATCCAATTGGCTAGAAGCCAAGAGAATTTGTTTCCGCTTGTCTTGAAGATTGGTGGCTTCAAAGTAACGTTCACAATCAAACACAAAATTCTCCACTGTGCCTAGAAGATTCTTGCCTTCAAACACCTTGGGTTTTGGAAATCAAATGTGATCTTCTCCATCTTGAACTGGCAGTCTGTCTATTTGTTCTCGTTGTTGCTGGTCTCGTTCATCCAACAATCAAGTAAGATGCTTGATTTGTTGTTGCATTGCAAGGATAACATCCGGTATTGCCGCCATTGCTACTACTCTATTCCACTACCCTCAATTTATCTAGTTGATTAACACATAGATACAACACGTCCACCGTTCTCCATAAGTTATAGTTACCTTCCTTAAAAGGTAAGTATCAAGGGTTCCTCTGACACGGTGATCACATGTAGAAAATCCTACCCAAAGTGTGAGGTGATGAATTGTGTGAAACGATGCTTTGGAAATATCTGGACATGAAAGTCCCAATGGTTTGGCGGAAGTGGATTTGGTGGTCCATAAATTCCATCCATCCCATTCCTGCTCTAATACCAATGTAAAAGACCAAAACCAAGGAGAGAAATAGGAGAATGGAAACTCACATTGGGACACTTGAATGAGGGAAAACTCCAAATGCCTAGCATGAGCTTCGGCCTTGGTATTTATAGGTAGCATACAAGACTCTTGAAGCTTCTCAAGAAGCTTCCTTGAGCCGCTTTCTTGGAGTGCAAGCCAAGTTAACTAAGAAGCTTCTCAAGAAGCTTCCTTCTAGAAGCCGCCTACTTGGCGTGCAAGCTAAGCTAGTTAGAAGGTTCTAGAAGCTTCCTTCTAGAAGCTACCTGCTTAGGGCGCAAGTTAACTAGTTGAGAAGCTTCACAAGAAGCTTCTTAGATGCTTCTAGAATATTCTAGGCTATTTTGTCTTATTCTCTACTTTGTAAGCCCTACTAACTTTGTCTCTAAACTCCATATTGTTACACTTATTGTATGGACATGCAATTCTTTGAACTTCCAAATCCACCAAAATCCTACAATCACAATCAAATATCATACTTTGCAAATGAAGCAAATTTGCATAAGCCAAGCTCTCAATCCTTTTGGAACTAATCAAGTTCTCTATAAATGGCTCAAAATCTCCTATTGGGTTTCCTTGTTTCCTTGATCATTCCACTCCACAAACTCCATTTGGGAAATTTGTCAAGGTCATCCATTCTTGAGTGGACATTCAAATAACAATGCAATGTCCAATAAAAACAACCCTTATTTTGTCACAATCTTTCTCTATTTGCAATACCCAAGTGGTCTTTGTAGGATGGTATCAATCTCCATTGGTGTTGGCTCTTCCACTTGTGTGTATTGTATTGTTAGGTTCTATGGAGGTCAAGGTCAAGACCAACTTGTTACAACCAAGGAATCAAAGCATTCAATCAATTGAAATGCTTTCTCCAAGTGTCTTGGCTCTTTCATAGTCACCTTTAGTTTGGTTTGTGACTTCAATCCTTTCACAAATTGATCCAGAGCTTCATCTTCCGATATATATGGAATTTGCATGATGGTGTTCTAGAATTGCATGATGTAGTTTCTCACAGAGCCAATTTTCTTCAACTTTGGCAACCTATCGTGTGCAGCTTATGTGGCATTTATAGCTTGGAATTGACCAATACTTGCACTCTTGAATTTTTCACATATCAAGATTGGTGCAACAAATTGTCGTTCAGCTTGCTCCACTTAGAACTACCATCATGGCTTTGCTACTCCATCCAATTGGTTGGAAGCTAAGAGAATGTGTTTCCATTCAAGATTTGTAGCTTTGAAATAATGTTTATAATCAAACAAAAAATTCTTTATTGCATCAAAAGATTCTTGCCTTCAAATACCTTGGGCTTTGGAAATTGCATTCACAATTTGTTTTGCATGGCAATGATAACCTTGGGCATTGTTGCCATGACTACTTCTCATCAAAGTATCTAGTTGATCTAAGTCAACATGTTGATGCAATGCATTGACCGTTCTCCACAAGTTATAATTAGAAGTACCAAGGATTCATCAAAAAGGTGATCACATTCAAAAAAATTTACCCAAAGCGTGAGATGATGAACTAAGTGAAATGATGCTTGGGTAGTACATGGACATGAAAATCCCAATAGTTTATCCCAGATGGATTTGGTAGTCCATAAATTCCATCCATCCTATTCTTGCTCTTATACCAATAGATATATAAAAGACCAAGATCAAAGAGAGAAATAGGAGAATGGAATATCACATTGGGACACTTGAATGAGGGAAACTCCAAATGCCTAGCATGAGCTTGGGCTTTGGTATTAAGAGGGAAGCCTAAAAGGCTCTTGAGAGCTTCTCAAGAAGCTTCCTCAAAGCCGCTTTCTTAGATTGCAAGTCTAGGAAGCTTCTTGAGAAGCTTCCTTTTAGAAATTGTCTACTTGGCATGCAGGCTAAGCTAGCCAAGAAGCATCCTAAGAAGCTTCCTACTTGGCATACAACCTAAAGTAGCCAAGAAGCTTCCCAAGAAGCTTACTCCTATAAGTCACCGCTTGGAATGCACGTTACTAAATACTTGGAAAGTACTAAGTAGCTAGATGTTTCTAGAATATTCTAGGCTAATTTGGCATATTTGTTACTTTATTAGTTTTGACTTACTCGTTAGTAGACTCCATATTGTTATAGATGAGATTTATAGGGTCTCCAAAGACCGCAAGCACTACTCTAGTACATGGGTACCATTAAATTGGATGACTATCATGAGTTCAAGAGAGCTCACTTGGATGAGACTGAACTATAGAGATAATATTGGTCTCCAAACTATATCTCTATCACTTCAAGCTTTGTTCCTAGGGGTAGATTGATAGTACCCACAAATTTGAGCTCTAGTAACATTGGTGTATCTAGTGGAGGTGTACTAGTTAGAGATGGTGCTACTATGAGTGGAAGTACTGCAATAAGAGGTGGTGCATTATTAGGGTTTAATCCCATGGTGGAGTTCATCCAATGTTTGAGGCAAAAATACAAGGGAGTGCGGATTGACAAGCTAAGGAACTTGCAAGAGTTCAAGGAGAAGGTTAGAGAGAGCCTATGTGAGACATATAATCTTATGAGATAATTGTTCAATTTCACTCAAGGAGTTATTGAGACCTAGGCAGTCCAATTTTGGTATGGGATCTTGGATAGGGATTTGTGATGTAGAGTATGTGATGCTACATCATTATAGGATACCTTTACCTACTTTGGTGATGGTCTTTAGTTTGGCTGAGCATATTGAGCTCAATATGGTGGAGGAGAGAGTGGTGACATCTAGATTTGGTAGGAATACCTCATCCATAATTGTTACTTCTTCTAAAGTGCAACTGAGTGCAACATGTGTTAGCTTTTGAAGGGAAAGTGGATAGCCCAATCTTTATGGAGTGACTAGAGGGCCCTAGTGTAGCTAGATCCTTACTTTCATTTTTGGATAAGCAACAACACTAAACCAATGAGTGGTGGTGTTGCTTGTTGGACTTGTGGAGGATCTCACCACAAGAGAGAGTGCACTTAGGGTAGTGGACATGATATTTTTGGTGCATCATAGCCAACACAATGATAATGTAGCCATTGGCATAGATTTGGTCACACCAATGATTGATGTTTTTCCTTCACTTGGAGTTATAGAGTGGTAGGGCTGCTATGGTAGGTGGTAGAAGAGCTCTAGGTCATAAAAGATGAGGTGGTAGAGGATCCACACTCGGTAAGGGCAAAGTACTTGCACTTACTTCTTATACAACCATGGCTACTCAGATTGAGCAGTAAGAGCAAAGATTGTCTACCATGGCTATAGCTTAGAGGAGATCAGATTTAGGTATTGAGGCTTCCATATCTTATATTTGTGATAGAAATGTCTTGGACTTTATATGTGGAGTAGCACAGGTAAATGCATTTGAAACTATGTCTAGGAATGTTTTATATGCTCTAAAGCCTAAAGGAGGATCACATGGAGCTGGACCCACAAAGAAGAGAGGCTAGTAGACAAGTCAAACTTTCCTAGTCTTTCACACTCCTTGAGGCACTATAAACAACATCCATGGCTCCTAGATGTCTTAATGCAAGTATGGTAGGTGTTGATGGAGTGCATGATGGACTAGATGCTAGTCAACCACCTACTACTAAAAAAATTGAGTTTAATACAATGTTGTGGATGGCTCAATTGATTATGTGCTTCTCTTTATTCTTAGCTAGTGATATGTTTACAGTGGGAGTTTGCCCAACTCTAGTGTTCTAGTTAGCTACCACAGTTTGTGAGAGTAGGGATGATGTGGTTCTTGCTTCTAGAGAAAAAGTGGTTGATAGTGGAGTTGACTTGGTTGAGGAGTATGGGATTTGCTCAACAACCAATGGCTTATGGTAGGTAGCAACAATTAAGTTGGAGGAACTATCAGCTAGACCTACCTTTAAGCAAGCTCAATTTACACTTAGAATTGTTCTATTGGACAACCAAAGTGGTATTTGTTTTTTTTGGTGGGACTTTCAAGGAAGATCTATACTCCACAAAGGGTCTTATTAAACTCTAGCAAGAAACCCTTAATTTTGGGAAAGGTTGTAGTTGTTGGTCTTGAGCTATGGAAGACCAATGTGGAGAGGTGTACATTTCAGATCCAAACATCTCTAGGGGATGGTTCTATATAGTACATCACATGTGGAGAGCTCATTGTTTAGATTTTTCCTGGTCATCCAACTAATAACTTTTTGGTGAAAGCTCAAGCCATTGAAATAGTAGTAGAGTCATATGATGTACTAGTTGGTGGAGCCATGTTATACCCCATGGATTTTAATATTGACTATTAGGAGGAGACAACTTCCTATATGCAAATTGGCAGTCAAGTGAAGGATTGGTATGTTGTCTATTGATGTGCGTTAGTAATGGTATCCCTCACTGCAGTCAGGGACCATGGCATCAATTTCAACTTTCAGTGGTTTTTTTACTTGGCCTAGTGACTCATTGGAAGGGACTGCTCATGCAAAGGATACTCCAATACTAGAGGAGATCTCTTGGATCTGGACCATGAGTGGGATCATTCCATCCACCTTGGATGTTCCATTGTGAAGTTTTGAGGAGACATTGCAGTAGCATGCGGATTAGTTGGTGCTTGAGTGGAGCCTTTGTACCACCAGGAACCCAATATGAGGATGAGCCTTTGGATTCTATTACCTTGACACCTTTGGATACCACATTTCATTGCTTAGTAGTATCTAATAGAGGGAGTATTCTATTAGAGTTGTTTGATGGGATTAGCACTAGACTAGCTATGGTACTATAGGTACAAAGGTACTTGTATGTGGATAGAGATAAAAATTTTAGGTGAGTCTCTCTACATCATGTGATACACTTGACCAATTGGGATCTTGAGTTATTACCTTTATTAACAGTCAATGGTTACCAAAAGACCTTACCAACCAACATTCCCTTATTGGGGGTGTAGGATTTGGAGAGATATGGTCCCATACATTTGGTAATTCTTGGATAGCCATGTTAAGGATATACCTATGCCTACCAAGAGCAAGGTCTACAAGATCCCCATTTTGGTGTGTTTTGAGAGATGTTATGTATACTATGACATCTTTAGGTTCATCGATTGTTTCTTAACCTAAATTTTAGATAATATCCTTTGGATAGGTGATTCTTGTACAAGGGTAGTGGTGAGTACACATAAGGTCTATTCTTGGATAAGACCTGCTATTTTATAAGAAGATGCCACAGTGGGATCCCAAGCTCAGCATCCTCATCTTTGGTGGACAAACCTCTTACATAGAGAGGTTTTACAACATGCTTATGATGGGATTCAACAACTAGACTACCTTATTGTTGATGATATTTGGATGTTGGGTGCTAATCTCAAATGGTGGTAGTGGCTGATAGATCATCTATGGCAGTAGTGGACCTTGTGGATAGCCTATAGCCACTTTACTTACACTTATAAGTTTCCCAAGCTCCCATGCTTTTTGAAAGTGAGGTCATAGACTTGTTTATGACTCATCATTACAACAATTGGTGGAGCCCAATGTTGATGAGAGGGAGCAGGCAATGGGTTTTTGTATTGGTATTACCATTGTTATAGTAGTGTTAGAGGCATTCAAGCATAAAGTATTAGGTTGGGCTATGGACCCAAACTATTTGACATGGATTTTTAGCCTTGGCTTGGCAGAGCAAATTAGGATGTGCTTGATAGATATCACCACTTGGACACTTGTGAGCTTTGTGCTTATCAAGACAATTCAAGCACATGCTAGGGACCAAGTGGGTATGGTATTCTTGGGACATAGCTAGTGGTTACTAGTGAGAGTGGTCTACATGGGGTCCATCCAAGTGAGTGTGGTCTACTTAGGATGTAGCTAGAGGACATATGGAGCTTGTAGCCAGAGCAAAGGGAGTTTTTTGCACTAAGGTTAGGGACACTAGTGGTTAGAGGCATGACATAATTGCTCCCAAGAGCCTGGTGTAGCAGCTAGTTAATGCATCTTCCACTCTTACATCAATTACAAAAGATACTTGGGAGCCAAACATTGGACCCAAGCTTACAAGAGGGGAAATATGGATAGTTTGGAGGTTCTTGAAGAGCTACTACATGAGTTGTTTTTCCTTTAGTATGAAGGATTTGGGTGCCCTGAAAGGATATGGTTTTTGGATTGAGATGACTAGTGATACATTAGCTTTTTTGACATCCTAATAGATATAGTAACATGGAGAGAACATTGATTCAAAGTTGGAGTAGAAACCTTTTTGAGATTAGTTTGGTTGAGATTTCACATAGAAATTATGCTTTAGCTACAATGATGCCAGCCAAGAAGAATATGCATGGTGACTAAATAATAAGTAGATGTGTGGAGATTATTGTCCTATCAATCAATAGACTAGGGCTAATTGGTATGCCATAACTACATAGCAGGAGATCTTTGATGCAATTAGGCATGCAAAAGTTTTTAGTACTTTTGATCCTTGTATTGGATACAATTGATGATCAAGGAAGTGAACAAGTCCAAGACAAGATTTTGTGTTATTGATCCTCATCTTCTTTAACCCAAATGGTAAGAACTTCTATTGATACAATACATTAGTTCTTACCATTTGGGTTAAAGAAAAGCTCTTGCCAAGTTCCAAAGGGTCATGGACAAGATCCTTGCTCGGTGCTATATTGATGACATTTAGCTCTCTAGCACTTTTATGGAAAAGCACACAAGACATTTGTTGGAGGTATTTGAGAGGTTGAGATCTTATAGATTCAAATTACATCTTGGGAATTGTAGATTCTTCTAAAAGCAAGTTGAGTATTTGGGTCACACTATCTACTTAGGAGGACTTGTGCTCAACAAAATAAGGTGAATGCTATTGGATGTATTTCTTAACCTATAGATGTGAGTAGAGTAAGCTTTCCTTGGGTTAGCAAAATGTTATCAGCAATATGTTAAAGGATTTAGTGCCATTGCCAAGGCCTTGACAAAACTGACCAAGCTTACAAAGGATTGCATTGGAGGGATGAGCAAGATAGAGCTTTGATAGAGCTCAAGGAGAGGTTGACATCTGCCTCTATTCTTAGGAGGCCAATCTCCTAATAAAAAAATTCTAAGTATATACTAATTGGACTACATTGGGGCTTGGAGCAATGGTCACCTAAAAGGATAATGAGGGGAAGGAGTTTGTGGTGGATTATGCTAGTTACTACAACAAATCAATAGAGGTAAAGTATAGCTCATATGAGGGAGAGTTCTTGGCAACAATATAAGTAGTCTCATATATTTTATGTTACCTAATTGGTAACTCCTTTGCTCTCATCTCATCACTCATCATGGAGTCCGAAAAGCTTACATGGAAGCTTGCACAATGGGCTCTAATTTTACAAGACTATGATTTCATGATTATTCACAAACATGGAGTGGTGAACCATGATGGAGATGGGTGGAGTAGAAACCCATGTCCTAGCCAATAGGATCAAACTAGAGTATGTTGGCATGGTGAGACAAATGAGGAGATGGTGCTAGGTTGGCATGCATCTACCTTTTTATGTTTATTTTTGTGGCCTTAGTGGTATCTTTGTTAGCACATACAAGAGGAGTTGTAGAGATCACAAATCCAAGAGGTGGAGATATTGGTACAAGTCAATAAGACATTCATGATGATGTATTAGTGATGGATTATCTTTGCACTAGTATTATGGGTGACATAGTTGGTGCCAAGGAGAAAGACCATGTCTTTCAACAAGCCATGGGGTTTAGATTGGAAGGTAGACACCTTCTTTGTGTATGGAAGGATGGTAGAGTGCAAAGAGTACCACTTCCGTCTCAAAGACCATGGTTGGTACATCATTGTGACAACCCGGCAAATATCACTTTTGTGGTAATCGGGTAAGTAAAGTTTGTTCCCGCAGAGATACGAGTCAGAAATGTCCAAATACGAAGGAAAGTAACAATTTCAGTTCTTCTTGAGTTCTTCTTTAGTCTCTCAGGTAGAAACCACACCCAGAAGAGAGTAACAAGCACTAACTCGCAGTCTTGTCACAAATTAACACTCCATAATCACAACTCCATCAAATCTTTCCAAACAATCTTGATTGTGATGATTCAGGCTCTTCCAAAAACGGCACTTCACTGCAAAACGACTTCGCCTCAAAATTGTGTTCCACCCTTCCACTAAAGGCACAACTTCCTTGATCGAAATTGCTTCACATCAACTTCGCACTACACTCACAAATGCAGAATACTACCAACACTACAATTCCTCTCAGATCTGTCAAGGCATTGCTTCAATTGCACTTCACTCAGGATCAAACACACAGAACAAAGATCAAGGTTGTGGAATCCAACATCCAACAAGCACTCTGACTTGCACTTCGAATTTCTCCAAACACTCACAAACACAATTACAAAGTTGATACTCGGAATCAAGCTCAAGCGACGAGCACTACTTCACAGCACTTTGCTTTATCTATTCTTAGAAATAATGAGCACTGAACAACAATTTCTTGTGAATGCCACTCTTAAATAGTGAAGCAATCGACAGTTCTAACAACTATACCGTTTCTACAACAACTGTTCTAATCTGCAGATCCGAAATGACAATACACCTTTTCATATCTGCCCCTTCAAATCTCAAATTGGTTACTAATCCGATCCAATGTCTACTTCTTCCTTGGCTTTCAACCCTGAACCCGAAGTAATCTTACTTCCTACTATTCTTTCCTCGGGTTTCAGATCTCCCACATCTTCTACCAGATCCAGCAATTCTCTTTCCTGATCTGAAATTGCACTAGTGGGTAATCTATCTAACTCCTCATCCTTCGACCCAATCTTCTCTAATGTCTCTGAGGCCAACTCCATAGACAGTTGGATCCCAATGTTATCTACTTCGGGTTTTGCCTTAACATCCTGCCGAAGCTTTTCTAACTCTATTCTCACTAAGTCTAATCTAATCGTGATATTGTCTTCTACTTCTAAGATCTTCCTATCTACACGAGTTCTCAATTTAATCAACAAGGCATTCAAATCTGTATCTTTTGCTTGTCTTTGCCTCGTTTCCTGCACCAACAGTTTTAACTCGTGCAATCTTGTCTCCTCAATTTGAACGCTGGCCTCTGTACTCAACATCGCGTTTCCTCTGAGGAGGATTTCCTTCAATGGCTCCAATCTTGTCTTGCGTTCGCGTTCCCGATCTACGAGCCATTCTTCTCTGTACATCGCCAATTCTTCTTCAAATTTGGCCTTCACCGCTTCCTTCTCTTTCTCCTTTTGTGCAATCTAATCTACTAATCTAATCTAATCTACTCCATTACTGACAACTTTGTCCTCCCACGGAGTGGTCTCTCTTCTTTCCTCGTGTTCTCCCGATACTCGCCTTCTTCTCTGGAGTCTTCGTATCGGAATTGATGCCTCACTGCCCGAGCTTCCTTCTACCTCTTCCTTCACTCTACTCGGTCCCGCTTCATACTTTGCCTTACGTCTCGAGCGAATTCCTCGCTGTACTGCGATCTTCTTCTCCTCGCACAGTGGTACTTCATCTTCCAGCGCCGCATTGTCTTTGGTTTCTACTTCGGCTTGCATTTCTTCTTCGTATTCTTCAGCCGCTGGTATCAATGTCATCTCTCCTCCTTCCTCACTATCACTGCTCGTATCTCCACTTTGCAATGTCAGCTCAGGTTCCTCCTCACGGTCCGAGTCCTCCGTCTTGAGCTCGGCTTTGCCTTCTGAGTCTTCATCTTCCGACTCAATCACCACCATTCCTCGCCTCAGGTTTTCTGCATTTTCCGAGGTTTCTTGTTTTCTTCAGCTTCTGCTTGCCGAGTTCTCTTCTTTGTCGGGGTACTTTCAATGACCTCCACATTCTTCCCTGTCTTCGCGTAGTAATCGTCTATGCTCCGGATTTGGAGAATGTATTGCTGCTCCTCCGCGTTGACTTCTCTTCTCAAATCAGGATGGAAGTGAGACACCATTCAATTACGCTCTGCCACATTGAGCAGATTTAACCCGAGGTAAAAATGGGCTGAAAATGGTACGATGTAGTGTGGAGGCGACTTATCCCGCAGATTCCACACCATCTGCCTCGTTCTTCCGTGAAAGCACCTTGCCCAATTTATCAGTTCTCCTGCAAATAACTTGTGAAAGAACACCGCTTGGTGTTTCATCACATAGGTAGTTCTCTCCGGCTTCAGGAGGGCCATTAGTGCACTCACAATTCCTCTCCTCACTGGGTCCTTATAGCTCTCAACTTTATACCCATTCTTTGTCCTCTTCGACGAGAAGGCATCTCTCACCTCCTGCATTTCTTGGGCTATCTCTCCTTTCTCCAAGAACGTGGCTCCCTGCTCCGAGCCTGCCTCCTTCCCAAGTACGAGTCTCCAATCCGACTCTGTCCAGCGAGCCGGATTTCCTCTCTTCCCTTCTTCCTCGGGACCATCGAGACATTTACTCTCGATGATTTCTGTCATGAATCCTAGAAAACTTACTTTCCAGTTCCATGCCAGAAAAGTGATCCGAAGTCGGCTCAAGACTTTGATCCTCGCTACTATATCTAATCTCCGAATTGCATGATTTCTCACTGCAAATTTGGAGTTCTTCTTCCCTCCTCCCATCTCTTCTGCTTTCTTTTGGTCTCTCAATTTCTCTCTCTCGACTTCTCCCTTACGCACTAACACGAGTCCAACTCTATTTCCCTTTCCCCGATCACCTGCAAGACGACTCCTCAACGGCGAAGGAAAATTGCTCGACATTTCGTTGTTGCAGTTTCGATTTTTATAGAGTTGCACTTCTTCGTCTTCCGTTGCTTCGAGTTTCTACCGAGAAATCACACCTCTGGCATGCACCTGTCACTGTCACTCCACCTTCGCGCGTATGAGCCGCCAATTTTGAAACGGCCCCTTCTTGAATTTCTCGCCCCGACAAAGGGTTGTTAGACTGTCTTTGCCTCGGGTTGAGCTCCCCCCGAGCCGAAGACAATTTACTTCGTATTGTATGCTAACACGGCATTTCAGAGTACTTTGCCTTATGACCCGAAGTCACTTTACTTTGGGTTTCACCCCAAAGACAATTTTCTTCGTCTTCTTCGGCCATATAGGCGCAATCCGACTTCTCTATACACTTCTTCTCCTTTATTTTGGAAAAAACAAAAAATGTGGGCACCACAATCATGCTCGTGAGGAGCTAGGACATTCTAGAGTGAAGCATACATATGGTTTACTCCAAAGTCATTATTGGTGGTACAATATGCAATCCAATGTAGAAAGGTTTGTTGCCAAATGTGTGGTTTGTGACTAAGGTAGAGCATCATTTAATGCTCTTATGCCACAATTACACCCATTACTTATCATGGCATGGGTTACCATTGGAGTTTGGACTTTGTTGGACTTTTACCATTGACAATGAGATATCATTGGTATATTTTGATTAAGGTAAAGCACTTCTCCAAGTGGATTAAGTTGGTTGTACTTCTTAACAAGTTCAATGAAAGGACTGCTTACTTGTTCTTAGATAGAGTTCTTAATTATTTTGGTACACTAGTTGAGGTTTTGACTGATCAAGGTACAAATTTCTTGGTAAAGTTTTAGGTCTTGTGTGATAAGGCTTTGATTGATCATCATACTACCTCCCAACATGGCTTACCAATGAGAGTGGTTCAAACATTGCATAAGTATGGTTTGCAAAGAGGCCACCTAAGAGATTAAGATCACCAATTATCTTGGTTGGCCATCTGCTATCAGTTTAACCAAGCAAGCCTCCTCAACATCCTTCTCTTCTTAATTTCTACTCTATGGATGAAATCCAAATTAACTTATAGCCATTTTTTATGATGCTACTATAGTTTGAGACTTGGTTGATCTAGACATATAGGTGAGTGCATGTTTTCTACAAGTAGAGATCTTTCAAAGAGTGATACCAATGGCCTTTGAGAATGTAGCGATTGTTCAACATACAAATATCTTATGTTATGTTATTATTCAAGCAGGAGGTTATAGACCTTGATCTCTCAATTTCATCTAGGTGACTATGTATATCCATAGTAGACTACATCAATGAAACTTGATGTTAATATAGGTTGTACTATCTTGAGAGTGCATGAAGTTGTGCCTTCTGGAGTCCACATGTTCAAAGGACATAATGGTGTTGTTTAGAAGGATCATATGCACACTTGGGTCCCATGCCACCTCCCAAATATTGATGGCACTATGAACCTAAGCTTGGCACTTGTACATGTAAGCTTGTGGTGTACATCATGTGGCTCTTTTGGTGGAGTTGCTACTACGTTGGTGTGTGATAGTTGTTTGAGAGGATGGCATATAGCACAATTATAATTGTTTGACATCAAACTTAAGTACAAACCCGATTGGTTCTATGATATCCTTGATGCCTTATCACATTGACCTTATTTGAAGTATCTTCCTCTCATCATAATGGCAATTACAACAATGTCAGTTGACTTCAAAGTCCAAATTGAATTTAGTATAGCTTTGCAACAAGATCTCTTCTTTTAGATGGTGCAAGGTTGGCTTGCAGTATGCAACAAGTGGAACAACACCTTTGTGGTGCCCACATTTTTTGTTTTTTTCAAAATAAAGGAGAAGAAGTGTATAGAGAAGTCGGATTGCGCCTGTATGGCCGAAGAAGGTGAAGAAAAGAGTCTTCGAGATGAAACCCAAAGTAAAGTGACTTCGGGTCATAAGGCAAAGTACTCGGAAATGCCCTGTCAACATACAGCCCAAAGTAAATTGTCTTCGTATTGGGGAGAGCTCAACCGAGGCAAAGACAGTCTAACAACCTTTCGTCGGGGTGAGAAATTCAAGAAGGGGCCGTTTAAAACTGGCGGCTCATATGCGCAAAGGTTGATTGACAGTGATAGGTGCATGCTGGAGGTGTGATTTCTTGGTAGAAACTCAAAGTGACGGAAGACGAAGAAGCGCAACTCTATAAAAATCAAACTTGCAATGACGAAATGTTGAGTAATTTTCCTTTGTTGCTGAGAAGTCGTCTTGCAGGTGATTGTGGGAAGGGAAATAGAGTTGGAATTGTGTTAGTGCACAAGGGAGAAGTCGCAAGAGTGAAATCGAGAGAGAGTGAGAAGGTAGAAGAGATGGGAGGAGGGAAGAAGAACTCCAAATTTGTAGTGAGAAATCATGCAATTTGGAGGTTAGACGTGATAGCAAGGATCGAAGTCTTGAGCCGACTTTGGATCACATTTCGGGCATGGAACTGGACTGTAAGTTTTCCACGATTCATGACAGAAATCATCGAGAGTAAGTGTCTTGATGGACCGAGGAAGAGGGGAAGAGAGGAAACCTGGCTTGCTGGACGGAGTCGGATTAGAGACTTGTACTCAGGAAGGAAGCAGCTCGGAGTAGGGGGCCACGTTCTTGGGAAAGGGAGAGATAGCTCAAGAGACCCAGGAGGTGAGGGATGCCTTCTTGTCAAAACGGACAAAGAATGGGTTCAAGGTTGAGAGCTACAAAGACCCTGTGAAGAGAGGGATTGTGAGTGCTTTGATGGCTATCCTAAAGCCAAAGAGAACCACTTATGTGATGAAACACCAAGCGGTGTTCTTCCATAAGTTGGTTGCAGGAGAACCAATCAATTGGGCGAGGTGTTTTCACGGGAGAACGAGGCAGATGGTGTGGAATTTGCGGGATAAGTCACCTCCACACTACATTGTGTCGTTTGCAGCACACTTCTACCTTGGGCTCAACTTGCTGAACTCGGCAGAGCGGACTCGGATGGTCTCGCACTTCCATCTTGATGTGCAAAAGGAGGTTGATGTCGAGGAGCAACAATACATCTTGCAGATCAAGAGCACCGACGACTACTACGCAAAGACAGGGAAGAACGTGGATGTTGCAGTAAGTACCCCGATGAAGAAGAGAGGTTGGCAAGGTGAAGCCGAAGAAAGCAAGAAACTTTGGAAGATGTAGAGAAGTAACCCGAGGCGAGGTATGGTGGTGATTGAGTCAGAGGATGAAGACTTAGAAGGAGATGCCAAGCTCAAAACTGAAGACTTTGGAACACGAGGAGGAGCCTGAGCTAACGTTGCAGAGTGGAGGTACAAGTAGCAATAGTGGTGAAGGTGGAGAGATGACATTGGCGCCAGCGGCTGAAGAATACGAAGAAGGAGTGCAAGCCAAGTTGGAAGCCAAAGACAATACATAGTTGGAAGACAAAGTAACTGTGCCAGAGGAGAAGAAAATTGCAGTACAGCAAGGAGTTTGCTTGAGATGTAAGGTGAAGTGTGATGCGGGGCCAAGTAAGGCAAAAGAAGAGGTGAGTGAAAGCTCAGGAAGTGAGGCATTGATTCCGATACAAAGACTGCAGAGAAGAAGGTGAGTATTGGGAGAACACAAAGTGAGAAGAGAGACCACTCCGCGGGATGAAGTAGTTGCCAATGATGGAGTAGAGTACCTGCAAGAGATCATGTGCCCATTGTTGGTGAAGTTGGAGCACAAGAAGAAGGAGATGCAATCGACTTGTCCAGAGGTAAAGACTGTATTGCAAGTGTTGGCAAGATTAGAAGAAGAGAACTTGGAGTTGAAGAAGAGTGTAACCCGAGGTGAGGAGGAAAGGGAAGTACTGCAAGTGGAGGCAGTAGAGAAAAGTCAGGTAATTGAAGACCTGAAGAGAGAAGTAAGTTATCGAGAGGATCTGGTGAAGAAGAGTGACCTAGCAAGGGAGAGACAAGTAGCGGAGTATGAAATCTTGAAGCAGCAGTTTGCTGATTCAAGAGTAGAAGTAATCCATGCTATGGCGAGAGTAGCAGCAAAGGATAAGGAGCTCGATAGGATGATGGAGAGTGTAGAAGAGAAGAAACAACTCTGGCAACAAGAGTTGGCGGCAAGATACAGAGAAGAAGACCGATTACGAGAGTTACTTTGTAATCAGGACGAGAAGGTTGTATAGAAGGAGAAGGAGAAGGAGACGGTAAAAGCCGAGTTTGAGGTAGAGTTGGCAATGTACCAAGAGGACTGGCTTGCAGATCGAGAACAAGAAAGGAAGACAAGGTTGGAGCCATTGAAGGAGATTGTCCTCCAGATGAACGCAATGTTGAGTACATAAGCCAGTGTTCGGATTGAAGAAGCGAGACTGCACGAGTTGAAGTTGTTGGTGCAGGAGACGAGGCAAAAACAAGCAAAGGATACAGATATGAATGCCTTGTTGATTAGTCTCAAAACTCGGGTGGACAGAAAGATTTTAGAGGTAGAGGATAACATTTCAATTAGATTAGACTTAGTGAAAATAGAGCTAGAAAAACTTCAAAGGGATGTTAGAGTAAAACCCAAAGTAGATAACATAGGAGTCCAAATGTCTTTGGAGTTACCATCAGAGACATTAGAGAAGAGTTAGATAGATTACCCACTAGTGAAATTTCAGATCAGGAAAGAGAATTATTGGATCTGGTAGAAGATGTAGAAGATACGAAACCCAAGGACAGAGTAGTAGGAAGTAAGATTACTTCGGGTTTGGGTTTGAAAGCCAAGGAAGAAGTAGACATCGGATTGGAGTAGTAATAGTTTTGAGATTTGAAGAGGCAGATATGGAGAGGTGCATTGTCATTTTGGATCTGCAGGTTAGAACAGTTGTTGTAGAACGGTATAGTTGTTAGAACTGTCGATTGATTCACTATTTAAGAGTGGCATTTGCAGTCAAATGTTATTCAGTGCTCATAATTTCTGAGAATAGATAAAGCCAAGTGTTGTGAAGCAGTGCTCGTCACTTGAGCTTGATTTCGAGTATCAACTTTGTGATTGTGTTTGTGCGTGTGTGGAGAAATTCAAAGTGCAAGTCAGAGTGTTTGTTGGATGTTGGATTCCACAGCCTTGATCTTCATTTTGTGTGTTTGATCTTGAGTGAAGTGCAATCGAAGCAATGCCTTGACAGATCTGAGAGGAAATTGTAGTGTTGGTAGTATTCTGCATTTGTGAGTGCAGTGCAAAGTTGATGTGAAGCAATTTTGACCAAGGAAGTTGTGCCTTCAGTGGAGGGGTGGAACACAATTCTGAGGCGAAGTCATTTTGCAATGAAGTGCCATTTTTGGGAGAGCCTAAATCATCACAATCAAGATTGTTTGGAAAGATTTGATGGAGTTGTGATTAAGAAGTGTTAATTTGTGACAAGACTGCGAGTCAGTGCTTGTTACTCTCTTCTGGGTGTGGTTTCTACCTGAGAGACTAAAGAAGAACTCACGAAGAACTGAAATTTTTACTTTGCTTTGTATTTGACCAATTCTGACTCGTATCTCTGCGGGAACAAACTTTACTTACCCGATTACCGCAAAAGTGATATTTGCCGGGTTGTCACAACCTTCTCCTTCAAGGAAAACTTTCTATTCTTTGAGAATTGGATCTATGTTCTAGCCAAGGGTGATCTCTAACTTGTGTACCTTCAAGAAGCCTATGACTTACCAATCACTGGTCACATGGGTGTGGACAAGACCTTGGATACCCTCAAATGCCAATGGTGGTGACCCAACATGGCACAAGATATTCAAGAGTTTGTTTGAACTTGTGAGAGCTGCCAATACAAACAAGGCCAAAAACCAAAAACCAAGTGGACTCATCAACCATTCCCCATTCCATGTGCTTGATAGGAACACATGAGCTTAGATCTTATCATCCTTGTCCAAGACAAAGCAAGGTCACACAACAATTGTGGTGTTTGTAGATAAGCTTAGTAAGCAAATCCATTTGGCATCAACCTTTGATACCATGGATGCTCAAACATTGGCATAAATCACTTCAAAAATATTTGCAAGCATTAGAGGATGCCTTGTGTATTCATCTCCAACCATGATCCTTGATTCATTGGAAAATTTTGGCAAGCATTCTTCCATATACTCGGTACCAATCTTACTTTGTCCATGGCCTATCATCCACAAACTGATGGACAAACCAAAAAAGAAAATTTCACATTGGAGGATATGCTTTGTACCTTCATTAATGTTCACCATACCAATTGAGATGATTGTCTTGTAGTTGTTGAGTTTGCATACAATAATTCCAAACATGCAAAAAATAGATTCTTTCCTTTCTTCCTTAATTTTAGCCAAGACCCACTTGTTCTAGATTCCCTTCTTTCTCCTCTTCTATCTTATGTCCCTTATACTTCCACCTTCTTGACCACCATATCCCAATCCCCTCTAACAAGCCAAATCTCATCTCCTTGTTGCTCAAAATTGTCATAAATAATATGCAGACCACCATCATTGTGATCTCACCTCTCAACTTGGTAATAAGGTCATCCTCAAGTCCGTAAACTTGCTCCTAATTGGATATGACCCTTTGATGTCACCCAAATAATTTCTCTTGTTGCTTATAGACTTGCTTTGCCTTATCATATGCAAATCCACCTAATCTTTCATATTTCCATGTTGAAACCCTTTGTTCCTAATCCATCTTCTTTTTCATTTTTTATCCAACCTCCTCCTCCTCTTGTGCCTATCAATGATCATGAGGAGTATGAAGTTGACTATATCCTTTCACATTGCCATATTTAACATGGCCACCAACAACATATGGAGTACAAAGTCCTTTGGAAAGAGTATCATCTTCATGATGCAACTTAGGAGCCTCTTTTCCATCTCCAAAATGCACAAACAACCATTCAAGAGTTCAAAGCTTCAGTGCTAACAAGGATGCTATCAACTAATGGTGGGGGAATATGTAACAATATAGTCTACCAACAAGTTAGTCAAGACTAATGAAGTAGAAAATAGGCCAAATTAGCTTACAATATTCTAGAAGCATCCAAGAAGCTACTTGGTACCCTCAAAGTATTGGGTAACATGTATGCCAAGTGGTGACTTATAGGAGGACGCTTCTTGGGAAGCTTCTTAACTAGCTTAGCTTGCATGCAAAGTAGTTGGCTTCTAGCAGGAAGCTTCTTGGGAAGCTTCCTGGCTAGTTTAGTTTGTACGCCAAGTAGAGGGCTTCTAGAAGGAAGCTTCTTGGTTAGCTTGACTTGCACTCTAAGAAAGCGGCTTTGTGGAAGCTCCTTGAGATGTTTCTCAAAAGCCTTGTAGGTTTCCCTATAAATACCAAAGCCCAAGCTCATGCTAGGCATTTGGAGTTCCCCTCATTCAAGTGTCCTAATGTGATCTTCCATTCTCTTACTTCTCTCCTTGGTCTTGGTCTTTTATAGATAACATTGTTGGAGAATATTTTTATATAGCATAGCACATCCCTCTAGGGAACATTGATACTACTTGTACTAAAGAAGGATAGAATGCTTTGATTTTGTATTGATTACCATGATCTTAATAAAAAAACCAAGAATAATGCATATCCCTTGCCTCTTATTGATAACTTTTGGATTAATTGAGTCAAGTAAAATATTATCAAAGCTTGATCTTTGAAACTACTATTGAGATTCTAATTAATAGAGAAAATGTGCAAAAGACTAGCTTTTGTACAAGGTATGGGCATTTTGACTGGAGATTTTTACCCTTTGGACTCACTAATGTTCCAAAAAAATTTATGGATCAAAAGCTTTTGGTGTTAGAGGAGCTATTAGATTGATAAGTGATAGTGTTCTTGAATGGTAAATTAATCCATAGTAAGACAAAGGCAAAACACAAAATCCATGCATGAGAAGTACTAAGACAAATATGACAATGTAAATTCTATTGCAAGAAGTCCAAATATGCCTTTTAGCAAAAGGAAGTTACCTTCTTGGGCTACAAGTTCTTAGCAGAAGGTAGCAAGATGGAAGAAAAAAAATTAAAGCTATTTCTAATTTTCATACTCCTAAAGATAATATAGAACTTTTGGAGATTTAATAGATTAGCATGTTTTTATTAACGGTTCATCCATTATTAAGCTCATGTAGTTACATTGTTAACTAACCTCTCAGGAAAAAAAAGCTTTGAATAGACTACCAAGAATGAAGGGGTTTAGAATATATTCTTAATATATTCTTATTGATCCATAAGAATATATTGTTTTCATGAGCCATCCTCCAACCATATGATCCTCAGTTACCTTTTGTGGTTAATATTCATTCATCTAACTTTGCAATTGAAGTTATGTTGCAAGAAGAATTCCCAAATAGATGCATCCCATAGCCTTTATATCTCAATGAATAAATGCAAAAAAAAGGAATTATTTTACTCAAGATCAAGAAAAACTTGCAATATTATATCAACAAAAGTGTGGAGCCATTATCTCTTGGTGAAACAAGTGATCATGCAGATTGGTCATAAATACTTGTTGTAGACCTTACATTTGGAGCACATGAAGGGTATGCATCATCAATGGGAGGAGAAACTACAATTTTTTGTCATCAAGCTTGACTACAAACCAAAAGAGTCATCATTCCTAATGTCCTATCATGACAACTTGATTTGAAGACTCTTTGTGAATCTCTCATAACAACAACAATTACCATGGTGTCAATTGACTTAAAGGTCCAAATTGAGTTTAAGATTGCTGTATAACAAGACCTTTTTTTCTAGCTAGTGTAGGGTTGTGTTGTAATACATGACAAGGAGTCCAATACTTTTCCATTCAAGGAAAGTCTTCTATTTTGTGAGAATTGGATCTATGTTCCAACTATGTATGATCTACAACTTGTGTGACTTCAAGCGGTCCATGAACTACCAATTTTTGGTCACATTGGTTTAAAAAATACCTTGAGTAACCCTACAACATCAATGGTGGTAGCCAAACATGGCATGAGAAGTTTATGAGTTTTTCCAATCTTGTATAAGTTGTCAATGCAATGAGATAAATAACCAAAAATTGTGTGGACTACTTCAACCACTCTCCATTCCATTTTCTCAATGAGAAGATGTAGATCTAAACCTCATCACATCATTCCTAAGATGGATCCAAGTCATATAACAATTGTGGTGTTTTTTGATAAACTTAGCAAGTAGATTCACTTGGTGTAATACCATTAGCTAGACATATTATCTAGAGGTAGAAATTGGCTTGTTAATATTTGGAAGGATGTTATATATAATGTTCTAAATATATCAAATAGAAGTGTCACCAAAAGAATACTTCCACTAATAGGGCAAAGGTTGAAAACATCCTAAACTTCAAAGCCAATTTTGGAGGTCTAAATGGATGAATTAAGCCTCAAAAAGTGAAAAAATGTTACCTTTGGAAGAAATGTATTAGTTTCTTCCTCTCTCTCTCTCTCTTTTAGTTTCTTTTTCTCTCAAAAGCTTTCCAATGGTACTTCACCCATGCTATTCTGAGCTTCCTATAGGAACACTTCCCAAAGATTATCTCTAATCAAACTTGTTTGACTAACCAAATAGGACAAGGATCAACTTGTCACCAATCCATACAACTAATCTAAGGGTAGAGCTCATGGACATGTCACCAATACATGTATTTGGGTCCAAGGATGGAGCTCCCTTTGAGAGGATCCTCTTTGCTATATAATAAAGACAAGATGCTTCTTTGGGACAAGAGTATTAAGAGATGAAACCTTATGTTTCTCTTGTGTTTTTCTTTAGAGTTCTCTTGTCTTTGGAACATTACAATGGTATCAAAGCAGGTGTTTTAATCCAAGAAAGTGGTTCACCCCTCTTGGAAAAACATAGGCTATTAAGATTGAGTAATTTTGAAGGGAGAAAACATAGTGCAATTAATAGATTAGGGGTGTTTTAAAGAGAAGATGGGATAGATGCTCCTAGAGGATAATTTCTTGCATCCTACTTTCTTTTTTTAATTTGTTCCACATGAAGATTATATAGTCTAGCATGAGAAAGTGAGAGTATATCTCATTTACCATTTTGGAATAGAGTTCATGGACATAATAATGAGTTTACCAATTTGGTGATTCTACCTATGGTGATATAAGATAGATAATGGATTTGAAAATCTACATTCTATCATGTGCAATGGATCTGAATATACCAAATCCTCTTTTTTTCAACACTCAAGTAGAAATCTATTATATAGTTAGACCAAAAGTGATTTAGGGATTTTATAATCCACAATTTTGATGAGGAATATATCAATGAATGATAATCTTTGAGGTCTCAATGGTAATCCTAATTATCCATTCTCCCTTCCAAGTGATCATATTAACTTTATTGAATTAGAAAGTAATGATTGAGCATTTGTTGTGTGTATGAATCATGGTGCTGCAATTATAAGATCTGATGCAAGGAATGAAGGGGATGTTGATCAAGTTTCAAGAGATCAAGATGGAAATAGAAGCATTGAAAAGTCAAGTATGTACCTTCAAGAATAGTCATATAATGCAAGAAGGGAAATCATTCCAAAACCTAATAATTGTAGCTAAAGTACCTAGAGAGTCACTCATGCCAATGACACCAAACAAAATAAAAAATGAAAGCACATTGTTACTATAGATGAAGAAGACATGCAATATTGAGCCTTACAAAGAATAATGTTTTATTGGAGTAGTGAAAAACTAGATTTCAAGAATAAATTGATATTTTTGATTATTTACAATTGAGATCACCAATCATTTTGTAGGTGTGTTTACATGTGGGTATTGAAGTGATAAAACCTTCACACGTTACAATGCTTGGGAATGATCAATGTTGGCAAAAGGGAGAGAGATCACTTGGATGACAATGCAAGAAGGACTACTGAAGAATTTCCAATCCATGGATTCCATGTAGATGGCTCAAACTTGACTATGGGGGTTGAAGCAAAAGAACAACATGCAAGAGTATGTGGAGGCATTTCTTGATCTTAAGGTCATGATAACTAACATGAGGCTAAAAAAGGCTCTTGACAATTTCAAATGGGGGTTAAAACAAAAAATTCACTAAGAAGTAATGATTTAAAATCCTCACACTATTTTGAAGCCATTGCATGTGCTTAGAGATTAGCAAGATTGCTAGGAGGTGAAGAGGTATTCTCAACTCAACACTATCAGACTAAAACTTTTCTTTTTGGCGGACCAATTCCTATGGAATTGTATACCATTAATTTTTGAGATCAAGGAGCACAACCGCTCCAAGGAGAACAATGGCAAGTCAAAGAAAGAAGAGATTGAGTCCCACAAGGAGAAGAGACTTGATCAATATAACAAAATTGTTACAATTGCAGTCAAGTTGGGAAAATAGCAATCAATTGTCATGCTCACCTTCTTAGAGGCCTTCATGCTCTATTTAGGCAACCTTTGAACAGCTTGGAGAGATGAATTGAAGAGGAGTTGAAATCACATTGGAAAACAAAGATTGTCAATAAATGTATCTCATGGCCACTAGCTCAATGGAGAAGAGTAAAAGAGGAGGGAAGAAGAGGTCAAGTGGGCAAAGGTTGAGGAAGATGAACACACAATTGATTGTCATAAATGGAGTCCTAGAAGGCAATCAAGTGAGAGTATTGATAGACTCGTGGAGCACCAAAGAATTTCTTGTTTTAGTTTTTATGGTTAGTTGGAGATAGAATTAAAGAAAGATGAGAACTATGTGCCTTTATCAATGTTCACTATATTGATTGAGATACTTGTCTCGTAATTGCCATGTTTGCTTATAATTATTCCAAGCAAGCAAGTATTGGCTTTTCTTCCTTCTTCCTTAATTATGGGCAAGATCCACTTGTTCCATATTATCTTCTTGCTCCTCCACCGTCTCAGGTCCTACATGCTTCCACCTGCTTGTCCATGTTATCTTAATCCCTCCATAAAGCCAAGTCTCATCTTCTTGTTGCTAAAATTGGCAAAAGCAATATGTTGATAAAAATTATTGCAATCTCACCTTTCAACTACATGATAAGGTCATTGAGTTGAAGAATAAGTTAGTAGAAGCTAATGAGTTAGTAGTCTAAGTTAAATATAGCAAAAAAAGAAAAAGAACTAGCCTAATAGAACAGAATGTGCTAGAAGCATCTAGAAAGCTTGTGGGTAGAATATTCTAGAAGCACAATAGGAAACTTCTTGGTGAGAAGCTTTTAGGAACTTCCTAAGAGTAGAGTAACTTGTACACCAAGCTAATGGCTAAGTTAGCTTGTATGCCAAATAAATGGCTAGCTTAGCTTGCACTTTAAGTACGGTGGTTCTTAGAAGAACTTTCCTTGGAAGCTCCTTGGGAGTCTTCTACCCAAATTACCTATAAATACCCAAGCCAAACTCAAGCTAGGTATTTGGGATTTCTCTTACTTGAGAGTCCTAATATGATCTTCCACCTTGGTCTTTTCTATAATTTTCTCCTTGGTCTTTACAATATGATACTTTTTTGCTGTGAGTTATTGCATGTGGACTTGGGAATTCCCACATAAGCATCCCAATTGGTTGTGGTGAGCATTGACAAAGGCATAGATTATATCTTCTAAAGTGCAATTTTCTCCATTTAGTTTGCTCATTAGTTTGAGGATAATAGGGCATAGATAAGGCAAGCTTGGTGCAAAGTAGCTTAAAGAGCTATTACCAAAATTGACTAATGAATTGACGATCACAATCAAAGATAACTCCTTGGCATCCCATGATGCTTGAAGACAATGTCAAAGTAAATCTTGGCCAACATTGGAGCATCCACAGTATCCATAGTGGATGCCAAGTGTAATTTTTTTAGGAAAAGAGAACTCCTAAGAGAAACACAAGGTTTCATCCCTCATACTTTGATGCCATAAAGGTTCACCTTGTCTTTATTATTTACCAAAGAGGTTCCATTCAAAGATAGCTCCACCATTTGATCAAATACATGGATTGGTGATATTTCAATGAGTTCCACCCTTGCATTAGTTGTATGACTGGTGATATGTTGATCCTTGTACTATTTGGTTAGTCAAACAAGTTTGACTAGAGGGAATCTTTCAGGAATCTTCTAATAGGAAACTCATAATAGCATGGATGAGGTACTACTAGAAAGCTCTCAATGAGGTAAAGAGAGGGAGAGAAGGTAGCAAATATACCTCCAAAGGCAAGAAAGTGACTATTTTTTTGAGGTCTAATTCATCCATTTAGGCCTTTGAAATTGGATCTAATATTTTTAGGGTGTTTTTGACCTTTGTTTTATTAGTAGAAGTATTCTTTTGGTGATTTATCTATCTAAACTACTAGACCATCATATATAACATCCCTCCAAATATTACCAAGCCAATTTCTATCTCTAGATAATATGTCTAGCTAATCGTATTACAAACCTCTTTCCTTTTAAAATGTGACATTCTTGTTGCAAATTTGTTGCTCAATAGATTGCATTAACACTAGTGCATAGGTCAAGTTAGCTATTGGCTCTCATGTTACCTCATACAATGGGTACCCTTTCCAATGTACAAGATATTTGATATGTAGATGGCATGTATCACGGATACATTTCTAAAAAGTATGTTTGACTCCGAATTCCTCCGTGCCATCAATGAATGTTGGACAAGGTCTAACTTCTTATATGAAAGGAAAGTGGGGTGCTTGGGGTGCATCTTGGTGTAGTAAGGAAACATGGAACACTAGATAGATCTTCATGTGTGGTAGTAGCTTAATGATATAGGCCACTACACCAATTTGATGGAGGATTAGAAAAGACCCAAGCAAGGAAAAATAAAACAAGGTATGAGTTTAAGAGTGCCAACTAATGTGAGGTTAGTTGTGGATAGCCACATTTGATCTCCAATGTTGAACTCTATATGCCTACAATGTGCATCTATATATATTTTTTGTCAATTTTGGGCAATCTACAACTTGTGCTAGGCGTTCTACACACCTTGTTGGATTCTAGAAATAAAAGTGTTGACAATGTCAACTTTTGTAACCATTAGGTGGATCTTTACTAAGCTTAAAGGTATTCTCTATACATGAGGAAGAATGGTATGACATGTGTAGATGTTCATTTGTTATGGGGAAATTCCACCAATGGAAGTAGAGTGTCCCACCCTTTTTTCTCCTCTAAAGTGAAGCCCCGGAGCATGTCCTCAATAGTGCAATTAGCCCGCTTTATTTGTCCATTAGTTTTTAGATTATATGTTGTGGACATGGCAAGTTTAGTTTTGAAGAAGCCAAAGGGTATTCTCCAAAACAAACTAATGAATTGAATACCCCGGTCGGTGATAAGCACTCAAGATAGGCCATGATGAGAAAAGACTACAACTAAGTACAATTAAGCTAATTGTAGAGTAGTCAGATCCTTGGTCATAGAACACACATGAATCATTTTGCTGAGTTAGTCTACAAAGATTACAATGGAATCAAACCCTTAGGTGGTCTTGGGCAATACACAAGCAGATCCATGTTGACCTGCTCCCAAATTTGTGTAGGAGTAGGGAGGCTTGAAGGAGTCCTATAGGAACCTGATTAAAGGTTTTATTTGTTAACAAAGTAAGCAGGTTTGAACATACTCCATCACATTATTGCTCATTGTGGGCCAATAGTAATGGAATTTGAATGCATCTAAGGCCTTGTCTCCTCCAACATCGCTTGCAACGGCAAAATCATGAATTTTTTTTAGGATGGTGGTTCTTAGGTCTAGGGCATTCAAGATCCATAACTTGCCATTAGAAAATGTGAGTCTTTGGGTATTGGTTACGCCTTTGGGTGATTGAGCTCCTACAAGCTGTGTGTCAATCTTTGTAAGAATCCTTGGCCAAAATTCTAGGTTCATCTTGACCTCTACCACAAGATTGTTTGCCATAGGCATCTAGGTGAATGCATTTGCAAGTTGTTTCTTACCTTCCATATATATCATTGTTATACTAAACCATTGTATCCACTCTACCCAACAATCTATTCATAAGATAGATCTTTTTGTGTCTTGTGGTACCCACATTTTTCATTTTGGACGAGTTTTGAAGAAGAAGTGCCTTGCTGAAACCAAATTGAAACCAAATGGAGAAGAAATGAGAGGAAATTTGTATTTTGATCAAGCCCAAAGAAGTCAACTTTGTGTCAAATGAAGACAGACTCATCCATGATTGAAAGAGTGCAGACCCAAAAGAGGAATGGAAGTTACAGGTCAAGATTCTTGCGGGGGCTATATCTCAATGTTCACAAGTCCAAATCAAGCGTGCTATATTTCGTTGGAATTGTCTCATTCAGGGCTTTCCATTGCCACCAAAATCGCAAAGTTTGGAGGTTTGTAGAAGAAGTTACAAGTATTTAAAGTTTTGGGAGTAACTGTATAAAGTAGTTTAGTGTCTTCGGGTTGGCATCTTTGGTCTTTGGACTTTGGTCTTCAGGTTTACACAACTTTGGGTTTAGAAGCTTCTTTGACTCAAGACAAAGATGACTGTATCTGAGATAGTCGGACCTCAAAGTGCAATGAAGATGAATTTGGGAATCTTGCCAAAGGTATTAAAGAGAGTAAAGATAGAGAAAGAATAGATAGTCAGAATACCCGTGACTTCAATTTCAGTTCGGATTGAAGATGGAACAGGAATTAGCAATAGTGAATAAACCCGAAGTGCAAGATCAGATTGTAAGTGTCTTTAGGTCAATAACATGAGTGATTAGGTGAAAGTGGGTTACAAATTGAAGGCGTAGATAGTGTACCCATGCTTTCAATTACAATTTGTGATGAGTATATAGTAGAATTAGCAAAATAATTGATTGTAATTAGACCCGATGTTGTATAAGTAGGAGTACAGGTGTCATCGGACTTGATGATTGACACATTAGAGAAGAGTGAATCAGGAGATAAGGATGTAGATGGATTACCAATGAGCTCAATTGTAGATTGTAGTGTAGAAGTAGTAGAAATAGTGAAGGAATTGGTAGAATTAGCTATACCCAAAGAAGGAGAAGTAGTAGGAAGATCATCGGGTTTGGAAGCCGATAATGAGGTAGACATCGGATCGGGATAAGTGTCGATTTTGAGATAGGAAGAGGCAGATATGAAGAGATAGATTGTTACTTGGGATCTGCAAGTAGGAAGAGATGTTAGGAAGCGGTGCATAGGTAGGCAAGTCTGTCATTTGCTTCAGTATTTAAGGGGAGCATTTGCAGTCTTATGTTGTTCAGTATTCATATTTTTGAAGATAGATAAAGCAAAGTGCTGTTCTAAGTGCTCGTTGCTTAAGCTTAATTCCGATTGTCAATTTTGTGTTTGTAGTTGTGAGTGTGTGGAGAATTCCAAAGAGCAAGTCAGTGTGTCTGTGGATGTTGGAATCTGCAGCCTTGATCTTCATTTTGTGTGTTTGATCTTGAGTGAAGTGCATCGGAGCAATGCCTTGACAGATCTGAGAGGAATTGTAGTGTTGGTAGTATTCTGCATTTGTAAATGCAACACGAAGTTGATGTGAAGCAATTTCAATCAAGGAAGTTGTGCCTTCAGTGGAGGGGTGGAACACAATTCTGAGGCAAAATCATTCTTCGCAGTGAAGTGCCGTCTTTGGGAGAATCTCAATCATCACAATCAAGAGTTGTTTGGACAGAATTTGCTATGATGTGATTATGTGGGTGTATTCGTGACAAGTTGTCAAGATTGTGAGCTTGTTACTCTCTTCTGGGTGTTGTTTCTACCTGAGAGATTAAAGAAGAAACCAAGAAGAACTGCATTTGTGACTTTTGACTTTGTATTTGGACATTTTTGAATAGTATCTCTGTGGGAACGAACTTTACTTACCCAATTACCGCAAAAGTGATATTTGTTGGGTTGTTATATGTCTCAAGGTGGACTAGAGGTTTGTGGTCTATCTCCACTACAAATGCCTTCTTGCCAAGATAGTGCTTCCAATTCTTGGTTGCAAGGACAATAGCCAACTCTTCTTGTTTGGAAGTGTGATAGTTACATTCAATTGATAACAATTTTTGTCAAAAATATGCAATTGGGCGACATCCATCATTCCATTTTTGTTGTAAGACTACTCCTATCGCAACACTTGATGCATTTATAGCCAACTTGACTACAAATTTTAGGTCATACCATTTTAGGATTGGTGCATGTAGCAATGCATCTTTCAATCCTTGAAAGGCCAATTCCTGTGTAGTTCTTTGCATCCACTTCTTCCTCTTGCCAAGTAGAGCCATTAGAGGTTGTAAAACTTGGAGATGTCCTTGAAAATTTGACAATAGAACCTCATCAATCCTAAAAAACTCTTGAGTTGAGTTTTATCTTTTGAGCAGCCCATTTCTGAATGATCTCTATTTTATCTATTAACACTTGGATACCATTTGCACTTAGTGTATGCCTTAAGTAATCCACTTCAGACCTGCCAAACTTGCACTTTGAGACTTTGGCATACATTTGGTTTTGTTGTAGAATCTAGAGGACTTCTTGTAGATGTTACTTGTGCTCCTTCATCATCTTGCTATAGAATAAGATGTCATCAAGGAAAATGATAACAAATTTATTGAAGTATGGAAAACAAATATCATTCATCAAACTCATGAAAGTGGTTGGTGTGTTGGTGAGGCCAAATGGTATCATTAGGAACTTAAAGTGACCATACCTTGTTTGCAAAGTAATTTTGTGTATATTTCCTTCTTGATTTCATTATAACTACTCCATAGATCAAGTTTGGTGAATTTTTTGCTCCATTGATTGAGTTGATCAAACAAGTCATCCATGTAAGGTAATGGGTATTTGTTCTTCATCATTTGTTGATTTAAGCCTTGATAGTCAATGCACATGTACATTGTACCATCCTTCTTCAAAAATAGGAAAGAGCCTCATATTGTTACATGTTGGGTTGGATAAACCCTTTTTGAAGCATATCCTTGATTTGAGCTTTGCATTCCTCTAACTCATAAGGTGATGGTAAATATGACCCCTTATAAGGAGGTGTATTCCCAAGAAGTATCTTCATTTTATGATCTAAATCATTATGAAAGACATCTTGAAACTCATTGATCACATCTTTCAAATTCTCAAGCATTTGTCCATTCAGTTTTGCACTCCACACTTTTCTTATTAGATTTATGAAACATCTATTTTTCTTACCAATATTTGTTGTCCATATGATATAGAGAGGCAGATGTTGCCTTTGCAACCTTTCTCTATCTTCAACAAATACTATTGGCTACTTCTTATTATTTTCTTTCTCTAATTGATTATGGGGTTATAGTGCTCCATCCATGGCATGCTTAAGATCACATTGTAACAAGCTAATTATATCACTCACCACTCAATTTCTTCTTGATACTCTCTTAAAAGAGTGCTACTTTTCTAGGTAATAATTGAATCCTCTCTATTTGACCATTAGATAACTCTACTTTGTATCTCCTCCAAAGTGCAATTTGCTTGTTCTATTTTTCCATTAGTTGACAATGATAAGCTATAGACAATATAAGCTTGGTACCAAGGAGTTTAAAAAGTGCTTGGCAAAATTCACTAGTCAAGCAAAGCTCTCAATCAAAGATGAGAGCCCTTTGCATCCCATGGAGATGACATAGAACTTGCCAAGTGTAACAATATGGAGTTTAGCAACATAGTTAGTGAGGCTAACAAAGTAGAGAATAAGCCAAATTAGCCTAGCATATTCTAGAAGCATCTAGGAAGCTTCTTGGGAAGCTTCCCAACTAGTTAACTTGCACCCCAAGCAGGTAGCTTCTAAAAGGAAGCTTCTAAAAGGAAGCTTCTAGAAGCTTCTAACTAGCTTAGCTTGCACGCCAAGTAGGTGGCTTCTAGAAGGAAGATTTTTGAGAAGCTTCTCAAGGGCCTTGTATGCTACCTATAAATACCAAAGCCAAAGCTCATGCTAGACATTCGGAATTTCCCTCATTCAAGTGTCCCAATGTGAGTTTCCATTCTCCTATTTCTCTCTTCAATCTTGGTCTTTTACATTGGTATCAGAGTAGGAATAGGATGGATGGAATTTATGGACCACCATATCCAGTTCCGCAAACCATTGGGATTTCCATGTCCAGATATTACCCAAGCATCATTTCATACAATTCATCACCTTGCACTTTGGGCAGGATTTTCTACATATGTTCATCATGTTTAAGGAACCTTTGATACTTTCGGTTGTAACTTATGGAGAATGGTGGACATGTTGCATCTATGTGTTAATCAATTAGATAAAAAAGGGAGTAGTGGGATAGAGAAGTAGCTATGGCGGCAATACCGGATGTTATCCTTGCAATGCAACAACAAATTGAGCACCTTACTTGATTGTTGGATGAACAAGATCCGTACTGACAAGAACATATAGAGAGAGCACCAATTTGAGATGGAGAAGATGACAATTGATTTCCAAAACCCAAGGTGTTTGAAGGCAAGAATCTTCCGGGCACAATGGAGAATTTTGTGTTTGACTATAAACGTTACTTTGAAGCCACCAACCTTCAAGATGAACGGAAACAAATTCTCTTGGCCTCTAGCCAATTAGATGGTGTGGAAAAACTTTGATTGTATATTTTGAGTGGAGTGAGCTGAACAACAGATTGTTGCACCAATTTTGACATGGGTAGAGTTCAAGGATGTAATATTGGGTGGGTTTCAAACTATAAATGCCACAAGCACCACACAAGATAAATTGGTGGAGTTGAAGCAAGTTGGCTCAATAAGGAGCTACATCACACAATTTTAGAACATCATCATGCAGATTCCAGATATACAAGAAGGTGAAGTTTGGGATCAATTTGTATGGAGGTGACCATGCGGGAACCACAAAACATAGAAGAAGCCATGAAATTGGCTAAGCGCTTTGATTCCTTGGTTGCAACAACTTGGTCTCAACTTTGACCTAGACAAGGCCTACCAATACACTATGCACGGGTGGAAGAACCGGCACCAATGGAGATTGATGCTATCCAACAAAGAACACTTGGTACAGCAGAAAGAGAAAGATTGAGACAAAATGGAGGTTGTTTTTATTGTTGCCAAGTTGGACATTGCATTGCTGAATGCCCACTCAGGAATGGGTGACCTTGACAAGTTGCCTAGATGGAGATTGTGAAACAAAATGATCAAGGAAACAAGGAATCCCAGTAGGAGATTTTGAGCCGCCTACTGGGAGCTTGATTAGTTCCGATAGGATTGAAGGCTCAACTTATGCAAGTTTGCTTCACTTGCAAGGTACAATATCTAATTGGGGTTGTAGGATTTTGGTTGATTTTGGAAGTTCAAAGAATTGCATGTCTATACAAGTAGCAAAGGAATTTGGTATGTAACACCCATTTGTGCATGTGTGTGGTATTGTGATATTTAGCTTGGTATTACAAGTACTTAAGAGATATTATTTATATAGAGATAAAGGATGGTTCTATATTAGTCATGGTTAGCTAAAGTTAGTCATAGCTAAGATAGATGGGACCTTACTTTAGAGGAAGTAGAAAAGATGAGCACCACTATTTTGGATTTTAGTGTGTTGACTTGGTATTATTCCTAGGTGTTTGGCTTTGGGGAAAGAGTTGAGAACTCTTGGGCCCGCAAGCCTTTTTGTTTTGGATTCTTCTTTAGTCCAAGGATAGCCCATGTGAAGGAATCCTTGCTTTAGTGGTTGGGTCAAGATAAGACCACATGCTTAGGGGAATATGCCCATGTGAATGGATATTCCTTTCTACTTTTTGACTTTACTTGACTTTTAGTCTAGTAACTTGAGTTACTACGGTAATTAGTAACTTTAGTACGTAACTATTTCACAAGTATATAAACAAGGAGTGAGGAGGTACTCATCATCCTTTCATTTGCAACTATCTCTCTCTCATTGAGTTCTCTAGTGAGCAATGTCTTGAGTCTTGGAGTGTTAGCCTTGGAGGAGTATGATGGAGTTGGGGTTCCTTGCCTTCTTAGTCCATGGTGCGCTACCATAATAGCCATCAGAGGTTCATCCTGAGTGAGAGACAGGCCGGCTCACATTTTTGGTTCCGTTGCCGGGACCTCTCTAGAAGGCAAGATAATGTTCCGCGTCCAATTCTACATTAGGCAGAAGGAGGCTATGAGAGCTCACTTGGAGAGAACATTAGGAGAGGAGAGGGCTGAACTTATGTTAGAGAACCAAGATCCATTTGTATACCCTGTAGTTCATTATGATGTCTTTGAGGTGATTTTGTACATCTTGTACACATGAGAGGAATTGGAGAGATTGTGTGAGGTGGATTGCAGATTTTGGGGATTAAGGTGATTTTGGGCAAAATCTCAAGTTTGAGATCTGGACTTGAGATTTCTACACATGATAGCTTGGGTTATCTTTCAGTTAGCACACTTGAAATTATTGAGAGAGCTTCTATGCGCACTGGGCTAGAATTTTTGAAAGTTGATAGGGTAAAGTGCTCCCGCAACTGCATGCTCTCTGGAAAATTGTACAGAGTCTGCCATTTCTTCAATGTTTAGTGAATTGTCCTGAAAATTTCCAAGAAAATTCAGTGCATTGTATCCTACCTGGTGCCACAAAAATTAGAGAGAGATCATTTTTGCGCAGTGCGTTATGAGTTTTTGAAGTGAGGGGGGGTGGTTTTCAGACCAAATCTGAAATATGGGTGCTGAATAGAAAGGTGTCTAGGCCAAATGGCTCGATGAAAAGATCTAAAATTTTGCAGGGAGGGACGCCCTAGAGTTGTGATCAAGTGTGGAAAATTTCAGAGGACTGTGACATATTAGTTGGGAGATTTGAGTGACATTGTGAGGAAGGGTCAATTCTACAGAGTGGAGATCTCATGCATGAGAAGTTTGAGATCAACAAAAAGCATGTTTGAGTGTTTAGATTCATCTTGGGGAACATGGAGAGTCATCAAGAGTGGAAATTGAGATTATGCAAGGTTCCCCAAGGGTTTGAGGTGATTGTAGGGGTGGATTTGAGGAAAAGAGAGTTTACAATAGAATTTGAAGAGAGTATTGAGAGGATCCAAAAACCTACACCACTTGGAGGAAAGAGTGAGTCTTAGTGCTTTCTATGTGGAGAGAAGGGACATAAGGCAAGTTCATGTCCATTGACCTTTGAGAGCAAGAGATTGAGGGAAAGGAGAGGCTTACTTGACTTGGGTTTGCATGTTGGACCTTCTTCACCAAGATTGGGAGGGAGAAGATCTAAGACCAAGGAGTTGTGTGAGGTTTGTGGAGTTGAAGGACTTCCAAAAGGACATGAGTGTAGTGGAGTAAAAGCACTTTTGGAAACTTTGGTGAAGGATCTTGGAGAGAGTCTTAGTACAGCTACAGAAATACTACCACCTTCATCAGCTAGTTCTCAAGATTAGTGATGGAGATAATCTTTCAACTTATGGATAAACTATCCATGAGAGTTAGATTAATATGCACTTTAGGATTTGATGTTGCTATAGAAATCTTGGAGCAACCTGAACCTTTTGTGTTCCCTAGAGTGGATTATTCTCAGATGGTGTTAGTCATGTATATACTCTATTAGTAATAGAGTGAGAGAAAAGAAAAGAAAAAAAAAAAAAAAATTTGAGAGAAAAGAAAGATAGTGAGGGGTTAAGATGGGGAAACTTCCGGTTTTCTTTGGCAAGGATGGAGAAGATGTGGAGGCCTTTGTGAGAGACTTCAAGAGAGCTTGCATAGGAAACAATGAGAGGAGGAAGAATGAGTGGGCCTCATTATTACCAGATTTCTTTGAGGATGCAGCACTTACATGGTATGAGTCAGAATACCAAAAGAGAGAGAGGAGAGAGGGGGAAGAGGAGTCTTGGGAGACTTTGACTTCAGCACTCATTGAGAACTTTCTTCCTGATGAGAGTTATGAGAGATTGATGAGTGAGGTTACATTTCTCAAGCAAGGAGATGGAGAGAAAGTGAGAGTCTATGTGGAAAGAGTGGAAAAATTGGAGTCCAGATTTCGCATAGTGTTGAGGAAGGGTGGGGATGATGTGGAGACTACAATGATTGGCATAGGGGCCATGCTCACCAAGAATTTTGTGGGAGGATTGAGACCACAAATTAGAAGCAAGGTGAGATATGAGAAACCTTCTTCCAAGGTTGAAGCTATCAAGATCGCAATTCGTATGGAGGAGAGTTTGGAAGGGGATGAAAGTGATTTGGTGGTGAAGGAGGTTGTGCATCCTCCTCAAGGCTACAAGTATGGTGGAACTTCTGATACTTTGGTGACAAGGGTTGCACCACAAGTAGTAGTTGCTCCAGTTCTTGCACCTCCACCAAAAGATCCACTCCAAACCATCACAGAACAACTTGCGGATCTCAAGATCAATGTGGTGCAATTATGGGAGAAGAGAGAGGTGGATCAGAATGTAGGGAGAGGGCCTAGGAGTTATGGAAACCATCCATATAGAGGAGGCCAACCAGCCAACAATTTCAATGATAGAAATTGTTTTGGTTGTGGGGGAAGAGGCCATATCCAAAGGAATTGCCCAAATTCCACTTACCATGGAGGAAGGGGTTATGAGGGAGCCAATAGAGGGAAAGAGGGAGGTAGTGAAACCCAAGTGGCTCCTAATCCCAACAAAGGTAAGGGGATAGCATCCATAGATGTGGTTGAGAGCAAGTATGAGAAGGGAGAGTGCTCAAACTCCAAGGGTCCTAATTTGGAGCTTTTGGCACAAGAGAAGAAGAGAGCTCGTTTTGCAGAGGATGTTCACTCTTCTCAAGGATTTACTTCAAGCAAGGATACTCCTATGTCTACTAGGAGCACTCGCACCTCAACACCATCAACAACAAAGACTCCAAGGAAGAAGTTGGGGATGGAGGACTTCTTGATCTCCAAGCAACAATGGAACTACAATGTGTTGGAGGATGTTGGTAGTCACAAGGCTAACATCACAGTGGGCCAATTAATTGCTTTGAACCCTACCTTGAGAAAGGAGCTTAGAGGTGGTTTGAGTTCTACAAGGAGCAAGAAGAAGAAGAAGGCAAAAGTTCCAATATCAATGGGGGTGGTGGATGCCAAGCCAGCACCATGGGAAGCTTGTGAATATGCCTCCAAGATTGATGTGAGAGTGAATGGTCACAACATCAAGGATGCATTGGTTGATGGAGGATCAGCAGTGAATGCCATGTCAGAAAGGTTGATGAAGAAGTTGGGTATGATACCCTCAAGAGCTTCAACATTTGTGGTGAGCATGGCAAACAAGCAACAAGTTCGACCAGTAGGAGTGATGGATAAGGTGGTAGTTTCAGTTATGGGAGTTCAAAATCTCATGACTTTCCAAGTCTTGAAGGATTCAAGCTATGACTTACTTCTTGGGAGGCCATGGTTGAGAGCAGCACGCACAACTGATCGATGGCACAAAGGGTACTTAAGGATTGGGCCATCAAACCATAGAGTCACTGTTCCTGTGACTAACACCACCAACACCTCACATTCAGATACCCCATCTTCTGATTATTGGGAATCTGATTCTGAAGAAGGAGCTTCAGGTGTGGACACAAGCATGGAAGAGGAGACTTCCACGGAGGAGGATGAATCTGAATCTGATTCAGATGTGTATCCTTTGTGTGCTATGGATTTTGCACCTAAGCCAGAGGTTTTGAAGGACCCAGATAAATCACCATTGACACTTGAGGAGGTAGAGAGAAGGTTATCTACCCTCAAGTATGGCCCAAATGTTACCAAGGAGGAGAAGGTGAGATTTGAGGAGATTTTCCGCAAGTTCATCCATGTGTTTGCTTTTAGTTACAAGGATTTGAAGGAAGTCACCTTGGAGGAGCACAAGATAGAGGTGGAGTCACATGCAAGACCAATCCGCCAAAAGCAACGTCGCATTAGCCCACCAATATCTTTGGTTGTGAAGGAGGAGATTGATAAGCTCAAGGAGGCTGGATTTATCTTTGAGGTGGAGAATTCAGAATGGGTGTCTCCAATTGTCATTGTGAAGAAAAAGAATGGCAAGCTTCGGGTATGTGTGGATTACAAGAAGCTCAATGCTGTTACCAAGAAGGACTACTACCCATTGCCATTCATTGATGAGATCTTGGAGGAGGTTGCAGGTCATGAGAGGTACAGTTTTGGAGATGGTTATAGTGGATATAACCAAATCAAGATTGCACCAGAGCATCAACAACTCACCACATTCACCACACCTTGGGGAACTTACGCTTTCAAGGTCATGCCTTTTGGGCTTTGCAATGCTCCAGCCACATTCCAACGGTTCATGAACAAGGTATTTGAACCTTTCATTGGGAAATTTGTGAGAGATTTCATTGATGACTTTTGTGTCTATGGGAGCAAGGAGGAGCACTTTGAGCACCTAATCAAAGTCTTGCAACGCTTGGATGAGGCAAATGCATCACTCAACCCAGAGAAGTGCATTTTTGGATGTGAAGAAGGTCTACTTTTGGGGCATATCATCTCCAAGGATGGAATAGCAGTTGATCCTGAGAAGGTGAGGAAAATCTCAGACCTTCCATTCCCTTCAAGCTTGACAAAGTTACGCCAATTCTTGGGAATGGTTGGGTACTATAGGAGGTTCATCTTCTCATTTTCCAACAAGGCTTATGCATTGACCATCTACATGAAGAAGGGTGTAGATTACATGGTGATTTTGGAAGACAAGGAGGCTCTCAAAGCTTTTGAGGAGCTCAAGCAATCCCTTGTTGTAGCTCCAATTCTTGCTAAACCTGATTGGAGTAAGCCTTTCATCCTCTACACTGATGCTTCTAATGTAGCTATAGGATGCACTCTTAGTCAATTAGACCAAGATGGGCATGATCATCCAATAGCTTATGCTAGTAGGCAGATGGTTTCAGCAGAGAAGAACTACTCTGTCACAGAGAGAGAAGGGTTGGCAGTGATCTTTGGTCTCAAGAAGTTTAGACACTACTTGATTGGAGGGAAGGCCACAATTGTCACGGATCACAAGGCTTTGAAGTACATCTTCAACAAGCCTAATGTTGAAGGGAGACTAGCAAGGTGGATGATTCTCTTGTCTGAGTATGACTACACAATTGAGGATAGGCCAGGAAAGAAACATGCAAATGCTGATTTGTTATCTAGAGCCTATGATCATGATGGAGATGAGCCAGTAGATGATTCCTTCCCGGATGAGGAGCTCATGACAATCTCAGTCACTCAAGAGGTTCCAATGGAGTACAAGGAGATTGTGGATTTTGTGACAAGAGGTAACTATCCAGAAGGGATGCATGCTAGGGAGAGGAAGGCCCTTGCAGCAAGATCTAGACCTTACACAATGGTGGATGATATTCTTTTTCACCAAGGAGCAGATGGTCTACTTCGAAGAGCAGTGGGTAAGGAAGAGTCTATCCTACTCATAAAGGAGTTTCATGAAGGTTTAGTATGTGGAGGACACTTTGCAGGAAAGGTGACTGCTTTCAAGATTCTAGATGCAGGTTACCATTGGAGAGGGATTTTCAAGGATTGTCTTGATTATTGCAAAACTTGTCATGTTTGTCAAGCTTTTGCTAGAAAGTCTACATCCACTCCACCACTTAGATCAATTCCATTGCTAGGACCCTTTGAGAAGTGGGGAATTGATTTTGTAGGACCTCTCAATAGAACCCCAAGGAACAATCGGTACATTGTGGTAGTTACTGATTACCTTACCAAGTGGGTTGAGGCTAGACCATTGAGGGACAAGAATGAAGATGAAGTGGGTAGATTTCTTTATGAACGCATTATCACTAGGTTTGGATGCCCTTTGGAGTTGGTTTCTGATAGAGGAGGAGAGTTTACAGGAAGCATTACTACAACCATGCTACGACATTTCTCTATCACACATAGAGTAACTACATCCTATAAGCCAAATTCCAATGGCTTGGCAGAGAGAACCAATCAGACCTTGTGCATGATGTTGGCCAAAGATGCAGAAATGGAGGGGGCTAAACATCATTGGGACAAGAGGATTCATGCAGTTTTGTGGGAGTATAGGACAACCATGAAGACTTCCACTGGATATTCTCCATTCCAATTGGTGTATGGTATTGAGTCTACCTTACCTATTCACTTTGATCTTCCTACCTTCCAAAGCATTCATAGGAGATTGAAGAAAGCACAAGGAAGTGATGCAGAGAAGTCAAGGAAGGATCAACTCATGGAGTTGGAAGAGGCAAGAGCAGTTGCTATGGTTCGAGTGGAGCAAGCCCAAAGGAAACAAAAGGAGAGCTATGACAAGAGGCAAGGCAAGAAGAAGGTGGAGCCTTTCAAAGAAGGTGATTGGGTAATGTTGTTTGATTCCATTCGATTCAAGAGAGTACAAAAGAAGTTTTTGCCTAAGTACTTTGGACCTTTCATAGTAGAGAAGGTGTGGGGAAATTACACTTATGATCTCAAGGAGTTGGGAGGAAGACACTTTGATAGGATTAACCATGATAAGTTGAAGATGTACCATAGAAGGTAGAGAGACCTTCACTTTGAGGACAAAGTGAAAACTTAGTCCGGGGGTAAATGTAACACCCATATGTGCATGTGTGTGGTATTGTGATATTTAGCTTGGTATTACAAGTACTTAAGAGATATTATTTATATAGAGATAAAGGATGGTTCTATATTAGTCATGGTTAGCTAAAGTTAGTCATAGCTAAGATAGATGGGACCTTACTTTAGAGGAAGTAGAAAAGATGAGCACCACTATTTTGGATTTTAGTGTGTTGACTTGGTATTATTCCTAGGTGTTTGGCTTTGGGGAAAGAGTTGAGAACTCTTGGGCCCGCAAGCCTTTTTGTTTTGGATTCTTCTTTAGTCCAAGGATAGCCCATGTGAAGGAATCCTTGCTTTAGTGGTTGGGTCAAGATAAGACCACATGCTTAGGGGAATATGCCCATGTGAATGGATATTCCTTTCTACTTTTTGACTTTACTTGACTTTTAGTCTAGTAACTTGAGTTACTACGGTAATTAGTAACTTTAGTACGTAACTATTTCACAAGTATATAAACAAGGAGTGAGGAGGTACTCATCATCCTTTCATTTGCAACTATCTCTCTCTCATTGAGTTCTCTAGTGAGCAATGTCTTGAGTCTTGGAGTGTTAGCCTTGGAGGAGTATGATGGAGTTGGGGTTCCTTGCCTTCTTAGTCCATGGTGCGCTACCATAATAGCCATCAGAGGTTCATCCTGAGTGAGAGACAGGCCGGCTCACAGGTATTCCTATCAAGCTAGTGTTTGGAAGTAGTTTGATGATGGCGGATGGTAGAAAGGGTTCTGCATTCGACACCTCACATCTTGTTACCTTCAAGATTGGGAAGGAGTATTTGGAGTGTATGAGGTTTGTAGTAGTACCTCTACACTATGATATCATTCTAGGTCTACCTTGGCTTGAACGTCATAAGGTTCAATTTGATTGGACCCGACAACAAATTCAAGTACAACACCAAGGTAGGAATTTCTGATTAAGTTGTTTGGCACCTCTGAGTAAGATACCTAAGAATAGTCAGTCCCAAGATGGGAAGTTTGTCAAGAAGGTAGCCATAGAGCAAATCTAGAAGAGAGATGAGTCCCAAGATGGGAAGTTTGTGAGGAAAGCAACCATGGAGCAAGCTTGGAAGAGAGATGAGTCCCTATAAGGAAAGTTTGTTAGTACAATAGCCATAGAGCAAGCTTTGGAGGAAGATAAGTCTATATTTGCGATGTGGATCAAGCCCATTGCATAAGAAAAATCTGTGGAGGGCCAAGAGCCTCATCAAGCAATGGTTGATCGGATAGTTAAAGAGTTTGAGGACATGTTTCTTGATGATTTGCCAAAGGGATTACTCTCCAATTGAGGTATGCCCTTCAAGATCAAGTTATTACCAAGGAGTACTCTAGTGAGTAGACCAATCTATTGGCTCTCACCAAAGGAGTTAGAAGAGTTGCAAACAACACTGACAGATTTGTTGGAGAAGGACTTCATACAACATAGTACCTCTGCTTGGGAAGCATTGATACTATTTGTTCCAAAGAAGGATGGAGAACTTCATTTCTATATTGATTACCGTGGGCTCAATAAGCAAACAATGAAGAATGCATATCCCTTTCCTTGGATCAATGACCTGCTTGATCAACTTAGCAAAAGTAGTGTGCTCCACTTAGTTGATCAAGCAGGTCATTGATCCAAGGCAAGGGATATGCATTCTTCACAATTTGCTTATTAACACGCTACTTTTCCAAGCTAGATCTTTGCAGTGGCTATTGGCAAATTCCTATTGAAGGAGAGGACGTGCAAAAGACTACCTTTTGCACAAGGTATGGGCATTTTGAGTGGAGAGTTCTACCTTTTGGACTCACTTGTGCTCCAGTAGTCTTCATAGATCAGATGCATTGGGTGTTGGAGGGACTATTGGATCGGTCCGTGGTGTTGTTCTTGGATGATATCTTAATCTATAGCAAAACAGAGGTAGAACACATGAATCATGTACAAGAAGTCATAAGATGACTACGACAATGGAAATTTTACTGCAAGAAGTCAAAGTGTGCCTTTTGGCAGAAAGAGGTTACCTTCTTTGGTCATAAGATCTCATTAGAGGGGATCAAGATGGAAGAAGAGAAGATCGAGGCCATTACTGATTGGCCTACCCCAAAGGATGCTACAAAATTATGGGCATTCAATGGATTGGCAAGTCTAAACCCAACTAGAACTGACGGTTCATCCATTATTATGCTCATGTGGCTGCACCATTGACTGATCTCTTGGGAAAGAACTTGAGTTTCTAGTGGACCACCAAGCATGAAGAAGCATTCCAGACGTTAAAGCATATGGTGTCTTCAAGACCCATTTTTCAACCATATGATCCTCAACTACCTTGTGTGGTTGATTTTGATGCTTCTAACTTTGCAATTGGAGTTGTATTGCAACAAGAATTCCCAGATGGACTATATCTCATTGCCTTTGTGTCTTGCCAACTAAATACAACTAAAAGAAATTACTCTACTCAAGATTAGGAACAATTTGCAATGGTATATGCCACCAAGGTAAAGAGGCATTACCTCTTGGGGAAACAAGTGGTCATGCAAACTAATCACAAGCCATTGTTGTAGACCTTACACTTTTACACATGAAGAGTCAACATCATCGATGGCAAGAGCAAATCCAATTATTTGACATCAAACTTGAGTACAAACCATGTTGGTTCCATGTCATCCCTGATGCTCTATCATAACAACTTGATTTGAAGGCTCTTCCTCTTATCATGGCGGCAATTACAATGGTGTCAATTGACTCCAAGGCCCATAACAAGTTTCGGTCATCTCTACAACAAGATCCCTTCTTCCAAATGGTACTGTAACACCCATATGTCCATGTGTGTGGTATTGTGATATTTAACTTCGTATTACAAGTACTTAAGAGATATTATTTATATAGAGATAAAGGATGGTTCTATATTAGTCATGGTTAGCTAAAGTTAGTCATAGCTAAGATAGAGGGGACCTTACTTTAGAGGAAGGAGAAAAGATGAGCACCACTATTTTGGATTTTAGTGTGTTGACTTGGTATTATTCCTAGGTGTTTGGCTTTGAGGAAAGAGTTGAGAACTCTTGGGCCCGCAAGCCTTTTTGTTTTGGATTCTTCTTTAGTCCAAGGATAGCCCATGTGAAGGAATCCTTGACTTAGTGGTTGGGTCAAGATAAGACCACATGCTTAGGGGAATATGCCCATGTGAATAGATATTGCTTTCTACTTTTTGACTTTATTTGACTTTTAGTCTAGTAACTTGAGTTCCTACGGTAATTAGTAACTTTGGTATGTAACTATTTCACAAGTATATAAACAAGGGATGAGGAGGTACTCATCATCCTTTCATTTGCAACTATCTCTCTCTCATTGAGTTCTCTAGTGAGCAATGTCTTGAGTCTTGGAGTGTTAGCCTTGGAGGAGTATGATGGAGTTTGGGTTCCTTGCCTTCTTAGTCCATGGTGTGCTACCATAATAGCCATCAGAGGTTCATCCTGAGTGAGAGACAGGCTGGCTCACATTTTTGGTTCCGTTGCGGTGACCTCTCTAGAAGGCAAGATAATGTTCCGCGTTCAATTCTACATTAGGCAAAAGGAGGCTATGAGAGCTCACTTGGAGAGAACATTAAGAGAGGAGAGTGCTAAACTTATGTTAGAGAACCAAGATCCATTTGTATACCCTATAGTTCATTATGATGTCTTTGAGGTGATTTTGTACATCTTGTACACATGAGAGGAATTGGAGAGATTGTGTGAGGTGGATTGCAGATTTTGGGGATTAAGGTGATTTTGGGCAAAATCTCAAGTTTGAGATCTGGACTTGAGATTTCTACACATGATAGCTTGGGTTATCTTTCAGTTAGCACATTTGAAATTATTGTGAGAGCTTCTATGCGCACTAGGCTAGAATTTTTGAAAGTTGATAGGGTAAAGTGCTTCCGCAACTGCATGCTCTCTGGAAAATTGTACAGAGTCTGCCATTTCTTCAATTTTAAGTGAATTGTCCTGAAAATTTCCAAGAAAATTTATTGTATTGTATCCTACCTACTGGCACAAAATTAGAGAGAGATTGTTCTTGCGCAAGGAGAAATGAGTTTTTGAAGTGAAGGGGGTGGTTTTTTAGACCAAATCTGAAATATGGGTGCTGAATAGAAAGGTGTCTAGGCCAAATGGCTTGATTAAAAGATCTGAAATTTTGCAAGGAGGGATGCCCTAGAGTTGTGATCAAGTGTGCCAAATTTCAAAGGACTATGACATAGTGGTTGGGAGATTTGAGTGACATTGTGAGGAAGGGTCAATTCTGTAGAGTGGAGATCTCATGCATGAGGAGTTTGAGATCAACAAAAAGTATGTTTGAGTGTTTAGATTCATCTTAGGAACATGGAGGGTCATCAAAAGTGGAAATTGAGATTATGCAAGGTTCCCCAAGGGTTTGAGGTGATTGTAGGGGTGGATTTGAGGAAAAGAGAGTTTACAATAGAATTTGAAGAGAGTGTTGAGAGGATCCAGAAACCTACACCACTTGGAGGAAAGAGTGAGTCTTAGTGCTTTCTGTGTGGAGAGAAGGGACATAAGGCAAGTTCATGTCCATTGACCTTTGAGAGCAAGAGATTGAGGGAAAGGAGAGGCTTACTTGACTTGGGTTTGCATGTTGGACCTTCTTCACCAAGATTGGGAGGGAGAAGATCTAAGACCAAGGAGTTGTGTGAGGTTTGTGGAGTGGAAGGACTTCCAAAAGGCCATGAGTGTAGTGGAGTAAAAGCACTTTTGGAAAATTTGGTGAAGGATCTTGGAGAGAGTGTTGGTATAGCTACAGAAATACTACCACCTTCAACAGCTAGTTCTCAAGATTAGTGATGGAGATAATCTTTCAACTTATGGATAAACTATCCATGAGAGTTAGATTAATATGCACTCTAGGATTTGATGTTGCTATAGAAATCTTGGAGAAACCTAAACCTTTTGTGTTCCCTAGAGTGGATTATTCTCAGAGGGTGTTAGTCATGTATATACTCTATTAGTAATAGAGTGAGAGAAAAGAAAAAAAAATTTGAGAGAAAAGAAAGATAGTGAGGGGTTAAGATGGGAAAACTTCCGGTTTTCTTTGGCAAGGATGGAGAAGATGTGGAGGCCTTTGTGAGAGACTTCAAGAGAGCTTGCATAGGAAACAATGAGAGGAGGAAGAATGAGTGGGCATCATTATTACCAGATTTCTTTGAGGATGCAACACTTACATGGTATGAGTTAGAATACCAAAAGAGAGAGAAGAGAGATGGAGAAGAGGAGTCTTGGGAGACTTTGACTTCAGCACTCATTGAGAACTTTCTTCCTGTTGAGAGTTATGAGAGATTGATGAGTGAGGTTACATTTCTCAAGCAAGGAGAAGGAGAGAAAGTGAGAGTCTATGTGGAAAGAGTGGAAAAGTTAGAGTCCAGATTTTGCATAGTGTTGAGGAAGGGTGGGGATGATGTGGAGACTACAATGATTGGCATAGGGGCCATGCTCACCAAGAATTTTGTGGGAGGGTTGAGACCACAAATTAGAAGCAAGGTGAGATATGAGAAACCTTCTTCCAAGGTTGAATCTATCAAGATCGCAATTCGTATGGAGGAGAGTTTGGAAGGGGATGAGAGTGATTTGGTGGTGAAGGAGGTTGTGCATCCTCCTCAAGGCTACAAGTATGGTGGAACTTCTGATACTTTGGTGACAAGGGTTGCACCACAAGTAGTAGTTGCTCTAGTTCTTGCAACTCTACCAAAAGATCCACTCCAAACCATCACAGAACAACTTGCGGATCTCAAGATCAATGTGGTGCAACTATGGGAGAAGAGAGAGGTGGATCAGAATGTAGGGAGAGTGCCTAGGAGTTATGGAAACTATCCATATAGAGGAGGCCAACCAGCCAACAATTTCAATGATAGAAATTGTTTTGGTTGTGGAGGAAGAGGCCATATCCAAAGGAATTGCCCAAATTCCACTTACCATGGAGGGAGGGGTTATGAGGGAGCCAATAGAGGGAAAGAGGGAGGTAGTGAAACCCAAGTGGCTTGTTATCCCAACAAAGGTAAGGGGATAGCATCCATAGATGTGGTTGAGAGCAAGTATGAGAAGGGAGAGTGCTCAAACCCCAAGGGTCTTAATTTGGAGCTTTTGGCACAAGAGAAGAAGAGAGCTTGTTTTGCAGAGGATGTTCACTCTTCTCAAGGATTTACTTCAAGCAAGGATACTCCTATGTCTACTAGGAGAACTCGCACCTCAACACCATCAACAACAAAGACTCCAAGGAAGAAGTTGGGGATGGAGGATTTCTTGATTTCAAAGCAACAATGGAACTACAATGTGTTGGAGGATGTTGGTAGTCACAAAGCTAACATCACAGTGGGCCAATTGATTGCTTTGAACCCTACCTTGAGAAAGGAGCTTAGAGGTGGTTTGAGTTCTACAAGGAGCAAGAAGAAGAAGAAGGCAAAAGTTCCAATATCAATGGGGGTGGTGGATGCCAAGCCAGCACCATGGAAGGCTTGTGAATATGCCTCCAAGATTGATATGAGAGTGAATGGTCACAACATCAAGGATGCATTGGTTGATGGAGGATCAGCAGTGAATGCCATGTCAGAAAGGTTGATGAAGAAGTTGGGTATGATACCCTCAAGACCTTCAACATTTGTGGTGAGCATGGCAAACAAGAAACATGTTCGACCAGTAGGGGTGATGGATAAGGTGGTAGTTTTAGTTAGGGGAGTTCAAAATCTCATGACTTTCCAAGTCTTGAAGGATTCAAGCTATGACTTACTTCTTGGGAGGCCATGGTTGAGAGCAGCATGCACAACTGATCGATGATAAAAAGGGTACTTGAGGATTGGGCCATCAAACCATAGAGTCATAGTCACAGCACCACCAACACTTCACATTCAGATACACCATCTTCTGATTATTGGGAATCAGATTCTGAAGAAGGAGCTTTAGGTGTGGACACAAGCATGGAAGAGGAGACTTCCACGGAGGAAGATGAATCTGAATCTAATTCAGATGTGTATCCCTTGTGTGCTATGGATTTTGCACCTAAGCCAGAGGTTTTGAAGGACCCAGATAAATCACCATTGACACTTGAGGAGGTAGAGAGAAGGTTAGCTACCCTCAAGTATGGCCCGAATGTTACCAAGGAGGAGAAGGTGAGATTTGAGGAGATTTTCGGTAAGTTCATCCATGTGTTTGCTTTTAGTTACAAGGATTTGAAAGAAGTCACCTTGGAGGAGCACAAGATAGAGGTGGAGTCACATGCAAGACCAATCCGCCAAAAGCAACGTCGCATTAGCCCACCAATATCTTTGGCTGTGAAGGAGGAGATTGATAAGCTCAAGGAGGCTGGATTTATCTTTGAGGTGGAGAATTCAGAATGGGTATCTCCAATTGTCATTGTGAAGAAAAAGAATGGCAAGCTTCGCATATGTGTGGATTACAAGAAGGACTACTACCCATTGCCATTCATTGATGAGATCTTGGAGGAGGTTGCAGGTCATGAGAGGTACAGTTTTGGAGATGGTTATAGTGGATATAACCAAATCAAGATTGCACCAGAGCATCAACAACTCACCACATTCACCACACCTTGGAGAACTTACGCTTTCAAGGTCATGCCTTTTGGGCTTTGTAATGCTCCAACCACATTCCAACGGTTCATGAACAAGGTATTTGAACCTTTCATTGGGAAATTTGTGAGAGACTTCATTGATGACTTTTGTGTCTATGGGAGCAAGGAGGAGCACTTTGAGCACCTAATCAAAGTCTTGCACCGCTTGGATGAGGCAAATGCATCACTCAACCCAAAGAAATGCATTTTTGGATGTGAAGAAGGTCTACTTTTGGGGCACATCATCTCCAAGGATGGAATAGCAGTTGATCCTAAGAAGGTGAGGAAAATCTCAGACCTTCCATTCCCTTCAAGCTTGACAAAGTTACACCAATTCTTGGGGATGGTTGGATACTATAGGAGGTTCATCTTCTCATTTTCTAACAAGGCTTATGCATTGACCATCTACATGAAGAAGGGTGTAGATTACATGGTGATTTTAGAAGACAAGGAGGCTCTTAAAGCTTTTAAGGAGCTCAAGCAATCCCTTGTTGTAGCTCCAATTCTTGCTAAACCTGATTTGGAGTAAGCCTTTCATCCTCTACACTGATGCTTCTAATGTAGCTATAGGATGCACTCTTAGTCAATTAGACCAAGATGGGCATGATCATCCAGTAGCTTATGCTAGTAGGCAGATGGTTTCAGCAGAGAAGAACTACTCTATCACGGAGAGAGAAGGGTTGGCAGTGATCTTTGGTCTCAAGAAGTTTAGACACTACTTGATTGGAGGGAAAGCCACCATTGTCACCAATCACAAGTGCTTTGAAGTACATCTTCAACAAGCCTAATGTTGAAGGGAGACTAGCAAGGTGGATGATACTCTTGTTTGAGTATGACTAGACCATTGAGGATAGGCCAGGAAAGAAACATGCAAATGCTGATTTGTTATCTAGAGCCTATGATCATGATGGAGATGAGCCAGTGGATGATTCCTTCCCAGATGAGGAGCTCATGACAATCTCAGTCACTCAAGAGGTTCCAATGGAGTACAAGGAGATTGTGGATTTTGTGACAAGAGGTAACTATCCAGAAGGGATGCATGCTAGGGAGAGGAAGGCCCTTGCAGCAAGATCTAGACCTTACACAATAGTGGAGGATATTTCTTTTCACCAAGGAGCAGATGGTCTACTTCAAAGAGCAGTGGGTAAGGAAGAGTCTATCCTACTCATAAAGGAGTTTCATGAAGGTTTAGTATGTGGAGGACACTTTGCAGGAAAGGTGACTGCTTTCAAGATTCTAGATGCAGGTTACCATTGGAGAGGGATTATCAAGGATTGTCTTGATTATTGCAAAACTTGTCATGTTTGTCAAGCTTTTGCTAGAAAGTCTACATCCACTCCACCACTTAGATCAATTCCATTGCTAGGATCTTTTGAGAAGTGGGGAATTGATTTTGTAGGTCCTCTCAATAGAACCCCAAGGAACAATCAATACATTGAGGTAGTTACTGATGACCTTACCAAGTGGGTTGAGGCTAGACTATTGAGGGACAAGAATGAAGATGAAGTGGGTAGATTTCTTTATGAACGCATTATCACTAGGTTTGGATGCCCTTTGGAGTTGGTTTCTGATAGAGGAGGAGAGTTTACATGAAGCATTACTACAGCCATGCTACGACATTTCTCTATGACACATAGAGTAACTACATCCTATAAGCCAAATTCCAATGGCTTGGCAGAGAGAACCAATCAGACCTTGTGCATGATGTTGGCCAAAGATGCAGAAATGGAGGGGGCTAAACATCATTGGGACAAGAGGATTCATGCAGTTTTGTGGGAGTATAGGACAACCATGAAGACTTCCACCGGATATTCTCCATTTTAATTGGTGTATGGTATTGAGTCTACCTTACCTATTCACTTTGATCTTCCTACCTTCCAAAGCATTCATAGGAGATTGAAGAAAGCACAAGGAGGTGATGCATAGAAGTCAAGGAAGGATCAACTCATGGAGTTGGAAGAGGCAAGAGCAGTTGCTATGGTTTGAGTGGAGCAAGCCCAAAGGAAACAAAAGGAGAGCTATGACAAGAGGCAAGGCAAGAAGGTGGAGACTTTCAAAGAAGGTGATTGGGTAATGTTGTTTGATTCCATTCGATTCAAGAGAGTGCAAAAGAAGTTTTTGCCTAAGTACTTTGGACCTTTCATAGTGGAGAAGGTGTGGGGCAATTACACCTATGATCTCAAGGAGTTGGGAGGAAGACACTTTGATAGGATTAACCATGATAAGTTGAAGATGTACCATAGAAGGTAGAGAGACCTTCACTTTGAGGACAAAGTGAAAACTTAGTCCGGGGGTAAATGTAACACCCATATGTGCATGTGTGTGGTATTGTGATATTTAACGTGGTATTACAAGTACTTAAGAGATATTATTTATATAAAGATAAAGGATGGTTCTATATTAGTCATGGTTAGCTAAAGTTAGTCATAGCTAAGATAGAGGGGACCTTACTTTAGAGGAAGGAGAAAAGATGAGCACCACTATTTTGGATTTTAGTGTGTTGACTTGGTATTATTCCTAGGTGTTTAGCGTTGAGGAAAGAGTTGAGAACTCTTGGGCCCGCAAGCCTTTTTGTTTTGGATTCTTCTTTAGTCCAAGGATAGCCCATGTGAAGGAATCCTTGACTTAGTGGTTGGGTCAAGATAAGACCACATGCTTAGGGGAATATGCCCATGTGAATGGATATTCCTTTCTACTTTTTGAATTTATTTGACTTTTAGTCTAGCAACTTGAGTTCCTACGGTAATTAGTAACTTTGGTACGTAACTATTTCACAAGTATATAAACAAGGGATGAGGAGGTACTCATCATCCTTTCATTTGCAACTATCTCTCTCTCATTGAGTTCTCTAGTGAGCAATGTCTTGAGTCTTGGAGTGTTAGCCTTGGAGGAGTATGATGGAGTTTGGGTTCCTTGCCTTCTTAGTCCATGGTGCGCTACCATAATAGCCATCAGAGGTTCATCCTGAGTGAGAGACAGGCTGGCTCACAGTACATGGTTGTCTAACAACAAGTGACAAGGAGTACAACACCTTCTCCTTCAAGGAAGGCCTTCTATTCCATGCAGACCGGATCTATGTTTCAGCCAAAGGTGATCTCTGACTTGTGCACCTTCAAAAAGCCTATGATTTGCCAATAGCTGGTCACATGGGGGTAGACAAGACCTTGGGTACCCTCCAATGCCAATGGTGGTGGCCTAACATGACGTGAGATGTTTGGGAGTATGTCCGATTGTGTGAGAGTTGTCAACGCAACAAGGCCAGTAACCAGAAGCCAAGTGGACTCCTTTAGTCACTTCCCATTCCAACTACTTGTTGGGAACATGTGAGCTTAGATCTCATCACCTCCTTGCCCAAGACACAACAATGTCACATAGCAATTATGGTGTTTGTGGATAAGCTTAGTAAGCAAATCCATTTGGCACCAATGGTTGATATTGTGGATGCTCCAACCTTGGTGCAACTCTACTTCAATAATGTATTCAAACATCATGGTATGCCACGTGTACTCATCTTTGACCATGATCCTTGCTTCACCAGAAAGTTTTGGCAAGCTCTCTTCCAGATACTTGGCACCAAGCTTGCTTTGTCCATAGCCTATCATCCTCAAATTGATGGAAAAACTGAACATGCAAATCACACCTTGGAAGATATGCTTTGTGCCTTTATCAACATTCACTATACCAATTGAGATGAATGTCTTGTAACAATTCTAAACAAGCAAGCACCGGATTTTCTCTTTTCTTTGTCAATTTTGGCCAAGATCCACTTGTCCTAGATTCTCTTCTTGCTCCTCCTCCGTCTCAGGTCCCTCATACTTCAACCTTCTTGACCACCATAACTAAATCTCTCCAACAAGCCAAATCTCACCTCCTTGTTGCTCAGAATCATCAAAAACAATATGCGGACCACCATCTTTGTGATCTCACCTTTGAAGTTGGTGATAAAGTTATGTTAACTTCTAGTAATCTACCCCTCCCACTTGATACCCAAGTTTGTAAACTTGCCCCTAATTAGATAGGAACTTTTGATGTCACCCAAATTGTCTCTCTTGTTCCTTATCAACTTGTCTCGCCTTGTCATATGCGCACCCATCATGTCTTTCATATTTCTAAGTTGAAACCCTTTGTTCCTAACCCTTCTTCTTTTTCCTCTTGATTCCAACCTCCTCCTCCCCCTATCCCTATCAATGATCATGAGGAATATAGAGTTGATCGTATCCTTGCACGTTGCTACATCCCACACAGACGCCGATAACATACAAAGTACAAGGTCCTTTGGAAAGAGTATCCCCTTCATGATGCCACATGGTAACCTCTTTCTCACCTCTAGAATGCACAGACGGCCATTCAGGAGTTTGAAACTTCAATGGCAACAAGGATGTCACCAACTAGCAGTGGGAGAATATGTAACAATATGGAGTTTAGCAATGTAGTTAGTGAGGCTAACAAAGTAGAGAATAAGCCAAATTAGCCTAGAATATTTAGAAGCATCTATGAAGCTTCCCAACTAGTTAACTTGTGCCCCAAGTAGGTAGCTTCTAAAAGGAAGCTTCTAACTAGCTTAGCTTGCACGCCAAGTAGGTGGCTTCTAAAAGAAAGCTTCTTGAGAAGCTTCTTGGTTAACTTGGCTTGCACTCTAAGAAAGCGGCTCAAGGAAGCTTCTTGAGAAGCTTCTCAAGGGCCTTGTATGCTACCTATAAATACCAAAGCCAAAGCTCATGCTAGGCATTCAAAGTTTTCCCTCATTCAAGTGTCCCAATGTGAGTTTCCATTCTCCTATTTCTCTCCTTGGTCTTGGTCTTTTACACCAAGTTTGTTCTCAAGCTTGATTTAAACAATTATAGTTATTTCTCCTATCAATGATGTTGACTCTTCATGTGCTTAAAATGTAAGGTTTACAACAAAGGCTTGTGATTAGTTTACTTGATTAATTGTTTTCCCAAGAGATAATGTCTCCATACCTTTATGGCATATACCATTGCTATTGTTCTTGATCCTAAGCAAAGTAATTTCTTTTTGTGGTGTTTAATCATTGAGACACAAAAAGAACGGGATGGAATCCATCTAGAAACTCCTACTAGAACCTAGCTCCAATGTTAAAGTTAAAACCATCAAAATCAACCACACAAGGTAGTTGAGGATCATATGGTTGAAGGATAGGTCTTGAAGGCACCATATGCTTTGTTTTTTTAATGCTTCTTTGTGCTTGGTGATTCATTAAAAGCTTGATGTCTTCTCCAAAAGATGGTTAACAATGCACCAAAAGCCATACTTTGACTTCTTTTAGTAAAACTTCCATTGGCAAAGTTACCTTAGGACTTCTTGTATATGATTCTTGTGCTATGCTTTATCTTACTATAGATTAAAATATTATCCAAGAACATCACCACATGTACATCCAATAGCCTATCTAACCTGATATATTTGATCCATGAAAACTATTGGAGCATTAGTGAGCCCAAAAGGTAAAACTCTCAACTCAATATACATATACCGTGTGCAAAAGGTAGCCTTTTGCACATCCTTCCAATCAATGAGAATTTACCAATAGTTGCTTTGAAGATCCAACTTGGAATAGTATTGTGCTCCATTCAATTGATCCAACAAGTCCTCAATACAAAGCAATGGATATAGATTCTTCACGGTTTTTTTATTAAGGTCATGGTAGTCAATACAAAATCAAAGTCCTCTATCTTATTTCGGTATAAAGAGTACTAGTGCTCCCTAAGGAGATGTACTATATCATATGAAATTCTTTTCTAAAAACTTGATCAATATTGTTTGAAGCTCTTCTAACTCCTTTTGAGAGAGCCTATAGATTGGTCTACTCACAAGAGTAATAATGGGGAATAGATTAATCTTGAAGGGCATATCTTGATCAAAAGGTAACCCTTTTGGAAGATAATCCAAAAATTCATCTGAAAACTCTTGCACTATTTGATCAGCCATTTCTTATTGAGGTTTCTTACCCTTATTAGATTCTCCTTGTGCAGTTGGCTTGTACCATACAACAATAACAATGCTATCTTTCTCTCAAGCTTGTTCTATAGCTACTATACAAAAAAACTTCTCATCTTGGGATTTACTATTCTTAGATGTCACTCAAAGTTACCAAACAATATAATCTATAATTCTTATCTTGGTGTTGTACTTGAATTTATCATTGGATCCAATCAAATTGAGCCTTGTGACATTCAAGCCAAGGTAGACATAGAATGCCATGGTAGTGTAGAGGAGTTAATACAAATTTTGTACACTCTGAATACTCTTTCCTAATTTTGAATGTAATAAAATATGAGGTATGGAATATAGAACCCTTTCTTCCATCCACCATCATCAATCTATTATCAAATATTGGTTTTATAGGAATATATAATTCCTTTGCTAATTGCATGGACATGCAATTCACAAAACTCTCACTATCAAAAATAATATTATAGCAACAATAATATATCATACTTTGCAAGTTTATCAAACTTGCATAGGTTGAACCTTCAATCATATTGGCACAAATCAAGTTTTCAATAAGTAGCTTGATATCTTGTATTGGGATTCTTTGTTCCATTGATCATCCAAGAACACCGATTGGGCAATTGGTCAAGGTCATCCATTCCTAGTTGGACATTTGGCAATGCAATGTTCTATTTGGCAAAAATAGATCCAACCATCATTTTATCATAATCTTTTTGTATCTACAATGCCAAGTGGTTTTTGTTAATTGACATCAATCTCTACTAGTGTTGGCTCCTCTACCCATGTTGGCTCCTCCACCCATATTTGGTGTGTTTGTAGGTTTTATGGAAGTCTGAGTTGAGATCAAGTTGTAGCAATCAAGGAATCAAAGCACTCAACCAATTACATGTCTTCTTCCAAGTGTTTGGGCTTCCACATGGTCACTTCTAATTTGTTATGTGATTTCAAGCCCCTCATAAATCAATCAAAAGCTTCACCATCTATTATATTTGGAATTTGCATTATGGTGTTTTGAAACTAATTGATATAGCTCCTCATAAAATCAATCTACTTCAATTCTACCAATCTAACTTGTGCGGCTTGTGCAAAATTTACCACTTGGAATCTTTTAATTATTGTACTATTCAATTTTTCTTATGTTGAGATTGGCGCAACAAATTGCCATTGAGCTTGTTTCATCTAGAATTACCACCATAGTTTTGCACACTCTATCTAATTGATTTGAAGCTTAAAGAATCTATCTTTTTCATCTGGAGATTGTAGCTTCAAAATAACATTTTCAATCAAACACAAAATTTCCACTATATTCAAGAGATTCTTACCTTCAAATACCTTTAGCTTTGAAAATCAAATTTGCATTTTTCTTTTTTGAAATCTTGTTTGATCTACATGCTCTTATCATTTATGATCTCTCTCTTCCAACAATCAAGTAAGATGCTTAATTTTGTTGATGCGTAGCAATGATAATTTTGGGCATTAATGTTATGATTACTACTCTATCAAACTAGATAATTGCAATTTTTAAATAAATACATAGATATCACACATCCACCACTTCTTGTAATTTACAATTAAAAGTATCAATGGTTCATTGGACAAGGTGATTGTGCTCAAAAAATTCTACCCAAAAGGTGAAATGATGCTTTGGTAGTACATGGACACAAAAATCTAAATGATTTAGGAAAAATGGATTTGGTGGTCCATAGATTCCATATATCTAATTCTTACTATGATACCAATGTAACATACCAAACAAATAAATAAGAGAATGGAAGACCAAAGTGAAGATCACATTCGGACTCTCAAGTGAAGGAAACTCAAAGTGCTTAGCTTGAGCTTGGCTTGGGTATTTTATAAGTAACTTGGGTACAAGTCTCCCAAAAGCTTCAAAAGAAGGTTCTTTTTAAAAGTCACCTTACTTGGAGTGCAACCTAAACTAACCATTTACTTGGCATACAAGCTAAGCTAACAATCAACTTGGTATAAAAGTTACTCTACCTTTAGAAAGTTCCTAGAAGCTTCTCACCAAGAAGATTCCTATGTGTTTCTAGAATATTCTACCCATAAGCTTTCTAGATGTTTCTAGCACATTCTTAGGCTATTTTTCTTTCTTTTTGCAATATTTAGCTTAGACTACCAACTCGTTAGCTTCTAATAACTCATTTGCTACTTGTATATTATTATACATATTCTCTTTCTTCTTCCTTAATTATGGACAAGATCTGCTTGTTCTAGATTAATTTCTTGCTCCACCACCATCTCATTTCATACTTCCACTTTCATACTCATCTCATACTTCCACTTTCTTATCCAAGTTATTTGTATCCTTACACTAGGCCAAGTCTTATTTCTCATTGCTACAAAATAGCAAAAGCAATACTTTGATAAGCATTGTTTTGATCTCATATTTCAAATAAGAAATAAGGTAATGTTTCTTACAATAACCTTCCTCTCTTGCTTGACACCCAAGTTTGTAAACATACTCAATTAGATAGACCTATTTGATATTACTCAAATCATTTCTCTTATTACTTACAAACTTGCACTTCTAAGTTACATGATGTAATCTCCAAGGAAAAGAGAACTCTCCAAGAAGGATACAAGAGAGAAAACATAAGCTTTACACTCAATACTATGATACCCCAAAGGAGCACCTTATCTTTATTTTATAGCAAATATGAATAGGAAAACAAATATTTTTAGGCCTAATTCATTCGTTTAGACCTCCCAAATTGGCTTTGAAGTTTTTAGGCTATTTTTGGCTTTTGCTCTATTAGTAGAAGTACTCTTTTGGTAGCACCTCTATCTGATCTACCTAGCCTATCATACACAACATCCTTCTAGATGTTACCAAGCCAATTTTCACCTCTCAATAGTATATCTAGCTATTGGTATTATAGACCTCCTCCTTTTAAGATGCAACATCCTCATTGCAAAGCTGTTGCTCAAAAGATTGAACTTACACCAGTGCATTAGTCAAATTTGGCTATTGGCTCCCATGTTTCCTTATACCATAGGTTTCCTTTCCAATATTCCACATGTGGATGATGAGTACCAAAGATGCATTTTTGGAGAATATGTTTGACTTCAAATTCCTTTTTGTTTTCAATAAGGGTTGGGCAAGGTCAACTTCTTGGATGGAAGAGAAGTGGAGTAGTCAAGGTGCATATCTATGTAATAAGGAAACATGAAATACTAGATGGATCTTTATGTGTGGCGGTAGCTTGAGATGGTAGGCCATTGTGCAGATTTGATGAAGAATGGAGAAAGGTCCAATAAAATAAGGTCTGAGCTTACAATGGCTAACTAACTTGAGGTTGGTGGTTGACAACCAAACTTGATCTCCAACATTGAACTCCATGTGTTGGCAATGTGCATCTACATACTAGTTTTGTCAATTTTGGGTGATTTGCAACTTGTGCTTGGCTTTCTTCACACCTTGTTGGATTCTAGAAACAAAAGTGTTGACAACATCAACCTTGGTAGCCACCAAATGGACCTTCATTGAGCTCAAAGTATGAAAGGATTCTCTCCATACATGAGGAAGAAATATGTGACTTGTGTGGAGGCATTCATTTAATTGTTGCAAGAAAATTCCACCAATGGAAGTAAAGTATCCCACCTCTCTTGCTCATTAAAGGTAAAGCCCTAATGCATATCCTCAATAGTGCAATTTTCCCTCTTTTTTGTCCATTGGTTTGTGGATGGTAAGCTGTGGATATGGCCAATTTGGTTTTGAGGAAACCAAAGAGTGTTCTCCAAAACAAACTAGTGAATTGAGTGCCTTTATCTATGATGAACACTTGAGACATGTCATGGTGAGGGAAAATTTCATCTAAGTACAATTGAGCTAGTTGTAGGGCAGTCACGTCCCTAGTGGTAGGGCACACATGAATCATTTTGCTAAGTTGGTCAACAAAGACTATGATGGAGTCAAACCCTGAGGTGGTCTTGGGCAATTCACAAACCAGATCTATGCTTACCTATTCCCAATATTGTGTAGAAGTAGGGGGGTTTGAAGGAGTACTATGGGAGCTTGATTAGAAGCTTCATTTTTTTGATAGAATAGGCATCTCCAAACATATTCCATCACATTATTTCTCATCATGGGCCAATAGTAATGGCATTTGATAGCATCCAGGGTCTTGTCCAGTCCAATATGACCTACAATCACAAAATCATGACATGTTGCTAGGATGGTGGTGCTTAGATCCATGGAATCCGGAATCCATAACTTGCCATCATGAAAGATTAGTCCTTTGGTGCTAGTGATACCTTTGGATGATTGAGCACCTACAATTTGTGGATCAATTTTCATAGCAACAAGAATCCTCAGCCAAAATTTATGGTTCATCTTGACTTCCATCAATAGATTGTTTCTATAACAATATGGAGTTTAGCAATGAAGTTAGTCGGACTTACAAATTAGCACGTAAGACAAATTAGCCTAGAATATTCTGGAAGTATCTAGAAAGCTTCTTGGGAAGCTTCCCGGCTAGCTTAGCTTGCACCACAAGTAAGTAGCTTCTAGAAGGAAGATTCTAGAAGCTTCCAACTAGCTTAGCTTGCACGCCAAGTAGGCAGCTTCTAGAAGGAAGCTTCTTGAGAAGCTTCCTAGTTAACTTGGCTTGCACTCTAAGAAAGCGGCTTGAGAGAGCTTCTTGAGAAGCTTCTCAAGGGCCTTGTATGCTACCTATAAATACCAAAGCCAAAGCTCATGCTCGGTATTTGGAGTTTTTCCTCATTCAAGTGTCCCAATGTGCGTTTCCATTCTCCTATTTCTCTCCTTAGTCTTGGTCTTTTACATTGGTATCAGAGCAAGAATGGGATGGATGGAATTTATGGACCATCAAACCCACTTCTGCCAAACCATTAGGATTTTCATGTCCAGATATTACCCAAGCACCGCTTCACACAATTCATCACCTCACAATTTGGGTAAGATTTTCTACATATGATTATTGTGTCTGAGGAACCCTTGATACTTCTAGTTGTCACTTATGGAGAAAGGTGGACGTGTTGTATCTATGTTTTAATCAATTAGATAAATTGGGAGTAGTAGGATAGAGTAGTAGCTATGGCAACAATACCAAACGTTATCCTTGCAATGTAGCAACAAATAGAGCACATTACTTGATTGTTGGATGAACAAGACCAACAACAACAAGAATATATAGAGAGAGCGCCAGTCCGAGATGGAGAAGATCATATTTGATTTCCAAAACCTAAGGTGTTTGAAGGTAAGAATCTTCCGAGCACAGTGGAGAATTGTGTGTTTGATTGCGAACGTTACTTTGAAGCCACCAATCTTCAAGATGAACAGGAATAGATTCTCTTGGCTTCTAGCCAATTGGATGGTGTGGCAAAACTTTGGTGGTGATTCCAAGTGGAGCAAGCTAAATGATAGATTGTTGCACCAATCTTGACATGGACAAAATTTAAGGATGCAATACTTGGTCGATTTCAAACTATAAATGCCACCCAAGCCGCACGAGATAAATTGGCAGAGTTGAAGCAAATTTGCTTAGTAAGAGGCTATATCACACAATTTCAAAACATCATCATGAAAATTCTAGATATACAAGAAGGAGAAGTTTTGGATCGATTTGTGTAGGGATTGAAGTCAAAAACCAAATTGGAGGTGACCATGCAACAACCACAAAACGTAGAAGAAACCATGCAATTGGCTAAGCACTTTGGTTCCTTGGTTGCAACAACTTGGCCTTCACCTCGACTTACACCAAGCTTACCAGTACAATATGCACGGGTGGAAGAACCAACACCATTGGAGATTGATGCTATCCAACATAGGCCACTTAGTGTAGCAGATAGAGAAAGATTGCAACAAAATGGAGGTTTTTTTTATTATCGTCAAGTTGGATATTGTATTGCTGAATGTCCACTTAGGAATGGGCGACCTCGACAAGTTGCCCAGATGGAGTTTTGTGGAATTGAATGATCAGGGAAATGAAGAATCCTAGTAGGAGATTTTGAACTGCCTATTGGGAGCTTGATTAGTTCCAATGGGATTGAAGGCTTGACCTATGCAAGTTTGCTTCACTTGCAAGGTACAATATGTAATCGGGGTTGTAAGATTTTGGTTGATTCTAGAAGTTCAAATAATTGCATGTCTATGCAAGTAGCAAAGGAATTGGGTATTCCTATCAAGCAAGTGATTGGAAGTAGTTTGATGATAGCGGATGGTAGAAAGGGTTTTGCATTCTGCACCTTGCATCTTATTACCTTCAAGATTGGGAAGGAGTATTTGGAGTGTATGAGGTTTGTAGTTGCACCTCTACACTATGATATCATTCTAGGTCTACCTTGGCTTGAACATCATAAGGTTCAACTTGATTGGACCCGATGCCAAATTCAAGTACAACACCAAGGTAGGAATTTCTGATTAGGTTGTCTGGCACCTCTGAGTAAGACAACTAAGAATAATCAATCCCAAGATAGGAATTTTGTCGAGAAGGTCGCCATAGAGCAAACCTTGAAGGGAGTGGAGTCTCATGATGAGAAGTTGCCAAGAAGGTAACCATGGAGCAAGCTTGGAAGAGAGATGAGTCCTTGGAAGGGAAGTTGGGTAGTAAAGCAGCCATAGAGCAAGCTTTGGAGGAAGATAAGTTTGTATTTGTGGTGTGGATCAAGCCGATTGCACAAGAACAATCGAAGGAGGGCCAAGAGCCTCATCAAGCAATGGTTGATCAGATAGTTCAGGAGTTTACAGACGTGTTTCCGGATGATCTGCCAAAGGGATTACCTTCCGATCGAGGTATGCCCTTCAAGATTGAGCTATTGCCAGGGAGTACTCCAGTGAGTTGACCAATCTATCGGCTCTCACCAAAGGAGTTGGAGGAGTTGTGAATAACACTTACAAAGTTGTTGGAGAAGGACTTCATACAACATAGTACCTCTCCTTGGAGAGCATCGGTACTATTTGTTCCAAAGAAGGATGGAGGACTTTGTTTTTGAATTTATTACCGTGGGCTCAATAAGCAAACCATGAAGAATGCATATCTCTTGCCTCGGATTGATGACTTGCTTGATCCACTAAGTGGAGCACGCTACTTTTCCAAGTTGGATCTTTGTAGCGGCTATTGGCAAATTCCTATTGATAGAGAGGATGTGCAAAAGACTACCTTTTGTACAAGGTATGGGCATTTTGAGTGGAAAGTTCTACCTTTTGGAGTCACTAATGCTCTAGTAGTCTTCATGGATTAGATGCATTGAGTGTTGGATGGACTATTGGATTGGTCCGTGGTGGTGTTCTTGGATGATATCTTAATTTATAGTAAGACAAAAGCAAAACACATGAATCATGTGCGAGAAGTCCTAAGATGACTACGACAATGGAAATTTTACTACAAGAAGTCAAAGTGTGCCTTTTGGCAGAAGGAGGTTACCTTCTTGGGTCATAAGATCTCATCAGAGGAGATCAAGATGGAAGAGAAAATCAAGGCCATTACTAATTGGCCTACCCCAAAGGATGCTATAGAAGTACGGGCATCAATGGATTGGCCAATTTTTACTGACGGTTCATCCATTATTATGCTCATGTGGCTACACCATTGACTGACCTCTTGGGAAAGAACTTGAGTTTCCAATGGACCACCAAGCATGAAGAAGCATTCCAGAACTTAAAGCATATGGTGTCTTCAAGACCCATTCTTCAACCATATGATCCTCAACTACCTTGTGTGGTTGATTTTGATGCTTCTAACTTTGCAATTGGTGTCGTGCGTATATACATCGCTACACAACATACATCGCTATCAACATCATACACTATAGAAGCACAACTCACACATAAGTCATACATAGACTCTAAAGTGCCACAATTATCAGATTGCTTAACACTTTCAACTCAACTTAGATCAGTACTTGATCTATCACTCTATAAACTGCCAACAACTGGGCACTAATTACAATCAAGCCACACCCACTCAAGCATAGAGAATCCAGGTGACACTTGCCGGCCTCTGTCCACCATAGCCAGGAACTCGAAGGCTCAACATCAAAGAAGTGAGCTCTCTGGAGCTCACTTTGAAACTATACCCCCTGGACTTGAGCTAGCACTGGAACCCTAATGGTTCCGCTGATGGCACACTTGACGATGCAAACGGTGCAAAGTGACGGTGGGCCCCACCGTGAAGTCATTACCCTGAACACCAAATCAGACTATCGGAAAGTAGTCCCTGAGAAACTACTAGAATAACTCTAACTACTATCACTGGAACTCTAGTGTCCGAGCAGCTAGATGCGGAACTACAAATGGCATGACAGCTGTTGTGTGTATATACATTGCTACACAACATACATTGCTGTCAACATCATACACTATAGAAGCACAACTCACACATAAGTCATACATAGACTCTAAAGTGCCACAATCGCCCCCCTAGCTGGCGGTTAGGTCCCTCTAACTCCAGATAGCCATCTACTCTAAGTATATGGTATACCCTCTAATGGGCAAAGATCAGGAGGCCGGGTGCTATGGAGCCCCATCGTTAGTTGCCTGTCTGCAATCTATACCATATAAAGAATGAACTAGCTATAGGTCAAGTACATCTAGGACATAACCACTGTCCTTGAGGAACCACCGTGAGGGGAGGAGTCATACATGCCATATGCCATCCTCTCAAACAACTATCACACACTAACATAGTAGCAGCTCCACCAAAAGAGCCACATAACATACACCTCAAGCCTGCACGTACAAGTGCCAAGCTTGGGTCCATAGTACCATCAATGTTTGGGAGGTGGCATGGCGCACAATTGCGCACATGATCCTTCCAAACAACACTATCACGTCCTTCTAACACAAGGACTCCAGATGGCAAAACCTCGTGTACTCTCAAGATAGTGCGGCCTGTAGAAACATCAGGTGTTGTCGGTGCTGTCTGCTGTAGATATACATAGTCACCTAGATGAAATCGACGGATCGAGGGTCTATAATCTCTTCCTCGAATGGTAGCATAGCGTAAAGTATCTCTATGCTGAGCAATCGCCAAGTTCTCAAAGGCCATTGGCATCACTCTCCGAAAGATCTCTGCCCGCTGAGAACATGCGCTCATCCATACATCGGGGTCATCCAAGTCCAAAACTATAGTAGCATCTTGACAAATGGCTGCAGGTAACTCTGGATCTCGTCCATAGAGTAGAAAGTATGGAGAGAAGGATGCTAAGGAGGCTTGCCGGCTGAACCGATAGCCCATGGCCAACCAAGGTAACTGGAGATCCCAATCTCCTAAGTGGCCTCTTTGCAAACCATACTTTCGCAATCCTCTCTTCACCGTTTGAACCACTCTCTCTGCTAAGCCATCTGCCTCAAGGTGATCTCGGGATGTAGTACAATGATCAATCAAAGCCTTGTCACACAAGACTTGAAACTCTCCCAAGAACTCTATACCTTGATCAGTCAAAACCTCAGCTGGTGCACCAAAATGACTAAAAACTCGATCTAGGAACGAGTAAGTTGTCCCTTCACTAGACTTGTCAGGAAGTGCCACCAACTCAATCCACTTGGAGAAGTGCTCCACCATCACCAAAACATACCGATGATGTCTCACAGTCAACGGTAAAGGTCCGGCAAAGTCCAACTCCAACGGTAACCCAATCCCATGATAGGTAATGGGTGTAACTGTGGCGTATGAGCATTGAATGATGCTCTAACTCAGTCACAAACCACGCATCTGGCAACAAACTACTGCACCTTGGTCTGCATACCGCGCCACCAATAATGACTCTGAAGTAAGCTATATGTACGCTTTACTCCAAAATGTCCTAGCTCCTCATGAGCATGACGGACCAACTGTGGTCTCTATGATGGAAGTGGTACTACTCGCACTCTACCATCCTCCCAAACACGCAAAAGGTGTCTACCCTCCAATCTGAACCGTCTGGCTCGCTGAAGAACACGGTCTCTCTCCTTGGACCCAATTGTGCCACCCACAACACCAGTGCAAAGATAGTCCATCACTAAGACATCATCATGAATGTCTCGCTGAACTGTACCAATATCTTCACTCTCTGGATCTGTGACCTCAATAACTCCTCCTATATGCGTTGAGAGAGATACCACCAAAGTCTCTGCAAATATACACAGAAAGGCCGATGCATGCCAACCTGGCACCATCTCCTCATCTGTCTCACCATGCCAACGTGCTCCGGTCTGATCCTGCTGGCTGGGACATGGGTTTCTACTCAACCCATCTGCATCACGGTTCACCACTCCAGGTCTATGAACAACCGTGAAATCATACTCTTGTAAAATTAGAGCCCATCGTGCAAGCTTCCCTGAAAGCTTGTCGGACTCCATCAACCACTTCAGTGGCTGATGATCAGTGATGAGAGTGAAGGGGTTACCAAATAGGTAACATCGGAAATGTACTACTGCCCAAACTGCTGCCAAGCACTCTCCCTCATATGAACTATACTTCACCTCCGCTGAATTGTTGGAGCAACTAGCATAGGCCACCACAAACTCCTTCTCCTCATCATCATGTTGGGTGAGCACCGCTCTAAGCCCCAACATACTCCAATCAGTGTGAACCTGAAATGGTTGTCCCCTGATCGGTCTCCTCAAAATAGGAGCAGATGTCAACCTCTTCTTGAGCTCTACAAAAGCTCTCTCTTGCTCATCTCCCCAACACCACTCTTGTGTAAGCTTAGTCAGCTTTGTCAAGGCCTTGGCAATGGCACTAAATCCTCTAACATAGCGGCAATAGAAGTTTGCCAACCCAAGGAATGCTCGCACTCTGCTCACATCCGTAGGCCAAGGAATACGTGCAATAGCCTCCACCTTGGTCTGCTGGACACCAAGTCCTCCGGGGTAGATAGTGTGACCCAAATACTCAACCTGCTCATGGAAGAACCTACACTTCCCAGGATGTAATTTGATTCCATGAGATCTCAACCTCTCAAACACCTCCAACAATTGTCTCTCATGCTCCTCCACAGTAGTGCTATAAACCAAAATGTCATCAATATAGCACCAAGCAAAATCCAATCCAGCTAGGATCCTATCCATGACCCTCTGGAACTCAGCGGGAGTATTCTTCAACCCAAATGGTAAGAACCTCCACTAATATAACACATCCTTGCCGTGAGGATCAATAGCCCAAAATGCTATCTTGGACTTATCCTCCTCCTTGATCGGCAATTGATGATATCCCGCTCAAAGATCCAAAGTACTGAAGACCTTTGCATGCCCAATCGCATCAAAAATCTCCTCCAATGTAGGCATGGCATACCGATCAGCCCTGGTCTATCGGTTGATAGGACGGTAATCTCCACACATCCGCCTATCTATATAGTTGCCATGCATATCCTTCTTGGTTGGCATCACTGTCGCTGATGCATACTCTCTATGTGAAATCTCTACCAAACCAGCCTCAAAAAGGTCACTACTCCGGCTTTGAATCAATGTCCTCTCCATATCACTATATCGATAAGGACGTCGGAAAACTGGTGTCGCTAGTCAGCTCAATCTGTATACCAAGTCCCTTCAAAGCACCCAAATCCTTCATACTGAAGGCAAAACAACTCGTGTGACTCCTCAAGAACCTCCAAACCCTCCGTCTTTCCTCTCTAGTAAGCTTGGGTCCAAGATCTGGCTCCCAAGTATCCTCTGTAACTGTAGTAGAAGTGGAAGACGTACTGACTGGCTGCTACACTGGGCCCTTGGGAGCAATAGTGTCATGCTCTCGACCACTAGAGGTCCCAACCTCTGTGTGAAAAACTCCCTCCACTCTGGCTGCAAGCTCCACACGTCCTCTGGCTGCATCCCATGTGGACCAAAGGTGTAATCCAAGTAGCCCACGCTCACCTGGATGGACTCCAAGTAGACCACTCTCCCTAGTAGCTACTGGATGTGTCCCAAGAATACCATGTCCACTCGGTCCATTGCTCCCAGCATGTGCCTGAATTGTCTCGATAGGCACAAGGCTCACAAGTGTCCGAGTGGTGATGCCTATCAAGCGCATCCTTTGCTACTCTGCCAAGCTAAGGCTCACAATCCAGGTCAAACAGTTCAGGTCCATAGCCTGACCTAACACCTGACGCCTAGATGCCTTTGACATTGCTGGAACATCGGTCATACCGGTGCAAAAACCCATCGCCTGCTCTCTCTCATCAGCATTGGGCTCCACCAACTGCTGTAACTGTGAGTCCCAAACAAGTCCAGGTCCTCCCTCTCGAAAAGCATGAGAGCCTGGGAAACTCATGAGTGTGGGAAATGCAGCTCTAGGCTGTCCAACTAGGTTCACCACTGCCATAGGTGACCTATCAGCCACTACCACTGTCTGAGACTGACGTCCAGCATCCAAGATATCATCAACAAGAATGTGGTCTAGTCGCTGAATCCCATCATAACTACGCTGTAGAACCTCTCTGGGTAAGAGGTTTGTCCACCAAAGACGAAGAGGATGCGCCCGTGATCCCACTCTGGCTGCATCTAACAATACAGCAGGTCCCATCCATGAATGGACCTGATGTGTACTTGCCACCACTGTAGTGCAAGAATCACCCATCAATGGAATGTTCTCCAAAAGGTAAGCTGGAGAAACAGACTAATGAACCTGGAGATGTCTTAGTATCCGTAACATCTCCCAAAACACACCCGAATGAGGATCCTGAAGACCCAAGCCGTGGCTTGCATGTGTATGTCCCTGACATGGCCATCCAGAAATCACCAAGTGAATAGGCCCACGTCTCTCTAGGTCATGCGTCCCCAGTAAGGAAATGTCTCTGGGTAAGGCCTTCTGGTAACCTCTGATTGCTGACATCGGTAATAACTCTGGATACCGATAAGCCAAGTGTGCCACATGATGTAGAGAGACTTGCCTAGCAGTCTCATCTCTCTCTACATACAAGTACCTCTGTACTCGTATACCCGCCTGTAACACCGCAGCTAGTCCGGTGCTGATCCCACCAAACAACTCCAATAGACATATCCCTTCTACTGGATACTGCCAAGCAATGAGTGTGGTATCCAGAGGTGTCAAAGCAAATGCCTCTGGAGGCTCATCCTCACACTCATCCCCTGATGGTACAAAGGCTCCACTCCAAGCCTGTTGCACCAATTGATTTGCATGCTACTGCAATGCCTCCTCTGAACTCCACAATGGAACATCCAAGGTAGATGGAACAATCCCACTCGTACTCCAAAGTCGAGTGATCTCCTCAGGTACTGGAGTATCCTCTACATGGGTGTTCCCCTCCAACAAGTCACCAGGCCAAGTAACTGCACCGCTGAAAGCCAAAACTGATGCTGCCATGGTCCCGAATTGTAGTGAGCCAAGACTGCCACTTCTGAAGCGTACTGGTAGGCGACATACCCGTCCCTCACTAGACTGCCAACCAGGTCTATAAGAGGCTGTCTCCTCCCAATAGTCAATGTTGAAACCCATAGGGTATAACACTGCTCCTCCAACTAGCACATCATATGACTCAGCTATCGTCGCAATAGCCTGAGCTCTCACCACCGAGCTATCAGTCGGATGACTAGGCTGAACCTAGACAACAAGCTCTCCACGTGTGATGTACTGTGTTGAACTACCACCAAGAGATGTTTGGATCTGAAATGGACACCTCTCCACATCAGTCTTCCATAACTCCAAACTGAGAACTGTAGCCTTCTCCAACATAAGGGGCTGCGCACCGGAGTCTAACAAGACTCTCTTTGGTGTATAGACCTTCCCTAAAGGTCCCACCAAACAAAAGATCCCCCTCTGGTTATCCGATAGGACAACACCAGGTGTAAACCGCGCTCTCTCAAAGGCCGGTCTAGCTGGCAACTCCTCCAGTCTAGCCGCTACTGCCTACCATAAACCACTGGTCGCTGAATGGATCCCATGCTCCTCAACCAAGTCAGCTCCACTACCAACCACCTCTGCTCTAGTAATAGGAACTGCACTATCTCTACTCTCACACAACGTGGCAGCCAACCGGAATACTGGGGCTGGGTCAACTCCCAATGTAAACATGTCACTGGCTGAAAATAAAGGATGCCGCATAATCAGCTGAGCCGCCCCCAACATCATGCTAGACTAAGTTTGTGTAGTAGCAGGTGGCTGACTAGCAGGTACTCCATTAGGTACTCCATCACCACCTACCACATCTGCATTGGGACGTCTAGGAACCATGGATGTCATCTGTAATGCCTCAGATAGTGTGAAAGACTGGGGAAGTCTGACCTGTCTCCCAACCTCTCCTCTCTGTGGGTCCAACTCCATTGATGCTCCTCTAGGCTCTGGAGCACGTACTACACTCCTAGTCACTGCTACAGATGCATCCACCTGTGCTGCTCCACACATGAAATCCAAAGCATCTCTATCACCAGCATATGAGGTGGAAGCCTCAGCACCCAAATCTGATCTCCTTTGAGCAATAGCCATACTAGCCAATCTCTGCTCCAACTGCTCAATTCGAGTAGCCATAGCTGTGTCAGAAGTAAGGGCAGGTATTGCCCCCTACTAGGTGTAGATCCTCTACCACCACCTCTACCACCTCGTCCTCCATGAATTGGAGCTCCTCTACTACCTGCCATAGCAGCCCTACCACTCTGTAACTCCGGGTGTAGGTCAAAACACCGGTCACTAGTGTGACCAAATCTGTGGTAGTGCTCACACTGCCTCTATGATGGCTGTGATGCACCAGAGGTATCAGGTCCGCTGCCCTAAGTACACTCTCTCCTATGGTGAGGTCCACCACAAGTCCAACAAGCAACACCACCACTCACTAGTTGCTGCTAACCCAAAAATGAGGGTAAGGGTCTAACTCCACTAGGCCCTCCACTCGGTCCATAGGATCTGGGCTGTCCATCTTGTCCTCAAAAACCAACTAGGCGTGGTGCACTCTGCTGCACTCTAGAAGAAGTCACAATCGTGGATGAGGTCTCTCTACCAAATCCAGATGTCACCACTCTCTCCTCCACCATGTTGAGCTCAATACGCTCAACCAAACCAAAGACTACTGCCAAAGTGGGTGAAGTAGCCTACAACAATGTAGCATCACGAACTCTACATCGCAACTCCTTGTCCAGTATCCTATACCAAAACTGGACTGCCTGGGCCTCGGTAACTCCCTGAGTGAAACTGATCAGCCGCCTCATGCGAGTGTATGCCTCGCGTAGGCTCTCTCCTGCCTTCCGCTGGAACTCCTGCAAGCTCCTCAGCTTGTCAGTCCGCACTCCCTAGTAGTTCTGCCTCAAACATAGGAAGAACTCAACCATGGGGTTAAACCCCGGTACCACCCCACCTCATGCAGCGGTACCTCCACTTGTAGCAGCACTATCTCCAGCTAGTGCACCTCCACTAGCTCCACCAACACTACTCGAGCTAGAACTCGTGGGTACAGCCGATCTACTCCTGGCCACCAAGCCTGAAGTAATGGAGACGTAGTGTGGAGACCAATACTGTCTCCATAACTCAATCTCCTCCAAATGAGCTCTCCTGAACTCATGGTAGTCATCCATCGGCGGACCCTCCAGATGCTGAAACCACCCCTTCCATGCCATGAAGGGTGTGAACAAAGTCGGGTTCCGCATCTGCTACAGATCACACCAACTATCAAACTCTTGGATGAAGTCATCCAACTCAATGGTACCCACTGTACCAGAGTAACACCTAGGGCCTTTGGAGGCCCCATAAATCTTGTCCATGTCCCACAACAACGGTGCGGACATACCAAGTGCACTCTCAATTGAATCAGCTCCTATGTCGAACTCCAACTCAGAGTCAATCTCCTCCCTCACTAGGACCTGAGATACAGGCTGATACCAAGCACCACTCCGAGTAAACCCACTGTGTACTGCAGGGCTAACTCCTCTGGAATCTCCAAAGAACTCAATCGTGACCATGTAATTGCAACAGCAAACCCGAACCACCAACTGCAACCGCAAGTCGCAACCGCAAGTGCCCCACCAAGTGCCAACACCAACTAGACACCACCCACTAATGTAACTCTAACCGAGATAACTACACTAGGGGAAAGGCAACCTGTAACATGCCATCATAACACGCACTCTCACGGTCTGTAGGTCATCACTTCCTGCCTCACCGAAGAGAAACAAAGGTAGTCTGATTGGTCATCACTCCAGCCTCACCACCGAGAGCACACCAGAGCACCAACGCTCAAAAGTCAGGGCACCTCATACAAACGTGGTGCACAAACAGGAAGCAGAGAATGGAGGGGATCCAATCACAAGAAATCTAAACAAAACCCTCCATCTCATAACACAACACGGGACTGACTCTGCCACCATTTGGCATTTGACATAAGAGCAGTTAGTATCTAAGTCCTAAGCTACCAAGATCACCAAGAATGGGATCAAATTGCCTCTCCTAGCCAAAGCTACATGTGTATAGATAACAGTGGTGCAGTCACTAGGACAACAAGTGAGGGTGGACCAGTTGGCTAGGGCACCAGTCTAGGAACAAGAGATCTAGGGGTCAAACCCTATTGCGCACAATCTAGCAAGAAAGGCAGATTTTGCCAACCAATGACCAAGATCTACTCTAAAACTAGCTAGCCTCACGCTAGCAAGCTGGCTTGCTGGCCCTTCGTAGCCTCTCATAGCCCACAGCCCTATGCCTTGAAGCCTCTAAATGCCAAAATTCAGCCAAATGAGGCCTTTCTTGTTGCCACTTCGAAACCTCTTCCAAAATTAGCAAAACTTCTCCAAATCTGCAAAAGTCCTCCAAACTAGCAAAACTCCTCCAAATCTGGCCAAACAACGAAAACTCCTCCAAATCTGGCCAAACAGCGAAAACTCCTCCAAATCTGGCCCAAAATCTGACATAAAATCTGACGTAAACTCTAAAGATGACTGTCCGCCAAATCCCCTGCTAACTTTCCACTCGAGCCAAATTGACAAGACGGGTTTTTCCAAATCACAATTTCATGAGAAGAGCTTCCCAACTCCACCTTCAATTTCACTTTTTGAGCCCAACTTGCAGCAAATTGGTCCTGCCTTCACCTCCTGAGCTCAAAATCACAACACTGCTCAAAAATTGCTCCTTCTTTGCTCAAAATTTGGCCAGCGCTTCCGCACACCGTCCGCCTAACTGCCAAATCTGAATCACTTGAACGAGCTTCTGCACACTAGGGAAACACAGAACTTGAATCGAGCTATCACGATCCACCGAGCTTGGAGATACCACCAACACTCAACGTTCCTACACCCAATTTCCCCCTGACTTCACTTCTTTGATGTAATCAGATTGCTTAACACTTTCAACTCAACTCAACTCGGATCAGTACTTGATCTATCACTCTATAAACTACCAACAACTGGGCACTAATTACAGTCAAGCCACACCCACTCAAGCATAGAGAATCCAGGTGACGCTAGCCAGCCTCTATCCACCATAGCCAAGAACTCGAAGGCTCAACATCAGAGAAGTGAGCTCTCTGGAGCTCACTTCAAAACTATACTCCCCTGGACTCGAGCTAGCACTGGAACCCTAACGGTCCCGCTGATGGCACACTCGATGGTGCGAACGGTGCAAAGTGATGGTGGGCCCCACCGTGAAGTCAGTACCCCAAACACCAAATCAGACTATCGGAAAGTAGTCCCTGAGAAACTACTAGAATAACTCTAACTACTATCACTGGAACTCCAGTGTCCGAGCAGCTAGATGCGGAACTACAAATGGCGTGACATTGGAGCTGTGTTGCAACAAGAATTCCCAGATGGACTCCATCCCATTGCCTTTGTGTCTTGCCGACTCAATACGGCTGAGTGAAACTACTTTGCTCGAGATCAAGAACAACTTGCAATGGTATACACTACCAAGGTATGGAGGCATTACCTCTTGGGGAAACAAGTGATCATGGAAACTGATCACAAGCCATTGTTGCAGACCTTACACTTGGAACACATGATGAGTCAACATCATTGATGGGAAGAACAACTCCAATTGTATGACATCAAACTTGAGTAAAAACCAGGTTGGTTTCATGTCATCCCTGATGCTTTATCACGACGACCTGATTTGAAGTCTCTTCCTCTCATCACAAGGGCAATTTCAGCGATGTCAGTTGATTCCAAGGTCCAAAACAAGTTTCAGTCGGCTCTACACCAAGATCCCTTCTTCCAAATAGTACATGGTCACCTTACGGCATGAAATAAGAAGTACAACACCTTCTTTATCAAGGAGGGCCTTTTATTCCATGAGGACCGGATCTATGTTCTAGCTAAAGGTGATCTTTGACTTGTGCGCCTTCAAAAAGCCCATGATTTTCCCATTGCTGGTCACATGGGTGTAGACAAGACCTTGGGTACCCTCCAACATCAATGGTGGTGGCCTAACATGACACAAGATGTTCAATTTGTCCGATTGTGTGATTGCTGCCAACATAACAAGGCTAGCAACCAGAAGCCGAGTGGACTCCTTCAACCACTCGCCATTCCATCCGCTTGCAGGGAGCATGTGAGCTTAATCCTCATCACATCTTTGCCAAAGACAAAACAAGGACATACTGCAATTGTGGTGTTTGTGGATAAGCTTAGTAAGAAAACCCACTTGGCACCAACCTGTGATACCGTGGATACTCCAACCTTAGCGTAAATCTACTTTGACAATATCTTCAAGCATCATGGGATGCCATGTGTACTCATCTCCAACCGTGATCCTTGATTTAGTGGGAAGTTTTGGCAAGCACTCTTCCAGATACTCGGCACCAAGCTTGCTTTGTCCACGGCCCATCATCCTCAAATTGACGGACAAACCAAACATGCAAATCGTACATTGGAGGATATGCTGCATGCCTTTGTCAATGTCCGCCATACCAATTGGGATGAATGTCTTGCAGCTATAGAATTTGCCTACAACAATTCCAAACATGCAAGCACCGCATTTTCTCTTTTCTTTCTCAATTTTGGCCACGATCCGCTTGTTCCTGATTCTCTTCTTTCTCCCCTTCCATCTCAAGTTCCTCATACTTCCACATTCTTGACCACTATATCCCACTCTCTCCAATAAGCCAAGTCTCACCTCCTTGTTGCTCAGAATTGCCAAAAAACAATATGCGGAACACCATTGTCTTGATCTCACCTTTGAAGTCGGTGATAAAGTCATGCTAGTAACCTATCTAGTAACCTCCCTCTCTCACTTGATACCCAAGTTTGTAAAGTACTAATTGGATAGGACCCTTTGATATCACCTAAATTGTCTCTCTTGTTGCTTATCAACTTGCCTTGCTTTGTCATTTGCGTATCCATCTTGTCTGTCATGTTTCCAAGTTAAAACCCTTTGTTCCTAACCCGTCTTCCTTTTCCTCTTGAGTCCAACCTCCCCTTCTTCTTGTCCCTATCAATGATCATGAGGAGTACAAAGTTGATCGTATCCTTGCACCTCGCCATATTCAACAAGGCCGTCACCAATATACAAAGTACAAGGTCCTTTAGAAAGAGTATCCCCTTCATGATGCCACATGGGAACCTCTTTCTCACCTCTAGAATGCACAGACGGCCATCCAAGAATTTGAAGCTTCATTGGCGATGACAATGTCATCAACTAGCGGCGGGAGACTATGTAACAATATGGAGTTTAGCAATGAAATTAGTCGGATTTACCAAGTAGCACATAAGACAAATTAGCCTTGAACATTCTAGAAGTATCTAGGAAGATTCTTGGGAAGCTTTCCGGCTAGCTTAGCTTGCACCGCAAGTAAGTAGCTTCTAGAAGGAAGCTTCTAGAAGCTTCCAACTAGCTTAGCTTGCACGCCAAGTAGCGGCTTATAAAAGGAAGCTTCTTGAGAAGCTTCTCAAGTGCCTTGTATGCTACCTATAAATACCAAAGCCAAAGCTCATGCTAGGCATTCAGAGTTTTCTCTCATTCAAGTGTCCCAATGTGAGTTTCCATTCTCCTATTTCTCTCCTTGGTCTTGGTCTTTTACAATTTTCCATTGGCATCTAGGTGAATGCATTTGCAACTTGCTTGTTGCCTTCCACATATGTGATTGTCATGTTGAATTGTTGTCTCCACTCTGCCCATGAAATCTATTAACAAGAAAGACCTTTTTGTGTCTCAAGGTAGACTAGAGGTTTGTGGTCTATCTCTACCACAAATGCCTTTTTACCAAGATAGTGCTTCAAATGCTTGGTTGCAAGGACAATAGCCAACTCTTCTCATTCAGTGATGTGATAGCTGCATTCTACAAATAACAATTAACATAAGAAATATGTAGTTGGGTGCCATTTGTCCTACTACTCTTGTTTAAGGACTGCTCCTATTGCTATGCTTGATGAATTTGTAGCCATCTTGATTGGACATTTTTGGTCAAACCATTTCAAGATTGGTGCATGTGGTAATGTGTCTTTCAACTCTTGAAAGGCCAATTCTTGTGTGGTTCCCCATATCCACTTCCTCTCCTTGCACAATAGTGTTGTTAGACAATATAAAATCTTGGATAAGTCTATGAAAAATTGATGATAAATCCAATCAAACTCAATCCAATGAAACTCTTGAGTTGAGTTTGAACTTCTAGAGCAATCTATTTTTGAGTGACCTCTATTTTATCTATTAGCACTTGTTTACCTTCTGCACTTACTCTAATGCCCTAAGTAGTCTACTTTAGATTTACCAAACTTGCACTTTGAGATTTTGGCATACAATTGATTTTTCCATAGAATCTAGAGGGCTTCTTGTAAATGTTGCTTGTGCTCTATCATCATCATGCTATAGACTAAGATGTCATCAAGGAAAATGATAACACATTTATCCAAGTATTGATCAAATTAAGTCATTCATCAAACTCATGAAAGTGTTTGGAGCATTGGTGAGGCCAAATGACATCACCAAGTACTCAAAGTGACCATAACTTGTTCAAAAGGTGTAATACTCCAAGTACAAGAGAAGAGAGAAAATACAAATTTCACACTCAATCATCCGATGCCCCAAAGGAGCACCTTCTCTTTATTATATAAACAAAGAGGATCTCTTCCAAGGAAGCTCCACCATAGGATTAGGCACACAAATAAGTGACATGTTAGCAAGCTCCACCCTTGGATTACTTACTTGGGTGGGTGACATGTCGGTCTTGGTCCTATCTAGTTGATCAAACAAGCTTTGACCAAAGGGAATCTTTTAGGGAATCTTCTTGTAGGAATCTCAAAATCACGTGGGTGAGGTACCATTGGAAAGCTCTCAATGAGACATAGCAAGGGGGAGGGAAGGCCAAATTTTCTTCTATTGGGGGGGAGGGGGGGATCTGCACATTTTTTAGGCCTAATTCATCCATTTAGGCCTCCAAAATTGCCTTCAAAGATTTCAGGCATATTTCCATTCCTATTCTATTAGTAGAAGTCCCCTTTTGGTGATACCTCTTTCTGATCTGTTTATTCCATCATGTGTAACATCCTTCCAGATGTTACCAAATTAATTCTCACCTTGAAATCATATGTCTAGCTATTGTTTCTAAGGTTTTCAAGTCTACTTTGGTTTTTGCCCTATTAGTAGAAGTACTCTTTTGGTGATACTTCTATCTGATATATTTTGACCATCATATATAACATAATTCCAAATGTTACCAAACCAAATTTCACATCTAGATCATATGGCTAGCTCTTGGTATTACAGACCTCCCTCCTCTTAAGATACAACGTCCTTGTTGTGCAATTGTTGCTCAAACGCTTGCACCAACACCGGTGCATGTGTCAAATTGGCAATAGGCTCCCAAGGTGCTCCATAGAGGGGGTAACCTTTCCACTATACTAGATAGTACACCTATGGATGGCGAGTACCACGCATGTGTTTTTTGAGAATACACTTCACTTCATATTGCTCCGTGACATCAATGAGTGTTGGACAAGGTCAAATGTCTTGTGTGGAATGACCTTGGCCCGATCGGGGAGCATATCTATGTAGTAGGGAAACATGGAACACTAGATGGATCTTCATGTGTGGTGGTAGCTCGAGGTGATAGGCCACAACGCCGATTCAACAAAGAATCAAGAAAGGCCCAATAAAACAAGATTTGAGCTTACAAGGTCCAACTAATGTGAGGTTGGTTGTCGATAGCCACACTTGATCCCCAAAATTGAACTCCATGTGCCTACGGCATGCATCATTGTACTACTTTTGTTGATTTTGTGCAATCTATAATCTGTGCTTGGCACTCTCCACACCTTGTTGGATTCTAGAAACAAATGTGTTGACTATGTTGACCTTGGTAGCCACCGGACAGATCTTCATCAAGCTAGAAGGTGTGAAGGGATGCTCACCATACATGAGGAAGAACGGAGTGACTTGAGTGGATACATTCACTGAATTGTTGTAAGCAAATTCCACCAACGGGAGTAGCGTGTCCATCTCTTGCTCTTCTAAGGTGAAGCCGTAAAACATGTCTTCAATAGTGCAACTAGCCTGCTCTATTTGTCCATTTGTTTGTGGGTGGTAAGCTGTGGATATGGCCAACTTGGTTTTGAAGAAACCAAAGAGTGTTCGCCAAAACAAACTAGTGAATTGAGCGCTTCTATTGGTGATGAGTACTCAAGACAAGCCACGGTGAGAGAAAACTGCATCTAAGTATAATTGAGCTAGTTGTGGAGCGGTCACATCCTTGGTGGTAGGGCGTACATGAATCATTTTGTTGAGCCAATCCGCAAAGACCACAATGCAGTCAAAACCTGAGGTGGTCTTGGGTAATTCACAGACAAGATCTATACTCACCTGTTCCTAACGTTGGGTAGGAGTGAGGAGAGGTTGAAGGAGCTCTACAGGAGCTTGATTACAAGCTTTGTTTTGTTGACAAAGTAGGCAATTGTGCACGTAGTCTATCACGTTGTTGCTCATCTTGGGCCAATAGTAATGGCGTTGGACTGCATCCAAGGTCTTATCCACTCCGATATGACCTGCAATGGCTAAATCATGACATTCTACTAGAATTGTAGTGCATAATGTTGGGACATTTGGGATCCATAATTTTCCATCACAAAAGGTGAGTCCTTAGGTGCAGGTGATGCCTTTGGATGATTGCACTTCTACAATCTATAGATCAGTTTTTGTAACAGCCAGAATTTTAAGCCAAAATTCAAGGTTAATCTTAACCTCTGCCACCAAGTTGTTTGCTATTGGCATACAGGTGAATGCATATGCAAGTTGCTTCTTAGCTTCCACGTAGGTGATTGTCATGTTGAAGCGTTGTTGCCACTCTGCCCATCAAATTGGGCAATGAGATAGATCCTTCTGCATCTTGAGGTAGACTAGAGGTTTATGGTCTATCTCTACTACAAATGCCTTCTCGCCTAGATAGTGCTTCCAATGCTTGGTTGCAAGAAAGATGGCCAACTCTTCTTGTTTTGTGGTGTGGTAGTTGCACTCTATCGATAACAATTTTCAAGAGAAATATGCAATTGGATGCCATCCGTCATGCCACTCTTATTGTACGACTGCTCCTATTGCTACGCTTGATGCATTTGTAGCCAACTTGATTGGATGTTTTGGGTCCTACCACTTCAAGATTGGTGCATGTAGCAAGGTAGCTTTCAATTCTTGAAAGGCCAACTCTTGTGTGGTTCCCTAGGTCCACTTCTTCCCCTTGCCAAGTAGTTTCATTAAAGGTTGTGCAAACTTGGAGAAGTCCTTGAAAAATCTATGATAGAATCCTGTCAACCCCAAGAAGCTCTTGAGTTGAGTCTGATCTTTTAGGGCACTCCATTTTTGAATGACCTCAATTTTATCCATCGATACTTGAATGCCCTTTGCACTTACTCTATGCCCCAAGTAGTCTACTTCAGACTTGCCAAACTTGCACTTTGAGATTTTGGCATACAATCAATTTTGTCTTAGAATCTGGAGGACTTCTCATAGATGTTGTTTGTGTGTCATCATCGTGCTGCTGTATACTAAGATGTTGTCCAAGAAGACAATAACAGACTTATCCAAGTATGGAAGGAATGTCATTCATTAGACTCATGAAAGTGGCAGGTGCATTGGTGAGGCCAAAAGGCATCACAAGATACTCAAAATGGCCACACTTGGTTTGAAAGGCAGTTTTGTACACATCTTCCTCTACAATTTGGATTTTATTGTACCCCCTTTGCAAGTCCAATTTGCTGAAGTATCTTGCTCCATAGAGTTGATCAAACAGGTCATCCATTGGAGGTAAGGAGTATTTGTTCTTCACTGCTTGCTAATTGAGACCCTGATAGTCAATGCACTTGCGCATTGTACTGTCCTTCTTCTTCTTCACAAACAAGACAGGAGCCTCATATGGTGATATGTTAGGTTGTATGAACCCTTTTTGCAGCATCTCCTCAATTTGAGTCTTACACTCCTCCAACTCATGAGGTGATAAGCAATATGGGGCTTTACAAGGAGGTGTCTTCCCCGGGAGTGTCTTAATTTTATGATCTACTCTCTTTTTTGATGGTAATCTTGAGGATAGATCATCGGGAAATATATCTTGAAACTCATCCACCACATCTTTCAATTTCTCAAGAATTTTGCCATCAAGTTGTGCACTTTGTACTTCTCTTATTAGACCCATGAAACATCTATTGGTCTTATAGACAGTTGTCGTCCCTATGACATACAGAGGCAATTCTTATCTATGTGATTTTTCTTTAACCCCAATGATTGACCATTGGTAGGTTCTCACCACTTTCTTCCTCCAATCTACCATAGGATTGTAATGCTCCATCCATGGCTTGCCTAAGATTGCATCATAACAAGCTAATTGTATCACTTGCCACTCAATTGCTTTCTGATATTCTCTTATAGAGAGTGTTACATGTCTAGGTAATGATTAAATCCTCTTTGTTTGCCCGCTAGGTAACTCTACTTCTTCACTCTCATCTCTCTCTAGATCCATTCCCAATCTTATTGCAACAGAGCAAGACAAGAAATTCTTTGCTCCTAAATCTATTAATACTCTCACTTGATTGCCTTCTAGGACTCCATTCACAACAATCAATTGCCTTTTGGGACCTTTGCACGTTTGTCTTCTTCCTTCCCTTGCTTCTTTGCTTCCTTATTGAGCCAGTAAGGCCGCAAGGTACATTTATTGGTGATCTTTGTTTTCCAAAGTGATTTCCACACCTTCCTCTTTAGTGCGCTTCTCCATGTTGTTCAAAGGTTGCTTGTATAAAGGCTGAGAGCCTCTAGGGAAACAAGTGCAATAGTTGGTAGATATGTGCCCAATACTGCCATAATTGTAACAACAGCATGGTTCTCCTCAAGTTCCTTCTCCTCGTGGGACTCTTTGTTCTTTTACCTATCCACTCTCTCCTTGAAGCGATTGTGTTCCTCAATCTTGAAATCAAAGGTTGCCCAATTCCATTGGTACTAGTTCACCCATGTGTGGCATTTCAACCTGATAATATTGAGGTGGAACTACTCTTTCACCTCCACCCAATGCTCCTGCTATTCTCTGCACACAAGCAATGGCTTCAAATACCATACAAGGGTTTTGCACCATGATTTCTTGGCAAATCCGCTCCTTCAAACCTTGTTTGAAATTATTGAGAGCCTTTGCTGGACTCATGTGATTATTGTGACTTGTAGATCTAGAAATGCCTCCACATTCTCTTGTATAATATTCTTCTGTCTCAATTCACATAGTTGGATTTGGGCCATCTGCATGGAATCTAGGAATTGGAAATTCTTCAGCAATCCTTCTTGCATTGCTGTCCATGTGACCTCCCTTCTCTCTGCCAACATGGACTGTTCCCAAGCATCATACCATGTGAGGGCTTTATTGGTCAAGTACCCATATGAAAACACGCTTGCAACATGCTCCGTGATCTCTATTGAGAACAATCAAAAATATCAATTCATTTTTTAGATCCAATTTTCCACTACTCCCATAATACGTTGTCCTTGTAAGGCTCAATGTTGCAGGTCTTCTTCATCCGGAGTAGCAATGTGGCTTCATCGTTGATAGGGTTTGTATGGACAGGTGCCTCTCCAAGTACTTCCACTGTAGGTATTAGGTTTTAAGACAATGTTCTTCTTGCATTGCTTGACCATTCTTAAGGATCTGCATTTGGCTTTGTAATGTCTCCATGGTCATCTTAATCTCTCAAAATTCATTCAACATCCCCTGCATTCCTTGCACCAACTCTTGCAATTGCGGATCCATGGTTCCTACAACACTCAATTGCTAATGTCTAATTCAATACCGAGTCAATATGATCACTCTGGAAGGCGCATAAACTATCAAAACTACCATTGGGACCTCAAAAGCTATCACTCATTGATAATACTCCTAACCAAAATTCCTAACCACAAAATCTCTAAACATTACTTTTGGTCTCACTACATAACAAATTTCTACTTGAGAGTTGAAAGGGAGAGGATTTGGAACATTCACATCCATAACATCATAATAGAATGTAGATTGTTAAATCACTCTCTCTCGTATATCACTACAAGTAGAATCACCGGGTTTGTTGAGTTCATCACCCTGTCCATGAATTCTGCTCCAAAGTGATAAACTAACGATACTCTCATTTGCTTATATTGGATGTACATAACCTTGATGTGGAATGGATTCAAGAATGGAAAGCTAGGTGCGGGAAATTGTCCTCACGATGCATCCATCCCATCCTATCTCTAAAGTCTTGCCTTAGTCTAGCAATAACTCTATGTTCTCCACCTCAAATTACTTAGTTTCAGCAGTTCATGTTCTTCCAAGAGGAGTGATCCACTCTCTTGGACTAAAACACTCGCTCTGATACCATTGTAATACTCCAAGGAAAAGAGAAGAGAGAAAATACAAATTTCACACTCAATCATCTGATGCCCCAAAGGAGCACCTTCTCTTTATTATATAGACAAAGAGGATCTCCTCCAAGGAAGCTCCACCATAGGATTAGGCACACAAATAAGTGACATGTTAGCAAGCTCCACCCTTGGATTACTTACTTGGGTGGGTGACATGTCGGTCTTGGTCCTATCTGGTTGGTCAAACAAGCTTTGACCAGAGGGAATCTTTTAGGGAATCTTCTTGTAGGAATCTCAAAATCATGTGGGTGAGGTACCATTGGAAAGCTCTCAATGAGACATAGCAAGGGGGAGTGAAGGCCAATTTTCCTTCTATTGGGGGGGAGGGGGGGATCTGCACATTTTTTAGGCCTAATTCATCCATTTAGGCCTCCAAAATTGCCTTCAAAGATTTTAGGCATATTTCCATTCCTATTCTATTAGTAGAAGTCCCCTTTTGGTGATACCTATTTCTGATCTGTTTATTCCATCATGTGTAACATCCTTCCAGATGTTACCAAATTAATTCTCACCTTGAAATCATATGTCTAGCTATTGTTTCTAAGGTTTTCAAGTCTACTTTGGTTTTTGCCCTATTAGTAGAAGTACTCTTTATTTTGACCATCATATATAACATAATTCCAGATGTTACCAAACCAAATTTCATATCTAGATCATATGGCTAGCTCTTGGTATTACAAAAGACCAATTTGTATATTTCTTCCTTCACAATCTCGATTTGGTTGTAATTACTCTGCAAATCAAGTTTGCTGAAGTGCCTTGCCTCATTGAGTTGATTAAACAAGTCATCCATGTGAGGTAATGGATATTTGTTCTTCATTGTTTGTTGATTCAATCTTTGGTAGTCAATGCACATGCACATTATTCCATCTTTCTTCTTCACAAACAATACAAGGGCCCCATATGGTGATATGTTGGGTTGGATAAACCACTTTTGCAACATATTCTTGATTTGAGCCTTACACTCCTCCAAATCATGAGGTGATAGTCAATATGGGGCCTTACAAGGAGATGTCTTTGCAAGAAATATCTCAATTTTATGATCTACTTTCCTTTTTGGTGGTAAACATATGGGTAATTTGTCCAAAAAGACATCTTGAAACTCATTGACCACTTCTTTTAATTTCTTAGCAATTTTCCATTGTGTTGGAAACTTTGGACTTCTCTTATAAGACCCATGAAACATCTATCTATCTTACCAATAGATGTGGTCCCTATGACATAGAGAGGTAGCTCTTGCCTTTGTGAGCTTTCTTTAACCCCAAAGATCTTCCATTGACTAGTTCTTACTACTTCTTTCTCCACTCCATTATGGGGTTGTAGTGCTCTATCCACGACATGCCTAAGATTGCATGATAATGAGATAATTGTATCACTCACCACTCAATTTCTTCTTGATAATCTCCTATAGAGGGTACTACTTTTTCACCTAATGACTCAATCCTCTTTGTTTGACAATAAGGTAACTCTATTTTTCATTCTCATCCTTCTCTAGTTCCATTCCCAACCTTATTGCAACATAGCAAGATAAGAAATTCTCTATTGCTCTAGGGTTTATCAACACTCTCACCAAACATTCCATTTACAACAATTAATTATGCATTTATCTTCATCCACCTTTGCACACTTGTCCTCTTCTCCCTCCTACTTTTCCTCTTCTTCACCAAGCCAATAAGGCCGTGAGGTACATTTAGTAGTGATCTTTATTTTTTGATGTGATTTTAGCATCTTCTTCTTTGATTTGTCTATCTATGTGATTTAGAGGTTGCTTGTATGGAGGCCAAGGGCTTTAAGAAGCAAGCACAAAAATTGATGTATATGTGCCCAATTTGGCCACAATTGTAACAACATCATTGTTCTTCTCAAGCCTTTTCTCTTTGTGGGACTTCTTGTTTCCTTTAAGGCAAGGAATATGAAGTCTTTATTTTTTTTATTGAGCCTAAGGTAATCAATATAGAAAAAAAGTCCTTCATCCTTCTTTGGAACGAATGGTATCGATGCTCCCCAAGGAGATATACTATGTTGTATGAAATCCTTGTCTAACAATTCCGTAAGTGTTGTTTGCAACTCCTCTAACTCCTTTGGTGAGAGCCCATAGATTGGTCTACTCACTGGAGTACTCCCTGGCAATAACTAAATCTTGAAGGGCATACCACAATTGGTGGGTAATCCCTTTAGTAGATCATCCAAAAACTCATCCTCAAACTCCTAAATTGTCTAATCAACCATTGCTTGATGATGCTCTTGACCTTCCTAAGATTCTCCTTGTGCAATCAGCTTGATCCACACCGCAAAAATAGACTAATCTTCCTCCAAAGCTTGCTCTATTGTTGCTTCATTAACAAACTTCCCATCTAGGGACTCATCTCCCTTCAAAGCTCACTCCATGGTTGCTTTTCTGACAAAATTCACATCTTGGGACTCATCTCCCTTCAAGGCTTGCTCTATGGCTACCTTCCTCCCATGGTTTCTCACATTCTCTCTATTATATAGCAAAGGGTATCCCCTCAAAGGAAGCTCCACCCTTGGATCAAATACATGGATTGGTGACATTTCAATGAGTTCTACCCTTAGATTAGTTGCCCGGATGGGTGACATGTCAATCCTTGTCCTATCTAGTTAGTCAAACAATTTGATTGGAGGGAATCTTTAGGGAATCTTCTTATAAGAAGCTCAAAATCATGTGGGTGAGATACCATTGGAAAGCTCTCAATGAGACAAAACCATGAGGGGGGGAAAGGCAAGCATTGTCTTGCCAAAGGGGGAGAGAATCCTACCATTTTTGAGGCATAATTTATTTGTTTAAGCCTCCAAATTTGGTTTTGAAGTTTTTAGACTATTTTTTACTTTTGCCCTATTAGTAAAAGTACTCTTTTGGTGACACCTCTATCTGATCTACCTAGACCATCATACATCACATCCTTCTAGATGTTACCAAGCCGATTTCACCTTTAGATAATATGTCTAGCTATTGGTATTACATATGAGAATCCATCCTACCTTCCATGTTTCAAAGTGAAAAACCTTTCTTTCTAACCCATCTTCTTTTGTATTTGTATCCAAATTTCTCTTGCAATCCTTATTAATGATCATGAAAAATATGAAGTTGACAATATTCTTGCACGAAAGAACATCCAACATGGCAACCAACAATAAATTAAGTATAAGGTCCTTTGGAAAGGATATCACCTTCATGATACCACTTGGGAACCTCTTTCTCATCTTCAAAATGCTCAAACAGCCATCCAAGAATGTGAAGACTCCATGAACATCACCAACTAGTGGTGGAAGAATATATAATAATATGGAATTAGCAAGAGAGTTAATAAAAGCTAATGAGTTAGCAAAATAAGGTTATATAACTAAAAAGGATATAGAACTAGCATACATCTAGGAATTCTAAGAATGTAATAGAAGCATCTATGAAACTATAATATTCCAAGGATAGAGAAACACAATAGAGAAAAACTCCGATGCCCCAAAGGAGCACCTTCTCTTTATTATATATCCAAAAAGTATCTCCTCCAAGGAAGCTTCACCATAGGATTACATACATGGATAGGTGACATGTCAGCAAGCTCCACCCTTAGATTACTTGCTTGGATAGGTTACATGTTGGTCTTGGGTCCCATCTGGTTGGTCAAACAAGCTTTGACTAGAGGGAATCCTCCTGTAGGAATCTCAAATTCATGTGGGTGAGGCACCATTGAAAAGCTCTTGGTGAGACAAACTAGGGAGGGGGGAAGGCCAACCTTTCCTCCATCAAAGGGAGGGAAGGGGGATTTGTACATTTTCAAGGCCTAATTTATTTGTCTAGGCCTCCAAAATTGCCTCCAAAGTTTTTAGGCCTATTTTGGCTTCTACACTATTAGTAGAAGTGCTCTTTTGGTGATACTTCTATCTGATATTGTTTTTCTATCATATGTAACATCTTTCTAGATGTCACCACCCCAAGTTTTCCTCTAGATCATATGCTTAGCTATTGATTCTAAAGTTTCCAAATATTTTGGTTTTTGGCTATGGTACCACATTTTTGGTTTTGACGTGTTTTGAAGAAGAAATGTAGAGTTAAGGCAAAATTGAACCCAAATGGAGACAAAAGAAGAAGAATTGAGTATTCAGGTCAAACATGAGAAATTCAACTTTGTGTTAGAGGAAGAAGGACTTGGATTGCATCAGACCCAAAGAAGTTTACTTTGTGTCAAAGGAAGAAGAAGAAGGAGGTCAGACGCCAAAAGATGGTACTTTGCATCGGAATGAAGGTTGCAGGTCAAGGTTACTTTGGGGCCCATATCTCTGTGAACACATGTGCAAATTTTTCATGCTATATTTTGTTGGAAGCGTCTTGTTTAGGGCTTCCATTGCCACTAAAATCATTGAGTTTGGAGGTCTAAGCAAAGGTTACAAGCATTTTAAGTTTTTGGAGTAGATGTATAGAGTAGTTGACGTACTTCGGGTTGGTGTCTTTGTGTCTATGTGACTTTGGGTGTAGAGACTTCAGGTCTAAAGACTTTGCCTCAAGAAAAATGTGATTAAATCCAAGGTAGTTAGATTTAAGATGCAAGAGTCTTTGGGTCAGATGTCTGAAACGTCTAAAATAGTTATGACAGAGAAAGAAAAGATAGTTAGGATACCCATGACTTCAATTTCAGTCCTAATTGAAGATATGATAGAATTAGAAGAGAAAATAGCGGTAGTGAATGAACCCAAAGTGTAGGATCAGACAATTAATGTCTTCAACTTAGTTTCTTGAGACTTTAGAGAGGAGTGGTTTGCAAGGTAAGGAAGTAGATAGATTACCTATGAGTTTAATTGCAGATCATGGTGAAGAAATGGTAGAAATAGAGAAGGATTTAGTGGTATTTGGTAGACCCAAAGATAGAGAAGTGTGTGAAGTTACATCAGGTTTGGAAGCCAAAGTAGAGGTAGACATTGGATTGGAGTAGTAACAGATTTGAGATAGGAATTGACAAATATGAAGAAGTGGGTTGCCATTTTGGATCTAGAGATTGTTAGGAAGTAGTTTAGGGAGTTAGATAATTGTCAAAAGCTCAGGCTATTTAAAAGAGATCTTTGTAGTAAAAAATTTTTTAGTGTTCATATTCCTTAGAATAGATAAAGCAAAGTGTTGAGTTCAGTGCTTGTCGCTTGAGCTTAATTCCAAGCATCAATTTTGTATTTTTGTATTTGCGAGTGTTTGGAGAATTTAGAAGTGCAAATCAGTGTGCTTGTTGGATGTTGGATTCTATAGCCTTGATCTTCATTTTGTGTGTTTGATGATCTTGAGTGGATAGCAATTGAAGCAATACCTTGACAGATCTGAGAGGAATTCTAGTGTTGGGTAGTATTCTACAATTGTGAGTGCAATGCTAAGTTGATGTGAAGCAATTTTGATTGAGGAAGTTGTGCCATCGGTGGAGGAGTGGAACACAATTTTGACGTGAAGGTGCTCTTTAGTGAAGGAGCCATCTTTGGAGGAATTTGAATCATCACAATAAAGATTTTTTTGGACAGAATTGAATGAGTTGTGATTAGAGAGTCTTAATTTGTGACAAGACTGAAAATCAATGCTTGTTACTCTTGCTTGGGTCATGTGGTTTCTACCCAAGAGACTAAAGAGGAACTCAAAAAGAACTACTTGTTACTATTTGACTTTGTGTTTGACTAATTCTGACTCGTATCTCTACGAGAACAAATTACTTACTTGATTATAGCAAAAGTGATATTGGTTGGGTTGTCACATTGGCCTATTAGTAAAAGTACTATTTTGGTAATATCTCTGTCTGATCTACTTAGTCCATCATGCTAATATCCTTCTAGATGTTACCAAACCAAATTTCATCTCTAGATCATATGTCTAACTATTGGTATTACAGAAACTTCTTGGTAAAATATTCTACAAACACCTAGGAAGCTTCTTGGTGAAAAGCTTCTAAGAACTTTCCAAGGATTGAGTAACTAATACACCAAGTTAGTGTTTAACTTAGCTTGCACCCCAAGAAGGCAACTTCTAGAAGGAAACTTACTTGGAAGCTTCTTGGGAATTTATATTGCTTCCTTATAAATACCAAAGCCCAAGCTCATGCTAGGAATTTGGAGTTTCTCTAATCTGAGGATTCCAATGTGACCTTCCTTTCTCTTATTTCTCCTTTCAATCTTTTATACCATCTATCTCAATGCAAATGTATGTTTCTTCTAGAGTCACCTCTTATACATTGTTAAGGTCTCTTTAGATGGTTCTTGAGGTTTAGGTAAGCACTGCTTCTTTGATGATTGATCTATAGAATTGACCCTATAGCTTGGGAAGATAGGCTGATCATCTAACTCCAAATATTCTCCAATTTTTTTCTCCCCAAATTCCCACTTCATCAAATAGAATATCCAAACTTCTAATAATCTGTCAAGTTTTAGGATTCAAAAGAAGTTATCCTTTCAAACCTTCTTCCTAACCTACAAAAATCATCATTTTGGCATTCTTGGTGAATTTTCTCTTTTTGACCTTAAAGATATGAGCATAAGTAGGAGATCCAAAATCTCTCCATATAGAAATGTCAGATTTCTTTCTGCTCCATAATTCTTTAGGATTTTTCCTTTATAATCCAACAGTCTAATTGATATTCCTTGAGAAATTACTAATAGTTATATTTTCATCCCAAATTTTATTTTCTAACTTTGCATGTTGAATAATTGCTAATTTTTTGCCTACATGCATAGATTCAATCTCTACAACTCTATTCTAAGTTGGACTATCTTTAGTGGGTACAATGTAGCAAAATTCCTCTCTTATCAAAGAAAGACAAAAATTTCAAAATTTCTTCATTCTTATAATTCTACCTCCATATATTCTGAGTTTTTTCAACCCCTTCTAAATTTTAAATTTAGCCATAGCTTCAAATATTTTAATTTTGTAGCATTTATTATTATATACAAAACTCTTGTCATAACATTTGCAATATCTAAGCTAATTTGGATGTGCTATTAAGGCTAGACCACTTGGTCTTCCTAGGGAAGGATATACCTTGAAGTGGAGCTCTAAAGAACACACTTCTTATGTGTTGAGCCTTCAAGTTCCTAACTATGTAACTTATGGTGGATAGAGCTAACAAGGGCAACTTCTTTTATGTTAAGCCTTTGAGCTCCTAACTATGGTGGATGGAGCTAGTAAGTACAACTTCTTATTTGTTGAGCTCTTGATTATAGTGAACAAAGCTTGCAAGTGCAACTTGGAGTCTTTGTGCTAGAGTGGGTATGCAGTTTGTGAAATCAAGCCATCCATCAGCAATGTGCCCAATAGGGTGTGAAGCTTAGACCTTTGGTTCCTAAATTGGTTCTTAAACTAAATAGTCCACTCCTACTTGTTGTCTTAAAGATTGGTGGACTCATACTATACATGTGTACCTTTAGCTAAGGGAGGATATTTGATCCCATCCTTGGTTATTGTAGTAGGTCGGAGTAGATAGAAATTCCTATTATGTCAAAATGCCAAATGGTGATGGAGTCAATCATGTTAGATTTTTGTGAGTTTGAGCATTTTGAACTTCTTGTAATTAGATCCACTCCAATCTTTTACTTCTTATTTGTGTGCCATGTTTGTTTGGGACATCTTGATAGTTGGAGCATTGGTGTTTTAATGTGCTCTTGATAGTGAGGCTAGAGTGATGACCAATCAAACTGCCTATTTTTTTCTCTATCAAGGCAAGTAGTGATGACTTGTAGATTGTGAGAGTGTGTGTTGTGATGGTAGGTTACAAGTTGCACTTTTCCCTAATATAGTTGTCATGGTTAGAGGTACTTAGGTGGCATTAATAGGTGGTGTTATTGTTGAGGTTCCCATTTGGTGGTGGCATTTGATTATTATGGTTCTAATGTTTGGGATGCATTATTAAAATCAATTTTGCTGGGGATTCTAGAGGAGATTTTATTGCAATATGCAATAGTTCATGTAGGGAGCACACAATATCAAACAATATCTTAGATCCTAATGAGGGAATGAATTACTATTTTTGAGTTTGATATAGGAGCTTACCCAATTCATAGTTTTTACTATGTGACTATATCATTTTTGTGACACATGGACTAGATTTATGGGGCATCCAAAATGCCCAAGTACTACTTTGGTACAATAAGTACCATTATGTTGGATGTCTTTATCCAAGATTTTGATGACTAGTGTGATCTATAGTAGATGCAAAACTCTACTTTGTTCATACTCTTTGTGGCATGGAAGAGATTGTCCTAACACTTGGAGGGTCTACTTATGGACAATTACCTCAAGTTCAAGCATGCACACTTAGAGGAGATTGACCTATGGAAATAGTATTGACCTTTAGACTACATCTCCATCACCTCAAGCTTGGTTTCTCAAGGTTGACAAGCAATACCCACAAGTTCTAGTTCTAGTAACATCAATGTATCTAATGGTGGTGCACCAGTTGGACATGGTGCTACTACGAGTGGTGGTATCATAGCAAGAGGTGGTGGAGTATTACAATTTAACCCCATGGTAGAGTTCCTTGAGTGCTTGAGGCAAAACTACCAAGGAGTGCGGACTGACAAGCTAAAGAGCTTACAAGAGTTCTAGTAGAAGGTTGGAAAGAACTATGCAAGGCATACACTTGCATATGTGGCTAGCAATGAGAAATTTTGGAAAATTGTTATTCTTTCTTTTTCAGGTGCTAAGTGTATACAAAGAAGAAGTAATTCTTATATTGGCTCATTCTTTGGAAAAATATGTCTTTGTAGTGAAGCTTTATGAGAAAAAGTTAGGTATGAAACAAAGAATGCAGGACTGCAAGTGAGTGATGAGCAAAGTGATGTTTTCAAAATCCATCAACCTTGAATTCCTTTAATGGCCACCGCACAAACTGCATAACTATTGCATACATGAGTGAAATTCATGTGGGAAGAATGACTAGGCATATTGACAAAATGGAGATGGTGGATACCATCATTCCCTTGGAGTCAAGTTCATTCTCAAACTTTGTTTTCTCACATTGGGAGAGTGCAAGAAAAAAATTATTTAGACAAGTTGCTCATTGTCAAGTAATTCAATGGAGCAGAGCACAAAGAGTTGAGTGCAATAGAAAAACAATCAAGAATAATTGATAGGATGAGAGGAGCAAAGAATGGTATGGGAGGAATGGGACCTCAAGGCACGGGCACCTACAATAGAGAAGTTTGAGATAGCTGCTCACTAAGAGTATCTAAAGAAGATGCACCTTAGCTTTTGATGTGGGATTGGGATTATATCTCAACGTATGTCATGTATGAGTTAAAGGTAGGGAATTATCAAGGTCACAATACTCTTCATAGGAATCCTCCCAACTAGACAAAAGACAATTGATGCTCGATCTTGGCAAAAGATGCAAGAAAAACAGATGGGCACATACTTTATGCTCAATATGAAGACACAAATATTATGTTATTGAAATTAGAAGCCTTGTTTCTTTTTATCAAGTGTGCAACAATGAGTTCTAAGTAAATGCTTATTAGGATACTAAGAAGAGAGCCATACTGCGTGCTATAATGCATTCATTTTTATCCTAGAGAACCACTTACCTCACTATTAGTAAGGCATTTTTTTAACATGTCTTTGCAAGAGAAAACATTGATTGGCCAATGTGTTTTAGCATTATACTCAAATGATATATGGAAAGTTTGCAGACAAGGACCAATGTATCTCATCTCTTTTATGGTTCACTTCTATGCATAGATGAATCTATTATCTAAAGAAAAGAATGTGTTCTTTGATGATGACCTTTTGCCACTAGATAGCTACTAAAGTACATCAGTTGAGCATGAAAGACTGAATGACATATGGGACAAAGATGAGTACTTTGCAAGAATGGGCAAGTCAATGGAACCAAATTAGTTAGAAAGTGTTCTCACGTCACAAAGAGGACTGGAAAATGGAGAGCTATCGTTGAACCACAAGTAGAGTGAATGTAGAGCAAAAGAAAAAGAAAAGAGAATTGTAGATTAGTTATCCTTTAAGTTACGAAGAATCCACAAAGACACTTTAGAAGAAGCAAACCTAATTGAAAACCCAAGTTATCCACACAAGATGTCTAAGGAGAATTCAATACTATAGAACCCCAAGGATCAAAATTGGTACATAAAACCAAGCCATCCTCAAGATGTGCCCAATCTAGGGAGTGAAGAAGCCAATTTGTGGCATATCTATTCAGGATTGTTATCCACATGGAATGTTAGGAAGATAAAACTATTGATTTTAGATTTTATACTCAATTTCCTATGGTATGCTATGCAATCATAGGATGTCTATGACATTTTCCATCTTGTTAAGAAGATATATTCCACTTTGTATAGTAAAGAGCCAACATTGACTTGATGCTGAAGAATTAGACCAAGGAAAGTTTAAGTTAGACAAGTGTCAAAAGAAGAACAAAGAAAAGGCATAAAGCATTTTCAAGTTGCAAAGTAAGAAGAACAATCTAGATGCAAACTCAAAGCAAGACTTTGTCAAAATGAATCATATTGCAAATGCAATTACAAGAAACAACAACAAGAATTATCAAAATTTGTGCATCATCTTGATTGTTAACAAGAAATTAGATGTAGGAGTGGATCATTGGAAGGAACTAAAACAAAGTCTAGCTAAGAATGAAGAGATCTAAGAGCATTACAAGGGAAAAGAAAGAGAATTAGCAATTATAGAAACCAAGTTGGCAATATTCAAGATCCTACTACAAGAATTGGAAGAGAGGGAGAGAATGTCCATTACTCAAACAAGAACTAGAATAGCCATTAGGAATCAAGGAATTGAAACATAACATGCATCCTTAATAGCCATTGCAAGGAAAAAACAACAACCATTTTTACTATAAGTTGTCAAAGATGGCAATGTGAATAAGAGAATTTAATAATGAAGAACATTGGGAACATATTAGTGGATTGGGATACCTTGAAATTGACCAAAACCTTATAACAGTTAATGGTCAAGAACTAAAACATCCAGAGAAGAAGGTCATGATACAAATTATACAAGATCAATAGCCAACAAAAGTAGAACTTAGAGAAAGCCTTAAATTAAAGGTACATATATTAGCATCTTGTTTATAAATGATAGTAAATAAAGAAGAAGAAGATCATTAGGAGACGTAAGCAAGTGTAACTAACTTGAATGATTAGTTAGATATTTTTAGTTAGTTCATACTTTGGGGACTAAGTTATAAATGTTAGTTAGTTTTGTATAGTAACTACCAAGTATTGTTTGCTATTTTAAGAAACATATTCAAAGTGCTTTGTATTTAATCCCATAGAAATTTAATAAATGAAAGAGCACAATCTTCTTGTTGCTTTACTCAATTATTGGTATAGTGTCTTGTTCATCAAATTGCACAAGTGTTGGTGAATCTTCATAATTGGAGTTGTTGGAATACCTTGTGCGTTTGATCCTTGGTGTTTGCAGAAAATTTATGGAAGTAATGCCTTGAAAAAAATTTCTAAGTGAAATGTAACAATCATTTTGTAGGCACTTAATTGTGCTACAATGTGACAATTATTGTGTTATGATAAATAAGATGGTTGATTCATTCAAAAATTTACTAAGGCACAAGTTGTCCAATTTGGTAATAAGACACTAGATAAAGAGCTATGATGTAGATTGCACTAAGGTTTAGGTTTTAGGGACCTTCTTTGGGTATGAATGGATGGTAGAGTGCAAGAAATACCTTTCTATCTCAAAGACTACAATTGGTATGTCATGCTCATGATGAGCTAGGATATTTTGGAGTGGAACCAAACATATAGCTTACTTTAGAGTCATTATTGGTAGCATGATATGCAAACTGATGTGCACTTGTTGAAAAATGCATGGTTTGTGACTTAGTTAGAGCATCATTCAATGCTCTTATGCCACAATTACACCCACTACTTATCATGGGTTTGGGTTACTACTTGAGTTTAGACTTTGTTAGAACTTTATCTTTGACTATGAGATATCATTGGTTTGTTTTGGTTATGGTAGAGCACTTCTCTAAGTGGATTGATTTGGTGGAACTTCCAAACACGTCCAGTGAAAGGTTAGCTTATTTGTTCATAGATGGGATTCTTAGTCATTTTGGTGTGTTAGCCAAGGTCTTGATTGATCAAGGTTTAAAGTTCTTGGGAGATTTTCAAGTCTTGTGTGACAAGGCCCTTAATGATCACCATCTTACATCTCAAGATCACCTTGAAGCAATGGTTTGGTAGAGGGAGTCCTCTAGATAGTGAAGAGAGGATAAGTATAATTTGTAGAAAAGCCACTTGAAAGATTAGGTCTCCAATGACCTTGGTTGACTATGGGCTATTTGTAAAAGATCCAAGACTAAGGAGAGAAATAGGAGAATGGAAGATCACATTGGGACACTTGAATGTGGTAAACTCTGAATGCCTAGCATGAGCTATGGTTTTGGAATTTATAGAGAGCATACAAGGTTCTTGAGAAGTTTCTCAAGAAGCTTCCTTCTAGAAGCCGTATACTTGGCTTGCAAGCTAAACTAGTTGGAAGCTTCTAGAAGCTTCCAACTAGAAACTACTTATTTGAGATGCAAGCTAAGCTAACCAAGAAGCTTCATAGAGACTTTTAGAATATTCTAGGCTAATTTGGCATGTTCACTAATTTGTTAGCCTTAACTAAATTTGTTGCTAAACTTCATATTGTTACACATTCCTCCACCGTTAGTGGATGACATCCTTATTGCCATTAAAACTCCAAACTCACAGATGGTCATTTGTGCATTTTGGAGATGACAAAGAGGTTCCCATGTGGCATCATGAAGGAGATACCTTTTCCAAAGGATCTTGTACTTCCATATGTTGTTGGTGTACTTGTTTAATGTGGCAACGTACGAGGATGCAATCAACTTCATATTCCTCATGATCATTGATAGGGATGGGAGGAGAAGGAGGTTGGACACAAGAGGATAAAGAAGATGGATTAGGGAAAAAGGGTTTCAACTTGGAAATATGAAAGATAGGATGGATGTACATATGACAAGGCAAGGCAAATTGATAAGCAATAAGAGAAATGATTTCTATGACCTAAAAGGGCCCTATCTAATTTAGAGCAAGTTTATGGACTTAGATATCAAGTGGGAAAGGTAGGTTATTAGATAAGAGCATGACTTTATCATGAACTTGAAAGGTGAGATCACAATGATGGTGGTCTACATATTATTTTTGATGATTTTGGGCAATAAGGAGGTGAGATTTGGCTTGTTGGAGGGATAGAGATATGGTGGTCAAGAAGGTTGAAGTATGAGAGACATGAGATGGAGGAAGAGTAAGAAGAGAATCTAGAACAAGTGGATCTTGGCCAAAATTGAGGAAGAAAGGAGAGAATTTGGTGCTTGCCCATTTGGAATTATTGTATACAAACTCCATAACTACAAGACATTCATCTCAATTGGTATGGTTAACATTAACAAAAGCACAAAGCACATCCTCCAAGGTGTGGTTTGCACATTCAATTTGTCTATCAATTTGAGGATGATATGCTGTGGTCAAAGCAAGCTTGGTGCCGAGTATTTGGAAGAGTACTTGCAAAAAAATCCAATAAGCAAGGATCACGGTTGGAGATGAGTACATGCGGTATCCCATGATGCTTGAATACATTATCAAAGTAGATCTACGCCAAGGTTGGAGCATCCACAATATCAACAGTTGGTGCTAAATGGATTTGTTTACTAAGATTATCCACAAACACCATAATTGCTATGTGACCTTGCTTTGTCTTGGGCAAGGATGTGATGAGATCTAAGCTCACATATTCCCAACTAGTAGATGGAATGTGGAGTGGTTGAAGGAGTTCACTTGGTTTTTGGTTATTGGCCTTGTTGCATTGGTAGTTCTCACATGATTAAAAAAACTCCCAAACATCTCATACCATGTTAGGCCACCACCATTGGCATTGGAAAGTACCCAAGGTCTTGTCTACACCCATGTGACAAACAATTGGTAAATCATGGGCTTCTTGAAGGTGCACAAATTGGAGATCACCTTTGGCTAGAACATAGATCCAATCCTCATGGACTAGAAGGCCTTCCTTGAAAGAGAAGGTGTTGTTCTCCTTGTCGCATGCTACAAGATGACCTTGTATCATCTAAAAGAAGGGATCTAGTTGTAGAGTTATCTTAAACTCAATTTGGACTTGGAGTTGACTGATACTATTGTAATTGTTGTCATGATAAGAAGAAGAGACTTCAAATCAGGTTTTTTTGATAGGGCATCACGGATGACATGGAACCAACCAAGTTTGTACTCCAATTTGATGTCAAACAATTGTAGGTGTTTGACATCAATGATGTCAATTCTTCATGTGTTTGAAGTGTAATGTTTGCAACAAAGGCTTGTGATCAGTTCACATGATCACCTATTTTCCCAAGAGATAATTCCTCCATAGCTTAGTGGTATATACCATTGCTATTTGTTCTTGATCTTGTGTAGAGTAATTCCTTTCTGCGGTGTTTACTCGGCAAGACACAGGCAATGGGATGTAACCCATCAGGGAATTCTTGCTGCAACATGGCTCTAATGGCAAAGTTAGAAGCATCAAAATCAACCACTCAAGGTAGTACAATATCATATGGTTGAAGAATAGGTCTTGAAGACACCATATATTTCAGCTTCTAGAATGCTTCTTTGTGCTTGGTGCTCCATTGAAAGCTCAAGTTCTTCTCCAAGAGGTCAGTCAATGGTGCGGCCACATGAGCATAGTAGTGGATGAATTGTCAATAAAAAGTAGCCAATCCATTAAATGCTCATACTTTTATAGTATCCTTTGGAGTAGGCCAATTAGTAATGGCCTCAATTTTCTCTCCTTCCATCTTGATTCCCTCCAATGAGATCTTGTGACCTAAGAAGGTGACTTCCTTTTGCCAAGAGGCACACTTCAACTTCTTGCAATAAAACTTCTATTGTCATAGTCATCTTAGGACTTCTCGCTATTGATCAAACAAGTCATCCCACAACCACAATTAGATATTGTACCTTGCAAGTGAAACAAACTTGTATAGGTCGAGCCAATCCCATTGGAACCAATCAAGTTCCCAATAAGCGGCTCAAAACCCTATTGGGATTCCTTGTTTTCCTAATCATTCCCCTCCATAACCTTCATTTGGGCAATTTGTTGAGATTGCACATTCTTGAGTGGACATTCAACAATTTAATGTCTAATATTGTGACAATAAAAGCAACCGCCATTTTGCCGTGATCTTTCCCCGGTCCATTATAGCAAGTGATCTATGTTGGATATCATCAATCTCCATTGGTGTCGGTTCTTCCACATGTGTGTAATATGCTAGTTGATTTTGTGAAGGTCAAGGTCAAGACCATGTTGTCACAACCAAGGAATCAAAGCACTCCACTAGTTGCATGGCTTCTTCCAAGTATTTTGGCTCTTGCATAGTCACTTCTAATTATTTTTGTGACTTCAAGCTCCTCACAAATTGATCCAGAGCTTCACCATCCATAACATATGGTATTTTCATAATGGTGTTCTGGAATTGCATGATGTAGCTTCTTACAGAACCAATCTGCTTCAACACTACCAACTTATCTTGTGTAGCTCGTGTGGCATTTATCACTTGGAATCACCCAATTATTGCACCTTTGAATTCTTCCCATGTCAAGATTGGTGCAAAAAACTACCTTTCAGCTGGCTCTACTCAGAATCACAATCATAACTTTGCTGCTCCATCCAATTGGCTTGAAGCTAAGAGAATTTTTTTTTGTTCATCTGAAGATTTGTAGCCTTGAAATAATGTTCAAAGATAAATACAAAATTCTCAATTGCGACCAAAAGATTCTTGCCATCAAATACCTTGGGTTTTGGAATCAGATTTGATCTTCTCCTTCTCAAAATGGTCCTCTCTACACGTGCTCTTGTTGTTGCTAGTCTTATTCATCCAAAAATAGAGTAAGGTACTTGATTTGTTGCTGAAAAGCAATGATAACCTCAAGCATTGCCATGATGGCTACTACTCTATCACACTACCTCCAATTTATCTAATTTACAAACACATAGATGCAACACATCCACCGTTCTCCATAAGTTACAATTGGAAGTACTAAGAGTTCCTCGGACAAGGTGATTTCATTTGGAAAATTCTGCCCAAAATGTGAGGTGATGAACTATGTGAAATGATGTTTGGTAGTACCCACACACAAAAATCCCAATGGTTTGGTGGAAATGGATTTGGTGGTCCATAGATTCCATCAATCCCATTCCTACTCTAATACCAATGTAAAAAATCCAAGACCAAGGAGAGAAATAAGAGAATGGAAGATCACATTGGGACACTTGAATGTAGTAAACTACAAATGCCTAGCATGAGCTTTGGTTTTGGTATTTATAGAGATCATACAAGAAGCTTCTCAAGAAGTTTCCTTGAGCCACTTTCTTGGAGTGCAAGTCAAGTTAACCAAGAAGATTCTCAAGAAGCTTCCTTTTAGAAACCGTATACTTGGCTTGCAAGCTAAACTAGTTGGAAGCTTCTAGAAGCTATTTATTTGGAGTGCAAGCTAAGCTAGTTGGGAAACTTCCCAAGAAGATTCCTAGATACTTCTAGAATATTTTGGGCTAATTTGGCCTATTGACTACTTTGTTAGCCCTAACTAACTTTGTTGCTAAATTCCATATTGTTATACTATTGGTTCAAATGGCAAGTATCCTTAGCATCCTTCTCTCCCTACTTCATTATATATGAACAAGATTTAAATTTATTTATAGCTAATTGTGTTGATGTTATTGTAGTTTTGGACTTGGATGATATGAATGTATGGGTGAGTGTATGTTCTCAATGTGCAAAGATCTTTTAGAAAGTGATCTTGATGGCCTTTAAGAACTTGGCAATTGCTTAAAATAGAGATACTTTACATTATACCACTATTTGAAAGTGAGGTTATAAACCCTTGATCTGTTGATTTCATTTAGATGATTATGTATATATATAGCAAGCTGCATTGACTACTCATGATATGAATACATGTCACACTATCTTGAGAGTGCTTGAGATTTTTCTTTTCAAGTCCTCATGTTGGAAGAACTTGTTGATGTCATTTAGAAGAATCATTAGCACAATTGGGCACCATGCGACCTCCCAAACATTCATGGTGTGATAAGCCAAGCTTGGTAGTTGTATACTTAGGATTGTGATGTATGTTATGTGGTTCTATTGGTAGAGCTACTACTATGTTGGTGTGTGATAGCTGTTTGAGAGGATAGCATATGGTATGTTTGACCCCTCTTCTTATGGTGCTTCCTCAAGGGCAATGATTTTGTCCTTGATATATTTGATACTTTAGCAAGTTCATTACTTTAGGTGGTATAGATTGCAAATAGACAACTAATGATGGGACATGATAGCACCATACCTCTTGGTCTTTGCACACCATAAGGCATACCACATACTTGGAAAAGACAGCTATTTGGATTTAGAAAGACCTATGTGCTAGCTAGTGAGGCAATGGTGTCACTTAGAGTTTTCATATAACTTCCTACATGAGTTATGCTTGTATAGTGTATGATATTGACAAAAATGTATGTTGTGTAGTGATGTATATATGCACAAAAGATATCAGACATTTGTAATGCTAAGTTAGAAACTAGAATGAATATCTTGGCTGCCATAGTTATATCAATAGCTACTCAAAGATTACTTAGTGGTGGCCATCTATTACATTAGGGTTCCAATGCCTCATTAGAAGCCATCATTTTCAACATTCACATTTCCAATACCATTGGATGTGCCATTAGGAATAGATTCCTTGGATTCCCCGAGTATACCTTGAAGTGGAGCTCTAAAGAGCTTACTTCTTCCATGTTGAGCCTTTGAACTCTTGGTTATGGTAGATAGAGCTAATGAGTGCAACTTGGAGTCTTTGTGCTAGAATGGGTTTGTCTTGATGAATCTAATCAATGCCTGTTGGCAAAGTACATATAGTCTAATTTCTAATTTCTTATTTCTGATTATTGTTGCACTTTAGAGTTTATATTTGACTTCTTATTTGAGTAGTGCTTGTATAATGCATCATATTGGTAGCAATGTATGTTTTGTGGTGATATATATATATATATATATATATATATATATATATATATATATATATATATATATATATATATATATGACACTCTTTTCACTACAATCACCCACAAATGATATATAGTATGTTGTCTTATTAAGAGATTCTCAATTGTGTAACCTCATACATCAAAATATATGACATCCAATAGACCAAAAGCTCTACTTGAGGATTCCTTGGCGATAGGACCTTTTGCGCCTTTCTTTTTTCACAACCATTGCAAAAATCAAGTTTTCCTTTGTGATCTTACTTCAATCCCTCCACCATCTTTTTTAGAGTTTGGATATTAGGCTCTAAAAATATCCCAACCATAGATACTAAAGATGAATGTCATTATGGCTCTCTAGAACTAATGCAATATCAAGACAATCAACTTCCAATAACTTAAATAACTTATCTTTTGCAATTTCATGCCAAGTACCAATGCTCCTCTCTTCAAAATGATATTTTTTGGAAAAGAACATCCACTCTATGTTCTAATAGGTGGTGTATTGATAATAAGTTCTTTGCATATTCAAGAACATATAGAACATTCTCCAAATAGCTCTTACAAATGAAGTGTATTAGTTCCTCTCATGAATGCAATAAGAACCTTGCCAATTCCTAGCATTAGATTTAGAATCCCTAATCCATAACAACCACGCTTGGAAGTATTCACAAGTTGAAGAGAGGATAACAACTCTCTTTGGTAGTAGGTGTGAGAAGTAGCTCTAGAGTCCAAGAATCATCTTGAACCACTTGAGATTGTTTGTGATTCTACAATAAGTCTCCAACCAACTGTTCTACTATATATCCTTCTTCATTGCTTTTGATATCATTGGAGTCCTTTGAATTGTACATAGAGCTTGTAGGTTTGAGTTCCTCTATCAAATTTGATCTCCTCCCTTCCTTCTTTAGCTCTTGTTATCTCGTATCACCTTTCTTAGAACAATAAGTGAAATATGACACTTCTCATGATAGAAATAACAAGGCTTGTTGTTAAGTTAGCCTCTTTCTCATGTTCATTTGACCTTCTACCTCATCTTTTCTATGAACTTTGAAGAAACACTAAATAGAGTAGCATCCAACAACTCTTTATATTTTGCTTCTTCTCTTGGTCTTTTGTCTTTTTTGAACTCTAGTAACATATTTGCCACATGGTTCTATATCATAGATTCCATACGAAGAACCTTCAAAGCTATTCAAATAATTTCCTAGCTGGGAAGAAGAGAATTTAAGTAATAATTTATCTCATATTTCTCTTCGCATCTTATAGCTTCTTGAAACCTTTCTGAACTCCTGATAGCAGCTTGGTGAACTCATCACCCTCTTGAATCTTCATAGTAAGCATCTCTATACAACCCATCACAGTGGGAGACTTTATTTAAAGATATCTTGCTCCATCTAAATATCCTATTTAGATGTCGTCCTTTACTTGTCGGCAAAAACTAAATACAATTTGTAGATGATTCTGACCAGACCTCTCCAATCTCTCAACAATGAATATAGAAACGCATAAGCAGGGGTGGTGCTTGACAGAACCCTAAAAGTGAGTGGCCCCACCTTGTCCTAAACTAGAGATTACCTAATTCCAATATGTTACACTCTTGTTCCTAAGTGCATGATGCAAAATGAACTCATTTCACTAATGCGAAGTCTTGCTCATTCGCTTTCCGATATTCTCACGCAGAGTCTGAGTCACGCAACAAATTGCGATGGGAGTTGCTTTCTCATCGGCCGTTGTATCTTTCAAGTCAGTATGTCATGCAAAACTTGGGCGAATAGGATGTTGATACATCGAGAGGAGTGTTACTGTGGTCATTGTGACCGTCGTTTTCCTGGCAGCTTTGTTTTGCACAGTCATTTCTCTTCAACGAATTAATGTTTTCCAGTTTTATGTATTTTTTCTTCAACGATATTTTCCCCATCGATGCGGTCTTGTCTGGTTGTAAGAATTGCTGATTACCTACACGTTGCAAGAATTTCTTGTTCCTTTTTTATCGCTCGATCCTTTAGTACCTCTCTTGTTTAACGCAAAAGCTTACTCGTGTCCTATTTACCTTATAACTTGCAGATCTTATAATAGACATGATCTTAGAAGCAGTAGGGCAGATGTCTCGTATCGATATCATGGGGGGAAGTTAGCTCCATTTTACCTCTTTCCCTTGTATCTTACATATCTCAGGCGCAATAGGGCAGATGTCTCGTACCGATATTATCGGAACTTAAACCCCATTTTGCCTCTTTTGTCTCACCATTGTTCAGCTTGATGGGAACTTCCCATCCTTAGTTCTTTCTACCCGGTCGCCTTTCTCCTCTTTAACTATCGAGGTTTGTAATCCGTACTTAGTGAGTGGTGTTCTGGCATGGTTTTCATTTGGTGACTTCCCTACACATAATTCTAGTGACAGTCCACGGATTTGGACTAGCCTGATGGTTTCTTTCAGTAAAACGTTATCTCAAGAATAAAACCGTAAATCTAATATTCAGAGACATTAGCATCACAACAAGTTGGAACAGCCAGGAAAACTAGGCTTCTCACTTTGTCTTCTGAAATTAAAGCTAGAAACCAACCAAGACTGCTGTGCAGGAAGTTCCAAACTTAACTAAGCACGGAGACATGTACAGTAAACGTGCAAGATCTTGATTAAGACACTCCAACGTTTGACTTCCAACCAAACCAATTTCTTTGGAACTGATGGAAGCTTTACGAACGAAAGCAAATTTTCATCACTAGAGTGTGCAGGCTTGTAGAAATATCCTCGTGTACCGAGTGAAAACGATTGTGCCCACCTGAAGAGACAGAGCAAACCTTTGGGCTCTGTCCAGGTGACAACTACTGATGCGTTCTTAGCACTGTTCTTAAGATAGCGAACCACTCCTGCTTGATCTATCGATCAAGCTAAAGGAGAAGCTGAGAAGCGACTCGAGTTAAGAGTCCCCCCACACAAGATTAGACAAGTTGTGTTTAACTGACCATAAAAGACCAAATACATTCACCGTATCACAACTAATACTCAAAGCCAACTACCAAAAAATGTAAGCATTTTATACTCAAAGCTTCCACGAAAAGTGACTTCTGTACTCCGTGACACAAATTTCTCATCTACGTAAGTGCCACGACAACCCGTGCCTAGCAAAGAGCCTAACACATCTAGAAAGGAAGACAGTAGTACCAACAAAAAGCAACGCAGGCCTGCTTCTCCAGCTGTAATCTCCAGTTGCACATCTGACCTTCTACCGCCATCAACTAACGGGGCTGGAAATTTAGGGCGAAAAATGAGAACCAGTATCTTAGATAATCGACCGATGAACTAGGGCAAGGATGTGGACGATCTTCATAACCTAAGATCATCCAAGTCGTTATTAGGGCGTGTCACCGGCGGCTCAGTTCGAAAGGACCAGCATATGTAGTCCTTTTTGCCTAGGACGAAAAAAAGGCTTGTCGTATCCTCAGGTCAGAGTTTCTAGCATGTCCAGGATATCACTCACTGGCTCTCTCGTGGCAACTACAGCTTCAACAGATCTTTAACAATGCAAATAAGAACTAGCTTGGCGTGGCCAGATGGGTAGGAGACAAATTTGGGCGATATGGATAAACCGAGGCAGCTTTTATCCTTCGGGTGCTCTTTCCGGCATTTTCAAGATTATGAAAGAGGTCGCCAATAATGGGGACGCAGACTCGAGGCACCATCTGTCAAAGTGGAAGGGATCGGAGTGAAGTCTCGGTGCAATTTCTAGCTTGTGACAGTTGATTGAACAGGTTTTCTTAATTCAGCACTTTGGAAGTTCGATGGAAGCCTAGATGATGGACCAACGGCCTCTTCCATGTTCACGTACCAGGTTCCAATACTCGTATTTTTCACCATATCTTCGCCAGCCCGTAAATGTCTTATAGGACGAAGCACACCAAATACAGCAAGGTCCGCTAGATTTGGCTTTTCACCTCCTGTACAGCACGCACGCGTGATCCCATGAGCACCAAAACCACCAGAAAGCAAAATGTATTGTCAGATCAAAATCATCTTACTGAGTACGAAAACTTGTAGTACTTTCTAGATCTGACAAGCAACTTGAATTGCAAAGTAAAAGTCGAGGATCCAATTCCAATTCCCAGCAGTTTGATCATGTTACTTAACAAGCAGACTCGTCTTGGTCAGAAGGGGCTACCTAGAAAACGACGTCCGTTTAGTGCCCTCATCCATGTGTCTGCAGCCTCATATAGAGACTGCCGTTCATCAGTTATGTTGTGGCGTTTCTTTAAACGCTTGCTTATGAAATACATGGCAGCTGCTCCAACATATTTTGCGGTGAACCGTTCTGTTGCAGAAAAGTTCCCTGCAGCAACAAAGAGAAATGTGCTCATGAGAACAGTTTAGATAGAGGATATTCCGATGTCTGGCATTATTAGCACACAATAAAAAAACGCCCAGCTAACTAGCTTTCAGAGATTCCACACCATTTTCAGCAATATACTCGAATGCTTCCAGTGCCTCCGACGTCGATCGGTAGATATTGGGTGATAATAGATGCACCAAGTGTTCGTCCACCCACCTGTCCACAAAGTAAACAGGCATGTATACACCACAAAGGCCAAGATTAAAAAAAACGACCAAAACGAAGAGGCCGATTGCAACGCAGATATCAATTTGAGGTAAACAAATTTCAACAGCGTTACAAGAAAAGCAAACAAGAAGGCTGGAAAATCAAATTGCTTTATCTTTCAACTGATCGATCTCATTGGGGACAAACCTGCGCCACTGATCTTCCTCCTTGAGTTGTTCCTCATTCAGAGATGGAGCACCTAGTTTAGCATTGAGAGAGGTAATTATTGCTGCACAAGCAGACGACATAGAGAGCTTATAGTTCACCACTGAAGCTTTTCACCAAGCAGGGAAGAGTCATCCTGAATTCTGTCACTTCTCAGTTCTTTCCCTGGAATGAATTGCAGACAATGCTATCAGCTGCTCAAGCATTCAGATTTCCGCGTTTGGCTTTCAGTCAAACCAAAGGGAGCTCTTCTCGTACTTTCTTTCCACCTAGAGAGCCTGGATCATCTAGAAGAAAGAATGAACGGCAGGTCCAGCTCAGAGGAAGAATAAGAAGTAACTTTTGATATGAACGATAAAGATGCGAGAATTATAGATTATCACGACTCGACAAGACATGTGAACCACTATCTTTGTCAGCAATGAACGAAGAAGGGGTTCCAAGGGCAAAATTGGTGGAGTGTGAAAAGTATGATCAACACACGAATGAAGCATGCAGTTCATGAGTACCAGTAGAGTCATTGAGTTGTTCGCCATCCACCACCAGCACAGGTAACTTTTTGTATTCAGACCATTTCAGTTCCTTCTTCCCAACAGGATTGACCTCCACAACGCGATACGGGATGTCACGATAATCCAGAAATGCTACAAAAGACAATTCTCAGATTCAGCACCTCAATAGTAACCTTGGAGTAGATGTCTAAAACCCTAATGTTCAACTGTGAGGACAGACAGCGAACATTCCTTGTTCCATTCATAATTTTATTTAGGTGTGAGCAAATTTAATTCACCTGACTAGTTCCTTGTCTTCCAAACACCAACGAAACTTTCTCCATCTCAATTAAGACTAATTATGATTGCAGTCACATACTTTACTCCGAGAGGCCAATTCATCTTGATACCACTTTTCAATAATAAATGGCACGAACCTCCGCCCTGACTTCACAGACAATTATAGGCAAGCTACAGGAAACACTGATTGACAGCAGATGATCTTCATTTATTTCACTATCCAAATCTTATAAGCCAATTGATAAGAATGCACAAAATTGCAAGTTGCATAGTGCTTCAAACGAAAGATTTACACTCACCTTTCACCTTGTTGCAGAAAGGACAAGCCTCGTATTGATAAAGCACAACTTCCTCGGGCATCCGATCGGGTATTACCCGCTCCTTCGCCAGAGCTGCCCCCACTGTAGAAAAAGCAAATGAAGCTGAAAAGGCTCCTGCCGCAATACCATAAAGTCTTCGATCCGACCTCACATCCTTAAAATCTCCACACCTCTCATCCTTCACATTTCTCGACTTGCTCCCAGCATCCACAATTGTCGAAAACACTATCCCCGACGATCCGGACGCACTCGAAGATGCCCTGATGTATCGATGAAATGCAGAATTTAAAGTAGCAATTCCACGTCCCCTCATCTTGACTGCTTCGACCGAAATCCACGGAATCCAATTTTCTTCGGATCAGTATTTTCTTCCTGGCAGGTCTCGAATGCCTATCTTCCTGGCAGGTCTCAAGATGATTCTTCTTCCTCTTCTTTTCTCGTCTCGTCTCGGTCTATAGGTGCGAGAGATTTCGCACCTGCTGCTGATGCCCCGAGGAAACACCAGCGGAAGCGAAATTCGTCGAAGTGTAAAATCCTCGGCCCTTGCTTTACTCACCTATGCTTCTGTACTTACGTGTCCCCTTCAGTAAAGGTTGCGCGTTCGACTCCCTCCTCTATTATGTAAAACTATCTGCCTATGTTTCCTCCGGACACAATAAACACCCGTCTGCATTCCACGCATGTCAAAGCACGTTCGTCCGTTTTCAAACTCTCCATTGCCTCATCTCTCCACCGTATAACGCCCGTATGTCGGGCTTTGGGCCATTACTCCAGATTCCGACAGCCGCATGCCATCACCCATCCATTTATCTATCGCAACATCAAAATCTAACATCAAAACGTGAGCGCAGTTAAGGACCATATTCCGGTATTGCTTAAGATCACCTCCGAATCCATGTCTATTATATATATAAAGTGATGCAATTATTAAAGAATTACATTTTTTATGAAATTCACTTCTCTTACTGAAGTTAGGTAATGAGTGTATTTGATCTTTATCTCAAGATTCACCATAATGTTTGTTTCTGACTTGGTTGTGACCTTGAATCCCTTACATATGTTATGTGCAAAAATTCACAATAGTAGATAAAATAAGACTTGTCTCCTTATTGTCCTCAATGCCCTTGTCACAAAATGGATACAAACCTCGCTTGTGAGACAATGAAACATGAATATTGTATAGGAACTTGATTCACTTCTTTCTTTCCGAATGTACTTCATTTGTCCAACTCGTCTTATGAGGTACAACAAGTTTAGGTAGAAAGTGCATGTTGGAGCCTCCACTCGCTATCAGTCAATTCTTCATCACTAGGTTCTTAGGACATGTACAAAACCAAATTTTTAGTATTTTAAATTATTTTAGATGTATAAATTGTAGCATTGATGTCAATGCTAAGCTTCATTCTTTGTCAAGTCGTGAATTCCTTTGTTTGATATTTATAATAGATAGCATAAATTCTTACTTTATTGTGTGCAATTTGATGTAAAAGAGTATTGAGATATTGGGGTTGTTCAAGAGAGCTCCTTTAGTTCACTCAAAGAATCAATTATATGTTTTCCAAGCTAAATTTTATTGCAACCTAACTTGTATGATAAAATGATTGTTACCAATAATCTTGAAGTATAGGCCTAGTAGAGGTTGCATGGGATGATAAAGCACACAAAATGATGAAAAATCCAAAATTGACATATAGTGCATGTTGAAGCACAAACACCCATACATCTTTGTCATTGGAACCTATTGATAAACTGCATTAAAATAGCAAGATGCAAGAGAGAACTAAACTATGCTGCAAAGGATTGCAATGAATGAGTAAGAGAAAAAGGTCAACAACAAGATGACTAAATTTTTTGCCCTTTTGTAGCATAAAAAGATTGAGAGATATTATATAGGATAAACATGGTCCATTTGAATTACTTGCTCAATATGGAAAGGAAATCTAAGGTGAAGTCTATAATAACTTCTAGGAGGAAGCTTTTTGGGAAGCTTCTTGGCTAGCTTAGCTTGCATGCCAAGTAGGTTGCTTTTAGAAGGAAGCTTCCTAAGAAGCTTCTCACAAGCCTTGTATGTTCCCTATAAATACCAAAGCCCAAGCTCATGCTAGGCATTCAAAGTTTCTCTTGTTCAAGAGCCCCAATGTGATCTTTCATTCTCTTATTTCTCTCCTTGGTCTTTTACATTGGTGTCAGAGCAAGAATGGGATAGATGGAATTTATGGACAACCAAATCCATTTCCACCAAACCATTAGGATTTTTATGTCCATATACTACCCAAGCATCATTTCATGTAGTTTGTTATCTCACGCTTTGTGCAGAACTTTTTTTGAATGTGATCACCTTGTCCAATGAATCTTTGGTACTTCCAATTGTAACTTATGGAGAACAGAGGACATGTTGCATCTATGAGTTAACTTAGATAATTTTAGGTAGTTTGATAGAGTAGTATCTATGGTGGCAATGTCCAAAGTTATCACTGTTGTGTAGCAAAAAATTGAGCACCTTACTTGATTGTTGGAAGAACAAGATCATCAACAACAAGAGCATGAAGAGAGAGCACCATTTCAAGAAGGAGAAGAGTGAATTTGATTTCCAAAGCCCAAGATATTTGAAAGCAAGGATCTCTTGAACGCAATGGAGAATTTTGTATTTGATTGTGAATGTTATTTTGAAGCTAGAAATCTTCAAAATGAATGGAGACATATTTCATTGGCTTTAAGCCAATTGGATAGAGTGGTAAAAGTATAGTGGCAATTTTGAATGGAGCAAGCTTAAGGGTAGTTTGTTGCATCAATCTCAATATAGAAAGAATTCAAGAGCACAATAATTGTGCAATTTTGAGCTATAAATACCACACAAGCCGCACAAGATAAATTGGCAGAATTGAAGCAAATTGGTTTGTATGAAGCTACATCATTCAATTCCAAAACACCATAATGCAAATTCCACATATGTTAGAAGGTGAAGCTCTAGAAAAATTTTTGAGGGATCTAATGTCATGTACCAAATTGGAAGTGATCATGCGGGAGCCCAAACACTTGGAGGAAGCCATGCAGTTGGTTGAGCACTTTGATTGGTTGTGACAACTTGGTCTTGACCTCAACCTTCACAGAACCTGCCCACACACTACACATGGGTGGAGGAGCCAGCACCAATACAGATTGATGTCATCTAATGGAGACTATACATAGGGAAAGATTATGACAAAATAGTGGTTGCTTTTTTTGTCACCAAATTTGGCATCATGTTTTTGAATGTCTACTCAAGAATGGATGACCCAAAAAAATTGGTCCAAAGGAATTTTGTGGAGTATGATGATCAAGGAAACAAAGAATCCCAATAAGAGAATTTGAGCTACCTATTGGGAACTTTATTAGTTCCAATGGGATTGAAAGCTTGACCTATGCAAGTTTACTTCACTTGCAAGGTATGATATCTTATTGTGGTTGTAAGATTTTGGTTGATTCTAGAAGTTTAGAGAATTTTATGTCCATATAATTAAAAAAAGAATTGATTTTTCCTATCAAGCCATTAAATACAAGTAGATTGATGATGGCGGATGGTAAAAAGGGTTCTACATTTTGTACCTCACATACTATTACATTCAAGATTGGGTAGAAGTATGTGGAGTGTATGAGGTTTGTAGTGGCACCTCTACACTATGATGTCATAGTGAGCCCTAAGATGGGAAGTTTATCAATAAAGCAACCATAGAGCAAGATTTGGAGAAAAATATTCTTATTTTTGTAGTGTGGATCAAACCAATTGCGCATGGAGAATTTGATGAGGGCCAAAAGCCTTATCAATAAATGGTTGATCAAATAGTTCATGAGTTTGCATATGTGTTTTGAGATGATCTACCAAAGAGATTACCCTTTGATTTTGGTGTGCACTTCAAGATTAAGTTATTGTCAAGAAGAACACCAATGAGTAGACCAATCTAACAGCTCTCACCAATGGAGTTTGACGAGCTTTGAACAACATTGGGGGAGTTGTTGGAGGGATTTCATACAACATAGTACATCTCTTTGGGAAGCACTATTACTATTTGTCCTAAAGAAGGATGGAGGACTTTGCTTCTCTATTGATTATTGTGGCCTTAATAACAAAAGTGAAGAATGCACATCCCTTGCCTTGAATTGATGACTTGCTACATCAATTGAGTAGAGCATGATACTTCTCCAAGTTGGATCTCTAAAGTGACTATTGGAAAATTCCCATTGATAGACAAGATGTGCAAAAGATTGAATTTTGCACAAAGTATGGGCATTTTGAATGGAGTGTTCTACCTTTCAAGCTTACTAATGCTCCAATAGTCTTCATAGATCAGATGCATCAAGTGTTGGATGGGCTATTGGATTGGCTATTGGATTGGTAGATGGTGGTGTTCTTGGATGATGTTTTAATCTATAGCAAAATAGAGGTAGAACATGCAAATCACATGTGAGAAGTCCTAAGATGGCTACATCAATGGAAGTTTTATTACAAGAAGTTAAAGGGTGCCTTTTGGTAGAAGGAAGTTACCTTCTTGGGTCATAAGATCTCATCAGAGGAGATCAAGATGGAAGAGGAGAAAATAAAGGCCATTATTGATTGGTCTACTTTGAAGGATCCCATAGAAGTGCGGGCATTTAATGGATTGGCAAGTATTTATTGATGATTCATCCACTATTATGCTCATGTGATCGCACCAATGATTGACCTCTTGGGGAGGACCTCAAGCTTTTAGTGGACCACCGAGCACAAAGAAATATTCTAGAAGCTAAAACATTTGGTGTCTTCAAGACCCATTCTTCAACTATATGATACTCAACTACCTTGTATCATTGATTTTGATGCTTCTAACTTTGCCATTAGAGTTATGTTGTAGGAGGAATTTTTTGATGGGTTATATCCTATTGCCTTTATGGCACATCAACTAAACACCATAAAAATGAATTACTATGCTTGAGATTGAAACAACTAGCAATAATATATGCCGCAAAGATATGGAGGCATTATTTCTTCAAGAAATAAGTGATCATGCAAATTGATCACAAACCCTTGTTGCAGACATTACATTTGGAGCATAGGAAGAGTTGATATCATCAATGGTAGGAACAACTACAATTGCTTGACCTCAAACTTGAGTACAAACCTAGTAGATTCCACATCATCTCCAATGCCCTATCATGATGACCTGATTTGAAATCTCTTCCTCTCATCACAACAACAATTATGATAATGTCAATCAACACAATAGTCCAAATCAAGTTTAGGACCGCTTTACAACAAGACCCCTTCTTTAAGATGGTACAAGGTCATCTTGCAACACACAACAAGGAATACAACACCTTCTCCTTCAAGGAAAGCCTTCTATTTTAAATCGGATTTATGTTCCAACCAAGGGTAATTTACAACTTGTGCTCCTTCAAGAAGCCCATGATTTACCAATTTTTGGTTATATGGATATGGACAAGACCTTGGGTATCCTATAACACCAATGGTGGTGGCTCAACATGGCATGAGATGTTTGAGAGTTTGTTTGATCTTGTGAGAGCTGCTAACATAACAAGGCCAACAACCAAAAATTGAGTGGACTCCTTCAACCACTTCTGATTTTATCTATTTGATGGGAACATGTGAGTTAAGATCTCATCATATCCTTGCCCAAGACAAAGCAAGGTCATACAACAATTTTGGTTTTTATGCAAGGTCATACAACAAATAGGCCAAATTAGCCAATATTCTAGAAGCATCTAGAAAGCTACTTGGTACCTTCCAAGTATCAAGTAATGTGCAAGCCAAGTAGTGACTTCTAGGAGGAAGCTTCTTGAGAAGTTTCCTGGCTAGCTTAGCTTGCATGCCAAGTAAGTGACTTCTCAAAAGAAGCTTCTCGGGAAGCTTGGCTTGCATGCCAAGTAGTCAGCTTGTTGAGAAGCCTTGTATGTTCCTTATAAATACCAAAGCCCAAGCTCATGCTAGGCATCTAGAGTTTCCGTCATTCAAGAGTCCTAATGTGATCTTTCACTTTGATATTCCATTCTCCTATTTCTCTCCTGGTCTTTTACACATTGGGATGTTAGTCATGCCTTAAGATGAATATTGAACATAATTAGTACATAGTCAAATATATATCAAAATAGACAGAGATAGTTTGAAGTTCATTATGTTGCACAACATATTAAAACAATTATGAGTTAGATTGCTTCAACCCATACTTGAGCCAAATATAAAACTAAGCAATATAAATTTCTTAGGTGATCTTGTAGAGCCATCTAAACCTCACTAGCAGCTTAGGGAGGGAGTTAGTAGCAAGGAAATAAGATATAGGAATCTCTATACTACATATGAAATGAACACCAACAAAATGAATAGATATAAGAATATATTATAGTAGAATACTCATGCAAAAAGAGACCAATTCCAAATTGGTTGGGTGAAGTTTGGTAGTACTACATAAATATTGCAAAAAGAGAAAACCATCAAAGCATTAAGTTCAAAGAAAATAATGTATATGAGGAATGGGAGGAGAAGTTTGTAGAGCAATAAGATCATAAAAAAATACATTTAGCTCCTTTGATATGAATTGGGAAATTGTAAGCTATTAATTGAGTAGGAACACCTATGTGATAGGAATCCACAACATGTAAGAGTGCAACTTGTTAGCATGTAACTATGGACCCATTCATATTCAAAATCTGACTATGCTCTTCTCACTTTGATCTTAAAGGAGCTCAAAATTATGAGCAATTGTTTCTAGAATGTTTAAGCAATCCAAGAGGGTTAAATTTGAAACTCTGAAGTTGCACTAAATCAACATTGTACTTATAAGAAAATATAATTTTGACATAATCCATGTTATATATATGTAGTTTATATAAACTCTCAACTCAATGAATAAGAATCTACCATCTAATTAGGTTTCAAGGTTTTAATTTGTAGAAAAAAAGGTTCACTTGAGAGTTTATCTAGTTTCTACTATAAGAAGGTGCAAGATGCTTCTTGTGGAGCATAAGCTAATTTCATATAAAGAGAATCTAGTTTAGTATCAACCAGCTTGGTCTATTGTAGCAAGTGTTGCAAGTAGATCTAGCTTGTTAGTGAAAATTCAGCAAAATTGGTTAGTGGAGAAATATTTTTAGCCCCATAGCCAAACATGGTTTGTGTTTCTCTAGAGGCTAACCATAATTCCTCAAAAACACTACCTTGTTAGATTGTATTTTGACTATAAGCTATTCAAAGAGAAACTTTAGCTTCAAACATCATGCTCTTAGAGCTTATTGAGAATGGAGATGGTAGACTTCATGTTAAAAGAAGAACATGCTAGTTTGTTGCAATGAGAGTTGCAAGAAAAACTGGTTTGGTGTCTCGTCAACCAAAATTCAAAATAATCTATGGAGGATTAATTCAACTATCTAGTTGAACTTCCAAATGTTGAGTCAAGGAACAATTATCTAGGAATGACTTCTTGATAGAGACTATTTTGTCATCATTCTTGTGGGCACTTTGGCATGCACTACTTGCAAGGGAGTCCTTTTTATGACAAGAAATCAGTGGGAAGTGGGTGTGATCAGATGCAAAGAAAGGAGGTGGTGAATGCCAAGAAGATTTTCTATCTTTCTAGCACATTTGACAAATTATTCTTCTTGCTTCAAGACAAAGGGTCTTTTCCTATTTTATGACTCTTATCTTATTTTATTAGTACGACTCTTCCTTGCCTCTAACTGCTAGCACTTGAGCTCAACCAAAAACCACTTAGACCTTGGAATGGCTATCCTCATGCAAGGGAAACTTGACCATATTGTTTCAGACTGATTTTTTCTTATTGATTATGGTGTTATTGAGTGAAAAGAGTAAGAGATGTGATAAACTAGGGCTAAATCTCCATCTCTTATTATCTCTTTCTCTTCTATTTTTTGGTATGTCCTTGCTTAGGCTAGTAAGGTTTTTTGGCAAGAGTATCTTGTCTAGAGATTGAGGCCCTTTATGGTGAAAGTATATGGTGTTGTGACAAAGTGGTCAAATGGCACATGAAAATTGCTACAAATTGGGCTAAGCATTATAGCATTGATGTTTGTCTACTTGCTCTCAACTATACAAGTGTAATAATCTATAGTGGAGGTGATGGTGCCAATGATCAAAGCATATTAAGGTGTAGAACTAACCACATATGTGTTTACACCTTGCTATAGATGTGGTCAAGGTTCAACTTTGATGAACAAGTTTGGGGTTAATAAAGGAATATCACCAATATATAAGCTTAGAAGTCAAAACCAATTCCAAGTCAATTCTGCCTACATGATCTACCATGTGCCATATGTAGGCTATAAACAATAAATAAATAAAATCCACAATCTATAAGTAGAAATTATTCAACACAAGCTAGCCTTACAATCCTATTGCACTAATTAGAGTAAAACTTATGACCAATTTGCCTTTATTTTGTGCTGAAGCCAATTGGCATACTTGCATATTTCATTCAACATTTCAAAAAGTGTTACTCTATGTATGTCTTGCAAGATATGATATCAAAGTTTTAACCAATAATTAATACACTTATTTCATATGAGCAACAAGCACATTTCAAGAGAAAATTAGATTAGATTGTCTCAATAAAAGTTGAAAATTTGAGCTGAATTTGCTCTCTATGAGCAAAATTGCGCACTTATTAACATGAAAGGCTAAAAAATGTGCTCAAAGGCTCAAATTTCTCTTTCATTTGTTGATAAAAGTGGTTCATTGCTAAAAATTACCTACCATAGGCTATGCAAGACACCCACAATGACATGATGTGGCCTATACAAGGCTTTCAAGGACAAGACCTAACAATTTGGTAGCCAACTTATCAAATCAAAACAACAATCAAAACCGTTCATGTCTTGACTAAAAATAATTTTAAAGCAAAACTATTTTTTGTGTTTGTGCAAAGATGATCTATGATCATTTTAGTTTTGCTTACATATTCAATCACAAGAAATTTGAGTGTGGAGAAATTTTTAAGGTTGGCAATCCCATGAATTGTCTCTTTGGATGCAATGCATTGAAAATGCTTAATTTTTGGAAACATGCAAGATATTGGTGATTTTTAGATTTGAGTGTCTCAAATCTGGTGCCACTAAGGACCGCTATTTTTTCATTTAGGGACAAAGCTAGATTCTTAGTGTATATAAGTAGATAGATGTGCCACCACATGGCGGGTTTTAAGTATCCTAATGCACTAGTGATTATTGTGAAGCACTATGTTGTATTTAAAATATAAAATCTGTTTAATTGAAATTTGAAATGAAGTTGTTGAGAAGAATATATTGCATGATGTGGTGTGGAATCATGCGTGGTACTTCTTCATATAAATATCACCAAGATATCTCACATAGAATAGATGAAAGACGTTCTAGGGTATGTGATTGATGTAATAAATTTGGATTTTATTGTAAAATCTATGCTTATGGGGATTTAGGTTGGATGGTCAAAATCTATGGATATTTTATTAGGAAATATCAAAGTAAATTGATGGCATACCAATTTTAGTTCTTTCCAATTCAAATTGCAATACTAAAGATTTATTCAAAAACATAATATTTGTTACTAAGATCAAGTTTGGAATATGTATTTATCTCTTTTATAATAATTTTTTTGATTGAAAGTATAAATTTTATTCTTTTTATATTTATATGTTAGATTTACCTTCTTTTACTTCATATTGCAAAAGGACCTAAAGGGATATGGTTCTCAAAAGTAATAAGAAGATGATTGACTTTTATCTTTAGAAACATTTTTAGTTCCTAAATAAAAAGAGTTCACTAAATATTAAGTAATATATATAAAATGTAATTAACTTCTTTCTTGTTTTTATGAGCTATGGAAGAAGAAATTACATATCCTTATATGATGGATATAATATATCATGCTCATTCTTGATTCTTGTATTTAACTTCTTATAAATTTACATAAATTTTATCATATATATAGTATAAATAACCCTCAATGATAACTCAACAAGTCAAATAATAGAATGAAGATTGATCTTAAGAAACCTCTTCTTATCCTTGCTCAATGTTGCAATTAATAGTATTAATAAAGTGAGTTAGGAAATTTTCTTAGCTCCTATAGTGATCACAATCTCTTACCCTTACTTGCCAAGGTCTATTTGACGTTTTGTTTGATTTGTGATCTCATTAGAATACTTGGATTCAATTGCAACTCTTATTGGTATACTTTGGTAAGTATTATTCAAAATTTGAAGTACCAAATTTGGCATTATTCAATAATGATCATCCTCAAAACTAAATCCATCAACAATATATTACAAGAAAGTTTTTGTGCATTTATGAACTTGTATGCGTCATGTTAATTAGGATATATTCTTACCTAAAAGTAATTTTCCTAAATAAATTCAAAGGAGCAAGTATTTACTTCTCTCACTCTTTTGCTTTTTTTAATTATGATCATAACTTCTTTGTTCCTAATAGCTTGTATTATCACCACCTTTCAGTTTTACTAGTACATCCACTTTCTTGTCCATCTTATCTTCTTCCTTATAAGAAGCCAAGGTTCATCTATTGTTGATTGAAAATTGGCAAAAATAAAATGTATTAATATACAACATAGTGATCTATCTTTTGTAATTGACTATAAAGTTATGCTTTCTAGTAAGAACCTTCCTTGATACTAGCTCTCGATCCAGTTTTTTTCTTCTTTATCCTCTAACTATTTTCTTAATAATGATCATAATCCTTAATTCCTCATAGCTTGTTTATTCATCCATCTTTCAAAGTTACTAAAACTTCAAACTTTTGTACATCTTGTCTTCTTCCTCATAAGAAGCCAAGTCTCATATACTAGATAGCAAATATAGAGTATAAATTTATTTGAAACAATTATAGACTTCATAATATTACATATATGCCCCTTTAGCATCTTCACAATACACAAGATGCAATACAAGAGTTCAAAATAAAAGAATATGATTTGGAGATCATATCAACTAACAAAAGGGGAATTTGAAATAGGATGTGAATTTTCCATAGTAATTTAATAAAAACCTTCATACAAGTTTATCTCATGTCATATAAGTTACAAAAAGTTTTAAAAGGAAACTTTAGGAAATGCATTAGAAGTATCATAAAGGAATATTCAGAAAGCACTGAATTAGGACCTTCTTAAGGACTAAGTAGGCTATTATGATACTCAAGAAACTTCTTGTTTTATTAAGGTTTTGGTGAAACTTCTTAGGAGATTGAGTAACTAGGCTAAATTTTTTTCTTTGTCATGAAGTAAGCTTACATCCACCTCAATTATAAATAACAAGAGCTTAAGTTATCTTTAGCTTAAGATCTTAGTATTGAGTGCTTGGTCTATCTCTTCTCTTCTATCCTCCTTACTTATTCTCTCATATCCTTGTCTTTACTTGAGACCTTTAAATATAGATTGACTTCTATCCATGCACTTTAGATATCAATTGGATTCTATATACAACTATTTAGAGATAGCTTGGTCTTTATAAGCATATCATTTTGATACATTGAAACATTTAGAGATGGATGAATATATTTCATAAGTATATAGATTTTAATTCATAAGAATATTAGTTAAAAATCTATTGATAAATCATCTAGTTATAGAGGAATCTATAGTCTACAAAACATATACAAATCTATAAGGATGTTGAGGTCAATATTTGAGATTGAATAGACGCTAATGTCATTTATGCATATCAACTATTGAAAAGTAAATCCTAGGGAACTAATCTAATTGATATAAAACTTGTTGCTATCCAATATTGCTCTAATTGCAACATCATCGTAGAATAAAGAAACAATTAGGACTACACTTTGACTTAATAAAGAAAATAAAGGAATTTAGCCACTATTTGTCAATTGAGCACAAGTACCAAGTCAAAAGTGCAAGAAACCATCTATGGGATGGTACATCAATGCTGAATAGTGAATGATTGTCGAATCCTATGTACAAAGCTATGGGAGAGAATCTCTATGGGCCAACTAAGCCCAAGTGCAAGAGAAGTCAAAAACTATTATAGGACCTTTTGCAAGCTGACTTAGTAAAGGAGTGCGGGCTAACTAGTTTATGGGTTCATATAAAAAAAAGAGGTAGGTAGTAATTAACAATTAAGCTTTGCTCTAATGGTATTCAAAGTAGGTGCATATAGTTCAGGAAAATCTAAGGAAGGAGAACCAATTGGAATTCTTGGTGCAAGCACATGAGAAGGTGGTGGCCACAAGAAAAGAAGTGATCAGGGTAGACAAAAATTACTGTTAGGGTTAGAATAACTATTTAAGTGTGTTATTTCTTCCTTTGGGGGAAAATCTTTGAACTCAAAGTCTATTATTGGAAATTCTCCCAAGTCATTTATCTCTCAGAACCCTATGTTCACTTACGGGCTCGGAGGTGTAGGTATGATTGTGACTAGGAGAATCAAAGGTTGTTGCATAGGATGCATGATTGGTGTTGGCCCTAGGATCTAATTATCAAAGGATAATAAACAATCCATGACTTTATTCTAATTTCTATGAAGGATAAGGTGTAATTGGGAATTTTACTGAGTCATGTATGATGTGTTAGGGAGTGATGCCAATCATGTAGAGGTCACCATGTCTGATTAAGTGGAATGGTACATAAGAAAATTGCTCAGCAAGGCTCCAAAAGGAAACACATTAAGGACCATACCAAGGAGGTTGAAGAGCTTGCAAGGGTGATAGACTTGAGGAGTATCTTCAAGGGTACGTGTATATAGGAGATTCACATACATGAGTGGAATTACAAACCACTATGGAAATCTTGTCTACACTTCTTCCTCAAGCCAAGTAAACAGCCAGCCGTGTAAGGACTGTAATGACTTCCCCTTCTCTTGTAGCATCCCATATCCTCCATTCCGGAACAAGATGATCCCACCAACATTTCTAGCATTGTTGCCATCTAACACGTATATCTTCTCCACTTGTCTCAACAACTTGCTTAGGCCATATTTATTCTATAGAATTCAATGCAGATGCTGCTATTTTAAGCCCAAAGGAAGTATTACCTCCAAATTCTACAAAATGTGTTTTAAACCCAAGAAAAACATTATCTCTTGTGTCATTGAATACTCTTGTTAGAACACAAGAAACCCTTAATGGCAAGTATTTCTTCCCAATGAAACCCATTAACATTAGCATCACAAAAAATTGCTACCCAAGCCTCTCCTATGGTCTCAACTCCTATGACTCTTGCAGCTCCCATTGCAATGACATCAAATTTAGGAGGAAGAAATTCTACTCCCCAGAATGGTATTCACCAGGCAAGAAGACTTAGAGTCATTCTTATGAATGTTTGAGAATGTTTGCATGGCAAGAAGCATCCTAGATGATGTTGCCATGACACAACAAATTGGCCAATGTTTCTTTGGAATTGTACAACACTAGTTTAGTGGCCTTGACCTTGTAATGCGGACAAGTTATGCATTGATACATGCCAAAGGATAATACATCTCATAATACATCTCACCAAGATGACAAGAACAACTCAAGGACAAGATAAATAGAATTTTCAAAGGATATAATGAAATAATGCAAGCCTTTATTCAAGTATTTCAATACATCTTTTCAATGGTCACACTAGCTCCAAATCCTACTTTAGCTCTCAACTAGTTCAAAGATGCATTACTTGAGGACATCTAAAAATTCCTCATCTACAACAAAGTTGTTATGATAGCATAGACATCTGAGGAGGCACAATCTTAGATCAAGCTAACAAGCAAGACATGGCTTTATTAGACCTCTGCTCTATAATACCAAACTTCAAAGGGAATGTAATGCATAACTCCTATGCTGCTACTCAAGGATTCACATCTCCTAACTACTTCTATGGAGGTACTTATGCATTGGCTCACTATGCAACACCTCAATAAATGCTTGCAGATGAGCAAGTGCTCATGCTTGTAGCTATACCCGTTCTCATAGGTATAGGTCAAACTATGAGAACGGGTATGGCTATAAGCAAGAGCACTTGCTCATATGCAAGCATGGATTAAAGTGTTGCATAGTGAGCCAGTGCAGAAGTACCTCCATAGAAATAGTTAGGCAATGGGAATCCTTGAGTACCAACATAGGAGTTATGCATATGCAGTGCAAGCTAGCCTTTGGAAAATATCAAAACACATTGTATTACATATCTACCCTATTGTACCATTGTCAAGTTCAGATCAAGAAGGAGAACCAAGTTTCAAGGTTGATGCATGAAGTCCTACTCACATTGATAGCAATGAGTAAATTGTAGACATCATTGCTAATTTTCTTTTCATAACTACAAAGGAAATGAGCAGTCATACTGGACAACTACATGGAAATAGCCCCATTTTTTTGGCAAGACCGCAAAATGTTCTTGAGAGACATGCTTCTCCAACTCCAAGCACAATTTTTTTGGGACTAAGAAGCTTCTCTTAGCATTGAAAATGGAGCTTTTTGCCATGTTATGTTCCCACTCCCTTACACACAAGAACATACTCAAGAAACCTTGAATACCTCTTGCTTCTATATTAAAGATGACATCAATTGCCAAGACAAAGAAATTGATGAGGAATATCTCCATCTTGATGGCACTCTTCATGATGACATTGTCATTCTTGAAGATAGTGAAACAAACCTCTGGTGGTTGAGATAGCTCTTCTAGCTGATTGCAAGGGGATGAGTCCTCCATACCACATCATTGTTGGTGATGGCCAAAAACAACCTATGAAGTGGGTTGTAAAGAATATGAATTCCATCAAAACCATACTAGAGGAGGGGTTACAATGCTATTTTTTGGACCTCCCAAACATTTGTCTACAACCATCCCACTCACTTATAGGTGGTAGAAAAAAATTCAAAATCTAGATATCTCCAAGAGGAGGAAACACCAAGTATGTCAAGATTAGCACTAATGTGGTCATGGAGGAACAACATACTTACCAAGCCCTCTTCTAAGAATTCTAGGATTCTTTGCTTATGAATACATGGAATTCATGGGAGTGGATCCAAAAATGTGTCAACATCATATGATTTTATGACCAAAATTTGTCCCTATCTAGTCCAAACCATGTAGATTAAACCCCACTTACTCTCAAAAGGTACAAGAAGAGCTAGAAAAACTACTCAAATGTAGGTTCATTTATTTTGTAGGAGAGATAGAGTGGGCCTCCCCAATATTAGTGGTACCAAAGAAAGACACAAGAAAGGTTTGAATCTATGTTGACTTCCACAATTGAATTCACAAACTATCTTGGATCCTTACCCAATTCCATGGATGGCTATGGATGGCTATTCTGGTTATTCTAGCAGCAATGGACAGCTATTTTGGCTACAATCATATTGCTCTAGAGGATTAATACAAAACCTCTTTTGTCACAAAGTGAGGGTACTTATGCCTACCAAGTTCTGCTCTGTAGATTTCAGAATACTCTTGTAACATCTTAGAGGTATGTGATGAATTCTTTTGGCAATGCACAAAGAGACATGGAGTTATACTTGGATGACATGTGTGCGCATACTTCCCATCTTGATCACATCCAAGTATTACAAACCATATGCATATTTGTAGGCAAGTTAGGATTTCAATAAATATCCACAAATGTTTATTTTCTATCTCATTTGGACCTCTCCTTGGCCATCTTGTTTGAAAAAATGGAATCATGTTGACCCAAAGAAATTTCAAATCATTCTATAGCTGCCCATAACAAAGACAATACATAATCTCGGGCATTTTTTGGGTTGTACATGATATTACCAATGGTATGTCCACATGTATGCCACATGTAGGCTAGTTATGGTCTATTTATTTGACCATTACTAGCCTACTACACAACACCATTGAGTTCTTGTAGACCAACCATTGCACAAAAGCCTTTGAGATCTTGAAACAAAAATTGGTTACCGCTCCAATTCTCACAACCCCCAATTAGGAGCTTACCTTTCACATCTTTGTAAACACCTCTAACATGGCCATGGGTGTTGTTTTAGCATATTATAATGACTAACAATGGGAACATCTCATCTATTATGCTAGTTGGCAACTCAATTTAGCATAAAGAAATTATTCTACAATAGAGCAAGAATGATCTTCACAGTTCAAAAATTTTGCCACTACCTCATGGGCAACAATTTCATATTCCATGTCAATCACAAATCCCTGAATTACCTGATCACAAACCATGTTGTGTGGGAAGAATTGCTTGCTAGATGGTCCTCCTACAAGAATTTGGTTTTACCATTGAATACCATTCTAAAAAATCACATGATAATGAAGATTTCCTATCTCATATTTCTAAAGATCTTGCCAAGAAATCTTTAGACCCCAATCCCATAGACTTTCATCTCTTTTATTTACAAGACATAATTACTACACAATAATCTTGGATGCTCCAAATCCAACATTACTTGTTTGGGGGCTTTGTGCCCTCCAATTTACCACAAGCAAACCATAAAATTTTTCATACATTAGCCCTACCATTCATTATCTTACAAGGTGAACTATACAAGATGGGTGTAGACTAAGTCCTTTGGCACTACATCACCCAAATGAATTTCTTGTAGTACTCATGGCATGTCATTTTTATGAATCGGGTGGGTACTTCTTGGAAGAATTGACTGCATGCAAGGTCTACCTTGCAAGATATTGATGGTTTTTCATCTCTCATGATGCCAATAGGCATGCCCACATGTATGATGCCTATCCACATATTGATAAAATTGCCTTCCAATACCACATATACCTCCACCTAATCTTAGCAACACAACCCTTCTAAAAAGGTGTGTTGATTCTGTAGGCCCAATCAATCTTGTAGCTAGAAGGAGTAAACGTTATTATAGTATAGTTGCAATTGACTACTTAACTAAATGGGGAAAAGCCAAATTCTTTGTCAACAACTCTATTGCTATCACCGTCCAATTTCTAAAGAGAAATATTATCTCTAGATTTTGGTGTTCCCTTATCTATTATCATGGATAATGGGTCACACTTCATCAATGAAGGCATATAGAACTTGACCACCATCTATAAGGTCCAACACAACCGGTCTATCCCCTACCACCATAAGCAAATGGTCAGGTTGAGCGCATCAATGGAATCCTATTGACTATTTAAAAAAATGGTCAGTCTTAACTCCACAAATTTGGATTAGAAACTTGTCGGTGCACTATAGGCTTATTGCACCACAATAAAGATGGCTATGGGATTCACCCTATTTCAACTTATTTACTAGCAAGAAGCTATTATCATGATTGAACTCCTTTGAGTTCTATCTCTTTTTATTCTTACTAAGTCAACACGGATGTCTTTGTTTGACAAAAAGGAACAATAGAGGAAAGAATCTGTGCACTTCATGATCTGATGAAAAACATCTACATGCACTTTTTCACACAATACTCCATGCAAGCCAAGTATGGTACTCTCATTTCTTCAAAATTTTCTTTTGTTGATCATACCAAGCTTAAGTGCTAAGAGAACTATGAGAAAAGATAAACCTATTGGGAGAAGTGCCTCAAATGGAGAGGTACTTGGAGGAGTGACACTGCAAGCTAGAATGGAAGAAAGACTTGAAATGATGTAGAATAATCCCAAGTACTTATAGGCAGGCCTACTTGTAGGATGTTCAACACTTAGAGTGATGTAGGATAATCCCAAATGCAGATAAGAAAAATAAGCCTAGAGACCACATGAGCTAGCTACAAGATCAAGTATGTCATGACATTTGTGATGTTGAAGCTTGATTGCTCAAACATTGGAGTAGTAGTATTGGTAGTCATAAGTATTTTGGTAGTTACACTTGGACTACTTGTTGATGGTCCAATTTTATGTTAGGGCTATTGATCACACAATAGGACCCACCATCACTTGTACCATTTGTACCATTGGATGTGCTATCAACAGCATTGTTAGGGCTAGAGACCTAGGTTAAGAAAAGGGGTATACCTTTGAAGTGCAGCTCCAAAGAGCTCACTTCTCTAATGTTGAGCCTTTGAGTTCCTAGCTATGGTGGATAGAGACCAATGAGCATCACTTGGAGTCTCTTAGCTAGAGTGTGTATTGCTTGATTGTAATTGGTACCCAATTATTGGAAAACTTTTGAGTGAAGGATTGAGTACCTATTCTATTTGAGTGTGATTCGAGTGGAAGAACAAATTGATTATTGTGGCACTTTAGAGTTCATGTATGACTTATGTGTGAGTTGTGCTTCTATATTATATGATGTTGACAATGATGTATGTTGTGTAGTGATGTTGGAAAATATCCAGTGGAAGTCTTCATGGTTGTCCCACAGCTCTCTAAAGTAGACCATCTGCTCTTTGGTGAAAAAGAATATTCTCCACCATTGTGTAAGGTCTAGATCTTGTTGCAAGGGTCTTCCTCTCCCTAGCATGCATCCCTTCTGCATAGGTACCTCTTGTCACAAAATCCACAATCTCCTTGTACTCCATTGGAACCTCTTGAGTGACTGAGATTGTCATGAGATCCTCATCTAGGAAGGAATCATCCACTGACTCATCTCCATCACGATCATAGGCTCTAGATAACAAACCAACATTTGCATGTTTCTTTCTTGACCTATCCTCAATGGTGTCGTCATATTTAGACAAGAGTATCATCCACCTTGCTAGTCTTCCTTAAACATTAGGCTTGTTGAAGATGTACTTCAAGGCCTTGTGATCTGTGACACTGGTGGCTTTCTCTCCAATCAAGTAATGTCTAAACTTCTTGAGACCAAAGATCACCTTCTCTCTTCATGATAGAGTAGTTATTTTCTGTTGAAACTATTTTTCTACTAGCATAAGCTATTGGATGATCATACCCATCTTGGTCTAATTGACTAAGAGTGCATCCTATAGCTACATTAGAAGCATTAGTGTAGAGGATGAAAGGCTTACTCCAATCAGGTTTAGAAAGAATTGGAGCTACAACAAGGGATTGCTTGAGCTCCTCAAAAGCTTTGAGAGCCTCCTTGTCCTCCAAAATCACCATGTAATCTACACCCTTCTTCATGTAGATGATCAATGCAAAAGCCTTTTTGGAAAATGAGAAGATGAACCTCTTATATTACCCAACTATCCCCAAGAATTGGCATAACTTTGTCAAGCTTGAAGGGAATGGAAGGTATGAGATTTTCCTCACATTCTCAAGATCAACTATTAGTCCATCCTTGGAGATGATGTGCCCCAAAAGTAGACCTTCTTCAAATCCAAAAATGCACTTCTCTAGGTTGAGTGATGCATTTTCCTCATCCAAGTGTTACAAGACCTTGATTAGGTGCTCAAAGTGCTCCTCATTGCTCCCATAGACACAAAAGTCATCAATGAAGTCTCACAAATTTCCCAATGAAAGTTCAAATACCTTGTTTATGAACCGTTAGAATGTGGTTGGAGCATTGCAAAGCCTAAAAGGCATGACCTTGAAAGCGTAAGTTTCCCAAGGTGTGGTGAATGTGGTGAGTTGTTGATGCTCTGGTGCAATCTTGATTTGGTTATATCCAATATAACCATCTCCAAAACTGTACCTCTCATGACCTACAACCTCCTCCAAGATCTCATCAATGAATGGCAATGGGTAGTAGTCCTTCTTGGTAATAACATTGAGCTTCTTGTAATCCATACATACCCAAAGCTTGCCATTATTTTCTTCACAATGACAATTGGAGACACCCATTTTGAATTCTCCACCTCAAAGATAAATCCAGCTTCCTTGAGCTTATCAATCTTCTCCTTCACAACCAAAGATATTTGCGGGCTAATGTGACATTGCTTTTGGTGGATTGGTCTTGCATGTGACTCCACCTCTATCTTGTGCTCCTCCAAAGTGACTTCCTTCAAATCCTTGTAACTAAAAGCAAACACATGGGTGAACTTGGGGAAAATCTCCTCAAATCTTACCTTCTCCTCCTTGGTAACATTTGGGCTAAACTTGAGGGTAGATAACCTCCCCTCTATCTCCTCAAGTGTCAATGGTGATTTATCTGGGTCTTTCAAAACCTCTGGCTTAGGTGCAAAATCTATAGCACACAAGGAATACACATCTGAATCAGTTTCAAATTCATCCTCCTCCGTGGAAGTCTACTCTTCCATGCTTGTGTCCACACTTGAAGCTCCTTCTTTAGAATCTGATTCCCAATAATCAGAAGATGGTATATCTGAATGTGAAGTGTTGGTGGTGGTAGTCACAAGAACTGTGACTCTATGGTTTGATGGTCCAATCCTCAAGTACCCTTTGTGCCATCAATCAGTTGTGCATGTTGCTCTCAACCATGGCCTCCCAAGAAGTAAGTCATAACTTGAATCTTTCAAGACTTGGAAAGTCATGAGATTTTGAACTCCCATAACTGAAACTACCACCTTATCTATCATCCTTACTGGTCGAACTTATTGTTTGTTTGCCATGCTCACCACAAACATTGAAGGTTTGGAGGGTATCATACCTAACTTCTTCATCAACCTTTCTACATGGCATTCATTGTTGATCCTCCATCAACCAATGCATCCTCGATGTTATGACCATTCACTCTAACCTCAATTTTGGAGGCATATTCACAAGCCTCCCATGGTGTTGGCTTGGCATCCACCACCCCCATTGATACTAGAGCTTTTGCCTTCTTCTTCCTCTTGCTCCTTATAGAACTCAACCACCTCTAAGTTCCTTTCTCAAAGTAAGATTCAAGCAATAATTTGGCCCATTGTGATGTTAGCCTTGTGACTACCAACATCCTCCAACACATTGTAGTTCTATTGTTGTTTTGATATCAAGAAGTCCTCCATCCCCAACTTCTTTCTTGGAGTCTTTTTTGTTGATGGTGTTGAGGTGCAAGTGCTCCTAGTAGACATAGGAGTATCTTTGCTAGGAGTAAATCCTTGAGAAGAGTGCACATCCTCTGCAAAACGAGCTCTCTTCTTCTCTTGTGCCAAAAGCTCCAAATTAAGACTCTTGGAGTTTGAGCACTCTCTCTTCTCATACTTGCTCTCAACCATATCTATAGATGCTATCCCTTTATCTTTGTTTGGATGAGGAGCCACTTGGGTTTCACTACCTCCTTCTTTCCCTCTATTGGCTCCCTCATAACCCCTTCTTCCTATGGTAAGTGGAATTTGGGCAATTCCTTTGGATATGAACTCTTCCTCTACAACCAAATCAATTTCTATCATTAAAATTATTGGCTGGTTGACCTCCTCTATATGGATAGTCCATAACTCCTAGGCCCTCTCCCTACATTCTGATTCACCTCTCTCTTCTCCCATAGTTGCACCACATTTATCTTGAGATCTACAAGTTGTTCTATGATAGTTTGAAGTGGATCTTTTGATGGAGGTGAAAGAATTGGAGCAATGACTACTTATGGTGCAACTCTTATCACCAAAGTATCAGAAGTTCTACCATAATTGTAACCTTGAGGAGTATGCACAACCTCCTTCACCACCAAATCACTCTCATCCTCTTCCAAAATTTCCTCCATACGAATTGCGATCTTAATAGCTTCAACCTTGGAAGAAGATTTCTCACATCTCACTTGCTTCTAATTTGTGGTCTTAATCCTCCCACAAAATTCTTGGTGAGCATAGCTCTTATGCCAATCATATTAGTTTCCACATCATCCTCACCCTTCCTCAACACTATGCAAAATCTACACTCTAACTTTTCTACTATTTCCACATAGACTCTCACTTTCTCTCCATCTCCTTGCTTGAGAAAGGTAACTTCACTCATCAATCTCTCATAACTCTCATCTGGAAGGAAGTTCTCAATGAGAACTAAAGTCAAACTCTCCCAAGACTCTTCTTGCTCATCTTTCCTCTCTCTCTTTTCTCTCTCTTTTGGTATTCTGACTCATACCATGTAAGAGCTGCATCTTCAAAGAAATCTGGTAACAATGAAGCCCACTCATTCTTCCTCCTCTCATTATTTCCTATGAAATCTCTCTTGAAGTCTCTCACAAAGGCCTCTACATCTTCTCCATCCTTGCCAAAGAAAACTGGAAGTTTCCCCATCTTAATCCCTCACTATTTTTCTTTTCTCTCAATTTTTCTTTTTCTCTTTTCTTTTCTCTCACTCTATAACTAATAGAGTATGTACATGACTAACACCATTTGAGAGCAATCCACCCTAGGGAACTCAAAATTTTCAAGTTACTCCAAGATTTCTATAGGAATATCAAATCCTAGAGTGCATATTAATCAAACTCTCATGCATAGTTTATCCATAAGTTGAAAGATTATCTCTATCAATAATCTTGAGAACTAGCTGATGAAGGTGGTAATATTTCTATAGTTGCACTAAGACTCTCTCCAAGATCCTTCACCAAAGTCTCCAAAAGTGCTTTTACTCCACTACACTCATGTCCTTTTGGAAGTCCTTCAACTCCACAAACCTCACACAACTCCTTGGTCTTAGATCTTCTCCCACCCAATCTTGGTGAAGAAGGTCCAACATGCAAACCGAAGTCAAGTAATCCTCTCCTTTCCTTCAATCTCTTGCTCTCAAGGTCAATGGACATGAACTTGCTTTATGTCCATTCTCTCGACATAAAAAGCACCTAGATTCACTCTTTCTTCCAAGCGGTGTAGGTTTTTGAATCCTCTCAACACTCTCTTCAGATTTTATTCTAAATTCTCTTTTCCTCAAATCCACCTCCTATAATCACCTCAAAACCTTGCATAGTCTCAATTTCCACTCTTGATGACCCTCTATGTTCCCAAGATGAATCAAAACACTCAAATATGCTTTTTGTTGCTCTCAAACTCCTCATGCATGAGATCTCAACTTTACAAAATTGACACTTCTTCACAATGTTACTCAAATCTCTCAACTGGTATATTATTTATTCTGAAATTCTTCACACTTGATCACCACTCTAGGGCATCCTTCCTTGCAAAATTTCAAATCTTTTTATTGAGCCATTTTGCCTACACACCTTTCCATTCATCACACATATTTCAGATTTGGTCTAAAAACCACCCCCTCACTTTAAAAACTCATAACTCTCTATGCAAAAATGATCTCTCTCTTATTTTTGAGTCAACAGTAGGATACAATGAACTAAATTTTCTTGGAAATTTTCAAGACAATCCACAGAAAATTGAGAAATGGCAGACTCTGTATAATTTTCCAGAGAGCATGCAATTGCGGAGCAGTTTACACTATCAACTTTCAAAAATTCTAGCCTAGTGTGTATAGTAGCTCTCACATTAATTTCAAGTGTGCTAATTGAAAGATAACCCAAGCTATCATGCATAGAAATTTCAAGTCTAGATCTTAAACTTGAGATTTTACCCAAAATCACCTTAATCTCTAAAATCTGCAATCCACCTCACACAATCTCTCCAAATCCTCTCAATGTACAAGATGTACAAAATCACCTCAAAGACATCATAATGAACTATAGGGTATAAAAATAGGTCCAAGTTCTCTAACATAAGTTCAACACTCTTCTCCCCTAAAGTTCTCTCCAAGTGAGCTCTCATAGCCTCCTTTTGTCTAATATAGAATTGTATGCGGAACATTATCTTGCCTTCTAGAGAGGTCTTGGCAATGGAACCAAAAATGTGAGCTGGCCTATCTCTCACTCAAGATGAACCTTTGATGACTATTATGGTAGCACACCATGGACTAAGAAAGCAAAGAACCCCAACTCCATCATACTCCTCCAAGGCTAACACTCCAAGACTCAAGACATTGCTCACTAGAGAACTCAATGAGAGAGATAATTGCAAATGAAAGGATGATGAGTACCTCCTCACCCCTAATTTATATACTTGTGAAATAGTTATGCACCAAAGTTACTAATTACTGGAGTAACTCAAGTTACTAGGCTAAAAGTCAAGTAAAGTCAAAAAGTATAAAGGAATATCTATCCATATAGGCATATTCCACTAAGCATGTGATCTTATCTTGACCCACCATTAAGTCAAGGATTCCTTCACATGGGCTATCCTTGGACTATAGAAGAATCCAAAACAAAAAGGCTTGCAAGCCCAAGAGGTTTCAACTCTCTCCTCAAAGCCAAACACCTAGGAATAATACCAAGTCAACATACTAGAATCCAAAATATTAGTGTTCATCTTTTCCACTTCCTCTAAAGTAAGGTCCTATCTATCTTAGTTATGACTAAATTTAGCTAATCATGACTAAGATAGAACCATCCTTTATCTCTATATAAATAGTATCTCTCAAGTACTAGTAATACCAAACTAAATATCACATTACTACATACATGCACAAATAGGTGTTACAGTGCCGGCTCCTCCACTCTTGTGTAGTATATTGGTAGGTTCTATGGAGATAGAGGTCAAGACCAAGTTGTTACAACCAAGGAATCAAAACCGCATGGATTCTTCCAAGTGTTGTGGCTCTTGCATAGTAATCTCTAATTTAGTTTTTGACTTCAAGCCCCTCACATATCAATCCAAAGCTTCTCCTTCCAATATATTTGGAATTTTCATGATGGTGTTCTGGAATTGCATGATGTAACTTCTTATAGAGCAAATCTATTTCAACTCTGCCAACCTATCTCATGCAAGTTATGTGGCATTTATAACTTAGAATTGACTAATTATTGCACTTTTGAATTTTGCCCACGTCAAGATTGGTGCAACAATTTCTCATCAGCTTGCTCCACTTGGAATCTCCACCATAACTTTGCCAATCCATCCAATTGGCTAGAAGCCAAGAGACTTTGTTTCTACTTATCTTGAAAATTGGTAGCTTCAAAATAATGTTCATAGTCAAACACAAAATTCTCCATTACACCCAAGAGATTCTTACCTTCAAATACCTTAGGTTTAGGGAATTTAATTTGATCTTCTTCTTCCCAAATTGGTATTCTATCTATGTGCTCTTGTCGTTGGTGATCTTGTTCATCCAACAATCAAATAAGGTGCTTGATTTGCGGTTGCCTAGCAATGATAACCTTGGGCATTGCCACCATGGTTGCTACTCTATCATGTCACTCTTAATCTATCTAATTTATTAACACATAGAAGCAATGCGTCCACCGTTCTCCATAAGTTACAACTAGAGGCACCAAGGGTTCCTCAAATATGGTGATCATTTGCAAAAAATCTTGTCCAAAGCGTGAGGTGATGAATTATGTGAAACGATATTTGGATAGTACTTGAACAAAAAAATCATAATGGTTTGGTGGAAATGGATTTGGTGGTCCTTAAATTCCATCCATCTCATTCTTGATCTGATACCAATGTAAAAGACCAAGACTGAGGAGAGAAATAAGAGAATGGAAGCTCACATTGTGACACTTGAATGAGGAAAAACTCCAAATGCCTAGTATGAGCTTCGGCTCTCTTATTTATAGGGATCATACAAGGCTCTTGAGAAGCTTCTCAAGAAGCTTCCTTGAGCCACTTTCTTGGAGTGCAAGCCAAGTTAATTAGGAAGTTTCTTGAGAAGCCAATTACTTGGTGTACAAGCTAAGCTACTTGCAAGTTTCTAGAAGCTACCTACTTGGGGTGTGAGCTAAGCTATCTGGGAAGCCAAGAAGCTTCTTAGATACTTCTAAAATATTCTAGGCTAATTTTTCTTATTTGCTTCTTTGTTAGCCCTACTAACTTTGTCATTAAACTTCATATTGTTGATGAATAGAAACAAATTCTCTAAGATAAATAGAAACAAATTCTCTTAACTACAAGCAAATTGGATAGAGCAGCAAAGTAATGGTGGTGATTCCAAGTAGAGCAAGCTGAAAGGCAATTTGTTGCACCAATCTTGACATAAGAAGAATTCAAGGGTGTAATATTTGAGAGATTCCTAGTGATAAATGCCACATAAGATAAGTTGGCAAAGTTGAAGCAAATTGGTTCCATAAGAAGCTACATCACGTAATTCCAGAACACCATAATGCAAATTCTAGATATAATAGATGGTGAAGCTTTGGATCAATTTGTGAGGTCTTGAAGTCACAAACCAAATTAGAAGTGACTATGCAAGAGCCAAAATACTTGGAAGAAGCCATGCAACTAGTGGATCACTTTGATTCCTTGGTATTGGCAACTTGGTCTCAACCTCGACCTTCACAAAACCAACTAGCACATTACACACGTGTGGAGGAACCGGCACCAATGGAGATTGATGACATCCAATAGAGACCACTTGGTACAATAGATTGGGAAAGATTATGGCAAAATAGTGGTTGCTTTTATTGTTGCTAGATTGGACATTGCATTGCTAAATGTCCACTCAAGAATGGACAATCCCAACAAATTGCCCAAATGGAGATTGTGGAGCTAAATGATTAGGAAGACAATTAATCTCAATATGAGATTTTGAGCCACCTATTGAGATTTGATTAGTTCCAATGGGATTGAAAGCTTGACCTATGCAAGGTTGTTTCAATTGCAAGGTATGATATCTGATTGTGGTTGTAAGATTTTAATTGATTTTGGAAGTTCAACAAATTGCATGTTTATGCAACTAGCAAAGGATTTAAGTATTCCTATCAAGTCAATAATTGGAAGTAGATTGATGATGGAAAATGGTAGAAAAGGTTCTACATTCTGCACCTCACATCTTGTTACCTTCAAGATTAGGAAGGAGTATTTGGAGTGTATGAGGTTTGTAGCGACACCTATGCACCATGAAGTCAATTTTGGTTTACCTTGGCTAGAACGTCATAAGGTTCAATTTGATTGGAACCAACAACAAATCAAGTACAACACCAAGGTAGGAATTTCTGATTAGGTTGTGTGGCACCTTTGAGTTAGACACCTAAGTATAATCAATCCCAAGATGTGAAGTCTGTCAAGAAAGCAGCCATAAAGCAAGCTTTGAAGGAAGATAAGTCCCAAGATGGGAAGTTTGTTAGTGAAGCAGCCTTAGAGCAAGCTTGGAAGGAAGATAAGTCCCTATATGGGAAGTTTATAAGTGAAACACCTATAGAGGAAGATCAAGCCAATCACACAAGGAGAATTTGAGGAGGTCAAGAGCCTCATCAAGCAATGGTTGATCAAATAGTTCAAGAGTTTGCAGACATATTTCCGTATGATCTGCCATGTCATGTCATTTGTAGTGTCGCATCTAGATTGCTCGGACACAAGAGTTCCAGTGATAGAAGTTAGAGTTATTTTAGCAGTTTCTCAAAGACTACTTTCCTACGGTCAGATTTTGTGTTTGGGGTACTGACTTCACGGTGGGGCTCACCGTCACTTTGCACCGTTTGCACTGTCAAGTGTGCCGTCAGCGGGACCGTTAGGGTTCAGACCTAGCTTGAGTCCAGGGAATATACTTTTGAAGTGCAACTCCAGAGAGCTCACTTCTTTGATGTTGAGCCTTCGAGTTCTTGGCTATGGTGGACAGAGACCAGCGAGCGTCACCTGGATTCTCTATGCTTGAGTGGGTGTGGCTTGACTATAATTAGTGCCCAATTGTTGGCAATTATAGAGTGATAGATCAAGTATTGATTTGAGTTGAGTTGAGTTGAGAGTGGTAAAAAGTTTGATTACATCAGAGAAGTGAAGTCAAGGGGAAATTGGATATAGGAACTTTGAGTGTTGGTGGTATCTACAAGCTCGGTGGATCGTTGGTAGCTTGATTCAAGTTCAAATTTTCCCAAGTGTACAAAAGCTCATTCAATTGATGCAGATTTGGCAATAAGGCAGATGGTGTATGGAAACCTTGGCCAATTTTTGAGCAAAGGAGTAAATTTCAAGCAACAATTGTGATTTTGAGCTCAAGAGATGAAGGCAAGACCAATTTGCTATAAATTGGGCTCAGAAAGTCAAATTGAAGGTGGAGTTGGGAAGCTATTATCATGAATTTGTGATTTGGAGAAACCCGTGTTGTCAATTTGGCCCAAGTGGATAGTTAGCAGGAGATTTGGCGGACATCCAACTTTAGGGTTTATGTCAGACTTTACGTAAGATTTGGATGAGTTTCGCTGTTTGGCCAGATTTGGAGGAGTTTTGCTAGTTTGGAGGGCTTTTGCAAGTTTCGAGAAGTTTTCACTAATTTTGGAAGAGGTTCAAAGTGGCAAGAAGAAAGGTCTCATTTGGCATTTAGAGGCATCAAGGCATAGGGCTGTGGGCTATGAGAGGCTACGAAGGCCTAGAAGAGCCAACAAGCCAGCTTGCTGGCATGAGGCTAACTAGTTCAGAGTATATCTTGGTCATTGGTTGGCAAAATCTGCCTTTCTTGCTAGATTGTGTGCAACAGGGTTTGATCCCTAGATCTCTTGTTCCTAGACTGGTGCCCTAGCCAACTAGTCCACCCTCACTTGTTGTCCTAGTGACTGTGCCATTGTTATCTATACACATGTAGCTTTGGCTAGGAGAGGCAGTTTGATCCCATTCTTGGTGATCCTAGTAGCTTAGGACTTAGATACAAACTTCTCTTATGTCAAATGCCAAATGGTGGCAGAGTCAGTCCCATGTTGTGTTATGAGATGGAAGGTTTTTGTTTAGATTTCTTGTGTTTGGACCCCCTCCATTCTCTACTTCTTGTTTGTGCACCACGTTTGTGTGAGATGCTCTAAGTTTTGAGCGTTGGTGCTCTAGTGTGCTCTCGGTAGTGAGGCTAGAGTGATGACTAGTCAAACTACCTTTGTTTCTCTCTGGTGAGGCAAGAAGTGATGACCTACAGACCATGAGAGTGCGTGTTATGATGGCAGGTTACATGTTGCCCTTTTACCTAGTGTAGTTATCTCGGTTAGAGTTACATTAGTGGGTGGTGCTTAGTTGGTATTGGCACTTGGTGGTGTTGGCACTTGGTGGGGTACTTGCGGTTGCGACTTGTAGTTGCAATTGGTGGTTTTGGTTTGTTGTTGCGGTTACTTTGTCACAATGGAGTTCTTTGGAGATTCTAGAGGAGTTAGCCCTACAATACGTAGTAGGTTTACTTGGAGTGGTGCTCAGTATCAGCCTGTATCTTAGGTCCCAATGAGGGAGGAGATTGAATCTGAGTTGGAGTTTGACACTGGAGCTGATTTAGTTGAGAGTGCACTTGGTGTGTTTGCCCCATTGTTGTGGGACATGGATGATATTTATGGGGCCTCCAAAAGCCCTAGGCATTACTCTGGTATAATGGGTACCATTGAGTTGGATGACTTCATCTAGGAGTTTGATAGTTGGTGTGATCTGTAGTAGATGCGGAACCCAACTTTGTTCACACCTTTCATGGCATAGAAGAGGTTGGTTTAGCATCTAGAGGGTCCGCCGATGGATGCCTACCATGAGTTCAAGAGAGCTCATTTGGAGGAGATTGAGTTATGAAGACAATATTGAGGAACTTACGCTTTCAAGGTCATGCCTTTTGGGCTTTGCAATGCTCCAGCCACATTCCAACGGTTCATGAACAAGGTATTTGAACCTTTCATTGGGAAATTTGTGAGAGACTTCATTGATGACTTTTGTGTCTATGGGAGCAAGGAGGAGCACTTTGAGCACCTAATCAAGGTCTTGCAATGCTTGGATGAGGCAAATGCATCACTCAACCAAGAGAAGTGCATTTTTGGATGTGAAGAAGGTCTACTTTTGGGGCACATCATCTCCAAGGATGGAATAGCAATTGATCTTGAGAAGGTGAGGAAAATCTCAGACCTTCCATTCCCTTCAAGCTTGACAAAGTTACGCCAATTCTTGGGGATGGTTGGATACCATAGGAGGTTCATCTTCTCATTTTCCAACAAGGCTTTTGCATTGAATATCTACATGAAGAAGGGTGTAGATTACATGGTGATTTTGGAGGACAAGGAGGCTCTCAAAGCTTTTGAGGAGCTCAAGCAATCCCTTGTTGTAGCTCCAATTCTTGCTAAACCTGATTGGGGTAAGCCTTTCATCCTCTACACTGATGCTTATAATGTAGCTATAGGATGCACTCTTAGTCAATTAGACCAAGATAAGCATGATCATCTAATAGCTTATGCTAGTAGGCAGATGGTTTTGGCAGAGAAGAACTACTCTGTCATTGAGAGAGAAGGGTTGGTATTGATCTTTGGTCTCAAGAAGTTTAGACACTACTTGATTGGAGGGAAAGCCACCATTGTCACGGATCACAAGGCTTTGAAGTACATCTTCAACAAGCCTAATGTTGAAAGGAGACTAGCAAGGTGGATGATACTCTTGTCTGAGTATGACTACACCATTGAAGATAGGCCAAGAAAGAAACATGCAAATGCTGATTTGTTATCTAGAGCCTATGATCATGATGGAGATGAGCCAATGGATGATTCCTTCTCAGATGAGGAGCTCATGACAATCTCAGTCACTCAAGAGGTTCCAAAGGAATACAAGGAGATTTTGGATTTTGTGACAAGAGGTAACTATCCAAAAGGGATGCATGCTAGGGAGAGGAAGGCCCTTGCAGCAAGATCTAAACCTTACACAATGGTGGAGGATATTATTTTTCACCAAGGAGCAGATGGTCTACTTTGAAGAGCAATGGGTAAGGAAGAGTCTATCTTACTCATAAAGGAGTTTCATGAAGGTTTAGTATGTGGAGGACACTTTGCAGGAAAGGTGACTGCTTTCAAGATTCTAGATGCAAGTTACTATTGGAGAGGGATTTTCAAGGATTGTCTTGATTATTGCAAAACTTGTCATGTTTTTCAAGCTTTTGCTAGAAAGTCTACATCCGCTCCACCACTTAGATCAATTTCATTGCTAGGACCTTTTGAGAAGTGGGGAATTGATTTTGTAGGTCCTCTCAATAGAACCCCAAGGAACAATTGGTACATTGTGGTAGTTACTAATTACCCTATGTGAAGGAATCCTTGACTTAGTGGTTGGGTCAAGATAAGACCACATGCTAAGGGGAATATGCCCATGTGAATGGATATTCCTTTCTACTTTTTGACTTGACTTCTAGTTTAGTAACTTGAGTTATTGTAGTAATTAGTAACTTTGGTACGTAACTATTTCATAAGTATATAAACAAGGGGTGAGGAGGTACTCATCATCCTTTCATTTGCAACTATCTCTCTCTCATTGAGTTCTCTAGTGAGCAATGTCTTGAGTCTTGGAGTGTTAGCCTTGGAGGAGTATGATGGAGTTGGAGTTCCTTGCCTTCTTAGTCCATGGTGCGCTACCATAATAGCTATCAAAGTTCATCCTGAGTGAGAGACAGGCCGGCTCACAGCACCAGACTAGCTACAGTGTTACAGGCGGGTATCCGAGTACAGAGGTACTTGTATGTAAAGAGAGATGAGACTGCTAGGCGAGTCTCTCTACATCATGTGACACACTTGGCCTATTGGTATCCGGAGTTATTATTGATGTCAACAGTCAGAGGTTACCAGAAGATCCTATGAGTAGATATTTCCTTACTGGGGGCGCATGACCTAGAGAGACATGGGCCTATTCACTTGGTGATTTCTGGATGGTCATGTTAGGGACATACACATGCGGGCCGCAGTTTGGGTCTTCAGGATCCTTGTTTAGGTGTGTTTTGGGAGTGTTATGGATATTATGACATCTCCACGTTCATCAGTCCGTTTCTCCAGCTTACCTTTTGGAGAACATTCCTTTGATGGGTGATTCTCACACCAGAGTGGTGGCAAGTACACATCAGGTCCATTCTTAGATGGGACCTGTTGTATTGTTAGATGCAGTCAGAGTGGGATCACGGGCTCATCATCTTTGTCTTTGGAGGACAAACATCTTACCCAAAGAGGTTCTACAATGCGCTTATGATGGGATTTAGCGACTTGACCACATCCTTGTTGATGACATCTTGGATGTTGGACGTCAGTCTCAGACAGTGGTAGTGGCTGATAGGTCACCTATGGCAGTGGTGAACCTAGTTGGACAGCCTAGAGCCACATTTCCCACACTCATGAGTTTCCCAAGCTCTCATGCTTTTCAAGAGGGAGGATCTGGACTTGTTTGGGACTCACAGTTACATCAGTTGGTGGAGCCCAACGTTGATGAGAGAGAGTGGGCAATGGATTTTTGCACTGGTATTACCACTGTTCCAGTGGTGTTAGAGGCATCCATGCGTTAGGTGTTAGGTCAGGCATGGACCTAAATTGTTTGACCTGGATTGTGAGCCTTGGCTTGGTAGAGCCGTAGGATGCGCTTGATAGGCATCACCACTCGAACACTTGTGAGCCATGTGCCTATCGAGACGATTCAGGCACATATTGGGGACGATGGACCGAGTGGACATGGTATTCTTGGGACACATCCAATAGCTACTAGGGAGAGTGGTCTACTTGGAGTCCATCCAGGTGAGTGTGGGCTACTTGGATTACACCCTTGGTCCACTTAGGATGCAACTAGAGGACGTGTGGAGCTTGCAGCCAGAGTGGAGGGAGTTTTTCACACAGAGGTTGGGACCTCTAGTGGTCGAGAGCATGACACTATTCCTCCCAAGGGCCCAGTGTAGTAGCCAATCAGTACGTCTTCCACTCCTACTATAGTTATAGAGGATACTTGTGAGCCAAATCTTGGATCCAAGCTTACTGGAGAGGAAAGACTAAGGGTTTGGAGGTTCTTGAGGAGCCACACGAGTTGTTTTGCCTTCAGTATGAAGGATTTGGGTGCTCTAAAAGGACATGGTATACGGATTGAGCTGACTAGCAATACACCAGTTTTTTGACGTCCTTATCAATATAGTGAGATGGAGAGGACATTGATTTAGAGCCGGGGTAGTGACCTTTTTGAGGCTGGTTTGGTGGAATTTCACATAGAGAGTATGCATCAACAATAGTGATGCCAGCCAAGAAGGATATGCATGGCAACTACACAGATAGGCGGATGTGTAGAGATTACCGTCCTATCAACCAATAGACCAGGGCTGATTGGTATGCCATGCCTACACCGGAGGAGATTTTTGATGCAACTGGGCATGTAAAGGTCTTTAGTACTTTGGATCTTTGAGCGGGATATCATCAGTTGCCAATCAGGGAAGAGGATAAGTCCAAGACAACATTTTGGGCTATTGATTCTCACGGCAAGGATGTGTTATATCAGTGGAGGTTCTTACCATTTGGGTTGAAGAACACTCTTGCTGAGTTCCAAAGGGTCATGGATAGGACCCTAGCTGGATTGGATTTTGCTAGCAGACCAAGGTGGAGGTTATTGCACTTATTCCTTGGCCAATGGATGTGAGCAGAGTGTGAGCATTCCTTGGGTTGGCAAACTTCTATCACCGCTATGTTTGAGGATTTAGTGCCATTGCCAAGGCCTTGATAAAGCTGACCAAGCTTACACATGAGTGGTGTTGGGGAGATGAGCAGGAGAGAGCTTTTATAGAGCTCAAGGAGAGGTTGACATCTGCTCCTATTTTAAGGAGACCGATTTGAGGACGGCCATTTCAGATTCATACTGATTGGAAAATGTTGGGCTTTGGAGCGGTGCTCACCCAACATGATGATGAGGGGAAGGAGTTTGTGGTGGCCTTTGCTAATTGCTCCAAAAATTCAGCGGAGGTGAAATATAGTTCATATGAGGGAGAGTGCTTGGCAACAGTTTGGGCAGTAGCACATTTTCAATGTTACTTATTTGGTAACCCCTTCACTCTCATCATTGATCATCAGCCACTAAAGTGGTTGATGAAGTCCAACAAGCTTTTAGGGAAGCTTGCACAATAGGCTCTGATTTTACAAGAGTATGATTTCACGGTTGTTCACAGACCTGGAGTGGTGAACCATGATGCAGATGTATTGAGTAGAAACCCATGTCCCAGCTTGCAAGATTAGACCGGAGCATGTCGGCATGGTGAGATAGATGAGGAGATGCTGCCAAGTTGGCATGCATCGGCCTTTCTATGTATATTTTTAGAGGCTTTGGTGGTATCTCTCTTAGCGCATATAGGAGGAGTTATTGAGGTCACAGATCCAAAGAGGGAAGATATTGGTACAGTTCAGCGAGACATTCATGATGATGTCTTAGTGATGGATATCTTCACACTGGTGTTATAAGTGGCACAATTGGGGCCAAGGAGAGAGACCGTGTTCTTAATCAAGCCAGATGGTTAAGATTGGAGAGCAAACACCTTTTGTGTGTATGGGAGGATGGTAGAGTGCGAGTAGTACCACTTCCAGCACAGAGACCACAGTTGGTCCATCATGCTCATGAGGAGCTAGGACATTTTGGAGTAAAACATACATATAGAGTATTTACTCTAGAGTCATTATTGTTGGCACGGTATGTAGACCAAGGTATAGCAGTTTGTTGCCAAATGTGTGGTTTGTGACCGAGTTAGAGCATCATTCAATGCTTCTATGCCATAGTTACACCCATTACCTATCATAGGATCGGGTTATTGTTGGAGTTTGGACTTTGCTGGACTTTTACCACTGACTGTGAGACATCATTGGTATGTTTTGGTGATGGTGGAGCACTTCTCCAAGTGGATTGAGTTGGTGGCACTTCCTGACAAGTCTAGTGAAGGGACAACTTACTCATTCCTAGATCGAGTTCTTAGTCATTTTGGTGCACCAACTAAGGTTTTGACTGATCAAGGTACAGAGTTCTTGGGAGAGTTTCAGGTCTTATGTGACAAGGCTTTGATTGATCATTGTACTACATCTCAAGATCACCTTGAGGTAGATGGCTTAGCAAAGAGAGTGGTTCAGATGGTGAAGAGAGGATTGCAAAAGTATGGTTTGCAGAGAGGCTACTTGGGAGATTGGGATCTCCAGTTACCTTGGTTGGCCATGGGCTATCGATTCAGCCGGCAAGCCTCCTTAGCATCCTTCTCTCCATACTTTCTACTCTATGGACAAGATCCAAATTTACTTGCAGCCATTTGTTGAGATGCTACTATAGTTTTGGACTTGGATGACCCCAATGTATGGATGAATGCATGTTCTTAGCGGGCAGAGATCTTTCGGAGAGTGATGCCAATGGCCTTTGAAAACTTGGCAATTGCTTAGCATAAAGATACTTTATGCTATGCTAGCATTTGAGGAGGTTATAGACCCTCGATCGGTCGATTTCATCCAAGCAACTATGTATATCTACAGTAGACAGCACCAATGACACTTGATGTTTTGACAAGCCGCACTATCTTGAGAGTGCGTGAGGTTTTGCCATCTGGAGTCCTTGTGTTGGAAGGACGTGATGGTGTTGTTTGGAAAGATCATGTGTGCAATTGTGTGCCATGCCACCTCCCAAACATTGATGGTACTATGGACCCAAGCTTGGCACTTGTACGTGTAGGCTTGAGGTGTATGTTATGTGGCTCTTCTAGTGGAGCTGCTACTATGTTAGTGTGTGATAGCTATTCGAGAGGATGGCATATGGCATGTATGACTCCTCTCCTCACGGTGGTTCCTTAGGGACAATGGTTATGTCCTAGATGTATTTGACCTATAGCTACTTCATTCTTTATATAGTATAGATTGCAAACAAGCGACTAACGATGGGGCTCCATAGCACCCGGCCTCCTGATCTTTGCTCATTATAGGGTATACCATATACTTAGAGATGATGGCTATCTGGAGTTAGAGGGACCTAACCGCCAGCTAGGGGGCAATTGTGGCACTTTAGAGTCTATGTATGACTTATGTGTGAGTTGTGCTTCTATAGTGTATAATGTTGATAACGATGTATGTTGTGTAGCGATGTATGTTGTGTTGCGATGTATACACATGACAGCTGTCACGTCATTTGTAGTGTTGCATTTCGATTACTCAAACATTGGAGTTCCAATGATAGAAGTTAGAGTTATTTTAGCAGTTTCTCAAAGACTACTTTCCGACGGTCAGATTTTGTGTTTGGGGTATTGACTTCACAGTGTGGCCCACCATCACTTTGCACTGTTTGCACCATTGAGTGTGCTATTAGTGGGACCATTAGGGTTCAGACCTAGCTCGAGTCCAGGGGGTATACTTTTGAAGTGCAACTCCAAAGAGCTCACTTCTCTGATGTTGAGCCTTCGAGTTCCTGGCTATGGTGGACAAAGGCCAGTGAGCGTCACATGGATTCTCTATGCTTGAGTGGGTGTGGCTTGACTGTAATCAGTGCCCAGTTGTTGGCAGTTTATAGAGTGACATATCAAGTATTAATCTGAGCTGAGTTGAGTTGAGAGTGGTAAACAATCTGATTATTGTGGCACTTTAGAGTCTATGTATGACTTATGAGTGAGTTGTGCTTCTATAGTGTATGATGTTGACAGCGATGTACGTTGTGTAGCAATGTATATATGCACAACAGCCAAAGGGATTACCCTATGATCAATTGTAAGCCCTTCAAGGTTGAGTTAAGGCCAAGGAGTACTCCAATGAGTAGACCAATCTATTGGCTCTCACCAAAGGAGTTGGTGGAGTTGCAAATAACACTTATAGAGTTGTTGGAGAAGGATTCCATATGACTTAACACATCTCCTTGGGAACCATCAGTACTATTTGTTTCAAAGAACAATGGAAGACTTTGTTTTTGTATTGATTACCATGGGCTCAATAAACAAACAATGAAGAATGCATATTCCTTACCTCAAATTGATGACTTACTTGATCAATTGAGTGAAGCACAATACTTCTCCAAGTTGGATCTTTGTAGTGGCTATTGGCAAATCTCCATTGATAGGGAGGATGTGAAAAAGACTACCTTTTGCATCAGGTATGTGCATCTTGAATAGAGATTTCTACCTTTTGGGATCACTAATGCTCTAGTAGTCTTCATGGATCAGATACATTGGGTGTTGGATGGACTACTAGATTGATACATGGTGGTGTTCTTGGATGATATTTTAATCTATAACAAGATGGAAGTAGAACACATAAATCATGTGCGGGAAGTCCTAAGGCAACTATATCAATGGAGGTTCTATTGCAAGAAGTCAAAGAGTGCCTTTTGGCAAAAGGAAGTCACCTTCTTGGGTCACAAGATCTCATCAAAAGGGATCAAGATGGAAGAGGAGAAAATCAAGCCATTATTGATTGGCCTACTCCAAAGGATGCCATAGAGGTGCAAGCATTTAATGGATTGACAATTTTTTACCACCAGTTCATCCACTATTATGTGCATGTGGCAATACCATTGACCAACCTCTTTGGGAAGAACTCAAGCTTTCAATGGACTGCCAAGCATGGAGAAGCATTCCAAAAGCTAAACATATGGTGTCTTCAAGACCCATTCTTCAACCATATGATCCTCAACTACCTTATGTAGTTGAATTTGATGCTTCTAACCTTACCATTAGAGTTGTGTTATAACAAGAATTTCCATATGAGTTACATCCTATTGCCCTTGTGTTTCACCAATAAAACACCACGGAAAGGAATTACTTTGCCCAAGATCAAGAAAAATTAGCAATGGTATATGCCACCAAAGTATGGAGATATTATCTCTTGGGAAAATAGGTGATAATGTGAACCGATCATGAACCCTTATTGTAGACATTACACTTGGAACACATGAAGAGTCAACATCATCAATAGGAGGAAAAACTACAATTGTTTGACATCAAACTTGAGTACAAACCTGATCGGTTCTACATCATTCCTAATACCATGTCACAATGACCTAATTTGAAGTATCTTCCTCTCATCATGGTGGCAATTATGATGGTATCAATTGACTCCAAAGTCCAACTCAAGTTGAAGACCACTTTACAACAAGATCCTTTCTTTTAGATGGTACAAGGTTGTCTTGCAACATACAAAAAGGAGTACAACACCTTCTTCTTCTTCAAGGAAGGCCTTCTATTCTATGGGAACCAGATTTATGTTCCAGCCAAGGGTGAGCTTTGACTTGTGTGCCTCCAAGAAGCTCATGACTTACCAGTTGCTAGTTAGATGGGTGTGGACAAGACCTTGGGTGCTCTCTAATGCCAATGGTGGTGACCCAACATGACACAAGATGTTCGAGATTTTTTCTAATAGTGTGAGAGCTGAGAGCTGCCAATGCAACAAGGCCAACAACTAGAAACCGAGTGGACAACTTCAACCACTCCCCATTCCATCTACTCAATGGTAACATGTGAGGTTGGATCTCATCACATCCTTGCCCAAGACAAAGCAAGATCACACAACAATAGTGTGTTTTTGGATAAGTTTAGTAAGCAAATGCATTTGGCACCAACCTTTGGTACCACGGATGGCCCAACATTGGTACAATCTACTTCAATGTTATCTTCAAGCATCATGGGATGCCTCATGTACTCATATCCAACCATGATCCTTGATTCATTGGAAATTTTTGGCAAGCACTCTTGCAAAAACTTGACACCAAGCTTACTTTGTCCACTACCTATCATCCTCAAACTGATAGACAAATTGAACATGAAAATTACACCTTGGATGATATGCTTTGTGCCTTTGTCAACATCCACCGTACCAATTGGGATGAATGTCTTGCAATTGCGGAGTTTGCATACAGTAATTCCAAGGATGAAAACACCGGATTCTCTTCTTTCTTCCTCAATTTTGGCCAAGATCCACTTGTTCTACATTCTCTTCTTGCCCTACCTCCATCTCATGTCCCTTATACTTCCACCTTCTTGACCACCATTTCCCAGTCCCTCCAACAAGCCAAATCTCATCTCCTTATTGCTCAGAATTAGCAAAAATAATATGTGGACCACCATTGTCATTATCTCACCTTTCAAGTCATTGATAAGGTCATGTTCTCCTCCCACTTGATACCAAAGTTTGTAAACTCACCCTAATTGGATAGGACCTTCTGATGTCACCCAAATCATCTCTCTTTTTGCTTATCAACTTGCCTTGCCTTGTCAAATGCACATCTACCTTGTCTTTTACGTTTCTAAGTTGAAACCCTTTGTTCCTAACCCATCTTCTTTTTCCTCTCCTGTCCAACTTCCTCCTCCTCCCATCCCTATTAATGATCATGAGGAGTACAAAGTTGATCATATCCTTGCACATAGTCACATTCAACAAAGTCATCAACATATAGAGTACAAAGTCCTTTGGAAAGGGTATCCCCTTCATGATACCACATGGGAACTTTTTTCTCATCTCAAAAATGCACAAATGGCCACCTAGGAGTTTGAAGTTTCAATGGCAACAAGGATGCCACCAATTAGTAGAGAGGGGGATATGTAACAATATGGAGATTAGTGATGAAGTTAGTTAGGATTAACAAAGTAGCAAATAGAAAAAATTAGCCTAGAATATTCAAAAAGTATATAAGAAGCTTCTTGTGAAGTTTCTTGGTTAGCTTAGCTTGCACTCCAAGTAGGTAGCTTCTAGAAGCTTCTAACTAGCTTAGCTTGCATGCCAAGTAAGGGACTTCTAGTAAAAGACTTCTTGAGAAACTTCCCCACTTGACTTGACTTGCACTCCAAGAAAATGGCTCAAGGAAGCTTCTTGAGAAGCTTCTCAAGAGCCGTGTATGCTTCCTATAAGTACCAAAACCAAAGCTCATGCTAGGTATTTGGAGTTTTCTCTCATTCAAGTGTCCCAATGTTATCTTCCATTATCCTATTTCTCTCCTTAGTCTTGGAACTTTATAGATGACCTATCAACCACTACTACAATCTAAGACTAACACCCAACACCCAAGGTATCATCAACAATCAAATATGATGGTTTTTGAATACCATCATATGCATGATGTAGAACATCCCTAGGTAAGTGGTTCATCTACCAAAGATCAAGAGCTGCAATCCAATTCTTACTATTTAATATCATGGTTTATCCAATAATGTATCTGATGTGTACTTGCTACTATCCATGCACAAAGATCGGCCATCAAAGGGACATTTTCAAAAATATAGGCTAAAAAATGACTTGATGACCTAGAGATACCATAGTATATGTAACATATCCCAAAATACATTGGAATAGAGATCTTGTAGACCTTGACCTTAGTCAATATGGGTATGTCACCGACATGGTCATCCAAAAATCACCAAATGAATGGGACCATGTTCTTTAAATCTTATGCCACCAAGAAAGAAATGTTTGTTGGTATGTCATTTAGTAACCCTTGATTGTTGACATTGGTAATAACTTAGGATACCAATAGGCCAAGTGTGCCACATAATATAAAGAAAATTTTCTAAGACTCTCATCTCTCTCTACATCCAAGTACCTCTAAACTCATATGCTTGGCTATAATACCACAACTAGTATTATAACACCTATTATTACATATATGCTCTATTATGATATTTAGTTTAGAATTCCAAGTAGTTGAGAGATATTATTTATATATTTAAAATAAATTTAAAAATTAGCTATGATTAGCTAGATTAGTCATAGCCAAGATAGAGGTAAAAGAGTGAACACCACTAGTTTGGATTCTAGTGTATTGACTTGGTATTATTCTTGGGTGTATAACTTTGAGGAAAGAGTTGAGAACTCTTGGACCCACAAGTCTTTCTAGTTCAAATTTTCCTATAGTCCAAAGATAAACCCATGTGAAAGAATCAATGACTTAACAATTGGATCAATTGAAGATCACATGGTTAGGGGATTATCCCTATGAGCTGGGATATTTTTTTTGACTTTAGAATTTTTGCCTAGTAACTTGAGTTAATATGGTAATTAATAACTTTGGTGTATAACTATTTCACAAGTATATAAACAAGAGATGAGGAGGTACTCATATAATCCTTTCATTTACAACTAACTCTCTCTCATTAAGCTCTCTTGTGTGCAATGTTTTGAGTTTTGGAAGTGCCTTGGAGTTTTAGCCTTGGAAGAGTATGACAGAGTTGGAGTTTTTTGCTTTCTTAGTCCATGGAACACTACCGTAATAGCCTTCATCTTGAGTGAAAGACAAGTTGGCTCACTTTCTGGTTTGGTTAATTAGACCTCTCTTGAAGGCAAGATAATATTCCATGTACAATTCTATGTTAGACAAAAGAAGGCTATGAGAACTCACTTAGAGAGAACATTAGGGAGGACATTTCTAAATTTATGTTAGAGAACTTGGATCCATTTTTATATATTGTAGTTCATTATGATGTTTTTGAGGTGATATTATACATCTTACACACATGAGAAGATTTGGAGAGATTTTTTGAGGTGGATTGCAGATTTTGGAGATTATGGTCATTTTGGACAAAACTTTGAGTTTAAAGATCTAGAATTGAAAGTTTTAGAGATAATAACTTGTTTTATTGCTTAGTTGGAACACTTAAAATTATTGCAAGATAGTAGAGTAAATTGCTGCCAAAAATTGCATGCTCTTTAGAGAATTATATAGAGTTCACTATCCCTTCAATTCTATTTTGATTGCATTGAAACTCTCTAAGAAATTTAATGGTAGATAGGCTCCCCTCTAGCCTAGAAATTAGAGAGAGATCAATTTTAGATAGGTAATTAGAAATTCCTAAGAAGAGACAAGTGGTTTTAGACCAAATCTAGGAAGATGTATATTGAATAGTGAGGTGTCTATGCCAAATAACTTGATGAAAAGGGCTGAAATTTTGCAAGGAAAGACACCATATAGTGTTTTCACTTCATTTTTCACACCTAATCAATTGATTAGGTGTGAAAAATTTCAGAGGAAAAGCTACTATTTGGGAGAATTAGTTGACATTGTGAAGAAGGATCTATTTTTGGAAGGTTGAAATCTCATGCAAAGTGAGTTTATGAATGACCAAAAGCATGTTTGAGTATTTAGATTCATCTTGCAATGGTCATTAGGAGTGGAAGTTAAGGTTATGTAAGGTTCTCCAAAGGAGGTTGAGGTGATAGTAATGGCTGATTTGGAGAAAGGAGAGTTTAGAGTAGAATTTGAAGACACAGTTGAGAGGACTCAAAAACTTACATCATTTGGAGGAAAAAGTGATTCTAAGTGTCTTTTATGTGGAGAGAAGAGAGATGAGGCAAGTTCATGTCCATTGAGATTTAGAGCAAGTGATTGAGGGAAATGAGAGGCTTACTTGACTTGGGATTGCATGTTGGACCTTCTTCACCAAGATTGAAAGGGAGGAGATCTAGGATCAAGGGGTTGTGTGAGTTTTTTGGAGTGGAAGGACTTCCAAAGAGCCATGAGTGTAATGAATTAATACAATGTTTGAAAAACTTAGTGAAAGATCTTAGAGAGAGTCTTAGTATAGCTATCAAGAGACTACCACCTTCATAAGAGAGTTCTCAAGATTAGTGATTGAGCTAATCTTTCAATTTATGGATAAACTATCCATGAAGGTTTGATTAATATACATTCTAGGATTTGATTTTGTGGTGAAAATGGAGTAATATGAACCTTTTATGTTCCCTATAATTTACTGCTCTCAAATGATATTAACAATATCTATATTCTATTAGTTATAAAGTGAGAGAAAATTTCTTTTTAAATGTAGGGAGAGGACAAAAGATAGTGAGAGGCTAAGATAGGGAAATTTTGGATTTCTTTGGCAAAGATGGAGAGATATAGAGACTTTTGTGGGAGAATTCAAGAGAAATTGCATAGGAAATAATGAGAGGAGGAAGATATAATGGGCTACTATTGGATTTCTTTGAGGATGTAACTCTTACATGGTTTGAATCCAAATATTAAAAGAAAGAGAGATAAGAGATGGTCAAGTGGAGCCTTTGGAGAGTTTGACTACAATACTCATTTAGAATTTTCTTCTGAATGAAAATTATAAGAGATTGATGAGTGAGGTTATCTTCCTCAAGCAAGGAGATGGAGAGAAAGTGAGAGCATATGCAAAAGAGTGGAGAAGTTAGAGTCCTAATTCTACATAGTGTTGAAGAAGATTGAGGATGACATGAAGACTAATATGATTGGAGTAGTATCCATGCTCATCAAGTAATTTTGTAGGAGGGTTGAAATCATAAATTCAAAGTAATGTGAGATATGAAAAATCTTCCAAGGTAAAAGCTATCAAGATTGTAATTCATATGGAGGAGATTTTGGAATGAGGTGAGAGTGATCTAGTGGTGAAGAAGGTTTTGCATCCTTCACAAGTCTACAAGTACTGTGGCTTCTAGCCCATTGGTGACAAAGGTTGTACCACAAGTAATAGTTGCTCTAGTCCTTGCACCTCTACCAAAAGATCTGATTCAAACATCATGGAGCAACTTGCAGATCTAAAGATCAATGTACTACAACTATGAGGGAAGAGAGAAGTGGACCAAAATTTTGGATGATGACCAAGGGATTATAGGAACTATCCATATAGAGGAGGCCAACCAACAAAACATTTTAATGATATAAATAGTTTTGATTGTGGAAGTAGAGGTCACATCTAAAAGAATTGTCTAAAGTTTACTTACCATGGAGGAATGAGTTATGAGAGAGCCAATAGAAAGAAGGAGGATCTAATATGATAAGTACTCCCTTGGAGCCCCATAAATCTCATCCATGTTCCACAACAATGGAGTGGAAACACATTGTGCAACTTAATTAGCTCCCGTGGTTGACTCCAAACTATAAACAATCTCTTCATTTGTTGGTACTTGAGATACGGGCTGATATTGAGTGCCATTCTTTGTAAATCCACTATGTATGGTAGCAAAATATCTAGAATCCTTGGAGAACTCTATCATGATTGTACTAATATAGAGTTAGTAGACAAGTTAGTAAAAGCTAATAAGTTATTAGTCTAAGCTAAATATAGAAAAAAAAAGAAATAGAACTAGCCTAAGAATGTAATAGAAGCATAAAAAAATCTTGTGGGAAAAATATTCTAGAAGCATATAGAAGCTTCTTCGTGAGAAGCTTTTAGGAACTTTCCAAGGATAGAGTAACTTGTATGCCAAGCTAACTACTAGCTCAGCTTATACACCTAGTAAACTACTAAGTAAACTTGCACTCCAAGTAAGGAAACTCTTAGAAGGAACTTTCCTTAGAAGCTCCTTGGAAATCTTGTACCCAATTTACCTAAAAATACCCAAGCCAAGCTCAAATTAGGCATCCAGTGTTTCCCTCACTTGAGAGTACCAATATGATATTCCAAATTAGTCTTCTATTCTTTTATTTCTCACTTTGGTCTTTTACATTGCTATCAAAGCAAGAATGAGATGGATCAAATCTATGAACCACCAAATCCATTTCCCCCTAACTATTGGAACTTTTGTGTCCAAGAACCATCAAAGAATCATTTCATGTAATTCATCATTTCATGCTTGGGGTAGAATTGTCTGAACATGATCAAAACTTTTCCAATGAACCATTGATACTTCTAATTGTAACTTACGGGGAGTGGTAGACATGTTGTATCTACATGTTAACTTAGATAATTGCAAATAGTTAGTTTGATAGAGTAGTATTCATGGTGGCAATGCCCAAATTTATCATTGTTATGTGGTAACAAATTGAGCATCTTACTTGATTATTGGAAGAGAAAGATCACCAATGATAAGAACATTTAGAGAGAGTAGAATTTTGAGAAGGAGAAGAGCAATTTTGGTTTCAGAATCCAAAGATATTTGAAAGCAAAAATCTCTTGAGTATAGAGGATGATTTTGTGTTTGATTGCAAATGCTATTTTGAAGCTACATATATTCAAGGTGAATGAAGATAAATTCTCTTGGCTTCAAGCCAATTACATGGAGTGGCAAAACTATGGTGGTAACTTTGGGTGGAGCAAGTTCAACAGCAATTTTTTATGGCGATCTCAACATGGAAAGAATTCAAGAGCATAATAATTGGAAGATTATAAGTGGTAAATGTTGCACAAACCACTCAAGATAGATTGATAATATTGAAACATATTGATTCTATGAAGAGCTACATCACTCAATACCAAAATACCGTAATGTGGATTCTAGAGATACTAGAAGGTGAAGCTTTTGATCAATTTTTGAGGGGCTTAAAATCATGCACCAAGTTGGAAGTGACCATGTAGGAGCCCAAACAATTGGAAGAAGCCATGCAATTGGATAAGTATTTTGATTCCTTGGTTGCTATAACTTGGTCTTGACCTAAACCTCTATAAAACTTACAACCATACCACAAAAAGGTGGAAGAGCTAGCATCAATGAAGATTAATGCCATCCAATAAAGACCACTTGGCACTACAAATAGAGAAAAATTAAAAAAAATAGTGGTTGCTTCTATTGTTGCCAAATATAACATTGCATTGCAACATAGAGTTCTTGGAATGTGAGGACTAAGGAAACAAAGAATCCCAAGAAGAGATATGAAGCCACTTATTAAGAACTAGATTGTTCCAATGGGATTGAAGGTTTGACCTATGCAAATTTGATGCACTTGTAAGATATGATATCCAATCATTGTTGTATGATTTTGGTTGATTATGAGAATTTTGAGAATTTCATGTCTATACAATTACCAAAGGAATTATATATTCATATCAATCCAATATTTAGTAGTCTATTGATGATGGCAGACAAAAGAAAGGGTTTTGCATTTTGTACTTCATATTTTGTTATATTTAAGATTGGAAAAGAGTATTCAAAGTGTATGAGGTTTATAGTTGCTTCCTTATGATGTCATTTTAGGTCTACTTTATCTTGAATGCTATAAGGTTTAATTTGAATGGATTTGATAACAAATGCAAGTACAATAATTACCAATTAGATTGTTGTGCATCTTTAAGTAAGATACTTAAAAGTAGTCAATCCCAAGACGAGAAGTTTGTTAGTATAGAACCTATAAAGCTTGAGCTATAGAGCAAGATTTAGAGAAATATAGTCTTCTTTTTTATATGTAGATCAAACCAATTGAACAAGGTTAATTTGATGAGGGTAAGCAACCCCAACAAGTAATGGTTGATCAGATAACACAAGAGTTTCAAATGTATTTCTAGATGATCTTTTGAGGCTTGCCTTCTGATCAAGGTATGCACTTCAAGATCAAGAAATTGCCAAGTAGTACTCTTGTGATTAGATCAATCTATAGGTTCTCACCAAAAGGAGTTAGAAGAGCCTAAAAAAATACTAATCAAGTTATTGGAGGAGTTAATATGATATAGTACATCTCCTTGGGGAGCACCAATACTCTTTGTACCAAAGAAGGATAGAAGACTTAAATTTTATATTAATTACCAAGGTCTTAATAAATAAATTATGAAAAATGTGTATCCCTTGTCTCAAATTGATGACTTGTTGGATCAAATGAGTGGAGCATAGTATTTCTCCAAATTAGATCTTTGGAGCGGCTGTTGGAAAATTCCCATTGATAGGAAGGATGTGCAAAAGATGACCTTTTGTACAAGGTTTGGGCATTTGGAGTAGAGAGCTTTACCTTTTTGAGTCATTAATGCTTTGGCAATTTTCATAGATCAAATTCATTGGGTGTTGGAAGGGCTATTGGATTGATATGTAATGGTGTTCTTGGATGATATTTTAATCTATAGTAATTTTATGGGGAAGATATCAAGCTTTCAAAGAACTACCAAGCACAAAGACACATTCAAGAAACTAAATTATATGGTGTCTCCACTATTCATCTTCCAACCATCTCACCCTCAACTACCTTGTGGTTAATTTTGATGCATTTAACTTTGCCATTGGAGCTATGTTACAATAGGAATTTCCAAATGGATTACATCCCATTGCCTTGTGGATTTCCAAATATAATCCATTTCCAAATGGATTACATCCCATTGATTAAGTACCATAGAAAGGAATTACTCTACTCAAGGTCAAAAGAAATAGCAATGATATGTATCACAAAGGTATGGAGACATTATCTCTTGGGGAAACAAGTGATCATGCAAACCAATCACAAACCTTTGTTGTAGATCCTATATTTGAAGCACATGAAGAATCAAAATTATCAATAGGAAGAACAACTACAATTTTTTTCCATCAAGCTTGAGTACAGATCTAGTATTTCTATATCATCCCCATGCCCTATCATGATGACTCAATTTGAAGTACCTTACTAAATCTCTCATAATAGAAACAATTATGATAAGAAGAAGAATTCCCACTTTAAATCATACATGAGCTCTTAAGTGCTGCAATTATGATAAGAAGAAGAATTACACAATTCACACATATCATAGAAACACAACTCACACATATCATACATAAACTCTAAAGTGCCACAATAATTGATTTGTTCTCCTTGAATCACACTCAATCATTGATTTACCAACAATTGGGCATTGATACAATCAAGCCATACCCACTCTAGCTAAGAGACTCTAGGTGATGCTTGCTGGCCTCTGTCCACCAGAGCCAAGATCTCAAAGGCTCAACATAAGAGAAATAAGCTCTCTAGAGCTGCACTTGAAAGTATACACCCTGATCTTGACCTAGGTCTCCAACCTTAACAGTCCCACTGACGGCACACTTAATCGTATGAACAGTGCAAGTGACAATAGGGCCCACCATGTAGTCAATACCCCAAACATGAAATCTGATTGTCAATAAGCAGTCTATGAGTAACTGCCAAAATATCTCTAACTACCCACACTACTACTCCAACGTCCAAGCAATCTAGGTGTGATGCTACAAATGGCAAGAAAACCAATTTCATCTACATGTTGGAGACATGTAAGCTTAGAACTCATTACATCCTTGTCAAAGATGGACTAGGACCATACAACCATCAAAGTGTTTGTTGATAAGCTCAAAGCTAATTTGTTTAGCTCCTACTATGGATATAGTGATGCTCTAACATTGGCATAGATCTACTTTGATATTGTCATCAAGCAACATGGGATGCCAAGGGTTCTCATCCCTAACCAAGATCCTTGCTTTATTGGTAAATTTTGGCAAGCACCTTTTAAACTCCTTGGTACCAAGTTTTCATTGTCTAACTTATCATCCTTAAACTGATGGATAAAAGATTTGCACTTTGGAGGAAATGCTACATACATTTGTCAATGTTCATCACACTAATTTGGACACTTGTCTTGTAGTTACCAAGTTTTCCTACAATACCAAGTTATCCTACCAAGCATGCAAGTGTTTCCTTTCCTTTCTTCTTCAAGATTCACTTGTTCCAAATTCTTTTCTTGCTCTTCCACCATCTCGAGTCTTGCATACTTCTACCTTCTTTTCCATGTTATCCAAATCCCTCCACCAAGCCAAGTCTCATCTTCTTGGTGCTCAAAATTGGCAAAAGCAACATGCTTATAAATATCATCACAATCTCACCTTTCAACTAGGTCACGCTTTCATCTAGTAACCTTCCTCTCTCACTCAATACCCAAGCTGCAAACTTGCTATCAATTGGATAGATTCATTTGAGATTATGCAAATCATTTCTCCCATTGCTTATCAATTAGTCATATGCACATCCATCTTGTCTTCTCTGTTATAAAGTTAAAGCCTTTTGGTTCTAACTCATCATCCTTTTCTACTTGTGTCTAAATCCCTCCTCCTCCCATCTCTATCAATGATCATGAGGAATATTAACTTGATGTTATATTTGTATGCCATGATATCCAATGTGGCCACCAACAACAGGTCCTTTGAATATAAGGTCCTTTGAAAAAGGTATCCCCTTTATGATGCCACATGGTAGCTTCTTTCTCATCTCCACAATGCACAAACACCTATTTAGGAGTTCAAAGATTCTATGGTGATGAAGATATCACCAACTACCACCAAAGGAATATATAATAATATGGAGTTAGTTGACAAGTTAGTAGAAGCTAATGAGTGAGTAATCTAAGCTAAATATAGCAAAAGGAAGTAGAATTAGCCTAAGAATGTGCTAGAAGCATCAAGAAAGTTTATAGATAAAATATTCTAAAAGCATATAGGATGCTTCTTGGTGAAATCTTCTAGGAGCTTTCCAAGGGTAGAGTAACTTGTATGCCAAGCTTGGCATATGAGTAACTCTAAGTAAAGTGGCTCGTAAAGAGAACCTTCTGTGGAGACTCCTTGGGAGTCTTGTACCCAAGTTACCTATAAATACCCAAGCAAAGCTCAATCTAGACATTTGGAGTTTCCTTCACTTGATAATCCCGATGTGATCTTCCAATATGGTCTTCCATTCTTGTATTTATCTCCTTGGTCTTTTATAGTGACAATTACCTCAAACCGTAACCATACACTAAGTACCACCACCAAATGTAATGAAAAACCAAACACCATCCCTTAATGTAACTCTTTATTGTGATACTGACACTAAGAGAAAGTGCAACTCATAACCTACCATCACAACATGCACTCTCATAGTTCATCACTTCCTACTTCATCAAAGAGAAAGAAAGGTATTTGACTTGTCATCACTCTAACCTTACTACCAAGTGCAAGCTAGAGCATCAACACTCCAAATATCAAAGCACCTCACAAAAACATGGTACAAAAATAGGAAATAAAGAATAAAAGGGTTCCAATTATAAGAAATCTCAATGATACCTTTTTCTTAACAAATCAAAAGTAAACTTACTATGCCACCATTTGGCATTTGATATAATAGGAATATCTATGTACTCCTAAGCTACCAAGATCACCAAGAATAGGATCACATGTCTTCTCCTAGCCAAAGCTGCATGGGTATAGGTATGAGTTCATCAATCTCTAAGACAACAAGTGAGTGTGGACCATTTATCTAGAGCACTAGTCTAGGAACCAAATATCTAGGATTTAAACCCTATTGCATAAAATCTTGATGTTGCCAAACAACTACAAAAAACTTGACTAACTTGGCTAGCCTCATGCTAGCAAGCTAGCTTGCTGACTCTTTTGGGCCTTTATAGCCTCTCTAGCCCACAACCCTGTGCTTCATAATGCCAAAATTTAGCCAAATGAATTCTTTCTTCTTATCAATTCACCAAATGCCAAATTGTGTCAAATTGAGGAGATGAGGACCTCCAAATCCCTAATTTAGAGAGATGGGTTCCCAAATCTAGCCCAAATTTTGCTTTTTAGGTTCAATTCACAACACCAAGGCCTCTAAGTTTGCATCACTTGATCTTGATTTCATCTCTTCCTCAATTTGAAGCTTATTTCAATGCAATTGAATACCCATAGAATTGATTTTGGAAATTTTGGAAATGCTTCTACATAAGGTCCAACAAATCCATCAAAAAATACAATAAATTGAGCCATGTTTTCACACATGATCCATTCTACTAAAATTGAATGACAATCAAAAGTACCATCAATTTGTCAAGTTTAGAGATACCGCCAACACCCTCAATTTTTGCATTCAATTTCACCAAAGAGCTCTTTTATTTAATATAATCAGTTCATTCCACACACAACTCACTAAATCAATCAACTCAAGATTACAAACAATGGATGTTGATTATAGTCAAGTCATGCCTACTCTAACTAATAGGTTTTAGATGACACTTGCCAATCATATCTACTTGTAATGAGAGAAGAGAGAAACAAAAAATAAGAGAAATAAAAGAGAAATAAGAGAAACATAAAAGAGAAACAAAAATCTTCATCTTTCAGGACTCTGATGCCCCAAAAGGAGCACCTTGTCTTTATTATATAGCAAAAAAATCCACTCAAAGAGAGCTACACCCTTGGATTAGATATAAAAATTGATGATATGTTAGCAAGCTCCACCCTTAGATTGGTTGCATGGATTGGTGACATGTCAATCCTTGTTCTATTTGGTTGGTCAAATAAGTTTGACTAGAGAAATCTTTGGAGAATCTTCTTATAAAAAGCTCAAAATAGCATGGATGAAGTACCATTGGAAAGCTCTTGACAAGACAAATAGAAGAGAGAGAAAGCAACAATTTTTCCCCTATAGATGAGATTGTTTATTTTTTGAGGCTCAATTCATCCATTTAGGCCTCCAAAATTGGCTCTAGAGTTTTCACGGTGTTTTTGGCCTCTGCCTTATTTAGTGAAAGTACTCTTTTGGTGACACCTCTATGTGATCTGTCTAGACCATCATATATAACCCTCGTCAAGATATTACCAAGCCAATTTCCACCTTTAGATAATATGTCTAGCTAATGGTATTACACTACCATAGCCAAATGCTTGATGGTTTAACATCAAAGAAGTAAGTTCTTTGGAGTTGCACATCTAAAGAATTGTATAGAAAGATTCTTCCTTTCCTCATTTGTGTGCAATTTCATGCCCATATAGAAACTGATGACAAAGAGAGATATATGTGTTACTCTTCTATCCTCATTCATGTCCTAACATACAATACTAACTCATTTGTAAAACATCTTTGATCAATTCATTGATCTTCATTTGCGGAGGAACTCAAAGAAGATGGCTAGGCTACTATTCAAGTAAGTTGTATGCTTTGACTTGAACCACTTCATTATTACCTCTACAATGGCTCTTTGAGCAAGGTCTTTGTTTTTTTATGTCTTATCATCCTTGAATGCTACTTTGATTTTGGCATCCATCTTTGCATTGGGGTGTGTCCATTGGGTCTCTAGAGTTGTTTCTATCCCTTATGGTGAGATTTTTGGTCCCAACACATCTTTCTAAATTTTTTTCACTCCAAGAAAAAATATTGCTCTTCAAATTATATGTCCTAGTATCTTGATTTTCACTAACCTCATGCAACATTGCATGGTTACTCAACTCTCAATTGCATAGCAAGAAAACTAAGTTTTGGCTATGGAGAATTCTTCTCTACAATGAACTGCCCCCTTATTCATGCTTGGGGATTTAAGGATGATCTTGGGTACCCTTCTATGCTACTTTGGCTTGAATGCCATGTTGCTTATCAAAAGACAAAGATTGCTACTTAGATTATCTAATAGCTATCCAATTAGTATCCAATAATTACAAACTCAAATACTCTCACTCTAAGTCTTTTCAAAGCAGTCAATCTTCCTTGCCAAAGGTGCAAGAATTCTTGCACAAAATAGGCTTGCAATTATCTAGCTCTAAAAAATAAAAACTTAATAACTAAATCTGATTTTAAAGGGTCGGTTTATTTGTTACAAGATTTTGGTAGATGTATCTTGGGTGAGCAGTCATAAATTCACACATGTAACTGTCTTGATGCAATCAAAAGGTTATTTATAAATTATTGTTCTTTTCCCATATAAAGACACATTGAAGTTGACATAAATCCATTTTTATTGATGAAATCCCAAGCCAAAGATGTTCTTTGGTCGAGAGTATTCCCATGCTAAAGAATAATAGAACCAAATGTCTTTCAAGTTGAAGTGTTTCTAAGCCAAAGGTGTTTGGGTCAAAGGTTGGTGGCGGCAAAGGCCTTCATCCTTATACTTCTTTGGTGCAGACCCTTCTTTCATCCTACCCTTTTGTGCTCATTCCTTCTTCATCTTTTTTTTTCTTTTTGCTTTGGGTGGTTTTCTATGTATATCACAAGTAAATGGTACAAGACCATCTTCCATCCTTAGTAAACCCTCTAACATATTAAAAGGTTTTACTTTTGGAAGTTAAAGGAGGCTTGTGGCTATGAGATATGTCCCATACATGTTTTTGCTGGACCTCACAAAAAAGTATGCTCCTATTTATGAATGGTCTATTGTCACGCCATTTGTAGTTCCGCATCTAGCTGCTCGGACACTAGAGTTCCAGTGATAGTAGTTAGAGTTATTTCAGCAGTTTCTCAGGGACTACTTTCCAACAGTCAGATTTGGTGTTTGGGGTACTGACTTCACGGTGGGGCCCACCATCACTTTGCACCATTCGCACCGTCGAGTGTGCCATCAGCGGGACCGTTAGGGTTTCAATGCTAGCTCGAGTCCAAGGGGTATAGTTTTGAAGTGAGCTCCAGAGAGCTCACTTCTCTGATGTTGAGCCTTCGAGGTCCTGGCTATGGTGGACAGAGGCCGGCGAGCGTCACTTGGATTCTCTATGCTTGAGTGGGTGTGGCTTGACTGTAATCAGTGTCCAATTGTTGGCAGTTTATAGAGTGACAAATCAAGTACTGATCTGAGTTGAGTTGAGTTGAAAGTGTTAAGCAATCTGATTACATCAGAGAAGTGAAGTAAGGGGGAAATCGGGTGCAGGAACGTTGAGTGTTGGTGGTATCTCCAAGCTCGGTGGATCGTGGTAGCTCGATTCAAGTTCTGTGTTTCCCTAGTGTGCAGAAGCTCATTCAAGTGATTCAGATTTGGCAGTTAGGCGGACAATGTGCGGAAGCGCTGGTCAAATTTTGAGCAAAGAAGGAGCAATTTTTGAGCAAGTTGCCCTTCCCCTAGTGTAGTTATCTTAGTTAGAGTTACATTAGTGGGTGGTGTTTAGTTGGTGTTGGCACGTGGTGGTGTTGGCACTTGGTGGGGTACTTGCGGTTGCGACTTGCGGTTGCAATTGGTGGTTCGGGTTTGCTGGTGTGGTTACTTTGTCACGACATGAGTTCTTTGGAGATTCCAGAGGAGTTAGCCCTGCAATACACAGTGGGTTTACTCAGAGTGGTGCTCGGTATTAGCCTGTATCTCAGGTCCCAGTGAGGGAGGAGATTGACTCTGAGTTGGAGTTCGACACTGGAGCTGATTCAATTGAGAGTGCACTTGGTGTGTTCGCACCGTTGTTGTGGAACATGGACAAGATTTATGGGGCCTTCAAAGGCCCTAAGCATTACTCTGGTACAGTGGGTACCATTGAGTTGGATGTCTTCATCCAAGAGTTTGATAGTTGGTGTCATCTGCAGTAGATGAGAAACCTAAGGGGTTGTTTTAGCATCTGGAGGGTCCACCGATGGATGATTACCATGAGTTCAGGAGAGCTCATTTGGAAGAGATTGAGTTATGGAGACAGTATTGGTCTCCACACTATGTCTCCATCACTTTAGGCTCGGTGGCCAGGAGTAGATCGGCTATACCCACAAGTTCTAGCTCAAGTAGTGTCGGTGGAGCTAGTGGAGGTGCACTAGCTAGAGATAGTGCTACTACGAGTAGAGGTACCGCTGCAGGAGGTGGGGTGGTACCGGGGTTTAACCCCATGGTGGAGTTCTTCCTAGGTTTGAGGCAGAACTACCAGGGAGTGTGGACTGACAAGCTGAGGAGCTTGCAGGAGTTCCAACGGAAGGCTAAAGAGAGCCTACGCGAGGCATACACTCGCATGAGGCGGCTAATCAGTTTCACTCAGGGGGTTACTAAGGCCCAGGCAGTCCAGTTTTGGTATGGGATACTAGACAGGGAGTTGCGACGTAGAGTTTGTGATGCTACGTTGTTGCAGGCTACTTTGCCCACTTTGGTAGTAGTCTTTGGTTTGGCTGAGCGTATTGAGCTCAATATGGTGGAGGAGAGAGTGGTGACATCTGGATTTGGTAGAGAGACCTCATCCACAGCTGTGACTTCTTCTAGAGTGCAGCAGAGTGCACCACACCCAGTTGGTTTTTGAGGACAGGGTGGACAGCCCAGATCCTATGGAGCGAGTGGAAGGCCTAGTGGAGTTAGACCCTTACCCTCATTTTTGGGTCAGCAGCAACCAGTGAGTGGTGGTGTTGCTTGTTGGACTTGTGGTGGACCTCACCATAGGAGAGAGTGTACTCAGGGCAGCGGACCTGATACCTCTGGTGCATCATAGCCAGCACAAAGGCAATGTGAGCATTGCCACAGATTTGGTCACACTAGTGACCGGTGTTTTGACCTACACCCGGAGTTACGGAGTGGTAAGGCTACTATAACAGGTAGTAGAGGAGCTCCAGTTCATGGAGGACGAGGTGGTGGTAGAGGATCTACACCTAGTAGGAGTGCAGTACCTGCCCTTACTTCTGATACAGCTATGGCTACTCGGATTGAGCAGTTGGAGCAGAGATTGGCTAGTATAGCTATTGCTCAGAGGAGATCAGATTTGAATGTTGAGGCTTCTACCTCATATGTTGGTGATAGAGATGCTTTGGACTTCATGTGTGGAGCAGCACAGGTGGATGCATCTGCAGCAGTGACTAGGAGTGCAGTACGTGCTCCAGAGCCTAGAGGAGCATCAGTGGAGTTGGACCCACAAAGAAGAGAGGTTGGGAGACAGGTCAGACTTCCCCAGTCTTGCACGCTATCTGAGGCATTACAGACGACATCCATGGTTCCTAGACGTCCTAGTGCAGGTGTGGTAGGTGGTGATGGAGTACCTGATGGAGTACCTGCTAGTCAGCCACCTGCTACTACACAGACTGAGTCTAGCATGATGTTGGGGGCGGCTCAGCTGATTATGCGGCATCCTTTATTTTCAGCCAGTGACATGTTTACATTGGGAGTTGACCCAACCCCAGTGTTTCGGTTGGCTGCCACGTTGTGTGAGAGTAGGGATGGTGCAGTTCCTAATACTAGAGAAGAGGTGGTTGGTAGTGGAGCTGACTTGGTTGAGGAGCATGGGATCCGTTCAGCGACCTTTAGTTTATGGCAGGCAGCAACGGCTAGACTGGAGGAGTTGCCAGCTAGACCGGCCTTTGAGAGAGCGCGGTTTACACCTGGTGTTATCCTATTGGATAACCAGAGGGGGATTTTTTGTTTGGTGGGACCTTCAGGGAAGGTCTATACACCATAGAGAGTCTTGTTAGACTCTGGTGCGCAGCCCCTTATGTTGGAGAAGGCTGCAGTTGTCGGTCTGGAGTAACGGAAGACCGATGTGGAGAGGTGTCCATTTCAGATCCAGACATCTCTAGGTGGTGGTTCAACACAGTACATCACACGTGGGGAGCTTGTTGTCCAGGTTCAGCCTGGTCATCCGACTGATAACTTGGTGGTGAGAGCTCAGGCTATTGCAACGATAGTTGAGTCATATGATGTGCTAGTTGGGGGAGCAGTGTTATACCCTATGGGTTTCAACATTGACTATTGGGAGGAGACAGCCTCTTATAGACCTGGTTGGCAGTCTGGTGAGGGACGGATATATCGCCTACCAGTACGCTTCAGTTGTGGCAGTCTTGGCTCACTACAGTCCGGGACCATGGCAACATCAGTTTTAGCTTTCAGCGGTGCAGTTACTTGGCCTAGTGACTTGTTGGAGGGGAACGCTCATGCAGAGGATACTCCAGTACCAGAGGAGATCACTTGGCTTTGGAGTACGAGTGGGATTGTTCCATCCACCTTGGATGTTCCATTGTGGAGTTCAGAGGAGGCATTGCAGCAGCATGCAGATCAGTTGGTGCAACACGCTTGGAGTGGAGCCTTTGTACCATCAGGAGATGAGTGTGAGGATGAGCCTCCAGAGGTGATTGCTTTGACACCTCTGGATACCACACTCATTGCTTGGTAGTATCCAGTAGAGGGGATATGCTTATTGGAGTTGTTTGGTGGGATTAGCATCGGACTAGCTGCGGTGTTACAGGTAGGTATACAAGTACAGAGGTACTTGTATGTAGAGAGAGATGAGACTGCTAGGCGAGTCTCTCTACATCATGTGGCACACTTGGTCTATCGGTATCCAGAGTTATTACCGATGTCAACAGTTAGAGGTTACCAGAAGGCCTTACCAGGAGACATTTCCTTACTGGGGGCGCATGACCTAGAGAGACATGGGCCTATTCACTTGGTGATTTCTGGATGGCCATATCAGGGACATACACGTGCGGACCGCGGTTTGGGTCTTCAGGATCCTTGTTCTGGTGTGTTTTGGGAGATGTTACGGATACTACAACATCTCTAGGTTCATCAGTCTGTTTCTCCCGCTTACCTTTTGGAGAACGTTCCATTGATGGGTGATTCTTGCACTAGAGTGGTGGCGAGTACACATCAGGTCCATTCTTGGATGGGACCTACTGTATTGTTAGATGCAGCCAGAGTGGGATCACGGGCTCATCGTCTTCATCTTTGGTGGACAAACCTCTTACCCAGAGAGGTTCTACAGCGTGCTTATGATGGGATTCAGCAACTGGACCACATTCTTGTTGATGATATCTTGGATGTTGGGCGTCAGTCTCAGACAGTGGTAGTGGCTGATAGGTCACCTATGGCAGTAGTGAACCTAGTTGGACAGCCTAGAGCTGCATTTCCCACACTCATGAGTTTCCCAGGCTCTCATGCTTTTTGAGAGGGAGGACCTAGACTTGTTTGGGACTCACAGTTACAGCAATTGGTGGAGCCCAATGCTGATGAGAGAGAGCGGGTGATGGGTTTTTGCACCGATATTACCGCTGTTCTAGCAGTGTCAGAGGCATCTAGGCGTCAGGTGTTAGGTCAGGCTATGGACCTGAACTATTTGACCTGGATTGTGAGCCTTGGCTTGGCAGAGCAGCGTAGGATGCGCTTGATAGGCATTACCACTTGGACACTTGTGAGCCCTGTGCCTATCGAGACGATTCAAGCACATGCAGGGGGCGATGGACCAAGTGGACAGGGTATTCTTGGGACACATCTAGTAGCTACTAGGGAGAGTGGTCTACTTGGAGTCCATCCAGGTGAGCGTGGGCTACTTGGATTACACCCTTGGTCCACATGGGATGCAGCCAGAGGACGTGTGGAGCTTGCAGCCAGAGTGGAGGGAGTTTTTCATAAAGAGGTTGGGACCTCTAGTGGTCGGGAGCATGGCACTATTGCTCCCAAGGGCCCAGTGTAGCAGTCAGTCAGTACGTCTTCCACTCCTACTACAGTTACAGAGGATACTTGGGAGCCAAATCTTGGACCCAAGCTTACTGGAGAGGAAAGATGGAGGGTTTGGAGGTTCTTGAGGAGTCACACGAGTTGTTTTGCCTTCAGTATGAAGGATTTTGGTGCTCTGAAGGGACCTGGTATACGGATTGAGCTGACTAGCAACACACTAGTTTTCCGATGTCCTTATCGATATAGTGAGATAGAGAGGACATTGATTTAGAGCCGGAGTAGTGACCTTTTTGAGGCTGGCTTGGTAGAGATTTCACATGGAGAGTATGCATCAGCGACAGCGATGCCAGCCAAGAAGGATATGCATGGCAACTATACAGATAGGCGGATGTGTGGAGATTACCGTCCTATCAACCGACAGACTAGGTCTGATCGGTATGCCATGCCTACACCGGAGGAGAATTTTGATGCGATTGGGCATGCAAAGGTCTTCAGTACTTTGGATCTTCGAGCGGGATATCATCAGTTGCCAATTAGGGAGGAGGATAAGTCCAAGACAGCATTTTGGGCTATTGATCCTCACGGCAAGGATGTGTTATATCAGTGGAGGTTCTTACCATTTGGGTTGAAGAATGCTCCTGCTGAGTTCCAAAGGGTCATGGATAGGATCCTAGCTGGATTGGATTTTGCTTGGTGCTATATTGATGACATTTTGGTTTATAGCACTACTGTGGAGGAGCATGAGAGATAGTTGTTGGAGGTGTTTGAGAGGTTGAGATCTCATGGACTCAAATTACATCCTGGGAAGTGTAGGTTCTTCCACGAGCAGGTTGAGTATTTGGGTCACACTATCTACTCCGGAGGACTTGGTGTTCAGCAGACCAAGGTGGAGGCTATTGCACGTATTCCTCGGCCTACGGATGTGAGCAGAGTGCGAGCATTCCTTGGGTTGGTGAACTTCTATCACCGCTATGTTAGAGGATTTAGGGCCATTGCCAAGGCCTTGACAAAGCTGCCCAAGCTTACACAAGAGTGGTATTGGGGAGATGAGCAGGAGAGAGCTTTTGTAGAGCTCAAGGAGAGGTTGACATCTACTCCTATTTTGAGGAGACCAATCAGAGGACGACCATTTCAGGTTCATACTGATTGGAGTATGTTGGGGCTTGGAGCGGTGCTCACCCAGCATGATGATGAGGGGAAGGAGTTTGTGGTGGCCTATGCTAGTCGCTCCAACAATTCAGCGGAGGCAAAGTATAGTTCATATGAGGGAGAGTGCTTGGCAACAGTTTGGGCAGTAGCACATTTCCGATGTTACCTATTTGGTAACCCCTTCACTCTCATCACTGATCATCAGCCGTTGAAGTGGTTGATGGAGTCCGACAAGCTTTCAGGGAAGCTTGCACGATGGGCTCTGATTTTACAAGAGTATGATTTCACGGTTGTTCACAGACCTGGAGTGGTGAACCGTGATGCAGATGGGTTGAGTAGAAACCCATGTCCCATCCAGCAGGATCAGACCGGAGCACGTTGGCATGGTGAGACAAATGAGGAGATGGTGCCAGGTTGGCATGCATCGGCCTTTCTGTGTATATTTGTAGAGGCTTTGGTGGTATCTCTCTCAGCGCATACAAGAGGAATTATTGAGGTCACATATCCAAAGAGTGAAGATATTGGTACAGTTCAGCAAGACATTCATGATGATGTCTTAGTGATGGACTATCTTTGCACTAGTGCTGTGGGTGGCACAATTGGGTCCAAGGAGAGAGACCGTGTCCTTCAACGAGCCAGATGGTTCAGATTGGAGGGTAGACACGTTTTGCGTGTATGGGAGGATGGTAGAGTGCGAGTAGTACCACTTCCATCTTAGAGACCACAGTTGGTCCGTCATGCTCATGAGGAGCTAGGACATTTTGGAGTAAAGTGTACGTATAGCTTACTTCAGAGTCATTATTGGTGGTGCGGTATGCAGACCGAGGTACAGCAGTTTGTTGCCAAATGTGTGGTTTGTGACTGAGTTAGAGCATCATTCAATGCTCCTACGCCACAGTTACACCCATTACCTATCATGGGATTGGGTTACTGTTGGAGTTTGGACTTTACCGCTGACTGTGAGACATCATCGGTATGTTTTGGTGATGGTGGAGCACTTCTCCAAGTGGATTGAGTTGGTGGCACTTCCTGACAAGTCTAGTGAAGGGACAGCTTACTCGTTCCTAGATCGAGTTCTTAGTCATTTTGGTGCACCAGCTGAGGTTTTGACTGATCAGGGTATAGAGTTCTTGGGAGAGTTTCAGGTCTTGTGTGACAAGGCTTTGATTGATCATCGTACTACATCCTGAGATCACCCTGAGGCAGATGGCTTAGCAGAGAGAGTGGTTCAGACGGTGAAGAGAGGATTGCAAAAGTATGGTTTGCAAAGAGGCCACTTAGGAGATTGGGATCTCCAGTTACCTTGGTTGGCCATGGGCTATCGGTTCAGCCGGCAAGCCTCCTTAGCATCCTTCTCTCCATACTTTCTACTCTATGGACGAGATCCAGATTTACCTACAGCCATTCGTTGAGATGCTACTGTAGTTTTGGACTTGGATGACCCCGATGTATGGATGAGCGCATGTTCTCAGCGGGCAGAGATCTTTCGGAGAGTGATGCCGATGGCCTTTGAGAACTTGGCAATTGCTCAGCATAGAGATACTTTACGCTATGCTACCATTTGAGGAGGAGGTTATAGACCCTCAATCCGTCAATTTTATCCAGGCAACTATGTATATCTACAGCAGATAGCACCGACGACACTTGATGTTTCTACAGGCCGCACTATCTTGAGAGTGCGTGAGGTTTTGCCATCTAGAGTTCTTGTGTTAGAAGGACGTGATGGTGTTGTTTGGAAGGATCATGTGCGCAATTGTGCACCATGCCACCTCCCAAACATTGATGGTATTATGGACCCAAGCTTGGCACTTGTACGTGTAGGCTTGAGGTGTATGTTATGTGGCTCTTCTAGTGAGCTGCTACTATGTAAGTGTGTGATAGCTGTTCGAGAGGATGGCATATGGCATGTATGACTCCTCCCCTCACGGTGGTTCCTCAGGGATAGTGGTTATGTCCTAGATGTACTTGACCTATAGCTAGTTCATTCTTTATATGGTATAGATTGCAAACATACGACTAACGATGGGGCTCCATAGCACCCGGCCTCCTGATCTTTGCCCATTAGAGGGTATACCATATACTTAGAGTAGATGGCTATCTGGAGTTAGATGGACCTAACCGCCAGCTAGGGGGGCGATTGTGGCACTTTAGAGTCTATGTATGACTTATGTGTGAGTTTTGCTTCTATAGTGTATGATGTTGACAGCGATGTATGTTGTGTAGCGATGTATATACGCACGACAGCTGTCACACCATTTGTAGTTCCGCATCTAGCTGCTCGGACACTGGAGTTCTAGTGATAGTAGTTAGAGTTATTTCAGCAGTTTCTCAGGGACTACTTTCCGACAGTCAGATTTGGTGTTTGGGGTACAGACTTCACGGTGGGGCCCACTGTCACTTTGCACCGTTCACACCGTCAAGTGTGCCGTCAGCGGGACCATTAGGGTTTCAGTGCTAGCTCAAGTCCAGGGAGGTATAGTTTCGAAGTGAGCTCCAGAGAGCTCACTTCTCTGATGTTGAGCCTTCAAGTTCCTGGCTATGGTGGACAGAGGCCGGCGAGCATCACCTGGATTCTCTATGCTTGAGTGGGTGTGGCTTGACTGTAATCAGTGCCCAGTTGTTGGTAGTTTATAGAGTGACAGATCAAGTACTGATCTGAGTTGAGTTGAGTTGAAAGTGTTAAGCAATCTGATTATTGTGGCACTTTAGAGTCTATGTATGACTTATGTGTGAGTTGTGCTTCTATAGTGTATGATGTTGAAAGCAATGTATGTTGTGTAGCGATGTATATACGCACGACACTATAAAGATTGATTACAAGCTATAGTAGGTATTTACAAGCCATCTCAAAAAGGGGAGTTTGACTTGAACATATGACTTATGGGATGTCAAAGTGGTTGATTCTTAATGAGTTAAACTAAGATTCTTGAATGTAGACCTTTCTAGATATGTCATGTGTCATCAAAGCACAAATGGAGTTCAAAAAATTTTGTAATTCAAAGGCCAAACCCAACTTGAGTGACTCAATACTCAATACTCAATGAAAATTGAAATTGGTTTTTGGGGCCAAGTACAATATTTTGTTAGTCTAGATTTAATTCCAAGGCCATTGTGGAGAAATGCATGGTACTTTTATTTGGAAAACTCATAATGCATTGTATTTTAGAAGCACATTTTGAAATTGCAATTGAAAATGAAAAATTGTGATTGCATATCCATCGGGATGGCTTATTTTGACCATCTTCCCAATCTCCCTCCCAAAGATATAGCAGGGATTGATATTTTTCTTCTTAGTCTTGAGAATTATACTGCAAAATCCAGTTCTATACTTAGGTTAGGATTCCAAGAACTCTTGAAAATGGTTTATTATGGGCCCATTGTGCCTTTTAATACTCTTGTGAGTAAGGTAAAGCAAAATGTAATGCTCTTAGTATTAGCACATTTAGTGGAGGAAAATGTGAGAAAGATAGATTCCAAATGGTTTCATATCATTAAAATCATCTTCTTGATGATTTGGAGGATCATTTTAAACACATCACATGGTGGCAATGGTGAAAAAACCCATTCAAGAGAACAAGTATGGAACAAGTATGAGTCCTACAAAAGATTCACTTATAAGGAGATAAAACATGGATAGACCACTATAGAAGACAAGTGAAACCACTTTTACTCTTATTTCTTTTGAATGGATGCTTTGTTTGGATGAAGAATGAATATCTCTCCCGTTATGATTGTAAGTTTGGATGAAGAATGGATATCTCTCCCCTTATGATTGTAAGTTTGGGAATGAGTAGTGAGTGTAACCTTATCAAATTTTCCAATAGAGAGGATGAATTAGTTTACTAACACCCATTGACAAAGAGGATAAAATTAATCAAGGTGCACTTGAGGAGTCAGAAGGGATGTGAAGAGAAGACACTCCTTTATTTGGTACTTCACAAGTGTTTCCTATTAGGAATTTAATTCCAATGATCATCTTGAGTACACAAGAGAGTCCTTTCAAATTTGGTCCACAAAAATTTGCAAGAAGTGAAGCACTTGTACTTCACATAGAAGGTGATTTGTAGACTCCAATCACTTGAAAGAACAAAAGAGGATCGGAAGAGACCTCAATAGCAAAAGAGGAGATATCACGTGTATTTGAGGAGATACTCATAGAAGAGAGATAGATGAGATAAAGGAGGGGACTCAAGTGTCAAAGAAGGAGAGAGACCATGAACCATCCCACAAGGAGAGGAAGTTCTATAAGGTAAATGCAATGAGTTTCTCAATGTTGAACACATTTGCTCAAGATATGGCAGGTCACATGAAATTGAAGTTTGAAGCAATACATAGAGGTGTAAATTGGTTTAAATCAAAGCCCAAAAATAGCTAAATAAAAAATTTGAATGTGAAGGTAGATACAAAGGACAGAAAGAAGGCAAAAAAGTTTAAATTCAAGGAAAGGCTTTCAAATTAAAGCAAGAATCTAAGATGACACTAGAATTAGCACAGGCAAGGAAAATCCTTGATGAAATTAAAAGCATTATACTCATCTTTTATTAGATTGATGAAATTTGTTGCACTATGTGTAGTAACCACACTATCCCTAAATACCCTATTGATTGGAAAGAAAATTTGATTGACTATGATAGAAAATCATTGTTGTAAGTTGATGAATTTTAATAAAGTTGTGATGTTTTATCCATTCTTGTGAAGGGAGTTTTAGGGCAGAATTGCATGTTTCACGGTGGATTTTCTTACTTTGGGATACAATTGCTTGCTTGTTTCATAAAGGAAATGGATGATCCACTTTTTCAAGGTGGAGTTGCTTGCAAAGAATTGTCAATTTTAGCTCATGTATGGATTTGCTAGCAAAATTCTTATTTACTCACATGCAAGATGGGTCTGATTGTTTGATTTAAATCCCACTTTCCTTTGGTTGGAGTAGGTTTTCTCATGCAAATTTGGATCCACTCATGAATGTTTGGATCTGCTGCTTGCAAGATATGTTTGATCTTGTGCTATGGGTCCCCTCCTATATGCTTGGAATAGATTCATTTGCATTTATTTGGATTTGCTCACTTACTATATAGGTTTGATCATTTGTGATTTGGGTCCACTCACATTTGGTTGGATTTTCTTGCCTTACTTTAGAAGCCTCATACTTATATCATAGAAGGAAGTAGAAAGGTAATCATAGTATGCCTCCATAAAATTTCAGACTTGCTACTTTGGCCTAGTGATATTGATAGATGAGAGCAAAAGCCATTTTAGGAATAATTTTGAATAGAACTCATGAACTACACATGAAAGGTGGACAAGATAGTACATGTGACATTATCAATGCCTCACAAAATTTCAAAGTAGCCTAGAAAGTATCAGTACCCCCATACCAATGTTTTGCTAAAAGACTTACAAGAGCCAAGGCATCTACCACAGTGATATTAAAACATGAGAGCAAAAGCCATCCAAAGAACATAAGGGCCAACTCAATAAATACATATGAGGTGCAAGTAGAAATGTAAACAAGATATTGAGAAATTAGGACAAATGCCATTCAAGGAACAAGAGATCTAGAATGCAAAAATGAGATGCATGATATGTAGTATACCAAATGTGCAAGATAAAGTTAGTATATAATCAAGAAAGGAGATGAAAAGAAAAAGGCAACCGTGTAGGAAAAATGAAGGATGGGAAGACTCCATCAAGCCGTACAAGGGAGAGACAAAAAAGGTAACATGGGGCTAAGCCTCAATAGAGTCTCTTTGAGAATAAGAAAGGAGATGAAATAGAAACAACTGACATGATGTAAGAAAAAGTAGATGTCATTTCAAAAAAATTATAGATCAACACTTGTAAACTAATATATTTATGATTTCCATTTCTTTGATGCATGAGCATGCATCATAGAAATGGTATTAAAAAAATAGTGCATGTAGAGGAAAAATCTTAATGGAGAAACAATGACCTGACAAGCTAGACAAGAAAGATAAAGTTAATCCAAAGTCATGAATTGTGTAGAAGCTAGGAAATTGATAGTTGAGGAAGACAATAGAGTCATACAGAACAAAAGTATGAGAACATAGAGAATGAGTGCAATAGAATGAAGCATTAGAGGATTGGATAGAGTATATTGCAGTATGTGTTATGAACACATGAGTCCTAAATATAGTAAAGAAGTTGAAGGAAGAAGAAGGTGGTTAGAATAAACCTCCTTGCAAGCACTTACAACTTGATCAATGCTTATTAGTGCCAAATTAGATGAGAAAATGTAAACAAGATATGCAGAAATTGAGATGAGTAATTAAATCCATAAAGGAGATGAAGTGAATGTAATAGATGAAATCTTAGGCTAAGCACAAATGAACAAAGGTGATATTTCTTTATCAATAGTAGTAGAGAACTAATATACATCATGTAATCAATAAATGCTAAGTAGAGCATGTAGTAAAATAGAGGATATGTAATTGAAGACCACCAATAAGAAAAACTTTAAAGATCATGGGCAATGAACTTGGAAGACTTTGCAAATATCATGGGTAGAAACCATAAAAAAAATCAACAAATGTAGAGTGGAGTAAAGTGGCATTTGGCCTAGTGATTCTTTTGGGATGATGCAAGGAATAAACATGGTTTTTGTTGTTCTATAGATAGATGATGCAAGAATAAACATGGTAGAATTGCTCATACCCTCTCTAGGTAGAGACTCCCAACTGATCCTCTCACTATCATCAGTTTGAGTTAGAGTGACCTGCCCAGTATCATCCATCTAATTCATCTGATTGACTTGTAGTAAATCATCCATTTGAGTCATCTAGCAAACTCTCCCTCCATCATCAGTTTGAGTCATCATCATCACCATCCCTAAATCATAAGTTTAAGTCTGACTTGTGACTATGTCTAAAACCATCTTCAACTCACCAAGAATAATTTAATTTTGTCCTAACTCAGCCCAAGGCCTCTCCAACCTCTCACTCTCAAGAGTCAACTCTTGTTGGTATAACTCTTCTTGACTCCCTAAAACCTTGACTATAGTCTTTGAGCCAAGCCACCTTTATGTCTAACTCTACCAATCTATCCACTCTTGCTCTTGCATCCCTAGTAAAAGTCACATATAACTCTTCCTACTCTATTAGAGCATGCTCTTGGGCAATAAAAATTCTCTTTCTCATATGTATATCTCTCAAGCATGCTTCTCTCATTGAGTAGTCACTCTGTTTCTCTAATATGTCCTATGCCAATGCATGTTCCCTCTCATTGAGAAGATGCTTTTTCATTGATTTTTCCTATTTATGAGTATGCTCTCTCTCATAGAGTAAATGCTCCTTATCTCTGAAGTCAGAATCTAAGACTGAATCCTTGTCCATCCTATCCAACCTATCTCTAAAAGGATGAAACTAGGAGAGGGGTGTCAAGAAACTTGCAGCACACACAAGAGAGAGAATAGGGATAAACCAAGAGAATAATCTTGGTAGGTACTGCTCCCTAGTATATATATACAGGTATGAGAACAAAGCAGTACCCAAAAAGTAGGGTAGGCCAAGAACCTAGTGTGCCACATAGGTGGTGGCTTTCTAACTAACTCTTTAACAAGTGTACTAAGTGTGAATGCAATGCTATACAAGTGTAGTCTAATCAAGAACTGGTTCAAACCTATAAAGAGCTTGGAATCTCAACACTCCTCCTCAAGCTCCTATCAATGCACTATACACCTAATTGATCTTGAAACACATCAAATGTGTCTCTAGGTAATGCTTTTGTAAAGATGTCAACTACTTGCTCATTTGTACCTAGAAATATGAGCTCTATCTCACTTTCTAGTACCTTCTTTCTAATGAAGTGATGTTGCACCTCAATATGTTTTGCCCTAGCATGGAATACAAGATTACTAGCAAGTCTTATACTACTCTTGTTATCCGCATAGATAAAAATTGCACTTAAGATGCATACATCAATGTTAGCAATTAACCTCTAAAGCCAAAACAACCTCACATGTAGTGTTAGTTGCATCTTTGTACTCTACCTTGCAAGAAGATAAGGAAACTATAGCTTGCTTCTTTGAGGATCAGCTAATAGTTGCACTTCCCAAGTTGAAAGCATAGCCAGATATGGACAACTTGTCCAAAGTACTCCCTACCCAATTTATGTCTATAAATTCACACAATTTCACACTCTCTATAGCTACAAAATAAAGTTCAAACTATATAGTGAACTTCACATACCGCATAATTCTCCAAACTGCATCAAGATGTGACTTCCAAGAAGACTTTATGAATTGACTCACAAGTCCAAAAATATGGCTCAAGTTTGGCCTAATGATAGTGAGGTAGATCAAACTCCCCATTATCCATCTTTACATAATAGGATCTTCAAGTAGCTCCTCTTCAGTAAGACTCAACTTTAAACTCTATTCTAAGGGTGTGGAGATCAACTTGCATGTTATTATACCATACTTGGCAAGGATATAAATATCATACTATCACTACAACAACCACATAGCTTCACCATCCTTGATGAACTTAAGTACAAGAAAGTATCTTAACTCCCCCAAGACCTTCATCTTGAACTCATCATGCAACCTATGCTTAATTTGTTGAATCTGCTTTTCACAACTCCCACTCAATATCAAATCATCCACATAGACTGTAATGATAATGAAATAGCCTGATGTACTAAACACATAGAATGAGGAATCTGAATCACACACTTTGAACCCAAGTTCCTCCAAAACACTAGTGATTTTACTAAACTAAGCTCTAGGAGCTTGCTTGAGTCTATAACAAAGAGATGGGTTTAGACTCTGGTCTTTACCTTACTTTGCCTGACCATGGATATTGCAAATTTGAAGCTTTACTCCACTCCCTTCAATGGTGGATTCTATTTGCTGATCAATATGCTCCTCCTTTGCAAGCAATCAAGGAGGAAGAAGAGGCTTTGGTGGCACATACCAAGCCTTACGCTCATCAAACACAACATCCTAAGACACATACAATGTCTATGTAGAGGGATCATAACATCTATAGCCCTTTGCCTGGAGATCATAGCCTAAGAATACACTATGCATAGCTTTGGGATTGAGCTTGCTACACTTCTCATCTAGAATGTGCACAAAGCACACACAACCAAGAATTTTTAGGTGTTTTAGGTTAGGCTTAGTGTTTGTAAACACCTTCATATGAGTGCAAGAAGGAATTGCTACGGATGGACATCTATTCATCAGGTAAACTGCACATGCAACAACTTTTGCCCAATAGATTTAGGCATATGAGTCTTGTTTAGCATAACTTGTAGAGCCTTTGCTATATGAAAATTCTTGGATTTTGCAACTCCATTCTACTATGGACAATAACTACAGCTTTGTTGGCATTGGATGCCATGATGTTGCAAAGACATTGTGAATTCTGTGGATAGATATTTACTTCCTCCATCTGACCTGAAATAAAGGATATGGTGTCTAGATTGCTTCTCTACCAGGGTCTTACAGGTTTGGAAAACAGCAAATACCTTAGATTTTCACTTCAAGACATACATCCGTGTGAATCTGGAGAAATCATCTATCAAGGACATAAAGTACTAAGAATCATTCAAGCTAGATGTCAAAGTTGTCCATACATCACTATGCACCAACTCAGGTAGTTTGATAACATGTTGTCCTTGGTGATTGAAGGGCTACCTAGCCTATTTTCTGAATTGACAAGTAGGACATATCTCTACACTATCACTACATATAAATTGTGGATACTTGTAACTTCATTAGTGTTTGGCAAATTCTTCAAATCTTGGAATTCATGTGGCCAAGAAGCTTATGCCAAATCTGCATATTAGTCACCTATGATCCACTCTATCCGTACATTGCTGCCTGAATTTGAGACATTGTGATGTCTAATTTGAACAACCTACCACATCTAGTCCTGGTAGCTATCATTGTCTTCATAGCTATACTTTGAATCACACAACCATTAGGATTTTTCAAAACCTAATACATGACTCTACCAATTGGCTTATTGAGACAAGATTGCAATTGATGGTTGGTACAAAGAGAACATTGCATAATGCTTAGATCTTAGAATTTGAGGTAGTAACATCTACTTTACCCTTATGAGTGATTTTATATGTTGGGTGTTATTACCTATAACAACAATAGTAGGATGTTGAATTGGTTCAAGATGATTGAACCAATCTTGATGGGTTTTCATGTGATTGCTTGCTCCAGAATAAATGTACCACTTTTCAACATGCTGCACCATAGCTCACATGATATAAGTCATTGTCAATAGATCTCTTCTTTGAGATCATTGCAATTGTCAAAATCATAAGGTGTGAAATTTTTTTGAGCAACATAGCCTTAACTAGTATTATGATGTTGTTGTTGTCACCACTTGCAACAATCACAAGCATAGCGGCCTTTTGCACCACAATGATTACATCACTTAGGGAGAATGTAGCCTCTACTCTTGTTTAAATCTTGTCTTTATTGTAGTTGGACCATTTCATGGGCTTGGTAACAATTTGGAGGTTGATATTGATGTCCACAAACACCTTTGCCATTACCATTGTGGTGAAAACTCCCAAGTCCAAAAATACATCCATAGCCTTTACCTTTTCTCACATCTTCATACACAGCCTGATCTTATTGTTGAAAATTTGGTTGACCATTGGTTTCTATCAATTGCATTTCTTCACTTACCAACAAGGAGATCAGATCTTGAAATGAAGGAAAAGTCTCATGCACAATTATAAACATCTGAAAAGATTGGTAATCAAGACCCAATCCTTGTAAAGTAATCATGGTCAAATTATCAACATCTATTATGACTCCAATGCTGCCAAGTTGGTCAACAATACCCCTTATGGAAAAAATGTACTTGTTCAGTAATTATAACCCCTTCTTGACAACATTAAGCTTCTATTTCAATTCCAACTTGTATGCCTTGGTAGATGTCTCAAACACCTTCTCAAATCACCTACCATGCACCTTGTGATGTCTTTGGCATCTTAAACATAGTCATAGTTAGAGGCACAAATAGAATCATAAGGTAATGCAAGACTTTGGTTGGGTCACTTCTTCCATTTTCTAACCTCTAGGCTCTTATCATCTCCTTCTAGTTTCATCTCCTCCCTTATGACAATCTCCCATAGTTCTTGTTCCATAAGGAAATAAGTTATGTGTAGTTTCTATATAGCTTAATTGCCCTTGTGAAGCTTCCCGTCTATTATGGAGCTTGCATTGAATTTAGCCATGGTTGATATGTCCTCAAAAAATGAAATTAATGACTCAATTATCTACTTCAATAGAGCATAACCCCTTCACTCATAATGACAACTTTGCACCACTCTGAATGCACAAGTCTAACCCTAAAAGAAGACAAGAAGGTCAAGAATCTATCACAAAATGTAGAAAAAACACCCATTTGAAGAGCAATGGACAGAAAAAAGACCTTAGCAACAATGATCAAAGGCAAAACATGCCAAGAAACATGAAAAAAATCAGGGATTTAAGAGTTTGAAGGCAAAAATCATAGTCATCCCTTAAAATGTAAAAAAAAAATTCCCCAATTTTCCTAGGCTGGAGGTCCTCACCCTTACCGCTATTATTAATTCCTACACAAGGAATCTAGGGAAGTTCCATTTGAAAGATATTGACCTTTGAAGAAACAATCATCAAGGTCTCCAATTGCACCAAAACTTGGTAGGCGACTAAATTCAAGCCTTCTAATCAAGATAGCCCCAAAGTGGGTGGGTGATGTCATTTTGGTCAAAAAACATCATCTTGGCCCTCAAAACCACAATGGAAGTTTTGGCAACATGGACTACTGGCATCTTTCTTTGCCATTGTCTAGCTAATGGAACTTTGACTTTAGTTGCACATCTTGCTATTGCACCACATCAAGGAAAATTGTCTCCAAGTTGCACTTTTCATGCTCATCTTGCACCAACCTTCATGTAGGGCACTCCATGCTCTCTATTGCTCTGATACCATGTCAAGAAATTTTCAGTACACAAGAGAGAAAGAGAGAGAGAGAAAGAAAGAATGTGGATAAACCAAGAGAATAATATAGGTAGGCAGTGTCCTCTAGTATATATATAGGTTTGAAAACAAAGTGCTACCCATAAAGTAGGGTAGGCCAAGAACCTAGTGTGCCACATAGGCAGTGGCTTTCTAACTAACTTTGTAATAAGTGTACTAAGTATGAATGCAATGCCACACAAGTTTAGTCTAAAGGGGAACTAATTCCCACCTATAGAGAGCTTGAAGTCTCAACAAGGGAATCCTTTAATGGCTCAACATCCGAAAGGGGGAAGCCTAGGAAGGATCATGGGAGAAAGAGTCATGCAAAGGATGGGTATGGGAACTACTTCCAACCTCAAGACCTATGCACAAATATATTCATGGCTGGAATTAGCATTTCCATAATGAAACACTCAAAGTAGAGAAAGCATATAAGGTGTTTTATTATAAACAATAAAAAGGATAGGTATAGGAACTACTCCCAACCTCAAGACCTTAGCACAATTTATTCAGTACTAGAATTAACATTCCCATAATGAAACACTCAAAGTAGAGAAAGCATATAGGGTGTTTTATTATAAAAAATGGTGAAGTGTTACAAAGAAGAACACAACATGTTCCTATGAAAGCATCCAACTATAAATGTCACTCATCTTCCTCTTGGTGATGGTTACCACCTCCTTCTTGGGATCTTTCTGCCAAATCATGGATATAGATAAACTCACCTCTAGGTTGATTGTATGTGACCCTGTCCTCGTTCATAAGACCTTCTCAAAGAAAAATATGTCAAGAATTGACCTAAAAAGCTCATCTTGTACCGCCCACAATCTAGATGCCTCAATTGCTTCTACAAGTATAGTAACTCACCCTCAACAAGTAACAGAAGCTCCACCCAATCATAGTTCCCACTAGCACATAACAACTTTGTGGTCATATTGAGAATGGAATATCTATTGTACCACCTTTGGCCTCCTAGTGCAGATAATAAGCAAATTGAGCATCTAAAATAATGCTCTCCATGTTGGTGCATCTGGATAGATGCTTTGTCAAGCAAGATATCTCTTGGTGGTGAAGTATCTCATTGGAAACCACTACTATCAGCTTATGTCAACATATCTTATTTCTAATGTAACACTCCTGGCCAAAGAAAATGCATCTTATATACCTCCAATCATCAAAGTAAAAGGTATGTCATGTACCATATTCACGTGGGTGACCTTACCCCATGTGTGTGCAAACTTTATGCACAAAGAAATTGGGACAAAATTATACAAATTGCAAAGAATATCAAACAAAAGTAGATGGAATTGTTCATAGAAGACATTTTGTTGTATTGCAAATTATGAGTTTGCTTGGATCAAGGTGGACTTTCTTGCATAAGAGCTGGATTTGATTGCTCATGTGGTGGATTTGCTTGGGAAGAGGTGAATCCATCATCCAAGTGGGTGGATCTACTTGGGTGCTTAGGAGGATCCACTTAATAAGATATGGATTTGCTCACCCAAGCAGGTGGATGTGCTCAGCAAGGGGTGGATACACTTGACCAAGAGGGTGGATTTGCTTGGCTAAGCAGAAAAAACTCATTGGGAAGGGTTGGATCCACTTGGGCAAGTGGCCAAATCTGCTTGGGTTGGGCTAGATTTACTCATATAGATGGAGTTTAAGGTTTCTACATTGCTTCGACATAATTGCAGAACTATGAGAAATCTTTGATTGCAAAATTAATCAGGGATTTACATTGAAGTTAGGGTATTCTAACCTAATATAGTTCTTCAACTCCAATGAATCAGGTCTCTCTTGCAAATGCATTCAATTGCATCTTTGACATGGGTCTTGTCAAGCCATGCCTACTTAATCCGGGTCATGTTGTCCACCACCATGTTGAATTTAATCAACCACTGACCTTTGTTTATTTCCCCCATGTTTGGAGAGTCCAAACACTTCTCATAATCTAGGATGTTGTTGACTTTTTGCCTTTGTTCCTCTTGAATTGTATTTCCCCTATTTCTAAAACTAAACTCTTGATTTTGCCCAGTCCTCTATGGGACTATCCTCTTTCCTAATTTCTACAACCTATTTGGTTTGCAAAGTCTACTTCCCCCTAAACTCCTGACTTTTGTACGGTTCTTTATAGAAATATCTTCTCTCCTAATTTTTGTAAATTTTCTCTATTTGTAGAGTCTACTTTCTTTTGAACTCTTGATTTCTATCTGGTCCTTTGTGGAAATGGCCTCTCTTCTGATTTCTATAACCTGTTTGGTTTGCAAATTCCACTTCACTCTAAACTCTCCTTTTCTACCTAGTCCTTTTCAAGAATGGCCTCTCCTATAATTTTTTGTAAATCATCTCTATCTATAGAGTCTACTAAACTCTCCTTTTTTTCCAGTCCTATATGTGAATGTCCTCTCTCTCTCTTGATTTGTGTAATCATATCTATTCAAAAAGTCTAATTCCTTCTTAAATCTTGATTTTGTCTTATTTACTATCAGAATGGTCTCTTTATTTTTTATAATTGTCTTTATTTGTAGAGTCTACTTCCTTCTTAACTCTTAGTTTCTATCTTTTCCTCTACAAAAATAGCCTTTCCTCCAATTTTTGTAAATTTTTTATGTTTATGGAGTCCCTTATCTTCTTAACTCTTGATTTTTGTCTAGTTATCTACAAGAATGGACTCTTTCCTGATTTTTTTAAAGTGTTTATATTCATAGAACCTACTTCTCTCAAAACTCTTGATTTTTATCCAATCTCTCTTGATTTTGTGATCTATCCAATCTTCTATGGGAAAGGCCTCTCTATTTTTTTGTATGGTCCTCTATGGGAATTGAATTTGGATCATTATGGACCAATTTTCCTTCTAACACAAGCATATTGAATCCTCTAATTTTCTAATTATGCTTACTTGCTTCTTGTGAATGGATAACCAATTCTATTGGCTTGATTTGCACATGTATCTCTCAATTCAAAACCTGAACTCAAATCCTCAATTGGCACATGTCCCACAACCCTCTTAGAGAGTACACCAATCACTAGCAATAACACACCCATAAGCAACTTGAATCAACCACACAAAGCAATTTCAATTGTGAAATAGCAACAACATCCACTAATCAAGCAATCCCAACCCCAATCTTGGTGAATCCAACCAGACCCAAGTGGATCTACTTCCAACATTGGCACGCCCAGCACCAACCTGGTTGGGCTTATCGAACCCTAACACAAGTGGATCTAGATCCAGCCCACAACCGGAGTGAATCCATATTCAACCTAGGGAGATCCAAGGTAGAATCATGCACAGAATGAGTGGCCCTAACCCTAAAACAAGCAAACTCACACATCCTACCAACAAAAACATTGTGAAATGAGTGGATCTTTTCCAAATAAAGCAAAGCAATTTCATCAACCATATTTCAAAGAAATTGGGCCAAACATTTTAACTTGATTCATTCATAGAGCTTGTACAAATATCCACCAAATGCTTAATTTAATGTAAGGCAAGTCTCCATAATTGATTGCCTTGTTTCTTCTTTGATATTCCTAATGCTCCTAACACCAGCCTCCATGTGGTGATCATTCAATGCACTTGCATCCATGAACTAAGGAGAATTTTCTTCATCTCTTACTAATTCCTCCTTATCATCCCATAAATGCATGTATTAATTAGAAGGTTGTACAATATAACACATATAGATATCAAACACAAGAGGTATGATTTACATTCATGGTTTTTAGTTGAATCCTAAACTCACACAAAGAGTGCCTACCAATGTGCTTTTAGAATACCAATTTAGAGTGTTAATTTAGAAACCTTGTTTAAGCCATGGTTGAAATCCTTCCTTTCTCACATGTTAGCTTCTAGAACAAAGGTACTAATGACTCATTGGCACATATCTAGCATATCCTCTTAAATATTGATTTCCTTCAAATGATGCACAAGTGTCTTGGTGATTTAGGTCCAACCAAACCTTTGACATTTTTAAACATGTCATATCATAACATGAACCACGCATTCTTGAGTAGATGTCACACTGGTCTTTTAGTCATTCATTCAAGAATCACTCATCAATCACCATAATAAAAAATTCAATCTTTTATTTCCCTAAAATTTCAGACCTAAGCTTTGAATGTAGAATTTGTTTTACCTACAGCAAAGTTAATAAATCTATGCTTGTCATCATATATAGTGACAATTGATTGAGTAAGAGCACTTTTTGATTAAGTAAACTTCCCCATCAATAGTAGGTCATTGTGCTAAGGGAAGAAAGGACCATCTACTAATCCTACATACCTTAGAACCATAACTAACCCCTATATACCCTTTCTCTCCAAACCCGGATAAAATTCTAGCCCTCTCTTCACTCCATGGCCATAGCACTTCCTCTCAAAGAACAAACAATTAGGCAATTATTACTCTTTGAATAAATTTTGTTGTGGCTACTACACTAATTCCCCATAAGTTCATTCCCCTAGCAACATACACTTAATTTCCATTATGTCAAAATCAATCTAGTGCTAATGCAACTTGGAGCTATATGAGTGTTTGGTATCTTGTTGGATCCCTCCTTTTGAAGACAGTGTGCTCTTTGAGTAGATTCACTAAAGTATTTAGGGAGCACATATCCATTCTCACTATTTGATTGACTGCCAAAGGATCAATCATGAAAAGAATTTATATACAAACTCTATACTTTGTGACATTTGCCTTTGTTCCTTCAAATATTGCCTTTTGTGGATAAATCCTTACCATTTAAAAAGCCTACCTATATTGTCCATGTCCTCTTCTTCTTTGCTCCAATCCCTTATATCTAATCTCACTCATCCTTGGACCATTCCTCTACACTATTTTTGAATTCAGTAATTTCACCCACATTAGCATTTTCAATTATCTCTTGAGCAATTTCTAGGTCCCAAGGTGTGGCATTGTGAATCAAGGAAATCCAAATTAGAACCCCAGTTCTCAAATTTCACACTCAATTTTTAGGTACATTTCTCATGAAAAACCTACACCCAAATTCCATTACCCACACCTATCAACAAGAACAAGAAGTATAGAAGCGTGCTTTTAGCAAGAGCAAAAGAAGTAGATAATATTCCTTCAAAATCTATTTTTGCCAAGAACTGCTACCTTGTTGGATTGTAGCTTCTTGCAAATGAGAGAAAATTTCCATTGGGAACAAGGGGATCAAGGAACAAGGAGTAGAGAAATAAAGCTCATGACTTCAAATTGCTATATTTCAAACTATCACATCTTAATGAGAGTGACACCTATCAAAGGACTTGAAATTTAAGTAATGAATGTAACAGATAAAACCCATGAGGATTTATAGGTTTTGGGAAAGAGGACACTTAGTTGATTTATGGCTATGGGGCATAGCATTAAAAAATTGTGAGTATCTTGCACTTAAGCCCCATAAAACTTTAGAAGACCTCCCATAAATTTTCTTTGTGGAATGTTTACAGCTGTGGAAATTGTCTCAGTGAAACCCCTTATTGGATCTCTAAGAAAACAATGAATAATGAAGAAGTTCACTTTCTATAAATGTGGTGCACTACATAAGACATAAAAGCTACATGATTAGGTTTATAGATTCTAATTGATATCAAAATAATCAGGTGTATTCTTGAACAAGACATTAAAGTCATTCATCACGGTTTATAAATTTGTTTATCAAATTATCTAGACAATTTAAGATAGTACAAAGTGCAAAGAAATTCTATATATAATGGAGATGAATATTTGTATGCTTTCTTACATATCCATCATTCTAGAAATAATCATACATTTTATGGACCACAATCTATACCTAAAGAAATTATAATATGATCTATGATTAAAAATTTTAAGAGCTTGTTATATAATCTAAATTAAAAGAAAATTGAACACTATTTCACTATCTTTCAAAAGCATTATTCTCAACTAATTTTAACTTGCCAATATGAAAATATTATTAATATATTTGAATAATCAACAAATCTTATATGAAGCTTATGAGTTATAGTAATATATCATTACATTAATAATTATGGTATTTGCATATCAATATTAATTTTCTTTCATAATCTGTATATATGATATTTTGTAACAACTTAGTAACAACCAAATTCTAATATGATTGCAATATATCAATAAGAAACATGTTGACCTATGAGGATAGGCAGATATATAGCAAAATGTCAAACTGTTGTCCTTTATTATCAAGTCTTTAAACTCTTGGTAGAAACTACTCCAAAAACATGTCATCAAGAAGAATTAAGAAAGATACAAAAGAAAGAAAAGAAAAATCACTACAATTCACCTTGATGATGTTAATACCACTTAATAACATAGTCCAACTTCCTTCCAAATGCACCATTATTGAAAAGGTGTAGTCTTTGGAAATTTCTTTCTTTTGCTACGTTCAACATTACATAACTCAGAGATTTTTGTCAAGGCATTGGATATAAGAAATGATTATAAAAGTCATGGATTAAACATATAAATTTCTAAAACTTCCATCTAAAAAGATTCACTATTCCTCCTAAACCCAAAGGAGCACACTCACACTTTCCATAGGTAACTAGAAAAGCAACAAGAATAGCAACCTTTGTACTTTATTTATCTCTTGCTCTTAACTAAACATAAAATGTGTTGAACACACAACTAAAATTAGTTGAGCACTTGGAAGTAACTCTAGAACCTAACTACCATCAACTATGTAATGGAAAAACTGATCAACCATTCCAAAAGCAACTACCATTGGCCCTTTTTCTTTGCTAACAATTGAAATGGTCATAGGTCTTGAAAGTCTTGCAATGTTTTGTTCCTACACTGTAGTCAACTTCTCTTCATGACCTTTCAAGGTTAATCTAACTAACAACAAGGCCCTTGTGGTGGGGGAACACCTAATTCATGGTCTAGTGCTTTGATTCGCCACATATCAATTGTCTGTTGGTTTCTCATGTCATAGCTCCAAAAAATCAAGATAATGTTTAGGATATTCAAATGTTCATAATTTCTGCTATAGACCTTTATCAAGGCCATCTTGGACTCAATCAAAAGTTCTTTCAATGTCAATTTCAACAAGGTAAAGAACACATGAACTGGACTAATGACAATAATGATAAAATCCACTAAATCAACTTCTCACTTAGGTCTAAAACCCTTGGGAGTTCCAAAACTTCAATGCTCCTAACTTTGACTACAAATATTCAAAATTTGCAATCTTAGTATCAATGGAAAGCCCTTGAAAAGATAATTCTAAGAAGACATATATTCCTCTAATGTTACATGTAACCACAAAGACAATAAAATCAAAGTGTAGCATAGAATTCCTTTATTACTTTATTCCTTTACTAGAGGTCTTTGGACTTTAGGCCTTCAGACTTCGTACTTCAGATCTTTGTACTTTAGGCCTTTAGGTTTTTTTCTTTGAGTTTTTGTACTCTGGGACTTTGTAACATAGTTCTATTGGCTTAACATCCAATATTTTTGTAGATAAAGATACTTTCTGGCTAACCATGAAGGAATACTTAATCAAAGATCCTCAACACATACATAAAAACCCCTTATACTTAAAAATAGAAAGTTAAGGAAAAGAAAGAAATTTCAAAAGAATTTAGTACCATATATTTCAAATCACATTTTTTATATAATAAAAATTAATAAGTTGTCTAGGATATTACATATTATAAGTACCATGGACTCCATCCATTCCATTCTTGCTCATGTATATCAATATATTAATGTAGAAGGCCAAAATCATATAGAATAAAAATGTAAGATAGAAGAGAAAAGGTAGTTGAATACTTCTAGAAGCTTCTAAAAGATACACAATACCATCTCTTGTATAGGATGTACACTAAATGCTTATATATATATATATATATATATATATATATATATATATATATATATATATATATATATATCAAAAGCTTCTAGTGACCCATGTGAGTAAATTTTAAAGGATTACTAACTATGGTAATCTATCATACTATAAGTTGAAAAAGGGATGAAAAATACAAATCCTCTTCCCATTAGAATTCTCTTAGTGAGGTCTTTAATATCAATTTCATGAGTATTAAAATTATCTTGGAGCTCTTACCTTGGAGGAATATCTTGGAGTTTCATTCTTTATATTCTTATTTTATTTTATATTAACATGAGAATTAAGAGAGTATTGCTATTAAGGAATTCTCAAGTTTAAAAAATGGTAATTACATGAAACATATACTTGTTCATGGGAAGATGTATTGGGGTTCACACATTTTTACAAAAAAAAAATTCCTTTTATTAATTTCACTCTTGTTTATAAAGATATGACAAAGTAATGCATTGTTCATGAGGATATGCGTTGGAAAAGGTTGAATACAAAGAGAATATCAGATTGGAGTCCTTACTATTTACTATTTAACCTCTTGAGCAGAGACAACTCTCAAACAAGGACAAGGACATTCAAGAAGACACAACTATCAAACAAGGACAATGACACCAAAAAGGCACATTCTTAAAATAACAAAGAATAATCACTCACACAAAAAGTATATAACTATAATGAATTTTAAGAAAGTGATGGTTTGGTACGAGAGTTGCAAATCTTTTCCAAAGGTCTCTTGAAGATCCTTGGTAGATAAATGCCCTCCATTTAAAAAGACAATGGGTGTGGTCTTCCAAAGTTGAAGACCATCTCTTTTTTGAAGACACTTAGCTCCCCAAAGATCCTTGCTCCTTTTGAAGACCTGAATCTATGGTCTACCAAAAGATAATGTGCATCCCCTCCAAAGGCAGCATGTTTTGCAAAGTCAATGTACTCTCCTTGCAAAGGCACCATCTTCACCAAAGATAATGTATTGCTCTTCCAAAGGCATTGTCTTCAGCAAAACACAATGTTCTACCCTTTGGAGAGCACCATCTTCTCCTAAGGTTGATGTTCTACCTCTCCAGAAGGCATTACTTTTGTCTAAAATCTAATGTCCTACTCTTTGGAAGGCATTATCTCCTAAAACAATGTTCTGCTCTTTGTAAGGCACTATCTTCACCAAAAAAGGTCTTCTGTCCTTCAAAAGGTATAATTTTTGAGACACCATATGATCTTCATGACAATCTATCCATTTGGTATTCACACTTTGGTTACCTACAACATTATAGCTCAAATTCCATCAAGGCATTGTATCAAGAAATTCCACTAAAGCAAGTTATCACACACGCACACACACAAACCAACCTGCAATGTTTATTGATCTTCACCAAAGTGCAAACACAAATCAAGAGAATTTCATGAGATAGTTTGAGAAAAGTGATGAAGAGTTGTGAAGGTCTTTCACTTTATTCATCACTTGGATATTAGACAATGTAGCACTTCAAATGTTGTGCTTATATAGCCATAGACACTTAGAACTAAGAACTAAAAGATGAACAAAACTAACAAATTGCCACCACCTAATGGTCCATGATGGCAACTGCTAGAGCTGAAGCTCTAAGAAGGTATAAAAATGGTATGGCTAGAACATTTTGCTGCACTACTACGTCCTCAGCTAGCTCTAAGGACTCCGATGCTTCCTCAAACTTTCCTTTGGCTTTCGAGTCTCTATTGCTTGATCAAAATGGGCTTTAATAGATAGTAAGGTCATCCTTAAGTTCTCCTCTAATTCCCTAAACTTCCTCTCTATTCTAGTTGTAGTCCTAAGGCAATATGTTCCAATGTCTGGTCTTCAAGGGCTCCATGAGTTTCTAACATATTAGCCTAAGCTCTTATACATCTTTTGTGATGGCAGTGGTCTCCAAAAACTCCATAATCATCTCCTCCATGATGTACATCTCCTCCTCGTATACTCACTTCACCATGTTTTGGCATTTTTCCTCCTGCAACTCCTTCACCAATAATAGACAATCACTTTGCCATTTTGAAGAACCTTGGTTGGTGCAAACGTAGGAGCTAAAACCAAGAGTTGAAGCTTCTCATGCTTCTCCTTGTCAAGCATATAATAATTATCATGAGCTCTTGGTGCATCACCTTAAACCTATCCTACAAGTTCTTAGCCATTTCTTAGTACTTGGTGAAATGACCAACAATTGGTTAGTCATGTGCTTCTTGAAGTTGCATAAGTTAGAGGTCACTCATAGTTGGAATATAGATCCAATTCTCAAAAGATAAAGAGCACTCCTTGAAAGAAAAAGTGTTGTACTCCTTGTCATGCATTGCAAGAAAAATTTGCACCAATTGCAAGAGGTCTTGTTTTAAAGCAATCTTGAACTCTATGTGTACCTTTGAGTTGATTGACATCATGGTGGTTGTTGCTATCATGGAGATCCACAAAAAATCTTCAAATCAAGATATTTTGATAAGGTATTGAGAATGACATAGAACCTATCAAGTTTGTACTCAATCTTGATGTAAAAAACCTATAGTTGTTCTTCTCATCATTGATGATATCAACTCTTCATGTGCTCCAAATGTAAAGTCTATAACAAAGGTTTGTGATCAATTTGCATGATCACTTGTTTTCCCAAGAGATAATGTCTCCATATCTTTGTTGCATATACCATTGCAAATTGTTCTTTATCTAGGGTAGAATAATTTCTTGTTTTTGTGTTTAGTTGGCAAGACCCAAAAGCAATGGGATGTAAGCCATTTAGAAATTTTTATTGCAACACCGTCCAATGGCAAAGTTAGAAGCATCAAAATCAACCACACAAGGTAGTTGAGGATCTATGGTTGTAGGATGGGTTGTGAGTACACCATATGCTTCAATTTCTTGAATGCTTCTTAGTGCTTTGTGGTCCATGCAATGCTTGATGTTGTTCCCAAGAGATTGGTCAATGGTGCACCTACATGAGAACAATAGTGGATGAAAAATTGGTAAAAAATTGCCAATCCATTAAATGCTCAAAATTTTATAGCATCCTTAAGAGTAGGCCAATCTATAACAGCCTTGATTTTCTCCTTTTCTATCTTGAATACCTCTAGTGAAACCTTATGATCCAAGAAGGTAACTTCTTTCTACCAAAAGGCACACTTTGACTTTTTATAGTAAACTTCCATTGGCATAGTTGTCTTAAGATTTCTTGTATGTGATTCTTTTATTCTAGTTTTTTCTTGTTATACATTAAAATATCATCCAAGAACACCACCATGTATTGATCTAATAGCCCATCAAATCTTACCTTAGTTGACTTCAAGAACTGAAAATAAAATCAAAAGTCAAAAGAATGTGTATCATACAATCACCTTAGAATTGACAAGCCAACCACGCAACTAGGGATTCAAAGCAAAAGCTACCAAAGGAACAAGTAAAATACAACAACAAACCATAGTTAATATCAGTAACTATTTTATTGTGATGAGGAACTATTAATTAAAAGTGATAAGTTTCAAGAAATTAATTATTAATATCAAGAAAAATTATTCAATTGTTCCTTTAAAAACTGGAAAATGATGGGGCAAGTTTGGAACTAAATGAAAGTTTTGGACTAGTTTGAAGGAGTTTAGGTTAACAAGCACTATAACTAACTAAGATGGTGAGAGAAGCCAAAATCTAAGGAAGTAAGATCAAGAAGTGATAAAATTTAAAATTTAAAGTGTACTAGGCAATGAAATCTAGCAAGCCAAGTCCAAATTACAAATGATAGTAAAAGTTGCATCTTAGGAGGAGCAGCGCAAGCCTATTTTCAATCCCAATTGCAAAGGCTAAGCCAGCCTATGTTGTTAGAGGGAATAAAAGTAAAAATGGAGGATGAGCTAGTTGCAAATGGAGTTTTCAAGCAAAAAATTAAATTCAAAAAGTCTTTCTATTTCAACAACAAAAATAAATAGAAACTACATGTAAATTATCAAGCATATAAAAATCTAAAGAAAAATATTGAATAATAAAAACTTAACTGTACTCTTTGACCCTTTTAAAAGAAATTTTTTAATTTTAATTAAATAATCTAGCAGAGAAAAAAAAATTTCAAGTGGATGGGAGGGTTTGTGACTAACTGGTCAAGATAGGGTGAAGCAAACTCAACTAAACTTGGAGTGTAAGTTGGGGAAAGAGAATTCAAGAATTTTGTTTGAATCCTAAAAAATTACTATATTACTAATGAATATTCTTACATAAAAAAGATATTCAAAACTCCTATGGACGGATGCAAAATGTAAAACAAAACAGAACCTTAGACATTCTCAATTTGATTCATAAAGAGGACGAATAGTGATTTTTCGTTTGGTTTTGGATTCAAGATAAATTATAGTAGAAGAGATAGAAAATAGAAACATAGGGTACTTGCAATGAATCGCAATCCGAGTTCACCAAATTTTTGGTGAACTCGGATATTGAACGTGTTTGACGTACTCAAATATTAATTTGAGTACGTCAAACACGTTGTAATCCAATTTCAAAATTAGAGATCTGCATGTAGATAGAAAGACACTGCAATTTGCATGTAATTTGATATGCATAAAATGACATAATTTTGGTAAACACAAATATTAATTTGATACTTCAAACACGTTGTAATGTAATTTTAAGATTAGACATTTACATGCAGATAAAAAGAAATAAAAACCTTCAAGATAAGCTAGTGATATCTAGAAACGTATATTGAGCACCTTCCAGTATTTATAGCGATAACTTAAATAATTTTCAATAATGCTTATAATTTGCAGGGTTTTTTTTTACATCCCTTATTAAATCTTATTACATGCACATAATCCACTACAATTTATTAACTATGCCAAATTTTGTAGCTAATCAATACAAGGTGAGTTAAATGATCAAATGCTCGGCGATGGAAATAAATTGCCCGGGTATTTACATGCCATGTCTATATATCAACATGAGAATTCAAGAGCATGTCGCAATATGAGACGTTTACTTACTTGAGCCGCAGAGGAAGAAGATTCGTGGACAAATGCGTTTCTGGCATGGAGACGGTAAATGATCGATGACGAACTTGTGTCAAAGTTCTCTCGTTACTTAGAATGTTAGTACTGCAAAGCTCCTGCTTCCGCAAATCCCCGTTATGAAATCTCAGCAGAAGAAGAACTTGTGTCAAAGTTTCAATCGTTGCTTAGAATGTTACTGCAAAGCTACTGCTTTGACAATTCTGAATTGCATTTTGTAGACTTTGAAGGACATTCTTTGTGGATTTTGCCCGTCAAGGTAGGTTCCACGCTGTCTTCATATGATTTACTTCAAACAGAGCATAACGGACATCCCGCTTTGTAGATCAATTCGTCAAGGTTTCGTTAACTAAGACGCGGATGCGACAGAGGTTTGTAGCTCAGGTAGAGAACGGGAAAAATAAGAGCCGAAGCAGGAGGATTGTGATCAATGTTACACACTTGTGGGTAAAAGAATCTCTCATGAAGTCTAAAGAAACGGCAAGGTGCGTCCCTGGTTAATCGATATGGCTCCTTATCGCCATTTCGGGGTTGGCCACTCCATCCATTGTGCCCCTTCCAGAAAGTTCACGATTACCTCCATCACATGAGCAATCTTGATATGCATAAACTCGCATACGCGGTATTTGTCTCACAATGATGCTGCCATGATCCTCTTTGCCCATAACGGATATACATGCATGGCGGTAGTGATACCATTCTTAAAGATATGTGAGTGTTTCAACATGGGGCTTAGCTCTATGTTAAACTTTTTTTCTCCTTTGTACGGTTTGATGGGAAAGATAGGTTTGATGGGTCTTCCCGTCCTTCGTTTTTCCTACGCGGTCGCTTTTTTTCCTCCTCTATACACATAGATTTTTGACATATATTTACATGATATATAAGTGCATATTATTTACCTATATAATAATTTATATAATAATATTACTATAACACATAAGATCATTGCCTCATGAGCAAACTGTACATCCGACAGATGACGTGGACACAGTTACTATGCCCATGTATGGATGGATGAAGTCGGCATGTTGAGTAACGTGGAACATGCGCAGCTTGCATGATAACATGCATTTAAGCATGACAATGTGCATATCCCTTCTGCACACAGCTACATACACATGACGTATGTACATGATGCTTCCACGAGCCACTTGGTTTCACACTATAGGTATAGATGGATACACGACATGCCCATCTCTTCTTTTAAGTTGTACGTTCAGACTTGCTACACAACATTAGATGTACTGGTTATGTTCCCCACCATACTATACAGCTGCATATACAATTAATGTTTCTACATACATGAGATGTACCGGGTTGGTCCTCACCATACAGTCAAATTGTCGAAGTTACACTCTAACATAGTGCAAAGTATCCGGTGCTTACGATTGTCCCTTGTCCCTTGTCCCTTGACGAAGATGAAGCTCTTAAGCTTCATCTTCGTTCCTTGTGGAACATGACAACGAGTAATTTGTATCCATTTTATTTCCAGATAGATTAAATATGTTAGTTACATTTCCATTTTACCAATACTTTCTCGGATGCTCCAGTGGTACGCACACAGACATATGGTTACATAGTTCTATAGATGCAGGAAGACAAATTCCGTCGAGAAACTGAGAATTCTATCCTCTTATACAGATTCATCATTGTGATGTTATGAAGGTTGGCTCCAATACCATCACAACCATACAAATTCGTCTTACCCTCTTGGTACTTTTCCTTACATGGCGTGCTGGGTTTCACCGCATCTTTTTTGCTATCCTGTGTGCGCGCTCGCTCATTTTACCGTAGTAGATCTAGGCATGCCATCTCATTTACGTTTAGAATAATCTCTCATCACTTTGCATCAACAGGAGCAAAGGCAATTTATACTAGTTCTATCCATCCAGAGGATAGCTAAGCCCGATCTGTAAGGCCACCGTATTCAAAGGAAGAACAAACACGTCGTTGCGTTTGACACTATTCAGTGGGTAAAGGTGATGATATGTGACTTGTATGATTTCCATATTCTAATTATCGAAATTTCGTCAATTGAGGTCACGACTCTTACAATTGCCTAACATGCACACCTTGGATTTAATTCAGAACCTCGACTACCCACCTAAGTACAGCTTCCAACTAAGTGTGGCCTTGATAAAATTAAAGACTTATCAGTACTTGTGATATGTATGGTCTTGGTCCAATCAGAATAACATCACTATCGTCCTATGCGCTGTAATTGAGCAGTGCCGAACAAGAAACATAGAAGTGAGGTAGTCTACTCAGTGGAGATAAGGGCTGGATCATCCAGCTTGTTGCCGAGTTAGTGAGTACATAGCACTGACATGTGTGCACACGAGGGGGTGGAGGGAGGGTAGGATTGCCGAAATTGTTAGTGCGAAGGAACAGGGGATATAGTGGCATACTTGTAGGGGAAGTAGTATGAGAAGTGATGAAAAGTATATCGCCATATTCACCGACGTTATCCCTAAATCTTCGGCAAGTTTATTCTCAATCTGGATTCTCGAGTTTATGAGCAGCATATTCAGTTTGACATTATAGGAAAAGGCCGTTACATATGAAGGATGGGAAGACCCCATCATATTCAGTTTCACATTAGAGAAAAAGAGGACTACATAGAACACATGAAGGATGGGAAGACCCCATCAAGCTGCATAAGGGAGAGGCAAAAGAGGAAGAATGGGCTTAGGCACCAATGAGAATTCTGCCCCATGGCAACTAAGATATCTGAGCTTTTCAAGTTGTAAGGTCTACAAATTGTTGAAGCATCCAAAAAAGTATCACTTGTGATTGTTCTTCCATGGATTGCACCGGGCCAATATTCTCAATGGAGCAATGGACACATGCTGTCTTAAGTATGCTACAAAGTATGAGAGTGAGAGTTGTCCCCCTGGCATCTAATAGTTTATTGCACACTCCTTGACAAATGTATCGAACAAGTGTCCATCACTCCATATAATTCCAAGACTAGAGAAACAAAAGAGGTGACCTCACTACATACCCCTATACTTGGAGACCTATTGTGTTGTTGCTCCACTCGCTGTCCATCCAAGCAGATGAGTAGTTACTCCCTCCAAAATTATGTCACACATTAGGTCTCTAACCATAACATTTGCCATTGTCACCTGATCATCTCATACCAAGTATAAGTCTACTCTAACATATATCATTTGCAAAGAATATGAATGTTCCCTCCAAGCAAGGTATCTATTCTCTTGTGCCATAGCAAACACTATATCCTTGGTGATATCATGGGTAGCTACTTCCCTCTTCCATAAGGACACCATGTCATATGGACCATTGCTACATCTAGAATAGAACCACATTCACAAGTGAATAATAAAAATGTGTAGGGTTGGACCGAACCTAGGTGAAACCTCATCACAATTGAATAATGAAGACGTGGACTATTGTACCAAACCTAGGTGGAACCTCATCGCCCCTAGAGAAAGGGGCTGGTGCAACATTTGAAGGTTTATAATGTCAAACATGGAAACCAAATTAGATCAAGTCAGATTCCACGCAAACCATCACTTTACACTCCAGACCATAATGTGAGTATTCCAAACTCAGAACCGTAACGCGAGATTTTCATCTTCGAACAACCCGTAATCGGTGAACAACTTTTCCATATGAGTGATTTCTTTTGGTTCTATTGTAAATCCGGTCCGCACGCGTCTAGAGATAACCTGTTTACTGCAGAAGATTCCCTGCCCACTCAAGCAAACACTTCCGACATCTGATAAGTTGGTTGACTCCTCTGAATTGAGAGGTAAGAATCAAGAACGGTGAACGATATGTCACGGAGCAGATATGGAGTAAGGGCAGTCAATTCACTGTTACTGTCAAGACCAAGTCAAAGGGCAGGGACCCGAAATATAAAAGAGTGAGCAAATTGAATCTTCCTTCCATGCAAGGCTTTCATTTCTAAGAAGCTTTGAATAGCCCTTGTGCTTCTCTCGTTAGTCTCTCCTTTCATGTGATTTGGAGATCCAGAAGACGTCGAGAGTAAGGTCCGGATTAGAGAACAGGTGTTCAGAAACGAGTCATTGTCACTGTAAAACCAAGTCTACTGGAGATTGAAATTCTTGTGCGTCTCAAGCCAAGTGAGTTTATGGACAAAGCCAACAACAGCATTGGAGATCAGCCAAGGGAGCAGTGCATATGCAGAGTCACGCTCATCGTGAAAGGTCCCCGTAAGCCAGTTTTCCTGAAGAAGTCGTGATGCATAGTATGTTGGTCCCAACGGGGCACATAGTAAGGCATATTTCAGAATACATTGACAATTGACAAATGAATGTTTGAAGGAGGAGATGATCTCAACCTGGTAATGGAGGAGACATTATTCGACAGTCTTGTGAAAGAGCTTCAATTTACTCACGTCTGTGCCTTCCGTATCTTGAGAAGCTCGACATGAAAGAAATGAGCCGAGACACTACCTAGAAAGTAGAAAGATTCTCATAGTGGGATTATGTAACACTGTAGACACTTCACTTCTACTTAAAGAGGTGCTTCAGTGTTATTAAACCTCCCAGACCCCCCTACATAAGAGAAAGGGGGACAAAATCCCGGCCTTTTACCTTTAGTGCGTTGACACAGTTATTGATCACTAAAGTAGTTTGATTAAATGAGCGTATCCTGTTTGAATGATTGTACACAAAATCTAGCTCAACTCAAATAGTCTGCTTTCGGTCAAGTCGTCAGCAGGGTGAGTAACCTTAATTGCACACTGTAGAGATCGAGATCTATCAACGGATGCAACCTCGAGCTCGTTTTGCAAGGTTGGTGTCCCTTTTGCCAAAGCCGGTCATTTGACCTTCCAGATTATAGATCATACAGTACTACTGTATCAGATTTGTTGACCCGAAATCAAGGTACTTCACAGCGACTTTCATTTATCAGCGCCAGTTTTGAACTGAGTTGCTTAGTTGAGAGTAAACGGCACCGTAGAAGCACTGTTAGGTTTCAACAAAGAAATAAGTTAGAGGCGCTAAAAAAAACAAGCTAGAAGCCCCGAGATTAGATCTGCAGACATGTTTATGCACCTCGGGAGATCGATGCAAGAATTAGTCAGCATTGTAACTATTTTGTCAAGATGTATGGGTGTCTCCTCTGTCTCTCTTCCAACTAGAAAATCGTGGATGCTAACTGTAAAAAATGTCTAACTGCATGGATTCGAAATTGTTTTCTCGTTCCGCACAAAGACTTTTCAACAAGTATAACGAGAGAATAAACACAATGGTTTTGGTCGATTATATAGGACAGACTTGTGTACTCCGCAAGTCCGTCGCTGTAATTAAACATAAAATAAGCACCGTCCTTGCATGCCATTAATCAAGGGACATGAAACATCTGCTTGGCGAGATATGTTCCTAAGAATATGGAAAACGCAACTATATTCTTTGCCAGCTGCGCGTAGATGGGATGAGAAAAAGCCTGCTTAGATCATACCGCACCAAAAGTACTGAGAGCTGCTGCACGTGAAATTCTTCCATATCGAAGAAGATCGATCGATCGTGAGGAGTTGATGGTGGGAATTCTTGGACTCTCTTGCGTTCTCGTAATGGCAGTTCAGAAATGACAAGATTTGCAGTTCATTCGAGAAAAGCTAGCATTATGGAAAAGGAAAAATGGAAAGGACAAAGAGCTTCGACATGTGTTTGTAGAGGCAGCGAAAGCTGGCGTAAGAAGTCATATATGACTGAAGGAAGGATGTTGTGCATGTTCTTCTAGCCGCTTTCTTCGTGTTGCAAAGAGACGAATAGGAATATGCAAGTGTTCACCAAACACCCGGAGCTCTCTTTTCGCAGAAACATAAAGAGAACTGGCCACGCACCATGGTTAGAGTTACCTGAAAGAATAACGGTAAAATAGGAGCATGCAAATACGCCACCTCATTCACGCAAACACACTCTCACCCCTTTTGAAGCTCATCTCAACCCTGGATTGGGTGGTCGTCCATGAATAGTGAGTGATTCATACGAAAGAGGAGGGTTCCATTTTTTGTTCATCTCCATCGATCGCCCGTTCCCAAAATGAGTAGCGAATAATCATTGCCCTGGACAAGAAGTGTATGAATAATTTGTCACATCTGCATCTGTTTTCTCTTTCTCCGGGGAACAACAGGACTACGTTCCGCGTAGATGAGTAAAAAGTAATGAAAGCCCCGGAATGCATGCAGAAAAATTGCACTGAAAGTTAGCAGCTCCACCCCGATTTCATGTCTGCCACCAAGACCTCCCCTACTCTGTTCCATCAGACAAGGGAGGAAGGGATGGAGGGAGCTTATTTATATTCATCCATCGGAAAAATGAATGGACGACTCTAGTACCATGCCACGATAGCTATAGTTAGCTAGATAGACAGAGGAGATATCGTGATAACGGGAAGATTGCAAGCATAGCAACGGTCAGGCAAAGTCAGGGAGTTAATTTTAATAATTAAGTACTTGAAAGTGCCACGAATAAGGTAATCAGCTACTTGGGCACAGAATTACAGTAATGACTCCCTTAAATCATCACATTGTACATTGATCACGCGTCCGTCCATGGTATGCAATCTGACCACCGGCTTGGAGTCCGCTTCTTTGTTTGTTTGTATTTAAGACTGCAGCGACGAAATCAGATGCTGACTGGAAGTTCTGATGGAAGTCGATGGAACTCGGAGAACAGACTTTGTGATGTCATCACACGTGCGTTAGTTTCGAGGTGACAAAGCGTAGACTTAGCACGTGCAGGTCTGCAACATGAAGATGATAGATACCCCGGATTACAACACAAAAAGTTGGATAGGTCGTTTAACCTCGACACTGGGGGAACCTTCTTCACAGGATTTCCCCAGTGTCTTGAACTATACTTGTGTAGAAGCATACGGTGCCCAGATTGTAGCCCACTGAACTTGTGTATGAAAAATTGCGATATGTGCAAATGGATGTATAGAACTCGTATTGAAAAAACTGAGTCCTGATGCTCTTTGAGTAAGGATCCATTCAAGAGAAGTCCAATATTGTGGGAACCATTCATAGCCGGATAGATGAAGCAATACTTAGGTGTAAACGGTGTAAACAACGCTTCTGGCAACTCAGTTCATTGCATGCGGACAAGACATGAAGCTACTTTGATATCAGCCCACCTATGACATTGTGGTGGGCTGCAGCTCAAACCGAAGTATAATCAATCATTCAAACACATGGATATAATCAATACTGGTCAAACTCAGTCTGAAATCAGGTCCTCAACTCTACGTAATGCTGATTCTACCTCATCATCTTCCAATTTCTGACGTCTGCATCTCCCCAACAGACTCATGTTCGACGAAGGCTAATATAAAGATATGCTACTGCTGCGGCTCTGACGGCTATCAAAGGGGCTGTGGACATAAGGCCTTTGCCCGTGATTTACAGTGGTTGTTTCAGAGCACGTAACATAATGTCTTCCAGGGGTGAGTGGCAGAGCCGTTTCTATGTGTACAGAAAGTAACTCGCACTCAGCTTAAACGTGAGAAGGATCAGAAGACGCAGCCTGTCATAATCTTTGCGTCGTCGTATCTTCCTGGCGGTCTTCCATAGCTCAATCAGCTGGAGCCTTGGCCAGTATCAAACTCAGATACAAAACCAAATAATCCATTGATGGAGTGATAATGAGCCTACCTCGCAACAGAAGATCCTGTGTCGTCATTTAGTAGTCCCAGTCCATTGGGTTGAAACTAGGAGAAAATGGACACATCGATCATGTACATACCACTACTCAGGCTTTCGTACTATGGCAGTACGTTCAATCGACACTTGCACCGATGAAGAAGTTGGAAGAGGACTCCGGGTTGAGAGTCAAAGAATATTGAAAGCGTGATTGGATGTTGCAAATAAATCAGTTATCCAACTTGATTTGATGTACGGTCTCATGTGCGAGGTCGTCTCAATTCCAATCTCTGTACATGAAAGATATCCTCTGAACTCTCAGGGGACTCGTTCAACGAGTGTGTAAAGTTAAACACGTTGTGGAAGCAACTGAAACCGATCAACTGTGTGCAGTGAGGCATTTCGTTAGGTCTTGCAAGGCGATGTTGAGAGAGTCCGCGTTCCCCAACTGATTCTCTGTGGCCTGTATCAACGAGAAGCATGAAAATCAGACCAGCGCAACTTCATTACGAAGTCTAGCCTTAGTAGTCTGAATACATTGATGGCGTTCAAGACAATCCTTACAGCAGCTGGATAGGAGAGAAGACAAAACGGGCACAACTCTAAGCAATGTTGAGGGATCATGATCACTGACGGGCCTATGATGGCTGCAGTTCACTGAGCTTTGCTGTACACATGAAGGTCCATGCAGGTAGCATACCACTTGGAAATAGAATGCCAAGTAAAAGAACTATAGTTTGAACTACAATAACTACCTTTCCATATTAAATGAGCTACGAGTAAAGATCAAATATTACCTGTGCATGGACCATGTACATGATTGTGTCGTTGGTTGTGCAAATGTGAGCATTGAGAACGTGCAGATTGTGCGACTCGATAACGAAGAGAACCCGGCATAGGAGTCCCAATCTGCCTCGGGGACTGCAGATAGTTATGAAGGCATCGTTCCCGCACATGTTGAGAACAACGTTCTTTGAACATTGAGTCCGAAATTGTGCTGCACTTATTTGTCCGGAAGTTGAGCTGCTACTCCCAGATGATTTGATCTCTCCAATAAAGCCTATCGTTGGAGAGACTTTGCAAACAGTGTCTGTTTCAGCTATTCCATGTTGCGATGCTTGCACTAGGGATAACGAACTTGGCATCATTGTACTTGGAGAGTTCGATATATCGCCTTTCTTCTTCAAGAGACCTTTCATTGTCCCCTCCAGGGTCTGTATGTAATTGATTGCTTCGTCGACAATGGTCGACTTGTCAGCCTGCATAGTCAAACGAGCACAACTATTATTACGGAATGCCCTTAGCAACTAGCCTAAAAACCAGAAGGAATGAGATATTTGACTAGTTTGCTTGCAGTCAAGCAAGCAAACAGGTCGATGCAGGTCGATGACAAACAAGGTAACTTCCGCGTTTAGCAATTGCTAGGCTTTCGCATCAAATCTGGAAAGAAGCTAACACTGGATGAGAAAATATGATTGGGATGTGGGAAATAGATCCAGAAAATATAGCTCCAAAGTTCAGAAGTACCGACAGGCCCATCAGGCAGCTGACAGCCATATTCCAGACTGGTAACTGAATCCCAAATCGACTCGTTATCCGCTGACTATCTAACACGCTAATGAATACACAAGACTTTGACTCCACCGTGAAAACAAATTTCAGACGATTCCATGAACCTAGGTTTCATGTGGTGCACTCCATGGCCACCAGGCGTGACAGCTCTCTCCATATCTTGATCCTTCTCTAAACGTTGAGAACTAAAATTCACATTTGTGTGAAGGTAGCTCATGATTCAAATCCTTGCTTTTAAATTGCGATCGTGTGCTGCTGATTTCAGGTTAGGAGAAAGCAGGAGTTAATTTTTAGAGGTGCTACGAGGAAATAAATGGAATTCAATGAAGCAATGGGTGGATGAACTGTAGGCGCTCCCAGAGGGGCTGGATCTACATAGAGCTTCCAAGATACTTCGCGGGCAGGTTTATGGAGAGTCGTGTAAGGCAACTTACCTCCGAGAAAAGTCAAAACAGATAATCTGCCTGATATGAATGCATCTAGATGACAATCAAGGGAGGGCTTCAGGCCCTCCCATAACTTCCTGGAACGAGATCATCACGGTATTTTGTGAAGCGAGCGATGTGTCCTCGCTTCGGGATCTTGTAGAGCTGAAGGAAAGACGGTGTGCATTGGGGCATGCAGGCAGTAGCACAAGAGCAGTAGATCTAGTCCATCCATTGGTCATCCGTCTTACTAACCCCGAGTGGATTGCCGGTGGTTCGAAGCACAAGATCCGTGAACCAGGTGAACTGCCGGTGGTTTCAACCACAAGATCTTGGTTTCCGCCAGGAATTAAACACGTCCGAGCAGCACTTGGAACTCATCCAAGTCTCAAACATCAGAACTTCAAGTCTGCACATCCTCGTGTGGAGTGGATCTCATCTCGTGGTCACGGTTCCATGCCAGATTAATTCATGCGAGCGCACCAAACTCTGTAGCAACGCACCTCGCCTCGCCTTGATTCCACCGTGCCTGCTGGTGCCTACCGCTGGTGGTCAGTGTGGAGCGTGGACTGATTCAGACACAAACGGTCTTAAATTTATGTCCAACGAGGTCGTGGAGATTTACTCTCGAACAAACTTTGAGATTGCCTATAAAATAATCCAAGCGGTCCTGCTCAGGACCTGCTAGTTGAGCTCAGGTTGCTGAGCTAACGGCGCCCGGCCGAGATTTTCATGCACTGAACCGAACTATAGGCCAGGTTAGGTTCTTCTTCTTTTTCGAAGACTTTCTTCTGTAACTAGCAAGCTAGTGCAGTGCAGTGCCTTGTCAGTCAGTGTGGTCAGAACTAATATTTAAATCTTAGTAACTCTCTCATGCAAAACCACTGTTCACAAGTACAGTGGTTGCTTGCTTCTTTAGCTGCAACGCGACGTTGACGTCCTCCTCCCCCTATTCTAACGAACGAGCGCACATGCCATGAAATGAAATTGGCCAGGGCAACACACGCTCCTGTAAGGATTTTATTGCAACGCCCAGCTCAGGAATTCTTCATCAGGTGCAAGCCGACAGAGAAACGGCCGGAACAACAAAAGGAGTATGCATGCGGCCGAGAGGGGCTGGCTGGTTACGACCATCGGGCTTTTCACCTTTTATGTCCATGTTGTGTTATGCCAGTCAGAGGGGAGGCATGCTGCTGCTGCTGCTCAATAGTAGTAGTTAGCTGCTACGAACGATACCAGAAGCGTTCGGTTGGCATAATTCGTCCATGGTATCTAGAAGCTGCATGACTGAGGTTCGATATGGAGCATGGCTATGAACTATTATGACAAGAGTTCATAGAAGATTTCTTTTCGCTAGCAGCAAGATCTTCGCCGCGACGGCTCAGCTCATCAGCATGCATCGGTAGCATGGAACGTAAGTTAAACCTAGAGAGTAGTACCACAGCCGTCTTCTTCTTTTCCACAGTGTGGATAAGATTCGAACACCTGTAGCTAGCATGAGAAGGAATGCAGTAGTAGTAGTAGTAGTAATACAGATGAGACCCGGCCCATTGAGCCTTCCTGCATGAATGACATCGTCCTAGCATACACAGATAGCTAGGGTTGCAACGGTTGCCAACTGACTGAACCACAACAACGTAACCACAAAAATTTCATAAAGCAGAAAGTCAATTCAATACAATTCAAATGGTTCACTATCGTACACTACGGACCAATAATCAGTTCAAACAGGAAAACAGAAGCGACTGTAGACGAGACGAGAAAAGGGACGAATTGCCACACTAGCAAGCTGCCTCGTTGGACGTGAGAAAAATATTACGGTACTTTCGATCCCAGCTACACTGATTGCTGCAACAATCGTAGTAGTGGAGATGGCAGAAGGAATCAGTGAATCACCTTAGACGTAAGATGAGGAAGTAACGAATGCAACGTGGAAAACATTCCGTTCATTTTCTTCCGACGCTCGCGCTCGGTCCAGATATGAATTTCGTGATCTGAAACAGTGTTGGCTGACTTCTTGCTGTCTCGACCAGGGCTGACGGTGTGATCATTCGTTGTTACGGAGACACTGCCCTTCTCGAGGGTCACCTTTTGATCGGGCCCCGAGCCCCCTCTCACATGTGTGTTGCTACTATCTCTAATTCCTCCAAGAGTAGTGTCTGTTGTCGTCGTCGTCGTCCTACTTCTTTTTTCTGGGGGATAAGTGATCGTCAAGGCAGATACCTCGCTGTTCGAAACGGGTATCTCCGCAATGGATTTGTCTTTGAAGCTCGATCGCTCTGAATTTGAGAGTTTCTCCTGGCCGAAATCCAAATCAGGTCTCCCGGACGGAGGTCGTTTGTGACCTGAGCTCCCACTGGTGCTACGCCACTCAGGAGGCTGAATAGTAGAAGATGGGAACTCCCTGCTCACAAAGTTGTTCATGCGATTCTTCATCAGAACAGAAGACCCACTGCTCGCTGGTGAACCACTTACTATAGACTGAAGTGAAAATTGTGCATCCTCTGCACTCGCCGCCACTCGATCTCCAGCGTACAGAGCCGGAAATGGCCATCTCTCTCCGTCCACAGGGAATTTTTCTGAAGCTAGACTCGGATTTTCAGTTTCGGGGAGATTTTCACTGGCACCAGGCACATTATCAGCTTGATCCAACCACTTAAGCTCTGGAAGCTCCCATGGATCGCTGCCGCTATTTCGGACAGAGGTGCTCAGACTGGTTGTCGAGGACACTGCATGTGAATGGTTAAAAGCTTCCAGGATATCTGGCATGGTTCTGACGGAAATGTGACGGGTAGTAGACTGGTGATCTTGATTGATATAAGACGGGGATCGATGATTGAGCGCAGATGTGAGAGCATGAGTAGAAAGATTATGAGCCATCATCTTGGTACTCCCGTAGATCGAGCGAGAGTTGTTTAGCTCTATTATGCTCGACTCAATAGAAGTACTAGGAGGAAGCTAGGTCCCAGGGATGGAACTAGAGAATCCAACCTTCTACTTCTTCTGATTGCGAGTGGGATAAAAATCGAGACGACTCAAGTTGCTCAATGGCTTAGGTGAAGAAATATGGAGATGAAGTACGATGATTGCATGGACAATGTGGAAAGTAAGCCGGAAGATGGACCCATGTGTTGGATTTCAAGGCAATTGACGGTGGTGCGCCATTCAGAACGTGTACTGATCTTGGAATGTAGAACGGGGATTGCTGCAGCCCATTGGTTGGTGGTCTAGCAGGCAGATACAAAGTGGCGTAGCAGTAGACGCTTCTGACTCAGAACAAATTCTCGTCCCGTTCCTGTTGGAAAGAATATACTTATCTTTCGCAGCAATTCACAGCTGAGAGGGAGGAGTATATCCCGGAGCCGACCAGCCTAGCCTGCCCGTCTGATGCAACAATTCTCATGCTGCTAGATTTCTTTACGCAGCCACAAGTGTCACTCGACGATCGAGACCAATTCGATGCAGTTGTGTCGTAGACTCGAGGTCCACGGTCAATATAGCTCTTCGACAGGCTCGATCCCACCGTCCGGAGGGTTAGTGAAGTCCTTCGTGCTCGTCTTCTAGCTCTACTTACTACTACCACCAGCAAGCCAGCAGGAGATTTGCGAAGTGGAGAGACAAAGAAAAAGAGAAGAAGGGAGAGTGGTCGTGTAAATGTTAGACACACACCGACTACAGCATGTGACTCATAGGATAGATGAAGAACAACTATCACGAGAAGAGGAGAGAGAGAGAGGAAAAGCAAAACGCACTTGTAAGGAGTGAGATGCCAAAGGGCCACCTTCGGTGGGGTTTTAGAGCTACTAATTGCCACAGTTCGTCCTCAGCAAATAGTCCACCCGACAACACAAGACAGGACGATTCCCACACCTGCCTGTCAGTAGTAGAATGGTGTTTGCACTTGAGATAAAGTGAGGATGGCGAAGCTATAGCGAATAAGTAAAGCTGCAGCTAAACGGACCCCAAACGGAAGCATCACATCTTGAGTAGTGGTAGTAGTAGTAGTAGTAGTAGAGCGGTTCCCTCTGCTAGGCACCATCCATCCCAATCCAACAATGTACTGTAATATTCCTGACGTCAAGCTCCTAGCTACCGTCTATACCCGGTAGTTCCCACACTCACTGACCTATCCCGAGAAGTTAAAACCTGGAGCACTAAATGGCACATTACCGGTAGTAGCCCGCTTCCACTCGGACAAGTTTTATCGATTGATCTCTTATAATTATAGAGTTGCTGGGTGTAATGAATCTGGTACAAAGACATCTCGGGTAAGAGAAAGTAATAACTGTTAAACCTCCTTGCTTGTTGTTCTGTTTGTTGGATGATAGCGTTCTCTTGGTGTTTAGTGTTGTGAGAGCGTTGTCAACATACGTACAAAGTCCTACTTAATTCCCGAGAGCATTGATGTGAGGCGCGTTCTTAGAGGTGCTTAAGCATTGACCAGTTTGTGTTTCCTTGTAACTATTTATAAAAGAACGAACTTAAGCGAAGATATTCTTATTTCGAGCCTAATTTCAGTGATTCACTTCGGTAAACTTGAGAGTTGGCGGTGTCTATTGGGCTGGGTTAAGCATGTCGTCCTCCGGTTCCTTGACCATATCTCAAAAACTTAAACATGTTCTGCCTTAAGCTAATATATTGATGAATAAAGGGTAGAGAGAGAAAGAAGGAATGAGCGTCGTGTGCGTTAGAAGTTTTTTAACACTGACTTTTGCTCCTACAGACCAAAGTCTTAAGTGGTGAGGTCACATAGCGAGACGAAATACTTCACAGAAGGCCACGTGGAGGGTACACGGGACCCTGACACTATACTTCCGTTCAGTTCTGAAATTTGTCTCGATCTTTACACTTAGCTCTAAGTGAACGATTAATTGAACTCTTAAAATAATAGGAATTTAAACCTTACTGAAGGACTAGTGATCAGACTTAACTTTAAGCACAGGGAGGCGATCTGCATGTGATGAGAAAGCTTACATGCAGGCCTTGCAGGGGATTGGGATTATCAGGTCAACAGGGGACGTGTCCCGTCAAATTGGTCTTGCAGGTCAATGCCACCGGGTAAAGCCAGTCGAGGAAGGCTAATGCAGATTTTACAAATGAGTCCCAAGTCTGGAGGAGATGGAAGAGAGTGCGGGTGATTGAAGAAGGAGAAGGGGCCGTGGGGGGGGTGGGGGTGGAGGGGCGGTGGGAAGGGGGCCGAAAGAGATAAAGCACTAAGAGATGGATTTTAAGAGGCAATAAATTGTAGGACTGTTCAAGAGAAACACCGATTTATGAAGTCATGGCATGTTGGGGGATACCGTATTGGGTTGGCTGGCACCCCTGGATGGTGCTCGGGCTGTGTGTCTGCAGAGAGCAGCTAGATTTTTGTAAAAACTGCGGATGATCACCATCCAGCGCTGGATGGATGTGATATGAACGGAAGAAGTAGGAATAGCAGTCGATCGGTCTCGTCACTGTAGAGTAGTTAGCAGCTTTTGACATGACAAAACATCTTTTGGTAATTCAAGAGGCATGGGTGGGCAGTGCAGCCTCGGGAAGTGAGTTACGAGAAGGGTTTGAAGGAAGCCAGAAGGCTGACCCAATGGAGACACAGAGTCATGACGAGTCCACTTCTCCAACTGAACCGGGTGGCTCTTTGGACAAAGGTGGGACCGGCGGGGCTTCCTCTTTCCTGAAAACCTTAAACTCAATCATCACAACTCCCTTCGCTCTAAATTGATCATGCCACAATACACACTCAGCAGGATAAAGTGAGAGAGGGGATTCATTTTTCTAAACCAAGCTCTATTGCTTCTTCTGATTTTTCTGTTAGAGTTGGTTAAAACGTCAATTTTCTTGATTACACCAGTTGTTATGGTTTGTTGATACGGCAATATTCTGAAGACATGTACATTGTGGTAATACTTTATTGTAGAGACATCGAACGTGCTGCACCCCGAGGATAAATCTGACTCAAGTTCGTTACTGAAACCCAAGTTTGCAGCAGTCTGTCTCTTAATCCATTTTGATTCCTTTCGACCAAGACGTATTAACCAATGTATGTAAGTTCTACAGTAATTTTTGTCGAGAACAAAATCGTCATCGAGTATGGTTCCAAGCTTGGGCTCCAAAGGTCGAACTCAAGCTAGTACTATAATCCCTGATATAGTAAAGTAAATAAATTATAGCCCAGGTGCGCTTAAAACATGGTCGGGTCCAACTGCGGTCCACTTCAGTCATTTTCCACAGTATTGAAATCGGTGCTGGTTTTTCTCAATCACCTTCCTTCAGACTGCTGCTGATACTGATACAAGCTCCTGCCTGCACCGTATGTTTCTTGGGGTCGCTTTTAGCAGAGTGGTGGGAGGAGAGCGAAGGGAAAAGACATAAATTATTGCTTCTACTACGACTACCAACTGCGCGGAGGGCCCGAACAGACCACGTATTATTATGGTTTCCCAGAAGAGGTTGCATGATCCCACATCACGCTCATCATCCCGCCCTTGATCCTCCCTGGAAGAAGCAACTGGGCCTTTCACAGAACTCTCGTACAGATACACATAGAGGATACCGCTGGTTCCACATATACACCATCGTCACCATGAGCCCACTCAGGTGTTTTCCTCCATTCTTAAATTTCGCATTGTTGGGGTCTCACTCAGTTTAGACAGGGAATTTGAGACCATGATCTCACCGCCTTTCCTCCCAGCCAGCAGTCGAGCTACTACAAGACAATCAAAGCTTCAGTCAAAATAAACCTCAGTTCTCTTTCTTCGCTTCCTTCACTCTCCTCCCCCCTAAACTCCCCATGCACGGAGTTCAGGGAGATAGTCTTTGATTAAATGACCCCTGCCCGGCCTGGCTCTTTTTTTCCCTGAAGGAAGTGGGTAGGCCAACACAACACCCAGACACAACTCATTCCGCCTCTAAGACTTCATCGCTTGCTTTCTAGGAGCTGGGGCCCAACACCAACGACGACGATGCGAGTGAAAGCTGTAGAGGCCGGGAAGGCGGGTGGCCTCCCCATTGACCCCACCCACCAGACATGCCCCACAAACTCTCCGTTCCATCCCACGCTCATTCCGCACCTCAAGAAGAACCGTGTTTCTGACGACGCGTGTCCTACCTCTGAATTTTAAAATTTTGTCCTTCACATCAAGAAGGGGAATCGTCGGTCCCCGTCTGATGACTAGTGGATGTTGGGCTCTCTGCAAATTCCAACTTGACCTGAAATTTTAGACGAGCGGATCAGCAGTTATTATCTTCCATGCTGCCGCTGCAATAGCACCTACACGTACAAATGAGTTTCAGTTCAGTTCAGTTCACTACAATTCAATTCACTGCTATGTTCGTGGTGTCCCACAGTTTTCTGTACGGTGAGGAGCTAGGTACTGCTGCTGCTCACAACGACAGTTACCTGTATGCTGTATTGATTTGATATCAGAAAGTCAAGAACAGCAATCGGTGTAATCCAAGAGGACCTGACTCTAATGGAAGGAAAGGATGGAGGAAAGCCTAATGGCTCTCTCCATCCCCCTGACAAAAGCCAACTCTCTATGCAGCCTCCTGGAGTTCCTCGTAGCCAACATAGGTTGAGCAGGTGAAAGAATGAAGACGAACGTTAAAATGATACCTCTCAATTACTGTAATACCGTACATCGTTGTATAGGCTATTAGGACTGCTAGCCCCTTTCTTTCTGATCAAAGTCCCTCCCTTACTCTCTATCTGTATTGTACTGTACCATCGCAATAGTCCTACTGCACAGCCATAGCGGTAGTACTTCACCAGTCTAGTTGGTCAGTCAGCCCACACATCATCTCTCTCCAATCTCTTCCGTGCCCAGCAACCAAACCGGCACCCTCGGTCACCTGCACAAATGACACAGCGCCTGCCAATTTTCTCTTATGTGTCACTGGTCGAATTTGATCGCAATTCGGAAATCCCAGCTCTAGGGGAAGTATCTCGATAGAATTTCAACGACTACATTCAAAAGATATCCTATCTTGTACAGATGATCGCAATTTGCGCTAGTGGACAAAATCCCGGGGTAAGTTAACGGCTCTAGAAAGATGTACGATAGGAAGGATGGGCCGGGCCGCCGAGCTTATCTGCTTTTCCTTTGGCTATCTGCTCCCTCCAGTACCAGAACCCATAGTTGATGGGAAAGTTTTCCAAAGGTGTGCGGGAACGGAGACAGGTATCGATGTTGCTTTGTTTGTTGATATTGTTGCTGTTCTATTTATCATGATCAGCACCTGAACTGAGTCGTAAACCGTGATCTCGGAAAGCAATTTTGTAGGTTTAGAGTGAATCTATGTGGCGTGATATTTTCTTTGAAGGTCTGCAGTAATAAATGAAAACGTTTGATTCCTCGGTACCGCAAGGGTGTGAGGAGTTTGGCAGAAAATTGAGTAATTTAATAAAGCATGAAATGCCTGGAAACAGTGTACCCACAGCTCAAGCATGGTCAGAACATATCAACTGGTATTTTCACTTGTGGAGGCTTGAATTATATCTGACAGGTGATTCTGACTATTTTCCATTGTGGGCCTTGAGCCAGTTATTAGATCTCATTAATGCTATCATTTGTCTGAGGATTCTCACCTTTTGCTTGTTGACCTTATCATTGAAGGAGCCAATGTAAAGAAAGATCTGTCAATAGTAGTGCCAGTTCCCTTATCCGGGATTTCAAATGGCCCGCACTCCTACCTCTGCTCTTCTCCTCGTAGGTATAAAATACAAGTGCACATGGATACGTCTCTATGATTGGCAATTAGACCTACTGCGATGAAAAGATCTCTACCATCCTGTACTGTATTTCTCCTCATCATCACTTTGTCGGCCTACTTCTGTGCGAAAGCATCATTCTCAAATGGCAATGCTCAACTCAATTTGCGACCTTAGATCCCGGCTGGCAACAAAACCTGCCTTCTACTCCCAATGCCACCTTAACACGTATGAACAATCGATCAACAAAACGATGGTTCGGTTTCCACCAACCGAAATCCCTTTCATATACTTTGCAAGATTTGGCAGGTACAGTATCGAGGGGACTTAGAACAAAAGACACGGAGAAGTTTGCCAAAGGTTAAAAGATTGAACGAAAAGTGTAAGTGCCGTACTCTCTATTGCCTCAGTTGATAAGCGAGAGAAGCAATCACCAGTTTATCACTTGTCGGAAGCAAAACAAACTCCTAAATTCTATTGAACGTATTGCTGGATGAGAGGATAAAACTTGTCAACAATGTACGACAGAGTATGTACAGAAGGTAAACTTTCATATTCCTTGCTTTACTTTATAATTAACAAAAACCCATCAGGTATTGGTTTTTTCTTTCGTTTCTCTTTCCATTTCTCATAGGAGATCCCATTTGCACTTGCAGGGATAAGACCTGAAAATGAATTTATGTGAGGGGCGTTTTATCACTAAATGTTGTTGATAGGACAGTAGGTGATCGTGGTAGAGGATCTTTTCATCTTCAGGTGTTACTGCATAGATGAGATATGGCTTATCTTCACAAGCATGAGATGTTTCATTTTCTTGTTTATCTTCTGATTGGATCAAAGGTTTATATTTTCATAGTTGATTCATTCATTCCTCATGCTACCAGGGCAAGTTTTCTCGTCCGCTCTAGTGAGAATATAGGCTCTTGGATCTTAGCTTGATTGAGCATTAGAGTATTTAGACTTGCACCAACTTTTGTCTACAATGATTAGTTTTCACTTAGGTTTAATTCACCTATTTGCATCTTCATTACTCAATTATAAATGTGATTCTACATTGGATGCAATAGTAGTCTATATGACTTAGTGTCCTTTTGGAAGATAGAGGATAACTTCCCATGATGCCATCATAGCTATAGTGTATGACATGGTAACCACACTTTGAAGGAACTCTAGAATGCTTTGTAGATGATACAAATTAGGGCTATAGTAGATGTCATGGTTATAGATCCCCACATGATGTAATTAGAAGGAGTGATTACCCATCCTCTAGATGGGTTGCAAGTAGAGTAATGGTAGCCAAGGTCTCTAAGTATAGAGTATATAACTGAATCAAGTATTTGTTTCTCTAATCTTGGAGTTATATGGAGTGATGGACATAACATTTAACAAATTTTTCAAAGAATGCAAGGGAACCTATTATGACAGACATAAAGAGTACTAATTTTATTTTTTTTACTTCATAGCATACTTTAAACAATTTGTGTGTCCATTACTCGACAAAGAGGAAGGATTAGTACAATCTATAGGAGAGCAATCATATAGGTGATATTTCTTTGAATATTGTTATTGTCTATAAACCATGCAATTTAGATACCTCAAATATCTTAGATGTTGTGAAACAGGTTTATCGTACTAATACCGTTGAAAATTAGTACCATTTTACTTCTTGTGTTTTATCTTTATGGGGCTTAATGAGGTCTTCCCATCCTTCTTGGTATACTAAAACACCTTTCTAAACAGAATATCTGGAGAGAACAGAACAGGACCGGGTCCCATACTCCCGAGGTGCATGTCAACATAGACAAGAACATCATTGCTTTTGTTTATATATAACTCGGGTTCCAGAATGGACCATTGGACGAAACACTTAAGAACCGGATTTATATTCTTGCTTAGCCACCCGATCGTATTGTTTATCTGCAGATTTGCAGTCCTTTGTCTACACTAGTGAAAGGAAGGCAATTTCTTGACAAAACTAATGGAAGTAAGACTGTAATTTTCTCGAACCTGACGAATATTGGAATGAACAACAACTGTAAAATGACTGCGTTTCCTCCTCAATGTTCACCTGCTTGGCAAGATAAATGTTCAGGTGGGGTACGTCGTAGGTGGTTAAATATAACAACATAAATATAGAATTAGATAAATATGATTGATGAATTGATGAAGAAAACGACTTTTTGTTTCCCTTGATTTCATCTGGGTTTCTTGTTCCGTGTATTGTCTCAAATATCAAAATTTTGATGGTTAGCACACATGTATCCTATGTCAGAAGGAATCGTAAAATATATGTGACATCCTCTGAAAAATCGAATCAAATCGTAGATCTCTTTCATAGATCAAATCCACTATCGACTGCAATAATCAGTACTTGCAAAATCCCTGGATTGAGAGTAGATTGTCAGTCTTTGTGATTGTTCCTAAAATTTGCAGGGGCCTTCCGGACTCAGATGAAAGATCAACACCATCCCCGATGAAAGATACTACCGGCATAAATTTCTGAAACAAGAAATCAATCTGCCCAGAAATTGCGTAATTAGAATGGTAAGTAGAGAATACACCCTGAATTGCCATGCAGAACTCCATGAGTGGATGTTGAGGGATTGACACTATATTATTAGCGTCAAACTACATTTGATGAAGAAACGGTTTAGATTCTTTAGAACATACAGTTCTATCTCTCAGATATACAAGTGTAAAGTTTCTTCTATCTTCTCGAAACTCCATATATCAACGTCAAGTTAACAACTACGTATCCATGTACTCATGCTAGTTTGTACGGAACCATGTATGTTTAAAGAGAGAACTTTAAACAAATGCAAAGGACTTTGCATTCAAGGTGGAATCAGAATGCCGAATATCTATGCAGTTCTCTTAAACTCATTTTACTCTAATTATCCAATCAGTACGGAAACAGTTGACGAATGGTAAATGTCTCACACTAGCAGTAAAGATTTAGCCTATTGTATACGAATCTGAAGCGGGCAAAGTATATTTATGTAAATGAAAAGTCGAGCGTACTGAATAGTCATGTAACTGTAGGTCTAATTTTCCACATCCGACCTTCGAAATGGGTACAGTACGAATTTATGCTAGATTATTAGTAGACCTAGCTGGTCAACTTGAATGCCGAGTACACTTGCGGGTATGAGAGAAACCATCATACAGTGAAGTCGTTTCAACAGTACAATATTGTAAGATTTGCTAGGAAATACATTTAGTTTGTCTGCAACGAATTAAAGGTTAAGAAAACGAGCATTTTTTGGTAATGTGCAAGAGATCATACTGTACTTGAGTGTGGTTGAAAGGAATCCGTAGCGGCAACGTGTAATGATAGCAAGGACTGTACGTTAGTTACAAGCATCTTGACTTCGACCATACTTCACATACCAGGCACAGGAAACCATCCTGCTCCTCACCCGACCCACCACATTGGACAACATTCCCTGTTCTCATCGCTCTAAAGCATTTGTATTGTACCATGTAGGCTCCACAGAAGATGCTATATGATAGAACAAGTACAAACTACATCCCACAGTAAAGACAACAGTTAGGTCAAGCTGGCTTCAGTGTAAATAATGGTTGATGTCGCGGGTAATTGAATCAATCCCAATAATTATCAACGTTGAATGTTTCTGAGTGAATCCCAAGGCTCCTGGGTTATGGACTTCACCACTTCTGTGTTTCATGAACTGCAATAGTATAGTATACAGTACGTGGCAGTTTCTTGCGAGATCTACTATAAGTCGTGGGTGAAACAAAACCTGTTTGAAAATACAACTGCACCAGTGGATGTACCAAGTTCTCTCTCTACACGAGATTACTTATTACCTATTTAAGTAGAAATCTTTGCACAGCTAGCTTGATACTCATCCACGTAGCAGATTTTGAAGATCCTACGCGCACTTCAAGTACGGAACCTATGCAGTCTCCATCACCCATTATGCCACCACTCAAAAAACCAGAGTCCTAAAACGCTTCCCGTCTCGGTGACACTCAAGAGAGTCGAGTTTCATCACCCATCTCACCCCAACAGACTAGAAGACCCACGATGTAGAACTTGTACAACCACCATTGTCTGTATTAGGCCGAGGAGCCCAAATCATTAGCATTAGGCTCTCGAATCTTCCAATTTCTAGACCGGACCACATGCACACAACTAACTACTGTACTGTAATGAACTTAGGAAGGAAGACTGATTAGGAGTATGAATTTGGTCTCCCACAACGTGTTTACAATAATCAAGAAACCTGTGAGGAAACTCCCTAACAGGTCCGTAAATCTGTAGTGATTAGCTTTTAATTTCTAATTAAGCTGTCTGCCAAGACGCCCACTGATCTACATTGATCTGGGTGCCGGGGAAGATTTTTCCCAACTTCCTCCTCAATGCCTCTTCATGCATTTGTGCTTCTCTTATGGAGAAGAATAGTCCGGAAATTTCTCCACAAGCCGGCAGCGCCTTCGAGATGAGTACCATTTTAATCAGCTCCCTAAAACTGCTTAATGACAGTCTTGGGTATTTCGCTGGACATAAACACACCTGGATACGTGTCATCTATGCACTAGGCGAACTCCCCTTTCGTCAGACTGTCTAGCTCCAGTCATCCTGTCAACGGCTGCAGCTTACACTAGACCTGCCACTTGTGTCTCACACAATAATTGATTCATAAGTACATGCTTTGCTGCCCGGTTTAGACATAAAGTACAGAACTGCAGTTGGTGTTGCCCCTCCCCTCTTTTCCAAACTACAGTAACGTAAACATACATGACGTCTCCGCTGACGTTAGCCATTCAAAGTCGAAAGTCAAGGTGCCCCTTCAACTGCCCCAATTAACCTCAATGGTGACGTACTTAGTTGCCTAGAGCAGGCCGACAAACCTCAACTCAGTTAACTAGACACCGTCATCGCCGTATAAGCGTCATAGCTTCATGACTCAACATACAAACTGTGTGTAATACGCGTTGAATGACGTCCGGTGATTACCACGAAAGCGGGGAGGACGCACAAGCTTAAGGCATTCCGGGAAAATTCCGTCAAGATTACTATAGCTAAATAAAATGAAGGAAATTTATTTCATTTCAGGGTCAATATCATGAACTCCAGAGGATATAGGATACAAAAAAATTCTATTATACTAGAACGGCCTGTTTAAATTCTTAATATTATACATATATTTATTTGATTTTGATTTATTACCTATTATAATTTCAGATTTATACTCTTGTCCCCTCAATCATGTGAAGCTATATAATAAGCAATATCTGGATTGTAGAGGGGTTCTTGAAATCTTATAATGAAATATTGAAGAACCAAAAGATATAAGAACCTCATTTTCACCAAAGGATAGAAACCAAACGAAAAATTCAATCTTTAGGGGTAAAGTGGTTGAATGAAAGCTCCAAAATACAAACCAGATCTTTTAGAAAAAAAGTTTGATTTTGAAATGTAGATTAACTCCAGGGTTCTCCTTTATATCTTGCTTGCAAGTTTATTTGTCTTGATGTGGTTTATACCCTAAAACTTCCAAGTAATTTGAGCTATTCACTATAGCAAATAGTCCCAATCTACTTGTAATTTGATATTGGATTACGAGGACACAAGCCGTTCGAGGAACGGGAGATCATCAATATTCAATGATTAATTTGATTATCTTCAATTTTCTCAGTCTACTGTATTTTTAAATGTAGATTAGCTTACTTGTTCTCTTTTGTATCTAGTGGTAGATTTTGTTTTATGCAACACCTTTTTGTGTCGACTTGTCTTAGGTTATAATAATTTAATCAAGCTATCAGCAGTTGCAATAATCTCCATGAATTTGAGTGTTATTGTACTATAGTTTATTGTTCACTTTAAGAACTGTTTTTGTTGAGAGGAAAAGGAGACCGCCTAGGATAACAAGACCCCATCAACCTGTACAACGAGCAGCATTAAAGGTTAAATGGCGCTTTGCCCCAATAGTAGACACATATGAATATCTTACGATAGATACTTCAATTTTGTTCAAAGATATATCTTTTACATTAAATTATTGAAAATACTATTTATCTTAATTTATTAAAAAAAATATAAAAAAATTTGTGTCCTATTTGCCTTATTCAAGCTCTTTTATCAAGGCGAGATTTTTCTACACAAGAAGATGCATGTTGAATTTCCATTAAATTAACTTGTTTCTTTCCTCTCGAGTTATAATAGGCATAGTACTTTTTAGTAGTGGGATCTCAATCGATCACAATATTTGTTTGTAGAATATACCTTGCAAATACGCTCTAAAGATCAAGCGGGTAGCGTATTTACCGTCACAACATTTGAAAAGGCTTCGGGAGTTGACTTTGAATTGGTTTGCATACTTAAAGGAGCCTATATTCTTTCACCTCGTAGACTTGAAGTCCCAAACACCTAACCATTAGTTTGAGCCCTTGGACCGTAGTATGATTGGGAATCACATGCCAAATGCTCATCGCATCATTTGTCTTCGATCAAAACATAAAAAAGTTGGAAGGATGATTACTAGTGTACTCGTCATTATCTGCTTCCTTGTTAAACCATTGAATCTGAGATTGGTGGTTTCCCTGCAGGACTGCTCACTATACTTGCCGACGAAAGTTAAAACGTGGAAATTTAGTACTTTCATCTTACTCAAATTGTGGTTGCCGCTGCAAATGTCTTTACATGGTCATGCGAGGACCCATTCGGAAACTCGTTTCTTCTCAGGTAGAAACATATCGAAAACCACACCCTATCTAACGTTCTTCGGTGCTGCTAATACTGTCTTTGATCTGAACACATAGCTACCGTCATGAGCTACCCATAGACAGCTACCTGCCTTCTTTGGTAGTTGGGGGTTGAGGGAAAAAGCTAATGAAGCTAGAATTAAAACCCCTGAACCTCGCAATGACTTTTGCGATAAACATATAGTAATCAAATTCCAGAATATTCGCCCATGTTATCTTGAACGATCTGTTGACATTGCCTTGGGTCGAGATATTGGAAACAATACTCGGCAATTTCTAATTGTGATTACGTAATCTGCGAGAGTATTTTTCTTAGTTGAGTCACGGCAGGTTCATGCAAGTTATATTAGTATCCTTTTCTAAGCTAACTGCCACATAAAATTAGTGCCATAGGGCCGGTGGTAGTGTATCTCTTCCTAGGTCAGAATTCCGTGTAGCATATGTTCTCCTCGAGGTTAGCGTTCAGTCTTCTGTCTTTAGTAGTTGTTTAAGCAGGAAATGCAGATGACGAATAGAGCTTCAACCTAAAATGTGTCGTCATAAAACAAACAATTCTCTAAGAGTTCTCTGAATGAAATCCCCAATCAAAGCATCTCGCAAGCACGAATCCTATAGTTTTCAAAGTGAATAGACCGATATCACTATGTGAATATCCTTCTCCATGTTGTGAAATCGTAGATGGGTTCTCATTCTGGATTTTTCAAGCCGTTTTAAATGAAACAGGTTGGTGTCAAGGAATAAATGAAGAAGAAAGCTTTACGTTGTGGCTACATTTTGTAATCAAGTAAGTTAATAGGAGTTACCAAATGCAAATGCGAACAATAGTTGTGTTTGCGAATACGGCGCAACTTAAATTATGACACAAACTGATCACTTCTTCTCCTCGGTAACAGACAGGAAGTTGATGTGATCTGGAAATCGGTCTAGCGAGTACGGTGTACCTTAATACAGAAAGAAGAAAGCAGAACACAAAGAACTCGAAAATATATCGAGGGGAAAAGGTGTGGATACAAACGGTGCCCACTGAAGTTATGAAGAAAACATGGGCATATGTTTTGACGAAAAATCGTGAAGTTATGTTGATCTGACATGTGGCCTGTCAAACAACATTGATTGATGTCGCAAATTGGCTTCGCGGTGTCGACCACTGATTTTCAGTTTGGATTGTTGAACTGATTAGTGGGACCATGATTTTTCCACACACTACAGTTGTACTATGGCTTGAAAGTCTGGTTGTAGATGATGGATTTCAACTCACGTTGTGACCAGGAGTCATGAATGCTTGACCTCACTTTACTTGACCGACCAAATGACATTCGGATGACACTCACAGATCATATTTGAGAAGTTATATTCTTCGAGTCAAAGATTCACCGCTTCTTCGCTTCCGCTTTATTGTTGAGTTTGTCTTGCATCCTGAAAAGGCTCCACACAGAGTACACTTGAGGAGCATTGTTAGTGAACATCTCGCACCTACCATAAATGTGCTCACATCTCGTCCAATTGATGCAGTGAGGGATGTCTGGAGTGGACATGTATCGAAATCCTGCTTGTCCCAATCACTTTTTGCATATGACATATTCTGCACCCATAAATGTTTCCTTTCTCCTGAAATAGGATAAAGGGATATCTGAGTAGCTTACAGTTATAAAATTCCATCAACCGTGTGGCTATTCCATCGGCTACTCCTAAACTTTAGTTAGGTGACTGAAACTAGTACTGAAACGTTGTATTCTGTGACAAGCCTTCAATGGAATCATCATGCTGCGTTCTAATCAATATCATAGATCACCCGCACATCTGATATTATGCCTTCGGTCAGCTCTGCTCTGAGTAAACTCTTAATCAGTTATCGGCTTCTTCTCGGGACTTTTGTACTTTTGCGCTTTTACGGTGCTGCTTCTACTTCTTTTTATTGCGACCTCTGCTTGCTCAATGCATAAACTCTTAGGTTACCTATGTGATTGTTCCGTGCCACGAGATAAGATCGCACATCCATGCCAAATGTATCAAACTCCACATCCATCACTCCATATACCTAGAGGAACAAAGAGGTGAAATCATTGTATACCCCTATATTTGAAGACATTGCTTGTTGATGTTCTACTTGCAACGAATCCAAAAGGATGAATGATCATTCTTCCCAATATTGCATCACATGTAAAGTCTTTAATCACAATATCTACAACTGTTATCTGATATCTTGGACCAAATATAAATCTTCTCTCACTAGTGTTATCTGCAAAACATACCATCATACCCTTCAAGCAAGGATACTACTCTCTCATACCATGGCAAACATTGTATCCCTAATAGTATTGTGAGTAGCTATTCTCTATCGTCTACAAAGACATAATAATATATGGGTAGCTACTTCATCTACTGTAAAGCCACACTCACAAGTAAATTATAAAGATGATCTTAATTCCAATATTAGGAGCTGAATATATCCAGAACCTATAACGAAAGGTGGAAATTACTCTAACTCAAATTAGTTTTCAATTGTATTGGTTGAAATGGCATCTGGGCTTTCACAAGCCTTCATGGGGGTTTAGCTGCATTGTACGGCTTGATGGTTGTATTCCTTGATATCCCATGCATGTTGCTTTCTCTTCACACCTGCAAAATGCGTGTTGTGTTTGTTATATATGCGGTATCATCTTTGGTGGTTAGAAACAAATTATTTGCTATACAAATTAAACAACAGATCCTGGACTGTCAGATTTCACATACAGATATACGCAACGAACCATGGCTCTTAGATTCTCATCAAATAGCTCGTTGACAGTTATGTTAGAATGAGCAGCAGATCAATTGACCAAGTACACCAGCCATGCCATCAAAGATTAGGTACTCAGTTCATTTTCTTTATTAGCGATACCCTTTCTTACTTTGCCTTATTTAGACTTATCTTTTATGTGTACACAATTAACGGAGGCCTTGAGCTTGCGGTCTGAGCAGTTTTGAGGGTGTTATGAGATTAGATGCAAATTGAGCTAGCAGACGGACCAGAACAGACTAGCAAGGCTCATCGATCGAGCACGCATTCAAGTGTTTACATATGGGGTCCCACTACTCCATTCACCTGCTTAACCTCTTTTTCTCTATCTGAGATAGAGAGAGAAAGAGTAGTAGCAAAAATACAAGTCAAGCCTATCTAGTGTACACCGGCATTCCTACAACGAGTTTCAACGACAACAAAGTACAAAATCTTCAAGGTCACAGGTGGGGCCATAAGTTGAGCTCCGAAGGAAGCGAAAAGAGAGGAGATGCAAATGACGAACCAAGCCACGGAAAAGGCTTTCTCCTTCATGCAACTATGACGACTGCATGGCAATTCTCTTTGAGATTCAGTTTTATTGTACCCGAAGAGATTCACTTACCGGACCTGCCAGTAGAACTTCATCGCACGGTACCTTCATCATCCGGACAGTCGGCCAACCGAGCAAGAAGGTCAAAACTGCTTAGTTCTAGTTTTCCTCCTCTTTCGCGTACGGACTTTGACTCTGTACGTACGTCAGGTAATACCGGCGACCAAGGATTACCTGTGTGAAGAGTCCGTAACTATAGTTACTAACGAATCCTTGGTCAAAAGTAGACAATAAACTATCAAAATGTCTATGTTGTTGAAGTCATACGATATATTGGTGCCGGGTTACTTCCGTCCCAAACACGCAAGCCATTGACTCTTTAGCGGTCGTCTTCGTTTCTTCTGTAGAGTGGAAGACCAAATGTGAAAGAGGAGGAGAATTACTACAAAACAGGTCTAGATCCAATGTAAGTGAAACACATTCCTTTGACGGGTAACCTCCGGTGAAGTCTGGTTTGGAAAGGCCGAATGAGGATGATAACTACAGTACAGCTATATAAGGTTTATAGATCCGATGCAGGAGAAACGCATTACTTGACTGGTAACCTGTAGTCAGGGTCTGGTGGTGGATTCACAAATCGCAATTAAATTAGAGTCGAATGAAGTAATATTATCCATATGCACAAGCATCGCTCAGTCAGATGGACCGGTGGAGATGGATGGGAAAATGACATGGATGAATGCCACGTTAGTAATCAGTCGAAACGGAACGCTAGCACTTTACTGTGCGAGACCAGAACAAACTTGGCCGCTAACATTACTGTTTCACCATGGGCCCCACAGCGCTCCGTCGCGGGAAACAGGAATGGGACACCCTTTTCCGCAAGCACTTTTAGGGCATTCACGGCGGCTAGTTTTCCGGAACGCGTTACGGTCCGAATGCGGTGCCGTGGCGAGCAGGGCGCCGCAATGCTTGCCTCTTCCCTTTAGCATACAAATCTCGTTTCCTTCCAATTCACATGCTGCTTTTCCACTAAGCTAGCTCTGCATTTGTTGCTGTATCCGTCAACTCGAATTGTGACAAATTCCTCTCATTTAATTTTCTCATATGTTCATGTAATTTTTCCATTTCATATAAAGTTTACATAGTAGGGTAGCTTTCTAAAGTTTTCTTTCTCAACTTAATGTGCAACAGTCAGTGCAACCGTATCGATGTTAAAGATCTGAGAACTACGAATTTCGTGTACCACTTCAGAGCATCCACTCCTTGTATGTCAGAAGTACCCAAATTTCAGTTTGAGCTACCAAAGTCCAATAGCTGGGCATTAGTTTCTCAATAGCCAGGCTCTGTTGAACAGAAAAGGCTGCAACATCTCACAAAAACGTAAACAGAAACATTGCATAGTCATTTCCAAAGTAGGCAAGACGAATCTTCTTCTTACCTCGCCCCTGTAGCACGACGATGGAGGACAGAAAAGGTAAAAACGCCTTTACCCCTTCCCGTCCACGGTACTCCAAAAAGGGCTGGTAAGTATAATATACAGGACTACACAGTTTCAATTCTGTTATATCATATTTCGCCGCGAATAGATCAGGAGATAACAGGGATAAAGAGCAACAGTGAATTTATTGTAATACGCGTTGTTCCATGTTTGTGCTCAATTGATTATTATTTTCAGTCGAAACGGAGAAAGCACACCATATATCATGACAATATAGTATACAGTTCCATATTCATCTGCAGAAGAATTCCGAATACACATATTTCTCATGATCAGCCTCGACGAGGCAAGTCTAAGCGTGAAACGCACTCACTCGCACTTGACAGAACCCATAGCGCATACAGTACATGATTCGGCGAGGAGGGCCTTCCGAAAGTGCTCTACACACCTTTTGTACAGATCGGAACTCAAAGGCTGCCTCTAATTTAGGCAGGATTCGTTCAATCTGGAGGATTTTCTGCAGGTTGTGAAATTGCGTGACCTTTCGGAAGACGACTAAACTTGTGCTGCGAACTCCAGCCACCCAATCTTACAGCAACCAGAAGCAGCAGAGGAGGAGGATTCCAATGAGATTAGCGTTCACGAGGTGAATTGTACAGCACGTGCTTGTCTGAAAGATTAAACATTGACCGAAGTCTGCAACAGTTGCCATTAACATTTCAAAATTAACAAATGTATTTCCTCAGGTTTTTTTGTCTGTCCGTCTATTTAGTAGTCAGAATCAATCAATCATAGCCAGAACACTTTGGAGAGAGTTGATGTGGAAAGTAGCCAATGAAAGCAGTTTTGGCTATCAACAAGAAGACTACGTACCCACCTGTAGCAGATGGATATGCTCAACAGAAGATCACAAGTATGTATGTATGCGATTACTGGCAGACGTACTCCCGTTGACCGAGTGAACGAGAGTGCTGATAGCTTAAATTGGCAAAGATGCAGATGCAGACTCCTCTCAGATGCAGTTAAGCGCATCCATCGTGCTTGCTGTAAGGAGATGTAAATTCAATGGCCGTAGGAAAACGAGTATTAAAGAGAAGGGTTCTTCATCCTGGCATTTGGATGGGATGGCTTTTTGAGCTTCGGAGTACAGCGTGTCACAAGCAAAGTGGAAAAGTGGAATAGATCCAAAAGGAAAGGCAGGTAGCCTCCTAATCCTCCTGAGACTGCGAAGGATCTTCCGGTGATTAGAACCGACCGAGGGTTTATCTGCATAAAAGGTCGAGAGCCACTAGGCAAAAGAAAGTACCACGTTCATCTGATATTTTGATTGTTCCTCGAGACGGAAGGATTTGGAATTGACAACTTGAAGACACGGGATCTGAGAACAAAAGAAGCATGCACTCCTCCTACCGCGACCACTACTACTACAGAGAAAGCTGTGCCGATGCAGCTCTTTCTACTTCTTCTACCCAGCTATCGCTTGTGTTCTAATCGACTAGAAATCGGACGAACATGAAATAAATCAAGCTGCACGTTCGGAAATTTCCATATCTACTAGCTGCTAAAGCAAAGGTGTTTCCGCTTATACTTCGATGAACAGTAAAAGCTCTTGCTTGATCTTCTTCATCTGCTTCTGGAACTCCACCAGCGCAAGACCAGGCCGAGCTTGTAACGAGGTGATAAAACAACAAACAATTCCCACGTCTTGATTGTCCGTGTACCAATAAGTTGAGGAGCATAGAAAAGGCGGTAGATCTGGGATTTAAAGTGGAATGCAGTACAGTAAAAGTAAGCTGCTTCATATTGTTCCTGATTGGACCGCAGACACAGGTTCCAAAGAGAAGAAAATCACAGACAAACATGCAGATCTAGTTTACAAGTCCTTTTTAACCGAGACTACGGTAGGTTCATTCATTGGCATAATTCCACCAATCACTGAAAGTCATCTGGTTTTCTCTCTGTATCTCTCTCACTCACTTTAAAACCCCCTTCACTCACTACGACATTCATGACTTCTCCCATGATTCAGGAATGGACAAGGGCCTAGAGGCTCAACCTCATACGAGCAAATATGCTCCAGAGTCCACAACCATTGACTTTATTCAACCTACCAGACATCAACACTTGGACCCTCAAGCTGAAAAGCCTCTTGGTGTAAAGTTATGTTTATTCTCATGTTGTCCTACAACAAGATCTGATGCACGTAAAAACGTTTGCATAAATTTGCCATGAAACGCAATGGAGTATCACGTGATTGCTTTCCTGTTTCTATAATCCATGAAAGGATTCCACGATGTTTGAACAGATTCGATGTCTGCTGATTTGATGATTTGTTATTGGGATAAGATTCACGTGACTTCAACCCTCATATCGTAGGGGCATTAGTACCACTCCCACGCGCACGCATGTCATACCGTTCTTTTATTGCAAATTGTAAGTCATTGCAATGCAATTTCCTTCCTCTCCCCCTCTACTGGCTAAGATGTGGAACTAACAGTGGATCACGAACATTTTCTCATGTACAATGTACTCCACCATAGAATTCTACCACCGCACAATCAATCACTTGTACATGTCTGAGCATACAACACACGTACACTTTCTACAAATTCTACTACTGGAAAATGAGCTTTTGACAGCTAACGTTCCCCTCCTGAAGAAATGGTCTAAATTAGCGGACTCCCTGTACATTGACACCTTAACTCGTCATTCTTTCCCCGTGAATATAAGAATGTAAGATGTATCTCATGTTTGACATGCACAGTTACATTTTGAGACTTGCTTACAAGTAGAATATAAAGGAAAGTACAAGAGAATATGAATGTGTCACATTTACCGCAATCTACTACAACCTATCTAAACAAAATACGCGGACAGTCTCACGATAAACAACCTAAGGTATCGGACAACTAGTGACAAACGATTAGACGCATCCCTTTCACCCTCTAAAAAGCAGAAAGAAAGCTCTGGATGTCTGAAAGACGTGTCCTTTCGCGAACGCCACGTATCTAAAACTATTCCATCAAGGTCCAGGATCGATTTCTTCCAGATTCCGAAGTACATGAAGCCATCATGTGCTGCACATCAGCAGAGTGTTCGATTTAACAAAGTTATTTCACATGTTCCCTTCACCCAAACATACTGCCGCAAGAGCTACACATGTTTCATATACTCCTTCTTGGATGTCATGAAATTCAAGCTACATTGCCAGGTCAGTTGGAATGTTCTGTCACATGTGATGACTCTCTTTCTAACTAGAAGTACATTTGTCCGTGATGTGAATTTAAACAAAACTTCTACAGCTAGTGGTTTGATCAGTTTTTAATGTCTGCTAACTGCAATGACCACAAGTTGGTTTTCTCATGACTCAGAGTAATGTACGAATTTTCTGTTCGTAAAGCATCAAATGCATGCAACTTTCCTAGTCAGTACGAGCAGCATTGTCTTTAGCCCAACGGGCTCTTTGATTAACTAGATATGAAATGAAGACAAGTGAAAGAGTTGACAGTATAATATCATATCAGATATGCTCGTGGACTCAATATTAAGTCCAATTCAGCTCGGTTCATGTAACAGCTCGAAGAACCGAAAGAAGCTATTAATTTTGTGAGTTGCCTGTCATGGGCTGGGTCCTTGTGAATCCGTACTACACAATCGAAGGTAGTCAATACCGCAATAGGTTATTCCACTAGGGATACAATTGGTGCAGCAACTGGTGTACAGCAGTAGTTAAGCTAGTTTCACCCATGGATGTATTACCTGATCATTCGTATTGGAATATACTTCCTTCCCTTCATCCTTCCTGGATGGAACATGGATCCAGGAAGAATTTCAACTATGTTTTCATGCCACTCTTCCTATTATTCTTGCACACTTGACTAATCCACTTGCTTTCCGAGCTTATGTATCCATGCAACAGCAATCTGCTCATGCACGCTCGGGAAGTCGTTAACTGGGTAGGCCATAATATAACGCTCCTTTCTCACGTGGCTTTGATGGAACTCCAAACGATGCAGCAACTCGCCGAATTTGTGGAAGGGAAAATCGTGTGCAAAGAGAAACTTCATCTAAGGACCGAAGGAATTCTTAACACAGAAGGACCGAACCTTACGAATTGATGTTGTTTCTCAAGAACGAGAAATAAAACAGCAGCATCGTGTGGAGGAATCTTAAAGGAAAAGGACAGGACGCAATTATCCAGGAACGAACACGGAATGCCGTCAAGCGTGAGAAATGTAATCTGAGTACGTAAACCCCCCTTTTTCTTCATATTGATGAAATCAAATGGCCAAAACCTCTCATGATTTCGTGTCCCCACAAATTAATACAACATACAGACATAAGGTGATATTCACCATGCCAGGAAAATCCAAGTGCCTTTGAATAAAATAAATACAGCATTCATCTCTAATTGGAAGTCAGAAATCTGCAATCCTCCAATTTTGTCGATATGTAGCCCGAGTGAGTTTGTTATCTGGAGACATGCATATGGTTCACTGATGAATATAGCCGTCAGAGATGGATCTCTTTTTCAAAATAGACATTCAATCATTGTCAAATAAAGTTTGGTTCTCGAATTCTTCTTCGGTCATGGAAGAAGATTTTAATTTCTAAATTTGCTATCTTTGTTAGTCACAATGGTCTACTGCCACCCCTTGAAGTAGCACCTTCAAACTGTTACTTCCTCGATGATCCGGCTTTTTCTGTATTCAATAATCACCATAACTACGTTATAAGGACCTGCAGGCATCTAGCTAATTTAAATTTGGAAACAATATCTTTAAAGCTGAGATTTCTAGAATCACTCCAATGGCTACATCTTGATCAACTCACTCCGCTACGTATATCACCTTCGAAATGGTGAATTGGTTAGTTTGTTTCCTTCCTTTGCAAGCCTTATTTATTTTGCTTAAGGTGCATACGATATTTATAACCAATGTATACACAATAGAACTTTCTTTTGTATAGCTTCAGAATGTTTTGGTAAGTTCTAACAAAACTCGAACAAGAAAGTGCAACGTGTCACAACATTTGTAGCCCCAAAGCTAGGTTCCTCGGATGCGGGGGTTGTAGTGTTGGTAATCATAGATATCTTGGTAGGTATTCATGGACTACTTGTTTGCGGTTCAATTTTATATTAGTGTTTTTCACCACATGGTGGACCCATAGTCACTTGCACCATTCGCACCGTCAGATGTGCCATCAACAGCACCATTAGGGCTAGAGACTGAGGTCAAACAGAGGGGTATACCTTCAAAGTGTAGTTCCAAAGAGTTCACTTCTTTGATGTTGAGCTTTCGATTTTATAGCTATGGTGGATAGAATGTGCAAGCATCACATGGAGTCTTTTACCTAGAGTGGGTGTGGCTTGACTAAAATCAATGCACACTTGTTACCACATGGTTTAATGAAAGATTGAATACATACCTGATTTGAGTGTGATTTGAATGGAAGAATGAACTAATTACAATAAATCAGGTGAGTTAAGGGTAAGTTGGATGGAGGAATTGAGAGTGTGGGTGGTATCTCTAAGCATGGTTGATCGTTGGTATATTTGATCATAGTTCAAATTTCCTTGAGAGTGATTGTGTGCAAAATCTCTAAGAAAATTGATATTGATTTTGCAGTTGGGTAGACGGTGTACAAAAGTGCCGGCCAAATTTTTTAGAATTAAGTCAATTTGAGATATTGGGTGTTCAATTTGAGTCCAAGAGGTGAAATCAAGGTCAATTTGGTGCAAATTGAGCTTGAAGTGCAAAATTGAATATGGAATTGGGTAGTCATCCTCTCAAATTAGGGATTTGAGGATCTTCATCATCATGATTTGGCTCGAGTTGAGATTTAGTGGAGAATTTAATGGTCAATCATAAAGGAGGTGTGTTAGATTGGTGGGAGTTGCACAAATTGCCCTAGTGCTAAAGTTTGCCAAAGTTAGGTGAAGCTTGGCTAGATTTTGGAGAGAGATTGCCCAATTTGGTTGGGTTCGAATTGGCAAGAAGAAAAGACTCATCTGGTTGGGGGCTAGAAATGCCTGGAAGTGCAGCTTGCTTGCATGAGGCTAGCTAGTTTAGATGAGTTTTTGGTCACCATTTGGCAAAATCTGCCCACCCTTCTAGATTGTGCATAACAAGTTTTGAACTCCGAATCTTTGGTTCTTAGATTGGTGCCCTAGCTACCTAGTCCACCTTTACTTGTTGTTCTAATGACTATTATACTGATACCTATATCTATGTAACTTTGGCTAGGAAAGGTAGTTTGATCCCATCATTGGTGATCTTGGTAACTTAGTAGTAAGTAGACACTCCTATTATATCAAATGTCAAATGGTGATAGAGTCACTCTGATGTTGATTTATGGGATGCAATGTTTCATTTATATTTCTTGCGATTGGAACCTCTCCATTCTCTACTTCCTATTTGTACACCATGTTTGTGTGAGGTGCCTTGACTTTAGAGCGTTTATGCTTTTGTATGCTTTCAATAGTGAGGTTGGAGTGATGACTACTCATACTACCTATGTTTCTCTTCGGTGAAACAAGAAGTGATGACTTGTAGAAGATGAGAATGCGTGTTGTGATGGCAAGTTATAGATCACCATTTCCCCTAGTGTAGTTAATATAGTTAGAGCTATATTAGAGGATGGTGTTCAATTGGTGATGGCACTATGTATTACCAATAGCTAGACATGTGATCTAGAGAGGAAATTTGGTTTAGTAACATCTGGAAGGATGTTATACATGATGTACTAAATAGATCAGATAGAGTTATCATGCAAGGAGTACTTCTACTAATAGGGAAAAAATCAAAACATACTCAAAAATCTTAGAACCAATAGCTAGACATATGATATAAAGGTGAAATTTGGTTTGGTAGCATCTGGAAGGATGTTATACATGATGGACTAAATAGATTAGAAAAAAGTATAACCAAAATGGTACTTCTACTAATAGGGTAGAAATCAAAATATGCTTGAAATCTTGAGGTAATTTTGAGGGCCTAAATGGATGAATTAGGCCTTGAAAATGTATAGATTCCCCCTAGGAGAGAAAAGGCTAGCCTTCACTCACTCCTTGTTTGTCTCATCAAGAGCTTTACAATGGTACCTCACCTATGCAATTTAGAGATTCTTACAAGAATATTCTCTAAATATTCCCTTTGATCAACATTGGTTTGACTAATCGAATGGGACCAGATCCAACATGTCACCCATACATGCATCTAATCTTAGGGTGGAGCTTGATGACATGTCATTCATACATGCATCTAATTTGAGGGTGGAGATCAATAGCATGTCACAAATCCATGTATATGATCCAAGGGTTATGCTTCCGTTGAGTGTCTTTGCTTTGCTATAGAATAAAGCCAAGGTGCTCCTTTGGAGCATCGGAGTTTGAATGTGAAATCTATGTTTTCTCTTCTGAGTTTCTCTATTATCCTTGGAACATTACACGCTAGGTGGTGATCCTTGGTGTGGTACTTGTGGTGGTTACGACTATGGTTTGAGTTACATTGTCATGAAAAAGTTTTTTGGGACTTATAGAGGAGATGGCACTACAATATGCAATAGGTTCACCAAGAATGGCACTCAATATCAACTTGTATCTCAGGTCCCACTGAGTGATGAGATTGACTTTGATTTGGAGTTGATACAAGAATTGATGCAATTAAGAGTGCACTTGGTATGTCCGCATCATTGTTTTGAGACATGGATGAGATTATAGGGCTCCTAACAGCCCCATGTGCTACTTTGGTACATTGGGTACCATTGAGTTGGATGACTTCATCCAAGAGTTTGATAGTTGGCGTGATTTGCAACAGATGTGGACCCAACTTTGTTCACACTCTTCATGGCATGGAAGGTGTTGTTTTAACACTTGAAGGTTCTACCGATGGATGAATATCATGAGTTCAAGAGAGCTCACTTGGAGGAGATCAAGCTAAGGAGCCAATATTGGTATTTGAACTACATCTCCATCACTTCAAGCTCGGTTGCTAAGGGTAGATCGGCAATACCCATGAGTTTTAGCTCTAGTAGCATTGGTGGATCTAGTGGAGGTGCACTAGTAGGAGATGGTGTTACTATGAGTAGATGTACCACCACAATAGGTGATGTAGTATCAAATTTTATACCCCATGGTGGATTTTTTTTAGTGTTTGACTCAAAACTATCAAGGAGTGCAGATTGACAAGTTGAGGAGCTTGTTAGTGTTCTAGCGGAAGGTTGGAGAGAGCCTATATGAGGCATACACTTGCATAAAATGGCTGGTCAGTTTCATTTAGAGAGTTTTGGTTTGGGATCTTGGATAAGGAGTTGTGACATAGAGTACATGATGCTACGTTATTATAAGCTACTTCACCTACTTTGGCAATGGTCTTTAGTTTGGCTGAGTGCATTGAGCTCAACATGGTGGAAGAGAGAGTGGTGAAATTTGGATTTGGTAGCAAGACCTTATCTACAACTACTACTTCTTCTAGAGTGCAATAGAGTGTACCATGCCATGTTTTCTTTTGAGGATATAGTGGACAGCCTAGATCCTATGGAGCAAGTGGAGGGCCTAGTGTAGCTAGATCCTAACTTTATTTTCATGTCAGTAGTAACCAATGAGTGGTGGTGTTGCTTGTTGGACTTGTGGTGGACCTCATCCCAAGAGAAAGTGCACTCAAGGCAATGGACATGATATTTTTGGTGTATCAAAACCAACATAGAGATATTGTGAGCATTACCACAAATTTGGTCACACTAATGACCAATGTTATGACCTTCACCTGGAGTTATGGAGTGGTAGAGCTACAATGGCAAGTGGTAGAGGAGCTCTAGGTCATGGAGGATGAGGTGGATGGTAGAGAATCCACACCTGGTAGGGGTGCAATACTTGCCCTTGCTTTTGATACAACCATGGCTAGCATAGTTGTATCAAAAGCTCTGCTCAAACTACTCAAGCAAAGATTGGCTAGCATGGTCATAGTTGAGAGGAGATCAAATTTGGGTGTTGAGGCTTCCACCTCTTATGTTGTTGATAGAGATGTCTTGGATTTCATGTGTGGAGCAACTCCTAATCATCTATCATAGATGCATCACTATGATAGATGCATCTACCATAGTAATTAGGAGTGCAATATGTGCTCCAAAGCCTAGAGAAGTATCAATAGAGTTGGACTCACAAAGAGGAGGGGTTGTGGATAGGTAGGTCAAACTCCCCTAGTCTTTCACACTCTCTAAGGTGCTACAAATAACATCCATGGCTCCTATACATCCTAGTGTAGGTGTGGTAGGTGGTGATAGAGTGCATGATAGACTAGATGCTAGTAAGCCACTTGCTATTACACAGATTGAGTCTAGCATGATGTTAGGGGCATCTTAGTTGATTATATGCTTCCCTTTGTTCTCAGCCAATGACATGTTTACATTGCGGGTTGACTAGCTCCAATGATCTGGTTGGCTACCACACTTTGTGAGAGTAGGGATGAGGTGGTTCCTTCTTCTAAAGCAAAGGTGGTTGATAGTGGAGCTAACTTAGTTGAGGAGCATGGGATCCACTCAACAACCAATGGTTTATGGCAGACAATAATAGTTAGATTTGAAGAGTTACCAGCCAGATATGCCTTTGAGAAAGCTTGGTTCACACCTAGAGTTATCCTATTGGATAATTAGAGGGGGATTTTCTATTTGGTGGGACCTTCAAAGAGGTCTATACACAACAAAGGGTCTTATTAGACTCTAGTGCAAAGCACTTTATGTTGGGGAAGGCTATAGTTCTTGGTCTAGAGCTATAAAAGACCAATGTGGAAAGGTGTTCATTTCAGATCCTAATATCTCTAGGGAGTGGTTCTATATAGCATCACATGTAGAGAGCTTATTGTCCAGATTCGGCCCGATCACTTGATTGATAACTCTATGGTGAGAGGTCAGGCTATTACAACATTAGTAGAAGGCCACTACACATGGCTCAATATTGACGGACATTAGCCTTCTAAGCGCTGACGGAAAGAGTATCTTTAGGTGTCCATGGGAGTGCAGCGGTCCGGCAATTAACCTGGACGGACGTCACACATCTAAATACACCTGCAATAACAGGTCACTTTGGAATTATTAACTGGTGCTAACAGGTAACCAGTTTTTCTATTAGGGTATGACAAATAAGGGGTTTGGGACTTGCAAATGTCCATATCTTTTGCTTCTCACACTCGTTTTGAACAGAAAAGGGCTCATTGGATTCAACTTTCAGTACTCTTTCATATACTCAAGATGGATTTTTGTGATCTCATGTTTTTTTGGTTGATGGAGTCTAAAACAGAAAATCTCTTGGAGTTAGCCATATTGTTGATGGGGGAAACATTTTCTGAACAAGAAGAAGATATTACACCAGAGTTCTGGAGCTGGTTCTTGATGGAAAATAATTGTTTTTTGCTATCTCAAAGAGGAATACCAAGAGACTTTTGGGTGATACCAAGACAGTACACATGGTGGGAGATTTTTCACAAGCAAGTATGGTCAATGGATTCAGACTTTCTAAACAATCATATGAGAAGCAAGTACTGAATGTCATATCAGAGTTTTAAGAGATTGGTTGATGAGATTGAACCACATGTGCCTATTATGTCTGAATGGCTATATGCTAGAAAAAGAGTGGAGTTAGAAAAATGTGTAGCTGTAGTTTTACACCGATTTGCACACAATTCACCATTGAGAACTCTTAGTGATCTGTATTGTCTTGATGAATCTACTATAGTGAAGTACACTATAATTATAGTCGAGATACTAGCAAAAGAGACAAAATATACTCTAAATACATCAAATGGCCTACAGTAGCAGAATGTATTGAGAGCATGTCAAAGTTTGCACAGATATGTGGAATTCCACAAATCATTGGTTGTATAGATGGTACACATATCAAGTTGAGAACCAAACCAGCTATGAGATTTTATCCTGAACACTATAGGAATAGACACTCAGATTACTTTGTTCTGCTACAAGGCGTTTGTGATGCGGATCTTTGGTTTTGGGACTTGTGTTGTACGATGCCTGGATCTACTCACAATGCTGCACATTTTTGACAGTCCAACTTATATCAGGCAATGGAATCAAGAACAGCTCTCACTCAGCCAACACTCATTTTGCCACAAGAAAACCATACGATACAAGTGATTCCACCATTGATCCTTGGAGATACAACCTATCCATTACATCAATGGTTGTTGAAACATTGGCATCGACATTCACATCAAGGAGAACCTATGCAGAATGTATTTGACAACCATACATCAAAAGCACGTGTATGTGTGGAGAATGCATTTGGTCAATTGAAAGGTAGATGGAGCATATTGAAGGACTGTCCAATGCAACTAGAAGTTGTTCCAAGAGTGACACTTGCATGTGCAGTACTACACAACTTTGTAATTCAACAAGGAGAACCATTACCTACTGATGTCAATGTAGTGGATGAGCATATGAATGGAGCACGTATTTTTCCACTCCCAAGATCTGCAATAGATAAATGGAGTACAACTAGAGGTGAATTATTAAGAGCAGCTTTGTACAAGCAATTCAAAATTACTCATGCTCATCAAGATATAGTGTAATACTCCGAGGACAAGAGAAGAGAGAAAACACAGATTGCACACTCAAACATTCGATGCCCCAAGGGAGCACCTTCTCTTTATTATATAGACAAAGAGGATCTCCTCCAAGGAAGCTCCACCATAGGATTAGGGACACAGATAGGTGACATGTCAGCAAGCTCCACCCTTGGATTACTTACTTGGATGGGTGACTTGTCTGGTCTAGGTCCTATCTGGTTGGTCAAACAAGCTTTGACCAAAGGGAATCTTTTAGGGAATATTCCTGTAGGAATCTCAGAATCACATAAGGTACCGTTGGAAAGCTCTCGACAAGACAAAGCAGGGGGGAGGAAAGGCCAGCCTTTCCTCTATTGGGGGGGGGGGGGAATCTGCACATTTTTGAGGCCTAATTCATCCGTTTAGGCCTCCGAAATTGCCTTCAAAGATTTCAGACATATTTCAGTTCCTACTCTATTAGTAGAAGTCCTCTTTTGGTGTTACCTCTTTCTGATCTGTTTAGTCCATCATGTGTAACATCCTTCCAGATGTTACCAAACCAATTCTCACCTTTAAATCATATGTCTAGCTATTGGTTCTAAGGTTCTCAAGTCTATTTCGGTTTCTGCCCTATTAGTAGAAGTACTCTTTTGGTGATACTTCTATCTGATCTATTTTTACCATCATGTATAACATCATTCTAGATGTTACCAAACCAAATTTCACATCTAGATCATATGGCTAACCCTTGGTATTACATATAGCAAATGTTGTTTGAGAGTGAAGGTATTTACTTACTCAAGATGGCGGTCCACGTTGGTTGTTTTTCAAGATTTCAAGCTCCATACATTTCAGTTCAAGCATTTGGCTCATGAATTCCATTTTGCATTTTTCTTGAACCATCATCAAGTCAAATTTACAATCTTCCTGCAAGGATCTCTTCTCATTTGCTTCCTTCACTACTTGAGTAAATTCAAGCATACACTTCTGCATTCCGTCTTCACCTTCTTTTGATACTCTTCTTTTTTTTACATTGCCCAACAACACCAAGTTGAGCACAAGCTTTTGTCCTGGGACTGATTGTGGCCTGATTACCAATTGTCTCTAGAGAAGGTGTAGAGACTTGTGGTGTTTCCTTCTCATCATCAGATATCAAAACATCCATATATGATTGTTTAGTTTGATTTATATGAGATGCTTTCTCACTCCCATCAATAGTTTCATTAGTCAAGTCTACAAACCCTCTCTCACTAGTTATTGAAGTGTTAATACCACCATTACATGCTCTTGGAATGCCTTGTTCTTTGGGTGAACCACCTCTAATTCTATGCATCTGTTCATAGAACTCCCATGAACTTGGTTCTGTGCTTGTGGTTTGTTTTCCTTTCTCAACCCTGTATTTTTTAACTAGTTGTTCAAGTTGTTCCTAAGAATTTGTGGCTCATAAGGTGGTGTTATACTGATAGCTTCACTGAACCTATTAGCAAACACCTTCCACTGATCATGACTTACATTGCCTTGGTTATAATGATTAAAATAAATGTCTTTATACATATCCAAAAAAAGCCTCACATGACTAGAAATCCACTCCACTTTAGCCTTCTTTGGAATGGAAACACCTGTAAACACAATTGACAATAGTAGATAAATAATCAACATACTATTATTTTAGAATAGTATTCCAATCTACATATGAAATAGGCAAAATCATACCTCTCACAAGAGCATCCTTTGATGATGAATTTTTCTTTTCTGCACCAAGCTTCTTCTTGGATGGAGCCTGCAAATAGTTCACCAATGTAATTGGTTCCATAGGTGGAAGAGCTCCCAAAACATTCTCATTTTGTACAATCTCTTCCATTTTGCTGCACAAAATTCAAAAAATATATATGCAAAATTTTGGTTTGACAGAGAAATTTCATCTCACCAATGTCACTGAAATATTAATCAATTGTCTTCAGTTTCAAATCACACATGACAAGCATTGCATAACCTTCAATTCAAGCTATAGAATAGCACAACATGTCCAGAAATGAAAAAGTTATGATATATTACATACCTGATCAATCTCGAAGGTCAAAAATCAGAACCCTAGTATGTTTGTTTGGAAAGTTGATATGTTTGCTCTCGGGAAAACTGAACCTGTCATAGAATGGGACATTTGTAAATTGTATTGCCCGTTGTGTCACCCAATTCATTAACCTAGAAAATCTCCCGTTCAAGGAACTCAGACGGAGCACAAGACGGAACAAGAGCTGCCTGATGGATAAGCTCCGGCTGAGTGCTTGAACTTCAGGCAGACTTGACATGCACATGAGCTTCGGCAGATTTATTGCTGCCATGTTTTGTCTTTTAGTGGGCTGCCATAGCCCAAAAGAGCCATGTGAATCGCGTAAGAGTCTTATAGTGTGCTAATTGGTGGAGCAACGTTATACCCCATGGGTTTTAGTATTGACTATTGGGAGGAGATAACGTCCTCTAGACCAAGTTTGCAATCAAGTGAGGGACAAGTATATCACCTACCAGTTTGCTTTAGTAGTGGCAGTCTTGGCTCACTACAATCAAGGACCATGGTATTTGTTTTAGCATTTGGTGTTTCCATTACTTGGCCTGGTGACTTATTGGAGGAGAACGCCTATATAGAGGATACTCTAGTACCAAAGGAGATCACTCAGATTTGGAGTACAAGTAGTATAGTTTCATCCACCTCGGATGTTCCATTGTGGAGTTTTGAGGAGGCATTGCAATAGCATGCAAATCAGTTGGAGCAACATGCTTGGAGTGAAGCCTTTGTACCACTTAGAGACTAGTGTTAGGATGAGCCTTTAGAATCTATTACCTTGTTATCTTTAGATACCACACTCATTGCTTAGCAATATCCAATAGAAGGAGTATGTCTATTGGAGTTGTTTTGTGGGATTAGCACTAAACTAGTTGTGGTATTACAAGCAAGTATATGAATACATAGGTACTTATATGTAGAGATAGATTAGACTGCTCGGCAAGTCTCTCTACATCATGTAGCACACTTGGTGTATTGATATCTTGAGTTATTATTGATATTAAAGTCAAGGGTTGAGATCCAGATTTACCTAGATTTACCATTCGTCTAGATGCTATTGTAGTTTTGGACTTGGATGATCTAGATGTATGGATGAATGCATATTCTCAATAGGTAGAGATCGTTTGAAGAGTGATGCCAATGGTCTTTAAGAGCTTAGTGATTGCTTAACATAGGAACACCTTATGTTATGCTATTATTTGAGGATGAGATTCGAAACCTTCAATCCATCAATTTCATCCAAGTGATTATGTATATCTACAACAAACAACACCAACGACACTTGATGTTACTACAAGCCGTACTATCTTGAGAATGCATGAGGTTTTGTATTTTGGAGTCTTGTATTGGAAGGACGTGATGGTGTTTTTTGGAAGGAGCATGTACGCAATTGTACGCAATGCCACCTCCCAAATATTAATGGCACTATGGACCCAAGCTTGGCATTGGTATATGCATGCTTGTGGTGTATATTATGTAGCTCTTCTGATGGATCTACTACTATGTTGGTGTGTGATAGTTGTTTGAGAGGATGGCATATGGTATGTTTGACTCCTCCTCTCATGGTGATTCCTCAAGGACAATGGTTATATCCTAGATGTACTTGACCCATAGCTAGTTCATCCTTTATGTGGTATAGATTGCAGACAAACAACTAATGATAGGGCTTGATAGCACCCGGTCTCTTGATTTTTGCACACCATATGGTATACCACATACTTGGAATAGATGGCTATTTGGAGTTAGAGGGACCTAACCGCCAACTAGGGTGGCAATTGTGGTACTTTAGAGTTCATGTATGACTTAAGTTTGAGTCATGCTTCTATAGTGTATGATGTTGACATTGCTGTAATTTGTGTAGCACCAAAGCTAGCTTGCTCGGATGTTGGAGTGATAGTGTTAATAGTCATAGGTATTTTGGTAGTTACTCATGGACTACTTGTTGGCGGTCTGATTTTATATTAGTGCTATTGATCACATATTGGGACCCATCATCACTTGCACCGTTCACACCACCAGATGTGTTGTCATTGGTGCCGTTAGAGCTGGAGACCTAGGTCAAGTAGAGGGGTATATTTTTGAAGTGCAGTTCCAAAGAGCTCACTTCTCTGACGTTGAGCTTTCTAGTTCTTGGCTATGGTGGATAGAGACCAGCAAGCGTCACCTGGAGTCTCTTAGCTAGAGTGGGTGTGGCTTGACTGCAATGAGTGTCCAATTGTTGGTATATTGTTGAGTGAAGGATAGAGTACATACCTGATGTGAGTGTGACTTGGGTGGAAAAATAAACGGATTATTGTGGCACTTTAGAGTTCATGTATAATTTATGTGTGGGTTTTACTTCTATAATGTATGACATTGACAGCAATGTATGTTGTGTAATGATGTATATACATATGACAAATGCTTTTGTTGAGTCCAGCAATTTAGTGTCAATTTGCTCATAGAAGAGTATAGCCTTTATTATGAATCAGTCACAAAATCAATTTGGGAGAGCAAATGCTATTTCAGGAATTTCTTTCAAAAGTGAAGAACTTCTATATTATATGATTGAAGTTTCATACATTCGATAGCAAATAAAACACCAAAGGAAAGGGCGACCGCATAGAAAACACAAAGGATGGGAAGACACCATCAAGCTGTACAAGAGTGAGACAAAATAGGTAAAATGGTGCTAAACCCCAGTAAGTAGAATCGATATGAAAAATCTACCTTACAAAACCTGGTTACTAAATCTATACACATTGACAATACATTATGGGTGTAAGGTGATTCTTGCGAACTAAATGCAGAAGTTAAACATCCACAATTCCATTCGAATGAGAATCATGCTGAGGCCAACCCGTTTGGCATAAAGAAATATATAGCATTTCCAAGCCTCGGCTCAATGTTATGGGAACTCACGCTACTTATGTGAATGATTTGTGCGACTATGTTAAGAAGAATGTTATGAGATATTGCCCTTATACCGTACGCTTAGCTTGTGGGCCACTATGTTTGTGGCATGATCCTATTTGAACAGAAATATTTTATCGAAGTTAATTCAGTTGATAGCAGGACCATATCCATGACCTTGCAAGTTCCATGCAGACATGAATAAGTTGAATATATGTGAGTTATAGCGACGAGAGGAGAAGGGACGAGACTGCGAGCCACGAAACAAATGTAGAATTCGGTGCGAAGTCTTGTCTTCAGTTCAGGAATAGACTTGCAAACATGATACGTTTTCTGTACACAAGATGAACAGAACAGCAAATCTTCCAAGTGATTCCAATCTTTTGTTATTTTGTCCACACTCTGAAAGAAGGATGGTCACTCAATGCAGAAACTCATCGAACGAAGCAGGAGCCGGTGCAAACACTTTTAGGCCCGCCCCAGTCGCCCGACTGTCAAAATTGTCCTCATTCAATCAAGAAACAAAGAAGCCTCTCCTGTACAAGTTGAACAAAACAGGAACAGCAGCTGTACCAACGAGTGTACGAACCAACGAGTGTCGGAGGGACTCTTAAAAAACTGTAAAATGAAATACGTTATTCTCGTAGATGTTCCTAACGGTGCCTCAAATTTGTCACCAAGATTTAATTGTAATCCCTATTTAGCATACTCCATTTAGCAGAAACACTTAATAGTACCCTCCAGTGGTGCTCGTGTCAGATCTTTGTCACAGTTGCAGTGATAGATTTCTGCTTCATAAATATAACGTTCTTTTCAAGTCATTAGCTAATTTGAGTTAGGTTAACGTGGGAAAATCATGTAAATTTGGGAGTAAACATTTGTATCTCTAAAAGCATTTCGGGCGAAACTTGGTAGATATATTTATTTCATAATTCTTAAAACAACTTTCTTGATGAATTTATTCTTAATAGTTTATGCATTCTATATTATAGAGAGAATGTTCTGGAACTTGGGTATATACTGCTATTTATTGGATAATTTCATTTTTTCTTTAAGGAATTTTACGTGAAACATTTTATATCTGGATCTTCTAATGTACTGTGCTTATAAATATTTCTATGTTTGATGTGCATTCTATCTATGATACGCAGATTATATATATTTTCCCATATGTATTCTTAATAGGGTATGAATTCAATATTATAGAAAGATTTGGAATACTTTCATTTTTTCTGTGAAACATTGTTTTTTTTATTAATTTAAATTTTTATATCTAGATCTATTTATTTATTTGGATCTTCCAATCTATTGTGCTTACAGATTCTTCTATGTATGATATGCATTGTATGTGTGTAAGCAGATTATCTATATTTCTCATATGTTTTAGATGGAAAATAAACTAGAATCTTCACTCTATAAGAGATATAACAGAATCAATCAATCTTAGAATCTGTGTATTCTCAAATATAATCGACGAGTGGTTGAAATTTACTTGGCCATCTCCTCGGATAATGAGAGCATACATTATTTGATGTGACCGTAGATTGCGAAGGTTGTATGTCTTTGCAATAGTGAGAACAAACAGTATAACTTTTACCAATGAGACACCATTTCATATGGAGTTGTCAACCGTTGATTGCATAGTACTCTACTAAGATCGATTGTGGATATCTTTGTACTCTTCTTACTAAAGATATTGGAGTATTTTCATAATCATTTTAATTTTCTTTGAAAGTCAAAAACAAACATCTTTACTGAAGTTCACCCTAGAGTGCTTTATATATAGTTCCTCTTCTCAAATACTTTTAATTTCTTACTAAATTTACGTTTTTGAGTTCTTACAAAATATATTTTTTATAATTACTTTATTAGAATTTAACCAAGGCCTTCTAGGATGATGATTAGGTTTGGTTGATAAGAAAATTTTGTTAGTATGGGCTTTTTCTTTTTCTTGAGATTTTTGTTAAAATTACATTTTATATGGTAGTACATGTGCTAGTTGAAGTTCCTATAGTTACTATAGTATAGTAATAGAAAATAGATTTTGCGCAAAGCACAAGGAAATGCTAATTAGGGTTTACACAAGGCATCCAGTGTTTATATATAGATCTTACCTTAGCCATTCCATCGAAACGCTAGTGGTACGGAGTCGAGGGACGTTGAGCGGATTTTAAGTTTTAGCGGATTCCTTTTATCGTTGATATCATGTTCAAATTTTGTTTTTTTCACGAAGCTAACAATTACAAGACACGTTCCATTACTTAGTTTACATTATCAACTCAAAAACAACAGTTTCTAGGATTTGTTTACAGTAATTGAGAACGGTCATTTTCCCTCGGAAAAACAATCCATTGCATTTTACCTCCTATGTGTTCGTGAAATGGCTACCATGTAGAATTGGTCTGCAAGGGGTGCAGTGAAGTTTTTTGGTTGCTAATTTGGGATACCGTCAACTAATGTGGCAAGATAGTGCACTATTAAGTCTTTCTGACATTATTCTGTCCCATGAGATGAAACTCTCGTCTCGTCTGCGTGCATTTGTTTGGAACTCCTCCAAGAAGCCTGGGGCATTCCATGGTGCTTATTTCTCCATGATATGGCACGGTAGATGCTTTTCGGTACGGTATTTATCGCTTCTCTGCAGATGGAGGAGAAAAGGACGTCTCAAGGAAACCGCAGGACCTGCCATGGATTCTTGTTTCTAATGCGTTTCAAAACCTTAAGAAACACTGGGGAGAGACAACCCCATCTGAACCAAAGCTTCATGATTCACTTTGAACCCCGGACCATTCAATGACATTCAGTGTGTACTTTGAGGTCGAACTTCAGGTACTTCTAGTACAATTCTAAAGTCCTGGTCCCTTATGAGATCGTTGATGGAGAAGTCTCAGGGAACTCATTTTGACTGTCTTATCTTGATTGACTGATGTAAGACCAAGTTTTTAGCAGAAGATGAACGTAACAGAAGTCAGGATAAAGGTCCATTGCTGACTATTGGGTCGCAAGCTCTGAGCCTGTAGTGACCTTTAAGCGAAAAAGTTCTAAGGGCGCCTGTAGCATTGAATTATCCTTTTACTAACAAAATCTTTCGCAGTTTTTGCTGTTTCACAAAAGAAAATTGCGCCCTTAATTTTCTTTTGTGAAACAGCAAAAACTGCGAAAGATTTTGTTAGTAAAAGGATGATTCAATGCTACAGTGGTAAGTCATGAAGGAAAGAGCCAACGTTCCATCTCCTGATTTGCTACTTTACACGGAAACAGCAACGGACTTTCGCGTCACTTTTAAATGATCCTATATCGGGTCCCCAGACAACAATATTATGTCCGAGACGAGAACCATCTAGAAGGAAAACAGAGGGAGTAAAATCTGTTCGCCATTTATCATTTGAGTAAATATACTTCAATTCCTTCTACAAGATTCCTTCTAGAAGAGAAAGACATGGAGACACATTCACGAGTCTTAGTCTCTTGTAAGTCTTCGTCACTTGCGAGTAAGAGGTGTATAATGAAGTTCCTTGTAGAATCTAACAGAAGTTTCATCAGATTCGGGAGGTTGCCTTAGAAATAATATAACAAAGCATGAATTTCGTATATTTGAGAGGGGAGACAAACGCGTTATTCTTAAACAGGAATAGATACCCATGAACAACATACTTGGCAGAGCTCTGACTTGAGCAATGGCTAACTGGCGGAAGTTCATAGCTCATCTATAATAGCTAGAATATCAGGATGCAGCCTGAAGGTTTCACCATCGACCTGGCTTCTGTGTATGAGGTGTAGAGGAAGTTCGATCAGAAAAACAAACGGTAAAAGTTTTACAGATTCGTAAAAATTTGGAAAAACTAACTGAAATTATGAAACTACTCCTTCGATTCTTGAAAATAGTCCAGGTCACCATCTAGCTCTCAAGCATTACAGTCAGAAAACTTCTCAAGCACTGCCTAGCTCTACATTTCACTTGCCAGCAATACGATGTTCAGCACCTAAACAATGTTTAGTTTCCGGGAACCTGACCATAGGTGCAGGGAAAGGGATTGCAAGTCATCTGTAGGATATACTTGAGAGATATCTCGAAGACTTGAAAAGCAACATAGTAACCTAAAAATATCCATCATAAAGAATCAACTACGAGCAGTGGAAGCGATAGACTATGATTTTGAACCAGGAACAGGAATTTTCGCATCATGAATAACGACGCATGCTTGTAGTTCGTGAAGTGATATTAGGAAATGAGTTTAGAAGCCGTTCGAGGAACGGGATAACCGAAACCCGTTAAGTGCAAAAGAAAAGCAGATGAGATGCCGATGAAATGGATACAGGAATCGTGAGGTGATAAGAGTAATATGCGGAAAAGAAGAACAAAAGTGACAATGTGAAGGTATGAAGTACCTAGAAGGAAACGATTCCTCAGAAAATGAAGATCTCTACTATACATGGAATGCATTTCTTCTCTAGTAAGGAGATAGAAAGTAGCAGCAAGAAATTGCGGATGTGCTGAGAAACGGTTTCCCCATCAAAAGTTGGCATCAATGAATGAAGAGATAAGCGATGTACGAACACGATATTATATATATTGACTTGCTTGACTGGACGTTCCTTGACACTCGCAAGAAGTAAATAGGTAGACTTGTTTTAAAGTTTGCCTGAATGTATAAGAACTCCCTTAGAGCCCTCATAGTCCTAGGAGTGCCTGGATAGGAGCATCAATACGCCTATCATCTCGTTTCTGTCATAGTTCTAGAGTGCAGGGCAGACCGGAGAACCTCCTCTCAGATAAGCTCTTTCAGTGGATACTCAAGAGACCAAAGAACCAGCGCAAGGAAGAAAAAGGAATGGGAATGAGAGCAAGTCATGTGTTGAAGACACATGATAAGTAAAAGAACACGAAACCCGTTGGTCAGCACACGGTTCTACACCTGCATAGGACTGGACAAGACATGATGTTATGAACAAGGTATATGAAGTACATCCCTCATAACTAATCAACTTAGTGGCGAGCGAGATTTCCGAATAGTTCGTAACTGAAGACGAGGATTAGTGCTATGAAGAGTAACCCGATGTTTGGGAGACATGTTCGGACATGAGAGCAGAAGCCGTTCAAAGAACGGGAGATCCAGAACTCATTACGTGCGAATGGAGTGCGGATAAATAGATCTAATGCAACTAATAGATTAAATGCAAGGTTGAGCACAAACGAAATATCACTATATCCTAATCAACAACAGTAGAGAAACAGATATTCATCATGTAATCGATCAGCGCTAAGCAAAGCATGTATTGAAAAAGACAAGATATAATTGAAGACCAACGAGCCTAAACTAAACTAATGAAGAGAACTGAAATTGGCAGACTGGACAGAAAACCCATATAGGAACCATGAAACAGATCAACAAATGTGAGTTGGAGAGAAGTGGGAAGAGAGTGGATGGTCTCTAGAAGGAGCGAAGCATCATTTGGGAGACATATGTTCACGAGGACATCGGTAGAGAAGTAGAAGCGAGGGAGTGAACAAAGACCAAAGTATATAGGTATATGAGAACAGAGGCCGTTCTGAGAACGGGTTATCCAGAACTCATGAAGTGCAAATGATCGGTAAGCAAGATGTACATGATTCACAATGCTAGAATAGTGAGAAGTCCATAAGGTAGAATGCATCGAATGTAACTTGAAGCAAAGGCATAATTGAAACAAATTGAGAATAACGTATAGCTAACAGACTAGTAAACAACCGTAAAATCGAGAACTCTATGCAAACGACTGAGAGATATAGGAAACGCTATGTAAAAGACTGCCAGTAAGCAGTGCATGAACGATAAAAGTTAAAAACGTGGGCTGGAATCGGGTAGGAACACTGTATACACGAGAGGTCGAACCCAGGAATCAGGCAAAGAGCGAAGGAAAAATAATAGGGAGGGAATTAGCTGGGGAATGGAGGAGTGGAAGAATGCGAGAGCTATAGGATGGTGTGGCCGCAGAACCCTTCGAAGTGTAACAGGGGTAACGAGAGCGAAGCGAAATAAGACAGGATATGAAGTATATCGCAACAAGCGCTATGGACGCTTGAGTCCTGAGACGCTAAATAGCAAAGGGAAGCAGAAGGCAGCCATATATACAAAGACCAAAGTATATGATCAGATTGTAAACGAGGCGTCGGAAACCAAATAGAATTGCTGTAACGAGGCAGCTAGTGAATAAAATAAAATGAAGTAAAAGACAATAAAATAATAATCTTCCATCGACGAGGTGTCCTCCAGAACGGTTTTTCCCATTTCAAAACAGTGAGAAGAGGTGTTTGATCAAGGAGGAGCTTTCATGAGAGGTACACATTTCTTTTACAGGCCTTCGAACTATTTTTCCGCATCTTAAACTTGGCCGTGAATAATAATTACAAGACTAGCGAGGCCGCCTCTAACTACATGTCGGTCTCTATTATCAGACAAGTGACGTTTCCTTAAAAGTGTAAACGAAAGGGTAAACTCGCTAGAGAAATTGAACTGTCAAGAAGATCCTATTTGGAGATAGTATATTGAAAGAGGACAGAAGCCGTTTGGAGATAGTATAGAGCACTCGCGAAAGGAAGACGAATACCGAAACCACCCAGAGTAATGGAATGAAAAACCAGTTCCTTGGACCTCGATTCATACCCACAATGCAAACGTTCAAGATAGGATATGACTTACGTTGTGATCTTGGTCTGATCAGTTCCGTAAAGCTGTAGTCACACAGAAACTACATGCAGTAATACGAGGGCTAACAGGTGTGAAACAGAACCACCCTCCTACTTATTGATTAGGCTCTGTAGACAACAGTCAGAAAGTACCATGAACTTAAAAATGTATGCTTTATTTTCAACCTGGAGAGAGACGGCCGCGAATAGTATGATACAAAGAAATTATAATTCATTACTAAAATTCCTCAAGACTGGAGTTGATTCATACCTGAATATCAACAGATAAACAACTCGAAAGAAAGTGGACTTCCATTCGACTTTCTTTCGACTAACCCTGTTGTTTAGACTCAAAACAGTCCAGATGCATTGTACCTATGAATCACATTGATACTCCTGCCCTTGTCGTCTTGCATCAGCTTGTGCAAGAGTTCGTCTTTCACTTCGGAAGCTGACAACTCCTGGAGAAAATCCCCCATTTTCGTTGTGATTGGGCCGTGCCTATCGAGAAAAACCTTCGAGAGTTTCTCCTTATTTACAGATCTCTTAAAGAGTTCTTCCTCCTCCTTGTTGTTGGTGACCAAGCGATATACATAAACTTTTCTTTTCTGCCCAAATCTGAAAGCTCTACTTACAGCCTGCCTCACAACTGAAGGGTTGTCAGGAGTATCGATTATAATAACTCGAGACGCCCCCACTAGATTAATGCCCTCTTTACAAGCTCTGATTGAAGCCATCAAAACATGTGCATCTGCTCCATCCTGTAGCTCCCTATCGTTGAAGCGGGCAATTACCGATTGACGATCAGGGTCAGCCATTGTACCATCAAGTCTGAGTACTCGTATCCATTTCCATTTCCTGACAAGAACTTCTTCTATGTAGCGTAAAGGGACCAGATGGGTACTGAATACCAAAAGCTTCTCTTTGGCCTGGATACACAGTTCTGCAATTCGAACTATAAACTCTATTTTCACACCCTGGAAGGCTTTTAGCTCTAGGTCATGGGAAGTTGCATCCAATAAAATCTTTGGATCAATTTGGTCTTTTTCCGCATCTTTCCCCAAAGAAGGATGGACGCAGGCAGCTAATATTTTGCATTGCCTGGACATGTGAATCTTAACACCAGACAGTTCCGAGATAACTTTCTCTTGTGCTTCGGTCAGATTGAGATGCACAGAATATTCCACCAATCCAGGGAGACTCTCCAATATCTTACCCGGATACCAGTGGACGAAGCATTCTGTTAATGACCGTAAATTCTGGACGACAGAATTAATCTTCTCAGCTTCCTCAAGAGACGAAACTCCATTCTGCACGTAGTTCTGAAGACTTTCACCAAAATCGTGTGTGAAGATGTTTTCTTCATGCTGCAGACCACAAGGCTCTTGTAGTTTTTTAGCGAAATCCGGGCTTGACATCATAAAGTCTTCTCTGCATAGTTTCAGAAGAGTGTAAAGCTCCTTGAAATTGTTTTGGAAAAGTGTACCTGGACAGATCGGACAAAGGTTAGTGCACGAGCTCAAGACGCACCTAAATATGTTTGTAAACTGATCCAAGGCTGAGGAAAAAAAGTGTTCTGATGGTCAAAGTGACCATGACACGTGAAATCTAGAAATATCATTAAGGCTAATTCGGGTCTTCTAGTAAAGACACTGTTGCTTAGAACGCTAGTGCCAAAAAGGATCCTTGAAGAAGTGACAATACCTGATAAAAGTACTCTTCGTTTCGTTCGCATTTGCACAAGAGATTTTAAAATCTTGGTTTTCTTCGTTCGAGCGAGATGGCCTTCATCCAATACGACCAGATCTGGCGCTTGTAGAAGCACCTTGGAGATCTGAAAGTCCAAACTTTGGGCAGAAACGTCCTGACCGTGACTGATAAGACTCGCAAACAAAGTGTAACTCATTAACAATATGCCCCGGCCGCTTTGCCAGTCTTGCAGCACTTTCGCTCGGTTCTCCTTCAGGTTTAACTTTACATGTGCCGGCAAACTAACGTCACCTTCGCCATCTTCTTCGTCGTCCTCCATAGCATTCCCTCCATGTGCTGTACACTGGTTAAGTGTATATATCGGTATGTCCTCAACCTTCCAGCTCTCGAATTCATCCTTCCATGCTTTCAGCATGATCTTGGGGGCAAGGATGAAGGGTCTTCCCTCGGGAAATTTTGCCAGGAAGCTTTGAATGAAACTAACCATCAACAAGGTTTTACCTGTGCCTGGAGCATGAGCCAAGATACATCCCACCGAGTCACCTTGTTTATCACCAAGCAGATTTTTAACAAGGAAATTGAACCCATCTTTCTGATGAGGATGTAACTTTTCCTCAAGCAAAGGGTGCAACTGCAAGTCAACTTTTGCCCCGCCTGAATCTTCGTTTGAGTTGGCATCAAGGACTTTAAGATTGACACGTGAGGTTGCAACTGCCGATGCCTTCGACTCCGTGGTCTTTGGTTTAGTAAGTGGCTTGGCTGCATGGAGCTACAAAAGTACCAACAACCGAGAGTTAGTAATTGGGATCTCCACGAGCACAACTAAGCAAGTAGAATAAATTTAGAGAACTGAAGAAGATACAGGAGGCCACATGGAGCAGAACATTAAACTTAACAATCAATATGTGTTCATACTGGAGTATGACAGCTGGAGCGGGCGGAAAGCTTACAAAGAAGAAATCACTGCTTTGAAACGTAGGACGACATAATAAATCAAAAGGGGAGAAAACGGGAGTCACCTCAGGAATGAAGGTCCTCTGTATATCAAGGCCAACTAAACCACAATCCACGCAGAAAAGTCCGACCTCGTCTTTGTACTCACGGGTCCTATGGTTACAGGGCTTGTTATGTTCCAAAGCATCCTGCTCTTCTGCAGTCTCCATCCTGTCCTCTGGTCCATCTAATCCCATCGCTCCGCAGTTTGAGCAATAATAGCCTAGGTCATCGTCAAGCTCTATACTTACATGCTCCCCGGCTTCACAAGACTTTTTCACATGAGCGATATCACCCCCTATATGGCGGCTCTTTATTTCAAGATTTGTCGCGTTCTGTACATGTAAGGACTCCTGCAAAGAAATATCGTCAAAGACCGTTCAGCTTCCAGTAGAGAATCAAAAAGTTATCCAGTCAGTTTGCTTCATCAGATTGATAGAGAATTGTCGCTGTAACAGAAACTTAATTGTTTTGAGGCAACTCGTGTTTTGAACAAAAGAGAATTTACGTTCTCAACTCAAGTATAAGGAAAACTGGACTAGCAAGAACAATATGTTTTCTTGTTCAATTATCGTGGAACGGTACCAGTCTCGTGTCAGCTACTTTCTGTGATCAAAACGATGCAAAAAGTACGTCTCGTCATTGTCATGAAGTAAATATATTTGAATAGTCCTACACAACTAGTATTCGTTACTATAAGGAAAACTGGACTAGCAAAAACAATATGTTTTCTTGTTCAATTATCGTGGAACGGTACCAGTCTCGTGTCAGCTACTTTCTGTGATCAAAACCATGCAAAAAGTACGTCTCGTCATTGCCATAAAGTATATATATTTGAATAGTCCTACACAACTAGTATTCGTTACTTTTCCCGGGTGGCGTTCACCGACTAATAGACATGCAGCATACAAAATATCCATCTACCAAGTGAACAACTTCAGAGGAGGAATAGTAGAGACACCCACATTTGAAGAAATAGCCGCGAGAGCCATATCCTGCCATATACTTTCAAGCTCTGGGTCATCGTCTTCCTCATCTTTCTCGTCTAAGGTATTCCTCCACACGTACGGTTCATAGCCCACTTTCTCGCCGTATAACTTGCTTGTGATGTGCCGAGGCCCTTCGTCGGGTTCCATTTCCTTCTTCAAGGACTCCTCATCTCGCTCCCCAGGTTCACCTCCTTCCTCTGCTTCATCCTCGTCTCCCTTGACTTCTTTCTCCCTTTCTGTTCTCGTCGCCTTCCCTTTCTCAAGGAGTTGCTTACACAATTTGGCAGACCTCTTTTCAGCCAAAAGCCTCTTTCTCTCAACTCTCTCAAGGCGCCTCATAGCCTTGACTTCCGGGGAGACCTTGGGTAACCTCCCCCTCTGCTTTAGAAATTTTTTCATAGATATATTCTCGTTGAAAAGAGGGTCTTTGTCCTGAAGTTCGATACAACCCAAGTCAACAAAAAGAGGCATTCAACTAGTCTCTTTGCTCCTGACAACCCACGAGTGCAAGTGGCGAAATGAAAAGAAATGCCAATTGTGCTCCTAAACACGTAATCAAGTTCAGCCTCAAATTACACTTACTGCAAAACCCTGGGCATTCTTCCCGCTGGTTGTACCCTCATTCTTCTCATTGTCTGAATCGAGGAGTATAATCTGGTCAATCTCTTCCACCTCAAACGTGACTCTCTTTTTCCTGCCGGCTTTGTGTTTCTTCCTCGATACTGTATCTTCAGACATAAGATTTACTTCCTCCTTTCAAAATGCACGATACGAACAAATCAACAACTCATTCCAACTGCATATTAACACTTCTAGACGTTAAAATCTCGTCCCACAAGAAGCAACTAAGTTTATAAACAACTTGTAATCTCCACGGACATCAATGAAAGAAGTTTACGCGGGAGGTACTAAGGTTGAGGTCAGGAAAGGAAAAGAGGAAGTGTGAGTTAGAAAGACGAAAAATGAGGACTTGCCCAAAGAAGATCATACAGCGAAAAGATAGGGAACAGCAGCAAGTTCTCAATGAAAAATGAAGCTTTCGCGAAGCTCGGGTATCCATGAAATAATGAGACCAGTTTTGTGAAAATGAGAGCAGTAAGGACTGGGACTGGAGCGGGAGCAAGACAATCTCATTCACCAGCCATCAGAAAGCTAAGTAGAAGTAGTAATGTTAATGAGAGGAAGCGATCCTCTGGAGGGGAAAGCAAGGGTCACCAGTAGGTGCCTGGAATCATGACTGAGTTGGTGGCGAGTGGTTGTCACAGGAAGCAGTGCAGTTCAAAGCAGCAAAGAAGAGACCAAATAGAAGTAAAAGGAGAGATTGTTTGTGTCCATAGTACAAGATTTATAATGGTTCCGACGTTTACCAAATTCCTTCCAAGCCATTCAACATGAGCAAAAGTCTAGGTTCTTACAGGCTTATGGCCTCCGTTTAGGAGCTCCTCCCTATCATTCCAAATAGCCTCGTCAACGTCGCTATCTTGATCGGGCAAGGCCTGATCTTCAGGAATAGGTACTACGTGGGCTTCGTAATTCATGTCTTCTTGACCATCATCGCCAACACCCTCGACCGTACTGTTTAGGTGATACTCCATGGCACTTGAAGACGGTGCCTGAATGGATAGTAAGAGGTCGGCAGGAGGAAAACCCTTAACGACCTGTACAACTTCACCATCTTGATGAGACTCATCGTCGGACGAGAGATCCACAATCACGCGGGCGGGTGGAGGAGCCACTGCGACGATAGGAGCTTCAGACAAGAGACTGTTGGCTTGTGCCTTGTCCGAAAAACTGGCTTGCGAGTTGTCTGAGATACACTCATTTGGTGAGTTTGCAGAACCAGGCATCTTCGATAGCATGGAAATGCATATTTGCTCCACACTAGCCAGCTCAGCCATGACCTTGTTCATATCTGAACAATCAAGAAATGGCATCTCCCATTCCATGGTTGCAGGATTGGACTGCCCGTACTCAGTTTTGGAAGCCATCACTTGACTTTCTGCACAGACAAGAAATAATCAGGTTGTGTAGGCTAATCTTCACGAGAAGAAAGTGCAAACAGAGACTATAAGACATAAGAATGGACAATCTGTTGATAGAATTCCTACAGCGTTGACAAAATTATTTGGTCGTCAGGAGTTCATAGAACAGACCGCAGGCAATGGAGAGATATCGAGAGCAATCGATCATGTTACAAGTACAATGGTTGCGCATCTACATATAGCTCTGGTGGGGGATATGTCCCTACATTCACATGATCGTATACAATCACATTTAAAGACTAGAGAATGGCCATTTCGATCATGAGATCACTTTCATTTAAGAAGCGACGTGTATGAGTGATGAGAGCAGGGATCTACACCCACTTAGGACAGACCCTATGCAAACGGAAGACATGGAAATCTAAGCAAGTAAATGCACGAAATCTAGGCACCTAAAGTGACGTGTATGCGTATTTCTGACGTTAAGAACGGGGGAGTAAGTACCAGTTCGGTAATCTATGACCAAAGTTAGCATTGAGTGTGGAAAAGAGAAGTAGAAACAGACTGTGAACTGTCATGCGCTACTTCGTATTGCTTCCCGCTTACTCTCAGAGGGGGACAACGACTCTAGGAGATTTTAAGTACACGCCCATTACTTCGAACAAGGTAATGTTATACTCGGGCAGTAGTGTGAGCGAATACCTAAGAATTCATGTCACGATCTTGATAAGCACCTACCCGTTGTCCGCACCTTACCAGTTTCTTTGAATGATAACGTTCTGCATTTTAGAAGTGTCTGGGGGCCTCCAACTTCCGATCTTAGTTGAGCCAGCTGCTGTTTCCATGTTCTGTGGAAACAAGCAAACGGCACCAGCAAGTCATTCCGGACATCTTCTTTGATTCAGTAACCACTTACCTCTCCCCCGAACTCCCATTCTTTGCTTCAATGTCACGGACATTCGCTGCTGTGACACATGTTCAACATCGGCTGTCATCACTGGTCTTCCCGTATGCAAGAACGACCGACTGTCATCAACTGAGCTACTCAAAAGACCGAAGCCCCCGAAAATAGATGATCGCAACTCAGTGTGAGCATGCTACTCGAGGAAGATTATCTCCGCTTGACTTGTTAACAATACCAAGCCTTCTGACTTCTGGAAGGAATCAAGAACAACTCCGCCGGAGTACACATTGAAGATAACTCCACATGTGAAGTAAAACCACCGGCTCAGCACTGCGTAAACCGTCCACCAACTACTTCAGAACATAAGAGCAGAATCTATCCTCCTAAACCCCAGTGCACAACTCAATTTCCGGGAAAATGAGTCTTGCTATAAAGTCAGCAGGACTCAACACCTATGGCCAGCAGAAATTTGTGAAGCGGCATCCAAACCGAGCCGATGTGTGAAAAGAAAACTTCCCCGCATTGCATACTACTAACGTCCGGGCAGTAACATGTGAAACCCTGATACAACTCGATCCCCTTGATAAAGAGCCTTGCTACAGGTGCTAGTGATTATTTGTTATGCCACATCCAACCAAGCAGACGTGTGAGTGAAGACAGAAGCCTGTGGATTACTACTGCCGACTGGATTGTAGCGTGGATTGTAGCACCTGTAAAGAACTTCAACAGCATCGACCCTGGGCACAATTCTGGATGCAGTGACCAGTACGGAACAATCTGGAAGGAAAGAACAGAATTCACTGGAAAATTGATTTTGCTCCGATGAGCAGTGCTTTGCCAGCATGTAGCAGCAGATTCACAATTCTCTGCAACCTCGCTCTACTTCCATTTCTGTGAAGAGAATAACGCCACCAGGGCATTGAATGCTAAAGTTGCAACAGCCTTAAAGACAGTCACGGAGATCAGGTGTCCTTTGTCCAGTGATGTTAAAACATGTTGCAGTTCTCCTTTGGGTGAGTTGAAACACATCCCTCCAATGCTCTGAAGACCGGTTCCTCTCAGGCTCAGAAACCATGAATTCCAAGCTCCAATGCTTGCCTCGTCTACTTACCGTACTGTGCTCTAAAGTGACTAATTTCTTCGTACTTGCTCCTAATCACGTAATTAATTCTTCTTTCCAACTTGCTTACAACAGTTGAGAGAGACCGCTGATGTTGAATGTGATGCGAGCTAGAAGCATGAAGCAGTACCCTACTACCCCTATGAATCCTACATTGTTGACTCGTATCGACAGTAGGAGTAGACTGACAGTGAAAGGACTGTGGTGTCAGGAGGGGCGTACTGCCTTATCTTTCCGACTTGATTGGCGGACGGGGCCGGTCATCCTCTCCATGCATCTGGATCTGGATTCCTGACGAATGGCTGGCTCTCTTACAGTTGCTTTTCAACTGAATCTGATGCTTCCGACACCTATACATAGACTTTGGAATAATCCGACTTTGGAGAGAGGTCGTGATTCGTAGGCGCCGCTATTAAACAAAGCTTCCCCGGCGGGAAGTTATCATCACATGTTAAAAGAATCTATCATGCTACGACTTCCAACTGCAACGACTTCCAATTACTCAACCACGACTACGGTAAGTAGTCGTGGTAATTCCCATCCTTCATTTTTCCTACGCGGTCGCCTTTTTCCTCGACTACGGTAAGTGGTGTGACCTTCGACGAAGAGTGAGTCGTCAATATACATTACAGTGAGATATTAACTTACTACAGAAGTTCTTCCAGCGACGCAGTTGGTGAGGGTTTTTAGAGTAATTTTGGGGGAGGAAATATTGAGTGATATTCTTGAGGAGGTGGATAAATGGAATGATGATTGGAGCGCCACAGACCCCATGGGGGTTGTTAATAAAATGGTAGAAGTTTGTAGAACAATTTAGATTTTTTTGCAAGACAAAATTCAATGCACCGGTAACACTGAATTTGTTTTGAAATATTTTCACACTGCTTTAAGACATTTAACTAGAATAGATATACCTTCTTTCTATGCTTTAGTAAATGCAATCAAATATCACTCTGTATTTAAAAATTCATCCAAAAGAAACCAAACTCCTATATGGATGCAAGTAGCACTTATTCTTGACAGGTTCATGCATCACGCCAACGGAGGAAGCATGGCAAGAGGTTAATGGAGGAATAGTACGAGATCTACTATAAAATTACACAATGAGTAATGACGGCCATAATTTATAATTTTGGTAAAGAAATGATATGGTCCGATAGGGACAAGAGAGAGCATGAATCTCTTCTGTTTGTAAAAAAGGTTTTCTTGGGTACGTGGTTTTGGTCAATGGCACTCTATTCCTCTTGTCTCAAAGACCACTATTGACAATGAGATTTATTTTAGCAAGAAAGCATTTTATTACATCAATGAGTAAGTGAAGTGTGGCAATTTGAGAAGGATTACACATTGTGCAGGAGGTAAAATATTCTTGAGTTTGTGGTTTGTGTGAGGTTTTGTAGAAGATGATTTATTGATAATTGTTTCATCATGCAAGGTTGTTGGGATCTTGCAACAACATAGCATGCCTCACCTATTTGCCCAAATTTGAACACAAGGGAGGAATTTATTTTTTTTGCAAAGGACCAATATTTGCGAGATTCTTGCTACATTCCAATGAGACGTCTAGTCACTTCCTTCAAACAAACACAAATTCAAGATAATTCTACCTTCAAAAAATGTCTTGCTCAAGCTCGAGTGGTCAATGAGCACTATATCAAAATACCAAAAGCAAGGTGGCATTTATTCAAAGAAATAGGGATTCAATTCAATTCAACTAGAAATGCTATTGTACTAAAATGGGTAATAGGTTGCATTATTTTGCATAATTTCCTTATCAATCAAGTTGATAATTGGGTACAGGAAGCCATGTAGATTTTAGATATTGTGGAAGAAATAGAATAGGATGAGTACAATCCCAAAAATAGAGAAGACATTAGATCTCTTGTGATGCAAATTGTCTTGGATATTTTAAGTGCAAGACAATGAGAACAAGAATGTAAATTGATATCTGATAAAATATTTATCATGTTCAATATTAATTTCGGTATGATTTATAGACTTGTGTGTATTGCTTTTGAATTCAAATTTACGTGTTTGGAATACTCATATGCGTGTGATGCATGGAGTGTGATTCATGGAGTACTTAGCAAGTACGGACTAGGATGGAGATAACAAGATGGGAGTATCTCAAAATGCATCGGAGTATTGAATGAGAAGTATGGTCATTGAAGAAGAAGTTCACAAAAATACAGTCAGTTTCAAGGTTAATTGTTTGAATATTTGGTGTAGAAATATTCATACTTCTACACCACCACCAATCTTAGAATGAGAGCTTTGCAGTGCAAAACCATATAGTTCCTTTCAAAGGTTTTTTCATATGACCTTTGTCAATTTCAAACAAATATATTATTGTTGAACAACATGCAGCATTTCAAGAGAATTTTTGGTGAGAAATATTGAAAATGCATAGATTATCAAGGATCTGGTATACATTGTCATGCAATGATGACTCCTCAACCATCAAGGATAGTTGAGGAGTCCTCATTGCATAATTCTTGCATTCTTGCATTACATAGTCACAGAGTTGTTCAAAAGAGAAGATAAGGATGAAAAGGCAAAGAAAAAGGAGGAGATGTCATTCAAGGGATCATTTGAAAGTATTTAAGCTGATTTTGAGACAAAATAGGACAGAGGAAGAAAGAAGAAGAGGAGAAGGGAATCAAAAGAGGAGAGTAGAAGGATAGAATGAAAGGAGAAGGCAATCAAGAAAATTTATGTTACAAAGAGAAAGAGACCAAGAGTGAAAGAGGAAGAAAGGCAAGGAGACTCAAACGTAAAATCATTGAATTTGGAGGTCTATGAAATCTCTATAATGGTGATGGCAATGTACAAGAGAAAAATTGAAGAGAAGCACATAGGAGAAAAATTTAAGAGCCCTTGGCTAGTGAAATTTAATACTCTGAAAAATTGCATGACCTATGTGAAGTGGGTTGGATGGATAAAACACAAATTAGGGTAATTGCTAAACAAATTTGAGAAATTGATTTAGATGCAATGAGATTGAAGATTTTTGTTTCAATTGAATATCCTTAGACTCCATGTGAGTACTTTTTCATGTGCTTTGAGATGTTTATCATGTATTGTCCAAAATATCTTTTCCTATCTCATTTTAGTTGCTATTCAATATTTGAATTTAGATTTTGATAGATTTTCCTTAAATTTCTTAGACAAATTTTACAAATCCTTGCTTGCAAACACTAAACCAAAAATCCCATTTGCACATACCATATGTGTTTTATGTGTGGTACTCATAGTGGTTTGTATTGTATGCATGGTATGTGTTAAGCAAATCAAGGATTGTACCAACACTCTAAGACCATTCCTAGTGGACCATGAGAAAGAGAGAGCACACAAGGAAGGAAAGCAAGAATGAATAGAGAGAGGGTACTCCTCTCATGTCTATATAGTGTACATGCGTATACTAAACCCTAAATAAACTATACAATGGGTACTAAATCACTAACTAAGTCACTAAAAGCTTGGGATAGTACCAACACTACCTCTCAAGCTTAACTCAATATCTTGTAGACCAAGGCAAAGTCTAAAATTCTCAAACTCTCTAAATAAAGCACTTTGTGAAAATATAAACTCTCTACTTTCTTGTGCTAACAAACCTAAGCTCAATCTGCCTTGCAAGAACCTTCTCCCTAACAACATGATACTACACCTCAATGTGCTTTGTTCTAGCATGAAACACAAGATTACCGGCAAACTTTATGCTACTCATGTTATCTATATAAAATACAATTGGAAATAAATAGTCCACACTATTGTCAAAAATCAAACTCCAAATCCAAACAACTTCACAAGTTGCATTGGTGGCACTATGATACTCTACTACAATGGAAGACAAAGCTACAATTGGCTACTTCTTAGAAGCCTAACTCACAAAAACACTTTGAAGTCCAAATGTGTACCTAGAAGTAGATTTCACAATGACACTTCTTGCCCAATCTACATCAATGTAACTATGTAGCACCAATGATCCACCAAAATTGTATTGAAGTCCAAACTATAATGTGAACTTCACATATAAACTTCACATATGTGCTTGAAAACCTCAAAGTGATATTTGCATGATCACTGCATGAACTAGTTTACAAATCCAATCACAAATCCAATCATATAACTCAGGTTAGGTCTGGTGATAGTCAATAGATAATATTGCAAACCATTTGCTTGTATCTACATAATCAACAAAGCATCTCTTATCATCAATACCAAGTAATGGTTCTATTCCAAAGCTATAATCATAGGCTTACACACCAATAGACCAAATCTCTTTAGCATGTCATTGGCATACTGACATTACACAAACCACATATCTTGCCAATCCCTAACAAACTCCACACCAAAGAAATATCTAAGGGCACCCAGATCTTGCATCTCAAATAGAGCCTTTAAGTACTCCTTAAGATGAGATACCAACTTCTCATAGCTACCATTCATAATGACATCACCTACATAAATAGTGACTATCAAATCTTGATCTACTTTCCTTAAAATATATAAGATTGGACTAGAAGGACAAATAGCAAACCCACAAGACACCAAGAATGAAGTAATCTTTATATATCAAGCACTAGATGTGTAAAAGACCAAGACTGAGGAGAGAAATAGGAGAATGGAAACTCACATTTGGACACTTGAATGTGGGAGAACTCCAAATGCCTAGCATGAGCTTTGGCTTTGGTATTTATAGGTAGCATACAAGGCACTTGAAAAGTTTCTCAAGAAGCTTCCTTGAGCCGCTTTCTTAGAGTGCAAGCTAAGTTAACCAAGAAACTTCTCAAGAAACTTTCTTCTAAAAGCCGCCTACTTAGCATGCAAGCTAAGCTAGTTAGAAGCTTCTAGAAGCTTCCTTTTGGAAGCTACCTACTTGAGGTGCAATTTAAGCTAGTTAGGAAGTTTCCTAAGAAGCTTCCTATATGCTTTTGGAATATTTTGGGCTAATTTGGCTTATTCTCTGATTTGTTAGCCTTACTAATTATGTCACTAAACTCCATATTGTTAAATATTCTCCCACCGCTAGTTGGTGAAGTCCTTGTCGCCATTGAAGCTTCAAAATCTTGGATGGCCGTCTATGCATTTTGGTGGTGAGAAAGAGGTTCCCATGTGGCATCATGAAGGGGATACCCTTTCCAAAGGACCTTGTACTCCATATGTTGTCGGTGTCCTTGTTGAATATGGCAATGTGCAAGGATACAATCAACTTTGTACTCCTCATGATCATTAATAGGGATGGGAGGAGGTGGAGGTTGGACACAAGAGGAAAAAAAAGATGGGTTAGGAACAAAAGGCTTCAACTTGGAAATGTGAAAGACTGAGTGGATGCGCATATGACCAGGTAAGGCAAGTCAATAAGCAACTAGAAAGATTGTTTGGGTGACATCAAAGGGTCCTATCTAATTAGGGGCACTTTTACAAACTTGGGTATCAAGTGGGAAGGGTAGGTTACTAGAGAATATCATGACTTTATCACCGACTTCAAAGGTGAGATCACGACGATGATGATCTACATATTGTTTCTAATGATTTTGAGCAACAAGGAGATTTGGCTTGTTAGAGAGATTAGGATAAAGTGGTCAAGAAGGTTGAAGCATGAGGGACCTAAGATGGAGGAAGAGCAAAAAGAGAATCTGGAACAAACGAATCTTGGCCAAAATTGAGAAAGAAATGACAAAATCCGGTGCTTGCATGTTTGGAATTATTGTAGGCAAATTCTACAATTGCAAAACATTCATCCCAATTGGTATGGTGGACATTGACAAAGACACATAAACATATCCTCCAAGGTATGATTTGCCAGTTCCATTTGTCCATAAGTTTGAGGATGATAGGCCGTGGACAAAGCAAGCTTGTGCCGAGTATCTAGAAGAGTGCTTGCCAAAACTTCTCGATGAACCAAGGAGCACGGTCATAGATGAGTACATGTGGCATCCCATGATGCTTGAAGACATTGTCAAAGTAGATTTGCGCTAAGGTTGAAGCATCCATGGTATCAAAGGTTAGTGCCAAGTGGATTTTCTTACTAAGCTTATCCACAAACACCACAATTGGTGTGTGTCCTTGCTTTGCAAGGACACACATCACATCCTTGTGCAAGGATGTGATGAGATCTAAGCTCATGTGTTCCCATCGAGCAGATTGAATGGGGAGTGGTTGAAGGAGTCCACTTGGCTTTTGGTTGCTAGCCTTGTTATGTTGGAAACTCTCACACGATTGGACAAACTCTTGAACATCTCATGTGATGTTGGGCCACCACCATTGGTGTTGGAGGGTACCCAAGTTCTTGTCCACACCCATGTGACCAACTTTTGGTAAATCATGAGCTTCTTGAAGGTACACAAGTTGGAGATCACTTTTGGTTGGAACATAGATCCAGTCCTCATGGAATAGAAGACCTTCCTCAAAGAAAAAGGTGTTGTTTCCTTGTTGCATGTTGTAAGATGACCATGTACCATTTGGAAGAAGGGATCTTGTTGTAGAGATGATTGAAACTCATGTTGGACCTTGGAGTCAATTGACACCGTTATAATTGCTACCGTGATGAGAAGAAGGGATTTCAAATCAGGTCATCATGATGAAGCATCAGGGATGACATGGAAGCAACCTGGTTTGTACTCAAGTTTGATGTCAAAAAATTGGAGTTGTTCCTTCCATCGATGATGTCGACTCTTCATGTGTTCCAAGTGTAAGGTCTACAACAATGGTTTGTGATCAATTTTCATGATCACTTGTTTCCTCAAGAGATAATGCCTTACCTTGGTGGCATATACCATTGCAAGTTATTCTTGATCTCCAACAGAGTAATTTCTCTCAACCATATTTAGTCAATGAGACATAAAGGCAATGGGATGTAGTCCATCTGAGAATTCTTGTTGCAACACAACTCTGATTGCAAAGTTAGAAGCATCAAAATCAACCATGCAAGGTAGTTGAGGATCATATGGTTGAAGAATGAGCCTTGAAGACACCATATGTTTCAACTTCTAGAATGTTTCTTTGTGCTTGGTGGTCCACTAGAAGCTTGAGTTCTTCTCCAAGAGGTCAATCAATGGTGCAGCCACATGAGCATAATAATAGATGAACCATCGATAAAAACTAGCCAATCCATTAGATGCCCATACTTTTGTAGCATCCTTTGGAGTATGCCAATTAATAATGCCCTTGATTATCTCCTCTTCCATCTTGTTCCCCTCCGGTGAGATCTTGTGATCCAAGAAGGTAACTTCTTTCTGCCAAAAGGCACACTTTGACTTCTTATAGTAAAATTTCCATTGTCGTAGTCGTCTAAGGACTTCTTGTACATGATTCACGTGGTCTGCCTCTATCTTGCTATAAATTAAGATATCATCCAAGAACACCACCATGTACCGATCCAATATTCCATCCAATACCCAATGCATCTAATCCATGAAGATTGCGGGAGCATTAGTGAGCACCAAAGGTAGAACTCTCTACTCAAAATGCCCATACCTTGTGCAAAAGGCAATCTTTTTGCATATCCTCCCTATCAATGAGGATTTGCCAATAGCTGCTGCAAAGATCCAACTTGGAAAAGTATAGTGCTCCACTTAATTGATCAAGCAAGTCATTGATCCGAGGCAAGGGATATTCATTCTTCCATGTTTGCTTATTGAGCCCACAGTAATCAATACAAAAACAAATTCTTCCATCCTTCTTTGGAACAAATAGTACCGGTGCTCTCCAAGGAGAGGTGTTATGTTGTATGAAGTCCTTCTCCTACAACTCCGTAAGTTTTATTAGCAACTCCTCCAACTCCTTTGGTGAGAGCCAATAGATTGGTCTACTCATTGGAGTATTCTGTGACAATAACTCAATCTTGAAGGGCATACCACAATTAGAGGGTAATCCCTTTGGCAGATCATCTAGAAACACATCCGCAAACTCTTGAACTATTTGATCAACCATTACTTGATGAGGTTCTTGGTCCTCCTTAGATTGTCCTTGGGCAATCGGCTTGATCCACATTGCAAAAATAGACTTATCTTCCTCCAAAACTTGTTCTATGGTTGTTTCACTAACAAACTTCCCTTCTAGGTACTCATTTTTCTTCAAAGCTTACTCCATGGCTACTTTCTTGGTAAGCTTCCCATCTTGGGAATCATCCTCCATCAAGGCTTACTTTATGGCTACCTTCTTGACAAACTTCTCATCTTAGGACTAACTATCTTTAGGTGTCTTACTTAGAGGTGCCAAACAACCTAATTGGAAATTCCTACCTTGGTGTTGTACTTGAATTTCTTGTCGGTTCCAATCAAATTGAACCTTATGACGTTCAAGCTAAGGTAGTCCTAGAATGACATCGTAGTGTAGAGGTGCCACTACAAACCTCATACATCCCAAATACTCCTTCCCAATCTTGAAGGTAATAGGATGCAAGGTACGGAATGCATAACTCTTTCTACCATCCGCCATCATCAATCTACTTCTAATTACTAGCTTGATAGGAATACCCAATTTCTTTGCTATTTGCATAGACATGCAATTCTTTGAACTTCCAAAATCAACCTAAATCCTACAATCTTGATTACATATTGTACCTTGCAAGTGAAGCAGACTTGCATAGGTCAATCCTTCAATCCTATTGGAACTAATCAAGCTCCCAATAGGCGGCTCAAAATCTCCTACTCGGATTCCTTGTTTCCTTGATCATTCCGCTCCACAAACTCCATCTAGGCAACTTGTCAAGGTCTCTTATTCTTGAGTGGACATTCAGCAATGTGATGTCCCAATTGGCTACAATAAAAACAACCACCATTTTGTCATAGTTTCTCCTATTTGTAGATCCAAGTGATCTTTGTTGAATGATATCAATCTCCATTGGTGTTGGCTCCTCCACCCGTGTGTAGTGTATTGGTAGGTTTTGTGGAGGTCGATGTCAAGACCAAGTTGTTGTAACTAAGGAATCTAAATGTTTGGCCAACCTCATGGCTTCCTCCAAGTGTTGTGGCTCTTGCATAGTTACCTCTAATTTGGTTCTTGACTTCAAGCCCGTCACAAATTGATCTAGAGCTTCACCTTCCAATATATTTGGAATTTGCATGATGTAACTCTATAGAGCCAAATTGTTTCAACTCTGCCAACCTATCTTGTGCAGCTCTTGTGGTGTTTATAGCTTGGAACCATATAATTATTGCACTCTTGAATTTTGCCCATGTCAAGATTGGTGCAAAAATTTGTTACCTAGCTCGCTCCACTTGGAATCTCCACCATATCTTTGCTACTCCATCCAGTTGGTTAAAAGCCAAGAGAATCTATTTTTGCTCGTCTTGCAAATTGGTAGCTTCAAAATAACATTCATAATCAAACACAAAATTCTCCACCGCACCCAAGAGATTCTTGCCTTCAAATACCTTGGGTTAGGGAATTGGATCTGATCCTCTCCTTCTCAAACTAGTACTCTCTCTACATGCTCTTGTCGTCAAAGATCTCATTCATCCGACAATCAAGTAAGGTGCTCAATTTGTTGTTGCATAGTAAGGATAAGATCAAGAATTTTTGCCATGGTCTACTCTATCACGCCACCCCTAATCTATCTAATTTATTAGCACATCCACCATTCTCCATAAGTTACAACCAAAAGCACCAAGGGTTCCTCAGATATGGTGATCATATGTAGAAAATCTTGTCCAAAGTTTGAGGTGATGAATTGTGTGAAATGATGATTGGGTAGTACTTGGACACAAAAGTCCTAATGGTTTGGTGGAAGTAGATTTGATGGTCCATAAATTCCATCCATCCCATTCTTGCTCTAATACCAATGTAAAAGATTGAGATTGAGGAGAGAAATAGTAGAGTGGAAAGTCACATTGGAACACTTGAATGTGAGAAAACTCCAAATGCCTAGCATGAGCTTTAGCTTTGGTATTTATAGATAAAATACAAAGCCCTTGAGAAGCTTCTCAAGAAGCTTCCTTGAACCGCTTTCATAGTGTGCAAGCCAAGTTAACTAGGAAGCTTCTCAAGAAACTTCCTTCTAGAAGTAGTCTATTTGGCATGTAAGCTAAGCTAGTTAGAAGCTTCTAGAAACTTCCTTCTAGAAGCTATCTTCTTGGTGTGCAAGTTAAGCTAGTTGGGAAGCTTCTCAAGAAGCTTTCTATATGCTTCTAGAATATTTTGGGCTGATTTGGCTTATTCTCTACTTCATTAGCCTTACAAACTACGTCGCTAAACTCCATATTGTTATAAGGTGTTTGCTTCAAGCTCTATAGCACTTTTTGCAACTTGCAAACTTGAGATGGAAACCATGGATCCTCAAAACTACTTGGTTGCACCATGTAGACCAGCTTCTCAATATCACAATTGAGAAATATGTTCTTGAATTCCATATGATGTAGTTTTCATCCTTGCTAGACTGCAATTACAACCATTATATGAATACAAGACTAAAAGTTGCATCATAGTCTATGTTAAACTCACCTTTTGTGTAAAGACCAAGGAAAGAACTTGGAGGATGGAATATCAAAGTGAAAGATCACATTGGGACTCTTGAATGAGTGAAACTCCAATTCCTAGCATGATCTTGGGCTTTGGTATTTAAGGAACATACAAGGCTCTTGAGAAGCTTCTTGAAAGCCATCTTCTTAGAGTGCAAGGTAATTTAATTGGGAAGCTTCTTGAGAAGCTTCTTTGTAGAAGTTGCCTACTTGGCATGCAAGCTAAACTAGTCAAGAAACTCCCTAAGAAGTTTCCTTCTAGAAGTTATCTATCTGACGTGCAAGCTAAGCTAGCCTAAAAACTTCCCAAAAAGTTTCTTTCTAGAATCCATCTACTTGGTATGCAAGCTAAGCTAACCGGGAAGCTTCCCAAGAAGTTGCCACTTGGTATACATGTTACCCAATATTATGAAGGAACAAAGAAGTTTCTTAGATACTTTTAGAATATTCTAATAATTCTTGGCTAATTTGGCCTATTTTCTATTTCATAATCTTGACTAACTCATCTGTAAACTCCATATTGTTATATATTCCCCTTGCTAGTTGGTGATATCCTCATCACCATGGAAGCTTCAAACTCCTAGATGACTATTTGTGTATTGTGGAGATGAGAAAGAGGTTCAAAGTGACATCATGAAGGGGATACCCTTTTGAAATGACTTTTCTTGCATCCCAAGTAAGTAGCTTCTAGAAGCTTCCAACTAGCTTAGCTTGCATGCCAAGTAGGCGACTTCTAGAAAGAAGTTTCTTGAGAAACTTCTTGATTAACTTGGCTTGTACTCCAAGAAAGCAGTTTAAGAAAGCTTCTTAAGAAGCTTCTCAAGAGCATTATATGCTCCACATAAATACCAAAGCCAAAGCTCATGCTAGGCATTCAAATTTTCTCACACTCAAGTGTCTAAATGTGATCTTCCATTCTCCTATTTTCTCTCCTTGGTCTCAGTCTTTTATATTGATATCAAAGTGGGGATGGGATGGATGGGATTTATGGATCACCAAATCCATTGGGATTTTTGTGTCCAGTACTACCCAAGCATCATTGCACATAGTTCATCATCTTACACTTTAAGCAAAATTTCTTGAATGCAATCACCTTGTTTGAGGAACCCTTGGTACTTTTGATTGTAACTTATAAAGAATAGTGGACGTGTTGCATCTCTATGTTAACAAATTAGATAAATTGGGAGTAGAGTAGTAGTTATGGTAGCAATGCCAAAGGTTATCATTGCTATGCAATAAAAAATTGAGCACCTTACTTGATTATTAGATGAATCAGACCGTCAACAGAGCGCATAGAAAGAGCACTATTTTGAGAAAGAGAAGAGCAAATTTGATTTCCAAAACCCAAGGTATTTGATGGCAAGAGTCTCTTAAGCACAATGGAGAATTTTGTATTTGATTGTGAATGCTATTTTGAGGTTACAAATCTTCAAGATGAATGGAAATACATTCTTTTAGCATCAAGCCAATTGGATGGAGTGGTAAAACTATAGTGGTGATCTTAAGTGGAGCAAGCTAAATAATAGTTTGTTATGCAAATCTTGACATGGGAAGAATTCAAAGGTGCAGTAATTGAGTAATTCCAAGCAATAAATAAATGCCACACAAGCCACACAAGATAAGTTGGTAATATTAATGTAGATTGGTTCTATAAGAAACTACATCACGCAATTTTAGAACACCATGATGCAAATTCTAGTTATATTGGATAGTGAAGCTCTAGATTGATTTGTAAGGAGCGTGAAGTCATGAACCAAATTTGAAGTGATTATGTGAGAACCAAAACAATCAGAAGAAGCCATGTAGTTGGTTGAGTGCTTGGATTCCTTGGTTGTGACAACTTGGTCTTGCCCTCAACCTTACCCTCATAAAACCTACCACTACATTAAACATAGGTGGAAGAGCCAATACCAATGGAGATTAATGCCATCCAATGGAGACCACTTGGTATAACAGATTGAGAAAGATTATGGCAAAATGGCAATTGCTTTTATTGTTGCCAGATTGGACATTGCACTAATGAATATCTACTCAAGAATGGGAGATCTTGACAAATTGCCCAAATGGAGTTTGTGGAGAAAAATGATCAAGCCAACAAGGAATCATGGTAAGAGATTTTGAGCCACCTATTGGAAACTTGATTCTTTCCAATAGGATTGAAGGCTTGACCTATGTAAGTTTGCTTCACTTGCAAGGTATGATATCTAATCATGGCTATAAGATTTTGGTTGATTTTGGAAGTTTAGAGAATTGCATGTCTACACAATTAGCAAAAAATTTAAGTATTCCTATCAAGCCAGTAATTGGAAGAAAATTGATGATAGCGGATGGTAGTAAGGGTCTGCATTTTGTACCTCACATCTTGTTACCTTCAAGATTGGGAAGGAGTATTTGGATTGTATGAGGTTTGTAATGGCACCTCTACATTATGAAATCATTCTAGGTCTACCTTGGCTTGACCATCATAAGGTTCAATTTTATTGAAGCCAACAATAAATTCAAGTACAACAATAAGATGAGAATTTCTAATTAGGTTCTCTAGCACATTTGAGTAAGACACCTAAGAATATTCAGTCCCAAGAAGAGAAGCTTGTCAGAAAGTAACCATAGAGCAAGCTTTGGAGGAAGATAAGTCTATTTTTGTGATGTGGATCAAGCTGATTGTGCATGGAGGATCTAAGGAGGATCAAAAGCCTTATCAAATACTAGTTGACCAAATAGTCCAAGACTTTTCAAATGTTTTTCTAGGTAATTTGCAAAGGGATTACCCTTTGATTCTAGTATGCACTTCAAGATTGAGTTATTGCAAAGAAATACTCTAGTGAGTAGATCAATCTATTGGCTCTCACCAAAGGAGTTGGATGAGCTCTGAATAACACTAATAGAGTTGTTAGAGAAGGGTTTCATATGACATAGTACATCTCCTTGGGGAGCACTAGTACTATTTGTTCCAAAGAAGGATGGAGGACTTTGCTTCTATATTGATTATCATGGCCTCAATAAACAAACAATGAAGAATGTATAATCCTTACCTCAAACTGATGACTTGCTTGGTCAATTGAGTGGTCCAAAATACTTCTTCAAGTTGGATATCCAAAGCAGCTATTGGAAAATTCCCATTTGATAGAGAAGATGTACAAAAGACTATCTTTTGCACAAGGTATGGGTATTTTGAGTGGAGAGTTATGCCTTTTGGGTTCAATAACGCTCCAATAGTCTTCATGGATCATATGCATTTGATGTTGGATGGGCTATTGGATTGGTATGTGGTGGTGTTATTGCATAATATTTTAATCTATAGCAAGACAAAGGCAAAACATGCAAATCATGCACAAGAAGTCTTAAGATGACTACGTTAGTGGAAGTTTTATTTCAAGAAGTCAAAGTGTACCTTTTGGTAGAAGGAAGTTACCATCTTGGGTCACAAGATCTCATCAAAGGGGCATAAAATAGAAGAGGAGAAAATCAAGGTCATTATTGGTTGGCCTATTCCAAAGGATGCTACAAAAGTACAAGCATTTAATGGATTGGCAAGTTTTTACCAATGGTTCATCCACTACTATACTCAAGTGGTCGTATCATTGACCAACCTCTTGGGGAAGAACTCAAGCTTTCAATGGACCACCAAACATAAAGAGCATTTTAGAAGTTGAGACATATGGTACTCAACTACCTTGTGTGGTTGATTTTGATACTTCTAAATTTGCAATTGGAGCCATATTGCAATAAGAATTCCCAAATGAGTTACATCCCATTGCCTTTGTGTCTTGCCAACTAAATAAGATAGAAAGGAACTACTCCACTTGAGATTACAAACAACTAGCAATGATATATGCCACCAAGGTATGGAGGCATTATTTCTTGGAGAAACAAGTGATCATGCAAACTAATCATAAGTCCTTGTTGTAGACATTACATTTGGAAAATATAAAGAGTTGATATCATTGATGGGAGGAACAACTACAATTATTTGACATCAAACTTGAGTACAAACCCAGTCTGTTCCATGTTATCTTTGATTCCCTATCACAAAAACCTGATTTGAAGTCTCTTCCTCTTATCACGGTGGCAATTATGATGTTATTAATTGATTCCAAAGTCCAAATTGATTTTTGGGCAGCCTTACAACAAGATCATTTCTTTCAAATAGTACAAGGTTATCTTGTAGTTTATGACAAGGAATACAACACCTTCTCATTCAAAGAAGGCCTTCTATTTTGTGAGAATTGGATTTATGTTCTAGCCAAGGGTGATCTTCAACTTGTGCACCTCCAAGAAGCCTATGACTTACCAATCACTGGTTACATGGGTGTGGTCAAGACCTTGAGTACACTCCAATGCTAATGGTGATGGCCCAACATGGCACAAGATGTTTGAGAGTTTGTTTGATCTTGTGAGAGCTGCCAATGCAACAAGACCAACAACCAAAAACCAAGTGGACTCCTTCAACCACTCCTTATTCTATCTGCTCATGGGGAACATATGAGATTAAATCTCATCACATCCTTGCCCAAGACAAAGTAAGGTCACACAACAATTATGGTGTTTGTGAATAAGCTTAGTAAGCAAAATCCATTAGCACCAACCTTTGATATTGTGGATGCTTCAACATTAGCGCGGATCTACTTTGACAATGTCTTCAAGTATCATGAGATGCCTCGTGTACCCACCTCTGATCACAATCCTTGATTCATTGGAAAATTTTGGCAAGCACTCTATCGCATACTTGGCACCAAACTTGCCTTGTCCATGTCCTAAATCCTCAAACTAATGGACAAATTGAATGTGCAAATTGCACCTTAGAGTATATGCTTTGTGCCTTTGTCAACATTCATCATACTAATTGGGATGAATGTCTTGTAGATGTTGAGTTTGCATACAATAATTCCAAACATGCAAGCATTGAATTCTTTATTTTCTTCCTCAATTTTGGCCAAACCCACTTGTTCTAGGTTCCCTTCTTGCTCCTACTCCATCTCATGTCCCTCATACTTCCACTTTCTTGACCACCATATCTCAATCCCTCTAGCAAGCCAAATCTCATCTCCTTATTGGCAAAATTGACAAAAACAATATGCAAACCATCATCATTGTAATCTCACCTTTCAACTCAATGATAAGGTCATGGTCTCCTCTAGTAACCTACCTCTCCCACTTGTTTCCCAAGTCTATAAACTTGCTCCTAATTGGATAGGTCCATTTGATGTCACCTAAATCATTTCTCCTATTGCTTATTGACTTGCCTTGCCTTGCCATCTCATATGCAAATCCACTTTGTCTTTCATATTTTTAAGTTGGAACCCTTTGTTTCTAATCCATCTTCCTTTTCCTCTTGTATCCAACCCCCTCCTTCTCTTGTGCCTATCAACAATCATGAGGAGTATGAAGTTGATCATATCCTTGCACATTACTACATTTCAACATGGCCACCAATAACATATTGAGTACAAGGTCCTTAGGAAAGGATATCCCCTTCAAGATGCTACTTGGGAGCCTCTTTCTCATTCCCAAATGCACAAACTGCCATCCATGAGTTTGAAGCTTCAATAGTGAGGATGTCATCAACTAGTGGTGGGGGAATATATAATAATATGGAGGTTACCGACAAGTTAGTCAAGGCTAACAAAGTAGCAAATAGGCCAAATTAGCATAGAATATTCTAGAATTATCTAAGAAACAACCTGGTACCAATGAGTTAGTCAAAGCTAAAAAGTAGCAAATAGGCCAAATTAGTCTAGAATATTCTAGAAGTGTCTAAGAAGCTACTTGGTACTTTCCAAATATTGAGTAAAGTACATGCCAAGTGGCAACTTCTAGGAGGAAGCTTCATGGGAAGCTTCATGGCTAGCTTAGCTTGCACCCCAAGAAGATAGTTTCTAGAAGAGAGCTTCTAAAAGCTTCCAATTAGCTTAGTTTGCATGTCAAGTAGGCGACTTCTAGAAAGAAACTTCTTGTTTAACTTGGCTTGCATTCCAAGAAAGCGGTTTAAGGAAGTTTCTTGAGAAGCTTCTTTGGAGCTATGCTCCTTATAAATACCAAAGCTGAAGCTCATGCTAGATATTTGTAGTTTTCCACACTCAAGTATCCTAATGTGATCTTCCATTCTATTATTTCTCTCCTTGTTCTTGGTCTTTTACAAAGGCACAAAACGTATCCTCCAAGGTGTAATTTTTGTGATTAATTTGAACATTAATTTTAGGATGATAAACCATTTGGTATAGTGAACATTGACAAAGGCACAAAGTATATCTTTCAAGGTGCAATTCACACATTTGGTTTGCTCATCAATTTGAGGATGATAGGTCATGGACTAAGCAAGCTCGGTGTTAAGTAGCTTAAAGAGTGCTTGCTAAAATTTACCAATGAATCAAGAATCACGATCAAAGATGAGTACATGAGGCATCCTATGATGCTTGAAGACATTGTCAAAGTAGATCTAGGCCAATGTTGGAGTATTTACTATATCAAAAGTTGATGTCAAATGGATTTTCTTACTAAGCTCATCAACAAACATCAAAATTGCTATATGACCTTGCTTTGTCTTTATCAAGAATGTGATGAGATCTAAGCTTACATTTTCCCATCAAGCAAATGAGATGGGAAGTGGTTGAAGGAGTCCACTCGGCTTTTGGTTATTGGCCTTGTTGTAATGGTAGCTCTCACAAGATTGGAAAAACACTTGAACCTCTCATGCCATGTTGGGTCAACCACCATTGGCATTGTAGGATCTTGTCCACACCCAAAGGAAATGGGATGTAACCTATCTAGAAACTTCTATTGCAACACAACTCCAAGGGTAATGTTAGAAGCATCAAAATCATCACAAAAGGTTGTTGAGGATTATATGGTTGAAGAATGGATCTTGAAGACACCATACGCTTCAGCCTCTTGAATTTTTCTTCATGCTTGGTGGTCTAGTGAAAGCTTGAGGTCTTCTCCAAGGGATCGATCAATGGTGTGGTGACATGAGCATAGAAGTGGATGAATTATTGGTAAAAACTTTCATATCCATTAATTCCCATACTTTTGTGGCATCCTTTGGAGTAGTCCAATCATTAATGGCTCTAATTTTCTCCTCTTCTATCATGATCTCCTCCAATGAGACCTTATGACCCAAGAAAGTAACTTCCTTTGGTCAAAAGGTACACTTTGACTTCATGCAATAAAACTTCCTTTGATATAGTCATCTTAGGATTTCTTGCATGTGATTTGTGTGTTCTACCTCCATCTTGCTATAAATTAAAATATAATCTAAGAATACCATCACATACCAATCCAATAGCCCATCCAATACCCAACATGTAACAATATGGAGTTTAGCAACAAATTTAGTTAGAGCTAACAAAGTAGCATATGACAAATTAGCCTAGAATATTCTAAAAGTATTTAAGAAGCTTCTTGGGAAGCTTCTGGCTAGCTTAGCTTGCACCCAAGTAGCTTCTAGAAGCTTCTAACTAGCTTAGCTTGCATGCAAAGTAAGCAACTTCTAAAACAAAGCTTCTTGAGAAGCTTCTTGATTAACTTGGCTCACATTCCAAGAAAGCGGCTTAAGGAAGCTTCTTGAGAAGCTTCTCAAGGCCTTGTATGCTCCCTATAAATACCAAAGCAGAAGCTCATGCTAAGCATTTGGAGTTTCACTCATTCAAGTGTCCCGATGTGATCTTCCATTCTCCTATTTCTCTCCTTGGTCTTGGTATTTTATATTGGTATCAAAGTAAGAATGGGATGGATAGATGAGATTTATGGACCTGGTGGAATTTATGAATCACCAAGTCTATTTCTGCCAAACCGTTGGGATTTTTGTGTATGTGCACTACCTAAGCATCACTTCACACAACTCATCACTTTACATTGGGCAAAATTTTCTAAATGCAATTACCTTATTTGAGGAACCCTTGGTTGTACTTTTGGTTGTAACTTATGGAAAATGGTGGACATGTTGCATTTATGTGCTTGTAAATTAGATAAATTGGGGGTAGTGTGCTAAGTAGTGTAATACCATGAGCTAGCCATATGATCTAGATGTGAAATTTGGTTTGGTAACATCTAGAATGATGTTATACATGATGGCCAAATAGATCAGATAGAAGTATCACGAAAAGAGTACTTCTAGTAATAGAGTAGAAACCAAAATAGACTTGAGAACCTTAGAACCAATAGCTACACATATGATTTAAAGGTGAGAATTGGTTTGGTAACATCTGGAAGGATATCACACATGATGGACTAAACATATCAGAAAGAGGTATCACCAAAAGGGGACTTCTACTAATAGAATAGGAATTGATATATGCTTGAAATCTTTGAAGGCAATTTTGGAGGCCTAAACGGATGAATTAGGCCTCAAAAATGTGCAAACCCCCCCCCCCCAACAAAGGAAAGGGTTGCCTTCCCTCCCCTTGGTTTGTCTTGTTGAGAGCTTTCCAATGGTACCTTACGTGATTCTAAGACTCCTACAAGAAGATTCCCTAAAAGATTCCTTCCAGTCAAAGTTTGTTTGACCAACCAAATAGGACCTAGACCAACATGTCACCCATCCAAGTAAATAATCCAAGGGTGGAGCTTGATGACATGTCACCTATCTGTGTGCCTAATCCTATGGTGGAGCTTCCTTGGAGGAGATCCTCTTTGTTTATAGAATAAAGAGAAGGGGCTCCTTTGGGGCACCAAATGTTGAGTGTGTAATTTGTGTTTTCTCTCTTCTCTTGTCCTCAGATTATTACAAGTAGTAGCCATGGCGGAAACGCTTGAGATTATCATTGCTATGCAACAATAAATTGAGCACCTTACTCAATTGTTGGATGAACTTGACCAACAACGACAAGAGCACATAGAGAGAGCATCATTTCAAGAAGGAGAAGACAAAATCCAATTTCCAAAACCCAAGGTATTTGATGGTAAGAATCTCATGCGTGCAATAGAGAATTTTTTATTTGATTATGAACATTATTTGAGGCTACAAATCTTCAAGATGAATGGAAACAAATTTTCTTAACTTAAAGCAAATTGTAAGGAGCAACAAACCTATGGTGGCAATTTTGAGTGGAGTCAGCTGAAAGGCAGTTTGTTACACCAATCCTAACATAGGAAGAATTCAAGGGTGCAATTATTGGGCAATTCTAAGTGATAAATGCTACACAAGTTGCACGAGATAAGTTGGTAAAGTTAAAGCAGATTGGTTCTATAAGAAACTACATCACACAATTCCAGAACACCATTATGAAAATTCCAAATATAATAGATGGTGAAGCTCTGGATTGACTTGTAAGGCGCTTGAAGTCACAAACCAAATTAGAAGGGACTATGAAAGAGCCAAAATACTTGGAAGTCATGCAGCTAGCAGAGCACTTTGATTCCTTGGTTGCAACAACTTGGTCTTGACCTTGATCTTCACAAAACCAACTAGCACATTACACAAGTACGGAGGAGCCAACACCAATGAAGATTGATAAATCTCTATTAGTGTCGGCTTGACCACTTGATACAACAGATCAAGAAAGATTGTTGCAAAATGGCAAGTGCTTTTATGGTCACCAAATTGGATATCGCATTATTGAATGTACACTCAAGAATGGGTGATCTTGATAAATTGCCCAAATGGAAGTTGTAGAGTGAAATGATCAAGAAAATAAGAAATCGTAGTAGGAGATCTTGAGCCACCTATTGAGAACTTGATTACTTCTAATGGGATTGAAGGCTCAACCTATGCAAGTTTCACTTAAAAGATACAATATCTAATAGTGGTTGTAGGATTTGGTTGATTTTGGAAGTTCAAAGAATTGCATGTTTATGCAATTAGCAAAGGAATTGAGTATTCCTATCAAACTAGTAATTAGAAGTAGATTGATGATGGCGGATGGTAGAGAGGGTTTTGCATTTTGTACCTTGCATCCTATTATCTTCAAGATTAGGAAGGAGTGTTTGGAGTATATGAGATTTATAGTGGCACCTCTACACTATGATGTCATTTTGGGTTTCCCTTGGCTTGAACGCCATAAGGTTCAATTTGATTGAAACCAACAACAAATTCAAGTAGAACACCAAGGTAGGAACTTCCAATTAGGTTGTCTGGCACCTTTGAGTAAGACACCTAAGAATAGTTATTCTAAGATGGGAAGTTTGTCAAGAAAGCAGCCACAGAGCAAGCTTTTAAGGAAGATAAGTCCCTAGATGGGAAGTTTGTCAATGAAGTAGCTATAGAGCAAGCTTTGGAGAAAGATAAGTCTATTGTTGCGGTATGGATCAAGTAGATTGCACAAGGAGAATTTGAGGAGGGTCAAGAGCCTCATCAAGCAATGGTTGATCAAATTGTTTGGGAGTTTGTGGATGTGTTTTTGGATGATCTGGCAAAGGGATTACCTTCCAATCATGGTATGCACTTCAAGATTGAGTGATTGCCAAGGAGTACTTCAGTGAGTAGACCAATCTATTGGCTCTCACCAAAGGAGTTGGAGGAGTTGCAAACAACAGTTACAGAGTTGATGGAGAAGGATTTCATACAAAATAATACATCTCCTTGTGGAGCACCGGTACTATTTGTTCCAAAGAAGGATGGAGGACTTTGTTTCTGTATTGATTATTGTGGACTCAATAAACAAACAATGAAGAATGCATATCCCTTGCCTCAAATTGATGACTTGCTTGATCAATTTAATGAAGCACAATACTTCTCCAAGTTGGATCTTTGCAACGGCAATTGGAAAATCCCCATTTATAGGGAGGATGTGCAAAAGATTACTTTTTGCATTTGGTATGGGCGTTTTGAATGGAAATTTCTACCTTTTGGGCTCACTATTGCTCTAGTAGTTTTCATGGATCAGATGCATTGGGTGTTGGATGGACTACTAGATTGGTATAGGGTGGTGTTCTTGGATGACATTTTGATCTATAGCAAGATGGAGGTAGAACATGTAAATCATGTGCAAGAAGTCCTATGGCAACTATGTGAATGTAAGTTTTATTGCAAGAAGTTAAAGTGTGCCTTTTGGTAGAAGGAAGTCACTTTCTTGGGTCACAAGATCTCATCAGAAGGGATCAAGATAGAAAAGGAGAAAATCAAGGCCATTACTAATTGGCCTACTCCAAAGGATGCCATAGAGGTGCAAGAATTTAATGGATTGGCAAGTTTTTACCAACTGTTCATTCACTATTATGTGCACATGGTAGCACCATTGACCAACCTCTTGGGAAAAAATGTAAGCTTTCAATAGACCGCCAAGCATGAAGAAGCATTCCAAAAGCTGAAACATATGGTGTGTTCAAGACCCATTATTCAACCATATGATCCTCAACTATCTTGTGTGGTTGACTTTGATGCTTCTAACTTTGCCATTGGAGTTATGTTGCAACAAGAATTTTGAGATGGGTTGCATCCCATTTCCTTTGTGTCTTGCCAATTAAGCACACTAAAAGGAATTTCTATGCATGATATTGGGAGAAACTAGCAATGGTATATGCCACCAAGGTATGGAGGCATTATCTCTTAGGAAAGTAGATGATCATGTAGACCAATCACAAACCCTTATTGTAGACACTACCTTTGGAACACATGAAGATTCTACATCATTGATGGGAGGAGCAACTCTAGTTATTTGACATTAAACTTGAGTACAAACTCGGTTGGTTCCATGTCATCCTTGATGCCCTATCACAATGACCTGATTTAAAGTCTCTACCTCTCATCACGGTAGCAATTATAATGGTGTTAATTAACTCCAAGGTCCAAAATGAGTTTAGCTCAACTCTACAACAAGATCCTTTCTTTTAGATGGTAAAAGGTCATCTTGTAACATACGAGAAGGATTACAATACCTTCTTCTTCAAGGAAGGCCTTCTATTCTATAAGAATTGGGTTTATGTTCCAACCAAGGGTGATCTCCGACTTGTGTACCTCCAAGGAGCCCATGACTTACCAATTGCTGGTCATATGAGTATAGACAAGACCTTGGGTACTCTCTAGCACCAATGGTGGTGACCCAACATGACACAAGATGTTCAAGAGTTTGTCCAATCATGTGAGAGTTGTCAACGCAACAAGGCCAACAACCAGAAACCAAGTGGACCCCTTTAACCACTCCCATTCCATTTGCTTGATGGGAACACGTGAGCTTGGATCTCATCACATCCTTGCCCAAGACAAAGCAAGGTCACACAATGATTGTGGTGTTTGTGGATAAGCTTAGTAAGCAAATCTATTTAGCACCAACCTTTGATATTGTGGATGCTCAAACATTAACGTAGATCTACTTTGACACTATCTTCAAGCATCATGGGATGCCTTGTGTACTCATCTCCAACTGTGATCCTCAATTTATTAGGAAATTTTGGTGAGCACTCTTCTAGTTACTTGGCACCAAGCTTGCTTTGTCCATAGTTTATCATCCTCAAATTGATGGACAAATTGAACATGCAAATTGCACCTTGGAAGATATACTTCATGTTTTTTTCAACATCCACCATACTAATTGGGATGAATATCTTACAATTTCAAAGTTTGCATACAATAATTCCAAACAAGCAAGAACCAGGTTCTCTCTTTTCTTTCTTAATTTTGGCCACTTGTTGATCCACTTGTTCCATATTCACGTCTTGCTTCTCTTCCATCTCATGTCCCTCATACTTCCACCTTCTTGACCACCATATCCCAATCCTTCCAAAAAGCCAAATCTCATCTCCTTATTAATAAGAATCATAAAAAAAAATATACATACCACCATTGTTGTAATCTCACCTTTCAAGTGAATGATAAGGTCATGTTCTCCTCTAGTAACCTACCCCTCCCACTTGATACCCAAGTTTGTAAACTCACCTCTAATTGGATAGGACACTTTGATGTCACCCAAATCATCTTTCTTGTTGCTTATCGACTTGCATTGCCTTGCCTTGTCATATGCGCATCCACCTTGTCTTTCATGTTTCCAAGTTGAAACCCTTTGTTCCTAACCCATCTTCTTTTTCCTCTTGAGTCCAACCTCCTCCTCCTCCCATCCCTATCAATGATCATGAGGAGTACAAAGTTAATCATATACTTGCACATCAACACATTCAACAAGGCTATCGACAACATATGGAGTACAAGGTCCTTTGGAAAGTGTATCCCTTCATGATGCCACATGGGAACCTCTTTCTCATCTCCAGAATGCACAAACGGCCATCCAAGAGTTTGAAGCTTTAATAGCGACGAGGAATTCACCAACTGGCAGTTGGGGAATATATAACAATATGGAGTTTGGTGACAAAGTTAGTTAGAGCTAACAAGCAAATTTGTATAAAATATATATCTAGATACGCTGGTATACTGTATTTTTATGAAGATATATAGTACAATTCAGTCTTCTTTACCAAGTAAATGATACTTAATTTCACCTGATTGGCTTTAAGTAGCATTATTAGACTATGAATTCAGGAGTCTATTAATGCCATTTACCTAAACCTCACAAATTAGTTAAGCTTTCACTAAATTTATTGAGGCTATAAAGTTAAAAGCTAATAACATTTAGAAGTCAACAACATTGTTGACCAAAATTTAAGAAAACATGGATATAAATTGATTCTTTGCAACACTTATTACAATTGGTGGTTTCATAAACATACTCCAAATATTCTAGTATTTTTTACTTTATTGAGGCTATAAATTAAGAAGCTAATAAATTTTAGAATTCATTAAGATTGTTGACCAAATTCTAAGAAAGCATGAATATTAATAATTCTTTGTAGCATTTCTTACCATTAGTGCTCTATATATATGTAATTATTATCATATAAAATCTAGATTGGTTTATAATATGTACTTTTATAAAAAAAACTAAGCTTTTTAACTTTTTTGTGAGGGAATGGAAGGTAAAATTTAATCCTTATTAAGCTCATATTATAAGACTTACAAAATTTTACCTTGAGCAAGTGAGTAAATTGCTTATGATATTACAAATATTCAAAGTGATTATACTTATTATATATTAAGTTATAGTTCTCATAGTTCTTAGCAACCCAAAAAATATACTTAATAGCTCAAATTTTGTTTTAGAGAAGTCAAAATATTTGATACACATAAAGTTCAAATTGAAACTATCTTGCTTGATTTGAATACTTTTGTTTAGTCAAATTGGAAGGTGCTTAAATAAATAAATAAATTTATATTTATATTTATCCTCTTACTAATTTGAAATTGGACTTTCAAATTTCTCAAAGTGAGCAGTGGTTGGTGCAACCTATAAGGGAGCAATCACACTCAGTGATGCTTCTTCAGATGCTCTAGTTGTTTGTAGACCATACAACTTGCTTAGCTTAGATATCTTAGGTGTTGTAGGGCAGATTTCTCATATCTACTCTATTGGGGCTTAGTCCCATTTTACATATTTTGTCTCATCCTTGTACAGCTTGATGGAGTCTTCACATCCTTTGTGTTTTCTACTCAATCTCCCTTTTATCATCTCTCTTTTAAGCCTATAAATGAGCTCTTATGGATGATGTTTCATTGCAGCTTGTTTACTTGGTCAAAATATATTGAAGCTTATTCTAAGTTTTATTTTGTCAAATATTCAATCTCAATCGGTTGTGGAGGAAAAAGAGTGAATATTATTGTCTTTGATATAGCTTATATTGATGTGTATAATGAATGGAACATTGTTCCATTCATTGTACACATAGTTTCCTTAATGTAAGATAATCTTGTTTGTTGTTGGTATTGTGATCATTAAAACATATTAGTGTGGGATTTGAGTTTCTATATATCATGGGCATATCTTGTAAACTTAAGCAAAATGAGTATTTGAACGTAACTATCTCCTTGTTTTCTCCATCTTTGTTTCATATGTTCCAGTCTTCCATGTTTTGTGCACTTTAGAGAGCATATAATTTTAATTTATCTTGTTTAGTTAGTGGTGTTTAAACCAAATTGTCCTAAAAGATACTTACATATTTTAGTTTGGTTTGGTGCAATTTATTTAGTATACAAGCGCAATGTGCTAAGATAGTTACCCAATATTTAGTCTATATCCTTGAGCATTCCTTGTCATCAAAAGATCTTATGATCTTTCCATGTATATTAACATTGTTTAAGTATGGATAAATTTAATAGGTAAGTATTTTGATGGAAAAATACATTAAATCTTACTTGTGAAATTTTTCATTAAAGGAATACCCTTTCTAAAAAATACACCACCTCAAATTTTTATTTGTTTTATTGAAGAAATATTTAATCTACAAAATGAATTTATACCAAGATACTTCAATCACCTAGACTCTTTAATTCAAACTCAACCTAAGAAAAATAAAAAATTAGACCAATAATAAAAAATTTATCTATTAGGCTGATATTAAAAATTAAAGAGCTTGATATATTAAATGAAAATAAAAATATCTACTTTATATTTTATTCAAATTTCAACTAACAAGATAACTCTTACCACCTATGTGCTACATTTGACAATTAATTATCGTTAAAGTTATGTTTTGTTCTTTCACACTTGAGATATTAAGATGTCTCCAACATTCATAGTTAGATTTTGAACTACTATATATATAAGTTGCCATTCAGATCTTAAGCTATTATTGCTAAATACTAGGGTATAAAAGTTACTATATGTATTTTTGAATACTATTTAGGCAAAGGGTATGTAAAAGAGAGAATCTCTGGGTAAATTTTATAGTAATGGAAGAGAACTTAAATAAAAAGAAATTTAAAATGTAAAAATAATTTCAAAAATACACATCTCTTCCCAAAATAGAACACTCTATACTAAGTAAACTTAAATAAACAATATATTAGAGTTCTTATTTTATCCTTAGGATCTCTAGGTTGAGTCTATTGAGGTATAAATCAGTCAATTATGCATATTACACTATACTCAATTGAAGAATCAGAAAGTTCTATCAAAATACCACCAGATGAAAACAAGGAAGTACTGCTAAAGAGGATTAGGATTATAATATCAACCATGAAGTTTTTTATACTAATTGTCTTTGTTAAGAAATATATATACATTACTAAATTGAAATATATTATTTTTATCTCACAAACCATCAGTCAGTATTTGTGGTTGGTCTTAACAATACTGAACTATCTTATTAAGCAAAATATAAATCCCTACCAATAAAATGTTTTCTTAAAATGAGGATCAATGGCTAAAGATACTCAATTTTTGTTCTAACTGTAGAATTTAACATTAGATATATTACTCTAACATAATTTTACATGGGATTATGGTATATCCACAAATAAAGAAGTTTATAGGAGTGCTAAATTCCTTAATTTAGCTTCACAAACCCAATCAAGAACTTACAATTGATACAACCAATCACAAATGAAGATATTTTTAGCCTTGACAAAGTCTAAGTGATAGGGTTGATATGCTTGAGAAAAGATTATGGAATTCCAAAAAATACCTTATTTAAGTGGAGTTAAAAAATTATTTAATTATAAAGGTATCTACATACTTGCTTTACATTGTGACTTAACATAAGCTTACTCATTGATAGTAGTTGAGAGTTATACTTAAACTCTCTTTTGGGGTAATAATCTATTTCTATTTTATATTCTATTTCTCCATAGTTGAAGCCTCAAACAACTGATCAAGCACAAAAACATACAAATTTGAACACATGAAGAACTCAAAGAATCTATTTGCAATAGATCCAATAGATCTTATTGACTACATAAATTTAAGGCTATATTAAGGCTCAAAACATAATTCAAGGTTAGACTACGGAGAGTAAATTTTCCTCAAGTAGAAAATATTTACATGAATTGACCTTGTGGGTCTTTTCAGTAGCACAGACTTCAAACTCTTCTATGAGAAGATTTATTTGCATACCTTGTTAGATTAATCCTAACCAAGTAATTTATATAATTTTATATGTTAATAAAGCCTACTCAATAGCAATTTTAGACCATGATAAACAAGAAGGTCATATTCTAAGAAAAATGGATCATAGTAGAAAAAAGAAATAATACTAACAAAAAGAAAATAAGCATCTTTATATGCACTTGTTAGTTTCTTAGAATTACAATAGGAGGTAACGTTGATAGGACAAAAGTGGTTATTACCACCTTTGTGGTAATAACCACTTGAATAAAACCATTTTCACACTAGAGATTGATAAGGTATGGGGAAATAGTAACTATCAGCATAAATTCATTGAGGATGATAAGATATAAAGAAAGGATAATGGTTTTCTAAAGTGCTTTATCAACGCACCTTGATGTTAAAATCTTGGCATGTAATTTTCCTCTTACTTTTATGTTAGATATCTTGTATTTGTACATCTCTACTTAATCCCACAACAATATTTCTGCCTTCTATATATTCTCCAAATCTGAGTGTTTGTTCTTGTGAAATTTTGTTAAGAGTATTAGTTCATGACAAAAATAGCAATCAAACTTAAATTTTAGAATCAGATATTTTGTTGAACTTTACATGCACATGGCAAATAGAATTGAAAAGAGAATAAATGTAAAAGTGAACATCCCAATTAGAGATTGGAAAGAAATTGTATAAGAAGGCTCTCCGATTATGAAGGCTCCTAAGATTGTACTTTGATAACTAATAAATGCTTGTTATTTTCTGTTTGTAGTACTAAATTGTTTCATTGCTGATTTTGTAACATCTACACGCCCTAAGACTCAAGGGTTCTTGCTATGTTTGAAATATTGTCACTAAGTCATGATTTTTATATACTTATTTACTAAAAAGAAACTTGATTAAATTCTTTTATTTATGATATGGTAATAGATCACTTGAACCATAAATTTTTTACTTTTTCACTTTACTCTTGATCTCTCTCCTTGATCTCATTGATCAATTAGCTAACATAATTTTCTCTTTCTATTACTACGACTATAAGAACAATAACAATAGTCTCATCTTCTATCATTTCACTCTCTCAAACAAGCTTCATTACTTTTTCTTCCTTTCACCCAGACTTGCCTTCTCTACTCCTACAATCAATCATCCAAAATTTCTTTGTTCTATAAACACAAGTATAAGAATAAGAATCAAATTTGTTATGCATTCAATTCATAATCTTCTTATTTCCCTTCATTGCCGCTTACCCAATTTAGTAGTTTTCCTCCATCATACTTTCTTCTCCTTTACTCAATAATACAGCTTAACTAAAGATTAATTTTAGTATTTGTATCTTAAAACAAGCATATTTATCACTTCCTTTCAAACTCTTGAATTGAAATCATTTCCTTTTACACCTTGAATTCCATTGATGGTTGTTTTAGATCCAAATATAATTGAAATGATTAATTAACAATGCTTTTTGCACTATTTATTTTGGTTGTTACAAACCATCACACATATAATTTACCTTTATTTTGGATATTGAAGCCTCTTAAGTGATTCAAAAAAACATGTTCAACAATATATGGATAGTTAGTTGTTAGGTATGAAATAGTTGGATTTGATTTGATCTTAGAATCTGTTGTATTTTTAATTAAGAGAAGGTACTAGATTTCTAGCAGATGTGCTCAAAGCTCCCAAATGTAGATATATAGAACCAAATGTGATAGCATATTGACCAAAGGTTCCTTACCTAAGGTAATTAGTAGAAGTAGAGATTTTACTAGGTCACTAATACTTACCATGGTAATTCCAGTAAGTATACAACCTTGTGAACAAGATTATCTTTTGGTTAAGATATTTAATTCACTTATCATTACATATATAATATCAAATATTTATATATCATTGCTTGATATAATAAGACTAGCTCTCATAGACTTGTCGCTCTAGAAGAAGGACATTGGAAGTACAAAATCACTCTATGTAGCTTTGCATATTATGTTCCCCGGGTAAAGTTGAAGATGAATATCATGTAGTTTTTGTGCTCTTGTTATGAGAGAATAAGACATCAATTTAGATGTATCATAGTTTAGACATAAGACATCAGTTTAGTACTAGAGACTTCTGCACTCTCTTGCAGATTGAAGTTTAGCTTTAGGAAAGTACATGATAGAGATCATATTACATTGGATAAGTGCACTAGGATTTTTTAAGGCACATCTTGCATATGATTTGTATCGTGTTTGTCATCTTTTGTGTCTTTTATGCATTATTTTCATTATTTCATAAGAAGAGACGTAGGAGGTGAAAGGAGTCCATTCTTTAGTAAATGAATGGAGTGAGTGATGGGAGTGATGGTTTCTAAGTACTACCTATATTACCGAAGTAAAGAGTGAGAATTTCATAAATTCTCAATGTATATATCATTGATGGACATAATATTTTTAGCTCTCATAGACTTGTTGTAGAAGAAGTAAGTTGAAATTATAAAAAGCACTCGATCAAAAGAATATGAATTTTCTGAATTTTTTTCTAAAGTGCCACTACCATGGTATTGACCTTCAAGAAAGGTCAAAATTTATGAGTGTTAGAGAAGTATCTCATATGTTAACATTGGTGAAGTTTTCCTTAAGCGTCTACCTTGGAGGAGCTTTGACATATGTGAGAAAGAGTGTGTGTGTTTCAAGGAGTGAACAAGAGTATTCTTATTTAGTTGTTGTCCTTGATGATACCCTATATACACATGTTTTTCTTCTAGCACATAATGCACATCAAACTTATCACTAAATACATACTTGGTATTGTTTTGTTTGTAGATCAAGGAGATAATTTAGATATAGAAAATTGGAATCTATAAGATTATTAGATTTCCTCAAACTAGTGTGTTTAGGTTGAAGAATAATGAAATCTCTTAAAGGGTGACCTATGTAGAGCAATGAACACATGTTGTCTAAAATATGCTACAAGGTATGAGAGTGAGAGTGGTACCCTCGACGCTTAACATGACAAGCTCTCGCACACTCCTTGACAAATATGTCAAACACCATGTCCATTGCTCCATATATCTCAAAGACTAGAGGAACAAAGGAGTGACCTTGCTGCATGCCCCTATACTTGGAGACCCAGCAAGTTGCTACTGCACTGACCGCTTATCCAAAGGCCAATACCTCTAGATAAGCGGCCACTCCCTCCAAAACTGCATCACGCATAAGATCCATAACCACAACATTTGCTACTATCACATGATCATCTTGGACCAAGTATAAGTCTGCCCTGACATGTGTTTTCTGAAAGCATATAAACACTTCCTCCAAGCCAAGTATCCACTTTGGTGCCATAACAAACACTATGTCCCTAATACATCATGGGTAGCTATCTTCTATTCTCCAAAAGGACACCGTGTCATATGGACCACTACTGCATCTAGTGTAGAACCACACTCACAAGTGAGTAATGAATATGCAAATGGGTGGATCAAACCTAAGCAAAAGCTCCTTGTTATAGAAAAATTAGCTGGTACGTGTCAAAATGCCCTAATGCACAATCAAGCTAGGATCCAAGAGCCTGCATCCTTTATGGAGCAACAACAAAGACGTGCTCTAGTAGCCTAAGGAATGGATGAGTCAACTAAGGGAGAATGTAATGTATGCTCATACTATCGCTCCATCAAGGAAGATGGTAAACCTCTAGTCCAATCTGATGATAGTGAAACAAAAGATGGAAAGTCCTCATGTGCCCATGGGGATAGACTATCTCTTGTCTACTGTAATAACTTTGGAGAGAAAAGGATCTCTCCTCCACCTCTATCAAATAAGTATCTAAAATTAACCTATCAACAACCACAAAATGAGATGAAAGTAGGGGTGCCAATAGAGCCCAACTACCCCAAAATGCTATAAGTGCCATCTCCTCCATAGATAGCAAGCCAACCCCTCCACACAAGATCGGCAAAGCCATTTGTCTACATGCCAAATCCCTTATCACACACTTGAATGTACCTTGTCCAATAATATCACCAATAATCCTTCTAAAAAATGCTCTCCGACATGATAGGAAGGACAAGGAAGGAGGAACTATGCGGAGGAGGTAAGTCGGTCAACAAGCAATACTAGAGTAGAGTATACCAAATGCCACATACGGATCTCCTAGTAACAAAAGGTCATCCACATGGAGAACACCATTTGCAAGGACAACGTCTAAGAAATGTGTGACAAAATCCTCGTATCCTATTGGCACTCCAAGAACATGTAGTCCATCTATAGATGTGATACACCCCTCTAGAAGCTAAAGGTGTGGATGGATGCCTAAAGGGGACCATGTCATGCACTTTGACACCTTGACGCTCAAGCCTACTAGATGTAGCTTGGTAGTCAAGAGGTCAAAGGCTTGCCTAATTTGATCTACATGGCCCACCATGTATGTATCATTTGCAAAAGAGAAAATACACAATACGGCATGGCCAAAGTAAAGTAGTAGATAAGAGAGCTCTAAAGTGAGCCATGGAAAATAAAGGTACCCTTAAAGGATCTTCCTAACGTGTACCAACAGTTGACTCCAAGACGGTGATTCCCTTTTATGAACAACTGTGTTTGTAATAACAGGAAGCAGGAGAGCCACAAAAGGACCGCACAGAAAGAATAAGATTTGCCAATGATCGACCAACCTCCCTAAGTTCTTTAAAGATGAATGCACATGAGGTGCTATTAGAAGCATTCTCAACATCCATGTGTAGTACAACCCACTCCATATGGATATCTAGGAGTGCCATAATGCTTAGAAATATAATATCACATCCTCCAAATGTAACTATTCCAAGCTGATGTGGATTGAAATGCTATAAGGAGTGAGAACAATGCTGAAGGACAATGGTGCAACTTCAAATATAGGCTTAAAATACTCATACACAAGGTCTGACACGACATTATAACAGAAAAGGATAATTCCATAGAAAACACAAAGAATGGGGTCTTCCCATCCTTCATGACTGCTTGATGGAAGACCCCATCAAGCCTTACAAGGATAAGACACAAGAGGTAAAATTGAGCTAAATACCAATATCTACGTTGACATTATCCATGGGGAACTTCTTTATTAGTTAAAAGTACTCGTATTTACCTAATAAGTAAAACTTGACTTGCTCGAGTGTTCCACTTGCTTTTTATCTTTGGATAAACCAAAAAGGCAACGTACATATGGAAACAAGAAGGTTGGGAAGACCCCATCAAGCCGGATAAATGAGCTTAGATACTACAAGGTTTTCAAAGACCTTTACCATATGTGTTACTTCGACCTACAGTAAACGTTAGGTATAAAGATTTTGATCACTACAAGGTTTTTAAGGAACCTTTACTAGGTGTGTTTATTACTTCTAGAGAGTAATGTTAGGCATAATGCAACGTCGGAACAACTGCAGAGGATGAGGTGCTCTTTCGAGGACATGAAGTTAGGAAAGGTTAAAGACACGGGGTGCTCGAAGGTTCAGGATTAGATGCAAAGAACGCTGAAAAATCACCAGGCAATGTTAAAAGGCTGCTGTGACTCATGAGTCTTGGTGGTTGTACTGGGACTTGCATGCATGCTTTCATTCTAAAATAGTGGATGCAAGTTCCCAAATGGTGGCAAACATGTACATTTTTCACTTCTCCATATATAAACTTACGCTTCTCGAAAGCTTCTTACAATATTAAGCGAGAAACATCGAAAGCACGATAGTCATGTCTGCTCTGTGATATTGCTTTCTCCCTTATTCAAACTTGTTCTTCGCTCGCGCCATGAATAAGTGATGTGGGTTATGCCAACAACTCAATTAGGCAGGCACTTCAATCCCGAAACGAACCAGCCCAACGAGATATCGAACTCCTCAACAATAAGAACAGCCTTTCTGCTCTGATCATTTTATATACAGAATGTGTCAAAAGAGAGTTGATCGAGACATGCTTGACACTATCTTAGTCTCGTGCAAGTGCAATCAGTAAGAGATCGAGACCATGTCTTCTAGGTCTGGATGAAATCAAGAAACTCTGTTATCGCTAACGGACGTGGCCTAGCGATGAATTTGTACCGTGCAAGTAAGTACTTGCGTCAACTTATACAAAATTTATTTGATCGGGGGCGGCTATCATTTACTCCGAGGCCACTTTGATCGGCAATTCTTCGATCTTCTTATGACTTTGGTAAGACAGATATGCATTCCATGCTAGGGCGATTACATTCGCGAACGCCACCTGCATTCACCAGGAATACGGAAACATGAAATTGAAAGATCAATCAGATTGCAATTTTCCGCATTGCAGCTAGTGCAAGTTACTCGAGGAGATAGAAGGGTTTGGATAAAAACTAATAACGCAATCAGTAGAGCGGATCCAAGGAGCCTGGAAAAGCTTCGAGAAAAATGCTGTCAGCTATACTCACAATGACTCCATAAGGAGTAGGAGCAAGATTGGAAAGACCGCGCAATGAGCACTGGAAAGTCAGGATCTTTGGTCCATCAGATTACCTGTAGTTTTTGAGGCACAAGCATGAAGTTGATTGCCTGAGCAGGAATCCACAGTTTCCAATTCATCACAACAGTCGGCCATAAGTCCTGTCATCACAAGACAGAAGGTATCAGGTGTTGAGATATTCATTTGAATTTCCTACACAGGCGACTTAAACCAATACTACCGATGATACCTCTTCACAGCTATAGGATCGCAGATACTCCTGCCGCACACACACGGAATTCATTGAAGGCTGAAGAGCATTGAGTGTCTCAAGGTTATCACGGTCCTCACAAGAAGCTACTTATTTATGAGAAGTGCCGGACGGGATCTTCACCTGTTTAAGTTTTGCAGGGATTTGACTGGAATTCCCTTCTAACGTCATCAAGGAGCTTATGAAAATTGCAATAAACGTGGGAGAGAACAAAAACTGCAAAACAAGCAATCGCAGATAAACTTCTTTGGTGAGAACGACATTCCTGTTTCACTTTATTCAAAGGTTCGTAGGGAATAAGATGCAGGGTTGGAACAAGTACTCACAAATATACGACAAGAAGTTTCTTTCTCGTTGAATTTCAATGAGCGGATTTTCTGACGTATATTACCACTATGGAAATTCACGTTCCAGTGCTTCTACTGATGAGGTCAAATGCAGTATCTCTGTTAAGGAAAAGACTTATCCCCATCTGTGCTCCAATACTTTTGAGTATTTGGTGATCAATGCGTAAAGGGCAGATGTGAAGATCCTGAAGTTACAGTTGATCCCTAAACTAAACAATCACTCTGGAGATCCGAAATTTTACATTTAGACTGGGACAGGAAACTAGAGATTTGAGCCAGAATGCTCTAAGGTCAGCATTCAAATTAAAAGAACCAATCCACGAGGAAGGTGACCACTGTAGTTTAAAGTACAGTGTATCAACAGATATGGACTTTTCCTCGTTAGGAGACAACAGAACTGCTGGTCACCATCAGTAATCAAGAAACTTATACCTGATCAAGACAAAGCCGCACACCCACACCTATTGGACCACCCACTGTGACAAACTTGTGCAAGGCAGCGTACCTGTGAATATAAGCAAAAGTTAGTGTAGATCTTCCGCAGTTTCAGAAGGTGGACGTGGAGGGGCAACAACTGACCTGCAGGGAAAGGACGAGCATCCTTGATAAACTGCTCCCCAATCTGCGATTACTAAAATTGTTTACAGCTCGGCAAGATGTCAAGTGCCTCACAAAAACCTACCAGAAGTGTAATGTAGGTCCGGTTAAACAAAATCCGAGTGAAGTTATTGTGATGATTCGCTTCAAGTCAAGTTTCTCAGCATTCTCCACTTTCAACTGCACACACTCAAATATCTGTTACGAGCAGCAACAAGTTTCATAACCCCGGGCTGTACCAGCAACTCGAACTCTAATCTAGTAGAACTCGGGAGGACTATTTGACTTCGACATGTTCGTAATAGAAGTTCTTTGTTTCTGGGGACGAGGACTAGCAATTCCTCAAGTCAACAGAAGCAAAATTGGGAGCCTCACCTGGCAGAAGAGATCTCCGAGGAAAGTCAAGAGGGCTGAAGTGAACGCCTTGGTAAATATCGGGCGAGAGTCGAGACATGCCATGTACCTAGAAGTAAGACAGCAATTGCGAGAGAAGAACTCAATAGGTGAATTCTATTACTAAAACAGACCAGATTCTATCGACAAATCAAACTTAACAAGCTGCAAACATCTTACGTCCTAGAGAGTGAACTGGGAGGCGGTAACCCAGACACAACGAGCTTCTTCAAAAGTAGACGAGTCCAGTATTTGCAGACATAAAAAACATGCGTGCTTAGCAAGATATTTGGAACTGCTCTTCATACCAAACCCAGAATCCCCAGAGTCGAGAGGATTTTCCAGCGTCTCCGGCTCCTCCAGCTCCTCCTTGGCCATCATTTCCACCACCACCACCGGCACCTCCTTCTCCGCCGTGCTTTCCCCCTATACCACTACCGCCGTCAACACTGGCAGTAGCATAGCGAGCTGAAGCGAGAGCAGAAGATGACTCTGGAGTGACACGAGAGGCAGAATTCCGCAGGCCATGGTTAGTCAAATCGCTCCAGATCAACCCCCAAGTTTTAGAGAATGAGTCCTTGTGACCTCGTAACTCATCTCTTGGTGTAAGCCGGGCTGTGCAAAGTGACGACGACGATATGCGCAATACGACAGGGGAAAGGCTAGAAATTCTACATTGCTGTCGGAAAGCAGCAGCACCGGGAGTTTGCAAGTTATGGAGCTGTCTCAGTATCACTGATTGGGCTCGCAACATTTTGTTGCACTTGACACAGCGAACCCGAATGCAACCAGAGCGTCCCTGGGTTGGCAAATTGACAGAAATTTTGGTCAGAATGAATATCCGGGTTTAGGGTTTATAGACGTTGCTTAAACGATAGGTCTTTACTGCGGTCAAGACTATTTGTCATTGACTCGGGCTTCCAGATAAGAATAGCTATTTAGTTTCCTTACCCAGGTAGGTGTTTATGATTTTGTACATGAGGATCCCGCTTACTTGCCCTTCCAGCCGGCACTATTAATCACTGGACGTTTCTGTCTACATTCTCTTTGCACGTATCTGTCTACATTTTCCTCCATCGTTGAGAACTTTTGCCAGCGGTGTAAGCTTCTTAAGACTTCTCTGCATCCATGGAAGTCGGCCGTGTCTGCTCTCTGATCTCCAGGGAGGTCGTTAGCATTCCATTTGCTACTGTGGATTCATATGCCCAACACTTCGTAAATTTATTAAAGCATGTGGATCCTGAAATCCAAGGGGTCACTCTGCCACATCCATTAAGATAATCGACTCCGGTCTTGCAGTCGGTTTAAGGATGTTGCAAAGATTATTGAGTAACAATGGCGGCCAATATGGCGGCCAGTTCGTGTATCTCTAATAATAAAAGGGGTGTTTTCGTTTGAGTTGTCTGAATCGAAATACTATGTAATTGCCAGTAAGGTAGGACATGAAGTTTCGTTGTGAATTAAGATGACCTTTTGTCGATTGGCTGGATAACAGATTCCTTCAATTACACAACAGCGCCTTCAGATCTTTAACATCAGTCAGTGCCTTTGAAAGCCAAGTCCAAAGGTTTATGCATCAGTGTTTAGCATGTCCTTACATGCATTTACATGCATTTACACCATCGAAAGGTAACCAGTCTTCAACGCAATTCAAACCAAACTTCACTTTTATTGTTTCAGTAGGTTCTGTTGCACGGCGTGCTTCGAAGTTGCACTTCAGCTACCATTTCGGAAGAGAACCGGTTGCAAATCCTGGGCTGTAGATCCGGTTCTATCAGAAAGCGCTAGACACTAGATAATATTACAATCGCCAGAACAGGCAGCCCTTGTCGACCCGCGATCTTTAGTGCGTGAATATATAACTAATCTGTAAGCGAAGTTGGCCAGTGATTGCAAGGGATGCAGGCTAACAACAACAGATTCTTTTCGTTGGTAACATAGAAAGCGAGAAAATACTCAGTATGGTGAGAGACAGCAACAGTTTAGCGAAGTACTCCCTTGAAAGGACGTTTTGAAATGCTTGTTGATTGGCTGTCGCCATGCTGGAAGGCACAAGTAGCCCACAGATTAGAACATGTGAAGATGCAGCAAAATCTCATGAGAAGTAAGAACGACTCACCAGATTCGACCGTTTCATGACATAAGAATCAGCCGTAATGACTTCGGACGTCTTGCAATGAAATGTAAACATACAGGACACATATAAGCAATGGAAGGAACTTCTCTGATCTAATGTTTTGCTCATATAATTGTTTTCAGCGGGGAAGATATCTAGCAAAGTATTGTGAAGCAAGCTCTGATCTGAGAAGATGGGAGAGAACGAAACCTCAAACGGAGCTTGTCTGGAGCAGAGGAAGCTTGCATGTTAAGAGCAAGAGCTTAGGATCGTAATCACTCGGAGTCAAAAGTTAACACCATTCTGTAGGCATCCCTTTTAGGTGCGTAGTATGAATGCACAAGGGTATCAACTTCAAAGCCTAGCTTCTTATAAAGAGAAAACGCAGGTTCTCTCTGAGGGTCAACATGAAGATTGACACACATAACTTTCTTAGCCCGAACTTTTTCTATCGCAGCTCGCAACAACGCTTCTCCGTAGCCCTGTCGCCGGCAACTCTCCCGCACTGCACAAGAAAACAGATTTGAAACCATAGGCCAAGGATATGAAATCCACCTTGCACTCCAGGTGTTTTTACCGTGGAGCACAACTTAGCATAAACAGTTAATTTTCCTCCTTAACCACCATCCGACTGATTTTACTACTGATACTGTGATCCAATGTAGAAGAGGAAGGTAAAATCCTTAGGAATTACTATTAGCCAATACACAGATACCAGAAATATGACAAGTATTAATCATTCCAACGAGTCACTGGCTCCTTGAGAGTTGATACGTAATTGGATTTCCCTCCAAATGGATTGATAAACACAAGATGAAACTGTCACAAGTAACACATTATCGGCACATACCATGACACTGCCAAATTCGCACCATATATGCACACTAGAATGCGCCTGTGATAGGAAAACAGACCTGCAAGCTTGGTGATTGTGGCTACAAGTGATGTGCAGAAATACATCAAATAACCCGCCACTCCACCCGCACTAGCATCCGATGGAGAATTTCCAGCTTCATGATCATCCTCGACTACGTACAGAACGCCAGCGTTGCGCCGCTGTAGCTCTTGACCAAAATTTTCTGCCAGAGACTCGTGCTTCGGAAATATCCGCTTCTCCAGCCGCACCAGCTCTCCGATTAATGCTTCATCCTTGTTCTTCTTTCCGACCTCCAACGCCCTCACTATTCTTCCACTGCCTTCCATCGCTCCAAATTCCTCCTCCTCCACCACCCTACTCAACACCCTATACCCTAACCCATCTCATTCCTGACCCAAGCAATCAACAGCATGAGAAGCAGCTCATGGGCGTAATGTCAACGCTCTAGGGTAAAGATCTGTCACCAAGCAAGTCCATAAACTTTCAAAGATGCATAAGAAAAAAGGCGACCGCGTAGGAAAAAAGATGCATAAGACAGGATCCTCTTTACTTCTTTCTCCACTGCGTTCGGGGTTCTCTGAACGCACATGTAAAGTTTGAAATTGACGGCCGCAACCTTGTGGATACGGAGACACTTCGTCATTTCTGTCATGAGTGGCTGTGAGGGAATTGCAGATTGGTCTTTTCCACAGGTGAAAAGCTCATTGGTGTGTGACACACAGGAATAACAAATTGCAAAAGCACTGGCAGAAAGGGAGCGCAGCTGGTACTTCGCCTGTTCCATGTTGACCACAAAAGGCCCAGGTTTTTATTAAACATTTGGTCCACTGGTGGTCCACTATTGGCTCCCTTTCACGTAGTTTATACTGGTGGTACAGTACTAAAAGTTGCTTCGTCGCAGGTATAGGCTCCTGATTTTCACAGCTGATTCAATGCTTGGTTCATCATCTTTGAGAACAGATCTCCTCAAAATCTATTCAACAAGGCTCAAACTCTTTCCAGTATTGAGTAGAATCCACTGTTCATCATATCCAATTTGATTTCATACTTGACTTGTGTCGAGTTTCCTCTCTGGTATATGAACTTCACCAAACGGATTGATTAGTCAATCTAAATCAAGATTAAGTAGTGCTACGATATGTTTCAGAACAGTCACTTGAATTAAGTGAGGTACAGATGCACAAGTATAAAGAATATCCTTTTTCACGAGGAGGACAGAATCCGAGCGATCCCCAGACTAGTCAGTGCGATTAAGCTTAATAAGCTTAATTAGTCCAGTTTCCTACTGCCGATGAAACGATCCAGAGAGTTGTTGAAGACAATCGAGTATCTATTGAGTAGTCTGGCAGGCCGTCCGGAAAATGTGCCCAATTATTTCCTTTTAGCGACTGCAGTGGATGACATTGTCAGAGCGCATGGGCTTTCCCGTCCTTCTGCTGATCTTCTCCCCTTTTCCATCCATTTGAATACTGCGCTTTTCTTGGTGATCGAAAAGTTGTGCTTGCTGCATTTTCTACTGTTTAAGACTAGACTGCATGAGGCTACTTTAGCAAGGAAAAACGCTACTAAAGCAAATTGGAGAAGACCAACCCCAACTCCAAATCATTTCATAGTGATATATTGACAAAGAAAGGAAAAATATTGTTTTATTCCCACCACGTAGGAAATTCGATGTGTACTTATAATTATAGGATAATAAAACACTACCTTGCTATAATGAGTAACACCAAAGGGTACAACCAATAGTTTCTTGCTCAGCCTTAAGCAATGTTTAAAACGGTAGTTTGATCTGTGGGATAATCAGCATTAAGGGACACTGACGGTGGGTGTGACGGTGATAGTCATACAGTTTGCCCAGACGGCGGAGTGACGGAAAGCAGGGAGTCACACTGTTCATAAGTCCTTACGTGGTCCCATTAAAGGAATGTTGAATCCGGTCCATCCATCTCTACGTCCAAGCGGATACGTGTCGAAAGTGGACGTATGGATGGAAAGTCAGACACCGACCGACTGTGGACGACGAGACAGCGTCGGGGTGGGTTGCGGAGATCCACTGTTATGAGCTGAGCGCTCGAAAGCCTTTTGGAGAGTACGATTTGAGGGCAGGAAATTTCAGTCATGATTGCTTTGCAGGCCTCTGAAATTCGGAGAATCGAAATCTGTGTTTGTTCCGGGGGGTATAGAAAGTTTTCGGGGTTGCGTTGACGAATGCAGGGATTATTTTGGATCAGTTCTGATCATGGAAGAAGAATTGCCGGTGAAGAGTGCAGAAACGTTCACAGCCGGCCGTTGGAAATTGGCAAGGTAAGTCGGAGTTTTTTCTTTTGGTTTTGGCTTGTTGTTTTTAATGCTATCACGGTCACTATGCGGTGATTTTCTTGAGCCTGTTTTGTAAATTTACTGGAGAAATAGTGGATTTAGTGCATGTGGATGAAATACTGTTTAGGGTTTTCTGAGTGTCAGGGGGTCTCCGTAATTCGTGAAAGGCGTAATTCTCGCATCTGAACAGCGATAGTCAAGTGGTCTTTGTTGGAGTTTATGCAACCAATATTTTCGTGAAAGGGTTTCACGTAGTTTTAGGTTGAATCATTTCAAATATTGATCGCGATCTCGGTGGCGGCATGATCCGTGTGTATGAGGGTTCAAGCATCTGTCCAAGTTTGGTCTTATCTTTGTTCGGATCAGCCTTTTTACGGCAGCAAGAGCCATGTCACAGGACCTGGTCGAAGTTCGATACTTTTACACAGGATGCGTTTACACAGTGGACATGATCAGGCCTCTTTCAAACAGTAAAGAGGTTGTATGATGCATGTCTGTTATAACAATGATATTCTGAGTTGCCAAAGACGTGCGTACACAGAGGCGCGCCGGAAACAGAGACTGTTAATGAGTAGGAGAATATGCAGAAGAGAAGAGCATGCTTGCCGAACATGCGGACTCAGAGTCTTCAGTGTGTTCTATGATCTAGACATAATCCTCTCTTCTTCTGCGGATATCTGTAGCCGGACCCTGAGCCAGTTAGTAAATTAGTCTTCATGACGTTAAAACCAAATTGATTGTTGTTGTGTGATCACGATCGTCTTTCTCCTGTTCAAGATTCACGTACCGTCACGGTTCGTTCACCGAGCCACTTGTATCCTGTTGCCACATCTCCGCCGTAGGGTCCTTTCTCTAAACTCTTCCTCTTCCATCATGTTAATACCAGAGGTTGTGAGAGAACCAATCATACACCGCGAACATGTGTCCTTCTTTGTCCATCGGTTTCTGTCCTGCATCTGCCCGGTATCTCAACCTCTTAGAAACTTGCGTTCCTTTGAAATCCGTGACAGTATTTCAGTCACTTCCGTCTAAAATATACACTCTATGATGCAGCTTCGTATCCGCCTAGCAGGCACGTTGGTGCATGGCATAAGCGAGGACTAGGTGTTACGGAACCAATGGCGAAAACCCCGGCCAGCAAGAACCACATGGAATGTGTGGGTCCAAGGATCCCAGTTAACTGTCAACTGGACATGATCGCCCATTTGTTACTACTGCGTTGCTGAAAAAGGCTCGGATACACAAAAACGAAATTTGACCGGACGAACCGACATCCATCCTATCACTTCATCTCCTCGACCTTTGGCTGTATACTTTGCCAAGAACTTATCCTGAACTGTCTTACTCAGCAGAGGGTTTGGGGCTTGATGCTGGAATCGGGGCTTATGACTTCGTAGTTTGGGTTGGTTACTGCGAGATACGTTTCTTAAGAAAGGAAAAGTGGTTGAAGGACAAACTTTGGTTTCTGGAAGAGTTTTCTTGCAGTCCTGGCGTTCCCTTTAGCCCCAACGGTGGCAAGTCGGACAGTAACAGCTGTTGCTGGTTGCGTTGGGCCAGACTAGAGAGGGAGATTGACGAGGGAAAGGGAAGGAACGAGACACCTGATTTTTGCAATCGAGGGGTAGGTGCAAGGAGGGCGTGATGCAAGGCGCGATGAAAAGCTGAATTAAGGAGATGGTGAATATCTCTGGAGGTGGAGTGGCATTGTGCGTGGAAGTTTGATCGAATACTACAGAGGCTTGAGAAGTTGTGTTCTCTTCGCTCGTGGCGGATTGTCTCGGAGAATTGGCTGAGGTACGTCCTGAGCTAGCTATCTTCCCTAATTTTCAAGGGACGGAAATCCCAGACCCCAGAATCTTCTTTCATCAGATTAGGAGCGGGTAAGCTTCCGCTGGTTGTGATTCTTGATTCTCGTGAATTGTACTTCTATTCCATCTTATCTCGGAAAGATTAGATAACTTACACGCAGCTACGGACTTGTACTGCTGTTTCACAATAGTACGGAAGACGTAGGGATGGTGGTTTTATGCGCAGAATATCGTTCTTCTTTACACCTTCAGAGTCCTTATCCCTAAGGTGGGGAGGCATACAAGACTATGTTGGATGTGTACAAGTCGATTTGTGGTGTGACATCTGGAGTATAAGACCTTAATAACTGATGTGTACAGTTTCTACATCTGGCTAGTAACTCGACATCCCAGTTCGTTTTGAATAAATTCTTGAGACAGGGTTGAGGTCAGGGATTGCCTTAATAAGGAATGCAAATGAACTGACTGTTATTTGTTCTATCCATGCTAGCGACTCCAGACTATAGCTTATTGTTTTCGTTCACGCGGTGCTTATAGGTGGTCAATTGCCCAGTGTATTATATTTCTCGAATTCGGTTGCGTAGCCGTTACCGAATACACGTTGTTTGCTAGTTCTTTATATATAGAGTTATATATGTTGTTATCGATATGTTGCAATTATGCCTTTGCTTCAGGTTACAGTCGATGCATTCTACTTTAGGGATTTATCAGTATTCTCGTATTGAGTATATCTTGGTTACCTTTCATTAGTTACCTTTGCCTTGTAATTCATGAGTTTTCGAGCAGAAACTCTGTACGAGGGTTACTGACAATTGCTCAGCTACTTCGGCACTGCGTGAGGCACTGATGAAGTCGCAGGTGTTTTCGTGGAGGTTTTCTATGGCCGCCTTCTGCTTCCTAAACTTTTATTGTTCCACTCCGCCATTCCCCAGCTAATTCCCTCCGTAGTATTTTTCCTTCGCTCATTGACATGGTTTGACCTCTTGCGTCTACAGTGTTCCTACCCGACTCCAGCCCACGTTCTTCATCTTTATCGTTCACGCACTGCTTACTGGCGGGCTCTTACATACCGTTTCCTATTTCTTGCAGTTGTTTGCATAGATGCTCGCGATTTCATGTTGTTTACTCGTCCGTTGGCTATCTGTGATGCTCGATTTGTTTCAATTATGCCTTTGCTGCAGGTTACCTTCGATGCGTTCTACCTTAGGGCTTTAACACTACTCTAGCATTGTGAATCATGTACATATTGCTGATCGATCATTTGCATTTCATGAGTTCTGGATAACCCGTTCCCAGAACGGCTTCTGCTCTCCTATATCTATATATCCTGCTCTCGCTATCGTTTGCATAGATGCTCTCGATTTGACGTTCTTTACTAGATTTCACTTTCTTTACTAGTTCATTGGCAACCTGTTATTCTCAATTTGTTTGAATTATGCCTTTGCTGCAGGTTACACTCGATGCATTCTGTTATTCTCAATTGGTTTGAATTATGCCTTTGCTGCAGGGTACATTCGATGCATTTTACCTTAGGGATTTAACACTACTCTAGCATTGTGATTCATGTAAATATTGATTATCGATCATTTGCACTTCATGAGTTCTGGATAACCCGTTCCCAGAACGGCTTCTGCTCTCATATACCTGTATATCCTACTCTCATATACCTATATATATAAATCCTGTCCTTTGCTTTGCTTCCCTCAGTGGTTTGGTTTCTCTGGACTCAGGCGTCCATAGCGCTTGCTGTGATATATCGATATCCAGTCCTTGGACGCCTTGCTCTGTCTTCCCTCGTTCTCTGAGCGATTTCTACTTCCAATGCTCTTTCTCCTACACCTTCCACGACTTTCGTTTCCTGACAAAGATCTTCCTTGCCCCACGATATATTCTACTTCCCGTGCTCTTTCTCCTACACCTTCCATGATTGTCGTTTCCTGACTCCGATCTTCCTTGACCCGCGATATTTACAGATTACTTCTTGTCTCTTGATACCAGTTTTTCTCCATCCGTTTAAGTTGGCCGTTTATTCCTGATGTATTTTTTCTCTACTGATGTGGGAGGTCGGCATCCGCTTCTTTGATGGCTGCCTCTCAAATATGCGTATTGCTATCTACTGGTCTCTCAATGACATTTACTTCGCCTTTCAGTTGCTGATGTTTCTTCTCTATATATGCAGTTGTTCCAATAGGTTTGCTTCGATTATGCCATTGCTGTCGGATACCTCCGATGCATTCTAACTTAGGGATTTCATGCTACTCTAGCGTTGCGTACCATGTACATCTTGCTTAACGATCGTTTGCTCCTCATGAGTTCTGGATAACCTGTTCCCAGAACGGCATCTGTTCTCGTATGCCTATATATCCTGTCCTCTTTTGCTTCGCTCTCGTTACACTGTTACATTTCGATATGTCTCTGCAGCAGCACCATTCACTAAGCTCCCGCATTGTTCCACTCCTCCCTACTAATTCCCCAGCTAATTCCGTCCCTATTAATTTTCCCTCGCTCTTTGCCTACTTCATGGTTCATTCCTGACTTGCGACCTCCAGTGTTCCTACCCGACTCCAGCCTACAGTTTAATGGTCATCGTTCATGCACTGCTTACTGGTGATCAAGTACACAATTGTTTTATATTTCTCGAATTCGTTTGAATAGCTCTTATCGATTTCAAGTTGTTTACTAGTCCTTTAGATATATGTTGTTCTCGATTTGTTGCAAGTATGCGTTTGCTTCAGGTTACATTCGATGCATTCTACTTATGGATTTATCACTATTCTAGCATTGTGCATAAAGTACATCTTGGTTACCGATCATATGCATTTAAATGAGTTCTGGATCACCCATTGCTAGAACGGCTTCTGCTCTCATCTACCTAAATATTGGTTACCTTTCATATGCAGTTTATGAGTTCTGGATCACCCGTTCCTAGAACGGCTTCTTTCTCATCTACCAATAACCTGTCCTCTTTCGCCTCGCCCTCCTTACCCTGTTACACTTCGATATGTCTCTGCAGCAGCACCATCCACTAAGCTCTCGCATTGTTCCACTCCTCCCTTCCCCAGCCAATTCCCACCCTGTTATTTTTCCTTCGCTCTTTGCCTGATTCATGGTTTGACCGTGTTGTTCAACCGTGTTGCCCGTGTCTACAGTGTTCTACCCGACTCCAGCCTACGTTTAAATTTCATCGCTCACGCACTGCTTACTGGTGGTCAATTACATTATGTTTTATATTTCTCGCACTCGTTTGCATTGCTGTTATCGATTTCAAGTTGTTTACTAGTCCTTTAGATATATGTTATTCTCAATTTGTTGCAATTATACCTTTGCTTCAGGTTATATTCGATGCATTCTACTTTATGGATTTATCTAGTCTAGCATTGTGCATAAAGTACATCTTGGTTACCGATCATTTGCATTTCATGAGTTCTGGATCACCCGTTCTGGGAACGGCTTCTGCTCTCATCTACCTATATCCATGCTAGTGTCTTACACCGTCTGGAGATAGACGAGCATAAACTACTGTCAAATGCTGTGTTTGACCCACTCGAACCAAGGTGGTTGTTATGTTCGGTTCTGGCTGCTAGTCATTGCTGTCTGCTGTAATATCTTCTCTCCTGCCATGTAACGTGTAATTTATCAATTGCGTAAATACTTTGCAATGACAGAGGTTGCGCTCTTTGACATTTCCCGCACCTTGACATGTAGCGATATTTCGACGCTGTGTAGCGGCCTCTCTGTTTGATGGTGGCTTATTTCCTCTATCCTGAGTAGACTACCTCCGTTCTTGCCGTTCTTGCAGAAGTCAACATCGTGGTTATCGTATCCTCTGCATTCCTCTATAACGCGTTTCTTCATTCTATCTCATGACTAGCTGCTTTTTCATGCTTCGATCATCTTCTCTAACTCAACGTACTCGCCTTGCTCTATACGTGAGCCAAATCACGAGTTTCAGATTGGAACTTGGAACTCCGAGAGAAGTAAATTCAAGTTTTGTGACCTACAATGTGTCGTGTTCTTCAATCGAGGTTCTTGTCTTCCGTGTACGTTATGCGTTTACTAGGTTTGGAATCTTTACTCCTTAGGACAGGGTTTGATTATGTCCTCCTGTGTCCAGTGGACGGAAACTTGTTGCTGAGGAGGGATGAAACCACATATGCATGACACAGTCAAGGAAGATGGTAACCCAGAGGTTGAAGAAGTACACGAAGGTGGAACATCCGAGCCTGCCAATCTGCCATCGCTTTTTGAGGGGCTCCCGGATTCTGTAGCCCTACAATGTCTGGCTCGTGTACCTTTACGATACCATCCAAAGTTGCAGGCAGTATCTCGAGCATGGAGACTAGCTGTCACTAGTCCTGAGCTTTTCCGCAATAGAAGACTTGCAAGAGCTGAGGAAGAGTGGCTCTTTGTGAGTGCATATGAACCGGATGGGTTATGGCAAGCCTACGACCCGGTCTGCGACCGTTGGACAACTCTACCGCTGTTACCCTCCCTAATCAAACACCTGACGAATTATGGGACAGCATCGGTGAACGGTATGCTGTACGTTGTTGGTGGTGGAAGTGACGATGTAGATCCACAAACTGGAGATCATAATGCTACCACGGCCACAAATGAAGTCTGGAGATTTGATCCTACCAAACGGCAGTGGGAACAGAGGGCGAATATGCTCACAGCCAGATCTCAGTTTGCATGTTGTGTACTTGGTGACCGAATAGTAGTTGCGGGAGGGTTTACCAATACAAGGAAGTCACTAGCATTGGCAGAGGTTTATGATCCAGTGGAAAACAAGTGGGAGCCGATGGCGGAGCTTGGTTTGGTCCACAATGCTGCTTGCTCAGGAGTTGTTCTTGAAGGCAAAGTTCACGTGGTACATAAGGGTGTTACTCTTCCTCAAGTATACGATGCCAAGGAAAACAAGTGAGCCCCTTCAAAAAGCCTTTTGTGGAAGTTATTTGTGTTGCCAGTTGATCAACAATCATACCCCTTGTGTCACAGCCTCTGGTTATTCTTGTTGAATGCATGCAATGGCATTGCACGCTCTTTGAATCTCTGGTGCCAAAATCTTCTGCTGGCTATCAGTTGCTTGACACTTTAGCAGAAAAATTTACCTGTCTCGCTGAAGTTTGAAGCTTCGGCCCTACGTTTAATAGGTCGTCTATGTCCTGACGCCTCGTGCATGAAACTTTGTTGTTTGTAACACATGCATCTCCAAGATTGGTACAGAAGTATTTGGACAAGAAAATTGTCCTCTTGATAGCAGAGGGTTAACTGTCTTGGTATAATACACTAATGCCCTTACATTCTCCTGACTTCCACTTTCTGCCACTCTGTGCAGATGGGTCGTGTCTGATTGTGAATGGTCCTGGGGGAAGATGGCTGTTGTAAACAACGAGCTGTACGTTGTACGCCATGGAGTTGTGAGCAGAGAGCAGAAGCAACCTGCCCTAAGAAAGCCACTCTGCTCATGGCCCGACTGCTTGGACCGAATCAGCTTCGGTGTGATAGGGCTGGGATCAGACCTATACGTTATTGGTGGTATTATGGGGCCACGACACCACAATCTAGACATCCTGTCACTGAATGATATTGACATTTGTAACGTAGGTAGTGAGAATCCTATTTGGCGCAAGGGTGCTAGTATGACAGTCTCAAAAGGTACTGTTCTTGGTTGCGCTGTTGTCAAATTCTAACTCAGTCATAGTGGTATGCTGTTGTTAGCTCAAGATAAACAACAATTGGTTATGCACAATCGCATTTTCGCCCTTTCTGTAGTTTGGTCAATGCTTAAGAGAAAGGAGGACTCGCGGTCTCAGAAAGGAGCCAAAGATTGTATATTGGTTACATGTGTCATTGACTTGTAGAAGAAGTGACAATGTAGCGTGTGTTCATTGTCTAGATGTCCGTCACCCGTTACATTTATGGTTTGTGGTCGCAAGTCAAAAGAAGATGGGACTATGTCATTAGGTATGGAACTGGGACCTTTACAACAGGTTCTGTAATCCATGACACAATATTTCTGCCTTATAGGTACTTCCCCTGGACTGCTGGTTCTATCACACCTCACTCCGACCATTCCTGTGCGGCACTTTCGGAAGCAACCAAGTTTGCCTTGGCACTCATGAATTTTTGAGTACAAGGGGTGCTGACGTTCGCCCAGTTACTCGGGCACTGCGTTAGGCTCTGACTCGTCTACTTTCACTCATGAATACTGTGATAGATTTCTTTAAGTGTTCAGTGTTCTAGGATTCATAGAGTATACTTCGAGATACACAATCTCATTTGCATTCAATGAGTTCTGGATCACTCGTACCTCAAACGTCTTCTGTTCTCATTTCCCTATATCCTGTCCTGTGACACTTCACTCCAACTCAGCCAATATAACATCCACTCCTCTCCCACTTCGGTCCACCCCACTCATCCTCCACTAAAGCTATGATTTTCCTACTCGCTCTATGCTTCTTCTCTGCTTTCAATTTCAGATGCTTCCTTTGATGCTGTTCCCAAAGGTTGTCTTTTTTCCTCAAACAGGATGTATACTAGTTGTAGGTACTTAAAGTTCATGTTTGCCTTAGCACTCATGAGCTTTTGAACAGAAATTCGGTACGAGGGGTACTGGCATTCGCCCAGCTACTTCGGCACTATGTTAGGCACTGATGAAGTTGTTTGTGCTTTCGTGGTGGCTTACTTTGACCGCTTTTCTGCTTCCTTCAGTGTTCAACGTTTTAGGACTCATGCTTTGATAGCGCATACTGTACACTATCAAGTCCTTTCATCCCCTCATATCATATATGAAGTTCTGTCATCTCCTCATATCAAGTCCTCTCACGCTGCACTCCGATTCAGCCAAGACACCATCTACTCCTCTCCCAGTTCAATCCATTCCAACCATCCAGCTAATGCTTTGTGTATTACTCTTAGCTCGATGTTCCTCTGGTTCATGGTTCCTACCACCCTACTTTCTGTTTCAGATGCTTAATCGGATGCGTCTTGCTTGTGGTTATGCTATGTATAGTTGTTCTCTGCAGATGTTTCTCATATTTGTGGTCACAGGATGTATACTAGTTCCCTGAAGGTGTTACTCGTGAGATGTTTCAATTATGTCTTTACTTCGGCTTACCTTCGTGTTGTTAGTTTCACTTAATTTCCATTTCCTGAATTGCTATTCATTTCGATTTGCGCACATTCATGCTTATATTTCATCACTTCATATGGACTTAGTGGGTTTTGGATCTCCCGTTCGAAGAACGGCTTCTGCTCCATATGTTCATGTTTGCATTTCATATGCACGTCCTTGGTTCTCTATTGAATGGGTCCCTAGTTCCCTCGTTCTTCAAACGGCTTCCTGTTACCCAAATATGGTATAGAGCATGGTATACATATGGCAGTACCCTCACACTTTGCTCCACCCAGAATCCTTCCTACGGGTTCGATGAGTTTCCTTTTCGTTCCCTTGGCTTAGTATCTGGTGAAAAGATACGAGTTCGCAGTTTTTATCGCATGAGTGTTGCAGATGTTCACTATGTATGTTAATTCGGAAAGGCATCAATTTTTGCTTTTGCCCTTAGCTTTTATCTGCTCAACAGACAGAGTTGGTTGTTTTCTTACATGAATATTGTAGATGTTCACTATGTATGATATTCAAAGAAGGTATCAGAACTTGCTTCTAATTTCTTTTCTAACGATGTTACTGCAACATGACAAGCATAGATAGAATCAATTTTATTTCTATATTCTACAACTTAGATTATTTATTACTTATAATCTACTTGCTCACTTTGCTCTCCTTTCATTTTCATTTTGTATTCCTCGCATTTCTAAAATTTTGATTATCTTCTACTCTTCTTTTACTTGTTTAACTTGCGCTCCTTTTATTGTGCATTCTTACGTGGTTGCATTCTTCCTTGCTTACATTTCCGATTTGCATCTGTCCGGTGTAGCTCCAAGTGGATTTTGGATCCCCTTCCTTTGACAGCTATTGCTGCCTATCGAGATCCAGATTTGGATCTCATTCACAATAAGATGTGTTACTCAAGCCTAGCCGCCTGCCTAGTTTTGCAAGAAACAAAGAGCTTACCATCTAGAATGGTAGGACAGGGAATTAATTGCATATAATGCTTTCAGTTCACACCAAATAATGTTTGCATTCACTTGCTCATAGTTAAATCAATTCTTGCTTTTTATTGGTTAGTAATAGGGTTTGTTAGTCCCGGTTTTGGTTAATATCAGTTGTCGCATACACTTGTTCATTCTTGAATGGTTTGCATTTTTGCCACTTATCTTCACTTTAATTAATTCTTTCCAAATGCATTCAGTTTTAGCTGAAGAGTTGTAGTGGTTCTTGTTTGGTACCGGTTTTAGGTTTTAGTGTTTGGTTTATGCTTGGTTCTAATACTATCTAGTGACGTTCCAACTCACTTCCATAGCCTCTCATTTCCCATGTCAGCCTTCCATTTTCTCCGAGTACCTGTTAAAGGATAATTCACATACTTCTTTTTGTGGGAATGGACAATTCAAAGCTTTAGCATGTCCGAAACCTTATCATACTTCCCTTTCTCCTTCAGATAAAATCTATTTATCGTCTGTTAGTCGATATGTTTTCGCCTTCCATTTTCCCACGCGTCTGACCCATTTATGATGATTACTATATCTATTAGTCAGTCAAGTAGTGATTACTGTTTCCTTCGCCTCATGGAAAAAAAAACTGTTATTTACACAATATATTCACTAGATAATGATAATTATTATAATGTTCTTGAATTGTAATAACATTATTTCATGCCGTGCCTTCTTTTCTCGCCATTTAAATACCTCTCTCTTGTGGTTACCATCGTAACACTGAAATTGACGACTTTTGAGTGTCTCCATAGTCAATTTGGATAGATAACATCATTTCAAAGACCCGTTCAACTGCGAAGAAAGCTTTTGGATATGGTTCGTGGAAGTTATATCATAATGGTGATGGTTATTATAAACAGGGTCATGATATTTGGAACGATTTGCCACACTCATTTCATGTGAAGACATAGTGATATTCTCTCTGTTTGCACTTTATTTTCCATCTGTTCTTTCTCAATCTCTCTCCGTACGAATGACTTCCACAAGCCGAAAAGATTATTGAGCTCACATTCGACAAAGCAAGAGACTTTGAACTCTTTAGCGTGAGAGGAGTTTGAATCTTGAGAAGAAAAGGTGGAAAAGGAAGAATGCCATGCTATCTTTGTGTGAAACGAAGATTATGATGGATGACACGGCCGTTTAGATTATAACCATAAGGACTCCAGGTCTCCAAAACTTATATGTAGACGAGGTCGTCAGCGTTAGCAAACAGACTATTGAGCCCGTTGTTCGTGACAACTTGGGAGGCATTCCAAACTTATATTTAGAAAGATTCGTCAGCGTTAGCACAAAAACTATTGAGTTAATTGTTCGTGACAAGAACCTGGGAGGAGATTGAATCTTGGGAAGAAGAGGTGAAGAGGAAGCTGTTGGAAAGAAGAGAATGTCGTGGTGTCTTTGTTGTAAGTGAAAATTGCGATGAATGACACGAGTAAAGATATAATAGCCATTAGGCCTCCAGGTTTCCAAAAGTTGTATTTAGAAGTGTTCCTTAACATTAAGGGGGTCATTGAAGTGACGTAACTTCAATGACCATGGAAAACACTTGAAAATAATCAAATCTCAATTTTGCAACAGCAACCACAATAAAGCTATATTCAAATGCTGAAGAGTTTAGTACAGCAAGGGGTAATGAGAGGGTAATATTTAATGGGAAGAATAAAATGTGAAAAGAGATTTTTCCTCATAACAAATGTGTATTCAAATGGTGAAGGGTTCATATGAAAGTTTAATGCAGCAAGGGAAAATGAGAGGGTAATATGTGCTTGATGAAGAATTGAATGTAGCAGAGGATTCTCCGTTACAATAATGTTATTAAAAATTATGGTCTGCATAACCATAAGCCTTATCTAGTGAATATATCCCGTAAATAACATCTTTATCCACGTCATGCGGTGAGAAGGGATTTTCCGGGGTGATTGTTTAATTTGAATTTATCGAAAATGCTTCTTAGAGTCTAGTCCACATAATATGTAATGCTATATAATGAATATATCCCGTAAATGATATCTTTATCTACCTCATGGGAAAGAAAGATTAGTCATATCCGTGTGCATTAATTTTTAGATGGTATAATTGTATTGCTATAGAGGGAATATATCCCATAAATTATATCTTTACCTACCTTATGGGAAAGAAAGACTAGTTTTCGGTGTGAATTATCTTTAGATGATATAACTGTTATAGCAGGGTCTTAATCCCTGGAAAAATAGGAGTTTTAAATGCATCTGCTAAATGTTAATAAATGCATTCTACACAACAAGAAATGGAAAGCATCGTAAGAGTTGAGAAACATTAAAGCTCAAAATGCTCTTCTTGCATAAGTAATGTGGGAATCATTCAATGATAAAATCAAAAAGTGAAAAGTTGGAAAGTATTATATAGATCTGGGCTCGAAACTAATGGCTAGCCGGCTCACTAAACATTGTAGCCGGCTAGCTGTGGTTCGAGTCGACTAATCTAAGTGATATTTTAAAGATTAATTAGGGCATAATGTTAAGTAGATAGATAGACACAGTCTGCAATGTGAGAAACAATTCTCACGCGATGATTTCTGAACACAAAGTCTCTATGTGTCGATAGTAAGTAGATAGATAGATTGAAATAGTGAGTAATATGATGAAACAGATCTCAAGCAATGAGTACTCAACACGAAGTATTGATGGTAACAGGGATAAAAGCCACATCTATATTAATGTGAGAGTAAGGACAAGAGACAGTCCGTTGATACAGTTTTCATTTGAGGAACTTGTGATAGAAATTTTCCATCCCCATTGATGCGTTATGAAATTTTCTAGGCGTCCCGGAATGAGGATGCCTATAGTCTTCAAGGTCATAGGGGAGATGATTGGACATGGCCCACTGCAAGGATAATCTTTCAACCTGACTGCTTTCTTTGATTTCTTCGGCTGACAAGAAGTTTTCTGACTTTATAATAGGTTTTTCTCCAGACAAGACTATGATATCATATTGTGGAAAAGGTGACAAATACAAGTACAATTCAGTTAGTAAATTTGGATTTTTGTGGGATGGTTGGTAGGGAGTGGTTCGATAACTTAGTAGCATATGACAATCCAAAGGAACATATCACCTGGGATAGTATCCACTTCACAAAAGCATTCTACAAATATGTGGCATAGTTGTTGATGGTGGGCAAATTCCTCAATCCTCTGATCAACCTTTCAAGAGAATGCACATCTGAGTCTAAGCTCTTGACTTATCATGGGAACTCACATTAACATCTTTTCAATTGAGAAGATTAACTGATAGATGATACATTACCAGTTTGTGGCACCATAAGAACTAGTGTTGATTCAAAGGGTCTGAAAAATCATCCAACATTAAAGTTGAGGGGTGCTCAAATTAAAGAGAGTGTTTTGATCATATGAAAAAAGGAAAAGCACTAGCTAATATTACTGATTGACCCTAGAAGGCCATGGATCTCCATTGCGACAGCTTCCTGTGGCAGCTTTCAGATAAGTGTTACCACCTATTGTGGGTTAATGAGATTTGTAACCCAAAAGCTCATAATGGACAGTGCTCAAATTCTTCAAACAAGACTCCATCAAAGCTCTACATGACCTTAGGAGTACTAAGTTCACAATCAAATCAAAGTTTTACAATCTGAGTGCTCTACCTTAGTCAAGATGATAGTCAAGTAAGTAAACTAAAACTAGTCTTGACCAACTCCAAACCAATAGAAACCCAATTGATAGTGATTGCTTGTTCTAGAAGGGTAATGTAAGAGAAGGAAAAAATCATGGTAATAGAAAACCCTAACACTCTAGTTTGAGGTCATGTACGGTGGACGGGCTTAGAATGAACAAATGTCCCTTAATTGACATTGTATAAATCATGTATTGTGAAAATTGCCATGAATATTTGACATTATAGTTGAACAAAGAATAAAAATAAAAGAAAAATCACACAAATAAAAAAGAATGGAGTAAACTGGTTGTATTGATGTAGCAAGTGATTCATATCAATGTGTGTCATCCACAATTGTAATAATCTGGAGTTAGTAGAATAAACTACAAATAGAAAAAATGATGTAGAACTAGCATAACCTACAAATGCTAAGAATGTGCTAGAAGAATCCAAGAAGCTTAAAGGTAGAATACACTAGAAGCATCTAGGAAGATTTTGGGTGAAAAGCTTCTAGTGACATTTCAAGGATTGAGTAACTTGCACGCCAAGTTGACAACTAGTGTAGCTTACACGCCAAGTCAATGACTACCTTAGCTTGCACTCCAAGAAAAGCCGCTTCCTTTGGAAAGGAACCTTTCATGGAAACTTATCTAGAACCTTATACCTAAGTGGCCTATAAATACCAAGGCCAAAGCTCATACTAGGTATTTAGAGTTTCTCTCGCCCACCTAAGCATTTTCAATGTGACTTTCCCTTCCAATCTTCCATTCTCCTATTTCTCTCCTCAATCTTTTACATTGGAGTAGGAAAGGGATTCATGGAATCCCTGGACCACCAAATCAATCTCTCCCAAACCATTGGGATTTTTTTATTCTTGTGCTATCAAAATATCATTTCTAGCAATTCATCAACTTCATATTTTGGCTAAGACCTTTTGAATGTAATCACTATGTTTAAAGAACCATTGATCCTTTTGATTGTACCTTATAAAGATTGGTAGATGTGTTATAACTACTTGTTAACCTAGATAATCAAAAGTAGATAGTTGATAGAGTAGTAGTCATGGCGATGCACTAAGTTATCATTGTTATGCATCAACAAATCAAGTTGTTGAAAGAGAGAGATTATGATAGGCAATAACAAGAGCAATTGTAGCAAGCAACATTTTGAGAAGAAGAAGATCATATATGATTTTGATAACCAAAGGTATTTGAAAGCAAGAATCTACCAAATGTATAGAGAATTTTTGTTTTATGATGAATGTTATTTTGAAACTACAAATCTCCTAAATGATCAAAGATAAATCCTCATAAGTTCAAGTAAACTAGATAGAGCGGTAAAACTATGGTGCTCAACCTAGAATTATTTCTAGGTGGAGCAAACTCAATGGCAATTTTTTGTGCCAATTTTTACATGAGAAGACTTCAAGAATGTTGTCATTAGATGATTCTAAGTCTTGAATGTTGCACAAGATCAATTGGTAAAATTGAGACAAATTGGTTCAACAAGATGTTACATTTCTCAATTCCAAAACACCATGATGTTGATTCTAAACATACATGAAGGTAAAGCTTTGGATCTCTTTGTGAGAGGCTTGAAATTGCACACCAAATTGGAAGTAATCATGGGTAAACCCAAGCATTGTTAAAAAGCTATGCATATAGTTGAGCACATTGACCCCTTGGTTACAACAAATTGGTATGGACCTAGACCTCCACAGAACTTGCAAACACACCAAGCACGGGTGGATGAGCCAACACTAATGAAAATTTATGACATCCAATGGAAGACACTTGGCATGGTAAGCTAGGAAAGATTGTGACAAAAAATGGTGGATGCTTCTATTGTTGCCAAATTGGACATCAGATTGCTGAATATCCACTTTGGAATGGAAGACCTCAACAAGTTGCCCAAATGGAGTTCATGGAGCACAATGATCAAGGAAAAAAGAGTCCTAATAGAAAATATCAAGCCATTCATTGGGAATTTTATTAGTTCCAACAGGAATGAAGGCTTAACCTATGAAAATTTGATTCACTTGCAAGGTATGATAATTGATTATAGTTGTAGAATTTTGGTTGATTTTGGGAGTTTTAAAAATTGCGTGTCCATACAATTAGCAAAGGAATTAGGTATTCATATAAAGTCAATACTAGGTAGAAAATTGATGATTGTGGATGCTTGAAAGGGTTCTACATTTGAAACCTCACAATTTGTTGCATTCAAGATTTGGGAAGGAGTATTTTGAGAACATGAGATTTGTAGTCACCCTTTATATTATGATTTCATTCTAGATGTTCCTTGGCTTGAACATCTTAAGGTTCAATTTGATTAGGCCTAATGAAAAATTCAAGTAAAACACCAAGCTAAGAATTATTATGTTGTCTAGCACCTTTGAGTAAGATGCTTAAGAATAATCAATCTCAAGATGGGAAGTTTGTCTGAATAGCAATTGTAGAGAAAGATCTGAAGAAAGATGTTTGTTCTTTTGTAATGAGGATCAAACCAATTGCACAAGGGAGCTCTAATGAGGACCAACAACCAGTAGTTGATTAGATAATTCAAGAATTTGCAAATATATTTCTGGATGATCTTTTGAAAGATTTATCCTTTGATCACGATACACCTTTCAAGATTGAGCTACAGCCAAGTAGTACTTCATTGAGTAGACCAATCTATAGATTCTCACCAAATGAGTAAGAGGAACTTTGAACAACATTGACAAATTTGTTGGAGAAGGATTTCATATGATATAGTACATTCTCCTAAGGAGCACCAATGCTCTTTGTACCAAAAAAGGATGGAGTGCTTCAATTTTGTATTGACTACCATAGCCTTAATGAACAAGCGAATCGTGAAGAAGAAGAATGTGATCTCTTATCTTGAATTGATGACTTGTTGTATCAATTAAGTGGAGCAAAATACTTCTCAAAGTTGGATCTTCAAAGCAATTTTTGGCAAACTCCTAATGATAGGGAGGATGTGCAAAAGATTACCTTGCACACAAGGTATGTGCATTTTGAATGGCAAGTTTTACCTTTTGGCTCACTAATGCTTTGATAGTTTTCATGGATCAAATGGATTGAGTATTGGAAAGGCCATTGGATCAATACGTGGTGGTGTTCTTGGATGATATTTTAATTTATAATAAAATAGAGATAGAATATAGAAATCATATATAGGAAATCTTAAGGTAACTACACTAGTGGAATTTCTATTACAAGAAGTCTAAGTGTACCTTTTGGCAAAGGAAGCTATCTTCTTGGGACATAAGGTCTCAATGGAGGATATAAAGATGGAAGAAGAAAGAATCAAGTCCATTACTAATTGTTCTACTCCTAAGAATACCATAGAATTCAAGTATTTAATGGATTGGCAAATTTTTACCAATGATTTATCTACTATTTTGCTCATGTGGCTGCACTATTGATTGATCCCTTGGGAAAAATAGTAAACTTTGAGTGGACCAGCAAGCAAGGAGAAGCATTCAAGAAACTAAAGATATGGTGTCTTCACAACCTATCCTCCAACCATATGACCCTCAAATATCTTGTGTGGTTGATTTTGATACTTCTAACTTTGTAACTGGAGTTGCATTGCAATAACAATTTCCAAATAGATTGCATCCTATCACCTTTGTATCTTGACAACTCAATGCAAAAAAAAGGAATTATTTTGCCTAAGATTGAGAACAACTTGCAATGGTATATGCAACAAAGATATGGAAACATTACCTATTGGGGAAACAAGTGATCACAAACCCTTGTTGCAAATCTTATATTTGGAACACATGAAGAGTACGCATTATCAATGGAATGAAAAATTGTAATTGTTTGATATCAAACTAGAGTATAAACCTAAGAAGTTCCACGTTATTCCAATGCTCCATCATGACAACCTGATTTGAAGCTTCTTCTTGAATCTTCTATGATAACATCAATCACTATGGTGTCAATCAGCTCATAGGTACACATAGAGTTCAAGATTGCTTTAAGTCTTGTTGTAAAGTTTATGCAAAGTTGTCTTGAAATACACAATAAGGAATACAATAGCTTTTCTGTCAAAGAAGGCCTTCTATTTTGTAAGAACCAAATCTATGTTCTAGCTACAGGTGATCTCCAACTTGGTGGCTTCAAGATGCACATGACTTATCAATTGTTAGTCACTTAGGTGTGGATAAAATCTTGGGTACTCTCCAATGTTAATGGTGGTAGCCAAACATGACATGAAACGTTAGAGAGTTTGTTTGATCTTGTGAGAGTTGCCAATGCGACAAAATAAACAACCAGACACCAAGTGGCCTACTTCTACCATTGCATATTCAGATGGGAGCATGTAATTCTTGACCTCATCACATCCTTGCCCAAGACAAATCAAGGCCATACCACCATTATGATGTTTGTTGATAAACTTAGCAAGTAGATTCACTTGGCTCCCACCGTGGATATTGTGGATGCTCCAACACTAGCTAAGATTTACTTTGGAATTGTCTTCAAGCACGATAGGATGCCAAGGGTTCTCATCTCCATTCATGATCCTTGATTCATTGGTAAAATTTGGCAAGCACTCTTCAAGCTATGGGGCACCTAGCTTTCTTTGTCTATGGCCTATCACACTCAAACTGATGGGCAAACCAAACATGCAAATTCCACCTTGGAAGATATGTTATGTACCTTTTTCAATGGTCACCATACCAATTGGTTGCCAAGTTTACCTATAATACTTCTAAGCATACAAGCATCAGGTTCTCTTATTTCTTCCTTAATTTTGGGCAAGGCCCATTTGTTCCACATTCTCTTCTTTCTATCCCACCATCTCATGTTATTCATACTTCCACCTTCTTGTCCATATTATCCCAATCTTTATACCAAGGAAATCTTATCTTCTTGCTGCTCAAAATTGGCAAAAGCAATATGGTGATCAACATCATCATGATCTCACTTTTCAACTAAGTGATAAGATCATGTTTTCTTCTTGTAACTTTCTTCTCTTGCTTGATACCCAAGTTTGTAAACTTACTCCTAATTGGATAGTTCCATTTGATGTTACTTAGATCATTTTTCCTATGGTCTATTGACTTGCCTTGCCTAGTCATATATGGATCCACCTTATCTTCCATGTTTTAAAGTTAAAACCATTTGTTTCTAATCCATCTTCCTTTTCTACATGTTTCCAACCCCCTCCTCCTCCCATCCTTATCAAAAATCAAGAGAAATGAAAATTTGATCATATACTTGCATGTCATGACATCCAACATGGCCACCAATAACACAAGGAAAATAAGGTCCTTTGGAAAGGGTATCCTTTTCTTGATGCCACATGGAAACCCCTTTCTCATCTCCAAAATGCACAAATGGCCATTTAAGAGTTTAAAGATTTGATGGATCAAGGATGTCACCAACTAGCAGTGGATGAATATGTAATAATATGGAGTTAATAGAATAAAATTACATGTAGCAAAATTGAAGTAAAACAAGCATAACCTACAAATGCTAAGAGTTTGCTAAAAGTATCTAGGAAGCTTTATGGTATAATACCCTAGAAACATCTAGGAAGCTTTTGGGGATTGAGTAACTTGTACGGCAAGTTGATAGCTAGCTTAGCTTGCACTCTAAGAAAGGTTACTCTAGAAAGGAACCTTTTTTGGAAGCTTCTTGAGAACCTTATACTTAATTGGTCCATAAATACCAAGGCCAACGCTCATGCTAGGCATTTGAAGTTTCCCTCACATGAGCATTTCCAATGTGGTTTTCTTTTTGATTTTCCATTCTCCTATTCTTCTCCTTGGTCTTTTATAACAGTAAAATTTGAAGTAGTAAAAAGCTATTAAAAGCAAAATTTAGGGTAATCTTAGTCAATAGATCCAAAAATAGTTCAATGTTCATACCTTGTGTAAATCTAAATCTTAAGCTAAGGACTAAATTATGATATGTAGAGAGTGACATCCAACGGATACAAAAAGAAGACAAACAGAACAAAGGAGTTAGTTTTGCAAATAGTTAATCTTGACATAATGGATATGGGATCATTTTGTCTAACTCCTTTGTCGTGCGTATATACATCGCTACACTACATACATTGTTGTCAACATTATACACTATAGAAGCACAACTCACACATAAGTCATACATAGACTCTAAAGTGCCACAATAATCAGATTGCTTACCACTCTCAATTCAACTCAACTCAGATCAGTACTTGATCTGTCACTCTATAAACTGCCAACAATTGGGCACCGATTACAGTCAAGCCACACCCACTGAAGCATAGAGAATCCAAGTGACGCTCACCGGCCTCTGTCCACCATAGCCAAGAACTCGAAGGCTCAACTTTAGAGAAGTGTGCTCTTTGGAGCTCACTTCAAAACTATACTCCCTGGACTTGAGCTAGCTTTGAAACCCTAACAGTCCCGCTGACGGCACACTTGATAGTGTGAATGGTGCAAAGTGACGGTGGGCCCCACCATGAAGTCCATACCCTGAACACAAAATCTGACTGTCAAAAAGTAGTCTTTGATAAACTACTGAAATAACTCTAACTACTATCACTGAAACTCCAGTGTCTGAGCATCTACATGCGGCACTACAAATGGCGTGATAGCTGTCATGCGCACATACATCACTACACAACATACATCGCTGTCAACATCATACACTATAGAAGCACAACTCACACATAGGTCATACATAGACTCTAAAGTGTCACAATTGCCCTCCTAGCTGACGGTTAGGTCCCTCTAACTCCAGATAGCCATCTACTCTAAGTATATGGTATACACTCTAGTGGGCAAAGATCAAGAGGCCGGGTGCTATGGAGCCCCATCGCTAGTTGCCTGTCTGCAATCTATACCATATAAAGAATGAACTAGCTATAGATCAAGTACATCTAGGACATAACCATTGTCTTTGAGGAACCACCGTGAGGGGAGGAGTCATACATGCCATATGCCATCCTCTCGAACAATTATCACACACTAACATAGTAGCAGCTCCACCAGAAGAGCCACATAACATACACCTCAAGCCTGCACGTACAAGTGCTAAGCTTGGGTCCATAGTACCATCAATGTTTGGGAGGTGACATGGCGCACAATTGCGCACATGATCCTTCTAAACAACACCATCATGTCCTTCTAACACAAGGACTCCAGATGCCAAAACCTCGCGCACTCTCAAGATAGTGCGGCTTGTAGAAACATCAAGTGTTGTTGGTGCTGTCTGCTATAGATATACATAGTCACCTGGATGAAATTGACGGATTGAGGGTCTATAACCTCCTCCTCAAATGGTAGCATAGCATAAAGTATCTCTATGTTGAGTAATTGCCAAGTTCTCAAAGGCCATCGGCATCACTCTCTAAAAGATCTTTGCTCGCTAAGAACATGCACTCATCCATACATTGAGGTCATCCAAGTCCAAAACTACAGTAGCATCTTGACAAATGGCTATAGATAAATCTAGATCTCATCCATAGAGTAGAAAGTATGGAGAGAAGGATGCTAAGGAGGCTTGCCAGCTGAACCGATAGCCCATGGTCAACCAAGGTAATTGGAGATCCCAATCTCCCAAGTGGCCTCTCTGTAAACCATACTTTTGCAATCCTCTCTTCATCGTCTGAACCACTCTCTCTGCTAAGCCATCTGCCTCAGGGTGATCTCAGGATGTAGTACAATGATCAATCAAGGCCTTGTCACACAAGACTTGAAACTCCCCCAAGAACTTTGTACCCTGATCAGTCAAAACCTCAGCTGGTGCACCAAAATGACTAAGAACTCGATCCATGAATGAGTAAGTTGTCCCTTCACTAGACTTGTCAAGAAGTGCCACCAACTCAATCCACTTGGAGAAGTGCTCCACCATCACCAAAACATACCGATGATGTCTCACATTCAGCAGTAAAGGTCCGGCAAAGTCCAAACTCCAACGGTAATCCAATCCCATGATAGGTAATGGGTGTAACTGTGGCATAGGAGCATTGAATGATGCTCTAACTTGGTCACAAACCACACATCTAGCAACAAACTACTGTACCTTGATCTGCATACCACACCACTAATAATGACTTTGGAGTAAGCTATATGTATGCTTTACTCCAAAATGTCCTAGCTCCTCATGAGCATGACGGACCAACTGTGGTCTCTGAGATGGAAGTGGTACTACTCGCACTCTACCATCCTCCCATACATGCAAAAGGTGTCTACCCTCCAATCTGAACTATCTGGCTCGCTGAAGAACACGATCTCTCTCCTTGGCCCCAACTGTGCCACCCACAACACCAGTGCAAAGATAGTCCATCATTAAGACATCATCATGAATGTCTCATTGAACTGTACCAATATCTTCGCTCTTTGGATCTGTGACCTCATGTAATACCAAGGGTTAGCCATATGATCTAGATGTGAAATTTGGTTTGGTAACATCTAGAATGATGTTATACATGATGGTCAAAATAGATCAGATAGAAGTATCACCAAAAGAGTACTTCTACTAATAGGGCAGAAACCGAAATAGACTTGAGAACCTTAGAACCAATAGCTAAACATATTATTTAAAGGTGAGAATTGGTTTGGTAACATCTGGAAGAATGTTACACATGATGGACTAAACAGATCAGAAAGAGGTATCACCAAAAGGGGACTTCTACTAATAGAGTAGGAACCGAAATATGCCTGAAATCTTTGAAGGCAATTTCGGAGGCCTAAACGGATGAATTAGGCCTCGAAAATGTGCAGATTCCCCCCCCCCCCCTTTCGCTTGGATGGCCTGCTTTGTTTTGTCAAGAGCTTTCCAATGGTACCTTACGTGATTTTGAGATTCCTACAAGAAGATTCCCTAAAAGATTCCCTCTGGTCAAAGCTTGTTTGACCAACCAGATACGACCTAGACCAGACAGGTCACCCATCCAAGTAAGTAATCCAAGGGTGGAGCTTTCTAACATGTCACCTATCTGTGTCCCTAATCCTATGGTGGAGCTTCCTTGGAGGAGATCCTCTTTGTCTATATAATAAAGAGAAGGTGCTCCCTTGGGGCATTGATGTTTGAGTGTGCAATCTGTGTTTTCTCTCTTCTCTTGTCCTCGGAGTATTACACCTCAATAACTCCTCCTGTATGCGTTGAGAGAGATACCACCAAAGTCTCTGCAAATATACACAAAAAGGCCGATGCATGCCAACCTGGCACCATCTCCTCATCTGTCTCACCATGCCAACGTGCTCCAGTCTGATCCTGCTGGTGGGACATGGGTTTCTACTCAACCCAACTGCATTGCGGTTCACCACTCCAGGTCTGTGAACAATCATGAAATCATACTCTTATAAAATTAGATCCCATCGTGCAAGCTTCCCTGAAAGCTTGTCGGACTCCGTCAACCACTTCAACGGCTGATGATCATTGATGAGAATGAAGGGGTTACCAAATAGGTAACATCAAAAATGTGCTACTGCCCAAATTGCTGCCAAGCATTCTCCCTCATATGAACTATACTTTGCCTCCGCTGAATTGTTGGAGCGACTAGCATATGCCACCACAAACTCCTTCTCCTCATCATCATGTTGGGTGAGCACCGCTCCAAGCCCCAACATACTCCAATCAGTATGAACCTGAAATGGTCATCCCCTGATCGGTCTCCTCAAAATAAGAGCAGATGTCAACCTCTCCTTGAGCTCTACAAAAGCTCTCTCCTGCTCATCTCCCCAACACCACTCCTGTGTAAGCTTGGTTAGCTTTGTCAAGGCCTTGGAAATGGCACTAAATCCTCTAACATAGCAGCGATAGAAGTTTGCCAACCCAAGGAATGCTCGCACTCTGCTCACATCCGTAGGCCAAGGAATACGTGCAATAGCCTCCACCTTGGTCTGCTGAACACCAAGTCCTCCGGGATAGATAGTGTGACCCAAATACTCAACTTGCTCGTGGAAGAACCTACACTTCCCAAGATGTAATTTGAGTCCATGAGATCTCAACCTCTCAAACACCTCCAACAACTATCTCTCATGCTCCTCCACAATAGTACTATAAACCAAAATGTCATCAATATAGAATCGAGCAAAATCCAATCCAGCTAGGATCCTATCCATGACCCTCTGGAACTCAGCAAGAGCGTTCTTTATCCCAAATGGTAAGAACCTCCACTGATATAATACATCCTTGCCATGAGGATGAATAGCCCAAAATGTTGTCTTGGACTTATCCTCCTCCCTGATCGGCAACTGATGATATCCCGCTCAAAGATCCAAAGTACTGAAGATCTTTGCATGCCCAATCGCATCAAAAATCTCCTCCGGTGTAGGCATGGCATACCAATCAGCCCTGGTCTGTCGGTTGATAGGACGGTAATCTCCACACATCTGCCTATTTGTATAGTTGCCATGCATATCCTTCTTGGCTGACATCACTGTCGCTGATGCATACTCTCCATGTGAAATCTCCACCAAACCAACCTCAAAAAGGTCACTACTCCTGCTCTGAATCAATGTCCTCTCCATATCACTATATCAATAAGGATGTCGGAAAACTGGTGTGTTGCTAGTCAGCTCAATCCATATACCATGTCCCTTTAGAGCACCCAAATCCTTCATATTGAAGGCAAAACAACTCGTGTGACTCCTCAAGAACCTCCAAACCCTCCGTCTTTCCTCTCACTAAGCTTGGGTCCAAGATCTGGCTCCCAAGTATCCTGTGTAACTATAGTAGGAGTGGAAGACGTACTGACTAGCTGCTACACTGGGCCCTTGGGAGCAATAGTGTCATACTCCCGACCACTCGAGGTCCCAACCTCTGTGTGAAAAACCCCCTCCACTCTGGCTGCAAGCTCCACACGTCCTCTAGCTGCATCCCATGTGGACCAAGGGTGTAATCCAAGTAGCCCACGCTCACCTGGATGGACTCCAAGTAGACCACTCTCCCTAGTAGCTACTAGATGTGTCCCAAGAATACCATGTCCACTCGATCCATCACTCCCAGCATGTGCTTGAATCGTCTCGATACGTACAGGGCTCACAAGTGTCCGAGTGGTGATGCCTATCAAGCGCATCCTACGCTACTCTGCCAAGCCAAGGCTCACAATCCAGGTCAAACAATTCAGGTCCATAGCCTGACCTAACACCTGGATACCTCTGACACTGCTAGAATAGTGGTAATACTAGTGCGAAAACCCATTGCCCGCTCTCTCTCATCAGCATTGGGCTCCACCAACTGCTGTAACTGTGAGTCCTAAACAAGTCCATGTCCTCCCTCTTGAAAAGCATGAGAGCCTGGGAAACTCATCAGTGTGGGAAATGCAGCTCTAGGCTGTCCAACTAGGTTCACCACTGCCATAGGTGACCTATCAGCCACTACCACTGTATGAGATTGACGCCCAACATCCAAGATATCATCAACAAGGATGTGGTCAAGTCGTTGAATCCCATCATAAGCGCGGTTGTAGAACCTCTTTGGGTAAGAGGTTTGTCCACCAAAGACAAAGATGATGAGCCCGTGATCCCACTTTGGCTGCATCTAACAATACAGCAGGTCCCATCCAAGAATGGACGTGATGTGTACTTGCCACCACTCTGGTGCAAGAATCATCCATCATAGGAACATTCTCCAAAAGGTAAGTTGGAGAAACGGACTGATGAACATAGAGATGTCGTAATCTTTGTAACATCTCCCAAAACACACCAGAACAAGGATCCTGAAGACCCAAACCGCGGCCCGCACGTGTATGTCCCTGACATGGCCATCCAGAAATCACCAAGTGAATAGGCCCATGTCTCTCTAGATCATGCGCCCCCAGTAAGGCAATGTTTCCTGGTAGGGCCTTCTGGTAACCTCTAACTACTGACATTGGTAATAACTCCGGATACCGATAGGCTAAGTGTGCCACATGATGTAGAAAGACTCACCTAGTAGTCTCATCTCTCTCTACATACAAGTACCTCTATACTTGTATACCCGCCTGTAACACCGCAGCTAGTCCGGTGCTGATCCCACCAAACAACTCCAAGAGGCATATCCCCTCTACTGGATACTGCCAAGCAATGAGTGTGGTATCCAAGGGGTCAAAGTAATTGCCTCTGGAGGCTCATCCTCACACTCATCTCCTAATGGTACGGAGGCTCCACTCCAAGCCTGTTGCACCAACTGATTTGCATGTTGCTACAATGCCTCCTCTGAACTCCACATGGAACATCCAAGGTGGATGGAACAATCCCACTCATACTCCAAAGCTGAGTGATCTCCTTTGGTACTGGAGTATCCTCTGCATGGGCCTTCCTCTCCAACAAGTCACCAGGCCAAGTAATTACACCACTGAAAGCTAAAACTGATGCTGCCATGGTCCCAGACTGTAGTGAGCCAAGACTGCCACTACTGAAGCGTACTGGTAATCGACATACCCATCCCTCACCAGACTGCCAACCAGGTCTATAAGAGGTTGTCTCCTCCCAATAGTCAATGTTGAAACCCATGGGATATAACATTGCTCCCCCAACTAGCACATCATATGACTCAACTATTGTCGTAATAGCCTGAGCTCTCACCACTGAGCTATTAGTCGGATAACCAGGCTGAACCTAGACAACAAGCTCTCCACATGTGATGTATCGTGTCAAACCACCACCTAGAGATGTCTGGATCTGAAATGGACACCTCTCCACATCGGTCTTCCGTAACTCCCGACAACTGCAGCCTTCCCCAACATAAAGGGTTGCGCATCAAAGTCTAACAAGATTCTCTGTGGTGTATAGACCTCCTCTGAAAGTCCCACCAAACAAAAAATCCCCCTTTGGTTATCCAATAGGACAACACTAGGTGTGAATCATGCTCTCTCAAAGGCCGATCTAGCTGGCAATTCCTCCAGTCTAGCCGTTACTGCCTGCCATAAACCACTAGTCGCTGAACGGATCCCATGCTCCTCAACCAAGTTAGCTCCACTACCAATCACCTCTGCTCTAGTAGTAGGAACTGCACCATCCCTACTCTCACACAACGTGGCATCCAATCGGAATACTGGGGATGGGTCAACTCCCAATGTAAACATATCATTGGTTGAAAACAAAGGACGCCGCATAATCAGCTGAGCCGCCCCCAACATCATGCTAGACTCGGTTTGTGTAGTAGCAGGTGGCTGACTAGCAAGTAGTCCATCATGTACTCCATCACCACCTACCACATCTACACTGGGACATCTAGGAACCATGGATGTCATTTGTAATGCATCAGATAGTGTGAAAGATTAGGGAAGCTTGACCTGTCTCCCAACCTCTCCTCTTTGTAGGTCCAACTCCATTGATGCTCCTCTAAGCTCTGGAGCACGTACTGCACTCCTAGTCACTACTGCAGATGCATCCACTTGTGTTGCTCCACACATGAAGTTCAAAGCATCTCTATCACCAACATATGAGGTGGAAGCCTCAGCACTCGAATCTGATCTCCTCTGAGCAATAGCCATACTAGCCAATCTTTGCTCCAACTGCTCAATCCGAGTAGCCATAGCTATGTCAAAAGTAAGGGCAAGTACTGCACCCCTACTAGGTGTAGATCCTCTACCACCACCTCATCCTCCATGAACTGGAGCTCCTCTACTACCTGCCATAGCAGCCCAACCACTCCGTAACTCCGGGTGTAGCTCAAAACACCAATCACTAGTGACCAAATCTGTGGTAATGCTCACACTGCCTCTGTGCTGGCTGTGATGCACCTGAGGTATCAGGTCTACTGCCCTGAGTACACTCTCTCCGATGGTGAGGTCCACCACAAGTCCAACAAGCAACACCACCACTCACTAGCTACTGCTGACCCAAAAATGAGAGTAAGGATCTAACTCCACTAGGCCATCCACTCGCTCCATAGGATCTGGGTTGTCCACCCTGTCCTTGAAAACCAACTTGGCATGGTGCACTCTGCTGCACTTTAGAAGAAGTCATAGTCGTGGATGAGGTCTCCCTACCAAATCCAGATGTCACCACTCTCTCCTCCACCATGTTGAGCTCAATACGCTCAGCCAAACCAAAGACCACTACCAAAGTAGGTGAAGTAGCTTGTAACAACGTAGCATCACAAACTCTACGTCGCAATTCCCTGTCCAATATCCCATACCAAAACTGGATTGCTTGGGCCTCAATAACTCCCTGAGTGAAACTGATCAGTCGCCTCATGCGAGTGTATGCCTTGCGTAGGCTCTCTCCAGCCTTCTACTAGAACTCTTGCAAGCTCCTCAACTTGTCAATCCACACTCCTTGGTAGTTTTGCCTCAAACATAGGAAGAACTCCACCATGGGGTTAAACCCCGGTACCACACCACCTCTTGTAGCGGTACCTCTACTTGTAGTAGCACTATCTCTAGCTAGTGCACCTCCACTAGCTCCACCCACACTACTTGAGCTAGAACTCGTAGGTACAGCCAATCTACTTGTGGCCACCAAGCCTGAAGTGATGGAGACATAGTGTGGAGACCAATATTGTCTCTATAACTCAATCTCCTCCAAATGAGCTCTCTTGAACTCATGGTAGTCATCCATCAGCGGACACTCCAAGTGTTGAAACAACCCCTTCCATGCTATGAAGGGTGTGAACAAAGTTGGGTTCCGCATCTACTGCAGATCACCAACTATCAAACTCCTGGATGAATTCATCCAACTCAATGGTACCCACTGTATCAGAGTAACACCTAGGGCCTTTGGAGGCCCCATAAATCTCGTCCATGTCCCACAACAACGGTGCGGACACACCACGTGCACTCTCAATTGAATCAGCTCATGTGTCAAACTCCAACTTAGAGTCAATCTCCTCCCTCACTGGTACCTGAGATATAGGCTGATACCGAGCACCACTTTGAGTACCCACTGCGTACTACAATGCTATCTCCTTTGGAATCCCCAAAGAACTCCGTCGTGACAAAGTAACCGCAACAGCAAACCAAAACCACCAACTGCAACCGCAAGTACCCCACCAAGTGCCAACACCACCACATGCCAACACCACCAAGTGCCAATACCAACTAAGCACCACCCACTAATGTAACTCTAACCGAGATAACTACACTAGGGGAAAGGGCAACTTGTAACCTGCCATCATAACACGCACTCTCACAATCTGTAGGTCATCACTTCCTACCTCACAGGAGAGAAACAAAGGTAGTCTGATTGGTCATCACTCCAGCCTCACCACCGAGAGCACACCAGAGCACGAATGCTCAAAAGTCAGGGCACCTCACACAAACGTGGTGCACAAACAAGAAGCAAAGAATGGAGGGGGTCCAATCACAAGAAATCTAAACAAAAACCCTCCATCTCATAACACAACAAGGGACTGACTTTGCCACCATTTGGCATTTTGACATAAGAGAAGTTTGTATCTACGTCCTAAGCTACCAAGATCATCAAGAATGGGATCAAACTGCCTCTCCTAGCCAAAGCTACATGTGTATAGATAACAGTGGCACAATCATTAGGACAACAAGTGAGGGTGGACCAGTTGGCTAGGGCACCAGTCTAGGAACAAGAGATCTAGGGGTCAAACCTTGTTGCGCACAATCTAGTAGGAAAGGTAGATTTTGCCAACCAATTACCAAGATCTACTCTAAACTAGCTAGCCTCATGCCAGCAAGCTGGCTTTTTGGTCATTCTAGGCCTTCATAGCCCATAGCCTTATGCCTCAAAGCTTCCAACCTCCTCCAAAATTGGCAAAACTTCTCCAAACTTGTGAAAGTCCTCCAAACTAGCGAAAGTCCTCCAAATCGGGCCAAAATCTGACATAAATTCCAACCAAAATCTGACATAAAATCTGACATAAACCCTAATGTTGGATGTCCGCCAAATCCTCCGCTAACTTTCCACTCAAGCCAAATTGACAACACGGATTTTTCCAAATCACAAATTCATGAGAATAACTACACAACTCCACCTTCAATTAGACTTTCTGAGCCCAACTCGCAGCAAATTGGTCCTGCCTTCACCTCTTGAGCTCAAAATCACAACCACTGTTTGAAATTTGCTCATTCTTTGCTCAAAATTTAGCTAGCGCTTCCGCACACCGTCCGCCTTACTGCCAAATCTGCATCAATCGAATGAGCTTCTGCACACTAGCAAAACACTGAACTTGAATCAAGCTACCAACGATCCACCGAGCTTGGAGATACCACCAACACTCAAAGTTCTTGCACCCGATTTCCCCCTAACTTCACTTATCTGATGTAATCGGATTGCTTACCACTCTCAACTCAACTCAACTCAGATTAGTACATAAAATGCCAACAATTGTGCATTGATTACAGTCAAGCCACACCCACTTGAGCATAGAGAATCCAGGTGACGCTCGCCGGCCTCTATCCACCATAGCCAAGAACTCAAAGGCTCAACATCAGAGAAGTGAGCTCTCTAGAGCTTACTTCAAAACTATACCTTTTGGACTCGAGCTAGCTCTAAAACCCTAATGGTCCCACTGACGGCACACTTGACGGTGCAAACGGTGCAAAGTGACATTGGGCCCCACCGTGAAGTCAGTACCCTGAACATGAAATCTGACCATCGGAAAGTAGTCTCTGAGAAACTGCTAAAATAACTCTGACTACTATCAATGGAACTCCAGTGTCCGAGCATCACTACAAATGGCGTGACACCTTTGTTCTATTTGAATAGTATCCATTGGATGTCACTCTCTACATATAATAAAGACCAATGATGCAATAATATAACTTTTCTTTTCTTCTTCAATTTTCCCACAGAAACAAAAACATTTTCTAAAAAAAAATATGATGATTGTGGTATTTGATTATCACTAACAAGCAGACTTTCAAATCATCTGTCTTCTTTGGACAATGATGATTTATAAAACATACACATTTCTCAAACTTGATCATGGTATAATTCTTGTTAAAAACTAATCATTGATGAAACTAATCAAAAATTTTACTAATATTCAAATGATCCAGACTTGTGAAAAGTTAGCCATGGCTCGGTACCACTAGCAGGTTCTCAATTTATGTGAGCTGGCTAGCCATTTGTTCAAGCTAGCCAGCTAAGCCATATCTAGCTAGCTATTTTCCCAAGTCTAGTATTATAGTTCTCTGATCTCACTTGTGCAAACAAAAGCCTCTAGAAATCCATAGTGCTCAATGTAAGATTGAAAGTTGAAGGTTAAAATCTCAAAACTCGAGATCAGATGTCTCAAACGTGACCTAGAAAAACAAGAATCTTTATATGTTTGGAGATATGTCTATTAGAGTATAATAGTATTTACCAACTCATTAAAATAGTTCAATGGCATTTTCCATAATATTTTTTTGTTAGAAAGCCTAAACCAAGATAATTCTAACAAAATCAAGAATCTCCAAAATACTTGAAAACTAAATAGGTATGTCAATTGATCCCAAATAGCCATGATAGAAACTTCTCACATTGGTTGGAAATATAGAGCCACTCTTGGGAGATATACCTCCTTTAAAACCTTTATATCTTTCTTAATTTTTTTATTAGTGGAAAGTTCTCATCAAAATGCTTTCAATGCTTTTAACTAAGATCATTACAACCTCATAAATATAGAAGTTATATTACTGCATCATTGGTCTTTGTATTTCAAAATTGGAAATTATGAGTCATTCAAACTTCATTCCCATGACCCATATATAATTCAAAAACTCAGAGTCTAAAGTTAATAATCTTTGTACCATTGTAAAACTCTCAACAACAACTTTCATCAAATTTGGAAAAAACTTCTTATTGATTGAAATTAAATTTTTACAAATAACTTTTTGTTCTTAGTAAAAGTTCAATCAACTTGAGTATATGAAGGAAAAGCTCATGTTTTTACAAATATATTTTCTCTCTTAAAGTTTAAAGTACTAGTATATTTCCACTATTGATGAGGATTTCACATATAAAATACATGGATATGAGAGATAGAAACATAGCAAACTGAAGTTCGAAACTCTTTCGTACCATGATTCTTAAGTATGTTCTGAGTTTTAGCATAAATTTACGTTGGGTTATACAACGTGTGAAGAACATCATACTTGCTTCATTTTGCTTATATAATATAAGGCTTTACTTAGTTGTACTTCAAGTTCGGCATTTTACTTCTTAGTCCGTCGCTTGGTGCATTGTATTGAAAAAGCCAGTTTTGAGAAATTTACAGAGTATGCTACGATATCTTACCCAAGTATCAAAAGCTTTTTTTCCTATACTAATGTGTTTAAGTCTTATTTCACCGTCATCTTTACAATGCTTTATGATATTTCCTTGCCTAGATCTCCATCCACTTCTATTGTGTAATGTAATTGATGTGTCTATATTTCCAAGGTCTCACTTGAGATAAGAGCTTAAAGATTACAATGTTAAGACGAATGAAAAAAGTGTTAGTTAAACAATCCAAGACACGGGTGATTGTTATCTTCTTGAAGAATCATTGGACAATGGAATTAGGGTCTTGAGCCACCCACAATCTTTACCAATTTGATGGGCAGCCCTGAGTCGACGCACAGTTACACCACTTGAAGTCCAGCGTCATACATACAAACAATATGATTGTTATTTCTTGAAGAGAATGGTATCAGTTGGAGTTACATATTGCTATTAGTAGATCGAATATAAATTCTATAAAAATCAAGGGCGCTTAGTAATAAGAAACTCAGGCAAATCTTCAATATTTGAATTGAGTTATGTCCCAAGGATGTGATGAGGGATGAAACAGTAAATTTCTCATAATGTACAATCCACCTGTAGATGATTCTCGAAATTAATCTCTGCATTATAAAATTATTAAGTGTTCAAGATTCTTCTCTCTGTAACCGTATGTAATATATAGTTTATCTGGAATAGCTTCACTTGTCATATGCTGCGGGATAATTGACTTCAAAAATATAATTCATCTCACCCAAAACACATCTATGTAGTTGATATCAAGCATTATCAGAGAAAAGAGATAGCACTCAAAAAGAAATCTCTCATTCATTCTTTAGATCCTTTGTTCACTCTTTTTCATATAATTAAATAAATTTACAAAATGATATTTATATTCAGTTTTCATTCAATTTAATAAATTAAATAATATCATCGTAAACTTATTGTAATCGTTACAAATATTACAAACCTTAACGTTTTATAGACCAAAGAATTACTTGGAAATAGAAATCGTCTTCATAATACACAAAATACTCAAAGTGGAATTCTCTAATTTATAAAATGAGAGAATGATGGACCCTCATTCTTTAGATCATCTGTTTTTCTTTTCTTTATATGTTATGTAAATTATATATTCTTATTAAAATAATAAATTTTTATAGATAATTTTTACTTGTTTTTTTCGAAATAATATTTTTAATCGGATTAGTGCCACCTAAATATTACGGCAAAATGATTTAAACCATAAGCTGTTATGGACCAAAGATTTACTTGGAGATTCTATTTGGAATTTGAAATGATCTACATAACGTACATTATCCTCCATGTGGAGTTCTCTAATTAGTAAAGCAGAGAACGCCGGAGCTGCACCTTCCACTGCGTGGTGAAGGGTTTAAACACTAAGGAAGGAGAGTTGGATCAGAGAGGAGGTTGGCCATGTGTGGTTGAGTGAGACCCACCATTAGTGTGATGGACTTTGGACCCTGTTTGCTTGGGAGGAAAATCACAAGGCCATCCCAGGCTCGGACTGGGATACCAAAGAACTCGGGAGTTCCCCATCCAAAATTGACATCGTAGACGGGGAAGCGGGACCAGCTGGTCAGGGCCATATCAGACCCACAAAAGTAATCAAAACTTGGAAAAATGCCGAGAGGACTGGATTGCAGCTCCACCCAGTCTAGTGCTGATCTCAGATACTGATCGTTAACTCGCACTATGGCGTCGTGAACGCAACCAGCTGCATGTGATGCTGGCTTAGACACGAGCTCACCTGCAGTCGACTGAACAGTTATAAAGGCAGGACACACGTAGATCCAGACAAGCTAGTGGTTTCCTAAATATGTATAATGTTTAACTAAGACTTCTAACAGCAAAGAAGGTTCTCAGAAGAAGAAGAGTGTCATGTCTACTGCTAGACTTTTCTCATAGCAAGGAGTATCATGTCTGACTGTAAAAGTAAATGACTGCAAATAAGAGTGTAAAGAGGAGCGTCCTCGCAGCAAAGAAGAGTGTCATGTCTACCCATGGAGTTCTCTCAGTTCAGAGAAGTGTAAGCAGACTATATATGAGTGAATAAGTAGTGCAAGTAGAGTGTCGTGTAAAATAGTGGTTCTACGGGAGAACGAGCAGAGGTGATTGATTACCTACAGTCGACTGTGCCAGCCCGTAGAATGTTACATTGCCGAAGTAGTTGGCTGGCAGTGGGGGACTGAAACGGTCCCTTCCATCAATGGCGAACCCAAGTTTGACGTTCTGTCCTTGCTCAATTTCTCTGGCCTTAGTTACACAGCTCCAGATATGGCCGGCTAGTGCTTCAAAGCTTGTGAATGGGTTCCCATCTGAACTTTGACCGGCTTTGTCCTTCAGCTTCTCAATCTGGGCAGAGCTGAATTCTACCAGTTTAGCGACCATTAATGGAATGCTAGAGGAGACGGATCGTTGTTGGGTCGTGTATTCAATATGGTCGTAGGAAGGCTGAGGTGGGTTTCTTGCCTTCAGTACTGAACGATCTAGATGCGGAGTTAGTGAGATCTCCTTGCCAGATGCAATGTTGGCCCACGCTGCAACAAAATCAGAGACTCCTTTACCATCGCAGACCAGATGATGCAAGGCCACTGTTAGGCACACTTTTCCACATTTGAAGCGACTCAACTGCAAATCCACGATGAAACGAGTTTTACATTTCGTTGTCGGTAAAACATTCTCTGAGCTGCTGAATTCTTTGGAAGAAATACCATAGATCGAGATATTGGAGAACTCCCAGCTAAGTAACAAGCACATCTGAATTACGCCTGTAATTGAAGAGTACGTAATTCACTGACATGGAGCGTTCAGCTCAGGAAGAAAAGAGTGGAAACCGATGAGCATTAAACTCCAGGTTGAAAACTGGAAAAGAAAGAGACCTGAATTTGTAGGAGAGGTACTTCGGAGATTGAATTTGCAGCTTCAGTCTCTGGAACCAGAAGGTCAACAGCAGCTTTGGGTTGGTAATCACCGAGTTCCTCCTTGAAACTTGCCTCAAATCTTACATCCAACAATTCCACACCTTCATTGCCACCCTCAATATCCACACCACCGTTCTCTCGCTCCTTGAGTCTTCCTACAAGCGGCCAAAACAGAGGTAGTGTTTGCGCCAAGGATTTCTGAAGCACCTCCGAGGACATGAATTCTGCATCCTCAGAATGGCTTACTGGTGTGAACCAGTAAGCCATTATCGTGCGAAGTCTTGGCATTACCTGGTCATTGTTGCTCAAAACCATCGTCCTCCCACACCATACATCCTCGCCCACGGGATACACCAATTGCTTGCTGATCGACTTGATCCCCATTGTTTCAGAGGTACATGAATCATAAGATTGAATCTAGCAACGTGGAGATTTATCTCGTCTGTCACCACCGGCTGCCTTACAACGTAAGTTACCTGCGACTTTACAGGTAGAGTTGACTCTGGTTTCAGAAATCAAAAGGTTGCCATACAAAGACTCCTCCGGTATCCACAGTACCACACTGGGTTCCCGCGCCGTGAAGTTGCCCACTGGCATTTCTGAAGCGAAGTCATGTCTTATGACAGCAAGCTTAGTATTTGAATCCCAATCATGTCCTGCTTACGTGCGATCCAGATTGGACCCAAAAAGATCCTATGGGAAGTTCGGTAAGAGAAAAATAAGATTTGCTTTCATCGGCCGCATTCCTGAACTCTAGCTTGAGATTGGCAGAATACTCTTGTTGTCAAGCTCTACGAGAAATTAGGGTTCCACATTCACTTCCTTAAACATCCCTTCTCCACACCTACCTGCAGCCAACCCGATTTCTCCTCTCAGCACATTTCAGCCTGAGTATGGTATGCACCAAGGAAATGAATGTGGCGAAGTTTGGTTGGGTGACTCTAGTACTTCAGTACAAGCTCAGCATGAATGTACAAGATCAGAAACAGGTTTAGATGTGATGCACAGTCGGGTTGTTACACCTTTGCTGCGTCCTCATCCTGCGCAGAATGCCCTCCGATATTAATCGCCTTAGGAAAATAAACAGAACCTGGAATCTCTTTACCCCTGATGTCAATCATGGAGGCTGCCTGCGATGTAGGAGGCACTGGCCGTGCCACCATGGGAAATTTAGTAGCGGTTCTACTTACTTTCATCCTACAAAACGTGTCATGTCCACTCGGGAATAGTACAAGTTCAAAGTCATCTTCACACAGCGATGATTCTTTTACGCATCCGGCACCATGAGTTCCTCGAGCCGGCGAGATACGAAGGCAGTATTTGTTGCAATGCACGAACAAGCAACACGGCCAAAAGAAGTCGAGTGCAAGATTTCCACCGAGCATGTTGAGAGCAGACTCCGAACAACTGGCGTGCGGGGAAAGAATGCGCAAGCGATGAAAGTTTCTCGCGCAACGGTGCTTTTAACGGTGTTGGTGCTAAGGAATGTCTTAACTACCGTAGGAAAGCAACAGGCAAAACGAGAACCGAGGAAAAGAGAGATGGGGGGGGTGATAGAAACCACGTAGTGATGCCAAACGGCTTGCATTTCAGTTGCTTTGGAAACATTACTGCGAAGGACCACAGATGGTGAGAGATCACATAAGAGAGTCGATGGAGCAAAAGAATGGAGTTGATAATTACAGTTCTTTGAACAATTTTTCAACAATGTCAAATTTCGAGCAATAGACTGCAAACACAAGAAACTAATTACAACGTGGCAAAACGCATATTCTTATTGCCACAACTTGATGGAAGTCAACTAAACTGGCTACTAGTGTACAACCTATCGAAATGTGAAAAGACTATGAATTAGTACCCCTTGCGTACAACTAAAAACAACGAAAATCTATACCTGCTAATATAGGTGCTGATTGAGGGTCTTATTTTAGATTCAAGAACGGGTGTAACACATTTATGAAGAGAGTGATGTTGACAGAACAACATATGTGAGATGCTGAAGGCCATCTTGTATCTTCTCAATAGCTGCGGATCCATCACTCTCGATTCCACTGCGCACGGTTTGAGCCCTGTCCTCCAAGGAGCCTTCTTTCAAAAGTTTTTCTCTCACACCTTCTCCCTCTTTGTCTGCAACCACGAGCTCATTCTTGAGAGCTGCCTGGAAAGCAGCTGTCACATCTCCTATTCCTGCAAAGACCACATTGACCTTAGCGGAAACAAACACCATCTTCCAAGACATGTATGAGACCCTCACTGAACATTACAAAGTAAATGGCCACAGGATTGCTTAAGACAAATTAGTCCAACTAAATGGCCAGAATTTATGTTTTTACTTACCTCAAGGAACTGTGCCATTCAGACACACTTCCTTGAGGTAAGTAAAAACATAAATTCTGGCGGACACAGCTTGGTCGAAATATCAGGTGATAAGGTCGACGGTTGCTCGTAACACCATAGCTATGAAGGGCATAACCTTGCCAAGAGTTATTGTAAGTCCAGGTGAACACAGGAGAAGACAAAAACACAGATAGAGCAGCGCACCACGGCTACATACCAGTTATGAAACTGTCCGATACTGCTTCGATGTCCCCAGCCATTGCTCGTGCTCGGGCACTAATGAGTGAAGCTTTACCCATACAATCTTCAGCCCACTCAAGCTCCTCAGCACCATCCGCCTTCTCGGCTTGTCCAGAAGCACTGGCCAGTACCGACTTCCCCAGCACTAAGAGATTAGAAATGCAGACTGCACACAGCTCAGAAATTCTCTGCAATGCAAATGTGTAAAACGTTAACTCCGATACAACGTCCAAGAGCACAACTTTAGATTGGCTTCGCAACACCTTACTGTTTGTGAAATACGAAATGCGTCACATGAACTGATAATATTTGTTAATCAGGAAGGGGCAGATAAAGCTTAAATAAGTTGCTCACATGAACACCTTCCGCCTTAATGGCCTCCAAGCGATCGGAGGTTTTCTTTACAACTTCCTTCATGGCCAACCCGCCTAGAGCTGCTGTAAAACTGAGAACATTCCAGGTACAAAGTTCAGTTAAGAAATCGGACATAAGAGATCCAGCACACCAATTCTGAAATACACTGGGTAATGGCATACAAAACCGTTACGTTACACCCTCGTGAAACAGAGACCAATTCTTAAAAGATGGTAATCCGTCAGTCCTGGTTAAGCGGCATGCAACTATCGAACATACCCAGTAGCCATTTCAGCAGCTTTGCTTATGCTTGACTCTCGAAGTGCCTTCACTTCGTTTCCGTTTAAGGCAGAATCTGCTTCCACTCTCTTGCCCTTAGCAGCTCCCTCGTCATTACCACCATCAAGAGTTAGTAACGGTTGTAGCTGCTTCAATGTTGCGTCAAAGTTGATCTTGGCTTCCCCGACGAGTTTGGCTCGGGCCCGATTACATAATAAAGTGTAATGATTGGACAAAGCCTCCAGCTCCTGCAGCATAAAAGAAGGTCCATCTGTTGGTGAAAGAGAATCTGTGAGGAGTGATCCGATGGTAATCTTTTCCGAGGCATACGATGGTTGGAAGGGACACGAACAGATTCTTTATGCGGTTTAGGATACCAAGATCTTCGTACTTAAAGAGAATAACAAGGAGCTTGACGAGCAACAGAGGACCATAACTACCTTCTAGACATTAGTAAATCTGTGCTTCAAAATTTTAGGAGCCGTGGAACATACGAACTTTACGGTATATTATGGACGCATTTAGCCTTAGCTCTTCCCAACAGTGCCTGAAATTATCTAGTCACTAAAATGAGTACAAATGCGGCAGTTTGTGTCTTTGAAGTTGAACTGCTTACCTCAAGATGCTCTGGGCCTCCATAAATGTAAAAGCAATGGTCAAATGTCACGTCTTCATTGTAGGTCTCTTCGTCAGCGCCACCTCCTTGTTTTGACAGAAGAGTATCCTTTTCGAACTCAATACCTGTTTCAGCGGCGAGCATATCTAAAGTTTCCTTGCCGACATACTCCAGGACTTTGATACCTCTTGCAGTAAAAGCCTTGCCACCCTACAAGTACAAGTGGATGAGAAAATATTATATGATTCTTTTTGTAGAACACGTTGAAGGCCCCCTAATACACTTTCAAGAGCGTCAATACTTCCATCACTAATCACATTTCTTACGCAAAATTGTAGAGTGGAAGGAAATTTTCATAACGACAACCATAAGGGCAGTTACCGTAAGAATGATAAGGAACATATGATAATGACCTAAATAACGGTATCTTACTTCTATGATATTTGGAGCAAATGACCCAGCCTTGGAAGTCAAGCCACCTTGTTGTATGGTCCCAGCTAGGCTCTCTGCCGAGTGTTCCAATCTGAGACAAAGGAAAACGAGATTCGTTTCAATTCCTTACATGTCAGCGTCATACATTTCGACCTTATTTAACATCATTGCTTTCTTGATATGAAATACGGCGTGGAAACTTCGGCAAAGTTCCTCACTTTTGAACCAGGGTCACGCTTCCCTTCCAGGCATTTCCAAGCGCTTGGAGAGCTCCAGACGCTATGTTCTCCACTGACTCGTCAAATGCTTTGAGACCCTGCTTCACAAATCGACTTTATTTCTGAATCTACTGCATCAAGTCTTCCATGAATACCAGAAACATCAATTGCTTTTGCTTCCTCGCACCATCACGAGTTAAAGAAATACAGACAGCAGATTGACCAATAGCAATATATAAATGATCCAAATTTCAAGTGATTATACATTTAACCGAGAACGCCCTCCTACCTGCCCAAGAAAAGAATCTTTGCTTGCTTGCTCAAGTTTGTCTAAGGCGGCCTTCCGTCTGACGTCTTCTGCGGTCAACGTTTCGGGTTCTTTAGCCTTGATCTCTTCCTCTGAACTTGAGTTGGATTCCTTGACATCTTCATCAATTGAACTTGCGACGGTCTGTTGCAAGTCGGAAACACCTTTGGCAGCACCTTTGGCGGCTGCGACGGCCTGAATAAATACTTTAGTTCTCAGTCAAAGGCGGCCACAGAGGCAAATCTTTCACAAGCTACAGAACTTTCAGTAACATCAGCTTCGTTAAGTCGACGATGTCATTGGAAGATATGTGAAAAAGGACGTTCTCTATAAATTTTAGATGATAAGCTGAACGGTAGCGCAACAGGATGCAGGATAGAACAGGGCTTAACAATAAGCCTTTTCAGAAACCCTTGATCCCTTACTTGAGCACAGCCCAGTTAATGGACGCGAGAACGCCACCTCCGGCCTACAATGTCTATGGAAAGTTTTAGCTCTCTACTCAATTTCCCCATAACACGCTCTCGGTATAGATCGTGCACCGTCACAAATTAAACTATGGATTGACCAACAGAACCGTCTGGTTTCCTCCTTCGACAAGCCAAAATCAAAAGCTTTCTCGATATATGAGTAATGGGAGCCAGAAGTCGTTCGCCGAGATATATCGAACCCTTTCTCGATATATTTGGCAGATCCAGTATGTCAACATAATGATGCATCGTCCAAGCGGCAGCCGCCTCTAATTAGCTTGATGCTCAATCGGCTTGACAAATCGTGCATAGTGATCGGTGAAAATTAAGGAACGTTATCATCGATAATTGACTCCCTTTCCCGGCAGAGGTCCAACACAAATATAGGGCTACAAGGTTACCACTCCGCAAATAGATTTCATGTCCTGCCGTTTGATTTCATTATCCCATACTGTTCTGAGGAGACACAACCTGATGACAAACTTACCAATCATTAAAACTAGCTCACCGAAACTCAACATTCCCACGGACATCTACATGGCTCTCCCGATATCACTCATAGACTCAAAACAATCGATAAACGACAGAATTGAAAAAATTCTCCAAACCTCCTCCTAACAATAAACACAAAGTCCAGAAAACCCACTCACATTTTTGGAAATCTCCTCCGCGACATCAGCGGCTGCTTTCTGGAGGTCGGAAAACACAGAAAGCGCAGAGGTCCCCCATCCTCCCCACCCTCCCCACCCTCCTCCTCCCCCTCCACTCTTTTCCGCTAATGGTGCTGCAGGCGCTGGTGTAGCCGCTGCTGTTGTTGCCGTAGCAGTATCTTTCTCCTGCGGTCCGTCCTCCATCAATCAGCCGTTGTACTCGAACCAATCCGATTACTCCTAGTCGTTGCTGCTCCGCCTCCTTCTTCTTCTTTTGCTCGTCTATTTCTTCCTCTGCAGCTCCTGTCTTTAGATCGATCTGAATCTCGAACAAACCAACGGGAGAAGGAACTGTCCAATCTCTCCAGGCGCTCTTCTTCAGGAGAAGTGGAGGGGAAGTTGAGCGAGCGACAGCAAAAGAAAAGTGTTCCACGATGAAACCTTCCACTTCCGTGCTTAGATAGGCCAAGGTCATGCCATAAGTGGTAAACTCTGCTACCTCACAGTGGTTGTGGTTTACAGTGATGCAGCTGCAGTAACCCAGATCAACTATGGTTGTGAGTGACTACGTTCGGATGCCTCCGTGCTTAGATAGTGAGGATCAATAGAAGTGGGTATAAAGAAAAAGAGGCGACCGCATCTAGTCGTACAAGAAGGATGGGACGACCCCCATCAAGCGGTCCAAGGACAAGACATTGAGGGTAAACATGGGGCTAAACCCCGATAGTATCGGAAGTCTATAAATGGTTTGTATTTCCAATTCTACTTAGAGGTCTATAATGTTGAATCATGGTAACAATAGCGCAACAATATTCATTTGTCTTTGCTGCGCGTAGAAACCAAATAATAGGAGCGGAGTGAAACTAAATGACACTAAACCCGTTAGGCATTGAGCTTAAGTTGTAAACTCCACTCCACTCCACTCCCACTATTTAACTTGTACACGCAGCAAAGCAAATGAATGTTCTTCATGAAAATGTATTCAAGAAAATAACAGTGTTAACGAGTTGAAAAAAATTCATATAATCCAGATTAGATTTCGAGCATGAATATTCATTTAGAATTACAATAGGTCTAACTTGGTTCTCGATCATTTCATAATTTATACGTGTTCAAGGATTAATATTTCATGTTGAACTTGGTAGGCCATGTCTATATTTAAAAAATTTGTTAACCTTATCAGGGGTAAATTGACATCAAGAGCTTATGAGAACCCCACAATGCAAATCAAAATGAAATCCTTTTCACCATTCTGCATAAAGAATAAGATTCCAATGAGATACAGTTAGACATTTATTCAAGTCCCTCATTATTCAGAACTGTATAATAAGTAATAGGTGTTGGACGAGTAGAAATCATAAAAGACGAAGATCCAAGTGCGTGTTTGGCTTCATACCATGGTAAGAGCAATGCTTGCTAGACCAATGCAGTTGGATAAAAATGTAGGCAGAAATATATAGTATAGTGTACAAAGCCTGTTTATCAAACCAAAGATTTAAGAAAACTTAGCATCTCTAAAGTTGGAGCATTCATTCGTCTTCTTGTTATTTAATGTATACTATTTTTTAAATATTTTTCAATTTTACTTTTTCTCAAAACTAGAATAAAAATTGAGTAAATTCCCAAGTTTTCATCATTTTTATTGTATTTTATTTATTTTATTTTATTTTATATGTCGATAAATAAATGAATTATTAGATTCTCATGATGCCTGCAAATTTGCATAGAGAAGGAACAAGCATAATTTATAGTAAATATATTAATAATAAAAACCTCTTAAAACTTTGAATTAAGAACTAAGATCAAGGGTAAGGAACAGATATATACTATATGTCTATGAAATTTAGTCTAATATGATTCTAAATATTATAGATGTAGTTAATAAAAACTGTAACTTAGAATCTTGTTGTTTCATTACTCAATATTTTTATTTTTATTTTAGAGGTTTTCTTCTTCTTCATGGAAGTATAAAAATCAAAATGTAAATTATAAAGATAAAAAAGCTTGATAAGTCCTTTAAGAGGAGTGAAATCTATGAAGAGAGATCAATCACAAAAATAATATTCTGAATACATCCTTTATTTCTTCTAGGATTAGGGTAATCATAAAATATTAGTCTAAATATTTCAATTAGGTGGCAAATAAGTGTTCTATGTAGTGTGATGAAGTGGGTACCTTTTTGTAAACTGTATACTAATGTTGTGAGCGCAACTAGAAATATAAGGCTGAAGACGAGATCAAATTCTCTTCATCATAATCCTCACCAATAGTAATAATAGGTAAGGAAGTTGAATTTGGTGAAGGAAAGAAGTTTAGTTGGAAATACAAGCTTTCAATCCAGAATTGTAAAAGAAAGGATGAATGAGAATATGACGAGGAAGATCAGTCTCACCAATGAATGATAGATAACTTTTACAATGAAAAATGGACCAATTTGTTTAGGAGTGAATTTACAAATTTACAAACTTGAGTACAAGGAGTTAAGGAAAGATTACGACTAAAAAGCATAACTTAGTAACCAACTAGAAATAATGAATCATAACTATGTAAATTAGCATATCTGATTTCATGATTTTGGATTCAGAAAATGGATGATTTTTTATTGAGAAAGATATACGACAAACATCACTTTGGCTTTTGAAAGTAGAATTTATAGGAATATACAAAGATGGGAGTGTGAAAAAATTATTGTGAAATAAGAGATCTTGACCATGACAAGAAAGAATGAGGAGAATTCCACATTTTCTTACTTGGAGTTAATTATAAGCAAACTCTACATTTAGAAGGAGAGTATCCCTAATGCAAGTGCATAAATTCACAACTAAGCCATGGCTATATGTTTATTTTGATCATTTGTTGGGTAGTAAGTCATAGATATGTCCAATTTGGTAACCAAGATCTTCAACAATATTTACTAAAACTTATTAATGAAAAAGATAGTCAGATATTATATTTTTCATACTATGATCACAAAATAAAACATCAAAATAAATCTTGGTTGATTGAATAGCATATATAGTGTCAATTTCAAGACTAAGTAGATAAACTTACAAAAAATTTCAAAAACAAGATAAGTATAAAGTAGCTTTGAATAGTGATAGTGAAATATGTGATGAGACCTAAGCTCATATAATTCAAATATGAGTGTAGAAGGCCAATTACTTTCAAATTCATACCCTAGTTCTTTTTGTAGCTTTTACAAGAATGAAACTTATATATTTCATAGACCCATGTTTGACTACTAACACAAAAATTCAAGAAGATGATTATTCTTTCCTATCCCAAGAGATAGGAAAATCTTGTACTTCTTATAGTTGAGCCATATAGAGATTAGGATAATGCAAAATATATATTATTGGACTTCTATTACATAACATTCTATTCTTGATGGAAAAAAATTGATATTTGTGTGCATAATTTAGGCTGGAACAAAGTGAAGAAGTAAATGTTATTGCAATCTTTGGTGGCAATTATACTAAAAATTTTAAAATTAAAAAATTGATGTTAGATATAAGTGCTTTCAATTTAGTTGATTGAAGATTCATCTAGAACAAAGTGGAATTTTGATTTTTTTATTCTCTACCCAATGAATGATTATTTCTAATATAAATCAATTTTTTTCACTCAAGGATTTGATACATGTAAGAATCTTATGCTTACCTAAATGAAAATACCTCTAAATCTTAGCAACATAAACTATTAATGGCTTTTTAAGCAAAACAATTTTTTCAACAAAATTTAACATCTTTGAAGTAAAGTGTTGTACATACATTACAAATTTTACTTTTTTATGTTACTCTTGTCTGTAAGGATATGGGAGAATATTTTTTTATTTAGGAAGGAAAAATTCTTAGTTGAGTTTTCATTGGAGTTGTGTATGTATATGTGATAGCATGAAGTGAATAAGTACAAAGTGAAAGGAATTATAAAGGAAGAAAACCAAATTAGATAAGACCAAGGGTGGTTGAAGGTGAAGAACTCAAGTTCAAGTACCTTTGTACCCAAAGTTTATACATAGAATTGAATGTGCCACCTTCTAGATAAAGAACTACCTCTAAAAACAATTTGCATTCAAGTGAGACTATTTGCATTCACCAAGGGCTTCATATGTTTAGACAAGGAATGTTTTGCATGTATGGAGATAGATGGCTCACTGTCTATTAGGCCATTGAAGAATATTGACTAAAAACTTAGCTATAAAACCAAGTGCACGTTGATAGATTTCACTTCTTGTAGATCAATTTCAATCTCAGATTGAGTGAGCTCATAGATTTTAAGTCTAAGCAAGCCTTTTTAGTTTTCACCATCTTTGTAGTTGTCCAGTTTTTTCCTTTGTACCCAACCCCAACTTCAATAAGAAACATGGTATTCATCCAAAAATCCACCCATGAGAAAGATCCACAAAGCCATCCTTTTTAACACAACAATCAACAAATGTGCAATTTCACTATAGGAGTGAGGTTATCCAAAGCAAGCATATTGGCTTCTTGTTCTAGAATTAGGAGTTGAGTGATGTTGGAATGATCTATGAGATGAGGAGGAGGAAGGAGAGATTGGTTGAGGACCTGAGACTAAAATTGGACCAAAGAAATTAGAGAATAGTTTTTGGACTAGATGTAAGACCAGCGGGTGCTGTGACATTGGATATTATAAGAGTCTGAAGATAGAACATAAGATTGAAATTCCTCAATACTCTGATGCCCCAAAGGAGAACTATAACTTTATTATATAGTGGAGAAGAACCCCTCCAAGGGAATTACACCCTTAGATTAGATACATGGATTGGTGACTTGTTAGACTTAGTTCCCTTTGGTTGGTCAAAAAAGTTTGACCAAGGGGACTATTTTAGGAATCTTTTTATAATATGATCAAAAAAAAATGGAAGTGGTATCATTGGAAAAATCCCAATGAGACAAATTGAGGTATGGAGAAGGTAGTGGCCTTCTCTACAAAGAAATAATAAATGATTTTTGGGGCCTAATTCTTTCATTTAGACCTCCAAAATTGACTTTGAAGTTTCCAATGTGTTTTTGGCCTGTATCCTATTATTAGAAGTCCTCTTTTGGTGACTCCGCTATCCAGTTGACTAAGACCATCAGGTATAGAATCTCTAAAGATATTGTCAAGCCAATTTTTAAATTTAGATAATTTGTGCAACTAATGGTATTATAGACATAAAGTTTGCAAACAAAGAAAATTTTGAAGACATTATGCCTTAATGTCTTTGTTGTCTTTTTAATGTTAACCTTTTTTATTAAGGCAACCTTTGATCAGTCCAAGAAAAATGGATGCAAGGTGAGTAGTTATAAATACCTAGCACAAAGAGCAACAATGGAGGTAGTTGTCACGCCATTTGTAGTTCCGCATCTAGATGCTCGGACACTGGAGTTCCAATGATGGTAGTTAGAGTTATTCTAGCTGTTTCTCAGGGACTACTTTCCGACGGTTAGATTTCGTGTTCGGGGTACTGACTTCACGGTGGGGTCCACCGTCACTTTGCACCGTTTGCACCGTCGAGTGTGCCGTCAGCGGGACCGTTAGGGTTTCAGGGCTAGCTCGAGTCCAGGGGGTATAGTTTCGAAGTGAGCTCCAGAGAGCTCACTTCTCTGATGTTGAGCCTTCGAGTTCCTGGCTATGGTGGACAGAGGCCGGCGAGCGTCACCTGGATTCTCTATGCTTGAGTGGGTGTGGCTTGACTGTAATCAGTGCCCAGTTGTTGGCAGTTTATAGAGTGACAGATCAAGTACTGATCTGAGTTGAGTTGAGTTGAGAATGTTAAGCAATCTGATTACATCAGAGAAGTGAAGTCAGGGGGAAATCGGGTGCAGGAACGTTGAGTGTTGGTGGTATCTCCAAGCTCGGTGGATCGTGGTAGCTCGATTCAGGTTCTGTGTTTCCCTAGTGTGCAGAACTCGTGTAGTTGATGCAAATTTGGCAGTTAGGCGGACGGTGTGCGGAAGCGCTGGCCAAATTTCGAGCAAAGAAGAAGCAATTTTCGAGCAGTGTTGTGATTTTGAGCTCAGGAGGTGAAGGCAGGACCAATTTGCTGCGAGTTGGGCTTAGAAAGTGAAATTGAAGGTGGAGTTGGAAAGCTCTTCTCATGAAATTGTGATTTGGAAAAACCCGTTTTGTCAATTTGGCTCGAGTGGAAAGTTAGCGGGGGATTTGGCGGACATCCATCTTTAGGGTTTACGTCAGATTTTGGGCCAGAATTGGAGGAGTTTCGCTGTTTGGCCAGATTTGGAGAACTTTTGCTAGTTTGGAGGAGTTTCGCAGATTTGGAGAAGTTTCGCCAATTTTGGAGGAGGTTCGAAGTGGCAACAAGAAAGGCCTCATTTGGCTGAATTTCGGCGTTTAGAGGCATAGGGCTGTGGGCTATGAGAGGCTACGAAGGCCTAGAAGGGCCAGAAGGGCCAGCAAGCCAGCTTGCTGGCATGAGGCTAGCTAGTTTAGTGTAGATCTTGGTCATTGGTTGGCAAAATCTGCCTTTCTTGCTAGATTGTGCGCAACAGGGTTTGACCCCTAGATCTCTTGTTCCTAGACTGGTGCCCTAGCCAACTGGTCCACCCTCACTTGTTGTCATAGTGACTGTGCCACTGTTATCTATACACATGTAGCTTTGGCTAGGAGAGGCAGTTTGATCCCATTCTTGGTGATCCTGGTAGCTTAGGACTTAGATACGAACTACTCTTATGTCAAATGCCAAATGGTGGCAGAGTCAGTCCCGTGTTGTGTTATGAGATGGAGGGTTTTCGTTTAGATTTCTTGTGATTGGATCCCCTCCATTCTCTGCTTCCTATTTGTGCACCACGTTTGTGTGAGGTGCCTTGACTTTTGAGCGTTGGTGCTCTGGTGTGCTCTCGGTGGTGAGGCTGGAGTGATGACCAGTCAGACTACCTTTGTTTCTCTCCGGTGAGGCAGGAAGTGATGACCTGCAGACCGTGAGAGTGCGTGTTATGATGGCAGGTTACAGGTTGCCCTTCCCCTAGTGTAGTTATCTCGGTTAGAGTTACATTAGTGGGTGGTGTTTTAGTTGGTGTTGGCACGCGGTGGTGTTGGCACTTGGTGGGGCACTTGCGGTTGCGACTTGCTGTTGCAGTTGGTGGTTCGGGTTTGTTGGTGTGGTTACTTTGTCACGACGGAGTTCTTTGGAGATTCCAAAGGAGTTAGCCCTGCAGTACGTAGTGGGTTTACTCGGAGTGGTGCTCGGTATCAGCCTGTATCTCAGGTCCCAGTGAGGGAGGAGATTGACTCTGAGTTGGAGTTCGACACAGGAGCTGATTCAGTTGAGAGTGCACTTGGTGTGTCCGCACCATTGTTGTGGGACATGGACGAGATTTATGGGGCCTCCAAAGGCCCTAGGCGTTACTCTGGTATAGTGGGTACCATTGAGTTGGATGACTTCATCCAGGAGTTCGATAGTTGGTGTGATCTGCAGCAGATGCGGAACCCGACTTTGTTCACACCCTTCATGGCATGGAAGGGGTTGTTTCAGCACTTGGAGGGTCCACCGATGGACGACTACCATGAGTTCAGGAGAGCTCATTTGGAAGAGATTGAGTTATGGAGACAGTATTGGTCTCCATACTATGTCTCCATCACTTCAAGTTCGGTGGCCAGGAGTAGGTCGGCTGTACCTACGAGTTCTAGCTCGAGTAGTGTTGGTGGAGCTAGTGGAGGTGCACTAGCTGGAGATAGTGCTACTACGAGTGGAGGTACCGCTGCAGGAGGTGGTGTGGTACCGGGGTTTAACCCCATGGTTGAGTTCTTCCTATGTTTGAGGCAGAACTACCAGGGAGTGCGGACTGACAAGCTGAGGAGCTTGCAGGAGTTCCAGCGGAAGGCTGGAGAGAGCCTACGCGAGGCATACACTCGCATGAGGCGGCTGATCAGTTTCACTCAGGGAGTTACTGAGGCCCAGGCAGTCCAGTTTTGGTATGGGATACTGGACAGGGAGTTGCGACGTAGAGTTCGTGATGCTACGTTGTTGCAGGCTACTTCGCCCACTTTGGCAGTAGTCTTTGGTTTGGCTGAGCGTATTGAGCTCAACATGGTGGAGGAGAGAGTGGTGACATCTGGATTTGGTAGAGAGACCTCATCCACGGTTGTGACTTCTTCTAGAGTGCAGCAGAGTGCACCACGCCCAGTTGGTTTTCGAGGACAGGGTGGACAGCCCAGATCCTATGGAGCGAGTGGAGGGCCTAGTGGAGTTAGACCCTTACCCTCATTTTTGGGGCAGCAGCAGCCAGCGAGTGGTGGTGTTGCTTGTTGGACTTGTGGTGGACCTCACCATAGGAGAGAGTGTACTCAGGGCAGCGGACCTGATACCTCTGGTGCATCACAGCCAGCACAGAGGCAGTGTGAGCACTGCCATAGATTTGGTCATACTAGTGACCGGTGTTTTGACCTACACCCGGAGTTACGGAGTGGTAGGGCTGCTATGGCAGGTAGTAGAGGAGCTCCAGTTCATGGAGGACGAGGTGGTAGAGGTGGTGGTAGAGGATCTACACCTAGTAGGGGTGCGGTACCTGCCCTTACTTCTGACACAGCTATGGCTACTCAGATTGAGCAGTTGGAGCAGAGATTGGCTAGTATGGCTATTGCTCATAGGAGATCAGATTTGGGTGCTGAGGCTTCCACCTCATATGCTGGTGATAGAGATGCTTTGGACTTCATGTGCGGAGCAGCACAGGTGGATGCATATGCAGCAGTGACTAGGAGTGCAGTACGTGCTCCAGAGCCTAGAGGAGCATCAGTGGAGTTGGACCCACAGAGAGGAGAGGTTGGGAGACAGGTCAGACTTCCCCAATCTTTCACGTTATCTGAGGCATTGCAGACGACATCCATGGTTCCTAGACGTCCCAGTGCAGGTGTGGTAGGTGGTGATAGAGTACTTGATGGAGTACCTACTAGTCAACCACCTGCTACTACACAGACTGAGTCTAGCATGATGTTGGGGGCGGCTCAGCTGATTATGCGGCATCCTTTATTTTCAGCCAGTGACATGTTTACATTGGGAGTGGACCCAGCCCCAGTGTTCCGGTTGGCTGCCACGTTGTGTGAGAGTAGGGATGGTGCAGTTCCTACTACTAGAGCAGAGGTGGTTGGTAGTGGAGCTGACTTGGTTGAGGAGCATGGGATCCGTTCAGCGACCAGTGGTTTATGGCAGGCAGCAGCGGCTAGACTGGAGGAGTTGCCAGCTAGACCGGCCTTTGAGAGAGCGCGGTTTACACCTGGTGTTGTCCTATTGGATAACCAAAGGGGGATCTTTCGTTTGGTAGGACCTTCAGGGAAGGTCTATACACCACAGAGAGTCTTGTTAGACTCTGGTGCGCAGCCCCTTATGTTGGGGAAGGCTGCAGTTGTTGGTCTGGAGTTACGGAAGACCGATGTAGAGAGGTGTCCATTTCAGATCCAGACATCTCTTGGTGGTGGTTCGACACAGTACATCACACGTGGAGAGCTTGTTGTCCAGGTTCAGCCTGGTCATCCGACTGATAGCTTGGTGGTGAGAGCTCAGGCTATTGCGACGTAGCTGAGTCCTATGATGTGCTAGTTGGGGGAGCAGTGTTATACCCTATGGGTTTCAGTATTGACTATTGGGAGGAGACAGCCTCTTATAGACCTGGTTGGCAGTCTGGTGAGGGACGGGTATGTCGCCTACCAGTACGCTTCAATAGTGGCAGTCTTGGCTCACTACAGTCCGGGACCATGGCAGCATCAGTTTTGGCTTTCAGCGGTGCAGTTACTTGGCCTGGTGACTTGTTGGAGGGGAACGCCCATGCAGAGGATACTCCAATACCAGAGGAGATCACTCGGCTATGGAGTACGAGTGGGATTGTTCCATCCACCTTGGATGTTCCATTGTGGAGTTCAGAGGAGGCATTGCAGCAGCATGCAGATCAGTTGGTGCAGCAGGCTTGGAGTGGAGCCTTCGTACCATCAGGGGATGAGTGTGAGGATGAGCCTCTAGAGGCGATTGCTTTGACACCTCTGGATACCACACTCATTGCTTGGCAGTATCCAGTAGAGGGGATATGCCTATTGGAGTTGTTTGGTGGGATCAGCACCGGACTAGCTGCGGTATTACAGGCGGGTATCCGAGTACAGAGGTACTTGTATGTAGAGAGAGATGAGACTGCTAGGCGAGTCTCTCTACATCATGTGGCACACTTGGCCTATCGGTATCCGGAGTTATTACCGATGTCAGCAGTCAGAGGTTACCAGAAGGCCTTACCAGGAGACATTTCCTTACTGGGGGCGCATGACCTAGAGAGACATGGGCCTGTTCACTTGGTGATTTCTGGATGGCCATGTCAGGGACATACACGTGCGGGCCGCGGTTTGGGTCTTCAGGATCCTCGTTCTGGTGTGTTTTGGGAGATGTTACGGATACTACGACATCTCCAGGTTCATCAGTCTGTTTCTCTAGCTTACCTTTTGGAGAACGTTCCATTGATGGGTGATTCTCGCACTAGAGTGGTGGCGAGTACACATCAGGTCCATTCATGGATGGGACCTGCTGTATTGTTAGATGCAGCCAGAGTGGGATCACGGGCTCATCGTCTTCGTCTTTGGTGGACAAACCTCTTACCCAGAGAGGTTCTACAGCGTGCTTATGATGGGATTCAGCGACTGGACCACATTCTTGTTGATGATATCTTGGATGTTGGGCGTCAGTCTCAGACAGTGGTAGTGGCTGATAGGTCACCCATGGCAGTGGTGAACCTAGTTGGACAGCCTAGAGCTGCATTTCCCACACTCATGAGTTTCCCAGGCTCTCATGCTTTTCGAGAGGGAGGACCTGGACTTGTTTGGGACTCACAGTTACAGCAGTTGGTGGAGCCCAATGCTGATGAGAGAGAGCGGGCGATGGGTTTTCGCACCGGTATTACCGCTGTTCCAGTAGTGTCAGAGGCATCCAGGCGTCAGGTGTTAGGTCAGGCTATGGACCTGAACTGTTTGACCTGGATTGTGAGCCTTGGTTTGGCAGAGCAGCGTAGGATGCGCTTGATAGGCATCACCACTCGGACACTTGTGAGCCCTGTGCCTATCGAGACGATTCAGGCACATGTTGGGGGCGATGGACCGAGTGGACATGGTATTCTTGGGACACATCCAGTAGCTACTAGGGAGAGTGGTCTACTTGGAGTCCATCCAGGTGAGCGTGGGCTACTTGGATTACACCCTTGGTCCACATGGGATGCAGCCAGAGGACGTATGGAGCTTGTAGCCAGAGTGGAGGGAGTTTTTCACACAGAGGTTGGGACCTCTAGTGGTCGGGAGCATGACACCATTGCTCCCAAGGGCCCAGTATAGCAGCCAGTCAGTACGTCTTCCACTCCTACTACAGTTACAGAGGATACTTGGGAGCCAGATCTTGGACCCAAGCTTACTGGAGAGGAAAGACGGAGGGTTTGGAGGTTCTTGAGGAGTCACACGAGTTGTTTTGCCTTCAGTATGAAGGATTTGGGTGCTCTGAAGGGACCTGGTATACGGATTGAGCTGACTAGCGACACACCTGTTTTCCGACGTCCTTATCGATATAGTGAGATGGAGAGGACATTGATTCAAAGCCGGAGTAGTGACCTTTTTGAGGCTGGTTTGGTGGAGATTTCACATGGAGAGTATGCATCAGCGACAGTGATGCCAGCCAAGAAGGATATGCATGGCAACTATACAGATAGGCGGATGTGTGGAGATTACCGTCCTATCAACCGACAGACCAGGGCTGATTGGTATGCCATGCCTACACCGGAGGAGATTTTTGATGCGATTGGGCATGCAAAGGTCTTCAGTACTTTGGATCTTCGAGCGGGATATCATCAGTTGCCGATCAGGGAGGAAGATAAGTCCAAGACAACATTTTGGGCTATTGATCCTCACGGCAAGGATGTGTTATATCAGTGGAGATTCTTACCATTTGGGTTGAAGAATGCTCCTGCTGAGTTCCAGAGGGTCATGGATAGGATCCTAGCTGGATTGGATTTTGCTCGGTGCTATATTGATGACATTTTGGTGTATAGCACTACTGTGGAGGAGCATGAGAGACAGTTGTTGGAGGTGTTTGAGAGGTTGAGATCTCATGGACTCAAATTACATCCTGGGAAGTGTAGGTTCTTCCATGAGCAGGTTGAGTATTTGGGTCACACTATCTACCCCGAAGGACTTGGTGTTCAGCAGACCAAGGTGGAGGCTATTGCACGTATTCCTCGGCCTACGGATGTGAGCAGAGTGCGAGCATTCCTTGGGTTGGCAAACTTCTATCGCCGCTATGTTAGAGGATTTAGTGCCATTGCCAAGGCCTTGACGAAGCTGACCAAGCTTACACAGGAGTGGTGTTGGGGAGATGAGCAGGAGAGAGCTTTTGTAGAGCTCAAGGAGAGGTTGACATCTGCTCCTATTTTGAGGAGACCGATCAGGGGACGACCATTTCAGGTTCACACTGATTGGAGTATGTTGGGGCTTGGAGCGGTGCTCACCCAGCATGATGATGAGGAGAAGGAGTTTGTGGTGGCCTATGCTAGTCGCTCCAACAATTCAGCGGAGGCGAAGTATAGTTCATATGAGGGAGAGTGCTTGGCAGCAGTTTGGGCAGTAGCACATTTCCGATGTTACCTATTTGGTAACCCCTTCACTCTCATCACTGATCATCAGCCGCTGAAGTGGTTGATGGAGTCCGACAAGCTTTCAGGGAAGCTTGCACGATGGGCTCTGATTTTACAGGAGTATGATTTCACGGTTGTTCACAGACCTGGAGTGGTGAACCGTGATGCAGATGGGTTGAGTAGAAACCCATGTCCCAGCCAGCAGGATCAGACCGGAGCACGTTGGCATGGTGAGACAGATGAGGAGATGGTGCCAGGTTGGCATGCATCGGCCTTTCTGTGTATATTTGCAGAGACTTTGGTGGTATCTCTCTCAGCGCATACAGGAGGAGTTATTGAGGTCACAGATCCAGAGAGTGAAGATATTGGTACAGTTCAGCGAGACATTCATGATGATGTCTTAGTGATGGACTATCTTTGCACTGGTGTTGTGGGTGGCACAGTTGGGGCCAAGGAGAGAGACCGTGTTCTTCAGCGGGCCAGACGGTTCAGATTGGAGGATAGACACCTTTTGCGTGTATGGGAGGATGGTAGAGTGCGAGTAGTACCACTTCCATCACAGAGACCACAGTTGGTCCGTCATGCTCATGAGGAGCTAGGACATTTTGGAGTAAAGCGTACATATAGCTTACTCCAGAGTCATTATTGGTGGCGCGGTATGCAGACCGAGGTACAGCAGTTTGTTGCCAGATGTGTGGTTTGTGACCGAGTTAGAGCATCATTCAATGCTCCTACGCCACCGTTACACCCATTACCTATCATGGGATTAGGTTACCGTTGGAGTTTGGACTTTGCCGGACCTTTACCGCTGACTGTGAGACATCATCGGTATGTTTTGGTGATGGTGGAGCACTTCTCCAAGTGGATTGAGTTGGTGGCACTTCCTAACAAGTCTAGTGAAGGGACAGCTTACTCGTTCCTGGATCGAGTTCTTAGTCATTTTGGTACACCAGCTGAGGTTTTGACTGATCAGGGTACAGAGTTCTTGGGAGAGTTTCAGGTCTTGTGTGACAAGGCTTTGATTGATCATCGTACTACATCCCGAGATCACCCTGAGGCAGATGGCTTAGCAGAGAGAGTGGTTCAGACGGTGAAGAGAGGATTGCGAAAGTATGGTTTGCAGAGAGGCCACTTGGGAGATTGGGATCTCCAGTTACCTTGGTTGGCCATGGGCTATCGGTTCAGCCGGCAAGCCTCCTTAGCATCCTTCTCTCCATACTTTCTACTCTATGGACGAGATCCAGATTTACCTGCAGCCATTCGTCGAGATGCTACTGTAGTTTTGGACTTGGATGACCTTGATGTATGGATGAGCGCATGTTCTCAGCGGGCAGAGATCTTTCAGAGAGTGATGCCGATGGCCTTCGAGAACTTGGCGATTGCTCAGCATAGAGATACTTTACGCTATGCTACCATTCGAGGAGGAGGTTATAGACCCTCGATCCGTCGATTTCATCCAGGCGACTATGTATATCTACAGCAGACAGCACCGACGACACTTGATGTTTCTACAGGCCGCACTATCTTGAGAGTGCGCGAGGTTTTGCCATCTGGAGTCCTTGTGTTAGAAGGACGTGATGGTGTTGTTTGGAAGGATCATGTGCGCAATTGTGCGCCATGCCACCTTCCAAACATTGATGGTACTATGGACCCAAGCTTGGCACTTGTACGTGCAGGCTTGAGGTGTATGTTATGTGGCTCTTCTGGTGGAGCTGCTACTATGTTAGTGTGTGATAGCTGTTCGAGAGGATGGCATATGGCATGTATGACTCCTCCCCTCACGGTGGTTCCTCAGGGACAGTGGTTATGTCCTAGATGTACTTGACCTATAGCTAGTTCATTCTTTATATGGTATAGATTGCAGACAGGCGACTAACGATGGGGCTCCATAGCACCCGGCCTCCTGATCTTTGCCCATTAGAGGGTATACCCTATACTTAGAGTAGATGGCTATCTGGAGTTAGAGGGACCTAACCGCCAGCTAGGGGGGCGATTGTGGCACTTTAGAGTCTATGTATGACTTATGTGTGAGTTGTGCTTTTATAGTGTATGATGTTGACAATGATGTATGTTGTGTAGCGATGTATATACGCACGACAGCTGTCACGCCATTTGTAGTTCCGCATCTAGATGCTCGGACACTGGAGTTCCAGTGATGGTAGTTAGAGTTATTCTAGCTGTTTCTCAGGGACTACTTTCCGACGGTTAGATTTCGTGTTCGGGGTACTGACTTCACGGTGGGGTCCACCGTCACTTTGCACCGTTTGCACCGTCGAGTGTGCCGTTAGCGGGACCGTTAGGGTTTCAGGGCTAGCTCAAGTCCAGGGGGTATAGTTTCGAAGTGAGCTCCAGAGAGCTCACTTCTTTGATGTTGAGCCTTCGAGTTCCTGGCTATGGTGGACAGAGGCCGGCGAGCGTCACCTGGATTCTCTATGCTTGAGTGGGTGTGGCTTGACTATAATCAGTGCCCAGTTGTTGGCAGTTTATAGAGTGACAGATCAAGTACTGATCTGAGTTGAGTTGAGTTGAGAATGTTAAGCAATCTGATTATTGTGGCACTTTAGAGTCTATGTATGACTTATGTGTGAGTTGTGCTTTTATAGTGTATGATGTTGACAGCGATGTATGTTGTGTAGCGATGTATATACGCACGACATAGTTATGAAGTTGTTCAAGCCCAAAGAGAATGGTTTATCTCACTAATATTCAAGTCATCTTCTTTGAGTACATGTACCAAGGAGAGCTTGTCAATTGAGCAAATATGTTTTCTTTCTAAGCAAGTAGTCTACAAATGGAGTTTGAAGAATATAGTGGGACAAATTACTTAGTCCTTTGAAATAAATGTCTACATGGAGCTAAACTTGTTAACAAGAAAGGAGTGTAAAAAGTTTACACATTGTTTCCATCTAGGGAGGTACTTTGTCCCATAATCCAAGGGAAAATTACTTATCAAGAAGTACAAAGAAGTGGATGCAAAGTGTGCATTAATTGGAGAATTTTTACTAGTGTAAGAAGAAGGAACTACAAAAATCAATAAGAAGAAGAGGACACCTCCAACAAACTCTCAAACACTAGCAAAGAGACCAAGGAGAACCCACATATTATAGATGTAACTTTGGAAGCGGAGAAGGAAGAAGGCTCCAAAGAAGAGTACCAAGAATAATAAGAAGGATCCTTCACATTGCAAGGGTCTACATCAAGATCAAAGGGAGGGGAGTAGTATGAATATGCACAATCAGATTTAAACCCAAAGCAAAGCAAGAACCAAGAGAATCAAGCTAAGGACTAGAGTGAAATGTCACACTGACCTGAAGTACCTCTTAGCCCCAACTAAGAAGGAAAATTCCCCAAAGAAGAGCATGTGGATATTGAAGAAAGACAAGAGAATACCTTTGGAGTGAAGGACAACATGAAGCCAAAGAGCATCATCCAAAAGAAGAAGAGAAATTAGAAGTGGAAGAAGAAGGTAAAGACCCATTAAGTGAAGGGCAAGCAAAAGTAGGAGGAGGATTGGTCCAATAACCCTAACTTCTTATGCAAGAAGAGGCATATTTCATCATTCATTCGGTAGGAGCAACTCTACAACTAATGGAACTACTCTTGCTCCAAGTAACAAGAAGTCTACTCCAATGTAGTGGATTACACTACCTTAATTTGGAGACTTCTAAAGGTAATCTAGACTTAGAATGCAAAGGGAGATCAATTAAAGGAAGAGATAGCAAGGGTGTGGAACTTGTAAAAAAAAGGAACAAAGAAGGTGAATACCCTTGTACAAGAGATCTTCAAGGTTGAGAGGAAAAATACCTTCTTCAGAGTAGATCATAGTCAGTGTGAACAAAAAATCAAGAAGCTACAATGAGAATTAAGAGCCTTTTGGCTCAAATAGAAGTAGAATTAGCTTGAGTACAAAGACCAACTTAAGGCCCAAGACAAAAAAATGATATGTATTTGGGGCAAGCTAGAAATTTCCAAGATCCAAGTAGTTGCCTTAAATTTGCAAATATCCAAGTATCAAAAGGAAGTGGCAAGCCAATTGGAGCACCTAGTCCAAGAATTGAATAAAGAAAGAGAAGGGAGAGAATTTGATTGACCCCAAATTCTAGAGGAGGTGAAGAAAGAAGTAAAGATCTTGAACCAACACTTGGATGAGGAGAATTGGAAGGCATGAAATAGTTGGAGGCCCAAGATTACTTTATAAGGATGTTGGAGGAAGTAAGACAATGGAAATTAACAAAGGCAAAGCTACATGAATTTAAGTCATAGGTCAATAAGTTAGAAGTGAAGACCTACAAAGAAGAAAGAATGGATGAATTGGTTGTTAAGCTTAGGAAGCATTTAGATAGGAATTTTAACAAAAATTGTGATACCTATCTATTAGATATAGCCAATTACAAGGAGCAAACTGAGCTCTTCTTTAGGAATTTTAAAGGCAAAGGTAGTAGAACTTTGGGCTAAAGATACTTCATTTAAAGAAGTTCTTCATAGGTGTAGGATCTTCAAAGTATGAAGCAATCCAAAGTCCTTTGTAGTTGTAGACCCTTTGGAGTATCAAGTCCAAAGGACACAGCTTTTTAAGTTGTTTGTAGGAAAAATTGATATCTTCCTTGATATATGTAAAGCATCTAATTAACTTATGTACAAGTAGATAAGATAAGACAAAAAGATATGATTCTCAATGTACAATAAGGATGACCAAAGAAGATCTTTGACTTCCTACAACCATGAGATACATCTGGCTTAAGGTAAGAAGAGCATATAAGGAAGTAGACTAAGTATAAATATGGATTCATTCCCTTAATTGTAATACAACAAAAGAGCAAAAAGCTCTTTGTCATTATTGCCTTAATTCCAAGTATTGATGATTGTCTTTGTTACAGCAGGGGTGAAGAAATTTGGAGTAGGAACACAAGTGCTTGAGTTGAAGGAAACATTCATACTTGATTGAGATTGAGATTTTGAAGGAGAAAAATAATGCCTTGATAGATGGAAAATAAGTTGCATTATTGAAGTACCTTGGAACACAAAAGGCAAAGACTAATTGCCAATGTATATATGCCTTTGGAGCTATGCCTTCTAGGAAGGGTAGTATGTAAGCTTTGGAGTTAATGTCTTTGTAGTTGAGTGGCCGATTTGAGTTGAGTGAGTCATCATCTTTTAGATTAATTTGGAATTTACTCATAGTGAAAGTGATAACTTTAATTTTCTATTTACTATAGTTTTCCATAGGAGGTCACACTAGGCTCTTCTAGGAGTGGTTCTTGCCAAAATGAATAAATACAAAATAATAAATGAATTGTAAGATTGTGATACTTCTCTTTAATTATAGTAATTTTTTACCCATATCTTCAATGAACGACCTATTACTTATACAATCTTCAAATAACATACGTATCAAATCAATTATATTTAGTATTTTTTGATCATATAATTATAAGATTCAGTGAGTTAGGATCATGCAATTGTAGAATTAGATGACTTTATATTAAGTCCTTGATTTATAAGGAAGTAACATTCTACTTGTTATACTCTTAGAATTTGACATCTTTGTTTAAGAGATTGATGATTCTTGTCATAAAAATATATTTATAGTAATAATATATGAATTTGAGATTAGTAATTGAGATTTTATTTCTTTCAAATTTATAGTCATATTGTGTAAGAATAAGATGTTGGTGGCTAAGAATTAGCCAAGCATGGAAATTCTCAGCTTGGTAGAAAATTAGATGTAAAAAGAACAAATCCAAATTAGTTTTGAGATCTTGGTAGAAATCCTAAAGTTGATTGCTATAACTTCTAAAGTCACGACTTGTGTAGAAGTTAATCCATATGAAAGATACTTGGAATCGAAGTTCATAATTTAGTTTACTTGTATGAGAATACATACTTAGGCTTGAGCATAAGGATTGGACTTTCAAGTCACTTTTGTACTTTAAAAAGTTGAAATATCAACTTTTTATATGTAAAGTTTTGCGTAGTCCACCTCAACAAGATCAAAAATAGAATATAAAATTTTCTTTGGTGGGAAATGTGACAAAATGAGTGAATTGGATGTGAAACAATCCAAAGGATTTGGTTAATAGATTACCATGGCTCTACGATGACTATATAATAAGCATGTTGTGTATTTCTTCTTGGTAATGATGAAAGTGATAACTAGTAGACCAAGAGTGCATGTTATGATGACAAGTTAGTTTGCTTGTTACTCTCTTACCCAATAAAAGAAACACTAGAAACAAGGATAGAAGGTTCCCATGGTTTGACTGTGAGCTGGCCTGTCTCTCACTCAGGATGAACCTCTGATGGCTATTATGGTAGCGCACCATGGACTATTAAGGCAAAGAATCCAAACTCCATCATACTCCTCCAAGGCTAACACTCCAAGACTCAAGACATTGCTCACTAGAGAACTCAATGAGAGAGAGATAGTTGCAAATGAAAGGATAATGAGTACCTCCTCACCCCTAGTTTGTATATTTGTGAAGTAGTTATGCACCAAAGTTACTGATTATTGGAGTAACTCAAGTTACTAGGCTAAAAGTCAAGTAAAGTCAAAAAGTATAAAGGAATATCCATCCACATGGTCATATTCTACTAAGCATGTGATCTTATCTTGACCCAACCACTAAGTCAAGGATTCATTCACATTGGTCATCCTTGGACTATAGAAGAATCCAAAACAAAAAGGCTTGCTGGCCCAAGAGTTCTCAACTCTTTCCTCAAAGCAAAACACCTAGGAAGAATACCAAGTCAACACACTAGAATCCAAAATAGTGGTGCTCATCTTTTCCACTTCCTCTAAAGTAAGGTCCCTACTATCTTAGCTATGGCTAACTTTAGTTAATCATGACTAATATAGAACCATCCTTTATCTCTATATAATTAATATCTCTCAAGTATTTGTAATCAAGCTAAATATCATAATACGACACACATGCACAAATGGGTGTTACAGGACAAACAAGTTAATTCAAACTTTTAGTGACAGGTCTACACATGACCTCCTCTTACTCATAAGTTTGATAGCTAAACACCAATGTATTCTTTGAGAGAGAAAGGCAAAGTATGACAATGGATGCACAAGTATCTACTTGAAACAAGAGCTAAATCTTTCAATATTAGCTTTTTCTAATCACTCAAGTTCCCAAAGTATATAAAATTATCTAATTCTTCTCTTTTAGAAACTTCCAAAATCTACATAAGAGTATTTTGGAATGGAAGAACATAGTTATTCACCAAACCAATATGTTGAGCTTTGCAAAAAAAACTTATTTTGTTGTTTTTGCATTGAATAGGATATTAGCATTCTCTCAAATTCTTGTTAGGAAAATACTGGGTGCTAAAGAACTGAGTTGTATTTGCTCTAGTTGATATTGCTACCAAGATCTTGAAATAACTTTAAGCTTACTTACTGCAAGTGTTGTCCATTAATTGGAATATTGGATGCTGGGTGACACCCAAATATTGGTCATAATTACAAAAGAATTCTCTCTTCAAACTATCTTACTATCAAATGCTTTAAGTTTTTTTTGGGAGAAATGACATAATTATCCTTCTTTGACAATATAACTCCTTATATTCAAGGTAATTGAGCATAAATTTTCAATCAAGTTGCTAATCTCAAATTGTATTGCCTAGATCATACGGTTATTCATTGTTATGTCTTACCATTACTACACCTATAACTATTAAAGTTAAGGGAAATTTAAGTCTAAATTAAAATGTAAATAATACAAGTTCATATTTGTCTAAAACTAGCTAGAATCAAATTTTTCATCTAACAAAAGGTTGGTATCAAGAAAGGTTGACAAAAATAGAATATTATAAAGAAATGATTATGAAGATACCAATCTCATTGATTTGAAGGTGGTAGTTCAAGTGTACTATAGACTACATCCATCTTATCATGCATTAATGCAAATATAGGAGATTAGAACACAATAGAACAAGTGAAGAGGACAAAAGAGAAGATACAAACAAGGAAACAAAATAAAAGATACTATAAAATGCAAAAAATGTATATATCCATTTGAGATGAGTATATACATGCTTCTTATTGAAGTTTATAATTATGAAAACTTCCTAACCATGTAACTTAATCCTCATGAAGGTTTCTCAACACCTTGAAAATTAGGTTGACTAGAAGGATATTGAGTATCTTATTGGTTTAATTAATCCCTAAGAAGTTTACCATGTACTTCTTATATATTCTTTTATGAAGCTTGCTACATACTTTCTAGAGTTCCTTCTATCATTGCTTAGTAACTTATATGTTAAAGTCATATTGGGTTATTATGGTAAATTGGTTTCACTCAAATATATTACTATTCAAGAATTGCTTATACAACCATATTTAGATGAAATTATACTATACAACAAAGAAGAGATGATGATCATAAAATTTGATTTTAAGTTTGGAAAAATATCTCAAATTTGCCATCAAAACTCTTTTTAAGATCCATAAACGTATTAGTATAAAAGAAACACAGCAAAATCATAACAAGATTACATACTTTCTAAATTTTACCATCAAGGTAGATTGTATAATTTTGAGAACCTTCAGTGTGATTGTCATTGTATTGTTGAAGCATCCTTAAATCTTGTGACATTAGCAAGTTATTTTTGCAAAGAGAAGAAGATAATTGCAGTTTATTTCAAATGATAGGATATAAAGCATAGAAATTTTCAAAAGGAGAAGTTCAACCATATAATACAGAAGTTATGGATTAGATAAAGCTCGGTGAAGGTCTCTAGCAAAATACACCATAGGTATCTGTTATAAATGGTAAAGCATTGGTAAAAGGAAGCATAAGTGGAGGAGTCTATAAAATAATTGACTTGAGCTAAATCTTTTCAAGGTTATTATACTAACTTCAAATACCTAGCATGAGCTTGGGCTTTGGTATTTATATGAAAGCTAAGTACAAGATACTCAAGAAGCTAAGCATATTCCTTATACAAGTCATATTTCTTGGAATATGAGCCAAGCTAGTTGTCTATTTGATGTATAAACTAAGCTAACTATTTACTTAGCATACAAGTTACTCCATCTTTGAGAAGTTACTAGTAGCTTCTCAACAAGAAGCTTCAAATAGTATTTTCTTATAACATATTACTGCCTTATTGTACCATATATATTTTTTTTTACTTGAAATCATGCTTAAAATAAGTTTCTGTTTTATATTTTCAATCCTCATGATTATGTGATATATGTTTTATTGAAAACAAGGTATTCTCAAAAGAAACTGAGATTCACCATAAGAATACTTCACATTATTAATACCAAAGGCTTCTATTATGGACTTGGGCAAAAAAGTGATGTTAGTAAGGTTAGACCTGAACTATTTAATCCAAAGTTTGTGCTAAACTCTTTTATTATTTGTATATTTGAATTTCTAGCCATTTACCTTGTGAAGCTTAAGAAGTTTCCTTTAGACTTGGATCTTTTGATAGAGTAAATTGCTTCGATGAACCATCTACTCTTTTGCATCACAAGTACTCAATGATAGTTTCAATTGATCAAATTGGTACTCAACTTGTATTTGAAAAAAATACTCAAAAACTCACTTTATTTGACAAATATAATGACCACATAACTTAGAAAGAGGAATTAATTACAAACTTCAGCCATCTAATTGAGTAAACTATCTTAAAAATCAGCCAAATAGATATTAAGGAGGAAAATAAAGCATGAAATAAATCCAAATCAAAATTGAATAGAGATGAGATGAGAAAATTGTAGATTATTATCAAATGCATTTACATGTCAAAAAAATACATTAAAAAAATTTACTAGAAAATATGTCATATATACTTCATAGGAGTTGCTGAAAATTGGATTGGATGTATCATTTGACATTATTGTGATGGACTTGATGTAATAATATCATTTAGCAAGTACTGAGTACTGATATTTTTTAATGAAAAATATGTCATGCATTTGTTTGGAAAATTTTAGAAATATATTTAAATATATAAAAGATCACTTCTTGTTACAAATCAAACCTCTATAAGATAGTGACCATTATCAAGAAGTTAGATTATTATAATAGGACATAGATAAAGATAGAGAAAAATGAACCATAATAAAAGATCTCTTTATAAAAAGTTTAACCTTTTCCATAAAAGAATTGGAAATTAATTCCCTTAAGATTAAGTAGGATTAAGAAAAGAATTCTTCTTATGACTTAAGGATTGATATTCTTTTACATATATGGTGTAGAAATAAAGCAAGCATTTTATCAAGATTTCATCTACTCATGTTACTCCACAATCTTAATGAGATCAAACATAAACCATTATCATAGTATATCTAATACACTTTTTCCTCTATTGAAGTGTTTAATTATTGTGAAATCCCAATATAAAACAAGGAAGGACAATTTTCACAAATATCTATCTGCCTTCTTCCTTTAACTTGTTAAAATTACTATCGAATCACACTATAAAACAAGAAAGGAATTAGTGAAAAAATATTAATCTTACAAACTATTAAAATATAGCGAGACTTTTGTAATATCATGAAATTTTATTATACTTCAAAGAAATTATAATACTATACTCATCAAGTTTCCTATAGTTAAATTAAAACTCCAATTTATTACGAGTTTATTTTCATTAAAACCTCTTTAGCTTCACAAATTTATAGCCTTGGTGTAGAAACAATAAAAATATTTATTAATCCATTAAAACGTAATGATAAATAATTCTCATAAAATTGAAATTTGGTTCTACTACATCTAAAATTAAACTAAGAACTGGTTTTTGGTATATCTATAAGTATGGGGTAAATTTTGAGATCTAAATTTAATTGAAATCTGGATTGAATATCTATTATGTGATAATATAATTTTTTTTCCTATTTATATAAATTAAGCCATAATAGTTTTGAACTCCAATCCAACTATTGTATAATGGAAAGATACAAACAATTTTCTACATTTTTCTTCATATTCTTGATCTCATGCAAAGTTTTATTAATATATTTACAATTTTACTTATTTTATCACTATTGAGTATAGTTAGATCCTCATAAACACAAAATAATTAAACATAATGCTTTCTCAAGATTATTATCCTATAAATATCAAGCATAATATATTTCTTCTTCATGTAACATTTCTAATCTTCCTTTCTAATTATATATAAATAAACTTTTCATATAGGAACTTAAAATATACCCTTTTATCTCCTCATGATTCATTTATGAGAGTGGATTTTTCATTTTTAACTAGTCAAACATTACTTTCCTGATTATTCCTCCTAAATTTCTTCATTAACTCTTCCAAATTGATATTTAAATCATTTAAATGAAGAAATTATATTTCACATTACATATTCTACTTTTGTTTATAAATTTAATCAAATAATTTCTTGGAAAAGGTAAAAAGCACATAATGATGTCCTATATCATTCTAAATATTAGTATAATTGAAACAAGTGCGACTGCAGAGAAACATAGTCTATATGAGAAATCTGCTATATTGCAACTAAGATGTCCTAATAATTTATAATTTATGCTTCACCTAATCTTGGATATGTAGTATTAATATATTAGGTAAATATAAAAAATTTATATGAGATAATGAAATAATATAGATCATTATTTGTATAACCAAATATGAAATATTTTTAACCTTGATGAGATGCTAACCAAAATTGTAACATTGATAATAAGAAAATCTGAAAATATGATTATTAGATAAATAGTCAATATTCAACATGAGAAATATAAAGCTTGGTGCACTCTCAAAGGTGACCACAAAATTTCTTTAATAAATGAATAGTGTCATGTTTCATTTTTATAATTTACTTATTCATATAACATTTCTAATTATGAAGTTACACTAATATCACAAATACCTTTGTTATTCCTTACTTTAAAAAGGACACACATAGCATAGAAAGGTGTTGCTCTTAACTAGATAATGGTATTTCTTGGGAATTGATATTTGAACGCCACTTTTGGTATTTCCACACCCTAGCTATTTGTAATCATGAGTGAGGGTGTGATAGGCTGCTCAATGTTCTTCACCTATATCTTTCCATCGGGTGTAAAGGTTGAGATAACCCTATTATGTCTAATCTATTGGTTGTAATTGCTTCATTTGCAATAAGAGAGTTGATTGGTTATGCTCCATAGTAGAGTCACATTAACACTATCACAACCCACTTTGTTTTGAGCCCCAATTTTTGTTCTTTTCTTCATGTAAATAGTCTAATCCAAGCATCAAGAAGTGCCATTTGCAAGAAGTCCTGATTTTTTGGTAGTCATAACTCCATGATATGGAGGTGTAGGGTGCTTAAACGAAATGGGCTGCACAGCCACCTGATGAGAATGGGACCGGGCTTATTCTGTAGTCAGATCCATTTGTTTTTGTTCCATAGAGCTTACCTAGGGCTTGCCTAACAAAATGAACCACTCCATTACAAAGAAACCCTAACTTCACAAGATTCTATGGGACAATGGAGGCGGCAACAACTTTTTGATAGATACACAACTCCGCCAATTTTTGCCACTATTTCAAGATCACGAAAAAGGACAAAAATGCCACCAAAGAACCCTGGGTGATAGTTTTGTGCACAATCTCATGCTTTTGACGGACAATCATGACCCTTCATTAACTGCCACAATGGAAAAAAGGACAGATCTTGCTCCATCAGGGCTATAAAAGGCCAATCCACTATGTAAGTTGAATCTTTTTGCAGTTTCAATTTTAATTTTCCTTTCCACTTCTCACATTACTCTCTCTTGTGACACCATACAAGTAATTTCCAACATGGACTACCAAGTTTTGTTGACATTATTTGGAGCTCAAGATGCAAAATTGTAAAATGGAGTGAGAATTGCATTATCATGCAAAATCAAATATATCTAGTCATGACGGGATGAATTATAGAGAGGTGTAATACTCCGAGGACAAGAGAAGAGAGAGAAACACATTTGATTCAGCTCCTACTCTATTAGTAGAAGTCCCCTTTTGGTGATACCTCTTTCTGATCTGTTTAGTCCATCATGTGTAACATCCTTGCAGATGTTACCAAACCAATTCTAACCTTTAAATCATATGTCTAGCTATTGGTTCTAAGGTTCTCAAGTCTATTTTGGTTTTTGCTCTATTAGTAGAAGTACTATTTTGGTGATACTTCTATCTGATCTATTTTGACCATCATGTATAATATCATTCTAGATGTTACTAAACCAAATTTCACATCTAGATCATATGGCTAGCTCTTGTTATTACAGACTTCCCTCCTTTTAAGACGCAATGTCAACATTGTGCAATTGTTGCTCAAATGCTTGCACCAACACCGGTGCATGTGTCAAATTGGCAGCGGGATCCTAGGTTGCTTCATAGAGGAGGTAACCCTTCCATTGTACTAGATAGTCCACCCATGGATGGCGAGTACCATGCATGCATTTTTGGAGAATACGCTCCATTTCATATTCCTATGTGCCATCAATGAGTGTCGAACAAGGTTGAATGTCTTGGGTGGAATGACCCTGGCCTGAGCGGGGAGAATATTTGCATAGTAGGGAAACATGGAACACGGGATGGATCTTCATATGTGGTGGTAGCTCAAGGTGATAGGACACATTGCCGACACGACGAAGAATCAAGAAAGGCCCAATAAAATGAGGTCTGAGCTTATGAGGTCCAACTAATGTGAGGTTGGTTGTTGATAGCCACACTTAATCCCCAACATTGAACTCCATGTACCTATGGTGTGCATCAGCATACTGCTTCTGTCAATTTTGTGCAATCTATAATCTGTGCTTGGCGCTCTCCACACCTTGTTGGATTCTAGAAATAAACGTGTTGACTGCGTCGACCTTGGCAGCCACTGGATGGATCTTCATCAAGTTAGGAGGTGTGAAGCAATGCTCACCATACATGAGGAAGAACAAAGTGACTTGGGTGGATGCATTCATTGAATTTTTGTAAGTGAATTCTACCAACGGGAGTAGGGTGTTCCACCTTTCTTGCTCTTCTAAGGTGAAGCCGCGTAACATGTCTTCAATCGTGCGATTAGCCCGCTCTATTTGGGCATCTATTTGTGGGTGGTAAGCTATGGACATGGCCAAATTGGTTTTGAAGAAACCAAAGAGTGTTTTGCCAAAACAAATTGGTGAATTGAGTGCCTCTATTAGTGATAAGTATTGTAGACAAGCCATGGTGAGAGAAGACTACATCTAAGTATAATTGAGCTAGTTGTGGATGGTCATATCCTTGGTGGTAGGGCGTACATGAATCATTTTGCTGAGCCGGTCCACAAAGACCACAATGGAGTCAAACCCGGAGGTGGTCTTGGGTAGTTCACAGACGAGATCCATACTCACTTGTTCCCAATGTTAGGTAGGCGTGGGGAGAGGTTGAAGGAGCTCTACAAGAGCTTGATTAGAAGCTTTGTTATTTTGACAAAGTAGGCAGCTATGCATGTAGTCCATCACGTCATTGCTCATCTTAGGCCAATAGTCATGGTGCTGGATTGCATCCAAGGTCTTGTCCACTCCGACATGACCTGCAATGGCCAAATCATGACATTCCACTAGAATGGTGGTGCGTAATTTGGGGACATTTGGGATCCATAATCTGCCATCACAAAAAGTGAGTCCATGGGTGCTAGTGATGCCTTTGGATGATTGTGCTTCTACAATCTGTGGATCTATTTTTGTAGTAGCCAAAATCTATGGCCAAAATTCAGGGTTAATCTTAACCTCTGCCACCAAGTTGTTTGCCATTGGCATGCAGGTAAATGCATCTACAAGTTGCTCTTTACCTTCCACGTATGTGATTGTCACGTTGTTGCCACACTGTCCACCAAAATTGGCGACAAGATAGATCCTTTTGCATCTCGAGGTAGACTAGAGGTTTGTGGTATATCTCTACTACAAATGCCTTCTTGCCCAGATAGTGCTCCAATGCTTGGTTGCCAGAATGATGGCCAACTCTTCTTGTTTTGTGGTGTGGTAGTTGCGCTCTACCGGTAACAAATTTCAAGAGAAATATACAATTGGATGCCATCCATCATGCCACTCTTGTTGCAGGACTGCTCCTATTGCTACGCTTGATGCATCTATAGCTAACTTGATTGGACATTTTGGGTCATACCACTTCAAGGTTGGTGCATGTAGCAAGGTGGCTTTCAATTCTTGAAAGGCCAACTCTTGTGTGATTCCCCATTTCCACTTCTTCCCCTTGCCAAGTAGTGTTTTTAAAGGCTATGAAACCTTGAGAAGTCCTTGACAAATCTACGATAAAATCCTATCAACCCCAAGAAGCTCTTGAGTTGAGTCTGATCTTCTGGGGCACTCCATTTTTGAATGACCTCTATTTTATCCGTCAATACTTGAATGCTCTCTACACTTACTCTATGCCCCAAGTAGTCTACTCCAGACTTGCCAAACTTGCACTTTGAGATTTTGGCGTACAATCAATTCTATCTTAGAATCTGGAGGACCTCTCATAGATATTGTTTGTGTTCCATCATTGTGCTAATGTATAATAAAATATCATCCAAGAAGACAATAATAGACTTATCCAAGTATGGAAAAAATATGTCATTCATTAGACTCATGAAAGTGGCAGGTGCATTGGTGATGCCAAAAGGCATCACAAGATACCCGAAGTGGCCATACCTGGTTCAAAAGGCAATTTTGTACACATCCTCTTGTGCAATTCGGATTTGATTGTAACCACTCCACAAGTCCAATTTGGTGAAGTATCTTGCTCAATGGAGTTGATCAAGCAGGTCATCCATGCAAGGTAAGGGGTATTTGTTCTTCACTGTTTGTTGATTGAGACCTCAATAGTCAATGCACATGCGCATTGTACCATCCTTCTTCTTCACAAACAAGACAAGAACCCCATATGGTGATACGTTAGGTTGGATGAACCCCTTTTGCAACATCTCCTCAATTTGAGTCTTACACCCCTCCAACTCATGAGGTGATAGACAATATGGGGCCTTACAAGGAGGTGTCTTCCCCGAGAGTGTCTCAATTTTATGATCTACTCTCCTTTTTGGTGGTAATCCTAAGGGTAGATCATCAAGAAAGACATCTTGAAAGTAATCCACCATAGCCTTCAATTTCTTAGGAATTTGTCCATTGAGTTGTGCACTCTAGACTTCTCTTATTAGATCCATGAAACATCTATTGGTCTTACAGACAGTTGCCGTCCCTATGACATATAGAGGTAGATCCTGCTTGGGTGATTTTTCTTTAACCCCAATAATTGACCATTGGTGGGTTCTCACTACTTTCTTCCTCCAATCTACCATAGGGTTGTAATGCTCCATCCATGGCATGCCTAAGATTGCATCATAACAAGCTAATTGTATCACTTGCCACTCAATTGCTTCTTGATATTCTCTTACAAAGAGTGTGACCCGTCTAGGTAATGATTCAATCCTCTTTGTTTGCCTATTAGGCAACTCTACTTCTTCACTCCCATCTCTCTCTAGATCCATTCGCAATCTTATTGCAACAAAGTGAGATAAGAAATTCTCTATTGCTCTCAAATTGATTAATACTCTCACTTGATTGCCTTCTAGGACTCCATTCATGACAATCAATTGTGAGGTTGCCTTTTGGGATCTTTGCATATTAGTCTTCTTCCTTCCCTTGCTTCTCTTCTTCCTTATTGAGCCAGTAAGGCTGCAAGGTACATTTATTGGTAATCTTTGTTTTCCACCTCCTCCTCTTCAATGCGCCTCTCCATGTTGTTCAAAGATTGCTTGTATGAAGGCCAAAGGCCTCTAGGGAAACGAGTGCAACAGTTGGTAGATATGTGCCCAATATGGCCACAATTGTAACAACGGCGTTGTTCTCCTTGAGTTCCTTCTCCACGTGGGACTCCATCTCTTGTTCTTCTACCCGTCCACGGTCCCCTTGAAGCGGTCATGCTCCTCGATCTTGAAATCAAAGGTTGCCCAATTCTATCGGTACGGGTCCACCCATGTGTGGCATTTTTACCTGATAATGTTGAGGTGGAACTACTCCTTCACCTCCACCCAATGCTCTTGTTATTCTTTATGCACAAGCAATGGCTTCAAATACTATGCAAGGATTTTTCACCATGACTTCTTAGCAAATCCACTCCTTTAACCCTCGTTTGAAATTGTTGAGAGCCTCTACTAGACTCATGTCGGTTATTGCAACTTGAAGATCCAAAAATTCTTCCACATACTCTTGTATGTTGTTCTTCTGTCTCAATCCCCCCAGTCGGGTTTGAGCCATCTGCACAGAATCCACCGATTGGAAATTCTTCAACAATCCTTCTTGCATTGATGTACATGTGACCTCCATTCTCTCTGCCAACATAGATCGTTCCCAAGCATCATACCATGTGAGTGCTTTATCGGTCAAGAACCCACATGCAAACACGCCTACAGCATGATCCGTGATCTCTATTGAGAACAATTAGAAATATCGATTCATTCTTGAGATCTAACTTTAGACTACCCCCATCATACGTTGCCCCTTGTAAGGCTTGATGTTGTAGGTCTTCTTCATCCAAAGTAGCAATGTGGCTTCATCGTTGATAGGGTCGTCGGCAAAAGTGCCTCTCCAAGTACTTTAGTTGCAAGTACTTGGTTTTGAGACAACTCTTCTTCTTGCATGGCTTGATTGTTCCTGAGGATCTGCATTTGACTTTGTAATGTCTCCATAGTCATTTTAGTCTCTCAAAATTCATTCAACATCCCTTGCATTCCTTGCACCATCTCTTGCAATTGCGGATCCATGGTTCCTGCAACACTCAATTGCTAATGTCTACTTTAATACAGAGTCAATATGATCACTCTGGAAGGTGCAAAAACTATTGGAACTACCATTGGGACCTTAGAAGCTATCACTCATTGATAATACTCCTTGCCAAAATTTCTAACCACAAAATCTCTAAACATCACTTTTGGTCTCACTACATAATGGATTTCTACTTGAGTGTTGAAAGGGAGAGGATTTGAGACATTCACATCCATATCATCATAGTAGAATGTAGATTGTAAAATCCCACTCTCTATCATAAATCACCATAGGTTGAATCATCGGGTTTGGTGAGTTCATCACCTTGTCCCTGAATTTTGCACCAAAGTGATAAACTAGCAATACCCTCATTTGCTCAGGCTTGATGTACATAACCTTGATGTGGAATGGATTCAGGAATAGAAAGCTAGGTGCGAGAAATTGTCCTCTTGGTGCATCCATCCCGTCTGCTCTCTAAAGTTATTCCTAAGTCTAGCAATTACTCTAAGTTCTCCACCTCAAATTACTCAGTTTTAGTAGTTTGTGCTCTTCCAAGAGGGGTGATCCACTCTCTTGGACTAAGACACTCGCTCTGATACCATTGTAATACTCTGAGGACAAGAGAAGAGAGAGAAACACAAATTACACACTCAATATTTGGTTCCTACTCTATTAGTAGAAGTCCCCTTTTGGTGATACCTCTTTCTGATCTGTTTAGTCCATCATGTGTAACATTCTTCTAGATGTTACCAAACCAATTCTCACCTTTGAATCATATGTCTAGCTATTGGTTCTAAGGTTCTCAAGTCTATTTTGGTTTCTGCTCTATTTGTTGAAGTACTCTTTTGGTGATTCTTCTATTTGATCTATTTTGACAATCATGTATAATATCATTCTAGATGTTACTAAACCAAATTTCACATCTAGATCATATGGCTAGCGCTTGGTATTACAAGAGGGGAATCAAAGTGAAAAGAGGCAAAGTGGTGGAAATCTTGAGCACACCCCTTGAGATTTCCAAGTGGGGATTAAATTGTCAAACTGACTACATCAAGAAAAGGAAGATGGACTTTTTTTTGTAGGGTTGGGGTCTCATGAATGGAGCCTTGTTATAATAAATTTGCAATAACACCAAGAATTTGAGTGTGAATTCATTACAAGGATGTTCCACAATGTGGACAAAGGATTCACTAGTAGGGGGTGTTAGGCATGGATTGCTCCCTATTTAGGGAAATTCATACCAATACCTTACAAAGCCATCCCAAAAAATGATAACACCAAGAATCTGAGTGGGAAGTCATTACAAGGATGTTCCACAATGTGGAAAAAGGATTCACTAGCAAGGAGTGTTAGGCATGGATTGCTCCCCATTTGGGGAAATTCATATCAAATCCCTACATAGCCATCCCAAAAAATGATTAAAGTAGAGAATCTATGGCTCATTTGTTGGGGGTAGAATCCATAATTGGGTATAAGATTGAAGACATGAAGGACCCCACTCAACACACAATCATCAAAATGATAATGAGGTTGTTTTGTCAAAACAAACAAACAATGTAAACCAAAAGCAAGCTATCTTTTTCTATCTTGTACATGAGTAGAAGCAAGTTAGTCAGGCCAAGATGTTTGTGAGCAAGTCATCAAGCTGTTGGAGGATGTGATGGAAGGTTTTGCCACTATCATGGCACTACTTCATTTTTCTTTTCTACAATGGTTTGAACCTATTGACAAACAAGGAGAAGGAGAAGTTCTTATCTCACATGCATCATCCAACTTACTTCAATGGAGACCTCAACTTGCCAAAGGAGATCACTAAATACCACAAGGTGCACAAAGATATGCCAAAACCATGAAGTTTGTGCAAGTAGTAGAGACATATAACTTCATTACAATTTGACAAAAGACTCTAGTAGCATGTGCAAAAGTTCAAGCTTCCAAGAAACAAAAATGACCTCAAGAGCTTGAATCTTTATCAAAGGCTAGTGGGAGTAAAACCATGTTGTTCAAGTTTTCAAAGATGCTCAAAGCGCAAAGTCAAGGAGTGAGGAGTCCTTCACATAAAATTCATCTCCCATAGTGGACAAAGGAGGGAAAGGACCAAACAATGAGGCACAATCATCACCCCCACTTAAATAAAAAAATGCTTCCAATTGACAAGGGCAAGAAGTTAATTGTAAAATCTGTCCAATTGTGACTTCACTTTGATCCCTAATGAGAGAGAAGATTTGTGCTAAAAAAATAAATAGAAGTAAAAAGAAACTTTCTTGGTGGCAGATGTTGTCAAGTGCACTAACAAAAATGAGGCGGAGACATCCCACCAAAGTCCAATAAAACTCAAGAGATAAACCTTATTGTCCTTAGTATGTGAAGACAAGCAAATAGAGATGATATCATTTCCAATGCCCCGCCTCCAACTAACAATAACAAGGTGTTAGGAACAAGGAAGAGGCCCTAGCTCACAAAGCAAAGGAGACAACTATTTTGGGCCATGATGAGAACCTATGCCCAAAACAAAGAAGGCATTATGAACATAACTAGGCAAGGATGGCAAGTCTCTACCTTGGCTAATTGTGGCCTACACTATTCATACCATGACCTTGAAAATGGAAGAAATTTTTCCATATACTCAAAGTCGGATCTGAAGATAAAGCAACCGATAATCCTCATCTGCCATTTACATCACTTAGTCCAAAGCAAGACAAATGAGAAGGACAAGGAAAGTGAGGAATGCCTGGAGGAGTTCCAAAAGGAGGAACTAGAATTGTAGGAGGAGTATTAAAAGCTGATCTGAGGCTTCAAGAAGGAGGTTGATGACTATAGCTTATAGGTCTTCCACCAAAGAACTCATTAAGAGAAGGAGATACAAATTGGGAAGAAAAACTTGCAATGTTATGAAGCAAGCTAGAAATGGACCATGTGCAAGCAAAGGTAGTGGAGACCAAATATGACAACCTAAAGAGTAGCTAACTAACCTCTACATCTCCAACCTATCTACCAACCTCAAATAGGAGAAGGTGTTGAAGCAAGACAAGCAGATTTATAAGAAGATGACTGAAAAATCAAGTGTCAAACAAACCAATATGGACAACAAACAATTAAGACTACTCATGACTATTAGTCATAGAACCACCTAACTATTAAGCTAATTGGAGTGCATGGCCAATGAGACCTCCTAACAAAAAAAGGTGAAGTATTTGTGCACTCAAATTGAGCATCAAAGAAGAAAGCATACTTGAACAAGCAACTCAAAACCATTCTCTATGGAACTACGGAGCCACACTTATGCCAATTTTGAGGAGACCCAGACCAAATTTGAACAAGTCATGGAAGGCTATTTGAAAAGAGCTCTTGGACCTTGCTCACATTTCCAAGGGAGATGAGAGTTCAGCCCAAGTGCCATTGCCCCTCTTGCCAAATAATAATGATTGGAACCTTGTCTTACAAAGATAGTCATGATCATTTTTGTTGTCTAACAATAAGACATTATTTTGTACATATTTTCAAAATCTTTGTTTTTGTAGCCTTAGGAAGTTTCAAGATGTATGTAATTTGTAAATAAGTACCAAGGCTAGAATGATACATAATATTAGTATGTTAGAGGTACAAAACCCCTAATAGGGTTGATTATGGTAGTGGCTACCTACTATTAGGTTTAGGGTTTAGGATAAGATATGATCAAGATTGAGCAATTTAGATGTACATAAGAAATTCCCATCCATTATAGCAATTGAATCTTTCCTCAGCCAAATAGGAAATTTATAAAAGGCTTAGGCCTGATGTCCACTAGGTCCATTCAATGCATTTTTCTTTTGCAAGTACATACAAAGTTTATACCATCAAGACTCATGAGTTGGTGTATGTGTAGTAGTCTACTCTCTATATGAATGATTGCATGCTGAACTGATTAAGGAGTTGATGAATCTTGGGGTACAAACCCAAGCACTAGAGTGCAATGGTGCATTTGTGTGGAACTATAATATAACTCTCTAGGAGTTTGGCCAGATTCAAGAACAATACGGAAACAAGTCTCCATGGCCTCGACGTCTCATCAAGTAACACTCTCAGATAAGATTGAGTAACACAAATTTTTTTTTGACTCCTATTACCTTGTGCCTTATGGGAAGGGTAGAATGTGGTGTTATGGTTGTAGTATTCAGAGTTATGTAAATTCTAAAATCTCTTCTACCAAATTTAGTTTGCAAATTTATCAAACTTCCTTTGTGCAATGTGATAATTGGCTGCATTTCTTATGACTTGTTGCGGGAGTATTGTATGAATCATAGCTCTTATGAACCTTACCATGGTATTTTGATGCTTAGACAGAAAATCAATGAACAAAGAGGCTCCAAAACAAAGTGACCTTTTTACCAAACAAACCAACCCTTCTTAGGAATCTTTTTGATTAGTCCCTTTAGCACATAAGAGAATATATTGCTTAGCATTTCGTTAGTATCACTTGTTTTGGTTACATTAACCTCTTTTAGGAATGATGCTTCCTAATAAATTAATCATGAAATAATAAATTGTCTTCATTGTGGCATATTTGTCTCATTTTAGCCATTTCCAACTCGTATCCTTGAGGGAATGATCTATTTTTTCAAATTATATTATAGTGAGTAGACAATAAGCCACCAAAATTTGATTCCATTGCTGGAGATACACTCCTTGGAGTGTCTAAAAGTGAGATAACACAAGGCCATCCATGTTATCAAGAGACAAATTGCACACAACATATGAGCCTTGTGTGAACAAAGATTCTATTTGAGACACCAACAAAGAGAGAGGGTAGAAAGTTCTACCTCATCTAGAAAAACTTGAGAAAATTTTGATATTCTTGAGAGAAAAATTGATGGCAAGACTGATCTTGTCACACAATGCATTTCTAAAAAAAAAAAGGAATTGGCTCAAGAGCATCAACTACCCATTACATTGTAATACTACTAAGCCCACTATTGCACAATTCCTTTGTATGGCAGTCCTCTTTTACATTGAGACCAATGGGAGAAATTCCCACAAGCATTCCTCCTTGAACCTTCCATGGAGTTTCTCATTGAAGAATTAACAGACATATCAAAAGAAGGAGAAAGTAAGGTCTCTTGTGGCATAAGTCCTAAAAATATCTTCAGACCAATAAATGAACTATTTTGTCACTCCACAATCAAGGCTATGCTCCTTCATAGTCCACTTCCACTTATGCCAAATCATGCTCCGTTTACTCACCAAAACTACAAAAAATTTAAGGGTCAAGACAAGGACTACAACCTTTATAGCTTTTTGTGGGAGTTCAAGACCATTTCAATCACAAATTAAGAAGATGTTGACATCAATTAGCTTTAGATATTCCCAAGTCTACTCTAGAAGAAAGCTCAAAATTGGTATACTCATGTAAGCCGAGACCCCATCAATGTCACTGATTGGCCCACACTTTGAGTACAATTCTTAAATTTTTATGCAAATTGGACTACAAAGCCAATGTATTTGCAACACTTAATAGTCTTGAACAAAAATGCAAGGAGAAGTTGAGGGACTACACAAAAAATTTATAGAGTTTGCTAAGTTGAGTACCTCACAAGGGTGCCACTTTAGGTTACTCATATGCATAGGTAATAGCCTGGTTTTTGGGTGGTTTGCCACTCAACCTTCAAATCTTTGCCAAAGAATGAGAACATGATATGTTAGCAAAAGTACCAAAGTTGGCCAAGTTGTATGAATCTGCATGTAACAATATAGAGTTTATAAAAAAGTTAATCAAGACTAACAAAATAGCAAGTAGGCCAGATTAGCAAGAATTATAAGTATATTCTAGAAGCATCTAGAAAGCTACTTGGTACCTTCCAAGTATTAGGTAATGTGTATGCCAAGTGGTGAATTCTAGGAGGAACCTTCTTGGGAAGCTCCCTGGCTAGCTTTGCTTGCATGCCAAGTAAGTGGCTTCTAGAAGGGAGCTTCTTGAGAAGCTTCTTGGTTAGCTTGGCTTGCACTCTAAGAAAGTGGCTTTTAAGAAGCTTCTTAAGAGCCTTGTATGTTCTCTATAAATACCAAAGCCTAAGCTCATGTTGGGCATTTGAGTTTTCCCTCATTCAAGAGTCCCAATATGATCTTTCACTCTGATCTTCCATCCTCCTATTTCCTCCTCGGTGTTTTATATTGGTATTAGAGCATGAATGGGATAGATGGAATTTATTGACTATCAAATCCATTTCTACAAAACCATTGAGATTTTTGTGTCCATGTACTAACCAAGCATCATTTCATGTAGTTCATCATCTCATGCTTTGGGTGAAATTTTCTGAATGTGATCACCTTGTCCAATGAACCCTTAGTACTTTTGATTGTAACTTATGAGGAATGGTGGATGTGTTGCATCTATTTGTTAACGTAGATAAATTGTAGGTTGTAGCCATGGCGGCAATGCCCAAAGTTATCACTGCCATGCAATAACAAATCAAACACCTTACTAAATTTTTGGAAGAATGAGATTATCAACAACAAGAGTATGTAGAGAGAGAATAATTTCAAGAAGGAGAAGAGAAAATATGATTTCCAAAGCCTAAGGTATTTGAAGGCAAGAACCTCCTAAACATAGTGAAGATTGTTTTTCATTGTGAATGATATTTTGAAGCTACAAATCTTCAAGATAAATAGAGATAAATTCTCTTGGCTTCAAGCCAATTTGATGGAATGGCAAAGCTATGGTAGTGATTCCAAGTGGAGCAAGTTGAATGGCAGTTTGTTGCACCAATCTTGAGATGGGAAGAATTCAAAAGTGCAATAATTGGGTGATTCCAAGCTATAAATGCCAAACAAGCCGCATGAGATAAGTTAGTAGAATTGAAGCAGATTGGTTCTATAAGAAGCTACATCACTCAATTCCAAAACACCATAATGAAAATTCTAGATATATTAGAAGATGAAGCTTTGGATAAATTTGTGAGGGGCTTGAAGTCATGAACCAAATTGGAAGTGACCATGTGAGAGCCGAGAGACTTAGAGGAAGCCATGCAATTGGTTGAGTGGTTTGATTCCTTGGTTGGGAAAACTTGGTCTTGACCTCAACCTTCAGCAAACTTGCCCACACACTACATATGAGCAGAGGAGCCGACATCAATGGAGCTCAATGTTATTCAATAGAAACCACTTGGCCTTATAGATAAAGAAAGATTATGACAAAATAGTGGTTGCTTTAATTATCACCAAATTGTGCATCACATTACTCAAGAATGGATGACCTTTACAAATAGCCCAAATGAAGTTTGTGGAGCATGATCATCAAGGAAACAAGGAATTCTAGTAGGAGAACTCAAGCAACCAGCTATGAACTTGATTAGTTCTAATGGGATTGAAGACTTGGCCTATGAAAGTTTGCTTCACTTGTAAGATATGATATCTGATTGTGATTGTAAGATTTTGGTTGATTTTGGGTGTTCAAAAAATTGCCTATCCATACAATTAGCAAAGGAATTAAGTATTCCAATCAAGCCAATAATTGAAAGTAGATTGATGATGGCGGATGGTAGAAAGGGTTTTGCATTCTATACCTCATATCTTGCTACATTTAAGATTGGGAAGAAGTTTTTGGAGATATAAGGTTTGTAGTGGCACCTCCACACTATTATGTCATTCTAGGTTTGCCTTGGCTTGAATGTCATAAGGTTCTATTTGATTGGACCCAACAATAAGTTCAAGTACAACACCAAGGTAAGAAATACCATTTAGGTTGTCTAGCATCTTTGAGTAAGACACCTAAGAATAATCAGTCCCAAGATGGGAAGTTTTGTCACTAAAGTTGCCATAGAGCAAGCTTTGGAGGAAGATAAGCCTATTTTTGTGGTGTGGATCAAGCCAATTATGCATGGAGAATCTAAGAGGGCCAAAAGCCTTATCAAGCAATGGTTGATTTAATAATTTAGGATTTTGCAAATACATTTTTGGATGATTTGCCAAAGGGATTACACTCCAATTGTGGTATGCCCTTCAAGATTGAATTATTGCCAAGAAGTACTCTAGTGAGTAGACCAATCTATTAGCTCTCACCAAAGGGGTTGGATGAGCTTTGAATAACATTGATAGAGTTATTGGAGAAGGATTTCATATGACATCGTACATCTCCTTGGGGAGCACCAATACTATTTGTTCCAAAGAAGGATGGAGGACTTCATTTTTTTATTGATTACCACAGCATCAATAAAAAAATTGTGAAAAATGCATATCCCTTGCGTCAAATTGATGACTTGTGTGGTACACATTTTTTTTATGAGTTTTAAAGAAGAAGTGTATTGTTGAAGCTCAATTGAAGCCAGATGGAGAAGAAAAGAGAAGAATCATGTGTTCTCTTCTAATCCAAGGAAGTTAAATTTGGGTCAAAGAAAGAAGTACTTGGATCTGACTTATAGGGTGGTAGATCTAAAATAAGATACTTTGCATCAAAGGGATCAACCAATTTAAAGAAACTATAGTCACTTTCCTTTGGGCCAAAAAAAACATGCATAATCTATGAGTGTCAATGGAAGATTGACTAAAGAATGATTGTGCAACGGAACATTATAAGATTAAGACTTCATCAAGGAAGTTCTAAAATGTCAAGAAAATATCTTTTGCCTTTTAATAATTGTCTTGAAGTAAGAATCTTGGGCCTAGGCAACGGTTTGATCTTTCCAAGATCAAGGGTTAGAAAGCATACTATGCAAACAAAGGGTAGTAGGCATATTTGCTCACTTGTGGTTAAGAATCTTGCAATTTGGAGACTAGATGTAGTGGCAAGGATCAAAATCTTGAGTAGACTTTGGATCACTTTTATGGCTAGAATTTGAACTTAAGTTTTCCAAGTTTCATGGCAAAAATAATTACTAATAACTACAAAGATGGTCCCAAGATAGAGGAGAAGAGAGGAAATCTAGCTCAATGGACTGAGGCAGATTGGAGATAAGTCTTGGGAAGAGAAGCTAGAGATGTATGAGAAGTCACCTTCTATTGGAAGTGTGATTTGTCAAAAGAGACTGCAAAGGTAAGGAGTTCCTTTAGTGCTCCTTGCACTAAGAATAGGTACAAGGTGGATATTTATAAAGACTTGATAAGGTGAGATATTGATGGGGCTTTATTGGAAATGTTTAAGCCAAAGCAAACCACATATGTAACAAAGCAATAGATATTCTTCCACCAAATTTTTGCAAGAGAAAAGGTGAATTGGGCAAAGTGCTTTCACAAGAGAGTGGGGCTAATGATCAAGAATTAGAGAATGAATATGCGACTCCACAACTTCATGCCCTTTGCAGCTAATTTCTATTTGGGATTGAACTTACTTAGCTTGGAGGAGAAGGAGAAGATGGTATCGCACTTTCACCTAGATCTACATCAAGATGCAGATAAGGACAAGCAATACTATATAAGGCAAATCCAAGGAGGTGGTATCACCAGTTTAGCCATGAAAGACTAGGAGATTGAACCCAAGGTGAGAAATGGCGGTATTGTCAAGAAAATAATCCACGCATACCATTGGTGCCATTTGGTGTGAGTCTTTTCTTTTATGTTATAGCGAACTTGACATTTTTTTATGTTATTGTGTTTTAGGAGTCATTTCATGTTACCTTGTCTTGGGAGTAATTTTTATGTTATGGTGAAGCCGGAAGTTGTTTTGTGTTCCTGTAAGCTCAAGTGTTTTCTCTTATATTACATAAGCTTGGGATTTTCTCTTATGTTACATAAGCTCAGGATTTTTTCTTACCTTACATAAGCTTGGGATTTCTCTTGTGTTACATAAGCTCAAGAGTTTCTTTTATGTTACATGAGCTTGGAAATTTTGTGTGTTACAAAAGCTTGAGACTTCTTTGTATGTTCCATAAGCTCAAGACCTTTTGTTTTTGTTACTTGGGTCTCAAGAGTATTTTATTTAGTGGTAGCAGCAAGGAGTTTTAGCTTCAAGAGAGTTACTTGAGAGAACGGAGTTTTGTTGCTTTGAGAGGAAGCGTGAACATGACAAGAGGAGGTTGATAGGGTTTTTACCGAAGGAAGGGCTTTGGCCAAGAGAAAAAGAAAATTCAAGAAGGGGAGTTTTTGGGCTAGATAGGAGGTTTGGGATTTTTCTTGAAGGGTGAGCTTGTGTGCTGTAGGGAAGATCCTTTGAGAGAAAAGACCAGCTTGGGAAGAAGGGGATTTTTGAATGTGAAGAGTTGGCCGCAAAGGGTTTTGTGCAGGAGCTTGGACAAAAGGGGATTTTTGAAAGTGAAGAGCTGGCTGTGAAGCATTTTGTGGCTGTGTGAGGAGAAATTTTGAAGGGAAAAAGGTTTTGGTGATTGGTGACAAGAGGGATAGACATTTCAAAGTGATAGGGCTTGTGCAGGACAGCCGCTGGATAGAGATTCTTGAAATGTGAAGGTCTGGCCAGGGCAGAGGGAAAGAGAAAGAAGTTGTCCAGGAAACTTGAAGTGAAGTGCTTGTGCAGGAGCAGCTAAGAAGAAATTTTGAAGAGAAGAGTCTGGCCAGGATAGAGGGAGAGAGAAGAGAGGGTTGTGTAGGAAACTCAAGAGACAAGGCTTGTACAAGGCAGCAACAGAGGAAGAGAAGACAATTTGAAGTTGAAGTTGCTTGGACAGAAAGGAGCTTAGACCTTGATTGTGACAAGAGGAAGAGAGGAATTTTTGCAGCTGAGTTTGCCTTGAACAAAGATAGAAGAACAGAGAAATTTTGCAGTTGAGTTGGCACCAAATAGAGATAGAGAATTTCAAAGTTGGCTATTGACAAGGGCAGAGGTGAACGCATCAAGAGCCAAACGGGATTGCTGGTGTATGAGACTTCTCTGAGTAGTGGTTTGGCAAATAGGAAGTTTGTGTTGTGAAATATTGCTCAAAGTTTTGTTCTGCTTGGTTACATGTTTTATTGCTTGAATGGTTGTAGAAGCTTAGAGGTGGTCATTGTGTGCTCTGAGACAGTTGGGGTTTTCCAAAAGTGTTTATAAATTGCAAGACTTGTCATTGTGATGAATATTTGTTGTCTAAATGATTGAGTCCGCCCATCAAATTCCAATAAGAGTGTTAGTGAAATAAGAGAACTCCACTTTTGGATCTCCTAGACCAGCTCATGCAATTTGGATCAAATTGCTGATCCGGTTGCACAGACCTGAGCTAGCCACACAAATCAAGACCATTCTGTAAACCCCACCAGACCAGACCAGTGCTACAAATCCACCAAGCTAGACAATACTAAACCCAAGAATAATAGACCAAGAACAATAGCTAATAGCACATGAAGGACAATGATAATCCGAGAAGCTAACCCAAAAAACCGTTGATAAAGGTCCACACCCAAGAACAACCATAGAAAAATTGCCTAGCAAAAGGGCTGTTATCATCAGGTCAAAGAACAAAGCCAATGTTGGGAAAGCTTCCAAGTCATTGACAAAGAAGACAACCTAAGCGCAAGCAGCCATGTGCTTGGTGCATTCTCAAGAGCTTATGATCCCCGCGATGGCGGTAGTGGACCTATCATCAGTAGAAGGAGAAGAAGAAGAAAACCAATACCTAGAGTTGCCCAAAGTGGATATCCTAGAGGAGAGAGAAGAGGAGCTAGTATGGGTGTTTCCAAGAGGAGCAAGATGGAAGAGAAGTCTAGAACTCACAATTGCAAGGACGAGTAGAGCCAAGGAAGAAGAAGAAAGCTTGGAAGGAGTCAATTTGAAGAGAAGAAGACTGGACTTTGGGGTAAGGTACAAGAAAAAGAATCACCTACCAAAGCTAAAGATAGAGAAGAGGACAAGGAAGAGTAAAGAGGAGTAAGTTATCTATCAAAAATTGTGTATGTGTTATTGTTGGAGTTACAAACAAAGAGGAAGGAGACACAACAAGATCATCCCAAAGTAAAGGATGTGTTGCATGTAGTGAAGTACCTAAGTGCAAAAGTCTTAAAGTTGAAGGAGAAATTAACCAAAGGAGAGGAGGAAGCTGAAGTCATTTGGGTGGATGCAGTACTTAAGAGGAAAAAATTTGAGAATTTGCAAGAGCATTTTGTGAAGCATGATGGTGATCTTGAAAGAAAAGCTGAAGAATTGAAGGACCAGAAAGCAACATTCAAGTTGAAGGGAGAATTCAATAAAGTGCAACTCAATGCAATGCACTCAAAAGCCATTGTAGTGGTGAGGGAGCAAGAGTTGGAGTAACTGAGGTTGGTTGTAGCAAAGAAGGATTGGGCCTAGAAACACGGATTATTGAGTAGAGATTTGGAAGAAGAAAGGTTGAGAGGTTTGATCAGAAATGCAGATGCTCAGCTTATTCACTATGCCAAAGAGAAGGAAGCATTGAAGGTAAATTTTGAAGAAGAGTTCAAGATGTACCAAAATGAATTGGAAGCAAATAGAAATTGGGAGGAGTTAGTTTTGGAGAAGACATTAAGATTAGTAGGAGAGATTGTTGGGAGGATGAAGGCAATTTTGAGTTCTAAAGTTGAGGTAAAGTTGGAGAAGTCAAGATTGCATGAGTTGAAGTTGCTTGTGCAGAAAATAAGAAAGAGGAAGGCAAAGAACACATAATTGAATAATATTTTGATTGCCTGAGAGAGAGAGAGAGAAGATAGGAAGATGGAAAAAGTAGGATACAATGTCTATATCAGATGAGACTTAGTTAGATCCATATTAGATGAACTTCATAATATTGTGAAGTAGAAACTAGATGTGAAGTAGTTGATGTAGGAATGCAAGTGCCTTTAGGTGAATTACCTAAGTCCACTAAAGTAGTCAGAGTAGAGAAGGAGAATGTAGTTAGTATATTGTTGATTCTAGTATAAGTGCAAACTAAAGATAGGATAAGAATAGAAGAAGAAATAGAATTCATAGATGAACCTGAAGTGCAAGAGGTGCTTGTAGGTAGCTTGGATGTAGAAGCCAAAGTAAAAGTGAACATTGGATCAGAGTAGGAGTAATGGTTTTGAGATTTGAAGAGGCAGATGTGAAGAAGTGGAGTGACACTTTGGATCTATGGATTTTTAAGTAGCAGTTGAAATAGTTTAGGCAGTTTTGAATTTATTGAATGCTCTATCTATTTAAAGGAGGCATTCATAATCTTGTATTTTATTCAATATTCATAGTTTTGAAGTTGAGTAAAGCAACGTGCTGTAACTCAATGCTCATTGTTTCAATTTAATTTTGAGTATCAATCTTGTGTGTGCATTTATGAGTGTCAAGAGAAGTTTGAATTGCAATTAGTAAGTGTTAGATGTTGGATTTTGTAGCGCTAATGTTTAGTCTACATGTTTGATCTTAAGTGGATAGAAATTGAAGTGATGCCTTGAAAAATTTATGAGGAATCATAGTTTTGGTAGTATTTTGCATTTGTGATCATAGTGAGGGATTGATGCAAAGCAGGTTTGATTGAGGAAGTTGTGCTTTCAATGGAAGGATGGAACATAATTTTAAGGCAAAGTTGTTTCATGGTTAAGTAGCCATCTTTAGGAGAATTGAATCATCACAATCAACATCAATTTGGAAAGGATGTGAAGAATTGTGATTATGGGTGTTGTTTACTTGTGACAAGTTTGTAAGTTGAGCACTTATTACTCTCTTTTGGGTGTGGTTCTCTACCCAAGAGATTAAAGATGCAACCAAGAAGAAATATTTGTTACCTTTACTTCATATTTGACCACTCTTGACCAGTATCTATGTGGGAACGAATGATTACTTACTGATTATCACAAAAGTGATACTTGTTGGGTTGTCACAACTTGCTTGATCAATTGAGTGGAACATGATACTTCTCTAAGTTGGATCTCTGAAGTGGCTATTGGCAGATTCTCATTGATAGGGAGGATGTGCAAAAAACTATCGTTTACACAAGGTATGGGCATTTTGAATGGAGAGTTCTACCTTTTAGGCTACCCAATGCTCCAACAATCTTCATGGATCAAATGCATTAGGTGTTGGATGGGCTATTGGATTGATATGTGGTGGTGTTCTTGGATGATATTTTAATCTTTAGAAAGATGGGGGCAAAACATGAAAATCACATATGAGAAGTCCTAAGACAATGACATCAATGGAAGTTCTATTGCAAGAAGTGAAAGTGTGCTCCTTGGCAGAAGGAAGTTACCTTCTTGGATCATAAGATCTCATCCAAGGAGATCAAGATGGAAGAGGAGAAAATCAAGGCCATTAAGGATTGGCTACTCCAAAAGATGCTACAAAAGTGCAATCATTTAATGAATTGGTAAGGTTTTACTGATGATTCATCCACTATTATGCTCATGGGTGGCCATACTATTGACTAATCTCTTGGAGAAGACCTCAAGCTTTTAGTGGACCACCAAGCACAAAGAAGCATTCAAGAGCTAAAACCTATGGTGTCTTCAAGACCCATTCTTCAACCATAGGATCCTCAACTACCTTGTGTGGTTGATTTTGATGCTTCTAAATTTACCATTGGAGTTGTGTTATAACAAGAATTTCTAGATGGGTTACATCCCATTACCTTTGTGTCTCATTGACTAAACATCTTAGAAAGGAATTAATATGTTCAAGATCAAAAACAAATAGTAGTAGTATATGCCACCAAGGTATGGAGGCATTATCTATTGGAGAAACAAGTGATCATATGAATCGATTACAAACCCATATTGCAAACATTGCATTTGGAACATGAAGAGTTGATATCATTGATGGGAGGAACAACTATAGTTGTTTGATATCAAACTTGAATACAAACCTAGTAGGTTCCATGTGATCCCAATGCCCTATCACAATGACCTGATTTGAAGTCTCTTCCCTCTCATCACGGCGGCAATTATGATAATATGGATCGACTTGAAAGTCCAAATCAAGTTTAGGATAACTTTAAAACAAGACCCATTTTCTAAGATGATATAAGGTCATCTTGTAGCACACAACAAGGAATACAACAACTTCTCTATCAAGGAAGGCCTTCTATTTTATGAGAACCGGATCTATGTTCCAACCAAGGATGATCTACAACTTGTGTGCCTTCAAGAATCCCATGACTTACTAATCATTGGTCACATGGGTGTGGCCAAGACCTTGGGTACCACACAACGCCAATGGTGGTAGTCCAACATGGCACAAGATGTTTTAGAGTTTTTCTGATCTTGTGAGAGCTACTAACGCAACAAGGCAAACAACCAAAAACCAAATGGCCTCCTTCAACCACTTCCTATCCCATCTGCTTGATGGGAACACATGAACTTAGATCTCATCACCTCCTTACGCAAGACAAAGCAAGGTCACACAACAATCATAGTGGTTTTGTATAAGCTTAGTAAGCAAATCCATTTAGCACCAACCTTTGATATAGTGGATGATCTAATATTGACCTAGATCTACTTCAATAATGTCTTCAAGCATCATGGGATACCTTGTATACTCATCTTTGATTGTGATCCTTGATTCACTAGAAAATTTTGGCAAACACTCTTCCAAATACTTGGCACCAAGCTTGCTTTGTCCATGGCCTATCATCCTCAAACTGATGGAAAAACCAAATATACAAATTAAACCTTGGAGATATGCTTTGTGCTTTTGTCAACATTCACCATACCAATTGGGATGAATGTCTTGCAGTTATTGAGTTTGCTTCCAATAATTCCAAATAGGCAAGCACTGGATTCTCTCCCTTCTTCCTTTATTTTGGCCACTACCAACTTGTTCCAAATTCCCTTCTTTCTCCTTCTCCATCTCATGTCTCTCATACTTCCACCTTCTTGACCACAATATCCTAATCCCTATAGCAAGCCAAATCTCATCTCCTTGTTGCTCAGAATCATCAAAAACAAAACACAAACCAACATCATTGTGATCTTACCTTTCAACTTGCTGATAAGTTCAGGCTTTGTTATCATAACCTACCCTTTCCCCTTGATACCCAAGTTTATAAACTTGCTCCTAATTAGATAGGTCCATTTGTTGTCACCCAAATCATTTCTCCTGTTGCTTATCAACTTGCCTTGCCTTGTCATGTGTGCATCCACCTTGTCTTTCATATTTCCAAGTTAAAATCCTTTGTTTCTAATCCATCTTCCTTTTCTTCTTGTGTCCAACCCCCTCTTCCTCCCATCTCTATCAACAATCATGAGGAGTATGAAGTTGATTGTATCCTGCATGTTGCCATATTCATCATGGTTGCCAACAATATATAGAGTACAAAGTCCTTTGGAAAGGGCATCCCCTTCATGATGCCACTTGAGAGCTTCTTTCTCACCTCCAAAATGCACAAATGGCCATCTAGGAGTTTGAAGCTTTAGCCTCAAATCTTGAAACTTCTCAAGAGCCTTGTTCATTTTAGAGCATTTAGAGTTTTCCCTCATTCAAGAGTCCCAATGTGATTTTTTACTTTGAACTTCTATTCTCATATTTCTCTCCTTAGTCTTTTACACTGTCCATCTACACCTACCTAAGAAAATGGTTTGTGGACAAAGTGTAAGAAAGTGAAGAAGGGTTCAAACAAAGAGTGCGGTCATCCAGGTCGGACACGTCTCGTTCAATCTCTTTATCTAAATCTTTGTCCTTATAGGATGAAAGGGACCAATGAAAGGAGTGGAAAGGGCACCATTTCCAATAAATAGGAGCTATTCTAAGGTATTAGCATAGTTGGGCACAAATTTGGAACAATTCATCAAGGAGATGTTTTATTTCTAGGTCCAATTGGTTTGGAGAAAGGAAAGATGTAAAGTTCTTTCATATGCTCAACCTAATATTTGGTTGTATGACCTATTGAAAGACTAGCCATGCCAACATGGAGTGCATGAGTAACCACCCTTCCATGTTAGTACACCAAGTAGAGTGGTTTCCGACATAGGATGAACAGGCATACTATGGTGTAGGGAGGACCAAGCTATCATGATACAAAACATTCCCTTGAAAATGCGAGTAAACTTAGCTTATGCTATCTTTTTTTTTGCACCACAAGAGTATATTCTTGATATGTCCCAACAAAGGATGATGCCTCCAAGGCAAGAAAATCCACCAAGTTTGTATTATAATTGTTGAAGCCAAGGACATTGGGCCTCCAATTGCCCCATACCTCACAAGCCAATACCCTACATCCCATTGTGTGGAGACTACAAAGGGTAGGGGCATATAGAAGCCAATTTCTCCCAACCACCGGTGCCAAACCCACCAGCACAAAATGTGAATGTGCTTCCCAAATCAGGTCACAATACCCCAATACACCATGTTACTTTTGAAGATCCTAAAGAAGGAGACTTGCACTTGCTAGACAAGAAGTGTTGGCCCAACTTGGAAGTTAATCATGTAGATACCTGGTCTCATCACAAAGAAGCCATTACCACCACAACTAGTTCCAAAACCAATTAGTCATCCAAACCAAATAGAAGCAAGGACACCCTCATAAATTCTTTCCAAAAAAGAGTTGAAGTTGCTAGCCAAGATCAAGTGAAGAGAGAGTTGGAGGTGTATGAAATAGATGGTAAACCCAATGTGAAAAAATATAGATGTTTGTACACATACCAAAAATTGAAGATAGGATACCCATGGCACCTACCCCAAGCTACCCTCCTAATATCCGGGTGGAAGTGAAAACTTCCTCACCAAGAAACTCCAATGGAATCCACACATCAACACCAATAGAAACAATTTCCCAACAAAGATTGATATTCCATGCAATGATGGAGAAATACCCATGAACCCTAAACCCCCAATCATTTCCTAGTTTTTCTTCTTCCCCTTGCTACGACTTAATCCCCAAATGAAACAAAGATGTTAGTTGCTACAAAGATAATCAATGATTTGTCATCTTGAAACTTGGATACCCTAAAACAATGTCCTACATACAAAACATGCACCAGAGGTAAAATGATGCAAGGTAGGCTCATTGCTAGGGATAATGCAATATGATATCATTGCCGATTTGGGGTCCTACCAATTTAGGGCCTCAAAGGTAGATAAGACATTCAAACAATTATGGGAGGACAATAAGCTATACAAAAAATAGCTAGCCTTAGTCCTTCAATGAGTACAATAGAGGCAAAAATCCAACCTCCTTGCCATCTACAAGATAAAACTAGAGGATTTGTGCTCCTTGGAAGTGGAAATAGAAATCAATGGTTGTATAATCTTCTTAGTGGCTATTGATTTGGGATCAGGTGTTAATGTCATGATGGAGGAGATGGCACACAACTTAGGTTGTATGACCTTCAAGCCCACCTCATACATACTATGGTTTGCTGACCAAACAGGATGGTGACCCTTGGGAATGTTGACCAATGTACCCATTACTATGCACAAAGTAACCTTCTAGCTTGACTACATCATCCTCCATCTGATGGCAAAGACATATTACCTTGTACTCATAGGTTGGTCTTGGCTGTATGGAGCTCAAGTGGAAGTTGATTGGCACCAGCACAAGATGAAGTCTTAGGACAACAATTCAAAGCAACCACAATTGGTGACGATATGTTGGAAAAAGTTCCTTGACCCTTTCCCAAGAGGAAGAGTATATTGATAAATCAACAAATGATGGTTTGGAAACCTCCAGCAAAATTGTTGTCAACTACTTGGAATGCTACAAAATTGACAAAAAAAAGGCAAGATCACTCCATTAGAATGTTTTGACAATAATTTAGTATTGTTGGGAGTGAGCCTTGTGAGTCACATGGAAGGCATGATGAACCTTGATGAGTATTAAGACGTGGTTATTGCCAAAGGCAAATCGTTGAAAATTTCCAAATTTGTAAGTTGAAGCAAATAAAAAACATAGGCTGTTTTATTTGTGGAGTTTTAAGACATATTTGCTTGGAAGATCATGTAGATTCTTGTCATTTCTTGGCAATTTGGTGAGCATAAGATTTATTTGGAAGAAGGGACAATGTCTATTCAACAACAACAATATTGTAATACCAAGAGCTAGCCATATGATCTAGATGTGAAATTTGGTTTGGTAACATCTGGAATGATGTTATACATGATGGTCAAAATAGATCAGATAGAAGTATCATCAGAAGAGTACTTCTACTAATAGTGAAAAAACCAAAATAGACTTGAAAACTTTAGAACCAATAGCTAGACATATGATTTAAAGGTGAGAATTGGTTTGGTAACATCTGGAAGGATGTTACACAAGATGGACTAAACAATTTAAAAATTGGTATCACCAAAAGGGGACTTCTACTAATAGAGTAGGAACCAAAATATGCCTGAAATCTTTGAAGGCAATTTTGGAGGCCTAAACGGATGAATTAGGCCTCAAAAATACACTTATCGCTCCCCCAATGAAGAAAGGTTGGCCTTCCTCCCCCTTGCTTTGTCTCATTGAGAGCTTTCCAATGCTACCTCACCTACGTGATTCTCTAAAAGATTTTCTAAAAGATTCCCTCCAGAGCTTGTTTGACCAACCAGATAGGACCAGGACCAACATGTCACCCATCCAAGTAAGTAATCCAAGGAGGAGCTTGCTGAAATGTCACCTATCTGTGTGCCTAATCCTATGGTGGAGCTTCCTTGGAGGAGATCCTCTTTGTCTATATAATAAAGAGAAAGTGCTCCTTTGGAGCATCATATGATTGAGTGTGAAATCTGTGTTTTTTCTCTTTGCTTATCCTTGGAGTATTAAAAATATAGTCTTAACCCAAAGTACTTGTTCTTTGTGAAAGACAACATCAACAAGTACACGTAGGATGGGATTATTTTTTCTATACTCAACAACAAATATGTATCCTTATTGTGGTGGTACCAAAGAAGATGATGGGTAAGATTTGGGTATGCCAAGGCTTCCAAAAGTTCAATTCTACAACAAAGAAAGATCATCACTTGGTGCACTTCACCAAAACTATCGTGGACCAAGTAGGTGGGCATGAATGTTACAACTTCCTAGACACATTTTTAGGATACAATCAGGTTAGCATCAAAGAAGAAGACATGAACAAGAACACTTTTACCACTATTGGGGCACTTATGCCTACAACAATATGCCATTTGTTTTGTGCAATGCTCACACAACCTTCCAATGCATGAGGATTGCCATCTGTAAAGACTACTTATAGAAGTTCCCAAAAATTTTCATTGATGATTTTTTTGTCTTTAGTGATCTAAACAAACAAATGTTTTTGGATTCATAGGAATCCTGACTAAATGACATCATTTGAGGGTTTTGTGAAGAACAAACACCTTTTTTTCTTCACAAAACCCTCAAATGATGTCATTTAGTCAAGATTCCTACGAATCCAAAAAATTCTTTTTCATAATGACCAAAGGTATCCTATTAGGGCATTGTATGTTAGGAAGAGGAGTCAAGGTAGATACCAAAAAAGTGAAAATAATTTGAGCCCTCAAAACACCAATAAAACTAAGGTAATTGAGAGCCTTCTTGGATCATGTGGGCTACTACCAAAGGTTCATAGCCAATTATGCAATTTTGGCAGCTCGACTCATAAAATTGCTCAAGAAGGCAAACGAGTACAATTGGACAATGGTTAAACAAGAGACCTTCATACCTCTTAAGGAGAAACTAAAAAAAGCACTAGTGATGGAAGCAATTGTTCTAGGTTTATGTTGACACATCCTCAATGGCCACTAGGGTCATTCTTAGTAAAAAAGATGACAAGAAAAAGGACTACCCAATATACTACACCAATAGGAAACTATCCCAAGCAAAAAAAAAACTATAAAACTATGGAAAAGGAGGCCCTAAGAATAGTATATGCATGTAAAAAGTTTTGCCACTACCTGCTCAACTATAAATTTATCTTCCATATGGATCATTATGCACTTCAATGTTTGGTAAAAAAACTTGACTTGTTTGAGAGAAAGCTAGGTGGATACCACTTTTGCAAGAGTTTACCTACACCATGCAAATACAAAAGGATTCCACCCCAAAAATGCTGATTTCATAGGCATGACTCAAAACAAAAGACCAACAAGAAGTACTTAACAATGATTTCTTTAATGAAGAAATCTTCTAGATTTCAACCAAATGGCCAACAAGGTATGCCCAAGAGTATAGATACCTTCAGATGCTCCAATGTCTTGTGGGGTTGGACCTAGAGCAATGAGCAGTATTTTACCACAAGATGTGTCCTCACCAATTGAAGTCAAAATTTTTGTTTAGACTTGGAGGGGACAAAGTGCTACAAAAATGCCTAGAACCATACAAAGTGGGAAGAGAAATCTTGGCACTCCACCCAAAAGCATCCAAAGGATATTACACACTCAAAAATACCATATAGAAGATTTTGATGATAGGTTATTAGTGGCCTACCATGTATAAAGATGTGCATGCACATATCAAAGCCTACAATGTGTGCTAACAAATAGGAAAACCAACCGCAACCTCACAATAGCTCTTACAACCCATTTTGCCCTTGATGCCTTTGAGAAATGGGAGAAAGATTTTGTTGCTCCAAATCAATCTGCAACTAAGACTACTAGACAACAATACATTCTTGTTTGCTTAGACTATGCTACAAAAATGGTCAAAGTGGAGGCCACAAAATGAGACAATGTTGACATAATGGCCGGGTTCTTCTTTTGGAACATCATCTCTCAATATGGGTGCTTGTTGGAACTTGTGAGTGATTGAAGGATGCACTTCCTTAACAATCTCTTGGAATCCCTCACAAAATCCTTCCAAATCAAGCATTATAAGACCATCCCATATAATCAAAAGGCCAATAGCCTTATAGAAAAAGCTAATGGGTTGTTGTGCAAGATCCTCAACAAGCCACAATCAACCATGCATACAACTAGGACACAAAACTACCAACAACATTATGGGCATATTGTATGGCAGAAAAGATCACCACAAAATAGACTCCCTATTTTCTCACATATAGCACACATCTTGTCCTACCTATAGAGTTTGAATCCTGACTTATAGGATCATCTATAAATATTGCATGTCCAAGGAAGATAGCCAAGAGACCTTGTTATTGCAACTAATATTCATGGAAGAGGAACAATTGCGTTGCACTAGATGACCTCAACCAACAACAAAAACATCAAGAGCTCCATGACAAAAAGATTAGGCACGTCTTTGTAACCATTGGTGATCTTTTACTCCTTTATGATAGCAAGCATTGCCTTTTTCCATAGAAGTTACACCTATGATGGATGGAGCCCTACAAGGTAGATACAATATACAACAATGGATTGTTACAACTATCTGACCTTGATGGTAACATTGTTTTACTAGAGTAACTTATGGCAGGTTTGTAAGGATCATTGGGAATTTTATTTTTTTATCATATTGATGCTCACATTTGAGGAGGATGGTATGTCACAACCCACTTCATTTTGAGCCCAGTTTTTGTTTATTTTTGTTGTTTTCTTCATATAAATAGTCCAATCCAAGCGTTCGGAAGTGCCATTTGCAAGAAGTACTGATTTGTGAATAGTCATAACCCCAAGATATGGAGGTGCAAGGTGCTTGAACAAAATGGGGTCCCACGGCCATCTGACAAGAATAGGACCAGACTCATTTTGTAGTCAGACCTATTTTATTTATGTTCCACATAACTTATGAAGGGGCTTGCCTAACAAAACAAACCACTCCACTATGAGAAAACCCTGATTTCACAAGATATTGTGGGATGATGGAGGCCATGAAAACTTTCCTACAAATACTAATTTCCACTAATTTCTGTCACCATTTGAAGATGGCATGAAAAGACATGCATGCAACCAAAGAACGATTGGTGACCACTTTGCACTTGGTCTTATATGTGCGGTGGATGATTGTAACTATCACCAACTACCACAATAAAAGAAGAATATACCTCACCGTACTGAAGCTATAGAAAGGCAAACTCCATCTTGTAAGGCAAATCTTTTTGCAATTTGAACTTTAAATTTGAACTTTTCACTTTTCTTTTTTACTTCTTGCATTTCTGTCTCTATGACTACCATCTCTTGTAATGTCATGCAAGAAATTTCTAGTATGGACTGCCAAATTTTGTCAACATTGTTGAGAGCTCAAGACACAAAACGTAAAATGAAGTGGAAATCATAGTATTGTGCAAAATTGGATATTAAATCATGATAGGATGAACTCCCGAGAGAGGAATCAAAGTGAAAAGAGGTACAATGGTGGAAATCTTGAGAAAACCAATTGAGATTTTTAGTGTGGATTATATTGTCAAATTGACTATATCAAGAAAATGAAGATGGAATTCTTGTTGTGAGATTGAGGTCTTGTAGATAGGGCCAAATTGTAGGAATTTTGTGACACCAAGAATTTGAGTGGGAAGTCACACAAAGTGGACACAGGATCAATAGAAGCATGTATTAGACAAAAATTGCTCCCCATTAAGGGAAATTCATATCAATACCCCATAGAGCCATCACAACAAATGATTAAAGTAGAGAATCAATGACTTGTTTGTTGGGAGGAAATCCACAAACATGTATAAGATCAAAGATATGAAGGATCCTACTTGATGCACAATCACTAAAACAATAATAGAGTTGTGTCATTCAAAAAAAATGAGATATGTTAACCAAACTATGTTATCTTTGTTTAGCTCATACATGAGCAGAAGCCGGTTAGTTGGGCCTAGATGTTTTATGAGCAAGTCATTGAGCTGCTGGAGGACATGATGGAAGGTTTTGCCACTTTTGTGGCCTCCTTCATTGTTCACTTTTACATTAGTATGAACTTATTGACAGACAAGGAGAAGGAGAAGTTCCCATCTCACTTGCATCATCCAACTTAATTCAACAAAGACCCCGACTTGCCAAAGGAGATCACTAAGTACTAGGAGGTAGACAAAGAACATGCCAAAACCAAGAATTTTGTGCAAGTGGTAGAAACATACAACTTTTCTACAATTTGACAAAAGACTCTAGTGGCATGTGTGAAAGTTCAAGCTTCCAAGAAACAAAACAACCTTACGAGCTGAAAATCTTCATCAAAGGATAGCAAGAGTAAAACTACATCATAGAAGTCAACTTGGGAGGGATGTACATTGCAAGGACAAGAGGCTACTAACAAATGAGTTGTTGGAGCTATTCAAAGCACAAAGTTGGGGAGTGAGGAGTCCTTCACATGAATTTCACCTCCCATAGTGGACAAATGAGAAGAAGGACCAAATGAGAAGACACAATTGTCACCCCCCTTAACAATAATGAAATGCTTCCAATTGACAAGGGAAGAAGCCAATTGTGGAATCCATCCCTCCATTCATGGTTCCACTCTTCATTCTAATCCATAACAAAGGAGAAGCTTTGTGCTACAAAACAAAATAGAGGTTGAAACAAACTTGCCCAATGGCAAATGTTGTCAAGGGCACTAACAACAACAAGGTAGGACATTTCACCAAAGTCCAACAAAACTCATGAGGCAAACCCTATTGTCCTTAGTACATAAAAAGGACAAGCGGATAGAGATGATATCATTGCTAATGCCACTCTCCTATCCTAACTTATGATAATGAGGTGGGCAAGTATAAGGAAGTGGTTCCAACTTACAAAGCAAAGGAGATGGTTGTTCTTGGCCATGATGAGAACTCCATGCCAAAACAAAGAAGGGACTACAAAGACAACTGGGTAAGGATGGCAATTATTTGCCTTGGCTAATAATGGCCTACACCATTCATACCATGATGCTAATGATGGAAGCATTGGAAGAACTTATGCCAATAATACAAAAGCTAGATCTAAAGATAAAGGAACCAATGGCTCTCATCCACCACTTAAATCACTTGGTCCAAACCAAGATGAATAAGAAGGATAAGGAAAGTGAGGAGCACCTAGAGGAGTTCCGAGAGGGGAACTAAAATGGCCAGAAGACTATGAAAAGCTGATCCAAGGCTTAAAGAAGGAGGTTGATGACTATAACATACAAGTCTTCTACCAAAGCACTCTACACAAGTAGGAGATACAAAATCAAGAAGAAAAATTTATAGTGCTACAAAGTGAAACTGCCTAGGTAGAGGTTAAGGTAGTGGAGACTAGATATGCCAACTTGAAAAAATAACTAACCTCCATATCTCAATCTATCTATCAACCTCAAACAACAATAAGAGAAGGTGTCAGAGCAAGACAAGTCAATTTGTAAGGAGATGATTGAAAAATTGAGCACCAAACAAGCAAAGCTAGAGAATGAACAATCAAGGCTGCTCACAACTATTGATCATGTGACCACACAATTACTCAACCAATTGAAGTGCATGGCAAACAAGACCTCCTAACAAACCAAGGTGAAGTATTTGTGCACTCAAATTGATGCATTGGAGAGGAAGACATACTTGAATGAGCAACTCAAATTGTTGTCTAGGAAACTTCAAAGCTACACTAATGCCAAGTTTGAGGAGACTTTGACCAACTTTGAACAAATCATGCAAGGCTATAGAAAGGAGCTCTCAGACCTTTTTCACATCTGCCTGAGGGCTGAGTGTTTGGCCCAAGCACCACTACCTGCCCCTCCTACCAAGGAATAACAAGTAAAGCCTTGTCTTACAAAGATAGTCATGGTCATTTTTGTTGTTTAACAATGAGACATCATTTCATACATATTGTCAAAATCTTTGTTTTTGTAGCCTTAGGAAGTTTGTAGATGTACATAATTTGTAAATAGGTACTTGGATTGGACTGATACATAGTATTAGTCTATTAGAGGTAGACAACCCTTGACTAGGTTGATTAAAACCGTAGCTACCTACCATTAGGTTTAGGGTTAGGATAAGATATGATCAAGATTGAGTGGTTTAGATGAACTTAGGAAATTTCCATCCATCGTAGCCATTGGATCTTTCCACGGCCAAGTAAGAAATGTATAAAAGACATAGGCTTGATGTTCACAATGTCCATTGGGTGCATTTTTCTTTTGCAAGTAAATACAAATTTTATACCATCAAGACTCATGAGTTGGTGTATGTGTATTAGTCTACCCTCTACATGAATGATTGCATGCTCAACTAATTTAGGAGTGACAAATCTTGAGATATGAACCCATGCATAGGGGTGTGATGGTGCATTTGTATATAACTAGAGTTTAACTCTTTAGAAGTCTGGAAAGAGTCACAAATGATATGGAAACAAGTCTACATGGCCTTGATATCTCATCAAGTAACATTCTCAAATAAGATTGAGTAGCACAAATTTTTTTTGATGCGCATTACCTTATGCCTTCTAGGAAGTGTAGAACATGGTATTATGTTCTTAGTCTTCAAAGGTATGTAAATTCTGAAATCTCTTCCACCCAATTTAGTTTCTGAAGTTATCAAACTTCCCTTTTGAAATTTGATAGTGGGTTGCATTTTGTATGACTTGTGGCAAGATTACTATACATTTTGAGGCTCCTATAAAAATTATTGTGGTAATTTGATGCTCAAATATATGATCAATGAACAAAGAGGCTATAGAACAAAGTGACCTTCATTTCAAATGAACCCATCCCTTCTTAGGAATCCATTGGATTTGACCCTTTAGCACATAGGAGAATAAATTGCTTAGCATTTCATAGTGTCACTCATTTTGGTGATATTACCCTCTTTTGGGAATGACGCTACCCAATAAGTTAAACAAAAAATAATAGATTGTCTTCATTGTGATCCTATCTATCTCATTTTAGCCATTTCCAACCCGTATCCTCAAGGGAGAAAATTGTTCTTACTAATTATACTATAGTGAGTAGACACTGTGCCACTCCAAACACCTTCACTCATGACTACAACCGATATGGTGTGGAAATATCAAGTTCTTTAAGGAATTGATATTTCCACAATCTGGCAGGTTGTACCCCATGAGAGAGTGCATGATGGGCTGCTTGACATTATTTCATTTATATTTTTCTGCCATGCATCAAGGTTAAGGTAGCCCTTTTGTGTTTGATCCATAGGCTTAATTTGCTACATTTGCAATAGGGAGAGTTGAGTGGTCATGATTTCTAGTATAGCCTTAGTTGCACAATCACTCATGACCAAGCTTCATACATAAAGAAGCTATACATAAAGAAGCTATTTGGTGAGCAATGCCAATTTTATTTATGGTATTTGTGCTGTCAATTAAAATGTGCTTCTTTATACACATAAAGGTCATGAGATATTTTTTGCAAAGTCTTAAAATACTTATAAAGCAATATTCTTTCAATTCAAGAGTCATCCTTCTCCTATCAAGTGGTAGAAAAATCAAATGCAATTGTTGCACAATGTTGCACAATGTTGCACAATGTTGCCTCTATCAAATTGTTCAAGCAATGGTAATTGAACTTGCATTGGAGCACAACACTCTTTGAAGTCTTTTGAAGCATTTACATTATTCACTGTTGCTTCTTAGAAATGTGGTTCTTTTTGTATAGCACTCTTTGAAGCCTTTTGAAGCATCTACATCATTCATTATTACTTCTTAAGAACTATGGTTCTTATTGGATAGTACTCTTTGAAGCCTTTAGAACAATCTACATTATTTACCATTGCTTCTTTGAACTATGGTTCAAAGAACTTGGAGAACTGCTTGCTGATAAGCTCGATGCCTTCCTCTTTGAAATGTAGCAGCAAATGATCTAGATGAGTTTGACAAACTTCCACAAACTGTCTTATATCAATGCAAGCAAGCTCATGCGGCAATATTGGAGGAAGTTCATCATTCTACTCGTTCAATGGCCCATGCTTGCAAGCAAATATGAGAAATGCAGTTTGCTTAATAGGCTAAAACCCTTTTGGCGCAGTGGGTGTAATACAAAACGAACCCAATGGGTATAAAGAACAATGTTTAATGTGAGGTGCAAAAATACAAGAGAACCAAAGAACTGCAATTTATGCAGCTTAAGTATTGAGAAGTGTAGTTTGCATGAGAACCAAAGAAGTGCAATTCTATCAATAAATCTAAAAAATTGGAGTTTGTGCAGCAGAACCATGATGGTATTTGTGGGATGAGAAAAATGTTACTTGCCTATTGGAGGTTTCAGACCCCAAACCCTTAATTAAGGAGACCTCATGACTAGAACTGGTGTGGAAATATTAATTCCCTATTTGTTTCATTGTGTCCATTGCTCTACAGAGAGCATTGGCCGGTGCAATCCATAAGAGAGCAATCACTCTAGTTGATGTTTCTTCATATGTTCCAGTAGTTAATAGACCTTACCACTTGCATAGTTGTGGTGCAATCCATAGGAGAGCAATCACTCTAGGTGAGGTTTCTTCGGATGCTCCCATAGTTTGTAGACCATACCACTTGCATAGCTCTAATATTTTAGGTGTGATGGAGCAGATTTCTCATATCTGAACTATTGAAGCCTAGCCCCATTCTCCTTTTGTTTCTTGTGTTCTATGTGGTCGCCTATACACCATTTCCTTCTCTCACTAATATTATTGTGCTCAATACGGTATGTTCCCTCCTCGAACTATTAACGTTCTCTATGACCTGCATATACCGGGTATCTGTTCCAGAATCGTTATCAATATGTAAGAGTTCATATAACAACCGTCTAGTTGAACATTCTTTGCCGGTGCCCCTCTAGAGATTGCAATCCCTGTACGAAAGCAGGATGTTTCTTATTTACCCGGCTAAGCACTCAGTCATTTCTTGGTACTCTGGACTGTCAGTTTTACCTGGTGATATCTCTCGCACCTACGAACGGCAGCCCCCAGCATAATTGTCAATGTACCGAGCGAAGCCTCCTGATCTAATAGCGGTTCTTATCTCAAGAAGCGAGGCCACAGTTTCAAGTTTCGTTTAGAACGTTACCTGAGACTGGAATGCTGTGTGGCTCGCTACGTAGTGCGGGAGGTACGAGGAAGCAAAAGCCGCAGTTAGGGGTATAAGGAAGCCAGAGTTTGTGCAGTAAGTGTGTTCTGCCAGGAGAAAGAGACTACATTTCTCTGGAGCTGGAGTTCGTAAAGATCATACATGGCTAGGAAGATTAAGGAATTCGAGCGCTGAGGGAGTGAGGAATTCAACGCATATGCTATCAATAGATTTATAAAAAGTGGAAGAAGGTGCATCCTCATGCAGCACCTTTCTCGCTCAGCCCAGCGTTGGGCGAGATCGCTGATCGAGCCCAATTTTGCATTGCCTGTGGTGTTTCTTGAACTTCTCAGAGGATCGAGAAGAGGGATTGCTTCGAGCAATTTTTCGTTGGCCAAAAAGAAGGCTGGTGGTGGTGGGGGAAACTTAGGTGGTGGTGATAAGGACAAGGACGCGGAGGATGAAGACGGGGAGGAAAAACCTAAGAGAGGAATGAAGAAAAGGGTGGAAATTACCGATGAGGAGATAGCATCAGAGCCTATGGATTACATTTTCGCGGGGGTGGCACCGGATTATAAGGCGCCACGATTGTCTGATGATGTGAAGGAGAAAATGTGGAAGGCATACTCTGATAGCCGGAGCGATGAGATGATTGAGAAATTGGCGGAGAGGTTTAAGATCCGGAAACAGAGAGTTCATGCGATCTTGTGGCTGAAGGAGATTGAAAAGAAGGAGGAAGCTGCGCGTGGTTCTCCGCTAGAAGATGATATCGAAAAAGCTTTTGAGCAGATCCACGGGTATGTGCGGCAGTTAACCCTAAGTTATTTCGATCCATGATCTCTTTGGAGCGAAATTTCTTTCTTGTGTTTTTTTTTTTCCGGTCTCGGTGTCGTGCTTCTCGACGAGCTGTGACCTGTTTTCAGCTTTAGCATTTAACCTCGGGACTTAACTCAAATTCAGAACTTCAAGACGTCCTTTTTAAGGAACTATGAACCGTGGAAGAATAACAGAGGGACATCCGAACCCTAATCGTAGGACCATTGTTCTTAGGTTCTTTATTGCATATGATAAATCCTTGCAGTATATTCATGTAAAGACCTCGTTTGCTACCTGTATCCTTGCTGAACATTTCGGAGGTCTCGAAATCTCCGGTTTCCTAGATCGGACCAACATCTCTGTACTAGATTTGCCATTGCGTCAATTTGGTATGACCTATTTGTAGGGTAAATTAACGGCCACGGATAACAAAGCTCAAAGGACCATTGAATGTGGAAGGGGATCCTCATTTTGGTTCCATTGCTCCCATTCAAGACCTCCTTCCGGTGAAAGTTCTCTAGTATCAGTTGTGGTCCTTTGGAGGAATTATGCCCAACTCTCAAAGTCCAATCATTTAATGTAGGAGCCCGGACTGGCTAATTCCGATTCTACCTCGTGTCGCTGGGTCGTGCTGTCTGGTAAGAGGGTACATCGCTAGAGTTAGTCACCGTGGGGGCAAGACATCAGGCTTGTAGCTTTCAGTATTGGTTAGGACAAGTGCTGCTCATGTCTTCGTAGTTTCGCATTTCTCGAGGTTGTACTTAAATATTTACTAAAGACGTGGAGGTTGGTCTTGAAGATATGCATCTACCTGACTATGTTACCAATTACAGGGCGTATGACAGAGCCGACAATGAACGACATTACACTCTACCCCGGACCATGCCAGATTTTACGGTGCAGCCGGAAGGCTGGGAAGGGTCTGTAAAGGCAGAAGGTCAGAATATTGATGAAGTTTCTGCAAGGGAAGAGAAGATGATGGTGGATGAGTTCGAGCATCGGATGGCTTTCAATAAGCTGCAGGTAATTCAGCGAACCCCTGTCTATATGTGGTGACGGAGACGTATTCTGCAAATAGCAGCCAGACGAACCACTTGAGGTCGCAGTGTTTCAGATACTAATTTGTCAATCCTTTGGATCACTTGTGTCAGATATCGGGCGCAATTAAAACCGACAAGTTGAGTCGAGTGAGGCCTGCTGAGGGTTGGAGTTACTTGATTGAAGAATTGGGTGAAGCTGGGAAGAGAGGAAGGCGAGGTGGGAGACGGTTTGTTGCTCAAGCTGATGGCAGTCACCGAGGTTTGAATGACATCGAGAAAATGTTTTTGAAAAGAGAGACTGTGAGGCCCCGAAGAAGATTAACTCCAAAGTAGAAGAGTTTGTTAGGCTGAGTCTGTCGTTTGTGCACAGCACTCTTTACCGGAGATGTAAATGCAATTTTGATGCTCAAGTTATACCAGCAATGGGAGAAAAAGAAAATGATGATTACTTCAGATTTAAATACAGAAAGTCTAACGTATCAACCTCTAGCAGTGAATGTCAAGGCATATGTGACCACAGGCAACGTATCGGATGGGTTTTCTTTTTCCTATTGAAGCTGTCGATGTAAGTGCATCCATAGGTACTGGTGTAGCACTCGTTTCCTCTCACTTGCATCCAGACGACCCCGTTCCGCAAGCTCTTATGGACAGGTATAGACTTCTGATTCCAGTTAGGTGAGAATGAGTATCCTCATTTGGAGAAGTGCAGTGAGAGGGCTCATTTCTTGTAAAACCACACATCTCCAAGTGGGGGTGCTCATCTTCATCTAATTCGTGAAGCTGCTGGTGTCAAACCCCACGTCAAACTCGAACCGAACCTGGTTTTATCATGAACGCAGCGTATAGTCAACTAAAATATCCTCCATTCGAGTATGATACCATTTCATTAGTGCTTCCTTGGAACCAAATCTCACAATGCTCAAGTGATCCAACCGTGCTGGACAACGCTCACTTCGCCCTGCTCGTTCTTGTTGCTGTCATCTAGCTGTAAACGATGGGACATAGAATATTTATTATTTTACTCCCAAGAAACGAGGGGTTGCTGGACGAAGTATACAAATGCAAATGGAGATGACTGTACTTGTGTACTTCGTTCAGCGTAGCTACACCAATTAGAAGACTTCATAGCACCCGAGTTTACGAGATGCCAATTAGAACTCTTCACCATTTCTAAGCTACAAATAGAGACTTAAACGCTCAAAGTGTACCACACATCACAATCGCCATCCTAAGGATGTTCAAAGCTTTGAACATACTCACCTGCCGATAGAAAACAGAAGACCAAAGAACTGAACGACAGAACAGGCATGCCACTGAGACAACGTAAATTTATCCTCGCAAACTGGGTGGCTCGGCAGCGTTGCAACCAAGAACCTGATCTTGTATTAAGATGACCTTCATGAGGCGAGGGGATAATATTGGGCTCATATGCAGCCCAAGGCAGGCAGGAAGGTTTCCAGCTTTCTGTAGCTCCCAGTAAAGGCAGGTATATGCATGTGCAAAGTTTACAACATGCTGGTGATGTACACAGCATAAACCCAAGTTGAACAGACGGTTCTATGAAACCGTTTCCTGGTCTTTCGCAATGTGAGAGAAATCCAGGCCAATTTTGGACGTTCTACTGACTATCTGAAACGGGAAAAGTACCGTAGCGGTCAAGTGGTGACAACGAATGGAGAAAAAAAAAATCAACTTTCCCAACGCGAGTTTTGAACGAAATTGAGAGCAAAACTTGCACAATAGAGATAAGATGATGTCAATTTATATGCAAAATCAATCAAACAGAAGTAGAGAGCAAGTAGAATGGGTAGACAAGTGGTAGACTCAATAGTCCGTACCATTGGTGAAAAGTTGACTCGTGTAGACCGGCTCCTAATCGCATGAAAGGTTTGTAATAGTAGTTGTACATAATTGCATGGACAACTCTAGACGAGTGAACATATCTCACATTTGGTATGGAATAGTATTTCTGATTTTCTCTTCCTTACACCATTGTCGACACTCAATCACAATACACTTTGGATTCCGCATCTACTTCAAAACATACCTACTAGTTACATTTCCTTGTTGAGAATAGGACGTATACCTTTTACAAATAATGTGGATTTCGCATCGATTTCAAAACATATCTACTGGTTACATTTCGTAGCCGAGAATAAGATGCATGCCTTTTACAAATAATGCTTCGCTCAAGCTAATAACAAATAGCATCATGATCAAAATGTTCAGTCCAATCCTTTCAAAAAGACAATCTTGTACTCCAATGCACTGATAACTCCATCACTTTCCCGGAAAATTCACACCTCAATGATTGGAGCATCACATCATAGTGGATGTCTTCACCAACGGCTTATTTATACAACTCCAAACGTTTCAAGGAGACTTGTTTCCACCCGAATCAATGGTTCAAGGCTCTGCAAGTATACTACCTACTTTGTTCAAGAGCCTCCTTCCCCAGCCCTCACTCTCTCTTTTTGTCTCCTTCACTTTCCTTCCCTCACCACAATAGATTCCTTCTGCCCCCTTTTCTGTAGCCTCATCTGAAAATGCCCTTACTCCTTTTCAGATGAGGTAAAAACAACAATGGAGAGGGGGAATCACCCTCTCCATTGTTGTTTCACTCACACACCTGTGACAATTTAAGGTCCACTGGATCCGACATCTTGTCCCCTCCTCACTTTTCGAGTATTTTGCAATCCTCCACTTCCAACTCCTCTCCTTGAAACCTGCTTATCTTCCCCCTAATGTAGATTAGGGGGAAGACCTGCATGTTGTAAACTTGTTTTGCAAATACGGTTGGCCTAATTCCACCTTCCATTCCTTCCGTTAGTAGACCCTACCTCCTGTTATCCTTGTGTCTTTTAGAAATCCATCCTAGATCTCTACTTGGATTCTCAAACTCTCACATTCTTTTAAATTCTCTCGTATTTTTATTTTCATTTGTCAACCTCCTCCCTCCTCATCCTAGCTCTCGAGGTCTGTTGATCTCCTCTCCCGTACCTGCTCCATTCTCCATGTTCATATTCTATAACATTTATTTTCCTTTTACAATCTATAAGACTACTCCCACTCCATGCACTTTGTCGGTATGTGTGATTGAAGGTTTAGTCAACTGATGTGCCGGTTAACTATACCTTTAATTAATAATTTGTATTCATTTCCAAATTTTATAACTCCCTTACTACTTGTCAATGTCTTGCCTTTTTCTTTCTTGTTGTCTCCACTGCCAAATGCTCTATTTCTTAACACCCTTTGCATTGTACACTGAGCATAGTTCCTTTGTAGCTCTTCAACTTGGAAACTAGATCTTTCTTGACACTTCCACCTGCAACTCTTCTCCAACATATCCCTACATTCACAATCACTTTTTCAACCAACTAAGTTTGGCACACTTGCTGCTTCCCAAGCTTCAACACAATAGTACCCAAATGCCTAACATCAGCGTAGGGAGCAAAGTCCAAGAAGGAGAAGTAGAACAAGACTTGACCTTGTTCCTTGTCCTCCTTGAATTTCTTAGTCTTTTCTCATAACATTCAACCAAGAAAACCAAATATCAATTGGTTTGAGATGACAATTCTTGAACTTACCAACACTTCAAACACTATCAAGATTAGGTGGAAGAAGGCCAGATTCTAGCCCATCATTGTCATCAAGTACCTAGTGCACAATTTTTTTATGAATTCTACAAATAGTTCTTTTGTAAAGTGAAGTCACCTTCCTTGGAAGATGGAACTAGAAAAAGGTACTCATCCCAAGCATATCACTTATCCACATTTTCCAACTTCCAAAGCAGTTGAGGGAGTCACCAGCCAATGTTACTTTGTCATTAAAGGAACATATGCCTTCTTTAATGCTACAATCAAATGCGTAGTCTATTCTTAGGAAGAATTTGTCTTTGAACAATATATAAAGGCGATGCAACTTTTAAAGAAGCAACCATTGGGCCAAACTGCTCCTCTAAATGCATTCCGGTTCCCTGTAACATAACTCATCCATGCCAAATGTTTTTGCAAGAAGAATGGAATACAGCCTAGGTTATGCCATCCAGAAAATCCATGTCAACATTCAAGCAGCTAGTCAGCAAATTTATGGCATTGATAGGTCTCATACATTATTTCAAGGTGGTATTGCATTAAATTTTGCTTTGGTTGACATCCAAAAAGGAAGGAGTTCTACACTACATGAAATGGTTTATTTTTGCACTTGATAATCTTCCATACCTTCTTCCAAAGGTCAACATTACATATGGACTGTCCAAGTTGATGGGACTATTATCAATAAACATTACGTAGAACAACAAGAGCAAGATCCATCTTCTCAATAAGGACACTTATTGAGAAGCTACATAGCTCCATACCATATAGCTCCTCCAAAGCTTTCCTTTTTGTTTGTAAGCACCCATTTTACAATCAAAGTCTAAAGTAATGGCCAAGAAAATAGTGTACATCAATCTTTGGAAGAAACTCATTTAGATGAAGCTATTTATACTCATGTTTAAATAGATCCCAAATAGTTTATAAAGCTATTTAAACTCATTTTTGTACATATAAAGGTGACCACCATGCTGCTATTGAGTATGCATTTTAAAAAGACCATATCCAACATGCACGTGGTTGTAGATAATACCATGTGTTTACTTTATGACCTCCTTTATATCCAAGGCTTTTGGCACATAATTATCATGATAGCCAACAAGTTGAAAGTCAAGACACATATGAACAAAAATAAGCATCAAAAGCTCATGAAGGTGGAATTGGATCATGCAAAGAAAGTATAGAATATGAAAGATTGGGTTAACATAATTTGAACCCTATAAGGACTTCTAAAGCCACAAGATTCTGCCATAAAGTAAAAAAAATGGTAAAAGCCAAAGGCAAGAAAGCCAAAAACAAGGTAAGAAATGCAAAGATGATAGAAATCCAAAGACAAGACCAATAGGCCACCTTCATACGCATGAGCCTAAGTAGACCTAGGCGAATAGCTGGCTAGCTAGCTCATAAAAATTGAAAGCAGACTAGCAACATTGAGCAAAGGCTAAATTTTAGAGTCCTTAGTATTAGACTACTAGTCAAATTGTTAATTAGCTTAATCAAGGATTAGATTTTAACACAAATTGCATTGCAATCAAGTTTGAGGACTGGGCATGCATGATAAATCATCATCACCTAAAGAAGATGGAGGATTTGAGATTCTACTTGTCATTGAAAGTCAAACACCACAATCATAATCTATTATGTTATTTTTTTGGGGTGAAAATTGGTAGATCCTTGGTAATGAGTATGCTATGAAGCAAATTCATTTTAGAAGCTTAGACAAATTAATATAGACGCCAAAAGAGATATATATTACTTTGTTGATGAGAAAGAACCCTAGTGAAGATGAAGATCAATACAAAGTGAACCACTATCTAAGATCATAGAGAAACTAAGCTAGGATTGCAAGAATGTACTTAAGTGGTGGAAAAAATTTGGTTTGAGTCAATTTCTATTTCTTGCTTGTCTTGCAAAGGGTATATTTGCTATTGTGGAATCTTTGGTTCCTTCAAAATTGGCTTTTTTGATAGGGGCCAATTTTTCTGACCGACATGCTCAAGCATCTCTAATGTCAATTTAGAGATGAGCATACTTTACAATCTTGGAATTGCACCGTGGATGTCTTTACATTATTGATTAAAGTAGAAGGTGTAGATTTATAAAATATATTTATGTTCTTGATTCTTAAATTGACATTGCTTTGTGTAAATTTGCTTTGAGTATATCCATTTTCTATCATGTGTAATGTTCTCAAGGGTTTGAGCTCACTAGAGAAATTTCTTGGTAAAGGTTGCAAGATTTGATTTTCATTTTTTTTGGTTTTATCATTTGCAATGTTCTCCTTAGACGTGGGGTCTCTAGGGATGTTAGCTCACCTAAAAATTTCTTTGTAAGGTTCTGTTTTAATCACAAGATTCTGTTTTAATTTTTCCTTTTTGGTCATTTGCAATGTATTCTACTTTGTCATCTTGATTACAATTTCCCAATCATTTATTCAATTTGATGTTTACATCATGTTGAGCTTATCTATTTGCAAAGCTGACTCCTCTAATTTGTTTGTTTTCTTTTTGCAGATTAGTACCCTTTGGATGTCACCCTCTATGGAAATCATAATTAGAGTAATAATTTAGTCTTAAGATTAATAATAATTTAATAATTTAGCCTTAAGGTTTAAGGTTAGGTAAGATTTGGACATTGAACTATTGTTGGATCAATTGACTAAGATTACCTTACCTTTTTCTTTTATTAACTTCATACTACTTAAATTTTTATTGTGTGAGACACACATTGATATGGATCACTTGCTACCTCAATATGAGTTAGCAATATGTGGTTTTTTGTCCATTCATTTTGATTTGTTTGATTATTCTTTGTTCAACTATGCTGTCAAATATTCATGACTTTCTCATCAGTGCTGTGACAATTTGCATAGTACAAGATTTAATATGATTAACGGACACTTGTTGCTTCTAATCCTTGGTCCACCATCCATGACCACAATCTAGAGTGTTAGGGTTTTCTATTAGCATAAAATTTTCCTTCTCTTACATTACCCATCTAGAACAAGAAGTCACTATCAAGTGTGATTAGATTGGTCAAGACTGGTTTACTTGCTTGACTATAATCTTGACTAAGGTGGAGCACTCAGATTGTAAAAAAATGATTTGATTGTGATATTAGTACTCTTGCAGTCATGCATGGCTTTAATGGGTTCCATAAAGCTTGTTTGAAGTGTACTAGCACTCTTCATTGTAAGCACTAGCACTCTTCATTGTAAGCTTTTGGATCACAATGTGCAATATGAGAAACTCTACTGGTTGAGTCTTGTGGTAGACTAATCATTTTCAGAGGTGAAAAATTGGTCTTTGGTAGTGTGTCAATAGGATTGTTGCTTGAAATCAACAATCTTTGCAAGGATCTACCTGCCAAAACACTATGATTTTTCTTTGTATAATTGGCACCAATACATTAGCCGTTAGCTCTATTTTATGTTAGATGACTTGATCTTTCTGTCATAGTAGAAACTGGGGGTTATCTTTCTCAAGGGAGGGTGAGTTTTTAAGGATTTCATTTTAACAATCAATTTTATTACTAATTCATTGATTGAAATTTTTTTAGTAGTTTTTCTCTTGTACTTGCTCTCAAATCAATATAGATATGGCTTTTGTCCTTGTTACCATCAAGACTTTGTGTTTAGTACTCATTGTTGGAGACCTATTTCCTTGTTTTATAGACTATTTCAATCTATCTATGTACTTAATATCAAGACTTTAGGTTTAGAACTCATTGTTTGAGAATTTTTTGCAGATTGAATTTTTTGCAGATTGAATTTTTTTTAAATATGCTATCTACTTAGCAATATGACCTAAATTAACCTTAAGAATATCACTTAGATTAGTCAGCTCAAACCATAGCTAGCCGGCTAATTTGGTGGCTAACCAACTACAATGCTTAGTGAGCTGGCTAGCCATTACCTAAGTTTTGCACAATTCTAAGCCTAAGTGTCATGACGTATGAGACAATTATGAAAGCTCATTCTCACATGTGAAAACATCAAGAAGTCATGACTACACAATGGTACAATAAGATCAATGTTGCAACTTGAGGAAATTGATGGTTCTTTGAAGCGGTTAGCAAATGAAGGTGGTTCATCTTTTCTCAAAAGAAGTGTGGGAAACATGACTAGAGAGTGGTTATTGGCCCATGCATGTGAAGGATCAAAGAAAAAGTATAATTAGGTTCTAGATATTGCTCCAACACATTTTTTGCACTTGAGAAATTCTATTATCAATTAGACTAAGTCACAAGAGAGATGGGGTCTAGGGAGGAGAGTGAATTAGAAAACTCAAAAGGCAAGAAGAGAATCTTAATAGCCAATAGTAGTTATATCAACAAGTAAACATGATGGTTATCAATTGTGTTGTAGAGGTATAGCCCCCGCACTTGATGCTATTAAAGTTGAAATTGTCTAAGTGGGAACCCTAATACCTATACTCTAGGAGTGAGCTTCCATTTGGATTTATGCTTCTAGAAGAATGGGAGAAGAGATTAGAGCAAGTGCTTTTCAATGTATGAATAATTTACAAGGAAATCCTCAACTTTGGACACATAATCATTGGCATGAGGTATTAGGTGAATCTACAAGGACAAACAATGGCATAAGACAACACTTGGCTATCTTTCAACGTGAGGGGGACTGCACATACCATAGACCACCTGTTCACAATTGCAAGAGATAGGAAGAATGGATAGAACATCAGCCTTTATTGGATCCAATCCAAAAGAATGTACTTCATGCCATACTTAGACTATTCAAGCATCAAAGAACTACCTATGTAATACTCAATCAGGTGTTATTCTTTGAGCAAGAATTTATTGAAAGCCTTCTAGATTGGGCTTATATATTATTCCACTATATAAAATAGATGCTCCATTCTCTCAACAATGTAGAACCCTATTATTTATTGTCATTGTAATCCATTTTGATATCGGAAAAGGGTTGTTAGATTAAGATGAGAAGCTTGCATTTCCCAATCATCAACTTAGTCCAGATGCCTTTCTAAATCAGTAAGAGGGACTGGGAGCCTTGAAGAAGGTATAAAGGCTTCCAATCTTAGAGGATGTTAAATACATAAAGCATGAACAAGAAAGACTATCAACAATGAGAGTAACCAAGCAAGAAGATATTGATCTTGGTGAGCAAAAAGGAAGGTAGAGGATTCTCATAAGGTAGTAACCTTATTAGAATATGATGGCCAAGAAGGCCAAGATGCTTGAAACATCAGAAGTGGCAACATAGCCAGACTCAAAATATTAAGAAAGAGAGAAAAAGGAATGATTAGATCTATCATTAGAGGAAAAAACTCCAAGATGAGGAACATACAAAGTCTAAGGTAAGGATCCAATTACCATCACCAAGGATGGAGGAGGTAGATTGCAATGCACCTATAGGTGAGTTAGAGTTAGAGCACATGTTCAACCTTGATAAAGATTTGCAGATGGAGAGTTGCTAAGGAGAAGTAAAAAGAACCCAAGAAGAAGAAGAAGAAGAAGAAGAAGGAAAAGTGCCAAACCCTTTGGAAGGTGAATACGCTTCTAACAAAATCTGAAGGATGACCAAGAATGCCTAATTTCCTTAGGGACCAAGTCAAGATGAATGGGTATTGCAATCATTGGTTGATATCATCATTCTAAGATCAAGGAACTTAACCAAAGTTCATGTGGAATGCTAGAAAGAAAGATAAGATATTAGCAATTCACCAGAGTTACAATAGTGGATGTACCATACCTTGATAGAGTTTAGTAAGGATGTGCACACATTCCAACAGTAGTTAGATGAGGCAAGGAGAGAATTAGAGAAGAGGCAATCTTTTGTCACTTTAGTTGGGAAAGACCTAAAGAGATTAACAAAGGAAAATGGCACCTTGGTGGCCAAGGTGAATTTTGAGGATGAGGATTGAGGAGATTTGTATGAAATTAGCCTCAAGTAGGAATGAGGTTGAGAGAACTCAAAATGTAGCTAATAGAGCCACAATAATAGTTAAACAAGACTTGGCTAGGAAAGAGATTGAGATTAGGACTATTGTGGATTCCAAGATCAAGATTGAAGAGGAATAGGTACAATATCATAAGGAAAGGTCATTGGAGATTGGAAATTTGGAAGAGAAACTAAAGAATGTAACCATGAAGATCAAGTAGATGACAAAAGCCATGGCTCAACCCAAAAAGATGGAAGTCAACATGATTACAAACACAATGATCCACAAGATAAGAACAGATGCAAAAGCCAAAGGACCTAGGAGTGGAGATATTAGAGAGAACATAGGTCCAAAAGCAATAGTAGAAGAATTATTTAGTGAATTATAGCTAGTCAAAGATGAATTTAATGAATATTTATCAGCAAAAGATGAGAAGAAATTGGTATAGAAGAGTAAATTGCAAAAGAGCACAAGGAAGAAGTGGAAGAAACCCATAGTTCAATTTGCTACTAAGTTTGAGAGTAGGACTTTGGAGACTCAAGAATATTTGGGATCCAAGATAGTGTATAAAGTAAAATAGTTAGAGAAGATTGTAGCTAAGATACTTGAGAAGTTTTATGAGTCAGATAACTTTTCCTTAGGAAGAATTTTGAAGCCTTTATAGTCAATCACACCATTTGCAAATAAATGTATAGCTTTTAATACTTAGGAATCATGCTAGTTTGGATTTGTGTATTGTTTCATTGTGTTATTTTGATGTAGTATTTAGTTTTGAGTGGTATGGTATTTAAAGCCTACACTCAATGTGCAATATTTTTTTCAATTTTCAATTTAATAAGTGAAAGAGCTTTGAACTCTTTTTCATTTTTATCAAATGCCTATTTAGCCTTGTAGAATTTCTATTCCTTGGTGTTTTTATTTGTGCTGAATCTTTGCAATAGGAATTATGATTAGGAATTTCTACTTGTGTGTTTGATCATTGGATGCAAAGAAAATTGTCTAGAAGCAATGCCTTGATAGCCATATGAGAGGTTGTTGCGTTTGATCCTTAAATGCAGAGAGAATTTTCTAGAAGCAATGCCTTGATAGCCCTATGATATTTTGTTTCATTGAAAGTAGGCAATAAGTAGATCTTTGGAAATAGCAATTGTATAGACATTTGCCAAACTTTGAAGTGCAACATGTTGAAGGATTTGTTCCCTTTGGAAATTGTGTTGAGACTTTTGGTCAAGGGAAAAAAATCCAAAGGGAAGGCAAGTCTTGCCTTTGGGTTATACATGCCTTTGGATTTTGCACATATTTGGAAGGAGAAGTTAGGAAACTCTCTTGAAGGAGATAAGGCCTAAGATTGAACATTATTTTCAAGAATGGAATGGATTTATTTTGAGTGTGAATAAGTTTATCTTTGTATATTTTTGTGATGCATCTTTGTGGATGATATTACCTTCTTCTAGGAGTTATTTTTGCCCAAGAAGTGAAATAAGTAAAAATAAAGGAATGATCAATGACATTTACCTTAATATCTCTCTATTTCTATTGCTAACATAACCTCATAGAAGTGGATTGTTTTACCTAAAATTACTACAAATTTGTTGAATAGTATGTTACATACTAAATTATTTTGGGGCCATTGCAAAGGATATATCCTTTGGAAGTGGTTGAATACAAGTATCATAAGACATTTAGCAATGAATGTTGTAAGGAGAACCTTAGATAAATCATAATTGTAAGAACCTTTGACTACCAAAGGTGAATGCCTTTGTTAAGAAATCTCTCTATGGAAGCATTGGAACAAGTTAAGGCTGAAAAATAGGCTGAAGAAGAATACCAAAAGGTGGTTTTTGAGTTCACATTCATTGAACTCCAATTTATAAATAAAATGCCTTCATCTTTGAAGAAACTTGACAAGCAAGGTTGGATGAACATCTTTGGAAAAATGTATTCTTCATCACTTGATATCTTGACACCATCAAGCTCATTCCAAAAAGAGGCCTTTTTTCCACAAACACATTGAGAAGCCCAATGTTTATGCATTATAATACAAAACCAAGTAGACAAACTAGTAATGGATGCATATCCCCAATATCTCTATCCAAAATTTTAAAAATTGACAAAAATTTATCAAAAATGTTTACTTTATTCCAACCATGGAATATTTTTGAGTATCTCCTATCCAAACCTTTCAAAATTTGACAAAAAATTTCTCAAGAGGTATACTTAATTCCAACCAAGGAATTTTTTTAGTGAAGCAAGTGAGGCTACCTCAGATTTCTTTGAAGCAATACTTGGTCAACAAGATGAAACCATGACCAGACAAGCAAACACTATAGACCTACTTTTGGAAGATAATATCAACCTTTCAAATACCCATGAGATTGTCCTAGTAACAAAATTTGGATTTGTAGAGACATTACAAAGAGCAAAAACTAGATTTTGATGGAATAGGTGATGCAAGCTTTCCTTGAGGAGGTTATGAAGTTCTAGATCTTGAGAATGCAAAGAAGAATACATAATGAAGATACAATAAAAGTTTGCCTTTGGAGAAGCAAGTTAGAGAGGCTTGGATTGGAGAGGTATGCAAGCCAATGATAGACTTAGGTGCTAATTTCCAATTTCCAAAATTAGAAACCTTAGTGCCAAACCAGAAAATGATAATTTATCATCTTTACCAAATGATAAGAATGTGATAGTATCACCATCTTCTATTGGTACCTTGCCTTTGGGTTTAAAAAAAAAAAAGCTCAACCCCAAGCATCTCAACCATCATTCTTAATGATGACTCCTGCTCTGTTTATATATCAAGGGTATCCAAAATTTAAATGAAGAGATGGAGAAGAGGAGCCAAATATATTTATCAAGGACTTTGAGTGTATCTTCATAGTCAATAAGGAAAACTCTAATGGAGACTGGTTACAAATTTGTCTAAGTTTGTTACAAGAGAAAGCAACAACTTGGTACTCTTAAATGAGCCAAGGTTTGGCAAATCTAACCACTTGAGATTTGCTCAAGAACAACTTCTTGGAAAGAGTTTGAGAACTAGATTATGAATCTTATGAATTTGCCACCTTGAACAATTTATAGATGCAATAATCATGAAAAGCTAAGGGATTATAAAAAAGGTTTCATGCTCTTCTAAAAAGAGTGCCAAAACAAGACAATGCCTTAGGCAATTCCAATGCCTAAACTGTTGCTTGGTTCTTGGGAGATTAACTGTTGATTTGAGAATTTTTGCAAAGGACAGGATTCACAACACCTTGGAAAAAGTTGTCAAATCCATGGAGTTATATAAATCAGTAAGATTAAACTCTTCAGAAAGACTTCACTTCTCTCAAGATAGAGGAAAAAAAGTAAGTCAAAGAAGAATTCATCAAGTCAGCCTATATCATCTTTAATTTCATCAAGTTCTAATTTATATCCTTTGGACTCCTCTTTGGAGGAAGATAAGGACAAGAAATGAGAAAGAAAAGGTCATAAATATCAAAAGGTAAAACAAGAAGTAATTGAGAAGATGGACTCCAAATTAGAAGAACTAACCAAGGACTTTGTAGATTTCAAGGTCCAAATGGTTGGATGAAAGGAGAGAAGGCATCTGCCTCATATACTTGATTGAATATTCGGTGTCCCAATTGTGGTATGGAATAACAGATTATGCACCAAATTGTAGTATTTCAAGGTATTCTCATATAGACTTTATTGGGGCTTAGCCCTATTTTACCTTTTTTGTCTCTCCCTTGTATGGCTTGATAGGGTCTTTCCATCTATCATTTTTTCTACATGGTTGCCCTTGTATTTCAAGGTAAAATGGTTTGTTCTCACAAGGATATAATTAGAAATGGAAAGATACTAAGGCAATTCAGTCCTTTATTCTTACTTCTTTCACTTATTGGATAGGAACAACTCCCAAAGAAGGTAATATCACCCACCAAGGCACCATAGAAATGTACAAAGACTCACTCATACTCAAAATAAATCCAATCAACTCTTGAAAGTGATGTTTCAATTCAAAGACTTGTCCATGTTAAAAAGATTGGCCTAACTTTTCTCAAGGGTTGGAAAGCTTTCAAGGATTGGCTTCTTGTTGGACAAATTGTGCCAAATCCATAAGCATCATTTTCAAGGGATAATAGGGGGTTTAAAAAATAAGTTATGTATAATTTCTAAATTGTGTTTATGAAGTGTGTGAAAAATCTATATGGGTCCACCCAAAAAGCATGGGCGGGTAGATTAGGGAGATCCATCCAAGTTCCTTAATTTTAACAAACTCTATAATAGGTGGTTAGTAGGAAATAAAGGATATAGAGTTTGCATTGTAATATCGTAAAGCATTAATTGTAATACATGGTTAATAATAGATTGTTTGATTTGAATTTTATTTTAAATGGTTCAAGAGGGACTTTAAGGAAAGTATCAAGAGTGCACTGGAAGGTGTCAAGTGGTGCTAAAATGTACCTGAGTGTGCTCTACCTTTCATTTCAGTGAGGTAGACACTAGTTCATGCCAATTGACACTCATTGGTGCTAGGTGTAAATATATTCCTGCAATTCTTGTGGTAGTCTAATTTGTTATCCATGTCACCTATTTGGCCTTTTATTTATTTTATTACGGAACACTTAAACATCCATAAGTGGGAGTCTGATTTTTAGAAATGAACAAAAGTTACACTAATTTTCCAGCAAGGGAAATTACAATGGGTTTAGTTATTAGCTCATTGGCAGGTAAGTAACTTCACTTAAAAATATTACAAAGTTTGTTATTTATCCCATAGACATCCATCAAAACTATTTATAAAACCCCCTAATGTCCCTCCCAAGGTAGTCTTCTCTCTTTTCAAAAGTAAAAAACAACTACAAAGGAATAGAAATCTTTGAGGAACCTGGTTTAGTATGTAAGTGAGGTTTTTTCTACACCTTTCACTATTCTATTTGTTCACTTCTTCATTTACTTCCAACACTATAGACTCTCACAAGTTGATCAAGGCATTTCTTTTAGTTGGATAATTTCACCTCCAAGAATCAAACACACAAGGAATAAGGTTACTATAAAGTTTCAACACAAAGTAAAACACACAAAAATAAAATTTTTCACAAGGATGATAAAAATGGCAAAAGAGAGATACTCAATTTCAAGTATTAACCATTGAATTGAACTTGTAGCACTTTGAATGCTGGCCCTAAATACCTTGCCTCTTGGAACTAAATGCTACACCAAATTGCTATTCTTGTTTGACTTGAAATGACTCCTAAGTATAAAGGATTATACAAGCCTTTGCAAAGGTATGATTGACTCCAAAGAAATTAGAGTCATTCTTAAAGCTAAATCCCCTAACTCCTATGATTCTCAAGCACACTTGCCAAAATCTTATCTAACTAATCTGCTATTGACTTCAAACTAAACTTTAGATAATCTCTAGTTTCTATAGTCTTTCTTCAGATTCTATCTCCAAATTTAACAGCCAATTCTTCCCATTTCCTACTCTTATTCTTTTGAAACTTACTCCTAAATTTTTCAAGTAATTAAATTTCATCATCTACTAAAATGTACTAGAAATTCTTCTCAAATCAACTCTAACTTCTCACATAAACTCTCTTCTCTCCCGCTTGGACCTAACTCTACTCTTTGTCCTTTGGGGTGTCCGGTTCCTTTGATGCCTAAATCTAAAGGGATTAATTGAAAAAGTGTCTTTGTGCCAACATCCACCTTTTTTGACATAAGTCACTTTCATTTACATCTCCTCTATCCAAAGGGTTGCAATCCTCAACTCTTCTTTCAACTTTGCTATCTCTTCCTTCTTTGCTTTTGAGATGCCACCCAAACCTGATCCCAACTGACCATTTATTCTTCTTACTTCCTACATATGGTCTTTTGCTTGACTTAAAGTTGTTTAAGTACTTCTTTTGTAAATTCTACCCCGGCCATTTGGTCCATCCATGCTTTTTGACGAGTCCTCAATTCCTTCTTTGCACTCTCTAACTCTTCTTCTCTCATTGACACTTTGGCTACTAAGGTTCTATTTTCTTACTTGAGCTTATTCAAATCTTCCTTTATGGATCTAACAAATTTTTTTCCTTCTTCTTGTTCTTGTTTTGTGTCTTCCAACTCTTTCTAAAGAACCAGAATTTCACCTTGCCATTCCTTTAAAGTATTGTGCATCCATCTTGGCAACTCACTCAAGCGTTCCACTCCTTCATGTCAATATTTCTCATAGATGCTAGTAAGGAATTGGAAGATCTCTCATGTTAAGGCACCTATTACTTGCACTCCTTCATGTTGTTCTTGGTACTTTTTTTCTTTTGCTCCTTTTGGCTTTGTCAATATAGTTTGTACTTTTGTAACAATAGGCTTCACTTGAGGGCTATTCGGTTTGGCTTTAGGCATTAATTCTTTTTGCTCATCTTCCAATTCATCCATAGGCACAAGCTCAAGAAATATGCCATCTAGTCCTAAATTGCCCAAGTTTTGATCCACCTTGGCATCTTTCATTCTTGGCAATGTCAACTTGTTTAGACCTCCCTTGTAGTTTATCTCTTCTCTTGACTTACCTTCGAAAATGTCTTGTTCATCCTCTCTTGAATTGGTCAAATCTCTTTTCCTTGCCTCTTCTTTAAATGAGATATCATTGCCTATAGAGATTGGACACCTTTGCATTTTCCAACATCAAGTTGTCCTTCTACTATACCAAACAATTCCTCTTTTGGTTTCTCTCATCTCCTTCTTTGATTCCTCTTCCTATTTGAGATATGCATCTGATTTTCTCATATGAAAATCTCAAATAACAGTCACCCAACCCAACTTTCCTTATAGCGGTCACCCAACCCAATTAAGTTCAAGGTAACCTTCATCAAGGTAGTGCCATGGGAATTCCTCCTTCTACAGTTCTATCAATAGCCACATGCTTGCATGGAAATGAATCATATAAGGTAGGAGATAGTGAGAAATCTTCTTTGAGAATGGATGATATAACATCTTAATAAACTTGTTATTCAATATGGTTGCCCAAACAATCTAACTTCTTGTAAACACCAAAACTATTCAAAATCATCAAAAATTCTTTCTATTGGAAATTCATGGTACTACATGGTAAACCAAGACATGCTAACAAAGTGCTTGTTTAATAGGCCTACATACCTTATTATATAGATGGACTAAGTTCCTTTGTGTGAACTCAAGATTATTATGTAGAGGAAAAGGAGCCTAGTTTTGTTGTTCAAGAAATTCCCAATCACATTCCAAGGCCCAAAGTCCATATTAGTAATACCAAGAGCTAGCCATATGATCTAGATGTGAAATATGGTTTGGTAACATCTGGAATGATGTTATACATGATGGTCAAAATAGATCATATAGAAGTATCACTTAAATGGTACTTATATTAATAGTGCAAAAAACCAAAATAGATTTGAAAACCTTAGAACCAATAGCTAGACATATGATTTGAAGGTGAGAATTGGGTTGGTAACATCTGGAAGGATGTAACACAGGATGGACTGAATAGATCAGAAATAGGTATCACCAAAAGGGGACTTCTACTAATAGAGTTGGAACCAAAATAGGACTGAAATCTTTGAAGGCAATTTTGGAGGCCTAAACGGATGAATTAGGCCTTGAAAATGTGCAATTCCCCCCTCTCCTATGGAGTAAAGCCTGGCCTTACCTCCCCCTTCTTTGTCTCGTTGAGAGCTTTCCAACGGTACCTCACCCACGTGATTCTAAGATTCCTACAAGAAGATGCCCTAAAAGATTCCCTCTGGTCAAAGCTTGTTTGACCAACCAGATAGGACCAGGACCAACATGTCACCCATCCAAGTAAGTAATCCAAGGGTGGAGCTTGCTGACATGTCACCTATCTTTGTACCTAATCCTATGGTGGAGCTTCATTGGAGGAGATCCGCTTTGCCTATATAATAAAGAGAAGGTGCTCCTTTAGGGTGTCACGCCATTTGTAGTTCCGCGTCTAGATGCTCGGACACTGGAGTTCCAGTGATAGTAGTTAGAGTTATTTTAGTAGTATCTCAGAGACTACTTTCCGACGGTCAGATTTTGTGTTTGGAGTATTGACTTCACGGTGGGGCCCATCGTCACTTTGCACCGTTTGCACCGTCGAGTGTGCCGTCAGCTGAGCCCTGTGCCTATCGAGATGATTCAGGCACATGCTGGGGGCGATGGACCGAGTGGACATGGTATTCTTGGGACACATCCAGTAGCTACTAGGGAGAGTGGTCTACTTGGAGTCCATCCAGGTGAGCGTGGGCTACTTGGATTACACCCTTGGTCCACATGGGATGCAGCCAGAGGACGTGTGGAGCTTGCAGCCAGAGTGGAGGGAGTTTTTCACATAGAGGTTGGGACCTCTAGTGGTCGGGAGCATGACACTATTGCTCCCAAGGGCCTAGTGTAGCAGCCAGTCAGTACGTCTTCCACTCCTACTACAGTTACAGAGGATACTTGGGAGCCAGATCTTGGACCCAAGCTTACTGGAGAGGAAAGACGGAGGGTTTGGAGGTTCTTGAGGAGTCACACGAGTTGTTTTGCCTTCAGTATGAAGGATTTGGGTGCTCTGAAGGGACATGGTATACGGATTGAGCTGACTAGCGACACACCAGTTTTCCGACGTCCTTATCGATATAGTGATATGGAGAAGACATTGATTCAGAGCCGGAGTAGTGACCTTTTTGAGGCTGGTTTGGTGGAGATTTCACATGGAGAGTACGCATCAGCAACAGTGATGCCAGCCAAGAAGGATATGCATGGCAACTATACAGATAGGCGGATGTGTGGAGATTACCGTCCTATCAACCGACAGACCAGGGCTGATCGGTATGCCATGCCTACACCGGAGGAGATTTTTGATGCGATTGGGCATGCAAAGGTCTTCAGTACTTTGGATCTTCGAGCGGGATATCATCAGTTGCCGATCAAAGAGGAGGATAAGTCCAAGACAACATTTTGGGCTATTGATCCTCACGGCAAGGATGTGTTATATCAGTGGAGGTTCTTACCATTTGGGTTAAAGAACGCTCCTGCTGAGTTCCAGAGGGTCATGGATAGGATCCTAGCTGGATTGGATTTTGCTCGGTGCTATATTGATGACATTTTGGTCTATAGCACTACTGTGGAGGAGCATGAGAGACAATTGTTAGAGGGGTTTGAGAGGTTGAGATCTCATGGACTCAAACTACATCCTGGGAAGTGTAGGTTCTTCCACGAGCAGGTTGAGTATTTGGGTCACACTATCTACCCCGGAGGACTTGGTGTCCAGCAGACCAAGGTGGAGGTTATTGCACGTATTCCTCGGCCTACGGATGTGAGCAGAGTGCGAGCATTCCTTGGGTTGGCAAACTTCTATCGCCGCTATGTTAGAGGATTTAGTGCCATTGCCAAGGCCTTGACAAAGCTAACCAAGCTTACACAGGAGTGGTGTTGGGGAGATGAGCAGGAGAGAGCTTTTGTAGAGCTCAAGGAGAGGTTGACATCTGCTCATATTTTGAGGAGACCGATCAGGGGACGACCATTTCAGGTTCACACTGATTGGAGTATGTTGGGGCTTGGAGCGGTGCTCACCCAGCATGATGATGAGGAGAAGGAGTTTGTGGTGGCCTATGCTAGTCGCTCCAACAATTCAGCGGAGGTGAAGTATAGTTCATATGAGGGAGAGTGCTTGGCAGCAGTTTGGGCAGTAGCACATTTCCAATGTTACCTATTTGGTAACCCCTTCACTCTCATCAGCCACTGAAGTGGTTGATGGAGTCCAACAAGCTTTCAGGGAAGCTTGCACGATGGGCTTTGATTTTACAAGAGTATGATTTCACGGTTGTTCACAGACCTGGAGTGGTGAACCGTGATGCAGATGGGTTGAGTAGAAACCCATGTCCCAGCTAGCAGGATCAGACCGGAGCACGTTGGCATGGTGAGACAGATGAGGAGATGGTGCCAGGTTGGCATGCATCGGCCTTTTTGTGTATATTTGTAGAGACTTTGGTGGTATCTCTCTCAGCGCATATAGGAGGAGTTATTGAGGTCACAGATGCAGAGAGTGAAGATATTGGTACAGTTCAGCGAGACATTCATGATGATGTCTTAGTGATGGATTATCTTCGCACTGGTGTTGTGGGTGGCACAGTTGGGGCCAAGGAGAGAGACCGTGTTCTTCAGCAAGCCAGACGGTTCAGATTGGAGGGTAGACACCTTTTGCGTGTATGGGAGGATGGTAGAGTGCGAGTAGTACCACTTCCATCACAGAGACCACAGTTGGTCCGTCATGCTCATGAGGAGCTAGGACATTTTGGAGTAAAGCGTACATATAGCTTACTCCAGAGTCATTATTGGTGGCGCGGTATGCAGACCGAGGTATAGCAGTTTGTTGCCAGATGTGTGGTTTGCGACCGAGTTAGAGCATCATTCAATGCTCCTATGCCACAGTTACACCCATTACCTATCATGGGATTGGGTTACCGTTGGAGTTTGGACTTTGCCAGACCTTTACCGCTGACTGTGAGACATCATCGGTATGTTTTGGTGATGGTGGAGCACTTCTCCAAGTGGATTGAGTTGGTGGCACTTCCTAACAAGTCTAGTGAAGGGACAGCTTACTCGTTCCTGGATCGAGTTCTTAGTCATTTTGGTGCACCAGCTGAGGTTTTGACTGATCAAGGTACAGAGTTTTTGGGAGAGTTTCAGGTCTTGTGTGACAAGGCTTTGATTGATCATCGTACTACATCCCGAGATCACCCTGAGGCAGATGGCTTAGCAGAGAGAGTGGTTCAAACGGTGAAGAGAGGATTGCAAAAGTATGGTTTGCAGAGAGGCCACTTGGGAGATTGGGATCTCCAGTTACCTTGGTTGGACATGAGCTATCGGTTCAGCCAGCAAGCCTCCTTAGCATCCTTCTCTCCATACTTTCTACTCTATGGACGAGATCCAGATTTACCTACAGCCGTTCGTCGAGATGCTACTGTAGTTTTGGACTTGGATGACCCCGATGTATGGATGAGCGCATGTTCTCAGCGGGCATAGATCTTTTGGAGAGTGATGCCGATGGCCTTTGAGAACTTGGCGATTGCTCAGCATAGAGATACTTTACGCTATGCTACCATTCGAGGAGGAGGTTATAGACCCTCGATCCGTCGATTTCATCCAGGCGACTATGTATATCTACAGCAGACAGCACCGACAACACTTGATGTTTCTACCGGCCGCACTATCTTGAGAGTGTGCGAGGTTTTGCCATCTGGAGTCCTTGTGTTAGAAGGACGTGATGGTGTTGTTTGGAAGGATCATGTGCGCAATTGTGCGCCATGCCACCTCCCAAACATTGATGGTACTATGGACCCAAGCTTGGCACTTGTACGTGCAGGCTTGAGGTGTATGTTATGTGGTTCTTCTGGTGGAGCTGCTATTATGTTAGTGTGTGATAGTTGTTTGAGAGGATGGCATATGGCATGTATGACTCCTCCCCTCACGGTGGTTCCTCAAGGACAGTGGTTATGTCCTAGATGTACTTGACCTATAGCTAGTTCATTCTTTATATGGTATAGATTGCAGACAGGCAACTAATGATGGGGCTCCATAGCACCCGGCCTCCTGATCTTTGCCCATTAGAGGGTATACCATATACTTAGAGTAGATGGCTATCTGGAGTTAGAGGGACCTAACCGCCAGCTAGGGGGGCGATTGTGGCACTTTAGAGTCTATGTATGACTTATGTGTGAGTTGTGCTTCTATAGTGTATGATGTTGACAACGATGTATGTTGTGTAGCAATGTATATACGCACGACAGTTGTCACGCCATTTGTAGTTCCGCGTCTAGATGCTCGGACACTGGAGTTCCAGTGATAGTAGTTAGAGTTATTTCAGTAGTATCTCAGAGACTACTTTCCGATGGTCAGATTTTGTGTTTGGGGTATTGACTTCACGGTGGGGCCCATCGTCACTTTGCACCGTTTGCACCATCGAGTGTGCTGTCAGCGGGACTGTTAGGGTTTCAGGGCTAGCTCGAGTCCAGGGGGTATAGTTTCAAAGTGAGCTCCAGAGAGCTCACTTCTCTGATGTTGAGCCTTCGAGTTCTTGGCTATGGTGTACAGAGGCCGGCGAGTGTCACCTGGATTCTCTATGCTTGAGTGGGTGTGGCTTGACTGTAATCAGTGCCCAATTGTTGGCAGTTTATAGAGTGACAGATCAAGTACTGATCTGAGTTGAGTTGAGTTGAAAGTGTTAAGCAATCTGATTATTGTGGCACTTTAGAGTCTATGTATGACTTATGTGTGAGTTGTGCTTCTATAGTGTATGATGTTGACAGCGATGTATGTTGTGTAGCGATGTATATACGCACGACAGGGGCATCGGAGTTTGAGTGTGAAAGTGTGTGTTTCTCATGGTGTGTTTCTCTTCAGTTGTCCAATCCTTGGAGTATTACAATATTCCAAGGTACATTAATTGAGAACATGCCAAGAATGAGCCATCGAGAAGGATAATACCTACCAGGAAATAATCTCCCTAGAGCTTATTATAACTTTGGAGCTCTTAGACACTATCCTGAAGTTGATCTAAACCGAAGCAAATAGATTTCACCCCTTTGTGTTCTAATTGCAAATTTATATACACATTATGGCTAATTATCCATAACCACCAACTCCAAAGGCACTAGTGAGATTTGTATCAAGTCTTCTACCAAGGTAGATACCAATGTGCACTTTGTAACATTGGAAGAATTGGACTTGGAAGCTATGTGCCTATATGATGAAGGAGGTTGTCCAGATTTAGATATTTAATGGGTAGAAAATAGGTCATGTAGGAAATCTAAAAAAAAATTTACCTTTGATTGCTCACATTTGGATTCCAAATTACAAAGAATACGGAGAAAGGAGATCCTTTTTAGGAAAGAACATAAACTATTGGAAATGGCAAAGGCAAAGATCAAACACAAGACTTTAAGAGGATCTAAACAAGAAGAATTTGCAAAAACCAAATTATAAATGCCTTTTGCCAAACCTTTTCCTACATATATCAAGGAAGAGGTAGGAACCTTACTGCAAAGAACTAGGGAATGAAACTTCCTACCTTGGTTCCAATCCACCTCTTAAGGAATTGGTACAAGTAACCATCCTTAGAAGAGAATCATCTAATATTAAAGAGAAGTAAAAACAAAATTTGAAAGAAAGGGAAGAAGAAACTCTCCTTTTAAAAAATTTGCCATCTAAAAATTTAAAGAAGCCATCTGACAAGAAGAGAAAGATGGGTTAGAAGCTTTTTGCCTTTCCACATTATGATATTGTGGTTGACTTTGCTTTAAACCAAGCAAGTGTAACATTCAAACAACTTTGGGAAGATAACAAGTTTATAAGAAGCAGCAAGTTTTCTAGCTTCAAGGCAAGTGAACAAAATAAAATAAAAACACCTAGAAATTTATGAAATTGAATGAGAGGACCTTGGATCACCAAAAATTGAAGTGAATTTTTTTGGATGTATTATAAATTTGGTTCTTATTGACTTTAGATTAGGAGTGAATGTTATGACGTAAGCTACTACCCACCACTAGGATTATGTAAGTTTAAACCTACTCCTTGTATCCTATGCTTTGTATGCCAGACCAAGCAAAGGCCTTTAGGTCTACTTTTGCATGTATTAACCACAATTAGTAGAGTATCATATTGGTTAAATAATATTATTTTGTGACTTGTATAAGACAAGGCTATAGGTATGTAATACACATGTCACTATTGATTGGCATAGGTATTGATTGAGCTTTAATGACACCACATATGAAACCAAAAAGAAATACTTGTATATCAAAAGAAATTTGCACTTGGGAGAAAGTTCATTCTCAAATAAAGGGTATACTCTTGACTTGTCAAAAAACACCTTCAATATGTCCTTAGTGATAACTTGCAGCTGATTGTACAACTCAATTTTAATTTGACTTGCTGTCCTTGAGATAATCCAAGAAGCAGCTCTAGAAACCTCCATTTATAGCTCTCAAGTTTGGAGGAGAAAGAAGAGGGTTTCAGATCTGAGCAAGCAAGGAGAGATTCTTTGAACTATCAATTCCATAAATTGGAATTGCTTATTTCGGGTATTGGCAAGGTACAAAACTCTTAGAAAAATTGGGAATTTTCTTTCTAAAATGTTGATAATGTTATATTCTTCTTTATCTAGGTAAGAATATAAGAATATATATGTACTTATTTTCAGGCACATTCCTTGCTTCATTTTAGCACGTTGTAAGACTCCCAACAAACACTCTATTGGCATTGATTTCATTGCAAGAGCATTTTTGTTATTCAGCCAAAGAATGCACATTCCCCTGCAAATCTAAGAACCAAGCTGCTCATGTCAACCTCTTGCATAACGTAAGTAAAGGCCACCACAAATCCAGGCTACATATCCATAGCAACTTTAAAAGTAGGAGGTATTTGTTGTCTTGTAGGTAGAAGAGGACTTTTGGAGACCAATTGGGTGTACATGACCTTGGATTTGTTGGTGACAAGAACATGATGGTGCTAATGGGAGTTAATTAGAGTTCTTCTTGATGAATGAATCAAGCATGTGAGAAAATGTGTGAGTGGAAAATTGAGCTTGTGAGAAATGATAAAGGTATGTGGGAAATGGAGGTATGTGAGAAATTGAGATAAAAGCCAACTTGAGATATTAGTAGGTGTGGAAAAATCAGCAAGAAATCTTGAGTGTCAAGAATTGGCAAGACATGGAAACTAGATAGTGGACAATGAACTTATAACAATAGCTTAGAGCATGGGTTGGCAATAATTAGAAGGTCTCTAGTGGAGTGAGTTATAGCATTATTTGAGATAGCGATGGAGACATAAGGAAACTCAAGAAGCAATTAGGTACTCAATTTTGGTAAATTTGGGTTCTCATGGGCAAACAAAAATTTGAGATTAGAGGTTTGTAGGTGTTTTGAGTGTAATGGAAAACTTTTTTCACTAAGGCAATAGAGGGTTCTTTTCTCATGTCTTTTTGTATGATGTGAGTACTCTTGATCCAATAACAATACTTTGATTGCAATTAGAGTAGCAATCAAGCCGGGGAAAACTTTTATGGGAGAAAAATAAGGGATTTGGTGAGATTGGGTTCTTGTACCAAAGTGTTCTTGCACCAAAAAATCTTGTACCAAAAGGTTCTTTTATCAACAATTTATTGTATAAGATGTTCTTGTACCAAATGAGATAGAGCTTGTGGAGTAGAGATTTTTCTTCAATAGCAAATATGCTCACTTCCTCCATTTCTTGCTTAGTTTTTTCAGTTTTTAATTTTCTTCCAATTTTGTTCATATGCGTTGTTTGTTCTCTAGTCTGTACATCTTTTGGGCTTTGGTTTGCTAGTATTGGTTTTTGATGTACAAGTTTTGGATAGTCATGCATTAGATTATATCTCTTAGGAGTTGGGAGATTCTTTAGTAGTCTATTCATGATGCTTCCGTTTTGTTCTTTGGCATGGGTAGTTAGAAGAACTACCATAAATGACACTCTTCATCTAGCACCCCCTTCTTATGTGCATCTAGGACATAGATCTTGGTGCCAACTATTCTAGTGCAGTCCCATAAGGGCCTACGTTCTCCTTGATAGATATGCTTCTCTTCCTTTATCACTTCCTCTGTTGTCTCCTAATGAGGAACCTACTTTGGCATATTCTCTTATAGAAGATCTTCCTTTGGCTAATTCTCCTTTGGAGGATCCTCCACCCATTATTTATCATCACCGGCATAACCGTAAAGAAGATCATTAAAAAAGCGTGAGCTGTTATTAACAGTAGGGGTCAGTCAGGTCTTTCAACACAGCTGCCCTCAGAACCGTCCTTGAGGCTTTCACCTCAAATAAATTAGGCCTCCCTCTCATCCCACAACCTCTTCTCCTTGCTTCCTAGATCCACCACCATCCACACTCATTCTAATCCTCCCCACTACCATTGACTACCATCCCTCCGTCAATACCCTTAGCACCTCCTTACATCCCACCTCACTAGTGACATATGCAATCTTGTCCTGATTGCTCATGGGTGGGGGTAGCTTGGCATAACATCAAGAGCAAGGTAGATGCTTATGGATAAGAGTAGAGGCCACTTCACCTAGATCCTCTTCATACATCTACCTTCTCACTATAAGCCCCCACCACAATCTTATACTTTGTTACACTCCTTGAGATCCCTTTAGGCTCTACTTCTAGGCCTACTCTATCCTTGCATGTACACTAGGATCCCAATGTCTCATTGCTATCTTGTGAGCTCTATGCTTTTGATACTCCTACGTGTCATCTTGGTAGATGATCAAGAGAGATGTCTCAACTTGGACCCTACTAGCTCTCTTCCCTTAATGGAATTTGCTTCTTCTTTCTCATGGAGGTGCATCCAAACATCACAAGAGTTTCTCTTGGATTCATCAATTTTTTGAGGAGATTGCCCTACTTTACAAGAAGAGTACACCATTTGAGCACAAGCAATAGTAAAACAGATCATCAAGTCCCACAAGCTCATGCTCCACCTCTAGAGAAATGTAATTTATGTCATTTATACATGTTAGGACAGTAGGAGAGTATTGGCAAGCAGCCCAAGCACTCTTGCTCTCTAGACCAACACTCTTTTGCATTGATACTTGCTTTGCTTTATAGGATCTCCATATTAGCCACATATGACCTTCCTTCTTTTGTCCATGATTACCACTAAGATGAGCTTATAGAGTCCTTCTCCACCCATGCTCTACTCAAATCTCCATGTTTCTTGGTAGGTGGTCCTTCAAGACTAGTTTTTGAGCATTTATAGGATTATCTTTCTCCTAGCTTGCAAGACTCAAGCTTCCTCCTTCTCTTTGCTTGTTGCAAGCATCTTGCCTTGGGTTTGGTGCTCACGAGTATGGCTTCTTTGTTTGGTACATCTTATCTCCTTACTCCATCCAAGAAGAAATTGGGTATGTGCCCTATAGCCATAGGGGATGTCTTCTTGCATTAGTGTCATGTACCATTTGTCTATTGCTTTGCCACTCCTTTTCTTCTTTCTTTTCTCCTCATCAATATGCAATAGCCACTCCAAGATGGTTATTGTGAGCATTAGAGCTTCCTTTGACCATTATCCTAACTAGGTTGTTGTCCAAGTAGATGTATCAAATGCCTTCAATACCATTTCTTGTCTAGTGTTATTTTGAGCTCTTTGTTCTATAAAAGAGAAGATCCTCTCTTTAATTCCTTTTGTGCACACTTTTGTGGTACAGAGACATTGTTATTGTGTAGCCACCATACTACCATAGGAGAGTTCACTCAATTAGCATCTATAGGAGGTACCTACCAAGGAGATTCTCTGCAACGGCTTTTATTTGCCATGGCTCACCACAAAACTTTGTGAAAGGTGGCAATCACCTTTCCTACATGTCTTTTCTATCCTTATTAGATGATACCCACATCTTGGGCCCCATGTAGGATGTAGTCTGAGTAGTGCAAGCTTTCACACTTAGTCTTGGGACCTCGGATTTATGAGTTCAGACTTGTAAATGCAAGGTCTGGAGCCCACATACAGTCCTCACTCCCTCTGACTTCCCATCAGGATTCCAATTCCCAATAGGAGGTTTGAGTGTATTGGACTTCCTCTTGGATTTGAGGATTTTTATAGCTTGTATATCTCAAATACATTGATTCAAGCTACTTATCATATCCACCTACTCTCTTAGTTGGGAAACACACATGTAACATGCTCTCTCCTTTCGCAATGTTATGTCCTAAGAGCATCATATTTGGCACATACATATCCTCCCACAATGGTTCTCCTACCATAGCTATGGTCTTTTGATAGTCCTATATGCCATACTTTCTCCACACTCTTAGGGCCATGTATGTTGCCATAGTTATCAAATTACTAGTGGCAATTGCAGATAGCTCTTCCCAAAGCCATGGGAGGATGGAATATCATATCATAGGAGGTTGTTGCACCAATATCTTACCTAAGAGCTTGGGCCCTTATGGCTCCCCTTTTGGTAGATAGATTCTTATACAAGGGGCACCCATTTTTATTGCCACCCATCATGGTAGTTGACTCAAGCACCCATGCTTTCCAAACATCTCTTCAATTGGCTTGTGATTTATTGCTAGGACCAACACTTACAACACTTCCTCCCTTTCTGGAATTTATTTCCCTAGACTTCAGGAAAGAATTAGACCTCAATGAGCATATGCACACTCACACCCTTCTTAACATCCTATTGACATGCCTATTACCCAATAGAGCTAGGATCCTCTCTTGTGGCAAGAAGTGCGCCAAAGCTTGGCTTCATGCTTCCTCTTTGATTGAGGACATTTGGTTTACATCAGCGGAGGTTACCATGGCTCTTTGACTTTGGTTAGGTCTACCATATCCAATAATCTTGGGCATACTAGACCAATGCCCGTATGGTTCTACATTTGATGTTGAGAGTATCTACATCCTATGATGTGCCATAGGAGGAGAGCCTACTAGAATTTAGACGGTATTAAAGATGAGGTGATCTAGATCCTATGATCTACTTGCTCATAGGTTTAGATTGAGCAATGGATGGTCCTAAAATGCCCATCTAACCAAAAGATGTGCACAAATATTATCACTTTTAGGGATAGCCAACATATGTTGTATGATGTGGTGATGTCAATCCCACTTTGACCAAAATCATTAGCACAAGCTAGCATCTAGACATGACCTATAGTGATCATCACCACAATGGGGAAGGAAAACCACTATGCTCCATGGCTTGCCTTTGATACCTTTGTCCCCCTAGCAGTGGAGATCTTTGGCCATCTTTATCATTAGTTTGATGGTCTCCTTTGAGATACAACACGGGGCTCACTGAAGAGGAGAGGCACTTTGGCTTTCTAGCCTGCCATGCTTACTTGTTATTTACTATAAAGGGTCTTTATCACACTATAGATATCATAGGCTCTAAGTCTTCAACAACATGCATCAATAGTGGCCGCTCTCGTTCCGTCAATGACACTCTCCTTATAGTTGCTAGACATACACTTGGAGGATCTCTTGCAAAATATTTAGTAATAGGTTCATATATTGCTCTTTTTACACATTTCTTGTGTTAGTTACTCGGCACAATGAAAACATAAAGCTTAGTTCTCTAGCCTTTTTGCCCTTTTTCCTAGAGTTTTTAGCTCTTCCTTCTCCTTTATACTTTTTGGTACACTTGTATTCCTTTTCTCCCTTTCCTTTGAGCAGGTGGGCCAATTCATTATAAAATAGCAAGAAAAGGCAACCATGTAGCAAACACAAAGGATAGGAAGACCCCATCAAGCCGTACAAGGGAGAGACAAAAGACAAAAAATGGAACTAGGGCCCAATAGTATTAATAGGAGCAATATACCCTACAACACCTAAGATATCCAAGCTATGCAAGTCATAAGGTCTACAAACTACTGGAGCATCCGAAGAAGCATCACCTAGTGTGATTGCTTTCCTATGGGTTACACCAGCCAATGCTCTCCATAGAGTAATGGACATACATTGTTTAAAGTATGCTACAAAGTATGAGAGTGAGAGTGGTACCCCTTGACATCTAATATGATAAGCTCTTGCATACTCCCTAAAAAATGTGTTGAAAACAATCTCCATAGCTCAATTATAACTCCAAGGCTAGTGGAACAAGGATGTGATCTTGCTACATACTCCTAGACTTGGAGATCTTATGTGTTGTTGCTCTACTCACTACCCATCCAAGGTGATGAGTTATCACTCTCTCCAAAATTGCATCGTGCATAGGATCTATAACCACAACATTTGCCACTTTCACCTGATCATCTTGGACCAAGTATAAGTTTTCTTTGACATATGTCATTATTCTTCATGACATCATGGGTAGCTATCCTTTGTCATCCAAAAGGACACTATATCGTATGGACTATTGATGCAGCTAGTGTAGAACCATACTCACAAGTGAGTAATGAAGATGAAGACGGGTGAACCAATCCTGGGCAAAACCTCATCATTGTAGAGAAAGTAGTTAGTGCAAGTTGGAATGCCCTAATGCATGGTTGAGCTAGGATCCAAGAGCTTGCACTCTTGCTGGAGCAAGAGCAAAGATGTGCTCTAGTGGCTTGAGGAATGTAGAAGTCAACTAAGAGAGAATGTGGCATATGTTGACATTGTCTCCCCATCAAGGAAGACTGCAACCCTTTGGTCCAATCTGATGGTTGTGAAAGAAAGGATGGAATGTCCTCCCATGCTCGTGAGGAAAGACCATCTCTTTTTTGTTGCAATAATATCTGAAGAGTAAAGGATCCCTCCTCCACCTTGGTCATATATATCTCCAAAATTGACCTATCAACAACCACAAAAAGAGAGGAAAGTAGGAGTGCCAAGAGAGCACAACTATCCAAAAATGCTATAAGTGTTATCTACTGTATAGATAATAGACCTACCCCTCCACACAAGATTGATAGAGATATTTGTGTACATGCCAAGTCCCCTATCAAACAATCAAATATCCTTGGTTTGATGATATCGCCAAAGACACCCATAATCCTCCTATCAAAAGCTCCGAGACATGATAGGAAGGTCAAGGAGCCGTGCAAAGAAGATAAGTCATTCAACAGGCAATGCTAGAGGAGAGTATACTAGATGTCACCTTTGGACCTCCTAGTAGAGGAAGGTCATCCATATGGAAAATATTCTCCACAAGTGCAACATCTAGGAAGCATGTGACAAAATCCTCAAATCATACTAGTACTCCAAGAATGCATAGTCCATCTATAGATGTGATACATCCCTCTGCAAGCTCAAGGTGGAGAGGGATACCTGAAGGGGACCATGCTCTGCACTTTGACAACTTGACTCTCAAGCCTACAAGATGTAGCTCGGTCAAGTGATCAAAAGTTTACCTAATCTGATCTATGGGGTCTATGATGTGTGTATCGTTTGCCAAAGAGTGAAATACACAACCTAGCATGGCCAAAGAAGTAGATAAAAGAGCTTTGAAGTGAGCCATGGCAAATATAGATCCCCAACATGATCTCACTCTAGTGTACTGACAATTGACTCCAAGACGGTGAATAGCTATTAAGACTATCAGCAATAGATTTTTCATTTGTGACGTGAGCATGCATGGGTATGCGACATTAGTACTTCAAGTTTTTTGGTTCTGTAATATTCTAGTATTTCACTCCAGCAGTTGGCAATTTTTTTTAATTAACTAGATGCACAACCTTTCTCTTTCTTTCGAAGCAAATGACCGAGCCTCTATAGCTGAAAATGCCATCAACTACATTTGGAATAATGCAAAGGCGAGTAGAGGAGTTGAGCGAGAAACTGAATCTCGTCGACGCAAAGAAAATCGTTCGAGCTGAAAGAAGGACAGCGCAATTATGCCAAATGATGAAAGATTTCTCTACATAAATTCTTATGGAGTCTCGGTAGTTTATGTCGATTTGTAAGCATGAAACCATGGTGAATATCCGGATCACTGAGGATGACATGCAATTGCACATAGTGCAGAAGCACATGCCACTATTTCTCACATGACTCTTTTCGGCTTTTACATTGGACATTACCTTGGAATTTAGTTGGTGGTAGCGGTAGTGTCATAGACTGCCATGATATTTACACCACTTATTTAAAGGTACGTAATTATGTAAACTTTCAATCATGTATAGATTTGGCAAAGTGCAACTATTTCCCGTCAGGAATGCTCGTTAGTCTGATAATTTCATCTCCTAGGCAAGAATCCTGCAGCTGCAATTCATTGCAACCTAAGTGCTAGCATTTTAGAGATCAATTTAGATAGTGTAACATGAAATTCGTCTTGTGATGCCCAGCTGCTCAAACAGTCCCAGGATCTAGACATTTTGAAATTCTTCTCACAACTATCAACGGAATGCATCTTGCTGTGTACAGATCACAGGAAACTTGCACGATATCAGCCCTGACTTGTTTAAAACTGTCACCTGGTTGCTTTGACTAATGTGAGCGGCATCTGTGTATGAAGTATCCTCGCCCAACCTGACCAAGTCTTAACAAGCTTGTGATAGGGCAACTGGCAGGCAGTTTTGATAGTTAATTGGTCACTATGAGCTCGTGCGATTTCAATGTCAGTTTCGCTGTTCGAGAATAAGCTTGGCAACGTATGCCAACGTATGCCAACGTAATCGATGTGGATTACGATCTAATTACGATGCCAAGCTTATTCTCGAACAGCGAAACTGACATTGTGCCAATGTGGCTTTATGCCACATTGGCAACGTATGCCAACGTAATCCACATCGTAGTGTAACGTTGTGGATTACGATCTAATTTGAAGTTTCACTTGTAAGGTAGACCTCTATCCAGGTAAGTACTCCTTCAACCGTTTAATATATCGTCTATCACAGTGGTACTTCTGAAACAATCTAGCATCTGGTATTGAATGCGGTTTACTGAAGAAAAGAACTAAAATGTTTGCCTTTGGTGGTGAGTATTATGGATCTCAGTGCTGGCGAATTTCTTCACTTTAGCAGTCATCTAAGGCGAACTTGTCAAATCAAATAAACTAGAATCTGATTGAAATATACACAGATCCTCACTTCATCCCCTTTTCCTTAATATGGGACGGTGTCAAACTCAGAAGGTAATATTTTTCTCCATCCATATGCTGTAATTTCATTTTGTGTAACAACTTGGTAAGTTGAAAAGACCATAATTATATATAAATGAGGTCTACAGAATCAAAATGTAGCACCATGAAGATTTGCAAAATTTTCCCACCCGAACGTGACATCACGACGACAAACTATAGATGATCTGAGAAAGAAGACATCATATTTGGACTATTCTAAAGGTCAATTGAATTTGGTATTGTGTTGAATACCTTCGATCAAACCTCCAAAGTTTTAGTCTAATCCCCGAAACCAAGAATACATCAGGAAAACAATTTTGGAGAGGTGAAGTCACGATTTACCCGTGTACATCTGTTCATATTCAAGTTAAACTCTTTTGTTTTTGTAGACAGTAGGAAACCCATAAGAACCCCAAAAGATCTCGAAGATGATCCAAAGGGAAAACCAATATTATTTGATGGAAAAATAAACAATGTTGATTACTTACTAGACAGTTATTGAAAGAATTAATATTACAGTTAGTACATTTTTTCTTATCTCCAAATGTTTTATCAAGTTCCAAGCCGAAGATAACTGCGAATCACCGAAAAAGATTTGGAAGAGGCTAAGTGAGGTGAGATCTATATACTGTACTTTTAAAAATGATCATGAGTTGATGTTAAAGTCTTGTAAATGACCGTGATCGTTCATCAAAATAAGTAGAGGAGAATAATTATATTGTATCTCAATATAATAAAAAGATGGACTAAAAGAGCTGGGAGTTAGATCGAAGACTTTCGATGTAATTCAAACTTTTATTATTTGCAGAGAAACGGACATGAACGATATTTTTCCTTTGTAATATCATTGATTTTTCTGCTACAACGTGGTGTAAATTTATGATCACGAGATATTATTCTCATAATATTATGTTTAGGAGTCGGTAAGAAATAACTATATAGGGTCACTTATTCTTTCCAAAATCAATCGTAATCGTCATTTTTGTTACTCTATTAATTCTTTTTGGATGATGATGTTACTCATATCAGTTGAAAAATATTGGAGATGATGCTATAAAAGGATTTACTAAAGCAATAGGACCTTAGTTTGAATTACATAGAAGGTTAATATATAACTTTAATTGTAATATATAAGCTGATCCTAATTTAGGATTCTATAGCTAGGACTTTCTAATTTATAACATTTGATACCACGTCAATAGAGTGGAGAATTTGATGGACAAAAATATTATTTTGATTTCAATTTTTAATCCAGGGATATTAAGTAGATGTCTAATTTCAATAATGTAAGATGAATTACTCAAGATTTGGGAGTAAAGAATTACCATGATTGGATATTTTAAGAAAAAATAAGTTTTTATATATTAATTGAAACTGTACTTTCAAAGTCTGAAGAAATTTATTATTTCCACTTGATTTTCAATTAAATGATTATTGAAAAATATTACTTTCTAATATATAGGTGGACATTGAGTCATTATCAGTTGAAAAATATTGGAGATGATGCTGTAAGGGATTTACTAAAGCAATAGGACCTTAGTTTTAATTACACAGAAGGTTAATATATAAATTTAATTTTAATATATAAGCTGATCCTAATTTAGGATTCTATAGCTAGGACTTTCTAATTTATAACATTTGATACCACATCAATAGATTGGAGAATTTGATGGACAAAAGTATTATTTTGATTTCAATTTTTAATCCAGTGATATTAAGCAGATGTCTAATTTCAACAATGTAAGATGAAATACTCAAGATTTGGGAGTAAAGAATTACCATGATTGGATATTTTAAGAAAAAATAAATTTATATATATTAATTGAAACTGTACTTTCAAAGTCTGAAGAAATTTATTATTTCCACTTGATTTTCAATTAAATGATTATTGGAAAATATTAATTTCTAATATATAGGTGGACATTGAGTCATTACTCAATGTCCACCAAAATGCAGTGATACTATTGTTCCAATAGAGATACAATTAGAAATGACTAGAAGATGAAAGAAAGTCTCACAAATGGTAATTCTTTATAGTTTCATGTTTAACCTCTTGGTTAAGAATCACTCCTTGTAGATGGTAGTGTCACTCTTGTGGCGCACTATAGAAAAGCAAAAAAATCACTTTCACTAAAAATCTATTCCAAAATAGTCTTGAAGATGATGGTTCATTTGTCATGGAGGTCACTTTGCTTTGTAGTTACCTCTCCCATTAAGGACACACCTAAGCGAATGGTCATTAGTGCTTGCTCTTTGTTAATGATTTAAACTTCATTATCATCATGTTTGTCGTAAACGCGCCGGAGGTCATTAGCATCACGAGATTCATGCCCACACTAATAGCTATTTGTACTTCTCAAGGAGCTTCACCACACAAGTCTTATCAGTCTGATGACTCAGCCATATCAAATAAGTAATTCTAAAAAGATGCAATCTTGGAGGAGTTATGGATGGATCATATTGCCCAGCATTTTACTTCAAAGGGAGGAAAGCCAATTACAAGGAGGAGAATATGTAAGCCAACCCAAGCATAGATAATGAACCTTCTCATGGAAATTAATTCACATGGTAGGTCCAATGCTTCACAAGTTAGAAACAATCCTTCCTTACTACCAGGAGTTAGACAAAATGATCACATCTCACATAAAGTTAGTCACTCATCTTCATCAGGTTGCTCAAACGGCCAATGTGGAGAAGCAAGAGCTTATGAGTAGCTTAAGAAGATTAAGAAGCAGCTCCAAGCCAAAGAAGATACTTGTCATGGATAGGAACAAATGATGGACAAGTATAGGACGATAGAGCAAGCAAGATAAGAGAAGTATAATGGAAACCCACAAAGCAGGCAGGTAGAGGTTTGAGTCCTCAACCTCATAGTTGATCAGCAATGGACCAACCATAACAAACAACTTTGGTGCTTACTATGCACCATCTTGTGGGGTGGCCACCATGGCTTTTGAGTCTAAGGAGAGCTTGATATGGATGAAGGGTTCCTTGCTTGCATTTTTTGGCTTATTCTTACACTTCCTATGGCTTCACTTGATACTCTAGGGGATTCCAAGATCACCTCTAGAACCAATCTTTGTCTTCTTGGCTGAAGTACCATTGTGTTTGTTCATGACCCCTCTTAAAAAAATCACAAGTTATGCTAGAAACCCACTGATTCAATCTCTCAAATTCTCAACCCTTAGCTCTTGATGTTTGTAAATGAAATTGCCAAAGACTCCACTCTTAATCTCAGGAATTTGTGAAGTGGAAAAGAAGTTGATATGCAAGCCATGGCCTCAAATTTATAGCTTGTGACCAACCGTTTGGAAATTGGTGTGTACATCTTTGGTGAAATATTAATGCTTGTAAAAGCAAGCATCTTGCCACATGAAAATGGTCATCAATTTCTATATTTATCTAGGTGGTGCATTCAAGCTATTTGGAATCTCCAAAATTGATTGACTATCAAGCCGATGATGTCATTTGATGAAGCTTTATTCATAAGCCTCATCCTAGGGTATAGATTTCTTAATCACAATTAAGATCACAATCATGACAACTATGATCACAATATCATGATCAAAAAGATTGTGAAGGTGACACAAGGAGCATGATCATAACCACAAAGGTCAAAATAATGAGTGTCTTAGTCCTTGTGATCATTCAATGCAAACAAGCTATGGTCATTTTATTACATCATCTTCTTGTCCTTCTACGTGATTACCTTCTTGGTCAATTATAAGTGACAAAAACTTGGATTCTAGCCTTAAAAAATTCCTAAATTTTCACGTATCTACAAAAAGAACTTTAAACAATGGACTACTAATGCAAAGGTACGTCCTCACGTATATATATAACTTTGGCTTGACAAAGTTATATATATATACGTGAAGACGTACCTTTGCAAGTTATATATATAACTTTGTCAAGCCAGTATACTGTATATTTACTCTTATATAGCATTATTACTAGCTTTATTGGGATTGGATAAATAGCGATAATGTTAAATTTCCAGTTTGCTATTTAATGTCTACTACCATGCAAGTTACTAAATGTATTATGAGTAGGAAAATGCCAAAAGTACCAAAAAAAACTTATTTTCAGAAGTTTTGGAACATGAAGAAACATTCAGTTTACTTTAACTTTTAAAACTACTTGGTCAATTTATAATTGCAAGAGAACCCTTAGACATATATTATTTGTTTGACACTCTTCTTTAATAAGCAGAATTGCAGAGCGTCAAAGAGCACAATAATTCTTTGATGCTCTGCAGATCAGCTCAAGGATAAGCGAAGAAACCTATTCTTCTCGTTTATTTTTCCACGTAGACAATCTGTAAACCTGCACGACAGAGAGAAGGATATAGAGAGCGTGGGGGATAAATGCAAATAGGATAGACTTCAATATTGTGAAGAGGCTAATCTCTTGTTCTCCGTTGGAAGCCCCAAGAAGAGTTGGAGATAATTAATCTACAGATAATTACAGATCTAATGAATTTAGAGTTAGTTTGCTAGTTTGCAGATAGCAAATGCATTTCCTTTGTAGCAACTTGCGACAGAGGCAATACCTGTTACTATATCTGAAATAATTGAAACAATAGCTAAACTAGCTAAAATAACTTCAAACTGTAGCTGAAAAACTGAAACTGAAATTGGAAATTTCTTTGCAAGTAAACACCACATTAACCTACAATTAACGTCTTTGCATGTCTTCTTCAATAAACCTCGAAAACCCTCCACACTTCAACTCCCGATAAGTAGTTCTTCGGAATGTATCTTCAATAAACCTCAGTGAACCTCCACATTTCAACTCACGATAAACAGTTCTTCTAAGTGTCTTTGGTAAGTAGATTTCACACCCCTCACACCCGATAAAATTCTCCTCTTGTTTTATTTCTGGTCTGCGATCTTCTCAGCAAGTAAATAATATATTTTCACTTCCTCAATCCCTAAGTAATCTCAAAGTAAATTCTTTGCTTGTGTTATGCTTGCATTCTGCAAATAAACCTAGAATCTTACCATGTTCAAACTTTTGCGTTAACACTAAAAATCCTTCTTACTGTGTTTATAATTTCACAATGTCTCAATGCTATGTAAACAGTGTGTAATGTAAACAGTGACAATCTTTCTAATTGTGGCCTGATTATGAATGGTTGATAAATTTGTGCTAGTCTTTCTTATTTAGAATGATCTATAGAAATACATATTCAGCATTAGTTGTTCAACGTTGTTCAACGAAACTTAACATAGAAGTTCATCATATTCATATAGTAATAATGATAAACATAATATTTAATGGAAAATATAAATGATCTATAAGTCTTCTGAGACATCATTTTCAATTAATGATGTTATTTCCTATAACATATATATATTATTCAAAATTATTTGTAACATTTCTATATGATTTTTGATATAATGGAAAAATATATGATAGTAAACTTTTTTTTTATCTTATCTATAGTTTATATATGAAAATAAATTCAAGAAAATTACATTTGATTAGAGAGATATAAATTACAAATAAACACATCAAGATACAATATTTCCATATTTATTTATTTTTTGTTCTATTTTGATACAACTCTTAAAATTGGTATGTTCCAAAACAAAATTTTCAAAAGATTCTAAACCAATGCAAGGATAGAAGACTTTTTATTTTGGCTAATTACAAGTTATCTATTTATTTCCAGAGCGTATTGACTCATGAGGAAAAAAAAGAGGAAAAAAACGGCATGAATGTTACGGTTTCGATTCCTTAGCTATGTGTCCCTCTTGTATTGACTCATGAGAGAAAAAAAGAAGAAAAAAAAGGACAGAATGTTACGGTTTCGATTCCTTAGCTATGTGTCCCTCTTCTATAAATGCTGGCAGGTTTGTGTCAATACTCAAGAGACTCTAAAGTCACTTTCTTTTACTGAACGAGCAGCTCATGTGGCTATGCCGTCCTCCTCCATGTGCTGATCGATTCTAGCTTACACTCGGGCGATTTGTGAGCAAGAAGTTTGTATATGGGTCTCATTCGAGTGTTGGTGGGGAGTTGCTTTCTTTGCCCCGTGAGAAGCTTGTGCAGTTGCCGCCTCCTCATGTTCCTAGCCAGCGAGGAGCTTATGCAATTGAGGTACAACCCAGGACCTTTAATAACTCCATCGTTCTCCTTCTTTAATTTGTCAATCCGACATAAATCGTATCTTTATTCTATATCGCCATATCATATGCATCTCCTTCTAGTGCTTGCGGACAGTCGCTTTCTTGTCCAGCAAGAAGGTGACAAATCAAATTGAATGTTGAGGTACATTTGGATTTAATGCACTAAAATACATACCAACTTGAAAAAGGTGCGGGCACTCCACCAACTTAAGTTAGAGAAGTTCATGTTCCACTTATTCTCCATACTAAACTGACGTGTATGTACTTGTGAGAAGTTGGCATGCTATCTCAACTTGGAAGATTTCTCATATATTCTACGTACTAAAGTGCATGCATGTTTATGTGAAGAGAGCTGGAGATTTTACCTTCTCAGCTTGAGGAAGTTGGGGAGGTGAAATCTACTCTAAAACTTAGAGGAACTAGGCTTTGGTCAGTGGACCTAGCCCAGGGAGTACAACTTTGTTAAGGCACTGAACCAATGCACTAACTGTACAATTAGTCAAAACATAAACATATTCTTGCATAAAGAACATGTTTGTGAACTTCAAGGTATGCATAGCAATGTTCGTATGTTCAATTGCATGAAATGGAGCTTTGGTTTGATTTTCCCTCATACTAAAGAGAAATCTACATTCTTGTAGGAGAAAAGAAACTTGTTATGATAAGATGTGGTAAAATTTGTTCGTTGCAATGCATCTTTTGAAACAAGAATACAATTTACTGATATGTAATGTTACTCGTAAATAAGTTGAATCACGATTTTTGTACTAAGACGATATTATGAAATTACTGTGGACGAATCCGCGGTCGAGATAGGAGAAAGGAGTGCTATCTATATTCGGCTTTCAAATTTAATTATTGGATTTATTTTATCTAATATAATTTTAGTGATATCATGAAATTACTGTGGACGAATCCGCGGTCGAGATAGGAGCAAGGAGTACTATCTATATTGGACTTTCAAATTTAATTATTTTCAAATTTTCAAATTTTTGTGGATCCTTTTCACAACATACTTTTACGTGCGTGCAGGAGGGTAGCTTTTCTATGCCATCACTTATTTTAGCCTTAATATCATGTTTCCAGATTCTCTTTATACTGTTGTAGCTAAATGTACTTAATTGTACATTTAGCTACAACAGTTGTACTTAATTTCCTTTTGTAGCTAAAGTACGAACGAAGAACCTCCAAGAAATCTGAAAACATCGACTCTCCTTCGTATTGACCAGGTTTGGCTCTCCCTTTAGCCACTAAGATATAATAGGAGAACGAAATATTACAACATTCAATCGAGTTGTCCCTTGTAATGTAGTGGTTTCTCATTTGTTATGTTTGTCTTGGCCGTAATATATTGGTTTCTTGTTTTAGCATTAATGCACTGATCTTTCATATTAGTGCATGGTTTATTGATTTCACTGCTTGAGTGTCCCTCTCCAATGTTTTGTACCATGTTTGGCTTTGTACAGCTAAGTGTTAGTTCATAGGGATCTTTCTCAACCTACTGACAGATATGTGTACAAGCAAATGTGTTGAGGGGGGATTTTAGTTTGGCGTAAGTTGAAAGGTTCCTATTGTACGTATCAGTAGATGAGTTGTGTAAGTATCTGAAAGAAATCACTTCGGCTCCACGTAGTTGAAAGCGATCTGCATGATGTACGGGAATCCGAATTTTGACTCTAAAATACAAATAAGGACTAGAGAATTTGCTTGGTCTTTGCAGTCCAATGTTCTAGAAGATACATCGTTCTAGAGATTACTGATGGCTGATGAAGGAGACTTTATCGGCGCGGAAAGGTTGAAGGTAATCTACAAGACTTAGTGAGAAAGTTGTATGTGGTGTTAGGAGAAGATTGAAGGAATAGAAACTTCTTGTGCTATCTTGGTTACTGACGGAGATTGAAGGCAATTAGGACACAAATTATATAGGTATCATGCCAAGTTGCATTCAGTGAATGTCAGTGGATCCCTCATGCTCAAGTACACCGACAGAATTTGATGCACTTTGAGGATTTGAGGTTGAAGGAGGGTGGAAGACTTATATTGCAATGAGACATACATACCTTTTACTAGTGTTCCTCCTTGGACGAAACTTATACGTGTGGTATCACTGGTGCAAGATTCGAAGGACCCGCAAGAGTCATCCCGATTGTGAAACTGAACCGGATTGTGAAACTGAAGGTGTTCAGGGATACTCAACAAGGTATCACCCGATCTCTGCATAGTATCACTTTCCAATGCTAGGATTTATAGGATTGACATCGATTGTATAGTTTGGAGTTGCTTGTCGGACTATTTTCCATGTCACTAAGATAAGGATAGTGAGAACTTCAAGGTATCACCCCATGCGGACCTTTGTATCATTCAGTATACTGATACTCAACAATTGCAAAGTATCACCAATGAAGAACCTAGTACCAGGGTCAATTGGGGCGGTGGACTCAAGTATCATTCACTCAAGGATACCCAAGAATACTATGCATCTTGGCCGGTAAGCCAAGATCACTGGGACGGGATGTTGCAATAGAAGGTGTGCGTTAGAGTACATCTGGTCTCACTCCACTCCTGTATGTTGGGATTCATTAGGTGGTGGACAATTGCAAGGTATTACCTAATATCACTCGTATGAAGGAAATGTAATCAAGAAGGTTACTGTCAACCAGTGAACAAAGTAGCACCTCAGGCCGTAGAAGTGTGCGTTAGACTGACTCTGGTATCATTCGGCTGAATGAAGGATACTCAATAAGGTATCAGCCCATGTCCAATCTGGAGTGGTAGTTGAATTGTGCAGCTAAAGGAAGGATAAAGAACAATGTATTAATCGTGAAAGAAGGTTACTGATATCGTGACTGAACCCATATAGGGTGATAGTCAGATTTTTTAGCTGAAAGAAGGAGACTGAACAAGGTATGACCCCGTGACGTAAGGATAGTCATATCTTGGCCTAACCAACCTGGAGTGCAAATTGTGCAGATCGAGGTGTTCCTTGAAGGGAATCTAGTATCACTCAGCTTAAGAAAGATACTCGACAAGGTAACAGCCCATGTCGAGTAGGAGTCGGATTGGAGGATTTTCAGTATCCTAGGTATAATCTTGTACCTGTCACAAACAAGGTACGCATCAACCTTCCGCACAAGGAATCTGGTATGAGTCTTGAATGGCAGATTCATGAACACCGTGCAATTAAAGGACTTCGTTCTCGATACGCTGCAGGATACTGAACAAGGTATCCCTGGTGCAAAAGCTATATCACTCAAGATCTCCGTAGTCGTGCATAAGAAGCCGTGTCACTCCCCTGAAAGATTCAGTTGGACTGTGCAGCTGAGGGTTTATGATATTCTACTGCATCCTGAGACTTCGGAGCTGAAGATTCATTCATTTCACAGTTGAACGAGATTGCTCTGGTATGACTGGTATGACTCGGCTGGAGGATACTTGAACAAGTTATCATCCTGTGTGCATGCTCGTATCTCTCCCGAAACGGCTCAAACTGCAGACTTCATTCGTCCATTTCGCAGTTGAACGAGCTCGAGATTGACTCTAGTATCACTCATTTGAAGAATACTTGAACAAGACATCACCCCTGTGACCCCTTCCCAAACTGCCGCATTCAGTATCTTGAAAACATGACATCTCAAGAAAATACTGGTCGCCAATTGGAGTATTTCGAGCATGCCTATCATTCTTCTTTACAGGTCCAGCCAGTAGAGTTTCCAGATTTGTATGGTATAACAACCATGAAGTACGGAGGACACAGACCGACTTGTACGGAAACCTCCTCAAAAGCAGACCATCGTCATCAAGTTCAGTTCTCTCATCATTATCCAGTTCAAGTCCAGAATTTCACAGATGATCCCGCGGACCTGGTTTATGTTTCTAGTCCGGTAGAAAATGAACTGCTGAATCTTGTAAACATGAGCATGGGCAAGGGCCGATTGGAGGAGAGTCGCTTAAAGACCTTGAAAGGTAACCACCAAGCTGAATGCTCTCACCATACAGATCAGACCCAGAACTTCACAGAAGATGCTGAAGACCTCGCTTGTTTTTCTCGTCCAGCCCAAAATGAACTGCTTAATCTTGTAAACATGAGCATGCGCAAGGGACGATTGGGGGACAGTCGCTTGGAGACCAGGAAAGGTAACCATCAAGCTGAATGCTCTCATCATCCAGATCAGATCCAGAATTCCACAGAAGGTCCTGAGGACCTGGTTTGTATTCCGGTCCAGAACCAGCTGCTTAATCTTGTAGAGATGAGCAAGGGGCGACATGCACGGAATCGCTTAGAGACCTCAACAGGTAACCATATGCATCAGGCTGAGATCACTCGTTATCCAATTTGGATCTAGAACCAGCTGCTTGATATTTTCGATCAGCACCTGCTAGCGCTCGTTATTCAGAACAGTCATCCCTAAATTGTCGAGAACTTTAGATCAGGAGGATCATACAACAAAGAATAGATCATCCAAAATGTGCCTTGTCTGGTGTTCTGTAAGTATGGAACCGTGGACAATTCTCTCCGAGATTACCCTCAACAACTGAAATACGGCCCTGGTGGTGAACTTGCAGCTGATGGTCTCAATTCTAATTCGGACTTGAAGCCCTTGGGACAATCCAGGAAGCTGCCCCGAAAACCTCCGTTTAGAAATGTCAAGTCAGGAGGAGAAATAGGAGGGTTCAAATCCGAGAAAGAAAGGAGAGATTCTTTCAACCATCAATTCCATAAACTGGAATTGCTTATTCCGAGTATTCGCAAGGTACGGAACTCTTAAAACAATTGTGAACCAATTTTCTAAAATTCTGATAATGTTATAGTCTTCTTTATCCAGGTAAAAATACCTGTTAACACTGTCAGCAATAGACTTTGCACTTGTGACGTTATGCAATATTAATACTTCAAGTTTCTTGGTTCTGAAATATTCTAGTATTTCAGCCCGGCAGTTGGTACTTTCTTTCTTTTAACTAGATGCACAAACTTTCTCTTTCTTTCGAAGCAGAAGGACCGAGCCTCTATAGCTGAAAATGCTATCAACTACATTGGAGTGATGCAAAAGCGAGTGGAGGAGTTGAGCGAGAAACTGAAACTCGTCGACAAAAAGAAAATCATTCGAGCTGAAAGAAGGAAAGCGCAATCATGCCAAATGATGAAAGATGTCTGTACAGAAATCCTTATAGAGTCTCGGGAGTTTATGTGGATTTCTAAGCATGGAACAGTGGTGAATATCCGGATCACTAAGGATGAGATGCAATTGCGCATAACGCAGAAGCACATGCCGCTATTCCTCATGCGACTCTTTTCGGCTCTTACATCGAACATTAGCTTGGAATTAGTTGGTGGTGGTGGTAGTGTCATAGACAGCCATGATGTGTACACCATTTATTTAAAGGTACGTACTTACCTAAATTTTCAATCATACATAGATTTGGCAAAGTATAACTATTTACCGTGGGGAATGCTTGTTAGTCTGATAATTTTATTTCCTAGGCAAGAATCCCGCAGTTGCAATTTATGGCGACCCAAGTGCTAGCTTTTCAGAGAACAATTTAGATATTGTAACATGAAATTCGTCTTGTGATGTCCAGCTGCTCAAACAACCCCCCGATCTAGACATTTGAAATTCATCGCACAACTATCAATGGGATGCATCTTGCTATGTACAGATCACAGGAAACTTGCAGGATATTCGCCCTGACTTGGTTAAAACTCTCGCCGGGTTGCTGGACCGGGTCTTTGACTAATGTCAGTGGCATTTGTGTATGAGGCAATCTCGCCCAACCTGCCCTAAGCTTTAACAAGCTTGTGATAGCGCGACTAGCAGGCAATTTTGACAGTTAAGTGGTTACTATCAGCTCGTGCCATTTCAATGTCAGTTTCGCTGTTCTATAATAAGCTTGGCATCTACATCTGATCGTAGTTTTACAATGTGGATTACGATCTAAATTGAAGTTTGTCAATTCTAAGGTAGACCTCTATCCAGGAAAGTACTTCCTTCAACCGTGTAATATAGCGTATGTCACAGTCCTACTTCTAAATCAGTCCAGCATCTGGTATTGAATGCGGTTTACTGAAGAGAAAGTTAAAGCTTTTGCCCGTGGTAAATATAATGGCTCTCAGTGCTGGCGAATTTCTTCACTTTCGCAGTCATGTAAGCTGAACTTGTCAAATTGAATCAACTAAAATCTATTGTAAATATACAGAAAACCTCATTTCACCCCCCTTCGAATTGGATGCAGTTTTGTGTGTTCCATCCGAGCATCGCAGCAGGTGCCCTACGTTTAATTTTTCACTGTAAACGTAGGCTTCGTGATTCCAGAACCTAATTCATTCCAGAAAGTGAGCTTAGATAGATAAACTTGATTCACACATCCATATCCAAGGCCAAGGATGTTGGATTATGTTTGATGGTGTTATGAAATGGGCTCGTACGTTTTAAGTTTGATTAGAGAGCAGATTTCGTAATTTCATGTACATGGATTCCGTGAGTTTGGTTTGGTTGCGGGAACGGTTGCAATGGTGACGCAAAGGGTCTCACAGCGAGTTACGTTTAAGGACGAGAGAGCACCGTACTCAGACAATCCTTTCACTACTTACTTCACCGCGGATTAGGGTTGGGGGAACAAGTAATGGGCTTAGATAATCACTTCTCCGCGGATCGAGGCAGTGGGAGATTCCATGATAATTGTGTATCCATACTTTCGCTTCACCGTTGAATTTCATTGAGGGCTGCCGTTTCTTTTTTGAATATTTTATACTTCAAACGGTGGTCAGTTCTTTTTTAATAGTTCTAATTCATAAAATGGGTCATGCAGGATAAAATTAGTCCAAACCTCTATAGTGTCTTGTCTATCCATTTTCTTGTATTGGATCCTCTACTTAGTTGTCTGTCGCCCATTTCGATTATCGAACTTTGTCCGAGTGATTAGTGCCAACATTTGTTTTAAATCATTCTTTTCTTTGATTTGCCTTTGCACTCACATTTTGGTTGTATTGAGCTAGGCTTGGTCCTTGCACACGAGTATCCTATTTGGATTTTTGTTCTATTCCTAATCTTATAACTACTTGGACACTTCCACTACAATTTTATGTCTATGTCCTTATCTATCTAACTGTTCTTCAGTTTGTGGAGCCAAACCTCAAAACCCATTAACAAAGCATAATACTTTTCTTGAATTATTTCTTTCTAGTCCTCTTCAGATCATCAAGTGCACACAGTACTCTTTTTACTATATGATGGTAACGGTAATGGTAATGTGTACTGTACAATGGATATGTCATGTACGTTCTAGATATAAAGTTGCATAACATATTTATTTTAGTTGTGACATATTTGTAACTTTTTCTAGCTCATTTACTTCAACTGCAAGATGGGATTTATTCCTAGTTTTCTTGGGATTAGATAAATAGCCAAAATTCTAAACTTCCAACAAACTATTAAGAAATTTAGCAATAAAATGTTGTGGTACTGAGGGTTCCACAAATCTTTATTCTTGTGAAGATATGGTTCTTCAGAAGATTCGCATCTTCACAAGACTAGACTTTACTCTCTTTGGAAGATAGCGAAACCATTTCTATTTTGGATAAGTAACCTCATCGTTGGAAAGGGGGGTTTCACCTTCTTCAGATGAATGGGTTTGGATATAGATTCTTTGGAAGACAGTATACCTCGTCTTTGGTAGAGCGAGAAGATCCTATGGAAGATGAACTAGTTTTACAACACTTTTGAATGCAACGGAAAGAACATCTAAAAGTTAGTTCGCATGAGTGGACAGCGATAGGTAACTGAATATCATTGTAGCCAAGAAATGAAACGAGGTATAAACCTTGACACCACCATGAGAGCAAGTAATTTTATAGTTCTTCATAGAGAGTGACTATCAATCAGAGGAGTGAGCGCAGAGAGATAGAAGTTGACTGCAAATTTGGTGTGAAGAGAAGCTAGTCATAATGGTGAAGGGGTTATTGAAAAGGGGGATAAGATTGGAATGAACTTGAACACTCCGGCGGTTGATCCATGGGAGATTGCAGCTCGGAAGACAACTCTTCAAAAGCTGCAATTGAGCTTTCTCTTACGGAACGGGGATACAATTTGGGAGCAATGGCCTTAGAGATTTGAGGAATGAAGAAGGGGTTGACCTACGGGAGATGGCAACTCGGAAGACAACTCTTCAAAAGCTTCAATTGAGCTTTCTCTTATGAAAGTGGGAATGCACTTTGGGAGCAAGTATAGACTCTATTGGGGCCTAGCCCCATTTTACCTTTTTTTGTCTCTCCCTTGTACGGCTTGATGGGGGTCTTCCCATCCTTCGTGTTCTCTACGTGGTCATCTTTTTCTCCCTCTTTGGGAGCAAGAAGGTATAATCTCAGAGCAAATGTGATGGCATGGATACCATTCCCATGGAGGAATATGGATGAAAATATTAGGAAATGATTAAGGAATAGTTGGTAGGGGGTTTAACCTGAATGACCAAATTCAGAAGAGGATAGAAAGATCTTCATGCATGAGAAACATCCTTGAAATGGATAACTTGTGATGGATTCCAAGAATCCAATAAGAGGAAAGATAACAGGAGCATTGATAAAGATCTTAGAGCCTCAATGGTCCACATGCTTGACCAAGTCTCAAGCTGCATTCTTCAAACACTTGTTCTTAAAAAGTCTGATTGATTGGGGATACATCTTATACAAACATGATCAAAAGACGTATAATCCTTGAGAAGGCTAGCTCAGCTGAGAATTCAACATGCCAATTCCCCTTGGGGCAAGTCATGTCTTTGAAGGGTAATCCCGAGTGCTTACAGACCCAAGTGCCAAGCACCCCACTGGCACTCATACTTAAGCACTCCTGTAATTTGAATGCACCACAAGCTCAGCTGAGAATGGCCACTAAGGGCCATTATAGTAAAGATAACCCTTAGCATTTGGCAGGTAGACTTGGCATCTAGGAAAGTGACCAATCATGAAAGGCATGCACATCAAGAGAGTGACCTAGCCAAGGAGGAGATACAAATGCTTTTGCATGCATGGATGATGAGTGCTCACATACTCCTTAACTGCCAAGGAGCTACAGAATGGCCAAGGAACTAGACTATAAATTGTGGAGTTTAGCCAACAACTGCACTTTTTGGAGAACCTTGTGCACTTTGTAGTTGATCAAGTAGAATTGACACTTTGTCAAGAATCAGTAGTCCACAACATTCTGACTTGGGTAGCACACAGAGTGAGGATCCTCAGTACTCAAAGTAGATAAGGACTCAACCCTCACCTTCTTCCTAGCCATCAAGAATCATGTTGTTTGAAACTAGAATGTATAGAAAGACCACCAAGGCCATCCTTAGGTCTCTTGCTATGAACAAATGGGCAATATATTATAGGACAGTAGTAATCTAGAACAAACATTTGGGGGTCTTGCTCAGGAATTGAGAGTTGAATAACTTCACCATTATACACCAAATGAGAATAATGAGGGAGATGATACCAGAGGAATGAGAAGGAAACCTAATAATGGAGAAATGAGCAGTAGCGCATGGTACTCGGCCTGGATGTAGGAGTGGTAAGAGCAATGACTCTCGACAAAAAAATTGCAAACAAGAAATTGACTGCCAAAATCAGGGCTACTTTCAATGACAAGAGTCAAAGAACAATGGGCGGAGAGTTGCCAATAATAAAGACCCCGCAAGGGGACCCATAGTATAGGCAGTTATGAAAGTATTCAAACCAAAAAGAAACCACCCACTTAACTAATAGCAAGGCTATGTTTTTTATTATATGTACTCAGGCAAGCAAGTTGATTTGGTTGACATGTTCAATTGGCAGGCCAAGATATTGCACCAAGACTTTGAGGAGGATAGAGGTGCTACATACCTTGCTTTGTTTGCAATTCATTTTTACATGTGAACCAATCTCCTAGCCCAAGAGAAGAGTAAGAGATTCCCCACTCATTTCCATCCTCTAGGTTATTTTGATGAACATCTTGAAGGACCATTCTTAATAGCGAAGTAAAGAGATGTTGATGCCAAATTTGCTTGGACTAGACTCTTTGTGCCTATTGATGAAGAATTGGCTGCACCAAAGATTTCCAATTTTGGTTTGTACCCACAGTGCAGGGTTTGGAATGTTGGATTTAATGTAGACATCCCCCTCCTTGGTATTTTTTGTGATCTAGTCATCTTCCAATTGCAAGACTTTGGCATAAATAGGAACTTTGGGCTACCGTTCTTGTGTATTTGAGCACTTGGCATGATCTTTGTGCTTGATTGAGACTTCTTCTTCTCTAATGAGGCTTAAGGGCACCTTTTTAGGCATTTGCCATCTTGGTTATGTCCTCTTTAGGTCCTATAGTGCACTCTTCCACTTCTTGGCCTTGCAAGTTTGGGACAAATTATGCATCCTCCCATTGTTCTTCTTCTTCTTTGTCACCATAGGTGGAAGTCAATGCTTTTAGGGTGAAGGATCCTTGATGCCCTCTTCCTTTTCCACATCAACTTTTGTATCCTTGGTGTCTCCTTTTTGGATGAGGATACATCTACTACTTGAGTTTCACTTTAAGGAATCCTATCACTATTTTTTATTTACTCAAGCTAAAATATTTTCTATTCTCTCACACTATGGTCAAAGTTAAACCTTTTGTTCAATACACCCTACTCACTTCTCTTCTAAAATTCACTGAGTCAATTAGCCATAGGTCTAATGTTTGACTCCTCCAAGTAATTTTCCCTTAAGCTGTTAATATTTTCACTTTTTGCCTCACAATCTTTTTCCTCTTATTCAAGTTCATATTTTTTGGGTCTACTTTATTGCAACTTCATCCAATTTTAATTTCTTGGGTCTACCTTACGTTTAATGAGCTAATCTCTCTTTTACCATATATTTGCAGGTCTTGTTTCTTGGGTCCACTTTCACCCGTAAAAATCAGCCTCCTCCTAGGCATGGACAATTAATCATTACTTTTATCCAAAAAATAAAATAATTTTAATTTTTTTGAAATATTATTTTAATTAATTTATTTCATTTAAATATTCTTTTAAGTAATTTAGTTTCTACACAAGGCACCCTATTTCCAACAATATGATTTACAAAATAAAATTGGTGAGTGATATTTTAATTTGGACTTTGGATTCTTGCTCCCAATATCCAAATATGTTGGCCCATCACTTAAGATGTCTATTAACTTGATATGAATTTTTGAAAGAAGTTGGGACTTTTTGGTTTATTGGCAATTCCTCTACATCTGCCCACCAAATTAACCTAAGGAGTGAACTCCCCTATATCATACTCAAGTATTGTAAGCTTTAAATCCAATAAAAAATTATTTGTTGAACATGTCCAATTTTTTGCCTTGGGATGGGAACCCATGCACCATCAAGTGCACTTAAGAAGAACTAAAGGAGGACTTGGCAACCTCTAATATTTACTCTCTTTTTTAACAACATCAAAATATGCTTTGTACAAGTAATATTATTATTTATTACACTTGTATTATTACTTGCAGTTATTAGTGCAGCTTTTATCTTGCTTGAGCAAAGTATTTGTTGTATGGTTTACTTAATGAATGAAAATATATCCATTTTCTAAATAATAAATTATTTTAGTTTAGATAACATTAAATTTTATATATACGTAATAAACTGCATATCATATGTCAAACATAATTATTAGATCTTATGAAATATGCATTTACAAATAACCATGCTACTTCTCCACTCTATGTAGAAGAAATGATTCCTCTATCATATACACTATATATATATATATATCTATCATTACTCATTTTTATATATTGATGTAATGTATGGTATTAACCACCCTAATATGCATTATTTCATTAATTAAATGAATAAAAAAGACTTGAATAATATTTTAAAGTCCAAATCAACCTCCTGTATAAGTCTTCATTCTTTTTACATGGTCTGAAAATAGATTCATCCTATAGATATCATTCTACTTCATAAAATATTATTTAAGGCCTTGTTGCTAAGCTTAAAACACAAAATAAAATTCACATAATCAATTAAATGCTATTCCCATGCACTAAATTCCTAATTAAAAAAAGAGATGATCCAACATTGTGACCCATGTACCAAACCTTCATGTTATACATAGAAATATAATTTGAAATATGTCCAACTATTATTTTCTCACTAAGTTGTCATTTTCTATTTCTGGAAGTTAGGAAGAATATACTCTAGTCTCGTGACTTTCAGACATTCTTGTAGTACTTTGAGGTTTGTAACTTCCTCCAAAAAGAGGATCTTGAGTTCTAGAGGTCAGATGTGCTTGAAATTTTTTACTAAGGTTTTTTACGAATTTAAAATCTCAAGAATTTTTAAAATTATAAAAAATTTCTTTAAAAATATTTTTTAATGAATTTACAAGTACTTTGAAAATTGCCAACATAGAAATACCCCATTATCACAACCTGTGAGAACTATTTGATCTTGAAAATGCACAGCAATATTCCTAAAATCATAATATACATTTTTATTTTGGAAATCAAATTTTTAAGCGCTATATCATATTTTTAATAGGATTTTATTCTAGTTATTTGACATACATATACCCATTTGTATATTTCATAGGGCGAGGAAAGCTCCCAAAATAATTTATCTAACAATGTACACATTTTAGGAATTATTCATGACATTGAATCAAAATAAAAGTAAATAGAAAATTTACTAGATATTTAACTGAAATTTAACCAGAAATGCAGTACATAAAGGGATTTTATACCTTTTACCCGACCTATAATGAAAAAATTAATAACACAGATTTTTTTCGTGTAATTTTTGAGAAATTATGAGTTTTTAGAATGTTGATTTATGAACAAGTTTGACATTGGCTCCAAGCGCCAGGTCAGTTGCACCTCCTGCGGCAGGAGGGAGATAGGGTAGGCCTTCAGAATTGTCATTTCTAAAATTTATTTACAAGGGGTTCCAATAATATAGTGAACAAGCAGGAGGAAGTCAATTCATGATTTTGGTGACCAAAACTTGTACATTTTGGGTCTACTCGGAATTTAATCACACAAACTGCAAATTTGTGAGTATTATGGAGAAATAAATACATTTTGTGAGAAATTTGGACATGAGAATGTGTGCTAGGAAAAATGAGACAGATGGGTTTTTTAAATTCTGGATTTTGATGTTGGACCGGGGAGATATGGGAATTTAGTGAGCTGAGACAAAATCTGGAGCCGGTGCCGACGCCGTGTCGGTTCTAAGACACGTGTGCCGCCGGAAATCAGGCGCCTTGGTTGGGGTATAATTTTGGTGGACCAGAACAGGGGCGGGTCATGGGGACCCCAGACCTATATATGAGGAGTGCGGAGCCTTTGCGGCTACATTTTTGGACATTGGCACCGGGACTTGGCGCCTCAGCCTGTCCAGGCCTGGCGGTTGCCGTAGCATGTCCGAACCAAGCGCCTGACACCAAGCGCAGATGTTGGCGCATCAAGGTGTCTTGAACTCCATGTCATGTCTTGGCCGGCACCGGCACTCTATCGTTTGATCACTGACACCACTCTGACTTGCACCAAATGCGGCGCCGCGCCACTCCCGCGTCTCGAAGTCCATGTTTTGGTGATCGGACCACGCCTTGGTTGGGGTATAATTTTCAGAGACCAGAAGTTGGGGCGGGTCCCGGGTAGTCCAGAACTATATATGAGGGGCGGCATGTTCTCTGCGGAGGTTGGCACCAAATCTCAAGTCCAGGCCGGCGCCGGTGCTGGCTCTCGGGCGCCAATCAGGGTTTAGGGTTCAGTGCTGGCTCTCGGGCGCTAATCAGGCATGTGGCGCCAGCGCCCGCATGCCGGTCTGCCTGACAGTGCTTGCTCCAAGGTGCCAAGCTCCAACCTCAAGGGTGGTGCCCATGTGGCACCCATGTCAGAGTCATCATGGTCCAAAGTCCCGGGACCCGAGCCTCAGCCCCCATGGCGCACAAGCGCCTTGGGCCAAACTCCCAGATTTGGTGATCCGCAGTCTAGGTGCATGTCTCGCTTGCAATTGTGGAAATCTGGTTGGGGTATAATTTTTTTAGACCAGAAGTAGGGTTGGGTCCCAAGTAGTCAAGAACTATATATGAGGGGCGACATGTCCTCTTTGGAGTTTGCGCCAAATCTCTAGTCCAGGCCGGCGCCGGTGATGGCTCTTTGGCACCAGTCAGGCATGCGGCGCCAGGGAGCCAGCATGCCGGTCTGCCTGACAGCACTTGTTGTGGGGCATTAGTTCCCAACGTCAAGAGTGGGGCACCCACGGGTTAGTTAGAGTCCTCATGGTCACAAACCTCTTGAGTCACAAGAATCGAGCCACAGGGGCCTCGGGCAGACAAGCGCATGGGGCTGCATTCCCAGTTTTGGTGATCCGCAGTCTAGGCTACTTCTCCCTTGGAATGGCACAAATCTGGTTGGAGGATAAATTTTGTTGACCAGAAGGGGGGGGGGGGGGGGGGGGGGGGGGGGGGGGCGGGTCCCGGGTAGTCCAGAACTATATATGAGGGGGCAGCAATGTCCTCTACAAGAATCACATTAACAACCTGACTGAAAATTGTCTTAGACATAGCTTGCGGCGCGGTCCCCATGGGCGTTGGCGACATCAGGGGATGGTCCTAACTCATTGCCAAGTAGACCTGGTGGGTGATTGTCCCAACTGCACGGGTTATGGAGCTAACCCAAAGGGCGCCAATTAGGGAGTGAATCTCGACCATGTCTAGCCGGCATGTCTGATTTTATTGACGTGGGGTTCATCTCGTGGATCGATTTGAAGAGCTCAATTCACTCCTTGATGTGACGTTTGTAGGGGGCACTTTGTAGCCAGTCATTGGTTCTCAACAGGAGTTGGTGCTATGGTTCTCCGTGGTGCTGCTTCTTGCGGCACTTGTGTCCATACACAAAGGTTGCAAAGGCTCAGGCGCACGCGGTGTGTGTCGGAGTGCTAGCTTTAGCCGGGGTCAGGAGTTTCCTATCTGATGGGAGGCCCTCCTATATTAGCCAAAGTCTGGTGCTCCACAGTCATCTGTCGCAATGACATGCTCATGGAACACTAGATTGTAAGTAGGGCGTATCCAGCCTGAACTTGGTTTAGGAATGGCTGACGGTGCATCGTGACCGGTGGATGCAGTGTTACATTGGATCAAAAGACACAAAGGAATCCCAACGGCAAACGGTTGAAGTCGGGTCTCGTTGGAGTGACAATGATATCCGCACTCGCATGTGAGTTGGCAAGGGAATGAGATGCCACTAGCAGCACTACTCCCTTCAAGCTTCATCTTGGAATCCTCCATTCGAATCCACAAGCGGAGCTTTCCACTGGAAAGGTACCTCTCAGAATGTTGGCGTCTTGAAGCTTTGGAAATCTTCTCAAAAAAGGATGAGATGGGAAGGGAGGCTCAAAGCCCTCTCTCTCTTGCCTACGTATGTGGTGCGGGTGCAAGCCCAAATATTTCCACGGTGGAATGACACGATTCATGTCCGGGGCTCACATTCCCCATGTGAGTGATGATAGATGACATCCGACTCCTTGACCTAGCCAAGTGGCCAAGTAAACCAAGCGGATTCCTCCCGCGGTGGGCTGTGAACTTGGGTCGGCCTTTGGGCTATGCCTGAGCAGCCCCACAGGGCTCAAGACTAAGATCTCAATGCGCCATGGGTGTAAGCAAAGTGTGTTGTAAGTAGCATTGGCCTCTTTCTTGGAGCCGGACCCGACCGAGCACTTCTCGGACGGTTTTGACCAAGATGTTTTTGTGATGAGAGGCATCGCTATGTTCCAAAGGGTATCGCCGGAGGAAAGTGCTGGCTTTGGGGAACAAGACTCCGCCCACCATGGCTGTGGTGCTCGTCCCCCAACCATTGTGACAAAGTGAGTGCGGTCTTTGGACCCTCCGTCTTGTTAGGATCAAAAGGAGGTGCAAAGGAAGACCGTGTGGTCCCTGGGCGGGCGCTTGTTTGTCACCTCCGCAGAGCTTGTCTGGTGCTCTGGGCATAAGGCCTTGTGGGAGGCATTGTGAAGGTAGGTTACCTGGTTGATCTTGCCAGTAGTCATATGCTTGTCCTGAAGATTAAGCCATGCATGTTTAAGTATAAACACTTTTGTACTGTGAAACTACGAATGGCTCATTAAATCAGTTATAGTTTCTTTGATGGTACTTTGCTACTCAGATAACTGTAGCAATTCTAGAGCTAATACATGCACCAACTCTTGACTTCTGAAAGGGATGTATTTATTAGATAAAAGACCAATGCGGGCTTGCACAATGTTTTGGTGATTCATGATAACTTGACAAATTGCACGGCCTTAGCACTGGCAGATTTTTCATTCAAATTTCTGCCCTATCAACTTTTGGTAGGATAGAGGCATACCGTGGTGGTAATGGGTGACGGAGAATTAGGGTTTGATTTCGGAGAGGGAGCCTAAGAAATGGCTACCACATCCAAGGAAGGCAGCAGGCACGCAAATTACCCAATCCCGACACAGGGAGGTAGTGACAATATATAACAATACTGGGCTTTCACAAGTCTGGTTATTGGAATGAGTACAATCTAAATCCCTTAACAAGGATCCATTGGAGGGCAAGTCTGGTGCCAGCAGCCGTGGTAATTCCAGCTCCAATAGTGTATATTTAAGTTGCAGTTAAAAAGCTCGTAGTTGGATCTTGGGGAGGGGTGAGCGGTCCGCCTCTTTTGGTGTGCACTGGTCACCTCTCTCTTTTGGCCGGGGACGCGCTTCTGGCCTTAACTAGTCGGGACGAGGAGTTGGCAATGTTACTTTGAAAAATTAGAGTGCTCAAAGCAAGCCTATGCTCTGAATACATTAGCATGGAATAATGCCACTGGACTCTGGTCTTATTGCGTTGGTCTTCAAGATTGGAGTAATGATTAATAGGGACAGTTGGGGCCATTCTTATTTCATGGTGAAATTCTTAGATTCATGAAAGACAAACTTCTGCTAAAGCATTTGCCAAGGATGTTTTCATTAATCAAGAACCAAAGTTGGCGGCTCAAAGATGATCAGATACCGTCCTAGTCTCAACCATAAACAATGCCGACTAGGGATCGGTGGATGTTAATTTGATGACTCCGCCGGCACCTCATGAGAAATCAAAGTTTTTGGGTTCCGGGGGGAGTATGGTTGCAAGGCTGAAACTTAAAGGAATCCTATCAGTGATCCTTTCCCCCTCCTTCTCCCTAACTGCTTGGAGCTCCTTTGCTTGAGTTTTCAAAGGTAATGTCACCTTCTTCCAATTCTTTATCATCTAAATATTGAAGGTGCAAGTCAAATCTTGGCATCATTTATTTTGTGACAAAGACTCCACTTCTTGGCTTGTAGCTTATCTTTGTAGTTGAGCTACATCTCCTTCTTCTCCATTCACAACTTTCCTCAATCTGTACTTGCCCACTTCCTTCTCTTGCTCCTTCTATAGAGTGACAAACAAGGCATTCTATTGTCTTACCTCAAACAACTCTTCTATCAAGGAGTTCACCTTCTTGGGTTCTTCCTTGAATTGGTATTTGGCTTCTTAAACCTAACTCCTTGCAGCAAAATGTTTTCTTGAACTTCCGAACAGATTTCTCTTTCTTCAAGGTCTTGGGGATGGGTTTCCCCAAAGTTGGTGATCCTTGGTGCATGGATGGGAGGTTTTGGTAATGGGCTTGAAGTTTCTTCTTGCTCCCATCCTCCTCTGTTGCATGTTGATTAGGATTGGGAGCTGATTGAGCTTCCTCATATTGCTCCTCTTCTTCTTTGGTTATGGTACCTTGCAGCACGAAGGATCTGTCTTCATCTTCCTCTTGATCTTCTTCTTCTTCTTCAATGTCCTCCTCCAAAGAAACAATCTCCTTCCTCATGAGAGAGTTACATCATTAACTTGTGGAATTTGTTTGGCCTTCTTCTTTGCTGGAGTGGAGGTCTTGGCTAAGGGAGGAGTGTGCTTCTTCTTCCACAAGCACAAAATTGCTTGTCCCCAAGTACTCCACATTTTCTTCTCAATACTTCTTGATCATGAACTTCCCTTTGGCTTGGAAAGTGAAGTATCCTGCAGAAGGGAAATGGTTGGGGATCCACCTTTGCTCCTCATTATCTAATAGGTTGAGATCCATATAAAAATGGTTTGCGAATGGAGCTAGGTATGTGGCTCCATTGTCTTCTAAGAAATCTTGGTGAAGGGTTTGGGCTTGAAGATAGAACATGTGGGTCCAGTTCATTTGTTCTTTGGCTTACATGTTAGGGGAGACCACCGCATGGCTATTAGTCAAGTTAGTTGTCCACTTGTGTTGAAACAAATTCATAGCCACTTCTACAATTGCCCTTTAGGCTGGATCCTTGTAGTTGAGAACTTGACATCCATTGTTCTTGTTGTATGGTTATCCAAAAGTGGCCTTGATCTCCTTTGTCAATTACCTATCTGAGTACTTTGTGTTGATTTTGATTGCCCCGTATGTACTTGTATGGAGTCCAAGCACATTCTTCCAAAGCTCTTTGGTCCAAGCATAAGGATTTCTCTAAATCCCCATTGGTCTTCTTTCCTTTCCATCATCTCATGGATGATTTCAAAATCAGGCACATCCCAATCCCAAAGCAAGAAATCTAAATGCTTGCTCTGCATCACCTCTCTTCTCCAATATATTACCTATTGGTTACTGCAAGATTCCTAAGAATGGCTTAAGAGCCTTTCGCATTGGCTTTTTGAAAAACTACCATCTTCTCCAAAATGCTAAAGGAACAAAGGCAAAGGTCTGTCCACTAGAAGTTTGGAGACTGTGAAGACTAAGGTTCTTGTGTGCAGCTAGTTGTGATTCAAGACTAAAGACAAATACCTCCGTTTGTGAAAATTGGAATTTGCCATTACCCACTTTGTTTACACTACTAGTATCATGGCACTGGGTTGTAACAAAAGGCACGACACATGAAACACAAAGGCTTTTAGAGCAAGTGCAAGGACACCCTCTTACCTAACTTATTTGGCCAATGACTTATGTGAGCCTACAAGAAGAAGTTTGTTCATTTTGCATTATTTTGTAAATAAAATTTTAAACTATGCTTTTTACTAAATTTATTTTAAATTTAGAAATTTCATAACAATTTACATTTTGATATTTCTCTTTCTTTATTTTAATGGGAATATTTTTTAAAAATATTAAATATTCCAATTAAATAAATAGATTAAATAATTACTTTTAAAAATAAATCATTTAAATTTAATTTTGTAATCTTTTTCTTTCTTCTTTTTCTTTTATACCAAGGGAAATGTGAATTTATAAACTCTATAATCTATTCAATGATATTATGAAATGAGTTTTATATTTAGAAAATTAAAACTGAATCTAGAAAGAAAAGGAGTATATCAAACAATTTAGGTTATATTTGATTTATATCTCCAAAATTGAGTTGATTATTATCTGTACAAATTTGAGCATCTCCACGTCAAAAAGCACCAGACCAAACCGAATCCATTTAGATTTCGTTTGCAATCTTAAAGTCAGAGGAGAATTGTAGTGAGTGTGATATCTTCCATTCTTTCCAAGAAGATAGGGCTTGACTCCTTTTTACCTCTTCTGTTTTGTTTTATCTTGGTACGGGCTTGCCTGATGAGTCTTTTCCTCCTTTCTTCTTATCCTACGCGGTCACCTTCACGCTTCCAAGAAGATGATACTAAAGACCTGAAAAGCTAGGTCGGCGGACTACGTTGGTAACTTTGCAGCTAAGCGTGATTTTGGTATAGATAATTTCACAGCACTGTATCATCAATTTTATTGGTTTTACTTTATTGGACTAGAAGACCTCCATTAGGGAGTTCATTTAATAACTATCTCTAGCATCATCGTCAAGAAGAATAAAAAGAATAAATAGAGAGTAATAAGGGTAAACGCAACTTTATATATTTATGGTGAACAGTAAATCAAAAAACACAGCGATATTTTTTATCTTTGGATTCCAGAATATGGATAAAACTTTGGGAGTTTATCTTAGATCGAAGGCATTCAATATCATATTAGTTTTGTAAGTTCTAGAGCAATCGAATGAATATATAAGATTTCTCTTTTTTTCAGATTGGAGCATCATCGAATTTCTTTTGTGCAACGTGTTGTCACTTTCGATCGAGAGAGTATAATTTTACATGGTGTTACGTTTTAGATTCCGTAGTCTCTCCATTCCAGTTCGGTCCATTCTATCTTCACTCTCAAGGTTGTGTAGTCCGCCACCGACCCATGCACGCGGAGTATAAATCGAGGCGGAGGAATTTGCTAGTATTGCATCTGCCTGTCTTGTCTTGATCTGCCTGTCTTGTTGTAGAACCAGAGCGAGTCAAGACGTAATGGACGCGAAGTCAAACGTCATGGTCAGTTTGTTCTGTGGAGTAGCAAACACGAAATGTGGTACTCAAATATATTCATCACATTTTCTTTTATCACCATCCAGTACTCTCCACTACATTTTGAAAACTTGACTATTTAAAACTTGCTTGGATTGGAGGCTGAAACTTATCAGATCTACTCACTGCAAAATCTATACATATAATCTTCCCATGGCGATCGCGTTACCAGGGAGTTACTGCCTGATGAGCAAGCGTTGATATGATCATTAATAGAGAGATTCAGAGACTGGTTCGTAGACAAATTGAAAGTTGAATTGAGAGTGTCTTGTGATGGCAAATGATTTGAATCTGAGATAGCGAGCAGTCCCGAAAATTACAGATTCTGTAGCTGGAGACGTTAAACTTTGCTGATTAGTTGCTATCGAGGACGATAGGTACACGAAACCAGACTTAGGTTCCTGTCAGATCTTAGCTATTCTCTGAACTTGAACTGAGATGGAGTTCGATCCTCAAGTCTTCGAAGTCGTTCAACATACACTTCCAGCTAGATCCATGGTCAGTTCCAGACCACAGCGGGGGTCTCCTATTAGAACAAGTGCATATGGCCATCTGAAATCATCAGGTGAACATGCAGGGAGAAAGATGAAAAGTGGTAATTGGATCTAAATTTACTCTTTAGCTATAACTGTCATTACGGTGCGTGTAGTATCACTAAAAATGAGCAAACGTCGGTCCTAGCAGCAGGTCATGATTAGCTTGAGTTGCAAAGCTAGATTTTGCCTTTCTGAAATGCTTTAGGTCTTATACCTTAGCTTTTTCTACACATGTATTGGTATCAGTTCCGTTCTTTGCATCGGGAGTCTATGTCTTCCCTTACGACTTCACAATTGTGATTGGACATGTGCCCTTGTGATACAGTTTCCAATCTTTTAAACTACCGGCTCTGTTGGTTAAACTGAACTGTGATATTGACATATATAGGTCGATTCGGACCCCAGGAACAGGCATCAGAAGTGCGAGATACCACGACCGATGGAGAGTGGCCATGGCTAGACAATGAATGGGAGTGGCCATGCTATGATCAATTGGTCGATGATCGGGGAAATGTTGTAGAACGCGTGAGACGCGCATCAAGTAAAGCAACCGGTGATGAAGGGTATGGGGATCCATTTGTGGTCACCTACTCTATTCGACCGGGAATGCCCTGGCCAGAAGCCGTGGATGTCGAAGTAGGATCCCCTCACCTTGTGAAGGTACTGCAGAAAGTCTGGCCAACGAAGAAGAAGTTGCGCTATGCGAAGGCATTTTTTATCAAGGCGAGGGAAATTTTCCTGGAACTTGATAAATTAAAGGGATATTTAAATGGTGCAGAGCAAATGGAAGTGGGCGAAACCACATCAGATGAACAGAAGACAGAGGTGCAACTTCGCCACTTACTGCGTTTCATAGAGAAAGAGTACCCCAAAGTAGACAAAGATCATGAGCGCATGAAGCAGCAGCACAGTGTAGCTTTTGACATGCTTTGGACCTTCATCAAACCAGGAGAAAAAGTCTTGTTCAGCTGCCCAATGTCCGACGACGAAGTCTGTGGCCAGGTTACAAAGGTTAAATACAGGCCTAGTTCTCGCCATCTTTCCAAGTGGTGTCTGCATGTGAAAATGACCTGCTATGACTACAACTGCGACTCTTTCTTCAAGCACAAACGGTTTTCTGAGGTTCTCTCATTCTCAAAGGAAGTTCCTATTGACAAGCTTAATTTAACCGTTTGCCCCATCAGATTTTGCCGGGAATCTGCCAAATCTATCGAGGACCGCCTGTTGATTAAGGGTGCGTTATTCGGTTACCTTGCTGCAGCAATGAGATACCGCTACATGCAGTTCAAAGGGCCCCTTCTCGAGTACAAAAGGACTCCACATGGCGAGTTGAGACTTGTGAAAGAAAACTCCAATGGGAGAGTGATGATCGACCTGTTCAGCTACCACAGAGCAACTCAAGGTAACCCCAATAAGCAGTTCAGCAGTTGCAGACCTCCGCCGGACGTGATCCGAGAAAATAAAGTGACTACTCTCGACCTCTCCGGGGATCCAAATCGCATCTATGCGCCTGCCATCGTGAAGGGGTTCTCATTTCGCTTGAAACGTTGGGGTTGTTTCTCAATCCGTGGATTCAGCGAGGTCGTTTTCGACGGTGGCAAATCTTGGGGTCAGCTGGTGATGGAACCGAAACTCAAAGAGATTACCAACCATTTAGTATCCGAGAATCTGAAGAAGTCATACGGGGATGACACAGAAACCCATCTGGGGGGTCTTGATCCGATTGCAAACAAAGGTGAAGGTTGCATCGTGGCCTGTTATGGTCCTCCTGGAACTGGAAAAACCCTCACGGCTGAATCCTTGGCAGAGAAGCTCCAGGTTCCGTTGTGGTCGCTTAGTATATCCGAACTGGGCGTCACTCCCCAACAGCTCGAGGACAAGCTCATAACCATTTTTGAAGTCGCTACTGAGTGGCACGCTTTACTCCTACTGGACGAAGCTGATGTCTATTTGGAAAAGCGTTCGGTTTCTACAGATCTCACGCGGAATGCGATGACGGGGATTTTCCTACGACACCTTGAGTACTACAAGGGTGTTCTATTCCTCACCACCAACCGGGTGCTCACATTCGATGATGCGTTCAGGTCTCGCATTTCAGTTTTCTTGCGCTATCCCAAACTGACGATCCAACAACGTGAGATAATCTGGAGGAACTTGCTCTCTAAAGCGAACCTGAATTTAGAGGACAAACCAGATACAACTCAGAAGCACTTAAATGAGCTCTCTAAACAGGTTCTGAACGGGCGTGAGATCAGGAATGCCATTCAAAATGCACAAACTTTGGCCCGAGCCAAGGCCGAAATGCTTAGCTACGAACATGTGATGGATGCTACTAAAGTTATGGCGACATCCATAGCTTGTCTTGTAGATGAGGCAGAGGAGCGCGACTTGCAAAACGCTTAGGAGTTCACTCGCACTCCTTGACTACCGACAAGCTATCCTGACAGCAATTAAAAATTCAAATCAGTAGGGTACGAGAACGATGTAGCTAACAATGGCGAGATAGGAACTACTGAAATATATATTTAGGAAGTTCGTTTACCTACAGTAAATCTCACTTGCTTGTGGAAGGTAGAAACCACCTGAATATAAACAAGACAAGAGCTGGAAGCAATTGAAGCAGACCATGTCAGACATGAAACGCAAGTTGAAAACCCACCTGGACTAGATAGGAAACGATATGATTTGTGCACACAAATCTGCTAAAATACACCACCGATGCAGATTACACACTAAGCACACAAAAATGATATGTGTATACCTGTGCTAAATAACAAGCCACTTGTGTGGTCATTGTCAACAATTTTCCCTCCACATTTGCAATAAAGCTTCCTTGCATTGATAGATGTGCGAGAAAAATTCATAGTGCAGTGGACAGGATCAGATTGACAGCATATGCCACACTCAAGTTCGGCATGGGGTGATACCTTGCTCAGTCTCCTTGTTGAGTAACCTTCCTTCAATGAGAAATACCAGATTGACTTTCTGGGACGGGTTTATACCTTGTTCAGTATCCTTCCATCAGACGTGACGCGACTCATACCAAACTTTCGATGGGTCCAGCTGGGTTGCTATCCTTCTCAGTATCCTTTCTTCAGCCGACTGATACTAGAGTGAATGAGTCTGACGACCGCCTTATCTGCACAATCTGAATGAATCATGGCGTTCCAATGCGGGAGTGATACCAGGTTGCACCTTCAGTTCTTGAGTATGTCTTAAGCCAAATGATACAAGACTGAGTTTAACAACACATTCGACTACATGAACACCTTCCGAATGAATTCACAATCTGAACAAATCGTGGAGTCCATGAGTGACAGTAGGTTCCGCAGAGGGGTGCTACCTTTCAATTTTGAGTGCGCTTCAGCCGAGTGATACCGAGTTAGTCTAGTGGTACCAGGTTTGCAGAGATAATCTCTTGAATTGTTGAGTATCTCTCCGCCAGGTGAGACCAGAGTTAGCTCAAGGAAACCTGCACTTGTATAATGCGAATGAATCCTGAGACTTTCGGCATCATGGGTGCCTGCAGACAGAGCAGGGCTGCTCCACTAATCGGACTGAGGAAATATTCTACACGACGTACATTTACCGTTCATTCCGGGAGATTTCATCAAGCGAGCTTGTTGGACATGGTAGCCTTACTCTCACAACAGTGTCACATATACTGAATCCGATTACAAACTTCACACCAATTACGGAGGAGATTATTTCGATTTAGAGAAAATTCAAATTATCTGTACTCAAATTTCAGGTATCTATTGCTTTAGTATGAAAAGGCAGATTACAACTTATTAGAAATTCATAGGTATAGTCCGGGTATGAATTGAACAATGATTGTTTTGATCCTTGATGCCCGAGGAACTATCATGCTTCATTTTCGTTATGATCGCAGGTCTATGAACACTATTCTGGCTTTACACCATCCGAATCACCTCTTCTCTTTATGAAAGACAAACAGGAAATTGGACTTCTCTCGTTCTTCTGGGATCGGTGGATATGCGGGACATACATGTTCTGGTGGGAGGCAAAAAACCTTTTAGATATTAGTCGTCGATAGTTTCTCTTCGAACGCCACCTCAAATGCAGGTAACTCCCGCACCATAGCTTAGAAAATAGAGGAGTGCAGTCTGTACTTATACTCGCTCTTAGCTCGAAGACTCTGAGTGAAATAAGGTCCAACTCGATGCGGAACTAAAAATAATTTGCGTAAGATTCAATTCAATTTCCAGTGGGAAAACTGTACCTTCCGTTTTCTTATTGCTCGCTGCGGGCGTGGTACCACACGGTTATGATTCTTACCAAGGCCAGAGAAGTGAAAGGAAAGAAGAAATCCAACTCCAGCATCGTGCGAGCACTTGAAGCAGCATACTGCTGTATTCAACCTAGAGCCGTCATTGCAATTGGCAGAGTATCAATGGGCCTGGGATTCATTCCTCTAACAACCGAAGTAGATCAGAAGAAAAGCGCCTAGACACGCGGTTGCGTTCGGTTTATTAAAATCTGGCTGAACAAATACTGCTTTGCAATGAATATAACTCTTCTATTCTACAAGTGAAAGAAGAGTAAGCGGAAGAAGGAGAAATGGAAGCAAACGAAAACAGAAAGTCATCTCCGGCTCCCTGTCGTATACTGCACACTAAGAGATTTCTGTTGAGTCTTCCTGCAGGACAAATGCCAAGGTGGTTGATGGCCCGAGGACTTTCTAGTACCCTTATCTACCTACTTCACCTTCAAAGATAGAACAAGAATCGAGTGTCCCGTCAAAATTTGATCAGGATTAGGATTTGCTCAGGTTCCGAATTCAGGATAGTTCAGGATCAGTTGATTCAGGATCAAATCCTGAATTATCTCCAAGCAGGCGTGCGAAAGCGATCTTCTCTAAACTATATCTACAGTAACTGTAGTAACTGTAGATCTTGCAGAAACACCTGGCAGCAAAACGTACGTGAAAGGATGCTTTGTAGACGAACTTCGTAAGCGAAACCAGCAACCACGTGAACTTCCTAACTTGAAAGCGTGATTGTCCAGGGACAAAATTTATAGCAGTGTATAGATGTGCAGATTTGGTCAACTACGTGTTTTGTCACCACCGCTCACCACCGTACCGTACTTCATTTGAATTTTTCTCTTGATCGTGAAGGTTCCAGAAAACCACGAAACCTTCTCGATGATTTAATCTAACGGTTACGAGCATGAAGATCTTTTGAGGAGTTTGCTCCAGAATAAAAACTTGAGAATTTCTACAGAGTCTATCCAGACCAAGTCGGAGTAGAGTTTTCTACAACCGTACAAAAGTCTATAAAGCTCATGTTTCTTATCCGTCCCCTTATGAAAATGAGCGTTGGATCACTGGAGCCAAGTCGTATCAAGATCTTGGTAAGTAAGTATTCTGTTGAGTTCTTTCTTCGTCCAATTTAGATCAAGAATTCCTTTGGAGATCACCAGGTTCGAACTCCTAGCTCCCATGAGATCCAAGATAAACCGTTTGATCTTTCAAACATGATGAAGGGAAGCACAGAGTTGCAGGTAACGGTAGCCATTAAGCCACATTCACTTATCATCTAGTTTAGATCTATACTACCGCTTCATATTGTCTTTAGTCCCTTGTTAGCGCTCATTATTCCAAAAGACAAACACTCCAAAAATCTCAATAGTCAAAGGGACAAAGGCGTCCAAGAATAAGTGGGGTGCATAGTGATACTCTTGCCCCTAGAAGCAATGGTCCTACTAGTGCAATCACTACATCATGTCAAGTACATGAAAGTAACAATAATAGTTTGCACCCTACGGATAAGTGATCTTAGTAGATCCAGTCATCGTTCAATCTGAATTTGGACTTATGTAGCAAATAAGATCTGTATCATGGACCCTAGTGTACTCTCTTTCCAATGCCTGTCATAACAAATGTATGCCTTGTAAGTTATATGGACCCATACGCACACTGATCCAAATGCCTTATAAGAGTGAGAAACACAATCTCATGAAACCTACTCTGAAATAAACCAAAAATCATCGATCAAGGGAAAAACTTGGAACTAAGCTCTCATGCTTATCGCACCACAAGATAAAATATTAATTTTATCTAAAAAATATATATCAACGAGAATACTAGTAGATGTATAAATGTACATTATATATATCATGTACATATAATAACAATTTATTTATTTATTTATTTATTTTTATAAGCTTAAATTTTCCAGTAGTCTAGGAAAACAAAAAAACAAACTCTAGAGAGTCTAGTCTAGAGAAACAAAACAAGTCAACTCTAGAGAGATAAAATCAATAAACTCACTATATGTAACCACCAAATTGCTATATCTATATTTTCTTATTTCTAAGATATTCCCTGCTCTAGTTCTCTATCTATGTGAAACTAAACAAAGAGGAACCAGTAGACTATCACTAGCTTATGTTAAGAGAAGCTTCATAATTCATTGGACTTAGCGGGAGTTTTGATGTGTATGGTTCTCTCTACACTAGATTATGAAACGAAGGACCAATAAATTATCGGGTTTTTTTTATCAAGAATGATTGTACACTGTCAAAGGAGAGTTGAAAATTTGTTGGATTTGAGATTTAAGGAATTTGAAATTTGAGGTGAGTTGGAAATTTGTTGGCCAGATGAATTGGGTTGGAAATTATCGGGAGTCAGTATTCTTGCGGAACGTTTAGATATCAATTTAGGGTACTCAACCGCGACAGTTGATTAATTAAGCTACCCAAGCTTATGATTCGAGTCACATGTACCAACATGGTTCAAACGCAACGTAGTCGTTTTAACAGCTTGTCTAGCATCCAGGGCATCGAAGACCTCAGGGGCGAGTTTGAAAACGCCTTGGGAAATTACATCAAAAGTGCAACTGTACGCCTAAATTCCTGTAGAATGCATTATGGCATTGGTCGTTTTACGAATTTGATTCAGCTAACATAATGATCTGTATCTTTTTAGGTTGAATTGCAGAGTCTACGCAAAATTTCGTCGATGGCGCTGTTGGAAAAGAAGCCGGAGAACCTGATCGGAAACTGTCTGGAAAGCCAGAGATTGTTACCAGTCTGGGGGTGGAGACAAGTCTAAATGGCCAGGCATCGAAATTATCGGGTGGAAAGCATCAAGTGAAGTAGTCACCGTCGAAGGTACATGCTTGAAGGTGATCCATACCAATTGATCTCTTAAATCTCGATCGATTTTTAAATCCTATGAGTGCTCGGGTTAATATCGCCATCTGAAACTTCACGAGTTAAAGAAGTATTGAAATTTGAAAGCGTAGATCATAGCGCACCTCAGAATCGTGTCAACGTGTATAACAAAAGTGTCGATCGGAACCTCTCGTAACTTCGAACAATGTCTGAAGAACCTCAAACTCCAACCTAACAACGCGTCTTGCGTTAGATGAGCTGGATGTCCCCACATGCACTACGAGAAAGCCCACGAAACAGATTGACTCAATTGCTTTCACTTTCCAAATCACAATACGAATTCCCTTGATACAAGTGTTTGTGTCGTTCCGCATTCTCTAATTCTCTCAAGCGGACGTAAGATTTTGATCTTTAATCTCCGTTTGTCCTTGAAATTTTTCCAAGTGATTAACTATCCTTGGGATTCTTATTTCTCTTTTTATACCCAAACTCGAGATCATTTTGATCAATCTTAGCCATTACACCTTACTCTCCTCTTTTGCAATGCGCTCACTACAACTTTCTTCAATCAAAACTCTTTCTAATGCGATTCGCTTTCTAATTTGTTCCGCTCCTATCCGTTTCCTGACCTCTTGTTTCATGATTCCCACTCGTTTTCTTTATTTTTTCTTCATTACCTGACGTTCATTCGTAAACCGTTGATAAATCAAGGTCTGTCGTCGATTACAAATGGTTTCTTAATTCTTTACATGCTTTGCTTGACGTTAACCTTATGACGGGATTGTACATTTCTCACTTGGGCTCAGTTTATAATTTTTATTTTTATTTTTTATATATGTTTATTTTAAAACTTTTAAGAATTAACTTTATTTTTTCTTTCATATATAATTTATCTTTTTAAATACGCATTGTTTAAAAAATATTTTATACATAATTATATAAGGTTATTACTTAATGCATTCTCCAGGAATTTCATTTGATTTCATTTCTTCATCATATATATTTTTTAGTCAGTTTTACTTTTATCTTATTGGCATTGCATCTACCCTTGATATACGCTTAAGAACTTTCGAGAAATATTTTCATTTTATTACCATTCCATATGCTCCTCATATACATTTAATGAATTCTCGATCTCCCATCGAAAGACTTCTATCTTCATATATCTATGGTTATCGATAGATCTTGAATCTCATAGGGCAAACAATTCGATATATACCTTGCCAAGATGAAACCGCGGAACAGAACAATGCAAGAAATCACCCGGTTGTCCCTTCGTGATGAAACACCGGAACAGAACAATGCAATAAGTCACCCGGTCATCCCTCTCTGATGGGGTAGGGAAACCTATCCGCCCGCCCGCATTCTAATCGCGGATCGGCTTTCCTACTCGAACAAAGAAACTCGCAGAAGGATCTTAACAGCAACAATTTTCAATGCTTTCATACCAAGTGACAAAAGACGTGTATTCTAGTGGTATTGAGACAACATTCATTCATTTATGGATTTTGATCATGCCAACCAACAATCAAAGATCACGCCATTGGCTCGATGTCACAAGGTTACCATGCGCTGGTTCTCAACCAAATGCACTTGGCGGCATGGCCGTCGTGTATTTCTTCTCGACCAATACATGCAACTCTATTCGCTCATGATCACCAGACGAGGCAAAGGTGATGAAGAAGGCAACACGAGCAGGGCTCAGTGTAACCACAGTCCTTTTAATTACAGCTTGGTCGGATGCGCCTGGTATGCTGTATCTGGAGATAATGCACCAGGGTACCTCTAGACCCGAGTCTGCGAATTCTTGTTAGCTTATGCATTTGTTTGGACTACGATGCTATCGCTCAAACCTCTTTTCATCGTTGAGAAGTGGACGAAACCGCCTTACGAATTTCTGCGGAATGAACCCGTAGTTGTGAAGATGCCAATGATCTATCCCTGCCCCGTCAATATTTTCAGGATACGGGTTTGGACATCTTTTGTATTTCTCGCAATCATCCTGCCTTTCTTTGATGCGGCCATGGGGCTGATAGGAACCTTACGATTCTTCCTTTTAGCCAAACCTTTCTCCCCACAGAGCTATAAAAAATCGTTTTGAGCATATATTGTCCCATAGAGGTTCATTAAAGCTGAAGAGTTTGAGATGGTGTGTCTAAGAGGTGAAGTTGCTTACTGCAATACGCAACTCCCGTCAACTTTTTGCATCCGTGGCGGGAATTGCCAGGTACTAATTTGTTTCTTGAAAGTTTCTAGTGATCGGAATACATGTACGGGGATGGCTGCGATGAAACCCCCTTTGTGTATTCTGCGGTACCTGTAACCAGTGCACTGAAAAAGAGATGCTTCAATGCAGCTAGTGCTCTTGATCATATACCCGCCAAGCATTCGAGATGGATTTCAAGGGTCCATTTTGAGCGCTAGGTATTCAGTATTGGAGCAATAGCCTAACCCTACTTCGGATACGTTTCTGTCACGGGTCAGTTTTGCCAAAATGAACTCAAGAATACAACATGCTTACATAAGCGGTATGTTTCAGCAGAGCAGCTTGGAGACTTTGTTTTACATACCACCTGTTTTGAGGTGGATGTTCGCAAAGAAAGCTGCGATTTCCAGTGTACACAATCACTCATTTCCGAAAGTAGGATAGTTTGTAGCCGCAGCTATTAAAGCGCTGTACCTGTACAGCGGATTTGGAGTAGAGAATATGGCGTTGGATTGAGACTTGCAAGGAATTGTGTTAAGCCCAGATTTTTAGGAGAAGCTGTCCAGGATAAGGAAAGGAACAACCAGTGCTGATCCTGTCAAAGAATTTGTTATTGCCATCCTTCGAACCTTTCAACACTTCTGAATAAACCCTCTTCTAGCGCTCGAACTGAATGAGAGGGTGATGACGAGTCGACTTACACAATAGCCTTAAGCGAGCCAGAGGCTAGTGTGAAGATCTAAACGAGTTATGCGTGTGCCGTTTGCATTACAATGCAATGAACGTTGACGGAAACATAGTTTATCATGTTGCCAGTGGATCCCACGGGCTAGGAAGAAGTATCGACATAAGATATAGGAGATCCCTCGATACAAGGTATATTGCAGTGATATAGAATCTAAGAGCCTTCTCTCTTGTTTCTTTGCTCCAGCAAAAGGGTTCATACATGGACGTCCAGTAGTATTGTACGTAACAGTTTTGGAATGATTCTTAGGTAATTTTCAATGGATGTAAATCTATCACTTTGATAGGATCATTACAAAAGTATAGTGTTAAAATGGCCTGTCTTGGAAATGTGCCGGTATTACACAAATCTCTTCTGAAGTTCTGAAACCTTCGTAAGCTGCTTAAAAGAAAAGTTTGAGCGAATCTTGGGAAACTCATCCGGAATCAGCGCGTCAAGCAACGTATCTTACAGTCTATAATCTATGATGCATAGTTGGTCATGGTATCGCATTCCCAGGTCAAGGCTATATCCACACCAGACCGGCCACAATTTCCCCCGTATAGATTTTCTCGATCGATAGCCTCAGGCTTTCTTCCCGCTCCACACTCTAATCAACCATTGACGATGTTGCTCGTCATACCAAAACTTACTTGCCTTCCTTTAGCATCATCATCTCGCGATGGTTGCCAGATACCAGTTATCACGTGATGGCAGGACGGTTTGGGTGATTGAGCTGTCTGCCAGAACCAGAATGCTGATTTGAATGAAATAACACCATCAGAAGACACACGTTCCGGGTTGTTAAAGAGATTTTGACCGATTGCATTACCGCACTGTATTTAGTTGTAATTCCTGCAATTCCTAATACATTCGCAGATTAATACTTGATGATGGTTCTGTGGACAACTAGAGTCTCAGAAGCAAAATAATTTCAACACATTCATCAGCTGTAGTGAGCTGCACTACAAAGAAGCAATTGAAGAATTCATGTGAAATCCATTGCTTGGCTCTGTACCAGGATAACTGCAGTATAATTTGTCAGAAGCGCACGGGTTGCTTGAAGAATCACAATAATCAATAGGTGGGTTCACCAATTCAGTAAAGAGCATCTTGCACTTGAGAATGAGTAGGTATTAGTTTCGAAGGTCCACAATGTTACTCATTTCACTCAAAAGGGCTCTTGGCAGCTGTGGATATCCCTTGAGTTACAAACCTTTGACGTGTCACTTGTGAATCTACAGTAGATCGAGGACACGAAGCGTTAAATGTCAAGAAACCATCTCCGACTACCTACCACTGTTTCATGGTGGATGTTCGCAAAGACAGCTGCGAGTTCCCGCCCGCGTGTATAGCAATCACCCGAATTGCTGAAATTAGGGAAAGCCCTGGTCGCTACTATGAAAGCGTTATAAGAAACTGAAGCGTTGTTACATAGAAGAGAGACAATAAATAATTAGGGAACATGTTGAATTATGTCATATGGAAAAAAATTTAATTTTATTGTTAGATTATCATTACATTCATATTGACCGTTTAGTTTAGTTTTATTTATTTTCTTTTGTAGATTTCGATGAGGTATTTTTATTTCTTATATAATTAATTCTATTTTATAAATTTTAATAATAATATTTAATTATTTTCATTATACAAGATTCATTAACATATTTTTATTTTCAAATAATATTTATATTTTCAGTAGGAAAAATTTTGTTCTATACTAAATTTGATAATACTAGTGAATAGTACCCCATTAACAATAAAAAAAATCGACATACGGCATTTATGTAAAAGATCCTGGAGGGGAATATCGGAAGTAGTGGAGCATGAGAGAAAGAAAACATTTGTATTTTATTAAATTCTTAATTGTGTAATTTTAAAATTAAATAAATCATATTCTTATATAATATAAATTTTTAAAAATTAAATTAAATATTTATATTAATTTCTCAGATAATAACTAAATATAATAACCAAGACATAAGGATATCTATAAATTATACCCATGACCATTATTAATTTATAACTTACCAAGATATAGGTTATGCTTAAAACCTTTTATGGTGAGAGGCAAGGAATCTCTTTATCTACCAACCAATGGAGCCAGTTCTGTCATCCAAGAAGACACAGGCGATCCATATAGTGGTCCTTTGAGTGCAAGTTTTCAATTCAGGGTAGGACCCAGTCGGGAGACCCCTTCTTGGTCGGGAGACACCCCTTTTCTAATTTAGTGAGTCTTTTTTACTTCTAATCTATTAGGGTGTTTTGTTTCCACATTTTTTGAAAAAGTTATAGGAATAATTTTACTTCCATACAGGTTAATAGGATAGTTTCGATAAAAATCACCGGCTCTAGAAATGAACAAGAAACGTAAATAAATTTCAGAAATTTCTGAGAAAGCAGCAAAAGATAATCAATATAGAAACTTGACTCCCTTCATAAATAAAAATTGATACCTCAAAATGTCGGAAATCACCTTGTTATACACTACCGAACATTGTATGCAACCACTCGTAAAAGAATATATGAAAGGGTGGGACTCCCGACCGGGTTCCTTCAGGGTAATACTCCCTTTTAAATTTCGAACCTCCCTTCTGTGTTCAGCAGAAGAAGTTCCGGCTCCGAAAATTTCACTATCACTGTTACATTCCTTTGTAAGGGAATGGCGAACTGAAACGAGTTAGGGTTCTTCAGCAGGTCATTCCCGTACTTAAAGACTTAGTCAAATTCATCTGGTCTTTACGTCTGGAGTACTAGTGATGTCTGCAAATGTTCCGGGACTCCACACAGATATCAATCATTCGCGCGTAATTCTCTACATGCATTTGACAAGTCTTTCGGATCGCAAGTGTTGAGAACATTGAATAAGCAACTCAGATAGATAAAGCAACCCCAGTATTGAAACTTCTAGCTAGGGAACCTGAGTTAAAACGCTTGCTGCATCACTGTCCCCGTGCTATATACTATGCCATTGATAGCCAGGTTGCAGAAGAAGAACACCCACACATGAATTCAATTACCTCCAGGTAATCTCTTCAAGACTTTCGCATCAAATTGCGGTGCGTCATGGACATAAAGTAATGAAAGGACGATTGCAATACAACTTGGAATGAAGTAGCGCGCGACATGATATATAAAGAGGTAATCGCTTTGCATTAATCACATATCTGAGACTTGACCGGAAGAGAATTCCGGACAAACCGTATCACTTTCTGCACAAACGGTAATCAACTCCAAAGACTTTCTGTCGTAAGAGCCTCTTATGCGATTCACATGGCTCTCTCGGGCTCCGGCATCCCACTAAAAGACAAAGCACGTCGGCGATAATTCTGCCAGAGCTCATGTGCAAGGCAGGTCTGCCTGACGTGTTTATATATCAGGCAGCTCTTACGCGATTCACATGGTTCTTTTGGGCTCCGGCGACCCACTAAAAGACAAAGTTCGGCAATTAGAATTTTGATGGAGCTCATGTGCACGTCAGATCTGCCTGACATTCAAAGCCTCAGCCGGAGCTTATCCGTCAGGCAGCTCTAGCTCCGTTTGAACCTTTTCGAACCTGGAATTTCCTAGATTAATGGGTCGGGTGATACAACGGGCAATAAAATTATCGGAATTCCCTTTCTGTGACAGGTTTGCCCGAGAATGAACCTGTCGAACGTCTCTTCTTCGCTACATCGAATCTTTAATCTTTCCAAGTAAATACATTTTCGATTTTTATTTTTGACCTTCGAGACTGGATGCAGATGTAATATGTTTTACCTTTTTCATTTTTGGACCGTTATTCAATGTTAGTCATGCGTGACTTAAGAATGAAAGCATTTTATTAATATTCTTTTTTGAGATAGGAAAATAAATGGTTTGTCAACGAAAACCAATTCCAGTACTCGGGTGTAATATCTTCTTTTTATTCATAAATTTTTCTCCCCTTACTAATGTGATTAATTCCATAAGATTTTCTGTTTGAAACTCCATTAATCATAAAAATATGAAATCATAAAAGTTCATCAATATATAGGAAAACGATAAGCTAAATTTGATGATCACTCCTTTGTTGTATATATAGGAAAACGAAAAGCTAAATTTGATGATCACTCCTTTGTTGAAAGCGAATGTGAAAATTTTCTTATTGATTTGTAAACCCGAACTCTTTACTTTACATAACCTAATTCGAGAACTGGTTACCTATTAACGCCAGTCAATAATCCAAAGTGACCCGTTATCACAAGTATACATATGAGGTTGACGTACGTCCAAATTAACTGCTGGACCTATGCACTCCCATGGACATATGAGTATACTCTTTCCGTCAATGTTTTAGAAGCTGACGGACGTCAAAACTGAGGTACATCATTGAGCCAAGTGAAGTGGCCTTCTGTCTCGTCCTCCATTTGAGTCCCTCGAACGGGAGATTTTCTAGGTTAATGGATTGGGTGATACAACGGGCAATACAATTTACAAACGTCCCATTCTATGACAGGTTCATTTCTTCCCGAGAACAAACTATCGACTTTCCAAGCAAACATACTAGGGTTCTGATTTTTGACCTTCAAGATTGATCAGATATTTAATATATCATAACTTTTTCATTTCTGGACGTGTTGTGCTATACTATAGCTTGAATTGAAGGTTATACACTGCTTGTCATATGTGATTTGAAACTGAAGACAATAGATTAATATTGCAGTGACATTGATGAGATGAAATTTCTCTGTCAAACCAAACTTTTCCATGTATAGTTTTTGAATTTTGTGCGAGAATGGAAGAGATTGTACAAAATGAGATTTTTTCAAGAGCTCTTCCACCTATGGAACCAATTACATTGGTGAAAGATTTGCAGGCTCCATCCAACAAGAAGCTTGGTGCAAAGAAGAAAAATTCATTATCAAAGGATGCTCTTGTGAGAGGTATGATTTTGAGTATTTCATATGTAGATTAGAATACTATTCTAAAATAATAGTATGTTGATTATTTATCTACTATTGTCAATTGTGTTTACAGGTGTTTCCATTCCAAAGAAGGCTAAAGTGGAGTGGATTTCTAATCATGTGAGACTTTTTTTGGATATGTATAAAGACATTTATTTTAATCATTGTAACCAAGGCAATGTAAGTCAAGATCAATGGAAGGTGTTTGCTAATAGGTTCAGTGAAGCTATCAGTATAACACCACCTTATGAGCCATGGATTCTCAGGAACAAGCTTGATGGTCTAGTTAAAAAATACAGGTTGAGAAAGGAAAAAAAACCACAGGCACAGAACCAAGTTCATGAGAGTTCTATGAACAGATGCATAGAATTAGAGGTGGTTCCCTTGGCATTCCAAGAGCAGGTGATGGTGGTATCAACACTTCAATAACTAGTGAGAGAGGGTTTTTAGACTTGACTGATGAAACTATTGATGGGAATGAGGAAGCATCTCATATAAATTAAATTAAAAAATCGTATATGGATGTTTTGATATCTGATGATGAGAAAGAAACACCACAAGTCTCAACACCTTCTCTAGAGACAATTGGTAATCAGGCCACAATCAGTCCCAAGACAAAACTTTGTGTTCAACCTGGTGTTGTTGGGCAACGTAACAAAAAGCAAAGAGTATCAAAAGAAGGTGAAGACTGAATGCAAAAGTGTATGCTTGAATTTACTCAAGTAGTGAAGGAAGCAAATGAGAAGAGATCCTTACAAGAAGATCATAAATTTGACTTGATGATAGTTCAAGAACAACACAAGATGGATTTAATGAGCCAAATGCTTGAACTGAAACATATGGAGCTTGAAATCTTGAAAAACAACCAATGTGGACCACCATCTTGAGTAAGAAAATACCTTCACTCTCAAACTACATTTGCTATATCTAGATGAGCATGAGTACTTTTGAACTGCTTGTACAAAGCTACTTTTACTAATTCACCTCTAGTTGTACCCCATTTATCTGCTGCAGATCTTGGGAGTGGCAAAATATGTGCTCCATTCATACGCTCATCCACTACATTGACGTCAATAGGTAATGGTTCTCCTTGTTGAATTACAAAGTTGTGTAGTACTGCACATGCAAGTGTCACTCTTGGAACAACTTCCAATTGCATTGGGTAGTCCCTTTGTATGCTCCATCTACCTTTCAATTGACCAAATGCATTCTCCACACATAAACGTGCTTTTGATGTATGGTTGTCAAATACATTCTGCATAGGTTCTCCTTGATGTGAATGTCAATGCCAATGTTTCAACAACCATTGACGTAATGGATAGGCTGTATCTCCAAGGATCAATGGTGGAATCACTTGTATCATATGGTTTTCTTGTGGCAAAATGAGTGTTAGCTAAGTGAGAGTTGTCCCTGATTCCATTGCCTGATATAAGTTGGACTGTTGTAAATGTGCAGCATCGTGAGTAGATCCATGCATTGTACAACACAAGTCCCAAAACAAAGATCTGCATCACAAACGCCTTGTAGTAGAACAGAGTAATCTCAGTGTTTATTCCTATAGTGTTCAGGATAATATCTCATAGCTGGTTTGGTTCTCAATTTGATATGTGTATCATCTATACAACCAATGAATTCCATAGATCGGTGCAAACTTTGACATGCTCTAAATACATTCTGCTATTGTAGGCCATTTGATGTATGAAGAGTATGTTTTGTCTTTTTTTTGCTAGTATCTTGACTATAATTATAGTGTACTTCACTATAGTCGATTCACCAAGACAATACAGATCACTAAGAGTTCTCAATGGTAAATTGTGTACAAATCTGTGTAAAACTAAAGCTACACATTTTTCTAACTCCACTCTTTTTCTAGCATATAGCCATTCAGACATAGTAGGCACATGTAGTTCAATCTCATCAACCAATCTCTTAAAACTCTGACATGACATTCGGTACCTGCTTCTCATATGATTGTTTAGAAAGTCTGAATCCATTGACCATACTTGCTTGTGAACAATCTCCCACCATGTGTACTGTCTTGGTATCACCCAAAAGTCTCTTGGTATTCCTCTTTGAGATAGCAAAAAAACAATTATTTGCCATCAAGAACCAGCTCCAGAACTCTGGTGTAATATCTTGCTCTTGTTCAGAAAATATTTCTCCCATCAACAATGTGGCTAACTCCAAGAGATTTTCTGTTTTAGACTCCATCAACTAGAAAAACATGAGATCACAAAAATCCATCTTGAGTATATGAAAGAGGACTAAAAGCTGAATCCAATGAGCACTTTTCTGTTCAAAACGAGTGTGAGAAGCAAAAGATATGGACATTTGCAAGTCACGAACCCCTTATTTGTCATACCCTAATAGGAATACTGGTTACATGTTAGCACTAGTTAATAATCCAAAGTGAACTGTTATTGCAGGTATATTTAGATGTGTGACGTACGTCCAACTTAATTGCCGGACCGCTGCACCCCCATGGACACCTAAAGAAACTCTTCCTGTCAGTGCTTAGAACGGTAACGTACGTCAATACTGCCGGACATCACTGAGCCATGTGAAGTGGCCTTCTGTCTTAGGAAGCTAGGCACAGTTCTCACCGTGCTGGATGTTCTAGAAAAGGGATGAAAACGTTTGTGGATGCAGATTTATATGGATAAATGTCCTTCTCTAGAAATTAATGTACCACCTGCATTGTTAGCTCTTGTAAGCTCTGGTCTTACTCTATTGGTCCAAACCACATTCACTATAAATTTTAGCATAACCTGCAATGAAGTGTAATCATTCTAATGCGAGAAAATTTAATTCTAGACTACATCAAATTCTGCCACAACAAATAGTCCTATCACCCAAATACTTTATTTGAGGTATTCCGCACGTTCACTTTTGAAATTCATTCTTTTCCATCTTCTCTTTCTCTATTTGAGGCCTGATCACCATCTGTTGGGAAAATTAGCATAAGCAACTTCCAACTCAATCCATGGGAGCACAAACGCTGCAAACTAGTAGACTAAACATTTGAGTGCAAAATCGGTCTATTCTGCAGCAGCAGCTGCAAATCACTACTGCTCTCCTCTCATGCCCTTATACACTAATTCCACCACTATTGCTAAGAGAGTTTGGTGTGAATCCAAGGTTTTGAACCCTGTCAAATTCAGTAACTTTTGACTCGGGGCTTGGATGAACGATCTGTTTAGTCCATTGGAAAGCTTAACCTCAGGGCTACACGTTGATGCAATTAGTTGGTGATTTTTGAGTAATTGAAGAAGTTACTGTAGAACTATTTCCGTCTTATGACCCACTCCCCTCAGTATTGAAGTTTTAACGTGGAAGGTTTAGGGACTCAAGAGGAGTCTCTAAGTGCAACAGTAGCCTCAATAGTAATTGTGGAGCAGAAGAAAGTAAACATGGGTAACTTGAAGCTTGGTGGACCCAAGTTTGATGGCTACATGGATTACTTGCTATGGGAACAGCCGGTGAAAAGAGTGTTAAGTGCAACTGGTGTGGGTAAGCTCTTGAGGGAGAAACCTAAGGATGTGAGACAAAGTGATTGGGATGATATGCAAGAACAAGTTGCCAATACTGTTTTGCTTCACCCTCAGCCCCATGTGATCAAGCAAGTGGAGGAGCATTCTGATTGTACCTCATTGTTTGATGCACTTCAAAGCAAGTATCATCAGAATGAATTATCAAACCAACTGTACACCAATCTCAAACTAATCACATCCAAGATGAAATCAATGACCAGTATTAGAGACCATGTGGATGCATTTTGATACTTAGTGGTGGACTTGACAAACCTGGGAGAGGACTTGAATGATGAGCAAAAGGTGTTTCACTTGTTGGGCTCCTTACTGCCATCCTATTAGTCACTTTCATGAGTGTTATTACACCATGAGAAAAATACTATTACCTTTGAAGAGGTGATAGCAGCTCTACTTACGGATGACTTGCAACAAAAACTTGTTGCAACCTTAGTGTCATCTTCTACTCCAAGCAATGCTTTGGTTGTCCAACATGGGAGACCTAAGTGGAGGACTAATGATTGTGATAAGGGGAAAAGCAAGGCTAGGTCTAGGTCCAAGTCCAGGTCTAAGTCTAGAGGCAAGTCCAAGGGGAAGAAACAAGTGACTTGTTGGGGATGTGGCAATGTAGGCCATGTGAAGAGGGAGTGTAAAGCTCAAGGCAAAGGAAAGGTAAATGAAGGCTCCTCAGCAAACATAGTTTATGCCGATGAGGATACTGATCTGTTGGATGATCAATATGATTTGTGATATTGTGAGTATGCCCTTTGTGCCTCATCTCCTAATAGTGATGATGAGTGGATTCTAGATTGTGCTTGCTTGTACTATATATGCTTTATCAAGGAGTTCTTCTATTCACTTTCAGCATTTTTTGGTTCACTTTTGATAGGAAATGATCAACCTTCTTGGATAGAAGGTAATGGATCCATGAGGATTCAAAATGGTTGATGGAACTATGTGGAAGTTCAATGATGTTTGATTCATACCTGACATGAAGAAGAACTTGATTTCCCTTGGATTATTGCATGCCAAAGGTCATCAATGAAGTGTTGGTGATGGGATACTTGAGTCACTTCCGGTGGTAAGGTTATCTTGCAAGGTAAATTTTGAAAGATTCTATTTGTATTGGAGGGCACTATAGTATGTGGAGAAGCCAATGTAACTAGGTCTCAGGATGGGATGACAACTATGTGGCATTCATGGCTGGGTCATCTGAGTAAGAAGGGTTTGGCTATCTTGAGAAGGAATGGCTTGCTATTTTGCTTGAACACTAAGAAGTTGGATTTTTGTGAGCATTGCATCTTTGGAAAACAACACTGATCTGTTTTTGGAGTGGGTACTCATAGTTCCAAGGGTCTACTTGAGTATGTAAATAATGATGTGTGGGGACCATCCTCTACACCCCACTCTCTATAAAAGTTAACTATGTGACATTTATTGATGATTACTTGAGGTTTGTATGGATTTATTTCATGCACCACAAGTCTGAAGTCTTTGCCACTTTCAAGAAGTGGAAGACCCAAGTTGACACTCAGATTGAGGAAAAGGTGAGGTATCTAAGATCAGAAAACAGCAGGGAGTATGTCCTTGGAGAGTTTCAAGCATACCACACAAAATAAGGGATAACTTGCCACCTTATTACAATTTACACTCCATAACAGAATGGCGTTGCTGAGCGGAAACTCAACTCAACTCAACTCAACTCAACTAGACATTGTTGGAGCATACGTAGAGTATGTTTAGTGAATCAAAGTTGTCACATGAGTTTTGGGTAGAAGCTGTCAACACAACAACATATGTGGTAAATATTTCTCCATCCAATACAATCAACTTCAAGATGCCATATGAATTGAGGCATCAACAACCAGTTGATTATGGTAGATTGAAGATATTTGGTTGTGATGCATATTCACTCACACCTAATGAGAATAGGTCCAAGTTGGATGCTAAGTCAAAGAAATGTGTTTTTCTTGGCTATGAAAGTAGATTGAAGGCTTATAGGCTATGGGATCCAATAACGTGTAAGTTTGTGGTCAATAGGGATGTATCCTTTAATGAATCCAAATCATTCAAGGAGGGGGAGAATGCTCAAGCTCCCTACACTGAAAAAGGCAAGTCTCCCACCTTGGATATAGTTGAAGGGGAGATTGATCACTTAAGTGATGAGGACGAAGGAGGTGCTCTTCTAGTAGAGCAAATTCTTAAGGAGCAACAACAAGTGGAGCAAGTAGTTGATGGTGAGCAACAAAATGGGCTAAGTCAGCGTCACATTGGACCCACACATGGAGATCAAGCGGAGAGTTCATCCAAGAGGTCATCAAGGCATACTAGTCGAGCTCAAAATAGATATGGACCGTGGACTAATCAACAAAGTTGTTGGATGATGACTTGACTTTTAGGGATGATGCTCGTGCTTTGGTCTTGGAAGAAGATGAACCCTCATCCTACAAGGAGCCATGTTCTTCTAGTGAGAAGGATGAGTGGTTTGGTTTTATGGAGTGGGAGATGAAATCCTTGAGGAATAACAAGTTTTGGGAGCTAGTTAGGTTACCTAAGGATCAACAAGTGATAGATTGCAAGTGGATCTACAAGTTGAAGGAGGGTCTTAAGGAGGGATCAAAAATATACAAGGCTAGGTTGGTAGCAAAGAGGTTCACTCAAGAGAAGAGGATGGAATACATGAGGCTTTTTCCCCATTTGCAAAGTATTCTACAATATGTCTAATTATGTATACTTGTTGCATTATTTGGTCTTACTTTAGATCAAATGGATGTTGTCACGTGTTCCTCTATGGCACATTGGATGAGAGGATCTTCATGAGACAACCTGTAGGGTTTGTGAAGAAATGCCAAGAGGACAAGGTATGCAGATTGCTGAAGTCCTTGTATGGATTGAAGCAAACACCTTGCCAATGGATCAAGAGGTTTGATGTGTTTATGCATGCTCAAGGTTTCAATATGAGTTTATTTGATCCTTGTGTGTACATGAAACTAGTGAGTAATAAGACCTTTAGTTTTATTATTCTTGTGCTATATGTGGCTGATATGTTGATAGCTGCTAAGGATAGATCTAAAGTGAACAAGCTCAAGGCACTCTTGAGTTTGGAGTTCAAGAAAAAGGATTTAGGGTCGGCCACAAGGATATTAGGCATGGAGATCAAGAGGAACTTGGGCATTGGTCAATTGTGGTTGACATAAAGGAAAGTATGCTAGGAAGGTACTTGCTAGGTTCAACATGGAGAACTATAAACCAGTAAGTACTCCTCTAGCTTCTCATTTCAAGCTTTCAGCGGCATGTTGTCCTACAGATGCCATGGACAAAAGTTTGATGGCCAACATTCGTTATGAGAAGGATGTTGGGAGTACTTGATGACTTGCACTAGACCTGATCTTGCCCTAGCAATGGGTAAGGTGTGCAGGTATATGTCAAATCCAAGAAGGACACATTGGGAAGCAGTTAAGTGGATTCTCAAGTATATGAGAGGTACACTAAACTATGTGCTCTTATTTGATGAAAGTTCGATGAATGCCGCATCACTAGATGGCTATGTAGATGTTGATTATAGACAAGATCTGGACAAGCAGAGGTCAACAACAAGGCATGTATTCACACTTGGTGGTGAGATCTACCATTTTTAGTGTGTTGCATAGTTTATTGTAGAAGCAGAGTATGTGGCAGCAGTGGAACTAGCAAAGGAGGCAATTTGTTTGGCAATTTTTTTGATTTGTTTGCAACTTGTTGTTGAGATGTGGCTAATGCATGGTAATGTAATGCTTCATTGTGATAGTCAAAGTGCTTTACACATAGCTGAAAATCAGGTGATGGACAGTAGGATTAAGTATATAGACATCAAATATCACTTTCTCAAGCAAGTTGTGTATGAGAGAATGTTTGATCTAGTCAAGATTGATGGTTAGCTCAACCCAATTGATGCCTTTACCAAAGTCATACCTTTTGAAAGTTTCTCTATGCATCGGGCTATCCTGCAAGTTGTGCAAGTGGAGCATGAGTAGTGTGATCTAGCATTGGAGGTGACCTTGACTGTTTTGGTTACTCTATCCTTATATGGGTTACGGTTATAAGTTCTAGTTTATTCTAGTTTAAAGGAGAGGTCAAGTGATTGGCTCTATCTAGAACTTCCCGCTCAGTGATAAATTGTTGCAAGGTAACTTACCCCAAGATAAGAGTCAAGGGGGAGTTTTTTAGGTTTTACTCTTATGCCTTAGGGTTATGTTGTATTTAGGATAGCTGACTCACAGGTGGATAGTTAGAGTGGACTAAGAGAATGTCGGAGGACGGGACTTGCATGTAGAGATGTTGGTGAGCCTAAGTGAGTAAAATTTTTTCCCTAATGCTTTCTGGTGGATGTAGCCTCACATAGAGGTGAACCTTGTACCTTCTATGTAATGTATGAATTCACTAGAGATATGCTTGGTATGTGAAGGTTGTTGTGACTCTTGTATGATTGTCACCAGATTGGAATGTAATCTCTTTGGCAGATCATCCAAAAACACATTTGCAAACTCTTGAACTATTTGATCAACCATTGCTTGATGAGGCTCTTGACTCTCCTTAAATTCTCCTTGTGAAATTGGTTTGATCCACACCTCAAAAATAGACTTATTGTAATACTCCAAGGACAAAAGAAGACAGAAAACATAGATTTCACACTCAAACATTTGATGCCTCAAAGGAGCACCTTCTCTTTATTATATAGACAAAGAGTATCTCCTCCAAGGAAGCTCCATCATAGGATTAGGGACACAGACAGGTGACATGTCAGCAAGCTCCACCCTTGGATTACTTACTTGGATGGTGACATGTCTGGTCTAGGTCCTATTTGGTTGGTCAAACATGTTTTGACCGGAGGGAATCTTTTAGGGAATCTTCCTGTAGGAATCTCAGAATCACGTAAGGTACCATTGGAAAGCTCTTGACGAGACAAAGCAGAGGGAAGGGAAGGCCAACCTTTCCACCAATTGGGGGAATCTGCACATTTTTTAGGCCTAATTCATCCGTTTAGGCCTCCGAAATTGCCTTCAAAGATTTCAAGCATATTTTGGTTCCTACTCTATTAGTAGAAGTCCCCTTTTGGTGATACCTCTTTCTAATCTGTTTAGTACATCATGTGTAACATCCTTCCAGATGTTACCAAACCAATTCTCACCTTTAAATCATATGTCTAGCTATTGGTTCTAAGGTTCTCAAGTCTATTTTGGTTTCTGCCCTATTAGTAGACGTACTCTTTTGGTGATACTTCTATCTTATCTATTTTGACCATCATGTATAACATCATTCTAGATGTTACCAAACTGAATTTCACGTCTAGATCATATGGCTAGCTCTTGGTATTACACTTATCTTCCTCCAAAGCTTGTTTTATAGTTCTATTTCACTAACAAACTTCCCATCTAGGGACTTATCTTCCTTCAAAGCTTTCTCTATGGTTCATTTCTTGAAAGAATTCTCATCTTGGGATTGACTTTTCTTAGATGTCTTACTCAAAGGTGCCAAACAATCTAATCAGAAATTTATACCTTAGTGTTGTACTTGAATTTGTCATCGAGTCCAATCAAATTGAACCTTATGACGTTCAAGCCAAGGTAAACCTAGCATGACATCATAGTGTACATGTGCCACTACAACCCTAATACTCTCCAAATACTCCTTCCCAATCTTGAATGTAACAGGATGCGAGGTATAGAATGTAGAACCCTTTCTACCATCCGCCATCATCAATTTGCTTCCAATTATTGGCTTGGTAGGAATACATAATTCTTTTGCTAATTGCATGGACATCCAATTCTCTAATTTCCAAAATCAACCAAAATCCTATAATCACAATCAGATATCATACCTTGCAAGTGAAGCAAACTTGTATAGGTCAAACCTTCAATCCCATTAGAACTAATCAAGTTTCCAATAGGTCGTTTGAAATCTCCTATTAGGATTCTTCATTTCCCTAGTCATTGCTCCATAAAATCCATCTAGATGACTTTTTGAGGACTTCGTTTTTGAGTGGACATTCAACAATATGATGTCCAATTTGGTGATAATAAGAACAACCACCATTTTGTCATAATTTTTCTCTATCTATAATGCCAAGTGGTCTTCATTGGATGGTATCAATCTCCATTGGTGTCAGCTCCTCCACCTATGTGTAGTGTATTGGTAGGTTTTGTGGAGGTTGAGGTTGAGACCTAGTTGTTTGCAACCAAGGAATCAAAGCATTCGGCCAACTGCATAGCTTCCTCCAAGTGTTTTTGCTCTTGCATAGTCACTTCTAATTTGGTTCATGACTTCAAGCCCCTCATAAATTGATTCAGAGCTTCACTATAATACTCCTAGGACAAGAGAACTCTCCAAGAGAGATACAAGAGAGAAAATGCAAGTCCCACACTCAATACTCCAATGCCCCAAAGGAGCACTTTCACTTTATTATATAGCAAATAGGATGCCTTCAAAGGAAGCTCCATCCTTGGATCAAATACATGGATTGGTGACCTATTAGCGAGCTCCATCCTTGGATTAGTTGTTTGGATGGGTGACATGTCAATCCTTGTCCTATCTATTTGGTCAAATGGGTATGACCAAAGGGAATCTTTGGGGAATCTTCCTATAAGGAGCTCAAAATTGCATGGGTGAGGTACTATTAGAAAGCTCTCAATGAGACAAATCATAGGGAGAAAGGTAAGCCTTTTGTTTGTTGAGGGAGGTTCTTTCCATGTTTGGAGGCCTATATAGATGAATTAGGTCTAAAAAATAGAAAGAATCTTTCCTTGAGAGGGGTATTTTCCATTTTCAAGGCCTAATTCATCCATTTAGGCCTCTGAAATTGGCTCTAAAGTTTTCAAGCTATTTTTTATGTCTATGCTATAAGTAGAAGTACTCTTTTGATGACACTTCTACTTGATCTTCCTAGCCCATTGTACACAACATCTTTCTATGTTATCAAGCTAATTTCACCTCTAGATAATATGTCTAGCCACTTGAATTACATTCACCTTCCAATATATTTGTAATTTGCATGATGGTGTTTTGGAATTGCATGACATAACTTCTTACAAAGAAAATCTACTTCAACTCTGCCAACTAACCTTGAATAACTTGTGTGGCATTTATAGCTTGGAATTGACCAATTATTGCATTGTTGAATTTTTTCCAAGTCAAGATTGGTGCAACAATTTGCCGTTTAGCTTGTCCACATGAAATTACCATCATAACTTTGCTACTCTATACAATTGGTTGGAAACTAAGAGAATCTATTTTTGTTCATCTTGAAGCTTCAAAATAATGTTCATAGTCAAATATTAAATTATCCACTACACCTAGGAGATTCTTACCTTCAAATACCTTGGGTTTTGGAAATTGGATTTGGTTTTCTCCTTCTCAAGTAGGTGCTTTCTCTACATGCTCTTATTATTGATGGTCTCATTCATTTAAGAATCGAGTGAGGTGCTTGATTTGATGCTCCATAGAAATGATAACCTCGTGCATTGCTACAATAGCTACTACTCTATAATAAAACTCCCAATTTATCTAATTTATTAACACATAGATGCAACATGTGCATCATTCTTCATAAGTTACAACCGGAAGTACCAAGGGTTCCTCAGACAAGGTGATCATATTCCAAAAATTCTACCAAAAGCATGAGGTGATTAACTATGTGGAATGATGTTTGAGTAATACCCAAACATAAAAATCCCAATGGTTTGGCGGAAATAAATTTGGTGGTCAATAAATTCCATCCATCCCATTATTGCTTTGATACCAATGTAAAAGACCAAGAATTGAGTAGAGAAATATGAGAATAGGAGATCACATTGGGACACTTAAGTATGGAAAACTCAAAATGCCTAGCATGAACTTTGGCTTTGGTAAGTTAGGTATTATAAAAGGCTCTTGAGAAGCTTCTCAAGAAGTTTCCTTGAGTTGTTATCTTGGAGTGCAAGCTAAGCTAACCAAGAAGTTTCTTTCTAGAAGCCATCTATTTGGTGTGCAAGCTAAGCTAATTGGAAGCTTCTAAAAGCTGCCTACTTGGGATACAAGCTAAGCTAGCCAAGAAGCTTCCCAAAAAACTTACTCTTAGAAGTTGCCACTTTGCATGCACGTTATCCAATACTTAGGAAGGTACCAAGTAGCCTCTTAGATACTTCTAAAATATTCTAGGCCAATTGGGCTCATTCACTACTTTTGTCACTAAACTTCATATTGTTACAATGAGCCATACAAGATAGATTATCACAATTGAAGCAGATCGGTTTTGTGAGAAACTACCATAATACCATAATGCAAATTCTAGATATATTAAAAGTTAAAGATCTAAATTGATTTGTGAGGGACTTGAAATCATGCACCAAATTGAAAGTGATTGTAACAATATGGAGTTTAATGACAAAGTAAGTCGGGCTTACAAAGTAGCACATAAGACAAAGTAGCCTAGAATATTCTAGAAGTATCTAGGAAGCTTCTTGGGAAGCTTCTTGGGAAGCTCCCTGGTTAGCTTAACTTGCACCTTAAGTAAGTAGCTTCTAGAAGGAAGCTTCTAGAAGCTTCCAACTAGCTTAGCTTGCACACCAAGTAGGCGGCTTCTAAAAGGAAGTTTCTTGAGAAGCTTCCTAGTTAACTTGGCTTGCATTCTAAGAAAGCGGCTTTAGAAAGCTTCTTAAGAAGCTTCTCAAGGGCCTTGTATGCTACCTTTAAATACCAAAGCCAAAGCTCATGCTAGGCATTCAGAGTTTTCCCTCATTCAAGTGTCTCAATGTGAGTTTCCATTCTCTTATTTCTCTCCTCGGATTCGGTCTTTTACATTGGTATCAGAGCAAGAATGGGATGGATGGAATTTATGGACCACCAAATCCACTTCCACCAAACCATTGGGATTTTTGCATCCAAATATTACCCAAGCATCGTTTCACACAGTTCATCACCTTGCACTTTGGACAAGATTTTTTGCATATGATCACCATATCTGAGGAACCCTTGGTGCTTCTGGTTGTAACTTATGGAGAGCGTTGGATGTGTTGTTTCTATGTGTTAATAAATTAGATAGATTGGGAGTGGTGTGATAGAGGAGCAACCATGGCGGCAATACCTGATGTTATCCTTGCTATGCAACAACAAATCGAGCACCTCACTCGATTGTTGGATGAACGAGATCTTCGACGACAAGAGCAGGTGGAGAGAGTACCAATTTGAGAAGGAGAAGATCGGATCAGATTCCCTAAACCCAAGGTATTTGAAGGCAAGAATCTCCCGGGTGTGGTGGAGAATTTTGTGTTTGATTGTGAACATTATTTTGAAGCTACCAATCTACAAGATGAGCAAAAATAGATTCTCTTGGCTTCTAGCCAATTGGATGGAGTAGCAAAGCTATGGTGGAGATTTCAAGTGGAGCGAGCCAAACGACAAATGGTTGCACCAATCTTCACATGGGCAGAATTCAAGAGCGCAATAATCAGCCGGTTCCAAGCTATATATACCACATGAGCTGCATGGGATAAGTTGGCAGAGTTGAAACAGATTGGCTCTATAAGAAGTTACATCACGCAGTTCCAAAACACCATCATGCAAATTCCAGATATTTTGGAAGGTGAAGCTCTGGATCGATTTGTGAGGGGCTTGAAGGCAAGAACCAAATTAAAGGTAACCATGCGAGAGGCACAACACTTGGAGGAAGCCATGCGGTTGGCCAAACATTTTGATTCCTTGGTGGCAACAACTTGGTCTCGACCTCGACCTCCACAAAGCCTACCAATACACTACACACAAGTGGAGGAGCCAGCACCAATGGAGATTGATGCAATTCAACAAAGACCACTGGGCATGGTAGATAGGGAGAAATTGAGACAAAATGGTGGTTGTTTTTATTGTCGCCAGTTGGGGCATCGCATTGCTGAATGTCCACTTAAGAATGGACGACCTCAACAAGTTGCCCAAGTAGAGGTTGTGGAGCGGAATGATCAGGGAAACAAGGAATCCCAGTAGGATATTTTGAGCCACCTACTGGGAGCTTGATTAGTTCTAATGGGATTGAAGGCTCGACCTATGCAAGTCTGCTTCACTTGCAAGGTATGATATTTAATAGGGGTTGTAGGATTTTGGTTGATTCTGGAAGTTCAGAGAATTGCATGTCTATGCAAGTAGCAAAGGAATTGTGTATTCCTATCAAGCCAGTGATTAGAAGTAGTTTGATGATGGCGGATGGTAGAAAGGGTTTTGCATTCAGCACCTCGCATCCTGTTACCTTCAAGATTGGGAAGGAGTATTTGGAGTGTATGAGGTTTGTAGTGGCACCTCTACATTATGATATCATTCTGGGTCTACCTTGGCTTGAATGTCATAAGGTTCAATTTGATTGGACCCGATACCAAATTCAAGTACAACACCAAGGTAGGAATTTCCGATTAGGTTGTCTGGCACCTCTGAGTAAGACACCTAAGAATAGTCAATCCCAAGATGGGAAGTTTGTCAAGAAGGTAGCCATAGAGCAAATCTGGAAGGGAGATGAGTCCCAAGATAGGAAGTTTGCCAGGAAGGCAACCATGGAGCAAGCTTGGAAGAGAGATGAGTCCCTAGAAGGGAAGTTTGTTAAGGAAGTAGCCATAGAGCAAGCTTTGGAGGAAGATAAGTCTGTATTCGCGGTGTGGATCAAGCCGATTGCACAAGAACAATCTGAGGAGGGCCAAGTGCCGCATCAAGCAATGGTTGATCGGATAGTTCAGGAGTTTGCAGATGTGTTTCTAGATGATCTGCCAAAGGGATTACCCTCCGATTGAGGTATGCCCTTCAAGATTGAGTTATTGCCAAGGAGTACTCCAGTGAGTAGACCAATCTATCGGCTCTCACCAAAGGAGTTGGAGGAGTTGCGAACAACACTTATGGAGTTGTTGGAGAAGGATTTCATACGACATAGTACCTCTCCTTGGGGAGCACCGGTACTATTTGTTCCAAAGAAGGATGGAGGACTTTGTTTCTGTATTGATTACCGTGGGCTCAATAAGCAAACCATGAAGAATGCATATCCCTTGCCTTGGATTGATGACTTACTTGATCAACTAAGTGGAGCACATTACTTTTCCAAGTTAGATCTTTGTAGCGGCTATTGGCAAATTCCGATTGATAGAGAGGATGTGCAAAAGACTGCCTTTTGCACAAGCTATGGACATTTTGAGTAGAGAGTTCTACCTCTCGGACTCACTAATGCTCCAGCAGTCTTCATAGATCAGATGCATCGGGTGTTGGATGGACTATTGGATCAATCAGTGGTGGTGTTCTTGGATGATATCTTAATCTATAGCAAGACAGAGGAAGAACACGTGAAACATGTGTGAGAAGTCCTAAGACGACTACGACAATGGAAATTTTACTGCAAGAAGTCGAAGTGTGCTTTTTGGCAAAAGGAGGTTACCTTCTTGGGTCATAAGATCTCATCAGAAGGGATCAAGATGGAGGAAGAGAAGATCAAGGCCATTACTGATTGGCCTACCCCAAAGGATGCTACATAAGTACGGGCATTCAATGGATTGGCCAGTTTTTACCAGCAGTTCATCCACTATTATGCTCATGTGGCTGCACCATTGATTGACCTCTTGGGAAAGAACTTGAGCTTCCAATGGAACACCAAACATGAAGAAGCATTCTAGAAGTTGAAACATATGGTGTCTTCAAGACCCATTCTTCAACCATATGATCCTCAACTACCTTGTGTGGTTGATTTTGATGCTTCTAACTTTGCAATTGGAGTTGTGTTGCAACAAGAATTTTCAGATGGACTACATCCCATTGCCTTTGTGTCTTGCCGACTAAATACAGTTGAAAGAAATTACTTTGCTCGAGATCAGGAACAACTTGCAATGGTATATGCCACCAAGGTATGGAGGCATTATCTCTTGGGGAAACAAGTGATCATGCAAATTGATCACAAGCCATTGTTGCAGACCTTACACCTAGAGCACAAGAAGAGTCAACATCATCGATGGGAAGAGCAACTTCAATTGTTTGACATCAAACTTGAGTACAAACCAGGTCGGTTCCATGTCATCCCTGATGCTCTATCACGATGACCTGATTTGAAGTCCCTTCCTCTCATCGCGGAAGCAATTACGATGGTGTCAATTGACCCCAAGATCCATAACAAGTTTCGGTTAGCTCTACAACAAGATCCCTTCTTCCAAATGGTACATGGTCGTCTAACAACAGGTGACAAGGAGTACAACACCTTCTCCTTCAAGGAAGGCCTTCTATTTCATGCGGACCGGATCTATGTTCCAGCCAAAGGTGATCTTTGACTTGTGCACCTTCAAGAAGCCCATGATTTACCCATCGCTGGTCACATGGGTGTGGACAAGACCTTGGGTACCCTCCAATGTCAATGGTGGTGGCCCAACTTGACACGAGATGTTCAAGAATTTGTCAGATCATGTAAGAGCTGCCAACGTAACAAGGCCATTAACCAAAAGCCGAGTGGACTCCTTCAACCACTTGCCATTCCATCCACTCACTGGGAGCATGTGAGCTTGGATCTCATCACATCCTTGCCAAAGACAAAACAAGGACACACCACAATCGTGGTGTTTGCGGATAAGCTTAGTAAGAAAATCCACTTGGCACCAACCTATGATACTGTGGATGCTCCAACCTTAGCACAAATCTACTTTGACAATGTCTTCAAGCATCATGGGATGCCACGTTTACTCATCTCTGACCATGATCCTTGATTTACCGGGAAGTTTTGGCAAGCACTCTTCCAGATACTCGGCACCAAGCTTGCTTTGTCCACGGCCTATCATCCTCAAACTGATGGACAAACCAAACGTGCAAATCGTACATTGGTGGGTATGTTGCGGGCCTTTGTCAATGTCCACCATACCAATTGGGATGAATGTCTTGCAGCTACAAAATTTGCCTACAACAATTCCAAACAGGCAAGCACCGGATTTTCTCCCTTCTTTCTCAATTTTGGCCAAGATCCACTTGTTCCAGATTCTCTTCTTGCTCCCCCTCCATCTTAGGTTCCTCATACTTCCACATTCTTAACCACTATATCCCAATCGCTCCAACAAGCCAAGTCTCACCTCCTTGTTGCTCAAAATTGCCAAAAAAAATATGCGGACCACCATTGTCGTGATCTCACCTTTGAAGTTGGTGATAAAGTCATGCTATCCTCCAGTAACCTCCCTCTCCCACTTGATACCCAAGTTTGTAAACTTGCCCCTAATTAGATAGGACTCTTTGATATCACCCAAATTATCTCTCTTGTTGCTTATCGACTTGCCTTACCTTGTCACATGCGTATCCATCATGTCTTTCATGTTTCCAAGTTGAAACCCTTTGTTCCTAACCCCTCTTCCTTTTCCTCTCGAGTCCAACCTCCCCCTCTTCTTGTCCCTATCAATGATCATGAGGAGTACGAAGTTGATCGTATCCTTGCACGTCGTCATATCCAACGAGGCCGTCGCCAACATACGGAGTACAAGGTCCTTTGGAAAGGGTATCCCCTTCATGATGCCACATGGGAGCCTCTTTCTCACCTCCAAAATGCACAGACGGCCCTCCAAGAATTTGAAGCTTCACTGGTGACGAGGACGTCACCAACTAGCGACGGGGGAATATGTAACAATATGGAGTTTAATGACGAAGTTAGTCGGGCTTACAAAGTAGCACATAAGACAAAGTAGCCTAGAATATTCTAGAAGTATCTAAGAAGCTTCTTGGGAAGCTTCCCGATTAGCTTAACTTGCACCTTAAGTAAGTAGCTTCTAGAAGGAAGCTTCTAGAAGCTTCCAACTAGCTTAGCTTGCACGCCAAGTAGGTGGCTTCTAGAAGAAAGCTTCTTGAGAAGCTTCCTAGTTAACTTGGCTTGCACTCTAAGAAAGCGGCTTGAGGAAGCTGCTTGAGAAGCTTCTCAAGTGCCTTGTATGCTACCTATAAATACCAAAGCCAAAGCTCATGCTAGGCATTCGGAGTTTTCACTCATTCAAGTGTCCCAATGTGAGTTTCCATTCTCCTATTTCTCTCCTCAGATTTGGTCTTTTACAATGATCATGTGAGGGCTCAAATACTAAAAGGAAGCCATGCAATTGGTTGAGCATTTTGGTTCATTGGTTGCCACAACTTGGTCTTGACCTCAACCTTCATAAAACCTTCCAACACAATACACATGGGTGGAAGAGCCAATATTGATGTAGATAAATGTCTCCAATAGAAAAACTAAGCATTACATATAAGGAGAAGCTACAACAAAATGGTGATTACTTTTATTATTGTCAAATTGGATATTGTATTATTGAATGTCCACTCAAGGATAAATGACCTTGACAAATTATCCAAATGGAATTCATGGAGCAAGATGATCAAGGAAACTAAAATTCCAATAGGAAAAATCAAGCCACTTATTGGAAACTTGAATAGTTCTAATGGGATTGAAAGCTCAACCTATGCAAGTTTACTTCATTTGCAAAATATCATATCTAATGAAAATTGTAAGATTTTGGTTTATTTTGGAAATTAAGAGAATAACATGTCCATACAAGTAGCAAGAGAATTAAGTCTTTTTGTCAAGCCAGCAATATGAAGTGGATTGATGATGGCTAATGGTAAAAAGGGGTTATGCATTTCACATCTCACATTTTGTTATATTTAACATTGGAAAGGAATATTTGGAGTATATGAGATTTGTAATAGCATCTCTACATTATAATATCATTCTAGGTTTCCTTGGCTTGAATGTGATAAGGTTTAACCTGATTGGACATGATGATGAATTCCAGATAACACCAAGATAAGAATATTTGATAATATTGTCTGGCACCTTTGAGGAAGATATCTAAGAATAGTCAATCCCAAAATGAAAATTTTATCAATAAAGGAACCATAGAGTAAGCTTTGGAAGAAGATATTCTTATTTTTGTGGAGTGAATCTAGCCAATTGTGCATGAAGAATTTGATGAAGGCCAAAAGCTTCATCAAGCAATGGTTGATAAGATAGTTCAAGAGTTTGTAGATGTGTGTTTGGATGATCTACTGAAGGAGTTATCCTCCAATAATGGTATACCCTTCAAGATCAAATCATTACAAAGAAGTACTCCAATGAGTAGATCAATCTATTGACTCTCACCAAAAGAGTTAGAAGAGCTTCAAACAACACTAGTTGAGTTTTTGGAGAAGGATTTCATATGATATAGTACATCTCCTTGTGGAGCACCAATATTATTTTTCCCAAAGAAGGATTGAAGACTTTGTTTCTGTATTGACTACCGTAGCCCCAATAAAAAAACAATGAAGAATGTGTATCCTTTGCCTCAAATTGATAACTTGCTAGATCAATTGAACAAAACATGATACTTCTCCAAGTTGGATCTTCAAAGTGAATATTAACATATTCCTATTGATAAAGAGAATGTTCAAAAGATTACCTTTCACACAAGGTATGGGTATGTTGAATGGAGAGTTCTACTTTTTGGACTCACTAATGCTCTAGCAATCTTCATGGATAAGATGCATTGGGTGTTGGATGGGCTATTGGATTGGTACATGATGGTGTTCTTGGATAATATTTTAATCTATAGCAAGAAGAAATTAGAATACACAAGCCGCGTACAAGAACTCCTAAAAAATTACATTAATAGATGTTTTATTACAAGAAGTCAAAGTGTACCTTTTGGTAGAAGAAAATTACCTTCTTGGGTCATAAGGTCCCATCAAGGTAGATCAAGATAGAAGAAGAGAAAATCAAGGCCATTCTTGATTGGCCTACTCCAAAGGATGCCATAGAAGTGCTTGTTGCTTGATCATTTTGATTTGGGGGCATTACAAGCATTTGATGGATTAGTAAGTTTTTATTAACGGTTCATCCACTATTATGCTCATAAAACCACATAGTTGACCAATGTCTAAGAGAGGACTTCAAGCTTTTAGTGGACCACCAATCACAAAAAAGCATTCAAGAAGTTGAGCCATATGTTATATTCAAGACCCATTCTTCAACCATATGATCCTCAACTACCTTGTGTGTGTGATTTTGATATTTTCTAAATTTTCCATTAGAGCTATGTTGCAGTAGGAATTTTAAAATAGTTACATCCAATTGTCTTTGTATCTCATTGTGTAGACATCCTAGAAAAGAATTACTTTGCTCAAGATCAAGAACAACAATGATTATTAATGGTATATACTACCAAGGTATAGAGGCATTATCTCTTGGGGAAATAAGTATCATACAAACCAATCATAAACCTTTATTGCAGATATTATATTTAGAGTATATGAAGATTCAACATCATCAATGGGAAGAACAACTTTAGTTGTTTGACATCAAACTTGAGTAAAATCCCAATAGGTTACATGTCATCCTTGATGCTATATCACTAAAAATTTATTTGGAGACTCTTTTTGAACCTCTCATCACAATGGCAATTAAGATAGTGTTAATTGACTCAAAATTTTAAATCAAATTTAGGATTGCATTACAACCTTCTTTTAGATGGTACAAGGTCATCTTGTAGCACATGACAAGAAATACAACACCTTCTCCTTCAAGGAAGACCTTCTATTCTATTAGAAATGGATCTATGTTCCAACCAAGGATGACCTACAACTTATGCACCTTCAAGAAACCCATGACTTACCAATAATTGGTCACATGGGTGTGAACAAGACCTTGGGCACCTACAAAGCAAATGGTGGTGGCCTAACATTGCATGTGAGGTTTGAGAATTTGTCTAATCTGGTGAGAGTTGCAAAAGCAACCAGGCCAATAACCAAAATTTGAGTAAACTCCTTCAACCACTACCAAGACCATATACTCAATGGGAGCATATAAGCTTAGACCTCATCTCATCCTTGCCAAAGACAGACTAGGATCATATAGCCATTATTGTGTTTGTTGATAAGCTCAACAAGCACATTCATTTGGCATCTACCGTTGGTATTGTTGATGCTCAAACATTGGCCCATATTTACTTTCATATTGTCTCCAAGGGTATAGTTTCCTTTGAGAGAATCCTCTTTGCTATATTATAAAGACAAGGTATTCCTTTGGGGTATCAAAGATTGAGTGTGAAACTTTTTGTTTCTTCTCTTGTGTTTCTCTTAAGGTCTCTTATCCTCACAAGATTGCAATGGTACAAAAGTAGGTGTTTCAATCCAAGAGAGTGGATCATTCCTCTTGGAGGAGCATGTGCTACTAAGACTTAGTAACCATAGTGCAATCAATATATTAGGAGTGTATTAGAGAGAGGATGGGATGGGGGCTCAAAGAGGATAATATCCTACACCTTGCTTTCTATTCTTGAATCCATTCTATATCAAGATTATGTACATCCAACGTGAGCAAGTGAAAGTTTATCTCATTTTCCATTTTTGAGTAGAGTTCATAAACATAGTGATGAATTCACCAAACCCAATGATTTTGCCTCTGGTGGTCTATGATAGAGAGTGAGATTTGATAATCTATATTCTTTTATGATGGATTTGAATATGCCAAATCCTCTCACTGTTAACATTCAAGTAGAAATTTATTATTTGATTAGACCAAAAGTAATGTTTAGATATCTTATAGTCCACAATTTTGGTGAGGAATATTATCAACTAGTGATAGCCTCTAAAGTCCTGACGGTAATCCCAATAGTCTATGACTCCTCTTGAGTGATCATATTAACCGTCTATTGAAGTAAGAAGTAGCAATTGAGGAATTGAGTATAGGAATCATGGATCCATAGTGTAGGATTTGATGCAAGGAATGTAACGGATGTTGAATGAGTTTTGAGATATGAGGATGACCATGGAGGCATTGCAAAGTCAAGTACATACCTTCAAGAATGATCAAGCAATATAAGAAGTAGAATTGTCCTAAAACCCAATGCCATCAATTGAAGTACCTAGAGAGTCACTCATGCTAATGTCACCTACCCCAATCAATAGTAGAACCACATTGTTATTGTGCATGACAAAGACATGCAATATTGAGCCTTACAAGAGAGTAGTGGAGAATTGGATCTCAAGAATGATAATTGATACTTTTGATTGTTCACAACTGAAATCATCAATCATTCCACAAGCGTGTTTTCATGTGACTACTTGCTTGATAAATTCCTCATATGGTATGATGCTTGGGAACAATCAATGTTGGTAGAGGAAAGAGAAGTCACTTGGACTGCCATGCATGAAAGGCTGCTAAAGAATTTCCAATCCATGGATTTTGTGTACATGGCCAAAACCCGACTATGAGGACTGAAGTAGAAGAGTAGTGTACAAGAGTATGGGGAGGGATTCCTTGATCTAAAAGTTGCAATAACCAACATGAGTCCAAAAAAATCTCTTGACAATTTCAAACAAGGGTTAATAGAGAAAATTTGCCAAGAAGTGATGGTACAAGGACCCTTGCATGGTTTTTGAAGCCATTTCTTGCACTCAAAGAATAATCAGGATGCTTGGATGAGGTGAAGGGATGGTCTAACTCAACATTTTTGGGTTTAAACACAACACTTTTGTGGACCAATTCCTACGGAATTGGGCAATATTTGGTTTCAAAAAAGAAGAGCACGACCGCTCTAGGGAGATTGAGAAAGAATCAAAGAAAGCAAAGATGAGGTCCCACGAGGAGAAGGGACTTGGAGTAGAACAACATTCTTGCTACAATTGCAACTGAGTTGAGCACCTAGCCATCAATTGTCATACTCATTTTCCTAGAGGCCCTTGTCCTTCATACAAGCAATCTTTGAACAACATGGAGAAAAAAATTGAAGAGGACAATGTAGAAATTACATCAGAAAATGAAGACTACCATTAAATTTACCTCATAGCCTTATTGGCTCAATATAAAAGCAAAAAATTGTAGGAAGGGAGAGGAACAAGTGCACATAGATTGAGGAAGACAAACTCACAATTGATTATCATAAATGGAATCCTAGAAGGTAATTAGGTGAGAATATTGATAGACCTCGGAGCAACAGAGAATTTCTTGTCTTTCTCTATTGCAATAAGGTTGGAGATGGATCTGAAAAAGGATGAGAATGAAGAAGTAGAATTACCTAATGGGTAGACAGAGAGGATTGAGTCGTTACCTAGAAAGATAGCACTCTTTGTAAGAGAGTAGCAAGAAGCAATTGAGTGGTGAGAGATACAATTAGCTCATTATGATCCAATCTTATGTATGTCGTGGATAGAGCACTACAACCCCATGGTAGATTGGAGGAAAAAAGTAGTGAGAACTTGCCAATGGAAGGTCATTAGGGTTAAAGAAAGAGCACACAAGCAAGAATTACCTCTCTATATCATAGGGACAATAGTTCTTTGTAAGATAAATAAATGTTTGGGCCTAATAAGAGAAGTTCAAAGTGCACATCATGGACAAGTTCTTGAGAAATTGAAAGATATGGTCAATGAGTTTCAAGATGTCTTCTTGCATGACCTACCCTCAAGATTACCACCAAAAAAGAGAGTAGATCATAAAATTGAGATAATTCTTAGTAAGACATCTCCTTGTGAGGCTCCAGATTGTCTATCACCTCATAAGTTTAAAGAGTGTAAGGCTTAAATTGAAGATATGCAAAAAAAAATTCCAACCCAAAGCATCACCAAATGGAGCTCTTGTCTTATTTTTACAACAAAAGGATGGTACAATGTGCATATGCATAGACTACCAAGGCCTAAATTAACAAAAAATGAAGAACAAATACCCCTTACCTTGCATGGATGATCTATTTGATCAACTCAAAAAGGCAAAACACTTCACCAAACTTGATTTGTGGAGTGGCAACAACTAGATCTGGATTGTGGAGGAAGATATTGCAAAACTACCTTTCAAACAAAGTATGATCACTTTGAGTACCTAGTGATGTTTTTTAGCCTCACTAACATACAAATCACTTTCATGAGTTTGATGAATAACATATTTTGTCCATACTTGAATAAATTTGTTATCATTTCCTTATATAATATCCTTGTCTATGGTAGGATGATGATGGAACATAAGCAACGCCTATGAGAAATCTTCCAGATTCTATGATAGAATTAATTATACTCCAAAATCTCAAAGTATAAGTTTGGCAAGTTTAAAGTAGACTACTTGGAGCATATAGTAAGTGAAAAAGGTATCCAAGTGTTAACGGATAAAATAGAGGCCACTAAAAAATGGAGTGCTTTAGAAGATAAGACTCAACTCAAGAGTTTCTTGGGATTGATGGAGTTTTATTGTCAATTTGTCAAGGATTTTCCAAGTTTGCACAACCTCTAATGGTACTACTTGGCAAGGGGAAGAAGTGAATGTAGAGAACCGCATAAAAAATGCCCTTTAAAGAATTGAAAGACATATTACTACATACACCAATCTTGAAATGGTATGATCCAAAACATCCAATCAAGTTGAATATAGATTCATCAAGCATAGCAATAGGAGTAGTCCTACCACAAGAGTGGCATGACGGATGGCACCCAGATGTTGTTTTCTCTCAAAATTTGTTATCGGCCAAATGCAACTATCACACCACTAAACGAGAAGAGTTGGACATTATCCTTGCAACCAAGCATTGGAAGCACTATCTTGGCAAGAATGCATTTGTATCGGAGATAGACCATAAAACTCTAGCCTACCTTGGGACACAAAAAGATCTATTTCATCCATAGATTTGGTAGGCAGAATGGAGACAAAGGTTCAACATGATTGTCACATATGTGGAAGGCAAGAAGTAACTTGTAGATGCATTCACTCAAATACCTATGGCAAATAATTTGGTGATAAATTTCAAAATGAACCTTGAATTTTGGCCAAGGATTCTTACTACTACAAAAATGGAGCTTGATCATCCAAAGGTATCACCAATATCCAAGGGCTCACTTTTTGTAATGGCATGTTATAGATCCTGATGACATGGATGTAAGAACCACCATCCTAACCAAATGTCATGATTCTGCCATTATAGGTCATGTTGGAGTGGACAAGACCTTGGATGTAACCAAATGTCATTACTATTGGCCCAAGATGAGCAATGACGTGATGTATATTTGAAGTATGTTTGAAGCCGCCTGCTTTGTCAAAAAAATAAAGCTTCTAATTAAGCTCTCCAATGGCTCCTTCAACCCCTTCCTACTCTTGCACAATGTTGGGAAGAGGTAAGCATGGATCTGGTTTGCAAATTGTCCAAGATCACTTTAGGATTTAACTCCATCATAGTCTTTGTTGATCAGCTCAACAAAATGATTCATGTGCATCCTATCACCAAGGATGTGACTACTCTACAATTAGCTCAATTGTACTTAATTGTAGTCTTTTCTCACCATGGTCTATCTCCAGTGCTCATCATTGATAGAGGCACTCAATTCACTAGTTTATTTTGGAGAATACTCTTTGGTTTTTTCAAAACCAAACGGGCCATGTCTATAGCTTACCATCCATAGACCAATGGACAAACAAAGAGAGCTAATTGCACTATTGACAATATGCTTTGGGACTTCACCCTAAAAGAGTAAGAAAGATAGGACACCTTACTTCCACTGGTGGAATTTGCATACAACAATTCATTGAATGTATCCATACAAGTCACACCATTCTTCCTCATGTATAGAGAGTATCCTTTCACACCTTTGATTTTGATGAAGATCTGCCTAATGAATAACAAGGTGGATGCTATCAACACTTTTGTCTCCAAAATCCACCAAGGAGTGGAGAACGCCAAATACAAGTTGCAGATCACCCAAAATTGACAAAAATAATATGCAAATGCACATCACCAGCACATAGAGTTTAATGTTGGGGATCAAGTTTGGTTATCAACAACCAACCTCATGTTAGTTGGCCCTTGCAAGCTCAAACCTTGTTTTATTGGGCCTTTTCCTATCATTTGTTGAATCAGCATAATGGCCTATCACCTTGAGCTGCTGCCACACATGAGGATCCATCTAGTATTCCATATTTCCTTATTACGCATATATGCATCCTAATTGCACCACTTTCCTTCCATAAAAGAAATTTGACCTTGTCCAACACTCATTAATGACACGGAGGAATATGAAGTCAAACTTATTCTTTAGAAACACATCCATGGTACTCGTCATCCATGTATGGAATATCTTGTACATTGGAAAGGGTATCCATTATGTGAGGCAACATGAGAACTAGCAAGCAACTTGACCAATGCACTGGTATTAATGAAATCTTTTCAACAAGGATGTTGCACCTTAAAAGAAAGGGGGGGGGGGGTTTGTAATACCAATAGCTAGACATATTATCTAGAGGTGAAAATTGACTTGGTAATATCTAAAAGAATATTATTTATGGGCTTAGTAGAGAAAATAGAGATATCACCAAAAGAGTACTTCTACTAATACAACAAGAGCCAAAAATAGATTAAAGACTTCACAGCCAATTTTAGAGGCCTAATTGGATGAATTAGGCCTAAAAAATGTGTCCTAAGTCCCCTTTGGAAGAGAACATGTTGGCTTTCAATCCCCCTTGTTTGTTTCATTGAGAGCTTTCCAATGGTATCTCCTCATTCACGTGATTTCAAGATTTTTACAAGAAGATTCTCTAAAGATTCCCTTTGATCAAAGATTGTTTGACCAACGAGATAGGATAAGAACCAACATGTCACCCATGCATACAACTAATCTAAAAGTAGAGCTCATTGACATGTCACTAATCCATGTATCTGATCCAAGGGTGGAGCTTCCTTGAAGAGAATCCTCTTTGCTATATAATAAAGACAAGGTGCTCCTTTGGGGGATCGGAGATTGAGTGTGAAAATTTTTGTTTCTTCTATTTTGTTTCTCATAAGGTTTCTTATCCTCAAAAGATTACAATATGCTATGTGCTTTTGTCAATGTTTACCATATTCATTGGGATACTTGTCTTACAACGGGTATGTTTACCTACAATAATTCCAAGCATGCAAGTATTGGCTTTTCTCACTTCTTCCTTAATTATGGGCAAGATCCACTTGTTCCGATTCTCTTCTTGCTACTCTACCATCTTAGGTCCCATGTACTTCCACCTTCTTGTCCGTTTTATGTAAGTTCTTACACCAAGCCAAGTCACATCTTCTTATTGCTCAAAATAGGCAAAAGCAATATGTTGATAAACATTGTCATGATCTCATCTTTCAACTCAGTGAGAAAATCATACTTTCTTCTAGTTAATTTCCTCTCCCACTTGATATCCAAGTCCATAAACATATTCCAAATTGGATAGGTCCATTTGAGATAACTCAAATTATTTCTCTAGTTACTTACCAACTTGCTCTCCTTGATCATATGTGGATCTATCTTATCTTTTATGTTTCAAAACTCAAACCCTTTGTTTCTAACCCATCATCCTTTTCTACCCATCTCCAACCCCTTCCTCTGCCTATCCTTATCAATGATCATTAGGAGTATGAAGTTGATCAAATACTCACACATCACACCATCCAACATGGCTGCCAATGACACATTGAGTAAAAAGTCCTTTGGAAAGGGTATCCCCTTCATGATGCTAGATTAGAACCCCTTGCTCATCTCCACAATGCAACAACATCACTACAAGAGTTCAAGGATTCCCAGGTGACAAGGACATCATCACCTAGCAATGGTGGAATATGTAACAATACATAGTTAGCAGGCACCTTAGTCAAGACTAACAAGGTAGCAAATAGGGCCTTCTTAAGACAATATGATTTCAAATGTAAGATAGATTCCAAGTCCAAGAAACTCATCTAAAGGTCTCGTTTAGTATGAATTTTCTCGAAAACCCTAGATATAATATTCATAATTTATAAAAATAAAAGTAATGAATATATAAAATAAGAATTCCTTTTTGTCCTATCTAAATTCAACTCACTCAATTATCATATTAGAAACTCTTAGATCAATCCATAGAATGCTTTTTCATTAATACAACAAAACACATCATATTGAGAATACATCAAAGAAGTTGAGTACAATAGAATGTTACTATCCAAAGTGGTAATTTCATATTTCTCATTGAACATTGAAGATTATATAAGCTGAGTATATCAATGTATCATGATTCTAATTTTCTAATTTTCAAGGAAATTTGTAGATTATACTTATATTATACTATAACCTGATTAATACAAATATATTATTCATAAATTCTAATTTTATGGTCAAGCATCATGATGAAGGATGGATAGTTTAGTAAATAAAATTTATGCTTAAGTTTACAGAAAATTTCCTTGCCGATTATATCCAGATTTATATTATTAATAACCTGATTAATAATGTAAAGATATTATTTTATAACATCTATTCTTATATTCAATCATGATTATGAAGGATGAATAATATATTGAATAATAATGTATGCCTAAAATTATAGGTACAGCAAATCTTCTAAATAATTTAGAAAATTATCAAGAAATAATTAGCATATAATTATAAATGATTAATGATTTATATTAAATTATGAAAATATGAAAGATAACCTGATCCTATGATATATTTTTATTTTAATCTGGCATAAGTATGAATCCAGTATGGAGATATATAAAAGTGATAACTAGGAATACAGAATTAAATTAGATAAAATTTTGAAAATTTTCTATAGAAAGGAAGTTTATACATGATCTGAGTGCAAATCTAAGTCACGTAGGATAGTTTAGATAACTTAGGAAGCAAATACGTAGAGAACATCTTATTCTGCTTGTAAACTTCATATAGATTCACCAAGTAAGGTAATATACTGTGCTTTTAATACACTTAATGAATTAATCCAATATAATTCCATATATTAATACAAAAATCTGGATCATCCTAATTTAAAAGTCAATCCTTCATTAAATATAATAATTAAAATTTTACTATTGAAATTTTCTAATTTTCATAATTGTTATAGATTAAAAAATATCCCGGCAAGTTCATTTTATATGGTTTTATTTTTTCAAATCTAATAATCAACCTTATAATAAAGTAATCAACATCTAACATATATACCAGAATCTGCTTCAACACTTTATGGTCGAAGAATTCAAGAAAAGAATGTTATACTTTTAAGGAAATGATAAGATCTTCTATAACTCATCGTATTATTGATTTCACAACGGTCAATTGAACACATTAGATATGAATAGGCATATTTATACTAAAATAGAAGTCTATATACACAATTAGAAAATGCAGAGAGATGAACATATAGAAAATACATGATCTATTTAACGTACAAATTTGCATAATAGGTTCTTCTCGTCTAGATAGGCCTATTTTTTTTAACTCTTTTCCTGATTTAATTTTCAGTATCAACATGTTAAAATGTAGTCAAAATCTACTTCAATAAAAAAATCCAATAATTCATTCTCGGTAAAGATCCAAAGTTAACCTCTTTTTCATTCATCATTATGTCATAGTCTCTTAGTTTAATGTGTGCAAATTGAAGATATCTATGGACCTATTAAAATGTGTAATGCTGATCATGGCGAGTAGATTGCTAAAATTGTTAATGATTCTGACTCAAGTGAAATGCTAGTCCTCTTGCAGCAATGGCCATTCCTGCTGCTAACGCAAGGGCTGCCCGACTATAAGCATTTGCATCAAGCATCAACGAAGTAACTCATTAGTCTATAACTTGTCCCTTGAAAGAAGACTGAAGCAGAAAAGTAACTCAATAGTCTATAACTTGGCCATTCCTGCTGCTAACGCAAGGGCTGCCCGACTATAAGCATTTGCATCAAGCATCAACGAAGTAACTCAGTAGTCTATAACTTGTCACTTGAAAGAAGACTGAAGCAGAAAAGGGCGATCACATAGAAAATACAAAGGATGGGAAGACCCCACCAAGCCATACAAGGGAGAGATAAAATAGGTAAATGGGACTAAGCCACAATAGAGTCCATATGAGAAATCAGCCATAATCGCACCAAGATATCCGAGCTATGCAAGTCGTATTGTCTACATTTGAAGAAGCATCCGAAGATGTATCACCCAAAGATGTTATTACTCTATTATAGATTGCACCAACAATGGCTCTTTACAGAGCAATGAACACACATCGTCTAAAATATATTACAAAGTATAAAAGTGAGAATAATACCCATAGCACCCAACATAATAAGCTTTAGTGCTCCCTGCTAAATGTGTCTAATACTATGTTTTTTGCTCCGTATAACCCCAAGACTAGGAAAACAAAGAGATGTCCTTGTTACATACCCTTACACTCTGAAAGGAATCAAATGCTTAGAGCGGACGGTTTATTGTAGAATGCCAAGTATTTAGTTCCATATATATCCAAGACTAAGGGAACAAAGAGATGTCCTTGTTACATAGCCCTACACGCTGAAAGGGTTCGAATCCTTAGAGCTGACGATATATTGACTGGTTTCAATATAAGAGTTTGTTTTCACATATCACTCCCTCGAGCCATTCCCAGTCAAACCCCATAAAATCTTTTAAGGAATATTTACGGGTCCCGAAAACCAATATTTGAAACCCCCAATGTAGATGTATTTGTTGGAGATCCTGCCTCGAGAGTCAGGTACTGTACTCGACTAAGAAAGTGAGGACATACTAAACTAGCTTGCGTAGTCCATTTCCCAATTATTGGTAATGGAACAGAGTTATTTCCACCACTCAAGAGCAATTAAGTCTAGAAAAAGAAAGAGCTGTGATCCATTGTCACAAAATCAAAATCCGGAACTAATGCTCCGCTCAAATGTGTTACTGCATGTTACGGGGTCCGACATTCTCGTTCACGGGTCCTTAAAACCAAGAGGACAAAAATTTAGAAACCCCGGTTTCGAGGTCTCGTATATTTGGTTGAGACATTTCTCAGCTTGAATATTCTTCAACGAGAAGGCGCTTTTAAAACATCTCAACGGTGTAAATTATCATATCGACATGAATGAGTGGTATAAAACAGGGAGAAAGTACCACTTACCTATGACTGCACATGTGTACTCTCTTAGGTTCAAATCTGCATTCTCTTTCCAAAACTGTAATCAGCGCAGTTAACAATCCAAATCATAATAATATACTAGAGTAATCATTCGTCGTTGCTACCCACCTTGCAAATGAATGCTGGCGGTGCAACAGCAGTACGTTCAGCGGTGGCCCTACACCCGCGGGTACTGCAATTCTCGGCATCTTTCTGCTGTGGCGGACCTTCTAGGACACAACATCCTCATAATTTACTCGAATAGTACTCGACAGATGATACGGAAGGGATTGCTCCGTTGAGGACGTACGGGTTGACGACGTACGGGTTTGTTACAGGAGATTGGAAGAAACCCATGTTTCGTCTTCATGTACAGCATCATGCCAGTATCGTACCGTTCTTGCCTTGCTGATGGAGTCAGTACGAATGTAATTTAATTTAATTAAATTGTCAGATCAGATCAGTTGAATCTCGCCTACGAGATTCAATTCATTGTAGCTAAACATGACCATAGCTCAGTGTTTCGTGCACCGATCATGTCAGCTTCGTCACACCCGAGAGGACACGGTACCATCGACGATACAGTCTATACAGTAGTGAAGCTATCGTTCTCAACGATATCGCACCACGTAATATGGAGTTGGAAACTTTCCTGACGACAGGGTCATGCGTGGACAGATTGAGGTGAAGGGATGTGAAGGGACGAGTATACCATAGTCTCGCAGATATGATTTGTCACATATTTATAAATTGAAGGAACCATTTTGTACATGGAGGTATTCAAAGACGTTGCAGTTGTGGGATCATTAACGCGAGTTATTGATCAATTTTCGTCCATTCCGGTGGCACGTTGTCTCGGCCGACGATAAATATTCCCTATAGACGACCACATAGTGAGAAACTACACTACGCAGAGTGACACACTTAAGGACCCTCCGGCTCCTTCTTCGTTTCCTGAGCGGCAGTAGCTGCACTCTTTATAGCATCTCGTCTCCACTTCAAGCGCAGCAAGATCAGTGCCACTAAGACGAAGGTCCAGTAGGCGGAGTAGGCAGTGAGAGTGCCCACGGTAGCCTCATCTCTCCATCCAACTACAGCACTGAGTAATTTCCAGATACCATTATCATCCTGGTGACAGCAATTTAGTTGCCAAACTAAGGCTTCAGTTCCCGTGTATTCCTCAAACTCGTGCACTGAACCCGAGAAAAGACCAGCGGCAATCACCAGAAGTAGCGCTGTAGAAGCTCCCAAAAACCACTTGAACGCCACATGGTTTCCTCCCTTGTAAAGAAGGTAGCCAACAAGGATACCGCATGCTGCCCCAGCAACAGCAGCCAGCGGGTAGGCACTGCCTGAACCGTCGAAACCGATGCCGCCCAGGAAGATGACCGCCTCCGCACCCTCACGAAGTACCACAGTGAAGGGAATGAGGAAGAGCGCATACTTGCTTCTGGTGCTCTGGATCACACCCTCCGCTTGCTTTTGCACAGCGCTCACAGTAACAGTCGTCAGCTTTTTCTCCCATTTGGCTCTCCATGTGTCAACTCTGATCATTGAGAAGGCCATGATGGTGATAAGGACCACTGCAATCAGACCCAAAATCCCTTCCCACAGCGCTTCGGAATTATCCCAAGCCTCCATCGCCACTGTATAGTAAAGTGAGAGGAAAACTGCTGCCGCGCACAACGACAGTAGCACTCCAGCAATCACGCCTCCCCACACCTGTTTCTGCATGTTCCGTCGTAGGGCCCTATCCTCCACAATCTTATTCAGCAGTGACAGCATCACCGACAAGATTATCGACGCTTCCAGCGTCTCCCGGAACAGGACGAAAAATGCAGGGACACTAAAGACATCCACCATTTTCACGTCTTTACGCTTCGAAGAACTGAACGACTGTAGTGTTGGTTCAACTTCGAGCTAAAAACTGTTGCCAACGTGAAATCACTAAGAGAAAATGCTCAACTCAAGGCACAATGCAGACTGAAAACGCTAGACTGTTGCATCAGCTCGAGCGAGATCGAACTAAATTGCCACTCGCCGTCTCACTCCAATGGCAGAATTTTCAGTACGGTAATCAACAGAACCCAGCTGGGAATTCCCCATGTACGCGATTGAGACGCTTTGTTCACTTACCGCCAGCCATCAGAGACGCGAGATGAGCAAGCAACCTAGAAACCCATGGATGCAATGGGTGTGTGCTCAGCGTCTGTTGCACGCAGCCAGCGCGTGCCTTTGCCTCCCTTCCACACAAAATCTCGACACACTCTCCTTGCGCGGAGCTGAGACCCCAACAAACTAAGCTTTATGAGCTCATACATAGAAGTCCAGTACTCATCTCCTGTACTTAGGAGTGAATATCTTTTAGTAGGTGTAGTCGCTCGTAGGCTGGAGCGATGAAGCGAAATGAGTTGAACGAATAAACGACGTATGATAGAACTGTCATGGGTAATCACCTATAGATTGTTGCAAGAAGTGCTTCTCCTCACCGTAGACTCTTTATTCTCCCAAAAAGATGTTTAACTTTCTGTATTTTGTTGACTTTGAGGAAGTTGAGAAACTAGTCATTTGAGCAGATCTCTTCGAACTAATTTTCGAACTAATGAACTTTCCACATTTCACTTTTCCACCGAGCCCTGCCTGTTCTGGGTGACATGGAAATGGATGATATTCCATGTCATCAATTCTACTCCACGTTGGGTTCAGTGATTGCATACCGTCATACTACGGTATGATCTATTCCCTTAATTACGGAATCATTTTCTTTCCAAAGAACCATTCCTACTTTTGACCAAATTGAGCGAGATCTCATTGAAGGGAAATGCGTTAGGAAACCATTTGAAGTGAATCTACCATTCATTCTTCCTACTTACTTTGCTGAACCTGGATATGGTCTGATATTGGGGCTTAGCCCCATGTTACCTCTTTTGTCTCTCCCTTGTGCGGCTCGATGGTGACTTCCCATCCTTCGATTTTCCTACGCGGTCGCCTTCTCTGATATGGTCTGGCCTGTCTGAACTTACTGTAGATATATCCACCAGCCGCTACCGACCCAGTCTATCTATCGTCAGTGCGAACGTCATCGTGGCAGCGGCGGACCAGCTGTGTGAACCTTGGTGATGATATCCAGCTACTTGGTAGCCCGTTGACGGGACCACGGTCGCACAACCTCACCGTGATTAACGCTGATCAATAACTGTAGAATCTCAAATTGTTAGGCTTGTGGGGGGCAGCCCTTTAACTCTGTTGAAAATATCGTCCTTGTATTGATCAGGTTGATGGTCAAGTATGGAAGCATGAACACGCGTTCAAGGGAACAATGCGAGTGCGGTGTTACTTGAATTACTATTAAAGCTGTGTTTGTTTTATATTTAAAACATTATATATTGGGTGTTTAGCGATACTATTGGAACTTAGCTACATGTTATCTCTTATATTTTATACAAGTCCTGGTGTGCCTTGATGGGGTCTTCCCATCCTTCTTGTTATCTTACCGCCAGTTTATATTTAAGAGGACGGGGAAAGTTGTAAGGGAAAGTCTTTTGCAGCGCAACGAAATTTACTACGTCAATATTCAGCTAATGTGACATGGTTTCTTATACTTAAGTAAAGCTTTATAATTTAGATATACTTTATCCATCTGAATAAATACACAATTGTCCAAAAATACCGGTCAGTCGATTCTTGTCCAACTAAATTAAAATTTTCAATACATATATAACACACGACAAACAATCTTTGTTGTGGTGGGGATAAGAGACTCAAGTTAGGATCGTAACCAAACTTTGGGTTGGGCGGTGAGAATTCGGTGAATTCCACAAAACTCCGTACGGTTTTGTGGAATCGCGGATTTGAGATTGAGATCCGGTCGAGTTGCGGACTTTGGAATCGAGAGTCCTATTTAGTCTGGTCGTTGGGTTGAGACCATGGAGTGTGATCCAATTCCCCATTTCGTTCAGGTTTTGGGTTGATTTCAAAGAGTGTGATTGATCGACTCGGGTATTTGACCAGGATTAGCGGAGTTCATTAGAGTCGAGGATATTTAGTTGATACTTATACTTTTACAAAAATAACTTTATGTCTAATAGATAATAATGTGAGAAATATAAACCATATTAAAATGGAATGTTCATGGAAATCAAATTTAATAACGAGACAATATTGACTAGCCATAAAAAGTAAAAAGAAAGTCAACGTTAATTAAAGATGATAGCTTCCTACAATAATTCTACTCATTTTGAGAAGAGGATTGGAAAAGTTTTGGGAGGCGATTTATAATACATCAGTTGCATCTAACATGCTTAAGTATGGTCAATTTGCTGTACTACAAATGCAAGATTACTTTCATTCACTGGTGTAGAACAATCTAGCTGTATTCAAGTCATTTGTGTTAATGATTCCAGCTCAGTTCTAATTATCTAAAGTTTTTGCGTTCCAGTAGCAAATTTCCATCCTAAAAATACGTTAATACTAGACTCAAATTCCAAAATTAGTAAGCGGACAAAACGTAAAGAAATTAAGAAATATAAAAAATTGCTACAATAAATGCAAGTTATCAAAATAAATTATTTCATTATATGAAAATTTTATGTCATCTCAAAAGTAGAAGCAAAATTATTGTATATTTTAGTGATCTGTTCTAATAGATTATCTAAAGTAGCATTCTTTTTCTCCTGAAGTACTCGTTACGAGTAACTTTTTTATACTCATTATTTGTTTCTATATATTTCTTTTTCAGTATTGATTTCTTTTCTTTTCTCTACTTATTACTCCTGAAAAAGTAAAAAAATTGAAGTACATATGTTCTTCTACAACAGAACTACCTCTAGTGGTGATGATTTCGATTTCAGGAGATCTGAAACGACTAGGGTGCAAATATGAATATATCAAATATTAGTTCTTTGAAATTCTTTGAAATTCTATCACACTTTATATTTTAACTAAAAATTTTTCTTACTAAAAAACTCATTTATCTTAAAACAAGAATCAAAAGCACAGAGTATTCTGTTAAAAAATTTCTAAAAATATTTTAAGATTAAAAAGTAAAATAATGGTATATTGTAAATTTATCAAAACTTTACAACTATTCTGGAATCTAAAAACTCATACATTCCAAATAATACATGGTTTTTTCTATGCTTATTATGTAGAAATGTATAAAAAGATTAGAACAAATTATTTTATTATAGTTATTTTATTATTTATTTTAAAATATTTTAATGAATTTCTAAAAATTAGGATTCAAACACAGAACCTCCTCATAATTATGATTTATAATAATTTTTTTATTAATTTTTTATTAATTTATTTTAAAATTAATAAACTATTAAATTTATTTTAAAATTTGCTGCTTAAAATCTAAATAATCCATCAAATATATAAATAAATCTAAATCTAAATCTAAATAATCCATCAAATACATATCATATAATAATTTTGTTAATCTTGGCATAAAAAACGTAAAGTCAAAGTTCACAATAACACTTACAAGTTTACTGATTGAAAATTTATATAGTGTACAAATATATGTTCAACTATTACAATAAGGTGAAATATGTAATTAAAAGATGTAAAAGATGTCTTGGAAGATAACCAAGTTTTCACAGGCCAAAAAATAGATAAAGGATTCAAGTGAATATTTATTCACATGTAGGTCAAGAACGTTGGTAAGATTATTAAAAACTTCTGCGTTTGGAAATGGACCCAAGTATTGGTATTATCAATTAAGATTGTGAAGATAGAATGTGGTTTGGGGAGGGATGAGTGCGTAACGTGGATCAAACTTGGGAAAGGTGATTATTCAAATTCAAATTCAAATTCAAACTTAATATTTGGTTTAGACAATTATCCATCAAAGATTATAAATACTATCATCTTTGTAAAATTTACACTGAACAGTAATCAAACTGTCAAAATTGGAGTACTCGACGATTACACTAAAGCGAAGTCATTGACAGCGTATACACACTAAAGCGAAGTCATTGACAGTGTATACACGAATAGATTAATGCTTAGAAAGTACATGAAAAGGGTCGTCCTCTAAGCTTTTACTTAATTACGCTTCCATCAGATTTAGACATCATCTTTTAGTTTAGTTGACAGTACGTTAATTCTAGCTTAAGTTCAAAGTTCTTGCTACTTTCTGAGAATCGAGAATAATTCTTTCGTCCAATGCATGAATCATGGAGCACTCAATACCTACATGCAAACGTAGAGAAAATATTCAACAGACAGAATTAAAAAAGTCCAAAAGTTAGGTTACGCACTTGGACGAACCTTTTGCAAACTTCAAATAACTTTAAACAAAATATCTACTTTATCCGCTGCAGAAAAGATCTAACTAAAAATATATTGAAGCATAATTCCTGAAAATGGAAATTTGAGTACCAAATAGTAATATTGAAACTTCTATATTTGAAGATAGATGAATTATTTACATTTTGTATGAGATCAGGGCATGAATATTATAAATTCACGAGATTTAGTAAACCTCCTCATCTCAAAGTAAATTCCCTTTGGATGTCTTATTCTTACTTTTATCTCGATACAACTTACTTTCAACTTAGCTATGAACTTATTATTTATATAAATATAATGTTCCATTGATAATTTTAGCGCGCTAAAATTTCCGCGCTAAAATTATAATCAAATGACTTAAGCACATCATATCTTTCAAATTCACATATCTAAACACGTGTTCTCCTTGCACGATACAATAACTCACTTTTCACTTTTCTTACCATAGCAAGTGAGTGTCTTTGATCTTCATGATATTATGATGGGACCCTTAAACATTGCCTGTTGCTATCTACAAGACAATGAATGAGTTTAGAAGGTTTGATTCACACTATGTACTCATATTTCTACCATGAAAGTGTTATCTTTTTGCATCTCAAGGCTCGCCATGTTTCTGACCTTGTTGTGGCCTTGAACACCACTCACTTTTTTTATGTGCAAAAATGTATGGTAATCTGTAAAACAAGACTTGCCTCCTTATTATCGCCTTTGTCATTAGACTTTTACGCACTTTGCTTGTAAAACTATGAAACATGAATCTTGCACGTCATGGTATAATAGTTACCTATTTCAGTTCACTTCTCGTAGTAGGTAAATCTTTCATCCCTCATCCTAAATCCATCTTCTCAAGATGACTTATCCACACTACTTAGACATCTTGTCCATGCTCTAATCATCCATCCATCATATGATGCAAAATTATATTTGCATTGCAATTTAAAATTAGAGGTGTGAAGAAGATGTTTCCAAACATTGGGAGTATGCAGTTTTAGGACTTCGTATATTGGGGTATGGCAATCTAAATTCTCCATGATTATTGCATTACCTTAACATAAAAATTATGGTCAATTAGGAAATATTATTCTTAATCACGGATCTCAATCTCCAAACTAGAAAGAGTCTACTTTCTATCACTTTCTATATTGTGGTCCAATCCTTATTCAGTATGAAGGCAACAAATTATCATACTTGTTTCTACTCTCTTGCTACAAGAGAATTTACTAATCTGAGGTGTGTGCACAAGAGCAAGTACCTATCATATCTAACCAAGTTTCTAATAATAGCACCAAACATCTCCACTCCTTGAAGTTAAAAACTACAGAGTGCACTACACCTATTTGATCTAATACCCAGTTCAATGAAAATAACCAAGTTCATATGGACTATTGAATATGTGTGGAGATGTGTACACTTCCTACAACCACAGTGGCTACATCAAACTCCATTGTAAATAGATTTGCAGTACAAACATTACTTGCATGGTTATTGAGTAGTATCTAGGAGAACTGACCTTATATAATTGCATGTGGATGCTGGTTCATTGATTGATGACCACTATAAGATTGACAGTACATTATGAGAGTGACCAGATGGTCACTCCCATAATAAAAAAGTGGCACTATCTAAAATGGCAATGCTCTTGACTCAATCTTGACCAACAAATTACCTGACATCCTACCAAAGAACATGACATAGAGCTTGCCAAGATGGATTTTATAAAATAGCTACAAGATAACAAACTTGTAAACTAACCTAATCCTAAAACATGAAAAAGTTTTCCAGTTTCAGAAGAGCGTACAACATACAATGTTGCATAACTTGCCTTGCATATGTAGTTTTGGTGCAAAAGTTGAATCTAACTACTGTACATAAGGTTGGGGAAGGATTATGCTTTGAGTGGAACTTTATGGAAAAGAAGACATACCTCAAAATGTACCCATTCAAAGTTACCCCAATTTCCACCACATGGTTTATGCGGAATAGTAGTAGCATTGAGTAAGCAATTGCATGCATTTGATACATAAGACATGGTTCAGGAGCTTACCAAGAAGCTTATCATCTGGATGAAATTCATTTGTTAAAGTCTTCCTCCTCTAAATAGATTTTTTTGTTTCATATGACAAGTAAGATATGAACAGTCCAAGTGAAGAAGTCCAAGTTCTTAAAGGCAATTATGAGTTTCTAAACAGAACAAGGCATAAGCATTACACATGAGGAAAATGGAAACCCTTTTTGATTGGAAGGGAAGGTACACAAGTGAGTGAACATGCAAAGATTTTCAAGCTCCTTTTGGAACAAAGTTAATGAAAGATCAAGCACTAATTAAAGGAGTGCAATTCACTGCACATTTCATCAACTGCTTCTATGTTATCTGTAGGGATTAGACCTATGAAGTCTTATAAAAACAGCCACAAGATTGGTTGCGGAGAAAGCTCCAACAACCTCCCTTGCTCCCTTTTCTTATACTTGTGAATTTTCATTTACTTTATGTTGAACTCCCTTGCAAACAAAGTTTGTCTATCAAATCCAAATCTTCCTAAAATATCTCACTTCATTGCTTCACTCACAAAAAGGCTTCATTATAAAAATAATATTATGTGCTTCTATAGGTTCCTACTACTTAGATGTTGATCCAAGCAAAGATAAAAAAGCACCTAGAAACAAATGTCTCAACAAAGCCTCCCAAAAGTCAATTGAAGTCCAAGCAAGACAACCAATCTATGCGGACAAAAAAGCCTCCTAGAAGTGAGTAAATTGATAAATGCACATCTAACCAAGATAGAAAGCATAGTACAACAAACATCTCAAATTCTTTTGGAAGTCAAGGAATCTCACTAGCACTAAAAGATAATTCTATAGATTCTTACGGTCTAAATGCTCTTCCAAGTAAATATAGAAAGCATTTGATGGAAATTATATCCAAGACATATTTATTAGAAGAGACATATTTTCAAGATCTTATAGTAATGATATCTTGGTGGATACAATTTAAATCATGTGATCTTCAATCATGGATACTAATTACTACAAATGCCAATAGTACAAAAAAGGAAGAAGAATAACACTCATGTGTATCCACTTTGGGAAGGTCCATAGTGTTGTGCCTTGAGTGGTTAAAATTGATAAACTCCCCTATTATCTCATGCTTACTAATCTTATGATATGGAAAAAATGAAATAGAAAGAAAAATAGAATTGCATCATTGTGAAAGAAATGAGTATTTCCATGAATCATATGAACAATAAAAAAGTGTAGACCATGTCACATGACCAACCACCATGGTATTGCATTGATAGTCTATTGCTAAAATGTCTCACCTCATTGTCACACCTCACAAAAGTGCTTCATTGCAAACAATATTACACATTAAGCCTCTTCAGCAATATGGACTATTTGGCAGAAGCACTTTAACATTGGTTGGTGTAATTGCTTGTGAAAAAGCTACATATAATTGACCATGCAAAAAGACATTGTTAGAAAGATGCAATCCAAAGTGAGAATGTGTTTGCACTTGAGGCTTGTTAATATTCATGGCATAAGCAAGATGGCAAGGAAATTTATGCTAGGAAAGTAGAAAAGGCACTCCACTACTCTCTATGGTAAAATTAATTTGTGGAATTAAAAAAATGTTACATGCAGCCTTATGTGTGATAATTTCAACTTCAACTACTTGTGTTGTAAATTTTAGGATGATAATCTTGGTTCCATTGCATAACCCACAAAATGAGTCCAAATTGCACAAAAGCATAATAGGAATACCAACCTTGATAAGAAGTTTATATGGCAGAAAACCTTTGATATCAATAGTATTCAAGTACTTAGTAGGGAATTTATTATAGCTTGATCATCTTTTGCTTGATCAAATCTAAAGTAATCATGACAAATACCTTGCAAAAACTCTAAAATTGACTTATTTATCAATGAAACTTTAGCATTTTGAGGAGCAAATTGCTTGTTTGCTCAAATATTATTTGGTTGATGCTCCATCCTTTACTCCAAGGTAAATAACATTAATTAAGTCCTATTTGTTGCTTGATGGCACAATCATCATTTTGGACAATGCACATACTCTATATCATCAACCATGGAGAGATTATTTTCATTAAGACAAAGGAGCCATTCTTTAAAAGTATCATTGTCAAGATCAGTATAGAAAATGCGTGTACCACCTACTTGCATATTCTATTATAGATGATAAATAGCAAAATCATTCCATAATATCTATTCCTTGATAGACAAAGAGATAATGTTTGCTTTACTTCCCTTTGGTATAACAGAGTGTAATTGATGGAAATCACCAAATATTAAAAAGACAATCCCACAAGAAGCCATGTCCTTATCAATAGATCATGCAATAAATGGTAAATATTCTCAAAGGCATGTTTGTTAGTCATTGAGGCTTCATCACAAAGGATAAGCTTTGTCTAATGTATCAATTCACCTAAATCACTTTGTCTTATGATTTGACAAGCAAAGGCATGATCTATCTCTATTGTATTTATATCTATCATAGACATGGGTTCCAATGTGGTCCTTAGTGGTGCTAGATTGTGATCCTTAGTGGCAATTGGATTTTTTTGCGCCAGACATATAGACGGGCATGGCATGCAATTCTTGGATTCTAGTATTATGGTAAATAGATGGACGGGTGACATGCATTTTGCAATGGATAGACAAGACATTGGAGAAGGAATTCTATGGTTGGATTGGATGTTGATTTTTGCCATATTGAGGATCTACTCTTTGATTCTCTACAAAGGGAATGGAAAGACAAGACATCAAGGAAGTAATTTTTGCAGTTGGACAATTGGAATGGAATTTGATTTGGGAACCTTGGATCTAATAAAGTACCATGTTCAAGTTCTATACATTGACATTGATTTTCACCATGTGGATGGATTTGAAGTGGTTTTTATTTGCAAATAAGTGAGGGCCCATTTTGAAAATGTTATTATTAATTTGCTTCACTTACTTATCATGTGGATATTGTAGTATTAGTGTCCAATTAAGGCATAAGATGTGAGTGTGGATAGATAAAGTACTTAGAGGTGAGTTGATGTAGAGGTCTTGAGGATTTACTAAGAAAGTCTTATTAAAGAACAAAACTATTTGGATCACTTTACACTTCTTTTCCCTTTAGAATGATGATGAGTGTCCATAAATTTGGTGACAACTTCTTCTAAGGAATTGGGGACTTGAAGGTGAGCCCTTAGACTCATCCAAATGGTATTTGCATCAATTTTATCTTTTAAAATATGCTTCAGCAGATTTGGAATAACACCTTGTGTCCACTGCTTAAGTAATTCAACTCGACCATGTCCAAATGCATTCCTTTTTGTGTTGTCCTTGTAGACATATGCAAACTAGCAATTATTTTCTTAATAATAATCAGTGTGGCTGATCTTTTTGCTGTTTTTCATTAAAAGCATGTTGGGGATAAGCATGGGAAATACTACAAAACAAATATCACACTCAAGGATGTGGTTGATAATGGAAGCTTCACATGATTATTTAACTCAAGTTGCTACTGAATTTCTTTTTAAAACAGGCCAAGATTCAGGAAAAAATTTTAGCAGCCAATCTGATTACCGTTTCATTTTCTTTTTCTCCCTTATGGAGAATGCTTTAACTTTATGTTGGTCACAAATCATTTCAAAAGTAGTGGAGTTCTACAAACCATGTGAAAACCTTTTACAATATGAGGACGACCTGGTTGTCAAGGATTGCCTAAACTACTTCAACCTTTCAATTAATGGTACTTTGTTTAGTCCTTATTTTGATCATGGAGGCTAATGTATTTACTAGAAAAAGAACTAAGTGGATTCAAGTTGTTTCTCATTTGCCAAATAATTGAGTTTAGGTGCTTGTAGTGTTGTGTATTTAGAATGAGGATTTTACTTTGACTGTGCATTATAGTGTCTAAAGTTGTTATTACTTCACAATAAATATAATAAATTGTTCAAGTAGGAAACATACAAGTGACTATTCTAGTAAGTAATGATGGTGTTTTTGTTATCAATTTGTAATATGATTGTGAAAATAGGTTATTTTAAGTGTGTTTAATATGTGAAAAAGCTTAATATTCCTCTCTTGGTATATTTTGCATTATTCATATCTCTTGCTTAAGAAGTTGATTCCTAGGGTCTGATTTTGTGATTTTGTGCTCTTTATTCCTTACCATATTGGTCATCCTTCGCATATCTTGAACTATTGAGAGGTCAGTATTAGCAGTACATGAGCATTATATTGGGTTATCCCTTACAGTTTTAGGTAATTTGGAGGGGATGGCTACACCAAAGAGAATGTGGCATGGTATTGGATAGTACAATTTGGTGATATGGTTGACACAAATCTTTGTAATAGTTGTTAGCAATCTGCCTTTTCAACTGCAATGTGAATGCAACCTAAACTCTATTTGTATGGTAAAATTTGCATAATATTAGAACAAGTAAAATTCAATGCAAATAAACCAAGTGCTGAATTAACGCTGCTCTTTAGTGTACCTTCTAGCTAAAGGATGCAAAGTGTGTAGAAAAAAGGTCAAAATGTTGCAATTCCATTATCTAGTGCACTGACTTGCTAAGTCAAAATAGTGAAAGTTATCTATTAGAGCATATATTGTTAGCTTAGCCTAATTCCTTATTGTTGTGCATGCAATGCAAGGGTTGTGATGTCTTTTACAAGCTATTTGACAATCTAAAATTATTCCATGAGATGAATGGAAAGATCTTCCATGGTTATGATACTCCTTGGTATGAAAATGATGAGCTATACAACTTTTCAATGGAGAAAAGTACTCTATTAATGATCATTTTCCTGGGTTGTAAAGTTAATGTAAAAACATTTGGTGTGAATGTTTTAGCACTGAAGGTTGTACAAATTTTAGACAATGATAAAGAGGTAGAAATTGTCTTCCATTACTAACTTTTGAGAGATTATTTACTAACTTGGATCAACATTTTGGCCAAAAGAACTAGGCCTTTACTTCTAACAAATAGAAGCCATTACCACACAGTATTTGTACAAGTAAATTGAATGCAATAGAAGATAGAAGGATATGATATAGTTAAAACAAAGATGTAGAAATTGTCTTTCATTTATTGACTTATGGGAGTTTATTTACTAACTTGGATCAATATTTTGGACAAAAGGATGAGGCCTTTACTTCTAATAGATAGAAGCCTTTACCTTTATTAATTGACTTGCTACAATACCACCTAGTCTTTGATGGTTGTCTCTTGAGGGGATACAAGAAACACTTTAGAGTTGACCTGACAAGACTTACTCCATGGTCAAGACTTTTTCTCCCACACTCACTTAGTGAAATTTTTCCTTCACAGCTATGGTTTATTGCAAGTGAACACATCCAACCTTATTACTCTGATCCATAGCCCCTAAAGGTGATTTCTTCTCCCTTCTTGCTTTATCTATAGATGATTTGGTGCTTTTCTCCCTTATTTCCTCATCATCTATAAGTGATGATGTGTTCTCTTCTCATAATAATCATAAATTCAAATTATTGATTGTTACACTCGTAGGACCTCTTCTCCTTCCAAACCAACAGGGACTTCTTCTTGATGATAATATCCATGGTTTACTTGCAAAAACATTTCCTACAACCAAGGAAAGAATGTAATACTTTCTGAATACATGCAATACCTTATTACTTGACTGTTGATCCTAACCACTATCAAGATTAGCTAATTTAAGCTTTGGGATCAATGCAAAGTTATCTTGATTACCAAGAACCTAAAACCTAATAGATGGTAGAAATAAAAACAACACGTGAATGCCACAACAAGGTGGTTACTATGTTGTGCTATCTAGATATATGATGGGAGTGAGCTTTCATGTTGTGGTTTGCTTAGCTAGTGAAAAGGTATTTTACTGTTATTTATTTCCATAATATTGTAGTAAAATATGAGATGGATCCCATGGTTGAGCAATTGCCATGTAAGCAATCTGTATAAATACAAGTGATCAACCACATAGATTATGATCTTATCCTCTTTAAATACTCTTATGTATATAGGTGGTGGAGACTTGATAGATCATAGAATTTTTTTGTCTTATGAGTATTGAGTAGAATGTTGGAGGACAATTTTGTCCATAAATTGTAATAGAGTGTGTGAGCTTGAGTGTTGGAGTGTGAGTTTGATTGATAGATGTTTTACACTTTTGATCTACCACTCCCATATTCTTTTCTCATCAGGCTATGATCACTTTTGGGCTTAGCTGGTAGTACATTTTCGGCTTGTATTCATGGGATTGGTTATGTCTATCCTATTGTCATGTGTGAGCTTACTGATTGTTTTGGACTTAGATATTTACATTTTTGTAGAAGGAGAGTGAATAACATATTTTTTCAGACCTTCAAGTTGTAGTTTTTGGGGTCCATGTCTCAAAAAGAGAAATTGCTAACTAACAAAAGTACAATAGTTTGGATCTCAACATGTAGAGCATGGAGTTTTCAAAGTTTTGGGGAGCGAAAGAAGGCCATTTGGAGAGAGACAACCATGGGTGGAGAGAAGGGAAAACATGATATGATGTGGAGACCTAGAAACACAAGACTTAAGTAATTATACTAAAGATTTGATTGATGGGAGCAAGGGGAGTCAAATTCATAGCCAAGAGCACAAATTGGAGGATTTTAGGAGTGTTAAGAAATTTTTTCATGATGTGTGAATTAAGTTTGAGATTGAACAAGATTTTCTTTGTGTTAAGTTTAAGAAATATGACTCTTGAGTCAATCTCAAATCTAATCTGATGAATTGAAGTTGGAGTACTTAAATCAAGGTATTGGGTATAGATTATAATCAAGTTTGTGAATTTGGTCACTTATCAAGTTCTAGTTCTAATTAGTCTATGAAAATTTCCAATATTATTGGTGGTTAGGTTTTGTATCTTAGTATGAATTACTCAAATAGATAATTTAATGTCTTGGATCAAGTATATTTAGGTTTTTAGAGTTCAAAAGTTCACCCAATTTTGGAAATTGATCCATATCTAGAGATTGAGTTTGGATTCAAATATGAAACTTCATAAAGGTTTAGACAAGAGCATAAAAAACTATTGTGTAAAATTGGGTTGGCTCTGGGTTTATATATAGTGAGTTTTGGTGCAACAAGCACTACTAAAAATATTATGGTAAGCTGCATGAAGTTATTCTATCTCCAATTATAATTCAAAGTCAATTCTCCAATTTGAATTCATGAGTCAAAAGATTGTAGCTTTTTTGAGTGTTACTAAGATTTACATGAATCCTTGGGCCAAAAATTTGGCAAAAAATAATGCAAGAATAAGGAGTGGAACCTTGATAAGAGTTTCAAAATGAGGGTGTGAATTACAAAAATTAATCCAAGTTTGAGACCATATCAAGAGAGATGTAATGATCAGATTGAGACTTACTTTATATGATTGGAAATTTTATCTCATAGGCTTTCTATTTAGTCTTGGAAAATTTGAATCAAATCTATAGGGGAAAAATGATCTAAAATTGAGTCTCATAGATGTTTCTCCATCAAAAGGCATAAAATTTCCAAATTTGGAGGGTAGATTGGAAATAAATCTTGGAGTACAGATTGAGACAAAAATTTGGACAAAGCAAAGAGGCTTTGAAGCGCATTTCTACCAAAATCAGCAAGAGTTTTTGCTAAGTTGCTTGTGTTTGGATCCACTACATGCTTGCATATTTGATTATGTGTCCAATTGGTTTGGATTGGCATGTTGGTGTTATGTTTAGATTTCTTCCTCTTAGGTGTATTATGTATCTCTCCTTGGTAATGTTGGAAGTGATGACCAACAAATCAAGAGTATGTGTAGGTTAGGTTGCACTTTTCTCCTACCCAATGGAAGGAAAATTAGAAATAAAAGTAGAAGGTTCTGGCGGTTGGGGAGACAAGTGGACCCAAATTATCAATGATAGATTTATATATGATCTCTTGTCCATAAGCTCCACAACTATGCATTCAATGTGTTCCCAAGCAAGAAAATTATGTTAAAAAACACATAATAGTGCTATTGACTCAAATGAACAAATTGAACGACATCTTATAAAGAAAGCTTCTTGATATACCATATTCTCCCAAAAGAGCATGAGGAAACTAATCACGTTAATGGACTTGCATGTATTATGAAACGAAACCTAAATACATCAACTACCTTAGGCAAGAATGACATTATATTCAGATAGATGGAGATGAGGTACAAGAATAATTATGTCAAGGGAATACCAAATTTTCACACAACACACTTCTTATTGCAATCGAAGCTTCTTGCCATGCCATATTCACTCTCAAAGAATATGAGGAAATTAGGTAATCTGATGTGCTTGCATGTATTGTAAACATTGTAGAAACAAAACATGAACACTAAAATTTCCTTAGGTTGCAATGGCATTTGGTTCAAACAGATGGGATGAAGCATAAGAACAATTGTGATGAGGGAATACCAATATTTCACACAACACACTCTTTGTTGCACATCATGAGTTTTACAAAAGTCAACATGGATTTATGCACGTCCTAGGTCCGATGACCATAGACTATACACAATGTAGAGCTCTTCATTTTGGTGAGGAGGGAGTATGTGTGTCTTTGTGTGTGCGACCTAAATTCATCTTGTGTTGTATGCAAGGTTGGAAGCACCTTGTTGAGTGTAATTTTCCAAGGACAAGAGAAACATAATGTTTCATTCTTCAATACTCCAATGCCCCAAAGGAGCACCTTGTCTTTATTATATAGCAAAGAGGATCCACTCAAAGGGAGCTGCACCCTTGGATCAAATACATGGATCAATGACATATCATCAAGCTCCACCCTTAGATTAGCTGCATGGATTGGTGACATGTTGATCCTTGTCTTATTTGGTTCGTCAGACAAGTTTGACCAAAGGATGTAGCTTTGGTGAATCTTCAATCTTCATTTGTTTTTACATCTCTTAGTGCAAAAATTGATAGGTATTTTGTGCAAGGAAATAACTATACTTTCCAAATTTGTGGTATTGCACTATGAGTTATACAATGGATTCCAAGATGCATTTTTGGAAGTGATAATGTTATTGGGTGCAAATTTGAGCAAGGGTTGATTTTTCCTTCATCTTTTCAAGGAGGTGAAAATACCATGTCTTAACTTTACGAACATGCAATAGCTTGGAATGCAAGTTTTGTAAGCCTGATCTTTTTCATTACATTTACTTGCAACCTAAAATGGAAATAAATCACAATTCTTGTCTTCCAAGGTAAGTAGCAAGATATAGTCTAGTGTTAGTAAGTCAAGTGTTCCATTTCAAGCTTCATGAGCTTTTGGAGGACATAAAAAGTGGAGTTCTTGGTAAATTTATGGCTAAAATTTGGGTTATTAAAGTTCAAAAAAGAAGACTGCCTTATGCTCATATGTTGTTGATTCTAGATGAAGCCTTTAAGATGCACGCTCTTGAAGAATATGATTTTATGGTATCTATTGAGATACTTGAACCATATCATCATCCCAAAGCATATCAGATTTTTATCCTCTATTTTGTTCATGGCCATGTGGGAAAGGCAAACCAAATTCTCTTATATGAAGAATAGAAAATGGAAAAAAATTATCCTTGTGAATTTATTGACAAAATGCATTGTAATGAAGATGGATTTTTTCTATATAGAAGATACCATATCTACAACTTTGTTGAACCAAGTCAAGGTTGTTGATAATAGGTGGATCATGCCTCATAATCTATACCTGGCTAATACAATGCACACATTATTGTGGAAGTTAGTAATTTATTTACCAACATTCTATCTTCATCTTTGAAGATTTCTTTGCTACTGCATCTTTTCTTTCTCATATCTTCATCTTATCACAATGTGATTTGTATGTATGTATATTAATCTTAGGATAACTTTGTTATCCAATACTATGCTTTACATGGATATGCTTTGCAACAATTGTAGCAAGAAATATGGTTAAAGAGAGAAATATGGACCTCAATTTGAAATGATTCTTATTTACCTTAACTTTATAGATTGTTCATTGAGTGTAAGCTTTGTGTTGCTTTTTAACTTTGAATCACTCTAAATATAGTTTATCATGGACATCTATAAATAATTGTAAGGATCATCAGGTTTCCAATCAGATGATTTGAGCTACTAGATTTTATGACTTTAATTCACCTCAATATTAGGCTGATTAGCTTTTTCATTTGCATGATTCTTGCACACAAGTTTGTTTGTGGGCTTCTCTTCTTTGTGAATTTTCCTTTTTGCATGTGGATATCTTAGTTGATTGCTTTCAAGATTACACATGTATTTTTCCACTCAAAATTGAAACATTTATATTTAGAATTGCACTACAGGCCTATCATGACTCTTGATCTAGGACAAGGCACTATAGTTGAGCTTCAGTTGAAATCCAAGTAGTATTTAACCTGATGTACCTGGCTGATTTCTCCAAGAAACATGGCATGGCTTCTATAATTGTCCTTTTGTCTTAGTACTAAATTGCAGAGTTTTCCTTTCCATGTAATATGTACTTTAGTAGCACAAGTACAACCTTTACTTGAAGTCTAGATAAAGAAGATATGCAATGTATGAATCAACATGCTCTCGTGCATATATGAAAGGCCAAAGGACCATGGTAGCATTGCCAGAAGCAATCTTGTGATTAATTTGGTGTAATGAATGATTTTCTTCCAAAAAGGTAGAAATATCATAAACAAGTGGGCAAATTGACTACTCAGGCTAGTCAGTCATTGCGTATGTAACATAGATATTATTATGAATTTTTATTCCTTAAAGAAGCAATGTCAAGGAAGGAAGAGTACACATGCATAGTAGACAACACATTTTTCAAATTTTAGTCATTGTGTATCCTTGATGTACAATAAAAGATTAGAAATAAGGATTGGACATGTATGATAACATAGAGAGGAAAGAAGTCCCCATCAAACTATACAAAGGAAAAAATAAAGGAATTATCAGTGGATGCAAAAATATTCCATGTATTCTTTGATTAGTGATATGTTTGTCTATTGCATCTATGTAGATCTTATCTCTTTATTGAAAAACTTTTCCGATATGATGAGGATCTCTAGGCGGTACTATGTAATAGTTGTTTAGTTTTAATAGTTGTAATAGTTGTGTAATAACACCCAAAAATGCATAAATAAAGAGTATAGTAGTCTTTAGAACGGTTTTGCTCATATATTTAATGCTAGCAATACTTCTCGTTGGAACTAGACTATTGGCCTATCATGATTCTTTACGTAGGATGAGGCACCATGAGCTTAACTTCACATCCAAGTAGTATTTAACCTAACATACTTGGCTAGTTTCTCACAAAGACATGTCATTGTAGAGTTCTCCTTTTTATGTAATATGTCTTGATTTCAAGACACAATATGTTGTTACATTGAAGTTAATGGTCCTTGATTGGTGAGCTTTGTGATCATGAAATTTAATCTATCAGTAAAAAATATAAATTGCTTCACTAAGATAACTTTAAAGTACCGCTTTGAATGAATAAAACGGTTCTAACAATTGATGCCTACTTCTTCCAATTGTTCATGGATATTAACTTTCCTTTCCCTTCCTAAGTAGATTGTTTGATAGAAAGGATGTGATAGTATGTTCTTCATTGACATTTCACTTCTAAAGCATGTCTAGAGTAGTACAAAGCTACAATCCAAGCTTGGGCTAGATGAAATGATTCCAAGCCTGATGAGAGTGTGAGAAGGAAATTACTCACCAAGCAACACTACAAAGATTAGTCATCAAATCACATGATTTACATGGACATGCTTTGCAATAGTTGAAGATGGTCAAAGAGAGAAATATGAACCTTAGTTAGAAATGATTACGCTTTACATTAAGTTCATGAATTGCTGATTGAATGTAAGCTTTTTTGTTGTTTTTAAAACTTTAAATCACTCTAACTACAATTTATTGTGGACAACTATAAATAACCGCAAGGATCATTGGGTTTCCAATTTGATGTTTTGAGCTTTTAGATTTCATGGCTTAAAATTTTTATCAATATTGGGATGAGTAGCTTTGTCATTTGCATGATTCTTGCACACAACTTTATTTGCGGGTTTCTCTTCTATGTGCATGTAGACATCTCAATTGATTGCTTTTAGGATTAGACATGCAGTTTCACCACTCAAAATCAAAGCACCTTTAGTTAGAACTAGACTACTAACATGTCATGATTGGTGTCCTCCACCTCTGCCACAAAATAAATTTATAAATATCTGTATAAGGGGCCAAATCAAGAAATTGTTGTCCTTGAGCATTGTGGAACTAATGGTCAGCAAAATAAGCAAAGTGATGAAGGTAGATAGTACGTTGATGGAAGGCATGTCTCTATATCTAAAGGATGTTGGTGAATTTTTTATTTTAAAATACATGATGGTTCACCATTCATTATGTGGCTTGCAGTTCATGAGTTTAACTAGCATCAAGTTGTATACAATGATAATAACGGTAATTTTTATACAATCTCTACAAAGAAAAACTAGAAAACAGCATTAACCAATATTTAAAGGCTAATATTGAATTTCAAAAAGTTAAGAAATTATGTATTCTAATTTTCTTGTAGAATTTGTGAAGGGAAAAAACACAAAAAATGGATTGTATGTAAACACAAGTTTGCAATTGTGTAATACCATTAGCTAAAAAATTAGCTACAAGACAATTGGTTTGGTAATATCTTTAGAGATTTTATACATGATAGTCTAAGTAGATCAGATAAAGGAGTCACAAAATAAGGACTTCCATTAATAGGGCATTGGCAAAAAATAAACCATAAAATTCAAAGCTAAATTTGAAGTCCTAAATAAAAGAATTAGGTTTTGAAAAATGGACTTTTACTTCCTTCTAGAGATAAAATTTTAGCCTTTTCTCCTTGTTTGCCTTGTCAAAATCTTTCCAATGGTACTTCTTCCATGCTATTCTGAGCTCCTTATAAGAATATTCCAAAATATTCCTTCTAGTCAAACTTGTTTGACTAACCAAAGGATGAGTGTCAACATGTCACTAATCCATGCATGTAATTTAAGGATGTAACTCAATGACATGTCACCAATCAATGTATCTAATCTAAGGGTGTAGCTCCTTTGAAGAGGATACTCTTTGCTAAATAATAAAGACAAAGTGCTTCTTTGGGACACCGGAGGTTTTTTGGAGTTGCAATCTGGTGTGCTTTTATCTTTGGGATGTTACAAGTTGGATGTCTTTCTTTTGTCAATCTTGCTATTGGTGAATGATAATTTTGGTGCACTTTACTAACCAAGATTAAAAGTGCAACTTGTATTGTGTGTGTGCATGTCAATGACATGTTCCAAGTTGCATGTGTTGCACTTGGAACATGTCATTGAACATGCACACACACAATACAAGTTGCACTTTTGAACATCTTTGTATTGTGTGTGTGCATGTCAATGACATGTTCCAAGTTGCATGTGTTGCACTTGGGTTATGATTCTGATGAAGAGTGGAATTTGTGTTTGAATAAATTTTTTGGAATACAATGGGGTGCTCAATTATATGCTCTTTTTGTGAAAATACTAACTTTTGGGATCCCAATGGATTTATGTGCTCTTTTGTACACATATCAAGCATATATTTGTGATGATTTCAAAGCTATTTGGCAACAACATGGTATTCAAAATCCTACTATTGAAGAAGTGAAAAGTTTAGATTTGTATTATTTCAATGAGTTTCTTGGAATTTTTGGCAAATCCCTTGAAATGTATAACCTTCCCCTTCATATCATTCCTCTTGAACATTTATAAAAAAATTAATTGATAAAAGCATAACACAACTACCCAATTGAACAAAAAGATGATAGGATTGGCATTTTGGGCCTTAATCTGATCAATAGTTTTTGTATAATGAAATTATTGATACATACATAGTTGGAGAAGGCAAGGATTCTTTTGTTGATTGATTGGGTAGAACAAGGAAGTCAAAAGACCAAAAATAAACACCAAAAATTTATGTCAAAAGACTATAGGGTTACATAAAAATATTGCACTTGTTGTTGCTTCCTTTGTTGTTGCCGCACTTCTACTTGGACCCTGACCCCACATAACCTATTCTTATTTCAAAATACCGATGGAGCTCTACTTGCCAAATCTTGTACAAAAGATACCAATGGAACTCTACTTGTCAAATCCCAAAACAAAGTGATTAAGATGAACTGATAAGCTAGACAACACTCATCCTTTGGATGAAGCTCCCATGACTAACAAACATGCCTTGAGGCTATTGATCATATTGATAAGGACATGGCTTTTGAAAGGATTTTCTTTGTTATGTTTGGTGAATTTTGCCGGAACTAGAGTAATTGAACCGGCGTAGACATTGTAATTTTGTCCATCAAGGACTTGTGGTTATGGAATGTTGTTGTTATTTGTCATATGGGGAAAATATGCAAGTGGGTTGTGCATGCATTGTCTATAGTGATCTTTAAAATGTCACTTTTTCAGAAAGGCTCCTTCATCTTGGTGACAGTAATCTCTCCATAGATAGTGTGTGCATTGTCCAAAACTGATGATCGTGCCATCAATCAACAAATAAGAATTAATAAATGAGATTTAACTTGGAATAAAGGATGGAGCATCAGCCAAAGAATATTTAAGTAAATAATAAATTTTGGCTCCTCAAGATACTAAAGATTCATTGATAGATAAGTCTATTTTAGAGTTGTTACTAGGTGATTGTCATAATTACTTTAGATCTGATCAAGCTATACCAACAATTCATATTGAGTGCTTGAATGCACTTGATTTTAGCTGTTTTCCACCACATAAACTTTCTATCAAGGTTGGTGGTCCTATTATGCTTTGTGTGATTTGGACCCATCTCTTGGGTCATGTTATGGAACCCATCTTATCTTTTTGACATTATACAACAAGAGTGGTTGAAGTTGAGATTATCATATGTAAGGCTATAGGTAACACTGGTTTTATTCCACAAAGTAAGTTTATTGTGGAGAGTACTTGATTCCCTTTTCCACTTTCTTGGCATCAATTTCCTTTCCTTCTTGCTTATACCATGGCTATTAACAAGGCTCAAGTGCAGACACTTTTTCACATTGAATTGTATCTTTCTTAAGATTTGATTTTTCATGGTCAATTATATAAGGCTTTTTCACAAGCAACTACACCAACCAATGGTAAAGTGAATTTCCCAAATAGTCTATATGGTCAAAGATATTTAATGTGTAGCATTGTTTACAATGCAACAATGAGATGAGATTTGGGGTGCAATAGATTATCAAGGTAATATCATGGTGGTTGATTAGGTAACATAGTGCACAATTTTTTGTTCTTCATATGATTTATACAAATACTCATTTCTAGCATAATGATTCAACAACATTTTGCTTTCCATTTCAAGGTTTTCCATACAATAAGATTAGTTAGTAACCACATTATAATAAAGGAGTTTATCAATTTGAAAAACTCAAAGCCAACCACTATGTACCTTCCCAATGAGGCTACCTAAGAAGGTTAATTTGTCTTCCTTTTCTTTGCTATTGGTGTGTGTAATTCTTAGTGGCCTAGATTAAAGATCACATAATTTTAATTCTATACACCAAGATATCAACAATATAAGAAGATCTTGAAAATATGTCTCTTCTAGTAAACATGTCTTGGATATATATTTTCCATTAGGTGCTTTATATCTTTTCTTGGAAGAGCATTTAGGCCATAAGAATCCATAGAATTATTGTTTAGCATTGGTGAAGTTTTTTGACTTCCAAAAGGCTTTGAGATGTCATTTTTATTATGTTTTCTATCTTGGTTGGAGAAGCATTTCTTTTCTACTAAATTTTTGAAGGCTTTTTTGTCCATACATATTGGTCTTCTTGTTGGGATTTCAATTTCTAGGCTACTCAATCCACAAAAGTACTATTTAGTTGCTAGTTAGTGCTTTGACTTTTGCAAGGCTTTGTAAAGATGTTTGTTGTTAGGTGTGTTCTATCTCTGCTTTGATGAGCATTTAAGCAATAAGAATCTATAGAATCCCATGATTGTGTTCATAATAGCCCTTTTGGGAAGTGCAAAAATGAAGTAAGGAATTTTAGGAAGATTTGGATTTGATGGACAAACTTTGTTTGCAAGAGAATTCAACACAATATACAAGAAATTTCATAAGTACAAGAAAAGATAGCACATGAAGCTAGTTGGGGCTTACTCAAAAATCAATCTTGTAGTTATTTTGAGAAGATTTCATAGGTCTCATTCCTATAGCTAGCAAAGAACCATGTGATGAAATGTTAAGCACATTACCCTCCTTTAATCAGTGCTTTAATCATTGGGAAAGCTTTGCATGTTCCGTCACTTGTGTACCTTTTTGAGCAAAAATTGTTTTCATTTTCTTCACGTGTAATTCTTCTACTTTGTTTTGTTCAAAAACTCCTAATTGTCTCCATGAATGTGGGCTTCTTCACCAATGAAGTTATAGATGGCACAAGCAAGATATGAAACAAAATGATCTATTCAGAAGAGGTAGACTTGATGTAGAAAGTTGAGCTCATTAATATCCCTACAGGCAATCAATGCAATGCATCTTGAAGTGGTCCTTCCAACTATGGTTGAGAGAAGATCATGGTAGTATCTAAACATAATGTTAGTGCAGGCTTGTTAAAATACATAGAGTATTTCTAACCTTCCAACTAACATCCCAAAAGTCTAACATAAACTTATAGGATTACACTACATTATCAATGATACCTAAACACACATTGTGAAATTTAATCTGAATAAACCATCATGTGGTAAGACTCCCTTCAACTTATCATCATCCAACAATTTTATCAAATATTGCCTTTCTACAGTTTTGGTCAAATAAGAGAAGACAATTCTAAGTAAGAAATAATTTTCCAAATTTTCTATCTTATTAGAACCTCATATACCTTTCCCTCCTCTAAATTCCTTGATTAACTCACCTTGAAGTTCAAAAAACAAAGTTCATCTACATGATAAGCTTCTTAGTAAGCTTGTAACCATATTTTATGTATCAAATACATGCAACTGCTTACTCAATGCTACTACTATTTGGCACAAACCAATACATGCAATTGCTTACTCAATGCTACTACTATTTGGCACAAACCATGCAGTGGCATCTGGGTAAACTTTGAATGTTTATATCTTTGCTTCAGGTATGCCTTATTTTCCCTAAAAGTCTCAACCAGAATGTTATCCTTCCTCAACCTTATGTATGGTAGTTAGATTCAAAGTTTGCACCAAAACTATCTATACAAAGTCAAGTTATGCAATGGTGTACAATTTCCTTAAACTAGAAAACTTTTTCATGTTATCCTTCCCCAACCTTATGTATAGCAGTTAGATTGAAGATTTGCACCAAAACTATATATACAAAGGCAAGTTATGCAATGTTGTAAAATTACTTCAAACTGTAAAAAAATTTTCATGTTTCAATATAAGGTTAGTTTACAAGGTGATTAGGTCATAACTATTTTTCAAAGTACATCCTTACAAGCTCTATGTCATATCCTCCTTGGTACGATGTCAAATCGTTTTTGCCAAGATCAAGTCAAGAGCATTGCAATTTTAGATGGTGCCATTGATGGGAGCAACCATCTTACAGTGGTCATCAATGAATGACATCCACAAGCAATAGTATGAGGCCAATTCTACTAGATATTACTTAGTGCCATACAAGTAACGTTCATATTGCAGATCTATTTACAATGGAGTTTGATACAACACCATGGTTGTAGAAAATCTCATCTTTGCACATATATAGCAATTCATATGCACTTGGTTATTATTTTTGAATCTGGTATTGGATCAAATCTATTGTAGTGCTATCTATAGCTTTCAACTTCAAAGAGTATAGATGTTGGTGTTATTACCACAAATTTGATAAAAAATGAAATGTACTTACTCTCATGCACTTGCCTCAAATCAATAAATTCTCTCTTGAAAAGAGAGTTGAAGCACTTTCCAAAGTTTAGTTTGGTACACAAGTATTAAATTTTTTGGCTTCATATTGAATAAGGACTAGAATAAAATATAGACAACAATAGAAAGTGAGCTATTTCTGGTTTGGAGATTGAGATCCGTGATTGGAGTAATATTTCCTCACTGACCATAACTTTGATATTGAAGGCAATATAGTAATCTTGGAAAATTGAGCTTACAATATACAAAGTCTTGCAACTCCATGTCTTTACACCTCTCACGATTTTTAACTGAAATGCCAATGTAATTTACCATCATCTGATGGATAGATCAAAGCATAGACAAGATATCTAAGTAGTATGGGGTATGCAATTGTCTTGAGAAGATGGATTGGGATGAGATATGAAAGATATATTTATTGAGGGAAGAGAAGTGAAGTAGGTAACTATTACACCATGTTGTACCAAATTCATGTTTCATTGTTGCACAAGCAAAGTCTAATGTCCAATGATAAAGGCAATAAGAAGAAAAGTCTTATTTTATCAATTACCATGGATTTCTGAACATAAAAAGTCAATGGGATTCAAGGCCACAACCAGGTTATAAACAATTGATGTGGTGAGCCTTGAGATGTAGAAAGATAACAGACTCATGGTAGAAATATGAGTACATAGTGTGAATCAAACCCTCTGAACTCATTCATTTTCTAGCTGGTAGCAACATGCAATGTTTAAGGTCCCATCCTAGTATCATGATAGTCAAAGACACTCATTCACTATGGTAAGAAAAGTAAGTTTCATGAAATGTCCTTCATGATAAGAAGAAAAAGTTTATACCTTTCAAGGGATTTGCCAAACTTCTTAGAGACTCATGTAAATAATTCAAACCTAAACTTTCTACTTCTTAAACATTATCATTTGGAATACCATGTTGTTGCAAGGTAGCTTTGCAATCATCACAAATATATGCTCTATATGTATACCAAAGAGCACATGGATCCCTTGGGATCCCAAAAGTCAATATTGTCTTAAAAAGAGCACCTAACTGAGTACCTTGTGGTACTCCAATAGCTATTTTCAAACATAGCCTCCACTCTTCATCAAAATCATAGAAACCAAGTGCATTTAATGCAACTTGGAATGTGTCATGGACCCATAGTATGAAGATGCTAAAATGAATTTGCACCTTTGATCTTGGTTAGTAAAGTGCATAGAAAATATAGTTTGCTAGTGGTAGGACTAACCAAATAATATGCACAATTGCAAACTCTTCCTTATATAAATCCATTCCTTTGTATTGTTGCTCCAAAATTTTTTTGTAGGGAAATCAAAATAGGTAATTTCTTTGGCTTGTGGAAATTCAACACTAGCCTTGGAATATTTGGTTAATGTTGTTTTCTGGCCCTATAAAAATTATAGAAAAAATACTGCTACTGTCCTTATATAAAACTTGATGCTAGTTAAACTCATGAATTGCAAGTCGTGTAATGGACAGTGAGCCATCATGCATTTACAATATTGCATTTGATCAAGATATTGTCAAACTTCATCACATTGCTCAACTTTTTGACCATTAGTTCCAATATTCTCCAGGAAAAAAATTGCTCAATCTGGCCCCTTATACACGTATTTATAAATTAATTTTATGGCATAGATGTAAGAACATATCTACATCATAAAAGGAAAAAATCAAGAGAGAACAATCATGACAAGCCAATAGTCTAGTTCTGACCAAAGGTGCTTTGATATTGACTGGTAAAACTACATGTGTAATCCTGAAAGTAATCAACTAACACATCCACATGCACAAAGGAGAATAAAAAATGCACAAAGAAGAGAAGACTACAAAAAAACTATAGGCAAGAATCATGCAAATGACACAACTGGTCAACCCAATATCAAAACAACGGATTGGAAACCCAATGATTGTTGATAAGGTGAATACTTAAAAATATTGCACCATCACTTTGCATATGCTGATATGAATTCTAAAACAAGAAAGCACATGGGCCCATCAATATTTGCACCAAGAGATGTCAAAGAAAATGAACTATTATATGCATAGATATGTACCTAGAACTCCTTTGCATATGCTTCATTGCTAACCATATATTGATTAAGAGGCTCAAGGGGTGCTTTCAAGGGAGAAACAATAAATTATTTACATTACTAACCATAAATTGATTAAGAGGCTCAAGGGTGCTTTCAAGGGAGGAACAATAAACATACTCTTGCATAGAGCACAAGGTGAATTCAGGCCGTACACATGAAGACACACTTATGCTTCCTTCACTAAATGAAGAGCTCCATAATGTGGATAGGGTATGGTCATTTGATCTAAGACATGCATAAAGCCATGTTGACTCTTGTCTAAATCATGATTTGCAACAAGGAGTGTGTTTTCTGAAATGTAAGTGTCTCCTTGCCACAAATTTTCATGAGCTTCATCCCTATTTGTTTGAACAGAATGCCATTCCATCCTAAGATGGTTATGGCATTCACATGTTTCTATAGTACATGCAAGTCCATCAACTTGCCTAATTTCCTCACCCTTCTTCTATAAGATGTGCTTCAATTTGTTTGAACAAAATGCCATTCTAGCCTAAGGTGATTATGGCGTTCACATGTTTCTATAGTACATGCAAGTCCATCAACTTGCCTAATTTCCTCACACTTCTTCTATAAGATGTGCTTAAAATTTTTCATTTGAGGCAATAGCACTATCATGCACCATCCTATCATATATGTGGACAAAAAATGCCTTAATGGCCCTAGGGAGCTATAAAATTCATGTGTTGTTTAATTTCTACCATTAATTTGGTTCAAGATTTTGGGTTCTTGGTAATAAAGATGTTTACAAAGACCCCAAAGCTTAAACTAGCTAATCTTGACAATGATCAAGATCAACAATCAAGTAGTGAGCTATTGCAAGTATTTAGCGGAGTATTGCATTCTGTCCTTGGGTGTAGGAACAACTTTCTAGGTAAAATATTATCATCAAGGAGAAGTCTTTGTTGGTGTAGAAGGAGTAGAAGGTACCTGACTATAACAGTCAGTAATTTGAGCTTATTATTATTGTGAGAAGAGAACACATTATTACCTACAGATGTTGAGGAAATAAGAAAGCAAATCATTTATGGATAGAGTAGGACAGGAGAAGAAATCACCTATAAGATATTTGGATTAGAGCAGTAAAGTTGGACATGGGCACTAGCAATAAACCTTGGTTGACCTTTCCATTGAGTAGTTGCAGGAGAAAAAGTCTTGACTATGGAGTATGTCTTGGTGGATCAACTCTAAACGATTACTTGTCTCTACTCAAGAGATAACCATCAAAGACCATATGGTATTGCAATAGTGTAATAAGTAAAGGTGAACTCCTTTTTGGTTACAAGAAAAAGCCTTGTCCTTTTGGCCAAAATGCTAGTCCAAGTTAGTAAATAAACTCCTAAAATTTAGTAAATGTAAGACAATTTCTACATCTTTGTTTTATCTAGATCATACTTTCTACCTTCTTTTATATTGATTTTACTATACAAATCCTATATGATAAAGGCTTCTATCTGTTAGAAGTAAAGACTTCATCCTTTTTGCCAAAATGATGATCCAAGTTAGTAAATAAACTTCCACAATTTAATAAACAGAAGACCAGTTCTACATGTTTATTATTATCTAAAATGTCAACAACCTTCAGTTTTAAAACATTCATAACTAAGTTTTCACAATTATCCTACAACTCATAGAAATGATCATTAGCTAGGTACTTTCCTCAATTGAAGAAGTTGTATGGCTAATTATTTACCAAGGAGTATCATAACCAAGGTAGATCTTTATGTTCATCTCATGGAACAATTTCAATTTATCAACTTGCTTGTGAAAGACATCACAACCCTTGCACTACATTCACAATTGTAAGGAATTAGGCAATGCTAGCATTATATGCTCCAATAGATAGCTTGCAAAATTTGGACCTAGCAAGTAAGTGCACTCTATAATGGAATTGCAACATTTTGAACTATTTTCTTCTCACTTCATGTCCTTGAATTAGAAGGTACACTAAAGAGTAGAGGAAATTCAGAAATTTGCTTATTATAATGACCTTCTATCTTTTATTACATTGAATTTTAACCATACAAATACTGTGTACATTTTACCATATAAATATCATTTAGATTATAGTTTAGATTGCAATTGAGAAGGCAGATTCTTGACAAACCATTAGGAAGATTTGTGTTACTCAAAACACTAGTTCCTAATATCTAACATTGTTTCACATAATTTTTGTGTAGCTAACTCCTCTAGTTACCTAAAAGTGCAATGGAATACTCAATATAACACTTATGGACCACTAAGATTGACCTCCTATCAATTCAACACATGCAATAGATGACCAATATGGCAAGGAATAAGAAAGCACAATCATATATTGGAACTTAGGAATCAACTTCTTAAGCAAGAGGTATGAAGCTTGCACAACATACCAAGAGAGGAATATTAAGCTTTTTCACATAGTAGACACACTTAGATTGACCTATTTTTCACAATTACATTATAGATTGTTAATAGAAACTCTATTATTACCTAGTAGAACACACTTAGAATGACCTATTTTGCACAATTACATTATAGATTTTTTACAAAAACTCTATTATTACTTAGTAGAACAACCACTTGCATGTTTCTAAATTGAAAATTTTATTATATCTACAATGAAATAATGAAAAATTTAGACATTAGAAAGCAAACTCAAGGTAATATCCTCATTCTAGATGCACAACACTACAAGCTTCTAAACGTAATTCTTTGGCAAATGAGAAATGACTTGAAAATGATTACTTCCTTTTTTTAGTAAGTACATTAATCTCCATGATTGAAATAAGGATTAGACAACATACCATTAATTGAAAAGTTGAAACAACCAAGGCAATCCCCAACAAGTGAGTCCACCGCACATTGGAAAAAAATTACACTTGGTTGGTGGAACTTCAATACTTCCAAAATAATCTATGACCATAAATTTAAAGCCGTCTCAACAATGAAAAAAAAACATGAAATGTCAATCAGATTGGCTGCTAAATAAATTTCATGAATCTTTGCATGTTCTAAGAAAGTTTGGCAACAACTTGAGGACTAACAATTTTGAACAAGTTGTGAAGCTTCCATCATCAATCCAATCCTTGAGTGGGATATTTATAGCACAGTATTTCCCTTCATTGTCACCAATATCCTTTTGATGAACAACAACAAAGTGAGCAGCCACACTCATGATTATTAAGAAAGTAATTGCTAAATTGCATGTCTATAGGGACAACACAAAGGAATTATCAGATATTATCAAGTATTGATATTATCAGGTTGAATTACTTAAAGTGGATGTAATGTGTTATTCCAAATTAGTTGAAGCATAATTTAAAGAATCAAGTTGATATAGATATAGTCAAATACATTCAAAGGCTCACCTTCAGGTCCCAATTCTGGAGGAGAAGTTATCATTAAATTTATGGAAATTCAATGTCATCTCTTTGAAGAAAAAGAAGTGTAATGAAACCTAGAATAATTTTTTTCTTTAACTAGATACTCTTAGTAAATCCTCAAGACCTCCACAACAACTCAGACTAAATACTTTACACAAAAGTTACATGAGTCTCATGCCTTAATTGGATGCTAATACTACAATATCACACAATAAGTAAGTGAAGCAAAATTACTAATAGCATTTTCAAAATTGGCTCTCATCTATGTGTTAGATAGAAGACTCCTCATCTCCATCTTTGTGGTAAACTTCAATGTCAATATAGATAACTTGAGCATGGTACTTTAGTAGCTCCAAGATTCCCAAATTAAAGTCAAGTTCAACCGTACAAAACAAAAATTACTTTCCTTATGTCTTGTCTCTCCATTGTCTTTGTAGAGAACCCAAGAGTGGAAAGAGAAAATCCTCAATGTGGCAAAAATCAAAGTCCAATCCAACCACACAAATTCCTTCTCCCAAATTTGTTGTTTATTTATCTTTCATAACACTAGAACCTGACTATCATATGCCATTTGTCTATTTGCCACAACACCAGATCCAACCATCACTAAGGACCATATTCCAATACCGCTAAGGACCACGCTAGAAACTAAGTGTATTAAAGATATAAATACACATCCACATAATGGTGTAGGTCAACATAACTATCAATTACTCACCTAGAGAGGTGAGTTTGTGAAACTCTAATGATAGAGGTTAGCAAAAATATATGGTAAAATACCCTTATTTCTAGAGTTTATATTATTAGATAACTATTATAATGGATCTATATCCAAAGTAGAGTATAGTGTGAAAAAGATTTGAGAATAAAGGAAAAATAGTAATTGAATGAAGTGTTTAGTGTCTAGGATAAGAGATGCATAGGACTATTCTTGGAAGAACATTGGAAGTAATCTATGTATATATATTTAATATAATATAATATAATATATTAAATATTATTTTAAAGTGTGAAATAAAATACAAATTTCAATAAATAGTAATATTGTTACTAACTCATAGTAGACTTGTGTAAACAACAATGAACACCAATTTATTTGCTAAATATTAAATAATTTAACATCAAAATATTTGCTCATTAATTGTGCTTTTGAAAAAATTCTATATAATCAATGGTTCTATTGAATTATATTACATGAATTTGTATGAAAATATTTAAGTTTTTAGATATATAGTCAGATCAGATGATTTATTGTATAAATGATAATAAAATGTAAGTTATTAGTTACATATTAACGTATTCTTGATTGCTGTCTTGAATCTAGCAGAGAATGATATAGCAACTAGAAATATATTACTCTTCTATTTTGATTTAATCAAAAAATCAATTTTAAGAAATGATACAATACTTGAATAAATTTAGATGTAGAAAAAATATAAACAGAAAATTCATTATGGATGATTGTATTTTTAATATCACTTAAACAATGAATATTTTCTGATTTAATATTAAATTTTTTCCATGTGTAAAGGAACATACCAAAATCATACTTTACTTTCCTAGCTAAGATACTGTTTGTCAAGTTTCAAAATATTAATAATTTTAAATTTTATGATGACCATTGTAATGAAACATGTGTCCAATATATAAATTTTATGCAAACTTCCAACATACATAATAATAATATTATTCTATTATTAAAATATTTCTTAATATTTTATTTTTATATGTCATATATTGCAAATGAATAATATGGATCTATATAGGAATGAAGACTATTCTTAGTTCATACTCTTATACTATATTAGTTTTCTTCACTCAAAAAATCTCCATACCGACTAAATTATATAAAAATAAATAGATCATATAATTATATTTATAATTATGTTCTTGAAATTTTAGATCATGTTTATATTTATGTCTATATTTATATTTATAGATTTTATACTTTCATATTATAAATTTTCATTACAGATGAAATCTCTTAAGTATCTTGAAGATTATGCATTACAAGTATTATATTTATTGTTTTTATATTTGCATATAAATTTTATTTATGATTTTTTTCTTAATTAATTAGTTAATTTCAGATTATTTATTTCAAATATATTTTTGTAGATAATGTATTGTAATTGTATTTTAGGCATTGAAATTTTAGGCATCAGTTATTTTTCATATTACTTAATATTATGTATTTTACTTATTTTAATTTATTTAATGAAGAAATATAAATATGCATTTAAAATATTTTATTCATAACCTTAAAACCATAGAGTTTATACTTATATTATAAATATAAGACTATAGCAATTAGTGAGAGGGATGAGATAACTACAATGTATTGATTAAGCAGAAAAGGGCGACCGCGTAGGAAAAATGAAGGATTGTATTGATTAATGAAGAATGAAGAAATGTATTGATTAATGCACATTTATCTTAATCCAATATAAGTTATAAATTTTCATATGATTGGACCGTATTATTCTTAATATTTTTTTAACATCTGGATAAAAAAATAAAAATAAAAAAATCTATTTTAAGTTGTTGTTGCATCTTATAGAAACGTTATGATTACTTGATCTGGTAATATAAGACTAAAGTATTATTACTATAAAATCTTCTTACCTTAATTTATCCTATGAAAGAACAAGATATTATTACAACTCACTCACTTATGCTATCACTTAGTTCAAAAAAGCTGATAAAACCTACAAGTGTGACTCTGGACTAAATTGTGCGGATGATCGTTTGGCCCCAAACACTGATGCGCGGTCAAGGTCAAGGTGCGTGGTTTTTGGCAGTCTCCGGTACAGAGCATCTTGAACCACAGGTAGAAAACATATGTTTCAAAAAGTTGTTTCGTACTATAGAGCTATAGTGCAACGAAGGATCATAACTTCGTCCAATGGATACCTGATCACAATATTAAATGGGGACCTCGCGGAACGAATCACCGGGATTCTGCAAAGGTAATTGATTCTTGGAATGATGTATAGTCAAGACGTCTTTGATGAGCATTTTAGTCTGCAGATGTATTGAGATATATTCTCAAATTATAGATATTTGAGGTTTGATTCTTCACCAGTTATTTATTAGAGAAATCTTATGATTGATATAATGGTGCCACATTAATAAAAAGGATAAATTATAAGCCTTTCCGAGTAACTTATAAGAATTCACGTGAGATCTCCATTTAGACTGCTATAATCTTACTAAATAAATTACCATTGGAAAATCTTATAATCATGCTTCAAATAAGTTCAAATAATTTTAGGACAGTGAGAAAAAATTATTGTTTCAAGTAACGACCGTAGATTAACACATTGACATTGCAGAGAAGATATATTTTGAGACAGTCCAACATATATTTTTTACTCACTTATGACAACAATCCAACATATCTTCTTTATTCACTTTACTCACTTATGATAACAATCCAACATGTCTTCTTTATTCACTTCTTTATTGTGGATTTACATTGTATGCAGCGGTGGTCTAGTTTTGGAGGAAAGAGGTAGACACTATCAGGGATATAGTGTTTGCGATGGCTAGAGAGGGTGGATACTTGGTTTGGAAGGAAAGTTTGTATACTTGGTAGACAACATGAGTCAGGGTATACTTATATTTGGACCCAAGTGAGAGTAGAGGATATTATAGTTAAGAATCACTCATTCTCTTGGATCACTTGGCAGTGATCACTCATTCTCTTGGATGGGCAGCCAATGGAGCAATAGCAAGCATGGTCTTCAAGTATAGAGGAATGCAATGAGGTGCACTCTCTGTTCCTCTAGCCTTAGAGTTAAATGAAATGTTTATTATGGAAAACATGAGTGATATCATTTTGAGTGTCTAGGGTACGACTTATTGGGAATCCCTTTTGATTTATCTGCTAATGATAGTATTCAACAATTGAGATCAACCCGGTGCAGGAAGGAAAGACATTTCGAGAGAAAAAGAGAAACTTAGAACAATATACTCATACACATCAATAGATGCACAAGAATTAACGTGGTTCATAGTCATTTGCTCTTATATCCACGACAACAGATATAAAGGAATTTTACTCCCTTTCAATATAGGTTATGTTGATCAATGGGAAGCTCTGTCTTGACCAACTCTTTCATAGTTTATATCCCTATGTCTATCTTGATCAGCCCTTCTCCTGATTGTCTCCTTCTTGTCTGATCAGATCAGACCTCTCCTGGCCAGCTTGATGCAAATCAAAGTTACCTAGAGCTCCCCTTGATTTCTTTTCATAGATGCATGTATAGTCAACTCCTTGCACCATTCTCACTATAGGTTGTAGGGTTACCTACTTCTATTGCTCCAAAGAAGATCCAACACATTCACCATGTCACACCAATTTCCTATATTGTCAAACACCTATCTCAAAAATATATCCCCTGGATGATTTGAGCCGTAGATCTTAGCATCACAAATGAGATAAATTGGACGGAAATTGACGGCTCTACATCCTAACAACTCTCCCACTTGGAAATTGATACTTCTTGACTATACATCTTTCAAAAAGATAATAAAATTCATGTGCTTGATCTACATACTCTATGCAACATTACTATCTAGTTATCCTTGGAGGCCATATTGATGCTATACATAGCCTTAACTTCAAGGAAGTGACAATATTTGTCAAAATATCAGTGGAGTTCTTGGCACCTTGAATCTTTTTGAGTGACAAACTGCCATCTTCAAGTAACTTTTGGATGAAATGATATCTCAATTGTATGTGTTTTGTTCTAGCATGGAACATTGGATTCTTTGCTAAGTGAACAACACTTTGATTGTCCAAGAATAAAATCCAAATTTTTTTCTCTCTGCCTAGCTCCTCCAGAAGGTTTTAAAACCAAATCATCTCCTTACTAGCTTCTATAATTACAACATATTCTCCCTCAATTATCGACAAAGCAACAATTTTTTGCAATTGTGAGAACCAACTCCATGCTATCCTATCTATGGTATAAACATACCATGTGGTGCTTCTTCTAGTATCCATATCACCTCTCCAAGTCTGCATCCAAAAAACCTTGTAGTGTATGGCGGCCTTTGTTGTAACACAAACCTATATTTTTGGTACCTTTCAGATATCTAAAAATCCATTTGACAACCTCCCAATGTTGTCTTCTTGGATTGGCCATGTACATACTCACAACTCCTACTACATGTGCAATATCTGGTCTAGTACATGTCCTTGCATACATTAGGCTACCTACAGATGAAGCATATGGTACCTTTGACATATCCTTCAACTCTTCATCATCCTTGGGTGATTGTTCCTTTGATAGCTTAAAGTGACTTGCCAAAGGTGTCTTCACAGAACTTGCATTTATCATGTTGAACCTTTCCAAGACCTTTCCAATGTAGTTACCTTGAGAGGGCCTCTGTTTCTTTCCTGTCCCTTTCAACCTTCAGCCTAAGTATTTGCTTTGCTGTACCTATGTCTTTCTTTGCAAACTCACTTGATAATTCTTTCTTCCATCTCTCAACCTCTAGTATGTTTGGTCCTGCTATAAGCATATCATCAACATACAAAAGAAAGATGATAAAACTATTATCAAGAGTCTTGAGATAATAACAATGACCTCTTTACATCTTTTGAATCTATTATTGATCATGAAATTGTCAAATTTCTTATAATCTTGGTGCTTGTTTCAAACCATGTAGGTTTTTCTGCAACTTGCATACCAAGCTCTCCTTGTTGGGGATTGCAAAGCCAACAATTTTTTTTATATAGATATCTTCATCAATCTCACTATGTGGAAAATTAGTAGGGACATCCACTTGCTCCAAATACAAGTCTTCTACTGCAACTATATTGAGAACCACTCTAGTTGAGTGCTTGACTATCAATGAAAAAGTCTCAATGTAATCAATCCCCTCCTTCTGTTGGAAGCCTTTTACAACTAACCTTGCCTTGTACCATTTTTTACCACTATGTTCCTCATTTATCTTTTAGATCCACTCGTTATGTAATGCATTCTTGCCTTCTAGTAGTAAGTTGAGCTCCCAATTTTACTTTTATCCAAGGACCTATCTTGTCCTTGATAGCAAGCTCCCACTTCATTGAGTCTTCAATTTGCATGGCTTCTTCATAACATTCATGTTCGCCTCTATCTATCAATAGTAGATAATGTAGAGAGAGAGAATACCTTGCTGGTGGTCTTTTGATTATTGTAGATCTCCTCAACTGCAGTACACATGGTTGAGGTTGTGGCAGAGTAGTTTTTGAGCTTTCAAGGTTTCCCTAAATCCTTATTATAACATCTTCTTCTATTATCTCTTGCAATTCAACTTGATTTTTTTCTTTTCTCAGCTCATCTACACTATCAAAATCCATAGTGTTTCTATCCTTGTAAAGAAGATATTCATTGAATATTACATGTTTGCTTCTGATGATTCTCTTGCTTCCTACATCCCACAACTTGTACCCAAAGTCATCTGCACCATATCCAATAATACACACTTCTTAGACTTTGCATCTAACTTGTTCCTTTTCTTTGCATTGACATGCACATAAGAGACACACCACCCAAAGACTCTCAAGTGTGAGAAACTCACCGGTTTTCCTATCCACTCTTCTTTAGGCAAATTATGGTCTAAAGGAACTAATGGACCCTTGCTTATCAAGTGTGCTGCAATGTTGATTGCTTCATGCCAAAACACCTTGGGTAGGCCAACATGAATCTTCATGCTATTAGCTCTTTCATTTAGAGTTTGATTCATGCATTTAACCATTCCATTCTGCTATAGTGTGCTTGGCATGGTCTTCTCCATTCTTATTCCATGTATGGCACAAAATTCCTTGAACTCACTATTGTCATACTCACCACCATTATCAGATCTTAGTTGCTTTAGCTTTGCACCAGAATCATTTTAGACCAAGCTTTTCCACTTCTTGAAAGTGGCAAATACCTCTAATTTGCATTCCAAGAAATATACCCAAACCTTCTTGGTTGAGTCATCTATATAAGTGATGTAATGATGGGAACCTCCAAGAGATGCGATTGGAAAAGGACCACACACATCTATGTGTACAAGCTCTAGCTTCCCTATCCTAGGTGCTCTTCTACCTTCCAAGAAACTAACTTTTTATGCTCCTAAATATGTTGTCTTCACAAAAATCTACATCAAAGGTTTCAAATCAAGTAGCTTTCCCTTCTTCATCATCACCTTCATGCCTTATTTCACTCATATACCCGAGCATGCAATGCCAAAGATTATCTTTTGATAGTATATTTGCAAGTGCCACCGCGTCCTTAGTGTTGTTGGTCATGTAAAGAGTCCTCAACTTGTTCCCCTGGTAACCATTGTAACTCCTTTGGTGATTTTCCATGAACCACCTACAAAGGTTGTGACATACCTTTCACTGTCAAGTTGCCCAATTGCGATTAGATTCCTCTTCAAGCCTGGAACATGCCTAACCTTCTTTAGTTTCTACTTAGACTGATTTGGAATTTTAATATAAACATAACCTTTCCTCACAATGTCCAAAGGCTCATCATCTGTAAGACAAACTTCTCCAAAATCACCAGCAATGTAATTCAATATACACTTCTTTTGTGAGTCAGAGTGAAAAGAAGCTCTTGAATCAAGAATCCATGACTCCACATGATTGTATGCACTAAGGATCAAAACATCATTGACTTCCTCTACAGTTGCATTCAATGAATCCTCATTTTGCCCCTTGCTTGGATTCTTCTTTATGAACAAACAATTCTTTCTTGTGTGCTCCTACTTACCACAATGCCAACATCCATCATCTTTTGATCTAGACTTGCTTCTCCTCTCCTCTTGGACTTTGATATACTTAGTTTGTCACTATGTTGCATAGTTCTTCCTATGTTTTCAAAATTATTCAGTGCCAATCCAACATTTATGCTCGACTCTCTCCTTCTGATATTGTCATTGAGTATCAGATTTTGGATCTCCTCAAACCTCAATTTGTTTGAGCCACAAGAGCTGCTTAATGTTGTCATAATTGCACTCTAGCTTCCAAGTAAAGAGGATAGGAGAATTAAAGCACACACTTCATCCTCAAAACTGATTTCCACTGAACTTAATTGGCTTGTGATAAGGTTAAACTCATCAATATGATGTGTGACCAAGTGACCTTCATTCATCTTTAGGTTGAAAAGACGATGCATCAAATACTCCTTGTTGGAAGCTGATGGTTTTTCATACATGTTAGACAAAGCTTTCACTAGACCTGTAGTAGTCTTCTCCTCTAAAACATTGAATTCCACATTTCTAGCTAATGTCATTCGTACAACTCCCAAAGCTTGTTGATCCATCAAATCCCAATCTTCCTATAACATGAACTCTGGTTTCACAACTCCGAGAGGTACATGAAGCTTTTTATGATACAAGTAGTCCAAGATTTGCATTTTCCAGAAACCAAAGTCTTCACCATCGAATCTGTCTGTCCTGAACTTTCCTTCCTCTCTTGCCACGGCTCTCACTCTTTCTTTCAAACCTACTGCTCTGATACCGGTTGTTGTGAATCCCTTTTGATTTATCTGCTAATGACAGTCTTCAACTATTGAGATCAACCCTGCGGAAGAAGGAAAGACACATCAGGCAAAAGAGAGAAAGGTAGAAACATACACACACACACACATCAATAGATGCACAAGAATTAACATTGTTTGGAGTCACTTGCTCCTAAGTCCATGGCAACACATATGATGGAATTTTACTTCCTCTCAAATACAGGTTGCAAAGATCAATGAGAAGCTCAATCCCGACCAACTCTTTCTGTGTCCAATCTGCTCCTAAGTCTATCTTGATCCACCCTTCTCTTTTTGTGTCCAATCTGTTCCTATGTCTATCTTGATCCGCCCTTCTCCTGATTGTCTCCTTCTCACTAGACCTCTCTTGCTATTTTCACGTGAATCAAAGTTACCTAGAGTTCCAGTTGATTCTTTTTCACAAATGCATGTATATTCAACTCCTCGCACAATTCTCAAAGCAGGTCGTAGGGCTACTTGCTTCTATTGCCCTAAAGAAGAACTTCTATTGCCCTAAAGAAGAACGAACACATTCACTTTGTCACCCTGATTTCCAATATTGTCTAACACCTGTCTCGACCCTGGACAATATGTCCCATGGATGATCTGAGCCGTAGATCTCAACATCATAAATGAGACACATCGGACGGATCAGATTCTACATCCTACACCACTTTCACTCTGAAGATTTCATAGCATATTTCAGACCACAAGTGTCCATTGTTCTACATAAAATGCTGGTTGGTGCAAAACGATCCAACTAAATGATATTTCTTCATGTGGTCTAGTTATTTGTAAACCCCATGGCTTGCATAGCTAAAATATAATAGACAATTTAAGGCACGTTCCTCCTATCGAGACTATTGGAGCTTAAACCAATTTACCCCATGTCTTTTCCTTGTGCGGATTGATGAAGGGGGTCTTCCCATTCTTCTCTTTATCCTACGCTGTCGCCGTTCCTAAAGTTAAGAATCTTTTGACGTAACTGCTATACTACACTACAGACTCTTACTTATTCATTTTAAACTCCTGACTCTACTTCTTATTAGTTGATCTATTTTGACAAAATAAGCCATCATTGAGTCCAACTAAGTAGATTCTTCCGAGAAACAGTATAAAATTTGGTCAACTAACAGGAGGCAGCAACTCCTAATTTATCAGCAGGCGCTAATTATCAAAACAATTTAGCTGACTTTTAACCCCAAAGAAAGTCGTGACGTGAGCTGCAAAGAGCAAGTGGCCAATGAATGGGAATGTCGAAGGCTTGATCCCGTCATGTCACGTTGACGGGGAAGCAGCCGAGTATAGCACCATACCTGTCGGGTTTTGACTTCCAAATCTGAGAACTTCTGCGGCATGACTGTAGGATGTGTAGCCGCTGCAGTGCAAATGTTGGAAGTAAAGACACGCTGATGCGAGATACGATGCTGTGGAGATCGGAGATTGGAGTGCGGGGGTGTCGAACGTACCGCCTGCAGGGACACTCCAGTGCAGCACCAGAATTTATGCGATTTCGCTCGAGATGGGGGAGTTCAACGCGATGAATTGGGATGAATTGTCGTTGTTGGTTTTACAGCACATTAGTTGAGTTGTTGCAGGATATTTTGTGCTAGAGAGAAAAGAGGAGAGAGGGGGGTCAATGTAGAGATATCGGGTAAGAAGAGACATATGTGACCCTCATGGATTTGACAGGAATTTTGAGGAGGGGGCCGCCATGGCAGCATTGTTTGGCATTCTTGCTGCTGCTGCTGGCGACTTGTTCGTCCACGTTCTTCAGCACCACCACTGCATCGAGCGAAGGAGATGCGCTGTACGGGATGATGGTGAAATGGAACGCGAATTTCTCCTCGTGGAGAAGCGGCGGCGATCCATGTGTAGATCGTTGGGAGCATGTGCTCTGTAGTAATAATGGGTATGTACTGAGTTTGAATGTGAGTAACACTGGGATCGAGGGAGAGATTCCTGCGGAGATCGGAGACTTGGTGTACCTAGAGGTGTTGGACTTGAGTAATAGCAACAGGCCAGACGCGAGGTTGCCGAATAATACCCTCAGAGGTGTGTTTCCGGACACTCTTGAGAAATGTACGTACCTGTGGAGTGTGAATGTTAGCAACATTGGTTGGAACACGACCTTTCCGACCGTGGTAACGAGGCTCTCCAACTTGCAGGAGCTCTATATGTCCAATGCAAATCTCAACGGACCGATTCCGGATGGGTTCTTCGACCTCCACAATCTACAAACTTTGTTTCTCGGGGGCAACAATCTCTCGGGTTCTTTGAAAGGTTTCAGCATGTTGAAGAATCTCGTAGTCCTGACGGTTTGGGGGAATAATTTCAATGGGACTATCCCCGAGGAGCTCGCTGAGCTGTCACAATTGGAATACTTTAACTGTCATAGTTGCAATCTCTGGGGTGCTTTACCTGAAAGCTTTTCACGACTTAAGCTTCAAAATGTCACTTTGCATCGGAACACTTTGACCGGGTACTTGCCTGATTCCTGGAAGAACATAACAACACTGCAGAATTTACGTCTCGACTCCAATTTCTTATCAGGCCACTTCTCGAGCTGGATGTTCGAATCATGGCCGAAGTTAGACGCTCTGTACTTGTCCAAGAACAGACTATACGGGCCAATGCCTGACGTAGTGCAACTGGATTCCAAACATAAAGTTAGCGACCGCATGAGTATCTTCAGGTTGGATTGCAATTATTTGGATGGATTGACTCCATGTGCGGACAACACCACCAATACTTGCTCCAAAACTATGCTAAAGAAACTCAACGCGAGCGACGATTCGCCTGTACCATTTGATTTCACTCCCAATTGCTTTTCTGATTCCAAGGAGTCTGATTTCAAGAAGGTTAGAGATAACTGTGGCGAGTCCCATCCCACAGGCAGGGATTGTTCTGAGATCAAGGGCTTGTTGATCTCCGGTTGCTTGCCCTGCCCGGGTGGACAGGATTACACCCTTCCAGGCGGACGCTGCATTTGTGGATTTGTGGCTCCAAAAGGGAGCGGAAGACCACGCTCGTTTACGATCGGCGTTGCGATTGGAGCTGCTGGAGGGATGCTGTTCTTCTTCTTCACAATTTGGATACTGGTCTTCAAGCGGAGAAAAGTGTTTTCCATCTTGGACATTTTCAATATTTACGAGCCCGATGCGGATGAATACTGGGAAGCTCCATCAGGTGTGCAGAGATTCGCACTCCACGAGCTAGCGAAGATTACTGGAGATTTCAGTGACGAAAGTGTGATTGGGTCGGGAGGATTTGGTAAAGTGTTCGTCGGAACTCTCAATGATGGACGAATGGTGGCTATCAAGCGGGCCAGTGCAGGGAACATGCAAGGGATGTCGGAGTTTCGCAACGAAGTGGATCTTTTGAGTAGACTGCATCATCGACATCTTGTTAAACTAGAGGGATTCTGCGATGAAGGTGGATTCCAGATCCTCGTGTACGAGTACATGAAGAAAGGAAATCTGCAAGCCCACCTTCTCAAGAGCAGCTCGAAGGAACCTCTCCATTGGTACACAAGGATGGAGATAGCCCAAGCTGTCGCTCAAGGTCTGGAGTATCTCCATACTTTTGCCGATCCACCTGTCATTCATCGGGACGTGAAACCTTCGAACATCCTGCTGGATGAAAACATGGTAGCGAAGCTGGCCGACTTTGGAATTTCCAAAGAGTTCACCGATTGTGAAACGCACGTTTCGACGAGGCCAGCAGGGACGGCAGGGTATCTGGATCCGGATTACTTTTTGAGGCGCCAACTGACTACAGCAAGTGATGTTTACGCATTCGGTGTGGTTCTTTTGGAACTCGTTACTGGACAGGAGGCTATAGATCAGACAAGACTGGAGGATACTAATCTACCGGGGTGGGTGAGGAAGAAACTGAGAGCTTCAGGAATTCTAGCCATCGTAGATCCTAACATTGCTCCTGACTGCCCTCTAGATGTCATGACAACAATGGCCGAGCTGGGGCTCCAGTGCTCCTCGTTTGAGAAAATCGAAAGGCCTTCGATGAAGGCCGTTCTAGCAATGATGGAGCCGTACATTTTGCAAAATCTGTATGCACCTGGTCACAAGAAAGGCGAGCATGTGGCCTTCGACGCCGAGGACTATGACGGGGCTGCGTTAACCAGCTCTTCCGATGTGGGACAGAGTATGGAACTCATGTCAGATTACATAGCTATTGGACCAAGATGATAGAGAAAACATGCTGTATAGTCTTCAGGCAATAACTCATGCATCCGTAGTAATATCTAGTTCAATCAAAACTGGTGGTTCCATCATGTGCAAAGCAGACGCTGATTAAAACAAGCCACTTCAATGAATTAGGATAGTAGGTTCTCATCCGTTCTGCATTCTGCAGAGTGTTACGGTGAGAACGCCAATGATAAGCTTTGATTCTGTCGAGTTGTAGTTGGATCAATACTTCAGAACTTGTTACATCCACTCTTATTCGCTGACGCTCTTGTCCGGTTTGTTTGCAATTAAGCAGATAGGAAGTACTTGTTGCTTGATGCGACATCCGAAGTTGAAACTCAATGAGTATGGCCTTTGAAGCATTATAGTTGAAAGTATTTTAAATGGGGTTAGTCTGTGATGAGGTTGACAAGCCCTCTCAATACTCTGCTTCGCTTATCATAACTTGACTTCGAATTGAAATTCAAATCAGAACTGTAAGTGCCATCTAAGGATGCGGTGCGACGCGTGATGCAACTGGAAATTGTTCACCTCATAGGGTACTGACTTCTCAGACATTGGGAGGAAGCTGCAGTTGATATAGCAATGGAGGGATTCCCCCCCTAACTTTTGTTTGTTGACAGTCTAGGTGACATTCCCTGCTCTGATACGTTCGTTTGGAGTTGCTCCCACCCTTCCACACCCCTCTTCTCTATGCACTTGAAGGAAGACCTTTTACATGCCTTCAATGATCCACAAGACTACTGCTTATGGCTATGGAAGTACTGTATTCAAATTGGTAAACGGGTTGCGGATTTCTATGGTTCTGCGTTAATGACTCCCGTGCTATAACTCTCACCTAAACCCATAGCTTCATTGGAAGCACACTTTGAGCTGCCTATTGCTGTTCAGTGTCTGAAAACCTCTTTAAACTGACCTTCACTCACCAACGTCGCGGTGCTGATTAAAATGCGATATGGTTGTTTGATGATTATTAAGTTTAAGATTCGATCTAGAGACGAGAGAGAGCAGGTTATTGGTGGAGTTGAACCGAGTCCAGGGAAATAGTGCAATGAATTCAACAGTCAGCTTGTTCTTTTATCAGTTAGTTGAGGCTCAAAAAGGAAGGGAATTGATATTCTCACTCCCCTAAACGGCGCGGTAGGGCAGATTTCTTAGGTGCGGTAGGACACATTTCTCATATCGATACGTTTGGTACCTAGGCCATTCTACCTCGTTTGTCTCTCCCTTGTGCGGCTTGATGGGGTCTTCCCATACTTCATGTGTTCTACGTGGTCGCCTTTTTACTCCTAAACGCACTAAACCTCTAGTATATCTAACTCTCTCATTCTGATTGAACATCGTCCTGGGGCAGCATTCCCAGAGTCATAGGATTGAACTGCCCCGCACTTGATATCATCATCCCTGGTCTTATCTTCGCTGGACAACATATCGTCCTCTTCTTGTGATCGCCTTTAGTCTTCAAATCTGCTTCAGTTTCACTTCATTACTGGGCTTTGAGATTGAATTCGGAGATCTCAAGGACTAGCTTTTCGGGTCGTTCCGTGATGACGCTGCTTTCCACTTGTAAGGATCAGTTTAGTGCGTTTGGGGTATCGAGATAATAATCTCAATAGGAATCTTGAGCCTTCTAGCCAATTCCGAAACGCAAGATTATATTTCCACTTCTACCATGCTCTACTCGATCTCTAGCGTATTAAAACAATTTTAACTTGTAAAGATCAGTTTAGTTCGTTTGGTGGGGTGTGGAAATATCAATTCCAAACAGGAATATTGAGACTTCTAGCCAGTTCCGAAATGCAAGATTAATTTTCCACTTCTACCACGGTCTACGTGATCTCTAGCGTATTAAAAATTTTTTTAATTTCTAAAAAGAATTAAATTTTTCAGTCTAATGTGTCATTCTTACAGCAATAACCTACCCCATGCGATCCCAAACTTGAGATCGTAAGTCCTAACATTTTCATATGGTTTTTCTAAAACCGTTGAGGAGGAAGAGTACAAGTGAGATCTAGCACCTTCAAGATGATTGATATCTTCCTCTTTCATAAAAGAGGAACGACAAATTGTTAGAAGGGAAATTGTATGAAGAAGCAGCAAGTTAGAAAAAACGTCTATCTACATTATCTTCAAAACTTGGGACAATGCAACATGATTGTACTCTTTGAGAGAAACAAAACCAACAATTGGATGCATCTAGTAGTATTGACTTGACAAAAGGAAAAATTGCTCAGCTCTGATCATTTCTCATTGGTTTATGCTTTCCTTCACGTGAGGTTTTCTACTACTGTATTTAAAGCTAAGAACTTCCCTAAAACATGGTGTAATGTGGTATATAATCCGTCTTCCGTATATGATGTTTACTGCTCTTCTCGACAAAGATTTCCCTCGTTTTATGGTGCATCTTCGAGCTCGACTTCTTGGAGCTGTGTTGGCCTCATTTCCTTCACAGCATGATGAGGTATTTCTAACTGCTTGGCTTTTGTGACATTGCTCCCCCCACTTCTGTAACTTTACTACGGAAGCTAATATTAGAAAATTGGGCAAAAAAGGGTATGTCGCACAAACTTGTACTTAAGTCAAGTGATATTCTAAAGATAAAGTTCTATTCCTACTATAGCAAATTTTTTTAAAGAGCCTTGCCGATACTTAAAAATATAAATAAACACACATAAATATATTCTCCCAAGGAAGAAAAAAGGAGTGCAAGAGGGATACCAAGCAAAATGCTGAATAAAATCTAAGGGCACTAACCAAAGCAAAACCTAGACCCCCAAGCCAACCCAAGGGAGAGATAACAAAGAAACCCACTAAAAGGCAACTAGAAAACTGATGCTTAACTTTGTGATAGAGTTCCTCTGATGGTATATATGGTAAGTGAGGGGAGACATGATATGGCACTCCCACTATTGATGCACGTCTATGAAGATCCCAGACCTGAGAGCATTGTAGTGTGACTGAGACTCTTTGTCTAAAGTAGGAGATGAGCATGGCTTGGGAGACAACCATAGCCCCTCTCCTCTGCAAGGAACCTTGTGATTTCTCCAAGCAGTCATTCAAAGTGCTGATGAAGGTTCCCCAAAGTCTCCCTAGCAAGAGGAACAAATGTATTGGAGGCGAGCCATGGTTCATAATGATCCTTCTTTCCTCAAGCTACAATGGTCACTATTGCTCCTACCTGAATGCTTGCTTGTGGTAGTGTCTTTGCTTGTAGTGAGTTTGCAACCACCACATCATACAAAGTAGGCCGAAAATATATGAATGTGACATATTTGCCTTCTCCCAACATGGAAGTAGTCCTAGTGAGTCCAATCACCACTTGATTTGTATCGGGGATTGTGTAGATCAAAATAGTTCAACCACTATATCTTGGATGGCATCATGAACCCTAGTGTGTTTTCCTCCTACAACACACAATAAAAGATGTATACCATGTATGTTGTTGTGCAAATATACATCACTACACAAACATACATCATTGTCAACATCATACATTATAGAAGCACAACTCACACATAAGTCATACATGAACTCTAAAGTATCACAATGATCAGTTTATTCTTCCCCTCAAATCACACTCAAATTGGATCTGTACTTGATCCATCACTCAACAATCTGTCAACAATTGTGCATTGATTACAATCAAACCACACCCACTCTAGCTAAAAGACTCCAAGTGATGCTCGTGGCTTCTATCCACCTTAGCCAGGAATTCAATGGCTCAACGTCAAAGAAGTGAGCTCTCTAGAGCTTCACCTTGAAAGTATACCCCTTTGCTTGACCTAGATTTCCAACCCTAATGGCACCATGGATGATGGGTCCCACCATGTGATCATAGCCCTAACATGAAATCTAATCATTAACAAGTGGTCCATGAGTAACTACCAAAATAACTATGATTACCAACACTACCACTCCAACGTCCAAGCAAACTAGCTTCAATGCTACAAATGTCATGACAACTATTGTGCATATACAAATCATTACAAATATACATTGCTGTCAACATCATACACTATAGAAGCACAACTCACACATAAGTCATACATGAACTCTAAAGTGCCATAATTGCCTCCCTAGCTGGCAGTTTGGGTCCCTCTAACTCCATATAGCCATCTACTCCAAGTGTGTAATATGCCCTATGGTGGGCAAAGATCAAGATGCAAGGTGCTATTGAACTCCATTGTTAGTCACATGTTTGCAATCTATATCACATAAAGGATGAACTAGCTATAGGTCAAGCATATCTAGGACATAACCACTATCCTTGAAGAACCACCATGAGAGAAGGAGTCAAACATGCCATATGCCATCCTCTCAAACAACTATCACACACCAACATAGTAGCAGCTCTACCAGAAGAGCCACATAATATATAGTGCAAGCTTGGGTCTATAATGCCATCAATGTTTGGGAGGTGGCATGGTGCACAATAGCACACATGATCCTTCCAAACAACACTATCATGTCCTTCCAACATGAAGACACTAGAAGGAAAACCTCATGCACTCTCAAGATAGTATGGCCTATAGTAACATTAAGTGTTGTTGGTGTAGTCTACTATAGATGTCATAATCACTTGGATGGAATTGACGGATTGAGGGTCTATAACCTCCTTCTTGAATAGTAGCATAAATGTAAGGTATCCCTATTTTCAGCAATTGCTAAGTTCTCAAAGGCTATTAGCATCACTCTCCAAAAGATCTCTACCCATTGAGAACATGTGCTCACGCATATGTCTAGATCATCCAAGTCCAAAACTACAGTAGCATCACAACGAGTGGCTAAAAGTAAATCTAGATCTCATCCATAGAGTAGAAAGTAAGGAGAGAAGGATGCTAAGGAGGCTTGGTGGCTGAACCAAATAGCCCATGGCCAACCAAGGTAATTGGAGATCCCAATCTCCTAAGTGGCCTCTCAGCAAACCATACTTATGCAATCCTCTCTTCACCATTTGAACCATTCTCTCTGCTAAGCTATTAGCCTCAAGGTGATCTTGAGCCCGTGATCCCACTCTACTTTCCTAACCACATGGTAGGTCCCATCTAAGAATGGACCTGATGTGTACTTGCCACCACTCATGTACAAGAATCACCAATCAAAGAGATGTTCTCCAATATGTAGGTTGGAGAAATAGACTGATGAACTTGGAGATATCATTATATATGTAACATCTCCCAAAGCACATTAGAACAAGGATCTTGTAGACCTTGACCTTAGAAAATATGGGTATGTCCTTGACATGGCCATCCAAAAATCACCAAATGAATAGGACCATGTCTCTCTGAATCCTATGGCCCCAACAAGAAAATATCCATTGGTAGGGTAACACTTGATAACACTTGATTGCTGACATTGGTAATAACTTAAGATAATGATAGGCCAAGTGTACCACATGATGTAGAGAGGCTTGCTTAGCAATCTCATATCTCTCCACATACAAGTACCTTTGTACTTGTATACTTGCATGTAGTATCATGCTAGTCTAGTGCTAATCCCACCAAACAACTCCAATAGACATACTCCCTCTACTTGATACTTCCAAGTAGTGAGTGTGGTATCTAAAGGTGACAAGGTAATAGACTCCAAAGACTCATCCTCACATTGGTTTCCTTGTGGTACAAAGGTTCCATTCCAAACATGTTGCACAAATTGATCTACATGCTATTGCAATATATCCTTAGAATTCCACAATGGAATATCCAAGGTGGATGGAACAATCCTACTAGTATTCCAATTCCAAGTGATCTCCTCTAGTACTAAAGTATCCTCTACATGGGCATTCCTCTCCATTAAGTCACTATGCTAAATAACGGAACCATTGAAAGCTGAAAAGGATGCCATGGTCCCTAACTATAGTAGGCCAAGATTGCCACTACTAAAGCGTACTGATAGGCAACATACTTGTTTTTCACCTGATTGCCAATCTGGTCTATAGGAAGATGTCTCCTCCTTATAGTCAATATTGAACTTTGCTCCACCAACTAGCATATCATATAACTCTACTATTGTCACATTGGCTTAAGCTCTTATCACAAAGCTATTAGTTAGATGACCGGGTTGAATCTAGACAATGAGCTTTTCATATGTGGTGTACTATGTAGAACCACCTCTTAGAGATATTTGGATCTAAAATGAGCACCTCTCCACATTGGTCTTTTGTAGCTCAAGACCAACAACTACAACCCTTCCCAACATAAAGGGTTGTGCACTAGACTTTAATAAGACCCTCTATGGTGTATAGACCTTCACTAAACGTCCCACCAAATAGAAAATCCCCCTCTAGTTATACAATAAGAAAAATCTAGGTGTGAACCAAGCTTGCTCAAAGGCATATCTAGTTGGTCACTCCTCCAACCTAAGTATTGTTGCCTGTTGTAAACCACTAGTTGTTGAGCATATCCTATACTCCTCAACCAAGTCAGCTCCACTATGAACCACCTCTGCTCTAGAAGTAGGAACCACATCATCCCTACTCTTACAAAGTATGGCAGCCAATTGGAACATTGGAGTTGGGTCAAATCCCAATGTAAACCTGTCACTAACTAAGAACAAAGAGTAGTGTATGATCAGTTGAGCCACCTCCAACATCATGCTATACTCAATATGTGTAGTTGTAGGTGGCTAACTAGCAGCTAGTCCATCGTGCAGTCCATCACTACCTACCGCACTGCACTAGGATGTCTAGGAGCCATAGATGTCATTTGTAATGCCTCAAAGAGTGTGAAAGACTAGGGAAGTCTAACTTGTCTACCAACCTCTCCTCTCTATGGGTCCAATTCAATTGATGTTCTTTTAGGGTCTAGAGCACATATTGCATTCCTAGTTACTACAGTAGATGCATCTACGTATGCTACTTCATACATAAAGTCCAAGATGTCTCTATCACTAGCATAAGAGGTGAAAGTCTCAATACCTAAATCTGATCTCTTCTGAGCTATGGCCATGCTAGCCAATCTTTGCTCCAACTACTCAATTTGAGTAGCTATGGCTGAATCAAAAGCAAAGGCATGCATTGCACATCTACTAGGTATAGGTCCTCTACCACTACCTCTACCACTTCATCCTCCATGACATAGATCTTCTCTACCAAATGCCATAACAACCCTACCAATTTGTAACTCTAGGTGAAGGTCAAAGCATCAGTCACTAGTGTGACCAAATCTATGGCAATGGTCACACTATCTCTATGCTAGCTATGATGCACCATAGGTATCAAATCCACAACCTTGAATGCACTTTCTCTTGTGGTGTAGTCTAACAAGCAACACCACCACTCATTGGCTACTATTGACTTGAAAATAAATGTAAAGGTCTAGCTGCACTGGGCCCTCCATTTTCTCCATAAGATCTAGATTTTCCACTTTGCTTTTGGAAGCCAACATGATATAGTGCACTATGATGCACTCTAAAAGAAGTAACAATTGTAGACGAGGCCTATAATACACATTTGTGCATGTATATGCTATTTTGATATTTAGTTTGGTATTACAAGTACTTGAGAGATATTATTTATATGAAGATAAAGGATGGTTCTATATTAGTCATGATTAGCTAAAGTTAGTCATAGCTAAGATAGAGAGGAATTTACTTTAGAAGAAGTAGAAAAGATGAACACCATTATTTTGGATTCTAGTGTATTGACTTGATATTATTCCTAGTTGTTTGGCTTTGAGGAAAGAGTTGAGAACTCTTGGACACATAAACCTTTTTTGTTTTGAATTCTTCTATAATCCAAGGATATCCCATGTGAAGGAACTCTTGACTTAGTGGTTGGGTCAAGATAAGATCAAATGCTCACGAGGATATATTCTCATGAGTATCCTTATATTCCTTTAGAATTTTGACTTTATTTGACATTAAGCCTAATAACTTGAGTTACTCTAGTAATTAGTAGCTTTGGTGTATAATTATTTCACAAGTATATAAACTAGGGGTTATGAGGTACTCATCATCCTTTCATTTGTAACTATTTCTCTCTCATTGAGTTCTCTAGTGAGCAATAGGTTGAGTCTTGGAATGTTAGCCTTGGAGGAGTATGATGGATTTAGAGTTCTTTACCTTCTTTGTCCATGGTGCACTACCATAATAGCCATCAGAAGTTCATCTTGAGTGAGAGACATGCTAGCTCATAGGCATTTCTACCAAATCAAGATACACCACTCTCTCCTCCACCATGTTGAGCTCAATGTGCTCAACCAAACTAAAGTGAGGTAGCATGTAACAACATAGCATCATGTACTCTATGTCATAACTCCTTATATAGGATCCTATACAAAAACTTGACTACTTGGACCTTAGTAGTAAGTGAAATTGATTAGCCATCTCATATGAGTGTTTGCCTTGCCTCTCCAACCTTTCATTGGAACTCTTACAAGCTCCTCAGCTTGTCAATCCACACTCCTAGAATACAATAGCTAGATATATTATCTAGAGGTGAAATTTGGCTTGGTAATATCTAGAAGGATGTTATATATGATGGACTAAGTAGATCAGATAGAGATGTCACCAAAAGAGTACATCCACTAATAGGGTAAGAGCCAAAAAAACTCAAAATTTTAGAGCCAATTTTAGAGGCCTAAATAGATGAATTAAGCCTTGAAAATGAAAAGATTCCTTCCTTCAAGGAGAAAAGGCTTGCTCTTTCCTCCACTATTTGTCTCATTAAGAGCTTTCCAAAAGTACCTCACCCATGTGATTTAGAGCTTTGTACAAGAAGATTCCTTTAAAATTTCCATCCAATCAAACCTATTTGACCAACTAGATATGACAAGGATTGATATGTCATCCATCCATGCTACTAATCTAAGGGTGGAGTTTGCTGACATGTCACCAATCTATGTATCTAATCCAAGGGTGGAGCTTCCTTTGATGGGATCCTCTTTGCTATATAATAAAGACAAGGTGCTCTTTTGGTGCACTTGAGTATTGAGTGGAAGCTTTGTGTTTTCTCTCTTGTGTTTCACTTGGGGGTTCTCTTGTCCTTGAAGTATTTGAATGGTATCAAAATAATTGTTTTAATCCAAGAGGGTGGATCATCCTTCTTGGAAGAACATAGGCTATTGAGACTAAGTAATTTTGAGGGGAGAAAATGTAGTGCAATTGATAGACTGGGAGAGTTTTAGAGAGAGGATATGATAGAGGTACTTGGAGGACAATTTCCTACACCTCACTTTCCATTCTTGAATCTATTCTATATGAAGATTATGTACATCCAACATGAGCAAGTGAGAGTATATCTTGTTTATCATTTTGGAGCAAAGTTTATGGACATAGTAATGAATTCACCAAACCTGATGATTCTACTGGTGGTGATATATGATAGATATTGGGATTGGACAATTTATATTTTGTTACATGCAATGGATCTGAATGTACCAAATCCTCTCCCTTTCAACACACAAGTAGAATCCGTTATGTGGTTAGACCAAAAGTGATATTTAGGGATTTCATAATCCACAATTTTGGTGAGGAATATTATCAATGACTGATAGTATATAACATCCCAATGGTAGTCTCAATAGTCCGTGCCTCCTCATGAGAGATCATATTAACTCTTTATTGAAGTAGGAAATAGCGATTGAGTGTTAACCGTGTGTACAAATCATGGAGCCAAGTTGTAGGATCTAATGCAAGGAATGGAGTGGATGTTGAATGCATTTCTAGAGATCAAGATGACAATGGAGACATTGCAAAGTCAAGTACATACCTTCAAGAACAATCAAGTAATGCAAGAAGGGAAACCAGCCCAAAACCCAACACTAATGGTCAAAGTACTCGAAGAGTCATTCATGTCGATAACATTGACCTCGGTCAACAACAAAGCCACATTGTTATTATGAATGAAGAAGATGTGCAACATCAAGCCTTACAAGGGACATCGTTCTATAAGAGCAGTAGAAAATTGGATTTCAAGAATGAGTTGATACTTTTTATTAGTCACAACTAGGATCATTGATCATTTCGTGAGCATATTTGCATGTGGGTACTTGACCAATAAAGCCCTCATGTGGTATGCTGCTTGGGAACAATCATTGTTGGCAGAAGGAAGAGAGATCACTTGGAAGGTAATGCATGAAAGGTTGCTCAAGAATTTCCAATATAAGTATTTTGTGCAGATGGCCCAAACCCAACTTTAGGGGTTGAAGTAGAAGAAGAGCATACAAGAGTATGTGGAGGCATTTCTTGATCTACAGGTTGCAATAACTAATATGAGTCCAACAAAAGTTCTTGAAAATTTCAAATGGGGGTTAAAAGAGCAAATTTGGCAAGAGGTAATGGTACAAAATCCTTGCAATATTTTTGAAGCCATTGCTTGTGCTCAAAGGATAGTAGGAGTGCTTGGAGGAGGTGAAGGTGTAGTCTTGATGCAACACTATTAGGCTGAGACACCCCATTCTGATGGACCAATTCCTATGAAATTAGGCAACATTTGGTTCCAAGACCAAGGAGCACAACCACTCCAAGGAGAATTGGGATGAGTCAAAGAAAGGAGAGATGGAGTTCTACAAGGAGAAGGGGCTCAAGTAGAATAATGATTTTGTTACAATTGTGATTGAGTTGGTCAAATAACCATCAACTATTGTGCTTGTCATCCTAGAGTACCTTGGCCTCCACACAAGCAAACTCTGAACTACATGGATAGACAAATTGAAGGGGAGGATGTTGAAATCACATCAAAAAGCAAAGATTGCTAGTAAATGTACCTCGTGGCCTTATTGGCTCAATGGAGAAGAGTAAAAGTAGGAGGAAGGAAGTGGATGAGTGTGCAAAGATGGAGCAAGACAAATGTTTAATTGATTTTTGTAAATAGAGTCTTAGAAGGAAATCAGGCAAGAGTATTGATAGACCCTAGAGCAACAAAGAATTTCTTGTCTCTCTCTATTGCAATAAGGTTGAGGATAAAACTAGAGAAGGATGAGAATGACAAAGGAGAGTTATCCAATGGTTAGACAAAGAGGATTGAGTCATTATTTAGGAAGGAAGTACTCTTTGTAGGAGAATATTAAGAAGCAGTTGAGTGGCAAATGATATGGTTAGCTCATTATGATGCAATCTTATGTATACCATGGATGGAGCACTACAACCTCATGGTTGATTTGAGAAAGAAAGTAATGAGAACTAGCCAATAGAAGATCTTTGGGGTTAAAGAAAAATTTCAAAGGCAAGAATTGCCTCTCTATGTCATAGGTACCACATCTATTGATAAGACAATTATATGTTTCATGGGTCTAATAAGAGTCTAGAGAGCACAACTCAATAGACAAATTCTAAAGAAATTGAAAGATGTGGTCAATGAGTTTCAAGATGTTTTTTTGGATAATTTACCCTCAATTTTACCACCAAAAAGGAGAGTAGATTATAAAATTAAGATACTTCTTAGGAAGACACCTCCTTGTAATGCCCAATATTGACTATCACCTCAAGAGTTGGAGGAGTGTAAGGCTCAAGTTGAGGATAGATGCAAAAGGGTTTATCCAACCCAAACGTATCACCATATGGGGCTCCTATCTTGTTTGTGAAGAAGAAGGATGAGACAATACACATATGCATTGACTATTGGGGACTAAATCAACAAACATTGAAGAAAAATGTCCATTATCTTGCATGGATGACCTATTTGATCAACTTAATGGGCAAATTTCTTCACCAAACTTGATCTACGGAGTGGTTACATCCAAATTAGGATTGCAAAAGAAGACGTACACAAAATTGTCTTTCAAACAAGGTATGGTCACTTTGAATACTTGGTGATGTTGTTTGGCCTCACCATTGCTCCCACCACTTTCATAAGTTTGGTGAATGATATATTTCATCCATACTTGGATAAATTTGTTATCATTTTCCTTGATGATAGCTTAGTCTACAATAGGATGATGATAAAACACAAGTAACATATGCGCAAAGTCCTCCAAATTCTATCATAGAATCAATTGTATCCCAAAATCTAGAAGTGTGAGTTTGGCAAGTCTAAAGTAGACTACTTGGAGCATAGAGTAAGTACAAAAAGTATCTAGGTGTTAAAAAAAAAAATAGATGTCCTTAAAAATGGGGTGCTCTAAAAGGTAAGATTGAACTCAAAAGTTGCTTGGGAATGATGGGGTTCTAGCATCAATTTATCAAGGACTTCTCTAAGGTTACACAACCTCTAACAACACTACTTGGAAAAGATGTAGATATGGAGAACCATACAAGAATTGGCCTTTCAAGAATTGAAAATGAATTACTACATGCACCAATGTTGAAAAAATATGACCAAAAAGTCCAATCAAGTTGGCTACAAATGTATCCAGCATTACAAGAGGAGCAATCCTACAACAAGAATGGAATGACAGATGGCACCCAATTGCATATTTCTCTCAAAAGTTATTATCAGCAAAATGCAACTATCATATCACAAAACAAGAAGAGTTGGCTATTGTTCTTACAACCAAGCATTGAAAGCACTATCTTGGCAAGAAGGCATTTTAGTGGAGATAGACCACAAACCTTAGTCTACCTCAAGACACAGAAAGGTCTATCTCATCAACAAATTTTGTGGGCAAAGTGGAGACAATGGTTCAACATGATGATTAGATATATGGGAGGCAAGAAGCAACTTGCAGATGCATTCACACGGAGATCCATGGCAAATAATCTAGTGGTAGAGGTCAAGATGAACCCAAAATTTTGGCCAAAGATTCTTGCTACAAAAATTGACCCACAAATTATAAGCTCAATCATCCAAGGGGTAAGTAATACCCAAGGACTCATCTTTCATGATAACAAGTTATGGATCCCGGATTTGACAAACATAAGAACCGCAATCTTAGCAAAATGTCATGATTCCGCCATTGTAGGTCACATTAGAGTAGACAAGACCTCAAATGTAGTCAAACACCATTACTATTAGCCCAAGAGGAGCAACAATGTGACATATAGCACTCAAAGCTACCTACTTTGTCAAATAAAATAAAGCTTCTAATCAAGTTCCCACCGGACTCCTTCAATCCCTCCATACTCCTACACAATATTGTGAATAGGTAGGCATAGATTTGGTTTGTAAATTGCCTAAGACCACCTCAACATTTGACTCCATCATAGTCTTTGTCGACCAACTCATCAAAATGATTCATGTGCTTCCTACCATCAAGGACATGACTATTCCACAATTAGCTCAATTATACTTAAATGCAATATTTTCTCACCATGATATGTCTCAAGTGCTCATCATTGATAGAGTCACTCAATTCACTAGTTTGTTTTGGTGAACACTCTTTGGCATCTTCAAAACCAAATTGGCCATGTTTATAGCTTACCATCCATAAACCAATGGACAAACAAAGCGAGCTAATTGCACTATTGAGGATATGCTCCGTGGCTTCACCTTAAATGAGCAAGAGAGGTAGGATACCTTATTTCCACTAGTGGAATTTGCATACAACAATTCAACAAATGCATCCATATAGGTCACACTACTCTTCCTTATGTATAGAGAGCATCCTTTCATACCTTCAAGCTTGATGAAGATCAGTCCAATGGCTACCAAGGTTAACATTTTCAACTCTTTTGTTTCTAGAATCCAATATGGTGTGGAGAACACCAAGCATAGGTTCCAAATTGGCCAAAATTGACAAAAACAATATGTAGATGCACATCATTGGCACACGGAGTTCAATGTTGGGGATCAAGTCTGATTTTCCATAACCAACCTCATGGTACTTGGCCCTTGTAAGCTTAGATCTTGTTTTATGGGCCTTTTTCCATCCTTACATCAAATTGGCATAGTGGCCTACCACCTCAATCTATTGCCACACATGAAGATCCATCCAATGTTCCATGTTCTCTTACTATGTAGATATGCACCCAACCTCCACACTTTCCTTCCATACAAGAAGTTAGACCTTGTCCAACACTCATTGATGCATAGAGGAATATGAAGTCAAAATCATTCTCCAAAAGCATATCCATGGTACCCATCATCTGTATATAGAATATCTTGTACATTGGAAAAGGTACACATTGTATAAGGCAACATAGGAGCCAAAAACCAATTTGACCCATGCACCAATGTTAGTGCAACAACTTTGCAACAAGGACATTGTGTGTTAAAAGGGAGGAGGTTGTAATACTAACAGCTAGACATATAACTTAGAGATGGAAATTGGCTTGGTAACATCTAGAAAGATGTTATATATGATGGAATAAATAGATCAGATAGAGGTGTGACCAAAAAAGTACTTCTACTACTAGGGCAATAGTTGAAAACACTCTAAAAATTTTAGAGTCAATTTCAGAGGCCTAAGTAGATAGATTACACCTTGAAAATGGAAATTTTTTCCCCTTCTAGGAGAAAAGTCTTTTGCTTTCCTCCCCAACCCCATTGTTTGTCTCATCAAGAGCTTTCTAATGGTACCTCACCTATGCAACTCTGAGCTTCCTACAAGAAGATTCTCTAAAGATTTCCTCCAATCTATTAGCCAACATGTCTCTCACTCAGGATAAACCTCTGATGACTATTATGGTAACGCATCATGGACTAAGAAGGCAAAGAATCCAAACTCCATCATACTCTTCCAAGGCTAACACTCCAAGACTCAAGAAATTGCTCTTTAGAGAACTCAATGAGAGAGAGATAGTTGCAAATGAAAGGATGATGAGTACCTCCTCACCCCTAGTTTATATACTTGTGAATTAGCTATGCACCAAAGTTACTAATTATTGGAGTAACTCAAATTATTAGGATAAAAGTCAAATAAAGTAAAAAAGCTAAAGGAATATCTATACTCATGAGGATATTCTCCTAATCATGTGATCTTATTTTGACCCAACCACTAAGTCAAGGATTCCTTCACATGGGCTATCCTTGGACTATAGAAGAATCTAAAACAAAAAAGCTTGTGGGTCCAAGAGTTCAAAATTCTTTCCTCAAAGTGAAACATGTAAGAATAATACCAAGTCAACACACTAGAATCCAAAATAGTAGTGCTAATCTTTTCCACTTCCACTAAAGTAAGGTCTCCTCTATCATAGCTATGACTAACTTTAGCTAAATCATCACCTCCTTGTGCTTTCTTCAATCTCCTATGAATGCTTTGGAAGGTAAGAAGATCAAAGTGAATAGGTAAGGTAGACTCAATATCATATTCAAATTAAAATGGAGAGTATCTGATGGAAGTCTTCATGGTTGTCCCATACTTCCACAAAATTTCATGAATCCTCTTGTCCCAATGATGTTTAGCCCTCTCTATTTCTGCATCTTTGGCCAAAATCATGCACAAGGTCTGATTGGTTCTCTTTGCTAAACCATTAGAATTTGGCTTATACAATGTAGTTACTATATGTGTGATAGAGAAATGTTGTAGCATGGCTGTAATAATGCTTCTTGTAAACTCTCCTCCTCTATTAGAAACCAACTCCAAAGGGCACCTAAACCTAGTGAGAACGCATTCATAAAGAAATCTCCCAACTTCATCTTCATTCTTGTCCCTCAATGGTCTAGCCTCAACCCACTTGGTAAGATAATCGGTAACTACCACAATGTATTGATTGTTCCTTGGGGTTCTATTGAGAGGACCTACAAAATCAATTCACCACTTCTCAAAAGGTCCTAGCAATGGAATTGATCTAAGTGGTGGAGTGGAAGTAGAATTCCTAGCAAAAGCTTGCTATTCTTTTTCTTCACAATCATAGTTAGAGATACCCATTCTGAATTCTCCATCTCAAAGATAAATCTGACCTCCTTGAGCTTATCAATCTCCTCCTTCACAACCAAAGATATTAGTGGACTAATGTAATGTTGCTTTTGGCGGACTGATCTTGCATGTAACTCCATCTCAATCTTGTGCTCCTCCAAGGTGACTTCCTTTAGATCCTTGTAACTGAAAGCAAATTGAAGGGAGAGAAGGCAACACCTTTCTTTCTTTAGAGGTGAAAGACCTTTTGAGGCCTAATTCTTTTGTTTAGGCCTTCAAAATTGGCTTTGAAGTTTTTGGTGTGTTTTTGGCCTTTACACTATTAATAGAAATCTTGTTTTGTGACTTTTCTATCTAATCTCTTAGACCATCACATATAATATCTCTAAATATATCACCAAGCTAATTTTTATCTTTAGATAATTTGTCTAGCTAATGGTATTACAAGTTCAATGGAGAACTCCTCAAACATAAGATGAAAATCCTCTAACAAAGGGGAAGCATGGAGCTAAGCTCCAAAGCCTTTGACTCCACAAAAAAGAATCCTAGCTTTGTTAGATAATGGTGCATCAATGAGGATTTTGGTATGGGTGTGGATGTGGATGTGCATATGCTCAATTATGTTTACTTGAATCTTCTTGGAGTATAGTGAAATGAAGTTGGCAAATGCTAAGAGTGTTGTGCATGCAAGGCCTGGTAAAAAGTCATGAGCTAATCATAGATAATCTAAAAGTCATGGGTATTTGAATCCATTATTGAATGAGTGCCAATAGAAAAAGACAACCATGGTATAAGAACCTAACAGTTAAGTGGGAGGCCACTAGGGCCCATGCACTTATAAAGGCTACTAGTGTAATGGTCTCTTGAGATCATATCATCCCATGGCTATGGGTAGGGCTATTTATAGTCTACACCATTTGTTTGATAGTTGTGGGAGCATGCATGGCCATAACAAAGTGGAGAAGGTATGATGTATGGTGAGGGGGAGGGGGTACTACAATCTAAGATAGAGTAGGCTACTTGTGTGTTCCCTAACCTTAGGAGTAAGTAAATATGGGACATGGCCTACACCAATATGTCAAAGATAAATGTGTTGCATTAATCCTCGACTCTCATATCTCCTACTAGGAATTAGAACCTTGGTGGAAAATCCAAGGGAGTGAGCATTGCTCAAGGCTCTATACCTTATAATATGCGTCTAGATTTACTCAAGATCTCTAAGCTATTACGCCGTGAATCATATCTTTTAAGGGGCCTAAGATGTAAGTATCATTAGAGAGGAATGGAAAGAGACCAGATGGAAAACCAAATACAACCTCCCATAGAATTGGGTAGAGAGCTATGGTAAGCAGAGGTTGCCCAAGTGGATACCCCTTACATGTATACTCAGTAGATGCAAGGTATGTGAAATAAAATTTGGTAGTATGGTGACTATACAACAAAGGGGTCTTTATATCATAGAATGTGAAGAAAAATGAAATCAAGGAGGGGATCATATCCCCTATTGAGAAAAGAGCACAAAACAAGGATAGATGAGAGATAGTATTGAATGCATTATAGATATTCACTTGGATAACCTCCCAATCAAGGTGGAGATCCAAAGAAACTCTAATGCCAACAATAACCATCTTGCAATTGCTTGGAATGATGCAATACCAATAGCTAGACAAATTAGCTATATGTGAAAATTGGCTTGGTAATAGATGAGATGTTATACATGATGGTCTAAGTAGATCAAATAGATGAGTCACCAAAAGAAGACATCCACTAATAATTCAAAGGTAAAAAATACACCAAAAACTTCAAAGCCAATTTTGGAGTCCTAAACAAAGAAATTAAGCCTCAAAAAATGAAATATAAGCCTCTTTGGATCAAAATGCATTGCTTTCTCTCTTCCTTATTTGTATTGTCAAGATATTTCTAATAATACCTCTTCAATGATATAAAGATTCACTTCCTACATAAAGATTACTTAAAGAATCCCTTTGGTAAAGTTTTGACCAACCAAATAAGAAAAAGATCAACACGTCACTAATCCATGCATCTAATCTAAGGGTGTAACTCATTGACATATCCCCAATGCATAAGTCTAATCTAAGGGTGTAGGTCCCATTGGAGGGGATCCTCTTGGCTATACAATAAAGACAAGGTGTTCCTTTGAGGTATCAGAGTTATTTAGGAGTTCCAATCTTGTGTTTGAATTATTAAATAGTATTAGAGTAGGTCTTCTAATCCAAGTTAGTGGATCTCCTTCCGGAAGAACACAAGCTATTGAGGCTGAGTAATTCCAAGGGTAGAAAGAGTAGTGTAGATTGAGTGATTGTGTGTTTTGGAGTGGGGATGGGATAGACTCTCCTTGAGGATGATTTCATGTACCTAATTTTCTGTTCCTCTATCCTTTCTATATCAAGATTATGTATATCCAATAATAACAAGTGAGAGTATTTCTTGTTTATCATTTTAGAACTGATTTCATGGATGTAATAATGAATTTGCCAAACTTTATGATTCTACCTATTGTGATATAGGATAGGAAGTAGAATTTGATGATTTATATTCTATTATGATATAATAGATCTGAATTTACTAGATCCTTTTCCTTTCAACACTCAAAAAGGAATCTATTATGTAGTTAGGCCGAAAATGATGTTTTGGGATTTTGCAATTTTGGTGAGGAGTGTTATCAATGAGTGATAGCATGTGAGGTCCCAATGTTAGTCTTGATAGTCCATGCCCTTGCTTGAGTGATCATATTAATCCTATATTGAAGTAAGAAGTATTTATTGAGAGTCCATAGAGTATACAAATCATGGAGCCACAATTGTAGGATATGATGCAAGGGATGCAAAGCAAGTTCCAAGAGAGAAAGATAATAGTGGAGGTATTACAAAGTCAAGTACTTACAATCAACAGCAATCATGTAATGCAAGAGGGAGGATTGTCCTAAAACCCAATGACACCAAAGTACTTGTAGTCACCCACAACAATGACCCAAACAAGAATGAAGTCACCTTGTTAATACAAATAAAGAAGACATGCAATATTGAGCCTTACAAAGGACAACATTGCATGGGAGTAGTGGAGAATTAGATCTCAACATTAAATTGATACTTTCAATTATTCATAACATAGATCAGATATTTTTCTACAAGAGTGTTTGCATATGAGTACTTGATTGATAAAGTTCTCATTTGGTACAATAATTAAGAATGATCAATTTTGGCCAAAAGAAGAGACATCACTTGGGCGGCAATGCAAGAAGGATTTTTGAAGAATTTCCAATTGGTGGATTTTGTGCAAATGGCTCAAACTGTCTATGGAGATTGAAGCAAAAGAATAGCATCCAAGAATACATGGAGGTATTTCTTGATATGCAAGTCACCATAACTGATATATTCCCAATAGAAGTTCTTGACAATTTCACATGGGAGTTAAAAGAGTAAATTTGACAAAAGGTGATAGTACAAAACCCTTGCATTCTTTTTTGAAGTATTGTATGTGCTCAAAAGATAGTAGTAGTACTTGGAGGTAGTGAAGTGGTAGCCCTAACACAACACCATTGGGTTGAACTGTAACACCCATTTGTGCATGTGTGTGGTATTGTGATATTTAGCTTGGTATTACAAGTACTTAAGAGATATTATTTATATAGAGATAAAGGATGGTTCTATATTAGTCATGGTTAGCTAAAGTTATTCATAGCTAAGATAGAGGGGACCTTACTTTAGAGGAAGTAGAAAAGATGAGCACCACTATTTTGGATTTTAGTGTGTTGACTTGGTTTTATTCCTAAGTGTTTGGCTTTAAGGAAAGAGTTGAGAACTCTTAGGCCCGTAAGCCTTTTTGTTTTGGATTCTTCTTTAGTCCAAGGATAGCCCATGTGAATGAATCCTTGACTTAGTGGTTGGGTCAAGATAAGAACACATGTTTAGGGGAATATGCCCATGTGAATGGATATTCCTTTCTACTTTTTGACTTTATTTGACTTTTAGTCTAGTAACTTGAGTTACTGCAGTAATTAGTAACTTTGGTACATAACTATTTCACAAGTATATAAACAAGGGGTGAGGAAGTACTCATCATCCTTTCATTTGCAACTATCTCTCTCTCATTGAGTTCTCTAGTGAGCAATGTCTTGAGTCTTGGAGTGCTAGCCTTGGAGGAGTATGATGGAGTTGGGGTTCCTTGCCTTCTTAGTCCATGGTGCGCTACCATAATAGCCATCAGAGGTTCATCCTGAGTGAGAGACAGGCCGGCTCACAGAACTAACACACTTTGGTAAATCAGTTCCTAAGGAATTATGCAACATTTTTTCTCAAAATTGAGCTTGATAGTTGTGAGGAGAAAAAGACACATCAAAGATTAGAGAGATGGAGTCCCTAAGGAAGAAGCGGCTCAAGCAAAATAACAATGTTATTGCAATTGTGGCCAATTTAGGCACATAGCTATCAAGTTTTGTACGTGCTTCTCTAAGAGCCCTTGGTCTCTATATAGGCAACCTTTGAAAAATCTAGAGGGAAAAATTGAAGATGAGGATGTTGAGATCACATTGGCAAATTAAAATTGCTAGTAAATGTACATCATAGCCTTATTGGCTCAAAAGAAAGGAGCAAAAGCAAGGGAATGAAGAGGACACAAGTAATTAATTGTTGCAAATAAAGTCCTAGAAGGTAATCAAGTGAGACATTGATAGACCTAAGAACAATAGAGAATTTTTTGTCTCCCATTGTTACATTAAGGTTAGGATGGAGCTAAAGAAGGATGAGAATGAAGAAGTAAAGTTACCTAATGGTCAGATAGAGAGGGTTGAGTCATTATCTAGAAATGTAGCACTCTTTATAGGAGAGTATAAGGAAGAAATTGAGTGGCAAGTGATATGGTTAGCTTGTTATGATATGATCTTGGGTATGTCATGGATGGAACACTATACCCACAATAGATTGACAAAGGAAAATAGTGAGAACTAACCAATGGAAGATATTTGGAGATAGGATATGATTCCAAAGGCAATAATTTCTCTTTATGTCATAAGGATAACAACTATCAATAAGACAAATAGGTGTTTCATGGGCTTCATAAGAGAATCCAAAGTGCACAACTCAATGGAGAAATTCATGATGATCTAAAAGATGTGGTAAAAACATTTAAGGATATATTTCTTGATGATTTACCAACAAGAAGGAGAGTAGATCATAAAATTGAGATACTTCTTGGAAATACCAAAACCCCATACCAGAAATCACCTCATGAGTTGGAGGAGTGCAAGGCTCAAATTGAAGATATGTTGCCAAAAGAGTCATTCAACCTAACATATTACCATACGAGGCTTGTGTTTTGTTTGTGAAGAAGAAGAATTGTATGTTGCAGATGTGCATTGACTATCAACCAACAAATAGTGAAGAATAAATATCCATTACCTCAAATGTATGACCTATTTGATCAACTCAATGGGTGCAAAAATTTCACCAAACTTAATCTACGAGTATAATCAAAGCAAGAGTGTAGAGGAAGATGTGCACAAAACTACCTTTCAAACAAGATATGGTTACTTTGAGTACCTAGTTCTTATGTTTGGCTTCACTAATGCATTTGCCTTTTTCATGAGTTTGATGAATGACATATTTTGTCCATACTTGGATATGTTTGTTATCATTTTTCTAGATATCTTAGTATGATATAGTATGATAATGAAGGAGCATAACCAACATCTACAAGAAGCTTTCCAAATTTTGCAAATAAATCAATTATATGCCAAAATCTCAAAGTGCAAGTTTTGCAATTCTAAAGTAAATTATTTGGGTCATAGAGTAAGTGCAGAAGGTATCCCAGTTTAATAGATAAAATAGAAGTCATTCAAAAGTGTGGTGCTCCAGAAGATCAAAATAAACTCAAGTGTTTCTTGGGCTTAATTGGATTTTATTGTTGATTTATCAAGGGCTTCTCCAAGGTTGCACAAACCCTAATTTCAGTACTTGGCAAGTGCAAAGAAATGGATGTGTAAAACCACATAGGAACTTGCCTTTCAAGCATTGAAAGATGCATTATTACATGCACCAATTTTGAATGGTATGATTCCAAATGTCCAATCAAGTTGGCTATAAATGTATCAAGCATTATGGTAGTTCTACAACAAGAATGGGAGGACGGATAGCATCTAATTGCATATTTTTCTCAAAAATTGTTTCTAGTAGAGAAAATTTATCACACCTCTAGATAAGAAGAGCTATCAATTGTCCTTACTACCAAGCATTGGAAGCACTATCTTGGCAAGAAGGCATTTGTAGTTGAGATAGACCATAAACCACTAGTCTACCTAGAGATAAAAAAGACTTATCCTATCAATAGATTGTTGGGTAGAATGGAGACACAAATTTAACATGACTATCACATATGTAGACGATAAGAAGCAACTTGCATATACATTTACCTAGATGCCTAAGGTGAAAATTTTGGTTATAGAGGTCAACCCAAAACCCAAATTTCTATACAAGGATTATGGAGGTTACAAAGATTAACCCATAGATTATAGGCATTCAATCATCCAAAGGCATCACCAATACCTATAAAATCATCTTCTTGGATGGCAAGTTATGGATCCTTGATGCTCTAGACCTCCAAACCACCATTCTTGTTGAATGTCATGATTCTGCCATTGCAAGTCATGCTAGAGTGGACAAAACCTTAGATGCAATCAAATGCTATTATTATTGGCCCAACATGGGCCAAGATGTGATGGAGTATGTTTGAAGTTGCCTCCCTTATCAAAAAAATAAATCCACTTATCAAGTTGCCATAGGTCTCCTTCAACCCCTTCCTACCCCTACACAATGTTGGGAGTAGGTCGGCATGGATCTAGTTTGTGAACTACCTAAGATCATCTTAGATTTTGATTCCATTGTAGTCTTTGTGGACCAACTAAGCAAAGTGATTCATTTATGTCCTATGACCAAGGACATGATTGCATTGCAATTGGCTCATATGTACTTAGCTTTGGTCTTTTTTCAAAATGGCTTGTCTCAAGTGCTCATCATAGATCACAACACTCAATTCACTAGTTTGCCATGGAGAACACTCTTTGGACTCTTCAAAACCAAACTTGCAATGTCCATGGCATACAATCCACAAACTAATGGGCAAATAAAGTAGGCCAATTGTACTATCAAGGATATGCTATGGGGCTTCACTTTGGGGGATCAAGAAAGCTGGGGCACACTACTTTCCTATAATACTCCAAGGACAAGAGAACTCTTCAAGAGAGAAAACACAGATTTCACACTCAATCCTCCGATGCTCCATAGGAGCACTTCTCTTTATTATATAGCCAAGGAAGATCTCCTCCAAGGAAGCTCCACCATAGGATTAGGTACATGGATAGGTGACCTGTCAGCAAGCTCCACTCTTAGATTACTTGCTTGGATGGGTCCCATCTGGTCGGTCAAACATGCTTTGACTAGAGAGAATCTTTTAGGGAATCTTCCTGTAGGAATCTCATAATCATGTGGGTGAGGTACCATTGGAAAGCTCTTGGTGAGACAAACCAAGGGAGAGGGAAGGCAAACATTTCCTTTGTTGGGGGAGGGGGGGGGGGGGATTAACACATTTTTGAGACCTAATTCATTTGTTTAGATCTCCAAATTGCCTCTAAATTTGAGGTCTATTTTGGCTTCTACCCTATTAGTGAAAGTGCTCTTTTGGTGATACCTCTATTTGATCTACATTCTCTATTATGTGTAAAATCCTTCTAGATGTTACCACCCTAAGTTTCACCTTTAGATCATATGCTTAGCTATTGATTCTAAAGTTTCCAAGCATGTTCCGGTTTCTAGCCTATTAGTAGAAGTACTCTTTTGGTGAAACCTCTAGCTTATCTACTTAATCCATCATATATAATATCCTTCTAGATGTTACAAAACCAAATTTCATCTCTAGATCATCTATCTAGCTATTGGTATTACATTTACTTGGTGGAATTTTCCTACAACAATTTGGTGAACGCATCTATAAAACTCACAATGTTCTTCCTCATAAATGTAGAATATTGTTTCACACCTTCAAGCCTAATAAGGTTATCCTAGTGGCTACCAAAGTTGATGTTGTCAACGCTTTTGTGTCTTAAATCCAACATGGTATGGAAAATGCATAGAATAGGTTACAAATAGCCCAAAATTGCCAAAACCAGTATACAAATGCACATTATTGACACATGGAGTTTGCAGTTGGGGATCAAGTGTGGCTGCCAACCACCAACATCATGTTGGTTGGCTCTCATTGTCGTGGGGATTGTATGATATTGAGAATGCACCAAGCACCTGGCTGCTCGTGCTTAGACTGCCCTATTTGTCAGTGACTCAAAAGCTTTCTTGCGGTCTGACATTGTCTCTACTCTTTGCCTTGATGGCACTTCCCTTTTTGCTGGAGCAACTTGTCCGTGGTTGCTTCTAGCTGTAGACTCTTCTTAAGGGCTTTTTGTGTTGAGTTTTCTTGGGATAACATTGACCTTCACAAATCACCAAGGACTATTCATGTTCTTTTATTTTTGGGGGTTGTATTATAGGTCACAAGTTACATAGCCAGATTCAAATTAGTGCAATAAGATCAATGACTTGACCTGTTTGCATAAATTGGACTGGAAGCTCCGAGAATGGAGTCCCATTTCCCTAACACTCTTTATAAAATAAAGCGGGCGCAGTCACTCACAAAGCCATATAATGTTCACCACAATCAAGTCTTGCAATTTATAAACCCACTTGGATGGAAGCCAAACAGCTCCAAAGCAAACAATGACCACAGCTAAAGTTCTCCAATGGCTCAAACAAGAAAAAGAAAGAACCTATTACAACCAAGTTTTAATCCTACAACACAAAAATTTAACTCTCTATTCTGCCAAAGCTTCCCTTTGACCTTCCTACCTTCATTGGTATGCTCTATGACTCCTTCTAGAGTTCTTCTATCTACAAACTCCCTTCATGTTCTCATTGTCCTCTTTCTTTTTCCTGTCAAAGCTCCCCAAAATCTTTCTTCATGTTAAGACCCTTCTTGATTTTCTCTCTTCACTACTCTAGCCTGTCATAATCCCTCAAGATTACATTCCCCTACAAACCCTATGATAATTCTCTCTTCCTGTCAAACGTCTTTTTGTAAATTTCTCTCTTCTGTCCTCTATCAAATCCCTTCTCTTCAAATCTTTACTGTCCCGCCAAAACTCCTTCAAGAGTTCTCTCTTCAATAATCTGTTCTGTAAAACCCCTTCAAGAGTTCTCTTCTTGCTAAGACATCAAACCCTTCAATATTCTTCCTATTTCTCTCTTAATGCTCTATCCTACCAAAACTCTATCTCGATGCCTACCCTTTGTTTCATGTCACTCAAAACCTCTTCTCCTTCCTTTGATCCTTTATTGTTCCTTATTTTTCTCAATTCTTCCTTCAAGATTTCACTATATGTGCAAAAAAACTCCTTCGAGATCTCCCTCTCACTCCAATTCTTGACTTCCCTTCATCTTTTTTTTCCTCTAAAAAAGCACCTTTCTCTTGAAAGTTCCTCTCCTGCAGCTCCCTCTACCCAAAATCCTTTCTCTTAAAAATTATCTCTTGCAGCTTCCTTTGTCCAAACCCTTCTTCTCTCAAAAATTTCTGCATTCTCTTCCTCTATCCTGCCTTCTTCTCTCAAAATTTTTTTGACTTCTCTTCATTTGTCCAAACCCTTCCTTTTGAAAACCTCCTCTCCCTTCCTTTGTCCAGCCTTCTTCTCTCAAAAATTTCTGCCTCTCTTCTTCCTCTCTTCCTGTCCCTCTTCTCTCAAAAGAAACTTCTCTCTCTCTCTCTCTCTCTCTCTCTCTCTCTCTCTCTCTCTCTCTCTCTCTCTCTCTCTCTCTCTCTCTCTCTCTCTCTCTCTCTCTCTCTCTCTCTCTCTCTTCCTCTTCCTCTGTCCAGGCCCTCCTCTCTTAAAAAAATTCCTCTCTCTTCCCAGAAAATACCTCTCCTCTCAAGAAATTCCTGTTCTCTTCCTCTATACCCAAACCCTCCTTCAAAAATTTCTCTCTCTCCAGCACAACAAATACTTCTCCCCTCAAAATTTCATGTCCTCTATCCAACAAATACTTGTTCTCTCAAAAATTCTTTCCTCTCTCTCCCTCTGTCCAACAAAAATGTCTCCCAAAATTTCCTTCCCCTCTTCCTTTGTCCAAACCCTTTTCTCTTGGAAATTCTTGTCTTTCCTCTGTCTATCCCTCTTCTCTTCTCAAAAATTCCTCCTACAACCAAAACCGCTCTCTTTCGATAATTTCTCTCTTCCAAACAAAGCTTTCCCTTTGGGAAATCACTCCTGCAAACCCTCTCCCTTGAGAATCTCTTGTCTCTCCTCTGTCCAAACCCTTCTTCTTCTTGAGAATTCTTCCTACAACCAATCTCTCTCTTTTGTTAATTTCCTCCCTTTCCCTATCTTCCCTTGTCCAAAACCCCTTCTCCTTTGAGATTCAGCCCTCCTTTCTCCTGTCCAAGCACTTCCCTTTGATATCTCCCTTATACCTCCTCTTCAAGATTCTTCCCTATTCTCCTTGTTCTCTACCTTCTTGACTGAACCCCTCTCACCTCTCTCTCTACCCTTCCTCCAGAATGTGTGTTGTCCTATCCCCCTTCTCCCTGCCAAGGCACTTTCAAGTGTTTTCTCCTCTTGCCATACTTTTTCCTTCAATTCTCCTTCTCCTCTATCCTTTGATTCTCTATCCTTTGTCCTCTCAGATTCCTTCCTATTCAAAAAACTCCTTTGATATTTTTCTCCTTCCCAAATCCCTCCTTTAGACTTCAGCTGACTTTCCTTCTTGTCCTATTCTAACTGCAAACACCAACCTCCCAAAGGCCTTGTTCTTGTAGTTGTTAAAATTTTGGTCACTTTTTCCCTTGCTTTTGAGATCTTTTTCTTTCTACTTCCTTACAATAACATAACAAACTCCCAAGTTTGAAGAAACATTACAGCTCTTGTCTCAAATTCTCTCCAAGCTTCAGACCCAAATCCATTGCTCTTTTGTCAACTCTATTAATTCATGCTATAGCTCAACAAAAGAGGCCCCACTATTTTGGCAATTATCAAGTTTCTACCTAGGAAGTTTATACTGCTTGCAACTAGCACTTTTAAATACATCTACATACTATTCTCTCGGTTTCTCTATTACACCAAATAGGACTAATGCAACCCATAGATTATTTTCCCAAGGACAGAGTAAGTTCAAACCACACTTCATTGGTCCTTTCATCCAACAAATCAGAACAATGACATATCACCTCAAATTACCTTCACACATGAAGATCCATCCAATGTTCCATGTTTCTTTCCTACAACATTATGCACCTTGACCTCCACACTTTCCTTCCATACAAGAAGCTCGACCTTGTCTAGCACTCATTGATGGAACAAAGGAATACAAAGTAGAGCACATTTTCCAAAAATGCATCCAAGACACCCGCCATCAGCTTCTGGAATATCTTGTCCATTGCAAAGGATACCCATTTTATAAGGCCACTTGGGAACTTACAACTAACTTTGACCAATGCATTGGTAGTAGTGCAATGTTTTGAGCACCAACTTTGCACCAAAGATATTGCATCTTAAATAGGGAGAGGTTTGTAATACCATTAGCTAGACAAATTAGCTACACATGAAAATTAGCTTGGTAATATTTTTAGAAATGTTATACATGATGGTCTGAGTAGATCAAATAGAGGAGTCACTAAAAGATGACTTCTACTAATAGAGCAAAGGCCAAAAATATATCAAAAACTTCAAAGCAAATTTTGGGGGCCTAAACAAAGGAATTAGGCCTAAAAAAATGGAATAAAAATCCCCTTCAAGGGAAATGGTGATGCCTTCTTCTCTCCTTGTTTGTCTTGTCAAGATCTTTCCAATGGTACCTCTTCCATGTTTTTTTGAGCTTCATACATAAAGATTTTCTTTGGTCAAACTTGTTTAAGCAACCAAATAGGACAAGGGTCAACATGTCATCAAGGCATGCATCTAATCTAAGGGTATAGCTTATTGACATATCACCAATCCATGTGTCTAATCTAAAGCTTCCTTGGAGGAGATCCTCTTGGCTATATAGTACGGACAAGGTGCTTAGGAGTATAGAGTTTTTTGAGAGTTCCAATCTTGTATGCTTTTGTCTTTGGACTATTACAAGTGGCCATAACAAACTAATATGGATACAAAAAAGAAGAAAAAAATAATCTAGTTGAAGGCAAATGGAATGGGAGACTAGATGGAGAAAGATATCTCTAATAGCAGTGGAGCAAACATCAGGTGTCTCCTTTAACAAAGGAAGGAGATGAGATGCACTCAATTGGTAGGCTGCTCCAAGAGGCACAAGTCCCAAAACAATATGTTGACAAAAAGCAAAGAGAAGAGGAAAACCTAAATCTAGAGTGTCTAGAGAAAGACATCAAGTAGGTACTCAAAGACTAATCTTGATAGCCTACCCATTGAGAAATGTGGAGAATAAAGTAAGCATGAGCAAAGATGGTCTTCATAAGATGAAGCTCCTCATTTGGCTGACAATCATGAAGAAAAGAAAGGAGCTTTTCTTTTGCCAATGCATGGAGTGATTTTAACATAAATAAAGTATCTAAAGACAATGGTGTTTGCCACGAGGGAGCTAATGCTTGGGTTGAACATTTGTACTCCCTAACTTGGCCTAATATCAAGGAGTGATGGAGGCAATGCTGCTCTGGAGGAGGAGCATGAGACTATGGGGGCTTTGCTATCCTCCTAGTTGTTGCTTGTGCTTGTATGGTATAGTCATCTTGAGGTGTTGACCAATCTTCTCTCTAAAACCTATGAATCCTAGAGGCATCCTCACATTGACTTAATACACTCCCATATGCTAATAGGATCAAAGTCCACTATGGATAGAGTGCTAATAAGTTCCATTTAGATACATCTCTCCCATGGACATCAGCTAAAATGGCTTGCAATAAGATGGAAAGCATGGAGTCCACTAGTTGTCATAGTGGCACAAGAATCCTAATATACATGCAAGATGTAGGTAGACTTGGTAGGAATGCTTGGATAGGATCTAGGGAGTGTAACCAATAGTAATAGTTTGGTGGAGCTTGAAGAATGAGTATTGGTGCACAAAGGGAGTATGATGGAGGAGGTGGAATGGCAGCCTCTGCCCTAATCCGTAAGCATATGGCATGTTTATGGTGTTATGCTACACTAATGCCTAACCATGGGCAATTTGGGCATGACTACATAGGTCTTTGATGTGGTGGTAAATAAGAGCATGCTAAGGGCATCACAAAAAAGGGGAGAGGGTCAAAAAAATGGAAGGATGGATTGACACTACGATGGTGGTAAGTTTGTAGAGCTAGGGGAAGGCATCTGACCCTATAGTGACTATGCATCTATAGAGTTAGGGGAACCATGGTAGGAGGAGGAGGCTCTGGTGTGAGGTCCTCCATCGGAGAATCAACTAAGGTGAGTTCTCATCTCATCATGTAGTGTAAGGGTGTGGAGGAAAAACCATTGAGAACTTGCGCCATAGTAGGAATGTGCTAAAGGAGTTGGCATGGGAGCTTACTTCCTAATTGCTTATAGAAGGTATGGGATGCTAGATGAAGAGCCTCATCTATGGTAGTCCTTCTAGCTACCCATACGCAAGAGTGAAGTGGAAGCATCATAGAGTGGTCTAAGGGGGAGACACCCAAAACCAAGAGGATAAAAAATACCAAATAGCTAAAGCACAAACATGTGGCACCACATAAAAAATTATGACCTACAAACACCACAAGAATAGATGGAAAAAATAGAATTACCAAAAAGGAGAAAGTACAATAGATAATACATATGAGAGATGCAAAGAGTGTACATCTGCAAGGTTTCTCCTCAACCTCCAAATGTGCTTCTCTTGACATGTCCAATGTCCTGCATGACCATGCATGGCTTTCCTTCTCATTCACCTCTTCTCAAATGCCTATCAAATTGGGTTCAACATTGGGCTTAGAATCTACTCCAAGACCTATCTCTCTCCGTAGGTACAAGTGCCATTTGAATCTAGTGGTGATTCAAATGGCACATGCACCTATAACTATGAAGTCCAAATGATAGATGAAGATTATAAGGAATCAATCTTTGATTCTAGACTCATTTTCAAATCTAGACTCCCTATCAATTTTGGATTCAGTGAAGGACTATTTCATGGCCGTATCAACATAGAGCAAAGAGAGTGCAAAATGCTTTGCAATAACTGCAAAAACATGGGAAGATACCAAAAATTTGTCAAAGTGTCACCAATGTTCACCCAAAACAAGAAGTACCTCATGTACCTCACATTGGGCACACAAGCAAAGACATGCATTACCTCAATCAAACACTTGAAGTAAACTTGTCTAGGTTAAGAGCAATTCTTGCTTGTGTTGTTTCACCAATAGGATTTATGTATTGAGTCCAAGCTGCTTGTACTCATACCATAAAGTGGATTACATTAGCTATGTGCTCAAGTGCAGATGAAATACTCTCAATGAATAAATAGCCCTTGTTTGTATATGTTTGGATATGAAGATTGGTCATTTACAGTAGGGGAACGAGTGAAGGATTTCACTTTTGGATGTAGAGTAGAAGAACTTAGAGACTTAATTGGAGTATATGACCTTGTGGGATTGGGAAGTACAATCAGCTCTAATCAACTCGTAGGTAAATCAAGTCTAATTCTGTGTACTCTAAATGTTGTAGAGTGAAGGATTTCACTATTGGATGTAGAAGAGAAAACGTGTAGACTTCTCTCAATTGGATGACCTCGTGGGGTTGTGAAGTCAAATCACCTCTAATCAACTTGTAGTCAAATCAGCTTCAGTGATTCATTTTTCAATTTAAACAAAGCAATTGTTGAATTTCTAAGACTTTTTTAGGTGCTAGAAACCAATCAACCCACGTTGATTTCCATAGAAATCAAAGCAAATTACTTTTTTCTCAATTGAAATCCAATCAAAGCACTTCTCCATCATGGCTCGCAACCATAGCTATTAGCTCGTTTCCATGTTCCAGGTAGGCCCATACCAGACCGGGGAGCAGAAATCCACTTGAGTCACTTCTCCACCGTCTTCAGCCGTGGTCAAATTAACTCTAAGGCAATATATTATACTTTAATTTTTTAGATTTTCACTTGTTGGTGCTTCGCTCTCATAGCTAACAAATCAGTCCATGAAATTCAAAGTCTCTTTTAGGTGCTAAAATCCGCTCATCTACTATAGAAATCACACCTACATCAAGGCTCAGCTGCCATAGCCCACAGCCCAGTCGCTCACCCAGCCCAATAATTTGATTTAAGTGAGTCTTTTCTTCATGTGATTTGCTCGCCTATATAATGCTTTTAGGTGAACTGATTAAGGAGCATTCTTAAAGGGGGGAGAAGAAATATGTAGTTTTCAAGATGAAAGTTCTATTTACTGGATTTGACTTTAACTCTTACACTAGTACTTAATTCAATCTCCATTTACCATGCTGCCCAGTCTATTCACTCACAAGTAATATGTGGTGTGCTTCAATCATTCACTCTCCTATGTTAACAATTCGCTCCTCATAGAGGGAGTCAATCCCCACTTCCATATGTGATAGACTAAAGTTAATTTACTATTTACAGAAATATTATATTATGTTATCATCGGTGGAAATAACTGAATGGGAGATGAGGGAATTAACTCGGCAGTTCAATTTCGTATGTAATTCGTCTAAATTTTGAGCAGTTTAATTTGACTATATTCTCTCGTACACAAACGACAAATATATAAGCTACAAATAAAATTGATGATAACCACGAAAATGGAATTTCTTAGTTGCAAGGGGATTAGTTGTAATATTAAGGTTAGAATAATCACTCTCTTACATTCTCCATGGTTTTTAAGAAGAAGTTTCATTAAACTTTAAAGAGAAATATTAGTGATGATATAAATCTCATGTGCAATGTAATAAATATAAAATAAACTAGTTTATGGCTTATAAAATAATAATTTAAACTTTGGAGGACGGTGTGCTTGTTTTTAAATATAATTTTCACCAATTCAATGACCACCAATTTAAATTATATAGTAAAAACCAAAACAGTGACTAGCATATAAATTCAAATTTAGTAATATATATCTCTATATATTCATCATATAGGGCTAGCCCAAGGGCTTGTGGAATACCTGATGAAATTTCCGGTAATATCTGAAGAGTCTAAATATGATTTATACCACTTATAGCAAATTTCTCATATAGACTCTATTGGGGCTTCGCCCCATTTTACCTGTTTTGTCTCTCCTTTGTTCGGCTTGATGGGGTCTTCTCATCCTTCGTTTTTTCTACGCGGTCGCCTTCCTCGCTTATATCATACAGGAGATTAATAATTTTATTTATCAACTTGATTATCATTGCACAAATTATCCTACACTGATTGAGAGATAGAAGATGGTAATTCGTTTAGTGGAATTGATTTGGAATGCAACTAAACTATACTTGTGCAAGAAACTTTTTTACCAGAATTAATAGTCAAGTGTTAAAATTGGCATCATAAGACAAAATAGAGCTAAAATTCTTACGTATTGAATAACGACTTGTAAATATCTATTGTATGTGAAATTAAACGTAGAATCAGGTATTCTTTGCATATTGCTAAAATTAAAAATTTTGCATCTCTTCTGCATTTTGGAATGTGCCAAGCACCTCATCTATACTTTTAAAGTACTTTCGAGAAAGAAATCGGAAACGAGGCACTTTTGAAGTGTGATTACATATAAAAGAATTACCGAGGTTATGAGGTATATGACTTTCATCGATCCTGTTTCTGTCAGTTGAATTGCAGTCTTCAGCTTTTCTTTTCTATCAACTGAGTCTCAGATTATAGACCGGACCTATATTCATATCTGTCAACTACCTTGCTCAATATTTTCAAGCTTCCAGTACTGTGTTCAAGCCTTTTCTCAATGTCATTAACATTCCGAAAAAGGTTACGCAGACCTTTAGTCCGCCTTAAAAGGATCTTACCTCGATTGGATCTCCACGCACATGGTCCAGAAGATGGTAAATCTGCATTAAGGAACCAGCAACCTTCGATCTTCGAAAGTTCGCCGAATGGAACGTCGGATAGATGGCTCCAATTGCAAGGTTGGTATCTACACGTTACCAAAAGTTGGAAGAACAAGCATAGCATATATCGCAAAACCGGGTCATGTCGATCCTGGCGTACATCGACTCCAGACACGCATGGCACATTCTTAAGACAGCAGGTAGGGCAATACGTACTCGTTTCAATCCCCCTTGAGAGAAATAGAAGCGCCCAACAAGAGAACCATGGGTCAAGTACGCACGGGCAGCTAATTCCCACACAAGAACCACACTCTAGATTCACAGAAACGTCACTCGTATCTTGACCCATAGCTGAACAACCTCCTTGATGACCTAGACCTGAAACTGCCTCACGAGCGACGTACTCGGATACCCAAGACGAAAGCAATTTTGTATTGGGAACTACCTCTCCAGCCCCCGACAATGATCGCTCATCGAGTCTCCAGTCCCATCCTACTCAAATTGTAAAACTGCATCTGAAGTTAAATCGCACTCTTACTTCGATCACATCAGTATGTGCAGTGCCATGTACCTTTGCCATACAATCTGTCACTTCGAGGTTATTGAATGTTCGTTGAAATGAGGGGTAATCTTTGAATATCTCCTGGCAGACAGGTTTTGAGCTGGTGCTAGCAGACACTCTCAAACACAGCCGAAAGCATATCTAACACCACGGTAGGAAATTAATCTGAGCGTAAAATTGACAAAATTGTCTGCTTAATTGTTTCCTTCGCTGTAATCCTTAAGTAAAGTTCACAAAAGCTGCAGTCAAATCTTTACGTTGATCGATTCCTCTCTCAGGAAAGGAGGATGGCTTTTACCCAACTCATTAAAAACTCTTTTACATGATCCCGCGACGATGTACGTAGATAAATTAAACAACGGTACTGCTAGAGATCAGGTCAAGCTTGACTCTGTGCATGCAATCCACCTCTCCATCCTTCTCCGTTACTTTTCAGAATCTGTGATCATCTGGATGACTGCGTGTGAACGTGGCATTGACATAGATAATAGGTGTGAGCCGATTAACGTGGATTACATACATGCAGCCAGTCATCGGCCACGTAGGAGAAAGATTGACATGTCAAAGAGCTATGCCATAACCATTAATCAAACGACACGCTCGTTACATGGCCATAGAGTTTCCGTGCGGTATCTTCACCGCAAAATCCTCGGTCACGAAATACGTCTCATATTCCACGCGCGGATTGTCTGAAGTACTTGTCAGATGCGATCGTTCTGTTTATCCGGTCGTCGCGCGGTTCTTATGCAACTGCGCGGTTCACTTATCTTACGTCGGTATAAAATCCGGTCGGTGTACCAACTCGACGCTACGGTGGTTTCTGCTTGCGTTGTTCGTCCCCTGAAATACGAATCCGAGGTCCGTGGTACTTCAAGTACGTATGATGTTGAAGTGAGACGCAAGACAGACGTACAATTTTCCAACCGTTCAGATAAGAATCAAACGATTTCGAAGCTAAGTAGGTTTTGGTAGAAAAGAGTAGGCATACCGGTGCAACAGCCAGACAAAGAACATGGTAGGGTTCGGTACCATGTACTTGGAGAAAAGAACAAAGGACATGGTTTAGAGCAATAAGCGAAGGATTACAGGATCTGACGCCTATCATGGAATGCGTCACAACTGGTGTCATCGAGGTAGAGTAGGTCCAACCAACACGTGGCATCCACGAGCTTTGTGAGAGCGAGAGGAAGAAGGTTCTTGATTGTCTAGGAGAGGAAGCCTTGTGCGCTGCGCTGCTGCTGCGATCTCCTGCTCTCGTTTGCTTTGCGTCATAAAGCTCAATCTGTAGACGAGGATTGACGAGTTCGGTGGCGCAGGGTGGGACCCGATTCCCGAGCAGTTGCTGGAGGGGGAGGGTCGTTTGGTTCTTGTTTAGTTCAGGCCGTTTGGATCGATCTTCAATGGAAGCGGATGGTATGGAATGAGGCGCGCGCCTGCAGAATCTGGGGAATATTTGAGCGCTCAATTATCATTCTGCGGTTGGATGGAGGTGGGAGAGATCCGTTCGACACTTGGCTCAATTCGATGGTAAATGGTCGATGGTCTTGAACGAGGACGGTTGCAAGAGTCGCAGCGGAAGTAAGCGAAGGAAAATAGGCGCGGGGGGAAACACCACAGGGACTGAATCAGGGTTATTGGACGGATGGAGAGTCTTTGATTGCAAAGGGTTTTCTGTGGAGTGATGCACAGCGGAGGATTGGTGTTGATTGACGGGCATAGAGTTCGATGAACGAAGCATCGTTCTGTTCGTGCGCTGATCCCCGTCCAGGGTTTTGAACTTGACAGGTACGGGAACACGATCTGCTCGTTTACGTCCAATCTTTTGGTTTTGTTGACAGACATACTCCTTTCTCGATGACTTAAGGCTTCTTGAGCCTCGTAGATGTTAGATTTCAGAGTGAGGCTGTAGGAAGATCTTTGCGACTCTTGAAGAAGAACAGGCATGCAACGAAGGCCTCTGCGTTATCAGTTAGTTTGCCTCCCTTTGCCCTAGCAAGACCACATTTTGTAGGCTCCTGTGCTTATGAGACACCTTTGTTGTCACATGGTTTTATTATATTATAGTGTCGGACAGTGGAGAAGGCGGCGATGAAGCCTAGTGAATTGCATGCGTCCCCGCTGTCTCTGTGGATAGTAGTTGGACCTATCTACTCAGAGCATAGCTGTAATTTGATCCACGAAAGGGATATAGAATCTGCTACACATTCTTGGCGAACACGATGCCTTACAGCAGGTTCAGCGGGTCACCTGCTGAAGGGCGGGCAAGTATAAGGTTAATGCGCAGTCGAGGTACTCTGTTGGTAGATATCATCTCTACTACCTGACAACCCAGACATAGAAATCAGTCATGTCAGTGCTGCGATCATCATGCCGACCAATATTGCCTTGAACAAAAGAGTTTAGACAGCAGAAGTGGGTGCGCACTAAACCTTTGGTGACGCTCTTCGGTAAGCACTTGACGGGCATGCCCAGTTCGTCCGGTGAAGGAAGGAGTTGTGGTGTTGCGGGTCATAAACCTGTTACCCCGCTTGTGGCTAGATTTTCTTGTCTCGACCGATGTCATATTTTGACAGCTTTATAAGCTCGGGCCAGGTTGTAGTTTCTTCTTCGGGAGTAGGGATACTCTTGAACAGTGGCGAGTGTACCTTACTCTCGGCCTGGGAGACTCTAGCTTGTGGCTGATGAGCTGAGAGTCCTTTCATGGTTTTGCAGAGCTTAGGTTGGCAATTTTCCGAGCCCAAACATAACAAATCCGCTACTAGAAGTCTAACAGAAGCATTGGGTGTGGCGCAGAACGAAATGGGTGGCTGACAGCTTGTTCTCAAATTCGTCGACATGGTAAAGGAAGAAAAATGGAGCGCAAGACCTTGAGAAACAAGAGACGAGGTTCGTTAGGTTTGCCCATCCCGAGGTGCCTCCTTTTCGGTCTTTCTGGTAGTTACCGTTACAGGGAGCTCTTCCACCGAATTCTTCTTTTCCAATCTTGTGACGTATAATTATCTCATTTGTAGCATTTTGTGTGCAGTCTACTTGAGATCTCTAGCTCTTTGCTTTAATTTCTCACACGTAGTCTTTCTTTCCTATGCCTTTCATGTATTAGCTTTCAAAACCGGTGATGAGGGAGGGAAATTCTCAGAAATTGTTCAATTCAGCTTCAAGGACTTCTTTTTAGTGTTGGCAGTTAAACTGCGGGCTCACAGTTTTATGCTCCCTGACGATCAGTTTTCATCTTTGTACATAGGTTATCTCAACAACTCTGAGAAGTAGCAACCGTTTTTGTTACTTGTCTGAATCAGCAAAGAACAGTTCAAACTCACGATCATATAAAATGTCTGGGAGCTCGACTGGTTATTATGGCGGCTACCCTCAGTATAACCGGGTGGCAGGGTCTCCGCGGGGTACTCAAACTGGGAAGTCCTTCTTATCAACATGTCCTCCAACGCGTCTCCTCTTGATAGCAGTATCTCTGCTAACTTTGGGGGGTATCGGCTATTTGGTTTGGCCAGCTCAACCTGACATAAATGTGCGACGTCTCAGGCTTGATGGAATCAGTATTCAGTATGATGATTCAGATAAAAGGTCGGTGCTACCTGCAATACATCTCGACGTCAACCTGAAATTGGACCTATTGATCACCAATCGGAATTTCTTTGGGGCTAATTACGACAAAGTCGTTGCTCATATAAACTACAGGGGAGATGAAATAGGGCAAGTGGAATCAACAGGCGGAAAAGTTCCAGCAAGAAGCGCTGTGAGAGCAGTTGCTGCTCTAGATCTGCAGGGAAAAGAGCTTTTCCAGCACGTTCCAGAACTTCTAGTTGATGTCGCGAATAGGGAGCTACCGTTGAATGTGATTACAGTGTTCTCTGGAGCTGTGGAGATTCTGTTCTTCGACAAGCATGAAGAGGTAGGAGATTTTATATCATTTTCTTACCAAATTGTAGGCGGCTACATATAAGGGAGTAACCATATCGGGGTGAGTTTGCTAATCTTAGACGCAAAAGTAGTAGACAGTGGGTGGAAGTGGAAGACCTTTTCACACCTATTGCTCACACCTATTGTGTGCAGGTGAAAGTGTCCTGCGAGATGTTGATTGATCCCAAGGACAAGGTGGTACTTAGTCAAGAGTGTACCCTGGCATAAGACGTTGCACCTTGGACTTGTTTCCTTACAGTTGTGCCTGCCCGCCATACGACAGGCAAGTCCTCTCTCGTAGACATGAACGGCAATAGAAGGCTGAACACCTAATTTGTCCGATGAATGCACCCCTTGTTGCTATAGGCATTTCATGTCATGTGTTCCGACTTTGGTGTATAGTTTTGATATGCTTCATGATCCTATGAGGACCTGTTGGATTAATCAATGTTTGCTTTTATCGTGTTTGCAGTGCGCAGGTGAAGTTTAAACATCCGTGGAGTATATAAGGGACGTGTGCCCAGGTTTAAAGGTTTAGTTGTGCTGAGTATTTTGCACGTTGTAAAGAATTTTTGAGCTTATGATCTCACTAGTCGATCAGCGCCCATGAGTGTGCCCAAATATTGCAGTGGCTGTGGTTTAGAACATTATTTTTGAGCAAGCAGGACTCTTACCCGCCTCCTTCTGGCTGTCAATTCACCTTTGCATAGTTTGTGTAAATAGAGAATGATAAATTGTGAGCGAAGCGTTTTGAGACTTATAGAGGCTTGAATAGGAGTGAAGAGCTGCAGCGTTAGCGGAATACCCAGAGCATAGATGTGAAGGGGGAAAGGACATATGTAACAACAGATCTGGAGGATAACTCTGTAGATGCGTAGGTAGAAGTAAATATTCGAAAGCTTAATATTTTTAGGTTAGAAGTATGTGAAGGCTCCCAATTGGGAAGGGGAGTTTTTATATTGATGTAGGCGAACCTAAAACTCTCATCAAATTTTTGAGCGATGACATTGGATGATGGATGGACCTTTGCAGGCAATCAGTCAATAAAGGCTGCGAACTGTTGCCAGAGATGATTTGATTTCCCCCTTACTGTCTCAGCAGTGATCATCTTCTGCAGACCTGCTCCTGTTCAATGTCAGCGATATGTGGATGGAAGGAAGTTGAACTTTCTTTTGCCATACATGTATAGAGACGACTGACACTTCGGATCTTTTAGGATATATCGGTTCTCTGGGAATTCATCTTTTTCTGCCTGAATATAGAATATGAATATGTATTGAAGCAAAGGCGGATGAGTACTACAGAGGGGGTGAATGGCATAAATAAATGACGTACCACGTTTATCTGCAAAAGATGGGCCCTCTTTTGAAAACAAGAAAATGCGACCGCGTAGGATATCAATGACTTACTCTACACTAAAATACACATCACTGAGGCTTAGGCAGATAAGCGCTAATTTTGCCTTTAACTTGATCACAAAGTTTCAATTTTATCGCACCTATTTCTTTCAATTTTAGAGTAGAAGATAGAAGAGTGTTTCAAATGGAAAATTTACGGGTTTCTTGACAGAAACCTAGAAAATGTGTAAATCCTTTCGGGTACCCTTAACAGAAGTGGTTTCAAATATAACTCGTGTTAAAATTTGACAGGCGATATTATATATTGTTATGTGAAATTTCCTGTCTACCTTTCGCTCGTGGATTGTACGGAGTTACCAGTAACTCGAATTGTTTTACATATTTAGATGGAATATCCCTAAATTTGATAGTTTATATCATTTATCATTGTGTAAAACTTTTTTCTACCTTTCCATATAGGTAATCCCGGAAAACTTTACGTGTCAAGGAAGAGGGGACCCATATATTATACATGATTATAGATAATGCCTGTAACTTTCTAGTACTTACGCCGTGTAATTTCTGTAGGGTTTATAACCCGTAGGAAAGATAACCCGTAAATTGATAGCGCTCCCGATATTGCCTATCTAATTTTCTAAAATTTTATTACTTATATGGTGCAACTTTTCGAGAATTTATATATTTCAACAAGTTTCGAAAAAAATAATTTGTGAATCTATAAACCCTTTGTATCTATCATACAAGTGTAATAATCATCTGTGAAAGTAACAATATTCGTTCACACTTGATGGATAAGTGATTCTAATAGATTCAACTTGAACCTAGACCCAAGTAGATGCACATCAATGAGGATGTTAGTAAATGTGTGAGTGCGAATACATTCACTAAGGTCCGCACATATCTTCTTGGAGTCTAAGGATACAAAGTCAATGAACAGGAAGAAAGTCAATGAACAGGAAGGGTGATGTGTATACAAGGCCTGGCAATAAGTGGAAAGCGTAAGTGCTTGAATCCACTATTGTGATAAGTCTCAACAAAAGAGGATGCACGTCATGTAAGATCACACTCTGATATATGCTATTGGTTTTATGGTGTAATGTTTTGAGGATATGATAACCACCAAGAGAAACCAAGAGAACAAACACAAAGCTTCAGCACTCAATACTCTTATGCCCCCAAAGGAGCACCTTGTCTTTATTATATAACAAGGAGTATCCCCTCAAAGGAGTATCCCCTCAAAGGGAACTTCATCTTTGGATCAAATACATGGATTAGTGACCTGTAAGCAAACTACACCTTTAGATTAGTTGCATGGATGTGTGACTTGCCAATCTTTGTCCTATCTGGTTGGTCAAACAAGTTTGACCGGAGGCAATCTTCCTATAGAAAGCTCAAAACAATATGAGAGAGGTACCGTTGGAAAGCTATTGACAAGACAAACATTGGGGAGGAAAGGAGGGGAGGGGAGGGGGAGGAAGCAGCATCTTTATCCTTAGGGGAGAGGAATCTTTCCATTTTCAAGGCCTAATTCATTTGTTTAATCCTCCAAAATTGGCTCTTAAGTTTTTAAGGTATTCTTGACCTTGGCCCTATTTGTGGAAGTAATCTTTTGATGAGACCTCTATCTGATCTACTTAGACCATCATAAATAATATTCTTCCAAATATTACCAAGCCAATTTCCACCTCTAGATAATATGTCTAGCTAATGGTATTACATATGGCCTCCTATTTCATATGTCCGGATCCATTCATAACTATGGGAAGAGCTATCTGTTGCCTACACCACTCACCTATGAGATCATGTATATCCTTAATATAGTGGAGAAAGTATAGCCAATAATATTATCAAATATCCACAAATATGGCAACAATGCCTTTGTAAGCGTGAAGTCCATGCTGAATTTGAGGCCTTAGGAAGGTAACACCAAGTAAGAATGGAATAGACCACTTGGGTATTGCCCAAACGGGATAAGAGGTGAGCATGGGCTATGGCCTGTATAACATAACATAGCCTTGCCAATGGATCCTCCTACCATGTGCCCTCAATTTACATCAACTATGAGAACTCTCTTGTAGCGGTACAATGGCTATACAATAAAGATATCTTCATATCATAAAAACTACAAATAGGAGAGTATTTGATCAAGGAGAGTATTTGATCTCTAGTTGATCAAAGAGCAATGAACAATGCTGGATAAGAGATAGTATTGAAGACATTACAGATATCAACTTTGACTACTATCCAATCTAGATGAATGTCCAAGGATGCTTAAATACCCACAATAACCATCTTGCATTACTTAGCCACAACAAACAGATAAGGAGACAAGAAGGAAGAAAAAGATTGTCATAACTATAAGCAAATAGTGTAAGAGACCAATTGCAAAACAACATCCCCAAGGGCAATGGGGTGCACACTTGAGGTCTCCTTTACAAGAGAAAAAAAATAGACAAGATGCTCCAAGGAGCACATGATCTAAAGCAATGCATTAACAAAAAACAAAGAAAAGAAGACCCAAATTTAGAGCATCTAGGGAGAGGCAATCCTATAAGTGCCCAAAATCTAGGCATTATGGCACACATGCTAAAACATGGATATTGGAGTAGAGCATGATCAAAGTAGGACTCTATCAACTATAACTCCTTATTTGGCGTATAATCATGGAGAAAAAAAGGAAGGTCTTCCATGGTGGGTGGATGTAGACGTGCAAATCTAATAAAGTTGCAAAGGAGAAGAGTGCTAGTTGGGAGGGCGGGCTAGTTGAGAGCACCTAGGCTACCTACTTTTACTTTCCTACCTAACTATAATACCAAGAGCTAACCATATGATCTAGATGTGAAATTTGGTTTGGTAACATCTAGAATGATGTTATACATGATGGTCAAAATAGATCAGATAGAAGTATCACCAAAAGGGTACTTCTACTAATAGAGCAAAAACCAAAATAGACCTGAGAACCTTAGAACCAATAGCTAGACATATGATTTAAAGGTGAGAATTAGTTTGGTAACATCTAGGAGGATGTTACAGATGATGGACTAAACATATCAGAAAGAGGTATCACCAAAAGGGGACTTCTACTAATAGAGTAAGAACCAAAATATGCCTGAAATCTTTGAAGGCAATTTTGGAGACCTAAACAGATGAATTAGGCCTTGAAAATGTGTAGATTCCCCCCTCCCCCCTCCCAATAGAGGAAAGACTGGCCTTCCTTCCCCCAAGTTTGTCTCGTCAAGAGCTTTCCAATGGTACCTTATGTGATTCTGAGACTCCTACAAGAAGATTCCCTAAAAGATTCCCTCTGGTCAAAGCTTGTTTGACCAACCAGATAGGACCTAGACCGACATGTCACCCATCCAAGTAAGTAATCCAAGGGTGGAGCTTGCTGACATGTCACCTATCTGTGTGCCTAATCATATGGTGGAGCTTCCTTGGAGGAGATCCTTTTTGTCTATATAATAAAGAGAAGGTGCTCCTTTGGAGCACCAAATGTTGAGTGTGTAATTTGTGTTTCTCTCTCTTCTCTTCTCCTTGGAGTATTACACTAACTTAACATCAAAGAGTGATAGAAGTGATAATGCTTTAGAGGTGGGGTTATGTTGGGTTGTGGAGACTTTGCAATCCATCTAGCTATGACTTGGGCCCTAATGATGTACTCCTTGTGGAGAGTTATCCAATCTCTTTTTAAGAACCTATGAATCCTAGAAGCAATCTCTTGATGTCCTTAAGCCCCTCTATGGGTTGGAAGGAGTAACGTCCATTGGGGAATAAGAGCCAATAATGTCTAAGTGGAGACATCTCTCCCATGATCATCAAACAATATAGCCCATAGTAGGAGGGAGAGTGTGGATCCAATGAGAGTACATAAAGACATGGGGATCTTGGTATACATTTTGGTTGTGGTAAACTTGGTAGGAATGCTTGGATAGGGTCCAATGCTTGGATAGGGCCCAAGAACATGAGTTGGGAAGAGCCTATACAGATACTACCGGAATGTAGATGGAATCTAAGGGTAGGAATAGAAATAGGCGCCAGCCGCATACACAAACAACAAGATCTCTCTTTGTGTTGGGCTAGGCCAATCCCTACCTATGAACAATTTGGACAAGATTGTGTAGAATATTGATGGTGCAAGACGTAAGGATGTGTTGAGGGCCTAGGTGGAGTAGAATGATCTTGTGGAGATAACAATCCGATAGGAGTGGAAGGAAACTCCAAGGTGGGAGGAAGGAATAGAGTGTCCATGACATGATGATAAATGTAAGAGAGACAAATGGTAGAGCATCTGCCATTGGGAAGTTTCTCCCTATAGGGCATTCCATTGGTATAGGAGTAATACTCCTGCTCACAAATATGGGATGTGGGATGCTAGATGAAGAGTGATGCCTAAAGTAGTTCATCTATGACTTTGTGCCAAGGAATAAAATAGAGGTATCAAGAGACAAGCTATTGAAAGAGAATATACCTCAAAGAATACAAAGAAAATACCATGACAAAAATTCAAGACATAGTAGCCAAATACTATGTATCCAAATGCAAAAGAGATAAACAAGAAAAGGATAAAAAGAATTAGCACAAGAAGTAGAGAAGGGAAGTGAGAAAGGCCTATATGCAACCATTGGAGATATCTCTCTACCTTGAATGTTTGGTCTACTTATAGATCCAATCATTACTTTGTGCTAGTAGTGCCCAGCTCCCAATTTTAACTAGTTGGAAAAAAATATGCAAAGGTAGGTCCCATAATTGGCTCCTCAAGCTACTCCAAGTTGCACTATTGTCTCATAGATGATCTTCTAGTTGGCGGGCCCTCAAATTGACCTTTGAATTTGCCTAAAAAATCCCTTACTAGCTAGTAGTGGTGTTGTAATGTCATCCAAGAAATCCACTATCCATTGATGAAGTCTACATAGGTGGAATCTACAATAGGCTCCTAAAGTTGTTTAATAAAACACCTTGATGAAAGCTACATAGATGAGTCCTACAATGGGCTCTTAAAATTTCTCAAAAAACCCGTGATATTGCTCCTAAATCCCTGATTCTACCTGCACCTCTTATGTTGGTTTGTTGTACTATATTGTTAGATTTCATGAGCACCTCTTCTAGGTTATTTCACTAATAATGCATTAAGTCTTCTAGCTCCAAGGATTGATTGTACTTGTTTAAAGGGATTGAGATAGTTCTACAAACAACATCAAAGGAATATTTGTAATTTGAGAACCATGTAAGTAGCCTAAAAATTCTATATCCTTAAGTAGGTCCCTTGTGTCAAGCATGTTGGACTTAACCCAAGTTGATGGAACTTCTATATTTGTGCTCCACTTCAAAACTAAAAGTACTATTGGTAAAGATATAGTTTACTAACCACCTCCAAAGGCTCTAGAACCTTCTATAAGCTTGATCAATGTCTAATCTCTTATCTTGAGCAAGTCTCTTCCCAAAGTTTCCACTTGTGAAGAAGTATGGCACCAATTGACCCACAATTGTGAAAGTCTTGATTGCTAGTATACTTGTTTAAATTTTTTTGCTCCCAAGTGGAATACTAACTACTTGCTAGCTTAGGCTTAATCACTTTGCTCAATTGTGCTTAAACTTAATCACTCTGCTCAATTGTAATCACTCATACACTCAAGGGTTCAAATTTAGAAATAAGGAATCTTTACAACTCCCTTCCATATAAATTTTTATGAGAACCCGTGAAGATTTTTTAAGGATCCTATAGATAAAGGGAAATTAAAATTGAATATTTCCCATAAAAATCACGTGAAGGTTTCTTTGTATTATGGGTCTTTTCAAATCTAATGTGCATGTGCTTAACTATGAGTTATAGGGAAAGTAATAATACTGAAGACCATGCAAATTGTGCTACATGGCAATTGTGTTTTGCAGATTATAACACATGGCATCTAACATTTGAATACACACACTTCAAAATAAAGGAAGACTTATGCCAAAACCAATGCTCTCCCATAAACCAAACTCCTCTCCCAAATATCCTCCCTTCTCTTTTACATGAAGGAATTTTATGTGTTGTTATCAAGAGATTGTGAATTTAGTAAGGGAATTATCTGCATGGCAATCAAGCTTGGTTTTTAGTATGTGTCCTTGTTGTGAGATTGATTTCTTTTGGTTGAGTTTCAAGGTTCCTTGCATAGATGTGTATGGCTACTTGCTAAAGAAGGTGCAATATCACCCAAACGTGGAGTACTTCTTTCCTATTCTCTCTCCAATAGAAATTTTATCTCCCATTATCATTCTTTCTACTCCCTTGGGATCTCAATTCAGCTCTAAGTGGTGGATTCCAAGAGCTCTTGAGCATGGTATCCTGAATCCTTTCATTAGTAATTTCATTGCCTTCATTGTGTTTGCCAATGGGTCTTGGATCGGGGTCAAGGAGTAAGGTAAATCAAAATTTGACAAGAGAAAAGATATGTTCATGATGGTTGCTCAACATTATGCACAAATTTTAGATTATCTTGATGATCCCAAACACTTCAATCAGATTCATGGGGCTTTTGCAAGCAAGTGGTATAGAAGAGCACTGCTTTTAGCATGATAGCCATATTTCTAGTGAAGTTTGGGAGAGGATTGCCATGTACCATGATTGGAGACCAATTGTGCACAAAATTATCTAAATATATGATAAAAAATTTACTAAAGACTTGAAAGATAAATGCATTGGAGAAGGTCTCATAAAAAAGGACTAGAAATGCAGATTAAAAACTATAGATGACAAGTCGAATTCTTTCTGTCCTTATTGCCATAGGGTAGAGCAAATATATCTCCACTTGCTCTTGTAAGTTTGGGGTTAGGAAATGAAGCAAATATGAGTGTTCTAATGGAGCAAAGTGAGGAATAATATCTTGTAAGCAAATCTAAGAAGAAGAGAAGAAATAGTTGGCAAATGACATCCTTAGTATCAATGAGACATTTCCTAGTGCCATTGAGTTTGTAGAGGATATGAAGCAAGTATTAGAAGAAGAGAGTCTACTTCTTGATGATTCTCAACCTCATGTGAAAGATACTACTATGGAGGAGTTTATCAAAGCAAGAGTAGAAGTACAAGAGTAGAAGGACTGAAACATGTATGCATCAACATAGAAGGAGTGAAAGATCAATGTCTTGAGAAAGAAAGGGTAATAAGGCTATGCATTTGCAAAGAAGGAATGACAATGCATGTGGTAGAGGATGAGAAGGAGAATCTACTATGTAGAAACATTGAGAAGCAAAAGGTTTAGATAGAGAATCAAGATGGAGGAATAAGGTAACTAAACCCTAAACTAAATTGGCATCCATTGCAACAACTTTTTTGTAAGATCTTGCTAACTAGACCTATAACACCCATTTGTGCATGTGTGTGATATTGTGCAATTTAGTTTGGCATTACTTGAGAGATATTATTTATATAGAGATAAAGGATGGCTCTACCTTAGTCATTATTAGCTAAAGTTAGTCATAGCTAAGATAAAGGGGATCTTACTTTAGAGGAAGTAGAAAAGATGAGCACCACTATTTTGGATTTTTGTATTGACTTGGTATTATTATTAGGTGTTTGGCTTTGAGAAAAAAGTTAAGAACTCTTAGGATACACAAACCTTTTTGTTTTGGATTCTTCTATAGTCCAAGGATAGCCTATGTAAGGAATCTTTGATTTAATGATTAGGTCAAGATAAGACCACATGCTTAGGAGAATATTCCCATAAGTATGGATATTCCTTTAGCTTTTTGATTTTATGTAATACCAAGAGCTAGCCATATGATCTGGATGTGAAATTTGGTTTGGTAACATCTAGAATGATGTTTTACATGATGGTCAAAATAGATCAGATAGAAGTATCACCAAAAGAGTACTTCTACTAATAGAGCAGAAACCAAAATAGACTTGAGAACCTTAGAGCCAATAGCTAGACATATGATTTAAAGATGAGAATTGGTTTGGTAACATCTGGAAGGATGTTACATATGATGGACTAAATAGATCAGAAAGAGGTATCACCAAAAAGGGACTTCTACGAATAGAGTAGGAACCAAAATATGCCTGAAATCTTTGAAGGCAATTTTGGAGGCATAAAATGTGCTGCTCCCCCCCCCCCCCCAAATAAAGGATAGGCTGGCCTTTCCTCTCCCCTTGTTTGTATCATCGAGAGCTTTCCAATGGTACCTAACTCACGTGATTCTAAGACTCCTATAGGAAGATACTTTGTATTCCAAGTGGAAGTCAAAGCATTAGTCACTAGTGTGGCATGGTCTACTACCCAAAAATCTATGGCAATGGTGACATTGCCTATGGGTAAACTAAGGTATCATGCTTACTACCTTGGGTGTACTCTTTCTTGTGGTGAGGTCCACCATAAGTCCAACAAGCAACACCACCACTCATTGATTACTGTTGATAAAAAAGATGAGGGTTAAGGGCCTATGCGCACTAGGCCCTCCACTTATTCCATGAGATTAAAGTGATCCACTCTATCCACTCTATCCAATATGAGGTGGTGCACTTTACAACATTCTAGAAGAAGTAATGACTATGTATAAGGTCTCCCTACCAAATCATAATGTCACTACTCTATCCTCTAGCATGTTAACCTCAATGCACTTTGCCAAACCAAAAACTACCACCAAAGTTAGTGAGGTAGCATATAATAACATAACATCACATAATCTACATTGTAGCTCCTTATCCAATATCCCATACCAAAATTGGACAACTTATGCCTCAATAACTCCTTGAGTGAAATTGATCAACCATCTCATGTGAGTGTATGCTCTCTTTAGCCTTCTATTGGAACTCATGAAACTTCTTCAGCTTGTTAGTCCAAAGTTCCTAGTAGTTCTACCTCAAGCATTTGAAAAGCTCTACTATGAGGTTAAACCCCAATATTGCATCACCTCTTGCAATGGTAACTAGAAAATGTAATAGCAAATGCAACTAGTGCATCTCCATTGGATAAAACAACACTACTAGAACTATAACTCATGGATAATAACAATTTACCTTTGGAAACAAAACTTGAAGTGATGGAGATGTAGTTGGAGACCAATATTTTCTACATAGCTCAATATCTTCCAAGCATACTCTCCTAAACTTATGATAGTCATCTATAAGTGGATCCTCCAAGTGCTAACACAATCTCTTTTATACATGAAGGGTGTAAACAAAGTTATTTTCTCCAAATCACACAACTATCAAACTCATGGATGAAATCATCCAACTCAATGGTACTCATTATATCAAGTAGTGCTTGAGGCCTTTGGAGTCCCTATAAATCTTATCCATGTCCCATAACAACAATGTGGATACACAATGTGCAGTCTAAGTGGAATAAGCTCTCATATCAAACTCCAAACCAAAATCAGTCTACTTTCTCACTAGGATCTAAGATATAAGCTAATACCAAGTGCCACTCCAAGTAAACCTATTATGTAGTATAGAAAAATCTCCTCTTGGATCTTTGGAGAACTCAATCGTGAATTGCACACCGAATCATAATTCTAATTACCAAGTACTACCACTAAGAACCACCAACAATTAGACATCACCAACTGATTCTACCTAAGTATGACAACTATACAAAAGGAAAAGGAAACCTCTAACCTACTATCACAACATGCACTCTCATGGTCTACATGTCAACAATTCTTGCTTCATCTAAGAGAAATATAGATATTCTAAGTAGTTATCACTCTAGCTTCACTACCAAGAGCATACTAGAGCACCACCACTCCAAAAATCAAGGCACCTCATCCAAACATGGTGAACAAATAGGAAATAAAGAATATAGAGTGTCTAATCAAAGGAAGTCCAAATGATAATCCCCATCTCACAAATCCAATTAAATTGACTCTGCCACCATTTGGCATTTGATATAATAGAAACGTTTATCTACTCCTACACTACCAAGATATCACCAAAAATGGGTTCAACTATCCTCTCCTAGCCAAAGCTACATAGGTATAGATATGAATCCACTAGTCTCTAGGACTACAAGTGAGTGTAGACCAATTGGCTAAGGCATCAATCTAGGAACCAAAGTTCAAACTCTAATTGTACACTATTGAAGAATGGGCTGATCTTGTCAAAAGACTCCAATAAAATCTTATAAACTAGCTAGCCTCATGCAATCAAGCTACTTTGTTTGTCCTTTTAGACATTTATAACCTCTTTAGCCTTATGCCTCTAAGCCTTAAATTGAAGCGTTTTTGCTACCTTGAGATCATTAGAACCTTCTCCAACTCAAGCCTAACTCACTTTGAGACCTCTAGAAGCCTCTCCAACTTGGGTTGACCTCCAAAACTCTCCCTACTTCAAGAATTCAAAAGAATGGTGTCCCAAATATAACCAATCAAACATCCACCAACTTTGGTAGATCTCTACTACATCCTTTGCCAAATGAAACAAAACCTCTAATTGGGTAGATGTGGACATCCAAATCCCTAATTGGAGGAGATGGTTTCTCTAGCCAACTCCAATGTTGCACTTGTGCCCAAAATTACAACATCCAACCTCCAATTTCACCTCCTTGCACTTAAATTGACTCTTGTATTGACGCAATTGATCACTTGCTTTCACAATTCTTTGGAATTTTGCATCATTTTTGCATATGGCTCAATAAATTACCAAATCAAATAACTTGATAGTGCTTCCATACACAATAGCTCAGACTATCAATAAATCCGTGAAATCAAGTAGCAGTCAATCAAAAATATCAACAATCACACCAAGCCTAAGGATATCACCAATGCACACTATCCTACATTCAATTTTCCTCTTCACTTCTTTTGTGGAATCAATTGATCAAAAATAAGATCTCAACACTCAATGTAAATTGCAAATTGGCCATAATCATCACATCATCTACCACATCCACATCCACTCTAGCTAAGAGAATTCAAGTGAAGCTAGCTGGCCTTTATCCACCATAGCCAAGAGCTTAAAGACTCAACATAGAAAAAGTGGGCTTTTTGGAGTGCATTTTGAGGTAGACTTCCTTTGGAGTGGCTATGAATCTAGCCCTAACGGCACATTTGATGGCCCATTTGACAATATGAATGGTACTTTAACGGTGGAATTGGTTGACTTAATACCACATCTAGCTACCACTAAGTAATCCCTTAGCAACTATTGATAACATGGTGATTGCCAAAATTATCACTCCAACATCCCATCAAACTAGCTTTTATATTGTAAATATCTTGACAATCTCTCTATATAGACTAGCATTTATTCACTTACCATAGACAATATACTATAAAACTATGAATCTCCTTGCTTCTTGAAAATTTTGATATAGACTAGTATTTAAGAGTTCTCTAAGACGTTCCATTTTATTGGATTTGGACTATTATTAGTTGAAGCTTAAATATTAAAACTCTACATGTTGCGGAAAACATTTCTCTCTATAAATTGAAGTTCAAATAGAATAGTAAACTAGAAAAATACAAAGCATATACTTGGTGGAGACAAGAGATACAGGTAAAGAATTGCCCCATCATCACTAGCCCATAATAGAATAAGATGACTAGTCCATACCAGAATAAGCTTTGTTGACAAAAGAAATATACTTGAAGGATGAACCCAATCATCTACAATACATAATAGAATATTGGATCTTTATGTATGGACAAACAACCACAATATCTACATTTGCAAGGTTATCAATATACTTTAATAAAAAATTTACACTTATTTTTACATTGGATATATATAGTAAGATATACACTAGCATCAAAATAGCTGCTATGTCTAATGGAATTTCAATGGACTAATAACATAGACTACCATTAGGCTAGCATTTGTAGACTATCTCTACAATCAAACCATCTTCGAAATAAATTACTATGTCTAAATATATAGGTTAACATTTATAACATATGACTACAAAACATCTTCCTTCAAGTGCACAAATTAGAAAAAAAAGAAACGAAAACCATAGTACTTACATCTTGATTACGTACCGAGCGGTGGTTGGACTTACCAAGACCTATTAGATATCATGAAGATAAGAATGATATTGTGATTTTCACTCACGGGAAGCACATACTATTTGAGGTGTCTATAGCTACCACACTACAAGTAGAGCATCTGTATACACCTCCATATAAGTAGCAACCATATTGTGTTATGGCTTTTGACGTCTTTGTACCTTAACAATTGAGATTTTTTAATATCTTTTTCATTATATTTATGATCTCTATCAAGAGATGGCTCTATGGTGATTTTGCAAGCTACCTGTCAAGTAGACAAGTAGCTCTATAGATATTTCCTATCACTCTAGAATCATATTTTAAATTGAAAGTCCCAATCAAGAATTCTTAAGTTCTTAACATTCATAATATTCTTAAGTTCGGATTCTCGTAAGTAAGCATTGATTATAGAAGTTCCCTCTATTTATTAAAATACTAGTATTATTATCAGATGTCATAATTTGTTAGGATTTTATATATATTTGCTTTTGGACTTGACCTTTTCTTAAAGGGAAGGACTACTCTTTTCTACTTAGCGCTTTTCTCATTGAATTTTCGTTCTTTTATCATGGCATTTTAAGTGCAAGTGTCCATCACTTGCAAGTAATGTAAGACAACCCAAGTATAGAGCTATACGCTTGAGACTTTCAAGAGCACCCATTTCAAGTATAATCATTGGAGAGTACCTTTTCCTAACTCCGTCTTGGAAACTTATGTCAACGTCAGTTTAGCTCTTGAATGTTTTCTTATTGAATATATGTGTGTAAAACTCAATTTTTCATCCTTGTAAGAATCAGTCGCATGAATTAGTTTAAGTATCAACCAACCTTCGTCTTAATCAAAGGAACGGTGAAAAACATGGCTAACAAATTCCTATTGCGGTAGAGATAGAGATTGTGCTACAAACGGACCATTTCGAATACCAAAGAACTCGAGCAAATCCAATAGTGATTACAAACTATTTGTCCCGTGTATAATATACTGTATCTTAAACAGTTGATCAGTCCCTGCGCGCACGTATTATGCATGTGGAAGTCCTTGACAATGTTCTTGTAGCCTCTGGCCTCTAGGATTTAAGAGGAACCTCCGCTTGGGTTTAAGGCGCCCGTGTAAGGATTTCGATAAGGCTAGCTCGTTTGTCTCGAGACACCGCTGCGGAGGATTCTGTCACCTACAGGACTTTGCGTACAGCGTCTCTCTGTACCCTCAATTTGACCAAATCATTTATTCCGACGCTCGAATTTTGTAGGACCTTTTGGTGTTGATTCCACAGAAAATTTAGTTTGGTTTGCAGTGGCGATTTTGGGCAGAAATGGCGCTTTTGGAGGCCATTTCCTGCCTAGCGGGAGCTGGAACAGCTACGAGCAAAGGGGCTGTGAGTTTTTTGCAAGACAGAGGGGTCCCGCATTTTTTGTGCAGGAGGAGCAGAGAACAAATTAGCTTATTATCGAAGCAAAGCAGGATAGTAGGAATTGGCAACGTGTGGAGAAGGAGAATATCTGGGACTGTTGTAGCTTCTGCAGAGTTCAGGCAAGATGGAACGAGGTTATGGAGAGCTAGGTTTACGGAAGAAGGGAGAAGGTGCTGGCGTACTCGAGCAGCTCAGCCACCGTCTGATGTAATAATTCCGATGATTGATGATGAAGAAGATGACAGTGAGGATGGGGAGACTGAAGAGGAAGCCAGGATGAACAATTGGACAGAGAGGGGCTGGGCTCCTTGGGAAGAGCTGCTCACTCCCGAGGCACAATTTGCCGTAGATAGTTTGGCAGACGGAGAGGAAGAGGCTGCCGTTTCGTGGGAGGCTTTTAAGAAGTTGAATCCGAAGATGGAGACTGACAGAAAGCAGAAGGAGATGGAAGACGCCGCAAAGAAAGAACAGGACGAAATGAAGAGGGATATAAAATTTGAAGAAACAATGTGGAACCAGCCTCTGGTGTTCAGATTAACGCCCCCCCGAGATTGGCCACCTCCAGGGTGGTATGTTGACCCCAAAGAACTTGCTTACATTCGAGAAGCTTTTTCTTTGGAGAATCATATTGTCAAACCAGAGGACATAGAAGAGGAAAATGTAGTGCAGGAAGGAGAACCTCATGTTCCCAGGTGGGAGATGTTTTTGAAACAGTACAACGAGTGGGTTGAAGCCAACAAGCATGCACTTGAGGAGGAAGCTCTCGAGGTCCGTTTGTCTTCAAAAGCTTTGTCTCAGTACTACATGATATTTAGCCCTCTTAAGTTTTGATGCGTACGTGGATTCTATTTCAAGATTAATTGACTCACCTGCAAAAGATGATTGTATTCATGCAAAATCTTGAGTAACTCATACGCGTCAGAACCACTGTTTCTTTCTTAAAGATGGATGCAGAGTACTATCCTGGTAGAAGAAAGACTGGAGAGGATTATGAAGATGGGATGGTACAACTTTCATACTTTCACGGATCTTTACTAGAATACTTCTTTGCTGCATGGGAGTCTGTTTATCCTTCTATTTCTAGCTTCAAGCGCATATTTTCAATTTTTGTAGCTTGCGAGAAAGGATGTACAAAAGCCACCTATCACTAAACTCTGAGGTTCTTCAATCTTAACAGTATGAACTGCCATTTATTTACCCTGGTCAACACTACTGGGGAGTTGTCACTTCTGTCCATCTCTATGAGGGAGCCTTTGTATACTTTGGTGGTGTGCATGACGGGTAAGCTTTTGTTCTGATTCATGACCATCCGAAACCTCTTTTTGAAAAGTGAGCAATGTCAAACTGGTCTTGAACTGTAAGTTGTTCGGAAACGGGAAACTGTCGCTTTCTATCTTCTTTCCTCAAGAGGAACAAGGACCACACAAAATAGAAAGAGCCTGCACGAGGGCCGTTAATACACCCGCACAGCTTGACCCATAGATACACGTATACGTCATTGTGTGGAGACACTTTTGTAGCTTTTTTCGCCTTCTGCTTGGTATCTTCGACTGGATTTGTTGCAAATCGTTTCAGTCCTTACCTGATCATCTATATATCTTAGATCTCTAACTCGATAGGCTCGTGAACTAAGATTTATAAACTAAGATTTATAGATAATCAATGATCACATATTTAATACTCCCTATACAACTCAACTATCCTAGCCACCTGACTAGTAAAAGCGTTCTTGTTTTATCAGGTGGGTTCCCATCCAGGACAATGACTGGTATGAGATTAGAAAGTACATCAAAGTGGGCATGTCGGTCCAGGTTGAAGTTGTGGTAAGCTGCCCTTAAGTTATTTTCTTTGGCTCTGTGCTTCTCAATCTGCATCTTAATATGACTGAAGTTAGGTTGCAGGGGGGTATGTTAGCGACATTAATGCTTCTTGTGTGTTTTCGCAGGCCAAACGGGACCCATATCGTTTTCGTTTCCCGGTAGAAATGCGTTTCGTTGACCCCAACGTTGATGACCTCATGTATGTGTACGAAGTAGAGGGGGAAAAGTTGGCTTGATCTTCAAAGTTTATGACGTCAAAGTGTTGTTTCCATCAATTGAAGTAGTTTTGTATGAAACGTCAATAAGTTGACGTTTCACTATCCGTTACTCGAACGGCTTCTGTCCTCATTTCTCTATATCCGTTCCTCCTGTTCATAGCACATGCTGCATATAATCCATATCCAGTCCTCTATCGCTTCGCTCTACTTCCCTCGTTCTCTGAGCGATTTCATACTCTTGGTCTGCTGACTCACGGACCTTCCACGACTTTCGATTTCCAGGCTTCTACATGATTCTCGACTTCTGTTTATCTTAATCTTTCTCATCTGGCTCGTTAAGGCGTCGCTTTTCCTGTTGATTTTATTTCTCTACATGCGCTGTGGTTCTGTTTCCGTTTTTTAGATGCATGCTCCTTGTAAATAGGTGTTACTCTTGAGATGTTTTCCAGGTTACGTTTATTTATGCTATCATTCGATCAGATGTTCGTTATCTTGTACATTACATTTGCATCTCATTTGTATTCAATGAGTTCTGGATCTCCCGTTCATCAAACGGCTTCTGTCCTCATTTCTCTATATCCGTTACTCCTGATCACAGATTTAGGAGATTTGAGTATCCTCCCATTTTCGGACGCAAAGGTGACGACAATCTCGATGAAGTCGCGGTAATGTCTTCTCCTTCCCCTTCATTCATCACCTCTATTCAAATGCATACATAAGAACAGAGCGTTTGCATCGCACTCTGGACCTTGCGATCTCAAGCTTAGCATCACAAATTTAGATACCTTTTAGGTTGTTAATGCACAAATGGATCTAATTTTGTAACCTTGAATGTTTAATAACATCAGAGAGAAGCTGGGAGGCCCTACTTCCCGAAGTTGCGACCAGAAGTTGATCCTGATGATGAAGATGACGATCCAAGTGAAGCTCCAGTCCATCCGTTTGTATCAAGGGTAAATGGAATGCATTCTTGTTCGCTTCAAACCATATGCTCATTACCGGACATGCTTTTCCTGTGATGTACCGCTTCCTGGTCGTGTATGAGTAATTCTTCACGCGTTTGGTTTATTATGACTAGTATTAGACTTTGATCTTCAACTATCCAAATTGTACGTTTGTAAATTCTAGGCGCGTTATTTGTGCTTAACTGGAACTCTTGGAGCGTTGCAGGTTTGGCAAATACACGAAGCAGAGCAGATGACCTTGGATGACGAAGAAGGTGCTAATGATGAGGAAGAGTGGGACGAATGGGCAGTGGAAGATGATGATCCAGAGGGGGAGTGGACTACTGAACCCGGAATATTACACGAGTCTGAAGAAGATTTTGAAGTTCCTACAATCGTGTTGGTGAGTTTCTGGTTTTACTTTCCTTATACTTTGAAGCACGTTCATAAGTTTCCGCTAAAAATGATTCATTGAGCATTCAGATCGATTATCTGTTTCGTGCACCGTAGTTGACGTTCTTCCTTGGATTAAAACACAGCACATAGAAGACAAGTTCATGAATCTGGAGGCAGCCCGGGCAGAAAGAGAGGTACACCGTCAATTTCCTTGCTTGTTCCTTCGTTGGTTTAAGCTCCAATTTGGTAGATATACCCCGCCCACTCTTTACAAGCTTTCAAATTTCCCAGTAATTACTTTCTTACTCGAAGGTCTTCCTCCGGATTGTTTGAATTGCTGCGCGTCTTTGTAGACTCCAAGGAACGTACACTCGTTCTCATACTGCCATCAACTTGATTCTCAAGCAGCCGGCATTTAAAAGCATGTATCAATGTCTGTATAGATCTTGCGGCAGTTTAATAAGATCTTGATATTATAAGAATTGAACGGTGCGAGCAGTCTTGTTATATCTCATACATTTGACAAGGTTCTGATCCAAATCTTCATTGCAGGCCTTTAAATTAATGGCCAAAGAAGCTGAAGAAAGAGGAGAGGAGTTTGTGCCTCCCATGTCATGGTTTGAGAAAAGAGTCAAAGAGCTTAATGATCAGCATCAACAGCGGTGGGACGAGGAAAGGGAGGCTTTGATTCGTGATAGAGTATGGTAAGAGTTGCCACCAGATTTCCTCGTTTTGCCTTCAGGACAGAAGAAGCAGCATAGTTTGGAAATTTGGAGTTCGTAATTCATTGCCGTATTTGAAGTGTATACGTGTATAGTTTTCACAACGTAGATGCAGTTTCAGCACTATGCTCTACCTGTGCTAAAAGAGGCGCTTTGAGTTTAACAATGGAGAATGTTAGCTTTGGCATAGAGAAATATTCATCACTGTTACTCAAGTGTCCATCACCTCATGAATGTAGCTTATGTGCAAGAGACTGCATTGAAGCATCCTCTGACAGAAGGGCTTAAAGTTGATGTTTCCCTCTACGTTTGCTACAGCCGGATCCAAGCAGGTTTGCCACTAGAAGAGCCTGGACGATATGCCGACAAGTCATTCTGGGGCAAGAATCCTTATGATCCACGGGAGCCTCAGTGGCGCCATGACTACTGGGGGGATCCAGAGAAGCTAAAGGAAGAGTTGAGAAAAGATAGGGAGCCGCGGGTCAGAAGTGTCGACGAACCTGTTGTCGAAGAGGACGAGGATGACCTGCTGGATGTGATTGCTGGTGATGCAACAGCTTTAGCCGAGGAAGGAGTAGAAGAAGGAGAGGAGGGATTTCTGAGTCAGGTTGCTTCTGCTGATGGTGTAACCAGGGCTGCTTATGGGGATATAGAAGATAGAGGAGCAGTGAATGGTACAGCGACAAAAAGGATAGAAGCTGTGCGAGAAATTTTTGATGTTGATCAGGTTCGGAACCAGCCTTAACCTCCATAGTTAGCTCGCTCCGTCCCTTGTCTTGCACTACTCTTGCTCGCATTTGCCTTCAAGATTATAGTTTATGACAGCCAACATTGCTTCAAGAGCTTGTGGACGTTTGAGGTAACGGGATTTTGTGTTCGATGTTCATTCGTAAAGTTAAGGGTCTTATGTGCAGAAGAATCTAGATAATATAAAGGAAACTTCTAGTTAGCAACTTCTCTATCTCATCCTATGACTTCAGATGAAGAGCTTGAATATTACCTTTGTAACTACCAAATTAGATGAATCTCTTTTATGATATAAAAAGCGATATCTTGGAGGATATCCATTGGAATGACTATGTAAGCTGTGTACACTTTGAGATGGGAATGAGGCATCTGATGACATGGAGTTGCAAAGGTGGGTGGATGCGATCACTGTCTTCTGTCCAGCTGAGCAAAATCAAATGAGCAGGGTGTTGTATCAACCAATTTTATGGGTAATTTTATGCAGGGTGACTGGAATTTTGTGGACGAATCAGAGGACGAAGGAGAAAAAGGAACTGGTGGTGACACCACCAAGAAATAGGACCGGTACGAATAAAATATGTTTCTAGTTTTCAATACCGTTAAGTCTTCTTGCCGACGAAATCCGTTAGGAGTGGTGTAAACGCTTATTGTGAATACAAGATATTTTAGTCATGAGTAGTTAATTCTCAAATGCACCTGGGGGCCTTCTTCACTTTATCTTGTCAAGATCTTTCTGATTTCTTTGATGCAAGTATGACCTATAGCTAAGTGAGACACTCGAAGTTGTCGTGCAAGTTCTTAGTTTATTCGTGGATGTATATATGTTCTGTAGACAGATGGAAGCTTGGAAGAATAAAAGAGACTTAGTCAAGCCTTATGGCTTTGAACAAAAATTTTTGAACACCTTACGGCTCCCTCAGCTCCGTGGTAGCAGTAAACTCTATTCTTTCAAATAAAGCGATTGGACATCCCCCATATGCTGGTAAGAAAGGGTTTGGAAGGCTAAAGCTGAGGGTGAAGCTGATCCCACAAGGGACCTTTTTCCATGTGAATGTCAAAGTGCATTTATATCCTCCAACAGGAATTTAGAAATCTAGGCTATAGAGAATTAAGTTTCTGTTTTACAGCTTATTAGGATGCACGGTGTCACCCTTAGATGATCATAGTGCTAATCATTACATATCAGTATCAGCAGCTGCTGAGTAGGAGCTGTCTTTACGTCTCACTAGATTCGGTATTTCCACCCGTAAATAGAGTTACCATTCCCAACCTAGAGACTATACTTACTTGAGATGCTTGGGTTGCTCTCACATGAACGAAGTGATGGTGAAAGTCATAACATATACCACCACGTCCGGTAGACTTAATATAGTTATATGCTGGTTGAGATGGGAGACGATTCCCCCATCTGAAAATGTAATCTTTGTGGCTCCAATTGCAATGTATGAAAGATGAGAGCGCAAAAGGTTTCCGTTTGGTGCCGTTGAATGACTTAATATCAGGTAGTTATGTGAATCTCTGTCATATTTCTTTTTCCCATTTTGGGTGCTTCTTTGCCAATATTTGTAGAGATAAGACAGTTCTACTTCAGTCGTTTGCAGATGTCTATCGGCGTATCTTTTACATTTTGAGCAGATTACATTGCGTTCATTAATGTCTTTCGATCTGTTTAACCTAATGGGTGTTCATTTCTCCTTGTTCTCGTGGTCCAACGCTATTGTTCTCACTCATCAAAGCTGGTCTATGACTTCCTCACTCTCTGTGATCTGTCAGAGATGTATGTTCAATATCTACGAGTTCGTCCCAAGCTCTAATGTTCCGTTCATTGGCAAATTACTGCTCGTTTGAAACTTCGGAAGATGCGTCCCAACTTCTGCCGATCTTCAGGCTGATAACGGTATGCTACTTATTATCGGACAAACACAGTTGTGTCAACTGCAGCATCTGAGAGTTAAGTGGGTTCAAATTTTTAACCTTCAATTCAAGGCATATTGGTCGATGTTGATACCGATATGGTACTTCTATGTTCTATGGGACAATGACAAGTTATCTACTGCAGCATCTGGCAGTGGACTTAAATCCGTCATGTTCTACTTCAGGCATGTTGGTGGATATTGGCACCGGTATGCTTCTTTCCATGTGATGATTACAAGAGCTATTAGGTACAGCATATGTGGAGAGTTGAGTACGGTCATAGCTTTCAACTTCAACTTCAGGCATACTTGTGGATATCAGGGATTCGAACAGGTGATTAGTACGTTCTGAGATATGCTGGTCTTCTTCGTCAGAAATATCCTCCTCTATAGATGAGTCTGATTTTATGTTTGATTCGATTGCATTAGCAGCTTCAGCTGCTTTCGCCCAAAGATTTCTGTATAATTCAGTCCCCCAAATGATAGGCCTTGCTGACTGCAGTCCATCCTCTTCGAGACCGATATCCATGCAGCCCGAGTTAGCTTGCTTCTTTCCTCTTTCTAAGATAGCATCGGCGTGCACCGCTGCTCTTCTTAAGATCTTGTTGTGTAGCTCATGTTTGAATGTCCGCTCCCTCGCAGCCCACGCAAACTGCTGCTCTGACCCTTCGTCTGCCTTCCTGCTCGTCTCCTCCTGGTCATGACCATGTGAATCGTACTCACATGCCCTTTCCAAATTTGTATCGAATCCATCTAAAGCACTTGGTCTGTAGTTAGATTCCTCAGTGAAGAGGTTTTGAACAATAGACTGCTCGAAATATTCTTCTGAGTCATATATTAAGGTTGCCAACCCACTGTGTTCATTGGGTTTCCGACCGTAGCGAGTTTGTATTAATATGCTGTTTTCTGTCATAGCGTCGTCAAATGAACTAGGGACCACTTCCTGTTCACCATCCGGGTGTTGCTCAATGTATCTGTTGGTAGCATCAAGATCCATCCGCTCATCCATCGAATTCAGTTGTGGAATGTCTATATTGCTCCCGATGAATTCTGCACCTCGCCAGTACTTTCGCGGAGATGGATCGTATTGTGGGTCAAGTGCTCTAGCATCCCGTTTCCTTGCGTCTGGAGTAAACCTCTCGAGCTCAGGCATATTTTCATCTTCTTCCTTGCCATTCTCAGTGAAGGTTATCTTGGAGTCTCCTATCAGTTCAACCATTTGATCCATTGCAACTCTTTCTTGTTCCTGGCGTGCTTTTTCTGCTTCTTGCTCTTTGTTAGCCTGCTCTTGTATGGCTGCATCGGCTCGTGCTTTGTGAATCATTTCATCAAACTCTGTCATCCAAATAGGTACTAGTTTAGAGTAGTCGTTGTCAGATCGAGAAGAGGCTGCTTTCCATCTGATAGCATGGTGTCATCATATCGTCGGTGCAGCAGAAATAATCAGACAAACCGGGGTTTATCATACCTTTGCGATATCGCTCGCGTGTATCTGCTTCCTCTTGTCGAATAGTTTCTCGCATGTTCTTTTCAGCCTACTTGCATGCAAAGATCCAGCGAGTACGTTAACAACTAGGAAATGTGTAAATCTGCGTGTCAATCACAAGCTTCTGAAATGAATCGAAAGTTCGTGAGTTCAGTCTAGTACCTCCGCTCCTCCTTCACTCCATGCCTCTGCCAATCGACGGTCTTTAGGGAAAACTGGAGAATCGTCCATGTAGTGGAGCTGAAAGCAAGATGAAGAACAAGATTTCCGGTGTACACACTGAGCTTTCTGTCATTATTAGGCGACATGTCTTCGGGCCTACCTTTGCATGCGATCTAGCAAAGTTAATCGACTTCTGGGCTTCTGCTTCTATCCACTGCCCAAGCTGTCTTTTCTGCAAGTCAGTATGTGCTGTTCTTTTATAAAATGTTGTCGCGCTTCTGTAACTTGCTGCATCCGGAATACACCAGATCTTACCTCGGCGATCCTAACGATGGTTGTTTTGCGGTAGTGTCTTGTAGTTGAAACCACCGGGTTTCCTTCCATGCGCAACAAGCTCAGCTTGAGGGTCCTCACATGCTAGGGATCAGACACGAGTCGATATTGTTGGGCGGGAAGATTAAACTCAAGGAACTGTCATGATGCAGTAAGTTGTCTAGGGCATTGTTTGAATTTAGCATCTATGATGAAGCAGTGTACAACCAGTGTTAAGCGTCCTTTTTGTTCAATTTCTGTCACCAATCAGGTCTTGATGGGAGGAAGTAAAAGTTCTGTACCTCCAGAGCCACCTCCTCGTTGATTCTGTTTTTGGAGAGATCCAGCGACTGAAGGCTTAAACACTCCTACAGAAACAATAAAATCGGAGACGGTTGCGTTGAGAAGTGACTTTGCAGCTCCTATGGACGAGCTTCACTTGACCTGATAACGAATCATGCCATTTTTCGTTTTTGTAAATATTACTGTAGCTGGCGTGTATTTACACTTATGCTGCAGACTGGAACAACAGCACATTGCAGCGTCACCTCTGTAGAATCATTTTGGTTAGTAGCACACGACGCAAGTGTAATCGGTACGGCTGAATACCGTCAAATGGTAAACGTCTGCAGCAGTCTGAATTCTATTCCCAGATAAGTTCAGCTGTCGGAGCTGAAGACAGTTACTGAGTCCCTGGACGGTCTTTATCTGCAGGAGAACAAAAGGAACATCGTGAGCGTAGGCTCCTAGTTGGGCAGCCTAATGTTTAAGATGCATTGAAGAGGTTAGAGACAGTTTCCTGAGGTAGAAATAAACAAAAAAGTTTTTGATCTCATGAACGGTACAATCGACCCGATAACAGGTGAGCTTTTGCAGAATCTTTGACCACAGTACCAGTACCTGATTGTCAGCCAAGTCTAAAGTCTCAAGCTGCGCAAGTGAGTCCAGGCCTGTAATAAACTCCACCAGATTCTGAAACGCAATTAATTAAATTAAATTAAATTGGTTAATTTGGTTATGGTTAAATTACACCTAGGCTTTACCTGGAAGAGTCTTGATTCCTATCGACACATGTGCTTTGGAAATATTACGAACCAACTGACGGGGTACTTAAAAACTTATACCTCGTTAAGATACAAGCAGCGCAGGTTCTGGAGGTGGCCCAGATTCTCGATTTTAGAAATAGCTGCAGACATAAATGGCTGTGTGAAGGTCAAGACGTGACATCACCCCATCATACAGTCTGTTTTAGACCCAAACCTAAAAGAAATTATTTTTTCTGTTCTCAAGAGGCTCCAGTAAGCAAGAAATTAGGGCTGAGAAAATGAATGCACGTAATCGGGAGTTGGTTGCAAGTTATCGTCTTTGAGGAAGTCTCCAGGAACACGAATGAGAAAGCCGGCTGCTTTGAAACAAGTCAGAGCACTGAATATACTAAAGAATTGCTAGGTTTGTGCCGCACCGTTACAAGCGAAGTAAATTGTTCTTAGGTTCACGTACTCATCCAAATTCTTGATCTTCAATATGCCCTGTGTCATTCCCAAGAGTTCGTGTTACTCCAATATCGACAATAATAGAACCTTAAATCTGATTATTAATAGATCACTTTCACGCTTGAGGAAAGAGAGATGACGTTGGACAATCTTCCTTGCCTTTCCTGTAACCCGTCATTTTACATTATAAGTCAATTTAGATCAGGAATAGATTCTGGGTGAGATACCTTCTGATGTAAGTGCAAGACATCGTTGAGCTCTGGGCAGCTGGAGAATCTGAAGGGTAAGAGTTCAATAACAGATTAAACTGCCTGTGAACTTCAGAAATGTGGTTGGGTGTTGTTCTACATCCATCACCACGAAGACCAGATTGTTTACTGTTTGTGTTGATTCTCTGTACCGTGCTAAGTAAGTCACATGGAATCTGAGTAAGTCAAAACAAGGCGGGATACTTAACAGTTTCAAGTCTTTGCATAATTTCTTCAGAGTCTGTGGGGTCATGTCAAACCCTGCGAACGGATCGTCTTTCGGCTCCTTGGACCACATGGCTCTGTTGGCTTGTGCTCCACCGCTACAACAGGTTGAAGACATCACAACAAAGCACCTCTCAGATTGCTTCTCTTTACAGCGCAGGTAACTGCTCCCAAGTGATAATGCTTCGCCGGAATCCTGGCCTTTTACAGCATCGCCAGAGTCTGGTGCTGCCTACGGGATATCTCTGAGCAGTGTTGTTCCTGTTTAAGATTCGGGGCCCTGTAAGTCAAGCGCTATGTCCCGAGCTCGTTGATTTGCAATCATCTTCATCACTATCGAGCGCCGATTTGTCATCGGTCCTTCAGTGCGTCTCAAATTTGATAACTCACAGACCGAACGTCATGCAGACACTGTGTCAATAACCCAGGACCCGATAATCGTATCAACTTCTCGGAGTGATTGCTTTTACCACTTTAATATAATTAGCCATGGTACGAGATCTGCAGATGCAGTCCTCTGGGATAAATCAGTTGTCTAGTTTTCCTACACAATCTTTCTTTTATTAATACGGGGAATACCAACTGTCGAACTGCGTCAAATCCTCGACGTGGCTAATGAGCCAAAAGCTCGAATGATACCCAACCAAATTTCAAGCAAAAGCTCTTTGACTTTCGATCCTTCCTGCTGCCCCGCTGGGAGGTCCGCATTTTGAACCTTGTTTAATTCCGTATCTTCAGGAATGAAAATACCCGTTTCTTCGGGCATTTGGACGCTCTGCTTGCCTGCTCGAGGATGTCTTCGCATCACATTGCTCAGGTCTTTTCATCCACGGCCTTCCTTCCTCAAATCCTTCACTTCTTTCCTGTCGAGAATTTCGATTTTCACCCAGTTAATGCGAGCAGGTCTTTCTCGTTTCTAGACTCGCGATTACCACGTACTTCAGATTGAGATTGCCCTAATTGGACACTGAAAATTCTCAATCAGATCCTTCAGTAAGGCGCATTTTCTGCCAAAGGAGGGAACAACTGACTTGTTACGGGGTGCTCCCAACACTCTGGAAGGAACTTCGTTGCACACTATTGTTTACGTGTTATCAGGATAAGTTACCAGACCAAGGAGTCTACGTCGCGGAGGCTAACCTCACCTCACTCAAGAGTGTTCCCTGGTTCGAACCCAGGTAGTGTGGTTTAAACCGCAACCATCCTTCCACCATACATAGTGTGGGTGAAGTTAATTCTGACTACCCAATCTAAACTCCATTCACATTAATCAGAATGAACTCCAACAGTAACGAGTTTTAAAATAAGAGTTTATGAACCTTTAGCTATAAAAGGCTCTCCTGGAGTGATCTGGTATGGACGTTTGTTTCCACCAAAATAACAACTACTTATCAATCGTTCTTTTTATATTTCAAGAATTAGATGATTCATTTCATCCGACATAAATCATTTCACTTCATGTAGAATTTATTTGACCCTCAGTAGAACCAGAAATACCTGATGAGCGTTCCATTTGAATACGGATTGGGCGGCAAAGTGTGAAAACAAGTGTTTACCTGGATTTCTCATTTTTCGTCATTGAGAGTGATGACTAGATCACTTCTTAATGTTGTTTCTTTTCTTGATCAGGATTAATTAGTAAATTCACCAAGATAGGCTAAATGATGGTGACGTTTTTTACTCCTTAGTTTGCTCGGAATCTTGCAGTAACTGTAAATGCAACCAATGTATCCAACAAATGCATCCCCATCTCATTTGTTTAAAGTCTTTCAAATGCCGTGATAGTGTTTTCTTATTTGCAGACTAGAGACACTAAGAACTTCATGTTCTTCTATATTTTCTCTTCTAATTTGACTAGAAACCAGATTTGTGTCTTTTCTTTTTAATCTAACATGTGCTGAAGGCTCTTATGTGGGAGATTTTCATTTCCACTAGATTGAGTAGGATATTCTTGACTACACAATCCATTGTCCTTCAGCTTCAACCTTCTTCATCATCCATATAATCATATAATAATGTTTTCCTCGCAGCTACCAAGTGAGAAAAAGATTTCAAAGAGAGGTGGAATAGCTTATGATCACACTAATTCATGTATCCTTCATCAGTAATTTACTTCTAAAAATAAAACTGTCCGTATCGCTATCTTTAGTGGCTGACGGAGACCCTTCGGTTTCCCGTGGTGTTCATCCTTTAGAGGTTGATGGAATCCAATTTTACCACAAAGTGTTATAGCATACGTTTCTAGAATAACGTGAACGTGCAAGCGAGATGAAGCCAAGCCCGGTTCTTAGGGCGAGGACTCGAAGATTATTCCACTTTCCTTCCATTGTGTCAGGAAGATTGCGATCAAAACCTAATTTGATATCGAAAGCTACGACAAAGAACACATGAAGGATAAAAACGCTACCAAAAAGAACACATGAAGGGTGGGAATCCCATCAAGCCATACAAGTAGTACAAGGGAGAGACGAAGACATAAAATAGGGTTAGGCTCCATTGGTATTATTACGAGAAATCTGTCCGATTCGCATCTGAGATATCCGAGCATCTGAAAAAGCATCTAAAAATATATATTAATGATTAAATCTTCTATTTCGGTACCAACCGAAATTACGAGGCATTAATATCATAGTTTATACATATCTCTAGAAACAACTTGGAAGCTCAAAGTTTTACCTTACATCTCAAAATCATGGGGAATTTCCCAAAATATACTACTTACAAAATGTATTCTCCAAAATGGCCCAAAGTTATTACCCGAATCCTCTCCACGCTCGACAACTTCAACTCATGCATCAGCGTCACAAAAGGATCTTCGCCAAATCGACACACAGAGCAACATGAATACCCCAACTTAACCTGGCGGAGAGCTTTGACCGCATGCGCGATTTTCACATGCTATGAGATGCAGTGAGCGAAATTTATTTCTACTTTATAATAATGAAAGAGACAAGTGTAGAGAAAGGAACAGAGTGTGGGGGTGAAATTTTAAATGAAAATGGGGAATTTTGGAGAATATTTTTATAAGTAGTGCATTTTGAAAACTCCCCCAAAATCATTGAGATTTAAGGTGTGTAATACCCATGAAAGTGGAAAATCCGACCGCATGTAAAAACAAAAGGAAAGCAAGGAAAAAACAAAGGGGGTAAAATGGGCTAAGCCCCATGAAAGTTGTGCCAATAGTTAAGAGGGTATAACTACTGTGATAGCAAAAATTCGCTCGTGTGGATAAAAGTGTAAGCGCAATGGTCAAGCGAGTTAATGCAACTATGCCAATTATTCCGCTTTCGTTCTATGGCTTTCCAAGGTTCTCTAGCATGTTCTCCGCAAAAATAGTGGATATCACATTAGCATTTTCAATTACAATACTAATGCATTTTTTTTAGAGAATTGTTATTGCCATTAATTTTTGATATCATCTGGAAAAAATAATTAGCACAATTTACCACATTATAGATGGGTTGTAACGCCATGTCACGTTTATCGTTTATCGTATCATAAGTGAGAAGAGAATTTTTTTTTGGTGACAATAAAAATTTTCATGTCATATTATATTAATCATCCTAACTCTTATCATCTCAACCAAAATGATCATCATCTGGGATGTCGTTAGATAATCTTTAGATCTTCAAAATCTTACAATTATCCTTATGAACATACACTTCACTTTTATTTATCATACGTAATAATAGCAATAGACTTAGTAACAATAATATGTTTTATATATATATATATATATATATATATATATATATATATATATATCACCTCAGCTCTGTAGAATCATAACAAAATTAATCTAGTGCCTGTCCTCGCTGTTCTCGAGATACAACGAAAGGAAAGCAAATTTCGAGTCAAAGCAAATTTCGAGTCCCACCCCTACGAACCGGGTTTCACCCCGCTTGCACATTTATGTCATCCCGAAAATGTATATTATAACACTTTGCGACCATGTCGGAACAACCGGACAAACACTGCCGGAAACCAAGGGGATGCGTCCCCGTTAAGGATCGCCAGATAAATTAGAGCATTACCGCAAGTATAAATTAATTTTTAATTTTTATTTAATTTTTATTTTTTCCTTGGTATGGTTTGATGGAATCTTTTCGTCTTTCGATTTCTATATGTAAATAATAATTTCAGTTAATATAAAATATATAATAATATTTATTCAAATTGATTAATTAAATTTTTTAATATAAATTTATGAACTATAAATCATGATAATCAAATTTTTATGATTTTATGACAGGAGGAAATGCACCTCATGGTCTTACCCTCTTTTGATAAAATTTAGGACACATATTTAGAGTAAATATACACCAGTTTTATCTAATCAAGGTGCACAAAGTATATTTATTCTTTATTTTTAACTTATTTATATTTCAAAAGCTGTATTGAACTCACGTATTATAATATAATGAAGAAATGATACGATTAACCAAACACGAGAGCGCTAACAATTAATAACTAAACGAGGATTTGCAATCCATTCCCGCCGGTATTGTCGTCACTTCTGTGCCGCGGCACAGAAGTGACTTTCCTTCCTGCACAGCTTTTTGTTTTACATCCAATCAGGCATCTCCTTCCGGCAGGAGGAGGTGGCCGGGGATTCAATTTGCGAAAATACAGTAGGAGAAACCGCGAATGCGTGTGGTTTGATCACCATGTGCTTCCCAGATGTTGTCTGCGCAGTGATCGAATTGAGTTTTCCTGGAAGCTAGTATAACTGTGACTACTCCACAGAATCTAACGTGGTCGACCTCAGCTACCAGGTTGACGGAGATTACGTTCGGGTCGGAGGGAATTCCTTACTGTCGACTACGCGACAGACGCTTGCTGATCTTCGCCTCAGCGCAGCAGCTACAAGAAAACCGTCAACTGATATAGATTTGCACACGAATCGCCGAGAGATCGTCTGCCATGAGATTTACATACTCATCGGTTGTGTTACACCTTTTTCTGCTTCGTTGCGGTTAAGGAGTGTACACTTATCTTGTAGAATTCACCTGCTCGAGGATTCTCGGAACATCGCAGTGCTGGATTTTCGAAAGCTGTCCATTCGTTGGATACCTTCCACTGAGGCGCTTGCCTTAAGAATTGACTTTCTCTGGAGGAAATGTCGTGTCCTGTGACGAAATTGAGGTGCAGAGCTTCAGAGATTGGCATTTACTTAGCAGCTGTTGTTGTTACTGAGAACGTGACAGATCTTACATTTTGAAGCTCGATATTCTAGATTGAGAAGAACGGTTGTGCATAGATTTCAAGACCAAATGTCTTTGGGCACGTGGGTTGTTCCGGCCGGTTCACACTCTTGATGTTAAATCTATTCATGCCGGGTGTGGAATGGCGGCAAATTTCCTCTGCGTTCAATGGGTTTAGGAATAAACTAGGCACTTGGATTCAATTATCTCGACCTGGGCAGGACAATACAGCAGAATTGCAGCGGGTACTTTCTCGGACCTCCTCATAGTCGAAATGCTCTAAGTTATGTCGAAATCTTTTTCTCGAGCTGAAAGTTTATTCATATCTCTTAGGGTTTCCTTGGACTCGTACCTGAGATCTCTCCGTTTTTTGTTATCTGATGCAAGGGTTCCAGTCAAAAGAAGATCTTCGACAGCCCTTTTGTACAGTTTATCTCAGTATGTTTGTTAGTGACTGGCTACATGTGTTTGTTCCCTGAAATGTGATGGAGAATTGGTTCGACAGTTTTATGAACTCCTATCGTTTGTTGCAGGCCCTTGCCACAAATGGAGGCTTCCACCAGGCGCAGTGAAGATCGTTGGGAACTGACAGATAAGGAAGATTTGTCGCCAACTTTGTGGAGAAATCTGCCAGAAGAATTGGTGGAACGGGTGCTTGTGAAGCTCCCATTCCAGAGCCTGGTTGAGTTACGCCGGGTGTGCAAGAGATGGAATTTCTTGATCCTTTCTAAGGAGGTTCCATACTTAGAAAATGGTTCTCCCAAATGTGTGCCTGTCCACTTTGGACGAGGTTCTTTCTCGACTTACAATTCAATCAGGAAGGATTGGCAAGAGCAGCCACTTACCTTTCTGGGATCTGACCTCTTGACCAGTGGGCTGTCTTTGATTGCTTCGGCCGGAGGACTTTTATGCTTCTCCACTTACAGACCTGCAAAGCTAGTCATATGCAATCCTTTGACCAGAAAGTTTCGAGAACTTCAAATGCCGGACCCTGAAGTTGGAGAATCATCTTTCCCACAACTTTACTCCATAGACAGAATTCAAGTTGCAATGGGTGCTAACACAGCCGCAGGAACTTATGAGCTGCTCATTGCAGTGGTATCTGAAATTGACGGTTGCAATGAAAGGGCAGACATTCTTCGTGGCCGAGTCTTGGTTTATGACTCGGGAATGAAGGCTTGGAAGAAGCGTGCTGATGTACCCAGAGATATATTATTCTGGCTCGGCGGAAGCGTGTACTGCAATGGATCATTTTATTGTTTAGCAGCTTTACTACTGGTTCCTGAAGATGGAGCTTTGTGGGAGTGGATGCTGATGAAGTATGACCTTGATAGGGATTGTTGGAGTGTCATCCCTGTGGTTGGGGCTCATGTGTGGGCAGATCACGCTAGAATTGTCGAGCACAGGGGCAGTATCTTGCTGGTTACGAAATGCAGTACGAATGTTTCAATTCACAAACTTGATGAGTCCAGTACTGGCCTGTGGCATCTTTTGAAGGAACTGCCTTTGGATGTTTTTGAGGATTTGAGGTTTAGAACTCGATTTTCCTACCGCCACGATATTTGGTGGTGCATATCCAAAGGTGACTTGCTCTTCATCATTGATCCATGCAGGGAGAGATCATGTGGCGGCTTGACTGTGTTGGTCCATGATCTGGCCCAGAACACCTGGGATTGGATACCCATGCTAGAAGGCAACTATGATCCTCATCACCTCTGTGCGTTTGAACCTTCTTTGGCTCCTCCATAACGTTTTAGCTTCCATAGTCTTTTCTGAATTAAACTTCAGAGTCGGTTCCGTCATAACTGTGCAACATTAGGAGGACGTGGAATGCGAGAACTGGAACTCCCGCTTGTGTACGGCACCCTTTGTGGTGGGAGTAGTCTGCTGAAAGTGTACCTGGCATCCCCATGATGACCAAGGATAATCGATTTCATGTGATTACAAAACCTTCCACTTTGAAGGTAGTTAAAGTGCTCGAGGGTAGTAACATCTTGTCTTCGAATTGTACACTCATTGTTATGAGCTCAAGAGACGGCCGTATTTGTGTACAGATAGCTAGCTATATGACGGAATCTGACGACAATCATGCAGGGTTCCATAGCTAGAATATTGGCTTCAAGACTAGTTGCATAATGTACTGCAAGCGTATCTTTCAGACTATCGGATAGTAATGATTACGTGTTTGTCCATTGATGTACATTAGTTCGGACTTCCTGTGGAATAGGTATAGATTATGAAATTGTGGCACCGAGGTCGAGGAGCATACATCTGATTAATTGGTTTTGTAAGAGTTCGGGTTGACCGCATACAAGGACCAGTCCTTCCTGAGTTTCACCTCGTGACAAGCAAACTGTTCTTTTCAATTCTACCGCGTATGTGGACACTACACCCATCAAGGGTTTCATTTGCAGCTTTAGAGTTTAGGTCGTTTTGGAGCTTCAGAGAGACTCTTCAGTGTCGTTTCTTGTAGTAAGCAGGCAGGTTGAAATTTCTCAGGCATCAATGAGCTCGTGCTGTTAGTTGGCTTCTGACCTGGACATCTATATTGAGAGTTATGGTCATAGAAATGTGCAAGAAGTCTTATTATAATTGCAGTGACCAAGCAGATCCACCTGATGATGGACCCCTTGCCGTTATATGTTTCAGGACATTGACTTGTTTTATTCTAGTCAACCTCATGATCTCCCAGACCAGTCCACGCTGTTTTCCTCGATATTAGATGTGATGTCCCTCGTCCGAAAGAACATCCTTGTGGATGCACCATATTGGAGTCTTGAATGATTCTTCACCTCTTGTTCTTTCTCTCAATTATTTAAGATGGCCATTCATATCTAGTAGAGTATGCCATGTTAGAGTTTATTTCACTTTCGTAAGTTGATGAGTAACTGGGAAACCCCCCCTTGATTCCACTGACTTGCTTCCATCCTCTATGACAAGCTTTTGTCGACTTCAAGAAGGCATGGAAGCAACACTATCCAAGTTCAGATGAAACACATTGGGCTACCTTTTGGTTTCAACCATCGGCATCGTGTAGACATAGAGAAGAGATGCTTTGTGGATGGTGGGTACCTCCATGCGTTGAATGATTGGCGACTGGCCTAACTTCCTTCGGTCATGATCTTTCATCATTTCTTCCTGGCTCTCGCACTCAGCCCCGTTGATACGTACTTACTCGCGACTGTTTGTGCCGCTTCGGTCTGGACACGGTTTTCACCTCACCGTCAGAAAGAGTCCTGTCTTCGTATCGATGGTTGAGTTCTGGGCCTACAATCCATAACCAGAAGTCAAGCACGACAGGTGAGAAACTCTAGACCACCAAACTTCTTCTTGTTCTTGCCTTCCAATATATTCAAGACATATGTCGGATATTCAACTACGCCTTTAGCGGAATATCAACCACCATTTTCATGTCTTCTCCCTTTTATATATCATGCTACGTTCTTTCTCTCTAACGCACGTGACACAAAAAGGATAATAAGGAGGATCGGATAACAAGAAAGATCGGAAGATTCTATTAAATCAAATAAGGATAAAACCTAAGAGTTAAAACGAGGTTAAGCCCCGATCATCTTAAATCTTAAATTTATCTTCTTACACCTAGAAAATGTAAATCAAACCGTTTATATATCATCGGAGTATGTGGAGAAGTATCACCTATGGATTGTATCATATTACTCTACAAAGAGTAATGAACACTCTTTATCTAAAAGTAAATTATTATTGAGGAAAATGAAAGTGATATCCATGTGTCCTAGTTTGGTAAGTTTTTAAAACAATATTTTACAAATGGATTATGCGTTTTATTTGTAATTCCATATGACTTAAGAAGGTAAAGGAACAAACAAATGATATTGTTGTTTATCTTTATTCTTAGAGACTTTAGCTTCTTCTGTTTACCACCCATCAAGAATGATGTGTAATCACTCTCTCTAAAACTACATCATATGAGATTTGTAATTATAACATCTGCCATTATTAACTAATTATTCCAAACTATGTATCACGATGGGTAACCTCTCTCTAAAACTACATCATGTGAGATTTGTAATGATAACATCTGCCATTAGTAACTAATTATTCCAAACCATGTATCAATGCTTCCTAATTTATGTCATTTACAATATATACCAACACTCACTCCAAGTGAGGTATCTATCGTTCATGTTATCACAAACACTATAATTCAGATGGCATTATGGATATAAGATATGTTAGCAGAAGCCGTTCGAAGGACGAGAGATCTGGGATTCACTAAGTGCATATGAAGCGCATGTGTAATGGTAATGAAATGAATGTAAAATTAAATGAAAAGAAAATGCAGAAAGGAAACATGTGAAACACGCAGATTGAAATTATGGCAAAGCATCGATGTCAAAAAGTAATAAAAAAGTGAAGGTATTATGGATAGTTACACATTATCTTCCAAAGACAACTAATCATATTAACCATTATTGCATCTAAAGTTAATATCATATTCAGAAGTAAGCAGTAAAAATACAAATTATTAGACCACACTTGAGCAAAACCTCATCAATATAGAGAAAATAGTTAATATAAATTAGAATACAAAATTTAAGTTAAAATTCAAGAACTTACATCCTAGCAAGAGCAAGAATATGTCCTAATAGGAAGAGAAATGAATGAATCAACTAGAAGTGAAAGAAGCGCCTACTAATTTCAGTATTGAAATTAGTAGGCACTTGCTGAAATGGTTAATCTCTCATGGACGATTGCAAAACTCTTGTCCTATAGAAAAACAAAATAAAATAATCTCATACTTGAAAGGAATATCCATCTCTTATCCACTGCGATAATACTTGGTGAGAAAAATATCATTCCTCCATCTCCATAGCATATGTATCTGAAGACTAGTCTATCAACAATCACAAAAGGAGAGGATATCAAAGATACCAACGATACTAAACTATCCAAAACTGTTATACATACATCCCTCCATAATATACTTAACCCTCCACAAAAAATGATAAAGTTATGTATTCATATATCAAATCCTTTTTTTCCCTATCAAAGAGCCTTGATCGAATGAAATCATTAAAGATTTCTATATTCCTTTTATCAAAAACTGTCACAAACATGGTAAGAAGGTTAAAGAAAGTAAAATCATGAGAAGTAGATAGGTCAATGAAAAGACAATACAAAAGGAAAAGATATAGAATACTACTTGCTTATCTCTCAGTAAAACAAAATCATCCACCTAAATAATGTCCTCTACAATGCTTGTATGTGACAAAAATTGATATTCCTTAAATGTAAAAGTTGTGAATATAAAAATTATGAGTAGCTTCCTTATTCACCATATTTATCTAATATACTCTTTTGCAAGCTGGACGTGAAGAAGAACTCCTAAAAGAGACTACACCTTATACTTTGATACCTTAAATGAGGAAAACACTTAAAAGAGACTACACCTTATACTTTGATACCTTAAATGAGGAAAACACTTAAAAGAGACTACACCTTACACTTTGATACCTTAACTCTACCTCTACAAAATAAAGTTCAATAGTCAAAGTACTTCCTAATAGGCATATATTATTCACTAAGAAAAGGAAAATATAACCTAGCATGGCAAAAAAATTAAAAATTGAAGAATGGCAAGTAGAAATACCTTAAGGGACCTTTAGTTCTTCATCAATTGTCCTTATAGACCGATAGTTAAAATAGAATTATACCTCCTCCCTATGAGAAGCCTTGCTAGTATTATATAGAAGAAGAGAACAATAAAAATACCTTACAAAAAGAATAAAATTCAGAAAGAATCGACTCATCTCTTTGAGTCATCCGGTGATAAGCTATTGAAAATACAAACAATATAATATATATATATATATATATATATATATATATATATATATATATATATATATATATATATATATATATATATATATATATATATATATATATATAAGATTCTCTAATGGAAAAAGATACAACATCGCAACCTTCCATCGTAGTATTTCTAAACGGATGTAGACTAAAGTATTATTGAAAGTGATCACTTTACTAAAAGATAATGATAAAGCTACGAGTTCTCCCTATTAGAGATCAATCTAATACGCTTTATACCCTTCTCCATGGTGAAGGGTAAATAACATTTGGCACTAACTAATGTATAAATCTCCTACCTTACTATTATTATACGCATATGCAACAATTCCATGAAACCATTAAATAATCTTGGAGATTACTTTCTCATCACTACTGTAACCACCTGGAATAATTCAGTAAAATCACTAAATCTAATGCAATCCCAAGAAAATTAATAACAATAGAACTGTAAGAGATCTCTAAAATCTCTAAATAGTCTCTAGAATATTCAATAACCATCATTCAAAGAACTACTAAAGAAAAGTTTGGAATGTATACACCAAGCAAAAATAATTAAGGGAATTGATATTTAAACACCCTCCCGTGTAGGGTAGCCTCCATTCGCCGGATCCCAGGCCACTTATTTTCGTCATTCGCGAGGGCCAACGTCATCGTTCATCGTTAGCATATATCTGGGGGTGTAGAAGTATCAGTTCCCAAAACTAATCTCCCAAAATATATCAACTTTTACTACTTAGAATCCAATATCTCGGGAGATGTAATAAAAATACCTTTGATGACTCTAATATACTCTTCTAAAATGGAAGATGTAATAAGCATTAGGTACTCTCCTAATAAAGAATGAAGAAAGAAGTAATAAGCCTTAAAAGTAAATAGTCCATTCTCTCACCTTCTCCCATCATTTGTCTTCATTGCCCCATTCTAGTCCAGATCACTCGTGTCTAGATTTTAAGAGAAGATCAAAGATGGTAACGGGAATTCAACCATTGGTAGTTGGTTACCTTCTCAATTGCCGATGAATAGATCCTTGGATTTGTGAAACGCAGTCTTAGGCGTATTCTGCTTTACCAGAACTCACCCTTAATCCATTACAACGTATACACTTAGTTTTTGTCTCGTCCGCAATGCCCTTCAGGCTCGTCTATTGGTGATGCTCAGTTTGAAAGCGTAAAGAGGCTTTCGGTAAACCTCTTCAGCTGTTTACTCTTGTCCCTCAAAACTGAAGAGGATAGGTAATTATATCCTGGTTTCATAATGTACCATCGAATTGTGCATGAGGATCTTTCTTAAGCTGTACTCTATCTTGTTCTGTTGTATCAGCTGATGACTACTCAACTCAACGAAAATTGCCTGTGATATATGGCTCTTGCATATGAACTTTTAGCTCATATAAAGAATACGTGGTATGGTTTGTATCATTGCTAACTTCCCAGCTCAGAGGAGCAGAAAACGTCAAGCTGCACAATCAGGAAGGCGCATCAATCAGGACTTCCACACAGAGAACTCACGAAACTGCCAATTTTGGCATAACAGTGTGTCAACCGTGTATTACTTTGATGAAATATGGCGAAAATATGGCTTCCCTCCCCATCCTATCGCTACGGAATGATCGGTTCCTTTGGACACTACCTTGGAAATCACTTCAGCAACTTAAACGAATCATTCTTCTACATATGTTCCTCGAAAGCATTCTTTTCTTCTCAGAGGAAAACCTAATGTAAAGTAATTATTATACACACCGAGAATGACAGCCTTTCTAATTTTATCTATCCTAAAAAGTAGAGGAAGAATTAGTATTACTTCACAAGATCTAGGTATGCTATGTTGCCAGGAACGTAGAAAGCGTATCTGCCATCCTCTATGGATTTGGCGAGATAATCTCGAAGTATCTTCTGGCTAATCTCCTCATGTTGTTGCCTTCCTCCTACATGGTCTCGAGCATTTCTGTGCAAGCCAACTGCAACAGCCGCGGACGCTCGTGATCTCGTGACTGTGGCCAATTGAGAAACGTGGATGGACAGATATTTGAGCCGTTGAAGCATGTACTCGACATAAAGCTGTGATCTGATAAGCAGCCGAGTCCTGCTGCCGACCTCGGAGTTCACTCTCTTCAACGCCTTTGATGAGGCTGTTAGATGATCCTCTTGATCAGGACCGCTGTTGAACCTTTGGTATTTTTTTCTCTTCACGCTTCTGGTCATGTAATCATTGATGCAGTGGGAAGTTCCCATCAGATTCTCCCGAAGACCGAATCAATTTTTGGTCGACAGATCCACAAGGTCCTCCAAAACAATCACAATCCCCTTGAAAGTTTCTTACGCTAGCCAGACGGCAAGAGCACGCACTTCAGTTCCCTACCTGGCTTCGCTAATGCCCAATCAAAGTACCACTCCAGTAATAATTTATCGTCCCAACCTGAAATTCAACTCTCTAAACGGCGAAATCGAATCCTCATCCCCCAACAATTCAATCAGCCTTCGGATCTCGCAGCCGTCCCGCCAGAAATCCACCTTTCAACAACTTAAACACCTGCTTACACCAACTCGACAGGTGTAAACCTCATAATCGACAAAGATTCATTGACGGAGCTCTCGAAGCTCTTGCGCACATCTATCGAGTTCACGGTCGGCTGTCAGAGGAGACGGTTGATTATCAGCTAATTTCACCACTCTCGTTCTTCGCGTAGGATAATTTGATGCGAGAAGGGAAGAAACGGAGGAAGAACAAGAAGAGATTGTGAAGTCGAAGCGGCAACAAATTCGTGAAAGATCTGAGCACAGATGCAGCTCAGCGCTTCCTGTTTGGAAATCGGATCGAGCAAAGAAGGAGGAAGAGAAAGAAAGGCCGGGAACTAACGAGAGAGAGTGCAGAGACCACGCCAGTAGAGCTTTTCCACGTGTCATTTGCTGTCCAACACGAGATCCTGCTGACAGAGTCAATCGGACGACGCGATCCAGCTCTCTCCTCCTGTAGCCATGTCCCCATCATATGTCCATTCCGGATTGCATTTCCAATATATTTTGTTGTTCTCTCCTGGTTAGGACAAGCTCTAGATTTAACATCATCTTCTTGTCATATTTTATGTAATGTATATAATGTTCCCGGATACATAGTGTTAATTGGCATTTTATTCATTCTTTTTCCGAATGACGTGTCCTCTGTTTTATCTATAGCTAATAATAATGTAGTTTGTCCATATGAACAACCGGGATAAGATCCTATCAGGTTTAAATTTATGAATAAAGAAATTATAGAAAAGAATTAGTTGAAAGATCTGAGAAAAGAATTAGTTGAAAGATCTGAGAAAAGAATTCAAGACTGGAGATAAGCTGACTATATCGTACACTACATACTTAACTCCTGATAACCGCAGCAGCATAAAATCATGGATCACAAAATTTGACTGTAATCGACACGGAAGTGAAAATAGAGAGTAGAGATACCACAAAGTTCACAAAAAAATTCGCGAGACACAAGTCCTTCTCGAATATATATTGGTGGATAAGAAGATACACAAGTAGATCGGAATCACTCATTCGAATTCGAGACTTTCTGCCAAATTGAACTCAAAGGCTCTCATCGCCTCTCTTGTGCTCGGATACCATATTATGAAGTGAAAATTGAGAGGAAACACCATAGTTCACCAAGAATGGTCCTGCTTTTATATATATATATATATAAGAAGTTACACAAGTAAGTCAGAGTCACTATTCAAATCATAATTCTAAATTGGTGAGTAAAGAATAAAGTGTGACTAAGGATTAACTCTCATGTGTTCACTAGACACTAGGACTATGAACTTGTGATATTTCATCAACACTCCACCTCAAGCGTCAATAGCTTTGATTCGTAGATGAGATATGAAGTAGTTAAATTTATCTCCAGGTAAAACTTTGGTGAAAATATCAACACTTGCTCATTTATAGGAATATGGTATGGATTGATTTCCCCAGCAAATATCTTTTATCTAAAATTTATCTCTTGGTAGAAATTTGGTGAAAGCATCAAGGCTTGCTCATCTATAGGAATATGCTATAGATCGATTTTCCCTGCAAATGTCTTTTCTCTAATGAAATGATAATGGACCTTTATATGTTTTGTCCTTGTATGAAATAAAAGATTGACAGCAAGTTTAATATTGCTGATGTTATTTTTGTATTAGATAATAGGATCATGAAATATATATCCTATATCATATATCACATGTAGCATTAGTGGTATCTCTATATTTTATCTTTCATCTTTCTTGATGATATGATGTGCATATATAAATTGCTACAAAACATACATATAACATACATACATACATCATACACTATAGAAACACAACTCACACATAAGTCATACATGAAATTTTAAGTGCAAAAATAATAAATTCATTCATGAATCACATTCAAATCAGATCTCTACTTGATCCTTCACTCAACAATCTATCAACAATGGTGCACTAATTACAGTCAAGCCACACCCACTCTAGCTAATGCTCATTGGCTTCTGTCCACCATAACCAAGAACTTGAAAGCTCAACATTAAAGAAGTGAGCTCTCTGGAGCTACAATTTGAAAGTGTACCTCTTTGCTGGACCTAGGTCTCCAACCTTAACAATGGCATTGATGGCACATCAAATGGTGCAAGTGATGATAGGTCCCACTATGTGATCTATAGCCCTAACATGAAATCTAGCTTCCGTTGAGTAGTCCATGAGCAACTACCAAAATAATTATGATTATCATCACTACCACTCCAGCGTCCAAGCAAACTAGCTTTGGCGTTACAAATGTCGTGGCAGTTATCATGCATATATACATCACTACACAACATACATCATTGTCAACATCATAGACTATAGAAGCACAAATCACACATAAATCAGACATGAACTCTAAAGTGCCACAATTGCCTCCCTAATTGGTGATTAGGTCCCTCTAACTCTAGATAACCATCTACTCCAAGTACGTGATATGCCATATGGTGGACAAAGATAAGGAGATCGAGTGCTATTGAGCCCCATCGTTAATCGCCTATCTACAATCTATACCACATAAAGGATAAACTAACTATAGGTCAAGTACATATGGGACATAATCACTATCCTTGAAGAACTAAAATAAGAGGAAGAATCAAATGACCATATGCCATCCTTTTGAATAACTATCACACACCAACATAGTAGCAAATCTACTAGAAGAGCCACATAACAAACATACACTATAAGCTTGCTTGTACAAGTGCCAAGCTTGGGTCAATAGTGCCATCAATGTTTGGGAGGTAGCATGGTGCACAATTGCACACATGATCCTTCTAAAAAACACCATTATGTCCTTCTAACACAAGGAATCCAAAAGGCAAATCCTCATGTATTCTCGAGATAGTGTGGCATGTAGAAACATCAAGTGTTGTTGGTGTAGTCTATTCTAGATATACATAGTCACTTAGATGAAATTGATAGATTGGAAGTCTATAACCTCCTTCTCAAATAGTAACATAGCAAAAGGTATCCCTATGTTGAGCAATCGCTTAGTTCTCATCGGCCATCGACATCATTCTCCAAAAGATCTCTACCCACTAAGAAGATGCACTCACCCATAGTAGTGTGGATTATCCTAGTCCAAAATTATAGTAACATCATGATAAATAGCTATAGGTAAATTTGGATATTATCCATAAGAGTAAAAAGAGAAAGATGCTAAGGAGGCTTTCCAACTGAACCGATAGCCCATGGCCAACCAATGTAACTAAATATCCCAATCTCTTGGATGGCCTCTCTACAAACCATACTTACATAATCTTCTCTTCACCATCTGAACCACTCTCTCTACTATGCCATTTGACTCAAGGTGATTTTGGGGAGGTAGCACGATGATCAATCAAGGCCTTGTCACAAAGCCCTAAAACTCTCCCAAGAACTCTATACCTTGAATAGTCAAAACCTCAACTAGTGCACCAAAATGATTGAGAACCCAATCCAAGAATGAGTAGGCCATCCCTTCACTAGACTTGTCAAGAAGTGCCACCTGCTCATTCCACTTGGAGAAGTGCTCTATGTCATGCCATTTTTAGTGTAGTATCTAGATTGCTCGGACATTGGAGTTCCAATGATAGTAGTTAGAGGCATTTTGACAATTACTCATAGACTACTTTCTGATGGTCAGATTTTGTGTTTATGGTATTGACTTGATGGTAGGGCCCATTGTCACTTGCACTGTCCGCACCGTCGAGTGTGCCATCAATGGGACCGTTGGGATGAGACCTAGGTCAAAATCAGGAGTATACACTAGAAGTGCAACTCTAGAGAGCTCACTTCTTTGATGTTGAGCCTTTGAGTTCTTGGCTAGAGTGGACAGAAAGCCGACGAGCGTCATCTAGAGTCTCTTAGCTAGAGTGGGTGTGGCTTTACTGTAAAGTGCCTTCTTGTTGGCAAGTTGGTGAGTATCAGATCAAGTATTGATCTGTGTTTGATTGATTTGAGTTATAGATGATTTGATTACATCAAAGAAGTGAGTCAGGGGGAAATTAGGTGCCAGAACTATGAGTGTGCCAGAACTATGAGTGTTGGTGGTATCTCCAAGCTCAGTGGATCATGGTGTCCTGATTGAGTAGTTCAGATTTCCTTGAGAGAGTGTGTGTGTGGAAGCGCTAGTAAAATTTGGAGCCAAAGAGAAGTAATTTTCAAGCGGTAATTGTGATTTTGAGCTCAAGATCAATTTGTTGCGAGTTGAGCTTAGAAACTAAAATTGAAGGTGGAGTTGTGAGCAAATCCTTACAAATTGGAGATTAGATGAAATCCATTTTTCCAATTTGGCTCAAGTGAAGAGTTAGCGGAGGATTTACCAATCAGCCATTTTTGGGGATTGACATCAAATTTACATCAAATTTTACATCAAATTTTACGTCAAATTTTGTGAAGGAGTTACGTCTGATTTTGGCAAGAAAAATTTTGATATGATCCTCAATGATCCTCGTAGCACAGGAAGTAGATAGATACTCCGATTATGTCAAATGCCAAATGGTGGTAGAGTCAATCATGTGTTGATTTATGAGATGGAGGGTTTTTGTTTAGCATTCTTGTGATTGGACCCCCTCCATTCTCTACTTCCTATTTGTGCATTGTGCTTGTGTGAGGTGCCATGAATTTTGAGTGTTGGTGCTCTGGTGTGCTCTTGGTTGGGAGACTGGAGTGATGACCAGTTAAACTATCTTTGTTTCTCTCCGGTGAGGCAGGAAGTGATGACCTACACACTGTGAGAATACGTGTTGTGATGATAGGTTACAAGTCACCCTTACCCCTAGTGTAGTTGTCTTAGTTAGAGTTACATTAGTGGATAATGTTTCATTAGTTTTGGCACTTTGTGGTGCTCGATTGGTGTTGGCACTTGGTAGTGCTTGGTTAGTGCTGGCACTTGGTGGGGTACTTGTTATTGCAGTTTGCGGTTGCGGTTGTGGTTACTTTGTCATGATGGAGTTCTTTGGGTATTCCAGAGGAGATAGCCCTATAGTATGCAGTGGGTTTACTTGGAGTGGTGCTTGATATCAGCCTGTATCTCAAGTCCCAATGAGGGAGGAAATCAATTATGAGTTGGAGTTCGACATAGGAGCTGATCCAGTTGAGAGTGCACTTATCATGCCCGCACCATTGTTGTGGGACATGGACGAGATTTATGGAGCCTCCAAAGGCCCTAAGCATTACTCTGGTACAGTGGGTACCATTGAGTTGGATGACTTCATCCAAGAGTTTGATAGTTGGTGTGATCTGCAACAGATGCGGAACCCAACTTTGTTTACACCCTTCATGGCATGGAAAAGGTTGCTTCAACATTTGGAGGGTCCGTCAATGGACAATTACCATGAGTTCAGGAGAGCTCACTTGGAGGACATTGAGTTATGGAGACAATATTGGTCTCCAAACAATGTTTCTATCACTTCAGGCTTGGTGGCAAGAGTAGATTGGCTGTACCTACGAGTTCTAGCTCAAGTAATGTTGGTGGAGCTAGTGGAGGTGCACTAGCTAGAGATAGTGCTACTACAAGTGGAGGTACCACTACAAGATGTGGTGTGGTACCGGGGTTTAACCTCATGGTAGAGTTCTTCCAATGTTTGAGGCATAACTACCAAGGAGTGCGGACTGATAAGTTGAAGAGCTTGCAAGAGTTCCAACGGAAGGTTAGAGAGAGCCTACGCGAGGCATACACTCGCATGAAGTGGCTGATTAGTTTCACTCAAGGAGTTACTAAGGCCCAAGCAGTCTAGTTTTGGTATGGGATACTAGATAAGGAGTTACAACGTAGAGTTCATGATGCTATGTTATTATAAGCTACTTTGCCCACTTTGGCGGTGGTCTTTGGTTTGGCTAAGCGTATTGAGCTCAACATGGTGGAGGAGAGAGTGGTGACATATGGATTTGGTAGGGAGACTTCATCCATAGTTGTGACTTCTTCTAGAGTGCAATAGTGTGCACCACACTCAATTGGTTTTTGAGGACAAGGTGGACAGCCCAGATGCTATGGAGCGACTGGAGGACCCTTACCTTCATTTTTGGGTCAGCAGTAGCCAATGAGTGGTAGTGTTGCTTGTTGGACTTGTGGTGGACCTCACCATAGGAGAGAGTGTACTCAGTGCAGTAGACCTAATACCTCTGGTGCATCACAACCAGCACAAAGGTAGTATGAGCACTGCCACAGATTTGGTCACAGTAGTGACCAATGTTTTGACCTCCATCCGGAGTTACGGAGTGGTAAGGCTGCTATGGCAAGTAGTAGAGGAGCTCCAACTGAGGGAGGACAAGGTGGTAGAGTATCTACACCTAGTAGGGGTGTAGTACCTACCATTACTTCATATACATCAATGGCTACTCGGATTGAGCAGCTGGAGCAGAGATTGGCTAGTATGGCTATTGCTTAGAGGAGATCAAATTTGGGTGTTGAGGCTTCCACCTCATATGCTGGTGATAGAGATGCATTGGACTTCATGTGCGGAGCAACACAAGTGGATGCATATGCAGCAATGACTAGGAGTGCAATACGTGCTCCAGAGCCTAGAGGAGCATTAGTGGAATTGGACCCATAAAGAGGAGAGGTTGGGAGACAGGTCAAACTTCCCTATTCTTTCACACTATTTGAGGCATTGTAGATGGCATCCATGGCCCCTAGATGTCCTAGTGCAAGTGTGGTAGGTGATGATGGACTACCTACTTGTCAGCCACTGCTACAACACAGATTGAGTCTAGCACGATGATGGTGGCAGCTCAGCTGATTATGTGCTACCCTTTGTTTTCAGCCAATGACATGTTTACATTGGGAGTTGACCCAGCCCTAGTGGTTTGATTGGCTGCCACGCTTTGTGAAAGTAGGGATGATGTGGTTCCTATTATTAGAGCACAGGTGGTTGATAGTGGAGCTGACTTGGTTGAGGAGCATGGGATCCATTCAACGACCAATGGTTTACGGAAGGAAGTAGCGGCTAGATTGGAGGAGTTGCCAGCTAGACCGGCCTTTGAGAGAGTGCGGTTCACACATGGTGTTGTCCTATTGGATAACTAGAGGGGGATTTTCTGTTTGGTGGGACCTTCAGGGAAGGTCTATACACCATAGAGAGTCTTGTTGGACTCTGGTGCATAGCCCTTATGTTGGGGAAGGCTACAAAAGTCGGTCTAGAGTTACGGAAGACTGATGTGGAGAGGTGTCCATTTCAAATCCAAACATCTCTAGGTGATAGTTTGACATAGTGCATCACATGTGGTGAGCTTGTTGTCCAGGTTCAGCCTAGTCATTCGATTGATAGCTTGGTGGTGAGAGCTTAGGCTATTGCAACAATAGCTAAGTCATATGATGTGCTAGTTGGGAGAGGAGTGTTATACCCCATGGGTTTCAACATTGATTATTGGGAGGAGACAACCTCCTATAGACCAGGTTGGCAGTCTAGTGAAGGACGGGTATGTCACATACCAGTGCATTTCAACAGTGGCAGTCTTGGCTCACTATAGTCTTGGACCATGGCAGCATTAGTTTTAGCTTTCAGTGGTGCAATTACTTGGCCTGGTGACTTGTTGAAGGAGAAAGCCCATGTAGAGGATACTCCAGTACCAGAAGAGATCACTTGGATTTGGAGTACAAGTGGGATTGTTGCATCCACCTTGGATGTTCTATTGTGGAGTTTTGAGGAGGCATTGCAACAACATGTAGATTAGTTGGTGCAATAGGCTTGGAGTGGAGCCTTTGTACCGTCAAGAGATGAGTGTGAGGATGAGCATCTAGAGTCTATTACTTTGACACCTCTGGATATCACACTCATTGCTTGGCAGTATCCAGTAGAGGGGATATGTCTATTGGAGTTGTTCGGTGGGATTAGCGCCAGACTAGCTACGATATTATAGGCGGGTATACAAGTAAAGAGGTACTTGTATATAGAGAGAAATGAGAATGCTATGTGAGTCTCTCTACATCATGTGGCACACTTGGCCTATTGGTATTCGGAGTTATTACCAATGTCAGTAGTCAGAGGTTACCAAAAGGCCCTACTAGCAGACATTTCCTTATTGGGGTGCATCATCTGGAGAGACATGGGCTTATTCATTGGGTGATTTTTGGATGACCATGTAAGGGACATACACGTGCTGATCAAGGTTTGGGTCTTCAGGATCCTTGTTTGTAGTGTGTTTTGGGAGATATTATGGAGACTACAACATCTCCAAGTTTATCAATCTGTTTCTCCAACTTACTTTTGGAGAAAGTTCCTTTGATGGGTGATTCTCACACTAGAGTGGTGGCGAGTACACATCAGGTCCATTCTTAGATGGGACCTATTGTATTGTTAGATGTAGCCAAAATGGGATCACGGGCTCATTGTCTTTGTCTTTGGTGGACAAACTTCTTATCCAGAGAAGTTTTATAGCGTGCTTATGATGGGATTCAATGACTTGACCACATCCTTGTTGATGATATCTTGGATGTTGGGCGTTAGTCTTAGATAGTGGTAGTGGCTAATATGTCACCTATTGCAATGGTGAACCTAGTTGGACAGCCAAGAGCCGCAATTCCCACACTCATGAGTTTCCCAAGCTCCCATGCTTTTTGAGAGGGAGGACCTGGACTTGTTTGGGACTCATAGTTATAGCAGTTGGTGGAGCCCAACACCGATGAGAGAGAGCAAGCAATGGGTTTTTGCACCGGTATTACCGTTGTTCTAGTAGTGTTAGAGGCATCCAAGCATAAGGTGTTAGGTCAAGCTATGGACCTAAACTGTTTGACCTAGATTATGAGCCTTGGCTTGGCATAGGATGCGCTTGATAGGCATCACCACTCGGACACTTGTGAGCCTTGTGCCGATTGAGACGATTTAGGCACATGCTGGAGGCAATGGACCAAGTGGACATGGTATTCTTGGGACACAACCAGTAGCTACTAGGGAGAGTGGTCTACTTGGATTCCATCCAGGTCAGCATGTGCTACTTGGATTACACCCTTGGTCCACTTGGGATGCAGCCAAAGGACGTGTAGAGCTTGCAGCCAGAGTGGAAGGAGTTTTTCACACAAAGGTTAGGACCTCTAGTGGTCGGGGGCATGACATTATTGCTCCCAAGGGCCCAGTGTAACAGCCAGTCAGTAAGTCTTCTACTCCTACAATAGTTATAGAGGATACTTAGGAACCAGATCTTGGACCCAAGCTTACTAGAAAGGAAAGACGGAGGGTTTGGAGGTTCTTGAGGAGCCACACAAGTTGTTTTGCCTTCAATATGAAGGATTTGGGTGCTCTGAATGGACCTTGTATACAGATTGAGCTGACTAGCAATACACTAGTTTTCTTATGTCCTTATTGATATAGTGATATGGAGAGGACATTGATTCAGAGCCAGAGTAACGGCCTTTTTGAGGCTAGTTTGGTGGAGATTCACATGGAGCATATGCATCAGCGACAATGATGCCAGCCAAGAAGGATATGCATGGCAACTACATAGATAGGCGGATGTGTGGAGATTACTGTCCTATCAACCAACAGACCAGGGTTGATCGGTATGCCATGCCTACAGCGGAGGAGATTTTTTATGCGATTGGGCATGCAAAGGTCTTCAGTACTTTGGATCTTCAAGCGGGATATCATCAGTTGCCGATCAAGGAGGAGGATAAGTCCAAGACAACATTCTAGGCTATTGATCCTCACGGTAAGGATGTGTTATATCAGTGGAGGTTCTTACCGTTTGGGGTTAAAGAACGCTCTTGCTGAGTTCCAGAGGGTCATGGATAGGATCCTAGCTTAATTGAATTTTGCTTGGTGCTATATTGATGATATTTTGGTCTACAACACTACTGTGGAGGAGCATGAGAGACAATTGTTGGAGGTGTTTGAGAGGTTGAGATCTCATGGACTCAAATTACATCCTAGGAAGTGTAGGTTCTTCCATGAGCAGGTTGGGTATTTGGGTCACACTATCTACCCTAAAGGACTTGGTGTTTAGCAGACCAAGGTGGAGGCTATTCCTTGGCCTACGGATCTGAGCAGAGTGCAAGCATTCCTTGGGTTGGCAAACTTCTATTGCAGTTATGTTAGAGGATTTAGTTGCATTGCTAAGGCCTTGACAAAGCTGACCAAGCTTACACAAGAGTTGTGTTGGGGAGATGAGCAGGAGAGAGCTTTTATAGAGCTCAAGGAGAGGTTGACATTTGCTCCTATTTTGAGGAGACCGATCCAAGGATGACTATTTCAAGTTCATACTGATTGGAGTATGTTGGGGCTTGGAGCAGTGCTCACCCAGCATGATGATGAGGAGAAGGAGTTTATGGTGGCCTATGCTAGTCGCTCCAACAATTCAGCGGAGGTGAAGTATAGTTCATATGAGGGAGAGTACTTGGCAATAGTTTGGGCAGTAGCACATTTCCAATGTTACCTATTTGGTAACCCCTTCACTCTCATCATTGATCATCAGCCACTAAAGTGGTTGATGGAGTCCGATAAGCTTTCAGGGAAGCTTGCATGATGGGCTCTAATTTTATAGGAGTTTGATTTCACGGTTGTTCATAGACCTGGAGTGGTGAACCATGATGTAGATGGGTTGAGTAGAAACCCATGTCCCAGCCAGCAAGATCAGACCAGAGCATGTTAGCATGGTGAGACAGATGAGGAGATGGTGCCAAGTTGGCATGCATCTGCCTTTCTCTATATATTTTTTGAGGGTTTGGTGGTATCTCTCTCAACACATATAAGGAGGAGTTATTGAGGTCAAAGATCTAGAGTGAAGATATTGGTATAGTTCAACAAGACATTCATGATGATGTCTTAGTGATGGACTATCTTTGCACTGGTGTTGTGGGTGGCACAGTTGGGGCCAAGGAGAGAGATCATGTCCTTCAACAAGCCAGATGATTCAGATTGGATGGCATACATCTTTTGCATGTATGGGAGGATGGTAGAGTGAGAGTAGTACCACTTCCATCTCAGAGACTACAGTTGGTCCGTCATGCTCATGAGGAGCTAGGACATTTTGGAGTCAAGCGTACATATAGCTTACTCTAAAGTCATTATTGGTGGCGTGGTATGCAGACCAAGGTACAATAGTTTTTTGCCAGATGTGTGGTTTGTGACCGAGTTAGAGCATCATTCAAGCTCCTATGCCACAATATTCCAAAAGCATAGGAACAAAGGGTTTCAACTTGGAAACATGAAAAACAAGATGGATGCGCATATGACAAGGCAGAGCAAGTCGATAAGCAACAAGAGAGACAATTTGGGTGACATCAAAAGGTCCTATCCAATTAGGGGCAAGTTTACGAACTTGGGTATCAAGTGAGAGGGGTAGATTACTAGAGGATAGCATAACTTTATCAACAACTTCAAAGGTGAGATCATAACAATGGTGGCTTGCATATTGTTTTTGACATTCTGAGCAACAAGGGAGTGAGATTTGGCTTGTTGGAGAGATCCGGATATGATGGTCAAGAAGGTTGAAGTATGAGGGACTTGAGACAAAGGAGAAGCAAGAAGAGAATCTAGGATAAGCGGATCTTGGCCAAAATTGAGAAAGAAAGGAGAGAATCTGGTGCTTGCCTGTTTAGAATTGTTGAATGCAAACTCCGTAGCTGCAAGACATTCATCCCAATTGGTATGGTGAATATTGATGAAGGCACAAAGCATATCTTCCAAAGTGCAATTTGCACGTTCAGTTTGTCCATCAGTTTGAGGATGATAGGCTATGGACAAAGCAAGCTTGGTGCCAAGTATCTAGAAGAGGGTTTGCCAAAACTTTCCGGTGAAGCAAGGATCACGGTTGGAGATGAGTACACGTGACATCCCATGATGTTTGAATACATTATTGAAGTAGAGTTGCGCCAAGGTTGGAGCATCCACAATATCAACCGTTGGTGCCAAATGGATTTGCTTACTAAGCTTATCCACAAACACCACAATTGTTGTGTGACCTTGTTGTGTCTTGGGCAAGGAGGTGATGAGATCTAAGCTCACATGTTCCCAATGAGTAGTTGGAATAGGAAGTGGCTGAAGGAGTCCACTCGGCTTTTGGTTACTGGCCTTGTTGCATTGACAACTCTCACATGATTGGACAAACTCCCAAACATCCCGCATCATGTTGGGCCACAACCATTGGCGTTAGAGGGTACCCAAGGTCTTGTCCACGCCCATATGACCAACTATGAGTAAATCATGGGCTTCTTGAAGGCACACAAGTCGGAGATCACCTTTGGCTGGAACATAAATCCGGTCCGGTTTAGGCCTTCCTTAAAGGAGAAGGTGTTATACTCCTTGCCTCCTGTTGTTAGACAACCATGTACCATTTGGAAGAAGGGATCTTGTGGTAGAGCTGACCAAAACTCATTATGGACCTTGGGGTCAATTGACACCATCGTAATTGCTGCCGTGATGAAAGGAAGAGACTTCAAATCAGGTTGCCGTGATAAAGCATCAAGGATGAAATGGAACCAACCTAGTTTGTACTCAAGTTTGATGTCAAACAATTGGAGTTTCTCTTCCCATCAATGATGTCGACTCTTCATGTATTCCAAGTGTAAGGTCTACAATAATGGCTTGTGATCAATTTGCATGACACTTGCTTCCCCAAGAGGTAATGCCTCCATACCTTGGTAGCATATACCATTGAAAGTTGTTCCTGATCTTGAGTAGAGTAATTTTTCAGCTATATTTAGTCGGCAAGACACAAAGGCAATGGGATGTAGTCCATCTTGGAATTCTTGTTGCAACACAACTCCAATTGCAAAGTTAGAAGCATCAAAACCAACCACACAAGGTAGTTGAGGATCATATGGTTAAAGAATGGGTCTTGAAGACACAATATGCTTTAACTTTTGGAATGCTTCTTCATGCTTGGTGGTCCACTTGAAACTTGAGTTCTTTCCCAAGAGGTCAGTCAATGGTGCAGCCACATGAGCATAATAGTGGATGAACCGTTGGTAAAAACTAGCCAATCCATTGAATGCTTGTACTTTTGTAACATCCTTTGGGGTAGGCCAATCAGTACTGGCCTTGATCTTCTCTTCTTCTATCTTGATCCCCTTTGATGAGATCTTATGACCCAAGAAGGTAACCTCCTTCTGCCAAAAGGCACACTTTGACTCCTTGCAATAAAGTTTCCATTGTCGTAGCCGTCTTAGGACTTCTCGCACATGATTCACATGTTTTGCCTCTATCTTGCTATAGATTAAAATATCATCCAAGAACACCACTACGGACCGATCCAATAGTCCCTCCAACACCCAATGCATCTGATCTATGAAGACTATTGGAGCATTAGTGAGTTTGAAAGGTAGAACTCTCCACTCAAAATGCTCATACCTTGTGCGAAAGGCAATCTTTTACACATCTTCTCTGTCAATAGGAATTTGCCAATAGCAACTATGAAGATCCAGCTTGGAAAAGAAGCATGCTCCACTAAGTTGATCAAGCATGTCATCGATCCAAGGCAAGGGATATGCATTCTTCATGGTTTGCTAATTGAGCCCACGGTAATCAATACAGAAATGAAGCCCTCTATCCTTCATTGGAACAAATAGTACCGGTGCTCCCCAAGGAGAGGTACTATGTTGTATGAAATCCTTCTCCAACAACTCTGTAAGTGTTGTTTGCAACTCCTCCAACTCCTTTGGTGAGAGCCGAGAGATTGGTCTACTCACTCGAGTACTCCCTGGCAATAATTCAATCTTGAAAGGCATACCTCGATCGGACGGTAATCCCTTTGGCAGATCATCCGGAAACACGATTGCAAACTCTTGAACTATCCAATCAACCATTGCTTGATGAGGCTCTTGGTCCTCCTAGGGTTGTTCTTGTGCAATCGGCTTGATCCACACCGTGAATATAGACTTATCTTCCTCCAAGGCTTGCTCTATGGCTGCTTTACTAACAAACTTCCCTTCCAGGGACTCATCTCTCTTCCAAGCTTGCTCCATGGTTGCCTTCCTAGCAAACTTCCCATCTTGGGACTCATCTCCCTTCTAGATTTGCTCTATGGCTACCTTCTTGATAAACTTCCCATCTTGGGACTGACTATTCTTAGGTATCTTACTCAGAGGTGCCAAACAACCTAATCGGAAATTCCTACCTTGGTGTTGTACTTGAATTTGTTGTCGGTTCTAATCGAATTGAACCTTATGACGTTCAAGCCAAGGTAGATCCAAAATGATATCATAGTGTAGAGGTGCCACTATAAACCTCATACACTCCAAATACTCCTTCCCAATCTTGAAGGTAATAGGATGTGAGGTGCGGAATGCAAAACCCTTTCTACCATCCGCCATCATCAAACTACTTCCAAACATTGACTTGATAGGAATATGTAAAAGACCAAAACCAAGGAGAGAAATAGGAGAATGGAAACTCACATTGGGACACTTGAATGAGAGAAAACTCCAAATGCCTAGCATGAGCTTTGGCTTTGGTATTTATAGGTAGCATACAAGACCCTTGAAGCTTCTCAAGAAGCTTCCTTGAGCCGCTTTCTTGGAGTGCAAGCCAAGTTAACCAGGAAGCTTCTCAAGAAGCTTCCTTCTAGAAGCCGTCTACTTGGCATGCAAGCTAAGCTAGTTAGAAGCTTCTAGAATATTCTAGGCTATTTTGTCTTATTCTCTACTTTGTAAGCCCGACTAACTTCATCGCTAAACTCCATATTGTTACATGTTCCCCCGCCGCTAGTTGGTGACGTCTTCGTTGCCAGTGAAGCTTCAAATTTCTTGATGGCCGTCTGCACATTTTGGAGGTGAGAAAGAGGTTCCCATGTGGTATCATGAAGAGGATACCCTTTCCAAAGGACCTTGTACTCCGTATGTTGGCAACGGCCTCGTTGAATATAGCAACGCGTAAGGATACGATCAACTTTGTACTCCTCATGATCATTGATAGGGATAGGAAGAGTGGGAGGTTGGAATCGAGAGGAAAAGGAAGAGGGGTTAGGAACAAAGGGTTTAAACTTGGAAACATGAAAGACAGGATGGATACGCATGTGACAAGGCAAGGCAAGTTGATAAGCAACAGGAGAGACAATGTGGGTGATATCAAAGGATCCTATCCAATTAGAGGCAAGTTTACGAATTTGGGTATCAAGTGGGAGAGGGAGGTTTACTAGAAGATAGCATGACTTTATCACCAACTTCAAAGGTGAGATCACAACGATGGTGGTCCGCATATTGTTTTTGGCAATTTTGAGCAACAAGGAGGTGAGACTTGGCTTGTTGGTCAAGAATGTAGAAGTATGAGGAACTTGAGAGGGAGGGGGAGCAAGAAGAGAATTTGGAACAAGCGGATCTTGGCCAAAATTGAGAAAGAAGGGAGAAAATCCGGTGCTTGCCTGTTTGGAATTGTTGTTGGCAAATTCTACAGTTGCAAGACATTCATCCCAGTTGGTATAGTGGACATTGATAAAGGCCTGCAACATATCCTCCAATGTATAATTTGCATGTTTGGTTTGTCCATCAGTTTGAGGATGATAGGCCGTAGACAAAGCAAGCTTGGTGCCGAGTATCTAGAAGAGTGCTTGCCAAAACTTCTCGATAAATCAAGGATCACGGATGGAGATGAGTACATGTGGCATCCCATGATGCTTGAAGACATTGTCGAAGTAGATTTGTGCTAAGGTTGGAGCATCCATGGTATCACAGGTTGGTGCCAAGTGGATTTGCTTACTAAGCTTATCCACAAACACCACAATTGCGGTGTGTCCTTGTTTTGGCAAGGATGTGATGAGATCCAAGCTCACATACTCCTAGCGAGTGGATGGAATGGCAAGTGGTTGAAGGAGTCCACTTGGTTGCTGGACTTGTTACGTTGGCAACTCTCACATGATCGAACAAAGTCTCAAACATATCGTGTCATGTTGGGCCACCACCATTGGCATTGGAGGGTGCCCAAGATCTTGTCCACTCCCATGTGACCAACTATTGGTAAATCATGGGCTTCTTGAAGGCATACAAGTTGAAGATCACCTTTGGCTGGAACATAGATTTGGTTTGCATGGAATAAAAGGCCTTCCTTGAAGGAGAAGGTGTTGTACTCCTTGTCGCATGTTATTAGACAACCGTGTACCATTTGGACGAAGGGATCTTGTTGTAGAGCTGATTGAAACTCATTATGGACCTTAGGGTCAATGGACACCGTTATAATTGGCCTCGTGATGAGAGGAAGAGCCTTCAAATCAGGTCATCATGATAGAGCATCAGGGATGACATGGAACCAACCTGGTTTGTACTCAAGTTTGATGTCAAACAATTGGAATTGCTCTTCCCATTGATGATGCCGACTCTTCATGTGCTCCAAGTGTAAGGTCTGCAACAATGGCTTGTCATCAGTTTGCATGATCACTTGTTTCCCCAAGAGATAATGCCTCCATACCTTGGTGGCATATACCATTGCAAGTTGTTCCCAATCACAAGCAGAGTAATTTCTTTCAGCTGTATTTAGTTGGCGAGACACAAAGGTAATAGAATGTAGTCCATCTGGAAATTCTTGTTGCAACACAACTCCAATTGCAAAGTTAGAAGCATCAAAATCAACCACACAAGGTAGTTAAGGATCATATGGTTGAAGAATGGGTCTTGAAGACACCATATGTTTTAACTTCTAGAATGCTTCTTCATGCTTGGTGGTCCATTGGAAGCTCAAGTTCTGTCCCAAGAGGTCAATCAATGGTACAGCCACATGAGCATAATAGTGGATGAACCATTGGTAAAAACTGGCCAATCCATTGAATGCTCATACTTCTGTAGCATCCTTTGGGGTAGGCCAATCAGTAATGGCCTTGATCTTCTCTACTTCTATCTTGATCCCCTCTGATGAGATCTTATGACCCAACAAGGTAACTTCCTTCTGCCAAAAAGCACACTTTGACTTCTTGCAGTAAAATTTCCACTATCGTAGTCGTCTTAGGACTTCTCGTACATGATTCACGTGTTCTACCTTTGTCTTGCTATTGATTAAAATATCATCTAAGAACACCACCATGGACCAATCCAATAATCCTCCAACACCCAATGCATCTGATCCATGAAGATTGTTTGAGCATTAGTGAGTCCGAAAGGTAGAACTCTCCACTCAAAATGCCCATACCTGCGAAAGGCAGTCTTTTGCACGTCCTCTCCTTCAATAGGAATTTGCCAATGGCCGCTACAAAGATCTTGCTTGGAAAAGTAGCGTGCTCCACTTAGTTGATCAAGTAGGTCATCGATCCAAGGCAAGAGAAATGCATTCTTCATGGTTTGCTTATTGAGTCCACGGTAATCAATACAGAAACAAAGTCCTCCATCCTTCTTTGGAACAAATAGTACCGGTGCTCCCCAAGGAGAGGTACTATGTCATATGAAATCCTTTTCCAACAACTCTGTAAGTGTTGTTCACAACTCCTCCAACTCCTTTGGTGAGAGCCGATAGATTGGTGTACTCACTGGAGTACTCCCTGGCAATAACTTGATCTTGAAGGGCATACCTTGATCGGACAATAATCCCTTTGGCAGATCATCCGGAAACACATCTACAAACTCCTAAACTATCCAATCAACCATTGCTTGCTGAGGCTCTTGGCCCTCCTCAGATTGTTCTTGTGCAATCGGCTTGATCCACACCGCGAATACAAACTTATCTTCCTCCAAAGCTTGCTCTATGGCCGCTTCATTAATAAACTTCCCTTCCAAGGACTCATCTCTCTTCCAAGCTTGCTCCATGGTTGCCTTCCTAGCAAACTTCCCATCTTGAGACTCATCTCCCTTCCAGATTTGCTCTATGGCTACCTTCTCGACAAACTTCCCATCTTGGGACTGACTATTCTTAGGCGTCTTACTCAAAGGTGCCAGACAACCTTATCGGAAATTTCTACCTTGTTGTTGTACTTGAATTGGTCATCGGGTCCAATCAAATTGAACCTTATGACGTTCAAGCCAAGGTAGATCCAGAATGATATCATATTGTAGAGGTGCCACTACAAACCTCATACACTCCAAATACTCCTTCCCAATCTTGAAGGTAATAGGATGTGAGGTGCGGAATGTAGAACCCTTTCTACCATCCACCATCATCAAACTACTTCCAAACACTGGCTTGATAGGAATACCCAATTCCTTTGCTACTTGCATCGACATGCAATTCTTTGAACTTCTAGATTCAACCAAAATCCTACAACCCCGATTAGATATCGTACCTTGCAAGTGAAGCAAACTTGCATAGGTCAAGCCTTCAATCCCTTTGGAACTAATCAAGCTCCCTGTAGGCGGCTTGAAATCTCCTACTGGGATTCTTTGTTTCCTTGATCATTCTGTTCCACAACCTCCATCTGGGCAACTTGTCGAGGTTGCCCATTCCTAAGTGGACATTCAGCAATGCAATGTCCAACTTGGCAACAATAAAAGCAACCTCCATTTTGTCTTAATCTTTCTCTATCTGTTGTGCCAAGTGGTCTTTGTTGGATAGCATCAATCTCCATTGGTACCGGTTCTTCCACTTGTGTATAATGTACTGGTAGGCTTTGTATAGGTCAAGGTCAAGACCAAGTTGTCGCAACCAAGAAATCAAAATGCTCAGCCAATTGCATGACTTCTTCTACGTTTTGTGGCTCCCGCATGGTCACTTCCAATTTGGTTTGTGACTTCAATCCTCGCACAAATCGATCCAGAACTTCACCTTCTTGGATATCTAGAATTTGCATGATGATGTTATGAAATTGTGTGATGTAGCTTCTCACTGAGCCAATCTGCCTCAACTCCGCCAATTTATCTTGTGTAGCTTGGGTGGCATTTATAGTTTGAAATCAACCAAGTATTGCATCTTTGAATTCTGCCCATGTCAAAATTGGTGTAACAATTTGTCGTTCAGCTCTTTCTACTCGAAATTGCCACCAAAGTTTTGCCACGCCATCCAATTGGCTAGAAGCCAAGAGAATTTGTTTCTGCTTGTCTTGAAGATTGGTGGCTTCAAAGTAACATTCGCAGTCAAACACAAAATTCTCCATTGTGTTTAGAAGATTCTTGCCTTCAAACACCTTGGGTTTTGGAAATCGAATACGATCTTCTCCATCTCGAACTGGTGCTCTGTCTATCTGTTCTTGTTGTTGTTGGTCTCGTTCATCCAACAATCGAGTAAGATGCTCAATTTGTTGTTGCATTGCAAAGATAACATCCGGTATTGCCGCCATTGCTACTATTCTATTCCACTACCCTCAATTGATCTAGTTGATCAACACATAGATACAACACGTCCACCATTCTCCATAAGTTACAATTGGAAGTATCAAGGGTTCCTCTAACACGGTGATCATATGTAGAAAATCTTACCCAAAGCGTGAGGTGATGAATTGTATGAAATGATGCTTTGGTAATATCTGGACATGAAAGTCCTAATGGTTTGGCGGAAGTGGATTTGGTGGTCCATAAATTCCATCCATTCCATTCCTGCTCTACTACCAATGTAAAAGACTGAAATCAAGGAGAGAAATAGGAGAATGGAAACTCACATTGGGACACTTGAATGAAGGAAAACTCCAAATGCCTAGCATGAGCTTTGGCTTTGGTATTTATAGGTAGCATACAAGACCCTTGAAGCTTCTCAAGAAGCTTCCTTGAGCCACTTTCTTGGAGTGCAAGCCAAGTTAACCAGGAAGCTTCTCAAGAAACTTTCTTCTAGAAGCCGTCTACTTGGCATGCAAGCTAAGCTAGTTAGAAGCTTCTAGAAGCTTCCTTCTAGAAGCTACTTGCTTAGAGCGCAAGTTAACTAGTTGGGAAGCTTCCCAAGAAGCTTCTTAGATGCTTCTAGAATATTCTAGGCTATTTTGTCTTATTATCTACTTTGTAAGCCCGACTAACTTCATTGCTAAACTCCATATTGTTACAGAATACCTAATTCCTTTGCTACTTGCATAGACATGCAATTCTTTGAACTTCCAAAATCAACCAAAATCCTACAACCCCGATTAGATATCATACCTTGCAAGTGAAGCAAACTTGTATAAGTCGAGCCTTCAATCCCATTTGAACTAATTAATCAATTTGATGATGGCGGATGGTAGAAAGGGTTCTACATTCCGCACCTCACATCCTGTTACCTTCAAGATTGGGAAGGAGTATTTGGAGTGTATGAGGTTTGTAGTAGCACCTCTACACTATGATATCATTCTGGGTCTATCTTGGCTTGAATGTCATAAGGTTCAATTCGATTGGACCCGATGACCAATTCAAGTACAACACCAAGGTAGAAATTTCTGATAAGGTTGTCTGGCACCTTTGAGTAAGACGCCTAAGAATAGTCAGTCCCAAGATGGGAGGTTTGTTGAGAAGGTAGCCATAGAGCAAATCTAGAAGGGAAATGAGTCCCAAGATGGGAAGTTTGCCAAGAAGGCAACCATCAATGTTGACATCGATGTTGACATCAATGTATGTTGTGTAGTGATGTATATATGCACGATAGCTGTCACCCATTTGTTGTGTCGCATCTAGATTGCTCGGACACTAGATTTCCAATGATAGTAGTTAGAGGCATTTTGGCGATTACTCATAGACAACTTTCCGACGGTCAGATTTCATGTTTAGGGTACTGACTTCATGGCAGGGCCCACTATTACTTGCACCGTCCGCACCGTTGGGTGTGCCGTCAATGGGACCATTGGGATGAGACCCAGGTTGAAATTAGGAGTATACTCTGGAAGTGCAACTCTAGAGAGCTCACTTCTTTGATGTTGAGCCTTCGAGTTCCTGGCTAGAGTGGACAGAAAGCCAGTGAGTGTCACCTAGAGTGAGTGTGGCTTGACTATAATTAGTGCCCTATTGTTGGCAAGTTGTTGAGGATCAGATCAAGTATTGATCTGAGTTTGATTGATTTGAGTTATAAATGATTTGATTATTGTGGCACTTTAGAGTTTATGTATGACTTATGTGTGAGTTGTGCTTCTATAGTGTATGATGTTGACATCGATGTATGTTGTGTAGCAATGTATATACACACAATATCTACCATAACCTAAACATAACAATGATATCTCATAGTCAATAGTAAAGGTCCAAAATATTCCAAACTCCTCTAGTAATCCAATCCCATGATAGGGAATGGATGTAATTGTGGCATAAGAGCATTAAATAATGCTCTAACTTGGTCCCATACCACACATCCAGCAACAAACTATTGTATGTGATATGCATACCATGCCACCAATAATAACTCTAGAGTAAACTATATGTATGCTTTACTCCAAAAATGTCCTAGCTCCTCATGAGCATGATGTATCAATTGTGGTCTTTGAGATGGAAGTGGTACTACTTTCACTCTACCATCCTCCCATACACAAAGAAGGTGTCTACACTCCAATCTAAACTGCCTAGCTTGCTGAAGAACATGGTTTATCTCCTTGGTACCAATTGTGCCACCCACAACACCAATGCAAACATAACCCATCACTAAGATATCATCATAAATGTCTTGCTGACCTATACCATTATCTCCACCCTTTGGATCTTTGACCTCAACAACTCTTCTTGTATGTGCTCAAAGTGATACCACAAAGTCCTTAGAAAAATATATAGAAAGGTAAATGCATACCAACTTGGCACCATCTCCTCACCTATCTCACCATGCCAATGTGCTCTAGTCTGATCCTTTTGGCTAAGATTTGGGTTTCTACTCAACCCATTTGCATCATTGTTCACAACTCCAAGTCTATAAGATGTACTCTTGTAAAATCAGAGCCCATGGTGCAAGCTTCCCTAAAAGTTTGTCAGACTCTATCAACCATTTCAGTGGTCAATGATCATTGATGAGAGCAAAGAGGTTACCAAATAGGTAATATAAAAAATGTATGATCATCCATACTACTGCTAAACACCTCTCTCATATGAACTATATTTCACCTCCACTGAATTGTTGGAGTGACTAGCATCAGCCACCACAAACTCCTTCCCCTCATTATCCTATTGGATGAGCACTACTCCAAACCCCAACATACTCCATTCATTGTGAACTTGGAATGGTTGGCCTTTGATCAATCTCCTAAGAATTGAAACAAATATCAACCTTTCTTGAGCTCTATAAAAGCTCTCTCTTGCTTGTCTCTTTGACACCACTCCTATGTAAGCTTGATCAGCTTTGTCAAGGCCTTAGCAACGACATTAAATCCTCTAACATATTGGTGATAGAAGTTTGCCAACCCAATGAATACTCACACTCCGCTTACATCCATAGGCCAAGGAATATTTGCTATAGCCTCCACCTTGTTTTGTTGAACCAAGTCCTCTAGTGTAGATTGTGTGATCCAAATACTCAACCTACTCATGGAAGAATCTACAATTCCCAAAATGTAATTTGAGTCCATGAGATCTCAACCTCTCAAACACCTTTTACAAATGTCTCATGGACCTCCATAATAGTGCTATAGACCAAAATTTCATCAATATGGCACCAAGCAAACTCCAATCCTACTAGATTTTTTCCCTTTGGAAATTGATAGGAGTGTTCTTTAACCAAATGGTAAAAAACTCCACTAATGTAATATCCATGCCATGAGAATCAATAACCCAAAATGGTATCTTGGACTTGTCATCCTCCCTAATTGGTAATTGATTATATCTTGCTCAAAGATCCAAAGTACTAAAGACCTTTGCATGGCCAATTGTATGAAAGATCTCTTCTAGTGTAGGCATGGCATACCAATTGGCCATAATCTATTGGTTGACATAATGGTAATCTCCACATATTTGCCTATTTGTGTAGTAACTATGCATATCCTTCTTGGTTGGCTATAGCTCAAGCATACTTCTCCATGTGAAATCTCCTCCAAACCAATCTCAAAAAGGTCTCTACTCCAACTTTGAATCAATGCTCTCTCCATGTCACTATATTTCTATGGACACAAAAAAAACTTGTGTATCACTAGTAAGCTCAATCCAAATACTAGGTCCTTTCAAAGCATCCAAATCCTTCATAGTGAAGGCAAAAAAACTCGTGTAGCTCCTCAAGATCTTCCAAACTCTTTGTCTTTTCCTTCTTGTAAGCTTGGGTTCAATGCTTGGCTCCCAAGTATCCTCTATAATTGAGACAAGAGTGGAAGACACACTGACTAGCTATTACATTGGGCCCTTGGGAATAGTAATTTCATGCCTTCAACCACTAGAGTCATCAACCTTAGTGCAAAAAACTCCCTCTATTATGGTTGCAACCTCCATATGTCCTCTAGTTGCATCACAAGTAGACCACTCTCACTAGTAGCCATTAATTATGCCCCAAGAATACCTTGCCCACTTGGTCCATCACCGCTAACATGTACTTGAATTGTCTTGATAAGCATAGATCTCACAAGTGTTGGAGTGGTGATGATTATCAAGTACATCTTACAATGCTCAGCCAAGCCAATGCTCACATTCCAAGTCAAAAATTTCAAGTCCACAACTTGACCTAAGACTTGACGCTATTGTACCTCTAACACTATTGTAACAATTTTAATACCAATACAAAAACCCATCATCCGTTCCTCTTGTCGATGTTGGACTCCATCAATTGTTGTAAATGTGAGTCCCAAACAAGTTTATGAACTCTCTCTGAAAAAGCATGGGAGCCTAGGAAACTCATAAGCGTAGGTAAAGTGGCTCTAGGCTATCCAAGAAGGTTCACCATTGCCATTGGTGACCTATCAACCACTACCATTGTTTACCACTACCACTTTAGCTACATCCAACAACATAGTAGGTCCCATCCAAGAATGGACCTAATAGGTAATTGCCACTACATGTGTACTAGAATTACCTATCAAAGGGTGTTCTCCAAAATGTATGCTAGAGAAATGAACTGATGAATTTAGAGATATCATAGAATACATAACATCTCCCCAAAAAATCAGAATGGGGATCTTGTAGACCTTGATCTTGGCCAGCATGAGTGTGTCTTTGACATGGCCATATATCTCCAAATCTTATGCCCTCAGCAAGGAAATGTCTATTAGTAGGTTTTTTTTAGTAACCCTTGATTATTGACATGGGTAATCACTCAAGACACCAATAGGTCAAGTGTGCCACATCATGTAGGGAGACTCACCTAGTAGTCTCATCTCTCTCCACATACAAGTTCCTTTGCTTGTAGTGTTGTAGCTAGTTGAGTGCTAATCCCACCAAACAACTCCAATAAACATACTCCCTCTATTGGATACTGCCAAGCAATAAATGTGGTATCCAAAGGTGACAAGTAATAGACTTTGGAGGCTCATCCTCACATTGGTCTCTTGGTGGTAAAAAGGCTCCACTCCAAGCCTATTGTTCTAGTTGATTTGCATGCTATTGCAATTCCTCCTCAAAACTTTACAATGGAGCATCCAAGGTGTATGAAACAATCCCACTTGTACTCCAAGTCCAAGTGATCTGATTTGGTGTTGGAGTATCCTCCGCATGAGTGTTCCCTTTCAATAAGTCACCAAGCTAAGCAACAAAACCATTGAAAGCTAAAATTGATGCCATGGTCCTTGACTATAATGAGCCAAGAGTACTACTACTAAAGCGCACTAATAAGTAACATACTGGTCCTTCACTTGACTGCCAACCTCGCCTATAGGAAGTTCTCTCCTCCAAATAGTCAATACTAAAACCCATGGGGTATAACACTATTCCTCCAACTAGCACATCATATGACTTTGCTATTATTGTAATGGCGTGAGCTCTCACCACAAAGCTATCAAATAGATGATCAGGTTGAATCTGGACAATGAGCTCTCCACATGCAATGTACAATGTAGAACCATCCTCTAGAGATATTTGGATCTGAAAATGGACACCTCTCCATATCAGTGTTCTGTAGCTCAAAACCAACAACTACAACTTTCCTCAATATAAAGGGTTATGCACCAAGTATAATAAGACCTTCTGTGGTGTATAGATCTTCCTTGAAGGTCCCACCAAACAAAAAATCCCACTTTAGCTATCCAATAGGAAAACTCCAGGTGTGAACTAAGCTCGCTCAAAGGTAGGTCTAGTTGGTACCTCTTCTAACTTAGTTATTGCTACTTGTCATAGACCACAAGTTGTTGACCAGATCCCATGCTCCTCAACCAACCACCTCTACTCTAGAATCAAGAACCATATCATCCCTACGCTCACAAAGTATGGTAGCAAACCAAAACACTAGAGTGGATCAACTCTTAATGTAACATATCACTAGTTAAGAACAAGGAGAAGGGCATAATTAATTGAGCCATCCCAGCTTTATGCTAGACTTAATCTATGCAATAGCAGGTGAATGTCTAGCATCTAATCAATCATGCACTCCATCACTACCTACCACACTTGTACTAGGACATTTAGGAGCCATGGATGTCATTTCTAGTGCCTCAAAGAGTGTGAAAGACTAGGGAAGTCTGACATGTTTACCAACCTCTCTTCTTTGTGAGTCCAACTCCATTGATGCTCCTCTAGGCTCTAGAGTACATATTGCAATCCTAGCCATTGGAGCATATGCATCTACATGTGCTACTTTACACATAAAGTCCATGACGTCTCTATCACTAACATATCAAAAGCAAAGGAAAGTACTATGCTCCTACAAGGTGTGGGTCCTCTACTACCTCATCTTTTGTGACTTGAAGCTACTCTACCACTTGCCATAGCAGCCCTACCACTGCGTAACTCCGGCTGAAGGTCAAAACATTGATCATTAGTGTGACCTAGTCTATGGCAATAGTCACATTATTATTATGTTGGTTATGATGCACCAGAGGTATCATGTCCATTGACTTGAGTGCACTCTCTCTTGTGATGAGGTCCACCATAGTCCAACAAGCAACCTTACCACTCACTGGCTACTACTGACCCAAAAATGAAGGTAAGGATCTAGTTGCACTAGGCCTTCCATTCATTCCATAAGATCTAGGCTGTCCACTTTGCACTCAAAAGCAAACATGGTGTGGTGGACTCTATTGAACTCTAGAAGAAATAACAGCTATAGATGAAGTCTTCTTACCAAATCCAGATGGCATCACTCCTTCCTCTACCATGTTGAGCTCAATATGCTTAGCCAAACTGAAGGCCACAGCCAAAGTAGATAAGGTAGCCTATAACAACATAACATCACCAAAGTTATGTTACAATTACTTCTCTAGGATCCCATACCAAAATTAGATTGCTTGGACCTCAATAACTCCTTGAGTGAAATTGATTAACCTTCTCATGCAAGTGCATGCCTTGCATATGCTCTCTCCAACCTTCCATTGGAACTCCTACAAGCTCCTCAACTTGTCAATCCATACTCCTTGGTAGTTTTGCCTCAAATATTAGAAGAACTTCACCATGGGGTTAAACCCTGCTATTGCACCACCTCCTACAACGGTACTCCCACTTGTAGTAGCACCAAATAGTGCACCTCCACTAGATACACCAATGCTACTAGACCTAGATCTACCCCTAGAAACCAAGCCTACAGTGATAGAGATGTAGTGTGGAGACCAATATTATCTCCATAGCTCAATCTTCTCCAAATGAGCTCTCTTGAACTCATGGTAGTCATCTATTGGCGGATCCTCCAAGTGTTGAAAAAATCTTTTCCATACCATTAAGGATGCAAACAAAGTCAAGTTTTACATCTACTACAAATGACACCAACTATCAAACTCCTAGATGAAGTCATCCAACTCAATGGTACCCATTGTACTAAAGTAGTATTTGGGGCATTTGGAAGCTTTATAAATCTCAGCCATGTCCCATAACAATGGTGCACCAAGTGCATTCTCAACTGAATCAACTCTTGTATCAAATTCCAAATCAAAGTCAATCTACTCCCTCACTAGGACCTAAGATACAAGCTTATACCAAGTGCCACTCTCTGTGTACTCATTAAGTACTACAATGATATTTCCTCAAGAATCTCCAAAGAACTCCGTCATGATAGTGTATCTCAAACCACAATTGTAACCACCACAAGTACCCTACCAAGGATCACTACTAAGTGCCAACACCAAGCAGCACAACCCACTCAACACCAACTCAATAATGTAGCTCTAATTGTGACAACTACACTAGGAGAAAGTGCAACTTGTAACCTATCATCACAACATGCACTCTCACAATTTGTAGGCTATCACTTCTTGCCTCATTGGAGAGAACATATGTAATTTGACTGGTCATCACTCTAGCCTCACTACCAAGAGCACACAAGAGCACCAACCCTCTAAATTCAATGCACCTTACACAAACATGGTGCACAAATAGGAAATAGAGAATGGAGGGATCTATAAAAATATAGAGTTTATTGATGAGTTAGTTGAGACTAACAAAGCAAATAGGCTAAATTAATCAAGAGTTATAAGAATATTCTAGATACATCTAGGAAGCTACTTGGTACCTTCTAAGTATTGGGTAATATGCATACCAAGTGGTGACTGCCAAGCAGAAGCTTCTTGGTTCCGCATAAAATCATGGAAATTTGACTGTAATTGCAAACAATGTCAGGAGGATCTAGCTCGTAAGCCATAACGGGAAGATTTTGAGAGAAGAACTAGAATATCACTACATCTTCTTGCCTGACATAATACAATGAAAGATACTTTTCAAGACTATTGAAATACAGTTTCAATTGTATTGAAATTATGATTCAGTCATTGTTAGTAGTGCTAGATGCCAAACATAAGAATGCATTTAACATGCATGTAACATTCATAGCTATCTATAATGATGATATGCAGTTGTTTTGAGTCTTGGGTGATTTCACCAATATAATTCAAGCACTTTGGAGATTTGCTAAGATTTAGTATTCCATTGATGGCGGAGATTTACACTATGCAAGTTTGAGATTTTAATCACCTTGCTACACATGTCCAGAAAGATTTAGTATGGACAATCATGAGTTTAGCAGGACTAAAAAACAAGTGATGCAGGTCTTCAAGACTACTTTAGAAAACATGGGAGAGACATTCTTTACAGAACTTAATGGCCAGATATTGCAATCACTCTAAACAAGATTGTTGGATATAAGTGTCATAATAATCAGTCAAGAAATACCCATGCTTCTTGTCATGAACGCAAAAAAAAGCAATACAAGGAAGAAGATGGGATTTCATCCCCTGAAGTTTAGTGGAAATCAAAATCAAACAACGTCTCTCCCATCTTTCCTAAAGCAATCTCCAAGACTTGCATCACTTGTTTTTTAATCTTATTAATTCATCACCTTTCCGACTAAATCTTTTCTGCACATGGTATAACAAGTGCAATGAAAATCTCAAGCGCGCATAGTGTACACCTTTTGCCTTTTATAGAATCTTGAATCTCAATGAATCTCCAAAGGGCTTGAATTTTCTTGGTGAGATCGCCGAGACTCGATACTCCTACATATCACTGTTGTAGATAGCTATAAATGTTACACACCCCCAATTCTTACGTATGGCATCCAGAATTATGGACAGTGACTGAATTACTATTTCATGACTATCAATTGAAACAACATTTCAATTGCCTTGAAAAGTGCACTCAACTTATATTTCTTTGTATTATGTTTAAACAAAACAATACAATTATATTCGAGTTCTTCTCTTTCAGCAGTGGCTCAAGAGATAGATCCTGCTGACATCGTTCGTAGTTATTTCACTTCCACAATTTTATGCGGCAGCAGCAATCAAGCGCTGAGCATGCAATGTACGGGATAGTAGCTCATATCCAGCCTCAAGGGTTTAGGCTGCTCCGGTAAACACTACTTTTCAAACGAACATAATTGACTAATCACAAGAACAAAAACCCCAACTAAACTGCAGTTTTTTCCACTGATAAATTCTAGCTCCTCGGTTTAGGAACTAGATTCGTATATCTAATTGCCTTTGCAAGGTGAACGTGTTTCTCTTGTCTCTATATTCTTATTTTCTTAGATATAACTTGCAACCATGTTCTGTCTATTTTCTATCTCTATATTCTTGATTTCTTAGATAGAACTTGCAACCATGTTCTGTCTACTTTCTGTTTGTGATAGAATTTACAACCATGTTCTGCCGACTTTCTGTTTGTGTCGACGCCGCTAGCGCTTATCGAGTGTGATACAGTAAACTTAATTCTAATCTATGCGCTTTTGACATGCATCTGGGTCTTGTGATTGATCAATTATATTTTGTCTCTATGTTCTTGTTTTCTTAGATAGGATTCGAACACATGTTCTTTCTACTTTCTGTTGGTGATAGAACTTGCAACCATGTTCTGCCGAACTCTCAGTTTGTGTCGACGCCGCTAGTGCTTGTCGAGTGTGATTGAGTAAACGTAATTCTAATCTATATGCTTTTGACATGGATCTGGGTCCTTATTGTCTGAAAAACTGCTGGTTGTATTCTTTTATCCAGGTGAGGTTACTCTCGCAGTACAGATTTGAGCACAAAATAGAAGATCACAAAATAGTTTATGAAAGTAAGATTTCTTTCTCAAAAGCAGCTCACTATTTATCGTGAGAAAAGGTATGTAATAAGCTTACAGTGGAATTAACGGAATCTGCTTTGACTTTACAACAATGTCGTCAGTTTTTAAACTCATTTTAGGATCTGTTTTAAATGAAAAAAAGGTATGCAATAAGCTCACAGTTGAATAAAGAAGGTGACCGCGTAGGAAAAACAAAGGATGGGAAGACCCCATCAAGCCGTACAAGGGAGAGATAAAAAATGTAAAATGGGGCTAAGCCCCAATAGAGTCCATATGAGAAATCTGCCTACTGTACCTAAGATGTACGAGCTATGCAAGTCATACGGTCTACACACAATTGGAGCATCCAAAGAAACATCACCTAATGTGATTGCTCTCCTATGGATTGCACCAGCCACTGCCCTCTGTAAAACAATGGACACACGCTGTCTAAAATATGCTACAAAATATGGAAGTGAGAGTGGTACCCCCTGGCGCCTAGCATGATAAGCTCTCTTACACTCCCTAACAAATGTGTCAAACGCCGTGTCTATCGCTCCATATAACTCCAAGGCTAGAAGAACAATGAGGTGACCTCGTTGCATGCCCCTATACTTGGAGACCTTACGACCTACTGCTGCACTCGCCACCCATCCAGGGGGATGGGTAATCACTCCCTCCAAAACTATATCCCACATAGGGTCCATAACCACGACATCCGCTATTGTCACCTGATCATCTTGGACCAAGTATAAGTCCGCCCTTACACGTGTTGTTTGCAAAGCATACAAACGCTCCCTCCAAGCCAAGTATCCACTCTCTTGTGCCATAGCAACCACTATGTCCCTAATGGCATCATGGGTAGCTATCCTTTGTCCTCCAAAAGGACACCGTGTCATGTGGACCGTTGTTGCATCTAATGTAGAACTACATTCACAAGTGAGTAATGAAGATGCAGATGGGTGAACCAAACCTAGGCAAAACCTCATCGCTATAGAGAAAGTAATTGGTGCAAGTTGGAATGCCCTAATGCATGATTGAGCTAGGATCCAAGAGCCTAGTCGGAGCAAGAGCCGGAGCAAGAGCAAAGACATGCTCTAGTAGCTTGAAGAATGGACAAGTCTACCAAGAGAGAATGTAGTATATGCTCACACTGTCGCTCCATCAAGGAAGACTGTAAACCTCTAGTCCAATCTGATGATAATGAAGCAAAAGATGGAAAATACTCTCGTGCCCGTGAGGATAGACTATCTCTTGTTTGCCACAATAACATTTGGAGAGAAAAGGATCCTCACTCCACTTCTGTCACATAAGTCTCCAAAACCGACCTATCTGCAAACACAAAATGAGAGGAAAGTAGGGGTGCAGAGAGAGCACAACTACCCAAAAATACTATAGGTGTCATCTCCTCCATAGATAACAAGCCACCTCACCACATGGGATTGGCAGAGCCGTCTATCTACGTGCAAAATCACCCGTCATAGACTCAATTGTCCCTAGTCCAATAATATCACCAAAGACTCCCATAATCCTCCTATCAAATGCTCTCAAATGTGATAGGAAGGACTATGAGAGGAGAACTATATCGATGAGATAGGATGGTCAACGAGTAATATTGGAAGAGAGTATACCAAATGTCACATGTGGATCTCCTAGTAATAGAAGGTCATCCACATGGAGAACATCCTTTGCAAGGGCAGCGTCTAAGAAGTATGTGACAAAATCCTCCAATCCTACTAGCACTCCAAGAACACAAAGTCCATCTGTGGATGTGATACACCCCTTTGGAAGCTCAAGGTGGGGAAGGATACCTAAAGGGGACCATGCCTTGCACTTTGACACCTTGACTTTCAAGCCTACTAGATGTAGCTCGGTAGTCAAGTAGTCAAAGGCTTGCCTAATCTGATCTACATGGCCTAGAATGTGTGTATCATCTGCCAAGGAGGGAAATACACAACTTGGCATGGCCAAAATAGTAGATAAGATAGCTCTAAAGTGAGCCACGGCAAATAATGGTCCTCCCAAAGGATCTCCTTGACGTGTACCAATAGTTGACTCCAAGACGGTGACTCCCTCTTGTGAACCACCGTGCTGGTAGTAAAGGGAAGCAAGAGAGCCATAAAAAGACCGCACAAAAGGTATGAGACTTGCCAAGGATCCACCAACTTCCCTATGCTCTCTAAAGATGGATGCTTGTAAGGCGCTATTAAAAGCATTCTCAACATCCACCTATAGGACGATCCACTCTGGATGGATAATTAGGAGTGCCCTAATGCTTAGAGATATAGCCTCACATCCTCCAAGTGTAGCTACTCCAAACTGATGTGGACTAAGGTGCTGTCAAAAGTGAGAACGATGTTGAAGGACAATGGTACGATTGACCAAAAGCAAAAAGATCTCTCAAATAGCAATTGGTCTAATGTCCCTCGTGTCCTTCTCCATTGCAAGAAGTTGACTAGCACCTAACACCCGACTAATAGCCATAGGAATGTCTCCTCTCGCGACTGTTGTAGCCACCTGAAACAACTCGATAAAACCACTAGAAGGTTCATCTGCTTGGAAGTAATCTCTAAGGTGCTCATAAACCATCCTCGACAAGCCTCTTGAGGAAAGGCGAGGGTAGTGCACAATGCTTGTGCAAATAACAACCTATCAAGACATAAGGCTGCTCAGGCTGATAATCTAAGACCTCTAGTGGTAGTCCCTCTACTACTACAGGATGTAGTGAGCGTAGGGAAGAGATAGTCTCATCAATAAGACTCGCCATAGACAAAGGGTGTAGTGCTTGTGCTACTCTACTAAACTCTCTTGCTCGACCCAATGTCCTACACCGTCGTAATTGAGTGGACTCTGTGGTATCATGTGGCGATGCTTGTCTCTTAAATCTTGTAGCCCTAACAGACTCCTCCTGAAAGGCTGCCCAATCCTCCACTTGAAATTGACAAAATCTAACAACCACTTCTCTATGCACCGCACGTCCCCTTCTAGCATAATGAAGACACCATCAAGGGAGTAAGAGGAATAGGAACCATGCTAACTCGTCCAAGGGATCATGTGCCAAACGATCAAGTGGTAGCTGAAAAGTCTGCCTAGCCTCATCATGGAGTGTGCGGGGCCTATGAATAGACGTGGACATGGAAAACTAATCTCAAATAACCCTAAAATGCAACCTGCTTGAGAAGCTAACCACTCCCACGACTCGATCGGTATCCTTGGATCGATCAACAAAGGGATAAAAGAAGCATGCACAATCTCGAGTGTCACTATTGTCGATATGGATGCTCATCGCACTCGAGCATCCCTAGTGGTCCAATCATATGTCTTGTGCATCCTTCCCACATGGGTCTTTACCCTTTGCAAAGTAAAACGTTGGTGACACACCGGACGTGGTGTATATTGAGCCACTCTAGACAACCCCACATGGGAAGGTGTAACCATAGTTAGCACAAAAATAATAATAATAACACATGATGTTCTTTTCTATATCTCCCTATATCTACAAAACCACAACCTTTCACATCCAGCTCACATAAGAAAATAATCTTTCAAATTATAAACTACCCTAAAAGCCCTAAAAATTATAACTTTCATCACTTTCTATTTCTATCTCTATAATTTTCAAATTAAATTTTCATGGAATTTAATTATGAAAATCAAATAATTAAAAATAAAAATTCTCAACCCATATCAATGTACGATGATCACTCTAAACCCTAAAAAAAAATGTAAAATTCTCATAAATTTTTACTCAATAACTCCATAGTTTTCAATCTAGGTACCAATAGAATAGAATAGAGATTGAGAAACTAAAAAATCTTTACTCGAGTGTTATATGCTAAAGAGCCCTACGATATTATATTATAGATATGTCTTCTCACTTCTCCTCTCCCTCTCTTCTCCCGTCTCCACACTCTCCCGCTGCCTCTCCGCCAGTGGAATTCACGGAATCTCTTTTTGACTTTAGCGCACTGTCTTGAGTTTTCAAACCCATTATAGCATCTGTTTTAAATATCAAAACTGAAATGAACATCGATTCCAAATTTTGGTTTTATTACAGCTGATCTCTAAGGTCCGGTGTTGTAGAGTTCCGCATCTAAAAGAAAAAGAGAATTATGTCGAAATGGGAATCACCACACCACTTTAGGTGCAGAGATCTTTACCCGAAGGTACCTCAGAATTAATTTCACGGGCAGACTCTCACGGTCAATTTCACGGGGTACTCTCACCCGCAGACTCTTGTGGGCAGTCATACTACAGCGAATTTGTTGAAACAGGGTTATATGGTGAAATACCCGCAAACAGGGTTATATAATGAAATTCCGCCCGAAACCGGTCATATTGTGAAATTGCTCTAATAATTTTCGTGGATATTTCTCGTGTCATTCTAAATGTAACTCGACTGTTGGTACCCCTGTGGAGTGCTAATTCTCGCACTGCTTTCAGAATGATCCGATCATGTGGTAGAATCCACACTCTTGTGTATCACTAGCACCATCTACGTAGCACTAAGGCAGGCGCCCCGGTCTGAATAGCTGGTTCCTAATGTGGAGGCAATAGAAGCGAGAATGGACCCTTAGCGGACAGAACTTATCTACTTCCGATGTTCAGAAAAGGTACAAAGGCATTCTGAAAGTCAGTTACGATAAACTTAGTTTGGCGTAGTGGGTTTTACATCCTTCGACAAGACTGAAACGAGGGTTTGTGGGGAACATCAATCACCTCTACTTCTCTCAGAGACGAGAATTTGATCCTCCTACCGTGCAGTGTTGGAATATAATGGAGGAGATCTATCAATCTGCCATGAACCGTTTGAGAACAATGGAGGTAAGCGGTCAAAGCTGAGGACAGAACAATGTGCTTCATCAGGCTAAACAATATTTCTTACTGCCAGCAGCATGCAAGGGATATATGCGATGAGTGCAGCTGTGAGGAGGATGACGATCCTGTAAGCTTCATCGTGCTTCCTTTCGATGGCGACCCGAAGTATCCCTCACAGCTTCAACTCATCAAAGATAGCAAAACTAGGCTCCTCCTTGGCCGGCGGTGGATTGAAATGCAGAAGATTCTCCATGCTGAACCTGAGCAAATGACACCAGCCCTTATCAAACTACCAGAGATTCAAAAATCCTTTGGTGATGGTAAAGACGAGACCTCTGTAGAGATCTGCGAAAGAAACTCCTCACTTATTTTCGAGAAATCCTGAAGATGGCCTCAAGTAGGCGCTATGATTTTGCTAATCAATCAACGGTCATGATGGAGGATCATAACACCTTCGTCCAAGCCCTAGTGCTTTGCGAGGAAGAACTCTCGGACCTGCAGGCAGGTATGTGTTCACTACTGGGAAATTGGGGGCTATACTAATCGGACACCAGCTCAGGTGAAAGAACCGAACTTGCAGAAAGCCAAGTCTAGAATTCTAAACGGTTTTGGGTACCTCTTGGAGTTGAACACGCAACGCACATTCAGGCGAACAATGAAGCTGACGGCAGATGCATTTATTCTGCACATTGAGCAGCATAAGAAGGAGAGAGATAGTCAAGAGGTTCTGACTCAACAGGCAGGGATATTCCTTCTCCAGTGGTTGGCACATGTCTCGTGGGCTGTGCGGCATGCTCAATTCAGACTCAATTGCCTGCGGGCAGTTCAGCATAAATCCTTTCAACGCAATGAGTTCCCTTTCTACCCATTTGGGCTGAAGGCACTTGAAAACAACAAAGACATACACCTACTTATTATCAACCTCAGTAAAACTCCTGTTTATGACTTCCCAAGGTTTTCCCTCCTCGTCTCAGAATTGGGTAAGGTTCCGGGTCCTCGAGAAGATTGTCTTGGTGGCAAGCTTAGTGGCCACCGCAGATGAGCTCAGATCGGCACTCGTGACTTTCAACTTGACCTCAAAGCTAGAGGAGATACACTCGAGAGTGGACGACTTAAAGGCCATAATAACGGAATTGCATCCACACAAAAGTGAGATGAGCAAACCTACACCAAAAAAGCTAGCGTTTCTGCAAAACTTATCATGCGAGAAAACGACTTTCGCTATACGCATGGCGAGAAGAAATTTATGTAAACCCCGTTCACCAGGACTTTCGGTGGCTTTCCGCAGAAGCTTTTTGATGCTTTTAAGAAAAAGTACATAGCCCTGTTCCAGGAAAGCATCAGGCGTGAATGGAAACAAGATGAGTATTCACTGCTGCCGCTGGAACTTGTACGAAGACACCAGAATCTTGGGGCAAAGAAGAAAAAGAAGAACCTAATTTCTACGCAGTCTGACCGAGGTGGAAGTGACCTACCTGAAGCTCGATCGGTACCCTACCGAGCCTGGATAGACACATTGATCTTGTTGGGCAGAGCTGACGAAATCAAAGAAGATAGGAATAACACCAGTCACTTTAGAAAAGCTTAAATGTTCGGCTCCTCAGCCATTGAATGAATCAGGGTCCAGTACGTGCGATGCTGGTGTTGGTGTTGGTGTTGGTGTTGACAACATATTTTTTCACCTTCCGATTAATCGGTCGCTAGATACAATGAAGAACAGTGAACTGCGTACGAGGGACATAATATGGGGAAAGATAGATGGAATCTTGAACAGGAACAACCTCGTGACTTTATCAAACACATTGGCTGTAGTGTCACCGACGAAGATCTAGAAACAAAATAATCGATCACTCAACTGGACGATGGGCTGTGTGACACAGACCGCACCCAGGAGATGACTGTCGTCCAGATCAAACGCGAATCTATGGTAACCATATTGAGGATTGGCTGAACATCCAGTACTCGGATTTGACAACTTTGAGCCAAGAGGGGTAAAACGGAACACCTAAAAGTTGGCTATATTTGTACAAGAGAAGACTATGACCTTCGTACAAGTCCGGGTACAATGTGTGCCAAGTTCAGGACTTGTTCTACTAGCAAACTGCCATCTGGGAAGTGAGAAGCAATTCACAGGAGAATCCTAGAAGTTATACTCTCACGCTAAAGGACGATTATCCACAATAGGACCATTTCTAAAGTTCGTCCACTCCAATCAGAGAAACGCAGTCCCTCTAATGCAGATAACATCTTCTGACCAGATTAAGAAATCTCATAAAGGAGGAATTGAGGCCCGTAGGGGGCAATTAGTCTTATTTACACCCTAGTCCTCTGTACAGCAAAGACTTGATCATCTCTATCGCAGTTGTAACCTGCAGACCAGAGCTGGAAGATAGCTAAGATATATGATTATTCACCTCTGTCAACACATGCCATGGTCAACGAACCGGTAAAGGTTTACCGTCCATCAAGCACGCTCACATCTCATAACTAGAGTGCTTGCGATACACAAGTGTTTTCACTGCAATAACGTCACTGAAACACCCACTTCAGAAAGGAGGTGAGTGGCCAACAAGAGGAGTAAGGACCTCCTCCAACTCCTTCTGGTCTACCTCTTCAACAGTTGCAGGTTGCCACCGTGGTTTCTGCAAGGAGAGTCACTTTATCAACCCAAGACCTTTTATAATCCTAAATCCTACTTCCTGCTCTAAGCGCTACAGCTTGTATTTGAAAAGGGGCCGCCCGTTGAGATTTTCATCTCTGGAAGTTCTAAAGTTTGTGATCATAAGTCCCAAAATAATTGTGACTCAAGATGATTGGACACCTGGTTCAGATGACTAGACATACAATATTCTGGCCCAACATCCTCTGACAAAAACTTCTGTGAGAAGTACCTGATCCTTGTCGATGAGAACCGCTCGGACACCTTCAAGGAAGTCATTTCGCAAGGCGGTCTTGGTGCCGAGAGAATACTCCGTCCTCATAACTCCCTCAATCTGAAGTCCAGATACACGAACAATATCAAAAAGTTAGGCAATGTCTTTCGCATTGGTGTGAGCATCCGAAACTTCCACTCATGTAATGAACCACCCCTTTAGCTGGCATCTGTATTACATCAAGAGATTAACAAAAAGGAGAAGTGCCTTTAACTTCCTACCTGAGCAAGAGAATCATCGTTCTTCGAAGCAGCTGCTGCTACAGCTGCATAGTGTCTTTGGGTCACATACAGACTCAAAGGAGCGCCCTTCTTAAGCCCCTCTAGTGCTCCCTTTGCCCATTCAGCAACTGTCATCACGCCAATACAACATCTTAATAAGAGGAGAAGCTAGATATCAGCAGCTGAAGGCTCTAGTTGCTTAATCACAAGTTCAATATAATTCGAAAAATCAGTCGGTTAAAATGGCAAGATAAAAGGGAGGGCAGCAGAAAATATACACCTGTAGAGTCTCCTGAATCCTGCTCTGCCTTCAGAGCATCGATAGTATCTGTGATTGACTTATTCGCTCCAAAGCAGGCAGTGATCGATGGTAGGAGGCCTTTGAGCTTGGGTTCCGTATCCGGATTCTTGCCGTACTTTGCAAGCAACTCTTCCACCTTCTGATGTGCATCCCCTGATCTGACAAGATAAGAAACAGCCAACGGAACCAAAGACAAACTTTAGTTTTGTACCTGATAGCCTTGCTTATTGACAGACAGTACCCAGTGTGTCTGATCATCACGGCATCAAGTAATGACAGCTTTAGAAGTAATTAGATCATCTACTTTGAACGATTAACTAGTCTTCATTTGATCTTGGAAAAGAGAATCTTACAGATCTAGCTCCTGAAGAGATTCCTTCAGAGAAGGCAAAGCATCCGACGGAACATAATGGCTAGCCACGCCCACATATAAAGCATCGGCTGGAGTGCTGATTCTGGCACCTGTCAAAGCAAGATATAGCCCTGCAAAGCATCAAACATCCATATCAACAAGCTGATAGTCCATATATAGAGAGAGCAGCGCAGAAGGATCAGCGGCCAGTGAAAAAACCGTTTCCGTGAGATATTGAGCTCTAGAAAAGAGCTGAAGGAGCGAAGAAGAAACAACCTGCAGATTAAATCTCCTTTAGTTATTGTAAGTCGAACAGAGAGAATGATAAAGATTATTTGACAGACTGCAACCCATCCTTTACATCACCCAGCAATGTTGGTCGACAGTAGCTTACCGACAGCACCTCCTCCAGGACTTCGTCCAGCTATGTAAGCGAAGCCAACGTCAGGAAACAAACCAATCCCGTTTTCGGGCATTGCCAGCACTGTCCTCTGAAACAGGTACAGAGAGGTGTTCTTAATGGTCAGTGCTACTCAAAGCAGCTCAATCCGAAATTGGTAGCACAGCCAGTTTACAGAGCGCAGAAACCACGAGCTCTTGAGCAGGGAAATAGGTATACATATTCGGCACCTCAGTAACTACGCGGTAGCGACCATGGCCTGAGAGGCCGATTCCGAATCCCATTGTAATACCATCCATCAAAGAAATGTAGGGCTTCGTATAGGTGGAGATGTCACATATTAAGCTGTACTCTGCCTCAAAAACCTGAATAAGATAGATATTCGACAAAATTAGTGGGAAAGCAAAAAACCAGAAACCGCGGACAAGTACCAACAAAAGAGAAACGTGACTCCGGTATATGGAAACCAGTTCGGGTACAGCATACTTATCAGTACGTAGTATGACGTCAGTTCTGAATAGTGAAGAAAAACTCGAGTGAAATACACAGAAGAAAAAATTAAGACATCTAAGACAGTTAAATTCGGAAACTTTTGCGAGGACCAAGGAAACCACCTTCAAAGAAGTTTCGAACATTCCCATTCCATTTTCAAGGTTGTGCATCTGCTTAATATCCCCACCTGCAACCCAGTGGAGAGCTGCTTTCAAATCTAGACTCCAACAGCTGTCCTCAAGGACCTCTCGCAACGCTAAGATACACGATTTCCTCGCTTTCTCCACCCAGGCTTACCTTCCTGGGCTCTTCTTTTAACTCGGGACTACGGTCAAGCATTTAACACATTCACACCACTATGCTTCACTCCCACTTTATGCTCGTTGCACTTCCAGCAGATGGCCATGACATCTCACGTTTCCCTCCTTCCCCACTACTTTCTAACGGCCTACTGAGCGCTCTTTGGTAACAGCTGTTAACGACCTGATGTGGTAATGTAGAGGCTTTGTCTTCTTGAACAGCTGCAGCTACACCCTTTATATCCATCCCTGCAATAAAGCAGCACAACTTCCTACTTAACAAATGACAGATTTGAAGCAGGATACTTAAACGTCTTGGCTAGCATATGACAAACGACGTGATCAGGTCACCCACTCGCGTGTACATTGACACATCAGAAGTACAGGTACCTAGCCAGGCTTCAACCTTGCAAAGTACACTGAATAAGAAATCAGGGTTCTCCTCCACTTTGTCAATCATGATGGTAGCCAGGAGATTAGCTGCATGACCAAACTCATGTGGATGAACGAACGAACTTCACCTGCGCAGAAGGCACGAGGAGTGCTGCTTTGTATCAGCACGGCTCTCACTGCATGTTGGGTGGCCCACTCGTTCAGATGCCTTTTATAGATAATGTCCATCTCTGCATGCAACATCCCAACCAACATTAAGGCATAACCTCGTGGAATTGTGTGGCTCTTACTGCTACAAAATAAATTCCCGAACAATATGAATGTAAAGGAAGCTTTCTTTACACAGAAAGTTAAATTTGTCACAGACCATGGAATTCTCAGCTTGAATGGGATTGTCGATACAAAGTGATTGGAAATTAAAGGCTGATACAGGATAATAAGCTACAATGCTTATGTGTGCGGGCAGGTACAAGACTTTAAGGATATAGATCGTTGCGTATGACAACGTCACAGTGACTGATCTTAAATGTGAAGCTGTCCTTCTGATTGAATACAGCTAAATGGCCAAATTAGAGTCATACCAAATAACTTCAGGTTGCTCGTTGATAATCCTAGTGGCTTTAATAAGCCGAGCAGAAATTCTTAGATTGCTTGTTGTAGATTGAACAGCAAGGGCCTGCTAACTTTGATGATCCACTCAATTCTAACATGGTAGGTTCACGGTAATTACTTAAATTAAAATCCAGAGCAAGATCTTACAGGCTGTAAGAACTAGCAATTCATTCTATGATGCGTTTGCTTCATGATGATGACCAGTTGAAGCCCCATTTTCAGTATCTTCTTAAATGGCGAATATGGACCCTTCTTCGTACAATGAAAATTACTGCTAAGGAGAGCATGCAGGGCAATGGTAGCCACATAAAGAAGTTCCAGCTCCGAGTGCATCGTATGGGGGAGCCGAACTTTGACCAACGGCTTGAACCATAACATGAGTGGACATCGCTGAAGGTATACACCACCTTGCAGAATTGAACTTGACATTTCAGGCGTTGAAAACAGGTAGGGTTAAGCATCCATGCACACTCAGCGCTAGATTCTTCGGCCTTCTTTCATGGCATATCAAGACCAGCTCCATTTTAAGTTAAGGAACACTGACCTAGATTCATAGCATTGAGAGCTTTGGGGCGATCCAAAGTGATAGTTGCGAGACCATTGCTGTCAACAGTAGCTTGGACCCACTGTGCTGCCCCAGCTGCCGCCATCGCGTACTGCCGATAGCTCCGTTTCCTAGAAATCTGCTTGCGACGATCGACAACTATTAACCTGAAGACCTTTGAAGGCAGCTAAATTCACGAATGGAAATCGTCCTGTCCCTTAGGTATCAACTGCATTTTGCGATCGGGAATGCACCATCTACCGGATTCTGGCAGGCCATATGTACAGATCGGCCTTCATTTCCAGTTCTAAAGGAGAATCACCTGGTGAAACCACGTGTCGAGAGAATTGCTAGTCTCTCAAGTGTTGTTTTGTCGGTCTTGTTAGCATTACATTGGGGAAACAATCCATCAAAGAGCGTTGAAACTCCTTAACTCAGGTTCATTTAAATTGATGGCCACGTGATTCTGATGTGTACATATATTTAGTTCATATATTATGTGATCGAGTCTTCGAGTCGGCGCGGGGGATATGCGGGAGAGTGCGGAGACGGGAGAGGAGAGGGAGAGACGTGAAACAATTTTGATAATGTTTGAGTACTCTCTAGCATGTAGTATTTGAATGAATAGTTTATTCTTTTCGTTTTTCAATTTCTGTTCCATTGGTATCTAGATTGAAGACTATGGAGAATGGAGTAGAAAGTTATGAAGATTTTTAATTTTTTTAGGGTTGAGAGTGAGGGGTTGTGAATTTTCATTTTTAATTTTTTTGTTTTCATGATTAAGTTCCATGAGAATTTAATTTGAAAATTCTAGAGATGAAAATTGAAAGTTATGAAAGTTTATAGATTTTAGGGTTTGGAGAAATTGTTTTCTTATGTGAGTTGGGATGTAAGGGGTTGTGGTTTTGCAGATATGGAGAGGAGTATCATGTGTTACTATCATTATTCTTGTACTAGCTATGGCTACACCTTCCCATGTGAGGTCGCCTAGAGCGGGTCGAGATACACCATGCTCGGTGTGTCACCGACGCTTTACCTCGCAAGGGGTAAAGACCCATGTGAAAAGGATGCACAAGGACTATGATTGGACCACTTGGGATGCTCACGTGAGACAAGCGACCGCATCGACAATAATGACACTCGAGATTACGCACGCTTCTTCTATACCTTCGTTGATCGTTCCAGGGATACTGATTGAGTCGTGGGAGTGGTTAGCTTCTCAGGCGGGTTGCATTTTGGGGTTATTTGAGACTAGTTTTCAATCTCCACGTCTATTCCATAGGCTACCCCGCACACTCCATGATGAGGCTAGGCAGGCTTTTTGCCTACCATTGGATCGTTTGGCACGTGATCCCTTGGACGAGTTAGCGTGGTTCCTATTCCTCCTACTCCCTCGATGGTGTCTTTGTTATGCTAGAGGGGGACACACGGGGCATAGAGAGGTGGCGGCTAGATTTCATCGATTCCGAGCGGGGGATTGGGCAGCGCTTCAAGAGGAGTCTGTTAGGGCTAGACAATTTAGGAGACAGGCATCGCCACAGGATACCATAGATTCCACTCGATTAGGACGATGTAGGACATTGGGTCATGCGGGAGAGTTTAGTAGAGCAACACGAGCGCTACACCCTTTGTCTATAGCGAGTCCTACTGATGAGACCATCTCTTCCCTACGCTCATTGCATCCTATAGCAGTAGAGGGACTACCACTAGAGGTCTTAGATTATCAGCCTGAGCAACCTTTATGTCTTGATAGGTCGCTATTTGCACAAGCATTGTGCACTGCCTCTCGCCTTTCCTCAGGAGGCTTGTCAGGGATGGTTTATGAGCACCTTAGAGATTGCTTCCAAGCAGATGATCCTTCTAGTGGTTTTACCGAGTTGTTTCAGGTGGCTGCAGCAGTAGCGAGAGGAGACATTCTTATGTCTGTTAGTCGGGTCTTAGGTGCTAGTCAACTTCTCGCGATTGAGAAGGACACGGGAGACATTAGACCAATTGCTATAGTCTATCCTCACAAGCACAAGAGGGTTTTCCATCGTTTGCTTCACTATCGTCAGATTGGACTAGAGGTCTACAGTCTTCCTTGATGGAGCGACAGTGTGAGCATACGCTACATTCTTTCTTAGTTGACTCGTCCATTCCTCAGGCTACTAGAGCACGTCTACGCTCTTGCTCCGGCAAGGGTGCAGGCTCGTGGATCCTAGCTCGACCATGCATTAGGGCTTTCTGACTTGCATCGGCTACTTTCTCTATAGCGATGAGGTTTCACCTAGGTTTGGTCCACCCATCTGCATCTTCACTACTCACTTGTGAGTGTGGTTCTACACTAGATGCAGTGGCGGTCCACATGACACGGTGTCCTTTTGGAGGACAGAGGATAACTACACATGATGCCATTAGAGACATAGTGTTTGCTATGGCACGAGAGAGTGGATACTTAGCTTGGAGGGAGCGTTCATATGCATTGCAGACGACACGTGTCAGGGCAGACTTATACTTGGTCCAAGATGATCAGGTGACAGTAGCGGATGTTGTGGTCACGGACCCTACGCGGGATACAGTTTTGGAGGGAGTGATTACCCATCCCCCTGGATGGGCGGCGAGTGCAGCAGCAGGTTGCAAGGTCTCCAAGTATAGGGGCATGCAGCGAGGTCACCTCTTTGTTCCTCTAGCCTTGGAGTTATATGGAGCGATGGACACGGCATTTGACACATTTGTCAGGGAGTGCGCGAGAGCTTATCATGTTAGGCGTCAGGGGGTACCACTCTCACTCTCATACTTTGTAGCTTACTTTAGACAGCGTGTGTCCATTGCTCTACAGAGGGCAGTGGTTGGTGCAATCCATAGAAGAGCAATCACATTAGGTGATGTTTCTTTGGATGCTCCAATTGTGTGTAGACCGTACGACTTGCATAGCTCGGATATCTTAGGTGCGGTAGGGCAGATTTCTCATACAAACTCTATAGGGGCTTAGCACCATGTTACCTTTTTTGTCTCTCCCTTGTACGGCTTGATGGGGTCTTCCCATCCTTCATTTTTCCTATGCGGTCGCCTCTTTCTTCATATTTAGTTTGAGAACATAAAGAGTGACCGAAATAGTATGGTAATTGATATATCTAGGGTGTAAAAGAGTATAAATTTTATATCTCTATTATAATCTTTTCTATTTAAATTATGGGTAAATTCAGCTAATAATTTAGATAAATAATTAGTGAAATCATCAAAATTAAGTATACGAGAAATATTAAGAAAAGAGAATAGGTCCGTCCACCTCTATTCTCGAGGTGACCTTATTTTCCATTATTCATTGAAACCGTGGGAATGATTGGTAGGTTTCAGCCCATTGTTGTAACCATAATTTGTAAAGTATTGATAATTTGATAAAATTAATTATATATATAGATAAAATTGTATCGGATTTGATACTACAGTTTAGAGGTTACTCCCTGTGCTATATTGGGATAATCGGTGGATCTTCCTCTCTAAGATCCACTCGCTACATTTTACATACATCCGTTCCTCGTAACGTACCTCAACATATGATTGGAGGTATGTTGTAAGTGAAAATATATTATATTATATTATATTATATATATATAAAAGAATTTCGATTTCATTTGTGGAGATTTATGGTTTATACTTTATTAGCAATTTTAGCCAATAGGATATAATTTTCTATATAGAAACGTTTGAGAAGAAGAGTAATAAGGTTAATATTTATGTTTTCTAAATTTTTGCTCTTCTTCAGTTATGAGTATTTTCTTCAAAAATATTTGGAAAGTTTTTCATTTGATCGTGAATTCTATTTTCTGAATTAAATACATATTTACTTTTATAAAAATATTTTGGTTTTATTTCAAACTATTCTTCTATGAAAATCCTTGGTTGCAATCTGATTTGTATCTTTCTGGTTTAGTTTAAATTATGAATTGAATTTTTTACAATACTTAACACCAAGTATAATCTTTGAACATATTTTCTTAATTATATGTTATGACTGCATTATGCAATATAAATGATTAGAAAATTGATACTTTTGTCGTTGGGATGTTCTACAAGGAAATTTTTCCTTCCCCTATTGTGGTTTCAGTACTCATTTCGAAAGTAAAGAATAATCAGACTGTGTATTAGTTTATCTTTTCGAGTTAGACTTTTAGATTTATTATTGGCAAAAGAATTTTATACGTTACAAATGGTCCTGCATATGCTTCAATAGATAAGAAAAAATAAAAATTTAACACCATCAAAAGGTAGAGTATTATTATGGGTTTATTAGAAAATTAATATATTAAATTAAAAGCAATAATATCATAGCAGACCAAAAATATGCCATGCCGCTGTCCAGAGAATTGACCTGTATAGAAGAACAATCATATTAAATAATGCTTTTTTGAATACTAGGCTCCGCAATTGAACTCTTGATTATATGTATTCTGTTGTCCGAGTTAAAGAAAGAGGGCACAGCGGCCACCTTTAATATTATTGGGAGAGCCTATATTTCATAAGTGGAAGATCCAGTCCCTACTCTTGCCAAAGGTAGACTCACCAACCATTTACCCAATTATTTATAAATCATATCATTTGCATAATTCAAATATAATAGACATTGTAAAATATATTTCTATTATAGATTCCTATAGTTTACTATTGGTGCTTAGCCCCATTTTACTCTTATGTCTTTTCTTGGTGCGTCTTGGCTTGACGGCTTTCCCTTCTTCTTGTTATCACACGCTATAAAAAGTTATCCCCTCGATTAACTTTGTGGGTCTAGAAAATGCTTTCGAACTTTCGGACCCTTCATACCCCTAAAGTGCGCAACACTTCTTCTCCCTATGGTCTCGCGTCCCTTGGGCCGGGTTCGGGTTTGAGGGCCGCCCCACAAACCTTCTGGTGTGGATTAACTTGAACTGATTAACTATTGGGGCTTAGCCCCATGTTACCTTTTTTTCTCTCCCTTGTATGACTTGATGGGGTCTTCCCATCCTTCATTTTTCCTACGCGGCCGCCTTTTTCGGATTAACTTGAAGGAATCATATCATGAACCTTCCACTTAATATTAATATTTTAATTTCCATCAAGATATGAGATTATGTTTGCTTGTAAAGATCATGTACTAGATCAGAATATAAAAGTTCTAGCATCTGCCATAGCAAACTTGAAGTAGGTTATACAAGGGAATCAATAAGACTGTTTACGCAAGAAGACAGAAAGAAGGAGAAAACAAATTTGACAAGCTGACACCTCATAAACAGCTGCCCATAAACCGAACCAACAAACACACTGGTTGCATGAAATGAAAGACTATACTACAAATATTATATTAATCAACTAGAATGTAAAGAGGTCAAGTAATCAATATTTTATTCCATACCAAGTTTTACACATTTAAAACTATATGTGGTCAACTAGACTGAGAGAAAAAAGAGACCCCTCCGAAATCACAAAGGATGGGAAGAACACATCAAAGCCTTACAATGATGAGACAAAAAGGTAAAATGGTGCTAAGTCCCAATAGTATTGGCATGAGAAATCTGCAATATTGCACATAAGATATCCACATTATGCAAGTCGTAAAGTATACAAACTAATGGATCGAAGAAGCACATGGTGTGATTGCTCTCTTATGGATTGCACCAGCCAATGTTCTTTGATGAGCAATGGACACTTGTTGTCTAAAATATGCTACAAAGTATGAGAGTGAGAGTTGTACTCCATGATGTCTGATATAATATGATCTTGTGCACTCCTTGACAAATGTATCAAATGCTATATCCATCATTCCATATAACTCCGTAGCTAGAGGAACAAAGAGGTGATCATGCTACATACCCCTATATATGGAGACCTTGCTTATTGCCACTCTGCTTGTCACCACTCCGCTTGTCGCCCATCCAAGAAGATGAGTAATCACTTTCTCCAAAATTGCATCATGCATAGGGTCCATAACCACAACATCCGCTACTATTACATGCTCATCTTATGCCAAGTATAAGTTTGCACCGATATGTATCATTTGCAAAGCATACAACTGCTCCTTCCAAGCAAGTATTTACTCTCTCATGCCATAGCAAACACTATATTGTTAATGGCATCATGGGTTGCTATCCTTTGTCTTCCAAAAGGACACCATGTCATATGGACCATTGCTGCATCTAGTGTAGAGCCATTGTCATGATCCACTTTTTCTTTTTGTCCCTTTTATCTTGTTTTTGGTTGTTTATTAGTATTTTAGGCAGTAGATTTAATCTTAGGGGTAGTACTAAGTAGGATAATTGATTAGTTTGCACCCTATCCTTAACAAAGTCTAGCTTTGATTTGGTGGTTTGTGCAAAAAAATCAGTGGTAAAGTTGTGATATGAAATAAATTACAATGATGTCAAAACCTTGAGGAAACTTAATTACAAGCTACATAGCAACAAGCTTCTAGCAAAATGATGTTCCATGGGATTCCGCTGCCAATTAAAATAAACCACAATAGAAACTTGTGGCACACCGCTAGACAATTATTTACAACCATTTTTCAAGAGGTTTGCACATACACCATTTGAATGTGATGTTTTACCAACCATTGAAATAGTTGAGGAGTGACCAAATATCATGAGCTATAAAATTCTGACCCCACTTCATAAGAAGTTACTTTTTTCTTTCACTTCTTCACTTTTCACTCATTCTTGTAGGAAATTATTGATCCACTATAAAGGAGAGATTCGAGAGCAATGTACATAGAGTACAAGATATTGTAGAGGAGAGATTTTTGAGTCACTTTCATCATCCAACTTACTTTAGTGGACACCTTGATTTGGCCAAATAAATCACAAAGTATCATAATATGGATGAGGAGCATGCTTGTACCCAAAAGTCTATGCTCATCAAAGAGTCAAACAACACCATCATAGTCACCAAAAAATCACTTATGATGAAGCGCAAAGTGGTGATTCCCAAGAAACAAAAGAGAAATCAAGTCATGGAAGTGACTTCAAAAGAAAGTGGAGGTGGTGAAACTTAGAGAGAAGGTAGAAACAAGGCCTCTAAAACCAATGATGGAAATTCTAGCTCCAAAAAGAGGACCACTCAACATGAGAGTAAGTCAAGCAATGATGACTTATTTACCCTCATCTCATCATCAGATGTCAACAACAATGGACCAAAGGATGCAATGAATGATGAGGCATAGTCATGAAAAATGAGGAAATTGCAAAGGAAAAGAAGAAATCATTGATAGAGGATGATGAAAATGTCCCCATCATAGTTTAAAGAAAACATCCTCACCAATACTAATTTCTTCTACAAAACCTCCATACAAACAGATCCTACAATATATCTAATTAATATAATCTTGGAAGCACCATCTACAATAATACATAATTAGTAAACAAGTTAATAGAAGCTAATGAGTTAGTAGTCTAAACTAAATATAGAAAAAGCAAGTAGAACCAGCCTAAGAATGTGCTAGAGGTACCAAGAAAGCTTGTGGTTAGAATATTCTAAAACCATCCAAGAAGCTTCTTGGTGAGAAGCTTTTAGGAATTTTCCAAGGGTAGAGTAACTTATACACCAAGTTGATGATTAGCTTAGCTTGTATGCCAAGTAAACTACTAGCTTAGCTTGCACTCCAAGTAAAGAAACTCCTAGAAGGAACCTTCCTTGGCAGCTCCTTGGAAGTCTTGTACACAAAGTTACGTATAAATACCCAAGCCAAGCTCAAGCTAGGCATTCAAAGTTTCTTTCTCTTGAGATTCCCAATATGATCTTCGACTTTGGTCTCCCATTCTCTTATTTCTCTCCTTGGTCTTTTACATTGGTATCAGAGCAAGAATGGGAAGGATGGATCTATGGATCACCAAATCCATTTCCTCCAAACCATTGGGACATCTATATCCATATACTACCAAAACATCATTTCATACTTTGGGCATAAAATTTTGAATGTGTTGTCTAATGAACCGTTGATACTTCAAATTTTAACTTATGGAGAGCAATGGATGTATTGCATCTATGTGTTAACTTAGATAATTGCAAATAGGCAGTTTGATAGAGTAGTAATTATATATACAATGCATGAAATTATCATTGTTATAGAATAATAATTTGAGCACCTTACTCAATTGTTGGAAGAGAGAGATCATCAACAACAAGAATACATATAGATAATATCATTTCAAGAGAGAGAAGAGCAAATTCAATTTCCAAAGCCAAAGGTATTTGTAGGCAAGAATCTCCATGTGCAATGGAGAATTTTATGTTTGATTGTAAACATTATTACAAAGCTATAAATCTCCAAGATGAACAAAGACAAATTCTCTTGGCTTCAAGCCAATTAGATGGAGTGGCAAAACTATGATGGCAATTCCAAGTAGAACAAGCTCAATGGTAGTTTATTACACCAATCTTGACATAAGAAGAATTCAAGAGTGTAATAGTTGAGAGATTCCAAGCGGTATATGTTGCACAAGCAGCCCTAAATAGATTGGCAAAGTTGAAGCAAATTTATGAGGAGCTACATCAATGAATTCCAAAATATCATAATGTAAATTCTTGAGATATTGGAAGATGAAGCTCTAGATCAATTTATGAAGGGCTTGAAATCATACACCAAACCAGAAGTGACCATGCAAGAGCCCAAACACTTGGAAGAAGCAATGCAATTGGTTGAGCGCTTTGATTCTTTGGTTGCCATAACTTGGTCTTGATCTAGACCTCCACAAAACCTACAAATATATCACACATGGGTAGAGGAGTTAGCATTGATGGAGATTGATGCCATCCAATGGAGACCACTTGGCATTGTAGATAGAGAAAGATTATGACAAAATGGTGATTATTTCTATTGTCATCAAATAGCACATTGCCTTGTTGAATGTCCAACTAGGAAATGAAAACCTTGAACCATTGCCCAAATGGAGTTCCTAGAACATGAGGATCAAGGAAACAAAGAATCATATTAGGAGATATTGAGCCACGTATTGAAAACATGATTTGTTCCAATGGGATTGAAGGCTCAACCTATGCAAGTTTGTCGCACTAGCAAGGTTTGATATCAGATTGTTGTTGTAGGATTTTGGTTGATTGTGGAAGTTTTGAGAATTTTATGTTTATGCAATTAACAAAGGAATCATGTATGCTTATCAAGTTGGTATTTGGTAGTAGATTGATGATGGCAAATAGAAAACATAGTTTTGCATTTTGTACCTCATATCTTGTTACATTCAAGATTGAGAAGTAGTATTCAAAGTGTATGAGGTTTGTAGTAATTCTCCTACATTACAATATGAGTCTAGGTCTACCTTGGCTTGAACATCATAAGGTTCAATTTGATTGGACCCAATGACAAATTTAAGAACAACACCAAGGTAAAAATTACCAATTAGGTTATCTAACACCTCTAAGTAAACTTTAGAGAAAGATAGTCTTGTTTTTGCTATGTGGATCAAGCCAATTATGGAGAATCTAATGTGAGTAGTAACTGCAACAAGCAATGGTTAATCAAATAGTACAAGAGCTTTTAGATGATCTTTCAAAAGGATTACACTCTAATTGACCTATGCCTTTCAAGGTCAAGCTGCCAAGTTCCTATGAGTAGACCAATCTATAGTCTCTCATTAAAGGAGGTAGAAGAGCTTCAAACAACACTAACCAAGATGTTGTTGGAAAAGGATTTCATACAACATACTACATCTCCTTGGGGAGCACCAATACTCTTTGTACCAAAGAAGGATGGAGAATTTCAATCCTATATTGATTATAGCCGCCATAATAAACAAACCATGGAGAACCCTTGCCTTGAATTGATAACTTGTTGGATCAATTGATTAGAGCATAATACTTTTCCAAATTGGATCTTCAAAGTGACTATTGGCAGATTTTTATTGATTTTGAAGATGTGCAAAAGATTACCTTTTGCACAAGGTATGGGTGTTTTGAGTGGAGAGTTTTACCTTTTGAACTCACTAATGCTATGGCAATTTTCATGAATCAAATACTTGGATGTTAGATGGGTTATTGGATTGAGTTTCACTCAAGTTGAGCAGTGGATTGAGTTGACTTTTATAGAAGAATCCAAAACAAAAAGGCTTGCGGGTCCAAGAGTTCTCAACTCTTTCCTCAAAGCCAAACACTTAGGAATAATACTAAGTCAATATACTAGAATCCAAAATAGTAGTGCTCATATTTTCCACTTCCTCTAAAGTAAGGTCCTCACTATCTTAACTATGACTAACTTTAGCTAATCATGACAAATGTAGAACCAAAATTTATCTCTATATCAATAATATCTCTTAAGTATTTTTAATACCAAGCTAAATATTACAATACACACACATGCATAAATGGGTGTTACATTTACCCTCGGACTAAGTTTTCACTTTGTCCTCAAAGTGAAAGTCTCTCTACCTTCTATGATACATCTTCAACTTATCATGGTTAATCCTATCAAAGTGTCTTTTTCCCAACTCCTTGAGATCATAGGTGTAATTGCTCTACACCGTCTCCACTATGAAAGGTCCAAAATACTTAGGCAAAAACTTCTTTTGTACTCTCTTGAATCGAATAGAGTCAAACAACATTACCCAATCACCTTCTTTGAAAGGCTCTACCTTCTTCTTGCTTTGCCTCTTGTCATAGCTCTCCTTTTGTTTCCTTTGGGCTTGCTCCACTCAAACTATAGCAATTGCTCTTGCCTCTTCCAACTCCATGAGTTGATCCTTCATTGACTTCTCTGCATCACCTCTTTGTGCTTTCTTCAATCTCCTATGAATGCTTTGGAAGGTAGGAAGATCAAAGTGAATAGGTAAAGTAGACTCAATACCATATACCAATTGAAATAGAGAATATCTAGTGGAAGTCTTCATGGTTGTTGTGTTACCTATTTTTTTTTCTTATTTTTGAAGAAGAAGTGTACAGAAGAATTTGTATTGCACTTGTATGACATCAGAAGGCAAAGAATGGTGTCTTTGGGTTGTAACCCAAGGAAAAGTGACTTTGTGTCAGAACACTAAGTACTTGGATTTGCCCTATCAGCCTACAACCCAAAGTAAGGAGACTTCATCTTGAGGGTGCTCAACCCGAGGTGAGGACAATGTAACAACTTTCATTTGAGGTGGACATTCAAGAAGGTACCATGCACAAAAAACAGATGGCCTATAAGCGAGAGGAAATTGATAGTGACAAGAGCATGAAGGAGGTGTGCCGTCTTGGTAGAAATTTGAAGTGAAGAAAGATAGAGGAAGCATGCTACTATAAGATTTGGGCTAGAGACAAAGCAATGATAAGTAGCTTTCCATTGCTGTTAAGAAGTTGTCCTATGGGAGATCATGGGAAAGGAAGTGTAGTTGAAGATGCACTGGTGTGTCAAGAGGAAGTTAGGAGAGGTAGTCCAAGAATCAGTAGGAAGAGTAGCCACCAAACCAAAGTGGAAGAGATTAAGATGGGAGGTGGGAAGAACTCTGAATTTGCAATGAGAAATCATGCAATTTGGAGATTAGATGTGATCGCCAAAATCCAAGTCTTGGGCACGCTTTGGATCACATTCATGGCATGGAATAGGAACATTAGCTTTCCAGGTTTCATGACTAAGATCATTGAGAGTAAATGTCTTGATGGGCTTGAGGAAGAAGGGAAGAGAGGAAATCCGGCTTGATGGACAGACTCAAATTAGAGGTTAGTACTCATAAGAGAGGCGGGTGATGAGCAAGGAGCCACATTCTTGGGGAAGGGAGAAGTAGCTAAAGAAACCCAAGAAGTAAGAGACGCCTTCTCTTTGAAATGCACAAAGAATGGCTACAAAGTTGAGAGCTATAAAGACCTTGTGAGAAGAGGCATCATAAGTGCAATGATGGCTATCTTGAAGCCAGAGCAAACAACTTATATGATGAAACATCAAGTGGTGTTCTTCCACAAGATGTTTGCAAGAGAGCCAATCAATTAGGCAAAGTGCTTTCATCATCAAGCAAGACAAATGGTGTGGAACTTGCAAGACAAGTCGCCTCCACATTACATTGTGCCATTTTCAACTCATTTCTACTTGGGACAAACTTGCAAAATGCAGCGGAGAGACATAAGATGGTGTTGCACTTCCACTCCGATTTGAGAAGAGATGTTGATGCAAAGGAGCAGCAATATATCTTGCAAATAAGAAGCAACAATGAGTACTATGCATAGATGGGGTAGAGTGTGCACTTGAAGGTGAACACTTCAAAGTTGAAGAAGAGGAGTTGACAAGGAGAAGAAGAAGAAGTAATGGTGACAAGACCTCGGAAGATCAGGAAGGTAAATCCAAGGATAGAATTGGTGGTAATTGCGATGTCGGGCAAAGAATCAAAAGGGGAGGCCGAGTGCAAGTCAGAAGACTTGGACAAGGAAGAAGAACCTAAATTCACATTGCAGAGTGAGGAAATGAGCAGCAAGAGTGAAGATGGAGTGGAGATGCAATTGGTACTCAAGGAGGAAGAAGGAAAGATGGAAATGGAAGAAGAAGGTAACCCAAGACCCAAAGCCAAAGTTCCAGAGGAGGAGGAGAAAAGTGTAACAATATGGAGTTTAGCGACAAAGTTAGTCGGGCTCACAAAGTAGCACATAAGACAAATTAGCCTAGAATATTCCAAAGTATCTAGGAAGCCTCTTGGGAAGCTTCCTGGCTAGCTTAGCTTGCACCTGAAGTAAGTAGCTTCTAGAAGCTTCCAACTAGCTTAGCTTGCACACCAAGTAGGCGGCTTCTCGAAGGAAGCTTCTTGAGAAGCTTCCTAGTTAACTTGGCTTGCACTCTAAGAAAGCGGCTTGAGGAAGCTTCTTGAGAAGCTTCTCAAGGGCCTTGTATGCTACCTATAAATACCAAAGCCAAAGCTCATGCTAGGCATTTAGAGTTTTCTCTCATTTGAGTGTCCCAATATGAGTTTCCATTCTCCTATTTCTCTCCTCGGATTCAGTCTCTTACAAAGAGGGTGACCATTCAAAGAGGAGTCCATTCTAGAAGGAAGGTGAAGTATGAAGTAGGACCAAGTAATGTAAGAGAAGTGGAGAGTGGAATTTTGGGGAGCAAAGAATCTATCCCAATAAGGCAATTGCGGCTAAGAAGGCAAGTGTCAAATGAAGAAGAGGCAAGAAAGGAGAAAAGTCCACAAGTCAAAGTAAACCCAAGTGAAGGAGTAGAGTATTTGCTGGAGGTGGTGTGCCAATTGTTAGCAAAGTTGGAGCAAAAGAAGAAGGAGATGCAGTCAAAGTGTCCGGAGGTGAAGACTGTGTTGCAAGTGTTAGCAAGATTAGAAGAAGAAAACTCGTAGTTGAAGAAGAGTATAACCTGAGGTGAGGAGGAGAGGGAAGTAGTACTAGTAGATGCAATAGTACAGAATCAGATAATTGAAAACTTGAAGAAGGAAGTGGAGATTAGAGAGAAAATGATAGAGCATTATGTCATCATAAGGGAAAGACAGATAGCGGAGTATGAGATCTTGAAACAATAGTTTGCTAATTCACGATTAGAAATTATATATGCTATGGCAAGGGTAGCAAAGAAGGAGCAAGAGCTTGATAGAGTGATAGAGAGTGTAGAAGAGAAGAAGTAGCTATGGCAAAGAGAGTTGACAGTGAGATATAGAGAAGAAGAAAGACTAAGAGAGATACTTTGTAGTCTAGAGTAGAAGATTTTTTAGAAGGAGAAGGAGACCTTGAAAGCTGAGTTTGAGGTAGAACTGGCAATGTATAGGGAAGATTGGCTTACAAATCAAGAACAAGAGAGAAGAATGTGACTTGAGCCATTGAAGGAGATTGTAACAAAGATGAACGTGATGCTGAGTACAAAGCCAACATCAAGATTGAAGAAACGAGATTGCACAAGTTGAAGTTGTTGGTGTAGGAGACGAGGCGGAGAAATGCAAAGGATAAGGACTTGAATGCCTTGCTAATTAGTCTCAAAACTCGTGTAGATAGGAAGATAATAGAAGTGGAAGATAATATCACGATCAGATTAGATTTAGTAAAGTTGGAGATAGAAAAACTTTGGAAGGATGTAAGAGCGCAACCCAAAGTAGATGACATAGGAGTACATATATCTTTGGAGTTACCATTGGAGATATTAGAGAAGAATGGGTTAAGAGATAGAGATTTAAAAAGAATATTTATGATGGGAATTGTAGATCAAAAAGGAGTATTAGAATTGGTAGAGGATTTAGTAGTTATAAAACCCAAGGATAGAGTAGTATGTGAGGTTACTTTGGGATTGGGATTGGAAGCCAAGGAAGAAGTAGACATCGGATTGGAGTAGTAATAGTTTTGAGATTTGAAGAGGCAAATATGAAGAGGTGCATTGTTATTTTGGATTTGTAGGAAGGCAATTGTTAAGAAATGATATAGTTGTTAGTAATTGCCAATTGCTTCACTATTTAAAGGTGGCATTTATAGTCATATGTTGTTCAGCGCTCAACATTTTTGAGAATAGATAAAGCAAAGTGTTGTGAAGCAATGCTCGTCACTTGAGCTTAATTCCAAGTATCAATTCTATGTTTGTATTTGTGAGTGTTGGGAGAATTTCAAAGTGCAAGTCAGTGTGCATATTGGATGTTGGATTTCGTAGCCTTGATCTTGATTCTACGTGTTTGATCTTGATTGAAGTGCAATCGGAGCAATGCCTTGATAGATCAAAGAAGAATTCTAGTGTTGGTAGTATTCTGCATTTGTGAGTGCAATGTAGTGTTGATGTGAAGCAATTTTGATCAATGAAGTTGTGGCTTTAGTGGAGGGGTGGAAGATAATTTTGAGGTAAAGTCATTTTTCAATGAAGTGCCATTCTTGGGAGAGATTGAATCATCATAATTAAGATTGTTTGGAAAGATTCGATGGAGTTGTGATTAAGTGTGACAAATTGTTATGACAAGACTGCGAGTCAGTGCTTGTTACTCTCTTTTGGGTGTAGTTGCTACTTGAGAGATTAAAGAAGAACTCAAGAAGAACTACTTGTTATTGTTTGACTTTGTATTTGACCAATTTTGAATCATATCTCTGCGGGAATGAACTTTATTTACCTAATTACCGCAAAAGTGATATTTGCCAAGTTGTCACAATTGTCCTATACTCCCATAAAACTACATGAATAATCTTGTCCCAATGATTTTTAGCCCCCTCCATTTCTGCATCTTTGGCCAACATCATGCACAAGGTCTGATTGGTTCTCTCTGCCAAGCCATTGGAATTTGGCTTACAGGATGTAGTTACTCTATGTGTAATAGAGAAATGTTGGAGTATGGCTGTAGTGATGCTTCTTGTGAACTCTCTTCCTCTATCAAAAACCAACTCCAAAGGGCATCCAAACCTAATGATAATGCATTCATAAAGAAAAATTTCATCTTCATTCTTGTCCCTCAATGGTCTAGCCTCAACCCACTTGGTAAGGTAGTCAGTAACTACCACAAGGTACCAATTGTTCCTTGGGGTTCTATTGAGAGGAGTTACAAAATCAATTCCCCCTTCTCAAAATGGCCTAGCAATGGAATTGATCTAAGTGGTGGAGTGTGGTACCCACATTTTTCATTTTAGACGAGTTTTGAAGAAGAAGTGCCTTGCTAAAAATTGAAACCAAATGGAGAAGAAATGAGTGGAAACTTGTGTTTTGATCAGACCAAAGGAAGTCAACTTTGTGTTGGAGGAAGAAGGACTCAGATTGGATTAGATCCAAAGAAGCTTACTTTGTGTCAGAGGAAGAAAACTTGGATTAGATGCTGAATGAGTGCAGACCCGAAGGAGGAATGGAAGTTACAAGTTAGGATTATTGCGGAGGCTATATCTCAATGATGAAAAGTACAAATCATGCGTACTATATCTTGTTGGGAGTGTCTCATTTAGTGGGTTTTGCTACTACTAAAATCACAAAGTTTGGAGGTTTGAAGCAGATGTGACAAGCATTTGAAGTTTAGGGAGTAGATGTATATAGTAGTTGAGTATCTTTGGATTAGTGTCTTTGGGTTCATAGTACTTTAGGTCTATGTTCGTCGAATCTCTATGACTTCGGGTTAGAAGCTTCTTCACCTCAAGACAAATGTGACTAGATTTGAGGTAGTCAAACCTCTGAGTGCAGTGAATGTGACCCCAGGAGTCTTGCCAAAGGCATAAGAGGAAGTTAAAGTAGGGAATAAAGATATTTCGGGATACCTATGACTTCAATTTCAGTTCTGATTGAAGATAAGATAAAATTAGAAGAGAAATAGTAGTAGTGAATGAACCAAAAGTGCAAGATCAGATAGTAAGTGTCTTTGGGTTAGTTATATGAGCGATTAGGGGAAAGTGGGTTACAAATTGAAGGCATAAATAGTGTACCCATGCTTTCAACTACAATTCTTGATGAGGATATGGTAGAATTAACAAAGGAATTGATAGTAGTTAGACCTGAAGTAAGAGAAGTAGGAATGCATGTGTCTTTGGAATTGTCATTTGAGACATTAGAGAAGAGTGGGTCAAAAGATAAAGAGTTAGATAGATTACCCATGAGTGCAATTGAAGTTCAGAGTGAAGAAGTGGTAGAGATAGCAAAGGAATTAGTAGAATTAGATGAAACTTAAGTGTAGGAGATGAAGAGGTATTCTTTAGGATTGGAAGCCGAAGAAGAAGTAGACATTGGGTTGGAGTAGTAATAGATTTGAGATTTGAAGAGGTAGATATGAAGAGATGCATTGTCATTTTGGATCGACAGGTAGGAAAAGTTATTGTAGAACAGTATAGTTGCTAGTAACTATCTACTATTTAAAGGAAGCATTTGAAATGTTAGGTTGTTTAGTGCTTATAATTTTGAGAATAGATAAAGTGAAGTGCTGTGAAGTAGTGCTCATTGTTTGAGCTTAATTTTGAGTATCAACTTTGTGTTTGTGTTTGTGAGAGTGTGGAGAATTTTGAAGTGCAAGTTAGTGTGTTTGTTGGATGTTGGATTCCATAGCTTTGATCTTCACTCTATGAGTTTGATCCTGAGTGAAGTTGTGACAACCCGGCAAATATCACTTTTGCAGTAATTGGGTCAGTAGAGTTTGTTCCTGCACAGATACTATCCAGAATTGGTCAAATACAAAGACAAAAGTCACAATTGCAGTTCTTCTTGGTTTCTTCTTTAATCTCTCAAGTAGAAACTACACCCAGAAGAGAGTAACAAGCTCATGATCTTGACAACTTGTCACGAATACACACACATAATCACAACATAGCAAATTCTGTCCAAACAACTCTTGATTGTGATGATTCAGATTCTCCCGAAGACGGCACTTCACTGCAAAGATCAATTTTGCCTCAGAATTGTGTTCCACCCCTCTACTGAAGGCACAACTTCCTCAATCAAAATTGCTTCACATCAACTTCGTGCTGCACTCACCAATGCAGAATACTACCAACACTACAATTCCTCTCAGATTTATCAAGGCATTGCTCCAATGCACTTCACTCAGGATCAAACACACAAAATGAAGATCAAGGCTACAATTCCAACATCCACAAACACATTGACTTGCTCTTTGGAATTCTCCACACACTCACAAACACAAACACAAAAGTGACAATCGGAATTAAGCTTAAGTGACAAGTACTGGGAACATCACTTTGCTTTATCTATCTTCAGAAATTTGAATACTGAATAACATCATACTGCAAATGCTCCTCTTAAATATTGAAGCAAACAACAGACTTACCTACATAGGCACCGCTTCCTAACATCCTTTCCTACCTGCAGATTCTAAGTGACAGTCTGTCTCTTCATATCTACCTCTTCCTATCTCAAAATTAGTACTTACACCGATCCGATGTATACCTCATCATCGGCTTCCAAACCCAATGATCTTCTTACTATTTCACCTTCTTTGGGTATGGTTGATTCTACCAAAGTCTTTACTAATTCTACCACTTCTTCACTACAATCTACAATTGAGCTCATGGGTAATCCATTTACATCCTTATCTCCTGACCCACTCTTCTCTAATGTGTCAATCATCAAGTCCGATGACACTTGTATTCCTACGTCTGCAACATTGGGTTTTGTATCCACTGTCACACTCTTCCAAATCTTCTCTAATTCTGAATTAACTAAATCTAGTCTAAGACTAACATTATTCTCTACCTCTAACATCTTCCAATCTACATGCTCTCTTAATCAAATCAGCAACGTGTTCATGTCCACATCCTTGGCTTTTTGCTTCCGAGTCTCCTACACAAGTAATTTCAACTCATGTAGGCAAGCTTCCTCCAATCTCCCTTCAGCCTCCGTGCTTAAAATTGCTCTTAACTTTCCTGCAACTTCCCCTACTAATTCTGATTCATATCCTCGAGAGCGCTCTACCTTCAGTTCTTCACGATACATCTTCAGCTCGTCTTCATACTCCGCAGCAAGCATCTTCTTCTCCTCTGCATACTGTGTACTCTGTAACTCAGCACTTCTGATTAGCTCTCGTAATTGTTCTTCTTCCTCTTGCCTAGCTGCTAACTCCCTTTGCCATGCTTGATCCTTCCCCGTTGCACTCTTCTTCAAACTATCCAACTCCTACTCCATTACGATGTTCATCGCCTTCAAATGAACATTCTCGATGCGCACATCACTCACTTCTTCCTTCATCTTATTGAGCCACATCACCTGTTCCTTGAATTCTACGGCTTGCTTCTGCAATTCCTTCTCCTTCTCCGCTTAGCTTCCTTGTAGCAAGGTCAGCGTTTTCTTCACCAAGCATTCCTCCCTCCGAAGTTCTTCCACTTCCTGCAATCTTTGGACTTGTTGTTCTTGCAGCTCCTTCACTTCACTTACCAGATACTTCACCATCTGTAGTTTGTTCATCTCCTTACTGCAATCTTGGAGAATTACTCTTCGATGCTCCTTCAACAATTCCAGCAATGGGGTTACCACCTTCATCATGTAGGATATCCCGCTGAAATGCTCTTCCTCTTCATTGCTATCTTTGTCTGGAGTCTTCTTTTCTGTCATCGGCTCCTTCATCCGAAGTTGCAATCTTTGTATCTTCATCGTGTTTGCACTTTCTTTGTCTTGGCCTCTTGAACTCGGCCCCGTGGGATTCTTTGCTTCTTCTTCTGCTCTTGACTTGTTTGCTATCATTGTCTGACAAGCCTCACTTACTGCTGCTGATTGCTGGACCTCTGGCTCTCCATCGCTATCGCTCCCAGACTCCTCACTTTTCAAGGTGAGCTCCTCTTCTTCCGAGTCCTCTTCTTGCGACTCAGTCTCTTCTCCAGACTCTGATCCCGATGATGCCTCTTTTACGATCTTTGCATCTTCAACATCAGCCATCAAGTCTTCCTTTGCTTGGGCGGCGACCTTGCTTCTTCGGGTTTGATACGCTTCTTTGTCTTTGGACTTGTAATGTCTTCAATTTTCCACTGTCCCGTTGTCGTGGGGATCGTATGGTCTCGAGATTGCGCTGGGCACCTGGCTGCCTGCGCTTAGGCTTTTGGAGTGTTTTGTCCTTCTTGTACCGTCTATTATTAGTCTCGGCTCATTATTCTTGACCTCTTGGTTGGTCTATTATCCTCGGCTTTAATATGTTTTGGGTCTGGTGGGTTTTGTAGTTCTGGCTTAGACTGATCTTCCAGAGAGAATGATCTGGTGGGGTTTTGTGGAGTTGTCCACAAGTTATGCAACCGGACTCAATCCCGGGCAATTGGTTAAATGTGCTGACCCATCTACATAATCCGGACTGAGTGTAAAAAAGAAGTAAAATAAAACATTATTATTATCTTTCCTACTGCTGTTTGCACATCAAGTACACACACTCAATCACTAGGAATCTCATTTCCATCTCAATTCCAAGTTTCACAGTTTATAATCCTTTGAGCCATGACACACGGCTCCTAACCAAACAGTGACCAAACTGAAGCACACTGACTAGCAAAGCACATGAAGAAAGAAAAGGAATTGAGCAGGTCCTATTTCCTATTCCTTACAACTCGTCATCTCCATGTTCTGCAGCATCTCCAATTTGTCGTTCTTTCCAAGTCTCCACTGTCCAGTAGGTCCTTCCTCGGGATTCTCCTTTCTCTTTGATATTCCGGTATGTTAGATCTTCCCAAACGCTCTGCACTGTTCTTGCCATAGGACTCTACGCCTGGTAGAAGCTCCCGACGAGTCCCATATTGAGTTTCTATATCCAGTCCTTGTATTATCTTGAGCTGAACATGACTTCTCTCTTCTTTTGTTCCTGTCCACTTTCCCTTTGCAAGCTAGTTAGGCCTTTCTTCTCTGCTCCTTGAGTAAGTTTCGGATGAAACCTTCAACTAGTAACAGATTCTCTGTCAAATTCTCTTCCAGATCTCAGATGTCCCAAGCAGCAGCAGTCAATCACCGTCACTCCCATCTCTGCCCTTCATACGATAAGATCACTCATTTTCCAGGTCTGGCCTCAGTAAGACGAGGCCCCAAGAAGTACGACAACACAAGGATCTGCTCTCGCTCGCGAGTTTGTGCTTGCTTCTATTGGTTTTCCGATAAAATCCGCTTTAGTTCTTGCTTCAGTCCCATTGGAGAAACTCAAGCCGCAGCAGCACACCTGCTGCTCCTCCTCATTCTAGTGCTCCCAATAAATCCAAGCCAATGCACTGATCAAATTTGCTCAAACACATTTCCCTTGATATATACTGTATGAAACCGATCCTTCCTACCTTACCTCCAATTCCCAAAACCCCTTTCAAACTGTTCCTGTCCCTCCCCAAACCCCTCGACTTCCTTGTTTTCTTGTTTTTCCCTTCTTCATTCCTCCTTCACAGAAAAAAACCTTTTTCTGTTCCTGTCCTTTGCAAAACCTTTTTCTGTTCCTGTCCTTTGCAAAAAAAACCTTTTCCTGTTCCTGTCCTTTGCAAAACCTTTTTCTGTTCCTGTCCCTTGCAAAAAACCTTTTCCTGTTCCTGTCCTTCGCAAAGCCTTTTTCTGTTCCTTTCACAAAATTTCCAACTACCACTCCTTACCAAGCTCATCTGACATTCTTTTTTTTTGAAAACTCTCTACTGTCCAGTCCTCATCACTCTTGTCTGGCCTTTTCCCGAAGACACCGTCCTCACGAAGTATTTGTCATTTGCTCGAAGATGCAACATATACTGGCGCTCCTCATCGTCTGCTTCCCATCTCAAATCGGGATGCATGTGAGACACCATATGATGATGCTCGTCTTTGGATAGTAAATTCAGCCCAAAGTAGAAGTGAGTTTTGAACGGTGCAAAATAATGTGGTGGCAAGCCCGTTCTCCAATTCACCACCATCTGCCTTGTTTGGTGGTGAAAGCACTTTGCCCAATTCACGGGAACTCCTGCAAACATCTGATGGAAAAATACGGCCTACTGCATGTTCACGTAGGTAGTTCGTTTTGGCTTGAACATGGCCATCATCGCTCCCACGATACTTCTTCGGATCGGGTCCCAGTAGGACTCCACCTTGTAACCATTCGTGTTCTTGGAGCAAAGAACAAATTTTGGATTTCCGCCGTCTCCTCTGTAGCATCACACTTCCGATAGAAGGTGATCCCCGTTGGTTCTCTGGCTTCTCTTCCCAATACCAACTTCCAATCCGACTCAGTCCATCGAGCCGGATTGCCTCTCTTCTCTTCCACCTCGGGACCTTCCTCACAATTACTAGCAGCAATCTCTGCTATCACTCCCGAGAAACTAAAATTCCAGTTCCATGCTAAAAACGTAATACAAAGTCTAATCAAGACTTTGATTCTCGCCACTACATCTACCCTTCAAATTGCAAAACCTCTCACCGCCAGCACGTTGGCCACCTTCTTTGCCATGATTTGTTCTCTTGTTCTATGATGTTGGAAAATAAGACCCTCTCCTAGACGAGACACTCTAACTCCCTTAGGGTTTCAAAAAATCTCACTCTTGATGGGCTTCCGGACACGCATTACTGCAGGACAACTACTCAAAGGAATTGGAAATTTACTCAGAGTATTCAACTTCCTCCTACGTAGTCGCAATTTTATATTGCCTCGAATCGTAGTCATTCTTCAATCCATTTTGTTTGTGAATTTCTCTCTTTTGCGTGCACTCCCGGTCACTGTCAAGACATGCTTCTTCTGCCCCCGCCGTTTCTTGAAATGATACTTGGAATCAAGCTTACACAATGAGCATTGCTTCACTTTACTTCACTTTATCTATTCTCAGAAATTATGAGCACTAAACAACATATGACTGCAAATGCCACCTTTAAGTATTGAGGCAAACAACAATTACTAATAACTATACAGTTTTGTAACAACTCTTCTAACCTGCAGATCCAAAATAACAATACACCTCTTCATATCTACCTCTTCAAATCTCAAATTTGTTACTACTCCAATCCAATGTCTACCTCTTCATTGGCTTCCAATCTTGATCCCGAAGTAATCTCACATACTACTCTAGCCTTGGGTTTCACATCTACTAATTTCTTTACCAAATCTACTAATTCTTCACTCTGCTCTACAATTACACTAGCAGGTGATCTATCTAACTCATCTCTTGACCCACTCTTCTCTAATATCTCCAATGGTAATTCCAAAGATATTTGTACTCCTACCTCATTTACTTTGGGTTTTGCTCTTACATCTTTCCAAATTTTATCTATCTCTAATTTTACCAAGTCTAATCTAATTGTGATATTATCTTCCACTTCTAATATCTTCATATCTACACAAGTTCTGAGACTAATCAACAAGGCATTCAAGTCTTTATCCTTCATGTTTCTCCTCCTCGTCTCTTGCACCAACAACTTCAACTCATGCAATCTTGTTTCTTCGCCCCACACGTTGGCTTTTGTACTCAACATCGCATTCATCTTTGTTACAATCTCCTTCAATGGCTCAAGTCTCATTCTTCTCTCCCATTCTTGATATGCAAGCCAATCTTCCCTATACATTGCCAGTTTTGCCTCAAACTCGGCTTTCATTGTCGCCTTCTCCTTCTCCTTTAGCACAATCTTCTCCTCTAGATTACAAAGTAACTCCCTCAGTCTTTCTTCTTCTCTATACCTCACTGTCAACTCTCTTTGGTAGAGCTGCTTCTTTTCTTCTACACTCTCCATCACTCTTTCAAGCTCTTGCTCCTTCTTTGCTACTCTTGCCATAACATGAATAATCTCTAATCACAAATCAACAAATTTCAATTTCAAGATTTCATACTCCGCTATTTGCCTTTCCCTTGCTAGGACATTCTGTTATATGATTCTTTCTCTACTCCCCACTTCTCTCTTCAAGTTTTCAATTACTTGATTCTATACTACTACATCTACTCGTAGTACTTCCTTCTCCTCCTCACCTTGGATTATACTCTTCTTCAACTCCAAGTTCTCTTCTTCTAATCTTGCTAACACCTGCAACACAATCTTCACCTCCGGTGTTGCAGTGTTTTGTCCTTGAGAGTGCACTGGGCACATGGCTACTTGTTCTTAGTTGCGTTTGGTGTCGATGGCTTGAGTCTTCCCAAAGTTTGGTATTCTCTTCCTTTTTTGGTATGGCTGGCAAGCTCGTTCCAATAGGTCAGGTTGTTCTAATTGTTCCCAAGGTAGGTTTCTCCCAGGGTTTGTATGTTGGATCTTGTATCCTAAAGTAGATCTATAGTGTTCAATTGTGTTTGGCCTTGTAGCTCTACTCTTATAAAGTATTGCTTCCAATTCTCTTTTACATTCGGGTCGATGGGTTTGGCTCTTGGCTCGGACAGATTCCTAAGATGGATCTGGTGAGACTTGTGAAATAGCCACAAGCAACTAATGCTGGTAAAACCCGGCTGTATCAATCACTGAATTGTGCAATCATATAGACTGGACCAAGAGCTCCTAAATGCAGCCCTTCCCTTCATAACATCCATAATTCAGAGTACATTTATCTTATCATGAATCATCCTCTTCAACCAGTCATACAGCTATAAGTCAAACAAGACAAAAAACTCTTTCCTATGGAGTGACCATTCCTAATTTATCACCTGTGAAACCAAGAGATTCCAGCTGAGCATCCAAATTTGCCCAATCACATGCAGACAATCTTCTCAACTCCTCTTTTATCAAACTGTCACTCACCACTCAGCATTTGAAGCCTCTCCTTCTCTTCTCTCTACCCTATCACTTCAACATCAGACCTTCACATCACCTTCAAGAAAATAGCCTCTCTATCTTCTGCCCAATATCAACCATTCTCCAACCTTCAAGAACTGCTATGTTGTCTCTAGCTCTTTTGCTTCGCTTTGAAACTTCACTCAAGCTTTGAATTTTCCCCTTTGCTCCTGCTCAGTCCTCTCTAACCCTGAAAAACTCTTTTGTCTCTAGCTCTCTTGGTCCTCACTGTAAAGCTCAAAAATTTCTCTTTGCCTGTCTCTCTTGGTTCACTCTCAAGCCTTCACAACAAAATTTTGAAACTCCTCCTTTTTGTCTCTCTTGGTTCACTCTCAAACCTTCACAACAAAATTTTGAAACTCCTTTCTGTCTCTCTTGGTTCACTCTCAAACCTTCACAACAAACTCAAAAATTTCTCTTGACTGTCTCCTGATCAGCCATAGTTCTTCCCTCAAAGTACAGTTCTTGTCTTGTAAAACCCTTTCCTCTCAAATGTCATCTCATTCTCTTGAAGCACTCTCCTCAAAAAAAACTCTTTTTTGTCAATCCTCACAAAACTCATCTCATTCTCTCCTGAAGCACTCTTCCCTCAAAACCCTAAGTCCATTCACTGTCTTGTCACTGCATCAGCAAGAGTCTCCTGGAAATTTCCCCATTCTTGCACTTCCATCTAACCAAGGCACACGCAAACTTCAAAAATACTCCTCCCCAATTTCACAGCCCAGGACCAAATCCTTTGAAAATTCCCTTGAGCTCTTCTCTTTTCATCCTGTCAAGTTCAAGGCAAGCTCTTGAAAATTCCTTCCCCTTCTCACTTCTCTGTCCAGGGCAAAATCTCTCAAAAACTCCTTCACTTCTCACTTCTTTGTCTAGGGCAAAAGCCAACACAAAATCTCCCGATTTTACTTCTCTTTTATCCAGTATTGTTCTCTTGAATTACTCCCTTTCCTTCTCTGTCTAGTTCTGTCCAACACAATATCTCCTGAAACTCCTTCCCACTATCTTCCTTCTTGTACAGTTCAAAATCTCCCAAAACTCCTTTTCCTTCCTTCCTTCTCTATCCACCTGTCACAAACTAGGGCACAAGCCAGACTCTCAAATTCTCTCTTTCCTATCATTGTCTAGGGCAAGCTGCAAAAATTTTCTTTCCACTATCCCAGTCCAAGGCTTCCCAAAACTTGAAAATACTATCTTCCTATCTTGTCCTGTAACACCCATTTGTGCATGTGTGTGGTATTGTGATATTTAGCTTGGTATTACAAGTACTTAAGAGATATTATTTATATAGAGATAAAGGATGGTTCTATATTAGTCATGGTTAGCTAAAGTTAGTCATAGCTAAGATAGATGGGACCTTACTTTAGAGGAAGTAGAAAAGATGAGCACCACTATTTTGGATTTTAGTGTGTTGACTTGGTATTATTCCTAGGTGTTTGGCTTTGGGGAAAGAGTTGAGAACTCTTGGGCCCGCAAGCCTTTTTGTTTTGGATTCTTCTTTAGTCCAAGGATAGCCCATGTGAAGGAATCCTTGCTTTAGTGGTTGGGTCAAGATAAGGGGAATATGCCCATGTGAATGGATATTCCTTTCTACTTTTTGACTTTACTTGACTTTTAGTCTAGTAACTTGAGTTACAACGGTAATTAGTAACTTTGGTACGTAACTATTTCACAAGTATATAAACAAGGAGTGAGGAGGTACTCATCATCCTTTCATTTGCAACTATCTCTCTCTCATTGAGTTCTCTAGTGAGCAATGTCTTGAGTCTTGGAGTGTTAGCCTTGGAGGAGTATGATGGAGTTGGGGTTCCTTGCCTTCTTAGTCCATGGTGCGCTACCATAATAGCCATCAGAGGTTCATCCTGAGTGAGAGACAGGCCGGCTCACATTTTTGGTTCCGTTGCCGGGACCTCTCTAGAAGGCAAGATAATGTTCCGCGTCCAATTCTACATTAGGCAGAAGGAGGCTATGAGAGCTCACTTGGAGAGAACATTAGGAGAGGAGAGGGCTGAACTTATGTTAGAGAACCAAGATCTATTTGTATACCCTGTAGTTCATTATGATGTCTTTGAGGTGATTTTGTACATCTTGTACACATGAGAGGAATTGGAGAGATTGTGTGAGGTGGATTGCAGATTTTGGGGATTAAAGTGATTTTGGGCAAAATCTCAAGTTTGAGATCTGGACTTGAGATTTCTACACATGATAGCTTGGGTTATCTTTCAGTTAGCACACTTGAAATTATTGAGAGAGCTTCTATGCACACTGGGCTAGAAGTTTTGAAAGTTGATAGGGTAAAGTGCTCCCGCAACTGCATGCTCTCTGGAAAATTGTACAGAGTCTGCCATTTCTTCAATTTTTAGTGAATTGTCCTGAAAATTTCCAAGAAAATTTAGTGCATTGTATCCTACCTGGTGCCACAAAAATTAGAGAGAGATCATTTTTGCGCAGTGCGTTATGAGTTTTTGAAGTGAGGGGGGTGGTTTTCAGACCAAATCTGAAATATGGGTGCTGAATAGAAAGGTGTCTAGGCCAAATGGCTCGATGAAAAGATCTAAAATTTTGCAGGGAGGGACGCCCTAGAGTTGTGATCAAGTGTGGAAAATTTCAGAGGACTGTGACATATTCGTTGGGAGATTTGAGTGACATTGTGAGGAAGGGTCAATTCTGCAGAGTGGAGATCTCATGCATGAGAAGTTTGAGATCAACAAAAAGCATGTTTGAGTGTTTAGATTCATCTTTGGGAACATGGAGGGTCATCAAGAGTGGAAATTGAGATTATGCAAGGTTCCCCAAGGGTTTGAGGTGATTGTAGGGGTGGATTTGAGGAAAAGAGAGTTTACAATAGAATTTGAAGAGAGTGTTGAGAGGATCCAAAAACCTACACCACTTGGAGGAAAGAGTGAGTCTAAGTGCTTTCTATGTGGAGAGAAGGGACATAAGGCAAGTTCATGTCCATTAACCTTTGAGAGCAAGAGATTGAGGGAAAGGAGAGGCTTACTTGACTTGGGTTTGCATGTTGGACCTTCTTCACCAAGATTGGGAGGGAGAAGATCTAAGACCAAGGAGTTGTGTGAGGTTTGTGGAGTTGAAGGACTTCCAAAAGGACATGAGTGTAGTGGAGTAAAAGCACTTTTGGAAACTTTGGTGAAGGATCTTGGAGAGAGTCTTAGTACAGCTACAGAAATACTACCACCTTCATCAGCTAGTTCTCAAGATTAGTGATGGAGATAATCTTTCAACTTATGGATAAACTATCCATGAGAGTTAGATTAATATGCACTCTAGGATTTGATGTTGCTATAGAAATCTTGGAGCAACCTGAACCTTTTGTGTTCCCTAGAGTGGATTATTCTCAGATGGTGTTAGTCATGTATATACTCTATTAGTAATAGAGTGAGAGAAAAGAAAAGAGAAAAAAAAATTAAGAGAAAAGAAAGATAGTGAGGGGTTAAGATGGGGAAACTTCCGGTTTTCTTTGGCAAGGATGGAGAAGATGTGGAGGCCTTTGTGAGAGACTTCAAGAGAGCTTGCATAGGAAACAATGAGAGGAGGAAGAATGAGTGGGCCTCATTATTACCAGATTTCTTTGAGGATGCAGCACTTACATGGTATGAGTCAGAATACCAAAAGAGAGAGAGGAGAGAGGGGGAAGAGGAGTCTTGGGAGACTTTGACTTCAGCACTCATTGAGAACTTTCTTCCTGATGAGAGTTATGAGAGATTGATGAGTGAGGTTACATTTCTCAAGCAAGGAGATGGAGAGAAAGTGAGGGTCTATGTGGAAAGAGTGGAAAAGTTGGAGTCCAGATTTCGCATAGTGTTGAGGAAGGGTGGGGATGATGTGGAGACTACAATGATTGGCATAGGGGCCATGCTCACCAAGAATTTTGTGGGAGGATTGAGACCACAAATTAGAAGCAAGGTGAGATATGAGAAACCTTCTTCCAAGGTTGGAGCTATCAAGATCGCAATTCGTATGGAGGAGAGTTTCGAAGGGGATGAGAGTTATTTGGTGGTGAAGGAGGTTGTGCATCCTCCTCAAGGCTACAAGTATGGTGGAACTTCTGATACTTTGGTGACAAGGGTTGCACCACAAGTAGTAGTTGCTCCAATTCTTGCACCTCCACCAAAAGATCCACTCCAAACCATCACAGAACAACTTGCGGATCTCAAGATCAATGTGGTGCAACTATGGGAGAAGAGAGAGGTGGATCAGAATGTAGGGAGAGGACCTAGGAGTTATGGAAACTATCCATATAGAGGAGGCCAACCAGCCAACAATTTCAATGATAGAAATTGTTTTGGTTGTGGAGGAAGAGGCCATATCCAAAGGAATTGCCCAAATTCCACTTACCATGGAGGAAGGGGTTATGAGGGAGCCAATAGAGGGAAAGAGGGAGGTAGTGAAACCCAAGTGGCTCCTAATCCCAACAAAGGTAAGGGGATAGCATCCATAGATGTGGTTGAGAGCAAGTATGAGAAGGGAGAGTGCTCAAACTCCAAGGGTCTTAATTTGGAGCTTTTGGCACAAGAGAAGAAGAGAGCTCGTTTTGCAGAGGATGTTCACTCTTCTCAAGGATTTACTTCAAGCAAGGATACTCCTATGTCTACTAGGAGCACTCGCACCTCAACACCATCAACAACAAAGATTCCAAGGAAGAAGTTGGGGATGGAGGACTTCTTGATCTCAAAGCAACAATGGAACTACAATGTGTTGGAGGATGTTGGTAGTCACAAGGCTAACATCACAGTGGGCCAATTAATTGCTTTGAACCCTACCTTGAGAAAGGAGCTTAGAGGTGGTTTGAGTTCTACAAGGAGCAAAAAGAAGAAGAAGGCAAAAGTTCCAGTATCAATGGGGGTGGTGGATGCCAAGCCAGCACCATGGGAGGCTTGTGAATATGCCTCCAAGATTGATGTGAGAGTGAATGGTCACAACATCAAGGATGCATTGGTTGATGGAGGATCAGCAGTGAATGCCATGTCAGAAAGGTTGATGAAGAAGTTGGGTATGATACCCTCAAGACCTTCAACATTTGTGGTGAGCATGGCAAACAAGCAACAAGTTCGACCAGTAGGGGTGATGGATAAGGTGGTAGTTTCAGTTATGGGAGTTCAAAATCTCATGACTTTCCAAGTCTTGAAGGATTCAAGCTATGACTTACTTCTTGGGAGGCCATGGTTGAAAGCAGCACGCACAACTGATCGATGGCACAAAGGGTACTTGAGGATTGGGCCATCAAACCATAGAGTCACTGTTCCTGTGACTAACACCACCAACACTTCACATTCAGATACCCCATCTTCTAATTATTGGGAATCAGATTCTGAAGAAGGAGCTTCAGGTGTGGACACAAGCATGGAAGAGGAGACTTCCACGGAGGAAGATGAATCTGAATCTGATTCAGATGTGTATCCCTTGTGTGCTATGGATTTTGCACCTAAGCCAGAGGTTTTGAAGGACCCAGATAAATCACCATTGACACTTGAGGAGGTAGAGAGAAGGTTATCTACCCTCAAGTATGGCCCAAATGTTACCAAGGAGGAGAAGGTGAGATTTGAGGAGATTTTCCGCAAGTTCATCCATGTGTTTGCTTTTAGTTACAAGGATTTGAAGGAAGTCACCTTGGAGGAGCACAAGATAGAGGTGGAGTCACATGCAAGACCAATCCGCCAAAAGCAACGTCGCATTAGCCCACCAATATCTTTGGTTGTGAAGGAGGAGATTGATAAGCTCAAGGAGGCTGGATTTATCTTTGAGGTGGAGAATTCAGAATGGGTGTCTCCAATTGTCATTGTGAAGAAAAAGAATGGCAAGCTTCGGGTATGTGTGGATTACAAGGAGCTTAATGCTGTTACCAAGAAGGACTACTACCCATTGCCATTCATTGATGAGATCTTGGAGGAGGTTGCAGGTCATGAGAGGTACAGTTTTGGAGATGGTTATAGTGGATATAACCAAATAAAGATTGCACCAGAGCATCAACAACTCACCACATTCACCACACCTTGGGGAACTTACGCTTTCAAGGTCATGCCTTTTGGGCTTTGCAATGCTCCAGCCACATTCCAACGGTTCATGAACAAGGTATTTGAACCTTTCATTGGGAAATTTGTGAGAGATTTCATTGATGACTTTTGTGTCTATGGGAGCAAGGAGGAGCACTTTGAGCACCTAATCAAAGTCTTGCAACGCTTGGATGAGGCAAATGCATCACTCAACCCAGAGAAGTGCATTTTTGGATGTGAAGAAGGTCTACTTTTGGGGCACATCATCTCCAAGGATGGAATAGCAGTTGATCCTGAGAAGGTGAGGAAAATCTCAGACCTTCCATTCCCTTCAAGCTTGACAAAGTTACGCCAATTCTTGGGAATGGTTGGGTACTATAGGAGGTTCATCTTCTCATTTTCCAACAAGGCTTATGCATTGACCATCTACATGAAGAAGGGTGTAGATTACATGGTGATTTTGGAAGACAAGGAGGCTCTCAAAGCTTTTGAGGAGCTCAAGCAATCCCTTGTTGTAGCTCCAATTCTTGCTAAACCTGATTGGAGTAAGCCTTTCATCCTCTACACTGATGCTTCTAATGTAGCTATAGGATGCACTCTTAGTCAATTAGACCAAGATGGGCATGATCATCCAATAGCTTATGCTAGTAGGCAGATGGTTTCAGCAGAGAAGAACTACTCTGTCATAGAGAGAGAAGGGTTGGCAGTGATCTTTGGTCTCAAGAAGTTTAGACACTACTTGATTGGAGGGAAAGCCACAATTGTCACGGATCACAAGGCTTTGAAGTACATCTTCAACAAGCCTAATGTTGAAGGGAGACTAGCAAGGTGGATGATACTCTTGTCTGAGTATGACTACACAATTGAGGATAAGCCAGGAAAGAAACATGCAAATGCTGATTTGTTATCTAGAGCCTATGATCATGATGGAGATGAGCCAGTAGATGATTCCTTCCCGGATGAGGAGCTCATGACAATCTCAGTCACTCAAGAGATTCCAATGGAGTACAAGGAGATTGTGGATTTTGTGACAAGAGGTAACTATCCAGAAGGGATGCATGCTAGGGAGAGGAAGGCCCTTGCAGCAAGATCTAGACCTTACACAATGGTGGAGGATATTCTTTTTCACCAAGGAGCAGATGGTCTACTTCGAAGAGCAGTGGGTAAGGAAGAGTCTATCCTACTCCTAAAGGAGTTTCATGAAGGTTAAGTATGTGGAGGACACTTTGCAGGAAAGGTGACTGCTTTCAAGATTCTAGATGCAGGTTACCATTGGAGAGGGATTTTCAAGGATTGTCTTGATTATTGCAAAACTTGTCATGTTTGTCAAGCTTTTGCTAGAAAGTCTACATCTACTCCACCACTTAGATCAATTCCATTGCTAGGACCTTTTGAGAAGTGGGGAATTGATTTTGTAGGACCTCTCAATAGGACCCCAAGGAACAATCGGTACATTGTGGTAGTTACTGATTACCTTACCAAGTGGGTTGAGGCTAGACCATTGAGGGACAAGAATGAAGATGAAATGGATAGATTTCTTTATGAACACATTATCACTAGGTTTGGATGCCCTTTGGAGTTGGTTTCTGATAGAGGAGGAGAGTTTATAGGAAGCATTACTACAGCCATGCTACGACATTTCTCTATCACACATAGAGTAACTACATCCTATAAGCCAAATTCCAATGGCTTGGCAGAGAGAACCAATCAGACCTTGTGCATGATGTTGGCCAAAGATGCAGAAATGGAGGGGGCTAAACATCATTGGGACAAGAGGATTCATGCAGTTTTGTGGGAGTATAGGACAACCATGAAGACTTCCACTGGATATTCTCCATTCCAATTGGTGTATGGTATTGAGTCTACCTTACCTATTCACTTTGATCTTCCTACCTTCCAAAGCATTCATAGGAGATTGAAGAAAGCACAAGGAAGTGATGCAGGGAAGTCAAGGAAGGATCAACTCATGGAGTTGGAAGAGGCAAGAGCAGTTGCTATGGTTCGAGTGGAGCAAGCCCAAAGGAAACAAAAGGAGAGCTATGACAAGAGGCAAGGCAAGAAGAAGGTGGAGCCTTTCAAAGAAGGTGATTGGGTAATGTTGTTTGATTCCATTCGATTCAAGAGAGTGCAAAAGAAGTTTTTGCCTAAGTACTTTGGACCTTTCATAGTAGAGAAGGTGTGGGGCAATTACACCTATGATCTCAAGGAGTTGGGAGGAAGACACTTTGATAGGATTAACCATGATAAGTTGAAGATGTACCATAGAAGGTAGAGAGACCTTCACTTTGAGGACAAAGTGAAAACTTAGTCCGGGGGTAAATGTAACACCCATTTGTGCATGTGTGTGGTATTGTGATATTTAGCTTGGTATTACAAGTACTTAAGAGATATTATTTATATAGAGATAAAGGATGGTTCTATATTAGTCATGGTTAGCTAAAGTTAGTCATAGCTAAGATAGATGGGACCTTACTTTAGAGGAAGTAGAAAAGATGAGCACCACTATTTTGGATTTTAGTGTGTTGACTTGGTATTATTCCTAGGTGTTTGGCTTTGGGGGAAGAGTTGAGAACTCTTGGGCCCGCAAGCCTTTTTGTTTTGGATTCTTCTTTAGTCCAAGGATAGCCCATGTGAAGGAATCCTTGCTTTAGTGGTTGGGTCAAGATAAGGGGAATATGCCCATGTGAATGGATATTCCTTTCTACTTTTTGACTTTACTTGACTTTTAGTCTAGTAACTTGAGTTACTACGGTAATTAGTAACTTTGGTACGTAACTATTTCACAAGTATATAAACAAGGAGTGAGGAGGTACTCATCATCCTTTCATTTGCAACTATCTCTCTCTCATTGAGTTCTCTAGTGAGCAATGTCTTGAGTCTTGGAGTGTTAGCCTTGGAGGAGTATGATGGAGTTGGGGTTCCTTGCCTTCTTAGTCCATGGTGCGCTACCATAATAGCCATCAGAGGTTCATCCTGAGTGAGAGACAGGCCGGCTCACAGTCCAAACTCTCCAATTCCCTTACACAACCAGGTCTCCTTTCCGTCAAAAATCTCTCCCTGTAGCCACTTCTCAAAACTTCTTTTGACTCTTATTCCACCTTCCCTTTGTCCAGACTCTTAAACTATTGCACAACAAGGTCTTTTATCTCAAAATTTCTCCTTTGCAGCGCTTCTCTCAATGTCCTTCCTTTTGATTTCCCCTATCCATACTCTTAAAAAAGAGAGAAAAAAAGACCCCTACACAACCACTTCTCCTTTCCTTCAAAAATACTCTCCTCTGCAACCATTTCTCCAATGCCCTCTCTCTCAATTTCTCTTCTACCTTCCCTATATCCAAACTCTTAAACTCTTGCACATCCAGGTCTCTTTTCTGAAAATTTCTCCTTTGCAACCCTTCTCTCAATGTCCTTCCTTTTGATTTCCTTTGTCCATACTCTCCAACTCTTGCATAGACCTCTCTAACTCCAAAATTCACTCATGTCCAAGCTTGAAGTCCTCCATTCTTGTGAGAAAAACCCTACTTGCCTTCTCTCTTGCACTGACCTCTCTAACTCAAAAATGCACTCCTGTCCAAGCTTGCACTCCTCCCTTCAGGTAGGAAAACCCTACTTGCCTTCTCTCCTACACTGACCTCTCTAACTCAAAAATTCACTCTTGTCCAAGCTTACACTCCTCTATTCATGCAAGAAAACCCTACTTGCCTTCTCTCTTGCACTAACCTCTCTAACTCAAGAATTCACTCTTGTTCAAGCTTGCACTCCTCCATTCCTATGGGAAAAACCCTACTTGCTTTCTCTCCTGCACAAACCTCTCTAACCTGAAAATTCACTCTTGTCCAAGCTTGCACTCCTCTCTTCCCGTGAGAAAACCCTACTTGCCTTCTCTCCTACACAGACCTCTCTAACTTGAAAATTCACTCTTGTCCAAGCTTGCACTCCTCCATTCCTACAAGAAAAACCCTACTTGCCTTGTCTCCTACATAGACCTCTCTAACTCAAAAATGCACTCCTGTCCAAGCTTGCACTCCTCCCTTCATGCCGAAAAACCTTACTTGCCTTCTCTCCTGCACTGACCTCTCTAACTCAAAAATTCACTCTTGTCCAAGGTTCTTCTCCTTCATTCCTACGGGAGAACTTACTGCCTTTTTTCTTGCCCAGACCTCTCTAACTCAAAAATTCACTCCTATCCAAGCTTGCAGTCCTCCATTCATGTGGGAAAAACCCTACTTGCCTTCTCTCCTGCACAGACCTCTCTGACTCAAAAATTCACTCTTGTCCAAGCTTGCACTCCTCACTTCCTACAGGAAAACCCTACTTGCTTTCTCTCCTACATTGAACTCTCTAACTCAAAAAATCACTCATGTCCAAGCTTGCACTCCTCCATTCCTGCAGGAAAAACCCTACTTGCCTTCTCTCCTACACTGACATCTCTAACTCAATAATTCACTCATGTCCAAGCTTGCACTCTTCCATTCTTAGAGGAAAAACCCTACTTTCCTTCTCTCTTGCACTGACCTCTCTAACTAAAAAATTCACTCCTATCCAAGCTTGCACTCCTCCATTCCTGTGGGAAAAACCCTACTTGCCTTCTCTTCTGCATTGACCTCTCTAACTCAAAAATTCACTCCTATCCAAGCTTGCCCTCCTCCATTCCTGTGGGAAAAACCCTACTTGCCTTCTCTTCTGCACTGACCTCTCTAACTCAAAAATTCACTCCTGTCCAAGCTTGCATTCCTCCATTCATGCAAGAAAACCCTACTTGCCTTCTCTCTTGCACAGACCTCTCTTACTTGAAAATTCACTCTTGTCCAAGCTTGCACTTCTCCATTCTTGCAAAAAAAACCCTACTTTCCTTCTCTCATGCATAGACCTGTCTAACTCAAAAATTCACTCCTGTCCAAGGTTGCACTCTTCCATTCTTGCGGGAAAACCCTACTTGCCTTCTCTCCTTCATTCCACTTTTGTAAAAGACCAAAACCGAAGAGAGAAATAGGAGAATGGAAACTCACATTGGGACACTTGAATGAGGGAAAACTCCAAATGCCTAGCATGAGCTTTGGCTTTGGTATTTATAGGTAGCATACAAGACTCTTGAAGCTTCTCAAGAAGCTTCCTTGAGCCGCTTTCTTGGAGTGCAAGCCAAGTTAACTAGGAAGCTTCTCAAGAAGCTTCCTTCTAGAAGCCGCCTACTTGGCGTGCAAGCTAAGCTAGTTAGAAGCTTCTAGAAGCTTCCTTCTAGAAGCTACCTGCTTAGGGCGCAAGTTAACTAGTTGGGAAGCTTCCCAAGAAGTTTCTTAGATACTTCTAGAATATTCTAGGCTATTTTGTCTTATTCTCTACTTTGTAAGCCCGACTAACTTCGTCTCTAAACTCCATATTGTTACATATTCTCCCGCCGCTAGTTGGTGACATCCTCGTAGCCAATAAAGCTTCAAAGTCCTTGATGGTCATCTGTGCATTCTGGAGGTGAGAAAGAGGTTCCCATGTGGCATCATGAAGGGGATACCCTTTCTAAAGGACCTTGTACTCCGTATGTTGGCGACGGCCTCATTGAATATGGTGACGCGCAAGGATACAATCAACTTCATACTCCTCATGATCATTGATAGGGATATGAAGAGGGGGAGGTTGGACTTGAGAGGAAAAGGAAGAAGGGTTAGGAACAAAGGGTTTCAACTTAGAAACATGAAAGACAGGATGGATACGCATGTGACAAGGTAAGGCAAGTCAATAAGCAATAGGAGAGATAATGTGGGTGATATCAAAGGGTCATATCCAATTAGGAGCAAGTTTAGAAATTTGGGTATCAAGTGAGAGAGAGAGGTTACTAGAGGATAGCATGACTTTATCACCAACTTCAAAGGTGAGATCATGACGATGATGGTCCGCATATTGTTTTTGGTGATTTTGAGCAACAAGGAGGTGAGATTTGGCTTGTTGGAGAGATTGGGATATAGTGGTCAAGAATGTAGAAGTATGAGGAACCTGAGAGGGAGGGGGAGCAAGAAGAGAATCTGGAACAAACGGATCTTGGCCAAAATTGAGAAAGAAGGGAGAAAATCCGGTGCTTGCCTCTTTAGAATTGTTGTAGGCAAATTCTGCAGCTGTAAGACATTCATCCCAGTTGGTATGGTGGACATTGACAAAGGCCCGCAACATATCCTCCAATGTACGATTGGTGCATTCGGTTTGTCCATCAGTTTGAGGATGATAGGCCATGGATAAAGCAAGCTTGGTGCCAAGTATTTGGAAGAGTGCTTGCCAAAACTTCCTGGTAAATCGAGGATCTCGGTCGGAGATGAGTACACGTGGCATCCCATGATGCTTGAAGACATTGTCGAACTAGATTTGCACTAAGGTTGGAGCATCCACGGTATCACAGGTTGGTGCCAAGTAGATTTGCTTACTAAGCTTATCCACAAACACCACAATTGCGGTGTGTCCTTGTTTTGTCTTTGGCAAGGATGTGATGAAATCCAAGCTCACATGCTCCCAACGAGCGGATGGAATGGCAAGTGGTTGAAGGAGTCCACTCGGCTTCTGGTTGCTGGCCTTGTTCCGTTGGCAACTTTCACATGATTGAACAAAGTCTCAAACATCTCGTGTCATGTTGGGCCACCACCATTAGCGTTGGAGGGTGCCCAAGGTCTTGTCCACTCCCATGTGACCAGCTATTGGTAAATCATGGGCTTCTTGAAGGCGCACAAGTCAAAGATCACCTTTGGCTGGAACATAGATCTGGTCTGCATGGAATAAAAGGCCTTCTTTGAAAGAGAAGGTGTTGTACTCCTTGTCACGTGTTGTCAGACGACCGTGTACCATTTGGAAGAAGGGATCTTGTTGTAGAGCTGATTGAAACTCATTATGGACCTTAGGGTCAATAGACACCGTTATAATTGCCGCCGTGATGAGAGGAAGATCCTTCAAATCAGGTCGTCATGATAGAGCATCGGGGATGACATGGAACCGACCTAGTTTGTACTCAAGTTTGATGTCCAACAATTGGAGTTGCTCTTCCCACGATGATGCCGACTCTTCATGTGCTCCAAGTGTAAGGTCTGCAACAATGGTTTGTGATCAGTTTGCATGATCACTTGTTTCCCCAGGAGATAATGTCTCCATACCTTGGTGGCATATACCATTGCAAGTTGTTCCTGATCTCAAGCAGAGTAATTTCTTTTAGCTGTATTTAGTTGGCGAGACACAAAGGCAATAGGATGTAGTCCATCTAGAAATTCTTGTTGCAACACAGCTCCAATTGCAAAGTTAAAAGCATCAAAATCAACCACACAAGGTAGTTGAGGATCATATGGTTGAAGAATAGGTCTTGAAGACACCATATGCTTTAACTTTTGGAATGCTTCTTCATGCTTGGTGGTCCATTGGAAGCTCGAGTTCTTTCCCAAGAGGTCAGTCAATGGTGCAGCCACGTGAGCATAATAGTGGATGAACCGTCGGTAAAAACTGGCCAATCCATTGAATGCTCGTACTTCTGTAGCATCCTTTGGGGTAGGCCAATCAGTAATGGCCTTGATCTTCTCTTCTTCTATCTTGATCCCCTCTGATGAGATCTTATGACCCAAGAAGGTAACCTCCTTCTGCCAAAAAGCACACTTTGACTTCTTGCAGTAAAATTTCCACTGTCGTAGTCGTCTTAGGACTTCTCACACATGATTCTTGTGTTCAGCCTCTGTCCTACTATAGATTAAGATATCATCTAAGAACACTACCACGAACTGATCCAACACCTGATGCATCTGATCCATGAAGACTGCTGGAGCATTAGTGATTCCAAATGGTAGAACTCTCCACTCAAAATGTCCATATGTGGTGCCCACATTTTTTGTTTTTTTCAAAATAAAGGAGAAGAAGTGTATAGAGAAGTCGGATTGCGCCTGTATGGCCAAAGAAGGTGAAGAAAATTGTCTTCGGGATGAAACCCGAAGTAAAGTGACTTCGGGTCATAAGGCGAAGTACTCGGAAATGCCGTGTCAGCATACAATACAAAGTAAATTGTCTTCGGCTCGGGGGGAGCTCAACCCGAGGCAAAGACAGTCTAACAACCTTTCGTCGGGGCAAGAAATTCAAGAAGGGGCCATTTCAAAACTAGCGGCTCATACGCGCGAAGGTTGATTGACAGTGATAGGTGCATGCCGAAGGTGTGATTTCTCCGTAGAAACTCAAAGTGATGGAAGGCAAAGAAGTGCAACTCTATAAAAATTGAAATTGCAACAACAAAATGTTGAGCAATTTTCCTTTGCCGTTGAGGAATCGTCTTGCAAGTGATCGGGGAAAGGGAAATAGAGTTGGACTCGTGTTAGTGCGCAAGGAAGAAGTCGCGAGAGAGAAATCAAGAGATAGTAAGAAAGCAAAAGAGATGGGAGGAGGGAAGAAGAAGTCCAAATTTGTAGTGAGAAATCATGCAATTCGGAGATTAGATATAGTAGCGAGGATCAAAGTCTTGAGCCGACTTCGGATCACTTTTCTGGCATGGAACTGGAACGTAAGTTTTCCAGGATTCATGACAGAAATCATCGAGAGTAAATGTCTCGATGGTCCCAAGGAAGAAGGGAAGAGAGGAAATCCGGCTTGCTGGATAGAGTTGGATTGGAGACTCGTACTCGGGAAGGAGGCGGGTTCGGAGCAGGGAGCCACGTTCTTGGGGAAAGGAGAGATAGCCCAAGAAACACAGGAGGTGAGAGATGCCTTCTCGTCGAAGAGGACAAAGAATGGGTACAAAGTTGAGAGCTACAAAGACCCTGTGAGGAGAGGAATTGTGAGTGCACTAATGGCCATCCTGAAGCCGGAGAGAACTACCTATGTGATGAAACACCAAGCGGTGTTCTTTCACAAGTTATTTGCTGGAGAACCAATCAATTAGGCAAGGTGCTTTCACGGAAGAACGAGGCAGATGGTGTGGAATCTGTGGGATAAGTCGCCTCCACACTACATTGTATCATTTGCAGCACATTTTTACCTCGGGTTAAATTTGCTCAATTTGGCGCAATAGAATGGTGTCTCATTTCCATCCTGATTTGAGAAGAGAAGTCGACGCGGAGGAGCAACAATACATTCTCCAAATCCGGAGCACAGACAATTACTACGCGAAGACAGGGAAGAACGTGGAGGTCGTTGAAAGTACCCTGACGAAGAAGAGAACTCGGCAAGCAGAAGCCGAAGAAAACAAGAAACCTCGGAAGATGCAGAAAAATAACCCAAGCGAGGAATGGTGGTGATTGAGTCAGAAGATGAAGACTCAGAAGGAAAAGCTGAGCTCAAGACGGAGGACTCGGAACGTGAGGAGGAACCTGAGCTGACATTGCAGAGTGGAGATACAAGCAATGACAGTGAAGAAGGAGGAGAGATGACATCGGTACCAGCGGCTGAAGAATACGAAGAAGAAATGCAAGCCGAAGTAGAAACCAAAGACAATGCGGCGCTGGAAGACAAAGTACCAGTGCTCAAGGAGAAGAAGATTGCAGTACAGTGAGGAATTCGCTCGAGATGTAAGGCAAAGTGTGAAGCGGGACCGAGTAGAGTGAAGGAAGAGGTAGAAGAAAGCTTGGGCAGTGAGGCATCAATCCCGATACGAAGATTCTAGAGAAGAAGGCAAGTATCGGGAGAACACAAGGAAAGAAGAGAGACCACTTTGCGGGAGGACGAAGTTGCCAGTAATGGAGTAGATTACCTGCAGACGGTAGTATGCTTGCTGTTGGTGAAGATGGAGAAGAAGAAGAAAGAGATGCATTCTACTTGTCCAGAGGTAAAGACTGTGTTGCAGGTCTTATCAAGATTAGAAGAAGAAAACTCGGAGTTGAAGAAGAGTATAACCTGAGGTGAGGAAGAGAGAGAAGTACTGCAAGCAAAAGTAGTCAAGAGAAGTCAGGTAATCAAAGACTTGAAGAGAGAAGTGAGTTATCGAGAAGATCTTGCGAGGAAGAGTGACATCGCACGGGAGAGATAGGTAGCGGAGCACAAAATCTTGAAGCATCAATTTGCTGATTCAAGAGTAGAACTTATCCATGCTATGGCAAGGGTAGCATCAAAGGATCAAGAGCTCAATCGAGTGATGGAGAGTATGGAGGAGAAGAAGCAACTCTGGCAACGAGAGTTGGCTGCGAGATATAGAGAAGAAGAGAGATTACAAGAATTACTTCGTAATCAGGAAGAGAAGGTTGAACAGAAGGAGAAAGAGAAGGAAGTGATGAAGGCCAAATTCAAAGAAGAATTGGCGATGTACAGAGAGGACTGGCTTGCAGATCAGGAACGAGAACGCAAGACAAGATTGGAGCCATTGAAGGAAATAGTCCTCAAAGTGAACGCGATGTTAAGTACAGAGGCCAACGTTTGAATTGAAGAGACGAGACTGCACGAGTTGAAATTGTTGGTGCAGGAGACGAGGCGAAGACAAGCAAAAGACACCAAGATGAACGCCTTGTTGATTAAATTGAGAACTCGTGTAGATAGGAAGATATTAGAGGTAGAAGACAATATTGCGATTAGATTAGACTTAGTGAGAATAGAGTTAGAAAAGCTTTGGCAGGATGTTAAGGCAAAATCCGAGGTAGATAACATAGGAATCCAAATGTCTTTGGAGTTGCCCTCAGAGACATTAGGGAAGAGTGGGTCGAAAGATGAAGAGTTAGATAGACTACCCACTAGTGCAATTTCAGATCAAGAAAGAGAATTGCTGGATCTGGTAGAAGATGTAGGAGATCTGAAACCCAAGGAAAAGATAGTAGGAAGTAAGATTACTTTGGGTTCAGGTTTGAAAGCCGAGGAAGAAGTAGACATCGGATTGGATTAGTAACCGATTTGAGATTTGAAGAGGCAGATATGAAGAGGTGCATTGTCATTTTGGATCTACAGGTTAGAACAGTTGTTGTAGAACGGTATAGTTGTTAGAACTGTCGATTGCTTCACTATTTACAGGCAATTGCAGGAAATTGTTGTTCAGTGCTCATTATTTCTGAGAATAGATAAAGCGAAGTGCTGTGAAGCAGTGCTCGTCGCTTGAGCTTGATTCCGAGTATCAATTTCACAATTGTGTTTGTGAGTGTTTGGAGAAATTCGAAGTGCAAGTCAAAGTGCTTGTTCGATGTTGGATTCCACAGCCTTGATCTTCATTCTATGTGTTTGATCCTAAGTGAAGTGCAATCGAAGCAATGCCTTGACAGATCTGAGAGGAATTGTAGTGTTGGTGGTATTCTGCATTTGTGAATGCAGTGCAAAGTTGATGTGAAGCAATTTTGATCGAGGAAGTTGTGCCTTCAGTGGAGGGGTGGAACACAATTCTGAGGCGAAGTTGTTTTGCAGTGAGGTGCCATTTTTGGGAGAGCCTGAATCATCACAATCAAGATTGTTTGGAAAGAATTGAAGGATTTGTGATTATGGAGTGTTAATTTGTGACAAGACTGCGAGTCAGTGCTTGTTACTCTCTTCTGGGTGTGGTTTCTACTTGAGAGATTAAAGACGCAACCAAGAAGAACTACATTGTTACTGTTTGCTTCGTATTTGGACATTTCTGACTCGTATCTTTGCGGGAACAAACTTTACTTACCTGATTACCGCAAAAGTGATATTTGTTGGGTTGTCACACCATACCTTGTGCGAAAGGCAGTCTTTTGCACGTCCTCTCCTTCAATAGGAATTTGCCAATAGCCGCTACAAAGATCCAGCTTGGAAAAGTAGCGTGCTCCACTTAAGTGGTCAAGCAGGTTGTTGATCCGAGGCAAGGGATATGCATTCTTCACGGTTTGCTTATTAAGCCCACGGTAATCAATACAAAAATGAAGTCCTCTATCCTTCTTTAGAACAAATAGTACCGGTGCTCCCCATGGAGAGGTACTATGTTGTATGAAATCCTTCTCCAAGAACTCTATAAGTGTTGTTCGCAACTCCTCCAACTCCTTTGGTGAGAGCCGATAGATTGGTCTACTCATTGGAGTACTCCCTAGCAATAACTCAATCTTGAAGGGCATACCTTGATCAGAGGGTAATCCCTTTGGCAGATCATCCGGAAACACATCTGCAAACTCCTGAACTATCCAATCAACCGTTGCTTGATGCGGCACTTGGCCCTCCTCAGATTGTTCTTGTGCAATCGGCTTGATCCACACCACGAATACAGACTTATCTTCCTCCAAAGCTTGCTCTATGGCTGCTTCATTAACAAACTTCCCTTCTAGGGACTCATCTCTCTTCCAAGCTTGCTCCATGGTTGCCTTCTTGGCAAACTTCCTATCTTGGGACTCATCTCCCTTCTAGATTTGCTCTATGGCTACCTTCTCAACAAACTTCCGATCTTGGGACTGACTATTCTTAGGTGTCTTACTCAGAGGTGCCAGACAACCTAATCGGAAATTCCTACCTTGGTGTTGTACTTGAATTTGACGTCGGGTCCAATCAAATTGAACCTTATGATGTTCAAGCCAAAGTAGACCCAAAATGATATCATAGTGTAGAGGTGCCACTACCAACCTCATACACTCCAAATACTCCTTCCCAATCTTGAAGGTAACAGGATGTGAGGTGCAGAATGCAGAACCTTGTCTACCATCCGCCATCATCAAACTACTTCCAATCACTGGCTTGATAAGGATACCCAATTCCTTTGCTACTTGCATAGATATGCAATTCTCTGAACTTCCAAAATCAACCAAAATCCTACAACCCCAATTAGATATCATACCTTGCAAGTGAAGCAAACTTGCATAGGTCGAGCCTTCAATCCCATTGGAACCAATCAAGCTCCTAGTAGGCGGCTTGAAATCTCCTGCTGGGATTCTTTGTTTCCCTGATCATTCTGTTCCACAAACTCCATCTAGGCAACTTGTCAAGGTCACCCATTCCTAAGTGGACATTCAGCAATGTGATGTCCAACTTGTTGACAATAAAAGCAACCTCCATTTTGTCATAATCTGTCTCTATCTATTGTGCCATGTGGTCTTTGTTGGATAGCATCAATCTCCATTGGTACCGGTTCTTCCACTCGTGGTAATGGCAGGTTTTGCGTAGGTCGAGGTCAAGACCAAGTTGTCACAACTAAGGAATCAAAACGCTCAGCCAATTGCATGGCTTCTTCTACGTTCTGTGGCTCTCACATGGTCACCTCCAATCTAGTTCGTGACTTCAATCCTTGCACAAATCAATCCAAAACTTCACCTTCTTGGATATTTGGAATTTGCATGATGATATTCTGAAATTGTGTGATGTAGCTTCTCACTGAGCCAATCTGCCTCAACTCCACCAATTTATCTCGTGCAACTCGGGTGGCATTTATAGTCTGAAATCGACCAAGTATTGCATCCTTGAATTCTGCCCATGTGAAAATCGGTGTAATAATTTGTTGTTAAGCTCTTCTACTCGGAATCGCCACCAAAGTTTTGCGATGCCATCCAATTGGCTAGAAGCCAAGAGAATTTGTTTCCGCTCATCTTGAAGATTGGTGGCTTCAAAGTAATGTTCACAGTCAAACATAAAATTCTCCACTGTGCCTGGAAGACTCTTGCCTTCAAACACCTTGGGTTTTGGAAATCGAATGTGATCTTCTCCATCTTGAACTGGCGCTCTGTCTATCTGTTCTTGTCGTTGCTGGTCTCGTTCATCCAACAATCAAGGAAGATGCTCGATTTGTTGTTGCATTGCAAAGATAACATCCGGTATTGCCACCATTGCTACTACTCTATTCCACTACCCTCAATTTATCTAGTTGATTAACACATAGATACAACACGTTCTCCATAAGTTACAACTGGAAGTATCAAGGGTTCCTCTGACACGGTGATCATATGTAGAAAATTCTACCCAAAGCGTGAGATGATGAATTGTGTGAAATGATGCTTTGGTAATATCTGGACATGAAAGTCCCAATGGTTTGGCGGAAGTGGATTTGGTGGTCCATAAATTCCATCCATCCCATTCCTGCTCTAATACCAATGTAAAAGACCAAAACCGAGGAGAAATAGGAGAATGGAAACTCACATTGGGACACTTGAATGAGGGAAAACTCTGAATGCCTAGCATGAGCTTCGGCTTTGGTATTTATAGGTAGCATACAAGACTCTTGAAGCTTCTCAAGAAGCTTCCTTGAGCCGCTTTCTTGGAGTGCAAGCCAAGTTAACTAGGAAGCTTCTCAAGAAGCTTCCATCTAGAAGCCGCCTACTTGGCGTGCAAGCTAAGCTAGTTAGAAGCTTCCTTCTAGAAGCTACCTACTTAGGGCACAAGTTAACTAGTTAGGAAGCTTCCCAAGAAGTTTCTTAGATGCTTCTAGAATATTCTAGGCTATTTTGTCTTATTCTCTACTTCGTAAGCCCAACTAACTTCGTCTCTAAACTCCATATTGTTACATCTTCTGTCCATAAGCCTTTGAAGTACCCCCTCCAATCAGCAAGCCTCTCAAAGCATATGTCCCCAGTCCTTTGGCCCTGTCACCACCAAACCCTTTCAAGGCATTTTTCTTTAGCCTCTATCCACTCAAAAAACCTTCTTAGGCCACTTTGTCACTACTCAACATGGAAAATCCCAAACCAACTCTTTTGCTCAAAATTACTTAATGAAATACCCCCAAAATCCAATAACACAAACAAAATCCCAAGCTTGTGTAACATAAATTTAAGCCCTAAGTTGGTGGAGCACAAAGAAACTCCCAAGCTCATGCATCATTTTTCAAACCCTCTGAGCTCTTGAAACATAGAAGGACTTATGAGTTTACTCAACCCTTGAAACTTCCTCAAGCTTATGGCAACACACAATAACTTCCAACTTTATAATGGCATGAAAGGTATTCCCAAGGCACAATAACATAACAAAATGCCAAAGTCATTGTAACGTAAAGTCAACAAAAGTCTCCCACCAAATCCACCAATGGTTCACATAGATTACTGTCCTTACAACATTGGACACTTTGACTGCATTTCCTTCTTCTTGTGCTCCAACTTTACTAACAATGGGCACACAACCTCCCACAAATACTCTACTCCTCCACTTGCATTTACCTCAACTTGCGGATTTTTCTCCTTCTTTGCCTCTTCTTCACTTGATACTCATCTTCTCAGCTGCAATCGCCTTATGGGAATGGATTCTTTGCTCCCCAAACTTCCACTCTCCACTTCTCTTACCTTACTTGGTCCCACTTCATACTTCACCTTTTGTCTGGAGTGAACTCCTTGTTGAATGATCATCCTCTTCTTCTCTTACTCTAGAACTTCTTCTTTTGCATGTAGGTTACATTCTTCTTCTATTTCCAGCTTTCCTTTGTCCTTGGGTACTGACTACATCTCCACTCCATCGTCACTCTTGTTGCTTGTGTCACCACCCTGCAACATGAATTCAGGTTCTTCCCCCTTGTCCAAGTCTTCTTCCTTGCACTCGGCCTCTCCTTCTGACTCCTTGTCTGACAACGCAATTACCACCAAGTCTCTCCTTGGGTTTGCTTTCCTCGTCTTTTGAGGTCTTGTCACCGCTTCTTCTTCTTTGCCTTGTTGATTCCTCTTCTTTGACTTTGGAGTGTTAACCTTCAACTGCACACTCTGCCTCGTCTACGCATAGTACTCGTCATTGCTCCTTATCTGCAAGATGTATTACTACTCCTCTCCATCAACATCTCTTCTCAAATTAGGGTGGAGGTGCAACATTATCTTGTGTCTCTCTGTCGTGTTCAGCAAGTTCAGTCCCAAATAGAAGTGGGCTGCAAATGGCACAATGTAGTGTGGAGGTGACTTGTCTCACAAGTTCCACACCATCTGTCTTGCACACTGATGAAAACACTTTGTCCAATTGATTGGCTCCCTTGCAAACATCTTGTAGAAGAATACCGCTTGTTACTCTTCATACTGGTTCCCGGACTAACTCTCCTGACTTCCTCTCTACACACCAGTGCATCTCTGACTACACTTTTCTTCCCATGATCTCATGTAAGATGACTTCTTAACGGTGTCGTCGGGAAAAGGCCAGAATAGAGTGATGAGGACGGGACAGTAGAGAGTTTTCAAAAAAAAATAAAAATGTCAGATGAGCTTGGTAAGGAGTGGTAGTTGGAAATTTTGTGAAAGGAACAGAAAAAGGTTTTGCAAAGGACAGGAACAGGAAAAGGTTTTTTGCAAGGGACATGAACAGAAGTCTGTCTCTGGAACTCAGTAGGAGCATTCTTCAACCCAAATAGTAAGAACATCCACTGATATAACACATCCTTGCCATGAGGATCAATAGCCCAAAATGTTGTCTTGGACTTATCCTCCTCCTTGATCGGCAACTGATGATATCCCGCTCAAAGATCCAAAGTACTGAAGACCTTTGCATGCCCAATTGCATCAAAAATCTCCTTTGGTGTAGGCATGGCATACCAATCAACCTTGGTCTATCGGTTGATAGGACGGTAATCTCCACACATCCGCCTATCTGTATAGTTGCCATGCATATCCTTCTTGGTTGGCATCACTATTGCTGATGCAAACTTTCCATGTGAAATCTCCACCAAACCAGCCTCAAAAAGGTCACTACTCCGGCTTTGAATCAATGTCCTCTCCATCTCACTATATCAATAAGGATGTTGGAAAACTGGTGTGTTGCTAGTCAGCTCAATCCGTATACCCAATCCCTTCAAAGCACCCAAATCCTTCATACTAAAGGCAAAACAACTTGTGTGACTCCTCAAGAACCTCCAAACCCTTTGTCTTTCCTCTCCAATAAGCTTGGGTCCAAGATCTGGCTCCCAAGTATCCTTTGTAACTGTAATAGGAGTGGAAGACGTACTGACTGACTGCTACACTGGGCCCTTGGTAGCAATAGTGTCATGCTCCCGACCACTAGAGGTCCCAACCTCTATGTGAAAAACTCCCTCCACTCTGGCTACAAGCTCCACACGTCCTCTGGCTACATCCCATGTGGACCAAGGGTGTAAACCAAGTAGCCCACACTCACCTAGATGGACTCTAAGTAGACCACTCTCCCTAGTAGCTACTGGATGTGTCCCAAGAATACCATGTCCACTCGGTCCATCGCCCCCAGCATGTGCTTGAATCATCTTGATAGGCACATGGCTCACAAGTATCCGAGTGAAGATGCCTATCAAGTGCATCCTACGCTGCTCTGCCAAGCCAAGGCTCACAATCCAAGTCAAACAGTTCAGGTCCATAGCCTGATCTAACACTTGACGCTTGGATGCCTCTGACACTATTGGAATAGCGGTAATACCGATGCAAAAACCCATCACCCGCTCTCTCTCATCAGCGTTGGGCTCCACCAACTGCTGTAACTGTGAGTCCCAAACAAGTCCAAGTCCTCCCTCTCAAAAAGCATGAGAGCTTGGGAAACTCATGAGTGTGGGAAATGCGGCTCTAGGCTGTCCAACTAGGTTCACCATTGCCATAGGTGACCTATCAGCCACTACCACTATCTGAGACTGACACCCAACATCCAAGATATCATCAACAAGGATGTGGTCCAATCGTTGAATCCCATCATAAGCACGCTATAGAACCTCTTTGGGTAAGAGATTTTTCCACCAAAGACGAAGACAATGAGCCCGTGATCCCACTCTGGCTGCATCTAACAATACAGCAGGTCCCATCCAAGAATAGACCTGATGTGTACACGCCACCACTCTAGTGCAAGAATCACCCATCAAAGGAACGTTCCACAAAAAGGTAAGCTGGAGAAATAGACAGATGAACCTGGAGATGTAGTATCCGTAACATCTCCCAAAACACACCAGAACAAGGATCCTAAAGACCCAAACCGCGGTGTCATCGGGAAAAGGCCAGATGAGAGTGGTAAGGAGTGGTTGCAGGATTTCAAGAAGAGGAGTTGGCTAGACAGAAGCCCCAAATTGGGGTGGTTCAGTGCAGAGAATAGGTGGATAGAAACTCTATGCTCGGGGAATGAGATTGTAACAACGTCCAGGTTTGGGGGTGGAGTGTTTGTTAGCCAAGGTCTGTAAGTGAGACGAGGTCCTTCCTTTCAGATTTGGGGAGGTAGGTATCAATGCCTTGGCTGCTATCATGAACACCAAAGTAAGCAAGCCCGAGGGCACTTTCACGTGGTGCCGAACTGCATGAGGCCATTGCAGTTGGCTAGTTACAGAGTTCAGGGAGTTTACAGCATGATCTAGGAAACATTCTCTGTTATTGGCTAGGAACGATGTAGCAGCTCCATTTGCATTAGCTCGCACTATCCTGTGTTCATCAGGGCTAACGGAGAAAGGATTGGACACCACGCGAAGAGATTCAAATTTGGCATGAGGGTCCTTCGGCCAAGACGTGCATATTCTATACTTGGACCGGTGTAATGGGGTGTTTAGCCGAGAATGGAAGGCGGGTGGGAGATGATTATGGTGTTGTAATGAAAGGTTAGAAAGGTCCTGCGTGTAGGAGTTCGAGAACTCTAAAGGGTGGAGGCGTCAGGGTTATAGGAAAAGTAAAGGATGATTCCTAGTGTGAGATAGAAAGGGGAGGAGCACAGAAGTATGAGTTTATGACAAGCTCATTGTTGTAGGGGAGTCCAAAAAGGAGGTGGAAGGGACTGGGTTGATTACGAAGGGGGCTTTGCATGTATTTCTTGGCTCTCCATCTTCATGGTGAAGGATAATTGGACTGTGCAGAAGTTTTCAGCTTCTATATGTGGATGTACTAGTTGTGTTCAAATCCTCTCCCCGTCCACAGCAAATGCGGGTTCAGATGCTCTGCTGTGTTTGAACACATGGAAGTCGAATTGCTCACCGTTTAGTTGACTTTTTCTCGACATATGTTGGCTAAGAAGGATTTTGCTACAACGAGATCGTGGAGCAGGCCAGTTTGGGTCCCTATGGTTGATGAATGTGGAGGAAGTAGACAGGAACTGGGTATCGTTGGGTCTTAGATTCTAGGGTCATGCAGGAAGATCCCGTGTTTCTCTCTTGGGCCAAGAGGGAAGTTGGCAAGGTTGGGCAGGAGTTGAGTTTTTCACAGTGAGAAGGACTGCCAGTTTTGGGAAATGAGGAGAAGAGTTTCGGGAAAGTGCAGGGGATTTTGAGAGAAACAGTAGGGAAGTGATGGAGAAATATCAAAAGTGAGAAGAGCTGCCAAATTTTGGGAAATCCAAAGAGGAGTTTCAGAGAGAGAAAATTGCAGAAGATTTCAAGAAAGGACAGTAGGGTTTTTGGGAAAGTGCAGAGGATTTCGAGAGAAACAGTAGGGAAGTGAGGGAGAAATATTGAAAGTGAGAAGATCTGCCAAATTTTGGGAAATCCAGAGAGGAGTTTCAGAGAGAGAAAGTTGCAAAAGATTTCAAGAAAGGACAGTAGGGTTTTGGAAGGACAGAGGATCGAAAAGGGTTTCGGGGAATGAGAAGGGAAGATAGTAGAGTTTCAGGAAAGTGCAGAGGATTTCGAGAGAAGACAGTAAGGAAGTGATGGAGAATTATCGAAAGTGAGAAGAGCTGCCAATTTCGGGAAATAAGGAGAAGAGTTTCGGGAAAGTGCAAAGGATTTTGAGAAAAGAACAGTAGGGTTTTTGGGAAAGTGCAGAGGATTTCGAGAAAAGACAGTAGGGAAGTGATGGAGAATTATCGAAAGTGAGAACAGCTGCCAGTTTTGGGAAATGAGGAGAAGAGTTTTGGGAAAGTGCAGAGAATTTTGAGAGAAGACAGTATGGAAGTATTGAGAATTATTGAAAGGTGAGAAGGGCTACCAGTTTTTGGGAAATCAAGAGAGGAGTTTCAGAGAGAGAAAGTTGCAGAAGATTTCTAGAAAAGAACAGTAGAGTTTTCGGGAAAGTGCAGAGGATTTCGAGAGAAGACAGTAGGGAAGTGATGGAGAATTATCGAAAGTGAGAAGAGCTGCCAGTTTTTGGGAAATGAGGGGAAGAGTTTTGGGAAAGTGCAGAGGATTTCGAGAAAAGAACAGTAGGGTTTTTGGGAAAGTGCAGAGGATTTCGAGAGAAGACAGTAGGGAAGTGATGGAGAATTATCGAAAGTGAGAACAGCTGCCAATTTTGGGAAAGTGCAGAGGATTTTGGGAGAAGACAGTAGGGAAGCGATGGAGAAATATCAAAAGTGAGAAGAGCTGCCAGTTTTCGGAAATGAGGAGAGGAGTTTCAAGAGAGAAAGTTGCAGAGGATTTCGAGAGGGAAGTTGGCAAGGTTGGGCAGGAGTTGAGTTTTTCACAGTGAGAAGGATTGACAGTTTTTGGGAAATGCCAAAGGAGTCTCAAGAGAGAAGTTTGCAGGAACTTTTGAGAGAGACAGAGGGTGTTCAGAGGAGAAAGCATTGATGGGAGTGCTGCTGGGAGGTGAAGGAAGAAGTCCGGAGGGTGAGTCGTCTTTACTGTTATCGGACAGAGTGCGTGTGAAGGCACCAGCTGAAATGATTTTCTGTCATAATTTAGTGCATACTCCATATGAACTGGAATTGGTTGGCTTTTCCAAACTTGTGAACCTTGCAGTTGGAATTTTATGAATGACAAATCTTGAGAAATGGTGTGTTTGATCTTTGACAAGCGTAGAGGAAGTTCCATTTTAGGAGCTCTCATTCTGTCTATATGAATGGTTTGGTTCAGTAGTCTGGGTGCCGGGTTGAGCCAAATAGAATACTATTTGTTGTTTGTGAAATTCCCAGCCATTCCTAGGGACCGTCGGGTCCGAAACCGTAGCAGAACCTGCATGAACTCGCCAGTTCTGCGAAGGCCAAAGACAAACACAAACCCTCGAGAAGCCCAACATCAGGAAACAAAGGAAAACCCAAAATTTTACATAGTTGAGATTTCCAACACACTAGGAATAGGAAGAGAATGATAGACTACGAGAAACTCTAAATCAACTACAATAACGGCAAACTAACCACAAGCAGCCAGGTGCTCGGTGCACTCTCGAGGCCAACAATTTCCCCAACAGCGGCCCGCATGTGTATGTCTCTGACATGGCCATCCAAAAATCACCAAGTGAATAGGCCCATGTTTCTCTAGGTCATGTGCTCCCAGTAAGGAAATGTCTCCTGGTAGGGCCTTCTGGTAACCTCTGACTGCTGACATCCGTAATTACTCTGGATACCGATAGGCCAAGTGTGCCATATGATGTAGAGAGACTTGCCTAGCAGTCTCATCCCTCTCTACATACAAGTACCTCTGTATTCGGATACCCGCCTGTAACACCGCAGCTAGTCCGGTGCTGATCCCACCAAACAACTCCAATAGGCATATCCCCTCTACAGGATACTGCCAAGCAATGAGTGTGATATCCAGAGGTGTCAAAGCAATTGCCTCTGGAGGCTCATCCTCACACTCATCTCCTGATGGTACAAAGGCTCCACTCCAAGCCTGCTGCACCAATTGATCTGCATGCTGCTGCAATGCCTCCTCTGAACTCCACAATGGAACATCCAAGGTGGATGGAACAATCCCACTCATACTCCAAAGCCGAGTGATCTCCTCTGGTACTGGAGTATCCTTTGCATGGGCGTTCCCCTCCAACAAGTCACCAAGCCAAGTAACTGCACCACTGAAAGCTAAAACTGATGCTGCCATGGTCCTAGACTGTAGTGAGCCAAGACTGCCACTACTAAAGCATACTGGTAGGTGACATACCCGTCCCTCACCAGACTGCCAACCAGGTCTATAAGAGGCTATCTCCTCCCAATAGTCAATGCTGAAACCCATGGGGTATAACACTACTCCCCCAACTAGCACATCATATGACTCAGCTATTGTCGCAATAGCCTGAGCTCTCACCACCGAGCTATCAGTCGGATGACCAGGCTGAACCTGGACAACAAGCTCTCCACGTGTGATGTACTGTGTCAAACCACCACCTAGAGATGTCTAGATCTAAAATGGACACCTCTCCAAATCGGTCTTCCGTAACTCCAAACCAATAACAGCAGCCTTCCCCAACATAAGAGGCTACGCACCAGAGTCTAACAAGACTCTCTGTGGTGTATAGACCTTCCTTGAAGGTCCCACCAAATGAAAAATCCCCCTTTGGTTATCCAATAGGACAACACCAGGTGTGAACCGCGCTCTCTCAAAGGCCGGTCTAGTTGGCAACTCCTCCAGTCTAGCCGCTGCTGCCTACCATAAACCACTGGTCGTTGAACGGACCCCATGCTTCTCAACCAAGTCAGCTCCACTACCAACCACCTCTGCTCTAGTAGTAGGAACTGCACCATCCCTACTCTCACACAACGTGGCAGCCAACCGGAGTATTGGGGCTGGGTCAACTCCCAATGTAAACATATCACTGGCCGAAAACAAAGGACGCCGCATAATCAGCTGAGCCGCCCCCAACATCATGCTAGACTCAATCTCTATAGTAGCAGGTGGCTGACTAGCAGGTAGTCCATCATGTACTCCATCACCACCTACCACACCTACACTGGGACGTCTAGGAACCATAGATGTTGTTTGCAATGCCTCAGATAGCGTGGAAGACTAGGGAAGTCTGACCTGTCTCCCAACCTCTCCTCTCTGTGGGTCCAACTCCACTGATGCTCCTCTAGGCTCTAGAGCACGTACTGCACTCCTAGTCACTGCTGCAGATGCATCCACCTATGCTGCTCCACACATGAAGTCCAAAGCATCTCTATCACCAGCATATGAGGTGGAAGCCTCAGCACCCGAATCTGATCTCCTCTGAGCAATAGCCATACTAGCCAATCTTTGCTCCAACTGCTCAATCCAAGTAGCCATAGCTGTGTCAGAAGTAAGGGCAGGTACTGCACCCCTACTAGGTGTAGATCCTCTACCACCACCTCTACCACCTTGTCCTCCATGAACTAGAGCTCCTCTACTACCCACCATAGCAGCCCTACCACTCCGTAACTCCGGGTGTAGGTCAAAATACCGGTCACTAGTGTGACCAAATCTGTGGCAATGCTCACACTGCCTCTGTGCTGGCTGTGATGCACCAAAGGTATCAGGTCCGCTGCCCTGAGTACACTCTCTCCTATGGTGAGGTCCACCACAAGTCCAACAAGCAACACCACCACTCAATGGCTGCTGCTGACCTAAAAATGAGGGTAAGGGACTAACTCCACTAGGCCCCCCACTTGCTCCATAGGATCTGGGCTGTCCACCCTGTCCTCAAAAACCAACTGGGCGTGGTGCACTCTACTGCACTCTAGAATAAGTCACAGCCGTGGATGAGGTCTCCCTTCCAAATCCAGATGTCACCACTCTCTCCTCTACCATATTGAGCTCAATACGCTCAGCCAAACCAAAGACAACTACCAAAGTGGGCAAAGTAGCCTGCAACAACGTAGCATCATGAACTCTACGTCGCACTCCCTATCTAGTATCCCATACCAAAACTAGACTGCTTGGGCCTTAGTAACTCCCTGAGTGAAACTGATCAGCCGCCTCATGCGAGTGTATGCCTCACGTAGGCTCTCTTAAGCCTTCCACTGGAACTCCTGCAAGCTCCTCAGCTTGTCAGTCCGCACTCCCTGGTAGTTCTGCCTCAAACATAGAAAGAACTCCACCATGGGGTTAAACCCCGGTACCATACCACCTCCTGCAGCGGTACCTCCACTCGTAGTAGCACTATCTCCAGCTAGTGCACCTCCACTAGCTCCACCAACACTACTCGAGCTAGAGCTCGTGGGTACAGCCGATCTACTCCTAGCCACCGAGCCTGAAGTGATGGAGACATAGTGTGGAGACCAATACTGTCTCCATAACTCAATCTCCTCCAAATGAGCTCTCCTGAACTCATGGTAGTCATCCATCGGCGGACCCTCCAGATGCTAAAACAACCCCTTCTTTGCCATGAAGGGTGTGAACAAAGTTAGGTTCCGCATCTGCTGCAGATCACACCAACTGTCAAACTCTTGGATGAAGTCATCCAACTCAATGGTACCCACTGTACCAAAGTAACGCCTAGGGCCTTTGGAGGCCCCATAAATCTTGTCCATGTCCCACAACAACGGTGCGGACACACCAAGTGCACTCTCAACTGAATCAGCTCCTGTGTCTAACTCCAACTCAGAGTCAATCTCCTCCCTCACTAGGACCTGAGATACAAGCTGATACCAAGCACCACTCCGAGTAAACCCACTGCGTATTGCAGGGCTAACTCCTCTGGAATCTCCAAAGAACTCCGTCGTGACAAAGTAACCACAATAGCAAACCCGAACCACCAATTGCAACCGCAAGTCGCAACCGCAAGTACCCCACCAAGTGTCAACACCACTACGTGCCAACACCACCAAGTGCCAATACCAACTAAGCACCACCCACTAATGTAACTCTAACCAAGATAACTACACTAGGGGAAAGGGCAACCTGTAACTTGATATCATAACACGCACTCTCACGGTCTGTAGGTCATCACTTCCTACCTCATCGGAGAGAAACAAAGGTAGTCTGATTGGTCATCACTCCAGCCTCACCATTGAGAGCACACCAGAGCACCAACACTCAAAAGTCAGGGCACCTCACACAAATGTGGTGCACAAACAAGAAGTAGAGAATGGAGGGGGTCTAATAACAAGAAATCTAAATGAAAACCCTCCATCTCATAACACAAAAAGGGACTAACTCTGCCACCATTTGGCATTTGACATAAGAGCAGTTTGTATCTAAGTCCTAAGCTACCAAGATCACCAAGAATGGGATCAAACAAACTCTCCTAGCCAAAGCTACATGTGTATAGATAACAGTGGCACAGTCACTATGACAACAAGTGAGGGTGGACCAGTTGGCTAGGGCACCAGTTGGCTAGGGCACCAGTCTAGGAACAAGAGATCTAGGGGTCAAACCCTGTTGTGCACAATCTAGCAAGAAAGGCAGATTTTGCCAACCAATGACCAAGATCTACTCTAAACTAGCTAGCCTCACGCCAGCAAACAATTTCATGAGAAGAGCTTCCCAACTCCACCTTCAATTTGACTTTCTGAGCCCAACTCGCAGCAACTTGGTCCTGCCTTCACCTCCTAAGCTCAAAATTACAACACTGCTCAAAAATTGCTCCTTCTTTGCTCAAAATTTGGCCAGCGCTTCCGCACACCATCCGCCTAACTGCCAAATCTGCATCAATTGATTGATCTTCTACACACTAGGGAAACATAGAACTTGAATTGAGCTACCAACAATCCACCAAGCTTGGAGATACCACCAACACTCACAATTCCTGCACCCGATTTCCCCTGACTTCACTTCTTGTAATCAGATTGCTAACCACTCTCAACTCAACTCAACTCAGATCAGTACTTGATCTATCACTCTATAAACTGCCAACAACTAGGCACTGATTACAGTCAAGCCACACCCACTCAAGCATAGAGAATCTAGGTGACGCTCGCCGGCCTCTGTCCACCATAGTCAGGAACTCGAAGGCTCAACATCAAAGAAGTGAGCTCTCTGGAGCTCACTTCAAAACTATACTCCTTGGACTCAAGCTAGCATTGAAACCCTAACGGTCTCGCTGACGGCACACTCAATGGTGCAAACGGTGCAAAGTGACAATGGGCCCCACCGTGAAGTCAGTACTCCGAACACAAAATCTAACCATCAAAAAGTAGTCTCTGAGAAACTGCTAGAATAACTCTAACCACTATCATTGGAACTCCAATGTCCAAGCATCTAGATGCGGAACTACAAATGGCGTGACAAGTACTTTGGGTTCTGGCGGTATTGCCGCTGCCAAACCGGAACTGCACCTTCAACCAGATCAATCCGGTGTTCTCCAAATTCTTGTGGAATACCCGGCATTTGATCAATAGACCAGGCAAATACATCTTGGAATTCTATAAACAGGGCAATGTATCCTGCCAACTCCTCCGAAGTGATTGTCTTTGAGATTTTCAAAAATTTTCCTTCAGTTAATAAAACATCTTGACAGTCATCGGGATTGATGATGCCTTCAACGTGGCTTACTCGGCTTAACCCAAGGCAAGCTGCCATCAAACCTCCTTCCTCCAAGTCAGGTTCACCCGAGGCGAGGTCATATGGGTCTTCATCTTTGACATCCACCTCGTAGCATTCCAAGTAATTAACTTGGACTTCATCTTCGGATTCGTCTGAGGACAAAGATGATGAGTCTTTGGATTCATCCTCCTCTTCCGACGAACTTGTTTCCCTGAGGTGGGGAACTTTTGTCCAACTCACAATCACCAACTTCTGATCTTTGGACAAGATGTCCTTGAATCTTAACTTTTGCTGATGCCAATCCACCACAACTTGGGCGCTATACAACTAGGGTCTTCCGATCAACAAAGGGTAACCAGTCTTTGTCAATGGTCGCAACACGATGTAGTTCAACTTGAAGGGTACCCCTCCAATGATAGTAGTGATGTTTGATAGCATGCCCAAAGGCCGTCTCCTGGTTTGGTCTGCAAACTTCAACACTCGGGGTGTTGGTTCAAATGTGTGATACCCGAGTCAATTTGCAGTATCTTCGGTCATGACGTTCACACCAGACCTAGAGTCAATGGGTATTGATGTGATCATGCACGCTGCAATCTCCGCGTCTACCTCGGGAGATCCCAAATCTTCTTTTTCAATACGATAAATAGCAAGCAGGTCCTTCTTTGACATCGACCTCACCTTCTTGAGTGTTGAATTCAGCTGCCTCTTGTCCAGCTTGTTATCTTCCCAGAATTGCTTGAATGTAACGTTGGCATTTGTGGCTGCCAGATCTGCTACAATATTGTATTGGGGAACTCCTCCCAATTTGACCGTCTTCACCTTCAGCTTTGGGTCCAAAGTCTCTCCATGTTCCCTCTTGACTTTGGGACGCTTCAAAATGGTAATGGGCTTGCTAATGGCCTTAACCCGAGGTTCCTCGGGTTAGCCCACCTCGGCTTGGATCAGACCCTTTACTTCGGATTGGATGTCCGCCGGAAAAACTGGAGACTTTGTCTTCGTCTCCTCTTCCAAACTCAGTTCCCGAGTCCTGAGTAGTGCCTCCTTTAGTTCTTTCTGCAAGGCTTTAGCTTTGGCTTTTGTGAGGATCTTTTCCTCCTTGGCAGAAAGAACTACCTTTGGGCGCAGTCTCTTCGCCTTTTTGGAAGATGACGAGGTTGTACTCAGTTCTTCGGGATCACGCTTCTTCTTGCTAGAGCGTGTCTCAACTTTCAAAATTTCAAGGTCTGGCCATTCTCCTTCCGAGGCCGGACTCCCTTCTTGAGGTCTTTCTTCCTCAAGAGTGATACAATTTACATTAGTATCCCCCTTTGGCTGAATTGCTGCATGCTCAGCGGGGGTCTGTACATACTTTATAGGCGGCTTCAGGTTTGGTGGGTGAGGACATTGGTTGCCCATATGCCCCAATCCTTTACAATTTCCGCATAGAGGAACGTACCCGATTTGCCTTCTTGGCTCGAGACAATTTGGAGACCAATGTCCCATCGAGCCACAATTATAACAGGCTTTGGATGCAACATTCTGAGGGCGATTTTGGTTGCTCATCGGTGGTCTTTGTGGAGGAGCATTGGGGTTATACTCCCTTGGTCCAAACCTCAGACCTTGGTACGATGTGCTCACTTGAGGCTGTACTTCTTGTGTTTGGTACACTGCCTCTTCGTCCTCGTCTTGGTTCCATCCCGGAACCCAATCAATTTGCTGCACCGAGAATGCATTACAAGTATTGCATTTTGTGTTTGTGTGGCCTGATTTGCCACATGCGGTGCACCATACATTCGATCTCTCAAATGCTGGGGCCTTCTTTCTGTCTTTGGCCCCAATCATCTGGATCTTGAAATCCAAAAACTCCTTGATGAGGGCATCCAGCTTGGTATCCGCCTTATTTACACTCTTTGCTAGAGGAGTCACTGGTTTCTTGCCCCACGTCTCTGAATCATCTTGGCTTTGATTCTTCTTCAGATTCCAAAGAAGAGCTCAAAGACATGGAGGGCTTGTCCGAAGAAGGGGATGTACTGCACGAAGCTCTCCTTCTGGGCTTCTTGCCTTTCTTCTCCTGATTTCTCCGTTTATCGGCAGAGTGAGAGTGGGCCGCCTCGTAACAAGCGACATGTTTGAGTACTTTGTCAAGGGAGGTTACATTCCTCTCCCTTGCAAAGATTTGTATCTTTGGTGAAAGTCCCTCGAGGAACCAGGTAATGGCTTGGGCATCGTAGTAACCCACCACCCCCGATTGCTTGGGAACTTGGTTCAATAGTGCCATGAACCGCTCAGAGTAGTCTCTCAACTTCTCCTTCTTGCCTCGGTCTAAATCATTGAGTGCCGCAAAGACACTCATGTCGTAATCAACCTCCCGGAATCGTTCCAAGAAGTTGTTTCTCAAGTCTGCCCAGTCCGCTGGTACAAACCTCTTCTGGGTCACATGGGTGTACCAGCTTCGAGCTTTCTTTCGGAGCAAACTTGTGAAAATTTTGAGTCGATCTGCCGAGTCATGCTCCTTATTAGCAAAGTAGATGACTTCAAATTCTTCAATGAATTCATCAGGGTCTTTGTCTTGTTCTGTCCCCTTGTACTTCTGATAGGCGTGTTGGATGACAGGCAACGAAGTCATCGTTCGATGCACTGGGATCGGCTGAGGTAGTGCTGAACTTGACAGAACTAAAGGATTGGCTGGTATCAATGCCGTGTTGTCAGCCCAGAGGTTCCAATTTGTCAAATTCAAGGTGGGTCTTCTTTGACAATTTCTGCTATGAGGGTGTCTACTTCAACCCGAGTGGAAGATTTAGGTTCAATACCTTCGATTGGTTCTTCAAAATTCCTACGGGACAACTGAGGAATTGTTCGTAGAATATGTTGACACTCGTCTTCAGTAAGTGTTCGTGTTGTCTTTTCTCAAACAAAGTTCTTCAAGGACACAACTTCCTTTACAGCTCTAGGGGAAGTCGGTGTACTGGGCCGCAATGCATATGTTTGCCCACTCGATTCTTTCTTCTTCTTGGTCAAAGAGGGAGATGCAAAGTAGCCTTGCCAACCGCCTTTGTGTTTCTTGTGGTCAAGTTCTTGTAAGGCTTCTTGCACTTCATGTAGGAGTTGAAAGTCCAACGCCTCTTGTTTGGTTTCATCAACAGTAGATGGGACGTTCAGACGTTTGTCTTCTTCACGCTGAAGTGCTCGTCTTGGAGCTCTCTCTTCCCGTTGTTCTCTTGATGCAGACATTCATATTGCGTTGATACCCAGTTTCAAATTTGGCTTTGTATTCTTCCACTCCCAAGATTTGTATCCCCGGTAGCGGCGCCAAAAATCATGTGACAACCCGGCAAATATCACTTTTGCGGTAATCGGGTAAGTAAAGCTTGTTCCCGCAGAGATACGAGTCAGAATTGGTCAAATACAAAGTCAAAGTAACAATTTCAGTTCTTCTTGGTTGCATCTTTAATCTCTCAGGTAGAAACCACACCTAGAAGAGAGTAACAAGCACTAATTTGTAGTCTTGTCACAAATTTCACACTTCTTAATCAAAACTCCATCAAATCTTTCCAAACAATCTTGATTGTGATGATTCAGGATCTCCCAAAAATGGCACTTCACTGCAAAACGACTTCGCCTCAGAATTGTGTTCCACCCCTCCACTGAAGGCACAACTTCCTCAATCAAAATTGCTTCACATCAACCTTGCACTACACTCACAAATGCAGAATACTACCAACACTACAATTCCTCTCAGATCTGTCAAGGCATTGCTTCAATTGCACTTCACTCAAGATCAAACACACAGAATGAAGATCAAGGCTATGGAATCCAACATCCAACAAGCACACTAACATGCACTTCAAATTTCTTCACACACTCACAAACATAGACACAAAGTTGATACTCGGAATCAAGCTCAAGCGATGAGCACTGCTTCACAACACTTTGCTTTATCTATTCTCAGAAATTATGAGCACTGAACAACAATTCTCTACGAATGCCACTTTTAAGTAGTGAAGCAATCGACAGTTCTAACAACTATACCGTTCTACAACAACTTTTCTAACTTGCAGATCCAAAATGACAATGCACCTCTTCATATCTGCCTCTTCAAATCTCAAAACTCTTACTAATCCGATCCGATGTCTACTTTGTCATCGGCTTTCAAACCCGAACCCAAAGTAATTTTACTTCCTACTACTTTTTCCTCGGGTTTCATATCTTCTACCTCTTCTACCAGATCCAGCAATTCTCTTTCTTGATCTGAAATTGCACTAGTGGGTAATCTATCTAACTCTTCATCTCTCAATCCACTCTTCTCTAATGTCTCCACCGGTAGCTCCAAAGACATTTGCACTCCTATGTTATCTACTTTGGGTTTTGCTCTAACATCTTTCTGAAGGTTTTCTATTTCTATTTACACTAAGTCTTATCTTCTCAAAATGTTGTCTTCTACCTCTAAGATCTTCTTGTCTACATGAGTTTTGAGACTAATTAACAAGGCATTCAAATCCGTGTCCTTCGCCTGTCTTTTCCTTGTCTCTTGCACCAACAACTTCAACTCATGCAGCCTCGTCTCTTGAATCCAAATGTTGGCCTCTGTACTTAATATTGCATTCATCCTGCGGACAATCTCCTTCAATGGCTCCAATCTCATCTTCCTTTCACGTTCTTGATCTGCAAGCCAATCCTCTCTGTACATTGCCAACTCTGCCTTGAACTCGACTTTCACCATTTCTTTCTCCTTCTCCTTCCATACAACTCTCTGCTCCTGATTACAAAGTAACTCTCGTAATCTTTCTTCTTCTCTATATCGTGCTGCCAACTCTTGTTGCCAAAGTTGCTTCTTCTCCTCAACACTCTCCATCACACTATCAAGCTCCTGATCCTTTGCAGCTACTCTCGCCATAGCATGGATAACCTTGACTCTTGAATCAGTAAATTGCTGCTTCAAGATCTCATACTCTGCTACTTGTCTTTCCCTTGCTATGTCACTCTTCTTCACAAGATCCTCTCAATAATGCACTTCTCTCTTCAGGTCTTCAATTACTTGAGTCCGCACTACTGCCTCCGCTCGTAGTACTTCTCTCTCTTCCTCACCTCGGGTTATACTCTTCTTCAACTCCGAGTTCTCTTCTTCTAATCTCGCCAACACCTGCAACACAATCTTCACCTCTGGACAAGTAGACTGCATCTCTTTCTTCCTGTACTCTAGCTTTACTAACAATAGGCACACAACTTCTTGCAGGTACTCCACTCCATCACTAGCAACTACTTCAACCTGTGGTCAAAGTAACAATTTCAGTTCTTCTTGGTTGCGTCTTTAATCTCTCAGGTAGAAACCAGACTTAGAAGAGAGTAACAAGCACTGATTTGTAGTCTTGTCACAAATTTCACACTTCTTAATCACAACTCCATCAAATCTTTCCAAACAATCTTGATTGTGATGATTTAGGCTCTCCCGAAAATGGCACTTCACTGCAAAATGACTTTGCCTCAGAATTGTGTTCCACCCCTCCATTGAAGGCACAACTTTCTTGATCAAAATTGCTTCACATCAACCTTGCACTGCACTCACAAATGCAAAATACTACCAACACTACAATTCCTCTCAGATCTGTCAAGGCATTGCTTCGATTGCGCTTCATTTAGGATCAAACACACAAAATGAAGATCAAGGCCGTGGAATCCAACATCGAACAAGCACACTGACTTGCACTTTGAATTTCTTCACACACTCACAAACATAGACACAAAGTTGATACTCAAAATCAAGCTCAAGCAACGAGCACTGCTTCACAACACTTTGCTTTATCTATTCTCAGAAATTATGAGCACTAAACAACAATTCTATGCAAATGCCAGTCTTAAGTAGTGAAGCAATCAACAATTCTAACAACTATACTGTTCTATAACAACTTTTCTAACCTATAGATCCGAAATGACAATGCACCTCTTCATATCTGCCTCTTCAAATCTCAAAACTCTTACTAATCCGATCCGACGTCTACTTTGTCATCGGATTTCAAACCCAAACCCGAAGTAATTTTACTTCCTACTACTTTTTCCTCGGGTTTCATATCTTCTACCTCTTCTACCAAATCCAACAATTCTCTTTCCTGATCTGAAATTGCATTAGTGGGTAATCTATCTAACTCTTCATCTCTCAACCCACTCTTCTCTTATGTCTCCACCGGTAGCTCCAAAGACATTTGCACTTCTATTTTATCTACTTTGGGTTTTGCTCTAACATCTTTCTGAAGTTTTTCTATTTCTATTTTCACTAAGTCTAATCTAATCAAAATGTTGTCTTCTACCTCTAAGATCTTCTATCTACACAAGTTCAAAGACTAATTAACAAGGCATTCAAATTTGTGTCCTTTGCCTGTCTTCTCCTTGTCTCCTGCACCAACAACTTCAACTCGTGCAGCCTCATCTCTTCAATCCGAATGTTGGCCTCTGTACTTAACATCGCATTCATCTTGAGGACAACCTCCTTCAATGGCTCCAATCTCATCTTCCTTTCACATTCTTGATTTGCAAGCCAATCCTCTCTGTACATTACCAACTCCGCCTCGAACTCGGCTTTCACCGTTTCTTTCACTGTTTCTTTCTCCTTCTCCTTCTGTACAACTCTCTCCTCCTAATTACGAAGTAACTCTCATAATCTTTCTTCTTCTCTATATTGTGCTACCAACTCTCGTTGCCAGAGTTGCTTCTTCTCCTTGACACTCTCCATCACCCTATCGAGCTCCTAATCCTTTGCAGCTACTCTTGCGATAGCATGGATAACCTCAACTCTTGAATCAGCAAACTGTTGCTTCAAGATCTCATACTCTGCTACTTGTCTTTCCCTTGCTATGTCACTCTTCTTCACAAGATCCTCTTGATAATGCACTTCTCTCTTCAGGTATTCAATTACCTGAGTCCTCACTACTGCCTCCGCTTGTAGTACTTCTCTCTCTTCCTCACCTCGAGTTATACTCTTCTTCAACTCCAAGTTCTCTTCTTCTAATCCCGCCAACACCTGCAACACAGTCTTCACCTCTGGACAAGTAGACTGCATCTCCTTCTTCCTGTACTCTAGCTTTACTAACAACGGGCACACAACTTCTTGCAGGTACTCCACTCCATCACTAGCAACTACTTCAACCTGTGGAGTGATCTCCTTCTTTACCTCTTCTTCTCCCGATACTCGCCTTCTTCTTTGCAGTCATCATATCGGAATAGATGCCTCACTTCCCGAGCTTTCATGTGCTTCTTCTTTCACCATACTCGGACCTGCTTCCCACTTTGCCTTGCATCTCAAGTGAACTCCTCTTTGCACTACGATCTTCTTCTCTTTGGGCTTAGTTACTTTGTCTTCCAACTGTGTGTTGTCCTCGGCTTCGATTTTTGCCTGCACTTCTTCTTCTTCTGCAGCAGCTCATGCCAATGTCATTTCTCCTCCTTCATCGTTGTTGCTACTCGTATCTCCACTCTGTAGCGTTAGCTCAGGCTCCTCCTCGTGTTCCGAGTCTTCGGTCTTAAGCTTGGCATCACCTTCTGAGTCTTCATCCTCCAACTCAATCACCACCATACCTTGCCTCAGGTTGCCTCTCCTGGTCTTTCAAGGTTTCTTTGTGTCTTAGGCTTCACCCTGCCAACTTCTCTTCTTTGAGTTCAAAGTACTCACTTTGATCTCCACGTTCTTCCCTGTCTTCATATAGTAGTCATCGGTGCTCCTGATTTGCAAAATGTATTGCTGCTCCTCGACATCGACCTCCTTTCTCAAATCAGGATGGAAGTGCGGCACCATCCGCATTCGCTCCACCGAGTTCAGCAAATTCAACCCGAGGTAGAAATGTGCTGCAAACGGCACAATGTAGTGTGGAGGCAATTTATCCCCCATATTCCACACCATTTGTCTCATTCTCCTATGGAAACACCTCGCCCAATTGATCGGATCTCCTACAAATAACTTGTGAAAGAACACCGCTTGGTGTTTCATCACATATGTGGTTCTCTCCGGCTTTAGGATGGCCATCAGTGCACTCACAATTCCTCTCTTCATAGGATCTTTGTAGCTCTCAACTTTGTACCCATTCTTCGTCCACTTTGACGAGAATGCATCTCTCACCTCTTGAGTTTCTTGAGCTTTCTCTCCCTTCCCCAAGAACGTGGCCCCCTGCTCCGAGCCTGCTTCCTTCCCGAGTACAAGTCTCTAATCCAACTTTGTCCAGTGAGCCAGATTTCCTCTCTTCCCTTCTTCCTCGGGTCCATCAAGACACTTGCTCTCAATGATTTCTGTCATGAAACCTGGAAAGCTCACATTCCAATTCCATGCCAAGAAAGTGATCCAAAGTCGGCTCAAGACTTTGATCCTAGCAATCACATCTAACCTCCAAATTGCATGATTTCTCACTATGAATTCAGAGTTCTTCTTTCCTCCTCCCATCTCTTCTGCCTTCTCACTATCTCTTGATTTCACTCTCGTGACTTCTCCCTTACACACTTACGCAATTCCAACTCTATTTCCCTTCCCACAATCACCTGCAAGATGACTTCTCAACAACAAAGGAAAATTACTCGACATTTCATCATTGCAAATTCAATTTTTATAGAGTTGCGCTTTCTTTGTCTTTCTTCACTTTGAGTTTCTACCGAGAAATCACACCTCTTGCATGCACCTATCACTGTCAATCAACCTTTGCGCGTATGGGCCGCCGGTTTTTGAGCGGTCCCTTCTTGAATTTCTCGCCCCGACGAAAGGTTGTTAGACTGTCTTCACCTCGGGTTGAGCTCCCCTCGATACGAAGACACCTTACTTTGGGTTGTATGCTGACAGGGCATTTCCGAGTACTTTGCCTTATGACCCAAAGTCACTTTACTTTGGGTTTCATCCAAAAGACTCTTTTCTTCACCTTCTTTGGCCATATAGGCGCAATCCAACTTCTCTATACACTTCTTCTTCTTTATTTTGAAAAAAAACAAAAAATGTAGGCACCACAGATATAGAGAAGAAGAAAGACTAAGAGAGTTACTCTGTAATCTGGAGGAGAAGATTTGCAGAAGGAGAAGGAGACAATAAAAGCCAAGTTCAAGGCAGAACTAGCAATGTATAGAGAAGATTGGCTTGCAGATCAAGAACGTGAGAGAAGAATGAGACTTGAGCCATTGAAGGAGATTGTGATGAAGATGAAAGGGATGTTGAGTACAGAAGCCAGCATGCAAATTGAAGAGATGAGATTACATGAGTTGAAGTTGTTGGTGCATGAGACAAGGAGGAAAAATGCAAAGGATAAAGACTTGAATGCTTTACTTATCAGTCTCAGAACTCGTGTCAATAAGAAGATATTAGAAGTAGAAGATAATATCACGATTAGATTAAATTTAGTGAAGCTGGAGATAGATAAACTTCAAAAGGATGTGAGAGCAAAATCCAAAGTAGATGACATAGGAGTACAAATATCTTTGGAGTTACTAGTAGAGGTATTAGAGAAGAGTGGGTCGGGAGATATGGAGTTAGATAGATTACCTACTAGTGTAATTGTAGATCAGAGTGAATAAGTGTTAGAATTGGTAGAGGAATTAGGAGTTGTGAAACTTGAGAATAGAGTAGTAAGTGAAGTTACTTTGAGATGGAAGCCAAGGAAAAAGTAGACATCAGATTGGAGTAGTAACAATTTTGAGATCTGAAGAGGCAGATATGAAGAGATGCATTGTCATTTCAGATCTGCAGGTTAGAAGAGTTGTTATAGAACGGTATAGTTGTTAGCAATTATCATTTGCTTCATTATTTAAGAGTGGCATTTGCAGTAAAATGTTTTTCAATGCTCATTATTTCTGAGAATAGATAAAGCATAGTGTTGTGAAGTACTGCTCATTGTTTGAGTTTAATTCCGAGTATCAATTTTGTGCTTGTGTTTGTGAGTGTTGGGAGAATTTTGAAGTGCTAGTCAGTGTGCTTGTTGGATGTTGGATTCAGTAGCCTTGATCTTCATTATGTGTGTTTGATCTTGAGTGAAGTGCAATCGGAGCAATGCCTTGACAGATCTGAGAGGAATTGTAGTGTTGGTAGTATTCTGCATTTGTGAGTGCAGTGCAAAGTTGATGTGAAGCAATTTTGATTGAGGAAGTTGTGCCTTTAGTAGAGAGGTAGAATATAATTCTGAAGCAAAGTTGTTTTGCATTGAAGTCCCATTTTTGGGAGAGCCTAAATCATCACAATCAAGATTGTTTGGAAAGATTTGATGGAGTTGTGATTAAGGAGTGTTACTTCGTGATGAGACTGTGAGTTAGTGCTTGTTACTCTCTTCTGGGTGTAGTTGCTACTTGAGAGATTAAAGACAAAATCAAGAAGAACTACATTGTGAGATTTGATTTCATAGTTGACCAATCCTGGCCAGTATCTTTGCGGGAACAAACTTTACTTACCTGATTACTGCAAAAGTGATATTTGTCAGGTTGTAACAAGTGACAATGCAATGAAGAACTATAAGATTGACACTTTGTCAACAGATTTTCAAAATGTCACAAAAGTATCTTGTGCCACTAAGTTGTCATCTCCAAGGAATGCATATTACAAAGCCAACCAAGAGTTTGATTTTCTAGAATCCTAAGGGAGTGAGGATTTGCATCTAGGGGAAGGGATATTTTTCCAAAGATGAAGAGATAGAGATTGAACAATGCCAATGAGGGGTGGAAGAAGAGTCTCTCACTCACAATGAATAATCCCATGATTTGGAGGTTAGATGTTGTAGCTTAGATCAAGGCCTTCAGTAGATTGCAGATCACTTTTTTGGCCTAGAATAACCTGAGTTTCCAGGTTTCATCGCAAAAATAACTGTGAGTAATTGTGAGGAGGATCTTCAAGAAGAGGGAAAGAGAGGCAATTTGGCCCAATGGACAGAGTTGGATTGGAGATTAGTCTTTGGGAAGGAGGCTAGTGAGGAGTCTAGGGTTATGTTTTATGGGAAGGGAGAATCGGCAAAAGAGACCAAAGAAGTACAAAACTCCTTTAGTGCTCCGCATACAAAGAATGGCTACAAAAGTAGATACATATTGCGACCCAATAAGGCAAAGTATTGTCAAGGTGATGATGGTGATCTTCAAGCCAAAGCAAACCACATACATAATGAAGCACCAAGCAGTATTCTTCCATCAAATGTTTGCAAGAGAACTAGTGAATTGAGCAAAGTGCTTTCACCAACAAACACGGCAAATGATCTGGAATTCAAGAGACAAATCACCATCCTATTATTTTGTTCCATTATTTCTTTTACCTTGGATTGAAGTTGCTGAGTGCAGCCAAAAGACAAAAGATGGTGTCTCATTTTCACCTAGATTTACAAAGAGAAGCAAATGCAAAAGAGCAGCAATACATCCACTAAAGGCCAAGTAGCAATGACTTTTTTGCCAAAATGGGACAACAAAAGAGAGTGAAGATGACCATTCCAAAGATGAAGAAGCGGACCTAACCCAAAGAATTGGTGTCACTAATACAACCACAAAAGACAAGGAGAGTAGACCCAAGACATGGGGTAGTCTTGCAAGCACCATTGTCGGGAGAAGAGTCAGAAGGAGAAGTCGAGTACAAGTCAAAAAAACTCCAGCAAAGAAGAAGAAGCATAACTCACATTGTAGTGTGAGGAGTCAAGCAGCGGGAGTGAGAGCAAACCCAAAGCTCAGCAGTAAGTGGAGGAAGTTGATGAAGAAGAAGATCTGGAATTCCATGTGGAAATTTAGCATATGAAAGGTGGAGACATTCCCTATTTGGAATTACCTATGATTGAAACAAAAGAGCACCAAGATGAGTCAAAGATGGTATTCCAATGAGGGGTGAGATCAAAGAGAATTTTGCAGCTTGCACTTGTAGGATTGAGTAAAGCAAATAAAGATGAAAGGGATGGCTTGAAAAAAGTTACTCTGAAGGTGAGAAGATCAAGACTTTGGGGTAAAGTGCCAACAGAAGAAGAGCCGATTGAAGCCAAGTACAAAGACAATGAAGAAGTAGAGGTTATTGGTGGAGTAGCATACTTGTCAAAGATCATATGTCCATTGATGTTGTACTTGTAGGAAAAGCAAGCAAAGCTAAAGAAAGATGAGCTGCAAGTAGTGGGATACTAGAGAGAAGAGACATCAAAGTTGAAGAAGAAGCTAACCCGAGGAGAGGAGGAAGCCAAAGTACTTTGGGTGGATGTGGTACTTTGGAAGAAGAGCTTCAAGAATCTACATGAGGAGTTTGTGAAGCAAGGTGAGGAGATTGACAAGCAGTCTGAATAGATGAAGAAGCGGAAGAAGTTGATTGAGAATTGTATGCAGAATTTGATGGAGCATGAGTTGAAGCCATACATTCAACAGTAATGGAGCAACAGTTGAAAGTCAAAGGCAGTAGAGGAAGATCAAGCATGGCAAAGAGAACTGATTTTAAGACATTGGGAAGAAGAACGGTTGCAAAGCTTGATTAGAAGCATGGAAGCTCAACTTGGTCAATATGTGAAGGAGAAGGAAGTACTAAAAGTAGATTTCAATATGGAGTTGTAGATGTGTCAGGAAGAGTTGCAAGTAGAAAGAGAGAAAGAAAAGAAGAGTCAATTAGAGATGGAAACAAAAGTGATCATGATAGTAAAAGTGATGCTTAGTACTATGATTGAAGTTAAGTTGGAAGAAGCACGATTGCACAAGTTGAAGTTGTTAGTGTAGGAGACAAGGAAGAGAAAGGCGAAGGACACATATATGAATAGATTGTTGATTTGCTTGAGAGAGAGAATGGATCAAAAGATGTTAAAAGTAGGAGATAATGTCTATCTTAGACTAGATTTAGTTAGATCAGAGTTAGATGAGATTTGAAGTGGCATGAAAGTAGAAACCCAATGCAAAGTAAGTGAAGTAGGAGTGCAAGTGTCTGGTGGGTGAGTTACTTAAGACATTAAAAGAGAGTGGGGTAGAGAATAGAGATGGAGATAGATTACCCATGACCTCAATTGCAGTCCAGACTAACAAGATTATAAAAATAGAGGAAGGATTGGTAGTAGTAGATAAGTCCAAAGTACAAGATATGAAGGAATTTACAATCAGGTGTAGTAGAAGAAGAGGTAAACATCAGATTGGATTTGTAATTGATTGAAATTTTCATTGATAGATATGAAGAGTGGGTTGCCATTTTGGATCTAGAGATTGTTAGCAATGGTATTTTAGTTAGTAACTTTCTACTACTTTGCCTATTTAAAGGAAGCATTTGTAGTATGTTGTTCAATATTCATATTTTTGAAGTTAAGGAAAGCAAAGTCATATAACTTAGTGCTTGTTGTTTCAGCTTAATTCTGAGTATCAATCCTATGTGTTTTTGTGAGTTTTTGGAGAAATTCAAAGTCCAAGTCAATATGTGTTGGATGTTAGATTCCATAGTGCTGATTTCATTTTGTGTGTTTGATCCTAAGTGGATAATAGTCAAAAAAATGCCTTGAGAAATTTGTGAGGAATTGTAGTGTTGGTAGTATTCAGCAATTGTGAGTGCAACATTGGGTTGATGCAAAGCCACTTTGTTCAAGGAAGTTGTGCCTTCAGTGGAGGAGTGGAAATAATTTTGATGTGAAGTCATTTCATAGTGAAGTAGCCTTCTTCGGAAGAGTCCGAATCATCATAATTAGAGTTTGTTTTGAAGATTTGATGAATTGTGATTATGGGTGTTTTGATTTGTGATAAGACTGTGAATCAATGCCTGTTACTCTCTTCTAGGTATGGTTTCTACGTGAGAGATTAAAGATGCAACCAAGAAAAACTCATTTTGACACTTTACTTTGTATTTGACCATTTCTGAATTGTATTGCTATGGGAATGAAGTTTACTTACTAATTACCACAAAAGTGATACTTGTTAGGTTGTCACAAACCCTAATTTGAAATTTTCTAGATATTCTACTAGACTCATATCAATTATTGCAACTTGCACATCAAGAAATACCTCCATGTACTCTTGTACGTAGTTCTTTTGCTTCAACTCCTGTAGTTAGGTTTAAGTTATCTACATGGAATTCATAGATTGAAAATTATTTAGTAGCACTTCTTGCATCACCATCCAAGTGACCTATCTTCCTCTCTTTTGCCAACATTGATTGTTCCCAAGCATTGTACCATGTGAAGGCTTTATTGGCTAGGTACCCACATGAAAACACATGGAATGTTGTCCCTTGTAATTTTCAATGCTCTATGTTGCATTTCTTCTTCATCCTTAGTAACAATATGGCTTCATTGTTGACCAAGGTTGGTGTCATTGGCATGAGTGACTCTCCAAGTACTTTGGCCATTGGTATTGGGTTTTGGGACGGTTCTCCTTCTTGCATTGCTTGATCATTCATGAAAGTATGTACTTAGCTTTGCAATGCTTCCATGGTCATCTTAATGTCTTGAAACTCATTCAATATCCCTTGCATTCCTTGCAATAGATATTGCAATTATGGATCCATGATTCTTACACATAACAAACTCTATTGCTACTTTTTACTTCAATAGAGAGTTAATATGATCACTTGGGAGGGGGCACAAAGTATTGAAGTTACCATTAGGACTTATACTTGAGTGTTGAAAGGGAGAGGATTGGGGTTTTTCAAATCCCTTGCATCATAATAGAATGTAAATTCCAAATCCCACTCTCTATTATATATCACCACACGTAGAACCATTGGGTTTGGTGAATTAATCACTACATCCATGAACTTTGCTTCAAATAGTAAACAAGATATGTCCTCACTTTCTCACACTATATGTATATAATCTTGATATGAATGGATTCAAGAACAAAAAGCAAGGTACATGAAATTGTCCTTTGGGAGCTTCCATCCCATCCTCTCTCTAAAAAATCCTAATCTATTGATTGCACTTTGGTTTCTCCCTTCAAAATTACTCAATCTCACTAGCCCATATTCCTCCAAGAAGGATGATCCACTCTCTTGGATTGAAATCCAAGCTCTAATACCATTATAATATTCCAAGGATAGAAAAACTCTCAAAAAAAATATAGGAGAAGAAACACAAAACTTCACCCTCAATACTCCAATGCCCCAAAAGAGCACCTTGTCTTTATTATATAGCAAAGAGAATTCTTTCAAAGTTAGCCCCACCCTTGTATCAAATACATGGATTGGTTATATACTAACAAGCTCCACTCTTAGATTAGTTGCATGGATGGGTGACATGTTCGTTCTTGTCCTATCTAGTTGGTCAAACAAGTTCAATTGGAAGGAATATTTAGGGAATAGAATTTTAGGAAGCTCCAAATTGCATGGGTGAGGTACTGTTGGAAAGCTCAACAAGACAATCAATTTCTATCCTTTTTTCAAAGCCTAATTTGTCCATTTAGGGTTCCAAAATTGGCTCTAAAGATTTCATGGTATTTTTTACTCTTGCACTATTAGTGAAAATATTCTTTCAGTGACACCTCTATCTGATCTACTTAGTCCATCATATATAACATCCTTCTAGATATGACCAAGCCAAATTTCACCTCTAGATAATATGTCTAGCTAATGGTATAACATATGTTAACAAAATGAATGATATACTCATATAAGTATAGAGGTGAAAATTTATTATAGCACTTTGAGCATTGTATGACTTGTATAATCATCTTCTGCTATTCTCTCTTCCTTGGTGAAAGGATTGGAAATTATTCTACCAATAAAGTTAGTGTTGGAATATGGATTATCTAACATTGTTGTCTATATTAACAAGAATCACTAATATCTAAAATAGCACCAATGGGAACATTTAGATAATAAATTGCATAATCTAGCACTATAGAACATAGACCAATATTAATTTCAGTTGATAGATATATCACTAACCAAGGTAGACTCTTACATTTAGTCCTATGGCTACACAAAGATAGTACCACTTGATAAAATGTACTTATACTCTTATAATTGAGCACATTGTATATCCTTTTAATGTTTGAATTATAGTATTAGAGAAAAAACTCCTTTGAAAATATGCTAGCTTCTCTTTGTTAACTCTTTATCACTTTGTAAGCCACCTTAATCCTTGGTTGTTACCATGCCAAACTCTTCCACTTATTGGAGTGGAATAAGTATATCATAACTATGCAAAGGCTTGATAGAATACATACATATACTACACTTACACAAACTACAAGGCTTCAAATTTTATTATTGTGAAGTGAATTTTTTCATCCTACAAGGCAAACTAATAGAAAAAATTATATATATAGTACAATCATTTAGATCTGATTTAAGCAAAGTTTTAAGAATCACACGCATCAAGCTCAAATAATAATACTTTCTCCTCAAAAAACTCAAACATCATTGAAGCTCATATATGCAATGAAATAGACAAACACTTGCAATAAGGGCTATAGTAGTAAGTGCAAAAACCACCAGTATGAATGTAATTATCTTATGTGATTAAAACAACCCACATTGAAAGAAAAAATTAATGCAATCATCATCTTTTTTATAATTGCAAATCACACTCATCTTATTTATTGTATTAGATTATATAAATGATTTAATAGACCTTTGGATTGTTCTAAAAAGAAAATATAAGTTTTGTGCTTGTTCTAAAACATAAATTTTATGATATTTGGATAAAATAAGAACAAATTAATCAAAGAGTACTTATTGGAAGTCCTTTACTTCTAAAGATAACTTCCTTACATTACTACTTTTGTTGATCACAATCATTAATTGCATTCTTCAATGACTTAATATATGATGTATTGTTTAGTTTTCTTGGAAATAAGAGCACTTCCATTACTAATTTTGGCTTATTTAGGACTATTAATTTGGTTTTGCTTAATCTTCTAAACTTGTTGGACAATTTTATGCTAAAGAAATTATGAAAAATTATCTATTTTAATACTTCCTTCAACTAAAGTTTCTATATTTACCTCCAATTATGATGGATAAAGAAGGGTTTTTGTTTATGGTCAAGGACACAATAAATCTCAAAAATCCAACATCAACTAGATTTTCTCAATTAATCAACTTTGCACAAACAACTATTGCAAAAATAGAGTCTTTGAAATGCATGTACAAGATTAAGAAACTAAAACTTATTATTCTAACTACTACAATGCAAGTGTACATGCTACTGAGTACCTAAATAAGTATAATTGTAACAATATGGAGTTTATTGATGAGTTTGTCAAGGCTAATGAAGTAGCAAATAGGCCAAATTAGCCTAGAATACTCAAGAAGTATCTAGGAAGCTACTTGGTACCTTCCAAGTATTGGGTAACATGCATGCCAAGTGGTTACTAGTTTCCCCCGCTATCTTAGGTTGCACCTCAAGTAGGTAGCTTCTTGAAGGGAGCTTCCAACTAGCTTGCATGCCAAGTAGGCGGCTTCTAGAAGGAAGCTTCTTGGAAGTTTCTCGGTTAACTTGGCTTGCACTCTAAGAAAGCACTTTAGGAAGCTTCTCAAGAGCCTTGTATGCTCCCTATAAATACCAAAACCCAAGTTCATGCTAGGCATTTGGAGTTTCCCTCATTCAAGTGTCCCAATGTGATCTTTTATTCTCCTATTTCTCTCCTTGGTCTTAGTCTTTGGTATCAAAGTAGGAATGGGATGGATGGAATTTATGGACCACCAATTACACTTCCACCAAACCATTGGAATTTTTGTGTCTATGTACAACCCAAGCATCATTTCATGCAATTAATCACCTCACACTTTAGGCAAAACTTTTTGTATACAATCACCTTATTTGAGGAACCATTGGTACTTCTAGTTGTAACTTATGGAGACCGGTGGACATGTTGCATATGTGTGCTAATTTAGATAAACTGGGGTAGTGTGATAGAGTAGTAGCCATGGTGGCAATGCCCAAGGTTATTGTTGCTATGATGTAACAAATCAAGCACCTTACTCCATTGTTGGATGAATGAGACTACCAACGACAAGAGCACATAGAGAGAACACCATTTCAAGAAGGAGAAGAGCAAATTTGATTTCCAAAACCCAAGGTATTTGATGGCAAGAATCTCCCAAGCATAAAGGAGAATTTTTTATTTGACTATGAACATTATTTTGAGGCTACAAATCTCAAGATGAAAAAAATTGGCTCCTCTTGGCTTCAAGCCAATTGGATAGAGTGGTGAAACTATGGTGGCAAAATTTGAGTGGAGCGAGTTGAATGGCAATTTGTTGCACCAATCTTGACATGGGAAGAATTCAAGGGTGTAATATTTGGGTGATTCCAAGTGATAAATGCCACACATGCCGCACAAGATAAGTTGGCAAAGTTAAAGTAGATTGGTTTTGTAAGAAGCTACATCATGCAATTCCAAAATAACATTATGCAAGTTCTAGATATATTGGATGGTGAAGCTTTGGATCAATTTGTGAGGGGCTTGAAGTCACGAACCAAATTGGAAGTGACTATGCAAGAGCCAAAACACTTAGAAGAAACCATGCAATTGGTTGAGCACTTTGATTCGATGGTTGGGATAACTTGGTCTCAACCTCACCTTCCCAAACCTACCAACACATTACACATAGGTGGAAGAGCTGTCACATTGGAGATTGATGCTATCCAACAGAGGCTACTTGGCAAAGCAGATTGTGAAAAATTGTGGCAAAATGGCAATTGCTTTTATTGTCACCAAATTGGACATTGCATTGTCCAATGTCCACTCAATAATAGGTGATCTTGACAAATCACAAAAATGGAGTTTGTAGAGCGGAATGACCAAGGAAATGAGGAATCCCAATAGGAGAATTTGAGCCAACTATTGGGAACTTGATTAATTCCAATGGGATTGAAGGCTTGACATATGCAAGTTTGCTTCACTTCCAAGGTATGATGTTGGATTGTGTTGGTTGATTTTGGTTGATTTTGGAAGCTCAAAGGATTTTATGTTTATAAAATTAGCAAAGGAATTAAGTATTCCTATCAAGCCAATAATTGAAAGTAAATTGATGATGATGGATTGTAGAAAGGATTTTGCATTTTGTACCTTGCATCCTATTACCTTGAAGATTGGAAGGAGTATTTGGAGTGTATGAGGTTTGTAGTGGCACCTTTATACTATGATGTCATTCTAGGTCTACCTTGGCTTGAATGACAAAAGGTTCAATTTGATAAGATTTAACAACAAATTCAAGTACAACACCAAGGTACAAATTTTCAATCAGGATGTCTGGCACCTTTGAGTAAGACACTTGAAAATAGTCAATCACAAGATAGAATTTTGTTTGTGAAGCAACCATAAAGCAAGCTTTTGAGGGAGATAAGTCTATTTTTGTGGTGTAGATCAAGCAGATTGTGCATGGAGGATCTAAGGAGGATCAAAAGCCTCATCAAGCAATGGTTGAACAAATAGTCTAAGAGTTTTCAAATGTATTTTTGGATGATCTACCAAAGAGATTACCCTTTGATCTGGCTTGTCTCTCACTCAGGATGAACCTTTGATGGCTATTATGGTAGCGCACCATGGACTTAGAAGGAAAAGAACCTCAGCTCCATCATACTTCTCCAAGGCTAACACTCCAGGACTCAAGACATAACTCATAAGAGAATTCAATGAGAGAGATATAGTTGCAAATGAAAGGCTAATGAGTACCCCCTCATCCCTTGTCTATATACTTGTGAAATAATTACTCACTAAAGTTACTATTTACCACAATAACTCAAGTTACTAGGCTAAAAGCCAAGTAAAGTCAAAAAGTATAAAGGAATATCTATCCATATAGGTATATTCTTCTAAGCATGTGATCTTATCTTGACCCAACTACTAAGTCAAGGATTCCTTCACATGGGTTATCCTTGGACTATAGAAGAATCCAAAACAAAAAGGCTTGCAAGCCCAAGAGTTTTCAACTCTTTCCTCAAAGCCAAACACCTAGGAATAATACCAAGTCAACACTAGAATCCACTAGAATCCAAAATAGTGGTGCTCATCTGTTCCACCTCCTCTAATTAAGGTCCCTACTATCTTAGCTATGACTAACTTTAGCTAATCATGACTAATGAAGAACCATCATTTATCTCTATATAGAACATCTCTCAAGTATTTGTAATACCAAGCTACATATCATAAATACCACACACATTCACAAATAGGTGTTACAGATCATGGTATGCTCTTTGAGATTGAGATATTACCTAGAAGTACTCCAATGAGTAGACTAATCTATCAACTCTCATCAAAGGAGTTGGTTGAGCACCAAACAACATTAATGGAGTTGCTAGAGAAGGATTTCATATGACATAGTATATCTCCTTGGGGAGCACTGGTACTATTTGTTCCAAGAACCACGTGCACTTGAGCCTTTGCAACCTTTGTATATGGATACAAGCCCTACAAGAAGCAATGCTACAAAGAACCCCATTGAGAACTGATGTCCAACTACAAACCGCCCCTACAAATGTCACATCAAGGAGTGAATTGAGCCCTTCAAATTGATTGATGGGATGAATCCTATATCACTCAAATCCAACATGCCGGCTAAACATGATCGAGCTCCACTCCCTAATTGGCGCCCTTGGGATTAGCTCCATAATCCATGCAATTGGGACAATCACCCACCAGGTCTACTTGGCAATGAGTTAGGACTATCCCTTGATATTGCTAGCTCATGTGTGGACCACACTGCAAGCTATATCTAGGAAACATTTCAATTGGGCAATTAATGTGATTCTGATTATTGTAGCCTCAATAAAAAAACAATGAAGAATGAATATCCCTTGTCTCAAATTGATGACTTGCTTGATCAATTGAATGGTGCATAGTACTTTTCCAAGTTGGATCTTGAAGCACGTATTGGCAAATTCCCATTGATAAAGAAGATGTAGAAAAGACTAATTTTTGCACAAGGTATGGGCATTTTGAGTAGAGAGTTTTGCCTTTTGGGCTCACTAATGCTCCAATAGTCTTCATGGATCAAATGCATTGGGCGTTGGATGGGCTATTGGATGTGTATGTGGTAGTGTTCTTGGATGATATTTTAATGTACAGCAAGATAGAGACAGAACACGCAAATCATGTGTGAGAAGTCCTAAGACAACTACATTTGTGGAAGTTTTAATACAAGAAGTCAAAGTGTGCCGTTGGGCATAAGGAAGTTATTGTAACAATATGGAGTTTAGAAATAAAATTAGTTAAGGCTAATGAAGAAGTAAATAGGAAAAATTAGCATAGAAAATTGCAAAAGGATCTAGGTAGCTTCTTGGGAAGCTTCTTGGTTAGCTTAGCTTGCACCCTAAGTAAGTAGCTTCTAAAAGCTTCCAAATAGCTTAGCTCGCAAGCCAAGTAAACAGCTTTGAGAAGGAAGCTTCTTGAGAAGCTTCTCGGTTAACTTGGCTTGCACTCCAAGAAAGTGGCTCAAGGAATCTTCTTGAGAAGCTTCTCAAGAGCCTTGTATGCTCCCTATAAATACCAGAGCCAAAGCTTATGCTAGGCATTTGGAGTTTCCTTCATTCAAGTGTCCCAATATGAGCTTCTATTCTCTTATTTCTCTCTTTGATCTTGGTCTTTTACATTGGTATTAGAGGAGGGAATAGGATGGATAGAATTTATGGACTACCAAATCCATTTACACCAAACAATCAAGATTTTTGTGTCCAACTACTACCCAAGCATCATTTTACACAATTCATCATCTCATGCTTTGGGTAAGAGTTTTTGAAGACAATCACCTTGTCCGAGGATCCCTTGGTACTTCTAGTTGTACCTTATGGAGACCAATGGATGTGTTGCATCTATGTGTTAAAAAAATTAGATAGATTGGGGGTGGTGTGATAGAATAGTAACCATGGTGGCAATGCTTGAGGTTATCATTGCTATGAAGCAAAAAATTGATCACCATATTTGATTGTTGGATGAACAAGATCATTGATGACAAGAGCATGTAGAGAGAGTACCAATTCAAGAAGGAGAAGACCAAATCTGATTTCCAAAACCCAAGGTTTTTGAAGGCAAGAATCTTTTGGGTGCAGTGGAGAATTTTGTGTTTGATTGTGAATGCTATTTTGAGGCTACCAACCTTCAAGATGAATGAAAATAGATTCTCTTTGCTTCTAGCCAATTGGATGGAGTAGCAAAGCTATGATGGCAATTCTCAGTAGAGCAAGCTAAATGGCAAATTGTTGCACCATTCTTGACATGGGCAGAATTCAAGAGTGCAATAATTGGTCAATTCCAAGCTACAAATGCCACATGGGTTGCACAAGATAGGTTGGTAGAGTTTAAGTAGATTGGCTTTGTAAGAAGTTACATCACGTAATTCCAAAACACCATCATGCAAATTCCAAATATACTAGAAGGTGAAGCTCTGGATCAATTTGTGAGTGGCTTGAAATCACAAACCAAATTAGAGGTAACTATGCAAGAACCACAACACTTAGAGGAAGCCATGCGGTTGGTTGAACACTTTGATTCCTTGGTTGTAACAACTTGGTCTTGACCTTGACCTCCAGAAAACCTACCAATACACTACACAAGGGTGGAGGAGCCAGCACCAATGGAGATTGATGTCATTCAATGGAGACTACTTGGCATTACATATAAAGAAAAATTGTGACAAATTGATGGTTGTTTTTATTGTCACCAAATTGGACATTGCATCATTGAATGTCCACTCAAGAATGGGTGACCTCAACAAGTTGCCCAGATAGAGTTTGTGGAGAAAAATGATCAAGGAAATGAGGAATCCTATTAGGAGATTTTGAGCCATCTATTGGGAAGTTGATTAGTTCCAATAGGATCAAAGGCTTGACCTATGCAAGTTTGCTTCACTTGCAAGGTATGATATCCAATCATAGTTGTAGAATTTTGGTTGATTTGAGAAGTTCAATAAATTGCTTGTCCATGCAATTTGTCATGTCATTTGTAGTGTCACATCTAGATTGCTCGAACACTAGAGTTGCAGTGATAGTAGTCAGAGATATTTTAGCAATCACTCATAGACTACTTTCCGACGGTCAGATTCCATGTTCAAGGTATTGATCTTGTGGTGGAGCTCACCGTCACTTTGCACCATTGGGTGTGCCATCAGTGAGACCGTTAGGGTTTCAAACCTATCTCAAGTCCAAGGGTATACTTTCAAAGTGCAGCTCCAAAGAGCTCACTTCTCTGATGTTAAGCCTTTGAGTTCTTGGCTATGGTGGACAAAGGTCAGCAAGCGTCACTTGGATTCTCTTAACTAGAGTGGGTGTGGCTTGATTATAATCAATGCCCAATTGTTGGCAATTTATAAAGTGACAGATCAAGTACTAATCTGAATTATGTTGATTTGAGTGGTGTAAACAAACTTATTACATCAAAGAATTCAGGTCAAGGGGAAATTGGGAACATGAATTGAGAGTATTGGTAGTATCTCCAAGACTCATTGATCATTGGTAGCTCAATCAGAGTTCAAATTTTCCCTAGTGTGCAGAAACTTGTTTGATTGATGCAGATTTGGCAGTGAGGTAGACGGTGTGCGGAAGTGCTAGACAAATTTCAAGCAAAGAGAAGCAATTTTCAAGCGCTAGTTGTGATTTTGAGCTCAAGAGGTGAAAACATGACCAATTTGTTGCGAGTTTGGCTCAAAAAGTGAAATTGAAGGTGGAGTTGGGAACCCACCCTTTTGATTTTGTGATTTGGTGAAACCCATTTTTTCAATTTGGCTCAAGTGAAGAGTTAGTAGAGGATTTGCCGGTCAGCCAACTTTAAGAAATTTTGTCAGATTTTATGTTAGATTTTTGTCAGATTTTGACCAAATTTGGAGGAGTTTTGCCACATTTAGAGAGGGTTCAAAGTGAAAAAAAAGACAATAACATCCATTTGTACATGTGTGTGGTATTGTGATATTTAGCTTGGTATTACAAATACTTGAGAAATATTATTTATATATAGATAAATGATGGTTCTACATTACTCATGATTAGCTAAAGTTAGTCATGGCTAAGATAGTGGAGAACTTACTTTAGAGGAAGTGAAAAAGATGAGCACCACTATTTTGGATTCTAGTGTGTTGATTTGGTCTTATTCCTAGGTGTTTAACTTGAAGTAAGATTTGAGAACTCTTGGGCCCATAAGCCTTTTTGTTTTGGATTCTTCTATAGTCAAAGGATAGCCCATGTGAAGGAATCCTCGACTTAGTGATTGGGTCAAGATAAGATCACATGCTTAGTGGAATATACCCATGTAAATGGATATTTCTTTATACTTTTTACTTTACATGAATATTAGCCTAGTAACTTGAGTTATTGTAATAAATAGTAACTTTAGTGAGTAACTATTTCATAAGTATATAAGCAAGGGGTGAAGAGGTACTCTTCATCCTTTCATTCTGTAATTATCTCACTCTCATTGAGTTCTCTAGTGAACAATGTCTTGAGTCTTGGAATGTTAGCCTTGGAAGAGTATGATGGATTTGGGGTTCATTGCCTTCTTAGTCCATGGTGCGCTACCATAATAGCCATAAAAGTTTCATCCTCAATGAGAGACATGTCAGCTCATATTGTCGGGACTGTAACACCCATTTGTGCATGTGTGTGGTATTGTGATATTTAGCTTGGTATTACAAGTACTTGAGAGATATTATTTATATATAGATTAAGGATGGTTCTACATTAGTAATGATTAGCTAGAGTTAGTCATAGCTAAGATAGAGGGGACCTTACTTTAGAGGAAGTGGAAAAGATGAGCACCACTATTTTGGATTCTAGTGTGTTGACTTGGTATTATTTCTAAGTGTTTGGCTTTGAGGAAAGAGTTGAGAACTCTTGGGCCCACAAGCCTTTTTGTTTTGGATTCTTCTATAGTCCATGGATAGCCCATATGAAGAAATCCTTGATTTAGTGGTTTGGTCAAGATAAGATCACAAGCTAGTGGAATATGCCCATGTGAATGGATATTCCTTTCTACTTTTTGACTTTACTTGACTTTTAGTCTAGTAACTTGAGTTACTAAGGTAATTAGTAAATTTGGTGTGTAACTATTTCACAAGTATATAAAAAAGGGGTGAGGAGGTACTCATCATCCTTTCATTTGCAACTATTTCTCTCTCCCTCTCTCTCATTGAGTTCTCTAGTGAGCAATGTCTTGAGTCTTGGAATGTTAGCCTTGGAGGAGTATGATGGAGTTGGGGTTCCTTGCCTTCTTAGTCCATGGTGAACTACCATAATAGCCATCAGAGGTTCATCCTCAATGAGAGACAGGCCGGCTCACATGACCTCTCTAGAAGGCAAGATAATGTTCCATGTACAATTCTATATTAGACAAAAGGAGGCTATAAGAGCTCACTTGGAGAGAACTTTAGGGAAGGAGAAAGTTGAACTTATGTTAGAGAACTTGGATCCATTTTTATAACTTGTAGTTCATTATGATGTCCTAGAGGGGACTATGTACATCTTGTACACATGAGAGAATTTGGAGAGATCGTGTGAGGTGGATTGCAGATTTTGGGGATTAAGGTGATTTTGGGCAAAATCTCAATTTTGAGATCTAGAATAGAAATTTCTACACATGATAGCTTGGGTTATCCTTCAATTATCAAAGTTGAAATTATTTTGATACCAACTATGCATATTGGGCTAGAATTTTTGAAAATTGATAGGGGGAAATTGCTCCCACAACTGCATGCTCTCTAGAAAATTGTACAAAGTCTACCATTCCTTCAATTTTAAGTGGATTTTTGTGAAACTTTCCAATAAAATTAAGTGCATTATATCCTAGTTGTTGACATAAAAATTAGAGAGAGATCATTTTTGAATAGAGAGTTATGAGTTTTCAAATTGAGTGGGGTAGTTTTTAGACCAAATCTGATATATGTGTGTTGAATAGAAAGGTGCCTAGGCAAAACGGCTTAATGAAAAGATCTAAAATTTTTCAAGGATGGACCCACTAAACTTTTGATCAAGTGTGCAAAATTTTAGAGGACTTTGACATACCAGTTGAGATATTTGAGTGACATTGTGAGGAGGAGTCAATTCTGCAGAGTTGAGATCTCATGCATGAGGAGTGTGAGAGCAAAAAAAAGCATGTTTGAGTGTTTAGACTCATCTTGGGAACATGGAGGTAACCAAGAGTGGAAAGAGGCTATGCAAGGTTTCCGAAGGGTTTGAGGTGATTTTAGGGGTGGATTTTAGAAAAAGAGAGTTTAAAATAGAATTTGAGGAGAGTGTTGAGAGGATCAAAAAACATACACCACTTGGAGGAAAGGGTGAGTCTATGTGTTTTTTATGTAGAGAGAAGGGAAAAAAGGTAAGTTCATATCCATTGACTTTTGAGAGCAATAGATTGAGGGAAAGGAGAGGCTTACTTGACTTGGGCTTGCATATTGGACCTTCTTCACCAAGATTGGGAGGGAGAAGATCTAAGAGCAAGGAGTTGTATGAGGTTTGTGGAGTAGAAGGACTTCCAAAAGGACTTGAGTAGAGTGGAGTAAAATTAATTTTGGAGACTTTGGTGAAGGATTTTGTAGATAGTCTTGGTATAGCTACAAGAATACTACCACATTCATCAACTAGTTCTCAAGATTAGTGATGGAGATAATCTTTCAACTTATAGATAAATTATCCATGACAATTTGATTAATATGGACTCTAGGATTTGACATTGCTATAGAAATCTTAGAGCAACCTAAACCTTTTGTGTTCTCGAGGGTGGATTACTCTTAAATAGTGTTAGTCATGTACGTACTCTAGTAGTTATAGAGTGAGAGAAAAGAAAAGAGAAAAGAAGAAAAATTGAGAGAAAAGAAAGATAGTGAAGATAGTTAAGGTGGGGGAACTTCCAAATTTCTTTGGCACAAATTGAGCAGATGTGGGGGCCTTTGTGAGAGACTTCAAGAGAGCTTGCATAGAAAATAATGAGAGAAGAAAGAATTAATGGGCATCATTATAACCAGATTGCTTTGAGGATGCAACACTTACATAGTATGACTTAGAATACTAAAAGAGAGACATGGGCAAGAAGAGTCTTGGGAAAGTTTGACTTCAACACTCATTGAGAACTTTCTTCTAGATGAGAATTATGAGAGATTAATGAGTCAGTTTACCTTTCTCAAGTAAGGAGATGGAGAGAAAGCAAGAGTCTATGTAGAAAGAGTGGAAAAGTTAGAGTCCAAATTTTGCATAGTGTTGAGGAAAGGTAGGGATGATATGGAGACTACTATGATTGGCATAGGAGCCATGCTCACCAAGAATTTTGTGGGAGGATTGAGACCACAAATTAGAAGCAAGGTGAAATACAAGAAACCTTCTTCTAAGTTTGAAGCTATCAAGATCGCAATTCATATAGATGAGAGTGATTTGGTGGTGAAGAACAATATGCATCCTCCTCAAGGTTACAAGTATGGTGAAACTTCTAATACTTTGGTGACAAGGGGTGCACCACAAGTAGTAGTTGCTCTAGTTCTTGCACCCCTACCAAAGGATCCACTTCAAACCATCATTGAACAACTTGCAGATCTCAAGATCAATGTAGTGCAATTATGGGAGAAGAGAGAGGTGGATCAGAATGTGAGGAGAGTGGCTAGGAGTTATGGAAGTTATTCATATAGAGGAGGCTAACCAACCAACAATTTTAATGAGAGAAATTGTTTTGGTTATGGAGGAAGAGGCCATATCCAAAGGAATTGTCCAAATCCCACTTACCATGGAGGAAGGGGTTATGAGGGAGCCAATAGAGGGAAAGAAGAAGGCAGTGAAATCCAAGTGGCTCCTAATCTAAACAAAGATAAAGGGAAAGCATTTATAGATGTGGTTGAGAGCAAGTATGAGAAGGGAGAGTGCTCAAACTCTAAGAGTCTTAATTTGGAGCTTTTGGCACAAGAGAAGAAGAGAATCTCCTTTCTATCTCCTCAAGTGTCAATTGTGATTTATTTGGGTCCTTCAAAACCTCTGGCTTAGGTGCAAAATCCATAGGATCCAAGGGATATAGATCTGAATCAGATTCAGATTCATCCTCCCCGTGGAAGTCTCCTTGTCCATGCTTGTGTCCACATCTGAAGCTCCTTCTTTAGAATCTGATTCCCAAATTTCAGATCTTTTCATCAAGCCATTTGGCCTAAGCACCTTTATATTCAACACACATATTTTAGATTTGGTCTAAAAACCACCCCCTCACTATAAAAACTTATAACTCTCTCTGCAAGCATGATCTCTTTCTAATTTTTGTGTTAACCATAGGATATAATGCACTAAATTATCTTGGAAAGTTTCACAACAATCCACCCAAAATTGAAGAAATAGTAGACTCTACACAATTTTCCAAAGAGCATGCAGTTGTGGGAGCAATTTACCTATCAACTTCCAAAAATTCTAGCCCGGTGCGCATAGTAGATCTCATAATAATTCCAAGTGAGCTAATTGAAGGACAACCCAAGCTATCATGTGTTGAAATTTCAAGTCCAGATCTCAAACTTGAGATTCTGCCCAAAATCACCTTAATCCCCAAAATCTGCAATTCACCTCACACAATCTCTCCAAATCCTCTCATGTGTACAAGATGTACAAAATCACCTCAAAGACATCATAATAAACTACAAGGTTATAAAAATGAGTCCAAGTTCTCTAACATATGTTCAGCCCTCTCCTCCCCTAAAGTTCTCTCCAAGTGAGCTCTCATAGCCTCCTTTTGTCTAATAAAGAATTGTATGCGTAACATTATATTGCCTTCTAGAGAGGTCCTTTGAGCCGGCCTGTCTCTCACTCAGGATGAACCTCTAATGGCTATGATGGTAGTGCACCATGGACTAAGAAGGCAAGGAACCCCAACTCCATCATACTCCTCCAAGGCTAACACTCCAAGACTCAAGACATTGCTCACTAGAGAACTCAATGAGAGAGAGATAGTTGCAAATGAAAGGATGATCAGTACCTCCTCACCCCTTGTTTATATACTTGTGAAATAGTTACGTACCAAAGTTACTAATTACCATAGTAACTCAAGTAACTAAACTAAAAGTAAAGTAAAGTAAAAAATTAGAAAGGAATATCCATACACATGGGCATATTCCCCTAAGCATGTGGTCTTATCTTGACCCAACCACTAAGTCAAGGATTCCTTCACATGGGCTATCCTTGGACTAAAGAAGAATCCAAAACAAAAAGGCTTGCGGGCCCAAGAGTTCTCAACTCTTTCCTCAAAGCCAAACACCTAGGAATAATACCAAATCAACACTTGACTTCTCTGCATCACCTCCTTGTGCTTTCTTCAATCTCCTATGAATGCTTTGGAGGGTAGGAAGATCAAAGTGAATAGGTAAGGTAGACTCAATACCATACACCAATTGAAATGGAGAATATCTGGTGGAAGTCTTCATGGTTGTCCTATACTCCCACAAAACTACATGAATCCTCTTGTCTCAATGATGTTTAGCCTCCTCCATTTCTGCATCTTTGGCCAACATCATGCACAAGGTCTGATTGGTTCTCTCTGCCACGCCATTGGAATTTGGCTTATAAGATGTAGTTACTCTATGTGTGATAGAGAAATGTCATAGCATGGCTGTAGTAATGCTTCCTGTAAACTCTCCTCCTCTATCAAAAACCAACTCCAAAGGGCATCCAAACCTAGTGATAATGCGTTCATAAAAAAATCTACCCACTTCATCTTCATTCTTGTCCCTCAATGGTCTAGCCTCTACCCACTTGGTAAGGTAATCAGTAACTACCACAATGTACCGATTGTTCCTTGGGGTTCTATTGAGAGGACCTACAAAATCAATTCCCCACTTCTCAAAAGGTCCTAGCAATGGAATTGATCTAAGTGGTGGAGTGGATATAGACTTTCTAGCAAAAGCTTGACAAACATGACAAGTTTTGCAATAATCAAGACAATCCTTGAAAATCCCTCTCCAATAGTAACCTACATTTAGAATCTTGAAAGCAGTCACCTTTCATGCAAAGTGTCCTCCACATACTAAACCTTCATGAAACTCCTTTATGAGTAGGATAGACTCTTCCTTACCCACTGCCCTTTGAAGTAGACCATCTGCTCCTTGGTGAAAAAGAATATCTCAGGAAGAATCTCAAGAATATCTCAAAGAAGGTCTAGATCTTGCTGCAAGGGCCTTCCTCTCCCTAGCATGCATCCCTTCTGGATAGTTACCTCTTGTCACAAAATCCACAATCTCCTTATACTCCATTGGAACCTCTTGAGTGACTGAGATTGTCATGAGCTCTTCATCCGAGAAGGAATCATCCACTGGCTCATCTCCATCATGATCATAGGCTCTAGATAACAAATCAGCATTTGCAAGTTTCTTTCTTGGCCTATCCTCAATGGTGTAGGCATACTCAGACAAGAGTATCATCCACCTTGCTAGTCTCCCTTCAACATTAGGCTTGCTAAAGATATACTTCAAAGCCTTGTGATCTATGAAAATGGTGGCTTTCCCTCCAATCAAGTAGTGTTTAAACTTCTTGAGACCAAAGATCACTGCCAACCCTTCTCTCTCCATGACAGAGTAGTTCTTCTCTATTGAAACTATCTGCCTACTAGCATAAGCTATTGGATGATCATGCACATCTTGGTCTAATTGACTAAGAGTGCATCCTATAGCTACATTAGAAGCATCAGTGTAGAGGATGAAAGGCTTACTCCAATCAAGTTTAGCCAGAATTGGAGCTACAACAAGGGATTGCTTGAGCTCCTTAAAAGCTTTGAGAGCCTCCATGTCTTCCAAAATCACCATGTTATCCACACCCTTCTTCATGTAGATGGTCAATGCATAAGCCTTGTTGGAAAATGAGAAGATGAACCTCTTATAGTACCCAACCATCCCCAAGAATTGGCATAACTTTGTCAAGCTTGAAGGGAATGGAAGGTCTGAGATTTTCCTCACCTTCTCAAGATCAACTGCTATTCCATCCTTGGAGATGATGTGCCCCAAAAGAAGACCTTCTTCACATCCAAAAACATGCACTTCTTTGGGTTGAGTGATGCATTTGCCTCATCCAAGCATTGCAAGACTTTGATTAGGTGCTCAAAGTGCTCCTCCTTGCTCCCATAGACAAAAAAGTCATCAATGAAGTCTCTCACAAATTTCCCAATGAAAGGTTCAAATACCTTGTTCATGAACCGTTGGAATGTGGCTGGAGCATTGCAAAGCCCAAAAGGCATGACCTTGAAAGCGTAAGTTCCCCAAGGTGTGGTAAACGTGGTGAGTTGTTGATGCTCTGGTGCAATCTTGATTTGGTTGTATCCACTATAACCATCATCAAACCTGTACCTCTCATGACCTGCAACCTCCTCCAAGATCTCATCAATGAATGGCAATGGGTAGTAGTCCTTCTTGGTAACAGCATTGAGCTTCTTGTAATCCACACATACCCAAAGCTTGCCATTCTTTTTCTTCACAATGACAATTGGAGACATTGATTCTGAATTCTCTACCTCAAAGATAAATCCAGCCTCCTTGAGCTTATCAATCTCCTCCTTCACAACCAAAAATATTGGTGGGCTAATGCAACGTTGCTTTTGGCGGATTGGTCTTGCATATGACTCCACCTCTATCTTGTGCTCCTCCAAGGTGACTTCCTTCAAATCCCTGTAACTAAAAGCAAACACATGGATAAACTTGTAGAAAATCTCCTCAAATCTCACCTTCTCCTCCTTGGTAACATTTGGACCATACTTTAGGGTAGATAACCTTCTCTCTACCTACTCAAGTATCAATGGCGATTTATCTGGGTCCTTCAAAACCTCTGGCTTAGGTGCAAATTCCATAGCACACAAAGGATACACATCTGAATCAGATTCAGATTCATCCTCCTCCGTGGAAGTCTCCTCTTCCATGCTTGTGTCCACACCTGAAACTCCTTCTTAAGAATCTGATTCCCAATAATCAGAAGATGGTGTATCTGAATGTGAAGTGTTGGTGGTGTTAGTCACAAGAACTCTGACTCTATGATTTGATGGCCCAATCCTCAAGTACCCTTTGTGCCGTCGATCAGTTGTGCTTGCTGCTCTCAACCATGGCCTCCCAAGAAGTAAGTCATAGCTTGAATCCTTCAAGACTTGGAAAGTCATGAGATTTTCAACTCCCATAATTGAAACTACCACTTTATCCATCACCCTTACTGGTTGAACTTGATGCTTGTTTGCCATGCTCACCACAAATGTTGAAGGTCTAGAGGGTATCATACCCAACTTCTTCATCAACCTTTTTGACATGGCATTTACTGTTGATCCTCCATCAACCAATGCATGCTTGATGTTGTGACCATTCACTCTCACATCAATCTTGGAGGCATATTCACAAGCCTCCCATGGTGCTGGCTTGGCATCCACCACCCCCATTGATACTAGAGTTTTTGCTTTCTTCTTCTTCTTGTTCCTTGTAGAACTCAAACCACCTCTAAGCTCCTTTCTCAAGGTAGGGTTCAAAGCAATCAATTGGCCCACTGTGATGTTAGCCTTATGACTACCAACATCCTCCAACACATTGTAGTTCCATTGTTGCTTTGAAATCAAGAAATCCTCCATCCCCAACTTCTTCCTTGGAGTCTTTGTTGTTGATGGTGTTGAGGTGCAAGTGCTCCTAGTAGACATAGGAGTATTCTTGCTTGGAGTAAATCCTTGAGAAGAGTGAACATCCTCTGCAAAATGAGCTCTCTTCTTCTCTTGTGCCAAAAGCTCCAAATTAAGACTCTTGGAGTTTGAGCACTCTCCCTTCTCATACTTGCTCTCCACCATAGCTATGGATGTTATCCCCTTACCTTTGTTTGGATTAGGAGCCACTTGGGTTTCACTACCACCCTCTTTCCCTCTATTGGCTCCTTCATAACCCCTTCCTCCATGGTAAGTGGAATTTGGGCAATTCCTTTGGATATGGCCTCTTCCTCCACAACCAAAACAATTTCTATCATTGGAATTGTTGGCTGGTTGAACTCTTCTATATGGATATTTTCCATAACTCCTAGGCCCTCTCCCTGCATTCTGATCTACCTCTCTCTTCTCCCATAGTTGCACCACATTGATCTTGAGATCCGCAAGTTGTTCTGTGATGGTTTGAAGTAGATCCTTTGGTGGAGGTGCAAGAATTGGAGAAACTACTACTTGTGGTGCAACCCTTGTCACCAAAGTATCAGAAGTTCCACCATACTTATAGCCTTGAGGAGGATGCACAATCTCCTTCACCACCAAATCACTCTCATCCCCTTCCAAACTCTCCTCCATACGGATAATGATCTTGATAGCTTCAACCTTGGAAGAAGGTTTCTCATATCTCAGCTTGCTTCTAATTTGTGGTCTCAACCCTCCCACAAAATTCTTGGTGAGCATGGCCCCTATGCCAATCATTGTAGTCTCCACATCATCTCCACCCTTCCTCAACACTATGCGAAATCTAGACTATAACTTTTCCACTCTTTCCACATAGACTCTCACTTTCTCTCCATCTCTTTGCTTGAGAAATGTAACCTCACTCATCAATCTCTCATAACTCTCATCAAGAAGAAAGTTCTCAATGAGTGCTGAAGTCAAAGTCTCCCAAAGTCTCCTCTTCCCCATCTCTCCTCTCTCTCTTTTGGTATTCTGACTCATACCATGTAAGTGTTGCATCCTCAAAGAAATCTGGTAATAATGAGGCCCACTCATTCTTCCTCCTCTCATTGTTTCCCATGCAAGCTCTCTTGAAGTCTCTCACAAAGGCCTCCACATCTTCTCCATCCTTGCCAAAGAAAACCGGAAGTTCCCCCATCTTAACCTCTCACTATCTTTCTCTTCTCTCAATTTTTCTTTTTCTCTTTTCTTTTCTCTCACTCTATAACTAATAGAGTATATACATGACTAACACCATTTGAGAGTAATCCACCCTAGGGAACACAAAAGGTTCAGGTTGCTCCAAGATTTCTATAGCAACATCAAATCCTAGAGTGCATATTAATCAAACCCTCATGGATAGCTTATCTATACGTTGAAAGATTATCTCCATCACTAATCTTGAGAACTAGCTGATGAAGGTGGTAGTATTTCTGTAGCTGTACTAAGACTCTCTCCAAGATCCTTCACCAAAGTCTCCAAAAGTGATTTTACTCCACTACACTCATGTCCTTTTGCAAGTCCTTCAACTCCACAAACCTCACACAACTCCTTGGTCTTAGATCTTCTCCCTCCCAATCTTGGTGAAGAAGGTCCAACATGCAAACCCAAGTCAAGTAAGCCTCTCCTTTCCCTTAATCTCTTGCTCTCAAAGGTCAATGGACATGAACTTGCCTTATGTCCCTTCTCTCCACACAGAAAGCATTTAGACTCACTTTTTCCTCCAAGTGGTGTAGGTTTTTGGATCCTCTCAACACTCTCTTCAAATTCTATTGTAAACTCTCTTTTCCTCAAATCCACCTCTACAATCACCTCAAACCCTTGGGGAACCTTGCATAGTCTCAATTTCCACTCTTCATGACCCTCCATGTTCCCAAGATGAATCTAAACACTCAAACATGTTGATCTCAAACTCCTCATGCATGAGATCTCCACTCTGCGAAATTGCAAAACCCTTCCTCACAATGTCACCCAAATCTCACAACCAATACGTCACAGTCCTATAAAATTTTCCATACTTCATCACAACTCTAGGGCGTCCCTCCCTGCAAAATTTCAGATCTTTTCATTGAGCTATTTGGCCTAGACACCTTTCTATTCCGCACACATATTTCAGATTTAGTCTGAAAACCACCCCCCTCACTTCAAAAACTCATAACTCTCTGCGCAAGAACGATCTCTCTCTAATTTTTGTGGCAGCAGGTAGGAAACAATGCACTCAATTTTCTTGGAAATTTTTAGGACAATTCACTTAAAATTGAAGAAATGGTAGACTCTATACAATTTTCCACAGAGCATGCAGTTGCGGGAGCACTTTACCCTATCAACTTTCAAAAATTCTAGCCCAGTGCGCATAGTAGCTCTTACAATAATTTTATGTGTGCTAATTGAAGGACAACCCAAGCTATCATGTGTAGAAATTTCAAGTCTAGATCTCAAACTTGAGATTTTGCCCAAAATCACCCTAATCCCCAAAATCTGCAATCCACCTCACACAATCTCTCCAATTCCTCTCATGTGTTCAAGATGTACAAAATCATCTCAAAGACATCATAATGAACTACAGGGTATACAAATGGATCTTGGTTCTCTAACATAAGTTCAGCACTCTCTTCTCCTAATGTTCTCTCCAAGTGAGCTCTCATAGCCTCCTTCTGCCTAATGTAGAATTGAATGCGGAACATTATCTTGCCTTCTAGAGAGGTCCTGGCAACGGAACCAAAAATGTGAGCCGGCCTGTCTCTCACTCTGGATGAACCTCTGATTGCTATGATGGTAGCGCACCATGGACTAAGAAGGCAAGGAACCCCAACTCCATCATACTCCTCCAAGGCTAACACTCCAAGACTCAAGATATTGCTCACTAGAGAACTCAATGAGAGAGAGATAGTTGCAAATGAAAGGATGATCAGTACCTCCTCACCCCTTGTTTATATACTTGTGAAATAGTTACGTACCAAAGTTACTAATTACCATAGTAACTCAAGTTACTAAACTAAAAGTCAAGTAAAGTAAAAAATTAGAAAGGAATATCCATTCACATGGGCATATTCCTCTAAGCATGTGGTCTTATCTTGACCCAACCACTAAGTCAAGGATTCCTTCACATGGGCTATCCTTGGACTAAAGAAGAATCCAAAACAAAAAGGCTTGCGGGCCCAAGAGTTCTCAACTCTTTCCTCAAAGCCAAACACCTAGGAATAATACCAAGTCAACACACTAAAATCCAAAATAGTGATGCTCATCTTTTCTACTTCCTCTAAAGTAAGGCCCCCTCTACTTTAGCTATGACTAACTTTAGCTAACCATGATTAATATAGAACCATCCTTTATCTCTATATAAATAATATCTCTTAAGTACTTGTAGTACCAAGCTAAATATCACAATACCACACACATGCACAAATGGGTGTTACATTCCCGCCAATAGAACCAAAATTGTGAGCCAATCTATCTCTCACTAAGGATGAACCTTTGATGGCTATTATGGTAGCACACCATAGACTAAGAAGGCAAAGAACCCTAACTCCATCATACTCTTCCAAGGCTAATACTCCAAGACTCAAGACATTGCTCACTAGAGAACTCAATGAGAAAAAGATAGTTGCAAATGAAAGGATAATGAGTACATACTCACCCCTTGTTAATATACTTGTGAAATAGTTACGCACTAAGTTACAATTCACCATAATAACTCAAGTTATTAGGCTAAAAGTCAAAAAGTACAAAGGAATATCCATCCACATGGGCATATTCCACTAAGCATGTGATCTTATCTTGACCCAACCACTAAGTCAAGGATTCCTTCACATGGGCTATCCTTGGACTATAGAAAATTTAAAAACAAAAAGACTTGTGGGCCCAAGAGTTCTCAACTCTTTCCTCAAAGCCAAATACTTAGGAATAATACAAAGTCAACACACTAGAATCCAAAATAGTGGTGCTCATCTTTTACACTTCCTCTAAAGTAAAGGTCCCCACTATCTTAACTATGACTAACTTTAGCTAATCATGACTAATGTAGAACCATCATTTATCTCTATATAAATAATATCGCTCAAGTATTTGGAATACCAAGCTAAATATCATTATACGACACACATGCATAAATGGATGTTTTAGTCTTGTGTTGCTTAATGAGATGGAGGGTTTTCATTTAGATTTCTAATGGTTGGACCCCCTCCATTCTCTACTTCTTGTTTGTGCACCAGGCTTTTGTGAGGTACCCTAGATTTAGAGCGTTGGTACTCCGGTGTGCTCTTGATGGTGATGCTAGAGTGAAGACCAATCATACTACCTTTTTTTATTTTTGATGAGGCAAGAAGTGATGACCCATAGACCGTGAGAGTGGGTGTTGTGATGGCAAGTTACAAGTTGCACTTTCTCCTACTGTAGTTATCTCAAATAGAGTAACATTAGTGGGTAGTGTTTTGTTTGTATTGGCACTTGGTGGTGTTTCAATTGGTGTTGGTACTTGGTGGTGTTAGTTCTTGGTGGGGTACTTATGATTGTTGTTGCGGTTGCAGTTGGCGGTTTATGGTTACTTTGTCATGACGGAGTTCTTTGGGGATTCTAGAGGAGATAGCCCTGTAGTACGCAATGGGTTTACTTGGAGTGACACTTTGTATTAGCTTGTATCTCAAGTTCCAATGAGGGAGGAGATTGACTTTGAGCTGGAGTTTGACATAGGAGTTGATTGAGTTGAGAGTGCACTTGGCGTGTCCGTGCCATTGTTATGGGATATGGATGACAGCTATGGGGCCTCTAAAGGCCCTAGGCATTACTTTGGTACAATGGGTACCATTGAGTGGGATGACTTCATCCAGGAGTTTGATAGTTGGTGTGATCTGTAGCAAATGCGGAACCTTACTTTGTTCATACCTTTCATGGCTTAGAAGGGATTATTTCAGCACTTGGAGGATCCGCCAATGGACAAGTACCATGAGTTCAAGAGAGCTTACTTGGAGGAGATTGAGTTATGGAGATAGTATTGGTCTCCAAACTATGTCTCCATCACTTCAAGCTTGGTTGCTAGGGGTAGATTGGCTATACCATGAGTTCTAGCTCAAGTAGCGTTGGTAGAGCTAGTGGAGGTGCCCTTGTTGGAGATAGTGCTACTACGAGTGGAGGTACCACTATAAGAGGTGATATAGTATTGGGATTTAACTCCATGGTGGAGTTCTTCCAATGTTTGAGGTACAATTACCAGAAAGTGTGGACTGATAAGCTAAGGAGCTTGTAGGAGTTCCAATGGAAGGTTGGAGAGAGCTTATATGAGGGATACACTTGCATGAGAAGGCTGATCAATTTCACTTAGGGAGTTATTGAGGCCAAGCAATACAATTTTGGTATGGGATACTGGATAGGGAGTTGCAATGTAGAGTTCGTGATACTGCATTGTTATAGGCTACTTTGCCTACTTTGGTGGTGGTCTTTGGTTTTGCTGGGCATATTGAGCTCAACATGGTGGAGGAGAGAGTGGTGACATCTGGATTTGGTAGGAAGACCTTATCCATAACTATGACTTCTTCTAGAGTGCAGCAGGGTGCACCATGTCCAATTGGTTTTTGAGGACAGGGTGGACAGCCTAGATCCTATAGAGCGAGTGGAAGGCCTAGTAGAGGTAGACCCTTACCTTCATTTTTAGGTCAGTAGTAGCCAATGAGTGGTGGCATTGCTTGTTAGACTTGTGATGGACCTCACCATAGAAGAGAGTGCACTTAGGGTAACAAACGTGATACTCTTAGTGGATCACAACCAACACAGAGATAGTGTGAGCATGATCACATATATGGTTACTCTAGTGACCGATGCTTTGACCTACACCTAGAGTTACAAAGTGGTAGGGTTGTTATGGTAGGTAGTAGGGGAGCTCTAGTTCATGGAGGACGAGGTGGTGGTAGAGGATCTACACCTAGTAGAGGTGCAGTACCTGCACTTACTTCTAAGACAACTATGGCTACTCGGATTGAGCAGTTGGAGTAGAGATTGGCTAATATGGCCATTGCTCAGAGGAGATCAGATTTGGGTGTTGAGGCTTCCACCTCATATGTTGGTGATAGAGATGCCTTGGATTTCATGTGTAGAGTAGCACAAGTGGATGCATATGCCACAATGACCAGGAGTGCAATATGTGCTCTAGAGCATAGAGGAGCATCAGTGGAGTTGGACCTACAAAGAAGAGAGGTTGGGAGATAAGTCAAACTTCCTCAATCTTTCATGCTCTTTGAGGCCTTATAGACGTCATCCATGGCTCCTAGATGTCCTAGTGGAGGTTTGGTAGGTAATGATGGGTGCATGATGGACTACCTACTAGTCAGCCACCTACTACTACATAGACTCAATCTAGCACAATGTTAGGAGTGGCTCAGCTGATTATGCCTTATCCTTTATTTTCAGCCAATGACATGTGTACATTGGGAGTTGACCCAACCCCAATGTTCCAATTGGCTGCCATGCTTTGTGAGAGTAGGGATGATGTGGTTCTTTCTTCTAGAGCAAAGGTGGTTGATAGTGGAGCTGACTTGGTTGAGGAGCATGGGATCCGCTCAGCGACCAGTGGTTTATGGCAGGTAGCAATGGCTAGATTGGAAGAGTTGCCAGCTAGACCGGCCTTTGAGAGAACACGGTTCACACTTGGTGTTGTCTTATTGGATAACCAAAGGGGGATTTTCTGTTTGGTGGAATCTTTAGGGAAGGTCTATACACCTCATAGAGGCTTATTAGACTCTAGTGCGTAACTCCTTATGTTGGGGAAGGCTACAGTTGTCGGTCTAGAGTAACGGAAGACGAATGTGGAGAGGTGTCCATTTCAGATCCAAACATCTCTACAAGGTGGTTTGACATATTACATCACATGTGGAGAGCTAGTTGTTTAGATTCAGCCTAGTTATTTGATTGATAGCTCAATGGTGAGAGCTCAATGTGGTGCCCACATTTTTTTGGTTTTTTTAAAAATAAAGGAGAAGAAGTGTATAGAGAAGTCAGATTGCGCTTGTATGGCCAAAGAAGGCAAAGAAATGAGTCTTCGGGATGAAACCCAAAGTAAAGTGACTTTGGGTCATAAGGCAAAGTACTCGGAAATGCCCTGTCAGCATACAACCCGAAGTAAATTGTCTTCGTATCGGGGGGAGCTCCACCCAAGGCGAAGACAGCTAACAACCTTTCATCGGGGTGAGAAATTGAAGAAGGGGCCGTTTAAAACAGGTGGCCCATACTGCAAAGGTTTATTGACAGTGACAGGTGCATGCTGGAGGTGTGATTTCTTGGTAGAAACTCGAAGCGACGAAAGACGAAGAAGCGCAACTCTATAAAAATCAAACCTGCAACAATGAGATGTCGAGTAATTTTCCTTCGCCGTTGAGAAGTCGTCTTGCAGGTGATTAGGGAAAAGGAAATAGAGTTGGGATCATGTTAGTGCACAAGGGAGAAGTCGCGAGAGTGAAATCAAGAGAGAGTGAGAAGGTAGAAGAGATGGGAGGAGTGAAGAAGAACTCCGAATTTGTAGTGAGAAATCATGCAATTTGGAGGTTAGACATGATAGCAAGGATCAAAGTCTTGAGCCAACTTCGGATCACATTTTTGGCATGGAATTGGAATTTAAGTTTTCCAAGATTCATGACAAAAATCATCGAGAGTAAGTGTCTCGATGGACCCGAGGAAGAAGGGAAGAGAGGAAATCCGGCTCGCTGGACAGAGTCGGATTGGAGACTCGTACTCGGGAAGGAAGCAGGCTTGGAGCAGGGGGCCACGTTCTTGGGGAAGGGAGAGATAGCTCAGGAGACTCAGGAAGTGAGGGATGCTTTCTCTTTGAAGAGAACAAAGAATGGGTATAAGGTTGAGAGTTACAAGGATCCAGTGAAGAGAGGGATCGTGAGTGCTCTCATGGCAATCTTGAAGCCAGAGAGAACAACTTATGTGATGAAACACCAAGCGGTGTTCTTCCATAAGTTGTTTGCAAGAGAGCCTATTAATTGGGCAAGGTGCTTCCATGGGAGGACAAGATAGATGGTGTGGAGTTTGCGGGATAAGTTGCCACCACACTACATTGTGCCGTTTGCAGCACATTTTTACCTCAAGTTGAATTTTCTCAATTTGGCGGAGCAAAGCAGAATTGTGTTTCATTTCCATCCCAACTTAAGAAGAGAAGTTGACGTGGAAGAACAGCAGTACATTCTCCAAATCCAAAGGACTGATGAATACTACATGAAGATAGGTAAGAGCGTGGAGATAGAAGCAAGCACTCCAAAATCGAAGAAGAGAGGTCAGCAAGGTGCAGCCAAAGATATCAAGAAACCTCAAAAGATGCAGAGAAGTAACCCGAGGTGAAGTATGATGGTGATTGAGTTGGAGGATGAGGACTCAGAAGGAGATACCGAGCTCAAAATGGAAGACTTGGAACACAAGGAGGAGCCTGAGCTAACGTTGCAGAGTGGAGATACGAGCAGCGATAGTGATGAAGTGGGAGAGATGATATCGGTGCCAACAGTTGATAAATACAAGGAAGAAGAAGTGCATGCTGAGATGGAGGCCGAAGACAACACACAATTGGAGGACAAAGTAACTATGCCCAAGGAAAGGAAGATTGCAGTACAGCAAGGAGTTCGCTCAAGACGTAAAGCAAAGTGTGAAGCGGGGCCGAGTAAAGTGAAGGAAGAGGTCAGAGAAAGCTCGGGTAGTGAGGCGTCAATTCCGATACGAAGACTGCAAAGGAGAAGGCAAGTATAAGGTGAAGAAGAGGTAAGGAAGGAGATTTCTATGCAGGAAGAAGTAGTTGCAAGAAATGGAGTGGAGTACCTACAGGAAATTGTGTGTCCATTGTTGGTGAAGCTGGCGCACAAGAAGAGGGAGATGCAGTCGACATATCCAGAGGTGAAGACTGTGTTGCATGTGTTAGCGCGACTAGACAAAGAGAACTCGGAGTTGAAGAAGAGTGTAACCCGAGGTGAGGAGGAAAGGGAAGTACTCCGAGTGGAGGCAGTAGAGAGAAGTCAGGTAATTGAAGACCTGAAGAGAGAAGTGACCTATCGAGAGGAGCTTGTGAAGAAGAGTGACATAGCAAGGGAGAGACAAGTAGTTGAATACGAGATCTTGAAGCAGCAATTTGCTAATTCAAGAGTAGAAGTTATCCATGTTATGGCGAGAGTAGCAGCAAAGGATCAAGAGCTTGATAGAGTGATGGAGAGTATGGAAGAGAAGAAGCAACTTTGGCAACGAGAGTTGGCGGCACAGTAAAGAGAAGAAGACCGATTACGAGAATTACTTTGTAATCAGGAGGAGAAGGTAGTACAGAAGGAGAAGGAGAAGGAGACGATGAAAGCCAAATTTGAGGAGGAGTTGGTGATGTATAGAGAGGACTGGCTTGCAGATCAGGAACAAGAAAGGAAGACAAGATTGGAGCCGATAAAGGAGATTGTCCTCCAGATGAATGCAATGTTGAGTACAGAGGTGTAATACCAAGGGTTAGCCATATGATCTAGATGTGAAATTTGGTTCGGTAACATCTAGAATGATGTTATACATGATGGTCAAAATAGATCAGATAGAAGTATCACCAAAAGAGTACTTCTACTAATAGGGCAGAAACCGAAATAGACTTGAGAACCTTAGAACCAATAGCTAGACATATGATTTAAAGGTGAGAATTGGTTTGGTAACATCTAGAAGGATGTTACACATGATGGACTAAACAGATCAGAAAGAGGTATCACCAAAAGGGGACTTCTACTAATAGAGTAGGAACCGAAATATACTTGAAATCTTTGAAGGCAATTTTGGAGGCCTAAACGAATGAATTAGGCCTCGAAAATGTGTAGATTCCCCCCCCCCCAACAGAGGAAAGGCTGGCCTTCCCTCCCCCTTGCTTTGTCTTGTCGAGAGCTTTCCAACGGTACCTTACTCACGTGATTTTGAGATTCCTACAGGAAGATTCCCTAAAAGATTCCCTCCGTCTAAGCTTGTTTGACCAACCAGATAGGACCTAGACCAGACAGGTCACCCATCCAAGTAAGTAATCCAAGGGTGGAGCTTGCTGACATGTCACCTATCTGTGTCCCTAATCCTATGGTGGAGCTTCCTTGGAGGAGATCCTCTTTGTCTATATAATAAAGAGAAGGTGCTCCCTTGGGACATTGAATGTTTGAGTGTGCAATCTGTGTTTTCTCTCTTCTCTTGTCCTCGGAGTATTACAAGAGGCCAGCGTTCAAATTGAAGAGACAAGACTGCACGAGTTGAAATTGTTGGTGCAGGAGACGAGGCGAAGATAGGCGAAAGACACTGATATGAACGCTTTGTTGATCCAGTTAAGAACTCGTGTAGACAAGAAAATATTAGAGGTAGAAGATAACATTTCAACTAGACTAGACTTAGTGAAAATAGAGATAGAAAAGTTTCGGAAAGATGTTGAAGCAAAACCCAAAGTAGATAACATAAGAGTCCAAATGTCTTCGGAGTTACCGATGGAGACATTAGAGAAGAGTGGGTCGAGAGATAAGGAGTTAGATAGATTACCCATTAGTGGAATTTCATATTAGGAAAGAGAATTGTTGGATCTGGTAGAAGAAGAAGAAGATACAAAACCTGAGGTTAGAGTAGTAGGAAGTAAAATTACTTCGGGTTTGGGTTTGAAAGCCGAGGAAGAAGTAGACATTGGATAGGAGTAGTAACAGATTTGAGATTTGAATAGACAGATATGAAGAGGTGCATTGTCATTTTGGATCTGCAGGTTAGAACAGTTGTTGTAGAACGGTATAGTTGTTAGAACTATTGATTTGTTCACTATTTAAGAGTGGCATTTGCAGTCAGATGTTGTTCAGTGCTCATTATTTCTAAGAATAGATAAAGCAAAGTGCTGTGAAGCAGTGCTCATCGCTTGAGCTTGATTCTGAGTATCAGCTTTGTGATTGTGTTTGTGAGTGTTTGGAGAAATTCAAAGTGCAAGTCAGTGTGTTTGTTGGATGTTGGATTCCACAACCTTGATCTTCATTCTTTGTGTTTGATCCTGAGTGAAGTGCAATCAAAGCAATGCCTTGACAAATCTGAGAGGAATTGTAGTGTTGGTAGTATTCTGCATTTGTGAGTGCAATGCAAAGTTGATGTGAAGCAATTTCAATCGAGGAAGTTGTGCCTTCAGTGGAGGGGTGGAACACAATTCTGAGGCGAAGTTGTTTTCCAGTGAAGTGCCGTTTTTGGGAGAGCCTGAATCATCACAATCAAGATTGTTTGGAAAGATTTGATGGAGTTGTGATTAAGGAGTGTGAATTTGTGACAAGACTGCAAGTCAGTGCTTGTTACTCTCGTCTGGGTGTGGTTTCTACCTGAGAGATTAAAGACGCAACCAAGAAGAACTACAATTGTTACTTTGCTTTGTATTTGGACATAACTGACTTGTATCTCTACGGGAACAAACTTTACTTACCCGATTACCGCAAAAGTGATATTTGCCGGGTTGTCACATGATTTTTGGCCTTCCTGCTGGGGATACAAATCTCGAAAGTGGAAGAATACAAAGCCAAATTGGAAACTAGGTATCAATGCAATATGAATGTCTGCATCGAGAGAACACAGGAAGACAACAGGAAGACAGAGCTCAAAGAACAACAGGAAGACAGAGCTCAAAGACGAGCACTTCAGCGTGAAGAAGAAGAACATCTGAACGTCCCATCCCTCGTTGACAAAACTGAACAAGAGGCGTTGGATTTTCAACTCCTTCACGAAGTGCAAGAAGCCTTGCGAGAACTCGATCACAAGAAACACAAAGGCGGTTGGCAAGGCTACTTCGCATCTCTCTCTTCTTCCAAGAAGAAGAAAGAATTGAGTGGGCAAACATATGCATGTGGCCGAGTACACCAACTTCCCCTAGAGTTGTAAAGGAAGTTGTTTCCTTGAAGCACTTTGCTCAAGAAAAGACAGCACAAACACTTACTGAAGACGAGTGTCAACATCTTCTACAAATGATTCCTTGGTTGTCCCAAAGGAAGTTTGAAGAACCAATCGAAGGTGTTGATCCTGAATCTTCCACTTGGGTTGAAGTCGACACCCTCATAGCAAAAATTGTTGAGGAAGACCCCACCTTGAATTTGACGAATTGGAATCCTTGGGCTGACAACACGGTGTCAATACCAGCCAATCTTTCAGTTCCGTCAAGTTCAACACCACCTCAGCCAATCCCAGTGCATCGAACAATGACTTTGCTCCCTGTCACCCGACACGCCTATCAGAAGTACAAGGGGACAGAACAAGACAAAGACCCCGATGAATTCATCAAAGAATTCGAAGTCATCTCCTTTGCTAACAAGGAGCATGACTCGGCAGTTCGATTGAGAATTTTCCCAAGTTTGCTCCGCAAGAAAGCTCGGAGTTGGTACACCCATGTGACCCAAAAGGGGTTCGTACCAGCGGACTGGGCAGACTTGAGAAACAACTTCCTTGAACAATTCCGGGAGGTTGACTACGACACGAGTGTCTTTGCGGCACTCAACGATTTGGACCGAGTCAAAAAGGAGAAGTTGAGAGACTACTCTGAGCGGTTCATGGCACTGGTGAACCGAGTTCCCAAGCAATTGGGGGTGGTGGGTTACTCCGATGCCCAAGCCATTACCTGGTTCCTCGGGGGCCTTTCACCAGAGATACAAATCTTTGCCAAGGAGAGGAATGTAACTTCCCTGGACAAAGTACTCAAACATGTCGCTTGTTATGAAGCGGCCCACTCTCACTCTGCCGGTAACCGGAGAAATCGGGAGAAGAAAGGCAAGAAGCCTAGAAGGAGAGCTTCGCGCAGCACCTCCCCTTCTTTGGACAAATCCTCTACGTCTTTGAGCTCTTCTTCGGAATCCAAAGAAGAATCAAAGCCAAGACAAGTCAGAAGTAGACGTGGAGGCAAGAAACCAGTGACTCCTCCAGCCAAGAGTGTACATAAGGCGGATACCAAGCTAGATGCCCTCATCAAGGAGTTTTTGGATTTCAAGATCCAGATGATTGGGGCAAAGGATCGAAGGAAGGCCCCAGTGTTTGGAAGATCTAATGTATGGTGCACCGCATGTGGCAAATCAGGCCACGCCAACAAAGAATGCAATACTCGTAATGCATTCCCAGTGCAACAAATTGATTGGGTTCCAAGATGGAACCAAGACGAGGATGAAGAGGTTGTGTACCAAAAGCAGGAAGTACAACCTCAAGCAAGCACATTGTATCAAGGTCTGAGGTATGGACCCAGGGAGTATAACCCCAATGCTCCCCCACAAAGACCACCGATGAGCAACCAAAATCGGCATCAGAATGTTGCACCCAAAGCCTGTTATAATTGTGGCTCGATGGGACATTGGTCTCCAAACTGTCCCGAGCCAAGAAGGCAAATTGGGTACGTTCCCTTGTGCGGAAATTGTAAAGGATCGGGGCATACGTGCAACCAATGTCCTCACCCACCAAACCCGAAGCTGCTTGTAAAGTATGTATAGACCCCCGCTGAGCGTGCAGCACTTCAGCCAAAGGGGGATACAAATGTAAATTGCATTACCCTTGAGGAAGAAAGACCTCAAGAAGGGAGTCCGGCCTCAGAAGGAGAATGGCCGGACTTTGAAATTTTGAAGGTTGAGACACGCTCTAGTAAGAAGAAGCGTGATCCCAAAGAACTGAGTACGACCTTGTCGTCTTTGAGAAAGGCAAAAAGACGGCACCCAAAAGCAATTCTTTCTGCTAAGGAGGAAAAGATCCACGCAAAAGCTAAAGCTAAAGCCTTGCAGAAAGAACTAAAGGAAGCACTACTTAGGACTCAGGAACTGAGTTTGGAAGAGGAGACAAAGACGAAGTCTCCAATTTTTCCGGTGGACATCTGATCCAAAGTAAAGGGTCTGATCCAAGCCGAGGTGGGCCAACCCGAGGAACCTCGGGTAAAGGCCATCAGCAAGCCCGTCACCATTTTGAAGCATCTCAAAGTCAAGATGAGACATGGAGAGACTTCGGATCCAAAGCCGAAGGCGAAGATAGTCAAATTGGGAGGAGTTCCCCAATATGATATTGTAGCAAATCTGGCAACCACAAATGCCAACATAACATTCAAGCAATTGTGGAAAGATAACAAGCTGTACAAGAGACACCTGAATTCGGCCCTCAAGAAGGTGAGGTTGATGTCAAAGAAGGACCTGCCTGCTATCTATCGTATTGAGCAAGAAGATTTGGGATCTCCCAAGGTAGACGCAAAGATTGCAGGGTGCATGATCACATCGATTCCCATTGACTCTGGGTCCGGTGTGAATGTCATGACCGAGGATACTGCAAATCGACTCGACTATCATACGTTTGAACCAACACCCCGAGTGTTGAAGTTTGCAGACCAAACCAGGAGACGGCCTTTGGGCATGCTGTCAAACATTACCACGATCATTGGAGGAGTACCCTTCAAGTTGAATTATATTGTGTTGTGACCAGTGACAAAGACTGGTTGCCCTCTATTGATTGGCAGACCCTGATTGTACAGTGCCCAAGTTGTAGTGGATTGGCATCAGTAGAAGTTAAGATTCAAGGACATTTCATCCAAAGATTAGAAGCTGGTGACTGTGAGTTGGACGAAGGTTCCCCATCTGGGGGAAACAAGTTCGTCGGAAGAGGAGGAAAAATCCGAAGACTCATCGTCTTTGTCCTCAGACGAATCCAAAGACAAAGTCCAAGTTAATTACTTGGAATGCTACGAGGTGGATGTTGAAGACGAAGATCCATATGACCTCACCTCGGGTGAACCGGACTTGGAGGAAGGGGGTTTGATGGCAGCTTGCCTCAGATTAAGCCGAGTAAGCCACGTTGAAGGAGTCATCAACTCCGATGACTGTCAAGATGTTTTATTAACTGAAGGAAAAATTTTAAAAATCTTGAAGACAGTTACTTTGGATGAGTTGGCAGGATACACTGCCCTGTTTATAGAATTCTAAGATGTATTCGCCTGGTCTATTGATCAAATGCCGGGTATTCCACAAGAATTTGGAGAACAACGGATTGATCTGGTTGAAGGTGCAGTTCCGGTTTGGCAGTGACAATACCGTCTGAACCCAAAGTACTCGCTTTTGGTAAAAGATGAAATCAACAAGTACTTAGGAGCCAGAATCATCTTCCCTGTCTTAAGTAGTGAATGCGTTTCCCCCATTGTCATTGTTCCAAAGAAGAAAACAGGGAAGATCCAAGTGTGCCAAGACTTCCGGAAGTTGAACGCAGTCACAAGGAAAGATCATCATCCCTTGCCTTTTACCGATGCAATTTTAGATCAGGTAGCTGGGCATCCTTGTTATAGTTTTCTCGATGGATTTTCAGGGTATAATCAGGTATCCATCCGAGAAGAAGACAAGGATAAAACTACATTCACGACCGATTGGGGCACTTTTGCTAATAATCAAATGCCCTTTGGGTTGTGTAATGCTCCCGCTACTTTCCAACAGATGATGAATTCAATCTTCAAAGATTTCCTGCGCAAATTTGTGGAAGTTTTTATTGATGACTTTTGTGTGTTTGGTCGAAGAGATGTACATTTAGATTACCTTCACCAAATGTTTGAAAGGTGTCATTTTGCCGGCTTGTCATTACACCCGGAGAAATGCTTCTTTGCATTGAAGGAGGGAATTCTTCTGGGGCATTGGGTGTCAAGCCGAGGTATTGAAGTTGATGTTGAGAAGATTAAGATAATCGCAGCTTTGGAATCCCCAAAGAACATCCGGGAGCTGAGAGCCTTCTTGGGACATGTCAGATATTACAGACGCTTCGTGTCAAACTATGCAGTACTTGCTGCACCACTTACAAAGCTTCTGAAGAAATCCAAAGACTATCTGTGGGAAGCAAATCAAGAAGAAGCTTTCCAGGTGTTGAAGAAGAAGCTGGTTGAAGCACCAGTTATGAGGGCCCCAAACTGGGACGTCCCTTTTCATGTATATGTGGACACTTTGTCCATGGCCATTGGAGTCATCTTAAGTCAGAAGGACGAGAAGAAGAAGGACTACCCGGTGTATTATGCCAGCCGACAACTTTCAGTTTCTGAAAAGAATTATTCTACGACTGAAAGAGAAGCACTCGGAATGGTGTATGCCTACAAGAAATTTCGTCATTATTTGTTGGGATATGAGTTTGTCTTCTATGTGGACCATAACGCATTGCAACACTTGGTCAAGAAGGCAGATTTATCGGGACGAATTGCAAGATGGATCTTGTTGCTACAAGAGTTCACGTATACTGTACAAGTAAGGAAGGGAGCTTTGCATTCGAATGCAGACTTCCTGTCCAGGTTAGAAACTCAAGACCAGGAGTGGGAAATGGACAATCGGTTCCTTGACAAAGAGTTGTATCACTTATCAGCAATACAAAGTACAAGGTATGCAGCTGAATATAATTATCTGAATACTCTTCATTGTCCTAAGGGGATGGACCCGGAACAGCAGGCAGTCTTTCTCAGGAAAATGGGGCCGTACCAGCTTAAACACAGCATTTTATTTAAGATGGGTGAAGACGAAGTACTTCGGCGATGCTTGGAGTCATACAAAGTAGGAGGCGTGATTGAATCTTTACACTCCGAAGCATCGGGAGGACACTATGCTCTAAAGAATACTATAAAGAAAATTCTTTCGGCATGGTATTGGTGGCCTACAATGTACAAAGACGTGCATGCTCATATCCAAAGTTGTGATGCTTGTCAGAGAACGGGGAAGCCAACGGCTACTTCTCAATGGCCTTTGAGACCAATTTTTCCTTTGGCCCTATTTGAGAAATGGGGGATTGATTTTGTGGGTCCCATTCAACCAATGACCCGAGTCACAAGAAAGAGATACATTTTGGTTTGCATTGACTATGCTACCAAGATGGTCGAAGCTGAAGCAACTCGCAGAGATGATGCTGAAACTGTGGCAGAATTCTTCTTTTGAAACATCATCTCCCGATATGGGTGTCCTCTAGAATTGGTCAGTGACCAAGGAACACATTTTTTGAACTCTATAATGGAGGCGTTAACCAAGTACTTTCAGATTAAACATTGGAAGACGACTCCTTATAACCCAAAAGAAAATGGTTTAACGGAAAAAGCGAACGGGTTACTTTGTAAAATTTTGAATAAGGTGACTATCAATTATGCCTATGACTGGGATACAAAATTACCAGCCGTGTTGTGCGCATATCGAACGACAGAGAAGATTACAACCAAACAAACTCCATACTTCTTGACATATGGCTTGCATCCCATACTGCCAGTTGAATTTGAAGTTCCGACATATCGGGTTCTTTGCAAAGAACGAATGTCTGAAGAAGAAAGTCAGGATCTTCGGATTCATCAACTGATGTGGTTAGAAGAGAAAAGAGACGATGCAATGCAAACCACAAAAGAAGTACAAGCACAGAGGAAAGTTACGCACGATAAGAGAATCAAGCCTGTGACTGTAAGAGAAGGAGATTTGGTTTTGTTATATGACAATCGCCAAATATTTTTTCCAGGCAAGTTGCATTTGAGATGGATGGGTCCCTATCGAGTTGTTCATCTTTACGAAAATGGGTTCCTGCAGCTTGTAGACTTGGAAGGTAATCCTTTTGCCACTCGAGTAAACAGGTGGAGAGTGCGGAAATATTGGACCATAGACTCGGAAGTTTCTAAAACACCCGAGGTCTATGTTTGCGGGGACTCTCACATTTGAGGGAGGGGGTATGTGGTGCCCACATTTTTTTGGTTTTTTCAAAATAAAGGAGAAGAAGTGTATAGAGAAGTTGGATTGCGCATGTATGGCCGAAGAAGGCAAAGAAAAGAGTCTTTGGGATGAAACCTGAAGTAAAGTGACTTCGGGTCATAAGGTGAAGTACTCGGAAATGCCTTGTCAGCATACAACCCGAAGTAAATTGTCTTCCTATTGGGGGGAGCTCCACCCAAGGCAAAGACAGTCTAACAACCTTTCGTCGGGGCGAGAAATTGAAGAAGGGGCCGTTTAAAATAGGCAGCCCATACTCGCGAAGGTTTATTGACAGTGACAAGTGCATGCCGGAGGTGTGATTTCTTGGTAGAAACTCGAAGCAACAAAAGACAAAGAAGCGCAACTCTATAAAAATTGAACCTGCAACGACGAGATGTCGAGTAATTTTCCTTTGTTGTTGAGAAGTCATCTTGCAGGTGATCGGAGAAAAGGAAATAGAGTTGGGATCGTGTTAGTGCGCAAGGGAGAAGTCGCAAGAGTGAAATAGAGAGAGAGTGAAAAGGTAAAAGAGATGGGAGGAGGGAAGAAGAACTCCGAATTTGCAGTGAGAAATCATGCAATTTGGAGGTTAGACGTGATAGCAAGGATCGAAGTCTTGAGCCGACTTCGGATCACATTTCTTGCATGGAACTAGAATGTAAGTTTTCTAGGATTCATGACAAAAAATCATCGAGAGTAAGTGTCTCGATGGACCCGATAAAGAAGGGAAGAGAGCAAATCCGACTTGCTAGACAGAGTTGGATTGGAGACTCGTACTCGGGAAGGAAGCAGGCTCGGAGCAGGGGGCCACGTTCTAAGGGAAGGGAGAGATAGCTCAGGAGACTCAAGAAGTGAGGGACACTTTCTCTTTGAAGAGAACGAAGAATGGGTATAAGGTTGAGAGTTACAAGGATCCAGTGAAGAGAGGGATCGTGAGTGCTCTCATGGCAATCTTGAAGCCAAAGAGAACATCTTATGTGATGAAACACCAAGCAGTGTTCTTCCATAAGTTGTTTGCAGGAGAGCCTATTAATTGGGCAAGGTGCTTCCATGGGAGGACAAGACAGATGGTGTGGAATTTGCGGGATAAGTCGCCACCACACTACATCGTGCTGTTTGCAGCATATTTTTACCTCGGGTTGAATTTGCTCAATTCGGCGGAACTCGGAACTAAAACTCAGAACACGAGGAGGAGCCTGAGCTAACATTGCAGAGTGGAGATACAAGCAGCAATAGTGATGAAGTGGGAGAGATGACATTGGTGCGAGCAGTTGACAAATACGAGGAAGAAGAAGTGCATGATGAGATAGAGGCCGAAGACAACACACAGTTGGAGGACAAAGTAACTGTGCCCGAGGAAAGGAAGATCACAGTACAGCAAGGAGTTCGCTCAAGAAGTAAGGCAAAGTGTGAAGCAAGGCCGAGTAAAGTGAAGGAAGAGGTCAGAGAAAGCTGGGGCAGTGAGGCGTCAATTCCGATACAAAGACTGCAAAGGAGAAGGCAAGTATCGGGTGAAGAAGAGGTAAGGAAGGAGATTTCTATGCAAGAAGAAGTAGTTGCAAGAAATGGAGTGGAGTACCTGCAGGAAATTGTGTGTCCATTGTTGGTGAAGTTGGAGCACAAGAAGAGGGAGATGCAGTCGACATGTCCATAGGTGAAGACTATGTTGTAGGTGTTAGCGCGACTAGATGAAGAGAACTTGGAGTTGAAGAAGAGTGTAACCCAAAATGAGCTATCGAGAGGAGCTTGTGAAGAAGAGTGACATAGCAAGGGAGAGACAAGTAGCTGAATACAAGATCTTGAAGCAGCAATTTGCTGATTCAAGAGTAGAAGTTATCCATGCTATGGCAAGAGTAGCAGCAAAGGATCAAGAGCTCGATAGAGTGATGGAGAATATGGAAGAGAAGAAGCAACTTTGGCAACGAGAGTTGGCGGCACAATAAAGAGAAGAAGACCAATTACAAGAATTACTTTGTAATCAGGAGGAGAAGGTAGTACAAAAGGAGAAGGAGAAGGAGATGATGAAAGCCAAATTTGAGGAGGAGTTGGCAATGTACAGAGAGGACTGGCTTGCAGATTGGGAACGAGAAAGGAAGACAAGATTGGAGCCGATAAAGGAGATTGTCCTCCAAATGAATGCAATGTTGAGTACAGAGGCCAACGTTTGAATTGAAGAGACAAGACTGCACGAGTTGAAATTGTTGGTGCAGGAGACGAGGCGAAGATAGGCAAAAGACACTGATATGAACGCTTTGTTGATCCAGTTAAGAACTCGTGTAGACAAGAAAATATTAGAAGTAGAAGATAACATTTCAATTAGACTAGACTTAGTGAAAATAGAGATAGAAAAGCTTCGGAAAGATGTTGAAGCAAAACCCGAAGTAGATAACATATGAGTCCAAATGTCTTTGGAGTTACCAATGGAGACATTAGAGAAGAGTGGGTCGAGAGATAAGGAGTTAGATAGATTACCCATTAGTGGAATTTCAGATCAGGAAAGAGAATTGCTTGATCTGGTAGAAGAAGTAGAAGATACGAAACCCGAGGTTAGAGTAGTAGGAAGTAAAATTACTTTGGGTTTGGGTTTGAAAGCCGAGGAAGAAGTAGACATTGGATAGGAGTAGTAACAGATTTGAGATTTGAATAGACAGATATGAAGAGGTGCATTGTCATTTTGGATCTGCAAGTTAGAACAGTTGTTGTAGAACGGTATAGTTGTTAGAACTGTCGATTTGTTCACTATTTAAGAGTGGCATTCGTAGTCAGATGTTGTTCAGTGCTCATTATTTCTAAGAATAGATAAAGCAAAGTGCTGTGAAGCAGTGCTCATCGCTTGAGCTTGATTCTGAGTATCAGCTTTGTGATTGTGTTTGTGAGTGTTTGGAGAAATTCGAAGTGCAAGTCAGAGTGTTTGTTGGATGTTGGATTCCACAGCCTTGATCTTCATTCTGTGTGTTTGATCCTGAGTGAAGTGCAATCGAAGCAATGCCTTGACAAATCTGAGAGGAATTGTAGTGTTGGTAGTATTCTGCATTTGTGAGTGCAATGCAAAGTTGATGTGAAGCAATTTTGATTGAGGAAGTTGTGCCTTCAGTGGAGGGGTGGAACACAATTCTGAGGCGAAGTCGTTTTGCAATGAAGTGCCGTTTTCGGGAGAGCCTGAATCATCACAATCAAGATTGTTTGGAAAGATTTGATGGAGTTGTGATTAAGGAGTGTGAATTTGTGACAAGATTGCGAGTCAGTGCTTATTACTCTCTTCTGGGTGTGGTTTCTACCTAAGAGATTAAAGACGCAACCAAGAAGAACTACAATTGTTACTTTGCTTTGTATTTGGACAATTTTGACTCGTATCTCTGCGCAAACAAACTTTACTTACCCGATTACCGCAAAAGTGATATTTGCCGGGTTGTCACACTCAAGCTATTGCAACAATAGTTGAGTCATATGATGTGTTAGTTGGTGGAGCAGTGTTATACTCCATGGGTTTTAGTATTGACTATTGGGAGTAGATAACCTCCTATAGACTAGGTTGGTATTCAGGTGAGGAACAAGTATGTTGCCTACTTATATGCTTCAGCAATGACAATCTTGGCTCACTACAATCCAAGACCATGGTAGCATCAGTTTCAGCTTTCAATGGTGCAGTTACTTGGCTTGGTGATTTATGGGAGGGGAACGTCCATGTAGAGGATACTCCAGTACTAGAGGAGATCACTTGGATTTGGAGTATGAGTGAGATTGTTCCATCCACCTTGAATGTCCTATTGTGGAGTTCAGAGGAAGCATTGTAGTAGCATGTAGATCGATTGGTGCAATAGGCTTGGAGTGGATCCTTTGTACCACCAGGAGACCAATGTGAGGATGAGCCTCTAGAGTGGATTACCTTGACACCTTTGGATACCACACTCATTGCTTGGTAGTATCCAATAGAGAGAGTATATCTATTGGAGTTGTTTGGTGGGATTAGCACTAGACTAGTTGCGGTATTACAGGTGAGTATATGAGTACATAGGTACTTGTATGTGGAGAGAGATAAGACTACTAGGCAATTTTTGCTCCATCATGTGGTACACGTGTCCTATCAATATCTTGAGTTACTATTGATGTCAATAATTAGGGATTAGCAAAAGGCCCTACTAGCAAACATTTCCTTACTAGAGGCACATAATTTAGAGAGACATGGGCCTGTTCATTTGGTGATTTCTAGATGGCCATGTCAAGGACATTCACATGTTGGCCAAGGTTTGGATCTTCAAGATCTTCATTTAGGTGTGTTTTGGGAGATATTACGGATATTATAACTTTTGGAGGTTCATCAATCCATTTCTCCAGCTTACATTTTGGGAAACATCCATTTGATGGGTGATTCTTGCACTAGGGTGGTGGTAAGTACACATTAGGTCCATTCTTGGATGGGACTTGTTGTTTTGTTAGATACAGCCTGAGTGGGATCACGTGCTCATTGTCTTCATCTTTGGTGGACAAACCTCTTACCCAAAGAGGTTCTATAGTGTGCATATGATGGGATCAAGAGTGGAGGGAGTTTTTCACACAAAGGTTGGAACCTCTAGTGGTTGGGGGCATGCCATTACTTCTCCCAAGGGCCTAGTGTAGCAGCCAGTCAATCCATCTTCTACTCCTATGATAGTTACAGAGGATCCATGGGAGCTAGATCTTGGACCCAAGCTTACAAGAGAGGAAAGATGGTAAGTTAAGAGGTTCTTGAGGAGCTACAAGAGTTGTTTTTCCTTTAGTATGAAGGGTTTGGGTGCTCTAAAAGGACCTGGTATTTGGATTGAGCTGACTAGCAATACACTAGTTTTTTGACGTCCTTATCAATATAGTAATATGGAGAGGACATTGACTCAAAGCCGGAGTAGTGACCTTTCTGAGGCTGGTTTGGTGGAGATTTTACATGGAGAGTATGCATCAACAACAGTGATGCAAGCCAAGAAAGATATGCATGGCAATTACACATATAGACGAATGTGTGGAGATTACATTCCTATCAACTAATAGACTAGGGCTGATTGGTATACCATGCCTACATTAGAGGAGATCTTTGATGCAATTGGGCATGCAAAGGTCTTGAGTACTTTGGATCTTCAAGCAAGATATCATCAATTGTCAATTGATACTATCATGGAGGATAAGTCCAAGATAACATTTTAGGCTATTGATCCTCATAGTAAGGATGTGTTATATTAGTGGAAGTTATTACCACTTGGCTTAAAGAACACTCCTATTGAGTTCCACAGGCTCATGGACAAGATCCTATATGACAACCTAGCAAATATCACTTTTGCGGTAATCAGGTAAGTAAAGTTTGTTCCCATAGAGATACAAGGCAAAATTGGTCAAATACAAAGCAAAGTAACACTATAGTTCTTTTTGATTATGTCTTTAATCTCTTAGGTAGTAACTACACCCAAAAGAGAGTAACAAGCATTGACTCACAATCTTGTCACAACAATTTGTCACCCATAATCACAACTCTATCAAATTCTGTCCAAACAAATCTTGATTGTGATGATTCATATTTCTCCAAAGATGGCTACTTTGTTGCAAAACAACTTTGCCTCAGAATTATGTTCCACCCCTCCACTAAACGCAAAACTTCCTCAATTGAAATTGCTTTGCATCAACCCAACATTGCACTCACAAATGCAGAATACTACTAACACTATAATTCCTATCAGATCTGTCAAGGCATTGCTCCAATTGCACTCCACTCAAGATCAAACACACAGAACAAAGATCAAGGTTGTGAAATCCAACATCCATCAAGCACACTAACTTGCACTTCAAAATTCTTTACGCACTCACAAATACACACACATAGTTGATACTCAAAATTAAGCTCAAGTGATGAGTGTGGTACCCACATTTTTTGTTTTTTTTTGAAGTAGAGAAGAAGAAGTGTATAGGGAAGTCATATTGCACCTGTATGGCCAAAGAAGGCAAAGAAAAGAGTCTTTGGGATGAAACCCAAGGTAACGTGACTTTGGGTCATAAGGCAAAGTACTCGGAATTGCCCTGTCAGCATACAACCCAAAGTAAGAAGTCTTCATGTCAGGGTGCTCAACCCAAGGCAAGGACAGTGTAACAACTTTCCTTTGGGGCAAGAAATTCAAGAAGAGACCGTTCAAAAACCGGCGGTCATACGCGTGAAGGAAACTTGACGTTGACAGGAGCATGCAAGAGGTGTGATTTCTTGGTAGAAACTCAAATTGAAGAGAGATGAAGAAGGCGCGACTCTATGAAAATCAGGCTAAAGACAAAGCAATGACAAGTAATTTTCCTTTGTCGTTGAGGAGTCGTTCTACAGGAGATCATGGGAAGGGAAGTAGAGTCGAAGACACGTTGGTGTGTAGAGGAGAATTCAAGAGAGCTAATCCAAGAGACAATGAGGAAGAAAGAAAGAAAGATAGGATGAGGGAAGAAGAACTCCAAATTTGCAGTGAGAAATCATGCGATTTGGAGGTTAGATGTGATCGCAAGAATTGAAGTCTTGAGCCGACTTCGGATCACATTCTTGGCGTGGAACTAGAATGTGAGCTTTCCAAGATTCATGATTGAGATAATTGAGAGTAGATGTCTCGATGGCCCCGAGTAAGAAGGGAAGAGAGGAAATTTGGCTCGCTGGATAGAGTCGGATTGGAGATTAGTACTCGGGAGAGAAGGAGGCACGGAGCAAGGTACCACGTTCTTGGGGAAGGGAGAGGTAGCAGAAGAAACCCAAGAAGTGAGAGATGCATTTTTTGTTGAAGCATTTTTTGTTCTCTACTTTGTACCCATGAAGAATGGGTACAAAGTAGAGAGTTACAAGGATCTTATCAAGCAAGGGATCGTGAGTGGCAATCTTGAAGATCATGGCAATCTTGAAGCCAGAAAGAACAACTTATGTGATGAAGCACCAAGCGGTGTTCTTCTATAAGATGTTTGCAGGAGAGCCGATTAATTGGGCAAAGTGTTTTTATGGGCAAACAAGACAGATGGTGTGGAATTTGTGAGATAAATTGCCTCCGCATTACATTGTGCTATTTGCAGCACATTTCTATCTAGGGCTGAATTTGCTCAATGTGGCGTAGTGCAACAGAATGGTGTCGCATTTCCATCCTGACGTAAGAAAGGAGGTCGACATGGAGGAATAGCAGTACATTCTTCAAATCAGGAGCAGCGATGAGTAATACGCGCAAACGGGGAAGAGTGTGCAGGTGGATGTGAGTACTCCGAAGTCAAAGAAGAGGAGTTGACAGGGAGAAGGAGAAGATGTTGAAAGAACAAGACCTCAAAAGACTAGAAGGGTAAACCTGAGGAAAGGTATGGTAGTAATCATGTCGTCAGAGGAAGAATTGGAGGGCAAAGCCGAGTGCAAGTCCAAAGACTCGGAACGAGAAGAAGAACCCAAGCTCACACTACAGAGTGGAGACACGAGTAGTGATAGCAATGATGGAGGAGAGATGACATCGGTACCCACAAAAGAAGAAGAAGCCAGGATGGAGACATAGGAGGAAGGTAACGTGAAGTTAGAAGATGAAATGCTAGAGCAGGAGGAAAGAAAAGTTACCATTCAAAAAGGAGTTTGTTCCAAGCAAAAGGCGAAGTGTGAAGTGGGTCCAAGCAAGGTAAGAGAAGAGGAGAATGTAAGTTTGGGAAGTGAAGCATCTATTCCGATACGACGAGTGCAGCAAAGAAGATGAGTATCAAGAGAAGAAGAGGTGAAGAAGGAGATAACTCCGCAAGTCAAAGTAGCCACGAGTGAAGGAGTGGAGTACTTGTGGGAGGTTATGTGTCCTTCATTGGTGAAGTTGGAACACCGGAAGAAGGAAATGCAGCCAAAGTGTCCAAAGGTGAAGACTGTGTTGCAACTATTAGCCCAATTGGAAGAAGAAAACTTGGAATTGAAGAAGAGTATAATCTGAGGTGAGGAGGAAAGGGAAGTACTACAAGTAGATGGAGTAGTATAGAATCAAGTAATTGAGAACTTGAGGAGAGAAGCAAGGAATTGAGAGGAACTCATAAAGCAAAGTGACATAGCAAGGGAAAGACAAGTAGCTGAGAATGAAATCTTGAAGTAGCAATTTGCTGATTCAAGATTAGAGATTATCCATGCTATGGCAAGAGTAGCTGAGAAGGAACAAGAGCTCAATAGGGTGATAGAGAGTGTAGAAGAGAAGAAGTAGCTGTGGCAATGAGAGTTGATAGTGCAATATAGAGAAGAAGAAAGGTTGAGAGAATAACTTTGCAATTAGGAAGAGAACATTGTACATTAGGAGAAGAAGAAGGAGAAGGAGGTTGTGAAAGCCGAGTTTGAAGCAAAATTGGCAATGTAACGAGAAGATTGGCTTGTAGATTGGGAAAGGAAGAGGAAAATGAGATTGGAGCCATTGAAAGAGATCGTAATCAGGATGATGCAATGTTGAGTACAGAGGCCAATGTGCGTATTGAAGAGAGGAGGCTGCATAAGTTGAAGTTGTTTTTGTAGGAGATGAGGAGGAGACATGCAAAGGACATAGACTTGAATGCTTTGTTGATCAGTCTCAGAACTCGTGTAGATAGGAAGATATTGGAAGTAGAAGACAATATCACAATTAGATTAGACTTAGTGAAATTAGAGATAGATAAACTTTGGAAAGATGTTAGAGCAAAACCCAAAGTAGATAAAGTAGGAATGCAGATGTTTTTGGAGTTACCATTGGAGACATTGGAGAAGAGTGGGTAGGGAGATAAGGAGTTAGATAGATTACCCACTAGTGAAATTTTAGATCAAGAAAGAGAATTGTTAGATTTGGTAGAGGATGTAGGAGTTATGAAACCCAAGGACAGAGTAGTAGGAAGTAAAGTTACTTTGGGTTTGAAAGCTGAGGAAGAAGTAGACATTGGATCGGATTAGTAACAGATTTGAGATGTGAAAAGGCAGATATGAAGAGGTGCATTGTCATTTTGGATTTGCAGGTTTGTAGAGTTGTAAGGAAGAGGTACATTAGGAAGATAATTATCAATTGCTTCACTATTTAAGAGTGGCATTCGCAAGGAATTGTTGTTCAGTGCTCCTTATTTTTGAGAATAGATAAAACGAAGTGCTATGAAGCAATACTCATTGCTTGAGCTTGATTCCTAGTATCAACTTTGTGTTTGTGGTTGTGAGTGTGTGGAGAAATTTGAAGTGCAAATCAAGGTGCTTGTTGGATGTTGGATTCCGCAACCTTGGTCTTCATTCTGTGTGTTTGATCTTGAGTGAAGTGCAATTGAAGCAATGCCTTGACAGATCTGAGAGGAATTGTAGTGTTGGTAGTATTCTACATTTGTGAGTGCAGTGCAAAGGTGATGTGAAGCAATTTTGATCGAGGAAGTTGTGCCTTTAGTGGAGGGGTGGAACACAATTCTGAGGCAAAGTTGTTTTGCAATGAAGTGCCATTTTCAAGAGACCCTGAATCATCACAATCAAGATTGTTTGGAAAGAGTTGAAGGTGTTGTGATTAAGAAACGTGTATTCGTGACAAGACTGTGAATCAGTGCTTGTTACTCTCTTCTAGGTGTGGTTTCTACCTGAGAGACTAAAGAAGAACTCAAGAAGAACTACATTGTTATTTTTTGCTTTGTATTTGGACATTTCTGACTTGTATCTCTACGGGAATGAACTTTACTTACCTGATTACCGCAAAGTGATATTTTCCGGGTTGTCACAATGAGCATTGAAATCAGCACTTCACTTAATCTATCTTCAAAAATTACAAATACTAAACAACATTGAATTGTGAATGTCTCCTTTAAATAGGCAGATCACTTCAATAGTTACTAATAACTATACCATTTTACAACAACTTTTCTAACCTATAGATCCAAAATGACAATGCACCTCTTCATATTTACCACTTCAAATCTCCAATCTATTACTAATCCAATCCAATGTCAACCTTGATTTTGGCCTCCAAACCCAAGGTTCCTTCAAGTATTTCTCCTTCTTCAGGTCTACTCAATTTCACTCTTAACTCTTCTATTTCTACAAATTCTTCACTACAAATTACAATTACATTCCTATATGTTATATTGTTAGTAGTATCTTCTAACCCCTTCCTCTATATTGTCTCAAGTAACTCACTCGATGACACTTCCTTATAAATTGCTGAAGTAGGAGTTCAAGTGTCTGATCAGACACTTCCTTATAAATTCCTACTTTGGGTTTGTTGAACCTCTACCTCTCCTTTGTTGCCACTGCTTGACTCTTCACTTTGCAATGTGAATTATTCTTCTCCTCCCAAAGCTTCTCCCTTTGACTCAATTTCTCCTTTTGAATCCTCCTCTTCTTCCAGAGTCAATTCCTTTGCTTTCACCAACACTGCCATTGGGTTAGGCTTCTGCCTCTTTCGCGGCTACACTACCACAAGGTGACTTTCAGGTTAGTCCTCTTTCTTGCCTTGAGGATATCAACTGCTACAATTCTCTCCTTTCCACTCTTTTTGTAGAACTCATCTCCTTCTTGCACCCACTCCATGTAATATCATTCATCCGCATCCACCTCCACCTGCAGATCCGGATAAAAGTGCAATTACATCCTGTTTCTCTCCTCCAAAGTCAGCAAGTTCAATCTAAAGTAGAAATGAGCCGCAAAAGGCACAAAATAATGTGGTTGCATGTCCATCCTCCCACCCGTAATCATCTTCTCTACTCATTGATGCAAACACTTTCCCCAATCCATTGCTTCTCTTAGCACTACTATGGAGGAGCATGAGAGACATTTGTTGGAGGTGTTTGAGAGGTTGAGATTCTCATGGGCTCAAATTACATCTTGGGAAGTGTAGGTTCTTCCATGAGTAGATTGAGTATCTGGGTCACACTATCTACTTTGGAGGACTTCGGGTTTACATGACTTGGGGTCTAAAGACTTTGCGTCAAGATGAAGATGACTAAATCAGAGGTAGCCAGACCTCGGAGTGCAGTGAAGGTGACTTTGGGAGTTTTGCGGGAGGGATCAGAGGAAGTTAGAGTAGAGAAAGAAGATAGTTAGAATACCTATGACTTCAATTTCAGTTCTTATTGAAGATGGAACATGAATTGAAGGAGAAGTAGCAGTAGTGAATAAACCCAAAGTGCAGGATCTGACAGTTAATGTCTTTGGGTTAGTAACATGAGTGATTAGGGGAAAGTGGGTTACAAATTGAAGGTGTAGATAGTGTACCCATGCTTTCAATTACAATTCTTGATGAGTATATAATAGAATTAGCAAAAGAATTGATAATAATTAGACCCGAGGTAAGAGATATAGGAGTGCACGTGTCTTTGGATTTGACATTTGACACTTTAGAGAAGAGTGGATCGGGAGATAGAGATTTAGAAGGCTTAACTATGATAGGAATTTCATATCAGGAAGGAGAAATGTTAGAATTAGTGAAGGAAGTAGGAGATGTGAAACCCAAGGTTAGAGTAGTAGGAAGTAAAATTACTTCGGGTTTGGGTTTGAAAGCTGAGGACAAAGTAGACATCGGATCGGATTAGTAACCGATTTGATATTTGAATAGACAGATATGAAAGGTTGCATTGTCAGTTTGGATCTGCAAGTTAGAAGAGTTGTTGTAGAACGATATAGTTGTTAGAACTCTCGATTGATTCACTACTTAAGAGTGGCATTTGCAGTATCATGTTGTTCAGTGTTCATTATTTTCTGAGAATAGATAAAGCAAAGTGCTGTGAAGCAATGCTCGTCGCTTGAGCTTGATTCCGAGTATCAACTTTGTGTTTATATTTGTGAATGTGTGGAGAAATTTGAAGTGCAAGTTAGAGTGTTTGTTGGATGTTGGATTCCACAACCTTGATCTTCATTTTGTGTGTTTGATCCTGAGTGAAGTGCAATCAAAGCAATGCCTTGACAGATCAGAGAGGAATTGTAGTGTTGGTAGTATTTTGCATTTGTGAGTACAATGCAAAGCTGATGTGAAGCAATTTTCGATCGAGGAAGTTGTGCCTTCAGTGGAAGGGTGGAACACAATTCTGAGGCAAAGTCATTTTGCAGTGAAGTGTCGTTTTCGAGAGAGCCTGAATCATCACAATCAAGATTGTTTGGAAAGATTTGATGGAGTTGTGATTAAGGAGTGTGAATTTGTGATGAGACTGCGAGTCAGTGCTTGTTACTCTCTTCTGGGTGTAGTTTCTACTTGAGAGATTAAAGACACAACCAAGAAGAACTAAATTGTTAGTGTTTGACTTTGTATTTGGACATTTCTGACTTGTATCTCTGCGGGAATGAACTTTACTTACCTGATTACCGCAAAAGTGATATTTGCCGGGTTGTCACAGCAAGAGAGAGTTTTGTAAAGCTCAAGGAGAGGTTGACATTTGCTCATATTTTGAGAAGACCGATCAGAGGATGATCATTTCAGGTTCACACTGACTGGAGTATATTGGGGCTTGAAGCAACTCTTACCCAATATGATGATGACGGGAAGGAGTTTGTGGTGGCCTATGCTAGTTGATCCAATAATTCAACGGAGGCATAGTGTAGTTCATATGAGAGAGAGTGCTTAGCAGCAGTTTAGGAAATAGCACATTTCAGATGTTATCTATTTGGTAACCCCTTCACACCCATCATTGATCATCAGCCACAACTTCTTATAGGCTGCTATCCACAGATTTATGTCTTTTATGAGCCGAAATAGGCCTTTTGTCTTGAACTGCTCTTTTTTACAGTGTTTCCAAAGGTCACAAAGACGCTCGGTCCAAGCTGAACCTTCTCTTCCACCATTGAAGTGCTTGTTGGAGTTTGACAAGCTTTTGAGGAAGCTTGCATGATGGGCTTTGATTTATAGGAGTATGATTTCACGATTGGTCATAGACTTGGAGTGGTGAACCATGATGCAGATGGGTTGAGTAGAAACCCATGTCCCAACCAGCAAGATCAGACCAGAGCATGTTGGCATGGTGACTTAGATGAGAAGATGGTGCCAAGTTGGCATGCATGTATCTTTTTGTGTATATTTTTTGAGGCTTTGGTGGTATCTCTCAATGCATACAAGAGGAGTTATTGAGGTCAAAGATCCAAAGAGTAGAGATAGTGGTACAATTCAGCAAGACATTCATGATGATGTCTTAGTAATGGACTATCTTCACATTGGTGTTATGGGTGGCACAATTGGGCCCAAGGAGAGAGACCATGTTTGCTTGTGAGCCAAGTGATTCAGATTGGAGGGTAGACACCTTTTGCATGTATGGGAGGATGGTAAAGTGAGAGTATTACCACTTCTATCTCAAAGACCATAGTTGGTCCATCATGCTCATGAGAAGCTAGGACATTTTGGAGTAAAGTGTACATATAGCTTACTCCAAAGTCATTATTGGTGGCACGGTATGCAGATCCATGTATAGCAATTTGTTGCCAGATATGTGGTTTGTCACCAAGTTAGAGCATCATTTAATGCTCCTATGCCACCAATACACCCATTACCTATCATGGGATTGGGTTACTGCTATAGTTTGGACTTTGTTGGACCTTTACCGTTGACGATGAGACATCATCGGTACCATTTGGTGATGGAAGAGCACTTCTCCAAGTGGATTGAGTTGGTGGCACTTCTTGACAAGTCTTGTGAGTCAGGGTGTCTCTCACTCAGGATGAACCTCTGATGGCTATTATGGTAGTGCACCATAGACTAAGAAGGCAAAGAACCCCAACTCCATTGTACTCCTCCAAGGCTAACACTCCAATACTCAAGACATTGCTCACTAGAGAACTCAATGAGAAAAAGATAGTTGCAAATGAAAGGATTATGAGTACCTCCTCACCCCTATATACTTGTGAAATAGTTATGCACCAAATTTACTAATTATCGTAGTAACTCAAGTTACAAGGCTAAAAGTCAAGTAAAGTCAAAAAGTAGAAAGGAATATCCATTCACATGGGCATATTTCACTAGCATGTGATCTTATCTTGACGCAACTACTAAGTCAAGGATTCCTTCACATGGGCTATCCTTGGACTATAAAAAAATCCAAAACAAAAAGGCTTGCAAGCCCAAGAGTTCTCAATTCTTTCCTCAAAGCCAAACACCTAGGAATAATACCAAGTCAACACACTAAAATCCAAAATAGTGGTGCTCATCTTTTCCACTTCCTCTAAAGTAAGGTCCCCTCTAACTTAGCTATGACTAACTTTAGCTAATCATAACTAATGTAGAACTATCCTTTATCTCTATATAAATTATCTCTCAAGTATTTGTAATACCAAGCTAAATATCATAATACCAAACATAAGCACAAATGGATGTTACATTTACCCCCGGACTAAGTTTTCACTTTGTCCTCAAAGTAAAGGTCTCTCTACCTTCTATGATACATCTTCAACTTATCATGGTTAATCCTATCAAAGTGTCTTCCTCCCAACTCCTTGAGATCATAGGTATAATTGCCCCACACCTTCTCCATTATGAAAGGTCCAAAGTACTTAGGCAAAAACTTCTTTTGCACTCTCTTGAATTGAATAGAATCAAACAACATTACCCAATCACCTTCTTTGAAAGGCTCTACCTTCTTCTTTCCTTGCTTCTTGCCATACTTCTCCTCTTGTTTCCTTTGGGCTTGCTCCATTCAAACGATAGCACCTACTCTTTCCTCTTCCAACTCCATGAGTTGTTCCTTCCATGACTTCTATGCATCACCTCCTTGTGCTTTCTTCAATCTCCTATGAATTCTTTGGAAGGTAGGAAGATCAAAGTGAATAGGTAGGGTAGACTCAATACCATATACCAATTGAAATGGAGAATATCCGGTGGAAGTCTTCATGGTTGTCCTATACTCCCACAAAACTGCATGAATCCTCTTGTCCCAATGATGTTTAGTCCCCTCCATTTCTGCATCTTTAGCCAACATCATGCACAAGGTCTGATTGGTTCTCTTTGCCAAGCCATTGGAATTTGGCTTATAGGATATAGTTACTCTATGTATGATAGAGAAATGGCATAGCATGGATGTAGAAATGCTTCATGTAAACTCTCTTCCTCTATCAGAAACCAACTCCAAAGGGCATCCAAACCTAGTGATAATGCATTCATAAAGAAATCTACCAACTTCATCTCCATTCTTGTCCCTCAATGGTCTAGCCTCAACCCACTTGGTAAGGTAATCATTAACTACCACAATGTATCAATTGTTCCTTGGGGTTCTATTAAGAGGACCTACAAAATCAATTCTGCACTTCTCAAAAGGTCCTAGCAATGGAATTGATCTAAGTGGTGGAGTGGATGTAGACTTTCTAGCAAAAGCTTGACAAACATGACAAGCTTTGCAATAATCAAGACAATCCTTGAAAATCCCTCTCCAATGGTAACTTGCATCTAGAATCTTGAAAGCAGTCACCTTTCTTGCAAAGTATCTTCCACATACTAAACCTTCATGAAACTCCTTTATGAGTAGGATAGACTCTTCCTTACTTACTGATATTTGAAGTAGACCATCTGCTCCTTGGTGACAAAGAATATCCTCCACCATTGTGTAAGGTCTAGATCTTGCTGCAAGGGCCTTCCTCTCCCTAGCATGCATTCCTTTTGGATAGTTAACTCTTGTCAAAAAATCCACAATCTCCTTGTACTCCATTGGAACCTCTTGAGTGATTGAGATTATCATGAGCTCCTCATCTGGGAAGGAATCATCCATTGGCTCATCTCCATCATGATCATAGGCTCTAGATAACAAATCAGCATTTGCATGTTTCTTTCTTGGCCTATCCTCAATGGTATAGTCATACTCAAAAAAGAGTATCATCCACCTTGCTAGTCTCTCTTCAACATTAGGCTTGTTGAAGATGTACTTCAAAGCCTTATGATCTGTGATAATGGTGGTTTTCCCTCCAATCAAGTAGTGTCTAAACTTCATGAGACCAAAGATCATTACCAACACTTCTCTCTCTATGATAGAGTAGTTCTTCTATGTTGAAACCATCTGCCTACTAGCATAAGCTATTGGATGATCATGCCCATCCTGGTCTAATTGACTAAGAGTGCATCCTATGGCTACATTAGAAGCATCAGTGTAGAGGATGAAAGGCTTACTCCAATCAAGTTTAGCAAGAATTGGAGCTACAACAAGGGATTTCTTGAGCTCCTCAAAAGCTTTGAGAGCCTCCTTGTCTTCTAAAATCATCATGTAATCTACACCCTTCTTCATGTAGATGGTCAATGCATAAGCCTTGTTGGAAAATATGAAGATGAACCTCCTATAGTACCTAACCATCCCCAAGAATTGGCGTAACTTTGTCAAGCTTGAAGGGAATGGAAGGTTTGAGATTTTCCTCACCTTCTTAGGATCAACTACTATTCCATCTTTAGAAATGATGTGCCCCAAAAGAAGACCTTCTTCACATCCAAAAATGCACTTCTTTGGGTTGAGTGATGCATTTGCCTCATCCAAGCATTGCAAGACCTTGATTAGATGCTCAAAGTGTTCCTCCTTGCTCCCATAAACACAAAAGTCATCAATGAAGTCTCTCACAAATTTCCAAATGAAAGGTTCAAATATCTTGTTCATGAACCAATGGAATGTGGTTGGAGCATTGCAAAGCCCAAAAAGCATGACTTTGAAAGCGTAAGTTCCCCAAGGTCTGGTGAATGTGGTGAGTTATTGATGCTCTGGTGCAATCTTGATTTGGTTATATCCACTATAACCATCTCCAAAATTGTACCTCTCATGACCTGAAACCTCTTCCAAGATCTCATCAATGAATGGCAATGGGTAGTAGTCCTTCTTGGTAACAGCCTTGAGCTTCATGTAATCCACACATACCCAAAGCTTGCAATTCTTTTTCTTCACAATGACAATGAGACACTCATTCTGAATTCTCTACCTCAACGATAAATCCGGCCTCCTTGAGCTTATCAATCTCCTCCTTCACAACCAAAGATATTGTTGGGCTAATGTGACATTGCTTTTGGTGAATTGGTCTTGCATGTGACTCCACCTCTATCTTGTGCTCCTCCAAGGTGACTTCCTTCAAATCTTTGTAATTGAAAGCAACACATGGATGAACTTGTGGAAAATCTCCTCAAATCTCACCTTCTCCTCCTTGGTAACATTTGGGCCATACTTGAGGGTAGCTAACCTTCTTTCTACCTCCTCAAGTGTCAATGGTGATTTATTTGGGTCCTTCAAAACTTCTGGCTTAAGTGCAAAATCCATAGCATACAAGGGGATACACATCTGAATCCAATTCAGATTCATCCTCCTCCATGGAAGTCTCCTCTTCCATGCTTGTGTCCACACCTGAAGCTCCTTCTTCAGAATCTAATTCCCAATAATCAGAAGATGGTGTATCTGAATATGAATTGTTATTAGTGTTAGTCACAAGAACTATGACTCTTTGGTTTGATGGCCCAATCCTCAAGTACCCTTTGTTCCATTGATCAGTTGTGCGTGTTGCTCTCAACCATGGCTTCCCAAGAAGTAAGTCATAGTTTGAATCCTTCAAGACTTGGAAAGTCATGAGATTTTGAACTCCTATAATTGAAACTACCACCTTCTCCATCACTCCTACTGGTCAAACTTGTTGTTTGCCATGCTCACCACAAATGTTGAAGGTCTTGAGGGTATCATACCCAACTTCTTCATCAACCTTTCTGACATGGCATTCACTACTGATCCTCCATCAACCAATGCACCCTTGATGTTGTGACCATTCACTCTCACATCAATCTTGGAGGCATATTCACAAGTCTCCCATGGTGGTGGTTTGGCATCCACCACCCCCATTGATACTAGAGCTTTGGCCTTCTTCTTCCTCTTGTTCCTTGTAGAACTCAAACCACCTTTGAGCTCCTTTCTCAAAGTAGGATTCAAAGCAATCAATTGGCCCACTATGATGTTAGGCTTATGACTACCAACATCATCCAACACATTGTAGTTCCATTGTTGCTTTGAGATCAAGAAGTCCTCCATCCCCAACTTTTTCCTTAGAGTCTTTGTTGTTGATGGTGTAGAAGTGCTTGTGTGAGTGCTCCTAGTAAGCATAGGAGTATCTTGGCTAGGAGTAAATCCTTTGAGAAGAGTGCACATCCTCTACAAAACAAACTCTCTTCTTCTCTTGTGCCAAAAGCTCCAAATTAAGACTCTTGGAGTTTTAGCACTCTCCCTTCTCATGCTTGCTTTCAACCACATCTAAAGATGTTATCCCCTTACCTTTGTTTGGATTAGGAGCCACTTGGGTTTCACTACCTCCTTCTTTCCTTCTATTGGCTCCTTCATAACTCCTTCTCCCATGGTAAGTGGAATTTGGGCAATTCCTTTGGATGTGACCTCTTCTTCCACAACCAAAACAATTTCTCTCATTAAAATTGTTGGTTGGTTGGCCTCTTCTATATGGATAACTTCCATAACTCCTAGGCCCCTCCCCATATTTTGATCCACCTCTCTCTTCTCCCATAGTTGCACCACATTGATCTTGAGATCTGTAAGTTGTTTGTGATGGTTTGAAGTGGATCCTTTGGTGAAGGTGCAAGAACTGGAGCAACTACTACTTGTGGTGCAACCCTTGCCACCAAAGTGTCAGAAGTTACACCATACTTGTAACCTTGAGGAGAATGCACAACCTCCTTCACCACCAAATCACTCTCATCCCCTTCCAAACTCTCCTTCATACGAATTGCAATCTTGATAGCTTCAACCTTGGAAGAATGTTGCTCATATCTCACCTTTCTTCTAATTTTATGTCTCAATCCTCCCACAAAATTCTTGGTGAGCATGGCTCCTATGCCAATCATAGTAGTATCCACATCATCTCCACCCTTCCTCAATACTATGTAAAATATGGACTCTAACTTCTCTTCTCTTTCCACATAGACTCTCACTTTCTCTCCATCTCCTTGTTTGAGAAAGGTAACCTCCCTCATCAATCTCTCATAACTCTCATCTGGAAGAAAGTTCCCAATGAATGTTGAAGTCAAACTCTTCTAAGACTCTTCTTCCCCATCTCTCCTCTCTCTCTCTTTTGGTATTCTGATCATACCATGTAAGTGCTACATCCTCAAAGAAATTTGGTAATAATGAGGCCCACTCATTCTTCCTCCTCTCATTGTTTCCTATGAAAGCTCTCTTGAAGTCTCTCACAAAGACATCTTCTCTATCCTTGCCAAAGAAAATTGGAAGTTTCCACATCTTAACCCCTCATTATCTTTCTTTTCTCTCAATTTTTTTTCTTTTTCTCTTTTCTTTCTCTCACCCTATAAATAATAGAGTATATACATGACTAACACCATCTGAGAATAATCCACCCTAGTTAACACAAAAGGTTCAAGTTGCTCCAAATTTCTATATCAACATCAAATCCTAGAGTGCATATCAATCTCACTCTCATGGATAGTGTATCCATAAGTTGAAAGATTATCTCCATCACTAATTTTGAGAACAAGCTGATGAAGTGGTAGTATTTGTGTAGTTGTACTCAGACTCTCTCCAAGATCCTTCACCAAAGTCTCCAAAAGCATTTTTACTCCATTACATTCATGTCCTTTTGGAAGTCCTTCTACTCCACAAACCTCACATAACTCCTTGGTCTTAGATCTTCTCCCTCCCAATCTTGGTGAAGAATGTCCAACATGCAAACCCAAATCAAGTAAGCCTCTCCTTTCTCCCAAAATTCAATAGACATGAACTTGCCTTATATCCCTTCTCTCCACTTAAAAGCACTTAGACTCACTCTTTCCTCCAAGTGGTGTAGGTTTTTGGATCCTCTCAACACTCTCTTCAAATTCTATTATAAACTCTCTTCTCCTCAAATCCACCCCTACAATCACCTCAAACCCTTGGAGAACCCTGCATAACCTCAATTTCCACTCTTGGTGACCGTCCATGTTCCCAAGATGAGTCTAAACACTCAAACATGTTTTTTGTTACTCTCACACTCCTCATGCATGAAATCTAAACTATGTAGAATTGATCCTTCCTCACAATGTTGGTCAAATCTCACAACTTTTATGTCATAGTCCCTTGAAATTTTGCACACTTGATTGAAACTCCAGGACATACCTCCTTGCAAATTTCAGATCTTCTCATCAAGCCATTTGGCCTAGGCACCTTTCTATTTAGCACACATATTTCAGATTTGGTTTGTAAATCACCCCCCTCACTTGAAAAACTTATAACTCTCTGCTCAAGAATAATCTATGTCAAATTTTTGCATCAATAGGCAGGATACAATGCATTGAATTTCTTAGAATGTTTCATTAAAATCCACTGAAAATTGAAGAAATGGTAGAATCTGTACAATTTTCTAGAGAGCATACAGTTGCGGGAGCAATTTACCCTATCAGCTTTCAAAAATTCTAGCCCAATGTGCATAGCAGCTCTCACAATAATTTTAAGTGTGATAATTAAAAGATAACCCAAGCTATTATGTGTAGAAATTTCAAGTTCAGATCCTAAACTTGAGATTTTGCCCAAAATCACCTTAATCCCCAAAATCTGCAATCCACCTCACACAATCTCTCCAAATCCTCTCAAGTGTACAAGATATACAAAATCACCTCAAAGACATCATAATGAACTGCAAGTAGAAAAATGGGTCCAAATTCTCTAACATAAGTTCAGCTCTCTCTTCCCCTAAAGTTCTCTCCAAGTGAGCTCTTATAGCCTCCTTTTGTCTAATATAGAATTGTACACGAAATATTATCTTGTCTTCTAGAGAGGTCTCGGCAACAAAACCAAAAATGTAGGCCGGCCTGTCTCTCACTCAGGATGAACCTCTGATGGCTATTATGGTAGTGCACTATAGACTAAGAAGGCAAAGAACCCCAACTCCATCATACTCCTCCAAGGCTAACACTCCAATACTCAAGACATTGCTCACTAGAGAACTCAATAAGAGAGAGATAGTTGCAAATGGAAGAATTACGAGTACCTCCTCACCCCTTGTTTATATACTTGTGAAATAGTTACGCACTAAATTTACTAATTATTGTAGTAACTCAAGTTACAAGGCTAAAATTCAAGTAAAGTCAAAAAGTAGAAAGGAATATCCATTCACATGGGCATATTTCACTAGCATGTGATCTTATCTTGACCCTACCACTAAGTCAAGGATTCCTTCACATGGGTTATCCTTGGACTATAGAAAAATCCAAAACAAAAAAGCTTGTAGGCCCAAGAGTTCTCAATTCTTTCCTCAAAGCCAAACACCTAGGAATAATACCAAGTCAACACACTAGAATCCAAAATAGTGATGCTCATCTTTTCCACTTCCTCTAAAGTAAGGTCCCCTCTAACTTAGCTATGACTAACTTTAGCTAATCATGACTAATGTAGAACTATCCTTTATCTCTATATAAATAATATCTCTCAAGTATTTTTAATACAAAACTAAATATCACAATACCAAACACATGCACAAATGGGTGTTAGAGTCCAGTGATGGGACGGCTTAGTCATTCCTAGATGGGGTTCTTAGTCATTTTGATGCACTAGTTGAGGTTTTGACTGATAAGTGTACAGAGTTCTTGGAAGAGTTTCAGGTCTTGTTTGATAAGGCTTTGATTGATCATTGTTTTATCTCCCATGATCACCATAAGGCAGATGGCTTAACAATGAGAGTGGTTTGGACAATGAAGAGAGGATTGCAAAAGTATGGTTTATAGAGAGGCCACTTGGGACATTGAGATCTTTTATTACCTTGGTTGGCCATGGGCTATCAATTCAGCTGGCAAGCCTCCTTAGCATCCTTCTCTCCATACTTTCTACTCTATGGATGAGATCCAGATTTACTTGCAGCCATTTGTCAAGATGCTACTATAGTTTTGGACTTGGATGATCCAGATGTATGGATGAGTGTATGTTCTCAATGGGTAGAGATCTTTTGGAGAGTGATATCAATGGCCTATGAGAACTTGGTGATTGCTTAGCATAAAGATACCTTATGCTATGCTACTATTGATTATAGGTTATAGACCCTTTATCCATTGATTCATCCAAGGGACTATGTATATCTACAATAGATAGCACCAACAACACTTGATGTTTCTATAGGCCGCACTATCTTGAGAGTGCATAAGGTTTTTCCATTTGGAGTCCTTGTGTTGGAAGGACATGAAGGAGTTGTTTGAAAGGATCATGTGCACAATTGTGCGCCATGCCACCTCCCAAAAATTGATGGTATTATGGAACCAAGCTTAACACTTGTACGTGCAGGCTTGAGGTGTATGTTATGTGGCTGTTCTGGTGGAGCTGCTATTATGCTAGTGTGTGATAGTTGTTTAAGAGGATGGCATATGGCATGTATGACTCCTTCCCTCATGGTGGTTCCTCAGGGATAGTGATTATATCCTAGATGTACTTGACCTACAACTAGTTGATCCTTTATATGGTATAGATTGCAGACAAGCAACTAATGATGGGGCTCAATAGCACCCAACCGCTTGATCTTTGCCCATCATACCATATACTTGGAGTAGATAGCTCTTTGGAGGGAGGGACCTAACCGCTAGCTAGGGGTGAAATTGTGGCACTTTAGAGTTTATGTATGACTTATGTGTGCATTATGTATGAATTATGTGTCTATAGTGTATGATGTTGACATTGATGTATGTTGTGTAGCAATATATATATACGCATAACAGTTGTCATGCAAGTTGTAGTGTTGTATCTAGATTGCTTAGACATTGGAATTGTAGTGATAGTAGTAAGAGGTATATTAGCAATCACTCATAGACTACTTTTTGATGGTCAAATTTTGTGTTTGGAGTACTGACTTCATGGTGGGGCCTACCGTCACTTTGCACTATTTGCACCATTGGGTGTGCCATCAACGGGACCATTAGGGTCTCAAACCTAGCTTGAGTCCAAGGGATACTTTTGAAGTGCAGCTCCAAAGAGCTCACTTCTCTAATATTGAGCCTTCGAGTTCTTAGTTAGGTGGACAAAGGCCAACAAGCATCACTTGGATTCTCTTAGCTAAAGTTGATGTGACTTGACTGTAATCAATGCCCAATTGTTGGTAGTTTATAGAGTGATAGATCAAGTACTGATCTGAGTTGAGTTGAGTTGATTTGAGTGGTGTAAACAAATTGATTATTGTGGCACTTTAGAGTCTATATATGAATTATGTGTGAGTTATGTGTCTATATTATATGATGTTGACAATAATCTATGTTGTGTAATGATGTATATACACACAAAAATTAGCAAAATAATTATAAATTCCTATCAAGCCAATAATTAGAAGTAGATTGATGATGGCGGATGGTAGAAAGGATTTTGCATTCCGTACCTTGTATCATCAAGTGTTGGATAGACTATTGAATTGATACATGGTGATGTTCTTGGATGATATCTTAATCTATAGCAAAACAAAGGCAAAACACGTGAATCACATGCAAGAGGTCTTAAGATGACTACAATAGTGGAAATTTTATTACAAGAAGTCAAAGTGTGCCTTTTGGCATAAGAAAGTTACCTTCTTGGGTCACAAGATCTCATCAGAGGGGATCAAGCTAGAAGAGGAGAAAATCAAGGCCATTACTGATTGGCCTACTCTAAAAGATGCTATAGAAGCATGGGCATTTAATGGATTGGCCATTTTTTACCAACGGTTCATCCACTATTATGCCCATGTGACCACACCATTAACTGATCTCTTGGGAAAGAACTCAAGCTTTCAATGGACAACCAAGAACAAAAAATCATTCCAAAAGCTAAAAACATATGGTGTCTTCAAGACCCATTCTTCAACCATATGATCCTTAGCTACCTTGTGTGGTTGCTTTTGATACTTCTAACTTTGTAATTGGAGCCATGGTGCAATAGAAGTTCCCAGATGGATTATATCCTATTACTTTTGTGTCTCACCAACTAAATATAGCTGAAAGGAATTAGTGTGCTCAAGATTGGGAACAACTAGCAATAATATATGCCACCAAGATATGGAGGCATTATCTCTTGGAGAAACAAGTGATCATGCAAATTGACCACAAACTATTGTTGCAGACAATACACTTAGAACACATGAAGAGTTGACACCATCTATAGGTGGAGCAACACCAATTGTTTGACATCAAACTTGAATACAACTAGATTGGTTCCATGTCATCCTTCCCTAATGCCCTATCATGACAGCCCAATTTGAAGTCTCTCCCTCTTGTCATGGCAACCATTACAATGGTGTCAATCAACTCCAAGGTCCAAAATGAGTTTAGGTAACTCTACAACAAGATCCCTTCTTCTACATGGTATATGGTCGTCTTACAACATGCAACAAGGAGTACAACACCTTCTCCTTCAAGGAAGCCTTCTATTCCATGAAGACCAAATATATGTTCCAACCAAGGGTGATCTCTAACTTATGCACCTCCAAGAAGCCCATGAATTACCAATTGCTGGTCACATGGGTGTGGACAAGACCTTGGGTACTCTCCAATGCCAATGGTGGTGGCCCAACATGGCATAAGATGTTTGAGACTTTGTCCAATCATGTGATAGTTGCCAACACAACAAAGCTAGCAACCAAAAACCGATTGGACTCCTTCAGCCACTCCCCATTCTAACTGCTCGATGGGAACACCTGAGCTTGGATCTCATCATGTCCTTGCCCAAGATAAAGCAAGGTCACACAACAATCATGGTATCTGTAGATAAGCTTAGTAAGCAATCTATTTGGCACAAACCTTTGATACCATGGATACTCAAACATTGGTGCAAATCTACTTCAACATTGTCTTCAAGCATCATGGGATGCCCCACGTACTCATCTTTGACTGTTATCCTTGATTCACACTAGGAAATTTTAGCAAGCACTCTTGTAGATACTTGGCACCACGTTTGCTTTGTCCACGGCCTATCATCCTCAAACTGATGGACAAACTAAACATGCAAATTGCACCTTGGAGGATATGCTTCATGCATTTGTCAACATCTACCATACCGATTGGGATGAATGTCTTGTAGCTACAAAGTTTGCATAGCTACAAGCACCGGATTCTCTCCTTTCTTCCTCAATTTTTGCCAAGATCCACTTGTTCACGATTCCTTTCTTTCTCCTCCTCCATCTCATGTTCTTCATACCTCCACCTTCTTGACCACCATATTCCAATCCTTCCAACAAGCCAAATCTCATCTCCTTGTTGCTCAAAATTGGTAGAAACAATATCAAGACCACCATCATCATGATCTCACATTTCATAAAATCATGCTCTCCTCTAGTAACCTACCCTTGCCACTTGATACCCAAGTTTTTAAACTTACCACTAATTGGATATTTGATGTCACCCAAATTATCTCTCTTGTTGCGTATCGACTTGCCTTACCTTATCATATGTGTATCTACTCTATCTTTCACATTTCCAAGTTGAAAACCTTTGTTCCCAACCCACCTTATTTTTCCTCTCATGTCTAACTTCCTCCTCTTCTTGTCCCTATCAATGATCATGAGGGTACAAAGTTGATAGTATCTTTGTGCGTTGCCATATTCAACAAGTCCATCGGCAACATACAAAATACAAGGTCCTTTGGAAAGGGTATCCCCTTCATGATGCCACATAAGAACCTCTTTCTCATCTCCACAATGCACAAACAGTCATCCAAGAATTTGAAGCTTCAATGGCACCGAGAACATCACCAACTAGCGGTGGGGGAATATGTAATAATATGGAGTTGAACAACAAAGTTAGTAAGAGCTAACAAAGTAGCAAATAGGAAAAATTAGCCTAGAATATTCCAAAAGTATCTAGGAAGCTTCTTGGGAAGCTTCCTAGCTAGCTTAGCTTGCACCCCAAGTAAGTAGCTTCTAGAAGCTTCCAACTAGCTTAGCTTGCAAGCCAAGTAGACAACTTCTAGAAGGAAGCTTCCAATAAGAAATGAAATGCCAATGCCAATATGCCAATAAGAAATGAAAATTATAGTGTTCATTCTTTTGAAAGTGGTCTTATTAGACCTTAGTCAACATAATTAAAAAAATCCAAACTCCTCATAATTGCTATTGAGAATGAATTTGCAATCCAAATAACATGCATTTTGTTTGATTGTAGTATAGAGTATATTTCATTTTATTTTCTTTCCTATTATGAAACTATATTACAAAGCATCAATTGATTTTTATTAGTGCACCATATCAAATAGGTAATGCAAAATATTTAAATATGTATATCTAGTCATTGATGCCTATATTTTTTTGATTTTTGCAATAGAATGGTTAAAATTACCACTACCTTTTGCACTACTAAACAATAAAGCCTTACAGTTGTGCACTTCATATGAACATGTGTCTAAAATCATATCTAACCTTCATCACTTGCATATTATAGGTTATTGAAAATTTGTTAATATTCCATATGAAAAATATGAAAATCTATACATAAAATGTATCCTTTAATGCACTTAAAGGATACTATTTCTTTTATCCTTCCTCTAATCAAGTACTCCTCAATCAATATTCCATATCTTCATGAGTCATTTTTTAAGACATGCTTTAATCATCACATTCTAGCTCATACTATATTCTTGGCTCCCATTGATCCAAAACCCAAATTTAATATATTACTTTCATAAGTCTACAAGTCAACATATAGAATGGATCTAACTGCCCCAATGATATCACCTTTAATCTCTCCACTACCTCTTAGCCTCTATGAATTTCATTTGATACAAACACTCCATGATGTATATTGTTTAGTGCAAGAGAGGATGTAATGAAGAGAAATATGTGAATATGGATTTTCCCTTATATTGCTACTTTCTATAAATTCATTACTTGACCTTGTTGATATATATTATCAACAATATTAGAGTGAGAAATATAGGTTTATGGCTACTCATTTGCTTTGCCATATGCTGAGCTCTAAGTGCCAATGATTACTTGTAGGAGCTATTGTTAAATTATTTTTTTCTTCTTATGATGTTACATACAAGGATAAAAGAAGTTCATGAGAATGAGAAAGCTTTTTCTTTGAATAAATTTGTTTGTAGATTTGTTTATTGATAATAAAATTATAAATTATTGAATTCATCTAAATGATAAATTATTGAGTTCACCTAAATCCATACCAATTTTTTTTCTATTTTTAGTTTATTTATTTATTTATTTAGACCTACTTTAGTTTGGGAAAATATTATATACATTCTTATTTTGGAGAAATATATTTGGTGTTGAAATATTTACACTTTCTCTTATAGTTAACGGTCTACCATTCATCTCATTATATATATATATATAAGGCATATGGGTAGAAAATTAATCACATAGCATGGATATTGCATTTCTCAATGGGAAACTAAAGTAGGACATTTATATGTATTGACCTCTTGATTCCACTTAACCAAGTGATATTTAGAATGCAAACTCCGTTTTAGCACATTTTATAGTTTATATAAGAGCATAAAAACTTAGGACATTGGAATATACACTTCTCTAGTTTCCTCTAAGTGGATCAAGAGCTACTTGATCCAAATTTCTACTTCCTTAAAATCTAGAAAATTCCGATTATCATTTGTATCTTTGTAGATGACCTTTTTACCATAGGAATGTAGCCATTACTCATTAAAATGATCAAAGATCAATTGAAGAATAAAACAAAGATGAAAGTTATAGGCTAGACTAATAAAGTACCTAAAAATAATTCTATTATTTGCGAAATGGTATTTATTCAATCACTAAGCTTCTATATGCTCTCTCTCAAAAGAATATAATTTTGTAGGTTCTAAACCAACACCTATTTCTCATTTATAACAAAATTTTACTCTTAATGAAATACATACTCTTGTTAGAAAATACCATATAGTCTATTACTTGGTGTGAAAATTAATTTTTCTCACAAGAACATACATAGACTTAACATATGTGATGGTGATAATCAACCATCTCATCTCAATATGCTACTGACAGGATACATGTATACTCTTTTTGAATTAGCACTAATGTCAATCTTAAGCTAAAATTTTGCACAAATCTGGCATCACCAAAAATAGATCACCATTAGTCTTTGTTGATATATATTTATCAATGAGTAAGATTGCATTCCCTTCTAGTCCTAGACTTAAACCAAGATATTAGCACTTAATGAACATATAAGTACTTAACAAAATATACTTATAATCTTTTATTTGGCTTATTTTTTATCCCTAATTTAATAGAGTTTTACTTAGTTGAGGGCTCAATATATACACTCCAACCTTTTCATAAAAATGTATGAAATCATGGATGAAACTAAAATCATAAGAGATTTGCTAAAATTTATGGAGAAAATGCAGCTAAATGAACCTCAACTCAACACATAGAAGTAGTATAACCTCAATATTTCTTACTACCTATAACAAATAATATGAAATTACATAAAGAGCTTCTTTTTAATTAACTTGATCATGAAGTGAGGTGGTTAGAAGCAAGAAATTTTAGGTAAATCTATGTTTTGTGGATGATACACAAGCATATATCACGTACTCATTAGAGTAAAAACTCTTGATAGGTTTACTTGTGAATATAGAAAATGCACTAGTGAGACCAAATGACCCATTTTAAATTCAAATTAGCTATACCTTATGCAAAATTCATTTATGGAACATCTTCATCTACAATCCAATATTTGATTGTATTGACTCATATGTCCAACTTGTTGAAGTACTTAGCACCTTGAAGCTTATAAAACAGTCATTTATTTGAGAGAGGGGATACTTGTTCTTTATGGTTTATTGGTTCAGTGTCCGATAATTAGAAAGTGAATATCTTTCATCTATAATCCAATTTGATTTGATTGTATTTGCTCCATATGTCGAACTTGCTGAAGTACTTAGCAAGTTTTTTTATATAGCATGATTACAAAACTACAGTGGCAAGATATTGGGTTATGAAAAAATGCTTCGAAAGTTACCTCACATGTGGAGAATTATGACACCCCATCCCAGTTTAGAACAAGGCATATGTATCATAGATCCTCACATGGAGAAAGATCATTTTATGCCCTTCTATTTATTTATGACATTTTCTCCAGTGCAAAAATCTAAAGTTAAGACGGGCTGTTGAGAAGCCATCAAATCAATAAAAGTAATGGTCATGATCGAGGTATGATAAATATGACCGTCGAGCTCTCACAACTTAGCATCCGGATTAATTGGTAAAACTTTTATCGAAGGAACTTGAACATAGCTTGATCCTTGCATGTCCTCGTTTCCATCAATCGATACATTTTTGTGTGAAGACAGACGACAAATATCTTTGACAACCCTTCGTCACTACGAGAAACAAATGTAAGGCCTTTGTACTAAATCTTTTTCCACCTGACCTTACCTTGAAATTGAGGGTCCTTATCCATCTTTACTAACGCTTTTCTTTAGTGCATATCACAACGATCAGAACACAACGAAAAATCATAGAACAACGAAAAGTCATAATAATATCCGCAGTAGGATAATTCGAAAGTGGAATTCTCGAAGCGAATCTAGGATTCGTCGCGTTCCCATACGTATATCTACCAAAGTGAGGGGGGATACTATTTTCACTAGGAGACAAACGGGTATAAAGAGTTTTATGATTTCAACTGGTTGACATGCGTAAAAGACGCGTTGATAAAGTTTAGTAGTTTTATTCCTCACCGATGGAGGTACTGTGCTGATTAAACTGTCATATGTGCAGTAGGACAGATTACTCGCAATATTGTCCACATTTTGTCCCATTTTGTCCCATTTTGTCCCATTTTGTCCTCTGTATAATTTTTTTATAGTTCTTAATGGTCTTCCATCCTCTGCTATTCTACTCGTATCCATTTTATCCCTCAATTACATTGTTCATTTTAAGAAAGAACAAAACATTCTTTCACTTACTACCAAATTTAAGGATCTTTCCTTGGTTAAGGCGAGGTAGCGTCAGAAGAGTATAAGAATCTAATCATAATTTCAAGTGTCATAGATCCACCATGTATCATACCATAGGACTATATCCTTGTACCATGTTATTCTTTGGCCGGGCAAAGAATACCATGGTACATGCTACAACCTTTTCATTGTAGAAGGTTGAAAATTTCCATTGGGGGTGATGCTAACATCTTGTCAATCCTCGTTGGATTGGGATTTGAATCTTTGTGAGGGCTTGTTATTCAACCAAGACTCATCTATACCACCGTTCTATGAACAATAATAGCCACAACAAAGAGCAAGTCAACTTTGTCCACAACATGAATCTGGATATTGAAAGGAATCATACTTTACTGCCCATGAAGGACGGGGTCCCATGGACACGGAAGAAGAGGGCGAAATGCCGAAATCCACGGATTTCGGGATTATGGCTAAAGACAGTTCACGATATTATGGAAACAAGGGCTTGTCCACGATACGTGACATCTTGTGCCCTGTATGTGATATTCTTCTCATGTGAAAGGCCAACATGCCCAATAAAATATCCCCAAGGAAAGGGAAAAAAGGTGCACCAAAACATGTAAATAAAAAGGAAGAGTCCAAGATTCCGTGAAAAGGGCAAATAGGTACAGAAAACAAAGGCTAATGCACAACTGGCATAAAGAACAAAACATATGTAAAATAACTTACACGAAGGGCACAATAATATCCACAACAAAGCGCAAGTCAACTTTGTCCACAACATGAACCTGGATATTGAAAGGAATCATACTTTACTGCCCATGAAGGACGGGGTCCCATGGACACGGAAGAAGAGGGCGAAATGCCGAAATCCATGGATTTCGGGATTATGGCTAAAGACAGTTCACGATATTATGGAAACAAGAGATTAATCCAGATGAATATCTTGTCCAGGATACGTGACATCTTGTGCCCTGTATGTGACTTCTTATGTGAAAGGCCAACATGCCCAATAAAATATCCCCAAGGAAAAGGAAAAGAGGTGCACCAAAACGTGCAAATAAAAAGGAAGAGTCCAAGATTCCGTGAAAAGTGCAAATAGGTACAGAAAAACAAAGGCCAATGCACAACTGGCATAAAGAACAAAAACACTATGTAAAATAACTTACACGAAATATGTAAAATGAACTATATCAGTCTATATGGTATCTCTTTATGGTACCTATCTTGATATGGATACAAAAGCAAGTTCATCGGACCCTGAACTAGCATACATCAATCCTTACTGAAGGACTGGGTTGGGTCCGATGTCCTTTCATGAGAGATTGCAATCTTGCAGTTTCAGCCTCACCCGTCTCAAAAGACGGGCCGGGTGATGTTGTGGACAACTTCATCAGGTCAGGTCACACAAGCACCACGCTATGTGCAACAGCTTGCTCCAATTTCACCTTGTTTCTTTCTTAATGACATCCAGTGGGAAATTCCTATTCTCTTCGTGTGACAAGAAAGAAGGCAATCGTGTAGGAAAAATGAAGGATGGGAAGACCCCATCAAGCCGTACAAGGGAGAGACAAAAAAGGTAAAATGGGGCTAAGCCCCAATGGAGTCCATATGGGAAATCTGTCCTACTGCACCTAAGATTTCTGAGCTATGGATGTCGTATGGTCCACACACAATTGGAGCATCCAAAGAAGCATCACCTAATGTGATTGCTCTCCTATGGATTGCACTAGCCACTACCCTTTGTAGAGCAATGGACACACACTATCTAAAATATGCTACAAGGTTTGAAAGTGAGAGCGGTATCCCTTGGCGCCTAACATGATAAGCTCTCGTGCACTCCCTAACAAATGTGTCAAACACCGTGTCCATCATTCCATATAACTCCAAGGCTAGAGGAACAAAGAGGTGACCTCGTTGCATGCCCCTATACTTGGAGACCTTACAACCTATTGCTGCACTCGCCACCATCCAAGGGGATGGGTAATCACTCACTCCAAAACTATATCCCGCATAGGGTTTGTAACCACGACATCCACTACTATCACCTGATCATCTTGGACCAAGTATAAGTCTGCCCTGACACATGTTGTCTGCAAAGCATACGAACGCTCCCTCCAAGCCAAGTATCCACTCTCTCGTGACATAGCAAACACTATGTCCCTAATGGCATCATGGGTAGTTATCCTATGTCCTCCAAAAGGACACCATGACATGTGGACCTCTGTTGCATCTAGTGTAGAACCACACTCACAAGTGAATAATGAAGATGCAGATGGGTGGACCAAACCTAGGCAAAACCTCATCGTTGTAGAGAAAGTAGCTAGTGTGTAACAATATGGAGTTTAGCGATGTAGTTAGTAAGGCTAACAAAGTAGAGGATAAGCCAAATTAGCCTAGAATATCCTAGAAGCATCCAAGAAGCTTCTTTGAAAGCTTCACAACTAGTTAACTTGTGCCCCAAGCAAGTAGCTTCTAGAAGCTTCTAATTAGCTTATCTTACACACCAAGCAGGTGACTTCTAGAAGGAAGCTTCTTGAGAAGTTTCCTAGTTAACTGGACTTGCACTCTAAGAAAGCGGCTTGAGAAGCTTCTCAAGGGCTTTGTATGCTACCTATAAATACCAAAGCCAAAGCTCATGCTAGGCATCCGAAGTTTTCCCTCATTCAAGTGTCCCAACGTGAATTTCCATTCTCCTATTTCTCTCCTCTCTCTTGGTCTTTACATTGGTATTAGAGTAGGAATGGGATTGATGGAATTTACTGACCACCAATCCAATGGGATGGATGGAATTTACTGACCACCAAACCATTGGGATTTTCATGTCCAAATATTACGCAAGCATTGTTTCACACAATTCATCACCTCATGCTTTGGGCAGGATTTTCTACATATGATCACCATGTTTGAAGAACCCTTGATATTCCGGTTGTAACTTATGGAGAACGGTGGACGTGCTGCATCTATGTGCTAATCAATTAGATAAATTGGGAGTAGTGGGATAGAGTAGTAGCTATGGCGGCAATATTGGACATTATCCTTGCGATGAATAACAAATTGAGCACCTTACTGAATTGCTGGATGAACGAGATCAGCAAAGACAAGAACATATGGAGAGAGCGCCAATTTGAGATGGAGAAGATTGCATTCTATTTCCAAAATCCAAGGTGTTTGAAGGCAAGAATCTTTTGGGCACAATGGAGAATTTTGTATTTGACTGCAAACGTTACTTTGAAGCCACCAATCTTCAAGATGAATGGAAATAGATTCTCTTGGCCTCTAGCCAATTAGATGGTGTGGCAAAAATTTGGTGGCAATTCCGAGTGGAACAAGCTAAATGATGGATTGTTGCACCAATTTTGACATGGATAGAATTCAAGGATGCAATATTAGATTGGTTTCAAACTATAAATGCCACCCAAGCCGTATGAGATAAATTGGCGGAGTTGAAGCAAGTTGGCTTAGTAATGAGCTACATCACACAATTTCAAAACATCATCATACAGATTCTAGATAAACAAGAAGGTGAAGTTCTAGATTGATTTGTGCAGGGATTGAAGTCACGAACCAAATTAGAGGTGACCATGCGGGAACCAAAAAATGTAGAAGAAGCCATGCAATTGGCTGAGTGCTTTGATTCCTTGGTTGTGACGACTTTGTCTTGACCTCAACCTACACAAGGCCTACCAGTACACTATGCATAGGTAGAAGAACCGGCACCAATGGAGATTGATGTTATCCAATGGAGACCACTTGGTATAGCGGATAGAGAAAGATTATGAAAAAATGGAGGTTGTTTTTATTATCGCCAAGTTGGACATTGCATTGCTCAATGCACACTTAGGAATGGGCGACCTCGACAAGTTGCCTAGATGGAGTTTGTGGAACACAATGATCAAGGAAACAAGGAATCCCAATAGGAGATTTTGAGCCGCCTATTGGGAGCTTGATTAGTTCCAATGGGATCAATTCCATAGAGCAAGCCTTGAAGGGAGATGAGTCCCAAGATGGGAATTTTACTAGAAAGGCAACCATGGAGCAAGCTTGGAAGAGAGATGAGTCCTTGGAAGGGAAGTTTGTTAGTAAAGCAACCATATAGCAAGCTTTGGAGGAAGATAAGTCTGTATTCACAGTAGGGATCAAGCCGATTGCATAAGAACAATCTAAGGAGTGCCAAGAACCTCATCAAGCAATGGTTGATTGGATAGTTCAGGAGTTTTTAGACGTGTTTCCGGATGATCTGCCAAAGGGATTACCTCCGATCAAGGTATGCTCTTCAAGATTGAGTTATTGCTAGGGAGTACTCCAATGAGTAGAACAATCTATCAGCTCTCACCAAAGGAGTTGGAGGAGTTGCAAACAACACTTACAAAGTTATTAGAGAAGGACTTCATATGACATAATACCTCTCCTTGGGGAGCACCGGTACTATTTGTTCCAAAGAAGGATGTAGGACTTTGTTTTTGTATTGATTATCGTGGGCTCAATAAGCAAACCGTGAAGAATGCATATCCCTTGCCTCGGATCAATGACTTGCTTGATCAACTAAGTGGAGCACGTTACTTTTCCAAGTTTGATCTTCACAACGGCTATTGGAAAATTCCTATTGATAAAGAGGATGTGTAAAAGATTGCCTTTCGTACAAGGTATGGGCATTTCGAGTGGAGAGTTCTACCCTTTGGACTCACTAATGCTCCAGCGGTCTTCATGGATCATATGCATTGGGTGTTGGATGGACTATGGATCGGTCCGTGGTGGTGTTCTTGGATGATATCTTAATCTATAGTAAGATAGAAGCAAAACATGTGAATCATGTGCAAGAAGTCCTAAGACGACTACAACAATGGAAATTTTATTGCAAGAAGTCAATGTGTGCCTTTTGGCAGAAGGAGGTTACCTTCTTGGGTCATAAGATCTCATCAAAGGGGATCAAGATGGAAGAAGAGAAAATCAAGGCCATTACTAATTGGCCTACCCCAAAGGATGCTATAGAAGTACGGACATTCAATGGATTGGCCAGTTTTTACAAATGGTTCATCCACTATTATGCTCATGTGGCTACACCATTGACTAACCTCTTGGGAAAGAACTCTAGCTTCCAGTGGACCACCAAGCATGAAGAAGCATTCCAAAAGCTAAAGCATATGGTGTCTTCAAGACCTATTCTTCAACCATATGATCCTCAACTACCTTGTGTGGTTGATTTTGTTGTTTCTAACTTTGCAATTGGATCTGTATTGCAATAAGAATTCCCAAATGGATTACATCTCATTGCCTTTGTGTCTCGCCAACTAAATACAATAGAAAGAAATTACTCTGCTTGAGATTGGGAACAACTTGCAATGGTATATGCCACCAAGGTATGGAGGGATTATCTCTTGGGGAAACAAGTGATCATGCAAATTGATCACAAGCCATTGTTGCAGACCTTATACTTGAAACACATGAAGAGTTTACATCATCAATGGGAAGAGCAACTCCAATTTTTTGACACCAAACTTGAGTACAAACTAGGTCAGTTCCATGTCATCCCTGATGCTCTATCATGACAACCTGATTTGAAGTCTCTTCCTCTCATCACGGTGGCAATTACGACGGTGTCAATTGACCCCAAGGTCCATAACAAGTTTTTGTCAGATCTATAACAAGATCCCTTCTTCCAAATGGTACATGCTCGTCTGACAGTAGGCAACACGGAATACAACATCTTCTCCTTCAAGGAAGGCCTTCTATTCCATGCGGACCAGATCTATGTTCCAGCCAAAGGTGATCTCCAACTTGTGCACCTTCAAGAAGCCCATGATCTACCAATAGCTGGTCATATGGGGGTGGACAAGACCTTGGTTAACCTCCAACGCCAATGGTGGTGGCCCAACATGACACAAGATGTTTGGGAGTTTGTCCAATCATGTGAGAGTTATCAATGCAACAAGGCCAATAACCAAAAGCTGAATGGACTCCTTCAATCACTTCCTATTCCAACTACTCATTGGGAACATGTGAGCTTAGATCTCATTACCTCCTTGCCCAAGACACAACAAGGTCACACAACAATTGTGGTGTTTGTAGATAAGCTTAGTAAGCAAATTCATTTGGCACCAACTATTGATATTGTGGATGCTCTAACCTTAGTGCAAATTTACTTTGATAATATATTCAAAAATCATAGGATGCCATGTGTACTCATCTCTGACCATGATCCTCACTTCATAGGAAAGTTTTGGCAAGCCTTCTTCCAAATACTTGGCACCAAACTTGCTTTGTCCACAACCTATCATCCTCAAACTGATGGACACACTGAACATGCAAATTGCACCTTGGAAGATATACTTTGAGCATTCATAACATTCACCATACCAATTGGGATGAATGTCTTGCAGCTATGGAGTTTTCATACAACAATTCTAAATAACAAGCATCAGACTCTCTCCGTTCTTTCTCAATTTTGGCCAAGGTCCGCTTGTCCCAGATTCTCTTCTTGCTACTCCCCCATCTCAGGTCTCTCATACTTCAACCTTCTTGACTACTATATCCAAATCTCTCCAACAAGCCAAATCTCACCTCCTTGTTGCTCAGAATCATCAAAAAAAATATGTGGACTACCATCGTCGTGATCTCACCTTTGAAGTTGGTGATAAGGTTATGCTATCCTCTAGTAATCTACCCCTCCCACTTGATACCCAAGTTTGTAAACTTACCTCAAATTGGATAGGACCTTTTGATGTCACCCAAATTGTCTTTCTTGCTGCTTACAACTTGCCTTGCCTTGTCGTATGCGCATCCATCCTGTCTTTCATGTTTCCAAGTTGAAACCTTTTGTTCCTAACCCCTCTTCTTTTTCCTCTGGCATCCAACCTCTTGCTCCTTCCATCCCAATCAATGATCATGAGGAGTACAGAGTTGATTGTATCCTTGCGCGTCACCACATCCAACATGGACGCCAACAACATACGGAGTACAAGATCCTTTGAAAAGAGTATCTCCTTCATGATGCCACATGGGAACCTCTTTCTCACCTCCAGGAGTTTGAAGCTTCAATGGCAACAAGGACGTCACCAACTAGCGGTGGGGGAATATGTAACAATATGGAGTTTAGCGACGTAGTTAGTAAGGCTAACAAAGTAGAGAATAAGCCAAATTAGCCTAGAATATTCTAGAAGCATCTAAGAAGCTTCTTGGGAAGCTTCCAAACTAGTTAACTTGTGCCCCATGTAGGTAGCTTCTTGAAGCTTCTAACTAGCTTAGCTTGCACACCAAGTAGGCGGCTTCTAGAAGGAAGCTTCTTGAGAAGCTTCCTAGTTAACTTGACTTGAACTCTAAGAAAGTGGCTTGAGGAAGCTTCTTGAGAAGCTTCTCAAGGGCTTTGTATGCTACCTATAAATATGAAAGCCAAAGCTCATGCTAAGCATTCGGAGTTTTTTCTCATTCAAGTGTCCCAATGTGAGTTTCCATTCTCCTATTTCTCTCCTCGGTCTTGGTCCTTTACATAGTGCAAGTCAAAATGCCCTAATGCATGATTGAGCTAGGATCCAAGATCTTGCACCCTTGCTTGAGCAAGAGCAAAGATGTGCTCTAGTAGCCTGAGGAATGGACAAGTTGACTAAGAGAGAATGTGAGTTTCCATTCTCCTATTTCTCTCCTCGATCCTGGTCTTTTACATAGTGCAAGTCAAAATGCCCTAATGCACGATTGAGCTAGGATCCAAGATCATGCACCCTTTCTCGAGCAAGAGCAAAGACGTGCTCTAGTAGCCTGAGGAATGGAAAAGTTGACTAAGAGAGAATGTAGCATATGCTCACACTATTGCTCCATCAAGGAAGATTGTAAACCTCTAGTCCAATCTGATGATAATGAAGCAAAAGGTGGAAAATTCTCTTGTGCCTATGAGGAAAGACTATCTCTTGTCTGCTGCAAAAAAATCTAGAGAGAAAAGGATCCTCCTCTCCACCTCTATCACATAAGTTTCCAAAACCAGCCTATTAACAAACACAAAATGAGAGGAAAGTAGGGATGCTGAGAGGGCCCAACTACCCAAAAATGCTATAGGTGCCATCTCCTCCATAGATAGCAAGCCAAACCCACCACATGAGATTGGCAGAGCCATTTGTCTACATGCCAAATCTCCTATCATACACTCAAATGTCCTTGGTCCAATAATATCACCAAAGACTCCCATACTCCTCCCATCAAATGCTCTCAGACGTGATAGGAAGGACGGTGAGGGGGGAACTATATAGATGAGGTAGGCTGGTCCACAAGCAATACTGGAGGAGAGTATACCAAATGCCACATGCGGATCTCCTAGTAATGGAAGGTCATCCACATGAAGAACATTGTCTGCAAGGGCAGCGTCTAAGAAGCATGTGACAAAATCCTCCAATCCTATTGGCATTCCAGGAATACAAAGTCCATCTGTGGATGTGATACAACCCTTTGGAAGCTCAAGGTGGGGAGGGATACCTAAAGAGGACCATGCCCTACACTTTGACACCTTGATTCCCAAGCCTACTAGATGTAGCTTGGTAGCCAAGTAGTCAAAGGCCTGCCTAATCTGATCTACGGGCCTACGATGTGTGTCATCTGCCAAGGAGGGAAATACACAACCAGGCATGGCCAAAGTAGTAGATAAGAGAGCTCTAAAGTGAACCATGTCAAATAAGGGTCCTCTCAAAGGATTTCCCTAACATGTACCAACAGTTGACTCCAAGACGGTGACTCCTTCCTATGAACCACCATGCTTGTAGTAAAGGGATGCAAGAGAGCCATAAAAGATCGCACAAAAGGAATGAGACTTGCCAAGGATCCATAGCCTCCCTAAGCTCTCTAAAGATGGATGTTTGTGAGACTCTATTAAAAGTGTTCTCAACATCCACCTGTAGGATGACCCACTCCAGATGGATATCTAGGAGTGCCCTAATGCCTAGAGATATAGCTTCATGTCCTCTAAGTGTAGCCACTCCAAACTAATGTGCATTGAGGTGCTGTCAAAAGTGAGAATGATGCTGAAGGACAATGGTATGACTGACCAAACGCTAAAAGATCTTTCCAATGGCAATTGGTCTAATGCCCCCCACGTCCTTCTCCATCACAAGAAGTCAACTAACACCTAACACCCAACTAACAGACATAGGAATGTCTCCTCTTGCTATTGCTGTAGCCACTAGAAACAACTTGGTAAAACCACTAGAAGGATAATATGCTTGGAAGCAATCTCTAAGGTGCTCATAAACTATCCCTAACAAGCCTCCTAAGGAAAGGCGAGGAGCAATGCACAATGCTTGTGCAAATAGCAACCTATCAAGACATAAAGGCTGCTTAGGCTAAAAATCTAAGACCTCTAATTGTAGTCTCTCTATTGCTATTGGATGTAGTGAGCATAGGGAATAGATAGTCTCATCAGTAGGTCTTGCCATAGACAAAGGGTGTAGAGCTTGTGCTGCTCTACTAAACTCTCCCGCCTGACCCAATGTCTTACACTATCGTAATTGAGTGGAATCTGTGGTATCTTGTGGCAATGCTTGTCTCCTAAATTGTGTAGCCCTAATAGACTCCTCCTAAAGGGACGCCCAATCCACTGCTCAGAATCAACAAAATCTAGCAATCACCTCTTTTTGCACCGCATGTCCACCTCTAGCATAATGAAGACACCATCGAGGGAGTAAGAGGAATAGAAACCATGCTAACTTGTCCAAGGTATCACGTGCCAAATGATCAAGTGGTAGGCGAAAAGCCTATCTAGCCTCATCATGTAGTGTGCGGAGTAGCCTATGGAATAGACGTGGACATGGAAAACTAGTCTTAAATAACCCCAAAATGAAACCCGCCTGAGAAGTTAACCACTCCCAGGACTCGATCGATATCCTTGGAACAAGCAACAAAAGGATAGAAGAAGCGTGCATAATCTCAAGTATCACTACTGTCAATGTGGTCGCTCGGCTCACATGTGGATCCCAAGTGGTCCAATCATAGTCCTTGGGCATCCTTCCTACATGAGTCTTTACCCCTTGTGATAAAAGTATTGTTGACACACCAAGCATGGTTTATCCCGAGCCACTCTAAGCGACCTCACATGGGAAGATGTAACCATTGCTAGCACAAGAATAATAATAATGACACATGATGCTCCTCTCCATATCTGCAAAATTACAACCCTTCATATCCCAACTCACATAAGAAAACAATCTCTCCAAACCCAAAAAACTATAAACTCTCATAACTTTCAATTTTTATCTCCAAAATTTTCAAACCAAATTCTCATGGAATTTAATTTGAAAATTTTGGAATTTAATCATGAAAACCAAAAGATTGTAAATGAAAATTACCGACCCATCACTCTCAATGTGTAATGATCACTCTAAACCCTAAGAAACTAAAATTTCTCATAACTTTTGACTCAATTCTCCATAGTCTTCAATCTAGGTACCAATGGAATCAAGATGAAAAACAAAGAAAATAGACTATTCACCCGAGTGCTATATGTTAGAGAGCCCTCAGAAATTATAGATATGTCTTCTCATGTCTCTCCCTCCCCTCTCCTATCTCCACACTCTCTCCCTCAATTCTCAATTCTCTGTAGTCTTCAATCTAGGTACCAATGGAATCGAAATTGAAAAACAAAGAGAATAGATTATTCTCCCCCTTGGCTATATGCTAGAGAAATGTCTCTCCCTCTTCTCTGCCGTCTCCACACTCTCCCGCACGCGAACTCTGCTTAGAAGGTATCGGGTGATAATGGGTAATACCATCAAGGTTCTTGCCGATCATGATATGAAGGGGAACAGAGATAGCCTTAACCAATCCCCATATTTGGCACTTCGACTTGGCCGGCCTCAAAGGTGGCAAAAAGACTTAACCGCGCTCCTTCAAGCTACAGTTATACGAGTGGATTTCATAAACAATTTGAGACACACGAACATTGGTTGCCGGCACTAACTCACTCGAATGCCAACTATTTCTGACTGAAAATGCATTTAGTCGGAAGTCGACATGATGGGATAAAGTCAAGATCCCTCCCGGTTATACTGGGAAAATCCGGCCTCCACCGTTCTAGAGAATCCCGCGTTCATGACAGTTAACTTCTCCCCTGACTGTGACGGACGTACTGTACCATCTGCAGATTCTTCTGTTGACGTTTGGCAAAGTCTCTCTCCTATAGAATGCCACTTCACATGGCTCAATGATGTACGTCAATTTTGACGTCCGTCAGCCTCTAAAATATTAACGGAAAGAGTATAATCATGTGTCCATGGGAGTGCATAGGTCCGGCAGTTAATTTGCACGTATGTCAATCTCATATGTATACTTGTGATGACGGCTCACTTTGGATGATTGACTGGCGTTAATAGGTAACCAGTTCTCGAATTAGGTTATGTAAAGTAAAGAGTTCGGGGTTTACAAATCAATAAGAAAAGTTTCACGTTCGTTTTCCACAAAGGAGTGATCATCAAATTTAGCTTTTCGTTTTCCTATATATACAACAAAGGAGTGATCATCAAATTTAGCTTATCGTTTTTCTATATATTGATGAAATTTTATGATTTTATATTTTTATGATTAATGGAGTTTCAAACAGAAAATTTTATGGAGTTAATCACATTAGTAAAGGGAGAAAAAATTTATGAATAAAAAGAAAATATTACACCCGAGTATTGGAATTGGTTTTCGTTGATAAACCATTTCTTTTCCTATCTCAAAAAAGAATATTAATAAAATGCTTTCATTCTTAAGTCACGCATGACCAACATTGAATAACGGTCCAAAAATGAAAAAAGGTAAAACATATTACATCTGCATCCAGTCTCGAAGGTCAAAAATTAAAATCAAAAAATGTATTTACTTGGAAAGATTAAAGACTCGATGTAACGAAGACCGGAAGTCGACAGGTTCATTCTCGGGCAAACCTGTCACAGAAAGGGAATTTCAATAATTTAATTGCACGTTGTATCACCCGACCCATTAATCTAGGAAATTCTCGGTTCGCAAAGGTTCAAACGGAGCTAGAGCTGCCTGACGGATAAGCTCCGGCTGAGGCTTTGAACGTCAGGCAGACCTTACGTGCACATGAGCTCCGTCAAAATTCTAATTGCCGGACTTTGTCTTTTAGTGGGCCGCCGGAGCCCAAAAGAGCCATGTGAATCGCCTTTTCATGTGTTCTATGTGATCGAGTTTTTCTTCTATAAGAGAGAGCTTGATAGATTATAGAATTATATATAACCCACGCGGCGGATGCAGCTGACTAACCGCCCCGTGCACCTGCTCCTCTCTGCCAAATTTACGATCAGTCGGAGGTCTGCACTCTATATTGATTCTAATTATTAGTCATGGAGAGGGAAGTCATATTTTGGGAGTTTTTAAATATCTTTTTTTATATTTAGAATTTAAACATATTTGATAATTATAAAATTTTAAATATTTTTTAATTTAAATATTATTAATTTCTTAAATTATGCTAGAATTTATTTAAAATAAAATTAATTATATATTCAATCTTACTTCTTATAAATTATCTTATTTTCGTATCAAATCTTCTTAATTAGATAAATCTCACTAAATATCCGTAAAAATGGATCGATCCCATCTCCTATCCTTTTACTTTTTCATCTCTTCTTTGTACGGCTTGATGGGTCTTCCATCCTTCAATTTTTCTAAGGGGTCGTCCTCCCCTCTCTGAAACCCCACTGATATAAACGACATCTTAGATACGAATAACTGATAAGCGGTATTTGGGCGATCATCCTTTGATTCCTCCTCTGATAGCGGATGTGCATTGCAGAGACTTCAAATAGATTGCATCAGAGCAAGATTCCAGCAATATCTAACCACGAGCATTTTAGAAGCTGAGATAGTCGAGGTAGTTTGAAACTGAAGCTGTCTCTCTTGTTTTCGTGCGTACCGAGAGGTTGAAGATGGTGGACTTTTCTGTATCGACGTCGGGATGGATCGGAACGAGCATTGCGATGGTGCTGGTTACGATAGGCGTTATTATACGGAATTGGAACCGGTGGCATTACGTCCCAAAACTCCAAAAAGGCCAAGCGCCTCTTCCTCCCGGTGATATGGGATGGCCTTTGATTGGCCAAATACGCGACTTCCTTCGAGCTTTCAAGTCTCAAGATCCCGACTCGTTTATCGGCGGCTTCATTCGACGGTATCTATCGCTGGGCTTTCAATTGCCGATTGGCTTTTTAGACTTAAGGACTAAGCTTACTCCAGCTCCTTTGAGCTCGCAACAGAAGTTGACTGTCTGTTTCCTTCAGTAGTAGTCAAAATCACTTTAATTTGACAACCCATGTTTGTCTCGAAACTTTAATCTGTCGAAAAAGTCCGTGTAGGTTTTTTTAAATCATGATTTTCAACACCACAAGTGACTGTATTTGCCACGAAACTTAATCTTTCGAGAGAATCCCTTAGACGTATGACAAGGATATGATTTCTAGCAGCGGTAGTGTACCAGGATATTGCTTCTCTAGCTAGCAGCATCCGTCTATCTGACCACGTCTCTAGATCATGATGATCTCTTGAATATACACCTGTAATACATATCATGCTAGAAATTGCTGCGAAACGTGTTCAGCAACGACAACATGCGTAGTCTATTGACTTCATCCGATACACGAGATTGTGAGCAGGTATGGGAAATTACCGTTGTTCACCACTCACATGTTCGGCCAGCCGACAGTGTTGGCGATTTCACCTGCTAGTGTTAAGAAGATTTCCATGGAAGGCCACACTTTCTTGTCCGGCTGGCCGAAGTCTGCCCGAGCCGTGCTGGGACGAAAATCCTTCGTCGTGCTTGAAGGCGAGGAGCTCAAGAGACTTCGCAGGCTCACTGCTCAAGGGATCCAGGGCCAAGAAACACTCAACAACTTCATCCCCGGAGTTGAACAGAAGTGCTTGGCGAAGCTTGCTAGCTGGGCCGATAAGGGACAACCTTTCTCAGCTGTGCAGGAACTCCATCAGGTGCATAGTGTGGACATGGGCTTGAACAATTCCTCATTGCCTTTTCTAATTTCAACCTGTTATTCTTTGCAGATAACACAATCTTGAACTCTAGGTCTATGTTTACTCCAGTTCCTTACGGTCTTTTACATCTCTCTGTGTGCTAAAGTCACTTTTAGGCATTCTCTAAGAATGAAGTTGAAATTCAATGTCTCGTACTTTATGTATAGTTTACGTTCGAGGTGATTACTCACATCTTCATGAGCTATCCTGACGGACCCATGGCACGGGAGCTACTGTCCAATTTTCAAACTATGGTTCACGGTTTGCGCGCAATGCATGTCAATCTCCCGGGCACTGCTTACAACAAATCAATGCAGGTAAGTTAGAGTCGCACTTTCAGACGCGAGCAGTGTTGACCTTGTTGACTGTAATTTTGGTTCTAGTTGGTATAAGATTCCTTCTAGTCCATAAATTTTCAATTTTCTTGAACTGAACGATACGCTTGGTTGCAACCTATAGTTCGATACTACACATGGGGAGGTTTACCTGCTGATTGAGCTCAACTAAGAAGAAAAATGTGTTATGTTGGGTTGGCAGGCACGAAAGAAGGTAATAAAAGCTTTGCAAGTGATTCTGGATGAGAGGAGAGCCAAGACCGTCAAGCATAACGACGTCCTGGAGTCTCTTTTGACATTACAAGATGACGATGGCAGCTTTTTGAGTGACGAGGAAATCATAGACACAATTTGTGTCTTTCTTGTTGCTGGTCACCAGTCGTCAACCTTCACGTTATGTTGGGCAATGATCCTCCTCCAGAAGAACCCTGAAGCTCTCAAAGAATGCCGAGTATGTCCCTTCTTTTATAGACTGTGAATCCGTCCCACTGTGCTTTTATTTCTCTGAAAGATTTACTGTAGAAGTCGAACTCCAAAGAAACAAAGTGGGAGATTAATAGATTGAAATAATTTGCGTGCACAGGAGGAACAAAGGCGTATTCACGAGGCCAAAGCTCCAGGAGAGACTCTTACATTCGCTGACTTCAGGAGCATGACCTACCTGAACAGCGTAAGATTCATAGAGTTTGAACTCGTCATCTGCGGAACTTGAGTGTCTTTGAACTCTACTCCTCGAATGCGTCATCTTTTCTTCTCTTTCTATTTGTATAATCTTGGTTTAATTACTTAGAGAAGCTGGAATTTGAGGCAAGTTGTGGTCCAATGCCTAAGTCAATGTAATATATGAAGCGGAAGTATACATACACTACAAACTGAAGTTCAAGACAAAGACCTAATCGAAGTAGGACGTAGATACGAGATTATCACGAATCAAGTGCATATCAAAGTCCGGTAGTGGAATTGTTTTGCGAAACAGATGCGGGGTAAATGATCCCCTGGTGATGCAGGAATAAGCAGACCTTCCATCTGATTTTCGTTGTTTCACAAGCCTTATCTCCTGAACTGAAAGTGAAAGGGCTTCTACGGTGGGATCATGTAGGTGATTGACGAGACAATGAGAATCGTGAACGTCGCTCCATTTGTGTTTCGGCGCGTAACTAAAACCACAGAAGTCGAAGGTATGAGATCTAGAGAACTCAGGTGACGCCGTAGTTTTACACTGCCAGAAGTTTTGATTATGGTTCTAAACGTTTATGAATTCTTCCAAGGAACGCTGAATATTTTACTGTGGTGCTTCAGGGTACACAATCCCCAAGGATTGGTTTGTGGAGCTCTGGTACAGAGCAGTGCATATGGATTCTGATGTGTATCCTGACCCCTACGCGTTCAAGCCTGACAGATGGAAGGTCAGTCTTTCCTGTTAGATATTCTCGCTTTTCTAATTTCCAGCTTACGTGGAGATGAATCTCAAAATGTCATTGTCTGCCAAAAGGTTTTTACTAGAGCAACCAGACTTGTGACCATCCTTGAACGACTTTGTAAATCTGATAGATCTGTTCGCTTCTGTGGTTTATTGACGAGGAAGGACTGACAGTGTACGACCTCTGATTTTGAGCAGACTTTCACCCCCAAAGCAGGAGAATTCGTACCATTTGGACTAGGCAACAGAAGGTGTATTGGTAATGAGTTAGCTAAGTTGGAGATGTCTATCGTCCTCCACCACATCTGCCTGAGTTACAGGTACCATCCGCCAAGTGAATCCAGCAGATGTGATTTTGAGACTCCAAATATTTGATGGATATGACGCTCATGCAACAACTTTGGTACGGTTTAGAGTTAGGGATGGCCAATTAACGTTGTTCATTTATGATCGTCACAGGTGGGAGCCACTAAATCCAGATTGTCCTCTTAAATTTCTGCCACACCCTCAGCCAGTTGATGGGTACGTCATTAACTTCCTTCGCTACCACGACATGTTTCCCTCCCTGAACTCTGTCGTGCAGTAAAGTCACTTGCCCATAAAAGACACATTAGGCAAACACACCACACTAGTGAAGCAATTCTCAGAATAGTCTAAGCACGTTCCTCATAATCAAGGAGCCGCTCACGGCCGGTCAAACCATAAGCACAGTAACTGGCGGCGATGGTTCCGTTTTGTCGGCTTAGGAGGTGGGTTATGTAAACTTGTGTACAACATCTGGTTCCTAGTTTGGTAAACTGTACTGTACTGTATAAACAACTGTCTACAGCATATGCATCTCTTCTGTGCATAGATTCCGCTTCGCTGGAGAGATTTGCTGCTTCCATCCCCGGATCACGGGTTTGAGCATATTGAAGAATTTATTTGAATTTGACGATGGCAGTCATTTTAAAACAAGACTTTTTGACTTCCAGAAGTTTTCAAACGTGAAACAAAACGTTCCAGGATTCTAATAGAATTCTATCTCTTAAACTCTACAATAGCTCAATAAAGGTCTGCAAATTTCTATGACTTTTTGCGGTGTCACTAGTTCGATAGTATGAATGAGTAGAGGGCTGGTGAAAGACGTTATCTACATGTTGGACCATAAAAGGTCTTCTATTCTAGTGCATGTGGAATCTAGGTGAAGAAGATTCACGTTCTTATTTTCTCTTTTCGAGTTTGATGCATAGGACCAGCTAGATCAAGAGCGCCAAACAAGAATTGTAAGTTTCCAAAATTACTTTCAGATGATCAATGTCAGCACTCTCGTGTAAGTCTTTACAGCTGCCACCCATATGCAATGCCATTCGTGTCACACGTTGCACAGATGCCGCAAGATAGGTTGAGAGCTTGGTCCAAACCGAATCCCTACGAATCAGGATATAAAAGAACTCACACCAGGGGTCCGGAGCCAGCTCCAGTTTCATATACCTTTCGTCAGGAGATGGGGTCGTCCATCGTTTTTATGCTGTGACATCTCCCTTTCTTCCAGGAGATCGAATTACCCGTCCTAATCATTACCGATACCTGACACAAGGAAACTCGCAGGCTTGAGAAGGTAGGTACAGCAGACGTTCCAATGATTCAACTGCTTCTTGTATCCATCAATTGGTGGAAGTTATTCTGGACTTTATCAAAGAACCTCCAATGGGCAGGGTTTTCCAACAAAAGCTATCTGCAATACCCACAATGGACGCCCCAATTCAAAGCTTAAGGTTCTCAACTACGCATTCCATAATCGTCACAGACCCCGTTACTGTACGATAGGTCTCTATCTGAACGCTAGTTCCAACGTCTGAAGTTTTTCCATATTGTTCTTCGAATCATTTAAGCCGCTGTACATTGGAGAGGTGCGACGCATCAGTCTGCTTGCCTCTAGTGACACTTCCGTTCGGTTTCCTCCGAACAGTAAGTAAACAAGACCAAGACTGGAAAAGATAAATGCAATGGTGGATAAGACGCGCATTCAACTTCCAGAAACACGAAATCAGAATGCAGAAGTATATGCGCGTGTAAGCAATTTTGTTCGCTGCAGTGCGCAGCCTACAATGACTTGAAAGTGTCTGTTTCGATATCCAAAGCAGCTATGACTTGGATTTCCTCGTATTTGCTTTAAAAGGCTCACAGTCCGTTGCATTCTGCGATTGTTCGGGCTCAGCGAAATTGCATGTAAGCTCGAAATGAGATAATTACCACACAGGCTCTAATATGGTTTCTGCAGTATATGGTTTTTGTTAAATTAATTCCGTGGTGCATACATTAGGACTGGATGTCCAGATAGGCTGTCCTCAGAGTACAGATCCGGCCAAAATTTAAGTGCGAGTGCCAGATCAGGTAAGTGACCATTTTCTGGTATTACGTTTTGCATTCCGAACTGGAAACCTTGGTTGAACAAAACTTGACTTTTCTGCAATCTAAACTAAACCGCGGAATTTTGTTCTAAGGGCAACAAATGAGTTAATACTAAGTCTTCGAGAATGACATGTACTCATCCTGTTTAAGTATAGCTACTGAAGCTAGCTATAGCTACGGGGCCGAAGTGCATTCTGTGACATGTTAGGGAGTAGTTCACGTCTTTACTTTGTCCAGTTCCCGTTAAAGTAAATGCAGAGTGGAGGTCGTTTTCTCGAATTGCAATAGACAATGACTATATCCGTCTGTTAAACTAAGACTCACGAGATTCTCCGACTAAATCAGGACATCGCCTGCAGGGTTGAACTTTCGCTCACGAAATACTTAATGCGGGAACGAAGCTCAAGACTTCACAAGTTACAGGATGATCGCATATACACGATAAACAACTTGCTTGAGCTTTCAGGACCAAATTCCTCAGATAGACAGTATTCAAAGGGCTTACATCCCACATGGCTTTTCCTTTACATATGAGTCGCCCCCTTAGTTGGATCACCTCATCATCTACGTCAACATGCTGCTGTTCCAGGATCAAACTCCAGTCTCGATTCTCGGATAGTCAATGCGCATCCATTTCCCAAAACCTTCAATTCACGAAACACTTCATACATTGTTCACAATCAGCAAGCGCGAGTACACCGAATCCGAATGGCGCCCAAAAAGAAGGTAACTTTCTAGAAGTAAAGAGTCCACTGCAAAAGAATCAGAAGAAGAGGAGACGTTATTGTGGTTCTGACGTTGTGTCATGATCGATCTGCCTTTGCAAAGATAACAAAAGAGGAAAAGCGATCATTCAGATTGAGATTCTGAAGCCGATGTGGGCGAGGCTTCCCACAGGGATGATGAGAATCCTGATTCGGGCGCTAGAGCAGCACAAAAGCAAACATCAGTTACCGACCAGTTGGGAAATGACAAATTTCTGTTAACAGCACGTCCCTCGAAAGTGTTGCAGATACAAAGCAGGAAAACGGCAATCTTGAAATGTTTCAGGGAAATCCTGTGGATGTACCGAAAGCGATTGAAGATCTCTATAAATTTGACCGCGTAATATCGAACAGATCACTGGAAGGCACTGCAGTGGGGTGATGTAAGGAGAAGGCTACTGGAGAGTTGTATGCAATGAAAATAATGAACAAACGTGAGATGCTCAATTTTAGTGGAGAGAATTGGAGAAAGACGTGCCTTTTTCTGGAGGTTGCCGCCTTCACAAATATCCTTGCAACACATTCTAATGTTATCAAAGTGCACAAGGTATACGAAGCTCCGAACCACATATGCGTAGTAATGGAACTGATGTCTACATATACGCTTAAGACCTTCCTCAAAAGCTACGAATTGGACAAAGATATTTGTTCGGTATTCAGGAAGATGTAGAAGCAGTTAATAATCTCCATGAGAACTGGATATGTCATAACGACTTGAAACCAGACAATATCTGTTTCAGGAAATCAGATAACCGTTGTCACGATCCAATTTTAATTGATCTTGGAAATCCAAAAACCTTGCCACTACCAGAGAAAGAAGATGAGCGGAAAAGACTCAAAAACTATATAAGCTATTATCCAATAGAGAACTTTCTACCCCGGGTAAGAAAGATGATGACATGTTAGCCTTAAGAAAGATTTTGGAGCTACTCATAACTGACGGAAGAGGTCCAGATACCAAGGGGAATTACAACTTCATGGAAGAAATTGGTATTTCTCCTTGTGCTAAACTTTTACTGGAGAAATTCCTCGATGACCCAGCAAAACGAGAGTTATCAATTGTTTCTGATATTTTAGAATCCCCCTGGTTTCAGATGTACGGGGACCAAGCATAACCGGCTCTCGTTCCGAGAAACTGATGCCGTCTAATCAACATCAGCAACCCAGATTTAGAAAGCGTTCAAATCACAAGTCCGTCTAAGCAACATCATCAGCGATTGTTTCATGATCATACTGGTCACTTTTAGTCTTTTGGTTCTCATTTCGTTCCTGTTACAAGCCGTTGGTGACATGGATTCACGATCGGTTGAGCGCGTGAGATCTAGATCCAGGAGGTCCACCGAGGATAGTAGAGCTTTCTGAGACGTGTTGTTCCTCCACATTTTGCATTTAGTACTAGTTTCTTCTCACTTTATAAAAGATGAGTGGGACGCCAGTTACTTTCGTAGACGCAATTGCAATCAATTTAAATTTCCAACTCTGTGCATTCTTGAAAAATGAGTACCCAGTGAACCATGATTCCCTCCAGCTGTCCAATTTGATCATAACTGAGGAGGAAAAGGACGCTCTTCAATTTTTGAACAGGATCCAATCTGTGAGACAAACTAATTATTTGAAGCAGAATCTTTCATAAGAGAAGAATGAGATTGACGATTGCGGTTGATATATCATTCCTCTAAGGAAGACAGCCATGGAAAACTCTCTACCAAGAAACTTGCATCCATCACATCGTTAAACTAAGTTTTTGTTCTTTTTGTTTTGAAATTTGGACCTCAGCCCCGTACATATGATCTCTGTTCCACGCGATGGGGCTAAGGCTCGTAAATGTGACTTTCGTGGAGTGAATTTATGATCAGGGTCTTCTCCTTGTTACTATTCACCTCAAGACTTCAATCATTCACACAGCGCACAGAATCGGTTGTAGGTGTCTCTAAATACAGAACTACTCGCCAGCCTACTAAACTTGAAGTTAATCTGAGTAAACTTCTCTAATTTCATGCCACTAAGTTTAATAACGAATGCGTTTCATAGTTTGTAAGCTTCAACATGAACACTTCCTCATCGCAGTGATGTTCAGGACCTGCAACTCTCAAATACTTATACTAGCTACCGTGAGGGATCGATTATCGATTTGGAAGCCTAACGTATACAATGCAGTTCGGTCAAAATTGTTTTCTTCTGTATTATTAGGCTTGAAGGGTATGACGTCTTTGCCGTCTACCTTGTCCCTTTGGATTTTGTAACGCCAATCTCACGTACTAGGAAGGAATTTCCAGCTCTCTGCCTTTTTCAGGGTTTGTTGACCAAGATAGTACTCTAGTTTAATCTTTTGAAAGTTAGGATTCAACTTTTCTTGTAGCTCAGAGTCTCCAGTTGTAAGCACTGGATCATCGTGCTTTAGTGTCATGCTTAAGTTACTACCTCTTTTGGTATTCTCTCTAGTTCTTAGCACAGGACCATCACCCTTTGTCCCTTTCGCGCCCTTGTGACTGCCTCGCCATTTTACTGATACACGGAGTAAGTTGTAAGGATGAGATCCTACTTACTAATTAAGCAACTAACATAATTGCTGCAAGCATGAAATCTATCCATACACCGTCTCAAGGGTTTCCAAGGTTAGGAAGTAACCCGTCCAGGAAGCAGTTGTTTAAATGTCCAGAGTTTCCAAGGTAAAATGCGATTTGACATCTAGTGGCTGTAGCAAGACATAGAGAACTCGAAAACAATGAGAAAGTCATGGATATTAATATAATCCCTCCTCCAGAAATGACTTGAAGTAATTTCTGGAGGCGAACTGAATCGAAAACTATGATCTACACACGCTACTACTGCATGCTTATGGATGCCCTTTTATCGTGTAGATAGCCATGGCCATTCCGTCGAGATTTCCCAGTAGAGCTTCATCATCACGGGACAGATCACTGCAAATTCTATGTTTTTGAAACTAAAAAATGTTGTCATAAAACTGCAAATTTTCTCCTCATTTAGCTCAACGGCAATTGAAGGTTGTAAATTGTTTAACTGATCTATATACAGGAGAATCTGCAGGAATTGAAAGTTACACGTCACCAAGCGTGTGGAAGCGATGGAAGCGTGCAGAGCTTGTGAGCAAGTTCCTGTGGACAATTTTCCATCTCTTGCTATGCACATGATAAGCGTAAACTGCTGCTCTCTTAGCAAAAGCAAATGTCATCCGAACTGAATCTTGTGCCTTTCCACATGTGGTTCCAGATGGGATCATATCGTGGCGCGCAATGCCCTATTTTACTTCAGTCGTTTAAAGGGAAAGAGCAACGTATTGGCAAAATATATCGACAATTGTAGCTGATTACTGATCAGTCGACAACGTTTTGCTCATGAGGAACTTCCCATGTTTCACTACACATCCAACTTATCGACAGCTAGCCGTAAAACATTCTTTCTTCCAGTATATAAATTATATCCCAGTCTTAAGATCATAAGAATCCCAAATGAGATGCCTCTAGTTAGATCCATCTACCGCTGTAGATTCTATGGCAGGTTTCTTTTTAAGTTACAATTTTTCACTCTCATGTTTTAGCGATGCTTTGAACGGGATTGCAGAGTTCGATAATGATGTAGCTGTTTGGATGTGCATGTGCACTGTTCTTTATTTCGGATTCTCAAACCGGAACGCAGACGGGAGTGCAGAAACATATTCGCAACCAAGTTCGGTACCGTTAAAACTTCAATTAGCTTCTGGATTCTCACAGTATATGTAACAACGGTTTGCTATCATTGATGAGTGCGCTCGTACCATGTAGTACCAACTGGGAACATTCTAGGTTTTTCCGGCACAATTCTTCACAGCAAAATGATCATATAGTACTCCCTCTCACATTATGTGAATTGTCATTACATCTATGCGCATCTTTCTATCTAAGCTAAGCATTGACGCACACATAGAAGAAATGTAAGCTCTGCTCATGAACTAGAAGGAAAACTGAGATGGATGTCCATCTAGGATTGCGTAGCACAGTTGTATACGGTACGCAGTGATCATGCTTATGAACAAATTGTGAAACATTCTACAGTGTGCAGAAAGATCTCCGGAAGGTTCAAACTTCAATGACACTTATATGTGAAACCAGGTGAGAATGTTCAAATTGTGTGGCCTTGCATCGCTTGTTGGTATTTACGGATATCTCGCCAAAAATTATGAAGCAACTAATCCTATTGCAGAATTACGGGAACGAGTGGGTTGCCACTCAATTTGGCGCAGTCGCCAGGATGCACTAAGGTTTTTAAGAAGAGTATAGCCTTATGACGGGAAAGAAAGCCCTATTTTGATTTACAAAACGAGGGGAACAACCGTTCCGTTTGGGTGTATCAAAGTTAATGTTAAGAAATAAATAAGATTATAGAAAAAATTTGTGTAAAGTTTCTTTGAAATTTAGTGATCAGTCTAAATTGACCGAACGGAGGAATTTTCCAAGCGAAATAATATGACTGAGTCTGTCGAGCTTTAGACGCACGTGGGGCTGATGAATTCTTGTAGTGGAAAATGACGAAGTGCCCTGTCCGCAAATGCAGTTGTCTCCTCTCGTTTTCCAACCGGTACTCCTCCTAAATTGCTGACGGAGGATTTGTGCGATTATGGAATAGTGCTCTTGCCAGTTTTGGAGGTCCCTCTACTTGGATTACTTTGAGAAGCTACGTCAAATTTCCAGAATCTTTCTGAAGCACCCAATGGTTTACCCCCACTGAACTCTGGCATCTCTATGCAATTGCTGAGAACGACTAGTAAATTTATATGTCGTTTAGCAGTATGGACGTTGAAAGAGTTCAAATGGGCACCCTACAATTAGGGAAGCTTTCATTTCATTTGTTATACTTTGCGGTTGTACCCTTTTAGCTTTCTCGACGTTAACGAACTTGCAGCTTTAAATTTCACATTTTTACTGTGAGGGAATGTAAACCCGCCAGGCTCAGAAACTCCTATTCTTCTTAATGTCGAGCTAAATTCAGGAGGAGCCCAAAGTTTGTTCGGAGTACAATATTTTATAGTTTGGCGGACACAGTTTCTACAATTGAGTGCAAACGCGTATCGAGAATCAACAGCATTGGCAATCGAAGCTTATTCCATGAGGCAGACAGGAACTTCCACAATGATTTATTTTTAGATTCTGTGTTCGTATGGATGCAGTTTTTTACCATATAAAAAGACAATGGCATCATTCCAGCACAACTCATCATCAGTTTCTAGTTTCTTCATATTCTTCATATTCAAATCTCCGATTATCCTGTCTTTCAGCCAGGCATTCGACCACAGGGCTTTACTGGAAATGTAAGATATGCATATGGGCATGCCTTGGAACCCGACCTAGACTTCTAATACTGCTGTCGATCTTGGATTATGTCAAGTCACAGAACTTCGAACGTAGTAGTCAAGGCCATGAGAAAACGGAAAAGGGTCACCTCTGTGTATACAGAGGTCTCCGCAAAAATTGAATGTTTAATGCGCCAAACGTCTGCAAACAAGGTGAAACGTTGATAAAGGTGTGACCTTGCAGCTCTCAAAATCGTCTGGGAACTCTCGTGGAGAAGGCACGATATCTGCACATGATTAGAGTAAATTGATGCTACGCTCAGCAGATATCATAAAGCAGATGGAGACATTGCTATAATCCGAACTAACTTTTGTGCCATTCCTCATGCGCCTCGAGTCCAAGTCCGTGTCAAGTAATGCGTGGCGAAAGTGGTTTCCAGCCACTTATTCTGACACAAGATCACGTGTTCTGAAAGCTCCGACACTTGGATATTTTAGGCGATAAGGTTCTATCTCCAGGTCCAGATCCTTACTCGCAGAAGTGATGATTCGAGACCCAAATAAGTGAAGACTACAACCCGTGAGCATGCCATTGAGTTTGAGGCCGGGGCATTGTCTTGAAGATATGGCTATGAACTTTGAGTTTCGTTCCGATGATATTGTCAGTAATAAACCATATCCAATCTCCCGTGAAGTCATACTATTTCGCAACGGCAAGATGCTGATAATCCTTTTCTTCCATATTGACGGACAATGGCATCATCTCAACATTGTTTCAAAGAGATTAAATCCTTACTTTGTGATTCAATATACAGATTCAGATCAAGTTTTCATGTTCCTCAACCAAGTATTTGACCACACAGTACCATGGGAAATGTAAATATGAATTGAACCTGACATAGATTTCCAACAGTGTATCGATCGATCTAGGATTATATACAAGCATGCATTGTAAGCAGTGAATCATGATCATGAGGAAGTTGGAAACTCTAACACTTGTATAACTTCTAGCTCTGCAGATGTTAAAAATTAAACTCGATACATGTACCCAAACCAGGTGAAATGTTGACATTTGTGTGGACTTGAAGTGCTCGAAGCTTAAGTCTTGTGGACACGGCAAAGCTTCCTAACTCCTAGTATGCACATGATAAGCTTAGAACGTTGTTCTTTCAGCCAGTTTTTCAAAAAGCAAATGTAGACGTTGCTCCCATCAGAAGTGAATTTTGTGCCATTCCACATTCGCAACGAGTCCAGATCGGTGGCAACTAACACTTGACGAACTGGTGGACTTTCAGCTACGTTTTCGAGCCCTGGCAACTCATCCTTGGAATCTAGTCCGTAGGCTCTAACCTTTAGGTTGCTATGCTCCACCTCCAGGTCCAGATCAGTACAAGGAGACGTGATAACGAGTATGAATCGAGAACCAAATAATTGAATACTCCAGCCCGTGGGCATCTCAGTGAATTCTTGATGCCTGGGTGTTTCCTTGTGCCCTTGGCTCTAAGCTTCGAAGAGTTTGGTTTCGACGTCCAGCTTATATTGTATCCATTTCTGCTGTGTCAACATTTAATTTCCGAAATGCAAGTTGATGGACACTGTTCTGTTGATATCTATCAGCTTTGAATCGGACCGTGGACTGCATGCATTGATTTAAGAATAGAATGTACACTTCTCTCTGATATGAATTCAAGGGGGGACTACATGCTTCCAGATAAAGATGATACAACGCGATGATGCTCGTAGTCAACTTTCAAAGCTTTTGATCCCACTTAGCTGCCTCTGAACCATAGCACCGAAATCTGAGGTAATGCGGGGCTCTGAACCGAAGCTTAATAAGCATAAATGAATAGACTAAAAGAACTTCGTATTTGTCATTCTCTCGGTGTGACCCAACTTAATGTATCTTGGCACTTCGAAGAGAAACCACCGTTTTGTTGCCACACAAATTCACAGGGACTCGGAGAACTGGAAGGATCTTAGAACGTCTTGTGAGAACATTTGCAATAAGCACTTTACGGACAACATGGTCTGTAGTTTCATCAGAATCATTTTTATGGATACTGCACATTAGTGCTCCTCCAAACAATATTCCTGAACATGGTTCTAGATTGACTACAGATGGATGTAATTTAGTCAGCGACCAGCTACCAATGGTCTTATTGTACCCAAGTAAATTTTATTTATTTATCAAAGCAGGACTGAGCGTTGGCCATTTGCATGAGACCGACGCTACCAGGCTCTGAAAGTTCTTCACTCCCTCTTACAATCAGATCCCCAAGAGAGTTGAACTTTGTTCAGCTGAACCTCCTAATCAGATCCCGGCAAGAATCTTTTATACCATCCTTTGGACAGCACCTGGCCTCCAAGATAGCTGGGAATTCGACCTTCGATATGATCATTTTAAACCAAATTGTTGCGGGAGCCTCCCATCGAATTCCACATAGTAGGTGCCATCCTCACATTCCTTTAACAATAAAAGCAAAATTCTTTTCTTCCAGAACAAAGATCCCAATTTCTCCATGCTGTTTTACGAGACTCATCAACGGATGTCAGGCATGCAGACGTGGACTTCTATCTACTCCACTTACTTATCCACCCACAGATCCTGAGCTTCGTCTGGTGGAAACAGCCCTCACATAACGGCTCCACTCTCTGATCCGAATTGCAACCAGGCAATTGTAGGTTGCAACTTCGTTCGAGATCTCCCCAGTTCCTGCAGGCAAAAGCAGTTTCTACAAACTCCGAACTGATCTGGAGCTATTTATGACGGAATGAAGAGCAATTGATCCGGGTGTCACAAGGCGCCAAGGAATTTGAAATCAACCCTCTCGTCGCCTCAACGGTAAGGATAAGCACACACTCGAAATCGGGGATATGGGTTCTCGACCGTCTTCACCAAGAAGCGAGTTTATATCTCCAACATATATCGCAAGTTATTTAATAGCAATATTTAAATCAAAATATACATAATAAAGTAAAGTTAAATAGATAATAAAATAATAATTATTTATAGTAGTCTTTTTAAAATATTATATTATATTATATAAAAAATAATTTATATTATATTTATATAATTGATTAAAATAACAATAATTAAAAATATATTAACCCTAAACCCTAAAAAACCTTTTGTGTATATTCACACTAAACAATATTAGAAAAAAATTTATAGTTTTGGATTTGCTCTCAATAGGAAGTTAACTTATTATTCTTTTAGAAACAAGTGCAACCGCATATAAAAACTAGGGATGGGAAGACCCCCTCAAGCCTTACAAGGAGACTAAAAAGGTAAAATAGTGCAAAGTTCCAATAAAGTCCATATGAGAAATTTGCACTATTGCACATAAGATTTCCAGGCTATGCAAGTGGTACGATCTACAAACAAATGGTACATCCGAAAGAAACATCACTTAGTGTGATTGTTCTATCTGGATCGCACCAGCCACTATCTTTTGTAGATCAATGTACACATGTTGTCTACAATATATTATAAAGTATTAGAGGAAGAGTGGTACCCCTAGCGCCTAACATGATAAGCTCTCACGTACTGACTGACAAATGTGTTAGAGCTTTGTGTCCATCACTCCATATAATTCCAAGGCTAGAGGAACAAAGAGGTGACCTTGTTACATGCCCTTGTACTTGGAGGCCTTGCGACCTGCTGCTGCTACACTCACCATCCATCCAAGTGGATGGGTAATCACTCCCTTCAAAATTGTATCCCACTTAGGGTCTATAACCGCGACATCCGCTATTGTCACCTGATCAAATTTATACTTGGTCCGGACCAAATATAAGTTTGCACTGACACGTGTTGTATGCAAATCATACGAACCTAAAAGGGACCATGCCCTACATTTTGATACTTTGACTCTCAAGCCTACTAGATATAACTCGGTAGTCAAGTGGTCAAAGACCTACCTATTTTGATCTATAGAGTCTAAGTTGTGTGTATAATCTGCAAAAGAGAGAAATACACAACATGACATGGCCAAAGTAATAAATAGGAGAGCTCTAAATTGAGCCATGACTAATAAAGAGCTACCTAAAGGATCTCTCTAACATGTACCAATAACTTATTCCCAAGACAGTGAATCCCTCTTGTAAAGAACCTTGTTAGTAGTGAAGGGAAGTAGAAGAGTCATTAAAAGACAGCAGCAAAGAAATAAGATTCACCAAAGATCATTAACCTTTCTGAGTTCTCTAAAAATAAATACTAGTGAGATGCTACTAAAAATATTTTCAACCAGAGAGTATATCCATTCCTAATGGATATCTAGGAATGCACTATTGCCCATGGATATAAACTCACATATTGTAAATATAACTACTCTAAACTGATGATGTGGACCGAAGTGTTATCTAAAATGAGAACATTATTCCTTATATGAATTTGTCCCGTGTTGTCCAAAAAGGTTAAAGCCATCCCTAGGCATTCTTTTTAAACACTTTCAGTAGTTGTCTATGGTCGTTCACTAGGTATTGGGTTAGATATGATGACAGTGATTGCTCTTAATGCGATATCACGATATTGTTAGTTGTGGTGAAATTGGAAACGTTGATTGGGACGCACTAGAAATGTTTTTACGAATCACGTCACACGTACTAGAAGTAATTTTTCTCCAATATTAGCGCGCAGCATTGGTGGGCGAGAATCAGAAATGGGTTTGAGCCGCCTCGTTCTACCGTACAAAGAGCAATTTTATTTGATAAAAAGCTAATAATAGAAAACAATTATAAAGCCAACTGCACACAATGGGGCCTAGCCCCATTCTATCTCGTTATCTCTCCCTTGTAGTTCTTGACGGGGTCTTCCCATCTTTCATGTGTTTTATGTGGTTGCCTTGTTTATTGCCTTGCCCACAACAGGGGTTTCAAACTGGGATTTCCGAATGCAATAAAGATGCATAACGGAGATGTACGGGGTATCCCGCACAAACCGTATGTGCGGCCGGTGAGGTTACTCGACATTTACGACATGGACCTTAGCCATAATCCAGCAACCGTCACCGGTTCCGCGACTTGTAAATAATTATGATTCGCTAAGGGATTACGGTGCCGTGTTAAGGTGGCAAGTGAAATAAGTCAAAACACGGTAATTTTTAAATTTGATTCCTTTCCTTGTTGATACTCTGATCGGCGAACCTCGTTAGCTCGATGTCCAATCTCACTCATCGATATTCCTATATTCCTGACTGTCGGAACTTCCTGACCGATCTCCTCTAACACGGGCGCCGGGTTTCCGACGGCGCCCGTGTATCAGAACCGGAATCTGCGTCGGTTTTTGCCCCGAGTCATTAAATTAAATTCTTCGTATCTCTCCCATTCGACATCAACATAAGAATCAACATTATTTTAGTGATTGAATTCCGAATAGATCCAAAATACACAAATTTTGGTCACCAAAATCATAAATTTACTTTATTTGGTTGTTCATATAACTGGAACCCTTGTAAAGTTTTGGCTGAATTTCAGAAATGACAATTTCAAAAGCCTACCCCTTCTGCCTCCTGCCGCAGGAGGTGCAAACTGACCTGGCCCTTGGAGCCAGTGTCAAACTTGTTCAAAAATCAACATTTTAAAAAACTCATAACTTCTTAAAATTTACATGAAAAATATCCATGTTATTACTTTATGCATTATGGGTTGGGTAGAATTTATAAAATCCCTTTATCTACTGCATTTATGGTTAAATTTCAGTTAGATATACAATAAATTTTCTATTGAATTTTATTTTGATTCAATGTCTTGAATATTTCCAAAAATGTGTGCATTGTTAGATAAATGATTTTTGGAGATTTTTTCATCCTATAAAATATAGAAATGGGTATATGTATGTCAAATAACTAGAATAAAATCCTATTAAAAATATGGAATAGTGCTTAGAAATTAGATTTCCTAACCAAAAATTTATATGATTTTAGAAATATTCCTCTGAATTTTCAAGATCAAATAGTTTTCATAGGTTGTGATACAGGGGTATTTCTATTTGGAAATTGCCAAAGTACTTGTAAATTCATAAAAAAAAAAATTAGGTAATTTTAGAAAATTTGGAAATTTTTGAGATGTCTAAATTCATAATAAACCTTAGTTCAAAATTTCAAGTAAATCCAACGTCTAGAACTCAAGATGCTTTCAAGTAAGTTATAAATCTCAAAGTACTATAAGAATATCCAAAAGTAATGATTGTAGAGTATATTATTTCTAACTTGAGAAAGTACAAAATGACAACTTAGTGTGAAAATAATAGTTGGAAATATATTAAATTATATTTTAATGTATAACATGAAGCTTTGGTACATGGGTCACAATGTTGTATCATCTATTTTCTTAATTAGGAATTTAGTGCATGGGAATAGCATTTAATTGATTATGTGAAAATGGTTTGCATTTTGAGCTTTGAAACAAGGCCTTAAATAATGTTTTATGAGGTAGAATAATATCTATAGGATGGATCTATTTTAAGAACATGTAAAAAGAATGAAGTCTTATGTAGCAAGTTGATTTGGAGTTTACAATCTTATTTGAGTCTTTTATATTTATTTAAATACTGAAATAATGCATATTAGGGTGCTTAATACCATACATTACATTAATAAATAAGATGATTAGTGATAGATATAGAAATCAAATCTTCTACATAGAGTGGAGAAGTAATATGGTTATTTGTAAATGGATATTTAACAAATCTAATAAGTACGTTTGACACATCATATGCAGTTTATTACATAAATAAATAAATAAATATAAATAAATAAATATATATATATATATATTACCAAAAAATATTATTATATGAAAAATGGAAATATTTTTATTCATTAAGTAAACCATGCAACAATTACTTTGCTCAAGCAAGATAAAAGATGCAACAATAATTCCAAGTAATAATATAAGCGTAATAAATAATAGCATTTTATAAAGCATATTGTGATGTGATTAAAAGAGAGAGTAAATATGAGAGGTTGCCAAGTCCTCATTTAGTTCTTCTTAAGTGCACTTTATGGTGCATGGGGCTCCCATCCCAAGGCAAAAAATTGGACATTTCAACAAATAATCTTTTATTGGATTTAAAGCTTACATTACTTTGAGTATGATATGGAGGAGTTCACTCCTTAATTTGAGGGTTATTTGGGTAGAGGAATTGGCTATAAACCAAAACATGCACTACTTCTTTCAAAAGTTCATATCACTCTAATAGACATCTGAAGTGCTGAGCCAACGTACTTGAATATTGGGAGCAAGAATCCAAAGTCCAAATTAAAATATGACTCACTAATTTTATTTTTTAAATCTGATTTTTGAAAATAGGGTGCCTTGTTCAAAATTAAATTAATGAAAATAATTTTTAAATTAACTAAATTATTAAAATAAAAGGTAAAAATAAATTGATATTCTTTTACTTTTTAGATAGAGGGTTTCATTGATTAATTGTCCATGCCCAAGAGGAGGCTGATTTTTTGGGTGAAAGTGGACCAAAGAAACATGACCTACAAATATGTGGTGAAAGAGAGATTAGCTCATGAAGCGTGAGGTAGACACAAGAAATTAATTTGAATGAAGTTGCAATAAATTAGAACCAAAAATATGAAGCCTGAATAAGCGGAAGAAAATGGTGAGGCAAAAAGTGAAATATTAAAGCTTAAGGGAAAATAACCCTAAGGAGTCGACAAGGGCCAAACATTAGACCAATGGCTAATTCTGACTAGGTGAAGTTTAGAAGAAAGTGCATAGGGTGTATTGAACAAAAGGTTTAACTTTGACCATAGTGTGAGAAAAAAGAAAGATTATAGCCGGGTATCTTGAGTGCATAAGGATAAGGGAAAAAGATAGTGTAGTATTTATTTTCTAGAGAAAGAATAATTATTGCATGAGTTAGAAGAGCCAAGGGAGAAAAGAATGGTAAATAGAGGGAGAAAATAAGTTGAAAAACTAAGGGTTGGAATAATAAAAAACATATAAATTGTATTAGGAAAATGATATAATTCATCACACTCTTGCTCTAAATTATAAGAAGTAGGTGTATAGGGGAAGAAATAAACAAAGACCCCTAAGGGATAGAAGACAATTATAATTTTCAAAAAGAAAAGAAAGACAAAGAGTTTACCTTGGAAATGGAAAATTTCTGGAAGATAAAGTAAAAATCAAAATTAATGAAGGAAAAGTCAAAGGGAACATATTATTTTTGGTGGAAGGTGAAAAATTAGTGTCCTCAATGATAAAGGGCTTAGGGAATATTTTTAAAAAGGTGAAAATTTCCAAAAGGTTGGATGCAGCACCAGGAGTCACCCACTACTATTCCGGCCCAACTGCGCTTAACTGCACAGTTCTGATGGGATCAGGTATAGTAGCCCTAGTATGACTGCATCACATCAAGAGAACTGACTTAGAGCGTTCATGGTCCACGGGCGCCTCTTATAGCCAGCCATTGGGAAAAAGAATTCCAAGGCAAAATTTCAGTCAGGATGTGTCCTGAGTGCCGTGCGTTAAGAAACACAAAACAGTAGAGACCTTTTGGGCACTTGGTGCTTAGAAGTGCAAAACAGTCAAGACCTTTTGGCACTAGGCGCTCAGAGCCGGTACTGGGCCTAGGCTAGTTGGCACTGAGTCTCAGCCGCAAGCCTAGCTTGGACAACCACTAGCTTTGAACCAAGTGTGCCCAAATGCAGCTTCAGTCAAGATCTTCTTGTTATGTTTGGCTTGTATAAGTGACTTGCCCGATCAAGAGCAAGAGAAAAACTTGATTGATGGAAACTCCTTATTGTATCCTTACATGCGGATATATATTCAGTCACTTCTAAGGTTGAATATTAAAGTGACTAGATATCTTGAGTGGTCAATACTCATGAAGTCACGCAGGTCTATATTCAGGAGTTTAGACAGATGACAGAGGGACTATCCTTGTGTTTGTATATATATACATATGTGCAATGGAAATGAAGGTTTGAAGGCTGGTGTGGCCTGTTTCAGCCGTGGAGGTAGCTTCCGGGGACAGGGAGTGAACCACATTATTTCCTGTTAGTCCTCTGATTTATGTTTAATGGGCCTTATGATGTGCTATAGCAAGAGATCCCTTGGGACTGTATTTTCTAACAATTGGTATCAGAGCATAGTTGGTCCTTAAGAGGGTCTTGAGATCTGAGGGTGCAAGGAAGTGGGTCCAGAAGCAAGTCCACAGCAAAGCAATGGCAGGGGTGATATCCATATCCAATGCTAAATTTGCAGTGGAGAAGTTTGATGGGAAAAACAATTTTGGACTTTGGCAACTGAAGATGAAGGACCTTCTTGTCCAGCAAGGACTGCATAGAGCACTGAAGAAGAAAGAGGAGGACAAAAGTGATGAGGATGGGGAAGATGAAGATGCAGATCTGAGAGCTATTAGCACTATTAGGGTGAACCTTGCTGATGAAGTGCTTTAAAATGTTATGAATGAGGAATCTGCACCAAAACTATGGGCCAAACTGGAAAATCTTTATATGACCAAGTCTTTGACAAACAGACTGTTTCTTAAACAGAAGTTGTATATGTTGAGGATGAAGGAAGGCCAGAGTATTATGGAGCACCTCAATGCTTTCAACAAAATCATTTGTGAGTTGATGAGCATAGAGGTTAAGTTAGAAGAGGAGGATAAGGCATTGCTGTTATTGACTTCACTTTCTCCATCATATGAGCATCTGGTCACAACTCTTCTATATGGGAAGGATGATATAAACTGTGAGGAGGTCACTTCAGCATTATTGTCCAATGAGATGAAAAAAAGACCCAACCAAGAAAAGAAAAATTCAGAGGCTCTATTTATCAGAGGAAGGACAAGAGAGAGAGATCAGATCAGGAGTAAATCAAGATCCAAGTCTAGAACTGGAGGTTTCAAAGGCAAGTGCTGGATTTGTGGGAAGGTTGGACATTTCAAGAAAGATTGTAACAACAAGAGGCTTGAGTCCAACAAGGATAAAGGTCAACTTTTAGATCAAGCAAGCATTGCTGAGTCATCTGGAGTTGTGGATGATGTTCTATGTGTTACCCAAGACAAAGATCAATTTGAGGAGTCATGGATATTGGACTCAGGTTGCTCTTACCATATGTGTCCAAATAAGGAGTGGTTTCATGAGTACAAATCATTCAATGGAGGATCTGTAATAATGGGGAACAACATGGCTTGTCAAGCTATTGGCATTGGTAAAATACACTTTAAGATGTTTGATGGTATTGTGAGGACTCTTGCTGATGTGAGGCATGTTCCTGAGTTGAGGAAGAATTTGATATCACTAGGCACTTTGGACTCAAATGGTTGGAGGTGGGGAGCAGAAAATAGAACACTCAAGGTATCAAAAGGAGCATTGGTTGTAATGAAGGGCAAGAAGATAGGAAACCTTTATGAGCTTGTTGGAGAGACCATCACTAGAGGAGTGGCAAGTACTATTTCTGAAAATGAAGATCCCCAAGATCTTACTCAGTTATGGCACCTCCGTTTGGGTCATATGAGTGAAAGGGGTCTAAGTGAATTGTCCAAGCAACAACTTCTGAAGGGCCTTAAAAGTTGTAAGTTAAAATTCTGTGAGCATTGTATAATAGGAAAGCAACGGAGGTAAGCTTTTCCACAGGAGTTTATTGCACAAAGGGAATTTTAGACTATGTGCATTCTGATGTTTGGGGCCATGCACATATAGCTTCAAAATCTGGAGCATTATATTTTGTATCTTTGGTGGATGATTACTCTAGAAGAGTATGGGTCTACACCATGAAGCAAAAATTAGAGGTCTTCTCTCTCTTTAAACAATGGAAGGTGATGATGGAGAAACAAACTGGAAGGAAAGTGAAGTGTTTGAGATCTGATAATTGTGGAGAATACAAATCTGGAGAGTTTGATAGATATTGTAAGAGTGAAGGGATAATCCATCACTTTACCATACCGGGTACTCCTCAACAAAATGGTGTGGCAGAGCAGATAAATCGTACACTCTTGGAGAAAGCAAGAAGTATGTCAAGCAACGCTGGATTGGAGAAGAGTTTTTGGGCAGAAGCTATAAATACGGCTTGTCATTTGGTAAACATTTCTCCCTCTACTGCTATTGAGTGTAAGACACCTATGGAAAAATGGACAGGTAGGCATGTTGATTACTCTTCACTTAGAGTATTTGGATGCATAGCTTATGTTCATATTCAACAAGAACAAAGGACAAAGTTAGATCCCAAATCTAGAAAATGTATATTCTTGGGATATGAGAAGGATACAAAGGGATATAGATTATGGGATCCCAGAAAGGTGTTGTCTTGTTGTGAGTAGGGATGTAGTTTTTGATGAGACTAGTACCATGAAGGCTATTACTATAGCAAAAGAAAAGAAAAAACAAATTCATTCAGATTTTGTTAAGATAGATATTCATCTTGGAAATGAAGACATGTCACCTCATGTAGATCTACCAAGTGAACCATTAGAAGAGCAAAGCCCAGAAGTGATTCATGAACGTAGGTATCCAATTAGGGATAGAAGGCCTCCAAAGAGATTTGATGATTCATTTGTAGCTTATGCTCTTCTTACGGAGAATGGTGAGCCTTCTTCATATGAAGAGGCAATGCAAGATCAAGAATGTCAAAAGTGGCATTGTGCAATGGAAGAGGAGATGAAGTCTTTGCCCAAGAACCAAACTTGGAGACTTGAAAAATTGCCTATGGGAAAGGAGGCAATTGGTTGCAGATGGATATTCCGGAGGAAGGAAGGACTTCCAAAATCAGGTGGAGATAGATACAAAGCAAGGCTTGTAGCAAAGGGTTATAGCCAAATAAAAGGTATTGACTTCAATGAGATTTTTTCACCAGTGGTAAAAATCTCTTCAATTTGTGCACTATTTGCAATGGTTGCATTGCATAACTTGGAGTTGGAGCAACTAGATGTTACAACTGCTTTTTTACATGGAGAATTGGAGGAGGAGATTTACATGCATCAACCTGAAGGTTTTGTGGTACCAAGGAACCAAAACCTGGTTTGCAGGTTACAAAATTCTTTATATGGACTAAAGCAAAGTCCAAGACTTTGGTACATGAAATTTGATGCTTTCATGTTGAAGCAAGGATATAACAAAAGTGAATCAGATTGTTGTGTGTACCTCAAGAAGCTACATGGACCTAGAGTATTTGATTTAATCATCTTGGTACTATATGTGGATGATATGCTGATTTCTGCAAAGGATATGGTTGAGGTGGAGAAATTGAAAGCACAACTTGGTAAGGAGTTGTGACAACCCGGCAAATATCACTTTTGCGATAATCGGGTAAGTAAAGTTCATTCCCGCAGAGATACAAGTCAGAAATGTCCAAATACAAAGTCAAACAGTAACAATGTAGTTCTTCTTGAGTTCTTCTTTAGTCTCTCAGGTAGAAACCACACCTAGAAGAGAGTAACAAGCACCAATTTGCAATCTTGTCACAAATTAACACTCCTTAATCACAAATCCTTCAATTCTTTCCAAACAATCTTGATTGTGATGATTCAGGCTCTCCCAAAAACGGCACTTCAATGCAAAACAACTTCACCTCAGAATTGTGTTCCACCCCTCCACTGAAGGCACAACTTCCTCGATCGAAATTGCTTCACATCAACTTTGCACTGCACTCACAAATGCAGAATACTACCAACACTACAATTCCTCTCAGATCTGTCCAGGCATTGCTTTGATTGCACTTCACTCAGGATCAAACACACAAAATGAAGATCAAGGCTGTGGAATCCAACATCCAACAAACACTTTGACTTGCACTTTGAATTTCTTCACACACTCACAAACATAGACACAAAGTTGATACTCAGAATCAAGCTCAAACGATGAGCACTGCTTCATAGCACTTTGCTTTATCTATTCTCAGAAATAATGAGCACTGAACAACATGTGACTGTGAATGCCACTCTTAAATAGTGAAGCAAATTGACAGTTCTAACAACTATACCGTTCTACAACAATCATTCTAACCTGCAGATCCGAAATGACAATGCACTTCTTCATATCTGCCCCTTCAAATCTCAAATCGGCTACTACTCCGATCCGATGTCTACTTCTTCTTCGGCTTTCAAACCCGATCCCAAAGTAATCTTACTTCCTACTACATTTTCCTTGGGTTTCAGATCTCCTACTTCCTCTACCAGATCCAACAATTCTCTTTCCTGATTTGAAATTCCACTAGTGGGTAATCTATCTAACTTCTTATCTCTTGACCCACTCTTCTCTAATGTCTTTGATGGTAACTCCAAAGACATTTGCACTCCTATGTTATCTACTTTGGGTTTTGCTTTAATATCCTTCCGAAGTTTTTTCAGCTCTACTTTCACTAAGTCTAATCTAATGGAAATGTTATCCTCTACCTCCAAAACCTTTCTATCTACACGAGCTCTTAATTTTATTAACAAGGCGTTCATCTCAGTGTCCTTCGCTTGTCTTCGCCTCGTCTCCTGCACCAACAACTTCAACACGTGTAGTCACGCTTCTTCAATTCAAACGCTGGCCTCTGTACTTAACATCACATTTACCCTGAGGACTATCTCCTACAATGGCTTTCTCGTTCCCGATCTGCAAGCCATTCCTCTTTGTACATTGCCAATTCTTCCTCGAATTTGGCTTTCACCGACTCCTTCTCCTTCTCCTTCTCCTTCTGTTCAATCTTCTCTTCCTGTTTACGAAGTAACTCTTGTAATCTCTCTTCTTCTCTATATCTCGCAGCCAACTCTCGTTGCCAGAGTTGCTTCTTCTCCTCCATACTCTCCATCACTCTATTGAGCTCTTGATCATTCACTGCTACCCTCGCCATAGCATGAATAAGCTCTACTCTTGAATCAGCAAACTGCTGCTTCAAGATTTTGTATTCAACTACATGTCTCTCTCTTGCGATATCACTCTTCCTTGCAAGATCCTCTTGATAGCTCACTTCCCTCTTCAGGTCTTCAATTACTTGACTTCTCTCTATTGCCTCCGCTTGCAGTACTTCTCTCTCCTCCTCACCTCGGGTTACACTCCTCTTCAACTCCGAGTTCTCTTCTTCTAATCTTGCTACCACTTGCACTACAGTCCTTACCTCGGGACAAGTCGACTGCATCTCCTTCTTCTTCTGCTCCAACTTTACCAACAACGGGCACACTACCTCTCGCAGGTACTCCACTCCATCACTGGCAACTTCTTCCTCCCACAGAGTGGTCTCTCTTTTCTCCTTGTGTTCTCCTGATACTTGCCTTCTTCTCTGGAGTCTTCGTATCGAGATTGAGGCCTCACTGCCCGAGCTTCCTTCAACCTCTTCCTTCACTCTACTCGGCCCCGCTTCACACTTCACCTTACATCGTGAGCGAACTCCTCGCTGCACTGTGATCTTCTTCTCATTTGGCACCGATACTTTGTCTTCCAGTGCTGTATTGTCTTTGGCTTCTACCTCGGCTTGCACTTCTTCTTTGTATTCTTCAGCCACAAGTACCGAGGTCATCTCTTCACCGTCTTCACTATCACTGCTCGTATCTCTGCTCTGTAGTGTCAGCTTAGGTTCTTCCTCATGTTCCGAGTCCTCCGTCTTGAGCTCGGCCTTGCCTTCTGAGTCTTCATCTTCCGACTCAATTACCACCATTCCTCGCCTTGGGTTACTTCTCTGCATCTTCTGAGGTTTCTTGTTTTCTTCGGCTTCTGCTTGCCGAGTCCTCTTCTTTGTCGGGGTACTCACTATGACCTCCACATTTTTCCCTATCTTTGCGTAGTAGTCTCCCGTGCTCCGGATTTGGAGAATGTATTGCTGCTCCTCGACATCGACTCCTTTCGCACATCAGGATGGAAATGCGACACCATCCGATTCCGCTCCGCCGAGTTCAGCAAATTGAGCCCAAGGTAGAAGTGTGCTGCAAACGGCACAATGTAATGTGGAGGTGACTTATCTTGCAGATTCCACACCATCTGCCTCGTTCTCCCGTGAAAACACCTCACCAAATTAATTGGTTCTCCTGCAAACAATTTGTGAAAGAACACCGCTTGGTGTTTCATCACATATGTTGTTCTCTCCGGCTTCAGGATTGCCATCAAAGCACTCACAATTCCTCTCTTGACAGGGTCTTTGTAACTTTCTACCTTGTACCCATTCTTTGTTCTCTTTGACGAGAAGGCATCTCTCACCTCCTGAGTTTCTTGGGCTATCTCTCTTTTTCCCAAGAACGTGGTTCCCTGCTCCAAGCCCGCCTCCTTCCCGAGTACGAGTCTCCAATCTGACTCTGTCCAGCGAGCCGGATTTCCTCTCTTCCCTTCTTCCTCGGGTCCATCGAGACACTTACTCTCGATGATCTCTGTCATGAATCTTGGAAAACTTATGTTCCAGTTCCATGCCAGAAAGGTGATCCGAAGTCGGCTCAAGACTTCGATCCTTGCTACTACATCTAATCTCTGAATTGCATGATTTCTCACTACGAATTTGGAGTTCTTCTTCCCTCCTCCCATCTCTTTTTCTTTCTCACTTTCTCTCAATTTCACTCTTGCGACTTCTTCCTTACGCACTAACACGAGCCCAACTCTATTTCCCTTTCCCCGATCACCTGCAAGATGACTCCTCAACGGCGAAGGAAAATTGCTCAACATTTCGTCGTTGCAGTTTTGATTTTTATAGAGTTGCACTACTTTGTCCTTCGTCACTTCAAGTTTCTACCGAGAAATCACACCTCCGGCATGCACCTATCACTGTCAATCAACCTTCGCGCGTATGAGCCTCCAGTTTTGAAATGGCCCCTTCTTGAATTTCTCGCCCTGACGAAAGGTTGTTAGACGGTCTTTGCCTCGGGTTGAGCTCCCCGCGATCCAAAGACAATTTACTTTGTATTGTATGCTGACAGGGCATTTCTGAGTACTTCGCCTCATGACCCAAAGTCATTTTACTTTGGGTTTCATCCCGAAGACTCTTTTCTTTGCCTTCTTCGGCCATACAGGCACAATCCGACTTCTCTATACACTTCTTCTCCTTTATTCTGAAAAAAACAAAAAATGTGGGCACCTCAAGAGTTTGATATGAAGGACTTGGGTTCTTCAAAGAAGGTACTTGGAATTGAAATCCACCGGGACAGGAGCAAGGGAAAGTTATGGATATCTCAAAGGAGATATTTGGAAAAGTTACTTGCTCGGTTTGGCATGGAGAAAGCAAAACCAATGAACACTCCAATGGCAAGTCATTTCAGGATATCATTGGAGCAATGTCCATCAAATGAGGAGGAGAGAAAAGTAATGTCCAACATTCCTTATGCTAGTGCTGTTGGGAGTTTAATGTATGCTATGGTCTGCACTAGACCAAACATCTCATATGCTGTGAGCATGGTGAGTAGATACATGGCAAATCCGGGGAAACAACATTGGGAAGTTGTGAAGTGGATACTTTGTTACTTGAAAGGGACTATAAATATTGGCAAATGTGGAGAAGGAACAAGAAGGAGGAATTACAGGCAACATAGATTCTGATTTTGCCGGAGACTTGGATAAGAGAAGGTCTACAACAAGATTTGCTTTCACACTTGTTGGTGGTGCAGTAAGTTGGAAGTCTACTCTCCAATCTACTGTTGCTCTTTCTACTACAGAGGCAGAATATATGGCAACAACTGAGGCTGTCAAAGAGGCAATATGGCTACAAAGATTAGCCAAGGATATAGGACTCCCTAATATGAAGTCCACACTCTTTTGTGATAACCAAAGCGCTATTTACTTGGCAAAGAATCAAGTATATCATTCAAGGACAAAGCATATTGATGTGAGACATCATTTTATCAAGCTGTGACAAATGGTGAAATCAATTTGCAAAAGATTGGCACAAAGGTAAACGCAGCTGATATGTTGACTAAACTTGTTCCTGTTGAGAAGTTCAAGTTATGCATGAACTTGCTCAATGGTTCAATGTTGCTCTTTGGGATGATAAGGTGGATACAAGCAAAAGGTGGAGTTTGTTATGTTTGGCTTGCTATAAGTGACTTGCCTGATCAAGAGCAAGAGAAAAACTTGACTGATGGAAACTCCTTACTGTATCCTTACATGCGGATATATATTCAGTCACTTCTAAGGTTGAATATTAAAGTGACTAGATATCTTGCGTGGTCAATACTCATGAAGTCACGCAGGTCTATATTCAGGAATTTAGACAGATGACAGAGGGACTATCCTTGTGTTTGTATATATATATATACATATGTGCAGTGGAAATAAAGGTTCCAAGGCTGGTGTGGCCTGTTTCAGCCGTGGTGGTAGCTTCCGAGGAAAGGGAGTGAACCACATTTCCTGTTAGTCCTCTGATTTATGTTTAATGGGCCTTATGGTGTGCTATTGTGCGAGAGGTCCCTTGGGACTATATTTTCTAACACTTCTTGTCTTGGACCGGTGCAAACTTAGGGTCAATCAAGACCTTTTGGCATGGTGCAAAATTTGCAAAATGGCACAGCTTTCAGTCAAAGGTCTTTTTGGCAAGATTTATTTTTCCCACTCAACCTCCATGTCTCGGTCAAGGAAGTAGCACAAGAGCACAAGAGCACAACTTCAAGTTGAGCACTTCTTTGCCCAAATGGACCATGGTTCCAAGACCCCAACCCAAATTGGTGCCCAGGCTAGTCAAGACCTTTAGTCCTGGCATAGGACTTGTCAGGATTGGCACCAACGTCAGTCAAAACCATTTTGTCTTGGTGCTTGATTGAGACAAGACGTTTTGGTGGTGTAGGACTTCTTTCACCTTGGCACCAACTTCAATCAAGACTTTTTGCCTCGGACCCACCCGGCACTGGATTCAGTCAAGACCTTTAGTTGTAGCGCATGACTTGTCTCACCTTGGTGCCAACTCTAGTCAAGACCTTTTCTTCTCAAACCCAGCCGGTGCCTAATTGAGTCAAGACCTTTTTGTGGCATAAGACTTTTTTCACCTTGGTGACAACTTCAGTCAAGGCCTTTTGCCTCGGACCCAACAAGCGCTGGATTCAGTCAAGACCTTTAGTTGTGGCGTAGGACTTATCTCACCTTGGTGCCAAATCCAATCAAGGCCTCTTTTTTGGAACCCAAGTAGGGCCAGATTTAGTCAAGACCTTTTGTCCAGATTCTAGCCGCATTTCAGGCCATAGTTGGGTCTAGTACCAGATTTAATCAAGACCTTTTTTCTTGACTTTTGGTGTGTTTGGAGCTATGTTTGGGATTTGGCACCCAATTTGAGTCCAGGCCTTAAGTCCCATATCCAAGCATGGGCTGAGGCCAAGTCTCAGTCTGGCACCAATCTGGAACTTTGTTCCTAACAAAGTTCCAACAAAGTGCCGAGTTGTAACACCCATTTGTGCATGTGTGTGGTATTGTGATTGTGGTGCTCACATTTTTTGTTTTTTTTCAAAATAAAGGAGAAGAAGTGTATAAAGAAGTCGGATTGCGTCTGTATGGCCAAAGAAGGCGCAAAAAAGAGTCTTAGGGATGAAACCCGAAGTAAAGTGACTTTGGGTCATAAGGCGAAGTACTTGGAAATGCCCTGTCAGCATACAACCCGAAGTAAATTGTCTTCGTATCGGGGGGAGCTCAACCCAAGGTGAAGACATTCTAACAACCTTTCGTCGGGGCAAGAAATTCAAGAAGGGGCCGTTTAAAACTGGCAGCTCATACGTGCAAAGGTTGATTGACAGTGACAGGTGCATGCTCAAGGTGTGATTTCTTGGTAGAAACTCAAAGTGATAGAAGACAAAGAAGTGCAACTCTATAAAAATCGAACTTGCAACAAAAAAATGTCAAGTAATTTTCCTTTGCCGCTGAGAAGTCATCTTGCAGGTGATTGTGGGAAGGGAAATAGAGTTGGAATCGTTTTAGTGCGCAAGGGAGAAGTTGCAAGAGTGAAATTGAGAGAGAGTGAGAAGGTAGAAGAGATGGGAGGAGGGAAGAAGAACTCCAAATTTGTAGTAAGAAATCATGCGATTCGGAGGTTAGACGTGATAGCAAGGATTGAAGTCTTGAGCCGACTTTGGATCACATTTCTGGCATGGAACTGGAATGTAAGTTTTCTAGGATTCATGACAAAAATCATCGAGAGTAAGTGTCTCGATGGACCCGAGGAAGAGGGGAAGAGAGGAAATCCGGCTCGTTGGACAGAGTCGGATTGGAGACTTGTACTCGGGAAGGAAGCAGCCTCGGAGCAAGGAGCCATGCTCTTGGGAAAGGGAGAGATAGCTCAAGAGACCCAGGAGGTGATGGATGCCTTCTCGTCAAAATGGACAAAGAATGGGTACAAGGTTGAGAGCTACAAAGACCCTGTGAAGAGAGGGATCGTGAGTGCTCTGATGGCTATCCTGAAGCCAGAGAGAACCACTTATGTGATGAAACACCAAGCGGTGTTCTTCCATAAGTTGTTTGCAGGAGAACCAATCAATTGGGTGAGGTGTTTTCACAGGAGAACGAGGCAGATGGTGTGGAATTTGCAGGATAAGTCGCCTCTACACTACATCGTGCCGTTTGTAGCACACTTCTACCTCGGGCTCAACTTGCTGAACTTGGCAGAGCGGACTCGGATGGTTTCGCACTTCCATCCTGATGTGCGAAAGGAGGTCAATGTCGAGGAGCAACAATACATCTTGTAGATCAGGAGCCCCGACGACTACTATGTAAAGACAGGGTAGAACGTGGAGGTCGTAGTAAGTACCCCGATGAAGAAGAGAGGTTGGCAAGGTGAAGCCGAAGAAAGCAAGAAACCTCGGAAGATGCAAAGAAGTAACCCAAGGCAAGGTATGGTGGTGATTGAGTCGGAGGATGAAGACTCAAAAGGAGATGCCAAGCTCAAAACTGAAGACTCGGAACATGAGGAGGAGCTTGAGCTAACATTGCAGAGTGGAGGTACGAGTAGCGATAGTGATGAAGGTGGAGAGATGACATCGGCGCCAGTGGCTGAAGAATACAAAGAAGGAGTGCAAGCCGAGTTGGAAGCCGAAGACAATACACAGTTGGAAGATGAAGTAACTATGCCAGAGGAGAAGAAAATTGCAGTACAGCAAGGAATTCACTCGAGACATAAGGCGAAGTGTGATGCGGGGCCGAGTAAGGCAAAAGAAGAGGTAAGTGAAAGCTTGGGAAGTGAGGCGTTGATTCCAATACAAAGACTGCAGAGAAGAAGACGAGTATTGGGAGAACACAAAGTGAGAGAGATCGTGTGCCCATTGTTGGTGAAGTTGGAGCACAAGAAGAAGGAGATGCAGTCGACTTGTCTAGAGGTAAAGACTGTATTGCAGGTGTTGGTGAGATTAGAAGAAGAGAACTCGGAGTTGAAGAAGAGTGTAACCTGAGGTGAGGAGGAAAGGGAAGTACTGCGAGCGGAGGCAATAGAGAGAAGTTAGGTAATTGAAGACCTGAAGAGAGAAGTAAGTAATCAAGAGGATCTGGTGAAGAAGAGTGACCTAGCAAGGGAGAGACAAGTAGCGGAGTATGAAATCTTGAAGCAACAGTTTGCTGATTCAAGAGTAGAAGTAATCCATGCTATGGCGAGAGTAGCAGCAAAGGATCAGGAGCTTGATAGGGTGATGGAGAGTGTAGAAGAGAAGAAACAACTCTGGCAACGAGAGTTGGCGGCAAGATACAGAGAAGAAGACCAATTACGAGAGTTACTTCGTAATCAGGAGGAGAAGGTTGTACAAAAGGAGAAGGAGAAGGAGACGATAAAAGCTGAGTTTGAGGTAGAGTTGGCAATGTACCGAGAGGACTGGCTTGCAGATTGAGAACAAGAAAGGAAGACAAGGTTGGAGCCATTGAAGGAGATTGTCCTCCGGATGAACGCAATGTTGAGTACAGAATCCAACGTTCGGATTGAAGAAGCGAGACTGCACGAGTTGAAGTTGTTGGTGCAAGAGACGAGGCGAAGACAAGCAAAGGATACAAATATGAACGCCTTGTTGATTAGTCTCAGAACTTGGGTGGACAGAAAGATTTTAGAGGCAGAGGATAACATTTCAATTAGATTAGACTTAGTGAAAATAGAGCTAGAAAAACTTTGGAGAGATGTTAGAGTAAAACCCAAAGTAGATAACATAGGAGTCCAAATGTCTTCGGAGTTACCATCAGAGACATTAGAGAAGAGTGGGTCGGGAGATAAGGAGTTAGATAGATTACCCACTAGTGAAATTTCAGATCAAGAAAGAGAATTACTAGATCTGGTAGAAGATGTAGAAGATATGAAACCCGAGGACAGAGTAGTAGGAAGTAAGATTACTTCGGGTTTGGGTTTGAAAGCCGAGGAAGAAGTAGACATCGGATCGGAGTAGTAACAGTTTTGAGATTTGAAGAGGCAGATATGAAGAGGTGCATTGTCATTCGGGATCTACAGGTTAGAACAGTTGTTGTAGAACGGTATAGTTGTTAGAACTGATGCTTTGTTCATTATTTAAGAGTGGCATTCACAATATCATGTTGTTCAGTGCTCATTATTTCTGAGAATAGATAAAGCAAAGTGCTGTGAAGCAGTGCTCATCGTTTGAGCTTGATTCCGAGTATCAACTTTGTGATTGTGTTTGTGAGTGTTTGGAGAAATTCAAAGTGCAAGTCAGTGTGCTTGTTGGATGTTGGATTCCACAGCCTTGATCTTCATTCTGTGTGTTTGATCTTGAGTGAAGTGCAATCAAAGCAATGCCTTGACAGATCTAAGAGGAATTGTAGTGTTGGTAGTATTCTGCATTTGTGAGTGCAGTGCGAAGTTGATGTGAAGCAATTTTGATCGAGGAAGTTGTGCCTTTAGTGGAGGGGTGGAACACAATTCTGAGGCAAAGTCGTTTTGCAGTGAAGTGCCATTTTTGGGAGAGCCTAAATCATCACAATCAAGATTGTTTGGAAAGATTTGATGGAGTTGTGATTATGGAGTGTTAATTTGTGACAAGGCTGCAAATCAGTGCTTGTTACTCTCTTTTGGGTGTAGTTTCTACCTGAGAGATTAAAGATGCAACCAAGAAGAACTAAAATTGTTCCTTTGCTTTGTATTTGACCAATTCTGACTCGTATCTCTGTGGGAACGAACTTTACTTACCCGATTACTGCAAAAGTGATATTTGCCGGGTTGTCACAGTGATATTTAGCTTGGTATTACAAGTACTTGAGAGATATTATTTATATAGAGATAAAAGATGGTTCTACATTAGTCATGATTAGCTAAATTTAGTCATAGCTAAGATAGAAGGGACCTTACTTTAGAGGAAGTGGAAAAGATGAGCACCACTATTTTGGATTCTAGTGTGTTGACTTGGTATTATTCTTAGGTGTTTGGCTTTGAGGAAAGAGTTGAGAACTCTTGGGCCCGCAAGCCTTTTTGTTTTGGATTCTTCTTTAGTCCAAGGATAGCCCATGTGAAGGAATCCTTGACTTAGTGGTTGGTCAAGATAAGATCACATGCTTAGGGGAATATGCCCATGTGAATGGATATCCTTTCTACTTTTTGACTTTACTTGACTTTTAGCCTAGTAACTTGAGTTACTCTAGTAATTAGTAACTTTGGTACATAACTATTTCACAAGTACATAAACAAGGGTGAGGAGGTACTGATCATCCTTTCATTTGCAACTATCTCTCTCTCATTGAGTTCTCTAGTAAGCAATGTCTTGAGTCTTGGAGTGTTAGCCTTGGAGGAGTATGATGGAGTTGGGGTTTCTTGCCTTCTTAGTCCATGGTCCGCTACCATAATAGCCATCAGAGGTTCATCCTGAGTGAGAGATAAGCCAACTCACAGAGCAGGCAGGCAAGCAAAACTGCAACCCATGCAGTATTTGCACCAACACCAGTGTGTGCTCCAAGGCTCCAAGGGGCCAAGTTTTGGGAAATGACCCAAAGGATTCCATCTTTGAGTGTCAGTCATCAGTCCACCTCATGGGGTGAGTGAGCTAAGAACTCAGTTCTTAGCTCACTCACCCCATGGTTTTCTTGGTCTTTGTGTTTCATCTGGATTTTGAGCACCAACCTAGACTATGAATCTCCAACACTTGGTTAAATTTACCCGGGCCACAACACCGGTGCTTTCTAAGTTTCAACACTAAAGTCCTATTTTGCCTCAAGTGCTCTTTCAATATTCTTGGAATCCTCCTCAAGAAGTATTCTAGTGAGCTCTTTGCCTTAAGAATATCTAGGAGTCTTCAACCTCTCTTCCTTGGGAGAATTCAGCACCGGACTTCAAAAAACTCCAAAACTCCAAAGCCAATGCCAGATCCTCTTACAATTTTGTCTTTGGGTGTCTCTTCAATCTTCAACGCCCTGATCTCCAGTCTGATTGGACTGCACCTCCTTCTAAGGAAAAACTCCAAACTCTAGCACCCCGCACTAGATCCATTCTGCATGTGTAAGGGTTCATACACATGGCAACCCCACAACAATCCCAACACTTGGTAAATTTTAGGTCCTCTATGATGAGCGTTGACCTAGGTCATGCTGAGAGAGAGAGAGAGAGAGAGAGAGAGAGAGAGAGAGAGAGAGAGAGAGAGAGAGAGAGAGAGAGAGAGAGAGAGAGAGAGAGAGAGAGAGAGAGAGAGAGAGAGAGAGAGAGAGAGAGAGAGAGAGAGAGAGAGAATAAACAAAATGTTGAGACAAGAGGCTGAGTCTCAATAGATTGTAGCAGTAAGGCTACTTTGCCACTTATAATACCTCTTCCTATATTTAAGTTGTATGCAAAGGATTCATCTCCCTTATCATCTAGAATTTAATTTCAAAGGGCCCATGCCTGCTTCTTCCGCTGACAAGGGGAGACTCTCAATACATGCTATTGGGGATGCAAGAAGCGCCCCTACCATTAGTTGAGTAACAATTGGGGAGGTAAAAAGCAATGCTTCTAGCATGGATTATGACTTAGAGGGATTCAGTCATAATCCTACATATGGTAGCTTTGTGTAACTGGCTTTTCAACTAAATACAATTACCAATTATGAGAATCAACAATTCCTCCTCATACTAAGTTGAATTACTATTGTGACTCTTTATCATTAGTAAGGTAAAACTAGCATGTCTTACAATGGTCTAAACCCAGCTCACATTCCCTATTGGTGCATGAACAATCCAACACTTGGTGAATTCTGCTTCACAATGATAGGAAGAGCTGACATCAAAGGATCATAGAGCAACATCGCTATGAATGCTTGGCTGCCACAAGCCAATTATCCTTGTGGTAACTTTTTTGACACCTCTAGCTTCAAATTCTGAAAGACTAAAGGATTGATAGGGCATGCTTTCAAAGTTTGTACTTGTACTAAAAATTAAGACATAGACCCCCAAACCTATTAGAGCCAATCCTTTTCCCAAAGTTATGGATCTATTTTGGTGGCTTCCCTTACCTACATTGTTCTATTGACTAGAGGTTGTCCACCTTAGATACCTGATGCAATTATGAGTACTACCAAGGGTGATGAGTATTTGTTGCTCTAGATTTTCAAGGGCCATTAGAGCCACACCGGACAATGCAAGACATGCAATGCTTTACCAACCACTAGACCCTATCTTTGCATAGAGCAATTTTAGGGTGGGCAAGTCATTAAAAAAAAACTCTTCTTGGGGCTCCCACCGGCGTCTCTGGATTCAAGCATGTGTCACACCATTTGTAGTGTCGCATCTAGATTGCTCAGACACTGGAGTTGCAATGATAGTAGTTAGAGTTATTTCAGCAGTTTCTTAGGGACTACTTTCCGACGGTCAGATTTTGTGTTTGGAGTATTGACTTCATGGTGGAGCCCACCGTCACTTTGCACCATTTGCATTGTCAAGTGTGCCGTTAGCACAACCGTTAGGGTTTCAGACTTAGCTCAAATCCAAGGGTATACTTTCAAAGTGCAGCTCCAGAGAGCTCACTTCTTTGATGTTGAGCCTTTGAGTTCCTGGCTATGGTGGACAGAGGCCGGCGAGCATTACCTAGATTCTCTATGCTGAAGAGGGTGGCTTGATTGTAATCAATGCCCGGTTGTTGGCAGTTTATAGAGTGACAGATCAAGTACTGATCTGAGTTGAGTTGAGTTGAGTTGAGTTGAGTTGAGTTGAGTTGAGAGTGGTAAACAATTTGATTACATCAGAGAAGTGAGCTCAGGGGGAAATCAGGTGCAAGAACTTTGAGTGTTGGTGGTATCTCCAAGCTCGGTAGATTGTTGGTAGCTCAATTGAAGTTTAGTTTTTCCCTAGTGTGCAGAAGCTTGTTGCTTGATTGAGATTGTGCAGTAAAGCAGACGGTGTGCGGAAGCGCTGGCCAATTTTTGAGCAGTGGTTGTGTAATTTTGAGCTCAGGAGGTGAATGTAGGACCAATATTGTTGCGAGTTTGGCTCAAAAAGTCAAATTGAAGGTGGAGTTGTGAAGCTATTCTTGTGAATTTGTGATTTGGAGCAACCCATGTTTTCAATTTGGCTCGAGTGAAGTGTTAGCGGGGGATTTGGTAGTCAGCCAACTTTAGGGTTTATGTCTGATTTTGGCTGGATTTTAAGTCAGATTTTGGTCAGATTTTGGCCAGATTTGGAAGACTTTTGCTAGTTTGGAGGACTTTTGAAGCGGCAAGAAGAAAAACCTCATTTGGTGTTTAGAGGCTTTGAGGGATAAGGTTGTGGGCTATTAGAGGCTACAAAGGCCTAGAAAGGCCAACAAGTCAGCCTGCTGACGTGAGGCTAGCTAGTTTAGAGTAGATCTTGGTCATTGGTTGGCAAAGTCTACCCATCCTACTAGATTGTGCGCAACAAGGTTTGACCCCTAGATCTCTTGTTCCTAGATTGGTGCCCTAGCCAATTGATCCACACTCACTTGTTATCCTAGTGACTGTGCCATTGTTATCTATACACTTGTAGCTTTGGCTAGGGAGAGGCAGTTTGATCCCATTCTTGGTGATCTTGGTAGCTTAGGACTCAGATATGAACTTCTCTTATGTCAAATGCCAAATGGTGGTAGAGTCAATCCCGTGTTGTTTTATGAGATGGAGGGTTTTTGTTTAGATTTCTTGTGATTGGACCCCCTCCATTCTCTGCTTCTTGTTTGTGTACCACATTTGTATGAGGTGCTTTGACTTTTGAGCATTGGCGCTCTGGTGTGCTCTTGGTAGTAAGGTTGGAGTGATGACCAATCAGACTACCTTTGTTTCTCTTTGGTGAGGCAAGAAGTGATGACCTGTAGACCGTGAGAGTGCGTGTTGTGATGGCAGGTTACAAGTTGCCCTTTCCCCTAGTGTAGTTATCTCGGTTAGAGTTACATTAATGGGTAGTGCTTTGTTGGTATTGGCACTTGGTGGTGTTAGAACTTGGTAGAGTACTTGCGGTTGCAATTTGTGGTTGCGGTTTGCTATTGCAGTTTGTGGTTGCGGTTACTTTGTCACAACAGAGTTCTTTGGGGATTCAAGAGGAGATAACCCTGCAATACATAGTGGGTTTACTCGGAGTGGTACTTGGTATCAACATGTATCTCAGGTCCCAATGAGGGAGGATATTGACTCTGAGTTTGAGTTTGACATAGGAGTTGATTCAATTGAGAGTGCACTTGGTGTGTCCGCATCGTTGTTGTGGGACATGGACAAGATTTATGGGGCCTCCAAAGGCCCTAGGTGTTACTCTAGTATGGTGCATACCACTGAGTTGGATGACTTCATTTTGGAGTTTGATAGTTGGTGTGATCTGCAGCAGATGCGGAACCTGACTTTGTTTACACCATTCATGGCATGGAAGGGGTTGTTTCAGCATCTGGAGGGTCCACCGATGGATGACTACCATGAGTTCAAGAGAGCTCATTTGGAGGAGGTTGAGTTATGGAGACAGTATTGGTCTCCAAACTATATCTCTATCACTTCAAGCTTGGTAGCCAGGAGTAGATTGGCTATACCTACAAGTTCTAGCTCGAGTAGTGTTGGTGGAGCTAGTGGAGGTGCACTAGCTGGAGATAGTGCTACTACGAGTGGAGGTATCGCTGCAGGAGGTGGTATGGTACCGGTGTTGTGAGGATCAGTTGGTTTTGGGAGTGCGCTAGGCACCTGGCTACTTGCGCTTAGGCTGCTTGGCTTGTCAACTGTTCAAAGCCTTTTGTAATCAGACGTTGTCTCTACTTTGCCCGGTTGGCAGTCCTTCTTGCTAGAGTAGCTTGCTACCGATCCTTCTAAATGTAGGCTCATAGTTAATGGCTTCTTGGATTAGGGTTTGTTGAGGCAATCTTCATCTCCAAGCTTCATTGCTAATTGTGGTGCCCACATTTTTTGTTTTTTTCAAAATAAAGAAGAAGAAGTGTATAGAGAAGTCGGATTGCGCCTGTATGGCCGGAGAAGGCAAAGAAAAGAGTCTTCGGGATGAAACCCAAAGTAAAGTGACTTCGGGTCATAAGGCAAAGTACTCAAAAATGCTCTGTCAGCATACAACCCAAAGTAAATTGTCTTTGTATCGGGGGGAGCTCAACCCAAGGCGAAGACAGTCTAACAACCTTTCGTCGGGGTGAGAAATTCAAGAAGTGACCATTCAAAAACCGGCGGCCCATACGTGCAAAGGTTGATTGACAATGACAGGTGCATACAGGAGGTGTGATTTCTCGATAGAAACTCAAAGTGAAGAAAGATGAACAAGCGCAACTCTATAAAAATCAAACTTGCAATGACAAAATGTCAAGTAATTTTCCTTCGCCGTTGAGAAGTTGTCTTGCAGGTGATCGTGGGAGGGGAAATAGAGTTGGAATCGTGTTAGTGCGTAAAAGGAGAAGTCGCAAGAGTGAAATTGAGAGATAGTGAGAAGGCAAAAGAGATAGGAGGAGGAAAGAAGAACTCTAAATTTGCAGTGAGGAATCATGCAATTTGGAGGTTAGATGTAATTGCTAGGATCAAAGTCTTGATCCGACTTCAGATCACTTTCTTGGCATGGAATTGGAATGTGAGCTTTCCAGGATTCATGACAGAAATCATCAAGAGCAAGTGTCTTGATGGACCCAAGGAAGAAGGGAAGAGAGGAAATCTGGCTTGCTGGATAGAGTCGGATTGAAGACTTGTACTCGGGAAGGAAGCAGGCTCGGAGCAAGGGGCCATGTTCTTGGGGAAGGGAGAGATAGCTCAAGAAACCCAGGAAGTGAGAGATGCATTCTCGTCAAAGCGGACAAAGAATGGGTACAAAGTTGAGAGCTACAAAGACCCTGTGAAGAGAGGAATTATGAGTGCACTAATGGCCATTCTGAAGTCGGAGAGAACCACTTATGTGATGAAACACCAAGCGGTGTTCTTTCACAAGCTATTCGCAGGAGAACCGATCAATTGGGCGAGGTGTTTCCACGGGAGAACAAGGCAAATGTTGTGGAATTTGCGGGATAAATCACCTCCACACTACATTGTGCCATTTGCAGCGCATTTCTACCTTGGGCTGAATTTGCTGAACTTGGCGGAGCAAACTCGGATGGTGTCGTACTTCCATCCTGATTTGCAAAAGGAGGTCGACGTCAAGGAGCAGCAATACATCTCACAAATCAGGAGCACCGATGACTACTACACAAAGACATGGAAGAATGTGGAGGTCGTAATGAGTACCTCAAATACAAAGAAGAGAAGTTGGTAGGGCAAAGCCGAAGACACGAAGTAGAAGAAATGTAGGCAAAAATTGAAGCCAAAGACAATACACAATTGGAAGACAAAGTAATTGTGCCCAAAGAGAAGAAGATCGCAGTACAGAGAGGATTTTGTTTGAGACATAAGGCCAAATGTGAAGCGGGGCCGAGTAAGGCAAAAGAAGACGTGAGTGAAAGCTCGGAAAGTGAGGCATCTATTTCGATACGACGATTGCAGCGAAGAAGGCGAGTATCGGGCAAACAAGAAGGGAGAAGGGAGATCACTCCGCAGGTTGAAGTAGTTGCCAGTGATGGAGTGGAGTACCTGTGGGAGATTGTGTGCCCATTGCTGGTGAAGTTGGAGCACAAGAGAAGGAAATGCAGTCGACATGTCCGGAGGTGAAGATTGTTTTGCAGGTATTATCGAGATTAGAAGAAGAAAACTCGGAGTTGAAGAAGAGTATAACCCGAGGTGAGGAGGAAAGAGAAGTGCTGTGAGCGGAGGCAGTAGTGAGAAGTCAGGTAATTGAAGACTTGAAGAGAGAAGTAAATTATTGAGAGGATCTTGTGAAGAAGAGTGACATAGCAAGGGAGAGACAAGTAGCTGAGTATGAGATCTTGAAGCAACAGTTTGCTGATTCAAGAGTAGAGGTTATCTATGCTATGGCGAGAGTAGCTGCAAAGGATCAGGAGCTCGATAGGGTGATGGAGAGTGTCAAAGAGAAGAAGCAACTCTGGCAACGAGAGTTGGCGGCACGATATAGAGAAGAAGACAGATTACAAGAATTACTTCATAATCAGGAGGAGAGAGTTGTCCAGAAGGAAAGGAGAAGGAGTCAATGAAAGCCGAGTTCAAGGTGGAGTTGGCAATGTACCGAGAGGATTGGCTTGCAGATCGGGAACGTGAAAGAAAGATGAGATTGGTGCCATTGAAGGAGATAGTCCTCTGGATGAATGCAATGTTAAGTATAGAGGCCAGCATTTGGATTGAAGAGACGAGGCTGCACGAGTTGAAGTTGTTGGTGCAAGAGACGAGGCGAAGACAAGCGAAGGATACAGATATGAATGCCTTGTTAATTAGTCTCAGAACTCGTGTAGACAGAAAGATTTTAGAGGTAGAGGATAACATTTCAATTAGATTGGACTTAGTGAAAATAGAGATAGAAAAGCTTCGGAAAGATGTTAGAACAAAACCCGAAGTAGATAACATAGAGTACAAATGTCTTTGGAGTTACCATTAGAGATATTGGAGAAGAGTGGGTCAAGAGATGAACAATTAGATAGATTACCCACTAGTGGAATTTCAGATCATGAAAGAGAATTACTGGATCTGGTAGAAGAAGAAGAAGATACAAGACCCGAGGAAAGAATAGTAGGAAGTAAATTTACTTTGGGTTCGGGTTTGAAAGCCGATGACAAAGTAGACATTGGATTGGAGTAGTAACAGATTTGAGATTTGAAGAGGCAAATATGAAGAGGTGCATTGTCATTTTGGATCTACAGGTTCGAACAGTTGTTGTAAAACAGTATAGTTGTTAGAACTGTCAATTGATTCACTATTTAAGAGTGGCATTTGTAGTCAGATGTTGTTCAATGCTCATTATTTCTAAGAATAGATAAAGCAAAGTGTTGTGAAGCAGTGCTCATCGCTTGAGCTTGATTCTGAGTATCAACTTTGTAATTGTGTTTGTGAGTGTTTGGAGAAATTCAAAGTGCAAGTTAGTGTGCTTGTTGGATGTTGGATTCCACAGCCTTGATCTTCATTCTGTGTGTTTGATCCTGAGTGAAGTGCAATCAAAGCAATGCCTTGACAGATCTGAGAGGAATTGTAGTGTTGGTAGTATTCTGCATTTGTGAGTGCAGTGCAATTGTGAAGCAATTTTGATTGAGGAAGTTGTGCCTTTAGTGAAGGGGTGGAACACAATTCTGAGGTAAAGTTGTTTTGCAGTGAAGTGCCTGGAGAGCCTGAATCATCACAATCAAGATTGTTTGGAAAGAATTGAAGGAGTTGTGATTAAGGAGTATGAATTTGTGAGAAGACTGCGAGTCAGTGCTTGTTACTCTCTTCTGGGTGTGATTTCTACCTAAGAGACTAAAGAAGAACTCAAGAAGAACTACATGTTACTATTTGACTTCGTATTTGACCAATTCTGACTCGTATCTTGCGGGAATGAACTTTACTTACCCGATTACAGCAAAAGTGATATTTGCCGGGTTGTCACACTAATGTTAAAGTTCTGTCCATATTTAATTTGCGTTCAATGGGCAGTGATGTATTTCCTCTAACGAGACACAATCAATTCTTAGACCTCCATTCTATTGTGACTCCATCTGAGATCATCTCTGGGTTTCTCTGACTGATAGATTCTCATTCATGACTTCTTCCTTTTGTCCAAACTCAAAACTCTTGCACAGCCAGGACTCTCTCCCAAAGTCTTCCTTACCTTTCTTCAGCACTTCTCACTCATTTTTGAATTCTCTCCTAAACCCTTCACATTCTTTCCTAGAAAAAACACCACATTCTCTCAAAATCTCCCATAAGCCCTTCACATTCTTTCCCAAAAAAAACAAACACCACATTCTCTTGAAATGCATAACAGGTCTTCCATTCTCTCTCAAAAGGCTCCTCACATTCATGTTCTCTCCAAATATAACTTCACATTCTTCCAAAAGAAAGAAAGCACCACATTCTCTCAAAAGGCATAGAAGGTCTTCACATTCTCTCTCGGAAGTTTATAACATTCTCTCAAAAAGCACAAGAGGTCTTCACATTTTCTCCTAAAAGTTTATCACATTGCCTCAAAGGCATAACTCATCTGCCATTCTCCAGTTCTCCAAATGACTCCACATTCCTTTTTGAAAGCACCACATTCTCACATTTGCTTCCCATTCACCTTCTCTCGAAATTTCCTATTCTTCTCCCGATTTCTGATCCTGTCTCTCTTTTCTCCCAATTCCCTCCTTTTGATTCACTTCCTTCTCTTTTTCTTGCTTATTTTGTCCCTATCACCCTCCTTTGATCAATCCTATCTAACCTTCATCTCCTTCCATTCATTTCTCTGTCCTTCTTTCTTTCAATTTCTAGTCCTGTCTCTATTTTCTGCTAATTCCCTCTTTTCAATTCATTTCCTTCTCCCGTTCCTGCTGGGGAACACTTCCTTCTCTATCACACTCCTTCAATCACTCCTGCCTTGTTCTCCCAAAAATATCACATTCACTCCAAAGCTTCACATTCCTCTTGAAGGCTTAACTCATCTGCCATTCCCCAACTCTCAAAACAACTTCACATTTTTGTTGAAAGCAACTGCTCTTACCATTCTCCTGAAATCCCTCACATTCTTTCCCAAAATAACCACACCTTCTCTTGAAAACCCTCACATTCCCTTCTGAAAGCATAATTGATCTTCACATTCTCCTCTGACCTACTTCACATTCCATTCACATTCACATTCCAAAAGCATTCCATTCACATTCTATGTCATTCTCCCAAAAACTTCCCTGTCATTCTCCCAAAAAGCTCTCACATTCTTGTCCCAAAACTTCACATGGAAAATATCACTATTCCTTCAACTCTTGCTCTCCAGCTCTGCTCTTCTCCTAAACTCCTGTCAATCCCTTCTTGTCCTAAAACTTCACGTGGAAAAGTTCTCTCTTCCTTCAACTCTTGCTCTCCAGCTCTGCTCTTCTCCTACAACCCTGTCAATCCATTCTTGTCCTGAAACTTCACGTGGAAAAGTTCTCTCTTCCTTCAACTCCTATTCTCCAACTCTGCTCTTCTCTCAAAATTCTGTCAATCCCTTGTTGTCCCAAAAACTTCCCTATCATTCTCACAAAACTTCTCTGTCATTCTCCCGGAAACAAATCACTTCCTGGTCTTCTCTTGAAATCCTCTCTCTTTCTTCCTCAAGGCAACTCCCTTCCTATTCTTTTCTTGAAACCCTCATTGTCAAATTCTTTTTTGAAACCTTTCTATCATTCAAACTCCTTTGATACTGCTCCACCTTTCCAAATCCCCTTTGATACCTCAATTCCCTATCACAGTCCTCATGAGCTCACTCCTCCAAATCCCCATCTCTCTTTTCCCTGCATACCCCCCACATTCTTGACAATTCCCCCTTTTTTACTCTCCTCCGTGATACATACCATAGGCAAAGTCTATCTGTTCCCCATTTTTGAACTAATTTGACTCAGGATATACGCACCTTACACAAGGATGCTTGTAGTTTTGCCTGGTTTTTTAAAGTCAAATCAGGGTACTAAGAGAATTTTTTGGTACAGATGGGGGTCTGCTTGTGATGGTCCAGTTAGATATGACGTGGTAGTACATGTTATGAAAGAGCAAAAAATTCAGCAATAGTGAAAAATTGCCCATAACTACTAGCTCATAAATTTATAGCACAAGTATCTACACAATACTCTCCCAAAGGCAATAACATAAAAAATCCGAGTTCATTGTAGCATAAAAGTGAAAAGATCTTTCATGCCAAATGGCACCAATGGTATGCATGAATTATTTTCCCCACGACACCGAGGTTTAACCCGATGGTGGAGTTCTTCCAGTATTTGAGGCAGAACTATAACACCCATTTGTGCGTATGTGTGATATTGTGATATTTAGCTTGGTATTACAAGTACTTGAGAAATATTATTTATATAGAGATAAAGGATGGTTCTACATTAGTCATGATTAGCTAAAGTTAGTCATAGCTAAGATAGAGGGGACCTTACTTTAGAGGAAGTGGAAAAGATGAGCACCACTATTTTGGATTCTAGTGTGTTGACTTGGTATTATTCCTAGGTGTTGGCTTTGAGGAAAGAGTTGAGAACTCTTGGGCCCGCAAGCTTTTTTGTTTTGGATTCTTCTCTAGTCCAAGGATAGCCCATGTGAAGGAATCCTTGACTTAGTGGTTGGGTCAAGATAAAATCACATGCTAGTGGAATATGCCCATGTGAATAGATATTCCTTTCTACTTTTTGACTTTTAGTCTAGTAACTTGAGTTGCTACGGTAATTAGTAACTTTGGTATGTTACTATTTCACAAGTATATAAACAAAGGGTGAGGAGGTATTGATCATTCTTTCATTTGCAACTATCTCTCTCTCATTGAGTTCTCTAGTGAGCAATGTCTTGAGTCTTGGAGGGTTAGCCTTGGAGGAGTATGATGGAGTTGGGATTCCTTGTCTTCTTAGTCCATGGTGCGCTACCATAATAGCCATCAGAGGTCCATCCTGAGTGAGAGATAGGCCGGCTCATAGAACTACCAAGGAGTGCGGACTAACAAGCTGAGGAGCTTGTAGGAGTTCCAGTGGAAGGTTGGAGAGACCCTATGCGAGGCATACACTCACATGAGGCGGCTGATCAGTTTCACTCAGGGAGTTAGTGAGGCCCAAGCAGTCCAGCTTGGTATGGGATACTGGACATGGAGTTGCAACGTAGAGTTCATGATGCTATGTTGTTATAGGCTACTTTGCCTACTTTCGCAATGGTCTTTGGTTTGGCTGAGCAAATTGAGCTCAACATGGTGGAGGAGAGAGTGATGACATCTAGATTTGGTAGGGAGACCTCATCCACGACTGTGACTTCTTCTAGAGTGAAGCAAAGTGCACCACGCCCAGTTGGTTTTCAAGGCCAAGGTGGACAGCCTAGATCCTATGGAGCAAGTGGAGGGCCTAGTGGAGTCAGACCCTTACCTTCATTGTTTGGTCAGGAACAGCCAATGAGTGGTGGTGTTGCTTGTTAGACTTGTGGTGGACTTGTGAGCCAGCTTGCCTCTCACTCAGGATGGACCTCTGATGGCTATTATGGTAGCGCACCATGGACTAAGAAGGCAAGGAACCCCAACTCCATCATACTCCTCCAAGGCTAACACTCCAAGACTCAAGATATTGCTCACTATAGAACTCAATGAGAGAGATAGTTGCAAATGAAAGGATGATCAGTACTTCCTCACCCCTTGTTTATATACTTGTGAAATAGTTACATACCAAAGTTACTAATTACTGCAGAAACTCAAGTACTAGACTAGAAGTCAAGTAAAGTCAAAAAGTAGAAAGGAATATCCATTCACATGGGCATATTCCACAAGCATGTGATCTTATCTTGACCCAACCACTAAGTAAAGGATTCCTTCACATAAGCTATCCTTGGACTATAAAAGAATCCAAAACAAAAAGACTTGCGGGCCCAAGAGTTCTCAACTCTTTCCTCAAAGCCAAACACCTAGGAATAATACCAAGTCAACACACTAAAATCCAAAATAGTGGTGCTCATCTTTTCCACTTCCTCTAAAGTAAGGTCCCCTCTATCTTAGCTATGACTAAATTTAGCTAATCATGACTTATATTGAACTATCCTTTATCTCTATATAAATAATATTTCTCAAGTACTTGTAATACCAAGCTAAATATCACAATACCACACACATGCACAAATGGGTGTTACATTTACCCCCGGACTAAGTTTTCACTTTGTCCTCAAAGTGAAGGTCTCTCTACCTTCTATAATATATCTTCAACTTATCATAGTTAATCCTATCAAAGTATCTTCTTCCCAACTCCTTGAGATCATAGGTGTAATTGCCCCACACCTTCTCCACTATGAAAGGTCCAAAGTACGTAGGCAAAAACTTCTTTTGCACTGTCTTGAATCAAATAGAATCAAAAAACATTACCCAATCACCTTCTTTGAAAGGCTCCACCTTCTTCTTGCCTTGCCTCTTGTCATAGCTCTCATTTTGTTTCCTTTGGGCTTGCTCCACTCAAACCATAACAACTGCTCTTGCCTCTTCCAACTCCTTGAGTTGTTCCTTCCTTGACTTCTCTACATCACCTCCTTGTGCTTTCTTCAATCTCATATGAATGCTTTGGAAGGTAGGAAGATCGAAGTGAATAGGTAGGGTAGACTCAATACAATATACCAATTGAAATGGAGAATATCCAGTGGAAGTCTTCATGGTTGTCCTATACTCCCACAAAACTGCATGAATCCTCTTGTCCCAATGATGTTTAGCTCCCTCCATTTCTGCATCTTTAGCCAACATCATGCACAAGGTTTGATTGGTTCTCTCTGCCAAGCCATTGGAATTTGGCTTATAGGATGTAGTTACTCTATGTGTGATAGAGAAATGTTGTAGCATGGCTGTAGTAATGCTTCTTGTAAACTCTCCTCTTCTATCAAAAACCAACTCCAAAGGGCATCCAAATCTAGTGATAATGTGTTCATAAAGAAATCAATCAACTTCATCTTCATTCTTGTCCCTCAATGGTCTAGCATCAACCCATTTGGTAAGGTAATCAGTAACTACTACAATGTACCAATTGTTCCTTGGGGCTCTATTGAGAGGACCTACAAAATCAATTCCCCACTTCTCAAAAGGTCATAGCAATGTAATTGATCTAAGTGGTGGAGTGGATGTAGATTTTCTAGCAAAAGCTTGACAAATATGACAAGTTTTGCAATAATCAAGACAGTCCTTGAAAATCCTTCTCCAATGGTAACCTGCATATAGAATCTTGAAAGCAATCACCTTTCCTGCAAAGTGTCCTCCACACAATAAACCTTCATAAATCTCCTTTATAAGTAGGATAAATGTTGAAGGTCTTGAGGGTATCATACCCAACTTCATCATCAACCTTTCTAACATGGCATTCACTAATGATCCTCCGTCAACTAATGCATCCTTGATGTTGTGACCATTCACTCTCACATCAATCTTGGAGGCATATTGACAAGCCTCCCAAGGTGTTGGCTTGGCATCCACCACTCCCATTGATATTGGAGCTTTTGCCTTCTTCTTCCTCTTGCTCCTTGTAGAACTCAAACCACCTCTAAGCTCTCTTCTCAATGTAGGGTTCAAAGCAATCAATTGGCCCACTATGATATAAGCCTTGTGGCTACAACATCGTCCAACACACTGTAGTTCCACTGTTGCTTTGAAATCAAGAAATCCTCCATCCCCTACTTCCTTGGAGTCTTTGTTGTTGATGGTGTTGAGGTGCGAGTGCTCCTAGTAGACATAAGAGTATCTCTGCTTGGAGTAAATCCTTGAGAAGAGTGAACATCTTTTGAAAAATGAACTCTCTTCTTCTCTTGTGCCAAAAGCTCCAAATTAAGACCCTTGGAGTTTGAGCACTCTCCCTTCTCATACTTGCTCTACACAACCACATCTATGGATGCTATCTCCTTACCTTTTTTGGAATTAGGAGCCACTTGGGTTTCACTACCTCTTTCTTTCCCTCTATTGGCTCTCTCATATCTCCTTTCTCCATGGTAAGTGGAATTTGGGCAATTCCTTTGGATATGGCCTCTTCCTCTACAACCAAAACAATTTCTATCATTGAAATTGTTGGCTGGTTGGCCTCCTCTATATGGATAGTTTCCATAACTCCTAGGCCCTCTCCTTACATTTTGATCCACCTCTCTCTTCTCCCATAGTTGCACCACATTGATTTTGAGATCTGCAAGTTGTTTTGTGATGGTTTGAAGTGGATCCTTGGAGCAACTACTACTTGTGGTGCCACCCTTGCCACCAAAGTATCAGAAATTCCACCATACTTGTAGCCTTGAGGAGGATGCACAACCTCTTTCACCACCAAATCACTCTCATCTCTTTCCAAACTTTCCGCCATACAAATTGCAATCTTGATAGCTTCAACCTTGGAAGAAGGTTTCTCATATCTCACTTTGCTTCCAATTTGTGGTCTCAACACTTCCACAAATTTCTTGGTGAGCATGGTCCGTATGCCAATCATCATAGTCTCCACATCATCCTCACCCTTCCTCAACACTATGCAAAATCTAGACTCTAACTTTTCCACTCTTTCCACATAAACTCTCACTTTCTCTCCATCTCCTTGTTTGAGAAAGGTAACCTTATTAATCAATCTCTCATAACTCTCATTTGGGAGAAAGTTCTCAATGAATGTTGAAGTCAAAATCTCCCAAGACTCTTCTTCCCCATCTCTCCTCTCTCTCTTTTGGTATTGTGACTCATACCGTGTAAGTGTTGCATCCTCAAAGAAATTTGTTAATAATGAGGCCTATTTATTCTTCCTCTTCTCATTGTTTCCTATGCAAGCTCTCTTGAATTCTCTCACAAAGGCCTCCACATCTTCTCCATCCTTGCCAAATAAAACTAGAAGTTTCCTCATCTTAACCCCTCACTATCTTTCTTTTCTCTCAAATTATTATTTTTCTTCTTTTTCTCTTTTCTTTTCTCTCACTCTTTAACTAATAGAGTATATACATGACTAACATCATCTAAGAATAATAAACTCTAGGTAACACAAAAGGTTCAGGTTGCTCCAAGATTTCTATAGCAACATCAAATTCTAGAGTGCATATTAATCTAACTCTCATGGATAGTTTATCCATAAGTTGAAAGATTATCTCCATCACTAATCTTGAGAACTAGCTGATGAAGGTGGTAGTATTTCTGTAGTTATAATAAGACTCTCTCCAAGATCCTCTACCAAAGTCTCCAAAAGTGCTTTTACTCCACTACACTCATGTTTTTTTGGAAGTCCTTCCACTCCACAAACCTCACACAACTCCTTGGTCTTAGATCTTCTTCCTCCCAATCTTGGTGAAGAAGGTCCAACATGCAAACCCAAGTCAAGTAATACTCTCCTTCCCCCTCATTCTTTTGCTCTCAAAGGTCAGTGGACATGAACTTGCCTAATGTCCCTTCTCTCCACATAGAAAGCACTTAGACTCACCTAATCCTCCAAGTGGCGTAGGTTTTTGGATCCTCTCAACACTCTCTTCAAATTCTATTGTAGGCTCTTTTTTCCTCAAATCCACCCCTACAATCACTCAAACCCTTAGGGAACCTTGCATAGTCTCAATTTCTACTCTTGATGACCCTCCATGTTCCCAAGATGAATCTAAACACTCAAACATGCTTTTTGTTACTCTCAAACTCCTCATGCATGAGATCTCCACTCTATAGAATTGACCCTTCCTCACAATGTCTCTCAAATATCCCAACTTGTATATCACAATCCTTTGAAATATTGCACACTTGATCACAACTCTAGGGTGTCCCTCCTGAAAAGATTTCAGATCTTTTCATTGAGCTATTTGTCCTAGATATGTTTCTATTTAGCATATATATTTCAGATTTGGTCTAAAAACCCACCTCTTCACTTCAAAAACTCATACCTCCCTCCAAAAAGATGATTTCTATCTAATTTTTGTGGCAACAAGTAGGATACAAAGCACTAAAATTTCTTGAAAATTTTCAGGACAATTCACTAAAAATTGAAGAAATAGCAGACTCTGTACAATTTTCCAAAGAGTATGCATTTGCGGGAGAAATTTACCCTATCAACTTTCAAAAATTCTAGCCTCGTAGGCATAAGAGCTCTCACAATAAGTTCAAGTGTGCTAACTGAAAGATAACCCAAGCTATCATGTGTAGAAATTTCAAGTCAGATCTCAAACTTGAGATTTTGCCCAAAATCACCTTAATCTCCAAAATCTGCAATCCACCTCACACGATCTCTCCAAATCCTCTCATGTGTATAAGATTTACAAAATCACCTCAAAGAGATCACAATGAACTTCAAGGTATACAAATGGATCCTAGTTCTCTAACATAAGTTCAACCCTCTCCTCTCCTAATGTTCTCTCCAAGTGAGCTCTCATAGCCTCCTTCTGCCTAATGCAAAATGGAACGCGGAACATTATCTAGCCTTCTAGAGTGGTTCCGGTAACGGAACCAAAAATGTGAACCGGCCTGTCTCTCATTCAATATGAACCTTTGATGGCTATTATGGTAGCGCACCATGGACTAAGAAAGCAAGGAACCACAACTCCATCATACTCCTCCAAGGCTAACACTCCAAGACTCAAGACATTGCTCACTAGAGAACTCAATGAGACAGATAGTTGCAAATGAAAGGATGATGAGTACTTCCTCACCCCTTTTTTATATACTTGTGAAATAGTTACGTGCCAAAGTTACTAATTGCCACAGTAACTCAAGTTACTAGACTAAAAGTCAAGTAAAGTCAAAAAGTAGAAAGGAATATCCATTCACATAGGCATATTCTATTAGCATGTGTTCTTATCTTGACCCAACCACTAAATCAAGGATTCCTTCACGTGGGCTATCCTTGGACTATAGAAGAAACTAAAACAAAAAGACTTGCGGGCCCAAGAGTTCTCAACTCTTTCCTCAAAGCCAAACACCTAGGAATAATACCAAGTTAACACACTAGAATCCAAAATAGTGATGCTCATCTTTTCCACTTCTTCTAAAGTAAGGTTCCCTCTATCTTAGCTATGACTAAATTTAGATAATCATGACTAATGTAGAACCATCCTTTATCTCTATATAAATAATATCTCTCAAGTACTTATAATACCAAGCTAAATATCACAATATCACACACATGCACAAATGGGTGTTACAGACCTCACCATCAAAGAGAGTGTACTCAAGGCAATGGACCTTATACCTTTGGTGCATCACAGCTAGCACAGAGGTAGTGTGAGCATTTCCACAAATTTGGCCACACTAGTGACCGGTGTTTTGACCTACACCCGGAATTACTAAGTAGTAGAGCTACTATGGTAGGTAGTAGAGGAGCTCCAGTTCATGGAAGATGAGGTGGTAGAGGTGGTGGTAGAGGATCTACACCTAGTAGGGGTGCAGTACCTGCCCTTATTTCTTATATAGCTATGGCTACTCGGATTAAGCAGTTGGAGCAGAGATTGGCTAGTATGGCCATTGCTCAGAGGAGATCAGATTTGGGTGCGGAGGCTTCCACCTCATATGCTAGTGATAAAGATGCTTTGGACTTCATGTGCGGAGTAGCATAGGTGGATGCATCTGCAACAGTGATTAAGAGTGAGGTACATGCTCTAGAGCCTAGAGGAGCATCAGTGGAGTTGGACACACAAAGAGGAGAGGTTGGGAGATAGGTCAGACTTCCCAAGTCTTTCACACTATCTAAGGCATTGCAAACAACATCCATGGCTCCTAGACGTCCCAATGCATGTGTAGTAGGTGGTTGTGGTACCCATATTTTTCATTTTGGACAAGTTTTGAAGAAGAAGTGTCTTGCTGAAACCAAATTGAAACCAAATGGAGAAGAAATGAGTGGAAACTTGTGTTTTAATCAAGCTCAAGGAAGTAGACTTTGTGTTAGAGGAAGAAGGGCTTGGATTGGATCAAGATCCAAAGAAGTTTACTTTGTGTTAGAGGAAGAAGAAGAAGGAGGTCAAACGCCAAAGGAGGGTTTCTTTGCATCGCAATGAAGATTACAAGTTAGGAATACTGCAGGGGCTATATCTCAATGACCACAAGTCCAAATCAAGTGTGCTATATTTTGTTAGAAGCGTCATGTGCAGGGCTTTCCGTTGCCACCAAAATCGCAAAGTTTGGAGGTTTGTAGAAGAAGTTATAAGCATTTGAAGTAGTAGGAATAGATGTATAGAGTAGTTTAGTGTCTTCGGGTTGGTGTCTTTGGGTCTTTGGACTTTGGACTTTGGATTTTGGACTTTGGGTTTACATGACTTTGAGTCTAAAGACTTCATCTCAAGACAAATGTGATTCAATCCAAGGTAGTCAAACATCAGATGTAAGAGTCTTTGGGTCAGATATTTGACGCATCTAAAATAGTTAAAATAAGGAAAGAAGATAGTTAGGATACCCATGACTTCAATTTCAGTTCAGATTGAAGATATTATAGAACTAGAAGAGAAATAGCAATAGTGAATAAACCCGAAGTGGAAGATCAGACAATAAGTGTCTGCTGGTCAGTTACATGAGAGATTATGGAAAAATGGGTTACAAATTGAAGGCATAGATAGTGTACCCATGTTTTCAATTACAATTCTTGATGAGGGTATAGTAGAATTAGCAAAGGAATCGATAATAGTTAAGTCCGATGTTGCAAAGAAGCTGGAATTCAAGTGCGATCGGACTTGTTATTTGACATATTAGAGAAGAGTGGGCCAAAAGATAAGGAAGTAGATAGATTACCCATGATCTCAATGGTAGATTGTATAGAAGAGATTATAGAAATACTAAAGGATTTGGTAGTGGTAAATATACCTGAAGAAGGAGAAGTAATAGGAATATCATTGAGTTTGAAAGCTGATGAGGAGGTAGACATCAGATCGGGGTAGAAACAAATTTGAGATCTGAAGAGGTAGATATGAAGGGGTGCATTGTCAATTTGGATCTACAAGTTAGAAGAGTTGTTGTAGAACGGTATTTTTGTTAGAATTGTCATTTACTTCATTATTTAAAGGTGACATTTGCAGTATGATGTTGTTCAGTGTTCATATTTTTGAAGATAGATAAAGTGAAGTGATGTTTTCAGTGCTTGTCGCTTGAGCTTGATTCCGAGTATCAATTTTGTGTCTATGTTTGTGAGTGTTGGAAGAATTTCAAAGTGCAAGTCAGTGTGTCTGTGGATATTGGATTCCGCAGCCTTGATCTTCATTCTATGTGTGTGATCCTGAGTGAAGTGTAATAAGAGCAATGCCTTGATAGATCTGAGAGGAATTGTAGTGTTGGTAGTATTTTGCATTTGTGAGTGCAGCGCAAAGTTGATGTGAAGCAATTTCAATCAAGGAAGTTGTGCCTTTGGTGGAGGGGTAGAACAAAATTCTGAGGCAAAGTCGTTTTCACAGTAAAGTGCCATCTTTAGGAGAATTTGAATCATCACAATCAAGATTTGTTTGGACAGAGTTTGCTATGTTGTGATTATGTGTGTGTGTATTTGTGACAAGTTGTCAAGATTGTGAGCTTATTACTCTCTTTTGGGTGTGGTTTCTACTTGAGAGATTAAAGACACAACCAAGAAGAACTGAAATTGTTTCTTTGCTTCGTATTTGGAAAATTCTGAATAGTATCTATGCGGGAACAAACTTTACTTACCCAAATATCGCAAAAGTTATATTTGCTGGGTTGTCATAGTGGTGATGGAGTGCATGATGGTTTACTTGCTAGTCAGCCACCTACTATTACATAGACTAATTCTAGCAGGATGTTGGGGGCGGCTCAGTTGATTATGCGGCATCCTTTATTTTTGGCCAGTGACATGTTTACATTGGGAGTTGACCCAGCCCTAGTGTTCCGGTTGGCTGCCACACTTTGTGCGAGTAGAGATGATGTGGTTCTCACTACTAGACCAGAGGTGGTTGATAGTAGAGCTGACTTGGTTGAGGAGCATGGGATCTATTCAGTGACCAGTGGTTTATGGTAGGCAGCAATGGCTAGATTGGAGGAATTGCTAGCTTGACCGGCCTTTGAGAGAGTGTGGTTTACACTTGGTGTTGTCCTATTGGATAACCAAAGGGGGATTTTCAGTTTGGTGGGACCTTTAAAGAAGGTTTATACACCACAAAGAGTCTTGTTAGACTTTGGTGTGTAGCCCTTTATGTTGGAGAAGGCTACAGTTCTCGGTCTGGAGTTACAGAAGACCAATGTAGAGAGGTACCCATTTCAGATCCAGACATCTCTAGGTGGTGGTTTGACATAGTACATCACATGTGGGGAGCTTGTTGTCCAGGTTTAGCCTGGTAATCCGACTAATAGCTTGGTGGTGAGAGCTCAGGCTATTGCAACAATAGCTGAGTCATATGATGTGCTAGTTGGGAGAGCAGTATTATACCCCATGGGTTTCAGTATTGACTATTGGGAGGAGACAGCCTCCTATAGACCAGGTTAGCAGTCTGGTGAGGGACGGGTATGACGCCTACCAATACGCTTTAGTAGTGGCAGTCTTGGCTCACTACATTCCGGGACCATGGCATCATCAGTTTTAGCTTTTAGTGGTGTAGTTACTTGGCCTAGTGACTTGTTGGAGGGGAATGCCCATGTAGAGGATACTCCAGTACTAGAGGAGATCACTCAGATTTGGAGTACAAGTGGGACTGTTCCATTGACCTTGGATGTTCCATTGTGGAGTTTAGAGGAGGCATTGCAGCAGCATGCAAATCAGTTGGTGCAACAGGCTTGGAGTGGAGCCTTTGTGCCATCAAGAGATGAGTGTGAGGATGACTCTCCAGAGTCAATTACTTTGACACCTCTGGATACCACACTCATTGCTTGGCAGTATCCAGTAGAGGGGATATGTCTATTGGAGTTGTTTGGTGGGATTAGTATCGGACTAGTTGCGGTATTACAGGTGGGTATACAAGTATAGAGGTACTTGTATGTAGAGAGAGATTAGACTGCTAGGCAAGTCTCTCTACATCATGTGGCACACTTGGCTTATCGGTATCCGGAGTTATTACCAATGTCAGCAACCAGAGGTTATCAAAAGGCCCTACCAATAGACATTTCCTTATTGGGGGTGCATGATCTAGAGAGATATAGACCTATTCACTTGGTGATTTCTGGATGGCCATGTCAGGGACATACACGTGCTGGTGGAGGTTGGGTCTTTAGGATCCTTGTTCAGGTGTGTTTTGGGAGATGTTACGTATACTACAACATCTTTGGGTTCATCAGTCCGTTTCTCTAGCTTACCTTTTGGAGAATGTTCTTTTGATGGGTGATTATCACACCAGAGTGGTGGCAAGTACACATCATGTCCATTCTTGGATGGGACCTACTGTATTGTTAGATGCAGCTAGAGTGGGATCACAAGCTCATTGTTTTTGTCTTTGGTGGATGAACCTCTTACCTAGAGAGGTTCTACAACATGCTTATGATGGGATTCAGTGACTTGACCACATCCTTGTTGTTGATATCTTGGATGTTGGGCGTTAATCTAAGATAGTCGTAGTGGTTGATAGGTCACCTATGGCAGTGGTGAACCTAGTTGGACATCCTAGAGCCGCATTTCCCACACTCATGAGTTTCCCAAGCTCTCATGCTTTTCAAGAGGGAGGACCTAGACTTGTTTGGGACTCATAGTTACAATAGTTGGTGGAGCCCAATGCTGATGAAAGAGAGTGGGCGATGGGTTTTTGCACCGGTATTACCACTGTTCAAGCAATGTTAGAGGCATCCAGGCGTCAGGTGTTAGGTCAGGCTATAGACCTAAATTGTTTGACATGGATTGTGAGCCATGGCTTGGCAGAGCAGTGTAGGATGCACTTGATAGGCATCACCACTCGGACACTTGTGAGCCCTGTGCCTATCGAGATGTTTCAAGAACATGCTGGGGTAATGGACCAAGTGGACATGGTATTCTTGGGACACAACTAGTAGCTACTAGGGGGAGAAGTCTACTTGGAGTCCATCCAAGCAAGCGTGGGCTACTCGGATTACACCCTTGGTCCACTTGGGATGCAGCTAGAGGACGTGTGGAGCTTGCAGCCAGAGTGGAGGGAGTTTTTCACATAGAGGTTGGGACCTCTAGTGGTCGGTAGCATGACAATATTGCTCCTAAGGGCCCAGTGTAGCAGCCAATTAGTACGTCTTCCACTCTTACTACAGTTATAGAGGATACTTGGGAGCTAGATCTTGGACCCAAGCTTACTGGAGAGGAAAGACGGAGGGTTTGGAGGTTCTTGAGGAGCCACACAAGTTGTTTTGCCTTCAATATGAAGGATTTGGGTGCTTTGAAGGGACCTGGTATATGGATTGAGTTGACTAGCAATACACCAGTTTTCCGACATCCTTATCAATATAGTGAGATGGAGATAACATTGATTCAGAGCGATAGTAGTAACCTTTTTGAGGCTGGTTTAGTGGAGATTTCACATGGAGAGTATGCATCAGCAATAGTGATGCTAGCCAAGAAGGATATGCATGGCAACTACATAGATAGGCGGATGTGTGGAGATTACCGTCCTATCAACCGACAGACCAAGGCTGATCAGTATGCCATGCCTACACCAGAGGAGATTTTTGATGCAATTGGGCATGCAAAGGTCTTCAATACTTTGGATCTTTAAGCGGGATAACATCAGTTGCCGATCAAGGAGGAGGATAAATCAAAGACAATATTTTGGGCTATTGATCCTCATGGCAAGGATGTGTTATATCAGTGGAGGTTCTTACCGTTTGGATTAAAGAATGCTCTTGTTGAGTTCCAGAGGGTCATGGATAGGATCTTAGCTAGATTGGATTTTTCTCGGTGTTATATTGATGACATTTTGGTCTATAGCACTATTGTGGAGGAGCATAAAAGACAATTGTTGGAGGTGTTTGAGAGGTTGAGATCTCATGGAGTCAAATTACATCTTGGGAAGTGTAGGTTCTTCCACAAGCAAGTTGAGTATTTGGGTCATACTATCTACCCCGTAGGACTTGGTGTTCAGTAGACCAAGGTGGAGGCTATTGCATGTATTCCTTGGCCTACGGATGTGAGTAGAGTGCGAGCATTCCTTGGGTTGGCAAACTTTTATTGCTGCTATGTTAGAGGATTTAGTGCCATTGCCAAGGCCTTGATGAAGCTGACCAAACTTACATAGGAGTGGTGTTGGGGAGATGAGCAAGAGAGAGCTTTTGTAGAGCTCAAGGAGAGGTTGACATCTGCTCCTATTTTTAGGAGACCGATCATAGGACAACCATTTCAGGTTCATACTGATTGGAGTATGTTGGGGCTTGGAGCGGTGCTCACCCAGCATGATGATGAGGGAAAGGAGTTTTTGATGGCCTATGCTAGTTGCTCTAACAATTCAGCGGAGTTTCATATGAGGGAGAGTGCTTGGCAGCAATTTGGGCAGTAGCACATTTCCGATGTTTCCTATTTGATAACCCCTTCACTCTCATCATTGATCATCAGCCATTGAAGTGATTGATGGAGTCCGACAAGCTTCAAGGAAGCTTGCATGATGGGCTCTGATTTTATAAGAGTATGATTTCACAATTTTTCACAAACTTGGAGTGGTGAACCGTGATGCAGATGGTTTGAGTAGAAACCCATGTTCCAGCCAGCAAGAGCAGATCGGAGCACGTTGGCATTGTGAGACAAATGAGGAGATGGTGCCAGGTTGGCATGCATTTGCCTTTCTATGTATATTTTCTGAGGCTTTGGTGGTATCTCTCTCGGTGCATACAAGAGAAGTTATTGAGGTCATAGATCCAGAGAGTAAAGATATTGGTACATTTCAGCAAGACATTCATGATGATGCCTTAATGATGGACTATCTTTGCATTGGTGTTGTGGGTGGCACAATTGGGGCCAAGGAGAGAGACCGTGTTCTTCAGCAAGCCCGACGGTTCAGATTAGAGGGCAAATACTTTGCATGTATGGGAGGATGGTAGAGTGCGAGTAGTACCATCTTAGAGACCATAGTTGGTCCGTCATGCTCATGAGGAGCTAGGACATTTTGGAGTCAAGCGTACATATAGCTTACTCCAAAGTCATTACTGGTGGTGCGGTATGCAAACCGAGGTACAACATTTTGTTGCCATATGTGTGGTTTGTGACCAAGTTAGAGCATCATTCAATGCTCCTATGCCACAGTTACACCCATTACCTATTATGGGATTGGATTACCGTTGGAGTTTGGACTTTGTTAGACCTTTATTGTTGACTGTGAGACATCATTGGTATGTTTTGGTGATGATGGAGCACTTTTCCAAGTGGATTGAGTTGGTGGCACTTCCCAACAAGTCTAGTGAAGGGACAACTTACTTGTTCCTGGATCGAGTTCTTAGTCATTTTGGTGCACCAGCTGAGGTTTTGACTGATCAAAGTATAGAGTTCTTGGGCGAGTTTCAGTCTTGTAGGACAAGGCTTTGATTGATCATTGTACTACATCCCGAGATCACCCTAAGGTAGATGGCTTAGCAAAGAAAGTGGTTCAGACGGTGAAGAGAAGATTGCAAAAGTATGGTTTGCAGAGAGGCCACTTGGGAGATTGTGATCTCCAATTACCTTGGTTGGCCATGGGCTATCAATTTAGCCAGCAAGCCTCCTTAGCATCCTTCTCTCCATACTTTCTACTCTATGGACGAGATCCAAATTTACCTGTAGCCATTTGTCAAGATTCTATTTTAATTTTGGACTTGGATGACCCTAATGTATGGATGAATGCATGTTCTCAATGGGTAGAGATCTTTTGGAGAGTGATGCTGATGGCCTCTTAGAAGTTAGCGATTGCTCAACATAGAGATACTTAATGCTATGCTACCATTTGAGGAGGAGGAGGAGGTTATAGACCCTTGATCCATTGATTTCATCTAAGAGACTATGTATATCTTTAACAAACAACACCAACAACACCTAATGTTTCAACAGGCCACACTATCTTGAGAGTGTGTGAGGTTTTGCCATCTGGAGTCCTTGTGTAAGAAGGTCTGATGGTGTTGTTTGGAAGGATCATGTGCACAATTGTGTGCCATGCCACCTCCCAAACATTGATGGTACTATGGACCTACACTTGTACGTGTAGGCTTGAGGTGTATATTATGTGGCTCTTTTGGTGGAGCTACTACTATGTTAGTGTGTGATAGCTATTCAAGAGGATGGCATATGGCATGTATGACTCCTCTCCTTGCAGTGGTTCCTCAGGAACAGTGGTTATGTCCTAGATGTACTTGACCTATAGTTAGTTCATTCTTTATGTGGTATAGATTGCAGACAAGCGACTAACAATGGGGCTCTATAGCACCTGGCCTCCTGATCTTTGCCCATCATAGGGTATACCATATACTTGGAGTAGATAGCTATCTGGAGTTAAAGGGACCTAATCGCCAGCTAGGAGAGCAATTGTGGCACTTTAGAGTCTATATATTACTTATGTGTGAGTTGTACTTCTATAGTGTATGATGTTGACAATGATGTATGTTATGTAGCATGTATATACACACGATAGCTATCACACCATTTGTAGTGTCACATCTAGATTGCTCAAACATTGGAGTTGCAATGATAGTAGTTAGAGTTATTCAGTAGTTTCCCAAGGACTACGTTCCGACGGTAAGATTTGTGTTTGGGTTACCGACTTCACGGTGGGGCCCACCATCACTTTGCACCATTTGCACCATCAAGTGTGCCATCAGCAGGACCTTTAGGGTTTTAGAACTTGCTCAAGTCCAGGGGTATACTTTCAAAGTGCAGCTCCATAGCTCCATAGCTCTAAAGCTCACTTCTCCCAGATGTTGAGCCTTCAAGTTCCTAGCTATGGTGGATAGAGGCCGGTGAGCGTCACCTAGATTCTCTATGCTGGAGTGGGTGTGGCTTGACTATAGTCAGTGCCCAGTTGTTGGCAGTTTATAGAGTGACAGATCAAGTACTAATCTGAGTTGAGTTGAGTTGAGTTGAGTTGAGTTGAGAGTGGTAAACAATCTAATTATTGTGGCACCTTAGAGTCTATGTATGACTTATGTGTGAGTTGTGCTTCTATAGTGTATGATGTTGACAACAATGTATGTTGTGTAGCGATGTATATATGCATGACACATGTTACCATCCACTCCCGTGACTTGGTTCAAGAATATTGACCCGATCTCTTTTTGATGCATGGTGCGTATTGTGCCCTTGAAACAAGACTGCCCCATCTCTTAAGATTGACTAACCCATGTCTAGTTGGTGTTCACATGGGACCTTTCTCTACTTTAGTCTTCAAAGTTCTCATTTGAATATTTGCTACTACCACCAAGATCTGCCCTGGGGCTATTTCACCTTGGCTCATGCTAGACGCTGCACCATGATCCCTACACCTTCCTATTCCTCGGGGCATTGCACTCACCCATGATGGCCAAATGTAGGTTGCACACTTTAGCACCATTGATTTTGGGAGCTAATTGATTTGATAGACGTTATACACTCCATAATGGATTTTGGCTTCCATGACCATCATCCTATTGTCTTAATCGATCAACACCCTTTGTGGGATCTAGGTTAGCATGCAATTTGGCACCATAACCCGGCTTTTGGTTCATCTTGCATTGCTAGTTTTGCTTACCAAAAATGGCTCACTTGGAGCCTTTGAATTGTCTATTGAAGGTTCAATCAGGCAACCTCAACGTCTCACCTATTTAAATTTTGAGAATAGGTTGAGGATGTTTCATCCTTGATGCCTCTAATCATTTGCTTTACCTGATGAAACTTCTTGTGCTCTAGCTATCATGAGGGAAAATTTAGAGGGAACCAACTACTAGATGGTTTGATTGGTCTTTTTCTCCTATACCCAAGTCTAACAATCAATTTGCACATTAGTATTATTACGAGCTTCCACCAGAGTTTCCTCTGACTTCACCTTGCTCAGGCATAGTTCACCATCTTCTGGGTCCCAACACACATGCTCTTACTTGAACCTTTCATAAAAGATCATGATTGGTTGATGTTGCACCCCGTAGATGAGGATCATACCTATCAAGTTATTTGTGCCTTGTGTAGGTTTACCACCCATTGGCTTGCATGCATGTTAGACTCCTTGGTCTTTGTTTCAAGATAGGTTGGATGAAAAGCCTTCTATGCTAACATCCCAAGAAAGAAAGGGTGCATGCTTTGTTTCTTGGCCACCCACATGAGGCCAACATCTGTTCTGTTTGGGTAGCCCATGCTGACAAACATCCCGCATTGAGCGATGGACCAGCTTGCACCATTTTGCATCCAATGGGGTTGCACACAACGCCTCCATTTGCTTCCCTCCTAACAATTTCAAGCACTTTTTAACTTTCTTTTCAAAGTCCTTTTCATACTTCCTTCATGGTACTTGTTTGCTATCAGTCTCTCACTAGTATTTAGCCTTGGAAGGAATTTACCTCTTCCTTAGGGCTGCATCCCCAATCAGCCTAACTCATAGATAACACCTTGTGGAGCAGCAGGGTCCAAGCCTGATGGGGTTCTCACCCTCTCTAACATCCATTTCAAAGGAACTTGGGCTTGGTCCGCTATAGAGGACGCTTCTCCATACTACAATTTGTGCCACATAACACCACAATTTTCAAGCTGGGCTCTTCTTGCTTTGCTCATTGCTACTAGGGAATCCTTGTTAGTTTCTTTTCCTTGACTTAATGACATGCTTAAACTCAAGGGGTAATCTTGGCTGATCTGAGGTTCATGCTATGTGTGTGTGTTTTCTACTCCTTCTTGAGGACTCCGGCAGCTAAACTAGAGCCACAAGGATAGAGTAGAAAAACCATCATAGATTCTTGTTTCTTGCTTTGGCCCACCATCAAGAGATGCACTATCACAATTGTTTTTGACCCTAAGGGCCATATCACCTTCATGTGCACCTAACTCCAACTATGCACAAAATGCTACATTTAAATCGACCATGGTGCCGATCCACTCCCCTTTGCAAGGTAAGGACGGTCACTTCTACTCTCCTCCAAACACACAACACCCATTGAAGACACTTGTCATCCCGCACAGATGCGGGCCAAGATGCACCACCACTCATAGATGACATGCAATGTGCTTGAGCACCTCACACGTAGTTCCCAAGAGGACCCCATCACGAGCAATTGGAACACACCGGCCCCCACCAAGAGTGCCGGTCATCCAAGCCACCATATCCATAGGAACTCTTAGGAGCGATCACTAATGCTGAACCTAACTAAACCCCAATGGCCAACCACCAAGCACATATCCTCCACCACACTAAGGATGGAGAGTCAAGATGATACACTTGAGAAGGGAGCACAAGCCAACAACAACCAACAAGTGCTACTAGTGACCGTGCCTCCAGACATGGTTCCTCAAATTGTATGATGTTTGGTATGTTCATGGTGGATGTTTGCTTGTGTGTTCAATGATCCTTCCGTAGGTTCCTACATATAACCTTATTACCACTTCTCCTTCCTCTAAATGACCAGCTTTAAAGAGCTTTGCACAATGTAACTGGCGGTGAACCGCCAACATCACCACAATCCAAACTCTTCACCATACCATTCCATAAATAGGAGCAATGGGTGGTATGTACAAGAAAGAGCAAGGACATTGTCAACACAAGTTAATGACTTGTGCTTACTAGGAATTTCTTGCTGAAGATCAATAATTGCAATGATCTATCCTCATCAAGATGAAGTTTGAAAAGATTACCCAAACCTTTTTTGCCTAGGTTATAAACTCATTGAGTCCATCAATGTAGCACACATGCGGCCTAGAACTCTAAGAGCATCATAGACCTATTATTGCCTCAAACTTTCATAGGCTAGAGGCCAATAGTCCCTCTAAGAAGTTGGCCATAAGGACAAGTCCTCACATAGCTAGTTAGCAGAATTAACCAAAAAAATCACTCCACCAACTAAGAATGGCCATGCACCTCCACCCATATAATCAAGGAAGAGCTCTCAATCTGTCAATCCTTACTATGTTTGGACCTAGTAAGTTTCTCCATGTTGAGTTAAACTAAGCCGTAGGCTCCACTCCTAGTGGTACCCTTTTATCAATTCCTTTAAGTTTCAGCCTTGCAATTGTACTCCCCCCAAAACCCAAAAACTTTGATTTCTCATGAGGTGCCGGTGGAGTCATCAAATTAACATCCACTGATCCCTAGTTGGCATTTTTTATGGTTGAGACTAGGACTGTATCTGATCGTCTTCAAGCTCCCAACTTTTGTTCTTGATTGATAAAAACATCCTTGGCAAATGCTTTTGCAGAAGTTCATCTTTCATGAATCCAAGAATTTCACCTCTGACCATAAGATATGAATGCCCCCAATTGTCCCTATTAAGCATTACTCCTGTCCCAAAGATCAATGCAATAAGACTAAAGTCTTGTCGTGTTATTCCATGCTAATGTATTTAGAGTGTAGGCGTGCTTTGAGCACTCTAATTTTTTCAAAGTAGCATCACCAACTTGCATCCTGACCAATTAAGGCTAGAAGCACTTCCTCGGCCAAAAGAGAGGTGACCAATGCACACCAAAAGAGATGGACCGCTCACTCCTCCCTAGGATACAACTATGAGCTTTTTAATTGCAACAACTTAAATATACACTATTAGAGCTGAAATTACCATGGCTTTTGGCACCACACTTGCCCTCAAATGAATCCTTGTCAAGGGATTTAGATTTTACTCATTCCAATTACCAAACATGTAAAAGCCCAGTATTATTATTTATTGTCACTACCTCCCCTTGTTAGTATTGGGTAATTTTCTCACCTACTTCCTTCCTTGGATGTGGTAGTTGTTTCTCAGGCTCCCTATCTAAAATTGAACCATAATTCTTTGTCACTTGTTACCACCAAGGTAGTCTCTATCTTATTGTCAAAAGTTGAAAGGGCAGAAATTTGAATGAAACAACACTAGCGCTAAGGCCGTGTGATTTGTTAAGTTCTCATGAATTACCAAAATACCATGCAAGCCCACATCGGTCTTGTATCTAATAAATACATCTCTTCTAGAAGTAGGGAGTTGGTGCACATATTAGCTCTAGAATTACTATGGTTATATGAGTAGCAAAGTACCATCAAAGAAACTATAACTGATTTAGTGAGCCATTCTCATTTTCACTATACAAAAGTGTTTATACTTACACATGCATGGCTTAATCTTTGAGACAAGCATATGATTGCTGGTAGGATCAACTAGGTAATCAACCTTCATGGTGCCCCCCACAAGGTCTTATGCAAACCTAACTTTGCATCTGGGCCACCTCGTCAAGAGCATGTCTCATCAAGCCCCGGAGGGCCTGATGGAATGCTTAAAGCTTGAGAGAGTGTGTTGCTTGATTGCCAGTAAGCTCCATGGAGGTGACAAACGAGCGCATGCCCTAGGACCACACCCTTCCTTTGCACCCTTTTCTATCCTCACAAGACGGAGGGTCCAAAGACCATACTCACTTTGTCATGATGGTTGAGAGACAAGTACTATCACCATGGTGGATGGTATCTCATTCTCCAAAGCTAGCACTTCTTCCGGTTGATACCTTGGAGCATAGTGCTGCCTCTCATCACAAACATCTCAGTCAAAACTGTCTGGGAGTGCTTGATCAGGCCAGCTCCAAGAAAGAGGCCAATGCTACTTACATTGCTTACACCCATGGCGCATCAAGAACTTATTTTCAAGCCCTATGGGGCTGCTTGGACATAGCTTGAAGGCTGAACCAAGTTCAAAACCAGCTATGGAGGAATCCACTTGGTTACTTGGCCACTTTGTGGTTCAAGGAATTGGATGTCATCTATCATCACTTGCATGGAGAACATGAGCCTCAGACATGAAATGTGCCCTTCTTCTCATCTCATCCTTTCTTGAGAAGATTTCCAAGGCTTTAGACACTAACATTCCAAGATGCACCTTTGTCATGGAAAGCGCCACCTATGATTGTGGTACCCACATTTTTCATTTTTCAAAGAATTTTAAAGAAGTGTGTTGGTAACGCCAAAAAAGGGCTAAATGGAAAAAAAACACAAAGAATTGTGTTTTTTGGTGTAAACCCAAAGTTGACCTTAAGTCAAAGTAAGAAGGACTTGGGTCAAATAGACAAAAGTATGAAGCTGAAGATAGAGGACTTTGCATTGGGATGTGCAACCCAATCTAAAGAACCTATAACAACTTTTCCTTGGGTTCAACCAATCAAAAAAGTACGTGGGAAGAAAGTGACTACCTTAGGATCAAGATGATCTTGAAAGTGATAGGAAACCAACCCATAAAATTGGTAGGTAAAGAAAGAAATGACTAAAGAATGACCAATCAGCAAAGGACTATAAAATTGAGATTTTGATGAGGAAGCAACTCAATATCTAGAATATATTATATTCATATTCAGAGTCGACCCAAAGGAATGCAAACTGCGAGTATGCAAGAGGAGTGTTTTAGAGTCTCTACTTTGATCTTTTTATAAGCAATGAGTGAAGAAGCACACAATGGCCCCAAAGGGAAATAAATAGAGTGCGGTGAGGGGTCTTGCAATTTGTCTATTAGATGCAGTGGAAAGGATTGAAGTCTTGTCCAAACTTTGCATCACATTTTTGGCTTGGAACTAGAATTTGAACTTTCTAAGGTTCATGGCAAAATTGCTACTAGTAATTCCAAGGACGGCCTGTGAGCCGGCCTGTCTCTCACTCAGGATGAACCTCTGATGGCTATTATGGTAGCGCACCATGGACTAAGAAGGCAAGGAACCCCAACTCCATCATACTCCTCCAAGGCTAACACTCCAAGACTCAAGACATTGCTCACTAGAGAACTCAATGAAAGAGAGATAGTTGCAAATCAAAGGATGATGAGTACCTCCTCACCCCTTGTTTATATACTTATGAAATAATGACATACCAAAGTTACTAATTACCGCAGTAACTCAAGTTACTAGACTAAAAGTAAAGTAAAGTCAAAAAGTAGAAAGGAATATCCATTCACATGGGCATATTCCTCTAAGCATGTGGTCTTATCTTGACCCAACCACTAAGTCAAGGATCCCTTCACATGGGCTATCCTTGGACAAAAGAAGAATCCAAAACAAAAGGGCTTGCGGGCCCAAGATTGCTCAACTCTTTCTTCAAAGCCAAACACCTAGGAATAATTTCAAGTCAACACACTAAAATCCAAAATAATGGTGCTCATCTTTTCTACTTCTTCTAAAGTAAGGTCTCCTCTATCTTAGCTATGACTAACTTTAGCTAACCATGACAAATATAGAACCATCCTGTATCTCTATATAAATAATATCTCTTAAGTACTTGTAATACCAAGCTAAATATCACAATACCACACACATGCACAAATGGGTGTTACATTTACCCCTGGACTAAGTTTTCACTTTGTCCTCAAAGTGAAGTTCTCTCTTCCTTCTATGGTACATCTTCAACTTATCATGGTCAATCCTATCAAAGTATCTTCCTCCCAACTCCTTGGGATCATAGGTATAATTGCCCCACACCTTCTCCACTATGAAAGGTCCAAAGTAGTTAGGCAAAACCTTCTTTTGCACTCTCTTGAATCAAATGGAATCAAACAACATGACCCAATCACCTCCTTTGAAAGGCTCCACCTTCTTCTTGCCTTGCCTCTTGTAATAGCTCTCATTTTCTTTCCTTTGGGCTTGCTCCACTTGAACCATAGCAACTGCTCTTGCCTCTTCCAATTCCATGAGTTGATCCTTCCTTGACTTCTCTGCATCACCTCCTTGTGCTTTCTTCAATCTCCTATGAATGCTTTGGAAGGTAGGAAGATCAAAGTGAATATGTAAGATAGACTCAATACCATATACCAATTGAAATGGAGAATATCCGGTGGAAGTCTTCATGGTTGTCCTATACTCCCATAAAACTGCATGAATCCTCTTGTCCCAATGATGTTTAGCCCCCTCCATTTCTACATCTTTGGCCAACATTATGCACAAGGTCTGATTGGTTCTCTCTGCCAAGCCATTAGAATTTGGCTTATAGGATGTAGTTACTCTATGTGTGATAGAGAAATATTGTAGCATGGCTGTAGTAATGCTTCATGTAAACTCTCCTCCTCTATCAGAAACCAACTCCAAAGGGCATCCAAACCTAGTGATGATACGTTCATAAAGAAATCTACCCACTTCATCTTCATTCTTGTCTCTCAATGGTCTAGCTTCAACCCACTTGGTAAGGTTATTAGTAAGTACCACAATGTATCGATTGTTCCTTGGGGTTCTATTGAGAGGACTTACAAAATCAATTCCCCACTTCTCAAAAGGTCCTAGCAATGGAAGTGATCTAAGTGGTGGAGTGGATGTAGACTTTCTACCAAAAGCTTGACAAACATGACAAGTTTTGCAATAATCAAGACAATCCTTGAAAATCCCTCTCCAATGGTAACCTGCATCTAGAATCTTGAAAGCAATCACCTTTCCTGCAAAGTGTCCTCCACATACTAAACCTTCATGAAGCTCCTTTATGAGTAGGATATACTCTTCCTTACCCACTCCTCTTTGAAGTAGACCATATGCTCCTTGGTGTAAAAGAATATCTTCCACCATTATGTAAGGTCTAGATCTTGTTGCAAGGGCCTTCCTCTCCCTTGCATGCATCCCTTCTGGATAGTTACCTCTTGTCACAAAATCCACAATCTCCTTGTACTCCATTGGAACCTCTTGAGTGATTGAGATTGTCATGAGCTCCTCATCTCGGAAGGAATCATCCACTGGCTCATCTCCATCATGATCATAGGCCCTAGATAACAAATTTGCATTTGCATATTTCTTTCCTGGCCTATCCTCAATGGTGTTGTCATTCAGACAAGAGTTTCATCCACCTTGCTAGTCTCCTTTCAACATTAGGCTTGTTGAAGATGTACTTCAAAGCCTTGTGATTTGTGACAATGGTGGCTTTCCCTCCAATCAAGTAGTGTCTAAACTTCTTGAGACCAAAGATCACTGCCAACCCTTCTCTCTCTATGACATAGTAGTTCTTCTTTGCTGAAACCATCTGCCTACTAGCATAAGCTATTGGATGATCATGCCCATCTTGGGTCTAATTGACTAAGAGTGCATCCTATAGCTACATTAGAAGCATCAATGTAGAGGATGAAAGGCTTACTCCAATCAGGTTTAGCAAGAATTGGAGCTACAACAAGGGATTGCTTGAGCTCCTCAAAAGCTTTGAGAGCCTCCTTGTCTTCTAAAATCACCATGTAATCTACACCCTTCTTCATGTAGATGGTCAATGCATAAGCCTTGTTGGAAAATGAGAAGATGAACCTCCTATAGTACCCAACTATCCCCAAGAATTGGCGTAACTTTTTCAAGCTTGAATGGAATGGAAGGTCTGAGATTTTCTTCACCTTCTCAAGATCAACTGCTATTCCATCCTTGGAGATGATGCGCCCCAAAAGTAGACCTTCTTCACATCCAAAAATGCACTTCTTTGGGTTGATTGATGCATTTGCCTCATCCAAGCATTGCAAGACCTTGATTAGGTGCTCAAAGTGCTCCTCCTTGCTCCCATAGACACAAAAGTCATCAATGAAGTCTCTCACAAATTTCCCAATGAAAGGTTCAAATACCTTGTTCATGAACCGTTGGAATGTGGCAAGAGCATTGCAAAGCCCAAAAGGCATGACCTTGAAAGCGTAAGTTCCCCAAGGTGTGGTGAATGTGGTGAGTTGTTGATGCTCTGGTGCAATCTTGATTTGGTTATATCCACCATAACCATCTCCAAAACTATACCTCTCATGACCTACAACCTCCTCCAAGATCTCATCAATGAATGGCAATGGGTAGTAGTCCTTCTTGGTAACAACATTGAGCTTCTTTTATCCACACATACTCAAAGCTTGCCATTCTTTTTCTTCACAAGCACAATTGGAGACACCTATTCTGAATTCTCTACCTCAAAGATAAATCCAGCCTCCTTGAGCTTCTCAATCTCTTCCTTCACAACCAAAGATATTGGTGGGCTAATGCGATGTTGCTTTTGGCAGATTGGTCTTGCATGTGACTCCACCTCTATCTTGTGCTCCTCCAAGGTGACTTCCTTCAAATCCTTGTAACTGAAAGCAAACACATGGATGAACTTGTGGAAAGTCTCCTCAATTCTCACCTTCTCCTCCTTGGTAACATTTGGGCCATACTTGAAGGTAGATAACCTTCTCTCTACCTCCTCAAATGTCAATGGTGATTTATCTGGGTCCTTCAAAACCTCTGGCTTAGGTGCAAAATCCATAACACACAAAGTAATACACATCTGAATCAGATTCAGATTCATCCTCATGCGTGGAAGTCTCCTCTTCCATGCTTGTGTCCACACCTAAAGCTCCTTCTTCAGAATCTGATTCCCAATAATCAGAAGATTGTGTATCTGAATGTGAAGTGTTGGTGGTGTTAGTCACAAGAACTGTGACTATATGGTTTGATGGCCCAATCCTTGAGTACCCTTTGTGCCATCGATTAGTTGTGCGTGTTGCTCTCAACCATGGCCTCCCAAGAAGTAAGTCATAGCTTGAATCCTTCAAGACTTGGAAAGTCATGAGATTTTGAACTCCCATAACTGAAACTACCACTTTATCCATCACCCCTATTGGTCAAACTTGTTGCTTGTTTGCCATACTCACCACAAATGTTGAAGGTCTTGAGGGCATCATACCCAACCTCTTCATAACCTTTCAGACATGGCATTCACTGTTGGTCCTCTATCAACCAATACATCCTTGATGTTGTGACCATTTACTCTCATATCAATCTTGGAGGCATATTCACAAGCCTCCCATGGTGTTGGCTTGGCATCCACCACCCCCATTGATACTGGAGCTTTTGTCTTCTTCTTCCTCTTGCTCCTTGTAGAACTCAAACCACCTCTAAGCTCCTTTCTTGAGGTAGGGTTCAAAGCAATAAATTGGCCCATTGTGATGTTAGCCTTGTGACTACCAACATCCTCCAATACATTGTAGTTCCATTATTGCTTTGAAATCAAGAAATCCTCCATCTCCAACTTCTTCCTTGGAGTCTTTGTTGTTGATGGTGTTGAGGTGCGAGTGCTCCTAGTAGACATAAGAGTATCCTTGCTTGGAGTAAATCCTTGAGAAGAGTGAACATCCTCTGCAAAACGAGCTCTCTTCTTCTCATGTGGCAAAAGCTCCAAATTAAGACCCTTGGAGTTTGAGGACTCTCCCTTCTCATAATTGCTCTCAACCCTATCTATGGATGTTATCTCCTTACCTTTTTTTGGATTAGGAGCCACTTGGGTTTCACTACCTCCCTCTTTCCCTCTATTGGCTCCCTCATAACACCTTCCTCCATGGTAAGTAGAATTTGGGCAATTCCTTTAGATATGGCCTCTTCCTCCACAACCAAAACAATTTCTATCATTGAAATTGTTGGCTGGTTGGCCTCCTCTATATGGATAGTTTCTATAACTCCTAGGCCCTCAAAATCAAAATATCAAAATAGAGAGAGGTGGATCAAAATATAGTTGATCCCTATATTTTGATCCACCTCTCTCTTCTCCCATAGTTGCACCACATTGATCTTGAGATCCGCAAGTTGTTTGTGATGGTTTGAAGTGGATCTTTTGGTGGGGATGCAAGAACAAGAGCAACTTCTACTTGTGGTACAACCCTTTCCACCAAAGTATCAGAAGTTCCACCATACTTGTAGCCTTGAGGAGGATGCACAACCTCCTTCACCACCAAATCACTCTCATCTCCTTCCAAACTCTCCTCCATACGAATTGCGATCTTGATAGCTTCAACCTTAGAAGAAGGTATCTCATATCTCACCTTGCTTCCAATTTGTGGTCTCAACCCTCCAACAAAATTCTTGGTGAGCATGGCCTCTATGCCAATCATTGTAGTCTCCACATCATCCCCACCCTTCCTCAGCACTATGCAAAATCTGGACTCTAACTTTTTCACTCTTTCCACATAGACTCTCACTTTCTCTCCATCTCCTTGTTTGAGTAAGGTAACCTCACTCATCAATCTCCCATAACTCTCATATGGAAGAAAGTTCTCAATGAGTGCTGAAGTCAAAGTCTCCCAAGATGCTTCTTCCCTATCTCTCCTCTCTCTCTTTTGGTATTCTGCCTCATACCATGTAAGTGCTGCATCTTCAAAGAAATCTGGTAATAATGAGACCCACTCATTCTTCCTCCTCTCATTGTTTCCTATGCAAGCTCTCTTGAAGTCTCTCACAAAGGCCTCCATATCTTTTCCATCCTTGCCAAAGAAAACCGGAAGTTTCCCCATCTTAACCTCTCACTAACTTTTCTTTTCTTCTCTCACTCCATAACTAATAGAGTATGTACATGACTAACACCATTTGAGAGTTATCCACCCTAGGGAACACAAAAGGCTCAGGTTGCTCCAAGATTTCTATAGCAACATCAAATCCTAGAGAGCATATTAATTGAACTCTCATGGATAGTTTATCAATAAATTGAAAGATTTTCTCCCTCACTAATCTTGAGAACTAGCTGATGAAGGTGGTAGTATTTTTGTAGTTGTACTAAGACTCTCTCCAAGATCCTTCACCAAAGTCTCCAAAAGTGACTTTACTCCATTACACTCATGTTTTTTGGAAGTCCTTCAACTCCACAAACCTCACACAACTCCTTGGTCTTAGATCTTCTCCCTCCCAATCTTGGTGAAGAAGGTCCAACATGCAAACCCAAGTCAAGTAAACCTCTCCTTTCCCTCAATCTCTTGCTCTCAAAGGTCAATGGACATGAACTTGCCTTATGTCCCTTCTCTCCATATAGAAAGCACTTAGACTCACTCTTTCCTCCAAGTGGTGTAGGTTTTCAAATCCTCTCAACACTCTCTTCAAATTCTATTGTAAGCTCTCTTTTCCTCAAATCCACCTCTAAAATCACCTCAAACCCTTAGAGAACCTTGCATAGTCTCAATTTCCACTCTTGGGGACCCTCCATGTTCCCAAGATGAATCTAAACACTCAAACATGTTTTTTGTTGCTTTAAAACTCCTCATGCATGAGATCTCCACTCTGCAAAATTGACCCTTCTTCTCAATTTCACTCAAATCTCTCAACTAGTATGTGACAATCCTTTGAAATTTTTTCCACGTGATCACAACTTCAGGTGGTCACTCCTTGCAAAATTTCAAATCTTTCCATCGAGCTATTTGGCCTAGACAACTTTCTATTCAACACACATATTTCAGATTTGGTCTGAAAACCACCCCCCCCCCCCTACTTAAAAGACTCATAACTCCTTGTTTAAGAATGACCTCTCTCTAATTTTTGTGTCAGCAAGTAGGATATAACGTACTTAATTTTCTTGGTAAGTTTCACAACAATCCATTGAAAATTAAAGAAATGGTAGACTCTGCACAATTTTCTAGAGAGCATGCAGTTGCAGGGGCAGGAGCAGTTTACCCTATCAACTTTCGAAAATTCTAGCCCAATGCGCATAATAGCTCTCATGATAATTCTAAGTGTGCTAACTGAAAATAACCCAAGCTATCATATGTAGAAATTTAAAATTCAAAACTCAAACTTGAGATTTTGCCCAAAATCACCTTAATCCCCAAAATCTATAATCCACCTCACACAATGTCTCCAAATCCTCTCATGTGTACAAAATGTACAAAATCACTTCAAAGATATCATAATGAACTACATGGTATACAAATGGATCTTGGTTCTCTAACATAAGTTCAGCCCTCTCCTCTCATAATGTTCTCTCCAAGTGAGCTCTCATAGCCTCCTTCTGCCTAATGTATAATTGAACACGAAACATTATCTTGCCTTTTAGAGAGGTCCCGGCAACGGAACCAAAAATATGAGCCGGCCTGTCTCTCACTCAAGATGAACCTCTAATGGCTATTATGGTTGCGCACTATGGACTTAGAAGGCAAGGAACTCCAACTTCAGCTCCATCATACTCCTCCAAGGCTAATACTCCAAGACTCAAGACATTGTTCACTAGAGAACTCAATGAGGGAGAGATAGTTGCAAATGAAAGGATGAGTACAAGTGATGAGTACCCCCTCACCCCTTGTTTATATACTTGTTATGTACCAAAGTTACTAATTACCGTAGTAACTCAAGTTACTAGACTAAAAGTCAAGTAAAATCAAAAAGTAGAAAGGAATATCCATTCACATGGGCATATTCTCCTAAACATGTGATCTTATCTTGACCCAAGCACTAAGTCAAGGATCCCTTCACATGGGCTATCCTTGGACTAAAGAAGAATCCAAAACAAAAGGGCTTGCGGGCCCAAGAGTTCTCAACTCTTTCCTCAAAGCCAAACACCTAGGAATAATACCAAGTCAATACACTAAAATCCAAAATAGTGGTGCTCATCTTTTCTACTTCCTCTAAAGTAAGGTCTCCTCTATCTTAGCTATGACTAACTTTAGCTAACCATGACAAATATAGAACCATCCTTTATCTCTATATAAATAATATCTCTTAAGTACTTGTAATACCAAGCTAAATATCACAATACCACACACATGCACAAATGGGTGTTACAGGCCCAAGCATGAAGGGAAGAGAGGAAATCTGGCTTGATGGACTAAGTTGGATTGGAGATTAGTCCTAGAAAGAGAAGCATGAGAGGTTTGGAGGTGTCACCTTCTATCAAAAGTGTGATGCTTCGGAAGAAACTACCAAGGTGAGGAATTCTTGTAATAGCCCTTGCACCAAGAGAGTGTACAAGGTAGATAGTTACAAGGATCCAATACAAAGAAGGATTGTGAGCACAATGATGTCTTTGTTCAAGCTAGAGCAAACCACTTATGTAACAATGCAACAGAGAGTCTTCTTGCATCAAATGTTTGCAGGAGAGACGGTGGATTGGGCAAGGTGTTTGCACCAACGAGTTGGGCAGATGATCACCAATTGGAGAATGGATATGCCACCCTACTACTTTGTACCCTTCACAACCCACTTCTACTTTGGGCTGAATTTATTAAGCTTTGAGGAGAGAGGATGGATGGTGTCCCATTTTCACCCCAATTTACAAAAGGAAGTAGATGGGGATGAGCAACATTACATCAAGCGGGTTTGTGAAGGTGATGATTGTTACGTGAAGAGTGGTAGGAGAAAATAATTGCAGTAAACATCCCCATGCCAAGAAAAAGAAGTAGACTCAAAGGACAAATTATGCCGGTGCAGCCCAAAAAGATACAAAGACTAAATCCAAAGCCCACACCGGTGGAAGTGAAGGAATCTACTTTAGAGGAAGAATCGGATGGAGAAACAAAGTCAAAGGGAGAAGCCCTAAGAGCAAAAGAAGAATTGACACTACAGAGCAAAGAGTCAAGTTGTGGCAATGAAGGAGAAGAGGAGCGTGAGTTCCATGAGGGAATCAACTGCATGGAAGGAGGACACAAGCCATTTCTAGAGTTGCAAACAAATGAGCTAGAAGATGAACAAGTAGGAGAGGGTGCCTTGGTATTTCCAAGGGTGGAAAGGATGAAGAGAATCACTCAAGTGGTCATCCCTAGACCAATCAAAGTTGAAGATGAAGAAGAGAGCTCAAAGGGCAAGACATTGAAGATGCAAAGATTGTATCTTCGGTGTAAGGCACAAGCCAAAGAAATGCCTATGCTAGAGACAATGAAGGAAGATATGGCAGAGTTGTGTATCTATAAAAGATTGTATGTCCTTTGTTGATGCTTCTACAACAAAAGGAAGCAGAGTTGAAGAACCATCATCTAAAAGTGAGGGATGATGGAGGTAGTGAAGAAATGGAGTGAGTTGACCTCAAAGTTGAGGAGTAAGCTAACCCAAGGAGAGAAGGAAGCCAAACAACTCTAGGCTGAAGTAGTTCTTTGAAGTAAAAACTTGGATGCCTTGCAGGAGAACTTCATGAAGTGCAATGAAGAATTGAAGGTGTAGAAAGCATTGGTTGAGAACATGAAACGTGAACTTGCTGATGTATGAGTCAAGGTCATACACTCAAAGGTGATTGTGCACTGATGGAGCAACAATTGGAGAGTTTGAAGAAGAGTGCAGTAGAGAAGGACCAAGCTTGGCAACGAGAGTTGATAGAACATAACCAAGAGGAAGAACAATTGCGGGGTTGCTTCAAGGAGCTAAAGATCAATTAGTCTAGTATGTGCAAGAGGAGGCACTAAAGGCTGAATTTGAGGACAAGTTGACAATGTATCAGAACAAACTGAAAGTGGAGAGAAGTAAGGAGAAGGTAGTTTTGAGTGTGGAGTCAGATGCAATAGGAGCAATTGTAAAGGAGTTGAAAGCAATGCTAAGTACTAAAGTTGAGGGTAAGTTAGAGGAGGCAAGAATGCACGAGCTGAATTTGTTGGCACAGGAAACTTAAAGGAGGGAAGCAAAAGATGCAAAATTGAACAATCTTTTGATTTGCTTGAGAGATAGAGTAGATAGGAAAATGTTAGAGGTAGGAGACAATGTCTATCTCATATTAGATTTTGTTGGATCAGACTTAGTGAGATGAAGATGAATATGAAGTCCAAAGTCATAGAAGTAGGTGCATGTGTCTTTGGGTGAGTTACCTAAGACATTAGAGAAGAGTGGGTTGCAAGATAAAGAAGTAGATAGATTACCCATGTCTGCAATTGTATTTCAGAGTGAAGAGATAGTAGAGATAGAAGATATATGAGTACTATTAGAGAGACCCAAAGAAGGAGAAGTAATAAGAGTAACATTGGGTTTGGAAGTCAAAGCTGAGGTTGACATCAGATTGGATTAGAAACAAATTTGAGATTTGAAGAGGCAAATATGAAGAAGTGGTTTGTCATTTTGGATCTGCAAGTTGGTAAAGTTGTTATAGATTGGTATTTTTGTTAGTAATATTCAAGTGCTCAACCTATTTAAAGGAGCCATTTGTAGTGTTGTGTTGTTCAATATTTGTATTTTTGAAGTTGAGTAAAGAAAAGTGATGGAACTCAATGCTTATCATTTCAGCTTAATTCTGAGTATCAAACCTGTGTGTGTGTGTTTTTGTTTGTGAGTATTTGGAGAATTTCAAAGTGCAAGTCAATTAGATTGTTGGATGTTGGATTCCACAACTCTAATTTCATTTTTTTTGTTTGATCCTAAGTGAATAGCAATCAAATAGCAATGAATGGCAATGCCTTGACAAATCTATGAGTAATTATAGTGTTGGTAGTATTTTGCATTGGTAAGCACAACATGGGGTTGATGTGAAGCAATTTTGATCAAGGAAGTTGTGCCTTTTGTGGAGAGGTGGAACATAATTCTAAAGCATAGTCATTTTGTCGTGAAGTAGCCTTATTTGAAAAAATCTATCACAATCAAGATTGTTTGGAAAGATTTGATGGAGTTGTAATTATGGAATGTTAATTGGTGATGAGATTATGAGTTAGTGCTTGTTACTCTCTTCTGGGTGTGGTTTCTATTTGAGAGGTTAACGATGAACTAAAGAAGAATTGATGTGTTACCATTTCACTTTGTATTTGAAAATTTTTTACTTGTATCTTTGTGGGAATGAACTTTACTTACTGATGATCATAAAACTGATACTTGTCAGATTGTCACAATGACACAAATAGAGGGTCCAAGATGGAGCACCAAGGGAGGAGAACCATTAATGGCATCTTGTTCCCTTGCCAACCCACACATGAGCATGGATACCATCATCAATCCTACAAGACCCAACTTCTTTCACATCTTCTGATCCAATGTAACATTACATCTGCTGGTCACGATCCACTCTTGGCCATTCATGAACCAAGTTTGGGCTCAATATGCCCTATTAAAGATGTAGTGTTCCATGAGCGTGTCATCATGATGGATGACGGTGGAGTGCCATACTTTGGCCAATACCAAATGGCCTCCCATCAGATGGGAAACTCCCAATCTTGGCTAAAGCTAGCACTCCAACACACACCACGTGCACTTGAGCCTTTGCAACCTTTGTGTATGGACATAAGCCCCACAAGAAGCAATGCCATGGAGAACCATAGTGCCAACTCTTGTTGAGAACCATTGTTTGACTACAAAGTGCCCCCTACGAATGTCACATCAAGGAGTGAATCAAGCTCTTCAAATCAATGAATTGGATGAACCCCGCATCACTCAAATCCAATATGCCGGCTAGACATGGTCAAGCTCCATTCCCTAATTGGTGCCCTTTGGGTCAGCTCCATAACCCATGCAATTAGGACAATCATCTACTAGGTCTACTTGGCAATGAGTTAGGACCATCCCTTGATATTGCCAGCCCATGTGGGGACCATGCCACAAGCTATGTCTAGGAAAATTTTCAGCTGGGTGGTTAATGTGATTCTTGTAGAGGACATTTATTCCCCCTCATATATATTTTTGGACTGCTTGGAACCTGCCTCCCTTTTGGTCTACAAAAGTTATACCCCAACCAGATTTACGCCATTCCAAGGGAGAAGATACCCTAGACTGCAAATCACAAAACTAGGAATGTAGCCTTAGGCACCTATGCACACGAGGCCTTGTGGCTTGAGTCATGTTACTTGAGAGGCTTGTGACCGTGAGGATTCTAACTAACCCATGGGTACTCCACCTTTGAGGTTGGGAAACGGTGCATTGGAGCAAGCACTGTTAGGCATGTGAGCACTGGCACCACTTGATGGCCCTCCAAGTGCCAATGTTGGCACCAACCTGGACTAGAGATTTGGTGCCAATCTCTAGAGAGGACATATCGCCCCTCATATATAGTTCTAGACTACTTGGGACCCACCTCCACTTCTGGTCTATGAAAATTATACCCCAATCAGATTTGCACAATTCCATGGGAGATGTTTGCCAAGACTACAAATCACCAAAATTGGGAGTCCGGCCCAATGTGCATGTGCACCTAAGGGCTGAGGCTCAAGTCCAAAGGATTATCCAAGCACATGGGAATAATCCTATGAGTTGGTGGTTTTATCCTCGCTTACCAACTAAGTCAAAGATTCCTTCACATTGGCTTCCTTGCACTATAGAAAAGTCTGCACCAACAAAGCTTGTGGGTCCAAGAGCTCGCAACTCTTTCCTACAAGTTAAATAACTAGGAATAATACCAAGTTAATACACTAGAAGAAAAAATAGTGGTGCTCACTCTTTTCACTTTCTCTAGAATAAGGGTACCATTATCTTAGCTAGGACTAACTCTAGCTAATCATGACTAATGTAGAAGCATAGCTAAATTCCATACAGATGATATGTCTCCCCTACTTGTAATACAAAACTAATATCCGTATAGAGCATACATGCACCAATAGATGTTACATTTACCCCAAACTAAGATTTTACTTTGTCCATAGAGTGAAGATTCCTTTACCTTCTATGATACAACTTCAACTTGTCATGGCTAATCTTCTCTCAATTTTTTTCTTCTTTTTCTCTTTTCTTTTCTCTCACTCTATAACTAACAAAGTATATACATGATTAACACCATCTGAGAATAATCCACTCGAGGGAACACAAAAGGTTCAAGTTGCTCCAAGATTTATATAGCAACATCAAATCCTAGAGTGCATATTAATCAAACCCTCATGGATAGTTTTTCCATAAGTTGAAAGATTATCTCCATCACTAATCTTGAGAACTAGCTGATGAAGGTGGTAGTATTTCTGTAGCTGTACTAAGACTCTCTCCAAGATTCTTCACCAAAGTCTCCAAAAGTGCTTTTACTCCACTGCACTCATGTCATTTTGGAAGTCCTTCCACTTCACAAATCTCACCCCTTGTTTATATACTTGTGAAATAGTTACGTACCAAAGTTACTAATTACTAGAGTAACTCAAGTTACTAGGCTAAAAGTCAAGTTAAGTCAAAAAGTAGAAAGTAATATCCATTCACATGGGCATATTCCCCTAAGCATGTGATCTTATCTTGACCCAACTACTAAGTCAAGGATTCCTTCACATGGGCTATCCTTGGACTAAAGAAGAATCCAAAACAAAAAGGCTTATAGGCCCAAGAGTTCTCAACTCTTTCCTCAAAGCCAAACACCTAAGAATAATACCAAATCAACACATTAGAATCCAAAATAGTGATGCTTATCTTTTCCACTTCCTCTAAAGTAAGGTCCCCTCTATCTTAGCTATGCCTAGCTTTAGCTAATCATGACTAATGTAGAACCATCCTTTATCTCTATATAAATAATATCTCTCAAGTACTTGTAATACCAAGCTAAATATCAGAATACCACACACATGCACAAATGGGTGTTACAGATCGACATATCACCCATCCAAGTAGGTAATCCAGGAGTGGAGCTTGCTGACATGTCACCTATCTATGTGCCTAATCCTATGGTGGAGCTTCCTTGGAGGAGATCCTCTTTGTCTATATAATAAAGATTAGGTGCTCCTTTGGGGCATTGGAGGATTAAGTGTGAAATGTGTGTTTTCTCTCTTCTCTTGTCCTCAGAGTATTACAAGATGCTATTCCCTTACTTCTATTTTGCATAAAAGGTACTTGGGCTAACTACCTTTTCCTTCTCTATTTTTCTCCTCATATCCCCTTCCTCCATGGTACTTTGAGAAAGGGGAGAGGAGGTATATATCCCCTTACCTCTATTTGCATAGAAGGTACTTGGAATTGGAGCAATTCCTTTAGATGTGACCTCTACCTCCACATCCAAAAAAATTTCTATCATTGAAATTTTTAGTTGGTTGGCTTCTTCTATATGAATAGTTTCCATAATCCCTAAGCCTTCTCCCAACATTTTGGTCTACTTCTCTCTTCTCCCATAGTTGCACTATATTGATCTTGAGATCTAAAGGGGCTCTATGACAGTTTGAAGAGATCTTTTAGTAGACGTGCAAGAATAGGGGCAAATAATGCTTGTGGTGCCACCCTTGCCACAAAAGGATCAGAAAACCCAGCAAACTTTTAGACTTGTGAAGGACATACAACCTCCTTCACCACCAAATTAGTATCATCTTCTTCCAAACTCTCTTCCATATGATCTGTAATCTTGATAGTTTTTACCTTGGAAGATGGTTTCTCATATCTCATCTTGCTTTTAATTTGTTGTGTCAACCCTCTCACAAAATTATTGATATACATGGCTCCTACCCCTTTCATGGTAGTCTCCACATCATCCCTATTCTTCCTCAACGTTATACAAAACTTGGACTTTAACTTCTCCACTCTTTCTACATAGACTCTCACTTTCTCTCCATCTCCTTGCTGGAGGAAAGTAACATCACTTATCAATCTCTCATAATTCTCATCTAGAAGAAAGTTTTTAAAGAGTGCTATGGTCAAACTCTACCAAGATTCCTCTTGTTCATCTCTCCTCTCTCATATTTAGTATTGTAACTCATACCATGTAAGAGCTGCATCTTAGTAGAAATGAAGCCCACTCATTCTTCCACTTCTCATTGTTTCATATGCAATCCCTCTTGAAGTTTCTTACAAAAGCCTTGACATCATCTCCATTCTTAAAATAAAACTAGAAGCTTCCCCATCTTAGCCTCTCACTACCTTTCTCTTCTCTCTATTTTTTGTCTATTTTCTCTCTCACCCTATAACTTATAAAGTTTATACAGGATTAGCACCATTTGAGAGTAGTCCACTCCAAGTTATACAAAAAATTTAGTTTACTCCTTGATTTTTATGGATGATCAAATCCAAAGGTGCAAATTAAGCAAACTCTCATGGATCAATCTTCAATTCCCATTCATCAATTGAGAGATTATTTACATTGCTAATCTTGAGAACTTTTTGATGAAGATGGTAGTTTCTTTATAGTGGTACTATGACTCTCTCCAAGATCCTTACCAAGGCCTCCAAAAATCTTATTTCTCCTTTACACTCATGGCTCTTTGGAAGTCCTTTCACTCCACAAACCTCACACAACTCCTTGGTCCTAGATCTCCTCCCTCCCAATCTTGGTGAAGAAGGTCCAACATGCAATCTCAAGTCAAATAAGCCTCTCCTTTCTATGAATCTCTTGCTCTCAAGACTCAATAATATGAACTTGCCTTGTCTCCTTTCTCTCCACATAAGAAGCACTTAGAATCACTCTTTCCTCTAAATGGTGAAGGTCTTTGAATCCTCTCAACACTCCATTCAAGTTCTTGAAATCAGCCACTACTATCACTACTATCCTTTAACCCCTTGCGGAACCTTAAATAACCTTAATTTCCACTTGTGATGGTCCTCCATGCTCCCAAGATGAGTCTAAACACTCAAACATATTTTTGGTCAAACCTACATTCCTCATTAATGAGAACTTTACTCTCCTAAAATGACCTTTTCTTACAATGTCAACCAATTCTCTCATCTTATAACTCTCAAAATTTTGAATTTTTTACACTTGATCAGCAATCTAGGTTGTCCTCTTCTATGAAATATCAGCCCTTTTCACTGTCCCATTTAGCCTAGACATCCTTCTATTCAGCACATATCGTTCAGATTTGGTCTGAAAACCACCTCCCTCACTTTAGAAATTCATCCCTTCAAGCAAAAGAATGATCTCTCCATAAATCTTGGGCTAGAAGGTATAATATTTTTCATAAAATCTTTTTGTAAGTTTTAGAATAATCAGATGGAAAATAAAGAAATGATATAATCTGTAAGAAATTCCAAAGAGCATGCAATTTTTTGGAATAATTTATCAACCACCTTCCAAAAATTCTAGCTTTGTGCGTGTATCATCCCTTACAATAATTTCAAGTGTCATAGCTAAAAGATAATGCAAGCTATCTTTTATGAGATTTCAAGTATAGATCTTAAACTTGAGGTTACCCAAAATCACAATAATCCACAAAATCTACAATACACCTCAAACAATCTCCCCAAATCCTATCATGTGTGAAGTATGTATAATATCACCTCAAAAACATCATGAAGCACTACATGTTATACAATGGCACAAGTTCTCTAACATAAACTCAGCCCTCTCTTCCCCTACTGTTCTCTCCAAGTGAGCTCTCACAACCTCCTTCTGCCTAATATAGAATTGTATAAGGAACATTACCTCGCCCTCTATAGAGGTCCCACAACAAAACCAAAAATGTGAGTAGGCCTATCTCTCTCTCAAGATGAACTTCTGATGGCTATTAAGGTCTTCACCATGACTAAGAAGGCAAACAACCTCAACTCAATCACACTCCTCCAAGCCTAGAACTCAAAGGAACCTCTAAGATTCAAGACATTGTTCACCAGAGAACTCAATGACACACAGAGAGAGAGATAGTTGCAAATGAAAGATAATGAGTACCTTCTCATCCTACCTTATATATTTGTAAAAAAGTCACATGCCAAAGTTAATAATTACCAGAGTAACTCAAGTTACTAATCTAGAAGTCAAGTTAAGTCTAAAAGTCTAAAGGAATATCCAAGTATTGAGAATTATCCCATGAGTAGGTGCTCTTATCCTCACCTACCAACTAAGTCAAGAATTCCTTTACATGGGCTATCCTTGGACTATAGAAAATCCACACCCACAAGACTTTTGGGCCCAAGAGCTCTCAACTCTTTCCTCAAAGTCAAATAACTAGGAATAATACCAAGTCAATAACTAGAAGAGAAAATAGTAATGTTCACTCTTTTCCCTTCCTCTAGAATAAGGTCACCTTTATTTTAGCTAAGACTATTTCTAACTAATTATGACTAAAGTAGAAGCTTATCTAATCTCCATAAAGATAATATTTCTCCACAACTTGCAATACGTAACCTTATATCCTTATAAGCATATGTTCTTGTACTTTGCCTTTCTCTCCTTGGGAATACAAAAGTGCCTAGCTGTGGAGCTTATGGATCAAATTTTGTGCATAATTGTCACTACTAATCTAAATAAACATGGTACCTCACCAATGGAACCTTCCACTCTTGTTTCCAAGATTCCTTCCATCGAGTAGGGGAATAATGTGCAACCTAACTTGTCATCAAAACACACAACTCTTGGTCTATTTGTCATCACTTCCAACACTACCAAGGAGGAAAAATATAGCACACCTAGAAGGAAGGAATCCAAGCTCAATTCACACACACCAATCCAAGCCAACTAGGCATACAAATAGGCATGCAAGCATAGAGAAGATCCAATCATAAGAATTTGACAACTCTATGTGATATTTTTTGGAAAAGAGCTTTAGAGCATTCTTGCTCTATCATCAAGCTAACTTTAACTTGTACCCAAGCCTCTTCCAATCTGTTTTTCAGATTTCAACCAACTTCAGTCCAATGGGGAACTTTTGTGACTTTTGATGGGGAAATTTTTGCAAGACTCATATGGATATAACTTTGTGTGTGTGACTTGGATTCAAGTGTTCTAGAATTCAATGCAAAGCCTATGAGATAATCTTTCCTAATATGAAATAATTAACAATCTTACCACAATAGCTCCCCTGACAAGCTCTCAAACTTATCCAATTTTCTATAATTTTCACCCCAATTTTGAAATCCTTAATTTAGGGTTTGCTCTTGGGTTTTGGCAACTTGTGACAACCTGGAAAATATCACTTTTGTGGTAATCAGGTAAGTAAAGTTTGTTCCTATAGAGATACTGGTCAGAAATGTCCAAATACAAAGCAAACAATAACAATCTCAGTTCTTCTTGGTTGCATCTTTAATCTCTCAAGTAGAAACTACACCCAGAAGAGAGTAACAAGCACTGATCACAGTCTTGTCACAAACGCACACTCATTAATCACAACTCCATCAAATACTATCCAAACAATTCTTGATTGTGAAGATTCAGATCCTTCCAAAGATAGCTACTTCACTACAAAACACCTTTGCCTTAGAATTGTGTTCCACCCCTCCACTGAAGGCACAACTCTCTTGATCAAAATTGCTTCACATCAACTCAGCTCTGCACTCACAAATGCAAAATACTACCAACACTACGATTCCTCTTAAATCTGTCAAGGCATTGCTCCAATTGCACTTCACTCAAGATCAAACACACAAAAAAACAAAGATCAAGGCTACGGAATCCAACATCCAATAAACATACTAACTTGCACTTGGAAATTCTCTCAACAGTCACAAGCACACACATAGAGTTGATACTCGGAATCAACCTCAAGCAACAAGCACTAAAATCACAACACTTTGCTTTATCAATCTTAAAAATTATAAAATATTGAACTATAACTGTGCATGTGTGTGGTATTGTGATATTTAGCTTAGTATAACAAGTACTTGAGAGATATTATTTATATAGAGATAAAGAATGGTCCTACATTAGTCATGGTTAGCTAGAGTTAGTCATAGCTAAGATAGAGAGGACCTAACTTTAGAGGAGGTGGAAAAGATGAGCACCACTATTTTGGATTCTAGTGTGTTGACTTGGTATTATTCCTAGGTGTTTGGCTTTGAGGAAAGGGTTGAGAACTCTTGCGCCCACAAGCCTCTTTGTTTTGGATTCTCTATAGTCCAAGGATAGCCCATGTGAAGGAATCTTTGACTTAGTGGTTGGGTCAAGATAAGATCACATGCTAGTGGAATATGCCCATATGAATGGATATTCATTTCTACTTTTTGACTTTACTTGACTTTTAGCCTAGAAACTTGAGTTATTCTAGTAATTAGTAACTTTGTTGCATAACTATTTCACAAGTATATAAACAAGGGGTGAGGAAGTAATCATCATCCTTTCATTTGCAACTATCTTTCTTTTATTGAGTTCTCTAGTGAGCAATGTCTTGAGTCTTGGAGTGTTAGCCTTGGAGGAGTATGATGGAGTTGGGGTTCCTTGCCTTCTTAGTCCATGGTGCCCTACCATAATAGCTGTCAGAGGTTCATCTTAAGTGAGAGACAGGCCGGCTCACATTTTTGGTTCTGTTGCCAGGACCTCTCTAGAAGGCAAGATAATGTTCAGCATTCAATTCTACATTAGGCAGAAGGAGGCTATGAGAGCTCACTTGGAGAGAACATTAGGAGAGGAGAGGGCTAAACTTATGTTAGAGAACCAAGATCCATTTTTATACTCTATAGTTCATTATGATGTCTTTGAAGTGATTTTGTACATCTTGTACACATGAGAGGATTTGGAGAGATTGTGTGAGGTGGATTGCAGATTTTGGGGATTAAGGTGATTTTGGGCTAAATCTCAAGTTTGAGATCTCAACTTGAAATTTCATCACATGATAGCTTGGATTATCTTTCAGTGAGCACACTTGAAATTATTGTGAGAGCTATTATGCGCATGGGGCTAGAATTTTTGAAAGTTGATAGGGTAAACTACTCTCGCAACTACATGCTCTCTAGAAAATTGTACAGGGCTACCATTTCTTTAATTTTCAGTGGATTGTTGTGAAACTTACCAAGAAAATTCATTATGCTATATCATACCTGCTTACAAAAAACTTAGAGAAAGATCATTCTTGTACAGGGAGTTATGAGTTTTTGAAATGAGGGGGTGGTTTTTAGACCAAATCTGAAATATGTGTGCTGAATAGAAAGGTGTCTAGGTCAATGGCTTGATGAAAAGATCTGAAATTTTGCAGGAAGAGACAACCTAGAATTTTGATCATGTGTGCAAAATTCAGAGGACTGTCACTTACAAGTTGAGAAGTCTGAGTGAAATTGTGAGGAAGGGTCAATTTTGCAGAGTGGAGATCTCATGCATGAGGAGTTTGAGAGCAACAAAAAGCATGTTTGAGTGTTTAGATTCATCTTGGGAACATGGAGGGTCACCAATAGTAGAAATTGAGACAATGCAAGGTTCCTCAAGGGTTTGAGGTGATTGTAGGGGTGGATTTGAGGAAAAGAGAGCTTACAATAGAATTTGAAGAGTGTTGAGAGGATCCAAAAACCTACACCACTTGGAGGAAAGAGTGAGTCTAAGTGCTTTCTATGTGGAGAGAAGGGACATAAGGCAAGTTCATGTCCATTGTTCTTTGAGAGCAAGAGATTGAGGGCAAGGAGAGGCTTACTTGACTTGGGTTTGCATGTTGGACCTTCTTCACCAAGATTGGGAGGGAGAAGATCTAAGACCAAGGAGTTGTGTGAGGTTTGTGGAGTGGAAGGACTTCCAAAAGGACATGAGTGTAGTGGAGTAAAAGCACTTTTGGAGACTTTGGTGAAGGATCTTGGAGAGAGTTTTAGTATAGCTACAGAAATACTACCACCTTCATCAGCTAGTTCTCAATATTAATGATGGACATAATCTTTCAACTTATGGATAAACTATCCATGAGAGTTAGATTAATATGCATGTGACAACCCGACAAATATCACTTTTGTGGTAATCAGGTAAGTAAAGTTTGTTCCCGCAGAGATACTAGTCAAAAATTTCCAAATACGAAGTCAAAAGTCACAATGTAGTTCTTCTTGAGTTCTTCTTTAGTCTCTCAAGTAGAAACCACACCCAGAAGAGAGTAACAAGCACTGACTCGCAATCTTGTCACAAATTCACACTTCTTAATCACAACTCTATTAAATCTTTCCAAACAATCTTGATTGTGATGATTCAGGCTCTCCCAAAAATGACACTTCACTGCAAAACAACTTTGCCTCAGAATTGTGTTCCACCTCTCCATTGAAGGCACAACCACAAGTTGAGGTTGCTTCACATCAACCTCAATTGCACTCACAAATGCAGAATACTACCAACACTACAATTCCTCTTAGATCTATCAAGGCATTGCTTCGATTGCACTTCACTCAGGATCAAACACACAGAATGAAGATCAAGGCTGTGGAATCCAACATCCACCAAGCACACTGACTTGCACTTCAAAATTCTCCACACACTTACAAACACAAACACAAAGTTGATACTCGGAATCAAGCTTAAGTGACGAGGACTGCTTCACAATACTTTGGTTTATCTATTCTTAGAATTATGAGCACTGAACAACAATTCTCTGCAAATGCCACTCTTAAGTAGTGAACAAATTGATAGTTCTAACAACTATACAGTTCTACAACAACTCTTCTAACCTGCAGATCCAAAATGACCATACACCCCTTCATATCTGCCTCTTCATATCTCAAAACTGTTACTACTCCGATCCGATGTCTACTTCATCATCGGCTTTCAAACCCAAACTTGAAGTAACTTTACTTCCTACTACTCTGTCTTCGGATTTCACAACTTCTAATTCTTCTACCAGATCTAGCAATTCTCTTTCCTGATCTGAAATCACACTAGTGGGTAACCCTTCTAAACCTTCATCTCTCAACCCACTCTTCTCCAATGTCTCTGATGGTAACTCCAAAGATATCTGCACTCCTATGTTATCTACTTCGGGTTTGGCTCTAACATCCTTCCGAAGTTTATCTATCTCCAACTTTACTAAGTCTAATCTAATTGTGATACTATCTTCTACCTCTAATATCTTCCTATCTACATGAGTCTTGAGATTTATCAACAGCGCATTCAAATTGGTATCTTTTGCTTGTCTTCGCCTTGTCTCCTGCACCAACAATTTCAACTCATGCAGCCTTGTCTCTTCAATTTGAACACTGGCCTCTGTACTCAACATCGTGTTCATCCTGAGGACAATCTCCTTCAATGGCTCCAATCACATTTTTCTTTCTTGCTCTCGATCTGCAAGCCAATCCTCCTTGTACATTGCCAACTCTGCTTTGAACTCGGCTTTCACCGTTTCCTTCTCCTTCTCCTTCTGTACAATCTTCTCCTCCTAATTATGAAGTAACTCTCATAATCTTTCTTCTTCCCTATATCGTGCTGCTAACTCTCTTTGCTAGAGTTGCTTTTTCTCTTCTACACTCTCCATCACCCTATCGAGCTCTTGTTCCTTTGCTGCTACCCTCGCCATAGCATGGATAAGTTCTACTCTTGAATCAGCAAACTGCTGCTTCAAAATCTCATATTTTGCTACTTGCCTTTCCCTTGCTATGTCACTCTTCTTAACAAGCTCTTCTCGATATCTCACTTCTCTCTTCAAGTCTTCAATTACCTGAGTCTTCACTACTGCCTCCGCTCACAGTACTTCACCTTCCTCCTCACCTCAAGTTATGATTTTCTTCAATTCTAAGTTCTCTTCTTCTAATCTCGCTAAGACCTGCAACACAGTCTTCACTTCTGGACAAGTTGATTGCATTTCCTTCTTCTTGTGCTCTAATTTCATCAGCTGTGGACACACAATCTCCCACAGGTACTCTATTCCATTGCTTGCTACTACCTCCTCTTGCATAGCAATCTCCCTTTTCACTTCGTGTTCATCCGATACTCGCCTTCTTCTCTGTAGTCTTTGTATCGGAACTGAAGCCTTGCTTCCCAAGCTTTCGTTCATTTCTTCTTTTACTTTACTCGGACCTACATCACACTTTGCCTTGCATCTTGAGTGAACTCCCCTCTGAATGGCGATCTTCTTTTCTTCGGCCTTGGGTATCTCATCCTCCAACTTCATATTGTCCTTGGCCTCGATCTCTGCCTGCACTTCTTCTTTCTCCTCTGCAGCAGCTGGCATTGACATCATTTCTCCACCTTCATCGTTGTTGCTACTTGTATCTCCACTTTGTAGCATTAGCTTGGGCTCCTCCTTGCCTTCCGAATCTTCTGACTTGCACTCGGCTTCACCTTTCAAGTCTTTGTCTTCTGACTCAATCACCACCATTCCTCGCCTCGGGTTTCCTCTCCTGGTCTTCCGAGGTTTTGTCTTATCTTCGGCTTTGCCCTGCCGACTTTGCTTCTTTGACTTTGGAGTACTTGCTTCTATCTCCACATTCTTCCCCGTCTTCTTGTAGTACTCGTCTGTGCTTCTGATTTGTAGGATGTACTGCTGCTCCTCTACATTGACTTCCCTTTGTAAATCGGGATGGAAATGCGACACCATTCTACTGCGCTCCGCCAAGTTCAGCAAATTCAACCTGAAGTAGAAATGGGCTGCAAATGGCACGATGTAATGTGGAGGTGATTTATCCCGCAGATTCCACACCATTTGTCGCATTCTCCCATGGAAACACCTCGCCCAATTGATTGGTTCTCCTGCAAACAATTTGTGAAAGAACACCGCTTGGTGTTTCATCACATAGGTTGTTCTCTCCGGCTTCAGGATGGCCATCAGAGCACTCACAATCCTCCTCTTGACAGGATCTTTATAACTCTCTACTTTGTATCCATTCTTCGTCCATTTTGATGAGAATGCATCTCTCACTTCTTGGGTTTCTTTGGCTATCGCTCCCTTCCCCAAGAATGTGGCACCCTGCTCTGTGCATGCTCCCTTTTCGAGTACTAATCTCCAATCCGACTCTGTCCAACAAGCCGGATTTCCTCTCTTCCCTTCTTCCTTGGGCCCATCAAGACATTGGCTCTTGATGATCTCAATCATGAACCCTGGAAAACTAACATTCCAGTTCCATGCCAAGAATATAATCCAAAGTCGGCTCAAGACTTCTATTCTTGCAATTACGTCTGACCTCCAAATTGCATGATTCCTCACTGCAAATTTAGAGTTCTTCTTTCCTCCTCCCATCTCTCCTGCTTTCTCACTGTCTCTTGGTTTCACTCTCTCAACTTCTCCCTTACACACTAGCGTGTCTCCAACTCTATTTCCCTTCCCACGATCACCTGCAGGACAACTTCTCAACGGCGAAGGAAAATTGCTCAACATTGCTTCGTCATGCGCTCAATTTTTATAGAGTTGCACTTTCTTCATCTCTCTTCAATTTGAGTTTCTATCAAGAAATCACACCTCTTGCATGCACCTATCACTGTCAATTGTACTTTGTGCGTATGGGCTGCCGGTTCTGAACGGTCCTTTCTTGAATTTCTCACCCCAACAAAAGGTTGTTAGAAAGACTTTGCCTCGGGTTGAGCTCCCCCCGATATGAAGACTCCTTACTTCGGGTTGTATGCTGACAGGGCATTTCCGAGTAGTTTGCCTTATGACCCAAAGTCACTTTACTTCGGGTTTCATCCCGAAGATTCTTTTCTTTGCCTTCTTTGGCCATACAGGCGCAATCTGACTTCTCTATACACTTCTTCTTCTCTATTTTGAAAAAAAATGAAAATGTGGGCACCACAATGCACTCTAGGATTTGATGTTGCTATAGAAATCTTGGAGCAACCTGAACCTTTTGTGTTCCCTAGAGTGGATTATTCTCAAATGATGTTAGTCATGTACATACTCTATTAGTTATAGAGTGAGAGAAAAGAAAAGAAAAAGAAAATTGAGAGAAAGAAAGATAGTGAGAGGTTAAGATGGGGAAACTTCCGGTTTTCTTTGGCAAGAATGGAGAAGATGTGTAGGCCTTGGTGAAAGACTTGAAGAGAGCTTGCATAGGAAACAATGAGAGAAGGAATAATGAGTGGACCTCATTATTACCAGATTTCTTTGAGGATGCAACACTTACATGGTATGATTCAGAATACCAAAAGAGAGAGAGGAGAGATAGGAAGAGGAGTCTTGAGAGACTTTGACTTCAGCACTCATTGAGAACTTTCTTCCTGATGAGAGTTATGAGAGATTGATGAGTGAGGTTACCTTTCTCAAGCAAGGAGATGGAGAGAAAGTGAGAGTCTATGTGGAAAGAGTGGAAAAGTTAGAGTCTAGATTTTGCATAGTGTTGAGGAAAGGTGGAGATGATGTGGAGACTACTATGATTGGCATAGGGGCCATGCTCACCAAGAATTTTGTGGGAGGATTGAGACCAAAAATTAGAAGCAAGGTGAGATATGAGAAACCTTCTTCCAAGGTTGAAGCTATCAAGATCGCAATTCGTATGGAGGAGAGTTTGGAAGGGGATGAGAGTGATGGAGTGGTGAAGGAGTTTGTGCATCCTCCTCAAGGCTACAAGTATGGTGGAACTTTTGATACTTTGGTGGCAAGGGTTGCACCACAAGTAGTAGTTGCTCCACTTCTTGCACCTTTACCAAAAGATCCACTTCAAACCATCACAGAACAACTTGCAGATCTCAAGATCAATATGGTGCAACTATGAGAGAAGAGAGAGGTGGATCAAAATGTAGGGAGATGGCCTAGGAGTTATGGAAACTATCCATATATAGGAGGCCAACTAGCCAACAATTTCAATGATAGAAATTGTTTTGGTTGTGGAGGAAGAGGCCATATCCAAAGGAATTGCCCAAATTCCACTTACCATGGAGGAAGGGGTTATGAGGGAGCCAATAGAGGGAAAGAGGGAGGTAGTGAAACCCAAGTGGCTCCTTATCCCAACAAAGGTAAGGAGATAGCATCCATAGATGTGGTTGAGAGCAAGTATGAGAAGGGAGAGTGCTCAAACTCCAAGGATCTTAATTAGGAGCTTTTGGCACAAGAGAAGAAGAGAGCTCATTTTGCAAAGGATGTTCATTCTTCTCAAGGATCTACTCCAAGCAAGGATACTCCTATATCTTCTAGGAGCACTCGCACCTCAACACCATCAACAACAAAGACTCCAAGGAAGAAGTTGGGGATGGAGGATTTCTTGATTTCAAAGCAACAATGGAACTACAATGTGTTGGAGGATGTTGGTAGCCACAAGGCTAACATCACAGTGGGCCAATTGATTGCTTTGAATCCTACCTTGAGAAAGGAGCTTAGAGGTGGTTTGAGTTCTACAAGGAGCAAGAGGAAGAAGAAGGCAAAAGCTCCAGTATCAATAGGGGTGGTGGATGCCAAACCAACACCATGGGAGGCTTGTGAATATGCCTCCAAGATTGATGTGAGAGTGAATGGTCACAACATCAAGGATGCATTGGTTGATGGAGGATCAGCAGTGAATACCATGTCAAAAAGGTTGATGAAGAAGTTGGGTATGAAACCCTCAAGACCTTTAACATTTGTGGTGAGCATAGCAAACAAGCAACAAGTTTGACCAATAGGGGTGATGGATAAAGTGGTTGTTTCAGTTATGGGAGTTCAAAATCTCATGACTTTCCAAGTCTTGAAGGATTCAAGCTATGACTTACTTCTTGGGAGGCCATGGTTGAGAGCAGCATGCACAATTGATCAATGGCACAAAGGGTACTTGAGGATTGGGCCATCAAACCATATAGTCACAGTTCCTATGCGTAACACCACCAACACTTCACATTTAGATACACCATCTTCTGATTATTGAGAATCAGATTTTGAAGAAGGAGCTTCAGGTATGGACACAAGCATGGAAGAGGAGACTTCCACGCATGAGGATGAATCTGAATCTGAATCTGATTCAGATGTGTATCCTTTGTGTGCTATGGATTTTGCACCTAAGCCATAGGTTTTGAAGGACCAAGATAAATCACCATTGACACTTGAAGAGGTAGAGAGAAGGTTATCTACCCTCAAGTATGGCCCAAATGTTACCAAGGAGGAGAAAGTGAAATTTGAGGAAATTTTCTGCAAGTTCATCCATGTGTTTGCTTTCAGTTACAAGGATTTGAAGGAAGTCACCTTGGAGGAGCACAAGATAGAGGTGGATTCACATGCAAGACCAATCTGCCAAAAGCAACATCGCATTAGCCCACCAATATCTTTGGTTGTGAAGGAAGAGATTGATAAGCTCAAGGAGGCTGGATTTATCTTTGAGGTAGAGAATTCAGAATGGGTGTCTCCAATTGTCATTGTGAAGAAAAAGAATGGCAAGCTTCGGGTATGTGTGGATAAAAGAAACTCAATGTTGTTACCGAGAAGGACTACTACCCATTGCCATTCATTGATGAGATCTTGGAGGAGGTTGTAGGTCATGAGAGGTACAGTTTTGGAGATGGTTATAGTGGATATAACCAAATCAAGATTGCACCAGAGCATCAACAACTCACCACATTCACCACACCTTGGGGAACTTACACTTTCAAGGTCATGCCTTTTGGGCTTTACAATGCTCCAGCCACATTCCAATGGTTCATGAACAAGGTATTTGAACCTTTCATTGGGAAATTTGTGAGAGACTTCATTGATGACTTTTGTGTCTATGGCAGCAAGGAGGAGCACTTTGAGCACCTAATCAAGGTCTTGGAATGCTTGGATGAGGCAAATGCATCACTCAACCCAAAGAAGTGCATTTTTGGATGCAAAGAAGGTCTTCTTTTGGGGCACATCATCTCCAAGGATGAAATAGCAGTTGATCCTAAGAAGGTGAGGAAAATCTCAGACTTCCCATTCCCTTCAAGCTTGACAAAGTTATGCCAATTCTTGGAGATAGTTGGATACTATAGGAGGTTCATCTTCTCAATTTCCAACAAGGCTTATGCATTGACCATCTACATGAAGAAGGGTGTAGATTACATGGTGAGCCTCTTTGGAGGACAAAGAGGCTCTCAAAGCTTTTGAGGAGCTCAAGCAATCCCTTGTTGTAGCTCCAATTCTTGCTAAAACTGATTGGAGTAAGCCTTTCATCCTCTATATTGATGCTTCTAATGTAGCTATAGGATGCGCTCTTAGTCAATTAGACCAAGATGGGCATGATCATCCAATAGGTTATGCTAGTAGGCAGATGGTTTCAACAAACAAGAACTACTTTGTCACAAAGAGAGAAGGGTTGGCAGTGATCTTTGGTCTCAAGAGGTTTAGACACTACTTGATTGGAGGGAAAGTCACCATTGTCACGGATCAAAAGGCTTTGAAGTACATCTTTAACAAGCCTAATGTTGAAGGGAGACTAGCAAGGTGGATGATACTCTTGTCTGAGTATGACTACACCATTGAGGATAGGCCTGGAAAGAAACATGCAAATGCTGATTTTTTATCTAGAGCCTATGATCATGATGGAGATGAGCCAGTAGATGATTCCTTCCCGGATGAGGAACTCATGACCATCTCAATCACTCAAGAGGTTCCAATGGAGTGCAAGGAGATTGTGGATTTTGTGACAAGAGGTAACTATCCAAAAGAGATGCATGCTAGGGAGAGGAAGGCCCTTGCAGCAAGATCTAGACCTTACACAATGGTGGAGTATATTCTTTTTCACCAAGGAGCAGATGGTCTACTTCAAAGAGCAGTGGGTAAGGAAGAGTCTATCCTACTTATAAAGGAGTTTTATGAAGGTTTAGTGTGTGGAGGACACTTTGCAGGAAAGGTGAATGCTTTCAAGATTCTATATGCAGGTTATTATTGGAGAGGGATTTTCAGGGATTTTCAAGGATTGTCTTGATTATTGCAAAAATTTTCATGTTTGTCAGCTTTTGCTAGAAAGTCTACATCCACTCCACCACTTAGATCAATTCCATTGCTAGGACCTTTTGAGAAGTGAGGAATTGATTTTGCAGGTCCTCTCAATAGAACCCCGAGGAACAATTGGTATATTGTGGTAGTTACTGATTACCTTACCAAGTGGGTTGAGGCTAGACCATTGAGGGACAAGAATGAAGATGAAGTTGGTAGATCTCTTTATGAACGCATTATCTCTCGATTTGGATGCCCTTTGGAATTGGTTTTTGATAGAGGAGGAAAGTTTACAAGAAACATTACTACAACCATGCTATGACATTTCTCTATCACACATAGAGTAACTACATCATATAAGCCAAATTCCAATGGCTTGGCAGAGAGAACCAATCAAACCTTGTGCATGATGTTGGCCAAAGATGCAGAAATGGAGGGGGCTAAAACACATTGGAACAAGGGGATTCATGCAATTTTGTGAGAGTATAGGAAAACCATGAAGACTTCCACCGGATATTCTCCATTTCAATTGGTATATGGTAATGAGTCTACCCTACCTATTCACTTTGATCTTCCTACCTTCCAAAGCATTCATAGGAGATTGAAGAACACACAAGGAGGTGATGCAAAGAAGTCAAGGAAAGAACAACTCCTGGAGTTGGAAGAGGCAAGAGTAGTTGCTATGGTTTGAGTGGAGCAAGCCCAAAGGAAACAAAAGGAGAGTGAAGGTGATTGGGTAATCTTGTTTTATTTTATTTGATTCAAGAGAGTGCAAAAGAAGTTTTTGCCTAGGTACTTTGGACCTTTCATAGTGGAGAAGGTGTGAGGCAATTACACCTATGATCTCAAGGAGTTGGGAGAAAGACACTTTGATAGGATTAACCATGATAAGTTGAAGATATATCATAGAAGGTTGAGAGACCTTCACTTTGAGGACAAAGTGAAAACTTAGTCCCGGGGTAAATGTAACACCCATTTGTACATGTGTGTGGTATTGTGATAATTAGCTTAGTATTACAAGTACTTGAGAGATATTATTTATATAGAGTAAAGAATAGTCCTACATTAGTCATGATTAGCTAGAGTTAGTCATAGCTAAGATAGAGGGGACCTTACTTTAGAGGAGGTGGAAAAGATGAGCACCACTATTTTGGATTCTAGTGTGTTGACTTGGTATTATTCCTAGGTGTTTGGCTTTGAGGAAAGAGTTGAGAACTCTTGGGCCCGCAAGCCTTTTTTTTTTGGATTCTTCTATAGTCCAAGGATAGCCCATGTGAAGGAATCTTTGACTTAGTGGTTGGGTCAAGAGAAGACCACATGCTAGTGGAATATGCCCATGTGAATGGATATTCTTTTCTACTTTTTGACTTTACTTGACTTTTAGCCTAGTAACTTGAGTTACTCCAGTAATTAGTAACGTTGGTGCGTAACTATTTCACAAGTATATAAACAAGGGGTGAGGAAGTACTCATCATCCTTTCATTTGCAACTATCTCTCTCTCATTGAGTTCTCTAGTGAGCAATGTCTTGAGTCTTGGAGTGTTAGCCTTTGAGGAGTATGATGGAGTTGGGGTTCCTTGCTTTCTTAGTCCATGGTGCGCTACCATAATAGCCATCAAAAGTTCATCTTGAGTGAGAGACATGCCGGCTCACAAAACGACAACATTACAAATGCCTCCTTTAAATAGTAGAGCAATCGCAATTGCTAACAACTATATTGTTCTACAACAACTTTTCCAACATGTAGATCCAAAATGACAATGCACCTCTCCATATCTGTCCTTCAAAATCTTGAATCTGTTATTATTCTGATCTTATGTCAACTTCTTCTTTGGCTTCCAAACCTGATGATCCTCCAAGTATTTCTCCTTCTTTGGGTCTATCTGATTTTACTAATTCCTTTGCTATCTCTACCACTTCTTCACTAGGAATTACAATTGAGGTCATGGGTAATCTTTCTAACTTGTTATCTGCCAACCCACTCTTCTCTAATGTCTTAGAGGACAACTCCAAAGACACTTGCACTCCTACTTATGCTACTTTGGACTTCTTCTCCTCCTTCACACTACTCCTAAGCCTCTCTACCACTGAATTCACCAAATCTAATTTGAAACTTACATTGTTTCCTACCTCCAAAATCTTTCTATCTACTCTTTCCCGCAAACAAATCAAAAGAGTGTTCATTTCTACATCTTTTGCTCTCCTTTTCCAAGTTTCCTGCACAAGCAATTTCAATTTGTGTAGTCTTGCTTCCTTCAACCTCAACATGGCTTGCAATCTTCCAACAACTTCTCCTACTAACATTGATGCATATCCCCAAGATGTTTTTGCCTTCAACTCTTCTCAGTACATCTTCAACTCATCTTTGCTCATCAGCAAGCATCTTCTTCTCTTTGGCATAATGAGAACTTTGCAGCTCAGCACTTCTTACCAAGCCTTGCAATCTTTCTTCCTCTTGAGATTGACAACTCCCTCTGCCATGCTTCATCTTTTCTGCTGCACTCTTCTTCAAGCTTTCTAACTCCTGCTCCATCACAACTGCCATTGCTTTCACATGAATACTTTTGATATGAACTTCACTAACATCTTCTTTCATCTTTGCCAGCAACACCATCTGGTCCTTCAACTCTATGGCTTGACTGTGCATCTCTCATCCTTGCCACTCAAAACTCTCTTGCAAGTTCTCTAAAGTCTTCTTCTTCAAGACTGCATCCACCCAAAGTTCCTCAGCTTCTTCTTCTCTTTGGGTTACACTCCCCCTCAATCCCTTCACTTTGTCTAGCAGATACTTCACCACCTGTAACTCATTCTTCATCTTCATACGATCTTGCAGTATTACCTTCTTTTGCATCTTTAATAGCTCCAACAATGGAGTCACAATTTGCTTTAAATATTTTAACCCTTCAAAGCTCTCTTCATCTTTGGCTTCATCTTTGTACTTGGTTTCTTCTGCCGGTGCCTTCCTCAAAAGTGTTGATCTTCATACTTTCAGCAATATTGTTTCCAAGCTTTCTTCTTCCATACACTCGGACCTACAAGGTCTTTCATTATTGACTTCTTGCTTTTGCCTCCCTTCCAATCTTTCTTCTTTGGCTCTGCATCAATCTCCTCCATGGCCAATTCTAAACAAGGATTATCTCTTCCCTCCATACAATCTATTGTTGCATGAAATGCTTCATCTTCTTCTGCTTCAGTTGATTGCTGAACTTCCTCTTCCCTATCACTCTCACTTTTGGATCCCTCACTTTGTAGTGTGAGCTTTGCTTCCTCTAAGTCTTCTCCTCTAGACTCTGTCTCTCCTTCAGAATTTATTTCCAAAGTATCCTCCTTCACCGCCGTCTTACCTCACGGATTGAATCTATAGGTCCTCATTGTGGCCAAGGCAATGCTACCTCTTTGGATTTAGTCCGCTTCTTTGTCTTTGGACTTCTTCTTTCCACCAACTCCCTCTATCCTATTTTAGTGAAGTGACCATCGTTGGCTCACAATTGTAACATGTAGTGCTGCTCCTTTTCATCCGCTTCTCATTGTAGATTAGGATGGAAATGTGATACCATTTGATGCCTCTCCTCCACTGTCAACAAATTCAATCCAAAGTAGAAGTGTGCTTCAAATAATGCAAAGTAATGTGGAGGCAAATTGGTTTGCCAATTGATGATCATCTGCCTTGCTTGCTGGTGGAAGCACTTTGCCCAATTCACCTTCACTCCTACAAACATCTGGTGGAAAAAGACTGCTTAGTGCATGTTCTCGTATGTTGTTTGTTTGGGTTTGAACATGGCCATTATTGCTCCTACAATGCTCCATTTGATCGGGTCTTGATAGGACTCCACTTTGTAGCCATTGTTAGTACACGGAGCAAAGAACAAATTTCTGAATTCCGTAGTCTCCTCTGCAGCATCACACTTCCGATAGAAGGTGATCCTAGTTGCATCTCTTGCTTCCTTCCCCAATAGTAACCTCCAATCCGACTCAATCCATCAAGCCGGATTTCCTCTCTTTCCCTTGACTTCAAGGCCTTCCTCACAATTATTGGCAGCTATCTCTACCATGATGCTTGGGAAATTGAAATTCCAATTCTCAATTGGCTTTTTGACACACATTATTGTAGGATGACTACTAAGAGGAACAGGATATCTATTTGACATATTCAATTTCCTCCCGCGCAATTGCAATTTTATAGTACCCCAAAGTGCAGTCATTCTTCAATCAATTTCAAAATCAACTCCCACTTCTTTTGCGTGTTTATTTCCTATCACTGTCAAGGCATTCTTCTCTTGCCTTTGATGTTTCTTGAAGTGTACTTTCTTGCCATGTAGAAAGGTTGTTACACCATCTTTGTATTGGCCTACGCTTCTTGGTCCAAAGACACCCTTCTTTGGAGTGGTTTCTTTGTAACCCCATTCAAATTTTTCTGGTTCCCAACCCCAGGTCCACTTCTTTGGGTTTACTTTGAAGACACACTAGTCCATTCTTTCCTTTGTAATTTGGCTTTCTTACTCATTTCTTCAAAACTTAAACAAAATAGAAAAAAACAAAAAATGTGGGTACCACACAACTCTTCCCAGATTTATGAATCAGATGTACACTTGATCCTTGCAAATACTTCAGCAATCTAAAATCCTCAATCAAAGTCACCAAAATAGGAGAATTGCAGGCATACATCATTGAAGATAGAATTGCTCTACCAAGCTTATGACAATATTTTTAGTAGAACTTGTTGCATCAACTCTCACTCTCCATGGACCCCAAGCCCACTAAATTTTCTATAGTAGCTAATTAAGTCCTTGTCTAACCTTCTGCAAAGTTTGATTGTTAAATCCAACCCAAATTCCTAGATATGGATCAATTCCTTAGTTGGGCTAACTTGTGAGCTCGATAGACCCAAGTATACTTGATCCAAGACCCTGAGTTCTCCTTTTGAGAAATTCACATGAAACCATCACAAAGAGGTGCAAAACTTAACCACCAACAAAATTGGAAATTTTCATAAGGTGACTTGATCCACAACTTGGGGAGTAATCAAAACTCCAAAACCTGATCTTAAGCTCTTTTCCAACACCTTACATTCCAAAGGCACCAATTTCAATCAACCAAAGCTGATTTGAGATTGACCCACAACTAGAATTTCTTGCAATTAGCACTATAAGCATTTTTTCTACTCTCTAACCTCATTGACAGATCATAAAAATAATTCACAAAGCTCTCCAAATTGCCTATTTTGTGCTCTTAGGTATGAATTCTACCTCTCTTGATTCAATCAATAATATTGCTCATAGAATCTGCTTACATAATCTGATTTCTATCTCCAAATTGTAGTCTATCAGCTCTTCTCTCCAACCATGGTCTTCAATCCTTGAATGAACTCTCTTAACTCCCTTGATTGTCCAAAACCTTCCCAATTTCTCCTCTTGGGACCCAATCTCTTACAATTTTATCATTTAGTTTCTTCACTTTTTGTCAAATGGACCCCACAAATCCACCTTGAAGCTTGTGAGAAAAAATTGAGTTGTTATTCATCTATAAGAGCACATAAATTGTTAAATCCCAGACTTGTTCATAAGTAAGCAATAGAAGAACAATAAGATCCAAGTTTCTCATCACCAATTCCATGAATGCCAACCCAACATGTGCAACCATCCAATCTTGTAAGCAGTAATGGTGTAGAATCTGAAGCTTGATGAGAAAACAATTTGAGAGTGGCAGATCACAATCATAGGACATCTCCCGCTCAACTTCTCTCTTTGATACTTCATTTTTATGCTCTATTACAACTCTCACTCTCAACGTCCTCCTCTTGCTTGAGACTCCTTCAACTAAAATGCTCCCTCTTGTCTCAACTCTCCACCATGTATACATCAGAGCCCTTGAAAAGGGTAAGATTGTAATGCATATGGCCAATCACATACATGTACATAGATTGCTCAAATGGCAACATCTCAACCTTGGGATCCATCATGCAACATGTTCCACTAACATGGAGATAAACCATGCCAATTTACTTTTTCATGGCTATGAAAATCACAACACAACAACGTGCATCAATGGGTGTTACAATTCAAAGTTAAAGGTTGTTGAAATTGGCCTAACTAAAACTCAAGTTGGTGAAAGTTGGCCAAATTTGGAGTAGATTTAGAGGTCATGTTGGTACAATTTGTACACAATTGGAGTCTGCTCAAATTGCCCTAACTAGTACCCAACTAACACCCATTTGTGCATGTTTGTGCTATTGTGATATTAATTTTGGTATTATAAGTACTTATGAGATATTATTTATATAGAGATAAAGGATGGTTCTACATTAGTCATGAGCTAAAGTTAGCCATAGCTACAATAGAGGGAACCTTATTTTAGATAAAGTAGAAAGATGAGCACCACTATTTTGGATTCTAGTGTATTGACTTGGTATTATTCCTATGTGTTTGGCTTTGAGGAAAGAGTTGAGAACTCTCGAGAACCCTTTTTGCGTTGAATTCTTTTATAGTACAAGGATAGCCCATGTGAAGGAATCCTTAGTAGTTAGGTCAAGATAAGACCACATGCTTAGGAAAATATTCCCATGAGTATGGATATTTCCTTAGACTTTAGACTTTATTTGACTTTTACCCTATTAACTTGAGTTACTCTAGTCATTAGTTACTTTTCTGCATAATTATTTCACAAGTATTTAAACTAGGAGTGACGAGTTACCCATTATCCTTTCATTTGCAACTATCTCTCTCATTGAGTTCTCTAGTGAGTAATGGTTTGAGTCTGGGGCGTGTTAGCCTTGGAGGAGTATAATGGAGTTGGGGTTCCTTGCCTTCTTATTCCATGGTAAGCTACCGTAATAACCATCAAAGGTTCATCTTGAGTGAGAGATAGACCAACATACATCTTTGGTTCCATTGTTAGGACCTCTCTAAAGGTAAGATAATGTTCAATGTACAATTCTATATTAGACAAAAGGAGGCATTGAGAGCTCACTTGGAGAGAATATTATGGAAAGAGAGGGCTGAACTTATGTTAGAGAACTTGGACCCATTTTTATACCTTGTAGTTCATTATGATGTTTTTGAGGTGATATTGTATATACTATATACACAAAAAGATTTGGAGCAATTATATGAGGTGGATTGTAGATTCTGGGGATGATGGTGATTTTGGGCAAAATCTTAAGTTTAAGATCTGGATTTGAAACTTTTGTAGTAGATAGTTTTGATTATCTTCCAAGTGGGGCACTTCAAATTATTGCAAGGGTGGCTATAGACATTGAGCTTAAAGTTTTGGAAGGTGGTAAGGTAAACTATTCCTACAAATTGGATGCTCTCATGAATCTTGTACAAAGTTTATCATTTCTTCATTTTCCATTGGATTGTTTTGAAACTTAGAAACTTAAGTGCATAGTATCCTACCTTTTGGTGCAAGACTTAGAGAGAGGCCATTATTGCATAGGAAGTTATGAGTTTTAAAGTGAGGGGTGGTTTTTAGCCCAAATCTGAAATATGTATACTGAATAGAAAGGTGCATAGGCCAAATGGCTCAATTGAAAGATCTAAAATTTTGCAAGGGAGGATGCCCTATGGTTTTGATTGAGTGTGCAAAATTTCAAATGACTATAACAAAGTAGTTGAGAGAATTTAGTGACATTGTGAGGAGAGGCTAATTCTAGAGAGTTAAGATCTCATGCATGAAGAGTGTGAGAACAACCAAAAGCATGTTTGAGTGTTTAGACTCATCTTGGGAATAAGGAGGTCACCAAGAGTAGAAGTTGAGGCTATGTAAGGTTTCCAAAGAGTTTTTAGGTGATTGTAGAGTTTGATTTGAGAAAAAGAAATTTTAGAATAGAATTTGAAGAGAGTGTTGAGAGGATCCAAAAACATATACTACTTGGAGGAAAGAGTAATCTTAAGTGCTTTTTATATGGAGAAAGGATATAAGGTAAGTTCATGTCCATTGACCTCTGAGAGCAAGAGATTGAGGGAAAAGAGTCTTACTTGACTAAGGTCTTCAACTTTCAATTATTTTCCATGTTTTAAAAAGATGCAAAAATGTTTTGAAGGAATCATGATTGTATGTTGGATCTTCTTCACCAAGATTGAGAGGGAGAGGATCTAAGTCCAAGCAGTTGTGTGAGGTTTGTGGAGTGGAAGAACTTCCAAAAGAACATCAGTATAATGGAGTAACAACACTTTAGGAGACTTTGGTGAAAGATCTTGGAGAGAGTCTTAGTACAACTATAGAGAAACTACCTCCTTCATCAACTAGTTCTCAAGATTAGTGATGGAGATAATCTTTCAACTAATAGATAAAATATCCATGAGTGTTCAATTAATATGCACTCTAAGATTTAATTTTACCATAGAAATCTTGGAGAAACTTGAACCTTTTGTGTTTACTAGGGTGGATTACTCTCAAATGATGTTAGTCATATATATACTCTATTTGTTATAAAGAGAAAAAAATTTGAGAGAAATGATAAAGATAGTGAGGGGTTAATGTGACAACCCGGCAAATATCACTTTTGCAGTATTCGGGTGAGTAAAGTTTGCTCCCTAGAGATACGAGTCAGAATTGGTCAAATACAAAGCAAAGTAACAATTTCAGTTTTTCTTGGTTGCGTCTTTAATCTCTCAGGCAGAAACCACACCCAGAAGAGAGTAACAAGCACTGACTTGCAATCTTGTCACAAATTAACACTCCATAATCACAACTCCAACAAATCTTTCCAAACAATCTTGATTGTGATGATTTAGGCTCTCCCAAAAATGGCACTTCACTGCAAAACAACTTCACCTCAGAATTGTGTTCCACCCCTCCATTGAAGGCACAACTTCCTTGATCAAAATTGCTTCATATCAACTTCACACTGCACTCCCAAATGCAAAATACTACCAACACTACAATTCCTCTCAGATCTATCGAGGCATTGCTTTGATTGCACTTCACTCAGGATCAAACACACAGAATGAAGATAGGCTGTGGAATCCAACATCCAACAAGCACACTAACTTGCACTTTGAATTTCTCCAAACACTCACAAACACAAATGCAAAGTTGATACTCGAAATTAAGCTCAAGCGACGAGCACTGCTTCACAGCACTTCGCTTTATCTATTCTCAGAAATTATGAGCACTGAACAACATTTCTCTGTGAATGCCACTCTTAAGTAGTGAAGCAAATTGACAGTTCTAACAACTATACCATTCTACGACAACTCTTCTAACCTGTAGATCCGAAATGACAAAGCACCTCTTCATATCTGCCTCTTCAAATCTCAAAACTATTACTAATCCGATCCGATGTCTACTTCGTCATCGGCTTTCAAACCCAAACCCAAAGTAATTTTACTTCCTACTACTCTGTCCTCGGGTTTCATATCTTCTACCTCTTCTACCAATTCCAATAATTCTCTTTCATGATCTGAAATTGCACTAGTGGGTAATCTATCAAATCTTCATCTCTCGACCCACTCTTCTCTAATGTCTCCAATGGTAACTCCAAAGAAATTTGCACTCCTATGTTATCTACTTCGGGTTTTGCTCTAACATCTTTCCAAAGCTTTTCTATATCTATTTTCACTAAGTCTAATCTAATTGAAATGTTATCCTCTACCTCTTAAATCTTTCTATCTACACAAGTTCTGAGACTAATTAACAAGGCATTCATATCTGTATCCTTTGCTTGTCTTTGCCTCGTCTCCTGCACCAACAACTTCAACTCGTGCAGCCTCGTCTCTTCAATCCGAATGCTGGCCTCTGTACTTAACATTGCATTCATTCGGAGGACTATCTCCTTCAATGGCTCCAATCTCGTCTTTCTCTCACGTTCCCGATCTGCAAGCCAATCCTCTTGGTACATCACCAACTCCGCCTCAAACTCGGCTTTCATTGACTCCTTCTCCTTCTCCTTTTGGACAACTCTCTCCTCTTGATTACAAAGTAATTCTCGTAATCGGTCTTCTTCTCTATATTGTGCCACCAACTCTCGTTGCTAGAGTTGCTTCTTCTCCTTGACACTCTCCATCACCCTATTGAGCTCCTGATCCTTTGCAGCTACTCTTGCCATAGCATGGATTACCTCTACTCTTGAATCAACAAATTGCTGCTTCAAGATCTCATACTCAGCTACTTGTCTCTCCCTTGCTATGTCACTCTTCTTCACAAGATCCTCTCGATAATTTACTTCTCTCTTCAGGTCTTCAATTACCTGACTTCTCACTACTGCCTCCGCTCGCAGCACTTCTCTTTCCTCCTCACCTCGGGTTATACTCTTCTTCAACTCCGAGTTCTCTTCTTCTAACCATGCTAAGACCTAGAACACAATCTTCACCTCCGAACATTTTGACTACATTTCCTTCTTCTTGTGCTCTAGCTTCACCAGCAATGGGCACATGATCTCCCGCAGGTACTCCACTCCATCACTAGCAACTATTTCAACCTACGGAGTGATCTCCCTTTTCCCTTCTTGTTACTCGATACTTGGCTTCTTCTCTGCAGCCTTCATATCGGAATCGATGCCTCACTTCCCGAGCTTTCACTCACGTCTTCTTTTGCCTTACTTGGCCCCGCTTCACACTTCACCTTACGTCTCGAGCAAACTCCTCTCTGTACTGCGATCTTCTTCTCTTCAGGTACAATTACTTTGTCTTCCAACTGTGTGTCGTCCTCGGCTTCAATTGCTGCCTAAACTTCTTCTTCTTCTTCTTCAGCCACTGGCGCCGATGTCATTCTCCTCCTTCATTGTCGCTACTCGTATCTCCACTCTGTAGTGTTAGCTCAAGCTCTTCCTTGTGTTCCAAGTCTTTAGTCTTCAGCTCGGCATCACCTTCCCAGTCTTCATCCTCCAACTTGATCACCACCATACCTCACCTCGGGTTGCCTCTTTGTATCTTCCGAGGTTTCTTTGTGTCTTTGGCTTCAACCTGCCGACTCCTCTTCTTTGTATTTGGGGTACTCATTGCTACCTCCACATTCTTCCCTGTCTTTGTGTAGTAGTCATCGGTGCTCCTGATTTGCAATATGTATTGTTGCTCCTCGACATCGACCTCCTTTCACAAATCAGGATGGAAGTGCGACATCATCCAAGTCCGCTCCGCCAAGTTCAGCAAATTTAGGCTGAGGTAGAAATGCGCTGAAAACGGCACGATATAGTGTGGAGGCGATTTATCCCACAAATTCCACACCATTTGTCTTGTTCTCCCGTGGAAACACCTCGCCCAATTGATTGGTTCTCCTGCAAATAGCTTGTGAAAGAACACCGCTTGGTGTTTCATCACGTAAGTGGTTCTCTCCGGCTTCAGGATGGCCATCAGTGCACTCACAATTCCTCTCTTCACAGGGTCTTTGTAGCTCTCAACTTTGTACCCATTCTTCGTCCGCTTTGACGAGAAGGCATCTCTCATCTCCTGGGTTTCTTGAGCTATCTCTCCCTTTCCCAAGAACGTGGCCCCCTGCTCCAAGCCTACTTCCTTCCCAAGTACGAGTCTCCAATCCGACTCTGTCCAGCGAGCCGGATTTCCTCTCTTCCCTTCTTCCTCGGGTCCATCGAGACACTTGCTCTCAATGATTTCTATCATGAAACCTGGAAAGCTCACATTCCAATTCCATGCCAAGAAAGTGATCCAAAGTTGGCTCAAGACTTCAATCCTAGCGATCACATCCAACCTCCAAATTGCATGATTTCTCACTGCAAATTCAAAGTTCTTCTTTCCTCCTCCCATCTCTTCTGCCTTCTCACTATCTCTCGATTTCACTCTTGCGACTTCTCCCTTACGCACTACCATGATTCCAACTCTATTTCCCTTCCCACGATCACATGCAAGACGACTTCTCAACGGTGAAGGAAAATTACTTGACATTTTGTCGTTGCGAGTTTGATTTTTATAGAGCTGCGCTTCTTTGTCTTTCTTCACTTTGAATTTCTACCGAGAAATCACACCTCCTGCATGCACCTGTCACTGTCAATCAACCTTTGCCCGTATGGGCCGTTGGTTTTTGAACGGTCCCTTCTTGAATTTCTTACCCCGACGAAAGGTCGTTAGACTGTCTTTGCCTCGGGTTGAGCTCCCCCAATACGAAGATAATTCACTTCGGGTTGTATGCTGACAGGGCATTTCCGAGTACTTTGCCTTATGACCCGAAGTCACTTTACTTTGGGTTTCATCCCAAAGACTCTTTTCTTCGCCTTCTTTGGCCATACAGGCACAATCCGACTTCTCTATACACTTCTTCTTCTTTATTTTGAAAAAAACAAAAAAATGTGGGCACCACAGTTAAGATGGAGAAACTTCAGGTTTTTTTTAGCAAGGATGGAGAAGACATGGAGGTATTTGTGAGTTAGTGGAGAAAAAGTGAGTCTATGTAGAAAGAGTGGAAAAATTAGAGTCTAGGTTTTGCACAGTATTGAGGAAGAATGAAGATGATGTGGAGACTACTATGATTGGCATAGGAGCCATGCTCACCAAGAAATCTTTGGGAGGGTTGAGATCACAAATTAAAAACAAGGTGAAATATGAGCAACATTTTTCCAAGGCTGAAGCTATCAAGATTGCATATGGAGGAGGTCTATGGAGGAGAATTTGGAAGGGGATGAGAGTGATTGGTGGTGGAGGAGGTCATGCGTCCTCCTCAATGATACAAGTATAGTGGAATTTCTAATGCTTTGGTGGCAAGGATTGCACCACAAGTAATAGTTGCTCTAATTCTTGCACCCTACCAAAAGATCCACTTCAAACCATCATAAAACAACTTGCAGATCTTGTGATCAATGTAGTGTAACTATGGGAGAAGAGAGAGGTGGATCTGAATGTGGAGAGAGAGCCTAGGAGCTATGAAAGCTATCAATATGAGGATGTAAAAATATGGAGTTTAGCATCAAAGTTAGTCGGGCTTACAAAGTAACACATAAGACAAATTAGTCTAAAATATTCTGAAAGTACCTAGGAAGCTTCTTGGGAAGCTTATTGGCTAGCTTAGCTTGCACCTCAAGTAAGTAGCTTCTAGAAGCTTCCAACTAGCTTAGCTTGCACGCCAAGTAGGCGGCTTCTAGAAAAAAGCTTCTTGAGAAGCTTCCTAGTTAGCTTGGCTTGCACTCTAAGAAAGCGGCTTGAGGAAGCTTCTTGAGAAGCTTCTCAAAGGCCTTGTATGCTACCTATAAATACCAAAGCCAAAGCTCATGCTAGGCATTTGGATTTTTCCATCATTCAAGTGTCCCAATGTGAGTTTCCATTCTCCTATTTCTCTCCTTGAATTTGGTTTTTTACAGTGGTATCAGAGCAAGAATGGGATGGATGGAATTTATGGACCACCAAATCCACTTCCACCAAACCATTGGGATTTTTTCATCCAAATACTACCCAAGCATTGTTTCACACAATTCATCACCTCGCACTTTGGACAAGATTTTCTACATATGATCACCATATCTGAGGAACCATTGGTGCTTCCGGTTGTAACTTATGGAGAGCGATGGACATGCTATTTCTATGTGTTAGTAAACTAGATAGATTAGGGGTGGTGTGATAGAGTAGCAACCATGGCGGCAATACCCGATGTTATCCTTGCTATGCAACAACAAATTAAGCACCTTACTTGATGGTTGGATGAACAAGATCTTTGACGAGAAGAGCAGGTGGAGAGAGTACCAATTTGAGAAGGAAAAGATCGGATCAAATTCCCTAAACCCAAGGTATTTGAAGGCAAGAATCTTCCGGGTGCAATAGAGAATTTTGTGTTTGATTGTGAAAATTATTTTGAAGCTACGAATCTACAAGATGAGCAAAAACTAATTCTCTTGGCTTCTAGCCAATTGGATGGAGTAGCAAAGCTATAGTGGAGATTCCGAGTAGAGCAAGCTGAATGACAAATGGTTGCACCAATCTTGACATGGGCAGAATTCAAGAGCACAATAGTTAGTCGGTTCCAAGCTATAAATGCCACACAAGCTACATGGGATAAGTTGATAGAGTTGAAACAAATTGGCTCTGTAAGAAGTTACATCACGTAGTTCCAAAACACCATCATGCAAATTCCAGATATATTGGAAGGTGAAGCTCTGGATCGATTTGTGAGGGGCTTGAAGGCAAAAACCAAATTAGAGGTAACCATGCAAGAGCCACAACACTTGGAGGAAGCCATGCGGTTGGACAAACGTTTTGATTCCTTGGTAGTAACAACTTGGCCTTGACCTCAACCTCCATAGAGCCTACAAATACACTACACACAAGTGGAAGAACCAACACCAATGGAGATTGATGCCATTCAACAAAGACCACTTGGCACGATAGATAGAGAGAAACCGTGACAAATTGGTGGTTGTTTTTATTGTTGGCAATTGGGGCATTGCATTGCTGAATGTCCACTCAAGAATAAACAACCTCAACAAGTTGCCCAAGTAGAAGTTGTGGAGCGGAATGATCACGGAATTGAAGAATCCAAGTAGGAGATTTTGAGCCGCCTATTGAGAGCTTGATTAGTTCCAATGGGATTGAAGGTTTGACCTATGCAAGTTTGCTTCACTTGCAAGCTACAATATCTAATCGAGATTGTAGGATTTTGGTTTATTCTGGAAGTTCAAAGAATTGCATGTCTATGCAAGTAGCCAAGGAATTGGGTATTCCTATCAAGCCAGTAAATGTAAGTTGTTTGATGATGGTGGATGGTAGAAAGGGTTCTGCATTCCGCACCTTGCATCCTGTTATCTTCAAGATTGGGAAGGTGTATTTGGAGTGTATGAGGTTAATAGTGGCACCTCTACACTATGATATCATTCTGGGTCTACCTTGGCTTGAATGTCATAAGGTTCAAATTGATTGGACCCGACGCCAAATTCAAAGTACAACACCAAGGTAGGAATTTCCAATTAGGTTGTCTGGCACCTTTGAGTAAGACACTTAAGAATCGTCAGTCCCAAGATGGGAAGTTTGTTGAGAAGGTAGCCATAGAGCAAACCTGGCAGGGAGATGAGTCCCAAGATGGGAAGTTTGCCAAGAAGGCAACCAAGGAGCAAGCTTGGAAGAGAGATGAGTCCCTAGAAGGGAAGTTTGTTAGTAAAGCAGCCATAGAGCAAGCTTTGGAGGAAGATAAGTCTGTATTTGTGGTGTGGATCAAGCCAATTGCACAAGAACAATCTGCGGAGGGCCAAGAGCCTCATCAAGCAATGGTTGATCGGATAGTTAAGGAGTTTACGGATATGTTTCCAGATGATCTGCCAAAGGGATTACCCTCCAATCGAGGTATGCACTTCAAGATTGAACTATTGCTAGGGAGTACTCCAATGAATAGATTGATCTATCGGCTCTCACCAAAGGAGTTAGAGCAGTTGCAAACAACACTTACAGAGTTGTTGGACAAGGACTTCATACAACATAGTACCTCTCCTTGGGGAGCACCAGTACTATTTGTTCCAAAGAAGGATGGAGGACTTCATTTCTGTATTGATTATCGTGGGCTCAATAAGCAAACCATGAAGAATGCATATTTCTTGCCTTGGATTGATGACTTGCTTGATCAACTAAGTGGAGCACGCTACTTTTCCAAGCTAGATCTTTGTAGCGGCTATTGGAAAATTCCAATTGATAGAGAGGATGTGCAAAAGACTGCCTTTTGCACCAGGTATGGGCATTTTGAGTGGAGAATTCTACCTTTTGGACTCACTAATGCTCTAGCAATCTTCATGGATCAGATGCATCGGGTGTTGGATGGACTATTGGATCGGTCCATCCTGGTGTTCTTGGATGATATCTTAATCTATAGCAAGATAGAGGTAGAACACGTGAATCATGTGCAAGAAGTCCTAAGACGACTATGACAATGAAAATTTTATTGCAAGAAGTCAAAGTGTGCCTTTTGGCAAAAGGAGGTTACCTTCTTGGGTCATAAGATCTCTGATGGGATCAAGATGGAAGAAGAGAAAATCAAGGTCATTACTGATTGACCTACCTTGAAGGATGCTATAGAAGTATGGGCATTCAATGGATTGGCCAGTTTTTTCCGACGGTTCATCTATTATTATGCTCATGTGGTTGCACCATTGACTCTTGGGAAATAACTTGAGCTTCCAGTGGACCACCAAGCATGAAGAAGCATTCCAAAAGTTAAATCATATAGTGTCTTCAAGGCCCATTCTTCAACCATATGATCCTCAACTACCTTGTGTGGTTGATTTTGATGCTTCTAACTTTCCAATTGGAGCCGTGCTGCAACAAGAATTCCCAGATGGACTCCATCTCATTGCCTTTGTGTCTTGCCGATTCAATATGGCTGAACAAAACTACTCTGCTTGAGATCAAGAACAACTTGCAATGGTATACGCCACCAAGGTATGGAGGCATTACCTCTTGGGGAAACAAGTGATCATGCAAACTAATCACAAACCATTGTTGCAGACCTTACACTTGGAAAACATGAAGAGTCAACATCATTGATGGGAGGAAAAACTCCAAATGTATGACATCAAACTTGAGTATAAACTAGGTTGGTTCCATTTCATCCCTGATGCTTTATCACAACAACCTGATTTGAAGTCTCTTCTTCTCATCATAATGGCAATTTCAACGGCTCCAAGGTCCAAAACGAGTTTCAGTCAGCTCTACACCAAGATCCCTTCTTCCAAATGGTACATGGTTGCCTTATGGCATGCAATAAGTAGTACAACACCTTCTCCATCAAGGAGGGCATTTTATTTCATGAGGAATGGATCTATGTTCCAGCTAAAGGTGATCTTTGACTTGTGCGCCTTCAAGAAGCCCATGATTTACCCATTGCTGGTCACATGGGTGAGGACAAGACCTTGTGTATCCTCCAACGTCAATGGTGGTGGCCAAACATGACATAAGATGTTTGAGAATTTGTCCAATTGTGTGAGAGCTGCCAATGTAACAAGGCTAGCAACCAGAAGCCGAGTAGACTTCTTCAACCACTCACCATTCCATCCGCTTGCTGGGAGCATGTGAGCTTGGATCTTATCACATCCTTACCAAAGACAAAACAAGGCCACACCACAATTGTGGTGTTTGTGGATAAGCTTAGTAAGAAAATCCACTTGGCACCAACCTGTGATATTGTGGATGCTCCAACCTTAGTGCAAATCTACTTCAACAATATCTTCAAGCATCATGGGATGCCACGTGTACTCATCTCCGACCATGATCTTTGATTTACCGGGAAGTTTTGGTAAGCACTCTTCCAGATACTCGTTACCAAGCTTGCTTTGTCCACGGCCTATCATCCTCAAACTGATGGCCAAACCAAACATGCAAATCGGACATTGGAGGATATGTTGTGTGCCTTTGTCAATGTCCACCATACCAATTGGGATGAATGTCTTGCAGTTGTAGAATTTGCCTACAACAATTCCAAACAAGCAAGCACCAGATTTTCTCCTTTCTTTCTCAATTTTGGCCAAGATCCGCTTGTTCCAAATTCTCTTCTTGCTCCCTCTCCATCTCAGGTTCCTCATACTTCCACATTCTTGACCACTATATCCTAATCTCTCCAACAAGCCAAGTCTCACCTCCTTGTTGCTCAAAATTGCCAAAAACAATATGCGGACCACCATCATCGTGATCTCACCTTTGAAGTTGGTGATAAAGTCATGCTATCCTCTAGTAACTTCCCCCTCCCACTTGATACAAACTTGCTCCTAATTGGATAGGACCCTTTGATATCACCCAAATTGTCTCTCTTGTTGCTTATCGACTTGCCTTGCCTTGTCACATGCATATCCATCTTGTCTTTCATGTTTCCAAGTTGAAACCCTTTGTTCCTAACCCTTCTTCCTTTTCCTCTTGAGTCCAACCTCCCCCTCTTCCTATCCCTATCAATGATCATGAGGAGTATGAAGTTGATCGTATCCTTACGCGTTGCTATATTCAACAAGGCTGTCGCAAACATACGGAGTACAAGGTCCTTTGGAGAGGGTATCTCCTTCATGATGCCACATGGGAACCTCTTTCTCACCTCTAGAATTCACAAATGGTCATCCAAGAATTTGAAGCTTCATTGGCAACGAGGACATCACCAACTACCGGTAGGGTAATATGTAACAATATGGAGTTTAGCGACAAAGTTAGTCAGGCTTACAAAGTAACACATGAGACAAATTAGCCTAGAATATTCTAGAAGATCCTAGGAAGCTTCTTGGGAAGCTTCTCGGCTAGCTTAGCTTGCACCTCAAGTAAGTAGCTTTTAGAAGGAAGCTTCTAGAAGCTTCCAACTAGCTTAGCTTGCACGCCAAGTAGACGGCTTCTAGAAGGAAGCTTCTTGAGAAGCTTCTTAGTTAACTTGGCTTGCACTCTAAGAAAGCAACTTGAGGAAGTTTCTTGAGAAGCTTTTCAAAGGCCTTGTATGCTTCCTATAAATACCAAAGCCAAAGCTTGTGCTAGGCATTTGGAGTTTTCCCTCATTCAAGTGTCCCAATGTGAGTTTCCATTCTCCTATTTCTCTCCTCTGATTTGGTCTTTTATAGAGGAGGTAAACCAACCAACAATTTCAATGATAGAAATTGTTTTGGTTGTGGAGGAAGAGGTCACATCCAAAGGAATTGCCCAAATTCCACTTACCATAGAAGAAGGGGTTATGCGGGAGTCAATAGATGAAAAGAAGGAGGTAGTGAAACCCAAGTGGCTTCTAATCTAAACAAAGGTGAGGAGATAGCATCCATAGATGTGGTTGAGGGCAAGTATGAGAAGAGGAGTGCTTAAACTCCAAAGGTCTTAATTTGGATCTTTTGGCACAAGAGAAGACAAGAGATAATTTTACAAAGGATGTACACTCTTCTCAAGGATTTACTCCTATGCCGACTAAGAGTACTCACACTAGCACCTCAACTCCATCAACAAAAAAGAATCCAAGGAAGAAGGTGGAGATGGAGGAATTCTTGATCTCAAAGTAACAATGTAACTACAATGTGTTGGAGGATGTTGGTAGTCATAAGGCTAACATCATAGTGAGCCAACTGATTGCTTTGAATCCTACCTTAAGTCAGGAGTTTAGAGATGATTTGAGTTTTACAAGGAGCAAGAGGAAGAAGAAAGCAAAAGCTTCAGTATCAATGGGGTGGTGGATGCCAAACCAACACCATGAAGGACTTGTGAATATACCTCCAAGATTGATGTGAGTCAATCTTGGTCACAACATCAAGGATACATTGGTTGATTGAGGATCTACAATGAATGCCATGTTAGAGAGGTTGATGAAGAATTTGGGTATGATACCCTCTAGACCTTCAACATTTGTGGTGAGCATAGCAAAAAAGTAACAAGTTTGACCAGTAAGGATGATGGATTGTCATAGTTTCAATTATGAGAGTTCAAAATCTCATGACTTTCCAAATCTTGAAGGATTAAAGCTATGATTTTCTTCTAGGGAGACCGTGGTTGAGAGCAATACACACAACTTATTGATGGCACAAAGAGGGACTTGAGCATTGGGCAATCAAATCATTGAAATATAGTTCATGTGACTAACTTCACCAACATCTCACATTCAAATACACCATCTTATTATTATTGGGAATCAGATTTAGAAGAAAGAGCTTCAAGTTGTGGACACAATGTGACAACCTGGCAAATATCACTTTTGCGGTAATCAGGTAAGTAAAGTTTGTTCCCGTAGAGATACGAGTCAGAAATGTCCAAATACAAAGTCAAACAATAACATGTAGTTCTTCTTGGTTGCGTCTTTAATCTCTCAGGTAGAAACCACACCCAGAAGAGAGTAACAAGCACTGACTCGTAGTCTTGTCACAAATTAACACTCCTTAATCACAACTCCATCAAATCTTTCCAAACAATCTTGATTGTGATGATTCGGGCTCTCCCAAAAATGGCACTTCACTGCAAAACGACTTTGCCTCAAAATTGTGTTCCACCCCTCCACTAAAGGCACAACTTCCTCGATCAAAATTGCTTCACATCAACCTCGCACTGCACTCACAAATGCAGAATACTACCAACACTACAATTCCTCTCAGATCTGTCAAGGCATTGCTTCGATTGCACTTCACTCAGGATCAAACATACAGAATGAAGATCAAGGCTACGGAATCCAACATCTAACAAGCACTCTAACTTGCACTTCAAATTTCTCCAAACACTCACAAACACAATTGCAAAGTTGATACTCGGAATCAAGCTCAAGCAACGAGCACTACTTTACAGCACTTCGCTTTATCTATTCTCAGAAATTATGAGCACTGAACAACATAAGACTGCAAATGCCACTCTTAAGTAGTGAACAACTCATTAGTTCTACCAACTATACCGTTCTACAACAACTCTTCTAACTTGCATATCCGAAATGACAATGCACCTCTTCAGATCTGCCTCTTCATATCTCAAAACTGTTACTAATACAATCCAATGTCTACTTCTTCCTCGGCTTTCAAACCCAAACCCGAAGTAAATTTACTTCCTACTACTCTGTCCTTGGGTTTCACAACTCCCAATTCCTCCACTAATTCTAACACTTCTCCTTCTTGATCTACAATTCTTATCATAATTAAGCCTTCTAAATCTCTATTTCTCGACCCACTCTTCTCTAAGGTGTCAAATGTCAAATCCAAAGACACCTGCACTCCTATCTCTCTTACTTCGGGTCTAACTACTATCAATTCTTTTGCTAATTCTACTGTGTCATTGTCAAGAATTGTAATTGAAAACATGAATACACTATCTACACCTTCAATTTGTAACCCACTTTCCCCTAATTACTCATGTAACTGACCCAAAGACACTTATAGTCTGATCCTGCACTTCGGGTTTATTCACTACTGCTACTTCTCCTTCAATTCATGTTCCATCTTCAATCAGAACTGAAATTGAAGTCATGGGTATCCTAATTATCTTCTTTCCATACTCTAACTTCCTTTGATGCTTCCTGCAAGATTCCCGAAGTCACTTTCACTACACTTCGAGGTCCGACTACCTCAGATTTAGTCGGTCATCTTAGTCTTGAGGCAAAGTCTTTAGACCCAAAGTCATGTAAACCCAAAGTCCGAAGTCACATTGACCCAAAGACACCAAACTACTCTTCACATCTACTCCCAAAACTTCAAATGCTTTTAACTTCTTCTATATACCTCCAAACTTTACGATTTGGGTGGCAACGGAAAGCCCTAAACGAGACGCTTCCAACGAGATATAGCATGTTTGATTTGGACTTGTGTGCATTGAGATATGGCACTCACAAGAATCTTGACCTGCAATTTCTATTTCTTCTTCGGGTTTACCCTCCTTCAACGTCTGATCCAAGTTTTTCCCTCCTCTGACATGAAGTAAACTTCTTCGAGTTTGATCCAGTCCGAGTCCTTCTTCCTCTTACACGAAGTAGACTCCCTCGGGTCTGATCAAAACACAAGTTTGCACTCATTTCTTCTCCATTTGGTTTCAACAAGGCACTTTTTCTTCAAAACTCATCCAAAATGAAAAATGTGGGTACCACACACAAGTATGGAGGAAGAGACTTCCATGGAGGAGGATGAATCTCAATCTGAATTTGATTCAGATGTGTATCCTTTGTGTGTTGTGGATTTTTTGAGGCTATGCCAAAGGTTTTGAATGACCCAAATAAATCATTATTGACACTTGAGGAGATAGAGAAGAGATTATCTACCCTCAAGTATGGTCCAAATGTTACTAAGGAGGAGAATGTTATTTGGATATGGTTATATTGAGTTTAACCAAATCAAGATTACACAAGAGCATCAACAACTTACCATATTCAACACACCTTGGAGAACTTATACTTTCAAGGTCATGCCTTTTGGGCTTTGCAATGCTCCATCCACATTCCAATAGTTCATGAACAAGGTGTTTAAACCTTTCATTGGGAAATTTGTGAGAGACTTTAATGACTTTTTTTCTATAGGAGCAAGGAGGAGAACTTTGAGCACTTGATCAAGGTCTTGCAATGCTCAAATGAAGTAAATGCATCACTCAACCCAAAGAAGTACATTTTTGGTTGTGAAGAAGGTCTAGTTTTAGGGCATATCATTTCCAAGGATGGAATAGCAATTGATCTTGAGAAGGTGAGGAAAATCCTAGACCTTCCATTCCCTTCAAGTTTGACAAAGTTATAACAATTCTTGGGGATGGTTGGATACTATAGGAGGTTCATCTTCTCATTTTCCAACAAGGCTTATGCATTGACCATCTACATGAAGAAATGTGTAGAATACTTGGTGATTTTGGAGGACAAGGAGGCTCTAAAAGCTTATGGGGAGCTCAAGCAATCCCTTGTTGTGGCTCCAATTCTTAGTAAACTTGATTAAAGTAAGCCTTTCATCCTCTACATTGATCCTTCCAATCTAGCTATAGGATGCACTCTTAGTCAATTAGACCAAGATGAGCATGAACATCCAATAGCTTATGCTAGTAGACAAGATGGTTTCTTAAAAAAAAAAGTACTTAGTCATAAAGAGAGAAGGATTGGCAATGATCTTTGGTCTCAAGAATTTTAGACACTATGTGATTGAAGGGAGAGCCACCATTATCACGGATCACAAGTCTTTGAAGTACATCATCAACAAGCCTAATGTTGAAGGAAGGCTAGCAAGATGGATGATAAACTTGTTTGAGTATGACTACACCATTGAGGATAGGCCAGGGAAGAAACATGCAAATGCTTATTTGTTATCTAGGACCTATGATCATGATGGACTTGAACTAGTAGATGATTCCTTTGTGGTACACACATTGTTTTGGATTTTTTTGAGAGAAGAGGTGAATTGGTGAAGCTGAATTGAAGCCAAATGGAGAGGAAAAAGAGAAGAATCATGTGTTTGGATCCTACTTGAGGAAGTCAAATTTGGGTCAAAGCAATAGGCACTTGGATTAGATAGGAAGGACAATAGACCCAAAGTAAGGATGTGTTGTATCAAAATGATCAACCAAATCCAAAGAAACTGTAGCAAATTTTCTTTGGGACAAACAAGTCAAGAAGGTACATTAAAGAAAATGGCTACTTTGGGAGTAGGATGAAGTTGAGAGTGATAAGAAAAATTCATGTAAAATTTGTGAGTTTCAATTGATGTCCAATTGAAAAATGATTGAGAATCAAAGAAGTATAAAATCAAGACTTTGTTGAGCAAATTTTGCAATGCTAACTTTTTATTGTATCCCTTTGAAAGGCACTTGATGGAAGAATTGGAGGTTGAACCAAGGTACGAGATGACAGTAGTTGACCTACCATTAGGAGAAAAATTGAAAGGTGGGAAGAGTCCAATAGAGACGACTCTAAAGAAGAAGAAGAAGAAGAAGAAGAAGAAGAAGAAGAGCTCATTATATAGCGCATGGAGTCAAGCAATAAGAGTGAAGGAAAACCCAAAGGTTAGCAATCAATAGATGAAGTAGCTAAGGAGGAGGATCAGGAGTTCCATGGGGAGATTGAATGCATGGAAGGAGTGGATGTACAATACTTTTAATTACCAAATGTGAAGATTATGGAAAAATAGGATGAAGAGACAAGGCTGGTGTTCTAGAGGGAAGCAAGATCAAGATGAGGTCTGCAATCTTCAACTGTAGGACCAAGCCAAGCCAAGGAGGAAGAAGAAAGGTCAGAGGACATCAACCTGAAGGTAAGAAGATCAAGGCTTTGGGGAAAAGCACTTGTAAAGGAAGTGACTATCAAAGAAGAAAACCAAGAGGACAAATTCAAGGGAGTAAAATATCTATCAAAGATCATTTGTTGTACTATTGGAGTTCTAGGGGAAGAAGAAGAAGCTACAATGATATCATCTAGAGTTAAGGGATGAGTTGCAAGTGGTCAAGTATCTAAGTGATGAAGTCTTGCATTTGAAAGAATGAGTGACCTGAGGTGAAGAAGAAGCCAAAGTACTTTGGGTTGATGCTATGATTTGGAAAGAAGAGTTTAGAAAATCTATAGGAGAGTTTTGAGAAGCACAAAAGTGTTCTTGAAGCAGAAGGTTGCGATCAAGAGATTGAAAGAAGTGTTCAATGATGTGCAACTCAAGGTCATAAACTCCAAGGGCATTGCATTGGCAAGTGAGCAAGAGTTGGAGAAATTGAAACGAATTGCAACAAAGAAGGATTGGGCCTAACAACAAGAACTAACAAGTCTAGATCATGAAGAAGAGAGATTGTAGGATCTAATCAAAAGCGTAAAAGCTCAGATCATCTATTGGGCAAAAGAGAAGAGAATGTTAAAAGAGAAGCATATGGAAGAGTTGAAGATGTTTTGGAAGAAATTGGAGAGAGAGAGGACTTGGGAGGAGTCAGTCTTGAAGAAGACATTGAGATAAGTGGGGGAGATTGTGAGATGGATGAAAGCAATGTTCAACACGAAGGCTGATGTAAGGACGGAGGAGTCAAGATTGCACAAGTTGAAGTTATTGGTGCATGAAACTCAAAAAGAAGAAGGTGAAGGATGTAGATATGAATAATTTGTTAATTCAACTTAGAGATAGAGTAGTGTGACAACCCAACAAGTATCACTTTTGTGGTAATTAGCTATTAACAATTGATTCACACAGAGATATGAGTCAAATATGAAGTAAATAATAATAGTAAGTCAAATATGAAGTAATCAATAATAGTAAGTCAAATATGAAGTAATCAATAACAAACAGTTCTTCTTAGTCACATCTTTAATCTCTTGAATAGAAATCACCTTCAAAAGAGAGTAACAAGCACTAAATCATAATCTCATCACAAATAAATGACACCAATAATCAAAATTCTTCAAATCCTTTCCAAATTGATGCTTATTGTGATGATTTAGTTCTTTTGAAGAAGGCTACTTCCCCATGAAATGATTTCACCTCAAAATTGCTTCACATCAATCCAACATTGTACTCACAAATGCAGAATACTACCAACACAACAATTCCTTACAGATTTGTTAAGGCATTGCTATTATTGCTTTCCATTCAAGATCAAACACACAAAATGAAATCAGAACTGCAAAATCCAACATCTTATACACTGAGAAAAAATGCGACCGTGTAGGAAGAATGAAGGATGGGATCTTATACACTTAGACTTTCAATTTGAACTTCTTTAAACACTCACAAACACACACATAAGATTGATACTCAAAATTAAGTTGAAACGACAAGCATTGGAGTTACAATACTCTGCTTTACTTAACTTCAAAATTATAGTGCTGAATTGAACTAAATAACAACATTGCCAATGCTTTCTTTAAATAGGCAGAGCACTTTGATAGTTATCTAACTAAATATTGATTGTATTGCTACTTTACCAACCTATAGATCCAAAATGACAATCCATCTCTTCATATCTGCTTCTTTAAATCTCAAATATGTTACTAATCTGATCCAATGTCTACCTTGACTTTGACTTCTACACCCAAATTACCTTCAATCGCTTCCTCTAGTTCAAGTTCAACTACAACAAATTCGATTATTGTCACATCTCTAATCTAAATTGCAATTGAAGTCATGGGTCTACTAATTAATTCTTCCTTCTCTATTTTGACTATTGCTAAGGTCTCAATTAATTCACTCAAAGACACCTACACTCTTACCTCTACTACTTTGTACTTAGGTTCTTCCTTCATACTACTCCAAAGTTTATCTAATTTGGATCTCACTAAATCTAATCTCATCTCATTAAATGAGACTCACATTGTTTCCTATTTCTAACATTTTTCTATCTACCCTCTCTCTCAAGAAAATTAAAAAGTTATTCAGTTAAGTGCCCTTTGCTTTCTCTTCCTTTTTTCTTGCACCATCAACTTTAACTCATGCATGCTTGATTCCTCCAACTTAACTTTTGCTTCTCTACTCAACATCTCTTTCATCCTCCCGATAATCTCTCCTACCAATTCCAATGTATACCCACAATTTTTCTCCACTGTCAACTCTTCATGATACATCTTCAATTTTTCTTCATACTCAGCTGCCAACATCTTCTTCTCCTTTTCAAACTAAGCATTATGGCCTTCTGCATTTCTTACCAAACCTCATAATCTTTCCTCCTCTTGATGTTTGCTTGTCAACTCATGCTACCAAACTTGATCTTTCTCCGCTACGCTCTTCCTCATGCTCTCCAAAATCTTGCTCCACTACTGTTGTGATGGCTTTCAAGTGTATTACTTCAATGCAAAATCCACCAACTTTGCTCTTCATCTTCTCAAATGCAGCTTTTTTTTCTACAATTCTTTGGCTTGAATTGAAGGTCTCTTCCATGCTTCTCAAAACTCTCCTGCAAGTTCTCTAGAGTGTTCTTCTAAAGTATTGCATCCACCCAAAGTTCTTTGGCTCATTCTTCTCTTTGGGTCAACTTCTCCTTCAAATCTTGCACTTCTTTGCTAAGATACTTCATCACTTGCAACTCGTTTATCACTTCTAGATGATCTTTCTATATCTTCTCCTTCTTCTTCTTCAGCTGCAACAACAAAGAATAAAAAATCATTGAAAAATACTCTACCCCATCAAACATTTGCATCTTGTCCTCTTGGTCTTTGTACTCAGCTTTGATAGGAAAATCCTCTATCATTACCTTACCCTAAAGTCTTGATCTTTGTAGCTTCAAGGTCATCTCTTCTAAGCTTTAATCTTCTTCCTTTACTTGACTTGGACCTATAATTGTCTGAAGTCCTCTCCTTAACCTTACTCCTTAACCTTACTTAGGCAATTCAAAACTAGGGACATCTCCTCCTTCCATCTAATCAATTGCCACATGGAACTCCTCATCCTCTTTTGGTGCCACTTTGTCCATTGATTGCTAGACTTTGGGCTCACCTTACTTTTGCTTGATTCCTTACTCTACAAAGTGAGTTCATCTTCTTCTTCTGAGTTCTCCCTTAGACTCAGCCTTCCTTCAGATTATACTCCCAAAGACAGGCTTATCACCACTGCCTCACCTCTTGGGTTCAGTCTTATTGTCTTTCATGGCTGAACAGGTGACAACACTTCTTTGGGTCTAGTCCACTTCTTTTTCTTTGGATTGGTCATTGTCACAATCTTCTTCTATCTCATCATGGCAAAGTGTTCATTGCTTGCCAAAATTTGTAGGATATAACATTGCTTGTCTTTATCCGCTTCTCGATGTAGGTTGGGGAGGAAATGCAAAACCATTCTTTGTTTCTCCTCCACCTTCATAAAGTTTAACCCTAAATAGAAATGTTTTGCAAACAGTAAAAAGTAGTGAGGCGGCATATCCATTCTCTAGCTAACAATCATTTGTCTCATCCGTTGGTGAAAGCAATTTACCAATTCACCTTCTCTTGTATGAACACTTGATGGAAGAATACCGCCTGATTCATCATCACATATGTGGTTTGCTCAGGCTTGAATATTGCAATCATTGCTCCAACAATACTTCACTTTATTGGGTCCCAATAGGCATCCACCTTGTAACCATTGGTGGTACTTGGAGCGTTGAAGGAATTTCTCACTTCTGTTGTTTCTTCCAAAGAATCACACTTTTGATAGAAGGTGACTCCGGCCGCATCCACTACTTCCTTTCCCAAGACTAACCTCCAATCTAATTATGTCCATTGAGCCGGATTTCCTCTCTTTCCCACTACTTTGAGGCTACCCATATCTTTCTCACAATTGCTGGCAATTATTTCTACCATGAACCTTGGAAAACTCAACTTCTAGCTCCACGCCAGAAATGTAAAGAGTATAGATCCTTTAGATTTTTTTATTTTATTTGACTTTTAGCCTAGTAACTTGAATTACTCTAGTAATTAGTAACTTTGGTGCATAACTTTTTCACAAGTATATAAACTAGGGATGAGGAGGTACTCATCATCCTTTCATTTGCAACTATCTCTTTCTCGTTGAGTTCTCTAGTGAACAATGGTTTGAGTTTTGGAGTGTTAGCCTTGGAGGAGTCTAATGGAGTTGAGGTTCCTTGCATTCTTATTCCATGGTGCACTACCATAAGAGCCATCAGAGTTTCATCCTAAGTGAGAGATAGGCCAACTCACATTTTTCTATCGTCGGGACTTCTTTAAAAGGCAAGATAATGTTCCGTGTACAATTTTATATTAGACCAAAGGAAGCTATGAGAGATCACTTGGAGAGAAAATTAGAGGAGGAGAATAATAAACTTATGTTAGAGAACTTGGACCCATTTGTATACCCTATAGTTCATTATGATATTTTTGACGTGATATTATACATACTATATACATGAAAGAATTTGGAGAGATGATGTGAGGTGCATTGCAAATTTTAGGGATTTTGGGCAAAACCTCATGTTTGAGATCTGAGCTTGAAATTTCACAGAGGATAGTTTGGATTATGTGTTAGGTGGGACACTTGAAATTATAAGAAGGGCTACTACACGCATTGAGGCAGAATTTTTGGAAGGTGGTAGGGTACACTATTCATGCAAATTGGGTACACTATTCATGCAAATATTCATCATGCTCTATGAGCTGCCTTATCTCTCACTCAAGATGAACCTCAAATGGCTACTATAGTAGAGCACCATGGACTAAGAGGAGGCAAAGAACCCCAACTATATCATACTTCTCCAAGGCTAACACTCCAAGACTCAAACCATTGCTCATTAGAGAACACAATGAGAGAGAGATAGTTGCATTGAAAGGATGATGCGTACCTTCTCACCCCTAGTTTATATACTTGTGAAATAGTTACACACCAAATTTACTAATTACTATAGTAACTCAAGTTACTAAGCTAAAGTCAAATAAAGTTAAAAAGCTAAAGGAATATCTATACTCATGGGAATATTCTCCTAAGCATGTGATCTTATCTTGACCCAACCACTAAGTCAAGTATTCTTTCACATGGCCTATCATTTGACTATAAAAGGATCCAAAACAAAAAGGCTTGTGGGTTCAAGAGTTCTCAACTCTTTCCTTGAAGCCAAACACCTAAGAATAATACCAAGTCAATATATTAGAAACCAAAATAGTGGTGCTTATCTTTTTACTTCCTTCAGATAAAGGTCCACTCTATCTCAGCTATGACTAATGTAGAAGCATCTTTTATCTCTATATAAATAATATATCTCAAGTATTTATAATACCAAACTATATATTAGAATAGCACACACATGTACAAATAGGTGTTCCAATACAGAGTTTGCAATTTCTTCATTTTTCATTAAGTTATTCTGAAAATTTCCAAGGAGTTATAGTTTTTAAAGTAAGGAGGTAATTTTCAAACCAAATCTAAAATATGTATGTTGAATAAAAAGATGTCTAGGCCAAATGGCTCAATTGAAAAGATCTGAAATTTTGCAAGGGAGGATGCCCTAGGGTTGTTATCAAGTGTACACAATTTTAGAGGAGTTTGACCTACCAGTTGAGAGAATTTAATGACATCATGAGGAGAGGTCAATTATGGAGAGTTGAGATCTCATGCATGAGGAGTGTGAGAACAACTAACAACATGTGTTTGAACTCATCTTGAGAACATGGAGGGTCACCAAGAGTGGACGTTGAGGCTATGCAAGGTTCCTCAAGGGTTCAAGGTGATTTTGAAGATAAATTTGAGGAAAAGAGAGTTTAGAGTAAAATTTGAAGAGAGTGTTGAGAGGATCCAAAAACATACACTACTTAGAGGAAAGAGTGATTCTAAGTGCTTTTTATGTGGAGAGAAGGGATATAAGGTAAGTTTATGTCCATTGATCTTTAGGAGCAAGACATTAAGGGAAAGGAAAGGCTTACTTGACTTGGATTGCATGTTGGACCTTCTTCACCAAGATTGAGAGAGGATTGCTATAGTATCATTGCAAAGAGGCCACTTGGGAGATTGGGATCTCCAATTACCTTAGTTAGCCATGGGCTACTAATTCAACAAACAAGCCTCCTTAGCATACTTTTCTCTTTAATTTCTACTCTATGGACAAAATCCAAATTTAGCCATTTGTTGGAATGCTACTATAGTTTTGGACTTGGATAATCCAAACATATGGGTGAGTGCATGTTCTCAATAGGTAAAGTTCTTTCAAAGGGTGATGTTGATGGCCTTTGAGAACTTAGCAATTGCTCATCATAGGGATACCTTATGTTATGTTACTATTCAAGGAGGAGGAGGTTTACCTTGATCCATCAATTTCATCTAAATGACTATGTATATCTATAGCAAATTGCATTGATGATACTTGATGTTACGATAAGCTACACTATCTTGAGAATGTGAGAGGTTTTTCCTTCTAGAGTCTTCTTGAAGGAAGGACATGATGGTGTTGTTTGGAAGAATCATGTGCACAATTATGCACCATGCCACCTCTTAAACACTGATGGAATTATGAACCCAAGCTTGGCATTTGTATGTGCAAGCTTGCAATGTATGTTAAGTGGTCCTTCTAGTGGAGCTCCTACTATGTTGGTGTGTGATAGCTCTTCAAGAGGATGGCATATGGCATGTTTGACTCCTCCTCTCATAATGGTTCCTCGAGAACAATGGTTATGTCCTAGATGTACTTGACTTATAGCTAGTTCACCTTTTATGTGATATTGATTGCAGACAAGAAACTGATGATGGTGCTAGATAGCACCCGGCCTCATGATCTTGGCCCATGATAGGGTACATCACATATTTGGAGAAGATGATTATCTGAAGTAAGAGTGACCTAACCACCAACTAGGGAGGCAAGTGTGGCACTTTAGAGTTCATGTTTGACTTATATGTGAGTTGTGCTTTTATAGTTGTGCTTTGACAAAAATGAATGTTGTGTAATAATGTATATACACACAGTAGTTATAACAACATTTGTAGCACTAAAGTTAGTTTTCTTGGATATTAGAGTGGTAGTGTTGGGAGTCATAGGTATTTTGGTAGTTGCTCATGGAGTACTTGATGGCAGCCATATTTCATGTTAGAGCTACTGATCAAATGGTGGGCCACAATGTTCCTTGCACCCTTTGCATTTTCAATGGTGCCATTAGGATTGGAGACCTAGGTCAAGCAAAGGGGTATATTTTTGCAATGCGGCTCTAGAGAGTTCACTTCTTTGATGTTGAGCCTTCGAGTTCCTGGCTATGGTAAATAGAGGCCAAAAAGCATCACTTGAAATCTCTTAGCTAGAGTGGGTGTGGCTTGATTGTAATTAGTGCCCAATTGTTGGCAAATTGTTGAGTGGTGAATTGAGTTCAAATCTTATTTGAGTGGAAGAGTGAACTGATTATTGTGGCACTTTAGAGTTCATGTATGACTTATGAGTGAGTTGTACTTCTATAGTGTATGATGTTGACAACAATGTATGTTGTGTAGTGATGTATATATGCAAGATATCTTTATTCTTTATTCTATTCTATTTTGTCTTTATTTTTTCTATTTTGTGGTTGGAAACTTTTTTCATTCTTTTATTCATTTGTTATTTTTATGTTTCTAGAAGTTTGAGTTTTGAGTTTTAGATTTTGAGTTTGGGGGTTGAGAGTGAGTTCTCAATTTTCTAAATTCAAAGAAGTGATCATAGGGTAATAAGAGGTACCATTTGTAATAGTGATTGAATTTAAGTGAAGAGCCAAATTAGGAGGAGGAAGGGATCTATTTTGGTATAGATAGACTCCTCTCACATCTTTCATTTGTTTCTTTTCTACTCTTTAACCTTATTTTCTTTTCTCTTTTTGGTTGGAAACTTTTGTTCAATATGTTCAGTCTTTTATCCATATTTTATTCTTTGTAATTTTGTGAGGGAATATTTTAAATATAATATCTTATTATGCCTTATTTTTGTTCTTTGGCATGGAGATTTATTTGAGGAATTATCATAGGCAATACTTCTGATTTTGCAACCCATACCTTTAACATGCAATGAAGTAGTAGATTTTTCCATTGACTCTTTTAATCACATATTTACAATTGATCAGGTTTGTCTAGATGGAGTTATTTCATTCTTCATATTACATACTTTACCCATATCAATTGAGAATTTCACATGGATTGATCTTCCTATGGAGGATCCCATACATATTGTTATACTTATTCTTGATCTTTCTACCATAGCCCCTTATTTAGCTGTACCAACCCACCGCCAGAAGATTATATTCTTCTGCTTGCATCCTTAGCATCACTTCATCAATGACTCATATAATCTTGTTCAAATTATTGTGTATAAGGATTGCCTTAACATGACATGGAGAGATCTAGAGATCTATAGATGAAAATGGATTACACTTCTCTCCAATATCTCCCCCTTGATTGAATGACTTCTGCTTTATGTCTAAGAAGTTTACTATGGTACTTTGCATACAATGGGTTTACCACATCCAAAACTTTTAGGGCTGATAAACCAATGTGCATGTGAATTTCTATATGAAACACATGTCATACCTATTCTACTGTGAGATTTGGCAAAAGAGAGTGCACTATAATTGATTATACCATCCAACTTACAATTGTATAGACCCTACAATCTACATGGTTCCAAATACAAATTGAGTGATGGTTGCATCCACCAAGAGCACCTCCTTGGTGCGTGCGAGTAGATATGCTGACCTTTGCAGATAGCCAATGCATTCTATTTGATATGGTGGTTGCAAATCCCCTATGAGCAAAGTCATTTGCACAAGTAAGCAATCAGTAGTAGTGAGTAGTATTGATCATTCCCAACATTGGGAAGGAAGATTATTAGACACCATAGTTAACCTCTAATACCTTTGTACTCTTGGCAGTAGATATTTGTTGGTATATTGATCTCCAATTTGATAATTTCCTTATAGAGGAAACATGAGGTCTTTTGCAGAGGAGAGAAGCTATGGTTGTCTATTCATCTGTTATGGAAACATTAATTTAAAATCTGTATCAAAGCAAACATTTTAAAATGTTTGCATGTGTTTTAAAAAATTTTTAATACCTTTTATTATTATTGATAAGTTGATAAGATCACAAGTGTTGAAATGAAACACATCACTTTGTTGTTGATGTCAATTCAACTTTATTGTGATCTGTTATTTCATTCATCTAGATTGTGACCTGTTGTGGAAATTCATCTATATTTGAATTTATCATGGAAAAAAAGGAGGATAAGAAGAGGAAAATTTTGGTTCTATGTTTGAATAGGCCCAATTCAAGGGGCTATTGAATGATATATATGATCAACTACTCTTTGGGGAAATCAAAATTGATAGTTCTGATTCAAATTTTTTTTTATCTCTCATTATTTCCATTGAATCAAAATATCATCTTTTTAATATGGTTTACTTTAGAACACATTTTGAAACATCTTAGAACATTGTATTTCTAAATGATTTCAAATGTAACATTTCAATATGGACCAGCCTCCCCTTACATTTTGTAGATAGAGATTCTAAGTCAGTTTGCAATACTTGTGAGCATTGAGGCTTTACAGACGGAGTCTAATCATGTTTAGGACCCACCTCCACAACTATCAAGTAAACAAATATCACAGGATCTATATCTATATCACAGCGTTCGGTAAGAAATGATGTGATTTCTTTCCTCTTAGTTTTGCTTTGGGGAAGCCCTTTCTTTTTTGGGCTTGTGCTCGTTACCCACCTTTGTATTTTCGGTGTTTAGACAGTATTTTTTCGTTGGGGTGTACCAATTGGCTCGGTTCAAAGAATGTATAGAGTTATGTTGTTTCTTCGGATACTTTTTTACGCTGGCTTACTACGTGTGAGTTGTATTTTGTACGTACCTTCTATATCTTGCCTTCAAAAAGTGTGGCTTAGCCCCATTTTATATTTTGTCTCTCCCTTGTTCGGATTGATGGGGTCTTCCCATCCTTCGTTTTCTTTACGCGGTCAGACTTCTTCTCTATATCTTGACAAAAGCAGCTTGCAAACACGGAGCAGCTGCCTCCAACAGACTGTTCGCATCACGTGGTATCAAGGGTTTCTGCCATGGTTGGTTATCTTCGTTATCTCGGACACTTTTCTACGTTGACTATTCTATTTGCACGTTGTATTCTGTATTTACCCTAAATATCTTGACAAAAACATGGCTTGCAGACACGGAGCCGCTGCTACCGACGGACTCTTCGCCTCACGTGGTACCAAGCGTGCTATTACTAGAGGTTTCTGCCGGAAGTTGTATCTTAGCTGAACAATACGTCACCACAATGGCAAATGGATATCCCTTTTCGCTCTAGCATGATGAGAATAATTTCTCGCATCCATTATCATCTCTAATATATCTAGTCCTCTTATCAAGGTCTTGTCTTGGCTTGGTACCCGCCCATTTGTTTGGAATTTTAGTTTCCTCATCTCAAATATCGTTGAAGTTGTTTTTAAACTAACATCGTTTTATATTGTATTAATTGCCGACTTCATACTTGCTCTCCCTTCCAATCCCCCGCCATCGGATTCTAGCACATGTCTACTGTAAATAAATGAAAGTTACATAGTAACCATCGACTCGATTGGGGCTTAGCCCCACTTTACCTATTTTGTCTCATCCTTGTACGGTTTTACGGAGTCTTACCATCCTTCGTGTTTTGTATGCGGTCGTCTTTTTCTCCCGAGAGGAACCATCGACTCGATTCGGGTTTAGCCCCATTTTACCTATTTTATCTCATCTTTGTGCGGCTTTATGGAGTCTTACCATCCTTCGTGTTTTGTACGCGGTCGTCCTTTCTCCCGAGAGGAGGAGGATTGTGTCGGGGAATATTTGGTTGCTTCTCTACTTTAGGTGCAATATACTAGATTGATTCGGGGGTTATAAATACCTGATTCTATCCAACTATTTTATATATGTCAAGTTGAAAACGATATTAGATCTTGATAGTAATAGCCTAATACAGTCATAAAGGGACAAGGAGGGAAGTTTTCAGTTCAAATTATTTTTCTTCACAATGGAGTTCATTCGGTGCAGAAACTGGACCATAACTGAATCTCGTCGTGACCAAATAAATCGTTATTCCAAGTTCATTAGTTGGCAGGGTAAGCAAAAATAAATAAAGTCAGATGTATTATTTTCCGTTTGGACAGCTCATTCTTAAGTGCCTGACGGACGGTCTGTTGACTTTTTTAAACGAGGGGAATACACTTCTTTCATTCTTTTTTCAGTTTTGATCAGAAATAAAAATAGACGTTAAGACCCCGTGCACGTTTATTATAACTTTGCGGTGACAACCTTGATTGAATGTGGAGGATAGTTACCACTTTCCCTATTCTATTCTGATTCATTATTTTCCATCTTATGGTGCCATCCAGACTACACATATACATAAACATTCTCGCCACCTCCTATCCTACACATTCAATGAATGTTGTCATTTCAAAGTTATAGAATAACTTCCTGATATATATTATGAATCACCTCATCGCTAATCGGGATGCGGATACTATTGGGGTTTAGCTTCATTTTCATGTTCTTTTTTGAAACCGCGTTCACTTTCGGCTGGGGAGATGCGGGAGAGTAAAGGGAGTGACGGGAGAATACATCTATAATTCCTGTGTGCCCTCTAGCATATTAGTGAATAGTTGATTTTCTTTGTTTTTCAATTTTGGATCTATGGATATCTAGATTGAAGACTATAGAGAATGGAATAGAAAATTATGAAGATTTTTAGTTTTTTTAGTGTTTAGAGTGATCATTATAAATTGAAAGTGATGGGTCTGAAATTTTCATTTTCAATCTCTTGGTTTTCATGATTAAGTTCCATAGGAATTTAGTTTAGAAACTTTGGAGATGAAAATAGAAAGTTATGAGAGTTTATAGATTTTAGGGTTTGGAGAGATTGTTTTCTTATGTGAGTTGGGATGTGAGGGGTTGTGATTTTGCAGATATAGGGAGATATGGAGTGGAGCATCATGTGTTACTATCATTATTTTTGTGCTAGCCATGGTTACACCTTCCCATGTGGGGTCGCCTAGAGCGACTCAGGATACACCATGTCCGGTGTATCACCGACGCTTTACCTCGCAAGGTGTAAAGACCCATGTGGGAAGGATGCACAAGGACTATGATTGGATCACTTGGGATGCACACGTGAGATAAGCTACCCCATCGACAGCAGTGACACTTAGGATTATGCACACTTCTTCTATCCCTTTGTTGATCATTCCAGGGATACCAATCGAGTCGTGGGAGTGGTTAGCTCTCAAGCGGGTTGCATTTTGGGGTTCTTTGAGACTAGTTTTCCATGTCCACGTCTATTCCATAGGCTACCCCGCACACTCCATGATGAGGCTAGATAGGCTTTTTGCCTACCCCTTGATCATTTGGCACGTGATCCCTTGGACGAGTTTGCATAGTTCCTATTCCTCTTACTCCCTCGATGATGTGTTTGCTATGCTAGAGGGGGACGTGCAGGGTATAGAGAGGTGGTTGCTAGATTTTGTCGATTCCGAACAGGGGATTGGGTGGCCCTTTAGGAGGAGTTTGTTAGGGCTACATAATTTAGGAGACAAGCATTGTCACAAGATACCACAGAGTCCACTCGATTATGACGGTGTATGACATTGGGTCAAGCGGGAGAGTTTAGTAGAGCGGCACAAGAGCTACACCCTTTGTCTATGGTGAGTCCTACTTATGAGACTATCTCTTCCCTACGCTCACTACATCCTATAGTAGTAGAGAGACTACCACTAGAGGTCTTAGATTATCAGCCTGAGTAGCCTTTATGTCTTGATAGGTCACTTTTTGCACAAGCATTGTGCACTGCTCCTCGCCTTTCCTCAAGAGGCTTGTCAGGATAGTTTATGAGCACCTTAGAGATTACTTCTAGTCCGAGCAAACGATCCTTCTAGTGGTTTTACCGAGTTGTTTCAAGTGGCTGCAACAGTAGCAAGAGGAGACATTCCTATGTTTGTTAGTCGGGTGTTAGGTGGTAGTCAACTTCTCACGATGAGAAGGACACGGGGAGCATTAGACCGATTGCCATTGGAGAGATCTTTTTGCATTTGGTCAATTGTACCATTGTTCTTCAACAATGTTCTCACTTTTGACAACACCTCAATCCACATCAATTTGGAGTAGCTACACCTGGAGGATGTGAGGCTATATCTCTAGGCTTAGAGCACTCTTAGATATCCATCCGGAGTGGGTTGTCCTACACGTGGATGTTGAGAATGCTTTTAATAGCATCTCACGAGCATCCATCTTTAGAGAGCTTGGGGAGGCTGGTGGATCCTTCACGAGTCTCATTCCTTTTATGTGATCTTTTTATGGCTCTCTTGCTTCCCTTTACTACCAGCATGGTGGTTCACAAGAGGGAGTCACCGTCTTGGAGTCAGTTGTTGGTGCACGTCAAGGAGATCCTTTGGGGGGGGGAGGCTTTATTTGCCATGGCTCACTTTAGAGCTCTCCTATTTACTATTTTGGCCATGCCAGAATGTGTATTTCACTCCTTGGCAGATGATACATACATAGTAGGCCTTGTAGATCAGATTAGGCAAGCCTTTGACTATTGGACTACCAAGCTACATCTAATAGGCTTGAGAGTCAAGGTGTCAAAGGGTAGAGCATGGTCCTCTTAAGGTATCCCTCCCCACCTTGAGCTTCCAAAGGGGTGTATCACATCCACAGATGAACTTTGTGTTCTTGGAGTGCCAGTAGGATCCGAGGATTTTGTCACACGCTTCTTAGACGCTGCCCTTGCTGAGGATGTTCTCCATGTGGATGACCTTCCATTACTAAAAGATCCATAGGTGACATTTGGTATACTCTTCTCCAGTATTGCTCGTCAACCATCCTACCTCATCCGCACAACTCCTCCCTCATCATCCTTCCTTTCACGCCGGAGAGCATTTGATAGGAGGATTATGGGAGTCTTTGGTGATATTATTGGACCAGGGACTTTTGAGTGTATGACAAGGGATTTGGTACGTAGACAGACGGCTCTGCCAATCTCATGTGGTGGGGTTGGCTTACTATCTATGGAGGAGACGGCACCTATAGCCATTTTGGGTAGTTGGGCTCTCTCGGCAGCCCTACTTTCCTCTTGTTTTGTGGTTGTTGATAGGCCGGTTTTGGAGACTTATGTGACAGAGGTGGAGGGAGTATCCTTTTCTCTCCATGTGTTATTGTGGCAGACGAGAGATAGTCTATTCTCATGAGTATGAGAGGATTTTCCACCTTTTGCTTCATTATCATCAGATTGGACTAGAGGTTTACAGTCTTCCTTGATAGAGCGACAATGTGAGCATATGCTACATTCTCTCTTAGTCGACTCGTCCATTCCTCACGCTACTAGAGCACATCTTTGCTCTTGCTCCGACAAGGATGTAGGCTCTTGGATCCTAGCTCGACCGTGCATTAAGGCATTCTGATTTGCACTAGCTACTTTCTCTACAACAATGAGGTTTTGCCTAGGTTTGGTCCACCCATCTGCATCTTCATTACTCACTTGTGAGTGTGGTTCTACACTAGATGCAATAGCAGTCCACATGACACGGTGTCCTTTTGGAGGACAGAGGATAGCTACCCATGAGGCCATTAGGAACATAGTGTTTGCTATGGCATGAGAGAATGGATACTTGGCTTGGATGGAGCGTTTGTATGCTTTGCAGACAATACATGTCAGGGCAGACTTATATTTGGTCCGAGATGATCAAGTGACAATAGCAGATATCATGGTTACGGTACATGCGATACAATTTCAGAGGGAGTGATTACCCATTGGCGGCGAGTGCGACAGCAGGTCGCAAGGTCTCCAAGTATAGGGGCATGCAGCGAGGTCACCTCTTTGTTCCTCTAGCCTTGGAGTTATATGGAGCAATGGACATTTGACACATTTGTCAGGGAGTGCACGAGAGCTTATCATGTGAGACATCAGGGGTACCACTCTCACTCACATACTTTGTAACATATTTTAAACAGATTGTTTCCATTGCTCTATAGAGTGCAGTGGCTGATGCAATCCATAGGAGAGCAACCACATTAGGTGATGTTTCTTTGGATGTTCCAGTTGTGTGTAGACCGTGCGACTTGCATAGTTATGCTATCTTAGGTCCCGGAGGGCAGATTTCTCATATAGACTCTATTGGGGCTTAGCCCCATGTTACCTTTTTCGTTTCTCCTTTGTACGGATTTGATGGGTCCTTCCCATCCTTCGTTTTTCCTACGCGGTGGCCTTTTGCTTCATTTTACCAAATATGTCTTATCTTTGTTCGGCTGGCTTGACGGGGTCTTCCCACGTGTTAATCTCCTGGAACTCCTGAGCAGTTTCTTGTATTCGTCAGGTATTCCTTATCGGTGGGGAATTTAGCCGTAAGAAAGCGGGACCCCCTGTGCGATTGACGCGCTATGCGATTATTCAACTGAAAAGCTCCCGAGTTGCGGGCACTACGCGTATTAGCTAAAGAGCTTTCTAATTTCAGCATCTTTGTGCTGGAAGGATTTCTATCTTCGTCCTCGAAAGAAGTCCTTCATAATGACTCAATTTACTTAGAAAACTACTCAATTTCGATAGAGAGCTTTCTAATTCAGTGATAACTCAATAATGACTTAATAATGGCTCATTTAGGCCACCCTCCCTTGACAGATCAACCTAGCAAGTCCCGGCTTTCGAAACTATTTTCTAGAAAATAGAATTTAACGAGCTTCAAGGCTCTGTGCTCCTCTTAATGTCTCCGAGCTTTCTTGTATATATATGTTAGAGTTTTCACGGTAGTTACTTGCAATTTGCAGTAGTCCATGCTTCCTCGAACTTCACACCAGTGTTTACCTACAGTTTCAGTAGACTAAGTGTTTGTTTCGGCATTGGATCATGGTCTCTGTGAAGAATCAGATGAACAGTATGGTCTCAACTGGCAATGTGGGGCATATTCAACCGCACAGGAACGTAGAGCCGGTGTACAAAGTTCCGGATTTCCAGCATGCCTACAAGAAACATCCTGCCCACCCCTTGACAGAACAATATAACGAGGAAGCTCACAAGTTCTTGGCATCCCATCGCGTGGACCAGCAGCTTGGCCCAGAAAAGTGGAGTTCATTTTTGGCTGCCAAAAGCCCTGAACTCGTGGGCTTCGTTCTCGTGGGCACGGAGCCGAAAGATCTTCTCTGGTGCTGCAAACTCATGGGTATCGCATTCGCCATCGATACTGTGATGGAGGAGGGTGAGTACAGTGACAGCCCAGATAAGTCTTGCGCTACAGTGTTGGATATGACCTTGCCGCTGTTGTGGCATGCCCCCGACACCAAGCGTCTTCTGGAACATCTAGAGCCGATTTACGAGTGTATTACAACTGAAGAGTCACGAGCTCTTGTGAAGACATTTCATGAAAATCTAGCCCACGCCAGAAACAAAACCAAGTCATGTAAGTCATACCCATTACAACTCACAACTAAGATATGCAGAGCAAATTCAGTATTATTCAGTATTTTGATAATGTCAAGGTTTCAAGCCGTGTACTTATGTATGTGTACAGCTGGTACTGAGGCTTCGTGACGGTCAAATTTAGATATTCAACATTTGCAAAATACTTACGTCCTTGGATTCCTAAATTTCAGTGGTGGACATCCCGATGGTGCCTCTTGCGTCGGCATTCCGCGAGCTGTGGATCGAGTACTGCGAGGTTGTTCCAGTTGAATTCTTACCCCGCCAGGCGGACGTCATCCAAGATTACATAATGGGATGTGTCTGGGAAGCAAAGAACCGCAAGGCAGGAGCTCAGATCCGCAGTGTGGCGGAGTACGTGCCCATCCGTAGGCTGTCGGCGGGTGTCCTCCCTTTTATTGTAAGTCTCCACTATTTTAACTTCGGAAGCTAACGTACAGTCCCCTAGTCTGCGTACCGAGTACATTTCTACACCCAGACGCATACCGCTAGTTTCATTGTTGATGGTTTCTTTGTAAGCTTATAGATTCGGAACATCGAATAGATACGACTCTGAGTTCTGGTACTACTTCCTTGTTTCCAAATTCCAAATTCCAAATGTACAACTCTGAGGAGTACCAAAGGACATACTTTGCGACTTAAGCACGACAAGCGTCATCCTTTTCGACTATACCACAGAGTGCCAAGTAACTGTGCGTTTGATTTCACAATCTCGAGCTGTCTGATAGACGAAGCAAGCAATTGATTGAATTCTGGACCTGCTTTAGTATATCAACCAACAAGCCTCCTTGACACACGGTTCGTCGTGTTGCAAAAGTACAGATATCATCAGACATGTTGATTGCTGGGAGGGAAGATCCAATTCCTCAAATTCCCAACTGTCTATTTTACGGGACAGAGATGCAGAGCCTTCTGCTCGCGATCAACGACATATTAGGGTGGCTTAATGACATTTTATCATTCTATAAGGTATTGTTGATCAACTTAGATCAAAATTGGCTTCCTCTGCATGAAAATTGACTGCAGAACTCGTTTCTTGAAGTCATTTGGTTTGGAACACTTATTCAGCTTTCCAAAAGTATATGACGAAGACCTTATGCCCGAGTTTGGTTCCGGCACTCTGCAGGAAGTCATAGTTGCTGAGGATGGCCACAACTTGGTCAAAGTACTATGCGAGGAACGCAACTGCGCTACTTACAATGAAGCCGGACAGCTGGCGCTCCAACTAATTCATGACAGGATTGCTGATATGGAGCGTGCTTATGTACAACTCAAGGCTGTATCTTCTCCTGAATATCACCCTGCAATCGAACGCTATATCGAATCATGCAGAAACTCGATATCTGGAAGTCATCAGTGGCTTCTGATCAGTACTCGTTACCAGATGACCGACAGGGGTAGAAGAGTGACAATGTGAACGCTTTGGTTGATATTGCGTACCTGAAATGGAATACCTGAACGGATCTGAAGGTAGATTCTGTCTAGTGGCCGCGTTTTTAGATGCACGTTCAGAGAGATGTGATAATATCATAAGTATATCGTACTATACTTCGGAAGGGAACTCCAATAATGTGAATGGTCAGAAGATTTTAATATATTTATCTAGATTATTATTTCCATCCTTCGTGTTCTGTACCCGGTAGCCTTTTTCATAATTATGACAGACTTATATAGTTATAGTACAGAGGCGAATTCGTACAAAGATGGACTTACTAGTACCCTAAATCCGAGAAGAAGGCGACCGTGTAAGAAAACCGATGGATGGGAAGACCCCATCAAGCCGTACAAGGGAGAGAAAAAAAAATAACACCCTAAATAGTTCCATAAATCTAGCACCTAGACTTAATGTCCAAAGACTTAACAGTACCGCAATGCTTGACGTAGCCTTCACTAGTCCGTGTTTGTACAGCGATTCTCCAATAATGCTTGACGTGGCTTTCCGTTATGTTGTATGGTACAACAATTCTCAAACCACTAGACTTTGTTCTTATAAATGTCCGTTGTAATGTGGAGTACCATAATCAACGCAGATCATCATAACTCATTCCAAATATTGTGGTTAGTCAAAGAAGCAAATAAATATTGTGATGCTCTATCTCATATAACATTCGAGTGCCCAAAATTTTAGACTTGAAACTTGTTATCGGTTCTCAAGAGCAATAAGCAAATACCCATCATCATCGACTCCAAATTTATGTAACCTTCTCGTTAATTGACCTCAATTTTGCAATCTCTCTACTGTTTTCAAGAGAAAGTGTGCTATGGAGAGTGTGATCAAGTGCAATTTTGCCTAGGTAGAATCTTTACACAGTCCTCAAATATAAATTTTGACTAAAAGTAAGCTTTTGGTCAAAATTTATGTGACAAACAAATGTTGACATATTAATAATAGTCGAGTGGAATCAAACAATATTATCCAATGACCTTCCTTGAAGAGCTCCACCTTCTTCTTGCCTCTTGTCATAGCTCTCCTTTTGTTTACTTGGGGCGTGATCCACTTGAACCATAGCAATTGCTCTTGTCTCCAATTCCATGAGTTTATCATTCTTTGATTTCTCTGCATCACCTCCTTGTGCTTTCATCAATTTACTACAAATGCTTTTGAAGATAGTAAGATCAAAGTGAATAGGTAAGGTAAACTCAATACCATATACCAAATGAAATGTAGAATATCCGGTGGAAGTTTTCATGGTTATCTTAAACTCCCACAAAACTGCATGAATCCTCTTGTCCCAATGATGATTAGCCCCCTCCATTTCTGCATCTTTGGCCAACATCATGCACAAGGTTTGATTGGTACTCTTTGCAAAGCCATTGGAGTTTGGCTTATAAAATGTAATTACTCTATGTGTGATAGAGAAATGTTGTAGCATGGTTGTAGTGATGCTCCATGTAAAATCCCCACCTCTATCAAAAACCAACTCCAAAGGGCACCCAACCCTGTGATAATACATTCACAAAGGAATCTACCAACTTCATATTCATTTCTTGTCCCTCAATGGTCTAACCTCAACCCACTTGGTAAGGTAATCAATAACTACCACAATGTACCAATTGTTCCTTGAGGTTCTATTGAGAATACCTACAAAGTCAATTCTCCACTTCTCAAAAGGTCATAGTAATGGAATTGATCTAGGAGGCGAAGTGGAAGTAGACTTTTAGCAAAAGCTTGACAAACATGACAGTTTTGTAATAATAAAGACAATCCTTGAAAATCCCTCTGCAATGGTAACATGCACCAAGAATCTTGATAGCATTCACCTTTCTTGCAAAGTGTCTCCCATACACTAAACACTCATGAAACTCCGTGATGAGTAGGATAGACTCTTCCTTACCCATTGCTCTTTAAAGTAGACCATCTACTCCTTGGTGAAAAAGAATATCCTACACCATTTTGTAAGGTCTAGATCTTGATTCAAGAGCCTTGATCCATGACAATGGTGGCTTTCCCTGCAATCAAATAGTGTCTAAACTTCTTGAGACCAAAGATCACTGCAAACCCTTCTCTCTTTGTGATGGAGTAGTTCTTTTCTGTTGAAACCATCTATCTACTAGCATAAAATATTGGATGATCATGCTAATCTTGGTCTAATTGACTAAGAGTGCATCCAATAGATACATTGGAAGCATCTATGTAGAGTATGAATAGCTTACTCCAATCAAGTTTAGCAAGAATTAGAGCTACAATAAGGGATTTCTTGAGCTCCTTAATAGCTTTGAGTGCCTCCTTTTCCTCCAAACTCACCATGTATTCTTCATATAGATAGTCAATGCATAAGACTTGTTGGAAAATGAAAAGATGAACCTCTAATAGTACCCAATAATCCCCAAGAATTGGTGCAACTTTGTCAAGCAGGGAATGAAGGGAATGGAGGGTCTAAGTTTTTCCCGACCTTCTCAAGTTCAATTGTTATCCATCCTTGGAGATGATGTGCCCCAAAAGTAGACCTTCTTCACAACAAAAAATCTATTTCTTTGGGTTGAGTGAAGCATTTGCTTCATCCAAGCATTGCAAGACCTTGATTAGGTGCTCAATTTGCTCCTCCTTGCTCCCATAGACACAAAAGTCATCAATGGAGTTTCTCACAAATTTCCCAATGAAAGGTTCAAACACCTTGTTCATGAATCATTGGAATGTGGCTGAAGCATTGCAAAGCCCCAAAGGCATGAACTTGAAGGCATAAGTCCCCCAAGATGTGGTGAATGTGGTGAGTAGGTGATGCCATGCTCACCACAAATGTTGAAGGTCTAGAGTGTATCATACCCAACTTCTTCATCAACCTTTCTTAGATGGCATTCACTATAGAGCATCCATCAACAATCCATCCATCACTATAGAGCATCCATCAACAAGTGCATCCTTGATGTTGTGACTATTCACTCTCACATCAATCTTGGAGGTATACTCACAATAAAGGTCTCCGTTAAAGATCTCACTATTTTTTACTAACAATTGATTCCAAGGTGGTGACTCCTTCTTATGAAAAACCATGCTAGTAGTACAGGGAAGCAAGAGAACCATAGGACCACACAAAAGGAATAAGAATCACAAAGGATCCCCTTGCCTTGGTAAAGATAGATGCATATGAGATGTTATTAAAAGAATTTCAACATCCACTTTGTGGTAACCCAGCAAGTGTCACTTTTGTTGTAATTAATAGGTAATCATTTTTCCCATAGAGATACTAGTCAAGAATACTTAAGTACATAGTCAAATGTAACCAAGATCACCTTTCTTGATTTCTTCTTAAATCTCTGGGTAGAAACCATATCTAAAAGTGAGTAACAAGTGTTCAATCAGAATCTTGTCACAAATTAATCACACATAAATCACAATTCATGAATTTTTGTCCAAACCATACTTGATTGTGATGATTCAGTCATTTGAAGAAGACTCCATCACCTTAAAGTGGCTTTGCCTTGAAATTCCATTCCACTCCTCATTGAAGGTACATTTTCTTTAGTCAAAATTGCTTCACATCAATCAAGCACTACACTCACAAATGCATAATACTACCAACAGTACAATTCCTCATAGATCCATCAAGGTATTGCCTTGATTGCACTCCACTTAGGATCAAACACACAAAGAGAAATTCAGAATTGTAGAATTCAACATCTAACAACCTCTAACTGCAATTTGAACTTCTCCACACACTCACAAACACATACATAGGATTGATACTTGGAATTAAGTTGAAATAACAAGCACTAAGTTATAGCACTTTGCTTTACTCAACTTCAAAATACAATACTGACCAAGGAAACACTACAAATGTCTCCTTTAAATAGATAGAGCACTCAATAAATATCTAAGCTGCCTATACTGCTTCAAATACTTCCCACATATCTTTAATCCAAAGTGTCACTCCACTTCTTCATATTTACCACTTCAAATCTTAGATTGTTACTCTTAATCCAATCCAATTTATATTTCTACTTTGGCTTCTACATGCAATGTTCCTACAAGCACCATCTGCACTTTGGGCTCATCTACTATATCTACATCTTCCTCTACCTATATTATATTTTCAGTCTGAACTGAAACTGAAGTCATAGTCTCACTAATTACATTCTCCTTCTCTATTCTAACTTCTTTAGTTAACTTGGGTAAGTCATCCAAAGTTACCTCCAACTCCTACTTCCAATACTTCACATTGAGTTCACTCTTCTTCCAACTACTACAAATTTCATCTAACTTTGATCTAACTAAATCTAATCTAAGACTCACATTGTCTCCTATTTCTATCCTTTTCCTATCTACTCTATCCCTAAGACAAATCAAAGGATTTTTCATTTATACATCCTTTGCCTTCCTCTTCCTTGTCTCTTGCATCAACAACTTCAACTTGTATAGTCTAGACTCCTACAATTGTACTTTGGCCTCAATGTTGAACATCACCTTTAACCTATTGACGACCCATTCACTAATCACTACTTCTATTCTAAGACCAAATCCTCCAAAGTCATCTTCCCTTCCAATTTCTCTCAAAGCATCTTTAATTCCTCAACATGCTTTACCTCCCATGTCTTCTTCTCTTCTACATGGTAAACCAGCTGAGCTTTTGCACTTTTAACTAGATCTTGCAACCTTTCTTCTTCACAATCTTGACTTGCTAGTTCATGTTATTAGGCCCAATCCTTCTCTGCTACAACCAATCTCAATTTCTCCAACTCTTGCTCTCTTACAATCCTATGGCTTTGGAGTGCATTATGTCAAGTTGTGCATCACTAAACACCACCTTCAATCCCTCAAACACCATATTCTTCTCCTTCAATTCTACCTCTTCATGCTCCAAGACACTGCCACGCTTCTCAAAACTCTCTTGCATATCTTTCAAACTATACTGCTAAATCACCACATCAGCCCAAAGTACTTTGCCTTCTTCTTCTGCTTGGATTAACCTTTCCTTCATTGCTCAAATGTTTCACCACCTGCAAGCCATCCCTCACCTCCAAATGATCTTTCTTTATCTCTTCCTTCTTCTTCTACAATTGCAACAATAAGGAATGGATGATCTTTGACAAATACTTTACTCCTTTGAGCTCATCCTCCTCTTTGTCTTTGGCTTTGGTAGGTGATTCTTCCACAAGTGCCTTACCTTGAAGTCTTGATCTTCTTACTCTCAAAGTAACCTCCTTCAAGCTTTCTTCATCCTCCTAGGCTTGGCTTGGTCCTACACTTACATACTACAAACTTCTTCTCAACCTCACTTCCCTCTGAAATACCAGTCTTGATTCCTCCTCCCATTCCTCTAGGATATCCACCTCAAGTAACTCCAAGCATTGACCATCTCATATTTCCATGCGTTCAATCTCCACATGAAACTCCCGATCTTTCTCTTCAACAACTTCTTCCACTGATTGTTGAACTTTGGGTTCTCTTTCACTGCCACTGCTTGACTACTTGCTCTTTAGAGCAAGCTCTTCTTCTTTAGAGTCTTCATCATTGGACTATGTCTCTACCTTTGTGGTACCCACATTTTTTGTTTTGAGTTGGTTTAAGGGGTTTTTGACAAAAGAAGTGTATAATTGAAGAAGAATTGAGCGCAAAGGATGGAAGAAAGAAGAAGATTCATGTTTTTGTATGAAACCAAAGAAATTTACCATAGATCAGTAATTGTAAAGTTACCTTGGATTGGATTTGTCAGCTTTCAACCCAAAGTAAGGATACTTTGTCTCTGGGTGATCAACCCGATGCAAATACAATATAACAACCTTCTTTTGGGATTGGGAATTCAAGATTGTACCGCACACAAAATGGCTAAGGGACAAGCGGGAGAAATTGACAATGACAAGAGAAGTGCATGTAGAAGGTGTGATTACTCGGTAGACAAGCATTTGAAGAATGACTAAGGAATGCCGGACTATAAAGTCAGTATTTGAATCAACAAGGAGAGGAATGACAAGTGAATTTATGATGCCATTGCAAAGTCATCCTGAGGAACATCAATGAAGAGGAGTGGTAATGAGTGAAGTTTTTGTGAATCATCAAGAGTTAGAAGTGTGATGGGAGGTGGAAAGGAGAATGCCAAATTTTTCATGAGGAATCATGCAATTTTTCAATTAGATGTGATAGCCAGGATTGAAGTCTTTAGTCAACTTTGGATCACGTTCCTTGCATGGAACTAGAACCTAAGTTTTCCAAATTTCATGACTGAAATAGTAGAGAGTAAATGTCTAGAGGGTCCCGAAGAAGAAGTGAAGAGAGGAAATCTGGCTTGATGGATAGAGTTGGATTGAAGATTAGTTTTGGGAAGAGAGATTGGAGAAGAGATTGGAGCCACATTCCTTGGGAAAGAAGAAGTTGCAAGGAAACCGCAAAGGTGAGAGCATCATTTACTAGTCTACGTACAAAGAATGGATATAAGGTAGAAAGCTATTGGGATCCTGTGAAATGAGGTATTGTGGGAGAAATGATAGCAATCTTTAAACCGGAGAGAATGACTTATGTGATGAAACACCAAGCAATGTTCTTTCACAAAATGTTTGCAATAGAACCCATTAATTAGGCAAAGTGCTTTTACCAACACACAAGGCAAATAGTGTGGAACTTGCAAGACAAGATGCCATTGCACTACATTATCCCATTTGCAGCCCATTTCAACTTGGGGTTGGGTTTATTGAATGCGACAGAGAAATATAAGATGGTGTCACATTTCCACTTGGATTTAAGAAGAGAAGCCAATGCGGATGAACAACAATATATTTGGCAAATCCGGAGCAATGACGAGCACTATGTCAGAACGGGGCAAAATGTGAAGGTGGCACTAATCATTCCAAAGATGAGGAAGAGGAGTCGGCTAGAAGAAGAGTTGGCATTGGAGAGACCTCAGAAAGCAAGAAAGGTAAATCCAAAGAAATACATTGTGGTGATTGTGTCAACGGAGGGGGAGTCAGAAGAAGAAGCCAAGTATAGATCAAAGAATTTGAAAGGAGAAGAAGAACCGTAGCTCACATTGCAAAGTGAAGAATCAAGCAATGGGAGTGAAGAAGGTGTAGAGGCTCAGTAGTCAAGAGAAGAAGAAGAGAAGGAATAGAAGACCCAAGCTGCAAGTTACGAGAAGGAGGAAGACAAAGTTTTGGAGGCATTTGAACCTAAGATTGTAATTTAAAAGGGAATTAGATCAAGGAGAAGTGCAGTAAGTGAGGCAAGGCCAAGCACAAGAAAAGAATCTGAAGAAGATGGAAGCTCAAAGAATGAGGAGTCAGTGCCAATATGAAGATACAGACTACAAAGTAAGGTGTGGGGAGAGAAAGAGAAGAAACTAGTGTGAAGGAGTAGAGTATCTTCAAGCAATTGTGTGTCCATAACTATTGTAGATGGAGAACATGAAGAAAGAAATGCAAAGTAGGCATCCTAATGTGATGAATGTGTTACAAGTATTGGAAAGGTTGGGGTTGGAGAATTTGGAGTTAAAAGACAGTCTAGTCCAAGGAGAGGAGGAAAGAGAGATATTGCAAGTAGATGCAATATTACAAAAGAAGATAAATGAGAATCTATAGAAAGAGGTAGAGAATAGAGATAGAATTATAGAACAAAATGTTGTAGATAGAAGAAAGCAAGTAGTTATGCATGAAAGATTAAAAGAGTTTGAGAATTCTTGATTAGAAGTCATACATGCTACTGCAAAGATAGGTGAGAAGGAGCAAGAACTTAACATTGTGAGGCACAATGTAGAGGAGAAGATGCAATATTGGCAGAGAGAGTTAACAGGGGGATATGAGGAAGAAGAAAGATTAAAAGAGATAATTTGTAGTTTGGAGGAGATTTTGATGCAAAAGAAGGGGGAGAGAGAGCATCCGCAATCAAAATTCACTAAGAGTTGAAGATGTATCAAGAGGATTGGCTGGCTGATTGTGAGAGAGAGAGGCAAGAAAAATCAAGGGCAATTGAAGAGGTTGTATTATAGTTGAAGGTGATGTTGAGTACTGAATCCAATGTGAAGATCAAGGAAACAAGAATACATGAGTTGAAGTTGTTAGTGTAGGAGACAAGGAGGAAGAATGTGAAAGACAAAGAGCTGAATACATTAATGATTAGTCTCAAAACTTAAGTACATAGGAAGATATTGGAGGTAGAAGACAATGTAACTATTAGATTAGATTTAGTCAAGTTTGGATTTGATAAACTTTGGGATAGTTTATGGACTAAACCCAAGGTACAAGAAATTGTGGTTCATGTGTCTTCGGATTTGTCATTTGAGTCTTTAGAGAAGAGTGGGTTGCGAGATAAAGATGTTGATAGGTTACCCATGTCTTTAATTGCATATTAAAATGAAGACATGTTAGAAATGGTAGAAGAATTAGTGGTTGTAAAACCCGAAGTACATGAGGTGAAGGGACTTTCCTTGCATTTGGAAGCCAAAGTAGAAGTAGATATTGGATCAGATTAATAACCAATTTGAGATTTGAAGAGGAAAATATGAAAAGGTGCATTGTCATTTTGGATCAGTAGGTTGGTAGAGTTGTTAGGAATTGGTTTAGGAAGATAGATAAATGTTGAAGCTTTGCATATTTAAAGGAAGCATTTGCAGTGTGTTGTCATTTGGTATTCATCATTCTTGAGAATAGATAAAGCAAAGTGTTATGAAGCAATATTCATAATTCTTGAGAATAGATAAAGTAGAGTGTTATGAAGTAGTACTTGTCACTTGAGCTTAATTCCAAGTATCAACTTTGTGTGTGTGTGTTTGTGAGTGTTGGGAGAAATTCAAAGTGCAATTATGAGTGTAAGATGTTGGATTCTACATCTCTGATTCCATTCTATGATCCTAAGTGGATAGCAATCAAAGCAATGCCTTGATAGATCTAAGAGGAATTGTAGTGTTGGTAGTATTTTGCAATTGTGAGTGCAGCGTTGAGTTGATGTGAAGAAATTTTGATCATGGAAGTTGTGCCTTTGGTGGAAGGGTGGAACACAATTCTATGGCAAAGTCATTTTGCAATGAAGTAGCCATTTTTGGGAGGGATCTAATCATCATAATTGAGTTTGGACAAAATTGAAAGATTTGTGATTATGGGTGACAAATTGTTGTGATGAGACTGCATTTTAGTACTTGTTACTCTCTTTTGGGTGTGGTTTCTACTTGAGAGCTTAAAGAAGAACTCATGAAGAATTGATTAGGTTACTTTGCTACTTTACTTGGACATTTCTGACTCATATCTCTATAGGAATGAACTTTACTTACCCGATTACTGTAAAAGTGATATTTGCCGGGTTGTCACAACCTCGCACTTTGCTCCCAAAGACAAATCCACCACCATCGTCTCATGCCTTGGGTTCAATATCTGAGTCATTTGTCTTTGCTTTGGAGACACCATATCATTAGGTCAACTTTGCATATTTGGATTCAAGATGGTTATTGCTATTTGGATTCAAGATGGTCTTTTGCTGTCCCATCTTGGCAAAGTATTCATTGCCTCCTCAAATCTGCCCCATGTAGTATCACTTGTCTTTGTCTACATCTCAATAAATTTTGGGGTGGAAATGAGATATCATCTTTTGATTCTCCTCCAAGTTGTGCAGCTTCAAACCCAATTAGAGATGTGCCATGAAGGGTATGAAGTAATGATGTGGTACCAACATTTTTTGTTTTTTTGAGTTTTAAGGAAGAATTGTGTTGGTAAAGCCAAAGAAGGGTTAAACGGGGAAGAAACACAAAGAATCATGTGTTTTGGTGTAAACTCAAAGTCGACCTTGGGTCAAAATTAGTAGGACTCGGGTCATACGGACAGAAGTATGAAGCCAAAGATAGAGGACTTTGCATTGGGATGCACAACCCAATCCAAAGAACTTGTAACAACTTTCTTTCAAGTTTTGCCAATCAAGAAAGTACATGGGAAGAAAGAGACTACCTCGAGACCAAGATGATCTTGAAAGTGATAGGAAACCAATTTGCAAAATTGGTGGGGAAACAGAGAATGACCAATTAGTGAAGGACTATAAAATTGGCATTTCAACAAAGAAGCGCTGCAATGTCTAGAAGATATCATGTTCCTATTCAAAGTCAACCCAAAGGAATGCAAACTACAAGTATGCAAGAGGAGTGGGTTAGAGTCTCGAGTTTGATCTTTCATAAGTAGAGAGTGAGGAAGGACATTATGGCCCCAAAGGGAAATAAGCAAAGTGTGGTGAGGTGTCTTGCAATTTTTCAATTAGATGTAGTGGCAAGGATCAAAGTCTTGTCCAGACTTCACATCATATTTTTTTCCAAGAACTAGAATTTGAGCTTTCTAGGATTCATGGCCAAAATCACTACTAGTAATTGTAAGAACATGCCCAAGCACAAAGAGAAGAGAGGAAATCCAGCTTGATGGACCGAGTTGGATTGAAGTTTAGTCCTGGGAAGAGAAGTAGGAGAGGTAGGATGTGTCACCTTCTATTGGAAGTGTAATGCTTCGAAAGCAACTGCCGAGGTGAGGAATTCTTTTAGTAGACCTTTGACCAAGAATGGGTACAAGGTGGATAGTCACAAGGATCTAATACAATGATTGCTATGTTCAAGCTAGAGAAAACCACCTATGTAACAATGCAATAGGCAGTATTGTTTCATCAAATGTTTGCAGGAGAAGTGGTTGATTGGACAAGGTGTTTTCACCAATGAGTTGGGCAGATGATCACCAATTGGAGAATGGATATGCCGCCCCACTACGTTGTACCCTTTGCAGCCCACTTCTACTTTGGGCTGAACTTATTGAGCTCAGAGGAGCAAGGACAGATGGTGTCCCATTTTCACCTTGATTTATGAAGAGAAGCAAAATGGGGATGAACAATATTACATCAAGCAGGTTTGTGAAGGTGATGATTATTACCTATAGTTGCAATGGACATCCCCATGCCAAGAAACCGAAGTAGACCCAAAGGATGAATTACACCGGTGCAGCCCCAAAAGATACAAAGACTCAATCCAAAGCCTGCATCGGTGGAAGTAAAGGAATTGACCTCAAAGGAAGAATTGGAAGGAGAAATGGAGTCAAAGGGAGAAGCCTTGGGAGTAGAACAAGAATTTACACTATGGAGCAAAGAGTCTAGTAGTGGCAATGCATGAGAGGCTAAAGTTCAACAATCAAGAGAAGGGATTGCTAGAGAAGAAGAGCATGAGTTCCATGAGGCAATTGACCGCGTGGAAGGAGGAGACAAGGTGTGTCTAGAGTTGTCAGTAGACAAGCTAGAAAATTAACACATAGGAGAGGGTGCCTTGTCTTTCCAACGGTGGTAAGAACAAAGAGAAGTGCTCACGTGATTGTCGCCGGACCAAGTAAAGCTAAGGACAAAGAAGAGAGATTGGAGGCCAAGACATTGAAGATATAAAGATCGTGTCTTCAGGGTAAGGCACCAGCTGAAGAAATGCCTGCCATAGACAAAGACATAAGAGACAATGAAGGAAGAGATGGTAGAGTTGAGTACCTATTGAAAAGCTTTTGTCCTTTGTTGGTGCTTTTGCAATAAAAGAAAGCAGTTCTATGGAGCCATCATCCAGAAGCAAGGGATGAGTTGGAGGTAGTGAAGAAATGGAGTCACAAGACCTTGGAGTTGAGGAGTAAGCTAACCCAAGGAGAGAAGGAAGCCAAAGAACTTCATGCTGAAGCAATTCTTTGTAGAAAAATCTTGGATGCCTTGCAAGAGAATTTTGTCAAATGCAGCAAAGAATTGAAGGAGCAGATGGTGTTGGTTGAGAATATGAAATGGGAAGTTGTTGATGTACAAGTTGAGGTCATACACTCAAAGGCAATTTCAACAGTGATGGAACAAGAGCTAGAGAGTTGAAGAAGAGCGTGGTAGAGAAGGATCAAACCTGGCAATGAGAATTGGCAAAACATATTCGGGAGGAAGAACAATTGCGGGGGTTGCTTCAAGGAGTTGAAGGTCAATTAGTGCAACATGCACAAGAGAAGAAGGCACTAAAGGCTGAATTTGAGGATGATCAATGATGTATCGGAACAAATTGGAAGTGGAATGAACAAAGGAGAAGGTAGCTTTGAGTGTGGAGTCAGATTCAGTAGGAGCAGTTGTGAAGTGGATGAAGGTGATGTTGAGTACAGAAGCTAAAGGGAAATTAGAAGAGATGAGATTGCATGAGTTGAAGCTGATTGTGCTAGAAACTTGGAAGAGGAAGGCGAAGGATGTAGAGTTGAACAATCTTTTGATTTGCTTGAGAGACAGAGTAGATAGGAAGATGTTAGAGGTAGGAGACAATGTATGTCTCAGATTAGATTTTGTTAGATCAGATTTACACAAACTTCATAGTGAAATGAAGATGAATACAAAGTCCAAAGTTGTAGAAGTAGGAGTGCAAGTGTCTTTGTATGAGTAACCTGAGACATTAGAGAAGAGTGGATCATACGACAAAGAAGTAGATAGATTACCCATGTTTGCAATTTTAGTTCAAAGTGCAAGAGTAGTAGAAATAGAAGATGTAGGAGAGACCCAAAGAGGGGGAAGTGATTGAAGTAGCATTGGGTTTGGAAGCCAAAGTTAAAGTTGACCGGATCGGATTAGTAACAAATTTGATATCTAAAGAGGTAGATATGAAAAAGTGGTTTGTCATTTCAGATTTGTAGGTTGGTAAAGTTGTTGTAGAATGGTATTTTTTTTAGATAACTATCAAAGTGCTCAGCCTATTTAAAGGAAGCATTCATAGTGTGCTGTTTTTTTGTATTTTTATTTTCAAAGTTGATTAAAACAAAGTGCTATAACTTAGTGCTCGTCATTTCAACTTAATTCTTAGTATCAATCTTGTGTGTGTGTTTGTGAGTCATTGGAGAATTTTGAAGTGCAAGTCTGAGTGTTGGATGTTGGATTTTGCAGTTCTGATTTCATTTTGTGTGTTTGAACCTAAGTGCATAGCAATCAAAGCAATGCCTTAATACATCCATGAGGAATTGTAGTGTTGATAGTATTTTGCATTGGTGAGCACGGTACGGGGTTCATGCAAAGCAATTTTGATTGAAGAAGTTGTGTCTTCAATGGAGGGATGGAACACAATATTGAAGTGAAGTCATTTTTTAGTGAAGTAGCCTTCTTCAAAAGAATTTGAATCATCAAAACCAAAGTTGGTTTGGAAAGATTTGATGGTATTGTGATTATGGACTATTAGTTTGTGATGAGACTGCAAGTCATTGCTTGTTACTCTCTTCTATGTGTGGTTTCTACTTGAGAGATTAAAGATGCAACCAAGAAGAACTACATTGTGACTGTTTACTTTATATTTGACCATCTCTGACTCATATCTCTATGGGAACAAACTTTTCTTACAAATTTCCACAAAAGTGATACTTGCCAGGTTGTCACAAATGTAACAACATATTCATTCTCCAACTCAAAATCATCTGCATCATCTTCTTTTTAGAAACACTCTGCTCAGTTCACCTTCTCTCCTAGGAATATCTGGTGAAAGAAAACCACCTACTACTTCATTATATAGGTGCTTTGCTATGGCTTCAACATGGCTACTAAAGCCCCAACAATACTTCACTGTATTTGGTCTTTGTAAGTATCTACTTTATACCCATTCTTGGTGCGAGGTGCATTGAAGGTATTCTCAACTCTTCGGTCTCCTCTGACGGATCACACTTTTGAAAGAAGGTGACTCCTATTCCATCTCCTGCTTCTGTCACCAATACAAGTCCCCAATCTGACTCAGTCTATCAAGCTGGATTTCTTCTCTTCCCCTACCTTGGGACCATCTGTACAATTACTAGCAGCAATTTTTGCCATGAACCTTGGAAGCTCCAATTCCAAGCCAAAAACGTGATACAAAGTCTGGTTCAGATGTTGATCCAAGCCACTATATCCAATCGTCAAATTGTAGGATTTTGCACTACAAGTGACAAAATCTGCCTACTGCACTTTATTCGTATTGTGCATTCTATAACATCTAGTCTCTCACAAATTAAACTCTCAACTCAGCTTGTGATTCTAACTCCTTTAGGACAACTCTTAAGAGGAATAGGATATCTCCTTGACATTTTGGAGCTTCCTCAACAAACTCTCAACCTTATAGTGCTACAATGCACGATCATTCTTTAGTTGATCTTTAGTCAAAACTCATGCATTTTGCATGCCTTACTCTTGTCTCTTTTATCCAAATGCCTTACACAAATTTATCCTCCTCACAAAGTAGTTATTTTTATTGAATGTACCTTCTTGATTGGATTGGCCGAAGTAAAAGTTGTTAAGGTTTAGTTAGATTGTGTCAATCATTTCAATGCAAAGTAGCCTTGCTTTGGGTCTATCAACCTTCTAGTCCAATCCAAGTCCTTTGCCCTCTGACACAAAGTCAAATTCTCAGGTCGTAATTAAATACATGATTCTTCTCATCTTTCTTCCATTTGGCTTCAAAAATACACTTCTTCTCTAAAACACCAAAAAATATGGGTAACACACACTTGTAAGACAACCTACTTCAAATGGATATCTAGGAGTGCCCTAATGCCTAGAGATATAGCTTCATAACCTCTAGGTGTAGCTGCTCCAAATTTATTTGGACTAAGGTGCTATCAAAAGAGAGAATAATGTTGGAGAACAATCACATGACTAACTAGATGCAAAAGGACCTCTCCAATAGCAATTGGTCTAATGACCCTTGTGTTTTTCTCCATCATAAGAAGTTGACTATTACCTAACGCTCAACTAATTGATGTTGGAATATCCCCCCATGCTACTTTTGTAGCCACCAAAAACAGCTTGGTGAAACCACTAGAAGGATCATCTACCTAATCTTTAAGATGCTCATATACCATCCTTGACACCTCTTGAGGAGAGGCATGGAGCAGTGCACAATGCTTGTGCAAAAAACTACCTATCCATATATAAAGCTACTCAAGTTGATAATCTAAGACCTGTAATGGTACTCTCTCTCCTACCATAGCATGTAGTAAGCATAGGGAAAAGATAGTCTCATCAATAGGACTAGCCATAGACAAAGGCTATAGTGCTTGTGTTACTCTTCTATACTTTCAGACCTGACCCATATCCTACACCATCATAATCAAGTGGAATCTATGGCATTCTATGGATGAACCTATCTCCTATAATGTGCAACCCTAGTAGACTCCTTTTGTAGCCTAATCCCTCACTTGGAATCTATGAGGGAAGCCACCTCTATATGCCTCGCATGCCCCCTTAGTATAAAAACTATCAAAGGAGTAAGAGGAATAGAAAAACATGCTAACCCATCCAAGGGATCACATACCAAATGATCAAGTTGTAGGAAAAAAGCTTGTCTAGCATCATCATGGAGTGTATGGTGTAACCTATGAATAGATGTGGATATGGAAAAGGTGTGTAATCTTGAGTGTCACCACTGTCAATGTGGTAGTTTTCCTCAAGTAAGCATTCCAAGTATTCCAATCATAATCCTTGTGCATGCTTCTCACATGGGTCTTTACCCTTCACAAGGTAAAACATAGATTATGCACAAGGTATGGTGTATCTTGAGCTGCTCTGGGTGACCCATATGGGAAGTGTAATCATAGTTAGTACAAGAATAATAATAGTAACACATGATACTATTCTCCAGATCTCCCCATATTTTCAAAACCACAATCTTCTCACTTTCTAATACATATGAATAACTATCTCTCCAAACCCTAAATATTAATCTAATTTTCATTTCACATCTTAAATACTTTAAAATTAAATTCTCAGGGAACGAGAGTAAATATAAAAAGATTAGAACATCAAATTTGCAACCCATCATTGTCTCAATATACAATAATCACTCTAAACACTAAAAAAATCCAAAAACTTTTATATTTTTTTACTCAATTTTATTAAGACAACTTACTATTCACTCATATCCTAGTGAGCCCTCTAAAAATCCAAGATCTCTCCTCTCTCGCATATCCTCTCTTTCGTATGCATTGAAACAAGAGAACATCCAACTCCTAAACATGCGGAGTTCCAGGCTGAGGTACTGTCTTGAAGTTATGGCTATAGGCTTTGAGTTTCGTTCCGATGAGATTGTCAGTAATAAACGATATAATCTCCCTTCAGATCATATAGTCTCCCAAAGGCAAGATGATGCTGCTCTCTGCATCCTCATTGAAATCTCGTATATTCTCCAAAGACTAGACACTACTAGTCTCTGATTCGTGTTCATAACAAAAAACAGCTCTTCTTCATAAGAAAAAACAGCTCTTATTTTGGAAGGTTCATGCAAGGTACTGAAACGCAAGACGTTTGCACCTGTAAGCGGATGGGACTTGACAGAATTCAAATGGACCATATGCATGTAACCGTTAGATTCACAACTTTCCGGAGTGTGTTGTCATAAACTTTCATGATCATCCATCAAGAGTTCTCTATTCTCACATTTACCTGTAGATGATTCATCAAACTAGCAGCTCAAAATAAAAAGATCTTCTCAATCCTGAACTATGGGTACGTTGAGTTCATAGTTTTTCAAACTGCAATCCTCTAATAAGATGGACGGAGTTTTGACACCTCGACGCAGCGGGTATTAATCAAACATCAAAGCAAGAGGGATTCGGAAGCCGTTTTGGGATCGTGAGGGTGATCGAAACGGTAACAATGAATTCCAATCGATCTTTTTTGATGATCCAGTTTGTCCATATTGACGACAATGGAATCATTTCAACATTGTTTCAAAGAGATTTCATTCTTACTTTGTGATTCAATATAGGATTCAGATCAAAGTTTCATGTTCCTCAACCAAGTACTTCTTGGCCACACAGTACCATGCGAAATGTAAACTATGGGTATGACTTGAACCTGACAAAGATTTCTAACAGTGTGTTGATCGATGTAGGATTACGTACAAGCATATACTGCACGCAGCGAATCATGATCATGAGGAAGTGGGAAACTCTAACACTGCTGTAACGGTTAGAAAAATACAGTCCCAAGGGACCTCTCGCAATAGCACATCATAAGGCCCATTAAACATCTTGAGAGGACTAACAAGAAATAACGTGGTTCACTCCCTGTCTCGGAAGCTACCTCCACGGCTGAAATAGGCTCACACCAGCCTTCAAACCTTTATTTCCATTGCACATATGTATATATATATATATATACAAACACAGGGATAATCCCTCTGTCATCTGTCTAAACTCCTGAATATAGACCTGCGGGACTTCATGAGTATTCACCACTCAAGATATCTAGTCACTTTAATTCTCAACCTTAGAAGTGACTGAATAAATATCCGCAACTCAAGATATCTAGTCACTTTAATACTCAACCTTAGAAGTGACTGAATATATATCCGCATGATACAGTAAGGAATTTCCATCAGTCAAGTTTTGCTCTTGCTCTTGATCAGGCAAGTCACTTATAGCAAGCCAAACATAACAAACTCCACCTTTTGCTTGTATCCACCTTATCATCCCAAAGAGCAACATTGAACCGTTGAGCAAGTTCATGCATAACTTGAACTTCTCAACAGGAACAGGTTTAGCCAACATATCAGCTGCGTTTACCTCTGTGCCAATCTTTTGCAAATTGATTTCACCATTTGTCACATCTTCCCTGATAAAATGATTTCTCACATCAATATGCTTTGTCCTTGAATGATATACTTGATTCTTTGCCAAGTGAATAGCGCTTTGGCTATCGCAAAAGAGTGTGGACTTCATATTAGGGAGTCCTATATTCTTGGCTAATCTTTGTAGCCATATTGCCTCTTTGGCAGCCTCAGTTGTTGCCATATATTCTGCCTCTGTAGTAGAAAGAGCAACAGTAGATTGGAGAGTAGACTTCCAACTTACTGCACCACCAACAAGTGTAAAAGCAAATCCTGTTGTATACCTTTTCTTATCCAAGTCTCCGGCAAAATCAGAATCTACGTACCCTGTAATTCCTCCTTCTTGTTCCTTCTCCACATCAAAGGTAATGCCAATATTTATAGTCCCTTTCAAGTAACGAAGTATCCACTTCACAACTTCCCAATGTTGTTTCCCCGGATTTGCCATGTATCTACTCACCATGCTCACAGCATATGAGATGTCTGGTCTAGTGCAGACCATAGCATACATTAAACTCCCAACAGCACTAGCATAAGGAATGTTGGACATTACTTTTCTCTCCTCCTCATTTGATGGACATTGCTCCAATGATATCCTGAAATGAGTTGCCATTGGAGCGTTCACTGGTTTTGCTTTCTCCATGCCAAACCGAGCAAGTAACTTTTCCAAATATCTCCTTTGAGATATCCATAAATTTCCCTTGCTCCTGTCCTGGTGGATTTCAATCCCAAGTACTCTCTTTGAAGAACCCAAGTCCTTCATATCAAACTCCTTACGAAGTTGTGCTTTCAATTTCTCCACCTCAACCATATCCTTTGCAGCAATCAGCATATCATCCACATATAGTACAAAGATGATTAAATCAAATACTCTAGGTCCATGTAGCTTCTTGAGGTACACACAACAATCTGATTCACTTCTGTTATATCCTTGCTTCAACATGAAAGTATCAAATTTCATGTACCAAAGTCTTGGACTTTGCTTTAGTCCATATAAAGACTTTTGTAACCTGCAAACCAAGTTCGGGTTCCTTGGTACCACAAAACCTTCAGGTTGATGCATGTAAATCTCCTCCTCCAATTCTCCATGTAAAAAAGCAGTTGTAACATCTAGTTGCTCCAACTCCAAGTTATGCAATGCAACTATTGCAAATAGTGCACAAATTGAAGAGATTTTTACGAGTGGTGAAAAAATCTCATTGAAGTCAATACCTTCTTTTTGGCTATAACCCTTTGCTACAAGCCTTGCTTTGTATCTATCTCCACCTGATTTTGGAAGTCCTTCCTTCCTCCGGAATTTCCATCTGCAACCAATTGCCTTCTTTCCCATAGGCAATTTTTCAAGTCTCCAAGTTTGGTTCTTGGCCAAAGACTTCATCTCCTCTTCCATTGCACAATGCCACTTTTGACATCCTTGATCTTGCATATGAAGAAGGCTCACCATTCTCCGTAAGAAGAGCATAAGCTATAAATGAATCATCAAATCTCTTTGGAAGCCTTCTATCCCTATTTGGATACCTACGTTCATGAATCACTTCTGGGCTTTTCTCTTCTAATGGTTCACTTGGTAGATCTACAAGAGGTGAAATGTCTTCATTTCCAGTATCAATATCTATCTTAACAAAATCTGACTGAATTTGTTTTTTCTTTTCTTTTGCTATAGTGATAGTCTTCATTGTACTAGTCTCATCAAAAACTACATCCCTACTCACAACAAGACAACACCTTTTTGGATCCCACAATCAATATCCCTTTGTATCCTTCTCCTTTGTATCCCAAGAATATACATTTTCTAGATTTGGGATCTAACTTTGTCCTTTGTTCTTGTTGAATATGAACATAAGCTATGCATCCAAATACTCTAAGTGAAGAGTAATCAACATGCCTACCTGTCCATTTTTCCATAGGTTGTCTTACACTCAATAGCAGTAGAGGGAGAAATGTTTACCAAATGACAAGCCGTATTTTTATAGCTTCTGCGCAAAAACTCTTCTCCAATCCGGCGTTGCTTAACATACTTCTTGCTTTCTCCAAGAGTGTATGATTTATCCACTCTGCCACACCATTTTGTTGAGGAGTACCCGGTATGGTAAAGTGATGGATTATCCCTTCACTCTTACAATATCTATCAAACTCTCCAGATTTGTATTCTCCACCATTATCAGACCTCAAACACTTCACTTTCCTTCCTGTTTGTTTCTCCATCATCACCTTCCATTGTTTAAAGATAGAGAAGACCTCTGATTTTTGCTTCATGGTGTAGACCCATAGTCTCCTAGAGTAATCATCAACCAAAGACACAAAATATAATGCTCCAGATTTTGAAGCTATAGGTGCAGGGCCCCAAACATCAAACTGCACATAGTCTAAAATTCCCTTTGTGCAATGAACTCCTGTGGAAAAGCTTACCCTCCGTTGCTTTCCTATTACACAATGCTCATAGAATTTTAACTTTCAACTTTTAGGGCCCTTCAGAAGTTGTTGCTTGGACAATTCACTTAGACCCCTTTCACTCATATGACCGAAACGGAGGTGCCATAACTGAGTAAGATCTTTGGGATCTTCATTTTCAGAAATAGCACTTGCCACTCCTCCAGTGATGGTCTCTCCAACAAGCTCATAGAGGTTTCCTATCTTCTTGCACTTCATTACAACCAATGCTCCTTTTGATACCTTGAGTGTTCCATTTTCTACTCCCCACCTCCAACCATTTGAGTCCAAAGTGCCTAGTGATATCAAATTCTTCCTTAACTCAAGAACATGCCTCACATCAGCAAGAGTCCTCACAATACCATCAAACATCTTAATGTGTATTGTACCAATGCCAATAGCTTTACAAGCCATGTTGTTCCCCATTATTACAGATCCTCCATTGAATGATCTGTACTCATGAAACCACTCCTTATTTGGACACATATGGTAAGAGCAACCTGAGTCCAATATCCATGACTCCTCAAATTGATCTTTGTCTTGGGTAACACATAGAACATCATCCACAACTCCAAATGACTCAGCAATGCTTGCTTGATCTGAAAGTTGACCTTTATCCTTGTTGGACTCAAGCCTCTTGTTGTTACAATCCTTCTTGAAATGTCCAACCTTCCCACAAATCCAGCACTTGCCTTTGAAACCTCCAGTTCTAGACTTGGATCTTGATTTACTCCTGATCTGATCTCTCTCTCTTGTCCTTCCTCTGATAAATAGAGCCTCTGAATTTGTCTTTTCTTGGTTGGGTCTTTTTTGCATCTCATTGGACAATAATGCTGAAGTGACCTCCTCACAGTTTATATCATCCTTCCCATATAGAAGAGTTGTGACCAGATGCTCATATGATGGAGAAAGTGAAGTCAATAACAGCAATGCCTTATCCTCCTCTTCTAACTTAACCTCTATGCTCATCAACTCACAAATGATTTTGTTGAAAGCATTGAGGTGCTCCATAATACTCTGGCCTTCCTTCATCCTCAACATATACAACTTCTGTTTAAGAAACAGTCTGTTTTTCAAAGACTTGGTCATATAAAGATTTTCCAGTTTGGCCCATAGTTTTGGTGCAGATTCCTCATTCATAACATTGTATAGCACTTCATCAGCAAGGTTCAACCTAATAGTGCTAATAGCTCTCAGATCTGCATCTTCATCTTCCCCATCCTCATCACTTTTGTAGTCCTTTTTCTTCTTCAGTGCTCTATGCAGTCCTTGCTGGACAAGAAGGTCCTTCATCTTCAGTTGCCAAAGTCCAAAATTGTTTTTCCTATCAAACTTCTCCACTGCAAATTTAGCATTTGATATGGATATCACCCCTGCCGTTGCTTTGTTGTGCACTTGCTTCTGGACCACTTCCCTGCACCCTCAGATCTCAAGACCCTCTTGAGGACCAACTATGCTCTGATACCAATTGTTAGAAAATACAGTCCCAAGGGACCTCTCGCAATACCACATCGTAAGGCCCATTAAACATCTTCAGAGGACTAACAAGAAATAATGTGGTTCACTCCCTGTCTCAGAAGCTACCTCCACGGCTGAAACAGGCTCACACCAGCCTTCGAACCTTTATTTCCATTGCACATATGTATATATATATAAACACAAGGATAGTCCTTATGTCATCTGTCTAAACTCCTGAATATAGACCTGCGTGACTTCATGAGTATTGACCACTCAAGATATCTCGTCACTTTAATACTCAACCTTAGAAGTGACTGAATATATATCTGCATGATACAGTAAGGAGTTTCCATCAGTCAAGTTTTGCTCTTGCTCTTGATCAGGCAAGTCATTTATAGCAAGCCAAACATGACAATAACTTCTAGCTCTATAGATGTGAAAAGATTAAATTTCACCACATGTACGCAAACCAGGTTAGAATATTGATATTTGTGTGGTCTTGAAATGCTTGAAGCTTAAGTCTTGTGGACACGGCATAGCTTCCTAACTCCTAGTATGCACATGATAAGCTTAGAGCGTTGTTCTTGTTAGACTTATAATGGGACATATTAGTTACTATTCATTTGAGAGCACTATTCATATCCAGCACTGTTCATGATCACTGTTCACATGAGTTACATGTGAACACATTAGAGTATTGTTCCACATGAGTTACATGTGGAACATGTTAGCACACCCTTCAGGTATTTTGAGTCTAATCTCTGCATGTATATAATTCCAGTCCAAGGGGTTCTTCAAGGTTAATCCATTTCATACTACTCATTTCATTTTCTCACATGGTATCAGAGCTCTAAGTTTCAGAATTCCTTTTAGCTGCTAGGGGACGCCTTAGCACACACAAATTTTGAAATTCTGAGATACCTAAGTTTTACACACTAGTGTATCTGGAAAAACAAGAGTCCCTTGTTCCTCCTCTGAAGAGTATCTCTTTCTCTGGGTTTTAGGAGAGAATTTTCTCTTATATCCTCTGTTAGCCTCCTCTGTTAGTTTGGGTTTTGGGAGAGAAATTCTTCACTATCCTCTGTGCATCAAATCATCATGTCTGCTGCTGGTGTTGGTGCTCCTGGTGGTGTTGGTCCTGCTGCTGCTGGTGTTGGCCTTGCTGCTGGTGTTGGTGCTCCTGCTGGTGCAATATTTGCTACTCCAGCCATACGCTTTGACTCAACCTTTGTCAAATTCAATGGCAATTATTTCCATTCTTGGAAACATTGTCATGCCCTCAAACTGAAGGTGGCTTCAATTTTTACAATTGTTGATGGTACTGAAGTTAAGCCCACCTTAGCTGCTACTCTACCTGATTGGGAGCATAGGAATCTTGTTGCTCTTGAAGCAATCAATTCAGCATTAGCTCCTGAGTTTGTTCCTACCATCAGCAGGCACATGTTGGCAAGTGAAGCATGGATGGATTTAACCACCATGTACGAAGGTACCAATGATGTCACAATCATGTACCTATTGGACACTTTGATGAATTTGAAGATGCGTGAAGGCACCAGTGAAGCAAAGCACATTACCAATTTTTGAGGAGTCCTCACCCAATTAGCTGCGGTGAACAATCCAATGGATGACCAGTAGGCTAAGCTCCATTTGATGGGATCTATGCCTTCTAGTTTCAAGTATTTTATGCAATCATTGCAAACAAAGAAGGCACTACATCTCTTTGATGTCATTGCTCTTCTTCTTCAAGAAGAGATTAGTATGAAGTATGAAGGTCTTGTAGAGCAAACAACTGCTCTAGCAGTCACAAAAGGCTCTACATCTACTTACAGAAACAAAGGTAAAGGCAAGGGGAGCTGGAAGGTAAGGAAGGAATGAAAAGGTAAAGGCAAGGAATGAATCTCATGGTTTTTCTGGTCAGAACTCTTTCAGCAGATTTTCTGGTCAAAATCCTTCCCCTGGTCAGAACTCTTTCAGCAGACCTTCCGGTCAGAATCAGAGTTATTTCTCTACATCTTCTGGAGGAAATTCCTTCAGACCTTCTATCATCTGTCACTACTGCTCAAAGAAGGGACATCACATCAAAGATTGTCGCAAGCGCATTGCTGATACAAGGGAGAAAGGAGGCAAGGAACACCATCACTCCAATGCTTCTACAACTCACCTCTCTTTGTACAATGTTGATGTTGTTCCTTCAGTCACTCCAGGACAAGAGATAGTACATTGACACTGCTGCTTCTCAGCACATGACCTACCAACAAACCTGTTTCTTGGTCTATGAAGCATACTCACCACCTAGACAAGTTTACTTGGCTGATGGTTCCAACATTGCTATTCTAGGCCATGGGACAGTTTCTGTTAAGCTTGCTTGTTCAGGGAAGTCCTCCACGCTAGAAGATGTTCTACATGTTCCTTTGCTGAACAAGAATCTCTATTCAGCACTTCAGTTGAGCAAGTCACATGGATGATTTCAGTTAAAGGAAACCAACATTTTCCTTTATGATGATCTGCAGGATCTGATTGCATCATGTCCTAGATTGGATAACTTTTGGCTTCTGGGAGAGTCTATTGAGCAACCTCAAGATGCTGCAGTCTCTACATCAACTCAGTCTCAACCATCTCAAGCTGTTACAATCTCTATTGCAACTAGGGATACATATTCCGCTCTTACTTCCCTACGGCATCGACGACTTGGGCACATCAGCAAGAATCAACTTCTACAAGACAAAGATCTGGTTGCTGGGATGGATAGGATCCATCCTCATTTGTTTCCTGTTTGCTCACCTTGTCTTCATGGCAAGCAAACTCGAAGTCCCTTACCTCAAGAAGGAGCTACTAGAGCCACTGTTCCATTGGCTCTCATCCATTCTGATGTTTGTGGTCCCATCTCTTCTGCCACCTACACTGGTCACAGATACTTTGTGACCTTCATTGATGATTACAAAAGGTACACATTCTTGTATCTACTCAAGTTCAAAGATGAAGTTTTTACTTTTTTTTCAAGAATACGTGACCTATGCAGAGACTCAACTCAATCAGAAGGTTCGGGTGTTGCGCTCAGACAATGGTGGTGAATACAACTCTGCAGATTTTCATCTTTTCTGCAAAGGCAAAGGTATCATGTGCCAGTTCAGCACTCCACATACTCCTCAGCAAAATGGTGTTGCTGAGAGAAAGAACAGAACATTGGTGGAAGCAGTCCGCACTATGTTATTTGAGTATGGACTCCCCAAGCCTTACTGGGGAGAGGCACTACACACTGCCAACTTTCTGCAAAATTGAAGTCCTACCAAAGGCATCTCCTCCGAAGTCACACCCTTCCAACTCTGGTTTGGTTATAAACCTAATCTATCCCTACTTTGAATTTTTGGTTGCATTGCTTATGCACATGTTCCATCTTCTTCCAGATCTAAACTCGATTCTAAGTCTTCCAAGTGTATCTTCCTTGGTTATGATCCGGATAGTAAAGCTTATAAACTACATAAAATATCTGATAACTCCATTTTTCTGTCAAGAGATGTTCAGTTTCAAGAACATACCTCCGCTCATGAACATAAACATTGTCCTAACACTCATGATGTTTAACTGGAGTTCATCTATGATCCGACAATGTTCATTCCCTCTCCTGCTTCTAGTTCTCAGTCTACCCACAGTCCATCCCCACCAACTCCTACTCAGTCACCTCCTCTCCACAATCTTACAACTCCAACAATTCCTTCTCCCTTACCTTCTTCACTACAATCCTTACCTTCTAGTTCTGGCACTCCACACAGGTCCTCAGGATCCTCTATCATTGTTTACTCTAGAAGGCCAAAACCTCTACCTTCTCCAGATGCTATCCAAGCACCTTCTGTGCGTCAAGGCACCAGGGTTCGCACTCTAGTTCAAAAATATGATGCACTGTTGGAGTCTGCTAATGCATTAAGCGTGCATTACTCTGCATCTGACCCTGGTCCCGACACTTATGAAGCTGCTATCGCTGGACCTGATTCCAGTCAATGGTTTGAGGCTATTCAAGATGAGCTTCAGTCCATGGAGAACAATCAAACATGGGTCATCACAGAGTTACCAGCAGGTCGCAAGGCAGTCACCTGTAAGTGGATTTTTAAGAAGAAATACGATGCACAAGGGTTGATCCAAAGGTACAAGGCTAGACTTGTTGCTCGGGGTTTCTCTCAAGTTCCAAGTATTGACTACACAGAGACCTACTCTCCTGTTGTCAAAATGACAACAATTCGTGTGCTGCTTGCTTACTCAACTCAGAATGATTTGGAAGTGCATGCTCTTGATGTCAAAACAGCTTTTCTCAATGGCACATTGACTGAGAAAATCTACATGCACGTTCCTCCTGGCTTGCTGACTCCTGACCAGCACAAGCAGCAACAAGCCACTAAACAAGGGCAATTGGTTTTACAGCTCTACAAGGCTTTGTATGGTCTCAAACAGTCTGCCAGACAGTGGTATCACAAGTTTGATCAATTTTTACTAGGTTTGGGATTTTAGCACTCTGGAGCTGATTCTAATCTCTATATCTTCCATTCTGGTTCTCATTTTGTCATCTTACCTCTTTATGTAGATGACTGCATCCTTGCCAGCAATAATCTTTCTCTTTTCCTCTCTGTCAAAGAGTCTCTTAAATAGGGTTTTGAGATGACTGATCTGGGAGAGATTAGTTATTGTCTTCAGTTGCAAGTCACAAGAGACATAAAACAAAGAAAGATCAGTCTATGTCAAGAGAGATATTTAAGAGAGATTCTTACTCGTTTTCATATGCAAGACTGTAAACCTGTTTACAATCCTGTAGAGTCAGGAGTGAGATTAAGTCTTCAGGATTGTCCAAAAACTGATCAAGAGAGAGAGTATATGAAAACAGTACCTTACCAATCTGCAGTGGGGAGTTTGATGTGGGCCATGGTCAGCACTAGGCCTGATCTGGCTTATGCTGTCAGTTCAGTTGCCAAGTATATGGCAAATGCTGGCCTGAACCATTAGAAGGCTGTCAAAAGGATCTTCCGGTACATTCAAGGTACACTGTCACAGGGCCTAACTTACAGTGCATCTAGTACTCCCATTCATGGGTACTCTGACTCAGATTGGGGAGGACATCAAGACACAAGACGATCTACAGGAGGATACTACTTTATCTTTTGTAATGCAGGTGTCTGTTGGTCAAGCAAAAGGCAAGCTTCTGTTTCTTTATCCAGCACTGAAGTTGAATACATGGCCTTGTCAAAGGCAGCGACTGAAGCAGTATGGCTCAAGCGCTTGTTAAGTGACCTGGGTTTTCCTAGAGAAACTATGAAGCTGTACTGCGACAGCAACAGCGGAATTGATCTTGTTACTCCAACAAAGCAGCATGAGAGAACAAAGCACATAGACATCAGATTCCACTTTGTCAGAGAAAAGGTGGAAGACAAGGAGATCTCTATTTCACGTATAGACACTAGAGATAATACTGCAGGCATTTTTACGAAGGGATTGATTAGAGAACTGCATACAAGGTTTTGTCATGCACTAGAGTTATAGATAATAGACAATAACAAAATGTCCATTAAGAGGGGGTGTTAGACTTATAATGGGACATATTAGTTACTATTCATTTGAGAGCACTATTCATGCACGAGCACTATTCATATCCAGCACTGTTTATGATCACTGTTCACATGAGTTACATGTGAAGACATTAGAGTACTATTCCACATGAGTTACATGTGGAACATTGTTAGCACACCTTTCATGAGTTACATGTGAACACATTAGACTACTGTTCCACATGAGTTACATGTGTAACATGTTAGCACACCCTTCAGGTATTTTGACATAGCAAGCAACCTAAAGATTAGAGCTTACGAACTGACATCAAGTACATTCAAGGTACACTGTCAGTTCGTAAGCTCTAATAATCCCAGTCCAAGTGGTTTTCCAAAGTTAATACATTTCATACTACTCATTTCATTTTCTCACTGTTCTTTCAGTCACTTTTTCAAAAGCAAATGTAGACGGAGCTCCAATCAGAAGTGATTTTTTTTGCCATTCCACATGCGCAACGAGTCCAGGTCGGTGGCAAGTAATACGTGACGAACTGAGCCAACTTTCAGCCAATTTTTCGAGCCCTGGAAACTCATCATTGGAATCCAGTTCGTAAGCTCTAATCTTTAGGTTGCTATGCTCCACCTCCAGGTCCAGACCAGTACAAGCAGACGTGATAATGAGTATGCTTCGAGATAATAAATAATAATTGAATAATCCAGCCCAATAATTGAATACTCCAGCCCGTGGGCATCTCATTTAGTTCATGAGGCCCGGGTGCTTCCTTGTGCCTTTGGCGAAAAACTTGGAGGAGTTCGGTTTCGATGTCCAGCTTGTATTGTATCCATTCTGCTGTATCAACGTTTAATTTCCAAAATACAAGTTGATGGACACTGTCCTGTTAATATCTGTCAGCTTTGAATCGGAGCCGCATTGATAATACATTGATACATTGATTTAAGAATAGAAGTTACACTTCTCTCTGATACGGATTCAAGATTCAACAGAGGACTAGATTCTGCCTCTGTACCATAGCACCGAAATCTGAGGTAATGCGGGGCTCCGAACCGAAGTTTTGAAATAAGCATGAATGCATCGACTAAAAGAACTTCGTATTTGCCATTCTCTCGGTGTGACCCAACTTAACATATCTTGGCACTTCGACGAGAAACCTCCGTTTTGTTGCCATACAGATGCACAGGGACTCGGAGGACTAGAAGGATCTTAGAACGTCTTGTGAGAACATTCGCAATAAGCACTTTACAGACAACATGGTCTGTACTTTCATCAGAATCATTTTCATGGATACTGCACATTAGTGCTCCTCCAAACAATATTGCTGAACCTGGTTCTAGATTGACTACAGATGGATGTAATGTAGTCATCGACCAGCTACCAATGGTCTTATTGTACCCAAGTAAAAGAATTATATTTGTTATAGCAGGACTGAGCGTTGGCCATTTGCATGAGACCGACGCTACCAGCCTCTGAAAGTTCTTCACTCCCGCTTACAATCAGATCCCCAAGAGAGTTGAACTTTGTTCACCTGAACCTCGTGATCAGATCCCGGCAAGAATCTTTTATACCATCCTTTGGACAGCACCTGGCCTTCAACATAGCTAGGAATTCGACCTTCGATGTGATCATTTCAAACCAAATGATCCGGGAGCTTTCCCATCGAATTCCACATAGTAGGTGCCATCCTCACATTCCTTTAACCATAAAAGCAAAATTCTTTTCTTCCAGAACAGACATTCCACTTTCTCCATGATGTTTTACGAGACTCATCAACGGGTGTCAGACATGCAGATGTGGAGTTCGATCTACTCCATTTACTTATCCACCTACTGAGTTTCTTCTGGTGGAAACAGCCCTCACCTAACAGCTCAATTCTCTGCTCCGAATTACAACCAGGTAATTGTAGGTTGCAACCCCGTTCGAGATCTCCCCAGTTCCTCCAGGCAAGAGCAGTTTCTACGAACCCCGAATTGATCTAGGGAGTTATTTATGACGAATTGAAATGCAATTGATTCGGATCTCACAAGGCACCCCAGAATTTGAAATCAGCCCTCTCGTCGACTCAACGGTAAGGAATAAGCGCACACTGGATACGGGTTCTCGACAGGGCACCAAGCAGAGAGCGAATTTGTATTTCGAAAATATAGAAAAGTTATTTAACGTTATTTATAATTATGTATAATGATAAGGTATTATTTTTAATTAATATATATTAAAATGTGTAATTTAATTTTTTGAATAAAAATTTAAAATTATGTATTAATTTTAATTATAGATTTTATTATTTTATTATTTATAGTAAATTAATTTAAAATATTTTTATGTAATATATTTTTATATATTATTTTTATTAATTACTTAATAAAAATATTTATTCATATTTAATTAAATAATAATAATTTATTATATATCTAAATATATATGATATTAAATATAAAAAATTATGAAATATATCATTCTTTTATTAAGGGAGCCGCTATTCACCACTCACCCCCTGCGTTTAAAGAACCCCTGCGCATTTTTTTTTCCGTTCCTATTGGTTACATGGAAAATGAATGGAAAACACCATCTAAAATGAAGACTGAAATAAGGCGAGATTTAATGAATTCACACCCGGCGAGAGCTTTTTAAAATCGGCATCTAAAACACTACTTACATCACCATGGATCGTTATCAAGAACTTACCACCACAACCTATACTAGTCTTGAGGTCGCCCGTGCTGCTCTAAATTCAATCTTTGCCGACGAAGGCTACATCGTGACTGTTTTGCACACCAGGCGCGTCGGGAACAAGAGAAATGGTGACGTCAAAGTTGTTGCTTTGCAGTGTTCGTGCGCAACAAAAGCGGCAGCAAACTCCGAATATAATCAACGCAAGCGCGTTTGTGCCCGCCGTGGGACAGGTTGCATGTTCAATTGTCTAGTGCGGCGTGTTGTTCAACCAGATGGAGATGGAGAAGCTCATTGGGCAGTCGAGGTTGACGTCCACGACCACAATCACGAACCCTTTACCGATCCGGCTGTCCATCTGCAAGGCCACGCGCTGACAGAAGAGCAACGCCAAGAGGTAATCCAAGCGGCTAGTGATCGACAGAAACCTGTGCGAATAGTGGCCGCCTTGCGCCGTCGTGGGATTACAATAACCCCCCGAGATGTTTACAATGTCAAGCAAGCAAAGCGCCTGCGCATTCTTGCTGGTCGTTCTCTGCTCGTTGCTCTACTTGATGGCCTAGAAGACCGACCTGATGCCTCTTACTTTGCCCAATTTGACGATCAACGACAACTGTCACATTTATTGATCATTTCCCCTTCTACCAAAGAAATCTGCTGGCGTTTCAGCGCTGGAAAGGTATGGTTGATTGACTCAACCTACAAGACCAATCATTTTGGTTTGCCTTTAATGCACATTGTCGGAGTCACGGCTACACATCAGACATTTACCTTTGCATACTGTTTCATGGCTGCGGAACGCGTAAAAGATTACCTTTGGGCGTTGCGGCACATACAACAGGTTTTTGCTGCCTTTTTGTTGGTACCAAGACGTTCGACACTGATCGTGAATTGGCTTTAATGAATGCGTTGTCAACATTGTTTGTTGATGACGATACCGTCAAGTTCCTTTTGTGTCAGTGGCACATCAGCAAGAACATCTTCGCTCGACAGCGAAAGACCTTTGCAAGTTTCGTAGCATTCAAAGTTCTTGAAGAGCACTGGAACAATTTGGTGCGATCAAAGTCTACTGTCGCTTACGATCAACAGCTTAATAAGATGTGAGAAGTTTTCCCCCAACATGTGATGGTTTATCTTGAAGAGACTTGGCTGCTGTATAAGGACCGATTTGTAGCCGTGTTTATACGCGACACGCTACATTTTGGTCATACGACATCTTCGCGTGTTGAGAGCGCACATGCAGCAGTTAAGTCTTGGATAACAGTGTACACTGGAGATCTATTGATAGTGGAAACTGCATGCCAGCTTGCTTGCGGCAATCAGCTTGCAAGTATTAGACTGCAAACGGGACGAGAGCGGGCTTTAACAAGTCTAGGGTATGGATCAGTCTTTTCCGCCGTTACCGGTAAGATCTCTGTTGCAGCTTTGAAGATAGCGTTCAAAGAGTACAAACTTCGGCTTGGTACATCTTTGGAAAACAATGGGAATAATGATCTGGAATGCCACGGTATGTTCACTTTGAACATGGGGATGCCATGCAGGCACAAGTTTCGACAAGCAGCAGCAGCAGCAACCCCCGCCAGACCACCAAGGGTACTCAGTCTCGTACTGAGTACCCTTGATTCGCACTGGTGGCTGGTGCAGCCTCCTCGGCAAGAAGTCGTGTTTGTTGCACCAACTTCGATCGAGGAGAGGATGAAGCGCATCCAGGAAGATTTTGAAGAAGGAACCTCGTACCGGAAGCGAGTCATCCTCGACCATCTTAATGTGTTGCCGGCAGCAGAACTTTTGAATCCTTCTGTTCAACACAGCCGCGGCCGCCCTGTTGGTTCTCGAGGACACCAATCGCAGAGCTCTACGCAACGGAATCCATCACAGTTTGAGATCGTAGAGAATTCTTTGCGGCCTGCACGTCGATGCACTAAATGCGGGGAAGTGGGACATAACAGAAGAAGCTGTCGTCTACCTCGAGCAGATACAGTAGTGACGGCATCTGCAAGTCTAGTGGCTACTGCACCAGCAAATAACGCAGGGGGATATCTCAATGCTCTTGGTGCCGAGGATGAGTGGGAGCATTTCGGATACCCACCGGACGTAAATGAGCAGTTTCTCGAGATGGTAGAGCTTGCTGAAGATCAATCTTCTCGTCTACAATAATTCATAATAAAAAAAAGAAATTTTAATGTCAATAAGGTTACTTTTCGGCGTTTACACGCTGCTTTCCAACGTTTTATTTTTGTAGAATTTCGCCTTCTTATTTCAGTCTTCATTTTTGATGGCGTTTCCATTCATTTTCCATGCAGCCAATAGGAACGCGACAAAAATGCGCAAGGGTTCTTTAAACTAGGGGGTGAGTGGTGAATAGCGGCTCCCTTTATTAAACACACTACATTTCATTTCATCTCGCACAGAAAAATAAAATATGATGTTCGATGTGGTATCCTGATACTTCTATGAATATTATATATTAACTGTGATGTATTTAATAAGATATGTTATATATTTAATAAAGTTTTTAATATATAATATTTTCAATTAATATAACATAAAAATAAAAATAAAAACACGATGGATAAAAGATGGAAAGAGCTCTTCCAATCATATAATAGTAAAACAACATTGATAAAATTTGGCTAAGTCTGAATAGAGTTGCTATGATAAATCTGCTTATCACCTAAGATATCTCAATTACGCAAGCTAGTTCTATATATAAACAACTAGAGCATCCCATAAAACATTAGATGATGTTTCATATAATGTGATTGCCGTCCTTCGGAATGCATCAACCATTATCTCTTGTAGACGCAATAGAAATGCAATCTTAGTCTAAAATATACTGTAAAATATAAAAATGACAATGGTTGGATATGAAAGATAAGATATGATATGAAAATTACAATTAGTTTCTAATCTCATTCACACTTAAATTATATTTTTAAAATCTTTGGTGTATATTAAAAAAGACTTTTAAAGACAATAATTTTGTTCCGGAGTGCTTTCATGCCTTGCAAACTATCTTGTTACTCTTGAGATGATCAGTTTTTCCACTTTCAACGAAACGTTAGTGATCATCCACTAGGGATTGGGTCAGATTTGGAGATTGTGATTCGTGCCGATGCGAAATTACAATATTCGAGTTGTGAAGAAATTGGAAACTATGAGTGGACCCACGTAGGGTCACATGCTCTAGTAAAAAGCAGTTCCAATACAAGCACCTAAGCATTCGCGGGAATAAGCAAAGGTTATGTGGTAAGGCGCCTCATTCTACCATACAAAAAGCACCTCTGCTAGTAATAGAAGGAAACCATAAGGCCAACAGTCCACATTAAATTAGGGTGTTTCAATAATGTCTTTTTTGCTTCTTGTAAAAGTCTCGTAAAATAATTTACGGGTACCCATTAAATTCGTTATGGAGAGCGGACGTCGCGGTATTAAATATTTTAGGGGTGATCATTGTTACTGAAAATTGCTAACGGGAACTCTAAATTTTACGGGTGATCTCGTATATCATAACCACCTTACGTTGCTAATTAATTAGTGCTCTTGTATTTCCGGAGGTGTGCTAATCTCAAAGTGGCGCGGATGAATTACTCAACGCATACATTTGAATGGATGTGGTACATGTGTGCTCGATCCATTTTTTTATAAGAATCTATGGCATCGAGCTCTTTTTGTAGAAATTATCTAGCCGAGAATCGCCCGCATCGAGCTCTCTTGTAGAACTTGCAAAAGTTCTTGAGCTTGCTTCATTGGGTGACAGCTTTAGAATTAGAATTTAATTTCAAACTTGTAGTGCACGCTTAATTTTTGGACCCTTCTGCGGATTGGAGGGCAAGCGGCCGAATTTGGGGCACGTGGGCCCTAGACGGTAAAAGGACCGCACTGATAGACGATTTCTCATTCAGATAGAGAAAAGCTTTATCTATCGGGAGTAGAGCAAAAAGGAGAGAATGGCGAGCGGATTTGGCTGGCTGAAAGTTGAAGAAGTCCTTGTAAAGTGATGGCCGGGAGAAGAGCTTTGTTGAGGTCAAGGGAGAGCCACAAGAAAGCTGTAAGGGAAGAGGAGGGCAGGGGGAGAAATTTCTTGAGTGACAAGAAAAACAAGGGAGAGAAATTTAGGTTGTGATAAGAAATAACAAGAAATCAGGATAGTAAAATTTTTTGTAAGAGATGTTGAGCAAAGACAATATCTTAATATAGTGGAGTGAGAGCGACTACTAAATAGTGAAGTTTTAATGCCGTGAATGGTAAGGCATATAGAGTGCTGCAAGATCTAGATTAGAAAAGAGTGAGGACAGAATGTTGAGGTCCACTGGAAGGATAGGTAGAGGAAAGGAAAATGTTGATGAGGAAAGGCAGCAATATTGAGGGTCCATGGGAAGGATAGATAGTGGATAGGAAAGTGTAGATAGAGCAAGCAGAGGAGCATCAAGGGTTGAAAATACACTAAAAAATGTGTAGAGCCTGCTGAATGGGAGGAGAGTTTTGGGCTGATATGTGCAATTGAGAGGAGAATAGTGTTGAGAGTCCTTCTAAAAAGAGTAGTGAGTAGAGAGTTGTGAATAGAACACAATGATATCCAAGAGAGTTGAGGTAATTGTGACGCAAAAGAAATATGTTGTGGAAGAATTAGTGGTAGAAGATCTTGACCAAGTGCACAAACTCTGGCTCTCAGAGGAGGAAGATGGTTGACTAAGAGAATCTTTGGCAAGGAAACCCTTCACCTTGGAGGATCTTCATCTTGAAGGTAGACCTTTGGCCTGGGAGGACTCTCAGCCAGGAACATTTCTTGGCCTATAAGCCCCTTGACCTAAAGTTTCATGAATAAATATGGCACCGATAGATCAAGAACTGCAATTAATGGCCATTTGATTGTACTAACCACACACATGTGCAAGTAGCATGGGTCACCTAAGGACGCACTTACCAAAAGTTCATAATGGGTGCGTTGATACCTTAAATATCCATCTGATCCTGGAACCTTTTCACTTCTTGCATAATCCATCTAGGCAAGACAAGCTGCACTTCATTCACCCCTGGCAAGAAGTTTTACTTAAGCCTTAAGACTCCTATGCAAGGGGAATTAGGAAGTGAGAAAGAGAATTGGGAATGATGGGAGGATAGAAGGGAAAATAAGTACCCCAATCGCAACAAGGAGGATGCACAAGGCACCATAATTCATTATCGAATCCCCACGATTAGTCAAGCATGGACTATACTATAGACGAGAAATGGTCATAGCAAGAAGTTCAAATTCTTGCTGTGGAATTTGGAATTGAGTGATCATGCAATGTTACATGAAATTAGAGATAAATAAGTGTCATGAAGTTGTTCAAATCCAAACAAACAACTTACTTGAACAACAACAAGGCAATTTTCTTTGAGTACTCATACCAAAGAAAGCTTATGAATTGGGCAGCAATCTTATGGACAAAGACAAGAGAACTCGCAAGAACAATGAATGAAGGAGGAGGAGTAACTTTGGTATCTCCCTTCATCATCCATTTCTATATGAGGATGGATTTGTTGACCCCAAAAGAGAAGAAGAGAAGAACTACACTGGACCACTTCTTCCCCATGGGATTTTTTGACGAGCCTGCGGAAAGAATGCTTATGGTACAAAAGTACTTGGAGGTAGATGTGGAGTTTGCATTGTAACACCCATTTGTGAATGTGTGTGGTATTGTGCTATTTAGCTTGGTATTATAAGTACTTGAGAGATATTATTTATAGAGATAAAATGATGGTTCTATATTAGTCATGATTAGCTAAAGTTAGTTAGAGCTAAGATACGGACCTTACTTTAGAGGAAGTGGAAAAGATGAGCACCACTATTCTGGATTCTAGTGTGTTGACTCAGTATAATTCCTAGGTGTTTGGCTTTGAGGAAAGAGTTGAGAACTCTTGGACCCACAAGCCTTTTGCTTCAGATTCTTCTATAGTCCAAGGATAGCCCATGTGAAGAAATCCTTGAGGTAGTGGTTGGGTCAAGATAAGATCACATGCTTAGTGGAATATGCCTATGCGGATGGATATTCCTTTATAATTTTTTACTTTACTTGACTTTTAGCCTAATAACTTGAGTTATATGGTAAATGGTAACTTTAGTGCATAACTATTTCACAATTATATAAGCAAGGGGTGAGGAAGTACTCATCATCCTCTCATTTGCAACTATCTCTCTCTCATTGAGTTCTTTAGTGAGAAATGTCTTGAGTCTTGGAGTGTTAGCCTTGGAGGAGTATGATGGAGTTGGGGTTCTTTGTCTTCTTAGTCCATGGTGCGTTACTATAATAGCAATCAGAGGTTCATCTTGAGTGAGAGACAGGCCGGCTCATAGCCCGCACAAGGAATTATGTGGAAGTGAAAGAAGCCTACAACACCTTGAGCTTCAAGAAGCAATGACACAAGGAGATTACCATGGAGCCCATACTTTGGAAACAATGTGCAACTCAACCTTTAAAGCCAAAAGCAAAAGTACAAAGAAGACAAGGAGGATCCTCATGTAGGAAGAAGAACAAAGAAGAATAAGTCTATGAAGAAGGAGGCATTGGGGCACGCCAGATCCTACCCCAATGGCCATCAAAAACTCATTCACAAGAATATTAATTTCATTGGACAAGGAGGCAACCAAAGATCAAGAAGTGGAGAAGTACAATCCTTCCCCCAACACAAACACCTCCTCAAATAGACAACTTCTAAGAGGAGGAACAAACATGTGATCATGGATCCTATGATCAAGAAGCTAGACCTTCTAGCTTAAAGGAAAGGGTGGCAGAGGGTTCATGAATGACAAGACTCCCTTTATCCCCACCCATAGGAGAAGTGGAGTTGAGGGAGGAAGAATTTATGCAAATGAGGTTCTCAAGGCGGAATATGCAGGTTTCTAGTGGAACAAGGAAGGTCTCCAGGCCAAAGGTGGACTTTGGGAAGAAGACAATAGGCAAGAAAAAGGGTCATCCAAAATAGAGGTACCAGCCCCAACAAAACTGGTATCCAAACAATTGGAGCCGACTATCTTTGTGGAGATCAACAGAGTGGACCTTTGGCTTCATTCAAAATAGGAAGAGGGGAGATTTCAAGCAAGAAAGATACTCGACCAATTGTGGTAGTGCCCCTTTTACAACTAGTGGTGTACAAGGTTAGTCTAGCCTTGGATATAGTGGAGCAACTCTTTCCACCTACTTGGAGTCTCACAAGGGAATCACAGATTATGTAACCCTCATCAAGCATCTTCATCAATCAGCAGAAGGACTAAACAAAGAGAAGATGAAAGCAAGGGGGAATTGAAAGAAGCTTGTGCTCAATATTTGGAGATGGGGAAATGAAGCAATGACTTGTTGCACGAGGCAGCCAAGTTCAAGAAAGAAAGTGAGGCCCTAGAGAAGATGATTGCGGAAGAAATGACAATGAGGTAGAAGATGTCTGACTTGAAGGAAGAAGAAACACATCAATGAGTAAAGCTTGAAGAACAAGTAAAGCCTAAGTGGAGGAAATTGATGTGCTTAAAGGAGAAGTAGAGAAGGGTGGGGGTGTCCCTTATATGTCATTGGGCGGGACCTGACCCGTAGTCTAACCATGGGACACTATGGGATAGAGGAATTGCGGGACAGCCCTTATGCAGCCAGCTCTTCTCTAGGCTTGGGGAGGAATTATAAGCAGGATTCCCATAGTGCATGTAGATATCTTGCAGCAGGCCTACCTTAGGACACTTAACCTTGGAGATGGCTCACAAATCTATCACCCTTGAATATTAATATCAACAATAGATAAGTTTGGGGTTTAGCTTTTTCTGTTAATTATGGATGAGCTTCAATACTTTGGGGAGTGGAGCCCACCAAGTTCTTGCTCAAAAACCTAGCAAGTAGGAGAACCAATAGAATGATCACCGGTTCATCAAAGGCAGGATTGTATCCAGTGTGGGCAAATCAAGAGTACTTCTGTTGGTCTGCCTCCTTGGTTTTCATCCTCTACCTACCAATCCTTATGATGTTTGGTAGATTATAGGACATCCTATAGGGGAATTATAGGTTAGCAAGGATCAACAAGAACATGGTTATACAAGGGTGTATTCATACATTGAGAACCACATAAAGCAAGGCATTTAAGCTTTACAACCAATCTTTGTAGGCTGTCACTTTACAATGGAGGACCATTCTTGTCTTTGCCTGGTGAGGAGTGCTATTATTTCTCTCTATTCCTCCTATGCTGGCCCAAAATCCTGCTTCTTATTCCATTCTACTGGCTATTGATTGATTATGGACCAATGCTAACACCTTCATCAATCAACCAACCTGCATATACTAGACTGAGGTCTTTTTATACTTGGAGGTCAAACCCCAACAGAATTCTTTTTTCTACACTTCCAATCCTTCATCCACAGCAGCCGTCTCCTTCCAAATGCCAATTGGCTTCTAATCCTTGATTCTAATCTCAGCGAGTCTTCCTAAGTGCATCAGCATGCCACCTCTGCCGTAATAGTGTACCTTCTGCTGTCCTACTATTTTACATGCCCACAAAGTTCTAGCCCACTCTCTTATTTGTTCCATAGGGAGAATCCCGCAATTGGAATCCCAAAATAATTGCTCGGACCTAAAATCCCGCAATACATATCTTGTAGCACCAAATTTCCTATAGCTTGAAATACCCATTCTCCCATTTTTCTGGATGACATAGCTCTCTCCTAAGTCCTTGCCCTTTGGGCAAACCTCTCTTTGAAGCCTATTGCTTCTTCTTGCCTTTCTTAGCAAAAGGGAAGAACATGGCTCTTATCCAATAATAGATACCCATAAAACCTCTATCTTGGTGGTCCTTAAAGATATAATTCCATACTTGGATAAATTCATCCATGTGGGCTAACTCCAAGGTCCTACCTAGATGACAGCCCGCCATGTTTTCCTGCTCTAAGGGGTACATGGAAGTGTTGTTGTCAATCTCATCTCAAAAAGGGTTGACTCCGTCATTTTCTTTGATATCACCAAACCAAGGTTGTGATATAGTTGGGCTAGGGCCTTGAAATATATGGCTTCCCAAAAGACAACTGGATCTTGAGTCATGTACTATTGTTCCCAACGTGCTTCTAGCATATCCATCATTTCCCTACTTTGATGGGGCGGGTTCATACTTCTGGCCAGCAATGTGGCTTCGTCTTGTAGGAGGAGTATCAGAGACTGTAACTTTGTGAAATGTCTAAGTCCTAACATCTTCTTCAGCTGCTCCCTAAGGCCTTTTGGAAGAGCGTCCATTGGTATGGGAAGCCTAGTGGATTCCATGTCTTTGACATGGGTTGTTAGAGGCATAGGTCCCCTAGAGATAAGAGATAGCCAACATAGTAAGTTGTTAGTTGGCACCATCAATCTTGCATGATTTTCAAAGTGGATAGTTTCATAAGGAATCATATTCGGTCTGAGTTCATATTGGAATACTCATGGGCAGTTGTGGGAATTATCGGGTTTCTTACTTGGACCATCCCCTTTCTTGTCAATTCATTTGATCATGTAGTTTCTCAGTGCTCTGTAAGACAGCAAATACTTGAAGTGCTATGTTTGGGAATGCCTTACTTGCTTCTCCAAGACTGCCAAAAGAACCTCCAGGCAAGAGATAAACAGTTAGATTGTAGAAATAGTTAGATCAGGGAAAACCATGAGTAGTAGCATAGCGGTTATGCAATATACTTCCTTTAAACCCTAGTATAATAGAGCAAGGATCTGGTAAAAGCCATATCCCACTTGTTAGCTTGAGCCCAACAGCATGCTTCCTTGAAGGCCTAGGTGAGATTTGCAACCTTGTTGTATATGAATTTTTTTTGAATATCCTCAGGTAGAACATCCTTAAACCAGTAAAGAGTAAAGGGTTGTTGTAGGGTCTAGAGTTTGGGCTATCATGGATGCTATATATTGGAATCTTTGAATAAATGTTTATATGGTTTCATTGTGTCCTTTACATAACCTATTTATTTTGTCCCTTAGTTTTTCTTGTTGTTTGGGCAAGATGTATTCACATTACCCTTCTGCTCATATCAAAGCATAGCTTGTCCTTGTGGTATGCACAAGGCTCCTGGACAAGTGTTGCATGATTCCAATAAAGCACTGGCCAATCTGTCAAGCCATCAATGCTTTGTCCTTCTTGTCCTTGATATCAAGTTCTCACAACAAAAATATCAAGTATGCAACACAATGGGAATGGAAACTATCGTACAACCATTTTCCACTAATAGAATTTACTCCTATTCTAAACCCCTATTAATATGCACCTATACAATAAAAGTACAAGTCATATTGTCACAAAGTGTGCAACACATTGGAGATCAAAGGCCTTTGATGAATTTTACATGTTATTGAAGTAGTTTGTATGATGTTTCATATATGAAACCTCCCAAATCAAATAGGATTTCAATAAGATATGCTCTTATAACAAATTTTGATTTAGAAATTAATGCATCATCTTAAAATCAATCAAAAGTCGCAAGATAAGAGACTTCCAAAATGCACTCTTCTATACTTTGGAGGTATGAGTTCTCCAAGAGTACACTTAGTACTCTAGGAGAGTACTATGTGTACTCTTGAATTTTAAAGGCTACCCAAAGGAAGGAGAAGTCCATCCCTCCAAGGCATATCAAGATTTTTTTAGTAAAGCTTGGTTGAATCAGTCTTGATAGTACATATTCCTAAAAAACTATCCTCTCAATTTTGGGTGATACTTCATTTGGCAATTGACACAACTCTTAAATCCCTTGTAATAGTAAATCATTTAATTAAGATGGATTTTATACATTGTGTACAATACATAGATTGTATACATACAAGTATGGAGAAAATACTCATTGGATCATGGAAAGGGATTTGTAGCAAATGGGACAAGAATTAATATCCAAGAATTGAATAATGGGAAGTCCTTCCTTTTGGTCTAGGATCCAATTTGAATAAATTCTGTCAAGAGGTTAGAGTTTTATTCCACCTTGAGAAGCGTTTGGGAAAATACATGGTGTATATTCACCTTTATATAGTGTTTGGAGAAAAAAAATTAAGTAAAGGTTTATACTTTGACTCTTGATGGTAAAGATGGTCAAAATTGATCAATACACAAAAACTATCAAATCCATATAACATATTTTTTGAGTACAAAGAAGTTAAAAAGTCCATATAAAAAAGGTAAAGCTATGCAAGTAGATCAAAGAAGACAATTTGACAAATTCCAAATTGGAAAATAATTTGAAAAAGAAAAACAAACAATGTACAAAATAAAGTTCAATTTCACAACCATATGCACAAGATAAAGAGAAATACTGACTCTAAAACATCAAAAAGGAAAATAACACTCGGATGAAATACAAAAGTCATACGCAAAAAAAAACTCTTCAAGCGACAAAGTAACCAAAAAATAACCAAAATTATTACAATCCTATCCAACCTTGATGGAATATCTATTGATAATTGATAGTAAAATGTGAAGAGGGAAGTTAGGACAATTCAAAGTCTATATATGACTAGAAATGACCCAATAGTCCAAGGAAGGACCCCAAGCCCAGACCAACCAACAATAATAATGAATGCAATAGCAAAATTAGAAACCACAAAATAAAAATTAACCTTTCTTGGTACAATTATAATTGCCATACTTTTCAGTATCAATGACGTTCAACTTCCTGATATGTTTTGCATATTCTCTCCCTCTTCACCAAGTTACTTGTCTTGTTTCTCCAAAGCATCCAAGACCTCTTGGAGAGTTTTTTCCAAATAGTTTCCGTAAATTACTACTAAACTACTAAATTACTACGTGACATCCTCATTTCAACTTTTGTTAACAAGCTTGGTATTGTTATACTCTAACACTTGCACTATTGTTGAAGATTTGAGCTCCTTCTACATACAAATGTTTATTTGAACTTTGGCTTTCTACTTTGCACTCTCCATAGATGCCAAATGGACTCCTTTATAATCTAAACTATACGTTCATTGTCTTCATTGCTTCTCTAATAGCAGTTACCTCGTCTGCCTTTGTTACCAACAAGTGCTTGAGGACATAGTTGCACAAGATCAATTGGCACCCAACTCTAAAACATCAAATAGGAAACTTGCAGTTTGTGGAATGTAAAACCTGTAACCACAACAAACTTTTTAAGAAATAAACATGACTTAACAAAATCATAACAGTATTGTGTTAGATGCTCCCAACCCTGTAGGAGTATCAACCAATTATTGATGGTAGATTCTGGAGAGGAAATTTGGAAACAGTCAAAGTTAATAGTGCAAGGAAGGACCCAAACCTAAACCAACCAACACAAACAACAATAGGCCAATCGATTTAAGTAGCAAAAGAGGGAAACTAACCTTGGTATGACTGCAATCATCATGTCAACAAGCATCAATGATGTTCAAATTCTTAGATTGTTTTGCTCGTTCTTACTTTTACTTCACCAAGTTCTCCTCTTGCTTCTCCAAAGCATCCACTTTTTTCACTCTCTTGGCGTTCTGCTCAAAGCCTTTGTCCTGTTACTTCAGCACCAGGAATGTTGTTGTTTGCCTCGTTGAAGAGAATATATAAATTCTAAGATGTTCTCTACATACTTGGACTGAAAAGGTTCTGTTTTCAATCAAATAGCTTGACCTTGTTGGGGTTCCGCACTCCACAGTAATAGTCAATATGCTTTAATCCCCGGAGGATTCAAATTCTATCTATCCTATAACTAAGGATTTGTATAGACTTGGAGAAGCAGTTTTTCTTTCTCACATTTCCATTGCTCTTGCAGTCCATAGTTCAGAACTTTCAGATTATGGCATAGTAGACTACGTCGCATAAGCGTACTTAGAATCCAGCAGCTTATCCCCGGAATATGTTTCTAGGATAATAAACTATTCCCTTTCTCATTCTAGAAACCTCACATCATGCTTATGTGGGAAACAAACCCCATCAAACTTTCCCACTATACGAGTCCGTAGAGTTATAGTATTACTAGGCCTTAATGATTGTAACATCGGTGGTTCTGTTGATCCCCCCACTGATTCAGGTTATAAATATTTTATCATTTCATAAATAATTTGTCACGTTGTTGTTATACACACATACTTTAGAAAGTATGTGAGACCTATACCCAGTCCACATAGTTTCTTACTAGACGTACCATTCTTCATAAAAGATGAAGATGGTGGTGGAGAATACAAAAGTAGCATCTTCAATGAACTGTGTTTATCACAAGGCATCAATCGTCAATTCACTTTCCAATACAACACTTACTAGAACAATGCGCCGGCATCTCCTAGAGTAAGAACCGGACGTTCATAACTATTGTTCTCGGTGTGTTCTAAGAATTTGGACTACATATGTTGGTGGAGTTAGTTTGGAATGCAAGTTATTTCCAGAATTGGAGTACAAGCAAATCTGTATATGCTGAAAAGATAGCATTTGAACTGCGGTTTCATTATAAGCCTAATTTAAGCCATTTGCTTTTCTTTTGGTAGCGTAGCCTGGCATAGCCTTTGCTTTGATGTGATCGGCAGTAAGCTAGATTTTCCTCTTTTATGTGCATTTTCATTAATAAAGAAAGTAAGATTAAAGGAAAACCTTACAGCTTCCTCTACCCCATCTACTGCTAACCTTCTAATTTTGCAGATGACGTGTACAAACAGGTTCATAAATAGAAAGATTGGATTGCTCAAGCATATGGGAAATGTAAATAGTTTGATCTTTAGTCAGCCTTCCTACCTGTTTTGCTCAATCGCATACCAAGGGCATGATATACTCCTCTTAAATCTATCATTTCAAATTTAGCTCAGCAAGTCTTTCACATCGTCAAGCAAGGCAATTCTAGGGCAAGTTAGGATAATAGAGTTCAAGTATTAAGATCTCAGAATTATTACACAGCTATAAACGGTTTTGGACGCACTCCACCACATTGGTTGTGTTGATCACAATTTATACGAAAGGCAGCAAGTAAGAAGTAAAAATGTGTTCCTTCGTCAACCACATCATCCGGATATGAGGACATGAGAGCAAGAGCCGTTCAAGGAACGAAGAATCGAGAACTCATTAAATGCACATGAAGTGCAGATGACATGTAAACAAAATATGTGCAAATCAAGATGAGTAATAAATCTGTAAAAGAGATGAAGTGAATCTAACAAATCGAATGTGAAGCGGACCACAGACCTCATATAAATATTTCATGGTCAATACCAGTAGAGAACTGTTATGCATCATTTAATCGATAAGCGCTAAGCAAAGCATGTAGCGAAACAGTACAGAAGTAATCGAAGACAAACAAGCAAAACTTGAAAAAAAAAGTAATCTGAAACCGGAAGTCTGGTAGAAATCATGTATAGAAACCACGAAACAGATCAACAAATGTGAAGTGGAGAGGAGTGGGAGAACAGTGGATGGTATCTTGGCTGAGATGGAGCGAAGCGTTAGACTGAATATTGAGAAATGAGGACAGGAGCCGGTCGAGGACTGGATATTGTATATCGTCACATGCGCTCCGGAAGCATGAGTCCTCAAACACTAAACAGCTAAAGGAAGCAGAAGGCAGTCACCGTAAGCCTCCACCAAAGCACGTGCGACTTCATCAGTGCCTCGCGTGGTGCCGAAGTAGCTGAGCAAGTGATAGTAAGCCTCGTACCGAGTTTCTGTTTGAAAACTCACGAGTACCAACGCAAACTCGGTTGCTTGTAAAAGTGCCCGCTCAAAGTAATAATAATGCTGAATAGGGAAAATGCTAGAACTTATGGAGCTTAAGTTCCACCTAAAGAGCAGGAGAAGGAATTAAGCAGAATAGATCGAACTGTAGAATAATCAGCAAAGGAAGAAGGCAAAATCGTAAATAGGAGAACCGAAAGGACTCGAGACATAGCTTGTTAATACCTGAAAGGAAACATCGATTAGAACAGAAAACAAGCAAAACATAGCAAAGTTACCTGACGATACATTCTGAACTATAAAATAATAATACTACTAAGAAGAAAGATCATCGATGAACAAGATGCGACGAGAAATATGAGAGAAGGAGAGGCAATTCATGTACCGGACGATGTGAGGGAGAAAAGCTATAGGACAGGTGTGAGAGGGATATCAGGACAGGTGTGTCCCATGCAAGAATGGGACAAGAACGGTTCAGTTCCAAGCCTTACCAAGAACTGAGAAGAGAAGATGTGGAAGTGTGACTGGGATGTGGGGCGAACTGGCTGTTGGTATAACTACTACTGGGCTCTGACAAAAGCCGCTCAGAAGAACGGGGGATCCAGAACTCATTAAATGCAAATGAAATGTAGATGAAATGGCAATAAAATGAAAGCAGAACTGACTAAGAAACATGCGAAAAGTAGATGAAATCTAGATCATAAAAAGTATGTATTGTCAAGTAACGGTGCACCAATGTGTACTTAGGAAACGAAGAATCATCTCATATCAAGAAATCTCGAAATAAGCAAATGTGAAACAATTCAAAACCAAACTGAATGAATGAAAAAGTAGAGTGGAAATCCTTCTTAGAACGATTTCCACTCTGCTTTGCTTCCCCCGTTTGGGGAAGTAAATTAGAGTATGGCGTTAGGGGACTAGATATAGAGAAATGAGGACAGAAGTGGTTCGAGGAATGGGGGATCCAGACTTCATTACATGCAAATGAGATGCAATATATGTAAACTAAGCAACATGTCAATCCTCTGATCTAAAGATAGCAGAAATAAACCTAACATGGAAACAAACGGAGAGTAAAACCTATGCACCAAAGACCTGCAATTACACAGAGGAAACATAACCAAAGTGCAAGAAGAGAAATGAAATCAACATGAAGGGCCAGAAGCGAAAGATAAATATAGACCCAAATAGAAAAGCCATGTAGCAGGAAGTAAAATGTGAGATCGCACAGAGGCCGAAGGAAGGAAAATCGAGGAAGATCCGTGAGACTGCCTGAACGTATGAAAACTGGAAAAATAAATGAGTTCGTTCGGAGAACGAGGGAAGAAGTGCAAAGCGTTATAGGACTGGATATCGATAATATCACACCATGTGCTATGAACACATGAGTCCTAAAACCAAAAACACAGAGGGAAGCAGGGCGGCGGTGATAGTATGCCTCCACAGAAGCACAAATGACTTCATCAGTGCCAATGGAGTCGGGTAAGAACACTGGAGATCGAAAGTCAGGTATGAACCATGAAGCAGTCAAAGAGCGAGTGAAAAATAATAGGGAGGGAAATAGCTAAGGAAGGGAGGAGTGGAGCAATGCGGGGGCCGAGTAGATGGTGTTTTCACAGAGACATATTGAAGTGCAACAGTGTAACGAGAAAGCGAGGCGAAAGAGAACTGGACAGAGTATATCACAACAAGCGCTATGGATGCTGGAGTCCTGGAACGCAAAACAACTAAGGGAAGCAGAAGGTGGACATAGTAAACCTCCAGAAAGAGGACTAGATAGAGTATATCCCAACAAGCTCTATGGATACTGGAGTCCTGGAATGCTAAACAACTAAGGGAAGCAGAAGGGGGCCATAGTAAACCTCCACGAAAGTACATAAGACTTCATTAGTGCCAAAGTAACTGAGCAAGTGTCAGTACCCCTCGTACCAAGTTTCTGCTCGAAAACTCATGGAGTGCCTGCCATCAGAATATATGAATAGATATGAATGAACATGTAAGTCATGCACTTACCTATCCTAAACCTCTATTGTCGTGTGGCGTTAATGTCTTATCAAGGAGTAGGATAAACTGCTTCTTTATAAAACGGAAAGGCGGCTGAGCCGTATCATTGCACTCCCAATGTGCCAGCAGGTTGGATACGAGGACATGAGAGCAGAAACCAGATATGTAGCTTTGTCCAAAGCCTACACAAAAGCCATTCGGTTTAGAGACTACTTGAAGATATTGGACAGCAACATAAGTTAACGAAGATTTTTATGACAACGAAAGTTCTATTATTACTGGTTTTTCAAACAAGTAACAACTATCATGACCGCGCTAAGCACATTGATATTAAGTATCATTAAAATTAAAGATTAGCGCTTAGTGGGGAGAGATATCTTCACCACCTTCCTACAGAAAATATTACTGCTGATGTCTTCACCAAGGGGTTACCTTAAGGACTTAAGGACCTAAGTTAGCAACTGCGTGAGAGTATAGAATCTGGTTTTAATACAACTAATGTTCTTCCGGGTAGTAGCTCAGCTAGATATTTAGTTGATTCATGTACTGGTCAGAAACAGTGACGTATGAAAATGTTAATCAATCTGTATACTGATCCAAGTCAACCCCACAGATAAATAGGCGAGATTAGCCCTCATATATTAGATTGAAAATTGACCTCTAGACAGGATTAGTGGTTGTTCATATCTGAATAAACACATTGAATAGATTCTCAGATCACAAAACCATTGAATAGATTCTCAGAACTCAAATAGTGACACGAAAATATATCATGTCACTATCTTCAACTCCGATAGTGATACCTATTAAGGTGTTGGATCTTTGTGTTGAAATCTTAAACCATAAATCTAGGACTATTCTAAGGAGAGAACTTACATTCAATCAAGTGCTGTTCTTCGCTTCAATAAATTTTCCACGTCCCCTTTGAAGAGTCGCATGCTAAATCGATATTGGGGTTCCAGATTACGATCTTGGACAAACTCCCCCACATTGGCTGTGTTGATCATAATCCATTCGGATTATAGATCATCTTTGGTCTCGGAGCTATCCGAATCCTATCCACATCAACATTCTCGCTACCCATCTAAGCACTAAGAATAAACGAGTGAAGGAAGGGTCAAGACTCTTTCTATAATAGCAAATAACTCGAAAAGAAATTCAAGAGGAAGATTCAACACTCATACCTCCTGCTATTACTACACAATCTGGCTTTATCAGATGTGTGCATTTCTCGCAGGCTCCCAAGCCATACAAGGTGGAATGTAGCTCACAAATGGTTGAAGTGACGGAGTGATGTATGCAGGGAGTAGCGGGCCCGGTAGGAGTAGCTGTAGGGCAGAAAGATAGAAGAAACTTAAAGAAAATTGTTTTAGAAAAAGTATAATTGGAAGCATGTTCAAGTAGAGGATACGAGACACACCGTGGCAATACCTGAAAAGTATCGATCGACTTAAGAGGATAAGAGCAGAAGAAGAAGAAATAGGAGAATAAGACAAATAGGACAAATATGAGCAGAAGCTGTTATTCGAATGGGGGATCCAGAATCCAATTAGTAAAAAACGAGAACACGGTATGAAAGTAATGAGAATGCTAAATCAAGATTGTAAAGTCTGGCTAACTGTGATGCAAATAGCAAACAGCGTATAGACAAGCGTTTTCAAGACACCAATTGAAGAAGACAAGAGCTGCAAACGCAGATACATGAGTAACTGATGCTGTATCCCTGATACACCCAAGCTTCAAGCAGAAATGCAAAACATTCATTATCATGCACCATGAAGATAATTGGCGACCAGAAATATGGTGTCCTAACCCACCAGTTTTGCATTCTCCTGGCAGCGACTCTTTGACTCTTCACGCTCATTTGAAATGCTAGACATTAGTAATATTCAGTTTCCAAAGGCCAGACAAAGAGGTGACGGAAAGACAGGTTTGATCTCTGTTTATACAACTTCCAGAACAGCAATTTACAAGCTAAATACAAGCATAGTATATGCTTCAATCTATTGAAAAGTCAGTTTTTCTCCTTTTCTAGGAGTTTGAGCACCTCCCACGAGATCTTGGTGATTCTGTGTCTGTAGGGTGGGTTAAATCTATATCAAATGTATCTCAGCGCTTGACTACAGACATCTCCTTCATCTAGGTAGTTCATAGAAGGTCATAGTTGCACCATAGCTTGCAAGGGGTTCAAATGTAACTGCCAAACCGATCTAAAAACGAAGGCCTGTCAACAAGGCTTTAGTCCAGATGATATCAGAAACCTTGGCAGATCTTCTCCTAGAGCTACGCATTATTTTGCAGTAAGACTAAGCCACTACAAAATTTTTATCAAGACTTCCAGTTACACAGAAGCTGCAAAGATGTCTCAAAGCTCTCACGTCACTTTGCAGCGTTTCCACAACTTAAAATGGAGCTTGCTCTAGTCCCAGTTTGATGCCTACGAGCAACTAGAGTACATGAATTACGAAAACTACCGCCATATTACTGGCACATCTCAAAAGGAAAATAAACACCGTCACTACGTGCAACCCCTGCAAATAGCACATGCAGTGAATCCCATCCTACATGAGTTTCCTCCTTTAGAGTCACAATCACCAATAAGTCTATGCATCAGTTTGAGATTCTTGTGACACCTAAGTATAGGAGAAAGAACTGGTATAAAATTGTAGCACTATATACAAAAATCTACTTCTAAACCATCTCTTCCATAAGGGGACGTTCAGGTGCCTCTAGCAAAGGTAACAGTTTACCGAAGTGCTGAATGAAGACAGATTAAATTTGAATTCTGTTACTTCAACAACAAAAGCCACGAGCCATTTGAACTACAGAAATCAAGGCCAACAACAAGGACATCATCAAACAATGAACAAGGCCATAAATTATACGTTGGAGGGGAGGTACAATGTGGAGACAGGGAAATTGGTAAAATGATGTGGTATTTTAGAGTCCTCTAAATTTCCTCGCACGAGGATTGCCTCTTGACACAATTTGAAGTTTTATAAAATTGAAAACACCGAACTTTGGGCTCAATTATGGAATATTCAACCGGTGTGATTTTCTCCAGAACTTGGTTTCTAAGACATGCAGTAGCGGGTCGGTCTGTCCAGCTAATCCAAGGTCAACCTTCAGGCTGATCAAGTTCAGACTTGTTGAGTGATGTCTGATGGCACAAACATTTATGAGACAAACATCACAAAATATCCATGTAGAAGCCTAAATAGCCCTTGATGACGTGTTTATGTTGCCAAGAATCACTACACTTACTACTTATAAATAGAGAGGTACCACAGTGTGCATCTGAATCAGAATTGGAGTTGCATGGACAGCTAGATGATGAGGATGACAGATGATGAGGATCGATGACGTAGGCATGCATGAGAAGGGGGCTAATGAGTGAACGCAATGAAAGAAAAGCATCGATGCAAGAAAGCTGTGAAATATGCAGAAAGAGAGAATGCGTAAATGCAATGACGGAACTGCCTGGATGCATGGAAGGCTAACAATGGAAGTCAAGCGTGTTATTCAAATGGAGCAAGTTACTAGTCTACATGAAGTATGTTGCAGCGGTGATCAATTGCCAAAGTGCTGAACCGAAATTGTAAAGTCTATCTAACCATGATGCAAGGTAGCAAACCATGTGGAGACAAGTGTTTTCAGGACACCAAGAGACGTAGACAAGAGCTCCAAGGGCAGATACATAAGTAACGCAAGGGATCAGAGTATTAGAAACAGAGAGGTAATAACCAGAAAAGCAGGGATGACATCAAAAAGATAACATCAGAAGAGAGCAACACAGTCGTGTGATGAGGCCAGTGGCAGAAACCGTGAAGCCAAGCACTCAAGAGAGGACAAGGGCTTTGCACACAATTGTCTTGAATGTAGCATACACATTATTTTTTACAGAAATTGGAATCTGGGTAATTTGACATGCACCTTGACAATACCAGCAACGACCTGCGTAGCTACGAGCACTTGATAATCTGCAAAACTGACAGCGATCGATTGACCCTAAACTCCTACAATCTTCAAAGTGCTCCCCAAATCAGTGCTAGCATTTGAAACCTAAAGCAACCTAAACCGAGTGGCTGCGGGCAATTTTTAATCTGATTATCAGAAAGCAGTTGACTGACGGTAAACCCCTGCAATCTTCCCTATGCTTCCCAAATCACTGCCAACATTCGAAACCTTCCACAGGAACTCAAGCAGCTACGAGCAAAAACATCCAAAATCTACAAGCATTCACCCAAAACCTCTACAATATCTGCAGATGCACCTTGGCAATCCCAGCAACGACCTGGGTAGCTACGAGCACTTGACAATCTGCACAACTGCCAGAGACCGACCCGAGTAGCTGCGGGCAATTTTTAATCTGATAATCTGCGACCAGTTGACTGCAGTCTTCCCAATGCTTCCCAAATAACTGCCAGCATTCGAAACCTTCCACAAGAACCAAAGCAGCGACGAGCAAAAAATTCCACAAATCTACAAGCAATTGATTTACCCAAACCCACTACATATTTCCAGATGCAACTTGGCAATACGAGCAACAACCTGAGTAGCTACAACCACTTGATAGTGTGCAAAACTGCCACCAGTCGATTGATCCTAAACCCTTACCATCTTGGAACTGCTCTCCCAATCACTGCTAGTATCTGAAATGTAAAGTAATAACCCGAGTGGGGCTGTCGTCAATTTTCTATCTGATTATCTGACTGACCCTGAACCCCTGCAATCTTCCCTATGCTTCCCAAGTCACTGGCAGCATTCGGAACAGCCCACAAGAACCCTTGCAGCTAGGGAAAGAAAAATATTTCGAAGATCCACTGCCACCACTTGATTCACCCTAGACCCCTACAAGTGTAAGAGGGGGTTTCAGGAATAGTTGTGCGAAGCTCGGTAAATTTTATTATGAGTATTTACAAAGTGTACAAAAGTATGGAACGGGGTTTGTAAGAGTATTTGCAAAGTGAACAAAAATATGGAACGGGGTTTGTGTGAGAGGAAAAAAGGGACCCGCTATGAACTTCCGTCTAAGTTCTTTATTATTAGTAAACTCCATAATAGCTGTTATAATAGTTGTTATGAATTTCCATCTAAATTCTTTATTATTAGTAAACTCTATATTAGTTGGTTTGTAATAAATAAAGGATATGAAGTTTTCCAATTGTACACAATAATATATTAATTACAATTTTGGGTTAATCAAGTGCCTGATTTAATTTGAATCTAGGTGTTAGCCACCAATGTGGGAAATGGTTCTTCTCTAGATAGTGCAAGAGATCAAGAGATTGACTGCGGGTGCGAAGGACGGAGCCACCAATGTGGGAAATGGTTCTTCTCTAGATAGTGCAAGAGATCAAGAAATGACTGCGGGTGCGAAGGACGGAGAGGGAATTCAATTGCAATGTTATCCGATTTTCTTAATTTCCTTGCTTAAAAAGGTCTCTCTACCTAGTGTGAATTCATAACTATCAATTTCTTGGCTAGTATGGATTCTCTTGGTCTAGAGAGTGTGTGGATTTACTGGCTTGAGTGGTCTCTTTACATTTCAAAGAGGATGTATTCATATTGATTTTATTTTTTTTAAGAATCTCCTTTGAGTGGGATTCGAGTAGGTTTGATTCTATCTAGATTTGTTATCACATTCTTAGTTGGAATTCTTCATTTCCTTTGCTCTCTTCTTAGCTTTTCTTGGATGTTTATTTTTTCTTGGATCCAATATCGAGAAGAGTTTAGAACTACAAGAAGAGTGATTTGACTATCTCTAAGTCATACAAGACTTGAGAATAATAGAGTAGAGCATGTTGAGAAGTAGCACTCATGGAGTACTAAAAACATTAGAAAATGTATACAATAGATTATCCAATTAAATTTGGAGATAATGTTTGATGAACTAGGAGCCATAAACATTAGGAAATGTATACAATGGATTATCCAATTAAATTTGGAAACAATTTTGATGCATTAGAAGATGAGGAAGGAGATTCAGATATGCTAGAACTATTGCTTAGTGGGTGGGAGTATGCATATTTGCATATGTACTTAGAACCCGAAGTTACATACCCTTGTAGTCATGAATTTGTGATTGAATATTTTAGAGGCCTAAATGTGAAGGCATTCCACCACCAAACTAGGATGGATGTTGATTCTTTTTCAACATTAATAGATCTGATCAAGGATCATAGGGTATTTCAAAAGAAATACCGGCAAGAACAAACATTGGTATGGATCAAGTAGCTCTCACTCTCTAAATATTTGGGCATCATAGTAATGGAGCTTGTGTTGCAAGGGGGTTAAACATTTGGGACATTAGTGCGGGTTCAATAATTGCCTTTATGATTAAGTCACGATAGCAATATTACATTTGATGAGGAGTCAAGTGGCATGGTGTAATACCAAGGGTTAGCCATATGATCTAGATGTGAAATTTGGTTTGGTAACATCTAGAATGATGTTATACATGATGGTCAAAATAGATCAGATAGAAGTATCACCAAAAGAGTACTTCTACTAATAGGGCAGAAACCAAAATAGACTTGAGAACCTTAGAACAAATAGCTAGACATGTGATTTAAAGGTGAGAATTGGTTTGGTAACATCTGGAAGGATGTTACACATGATGGACTAAACAGATCAGAAAGAGGTATCACCAAAAGAGGACTTCTACTAATAGAGTAGGAACCAAAATATGCCTGAAATCTTTGAAGGCAATTTCGGAGGACTAAACGGATGAATTAGGCCTCAAAAATGTACTTATTGCCCCCACAACGGAGGAAAGGATGGCCTTCCCTTCCCCCCTGCTTTGTCTCGTCGAGAGCTTTCCAACGGTACCTTACTCATGTGATTCTGAGATTCCTATAGGAAGATTCACTAAAAGATTCCCTCCGGTCAAAGCTCGTTTGACCAACCAGATAGGACCTAGACCAGACAAGTCACCCATCCAAGTAAGTAATCCAAGGGTGGAGCTTGCTGACATGTCACCTATTTGTGTCCCTAATCCTATGGTGGAGCTTCCTTGGAGGAGATCCTCTTTGTCTATATAATAAAGAGAAGGTGCTCCCTTGGGGCATCGAATGTTTGAGTGTGCAATTTGTGTTTTCTCTCTTCTCTTGTCCTCGGAGTATTACAATGGTATCAAAGCGAGTGATCTAGTCCAAGAGAGCGGATCACCCCTCTTGGAATAACACGAACTACTGAAACTAAGTAATTTGAGGTGGAGAACATAGAGTAATCGCTAGACTTAGGAAGGACTTTAGAGAGCGGATGGGATGGATGCGCCGGGGGGACAATTTCCCGCACCTAGCTTTCTATTCTCAAACCCATTCCACATCAAGTTTATGTACATCCAGCGTGAGCAGATGAGAGTATTGCTAGTTTATCACTTTGGCGCAGAATTCATGGACAGAGTGATGAACTCACCAAACCCGGTGATTCTACCTATGGTGATATATGATAGAGAGTGGGATTTGACGATCTACATTCTATTATGATAAAATGGATATGAATGTCCCAAATCCTCTCCCTTTCAACACTCAAGTAGAAATCCGTTATGTAGTGAGGCCAAAAGTGATGTTTAGAGATTTTGTGGTTAGGAATTTTGGTGAGGAGTATTATCAACGAGTGATAGCTTCTGAGGTCCCAATGGTAGTTCCGATAGTTCGTGCGCCTTCCAGAGTGATTATATTGACTCTGTATTGAAGCAAACGTTAGCAATTGGGTGTTGCATGAACCATAGATCCGTAGTTGCAAGAGTTGGTGTAAGGAATGCAAGGGATGTTGAATGAATTTCGAGAGATTAAGATGATCATGGAGATATTACAAAGTCAAGTGCAGATCCTCAAGAACGATCAAGCCATGCAAGAAGAAGAGCCGTCTCAAAACCCATTACCTATGACTGAAGTACTTGGAGAGGCACATGTGCCTACGAACCCTATCAATGATGAAGCCACATTGCTACTCCGGATGAAGAAGACCTGCAACATCGAGCCTTACAAGGGGCAGCGTATGATGGGAGTAGTGGAGAATTGGATCTCGAGAATAAATCGATATTTTTGATTGTTCTCAACAGAGATCACAGAGCATGCTGCAGGCGTGTTTGCATGTGGGTACTTGACTGATAAAGCCCTCACATGGTATGATGCTTGGGAACAATCCATGCTGGCAGAGAGAAGGGAGGTCACATGGACAGCAATGCAAGAAGGACTGCTCAAGAATTTCCAATCGGTGGATTCTGTGCAGATGGCTCGAACCCGACTATGGGGATTGAGACAGAAGAATAGCGTACAAGAGTATGTGGAGGCATTTCTGGATCTACAAGTTGCAATTACCAACATGAGTCCAGCAGAGGCTCTTGACAATTTCAAACGAGGGTTGAAAGAGCGGATTCGCCAAGAAGTCATGGTGCAAAACCCTCGCACGGTATTTGAAGCTATTGCTTGTGCGCAGAGAATAGCCGGAGCATTAGGTGGAGGTGAAGGAGTAGTTCCACCTCAACATTATCGGGCAGAAATGCCACACATAGGTGGACCAATACCGATGGAATTGGGCAACCTTCGATTCCGGGATTGAGGAGCACGGCCGCTTCAAGGGGAGCGGGGATGGATAGAAGAACAAAGAGATGGAGTCCCACAAGGAGAAGGGACTCAAGGAGAACAACGCCATTGTTACAATTGTGGCCGTATTGGGCACATATCTACCAATTGTCGCACTTGTTTCCCTAGAGGCCCTTGGCCTTTGTACAGGCGATCTTTGAACAACATGGAGAGGCACATTGAAGAGGAGGAGGTGGAAACCACTTCGGAAAACGAAGATTGCCAGTAAATGTACCTTGCGGCCTTACTGGCTCAATAAGGAAGAAGAGAAGCAAGGGAAGGAAGAAGAATAATGCGCAAAGATCCCGAAAGGCAACCTCACAATTGATTGTCATGAATGGAATCCTAGAAGGTAATCAAGTGAGAGTATTAATAGATCCAGGAGCAACAGAGAATTTCTTGTCTTGCCCTGTCGCAATAAGCTTGGGAATGGATCTAGAGAGAGATGGAAGTGAAGAAGTAGAGTTACCAAATGGGCAAACAGAGAGGATTGAATCATTGCCTAGACGGGTAACCCTCTCTATATCAAGAAGCCATTGAGTGGCAAGTGATATAGTTAGCCCGTTATGATGCAATTTTAGGCATGCCATGGATGGAGCAGTCCAACCCAATGGTGGATTGGAGGAAGAAAGTAGTGAGAAGCCACCAATGGTCAATCATTGGGGTTAAAGAAAAATCACACAGGCAGAAACTGCCTCTATATGTCGTAGGGACGACAATTGTCTGTAAGACCGATAGATGTTTTATGGGTCTAATAAGAGAAGTCCAGAGTGCACAACTCGCTGGACAAATTCCTGAGGAATTGAAGGATGTGGTGGATGAGTTTCAAGATGTCTTTCCCAATGATCTACCCTCGGGATTACCACCTAAAAGGCGAGTAGATCACAAAATAGAGACACTCTCGGGGAAGACACTCCCTTGTAAGGCCCCATATCGCCTATCACCTCATGAGTTGGAGGAGTGTAAGACTCAAATTAAGGAGATGCTACAAAAAGGGTTCATCCAACCTAGCGTATCACCATATGGGGCCCTTGTCTTGTTTGTGAAGAAGAAGGATGGCATAATGCGCATGTGCATTGACTATCGGGGTCTCAATCAGCAAACAGTGAAGAACAAATACCCCTTACCTTGCATGGATGACCTGTTTGATCAACTCCATGGAGCGAGATACTTCACCAAACTGGACTTGCGGAGCGGTTACAATCAAATCCAAATTGCAGAGGAGGATGTGTACAAAACTGCCTTTCAAACCAGGTATGGCCACTTTGAGTATCTTGTGATGCCTTTTGGCCTCACCAATGCGCCTGCCACTTTCATGAGCCTAATGAATGACATATTTCGTCCATACTTGGATAAGTCTGTTATCGTCTTCTTGGATAATATATTAGTATATAGTAGCATGATGACGAACACAAACAACATCTACGAGAGGTCCTCCAGATTCTAAGACAGAATCAGTTGTACGCCAAAATCTCAAAGTGTGAGTTTGGGAAGTCGGAAGTAGACTACTTAGGGCATAGAGTAAGTGCAGAGGGCATTCAAGTATTGACGGATAAAATAGAGGTCATTCAAAAATGGAGTGCCCCAGAAGATCAGACTCAACTTAAGAGCTTCTTGGGGTTGACGGGATTCTATCGTAGATTTGTCAAGGACTTCTCCAAGGTTGCACAGCCTTTAACGGCACTACTTGGCAAGGGGAAGAAGTGGTCATGGAGAACTACACAAGAGTTGGCCTTTCAAGAATTGAAGGCCGCCTTGCTACATGCACCAATCTTGAAGTGGTATGACCCAAAACGTCCAATCAAGTTGGCTACGGATGCATCAGGCATAGCAATAGGAGCAGTCCTACAACAAGAGTGGCATGACGGATGGCATCCAATTCCATATTTCTCTCGAAAGTTATTACCGGTAGAGCGCAACTACCACACCATAGAACGAGAAGAGTTGGCCATCGTTCTAGCAACCAAGCATTGGAAGCACTACCTAGGCGAGAAGGCATTTGTAGTAGAGATAGACCACAAACCTCTAGTCTACCTCGAGACGCAAAAGGATCTATCTCGTCGCCAAATTTGGTGGGCAGAGTGGCGACAACATTTCAACATGACAATCACCTACGTGGAAGGTAAGAAGCAACTTGCAGATGCATTCACCCGCATGCCAATGGCCAACAACTTGGTGGTATAGGTTAAGATTAACCCTGAATTCTGGCAAGAGATTCTAGCTGCTACAAAAACTGATCCACAGATTGTAGAAGCGCAATTGTCCAAAGGTGTCACCAGCACCCAAGGACTCACCTTTTGGGAGGGCCGATTGTGGATCCCAAATGTCCCAGAATTACGCACCACCATTCTAGCGGAATGTCATGATTCGGCCATTGCAGCTCATGTCGGAGTGGACAAGACCTTGGAGGCAATCAAGCGCCATTACTATTGGCCCAAGATGAGCACTGACGTGATGGACTATGTGCGTAGCTGCCTACTTTGTCAACAGAAAAAAGCTTCTAATCAAGCTCCTGCAGGGCTCCTTCAACCTCTCCCCACTCCTACCCAACGTTGGGAACAAGTGATTATGGATCTCGTCTGTGAATTACCCAAGACCACCTCAAGGTTTGACTCTATTGTGGTCTTTGTGGACCGGCTCAGCAAAATGATTCATGTATACCCTACCACCAAGGAGGTGACCGCTCCACAACTAGCTCAACTATACTTAGATGCAGTCTTTGCTCACCATGGCTTGTCTAGAGTACTCATCACCGATAGAGGCACCCAATTCACCAGTTTGTTTTGGCAAACACTCTTTGGTTTCTTCAAAACCAAGTTGGCCATGTCCACAGCTTACCACCAACAAATAGATGGCCAAACAGAGTGGGCTAATCGCACGATTGAAGACATGTTATGCGGCTTCACCTTAGAAGAGCAAGAGAGGTGGGACACCCTACTACTGTTGGTGGAATTCGCTTACAACAATTCAATGAATGCCTCCACCCAGGTCACTCCATTCTTCCTCATGTATCGTGAGCATCCCTTCACACCTTCTAGCTTGATGAAGATCCGTCCAGTGACTACCAAGGTTGATGCAGTCAACACATTTGTTTCTAGAATCCAACAAGGTGTGGAGAGCGCTAAGCACAGGTTAGAGATTGCGCAAAATCGACAAAAGCAATATGCTGATGCACACCGAAGGCACATGGAGTTCAATGTTGGAGATCAAGTGTGGCTATCGACAACCAACCTCACATTAGTTGGATCTCATAAGCTCAGACCTCGTTTTATTGGGCCTTTCTTGATTCTTCGTCGCATCGGCGTTGTGGCCTATCACCTTGAGCTACCACCACACATGAAGATCCATCCAGTGTTCCATGTCTCCCTACTATGCAAAAATGCTCCCTGATCAGGCCAAGGTCCTTCCACATAGGACATTCGACCTTGTCCGACACTCATTGATGGCATAGAGGAATATGAAGTGGAGCGGATTCTCCAAAAGCGCATGCGTGGTACTCGCCATCCGCGGGTGGAATATCTAGTACAATGGAAAGGTTACCCCCTCTATGAAGCCACCTGGGAACCCGCTGCCAATTTGGCACATGCACCGGTGTTGGTGCAAGCATTTGAGCAACAATTGCACAATGAGGACGTTGCGTCTTAAAAGGAGGGAGGTCTATAATACCAAGGGTTAGCCATATGATCTAGATGTGAAATTTGGTTTGGTAACATCTAGAATGATTTTATACATGATGGTCAAAATAGATCAGATAGAAGTATCACCAAAAGAGTACTTCTACTAATAGGGCAGAAACCAAAATAGACTTGAGAACCTTAGAACCAATAGCTAGACATGTGATTTAAAAGTGAGAATTGGTTTGGTAACATCTGGAAGGATGTTACACATGATGGACTAAACAGATCAGAAAGAGGTATCACCAAAAGAGGACTTCTACTAATAGAGTAGGAATCAAAATATGCCTGAAATCTTTGAAGGCAATTTCGGAGGACTAAACGGATGAATTAGGCCTTGAAAATGTGCACATCCCCCCCAACAAAGGAAAGGCTGGCCTTCCCTCCCCCTTGCTTTGTCTCGTCGAGAGCTTTCCAACGGTACCTTACTCATGTGATTTTGAGATTCCTATAGGAAGATTCACTAAAAGATTCCCTCCGGTCAAAGCTCGTTTGACCAACCAGATAGGACCTAGACCAGACAAGTCACCCATCCAAGTAAGTAATCCAAGGGTGGAGCTTGCTGACATGTCACCTATCTGTGTCCCTAATCCTATGGTGGAGCTTCCTTGGAGGAGATCCTCTTTGTCTATATAATAAAGAGAAGGTGCTCCCTTGGGGCATCGAATGTTTGAGTGTGCAATCTGTGTTTTCTCTCTTCTCTTGTCCTCGGAGTATTACACATGGCTTGAGCATGGGGAGAGAAGGAGAATATCAATAGTTTTTGACACAAAGGTATCCTTGGTTGTGTAGGTTTGGTAGGTAGAATATTGTTCCTCTTGCAACTTGACCTAAAATGGATGGGGAAATATTTTTCAGCATGAAGTGCTCTTATTCCATACATGGTCATGTGATTTATGATGATAAAAAGCAAATTATATATTTTCCAAGAGGTAAGTGTTTAGATTGTTCAATAGGCACTTCTTCCTTTTTAAATCAGATTATTTGTAATTGATTAGATTTTGTGCATCTTCAAGTTTTGATTTTTTTTATTTGTAGGAATGCAATTATCATGTCACAACATGACGTGTTTAAAAGAACATTACTATGGAGTAATTTGAACCGGAGAGGAAGATGTCTTAATTTCATGGCAAAAGAGTATATTTTAGGTGATTTTGGTTATGTACCAATACATCAACTAGTCCTTGCCTTCAAGAAGGCCATAACAGAGGACAAGCAAGAGTTCAACAAATATTTGGCAAAAGCAAGGGTGATAAATGAGCATTGTATAGGAGTATTGAAAGCTAGATGGCATTCTCTTTGGGAGTTGAGAGTGCAACCTAAAGACAATAGAAGAAATGCATATTTGTTAAAGTGGGTTTCAATTTGTATAATTTTACATAACTTTTGTATCAATAGGTCTAATGTTTGGTTAGTAGATGATGGCAGATTTACAAAGGAAACTCAAGTAGATACAAAAATCTCTCTCAATGGAATGGACCTTGGTAGATAGTGAAGTAGGTCAAGGATGATGCAACAATGCCTTGCTCATCATCTCAAGGGAATTGAATAATAAAATTTTCCTTTGTAATAAAAATATCCTTTGGTATATAATAAGCACCCAATCCTTCTCTTATTCTTCCTCATGATGTAATATAGTTTGGAGAATGTTGAACTCTAGTCTTGTTCTTATACATGAACCTGTTTTGTTTAGAATTGAGTATTGTATGAACCTATTTAAACCCTCTTAGTCTAATTTTGGCACCAATTGGAGCCTGTTAATTATGGCTATCAAAAGATGTTGGTTGATAAGTCAATGTCAGTTGACACCCGTAGTGGATGTTAGAAGGCACCAAGTGATGCTTAGTGTGGATGGAAAAGTGCTGCTTGGTAGGTTGGCATGAATTGATTCCCATCAATTTGCACATGGGAAAAGGTGCAAGTCAATGCTAGTTGATGCTTGGTGAAGATGGAAAAGGGTTTCCAACAAAATATTGGTCCCTGGTGTGGTGGGTTTAGGTTATCAATAAAAGGTTGGAACCCATCTTTGCCTGATGGTGCCCATGTACTTTGGATGGTGCAAATTGGTGTTAGGAGGAAAGCAAGTTTTGAAAGAAGGTGTAGAAAAAAATTTCCTATTGCAAAATTTGGGGCTATGGGAGGATCATTGAATGGTGAGGACATGAACAATACTTAGGAAGGAGATTGTTAATTGGTTTTCACACAATTCAACACCCAACTACTATAATACAAGTAGCTAGACATATTATCTAGAGGTGAAAATTGGCTTGGTAACATCTAGAAGGATGTTTTGTACAATGGGCTAGGAAGATCAGACAAAAATGTCACCAAAAGAGTACTTTTACTAATAGGGCAGAAGCCAAAAATAGCCTGAAAACTTTAGAGCCAATTTTGGAGGCCTAAACAAATGAATTAGGCCCCAAAATGGAAAGTCACAGACCTCCAAGAAAGGTAGGCTTGCCTTCCTCCCTATGATTTGTCTCATTGAGAGCTTTCCAATGGTACCTCATCCACATGATTCTGAGCTCCTTATAGGAAGATTCCCTAAAGATTCTATAACCAACCCGTTCTCATATAGACTCTATTGGGGCTTAGCCCAATTTTTGGCTCTCCCTTGTACGGCTTGATGGGGTCTTCTCATCCTTCATTTTTTCTACACAATTGCCTTCTCAATTTAACCAACTAGATAGGACAAGGATTGACATGTCACCCATCCAAACAACTAATCCAAGGCTAGAGATTGCTGACAAGTCACCAATCCATGTATTTGATCCAAGGGAGGAGATTCCTTTGAGGGGATCCTCTTTGCTATATAATAAAGAGAAGATGTTCCTTTGGGACATTGGAGTATTGAGCGTGAAACTTGTGTTTTCTCTCTTGTATCTCTCTTGGAGAGTTCTCTTGTCCTTTGAGTATGTGACAACCCGGCAAATATCACTTTTGCGGTAATCGGGTAAGTAAATTTTGTTCCCCCAAAGATAAGATTCAGAATTGGGCAAATACAAAGTCAAATGTCACAAATGTTGTTCTTCTTGATTTCTTCTTTAGTTTCTCGGGTAGAAACCACACCCCAAAGAAACTCAATCTTGACAACTTGTCACTAATCCATACACTCATAATCACAACATAGCAAATCTTTCCAAACAATTTTGATTGTGATGATTCAGTCTCTTCCAAAAATGACACTTCACTGCAAAACGACTTTGCCTCAAAATTGTGTTCCATCCCTCCATTGAAGGCACAATGTAACAATATGGAGTTTAGCAATGAAGTTAGGCGGGCTTACAAAGTAGCACATAAGACAAATTAGCCTAGAATATTCTAGAAGTATCAAGGAAGCTTCTCGGCTAGCTTAGCTTGCACCTCAAGTAAATAGCTTCTAAAAGGAAGCTTCTAGAAGCTTCTAACTAGCTTAGCTTGCACGCCAAGTAGGCGGCTTGTAGAAGGAAGCTTCTTGAGAAGCTTCCTAGTTAACTTGGCTTGCACTCTAAGAAAAGGGCTTGAGGAAGCTTCTTGAGAAGCTTCTCAGGTGCCTTGTATGCTACCTATAAATACCAAAGCCAAAGCTCATGCTTGGCATTTGGAGTTTTTCCTCATTCAAGTGTTTCACTATGAGTTTCCATTCTCCTATTTCTCTCCTTAGATTTGGTCTTTTACATTGGTATCAGAGCAGGAATGGGATGGATGGAATTTATGGACCACCAAATCCACTTCCACCAAACCATTGGGATTTTTGCATCCAAATACTACCCAAGTATTGTTTCACACAATTCATCACCTCGCACTTTGGATAAGATTTTCTACATATGATCACCATATCTGAGGAACCCTTGGTGCTCCCCGTTGTAACTTATGGAGAATGATGGATGTGTTATTTCTATGTGTTAATAAATTAGATAGATTGGAATGGTGTGATAGAGTAGCAACCATGGCGGCAATACCCAATGTTATCCTTGCTATGCAGCAACAAATCAAGCACCTTACTTGATTGTTGGATGAACAAGATCTTTGACGACAAGAGTAGGTGGAGAGAGTACCAATTTGAGAAGGAGAAAATCAGATAAGATTCCCTAAACCCAAGGTATTTGAAGGCAAGAATCTTTTAGGGGCAGTGGAGAATTTTGTGTTTGATTGTGAACATTATTTTGAAGCTACCAATCTACAAGACGAGCAAAAATAGATTCTCTTGGCTTTTAGCCAATTGGATGGAGTAGCAAAGCTATGATAGAGATTCTGAGTGGAGCGAGCTGAACGACAAATTGTTGCACCAATCTTGACATGGGCAAAATTCAAGAGCGCAATAATTAGTTGGTTTCAAACTATAAATACCACCCAAGCTGCACGAGATAAATTGGTGGAGTTGAAGCAGATTGGCTCAGTAAGAAGCTACAATTTCAGAACATCATCATGCAAGATTCTAGATATACAAGAAGGAGAAGTTTTGGATTGATTTGTGCAAGGATTGAAGTCACAAACCAAATTGGAGGTGACCATACGAGAACCACAAAACATAGAAGAAGCAATGCAATTGGCTGAGCGCTTTGATTCCTTGGTTGCGACAACTTGGTCTTGACCTTGACTTACACCAAGCTTACTAGTACAATACGCACGGGTGGAAGAACCAGCACCAATGGAGATTGATGCTATCCAATGGAGGCCACTTGGTGCAGTAGATAGAGAAAGATTGTGATAAAATAGAGGTTTTTTTTATTGTCACCAAGTTGGACATCGCATTGCTGAATGTCTACTTAGGAATGAGCGACCTCAACAAGTTGCCCAGATGGAGTTTGTGGAACCGAATGATCAGAGAAATGAAGAATCTCAATAAGAGATTTCAAGCCACCTACTGGGAGCTTGATTAGTTCCAATGGGATTGAAGGCTTGACATATGCAAGTTTGCTTCACTTGCAAGGTACAATATCTAATTGCGGTTGTAGGATTTTGGTTGATTCTGGAAGTTCAAAGAATTGTATGTCTATGCAAGTAGCAAAGGAAATTAGGTATTCCTATCAAGCCAGTGATTAGAAGTAGTTTGATGATGGCGGATGGTAGAAAGGGTTCTGCATTCTGCACCTTGCATCTTGTTACCTTGAAGATTGGGAAGGAGTATTTGGAGTGTATGACGTTTGTAGTGGCACCTTTATACTATGATATCATTTTGGGTCTACCTTGGCTTGAACGTCATTAGGTTCAATTTGATTGGACCTGACATCAAATTCAAATACAACACCAAGGTAAGAATTTCCGATTAGGTTGTTTGGCACCTTTGAGTAAGACACCTAAGAATGGTCAATCCCAAGATGGGAAGGTTGTTGAGAAGGCAGCCATAGAGCAAACCTTGAAAGGAGTGGAGTCCCAAGATGGGAAGTTTGCCAAGAAGGCAACCATGGAGCAAGCTTGGAAGAGAGATGAGTTCCTGGAAGAGAAGTTGGTTAGTAAAAGCAGCCATAGAGCAAGCTTTGGAGGAAGATAAGTCTGTTTCCATGGTGCGGATCAAGCCGGTGCACAAGAACAATTGGAGGAGGGCCAAGAGCCTCATCAAGCAATGGTTGATCAGATAGTTCAAGAGTTTGTAGATGTGTTTCCAAATGATCTGCCAAAGGGATTACCCTCTGATTGAGGTATGCCCTTCAAGATTGAGTTATAGCTAGGGAGTATTGTAGTGAGTAGACCAATCTATTGGCTCTCACCAAAGGAGTTGGAGGAGTTGCAAACAACACTTACAAAGTTGTTGGAGAAGGACTTCTACAACATAGTACCTCTCCTTGGGGAGCACCGGTGCTATTTGTTCTAAAGAAGGATGGAAGACTTTGTTTTTGTATTGATTACCATGGGCTCAATAAGCAAACCGTGAAGAATGCATATCTCTTGCCTCGGATTGATGACTTGCTTGATCCACTAAGTGGAGCACGCTACTTTTCCAAGTTGGATCTTTGCAGCGGCTATTGGCAAATTCCTATTGATAGAGAGGATGTGCAAAAGACTTCCGTTTGTACAAGGTATGGCATTTTGAGTGGAGAGTTCTACCTTTCAAACTCACAAATGCTCTAGTAGTCTTCATGGATCAGATGCATCGGATGTTGGATGGACTATTGGATCGGTCCGTGGTGGTGTTCTTGGATGATATCTTAATTTATAGTAAGACAAAGGCAACACACGTGAATCATGAGCAAGAAGTCCTAAGATAACTATGACAATGGAAACTTTACTATAAGAAGTCAAAGTGTGCCTTTTGGCAGAAGGAGGTTACCTTCTTGGGTCATAAGATCTCATCAGAGGAGATCAAGATGGAAGAAGAGAAAATCAAAGCCATTACTGATTGGCCTACCCCAAAGGATGCTACAAAAGTATGGGCATTCAATGGATTGGCCAGGTTTTACTAATGGTTCATCCATTAATATGCTCATGTGGCTGCACCATTGACTGACCTCTTGGAAAAGAACCCAAGCTTCTAGTGGACCACCAAGCATGAAGAAGTATTCCAATAGTTAAAGCATATGGTGTTTTCAAGCCCCATTCTTCAACTATATGATCCTCAACTACTGTAATACTCCAAGGACAAGAGAAGAGAGAAAACACAGATTGCACACTCAAACATTCGATGCCCCAAGGGAGCACCTTCTCTTTATTATATAGACAAAGAGGATCTCCTCCAAGGAAGCTCCACCATAGGATTAGGGACACAGATAGGTGACATGTCAGCAAGCTCCACCCTTGGATTACTTACTTGGATGGGTGACCAGTCTGGTCTAGGTCCTATCTGGTTGGTCAAACAAGCTTTGACCGGAGGGAATCTTTTAGGGAATCTTCTTGTAGGAATCTCATAATCACGTGAGTAAGGTACCGTTGGAAAGCTCTTGACAAGACAAAGAAGGGGGGGGGAAGGCCAGCCTCTCCTCCATTGGGGGGGAATTTGCACATTTTTGAGGCCTAATTCATCCGTTTAGGCCTCCAAAATTGCCTTCAAAGATTTCAGACATATTTCGGTTCCTACTCTATTAGTAGAAGTTCCCTTTTGGTGATACCTCTTTCTGATCTGTTAAGTCCATCATGTGTAACATCCTTCTAGATGTTACCAAACCAATTCTCACCTTTAAATCATATGTCTAGCTATTGGTTCTAAGGTTCTCAAGTCTATTTCGGTTTCTGCCCTATTAGTAGAAGTACTCTTTTGGTGATACTTCTATCTGATCTATTTTGACCATCATGTATAACATCATTCTAGATATTACCAAACCAAATTTCACATCTAGATCATATGGCTAAACCTTGGTATTACAGACCTCCCTCCTTTGAAGACAACGTCCTCGTTGTGCAATTGTTGCTCAAATGCTTGCACCAACACCGGTGCATGTGCCAAATTGGCAGCGGGTTCCCAGGTGGCTTCATAGAGGGGGTAACCTTTCCATTGTACTAGATATTCCACCCGCGGATGGCGAGTACCACGCATGCGCTTTTGGAGAATCCGCTCCACTTCATATTCCTCTATGCCATCAATGAGTGTCGGACAAGGTTGAATGTCCTATGTGGAAGGACCTTGGCCTGATTGGGGAGCATTTCTGCGTAGTAGGGAGACATGGAACACTAGATGGATCTTCATGTGTGGTGGTAGCTCAAGGTGATAGGCCACAACGCCGATGCGACGAAGAATCAAGAAAGGCCCAATAAAACGAGGTCTGAGCTTACGAGATCCAACTAATGTGAGGTTGGTTGTCGATAGCCACACTTGATCCCCAACATTGAACTCCATGTGCCTCCGGTGTGCATCAGCATATTGCTTTTGTCGATTTTGCGCAATCTCTAACCTGTGCTTAGCTCTCCACACCTTGTTGGATTCTAGAAACAAATGTGTTGACTGCATCAACCTTGGTAGTCACTGGACGGATCTTCATCAAGCTAGAAGGTGTGAAGCGATGCTCACCATACGTGAGGAAGAACGGAGTGACCTGAGTGGACGCATTCACTGAATTATTGTAAGCAAATTCCACCAACGGGAATAGGGTGTCCCACCTCTCTTGCTCTTCTAAGATGAAGCTGCATAACATGTCTTCAATCGTGCAATTCGCCCGCTCTATTTGGCCATCTATTTGTGGGTGGTAAGCTGTGGACATGGCCAACTTGGTTTGAAGAAACCAAAGAGTGTTTGCCAAAACAAACTGGTGAATTGGGTACCTCTATCGGTGATGAGTACTCTAGACAAGCCATGGTGAGCAAAGACTGCATCTAAGTATAGTTGAGCTAGTTGTGGAGCGGTCACCTCCTTGGTGGTAGGGCGTACATGAATCATTTTGCTGATCTGGTCCACAAAGACCACAATGGAGTCAAACCCTGAGGTGGTCTTGGGTAATTCACAGACGAGATCCATACTCACTTGTTCCCAATGTTGGGTAGGAGTGGGGAGAGGTTGAAGGAGCCCTACAGGAGCTTGATTAGAAGCTATGTTCTATTGACAAAGTAGGCAACTACGCACATAGTCCATCACGTTGTTGCTCATCTTGGGCCAATAGTAATGGCGCTTGACTGCATCCAAGGTCTTGTCCACTGCGGCATGAGCTACAATGGCCGAATCATGACATTCCGCTAGAATGGTGGTGCATAATTTGGGGATATTTGGGATCCATAATCTGCCATCCCAAAAGGTGAGTCCTTAGGTGCTGGTGACGCCTTTGGACGATTGTGCTTCAACAATTTGTGGATCAGTTTTTGTAGCAGCTAGAATCTCTTGCCAAAATTCAAGGTTAATCTTAACCTCTACCACCAAGTTGTTGGCCATTGGCATGTAGGTGAATGCATCTGCAAGTTGCTTCTTACCTTCCACATAGGTGATTGTCATGTTGAAGCGTTGTTGCCACTCTGCCCACCGAATTTGGCGACGAGATAGATCCTTTTGCGTCTCGAGGTAGACTAGAGGTTTGTGGTCTGTCTCTACTACAAATTCCTTCTCGCCCAGGTAGTGCTTCCAATGCTTGGTTGCTAGAACAATGGCTAGCTCTTCTCGTTCTGTGGTGTGGTAGTTGCGCTCTGCCGGTAACAACATTCAAGAGAAATATGCAATTGGATGCCATCCATCATGTCACTCTTGTTGTAGGACTGCTCCTATGGCTACGCTTGATGCATCTGTAGCCAACTTGATTGGACGTTTTGGGTCATACCACTTCAAGATTGGTGCATGTAGCAAGGCGGCCTTCAATTCTTGAAAGGCCAACTCTTGTGCAGTTCCCCATGTCCACTTCTTCCCCTTGCCAAGTAGTGCCGTTAAAGGTTGTGCAACCTTGGAGAAGTCCTTGACAAATCTACAATAGAATCCTGTCAACCCCAAGAAGCTCTTAAGTTGAGTCTGATCTTCTGGGGCACTCCATTTTTGAATGACCTCTATTTTATCTGTCAATACTTGAATGCCCTCTGCACTTACTCTATGCACAAAGTAGTCTACTTCATACTTGCCAAACTCACACTTTGAGATTTTGGGGTACAATTGATTCTGTCTTAGAATCTGGAGGACCTCTCGTAGATGTTGTTTGTGTTCTGTCATCGTACTACTATATACTAAGATATCATCCAAGAAGACGATATCCAAGTATGGATGAAATATGTCATTCATTAGACTCATGAAAGTGGCAGGCGCATTGGTGAGGCCAAAAGGCATCACAAGATACTCAAAGTGGCCATACTTGGTTCGAAAGGTAGTTTTGTACACATCCTCCTTTGCAATTCAGATTTGATTGTAACCGCTCCGCAAGTCCAGTTTGGTAAAGTATCTCACTCCATGGAGTTGATCAAACAAGTCATCCATGCGAGGTAAGGGGTATTTGTTCTTCACTGTTTGCTGATTGAGACCCCAATAGTCAATGCACATGCGCATTGTACCATCCTTCTTCTTCACAAACAAGACAAGGGCCCCATATGGTTATACGCTAGGTTAGATGAACCCTTTCTGTAGCATCTCCTTAATTTGAATCTTACACTCTTCCAACTCATGAGGTGATAGGCGATATGGGGCCTTACAAGGAGGTGTCTTCCCCGGGAGTGATCTACTCGCCTTTTAGGTAGTAATCCTGAGGGTAGATCATTAGGAAAGACATCTTGAAACTCATCCACCACATCCTTCAATTTCTCCGGAATTTGTCCAGTGAGTTGTGCACTCTGGACTTCTCTTATTAGACCCATAAAACATCTATCGGTCTTATAGACAGTTGTTGTCCCTACGACATATAGAGGCAGTTTCTGCCTGTGTGATTTTTCTTTAACCCCAATGATTGACCATTGGTGGGTTCTCACTACTTTCTTCCTCCAATCCACCATTGGGTTGTACTGCTCCATCCATGGCATGCCTAAAATTGTATCATAACGGGCTAACTATATCACTCGCCACTCAATTGCTTCCTGATATTCTCCTACAGAGAGGGTTACCCGTCTTGGTAATGATTCAATCCTCTCTGTTTGCCCATTTGGTAACTCTACTTCTTCACTTCCATCTCTCTCTAGATCCATTCCCAATCTTATTGCGACAGAGCGAGACAAGAAATTCTCTGTTGCTCGTGGATCTATTAATACTCTCACTTGATTACCTTCTAGGATTCCATTCACAACAATCAGTTGAGAGGTTGCCTTTTGGGCTCTTTGCGCATTATTCTTCTTCCTTCCCTCCCTTCTCTGCTTCCTTATTGAGCCAGTAAGGCCACGAGGTACATTTACTGGCGATCTTTGTTTTCCGAAGTGGTTTCCACCTCCTCCTCTTCAATGTGCCTCTCCATGTTGTTTAAAGATCGCTTGTACGAAGGCCAAGGGCCTCTAGGGAAACGAGTGCGACAATTGGTAGATATGTGCCCAATACGGCCACAATTGTAACAACGGCATTGTTCTCCTTGAGTCTCTTCTCCTTGTGGGGCTCCATCTCTTTGTTCTTCTACCCGTCCCCGCTCTCCTTGAAGTGGTCGTCCTCCTCGATCCCGGAATCGAAGGTTGCCCAATTCCATTGGTATTGGTCCACCCATGTGTGGCATTTCTGTGCGATAATGTTGAGGTGGAACTACTTCTTCACCTCCACCTAATGCTCCTGCTATTCTCTGTGCACAAGCAATGGCTTCAAATACCGTGTGAGGGTTTTGCACCATGACTTCTTGGCGAATCCGCTCTTTCAACCCTCGTTTGAAATTATCGAGAGCCTCTGCTGGACTCATGTCGGTAATTGCGACTTGTAGATCCAGAAATGCCTCCACATACTCTTGTACGCTATTCTTCTGTCTCAATCCCCATAGTCGGGTTCGAGCCATCTGCACAAAATCCACCGATTGGAAATTCTTGAGCAGTCCTTCTTGCATTGCTGTCCATGTAACCTCCCTTCTCTCTGCCAGCATGGATCGTTCCCAAGCATCATTCCATGTGAGGGCTTTATCCGTCAAGTACCCACATGCAAACACGCCTGCAGCATGCTCAATGATCTCTGTTGAGAACAATCAAAAATATTGATTCATTCTCGAGATCCAATTTTCCACTACTCCCATTGTACGCGGCCTCTTGTAAGGCTCGATGTTGCAAGTCTTCTTCATCCGGAGTAGCAATGTGGCTTCACCGTTGATAGGGTTCGTAGGCACGGGTGCCTCTCCAAGCACTTCCGTCGCAGGTATAGGGTTTTGAGGTGGCTTTTCTTCTTGCATGGCTTGATCGTTCCTCAGGATCTGCACTTGACTTTGTAATGTCTCCATGGTCATCTTAATCTTTCAAAATTCATTCAACATCCCTTGCATTCCTTGCACAAGCTCTTGCAACTGTGGATCCATGGTTCCTACAACATCCAATTGCTAATGTCTTCTTCAATACAGAGTCAATATAATCACTTTGGAAGGCGCACAAACTATCGGAACTACCATTGGGACCTCAGAAGCTATCACTCGTTGATAATACTCCTCACCAAAATTCCTAACCACAAAATCTCTAAAAATCACTTTCGGCCTCACTACATAACGGATTTCTACTTGAGTGTTGAAAGGGAGAGAATTTGGGACATTCATATCCATTTTATCATAATAGAATGTAGATCGTCAAATCCCACTCTCTGTCATATATCATCACAGGTAGAATCACCAAGTTTGGTGAGTTCATCACTCTGTCCATGAATTCCGCACCAAAGTGATAAACTAGCGATACCCTCATCTGCTCACACTAGATGTACATAACCTTGATGTGAAATGGGTTTGAGAATGGAAAGCTAGGTGCGGGAAATTGTCCCCCCGGCGCATCCATCCCATCCGCTCTCTAAAGTCCTTCCTAAGTCTAGCGATTACTCTATGTTCTCCACCTCACATTACTCAGTTTCAGTAGTTTGTGTTATTCCAAGAGGGGTGATCCACTCTCTTGGACTAGAACACTCGCTCTGATACCATTGTAATACTCCGAGGACAAGAGAAGAAAGAAAACACAGATTGCACACTCAAACATTCGATGCCCCAAGGGAGCACCTTCTCTTTATTATATAGACAAAGAGGATCTCCTCCAAGGAAGCTCCACCATAGGATTAGGGACACAGATAGGTGACATGTCAGCAAGCTCCACCCTTGGATTACTTACTTGGATGGGTGACCTGTTTGGTTTAGGTCCTATCTGGTTGGTCAAACAAGCTTTGACCAGAGGGAATCTTTTAGGGAATCTTCTTGTAGAAATCTCAGAATCACGTGAGTAAGGTACCGTTGGAAAGCTCTTGACGAGACAAAGCAGGGGGGAGGGAATGCCAGCCTTTCTTCCATTTGGGGGGATCTACACATTTTTGAGGCCTAATTCATCCGTTTAGGCCTCCGAAATTGCCTTCAAAGATTTCAGGCATATTTCGGTTCCTACTCTATTAGTAGAAGTCCCCTTTTGGTGATACCTCTTTCTGATCTGTTTAGTCCATCATGTGTAACATCCTTCCAGATGTTACCAAACCAATTCTCACCTTTAAATCATATGTCTAGCTATTAGTTCTAAGGTTCTCAAGTCTATTTCGGTTTCTGCCCTATTAGTAGAAGTACTCTTTTGGTGATACTTCTATCTGATCTATTTTGACCATCATGTATAACATCATTCTAGATGTTACCAAACCAAATTTCACATCTAGATCATATGGCTAACCCTTGGTATTACAACTACCCTGTGTGGTTGATTTTGATGCTTCTAACTTTGCAATTGGAGTCGTGCTGCAACAAGAATTCCCAAATGGACTCCATCCCATTTCCTTTGTGTCTCACCGACTCAATATGGCTAAACAAAACTACTTTGCTCAAGATCAAGAACAACTTGCAATGGTATATACCACCAAGGTATGGAGGCATTACCTCTTGGAGAAACAAGTGATCATGCAAACTGATCACAAACCATTGTAGACCTTACACTTGGGACGTATGAAGAGTCAAAATCTTTGATGGGAGGAATAACTCCAACTGTATGACATCAAACTTGAGTACAAACCAGGTCGGTTCCATGTCATCCCTAATGCTTTATCACAACGACTTGATTTGAAGTCTCTTCCTCTCATCACAATGGCAATTTCAACAGTGTCAGTTGACTCTAAGGTCCAAAACAAGTTTCAGTAAGCTCTATACCAAGATCCCTTCTTCCAAATGGTACATGGTTGCCTTACAGCATGCAATAAGGAGTACAACACCTTCTCCATCAAGGAGGGTCTTTTATTCTATGAGGACCGGATCTATGTGACCGGATCTATTCCAACTAAAGGTGATCTTTGACTTGTGCGTCTTCAAGAAGCCCATGATTTACCCATTGTTGGTCACATGGATGTGGACAAGACCTTAGGTACCCTCCAACGTCAATGGTGGTCACCCAACATGACATGAGATGTCTGAGAATTTGTCCAATTGTGTGAGAGCTGCCAACATAACAATGCCAACAACTAGAAGCCTAGTGGACTCCTTCAACCACTCGCTGTTCTATCCGCTCGCTAGGAGCATGTGAGCTTGGATCTCATCACATCCTTGCTAAAGACAAAACTAGGACACACCGCAATCTTGGTGTTTGTGGATAAGCTTAGTAAGCAAATCCACTTGGCATCAACCTGTGATACCATGGATGCTCCAACCTTTGTGCAAATCTACTTTGACAATGTCTTCAAGCATCATGGGATGCCATGTGTACTCATCTCCGACCATGATCCTTAATTTACCAAGAAGTTTTGGCAAGCACTCTTCTAGATACTCGGCACCAAGCTTGCTTTGCCCACGGCCTATCATCCTCAAACGGATGGACAAACCAAACATGCAAATTGTACATTGGAGGATATGTTGTGTGCCTTTGTCAATGTCTACCATACCAATTGGGATGAATGTCTTGCAACTACAGAATTTGCCTACAAAAATTCCAAACACGCAAGCACCGGATTTTCTCCTTTCTTTCTCAATTTTGGCCAAGATCCGCTTGTTCTAGATTCTCTTCTTGCTCCCACTCCATCTTAGGTTCCTCATACTTCCACATTCTTGACCACTATATCCCAATCTCTCCAACAAGCCAAGTCTCACCTCCTTGTTGCTCAGAATTGCTAAAAACAATATGCAAACCACCATTGTTGTGATCTCACTGGCAACGAGGACATCACCAACTAGCGATGGGGGAATATGTAACAATATGGAGTTTAGCGACGAAGTTAGTTGGGCTTACAAAGTAGCACATAAGGAAAATTAGCCTAGAATATTCCAAAAGTATCTAGGAAGCTTCTTGTGAAGCTTCTTGGCTAGCTTAGCTTGCACCTCAAGTAAGTAGCTTCTAGAAGGAAGCTTGTAGAAGCTTCCAACTAGCTTAGCTTGCGTGCCAAGTAGGCGGTTTCTAGAAGGAAGCTTCTTGAGAATCTTCCTAGTTAACTTGGCTTGCATTCTAAGAAAGCGGCTTGAGGAAGCTTCTTGAGAAACTTCTCAAGAGCCTTGTATGCTACCTATAAATACCAAAGCCAAAGCTCATGCTAGGCATTTGGATTTTTCTCTCATTCAAGTGTCCCAATGTGAGTTTCCATTCTCCTATTTCTCTCCTTGAATTTGGTCTTTTATACACAACTTCCTTGATCAAAATTGCTTCACATCGACACTACATTGTACTCACAATTGCAGAATACTACCAACTCTACAATTCCTCTTAGATCTATCAAGTCATTGCTTCTATTGCACTCACTCAAGATCAAACGCACAGAATGAAGATCACGACTATGAAATCCAACATCCAACAAACACATTGATTTGCATTTTGAAATTCTCCAAACACTCACAAACACAAACACAATGCTGCTACTCAGAATTAAGCTCAAGCAACAAGCACTACAATCAACACTTTGCTTCATCTATTCTCAGAATTATGAGCATTGAACAACAACATACTACGAATGCCTCCTTTAAATAAGCAAATCACTTCAGCAGTTATCTAACTTCCTAAATTGCTTTGTAATTACCTCTAACAACCTATAGATCCAAAATGACAATGCACCTCTTCATATCTACCTCTTCAAATCTCAAATCTATTACTACTTCGACCCAATGTTAACTTCTTCTTTGGCTTCTAAACCCGAAGTAATCCCACATACTGCTCTATCCTCGAGTTTCCCAACTACTAAATCTTCTACCAATTCTAACACCTCTTCACTTTGATCTGCAATTCCCATCATGGGGAATCTACACACATCTTCTTCCTGCAACCCATCTTTCTCTAATATCTCCAATGGAAACTCCAAAGATATGTGTACTCCTACTTCTTCTTCTTTGGGTTTTGCTCTTGCATCCTTCCAAAGTTTATCTATTCTAACTTAACTAAATCTAATCTAATCATGATATTATCTTCCACTTCTAATATCTTCCTATCTACACTTGTTTTGAGACTAATCAATAAAGCATTCAAGTCCTTATCCTTTGCATTTCTTCTCCTCATCTCCTGCACCAACAATCTTACTTGTGCAACATTGTTTCTTCAATTCTTACACTAGCTTCAGTACTCAACATTTCATTCATCTTCACTACTATCTCCTTCAATGGCTCGAGCCTCATTCTTCTCTCATGTTCTCGATCTGCCAGCCAAACTTCTTGGGTACATTGCCAGTTCTGCCTCAAATTTGGCCTTCACATTCTCCTTCTCCTTTTCTTTCTGCACTATCTTCTCTTCCATATCACAAAGTAACTCCTTCAATCTTTCTTCTTCTATATACCTCACTATTAATTCTCTTTGCCAGATTTTCTTCTTCTCTTCTACACTCTGCATCACTCTATCGAGCTCTTGCTCCTTCTCTGCTACCCTTGCCATAGCATGGATGATTTCTAATTGAGAATCAGCAAACTATTGTTTCAAGATTTCATACTCAACTATTTGTCTTTCCTTCGCTATGACATTCTACTCTATTATTCTCTCTTTATTCCCTATTTCTCATAAATTCCCAATCACCTAAGTTTGTTCTATTGCATCTACTTGTAGTACCTCTTTTTGCTCATCTCCTTGGGTTATACTATCCTTCAAATTCAAGTTCTCTTCTTCTAACCGCGCTAGCAACCTACAACACAATGTTTGCACAATACTCCGCCTACATTTTTTTCTTCTTCTCCTCCAACTTCATCAACAATGGGCATACAATCTCCCATAGATACTCCATCCCTCGGATCTGGTTCCCTTTTGCTTGTGGTCTATTCTCTTTCTTTGCTCCTTCTTTACCAAATTCTCTTCTTCTTAGCCAAAGTCGCATGATTGGAGTTGTTTTCTCGCTCCCCAAACTCTCACTTTCCATTTCTCTTCTTCAACTTGGCCTTGCCTCATGCATCATGCTTCTTCTTGATTGGATACCTCTTCTTTTTCCTTTTGGTTATCTTCTTCTACCATCTCCAGCTTTCCCTCTTCTTCCTCTGGTACAGGCTACATCTCCACTCCATCCTCACTCTTGCTACTCACTTCACTACTTTGGAACATGAGTTTGGGTTCTTCTTCTCTCTCTAAGTCTTTTGACTTGCACTCAGCCTCACCTTTTGATTCTTCCTCCGACGATGCTATTACTACCAAGTCTTTCTTTGAGTTCACTTTTTTGGTCTTTTATGGTCTCATCACCAATATTTCTTCTTTGGGTTGACTCCTCTTCTTTGACTTTGGAACATTCACCGCCAATCTTACACTCTGCTCCATCTATGTGTAGTACTCATCATTGCTTCTGATCTGAAGAATGTACTGTTGCTCATCTGCATCAATATCTCTCCTTAAGTTGGGATGGAAGTGCGACACCATCTTATGTTGTTTTTCCGCAATCAATAGATTCAATCCCAAGTAAAAATGGACTGCAAACAGCACAATGTAGTGTGGATGTGACTTATCCCGCAAATTCCACACCATCTATCTTGTGAGCTGATGAAAGCACTTTGCCCAATTGATAAGTTCTTCTGCAAACATCATATAGAAACACACTGCTTGATGTTTCATCATATAAGTTGTTCACTCCGACAGGAAGATGACCATCATTGCTCCTACCATGCCTCTCCTCATAGGTTCCTTATAACTATCAACCTTATACCCATTCTTTTGTGTTTTGAAGAAAAGGCATCTTGTACTTCTTGAGTTTCTTCAGCTACCTCTCCTCTCCCCAAGAATGTGGCTCCTTGCTCCTCACTTGCCTCTCTTTTGAGTACTAACCTCCAATCCAACTCTATCCATTGAGCCAGATTTCCTCTCTTACCCTCTACCTTGGGTCCATCCAGACACCTACTCTCTATTATCTTGATCATGAAACCTAGAAAACTAAGGTTGCAATTCCATGCTAAAAATGTGATCCAAAGCCTGCTCAAGACTTCAATTCTTATGATCATATCTAACCTCTAAATTGCATGATTCCTCACTACAAATTCCGAGTTCTTCTTTCCATCTCCCATCTTACTCTCCTCCATGTTGGGTTGGTGACTACCCTTACGTCCAACTCCCAAACTAACAATCTTGACTTCCTCTTGATACACAAGTGCGTCTCTTACTACAATCCTTTTTCCCCAATCTCCCTCAAGATGACTCCTTAATGGTGATGGGAAGTAACTTGTCATCTCTTTGTCTTAATCCCAAATTTTTATTGTGGCACGTCTCTTTAGTCTTCCTTCACTTTGAGCTTCTACCAAGAAATCACACCTTTTGCATGCTCCTATCAATGTCAATTTTCCACCGCTCATAGGCTAGCCGTTTTTGTGTGTGGTACCTTCTTGGATGTCCAACCTCAATGGAAATTTGTTACATTGCCATTGCCTTGGGTTGAGCATCCCAAGATGAAATTTCCTTACTTTGGGTTGAATGCTGACAGGACCAATATAAATGCTTTGTCTTTTGACACGAAGTCACTTTACTTTGGGTTACAACCCAAAGACAACATTCTTTGCCTTCCAATGCCATACATGTACAATAGAACTTCATCTGTATACTTCTTCGTAAAAAATAGAAAAAAAATATGTGGGTACCAGAAAGTATCACAACTACCTTCATACAATGGTCTTAGATGGATAAACACCAAGTTTGAACTACTCTTCTTGGAATCAAGGAGGTTGATCTGGATATTCTTAGCCTAAAAATAACCCTTGGGCTACATTACCCTCACCCAGAGGTATTTTTCTCCCATTCTCCTTTCTTTCTTGTTGTTTGTTTGTTTGTTTGTATGTTTTTGAACCTATTATCAATTTTTCTTTATGTTTCTTGATTCTAATCATCAATACCTATAGGTATTGCCTAGCGCCAACCCATGTTGCTTGCCCTACCTTATAGCATCTGCATGTGTCACCCTATATCACTTGGCATGTCTTATAGTGTCTGCAGGCATTACCCCATGTTGCTTGCACTTAAACCCTAAAATGTACATTACTTAGCACCTTTTCTTGTCATGTAGCATCTTTTGGTGTCACCTTGTGTCTACCTATTTCACCTACTTGTGAAATACCTATCTTGCAATGTCAATGGATGGTGTCATTATCTAGTATTATTTGTTTGTCTTGTAGCACCAATGGGCTGCCCCACATTGTCGCTTTTGAACCATGTTTTCTTTACTATCCGAGAGCATCTTTGGGTAGCGTCCAATGGCTTCAATTGCTTACACTTGTTTATTGGAAACTTTTCTAGGTACTTGCATGTATAGAGTTCATGCATTCTTGGGACAATGATTCTTGCACAAGGTTGGTTAAAGGGAGGCAGTTTTAATTGACAATGGATGTAATTTGACATGCACTTGCAATACCAAGAGTGAGGATACCAAGAAGGAGGCCGGTTCCTTAAACAACTATTTCAGATTGGTTTCCACAAAGAGATAGGATTGCAAAGAGTTATTTAGCAAGGTAATGTGTGTATCTTACATTTAGGGCTTTCTTTTAGATGATGGGTACACTTGTGGCACCGACAATTTGGCCAAAGATTGTACATAGGCATTTGGTTCTCAACACCAAAACAAAGTTGAGGAGATTTGGCATGAAGGATTATGATTGGGAGGAGTTTTATCATTTTGAGCTATAACTATGGAGGTAGTAAGTTTGTAGAGCCAATTGAAGAGACCTAATGGGTGCAATTCAAACTCAGCTTCCTTGAGTAGATACTCACTCACCTTGTTGTGGAGAGAGGTTACATTCCTAAGGAGGAAATGTCCTACTAGAGTGAAGGAGAGGAGGGAATTATACTGATGGAGAGAATGATGATGATGAGAATGAGGATGATGAGTGATTGATTAGATAGTTTTAGTGTATTGAGTTTTGGTATATATTGTATGTTTTCATTGTTGGAAAACATACAAAGTATTCATTGTATACATCATTACTCAATTTAATAAATGAGTTAATTTAAAATACCTTAATTAATGAACTTGTGTATTTACTTGATTGACAATGATTTTTACTTGATGGATGACTGTATGTTACCTATTGTGAATAGGTGTTTAATAGATCCATGTTGAGACACATGCCTTACCAATAGTGAGGTGATGGGAGTGATAGTTATCTTGAGATAGTTCCTTGTACATCTTCATCTTTTGAGATAGCTCCTTCTCCTCTTCTTCCCTTCTTGGTCCTTGGAGAGTGCACTTCTTCCCTTGCATCCATGAGTTCCCTCTCCCTCTTATTCTATTGACATAAAGTGTGTATTAGATGATTGTGGCTAAGGAGCAAGAGAGACTTGTTATTGAGTAGGAAAGTAGATTAGAGATTTTAGAGGAGAGAGAGAGAGAGAGAGAGAGAGATTAGTGCTTCAAGATAAGAGTAGATTGGAGAGTGTAAAGGAGCTAGAGCGATAAGTGCTTGAGCAAGAGAGTAGATTGGAGACTGTTGAAGGGCAAGAGAGATTAATGCTTGAGCACAAAAGTAGATTGGAGAGTGTAGAGGAGCAAGAGATATTAGTGTTCAGCGAGCAAGAGTAGATTGGAGAGTGAAGAGGAGCAAGAGAGGTTAGTGCTTGAGTGCAAGAGTAGATTGGAGAGTGTAGGGGAGCAAGAGAGATTAATGCTTGAGCACAAGAGTAGATTGGAGAGTGTAGAGGAGCAAGAGAGTATATTGGAGAGCTTGGAGGAGCAAGATAGACTATTGTTTGAGAGAGAGATACTCCTTGTGAGCAAGATGATACTCTTGCTGCAAAGGAGGAGATGCATCTGACCTTTAATATCTATGAGATGGAGAGAGCAAAGGTTAGCTAACTTGGACTTGGATATCCTGGGTGATGTCACCATGGTTGAGGATTATAGGGTCTACTTACAAGATCATACACAAGAGTTAGCATTTGCTATAGAGAGGTGCAAGAATGCACATGTTCAAGTAGAGGAGAGTGAGAGTAGTCTAGCTCAGGTGAAGGCTCATGTGGCTTATCTTGGACCAAGACTACATATGATTGCTTGCAACCCCGTAAGGGGATGCAAATTCAAACAAATGCTACCTTTGTGTTACCAAATGCTACCCGTAGAATTGTGACTTGAGAGATAGAGTTTTCCTCCTATTCCTTACCTTGCAATGTGGTGACTCAAGAGACTGAGATCAAGTTTTGGGAGAGGCTTTGTCTATCAAGAGAGTATATTCATGTATTTTCTTTCCAAGATTCCTACATAAGAAGATTATTATTGTGGATATTACTTGTTTGGCATCATTATAGCTTCATGGTAGCAATAGTTATAGTGTGAAGGAGAGCTTGATGATTAGACATGGCTAGTGTTGTCACACATAGTTGGGGCCCATAGGGTAGGTAGCATTTCATTCAATTTTGTTTGTTGCGCTTTGAGGTTATCTATGGGTAGATCTTTTGCCTAATGGAGTTGAGTCATTTTTATAGAGCATGTGGTAATGGTCTAAACTCCCAAATGGAGTTCACACCATGTAACAATATGGAGCTTTCCAATGAGTTATTCAAGACTAACAAAGTAGCAAATAGGCTAAATTAGCTAAGAATATTCTAGAAGCATCTATGAAGCTACTTGGCACCTTCCAAGTGTTAGGTAATGTGCATGCCAAGGAATAAGCTTCTTGGGAAGCTTCCTTGCTAGCTTAGCTTGCATGCCAAGTAGGCGGCTTCTAAAAAGAAGCTTCTTGAGAAGCTTCTCGATTAACTTGGCTTGCACACCAAGCAAACAACTTTTAGGAAGCTTCTTGAGAAGCTTATCAAGAGCCTTGGATATTACTCTATAAATAACAAAGCTTAAGATCATGTTAAGCATTTAGAGTTTCCCTCATTCAAGTGTCCCAATGTGATCTTCTACTTTGATATCCTATTTCTCTCCTTGGTCTTGGTCTTTTACATTGGTATTTGAGTAGAAATGGGATGGATAGAATTTATGGATCCCCAAATCCATTTGACCAAACCATTAGGATTTTTGTGTCCATGTACTACCTAAGCATCATTTTACATAGTTCATCACCTCACACTTTGGGCAGAATTTTTTTAATATGATCACCTTGTCCAATGAACCCTTAGTACTTCCAATTGTAACTTATGGAGAATGGTGGACATTTTTCATCTACGTGTTAATTTAGATACATTGTAGGTATTTTGAGAGAGTAGTAGCCATGGCGGCAATGCCAAAGTTATCATTGTTATGCAACAACAAATTGAACATCTTACTCGATTGTTAGAAGAACAAGATCATCAACGACAAAGAGCAAGTAGAGAGAGCACCATTTTGAGGAGAAGAGTGAATCCAATTTGCAAAGCCCAAGGTATTTGAAGGCAAGAATATCCTAGGCACAATGGAGAATTTTGTGTTTGACTATAAACATTATTTTGAAGCTACAAATCTCCAAGATGAATGGAAACTATTTTTTTTGGCTTCAAGCCAATTGGATGGAGTAGCAAAGCTATGGTGGCAATTCCAAGTGGAACAAGTTGAACAAGTTGAACAAAAAGTTGTTGCACCAATCTTGACATGGGGAGAATTCAAGAGTGCAATACTTTGTATATTCCAATCTATAAATACCACACAAGCAACAAGAGATAAATTGGCAAATTTGAAGTAAATTGGCTCTATAAGGAGCTATATCACACAATTCAAGAACACCATTATGCAAATTTTATATATAAGAGAAGATGAAGCTCTAGATTTATTTGTGAGGGCTTGAAGTCATGCACCAAATTGGAAGTGACCATATAGGAGCCCAAAGACTTAGAGGAAGCCATGCAGTTGGTTGAGTGCTTTGATTCCTTGATTGCAACAACTTGGTCTTGATCTTGATCTTCAACAAACCTACCCACACACTACACATAGGTGGAGGAGCCAGTACCAATAGAGATCAATGTTGTCCAACAAAAACCACTTGACCTTATAGATAGAGAAAGATTGTGATAAAATGGTGATTTCTTTTATTATTACCATATTGGGCATATTGGAATGTCCACTCAAGAATAGATGAACCTAATAAATAGCCCAAATGGAGTTTGTGGAGCATGATGGTCAAGAAAACAAGGAATCTTAGTAGGAGAGCTCAAGCCACCTACTATGAACGTGATTGGTTCCAATGGGATTGAAGGCTTGGGCTATGCAAGTTTGCTTCACTTGCAAGGTATAATATTTGATCATGGGTGTAAGATTTTGGTTGATTCAAGGAGTTCAAAAAATTGCATGTCTATGTAATTAGAAAATGATTAAGTGTTCTTATTAAGTTGGTAGAAAGGGTTCTTCTGTACCTCACACCCTATTACATTTAAGTTTAGGAAGGAGTATTTGGAGTGTATGAGGTTTGTAGTGGCACCTTTGCATTATGATGTCATCTAGGTCTACTTTGGCTTGAATGTCATAAGGTTGAATTTGATTGAGCTCGATGAAGAATTCAAGTACAACACCAAGGTAAGAATTTCCAATTAGGTTGTTTGGTACCTTTGAGTAAAACACCTAAGAATAGTCAGTCCCAAGATGGGAAGTTTGTCAAGAAATTAGTCATAGAGCAAGATTTGAAGGGAGATAAGTCCCAAGACGAGAAGTTTGTCAATAAAACAACCATAGAGCAAGCTTTGGAGGAAGATAAGTCAATATTTTGGTGTGGGTCAAGCTGATTGTGCATGGAGAATTCAAGGAGGTCTAGAAGCCTTATCAAGCAATGGTTGATCAAATAGTTCAAGAGTTTTCAAATGTACTTTTGAATGATATGCCAAAGAGATTACCCACCAATTGTGGTATGCCCTTCAAGATTGAGTTATTGCCAAGAAGTACTCCAATGAGTAGACCAATCTATTGGATCTCACCAAAGGAGTTGGATGAGCTTCAAAAAACATTGACACAGTTGTTGGAGAAGGATTTCATACAACATAGTACATCTCCTTGGGAGCATCAATACTATTTGTTCCAAAGAAGGATGGAGGACTTTGCTTTTGTATTGATTATTGTGACCTCAATAATGAATAATGCATATCCCTAACCTTGAATTAATGACTTGCTTGATCAATTGAGTGAAGCATGATGCTTCTCCAAGTTGGATCTCCAAAGCAACTATTGGAAAATTCCCATTGATAGAGAGGATGTGCAAAAGACTACCTTTTGCACAAAGTATGGGTATTTTGAATGGAGACTTCTACCTTTCAAGCTCACTAATACTCTAGTAGTCTTCATGGATTAGATGCATCAAGTGTTGGATGGGGTATTAGATTAATATATGGTGGTGTTCTTGGATGATATCTTAATCTATAGCAAGATGGAGGTAGAAGACAAAAGTCACGTACAAGAGGTCCTAAGATGACTACAGCAATAGAAGTTTTACTACAAGAAGTCAAAGCGTACCTTTTGGCATAAGGAACTTAAATTCTTGGGTCATAAGATGTCATCAAAGGAGATCAAGATGGAAGAAGAGAAAATCAAGGCCATTACTAATTGGCCTACCCAAAAAGGTACCATGAAAGTGAGGGTATTTAAAAGATTAGAAATTTTTTATTGACAATTCATCCACTATTATGGTCATGTGGCTGCACCATTGACTAACCTGTTAGGGAAGACCATAAGCTTTCAATGAACCACCAAGCACAAAGAAATCTTCCAAAAGTTGAAACATATGGTATCTTCAAGACCTATCTTTCAACCATATGATCTTCAATTACCTTGTGTAGTTGATTTTGATGCTTCTAACTTTGCTATTGGAGCCATGTTGTAGGAATTTCCAAATAGGTTACATCTCATTGCCTTTGTGTTGCACCAACTAAACACTAAAAAGTAATTACTCAGCTTGAGATCAAAAACAACTAGCAATAGTTTATACCACCAAGTATGGAGGCATTATGTAAAAGACCGAAACCGAGGAGAGAAATAGGAGAATGGAATTTCACATTGGGACACTTGAATGAGGGAAAACTCCGAATGCCTAGCATGAGCTTCGGCCTTGGTATTTATAGGTAGCAAACAAGTCCCTTGAAGCTTCTCAAGAAGCTTCCTTGAGCCGCTTTCTTGGAGTGCAAGCCAAGTTAACTAGGAAGCTTCTCAAGAAGCTTCCTTCTAGAAGCCGCCTACTTGGCGTGCAAGCTAAGCTAGTTAGAAGCTTCTAGAAGCTTCCTTCTAGAAGCTACCTGCTTAGGGCACAAGTTAACTAGTTAGAAAGCTTCCCAAGAAGCTTCTTAGATGCTTCTAGAATATTCTAGGCTATTTTGTCTTATTATCTACTTCATAAGCTCGACTAACTTCGTCGCTAAACTCCATATTGTTACATATTCCCCCGCCGCTAGTTGGTGACGTCCTTGTCGCCAGTGAAGCTTCAAATTCCTTGATGGCCATCTGTGCATTCTGGAGGTGAGAAAGAGGTTCCCATGTAGCATCATGAAGGGGATACCCTTTCCAAAGGACCTTGTACTCCGTATGTTGGTGACGGCCTCGTTGAATATGGCGACGCGCAAGGATACGATCAACTTCGTACTCCTCATGATCATTGATAGGGACAGGAAGAGGGGGAGGTTGGACTCGAGAGGAAAAGGAAGAAGGGTTAGGAACAAAGGGTTTCAACTTGGAAATATGAAAGACAGGATGGATACGCATGTGACAAGGTAAGGCAAGACGATAAGCAATAGGAGAGATAATGTGGGTGATATCAAAGGGTCCTATCCAATTAGGAGCAAGTTTACGAACTTGGGTATCAAGTGGGAGAGGGAGGTTACTAGAAGATAACATGACTTTATCACCAACTTCAAAGGTGAGATCACGACGATGATGGTCTGCATATTGTTTTAGGCAATTCTGAGCAACAAGGAGGTGAGATTTGGCTTGTTGGAGAGATTGGGATATAGTGGTCAAGAATGTAGAAGTATGAGGAACTTGAGAGGGAGGGGGAGCAAGAAGAGAATCTGGAACAAGCGGATCTTGGCCAAAATTGAGAAAGAAGGGAGAAAATCCAGTGCTTGCCTGTTTGGCATTGTTGTAGGCAAATTCTGCAGCTGCAAGACATTCATCCCAGTTGGTATGGTGGACATTGACAAAGGCCCGCAACATATCCTCCAATGTACGATTGGCGCGTTCGGTTTGTCCATCGGTTTGAGGATGATAGGCCGTGGACAAAGCAAGCTTGGTGCCGAGTATTTGGAAGAGTGCTTGCCAAAACTTCCCGGTAAATTGAGGATCACGGTCGGAGATGAGTACACGTGGCATCACGTGATGCTTGAAGACATTGTCGAAGTAGATTTGCGCTAAGGTTGGAGCCTCCACGGTATCACATGTTGGTGCCAAGTGGATTTGCTTACTAAGCTTATCCACAAACACCACAATTGCGGTGTGTCCTTGTTTTGTCTTTGGCAAGGATGTGATGAGATCCAAGCTCACATGCTCCCAACGAGCGGATGGAATGGCGAGTGGTTGAAGGAGTCCACTCGGCTTCTGGTTGCTAGCCTTGTTCCGTTGGCAACTCTCACATGATCGGACAAAGTCTCGAACATCTCGTGTCATGTTGGGCCACCACCATTGGCGTTGGAGGGTGCCCAAGGTCTTGTCCACTCCCATGTGACCAGCTATTGGTAAATCATGGGCTTCTTGAAGGCACACTAGTCGAAGATCACCTTTGGCTGGAACATAGATCTGGTCTACATGGAATAAAAGGCCTTCCTTGAAGGAGAAGGTGTTGTACTCCTTGTCGCATGCTGTCAGACGACCGTGTACCATTTGGAAGAAGGGATCTTGTCGTAGAGCTGATTGAAACTCATTGTGGACCTTAGGGTCAATGGACACCGTTGTAATTGCTGCCGTGATGAAAGGAAGATCCTTCAAATCAGGTCGTTGTGATAGAGCATCGGGAATGACATGGAACCGACCTGGTTTGTACTCAAGTTTGATGTCAAACAATTGGAGTTGCTCTTCCCATCGATGATGCCGGCTCTTCATGTGCTCCAAGTGTAAGGTCTGCAACAATGGCTTGTGATCAGTTCGCATGATCACTTGTTTCCCCAAGAGATAATGCCTCCATACCTTGGTGGCATATACCATTGCAAGTTGTTCCCAATCTCGAGCAGAGTAATTTCTTTCCGCTGTATTTAGTCGGCGAGACACAAAGGCAATCGGATGTAGTCCATCTGGAAATTCTTGTTGCAACACAGCTCCAATTGCAAAGTTAGAAGCATCAAAATCAACCACACAAGGTAGTTGAGGATCATATGGTTGAAGAATAGGTCTTGAAGACACCATATGCTTTAACTTCTGGAATGCTTCTTCATGCTTGGTGGTCCACTGGAAGCTCGAGTTCTTTCCCAAGAGGTCAGTCAATGGTGCAGCCACGTGAGCATAATAGTGGATGAACCGTTAGTAAAAATTGGCCAGTCCATTGAATGCTCGTACTTTTGTAGCATCCTTCGGAGTAGGCCAATCAGTAATGGCCTTGATCTTCTCTTCTTCCATCTTGATCCCCTCTGATGAGATCTTATGACCCAAGAAGGTAACCTCCTTCTGCCAAAAAGCACACTTTGACTTCTTGCAGTAAAATTTCCACTGACGTAGTTGTCTTAGGACTTCTCGCACATGATTCATATGTTCTGCCTCTGTCCTGCTATAGATTAAGATATCATCTAAGAACACCACCACGGACCGATCCAATAGTCCCTCCAACACTTGATGCATCTGATCCATGAAGACTGCTGGAGCATTAGTGAGTCCGAAGGGTAGAGCTCTCCACTCAAAATGTCCATACCTTGTGCGAAAAGCAGTCTTTTGCACGTCCTCTCCTTCAATAGGAATTTGCCAATAGCCGCTACGAAGATCCAGCTTGGAAAAGTAGCATGCTCCACTTAGTTGATCAAGCAGGTCATCGATCCGAGGCAAGGGATATGCATTCTTCACGGTTTGCTTATTGAGCCCACGGTAATCAATACAAAAACGAAGTCCTCCATCCTTCTTTGGAACAAATAGTACCGGTGCTCCCCACGGAGAGGTACTATGTCATATGAAAGCCTTCTCCAACAACTCTGTAAGTGTTGTTCGCAACTCCTCCAACTCCTTTGGTGAGAGCCGATAGATTGGTCTACTCACTGGAGTACTCCCTCGCAATAACTCGATCTTGAAGGGCATACCTCGATCAGAGGGTAATCCCTTTGGCAGATCATCCGGAAACACATCTGCAAACTCCTGAACTATCCGATCAACCATTGCTTGATGCGGCACTTGGCCCTCCTCAGATTGTTCTTGTGCAATTGGCTTGATCCACACCAAGAATACAGACTTATTGTCCTCCAAAGCTTGCTCTATGGCTGCTTCATTCACAAACTTCCCTTCTAGGGACTCATCTCTCTTCCAAGCTTGCTCCATGGTTGCCTTCTTGGCAAACTTCCCATCTTGGGACTCATCTCCCTTCCAGGTTCACTCTATGGCTACCTTCTCGACAAACTTCCCATCTTGGGACTGACTATTCTTAGGTGTCTTACTCAGAGGTGCCAGACAACCTAATCGGAAATTCCTACCTTGGTGTTGTACTTGAATTTGGTGTCGGGTCCAATCAAATTGAACCTTATGACATTCAAGCCAAGGTAGACCTAGAATGATATCATAATGTAGAGGTGCCACTACAAACCTCATACACTCCAAATACTCCTTCCCAATCTTGAAGGTAACAGGATGCAAGGTGCGGAATGCAGAACCCTTTCTACCATCCGCCATCATCAAACTACTTCCAATCACTGGCCTGATAGGAATACCCAATTCCTTTGCCACTTGCATAGACATGCAATTCTCTGAACTTCCAGAATCAACCAAAATTCTACAACCCCGATTAGATATCATACCTCGCAAGTGAAGCAAACTTGCATAGGTCGAGCCTTCAATCCCATTGGAATTAATCAAGCTCCCAGTAGGTGGCTCGAAATCTCCTACTGGGATTCCTCGTTTCCCGGATCATTCCGCTCCACAATCTCCACTTGGGCAACTTGTCGAGGTCGTCCATTCTTGAGTGGACATTCAGCAATGCGATGCCCCAACTGGCGACAATAAAAGCAACCTCCATTTTGTCGTAATCTTTCTCTATCTGCTGTGCCAAGTGGTCTTTGCTGGATAGCATCAATCTCCATTGGTACCGGTTCTTCCACTCGTGGTACGGGTAGGTTTTGTGTAGGTCGAGGTCGAGACCAAGTTGTTGCAACTAAGGAATCAAAACGCTCAGCCAATTGCATGGGTTCTTCTACGTTTTGTGGCTCTCGCATGGTCACCTCCAATCTGGTTCGTGACTTCAATCCTCACACAAATCGATCCAGAACTTCACCTTCTTGGATATCTGGAATTTGCATGATGATATTCTGAAATTGTGTGATGTAGCTTCTCACCGAACCAATCTGCCTCAACTCCGCCAATTTATCTCGTGCAACTCGGGTGGCATTTATAGTCTGAAATCGACCAAGTATTGCATCCTTGAATTCTGCCCATGTCAAAATTGGTGTAACAATTTGTCGTTCAGCTCTTTCTACTCGGAATTGCCACCAAAGTTTTGCCACGCCATCCAACTGGCTAGAAGCCAAGAGAATTTGTTTCCGCTCGTCTTGAAGATTGGTGGCTTCAAAGTAACGTTCACAGTCAAACACAAAATTCTCCACTGTGCCTGGAACATTCTTGCCTTCAAACACCTTGGGTTTCGGAAATCGAATGCAATCTTCTCCATCTCGAACTGGCGCTCTGTCTATCTGTTCTCGTCGTTGCTGGTCTCGTTCATCCAACAATCGAGTAAGATGCTCAATTTGTTGTTGCATTGCAAGGATAACATCCGGTATTGCGGCCATTGCTACTACCCTAATCCACTACCCTCAATTTATCTAGTTGATTAATACATAGATACAACACGTCCACCGTTCTCCATAAGTCACAACTGGAAGTATCAAGGGTTCCTCTGACACGGTGATCATATGTAGAAAATCCTGCCCAAAACGTGAGGTGATGAACTGTGTGAAACGATGCTTTGGTAATATCTGGACATGAAAGTCCCAATGGTTTGGCGGAAGTGGATTTGGTGGTCCATAAATTCCATCCATCCCATTCCTGCTCTGATACCAATGTAAAAGACCGAAACCGAGGAGAGAAATAGGAGAATGGAATTTCACATTGGGACACTTGAATGAGGGAAAACTCCGAATGCCTAGCATGAGCTTTGGCCTTGGTATTTATAGGTAGCAAACAAGTCCCTTGAAGCTTCTCAAGAAGCTTCCTTGAGCTGCTTTCTTGGAGTGCAAGCCAAGTTAACTAGGAAGCTTCTCAAGAAGCTTCCTTCTAGAAGCCGCCTACTTGGCGTGCAAGCTAAGCTAGTTAGAAGCTTCTAGAAGCTTCCTTCTAGAAGCTACCTGCTTAGGGCGCAAGTTAACTAGTTAGAAAGCTTCCCAAGAAGCTTCTTAGATGCTTCTAGAATATTCTAGGCTATTTTTTCTTATTATCTACTTCATAAGCTCGACTAAGTTCGTCGCTAAACTCCATATTGTTACACATTACCTCTTGGAGAAACAAGTGATCATGCAAAATGATCACAAATCCTTGGTGCAAACATTATATTTGGAGCACATGAAGAGTCAACATCATCAATGGGAAGAACAACTACAATTTTTTGACCTCAAACTTGAGTAGAAACTTGGTTGGTTCCATGTCATCCGCAATGCCCTATCATGACGACCTGATTTGAATTCTCTTCCTCTCATTATGGTGGCAATTACAACAGTGTCAGTCAACTCCAAGGTCCAAATCAAGTTTAGGACAGCCTTACAACAAGATCTCTTCTTTCAGATAGTATTGGGTCATCTTGCAACATGTAACAAGGAGTACAACACCTTCTCCTTCAAGGAAGGCCTTCTATTTTGTGAGACACAAATCTACATTCTAGCTAAGGGTGATCTCCAACTTGTGTGCCTTCAAGAAACCCATGACTTACCAATCATTGGTCACATGGGTTTAGACAAGGCCTTGGGTACCCTACAATGCCAATGGTGGTTGGCCAACATGGCACAAGATGTTCAAGAGTTTTTCCAATCTTGTGAGAGTTATCAATGCAAAAAGGCTAGCAACCAAAAACAAAGTAGTCTCCTTCAACCACTCTCTATTCCATCTGCTTGATGGAAACACATGAGCTTTGATCTCATCACATCCTTGCCCAAGACAAAGCAAGATCACACAACAATTGTGGTGTTTGTGGATAAGCTTAGTAAGCAAATCTATTTAGAACTAACCTTTGATATCTTGGATGATTCAACATTAGCCCAAATCTATATTGATAACGTCTTTAAGCATCATGGGATACCTCATGTACTCATCTTTGATTGTGACCCTCAATTCATTAGAAAATTTTAGCAAGCACTTTTCTAGATACTCGGTACCAAGCTTGCTTTGTCCACGGCCTATCATCCTCAAACTAATGGACAAACCAAACATGAAAATTGCACCTTGGAAGATATTCTTTGTGCCTTTGTCAATGTTCACCATACCAATTGGGATGAATGCCTTGAAGTTGTTATGTTTGCTTACAATAATTCCAAACATGCAAGTAGCAACCTTTCTCCTTTCTTCCTTAATTTTGGCTAAGACCCCTTGGATCTAGATTCCTTTCTTGCTCCTCCATCTCATGTTGCTCATACTTCCACCTTCTTGACCACCATATCCCAATCCCTCTAACAAGCCAAATCTCAACTCAATTATAAGGTCATGCTCTCCTCTAGTAACCTATCCCTCTTACTTGATACTCAAGTCCATAAACTTGCTCTTAATTGGATAGGACTATTTGATGGCATCCAAATCATTTCTCTTATTACTTATCAACTTGCCTTGCCTTGTTATATGAAAATCCACCCTATCTTTCATGTTTCCAAATTGAAACACTTTGTTCCTAATCCATCTTCTTTTTCCTCTTATATCCAACCTCATCCTCCTCACATCCTATCAACGATCATGAGGAGTATAAAGTTGATCATATTCTTGCAGGTTGCGACATTCAACAAGACCGTTGACAACATACAAAGTACAAAGGCCTCTAGAAAAGGTATCTCCTTCATGATGCCACTTAGGTACCTCTTTCTCATCTCCAGAATGCACAAATGGCCATCCAAGAGTTTGAAACTTCCATGGTGATAAGAACATCACCAACTAGCGATGAAGGAATATGTAACAATATAGAACTTGCCAATGAGTTATTCAAGACTAACCATGTTGCATCTCCTTCATCTTCTTCACCTCCTTCTCCTCTAGCATGGTGACTAACATTAGGAACTACATGTTTGTAAAAATTATATGTATCATATTTATTATTTTACATTTATTTCAGTTCATTCTCACTTTGCCTTAATCTCATACCTCATATCATGTGATATGCATTATAGTTTTGATTCTACATTTATTTCCATTTTCACTTTACATCACTCTCATATCTCATATCACTTGAATTTGAATCCATTAAACAACATGAAATTTATTGACTCATGATTGGACATCAATTGGCACCTATGAGTACTAGTTGCTAACAATAAGCACCATCGTGCACCTTCCAACCCCAACTAGTGTCATTAGGTGCCATCTAAAAACTTACATAGGCTTTGGCATGCACTATCATGCACCATTGGGCGGCATTGGGCACCTTATTATCCTTCGACAAGTGTTAGCAAGTGTCTCTTCATGAGTGGGTGATACCAAGCACTGATGAGCAGCAATGCATGCTATTTCAAGGCTGGTTGGGAATTTAATGCTCTTTTAGGCTCTAAGTGGCTAATTTTTTTAGCTTTGAGCATGAGAAGTCTTTATGGAGTGGCTTTTGATAAAGGTCCTTGTTGTAGCAATCTCTAGAGGTTACACAAAAATTTCAAATCTCAAACACTAATCACATTACACTTAGCAACAATCATTACATATTAAATAAATCACAAAGTAGTCAAAGATCATCTTTAATTATGAACATACTCTTGTTACATGGAAGTGCCTTTAGTGGTAGTATCATAATTTTTGTCATTAGAGTATGGAATTGGAATAAGATGCTTTGGTTTGGGACTTTAATGTGAAGCCAAAGGCTTGATTTTTTTATGAACTTGAGTTAGCACTTTGAAATATTGACTTATTTCCTTTGGAGATCTTTCTCCTTGCAAGTGACACATTTTGATTTCATGAGGACAGTTTGACTAAGACTCATCTCCTTCAACCTATATTTGTCTACCTTAGATTTCCTTTTATCAACACTCAATTTTTTTCTCAATCTTGACTTTCATCTTCTTTTTCTCTAATCTAACATGCTCAACTTCCATTTTCATCAATTTTTCTCTCTTTCATCATATTAGTAACTTCTAGTTTAGTTAGTTGAAATCTCTCTCTAGATTCTATAGTGTTTCCTTTAACATGGTGATTTTTGCTAAACCTTAAGACAATGATATACTAGGTGACATTATGGATACTCTATCTACAAATGTTCTCTCTTTTCTCCTCTTTGGGTTACATTCTCCTTCTTTGTCAAGGGAAGTGCCTTCTAATCCATCCCCTATAGAAGCTAGCAGAGGTGGTGTAGTAAAAGGTCCATCCTTTATTGGTGCAAAAAATTGGGACTCAACCTCAAGTGTATAAGTTTGGATTTCATTCTCCAAGGTCTCCATGTAAACAATCGGTAAGCTTTCCACCTCTTAGACCCAAGGAGTGGAAAGTTTGGGACTATGAGCCAGCTTGTCTCTCACTCAAGATGAACCTCCAATGGCTATTATTGTAGTGCACCATGGACTAAGAAGGCAAGGAACCCCATCTCTATAATACTCCTCTAAGGCTAACACTCCAAGACTCAAACCATTACTCACTAGAGAACTCAATGAGAGAGAGATAGTTACAAATGAAAGGATGATCAGTACCTCCTCATCTTTAGTTTTATATACTTGTGAAATAGCTACGTACCAAAGGTACTGATTATTGGAGTAACGCAAGTTACTAGGCTAAAAGTTGAATAAAGTAAAAAATCTAAAGGAATATCCTTACTCATAGGAATATTTCTCTAAGCATGTAGTCTTATCTTGACCCACCCACTAAGTCAAGGATTCCTTCACATGGGTTATCCTTGGACTCCAAGAATCCAAAGCAAACAAGCTCATGGATCCAAGAGTTCTCCACTCTTTCCTTAAAGCCAAATACCTAAGAATAACACCAAGTCATTACATTAGAATCCAAAATAGTGATGTTCATTTTTTCCAATTCCTCTAAAGTAAGGTCCCCTTTATATTAGCTATGACTAACTTGAGCTTATCATGACTAATGGAGAACCATCCTTTATCTCTATATGTATAATATCTCTCAAGTACTTGTAATGCCGAAGTAAATATCACAATAGCACATACATGCACAAAGGGGTGTTACATTTACTCCCAAACTAAGATTTCACTTTGTCCTGGTCTCTTTATCTTATATGATACATCTTCAACTTATCATGGTTAATCTTATCAAATTTTCTTCCTCCTAACTCCTTGAGATCATAGGTGTAATTGCCCCACATCATCTCCACTATGAATAGTCCAACTACTTAGGCAAAACTTCTTTTGCACTTTATTGAATTGAATGGAATCAAATAACATTACCCAATCACCTTCTTTAAAGGGCTCTACCTTCTTCTTGCCTTATCTCTTGTCATAGCTCTCCTTTTATTTCCTTTGGGCTTGCTCCACTCAAACCATAGCAATTGCTTTGGCCTCCTCCAATTCCATGAGTTGATCTTTCCTTGACTTCTCTGCATCATCTCTTTATCATTTCTTCAATCAACTATGAACGCTTTGGAAGGTAAGAAGATCAAAGTGAATAGGTAAGGTAGACCCAATACCATATACCAAATGAAATGGATATTCCACCAAATATTTGGTGGAAGTCTTTATGGTTGTCTTATACTCCCACATAATTGCATGAATCCTCTTGTCCCAATGATGTTAAACTCCCTCCATTTTTGCATCTTTGACCAACATCATGCACAAGGTCTGATTGGTTCTTTTTTCCAAGCCTTTGGAGTTTGGCTTATAGGATGTAGTTACTCTATGTGTGATAGAAAAATATCATAAGAGCCACAATAAGGGATTGCTTGAGCTCCTCAAAAGCTTTAAGAGCCTCCTTGTCCTCCAAAATCATCATGTATTCTACACCCTTCTTCATATAGATGGTCAATGCATAAGCCTTGTTGGAAAATGAAAAGATAAACCTCCTATAGTACCCACTCATCCCCAAGAATTGACAAGCTTGAACAAAATAGAAGGTCTGAGATTTTCCTCACCTTCTCAAGATCAACTACCTTCCCATCCTTGGAAATGATGTGCACCAAAAGCAGACCTTCTTGACAACCAAAAAATGAACTTCTTTTTGTTGAGTGATGCATTTGATTCATCCAAACATTTCAAGATCTTGAGTAGGTGCTCAAAGTGTTCCTCCTTGCTCCCATAGACAAAAAAGGTCATCATCGATGAAGTCTCTCATATATTTTCCAATGAAAGGTTCAAATAACTTGTTCATGAACCATAAGAATGTGACTAGAGTATTGAAAATCCCAAATGGCATGACCTTTAAAGCATAAGTTCCCCAAGGTGTGGTGAATGTGATGTGTTGTTGATGCTCTAGTGCAATCTTGATGTGGTTATACCACTATAACCATCTCCAAAACTATATCTCTCATGACTTGCAACCTCCTCCAAGATCTCATCAATGAATGGCAAAGGGTAATAGTCTATCTTATTAATAGCATTGAGCTTCTTGTAATCCACACATGCTCAAAGCTTGAAATTATTTTTCTTCACAATCACAATTGGAGACATACATTCTAAATTCTCCACCTCAAAGATAAATCTGGCCTCCTTGAGCTTATCAATCTTATTTTTCACAACCAAAGCTATTGGTGAGCTAATGTGATGTTGCTTTTGGCGGATTGGTCTTGCATGCTCTTCCACCTTTATCTTGTGCTCCTCCAAAGTGACTTCCTTTAGATTGTTGTAATTGAAAGCAAACACATAGATGAACATGCAAAAAATCTCCACAAATCTCACCTTCTCCTCCTTGGTAAAATATGGACCATACTTGAGGGTAGATAACCTCCTTTCTATCTCCTCAAGTGTCAATGGTGATTTATCTAGGTCTTTCACAACCTCTACCTTAGGTGAAAAATCCATAGCACACAAGGAATACACATTTGAATCAAATTTAGATTCATCCTCCTCCATGGAAGTCTCTTCCTCCATGGTTGTGGCCACACCTAAAGCTCCTTTTGAATCTAATTCTTGATAATTAAAAGATGGTGTATCTGAATGTGAAATCTTAGTATTAGTCACAAGAATTATAACTTTATAGTTTGATGGTCCAATCCTCAAGTACCCTTTGTGCCATTGATCAATTGTATGTGTTGCTCTCAACTAGGGCCTCCCAAGAAGTAAAACATAGCTTGAATCTTTCAAGACTTGGAAAGTCATGAGATTTTGAACTCCTATAACTAAAACTACTACCTTATCCCTCACCCCTAGTAGTCAAACTTGTTGTTTGTTTGCCATGCTCACCATAAATGTTGAAGGTCTAGAGGGTATCATACCCAACTTCTTCATCAACCCCTCTAACATAACGTTAAATGTAGATCCTCCATCAACTAGTGCATCCTTGATGTTGTGACCATTCACTCTCACATCAATCTTGGAGGCATATTACAAGCCTCCCATGGTGTTGGTTTGACATCCATCACCCCCATTGATGTAGGAGCTTTACCTTTCTTCTTCCTCTTACTCCTTGTAGAATTAAAACTACCTCCAAGCTCCTTTCTCAAGGTAGGATTTAAAGAGATCAGTTGACCCATTGCGATGTTAGCCTAGTGACTACCAACATCATCCAACATATTGTAGTTCCATTGTTACTTTAAGATCAAGAAGTCCTCCATCCCCAAATTCTCCCATGGACTCTTTGTTATTCATGGTGGTGAAGTGCTACCAAAAGTACTCCTAGTAGGCAAAGGATTATCCTTGCTAGGATTAAATCCTTGAGAAGAGTATACATCATCTACAAAATAGCTCTCTTCTTCTCTTGTACCAAAAGATCAAAAGTAAGACCTTTGGAGTTTGAGCACTTCTCCTTCTCATACTTGCTCTCAACTACATCAATGAACGTTATCCCCTAACCCTTTTTAGATAAGAAGCCACTTGAGTTTCACTATCTTTCTTTTTCCTTCTATTGGCTCACTCATAACACCTTCCTTCATGGTAAGTAGAATTTGGGCAATTCCTTTGGATGTGACCTCTTCCTCCACAACCAAAACAATTTCTATTATTGAAATTTTTGGTTGGTTGGCCTCTTGTATAAAGATAGCTTCCATAACCCCTAGGCTTTCTCTCCACATTCTGATTCACCTCTCTCTTATCCCATAGTTGCACTACATTAATCTTGAGATCTGCAAGTTGTTTTGCGATGGTTTGAAGTGGACCTTTTAGTAAAGATGCAAGAACCAGAACAACTACTACTTGTGATGCAACTGTTGTTACCAAAATATCAAAAGTTACACCGTACTTGTAGCCTTGAGGAGGATTCACAACCTCCTTCACCACCAAATCACTCTCATTCCCTTCCAAAATCTCCTCCATACATATTGTAATCTTGATAGCTTCAACCTTAAGAGAAGGTTTCTCATATCTCACCTTGCTTCTAATCTATGGTCCTTACCCTCTCACAAAATTCTTTGTGAGCATGGCTCTTATGCCAATCATAGTAATTTCCATGTCATCTCCACTCTTCTTCAACACTATGCAAAATCTAGACTCTAACTTCTCCACTCTTTCTACACAGACTCTCACTTTCTCTCTATCTCCTTGTTTGAGTAAAGTAACCTCACTCATCAATCTCTCATAACTCTCATCTAGAATAAGGTTCTCAATGAGTGCTAAAGTTAAACTCTCCTAAGACTCTTCTTGCCTATCTCTCCTCTCTCTTTTGGTATTCAAACTCATACTATCTAAGGACATCCTCAAATAAATCCAATAATAATGAGACCCACTCGTTCTTCCTCCTTGTTTTTTTCTATACAAGCTCTCTTGAAGTCTCTCACAAAGGCATCCACATCTTCTCCATCCTTGCGAAAGAAAATTGGAAGTTTTCCTATCTTAGCCCCTCACACTCTTTCTCTTTTATCTCAATTTCTTTTCTTCTCTTTTCTCTCACTCTATAACTAATAGAGTATGTGCATGACTAACACCATTTGAGGATAATTAAGCCTAGATAACACAAAAGGTAAAGGTTGCTCCAAGATTTTTGAGCAAGGTCAAACCCTAGAGTGCATATTATTTGGACTCTCATGGATAGTTTATCCATAAGTTGAAAGATTATCTCCATCACTAATCTTGAGAATTAGTTGATGAAAGTGGTATTGTCTTCATAGCTATACTAAGAATCTCTCCAAGATCTTTTACTAAAGTCTCCAAAAGTGCTATTTCTCTACTACACTCATATCCTTTTGGAAGTCCTTCCACTCCACAAACCTCACACAACTCCTTGGTCTTAGATATCCTCACTCCCATTCTTGGTGAAGAAAGTCCAAGCCTTTCCTTTCCCTCAATCTCTTGGTCCTAATGTCAATGCACATGAACTTTTCTTATGTCATTTCTTTATATACTCTCTTCAAATTCTATTCTAAAAGCTCTTCATTCAAATCAACCTCTATAATCAACTCATACCCTTGGAGAACCTTACAAAGCCTCAACTTCCACTCTTGGTGACCCTCCATGTTCCCAAGATGAGTGTAAACACTCAAACATACTTTTGGTTATTCTGACACTCCTCATGAGATCTCAACTGTCCAAAATTGATCAAATCACTCTTTATAACATTGCTAAATTTTTTCAATTGGTATGTCACAATACTTTGAAATTTTTTTCACACCTAATCAAGACCCTAGAGCATCTATGACAATCCAGCAAGTATCACTTTTGTGGTAATTAGTAAGTAAAAGTTTGTTCCCATAGAGAGACAAGTCAAAAATAGTCAAATACAAAGTAAAATATAACAATTTAGCTCTTCTTTGTTGCATCTTTAATCCCTCAAATAGAAACCACACCTAGAAGAGAGTAACAAGCACTACTTTGTAGTCTCATCACAAATTAATCACAATAATCACAATACTATCCAATCTTTCTAAACCAACTTTGATTGTGATGATTTAGATTCTCTCAAAGATGGCTTCTTCACTGCAAAACGACTTTGCCTTAGAATTGTGTTCCACCTCTCCATTGAAGGCACAACTTCCTTGATAAAAATTGCTTCACATTAAACTCACACTGCACTTGCAAATGTAGAATACTACCAACACTACAATTCCTCGTAGAACTGTCAAGGCATTGCTTTGACTATACTTCACTCAAGATCAAACACATAGAATGAAGATCACCACTAAGAAATACAAAAAGCTCATTGACTTGCACTTCAAATTTCTCCCAACACTCACAAATACAAACACAAACTTGATACTTGGAATTTAAGCTTAAGCGACAAGCATTAAGAATTAGCACTTTATCTATCTTTAGAGATTATGAATATTGAACAAAATTTTGCTATGCATGCTTCCTTTAAATAGGCAGAGCACTAATAGTTAACTAAAATTGTACCGTTCTACAAAAACTCTACCAACCTATAGATCATAAATGACAATGCACCTGTTCATATCTACCTCTTCAAATCTCAAATCTGTTATTACTCCAATCCGATGTAAACCTCAACTTTGGCTTCCAAACCCGATGTTCCTTCAAGAATTTCCTCTTCTTTGGGTCTCTCTAATACTACTCTTATATCTTCTATTTCTACTATCTCTTCACTAAGAACTACAATTGCACTCCTATCTAATCTATCTACATCATTATCTTCTGACCCACTCTTCTCTAATGTCCTAAGGAACTCACGTGAAGATACTTGCACTCCTACTTCTACTACTTTGGACTTCTTCTCTAAATTTATCTCACTACAAAGTATATCTAAATCTGATCTTACTAAATCTAATCTAAGACTCATGTTATCTCTTACTTCTAACATCTTTCTATCAACTCAGTCTTTCAGACTGATCAAAAGCTTGTTCAATTCAGTTTCCTTTGCCTTCCTCTTCCAAGTTTCTTGCACAAGCAACTTCAATTTGTGCAGTCTCGCTTCCTCCAACTATATCTTGGCTTTAGTATTGCTTTTAACTCCTTCACCATTGCTCCTACTGCATCCAAATCCACACTCAAAACTACCTTCTCCTTACTTCTTTCCTCCTCTAGCTCATACCAATACATCATAAACTCATCCTCAAACTCAGCCTTCAATGCTTCCTTCTCTTGTCTATACAAGACAAGTTGATCCTCAACTCCTCTCAACAATCCTCACAATTGTTCTTCCTCCCAACTATGCTTTGTTAACTCTCATTGCTAGGCTTGGTCCTTCTTTGCCGTGCTCTTCCTCATACTCTCCAACTCTTGCTCCATCACACTGTACTTGCCTTTGAATGTATAACCTCCACTTGTGAATCAACAATTTCTCTTCATTACCTTGACCAATGTTAGATTCTCCTTCACGGCTTCTAAGCTTTTACTCCAAAGAACTGCCTCTGCCTGAAGTTCTTTGGCTTTTGTCTCTACTCAAGTTAATTTGCTTCTCAACACCAAGGTGTCTTCACTCCATTTTGCTACAACCGCTACTCATCCCTCACTTTTGGATGAGAACTCATCATCTTTTCTTTCTTCTACAAAAGCATCAACAAAGGATACAATCTTTGATAGATACTCAACTCTGTCATCTTTTCCTTGCTGTCTCTTACATCTTTGTCCTTGGTCGATAGTTATTTGATATGTGCCTTATCTCAAAGATGCAATCTTTGTATCTTCAATGTCTCTCTATCCAAACTCTCTTCCTTGGCTGCAGCTTTGCTCAATCCAACAACAGCTACATGAGTACTTCTCTTCCCTTGGCTACCTTGGAAATACCAAGGCACCTTCTTCTTCTTTCTCATACTCATGTTTATTTGTTGGCAACTCCAAACTAGGCTTCTTTGCTTCAACAATCCTTTCTCTTGATTGTTAGACTTCAGTCTCTCCTTCATTGCCACTACTCAACTCTTTGCTCCAAAGTGTAAATTCTTCTTCTTCTTCCAAGGCTCCTCCCTTTGACTTGGTTTCTCCCTCTAATTCCTCCTCCAATGTTGATTCCTTCACTTCTACCAATGCGGGCTTTGGATTAAGTTTTTGTAGTTGCTAAGGCAACATTGGCATAATTTTTCCTTTGGGTATACTTCTCTTCTTGGGCATGGGGATATCCACTATCACTTTCTTCTCCTTTCCACTCTTAAGGTAGTAATCATCACCTTCAAAAACCGCTCAATGTAGTATCATTCATCCGTATCAGCCTTCCTTTATAGATCAAGGTGAAAGTGGGACCGCATTTTTCCTCTCTCCTCCAAGCTTAGTAGATTCAGCCCAAAGTAGAAATGAGCCGCAAAGGGTACAAATTAGTAGGGATGCATATAAATTCTCCAATTGGTGATCATCTGCCCCACGCACTGATGCAAACATTTTGCCCAGTCCACCACCTCTCTTGCAAACATTTGATGAAAGAGCACTGCTTGTTACATCATTATATAGGTGGTTTTCTCTAGTTTGAACATAGCCATCATTGCGCTCACAATCTCTCTTTGCATTGAATACTTATAACTATCCACCTTGTACCCACTCTTGGTGCAAGGTCTATTGAAAGAATTCCTCTCCTTAGCAATTTCTTCCAAAGCATCACACTTCTAATAGAAGGTGATACCTACTACTTCTCTTGCTTTTCTCCCCAGGACTAATCTCCAATCCAACTCAGTCCATTAAGTCATATTTCCCCTCTTCCCTTCATGCTCAGGCCCATCCTTGCAATTGCTAGCGGTAATTTTTTCCATGAACCCTAGAAAACTCAAATTTTAGTTCTAGGCCAGAAATGTGATGCAAAGTCTTGATAAGACTTCAATCCTTGCCACTACATCTAATCCACAAATTGCAAGACCCCTCACCGCACTCTACTTATTCACTTTTGGTGCCATTGTGTGCTTCCTTACTCTTTACTTGTGAAAGATCAAACCCAAGACTCTAACACACTCCTCTTGTGTACTCACAATTTGCATTCCTTTGGGTCAACTTTGGATAGGGATAAGATAGCATCTAGACATTGCAGTGCTTCCTCTTTGAAATTTCAGTTTTATAGTCCTTCACTAATTTATCATTCTTTAGTTGCTTCTCGTGTTACTCATCAATTTTGTGAGTTTGTTTCCTGTCACTTTCAAGAACATCTTGGTCTCAAGGTAGTCACTTTCTTCTTGTGTCCTTTCTTGATTGGCAAAACCCAAGGAAGGTTATTATAGGTTCTTCAGATCAAAGGCCTTTCAATACAAAGTCCTTTGTCATTGTTTTCATACTTCCTTTTGTTTGACCCAAGTCCTTTTGACTTTGACCTGAGGTTGATTTTGGGTTTACCCAAACACATTATTAATCTTGTTTCCTCCCTATTTAGTCCTCCTTTGGCTTTACCAATGCACTTCTTTTTCAAAACTCAAAAAACCAAAAATGTGGGTACCACAACGTCCTTCCTTGCAAAATTTTAGATCTTTTCATCAAGTCATTTGGCCTAGGCATCTTTCTTTAAAGCACACAATTTTAGATTTGGTATGAAAACCACCTCCCTTAGTTTAAAATCTCATAACTTCCTATGCAAGAACAATCCTTCTTTAATTCTTTGGCAAAATACTATGCACTTAATTTTCTTGAAAATTTTCAAAATAATCCAATTAAAATTGAAGAAATGGCAAACTTTGTATAAAATTCTATAGAGTATGTAGTTTGCAGAAGCAATTTACCCTGCCACCTTCCAAAATATTTAGCTCAATGCATGTAGCAGCCCTTACAATAACTTCAAGCATCCCACCTAATACATAATCCAAGCTATCCTTTATGAAAATTTCAAATCCATATCTCAAACTTGAGATTTTGTCCAAAATCATCATAATCTCCAAAATTTGCAATCCACCTCACACAATCTCTCCAAGTCCTCTCATGTGTATAGTATGTACAATATCACCTCAAAAATATCATAATGAACTATAGGGTAAAAAATGGATCCAAGTTCTCAAACATAATTTTAGCACTCTCCTCTCTTAATGTCCCCTCCAAGTGAGCTCTCATAGCCTAGTTTTGTATAATATCAAATTATACATGGAACATTATCTTGCCCTCTACAGAAGTCCTCGCAATGGAACCAAAAATGTGGACCAGCCTATCTCTCCCTCAAGATGAACCTCCTATGGCTATTATAGTAGCACACCATGGACTAAGAATGCAAGGAACTCCAACTCCATCATACTCTTCCAAGGCTAACACTCCAAGACTCAAACCATTGCTCACTAGAGAACTCAATGAGAGAGATAATTTCAAATGAAAAGATGATGAGTACCTCCTCACCCCTAGTTTATTTACTTGTGAAATAGTTACACACCAAAGTTATTAATTATTGGATTAATTCAAGTTACTAGGCTAAAAGTCAGATAAAGTCTAAAGTCTAAAGGAATATCGATACTCATAGGAATATTTCCCTAAGCATGTAGTCTTATCTTGATCTAACCATTAAGTCAAGGATTCCTTCACATATGCTATCCTTAGACTATAGAAGAATCCAATACAAAAAGGATTGTGGGTCCAAGAGTTCTCAACTCTTTTCTTAAAGCCAAACCCTTAGGAATAATATCAAGTCAATACACTAGAATCCAAGATAGTAGTGCTCATCTTTTCCATTTCCTTTTAAGTAAGGTCCCCTCTATCTTAGTTATTACTAACTTCAATTAATCTTGACTAATGTAGAAGTATCTTTTATCTCTATTTAAATAATATCTCTCTAGTACTTATAATACAAAACTAAATATCACAATAGTACATACATGCACAAATGGGTGTTATAGGTTGGGGTGCATATCTATAGAGCAAGGAAACATAAAACAATGGATGGATCTTTACATGAATTGGTAGCTCAAGGTAGTAGTCATTGTGTCAATTCAATGGATGATTGGAAAAGGCCCATAAAACAAGTTCTAAGCTTACAAGGGCAAGCTAATGTGAGGTTACTTGTGGATAACCACACTTGATCCTCAACATTGAACTCCATGTGCCGATGATGTGCATTGGCATATTTATTTTTTTGATTTTTGTAATATTTTGAGAACACAAAAACCCCCAAGAGAAATCTAGAAGAAGAAACACAAAGCTTCACACCCAAAACTCCGACTCCCCAAAGGAGCACCTTGTCTTTATTATATAGCATAGTGGATTCCTTCAAAGGAAGCTCCACCCTTGGATCACATACATGGATTGGTAAGATATCAGCAAGCTCTACCCTTAGATGAGTTGCATGCATGGGTGACATGTTGGTTCTGGTCCTATTTGGTTGGTCAAACAAGCTTTGACTAAAGAGAATCTTTAGGGAATCTTCTTATAGGTATCTCAAAATTGCATGGGTGAGATACCATTGGAAAGCTCTCAATGAGACAAATAGTGGGAATTGAAGGCCAACCTTTTGTTCCCCTAGGAGGGAGGGAGAATATGCATATTTTTGAGGCCTAATTCATCCGATTAGGCCTTTAAAATTGACTTTGAAGTTTTCAATCTATTTTTTACTCCTACCTTATTAGTAGAAGTATTCTTTTGGTAATACCTCTATCTATTCTACTTAGTCCATCATATATAACATCTTTCCATATGCTACCAAGCCAATTTTACCTCTAGATAATATATCTAACTATTTGTATTATAATTTTGGGCTATATACAATCTATACTTGGTGTTCTCCATACCATGTTGGATTCTAAAAACAAAATTGTTGACAACATCAAATTTTGTAGCCACTAGATGGATCTTTACCAAGCTTGAAGGTGTGAAATGGTGTCCTCCATACATGAGGTATAATGGTATGACTGTATAGATGCATTCACTAAATTGTTGTGGGCAAATTCCACCAATGGAAGTAAGGTGTCCCACCTTTCCTACTCTTCTAAGGTGAAGCCCGATATCTTAGTGAAAAAGGAGTTTAGTATAGTTTATCTTACATTATTGGAGTAGATTATAAATGGATCCCACGGTTGAGTTATTGTCATGTGAGAAATCTATGTACATGTATACGATTGGCCACATGAATTATGGTCTTATCCTCTTTGAGAACTCTTTTATATATATATATATATATATATATATATATATATATATATATATATATATATATATATATATATATATATATATATATATATATATATATATATATAGGTGATGGAGAGTTGATAAAAGGAGTGTGTTTTAGTTTGAAGAGTCTTGAGCAAGAGGAGGATATGGGGAGTGAGAGTTGTAGCAAAGCCTGGGCACTAGAGTGTCAAAGGAAGCACTTGAGTAGTGAGTAGGAGATGTCCCACACTCTTGATCTGTTATAGATAAATATTTTTCTCATCAAGCTTCAGATTCTACATTGTGAAGAACATTGGGGTTGGATGGTAGCATAATATGGGCTTACATGCATGGAGTCAATGATGGGAAATCCAGATCCAATTGTTCTTCATGTGTCTACTTATGAGCAGGTCTAGGCCTTGAAAATCTATGTGTTGTTACAGATAGAAAAGAACTTAATCTCTTTTAATGGCTTCTAAGTTGGAGTTGTGAGATCCATTTGGCAAAAAAGAACCAAGTAAATGACAAAAAATGCAAGTGATTGGGTCCCAAGAGGAGAGGTCTGGAGTTTTTTGACCATCAAAGGAGTTAAGGGAGGGCATTTGAGGAGAAAAGACTATGGTTCAAGAGAAGAGATAACTTGCTATAATTTGGAGGTAGAAAATAAGTGATTTGAGCAAATTTTTAGGAGGATATGTGGTACACACTTTCTTTTCACAAGTTTTAAAGAAGTGTATTGTTGAGGCCAAATTGAAGCCAAATGTAGAAGAAATGAGACGAATCATGTACCTGGATCCAACCCAAGGAAGTTGACTTTGTGTCAGAAGAAGGACTCAGATTGGACTTAAAGGGTGGTAGACTGAAGTAAGGAAACTTTGCATTGGAGTGATTGACTTGATCCGAAGAAACTATATCAACTTTTCTTTGGGGTTGAACAAATCAAGAAGGTACATTAAAAGAAAGTAGCTACTTTGGGAGTAGGATAAAATTGAGAGTGACAAGAAAAGTCATGCATAATCTATGAGTTGCATTGAAGTTTGATGGAAGAATGACCAAGAAGTGAAGAAGAATAAAATCAAGACTTTGTTGAGAAAATTCTGCAACGATGAAACATTATCTTGTCCATTTGAGGAGTTATCTCAAAGGAGTTATCTCAAAGGAGTTATACTTACAAGTCAAGTAGCAAGAGTGATTATGAGAGACCATAGAGTAGAATGCATATGATGCTAATGAGTGCAGCAAGTAGATTCTATCACTTGCAATGCGGAATCACACAAGTTAGAGGTTAGATGTAGTGGCAAGGATTGAAGTCTTGAGTAGACTTTAGATCACTTTTTTGTCCTGGAATTGGAACTTAAGTTCTCTAGGTTTCATGGCAAAAATAGCTACTTAAAATTGTGAAGCTGGTCCTGAGGTGGAGAAGAGGAGAGGAAATCCGGCTCGTTGGATTGGAGATTAGTTTTGGAGAGAGAAGTTGGAGATGCAGCCGGGGTCATCTTCTATTAGAAGTGTGATTCTTTGAAGGAGATTGAAGAGGTGAAGAATGCTTTTAGTGCTCTTTGCACCAAGAAAGAATACAAGGTGGATTCATATAAGGACCCAATAAAGTGAGGTATCATCAAGGCATTGACGGCAATGTTCAAGCCAGAATGGATCACCAATGTAACAAAGTAGTAGGTGGTGTTCTTCCATCAAATATTTGCCGGAGAGAAAGTAAATTGGGAAAAAAATTTCCACCTAAGGGTTGGGCAAATGATTGGAAATTGGAGAATGAATATACCACCACACTAATTTGTACCATTTGTAGTACATCTCTATCTAGGTTTGAACCTGCTCAACTTGGAGGAGAACAGGAAGATGTGTCACACTTTAATTAGATCTTTGTCAAGATGCCGACAAAGATGAATGATACTACATGGAGGAGATTTGAGAAGGCCATGACTACTTTGCCAAAATTAGACAAGTGAAGAGGGTGGTGATTATCATCCTACAATTGAAGAAGTGAGGTCAACTTGCAAAATTGGCAAACATCGGTTCAACCAAGGAAGACTCAAATATTGAACCCAAGGCATGACACAATGGTGGTGGACCTATCGTCGGGTGTTGAGAGTGAAGGAGAAATTGATTCCAAGGGCAAGGACTTTGAGGATTAAGAAGAAGAGATCACTTTGTAGAGCAATGAGTCAAGCAATGAGAGTGAAGGAGAACCCAAGGTTCAACAATCCTCAAAAGAAGTTGCAAAGGAGGATAATCAAGAGTTCTATGCACAAATTGAATGCATGTAAGGAAGAGATAGCCAGTTCTTGGACTTACCCAAGGTGGATATGCTAGAAGAGCAAGAGGAGGAGCCAATATTAGTGTTTCAAAGAGGAGCAAGGTCAAGAAGAAGTTTGCATTTCACAATTACAGGAACAAGCCAAGCTGTTGAAGACAAAGGAAGCTTGGAGGAGATCAATTTGAAGGTAAGGAGATCACAACTTTGAGGTTAAGCACCAATGGAGGAATCACTTGTCAAAGCCAATAATAAAGACAATGAAGATAAGGAGGAAGAATTCAAAGGAGTAAGTAATTGTCAAAGGTTGTTTGTCCCTTGTTATTGCAATTGTAGAGAAGAAGGAGAAGGAGATGAAGAAAGAGCATCTAGAGGTGAGGGATGAGTTGAAAGTGATGAAGTATTTGAGCGATGAAGTCTTGTAGTTGAAGGAACAAGTCACCTTAAGAGAAGAAGAAGAAGTTTATTGGGTGGAGCTAAAGTACTTTAGGTGGACGCATGATTCGTAAGAAGAGTTTGGAGAACCTGCAAGGGAGTTTTGATAAGCATGGCAATGTTCTTGAACACCAAGTAGAAGAATTGAAGGAGCAAACGTTGGCATTTGAGAAGTTGAAGGTGAAGTTCAATGAAGTGCCACTCAATGCAATGCACTTTAAGGCCATTGCGGTGGTAAGGAAGCAAGAATTGGAGAAATTGAGATTGGTTGCAACAAAGAAGGATCAGGCATAGCAACAAGAGTTGGCAAGTAGAGCTTATGAAGAGGAGAGGTTGCGGGAGCTGATCAAGAATGCAAAAGCTTAGCTTATTCACCATGTAGAAGAAAAGAAGTTGTCGAAGGAAAATCATGTTGGACAAATAAAGATGCTTCATGAGAAAAAATGGAGGAAAAAAGGACTCAAGAGGAGTCAATTTTGAAGAAGTCATCAAGATCAACAGGTGAGATCATGAGATGTTGAAGGTGATGATCAATACTAAAGCCAAGGTAAAGTTGGTGAAAGCAAGACTACACAAGTTGAGATTGCTTGTGCATGAGACTAAAATGAGGAAGACAAAGAATATAGACATGAATATTTTCCTAATTCATCTACAAGATAGAGTAGATAGGAAAATTATTGAAGTAAGAGACAATGTTTGTCTTAGACTAGATTTAGTTAGATCAAAACTAGATGAGCTTTGTAGTAATGTGAAGGAGAAGAAAGAAACTAGAAGCAAAGCAGTTGAAGTAGGAGTGCGAGTGACTTTGGGTGAGCTACTCAAGTCAGCTGAAGAAATTAGAGTAGAGAAGGAAAATGTAGTTGGTAAGATTTTGAGTTTAGTTGCAGTTCAGACTGAAGATGTGATAGATGTACAAGAAGATGTAAATGCTGTAGGAGAGGTGCAAAGAAGTGCAAGAGGTGATTGAAGGAACTTTGGATGTAGAAGTCAAAGTAGAAGTAGAAATTGGATCAAATTAGAAGTAATGAATTGAGATCTAAAATGAAGAAGTAGAGTGATACTTTAGATTTGAAGATTTATAAAGTAGCAATTGAAGTGTTTTAGGTAGTTTAGGTTACAATTGAGTGCTCTACTTATTTAAGGGAGGCATTCATAGTGTTATGGTGTTTTGTATTATGTTTTTGATGTTGAGTAAAGTGAAGTGTTGTAACTCACTACTCGTTGTTTCAGCTTAATTCCAAGTATCAATCAATGTGTTTGTGAGTGTTTGGAGAAATTTGTAGTGCAGTCTAAGTGTGTTTGATGTTGGATTTTATATCTCTAATTTCATTTTTTGTATTTGATCTAAGTGAAGTCCAATCAAAGAAATGTCTTGATGAATTTGTGAGGAATTTTAGTGTTGGTAGTATTTTGCATTTGTGAATGCAACACTAGATTGATGCAATACAAGATTTGACTGAGGAAGTTGTACCTTCAATGGAGGTACGGAATACAATTTTGAGCCAAAGTAAATTCATGGTGAAGTAGCCTTCTTTGGGAGAACTAAATCATCATAATCAATAACAATTTGAAAATCATTTGAAGAATTGTGATTATAGATGTTGTTAATTTGTGACAAGATTGCAAATTGAGTGCTTGCTACTCTCTTTTGGGTGTGATTTCTACCCAAGAGGCTAAAGATGCAACCAGGAAGAATATTTTGTTATATTTTACTTTGTATTTGACCATTCTTGACTAGTATCTCTTTGGGAAACTATTAACTGATTACCACAAAAGTTATCCTTGGTGGGTTGTCACAATATGATCTATTCAATCAAGGGAGTAGAATTCATACTTAGGAGCACATATTGGACAATTTGGAGAGTTGTATGATATATTTTTATAATCTGTCAATGGTATTGGAGAGTAGACAAAGTGCTTATAGTGTGAAAATAAGAAATTCAAGTTTTAGATTAGTCTCAAATCAGATCTTGTTGATTGAAGTTGGAGTTTTGGAAAGTAATGTGTTGGAGATGAGATGATGATTAGATTTGGAGTTTTGGTCATTCCTCAAGTTATGGTTTGAATCAGCTTATTAGAATTTATAGCATTGTTGGTGATTAAATTTTGCAACTTTGTATCAGATTTTCATGTGGTTTTCCTAAATAGAGAATTCATGGTCTTTGATCAAGCATACTTGGGTCTGTAGAGCTCACAAGTTAGCCTAGCTGAAAAATTAATTCATATTTAGAGATTGGTATTGAATTAGGCTAACAAACTTTGCAAAGATTTAGAAAAAGGTACAGTTAGCTACTTTAAAAAATTTGGTTGGCTTTGAGTTTACGGAGAATGAGAGGTAAGGGCAAAAGTTCTATTGAAAATACTATAATAAGCTCAATAGACTATCTTTATCTTCAATCATATTTGAATATCAATTCACCCTTTTTTTACTAGGATTGAAGATTTTAGGCTGTTGGAGTGTTTTCAAGGATTATGTATACCTTTGATCTAGAAATTTGAGGAAAATTGCCAAGAACCATGAGCAAACCCTCAATTAGGGTGGAAATTACAAAAAATTGGCAAGTTTAAGAGCTTGTAAAGGGAGTTCTAATAGTCAAATTGTAGCTTGTTTCATAAAATTGGAAAGCTTATTTCACAAGCTTTTCATTGAGTTTGAGATCATTTAAACTAGAACACTAGAGAAAAGTTTATTTTCATTTGAGTTTCATAGAGTTTCCCCATTCAAAAAGACAGAATATACTTGGAGTACAAATTGGTTTGGAAGTCGTAGTACAGCTTGGAAGAACCTTGGAAGACAGATTAAAATCAAATCAAGGACAAGGTAGAAGGCTTTGAAGTTGATTTCAACCAAAAGCATGGAGAGTTGTTATTGGATTCTTGTGGTTGGATCCTCTCCATGCTTGCATGCTTGTTTGTATACCCAATTGGCTTGGATTGGTGTGTGGACATTGCATTAAGATTCTTTCCTTCTAGGAGTGTTGTGTATTTTTCTTTGTTAATTCTAGTAGTGATGACAAATAAACTAGGAGTGCATGTTTTATGATGACAGGTTAGATTACCCGTTATTACACTACTTGGTAGAAGGAATACTAGAAACAAGAATAGAGGGTTCTGATGGTTGGGTTAACAAGTGTGCTAAGACTAGTAGTGATATATTAACATACAACCTTTGATCCATAAGCTCCACAACTAGGCACTTTAAGTGTTCCTAGGGAGAGAAAGGCAAAGTAAAATACTAGATCTCACGCCATTTGTAGAGTCACATCTAGATTGCTCAAACATTGGAGTTCTAGTGATAATAGTTAGAGTTATTTCAGCAGTTTCTCAAAGACTATTTTTTGACAGTCAGATTTTGTGTTTGGGGTACTGACTTCATGGTGGAACCCACCCTCACTTTGCACCATTGAGTGTGCCATCAACGGTACTATTAAGGTTCAGACCTAGCTTGAGTCCAAGGGTATACTTTTGAAGTGCAGCTCCAAAAAGCTCACTTCTTTGATGTTGAGCCTTCAAGTTCTTGGTTATGGTTAAAAAAGGCCGACGAGCATCACTCAGATTCTTTTAGCTATAGTGGGTGTGGCTTGAGTATAATCAGTGCCCAGTTGTTGACAGTTTATAGAGTGACAGTTCAAGTACTGATTTGAGTTTAGTGTATTTGAGAGTTGTAAACAATCTGATTATTGTGGCACTTTAGAGTCTATTTATGACTTATGTGTGAGTTATGCTTCTATAGTGTATGATGTTGACAGCGATGTATGTTGTGTAGCAATGTATATATGCACAACACAAAGCATATCCTTGATAGTGTGATTGGCCCACTCTATCTGTCCATTGGTTTGTGGATGGTATGCCATGGACATGGCAACTTTAGTATTTAAGATATCATAGAGTGTTCTCCAAAACGAAATAGTGAATTGAGGGCATTGATTGGTGATGAGCACTCAAGATAAGCCATGGTGAGAAAAGGCCATAGCTAAATACAATTGAGTTAATTGTGGAGCAGTCATGTCCTTGGTCATATAACACACATGAATCATTTTGTTGAGTTGGTCTACAAAGACTACAATGGATTCAAAACTTGAGGTGGTCTTGGGCAATTCATAAACCAGATCCAACTTATCTACTCCCAACATTGTGTAGGAGTAGGGAAGGGGAGTAGGAGTCCTATAACAAGTTGATTAGAGGCTTTATTTTGTTGATAAATTAGGTAGCGTCAAATGTACTCTATCATATTGTTTGCTCATCTTGGGCAAATAATAATAGCATTTTACATCATCTAAGTTCTTATCCACTCTGACATGACTTGTAATGGAAGAATTACAATATTTTGCTTGGATAGTGGTTCTTAGGTTTGAAACATTTAGAATCCATAACTTGTCATCATGAAAGGTGAATCCTTGGTTACTAGTTATACCTTTGGATGATTGAGATCCTACAATTTATGGGTCAGTCTTTGTAGTAGTAAAAATCTTTGGCCAAAATTTTGGGTTCATCTTAACTTCTACCACCAAAATTTTCACCATAGGCATTTGATTGAATGCATATACAAGTTACTACTTGCCTTCCATATATGTGATTGTCATGTTGAACCATTGTCTCCATTCTTCCCAATGAATCTGTCAACAAGATAGATCTTTTTGTGTCTTGAGGTAGATTAGAGGTTTGTGGTCTATTTCCACTACAAATGCCTTCTTGCCAAGATAATGCTTCCAATGCTTGGTTGCAAGGACAATAGCCAACTCTTATCATCTTGTGGTATGATACTTATACTCTATCTGCAAGTGCTTTCAAGAGAAATATGCAATTGGGTACTATCTATCATTCCATTCCTATTGTATGATTGCTCCTATTGCAAAGCTTGATGCATTTATAGCCAACTTGATTGGACATTTTGGGTCATACCATTTCAAGATTGGTGCATATAGTAATGTAACTTTCAATTCCTAAAAGGCCAATTCATGTGCAGTTCCCCATATCCACTTCTTTCCCTTGTAGAGTAGTGTTATTAAGAGTTGTATGACATTGGAGAAATCCTTGAAAAATTGATGATAGAACCTATTCAATCCCAAGAAACTCTAGAGTTGAGTCTAATCTTCTAAAGCACACCATTTCTGAATGACCTTTATTTTATCTATTAACACTTGGATACCTTCTACACTAAGTCTATACCCCAAGTAATCTACTTTAGACTTGCCAAACTTGCACTTTGAGACTTTGGCATACTATTGGTTTTGTCATAGAATCTAGATGACTTCTCATAGATGTTACTTGTGCTCCTTCATTATCTTGCTATAGACTAAGATGTCATCAAAGAAAATGATAAAAAACTTATCCAAGTATGGATGAAATATGTCATTCATCAAACTCATGAAAGTGGTTGGTGTGTTGGTCAGGCAAAATGGCATCACTAGGTACTCAAAGTGATCATACCTTGGTCAAAGGTAGTTTTGTGTATGCAATCTTGATTTAGTTATAATTGCTCTATAGATCAAGTTTGGTGAAGTGTTTTGCCTCACTGAGTTGATCAAATAGGTCATCCATGGAAGGTAATGTGTATTTATTCTTTATTGTTTGTTAATTTAGGCCCCAGTAGTCAATGCACATGTGTATGGTACCATCTTCCTTCTTCACAAACAAGACAATAGCCCCATATGGTGATACAATGGGTTGGATAAACCCTTTCTACAACATATCCTCAATCCTTATTGGACCTTGGACTCTGGACTTCTCTTAATAGACCCTTGAAACATCTATCTATCTATCTTGTCAATTGTTATTGTCCTTATGATATACAAAAACAGTTCTTGCATTTGTGATCTAACTCTATCTCCAATGAACTTCCATTAGCTAGTTCTTACTATTTTCTTTTTTATTCTACCATGGGGTTTTAGTGTTTTGTTATCGACATACTCAATATCACATTGTAATGAGCTAACCATATCATTTACCACTCAATTTCTTCTTGATACTCTCTTATAAAGGGTGCTACCTTTCTTGGTAATGACTCAATCCTCTTTGTTTGACCATTAGATAACTTTACTTCTTCATTCTCATCCTTCTCTAGTTCCATCTCCAACCTTATTGCAACAAATCAAGACAATAAATTCTCTATTGCTCTAGGGTCTATCAATAATCTCACCTAATTGCTTTCAAATATCCCGTTTACAACAATTAGTTGCACATTTGTCTTCCTCAACCTTTGTGCACTCATCCTCTTCCTCCTCACACTTTTACTTCTCTCTATTGAGCAAGTAAAGCCATGAGGTATATTTATTGGGGATCTTTGTTTTCCAGTGTGATTTTAGCATCTTTTTCTTCAATTTGTCTCTCCAAGTTGTTCAAATCTTGCCTACATGGAGGCCAAGGGCCTTTAAAAAGGTGGGCATGACAATTGATGGTTATGTACCCAACTCAACCTCAATTGTAACAATGTTGTTGTTTTTCTCAAGCCACTTCTCTTGATGGGGCTCCATCTCTTCTTTCTTCAACCCCTCCTCATTCTCCTTGAAGTGGTCATGCTCCTTAGTATTGAAAACAAATGTTGCCTAATTCCATTGGAATCAGTCCACCAAAGTTTGGTACTTCAGCTTGATAGTGTTGTGTTGAGAATACCCCATCACCTCCTCCAAGCATTCTTGCTATCCTCTGAGCACATGTAGTTGACTTCAAGCCATCTACAAGGAATCCATTCTTGAGATCCAATTTTCCACTACTCCTATGGAATGCTATCTCTTATAAGGCTCAATGTTGCATGTCTTTTTCATCCATAAGAACAATGTAGCTTCATTGTTGATCAAGGTTGGTGTCATTGGCATGAGTGATTCTCCAAGTACTTTGGCCATTATTACTAGCTTTTAGGATGATTCCCCTTCTTGCATTACATGATCATTCTTGAATGTACGTATTTGACTTTGCAATGCCTCCATTGTCTTTGTGATCTCTCAAAACTCATTCAACATCTCTTGCATCCCTTGCATCAGATCTTTCAACTATGGCTCCATAATTTGTACACATGGCAAACACTCAATCATTACTCCTACTTCAATAAAGAGTTAATATGATAATTCAAGAGAAGGCACAAATGATTGGGACTACCATTGGGATCTTAGAGGTTATCACTCATTGATTATGTTCCTCACTAAAGTTGCAAACTACAACATCCTTAACATCATTTTTGGTCTAACTACATAATGGATTTCTACTTGAGTGTTGAAAGGGAGAGGATTTGGTGTATATAGATCTATTGTATCACAATAGAATGTAAATTGTAAAATTCCACTATCTATTGCATATCACCATAGGTAGAATTATAGGTTTGGCAAATTCATTACTATGTCCATGAACTCTGCTCTAAAATGGTCAACAAGATATACTATCACTTTCTCACATACATAATCTTAATGTGGAATGGATTCAAAAATGGAAAGTGAAGTGTAAGAAATTGTCCCCCAAGAGCATCCATCCCACCCTCTCTCTAAAATAACACTAATTTATCAATTGCACTACTTTTTTCTCCCTTAAAAATTACTCAATCTCAATAGCCCATGTTCTTCCAAGAGGGTGATCCACTCACATGGATTAAACCACCCGCTCTGATACCATAATGTTGTGTATATAAGAGAAACCCCAAGGCAAAGACAAGAGAAGAAATATAAGAGAAACACAAGGTTTCATCTCTCAATACTCCAATGCCACAAAGGAGCACCTTGTCTTTATTATATAGCAAAGAAAATCCACTCAAAGTGAATTACACCCCTTGATCATATCTATGAATTGATGACATGTCAATGAGCTCCACCTAGATTAGCTGCATGGATTGGTGACATGTCAATCCTTGTCCTATTTGGTTGGTCAAACAAGTTTGACCAAAGGGAATCTTTGGAGAATCTTCCTATAGGAAGCTCAAAACAACATGGGTGAGGTATTGTTGGAAAGCTCACAACAAGATGAACAAGAAGGAGAAGGAAACACCTTATCTCTCAAAGGGGGAAGAATCTTTCATTTCTCTTCTAATTCATCCATTTAGGCCTCCAAAATTGGCTCTAAAGTTTTCAAGGTGTTCTTGCCCTTGGTGTTCTTGGTCTCTTGGCCTCTATCATAGAAGAACTCTTTTGGTGACACCTCTTTCTGATCTACTTAGACCATCATATATAACATCCTTCCAAATATTACCAAGCCAATTTTCACCTTTAGATAATATGTCTAGCTAATGGTATTACAATTGGAGTGTGAGACTTCCATTATGGGCAAGTCACTATAGGACTCCCATTACAACATGTTCTTCTGATGGGACTAAGATTGGGTGCAAGATTCCTCTCTACAAGAAATAAGAGAGCAAGCAAAGATCGCTATAGGTATGTAAGATAATAGGACAAATTTAGGTAGATAATGAATGAAAATGTGATGCATTGATGCAATTAGGCAATGTAATCTAGATTAGAATCAAGGATTAAGAGCTAAATGGCATTTATGGGAGGTTGCATTTGAAGGAGATGGCTTCCACAAAAGAAGTATTGGGATAAAAGTAGAAATTATTTTTAGGACCCACCTATATAAGGGAGCTGAGTCTACTATGATAGGATTGGTGTTAGTTATAAAGAGTTCTCATGAGTTGATCAATAAGCCATTTATAGAGATTGAGGGTTAACTAGCAAGAAGGAAGACTTACTCTAGAGGAAGAAGATCAAATAATATCAAAGTGTTCTTTACAGGCAAAGGAGGACCCTATATTGTAGGTGGCAGCCCATAGCCAAGAGATATAAACTCTAAACACCTTGTCCATCATTTGCTCTTGAATCCCTATATGGGTGATTGCCAATATCAATGAATGATCATAAAACTTGTATGATGTGGTGTTCTTGTTAATCCTTAATACATGTGTCCCAATTATGGGATTGAGGATTGATCAAGAGAGAGTGACAACCAAAGAGGTCAATGGGCTCACAAGGATAGCAGACCTGCAAACCATCTCCAAGGTTAAGTGTCTCATAAGAGACCCGATCCTGCAATACGATTACATGCATCACAAGAAACCTCTCTACAATTCTTGTTTGAGCTCAAAGAAAGGCCGGCCGCATAAAGGTTATCCCGCAATTCCCTTGTCCCTTAGTGCCCTATAACCCAAACGAAGGGTTAGGTCATTCTCGCCAACAAGGTTCTTTGTAGAAGAGAGGAGCATTGGCTATCTTTCCAACCATGCTCACATCTTGTGACTGACACCATGTTTCAATCACTTTACAACATGCTTAGGATTTGGGTTTTCACCAATGAGCTGCTACAATAGGCACATCTAGAATAGCTAGGGTCCTCCCTCCCCACTTACTAGACATACCATTAGAGGACATGTACCGCACAATTTAAGAGTAGGCTACCTTCTCTTTAGTTTCTTTGGGGCTTATTACCAATATACTTTTCCCCTAGGTACATTTGGACTCTTTTTCATGGCCAAGTGGGTTTTTTGAACCTTGTACTATATATATATATATATATATATATATATATATATATATATATATATGTTGGGTTTCATACCTTGCAGATATATTTATCAATCTAGTGCTCTGATCTGATCTTTCAATTGACTCAAAAAGCATGTCCAACATTACCATTATCTCATTGATTCATAGTATCTATCACATCATTGTCATTGCCTCATTGATTGCGTCAATTACCTCTTTCTATGTGTATCTTGAGTTTCCTTTTGATTAGTATGTTTTTTAAGCTTCATATTTTACAACAACAAAAATCTTTGAAAAAAAATAGACACTATGTCAAGATGAGATTAATTTATTTTAGTGATAACATGTAGTCAAACTAGTCTCTTGCTTACTTGCATAGCAACTTGTTATGGACCAATCTCAACAATATGTATCATAAATTTTCCATTGCATAAAAGATCTATCAAGACTCATTCCAAAGGTGTTATCCTTTGGTTTGAATAAAATATATTGGTAGATTGTCTATTATTAGATTATATAATTTTACGTAAATATGATTCATCAAGAAGAAACCATCATCATCCACAAACATGATCTTAACATGCACATATTTCTCTTCCAATTTTCTTTCCTTAGATGACTTTTTAATAAAATTGATCTCTTATGGATGGATATCCCATACTTTATAAAGAAAGTTACTTTGTTGATTGAAAAAGTAATACGCAGTAACTAGGGCACAACCATTATCCTTAGCTTTATATCTTTGATTAATTTGACAATATATTGAGATTACCTACAATGATAAGCATGCATTTGACCTTCCTACATTGACCTAGGTCTATATCCCGATACCTATGTTCCAAAACTTACTCAATTATATTATTTAGATTATTTTTAAGTTTTAAAAAATAAAAATAAAAATAAAAATTGAAAAAATTGAAAATTGAAAATTTTATAAAATACAAAAAAATCATATGCAATATGAACCTAGGAAAAAAATCTAGGACACCTACCAATTTCTATTAAATAGATTGAAAGTAAACTAATTTCTATCATGTACTTTTCTAAAATTGAAGTTTCAATCTGTAAGATATTGGAAAGTCTGTAAGACTAATATGATGTTTAATTCTGATCTCCATATAACAACAAGGGCACTTAACAAATATATAGTACTCCTTTTCAACCTTAGACTTAGCCCTTAATGTTCAAAGTAACATTTAGTGAATAGAGATATTAAAATCCACTATTTTTTCATCTCATGTAGTGCAATAGATTTTAACTCACAATATAAATTAGGAATATTTCACCTTATAACTCAAGCAAAATCTTATATGTATAAATAAATAAATAAATCAATAAATAAATTGTATAACCAAAGATCTTGGTAAGAAAGTCTCTCATAGTCCATGGACCTCATCATATAAGACGTAGGTGAGAGCCAAAAACAGGGCTTTAGATTCAAGAGGGAAAAGGACTATTTCAACAAATAACAAAACATAAAGAATTTGAATTCTTGCACCAAGTTCATCTACAAGAAGATTATTTTGTATCTTCTCAATCTTCTATCACCAAGTCTTTATAGTATTAGAATCACCAACTTGAGCACCATGTAGTATCACAAGATTATTTAATGGACTAAGCCATCCCCAACGAATATTTTGTAAACTCATGTTTTCTTTTGGTTGTGCAAAATCATTTTCCAACAACTACAACCATGGACAAGAACATTGCCAGTTCAAACTGTTGTTTCTGCTGCTAAATAAGACCCGAGAGGTGCCATGTGACGCATGCTTTACAATTATTTTGCCAAATTGAGATACTATTAAGTCCAAGTGCCAAAGTTGGGGTACTATTAAGTCTTACTCTGGGAATTTCTATTTCATTGCATTCATATTTCTGTTCAAGAACGTCCAATTGAAGTTATATTTCAGAATTGAAAGATCTTATATACGTTAAAACTGATTTGCTTAATTCCAGCCTTTTGACGTCACCTGTGAAACTTGCACGAGAGATTAGATCAAAGGCCTTTCGACGTGGACCTCTAAATGGACCGTCTCTTACATTTCTATATGTCACGCGGTGTACCTGCGGTAGTGTGTAGAAGTCGTAAAGTGGAGCAGAAATCCGGAGTGGACCAGAACCTTGATTTCTCGTCATGATGACGATACGAGGAAAGGAAATTAAGTCAAAGCACTCCAACTTCTGGTCAGACTCTAAGGACTTTCCAAGGGAATATTCATGGTCAACTATATGCAGGAGGTGAGGAAAATTGATTGAATATCTTAGGTGTAGTAGGTAGATTTCTCATATCGCGATATTATTGGACTTTAAATTCATTTTTATCTTTTGTGTTTCCTCCTTGTACGGCTAATGGATGGGGTCTTCCCCTCCTTCATTTTTTCTACGCGGTCGTCCTTTCCGCTAATGGAGGTCTTTCATGTTTTCTACGCGGTCGCCTTCTTCTCGGAGTAATTGAAGTCAACTGAATCAACAACTCGACATACAATATGGAACTGCACTCCCGCTGAAGTTTAAGCTGGCGTGCGCGAGGAGTGAGCTGCCCGATGCAGCTCCAATTTGATTACAACGATGCGTTGACAGTTGTCTCGCCCTCGAGATTCAAAAACCAGGACATGTAGTCACATGGAAGATGTACTAAAAATAGAGAAAAGCCGACCACATAGAACACAAGGAGGATGGGAAGACCTATCAAGCCGTACAAGGGAGAAACAAAAGAGACCCATTCTTACCAAGATGTACTAAAGAACTTCAGTGATGAGCGCAGCTTCCAGCATGAGAGAAAAACTGAATACAGAGTGAAACAGTTGTTTTAAGTTGTTCTTGCCCAATTCCCACCTCCAACCTTCCTTCTCCGAAAACAGTCAGTCTTCAAGTGTTCTCCTTAACTGATGTATCCATTAAACAATGTAGAAAATGCGAGAAATCAAGGTAAGAACCGGTTTGTCAGAGTTCACTCACAGATAGAATAACCATATGCAGAGGAAGTTAATACGGTACAGTGTACGATGGCATACGATCAACATCTAACTTCGGTGAGCTAATATGTCAGATGAAGATCGGAACAGAACAAGACATCAAGTGGACCTTAGATGAAACTGCACGCCGATACCATGTCAAGTGGACCTCCAAACACATGCGCAGAAGTGCACAAGGAGGAGAAGAAAGTGCACAAGTACCGCAGTGAGAGGAAACGACCAGAAATGAGAATGAGAAGAAACGTTTACACTTTTCTTTCCTGAATACATGGAATTTGTGGATTATTTCCTGAATCAATAGGCTAAGATTCCACCAGGGGATGCCGTCTATGGTGGATTACTGAGTGGCGTACAGTATCTGCTTAAGCAATCCACCGCCAACAGACGTACGGTCCTAGGTCTATCAAATTGATCTCGAAAAATGTTTTTAGTCTAAAAGCAAAAGCACCGGCCACTTCAACATGCACCTTAGAGATCAAAGATGCTTTGGAGATTATCTCACACTGTGTATCACAGTGCCCCGAACAACACTCCATGGCTTAAAATTTCCCTACATCGGAATGCGATAATCCGACGAGGATAGCAGAGAGTGGTAGAGGTGCGTGAAGTTAAGTTTGAACAAGGATGTTTCATCTATTGAACGAAAAACTCGACTTTCTATGACTTCGTGACTTAGGCCCAGTTTACATCCAATGTCTTTCCCTTGTACGGGTTTGATAGGTCTTCCATCCTTCTTGTTTTCACACACGGTCGCCGTCTTCTTTCTATGACTTAAGAGATTGCTTTTCGTTGGATGAGGGTTTCCAAAGTAAACACCACACTATATATCAGTCGCACTGCCCTGCACTTCAGTCGCGTCCTTCAGGCAGGCTTCTTGGACGAGGACCAATACTCCGGGAGACTTGGCGACGGTAGGATCACAGCAAGTGATTAGTGTGATAGTGATCTCAGTGAGCGATTAGTGATTTCAGTGATTAATGATCCTTCCGGAGCGTGAGGAAATAATCGAACAACAAAGGGTGAGCAATTAATAGAGAGTCTGGGCACAAGTGAGAACATGAGCACCTAGTCGAACGTGAGTTCACTTAATTACACAAGAGAACTGTATACTCTTGGGTGTCTGAGGTTAATCTAGCGTTAATCAAAAGTTAGCTGGATGGGGTTCCATCGAGGTAAAGTTGGTATTATTGCCTTGGTTAGTTATCAATAATACTGGGAAATAGTCAGGTGCCGAATTTCACAGGCTCTGGGTTTAATGATCGAGGGATGGCCAGAAGAATATGAAGCATTTCTACTTATCGATGGCAGATCACGTCAGAGTAAGAGCAATTACCTTGATTTCCGGTGGCACCAAAGGGAAGCCAATATCAAGGGAGATCAACGGGAAGGAATCTGGGAGAGTACAAGGCGCAGGAGGATTTTACACTCAGGCAAGTCCAGTTTCTCATGCCATAATGAGGAAACTTTTTGTGCCTTGTGATTAACATTAAGAAGTAAAGGTGAGGGAGGGATTGAGGCTTAAGCGAGCACTGGTTTACCAAGCGAGGATTGACCCCGGCGGAGGAAGACACCGGTTGTGCCACTGGAAATCAATTGGGTGAGATGATCATGGAGAGTCTAATTCTGGATTTTGCAACATAATTAGGAATTTGGGACTCTAAGTCAGGATATCAAGGTACATTGGGGTTGTTCTAGTGCAAGAGGTTCTCTCATAGAAATGAGAGAGTTCTTCTACGAGGTTTGTGAACTAGAGAGTTTTGTGTATCACACGCTATGGAACTTGCAGAATGGTGGATCAACAAAGTCAGACATCACACATAGCCCCCAAGGTGGACATGGGACCTACTTTTGCTATCGTTATCAGCACAACATTTGGAGTTGGGAGGTGTACACTAGGGGGTTTCAGAAATAGTTTTACGAAGTTTCATAACTTTTCATATAGATTGTTACGAAGTGTTGACTAAATGGGTACGGTGTGTGACCGGGAGGTAGAAAAGGTATTGTTACTGAGTTTGGGCCAAGTTCCTTATTATTAGCACACTCCGTATGAGGTGGTTCGTAGAAAATAAGGGATAAGGAATTTTTGTTATCACTCCGTAGTGCATTGATTGCACATTAGAGTTAATAAAGTTTTTGTTTAGGGTTAGAGTGAAAGTGACGGTCACCAAAAGGAGCATCCGGGGATGTTCGAGAACACCCATGGAAATGAAATGACGAGCGGCAACTCGGCAAATTTTTACCACCAAGGAAGATTGGGGAGATCATGAGTGGAAAGATTTGAAGGCATGCAAAAATTGACCATCCGATGAAGATTTGAGAGACCCATAGCCATCCGATGAAGATTTGAGAGACCCATAGTCGGCAAATTTTTACCACCAATGAAGATTGGACTGAGCATGAGTGGAAAGATTTGAGGGCATGCAAAAATTGACCACCCGATGAAGATTTGAGAGACCCATAGCCAGAGGTGGAATGGGGAGTGAATTTTTTTGGAGTGGGAAGATTTGAGTGCGAGCCCGTGAGAAGGTTAGAGTGTGGAGTGATTTTGTTTGAAGTGTTCCTCTCAATTTCATTATTTTAAAAAAATTGTCTTTTGTATGAGTATGAAATATATACCTTTCTTCCCCTTGAGTAATGAAATGAAATTCATGAATTTGTTTTCTTGTTACAGAATGAAATTGATGAGATTGTTTCTTTGTGCGCACAGAGAATAGAGATGCCCTTTGCTGAAATTTCACTGGGAGATGCCCCTTAGTTTTTTTGTGCGCACAAAGAATAGAGATGCCCCTTTGCTGAAATTTCACTGGGAGATGCCCCTTTGCGGAGAAGAGAGATCCCCTTTGTCGATAAGGAGTTATCAGTGGTGATTAAAAATTGAGTAAAGTCATGCCGAGAGGGAGCACTCGTTTAGAACTAACCAAAAATATTAGAAAATGTATTTAATGGATGATTTGGTTAGATTTGGAGATATGGCTACAAGGATTAGAAGATGAAGACAAGGAATTAAGAGGAGATTTAGATATGCTAGAATGTTTTATTAGTGGATAGGAGTATGCATATACTCATCGATACTTGGAACCCCGTGTTACTTACCCTTGTAGTAGAGATTTGTGAAGGAGTATTTTAGAAATCTAGATACTAAGGCATTTTGCCAGCTTACTAGAATGGATGGGGATTCTTTTTCAACATGATTTGATTTGATTAAGACTCACACAATTTTTGAGAAATGGTACCGAAGAGAGCAAACACCCGTGTGGATCCAAGTTGCCCTAGCATTGGATAGATTTGGGCATCACGGCAATGGAGCTTGTGTTGCATGGGGTTTAAATATTTGGGGCATTAGTGCTGGTTCAACAATTGCTTTTATTGATAGAGTTATGAGAGCCATATTAGATGTGATGAGGAGTCAAGTTGCTTGGCCCAAACTCAAGGAGAGGAGGAGGATATCCATTGTTTTTGCACAAAAAGGTTTCCCCGGTTGTGTTGGTTTGGTAGATGGAACATGGTCTCCTCTTGCAGCCCGACCAACTGTGGATGTGGAAATATATTTCATATTCTATAAATGGCCAAGTTATTTGTGGTGATAAAAGGAGAGTTATACATTTTTCCGGAGGTATGTTTTATGTTATGTGTTCTTTTGTTAGGTATTTTTGCAATGCATTGGTGATCCTTTTTGTTTAGTTTACTAAAACTATGGCCTTTTTATTTGCAAGAATGCCAGGGTCATGTCATGATAGGACTTGTTTGAAAAAATCATCACTATGGAATAATTTGAACCTAAGAGGGAGGTGTTGCACTTTTGAGGCAAAGGAGTACCTTTTAGGTGATTTGGGTTATGTACCCATGCATCACCTAGTACCGCTTTCAAGCAGACTTGCTCAGAGGACAAGCAGGCTTGCTCAGAGGACAAGCAGGAGTTCAATAAATATTTAGCAAAGGCAAGAGTGATAAATGAGCATTGTATAGGAGTATTGAAAGCTAGATGGCATTCTCTTCACGAGCTAAGAGTGCAACTGAAAGACAATAGTAGAAATGCTTATTTGTTAAAGTATGTATTGGTGTGTATTATTTTACATAATTTTTTAATCAATAGGTCTGACCTTTGGTCAGAGGACGATGGCAGATTTACAGAGGAGACTAAAATAGATTCAGAAATATCCTTTCATGGTATAGAACTTGGTAGAAAAGAAAGTAGATCAAGGGTGATGCAACATTGCCTTGATTATAACAATGATGATATAATAGATTGATTGATTGAGATTCCATATAATAAAATATATATTTTCAATATTCATCTCATATCTCATAGTCTTGTAACTTAGACCAGGAGTCTTTATCTTAGACCATGAGTGTATCTTGATGTAATATTGGGATAAGAATTCAAAGGATGCAAAAAGAATTCTATGAAGCTTAATCTGTACATTTGTAATCTGTACATTTGTAAGGCCTCCGTTTACACTTACAAGGTGTGGTGTTTATCAAGTTTACACTTGAAAGTCACTTGTTGGATGTTGTTGGAAAAAAATAAGCCAATGTTGCAGACACCATGAGATGATGCTTGTAGACGCTGGGTGCCGCTCACAAACTTAAAAAAAGTCACTGAGTGGCACTCGTAGACGCTGGTAGATGCTGGGGACCGCATTGGAATATGCAAAAATATTACATGCACTCATAGGTGCTGGTAGGAGCTGTGTGAATTATGCGATGCTTGCCTGCGCCGATTGGCGACGTGGAGTGCTGCATGTTGCCGCTCGGGATTTGAGTTCTTTTGGTTGAAAAAATGAAAATTTGCCTCCAAAGTGTACATTTTAGGATGTTTGGTATTGAGTTTTTTTCCAACTGTTTGGGTTATATAAACCTTCTTCTTTTGAATTCTTGTCATTCCCATGGGTGTGGTGGATGTGTTAGAAAGCCTCATTTGCAAGTGTGTGGGGTGTTGGAGGTTCATTTTGCTAGGGTGTGTGAGTCGTTTGAAGGAGAAAGAGCCATTTTGAGAAAGGGTCATTTCACAAGGCAGAGGATGTGCGGGTGAGCCATTTCAAGACTAGGGAAAGAAAGAGGCAAACTGGCTGGCTGAAGCACAACTCAAGAAGCAACAAGGAGTGATTGAGAAGAGAGATAAGAGATCATTCAAGAGACTGAGAGCAAATTCAATTTCAACCATGGCAGAAATCTGGGGATACAAAAAGATAGTTGATGGGCCCCACATGAGAAATAATCAGGAAGGAGATTGGCTCATAGCATTCCATACCATTCAACACCCAACCAATTTCATCAAGTGGTGCTGGCTGGACAAACATCAGATTTGAACTGCTGTTTCGGGAATTTAGGAGATCAATCTAGATGTAATGGGGCTCAAAATAACTCTTAGACTTCACTATCCATGGCCAGAGGTATTCTTCAAACATTCCTCATTGTTTTCTTTTCATTCCACCTCAAGATGTTCATTTATTTTAGGTTATTGCTTCCAAATCTAAAACCCTTCCAAATCATCAGCGCCTCCCAGCCTGTCCCGCAGTGCCTCCCAGCATCCTCCTGCGCCATCTAGCACCATCCAGCGCCCTAAACCCTTCCCTGCACGGCACCCAGCATTTCCGCGGGGCTGCGCAGACCTCCTTGTGTCTCCTCCCTGTCCTGCAGCGCCTATCAACATCTTTGTTTGTCATCCAACATTATCCAGCGCCATTTCTAGCCCCTAAACCCGTGCGTACAAGCGTCTTCCCGCGACCCCGCGTGGCACCCAACGCTTCCGTGGGGATCTTAGTGGCTCCCTCACTGTCCCGCAGCACCATCTAGCACAGCTGCGCCAATGCGCAGTGTCCACGGGCGCTCTTGTGCGGCATCAAGCGCCCTCCTGGTGCCCTGCAGGCGCCGTTGGGGGTCAGGAACGCCTCCCCGTGTCATCGAGCATCTCTTAGTCGTGGCTCACAACAGCGACCAGCGGCAACAAGCAGCAACCCGCGGCTCTTTTGAGTGTTAAAACTGTATATGAGTGTCTTCGAGCGGCACTTAGCGGCACTCCCTGAGCTTGAGTCCTTGGGAAAGAAGTTTGAGCTGATATTTCTGGTGGGTTTTGCAAGTCATTCCATGTACAGAGTTTGTGAGTTCATGCGACAAGGTCTCTTGCACAGGTTTGGTAAGAGGTAGGCAGTTTCAATTGACTGCAGATATAGTTAGAGATGCACTTGCCATGCCAAGGGGGAGAACACCAAGACCAAGGACAATTCCTTACATAGTTGTTTCAGACTGGTTTCCACAAAGGGACAGGGTTGCAAAAACATATCTTGCTAGGCAATATGTATATCCTACATTCTGAGCTTTCTTCTAGTTGATGGGTGCAGTTGTTGCACCCACTATTAGGCCCAAGATTGTACATGGGCAATTGGTACTCAACACCAAGACCAAGTTGAGGAGATTTGGTGTGGAGGATTATGATTGGGAAGAGTTAGCTTTTAGAGCTATCATTGCGGAGGGTGGGGAGTTTGCAAAGCCAATTGAGGAGTCCTAAGGGGTGTAGGTTTAGAGTCACCTTCCTTGGACAAATACTCATGCATCTCTTTATGGAGAGAGGTTTCATTCCAGAGGATGACGTGATGTACCTGAGTGATGGAGAGGAGGAGATTATACACAAGGGAGAGCATGGTGATAATCATGAGGATGCAAATAGCTCGGATGAGGACGAGACTATTGATGATGGGGAGGATGAGGATGGTGAGTGATTGATTGATTAGGTTTGAGTTTTGTCATATGGCCCATGCCCTTTCCTATATATATTCATATATTTGTATGTTGGAAAACATACAAAGTTCTTTTGTATATACCATTACCGGATATAATAAATGAGTTCATTTAAGAAGCTTGAATTAATGAACTTGTGAACTTGTATATTTTTAAATTAAAATATAAATTTGTACTTGATGGATAACTAAATGTACCACTTGTGAACAGGTGTTCAACAGATTTGTGTTGAGACACAGCCCTTACTCTTTGTTGAGATAGCTCCTTTTCACCCTTCTTCCCCTTCACCACTTCTCCATCTATGGAGGGAGTTGGTGACACCATCCATTTCAGAGTACCTTCACCTCCTTCTTGTTCAGTTACATCACTCGCATTTTAGATGATTTTGTTCAAGTGGTTGAGTGTAGAGAGAGAAATCTCCTTGAGCGTGAGAGTAGACTGGAGAGTGTAGAGGAGAGAGAAAGATTAGTGCTAGAGCGAGAGAGACTCCTTTGTGAGCGAGAGGATTTACTTGATGCAAAGGAGGAGAGGCATTTGACCTTGCTTACTTCTGAGATGGAGAGAGAGCAGAGATAAGGTGACTTGGACATGGACATACTAAGTGCCACTGCCATGGCGAAGGGTTACAAGCTCTAGTTACGGAATCAGGCACAAGAGTTAGCATATGCTATAGAGAGGTGTGAGAGTGCACATGTTCAGGTAGAGGAGAGCGAGAGTAGTCTAGCTCAGACGAGAGCTCATGTAGAGGAGAGTGAGAGTAGTCTAGCTCATTTGAGGGCTCGTGTGGCTTATCTTGGACCCAGACTACGTACTATTGCTCGCGAGACCCATACTCGTCATGAGATGCTGACCCAAATTGATGCCACCCATGTGTTACCTCATAGTGTGGAGACTCAGGGCACTCATACTAAGTTTAGAGAGAGGATTTGTCTATCAAGAGAGTATATTCTATGTATCCTCTTCCCCGGCTTCCTACGGAAGAAGATTATTATTGTGGATGTTACTTGTATGTGTTCATTATGGATTCGTGGTGCTATCGGTTTCCATGCATGGGAGAGCGGGACAACTATGCATGGTTGGTGTCCTCACACACAGTCCGGGCCTGTAGGGTGGGTAGCCTGTCATGGTGTTAGCCATTTCATCTAGTTTTGTTTGCTACGCTTTGAGGTTATCTTGTGGATAGATCTTACTCTGGAGTGGTTGCTATGGAGCATGTGGCAGTGGTCTGAACTCCCGGAGGGAGTTCACACCGGGTCTTGCCTCATGGCATATTTGTGTTCTAGAGATATCCAGCAAGATTCTAAGTTCAGAGGACTTAGAGTTAGATCATATGAGCATCTTACTTCATTAGGTTTACCTCTTTGTGATCTTTTGATCATAGATAGTTATGCACTCTCTTATTATAGGAACCATCCACATGGTGTTATCCACCCTACCCAATTCCGTCCTTATAAGGTATATAGAGCATCATACACTTGGTCATTTGACCCTTTGATGAGTGCTTTGGACAGATTTGTCCATGACGATAGGCTTGCTATTAGTTGGGCATAAGAGGAGTGGACATCAAGTAGATTGAGTTCTTATAGTTGTGACCCATATCCTCTTCTTGCTAGCGGTATCAAGCATCAAGACTTGGATGAGAGCGAGTGGCCCCTATGGTGGTCATTGAGTCCATTTAGGATTCAACATCATGTATACCGTCATAGACTTGAGGATGCAGTAGTAGCACTTAGACACCATAGTCCATCTCCCTCTTCATCTTCACCTCCTCGACCTCCATAGTCATAGATTTAGGTTCTATTGGCTCCCCATTTATATATATATAATGTTCATTTCTCTCCATGTATACATTTATGTTTTAGTTTACACGTGTGAACTCTCATATTGTGTTCTAACTCTTGTATTTTCATGTGCTATATACTCAATTGTGCCTTTTGTATCCAACGTATCATCACCTTGCAAATATGTGCACCATTTCCATCAAGAGTCACCACCCTAAACCCATCATGAGCGGCCCTCACCATCAACACGCGCCATCAAGCGTCTACGAGCGTCTATGAGCGTCTACAAATCAAAGTTTGACAAGTGCCAACGAGCGCCTACCAAATTTATGAGTACCTCCGAGCATCTTCAAGCGCCTCCTAGTATCCACAAGCATCAAGTAGCGCCCACCGAGCGGCCACAAGTGCCTACTAGCGCCCACTAGCTTTGACAAGTGCCTACAAGCGCCTACGAGCGCCGATGAGCACTTGCTTGCCTTTATTCTTTTTCCGTGTTGCATTGAGCGGCGACTAGCAGCAGCAAGAAAGACTTTTGGGCGGCTATGAGCACCAACTTGTGGCATCTTGGGCTTATTGTGTAAGAAAGACATGAGAGAAACTGAGTGGTAACGAGCAACATCAAAAACTTGAGAGGAACTGAGTGGTAACAAGCTGCATCAGGCGGATACTAGAAGCATTTATCAAGTTTCTATAAATCATCTTTATTATAATCATAATAAAGGTTACATGGTGGTATACTATTCACTATCAGTAGAGTATAATGGACATTGACCCTGAGTTAGCACTTTAAAATAGTAACTTATTTCCTCAAGAGTTTTTGTTGCTTGTATGAGACTCATTTTGATTTCATAAGTCCGCTTTGATTCTAAACTCCTTAAATTTGTGTTTGTTTGCCCTAGTTTTCCTTTTATCTATGCTCAATTTTTTCTCAATTTCAATTTTCATCTTCTTTGTCTCTAATCTAACACGATCTACTTCCATTCTCATCATTGTTTTCTCTCTCTTCCTCATGTTGGTGGCTTCTAGTTCAGCTAGTCGTAACCTCTCTTTGGATTCTATACTATCTGCCTTCAACATGGTAATTTTTGCAAAATCATGAGACAATGACATACTAGGTGACAACTTGGGTACCTTACTTGCAGATATTACACCTTTCCTCCTCTTTGGGTCACGTTCTCCTTCTTGGTCAGCAAAATCAGATCCATCTTTTGTAGAAATTAAAGGCGGTGGTGTAATGAAAGGCAAGTCCTTGATCAGTGGAACAAATGGAGACTCATCCTCAGGTGATGGGATTCCATTCTTCATGCCACTTGGTAAACTTTCCATCCCTTGGGTGTTTGCAACCAACTCAGGGCCCGAGTAAGGGAGCACCACCTTTGGAGGAGATGAGAATTGGGAGCACTCCTGCGCACCTTCATGGACCTCCTCCTCACCAGCCTCGCAAATCTCACTTGAATTAGGAATACAATCTCCTAAACTTACCATTGCCGGTGGACTTATGTTTGCTCTGGTCCCAAACATGGCTTCCATTCTTGCAAAATAGGGGCACATTCCATTCAATTTATCTTCTATAGTTCTTCACCCTTTGCCATATTCCTTCTCGGTGAAACCTTCTCCCGTAGACTTGTTCTTAAGCTCCCGAGTTTCTTTGTACTGTTCATGTACCGCAACCATTTCTTGTAAAGTTTTTCACCTGTCATAGAAGTAGGAAATCCTTGACCCATCCTAATCAAAAAGGTTGCCATGAAACTAAATGCGGTCAATTTCTGAATGGGCTTTATGCAATTCCCACCATGAATTTTTCAAAATGCTCGGGGTCCTCCAAATAGTCCAGTATTTGGCTATAATGGTGTGTTGCCATGCAAAATTGTTCATCCTCCTTGGTTTTGCCGGGCACAGAAGAAGCTATCCTCAACAAGTCTCCAAATTTCCCTAATGGTTGTTGAGGTTGCCAATCCAAAGATGACTCTATAGGTCCCGGATCAACATCAATAAGTGAGTCTCCTACACTAAAACAAGGTACTTGATCTCCCATTGCAAAAAGTTTTTTGCACTCCTAGTGTCAAAATCATCACCCTCGCCCTCTAATCAATTTCTTGGTTGCCTCACGGTGGCACTGATCATTTCCCACACCAATGCAAAACTACAAAACCACCGTTAGTTGCCTGACAACTCGCACATTTGCTCCAGAGGGTGGTGAATTTGAGTTTACAAATTTGAATTGTTGGGCGGGGCCATTTTGGATCTTGAATACGGAAACCAGATCATCAATACGTGACTAAATGACCACATGGCCACCCTCTTGAGGAAACACGTCACCCTTTCTGACAATCATTTATTTAGTTACGGCATTCCAAAACATCCATAACATATGATTTGATTTTTACAAATGAATGCAATTTGCAAAATATATCCCTTAACTGAAGTTACAGAGTGTTCAGTTATTAAAATCTTGTATCGTTACAAAGTTCACTAAAAATTATTATGAAGTTTGTTATTTATCCCGTAGACATCCGTCAAACCTATTTCTGAAACCCCCTACTGTTGCTACAAACATGCGGGCCAACTTGATAGGTTGGGCAGAGCTTTGTGGCATTTTGAGTACTCCAATGGGTTGTAGATATGAATGCCCCGCTCTTTCCCAGCCTGCCACTTTTTATATCCATTTTGTTTTCTTGGACCATTTCCCCTTTTGTTTATGTCTTTTGTGCTTCCAAGTTATGTCTACTTTGTACTACTTGTAGGCCATGTGTTCTCCACCTTACTATTCATAAGAGGTGTCCATGTAGTGGTGGAGATGTAAAAGACTAAGGAGATAGGGGAATGGAAGGTCAGATCACATTGAAACTCTCAATTAAGGGAAACTCAGAATGCTTAGTTTGAGTTTACATTGAGTATTTACATGTAACTTGGGTACAAGACTCCCAAGGAGCTTCCAAGGAAGGTTCCTTCTAGGAGCAATCTTACTTGGAGTGCAAGCTAAGCTAATTGTCAGCTTGGCATACAAGTTACTCTACCCATGGAAAGTTTTTAGAAGCTTCTCCGTAAGAAACTTCCTAAGTGCTTCTAGAATATTTTATCCACAAGTTTCCTTGATGCTTCTAGAACATTCTTAGTCTAGTTCTTCTTCCTTTTGCTATATTTAGCTTAGACTTCTAACTCATTAGCTTCTACTAACTTGTCTACTAACTCCATATTATTGTAAGAGGCCTACTATTGTTTTAATTTTATTTTTTGGTTTGCTCTTGTGGGCTTGGATGTATACTTCTCACTTTAGGTCTTTTCTTGTTGTTTTATGGTGTCTTTGTCATCTCTTTGGGTTGGGATATAGTTCTATTATAGTTTTTTATGCTTCCATTTTGGTCTTTGGCATGGGTAGCTAGAGAGACTACCATAGTAATGCTCTTCATCTATCCCCTTATATGTGCTTAAAGAAGAGATCCTTATGCTGACTCTTTCAACACACTCCCATAGTGGCTAAGGTTCAGCAAGATGACTTCACTTTGATATATTCTCCATGCCTACTAGATGTCTACTAGATGTCAAGCCTACTAGATGTTGAGATCATCAATAGGAAAAACATCCAAGAGAGGATGAGAAAAAAGAGGATGAAAGAAACATCCATTTCTCTCATCCCCAAGGGAGGACACTCTCTTGGATGTTTCTCCTATTGATGATCCCAACATCTAGTAGGCTTCATGCTCTCATTACTTTTATGGGCTATCTTGGAAAATGATCAAGAAGAGATGTCTCCACTTGGATTGTTAGCCTTATTTCCACAATAGACATTACTCCTCCATGCCCATGGGGATACATCCAAACAATGTGAAATCATCTTCTAAATTCACTACTTTTTGAGGAAGGATTAGACAACTTTGCAAGAAGAGTACACCATCCAAACCCAAGCAATAGGTAGATGGATTATAAAGTGACCATGGCCTCATGATGTATCTATAGACCATGGATACTTCTATTGTTCCTTGATGTTAGGTTAGACCAAGAAATATTGTCTCTATCACCCTCCAAGCTAGCACCCTTATCCATTGCTACATTATTGGCCTATAGGATCTCCATCTACATGCCACATATGACCTCATTTCATTTATCCATGATTATCATCCAAATGAGGAGCTATAGCTTATTGAATCCATCTTTGCTCATGCTCTACTTCACTCTCCATATTTATAAGCAAGGGGGTTTTGGGTTTGGGTTTGGTTTTTGAGCATTTGCATGATTATCTTTCCCTTGACATTCCAAATTTTGGTTTCCTTACTCTCTTTCATTTTTGCCATTGCAATGCCTTGGGCATAGTACACATTTGTGCTACTTGTTTTTTTGAGGCATCTCATCTCCTTGTTTTGTCAAAGGAGACTTTTGGTGTTTACCCCATAGCCATTGGGTACATTTTCCTATGTTAAGTTGCATGTACTATTTCTCTCCTGCTTTGGAGTTCATTTTCCTCTTTATTATCTCCCATCAAAATGCAAAGGTTTCTCCAAGGAGTTGCAAGATAGTCATTCCAAGCATTCAAGCTTCCTTGGACATCCATTCTAATTGTGTGGTACTCCAAGTGTATGTCTCAAATACATACAATACCACCTCTTGTCCAAAAAAATTTTCAGCTCTTTATTGAGTAGAGGATCAGGTCCCCTCCTTGATCTACTTTGTGCATAATTTTAGTGGTCATTAGAGTCTTGTGGCATCGGAAAATAGAAGGTTACTTATCATAGGGACAATGGCCAAGTGGTTAACAATAATAGACTATAAATCTGCTGAAGGTATTTAGACACCTCTATTGTATAGCAATAGTACTACCATAGAGAAGTTCACATGTTGGCTTTGGTCAAGAAAAAATGCCAAGGGGTCCTTGGAAGGACCGTTATTTTCCCTAGCTCACTACATTGCTTTGTGAGACGTTGTTGTTACTTTCCTCTCTTTTCCCTTTCCTTTCATCTTAGATGATACATATATTATGTGCCCTTTGCAAGTTATAGTTTAGGTTGTGTTGGATTTCACTCTTAGTTTAGAGGCCTTGGATTTACAAGTCAAAACTTGTAAATGCAAGGTCTAGAGTTATAATACCATTAGCTAGATAAATTATCTAGAGGTGAAAATTGGCTTAGTAATATCTTTAGGGAATGTTATACATAATGGTCTAAGTAGATTAGATATAAGTGTCACCAAAAGAGAACTTTCACTAATAATGTAGAGGCTGAAAACACACCAAAAACTTTAGAGCCAATTTTGGAGGCCTAAAAAAACGAAATAGGCCTCAAAAAACAAACAAATCTAGCTTTTTTTGTTGAGATATTTCCAATGATACCTCACCCATGATGTTTTGAGCTTCCTACATGAAGATTCTCAAAAGATTCCTTTGGTCAAATTTGTTTGACCAAAGGACCTTTAATCCTATTTTAAACCAAATAGGATTAAGATAGACATATCACCAATCCATGCAGCTAATCTAAAGGTGTAGCTAGCTGACATTTCACTAATCCATGTATCTAATCTAAGGGTGTAGCTCCCTTCGAATGGATCCTCTTTTCTATCAATAAGACAAGGTACTCCTTTGGAGCATCACAGTATTGAGAAATTAAACCTTGTGTTTCTTTTGGGTTCTCTCCTATACTGGGAACATTACAAGAGTCCACTTGCAACTCTCACTCCCTTAGACTTCCCACTTGGTTTCCAACTCCCATTAGGGAGATTGAAGGTTTTGGGTTCTCCCTTATGAGAGTATGATATTTGTAGCACATTTATCTTTGATACTCTGATATAGGCTACAACACATGCTCATCTCCTTCCATTCTTGGAGAATACCCAATTGACATACTCCATCCTCAAGTGATATTATGTACCTAAAGCTTGTACATACCCTTGCACAACAATACTCCTCTCCAATCTATTAGCCTTTGATCGCACCATGCATCATACTTTCTCCCTCTTTTAGAGCCATGCATGGTTTCACAATTAACAAATGAGTGCATAGATTGTAGATTGCTTTCCCCATAGCCATGGGAAAGTTTGGTGTCATATTGCAAGAGGTGATCACACCGGCTGTATATATTTGAGCTTGGGCACTAGCAGCTGTCTTATTGGAAAAATAGTTCTTACATGAGGGCCATCCTTTTTTGTTGGCAACTATCAAGATATTAGACTCTAGCACTCATGCATTCCCATCATATCTCCAATATGTTCATGACTTACACTTATAGTATTGCCCTAATTTGTTGACTTTGTATCCCTAGGCTCTAGGAAGATGCAAGCAAATCTTAGAGATCATATGCATACTCACACCCTTACTAGCATCCTCACTAAGGTGCATGTTCTTGATAGAGCTAGGATTCCCTCTTGTGGATGAAAAGGATCTTAGTGCATGGCTTTATGCACCTCCTTTGTTAGAGGACTTTTGGTTTACTTTGGAAGAGTTTACCATGACGTTCTACTTATGCTTGGGATTACCACATCTAGCTCTTTAGGGCTACTAGACCAATGATCACATGGGGCTACATTTAACATACAAGGCATCCACATTTTGCATTGTGTTGTAGGAGCAATCTTGAGAGTCCATAATCCCCTCTAGGATACAATAGCTCAAATCTTACAATCCATTCATTCCCAAGTTCAAGTTGAGTGTTGGTTGGACCTGCTATGACTGTCCCCTTAGAGGGTGAGTGCAAGCATAGTCATATTCAATGATGCCTGATGTACCTTATATGATGTGGTGGTTGCAAGCCCTCTCTAACTAGAGTCCTTGGTTAGAGCAGGTTCATAGGCAAGAGCTACAACAACCATTGCCACCAAGGAGAAGAAGGACCACTATGCTACATGATACACCTCCAACACCTTTGTCCCCACTATAGATAGAGATCTTTGGCAACCTCCATTTTGATGGTCTCTTTCATGAGCAATATAGGATTCCCTACAACAGAGAGGTGAGTTAGCTAGCTTGTTAACCACACCTACCTTGTACTATTGGTAGTGAGTATTTTTCACCTTATACCATGGACATGAATTGGGTCTTCACCAACAAGCAGTAGTAATAGGAGCTTCAAACATATCTAGGTTCCTCCCCATCTACCAAGCATACCTTTGAAGGACTTATATCCTATAGTTTAGTAGTAGGTGTCTTTGTGTTTTACTTTGGTTATTTTTTGAGTTATGTTGGCTACTTTTCCATGTCGGGCTTTGGTTTGTGAGCCGGCTTGTCTCTCACTCAAGATGAACCTCTGATGGCTATTATGGTAGTGCATCATGGACAAAGAAGGCAAGGAACCCTAACTCCATCATACTCCTCCAAGGCTAACACTCCAAGACTCAAGACATTGCTCACTAGAGAACTCAATGAGAGAGAGATAGTTGCAAATGAAAGGATGATGAGTACATCCTTACCCCTTTTTTATATACTTGTGAAATACTTACATACCAAAGTTACTAATTACCGCAGTAACTCAAGTTACTAGACTAAAAGTCAAGTAAAGTCAAAAAGTAGACAGGAATATCCATTCACATGGGCATATTCCACTAGCATGTGATATTATCTTGACCCAACCACTAAGTCAAGGATTCCTTCACACGAGCTATCCTTGGACTATAGAAGAATTCAAAACAAAAAGGCTTGCGGGCCCAAGAGTTCTCAACTCTTTCCTCAAATCCAAACACCTAGGAATAATACCAAGTCAACACATTAGAATCCAAAATAGTGGTGCTCATCTTTTTCACTTTCTCTAAAGTAAGGTCCCCTCTATCTTAGCTATGACTAACTTTAGCTGATAATGACTAATGTAGAACCATCCTTTAACTCTATATAAATAATATCTCTCAAGTACTTGTAATACCAAGCTAAATATCACAATACCACACACATGCACAAATGGGTGTTACAGGCCATTGGTTCTCCTTGGCTTTGGGGTCCTTTTGGTTTGGGCCTCTAACTTGTTTGCCCCATCTATAATTTTATGTGCTTTTGTACTCTCTCTTTTCCTTTGAGGTATTCTATTTGGCCCTTGGGCTTTTATCTTTTAAGTTTAGAGATTGTGGCCTAGGGATTACTTGCCTCTGATTAGTGATTTCACACAATGATAGTGCATATTTATTGAAGTACTTAGTGCCACAAGTCAAAAGTATATGATTTTGGGAGACAATGGGATCAAAGTGAGGAGATCCAAGGTGTAGATTCCATGATCGGAGCAAGTATCTTTTAGGTGAAAATGGCTACATTATCTCAAGGTGTGGGCTTGGATGGGATAGGGTTACAAATCCAGCACACTCATGAGTAGGCCTTTTACAAAAAAACTTCATCAGAGTACTACAAGAGACATTGATTATGAGAGCCTATGGTGATTAGGAGCAACATCTTTTCTACACAACATTGATATTGGAGGAGGTGGAGAGGCCATTTTGGGTCATAGATAGGTTTTTTAACACATCTTGTTTGTCTTTCTTTAACTTTTTGGTATTAGGTTGTGCATTTTCTTATTTCTGCCCGTTTTTTTCTATTTTGTGTTGGATTTTGTGTTGGGACACATAGCATTTGGCTACTATGTCTTGCATTTTTGTTATGGCATTTTCTTTGTACTCTTGGGGTGTACACCCTTTCAATAGCATGTACTCCAATGCTTCTATGTTGATCTTGGATACGGGGCTATAGAGGGACTATCTTAGGCGTCATTCTTCATTTAGCATCCCATACCCCATATATGCAAGTAGGGAATAGTCCCTTCTATCATCTTTTTTAGCATACACCTACAATTTTTGGAGTTTATTTAGATGGATTCCCTTCAATCCTTAGGTCACTTCCTTCTCTTACTAGTAGAGCACCCTATAAGGGACTCCTATCTTGAGGATACTCCACCACATTTTTCCCTCTATCCATCATTCTCATGTCGTTGGCACTCCATACCCTCCCTCCACCTTGAAGCTTCCTCCCACCCCTATTGTAACAATATGGAGTTTAGCGACGTAGTTAGTAAGGCTAACAAAGTAGATAATAAACCATATTAGCCTAGAATATTCCAAAAAGCATCTAGGAAGCTTCTTGGGAAGCTTCCTAACTAGTTAACTTGTGCTCCAAGCAGGTAGCTTCTAGAAGGAAGCTTCTAGAAGCTTCTAACCAGCTTAGCTTGCATGCCAAGTAGGCGGCTTCTAGAAGAAAGCTTCTTGAGAAGCTTCCTAGTTAACTTGGCTTGCGTCTAAGAAAGCGGCTCAAGGAAGCTTCTTGAGAAGCTTCTCAAGGTCCTTGTATGCTACCTATAAATAACAAAGCCAAAGCTCATGCTAGGCATTTAGAGTTTTTCTTCATTCAAGTGTCCCAATGTGAGTTCCATTCTCATATTTCTCTCCTCAGATTGGTATCAGAGCAGGAATGGGATAGATGGAAATTATGGACCACCAAATCCACTTCCATTAAACCATTAGGATTTTTGCATCCAAATACTACCCAAGCATCATTTCACACAATTCATCACCTTGTACTTTAGACAAGATTTTTTGCATATGATCACCATATTTGAGGAACCCTTGGTGCTTCTAGTTGTAACTTATGGATAACGATGGACGTGCTTTTTCTATGTGTTAATAAATTAGATAGATTGAGAGTGGTGTGATAGAGTAGCAACCATGGCGGCAATACACAATGTTATCCTTGCTATGTAACAACAAATTGAGCACCTTACTCAATTGTTGGATGAACAAGATCTTTGACGACAAGAGCAGGTGGAGAGAGTACCAATTCAAGAAGGAGAAGATTGGATCAGATTCCCTAAACCTAAGGTATTTGAAGGCAAGAATCTTCCGGGTGCAGTGCAGAATTTTGTGTTTGATTGTGAACGTTATTTTGAAGCTACCAATCTACAAGACGAGCAAAAATAGATTTGCTTGGCTTCTAGTCAATTGATGGAGTAGCAAAGCTATGGTAGAGATTCTGAGTGGAGCAAGCTAAAAAATATATTGTTGCACCAATCTTGACATGGGCAAAATTCAAGAGCGCAATAATTAGTCGGTTCCAAGCTATAAATACCACACGAGCTGCACGGGATAAGTTGGCAAAGTTGAATAGCTTGAATTTATAAGAAGTTACATCACACAGTTCCAAAACACTATCATGCAAATTCCAGATATATTAGAAGGTGAAGCTTTGGATCAATTTGTTAGGGGCTTGAAGGCAAGAACCAAATTAGAGATAACCATGCAAGAGCCACAACACTTGGAGGAAGCCATGCGGTTGGCCGAACGTTTTGATTCCTTGGTGGCAACAACTTTGTCTCAACCTTGACCTCCACAGAGCCTACCAACACACTACACACAAGTGGAGGAGCCAGCACCAATGGAGATTGATGCCATTCAACAAAGACCACTTGGTATGGCAGATAGAGAGAAACAACAACAAACTGGTGGTTGTTTTTATTGTTGCCAATTGTGGCATCGCATTTCTGAATGTATACTCAAGAATGGACGACCTCGACAAGTTGCCCAGGTAGAGGTTGTGGAGCAGAATGATCAAGGAAACAAAGAATCCCAATAGGAGATTTTGAGCCATCTATTGGGAGCTTGATTAGTTCCAATGGGATTGAAGGCTTGACCTATGCAAGTTTGCTTCACTTGCAAGGTACAATATCTAATCGGGGTTGTAGGATTTTGGTTGATTGTGGAAGTTCAAAGAATTGCATGTCTATGCATGTAGCAAAGAAATTGGGTATTCCTATCAAGCCCGTGATTGGAAGTAGTTTGATGATGCAGATGGTAGAAAGTGTTCTGCATTCCACACCTCATATCCTTTTACCTTCAAGTTGGGAAGGAGCATTTGGAGTGTATGAGGTTTGTAGTGGTACCTCTACACTATGATATCATTCTGGGTCTACCTTGGCTTGAACATCATAAGGTTCAATTTGATTTGACCTGACGCCAATTTCAAGTACAACACCAAGGTAGCAAAGTCCAATTAGGTTGTCTGGTACCTCTAAGTAAGACACCTAAGAATAGTCAGTCCCAAGATGAGAAGTTTGTTGAGAAGGTAGCCATAGAGCAAACCTAGAAGGGAGATGAGTCCCAAGATGGGAAGTTTGCCAAGAAGGCAACTAGGGAGCAAGTTTGGAAGAGAGATGATTCCCTAGAAGGGAATTTTGTTAGTAAAGCAACCATAGAGCAAGCTTTGGAGGAAGATAAGTCTGTATTTGTGGTGTAGAACAAGCCAATTGCACAAGAACAATCTACGGAGGACCAAGAGCCTCATCAAGCAATGGTTGATCAGATAGTTAAGGAGTTTGCGGACGTGTTTCTAGATCTGCCCAAGGGATTACACTCCGATCAAGGTATGCCCTTTAAGATTGAGTTATTGCTAGGGAGTACTCCAATGAGTAGACCAATCTATTGGCTCTCACCAAAGGAGTTGGAGGAGTTGTGAACAACACTTATAGAGTTGTTGGAGAGGACTTCATACAACATAGTACTTTTCCTTGGGGAGCATGAGTACTATTTGTTCCAAAAAAGGATGGAGGACTTCATTTCTATATTGATTATCGTGTGCTCAATAAGCAAACCGTGAAGAATGCATATCCCTTGCCTTGAATCAATGACTTGCTTGATCAACTAAGTGGAGCAAACTACTTTTCCAAGTTGGATCTTTGCAGCGGCTATTGGAAAATTCCTATCAATGGAGAGGTGTGCAAAAGACTACCTTTTGTACAAGGTATGGGCATTTTGAGTGGAGAGTTCTACCTTTCGGACTCACTAATGCTCCAATAGTCTTCATGGATTAGATGCATCGAGTGTTGGATGGACTCTTGGATCGGTCCGTGGTGGTGTTCTTGGATGATATCTTAATCTATAGCAACATAGAGGCAGAACATGTAAATCATGTGCAAGAAGTCCTAAGACGACTACGACAATGGAAATTTTACTGCAAGAAGTCAAAGTGTGCCTTTTGGCGGAAGGAGGTTATCTTCTTGGGTCATAAGAACTCATCAGAGAGGATCAAGATGGAAGAAGAGAAGATCAAGGCCATTACTGATTGGCCTAACCCAAAGGATGCTACAAAAGTATGGGCATTCAATGGATTTGCCAATTTTTACCGACGGTTCATCCACTATTATGCTCATGTGGCTGCACCATTGACTAACCTCTTGGGAAAGAACTAGAGTTTCCAATGGACCACCAAGCATGAAGAAGCATTCTAGAAGTTAAAAGACATGGTGTCTTCAAGACCCATTCTTCAACCATATGATCCTCAACTACCTTGTGTGGTTGATTTTGATGCTTCTAACTTTGCAATTGGAGTTGTGTTGCAACAAGAATTCCCAGATGGACTACATCCCATTGCTTTTGTGTATCGCCGACTAAATACAATTGAAAGAAATTACTCTTCTTGAGATCAAGAACAACTTGCAATGGTATATGCCACCAAGATATGGAGGCATTACCTCTTGGGGAAACAAGTGGTCATGCAAACTCATCACAAGCTATTGTTGCTGACCGTACACTTAGAACACATGAAGAGTTAACATCATTGGTGGGAAGAGCAAATCCAATTGTTTGACATCAAACTTGAGTACAAACAAGGTTGGTTCCATGTCATCCCTGATGCTCTATCACAGCAACCTGATTTGAAGTCTCTTCTTCTCATCACGGCAGCAATTACAATAGTGTCAATTGACCCCAAGGTCCATAACAAGTTTTGGTCAACTCTACAACAAGAATCTCTTCTTCCAAATGATACATGGTCATCTAACAATAGGCAACAAGGAGTACAACATCTTCAAGGAAGGCCTTCTATTCCATGCGGACAGGATCTATGTTCCAGCCAAAGGTGATCTCCAACTTGTGTGCCTTTAGGAAGCCCATGATTTACCAATAGCTAGTCACATGGGGGTAGACAAGACCTTGGGTACCCTCCAACGCCAATGGTGGTGGCCCAACATGATGCAAGATGTTCAGGTGTTTGTCCAATTGTGTGGGAGTTGTCAATGCAACAAGGCCAGTAACCAAAAGTCGAGTGGACTCCTTCAGCCACTTCCCATTCCAACTACTCATTGGGAACATGTGAGCTTAGATCTCATCACTTCCTTGCCCACGACACAACAAGGTCACACAACAATTGTGGTGTTTGTGGATAAGCTTAGTAAGCAAATCCATTTGGCACCAATGGTTGATACTGTGGATGCTCCAACCTTGGTGCAACTCTACTTCAATAATGTATTCAAACATCATGGGATGCCATGTGTACTCATCTCCGACTATGATCCTTGCTTCACCGGAAAGTTTTGGCAAGCCTTCTTCTAGATACTTGGCACCAAGCTTGCTTTGTCCAAAACCTATCATCCTCAAACTGATGGACAAATTGAATGTGAAAATCACACCTTGGAAGATATACTTCGTGCCTTCATCAACATTCATCATACCAATTTGGATGAATGTCTTGCGATTGTGGAGTTTGCATACACCAATTCTAAACGGGCAAGCACCGGATTCTCTCCTTTCTTTCTCAATTTTGGCCAAGATCCACTTGTCCCAGATTATCTTCTTGCTCCTCCTCTATCTCAAGCCCCTCATACTTCAACCTTCTTGACCACTATATCCGAATCTCTCCAACAAGCCAAATCTCACCTCCTTGTTGCTCAGAATCATCAAAAACAATATGCAGACCACCATCGTCATGATCTCACCTTTGAAATTGGTGATAAATTTATGCTATCCTCTAGTAATCTACCCCTCCCACTTGATACTCAAGTTTGTAAACTTGCCCCCAATTAGATAGGACCTTTTGATATCACCCAAATTGTCTTTCGTGTTGCTTATCAACTTGCCTTGCCTTGTCATACGCGCATCCATCCTGTCTTTCATGTTTCCAAGTTAAAACCCTTTGTTCATAACCCCTCATCTTTCTCCTCTTGAGTCCAACCTCCTCCTCCTCCTATCCTTATCCATGATCATGAGGAGTACTAAGTTGATCGTATCCTTGCACGTCGCCACATCCAATGAGGACACCACCAACATACGGAGTACAAGGTCCTTTGGAAAGGGTATCACTTCATAATGCCACTTAGAAACCTCTTTCTCACCTCCAGAATGCACAGACGGCCATCTAGGAGTTTGAAGCTTCAATGGCAACGAGGACGTCACCAACTAGCGGTGGGGGAATATGTAACAATATGGAGTTTAGCAACGTAATTAGTTAGGCTAACAAAGTAGAGAATAAGCTATATTAGCCTAGAACATTCCAAAAAGCATCTAGCAAGCTTCTTGGGAAGCTTCATGACTAGTCAACTTTTGCTCCAAGCAGGTAGCTTCTAGAAGCTTCTAACCAGCTTAGCTTGCATGCCAAGTAGGCGGCTTCTAGAAGGAAGCTTCTTGAGAAGCCTCCTAGTTAACTTGGCTTGCACTCTAATAAAACTGATCACGGAAGCTTCTTGGGAAGCTTCTCAAGGTCCTTGTATGCTACCTATAAATACCAAAGCCAAAGCTCATGCTAGGCATTTGGAGTTTTCACTCATTCAAGTGTCCCAATGTGAGTTCCATTCTCATATTTCTCTCCTCGGATTTGGTCTTTTACACTTACCCACCACTCCACACCACTCCCATAGGATTGTTCTCATGCACTTGGGTCCTCAAATGCACCCTTATATCTTGTCCTATTAGCATCCAATACAATCTTATCCAAATTGTCCATAGGTAAGGATTGGCCTTGTAGAGCACAAAATGAGATTTCATTGTTAATGTATGCAGGCTGAGACCACCTCTATTGCTACACCATCCATACTTCAATATTATCTATTCATCCTCTTCCCAACTATAATACTCCGAGGACAAGAGAAGAGAGAAAACCCAGATTGCACACTCAAACAATCGATGCCCCAAGGGAGCACCTTCTCTTTTTATATAGACAAAGAGGATCTCCGCCAAGGAAGCTCCACCATAGGATTAGGGACACAGATAGGTGACATTTCAGCAAGCTCCACCCTTGGATTACTTACTTGGATGGGTGACATGTCTGGTCTAGGTCCTATCTGGCTGGTCAAACAAGCTTTGACCGGAGGGAATCTTTTAGGGAATCTTCCTGTAGGAATCTCAGAATCACATAAGGTACCGTTGGAAAGCTCTCGATGAGACAAATCAGGGGGAAGGGAAGGCCAGCCTCTCCTTCATTGGGGGGGGGGGGTTTGCACATTTTTGAGGCCTAATTCATCCGTTTAGGCCTCCAAAATTGACTTCAAAGATTTCAGGCATATTTTGGTTCCTACTCTATTAGTAGAAGTCCCCTTTTGGTGATACCTCTTTCTGATTTGTTTAGTCCATCATGTGTAACATCCTTCCAGATGTTACCAAACCAATTCTCACCTTTAAATCATATGTCTAGCTATTGGTTCTAAGGTTCTCAAGTCTATTTTGGTTTCTGCCCTATTAGTAGAAGTACTCTTTTGGTGATACTTCTATCTTATCTATTTTAACCATCATGTATAACATCATTCTAGATGTTACCAAACCAAATTTCACATCTAGATCATATGGCTAGCTCTTGGTATAACACCAACTCATATTTTTGGTTACACTCCTTAAACGCTATCTAAGCATTCCTAATAAGTTTGTTGTAACCATAGATATACACCTATTCCATGTCTTTATGTCTTCTTGTTGGATTCATACTCTCACTCCTACTACATATTATTTTGGTGGATGAGTATGAGAGAGATGTCTCCACCTAGATGTTGTTTGCTCTTTTTCCTCAATGAATATTACTTTTGGACATGAAGAGACTTCCATTAGGATTCAAAGGTTATTGAGAGGATATTGGGCAATCCTTTTGGAAGAGTATTCCATTAGGGCCTAGGCCACAACCAAGTGGATTGCAAAGTATCCAAAACTCCACATGCTACCTCTTGGAGCATTGTCACCTTTGTTGCTCCTTGATGTTAGATCAGGTAGGGGAGTACATGCAAGCTACCCAAGCACACCAACCCTCCTGACCAATAGTCTTCTCCTTGGACACTTTATCAAACTTATAGACCCTACATCCACTTGGCACTAAGGATCTTCTTTTATTCCTCCATGATTGTCAACAAGAAGAGGAATTACAAGTGATAGAGTCTTGCTTTTTCCATGCCCTACTCCACTTTACAATAGGTGGTAGGAGCTTTTTCATCTTATCTTTTCCCAGCCATCATGGACGACACTAATATTGTGAGCCCTTTGGAAGATGAAGTTAGAGTGATGCATGTTTTTCACACTTAGATTAAAGGCCTTGGGTTTACAAGTCCAAATTCATGAATGTAAAGTCTAGAGCCCATGCACAATCCTCATTCCCTTTGACTTCCCACCAAGATTCTAATTCCTTGTAGGTGGTTTGAGAATTTTATGCTCTCCTTTGGGACAAGAAGACTTTTGTAGTTTGTTTGTATTGGACACCTTAGTACATGCTATTGCCCATGCTCACGTCCTTCTTAGATTGGGGAATACCCATGTGGCCTAATCCATTCTACTAGTGTTATCTCCCTTAGGCTTCATGCTTGGCATGTACTTTCCTACCTATAGAGGCATTGTTACCACATGTGGATATTTGATAGTATTATTTGCTATAATTTCTCCACTATAGTAGGCCATGCATGATCCCACAACTATCAGATGGTGTAGGCAATGGATAGCTCTTCCCATAGTCATGGATGGATGTAGCCTCATTGGGCAAGAGACCACAACACCAATAGCATATATTGGAGCATGAGCTCTAGTGGTCCTTTCTTTAGCAAACAGGTTTTTACATGAGGGTCAACCTTTTCTATAGGGACCGAACACAATAGTGGATTTAGGAACTTGTGCCTTCAAAACATATCTTTGATTGGCTCACAATTTTTTTCAAGCCTTGCACATATATCATTCCTTGAGTTTATTGACTTTTTATCCCTAAATCTAGGAAGCTCCATGTGGATTCTAATGAGCATATGCAGACTCATACAATTACTAGCATCTTCATCGATGTGCCTCTACTTGATAGAGCTAGGATCCTCTCTTGTGGGAGGAAAGGCTATAAGCTTCACATTTGATTGACGACTTCTAATTTACATTTGAGGAATTTACCATAGCACATCCAACCCTCGTCGGGCTTCTTCACCAATGTACATGTTGTTCCACTATGACATACAAAGGATACACTTTTTATGATGTGAAGTAGATGTGGAGCCTACCATAGTCTATGATGCATTTCTTGATACAATTGCTTAGATTTTACAAGCTACACAAGCCTAGGTTCAAATGAACAATTTTTGTATCTACCAAGACCACATGTCCATTGGATGCAAACAGTATTGTTACTTTCATGGATGGTTGTTGCACCTTGCATGACATGGTGATGGCAAACATTCTATGAGCAAAGTCTTTTGCACAAGTAGGCATACAAGCAGGAGAAGCAACAACCATTGCCTCTAGTAGCAAGGAGTATCATTATGCACCCTGGCTATCCTAGGATACTTTTGTCCGCTAGCAATTGGGATTTTTGCGTCTCTACATCACTATTTTGATGGTCTCCTCAAGGATGCAACATGACGTTCTTTGTAAAGAAGAAGTGCATTGGCATGTAACACCCATTTGTGCATGTGTGTGGTATTGTGATATTTAGCTTGGTATTACAAGTACTTAAGAGATATTATTTATATAGAGATAAAGGATGGTTCTATATTAGTCATGGTTAGCTAAAGTTAGTCATAGCTAAGATAGAGAGGACCTTACTTTAGAGGAAGTAGAAAAGATGAGCACCACTATTTTGGATTTTAGTGTGTTGACTTGGTATTATTCCTAGGTGTTTGGCTTTGAGGAAAGAGTTGAGAACTCTTGGGCCCGCAAGCCTTTTTTTGGATTCTTGTTTAGTCCAAGGATAGCCCATGTGAAGGAATCCTTGACTTAGTGGTTGGGTCAAGATAAGACCACATGCTTAGGGGAATATGCCCACGTGAATGGATATTCCTTTCTATTTTTTGACTTTACTTGACTTTTAGTCTAGTAACTTGAGTTACTACGGTTATTAGTAACTTTGGTACGTAACTATTTCACAAGTATATAAACAAGAGGTGAGGAGGTACTCATCATCCTTTCATTGCAACTATCTCTCTCTCTCATTGAGTTCTCTAGTGAGCAATGTCTTGAGTCTTGGAGTGTTAGCCTTGGAGGAATATGATGGAGTTTGGGTTCCTTGCCTTCTTAGTCCATGGTGTGCTACCATAATAGCCATCAGAGGTTCATCCTGAGTGAGAGACAGGCCGGCTCACAGGCCGTCTCTCCAGCCATGCTCACATCTTATTACAAACAACGTGTATCAATCACTTTGCAATGCACTCAAGCTTTGGGTCTTCATCGGCAAGCAACTGCGATCGGGACACTTAGCATGGCTAGGATCCTCTCTCTACACTTACCAAGCATACCATTGGAGTATCTCTATCACATAGTTCATGAGTAGACTACACTCTCATTAGTTTCTTAGGTGCTTCTTGTTTGTGCACTTTTTCCCCTATGGTACCTTTGGGCCCTACTTCTGTATGTCTTTTTTTGCTAGTTGAGATTGTTGTGCCTTGTACTCATTTCCCCTTTCTTGTGGGGTACTTTTTAGACAGGGAGTGTCTAGGTTGACACCCCAACTTCTAAGTTGATTCTGATTGGTAAGTTGATACTGTTCCGGCCACCGCTTTAATTTGGGCGTCATGCTATGTTTACCACGCAGGTATTGGAAATGAAACTAAATCATCTGTGGCATATGGTGATCAACCAATCAGAATCCACGGGGAACCAAGGAAATGGGGTATCAACCTAGACGCTCCTATCTATTTATTTCCTATATATCCCACAGTTCCAATTCATACTTCCAAGAAAATGCATGATTTAGTTTATTTTCATATATGACCATTGAATTACTCCACCATTGATAAGTCCAACTAAGAATACTCTTATTAAAGGATAATAATAATCGATTATCGTTGACTATCGTGTATAATTATAAATGGTCGCTGTTAATTCTAGTTCAAATAAACTTAAATCACAAGTGTGTAGAATAAATAAATAAATAGACCCTGAATAAATAAACCCTGAGTTCTAATTTTGGGTGGTCGATTTTGAGCTTGTGATGAAGTTTGAACCAACTACCAAAGACTACGAAGTCATTGATGGCTTGAGGTATCTGCAATTTTGCTTCACTTCCATATATCCTGGTGACTGTGTTAAACTTGCTTGCATATGTAAAGTAGACATTCTAAACTTGTTTTCGCGCATATTGATGGACATGAGAAAGTGAACTAGGCGAGACACATCATTTGTCCGTTTCTTTTACACGTAACTAACAAGTGATCACTACCAAAGAAAGCAAAATGAAAAATTCATCAGCAACACCCAGTTATGGTATACATGTCTTGCAGATGCTTGCGAACTTCTGTATAATACCTTCTAATATGATATGTCCTTGATTCTCTTGGATGTGCCATGTATATACCGATTACCAATATTAGAACTAAAAGTGGGAAAGGCGACCGCGGCGTAGGATAACAAGAAGGATGGGAAGACCCTATCAACACGTACAAAGATAAAGATATATGAAGCACCATGCGGCTAAGCCTGAATCCCGTTAGTTCGGTACATTTGTCCTACAACATATTGGAACCGGGCAGTGCTTCACATGAAGTGACTAGACTTGCTCGTGAAACACTTAAAACATGGATTTCAACCTCAGAACAACTACTAGAGTGGACAATAGAGCGATGAAAGATGTCAAGTGCTGTTACGTGTCATATCTGCTATGTGCTTGATATCTAAAAGTAGCGTGAACACAACGTGAAGCTCGTGGCCGGTGAATCTCCTGAATCATTATCTGCGAGCAGAAGCAGATTATTCCCGGGAAACCTAAGATAGTGTTCTGGACATACGGTACTCTTGTACCATAGAAGCTCTCTCGGTACTACCGACCTTTCTTGGTACTACCCAGATATCCAGCGACAATACGTATACGATGTCGCTCTTCCGATTTCGTGAGAATTATGCCTGTAGACAACTGTAGTCGAAACAGTACTGTAGTTCGTTCTTCTCCGAGTAAAGGTCAGTGCCAAAAATCGATGCAGAAGGAACAAACGTGTTCTAAGATCCCGCTTGCAATTGAACAGGTCATGTTACTCTGTTGACCTGAGTTTTCCAAGTCACTTTTTCCCGTAAAAAGTGCTAAATATCTGCCATGAATTCACAGTCCTATTCAACACTCTCGCATCCGAATCCTTTACACAGATACTCACTACAGCTTTTAGTTCGCAGCCTTCCTTTGCATCCACCAATCATACTGCATGAATATATTTCACGGGGCATCCTTTTCAATGTTTCGATACAACTAGAATAACGGATATCGTTCTTATCATCGCATCGATTTCCTTTTCCCTACATAATATGACTGTCAGCAAATCATGAGTCAATTGCTGAAGAAATCTTCGAAGAAATTGCAAAAGTACAATCCTTGCACGGTTTGATGAGGTCTTCCCATCCTTCTTGTTATCCTACTCGGTCGCCTTTTTCCCCACATTAAAACTAGTCATGGGACACGCCGCAATTGGGGCTTTCTAATTTTAACAATGATCCATGACTGTGGAGATTCAGTCTACGGAAGTTTACAACCGATGGTCCACCCGACAAAGTAGTTGACCAGAATTCTCGGCTCACCAGAGTTGACTTCCTTTGACTCCAGGCTAACTTGCTCTGTTAGTAACGGCGCCGTACCTTCTCCAGCTGCACATTTTGGAGCCTTCGACGGTAGCATCGTTCATAACGCCGCGTCGATTGTCGAACCGCACAGTTCTCTGTTGACTTATTTCCCACTGCACGAAGCACCGATGATGTCCTCTCTTCCAAGTTTTGGCTGTGCTGTTGCTATGATAAACAGCGAAGCATGCTTAGTCATAAAGCATGTCTGTTGTCTTAAGGTGAAATACACCGATTTTTTCAACCTGGAGCTCTTGTATTGAGAATCTACAGTGGTGCAGAATGGAAGTTATCTTTCAGGTTAACTGTACTATCAGATTCAGCACCTCGGTTTACTCTCCTGTGTCTTAAACGAATAGTATGTGGATACAGCTAGAGATTCCGATTTACTTTTTGGAAGAATCAAAACAGTGTCAACGTACAATCTACTTGCGGTTCCCCAATGGAAACGCTAAGTAGCAGAGAACTATCGAATGGTCTCTAAAGATTTCGGATGTCACGTTCCAAATGAGCATACCCTTGGGTACTTTAGCCGCTGTGGATTTAGGCTCCAACAACTGAGCAGATAGTAATCAATCTATCGCGTTGGGGCGTCTATTCTGGAAAATAATAGAAGTACACCTTTGTGTTCATAAGATCAGCGAACACATCGAAAGGAACTGGAATAGACTTTACTGCTTTTTGTTATGTACCTTTTGCGATGTAACGTCCTCTAATGTACATCGGAGGTGCGGGAGCAGCGGGAGAGTGTGGAGACGGGAGAGGAGAGGGAGAGACGTGAGACAATTTCTATAATTTCTGAGTGCTCTCTAGCATGTAGCATTCGAGTGAATAGTAGATTCTCTTCGTTTTTCAATTTCGGTTCCATGGGCACCTGGATTGAAGACTATGGAGAATGGAGTAGAAAGTTATGAAGATTTTTAGGCTTTTTAGGGTTTAGAGTGATCATTATACATTGAGAGTGATGGATTGTGAATTTTCATTTCCAATCTCTTAGTTTTCATGATTAAGTTCCATGGGAATTTAGTTTGAAAATTTTGGAGATGGAAATTGAAAGTTATGAGAGCTTATAGATTTTAGGATTTGGAGAGATTGTTTTCTTATATGAGTTGGGATGTGAAGGGTTGTGGTTTTACATATATGGGGAGATATGGAGAGTAGCAGCATGTGTTACTATCATTATTCTTGTGCTAGCCATGGTTACACCTTCCCAGGTGGGGTCGCCTAGAGCGGGTCGGGATACACCATGCCCGGTGTGTCACCGACACTTTACCTTGCAAGGGATAAAGACCCATGTGGGAAGGATGCACAAGGACTATGATTGGACCACTTGGGAGGCCCACGTGAGAGGAGCGACCACATTGACAGCGGTGACACTTGGGATTATGCACGCTTTGTCTATACCTTTGTTGATCGTTCCAGGGATACCGATCGAGTCGTAGGAGTGGTTAGCTTCTTAGGTGGGTTGCATTTTGGGGTTATTTGAGACTAGTTTTCCATGTCCACGTCTATTCCATAGGCTACCCCGCACACTCCATGATGAGGCTAGATAGGCTTTTCGCCTACCACTTGATTGTTTGGCATGTGATCCCTTGGACGAGTTAGCATGGTTCCTATTCCTCCTACTCCCTCGATGGTGTCTTCGTTATGTTAGAGGGGGACGTGCGGGGCATAGAGAGGTGGCGGCTAGATTTTATCAATTCCGAGCGGGGGATTAGGCAGCCCTTCAGGAGGAGTCTATTAGGGCTACATGATTTAGGAGACAGGCATCACCACAGGATACCACAGATTCCACTCGATTACGACGATGTAGGACATTGGGTCAGGCGGGAGAGTTTAGTAGAGCAGCACGAGCGCTACACCCTTTGTCTATAGCGAGTCCTACTGATGAGACCATCTCTTCCCTATGCTCATTGCATCCGATAGCAGTAGAAGGAATACCACTAGAGGTCTTAGATTATCAGCTTGAGCAGCCTTTATGTCTTGATAGGTTGCTATTTGCACAAGCATTTGCATTGCTCCTCGCCTTTCCTCGGGAGGCTTGTCAGGGATGGTTTATGAGCACCTTAGAGATTGATTGATTTATGATCCTTCTAGTGGTTTTACCGAGTTGTTTCAGGTGGCTGTAGTAGTAGCGAGAGGAGACATTCCTATGTCTGTTAGTCAGGTGTTAGGTGCTAGTCAACTTCTCGTGATGGAGAAGGACATGGGAGGCATTAGACCGATTGCTATTGGAGAGATCTTTTTGCGTTTGGTCCGTCGTACTATTGTCCTTCAACATCATTCTCACTTTTGACAACACCTTAGTCAACATCAGTTTGGAGTAGCTACACTTGGAGGATGTGAGGCTATATCTCTAGGCATTAGAGCACTCCTAGATATCCATCCGGAGTGGGTCGTCCTATAGGTGGATGTTGAGAACGCTTTTAATAGCGTCTCACGTGCATCCATCTTTAGAGAGCTTAGGGAGGCTGGTGGATCCTTGGCAAGTCTCATTCCTTTTGTGCGGTCTTTCTATGGCTCTCCTGCTTCCCTTTACTACCAGCATGGTGGTTCACAGGAGGGAGTCACCGTCTTGGAGTCAGCTGTTGGTACACGTCAGGGAGATCCTTTGGGGGAGGCCTTATTTGCCATGGCTCACTTTAGAGCTCTCCTATCTACTACTTTGGCCATGCCAGGTTGTGTATTTCCCTCCTTGGCAAATGATACACACATCATAGGCCCTATAGATCAGATTAGGCAGGCCTTTGACTACTTGACTACCGAGCTACATCTAGTAGGCTTGAGAGTCAAGGTGTCAAAGTGTAGGGCATGGTCTCCTTTAGGTATCCCTCCCCACCTTGAGCTTCTAGAGGGGTGTATCACATCCACAGATGGACTTTGTGTTCTTGGAGTGCCAATAGGATCGGAGGATTTTTTCACACGCTTCTTGGACGCTGCCCTTGCAGAGGATGTTCTCCATGTGGATGACCTTCCATTACTAGGAGACCCGCAAGTGGCATTTGGTATACTCTCTTCCATTATTGCTTGTCGACCTTCCTACCTCATCCGTACAGTTCCCTCCTCACTATCCTTCCTATCACGTCTGAGAGCATTTGATAGGAGGATTATGGGAGTCTTTGGTGATATTATTGGACCAAGGACTTTTGAGTGTGTGACAGGGGACTTGGCACGTAGACAGACGGCTCTACCGATCTCATGTGGTGGGGTTGGCTTGCTTTCTATGGAGGAGATGGCACCTATAGCATTCTTGGGTAGTTGGGCTCTCTCAGCACCCCTACTTTCCTCTCGTTTTGTGGTTGCTGATAGGCCTGTTTTGGAGACTTATGTGACAGAGGTGGAGGGAGGAGCCTTTTCTCTCCAGGTGTTATTGCGGCAGATGAGACATAGTCTATCCCCATGAGCACAAGAGGGTTTTCCACCATTTGCTTCACTATCGTCAGATTGGACTAGAGGTTTATAGTCTTCCTTGATGGAGCGACAGTGTGAGCATACGCTACATTCTCTCTTAGTTGACTCATCCATTCCTTAGGCTACTAGAGCACATCTACGCTCTTGCTCCGGCAAGGGTGCAGGCTCGTGGATCCTAGCTCGACCATGCATTAGTGCTTTCCGACTCGCACTGGTTACTTTCTCTACAGCGATGAGGTTTCGCCTAGGTTTGGTCCACCCATCTGCATCTTCACTACTCACTTGTGAGTGTGGTTCTACACTAGATGCAGTGGCGGTCTACATGACACGGTGTCCTTTCGGAGGACAAAGGATAGCTACCCATGATGCCATTAGAGACATAGTGTTTGCTATGGCGCAAGAGAGTGGATACTTGGCTTGGAGAGAGCGTTTGTATGCTTTGCAAATGACACATGTCAGGGCAGACTTATACTTGGTCCAAGATGATCAAGTAACAGTAGCGGATGTTGTGGTCACAGACCCTATGCGGGATACAGTTTTGGAGGGAGTAATTACCCATCCCCCTGGATGGGCGGCGAGTGCAACAACATGTCGCAAGGTCTCCAAGTATAGGGACATGCAGCGAGGTCACCTCTTTGTTCCTCTAGCCTTGGAGTTATATGGAGCGATGGACACGGCATTTGACACATTTGTCAGGGAGTGCACGAGAGCTTATTATGTTAGGCGACAGGGGGTACCACTCTCACTCTCATACTTTGTAGCATATTTTAGATAGTGTGTGTCCATTGCTCTATAGAGGGCAGTGGCTGGTGCAATCCATAGGAGAGCAATCACATTAGGTGATGTTTCTTTGGATGCTCCAGTTGTGTGTAGACCGTACGACTTGCATAGCTCGAATATCTTAGGTGTGGTAGGGCAGATTTCTCATACAGACTCTATTGGGGCTTAGCCCCATGTTACCTTTTTTGTCTCTCCTTTGTACGGCTTGATGGGGTCTTCCCATCCTTCATTTTTCCTACACGGTCGCCTGTTTTGTTTCATTTTGTTATGATAGTTGTACTAGGATATAACCATCAAACCGTAGCTTATCAGATATCTTATCCGGAGATATCAAGTTGATATATTAAGGCCTAACTATTGATGGTGGGGACATACGCTCATTGTCCCTTGACTTGGATTCTCTAATTGCTGTACATAACATTGTTAGTATGAGGAAGGGTCTCCACTTCCGATTTATAAACTCATGACCCCTTCATTCCCTAGTCAATTCCCCTTTCGTGTATTCACGTCTCCATTTTTGGAGTTAATGTAGAAAATGAAAAGCTCTGGCGTTTATATGAAGCTTGAATAAATCGGACAAAAATTTGTTTGTAGTGCAAGTCCCTTGAGGCCAGCCTTGTAATAGAGCCCAACCTTATCAAAACCTTACACCATATCTTGGAGCTACTTGTAGAATGATACTATAGAGTTTACGTAAGCAGAACAGTTCTCTACAAGGGTATGGACATATTCTTGCATAGATTGTACACATATGGACTAGAAGGATGATGGACAAACAAAGATGAGAAAGGAGACCACATAGAACACATGAAGGATGGGAAGATCCCATCAAGCCGGACAAGGGAGAGACAAAAGAGGTAAAATGGGCCTAGGCCCCATTAGTATCAATGAGAAATGAGAAATCTGCCCTACCACACCTAAGATATCCAAGCTATGCAAGTCGGATGGTCTATAAACTACATGAGCATTCAAAGAAGCATCACCTAGTGTGATTGCTCTCCTATGGATTGCACCCGCCAATGCTCTCTCTAGAGCAATGGACACACATTGTCTAAAGTATGCTACAAAGTATGAGAGTAAGAGTGGTACCCCTTGACATCTAATATGATAAGCTCCCGTGCACTCCCAACAAATGCGTAGAATGTTATGTCCACTGCTCCATATAACTCCAAGGCTAAAGGAACAAAGACTTGACCTTGCTGCATACCCCTATACTTGGAGACCTTGTGTGTTGTTGCTCCGCTTGCCGTCCATCTAGGTGGATGAGTAATCACTCCTTCCAAACTACATCACACATAGGATGTATAACCACAACATCCGCCATTGTCACCTTATCATCTTGGACCAAGTATAAGTCTGCTCTGTCATAGGTCGTCTACAAAGCATACATATGCTCCCTTCAAGCAAGGTATCCACTCTCTCGTGCCATAGCAAACACTATATCCCTAATGGGATCATGGATAATTGTCCTCTATCCTCAAAAAAGACACATTTTCATATGGACCGCTGCTGCATCTAGTGTAGAACCATACTCACAAGTGAGTAATGAAGATCTCATAGGTGGACCAAACCTAGGTTGAACCTCATTGCTATCAAGGAGGTGGTTGGTGTGAGTCAGAATGCCTTAATGCATGGTCAAGCTAAGATCTAGGAGCCTACACCCTTGCCAAAGCAAGAGCAAAGATGTGCTCTAGTGGCTTGAGGAATGGACGAGTAAACTAAGAGAGAATATAGCATATGCTGACATTATTGCTCTATCAAGTAAGATTACAAACCTTTGGTCCAATCCAATGGTAGGGAAAAAAAGGATGGAAGGTCCTCCCATGCCCGTGAGGATAGACCATTCTCTCATCTGCTGCAACAACACCTAAAGAGAAAGTGATCCCTCCTTCACCTTTGCCACATATGTTTCCAAAATTGGCCTATCAAATACCCACAAAATGGGAAGAAAGTAGGGGTGCCAAGAGAGCTCAACTACCCCAAAATGCTATAGGTGATGTCTCTTCCATCAATAATAGGCATACCCCTTTGCACCAGATTGGTAGAGATATCTATCTATGTGCCAAATCCCCTATCACATACTCAAATATCCTTGGTTTGATGATATCACCAAAGACCCCTATAATCCTCCAATCCAAAGCTCTCAAACGCGATAGGAAAGTAAAGGAAGTGGAACCATGTGAAGAAAGTAAGTTGGTCGACTGGCAATACTAGAGGAGAGTATACCAAATGCACCTATGGATCTCTTAGTAGAGAAGGTCATCCACATGGAGAATATCCTTTGCAAATAGTGTTTAAGAAGCATATGGAAAAATCCTTGATATTGGCTCTCTAAGAACGTAGTCCATATGTAGATGTGACACATCCCTCTTGAATCTCAAGGTGGGGAGGAATACTTGGAGTGGACTATGCTTTGTACTTTGATACCTCAACTCTCAAGCCTACAAGATGTAGCTTGGTAGTCAAGTGATCAAAGGCCTGCCTAATCTAATCTACGGTGCCCACAATATGTGTATTGTTTGCCAAGGAGAGAAACACACAACCTAGCATGGCCAAAGTAGTAGATAGGAGATCTCTAAAGTGAGTCACGGCAAACAAAGGTCCCCTGAAAGGATCTCCTTGTCATGTATCGACAATTGATTCCAAGGAAGTGAATCTCTCTTGTAGCCAACCATGCTGGTAATAAAGGGAAGAAGGAGAGCCATAAAACTACACAAAAGGAATAAGACTCACCAAGGATCCACAGGCCTCCTTAAGCTCTCTAGAGATGGATGCTCAAGAGACTCTATTAAAAGTGTTCTCAACATACACTTGTAGGAAAACCCACTTTGGATGGATATCTAGGAGTGCATTGATGCTTAGATATATAAGCTCACACCTCCAATTGTAGTTACTCCAAACTGATATGGACTAAGGTGCTCTTGGAAGTGAGGTTGATGTTGAAGTACAATGGTGTGGCTAATCAAGCACAAAAAGATCTCTCCTATAGCAATAAGTCTAATGCCTCCTATGTCCTTCTCCATCACAAGAAGTTGACTAGCACCTAACACCTGACTAGCTGAAGTAGGAATATCTCTCCTTGCTATTGTTGCAACCACCTAAAATAGCATGGTAAAACCACTAGAAGGATCATCTGCCTAAAAGTAATCTCTAAGATGCTCATATACCATCCTTGACATGCCACTTGTGGAGAGGCAAGGAGTAATGCACAATGCTTGTGCAAAAAAGCAACCTATCAAGACATAAAAGTTGTTCAAGTTGATCATCTAAGACCTCTAATGGTACTCCCTTCTGCAATAAGATGTAGTGATTGTATAAAAGAGATAGTCTCATCAGTGGAACTGGCCATAGACAAAGGGTGTAGCGCTCGTGTTGCTCTACTAAACTCTCTTGCCTGACCCAATGTCCTACACCATCATAATTGAGTGGACTTTGTTGTATCATGTGGCAAAACTTGTCTCCTAAAATGTGCAACTCTAACAGACTCTTCTTGTAGGGCAGCCCAATCCCTTGCTCAAAATCAACAAATATTAATATCCACCTCTTTATACACTGCATGTCCCTCTCTAGTATAATGAAGGCACCATCAAGGGAGTTAGAGTAATAAGAACCACGCTAACTCGTCCAAGGGATCACACGTCAAATGATCAAGTGGTAACCGAAAAGTTTGTCAAGCCTCATCATGGAGGAGTATACGGGATAGCCTATGCTATAGACGTGGACATGGAAAACTAGTCTCAAATAACCCCAAGATACAACTTGAGTAAGATACTAACCACTCCCATGACTCAATTTATATCCTTGGAATGATCAACAAGGGACAAAGGAAGCATGCTAATCCCAAGTGTCAATGTAGTCAATGTGATCACTTGCCTTGTGTGCGCATCCCAAGTGGTCCAATCATAATCCTTGTACGTCCTTCCCACATGGATCTTTACCCCTTGCGAGGTAAATCGGCGGTGATATATTGTGCATGGTGTATCTCGAGCCACTTTGAGTGATCTCACATGGGGAAGTGTAGCCATGGTTAGCACAAGAATAAAAATAGTAACACATGATATTCCTCTCCATATTTCCCCATACTTGCAAGACCACAACCCTCACATCCCAATTCATATGAGTAAATGCTATCTTTCCAAACCCTAAAAACTATAAATTCTTATAACTTTCAATTCCCATCTTAAAAAAATTTCAAACTAAATTCACATGGAACTCAAGCATACATCAAAAGATTAAGAATGAAAATTCCCTACCCATCACTCTCAATGTGAAGTAATCTATCTAAACCCTAAAAACCTCAAAGTTGTCACAACTTTTTACTTGATTCCCCATAGCCTTCAATCTAGATACCAATGGAACCAAAATTGATAAATAAATAGATTCAACTATTCACTCATGTAATGTATAGAGATGAACTCTTCAAAATTTGATAATATACTTTCTCTCCCACTCGTTTTATTTCTCACTTTCTCTCCCACTCGTTGCCCCTCTCTCCCCCTCCTATATACAGCATATAGCGTGCACTTCGCGAGACCACTTTAACCTAAAGCAGCAACAGAAACAAAACTGACGTCCACAGATCTACATGGAAGATTTGATTAACAGCAACAAAACTGCCTACAGTAGATGATATCCCCGATAGCGATGGATGCGGGGTACGGAAACGAGAAACAAGCACACATTTTGAAGAAGTCTTTGGCACCAAAAATCATTCAAAGATCACTCACGTAGTTTCTTTTCTTGAAGTGTTCATTAATGGTTCAGAGATCTTTGATTTCCACTGGTGAGAAAAGGCGTGCTAAACTTCTTCACTTATCAGTCGAGATAGATATGTTGTCTTTCTGGTTTAGATAGGGTCCTTGTACCCAGCTGTTTGCTGCAAGAAAAGGGGTAGCCAAGATGCCAATCTCACCGCATGAACGCAGACTTGTAACTGAACTATCATAATTTCATCCAAAGCTGATCGCTTGTTTAGCAGTACGGCCCGGTGTTCCATGGAGAACATCCCGGTCACCTATTAGATTATTTTGTCCTTATCAGTTCCTTGATTCTCTCCAAGACTTGTATAGAGCCAATACACTGTAGGGCCTCTAGCATTTACCACAACCAGGGAATATTAAACAGGAAAGAAATGGATTGGAAAAGCGCCGTTCATCTTTATTTTACCCATTTTGCGGGATTGTGTCTTCGAGATATATTAGGCATGCATTGATTACTAAGATTTGTTGTGAGAATGTCGCGCAGGTAGCGATGTGCATACGGTAACCTCCCGGTCTAAGTCAGCATCTTCTTATAGACAATTTAGGTTTAGTATTTCTCAGTTGAACATGTCATGAATTGTCATATGGCACAAGTTTTGAAATTTTTTGCGTTTGGCTTTAACGGCAACCTCACGGGACTTTGCTCTGGAATATTTCAAACGATTTTTAGATTTTCAAAAGTTCCTTCAGCTTCCGTTTGAACTTCAGTCCAGACCAGCTGGTCCTCAATATTGAGAACTTTTTTATAAAGAGATTCAAAACCCTGAAATATGGTTCCAATCTCTAAATTGGCATTTAGCTCTTGAGGATCAGGATCTTCCGCATCATTCACCGCAGTGTCAACAATCTTCATCTACTCTAACAGCTCTTCAACATCTTCCAACACTGCTGTTACATGTTCTTCATTGTTCTCATCATCAATATGAACGAAGTCTTCCAGGTCCGATAGATCCATAGAAAATGTTTCAATGGCGTGTGCCAAATTGCTGAATATGTTCTGAACTTTGTCAACAGCTTCCTATCCTGGCTCTAGTTGCATTAGCTCTGCCTTACTAAAAGCATTTTTGATCAAGCTGGAAGAGACAAAATCCCATGCTTCTTTCACATAACTTGCAGCATTCAGCATGTGTGCTGGATTTCTGTAGGAGACCCTTGCAGCACCTCGTTGCAATCTTCCGCCTAAATCTTTCTTTCGCTGCTTTGCCTCCTCATCAAGTTCATAAAACTCTAGGACATCCTTGACGTATAAATATTTGTATCAATTTTTCAAGGCTGCGATGATTCCTATATCACAAGGCTGTTTCCAGCTTGTACAATTTGGTGGGAAGAAAACAACCCAAATATTATCACACTTGAAGGCATCAAAGTGTCATGGAGCGTTATCCATCAGCAAAAGAATGCGGCGTCCGGTTCTTTTTTTGACTTCTGGAACAAAGACTTTATTGAACCATTTCCAACTGGTTTCCATGTCTATCCAAGCCTTCGCTTGATTGAAATAAGGAATTGGCCATTGTTTGTCCTTGATACAAGCTGGCTCCTTTGGTTTCCCAATTAGCACGCATGGAATTTTATGTGTTCCGGTTGCATTAGTACAGACTATCAAAGAAAATTGATCCTTGGCTTTCTTTTTGCCTCTTGTTGTTGAGATATCTTTGTTTGGCATAAGGAGGCTATATCACAATAGCAACCCAAAATACAAACTGGTCTTGTCCATATTGTAAATATTTTCAGGGTTGTATTGCACAATGATCGTGCATAGACTTTCTAAAGTTGCTAATAATTCCGGATCTCTTTTGTCAACTTCTGCTCCTTCTCCATGAAGGACAATCTTCTATAAACCACACCGTGCTCTAAATCAACTAAGCCATTGCCATGATGCCTTAAAGTGTGATTCCAAAATTGATACAGTAGAAGCAATGCTTTTGCTTTGGTAATGGCGAGAGATGGTGGTATAGGAAGTCTGGCTCAGCGCATGTTGTCAATCCAGATGTAAAGCATATCTTCAAGCTCGGTAAATTGTCCCACTGAAGCGCAAAAGGCCTTCTCCTTTGCTTCTTCAAACATCAAAGCCAATCTCTCTAGAATCGAATCACAATTTCCCCACACCTTTTGGATTGCACCTTTGCTGACATCGTACTCCTGAGCTAAAGCCCGTTTACTAGGAGGAATCGTTTTGCTCAATTTAGAAATGATTTTGTAGCGCTGGGACTCATTAAGATGCTTGCTGTTCGGTTTCCTTGTCATTCTCTTCGAGCGCAAGCAATCTGGGACTGAGCAGTCTAAAGTTTGCACCTACCAGTTAGGTACACACAAACCCTCCAGGTTCAAGTTGCTGACTTAGGCGGGAGGTTACTGGATTTCTGTTTACTTATTTAGAGATCTGATCGAAACGCCAGAGTACGAGAAGCTCCTAGATCGAGACTGACCTGTCCACATTGTTTGTTGTATTTTAAGTTGCATTTTGGAACAATTGTCAATGAGTGAGAGAAAGTTTAAATTGTCAGGACCGTTAACAGGTCCCAACCGCTCTGAATCTGTTGAATGATTGCATTTGTGCTCTACCAAATAACACGAGAATTAGTCAGCAAAGTCATAGACAGAACGGTAAACTCACAAATCAACAAGATGTTTTTGTGATGGAGGCATATCTCGTGTTCTCTTTTGACACACTAAATCACCGTATGTATTCAGGCGAACGGTGCAATCAAAGTTAATGGTGATGAATCTTGGAAAGCTGTTGCTGTAGAGTCTTGTGATTTGGTGGGAAAAGAATCTCCTTACACCTGGTTGCTTTCCTTGTTCATTGAACTCTTTGCCTGGTTTCTAGCTCAAATCTTAGGGATCGTTTGCACAGTAGCAAAGGTTGATCATTCTGGAGTAAAACAGGAGATTTGCTGTCGGTAAACAAAAAACAATTTTTGCTGTCAAAGTTTGGATAACATGAAGTTGTCAAATATCTTTGCAGCCAGAAGCAACCAACTGATAGACTCCAAAAGGCACCTTGAACCACTTTCTTGCTTGCTGCATTTGACAATCTACGCCTTGAATACGTTAAACATAACAAGTGGAATAATATATCGAGCTAGCAAAGCCAATAAAAAAAAAAGCAGATAATCTCCATCTGTCGCACAGATAGGTCTTGCTCACACTATGCTTTCATTTTCTCTATTAGTTTCCCTCCACCAGAATAAGTCAGCTGAAAGGTGATACTAAAGCCCACTACTCCCTCGGGTATAGAGAAGCTAAAACCCACTCCTCCATTTAGACGAGACTAACAACAGACACTTAAACCACCTTCTTGCATGGCACATGCGGACCTCATGAGAAATGATAGAAGGAACTGCACTCCTTATCCAACAAACTTCACCATTGACCTTCGTGTTGGTATTTCCTTGTTGTCCATTTGACTATTCAGAACAATTAGCACTTTGACAGATGTTTGAGAAATACCGTTTTGTTCTTGACGGGTGAGCAATGCTCTCGAGATCTGAAATTGCTTAGACGCAGTAAATCCTTGTGAAAGAACAGTAGCCTGTTTCTGAACAATAGAGGTGCGGTATGGAGGTCGTCCAAAGGGGGTTAAGAAGATCTAACGCATGTCTTCAATTGCTTCAGTTGAATTGCCACGGACATGGGTAAACTTGACCAAAGCTTACTGTGTTTAATTGAGTTTGCAATTGAAACTTGGAGTTGAGATTCAGTTTGTGACTGGAGTTGAATTTGAGGTTTGCATGAAGCCAACATTGAGATCCTGAAAAGAGCTTACATTGCAGTTGTGATTAGAGCTGAGATTGAGCTCTTGATTAAACTCAAATTGTGATAGTGAATTCAAAATGTGGTCATTATCTAAGCATAGGGTTTTATTTGGAGCATGATTATCTCCATTGATCTCCTTTAGAATTTTTTAACTGTATTTTTTAATTTTCTCTTTGTTATTTGCTCGTTTTTATTCATTTCTCCTTCGCTTTCACCTTCTTTTCTCTTTCTTTTTCTTTTTGTTCTTGTTTATATTTTGCTTGGTTGTACATAGGCACTTTTCACACTATCCTGCCTTTTTATTCTTCTTGTCTCTTTCTTCATTTCCACCTTTTCATTTTTCTTTCTTTTTATTTTATGCTTGTTTTTTTTTCTATTTTATCGATTTGTTTTTCCTATATTGGGAGTGGAGATGCATTGAGTAGTATATATTACGATTCTTCTTTTATGTTCATGGTGCGGAGGTACCTTAAAGGGACTACCATAGGTGATATTCATCATCTAGCTCGCCGTTTCATGAAGTGCAAGTGAAGATTCAGCCTTGTGAACAATATTTCCTATCCATATCTATGGCTGTTCAAGTTCATTTAGATGGAGTTTTCTTGATCTCCACTTCACACATTTTGTCCTTACCATTGAAATACCCTATATCTATTGACACTTCTATACAGGATCTATACTATATTTACCTATAGATACTATATATATCTATAGAGGATCCTACACTTCTTGATACTTCCATACTTGATCCCCCTAATATGATCCCTTCTTTTTGCCCTATCTCTAGCAAGTTACCACCTGCTCCAGTTCATATTATTCCTCCACCTCTTGTGCTTCTAGCATATATTCATATGTTCATATGTTCCATCCAATCATTAACTCAGATGGTCTTATTTGGGTTATCCTTACATAAGAGTTAGTTTAGCACTACATAGAAGAAGATCTACATACTTACAAATAAGAACAAAGTACATATATCTTCCCACTCCCCTAGGTACTGTATGCACAATAGTCCTTTCTATTCAAGCCACACTTGAGTCTTACTCGAGGCTATATTATCTTGACCCCATTCAAGCTTTCCTCCCTAGCTTACCTACCATGTATGTATAATAGGATCCCTATATCTTTAATTCACCTAGTGGACTACCAAATCTCTATATTATTGTAAGCTATACTTTTAGATGTAAATGGAGAGATGTTTACCCTTAGACCTTATTGGCACTCTTTCCACAATGAAACTCACTCCTACTAGCACATGAAGGTGTATAAGTACATTGCATAACCACTTTTAGGATTCCCAGGTTTTTGCAAGGGAATTGTTCATTCTTATAGGATGAAAATAACATACTAAGCATTGAAGCAAAGAAATAGAAGTACCATCCAAGTGAGAGCCAATCCAATTTGGTACTGAAAAGTCTATGAAGTTTGGAAAAAAATATTCAACGGTTGACAAAACATTCAATGGCTTACAAATTTAATCCATTAATCTAATATAGTGGCTTAGACCGTGTATAACATCTCTTACGTTGTGAACTCATATGATTAAGTATTAAAATTTATTCTCAATTTTTGTATTTAACATAAGCTCACCAAGCTTGTTGAATCCCATATCCTACCTCCAAAGCCTTACCATTTTGCACATATACTTGAGTATCCTCTACCAAATATACCAAATTCTAGTTCCTCCTTGTTTTCTTGTTTAGAAGCATTGCCTCTATAACAATATGGAGTTTAGCGATGAAGTTAGTCAAGTCTAACAAAGTAGTAAATAGGCCAAATTAGCCTAGAATATTCTAGAAATATCAAGGAAACTTTTTGGGAAGCTTCACACTAGCTTAGCTTGCATCCCAACTAGGTAGTTTTTGGAAGGAAGCTTCTAGAATCTTCCAACCAGCTTAACTTGCATGCTAAGCAAGTGACTTCAAGAAGGAAGCTTCTTGAGAAGCTTCTCAAGAGCTTTGTATGCTCCTTATAAATACAAGAGCCAAAGCTCATGCTGGGATTTGAAGTCTTCCCTCATTCAAGTGTCCCAATGTGAGCTTCCATTCTCCTATTTGTCTCCTCGGTCTTGGACTTTACATTGGTATCAGAGTAGGAATGGGATGGATGGAATTTATGGACCACCAAACCATTAGGATTTTTGTGTCCAAGTATTACCCAAGCATCCTTTCACACAATTCATCACCTCATGCTTTGGGTAGGAATTTTTTGCATATGATCACCTTGTTTGAGGAACCCTTAATACTTCCAATTGTAATTTATGAAGAATGGTGGACGAGCTGCATCTATGTGTTAATAAATAAATTAGGAATAATGGGATAGAGTAGTAGCCATGGCGGCAATACCAACATTATCATTGTTGTGCAACAAAAAATTGAGTATCTTACTTGATTGTTGGATGAATGAGACCAACAACAACAAGAACAAATAGAGAGAGCACAAGTTCAAGATGGAGAAGGTCAAATCCAATTTCCAAATCCCAAGGTGTTTGAAGGCAAGAATCTTCCAACATAGTGGAGAATTTTGAGTTTGATTGCAAACATTACTTTGAAGCTACCAATCTTCAAGATGAATAGAACTAGATTCTCTTAGCTTCTAGTCAATTGGATGGTGTGGCAAAACTTTGGTGGTGATTCCAAGTGGACCAAGCTGAACGACAGATCGTTGCACCAATCTTGACATGGGCAGAATCAAGAAGGCAATACTTGATTTATTTCAAACTATAAATGCCACCCAAGCCACACGAGATAAATTGTCAAAGTTGAAGCAAATTGGCTTTGTAAGAAACTAAATCATGTGATTTCAAAAACTCATCATGCAAATTCCAAATATACAAGAAAGTGAAGTTTTGGATCAATTTGTGAGGGGATTGAAGTGGTATGGAGGTGACCATGGAGGAATCACAAAACATGGAAGAAGCCATGCAATTGGCTGAGCACTTTGATTCCTTTGTTGTGTCAACTTGGTCTTGACCTCAACCTACACAAAGCCTACTAGTAACCTATGCACGGATGGAGGACCCGACACCAATGGAGATTGATGCTATCCAATAGAGACCACTTGATATAGCTGATAGAGAAAAATTATGACAAAATGGTGGTTGTTTTTATTGTCACCAAGTTGGACATCACATTGCTGAGTGTCCACTTAAGAATGGGCAACCTCAACAAGTCACCCAAATGGAGTTTGTGGAGCGGAATGATCAGGGAAACAAGGAATCCTAGTATGAGATTTTGAGCCGCCTATTGGGAGCTTGATTAGTTCCAATAGGATTGAAGGCTCAACCTATGCAAGTTTGTTTCACTTGCAGGGTATGATATCTAATTAGGGTTGTCAGATTTTGGTTAATTTTGGAAATTCAAAGAATTGCATGTTTATGCAAATAGCAAAGGAATTGGGTATTCCTATCAAGCCATTTATTGGAAGTAGATTGATGATTGCGGATGGTAGAAAAGATTCTACATTTTGTACCTTGCATCTTGTTACCTTCAATATTAGAAAGGAGTATTTAGAGTGTATGAGGTTTGTAGTGGCACCTCTACACTATGATGTCACTCTAGGACTATTTTGGCTTGAATGTCATAAATTTCAATTTGATTGGAACTAACAATAAATTCAAGTACAACACCACGATAGGAATTTCCAATTAGGTTGTCTGGCACCTCAAAGTAAGACACCTAAAACTAGTCAGTCCCAAGATGGAAAGTTTGTTGAGAATGTAGCCACAGAGCAAGCCTTGAAGGGAGATGAGTCCCAAGATGAGAAGTTTGCCAAGAAAGCAACCATGGAGCAAGCTTTGAAGAAAGATGAGTCCCTAGATGGGAAGTTTGTTAGTGAAGTAGCCATAGAGCAAGCTTTGGAGGAAGATAAGTCTATTTTTGTGGTGTGGATCAAGCCAATTGCACTAGGACAATCAAAGGAGAGCCAAGAGCCTCATCAGGGAATGGTTGATCAAATAGTACAAGAGTTTACGGATGTGTTTCCAAATGATCTACCAAAGGGATTGCCCTTTGATCACGGTATGCCCTTCAAGATTGAGTTATTGCGAGGGATTACTCTAGTGAGTAGACCAATCTATCGGCTCTCACCAAAGGAGTTGGAGGAGTTGCAAATAACACTTACGGAATTGTTGGAGAAGGACTTCATAGGACATAGTATCTCTCCTTGGGGAGCACCGATACTATTTGTTTGAAGAAGGATGAAGGACTTCATTTTTGTATTGATTACCGTGGGCGTAATAAGCAAATAGTGAAGAATACATATCACTTGCTTCAGATTAATGACTTGCTTGATAAATTGATTGGAGCACAATACTTTTCCAAGTTAGATCTTTGTAGTGGCTATTGGTAAATCCCCATTGATAGGGAGATGTTCAAAAGATTACCTTTTGCACAAGGTATGGGCATTTTGAGTGGAGAGTTCTACCTTTTGGGCTCACTAATGCTCCAATACTCTTCATGGATCAGATGCATCGGGTGTTGGATGTACTATTGGATCGATACGTGATGGTGTTCTTGGATGATAACTTAATCTATAGCAACACAAAGATTGAACATGTGAATCATGTGCAAGAAGTCCTAAGATGACTATGATAATGGAAATTTTATTGCAAGAAATGAAAGTGTGTTTTTTGGCAAAAGGAAGTTATCTTTTTGGGTCACAAGTTCTCATCAGAGGGAATTAAGATGGAAGAGGAGAAAATCAGGGCCATTACTAATTAGCGTACTCCAAAGGATGCTATAGAGGTACTGATATTTAATAGATTGGCAGGTTTTTACCAATGGTTCATCCATTATTATGCTCAGATGGCTGCACTATTGACTGACTTCTTGGGGAAGAACTTGTGTGGTTGACTTTTATGCTTCTAACTTTGTAATTGGAGTTGTGTTACAATAGGAATTCCAAATGGACTACATCTCGTTACCTTTGTGTCTCACCAACTAAATATGGCTGAAAGAAATTACTCTACTAAAGAACAACTTGCAATGGTATATGCCACCAAGGTATGGAGGCATTATCTCTTGGGAAACAAGTGATCATGCGAACTAATCAAAAAAATTTATTGCAGAACTTACACTTGGAATACATGAAAAGTAAACATCATCGATGGGAGGAGCAACTCCAATTGCTTGACATCAAACTTGAGTACAAAGTAGGTTGGTTCCATGTCATCCCTAATGCTCTATCATGTTGACCTAATTTGAAATCTCTTCCTCTCATCATGGTGGTAATTACGACGGTGTCATTTTGACTAAAAGGTCCAAAACAAGTTTTGGTCAGCTCTACAACAAGATCTCTTTTTCCAAATGGTACATGGTAGTCTTAAAACATGCGACAAGGAGTACAACACATTCTTCTTCAAGGAAGGCCTTCTATTCCATGAGGACCAGATCTATGTTCCAGCCAAAGGTGATCTCCAACTTGTGCACCTTCAAGAAGCCCATGATTTACCAATAGTTGGTCACATGTAGGTGGAGAAGACCTTGGGTACCCTCCAATGCAAATGGTGGTGGCCCAACAGGGCACGAGATGTTTGGGAGTTTGTTTGATTGTTTGAGAGTTGCCAACGCAATAAGGCCAATAATCAAAACTGAGTGGACTCCTTCAACCACTTCCCATTCCATCTACTCATTGGGAACATGTGAGCTTAGATCTCATCACCTCCTTACCCAAGGCAAAGCAAGGTCACACATCATTATGGTGTTTGTGGATAAGCTTAGTAAGGAAATCCATTTGGCACCAATGGTTGATACTATGGATGCTCCAACCTTGGCACAAATTTACTTCAATAATGTATTCAAGCATCATAGGATGCCACTTGTACTCATTTTTGACCGTGATCTTTGCTTCACTGGAAAGTTTTGGCAAGCACTTTTCCAGATACTCAGCACCAAGTTTGCTTTGTCCATGGTCTATCATTCTCAAACTGATGGACAAACTGAACGTGAAAATTGCACCTTGGAAGATATGCTTTCTGCCTTTGTCAACATTCACCATACCAATTGGGATGAATGTCTTGCAGTTGTGGAGTTTGCATGTAATAATTCTAAATAGGCAAGCACCAGATTCTCTCTTTTCTTTCTCAATTTTAGCCAAGACCCACTTGTTCCAGATTCCCTTCTTGCTCCTCCTCCATCTCATGTCCCTCATACTTCCACTTTCTTGACCACCATCTCACAATCCCTCCAACAAGCCAAATCTCATCTCCTTGTTGCTCAAAATTGGCAGAAACAATATGCGGATCACCATCATCACAATCTCAACTTTCAAGTTGGTGATAAAGTCATGCTCTCATCCAATAACATCCCTCTCCCACTTGATACCCTAATTCATAAAATTACCCTTAATTGGATAAGACCCTTTGATGTCACCCAAATTGTCTCTCCAGTTGCTTATTGACTTGCCTTGCCTTGCCATATGCTCATCCATCCTATCTTTCATGTTTCCAAGTTGAAACACTTTGTTCTTAACCCATCTTCTTTTTCCTCTTGAGTCCAACCTCCTCCTCCTCCTCCTATCCCTATCAATGATCATGAAGAGCACAAAGTTGATCGTATACTTGCACATCATCACATCCAACGCAACCGTTGACAACATCCAGAGTACAAGGTCCTTTGGACTATCCTCTTCATAATGCCATATAGAAATCTCCTTCTCATCTCTAGAATACACAACTGGCCATCCAATAGTTTGAAGCTTCACTAGCAACAAGGACGTCACCAACTAGCGATGGGGGAATATGTAGTAATATGGAGTTTAGCGATGAAGTTAGTCAAGGTTAAAAAAGTAGTAAATAGGCCAAATTAGCTTAAAATATTCTAGAAGTATCTAGGAAGCTTCTTGGGAAGCTTCCCACTAGCTTAGTTTGCATCCCAAATTGGTAGGTTCCGGAAGGAAGCTTCTAGAAGCTTCCAACCAACTTAACTTGCATGCTAAGTAAGCTGCTTCAAGAAGGAAGCTTCTTGAGAAGCTTCCTAGTTAACTTGGCTTGCACTCCAAGAAAGTGGCTCAAGGAAGCTTCTTGAGAAGCTTTTCAAGAGCTTTGTATGCTCCTTATAAATACAAGAGCCAAAGCTCATGCTAGGTATTTGGAGTCTTCTCTCATTCAAGTGTCCCAATGTGAGCTTCCATTCTCCTATTTCTCTCCTTGATCTTGGACTTTTACAGCTTCAATCTTAATGTGGTTGCATATTTGTGTGATAACTTTCATCCCTCGCCCTTTTAGAGTACACTTTTAGGTTCACTCCATTTTTTTCTATATTTAGTTTCACACATAAATTTTTTATAGCTTTGGTATTCATTCTTATCATCTTTGTCCACATATTTTTGTGATTATTTCAAGAGTTTACAAGAGAGTTATTATTTGCATTAGTGCATCCTTAAACCTTCATCCTAATTGGATGGTTATAAGATTATAGGGTTTAGGATCTAGGGTAGATGTCTCAAATGCCATTAATACAATCTCTTGATTAGCTTTATTTTGCTCTGTATTCTTTGTTCAAAAAGAATCAAATCTCTTTGTTGATACTATTTATATTTACTTTTTGTACCATAGAATCACTTTGACTGTATAGTAATTATACTACCACATGGGATTTTATATGTTTTACATCTATAATGGCACTTGCCAAGGAGATCTTTTAGATAAGTCTCTACTTATCATAGTTTAGTTCATTGTTGTAAGAGAAATAGAAATTGTTTTCCATCATACCTCTTCTCTCCACTTTCATATGATACCTATATATTTGGTTCTTTTGAGTATGTAGTTAAAATTATGTCTACTTTTAGGGTTAGCTCAAAGACCTTGTGTTTATAAGTCCAAACTTGTGAATACTAGGTTTGGAGTATATGAGCAATCCTCACTCCTCTATACTTCATATTGGGGTTCTAATTACCAAGAAGAGATTTGAAGATTCTTGGTTCTCTCCTAAAAGGAGAACTTTTTTTTCATGTTTAATAGGTTGGTCTAGGCCACATCTTACACTCATTTCCTCCTCAATTTGGAGAATACACAAGTGAAGTATTCAATTTTGACAAGATTGTATATATCTAAAGTCTCTTAATTGTCACATACTTACATATCCTTTGATGTACTCTTTACTTATCTTATGTGAGTAATGTAGGCTAAAGATTACTCTCCTCATAGTTGTGTTAGGATGTGGTTTTTTCTCCCTTACTAATAGATATCTTCTTATAACATGGTTGTCAATCTCTTGTAATACCCATTATAGTAGCAAATTCATGAACATTTGATTTCTAGTTATATTTTTTGTTTGGCACATGATCTATTTCTTGTCCTTGCTTGCACAACATTGCTTGCTTTAATAAACTTAATCTCTTTAGACTTTAGGAAGATCTAAGCATATCTTGTTGAACATATGTACACTAATACCCTAACTAGTATCCTCATTAATGAGCTTGTACTTGATAGAACTAAGATCCTCTACTATTGGAACGAGGGTTCTAAAGCTTAGCTCCGTGCTTCTCCTTGATTGAGTACTCTTGCTTCTAATTTGAGAAGTTTACTACAACATGTTATCTAGAGATGGGCTTACCACACCCAACATTTTTAGGTTTACTTGACCATTATACTTGAAGATACTCATATGGTATGCAAGGTATACATATTTTATAATATGTTTGGGTTGTAGAGTCTATTAGAATTCATAGTATCCTTCAAGACATAATTATGCATATCTTATACTACATATAGTCCTAAGTAAAGATTGAGTGGTAGGTGGACTTGCCAAAATCACTTCCTTAACAAATGAGAACAGATCTTATGCTTTTCATATATAGACAACAAACTTTGCTTGATGTGATAGTCTCAAACCACTTATGAGCAAAGTCTTAGATAAGAATAGTAATTCAACAAATAGCAATAGTGTCCATAACCACTAGAGATAAGGAGGGCCCTTATACACCATGGCTACCCTCTAATACATTAATACATTGGAGTTATAGATTTTTGTGCATATTCATCATCATTTTGATAGTTTTCATCAAGAGGCACACAAAGATCCTTGTAGAAGAGAGTAATCATATAGCAAACTCCTCCATATTTTAAGTGTAGACTCTTTGTCACTTTATAGTGCTAGTACTCTCAAACATTGGGTTCATACATGCATGAAACAATTGGAACTCCTATCATATAGTAGACTTTCTTCCTATTTATGTGATATATCATTAAAGTACCTTTATCATCTAGCTCAACAATAGGTTATTCTTCTTTATCCCTATGTTTAATCTTCCATCCTCAGAGAACATTTATCATCTAGTTCAACACTAGGTTCTTTTGCTTCTTTGTCCTCATTGTGCAATCTTGAGGCCATTGTATGATATAGGGCTCTGCTCTTCTTCCTTGTGCTTTTGCATGTTCTTTCTTTTACACTTCATAGTGTCTCATATTCCTTCTTTTTTTGCTTGTGGTATACTATTTATACTCAGTTCTTCTTATACTTGTGAAAAAACTTACCTAACAATAAGCATTTAAATAAATGTTAGTGCCTCACTCACATCCACAAGAGATTTGCATGTGGAACATTAAATTTTATTATTATTTCTTGTGCCTTTGCCTTTTCTTTCTTTTTCACTTCATTGTATATAATATTCCTTCTTCTTTTTCCTTTGGAGTATACTAGTTATGTTTGATTCATCTTGGACTTGTGAAAGAAATAACAATGAATGTTTAAATAGGGAATTGATATGTCCACAACCATTTACTATATTCCACATCTTATACAAAGTTTGAGTAAATTTCTTGTCAAATTGTGCAATTCTAAATCAACAAACTTTCAACTCAATTTTCACTTCCTTCCTAAATTTGTGATGTATTTTCAAGAGTCCAAACATTCAGCAGAAGTGAGCTTAAGCAGATTTCTAGGCCAAAACATGTAATAGAGGTCAAAGTAAGTGTTCTAGAGCTTGTTATAGGACATTCAGATTCTTATTTTGGTGCACCAATTAATTCTTGGCAAGTCTTAATTCTGCACCTATGTTTGTGCATTGGAAATGAAAAGAGAGTAGTTTTGAGTGTAAGTTTGGATAATTGTTTAATGCAATCAAGCAAATGTAGAATAATGAAGCTTTTCCACAAGTACATTTCAGTCTCTTACATATGCTGGAGACATGGCCTAAAGGTCCTTATTGACAAGTACTAACTTTATTTTACAAGTATATTGAATAGGGAAGCTAAACTTAGGTGACTATAATAGGAGCAATCAACGCCACCCTCAATACTTTGCCACAAAGTAACTTTCAATAAGATTTCAATGTAGAACTTTGATGAGTCTAAGGAGACTTCTGGTCGTGAGTATTATGTCAACCTTGACTCTAATATTGCAAAAGATTGAACGCGGAGTTCACTCTAAATTCACTTAAAATTGGGATAAAGGAGAAACAACTACACTGAGGTTGATGTTATGGGAGATAAAAAAAGGGTTCAAACTCTTTTTTGAGACAAGTATGTCAGAATGGAAAGCTAAGAAGACTTATGACTGAGTCTCCCATTTCAATTAATGCCTCGTAAACTTTATGAATACATCCAATATAAAAATTATCTTTCTTTTCCTTCTCCCATGCTTCATGTGTTCTACATGGTCACCATTTTCCTTAAAAGTATCCTTCTTACTTTTCCTTATCTTTGTTACTCACTTGTGAATGTGGTTCTACACTAGATGCAGTAACGGTCCAACACGGTGTTCTTTTGGAGGACAAAGGATAGATAACCATGATGCCATGGTGTAATACTCCAAGAATAGGAGACCTGAAGAGAAACACACCATGAGAAACACACACTTTCACACTCAAACTCCGATGCCCCAAAGGAGCACCTTCTCTTTATTATATAGGTAAAGCGGATCTACTCCAATGAAGCTCCACCATAGGATTAGGGACATAGATATGTGACATGTCAGCAAGATCCACCCTTGGATTACTTACTTGGATGGGTGACATGTCGGTCCTGGTCCTATCTGGTTGGTCAAACAAGCTTTGACCGAAGGGAATCTTTTAGGGAATCTTCCTATAGGAATCTCAGAATCACGTAGGTGAGGTACCATTGGAAAGCTCTCAATGAGACAAAGCAGGGGGGAAATTCAGGCCAGCCACTACTCTATTGGGGAGGGGGATAAGTGCACATTTTCTAGGCCTAATTCATCCGTTTAGGCCTCCAAAATTGCCTTCAAAGATTTTAGGCATATTTCGGTTCCAACTCTATAAGTAGAAGTTCCCTTTTGGTGATACCTCTTTCTGTCTATTCAGTCCATCCTGTGTAACATCCTTCCAGATGTTACCAACACAATTCTCACATTCAAATCATATGTCTAGCTATTGGTTCTAAGGTTTTCAAATCTATTTTGGTTTTCTACCCTATTAGTAGAAGTACCCTTTTGGTGATACTTCTATCTGATCTATTTTGACTTTCATGTATAACATCATTCCAGATGTTACCAAACCAAATTTCACATCTAGATCATATGGCTAGCTCTTGGTATTACAAACCTCCCTCCTTTTAAGACGCAACGTCCTCGTTGTGCAACTGTTGCTCAAATGCTTGCACCAACACCGGTGCATGTGTCAAATTGGCAGCGGGTTCCCATGTTGCTTCATAGAGGGGGTAACTTTTCCCCTGGACAAGATAATCCACCCGTGGATGACGAGTACCACGCATGCATTTTTGGAGAATACGCTCCACCTCATATTCCTCGTTGCCATCAACGAGTGTCGAACAAGGTTGAATGCCTTGTGTGGAATGACCCAAGCCTGATCGGGGAGCGTATCTGCATAGTCGGGAAACATGGAACACTGGATGGATCTTCATGTGTGGTGGTAGCTCAAGGTGATAGGCCACAACGCTGACTCGACGGAGAATTGAGAAAGGCCTAATAAAATGAGGTCTTAGCTTACAAGGTCCTACTAATGTGAGGTTGGTTGTCGATAGCCACACTTGATCCCCAACATTGAACTCCATGTGCCTACGGTGTGCATCAGCATACTGCTTATGGCAATTTTGTGCAATCTGTAATTTGTGCTTAGCGCTCTCCACCCCTTGTTGGATTCTAAAAACAAATGTGTTGACTGCATCAACCTTAGTAGCCATCAGACGGATCTTCATCAAGCTGGAAGGTGTGAAGGGATGCTCAGCATACATGAGGAAGAACGGAGTGACCTGGGTGGATTCACTGAATTGTTGTAAGTGAATTCCACCAACGGGAGTAGGGTGTTCTACTTGTCTTGCTCTTCTAAGGTGAAGCCGCGTAACATGTCTTCAACAGTGCAATTAGCCCGCTCGGTTTGTCTATCTATTTGTGGGTGGTAAGCTATGGACATGGCCAACTTGGTTTTGAAGAAACCAAAGAGGGTGTGCCAAAATAAACTGGTGAATTGAGTACCCTTATCGGTGATGAGTACTCGAGACAAGCCATGGTGAGAGAAGACTGCATCTAAGTATAATTGAGCAAGTTGTGGAGCGGTCACCTCCTTGGTGGTAGGGTGTACATGAATCATTTTGTTGAACCGGTCCACAAAGACCATGATGGAGTCGAATCCTGATGTAGTCTTGGGTAATTCACAGACGAGATTCATACACACCTATTCCCAACGTTGTGTAGGAGTAGGGAGAGGTTGTAGGAGTCCTACAGGAGCTTGATTAGAAGCTTTATTCTGTTGACAAAGTAAGCAACTGCGCACGTAGTCCATCACATCGTTGCACATCTTGGGCCAATAGTAATGGCGCTGGACTGCATCCAAGGTCTTGTCCACTCCAACATGACCTGCAATGGCCAAATCATGACATTCCGCTAGAATGGTGGTGCGCAATTCTGGGACATTTGGAATCCATAATCTGCCATCACGAAAGTTGAGTCCTTGGGTGCTTGTGATGCCTTTGGATGATTTCCCTTCTACAATCTGTGGATCAGTTTTTGTAGCCACCAAAATTTCTAGCTAGAATTTAGGGTTAATCCGAACCTCTGCCACCAAGTTGTTTGCCATTGGCATGCGGGTGAATGCATCTGCAAGTTGCTTTTTACCTTCAACGTAGGTGATTGTCATGTTGAAGCATTGTCGCCACTCTGCCCATCAAATCTGGTGACAAGATAGATCCTTTTGCATCTCGAGGTAGACTAGAGGTTTGTGGTCTATGTCTACCACAAATGCCTTCTCGCCCAGATAGTGCTTCCAATGCTTGGTTACCAAGACGATGGCCAACTCTTCTCGTTCCGTGGTGTGGTAGTTGCGCTCTACCAATAATAACTTTTGAGAGAAATATGCAATGGGATGCCATCCGTCATGCCACTCTTGTTGTAGGATTGCTCCAATTGCTATGCCTAATGCGTTTGTAGCCAACTTGATTGGACGTTTTGGGTCATACCACTTCAAGATTAGTGCATGTAGCAAGCGGCTTTCAATTCTTGAAAGGCCAACTCTTGTGCGGTTCCCCATGTCCACTTCTTCCCCTTGCCAAGCAGTGTTGTTAAAGGTTGTGTAACCTTGGAGAAGTCCTTGACAAATCAATGATAGAATCCCGTCAAACCCAAGAAGCTCTTGAGTTGAGTCTGATCTTTTGGGGCACTCCATTTTTGAATGACCTCTATTTTATCTATCAATACTTGAATACCCTGTGCACTTACTCTATGCCCCAAGTAGTCTATTTCAGACTTGCCAAACTCACACTTTGAGATTTTGGCATACAATCAATTCTGTCTTAGCATTTGGAGGACTTCTCATAGATGTTGTTTGTGTTCCGTCATCGTGCTATTGTATACTAAGATGTCATCCAAGAAGACAATGACAGAATTATCCAAATATGGACAAAATATGTCATTCATTAGACTCATGAAAGTGGTAGGTGTGTTGGTGAGACCAAAAGGCATCACGAGATACTTGAAGTGGCCATACCTGGTTTGAAAGGCAGTTTTGTACACATCCTCCTCTGCAATTCAGATTTGATTGTAACCGCTCTGCAAATCTAGTTTGGTGAAGTGTCTTGCTCCATTGAGTTGATCAAATAGATCATCCATGCAAGGTAAGGGGTATTTGTTCTTCACTATTTGCTGATTGAGGCCTCGATAGTCAATGCACATGCGCATTGTATCGTCTTTCTTCTTCACAAACAAGACCGGAGCCCCATATAGTGATATGTTGGGTTGGATGAACCCTTTCTGCAACATATCCTCAATTTGATTCTTGCACTCCTCCAACTCATGAGGTGATAGGTGATATGGGGCCTTACATGGAGGTGTCTTTCCCAGGAGTGTCTCAATTTTATGATCTACTCTCCCTTTTGGTGGTAATCCTGAGGGTAGATCATCAAGAAAGACATCTTGAAACTCATTTACGACATCCATCAATTTCTCAGGAATTTGTCCCTCGAGTTGTGCACTCTGGACTTCTCTTATTAGACCCATGAAACACCTATCAGTCTTACAGATAGCTATTGTCCCTATGACATACAGAGGCAATTCTTGCCTATGTGGTTTTTCTTTAACCCCAATGATCGACCATTGGTGTGTTCTCACTACTTTCTTCCTCCAATCTACCATAGGGTTGTAATGCTCCATCCATGGCATACCTAAGATTGCATCATAATGAGCTAATTATATCACTCGCCACTCAATTGCCACTCGCCACTCCTGGTCCTATCTGGTTGGTCAAACAAGCTTTGACCGGAGGGAATCTTTTGGGGAATCTTCCTATAGGAATCTCAAAATCACATGGGTGAGGTACTGTTGGAAAGCTCTCGATGAGACAAAGCAGGGGGGGAGTGCAGGCCAACCATTCCTCTAATGGGGGGGGGGGGATTCTGCACATTTTTGAGGCCTAATTCATCTATTTAGGCCTCCAAAATTGCCTTCAAAGATTTTAGGTATATTTCGGTTCCAACTCTATTAGTAGAAGTTCCCTTTTGGTGATACCTATTTCTGATCTATTCAGTCCATCTTGTGTAACATCCTTCCAGATGTTACCAACCCAATTCTCACCTTCAAATCATATGTCTAGCTATTGGTTCTAAGGTTTTCAAATCTATTTTGGTTTTCTGCCCTATTAGTAGAAGTACCCTTTTGGTGATACTTCTATCTGATCTATTTTGACCATCATGTATAACATCATTCCAAATGTTACAAAACCAAATTTCACATCTAGATCATATGGCTAGCTCTTGGTATTACACATGAGGGACATAGTTTTTGCTATGGTATGAGAAAGTGTATACCTTGCTTGGAGGGAGCTTTTGTATTCTTTGCAGATGATGTGTATGAGAGCATATTTATATTTGGTGTGAGATGATCAGGTGATAGTGGCAGATGTTGTGGTTACAAACCCTATGTGTGATGCAGTTTTGGAAGGAGTGATTACTCATCCTCCTAGATAAGTAGTGTGTGAAGCAACAACATGCAAGGTCTCCAAGTATAAGGGTATGCAACAAGGTAAACTTTTTGTTCCTCTAGCCTTGGAGTTATATGGAGCAATGGACATGGAATTTGACACATTTGTCAAGGAGTGCATGAGAGCTTATCATATTAGACGTCAAGGGTACCACTCTCACTCTCATACTTTGTAGCATATATTACAGCATGTGTCCATTGCTCCAGAGAGAGCATTGGCTGGTGCAATCCATAGGAGAGCAATTACACTAAGTGATGCTTCTTTAGATGCTCCAGTAGTTTGTAGACTTTACGACTTGCATAGCTCGAATATCTTAGATGTGATAAGGTAGATTTCTCATATCGGTACTATTGGGCCTAGCAGTATTTACCTCTTTGTCTCTCCCTTGTACAGCTTGATGGATCTTCCTATCCTTCATGTGTTCTTTGTGTTGCCCTTTTCTTCCTTTCCTTATCTTTAAGAGGTGATTGTCGCCTACTACTATAGTAGGTGCATAGGGAACTGGAGACAGAAGTGTTCTGGGGATGGGATAACACGTGGAGACCATGGACAAAACTAACAGTAGTACCTAGGGGAATGGGGAAAGAAATGTTCTTGGGGATGGGATTTTGTGAGCTATTGCTGCACTCCTTGCCCCATCCAGGGGGATGGGTAATCAATCCATCTAGGTGATCTAAGTTGATAATTCAAATGGTTTCTCCGCATAACGGCTATTGTTGTACTTTCTCCAAAATGGACCAGTAATATCCTTAGACAAGTTCCTCTTTTGCATAAGAACTAGTTTAGCCCCGTGCATGATGCACATGACCAAAAGGACCTGTGAAAACATACATAGTCCCCCCTCCCCACCTTTTGCACCCATCTCCAGCAACAACTCCGTCTGTTGTTCCATCCCCTTAAATAGTTTCATCCGTTGTCTTCATTTTCAAACATAGTTTCGTCCACGGTCTCCATCCATTATCCCTTCCCCAAGAACACTTCTATCCCCAGTCATACAGTCTACAAACAATTGGGGGTGCAGTAGGGCAGGTTTCTCATATCGACTCTATTGGGGCTTAGCCCCGATCTACTTATTTTGTCTGACCCTTGTACGATTTGATGGGGTCTTTCCATCCGTAGTGTTTTTTCGCGGTCGCCTTCTTCTCACTTAGATTGGGAATTACAAAAAATGTGGTTTAATCACAAGGCTTCTAGATTAAAGTGACCACGAGCGGTTCATATAAGAGAGGCGAACTTACGTGTTCAACACCGCAGGGTTTTACCTTAGATCATCCAGGAGGTGCCTGTCCATCGACGGAATTGTTGAAGAGCTGTCAACGGTGATCGATGAGGTCTAAATCCGTAAGACGAATTCAGGAACGGCCGTTCACATAGAGGTTCAGGGATCTTCCTTCATGACCTCTTTTGCTATCTTGTCTCTAGTGATGGTAATACCCAGGGAACGAAGATTGCCGTCTGCTCCAGGAATGAATTCTCTTCGTGACGGACGGTCAGAATATTACTGACTCGTCTTTAGTTGCCGGACGACTTTCTCAACATAGACTTGGGAGAAACCAGTCGAGAGCGTTCCTTTACGTACCAGGTTTCAAGTTGTTTGATTTCGATTTCTTCAGTTAATAAGTTAGCCTAAACATCTCGGGTAGTATTACTCGTAATTGCATTTTGTTATGATCCAATTCCTTTATTGTCTTGTTGTGTTTCCCACTAAATCTAAGTAATATTAGTTGAAACAATGTGTAAGTATTATTTATTTCAACTCTTCTAATCACGGGGTATCCGTACAAGTCGCACTACTTCACTCTACAAAGCCACCCAAAATATCTATGAACTTACGTCTATTAACATCATTGCAGACTGATCTTAAGATGAATACTCTCACTAAACGAAGTGGTACATGAAGGTTTTATGGTATTCTATCCGCAACATGAACCAAACAAAGTGAAGAGCAACGCCTTCTGGATCTGGTGTTCATGGAAGTTCGAAGTTCAAAGTGTAAAGTCCAAAGAAAGCTTTTCTCAAAATAGCAGTTAGAATCGAATCTACTTATTTGAGATACGACGGTCAAAGAGCATCGAGATCCGTTCATAAAACTCTTTTTGCTTTTCTACCGAAAATACATCAAGCAGCAGACATATGTGATGTTCTGACGCTGTTCATCCTGTGAAACACTCAATTGACATTCGCCTAAGGCGCTATGCAGAGAAACGGACTAGAAATTCCTTTGGGAAAGTATCATCCGGTGTGGTGCTGGATATGAGGTGTACGCTGGCTGCCTCAGATCCTCATGATGTGGAGGCAGGGCTGATTGGACAAGCAATCAATGTAATCCTCACAATTCGAGAAGAGCTGCAGGTTGAAGACAACTGCCATACTTATGAAAAGCGATTAAAATTGACAACATTGCTGGCTAGTTTTTCATTTGTCTACTTTATGTTGTTTAGCCCCATGTTACTTTATGGGGGCTTAGCCCCATGTTACCTTTTTTTTTGGTCTCTCCCTTGTTCGGCTTGATGGGGTCTTCCCATCCTTCATTTTTCCTACGCGGTCGCCTTTTATCCTTTATGTTGCTTAGTCGTTATACGTCGTTATAAAGACGACAAGCATATTCATGTTTCTGCCACTGTAAAGCCAGGTGGAATCGTTGACAATGGATTTGGGTGTCGAGTGGCAGCAGCTTTAACCTTTCTGGATCTCCCTCAGTGTAAAAGTCAAGCACTAAGCGATCCCTGCCACCGGAGTGAAGTACTTTTGAGGCCTTGCATATTGCGTGATAGACTACAGTGCCAAATAGGTTGTTTATCCTGACGTGCAAATTTCTCGTGCCTAGCGTGAAACGAACAAATTGCATACCCTATCATGGGGTCTCCTTGCTGCCGTAGAGTTTGAGTTCCAGAGTACACACTGTGTCAATCTTCCAACAGTGCACCACTTGACAGATTCAAACCCGTCTTTCGAGATACATTGCACTAAAGAGTTTCTACGTACTAAATTACAATGCAGAAGGTAATTGAATTATTATAATCAGAGTAAAGTCATTGAAATGCGCCATCTGATGACTTCTCCATTGTGAAGCGGGGTATTTGAAAGCGAGGCAGACATAGTTGTAAGCATAAGTAAGTTCAGAAATCAAATCAACTCTTTATTGTTAGTATATTTAAGACTTGAAGTAAACAATCAAAAGAGGCATAGTGAATAATAAGTAATACTGCAAAACAATTGCCGGGTAAGCCAAAGACGTTACTAATCACTTAAGCATTCATTGGGTTAATGGAATGAAAATAAAATTGCTTTGGCGTTCTCTGGACTAATACGTTAACGCTTTTATTCACATATTTTATTGATACTAGACTTTGTTATTTAGTGGTGTATTAGTTTGAATACCAAAATTATGTCATGTTATTTATAGTGTTTAGCTAGTTTGCTAATATGTTTGAGTTATTATCTTTATAATTATTAATTTCATTAGCAGCTATAAGGAAAGAGGCACCTACGTAGAGAACACAAAGGAAGGGAAGACCCCATCAAGCCGTACGAGGGAGAGACAAAAAAGGTAAAATGGGGCTAGACCCCAATAGAGTCTATATGAGAAATCTGCCCTACTGCACCTAAGATATTCGAGCTATGCAAGTCGTATGGTCTACAAACATCTGGAGCATCTGAAGAAGCATCACCTAGTGTGATTGCTCTTCTATGGATTGCACTAGTCACTGCACTCTGTAGAGCAATGGACACATGCTGCCTAAAATATGCTACAAAGTATGAGAGTGAGAGTGGTACCCCTTGGTGCCTAACATGATAAGCTCTCGTGCACTTCTTGACAAATGTGTCAAACACCGTGTCCATCACTCCATATAACTCCAAGGCTAGAGAGACAAAGAGGTGACCTTGCTGCATGCCCCTATACTTGGAGACTTTGCGACCTACTGCTGCACTTGCCGCCCATTCAGGAGGATGGGTAATCACTCCCTCCAAAACTTTATTCCGTGTAAGGTCCGTAACCACGACATCCGCTATTGTCACCTGATCATCTCAGACCAAGAATAAATCTGCATTGACACATGTCATCTGCAAAGCATATGAACACTCCCTCCAAGCCAAGTATCCACTCTCTCATGCCATAGCAAACACTATGTCCCTAATAGCATCATGGGTAACTATCCTCTATCCTCCAAAAGGACACCATGTCATATGGACCACTGCTGCATCTAGTGTAGAACCACACTCACAAGTGAGTAATGGAGATGCAAATAGGTGGATCAAACCTAGGCAAAACCTCATTGTTGTAGAGAAAGTAGTTGGTGCGAGTCGGAAAGCCCTAATGCACAATTGAGCTAGGATCCAAGAGCCTGCACCCCTGTCGGAGCAAGAGAAAAGACGTGCTCTAGTAGCCTAAGGAATGGACGAGTCAACTAAGAGAGAATGTACCGTATGCTCACACTGTCACTCCATCAAGGAAGACTGTAAACCTTTAGTCCAATCTGACAATAGTGCAACAAAAGATGGAAAGTCCTCTCATGCTCATGGGGAAAGACTATCTCTTATCTGCCACAGTAAGATCTGGAGAGAATAGGATCCCTCCTCCACCTTTGCCACATAAGTCTCCAAAATTGGCATATCAACAACCACAAAATGAGAGGAAAGTAGGGGTGTCAAGAGAGCCCAACTACCCAAAAATGCTATAGATGCCATCTCCTCCATAGATAGCAAGCCAACCCCTCCACACAAGATTGGCAAAGCCATCTATCTATATGCCAAATCCCCTATCACACACTCAAAAGTCCCTATAATATCACCAAAGACTTCCATAATCCTCCTATCAAAGGCTCTCATACATGATAGGAAGGACAAGGAGAGAGGAATTGTGCATATAAATTATGTCGGTTGACGGGCAATACTCAAGGAGAGTATACCAAATGCCACCTGTGGATCTCCTTGTAACAAAAGGTTGTCTACATGAAGAACAACCTCTACAAGGGTAACGTCTAAGAAGCGTATGACAAAATCCTCGGATCCTACCGGCACTCCAAGAATACGTAATCCATCTGTAGATGTGATACATCCCTTTGAAAGCTCAAGGTGGGAAGGGATACCTAAAGGAGACCATGCCTTGCACTTTGACACCTTGACTCTCAAGCCAACTAGATGTAGCTCGGTAGTCAAGTGATCAAAGGCATGCCTAATCTGATCTACAAGGCCCACGATGTGTGTATCATTTGCCAAGGAGGGAAATACACAACCTGGCCAAAGTAGTAGATAAGAGAGCCCTTAAGTGAGCCATGGCAAATAAGGGTCCTCCTAAAGGATCTCCTTGATGTGTACCAATAGCTGACTCCAAGATAGTGACTCCCTCTTGTGAACAACCATGTTGGTAGTAAAGGGAAGAAAGAGAGCCATAAAAAGACTTGCCAAGGATCCACCAGCCTCCCTAAACTCTCTAAAAATGGATGCACATGAGATGCTATTAAAAGCGTTCTCAACATCCACTTGTAGGACAATCCACTACGGATGGATATCTAGGAGTGCTCTAATGCCTAGAGATATAGCCTCATATCCTCTAGATGTAGCTACTCCATATTGATGTGGACTAAGGTGTTGTCAAAAGTGAAAATGGTGCTAAAGGACAATGGTACAATTCACTAAATGCAAAAAAAAACTCTCCAATAGTGATTGGTCTAATGCCCCCCCCCCCCCCCCCCCCCCCTATCCTTCTCCATCACAAGAAGTCGACTAGCACCTAACACACAATTAACAAACATAAGAATGTCTCCTCTTGCTACTCTTGCAGCCACCTGAAACAACTTGGTAAAATAACTAGAAGGATGATTTGCCTTAGAGCAATCTCTAAGGTGCTCATAAACATCCCTGACAAGCCTCTTGAGGAAAGGCGAGGGGCAGTGCACAATGCTTGTGCAAAAAGTGGCCTATCAAGACATAAGGGTTACTCCAGCTGATAATCTAAGACCTCTAGTGGTAGTCCCTCTACTACCATAGGATACAATGAGCGTAAGGAAGAGATAGTCTCTTTAGTAGGACTAGCCATTGACAAAGGGGGTAGCGCTTGTGCTGCTCTACTAAACTCCCCCGCTTGTCTCCCAATGTCCTACACTGTCGTAATCGAGTGGACTCTATGGTATCATGTGGCAAAACCTGTCTCTTAAAGCATGTAGCCCTAATAGACTCCTCTTGGAGGGCCACCCAATCCCCCACTCAAAATTGATGAACTTTAGCAGCCACCTCTCTATGGCCCACATGTCCCCCTCTAACATAACGAAAACACCATCAAGGGAGTGAGAAGAATAAGAACCATGCTAACTCGTCCAAGGCATCATGTGCCAAATGATCACGTGGTAGGCAAAAAGCTTGTCTAGCCTCATCATGGACTGTGTGGGATAGCCTATGGAATAGATGTGGACATGGAAAAATAGTCTCAAATGACTCCAAAATGCAACCCGCATGAGAAGCTAACCACTCCCACAACTCAATTGGTATCCCTGGAACAGTCAACAAACGGATAGAAGAAGCATGTGTAATGTTGAGTGTCACTGCTATTGATGTGGTTGCTTACCTCACGTGTGCATCCCAAGTCGTCCAATCATAGTCCTTGTGCATCCTTCCCACATGGGTCTTCACTCCTTGCGAGGTAAAGCGTTGGTGACACATCGGGCATGGTGTATCTTGAGCCGCTCTAGGTGGCCCCTCATACAAAGGTATAGCCATGGCTAGCACAAGAGTAACAATAGTAACACATGATGTGCTCCTCCATATCTCCCCATACCTTCAAAACCACAAGCCCTCACATCCCAACTCACATAATAAAATACAATCTCTCCAAACTCTCACAACTTTCAAATTCCATCTCCAAAATTTTCAAACAAAATTCCCATGGAACTTAATCATGTAAACCAAGAGATTAGAGGTGAAAATTCTTGACCTATCACTCCCAATGTGTACAGATCACTCTAAACCCTAAAAATCCTCATAACTTTTTACTCAATTCTCCATAGTCTTCAATCTAGGTACCAATGGAACCGTAACCGTACCAACGGAATCAAACAGAATAGACTATTCACCCGAGTGCTATATGCTAGAGAGCCCTCATAACATATTGTTCTTTCCTCTCACATCTCTCCCTCTTCTCTCCCGTCTCCACACTCTCCAGATGCCTCCAAGCGTAGTAATCAGCTATAAGTAGACTATCCAATAGTGGTATCTATACTGTTAAATTTTTCTCAAGTATCATCAGAGTTACTGTTTCCACCATTAATCCAATTATGTATGCTTTTAGGGTTGAACTTCTTTTATTCCAGAAGAGGTATATCTTGAATTGGAGATCAAAGAGCTCATCCTTCAATGTTGAGTCTCTTGAGTTCCTTGGCATTTTCTTGAGCTAATTGGCAATTATAATTTTATTTTCTTATGCTAGAGTAAGTTTTATTAGATTGAGAGCAATCGAGGTTGTCCGTTAGTAAAATAAATGATTCTGATCTTGGCAGTTTAGAATTTGTATATGACCTCCCCTATGCATTATATTTATACCATGTATGATGTCTAATCTAGAAAGATAAGAACTTCAAATTAAGAAATTTAGATTCTTAAAATTTCTTTTAAAGTTATGATAAGTATTTTTTCAAAATTTTGTTATTTATATCACATTTAGAAGCTAGGTGTGCTAGTTTGTTTTGGAAACAAAAATTTTATAATTCAAAAGATTTTTTGGTTTAGTATGAATTAGATGTTTTTTACAATTGAAACTAGAGTTCATTTTTTTTATGTCACTGATCTTGCTCTAGAAATTATTATGTTTGAAAGATAATTATCTCTTTGGGTGAAAATTTAATTTTATTAGTGTCAAATTTTACATCTATAGGCACTCAATTTATCTTTAAATTCAAAGTAAGTTGTTGATAGAATCAATTCTCAATTAGAAACAACACTGCTAATTTCTCTCTATATTTTGAAATTTATTGTGTACTTTGATCAATCATATGATGAACTGAATATGTAAGCCACTCTGCTAATCTCAATTCCTCTATATGGAATTAATCTTCAATTAAGTTTCCTTTATCTAAAATGGTTAAAAGAGTAAGAAACTTAGAGCAATCCATCTTCTTAAAGTAAGAAATATTTAAACATCAGGTTATATGGAGAATGTATAGTGTTATAGGTCTAGTTGAAATTAATCAAACACACTTGAGAATAATCAATATCACATATTTTAATTTTGCTACGAGATTATTATGATTTATAAATATTATAATCTTAAATGTTTGTACAAGAATACTATACAAATTTTATATCTGATAGAAAGAGCATACTTGATATAATATATTATGTCAAACTATAAAAGCACTTGAAAGTTTTATATCAAGAATATTACGAAGTTATTTTAATCAAAATAGTTTTTGATTGTCAAAACATAAATAAATATAAGGATAAGATTTATCTAAGATAATAGTTCAATTAAAACAAGAAACCTCACCTTTGTTAGAAATTGCCCCAAGGTATCACCTATCTATACAAATCAAGACGGCAAACCAAAAATAATCTTTTGAAGAATTGAAAATCTTCTCATCCCAAGAAGAGACCCGTAATTGATTAATGTCCTAGCATGAACCTTTAATAACATTATATACGTCAAAGTAATAACATAACCAGAGCAGCAAGACTCTGAAAAAAAATTCATATTGATCCTAGCCGCATTCAAGTTCATTTTGATAAAGGATTCTCCATAATGCTATAACTTATAACTTTTCTCACAAGTAAAACCCCTTACAAATTTTCACAGAATAAGAAGTCGCAAGTTTCACAATAAAATATTGAAGCTCAAATAGTTACTGGATCCAATTTGTAACGCTATCTCGAAATTCTTGTCAACTGCTGTGAGTTATGTCATCATCGAGAAAAAGAAGTAACAAAAGCAACGACGAAGAGCAACATATGTACTGGTTTCAACTTGCCAAAACCTGAAAGTACTCCGCAAGTGAATTTAGCTCCGAGTATTGGATAAAATTTGCAGGTGAGATGAAAGACATTGGATATTGCGTCCACATTTTTCCAACTCATCAAGCAATTGAATAACCTTGATGAGCTTCATGTTTGCATCATCATCTATTTTGTTTTCTCCCATGTTGATGCCACCATCGCACGTCAAAGTTTTACCTGGTGTTACGTTTTGGATTTCGTACGGAGTGACACAAGATTGTAATAAGAAAGACATTCTAAACTAGTGGTGATTACCTTACCAAGAAGAATGGAACGGGCATGATATTTCAGGAACAATACCAAGTTATTTTCGTAGTTATGTTCTGTTAGAGGTGGTTGAGTAGTCGAATCATCGCGTTGTCAAGCCCGCTGAATCATTATATTTACAAGCTAACGTTTCCACCCGTTTTGTACAAGGTGATTTTCTAACCATGAGTGCATCAATGAATTCTGTACGGGGTGATGAGGACCGAATTAAGGATGAATGAAAACGAAGGCGTTAGAATCAGCATGCATTCGTTCATTGGTCACGGTCAATTTGGACGTTGGCGTTCAGTGAAGAGGATGGTTGAGTTGAAGAATTCACGGCGTTTTCAAACTGGAGATATTTAGACACATTTGTTTATGTTTAGCAGCGGCGACATGAGATTAACTCGTTTCTCGTGAAAGTGTGAATGCCGTCAGTATCGCATTTAGATTCGCCGTCTCCATGCTTGCCTCGGCTCGATGGACGGATCCATTTCTTGAATTATAATAGTAGACTGACCACATCTATCCTTGTCTCTGCTCGGCAGACGGATGTACTGGGCTTATCGTATTAAGATTCATGGTCCTTCCGCACCGGAGATGGAGGCAAATATCGCTTACCACTGTTTGGAAGGAGTACTGCGTCTACCAATCTTGGAGACAAGATTGAAGAAAGGAGGAGTATACTTCATCTGCCAGCACGCAATCATGGTGGGTCCTCGGTCAGATCTAAGGTCATGGAGGTGTTCGGATTCCTTTCGAAGTCTCCGACATAGACTAATACTGTAGGCGAGGCGGGTGGGTGGGCTGGGCGGGGCGGGGCGGGGGGGAAGTTGTCTTCCTACAGAAGCAGCAGTCGAAACAGCCAAATGTAGAAGGCGGTGATTTCTTGTTACGGATTCATATTCTCTCTAATTCGCCGTCTTACTGTTGCCATCAGATGGGCTTTACGACAGTTTTACTGTCCAGGTTCCGGCATAAGAGGAGCAATTCGTCACTGCTAAATGAAACCACGTGCTTCATTTCGACCTGACCGACCTTTGTTTGGTTCCTGAAGAGTTTGAAAAGTTTGGATAATAACAGATGCCCATTACAGAAATACGGGCCTTTGTCTAGCTGGGCCGAGATCGGGAACCTTAATGGTTTGGAGGCAATTAGGATGATGACAAGGATGATGATACGCTCTGCAAGTGTACAGTAAAGGACCTGGCGCTAGTAGCAGTTCGGGAGGCCTATAGTGGTCTATGAGAGTATACACACATCGTAGACCTTCCGCTCAATTCCCTGAACTTCTGTCACCTCCGCCATTGCAGGTGGAACTTCTAGTACATAATGACGTTGAGTTGGACGGCTATACAGTGGTGAACTTTGATAAGGAGTGTGAGGAGCTCTCCCAGCTTCTCGGGGCCGGACTTCCTCTCTGTCCCGTATTCTTCTTGCAGAAAGCACTCTTCTGGCGTTGTTCTCGAGGCCTGCTTGTAGGTAGATGAAACCATACGTAGGAGAGCTCATGCATTGAGCGATTCCTCGTCTATCAGCGTGGTTGTGAATTGCGAGACTTACAACGTCTCTGAGAGTAGACGTTCAATAGTCGTGGTTGTTGCATTTAACATGCAATTTCAGGAACTGTGAATCTGCGGTCTTTCGTAGAAATCTAGCGCAGGAAGAGATTCAAGATGGAGAGTGACGCAGAGGGCAGGCATCCTGTACAAAGACGGGATGTGCACTCCGAGTCGGGTGCGCAGCGAATAGAGGCGGACATTTACGATGGTCATCATGGGAAGGCCGCTCAACCGGATCCCTTCGATCCTCCCGGTGGAAAAATTGTACCAGAAGGGCATGAAAAGTTGGAGGAGGCGGAGGGAGTTGAAGCAGGTTTTGTGGATGTTCCAATCCCTCACTGGAAGGACCAAATCACGTTTCGAGGTTTATTCGTGTCGTTGATTTTGGGAACAGCGTTTAGCATCATTACTCACAGATTGAACTTGACGGTGGGAGTTATCCCTTCGTTGAATGTGGCTGCTGGCCTCCTCGGGTACTTCATGGTCGCATCGTGGACGAAGGTCCTGAAGAAGCTGGGATTTAAATGCACGCCATTTACCAGGCAGGAGAATACGGTCATTCAGACTTGTGTGGTAGCCTGCTACGGAATTGCTTTCAGCGGTACGTTTTTCTGGGACTTTGCTTTCAGACGTCGAAGGATATTCACCAAATGGAAACTGCTGTCGGCCATTCTTTAGGCAGAATTGAAAGGGAGATGGGAAACCAAATACTAGCTTCCGGATTTATAGCTGCTCTCCAAGGGAGGATCATTTTTGTTGGTTCTATTTGCAGGATAGAATGAAGGTGGTTCTGTGAACTTCGTCGTGTGTCTTCGTTTTGACTTCATCTGGGCGTCCACGAGTACTGATGTGGGTTCCTGGGTTGTATCAGGAGGACTTGGCTCATATCTTCTGGGAATGACATCCATGGCTTACGACAAATTGGGCGATGTACCTGGGAATACTGTAGAGGATATCAAAGACCTTGAATTGGGCTGGATATATGCATTTACATTCGTTGTCAGTTTATTGGGCATCTTCGTCCTAGTTCCTCTCCGCAAGGTATGCACCATATTCATTCTCACATAAGTATTTACACGCAGAAGAGGGGGTTGGACATTGTGTTTGCGTTTTAGTTCTCGAGTTGGTTTCTTTTCTCAACAGTGGTCTTCGCCATGCCCTTCCATGTCCATACATTGATAACGTGGCTGCTCGTCTCGTAGATTATGATAATCGATTATAAGCTCATATATCCGAGCGGAACAGCCACAGCAGTGTTAATCAACAGTTTCCACACGCCCTCCGGTGCTGTGCTTGCCAGGTAAGAGTCGCTTCTCGGTGGCCTAGATTGACGCTACAGTGAAGAGCCTGCCATTTGATGACCTTCAATAATTTTTGGAGTCGCGTCGAACTTTCTGCATTTGAGAGTCGAAACTCGTTGAAACTTGTGAAGTTGTTTCTGAGAAGGATATATAAATGCATCTAGGATTCTCGTTCAGGTTTCCGAAAATCTCCGAGACGGACCTCAGTTTTTGTTGACGAAGCGACATGGGTACCTGATTGATTAGACTTACCGAGCTGTCTGTCCCTGTCGCAGAAAGCAAATAAGGTATCTGGGAAAATACTTCACATTCAGTTTCGCGTGGAGTTTTTTCAAATGGTTCTTCAGTGGAATCGGCGGTTCCTGTGGGTTTGATACCTTCCCAAGTTTGGGACTTAAAGCTTATGCGAACAGGTCAGACAGAATTCCCAGTTCCAGCAAGTACTCAATAAGTAGCGATTTTGAAACCGTGTAATTTATTTTGTCTTAAATTGCAGATGAAGAAGCTATGCAGCAAAACAGTTGTCTATACGATGTATCATTCGTTCTTGAAATCATTGTAAGTGGCATGTTAGCAGTATGCTGTAAAATAATCAAATGCTTATGAAGGTTATTGAAACTGACAGAAGTAATGTGGTGTTCCTGTAGATTCTACTTCGACTTCAACATGACCTATGTGGGAGCAGGAATAATTTGTCCGCATTTAGTAAACTGTTCGGTGATGTTTGGAGCTATCATATCTTGGGGACTTTTGTGGCCCCTTATCAAAACGAAAGAAGGAGACTGGTACCCGGAAGGCCTTAAAGAGGGTTCAGATTTCAAGGGATTATTTGGCTACAAGGTACCAAACAATCAACGAGTTACACCGGACCTTGCATCCATCTCGTGCCGCGAAAGGAATAAGACAGTCTTATGCAGGGAGAAGAATCATATCCATCTTGGCGAGAATTGAGAGGGGAAAATTTGTTTGTTATATTGTGGCTTTCCTTCTCTTCAGTGTCTTACAGATTGTGTGGTTTGACACGTTGAATACACAGGTATTCATATGCATCTCAATCATTCTTGGAGATGGGTTATACAACTTTACAAAAGTCACTTTCATCGCCGTCAGGGGTCTATACCTGGAGCAAAGAAGTCGCCGTGCTACACATAATGACGGTACACCTTCGCTCAACTCCTCTAAATGTTTTCTGCCCACACAAGCTGGACTCTTGGGCAAGTTTGTTATACTTCATCTGCTTGTTAGCTCCCTGTTATGCCATCTTGGTACTGAAACTTGGGAACCTGCAGGATTTTAATCTCGATGATGCATCAAATGAACTTAAATTGTATCTATTGTGACAGGTGACCTGCCGGAAGCGGTGATGCTTTTCGATGAGAGGCGTAGGAACGAGGTGTTCCAGAAAGATAACGTTTCTCCGTGGATTGCTGTCGGGGGATACGTTGGACTGGCCATTGTGTCAATCATAGTGATCCCTATTCTCTTTAGCTCCGTCAAGTGGTATTATGTGATTGTCGCTTACCTCATAGCTCCAATCTTCGCCTTCTGCAACGCTTACGGAACCGGTTTGACAGACTGGAGCTTGGCAAGCAACTATGGAAAGCTTCTTCTCTTCGTCTTTGCAGCGTGGGCTGGTGGAGGTGGTGGCGGTATCCTTGCAGGTCTCGCTGCTTGTGGGGTGATGATGTCCATCGTCGCTGTAGCGGCTGACTTGATGCAAGATTTCAAAACTGGTTACATGACGCTCTCATCCCCCAGGTCCATGTTTGTTAGCCAGTTGGTCGGAGCTGTGATGGGATGCATAATTGGGCCGTCGACATTCTGGCTGTACTGGACAGCGTTTGACATCGGAGCAGAAGGTTCCCTTTACCAGGCTCCTTACGCAGTAATTTACCGAACAATGGCGTTGATCGGAGTGGAAGGATTTGGTTCGCTCCCACGCCACTGTCTGCAGTTATGTGCTGGATGGTTCGCCTTCGCCATGTTGGTGAATGCTATACGCGATAAGGTGCCGTATAAGTATTCGAAATACATCCCCATCCCAATGGCTATGGCTATTCCTTTCTACATCGGCGCATACTTCGCAATTGACATGTTCATTGGCACCTGCATAGTATTCGCGTGGGAAAAGGTGAATAGAAAGAAGGCCGACACATTTTCTGCGGCCGTTGCTTCGGGTTTGATCTGTGGTGACGGTTTGTGGACAATCCCCGCAGCTATCCTCAACTTTGCCAAAGTTGATGCTCCTATCTGTATGTACTTCTTCCGTTCCAAGGATCCCCTCCTGCCCGGTTAGATAGAGGTAATAGTAATATTACTACATAGAGATAGAGGAATCTGTACAAATTTTAGGTCGATTGGAAGACTAGTTTGCATGGTCTTTCCATTTGAGAATCTCTCCTACACAGCGAGAGGTATTGTCAATGTTACCCCCCGCCCTGTGTACGAGACTTTGAATATCAATTATTCTGTTCACCGTTTGCAACAGCAATTGGAAGGAAAGTGCATCCCAACCTCATGGTTTGGACGAGTTTTCTGTTCGATCTACAATGCCCTCAAGCTCAAGATATGCTAGTCTAGATGTCGATGACTGAATGGAACCTCGGACAAATCGATAAAGGAGGTGGCCGCTCAACGATTTACTTTTCCATATATAACATACCATCATAAAGGTCGATTTGCGTTTGGTGCATTATCTGTTTGGTAGTCGATGGTGAGATAGAGAAGGATGTATATCTTCTAGCTCGAATCAATTTCAAGGAACTTTATACAGCATGCGATTATGCCTGTCATGAGCCTATGGAGTCCGGGTTCTATGTGGCCATTACCGAGTAGTGAGAAAAAGCTTGGTGCTGTTAAGGGTTGTCCTTAACGTTAACTTATCGAGAACCTTCAAAACGTGTCCACATGCTGAGACACTTTTTATTCGTCCCGCCAGGATTCGGGCAATGCATTAACAGGGGATGAGGACCACTATGCAAAGCACACTAAAGTATTGGTTGGTCTCCCACTACCAGTTCAAGTTTACGCCAATCTACAGATATTATGATGGGTCACGAGTGTCCGAATGTCTAAAACATTACCGTCTTCGAAACGGACAGCGTTGAAACGTTCTGGCATACAGTTAACAGAAATTAGAATGTACACGATCAAGACGGAGAGCTTCGGAATCTACATGATCGAAGACGAGAGCTTCTAGTTCGACTCATTGTAATCGAATTCCAGATGAGACATCAAACAGCGCTTTGCAATGAGGTTTCGAAACCAGGATTCATATTACTGATCCAATGGGGAGTTTCATATTTACCCTTTTTAGGTTCTGTAGGAATCTTTATAACTTTTAAAAAAAATTCATAAAATTGTTATAATATGAACTTAGAAGTTAATAAAATTTATGAATTCATAAAGTTTTATACGTATCTCATAAACCTTTTATGAATACAAAATCAAAATTATATGAAAATTCTACAGGCACTTTACCTGTAACCGGAAATGTTTCAATGACTAATAAAAAATATTTATGGTTTCGGGTGCTATGAGGTGTTCTGTACAACTTAAATGTGGATGGATAACATCATTATTTAATTATCAAATTTGAAAACGCCAAAGGATGCTATGAGGTGTTTTGTAAAAGTTAAATTTATTGATAACATCATTAATTAGTTTAGAAAATTTTCATTTTCATTTGTCATTTTCATTTGTCAAACACATTCACTGACTTGATTTACGAAAACGGACTTATTTTGGATATTAAATTTTACGAATATTCGTCAGTTCTTTTATATTGATCTCGAGGTTCTACCCGGTAAAAATCTGAATTTTCGAAATCTGAAACCCTTCATGTTTCTAATTCAGAGAACCTTCTCTTCCTGCAAGAATTACCACTAGTGATAACTAGGGTAGGGTAGATTTATCATATCGATACCATGGGGTCTAGTTCCATTTTATCTCTTTTGTCTTTCTATTGTATGTCTTGATGGGTTCTTCCCATCCTTCATGTGTTCTACTACATGGTAGAACGTAGCCTTTTTCTCGTAATAACTCGTAAGATTGTAAGTTGAAATAGCCTTCACGTTACTGGGTACATATTGGGGGTTTTCAGCCTCGGAATTCACGGGCGAGGGCACCTCTCGCAAGTCCCTCGTATAACAAGCATTACACTTATCAAATAGAACATCCGTTCGGTCCTTCTATTGTAAGATGGGAGATCGATAAAGTTTCTTAAACTCCAATACTAGATGTCCATCGTCATTATGTTTGAAGTTCAATTTCACTTCCCAATGAACCACATTAAGACGTGCGCTTAGTCCCGGTGTGCTTCACACAATATTTTATAGTCCGATGCTTACTAGAGATTGTCAGCAATTGAAGAATCGGAATTGTGACTCCAGAAATATCTCTAATCTGTAACTTCTATATCATAAAGCGATTTCTAATGTTTTGGTACATGTGGTTTTGGAAAAATATGACTTTTTATCCGAAAGAATTAAGATCATTCAGAATTATACATTAGAAAAGAAGACCCAGACGATTCATTAAAAAAAATTAATTCGAAGTTTCTTTATATAATAAGATAATGAAATAAATCTGGAGCCATGGACTTTAAACATCAAGGAAAGATTCAATATAAAAAATTGTAAAAGGTAGAGGTTTTAAAATATGCAAAAATAATAATAAAATTTCTATGGTCTTATAAAATAAAAATAAATAAATAAAAATAAATAAATATATATATATATATCTCGAGCATTTGCGGCCGTTTGTTTGCTTCTGCCTCCACATGCTAGGAGTGCAAATATCCAAAAAGGAGATGCGAATATAATTTCTCTAATCGGAAAAGCTCAATAGATAATAAATTCTTTTATCAAGGCTAAAAATCAGTCTATTAAAAATTTATGGACTAAGGGCTTTCAAACGTCCGATGCTTTAAATAAATAAGTAAGTAAATGTATAAATATAAATAAATATATAACCTGTCTTTTGGCTGGGAGGTATTCCATTAATTTCAATATCTATATATCGAATGATAGTACAATTAAAATTAAAATTTATTATCATAAAATTATTATGTTTTATAAAATTGCATGAATATTTATAATGTTATATTACATAATATTTCTGATGTCATAAAAGAATACATAGTAAACAAATTTCATATTATAACTAAATTTAAGTAACTTAAGTCAATAAATCTACTACATCATTGATTCAAACTTCTATATCTTGAATAAATATTTTATTTGGATTCTTTAATATTGACATGAATGATATTATTGAACATATGAAATTTAGACATATCACAATTACATATTTATTACTTTGAAAAATATGAAAAAAATAAAAATTAAGCAAAATTCTCATTAGTATAGAAAGTAAGATTTCAAAATCGTGTTGTTTGATATTGTCTTCAACTCTTACATTCCACTTGGTAAAATTATAAAGTATACATTTTATTGATAAATTATTTTATCTCACCAAAAATCTTCTTTTGCAAGAGAAATATGACATAAAATTTGGAAATATATAGTATAGTATATTAAAGGATCAAGTCTAGATTACTCACATAAAGAATAATAATTAGTCTTATAGTATTAAAATTTGATTAGTCTAATTATGTATATAAGAGTAAGTATTGGATAAATTTTCTTCATCCTTGATTTAAAGAAAATTCAGAAAAACTTATTTTATTTCTAAAGCAATTTGACTTTCTTTATGCTAAATCTATCAAAGTCTAGGTTTCCATCCAATAATCCATTGTCAAGAAAAGTGCATTATGATATTCAATCCTCCTTATATACAATCTTTATACAGATCACATGTTTATCAAAATAATTCATGTGTATTTAGGCTATAGCTATTTCCTTACCCCAAACCCTAACCTGAATCCTCGCCACCTTATTAGTTGTTGTCGTGCGTATATACATCGCTACACAACATACATCGCTGTCAACATCATACACTATAGAAGCACAACTCACACATAAGTCATACATAGACTCTAAAGTGCCACAATAATCAGATTGCTTACCACTCTCAACTCAACTCAGATCAGTACTTGATCTGTCACTCTATAAACTGCCAACAACTGGGCACTGATTACATTCAAGCCACACCCACTCAAGCATAGAAATCCAGGTGACACTCACCGACCTCTGTCCGTTGTCGTCGAGAAAATAGCCCACCCAATGTACCCTTGAGGCTTTTGGTGTGATAAATTTTCTTTTTTCTCCTCTTGTTGTGGTAAGGAACATAGATTTATGTCAATATGTCTCTCTCGTGGTTTATGTTACCTTGCCGTGGGAGATATTTCCTATATTATTGTGAAGCCCGGAAAAAGTTATATTGTTATTAGCTCGAGGAGTCTTTGAATGTGGCTGGAGCCAAGAAATAATATGGGGTAACACAAGCTCAGGTTTGGTTTCAAGAGAAATGATTGTGTTTGGAGGAGAGAAAGGCCTGCTGGGGGGAAAGGAGAATTATCGAAGGGCTAGGGCTTGGCCAGGAGAGAGGGAGTTTTTGGAAAGGCTTGGTGTGCAGAAATTGGGAGAGAGAGGCTTGCTGGGGAGAAAGGGAGAATTATCGAAGGGCTAGGGCTTGGCCAGGAGAGAGGGAGTTTTTGGAAAGGCTTGGTGTGCAGAAATTGGGAGAGAGAGGCTTGCTGGGGAGAAAGGGAGAATTATCGAAGGGCTAGGGCTTGGCTAGGAGAGAAGGAGAATTTGGGAAAGTGCTTGCTGTGCAGATTTTTGGAGAGAAAGGCCTGTTGGGAGAAAGAGAGAATTATCGAAGGGCTAGGGCTTGGCTAGGAGAGAAGGAGAATTTTAGAAAGTGCTTGCTGTGCAGATTTTTGGAGAGAAAGGCCTGCTGAGAGAAAGGGAGAATTATCAAAGGGCTAGGGCTTGGCCAGGAGAGAAGGAGATTTTTTTCGAGAGTGCTTTCTGTGCAGAAATTTTGGAGAGAAAGGCCTGCTGGGAGAAAGGAGAATTATCAAAGGGTTAAGGCTTCGCCAGGAAGGAGAGGAATTTTTGAAATGTGAGAGTGCAGGGCTGTGCTTGGACTAGGAGAGGAAATTTCAAAATGTGAGAGTGCAGGGCTGTGCTTGGACCAGGAGATGAATTTTCGAAATGTGAGAGGGTAGGGCTGTGCTTGGACCAGAAGAGGAAATTTTGAAATGTGAGAGTGCAGGGCTGTGCTTGGACTAGGAGAGGAATTTTCAAAATGTGAGAGTGCAGGGCTGTGCTTGGACCAGGAGAGGAATTTTTGAAATGTGAGAGGGCAGGGCTGGGCTTGGACCAGGAGAGGAATTTTCAAAATGTGAGAGTGCAGGGCTGTGCATGGACCAGGAGAGGAATTTTTGAAATGTGAGAGTGCAGGGCTGTGCATGGACCAGGAGAGGAATTTTTGAAATGTGAGAGTGCAGGGCTGTGCTTGGACCAGGAGAGGAATTTTTGAAATGTGAGAGTGAAGGGCTGTGCTTGGACCAGGAGAGGAATTTTTGAAATGTGAGAGTGCAGGGCTGTGCTTGGACCAGGAGAGGAATTTGCGAAATGTGAGAGGGCAGGCTGTGCTTGGACCAGGGGAGGAATTTTTGAAATGTGAGAGTGCAGGGCTGTGCTTGGACCAGGAGAGGAATTTTCAAAATGTGAGAGTGCAGGGCTGTGCTTGGACCAGGAGAGGAATTTTCGAAATGTGAGAGTGCAGGGCTGTGCTTGGACCAGGATAGTAATTTTTGAAATGTGAAGGGAGTCTTGAAGGGCTGAAGGCTTTTGGAGATGCCTTAGGGCTGTGTTTTGGACCAGGATAGGAATTTTTGAAATGTGAAAGGAGTCTTGAAGGGCTGAAGGCTTTTGGAGATGCCTTAGAGCTGTGTTTTGGACCAGGAGAGAATTTTTCAAAATGTGAGAGGAGTCTTGAAGGGCTGTGCTTGTACCAGGAGAGGAATTTTTGAAATGTGAGAGGACAGGAGATTCAGACAGTAGAGAATTTTTGCATGTCTGAAGGGAATTTGCTGCAGAAGTTGCCGAAGGATATCTCCCAAAGTCAGGAAGAAGAGGAGGAGAATTTTGAAGTGGATCAGTTCATCTGAAGCAAGGGCAAGAAAATATTTGAAGTTGGTTGGCCTGTCTGAATGGAGTGAATCTGATCTGCAAAACAAGGCATAGGAGAATGAAGTGGTTCGGAGTGTGAGTTGCCTTGTCTGCTGTCGGACAGAGTATGTGTGAAGTGCCGGGCTAAGTTGATGAGCAGTTGCAACCTTAGGGGCAGGCATTGCCTTGACTAGAACTATTTGACTTATCCAACCTTGTGAACTTTGTTGTTGGAATTCTTGTGAATGATGAGTCTTGGAAGTGGATTTGTGTTATGATGCGTCTTGGAAGCGGATCAGTTAGATCACTCAGTTGTCGTTTATTTTATTTTATCAAAGGGCCACCTGACCTAGGTCTATGAACTGCCAGATCCCAAACCATAGCTTGAACCTGACGAGAAAATAGGATATGAGACCAGGCAGAGGTAGAAACCATAACACCAGACTCACATGACAAGATTGGTTTTGCGAAAGTCAAGGATAAAACAAAACCTTCAGGGTGAGCCAACCTCAAGGAAACTAAAACAACAAGTACATATAGAGACAAATTCCCGACAATCCAGGAGTAGGTAAGGAATGTCAATCTGCGGGAAAATCCAACAGAAAGACAATAAGGAAAACTAAGCACAAGCAGCCATGTGCTCGGCGCACTCTCAAGACCAAACGTTCCACACGACACCGCCATAGCCAGGAACTCGAAGGCTCAACATCAGAGAAGTGAGCTCTCTGGAGCTCACTTCAAAACTATACCTCATGGACTCGAGCTAGCTCTGAAATCCTAACGGTCCCGTTGACGACACACTCAACGGTGCAAACGGTGCAAAGTGATGGTGGGCCCCATCGTGAAGTCAATACCCTGAACACAAAATCTGACCATCGGAAAGTAGTCTCTGAGATACTATTGAAATAACTCCAACTACTATCACTGGACCTCCAGTGTCCGAGCAATCTAGATGCGACACTACAAATGGTGTGACAGCTATCGTGTGTATATACATCACTACACAACATACATTGTTGTCAACATCATACACTATAGAAGCACAACTCACACATAAGTCATACATAGACTCTAAAGTGCCACAATCGCCCCCCTAGCTGGCGGTTAAGTCCCTCTAACTCCAGATAGCCATCTACTCTAAGTATATGGTGTACCCTCTAATGGGCAAAGATGAGGAGGCCGAGTGCTTGGAGCCCCATCGTTAGTCACCTGTCTGCAATCTATACAATATAAAGAATGAACTAGCTATAGGTCAAGTACATCTAGGACATAACTACTGTCCTTGAGGAACCACTGTGAGAGGAGGAGTCATACATGCCATATGCCATCCTCTGGAACAGCTATCACACAATGACATAGTAGCAGCTCCACCAGAGGAGTCACATAACATACACCTCAAGCTTGCACGTACAAGTGCCATCTTGGGTCCATAGTACCATCAATGTTTGGGAGGTAGCATGGTGCACAATTGTGCACATGATCCTTCCAAACAACACCATCACATCCTTCTAACACAAGGACTCCAGATGGCAAAACCTCATGCACTTTCAAGATAGTGTGGCCTGTCAAAACATTGAGTGTCGTCGATGCTGTCTATTGTAGATATACATAGTTGCTTGGATGAAATCAATGGATTGAGGGTCTATAACCTCCTCCTTGAATGGTAGCATAGCGTAAAGTATCTCTATGCTGAGCAACCGTCAAGTTCTCAAAGGCCATCGGCACAACTCTCCAAAAGATCTTTGCTCGCTAAGAACATGCGCTCATCCATACATCGGGTTCATCCAAGTCCAAAACTACAGTAGCATCTTGACAAATGGCTGTAGGTAAATCTGGATCTCGTCCATAGAGTAGAAAGTACGGAGAGAAGGATGCTAAGGAGGCTTGCCTGCTGAACCGATAGCCCATGGCCAACCAAGGTAACTGGAGATCCCAATCTCCCAAGTGGCCTCTCTGCAAACCATACTTTTGCAATCCTCTCTTCACCGTTTGAACCACTCTCTCTGCTAAGCCATCTGCCTCAAGGTGATCTCGGGAGGTAGTACAGTGATCAATCAAAGCCTTGTCACACAAGACCTGAACTCCCCCAAGAACTTTGTACCCTGATCAGTCAAAACCTTAGTTGGTGCACCAAAATGACTAAGAACTCGATCCAAGAACAAGTAAGATGTCCCTTCACTAGACTTGTCAAGAAGTACCACCAACTCAATCCACTTGGAGAAGTGCTCCACCATCACCAAAACATACCAATGATGTCTCACAGTCAGCGGTAAAGGTCCAACAAAGTCTGAACTCCAATGGTTACCCAATCCCATGATAGGTAATGGGTGTAACTATGACATAGGAGCATTGAATGATGCTCTAACTTGGTCACAAACCACACTTCTGGCAACAAACTACTCTACCTTGGTCTGCATACCGCACCACCAATAATGACTCTGGAGTAAGCTATATGCACGCTTTACTCCAAAATGTCCTAGCTCCTCATGAGCATGATGGACCAACTGTGGTCTTTGTGTTGGAAGTGGTACTACTCGCACTCTACCATCCTCCCATACACGCAAAAGGTGTCTGTCCTCCAATCTAAACTGTCTGGCTCGCTGAAGAACACGGTCTCTCTCCTTGGCCCCAACTGTGCCACCCATAGCACCAATGCAAAGATAGTCCATCACTAAGACATCATCATGAATGTCTCGCTGAATTGTACCAACATCTTCACTCTCTGGATCTGTGACCTCAATAACTCCTCCTATATGCGCTGAGAGAGATACCACCAAAGCCTCTAAAATTATACACAGAAAGGCCGATGCATGCCAACCTGGCACCATCTCCTCATCTGTCTCACCATGCCAACGTGCTCCAGTCTGATCCTGCTGGTTGGGAGATGGGTTTCTACTCAACCCATCTGCATCACGGTTCACCACTCTAGGTCTGTGAACAACCGTGAAATCATACTCCTGTAAAATCAAAGCCCATTGTGCAAGCTTCTCTGAAAGCTTGTCAGACTCCATCAACCACTTCAGTGGCTGATGATCAGTGATGAGAGTGAAGGGGTTACCAAATAGGTAACATAAAAAATGTGCTATTTTCCAAACTGCTGCCAAACACTCTCCCTCATATGAACTATACTTTGCCTCCGCTGAATTGTTGGAGCGACTAGCATAGGCCACCACAAACTCCTTCCCCTCATCATCATGTTGGGTGAGCACCGCTCCAAGCCCCAACATACTCCAATCAGTATGAACCTGAAATGGTCGTCCTCTGATCGGTCCTCAAAATAGGGGCAGATGTCAACCTCTCCTTGAGCTCTACAAAAGCTCTCTCCTGCTCATCTCCCCAACACCACTCTTGTGTAAGCTTGGTCAGCTTTGTCAAGGCCATGGCAATGGCACTAAATCCTCTAACATAGCGGCGCTAGAAGTTTGCCAACCCAAGGAATGCTCGCACTCTACTCACATCCGTAGGTTGAGGAATACGTGCAATAGCCTCCAACTTGGTCTACTGAACACCAAGTCCTCCGGGGTAGATAGTGTGACCCAAATACTCAACTTGCTCGTGGAAGAACCTACACTTCCCAGGATGTAATTTGAGTCCATGAGATCTCAACTTCTCAAACACTTCCAACAACTATCTCTCATGCTCCTCCATAGTAGTGCTATAGACCAAAATGTCATCAATATAACACCAAGCAAAATCCAATCCAGCTAGGATCCTATCCATGATCCTCTAGAACTCAATAGGATTGTTCTTTAACCCAAATGGTAAGAACCTCCATTGATATAACACATCCTTACCGTGAGGATCAATAGCTCAAAATGTTGTCTTGGACTTATCCTCCTCTCTGATTGGCAACTAATGATATCCCGCTTGAAGATCCAAAGTACTGAAGATCTTTGCATGCCCAATCACATCAAAAATCTCCTCCAATGTAGGCATGGCATACTGATCAGCCCAAGTCTATCAGTTGATAGGATGGTAATCTCCACACATCCGCCTATCTGTATAGTTTCCATGCATATCCTTCTTGGCTGGCATCATTGTTGCTGATGCATACTCTCCATGTGAAATCTCCACCAAACCAACCTCAAAAAGGTCACTACTTCGGCTCTGAATCAATGCCCTCTCCATGTCACTATAATGATAAGGATGTCAGAAAACTGGTGTATCGCTAGTCAGCTCAATCCGTATACCAGGTCCCTTCAGAGCACACAAATCCTTCATACTGAAGGCAAAACAACTTGTGTGGCTCCTCAAGAACCTCCAAACACTCCGTCTTTCCTCTCCAGTAAGCTTGGGTCCAAGATCTGGCTCCCAAGTATCCTCTGTAATTGTAGTAGAGTGGAAGACGTATTGATTGGCTGCTACATTGGGCCCTTGGGAGCAATAGTGTCATGCTCCCGACCATTAGAGGTCCCAACCTCTATGTGAAAAATCCCTCCACTCTGGCTACAAGCTCCACACATCCTCTAGCTGCATCCCAAGTGGACCAAGGGTGAAATCCAAGTAGCTCACGCTTACCTAGATGGACTCCAAGAAGACCACTCTCCCTAGTAGCTACTAGATGTATCCCAAGAATACCATGTCCGCTCGGTCCACCACTCCCAGCATGTGCCTAAATTGTCTCGATCTGCACATGACTCATAAGTGTCCGAGTGGTGCTGCCAATAAAGCGCATCCTACGCTGCTTTGCCAAGCCAAGGCTCACAATCCAAGTCAAATAGTTTAGGTCCATAGCCTGACCTAACACCTCACGCCTAGATGCCTCTCACACTACTGGAACAGCGGTAATACCGGTGCAAAACCCATCGCCCGCTCTCTCTTATCAGCATTGAGCTCCACCAATTGCTATAACTGTGAGTCCCAAACAAGTCCAGGTCCTCCCTCTTGAAAAGCATGAGAGACTGGGAAACTCATGAGTGTGGGAAATGTAGCTCTAGGCTATCCAACTAGGTTCACCACTGCCATAGGTGACCTATCAGCCACTACCACTATCTGAGACTGACGCCCAACATCCAAGATATCATCAACAAGGATGTGGTCAAGTCGTTGAATCCCTTCATAAGCACATTGTAGAACCTCTCTGGGTAAGAGGTTTGTCCACCAAAGACAAAGACGATGAGCTTGTGATCCCACTCTGGCTGCATCTAACAATACAGCAGGTCCCATCCAAGAATGGGCTTGATGTGTACTCGCCACCACTCTGGTGCAAGAATCACCCATCAAAGGAACATTCTCCAAAAGGTAAGCTGCAGAAACAGACTGATGAACCTGGAGATGTCGTAATATCTGTAACATCTCCCAAAACACACTCAAACGAGGATCCTGAAGACCCAAACCGTGGCCCACATGTGTATGTCCATGACATGGCCATCCAGAAATCACCAAGTGAATAGGCCCATGTCTCTCTAGGTCATGCGCCCCCAATAAAGAAATGTTTGCTGGTAGGGCACTTTGGTAACCTCTGACTGTTGACATCGGTAATAACTCCAGATACCGATAGGCCAAGTGTGCCACATGATGTAGAGAGACTCACTTAGCAGTCTCATCTCTCTCTACATACAAGTACCTCTATACTCGGATACCCGCCTGTAACACCGCAGCTAGTCTGGTGCTAATCCCACCAAACAACTCCAATAGGCATATCCCCTCTACTGGATACTGCCAAGCAATGAGTGTGGTATCCAAAGGTGTCAAAGCAATTGCCTCTGGAGGCTCATCCTCACACTCATCTCTTGATGTACGAAGGCTCAACTCCAAGCCTGCTGCACCAACTGATCTGCACGCTACTGAAATGCCTCCTCAGGACTCCACAATGGAACTGTGAGCCGGCCTTTCTCTCACTCAAGATGAACCTCTGATGGCTATTATGGTGGCGCACCATGGACTAAGAAGGCAAGGAACCCTAACTCCATCATACTCCTCCAAGGCTAACACTCCAAGACTCAAGACATTGCTCACTAGAGAACTCAATGAGAGAGAGATAGTTGCAAATGAAAGGATGATGAGTACCTCATCACCCCTTGTTTATATACTTGTGAAATAGTTACGTACCAAAGTTACTAATTACCGTAGTAACTCAAGTTACTAGATTGAACGTCAAGTAAAGTCAAAAAGTAGAAAGGAATATCCATTCACATGGGCATATTCCCCTAAGCATGTGGTCTTATCTTGACCCAACCACTAAGTCAAGGATTCCTTCACATGGGCTATCCTTGGACTAAAGAAGAATCCAAAACAAAAAGGCTTGCGGGCCCAAGAGTTCTCAACTCTTTACTCAAAGCCAAACATCTAGAAATAATACCAAGTCAACACACTAAAATCCAAAATAGTGGTGCTCATCTTTTCTATTTTCTCTAAAGTAAGGTCCCCTCTATCTTAGCTATGACTAACTTTAGCTAACCATGACTAATATAGAACCATCCTTTATCTCTATATAAATAATATCTCTTAAGTACTTGTAATACCAAGCTAAATATCACAATACCACACACATGCACAAATGGGTGTTACATTTACCCCCGGACTAAGTTTTCACTTTGTCCTCAAAGTGAAGGTCTCTCTACCTTGTATGGTACATCTTCAACTTATCATGGTTAATCCTATCAAAGTGTCTTCCTCCTAACTCCTTGAGATCATAGGTGTAATTGCCCCACACCTTCTCCACTATGAAAGGTCCAAAGTACTTAGGCAAAAACTTCTTTTGCACTCTCTTGAATCGAATGGAATCAAACAACATTACCCAATCACCTTCTTTGAAAGTCTCCACCTTCTTCTTGCCTTGCCTCTTGTCAGAGCTCTCCTTTTGTTTCCTTTGGGCTTGCTCCACTCGAACCATAGCAACTGCTCTTGCCTCTTCCAACTCCATGAGTTGATCCTTCCTTGACTTCTCTGCATCACCTCCTTGTGCTTTCTTCAATCTCTTATGAATGCTTTGGAAGGTAGGAAGATCAAAGTGAATAGGTAAGGTAGACTCAATACCATACACCAATTGAAATGGAGAATATCTGGTGGAAGTCTTCATGGTTGTCCTATACTCCCAAAAAATTGCATGAATCCTCTTGTCCCAATGATGTTTAGCCCCCTCCATTTCTACATCTTTGGCCAACATCATGCACAAGGTCTGATTGGTTCTCTCTGCCAAGCCATTGGAATTTGGCTTATAGGATGTAGTTACTCTATGTGTGATAGAGAAATGTCATAGCATGGCTGTAGTAATGCTTCCTGTAAACTCTCATTCTCTATCAAAAACCAACTCTAAAGGGCATCCAATCCTAGTGATAATGCGTTCATAAAGAAATCTACCCACTTCATCTTCATTCTTGTCTCTCAATGGTCTAGCCTCAACCCACTTGGTAAGGTAATCAGTAACTACCACAAGGTACCAATTGTTCCTTGGGGTTCTATTGAGAGGACCTACAAAATCAATTCACCACTTCTCAAAAGGTCCTAGCAATGGAATTGATCTAAGTGGTAGAATGGATGTAGACTTTCTAGCAAAGGCTTGACAAACATGACAAGTTTTGCAATAATCAAGACAATCCTTGAAAATCCCTCTCTAATGGTAACTTGCATCTAGAATCTTGAAAGCAGTCACCTTTTGTGCAAAGTGTACTCCACATACTAAACCTTCATGAAACTCCTTTATGAGTAGGATAGACTCTTCCTTACCCACTGCTCTTCAAAGTAGACCATCTACTCCTTGGTAAAAAAGAATATCCTCCACCATTGTGTAAGGTCTAGATCTTGCTGCAAGGGCCTTCCTCTCCCTAGCATGCATCCCTTCTGGATAGTTACCTCTTGTCACAAAATCCAGAATCTTTTTGTACTCCATTGGAACCTCTTGAGTGATTGAGATTGTCATGAGCTCCTCATCTAGGAAGGAATCATCCATTGGCTCATCTCCATCATGATCATAGGCTCTAGATAACAAATCAGCATTTGCATGTTTCTTTCTTGGCCTATCCTCAATGGTGTAGTCATACTCAGACAAGAGTATCATCCACCTTGCTAGTCTCACTTCAACATTAGGCTTGTTGAAGATGTACTTCAAAGCCTTGTGATCCGTGACAATGGTGGCTTTCCCTCCAATCAAGTAGTGTCTAAACTTCTTGAGACCAAAGATCACTACCAACCCTTCTCTCTCCGTGACAGTGTAGTTCTTCTATGCTGAAACCATCTGCCTACTAGCATAAGCTATTGGATGATCATGCCCATCTTGGTCTAATTGACTAAGAGTGCATCCTATAGCTACATTAGAAGCATCAGTGTAGAGGATGAAAGGCTTACTCCAATCAGGTTTAGCAAGAATTGGAGCTACAACAAGGGATTGCTTGAGCTCCTCAAAAGCTTTGAGAGCCTCCTTGTCTTCCAAAATCACCATGTAATCTACACCCTTTTTCATGTAGATGGTCAATGCATAAGCCTTGTTGGAAAATGAGAAGATGAACCTCCTATAGTACCCAACCATCCCCAAGAATTGGCATAACTTTGTCAAGCTTGAAGGGAATGGAAGGTTTGAGATTTTCCTCACCTTCTTAGGATCAACTGCTATTCCATCCTTGGAGATGATGTGCCCCAAAACTAGACCTTCTTCACATCCAAAAATGCACTTCTCTGGGTTGAGTGATGCATTTGCCTCATCCAAGCGTTGCAAGACTTTGATTAGGTGCTCAAAGTGCTCCTCTTTGCTCGCATAGACACAAAAGTCATCAATGAAGTCTCTCACAAATTTCCCAATGAAAGAATCAAATACCTTGTTCATGAGCTGTTGGAATGTGGCTGGAGCATTGCAAAGCCCAAAAGGCATGACCTTGAAAGCGTAAGTTCCCCAAGGTGTGGTGAATGTGGTGAGTTGTTGATGCTCTGGTGCAATCTTGATTTGGTTGTATCCACTATAACCATCTCCAAAATTGTACCTCTCATGACCTGCAACCTCCTCCAAGATCTCATCAATGAATGGCAATGGGTAGTAGTCCTTCTTGGTAACAGTATTGAGCTTCTTGTAATCCACACATACCCAAAGCTTGTGTGACAACCTGGCAAATATCACTTTTGCGGTAATTGGGTAAGTAAAGTTCGTTCCCGCAGAGATACAAGTCAGAAATTTCCAAATACAAAGCAAACAGTAACAATTTCAGTTCTTCTTGGTTTTGTCTTTAATCTCTCAGGTAGAAACCACACCCAGAAGAGAGTAACAAGCATTGACTCGCAATCTTGTCACAAATTCACACTCCTTAATCACAAATCCATCAAATCTTTCCAAACAATCTTGATTGTGATGATTCAAGCTCTCCCAAAAATGGCACTTCACTGCAAAACGACTTTGCCTCAGAATTGTGTTCCACCTCTCCATTAAAGGCACAACTTCCTTGATCAAAATTGCTTCACATCAACCTCGCACTGCACTCACAAATGCAGAATACTACCAACACTACAATTCCTCTCAGATCTGTCAAGGCATTGCTCCGATTGCACTTCACTCAGGATCAAACATACAGAATGAAGATCAAGGCTACAGAATCCAACATCCAATAAGCACTCTGACTTGCACTTTGAATTTCTCCAAACACTCACAAACACAATTGCAAAGTTGATACTTGGAATCAAGCTCAAGCGACGAGCATTGTTTCACAGCACTTTGCTTTATCTATTCTCAGAAATAATGAGCACTAAACAACATTTGATTGCAAATGCCACTCTTAAATAGTGAAGCAATCAACAGTTCTAACAACTATACCGTTTTACAACAACTGTTCTAACCTGCAGATCCAAAATGACAATGCACCTCTTCATATCTGCCTCTTCAAATCTCAAATCTATTACTAATCCGATCCGATGTCTACTTCTTCCTTGGCTTTCAAACCCAAACCCGAAGTAATCTTACTTCCTACTACTCTTTCCTCGGGTTTTAGATCTTCTACTTCTTCTACTAGATCCAACAGTTCTCTTTCCTGATCTGAAATTTCACTAGTGGGTAATCTATCTAACTCCTTATCTCTCGACCCACTCTGCTCTAATGTCTCTGAGGGAAACTCCAAAGACATTTGGACTCCTATGTTATCTACTTTGGGTTTTGCTCTAACATCTTTCTGAAGTTTTTCTAGCTCTACTTTCACTAAGTCTAATCTAATTGAAATGTTATCCTCTACCTCCAAAACCTTTTTGTCTACATGAGTTCTTAATTTAATTAACAAGGCATTCATCTCAGTGTCCTTTGCTTGTCTTCGCCTCGTCTCTTGCACCAACAACTTCAACTCGTGCAGACACGCTTCTTCAATTCGAATGCTGGCTTCTGTACTTAACATCGTGTTCACCCTGAGGACTATCTCCTTCAATGGCTCCAATCTTGTCTTCCTTTCTTGTTCCCGATCTGCAAGCCATTCCTCTCGGTACATCGCCAACTCTGCCTCGAACTCGGCTTTCACCGCTTCCTTCTCTTTCTCCTTCTGTTCAATCTTCTCTTCTTGATTACGAAGTAACTCTCGTAATCTTTCTTCTTCTCTATACCGCGCAACCAACTCTCTTTGCCAAAGTTGCTTCTTCTCCTCCATACTCTCCATCACTCTATCAAGCTCTTGATCCTTTGCTGCTACCCTCGCCATAGCATGGATAAGCTCTACTCTTGAATCAACAAACTGTTGCTTCAAGATTTCATATTCAGCTACCTGTCTCTCTCTTGCTATGTCATTCTTCCTCGCAAGATCTTCTAGATAGCTCACTTCTCTCTTCAGGTCTTCAATTACCTGACTTCTCTCTACTGCCTTTGCTTGCAGTACTTCTCTCTCCTCCTCACCTTGGGTTACACTCCTCTTCAACTCCAAGTTCTCTTCTTCTAATCTTGCTACCACCTGCAATACAGTCTTTACCTCTGGACAAGTCGACTGCATCTCCTTCTTCTTGTGCTCCAACTTCACCAACAACGGACACACTACCTCTTGCAGGTACTCCACTCCATCATTGGCAACTTCTTCCTCCCGCGGAGTGGTCTCTCTTTTCTCCTCGTGTTCTCTTGATACTCGCCGTCTTCTTTGGAGTCTTCGTATCGGGATTGATGCCTCACTGCCCGAGCTTTCTTCTGCCTCTTCCTTCACTCTACTTGGCCCCGCCTCACACTTTGCCTTACGTCGCAACCGAACTCCTCGCTGTACTGCGATCTTCTTGTCCTCTGGCACCGGTACTTTGTCTTCCAACGGCGAGTTGTCTTCGGCTTCTACTTCGGCTTGCACTTCTTCTTTGTATTCTTTGTTAGCCGCTGGCGCCGATGTCATCTCTCCACCTTGTACCCATTCTTTGTTCTCTTTGACAAGAAGGCATCTCTCACCTCTTGAGTTTCTTGGGCTATCTCTCCTTTCTCCAAGAACGTGGCTCCTTGCTCCAAGCCCGCTTCCTTCCCGAGTACGAGTCTCCAATCCGACTCTGTCCAGCGAGCCGGATTCCCTCTCTTCCCTTCTTCCTTAGGTCCATCGAGACACTTACTCTCGATGATTTCTGTCATGAATCCTGGAAAACTTACGTTCCAATTCCATGCCAGAAAGGTGATCCAAAGTCGGCTCAAGACTTCAATCCTTGCTATCACATCTAATCTATGAATCGCATGATTTCTCACTGCGAATTTGGAGTTCTTCTTCCCTCCTCCCATCTCTTCTGCTTTCTCACTTTCTCTTGATTTCACTCTCGTGACTTCTCCCTTGCGCACTAACCCGAGTCCAACTCTATTTCCCTTTCCCCGATCACCTGCAAGACGACTCCTCAATGGCAAAGGAAAATTGCTCAACATTTCATCATTGCAGTTTCAACTTTTATAGAGTTGTGCTTCTTCGTCTTCCGTCACTTCAAGTTTCTACCAAGAAATCACACCTCCGGCATGCACCTGTCACTGTCAATCAACCTTCATGCGTATGAGCCGCCAGTTTTGAAACGGCCCCTTCTTGAATTTCTTGCCCCGACAAAAGGTTGTTAGACTGTCTTTGCCTCGGGTTGAGCTCCCTCCAATCCAAAGACAATTTACTTTGGGTTGTATGCTGACAGGGCATTTCCAAGTACTTTTCCTTATGACCCAAAGTCATTTTACTTTGGGTTCCATCCCAAAGACTCTTTTCTTCGCCTTCTTTGGCCATACAGGCGCAATCCGACTTCTCTATACACTTCTTCTCCTTTATTCTAAAAAAACCAAAAAATGTGGGCACCACAGCTTGCCATTCTTTTTCTTCACAATGACAATTGGAGACACCCGTTCTGAATTCTCCACCTCAAAGATAAATCCAGCCTCCTTGAGCTTATCAATCTCCTCCTTCACAACCAAAGATATTGGTGGGCTAATGCAATGTTGCTTTTGGCGGATTGGTCTTGCATATGACTCCACCTCTATCTTGTGCTCCTCCAAGGTGAGTTCCTTCAAATCCTTGTAACTAAAAGCAAACACATGGATGAACTTGCGGAAAATCTCCTAAAATCTCACCTTCTCCTCCTTTGTAACATTTGGACCATACTTGAGGATAGATAACCTTCTCTCTACCTCCTCAAGTGTCAATGGTGATTTATCGGGGTCCTTCAAAACCTTTGGCTTAGGTGCAAAATCCATAGCACACAAAGGATACACATCTAAATCAGATTCAGATTCATCCTCCTCCGTGGAAGTCTCCTCTTCCATGCTTGTGTCCACACCTGAAGCTCCTTCTTCAGAATCTGATTCCCAATAATCAGAAGATGGTGTATCTGAATGTGAAGTGTTGGTGGTGTTAGTCACAGGAACTGTGACTCTATGGTTTGATGGCCCAATTGTCAAGTACCCTTTGTGCCATTGATCAGTTGTGCATGCTGCTCTCAACCATGGTCTCCAAAGAAGTTAGTCATAGCTTGAATCCTTCAAGACTTGGAAAGTCATGAGATTTTGAACTCCCCTAACTGAAACTACCACTTTATCCATCACCCCTACTGGTTGAACTTGTTGCTTGTTTGCTATGCTCACCACAAATGCTGAAGGTCTTGAGGGTATCATACTCAACTTCTTCATCAACCTTTCTGACATGGCATTTACTGCTGATCCTCCATCAACCAATGCATCCTTGATGTTGTGATCATTCACTCTCACATCAATCTTGGAGGCATATTCACAAGCCTCCCATGGTGCTGGCTTGGCATCCACCACCCTCATTGATACTGGAACTTTTGCCTTCTTCTTCCTCTTGCTCCTTGTAGAACTCAAACCACCTCTAAGCTCCTTTCTCAAGGTAAGCTCCTTTCAAAGCAATCAATTGGCCCATTGTGATGTTAGCCTTGTGACTACCAACATCCTCCAACACATTGTAGTTCCATTGTTGCTTTGAAATCAAGAAATCCTCCATTCCCAACTTCTTCCTTGGAGTCTTTGTTGTTGATGGTGTTGAGGTGCGAGTGCTCCTAGTAGACATAGGAGTATCCTTACTTGAAGTAAATCCTTGAGGAGAATGAACATCCTCTACAAAACGAGCTCTCTTCTTCTCTTGTGCCAAAAGCTCCAAATTAAGACTCTTGGAGTTTGAGCACTCTCCTTTCTCATACTTGCTCTTCACCACATCCATGGATGCTATCCTCTTACCTTTTTTGGATTAGGAGCCACTTGGGTTTCACTACCACCCTCTTTCCCTCTATTGGCTCCCTCATAATCCCTTCCTCCATGGTAAGTGGAATTTGGGCAATTCCTTTGGATATGGCCTCTTCCTCCACAACCAAAACAATTTCTATCATTGAAATTGTTGGCTGGTTGGCCTCCTCTACATGGATAGTTTCCATAACTCCTAAGCCCTCTCCCTACATTCTGATCCACCTCTCTCTTCTCCCATAGTTGCACCACATTGATCTTGAGATCCGCAAGTTGTTCTGTGATGGTTTGAAGTGGATCCTTTGGTGGAGGTGCAAGAATTGGAGCAACTACTACTTGTGGTGCAACCCTTGTTACCAAAGTATCAGAAGTTCCACCATACTTGTAGCCTTGAGGAGGATGCACAACCTCCTTCACCACCAAATCACTCTCATCCCCTTCCAAACTCTCCTCCATACGAATTGCGATCTTGATAGCTTCAACCTTGGAAGAAGGTTTCTCATATCTCACCTTGCTTCTAATTTTTGGTCTCAACCCTCCCACAAAATTCTTGGTGAGCATGGCCCCTATGCCAATCATTGTAGTCTCCATATCATCCCCACCTTTCTTCAACACTATGCGAAATCTGGACTCTAACTTTTCCACTCTTTCCACATAGACTCTCACTTTCTCTCCATCTCCTTGCTTGAGAAATGTAATCTCACTTATCAATCTCTCATAACTCTCATCAGGAAGAAAGTTCTCAATGAGTGTTGAAGTCAAAGTCTCCCAAGACTCCTCTTCCCCATCTCTCCTCTCTCTCTTTTGGTATTCTGACTCATACCATGTAAGTGTTGCATCCTCAAAGAAATCTGGTAATAATGAGACCCACTCATTCTTCCTCCTCTCATTGTTTCCTATGCAAGCTCTCTTGAAGTCTCTCACAAAGGCCTCCATATCTTCTCCATCCTTGCCAAAGAAAACCGGAAGTTTCCCCATAACCTCTCACTATCTTTCTCTTCTCTCAATTTTTCATTTTCTCTTTTCTTTTCTCTCACTCTATAACTAATAGAGTATATACATGACTAACACCATATGAGAATAATCCACCCTAGGGAACACAAAAATTTCAGGTTGCTCCAAGATTTCTATAGCAACATCAAATCCTAGAGTACATATTAATCAAACCCTCATGGATAGCTTATCCATAAGTTGAAAGATTATCTCCATCACTAATCTTGAGAACTAGCTGATGAAGGTGGTAGTATTTCTGTAGCTGTACTAAGATTCTCTCCAAGATCCTTCACCAAAGTCTCCAAAAGTGATTTTACTCCACTACACTCATGTCCTTTTGGAAGTCCTTCAACTCCACAAACCTCACACAACTCCTTGGTCTTAGATCTTCTCCCTCCCAATCTTGGTGAAGAAGGTCCAACATGCAAACCCAAGTCAAGTAAGCCTTTCCTTTCCCTCAATCTCTTGCTCTCAAAGGTCAATGGACATGAACTTGCCTTATGTCCCTTCTCTCCACACAGAAAGCACTTAGACTCACTCTTTCCTCCAAGTGGTGTAGGTTTTTGAATCCTCTCAACACTCTCTTCAAATTCTATTGTAAACTCTCTTTTCCTCAAATCCACCCCTAAAATCACCTCAAACCCTTGGGGAACCTTGCATAATCTCAATTTTCAGTCTTGATGACCCTCCATGTTCCCAAGATCAATCTAAACACTCAAACATGCCTTTTGTTGATCTCAAACTACTCATGCATGAGTTCTCCACTTTGCAGAATTGACCCTTCCTCACAATGTCACTCAAATCTCCAAGCCACTATGTCACAGTCCTCTGAAATTCTGCACACTTAATCACAACTCTAGGGCGTCCCTCTGTGCAAAATTTCGGATTTTTTCTATTTGCCATTTGGCCTAGACACCTTTCTATTTAGCACCCATATTTCAGATTTGGTCTGAAAACCACCCCCCTCACTTCAAAAACTCATAACTCCCTGTGCAAGAACGATCTCTCTCTAATTTTTGTGGCAACACATAGGATACAATGCACTAAATTTTCTTGGGAATGTTCAAGAAAATTCACAAAAAATTGAAGAAATGGCAGACTCTATACAATTTTCCAAAGAGCATGCAGTTGCGAGAGCACTTTACCCTATCAACTTTCAAAAATTCTAACCCATTGCGCATAATAGCTCTCACAATAATTTCAAGTGTGCTAACTAAAAGATAACCCAAGCTATCGTGTGTAGAAATTATAAGTCCAGATCTCAAACTTGAGATTTTGCCCAAAATCACCTCAAAGACATCATAATGAACTACACGGTATACAAATGGATCTTGGTTCTCTAACATAACTTCAGCCCTCTCCTCTCCTAATTTTCTCTCCAAGTGAGCTCTCATAGCCTCCTTCTGTCTAATGTAGAATTGAACGCGGAACATTATCTTGCCTTCTAGAGAGGTCCCGGCAATAGAACCAAAAATATGAGCCGGCCTGTCTCTCACTCAGGATGAACCTTTGATGGCTATTATGGTAGCACACCATGGACTAAGAAGGCAAGGAACCCCAACTCCATCATATTTCTCCAAGGCTAACACTCCAAGACTCAAGACATTGCTTACTAGAGAACACAATGAGAGAGAGATAGTTGCAAATGAAAGGATGATGAGTACCTCCTCACCCCTTGTTTATATACTTGTGAAATAGTTATGTACCAAAGTTACTTATTACCGTAGTAACTCAAGTTACTAGACTAAAAGTTAAGTAAAGTCAAAAAGTAGAAAGGAATATCCATTCACATGGGCATATTCCCCTAAGCATGTGGTCTTATCTTGACCCAACCACTAAGTCAAGGATTCCTTCACATGGGCTATCCTTGGACTAAAGAAGAATCCAAAACAAAAAGGCTTACGGGCCCAAGAGTTCTCAACTCTTTCCTCAAAGCTAAACACCTAGGAATAATACCAAGTCAACACACTAAAATCCAAAATAGTGGTGCTCATCTTTTCTACTTCCTCTAAAGTAAGGTCCCCTCTATCTTAGCTATGACTAACTTTAGCTAACCATGACTAATATAGAACCATCCTTTATCTCTATATAAATAATATCTCTTAAGTACTTGTAATACCAAGCTAAATATCACAATACCACACACATGCACAAATGGATGTTATAGTACTGCAACCCTACTAGATGTAGATCCTCTACCACCACCTCTACCATGAACTGGAGCTCCTCTACTAGCTGCTATAGCCGCTCTACCACTCTGTAACTCCGGGTGTAGGTCAAAACACCGATCACTAGTGTGACCAAATCTATAGCAGTGCTCACACTGCCTCTGTGCTGGCTGTGATGCACTAGAGGTATTAGGTCTGCTGCCTTGTGTACACTCTCTCCTATGGTGAGGTCCACCACAAGTCCAACAAGCAACACTACCACTCAATGGCTACTGCTGATCCAAAAATGAAGGTAAGGGTCTAACTCCACTAGGCCCTCCACTCGCTCCATAGGATCTGGGATGTCCACCTTGTCCTCAAAAACCAATTGGGCGTGGTGCACTCTATTGCACTCTAGAAGAAGTCATAGCCGTGGATGACCTACCAAATCCAGATGTCACCACCCTCTCCTCTACCATGTTGAGCTCAATAAGCTCAGCCAAACCAAAGACCATTGCCAAAGTAGGCAAAGTAGCCTGTAACAACGTAGCATCATGAACTCTACGTCGCAACTCCCTGTCTAGTATCCCATACCAAAACTGGACTGCTTGGGCCTCAATAACTCCCTGAGTGAAACTGATCAGCCGCCTTATGCGAGTGTATGCCTCGCATAAGCTCTCTCCAGCCGTCCGCTGGAATTCTTGCAAGCTCTTCAGCTTGTCAATCCGCACTCCTTGGTAGTTCTGCCTCAAATACAAGAAGAAATCCACCATGGGGTTAAACCTTAGTACCACACCACCTCCTATAGTGGTACCTCCACTCATAGTAGCACTATCTCCAACTAGTGCACCTCCATTAGCTCCACCAACACTACTCGAGCTAGAACTTGTAAGTAAAGCCGATCTACTACTGGCCACCGAGCCTGAAGTGATGGAGACATAGTGTGGAGACCAATACTGTCTCCATAACTCAATCTCCTCCAAATGAGCTCTCCTGAACTCATGGTAGTCATCCATCGGAGGACCCTCTAAGTGCTGAAACAATCCCTTCCATGACATGAAAGGTGTGAACAAAGTCAGGTTTTGCATCTGCTATAGATCACACCAACTATCAAACTCCTGGATGAAGTCATCCAACTCAATGGTACCCATTGTACCAGAGTAACGCCTAGGGTCTTTGGAGGCCCCATAAATCTTGTCCATGTCCCACAACAACGGTGCGGACACACCAAGTGCACTCTCAACTAAATCAACTCCTATATCAAACTCCAACTTAGAGTCAATCTCCTCCCTCACTAGGACTTGAGATACAGGCTGATACCAAGTGCCACTCTGAGTAAACCCACTATGTAATGTAGGGCTATCTCATCTGGAATCCCCAAAGAACTCCATCATGACCAAGTAACCGCAATAGCAAACCCGAACCACCAACTGCAACCACAAGTCGCAACCGCAAGTGCCCCACCAAGTGCCAACACCACCACGTGCCAATACCAACTAAGCTCCACCCACTAATGTAACTCTAACTGAGATAACGACACTAGGGGAAAGGACAACTTATAACCTGCCATCATAACATGCACTCTCATGGTCTGGAGGTCATCACTTCTTGCCTCACCTGAGAGAAACAAAGGTAGTCTGACTAGTCATCACTCCAGCCTCACTACCGAGAGTACACCAGAGCACCAATGCTCAAAAGTCAGGGCACCTCATAGAAACATGGTGCACAAATAGGAAGCAGAGAATGGAGGGGGTCCAATCACAAGAAATCTAAATAAAAACCCTCCATCTCATAACACAACATGGGACTGACTTTGCCACCATTTGGCATTTGATATAAGAGAAGTTCGTATTTTAGAATGGGATCAAACTACCTCTCCTAACCAAAGCTACATGTGTATAGATAACAGTGGCACAGTCACTAGGACAACAAGTGAGGGTGGAGCAGTTGGCTAGGGCACTAGTCTAGGAACAAGAGATCAAGGGGTCAAACCCTATTGCGCATAATCTAGCAAGAAAGGCAGATTTTGCCAACCAATGACCAAGATCTACTCTAAACTAGCTAGCCTCACGCCAGCAAGCTAGCTTGCTGGCTCTTCTAGGCCTTTGTAGCCTCTTATAGCCCATAGCCCTATGCTTCAAAGCCTCTAAATGCCGAAATGAGTCCTTTCTTCTTGCCACTTTGAACCTCCTCCAAAATTTGGTGAAACTCCTCCAAACTTGCAAAACTCCTCCAAACTAGCAAAACTCCTCTAGATATGGCCAAATAGCAAAACTCCTCCAAATCTGGCCAAAATCTGACATAAATTCCAACCAAAATCTGATGTAAAATCTGACATAAACCCTAAAGTTGGCTATCCACCAAATCCCCCGCTAACTTTCCACGCGAGCCAAATTGACAACACGGATTTTTCCAAATCATACATTCATGAGAATAGCTTCCCAACTCCACCTTCAATTTGACTTTCTGAGTCCAACTTGCAGCAAATTGGTCATGCCTTCACCTCTTGAGCTCAAAATCACAACCATTGCTCAAAATTTGCTCCTTTGCTCAAAAATTAGCCAGCGCTTCCGCACACCGTCTGTCTTACTACCAAAATCTGCATCAATTGAACAAGCTTTTGCACACTAGGGAAACACCAAACTTGAATCGAGCTACCAACAATCCACTGAGCTTAGAGATACCACCAACACTCAAAGTTCTTGCACCCGATTTCCCCCTGACTTCACTTCTCTAATGTAATCAGATTGTTTACCACTCTCAACTCAACTCAACTCAGATCAGTATTTGATCTATCACTCTATAAACTGCCAACAACTGGGCATTGATTACAATCAAGCCACACCCACTCAAGCATAGAGAATCCAGGTGATGCTCGCCGGCCTCTGTCCACCATAGGCAAGAACTCGAAGGCTCAACATTAGAGAAGTGAGCTCTCTAGAGCTCACTTCAAAACTATACCCCCTGGACTTGAGCTAGCTCTGAAACCCTAATGGTCCCACTGATAGCACACTCGACGGTGTGAACGGTGCAAAGTGACGGTGGGCCTCACCGTGAAGTCAATACCCTGAACGCAAAATCTGACCGTTGGAATGTAGTCTTTGAGATACTGCTGAAATAACTCTAACTACTAGCACTAGAACTCCAGTGTTTGAGCAATCTAGATGCGACACTACAAATGGCATGACATTGTAGAACTAGAGCCCATCTAATTACCTTGTATGCTTCATATAAACACATCCACCAAAAATTTCCATGTTCATGTTCATATAAACACATCCATGTCAAATGTCTTTGACTTGGTGGTGAGAAACCTTATGGGAAATATAGTGGATACCAAATCAAATGGCCTTTACATTGATTTTGCTATAAAACAAGAAATAGACTCCATCAATTTATAGCAAAAAAACCTTCCAAAAGTGATATTGAAATAGAGATTTTGCCTCATTAATTACACCATTTGTTGTCTATCAATATGGATCTTACACTACCTAAGGTTCTAATCTACCACATGTGCAACCAAGCTTTGCTTCCATGGTCCTCTGCATCTACAAATGCACTTGTCTCAATGGGCTGCTTCTAATGATAGCTACAAGTGTTGTGTACGGGCACACCACATACCCCGCAATGATGCACTATCTTCACTGGAGGATCACAGGTAGTAAGAACATGCTCAAAAGCAAAAGTGGCTCTCATTGTGTTGACTCATCAACATCCCTCATATGTATTTCTCATCAACATTTCAAGACTCCAATGTAGCAGACATCATTGCTTTGATTGATTGCATTTGGAGGTCTTCCCTTTGCTCTTACTTGCATTGGATCTTGCAAGCCAAACTCATAAGTTGATGCTCCATTGGATACTCCAATTCAACAAGATTTTGGAGCCTCATGTGGACACTTGTTGCTGCATGGCTGCTAGTTTTTAGAGGCATCAACCAAATTCTTGGTGGGTGCTAAAAGAGGAACATTGGCTAGCCAAGATTCAAAGATAACATTCCCAAGAAGCCAAAGATGCCATTGGCTTTTGAAGTCTTCCATGCCCATTAAGTTTGATTGGTACCGGAGCACTTGAAGCTTATGCTTGCAAGAGATCTCCTAGAATTTCTCAAATTTGGATTAATAGTAAGATGGAGAATGAGCTTGTTGAAGTTTTTCCAATTAGTTTGCAACCATATGCAATGCTTTGTATGAGGTTTGACAATTTATTGGATCAAACATTTGGTTGTGGAATTTGGTCCCCTTTTTTTGGTGTTTGTAGGATATTTGGGTTGTGATCTTGTAGAATTCTATCTTGTGAGCATCCTATACCTGCTCAAAAATTGTGAAAGGATGGGCTATTGAAATTCCAAAGCATTTCTTGATCTTACTATGGAACCCTTTTGCCCTTGAAATGATGATGTGGCCCATGTGTATGTCTTTATTGGTCCATGGCAAGGTAAACATCGCTTTTAACTATATCCACCATTGAAAGATTGATTTTGATGTATTTGATTAGGCTTTTGGTGTTTCCTTCTTCAACTCATCCCAAACTTTATCAAAGGCTATCAGTGATCATTTGGTGGTTATGCCTTTCTACCATCTTCCCATTCATCCCAAGCACTCTTGGTAGAGAAACTTCCATGATGGTTGACCATCAAGATCTTAATGTATATATGTGTCAAGTGGACAAAAGGTTGTGGGTCTTTGAGAGGCTCTTCAATGCATTCATGAGTGCTTGTTCTCAATCCATCATGATAACTTCCACCTCTAATGCACACTCAAACAACCACTTCATTGACTCAATGGTCCACTTATAGTCCACTTTGGTTTCTGATTTCATGAAGCAAAGAAAGCATTGAAGGTTTGTTATGTTGAAAAAATGCCAATGCAATAGACTAGTGGTAGAAACTTGTTGGTCTTTTATGTTGCATCTATAACAAGACCATGTAGTGGATTTTACAAGCTGAATTGCTCCTTTGAAGGCAAAAAAATGTGTGTGATCTATTGCTCATTATCAAACTTAACAAGTGATGGGGTTTTGGAGGCAATGAGATTGTCATACAAGGCTTGAATGGATATTTGGCCACCCAATTTTGCCCTTTGTTGCTTAGCTTGAATTTTTGCAATGTCCTTTGCAATGGCAAGAAAGCATGGATCAGCAAAATGAACAGCTAGATTGATATGGCATGGCAGAACCATTTCCCCAAATGAGGAGATCACCTCAGCCTGAACAGCTTGGATGCTCCTAGCACATGCTTACAAATAGGCTCTCTCTAAAATTTTACCCAATGGAGTTCTCTCATGTGAGTGGAACCCTTTGGTGTTGATTACGTACTACTATGTATTAGTATACTACACTCCAATCAGCTTAGAGGAGGTGCTCTTCCAATTTTTCCTCAACCTCTACTTGTAATTTCCTCCCTCATCACATTTCAGCCACACTCGGTCTTTCCCTCCACTATTGTTGACAATCACATAGAACCACACATGGTTGCACAATCTTTGACATACATGAGCAATTCTTCTTTGGTGTTGAAGAAGCACTCTAGGTCTGACATGTCAAGGTTGTGAAGAATCTTGGAATCAATTGCTTCTTGGACTATGGCATTCTCTATTTCAATATCACTTGGATGCATGTTTGACATTTTTGGTGGATATATTTATATGAAGCATACATGGTAATTAGAGTGGCTTCAAATTCTACAACTACTAGCACATAAGGTGGAAAGGATTTGGGTTAGGTTATGGGAGGTAAGGAAATAGTCATAGCCTAAATTTAATTATTCAAAAGTAAGGGGTTTCAATAGTAAGTTTTTGAGTACACATAAATAGACATCTTAAAGGGATTCTGCAAGTAAAATGTATTTTTTTCTATATATAGTATGTGAGGAGAAAATATAAGATCTTATGGGTATTTGATATATTCCATATAAAATTTTATGGGAAAAAGGTGACCCGTATCTCTTTATGGGTTATAAGGATTCCATAAATATTAAATAACATTAATTGAGATGTAAGAGAGATGATTAATTGAAATTTTGGTTTAAAATTCAAATTTTAGGAGTGTGCATCTTGTCTTGTCTTGCATTTGAGCACAAGAAACATAGAAATTATGGTGTGGTTAAACATAGAAAGTGTGGTTTGTTTGTCTATCTCCACCATTTGTGATGCTTGCAAATTGATGCTTATGGATTGATAAAGAAATAGAAAGATGATTTTTGTTATTGTGAGATGTTATGATATGATACTTGTGTGATGTTTGCAAAAACCATCTAGTGGGGTGTGATATTTGAGAGTGTAGGATGCCACAAACTTGGTAACTGAGGTAATCTAATTGATATCTAAACACTAAAACTAGTGATCATATGAAACTGAGTAGGAATATTGTGAAATTGATTTAGCGTAGGAATTTTGTGAAATTGATTTAGCGGAGTATCATACTCAAGATAGAGAATTATTGTGATGAGTGGAGCTCAAACAATAAATGGAACCTTGAGGAGTGGATACCAAGGAAGACACCCTCAACCTGTTATTAAGGTGGTGGGAAATGCTAAATCAGTGATGATATGTAGACATAGAGCACATGTCACTCGAAGTTCAAATTTTTTTGCAGTCTTTGAAAGATTTCGATGCTCAAGCCTTTAGAAACCTAACCCAATGGATTAAAATCATTTTGTGCACTTGTAGATATTATTAAAGTGCATCCAATCTTTAGGAAAGCACATTGAAGACAACAAACTCCCATTTGGATGTAAGTGGGTATAGCATTGGATTGATTTGGTCATAATGAGAATGGGGCATATGTAGCAAGGGGCTTGAATATATGGGAGCATTAGTGTAGGATCCACTATTTTATTCACAATGAGAGTAAGGTCTTGATGAATACAATTATATGTATTCTTGAGAAAGAAGTGATAAATTATTTATGAGGTATGATTGAGAATTGATACAAACACATTTGTATTTAGTGAAGGTTTAATTATTTAATTATTTTGTGTGCTTACTTGATAGGGATGCTTGGCTCTTGTCATGATATGACATGTTTGAAGACATGTTTGGAGATTTCTTCAAACATGTACATATATAGATAGATAGATATATATATATATATATATATATATATATATATATATATATATATATATATATATATATATATATATATATATATATTTATTTATTTATTTACGTTGAGGCCCTACAATGATACAATGGTATGTGCTTGGGCAGCAATTTACCCATACCCAAGAGTGATGGATGAGGAAACATGCAAACTTTCCATGAAGGAGATTTGCTAATAAATTTCCACACCCTTGGGGATTGCATGACATTCATTAGTTGATGTTGGATGGATAAAACCAGATCAAGGATTCTATCCACAAGATTTGGAAGATAGATATTGACATAGTGCAGCATAAAATTGAAATTGGCTTGGTATACACACATCCACATGTAAGCATTACTTATCAATAACTATATTATTTCTCTTCTCTATGTTTGCATTTGATTTTCTTATCTTATCTGCCTAATTAATTTCTAGTCTCTTTGCTTGATTAGTTTAGACACAACTTCAAACCACCCATGTGTAGTGCATACCAACATAGACCAACACATACTTGATTTCACAATTAAAATCCCTAGCTCAATAGAGCGCATTCTTGTTTCACTTGTTAGTGAGCTAATAGAGATGGATGCATATTGTCACGTAAAAGTGCAATCAAATGTATACCATTATAGGCCAAGGAATGGTGATGTGGTCTAGTGCATGCTAGCCTATACTTGTTCAAGTCAAGCACATACAAGCATATACTGATTTTTGATTTTGTCTATTCATGTGGTAAACATGAGTTGGGTTTCTTACATTAGTAATTTTTTTGTGTGTGGTTCTTTAGGTACATTTATGCATTGAGTGTGTATCATCATGGAATTATGATGAATGCATCAGTTGGAGGAGTGAGTTCACTTTGAGTGTCGTAATGATTCATGAAGCACTTGCTTTACCATGGGGTCAAACACCAAAGAAGAGGTCTGTCCCTTATACTTTAGTGATGGATTGGTTTCCATTACATGATAGGACAACACTCAAGTATCTTGCATGATAGTGTGCATATCCAATTTTCCATCTTATTTTTCAGATGATGTGTTTCCTCTCTCGGCAAGAAAGCCTAAGAGGATGCATGGAAAAATTATGTTGAAAGTGAAAACTAAGCTCAAAAGAAGTTGAGAGGTGGAGTCCAACATAGCTCTACAACACTACTAAAGTTTGATATCTCTAAAAGGTCAACATGAGGAGATGAGGCAGATGTTCCATTGGAGTAGACATAATACTTTTGTTCAATCTTCTACACCAAATCTCCTAAGCTTAGGTCTTGTCCATGCATTACCTTTGGCCTCCTTGCCAAGAGCTTAATCTTTTTCAAATTGGTCTTACTTTTTAGGTGTCACATGGAGTTGTGAGATCCTATGTTGATAAGATGCTACCTCACTATTACATGCATTCTTAGGAGTCTTATACTAAGGGAGAGAGAGTTAGGATCTTTTGAGCAAGAAAGAGCATCCACTATTAGAGAAGCAAGAGATGCATTTCAAGGCCCAAGAGAGTTCTAGAGTTGAGCAATTGGCTGAGTTGGATAGGTTAGTAATAGAGAAGGAGATGCATTTTAGGACGGAGAAGAGTTCTAGAGTATAAAGATTGGCTAAGTTAGATAGGCTAGTGATAGAGACGGAGATGCATGTCAAGGATGAGGACAATGATAGATTTGGGAGATTTACTAAGTTACATAGTGATAGGATTCATAGAGAGATAATGATTGAGTTATGTTGAATTTAAGAAATATGGTACGCATGAGAGTTTACTCTTTCTATGGAGACTTTGGAGAGGACATATGTTGAGTTAGTAGAGGCATGTAGAATTTTAGACTTGATAAGAACTGTGGTAGAGGAGGCTTATGAGGATATGAGGACCTTCCTTTGGGAAGAGGCATGGAGATACATTAGTGGGATGCATATTGAGACTTAGGTTGAGGAGAGTTGTACTCATACTCAGAGGATACATGTTTTGGAGGAAGAGACTCAAACATTGGAGGATATGCACGGGGCTGCTAGATCTTAAGTACATACTCAAAATTAGACTCATATTGAGACTTAGGCTGCTAGGATGCACACTTGTACTTTGACTTCACAAATTAGTACGGAGGCTCTTGGGACACATACTTGTACTTAGACTTCATAGACAATTTTGAGTGATTTGGAGAGCCTAAGGAGGAGCTTTATACGTGGATAGGTGATATGGCCATTGTTCCCTAGAGATTGATAGTTTCAAATGATCTCTCATTCCCATTCAGATTCAAAGGTTCTCTTGAGGAGTTTAGGTGGCTTCAAGAGAGGATGATGGCTTTGAAGGATGAAGTATTTAGGCTTATAAATATGAGAGAGAGAATTACCTTTCAAGAAAATTCATCCCTCATATCCTTTACCATACTAATAGGAGGAGAAAGGTACTAGTATTAGATATTGGTCGTCTAGTGGATATTAGGTGGACTATGGATATGTTCTCCTTTTAGGATATGGTGTGTGACTATACATGCTCATAGATGGGGGAGTTATAGAGCTTGTAGAGATTTTTGGAATATCCTACATCCATGAGATAGAGAGTTGTAGAGTATTGTGTATCACACTTTGGGATGATCCTATGGATAAGTGATGCAAGGAGAGACGTAGAGCAAATGATATGTTCTATGTGGGATTGTGGTTTCCTATGATGGAGTATACACTAGAATGCCTCATGGGATACTTTGGTGAGAAACATAAGTTCATAAATGAGTATAAAGGTCTCATGGTTAGACTTTTAAACAAATTTTCATCACTAGGACTATCCATTAGAGATATATTGATAGTTGATAATGCAACACATCCATATTGTAGGAACCATTGCCATGGTGGTATAAATATAGCTAGATTTACTTTTCTTGATATACCATTGCCATCACACACTTCATCATTGGAGATCTTGGTACCTCCTCTAGATAGATTTATAGCAAACACATGCCATGTTATCAAAATTTTAGAGGAATGGACATTAGGCAAATCAATGATAGTGTAGTTCCATATGAGCTTTTAGTAGATTGTTTTTTAGAACCCTCTCTACATCCCACTAAGTGGAAATGGACGTGGACCTTAAGCCTTTTTTGTCTATATAAATGCTTATATAAATGCTTATAGGATGCACTAGGTTGCTGATCATATCATACTTAGGCCATGGGAACATCTACTTTGTAGATTTTATGATCATTATATCTTTGCACATTCTATGATTTATTTCTCATGGATATATTTCTCTCCTATTTGTAACCTTTGTTATGTGAATGGAATATTAATGTATATGGAATTTGTACTCATCAATATTCATTAGAACTTCTCCTTGCTCATATGAATATAAAAATAGGTACATTAATTTCTAACCACTATCCATTGAGTTTTTTACTTAAGTTTTTATACTTCTGAAATGATGTAAAACTAAATACTTTTGAAAGTATAAGCTATGAACTTCATATTATTATGAAGACATATGAGCACATACAACAACATACAAGAGTACACAAGTGCATACAAGCTCTATATAAGTGAGAAAAAGTAAATGCATACAAGCATAGGAATGCATATGAGCACATATGTTTTGGACAAAGTGCATAAAAGTGGTGTGTAGCACATGCTAGTGCATAAAAAATGATATCCTGGATAGACTAAGTGAGAAATTTTAAGAAAAAGCAATTTTATTATCAAACTATAATGTTCCAAGGCCAAGAGAACCTCCAATAAAAAGACAAGAGAAGAAACACAAGGCTTCATCCTTCAATACTACGATGCCCCAAAGGAGCACCTTGTCTTTCTTATATAGCAAAGAGGATCCACTCAAAGGAAGCTCCACCCTTGGATTAGATACATTGATTGGTGATATGTTGTAATGTTTTGAGGATAGGAGAACCCCAAGAGAAACCTAGAAAAGAAACACAAAGCTTTCACACTCAAAACTCTTCTAACCGTTTTTCACCAAAAGGGAGAGGTGAGTGAATCCATACATTTTTTAGGCCTAATTTATCTATTTAGGCTTCCAAAATTGGCTCTAAATTTTAGGCTATTTTTGACTCCTATACTATTAGTACAAGTACTATTTTGATGATATCTCTATCTGATCTACTTAGTCCATCATATATAACATCTTTCAAGATGTCACCAAGACAATTTTCAGCTCTAGATAATATGTCTAGCTATTGGTATTACAAACCTCTCTCCTTTTAAGATGCAACATCCTCGTTGCAAAGTTGTTGCTCAAAAGATTTCACTAACACTGATACATGGGTCAAGTTGGCGGCTGGCTCCCATGTTGCCTCATATAGTGGGTACCCTTTCCACTATACAAGATATTCCACACATGGATTGCAAGTACAATGGATGCATTTCTAGAGAATGCATTCAACTTCATGTTCCTCCATGCCATCAACGAGTTGTCGGACAAGGTCAAATGTCTTGTATGGAACAAAAGGGGAGCAATCAAGAGGCATATTTGCATAATAAGGAAACATGGAATATTGGATGGATCTTCATGTGTGGTGGTAGTTCAAGGTGATAGGCCACAATGCAGATTCAACGAAGAATGGGAAAAGCCCAATAAAATGAGGTTTGAGCTAACAAGGGCTAACTAACGTGAGGGTGGTTGTTGACAACTAGAATTGATCCCCAACATTGAACTCCATGTGCTGGTGGTGGGCATTTGGATATTGCTTTTGTTGATTTTGGACAATCTACAACCTATGCTTGGTGTTCTCCACACTATGTTGGATTTTAGAAACAAAAGTGTTGAAAATGTCAACCTTGGTAGCCATCGAATGGATCTTCATCAAGCTCAAAGACATGAAAGATTGCTCTCCATACATGAGAGAGAATGGTGTGACCTTTGTGAATGCATTCACTAAATTATTGTAAGCAAATTCCTCCAATAAAAGTAAGGAGTCCCACCTCTCTTGCTAATCTAAGGTGAGGCCCTAAAGCATGTCTTGAATAGTGTGATTAACCCACTCTATTTGTGCATTGGTCTATAGATGGTAAGCCATGGATATGGCCAATGTGGTTTTGAAGAAACCAAAGAGTGTTCTCCAAAACAAACTAGTGAATTGGGTGCCTCTATTGGTGATGAGCACTTAAGACAGGCCATGGTGAAAAAAGACTGTAACTAAGGACAATTGAGCTAGTTGTGGAGCATTCATGTCCTTGGTGGTAGGATTTATATGAATCACTTTGCTTAGTTGATTGACAAATACTATAATGGAGTGAAACACTGGGGTGGTCTTGGGCAATTCACAAACCAAATCTATGCTTACTTGTCCTCAATGTTGTGCTGAAGTAGAGAGAGGTTTAAGGAGTCCTATAGGAGCTTGATTAGAAGCTTTATTTTGTTGAAAAATTAGGCAACTCCAGACATATTGTATAACATCATTGCTCATCTTGAGCCAATAGTAATGGCATTTGATTGCATCCAAGGTCTTGTCCACTCCATCGTGACCTACAAGGGTGGAATCATGATATTTTGCTAGGATGGTGGTTCTTATGGCCATGGGATCTAGGATCTATAACTTGCCATCTTGAAAGGTGAGTCCTTGCTGGTGATGCCTTTGGATGATTGAGCTCCTACAATTTGTGGATCCATTTTTGTAGTAGCAAGAATCCTTGGCCACAATTCAAGGTTCATCTTGACCTCTACCACCAGATTGTTTGCCATAGGAATTTGGGTAAATGCATTTACAAGTTGCTTCTTACCTTCCATATATGTGATTTGTCATGTTGAACCATTGTCTCCACTTTGCCCATTGAATCTAACAACAAGATAGATCTTTCTATGTCTCAAGGTAGACTAGAGGTTTGTGGTCTATCTCCATCATAATACCTTCTCATCAAGATAGTACACCCAATGCTTGGTTGCAAGGACAATGGCCAACTCTTCTTGTTTGGGATGGTATGATAGTTACTTTCTGTTGGTAACAACATTCAAGAGAAATATGCAATTGTGTGCCATCAGTCATGCCACTCTTGTTTTGGATTGCTCATATTTCCACGCTTGATGCATCTATAGCCAACTTGATCACACATTTTGGGTCATACTCTTTCAAGATTGATGCATGTAGTAATTCATCTTTCAGTTCCTAGAAGGACAATTCTTATGCAATTTCTCACATCCACTTCTTCCTCTTTCCAAGTAGTACTATTAGAAGTTGAACAACCTTGGAGAAGTCCTTGTAAATTGATGATAGAATCCCATCAATCCTAAGAAGCTGTTGAGTTGAGTCTGATCTTTTAGAGCACTCCCTTTTTTAATGACCTCTATTTCATCTATTAACATTTGGATACCTTTTGCACTTACTATATGCCCATAGTAGTCTACTTCAGACTTGCCAAACTCACACTTTGAGATTTTGGCACATAATTGATTTTGTCATAGGACTTCATGTAGTGTTGTTCATGTTCCATCTTTGTCCTATTGTAGACTAAGATGTCATCTAGGAAAATGATAACATATTTATCTTAATATGGACAAAATATGTCATTCATCAAACTCATGAAAGTGGCTGGTGCATTGGTGAGACCAAATGGCATAACCAAGTACTCAAGGTGGTTATACCTTGTTTGAAAAGTAATTTTATGTACGTTTTCTTCTGCAATCTAGATTTGGTTGTAACCGCTCTGTAGATCAAGTTTGGAAAAGTGTTTTGCCCCATTGAGTTGATCAAACATGTCATCCATGTGGGTAAGGGGTATTTGTTCTTCACCATTTGTTGATTTAGGCCCCGATAGTCAATGCACATGTACATTGTACTATCCTTCTTCTTCACAAACAAAATAGGAGCCACATATGGTGATATGTTGGGGTGAATAACATATCCTCAATTTTTTGCAACATATCTTCAGTTTGAGCCTTACATTTCTCCAACTCATGAGGTGATAGACGATATGGGGCCTTATAAGGAGGTGTCTTCCTCAGAATTATCTCAATTTTATGATCAACTCTCCTTTTGGTGGTAATCTTGAGTGTAGATCATCCGGGAAGACATCTTGAAACTCATTGACCACATCTTTCAGTTTGTTAGGAATTTGTCTATCAAGTTGTGCACTTTGGACCTCTCTTTTTAGAACCATGAAACATCTATCTGTCTTATAGATAACTATTATCTTTACGACATAAAGAGACAATTGTTGCCTATGTGATCTTTCTTTAACTCAGATGATCTTCTAGTGGTGAGTTCTCACTACTTTCTTCCTCTAATCAACCATAATGTTGTAATGCTCCATCCATGGCATGCTTAGGATTACATCATAACAAGCTAATTGTATCACTCACCACTCAATTGCTTCTTGATACTCTCTAACAAAGAGTGCTACCTTTCTAGGTAATAACTCAATTTTCTTTGTCTATCCATTAGGTAACTCTACTTCATCCTTCTCATCCTTCTCTAGATCCATCCCCAATCTTATTGCAACAAAGCAAGACAAGAAATTCTCTCTTCCTCCAAGGTCTATCAATACTATCACTTGATTGCGTTCTAGGATTCCATTCACGACAATCAATTATTAGTTTATCTTCCTTGATCTTTGTGCACTCATCCTCTTCCTCCCCTTGCTTTTTTGCTTCTCCATTGAGCCAATCAGGCCATGGGGTACATTTATTGATCTTTGTGCATCCTCCTCTTCAATTTGTCTCTCTATGTTGCTCAAAGATTCCCTATATAGAGGCCAAGGGTCTCTAAGGAGACAAGCATAATAGTTGATGGCTATGTGCTCAATTTGGCTACAATTGTAACAATAAGGTTGTTCTAATTGAGTCTCTTCCCCTTGTGGGACTCCATCTCTTTCTTCCCTTGCCATTGTTCTCCTTGGAGTAGTCGTGCTCCTCAATCTCAAAGCCGGATTGCCTAATTCCATAACAACTAGTCCACCAAATTGCTATGTTTTAGCCCAATAATGTTGAGTGGTGACTATCTCTTCACCTACTCCAAGCATTCCTACTATTCTCTGAATGCAAGCAATGGCTTCAAAAATAGTGCAAGGATTTTGTACCATTACTTCTTAGCAAATTTTCTCTTTTAACCCTTATTTGAGATTATCCAAAGCTTCTGCTGGACTCATGTAAGTTATTGAAACTTGTAGATCAAGAAATGCCTCCACATACTCTTGTAGGCTATTCTTTTGCTTCAACCCCTATAGAAGGGTTTGGGCCATTTGCACAGAATCCACGGATTGGAAATCCTTTAGTAGCTCTTCTTGCATTGCATTTCAAGTGACCTCTCTTCCTTCTGCCAACATTGATCATTCCCAAGCATCATACCATGTGAGTGCTTTATCAATCAAGTACCCAAGTGCAAACATGCATGTTGAATGATTGGTGATCTTTGTTGTGAATAATTAGAAGTATTGATTCATTCTTTAATTCCAATTCTCTAGTACCCCAATAGAATGTCCCCCCTTGTAAGGCTTGATATTGCATGCATTCTTCATCTATTATAACAATGTGGCTTCATTGTTAACCAAGGTCAATGCCATTGGCATGAGTGATTCTCTAGGTACTTTGGCTATTGGTATTGGGTTTTGAGATGGTTCCTTTTCTTGCATTGTTTGATCAGTCCTAAAGGTATATACTTGACTTTGCTATGCCTCCATGGGCATCTTGATTTCTCAAAAAAATTTCAACATCCCCTAAATTCCTTACGTCAAATCTTGTAACTACAAGTTCATGATTCTTATACATAACAAACACTCAATTGCTACTTCATACTTTAATAAAGAGTTAATATGATCATTCAAGAGGTGGCAAGGACTATTGGGACTGCCACTGGGACTTCATTGATAATATTATTCACCAAAATATGGATGAAAAAATCACTAAACATCTTTTTTGGTCTAATCGTAACAAATTTCTTCTTCACTGTTGAAAGAGAGATGATTTGGTATATTCAGATCCATCACAATAGAGTGTAGATTGTCAAATCCCACTCTCTATCATAGACCACTATAGGTAGAATCACTTGTTTTGGTGAAATCACCATTATATCCATGAACTCTACTCCAAAATGGTAAACAAGATATACTCTCACTTGCTCTTGCTAGATATACATAATCTTGATGTGGAATAGATATAAGAACAGAAATCAAGGTGCAAGAAATTTTCCTCCAAGAGCCTCTATCCCATCTTCTCTTCAAAGTATCCTAATCTATTGATTGCATTACAATTCTCTCCTTGAAATTACTCAGTCTTAGTAGCCCATGTTCCTCCAAGAGTGGCCACTCTCGGAAGAACATGTGCTACTCTCTTGGATCCACTCAAACATCTACTTTGATACCACTGTAATGTTCTAAGGATAGGAGAACCCCGAAGAGAAACCCAGAAGAAGAAACACAAAGCTTCACACTCAAAACTCTTCCAACCTTTTCTCCCTAAGAACCCAATTTGCATATTTTTGAGGTCTAATTTACACGTTTAGGCCTCCAAAATTTGCACTAAAGTTTTCAGGCTATTTTTTGGCTATTTTCAAGTAATTTTGGCTCTTGTCCTATTTGTAGAAATACTCTTTTGGTGACACCTCTATTTGATCTACTTAGTTCATCATATATAAGATCCTTTCAAATGTTACAAAGTTAATTTTCATCTCAAAATAATATATCTAGCTATTAGTATTACACATTCTGGCAAGTTCCACCCTTAGATTAGTTACATGGATTGGTGACAAATCAATCTTTTTCCTATTTGCTTAGGAATCTTTAGGGAATCTTTAGGGAAGAAGCACAAAATAGCATGGGTGAGGTATACTTGGAAAGCTCTACATGAGATGAGTAGGGATACGCATTGCCTTGTCCCCTACATGGAAGAGAATATTTCATTTTTTGAAGCCTAATCTATCCATTTAGGCCTTCAAAATTGGCTTTGAAGTTTTTAGGGTGTTTTTAGCTTGTGCCTATTAGTGGAAGTACCCTTTTGGTGACACCTCTATCTGATCTACTTAGAATGTCATATATCTTCAAATATACCAAACCAATTTCAATCTCTAGATAATATGTCTAGCTAATGTTATTACAATAATCTTCCTTTTAAGATGCAACATCCTTGCTGCAAAGTTGTTGCTCAAAAGATTACACTAACACCGGTGCATGGGTCAAGTTAGCTATTGGTTCCCATATTGCCTCATACAATGAGTACACTTTCCAATAAATGAGATATTCCACACACGGATGGTTGGTACCACGGATGCATTTTTGGAGAATGCATTCAACTTTGTATTCTTCTGTGCCATCAATGAGTGTTGGACAAGTCTAACTTCTTGTATGGAAAGAAAGTGGAGCCGTCAGGATGCATATCTACACAGTAGGGAAACATGGAGCATTGGATGGATCTTCATGTGTGGTGGTAGCTTGAGGTGATAGACCATTGTGCCAAATCAACATAAGATAGGAAAATATACAATAAAATGAGGTTGGACCTTACAAGGTATTACCAAGCCAATTTCTCTCTCTAGATAATGTGTCTAGCTAATGGTATTACACAAGCTTTACATTTTGAAACTGTTGTTTTCACTATCCTTTGGATTGTAATCAAGCATAAGAAATTTGGGTCACTAGTGTAGCTAAGATAAGATGTATTTATATCATGCAACATTGCCACTAGGCTTTTTATTTCCTTTGAGCATTTTCCTACAATTTTAATTCAAGAGTCATGGCATGGACCTCTTAGCCTTGGAAGTCTATTCCTTGAATCTAATCTTCTTTGATTTGCATCTATTATTCTCTATATCCAAATTCTTCTTTGCTTTGACTTTGAGTTTTTAAGTTTCAACATTCAATTACTTAGCTTCCACTTTCACTCAACACTTCTCAATATTGGCTAACTTATGAGCATCAATTTTAGCTAACTTGCATCTCTCTTTTGCTTTCTAGAGAATCACTCTTTAATCTAGTGATTGTGGCCAAATTTTGCAAAAAAAAGCAAGAGATGGTGTCATCTTCAAATTGCATGTGGGTTTCCTCCTCTTCCAAGCTTCATTCTTGCTTGTTCTACATACTTTCATACTCATGTTCTCCATTCTTCTCTTCGTCTCAATTCTCCTCATCGATTGCTCTTGAAGCTTGAACACCATCTCCAACATCTGAATATGTATGGTTTGCATCTTCAATGCAAAGTACTACAACCCAAGATGAAATGGTTGGTGGCGCTATGAGTTTAATTGCAAAATGTGCTTGATACACAAATTTCAATTCAAGATATCAACAACATGCAACAAAATCAATTCAGTTATCTCATTTTGGATTTATTAGCAAACATGGATCTGGGAATTATAGAGATTACAAGAGGGAATTTTTCAAATATCTCAAGTGTGTATGATGTGCATATCCTTGGTCCATATAGCTCTTCTTATCCTTTAATTTTGGCTTGCACCATTCTCATAAATCTATTTTGTCAATTTAGATGTGTATATGTTAGTATTTTGACCAATATCCTCCTTCTTATCTTATGGGAAACATCATGTAACCTCTCTAAATGAAACCACCTGCTATTCAAACCCAAATTTCATCACTTGTACAGTTTTTTTATGAGTGATATTTAGTTATTGGCACTCCTATTTTATGTACACCTATCAAAACACTTACAATAATCAACCTCCTACCCGTAGGGCTCTATCATTCTTTCTATTGAAACCCTCTAGTGGAGCATACACGTAAAATATTATGGGTGATGAAAGAGACAAAAGTGCCGTATGGAGTTTAGTGGGTTTCAATTCAAACCTTCATTGGATATAATCAATGAGGTAATTACACAAGAATTACATGAGAAGAATACAAAATGCAAGGTCTTTAACCATACAAACTACGTATACCAATAGTTATGTGTAGGAAGTACCACTTTAAGAGGAACTTGGGACTCAAACAAGTAATATGGAGAATTTGAAAACCTCACTCGCTCCCAAGTACATTTGTCAAGTTCAATTTCAAACCCATCAATCCCTAGGGCACTAAATTGCAAGAGCAGCCAAGTGAGATAGAGTAGTTTAATTGCTTCATTGAAATCTAAATTTTCTATAGCCTAAACTAAACACAAAGCAACAACTGCCAAGTTCTTCATGCCAATAAGATAGATTGCAAACTTTAAAGAAATGCAAACTCATGAAATTGAAATTAAAGCGATGACAAATGCCAATGCCAATTCTATGAATGAGGATTTCCCTTCCTCATTCCATTCACTTTGTTGTTCTTATTTGTGGTGAGTCTATATCTACTCCACTTCCATTCTAATAGTTGTTGAAAATGGTGTCATTGTCAAAAATAGAATTGGGGTTGTGTAATACACAGAGGACAAGAGAAGAGAGAAAATATAGATTTCACACTTAATCATCCGATGCCCCAAAGGAGCACCTTCTCTTTATTATATAGACAAAGAGGATTTCCTCCGATGAAGCTCCACCATAGGATAAGGCACATTTTTTAGGCCTAATTCATCCATTTAGGCCTCCAAAATTGCCTTCAAAGATTTTAGGCATATTTCGGTTCCTACTCTATTAGTAGAAGTCCCCTTTTGGTGATAAGTCTTTCTGATCTGTTTAGTCTATCATGTGTAACATCCTTCCAGATGTTACCAAACCAAATCTCACCTTTAAATCATATGTCTAGCTATTGGTTCTAAGGTTTTTGAGTCTATTTTGGTTTTTGCCATATTAGTAGAAATACTCTTTTGGTTATACTTCTATCTGATCTATTTTGACCATCATATATAACATCATTCTAGATGTTACCAAACCAAATTTCATATCTAGATCATATGGCTAGCTCTTGGTATTATAGATCTCCCTCCTTTTAAGATGCAATGCCCTCGTTGTGCAATTGTTGCTCAAACACTTGCACCAACACCGGTACATGTGTCAAATTTGCAGCAGGCTCCTAGGTTGCTTCATAGAGGGGGTAACCTTTCCAATGTACTAGATATTCCACCCGTGGATGGTGAGTACCACGCATGCATTTTTGGAAAATACACTCCACTTCATATTCCTTCGTGCCATCAATGAGTGTTAGACAAGGTCGAATGTCTTGTGTGGAATGACACTAGCTTGATTGTGGAGCATATCTGCATAGTAAGGAAACATGGAACACTAGATGGATCTTCATGCATGGTGGTAGCTCGAGGTGATAGGCCACAATGCCGACTCAACGAAGAATCAAGAAAGGCCAAATAAAACGAGGTCTGAGCTTATGAGGTCCAACTAATGTGAGGTTGGTTGTCGATAGCCACACTTGATCCCCAACATTGAACTCTACATGCCTACGGTGTGCATCAGCATACTGCTTCTATTGATTTTGCACAATTTGTAATATGTGTTTGGCGCTCTCCACACCTTGTTGGATTCTAGAAACAAATGTGTTGATTGCGTCGACCTTGGTAGCCACCGGATGGATCTTCATCAAGCTAGAAGGTGTGAAGGGATGCTCACCATACATTAGGAAGAATGGAGTGACTTGGGTGGATGCATTCACTGAATTGTTGTAAGCAAATTCCACCAATGGGAGTTGGGTGTCCCACCTCTCTTCCTCTTCTAAGGTGAAGCCGCGTAATATATCTTCAATAGTGCAATTAGTCCACTCTATTTGTCCATATGTTTGTGGGTGGTAAGCTATGGACATGGCCAACTTGGTTTTGAAAAAACCAAAGATTGTTCACCAAAACAAACTAGTGGATTGAGTGCCTCTACTGGTGATGAGTACTCGAGACAAGCCATGGTGAGAGAAGACTACATCTAAGTATAATTGAGCTAGTTGTGGTGCGGTCACATCCTTGGTGGTAGGGTGTACATGAATCATTTTTTTGAGCCGATCCACAAAGACCACAACGGAATCAAACCTTGAGGTGGTCTTGGATAATTCACAGATGAGATCCATACTCACTTGTTCCCAATGTTAGGCAAGAGTAGGGAGAGGTTGAAGGAGCCCTACATGAGCTTGATTGGAAGCTTTGTTATGTTGAAAAAGTAGACAAGTGTGCATGTAGTCCATCACGTTATTGCTCAACTTGGGCCAATAGTAATGGTGTTGGACTGCATCCGAAGTCTTGTCCACTTTGACATGACCTGCAATGGTCAAATCATGACATTCCACTAGTATAGTGGTGCGTAATTTTGGGACATTTGGGATTGATAATCTACCATTTTGGCATACAATCGATTCTATCTTAGAATTTGGAGGACTTCTTGTAGATGTTGTTGGTGTTCCATCATCATGCTACTATATACAAAGATGTCATCCATAAGATGATAACAAAATTATCCAAGTATGGACAAAATATGTCATTTATTAGACTCATGAAAGTGGTAGGTGCATTGGTGAGGCCAAAAGGCATCACAAGATACTCAAAGTGGCCATACCTGGTTCAAAAGGCAGTTTTGTACACATCCTCCTCTACAATATGGATTTGATTGTAACTACTCCACAAGTCCAATTTGGTGAAATATCTTGCTCCATGGAGTTGATCAAATAGGTCATCCATGCAAGGTAAGGGGTATTTGTTCTTCATTGTTTTTTGATTGAGACCCCAATGCACATGCGCATTGTACCGTCCTTCTTCTTCACAAACAAGACAAGAGCCTCATATAGTGATACGCTAGGTTGGATGAACCCTTTTGTAGCATCTCCTCAATTTGAGTCTTACACTCCTCCAACTCATAAGGTGATAGGCGATATGGGGCCTTATAAGGAGGTGTCTTATCCGGGAGTGTCTCAATTTTATGATCTACTCTCTTTTTTGGTGGTAATCTTGAGGGTAGATCATCGGGAAAGACATCTTGAAACTCATCCACCATACCTTTCAATTTCTCAAGAATTTGTCCATCAAGTTGTGCACTGTAGACTTCTCTTATTAGACCCATGAAACATCTATTGGTCTTACAGACGATTGCCCTCCTTATGACATATAGAGGCAATTCTTGCCTATGTGATTTTTCTTTAACCCCAATGATTGACCATTGGTGTGTTCTCACTATTTTCTTCCTCCAATCTACCATAGGGTTGTAATGCTCCCATCCATGGCATGCCTAAGATTGCATCATAACAAGCTAATTATATCACTCGCCTCTCAATTGCTTCATGATATTCTCCTACAGAGAGTGTTACCCGTCTAGGTAATGATTGAATCCTCTCTATTTGTCCGTTAGATAAGTCTACTTCTTCACTCTCATCTCTCTCTAGATCCATTTCCAATCTTATTGCAACAGAGTGAGACAAGAAATTCTTTGTTGCTCCCGGATATATTAATACTCTCACTTGATTGCCTTCTAGGATTGCATTCACAACAATCAATTGTGAGGTTGCCTTTTGGGACCTTGGCGCATTCGTCTTCTTCCCTCTCTCAATTCTTTGCTTCCTTATTGAGCTTGTAAGGCCATGAGGTACATTTACTAGCAATCTTTGTTTTCCGAAGTGATTTCTACCTCCTCCTTTTCAGTGAGCCTCTCTATGTTGCTCAAAGATTGCATGTATGAAGGCCGAGGGCCTCTAGGGAAACAAGCGTGACAATTGGTAGATATGTGCCCAATGCGGCCACAATTGTAACAACAGCGTTGTTCTCCTTGAGTTCCTTCTCCTTGTGGGACTCCATCTCTTTGTTCTTCTACCCGTGTATGCTCTCCTTGAAGCGGTCATGCTCCTTGATCTTGAAATCAAAGGTTACCCAATTCCATTGGTATTGGGCCACCCATGTGTGGCATTTCTGCCCGATAATGTTGAGGTCGAACTACTCTTTCACCTCCACCCTATGCTCTTGCTATTATCTGCGCACAGGCAACGGCTTCAAATATCATGTGAGGATTTTGCACCATGACTTCTTGGCAAATCTGCTCCTTCAATCCTTGCTTGAAATTATCAAGAGCCTCTACTAGACTCATGTTGGTTATTATGACTTGTAGATCCAAAAATGCCTCCACATACTTTTGTATGGTGTTCTTCTATCTTAATCCCCATAGTTTGATTTGGGCCATCTACATGGAATCCACCAATTGGAAATTCTTTAGCAATCCTTCTTGCATTGTTGTCCACATGACTTCCCTTCTCTCTGCCAACATGGATTGTTCCCAAGCATCATACCATGTGAGGGTTTTATTGGTCAAGTACCCACATGCAAACACGCCTGCAACATGCTTAGTGATCTCTGTTGAGAACAATCAAAAATATCAATTCATTCTAAAGATCCAATTTTCCACTACTCCCATTGTACGCTGCCCTTTGTAAGGCTCAATGTTGCAGGTCTTCTTCATCCAGAGTAGCAATATGGCTTCATTGTTGACAAGGTTCATAGGCACGTGTGCCTCTGCAAGTACTTCAGTCGTAGGTACTAGGTTTTGAGACGGCTCTTCTTCTTGCATTGCTTGATCATTCTTGAGGGTCTGCACTTGACTTTGTAATGTCTATATGGTCATCTTAATCTCTCAAAATTCATTGGACCTCCCTTGCATTCCTTGCATTAGCTCTTGCAATTGCGGATCCATGGTTCTTGCAACACTCAATTGCTAATGTCTACTTCAATACAGAGTCAATATGATCACTCTGGAAGGCGCACAAACTATCAAAACTACCATCGGGACCTTAAAAGCTATCACTTGTTGATAATACTCCTCACCAAAATTCCTAACCACAAAATCTCTAAACATCACTTTTGGTCTCATTACATAACAAATTTCTACTTGAGTGTTGAAAGGGAGAGGATTTGGGACATTCACATCCATAACATCATAAGAGAATGTAGATTGTCAAATCCCATTCTCTGTTGTATACCACCACAGGTAGAATCACCGGGTTTGGTGAGTTCATCAACATGCCCATGAATTCTACTCCAAAGTGATAAATTGCAATACTCTCATTTGCTCATGCTGGATATATATAAGCTTGATATGGAATGGATTCAAGAATGGAAAGCTAGGTGCGGGAAATTGTCCTCCAAGTGCATCCATCCCATCCGCTCTCTAAAGTCCTTCCTAAGTCTAGCAATTACTCTATGTTCTCCACCTCAAATTACTCAGTTTCAATAGATTGTGTTCTTCCAAGAGGGGTGATCTACTCTCTTGGACTAAAATACTTACTCTCATACCATTGTAATAATCCAAGGACAAGAGAAGAGAGAAAACATAGATTTCACACTCAATCATCCCATGCCCCAAAGGAACATCTTCTCTTTATTATATAAACAATGACGATCTCCTCCAAGGAAGCTCTACCATAGGATTAAACACACAGATAGTTGACATGTCAGTAAGCTCCACCCTTGGATTACTTACTTGGATGGGTGACATGTTGGTCCTGGTCCTATCTGGTTGGTCAAATAAGCTTTGACAGGATAGAATCTTATAGAGAATCTTCTTGTAGGAATCTCAGAATCATGTGGGTGAGGTACCATTGGAAAGCTCTCGATGAGATAAAGCAAGGAGGAGGGAAGTCCAGCCTTTCCTTTGTTGAGGTTTTTTCTGGGGGAGAAGGGGGGGAGCACATTTTTGAGGCCTAATTCATCCGTTTAGGCCTCCAAAATTACCTTCAAAGATTTTAGGCATATTTTGGTTCCTACTCTATAAGTAGAAGTCCTCTTTTGGTGATCATTCTTTCTAATCTGTTTAGTCTATTATGTGTAACATCCTTCCAAATGTTACCAAACCAATTCTCATCTTTAAATCATATGTTTGGCTATTGGTTTTAAGATCTTCAAGTCTATTTTGGTTTCTGTCCTATTAGTGAAAGTACTTTTTTGGTGATACTTCTATCTGATCTACTTTGACCATCATGTATAACTGTAATACTCCAAGGATTGGAGAACTGAAGAGAAACACACCATGAAAAACACACACTTTCACACTCAAACTCTGATGCCCCAAAGGAGCACCTTCTCTTTATTATATAAGCAAAGCGGATCTCCTCCAATGAAGCTCCGCCATATGATTAGGTACATAGATAGGTGACATGTCAACAATCTCCACCATTGGATTACTTACTTTGATGAGTGACATGTCGATCCTGGTCCTATCTGGTTGGTCAAACAAGCTCTGATCGGAGGAAATCTTTTAGGGCATCTTCCTATAGGAATCTCAGAATCACATGGGTGAGGTACCATTAGAAACCTCTCAATGAGACAAAGCAGAGGGGAGGGAAGGCTAACTTTTCATCTATTGGGTTGGGGGGTAGCTGCACATTTTTGAGGCCTAATTCATCCGTTTAGGCCTCCGAAATTGCCTTCAAAGATTTTAGGTCTATTTCGGTCCCAACTCTATTAGTAGAAGTCCCCTTTTGGTGATACCTCTTTTTGATCTATTCAGTCCATCCTGTGTAACATCCTTCCAGATGTTACCAACCCAATTGTCACCTTCAAATAATATGTCTAGCTATTGGTTCTAAGGTTTTCAAATCTATTTTGGTTTTCTGCTCTATTAGTAGAAGTACCCTTTTGGTGATACTTCAATCTGATCTATTTTGACCATCATGTATAACATCATTTCAGATGGTACCAAACCAAATTTCACATCTAGATCATATGGCTAGCTCTTGGTATTATAGATTGGGAGCAAGAAAGTGTGAAAAAGATAGGTTATGAATGATTCCTTACCATTACGGACAAATATTAGATTACCTTGAAATTTGGAGCATTTCAATCACATCCATGGTGGAAATTGCTAAAAATTTATGTAACGAAGTACTGTTTTAATTACATGGTCATTCATCTTATGTGACATGGGAGAGGATTTCCACCATCCATGAATAGAGATGAATTATACAAGGATTATACATTTGTGCACAATATATGCAGTTCTACAAGGATGCAAGGGAGTGGAAGAACAATTGTTCAAGGAAAGGGTTCATTGACTAAGATCTTAGTGAGGGATCCTTGTTTATGGTATGTGGAAACTATAGATGATTGTAATGTTTCAAGGATAGTAGAATTCCAAGAGAAACATAGGAGAAGAAATACAAAGCTTCACAATCAATACTTTGATGCCCCAAAGGAGCACTTTGTCTTTATTATATAGCAAAGAGGATTCACTCAAAGGAAGCTCCACCCTTGGATCGGTAACATGTCAACAAGCTCCATTTGTAGATTAGTTGCCTGCATGGGTGACATGTCGGTTCTTGTCCTATTTGCTTGGTCAACTAATTTTGACCAAAGGGAATCTTTGTGGAATCTTTTTATCGGAATCTCAAAAGCACATGAGTGAGGTAGCTTTGGAGCTCTTGATAAGATAAATAGGGTGCAAGGGAAGGCTAAACTTTTCTTCTCCCTTGGGAAATTCTACCCACTTTTTAGGCCTAATTCATTAATTTAGGTTTCCAAAATTGGCTTTGAAGTTTTTGGGCTATTTTTAGCTCTTACACTATTAGTAGAGATACTCTTTTGGTGACACCTCTATCTGATCTACTTAGTCCATCATATATAACATCCTCCCAGATGTTACAAAACTAATTTTCACCTCTAGAATATATCTAGCTATTGGTACAATGATCAATTGAATAATTTAAATCCTCATCTTGACAAGACAGGTTTGATGTTTGGAGGTTGAGCAATATATCTCCTCTTGCACTTGTAAATATTGGTGATATGATTTACATGGTGCCAGAGAGATATAATGGAGCAAAAGTTCATCCAACCAAGGAGGAAGAATTTAGAAAGGATTTTCTTGAATCAGCAATGGATTTAGTCTTATTTATCCCAAGTGCACAAGAGATACAAGGAGAATGTTTTCATGTGGTAGAAAAGGAGTGCTGAGTTCATTCTGAGAATGTTTCAAGAATGCATGAAGAGGTTGCTCCAAGATCGGAGGAGGAGTTTGTAGGAACAAATGAAGAGATCCAAGACACAAGAATTGAAGAAGAGATTTTCTCTTGAAATGGAGAGAAAGATAGTGAATCACAAAAAAAGAGAAGGATATCCAAAGTGAATTCAAAGATGATATTAGCTATTGCTAGTATATCACAATAGTTGGCTAGTTATAGTACATGGGACATTGAGTCAATGGAAGCTAAAGAGAGATGCAAATTTTTGATATAGAAGCATAAAAGATAGCAAAGATGGCAAAGCACCGATACTTTGTTGAGGCAAAGAAAAGAAAAGTAGATGTAGACAAGATACTCAAGACAAAGAAAACAAGATCAAAAGTTGAAAAAATTTGCATCAAGGAAATAAATGCTAAATCAAGTGCTTTTACTCCATGATACTTGAATTAGCAAGGACTAGGAAAAATCTAGAAAAGTTATAAAATATCATAATCACATTCTCTGAGATAGATTCATACAATGGTGGTAGAAGTAGGTTTGCAATTGATCCTAAATTCCTAGTCCTAGATTACACCCCTTGTGCAAGCAACCATGATATTGAAGACAATTATGAGATGTAATCACTTGGTGCAAGCAGAAATAATTTCAATCTATATTCATTTTTTGCATACATGACTTCATCATCTGTTTTTCATTCTAGGAGTCTTGTCCTTCTTTATTCTATTCTTCTATTCTAAGATATCATTCTTGTCTTGCTTATATTCTGTTGTGTCATATTTTTTTCTCTTTCTACCATAGTAGTGTTTATTTCTATTATTTGATAAAGGGTGTCTATTATATGTTTCAATATGATAATTTGATTGTGCAGAGTGTGTGTTTTGCATGAGTAATATGTTTGGGTGAACATTACAGCTTGATTTGATAGTATCTTCCAAATTTGAGATTAGAGTTTTATTTACTAATAAGTATGAGCTAACCAATGAGACTACCAGAGAACTTGTTTAAAAACTCAAAGTAATCTTACATATGGTGCACAACTCTAAAGCTATAATAACTATTAGAGAAACATTAGTGTAACAAAAGTTGATACAATGTAGCTCACAAGAGTTTATGTATATAGAACAAAGATGAACACCCAAAGCCAAAGGTAGGTGTGTGTATGTATAGAAAGTATATATAGAAAGTATAAAGGAGCTTACATGATTAATTGTGTAGCTCACAAGAAGAGTTTATGTATATATTTCAAAGGTGAACACCCAAGGCCCAAGGTGGGTATGTGTATGTATATATGTATATAAAAAGTAAAAATATACTTGCATGATCAACTGTGTAGCTCACAAGAGTTTATGTATATAGTACAAAGGTGAACACCCAAGGTGGGTGTGTATATGTATATTTACGTACAAATGCACTTAAATCATATATGATTTGATAGACACAATAGTGGATCCTCAAGGTGGCTAGACAAGATGCTACATAAGAAACATGACTATATATATCCACATCCATTCCCTCTCCATAGAATGTATAGGGGATTCTTGAAAACACTCCGCTAAACACTCAGATGGGTTTGCATTATAAACTCTAAGTCTATCAGATGTACACTCCTCCTCCAAGAATATAATTGTAAGTGTAAATCTACTCTATATCTATCTAGAGGAGCTACTAGGAGATCCAATGATGAGGTGTGTGATCTCCTAGGTATATGAAAAGGAGTAAATATAGGAGGGTGTATAGCACCATGGGGATGGTTTTTACAATATGAAAATGTGGCACTATCGACTATCAACTAGATAGACCTAAGGATGTAAATGTACTATAGGATCTAACCAAGAATTCTCTATACTCATCAATGTAGCCATCCATATCACCAAAATATCCCATGAGTTGTGCTCCTATGTGTACTCCCTCTAGTAGAAACCACAATCCCACATGGATCTAAAAAGCTGCTCTTCCTCACGCCATGGGCCATTATGCCATATAATAACCTCAAAATGTGTGACATAATACTTCATAAACTCTGTAACTCAAGGCTGGAGGATATACTAAAATGTCATACTTGCTCTTTAATAGCTCCATCCATGACCCATCATCATCCCACACCACTGCAAGAAAAGAAGTAGTCTACACCACCTAATATCTGCTATATAACCAATATCCAAAACTAGAATCTTACTCCTTTTATCTCTAGCATAAAATCTTCCTCCTCTTATCTAGCATAAAGGATACAAAGAATGAACTCTCGAGATAAGGTAATCCTCTCTACCAAATCTCTTAACCTAGAAACCTCATCTCTCAAAGTCATCATCCTCTCTTGAAGCCACCTTGAGGAGTTTAGCTGGCTTGAAGAGAGGATGATGACTTTGAGAGATGAGATTTCTTTGAAATGTAAAGGAACTCTAGATCATCTGAAACTCTGGTCTCCAAGGACCAACGTCCATACCATCTATCCTTACGGAAGGCTCCTCTCTAGGCACTCCCATCAAAGTCATCCTTGTTTGTGAATGTTCTCTATTATACTTTAAAAACAGTTAGCATTATAGTCCACACGGATTCTTGATACAATGATCAACATGGAAGGAAAATGAAAAAGAGGATTTTTAGAAAATATATATGATGGAGTAGAATAAGATGATTGAAGATGATTTTCTACTAATAGTAAAGTAAGATTAATCAAATTGATAAACCTCTTGTTGTTAGACAAGTTTGAAATGTTTGTGAAATTTAAATAAGTCCAAAAAGTGGAATGTAATTAACTTCCAAGACTATCTATCTTGGAATATCCAACAAAGAATTTTTCTATATTAAATCAGAGTGTCTATGTCTTAATTACAGCTCTAAAAAAACGATTCAACGATCATGTTTAGTATATGATGAGACTGTAGTCTTTAAATCTTGGTAGTAATACAACTGAATTTAAGAAATATAAAGCAAAAGCAACACAGAATCAAAGCAAATTCTAGTGCATAATTATACAAACTGTAAATGAATTAAAAAATAATATTCTATTTTTAATATTGAAAAAGGACAAATTAAATTTATACTTTATCACCTTTGTACGATAATCTTAGAATCTTAAAGTAGAAAGTTAAACCTCTACGTTCAATCTTAGAATCTTAAAATAAAAAGTTAAACCTCTGCGTTCAATCTTAGAATAAAAAGTTGCTAGTGTAACATATTTAAAAGAGGATCAGATCTAATATATTAATTTTGGTGTTATATACATTAGTACTGATATCGTGTTGGCTACACAAGGTTTAGTTATCTCACGAAATTTAAGTTTTAATAAATAAATAATACTGAAAAAAACAACACCTATAATCTTTTATGTTAGAGCATAAGGTGAATCTCCCCTGACAATCTTCCATTTGTGTAATTTAGTTTGAATGGACACATCATCGAGTAATGTATTAAAATATGTAAAAAAATTTAACTTGTACCAAACCAATTGTTTTGAGTCTTGTGAAATGTAGTCTTTAATAAAATCGTATATGAGCAGTACCTTTAGCAAATTGAATGTGGACTAAGGTCCATATTCAATTTTAGTGAAATGTAAAGATTTAATATTGTTGTCATGGTTGGACACCGACTTGATGTGAAATGTATTATGTATCCATGCAACTTGAATAGTATGGATTTTATTTGACATTCATCCAATGAAGTGTAAAGATATCACTGATTCAGAGGTGGCTACCATTTGGAATATTTGATCACATCTGGTAACAGTCATTTCATCTAAAAATCTAAGTTACATCTCCCTTAGAAATATTCCGTATGCATGTTTTTCTTAGTAACTTGGATACCTAAACTATACTACTTCTTCAACTTGGATAAGATGCGAAAATCACACATTTCTGTATTATTTTCAAACATATTTTTCATTGATGATGCTCCTTGATATATATATATATATATATATATATATATATATATACATATATACATATACAAGCTCACTTTGGTAATAAGAAAGAGAGTACATGAACCCTACTTTAAAAGTTGACATTGAGATCTAATAACTTAATTCAATTTGGCGGCAGCGGAATCAATGAACCAATCATTCTCCCTATATGTTCCGATGGAGGATAACTCCCTCTTTAATGGAGTTTGTAGATTTTCTTCATGTTCCATTTTGATGTTAACTGTGTTGGATTTGGAATACTTTCTCTCATTCAACTTCCCCTAAAAGTTTATCAAGTGGCATAGATATAACTGATTAGCCTCATCATTGGAGCAAACTGTTACTAAAATGTTCATGTCGTTTGGGGAGACCATCATACCAACTAGCAGTTTCTGATATCTCAGCGTCAAATTCTTGTGCACTGAACATTTCTGGGTGTTTGAGATGTTGAATTTCAGTTAAAAATAAGCTTCCCGAGTTCCTTTTTCATACTCTCAATGGATGCGTTTCTCCAAGCTGCGACATTTTGCTTATTTCTCCTTGCTTCCCATCAGAGCATTCTTGCTTCGTTCTCCCCCTCTTGATCCTTAATTGTAGCCTTGTGGTGATTGACCCGTTGCAGTCTGTTGCTATCCTTCATTACCCTGGCCATGTGGTTCCACTTCCTGCTGTGGACATTTTAGCGATGTTGACATAACGCTGCTTCGATGTATTCTGTTGGGCAAGCTCGTATCGTGCAGCTTTCACTGCCGACCTTAAGCATTTGAGAATCTATGGGCGCAGGTGTTGAGTTACTCTTTGGTATGGTTCTTCTCGCCTTCTCCCACAAGAAGCTAGAACCCCCGCTCCTGACATTGTAACTAGTTTTGCTCTTTCCGGAAGCAAGTTTTGTCATATTTCCTCCTTGTTCCGCTTCTGTATACAAATGGTGATGGTGCTGCTGCCGCTGAAGTCAACTTCGGCACATTCATGGGACTGTTCGTTCCGTTTCGCTTTACCTGGGTTAAGGCTATCAGATACTTGCGATTTTGAGCGGGAATGACGAGTTCGTCCCTGAATTCCCCTGGGCTGAACCCAAGGAGAGGATAGAGTAGTGTGTACAAGAATTTCCTTTCCTTCAAAAATCGTCGAAGCAAATCTTTCAAACTTTTGCGGCTAAGTCTCGAGAACTGACCGAGAGCACCATTGCGTTCACCAGACACGAACAACAAAATCGGAGATTTTGTTTTTCGTGTCCAGTGATTTGAGTTCAATAAAATTCCTTCCTGTCACCTCCCGAAAGGATTCCCTCGTTAGTCTCTTCCGCGAATAAAGGCGTGCCAGACTGCAGTGTAGTCCTGACATCCCCGGTTCGTTATTACGATATGCCCGCGGTTGCAAAACGCGAATGTCGCAAGTTCTACTTCACACTGTCTGGCGAGGAACGGGGTCGACGAGTGTGGTCGATGAGGTAGAGACAAGGATCTTGGGAGCTGTACGAATGCACAAGGCTCGAATGGTGACTCAATGGAGTGATCAACATACACGACGCAAGCACATCACAACAGACTACTAGGAAATAGAGCCTATAACTTGAAGTAGAAAATTTCTTCTTGTTCCACTTCTTATTTCGTCGTTTCCCTAACCTCCATACGCTCTAACTCCGATATTTTCAAACGGAGAGCTATTGTACGATCATGAAGATTGAAGCTGTCAAATTCTCCGCTATCCACACAGTTATTTGGGAAAATGCTTTCTCAGTTATGCGCAGAGAATATCTGTTAACATGTATAGACTCTTCCGACTTTGGAATCAGAACTCTGTACGATTATACGCACTGCGTGGGGACCTGTCTAGCTCTCCACAAGTCGCAGAGGATAACTCTCTGCCGACCGCGCAAAGCTATGTCAGCTTTATAGAAGCCCATGCCTTCTTTATCAGCAGTTTCCATATTCCGACTGGAACTTACAACCTAAGTAAGCGAATTGTACTAATCTCATTCCACTCCTCTATAAATAGGTCTGACAATTGTCAAACACTAACTCAGCATCAGAGAGTTTTGTAAAGTAGGACGAATCCAGGATATACTTCGATGTTAAAAGCCATGAAGAAAGACTGGGTAAGACACGTCGCAACTGGAAACAACTGAATCAGGAACTTCTCTGCTGACACGGACTTGAAATACTTACGCACGAGAAGATTGGGAATGGCTGAGAACAAGATATGACGGGCCCACCGTACTCCGCGTATAGGAGCAATAATTGGTCACTGCGAGCAGGTCCGATCTTGAGGGTGCTAAGTGAGGCGGACCAAGAGTCAAAATATGAGTCAAATGTCCGTCACAATCTTCCGGTAGAGAAGTGATGGTTATGCACCGCAGTGGAAAGAGAGATAGTGTTTGACAAGTGTCAAATTCGTCTCGTGATTGGGATGCACTTGCTGTTACTTATCGTTGTGGTGACGTATCTGATCTCGATTTCTACTTCTATAAATGCGACTCCAACTCCATTTCCTTTACTGCTCACAACTTCGAACTCAAAGACTTCTGATCAATTAGGAGCTCACCTTAAGCTTACTTTCGTATGGTATATGCTCATCGTTTTTTGACCTCATTTAAAGAAATTTCTGCCTTTTAACGTGCTTGATAGACTCCAGCTGTTTGCTCTTGTCAGCAAGTTTTCGAGGGCGGAACTTCTAGAATTTGTATCCTCAAGCTTGCACAGTTATCGGTCGTTTAAATCTTACCAGTCAAGGGAAAAGTGGAAGTTTTAAGAACGGCTCGAAACAGTAGCTTGATCAACGAGATGGCTACAGCTCCAAGTGATTCCGTCAGCACTTCTGTGAGCGATACCACGAATGCCCAACAATCTCAGCTGCAGGACACCAGAACAAGTATACCCGATACAGACCAAAATAAACCGCAAAAGGGTTGGCATACAGTGAGAGAAGCAGTTACCAACAGTCGCGAATATTTCAAGGGCAAACCCGATCATGTTGTGAAGTATGGTCACTGGGCATTCGACTTCACCAAACCCAGTTCTGCCTATTCCACAGGTGAAGATGGGGACTACCTGGCGGAGGAGATGGATTCGGAGCGGGAGCCAGCAGTGTCTGCAAAAGAATTGATCTCCATCTACTTGGCGGAGGTATGAGATAGAGACTATAAGAGTACTCAGGGCAGAAATTATTTAAAGATTACGAGCTCATTGTTGACGTTTTATATTTTGTCAGTTTCGATCCTGTAAGAATACCACCCTTGGCAGTTTTGAGGTAGATGAGTCCAAATTTTGAGTTCCCATGGCTTATATATGACGAGCGTTATAGTCAGAGATAACACTCCACCAAGAGATTTGACCTTTAGTATATAGATAGGGTAGACTCAATTCTTCGTTGAATGCAGGGTGTTCGATCACCGAAAGAAAAGTACACCTGGAAACATCAAGACAACCATGAGAATCGAGCAACATTGACGACGTGCGCAGAGTAGACAATTTGTATTACCCTGTTGTTTTGTGCAGCGCCTGCGGAATTTCAAGGTTACAGTAAGATCATACTACGATTCTCTTCAAGCTTAGGAGTAGTCCGTAACATAAGCTGGCAGTTAGTGAAAGATGTACATAACTTACAAAATTAAAGTCCTGATCAGGATGATATGATGGGAGGTTTCACACGACATCTGAGGTTCAAGACATTACGATTATAAAGGGAGGCTAGATACAGAAGAAGCGAGTGCATCGCGTGTACATAGATAGACCAACTACTGATAGACGTATCATACACTAGGTTGATTTCGAACCAGATAAATTGAGATTGTGTTGATTTTGTTTGGTAATCTGGCATCTCCAATCTAAGCGCCGGACGTCACACTTCAGACTGCATGTACACTTCGATAACCTGAGATGATCGCTTTCTGTCTTACAGAGATCCAGATTTTGATAAACTTTATGTTGTTGAGATCATAATCGATATCGAAGTGAAGATATGACTTTCAAACCCTGCCTCCGGGCCACGTCGCAGAGGAGTTTTTCATTTCATTTTTCCCTAGCACGTTCTGGCCCAAGGAACTTTGCGATTACGCTCTAACCTAAAAGACGACCACATTTCATGAGAAACGGCATTACATTTCATTATGAAAGAGATCTCTCATTTTCAACCGGCACCTGCGCTTCGAGACAACCCCAATAAAACCTTTGGCGAGAAATCCTGCGTTCGAAACGGGAAGGTTTAGCAGTTCCCTTACATCTTGCACACAGGTTGCTTCTGTGTAAGAAGAAAGTACACTAAAGCGTAACAACTTTAGCACATCAGGAAGACCGGAGACTTAGCGTTCTCACTCGGTCGCAGATTGGTATAAGGAAAGGTATACAGCCTATTCAAGAAACTGTTTGGTGAAAGTGATGTGCAAATGAAGGTGAAAGCATCATGATCTGCTATCGAGCAACAAATCTGGGCATGCTCAAAAGTTTTAGTCATATGAACATCGTGCACAGTCCCGATCCATGCGCGCCAGTCCACGGGGGTCCACTACTGTCTTTCACTTTACTTGTTTGGTCTTCGAGCATTTACCCCCGTTCCATGCACATCGCCAGCATCGGGTGAACTGGGATTTACCATGATGGACAGACACACGGCTGCGATTTCATCGGGGCACTCTCGAAACTCCGTTGGTGAAAGTTTTCATTGAAGTAATTGCAGAACCATCGATGACGCATCGTCCCCACGCGTCAGCTGCTAAACACTTCTAAATGCCTGCATGTACTCTCGACGTCTTGCGTGTATGCTGTCTGCTCGTCGTTTCTCCTACATTTCTATCAGCTTTCCTTGAGGAATTCAATCGCCTACCTTAAGGCAGCGCATTCCTGCAAGTAATTGTTCCAGTCTAGTAGAGGATCAATCCAGTACTATGAGAAATTTTACACTTTGAAACCGCCCTCCTCCCTACAAAGCTGTATAACAGTCGCGACAACGGCATCTCAAGCTGAGCAGGCCAAGCAGGTGGCAGGGGAGAAGACAGAGCAAGCAGGCAGGCAGGGTGTGGCTGCAGGGAGGGACGAGCACGATCCAAAACAACAACGCAGCCTATGTTTGGGGCCAGACCAAGCAGGCAGCTGGAACCACCACTTCCTTCGTGTCAGAGAAGGCTGGGATGCTTGCGCAATTTGGACAAGATACATGGACTGCCACGATTAGAGCTGATGGTAACGCCACCAGCACGGTGGAAGAAAGGCAGTGCAAGCCAAGGACTTCACGGTCGGAAAGGCCGGACAAGCAGGAAAATACACAGCTGACTCCGCTATTGCTGCTAAAAATACTACCGCTAGCTACTTGCCACGAGTAAGATATCATCCTATTCTTCTGAGCTTCACAGAGCTCGCGAGAACGCTTTTTCCTTTCCTGATCCGGATTCTGCTGGTCTTCTCAGTTTCTCCAGTTAGGACATTGCTCACACTTCCACAAGTTCTGTCGGAGCTGACTTTTCTCGTGCATTTTGCAGGGTGTTACAGCTGTAACAGGAGCTGCTGTAAGCGAAAAAGAGGCTGTTGTGGTCAAGAAGTAAAGCCCGGAGCCCGATCATTCCTACTCGGACCACAAGATAAGTATATATAAACCGTATACCACATTTAGACGAAGAGTTCCTCATCCCCCTCGAAACATGGATTGATTTCCTAGGATTATTCATTAGACATCTACGTCTTACACGCATGGAACAGGTTTTCAAGGTTGGGATCTAAGAAATTTTATAGGCTAGCAGATATTGTTGGATCTGTACAAGGAAGAGTCCTTTTACGTTCTGGTTTACTCTTCAAAGGCTTCAGCGCTTATCATGGCAAAAGTTTGCATTGACACAAGTGTCCAACCTTATGGAAGATAGACAGCACTCAGGAGTGCAAGAGACAGTCGAGAATTGAGGTTGATAATTATAGGAACCCCACACCGGCTGAGAGAACATAGGGGGCAACCAGAAGCAAACCCAAGGAGTGAGAAGACACACCTCTTAGTGTGTAAAGTATGAGTTCACACTAATACCAGACTTTGAGTGAAATTGAACTGATATGGATATTACCCATGTTCCTGCACGCTCTCTTCAGTTTTAATCTAAATCTCAACTCCTCCGAACACTCTGATAAACAGTTAAGCGTTCAGAGAGTTTGGGACCAGACAGCGGTTAAGTGAGAAAGTCCAGATAGTTGGACAATAAATGAATTGAACGAGTGGCTGTGCAGCTAATTGTCTTGTAAAGTGATAGCGAACACCAATGTCGAGGCCTCCAAGGATATGTTATTTCATATTTCACATAAAATCTCTGAAAATGTTATTATTGCATTTCAACCGAAATATGTTATTTATTCAAATAAATACAATTTCCAAACAAAATAGATCTTACTTTATTATATGATATTATGCAAGTTTTATTGACAATGCGAGATTTCAATCGGATTTCTTCAAGTGCGAAATCAATAAGAGACATACAAAGCTCATCTTTTTTCCACTTTTAAGACCAAATTTTTTATTAAAATACATTGTGTGAGGAAAGATAGAAGTTAATCCTCCCACAAATACCCAAAGTTTGATAATTGATTCTTGAGATAACTGTCAGCCTAGGCCTCATCAAATGTTGAATCGCTAGCAGAACGTGTAATTACAAAGACAAAGACGTTCATTTTTTTTAAAGGTAAACTATAAAGTTGAATGTTGCAAGCTTTAATGATCAACCTTCAAGCGAGTCCCGCTCAAAGAGTCTTTCAAAACATCTGTCAATGAGGTTAGCAAAGCCACGACCGCAAAGGTCCAGCAGTTCCTGTGGTAGACATGGGAAGCAATTGGTTGTTACAGTGCCATTTCTTTGATCTCGTTCTGCTGATATAGCCCCTAAACCTTCTAATAGTCTTACAAACATTCTGGGCAGCAGAACAAATAAGACAATCTATCTCATCCTCATCCAATTGCCACAACATTTGACAGACAACCAGTCCTTGATCAGAAAGCACACCCAATATTTCTTGCTTTACAACCAGAAAAGTTTGAATCAAGATATTGCTATTGGTAGTGGTAGTAACGGTGGCGTTTATACTCTTTAGCGGACCATCTTTAATGAACAACATTTGATGAAATCAGTCCAAAAGATCTGAAACTTCTTGACTTTGTTGGCCAAGAAGTGCTTGCTTTCCTTGCATACATTGAACGACCAAGCTGACCCCTATAGAAACCATGTTCACAAGTGCCATTGTAATCCACTAATCAACAGAAGGGATTGTGAACTTGGTCAAAATGGTCGCATAGGACAACACAGTTCTCAATGAAAAAAGAGATCATAGGGGACATTGACACCCAACAAGTACTAGAAAAGGTTGGGCAAGTATATTGCATCTGGTCAATGAGTATTTTTTTGCAGCATAGGTGGCTGATTGCACCAATCAATGTCTTGTAAAACTTTACGTAATCAATACTCCTATAAAGATCATGCATTACAAGATCAACCCAATCAAGAACACACCATATTCTTATAAAGCCAGGAAGCACAATTGAGTTCAACCATCTAACAACTCTTTGAACATGGCGTGTCATATTCATAGCACCGTCAATAGAACATGCAATAAGTCTTTTCTTCCATGAGGGGCAGAGGCAATCAAACAACTAGACCATTATCTCAAACATTGAAATGCAAGTACGGCTGTCACTCAAAGGAATGGTGATTACATGAAGGTTTTGAAGTGAACTGTTCTCACAAAACCAGACCTGCATGTCAACATAGGAAGTATTTCCAGAGCAAGATCAGTCAAGTGCCTAAGAGAATGCCCATTCAATCTTTAAAGACTTGGCAATATGTTGAAATGAAGCAACACAAACAATATTTGCAACAAGGTAGTCATTGCAACCAACTAATTGTGCACATTCCATTATATCTTTTGCATCTTGAATAGCACCAGCCACCATCTAGAAAGACACTCCACGACTAATAAAGCAAACAATAAAATTGGAACAACTTGGCCTTGTTGATGACAATTGAAGAAACATTAAAAGCCAAATCTAGCTTAAATAGAGACATAACATTGGCATTGGCTTAAATAGCATTAGCATGAGTTTTACCTCTAACATCTTTTATGTTCTAGAGCATTTTTCTAATGATGATATAAATGATACTCTTTACAATCTAGAAAACAAGCTACTTTGAATCTCCCCTAAAGAAGAATAGGATTGTTTCAATTGCTTTGGCTATCATATTGAAAAATATCTAGAGAAATGTCTAGAGGTATTGAAAAATACCTCTAGACATTTCTTTGCTAGGAGTACAGGATTTAGACAGACATGGTCCCATTCATTTGGTGTTTTTTGGATGGCCATGTCAAGGATATACCCTTGTTGGCCGAGGTCAAGGTCTTCAAGATCTTAGTTCTCATGTGTTTTGGGAGATGTTACATATACTACAACATCTCCAGATTCATCAATCTATTTCTCCAACTTACATTTTAGAGAATGTCCCTTTGATGTGTGATTCTCACACTTGGGTGGTGGTGAGTACACATCAGGTCCATTCTTGGATAGGACTTGCCATATTATTGGATGCAGCAAGAGTGGGATCATGGGCTCATTGTCTTCATCTTTGGTGAATGAACCTCTTACTTAGAGAGATTCTACAATATGCTTATGATGGGATTTAGAGACTAGACTACCTTATTTTTAATGATATTTTGGATGTTGGTAGCGGTTGATAGGTCACCTATGGCAATGGTGAACGTTGTTGGACACTTAAGAGCGCTTTATCCATACTTATGAGTTTCTCAAGTTCCCATGCTTTTGAGAGGAAGGTCTTGGACTTGTTTGGGACGCATAGTTATAGCAATTGGTGCAACCTAGTGCCGATGAGAGGGAGCAAGTGATGGGTGTTTTACCGGAAGTACCATTATTATAGCAATGTTAGATACATCATGGCATTAGTTGTTAGTTCAAGCTATGGACCTAAACTATTTGACTTGGATTGTGAGCCTTAGCTTGGCATAGCAACGCTGGATGTGCTTGATAGGCATCACAACTCAAACACTTGTGAGCTTTGTACCTATTGAGACAATTCAAGCATATGCTAGGGATGATGGACTAAGTGGGTAGGGTATTCTTGGGACACAACAAGGGGCTAATAGTGAGAGTGGCCAGCCAATCAATGGTCTACTTGGGTTACACCTTGGTCTACTTGGGATGCAGCTAGAGGACGTATGGAGCCTACAACCAAAGTAGAGAGAGTTTTCTACACTGAGGTTGGGAACTCTAGTGGTTGAGGGCATGAAACTATTGCTCCTAAGGGCTCAATGTAGCAGCTAGTTAGTATGTCTTCCACACCTACATCAATTATAGAGGATACTTGCAAGCCAAATATAACAATATGGAGTTTAGCGACAAAGTTAGTAGGCTAACAAAGTAGCAAATAAGACAAATTAGCCTAGAATATTCTAGAAGTATCTAGGAAGCTTCTTGGGAAGCTTCCCGATTAGCTTAGCCTACACCTCAAGTAAGTAGCTTCTAGAAGGAAGCTTCTAGAAGGTTCCAACTAGCTTAACTTGCACGCCAAGTAAGCGACTTCTATAAGGAAGCTTTTTGAGGAGCTTCCCAATTAACTTGGCTTGCACTCCAAGAAAGTGGCTCAAGGAAGCTTCTTCAAAAGCTTCTTAAGAGCCTTGTATGATCTGTGAGCCGGCCTGTCTCTCACTCAGGATGAACCTCTGATGGCTATTATGGTAGCGCACCATGGACTAAGAAGGCAAGGAACTCCAACTCCATCATACTCCTCCAAGGCTAACACTCCAAGACTCAAGACATTGCTCACTAGAGGACTCAATGAGAGAGAGATAGTTGCAAATGAAAGGATGATGAGTACCTCCTCACCCCTTGTTTATATACTTGTGAAATAGTTACGTACCAAAGTTACTATTTACCGTAGTAACTCAAGTTACTAGACTAAAAGTCAAGTAAAGTCAAAAAGTAGAAAGGAATATCCATTCACATGGGCATATTCCCCTTATCTTGACCCAACCACTAAAGCAAGGATTCCTTCACATGGGCTATCCTTGGACTAAAGAAGAATCCAAAACAAAAAGGCTTGCGGGCCCAAGAGTTCTCAACTCTTTCCCCAAAGCCAAACACCTAGGAATAATACCAAGTCAACACACTAAAATCCAAAATAGTGGTGCTCATCTTTTCTACTTCCTCTAAAGTAAGGTCCCATCTATCTTAGCTATGACTAACTTTAGCTAACCATGACTAATATAGAACCATCCTTTATCTCTATATAAATAATATCTCTTAAGTACTTGTAATACCAAGCTAAATATCACAATACCACACACATGCACAAATGGGTGTTACATTTACCCCCGGACTAAGTTTTCACTTTGTCCTCAAAGTGAAGGTCTCTCTACCTTCTATGGTACATCTTCAACTTATCATGGTTAATCCTATCAAAGTGTCTTCCTCCCAACTCCTTGAGATCATAGGTGTAATTGCCCCACACCTTCTCTACTATGAAAGGTCCAAAGTACTTAGGCAAAAACTTCTTTTGCACTCTCTTGAATCGAATGGAATCAAACAACATTACCCAATCACCTTCTTTGAAAGGCTCCACCTTCTTCTTGCCTTGCCTCTTGTCATAGCTCTCCTTTTGTTTCCTTTGGGCTTGCTCCACTCGAACCATAGCAACTGCTCTTGCCTCTTCCAACTCCATGAGTTGATCCTTCCTTGACTTCCCTGCATCACTTCCTTGTGCTTTCTTCAATCTCCTATGAATGCTTTGGAAGGTAGGAAGATCAAAGTGAATAGGTAAGGTAGACTCAATACCATACACCAATTGGAATGGAGAATATCCAGTGGAAGTCTTCATGGTTGTCCTATACTCCCACAAAACTGCATGAATCCTCTTGTCCCAATGATGTTTAGCCCCCTCCATTTCTGCATCTTTGGCCAGCATCATGCACAAGGTTTGATTGGTTCTCTCTGCCAAGCCATTGGAATTTGGCTTATAGGATGTAGTTACTCTATGTGTGATAGAGAAATGTCGTAGCATGGCTGTAGTAATGCTTCCTGTAAACTCTCCTCCTCTATCAGAAACCAACTCCAAAGGGCATCCAAACCTAGTGATAATGCGTTCATAAAGAAATCTACCCACTTCATCTTCATTCTTGTCCCTCAATGGTCTAGCCTCAACCCACTTGGTAAGGTAATCAGTAACTACCACAATGTACCGATTGTTCCTTGGGGTTCTATTGAGAGGTCCCACAAAATCAATTCCCCACTTCTCAAAAGGTCCTAGCAATGGAATTGATCTAAGTGGTGGAGTGGATGTAGACTTTCTAGCAAAAGCTTGACAAACATGACAAGTTTTGCAATAATCAAGACAATCCTTGAAAATCCCTCTCCAATGGTAACCTGCATCTAGAATCTTGAAAGCAGTCACCTTTCCTGCAAAGTGTCCTCCACATACTAAACCTTCATGAAACTCCTTTATGAGTAGGATAGACTCTTCCTTACCCACTGCTCTTCGAAGTAGACCATCTGCTCCTTGGTGAAAAAGAATATCCTCCACCATTGTGTAAGGTCTAGATCTTGCTGCAAGGGCCTTCCTCTCCCTAGCATGCATCCCTTCTGGATAGTTACCTCTTGTCACAAAATCCACAATCTCCTTGTACTCCATTGGAATCTCTTGAGTGACTGAGATTGTCATGAGCTCCTCATCCGGGAAGGAATCATCTACTGGCTCATCTCCATCATGATCATAGGCTCTAGATAACAAATCAGCATTTGCATGTTTCTTTCCTGGCCTATCCTCAATTGTGTAGTCATACTCAGACAAGAGTATCATCCACCTTGCTAGTCTCCCTTCAACATTAGGCTTGTTGAAGATGTACTTCAAAGCCTTGTGATCCGTGACAATTGTGGCTTTCCCTCCAATCAAGTAGTGTCTAAACTTCTTGAGACCAAAGATCACTGCCAACCCTTCTCTCTCTGTGACAGAGTAGTTCTTCTCTGCTGAAACCATCTGCCTACTAGCATAAGCTATTGGATGATCATGCCCATCTTGGTCTAATTGACTAAGAGTGCATCCTATAGCTACATTAGAAGCATCAGTGTAGAGGATGAAAGGCTTACTCCAATCAGGTTTAGCAAGAATTGGAGCTACAACAAGGGATTGCTTGAGCTCCTCAAAAGCTTTGAGAGCCTCCTTGTCTTCCAAAATCACCATGTAATCTACACCCTTCTTCATGTAGATGGTCAATGCATAAGCCTTGTTGGAAAATGAGAAGATGAACCTCCTATAGTACCCAACCATTCCCAAGAATTGGCGTAACTTTGTCAAGCTTGAAGGGAATGGAAGGTCTGAGATTTTCCTCACCTTCTCAGGATCAACTGCTATTCCATCCTTGGAGATGATGTGCCCCAAAAGTAGACCTTCTTCACATCCAAAAATGCACTTCTCTGGGTTGAGTGATGCATTTGCCTCATCCAAGCGTTGCAAGACTTTGATTAGGTGCTCAAAGTGCTCCTCCTTGCTCCCATAGACACAAAAGTCATCAATGAAATCTCTCACAAATTTCCCAATGAAAGGTTCAAATACCTTGTTCATGAACCGTTGGAATGTGGCTGGAGCATTGCAAAGCCCAAAAGGCATGACCTTGAAAGCGTAAGTTCCCCAAGGTGTGGTGAATGTGGTGAGTTGTTGATGCTCTGGTGCAATCTTTATTTGGTTATATCCACTATAACCATCTCCAAAACTGTACCTCTCATGACCTGCAACCTCCTCCAAGATCTCATCAATGAATGGCAATGGGTAGTAGTCCTTCTTGGTAACAGCATTAAGCTTCTTGTAATCCACACATACCCGAAGCTTGCCATTCTTTTTCTTCACAATGACAATTGGAGACACCCATTCTGAATTCTCCACCTCAAAGATAAATCCAGCCTCCTTGAGCTTATCAATCTCCTCCTTCACAACCAAAGATATTGGTGGGCTAATGCGACGTTGCTTTTGGCGGATTGGTCTTGCATGTGACTCCACCTCTATCTTGTGCTCCTCCAAGGTGACTTCCTTCAAATCCTTGTAACTAAAAGCAAACACATGGATGAACTTGCGGAAAATCTCCTCAAATCTCACCTTCTCCTCCTTGGTAACATTTGGGCCATACTTGAGGGTAGATAACCTTCTCTCTACCTCCTCAAGTGTCAATGGTGATTTATCTGGGTCCTTCAAAACCTCTGGCTTAGGTGCAAAATCCATAGCACACAAGGGATACACATCTGAATCAGATTCAGATTCATCTTCCTCCGTGGAAGTCTCCTCTTCCATGCTTGTGTCCACACCTGAAGCTCCTTCTTCAGAATCTGATTCCCAATAATTAGAAGATGGGGTATCTGAATGTGAAGTGTTGGTGGTGTTAGTCACAGGAACAGTGACTCTATGGTTTGATGGCCCAATCCTCAAGTACCCTTTGTGCCATCGATCAGTTGTGCGTGCTGCTCTCAACCATGGCCTCCCAAGAAGTAAGTCATAGCTTGAATCCTTCAAGACTTGGAAAGTCATGAGATTTTGAACTCCCATAACTGAAACTACCACCTTATCCATCACCCCTACTGGTCGAACTTGTTGCTTGTTTGCCATGCTCACCACAAATGTTGAAGGTCTTGAGGGTATCATACCCAACTTCTTCATCAACCTTTCTGACATGGCATTCACTGCTGATCCTCCATCAACCAATGCATCCTTGATGTTGTGACCATTCACTCTCACATCAATCTTGGAGGCATATTCACAAGCCTCCCATGGTGCTGGCTTGGCATCCACCACCCCCATTGATACTGGAACTTTTGCCTTCTTCTTCTTTTTGCTCCTTGTAGAACTCAAACCACCTCTAAGCTCCTTTCTCAAGGTAGGGTTCAAAGCAATTAATTGGCCCACTGTGATGTTAGCCTTGTGACTACCAACATCCTCCAACACATTGTAGTTCCATTGTTGCTTTGAGATCAAGAAGTCCTCCATCCCCAACTTCTTCCTTGGAGTCTTTGTTGTTGATGGTGTTGAGGTGCGAGTGCTCCTAGTAGACATAGGAGTATCCTTGCTTGAAGTAAATCCTTGAGAAGAGTGAACATCCTCTGCAAAACGAGCTCTCTTCTTCTCTTGTGCCAAAAGCTCCAAATTAAGACCCTTGGAGTTTGAGCACTCTCCCTTCTCATACTTGCTCTCAACCACATCTATGGATGCTATCCCCTTACCTTTGTTGGGATTAGGAGCCACTTGGGTTTCACTACCTCCCTCTTTCCCTCTATTGGCTCCCTCATAACCCCTTCCTCCATGGTAAGTGGAATTTGGGCAATTCCTTTGGATATGGCCTCTTCCTCCACAACCAAAACAATTTCTATCATTGAAATTGTTGGCTGGTTGGCCTCCTCTATATGGATAGTTTCCATAACTCCTAGGTCCTCTCCCTACATTCTGATCCACCTCTCTCTTCTCCCATAGTTGCACCACATTGATCTTGAGATCCGCAAGTTGTTCTGTGATGGTTTGGAGTGGATCTTTTGGTGGAGGTGCAAGAATTGGAGCAACTACTACTTGTGGTGCAACCCTTGTCACCAAAGTATCAGAAGTTCCACCATACTTGTAGCCTTGAGGAGGATGCACAACCTCCTTCACCACCAAATCACTCTCATCCCCTTCCAAACTCTCCTCCATACGAATTGCGATCTTGATAGCTTCAACCTTGGAAGAAGGTTTCTCATATCTCACCTTGCTTCTAATTTGTGGTCTCAATCCTCCCACAAAATTCTTGGTGAGCATGGCCCCTATGCCAATCATTGTAGTCTCCACATCATCCCCACCCTTCCTCAACACTATGCGAAATCTGGACTCCAACTTTTCCACTCTTTCCACATAGACCCTCACTTTCTCTCCATCTCCTTGCTTGAGAAATGTAACCTCACTCATCAATCTCTCATAACTCTCATCAGGAAGAAAGTTATCAATGAGTGCTGAAGTCAAAGTCTCCCAAGACTCCTCTTCCCCCTCTCTCCTCTCTCTCTTTTGGTATTCTGACTCATACCATGTAAGTGCTGCATCCTCAAAGAAATCTGGTAATAATGAGGCCCACTCATTCTTCCTCCTCTCATTGTTTCCTATGCAAGCTCTCTTGAAGTCTCTCACAAAGGCCTCCACATCTTCTCCATCCTTGCCAAAGAAAACCGGAAGTTTCCCCATCTTAACCCCTCACTATCTTTCTTTTCTCTTAATTTTTTTTTTTCTCTTTTCTTTTCTCTCACTCTATTACTAATAGAGTATATACATGACTAACACCATCTGAGAATAATCCACTCTAGGGAACACAAAAGGTTCAGGTTGCTCCAAGATTTCTATAGCAACATCAAATCCTAGAGTGCATATTAATCTAACTCTCATGGATAGTTTATCCATAAGTTGAAAGATTATCTCCATCACTAATCTTGAGAACTAGCTGATGAAGGTGGTAGTATTTCTGTAGCTGTACTAAGACTCTCTCCAAGATCCTTCACCAAAGTTTCCAAAAGTGCTTTTACTCCACTACACTCATGTCCTTTTGGAAGTCCTTCAACTCCACAAACCTCACACAACTCCTTGGTCTTAGATCTTCTCCCTCCCAATCTTGGTGAAGAAGGTCCAACATGCAAACCCAAGTCAAGTAAGCCTCTCCTTTCCCTCAATCTCTTGCTCTCAAAGGTTAATGGACATGAACTTGCCTTATGTCCCTTCTCTCCGCATAGAAAGCACTTAGACTCACTCTTTCCTCCAAGTGGTGTAGGTTTTTGGATCCTCTCAACACTCTCTTCAAATTCTATTGTAAACTCTCTTTTCCTCAAATCCACCCCTACAATCACCTCAAACCCTTGGGGAACCTTGCATAATCTCAATTTCCACTCTTGATGACCCTCCATGTTCCCAAAGATGAATCTAAACACTCAAACATGCTTTTTGTTGATCTCAAACTTCTCATGCATGAGATCTCCACTCTGCAGAATTGACCCTTCCTCACAATGTCACTCAAATCTCCCAACCAGTATGTCACAGTCCTCTGAAATTTTCCACACTTGATCACAACTCCAGGGCGTCCCTCCCTGCAAAATTTTAGATCTTTTCATCGAGCCATTTGGCCTAGACACCTTTCTATTCAGCACCCATATTTCAGATTTGGTCTGAAAACCACCCCCCTCACTTCAAAAACTCATAACGCACTGCGCAAAAATGATCTCTCTCTAATTTTTGTGGCACCAGGTAGGATACAATGCACTGAATTTTTTTGGAAATTTTCAGGACACTTCACTAAAAATTGAAGAAATGGCAGACTCTGTACAATTTTCCAAAGAGCATGCAGTTGCGGGAGCACTTTACCCTATCAACTTTCAAAAATTCTAGCCCAGTGCGCATAGAAGCTCTCTCAATAATTTCAAGTGTGCTAACTGAAAGATAACCCAAGCTATCATGTGTAGAAATCTCAAGTCCAGATCTCAAACTTGAGATTTTGCCCAAAATCACCTTAATCCCCAAAATCTGCAATCCACCTCACACAATCTCTCCAATTCCTCTCATGTGTACAAGATGTACAAAATCACCTCAAAGACATCATAATGAACTACAGGGTATACAAATGGATCTTGGTTCTCTAACATAAGTTCAGCCCTCTCTTCTCCTAATGTTCTCTCCAAGTGAGCTCTCATAGCCTCCTTCTGCCTAATGTAGAATTGGACGCGGAACATTATCTTGCCTTCTAGAGAGGTCCCGGCAACGGAACCAAAAATGTGAGCCGGCCTGTCTCTCACTCAGGATGAACCTCTGATGGCTATTATGGTAGCGCACCATGGACTAAGAAGGCAAGGAACTCCAACTCCATCATACTCCTCCAAGGCTAACACTCCAAGACTCAAGACATTGCTCACTAGAGGACTCAATGAGAGAGAGATAGTTGCAAATGAAAGGATGATGAGTACCTCCTCACCCCTTGTTTATATACTTGTGAAATAGTTACGTACCAAAGTTACTATTTACCGTAGTAACTCAAGTTACTAGACTAAAAGTCAAGTAAAGTCAAAAAGTAGAAAGGAATATCCATTCACATGGGCATATTCCCCTTATCTTGACCCAACCACTAAAGCAAGGATTCCTTCACATGGGCTATCCTTGGACTAAAGAAGAATCCAAAACAAAAAGGCTTGCGGGCCCAAGAGTTCTCAACTCTTTCCCCAAAGCCAAACACCTAGGAATAATACCAAGTCAACACACTAAAATCCAAAATAGTGGTGCTCATCTTTTCTACTTCCTCTAAAGTAAGGTCCCATCTATCTTAGCTATGACTAACTTTAGCTAACCATGACTAATATAGAACCATCCTTTATCTCTATATAAATAATATCTCTTAAGTACTTGTAATACCAAGCTAAATATCACAATACCACACACATGCACAAATGGGTGTTACAGATCCATATAAATACAAGATCCAAACCTCATGCTAAACATTTGGAGTTTTCCCTCATTCAAGTATCCCAATGTGAGCTTCCATTCTCCTATTTCGCTCCTCGGTCTTGGACCATTACATTTTTTACATTGGTATCAGAGGAAAAAATGGGATGGATGGAATTTATGGATCACGAAATCCACTTCTGCCAAACCATTGGGATTTTCATGTCCAGATATAACCCAAATATCATTTCACATAATTCATCACCTCACGTTTTGGGCAGGATTTTCTACATATGATCACCTTGTCTGAGGAACCCTTGATACTTCTAGTTATAACTTATGGAAAACGGTGGATGTGTTGCATCTTTGTGTTAATCAATTAGACAAATTGGGAGTAGTGGGATAGAGTAGTAGCTATGGTGACAATACCGGATGTTATTCTTACGATGCAATAACAAATTGAGCACCTTACTTGATTGTTGGATGAACAAGAGCATCAACAACAAGAACATATAGAGAGAGCACTAGTTTGAGATGGAAAAGATTGCATCCAATTTCCAAAACCCAATGTGTTTGAAGGCAAGAACCTTTGGGGCACAATGGAGAATTTTGTGTTTGACTACAAACATTACTTTGAAGCCACCAATCTTCAAGATGAACGGAAATAGATTCTCTTGGCTTCTAGCCAATTAGATGGTGTAGCAAAACTATGGTGGCAATTCCAAGTGGAGCAAGCTGAATGACAGATTGTTGCACCAATTTTGACATGGGCAGAATTCAAGGATGCAATACTTGGTCAATTTCAAACTATAAATGCTACCCTAGCTGCACAAGATAAATTGGCGGAGTTGAAGCAAATTGGCTTTGTAAGGAGCTACATCATACAATTTCAAAACATCATCATGCAAATTCTAGATATACAAGAAGGTGAAGGTCTAGATTGATTTGTGTTGGGATTGAAGGCACAAACCAAATTGGAGGTAACCATGCAGGAACCATGAAACGTAGAAGAAGCCATTCAATTGGCTAAGCGCTTTGATTCCTTGGTTGCAACAACTTGGTCTTGACCTCAACCTACACAAAGCCTACCAATACACTATGCACGGGTGGAGGGACCGACACCAATGGAGATTGATGTTGTCCAACAGAAATCACTTGGTATAACGGATAGAGAAAGACTGCAACAAAATGGAGGTTGTTTTTATTATTGCCAAGTTGGACATCACATTAATGAATGTCCACTTAGGAATGGGCAATCTTGACAGGTTGCCCAGATGGAGTTTGTGAAACAAAATAATCAAGGAAACAAAGAATCCCAGTAGGAGATTTTGAGCCGCCTATTGGGAGCTTGATTAATTCCAATGGGATTGAAGACTCAACCTATGCAAGTTTGCTTCACTTGCAAGGTATGATATCTAATTGGGGTTGTAGGATTTTGGTTGATCCTAGAAGTTTAGAGAATTGCATGTTTGTGCAAGTAGTGAAGGAATTAGGTATTCCTATCAAGCCAATGATTGGAAGTAGATTGATGATGGCGGACGATAAAAAGGATTCTACATCCCGTACCTCACATCCTATTACTTTTAAGATTGGGAAGGAGTATTTGGAGTGTATGAGGTTTGTAGTGGCGCCTCTAGACTATGATGTCATCCTAGGACTAACTTGTCTTGAACAACATAAGCTTCAATTTGATTAGACTTGATGACAAATTCAAGTACAACACTAAGGTAGGAACTTTTGCTTAGGTTGTCTGGCACCTCTGAGTAAGACACCTAAGAATAGTCAGTCCTAAGATAGGAAGTTTGTTGAGAAGGTAGCCATAGAGCATGCCTTGAAGGGAGAGGAGCCCCAAGATGGGAAGTTTGCCAAGAAGGCAACCATGGAGCAAGCTTTGAAGAAAGGTGAGTCCCTAATGGGACGTTTGTTAGGAAACAACCATAGAGCAAGCTTTGGAGGAAGATAGGTCTATTTTTGTAGTGTGGATCAAGCCAATTGCAAAAGGACAATCTGAGGAGAGCCAAGAGCCTCATCAAGCAAGGGTTGATCAAATAGTTCAAGAGCTTGCGGATGTGTTTCCGGATGATCTGCCAAAGGGATTACCCTCCGATCGTGGTATGCCCTTCAAGATTGAGTTATTGTTAGGGAATACTCCAGTGAGTAGACCAGTCTATATGCTCTTACCAAAGGAGTTGGAGGAGTTGCGAATAACACTTATGGGAGTTCTTGGAGAAGAAATTCATATGGCATAATACCTCTCCTTGGGGAACACTAATATTATTTGTTCCAAAGAAGGATGGAGGACTTCATTTTTGTATTGATTATCATGGGCTCAATAAGCAAATAGTGAAGAATGCATATCCCTTGCCTTGGATTGATGGCTTGCTCAATCAATTGAGTGGAGCATGATATTTTTCCAAGTTGGATCTTTGCAGTGGCTATTGGCAAATCCCCATTGATAGAAAGGATGTGCAAAAGACTACCTTTTGCACAAGGTATGGGCATTTTGAGTGGAGAGTTCTACCTTTTGGGCTCACTAATGCTCCAACAGTATTCATGGATCAAATGCATTGGATGTTAGATGGACTATTGGACCGGTACGTGGTGGTGTTCTTGTAAAATATCTTAATCTATAATAAGATAGAGGTAGAACATGTGAATCACATACAAGAAGTCCTAAGACTACTATGACAATGGAAATTTTACTCCAAGAAGTCAAAGTGTGCCTTTTGGCAAAAGGAATTTACCCTCTTGGGTCACAAGATCTCATCAGAGGGGATCAAGATGGAAGAGGAGAAAATCAAGGTCATTATTGATTGGCCTACTCCAAAGGATGCTATAGAAATATGAGCATTTAATAGATTGGCTAGTTTTTACCGATGGTTCATTCATTATTATGCTCATGTGGCTGCACCATTAACCGACCTCTTGGGGAAGTACTTGAGCTTCCAATGGACCACCAAGCACAAAGAAGCATTCTAGAAGTTGAAACAAATGGTGTCTTCAAGACCCATCCTTCAACTGTATGATCCTTAGCTACCCTATGTGGTTGATTTTGATATTTCTAACTTTGCAATTGGAGTCGTGTTGCAACACGAATTCCCAGATGGACTACATCTCATTGCCTTTGTTACCGACTAAATATAGCTAAAAGAAATTAATGTGCTCAAGACCAAGAACAACTCCAATGGTATATGCCAGTAAGGTATGGAGGAGGCATTATCTGTTGGGGAAACAAGTGATCATGCAAATTGATCACAAACCATTGTTGCAGACCTTACACTTGGAACACATGAAGAGTTGACATCATCAATGGGAGGAACAACTCCAATTGTTTGACATCAAACTTGAGTACAAATTAGGTTGATTCCATGTCATCCTTGATGCTTTATCACATTGACCTGATTTGAAGTCTCTTCCTCTCATCCGGCAACAATTACTACGATGTCAATTGACTCCAAAGTCCGAAACAAGTTTTGGTTAGCTCTATGACAAGATCTCTTCTTCCAAATGATACATGGTTATCTTACAACGTGCAACAAGGAGTACAACACCTTCTCCTTCAAGGAAGACCATCTATTCTATGAGGATTGGATCTATGTTCCAGCCAAAGGTGATCTCCGACTTGTACGCCTTCAAGAATCCCATGATTTACCAATAACTGTGCACATGGGTGTGGACAAGACCTTGGGTACCCTCCAATGCTGATGGTGGTGGCCCAACGTGACATGAGATGTTTGAGAGTTTGTCCTTTTTTGTGAGAGTTGCCAATGTAACAAGACTATAATACCAAGAGCTAACCATATGATCTAGAGGTGAAATTGGTTTGGTTACATCTGGAATGCTATTATACATGATGGTCAATAGAAGTATCAATCATCAAATAGAAGTATCACCAAAAGAGTACTTCTACTAATAGAGCATAAACCAAAATAGACTGGAAAACCTTAGAACCAATTGCTAGACTTAAGAAGGACTTTAGAGAGCAAATGGGATAGATGCACCAAGAGTACAATTTCCCGTACCTAGATTTCAATTCTTGAATCCATTCCACATCAAGATTATGTACATCCAACGTGAGTAGATGAGAGTATTGATGGTTTATCACTTTGTTGCAAAATTCATGGACAGGATGATGAACTCACCAAACCCGGTGATTCTACTTGTGATGGTATACGACAAAGAGTGGGATTTGACAATCTACATTCTATTATGATGTTATGGATGTGAATGTCCCAAATCCTTTCCCTTTCAACACTCAAGTAGAAATTTGTTATGTAGTGAGACCAAAAGTGATGTTTAGAGATTTTGTGGTTAGGAATTTTGGTGAGGAGTATTATCAACAAGTGATAGCTTCTAAGGTCCCAATGGTATTTTTGATAGTTTGTGTGCCTTCCAAAATGATCATGTTGACTCTATATTGAGGTAGACATTAGCAATTGAGTGTTGCAAGAACCATGGAACTACAATTGCAAGAGCTGGTGCAAGGAATGCAAGGGATGTTGAATGAATTTCAAGAGATTAAGATGACCATGGAGACATTACAAAGTAAAGTGCAGATCCTCAGGAATGATCAAGCAATGCAAGAAGAAGAGCCATCTCAAAACCCAATACTTGCGACTGAAGTACTTGGAGAAGCACCCGTGCCTACAAACCCTATCAACAATGAAGCCACATTGCTACTCCAGATGAAGAAGGCTTGCAACATCGAGCCTTACAAGGAGCAACATACAATAGGAGTAGTGGAAAATTGGATCTCGAGAATGAATTGATCTTTTTGATTGTTCTCAATAGAGATCATTGAGCATGCTACATGCATGTTTTCATGTGGGTACTTGACCAATAAAACCCTCACATGGTATGATGTTTGGGAATGATCCATGTTGATAGAGAGAAGGGTGTTCTCAATAGAGATCATTGAGCATGCTACAGGCGTGTTTGCATGTGGGTACTTGACCGATAAAACCCTCACATGGTATGATGCTTGGGAATGATCCATGTTGACAGAGAGAAGGGAGGTCACGTGGACAACAATGCAAGAAGGATTGCTAAAGAATTTCCAATTGATGGATATCGTGTAGATGGTCCAAATCTGACTATGGGAATTGAGACAAAAGAATAGCATACAAGAGTATGTGGAGGCATTTTAGGATCTATAGGTTACAATAACCAACATGAATCCAAGAGAAGCTCTTGATAATTTCAAACGAGGGTTGAAGGAGCGGATTTGCCAAGAACTCATGGTGCAAAATCCTTGCACGGTATTTGAAGCCATTGCTTGTGTGTAGAGAATAGCATGAGAAATGGGTGGAGGTGAAGTGGTAGTTCTACCTCAACATTATCGGGCAGAAATGTCACACATGGGTGGATCAATACCAATGGAATTGGACAACCTTTGATTTCAAGATCGAGGAGCACGACTGCTTCAAGGAGAGCATGGACAAGTAGAAGAACAAAGAGATGGAATCCCACGAGGAGAAGGAACTCAAAGAGAACAATGCCATTGTTACAATCATGGCAGTATTGGGCACATATCTACCAATTGTTGCGCTTGTTTCCCTAAAGGCCCTTGGCCTTCATATAGGCAATATTTGAACAACATAGAGAGGTGCACTAAAGTGAAGGAGGTGGAAATCACTTTAGAAAACAAAGATTGCCAGTAAATGTACCTCATGGCCTTACTGGCTCAATAAGGAAGCAGAGAAGCAAGGGAAGGAAGAAGATGAGCATGCAAAGGTCCCAAAAGGCAACCTCACAATTGATTGTTGTGAATGGAGTCCTAGAAGGCAATCAAGTGAGAGCATAATAGATCTGGGAGCAATAAAGAATTTCTTGTCTCGCTTTGTTGCAATAAGATTAGGAATAGATCTAGAGAGAGATGAGAGTGAAGAAGTAGAGTTACCTAACTGGCAAATAGAGAGGATTGAATCATTACCTAGACAAGTAACACTCTTTGTAGGAGAATATCAAGAAGCAATTGAGTGGCGAGTGATACAATTAGCTTGTTATGATACAATCTTAGGCATGATATGGATGGAGTATTACAACCCTATGGTAGATTAGAAGAAGAAAGTAGTGAGAACCCCCCCAATGATCAATCATTAGGGTTAAAGAAAAATCACACAGGCAAGAACTGCCTTTGTATGTCATATGGACGGCAATTGTCTATAAGACCAATAGATATTTCATGGGTCTAATAAGAGAAGTCCAGGGTGCACAACTTGATGGACAAATTCTTGAGAAATTGAAAGATGTGGTGGATGAATTCCAAGATATCTTCCCCAATGATCTACCCTCAAGATTACCACCAAAAAGGAGAGTAGATCATAAAATTGAGACACTCTCGAGGAAGACACCTCCTTGTAAGGCCCCATATTGCCTATCACCTCATGAGTTGGAGGAGTGTAAGACTTAAATTGAGGAGATGCTACAAAAAGGGTTCATCCAACCTAACATATCACCATATGGGGCTCTTATCTTGTTTGTGAAGAAGAAAGACGGTATAATACGCATGTGCATTGACTATCGGGGTCTCAATCAACAAACAATGAAGAACAAATACCTCTTACCTTGCATGGATGACCTGTTTGATCAACTCCATGGAGCAAGATACTTCACTAAATTGGACTTGCAGAGTGGTTACAATCAAATCCAAATTGCAGAGAAGGATGTGTACAAAACTGCCTTTTGAACCAAGTATGGCCACTTTGAGTATCTTTTGATGCCTTTTGGCCTCACCGATGCACTTGCCACTTTCATGAGTCTAATGAATGACATATTTCATCCATACTTGGATAAGTCTGTCATTGTCTTCTTGGATGACATCTTAGTATACAATAGCACGATGATGGAACACAAACAACATCTACGAGAAGTCTTCTAGATTCTAAGATAGAATCAATTGTATGGCAAAATCTCAAAGTGCAAGTTTGGCAAGTCTAAAGTAGACTACTTGGGGCATAGAGTAAGTGCAGAGGGCATTCAAGTATTGACAGATAAAATTAAGGTCATTCAAAAATGGAGTGCCCTAGAAGATCAGGCTCAACTCAAGAGCTTCTTGAGGTTGACGGGATTCTATTGTAGATTTATCAAAGACTTCTCCAAGGTTGCACAACCTTTAATGGCACTACTTGGCAAGGAGAAGAAGTGGACATGGAGAACCGCACAAGATTTGGCCTTTCAAGAATTGAAAGCCGCCTTGTTACGTGCACCAATCTTGAAGTGGTATGACCCAAGATGTCCAATCAAGTTGGCTATAGATGCATCAAGTGTACCAATAGGAGCAGTCCTACAACAAGAATGACATGATAGATGGCATCCAATTGCATATTTCTCTCAAAAGTTATTACTAGTAGAGTGCAACTACCATACCATAGAACAAGAACAAGAAGAGTTGGCCATCATTCTTGCAACCAAGCATTGGAAGCACTATTTGGGTGAGAAGGCATTTGTAGTAGAAATAGACCATAAACCTCTAGTCTACCTTAAGACACAGAAGGATCTATCTTGTTGCCAGATTTGGTGGGCAAAGTGGCAACTACACTTCAACATGACAATCACGTATATGGAAGGTAAGAAGCAACTTGCAAATGCATTCACTTGCATGCCAATGGAAAACAACTTGGTGGTAGAGGTTAAGATTAACCTTGAATTCTAGCCAAAGATTATGGCTGCTACAAAAACTAATCCACAGATTGTGGAAGCACAATCATCCAAAGGCATCACCAGCACCCAAGGACTCACCTTTTGTGATAGCAGATTATAGATCCCAAATGTCCCCATAATTGCACACCACCATTCTAGCGGAATGTCATGATTTAGCCATTGCAGGTCATGTTGGAGTGGACAAGACCTTGGATGCAGTCTAGCGCCATTACTATTGGCCCAAGATGAGCAACAATGTGATGGACTACATGCACAATTGCCTACTTTGTCAACAAAACAAAGCTTCTAATCAAGCTCCTGTAGGGCTTCTTTAACCTCTCTCCATTCCTACCCAATGTTGGGAACAAGTGAGTATGGATCTCATTTGTGAATTATGCAAGACCACTTTACGGTTTGACTCCATCATGGCTTTGTGGACTAGCTCAACAAAATGATTCATGTATATCCTACTACCAAGGATGTGACTGCTCCACAACTAACCCAATTATACTTAGATGCAGTCTTCTCTCACCATAGCTTGTCTCAAGTACTCATCACCAATAGAGGTACTCAATTCACCAGTTTGTTTTGGTGAACACTCTTTGGTTTCTTCAAAACCAAGTTGGCCATGTCCACAGCTTACCACCTACAAACAAATGGACAAACAGAGCAAGCTAATTGCACTATTGAAGACATGTTATGCGGCTTCACCTTAGAAGGACAAGAGAGGTGTGACACCCTACTCCCGTTGGTGGAATTTTCTTACAGTAATTCATTGAATGCATCCACCCAGGTCACTCCGTTCTTCCTCATGTATGGTGAACATCCCTTCACACCTTCAAGCTTGATGAAGATCAATCCGGTGGCTACCAAGGTCAATGTAGTCAACACAGTCAACACATTTTCTAGAATCCAACAAGGTGTGGAGAGTGCCAAGCACAAATTATAGATTGCACAAAATCTATAGAAGCAATATATTGATGTACACATAGGTACATGGAGTTCAATGTTGGGGATCAAGTGTGACTATCAATTACCAACCTCACATTAGTTGGACCTCGTAAGCTCAGACCTCGTGTTATTAGGCCTCTCTTGATTCTTTGTCGAGTCGGCACTATGGCCTATCACTTCAACTACCACCACACATGAAGATCCATCCAATGTTCCATGTCTCCCTACTATGTAGATATGCTTTCCAATCAAGCCAATGTCATTCTACACAAGACATTTGACCTTGTCCAACACTCATTGATGACACCAAGGAATATGAATTGGAGAGTATTCTCCAAAAATACATGCGTGGTACTCGCCATCCCAAGGTGTACTATCTAGTAAAGTGGAAAGGTTACCACTTCTATGAAGCAACTTGGGAGCCTGCTGCCCATTTGACACATGCACTAGTGTTGGTGCAAGCTTTTGAGCAATAGCTGCACAACGAGGACATTGCGTCTTAAAAGGAGGGAGATCTATAATACAAAAAGCTAGACATATGATCTAGAGGTGAAATTTGGTTTGGTAACATCTGGAATGATGTTATACATGATGGTCAAAATAGATCAGATAGAAGTATCACCAAAAGAGTACTTCTACTAATAGGGCAAACACTAAAATAGACTGGAAAACCTAAGAACCAATAGCTAAACATAAGATTTAAAGATGATAATTGGTTTGATAACATCTAGAAGGATGCTACACATGATGGACTAAACAGATCAGAAAGACTTATCACCAAAAGTGGACTTCTACTAATAAAGTAGGAATCAAAATATGCCTGAAATCTTTGAAGGCAATTTTGGAGGCCTAAATGGATGAATTAGGCCTTGAAAATGTGCATATATTTCCCCAACAGAGAAAAGAATAGTCTTCTCTCCTCCATGCTTTGTCTCTTTGAGAGCTTTCCAATGGTACCTCACCCACTTGATTCTGAGATTCCTATAAGAAGATTCCCTAAAAGATTCCCTCTGGTTTGTGAGCCAGCTTATCTTTTACTCAAGATGAACCTCTGATGGCTATTATGGTAGTGCACCATGGACTAAGAAAGCAAGGAACCTCAACTCCATCATACTCCTCCAAGGCTAACACTCCAGGACTTTAGACATTGTTCACTAGAGAACTCAATGAAAGAGAGATAATTGCAAATGAAAGGATGATGAGTACCTCCTCACTCCTTGTTTATATACTTGTGAAATAGTTATGCACCAAATTTATTAATTATTGTAGTACTCCAAGTTACAAGACTAAAAGTCAAGTAAAATCAAAAAGTAAAGAGGAATATCCACTCACATGGGCATATTCCACTAGCATGTGATCTTATCTTGACCCAACTACTAAGTCAAGGATTTCTTCACATGGACTATCCTTGGACTATAGAAGAATCCAAAACAAAAAGGCTTGCGGGCTCAAGAGTTCTCAACTCTTTCCTCAAAGCCAAACACCTAGGAATAATACCAAGTCAACACACTAGAATCCAAAATAGTGGTGCTCATCTTTCCCATCTCCTCTAAAGAAAGGTCCACTCTATCTTAGCTATGACTAACTCTAGCTAATCATGACTAATGTTAAACTATCCTTTATCTCTATATAAATAATAGCTCTCAAGTACTTATAATACCAAGCTAAATATCACAATACCACACACATGCACAAATGGGTGTTACATTTCCTCCTGGACTAAGTTTTCACTTTGTCCTCAAAGTGAAGGTCTCTCTACCTTCTATGATACATCTTCAACTTATTGTGGTTAATCCTATCAAAGTGTCTTCCCCCTAACTCCTTGAGATCATAGGTGTAATTGCTCCACACCTTCTCCACTATGAAAGGTCCAAAGTACTTAGGCAAAAACTTCTTTTGCACTCTCTTGAATCGAATAGAATCAAACAACATTACCCAATCACCTTCTTTGAAAGGCTCCAGTTTCTTCTTGCTTGACTCTTGTCATAGCTCTCCTTTTGTTTCCTTTGGGCTTGCTCCACTCGAACCATAGCAACTGCTCTTGCCTCTTCCAACTCCATGAGTTGTTCCTTCCTTGACTTCTCTTCATCATCTCCTTGTGCTTTCTTCAATCTCCTATGAATTCTTTGGAAGGTAGGAAGATCAAAGTGAATAGGTAAGGTAGACTCAATACCATATACCAATTGAAATGTAGAATACTTGGTGGAAGTCTTCATGGTTGTCCTATACTCCCACAAAACTGCATGAATCCTCTTGTCCCAATGATGTTTAGCCCCCTCCATTTATCCATCTTTGGCCAACATCATGCACAAGTTCTGATTGGCTCTCTCTGCCAAGCCATTGGAATTTGGCTTATAGGATGTAGTTACTCTATGTGTGATAGAGAAATGTCATAGTATGGTTGTAGTAATGTTTCTTATAAACTCTCCTCCTCTATCAAAAACCAACTCCAAACGGCATCCAAACCTAATGATAATGCGTTCATAAAGAAATCTACCAACTTTACCTTCATTCTTGTCCCTTAATGGTCTAGCCTCAACCCACTTGGTAAGATAATCAGTAACTACCACAATATACCTATTGTTCCTTGGGGTTCTATTGAGAGGACCTACAAAATCAATTCACCACTTCTCAAAAGGTCATAGCAATGGAAATGATCTAAATGGTGGAGTGGATGTAGACTTTGTAGCAAAAGCTTGACAAACCTGACAAGTTTTGCAATAATGAAGACAATCCTTGAAAATTCCTCTCCAACGGTAACCTGTATCTAGAATCTTGAAAGCAATCACATTTCCTGCAAAGTATCCTCCACATACTAAACCTTCATGAAACTCCTTTATGAGTAAGATAGACTCTTCCTTACCCATTGCTCTTTGAAGTAGACCATCTTCTCCTTGGTGAAAAAAAAATCTTCCACCATTATGTAAGTTCTAGATCTTGCTACAAGTGCCTTCCTCTCCCTAGCATGCATTCCTTCTAGATAATTACCTCTTGTCACAAAATCCTCAATCTCCTTGTACTTCATTGGAATCTCTTGAGTGACTAAGATTGTCATGAGCTCCTCATCCGAGAAGGAATCATCCACTAGCTCATCTCCATCATGATCATAGGCTCTAGATAACAAATCAGCCTTTGCATATTTCTTTCTTGGCCTATCCTCAATGGTGTAGTCATACTCAGACAAGAGTATCATCTACCTTGCTAGTTTCCCTTCAACATTAGGCTTGTTGAAGATGTACTTCAAAGCCTTATGATTTATGACAATGGTTGCTTTCTCTCCAATCAAGTACTGTCTAAACTTCTTGAGACCAAAGATCATTGCCAACCCTTCTCTCTCCTAATGTAGTTCTTTTCTACTAAAACCATCTGCCTACTAGCATAAGCTATTGGATGATCATGCCCATCTTGGTCTAATTGACTAAGAGTGCATCCTATAGCTACATGAGAAGCATCAATGTAGAGGATGAAAGGCTTACTCCAATCAGGTTTAGCAAGAATAGGAGCTACAACAAGGGATTGTTTGAGCTCCTCAAAAGCTTGAGAGCATCCTTGTCCTCTAAAATCACCATGTAATCTACACCCTTCTTCATATAGATGGTCAATGCATAAGCCTTCAAAAGAATTTTAGAGCCTATCTTTGAAGGTTATGTTGTCGGAGTTACAGTCCCTCGGAACCAGGGCAACGACATCGTTAAACACTAGATCCTCCTAGTTGTCTTTAGCAACTTATCCCACGGATTCAGACCCAAAAAAAGTGCCCACTTGGCGCTCCAACAAATGCAATTTGGTTGGAGGGACGTACATTGGCTTCTCGACTACGACGTGAGGAAAGCTTTTGATAACGTTAACCACCATGTACTGTGTGCTGTGCTGGAAGAGCAGATATGTGCTTGCCCTACGGCCCCTAGGTCTTGATGGCAAAGCCCTTCCAGGGCATAGCATAAATATCTACGGTGGGATAAGCAAAGCGCATAAAAGCTTTCTGTTTTGTGACATAATCTATTTTTTTGTTCCCACCTTCTCTAAGAAGATGAACCTCCTATAGTATCCAACCATCCCCAAGAATTGGCGTAACTTTGTCAAGCTTGAAGGGAATAGAAGGTCTGAGATTTTCCTCACCTTCTCAAGATCAACTACTATTCCATCCTTGGAGATGATGTGCTCCAAAAGTAGACCTTCTTCATATCCAAAAATGCACTTCTCTGGGTTGAGTGATGCATTTGCCTCATCCAAGCATTGCAAGACCTTGATTAGGTGCTCAAAGTGCTCCTCCTCGCTCCCATAGACACAAAAGTCATCAATGAAGTCTCTCACAAATTTCTCAATGAAGGTTCAAATACCTTGTTCATGAATCGTTGGAATGTGGCTGGAGCATTGCAAAGTCTAAAAGGCATGACCTTGAAAGCATAAATTCCCTAAGGTTTGGTAAATATGGTGAATGTGGTGAGTTGTTGATGCTCTGGTGCAATCTTGATTTGGTTATATCCATTATAACCATCTCCAAAACTATACCTCTCATGACCTGCAACCTCCTCCAAGATCTCATCAATGAACGGTAATGGGTAGTAGTCCTTCTTGGTAACAACATTGAGCTTCTTGTAATCCACACATACTCGAAGCTTACCATTTTTTTCTTCACAATCACAATTGGAGACACCCATTCTGAATTCTCCATTTCAAAGATAAATCTAGCCTCCTTGAGCTTATCAATCTCCTCCTTCACAACCAAAGATATTGGTGGGCTAATGCAATGTTGCTTTTAGCAATTGGTCTTGCATGTGACTCCACCTCTATCTTGTGCTCCTCCAAGGTGACTTCCTTCAAATCCTTTTAATTGAAAGCAAACACATGGATGAACTTGCGGAAAATCTCCTCAAATCTCACCTTCTCCTCCTTAGTAACACTTGGGCCATACTTGAGAGTAGCCAACCTTCTCTCTACCTCCTCAAGTGTCAATGGTGATTTATCTAAGTCTTTCAAAACCTCTAGCTTAGGTGCAAAATCCATAGCACACAAAGGATACACATCTGAATCCAATTCAGATTCATCCTCCTCAATGGAATTCTCCTCCTCCATGCTTGTGTCCACACCTGAAGCTCCTTCTTCAGAATATGATTCTCAATAATCAAAAGATGATGTATTTTAATGTTAAGTGTTAGTGGTGTTAGTCACAAGAATTGTGACTCTATGGTTTGATGGCCCAATCCTCAAGTACCCTTTGTGCCATTGATCAATTGTGTGTGCTACTCTCAACCATATTCTCCCAAGAAGTAAGTCATAGCTTGAATCCTTCAAGACTTGGAAAGTCATAAGATTTTGAATTCTCATATTTGAAACTACCACCTTATCCATCACCCCTACTGGTTGAACTTGTTGTTTGTTTTCCATGCTCACCACAAATGTTGAAAGTCTTGAGGGTATCATACCCAACTTCTTCATCAACCTTTCTAACATGGCATTCATTGCTGATCTTCTATCAACCAATGCATCCTTGATGTTGTGACCATTCACTCTCACATCAATCTAGGAAGCATATTCACAAGCTTCCCATGGTGTTGGCTTGGCATCCACCACCCCCATTGATACTAGAGCTTTTACTTTCTTCTTTGTCTTGCTCCTTGTTGAACTGAAACCACCTCCAAGCTCCTTTCTCAAAGTAGGATTCAAAGCAATCAATTGGCCCACTGTGATGTTAGCCTTGTGACTACCAACATCTTCCAACACATTGTAGTTCCATTGTTGCTTTTAAATCAATAAGTCCTCCATCTCCAACTTCTTCCTTGGAGTCTTTGTTGTTGATAATCTTGAGGTGCAAGTGCTCCTAGTAGACATAGGAGTATCCTTGCTTGGACTAAATCCTTGAGAAGAGTGAACATCCTTTGCAAAATGAGCTCTCTTCTTCTCTTGTGCCAAAAGCTCTAAATTAAGACCCTTGGAGTTTGAGCACTCTCCCTTCTCATACTTGCTCTCAACCACATCTATGGATGCTATCTCCTTACCTTTGTTTGGATTAGGAGCCACTTGGGTTTCACTTCCTCCCTCTTTCCCTCTATTGGCTCCCTCATAACGCCTTCCTCCATGGTAAGTAGAATTTGGGCAATTCCTTTGGATATGGCCTCTTCCTCCACAACCAAAAACATTTCTCTCATTGAAATTGTTGGCTGGTTGGCCTCCTCTATATGGATACTTTTCATACTCCTAGGCCCTCTCCCTACCTTTTGATCCACCTCTCTCTTCTCCCATAGTTGCACCACATTGATCTTCAGATCTGCAAGTTGTTCTATGATGGTTTGAATTGGTGGAGGTGCAAGAATTGGAGAAATTACTACTTTTGGTGCAACCCTTGCCACCAAAGTATCATAAGTTCCACCATACTTGTAACCTTAAGGAGGATGCACAACCTCCTTCACCACCAAATCACTCTCATCCCCTTCCAAACTCTCTTCCATACAAATTGCAATCTTGATAGCTTCAACCTTGGAAGAAGGTTTCTCATATGTCACCTTGCTTCTAATTTGTGGTCTCAATATTCCCACAAAATTCTTGGTAAGCATGGCTCCTATGCCAATCATAGTAGTCTCCACATCATCCCCACCTTTCCTCAACACTATGCGAAATCTGGACTCTAACTTTTCCACTCTTTCCACATAGACTCTCACTTTCTCTCCATCTCCTTGTTTGAGAAAGGTAACCTCACTCATCAATCTCTCATAAATCTCATATGGAAGAAATTTATCAATAATTATTGAAGTCAAACTCTCTCAAGACTCTTCTTCCCCATCTCTCCTCTCTCTCTTTTGGTACTCTAACTCATACCATGTAAGTGCTGCATCCTCAAAGAAATCTGGTAATAATGAGACACACTCATTCTTCCTCCTCTCATTGTTTCCTATGCAAGCTCTCTTGAAGTCTCTCACAAAGGCCTCCACATCTTCTCCATCTTTGCTAAAGAAAACCAGAAGTTTCTCCATCTTAACCCTCACTATCTTTCTTTTCTGTCCATTTTTTTTCTCTTTTCTTTTCTCTCACTCTATAACTAATAGAGTATATACATTACTAACACCATTTGAGAATAATCCACCCTAGATAACACAAAAGGTTCAGGTTGCTCCAAGATTTCTATAGCAACATCAAATCCTAGAGTGGATATTAATCTAACTCTCATGGATAGTTTATCCATAAGTTGAAAAATTATCTTCATCACTAATCTTGAGAACTAGCTGATGAAGGTGGTAGTATTTCTGTAGTTGTAATAAGACTCTTTCTAAGATCATTCACCAAAGTCTCAAAAAGTGTTTTTACTCCACTACACTCATGTCCTTTTGGAAGTCCTTCCACTCCACAAACTTCACACAACTCCTAGGTCTTACATCTTCTCCCTCCCAATCTTGGTGAAGAAGGTCCAACATGCAAACCCAAGCCAAGCAAACTTCTCTTTTCCCTCAATCTCTTGCTCTCAAAGTTCAATGGATATGAAATTTCCCTATGTCCTTTCTCTCCACATAGAAAGCGCTTAGACTCACTCTTTCCTCCAAGCGTTGTAGGTTTTTGGATCCTCTAAACACTCTCTTCAAATTCTGTTGTAAACTTTCTTTTCCTGAGATCCACCCCTACAATCACCTCAAACCCTTGGAGAACCTTGCATAGTCTTTGTTTCCACTCTTGCTGACCCTCCATGTTCCCAAGATGAATCTAAACACTCAAATATGCTTTTTGTTGCTCTCAAACTCCTCATGCATGAGATCTCAACTCTACAAAATCTCATTCAAATCTCGCAACTGGTATGTCACAGTCCTTTGACATTTTTCACACTTGATCACAACTCTAGGGAGCTCCTCCCTGCGAAATTTTAATTTTTTTTCATTGAGCCATTTGGTCTAAACACCTTTCTATTCAACATACATATTTCAGATTTGGTTTGAAACCACCCTCCTCACTTTAAAAACTCATAACTCCTTGTGCAAGAATGATCTCTTTTTATTTTTTGTGTCAAATGTAGGATACAATGCACTGAATTTTCTTGGAAAGTTTCAAAACAATCCACTAAAAATTGAAGAAATGGCAAACTCTGTATAAATTTCTAGAGAGCATGCAATTGCGGAAGCAGTTTACCCTATCAACTTTCAAAAGTTCTAGCCCAATGTGCATAGTAGCTCTCACAATAATTCCAAGTATGATAACTAAAGGACAACCCAAGCTATCATGGGTAGAAATTTCAAGTCCAGATCTCAAACTTGAGATTTTGCCAAAAATCACCTTAATCCCCAAAATCTACAATCCACCTCACACAATCTCTCCAAAGCCTCTCATGTGTACAAGATATACAAAATCACCTCAAAGAAATCATAATGAACTATTGGGTATACAAATAGATCTTGGTTCTCTAACATAAGCTCAGCACTCTCCTCTCCTAATGTTCTCTCCAAATGAACTCTTATAGCTTCCTTCTGTCTAATGTAGAATTGAACACAAAACATTATCTTACCTTCTAGAGATGTCTTGGCAACGGAACCAAAAATGTGAGCCAGCTTGTCTCTCACTCAAGATGAACATCTGATGGCTATTATATGGTAGCACAACATGGACTAAGAAAGCAAGGAACTCCAAACTCCATCATACTACTCCAAGGCTAACACTTCAAGACATTGCTCACTAGAGAACTCAATGAAAGAGAGATAGTTGCAAATGAAAGGATGATGAGTACCTCCTCATACCTTTTTTATATACTTGTGAAATAGTTATGCACCAAAGTTAATTAATATTATTAATAGTTATGCACCAAATTAATATATTAACCCAAGTTACTAGACTAAAAGTCAGGTAAAGTCAAAAAGTAAAAAGGAATATCCTCTCACATGGGCATATTCCACTAGCATGTGATCTTATCTTGACCCAACCACTAAGTCAAGGATTCCTTCACATGAGCTATCCTTGGATTATAGAAGAATCCAAAACAAAAAGGCTTGCAGGCCCAAGAGTTCTCAACTCTTTCCTCAAAGCCAAACACCTAGGAATAATACCAAGTCAACACACTAGAATCCAAAATAGTGGTGCTCATCTTCCCACCTCCTCTAAAGAAAGGTCCCCTCTATCTTAGCTATGAATAACTATAGCTAACCATGACTAATGTTGAACTATCCTTTATCTCTATATAAATAATAGCTCTCAAGTACTTGTAATACCAAGCTAAATATCACAATATCACACACATGCACAAATGGGTGTTATAGGTCAAAGCTTGTTTGATCAACCAGATCGAACCATGACCAACATGTCACCCATCTAAGTAAGTAATCCAAGGGTGGAGCTTTTTGACATGTCACCTTTTTGTGTGCCTAACCCTATGGTGGAGTTTCCTTGGAGGAGATCTTCTTTGTGTATATAATAGAGAGAAGGTGCTCTTTTGGGGCATTGGATGATTGAGTGTGAAATCTATATTTTCTCTCTTCTTTTGTCCTCAAAGTATTACAAAGGCCAACAACCAAAAGCCTAGTGGACTCCTTCAACCACTTTCCATTCTATCCACTTGATGGGAATATGTGAGCTTGGATCTCATCACATCTTTGCCTCAGACAAAGCAAGGACACACAACAATCGTGGTGTTTGTGGATAAGCTCTATAACCAAATCCACTTGGCACCAACCTTTGATACCATGGATGCTCCAACCTTAGCTCAAATCTACTTTGACATTGTCTTCAAGCATCATGGGATGCCATGTGTACTTATCTCCGACCGTGATCTTCAATTCACCGAGAAATTTTGGCAAGCACTCTTTGAGATACTTGGCATTAAAGCTTGCTTTGTCCACAGCCTATCATCCTCAAACTGATAGACAAACCAAACATGAAGATCATACCTTGGAGGATATGTTGAGTGTCTTTGTCAATGTCCACCATACTAATTGGGATGAATGTCTTGCAGCTATAGAATTTGCCTACAATTATTCCAAATAGGCAAGCATAGGATTTTCTTTGTTCTTTCTCAATTTTGGCAAAGATCCGCTTGTTCTAGATTCTCTTCTTACTCCTCCTCCCTCTCAGGTCTCTCATACTTTGACCTTCTTGACCACCATATCCCAATCTCTCCAACAAGCCAAATTGCATCTCTTTGTTGCTCAGAATCGTCAAAAACAATATGCAAACCACCATCATCGTGATCTCACCTTTGAAGTAGGTGATAAAGTAATGCTATCCTCTAGTAACCTACCCCTCCCACTTGATACCCAAGTTTGTAAACTTGCCCCTAATTGGACAAGACCCTTTGAGGTCACCCAAATCATCTCTCTTGTTGCTTATTGACTTGCCTTACCTTATCATATGCACATCCATCCTATCTTTCATATTTCCAAGTTGAAACCCTTTCTTCCTAACCAATCTTCTTTTCCTCTTGTGTCCAACCTCCTCCTCCTCCCATTCCTATCATTAATCATGAGGAGTAAAAATTTGATTGTATCCTTGCACGTTGCCATATTCAATGAGGACACCAACAACATACAGAGTACAAGGTCCTTTGGAAAAGGTATCCCTTTCATGATGACACATGGGAACCTCTTTCTCACCTCTAGAATGCACAAATAGCCATCCAGGAGTTTGAAGCTTCAATGGCAACAAGGACATCACCAACTAGTGGTGGAGGAATATGTAACAATATGGAGTTTAACGATGAAGTTAGTAGGGCTAACAAAGTAGCAAATAAGACAAATTAGCCTAGAATATTCCAAAAGTATCTAGGAAGCTTATTGGGAAGCTTCCCAGCTAGCTTAGCTTACACCTCAAGTAAGTAGCTTCTAGAAGGAAGCTTCTAGAAGGTTCCAACTAGCTTAGCTTGCACGCCAAGTAAGCAACTTCTAGAAGGAAGCTTGTTGAGAAACTTCACACTTAACTTGGCTTGCACTCCAAGAAAGTAGCTCAAGAAAGCTTCTTGAGAAGTTTCTCAAGAGCCTTATATGATCCTTATAAATACAATAGCCAAATCTCATGCTAAGCATTCGGAGTTTTCCCTCATTCAAGTATCCCAATGTGAGCTTCCATTCTCCTATTTCCTCCTTGGTCTTGGACTTTTACATTGTTTACACAAATATTGGACCCAAGCTTACAAGAGAGGAAAGATGGAGAGTTTGGAGGTTCTTCAAGAGCTACACAAGTTGCTTTGCTTTAGTATGAAGGATTTAGGTGCTCTAAAAGGACTTGGTATTTGGATTGAACTTACTAATGATACACCAACTTTTTGATGTTCCTATAGATATAGTGATATGGAGAGAATATTGATTCAGAGCCAAAGTAGAGACCTTTTTAAGGCTAGTTTGGTGGAGATTTTGCATGGAAAGTGTACTTCAACCATAGTGATGCTAGCCAAGAAGGATATGCATGGCAATTGCACAGATAGGTAGATGTGTGGAGATTATTGTTCTATCAACCAATAGTCTAGGGCTGATTGGTATGCCATGCCCACATTGGGGGAGATCTTTGAAATGATTAGGCATGCAAAGGTCTTCAATACTTTGGATATTTAGTTGTCAATCAAGGAGGAAGATAAGTCCAAGATATCATTTTGGGCTATTGATCTTCACGGCAAGAATGTATTGTATTAGTAGAGGTTCTTACCATTTGGGTTAGATAATGCTCACGCCAAAGTTCTAAAGGGTCATGGACAGGATCCTAGCATGATTGGATTTTTCTTGGTGCTATATTGTTGAAATTTTGGTTTATGACACTATAGTGAAGGAGCATGAGAGAAATTTGTTGGAGCATGAGGTTGTTGGAGGTGTTTAAGAGGTTGAGATCTCAAGGACTAAAATTAGATAATGGGAAGTGCAGATTCTTCCACAAGCAGATTGAGTATTTGGGTCACAATATCTACCTTAGAGGACTTGGTATTCAATTGACCAAGGTGGAGGTTGTTGCACATATTCCTTGGCCTATGGATGTGAGTAGAGTGTGAGCATTCCTTTGGTTAGCAAACTTCTATCACTTCTATGTTAGAGGATTTAGTGTCATTGCCAAGGCCTTGACAAACTTGAACAAGCTTACATAGGAGTGGTGTTGGGAAGATGAGCAAGAGAGAGCTTTTATAGATCTCAAGGATAGGTTGACATTTGCCCCTATTCTTAGGAGACCGATCAAAGGATGACCATTCTAGGTTCACATTGATTGGAGTACATTGGGGCTTGGAGCAGTGCTCATCCAACATGATGATGAGGGGAAGGAGTTCATAGTGGCCTACACTAGTTGTCACTCCAACAATTCAACATAGGTAAAGTATAGTTCATATGAGGGAGAATGCTTGGCAATAATATGAGTAGAAGCACATTTCCAATGTTACCTATATGGTAACCCCTTCACTCTTATCATTGATCATCAACCACTAAAGTGGTTAATGGAGTCCAACAAGCTTTTAGGGAAGCTTGCATGATAGGCTCTGATTTTACAAGAGTATAATTTCATGGTTATTTACAAACATGGAGTGGTGAATCTTAATACATATGGGTTGATTAGAAACCCATGTCCGAGCCAAAAAGATCAGATTGGAGCATGTTGACATGGTGAGACAGATGAGGAGATAGTGCATCTACCTTTTTATATATATATATATATATTTTTTTTCAGAGGCTTTGGTCGTATCTCTCTCATTGCATACAAGAAGAGTTATTGAGGTCACATATCCCAAGGATGGAGATATTGGTATAGTTTAGCAAGACATTCATGATAATATCTTAGTGATAGATTGTCTTTGCATTGGTGTTGTGGGCGGCACAATTGGTGCCAAGGAGAGAAACCATGTTCTTCAGCAAGCCAAGCGGTTTAGATTGGATGGTGGACAACTTCTTGTGTATGGGAAGATGGTAGAGTGTGAGTAGTACCATATCCATCTCAAAAACCACAGTTTGTCTGTCATGCTCATGAGAAACTATGACATTTTGGACTAAAGCATACATATAACTTACTCTAGAGTCATTATTGGTGGCATGGTATGCAGACCATGTACAGTAGTTTTTGCTAAATGTGTGGTTTATGACCAAGTTAGAACATCATTTAATGCTCTTATGTCTCAATTACATCCATTACCTATCATGAGAATGGTTTACCATTGGAGTTTGGACTTTGTTGGACCTTTATCATTGACTATGAGAGATCATTGGTATATTTTGGTTATGGTGGAGCACTTCTCCAACTGGATTGAGTTTGTGGCACTTTCTAACAAGTCCAATGAAGGGACGGTTTATTCTTCTTGGATTGGATTCTTAATCATTTTGGTGCACTAGTTGAGGTTTTGATTGATCAAGGTACATAGTTGTTGTGAGAGTTTCAAGTCTTGTGTGGCAAGGTCTTGATTGATCATTGTACTACTTCTTGAGATCACCTTGAGGCAGATGGCTTAGTAGAGAGATTGCTTTAGATGGTGAAGAGAGGATTGTATAAGTATGGTTTGCAAAGAAACCACTTGGTAGATTGGGATCTCCAATTACCTAGGTTGGCCATGGGCTATTGGTTTAGCAGGCCAGCCTCCTTAAAATCCTTCTTTCCTTATTTTCTAAGCTATGGATGAGATCTAGATTTACCTATAGCCATTTGTCAAGATTCTATTGTAGTTTTGGGCTTGGATGATCTAAATGTATAGATGAGTGCATGTTCTCAACAAAAAAAGATCTTTTGAATAGTGATGCCAATGGCCTTTGAGAACTTAGTAATTGCTCAGCATAAAGATACCTTATGTTGTGCTACCATTCAAGGAGGAAGTTATAGATTCTTGATCCATCAATGTCATCCAAGTGATTATGTATATCTGCAACACACAACACCGATGACACTTGATGTTACTACAAGTTGTACTATCTTGAGAGCACATGAGGTTTTGCATTCTAGAGTCCATGTATTGGAAGGATGTGAAGCCGAAGACAAAACTGATGACAAAAGAGTGTCAGAAGAAGGTGTTGTTTGGAAAGATCATATGCACAATTGTGCGCCATACCACCTTCCAAAGATTAATGACACTATGGACCCAAGCTTGGCACTTATACATGTAAGCTTTTGGTGTATGTTATGCGGCTCTTCTAGTGGAGCTACTACTATGTTGGTGTATGATAGTTGTTCAAGAGGATGGAATATGGCATGTTTAACTCCTCCCCACATGGTGGTCTCTCAAGGATAGTAGTTATATCCTAGAAGTACTTGACCTATAGCTAATTCATCCTTTATGTGATATGATTGCAAACGTACGGCTAACAATGGGGCTTGATAGCACCCAACCTCTTGATCTTTGCCCACCATAGGGTGTACTACATACTTGGAGTAGATGGCTATGTGTAGTTAGAGAGACCTAACTACCAACTAGGGGGTGATTGTAGCACTTTAGAGTTCATATATGATTTATGTGTGAGTTGTGCTTCTATAGTGTATGATGTTGACAATGGTGTATGTTATGTAATGATGTATATATGCATGATAGTTGTCACAACATTTGCAGTGTCAAAGCTAGATTGCTTGGACACTAGAGTGGTAGTGTTGGTACTTACTCATGGACTACTTGTTGGCAGTCTAATTTTTACTTTAGGGCTATTGGTCACATTGTAGGACCCACAATCACTTGCACCATTTTCACCATTGGATGTGCCATCAGTAGTACCATTAGGGCTAGAGACCTAGGTCAAGCAAAGGGGTACACTTTCAAAGTGTAGCTCTAGAAAGCTCACTTCTTTGATGTTGAGCTTTCCAGTTCTTGGCTGTGGTGGATAGAGGATGATGAGCATCACTTGGAGTCTCGTAGCTAGAATAGGTACGGCTTGACTTTAATAAGTGTCTAGTCTAGTTGTTGGTTGAGTGAAGGATCAAGTACCAATCTGATTTGAGTGTGATTTGAGTGGAAGAATAAACTAATTATTTGTGGAACTTTAGAGTTAATGTATGATTTATGTGTGAGTTGTGCTTCTATTGTGTATGATGTTGACAACAATGTATGTTGAGTAGCAAAAGTATATATGCACAACAAGTGGCCCAAGGTTGTGGCTTTTGTTTCATGTGATATAGTTTGTTGGGAGTGGTCTATCCAAGAGTTCACACGGTGAGAAATGCCATGGGGTGGAGTTTTGTTGAAGACCAAAGTGGAAGTTTCTAGTTGTAGTGTTAGGCGGAAGCAACTTTGGGGAACAATGCCAACTACTAGATTTGACCAAACTGTGGTTTGGGGATGCACAACTACACAAGTGAAGGCATCTTGATTTGAAGTTTCAAAAGCAACTAATGTTGCTCTATGTTTTGACATCTTAGACTCAACTTAGGCATTTCTCTCTTGGTTTAATATTAATTGAATGTGCACTTGTGAATTTAGGTCCAAAGGCCAAGTTGCAAGTAGTTTGCAAACTGATAAACATTTCCTCTTGTGATTATCTATAAGGTGAGGAAGATAAACCAAGAATCTGAAATAGGAAGTGACATTGGTTACAAAGAATTTTTTTTGTGGTTTTGTTTACCTATCCTTTGCCCTACTATGGCTTCAACTTCTGTTTTTGGTTTTTTGAAAAATAAGTTGATTTTCTCCATCTAGTGTAGCACATTGCTAGGCTTGGGTGGTTGAGCATCATGTGCAATCACAATTATCCCCAAAATGTACAAATTATTTTTGAAGGGATATTTCATGAGTAGTTTGCTTTTAGTGTAAAACAATTAGCATGGGGTGTTGAGAATAAGAGCCTACCCTCCCTTCCTATCAAAAGTGGAAATGGAGAAGAGATTCTTTTGAATATTTGGAACCCATTGCACATATGTTAACAGGGTAGCATGATGTTGACAATTCCTATGGCTTTAATGCACAAGGAAGTGTCATTGCCAAGGAACACGCATTTGGTATAGTTTTCACTTTCCTTAGGGTGCAATAGTAAATTTTGGAAGTCATTCCTCAAGTAAGCAAAATGATGAGAGGCCCTTGTATTGACATAACACAAGAGATCAATATCCTTGTTTTATGTCTTCTTGATGGAGATGTATGTGCATGTGATGGGTGTTGTTGTGATTTTTTTGGTTGTGATTCTTGAAACAACATGCAGTTTTGGGTAGATAGGACAGTCAGACACCCAATGGCACTCTTATTGACATCTTGGGCAAGGTTCTAGAGGTACAAGTTTCTGGTTACCATTGTTTTGATGTCTATGGTTGGTCTTGGAACCCTAGCCTTTGTGTAACTTCTTGTTCTTTTTCTTGCCTTTATTGCATGCAAAGAGTGCCGTAGACTTTGCATTAGAGCTTTTTGTAGCCATTTCTTCTTGTAGTAAGGTTGAGATTAACTGCTGAAGATTGACTTGTTGAGATCTCATTCTTTGAATGATGGTGTTATAGGTAGGAGGCATGTTGTGCATGAGAGTTATTAATTCCTCTTTTGTGTCCACAGCCAGTCCTACTGCATGACATTGCTATAACAAGTTCTTGTAATTGTTGATATGGTAGATGACAAATTTGGTGGGTTTCATTTTCAAGGTTATCATCTTTCTTTCAAATGCATTTTAGTGATCATGTTGGTGGCCAAATATTGACTTTTAAGTTGATCCTAGACCTGTTTGGCTGAGGTGCAGCCTCCCACAATTCAATAGATGCTCTTGTTAACACAGGAGCACATTTCAACCTTGGTCATCTTGTCATTCTTGAGCCAAGCACTTATGTCTCCTTGATTTGTAACTGTGGTGGATTTGGAAGTAGTTGTTGGTGCAAGTTGGGTAGTTGAGCCATTTACATAGCCCCAAACCTCTTCAACGATGAGCAGTTCTTGAATTTTTTGTGCCCATTGTGTGTGACATGGCCCATCAAATTTGGGCCAAGCAGAGGTGTCTAGGTGATTCTTGGTTGTCATGATGTCTATCGTATTTCTCTCACCTTTGTTCTCAGTTTTAATCCTGTGTATTTTTCTTGTCTGGCCTAAGAATCCTCCTTATGCAGGTATTGCCACTTGGAATTTCTTGAGACTTGAAATCTTTCTTGCTGAAAATTTGCAGGTGTGCTCAGGAGGTTTCAAATTCTGCAATGGTGATGGAGTTTGGGTGACTGAAAACTTTCCTTGTGCTGGGTGAGAAAGATTGTGTGGCAGGAACAAAGATTGGAGACGCCTTCCCAGTTCTGCTCTGATAGGGAACCTGTGTGGGGTGTGACTCTAGTGAATCTCTTTAACCTATTCTACAAAACTTAAGACTATATAAGCTTTGATACCATTATGGAAGATAGAGACCACTCAGGAGGCAAGAGTACATAAAGGACAGCCAGAAGCAAACCCAAGAAGTGAAAAGACACGCCTCTCATCCTCTTAGTTCTCATCCTCTTAGTTAGAGGCTAAGAGGCGTGTAAAGTATGTGTTCACACTAATAAAAGATTTTGAATGATACTGAAGTGATATGAACATGTTCTTACACAACCATCGACAGCACTGTGATGCTATGCACTTCAGCAGATTGTGCGCTTTCACGCTAGATAACAGAAGCAGATTGGATGAAGCCTCTGTATTGTAACCTGTAACAAATTTATGCTGCAATGAATTGGAGATTACCGCACCATGATCTTCAAAACTATGTCAGTACAACACCATAGGACTGATGACACTAGGTCAATCCCACATCAGTAACTCATGACGTCCTGAAGTCAGTCAGTGACTATCTTAAAGTGCGTGCATTTGTATTTTAGAGACAAAGGGTATTCGGAGGACAAATTCGCAAAGAGAGGTTACAGAGACAGATTACGTCCTAAGGAACTCTTGCTGAAGATAAGATGAAGATTATTCTCCTACAAATCGGTGGAGTCTACTCATAACGTAGCTTTTGGAATAACCTGATAAGCTAGTGCAGGTTTATCTCTTACAGAACTCACCAGGTAGAATCAAAGAATAGACGAAGTATCAAAATGGCAAAGTCGATACTAGCGTATCTTAGGGCAAAATTTTGATTGAGAACAAAAGAAAGTCCCATCTTTAACTACATGAAATTGAGCTTTAATCCAGCACATGGAAAATGACATTATCTATATGCACATACGTAATTTGAACGTAGAACTCAACAAGGACAGAGGAATTTTTTCTCGGTGCATAGCCTCTACATTTTTATTCAGTCTTCGATAGTTTATGAAACTTGAGCTTACAAGGTAAACTTGACAGGGAGTAGTAAGGATCCACCCATCATCCACACATCCGACCGGTAGTTCACTAGAACTTCTTTTCGATCTAAAGAAGTTCTAGTGAACTATTGGTCGCATGTGTTCGAGTGAAATATCGATTTCTTCTTACGATCTACCAGTAGGAATCATTGTGTTTTAGTATTTAGATATTTTCTTATTAAGAAAATAATAGAAGTAATTTTATTTAGCATTTTAGAGTGAATAATATGGATGAGTTGAATAGTCTTCCAATCCATATTTTGGAAAAGCAAGAGATACCATGTGCTCACAACTTATTTATAGAGCTTTTGTATATCATTGTTGATATACATGAGATCCATATATCATGTTGATGTACATCTATTCAAGGAAGTCAAAGTTTGATGAAACCTTCTTGGAGAACAAAAGTAGGTAGATATTTATGATATCTTAATAGTGAATAAAACCATAGAAGAGATAATTTGTATACATGTCCAATAACAAAAGTGAGTAGATTATTTTATTTGAGTTATTTATATTATCTTTATAATAAATGGAATCATAGAGAAGATAATTTGGTGTACATGTCACAATTATGTTTTACCAAGATGAGTTATAGGCTAACATATATGATATATGAGATGGATTTGGATGGTGAAGAAAGGATTTCCTATAGAATTTGTAGAATCTAAAGTAAACATTTTGATATTTAAACTCCAGAAAAACAATTTATTTGAGAAGTGTGCAGTAAACTCAGTACTAGAAGGATGTCAAATAAGGGAGCAAGACCAAAGAAACTGCTTCTTATTCCTTTTAGCACAATGACCTAAAATTGATCAAGAAACTTACTTCAAAAGGAAGAGATCTTGTTATATCAATAGACAAGTGGTATGCAATGATGTGAGATGCATTATATATTTCTTGGGTGGTAAGTTTTTGTTTCAAAAATCATAGCTACTAGCATTTATACTATTTTTCATTTCAACTTTTGGATACTCTTTTGTGGTTAAGTTCATGTTCATGAGTTAATTTATGTGCAAGGATGCACAATTCTTGTTATGATATGACTTGTCTTCAAAAATCTCATTTGTGGAGAGATTTGAACCATCAAGGAGAAAACAACTCGTTTGAACATCACCAATACCTATAAGGTGATTTGAGTTATACTCCCATGAGCCACTTGGTGCCGTCATTTAAAGTGCAACGCTTCCTTGGTAGAGTAGATTTCAAAAAATGTTTAGCATGGACCAAGGTAGTCAATGAGCATTTTATATGAATTTTAAAGAGCATATGGTATTCACTACAAGAACTAAGTGTAAAATTGGAAAGGAAACCTGAGAGAAATAAACAACTATATCTATAAATATATATAGAGAGAGAGAGAGAGGTGTATCAGTACTCATATCATTTTATGTAATTTTCTTATTAATAGATGAGATATGTGGGAAGAAGGAGATTAATTAGCTAGAGAAGAGGAAATCGCGGTAGATGAAATACTGGAGTTCCCTATTCATGCTAGCTGAAGTAGAGAAGAGAGAAGAGAAGTTATGATGAATACATGTCTAGCATTTAATAGACTTGGAGGTTTTTTGAACTCTAGATAACAATAACAATTTGCAACATGTGATTGATATAATATTGGATTATCTCCATGGAAGGGTGCTACTAGTGTCTTGGACATAGAAAAGTTAAAAGGTGTTTTCATGAGATGGAAAAGTCTCATTAGATAGAAGGATGCTAGCACTATATTAAGTTAAGGATGAAGAGTTATAGTCAAAAAAACTCTTCCCATTTGGTCATGTTCAGATTTTCAATGTCAAAGATTTTGGAAGGATTTAGAAGGTGTTTCTTGTTTTGTTTTGTTTTGTTTTGGAAATGGAGATCTACAGCATATAAACTAAAGCAAACAATGAGGGTGATTTTTGAACAAAGTTTAGAGGTCAAAGAGAGCAAGAGGAGAAGACATTGACATGAAGAGAAGATAGTGACAAGGTAGGATTTGAATTTCCAACCTGTAATGGTAAGGCAAGGCAGTAGAGAGTGAGAAAAAAATGGTTTTGGGGGACAGAGTGGGAGAGGGGATTCAAGAGGCAAACAAGGAGAGAGAAAATGTTTTATGAGGTAGAGGAGACAAGAAGAATTAAGAGGAGAGAGGTTTTCATAGGTTTTGGAGGGACTATGAGGTTTTCATAGGTTTTGGAGGGACTATGAGGTTTTCTTCTAGTCTTGTTTTGGTTGCAAGGAATGATAAGGAATGCAAAGGGAGAGAGAGAGAGAGAAGTGCATTTGATGAGCAAGAATAGGTTTTAGGGACATAAGAGAGAGGTTTTGGAAGGACTTAGCATTCAATAGTTTTTGGAAGGAGAGAGGTTTTGGAGGGTTGTTGGAAGAGTGAGATTTTGGAGTGCATCCTAGTAGAGGGATACCAAGATAAAGAGATTAAAAAAGTGAGCCCGAGAAGAGTCAAGTAACTTAAAACACTTTTTCTTTCAATACCTTCTTATTAGATGGAGATGGCAATGGTCCATCTAAAATTGTGGGACATGCCAAACATGGAGGATTTCAAGGAGTATGGATGATTGATTGGCAACCCTGGTTCAATGGCTGATAACATGACTTTCATCAAGTGGTCTTAGTTGGATCAAAATTCAAATTCAATGGCTGATAACATGACTTTCATCAAGTGGTCTTAGTTGGATCAAAATTCAAATTCAACAATCAATGGAGTTTATTAGAGAATTAGATTTGGATCACTAGGCTTGAAAGTTGTAATTTGCTTGCATTATCCATGCCCACATGTAAGTACTCTTCTTTGAATTCACATTATAACTCACAAATGGGTTTTAAAATTTCATCATGCTTAAACCACATATCTCCAAACCCCATCAAATTCTGATCCATTTTGATCCAAAACCTCTTGGATTTCCCCAAGACTTGGCCAACACCTTCTTGACTTTTTTGAGACCTTGTGTACACCTTGAATTTCCACAAAACCTGGTTAAGACCTTTTTTTCAAAATCTTGCAAACACCTTCATGATTTTTGCAAACCCCCCATCAAAACCTGATTAAAAAATCCTAAAACCCCGCCGACACTTTAGCAAAACCCTAAACCTGGCATGAATCCCTACCAAAATCCTAATTCCACATCAAAACCCCAACACTTTTGCAAAACCCTAGCAAAACTTAAACTTGTGATATGTAAGCTTCCGCAAAACCAAGCCAAAACTTGAAATTCCTATTTTTTGCATTCTATTTAGCATGTTTTGTTTAGCGTTTCATTTTGGTATGATTAATATGTTTCAATTTTTTTTGCATGTTGTGTTTAGCATCCAGGCTTATTCCTACATGGAGTTTGTGAGGACATGGGATGCCACTACACATGCAGTATAGTGAGTTTCAGGCAATTCACTTTGACTCTTGAGATGATTCGAGCCGCTGTTGCACTGCCACTTGAGAGTGGAGGAGGAGGAGGTATGTCCTTTACTCTTTTTTGCAAGATTTCTTTCATGTACACAATCCCTTAAGAAGAAGGTACTTAGCACAATAGTGCATTTATTGTGCATGGAGGCCATTTTTTCAAATGATTGTTGCTCTACTTGTCCCTATATGCAAACCAAAGGTGGTGCATGGGTATCTTGCACTTATGGTGAAATGGAAGGTAGAGAGGTTTAGGATACACTTGCAGCAAGCATGAGAGGATTATGATTGGACAGACCTCATGCTCCAGGTAGTTAGTGCAGAGATGGCATTCTTATAGAAATAGATTCATTGGCTGGATGGAAGGAGATAAAAGGTGATATTTGTGGGTCAGTTTCTCACTCATGTGTTCATGGAGAGTGGGTTTCTATATGAAGAAGAGTCCAACTATGACACCATAGTTGGAGAGGAGAAATATCTTTATGAAGAGGGAGCAAAGGAGGAGAGTCAAGATGAGTAGGGCGAGTGAGAATCAATTAGTAGGCATGTTTCTTAGAAACACATTGTTTTATCTTCTCCATGTACCATGTATAGTATGAATAAATTATATACTTTATGGAGTATTGCCTTGGAATCACTTGAATGTTTTCTTGAGTCCCATGAATGAAATTATCTTTTACTCTTATCAACCTCTGTATATGTTAATAAGGGATTTTGATGTAGGCATGAGAGGAGGATTTGCCTTTGTAAATTATGTTACTCGGAGAGTGCAAGGAAGCAAGGGATGTTTTACATTACCCCTGTAGCAGTGCTCTACCTTACTTCCTCTTTCTCCTATAGAGATGGATGAGTTCCCTAATTTTCATTCGCTTCTTCAACATTTGTATTCAAGCAAGGAGAGAGTGAGGGATTTGGGGAGCTAGGGAGACAAAGTCATGGGAGCATGAGGTCAAGCCCATGTTGGTAGAGTCCCATGTAGTGGACAAAGAGGATGTTCCATTGATACCTAGAGAGTCATTCTTGGTGCAAGGAGACAATTCCTCAAGAGTTACTCCTACCTATATGCAAGTTACCACCACCTCTATCCATAGTACTAGAGTGTGGAGAGAGAGAGAGAGAAAGAGTGATACTTATCCAATTTTAGATGTTAGTGTTAGAGTGGCGGACTCTAGTGAAAAAGAGAATTTGATGAGGGTCTTGGAGGAGAGAGGGAGCTCTTGTTGAGAGAGAGTCAACACTTGAGGAGAGATTGTACAATGGGATGTTGTAATACCAATAGCTAGATAGACAATCTAGAGATTAAATTTGGTTTGGTAACATTTGGAAGGATGTTATACATGATGAACTAAGTAGATAAGCTAAGGTATCACCAAAAGAGTACTTCTACAAATAGGCCAAAAACCAAAACATGCTTGGAAACTTTAGAATCAATAGCTAGGCATGTGATCTAGAGGTAAAACTTGGTGTGGTGACATGGGAAATGATGTTACACATGATGTAGAACATACATCAGATAGAGGTATCACCAAAAGAGCACTTCTACTAATAGGGTAGAAGCTCAAATAGGCTTGAAAAGTTCAAATGCAATTTTGTAGTTCTAAACGGATGAATTAAACCTCAAAAATGTGTACTTCTTCCTTCCACTCCCACCCATGAATTCACTATGTCAAATCTTGCTAGGCCCTAACCAAATTATAACCTTTTAATTGAAACTTTCAATTTCTAAGAACTAAAAACTAGTAAACCCCTTTCTCTTAATCATGGACATTTTCTTGTACATTGATTGCTCACCGAAGTGAAATTTTGGAGGAAGTTGTTTCGAATCGCTAGTAAAAGGGAGATTTTGGAGGGAGTTTAGATCAAGTGAGAGCTTGAGAGAGTGGGTCTACAAATCAAATTTCACCTCTAATTGAATCAAAGTTAAGTAGAGTTTATAATTCACAATCGATATAATCTTTAATTTTTGAATAATACCTTGACCTCTAATTATATTTATGATCAGAATATTAATATTCATTCGAGGTCTATCTTAGCTACCTAATTAGGCCCCGACACCACCTAATCTCTCATCCCCGAGAACCGAATACCGAGCAAATGAAATGAAACGACATGTAAAATAAAAAAAGAATCCGTTTAATATTTTACATCCTTTCATGTATGTGGTAAATCATTTTTACGGGTTCCGAGTTACCCACGGGAATATCCAGTAGAACAAGTTTTTTCAGACCTCCTATTGTCCGTCGTGGTTGCGCGTGGAGTCGTAAATCAATCCTGATTTATGTGATTGGGGTCTTCGGATTCTCTCTAGAGAATCCAAAGATTCTCCTAGCACCGCGGTTGCACATGGAACCCCGCTGATTATCTTTATGTCTGCTGGCTGACTCTGAGCGCGAAGCTCTTCTCAGTGCCTCCGCGAAGCATCCGATGCGTAATGATCTTAGACATAACTGGGTTCTTCTTTCGAAGATTTGGGAACTGTTTTCCTTGATTGATCGGCTGTAAAATATCAACTGTATATACTGTTTGCAGTTTCTGTTGCCCATTATCTGCAGTTTCTCCTTGCATTGTTTACCTCGGACTGTGAATGAGCTTTTAATCTTTAGTCGTGATTACCGTGGCGATAGGTTCACTAAAGAGAAGAAGGGGACAGTAAAGTTTCCCTTCAAATACTTGAATGATCTATGTACACAATGTCGTGCTGTATTGTTCGGATGCAATCTTCTAGCTAACAATCATTCGTTTTCAGTGCATATTTTCAAACTGTAACAGAACCTTCAAATTCATGGAAACAGGCCTGGTGACAATTCTACCGCTCCTTCATTGCAAATCTACCTATATCGTTAAGATTTTTTTAAGTATTTGTCAGGATCCAAAAAGTAACACCAGGGATTTCTTTCTTTCCTGTGAGGAAGTTAGTTTTTGCAAGTCTTCTTTACTTACAGGGGATGAATGACGATCTCTTTGTGGGAGAAAGCAATATCAGATTCTTGAAAAGACTCGTAAGATACTCAAATGAAGACAGGTCCTTACAAGGAACAGAGGTGACAAGATCATGCCTTGAAAATTTGTCACCTCAGAAGATGATCGTGATACAAAACTTCATACACTCGACCAAGGTAAAATTGTGGGAAGGAAAATCTTGATGGTGGTTGTAACCGCACCATGTTTCTTCCTTTCTAAAAGTTTGAATGAAGATCCGTAGGTTATGTACCAGAGCTCCGGAGAGGGAAGTCAACAAATGACGATGGAAATGGTGGCAGCCCGTCAACACGGAACCTAAGGTTCTGTTAAAATATTGCTATCAACTACTGTAGCAGTAAGTTGCCTTCGAATTCTCACTGCCAGTGATTTTATACTACGTGGAGAAGGGGACGTTTTAGGCATAATTACAAGAGAGGGACAAGGGGTGGGAACTGTGGAGATCGAGAGAGAAAGAATTTGTGTGTGGATGTCCGTATACAGTAGGCAGGATTAGCCATCAAAACCTGAATGGTCCGCTGTTGCAACTGCTAGACTCTGATCGCTGATTATTTCTTTGGCTTGCCCACCTGTTGGACCTCTACCAAATTGACCAATCTGACTAGTTGTAGGAGCAGCTTCATTTATGAGAGATAGGCCGTCAAAAACCTGCAGCATTCATATAGTTTGCATGTCTACAGGAGAAGAAGTCGTCTAAATGATTTGGATTGAAGCTTGGTCTCTTTCAGCTCTTCAATCATTTGATCACGACCTTGACCTTGTGCGACTTTCGTAGGCTCGCTCAGAAGAAGTGCGTCTTGTTTCGGCGTCTTGCTCTTCGCTTTGGGCCTCGCCATCTCGATTTGTTTCTTCCGTTCAGCTTGCTTTATTGCCCTTTCTTCCTCAAACTTGATAGTTGCCCCTGGTCCCCATCCGACTGACCTCTGTGCTTCCGCCATCAGATCATTGAAGCCTGCACAATCCCACACTTCCACTCGTTCAGTTCCTCGTTCTGTACTCTGATTTACTCACAAGAAAAGGGCCTGGACCGTTGCATGCACTGGATGCTAACCTCTCTCCCCATACAGCCGAGGTAGCAGATCGTTGATTACATGAATGTCAAGTTGCAGCCGGCGTTGCGCTTCTCGAGAGAAAGAGGAGAGATTTCTACCCTTAAACTGAGTACTTCTTGAGTACACACGCCGACCTGAGAGTGGAAGAACGTAGAGGTTGATGACCTCTTGCATCACGTAAGGTTGTATCCTTCAACCGCAGATGCTAAAACTAAAACGAAAGATCCAAAATTGTGAGACTCAAAATCCCATTTACGTGGACCTCCTCAATCCTCTTGCATCACGTGAGGTTGCATCCTTCAACCGCAGATGCTAAAACTAAAACGAAAGATCCGAAATTTTGAGGCTCAAAATTCCATTTACGTCGACCTCCTCAATCAAGGCTCAGTGTTGCCAGGCGCTGGCCGGCTTTTAACGGTCTTTAACCCATAGTCTAGTCCAGCTTTGGGAATCTCCAGTACTGAATAATTACATGCAGCCATAGTCGATTACTTGGGAAAATACACGCCCAACAGACACGTTCTACAACTAACAATCTAATTGTCGCCTCCACAATAGATCGAGGGAGAGAGTCACCGAATTCGAAGCAGCTCGTAGGGATCAACAGAAGTGATAATCTTTATGCATGATAAACGAGATATAAACTATTTAGTACAAAACGAAAAGAGAACGATTTCAATCAGAATTCAAGCCATTGGCATTTAATTGCCAGGGAGGGGCAGGAGAGATTACCCTGCTTGACAGCTTCCTGAGTATAATCCTTCTCTCGAATCTCCTGTAGCGTAGCAGACACTTTCCAGTATAAAGGTCGTCCAATGTAGAATCCCAGGACACATATGCCGATTAAAACTGCAATTCGAAACCCGATCTTCACCAATTTCGCTCCTGCCATATTTATTGGAATGGTGTGTTCCCTTTCCGTCTGTCTTTCGCGCTCTCGTGGTTGTATAGCAGCGCTACTACTCCACAAACGCTATGGAGATTCAGCCTGACCGGGAGAACAGGAAACGCGCATTTGTTTGTCGGGGATCGATGATGCAAATTGAAGACAACACAAACTGAGTGTGACTCTCGTTTGCTTTTGCTGTGCAGCTGTATACTACCTACTGTATGATGCAAACAATTGTGATCAGATGCACCGATCGATTCTACTACCACTCCATCGTGCTTCCTATTTCTCCTCCTGCACTCGCTCCTCTCTCTCTCTTCTTTGTGGTCCCCACGTCTTCAGCAAGAACTTCTCGTAACAGCAACTCCCCTCCCGAGGGACTCCAAGAACTCTCAAATTCTCCCCTCTCCGTTCATGATTTGCGTCCAATTTTTCATGATTTCTGTTTCTTTTCCATCGCCTTCGTTCTCAGATTCCCTCAAATGCTTTCTTTTCTGACAGCAAAGCCGCCCCCGACTTCTTCTTTTGCTTCAACGATTCTTCCTTCCAGTCCATTGCTAAATTTGCGCCGCTGCCAAGACTGTTCTCCTGTTCCCTTCATTCACGTGCACGTCCTGTCTGTCATCGAAGAGGAAGAAGAAGACGTCGTGTGCCTCATTCCACGTTCGATGCCTTCTTTCCCCGTTTTGTATTATTCAAATCCAACGACACCATACGAGGAAGAAATGTCAACTTGATCTCTAAATATAATCTTTGACCTTCGACTAAATTATGATTTATCTTTGAGAATGATGAGACCTCTCAAAGGGATTGCTCTTGATTGTCTCGTTTGCCTACAAAGTTTACGAGTTTCATGAGACGTCCTTCCTCCTTCTCTTTTTTATTTTATTCTTTGTTTTTTGAAATGGATTTTATTTACTTAGTTTCAAGTACCTTTTATCATAAGACGTTCTCCTTTAACACGAAGGGAGAGATGAAGGTGTGGGAAATCATAAGCGTTACTTCAAAATTTTGCACGGCTTCTTTAAACAAGAAGGATGTGACTCCTATATCACTTAAGATTATATCTTAATGTAATCTTTATATAGAATTTGAGAATACGACCATACATCAGGAGAGGGAAAAGAGGTTCAAAATAAAAGAAGATATGTAGATGTATATCACACATGCACATAAATTTGTATGCAAGTGTACGACAGGATAAACATCCTTAAGCAATTATGAAAGTGGTTTAAAATCAACCAAATAACAAAATGGACAGTTATGATTTTAGGGTATCAATAAGACTTATGACATATGAGTCTAAATCCATACTACGCTTCAAAAATATTTGCTTAAAAACATTACTTTCTGTTTGCCGAAGCTCACACGGAGCGACAAATGTACCGAACGACTTTACTGGAATCAAGAAATTAACACCAGCCAAACAAATAGATCAAGAAATGATTGAGTTTGCAAGAATGAAGAAATTAGATCTCCTGTTCCAAACGTTTGGCTGATAGTTCTGAAGATGAAAGGGGAAAAACGCAACCGCGCGTGAAAACAAGAAGGATAGGAAGAAGCCATCAAGCCCTACAAGGAGAAGATAAGGGGGTAAAATGGAAATAAATTCGAATAGTTTCGGTAAGAGGAATCTGCCCTATAGCAGTTAATATATCTTAACTATACAAGTTTAATGGTCTATAAACTACCAGTGGAACATCCAAAGAAATATCACCTAGTGTGATTAATATCCCATGGATTGCGATAGCAACGAACACATTGTATGTAAAATGAAATATGAAAGTGAGATGAAAATGAGAATGATACTATTAGAATTACATGCTGACAAATGTGTCAAAACATCATGTCCATAGCTCCATACAACTCCCAAACAAGTGACCTCGCGATATACCCCTTGACAATGAGACTCGGCCTACTTGACAAATATATCAAAGATCACGTCCATAACTCCATGCAATTCCAAAGCAAAGCAAGAGAAACAAAGAGTGATATCACCATATACCCCTATACCACATAAAATTTACCTACTGCAATTTCGTTCACTGCTCGTCCCCTCTGACATGGGATGATCACCCCCTCTTACACCATCCCATCACGACTAAGTTCTGTAACCACAATATTCGATTCTGAACATTCACTTACCCTTGGACTGAGAGAAACCACAGATAAAGTCACCATCATTCACAGTTACTTACTCAGGCTAGCATTCACGAAATACATCTCCAGATAGATCAGGATTTGAAATGCACACATATGTTAAGTTAGGTGGTAAGTAAGACTTCGTTGATAGTATTATCTTTTACATAAACGACAGTCAGTGTAGTTAAGTGTGCTCAGTTAAAGCATCATTAACAGTTACTCGGGCTAGCATTCACGAAACCCATCTCCAGAAAGATCAGGATTTGAAATGCACATATGTTAAGTTAGGTGGTAAGTAAGACTCGTTGACAGGATTATCTTGTACATAAACGACAGTTAGTGTAAATTAAGTGTCTTAGTGTCCAGGTTTAAGTTGACAGGCACCATGGGATTTCTTCTTGGGGGGCACTAGGATCCGTACTTTCCTTCGTCAGGCAACCATTCGCAGCAAATTCCGGGTTGAATTTCAATGGAATGAATGAAATTTCTACCCTAGAGCTAGAGTTTGGATCTTTGGATTTCCAGCTCAAGCTGAATCGACAATGACAACAACAACTTTCACCGGTGGATTACAATTAGGAAATTATGGAGCAACTGTGGAACTGGATGGAGATAGCAGGAACTGCGATTGCAGCTCTTCTGGTTCTATGGCTTCTACTTGAACACGGAAGGAATCTATCTTCTCTCAGGAAGATGCCACCGGGTCCACGACCTTGGCCTGGGATAGGAAGGAAACTTGAATTTGTTAGGTTCATATCCTCACAGATATTTGCAGACTTTCCAGAACGTTTGATCCAATAATTACAGTCAAATTTTGAACCAGAATAACGGTTATCTGCAGCTCTTCGGAAATGGCTCAGGCAATCCTGAAGACGAAGGATCGTACTTTCGCTTCACGACCTTAATGTATCTGCAAGGGAGTACCTGACATACAATTCCTCAGATATTCTGTTCGGTCCTTATGGACCTACTTTGCGAAGTATGAGAAAAGTACTCCATGAAGAGCTGCTCCAATCCAGCCGAATCAGCCAATTTGAGGTAAGTTCATCACTGCAAGAAGATTAGGTTAATAGAATCGTGAGGGAAGTTCTTGGTTAGGATAGCAAAATTGCTTAATATGGATGGAGAGGGAAAACATAGCTTGCCAGATGCTACTCAACCATCACTGAAACTAAAGTAGGATCTAGAGTTCAATTCAGGATGAAGAAAGGGATACTTGCTGAGCTCCAAGAAGACCTACCTGCTGGTAACACAAAATTAGGAAATCTCAAATTTATTAGCCTGACCGTCAACTATAGTAGGCACAACTTACAGTTTCTGAATCTCGATCCTGCAACGTCACCTTTTGGCTTCGTCGACACCGTTGTATACGAATGAAAAAGGCACATGAAGCTATGGATGGCTTACTTCAAGCTATTCTTGACGAACATCGAACGAAGTTTGGAGGCTGGTGGAGTCAAACAGGACTTTGTAGATGCAATTCTTGTTCAGCCCAAAGCTGAGGACTTTACAGACGATCGTATCAAAGCGGTATGTTCCACTTTCGAATTTATGTTCTCACATATCCTCGTGATCGTGACTGAAATCACTCCGATGCCTGCAAGTTCGTAGTGCTAAATTCCATTAAACAAAGACGTGAGGGAACATCTCAATTTTTCCGTTCAACGCGTGAAAGCTTGTGGAGGTTGAACTTCGAGTAAACAGATGATAGAATAGGTTGAGAAGTTCACTTAATGACGTGTTTGTCTGTCAAACCATTTTTCAACCACCTCCACTGTCGCATGCTTTGTCCTTCTCACCAGAACACCAAGCGTTTCCGGTGTTCCCTTTAGAGTTATTTCAGCACTTGGAGACAGACTTTCGCGCATTTATGTTCTCCAGTCTACCCGCTGGAGGTATTCAGTTTTTACCAGTTGAAACCTTTTTGATGAGTGTATCCTCTTTTATAGGATATGATGGCTGCTGCCTCCGAGACCACAGCCAGCTCGTTTGAATGGGCTGTGACCGAACTGCTGAGACACCCTGAGATTATGGAGAAAATGCAATGAACTGGACAGTGGAGTCGGACCACATCGACTAGTAGAGGCGCTTGATACGGGCAAATTATACTACCTTCATGCTGTGGTGAAGGAGACTATGCGATTGCACCCAGCTGCACCTCTCCTGATTCCTCATGAATCACTAGAAAGTTGTTCCGTAGCAGGTATTCCGGCGAAGACTAGAGTAACCATCAACGCCTGGGCAATTCAGCACGATCCAGAGCAGTTTCTTCCTGAAAGGTTTTTAAAGATTACAGATTCCGCAGAGGACATCTTGGGTCAACACTTCGATCTTCTGCCTTTCGGTTCGGGAAGAAGGATCTGTCCAGGACTGGGATTTGCATTGACGATGCTTCACTATGTCCTGGCTCTGTTCCTCCATTCTTGTAACTGGTCTACCCAAGGACAGAAAGCAGAAGACTTGGGTATTGACGAACCCTTTGGTCTTGCAATGTTCAAGGCGGAGTCTCTTGAACTTTTCGCTACTCCACGGCTTTCTCCTTCTGCCTTTCATCAAATGACAGAACTGACCTCAAACAGTAAACTCGAGGCTTGAAACTGCATCTCACGTTCTTACCCACAGACGGAAGTGCCAATGTGCAACGGTAAGAGAACCATCTCTCAAGAGTCTGGGTTGAAGAACAAAATTTCCGTTGTATTAGAACGCTTTGGATGTAAAGTATATACACTATCTATCAAGAAAATGGTGCTCGAGTTGGTGGACGACTCTAAGATGAGGTTGAAAAGAGGTAAACTGCCTTTCCTAAATCCAATGTCGGCTCCCACCGGTCAGCTTTGTTCTACATTTTGAAGCACCTTTCTTCTGGGATGTACTTTACCTCTGAGCTAGGACAACGTCGCTAGCTCGGGTGGATTTTTTGACAGTCTTGTATTCATGTCGAGGAGTGAAGAACCGGCAGATCAACACATAAAATACATTCTGGAAATTTGATAATGAGTAAACAGGATAGAGAATGTCCGCAGTCCGACCATGAACATAGGTGCAGCGTGCTCTATTCCCGTGGCTGGTCCTAGGACCAGCCACATTGTCATGCCGCAGTTTCTTCTTCGACTGCTGCTTCCTCTGCCTCTCCATCCCCTTCCTCACCTTCCACAGCCTCTTCCTCCGCCTCAGGTTTCTCTGGCGGACTAATTAGAATTTTCTCAACAATTTGCATACTGAGGAAATTAAAGAGTACTACAGGGCAAGCTACGGTTTAAGGTTTTAAGTGAAAATAACTCACATGTGACAAAGGACAACTGAGTAACCGAGAGAAAAGAAAAGCCTGAAGGTCAGTGTATTGTTTACGAGTAAGTGAATTCCGCTGCAGTAGCAGGTCGTAGGTTCACAGAACTGCAAGCGTTCGGCTTCCATAAGTTTGGAAACCTTCACTTCCTTCACGAACTCTTCCATTCCTGGACCTGTTTGTGTACCTGCGGCTGTATCCACCAAATGCTCATAGACCTGCAGAGTATCATCCGTAAAACAAATATTAGCTTTCGAGGTCAAATTTGAACGATATGGAGGAACTCAAATATTCGAAAGGTCAGCAGATCTCTATTCCAATTTTCCGCACACAGAAATTCTCTCGGAAAATAGAACATTGGAAAAAATGTAAGGAACCAAACCTTGCATTCAGCGGCCGAAATCGAATCACCTAGGGATCCTTTGGCAGCTCTACGTTTAGGAAGTAACTCCAGCACTTCGAAATTCGCCAGCAGGCCTGCATTGGACTCAAGCCTGTGCAATTGAGGATCAGGAGTAGCGTCTTAATAACTGCTTCACTTCCGTTCGTGCATCCTACTCCGCATCGGGGAGAGAAGGGTGGAATCCACCCTGGAAAAGGTAAAACCCAACTTTGACTGTACATTCATCATTCGTGACTCTCAAAATCAAAAACGAGGTGGGAGAGAAAAGAAGTCGCATACACTTTCGTGACTGCTTGAATAACATTCATTCGCAGATGACCGATTCCTGTGCCTTCCTGGAAGCAGAAAGCACACCGTGGAAACAATGAACCAGCTTCTGCAAAGGCTTTCTCTTTCACACAAAAATTGTGGATGCCCTTCCCGAGAAGTCGGATGAAACTTGTTGCTGCTTACTGATTCAAGTGTAAATTGTGGTAGTACAGCTGTAGCAAACAAAGGATGCACTCCATATTCCTAGTGCAGATGGTTTCCACGTTCGCCAGTGCTTGCGAACAACGCCAAAACGATGAAGATGATCTTGGATTTGACAAACCAGTATTGGAATTTAAAGTCTCTGACAATGGAATGTTTTAAGGAGTCGCCTTTGTATAAGAGATATCTTCAAAACTTCCTCAGAGAATGTTTCTAGTCCCACCACATAAATACAATCCAGTTTTGCTCTTTGACAAGATTTCAGATTCAATCTCTTTCACTATTCCTTCAATGGGTTTTCCACAACTCCAATTTTCAACAAATGAAGCGAGAAGCTGCTTTTGTTTAGCCACCTAACTCTCTAGAAGCTGTTTATGTTCCTTAGTAAACTTCTCCGACTATCGTGTTTTGATCATTAATTTACCTTCTTTTACTTGTGTATATATATACTTTTGCATCCCATCTTCATGTGCAACGTAAGGATATAATTTCCCATACCTCTCTTCTACCAACGTTCAAAGTCTGGAGCTTGAATACACCTTCAGATAATTTCTGGACCGTTTCATTCAAAACTAATTAGAAAGCTGTATCCAAACTCTCCGCCTCTTCGACATCAATTCGTTCGTTCTTTTCTTCAGAAATCATCCATCCCTCCTTGCGATGTCCTGACTTCTAAGAAACTAATGCGCCTAATCATCTGCGAGACATGAGACAAGAAAAAAACTAAATTAAGCTCGATCGGCAGCTATGAAATTCTTGATTGCATTGCTTTGCATTACCTTCGTTTCGTAACATACAACTATCTGCCCTGACTTGGAAGAGTGCTGTCTAAGCTTCTTAGACCTACTTAGACCTTGAAAGGCGATGATAATGTGCTCTCTTCTTCACATTATAACGTCCCAGTGTCTGCGTCCGTGATAAATCACCCTCGCAAAGTAGCCAAAAAAGATGACTGAATACTCGAACCAATCTCAGCCGGACTGCTTTAATACGCTGCAGTCCAGCCTGCACCCTGTCTCTGAGGCACTGGTCCGGCAGGTAGTTTTAGATATTCGGCAAGCTTTTTCCGACAACACAATTCAACATCTTCGACTTCTGGGAAATACAATGTGAACGCAGTCTTCTCGGTTTACAATGAAATTAGAAACTGTCAATCCACGCTGAGACGTTTACAGCACTTTCTGGCAACTAGAAATGCGTCAATATGATGTGAGTACGGATGAAGGGGAAGGGCCATCTGCTACTCCAGTTTACAGGAGCGACCCAGTTACCCGCAAATCCACCGCGAAGGCCCGATTCCAGAGAGCCAACAAATCAGTCAATTGGAATATATTTTCAGTATAGTTGGAACGAGTTACTGCCAGATCGTTAGTAGGAAAGTCAGTTGTTTCCTGGAAAGTTCAGTCAGGCAAGACGTAGTTCAGGCAAGACGTAGATGACTACTGTCACTGCGTCAAAGTGTGCAATGTATTTATGCCATGGAAAAGCTTTCATCCTTTATTAGGCGAAACAGCTGGCAGTGATGCCCATGTTCAGAGTTTGACTACTCTGAAATTGTTGGCCTAGAATTGTTCAAAGTAGCTGTAGCAGTTCAGTTCTATGAACGAGTTGATTGTATGTAATGACAGAAAAGTACACAGCTTTATTGTACAAGAGGCTGCAGGTCTCCTTTGAAGACTCTGCAGAGAATAATCACAGTATCTAAGAGGACCTAAGACCACTTGCCATGGCTTTGTACACAAACCTGCAACATATATACAGCGTCCAGAAACAGCCAATGTGACCGTTGAGATAGGTACTTCCTGTATATGGATAAAGAATACAAGAAATTTGCTGCGGTGTGCGCAGCAATACTCTTGCTTCGTATGCTTCCCACGGCAGGGTCTCCATTAAGTACCAGAGTTGATGAGAAAGCAACTATTCAGTTATGTCGTGCTTGCAAACTGGGCACAATTTTGAGTACTTCAGCAACCACTCCGCACCACAGCCATGGTGGAAGTTGTGGGAACATGGAAGTTTGATCAGAAGATCAGCGTCCTCGTAGTCGCATTGACAGATGGCGCACACCCTGAGAACATAACAATCCGGAACATTAGGGCGTGAAGCTAAATTAGGATCTTACGGACCAACATGACTTAGCAAAGGGTTGAAGGCAGACAAGGACGGTCACTGGTAACCTACTCTTCCGCTGGCTGGTGAGAGTGATCCTCCTTCTCAAGGTATGCACACACTCTTAGTGAATCCACGAGCTCAGACGGCGCAACACATCTCACGTTCTCCAACATCACGAGACTCTGCTTCCAAATCAGAAGGTGAGTTCATAACACCACATACCTCACCCGTTCAACAGATACTTGATACTCCAAATAGAAAACAACTCCCCAAATGACATTCAATTTTGACCATAGGTACTAACATTCACTGCCAAATTAACTTATCGATACAATGCACAGGGACTGAAAAGGCGTCATATTACTATGGTTGCATCCTGTATATTAATGTCTGAAGACAGCTGGCATGTTGACATGCACTCGGTAAGACCACTACTGCTTAACTTAGAGACAAAGTACTAAATTTCAGGAAACGAGACCCTTTGTGAGCAGGCGTGTAAGGAACTCATGGAGTAAAATCGCGTCCCAGACACATCTAAGTTCGTATAAACTTGTCATGATCGACACTTCATTACATCCAACAAGCAGCTAGTTACGACACCTTGCCCCGACTCTCATTCTACAGCTGATCTGCATCGGAGCGGGTAATGCTCTTGTAATTCAAAGATTTTTGTTTCATTGTAAACAAGATGTCCAATATGTAAGAAACATAAATTTGTCATGCATCATGCAATAGCTGGTGATTACCTCATATGACATGTCGGGAAGAACCGAAACAGCTGCAGCAGTATCAGACAATGACAGCGACAGAGCTGCATTGAATACTTCTTGAGTCAGAATGACTGATAGTACAAAACTCTGAATTTTTCCTAGCTCAGATGAAGCCTTAGAATCAGTGAATGTTGAGAGCTACGAAAGGAAGGGCCGCAGGAATTAACGACAGGATCAAATGTCTCCCTAGAACCATCTCGAGCAAGCTCAGCAAGATTTTGGTACAATAATATTACCAAGGGCGACATCCAATTCTGTTGCGTCATTGCTGTGCGAAGGAGTGTTCTCGAAGTCACTGTCCAGATTCCCCGCTAAATAATCTTCGAGATCATCGCGAGCAGAGTTCCGCCTAGTTGAACGCCGCAGGCGCCTCCTGTTGCCCGGGGTAGGAACCACAACTGGATCCTCTTCATCATCGATGTATTGACCCCACCTTTGCTGCTCAATCCGTCTTTGCTCAGCTGCAGCTCTTCTTCTCCTACCTGCGCCCCGCAAAGAAACTTAAGTCAAATTGCGCAAGAACTCGGAAATGCAAAGCGAAATGAGAAAACCAAGTTCCGATTACAGACACTTGAAATAGTAACTCACCAACACTTCTTTCATTTCTAGATAGATGAGAGGAAGATTGTTACTCATTCGAATTGCTCTCCCAGAGGAGGGATGTAATACAACATCGGAACGCTGTACAACACGCTGACCCCGTGATAGAGTCATATGAGAACTCCTGGGGCATCGTGGTCAAATAACGTTCCTCTAATCCTCCCAAGGAGGTTGACAATTCAATCCAGGACGAACGCATCAAATGAAATAGTTTGCCCAGTTGCACCTTTTCCTGCCGACCTTTCAGCTCGCCTTGGATCCTTTGGAGCTTCTGCAGGCCCTGGAGAGAATAGAAAACATTAAAGTTCAGAATATGCTACGAGAAGAGAAAGCTCAGCACATCATACACGCTTTGATACCGCTGAAACATCATCTACCTTCGAGTAAATGACAAGCTTAGAAGATACCTGTCCTTTCGGAAACCCCGCGTGACGCAGGTAACGGTGCTGCAATGGCCGCACTGCTCATAGCTCAATCGGTGGCAGAAAAAACAAATAGCTCTGGCGTAAATCGGCCCAGAGACTAAAGTAGCTTAACAATACGCTTTGCTGGGTTGAATCAAATTCCCTGCAAAATTGCAGAAGGTACGACCCGCGGGAACTCCGACCGAATTCAGACCATGAACTCGGTGGTGTAATCACCCAACTCGTTCCAACTGATAATCAAAACCTCCTTCGCTTCCAAAAACTACTCTCCTACTAATTTTTCGATGCTAGAGGTTGCCAGTTGACAACCTTCGCCTCGTGTAGAGTCCAACGACCAACCCTCAACAATATGTACAGCTTAAAACGATGTATAAAAGTCTAAGCAGCAGTTCCAACAAGCAGAACCGGAGACTTCGTACGCACGCAATCCAATCGACACTGTATAGGCCGAGACTTCTTTCGCGGCACAATCTGTAGTCAATGACCTGGTCAAGGGCACCTCCAAATTAAGTGCTCCGAGAGAATATATGTATACACCTATTCCTGTTGTTCATGCAACGTCTTCTCCCTTACAATGGCGACCAGATCACCGAAGATCGCGCCCCTAGCGTCGGCTCTTCGTCTGCACCCGAGCAAGTAATTGCACACCAAGCTTCTCTTCGACTCTCCACCAGGAAACTAGCTTCAGATTCCCGACCAGGTTCCAAGAGGAATCGCCAACGTCACCAAGTGTAATTCACATTTCCTGATCTCACAATCACGTTAATGAAATTAGAAATTCCCTGCCACCAAAATGTCAACAATTCCAGAGAAAAGTCCCAGATTCTTGAACAAACTGTGGTCCTAACCTCCTCCCCTTCTCCGCGCTCCTAGACTAACAATCATAGAAGGAGCAGAGACGGTGAAAGAGCGATCGGATCCGATCAGAGAACCAGCAACTCCACAACCTCGGAACTCTGTCACAAACAACAGTGAGAATTCACGGTACAGAAGAGGGCAAAACCTACAGTAGGGCAGGGCCGGGCAGGCAGTGAGAAACTTTTCATTGTCGCGCCTGTCCACGTGGGTTAGACGGATTCGACAATCGATATCCAGAATTTTCTTGCAGCCAACCAGGGTGCAGTACGCTATCACACCGGTTACGGTGGGCCGTCCGTCTCCGTTCGAATATTCGGACCGCACTTCATTGGGATGTTAGTCAATATGCGTTCTGAACCTTTTTGCTTGACGTCGTCATGCGACGGACCCACTAGGGGCAGCCTTCATCGATGGCAGGCCGGTAGCCACACCGAACTTCTAACTGAAACTCTACTCATCTACCACCGCGCGAAGTCCAACTGATTCTATTACCGCCGGCGCGGGATATTCGAATCACGAGTTTATTTGCAGCAGTGCCGTAGATGGAACCAGAACGGCACTGCGACAAGTCTCCGTCTGCCCGGAACATCATTATTGGAAATGGATCTGAATATCCGTTTCCGGACCAGCAGATACGGTATTCTGCATGAATATCCACCTTAGGAATGGAATATTCGTTGGGTCCTTCTACACATCAACTATAATATAAAGAGTTCTAGTGCGTAATAAGACCTTGTTTAAATAGTAGTTAATGAGGAAAGGCGACCGCGTAGCACACATGAAGACCCCATCACACCCAAGACAAAAGAGGTAAAATGGAGCTAGGTTCCAATAGTTTCAAAATGAGAGATAGGAGAAATTGGCCACACCCCACCTAAGATGCCCGAGTTATGCAAGTAATAAGGTCTACAAATTACTTGTGCATATGAAGAAGCATCACCTAGTGTGATGTGTTCTCTCGTGGATTGCATTAGCCAAAGTTCTCGGTAGAGCAATGGACACACGTTGTCTAAAATATACTACAAAGTACGATGGTGAGAATGGTATCTCTTGATTTCTAATATGACACACTCTCGCATGTTCCTTGACCAATATGTCAAATGTTGTATCCATCGCTCCATATAACTCCAAGGCTAGAGGAACAAAGAGATGGCATCATTGATACCTACCCCTATACTTGGAGACCTTGCATGATGTTGCTATGCTCGCCGCACATCCGTGAAGATGAATAATCATTCTCTCCAAAAGTGCATCATGCATAGGATTTGTAACCACAACATCCGCCACTATCACCTGATCATCTTGGACCAAGTCTAAGTCTACTCTGACATGTGTTGTCTACAAAGCATACAAACACTCCATCCAAGAAAGGTATCCACTCTCTCATGCAATTGCAAACACTATATCCATGATGGCATCATGAGTAGCTATCCTCTTTCCTCCAAAAAGACATTGTGTCATATGGACCACTATTGCATCTAACCACACTCACAAGTGAGTAATGAAGATGCAAATAGGTGGATCAAACCTAGGCAGAATCTCATTGTTGTAGAGAAGATGGTTGGTGCAAGTCAGAATGCCTAATGCACAATCAAGCTAGGATCCAAGAGCATGCACCCTTGCCGGAGCACGAACAAAGATGTGCTCTAGTTGGCCTAAGGAATGGATGAGCCAACTGAGAGAGAATGTAGTATATGTTGACACTATCGCTCCATAAAGGAAGAATGCAAACCTTTGGTCCAATCTAATGATAGTGAAGCAAAGGATGGAAGGTCCTCCCATACCTATGGGGATAGACCATCTCTTGTTTGCTGCAATAACACTTGGAGAGAAAAGGATCTCTCTTCCACCTCAACCACATATGTCTCCAGAACTAGCCTATCAACAACCACAAAATGGAAGGAAAGTAGAGGTGCCGAGAGAGCCCAACTACCCAAAAAGGTTATAGGTAGCATGTCCTCCATTGATAATAAGCCAACCCTTCTGCACGAGATTGGTAAAGATGTTTGTCTATGTGCCAAATCTTTCATCACACACTCAAATGTCCCTAGTCCTTAGTCTGATATTACCAAAGATACCCATCATCAAAAGCTCTCAAATGTGATAGGAACGTCAAGGAAGAGGGAACCGTGCGGAGAAGGTAAGTCAATCAATGGGCAATACTAGAGGAAAGTATACTAAATGCCACATGCATATCTCCTAGTAGAGGTAGGTCATCATGGAGAATATCCTTGGATCATATTGGCACTCCAAGAACACTTAGTCCATCTATAGATGTGACACCCCTTTGGAAGCTCAATCAAGGTGGGGAATGATACATGAAGGAGACCATGCTCTACACTTTGACACCTTGACTCTCAAGCCTACAAGATGTAGCTTGGTAGTCAAGTGATCAAAGACTTGCCTAATCTGATCTACCAAACACACAATGTGTGTATTGTTGGCCAAGGAAGGAAATACACAACCTGGCATGGCCAAAGTAGTAGATAAAAGAACTCTGAAGTGAGCTATGGCAAACAAGGGTCCCCTTCAAGGATCTTCCTATCGTGTACCAATAACTAACTCCAAGATGGTGACTTCTTGACCAACCATGTTGGTAGTAAAGGGAAGCAAGAGAGCCATAAAATGGCCACACAAAAGGAATGAGGATTGCTAATGATCCATTGGCCTTCCTAAGCTCTCTAAAGATGGATGCTCAAGCAATGCTATTAGAAGTATCTCAACATTCACTTGTAGGACAACCCACTTTGGATGGATATTTACGAGTGCCTTGATGCTTAAAGATATAGGCTCACAACCTCCATGTGTACCTACTTCCAAATTGATGTGGATCAAGGTGTTCTCAAAAGTGAGATCAATGTTGAAGGACAATGGTGCAGCTAACCAAGCACAAAAAGATCTCTCCAAGAGCAATTGGTCTAATGTTCCTTGTGTCCTTCTCCATTGTGAGAAGTAGACTAGCACCCAATACCCAACTAATTGACATAGGAATATCTCTCCTTGCTACTACTACATCCACCTAAAATAATTTGATAAATCTACAAGATGGATCATCTGCCTAAAAGCAGTCTCTAAGATGCTTATATACCATCACTAACAAATCTCCTAAAGAAAGGAAAAGAGCAATGCACAATGCATGTGCAAAAATTCACCTATCAAGACATAAAAGTTGCTACATGCTAATAATCTAAGACCTCTAATGGTACTCCTCCTACCATAGGATACAGTGAGCATTGAGAAGAGATAGTCTCAACAATGGGACTAGCCTATAATACAAACAGTTAAATATATTATCTAGAGGTGGAGATTGGTAATATCTAGAAGGATGTTTTATATGATAGACTAAGTAGATCAGATAGAGGTTTCACCAAAGTAGTACTTCCACTAAAAGAGCAAGAGTTGAAAACACCCTAAAAATTCAAAGGAAATTTCAGAGGCCTAAACGGATAAATTAGGCCTTGAAATTAAAAATATTTGGTACTTTCTAAGGAAGAAAGGCTTGCTTCTTCCCCTCGTTGTTTGTCTCATCAAGAGCTTTCCAATGGTACCTCACCTTTGTAATATGAACTTCCTACAAGAAAATTCTCTACAGATTCTCTTTGATCAAACTTGTTTGACCAACCAAATAGGACAAGGACCAACATGTCACCTATCCATGCAACTAATCTAAAGGTGGAGCTCACTAACATGTCACCAATCCATGTATTTGATCCAAGGGTATAGCTTCTTTTGAGGGGATTCTCTTGTTATATAATAAAGACAATGTACTCCTTTGGAGCATCAAAGTATTGAGTGTTGAAGCTTTGTGGTTTCTCTCTTGTGTTTCTCTTGGAGGTTCTCCTATCTTCAAAATATTACATAGCCATAGACAAAGGGTGTAGTGCTTATGTTCCTCTACTAAACTCTCCCGCATGACCCAATGTCCTACATTGTCGTAATTGAATGGACTTTGTGGTATCTCGTGGCAAAACTTATCTCTTAAAACATGCAACTCTAACACACTCCTCTTGTAGAGTTGAACATGTCATCAATCCATGTATTTGATCCAAGGGTGTAGCTTCTTTTGAGAGGATTCTCTTGTTATATAATAAAGACAATGTACTCCTTTGGAGCATCAAAGTATTGAGTGTTGAAGCTTTGTGTTTTCTCTCTTGTGTTTCTCTTGGAGGTTCTCCTATCTTCAAAATATCACATAACCATAGACAAAGGGTGTAGTGCTTATGCTACTCTACTAAACTCTCTCGCTTGACCCAATGTCCTACATTGTCGTAATTGAATGGACTTTGTGGTATCTTGTGGCAAAACTTATCTCTTAAAACATGCAACCCTAACATACTCCTCTTGTAGAGTAGCCCAATCCCCTACTTGGAATCAATGAAATCTAGCAACCACCTCTCTTATGCCCCACACATCTCCCTCTGGCATAATGAAAGCACCATTGTGGGTGTAAAAGACCAAGGAGAGAACTAGTAGAATGGAAGACCGGAGTGGAAGATCACATTGGGACACCTGTACAAGGGAACTCCAAATGCCTAGCATGAACTTGGGCTTTGGTATTTATAGGGAAGCATACAAAGCTCTTGAGAAGCTTCTCAAGAAGCTTCCTCAAATCCACTTTCTTAGAGTGCAAGTCAAGCTAATTGTGAAGCTTCAAGAAGCTACCTTCTAGAAGTCTCCTACTTGGCATGCAAGCTAAGCTAGCCAAGAAGCTTCCTCCTATGAGTCACCACTTGGCTTGCACGTTACCCAATACTTTGAAGGTACCAAGAAGCTCCCAAGATGCTTCTAAAATATTATAGGCTAATTTAGCCTATTTGCTACTTTGTTAGTCTTGACTAACTCATCGATAAACTCCATATTGTTACAAAGGGAGTAAGAGGAATAAGAACCATGATAACTTGTCTAAGGGACCACTGCCAAACAATCATGTGGTAAAAAAAAAAACTTGTCTAGCCTCATTATGGAGTGTACGGGGTAGCCTATGGAATAGATGTGGACATGGAAAACTAGTCTCAAATAACCCCAAGATACACCCTGCCTGAGATGCTAACCACTCCCTTGACTTGATCGCTATCCTTGGAACGATCAATGAAGGGATAGAGGAAGTGTGCATAATCTTGAATGTCACTACAGTCTATGTGGTTGCTTGCCTCATTTGAGCATCCCAAATACTCCAATCATAGTCCTTGTGTGTCAATTGATCTCACACATACTTGCAAGACCATATATCCGGTATCTTAATAGTATACTTTGCAGCTGAGATTGACCTCTAGAGTTATTTACATTTTCCCAAAGATCTAGAAGGATAGATTTAGAAGCTCATTTTGACTTTCCTCTGAACTAACTTCTTAGTAAAAGGATCATTTGACGGATGGTAACAAGTTCAGAGTGATAGTCCTTTCACAAAATATGAGAAAATTCGTCTAACAATCAAGAGGTTATATGCGGACTAGTGGATAAAAAGTTGAGTCAATAAATGTTATTGTGTACATACTTATTCAGGATTCACCATTTTGTTGTATAACCAGAATACTAGATAAGGATGAAACGTTCTGTCACAAATACTTGTTCTCCATAAATTTCAAGATAATTCTTTGACAAACTGAAAATGAAAATGATGAGATATATTTTACTTGTAGCAATCGTCAATTTCATTAACCTCAGAGTTATGGCGTATGCATGATTCACTTTTGGAAATTCATCACATCATATCATACTATTCATCAGGCTTCTTACTGTTAGATGTTAGAGAACATCCTCTACATAATCAATATTAACTCAGAGTTTAGCTTAAATTTATTTCAAATTCGTGTTTCAATATTTCTCCTTAAGCTAATAAACAGAAGAAATGTGAATTAAGAGTACAATTAATATAATCAGACGATTTGATGTTCCTCACGATTTCATCTTAGATCGTGTACCCTAATGATCCTTTACATGACAAAGGAAATACAACTTTGAAGAAGATAGAAACTAGTAACGGTTGTTCCTACATGGTAAGGAATTTTTTACCAGTTTTACCTTAGACAAAGTGTTTTACCTTAGTTGCCTATCATAAATAAAGGGGTCATACCCACTTTTTGATGTGAAACTATTGAAACTTTTGTACAGGTGATGCACCACATTTTTACTTTTCAAAAACTTTTTCTGAGTCCTTTTCTTTGCACATGAAACATGTTTTCCTTTAACAAACCATTTCGATCGGCTATAATAACTTCGTTTTGGTACCTTCAAAGGGAAATAAATTATATCATATCAGAAGACACAGATGTATAAATGCCTCTCATATTAGGGATGGTGTGTAGAAGCGATTCAAAACTTATAGTAACCGTAAAAAATTGTCCAGTGTTTCTTATTGCTTACATTAAACGGAAATAAGCAAACCTTTTGATTGCTTTAGGTGAAGAGTTGAAGATGGATGTAATAAGCTTTTGGGATAGAGTTAGCACTATATCATATGTCAAATCATTATCAATAATTCTTAAAAGCAGACGGATAAAGCAGCTTTACAAACCAATGCAAATATCTACATAGGTGTTTGTAAAGAACTATACACCATCTTAAGAGTTCCAATTTCACATTCACATTCACCTTCACACTCAAAGTCAAACGGTAATCACTACTCCTTTCCCTTAGGAGAAAAAGAAGAAAAATCCATTATTCTACACATCACACATCGTCTCGTTCCTGTGCCCGCTGAGATCAATCTTCAATAAATCTATAGTTCCCAACAACGAAAACCTAACTCGCCCAAAAATTACAATACCACTCTAGAATTCCATATGACTACGAATTCATCGTTTCGAGTCCTAGGTCCTTGTTCCCACTCTTGGTGAAACCATGAGACCTTCCACGTGGCAAGACAAAAGCAACCCACTCCAGGTGGCGTTCAACATATAGAAAATTGCCATTTGTTGCATTCGTGCTTCTACGCCATGTCAGAGATGCACAGTCGCAACGTGGAAGCAGAGAAGTACAAGTCAGCCTGAGGCAAAACCTCACGACACACGATGAGCAACGGTTCCGATTCGTGACTGAATTTGCGGAGTCGTACAGCCAGTAGTAAACTACTGGCTGAGGAAGGAGTGGGGGCAGTTTCTGAATAACCTGGCACAGTGCATGTTAGAGGTCGATTGTCTCTTCGAGGGGGTGTTACACGAGTTCTCGTTTGAAGTCTCGTCTGCCGTAGAACCCAACGTTTATAGCACTCTCGAAAATATAGCATCGTAACGAAAGTTGATTTCGAGTTGAATGTCAAACCACTGCAGGTAGTTTAAAGACTGCTGTTAGACGATAGGTCATAGAATGTTGAATCCGAAAATGCAAAGACGCTATAGTTTGAAAGTGGATGCCAGTAGACATTGTTTTATAACTCTTACTCTTATGTACCGTAATATGGATATTTAACCGTGAGTAAGGGTCTTTACAGGGGTTTAAGCGATATATGTTATTTCCGATCTCTACGCTCCACCGGTAATTCCTATCGGCCCCTACGGTGCTCCAGCTTGGGCAAGAATTTGCCTACTTGGAGAACATTTTATATGAACATTCGAGTAATTTCTATTGCTGAAAAAGGAGACTGATTTTGTTATTTCCTCAAATATATGCACTGTAGCTGGAGGTCACTTGCTGTCCAGCCCAAGACAGAGGACCTAGCCTACTAGCCCTGCCAAATGATGATTAACATAGACTAAACATCTTGAAACCATGCTCATTTTGGAGATTCGTTTCCTTCACTTTGACATAGGGTAGACACAAGAAATATGACAGACTCACAAACTTTTATACTCTGGGATAGGAAATAGAGATCTAGTAACGAGTCCCGAGATGTAACGCTCGACTCTACGTTCTATCCTCGAGGGGTGCTTCAAATATGTGGAGCATATAAGACTTGGGTCCTTTAGACAGAACGAGTATCATTTCCCGACAACTTGATGAAACTCTTAAAGCTGAGTAGGGTGTAAAGTTGCTGACGTACTTTATTTTGACTTCTCGTCTTATTTGCTGGCTCAGGTTGCAGCGGGCTGCGAACAGAGAAGACCAATGGCAACAGAGTCCGAGCGCACTAATGTAGCTCTGCTGCTACTGTCATCACTACTACTCGAAAGGGCAGAAAGGTCCAGAGGATTATTTACAGTTTTTATCCTTCAATATACAACACCTTGGTCCTTACTCTTCGAAGCATGTACGGTTGAAGAAACTAGATGAATTTCTGAAAATTTTCAATATACGCTATTGGTCCGAACATTGATTCGGGTGAGCTGCAATTGACTCTATCGAGAATATCATTGAAGCAGTAAAGAGTACACTTGATGACTGGCACTTCGAGGGAGCCTCAATAGCGCCTAACTACAAGTATGCCATAAACCGTCACATGAAAAGTATACCATCAAAAAGTACCCTTCTTCTACGCGAGTGGAAGAAGAGTTCAACATCCGAACCCGCTCATACAATCCCATTCCTTAAGACGGAAGAGTAGGGCTAGATCTGCTGTTTCTCTTTTCAAACAATGTGGATAACTCACGCCAGCATCCAGGTTTGGAGTAACTCACCTACGAGAAACTAGCAATGTACATGTGTCTACATCCAATTTTGGAAGTGAATCGCTAAACTAACTGATAGAATATCACTGGCAGACATCTAAAGTTCCGTGTGGATGCAAAACGCAGAGCTCAACAACAAGAATGTGTAGTCAAATTGGTAATCCTTCGTTTCGGCAAAACGAATGTAAAGACTGGAAATTCCGAATATTCAGTTGAGGCGTAGTTACAGAAGCAGACACCAGCAGCTCCGATAGTGTGCATAAAGTTGAGATCTTAGCATTCAATTCAATGCTCAGACATCTCGAATCTTCCCTATTCTGCATACAAACATTCATAGGGGATCCCTGATTATGACGTATCATTCTGCTCCTTGGATGTGTTTAAGAGGTCTTTTAGGGCCGAGTTCTTCCTTGTTTTGGCACGGAAACAGCTGCCATAATGATCATGCATAAGGCACAAATCAGACGTGAGTTTCAGAATTCCCTGATACTTCCAGCTACAAGAAAAGTCAATCCTGGAGATTTAAACACAAAGTTTTGTTGCGCATTTAGGTTCTATAAAAGAAAACAGAACCAACTGCTTGTAAGCTTTATCATGGTTTATCTCTGGACCATGTTCACCGAGGGATATACTATGGAGTTTGAATGTCTGCCTGGGTCTGCAATCCTGAACTGTAGAGCCGCCGAATAAATTCAGCGATCCTCCTCATCACAGGTTTTCATGCTCTAGAATACAACAGAGGCAACCGAGTCTTTTCCAGTAATTTCCCGATGATTGCTCTCTGTCAGTGAATAATTCAATTTCCTCAGATCATTTGCGCCGATGAAGCATTTCAAGACTCTATCTAGGATGATGTGTTCGGAAAGAGTTACCTCGTGACGGGCTGTTCACCATCGTCCATCTGATCATCGTTTCTCTTGAGTGAACTGGCACTTTCGGAAGCTATGTCTGAATCAGACTCGAATGAGTGAAGCACGCCGGGGATAGCTGTGCCAGGAGAACTGTTCGTGGGACTTTTCTGGACATTTCCAGCATAATCAACATCATCACCATTTACCACAATCAATTCACGTATTTCCTCTACAATATCCCCAGGTTCACTACTACTAACGTGAGTGTCCCTCTTGGCAGCAGGAGTGCTTATAGGAAGCCCCGCAATGTATTCCTTGTGCACATTATCTTCTGTTACGTTAAGATTGCTGCTCAAGGGGGACCCGTAAGTTTCTTCACCGGTCTTTGAAGCACTGGTCTCACCTGATACCCCAGAAACGTCTCCTGCGGTAGGTGTAGTATCTGGGATGCTAGCTTTGTCATCGTCCCTATAACTGCTATCTGGTGAGGATTCTGAAATAGATACTGTCACTTCAGACTCTCCTAGCACATCATTGGACTCGCTACTAGTACTGTCGACTTCTGACCTAACAGTAGATTTGGACTCTGAGCTATCGTCTATGACGTGATGGTTTTCATAATCTGGCTGTGATGTCTTGCTCAGACTTACTGAATATGTTGACTCACAGTAAGGTGTATTGTGAACACTAGATGCATCTTCGGCTTGGGAAGCCTCCAGTAATGTCTCATTTGCACCAAGTCCAGGAATCGAGTAAGTAGAGATGCCTGAGGTCTCGGTAATCTGATCATTTTCCAGATTGAGTTCCTCCTCGGTTGCAGTACTTTCACGGCTTCTAAAAGTTGAGAGAGAAATTGCTGCATCCTTGTGACGACTGCCTTCTCCTACGGGTGGGATTACGTTTGGAATTGATTGTGCTGACTCGTCCTTGCCTGCCAAAGGGGAAGATAAGGACGTGGCATCTGCTCTTAAGCTTCCTATTAGTTTCGGTCCAGTGAAGGCTTCAGACTCATCAGAATCTCGGCCTGCATTTCCACTTTGACTCGTTTCAAGACAATCTGTTAAAGAAGAAGAAGATGATGAGAGCAAGACATCTGCTCTTAAGTTTTCTGTAGCAGTAGGTGCGGTAAATGCTTCAAACTCGGTAGCTCCTTCCACATTTCTGCTTTGTCTCGTTTCAGCCACATTCATCCCTGCCGAAGGACCAGCTGAGGGAAATGCGGAGAAAGGTTGAAAATCGTCCACATTCTCCCTGAGAACAACGTCAACATCAGTTGCCGAAGTAGAAACGTCGACATCTTGTGAACCTTCTTGAAAATCATCCCAGTCGTCTTCGTCGTCGTCAAAGTCACTAGCAAAGGCAGGCTGTGGTATCGCAGGAATAGGAAGAGGCAGCAGAGAGCTCGGTGGTGGAATCAGACCTTTCCCACTACTAGGGGTACCTGGGGTGAAAAACTTTGGTATCGCCAACGGTACAGGTGCAGGAGCAGGAGCAGACACCACTGAACTAGGAGGCTGCTGTGACATGGATGCTTTGATGATAGCCTGCACCATTTCGTGTTCCAAATTAGATTATCCAATCGTTTGATAAAGTACCACCACTAGCATCACATATTCAAGTCACTGTTAAGGTCACGAGCCGGACAAATCTCTTGTACTATTATACGCTGAATCTCTGGGAAATAATGTCAACCTGTAATTGTTGACGCGATTCAGGTGGCAGTTGAAGCAACACATTCCTGAATTGGGTAGCAGAAGACGGAACAGATGCGAGATGTGTGACAAGCTTCAAAGCTGCAGCTGTCATCGCAGTTGTTTCCTGCAAAGTAAAGTAGACAGCTGATGAGACAATCCATCGTTCAATCACATCAATAAGGAAAAGATAGAGGGAAAGAAACACTTCAATTAACTAAGAACACTTTTCCCGCCTACAGTATAAAATTTAACCAGCGAATCGCGTGAAATTGATATTCTGACACATAGTACCACGTATGTTAATTTTAATCTCTGTTGGTCTTCTGAATTCTGGATCAAAATATCACATCAAAACGGTATCTTAGGATCTGGACTCACCTGCGTTGATCCCTGATTTTGGAAAGAAGCAGCGGTGATTATCACAGGTAAAAGCAAATGAAGAACATTCTGCTGTGCCTCGCCACCTTCCACCAAGGAATACAACAAAATCAGAAGCTTCATACACTCTCCAACTGCTGCTGCTGAGTCTGCTGTCAAAGTGTTCTGCAAAAAAAGTCACCCGGAATAGGAATTCAAACACAGTTCAACTTAAATCTTATGTTAATTGAGTTAATCTTTAGTTTAGTGACTTCTCTAGTTCTTTTTTAGTGCTTTGTTGGATTCCTCTTGAAGATACATGATTCCGGTAAAGTGAGGCGCAGCCCTAATTAGAGTTCTGCAAAGCAACCTCTTGGGGCTTGCTTGAGTGTATAAATGAGTGCTCTCTGCTCATGTTAGTTAAGTTTTCCTACAAGGGTCATTCCCATCACCTTGTACCTTGTTTCAGGTGTACTCTATACTGCTTAACTTTGGGTTGTCTTTCATACTACTTTGGGGTGTCTTTCATACGTGAGTGAACTGCTGTGGACTATCTTTAAAGGCTCTCAGAGAGAGTGAGTTGAATATTGCTGTGTGCAATCAAGAGTGTCTACTCTGGTGAGACTCAGAAAACTGAGTGCTAGGATGTCTAATATATCATAAATCAGAATGAGTGAAGATAGACCTTCTACTTCCAGGAGCAGGAAGAGCAATTCTCGCCAGCTTATATTTCTGGTAAACGATTAGCTCAGATAGACATAAATATATAGAAAATCCCAAAGTTGAGCAATCTGCCTTCATGAAAGCATAGCTGTACAGACAGTAAACATTCTCGACAATGGTATAGTAAGACATTGTTTTCGGACCTGAGACACATCATACACTACTTGCGTCACGTCTCCTCCAAGCTCCCGCAAAAGAATTATCGCCCACATGCGTGACTGGCCCTCTTTCTGTTCCGTTGCACCTGCCTGAGCGACCGTCCTGAGAGTCTGAAGAGCAGCCAATTGTACCTGTGACCAATCACAACATAAGCACAGCATATCCTGCATGGGTCAGATATGCAGTAGTGAGAAACCTAGTCACTATGCAACAAGCAGGAACTTCAAGTTGAGTGATCAGTGGCGAAGTCAAGGCATTCTTGACCTTAAGTGAATACGGAACCCAAATGTTGGACATTGCCAGACTTGAAGTAGCAACCAAGAACATCTACCTGGTTGCTCGGATTGGCGAGGAACCATCGTAAGCAGCTGATGCACCGTTCTTGTGCTCCCCGTTTTAAGAGAAGCACATTCTCTTCATCAGTGATGATCTCACGCATGGAGCGTGCAATAGCTACCATCACTCCCAGAAGCAATTCTAAACGTCTTGGCGAGATGTCCTGTGGACTACGTTCAACCTGGTCACTTTTAGCAAGATCTTCTGCGCAGACTTTGGAGTCCTGTGCCAGAGTCTCTACCGCAGCCGCCAGGATAGACGCCATTCGCTTTGGATTGAACTCCTCCGAAGAACTCGATTCTAAACATAGCAACAAAGCATGGGTCTTCATCAAAATTTTCCAAAAATCTCACTTTTCGGCTCTTTGGCAACCTACAGTTATGGAGCGGATCAAAATCGAACTGAATTCAAAACAAAAGGAGATGAGTTTGTTGTTCAGATGATGTTTAGAAGTGTAATCTACCCTTCAGAGGATTAGCTGTAGCCTTAGTCACATTGGTGATGAAACCCAAGGCCGCAGAAGCCACAGTTCCGTCCACTCGTACCAGGTTGAGAATCTTGATTCCTGCAGAAAGTAGTTGAGGTAGCAACAATTCGTCCACCTATTTGACCAGGTGCGTTCATTTGACCCATTAGACAGGCAGTAGAGAAATTTAGTATGGGTATAAAATCCCCAGGCTCGAATAATGAGAAGAAGAAGATGAGACCAGAACTCCCGCTGACTTTAACAGAAGTCTATTTTGCTCACCCTAGTTCAGATTAGATACAGAAAAGGAGCTGCTTAAGGGGCCTACAAGAGGCAAAATCAAAGTTTGGCTTCTCATGATTCTCAAGTAGGTATTCTCACAGGGATTTAATTCCATAAGGACTTGTTTCCGATGTCTACGATGTTTTCTCTAATACAAGGACTACCTGGATGTTTGCTGTCATATGATGCTACACAGATGCTACTCCTTCACTTAAGCGTAATTCAGTTAAGATTTGATTCCACGACATATTTAACAATGACATTTGAAATGGTAGATAAAATAGACCATGAAATGCAAATTCGGGTCAACAGTGTTACTTCTATTAGTTCTATGACACGAGAACTCAGGATACAGATATTGGTAAATGAGAGCAGAAGCCGTTCTAGGAACGGGTGATCAGGATACGGATAGTACCTCTGTGTTCAAGTGCCTTACGAGGTTCCCGAGAGTTTCTAGAGCACTTGTCAGCACTCTCTCTGATTCATCCGAATTAGCAGCAACGTGCCTTTCCCTTCTGTATCAATGCACATCAAGACGGTGACAAATATAAGACCTACGGCCCCCTTTACCAAGCTGCAGTCCTAATGAACTCGAACGACTTGCAGATAATATTACGTTTACATTCTTCACGGGTCACATACCCGGCAGATAAAAGCTTCATATGTCCTCGGACATATCACAAGGTCAAATTTGTGGCTAGCAGTGAGATTTTCTCCTGGAGATGGCCTTATGTAATGACGTGCAAATATGCAAATGGATCGCAAATACTCTCTTTTCACCCACCACCAGACTCCTACTCATGGTTACATTCTCTTGACCATATATAGGCACTCTTACTAGGTTTACCTCCACCTCGCATGTACACCAGGATTCCTATGCCTTTACGTCACCTAGCAGGCTCCATGCTCTCTCTCCTTACTATTGCGAGCTATCTTGGGTTTAGGGCTTAGGGATCTTGGTATCCATGCGCGTTCTAGGTAATTGTGTAAAAATGTCTGAATAGGGTCAAGAGAATGTAATTATGAGTATGAGTCTAGCTTTAATAGATATAACAAGAGTACAAAGAGGGTTGGGGGTGGGGGGATTGCAGCCAATCACTCTCTTCGATGACTAATAATGCTTACTTCTGCAAGATAAGCTAAATTTTACCTGGTTAGAAGTTGGAAGATATTTCCGAGACAAAGTTCAATAATCTTTAAAGAGATATCTTTACACTCCATATATCCTTGGGGACATGACTTCGCAATCTGCACATGACAAACGCATGACAAATATAAACTCATCAACCGTCATTTTTGCGTCAAGGCATTAGACTTCCTATAAACAAGAAGTTGAAGGAAATGATCTATCTAGATGAGCTGGCCCTAGTATCCAACACAGAGAACGACGATATATGAGTAACGAGGGCAGAACCCGTTCGTAGAAGATATACAACAAGACAAATAATTATCTATTGTTGCAGTTGACCTGATCTAAGACGCTTAGAACAGCATGTGCAGCGCTCGCGTTCCCATTAACAAAAGGATTCGAAAGTATCTGCAGAAAAGTGCAGATAAGTTAGTAAGGATGAACTGCTTTCAGGAGTTCGAACACCTTTTTTGATCCTTAAAGAACCTAGCCCTTGTATTTCTAGCAAGCCCTTAAGAGTAGACAGAAACATGAGGAAACCATTCTGCCTATAAAGGTGGACAACAAAAACAAATACAAAACAACTTGAGCTGATGAACCCAGATACAGTGCATATCCTACATAGATTCCTCCAGAGGTCCCTTCCAATGAATTACGTTTTCATAATTCTACATGACCTTTTCCCATTAGAAATCGCAGCCTTTATATTATCTAGTTCAAGGTTGACTCCTGTACGATCCAGTCATGGTCCGCACACAGGTCAGAAGTCCTGGTGAATTTGGCTCAATATAGAGAAAATCCAACGCTGGTGCCTAGAGAGAAAGTTTCAGGACTGGAGAGGTCTTAAAACTGAAAAGCTTTATCCGCAACCTACAGTTCATGATACTTGATACTTGAATATTTGTTACTAAGAAGGTGCTAAAGCGCAAACATAAAGCTTGAAACGAGAATTACAGCAGAAAGATGCATTCAAGAGGAGCACCAGTTGCATACTTCCGTGTAGCAAGCGGCTCAGACTAAGCAATGAAGTAGTCCAGCACACAATGAGGAACTTTGAAACATTTCTACATGAATTGTCCTTCTGGTTGGATCCTCCACAGTTGAAATACTTACCAGCACAATCTCCTTGCATAGTTCAACTGAAAGCATGTCTGGAGTATAGAATTCCTCTGAGCAGAGACATTGCAGTGAATGCAATGCTGCAAGCTGAGAAGTGTACTCATATTTATCCACGCGAAATCGTGCATCCACAGACGGAAAGCTTGAGCTAGTACGTCTCCTTTCTCCAGCCTGATTGTCCTCCTCACTCAAGACCAGTACTGCCAGGGCCCAGATCTGCTTAAAGTCTTCCACGGAGATTTCTGTGCCTCCCCCAGATGATGACCTATCTTCACCAGGTTCCATGGAAGAACCAGCGGGATATGCATCTATTGTGACTGCCTCCAAAACAACTGGCCAAACTTCTGACAGAAAGTGCAGGACCATGGACGCTATTGATACGAGGTGTATACCCTCCATGAAAGGTTTGTATCCAGGCTGCAAACGTTTCGAACTGCAACCGTTACAAAGGAGATTCATATAATAACTTCAGTGCTTCTTTTATTCTAATGACAGGAAGCTTTACTGAGTGCACATTAACGTTGAATTTGAAGACTGGCTCTTAAGAAAACCAAGATCCAGCATTGTAAAGGCTGGAAAGGATTGTTCTATATGTAGGCAAAGATTTTGCCATAATTTGTTATGTTAGTTTAGTTAATCTCTAGTTTAGAGACTTCTCTTGATTTTAAAATTTTGTTAGAATCCCCTAGAAGCCCTACCAAATGTCCTCTACTTAGGGTAAAGAGGGGTGCAGCCCTAATTAGGGTTAAACAAAGCAACCCCCTAGGGTTTGCTGAAATGTATATAAGAGTGCTTTCTAGTCCTGTTTCAGTTAGTTCTTCAACAAGGGTGATTCCCAACACCTCTTCCTTGCATTTCGTGAAGTCCTGAGTTGCCTAACATCATCTCAAGATTGTCTTTTGATATCTCAGTATTAGAGGCTACTAGTGCTGCGTGAGAGAACCTACTTGATGCTTGTGAGCTGTGATACAAAGAGAGAGGTCTAGTATTGCAGTAGTGATGTCTGATACATCAGAGATAAGAGGGAGTGATAGACCTTCCACTTCAAAGAGTAGGAAGCTTGGTTCTTATCATGTTAAGGTATCCTGAGGGCCCAGGAAGGCGGGTTCAGAAGCGGATTGAATATTTCACATATTTGACTTTATTAGTCCACTGAAAACCTAACATATAGTCAGCGTACGAAACAACCCAATTCAACAGTTCCATTGAAGGGAAAACCAAAAGCTGTACGCTTGTGACACACATCTCCCTCATAATCTTACGACAGAGAGAAGAGCAAATAGTTACCCTTTCTCAACAAGAACATGATACTTTTGAACAAGATATCTCTTTTGAAGTTTAAAGTACGAAGAGCTTCGATTGGATCCATTCGAGAGGTTAACAAGTATATTCCAGATATCCGACCTGTGCTTTTGTGGTTGCATGCAGTCGAAGAGCTGTATAGTCCCGTAGTATACCAATCCAAAACCGACCAAGAATGTCTGAATGCTTGCTAAGAAGCGGGAGTATGACGACACCATCGGAAGCACTCTTAGAGCTTCCTCTAGAACATGCGAACGCATAACTCTTTACAGCTGCATGAGCTCCCAAGAGGCTAACTTGAACCTGTAAATGTGGGACACCAAATTAGCAAGTTGTAGTAGATATATGCAGATTCTCAAAGAGCTTTCCTTGGGATCTAGAATGATCGCAAGTTATTCAACACCATCTATACAATAAGAGCATATTCAACTAAATCAAGTCGCCGAGAACTCTCTAATAAAAAGATAGATCAAATGTTCATCTCACCGATTTAACAACCATCTCTAGAAGTAATAAACGAACTTAATTACAAGGAATTCATAACTAAAATATCAAACTTCAATTTCAATATCGATTTCAACTAATCTAATAATATATGATTACATGAGCCAAATTTATAATACTGTGTTCAGATTAGTACGAAAATCAAAAAACATTTTACATAAATTGAACAAATACATTGCCAAAATTTCGATTTTGACAAAGACTTCCACACAAAACGGATACAACTAAAAAACAGAAATAATTTCACACTTGAAAAATGGAGCTTAAAATATACGTGCAAAGCAAAAGCATGCTAGTATGAAACAGTCAACATGATCAAGGTAACGCACCTTACAACCGACCCATTCTGCGTAATTGGGATTGACAATATCCTCCCACTTGAGAAGTGGTTGGGTCAACAAGTTGACCATGCGCTGCAGCAAAGCACGATCCCCACTGGCTCCACCGCTTGTGATAATCTGGGCAGAATGTGAAATGTTTTGAGATCTTTGATACATTCCAAGTGTTAACAATATATTCAAGATGGTGCGACCTGTACCAAAAGAAATCACGAACATACCCTAGCAGCAAGCCTCGAACCAGCTGCCATTAATAGAGGACCTGCAGACGAGTCAAGTGCCGTGCGTACAGCTGAAACGAGCTGAGCCTGCAAAATGACAGTTCTTCAGATAGACTTTTTGCAGAATATTTTCTTTTGCTTACATATAACTTTCTTGTCGACACAGGTCATACTATACTCCCGATGGTTATGATCAGATCACATGGATGGGATTATGGGACGAGTGTTTGTATGTATATTAGTATATCCAATTAAGCGCTCAACGAGCGAGATTGGCCTCGGAAAGGTTGGTTAGGTGTGTCACTTTTGTACAACATCTATTTCAGGACAATTGATGCAATAACAATCGGAATCAGAGGAGGTAAAAACCTGGTATTGCTCAAGCAGAAGATGGCCCTCAAACTCGGGATCCACTGTTTCCCCAAACTGGATACAAAATGTACGATCTTTCAGCAAAAATAGGAAGCATAAGTGTACAGACAACTCTGTCAAATCTTTCTGGAAAGCTGAAACACAAAACAGATGAAAATGCTAGAATTTTCAGTTTATTGTGAGTATATTTGCGACAAAAACTTTGGACTATGATTAGCTCTCGTGCAGAGTATCGAATAAGGCCGCAAGATATCCTCAAGTGATCGTACGTTGTACAATTTACGACATTCTTACTACAATCAACCAAAATTTGACTTCCAAAGACAGCACGAAGAGATAAGATAGTAACCTTATCCAGCACAATGTCCAACAATTCAACACCCATAGGCCTCACACTCTCCATTGTGCCAGTAGCGACCTGCAGTCGACAAGAAAGTTATGAGTCTGAAGTCGTAGGCAATCAAACAGAGGCAGATATGGGCCCAAGCCAATAAATGCTCCCACAATTTACTTGTAAAGACAGTAAAGTTTGCTAAATGCATCACTGTCTGCTCTGAACGCAAGAAATTTTAGACAGGAGCAGTAGAGTGACATCGGTTTCAAATCCAATGACGCCAAGTTGCTACAGATCACAAGTTCCCTGCGTCACCTTGGACCAGGCTATTCTTATCAACCTTTGCAAGTAAATGGTGGCTTCAAGAGACAAATTACCTAGTAACACTTTAGGGCAGATGTAGAATTTTTAGTCTAACCTGGTACGCAACTGCAACGAGCTCCCCGAGATGGAGAACAAGCCAATCTCCGCCAGAACTATTACCAGCTTTTTCGAGCTGTTTGACCATCAAAAGGTCAAAGTGTGCAGGCTCGACTCCCACAACTACCGGGAGACGACATAGGCATCTAGAGAAAAGCCAAATTCGTTGGTGACAAAGTTAAAACCTGTTTAAGGCCTACAGTCCTACAGTCCTACCTCCTCCCTACTGAAATATCATGAAAGAAAGTAATGCAATCATCCATAAGAAAACTATCCTGAAGCTAGCTCACAATGTTCAGAACGGAAGCTTGAAAACGAGAGTAATGCAGCTCATCGTGGCTGACAAAATTACCAAATCTAGAAGAAAGGTTGCTTCAGGAAGACGATATGGACGCATCTAGACTAGATCTGCAAGAGACGGTTTGAATGCCGGAGTCAAGAACATACTCAGCCGCAAATACTCGAGTTTTGTATCTCGGTAGTTGATCTGTGTCTTTTGTTTTCGATTCAACTTTGGCTCCTGCACCTGATAACCCAGTGGAGGGTCTGTCCGCAATCATTCCCTCATTATCTTCTCCCATGTCTTCATGCACAATCACCGCTTGAAGTCTCTCGGCATCTTGGAAGCCAGCACCAGCACTCTTTGTTGTCGATGTTGCCAGCACCTAGAACGACAATTTGACAAACCACTTCTGAAATTCCTCATCTTCTGTGAATACACAATATGGTGTTCTGCTAACCGAACCGAAAGCAGGGCCATACGGAAAAAACGTTATAGAAATGACGGTGGCTTCCCAGGACAAGACGATGTTCTTTGATCAGTATCAGAGAAACGTAGTGAGGGTACACAGATTTAATAATCGTTTTGTGTAGCCGGCAACAATCACACTTGGGTTTGCGAGATTTCAAGCCCACAGTGTACAACAAGGCTAGGTTAAGAAATAGACTCTCAACCAGAAGGCTGCAAGCGTCAGTCATAGGCCAAATGAAGATCAGGCTCTCCAGAGCATCTGAAGTACATACATAAATTACGGTCAAAAGATCCGTCACACTTACCACATTTCGACATAAGTGAAGCCACCGAGAAGGAAACGATGGACAAGCTGCTTCAAGGAGGCGCTGCAGTGTCGACCGAACAATTTGGATAATGCTGCATTCAAACCACAGGAGATCAACCCAGGTGAGTTCATATGTTTTACCAAGAACTTTCGAGCATAAAGGAGTCCAGTTGAATTTTAAAACATGGTCAATAAACACGTTTAAATGTTCTAGTAGACTTGCAAGACGTCCTCTTTACTAATCTGAACATCGAAAGTCTAAGATGATATCCAACCTCTCGTCAGTTTCGTTGTCAAGCATTGCGAAGAGATCTTCCTCTATATGTTCTTCCACCATGGCCACCTGTACATGAAGTGGATACAAATCAATAACCATAACTTAATTTCGGGTTAAAAGCAGAGGATGTCAAGTAAATATCCTGTGGATTGCCGATATTCCGCCCCATGGGAATTCAAATTCCCAAATAGTCCAGTGCTCGCATTTATTTTAACTGAAGTTATCTCAGAGAATTACATGAAGCAAATCCATAATCAATGTAAGCATATTCATTTATAGCTAATAAGACGAGAGGCAAAGGAAATTATAGTAGCATAACATGTTAATAGGCCATGAAATTTAAGAGAGCATGAACCAAGTCAGGACACATACAGGATCACGTTCGGACAGGTGACGGAGGGTAGAAACTGCCGCTTGCCGCAGAGAAGGCTACAAAATCACATCCAACGAGATTCAAACCGAAGGAAGCCATCTAATCACAGAGCTTAGCAAGAGACAAGATGCTGTCGCAACAAAAAATGAGGAGAAATCTTATTGGCAACAACAAGACATGATAATGACGTTGTTGGAAGATTGTAGCCCTGAAGCTTTCAACACATTTATCAAAAGCATGTTGACTTTCATTTGATCACACCTGTCTCGATGTGAGTGTACGCCTGAGTGTCTGCACATGTGCATGGACTGGAACTGCTCGAGGTGCAAACAGTGCCAACTGCTGAGTAAAGAGCACGCACCTAAGAGGTCAACAACAGGGGGAGAGGCACTTTAGTGGAATAGATCTTCGTTCTCTGTAACGGAGAATGATCCTTTCAGTGAAGGACGACATTGCATGCGCGGCAGAATAGAATCTTTACCTATTCCATGTCTAAGGAGGTGAGCTACAGATTAACATCTCTGGCGTACTTCAAACTTATCGTGAATTCATCAACTTGGTCCTTATCCCCCGAGGAGCAAAGGATCTCACTTCTCAGACAAATTAAGATATCCTCGACCCCATGAGTATCTACGTCGTGTGGGCAGTGCATGTCAGAAACAACTTGACACGAAAAACAAGAGGACAATTATATGCAGGAAGGGGACACATACTCGAGCTGTGCAGCTGGCTCATTTTCTGTACTTATCTCCGCCACCATTGCCTGCCAATATTGTGATTTTTTACTTGTAAGATATTCATTCCCGAAGTGATAGTTGAAATTAAGGATAAAAGATTGGTGAACCCAAGCGTCAAAAAATCGACCAGTTTAGATCACTTATCAACTTCATAGGTACAGTAAAATCTTCTGCACACCTTGCATCTGGAGAAAAGGGAACTTCCAGGAGACAATTCGGGTCCCAGGACAGCTACAACTGCATTCACAAGTCGTCCGATGCTCTGTCCGAGCTCTGGAGCTGCGTGGTCTTCAGAAAGAAGAATCTCCATCGCCAACGACAGAGTCGCCTAAAAACATACCACTTGGATTCCAGTTAATTGCTGAAGGACGTCTCTTCTACTATCCCGAGGTTCATCTCATGCAGCCAGATCTGACCTTGAGCCCATGTTCATCATGGTAAGTCTAAAGAAAGAGATCCATGGTGTGAGAGACCTACCAGAATGAAATCTGAAGAACCTCAGCAGAATCATACTCATGGACAATCTACACACCTGAATCTACGAAACTATGAAGAGTTTCACCCAGTTGAAGTGGAAAGAGAGGGACATAAGCACCTTGGTGGGGTGAGGGTACGATACTCTAGAATTGTAGGGAATTCCTTACCTGGACATGAGGAACATAGGAAAGACCAGCGGCGTCAGCCGTGAGCCATAAGCCATGAAGGGCCCAGACGTGGAGAGTATCATTCGGGTCTCTAGCCCAAGCACATAAAGCCTGAACGGTTGCTGGCACCAAGGCTGATAAAGCCATGCCCCCAACACTGTCACAATAGCAAACTGTTCAACTTACAGAAACACTTTCCTAAAGGCCAAAAAGCAGTTGGCGGTACTGGTGCACTTAAGTAAACTTGGTTCTACACAAACGAAAAAGAACCAAAAGCCAAAAATATTTACCTGCGATGAACACAACCCAGTGCAAGAGCGATGGAACTTTTCAGAATAGGTAGAGGAGATGAAGCTGAATCAGACAGCAGCGATCGGGTCTGGCAACAGAACCACAAAACAGGGAGCATGACTTCTCCACTTAAAGATTGGTGCATACAAAGGAACCTCTAAGCTGAAGGACGTAGTCATATTGCAAGCTTGTACAACCTACGCAAATTGCTCCTTGGTCTACAATATTTGCTACGGCATTAATTGCCATGACGGCTAAACACATCAATATTATAATTCTATCTTGTCAGCATTATAAGTTTAACACATTCAGTTGGAAGGTGGAAACTTCTCACGAGGTATCAGATTAAAGGTCACAAGCTTTGTACAGATTCAAACACTCAGTTCGACTGTGTTATCCCTTAATCTTAAAACTTTACGGCATCGCCATCTTGAAAACTGCTCCCTTTGAACCCTAAAGTTCTTGTCTTTAATTGCCTCCCTTAATTTTCTATAAACTGACCACACTGCCCGCGAGGCTCCCGTATAAACTGTCTAGTCACGTGAGGAAAAATCACGTTTTAAAATAAATGATTGGCTAATCTTACCAAGCGAGCAGCAAAAACGTCACTTCCTAGACGTGCCAGAACCCCAAGTCCTTCAGCAGCAGCGCGACGTTCGACTGGTGAAAGTCCATCCTCACTCAAAATACCCTAATGATCAACAAAATTATGAGGTGTGAAGTACAGCACCTACTAATCAAATTGGAACAATGATCAAGACTTGCTATACAGATGATTTGTAAATGACCCACATCTTAAGACGATACTGACCCACCATAAAGCTAAGAAGGAAAGAAGTGGAAAGCCAAACTTGTGTAACGTGACCAAGATGTACCTGGAATATCTCTTGCACTTGCTTCATGGCATCAACTTCTGAACCCGGAGATCTCATACCTATCGAAGCCTATTGATATAACGAGACACAAAATACAGAAAGTCAAGTTTGTAGCAATGGTTACAAGACCTTTAAAAGTGCTGACATTCAACCACCCTGAAACATGGAACGTCCCTTGCGTCAAGTAGCAATGTAACCATACATCCAGTGCACATAGTAGCGAAGTATTATCACGACTGAATAGTTGTGGCAAGATAAATTGAGGTCGTCCTATTGGTAGATCATATCAAATATTCCGAGTAACGTAATTGAAAAAATCCCACCTTCAGGCCTCCCAACAGAGCCACGCAAATGTTTGTGATGTTTGCACTATGCCAAATTTGCTTCTTCCCAGCTCTAGCTGAGTCAAGGATGATATCGAGTAGCTGCAATTTACTTTTCTCTGTCTGATACGACATCAAATTTAATACATTGTACGATTGATGCTTCCAACACAGGAGACTGTAGAGGAGAGTTATTCTTATGAGAAGACCGCCAAATGAATCCACACTGCACACTCACATGTTTAACGAATGATGCTGAATTCAACTTTGACTTCTACATCAGCAGTGCCGGTTAATGTCCGAGATATCCGCCCATGGCGACTTTAGACTGCTCTAAAGCATGAAAATGCTAATTCAGAAAGACTCCGAAAAAGGCACCAGTTTATACCTGAGCCGCAAAGACAATCCCGAAAGACAAAAGCATCTCGTCGATGAGAACGGTGGCCACCGGTAAAGGCTGAAAAGCAAATACATATATATATTCAGACATGAGAGCAAAAGCCGTTCGCAGAACGGGGGATCCAGAACTCATTAAGGAGCAAATATATCTATCTATCTATCTATACATATATTAGCTTGTATTCTAGAAGAAGGATACAATGTTTATCATTGAGTATGTATTTGGCTTGATAGCACACATGATTAAAGAAATCAGAAACGACACTCAATGACAGCCAAGCATCCTAGTACTTTATTCAAGAGAAAGAAGAGGACGCGCCAAATTAGATGACATGCATGACCTAATGTATGACATACCTGAGGAAACGCAGGTACTTCATAGGCCCAAACACAAGGAAGAACCCCTTGAGCGCCTCCTTCAAAGGCACGAAGTTCATCCTCAAAGGAGTCTCTGGAACAATAATACCACATCCAGCGTGACACAATAATTTAGGATCCTCCAGCCAACCCCTCACATAATCTACCTGGAAGTGCGTGATTGACATATCCCTTTTCCTTGAGTTAGAAGAGCTCTGTTTATCGTGAGTATAACAAACAGTATGGCCATTACCTTCAACGTCTCGCATCCTTAGATTACATGCACAGTAGGTGGCGTAGAATCTAAGCTGAGAACTGGAACATATGAGTACTCAATCTCGGAGTGAATCAGGCAATTACTAACGCGGAAAAGTTGAGGATGTTAAACATGATGTTCACTCCTAAGAAGGATGAATTCAGCAGGGCACATGCTTGATACCAATACAAAGAGCACCGCAGGAAACGCAGGTATCTTAACCGCGTTTTCAAAATTTGCAAATCAAGATGCTATAGAGTCATTGTTTTAACACTCGATAAACTTGATCAGAGGTGGCACAAGCTTAGAGAGGAAGAAGCATAACCTTCCTGGTATCCAAGGTCCGAGGGATGCATCCCTGCTATCCAGAAGCTGCCTCAGACATGAACTTGCCCCGCATGATCCAGGATCTCTGTCAAGAAACCCCCAGTATATGAGAGATGCATCGAAGAGAAGAACCCTCAATGGGACCGAACTGTCTGATATAGACCACACTATGGGGGTTGGTTGCACATACCTAAAAGGAGCAGTACAGATGCTCAAAAGTGCTACATGATCATCTTTGTAAGCGAATGGATCAGGAAGAGCTTGGAAAGCTCTCAATGTTCGAATTGTAAAAAGGTTGATCGCAGGCTTCAACATTGCCGGTGCTTGTTGCAGTGTCGACGATGATAGGTACGCCAGTGCTCTGGAAAAATTACAAAACTAACAGACAAATCAGTCTCACAAATCCTTGCAAGGACTTCAGCTGAGTATGACATGTATCATTTACCAACAAGGCCCAGTCGAAGCCTAATTCTCTGGAATCCATGGAAACAGAACCCAGGCGATCTTTTGAGCTACAACACTTTAAACGTTCTCACTTGCAGGAGTTCGTACAATCCAAGTTTGATAATAGTGCAGCATTTCCCAGGCATGGTTGTGCCTATCCTTAACCATAGACTCTACCTCACTGAACAACAACCTCAATGAAGATTGAAGCGGAAGACATAAAGGAGTGAGACGTACCCGCTAAGATAGCCGATGATAGGCTGGAGGAGGATCCCTTCTTCAGTCGCCGACATGTTTGGAACTACAAAACTCTTCACGAATGCAGTGAGAGCCTCCACAGCCGCCGACCAACCACTGCATACAGCTCAGTCAGCCAGCGCGAATTTTTACCTTCCAAGCACGTTGCTCCAGAAGTACATTTACTAAAATGTTGTAACCTAAACATGTTCCAAACTGCTAATTCCAGGAATAAAACTTTCCTAGTAGCGGAAAGCTCTCCTAGACTGCAACTTGAAGGTTCCACTATAATGTGGAAACGAAAATGCATATTTCGTCTATCATGCGAGATATAGCTGTTTCATTAAGCAGCTGCAATTGTGGAGTATCTTGATACACTCCTAAGATAATGGAGAACCCAAGCCTGAGATATTCATATATTTGAGCTTCTTGGCTGACAACGATGCGAACACCTTTACAGAGGAGAGGTGACGAGACTCTCTACTACACGAATTCTTAGAACAGCTTTAGTCATCGTGCAAGGGTTGACCACTATGCTTAAGGGCAGAAAAACAAATCGGTACAGGTTTCTAGCTTAATCACATACCTCAAATGAGTGGCCAGCATGCTTTCGGCTTTCTTCAAACTGTCTTCAGCATTACCTCCAAACTCACTAGCCCAAAGGACAAGTATTTCTAGCTTCTGACTTTCTAACTCCTGCAAGACAAGGAGTAGAATGAAATGCTGTAACCATATAAAAGGTGTACACTAAGATGGTAAATCACTTATAACCAGCTATATGCAAGGACGCTTGTTATGCTAATGCCACGTAGGGATGGTAGACCACCTCTTTGGGAAGAGATGAGAGTATGGAGGCAATCAGCATCCACCCAGCTTCCTTCTCAGCGCCCATTGACATGGGATTCCCATTCTTCTGTAGTACCATCACCTTTGCAACGTCCCAAACAGCTAGCGGGAGCCTGTAACGAGAAAGAGCAACTCGACCATAAACCTTCAAATTGAAAGAAAAGCTTTACGCTGTAATAATCGTATGGCATGCATTACCTACTCTACCTTCCTACCATGTTATCGCTGTAAAACGATTAACCTTCCCTTCCTATGATCTATAAGCGTAGTGATACAACTTATGATCATTCTTGAACACCGAATCTCTTTGAACACGGTTTCACAGATGATGACTCCCTCATTCTCACAGAAGTGATACATGATGTCGAGTAGCAGAAAGCCTCCTATGTCTGGAGATCTTCTCTCAGGTAGCGGGCACTAAAGACAATTCATCGTCACTTACCTTGAGGGAACACCAAGAACCAGCTTTGGACATGCAGTAAGAAGTGCAGCTAGCATGGCTGCTTGGCCATGTAACGAATCCAAATCAAGCTTCAGCCGATCACCCTGCAGCAGCTCCCGACAATAGAAATGTCTGATTGTCCCTACATTCAAGTGCCACACATCCAATTGGGGCGACAAGAAGCACCATCTATTCTCATCTATATCTTTACTACTATACAGATGGCTCCCGGTGCGTGCAGAAGGTAATTGTACATGCACTGTGGACAAAGGGGAACTATGTTTTGACCTTTGGCTCTGTCCCTATCGCTAAATCCCACTGATCGATTGCAAAGCAATGACTACTCCTTCGACAAAGTAGCGGATGCAATCAATACAGATAATATCATTACAACAGACTCGTGAAATTAGTAGCAGTTGTAGTCTGCTGAGCAAATCCTCAGGTTCAGTTATCTCCAACATGAGAACATCAGAAATATATGATTTGACCGTACCTTCTCGACGGAAACCGTTTCACGCAGTGCACGCAGAGTTGTTAGTCCAAACGACATGAGGTTATTTGCACTGCTTGCATCCACTTCAGCAAGTGTCCGAAGAGCAAGAGCTGCTTCTACTCGAACCTACATTATACCGAGGTTTCCAATGTGGTAATGTATATCAGAAGAAGCCTAAGGTACTCTTCTTTTGGTTTAGGCTCACTGGAGTGACCTTTTTAAGCGGTTTCTTCTTCTTACTACAAGCATTACGATGGCATTAATATCGACAATGACCTCTGGTTTTGGCGCCTATGATCACATACTGTTTGCAGGTTTAGGCAAAGATTTGATCATTTTCACGCAAGCAAAGAATTCATTGTGTAACTATGCATTTAAAGCAGGACAGGTGTACAATGCAATAGAAGCATAAGTTGGAAACTCAATCCGAGCCAGTGATTCTTCCTACCGCCATCGAGGAGTTCGAAAGCATTCCAACCAATGAGTTATCTAGAGTCTCGCGGCTGGCAATGGAAACCTGTGAGAATAGAAACATTTTCATTTAGAGCCAAAGCCACTTGGAAAGTAGAGAGGGTAAAGCTGGAAGAAGCAAAAGGACAAGTTAGTTCTTCTTGCCATAACTGTGACAATACTAACAATCTACGACAAAAATGAAATACTCTGCGGGCATGTTTTGGGAGAAGACTCTCACCTCGCCTAAAGTAGACAGAAGATGTGCTAAAGTCCTCAAGATGACCACAAACATTGCAGAATTCACGTCCGGCGTAGACAGCTTTTGAGAATAAATGTGAAGGTAAGTTTCCGCTCAGAGTCTTAGAATGAATCAGGAAAAGCTTCGTCCTTGTCAGTCGTGGTGACTCAAATTAGATTAAAACTCGGTAGATCAAGCACCAAACATCATGCCTGTCGCCTTAAAGCAATAAACAACTTGCTCCCAGTTGCGAGAGAAGCAGGACTAGAGCAGAAAAAGCACAACGAACCTGTTTGATAAGATGATCTGTCAACCCTTTCTGTGCGGGTTCCCCCATTTGTTCGACTATCCCAACACGAAGGCAGAATAAAACACAAGCCTGTTCAACCAGGAATAGATCCAGAAAACTCAGATACATCTGTCGACTTGGCTTTAAAGAGAGTAGGAAGAGAGAAATAAGCTATGAACGCATTTTTCTGCTCCTTAAAAAAACAAATCTTTCTCCTCTCCAAAGTGGCTCTTCCTCCACATACCATCTATGAAGCATATGGATTCAAGCAAACAAACGCCAAGATGAACAACATCTAATACACAGAGAGGGAGGTCCATACACAAGAAAAGCTTCTGGTCTAACTACTGCCACTGTTCGAGTATTTATTACAAAAAGATATTACACTGAAGTATTCAGTAAAAGCATTTGGAAATTTTGTGGTAATTAGTAAGCACGTCAGCCTTGACATATTTAGGCTCAATCCCTACGTTCGGTTGATTTAAAGGTTATGCATCATTGTGGAAAAGGATAAATACCTGCGCATGAGTATCTGAACTCAAGGCAAGCATTTTGATCGCCTGCATAGCAAACTCCTGAAGCTCCAAGTCACTACGCATATAGTTCAAGCGCATACCCTGCAGCGGAAGCAGCTTATTGCTTGTAATCAGAAAATGACCAACCAGGAGAGTTTGGGCTCCTACATCCACGACTTTAGGTAAAGGAACGGTCGATCTATTTGGAAAAGTGGCTTGTACCTGTAGAAAGGCCACCCAGGCCATAGTAAGACCAACGCGTATTTCCTTGTAGGTTTGCCCTGATGCTGTGTCCAGATATAAGTATAATCATCACCAATCAGGAGATAAAAAGGGAGAAGCTGTTTTGGAGGTTTGAATTATCGATAAAAGAAGTGATCTACAGTGCTAAATGCAGATTTTTCTACATGGAGACCATAAACAGCAGAACAGGTATGTTTATAAATACGTTACCTTTAACGAAAGGGGTTATCAAATGCTTCTGCAATCCTCCGTCTATTATTTTCAGTGGAGGAAGTGGACCCCGACCCTTAGGCTGAGCCTGCACAGGGCAAAAGAGATTTGACCAAAATACATTTAAGACCTAAAACCAGTCTTGAACCATTGCGATTTAGGGGCACAATTGAAACCATGTACGTATAGGTAACCGGGAGTGGAAATTGATGTAGTAAACGCAAAACAGAGTGGAGATGCATTACTAACTGATTAAAGATTCAATGATTCCTCAAACAAAGATAAACGACCTAGCACATAGTAGAACGTCACCTAGATCTCGAGAAGTCCATAGTTACACATATAAGTGAAACAAAGTAAAGGAACGGCAGCTTATTGACATCATGCAGCATCCGAGCTTGACACAATGATACTATTTGCTGGAGATCGCACTACGACTGACACACCCGTGACCTAGCAATCTTACTCATACTAAAGGTTGATACCCACTCGCAGACTAGAAGGTACACAGGTAGCGCATATCAGAATAACACACGCACTTTCAGGTATCAAATGAACACCTAAAGTGAAATTCGTACAAGTATTCAGTATGTTCACCTGTGCTTGAGGATTATGCCCTAGAGCGAGCAGAGCACCAAGAGCTGCAGCAAATCCATCTCTGACTGGCTGGGCAGAGTCTTCTAGCGCCTAGTACGCCCAAACAGAATGGATCGTCAAGAGAAATTAAAAGGAAGCCAACTCTGGGCCACGGATCGCTTTGGAGCCTTGGCCTTCAAACTTGATCCTTGTCCCCATACTTACCACTTCTGCTGCTGTGTCTATGAGGCAATCTAAAGTAGCACTGTACGTCACGATTCACTCTACTGATTCGGTATGGAAGGTTACGACAGACGATCTCATCGTATGCGATTAAACAGTGGTGATAACCCAAAAGAGAATAGAAGCAACAACTGCAATATCAGCGTTATATCTAGAAAAGGACCCATTAAGTCGCCAATCACAACTTTCTTCCCTACACATAGAGTTTACGATTATAAATTGACTCGTCACAATCAAACCTCTGTGAACCAGTAAAGCGAATCGAAACTTGTACCTTCAAACAAACTGTCGCACAATTTTCAAGTCCCCCAAGAGCTAAGCCTGGTCCTCCCATTACAGCAAATGCTCTAAGACAGCCTGCAGCTGCAGCCCTGACCACTGCCGACTTGTCTGTTGCGCCCAGCTTCATAATTATTTTCAGTGCCTCTGAGTAGGCTGTCAGTGCTCCCCCACCACCGGACCCCTCTAGGGCATCCTGCAACAGCTCAAACGCCGCTTGGCGTACACCAACCTGGAACAGCTCTTCTTATTATTAGCATCGTAAATATAACAATCCCAGCAAGCTCTGTGGATAGAAAAGGGCCAATCTTGCTGACATCTTTGAATGCTGTCAAAACTCATCCAATATCCGCAATTGACACAAATCCAAGTGATACCACTGTTGAACAATATACCTCTGAGTATCGCATCAATTTAGCAACAATGCTGCTTGTCTCCACTAGTCCAGAAGAAATCTTTTGACCAAAGGCTCTTAGAAGAGCTCCCAAACACTGTGCGACCCCTGCGGGATCCCAGAGAAATCAGCGTGGCCTCACCCCATGAGGTTGGGAAGTTCGTGTTAAATATGTGACAGTAGGTCCTCTCGTAATACTCAAAAGACCTACCTCCGAATGCAAGGCAAGCTTTATGAGAGGCTGTTCCCATGCTCCCCGAAAAGCTAGCATGCCTCTTATCCACAGACCTCCAACCCAACAAGATGATAGCAGACACAATTTGAAGGTTGAATTTCTCAAGCCTTAACTTGCTCAAACAATATCAAACAAGTTCTTGCAATTGTCTCCTCTGAATATCAGCTTCCTAAGCCTTAAATTTTGCCCCCTTTTGCGTAATCAAACCCATACATATCCTCTTATCATTCTTGATAAATCAAGAGTTTGAGTATTCTGAACATCCTGAACTACTTATTAGCTCAACATCTATGATAAGTAGACATTGAATGTTTATCCTTATTTTATTACAGATCGTTGTCACCTATACAACCACCAAGGTGTTTCAGGTGACATAATAATCTTCTATGGAGTCAGGTAAGGTTGAAAGGTCTAACCGTAGCAACAAGAGAAAGAGGAAGCTAACAGATGCTTTCACTAAAAGAAGGATAGAGGGAACATATTCCTATGAAGTATGATAAAATAGATGCAATTACCTATGCAAGACGCGGGATCCGATTTCTTGTCCATTTTATCGGATAGCCAGCCTTGAAGATTGCCGGCCCTTGAGTAAACTGAAATGTTATCTCCTTTTTCGATAAGACAAACCATAGCAGTCGATGCAAGACGCCTTACTGGTGGACGAACCCCAAGAATCAATAAAGCCTGTAGAGCATCCTCGCATTTTCTTTGACAGCCTAGAATGGAGTCCTGCATGGTATTCGCACGCTTTGAGCATTAGTGCTGATGATCTCGTTAACTCTCTTGCTAAAATTTATGATCATGTAAGGACACCTCGGACTCCTGACACATAAGCAAGCATATTCTTGCATCTCAACTTCGTCTTCTAGGCTTACCCATACAACGTTTAAAGCATCAAGCATAACAAGAGAAGATGTCTCCAGCGGACGGCATTAGTTACAACCACATCCTTCTTACAGACCTAGTAGCTTGGACATTTCAATGGTCCACATGATAACACGCTGCTTGATACAAAATCAATATGGTGCAGTACCTTGACCTTAAGCAGCATGAAAGGAAGAAATACAAGAAAGTTGAGAAAGAAATGGGGAATAACGCTTCACTCATCACTATCTTATAATGCATGTTCCGCAAGCGTAATCTGCCGCCCATACACTCTCCAAGAGAAAATATTATAAACATGACCTCATCTGCATGAATGATAGTCGTGGTTTTCGGCATCAAAGGATTTCCTTTTCTCGAACTAGTTACTGCCACGAGCCTGAGACAAACTTTAGACGCTGGGAATAAACTGAACATTCTGACCAACAACTGCACACAGATTAAGAGTGCAGCAGTGGTGAAAAAATTTAAGTGGTTCCACGTAGAGCTCTGTGCAAATTGAGTTACCGTGTTGCTTTTAGAATAAATTGTCAAGTAAGACGCTGCTCCTATTTCATATCATATAACCCTCATCATTTACAGGTTAACAAAGGATCCAGTACTTTCTGGTCAAATTTTAACTTCCTACTGATCATGAATAGGGAACAAGTACTCAGTCCCTATAGTATAATTTTCTTTCCTGTGTCTCTGCCTGTGTCTCTGCCCCAAAATTCCCGGAGCAGTCTCAGTGTTTATGTATGACCATAAGAGATGATACTTTAAGATTATGCACCAACAGTCGAGAAGAAGGTAATTTCTTTAGTAATATCTTGCACTTATGTTAGAGCTTGAAAAGTGGGGCTATTTTCCTTCACTCTCGAGCGTAAACGGAAATTTTAACAGGTACCGAACCCCCTGATTGTGAAACTGTCAAAGACAGATATAACTGGCAGGCTTGGGTGACTGGAAAACTGACAATCCAAGAATTATCTAAGCCCCTGCTTTCTTACATTCAATCCCTGTGTCAATGCAGGTTGCCTTATACATACTGAAATCTGAGCAAGCTCTACCTCATCTGCACAACTCTTGATAACTGCTAAATTACACACATTACTGTCTGTCACGAAGGTCCAAGTGAATTGAACTTGCAGGACCATGTAAGTGATGGACGTCATAATACCTTGGTCTCCTGATCGATAGTCGAGAGGAGATCAACAAGAAGATCGAAACATATGAGAGGTTCCGGAAGCTTATGGGCCGCGGCAGCAACAATAGACTCCAGCTGCGCCACAATAATATTGAGCTTCGATAATTTCCCGGTTTGAGCCATCACTTCCCCTCGTTAGCGATACCAACCGACCGGGCTTCCAGGCGATCGATGCCGGATCCCTAGTGGAAAAATGGAGCTTCTGTTATCAGGTTCCGTGTAATTTTGGGAACGCGCAATGCTGCTCATTAAATTGGTAAATAGACCGAACTCTGTCGAGAAAAAGCTCCAAAAGATTGCGCAGCACGCACTGCCTGTAAACCTTTTTAATCCGCCAATCACATCTGTTGCCCAGCCTCTCCAACTGCTGCACGACTAGATCTGGCCCGGCTGACAGAGGATAGAGCAAATGTTACAAGACATAAAGTACAAACATTCTCTCGTCTTGCGAGAGACAGATCCATACAGAACGAGAACAGGAGAGAATGGCCAAAAAGCAGAGAAGCTCCCAACCGGCATCTCTTCCCTGCCCTCTTTCTCTTCCACGACATACTACTCAGTTCAATCTCAGCCGTAGTCTGTCAATCATCGGACGGTGAGAGGACTAGATTCGTTAAAAGATTCTGTAGCATTTCATAGAATTATACTTTCCGTCAACTATTCGGTGTCCGTCCGTCCATTCTTCCACAGTGCCTACTGTCTCCAATGTAAAAGTTTTCCAATTGCAGAGGACATAATGAATGAGGTCAAGGATACGAGAACTCCTCCAGCATGTGAACTGATATAAGTACAGCAAAACGCTTTACTCAAAAATTTCCAAAATACTTCGGCAGCGGCGGTGGCGGTTCAACATTGATAACGTTGATGCGGATCAGTTTTGATTATTCACTAAAACGTACGAACAACCAACACGTAACCAAGTGAGCATCGATATCCCATACTGCAATAAAGATGAACTCAAGCAAGTTGATGCTTTCTTCACCACAGGAAGAGATGCATGGATATATGAAGCGAAATATGGTATGTTATGATGATTAGAAGCACAAGGTACGTAGCGTTCTCTTCATTGAAACTTGATCCTTTGAACAAGGAGTGCATCAGCAATTATGTCCATAGGCACTGGCGTTATTGGCTACTCGGAAACTGTACTGCACTTGGTTTCTTAAAACTCAAGAGCTTGAGTACGGTAGGTTGTGGATTATCGGCAGACAGGAGAGTGAATTCATTCGTAAACGGAAATGTAAATCGAAAATTAATGCAATATTTCGATCATGGTTGCAAGGGCGCCATGAGAACGTTTCTCCTGTGTAGAACTACTATAGATAAAGAACTACGATTTGACTGCTGTAGGATTCATGATCCTCGAGCGCTACCTCAATGAGCAGGGCACAGGATAGCAAGAGTATTGAAAGCCCCCTCGAGTCGTACAAGAAATACCAAGGGGGGCAGAACGGGGCTACCTGAAGCCAAGAAAATCAGAGTGATAAGGTTAGCCACGTTATCACTTTCTTGAGTACAGTAATTCATGTTTGTAGTGGTTTAGGGGTTTCAAGACCGGCTCCAAGGCCTGTGGATGAATGGTGGGAATATGAATTAGCGACTGGAACTGACTGAGTGAATCAGATATCAACGCTGGAGTTACGATTATGAATGAGGATGTTACCCTTGTGTCGAAAGCAGGAGGAAAGAAGATGATGGGTCCGAAGGCGAAGGAGATGACGAGCGGTGGAAGGTTTGGACTGTCAGGGATAGGACCTGACGTTATGCGAGTCTTCAATCGGGCGTTGGAACTCGTGAGCAGCAATTCCCTGGATAGTGATAGTGAGTTGCTGGATTTGGTGAAACGAGCGAAACGGGAGACAGAAAAGGAGCCTTTCAACTTGCCGAAGAAATCCCGTCCAGGTTTGAGCTTCCTTCCAATGCTTGTACTAAATTAAGGTTTGGAATTGCAGCCTTGTTCAAAAAGGTCGGAAATCCGTTTATTCATCTAAAGAATATGCATCCGTTGGGGAGGGTGAATCATTGCAAATGTGGTCAATTTCAACCTCTCGATGAATGCGAATCACATATTTGGTCCTCTTTCCGAAAACGTTGTATAATTTGAGAATCAGCATAGGATTATTTTTGTCTGGACTCTCATTGCGGTAACTTCGAGTTGTAAGGAAAGATTCTAGTTTCTTGATTTGGACCAAGTTAGACTAGTCAAACTTCAGAACTGATCGGATAACTTAGTCAAGTTCACAGTAATGAGTGTCAACTCTCTCGTTCCTTGTGTGTCTATAATTAAGGCAGTTCTTTGGCAAATTCTTACACATTTCAAATTGATAAACCTTGGACAGGGAGAGGACAAGGAGAAACATCAGATCTGCAAGCCTTAGGGCATAGAACAGCTGTGGGACCTTCTTCGGTTGATCATGTAAGCAACTTAATCTACTTGCTCCGCATTGTGCTTCTCCCCACATGCTCGATTTTAAGAAAGGCATCCTCTCCGATGTCGTTAATGCAGTGCAGATATTCCATGTCATGAACTCAGCTTTCCTAGTCTTTGTTTAGATGGTGCCAACAAGATCTTGGGCTTGTCATTTGGTAAGAAGAATTGGAGCAAAATATTACGAGCCAGTAAGTAATAATCTCGTCCATGTCGTCCAGGCTATTACTCAACAACTCCCTGCCGCCACGGATGGGAGCGCAGCTACAGCTACAGGGAATGCAAACATGACACAGGCCCAAACACGCCTCATGAATGTCATTCGAGGCAATCCAGGGCGGGGCCGCATTGAAAAGCCTAAACGAAAAGCGACTAGGTAACCAGAAAATCGGATTCCTCATCAACCTGTTCACTGCGTGCTCGATCACAGTTCACATGAAGGATGACATGTCAGAACGAGATGCTGACAATATCATTACTGTGTAGCTTTGACCCACTTCGATTCAGGAACGGCTCGCTACTTCATCGGAGTGTCTCGCTGCGGCATTTGTGATACTTGCAGGGAGTGGGATAAATGTTTTTTCTCAGGCATTCAAAGAATCGATTGGAGCACTTTTCATATCCCTAAAATGTAGATCAACGTTATGAACCTTCTTCGTGGAAGTTAAGTTTCAGCGTAGACTGTTTCTATCAGAAGAAACAAGGGAGATTACTCTGAACAATCAAGCAACTCACTAATGACAGACAAGGAAAGACTCCACCTGATGCGGGAAGTACATCTGGGTCTGCAAAGCATCCAGGTTTATAAGGATAATTTTATTGATTCAAGGGGAATCACGTTCATTCCATTGTGTGTTGGTGTCCTATCAGGCACCACCTTCCAGGTTGTACATCCATTTCTTGTTTTCCATACACAGTTCTTCAAGTCCGGTTAGATCACTTTTCATAGTAGACTGAAGCCTTGTCACTTCCGCTTTAGCCGGAGTCTATATGGAGTACAGACAAATGGGACAACTAAATCATACAACAAATGGTAAATGTTGCAGATTTCGGTCAAACCGCAGGTCTTGTTTGTGATACCGTACAGTTTCCTTTCTGGGTAGTGTACTTCTGTTCCGTTAACACGATACTACAGTATCTGTGTAGTAGGCTTCTATGCATAAACGGAAAGGTCAATCTAGCTTCGAGTTGACCAGCTCTTCTGTCGGACAGTTATTGCACTCTGAGGGAAAAATTTAGTCCTGGAAGAGAGGATTATGTTTCCAAGGAGGTTCTATAGATCTAAAATCGTGGTGTTGGTCAGCGAAGATCAGACTTTTGCGAACATGAGCAGTATTGTGGCGTTTGCTGACTCCTACCCATAAAGCCTTGTGCGTAGAACTGCATATTCAGGACAGGGATATAACACGAGAATCAAATCAGCTTTCCAGGCACGCGGAAGATACGCAAAATCATAACCTCTATTCGTCAGGAACGACTGGTGCCTTGTTGAGAGCATGAATTTCTCGTGAATCAGAGATCGAAAGTGACGGAAGTGGGACACCGAAAGTGCTACTAAACAGTAGTCATTGTGCTAGTCAGACACAACAGACCGTCACCCGATGGGGAGTGGGTCCTGATGTCAACATTGATGATGGGGATGAACAAGGCAACTGGTCTCTGACGAGCATGACATGGCGCAACCTCATACTTTCGTAGAGTAAACCGCCCAACAAGGATTGGTCACTTTAGGTGTCGAAATATGCCGGCCCGTGTGGGATACGTCGCACGTTCGAAAGTTAGCACCGAAAGTAGCAATGCACACGAAGAAACCCTTCGAGAGAAAGACTATACGCAGATGATTGCCCCTTAAAGCGAGCCATGTACATCTTGGCAAGTGATTAGCACAATTTTAGCACTGCCCTTAGATGGACAGTTAGGCAAGGTTTCATTAGAAGGTAATTTCGCTTTTCAATCGAAGTACACCTAGCTGTGAGGCAAATATATCGTAAGAGTTTCGTAACGACACTGGTTACTTTCCTGGAGTTTCACTCAGCTTGACTCACCTGAGTTGTTTCTCCGATTTCTCAGAATGGCCGGCAACGAAGAAAAGTTTTCCAGCAGATATTGGCAGTTGTCGCCACCTAACTCTTGTGGTGGATCGACGCAGAGGACAGGGAGATCTTCTGAAAGGAGCTACGTAGCAAGTATAGCTCTCTTCTCACTCTTATCTTTTCTTTCAAGGATAAGGCAGGCAGTGCGTTATTTCTCCTCACCTCTCTTTCCAGAGGGATAGCGATTTATATACTACTCCAAGGTATGAAATGTAGGCACGGCAAAGCCTGTTCTTTTTCTCTCTCTGCCAGACTAGAGACAACATAGGCTTCATATGGACCTCCTGAAGCGAGAAGAAATCATAGAAAGCAGCCAAACGTCGTGAAGTGCAACAGCAGCAGTCGACATATTCGCTCAGCCAGCTAGCCTACTTCCAGTAGTGGATGTCCAAGAAACTCCAACTTCCTGAGACTCACAATCCATATCTTCTAAACTCAAAGTCATGCTGACGATCCAGGGACCCCTTTCGTCGCTGCTTAAGTTACGGAAGCAGGCTGTCCTGTCGATGATACCCAACTGACCTCACATCACCCTTTCCTCCTCCTGCTCCTCTGCCTCCTCCTCTCCTCAGTTAGTAGAGAGGGGGTGCCTCGGTGGGTCAGGCTCTTCATTGGATGTCTGTACTACACCACTTCCCGATTCCCCAGCCACCCTCCTTCAAAAGTCACGCGGATTGATTGGGCTAGCCACTTCTGCTGTCGAATATCAAAAGCTTTCAGGTTACTTCTGCCTCCCCTACATACCTGGCCCTTTCGTTCCTCGGGGGTCCGACCGAGTCAGAACATGAACAAATCGGACCCACCTGTCTTCCATGTGACTCACTGACTGTCACCAGTGATACTCATTCTCTATCGTACGTTAAATCAGCAACTCTTTCTCAAACTCTCTCGTTTATCAGCCACTTCCTTGTCTACATAGCCTCCGCGGCGCACTTGGGAAACGTGATGCGACACTCCAGTTCTACTCTTTTGTACGTATTAGGCCTTTAACCCTAGAGCTAACTAAATCAACTGTCTTTCAAGAGCATTTTCTAAATCAACTGTCTTTCAAGAGCATTTTCGCTAGCCCTACCTTTGAGCATGAATTTTTCAGCAAGCACTGAGTTGTTTGTTGCATTTAGTTGTGACCCGAAATGAGATGCTTCTAATGCTAGATTTGACAAGGGGGTTAGTACATTTCAAGAGCACATCATCTGGCATTTGCTTCCACAAGGATTTCATCATTAAGCTCCAATCCGAGAACTGAGATGCTCATCTTGCTATAATTGATAGATTGAGCGGATCATTAAAGCCTCGTCCACATTTCTCGAGCAGCCCCATTGATGTTTGTCTGATGCTACCTCAACAACCCTAATTAGACATGGGGTGCAAATGAGTTATTGATGTCACCCCACATACACATCGCTTTCCACATCCGCCTAAGGTTTGAAGTGATTCAGGAAGCACTTCACGCCTAACCCACATAAGTTCTATACTGCTGTTGCTTCCCAGACATGACCACAGAAGTACGATTGCGACCCGTTGGAAGGCGCGTTTTATAAAGTAACGGGGATGATATTGACATACGGCGAGTGAGGATTCCGGCAGAGAACACACCAGGACGGATTAATCCTTACGCAGCGTACGAAGGGTGAAAAGGACTGTATCGGCGACGGCGAAATTTTGTATGATTGGGTCTGGATGTACCAAACGGCATCGATTCGCATGATTGAAAAAAACACCCAAAACGACACCAATCGAAACAGAACAGTAAAACCGAAACTGAAAGCTTTGTTTCTTACTACATCTCTACAGGAAGCATTCGGGCACTGCTTCTCAAACCTCAAGCTATACCGTCGATCGTTCATGTTCTCAAAACCGACAGCTTTCGAATCGGCAGAGCTTAGTTTTTCCTGAGACATCTGTTGTCTCGAAGCCGGTAAACTACTTTCCCGGGTTTTAAGACAAGTGGTAATGTGGCCTTTGATCCAGCCCGAAATGGGCCCTAATCTGAAGAAATTGTAAAATGGTGCAGTATCTACCTTTTCAGCGCAAGCTTTTCTCCAACATCGATACTATGGCATTTAGCGAGAGCACGTGGGCGTGCTTCAGAGTTCTGCATTGATTTTTCAATCGTGTCTTGTAGTGCCGCGCCTGGAGATGCTGAGATCTATGTTGCTTCTCAGCTGGCTAGTACTGTGACTCGACACGTGACCATGCTTCAAATTTAGCAGGTGACGTTACGTAGTTGCCTTCAAAGTCCTATTTAGAGAGATCACGGTTGAGAAACACAAGTAAGTCTACGCTGCATGAACACAACCTCGTCAAATAGATCGAGTGCTTTGATTTATTTATCACTTCTCTACTTTATTCAGTAAGAAATATTGTAAACTTGAAATTGTAACAGCTTTTGTAGATATTTTAAAATCTGCACAAAGAAATGAAAGACTTCGATTTAGCAGGATTTATATTTCCCAGGATCTTCAAGGATGCCTGCAAAGGGTTCTCGGAAACTGCAGGATTCCCAGAACTCATCGTAAACTTTCAAGTGCAATCCGCAAATACCAACTGAATTTTACCCTCTAAAGGTGATTGCATACAATTTTGACTCTTCTATGGGACAACAATGCTTCACAATATTCAAGATGTGCGACCTTAGTATGTTTAGCTGATCTGGATTGAAAGTCGGCTAGTCCTCTCTACCATCGACTTCAGAGATATTCGCAAAATTCTTCTAATTATCCCTTTGTTTTGTTCTTTTGGAAGACATCAAAAATATCCACATCCCCAAAATGTTATATTTTCTGCAAAGGGTCCGCGTAAACTATTATTTTCCTCGTGACGATGGAAAACTATTATGTATCGCCAGACGCTATTATATTCCAGTTTCCTTGAGGTTGACAAGTACTGTACATGCCATAATTGTGAGCACAATCGTACCAAAAGGCGAGGGGGGACTTTCCAAGCCCGTAATGATCCCGGACGTTAAGGCTTGTCACTTGGACCAAAAACAACCTGTATTATTTGTGTCATGAAGAACTGTCTGAATCCAAAGTTTGCTTTCCTAAATAGTGTATAAGTTTGGTGATGTATGTCCTTTTCCTTTACTTCTCTGTTGAGATCAGGTGTAAGTTACAAGTCTACCAGCTTAAAGGTCACGTCACTTCATGAATAATCATCCCATACAATAACCATATACGTAACAACAGTTAACAACTTTACTCTACAGCTTGTTGAAGTTGTAATGTGAATTGGTTGTTTCTTCATGTGAAGCAAAAGGCGACCGCGTTCGTTGGATGGGAAGGAGTGAGTGTTACTCTTAATATTAAGAGTGTTACTTTCTTAATTGCGCATTTTGCATTGAGAATTTACAAATTTTTAGATCCCTCAATCAGAGATTAAACTTATAACTAAATAACTTTAAGAATAAACATTTTGATTGATAGGTAATTAAAATATTTAGCTCTAAGCGAAACTTGAAGTTAATATTGATTTCAATGTATTCGAGAGAAGCTGCGACAAATTACGTACCACTTATAACTTCTTAAAATATCTGTTCATATTATGGGATAAACTGGAACGGAAAAAGTACTTTCAACTGAGCACTAAGCCCTAATCGCAAGCTCTTTGCTATTATAAGTTCTAGCTTGCCCCAACCCACCTGCTCCGTAATTCATATAATTTGTCAATATGAAAAGTGTCTCAAAGATACACCTCAGAAATTGCATGTAGAGAAAGCTAAAAGGTAGAAAAGCTTTTGTTAATATCAATATCAGTCAATTGCTCAATTCCGGTAAGATAAAAAAGGAATACACATTTAGAATATTGGACCGTAAAATATTTCACTGTATTTCATAAAGTTATTTTAATGGAAAGCTAGATCAACACAACTTTGGAATCTTGATTTTTCATAAATTTGCAAGGAGTGAAACCTTCAAGTACAAGTTTCCAAAATAAAATCATTTTAGTTTGTTATTGTGCTCATGGAGACTAAATATATCAAAGACTTGAAGTTTATAAAGTTGTTTTCACCCAAGAAGCTCATTTATTGTATGGGTGGATGTTACTTCAAGAAGTTTTTTCGCTATGACTAGCACCTCGAGATTTTATTTTATTTTCTACCTCAAAAAAATGTGTGTATCGTAAAAATATCATTCTAGAAATGTTTGGTTTCTTGATAACTTTTCTAATTTGTAGAAAGGATCACATGATAGGGTAAAATTAAGAAATGTGAAAAGTTTCTAATCTTATTTCATACAATCCTAGATATGTGTGGAAAATTAAGATGTATGTTTGAACTTTAAAATTTTTTATGCACTTGTTAGAATATCTTAATACATAAATAAAACTTTCAAATTAATTAAGTAAAAATAAAATAAAAATAGAGCTATTAATCATCATCCAGTCAATATCCAAATGGAAATATATATAAAATTTGGGTAAATGCTATGAGTTGACCCACCTTTACCTAGATGGAGTGAATTTTATTTGTATTTTTATAAAATGTAACAATATGGAAGTTATTGATGAGTTAGTCAAGACTAACAAAGTAGCAAATAAACCAAATTAGCCAAGAATTATAAAAATATTCTAGAAGCATCTAGGAAGTTACTTTATACCTTCCAAGTATTGGGCAATGTGCATACCACCAAGTGGTAACTTCTAGGAACTAAACTTCTAGCTTAGCATGCATATCAAATAGATAGCTTCTAGAAGAAAACTTCTTATGAAACTTCTCAATTAGCCAAGCTTGCATGCCAAGTAGATGGCTTCTAGAAGGAAGCTTCTTGAGAAGCTTCAAGGTTAGTTTTGCTTGCACTCAAAGAATACGGTTTTTAAGAAGTTTCTCAAGAGCCTTGTATGATTCCCTATAAATACCAAAGCTTAAGCTCATGTTAGACATTCAGAGTTTTCTTCATTCAAGAGTCTCAATGTGTGATCTTTCACTTAGATCTTCCATTCTCATATTTTTCTCCTTGGTCTTTTATATTGGTATCAAAGTAGGAATAAATAGGATGGAATTTATGGACCACTAAATCCATTTCTGCCAAACCATTGGGATTTTTGTGTCCATGTACTATCCAAGCATCATTTAATGTAGTTCATCATCTCACGCTTTGGGTAGAATTTTTTGAATGCAATAACCTTGTCAGATAAACTCTTGGTACTTTCTATTGTAACTTATGGAGAATGGTGGATGTGTGTTGCATCTACATGTTAACTTGGATAAATTGTGGGTAGTTTGATAGAGTAGAAACCATGGTGGCAATGCCCAAATTTATCATTGCTATGCAGCCACATATCAAGCACCTAACTTGATTGTTGGAAGAACAAGACCATCAACAACAAGAACATGTAGAGAGAGCATACCATTTCAAGAAGGAGAATCTGATTTCCAAGGCCCAAGGTATTTGAAGGCAAGAATCTCCCAAGCATAATGGAGAATTTTGTATTTGACTGCAAATATTATTTTGAAGCTAGGAATCCTTAAGATGAACCTAGACAAATTCTTTTGGCTTCAAGCCAATTGGGTGGAGTGGCAAAACTATGGTGGCGGTTCCAAGTGGAGTGAGCTAAATGGTATTTAGTTGCACCAATCTCAACATGTGAAGAATTCAAGAGTGCAATAATTGAGCACTTCCAAACTATAATGTCACACGAGCTGCACAAGATAGATTGGTAAAGTTGAAGTAGAGTGGTTGTGTAAGAAGCTATATCATTCAATTCCAAAACACCATAATACAAATTCCAAATATTTTAGAAGGTGAAGCTCTTGATTGATTTTTGAGGGAGTTAAAAGTCACACACCAAATTGGAAATGATCATGTGTGAGCCCAAACACTTAGAAGAAACCATGTGGGCAAGTTTGTGAAGGTCAAGGTCAAGGTCAAGGTCAAGACCAAGTTGTCACAAATAAGGTTTCTTCTTGATTCCTTATTTGTGACAACTTGGTCTTGACCTTGACCTTGACCTTCACAAACTTGCCCACACATTACACACTAGTGGAGGAACCAACACCAATGGAGATTGATGTCATCCAATGGAGATCACTTGGCACAACAAAGATAGAAAGACTATGACAAAAAAGTAATTGCTTTTATTATCACCAAAATTGGACATCATATTGTTGAATGTCCACTCAAGAATAGATGACCCCACAAATTTCCCAAATGGAATTTGTAGAGTGTGATGATAAGTGAAACAAAGAATTGTAGTAAGACAAGTCAAGCCACCTACTAGAAACTTGATTAGTTCCAAATGGATTGAAGGCTTGACCTATGCAAGTTTACTTAACTTGCAAGGTATGATATATGATTATAGTTGTAGGACTTTGGTTGGTTTTAGAAGTTCAAATAATTTCATGTCCATGCAATTAACAAAAGAATTAGCTATTCATATTAAGCCATTTAATTAGAAGTAGATTGATGATACTTAATGGTAGAAAGTGTTCTACATTCCATACCTCATATCTTATTACATTCAAGATTAAGGAGTGTATGAAGTTTGTATTAGCACCTCTACACTATGATGTCATTTTAGGTTTTCTTTAGCTTGACCATCATAAGGTTCAATTTGATATGACTAAATGAAAAATCAAGTACAACACTAACATAGGAATTATTGATTAAGTTGTCAAGCACCTTTGAGTAAGACACCTAAGAATAAACAATCTCAAGATGAGAAGTTTGTCAATAAAGTAGCCATAAAGTAAGCTTTTGAGGAAGATAAACCTATTCTTATGGTGTAGATCAAGCCAATTGCACATAGAGAATCTGATGAGAGCTAGAAGCCTCATCAATAAATGTTTGATTAAATAGTTCAAGAGTTTGCATATTTGTCTTTGGATAATCTATCAAAGGGATTACACTTTGATTGTGATATGCACTTTTAGATTGAGTTATTGCTAGGAAATACTCTAATGAATAGACCAATCTATTGGCTCTCACCAAAGGAGTTGGACAAGCTTCAAACAACATTGATGGTGTTGTTGCACAAGGAGTTCATACAACATATTACATCTCCTTGGGGAGCACCGGTACTATTTGCTCCAAACAAGCATAGAAGACTTTGCTTCTATATTGATTATCATGGCCTCAATAAAAAAATAGTGAAAAATGCATATCACTTGCCTTGAATTGATGACTTGCTCAATCAATTGAGAGGAGCACGGTACTTCTTCAAGTTGGATCTTCAAAGTGGCTATTGGCAAATTCCCATTGACAGTAAAGATGTGCAAAAGACTACTTTTTGCATAAGGTATGAGAATTTTGAATAGAGAGTTTTACCTTTTGTGCTTACTAATGCTCTAGTAATCACCATGGATCACATGCATTGAGTGTTTGATGGGCTATTGGATTTGTAAGTGGTGGTGTTCTTGAATGATATATTAATCCATAGCAAGGTAAAGGTAGAACACACAAATCACATGTGACAAGTCCTAAGATGGACATGTCAACAAAAGTTTTATTGCAAGAAGTCAAAGTGTACCTTTTGGTAGAAGAAAGTTACTTTCTTGGGTCATAAGATCTCATCAAAAGAGATCAAGATGGAAGAGGAGAAAATCAATGCCATTATTGATTGGTCAACTTCAAAGGATACCCCCAAATTGTTGGCATTTAATGGATTGATAAGTTTTTATTGACAATTCATCCACTATTATGTTCATGTCGCCACACCATTGATCAACCTCTTAGAGAAGACCTCAAGCTTCTAGTGGACCACCAAGCACAAAGAAGTATTCTAGAAGTTGAAACATATGGTGTCTTCAAGACCCATTCTTAAATTATATGATCCTCAACTACCTTATATGGTTGATTTTGATGCTTCTAACTTTGCCATTGGAGCTATGTTGCAGCAAGAATTTCCAAATGGGTTTACATCCCATTGCCTTTGTGTCCTGCCAACTAAACACTATAGAAAGGAATTGCTTTGCTTGAGATTGAAAACAACTAGCAATGGTATATGCCACCAAGGAATGGAGGCATTATCACTTGGAGAAACAAGTGATCATGAAAACCAATCACAAACCCTTGTTATGGATATTAAATTTGGATCACATGAAGAGTAGACATCATCAATGGGAAGAACTAGTATAGTTGTTTGACCTCAAACTTGGGTACAAACCTGGTAGGTTCCATGTCAAACCTGATAGGTTCCATGTCATCCCTTGAAAACTTTAGAACAAGACGCCTTCTTTTAGATGGTACAAGGTCATCTTGTAGCACACAATAAGGAATATAACACCTTCTCCTTCAAGGAAGGCATTCTATTTTGTGAGAACCTATGTTCTAGCCAAGTGTGATCTATGACTTATGTGCTTTCAAGAAGCCCATGATTTACCAACTCTTGGTCATATGGGTGTGGACAAGACCTTGGGTACCCTACAATGCCAATGGTGGTGGCCCAACATGGCACAAGATGTTCAAGAGTTTATTTGATCTTGTGAGAGCTATCAATGCAACAATGCTATCAACCAAAAATTAAGTGGACTCCTTCAACCACTTTTCATCTCATCTATTTGATGGGAACACATGAGTTTAGATCTAATCACATCCTTGTTTGTGATAAAGCAAGGTCACATAGCAATTGTGGTGTTTGTTGATAAGCTTAGTAAGCAAATCCATTTGGCACCAACCTTTGATATAGTGGATGTTCTAACATTGGCCTACATTGACAATATCTTCAAGCATCATGAGATGCCTCACATACTCAGCTCTGACCGTGATCCTTGGTTCATCAAAAAATTTTGGCAAGCAGTCTTCCAACTACTTAGCACCAAGCTTGCTTTTTCCATGGCCTATTATCCTCAAATTGATGGAAAAACTAAACATGAAAATCACGCCTTGGAGAATATGCTTTGTGCCTTTGTCAATGTTCATCATACCAACTGGGATAAATGTCTTGTAGTTGATGAGTTTGTCTATAATAACTCCAAATATGCAAGAATTGGATTCTCTCTCTTCTTCCTTAATTTTGGCCAAGACCCATTTGTTCCAGATTCCCTTCTTGCTCCTCCTTCATCTCATGTCCCTCATACTTCCACCTTCTTGACCACAATATCCTAACCCTTATAACAAGCCAAATCTCATCTCTTTGTTGCTCAAAATCACCAAAAACAAGATGTGTACTAACCTTATCATGATCTTACGTTTCACCTTGATAATATAGTCATGATTTCTTCTAGTAATTTACCCCCTTCTCCCACTTGATGCTTAATTTTGTAGACTTGCCCCTAATTAGATAGGTCTATGTGATGTCACCTAAATTATTTCTCTTGTTGCTTATCGACTTGTCTTGCTTTGTCATATGCAAATTCATATTCCCAAGTTGAAACCCTTTGTTTCTAATCTATCTTCCTTTTCCTCTTATGTCCAAACCCCTCCTTCCTTTAACCCTATTAACGATCATGAGGAGTATGAAGTTGATTTTATCCTTGCACGTTGTCACATTTGACATGGCTGCCAATAACATATGGAGTACAAAATCCTTTGGAAAGGGTATCATCTTCATGATGCCACTTGGGAGACACTTCCTCATCTCCAAAATGCACAAATGGCCATCCAAGAATTTTAAGCTTCCATGGTGACAAGGATGTCACCAATTACCTGTGGGGGAATAATGTAAAAATATGGAGGTTACCAATGAGTTAGTCAAGACTAAAAAAGTAGCAAATAATCCAAATTAGCCAAGAATTATAAGAATATTCTAGAAGCATCTAAGAAACTACTTGATACCTTCCAAGTATTGGATATTGTGCATGTGATTTCTAGAACAAAGCTTCTTGGCTAGTTTAGCTTGCACACCAAGTAGGTGGCTTCTAAAAGGAAACTTCTTATTAAACTTGTCAACTAGCTTAGCTTACACGCCAAAAAGACAGTTTCTAGAAGGAAGCTTCTTGAGAAATTTCCCAATTAGCTTGCCTTGCACTCAACAAATGCAACCTTTAAAAAAACTCCTTGAGAAGCTTCTCTAGAGCCTTGTATGCTTCCCTATAAATATCAAAGCCTAAGCTCATGCTAGGCATTTGGAGTTTCCTTCATTCAAGAGTCTCAAAATGTGGTCTTTCATTCCAATCTTCCATTCTCCTATTTCTCTCCCAGTCTCTTACAACAAGGTACCACAAAGTAAAGTGGTAATTAGGGAACCAATATGAATGGTTGAACAATTAGTCTTTATATGAAGCCTTCATGAATGATGAACCTAAACCTACTAGAAAAAATGGCTATCAAGAACCCTTAGCGTAAAGAGATGAAGGACTTTTGGACACACATTGATGCATTGGAGAGGATGATCTATGTGAACAAAAAACTCAAGGTATTGTATGGCAAGTTGCAAGATCACACTGACTCCAAGTTTCAAAAGTTATAGACTAGCTTTACACAAGTAGTTGCTTGTTACAAGAAGGAGATTGTAGAGCTCATTTGCTTATGTAAGGGAGAAGGTAGTTCAATGCATGTGCCACTATACCATGAAGCAAATGAGAAAAATGACTCTTACAAGAAGGAGATTGTAGAGCTCATTTTCTTATGCAAGGGAGAAGGTAGTTCATTGCATGTGCCACTATACCATGAAGCAAATGAGAAAAGTGACTTTGTGCATGCAAGCATCATTCTACTTTGTATAAAATGACAATGAGTCAATTGTAATAAGGATAGGGTCATTTTTGTAGTTATATTCAAAGCACTTTATAATTGTAAACACTTCATAAAACATAGTTAGGATATGAACATATGTAGACACCTACTCAACAAAATAGTGATAAGACAAGAAGCTGAGATAACCATTCCATGTGGACTGTGCCTACTCAATATTGGAATACGATAATGTTAGGATGAGATTAGCAAAGAGTAGATGTAATTAGTGGATCTCTAACACTTTGTAGCCATTATATTTCTTTGTTGCTAGGTAGAAATTGTACTCCAGGAACAATATATGAGGAGGGGGAGTGGACTTCCATATTCTCTTGTGTCAATTTGGTATGCAGAGTAGAGTGCATTGGTACCATTGTTTCATTGTCTTATCCTATGAACCATGGTCAAAAATAGGTTTGATGGATGTCTATGGGATAAATAAAAAACTTTATAATAATTTTTAGTGAACTTTGTAACAATACTAGATTGTAATAACTGAACGCTCTATAACTTCAGTTAAGTGATATATTTTGCAAATTCCATTCATTTATAAAAATCAAATCATATGTTACAAATGTTTGGGAATGCCGTAACTAAATAAATGATTTTCAAATAGAGTGGGGTGTTTCCTCAAGAGGGTGGCCACGTGGTCAATTGAGTCACATATAATTGATGATTTGGTTTCCGTATTCAAGATCCAAAATGGCTTGGCCCAACAATTCAATTTTCTAAACTCAAATTCACCACCTTTTGGAGCAAATGTGCAAGTTGTCAGGCAACTAATAGTGGTTTTGTAGTTTTGCATTGGTGTGGGAAATGATCAGTGCCGCCGTGCCGCAACCAAGAAATTGATTAGAAGGTGACGATTCAGACAATTCTTATGCTAGGAGTGCAACAAAATGTTTGCAATCGGAGATCAAGTACCTTGTTTTAGTGTAGGAGACTCACTTATTGACGCTGATTCGGGACCTATAGAGTCATGTTTGGATTTGCAACCTCAAAAACCATGAGGGAAATTTGGAGACTTGTTGAGGATGGCTTCTTCCGTGCCAAGCAAAGGAGGATGAACGATTTTGCATGGCAACACACCATTATAGCCAAATACTGGATTATTTGGAGGACCTCGAGCATTTTGTACAGATTCATGGTGGGAATTGCAAAAACCCCATTCAAAAATCAACCGCATTTAGTGTCATGGCAACCTTTTTTAATTAGGGAGGGTCAAGGATTTCCAACTTCTATGGTAGGTGACAGACTTTACAAGAAATGGTTGTGGTACATGAAATAGTACAAAGAAACTTGGGAGCTTAAGGAACAAGTCTACGAGAGAAGGTCTCACCAAGAAGGAATATGGCAAAGGGTGGAGAACTATAGAAGATAAATTGAATGGAATGTGCTCACATTTTCAAGAATGGAAGCTATGTTTGGGACCAGAGTGAACATAAGTCCAATGGCAATGGTAAGTTTAGGAGATTGTAATCCTAATTCAAGCAAGATTTGTGAGGCTGGCAAGGAGGAGGTCCATGAAGGTGCACAAGAGTGCTCCCAATTCTCATCTCGTCCAGAGGTGGTGCTCCTTGACTCAGGCCCTAAGTTGGTCGCAAACACCCAAGGGGTGGAAAGTTTACCAAGTGGCATGGACAATGGAATCCTATTACCTGAGGATGAGTCTCCATTTGTTCCACCAATTGAGGACTCGCCTTTCATTACAACACCACCTTTAATTTCTACAAGAGATCGATCTGATTGTGCTTTTGCCAACCAAGAAGGGGAACGTGACCCAAAGAGGAGGAAAGGTGGAATATCTACAAGTAAGGTACCCAAGTTGTTACCTAGTATGTCATTGTCTCATGATTTAGCAAAAATTACCATGTTGAAGGTAGATACTATAGAATCTAGAGAGAGGTTACAACTAGCTGAACTAGAAGCCACCAACATGAGGAAGAGAGAGAAAAAATGATGAGAATGGAAGCAGAGCATGTTAGATTAGAAACACATAAGATGAAAATTGAAATTGAGAAAAAATTGAGTTCAGATAAAAAGGGAAGTTAGGGCAGATAAACACAAATTTAAGGAGGAGAGTTTAGAATCAAAGCGCACTCATGAAATCAAAATGAGTCTCACACAAGCAGGGAAAACTCCCGAGGAAATAAGTAACTATTTTAAAGTGCTCACTCAGGTTCAACGTCCATCATACTCTATTGATAGTGAATAGTATACCACCATGTAACCTTTATTATGATTATAATAAAGATGAGTTATGGAAACTTGATAAATGCTTCTAGTATACACCTGATGCAGCTTGTTACCACTCAATTCCTCTCATGTTTTTGATGCCGCTTGTTACCAATTCCTCTCATGTTTTTCCTTGGCCACACATAGTAAGCGCACAAGTTGACACTCATAGCCGCCCATAAAGTCTTTCTTGCAGCTGCTAGTAGCACAATAAGCTCAAGATGCCGTGAGTTGGCACTCATAGCCATCCAAAACTCTTTCCTTTTGCCGCTAGTTGTAGCTCAATGCAACACTTCCTTGAATAAAGGCCAGCTAGTGCTCGTTGGCGCTTGTAGGCACTTGTCGTAGCTAGTGGGCTCTAGTAGGCGCTTGTAGGTAATTCCGGTAGGCGCTAGTTGATGCTCATGGCCGCTAGGAGGCGCTTGCAGATGCTAGGAGGTGCTCATAAATTTGGTAGGTGCTTGTCGGCGCTTGTCAATGCAAGTCATGGCTTGAAGACGCTCATAGACGCTTGTAGATGCTCGATGGCGCGCATTGGCATTGAGGGCCGCTCTTGATGGGTTTAGGGTGGTGACTCTTGATGAAAATGGCACACATATTTGCAAGGTGATGAAACGTTTGATACACAAGGCACAATTAAGTATATAGCACATGAAAATACAAGAGTTAGATAACAATATGAGAGTTCACAAGTGTAAACTTAAACATAAATGTATACATGGGGAGAAATGAACATAATATGTATATAAATGGGGAGCCAATAGAACCTAAACATATGACTATGGAGGTCAAGGAGGTGAAGAAGAAGAGGGAGATGCACCATGGTGTCTAAGTGCTACTACTGCATCCTCAAGTCTACGACGGTATACATGATGTTGAATCCTAAATGGACTCAATGACCACCATAGGAGCCGCTCGCTTTCATCCAAGTCTCAATGCCTGATACCGCTAGCAAGAAGAGGATATGGGTCACAACTATAAGAACTCAATCTACCTGATGTCCACTCCTCTTCTGTCCATCTAAGAGCAGGCCTATTGTCATGGACAAATCTGTCCAAAGCACTCATCAAAGGGTCAAATGACCAAGTGTATGATGCTCTATGTACCCTATAAGGACAGAAGTGGGTAGGGTGGATAGCACCATGTGGATGGTTCCTGTAATTAGAGAGTGCATAACTATCTATGATCAAAAGATCACAAAGAGGTAAACCTAATGAAGTAAGATGCTCATATGATCTAACTCTAAGTCCTCTAAACTCATAATCTCACTAGATATCTCTAGAACACAAACAGGCCATGAGGCAAGACCCGGTGTGAACTCCTTCTGGGAGTTCAGACCACTACCACATGCTCCGTAGCAACCACTCCACTCCATCCAGAGTAAGATCTATCCACAAGATTACCTCAAAGCGTAGCAAACAGAACTGGATGAAATGGCTAACACCAAGACGAGCTACCCACCCTACAGGCCCAGACTGTGTGTGAAGGCACCAACCATACCTAGTCGTCCCACTCTCCCATGCACGGAAACCGATAGCATCACAAATCCATAATCAACACATACAAGTAACATCCACAATAATAATCTTCTTTCGTAGGAAGCTGGGGAAGAGGATACGTGGAATATACTCTCCTGATAGATGAATCCTCTCTCTAAACTCAGTCTAAGTGCACTAAGTCTCCACACTATGAGGTATCACATGGGTAGCATCAGTCTAGGTCTGCATCTCATGACGAGTATGGGTCTTGCAAGCAATAGTACGTAGTTTGGGTCCAAGATAAGCCACATGAGCCCTCAAATGAGCTAGACTACTCTCACTCTCCTCTACATGAGATTTCATTTGAGCTAGACTACTCTTGCTCTCCTCTACCTGAACATGTGCACTCTCATACCTCTCTATAGCATATGCTAACTCTTGTGCTTGATTCCGTAACTGGAGCTTGTAACCCTCCGCCATGGTAGCGGCACCTAGTATGTCCATGTCCAAGTCACCTAATCTCTGCTCTCTCTCCATCTCAAAAGTAAGCAAGGTCAAGTGTCTCTCCTCCTTTGCAGCAAGTAAATCCTCTTGCTCACAAAGGAGTCTCTCTTGCTCTAGCACTAATCTTTCTCTCTCCTCTACACTCTCCAACCTACTCTCATGCTTAAGCACTAATCTCTCTCTCTCCTCTACATTCTCTAGTCTACTCTCACACTCAAGCACTAATCTCTCTCTCTCCTCTACACTCTCTAGTCTACTCTCACGCTCAAGCACTAATCTCTCTCTCTCTTCTACACTCTCCAGTCTACTCTCACGCTCAAGGAGATTTCTCTCTCTACACTCAGCCACTCAAACACAATCATCTAAAATGCAAGTGATGTCAACTGAACAAGAAGGAGGTGAAGGTACTCTGAAATGCATGGGGTCACCAACCGCCTCCACAGATGGAGAAAGTGGTGAAGTGGAAGAAGAGTGAAAAGGAGCTATCTCAACAAAGGGTAAGGGCTGTGTCTCAACACAAATCTATTGAACATTTGTTCACAAGTGATACATTTAGTTATCTATCAAATACAAATTCATATTTTAATTCAAAAATATACAAGTTCACAAGTTCATTAATTCAAGCTTCTTAAATGAACTCATCTATTAAATCCGGTAATGGTATATACACAATAACTTTGTATGTTTTCCAACATACAAATATATGATATATATATGACAAAACTCAAACCTAATCAATCAATCACTCACCATCCTCATCCTCCCCATCATCAATAGTCTTGTTCTCATCCAAGCTATCTGCATCCTCATGATCATCATCATGCTCTCCCTCGTGTATAATCTCCTCCTCTCCATCACTCAGGTACATCACATCCTCCTCTGGAATGAAACCTCTCTCCACAAAGAGATGCTTGAGTATCTGTCCAAGGAAGGTGACCCTGAACCTACATCCCTTAAGACTACTCAATTGGCTTTGCAAACTCCCCACCTCTGCAATGATAGCTCTAAAATCTAACTCTCCCCAATCATAATCCTCCACACCAAATCTCCTCAACTTGGTCTTGGTGTTGAGTACCAAATGCCCATGTACAATCTTGGGCCTAATAGTGGGTGCAACAAGTGCACCCATCAACTAGAAGAAAGCTCGGAATGTAGGATATACACATTGCCTTGCAAAATATCTTTTTGCAACCCTATCCTTTTGTGGAAACCAGTCTAAAACAATTGTGTAAGGAACTGTCCTTTGTCTTGGTGTTCTCTCCCTTGGCATGGCAAGTGCATCTCTCACTATATCTTTAGTCAATTGAAACTACCTACCTCTTACCAAACATGTGCAAGAGACCTTGTACCATGAGATCACAAACTTTGCACATGGAAGGACCTACCAAACCCACCAAAAAAATCAGCTCAAACTTCTCTCCCAAGGACTCAAGCTCATGGGGTGTTGCTCGATGCCGCTCAAAGATGCCCACTGATAATATAAACGTTAAAAGCGCCACGGGTTGCCACTGGCCTCTGTGAATGGGAGCTGCTCTAGAGCACAAGGGGGCGCTCCTGACCTCAGCACCCCCCGCACGGTGCCAAGGGGGCAGCCGACACCACGCGTAGGTTATGCAGGTGCATGTGTGCTAGATGGCGCTGCGGGATAGTGAAGGAGACACTAGGAGCCCGGTGGAAGCACTGGGTGTCGTGTGGGGTTGCAAGAAGGCGCTCACATGTAGGGGTTTAGGGTTTGGAGATGGTGTTGGATGGCATGAGAGGATGCTGGTAGGCGCTATGGGACAAGGAGGGAGATGCGAGGAGGTCCGTGCAGCCCCGCAGAAACGTTGGGTGTCAAGCGGGGTTGCAGGAAGGTGCTTGTGCCTAGGGGTTTAGGGTTTGGGAATGGCACTAGATGGCACGGGAGGACTTTGGGAGGCATTGCGGGACAGGTTGGGAGGCGCTGATGATTTGGAAGCAATCAACCTGAAATAAATGAAAATCAATGAAAATCTTGAGGTGGAATGAAGAGCAAACTATGAAGAAGGTTTGAAGAATACCTCTAGTCGTGGATAGTGAAGTCCAAGAGTTATTTTGAGCCCCATTAGATCTAGATTGATCTCCTGAATTCCATAAACAACAATTTGAATCTGATGTTTGTCCAACCAGCACCACTTGATGAAATTGGCTAGGTGTTGAATGTTATGGAATGCTATGAGCCAATCTCCTTCCTGAGTATTTTGCATGTCGGGCCCGTCAACTCTCTTTTTGTATCCCTAGATGTTTGCCATGGTTCGAATTGAATTTGCTCTCAGTCTCTTGAATGCTCTCCTTATCTCTCTTCTTAATCTCTCCGTGTTGTTTCTCTAGAGTCTCAAAAGCACTCCTTCAATTAGAAATGTGAATGGAATTCTTCCTCTCAACTAAACTCTCAAAATTCCAACTCTCTGGCCCCACAAATTCCCAACTCTCCCAGGCCCCCCACAACAAGTTGGTCTCCTTGAGTTGGTCTTCTTTGCGTTGGTCTCCTTCAAGTTGTGCTTCAACTAGTTTGCCTCATTCAAGTGAGTATGTTTCCTTCCAAACACCCCACTCTGAAAATGGCTCTTTCTCCTTTGAACCACTCACACACCCACGCACATCCTTGCAAAATTGCCCTTTCTTGTTCCAACACCCCACACACTCACAAATGAGGCTTTCTAACACCTCAACACCCACGGGAATGACATGAATTGAAAAGAAGAATGTTATATAATGCAGATAGTTGCAAAAAAAGGTCAATACCAAACATCCTAAATGTACACTTTGGAGGAAATTTTTCATTTTTCAATCAAAAGAACTCAAATCCTAAGTGACAACATGCGGCACTCCACGTCCTCAACCGACGCAGGCAAGCATTTCATATTTCACGTAGCACCTACCAGCGCCTACCATTGGTGCCTACCAGCACCTACAAGTGCATTTAATATTTGTGCATATTGGAGTGCGGTCCCTAGTGTTCACTAGCATCTATGAGCGCCATCAAGTGGCGCCAACAGGCGCCACTTGTTGACTAAGAAGCATTTTTTAAGTTTGTGAGTGGCTCCTAGCGTATATGAGCATGTACAAGTGTGTATGAGCACCATCTCATGGTGTCTGCAACATCGGCACACTCTTTTCCAACAACATCCGACAAGTGACTTTCAAGTGTAAAATTGCTAAACACCACACCTTGTAAGTGTAAATGGAGGCCTTACAAATGTATAGATTAAGCTTCATAGAATTTTTTTTGCATCCTTCAAATTCTTATCCAATATTACATAAAGATACACTCATGGTCTAAGATAAAGACTCATTGTCTAAGTTACTAGACTAACTAAAAAATATATATTTCATTATATGGAATCTCAATCAATCGAGTATATTATCATTTTTATAATCAAGGCATGTTGCATCACCCTTAATCTACTTTCTTCTCTACCAAGCTCTATACCATGAAAGGACATTTCTAAATCTATTTGAGTTTCCTCTGTAAATCAACCATCATCTTCTGACCAAAGGTCAGACCTATTGATTAAAAAATTATATAAAATAATACACACCGATACCCAATTTAACAAATAAGCATTTCTACTATTGTCTTTCAGTTGCACTCTTAGCTCGCAAAGAGAATGCCATCTAGCTTTCAATACTCATATACAATGCTCATTTATCACTCTTGCCTTTGCTAAATATTTACTAAACTCTTGCTTGTCCTCTGAGCAAGCCTGCTTGAAAGTAGGGACTAGGTGATGCCTGGGTACATAACTCAAATCACCTAAAAGGTACTCCTTTGCCTCAAAAGTGCAACAGCTCCCTCTTAGGTTCAAATCATTCCATAGTGATAATTTTTTCAAACAAGTCATGTCATGACATGACCCTGGCATTCTTGCAAATAAAAATTCAGGCCATACTTTTAGTAAAATATACAAAAAGGATCACCAATGCATTGCAAAAATACCTAACAAAACAACACATAACATAAAGCATACCTCCAAAAAAATGTATAATTCTCCTTTTATCATCACAAATAACTCGGCCGTTTATAGAAGATGAACCCTTGTGGCTGAAATATATTTCCCCGTCCACAGTTGGTCGGGCTGCAAGAGGAAACAATGTTCCATCTACCAAACCAACACAACCGGGAAAACCTTTCTGTGCAAGAATAGTGGATATCTTCCTCCTCTCCTTGAGTTTGGGCTAAGCAACTTGACTCCTCATCACATCTAATATGGCTGTCATAACTCTATTGGTAAAAGTAATTATTGAACCAGCACTAATGCCTCAAAATATTTAAACCCCGTGCAACACAAGCTCCATTGCCGTGATGCCCAAATCTATCCAATGCGAGGGCAACTTGGATCCACACAAGTGTTTTTTCTCTTTGGTACCTTTTCTCAAAAATAGTGTGTCTTAATCAAATCCATTGATGTTGAAAAAGAATCCCGATCCATTCTAGTGAGCTGGCAAAAGGCCTTAGTATCTAAATTTCTAAAATACTCCTTCACAAACTCTCTACTACGAGGGTAAGTAACATAGGGTTCCAAGTATCAATGAGTATGTGCATACTCCCATCCACTAATAAAACATTCTAGCATATCTAAATCTCCTCCTAATTCCTCGTCTTTATCTTCTAATCCTTGTAGCAATATCTCCAAATCTAACCAAATCATCCATTGAATACATTTTCTAATATTTCTGGTTAGTTCTAAATGAGTGCTCCCCCTCGGCATGACTTTACTCAATTTTTAATCACCACAGATAACTCCTTATCGACAAAGGGGCATCTCTCTTCTTGGCAAAGTTGCATCTCTCTTCCCGGTGAAATTTCAGCAAAGTGGCATCTCTATTCTTTATGCACACAAAAAAACATCTCATCAATTTCATTTTGTAAAAAGAAAACAAGTTCATGAATTTCATTTCATCACTCAAGGAGGAAGAAGGGTATACATTTCATACTCGTACAAGAGAAAAAAAATAAAAAATAATGAAATTGAGAGTAACACTTCAAACAAAATCACTCCTCCTTCTAACCTTCCCCCCTACTTGCACTCAAATCTTCCCACTCCAAATGAATTCACTCTCGAGCACTCAAATCTTCTCACTCCAAACTAATTCACTCCCCCTTCCACCTCTGGCTATGGGTCTCAAATCTTCATTGGGCGGTCAATTTTTGCATGCCCTCAAATCTTTCCACTCATGCTCCCTCCAATCTTCCTCGGTGGTAAAAATTTGCCAAGTTGCCGCTCATCACTTCATTACCATGGGTGTTCTCAAACATCCTGGGTGCTCCTTTTGGTGGCCGTCACTTTCACTCTTACCCTAAACAATACCTTTATTAACCCTAATGTGCAATCAATGCACTATGGAGTGATAACAAAAATTACTTATCCTTTATTTTCTACAAACCACCTTATACAAAGTGTGATAATAATAAGGAACTTGGCCCAAACTCCGTAACAATACCCTTTCTACCTCTTGGTCACACACCATACCCATTTAGTCAACACTTCATAATAATCTATATGAAAAGTTATGAATTTCTGAAACCCCCTATTGTCTCCGGACCCTATCTTAGAGTCTTTTTGGCGGTGTAGTTCACTTATTCAGTTCCTTGCAGCATGCTTGCCATGTATTGATTTTAAATCCACAATTTTGAGAGAAGCCTAACAAAGTCTTCTAGTCTTCAAGATTAGAAGAGTGCAACAAGGATTCTTGACACTAGTTATCTATAAAAGGCTTAGGCCCAATATTCACCATGTCTATTTGGTGCATCTTTCTTTTGCAATAAATGAAGTTTATACTATCAAGACTCTTGAATTGGTGTATATGCATTTGTCTGCACTTTGTATGAGTGAGGAATCTTGATGTACAAGCAAAAGAACTTGACTGAGAGGAATCATTCATGTGGAACTAGAGTATGCAGCTCTTGGAGCTATACTGATGCCATGAACAATATAGAGATAGGTTGCCCAAGACTTGAGTGTCATAAAGTAACACTAACCTATACGATTCAATAGTGTAGTCATTCAAACTCTTCTGATGTTGTGCTTCATGGGAAAGATGGAATATTATGTCATAGTCTTAGTCATTAGAGTGATTGTGTCCTTGGGAGATCTTATCTCCTTTTGATTTGCGTGTTCTAAGACACTACCTATAAGATACCTTTATATTGCCAATCTTGTATGACATAAAACTTTATGATATGAGTGCATATTGTAGTATTTATGAATGTCTTTATGATAAAAATCAAGAATTTTTCAGGCAACAAGGAAGGTAAAGAAATTTGGAGGCAAAATGATTTTCATTACAAATGAACCATCACATATGTAAATCCTTTGGATTAAAATTACAATGAACATGAGTTTTGTTTGTTTATCGTGAGTCTTTCTATACTATGCCAAGAGTGGTAAAATTACCCTCTTATGGGATGATTCTACCCAAGAGGTTAAATAGGAAATGATAAATTGTCATCATAATGACACTTTTACCTTGTTTTTAGTCATCTCTAACTTGGATCCTTGTGGACTGACTGGTTTTAACCATAATATTATAATTTGAATGACACCAAGTCATTACATGCTCCAACTTCAACTTTGATTTATTTGTGCTAATAAGTGTACATTAAGAATCACAAGACATAGATATTAATGGTCAATGTATGTAATAAACTTGGAAATTTTTTGCTTGATCCATAATTGATAGAAACTTTAGGTTATGTTCATTAGGTTCATCAATTACATATGCATTAGCATAAGAAGCTCAAAAATTGTGCTAGGATATTTATGTAGTGGATTCTATTCAAAAAGGATAAATATATAAATGTGTAATTACTCCTATATATAAAGATATTATTATAATTATCATAAGACTAACGTCTATTAGCTTGATTATAATTCAAGTGTGAAGAAGTAGATTCTAAATGCCAAAAAAGTCATAACCATAAGTTAAGGTGTATCATATGAGCTAGCTTATTTTGGAGCTCTAAAATACAGAGCTTAGATTCTAATCCACATATGGGATGTTTGGCCTGATTTATTAAATTTTGGTAGGAATTTATAACTTTTCTTCTTTATCTTTTTGCAATTTATAAGTCTATTTTTTCTTGAACATGCTCTATGAATGAAAATGAAACTCAACCTTTTTAAAGGTCAAAGATCTTTTTATGATATTTGATGGAATTTAAAATGAGTCAAAAATCTACAATTATTCCACTAAACCAAAATTATACTTTTATGTTCCTTGGTCTATTCATCATGCAACATAGAACTTTAATAATATAATCTATATGCATATTTTAAGGTTTTATTAGACCCTATGAAAAGGAGTTTCTTCTATTATAAAGAAATCACTCCAAAGAACATGTTCTACTTTTCCCAAAAGGCACAACTCCAAAGGCACTTTGCATTAGGAGTTGCTCTTTATCATTGCTTCTTTTGGTATTTTTGATACTATATAAGACCCATCATTTGCTTCGCTCTTCTGGGATTACAGAGGATCGCAAATGCTAGCCACAAGCACTAGTGTTCATACATCCTCCATCACTTGGGTTCCTACCATCAAGATTCCTTGTAGTCACTCAACAATGCCATATAACTATACTCAAAATTTAAGTGATGAAGGGACTTTGGCCCTTTTGCTTTATTTGTGCTCAATGCATGGATGAATATTTACAAGTGATAGACTCCTTAAATAGCTTATCCTTCTCCTAACCAAATAAATATGATGGTTCAAAAAGAGCAAAGATCTACCAAGATTGCACTTATGTAATATTCCAAGGACAAGAGAACTCCCAAGAGAAGAAACACATGGCTTTAGCCCTTAGTAATTTGATGCTCCAAAGGAGTACCTTGTCTTTATTATATAACAAAGAGTATATCTTCAAAAGTAACTCCATCCTTGAATCAGATATATGGATTGGTGACATGCCTGCAAGTTCTATCCTAAGATTAGTTGCATGGATAAGTGATATGTTGATCCTTGTATTACCTGGTTGGTCAAACAATTTTGACCAAAGCAAATCTTTGGGGAATCTTCCTATATGAAGCTTAGAATAGCATGGGTGGGGAACCATTGGAAATCTCTCAATGAGACAAACATCGGGAGGAGAAGGCAACACTTTAAATTTTCAAAGAGAGGGGTTTTTCCAATTGTTTAGGCCTAATTCATCCGATTAGACCTCCAAATTGGCTTTGAAGTTTTCAGGGCATTTTTATCTCTACCTTATTAGTGGAAGTACTTTTTTGGTTTTAATTATATCTAATATGCTTAAACCATGATATATAACACCTTCAAAATATTACCTTTCTTGCATTGTTATCCAAATAATCTTTCAAAACACACATATGGAATGATAGTGATCTCAGTTGTAAATAATTAAAAATATGAGTTTATTCTTAAAATCCAGTTTTCCATTATTCCCATGGAGAGACATACCTTGTAAGGCTCAAAGTTGTATGTCTTCTTCATTTGTAATAAAAATCTGACTTCATTGTTGATCAGTTGGAGTCATGAACATGAGTGACTCTCTAGGTACTTCAACCGTTGGTACTAGGTTTTGGGATGGTTCCCTTTCTTGCATTACTTGGTTGTTTTTTAATTTATATACTTGACTTTGCAATGCCTCTATTGTCATCTTGCTCTTCTGAAACTTGTTTAACATCCCTTGCGTTCCATGCATCAGATCCTACAACTAAGACGTCATGATTCATACACACATCAAATGTTCAATCACTAATTTCTACTTCAATAGAGAGTTAATATGATCATTTGAGAAAGTGCATGGACTATTAGGACTACCATTGGGATCTCAAAGGTTATCACTTTTTGATAATATTTCTCACCAAAATTGTAGTATACAAAATCCCTAAACATCACTTTTAGTCTAACCATATAATGAATTCCTACTTGAGTGTTAAAAGAAATAGGATTTGATATATTTAGATCCATTGCATCATAATAGAATAAATATTTTCAAATCTCACTCTCTATTGTATATCACTAAATGTATAATCACCAACTTTGGCAAATTCATCACTATGTCCATGAACTCCACTCCAAAATGGTAAATGAGATATACTTTCACTTGCTCATACTAGATGCACATAATCTTGATGTAAGATAGATTCAAGAATGGAAACTAGAGTGCATGAGATTGTCTTCCAAGAGCTTCTATCCCATCTTCTCTCTAAACACCCCCAATTTATTCATTACATTATGTTTTCTCCTCTCAAAATTACTTAGTCTCAATAGTGTGTGTTCTTCCAAAAGGGATGAACCACTCTTTTGGATTAAAACACTTACTTTAATAGCATTGTAATATTTCAAGATAGGAAAACCCCCAAGAGAAACACAAGGATTTAGCACTCAATACTCTGATGCTCCAAAGGAGCACCTTGTCTTTATTATATAGCAAAGAGTATCATCTCAAAAGGAGCTATAACTTTGGACCAGATACATGGATTGGTTGGATGTCAACAAGTTACACCCTTAGATTAGTAACTAGATGGGTGACATGTTGATCCTTGTCCTATTTGGTTGGTCAAACAAGTTTGATAAACAAGAATCTTTGGAGAATCTTCTTGTAAGAAGCTTAGAATAGCATGGGTGAGGTACCATTGTAAATTTCTCAATGAGAATATCATGGTGGAGAAAACATAGCACTACTTTCCTCTAAGAGAAGAAATTCTTTTAATTTTTTAGCCTATTTCATCTGTTTAGGCTTCCAAAAATTGGCTTTAAAGTTTTTAGAGTGTTTTCAACTTTTGCCTTATTAGTGGAAATACTCCTTTGGTGACACCTCTATCTAATATACTTAGAACATCATATATAATATCCTTCCAAATATTACCAAGCCAATTTTCTACCTCTAGATAATATATCTATCTAATGGTATTACAACTTCCCTACATCTACACTAGAATATTTACAAGTAATAGATGCCTTAAACAACTTCTCCTACTCTTAACCAAAGAAATTTGATGGTTGAGAAAGTGCAAATATCTACCAAGATTGCACTTCCTTACATCTACACATTTGAGATTTCCATTATTGTCTCACCTTACCTTGCTGATTTGTACACTATTAACTCACTAACATGTGTCTTGTGAAAGTGTTAAGTCCTCTCAAAATAAACTCTACTTTGTCATCTTTGGACATCTTCATCTTATTTCAAAGATCATACAACTATGAAGATACTTTACAATTACAAAGAATCTTGATTCACTAAAGGTTTTGTGGTACAAAACTATTGCAAAGAAATACCTTTGCTTCTAGCTTTCATGAGGATTTTGGTTCTCTCCTTATAATTTAATATCTCTACTAGTATAATGCCACAAGTTTCTTGAATTTTTCTATCTACATGCTCCTTCAATTTCATAGATATCTTTGGGTCTTCACAGACCTTAGTACTTAGAATTTGAGCCTACAACTTTAGCTCATGAAGCTTACCTTGGTCATCCTACCTACTTCTACTTCTTCCTTGAGTTCTTTCCATTGCTCTCAAAGATCTTCTAAATCTTTAATAACCTTTAAATTCATTTCTTTGGAGCTGGTTGCTAGTGCAATGGCCTTAGTTTTTATGTGTTGAATGATCTTCTATTGGTCTATTGCACTTTTCTCCTTCTCATTCTTGAGTTCTTCTTGCAGAGCCTCAATTTGAACTACTTACTACTTTTTATACTTGACCATCTACAGCTCCAAAGTATTTATCCTCACATCTCACTCTCTAGCTTACCTTATATGCATGCCTTCTTGCCATCTTTATTCTTTAACTCCTTTTTGTACTCTTGTTTCTTATCTTTCACTTCAATATGAAGTGAAACATAAGAAACCTCAACTCTCCATGCAATCTTTGGACATCTTTTGCAAAGGTCTTCTACTCTACAACTAACAAGTTGTTCTATCTCTTAACCTTGTGGTTCTCCTACAATAGATTCATTTCTTATGTTATTCCTTATAAGAGTTCATTACCTATTCTATGTCTTCTTTGCACTGTTCTATTTCTTTCACCTTTGATGCAAACTTGTTTGTATGTAGTCTCTTGAACAACAAAGTGCAATCTACTAATTCTGGCCACTCTTCTTTATAATAGGTCAAGATAAGCTACAAGAACCTTAATGTATGTAAAGACCAAGGAGAGAAATAAGAAAATAGAAGATTGGAGTGAACGATCACATTGGGACACTAGAATATGGGAAACTCCAAATGTCTAGCATGAGCTTGGGCTTTGGTATTTATGAGGAACAAACAAGGTTTTTGAGAAGCTTCTCAAGAAGCTTGCTTCAAGAAGCTGCCTACTTGGCTTACAAGTTAAGCTAGTTAGGAAGTTTCCCAAGAAGTTTCCTTCTACAAGCCACCTAATTGGCATGCAAGCTAAGCTAGCCAAGAAGCTTCCCAAGAAGCTTCTTCCTAAAAATCATCTCTACATTTACCCAATACTTGGAAGGTACCAAGTAGCTTCCTAGATGCTTCTAGAATATTCTTATAATTCTTTGTAATTTGGCATATTTGCTACTTTATGAATCTCAACTAACTCGTCTATAAACTCCATATTGTTATATATTCCTCAACCACTAGTTGGTGATATCCTTATCACCATGGAAGCTTCAAACTCTTGGATGGCTATTTGTGCATTGTGGAGATAAGAAAGAGGCTCCCAAGTGGCATCATGAAGGAGATACCTTTTCCAAAGGACCTTATACCCTTTTTAAAAGATACTTAGTATGTTGTTGGTGGCCACATTCAATATAATGACATGCAAAGATATGATCAACTTCATACTCATGATGATCATTGATAGGGATGGGAGAAGAGGACATTGGATACAAGTGGAAAAGGAAGGTGGATTAAAAAAAGGGTTTCAACTTGTAAATATGAAAGATAGGATGGATTTGCATATAATAAGGCAAGATAAGTCAATAAATAGCAACACAAATGATTTGGATGATATGAAAGGGACCTATCTAATCAAGAGCAAGTTTAAAAACTTAGGTATCAAATGGAGAACGGTAGTTTACTAGAAGAAAGTATGACCTTATCATCAAGTTGAAAGATGAGATTATGATGATGTTGGTCTGCATATTGTTTTTGACAATTTTGAGCAACAAGGAGATGAGATTTGGCTTGTTATAAGGATTAGAGTATTGTGTTCAAGAAGATAGAAGTATGAGGGACATGAGGTTGAGGAAGAGCAAGAAGGGAATATAGAACAAGTGAGTCTTGGTCAAAATTTAGAAAGAAGAGCGAGAATATAATGCTTTCTTGCTTGGAGTTATTGTAGGCAAACTCAATAATTGCAAGACATTTATCCCAATTGGTATGGTGAACATTGATAAAGGTAAAAAGCATGTCCTCCAAGATGCAATTTGCATGTTTGGTTTATCCATTGGTTCAAGGATGATAGGCCATGGACAAAGTAAGCTTGGTGCCAAGTATCTAAAAGAATGCTTGCCAAAATTTTATGGTGAATCAAGGATCATGGTCAGAGATCAGTACATGAGACATACCAAAATGCTTGAAGACATTTTTGAAGTAGATCAAAGCCAATATTAGAGCATCTACTATATCAAAAGTTGATGGAAAATGGATTTGTTTACTAAGCTTATCCCCAAACACCATGATTGTTGTATGACCTTGCTTTGTTTTGAGCAAGGATGAGATAAAATCCAAGCTCATGTGTTCTCATTATGTGGATGGGATGGGAAGTTGTTGAAGGAATCCTCTCAATTTTTGGTTATTAGCCTTATTGTGTTGGAAACTCTCACAAGATCAAACAAACTCTCAAACCTCTTGTACCATGTTAGGCCACCACCATTGGTATTGTGAGGTACCCAGGGTCTTGTTCATATCCATGTGACCAAATATTAGTAAATCATGGGATTCTTTAAGATGCACAAGTCATAGATCACCCTTGGTTGGAACTTAGATCCAGATTATAGACTAGAAGGCCATCCTTGAAGGAGAAAGTGTTGTATTCCTTGTCATGTGCTACAAGATGACCTTGTACCATCTTACAAAAGGAGTCTTGTTGTAAAGCAGTTGTAAACTTAGTTTGGACTTTAGAGTCCATTGTCACTATAGTAGTCATTATTGTAATGATGAGAAGAAGAGTCTTCAAACCAAGTCATTTTGATAAGGTATTAGGGATGACATAGAATTTATTTGGTTTGTACTCAAGTTTGATATCAAACAACTTTAGTTGTTCCTTTCGTCAATGATGTAGACTCTTCATGTGCTCCAAATGGAATGTTTACAATAAGAGTTTGTGATTGATTTGCATGATCATGTGTTTCTCCGAGATGTAATTCCTCCATACCTTGATGGCATATATTATTGCTAGTTTTTTTCAATCTCAAGCAAAGTGATTCCTTTTTGTAGTGTTTAGCAAACAAGATACAAAGGCAATGGGATGTAACCCATCTGGAAATTCTTGCTGCAACACAACTCCAATGGAAAAGTTAGAAGTATCAAAATCAACCACACAAGGTAGTTGAAGACATATGATTGAAGAGTGGGTCTTGAAGACACTATATATTTTAGCTTCAAGAATGTTTCTCTGTGATTGGTGGTCCACTAGAAGCTTGAAGCTTTCCCAATGAGATCAATCTATGGTGTGGTAACAGAAGCATAATAGTCAATGAACCATGGGTAAAAAATTGTCAATCCATTAAATGTCCATACTTTGATGGTATCCTTTGATGTAGGCCATTTATTGATGGCCATGATTTTCTCCTCTTCCATCTTGATCCCTTCCAATGAGATCTTATGACCCAAGAAGATAACTTCCTTCTACCAAAAGGCACACTTTGACTTTTTGCAATTAAACTTCCATTAACTTAGTCATCTTAACACTTCTTGCACATGATTCATGTAATCTACCTCCATCTTGTTATAGATTAAAATATCATCCAAGAACACCATCATGTACCAATCCAATAGCCCAACATCAAATACATCTGACCCATAAAAACTATTGGAGCATTAATGAGCCAAAAGGTAGAACTCTTAATTCAAAATGCTTGTATCTTGTGCAAAAGGTAGTCTTTTGAATATCCTCTCTATCAGTCAAAATTTACCAATAGCTACTTTGGAGATCCAACTTGGAGAAGTATCATGCTCTACTTGATCTAGGAAATCATCAATTTGAGGCAAGGGATACATATTCTTCATTGTTTTTTCATTGTCAATATAAAAGCAAAGTCCACCATCCTTCTTTGGGAAATATAGTACTAGTGCTCACCAAGGAGATGTACTACATCATATGAAATCCTTTCCAATAACTTTGTTAATTTTTTTCTAAGCTCTTCCAACTCCTTTGGTGAGAACCAGTAGATTGGTGTACTCATTAGAGTACTTTCTAGGAATAACTCAATCTTGAAGTGCATACCACAATCAGAGTGTAACCCTTTTGGTAGTTCATCTAGAAATAGATCTATAAACTCTTGAACTATTTGATAACCTATTGCTTGATGAGGCTTTTGGCCCTCAACAAATTCACCATGTCCAATCCAGTTGATCCACATCACAAAAAGAGGAATATCTTCCTTCAAGGCTTGTTCTATGGATATTTTATTGACAAACTTTCTATTTTGGGATTGACTATTCTTAGGTGTCTTACTCAACAATGTCAAACAACCTTATCAATAATTCTTAACTTGGTGTTGTATTTTGATAAGTCATAAGGGTCCAATCAAATTGAACCTTATGATGTTCAAGCCAATGTAAAGCTAGAATGATATCATAGTGTAGAGGTGCCACTACAAATCTCATACAATCCAAATACTCTTTCCTAATTTTCAATGTAACAAGATTTGAGGTACGGAAGGTGGAACACTTTCTACCATCTACCGTCATCTAGTTGGATCCATAGGTCATCAATCATGGAATAATATATATCATATTATGCTATATTTTTTGGATTTATTCAAAGATATCAATCTACTTACAATTATCATTTTGATATGAATACCTCATTCTTTTGTTGATTGCATGGACTTTCAATTCTCTAAGCTTCAAGAATCAACCAAAATCCTACAACCATAGCCAAATATTATACCTTGCAAGTGAAACAAACTTGCATAAGGTGAACCTTCAATCCCATTAGAGCTAATCATGTTCTTAATAGGCAGCTCAAACTCTCCTACTAGGATTCATTGTTTCCTAAATCATCCCGCTCCACAAACTCCATCTAGATAGTTTGTTGAGGTCATCCATTCTTGAGTGGAAATTCAGCAATGTGATGTCCAATTTAGTGACAATAAAAGCAGCCACTATTTTGTTATAATCTTTCTCTATCTATTATACCAAGTGGTATCTGTTGGAAGGCATTAATTTCCATTGGTGTTGGCTCCTCCACATGTGTTGTAAAAGGCCAAGAAGAGAAATAAGAGAATGGAAGATTGGAATGAAAGATCATATTGGGACTCTTGAATGAGTGAAACTCCAAGTGCCTAGCATGAGCTTTGGCTTTGGTATTTATAAGAAACAAGGTTCTTGAGAAGCTTCTCAAGAACTTTCCTAAATTTGTTTCTCTTAAAGTGTAAGCTAAGCTAACCAAGAACTTATGGAAAAGTTTCCTTTTAGAAGACACCTACCTTACATGCAAGCTAAGCTAGTTGGAAAGCTTCCCAGGAAGCTTCCTTCTAGAAGCCACCTACTTGGCATGCAAGCTAAGCTAGCCAAGAAGCTTCTTCTTAGAAGTCACTCTTACATATTACCCAATATTGAAAGTTACCAAGATGCTTCTTAGATGCTTCTAAAATAATTTTGTAATTCTTGGCTAATTTAGCTTATTTACTACTTTGTTAGTCTTGACTAACTTGTAGGTAATCTCCATATTGTTATATATTCCTCCATTGCTAGTTAGTGGTATCCTTGTCACCATGGAAGTTTCAAATGTATGGATGACCATTTGTGCATTTTGGAGATGAGAAAGAGGCTCTTAAGTGGCATCATGAAGGGGATATCCTTTACAAAGGACTTTACACTTTGTATATTTTTGGCAACCATGTTGAATATTGCGATGTGCAAGGATATGATCAACTTCATACTCCTCATAATTGTTGATGAGGATAAGAGGAGGAGGGGGCTGGACACAAGAGGAAAAAGGAAAGTGGACTAGAAACAAAGGGTTTCAACTTCAAAACATGAGAGATGGGGTAGATGCACTGATGATAAGGCAAGTTGAGTCAATAAGCAACATGGGAAATGATTTGGGTGACATCAAATGAACCAATCCAATTAGGAGTAAGTTTAAAAACTTGGTATCAATTGGGAAGGGAAGGTAACTAGAAGAAAACATGACCTTATCATCGAGTCAAAAAGTGAGATCATGCCAATGTTTGTCATTATATTGTTTTTGACAATTTTGAGCAACAAAGAGATGAGATTTGACTTGTTGTAAGGATTGGGATATTATGGTTATGGAGGTGAACTTATGAGGGACATGAGATGGAGGATGAGCAAGAATGGAATCTTGAACAAGTAGGTCTTGGCCAAAATTGAGGAAGAAGACAGAGAATCTGGTGCTTAGATGTTTGGAATTATTGTAGGTAAACTTAGTAGTTGCAAGACATTCATCCTAATTGTTATGGTGAATGTTGACAAAGGCACAAAGCATATCCTCCAAGTTGTGATTTGTGAATTCAGTTTGTCTATCAATTTGAGGATGATAGGTTGTGGACCAAGCAAGCTCGGTGCTAAGTATCTAAAAGAGTGCATACCTACATTTTTTGATGGATTGAGGATCATGGTTGGATATGAGTACACAAGGCATTTCATAATGCTTGAAGACATTATCAAAGTAGATTTGGGCCAATGTTGGAATATCCATTATGTACAAGACCAGGACCAAAGAGAGAAATAGGAGAATGGAAGTAGAAGATCATATTGGGACACTTGAATGAAGGAAATTGCAAATGTCTAGCATGAACTTGGGCTTTGGTATTATAGAGAAGCCTACAAGGCTCTTGAGAAACTTCTTAAAAGACTTCCTCAAAGTAGCTTTCTTAAAGTGCAAGTCAAGCTAATCAAGAAGCTTCCTTCTAGAAGTCATCTTCTTGGCATGTAAGCTAAGCTAACCAGGAAGCTTCCTTCTAGAACCCACCTACTTGGCATGCAAGGTAAGCTAGCTAGGAAGCTTCCCAAGAAGCTTCCTCTTATGAGTCACCACTTGGTATGTATGTTATCCAACACTCTGAAGGCACCAAGAAGCTTCCTAGATACTTCTAAAATATTCTAGGCTAATTTGGCCTATTTGCTATTTTGTTAGCCTTGACTAACTTGTTGGTAAATTTTATATTTTTACACATTGCATTGAATATTGGTGCCAAATGGATTTGCTTACTCAATTTATCCACAAATGCAACAACTATGTGTGACCTTGCTTTGCCTTAAGCAAAGGAGTTGTAGATATCTAAGCTCAAACGTTCCTATAGTATAGATGAGATGGGAAGTGGTTGAAGAAGCCCACTTAGTTTCTAATTGCTAGCCTTGTTATACAGGCAACTCTCACAAGATTGGACAAACTGTCAAACATATTGTGCCATGTTGGGCCATGACCATTGGTGTTGTAGGGTACCCAAGGTCATGACCACACCCATGTGACCATCCATTGGTAAGTCATGGGCTTCTTGAAGGTATGCAAGTCGTAGACCTCCCTTGGTTGGAACATAGATTTGGTTTTCACAAAATAGAAGGCCGTCTTTGAAGGAAAAGGTGTTGTATTCCTTATCATGTGCTACAAGATGATATTGTACCATCTTGTTATAAAGCTATAATAAACTAGATTTGGACTTTTGAGTCAATTGATATTGTTGTAATTGTCAATGTGATGAGAGGAAGAGACTTCAAATTAGGTCATCAAGGATGACATGGAAAATATTGGGTTGTTCCTCCAATCAATGATGTTGACTCTTTATGTGCTCCAAATGTAATGTATGCAACAAGGGTTTATGATCAATTTGCATGATTACTTGTTTCCCCAAAAATTAATGCCTCTATACCTTGGTGACAACCATTGCTAGTTGTTCTTGATCTCAAGCAAAGTAATTCATTTTCAGGTGTTTAGTTGGCAAGACACAAAAGTAAGGGATGAAACCCATCTAGAAATTCCTACCGCAATAGGACTCCAATGGCAAAGTTAGAAGCATCAAAATCAATCACACAAGGCAGTTAAGGATCATATGGTTGAAGAATAGGTCTTAAAGACACCATATGTTTCAACTTTTGGAATACTTCTTTGTGCTTGGTGGTACCTTGAAAGCTTGAGATCTTCACAAAGAGATTTTCAATGGTGTAACCACATGAGCATAATATTGGATGAATCAGCAATAAAAACATGCAAATCCATTAAATGCTTGCACTTCTATGGTATCCTTTGGAGGAAGCCAATCAATAATGGCCTTGATTGTCTCCTCTTCCATCTTGATACACTTTCATGAGATCTTATGACCCAAGAAAGTAACTTCTTTCTACCAAAAGGCACACTTGAACTTCTTGCTATAAAACTTCCTTTGACATAGTTGTCTTAGGACTTCTTGCACATGATTTGCGTGTTCTACCTCCATATTGCTATAGATTAAAATATCATCCAAGAACAACACCATGTACAAGTCCAATAGCACATCCAACACCCAATGCATATGATCTATGAAGATTATTGGAGCATTGGTGAGCCCAAAAGGTAGAAGGAATCTCTATTCAAAATGCACATACCTTGAGCAAAAGGTAATCTTTGGCAAATAGCTTTGAAGTGACTATTGATAGATAGCCACTATTGAAGTGGCTATCTATCAATAGCCACTTCAAAGATCCAACTTGGAGAAGTATCATACTCTACTTAGTTGATTAAGAAAATCATCAATTCAAGGCAATGGATATGTATTCTTCACTTCACTAATTTTTTTATTGAGGCCACAATAATCAATACAAAAGAAAAGTCTTCCATCCTTCTTTGGAACAAATAGTATTGATGCTTCCCAAAGAGATGTACTATACCATATGAAATCTTTCTCCAAAAATTCAATCAATTTTGTTCAAATCTTGTCCAAGTCCTTTGGTGAAAGGTAAAAGATTGGTCTACTATTGGAGTACTTCTTGCAATAATTCAATCTTGAAGTGCATACCACAATTAAAGTGTAATCTCTTTGGTAGATCATCCGCAAACATATTTCCAAACTCCTAAACTATTTGATCAACCATTGCTTGATGAGGCTTTAACTCTCATCAAATTCTCCATGCATAATTGGTTTGGCCTACATTGCAAAACTAGGCTTATCTTCCTCAAAAGCTTAATCTATGGTTGCTTTACAAACAAACTTCATACCTTAGGATTAATTATTCTTTAGATATCTTACTCAAAGGTGATAAATAATCTAATCTGAAATTCCTACCTTTGTGTTGTAATTGGATTTATCATCAGGTCCAATCAAATTGAACCTTATGGCATTCAAGCCAAGGAAAACCTAAAATGATATCATAGTTTATATGTATCACTACAAACCTCTATACTCCAAATAATCCTTCATAATCTTGAATGTAACAAGATGTGAGGTACAAAATGCAAAACAGATTCTACCATTTGCCATCCTCAATCTACTTCTAATTATTGGCTTGATATGAATACCTAATTCCTTGCTAATTGCATGGATATGCAATTTTTTGAACTTTCAAAATTCTACAATCATAATTAGATATCATCCCTTGAAAGTGAAGTAAAATTGCATAGGTCAAACTTTCAATCCCATTGGAACTAATCAAGTTTCCAATAGGTGGCTTGAGTTCTCCTATTGGGATTCCTTGTTTCCTTGATCATAAAGCTCTACAAACTCCATTTGGGAGATTTTTGTGGATTGTCTATTCTTGAGTGGACATTGAGTAATATGCCTAATTTGGCAACAATAAAAGTAATCATTATTTTGTCACAATCTTTTCTTCTTTGTAAAGCCAAGTGGATTTTTTGGGATGGCTTCAATCTCCATTGGTGTCATTTCCTCCACTCGTGTGTTGTTTGTGGGTAGATTTTGTGAAGATCAAGGTCAAGATCAAGTTGTTGCAACCAAGGAAGCAAAGCACTCAGCCAATTGCATTACTTCCTCAAAGTGTTTGGGCTCCAGCATGGTTAGTTATAATACAAGGAACTAGATATGTTATCTAGAGGTGAAAATTGGCTTGGTAACATCTAGAAAGATGTTGTGTACAATGGGCTAGGTAGGTAAGACAAAGGTGTCACCAAAAGAGTACTTTTACTAATAAGGTAGATGTCAAAAATAGCTTGAAAACTGTAAAGCTATTTTTCCTAAACGGATGAATTAGGCCTCAAAAATAGAAACGTTTTGCCCTCAAGAAGAAAGGCCTACCTTCTCCTCCCATGATTTTTCTCATCAAGAGATTTACAATAGTACCTTACCCATGCAATTCTGAGCTTTCTGCAAGAAGATTTCCCAAAGATTCCCTTTGGTCAAACCCATTTGACCAACTAGATAGAATAAGGATTGACATGTCACCCATCCAAAAAACCAATCCAAGGATGGAGCTCGTTGATAGGTCACCAATCCATGTATCTGATCCAAGGGTGGAGTTACCTTTGAGTGGATCCTCTTTGCTATATAATAAAGAGAAGGTGCTCCTTTGGGGCATTGGAGGATTGATTGTGAAATATATATTTTCTCTCTTGAAGAGTTATCTTGTCCTCAGTGTATTACATAAGTATAATACTCCGAGGACAAGAGAAGAGAGAAAACACAAATTTCACACTCAATCATTTGATGCCCCAAAGAAACACCTTCTCTTTATTATATAGACAAAGATGATCTCCTCTAAGGAAGCTGCACCATAGGATTAAGTACATAGATAGGTGACATGTCAGTAAGCTCCACCTTTGGATAATTTACTTGGATAGGTGACATGTCGATCTAGGTCCTATCAGGTTAGTCAAAAAAACTTTGACCAAAGGGAATCTTCCTATCGGAATCTCAAAATCACATGGATTAGGTACTATTGTAAAGCTCTTGATGAGAAAATCATGAGAGTAGAAGGTAGGCCAATTCCTTTCAACAAAGATTCCTTCTATTTTTGAGGCCTAATTCATCCGTTTAGGCCTCTAAAATTGCATTCAAAGATTTTAGGCATATTTTGATTACTACTCTATTAGTAGAAGTCCTCTTTTGGTGATATCTCTTTTTGATCTCTTTAGTCCATCATGGTTTGGTAACATCCTTCCAGATGTTACCAAACCAATTCTCACCTTTAAATCATATGTCTAGCTATTGGTTTTAAGGTTTTCAAGTTTATTTTAGTTTTTGCCCCATTACTAGAAGTACTCTTTTGGTGATACTTCTGTCTGATTTATTTTGACCATCATGTATAACATTATTCTAGATGTTACCAAACCAAATTTCACATCTTGATCATATTGCTAGCTCTTGGTATTACAAACCTCCCTCCTTTTAAGACACAATGTCCTTGTTATGAAGTTGTTGCTCAAATGCTTGCACAAATGCTTGCACCAACACCGGTGCATGTGTCAATTTGGTAATGGGCTCCTAGGTTGCTTCATAGAGGAGGTAATCTTTCCACTATACTAGATAGTCCACTATTGGATGGCGAGTACCACATACGCATTTTTGGGGAATACGCTCCACTTCATATTCCTCTCTACCATCAATGAGTGTCGGACAAGTTCGAATGTCTTGTGTGGAATGACACTGGCCTAATCGGGAAGCATATCTGCATAGTAGGGAAAGATGGAACATTGGATGGATCTTCATGTGTGGTGGTAGCTCAAGGTGATAGGCCACAATGCCGACTCAACAAAGAATCGAGAAAGGCCCAATAAAATGAGGTATGAGCTTACAAGGTCCAACTAATGTGAGGTTGGTTGTCGATAGCCACACTTGATCCCCAACATTGAACTCCATGTGCCTACGGTGTGCATCAGCATACTACTTCTATTGATTTTGTGTAATCTGTAATCTATGCTTGGCGCTCTCCACACCTTGTTGGATTCTAGAAATAAATGTGTTGATTGCATCGACTTTGGTAGCCATTGGACGGATCTTTATCAAGCTAGAAGGTGTAAAGGGATGCTCACCATACATGAGGAAGAATGGAGTGACTTAGGTGGATGCATTCATTGAATTGTTGTAAGAAAATTCCACCCAACGGGAGTAGGGTGTCCTATCTCTCTTGCTCTTCGAAGGTGAAGCCGCATAACATGTCTTCAATTGTGTGATTAGCCAACTCTATTTGTCCATGTATTTGTGGGTGGTAAGTTGTGGACATGGCCAACTTGGTTTTGAAGAAACCAAAGAGTGTTTGCCAAAACAAACTGGTGAATTGAGTGCCTCTATCGGTGATGAGTACTCTAGACAAGCCACGGTGAGAGAATACTACATCTAAGTATAATTGAGCTAGTTGTGGAGCGGTCACATCCTTGGTGGTAGGATGTACATGAATCATTATGCTAAGCCGGTCTACAAATACCACGATAGAGTCAAACCTTGAAGTGGTCTTGGGTAATTCACAGACAAAATCCATATTCACTTGTTCTCAACTTGGGTAGGAATGGAAAGAGGTTGAAGGAGCCATGTAGGAGCTTGATTAGAAGCTTTGTTCTGTTGAAAAAGTAGGTAGTTGTGTATGTAGTCCATTACATTGTTGCTCATTTTGGGCCAATAGTAATGGTGCTAGATTACATCCAAGGTCTTGTCCACTCCGACATGACCTACAATGGCCAAATCATGACATTCTGCTAGAATGGAGGTGCATAATTCTAGGACATTTGGGATCCATAATGTACCATCACAAAAAGTGAGTCCTTGGGTGCTTGTGATGTCTTTGGATGATTGCGCTTCTACAATCTATGGATCAGTTTTGATAGTAGCCAAAATCTCTGGCCAGAATTCAGAGTTAATCTTAACCTCTACCACCAAGTTGTTTGCCATTGGCATGTAGGTGAATGCATCTGCAAGTTGCTTTTTACCTTCCACATAGGAAATTGTCATGTTGAAGCATTTTTGCCACTCTGTCCATTGAATCTAGCGACTACATAGATCCTTTTACATCTTGAGGTAGACTAGAGGTTTGTGGTCTGTCTCTACTACAAATGCCTTCTTGCATAGATAGTGCTTCCAATGCTTGTTGCTAGAACAATAGCCAGCTCTTCTTGTTTTGTGGTGTGGTAGCTGCACTCTATTGGTAACAAATTTTGAGAGAAATATGCAATTAGATGCCATCCGTCATGCCATTCTTGTTATAGGACTCGTCCTATTGCTACGTATGATGCATTTGTAGCCAACTCGATTGGACATTTTGGGTCATACCACTTCAAGATTGGTACATGTAGCAAGGCGGATTTCAATTCTTGAAAGGCCAACTCTAGCACAATTCACCATGTCCAGTTCTTCCCCTTGCCAAGTAGTGTTGTTAAAGGCTATGCAACCTTGGGAAGTCCTTGACAAATCTATGATAGAATCTTGTCAATCCCAAGAAGCTCTTGAGTTGAGTCTGATCTTTTGGGGCACTCTATTTTTGAATGACCTCTATTTTATCCATCAATACTTGAATACCCTCTGCACTTACTCTATGCCCCAAGTAGTCTACTTCAGACTTTCCAAACTTGCACTTTGAGATTTTGGCGTACAATCAATTCTGTCTTAGAATCTAGAGGACTTCTTGTATATGTTATTTGTGTTTTGTCATCGTGCTACTGTATATTAAGATGTTGTCCAAGAAGACAATAACAGACTTATCCAAGTATGGACAACATATGTCATTCATTAGACTCATGAAAGTGGCAGGTGCATTGGTGGGGCCAAAAGGCATCACAAGATACTCGAAGTGGCCATACTTGGTTCAAAAGGCAGTTTTGTACATATCCTCCTTTGCAATTTGGATTTGATTATAACCGCTCCCCAAGTCCAATTTGGTGAAGTATCTTGCTCCATAGAGTTGATCAAACCGGTCATCCATGCAAAGTAAGGGGTATTTGTTCTTCATTGTTTGTTGATTGAGACCCCGATAGTCAATGCACATGTGCATTGTACCGTTCTTCTTCTTCTTCACAAACAAGACAAGAGCCCCATATGGTGATACGCTAGGTTGGAGAACCCTTTCTACAACATCTCCTCAATTTGAGTCTTACACTCCTCCAACTCATGAGGTGATAGGTGATACAGGGCCTTACAAGGAGGTGTTTCCTCGACAGTGTCTAAATTTTATGATCTACTCTCCTTTTTGGTGGTAATCTTGAGGGTATATCATCAGAAAAGACATCTTAAAACTCATCCACCACATCCTTCAATTTCTCAAGAATTTGTCTATTGAGGTGCACACTGGACTTCTCTTATTAGACCCATGAAACATTTATCAATCTTATAGACAGTTGCCGTCCCTATGACATATATAGGCAGTTCCTCATATGTGATTTTTCTTTAACCCTAATGATTGACCATTGGTGGGTTCTCACTACTTTATTCCTTCAATCTACCATAGATTTGTAATGCTCCATCCATGGCATGCCCAAGATTGCATCATAACGAGCTAATTGTATCACTCTCTACTCAATTGCTTCTTGATATTCTCCTATAGAGATTGTTACCCGTCTAGGTAATGATTCAATCTTCTATGTTTGCCCATTAGGTAACTCTACTTCTTCACTCCCACCTCTCTCTATATCCATTCCCAATCTTATTGCAACAAAGCAAGATAATAAATTCTCTTTTGCTCTTGGATCTATTAATACTCTCACTTGATTGCCTTCTAGGACTCCATTCACGACAATCAATTATGAAGTTGCCTTTTGGGATCTTTGCGCATTAGTCTTCTTCCTTCCCTTGCTTCTCTGCTTCTTTATTGAGCCAATAAGGCAACAAGGTACATTTATTGGCGATCTTTGTTTTCCAAAGTGATTTCCACCTCCTCCTCTTCAATGCGCCTCTCCATGTTGTTCAAAGATTGCTTGGATGAAAGCATAGGGTCTCTAGGAAAAGAGTGTGACAATTGGTAGATATGTGCCCAATATGGCCACAATTGTAACAACGGCATTGTTCTCCTTGAGTTCCTTTTCCTTATGGGACTCCATCTCTTTGTTCTTCTACCCGTCCACGCTCCTTTGAAGCGGTCATGCTCCTTAATCTCGAAATCAAAGGTTGCCTAATTCCATTGGTACTGGTCCACCCATGTGTGACATTTTTGCCCAATAATGTTGAGGTGGAAATACTTCACCTCCACCCAATGCTCCTACTATTCTCTATGCACAAGCAATGGCATCAAATACCCTATGAGGATTTTGCACCATGACTTCTTGGCAAATCCACTCCTTCAACCCTCGTTTGAAATTGTCAAGAGCCTCTGTTTAACTGATGTCGGTTATTTCAACTTGTAGATCTAGAAATGCCTTCACATACTCTTGTTTGCTGTTCTTCTATCTCAATCCCCATAGTTGGGTTTGGGCCATCTGCACTGAATCCACCGATTGGAAATTCTTTAGCAATCCTTCTTGCATTTTTGTCTACATGACTTCCCTTCTCTTTGCAAACATGGATCATTCCCAAGTATCATACCATGTGAGTGCTTTATCAATCAAGTACCCACATGAAAACATGCCTGTAGCATGCTTTGTGATCTTTGTTGAGAACAATTGGAAATATCAATTTGTTCTTGAGATTCAATTTTCCACTACTCCCATTGTATGCTGCCCCTTGTGATGCTCGATTTTGCAGGTCTTCTTCATCTAGAGTAGCAATGTGGCCTTATTGTTGATAGGGTTTGTAAGCACGGGTGCCTCTCCAAGTACTTCAGTTGCAAGTACTGGGTTTTGAGACCACTCTTCTTCTTGCATTGCCAGATCGTTCTTGAGGATTTGCACTTGAATTTGTAATGTCTCCATGGTCATCTTAATCTCTCAAAATTCATTCAACATCCCTTGCATTCCTTGCACTAGCTCTTGCAATTACGGATCTATGGTTCTTGCAACACTCAATTGCTAATGTCTACTTCAATACAGAGTCAATATGATCACTCAAGAAGGTGCACAAACTATTGGAACTACCATTGGGACCTCAAAAGCTATCACTTGTTGATAATAGTCATCACCAAAATTCCTAACCACAAAATCTCTAAACATCACTTTTGGTCTCACTACATAACGGATCTCTACTTGAGTGTTGAAAGGGAGAGGATTTGGGATGTTCACATCCATATCATCATAATAGAATGTAGATTCTCAAATCCCACTCTTTGTCATATATCACCATAGGTAGAATCACCCGGTTTGGTGAGTTCATCACCATGTCCATGAATTTTGCACCAAAGTGATAAACTAACGATACTTTCATTTGCTCACGCTAGATGTACATAACCTTGATGTGGAATGGATTCAAGAATGGAAATCTAGGTGCAGGAAATTGTCCTCCTGGTGCATCCATCCCATCCGCTCTCTAAAGTCCTTCCTAAGTCTAGCAATTACTCTATGTTCTCCACCTCAAATTACTCAATTTCAGTAGTTCATGCTCTTCCAAGAGGGGTGATACACTCTCTTGGACTAAAACGCTCACTCTAATACCACTGGAATACTCAAAGGACAAGAGATGAGAGAAAACACAAATTTCACACTCAATCATTCGATGCCCCAAAGGAGCACCTTCTCTTTATTATATAGACAAAGAGGATCTCCTCTAAGGAAGCTCCGCCATAGGATTAGGCACACAGATAGGTGACATGTCAGCAAGCTCCAGCCTTGGATTACTTACTTGGATGGGTGACTTGTCGGTCTAGGTCCATCTGGTTGGTCAAACAAGCTTTGACCAGGGGAATCTTTTAGGGAATCTTCTTGTAGGAATCTCAAAATCATATGAGTAAGGTACCATTGGAAAGCTCTCGATGAGACAAAGCAGGGGGAGGGAAGGCCAGTCTTTCCTCCTTTAAAGGGGAGGGCTTGCACATTTTTGAGGCCTAATTCATCCGTTTAGGCCTCCAAAATTACCTTCAAAGATTTCAAGCATATTTTGGTTCTTACTTTATTAGTAGAAGTCCCCTTTTGGTGATATATCTTTCTAATCTGTTTAGTCCATCATGTGTAACATCCTTCAAGATGTTATCAAACCAATTCTCACCTTTAAATCATATGTCTAGCTATTGGTTTTAAGGTTTTCAAGTTTATTTTGGTTTCTGCACTATTACTAGAAGTACTCTTTTGGTGATACTTCTATCTGATCTATTTTGACCACCATGTATAACATTATTCTAGATGTTACCAAACCAAATTTTACATCTAGATCATATGGCTAGCTCTTGGTATTACAATTAGTTCTAATTTGGTGTGTGACTTCAATCCCCTCACAAATTGATCTAGAGAGCTTCACCTTCTAATATATTTGAAATTTGTATTATGTATATTCTAATATATTTGGAATTTTTATTATTGTAGAATTGAATGATATAGCTTCTTATAGAACGAATCTGCTTTGATTGTACCAACCTATCTCATGTGGTTCATGTAGCATTTATTGCATGGAATTGCCCAATTATTATAATCTTGAATTCTTCCCATGTTAAGATTTGCATAACAAAATATCATTTAGCTTGCTCCACTTGAAAATGCTATGATAGTTCTGCCACTCCATCCAATTGGCTTGAAGATTTGTAATTTCCAAATAACATTCACAATTAAACACAAAATTCTCCATTGTACCTAGGAGGTTCTTACCTTCAAATACCTTGGGCTTTGGAAATTGTATTTTTTTTCTCCTTCTTAAAATGATATTATCTCTACATGCTCTTGTCATTGATGATCTTGTTCTTCCAACAATTGAGTAAGGTGTTTGATTTGTTGCTGCAAAACAACAATAACTTTGTGCATTGCTGCCATGGCTATAACTATATTAAACTACTTAAAATTTATCTAAATTAACATATAGATGCAATATGTCCATAGTTCTAGATAAGTTACAATTGGAAGTACTAAGGTTTCATTGGAAAAAGTAATCACATTCAACAAATTCTACCCAAAACGTGAGATGATGAACTACGTGAAATAATGGTTGGGTAGTAAATGGACAAAAAAATATGAATGGTTTGGAAAAAAATGGATTTGGGGTCCATAAATTCCATCCATATTGCTCTAATACCAATGTAAAAGACTGAGGAGAGAAATAAGAGAATTGAAGATCAAAGTGAAAGATCACATTGAGACTCTCAAATGAGTGAAAGATCACATTGAGATTCTTATATGGGTGAAACTCCAAATGCTTGGCATGAGCATGGGCTTTGGTATTTATAGGAAACATACAATGCTCTTGAGAAGCTTCCTAAAAGTCACTTTCTTAAAATGCAAGCTAAACTAACCAGGAAGCTTCTTGACAAGCTTCCTTCTAGAAGCCACTTATTTGATGTACAAGTTAAGCTAGTGGAGAAGTTTCTCAAGAAGCTTCTTTCTAAAAGTCATTTACTTGGCATGCAAGCTAAGCTAGTCAAGAATTTTCCCATGAAGATTCCTCCTAAAATTTACCTCTTGGCATACACATTACTCAATACCAAGTAGCTTCTTAGATGCCTCTAGAATATTCTTATAATTCTTGGCTAATTTGGCCTACTTGCTATTTTGTTAGTCTTGACTAACTCATTGGTAAATTTCATATTGTTATATATATTTAGTATGTTGGTAGGTTTTGTGAAGGTCAAGGTCAAGACCAAGTTGTCACAACCAAGGAATCAAAATGCTCAACCAATTGCATGGCTTCCTCCAAGTGTTTTGGCTTCACATAGTCACTTCTAATTTGGTTTGTGACTTCAAAACCCTTACAAATTGATCTAGAGCTTCATCTTCTAAGTTTTAGGTTTTAGGAAGTTTTAGGTTTTAGTGATGTTAAAGTTTGGAACCTCCTAATTATTGTGCTCTTGAATTCTTCTCATGTGGAGATTTGCACAACAAACTACCGTTCAACTTGCTCCACTCAAAATTGACACCATAGTTTGCCACTCCATCCAATTGGCTTGAAGCCTAGAGAATTTATCTTGGTTCATCTTGAAGATTTGTAGCTTCAAAATAATGTTCACAATCAAACACAAAATTCTCCACTACACTCAAGAGATTCTTGCCTTCAAATACCTTATGCTTTGGAAATTGGATTTACTCTTCTCCTTCTCAAAATGATGCACACACTACATTTTCTTGTCATTGATAATCCCTTTCTACCAAAAATCAAGTAAGGTGCTCAATTTGCTATTACATAACAATGATAACTTTGGATATTGCCGCCATGTCTATTACTCTATCAGGCTATCTACAATTTTGTAAATTAACATGTAAATGCAAGACGTCTATTGTTCTTTGTAGGTTATGCTTAGAAGTACCAAGGGTTCATCAAACAAGGTGATCATATTTAGAAAATTTTGCCCAAAGCATGAGATGATGAAATTGTGAAATGATTCTTGGGAAGTATATGAACACAAAAATCCCGATGGTTTGGGGAAAATTAATTTGGTGGTCCATAAATTCCATCCATCCCATTCCTACTTTGATATAAATGTAAAAGACCAAGGAAAGAAATAGGAGAGTGGGAGACCAAAGTGAAATCACATTGGGACACTTATATGAGGGAAACTACAAATGCTTAGCATAAGCTTGGGCTTTGGTATTCATAATAGACATACAAGACTCTTGAGAAGCTTCCTTCTAGAAGATATCTACTTGGCTTGCAAACTAAACTAGATAGGGAACTTCCAAAGAAGCTTCTTTCTAAAAGCCACCTACTTGGCGGCACGTAAGCTAAACTAGTCGAGAAGCTTCCTTCTAGAGGTTACCTACTTGATGTACAAACTAAGCTAGCCGGGAAGCTTCCCAAGAAACTTCCTCCTGTAAGTCACCTGTACTATATATTATCCGAGTCTTGGAAGGTACCAAGTAGCTTCCTAGATACTTCTAAAATATTTTTATAATTCTTGGCTAATTTGGCATATTTACTACTTCATTAGTCTTGACTAACTTGTTTATAAACTCCATATTGTTATAGAATCCCAAAGCAAACCATCAAATATTTGAGAAAGTGTTATATATATAAGCAAATCCAAGTATAAAATATAAATCTTTAAAAAATGGATATTTTTTGTTATTTTTTACATTGCTTGTAAGGACCAAGCATATATAAAGAAGTTTAACAAGAGTTTTGCATCATGTGTACTTCTTGAGACTAAATATTACTTTTTATAGGGGACACTATTATTGATGCTTGCTTGCATATTGACTAGTCCTCTTAAAAGAGCTTAGAAACCTAGATAGAGGTTCTTGAAACACATGCTCTTGTAGAGTTTAGGATGAGAAAGTTAGAAAGATAGAGCATTAAAGACCTAGAGTTGTTCATATTCTCTCACCGTCTCTTGCTTCAAAATGGAGAGTGAGGTTGTGGCACTTGAGAAAAAGAAGATGAGTTTAAGAAAGTAGGTAGTGAAATTTTAAAACTTGATGAGGAATATGCTCTTCTATTACCAATTTATTGATTACACGAATGACTATATAAAGAAGAGGAAGAAGTATCTTATTTAAGATGTCTATTTCTAATCTTAATAATTCTCTTTCAAATTAACTCACACTCTTAGAAATTAGATAATAAGAAAAAATGTTTGAAAAATTATAGGAAAAACATTATAGAATAATCCAAGGAAAACAAGAGAAAAGAAAAGAAAATATTGATAAGTAGCAACTTTTAGTTTGAACATGCTCTCTTTGTTAATCCAATTAATTTTCATGGTAAGTTTACTTGTAATTTTCTTACTACTCTAGAATCTTTCAGCATAGAACCCTTGAAAGATTATCTACATAATACCGATTACCATAATAAACCTATGAGTAACTTATAAAATTTGTATGAATTCTATATCAATGTAATGAAGTATGCAACATGCATCAAATCCAAAGTTTATTTGCACTTTAATAAACATATGCTACAATATATATCACATAAAAGATTTATTTATATTAGTGAATTATTATTTATAAGATGATGGAACAAGAGTACAAAATATCAATTGTGCTAAATAAATAGTACTGCCCATTATAAGTTTCCACTATACTTAAAATAAATAAAAGACATAAAATAATTAGTTAGCTTGATCTTATAACAAATTACCTAGCAAATCACCAAAGTGGACTTCAGTTTTTCTTGTCCTCAATCAGGTGATTTGTTAAATTGCTGAATAAATGACTATTTTTATTTAGCAGTTGATTCAAAATTTGTTGAGTCTTCTACTTACCAGTAAAGAACAAAGTGATTTGTTGAATTGCTAAATAGTTGACTGTTTTTATTTAGCAGTTGATTCAATTTTTTTTATTGTCTTCTAGTTACTAGTATAGAAATATGAAACTGGTAGTGAAAGGAGTACCAGTAAATGGTTAACAAATAAGAAAAGGAAAGAAGCCAAAAAGACACAATCTATAATTGAGTTTTATAATCAAAATACCTTATAAGAAATTTTCATATATGAAAGCTAAAATATACTTCTTTATATGATTTAAATGGAAACTTGTTAGTCCAATTTGAATTTGAACTTATAAATATAAGAGAAACGCGTATTAGAGAATCGTAAAATTTTATATATACCAACCTAGGTTTATAAACCGGATTACATTATAAGACATATAATAGAAATTTATATTATTTTGTGGTCAAGTACAATAATAACGGGCATTAAAGAAAGAAAAAAATACATTAAGGGTGTTAAATGTTGAACTTAAAGTTAGAAATTGTGATTTGAAAACTCTGGAGTTCGTCCAAACAGCCTAAACAGAATTTTCTTACTAGATGAAAGTCTGGGAAAGTGATTATAAGGCTATAGACTCTTTGAAGTGGGTGTCATGCGTATATACATCGCTACACAACATACATCGCTGTCAACATCATACACTATAAAAGCACAACTCACACATAAGTCATACATAGACTCTAAAGTGCCACAATAATCAGATTGCTTAACACTCTCAACTCAACTCAACTCAGATCAGTACTTGATCTGTCACTCTATAAACTGCCAACAACTGGGCATTGATTACAGTCAAGCCACACCCACTCAAGCATAGAGAATCCATGTGACGCTCGCCGGCCTCTGTCCACCATAGCCAGGAACTCGAAGGCTCAACATCAGAGAAGTGAGCTCTCTGGAGCTCACCTTTGAAACTATACCCCTTGGACTCGAGCTAGCCCTGAAACCCTAACCGTCCCGCTGACGGCACACTCGACGGTGCAAACGGTGCAAAGTGACGGTGGGCCCCACCGTGAAGTCAGTACCCCGAACACAAAATCTAACCATTGGAAAGTAGTCCCTGAGAAATTGCTAGAATAACTCTAACTACCATCACTGGAACTCCAGTGTCCGAGCATCTAGATGCGGAACTACAAATGGCGTGATAGCTGTCGTGCGTATATACATCGCTACACAACATACATCGCTGTCAACATCATACACTATAAAAGCACAACTCACACATAAGTCATACATAGACTCTAAAGTGCCACAATCGCCCCCCTAGCTGGCGGTTAGGTCCCTCTAACTCCAGATAGCCATTTACTCTAAGTATATGGTATACCCTCTAATGAGCAAAGATCAGGAGGCCGGGTGCTATGGAGCCCCATCGTTAGTCGCTTGTCTGCAATCTATACCATATAAAGAATGAACTAGCTATAGGTCAAGTACATCTAGGACATAACCACTGTCCCTGAGGAACCACCGTGAGGGGAGGAGTCATACATGCCATATGCCATCCTCTCGAACAGCTATCACACACTAACATAGTAGCAGCTCCACCAGAAGAGCCACATAACATACACCTCAAGCCTGCACGTACAAGTGCCAAGCTTGGGTCCATAGTACCATCAATGTTTGGGAGGTGGCATGGCGCACAATTGCGCACATGATCCTTCCAAACAACACCATGACGTCCTTCTAACACAAGGACTCCAGATGGCAAAACCTCGCGCACTCTCAAGATAGTGCGGCCTGTGGAAACATCAAGTGTCGTTGGTGCTGTCTGCTGTAGATATACATAGTTGCCTGGATGAAATCGACGGATCGAGGGTCTATAACCTCCTCCTCGAATGTATAGCATAGCGTAAAGTATCTCTATGTTGAGCAATTGCCAAGTTCTCGAAGGCCATCGGCATCACTCTCCGAAAGATCTCTGCCCGTTGAGAACATGCACTCATCCATACATTAGGGTCATCCAAGTCCAAAACTACAGTAGCATCTCGACGAATGGCTGCAGGTAAATCTGGATCTCGTCCATAGAGTAGAAAGTATGGAGAGAAGGATGCTAAGGAGGCTTGCCGGCTGAACCGATAGCCCATGGCCAACCAAGGTAACTGGAGATCCCAATCTCCCAAGTGGCCTCTCTGCAAACCATACTTTCGCAATCCTCTCTTCACCGTCTGAACCACTCTCTCTGCTAAGCCATCTGCCTCAGGGTGATCTCGGGATGTAGTATGATGATCAATCAAAGCCTTGTCACACAAGACCTGAAACTCTCCCAAGAACTCTGTACCCTAATCAGTCAAAACCTCAACTGGTGCACCAAAATGACTAAGAACTCGATCCAGGAACGAGTAAGCTGTCCCTTCACTAGACTTGTCAGGAAGTGCCACCAACTCAATCCACTTGGAGAAGTGCTCCACCATCACCAAAACATACCGATGATGTCTCACAGTCAGTGGTAAAGGTCCGGCGAAGTCCAAACTCCAATGGTAACCCAATCCCATGATAGGTAATGGGTGTAACTGTGGCGTAGGAGCATTGAATGATGCTCTAACTCGGTCACAAACCACACATCTGGCAACAAACTACTGTACCTCGGTCTGCATACCGCGCCACCAATAATGACTCTGGAGTAAGCTATATGTACGCTTTACTCCAAAATGTCCTAGCTCCTCATGAGCATGACGGACCAACTGTGGTCTCTGTGATGGAAGTGGTACTACTCGCACTCTACCATCCTCCCATACACGCAAAAGGTGTCTACCCTCCAATCTGAACCGTCTGGCTCGCTGAAGAACATGGTCTCTCTCCTTGGCCCCAACTGTGCCACCCACAACACCAGTGCAAAGATAGTCCATCACTAAGACATCATCATGAATGTCTCGCTGAACTGTACCAATATCTTCACTCTCTGGATCTGTGACCTCAATAACTCCTCCTGTATGCGCTGCGAGAGATACCACCAAAGTCTCTGCAAATATACACAGAAAGGCCGATGCATGCCAACCTGGCACCATCTCCTCATCTGTCTCACCATGCCAACGTGCTCCGGTCTGATCCTGCTGGCTGGGACATGGGTTTCTACTCAACCCATCTGCATCACGGTTCACCACTCCAGGTCTGTGAACAACCGTGAAATCATACTCCTATAAAATCAGAGCCCATCGTGCAAGCTTCCCTGAAAACTTGTCGGACTCCATCAACCACTTCAGCGGCTGATGATCAGTGATGAGAGTGAAGGGGTTACCAAATAGGTAACATCGGAAATGTGCTACTGCCCAAACTGCTGCCAAGCACTCTCCCTCATATGAACTATACTTTGCCTCCGCTGAATTGTTGGAGCGACTAGCATAGGCCACCACAAACTCCTTCTCCTCATCATCATGCTGGGTGAGCACCGCTCCAAGCCCCAACATACTCCAATCAGTGTGAACCTGAAATGGTCGTCCCCTGATTGGTCTCCTCAAAATAGGAGCAGATGTCAACCTCTCCTTGAGCTCTACAAAAGCTCTCTCCTGCTCATCTCCCCACCACCACTCCTGTGTAAGCTTGGTCAGCTTTGTCAAGGCCTTGGCAATGGCACTAAATCCTCTAACATAGCGGCGATAGAAGTTCGCCAACCCAAGGAATGCTCGCACTCTGCTCACATCCGTAGGCCAAGGAATACGTGCAATAGCCTCCACCTTGGTCTGCTGAACACCAAGTCCTCCGGGGTAGATAGTGTGACCCAAATACTCAACCTGCTCATGGAAGAACCTACACTTCCCAGGATGTAATTTGAGTCCATGAGATCTCAACCTCTCAAACACCTCCAACAACTGTCGCTCATGCTCCTCCACAGTAGTGCTATACACCAAAATGTCATCAATATAGCACCGAGCAAAATCCAGTCCAGCTAGGATCCTATCCATGACCCTCTGGAACTCAGCAGGAGCATTCTTCAACCCAAATGGTAAGAACCTCCACTGATATAACACATCCTTGCCGTGAGGATCAATAGCCCAAAATGCTGTCTTGGACTTATCCTCCTCCCTGATTGGCAACTGATGATATCCCACTCGAAGATCCAAAGTACTGAAGACCTTTGCATGCCCAATCGCATCAAAAATCTCCTCCGGTGTAGGCATGGCATACCGATCAGCCCTGGTCTGTCGGTTGATAGGACGGTAATCTCCACACATTCGCCTATCTGTATAGTTGCCATGCATATCCTTCTTGGCTGGCATCACTGTCGCTGATGCATACTCTCCATGTGAAATCTCCACCAAACCAGCCTCAAAAAGGTCACTACTCCGGCTCTGAATCAATGTCCTCTCCATCTCACTATATCAATAAGGACGTCGGAAAATAGGTGTGTCGCTAGTCAGCTCAATCCGTATACCAGGTCCCTTCAGAGCACCCAAATCCTTCATACTGAAGGCAAAACAACTCGTGTGACTCCTCAAGAACCTCCAAACCCTCCGTCTTTCCTCTCCAGTAAGCTTGGGTCCAAGATCTGGCTCCCAAGTATCCTCTGTAACTGTAGTAGGAGTGGAAGACGTACTGACTGGCTGCTACACTGGGCCCTTGGGAGCAATGGTGTCATGCTCCCGACCACTAGAGGTCCCAACCTCTGTGTGAAAAACTCCCTCCACTCTGGCTGCAAGCTCCATACGTCCTCTGGCTGCATCCCATGTGGACCAAGGGTGTAATCCAAGTAGCCCACGCTCACCTGGATGGACTCCAAGTAGACCACTCTCCCTAGTAGCTACTGGATGTGTCCCAAGAATACCATGTCCACTCGGTCCATCGCCCCCAACATGTGCCTGAATCGTCTCGATAGGCACAGGGCTCACAAGTGTCCGAGTGGTGATGCCTATCAAGCGCATCCTACGCTGCTCTGCCAAACCAAGGCTCACAATCCAGGTCAAACAGTTCAGGTCCATAGCCTGACCTAACACCTGACGCCTAGATGCCTCTGACACTGCTGGAACAGCGGTAATACCGGTGCGAAAACCCATCGCCCGCTCTCTCTCATCAGCATTGGGCTCCACCAACTGCTGTAACTGTGAGTCCCAAACAAGTCCAGGTCCTCCCTCTCGAAAAGCATGAGAGCCTGGGAAACTCATGAGTGTGGGAAATGCAGCTCTAGGCTGTCCAACTAGGTTCACCACTGCCATAGGTGACCTATCAGCCACTACCACTGTCTGAGACTGACGTCCAGCATCCAAGATATCATCAACAAGAATGTGGTCTAGTCGCTGAATCCCATCATAACTACGCTGTAGAACCTCTCTGGGTAAAAGGTTCGTCCACCAAAGACAAAGACGATGAGCCCGTGATCCCACTCTGGCTGCATCTAACAATACAGCAGGTCCCATCCAAGAATGGACCTGATGTGTACTCGCCACCACTCTAGTGCGAGAATCACCCATCAATGGAACGTTCTCCAAAAGGTAAGCTGGAGAAACAGACTGATGAACCTGGAGATGTCGTAGTATCCGTAACATCTCCCAAAACACACCAGAACGAGGATCCTGAAGACCCAAACCGCGGCCCGCACGTGTATGTCCCTGACATGGCCATCCAGAAATCACCAAGTGAATAGGCCCATGTCTCTCTAGGTCATGCGCCCCCAATAAGGAAATGTCTCATGGTAAGGCCTTCTGGTAACCTCTGACTGCTGACATCGGTAATAACTTCGGATACCGATAGGCCAAGTGTGCCACATGATGTAGAGAGACTCGCCTAGCAGTCTCATCTCTCTCTACATACAAGTACCTCTGTACTCGGATACCCGCCTGTAACACCGCAGCTAGTCCGGTGCTGATCCCACCAAACAACTCTAATAGACATATCCCCTCTACTGGGTACTGCCAAGCAATGAGTGTGATATCCAGAGGTGTCAAAGCAATCGCCTCTGGAGGCTCATCCTCACACTCATCCCCTGATGGTACGAAGGCTCCACTCCAAGCCTGCTGCACCAACTGATCTGCATGCTGCTGCAATGCCTCCTCTGAACTCCACAATGGAACATCCAAGGTGGATGGAACAATCCCACTCGTACTCCATAGCCGAGTGATCTCCTCTGGTACTGGAGTATCCTCTGCATGGGCGTTCCCCTCCAACAAGTCACCAGGCCAAGTAACTGCACCGCTGAAAGCCAAAACTGATGCTGCCATGGTCCCGGACTGTAGTGAGCCAAGACTGCCACTACTAAAGCGTACTGGTAGGCGACATACCCGTCCCTCACCAGACTGCCAACCAGGTCTATAAGAGGCTGTCTCCTCCCAATAGTCAATGCTGAAACCCATAGGGTATAACACTGCTCCCCCAACTAGCACATCATAGGACTCAGCTATCGTCGCAATAGCCTGAGCTCTCACCACCGAGCTATCAGTCGGATGACTAGGCTGAACCTGGACAACAAGCTCTCCACGTGTGATGTACTGTGTCAAACCACCACCAAGAGATGTCTGGATCTGAAATGGACACCTCTCCACATCGGTCTTCCGTAACTCCAGACCAACAACTGCAGCCTTCCCCAACATAAGGGGCTGCGCACCAGAGTCTAACAAGACTCTCTGTGGTGTATAGACCTTCCCTGAAGGTCCTACCAAACGAAAGATCCCCCTTTGGTTATCCAATAGGACAACACCAGGTGTAAACCGCGCTCTCTCAAAGGCCGGTCTAGTTGGCAACTCCTCCAGTCTAGCCGTTGCTGCCTGCCATAAACCACTGGTCGCTGAACGGATCCCATGCTCCTCAACCAAGTCAGCTCCACTACCAACCACCTCTACTCTAGTAGTAGGAACTGCACCATCCCTACTCTCACACAACGTGGCAGCCAATCGGAACACTGGGGCTGGGTCAACTCCCAATGTAAACATGTCACTGGCTGAAAATAAAGGATGTCGCATAATCAGCTGAGCCGCCCCCAACATCATGCTAGACTCAATCTGTGTAGTAGCAGGTGGCTGACTAGCAGGTACTCCATCACCACCTACCACACCTGCACTGGGACGTCTAGGAACCATGGATGTCGTCTGCAATGCCTCAGATAGCGTGAAAGACTGGGGAAGTCTGACCTGTCTCCCAACCTCTCCTCTCTGTGGGTCCAACTCCACTGATGCTCCTCTAGGCTCTGGAGCACGTACTGCACTCCTAGTTACTGCTACAGATGCATCCACCTGTGCTGCTCCGCACATGAAGTCCAAAGCATCTCTATCACCAGCATATGAGGTGGAAGCCTCAGCACCTGAATCTGATCTCCTATGAGCAATAGCCATACTAGCCAATCTCTGCTCCAACTGCTCAATCCGAGTAGCCATAGCTGTGTCAGAAGTAAGGGCAGGTACTACACCCCTACTAGGTGTAGATCCTCTACCACCACCTCTACCACCTCGTCCTCCATGAACTGGAGCTCCTCTACTACCTGCCATAGCAGCCCTACCACTCCGTAACTCCGGGTGTAGGTCAAAACACCGGTCACTAGTGTGACCAAATCTGTGGCAATGCTCACACTGCCTCTGTGCTGGCTGTGATGCACCAGAGGTATCAGGTCCGCTGCCCTGAGTACACTCTCTCCTATGGTGAGGTCCACCACAAGTCCAACAAGCAACACCACCACTCACTGGCTGCTGCTGACCCAAAAATGAGGGTAAGGGTCTAACTCCACTAGGCCCTCCACTCGCTCCATAGGATCTGGGCGGTCCACCCTGTCCTCGAAAACCAACTGGGCGTGGTGCACTCTGCTGCACTCTAGAAGAAGTCACAACCGTGGATGAGATCTCTCTACCAAATCCAGCTGTCACCACTCTCTCCTCCACCATGTTGAGCTCAATACGCTCAGCCAAACCAAAGACTACTGCCAAAGTGGGCGAAGTAGCCTGCAACAACGTAGCATCACGAACTCTACATCGCAACTCCCTGTCCAGTATCCCATACCAAAACTGGACTGCCTGGGCCTCAGTAACTCCCTGAGTGAAACTGATCAGCCGCCTTATGCGAGTGTATGCCTCGCGTAGGCTCTCTCCAGCCTTCCGCTGGAACTCCTACAAGCTCCTCAGCTTGTCAGTCCGCACTCCCTGGTAGTTCTGCCTCAAACATAGGAAGAACTCAACCATGGGGTTAAACCCCGGTACCACACCACCTCCTGCAGCGGTACCTCCACTCGTAGTAGCACTATCTCCAGCTAGTGCACCTCCACTAGCTCCACCAACACTACTCGAGCTAGAACTCGTGGGTACAGCCGATCTACTCCTGGCCACCGAGCCTGAAGTAATGGAGACATAGTGTGGAGACCAATACTGTCTCCATAACTCAATCTCCTCCAAATGAGCTCTCCTGAACTCATGGTAATCATCCATCGGTAGACCCTCCAAGTGCTGAAACAACCCCTTCCATGCCATGAAGGGTGTGAACAAAGTCGGGTTCCGCATCTGCTGCAGATCACACCAACTATCAAACTCCTGGATGAAGTCATCCAACTCAATGGTACCCACTGTACCAGAGTAACGCCTAGGGCCTTTGGAGGCCCCATAAATCTCGTCCATGTCCCACAACAACGGTGCGGACACACCAAGTGCACTCTCAATTGAATCAGCTCCTATGTCGAACTCCAACTCAGAGTCAATCTCCTCCCTCACTGGGACCTGAGAGACAGGCTGATACCGAGCACCACTCCGAGTAAACCCACTGCGTACTGCAGGGCTAACTCCTCTGGAATCTCCAAAGAACTCCGTCGTGACCACGTAACTACAACAGCAAACCTGAACCACCAACTGCAACCGCAAGTCGCAACTGCAAGTGCCCCACCAAGTGCCAACACCAACTAGACACCACCCACTAATGTAACTCTAACCGAGATAACTACACTAGGGGAAGGGCAACCTGTAACCTGCCATCATAACACACACTCTCACGGTCTGTAGGTCATCACTTCCTGCCTCACCGGAGAGAAACAAAGGTAGTCTGACTGGTCATCACTCCAGCCTCACCACCGAGAGCACACCAGAGCACCAACGCTCAAAAGTCAAGGCACCTCACACAAACGTGGTGCACAAACAGGAAGCAGAGAATGGAGGGGATCCAATCACAAGAAATCTAAACGAAAACCCTCCATCTCATAACACAACACGGGACTGACTCTGCCACCATTTGGCATTTGACATAAGAGTAGTTCGTATCTAAGTCCTAAGCTACCAGGATCACCAAGAATGGGATCAAACTGCCTCTCCTAGCCAAAGCTACATGTGTATAGATAACAGTGGCACAATCACTATGACAACAAGTGAGGGTGGACCAGTTGGCTAGGGCACTAATCTAGGAACAAGAGATCTAGGGGTCAAACCCTGTTGCGCACAATCTAGCAAGAAAGGCAGATTTTGCCAACCAATGACCAAGATCTACACTAAACTAGCTAGCCTCACGCCAGCAAGCTGGCTTGCTGGCCCTTCTAGGCCTTCATAGCCTCTCATAGCCCTATGCCTCGAAGCCTCTAAACGCCGAAATTCAGCCAAATGAGGCCTTTCTTGTTGCCACTTCGAACCTCCTCCAAAATTGGCGAAACTTCTCCAAATCTGGCCAAACAGCGAAACTCCTCCAATTCTGGCCCAAAATCTGACGTAAAATCTGACGTAAACGCTAAAGATGGATGTCCGCCAAATCCCCCGCTAACTTTCCACTCGAGCCAAATTGACAAAACGGGTTTTTCCAAATCACAATTTCATGAGAAGAGCTTTCCAACTCCACCTTCAATTTCACTTTCTGAGCCCAACTCGCAGCAAATTGGTCATGCCTTCACCTCCTGAGCTCAAAATCACAACACTGCTCAAAAATTGCTCCTTCTTTGCTCGAAATTTGGCCAGCGCTTCCGCACACCATCCGCCTAACTGCCAAATTTGCATCAACTACACGAGCTTCTGCACACTAGGGAAACATAGAACCTGAATCGAGCTACCACGATCCACCGAGCTTGGAGATACCACCAACACTCAACGTTCTTGCACCCGATTTCCCCCTGACTTCACTTCTCTGATGTAATCAGATTGCTTAACACTCTCAACTCAACTCAGATCAGTACTTGATCTGTCACTCTATAAACTGCCAACAACTGGGCATTGATTACAGTCAAGCCACACCCACTCAAGCATAGAGAATCCAGGTGACGCTCGCCGGCCTCTGTCCACCATAGCCAGGAACTCGAAGGCTCAACATCAGAGAAGTGAGCTCTCTGGAGCTCACCTTTGAAACTATACCCCTTGGACTCGAGCTAGCCCTGAAACCCTAACGGTCCCGCTGACGGCACACTCGACGGTGCAAACGGTGCAAAGTGACGGTGGGCCCCACCGTGAAGTCAGTACCCCGAACACGAAATCTAACCATTGGAAAGTAGTCCCTGAGAAATTGCTAGAATAACTCTAACTACCATCACTGGAACTCCAGTGTCCGAGCATCTAGATGCGGAACTACAAATGGCGTGACATGGGGAGCGCAAAACGTTTTTAAGACATACTTGTCCTCTTAATGTAACCAAGCGAAACCTATCATCAAACTTTTAAACATTGTACTCAGACCTAGTGTAAAGTCATTAAAAGACTGTACTCTCCTTGGACTGGTGATCGCAATAATTTCATGAAGACATACTTGTCCTCGTACTGCAAAACATTGAACTTGTCCTTGAACATCAAAACATAACACTCTAGATCTTTTGGAACAAGAGTTGTTCCTTTTCTTATCAGCAGCAATTTTCCATAAAGCGTAGGAGTCCAAAACCTTTATTTGGAATGGGGTCTTCCCATCCTTCGTTTTTCCTACGCCGTCGCCTTTTTCTTATCTGGAATAGACTTTGATCAATAGAAACACAGCAAGGTCAGTACATATAAGATTTACGAGAAAGCAACAAATTGTAACATAAACAAAATCTTGACAACTACAAGGTACGCCAACAAAAAGTTTAGAAGACGTTGTTTTCTCCTAGTGTAGATTCCGTCGACGCTCTCTACAACAGCAACTTCAAAAATAACAAATTAAACAGTTCACCAACCAAATTATTTAGCTTTATAATAGAAGAAACTATGAAGGTAAAATACAACGCGTTACATAAATCTCGAAGTAAAGCAGTTAAAGGCCACTCTTAAGTTCCATTCCACTGTATATTGACTCGTTTTGAACGTCAATGGCTACTTACCCTCAGCAATCAATCGCCTCATAAATGTCACATACTAATAAGCAACACGCATTGCAGAAGGAAAAGACTCGAGCAACGTAAAAATCGTCACAACGTTGCAATTCACGCATTGGGCGGTGAGTATAATAAACACGAGAGGAACAGAAAGCTGAAGGTGTTGGGGTACGATGGGTAAAAAGTAAATGAGTGGGTAAGAACGAGAGGTGAAAATTCGCCCGTAGGCGGGGAGTTGTAAAATTACTCGATCAGACCCGAGACATCCCCCGTGTGTCTAGTCTAGCGGGGTTGATACCCTAAGCATTGGTCCTTGTCCTCGCTGCTCTTCCAAGCGCGAGAAAGAGGAGAGCAGAGGAGAGGGAGAGGAGAGCAGAGCAGATGAGGAAGGAAGCGGACCGGAGAGAAGAACAGGTGGAAGGGAAAGAGTAGGAAGAGCGAGAGAGAGAGAGGGGGAAAGAGAGGATTAGGGATCGATGTGATGTAGAAGTAGAAGAGGGAGGAAAGGGGAAGAGACGGTGGAGAAACGAGGAAGGCGTTCATGAATGTGTGGAGGAAGAGGAGAAGAGTGGGGAAATTCGTTTACTTCAGAGTAAGGTTGCGGAAGAAATTTGTGGAGTTGGATGAGACTACCACAGAGGACCGAAGCTTTTCAGACTGAGGACGAGGTGGTGGTGGTGGTGGGGGTTGCAGATCGAAGAATTACTGGATTGTAGTGATTTGAGTGGCTGTGATTGCTGGTTAAGCGTTAGGAAGACAGGGGAAGGGGTATATTCTATTTAGTTGTGGTGTGGTACGAGAGAAGCTATTTGGTGCAGTTTCTTACGTGAGGAAGAGGGTCGTTTGGAGAGCGGAGATGCAGCAGTGTGGCAGGGGCGGTGCTAATTAAGGACAACACCGGACTGAAGGGGATGTCGTGGGCAGGACCCGACACTTTCCCTGCCACTTCGCTCGCGGATAACCTTGACAGTAAGTTCGTCCTACCTTCTATTTTCTCAGAAATGTCGGTTTCCAAGCTCTCTGTTATCATAATACGTATTTGATTGCTTTCTCGCGGGTATTATGGTTGTATTGCACAAGATCTTGGAGTATTCAAGGGCGCTGCTCAACTTTCCCCCCCCGAAGCCAAGAACCTTAAGTCTCATCTGGTATCCTGACCGACCAACCTGCAAGCAATAACATATGGAGCAAGCTCTTTTGTGATTTTGCTACCTTTGAGATACGGATTCTTATCAGGTGGTGGCGTGATGTGTGACAAGATGAACTTCATGGAAGATGTTTCAGTTCAAGTTTCAGGAGGCGCTGTCCTCAACTTGAGATCTTCACGTTATCTCAAGCTTCCGTCACCACCAATAGGTTAGGTCCTCAAGATCTTACTAGGGGGCAAGGCGGCGTGGGAATAGGGAGTTCACTCTGACGGAAGAGGACCACTCTTACCTTCACAGTTGGTCGATTCTTACAACGTTTTTCGCCTGCTCTATCAAGATGTTTTTGCTTCTTGGTTGCTGTCGATAGTCAAAATTACCTCTCTGCAGCCTGCGGAATTCTGGGCGCATTGTTTACCCGGCTGATTGTGGTTGCAAGCCATGCAAACCTGAGGGATTTCTCTCCAGATAAGCCATGCGGTCAACAAGTACTCTTGATTCTATTAGCTTCGGGTTACTTCCATCGCAGTCTGCTGTAATACAACATAGGACTAAGAGTTACTGGCAAGAATCCTTGATATAAATCTTGGCTTTGTTACCATCATGCCTACCCCTGGGTACTGAAATTCGTGGTTGTAATGCGACACACGTGAAATGCTACTTGTCTTCGTTCAGAGTTTCTTCTCTGGCATGGGCAGGGCGTGATAATCGTGCGGCTTTACCTTCGGAGAACCCAAAAGCAAAACTGACGGTTTTTTGATTCAGGGTTTCCTGTAGTGTGCGATTCCAATTCTATTTGGCGCCTCTTCTCAGGGCACCCCCTATGTTCCCCCTACGGAGACCATATAAGCTATCTGCCACTAATCCAGCAGTCGGTCTTTGACAAACATAATGTATCGTACTCAAAGTGATGCTATTGCATGTCGTTCATGATCGGCGGGTCTGTCATCCGTTCTTCGAATGGTTTCTGCATGTCATTTTACATGTATCCTACTCAAAGATAGGGCAGTAAAGTTCAGGCGCGTGAGATCAGAGGTGAAGAGTCTCAAAGCATCAGTTTTAGCAATTTGTACTTGATCGCTAATTGACGTTAGCATGTATTACAAGCAGCCATGCAGACATTTTTGATCTTGTGTCCCGATCCTCTGTCCACTTTGCCGCGAGGCAGGTGCCAGGCACCCGTGAGACCTTTGACAGACCTGGTAATTTACTTTGTAAGCTGGGAAACGGCTGTTTGTTATTGGGAGTGAACTGTCGGCTCACTTATCACACAGAACTTTGGTGCGCATATTCTCTTTTGTGGGATGGACTTCACTTGATACTTCCCTTCAAATGTGCTTAACAGTTACTAAAGGCCTTTGATGATGCATATTGTGACTTCCAAATTGTCCTGACATCGTGAGAGAAACCCTCACGTCGGTAACGTACATCGATAAGATAGATTGGCTCAAACGGAATAGTAGGGATTGATCGGTCAGTAGGATGACGAGTTCAGTGGTGGAGGACGTTGGTGGGGCTCTTAAATAAACCTCACGCTTGATGTAGTCAGGGACCTTTAAGTGAGCTTGGACATCCAGCAACTCTTATTGCCATCTTGGATTTTACGTCATTCTTGGCAGTCTGTTTGCACCAACTCGTGGTCGTCTTGTATCCTCAAGGCTCTTTGAGCATTACTTTTCGTCTATCGCGTTTGCTTTAACCCTCGTGCTATGAAGACAACTGGAATATCTCCAGCTGCATGTTCTGGAAATGGGTAGATATTTACAACTTGCCCGTAGGATTTACCAGATTCTTCTGCACATTACCTAGGAAGATTCTTGGAGCTGCGGGTTCGAACGTCTGACCAAGACTTGAAACCTAGACCTGAGAACATTCATGGAGCTCATTAACTGTGAGCTTATATACTGCAAGGAGCCATGCGGGACGCCCTCGTTTCCCTGTGGTAAGAAAAGGGAAATTTGACACTATTCAAAGAAATAGAAGTTCTGTTTGTTTGAAGCATTGATGTGCTATGAGATTCTGACTTTGCTACTTGTCTGAAATTTCTTGTTTACAGAAAAGCTCTTGGTGATCCTCCGCGATGGCAGGAAACTGGTCGGAATTCTCCGATCATTTGACCAGTTTGGTATGTCCTGTCCTGAACTCATCCGTACAGCATTTTGCGGAATACAAAGTTTCATCAACGTGTCGACATGATTAAGTTAGAACCAAGACTTATGGATAAGAGCGTAAAATGCAATTTACATTGTTTGTCCAGCTAACATCTTCATGTTGTCATCATAATATCTTCATCTAGTCCTCACGTCATGCTTCTTTCTCAAGGTTACACTTGCCCACACTCGCATTGAATTTCAGGTACCGATGCATCATAAACGTCATACTAACCCTTGCATGCAGATTTATACACGCTTATCTCTCTATGTAATTGATAGTTTACCAGGTTACCACCATGAGTCAGATTCAGAGTGAGTCCGGTCAGACGTGGGTATGAAACTAGGATTCTGTTGTTAATTATCCAATATTATCTGTTTAGCTGAGTACAGTAGAGAGGATGTATATAAGAGCAATTTGAGCAATTGACATTTGACCAGTTTGGTGTATGCTTAAAATCATCCGTGTAATACTCTGCGGAATAGAAAGTTTCATCAACGTGTTGACATGATTAAGTTCGAACCAAGACCAATGGATAACGGCATATAATGCAGTGCATATTGTCCGTCCAGCTGACTACCGTATATATAAGAGCAATCTCAGAAATTGATGCGACGTTGGATACTGAACAAGTTGCGAGGTTCAATGAGAATATTAGAGACGAATTCTATCATTAACTGAACGGATTCTACTTTATAGTCCTACTCTTTCTGCCTGTTAGCTACTGTTGCACGATAGCGTATTTGAAGAGTACAGGAGAGCATGCAACTTTCCAAAATTTTTGTGCGTCTTCCTAACTGTGCTTCGTATACTTGCTTTTGGGCATGTTTATAGCCAACGTGGTCTTGGAGCGATCAATTGAGCGGATCATTGTTGGGGAGCTCTTCTGTGACCTGCCCCTCGGGTTGTATGTTATTCGTGGAGAGAATGTTGTCCTCATCGGAGAGCTGGTAAGTAGTGTTGGGTTCGGATCAAGTACAGATGTTTCTTGGTCTAGACAATCATGCAAGTGACTTGCATGGAGTGAACCTCATGCGCATTCCAATGTTTAGGACGGTCTCCTAGTTGGTTAATGTTCTGAGTCTTGCTCAAGTAAAATTCCTTGAAACCTAACAGTTAGTTCTCTTTAAGCTGTGAGCGTGCACACGTTAGTAGGAAGGATCAAAAAGCAACTGTCCTTCAAACTATCGTGAAGGACAATAAGTGCAAAATAGGTTGTTTGACGTCCAGGTAATTTAACATCACGTCTTCTAGAAGGGTTCTTCATTGCCGGTGCTTACGTTCTAACATTCTTGGTGGGGAACTTTCAGGACCCGGATAAAGATGAGTTGCCATCCCATATGGTTAGAGTAAGCCCAACAGATATTCGGCGGGTGAGTAAATGGCTCTGGAGTCGGTTGAGATCGTCTCGCTGCATATGCCTTATACTAAATTGTGATTTGGTCAACCGCAGTCTGAATGAAACCCATCACCTTGGGTTTTCAGCTTCGTAGAAAGTCCGTCTGAGCCGCTGTCTTTCTTGTCTGATTTCTTGTCTTTCTTGTTGTTTTGTTCAGGCACAAAAGGCAGAGAGGGATGCGACAGAGCTCAAAGGAACTATGCGGAAACGCATGGAATTTTTGGACCTGGACTAGGAGTTACGGAGCTCCAGTTCCAGGGGTGCAGGTCTCCCCGCCTTCACATTCAGTGGATTCATACAGAACAAGCTAGTGTGTGTTCGGTTTCAGAGTAATAACACTGCTGTCTCTGTGGATGTGTGCTAAGCCATGATTCAGGAACGCGAACCAGTCTGCATGGCGAGTTTTTAGTGTCATGCTGACCCGCACATTTTATCGCGGACTGCGTTCCAATCCCGACTTCTTGGTCGTGGATGGTGGCATTCACCAAAAGGGCTGCAAGAACTGATCAACAGTTTCTTGTAGAGCCTCTAAGCGATTGGCTTTTTTAAACTTATTTTATTTATTTTCTTACCTCCTGAATGTTGGAAGGCTCGCCTTTCATCATCGTCTTACCATGTGGTATCTTCTACTGTGCACTTCATTTGAGAGTGGTTGCTTATCCCCAAAATGGATAATTTAGAGAAGGGGAATGGGTAAGCCATTTTGTGAGCTTGCCCATCTTGTTTAGAATGCTTGTTTAGATTTTGTCCGCATGGTGGTGCGTTTATATCCACCTGCCAGACATTCTATCCATGTGTGGGATATAAGCCCATCAATACTACGTTTTTCCACTTCAAGCCAGTTTTAAGTATTTACTTGTTTGCTATTCAAGTAGGTTGACCAACTTCTGGGTCGTTTCGTTTATGGAATGGGTTCACGAGTCCCTTCTGTGTACAGGCAGTTCTAAGAACATTTTGCTGGGTATTAGCTTTGGGAGTTTCACGTAGCACACGAATTAAGACTCGGGTAGATCAGGGGAGTCTAGCTGTGACGCTAGCAAGCAGACAACCTTCCTATTTAGCGTGAAGGTTCTTTGTACTTGGCTTTGTCATTCAGGGAGAACCAGGTTTTCTCAGTAGATTACTCCTGGCTGTGTGAGTAACATTATAAGCCAATGTCGGGAGAACATTTGTACACCTCCAACTTAATGGAGGTGCTTCACGGGCTGCTCCATTTTACCGGCTGAATGCTCTATTGTCTTTTCATCTGAAGCAAATTAGATGGATCTTTATCAATAGTAACGGATTATCTTGTTTGTAAGAAGTGTGGATCCCCAGTGCGTTTTGTGATTCACCATTTTTCAATTCCATGAGTTTCTTGCCACAGGTCCTATTTTCCGTTGTGAATTGCGCTAGGTGCTCAACAATAAAGTACTGATTGCATTGTGATTGTGCTTTCATTGTTCAGGTAGCTTTCTATGAAAACATTTCAGAAGAGGATATTGTGTTTGGGTTACTTTGGGTTACTTTGGGTTAGTGTTCCTTCTGCCGTTTCTATCTTGTTGGTTTACCCAGGTACCTACATATGGAAACTCTTCCTGGTACGCATGGCAGTTTCTTGGCTTTCATTTGTACTAGAAACTTGATCCTTAGAAGATACCCCAGTATGAACGAGGTGCACAACAATAGGTTACTACCTCTGCATTGTGCGTCCAGCATGCTATTTAATACAAGTTCTCCCTCCCGCCTTGAATCTCAGCATTCTAAAGGTGGAGACCGAGTCGGACTTGTGTGTTGGTTTCTCACTTGCCCGCACCTTACAATCAATGTAGAATGAGGACAACAGCAAGCTGAACCCTCTGTCAGTAAAGGATGTGCTTCTACTTCTGCTATCTGACCACCACTAAACGCAGGAGTGTGTTATCCTCTAAAGCGAATGAATAGTCGTTGAATCGTCGTTGAATTTCATTACCCCATTAGCGCAACCATATGAAGATATAGAAATGGTTTTGATGGAAACACTCAGCACATCACTTATTTTGATTCCAGCCCATGCCACCAACACGTCCGCCGCGATTAGGTCTGTCACCAACGTACCGGGGCAAAAGGATTTGTGAGGAATTTGGTTTGTACTAATTTAAATAGATGCGTTTGGGCCCGGGGAAATTTTTTTCTGTAAGGATAAACTATCAAAATTAGCTCTACATCATTGACATAATTAGTGAGAAGTAGAATGAGGAATGTGATATCACAAAGTCTTGATCAGTTGACCTGTTTTTCTTTCTCTCCTCATCTGACCAATTCAAGTTAAAACCTGACTTGACACGCTGTAAACATGTGGAGCTATTACAACATGTTTTGCAAGTCCCCGAATCCATGCACTTGCACAATAAGATTGCGTCTGGATATTGTCTATTGTCTAAGCTATTTTGAGAGCAAAAAAATTATTTCTATTATTATTATTTTCCACCTATGCCTTAGCGCAGAACAAAGAGCTCATTTGTCCTTGAACATTACACTCAACTGCTGCTCCTACAAAACACAGGTCAGTTCGGGTACTATTAAGCTCTTAGTCTGTTGTGAAGTGAAGAGCAACTGCGTTAAAACCCCACAGGATGTGAAGACCCCCATCAAGCCGCACAAGGGTGAGACAAAATAGGTAAAATGGGTCTAAGCCCCAACAAAGTCACATGAGAAATCTGCCCTAGAACACCTAAAACATCCATAGAGTCATATGAGAAATCTGATACAACACCTAAGATACCCGAGCTATGGAACTCATATTGTTCACAAACAATTGAGCATCCAAAGAAGTATCATCTAATGTGATTGCTCTCTTATGGATTGCACTAGCCATTGCCCTTTTGTAGACACACGCTCTTTAAAATATGCTACAAAGTATGAGAGTGAGAGTTGTACCCCTGGTACCTAACATCATAAGTTCTCATGCACTCCTTGATGAATGTGTCAAACGTTGTGTCTATAGCTTTATATATCTCCAAGGCTAGAGGAACAAAGAGGTGACATCGCTACATACCCCTATACTTAGGACCTTGCGAGCTGTTGTTGCACTCGACGCCCATCCAGGGAGATGGGTAATCACTTCCTCCAAAATTGTATCACGTGTAGGATCTGTAACCAAGACATCCGCTATTGTCACATGATCATCTTAAACCAAGTGTAAATCTGCCTTGACATGTGTCATCTACAAAGCATAGGAACACTCCTTCCAAGCCAAATATCCACTCTCTCGTTCTCTCGTGCCATAACATACACTATGTCCCTAATAGCATCATTGGTAGTTATCTTCTATCCTCCAAAAGGACACCGTGTCATATGGATCGCTGCTGCATCTAGTGTAGAACTACACTCACAAGTGAGTAATGAAGATGCACATAAGTGGACCAAACCTAAGTGAAACCTCATCGCTGTAGAGAAAGTAGCTAGTGCGAGTTGGAATGCACTAATGCATGGTCGAGCTAGGATCCAAGAGCATGCACCCTTGTTGGAGCAAGTGCAAAGCCGTGTTCTAGTAGCCTAAGGAATGGACGAGTCAATTAAGAGAGAATGTATGTAATACCAAGAGCTAGCCATATGATCTAGATGTGAAATTTGGTTTGGTAACATCTAGAATGATGTTATACATGATGGTCAAAATAGATAAGATAGAAGTATCACCAAAAGAGTACTTCTACTAATAGGGCAAAAACCGAAATAGACTTGAGAACCTTAGAACCAATAGCTAGACATATGATTAAAAGGTGAGAATTGGTTTGGTAACATCTGGAAGGATGTTACACATGATGGACTAAACAAATGTGAAAGAGGTAGCACCAAAAGGAGACTTCTACTAATAGAGTAGGAACCAAAATATGCCTGAAATCTTTGAAGGCAATTTTGGAGGCCTAAACGGATGAATTAGGTCTCAAAAATGTGCAAATTCCCTCTCCAAAGGAAAGGAGGATGGCCTTCCCTCCCCCCTCTTTGTCTCGTCGAGAGCTTTCCAACGGTACCTTACTCACGTGATTCTGAGATTCCTACAGGAAGATTCCCTAAAAGATTCCTTTTGGTCAAAGCTTGTTTGACCAACCAGATAGGACCTAGACCAGACATGTCACCCATCCAAGTAGTAATCCAAGGGTGGAGCTTCCTTGGAGGAGATCCTCTTTGTCTATATAATAAAGAGAAGGTGCTCCCTTGGGGCATTGGATGTTTGAGTGTGCAATTTGTGTTTTCACTCTTCTCTTGTCCTCAGAGTATTACAATGTAGGTATGCTTACACTCTCATTCCATCAAGGAAGACTGTAAACCTCTAGTCCAATCTGACAATAACGAAGCAAAAGATGGAAGGTCCTTGCATGCCTGTGGGGATAAACTATCTCTAGTGTATTGCAATAACATCTGGAGAGAAAAGAATCCCTCTTCCACCTCTATCACATAAGTCTCCAAAACCGGCCTATCAACAACCACAAAATGAGAAGAAAGTAGGGGTACCGAGAGAGCCAAACTACCCAAAACTGCTATAAGTGATGTCTCTTCCATAGATAGCAAGCCAACCCGTCCACACAAGATTGGTAGAGATGTTTGTCTACGTGCCAAATCCCTTGTCACACACTCAAATGTCCATGGTCCAATAATATCACCAAAGACTCCCATAATCCTCCTATCAAGGCTCTTAGACATGATAGGAAGGTCAAGGAAGGGGGAATTGTGCGGAGAAGGTAAGTTGATTGCCAAGCAATACTAGAGGAGAGTATACCAAATGCCACCTACCAATCTCCTAGCAAAGGAAGGTCATCCACATGGAGAATATCTTTTGCAAGTGCAGCGTCTAAGAAGCGTGTCACCCTTTGGGGGGACCATTATTTGCCCTTTAGGGGGAAAATCCTTGGATCTTATTGGCACTCCAAGAACATGTAGTCCATATGTAGATGTGATACACCCCTCTGGAAAATCAAGGTGGGGAGAGATACCTAAAGGGTACCATCCTCTGTACTTTGACACCTTGACTCTCAAGCCTACTAGATGAAGCTCGGTAGTGAAGTGGTCAAAGGCCGACCTAATCTGATCTACAGGGCCTACAATGTGTGTATCATCTACCATGGAGTGAAATACACAACTTGGCATGGTCAAAGCAGGAGATAAGAGAGCTCTAAAGTGAGCTCTAAAGTGAACCATGGCAAATAAAGATCCCCTAAAGGATCTCCCTGGCGTGTACCAAGAGTTGACTTCAAGACGGTGACTCCCTCATGTGAAAAACAATGCTTGTAGTAAACTTAGTCAACTTAGTTGAATCAAGATACATGTTCCACACGCTCTAACTAATCAAGAAAAATTTATTCATCATCAACTAAACATTTACTTAATTTGGCTTTACTTTTAGATTGCACAAACAAGCAAAGTACTAACATAAAATAACCATTCTTGATCACATCAGAGTAAAGGAAAGAAATTTTCCTCGTAATATAATGTTTTAAAAGCAAATGTTCAATTTTGTGAGCTGTGTAGTGCATATATACATTGCTACACAATAAAAATTGCTACACAACATACATCACTATCAACATCATACACTATAGAAGTACAACTCACACATAAGTCATACATGAACTCTAAAGTGCCACAATAATAAGATCATTTATAAGTCGAATCAACTCAAATCAGATTAGTACTTGATCTAATCCTCAACAACTTGCCAACAACAATGCATTGATTACAATCAAGCCACACCCACTCTACCTAAGAGACTCCAGGTGACACTTGCCAGCTTTGTGTCCACTCTAGCCAAGAACTTGAAGGCTCAACATCAGAGAAGTGAACTCTTTGGAGTTGCACTTCTAGGGTATACCCCTGATTTTGACCTAGGTCTCATCCCAACGGTCCCATTGATGGCACACCCGATGGCACGGATGGTGCAAGTGAGGGTGGGCCCCACCATGAAGTTAGTACCCCAAACACAAAATTTGACTGTCGGTAAGTAGTCTATGAGTAACTGCCAAAATGCCTCTAACTACTATCACTAGAACTCTAGTGTCCGAGCAATCTAGATGTGATACTACAAATGGCGTGATAGCTATTGTGTGTATATACATCGCTACACAACATACATCACGGTCAACATCATACACTATAGAAGCACAACTCACACATAAGTCATATATGAACTCTAAAGTGCCACAATTGCTCCCTAGATGGTGGTTAGGTCCTCTAACTCCAAATAGCCATCTACTCCAAGTATATAGTATACCTTATGATGGGCAAAGATCAAGAGGCCGGGCGCTATGGAGCCCCATCGTTAGTCACCTGTTAGCAATCTATACCATATAAAGGACGAACTAGCTATAGGTCAAGTACATCTAGGACATAACCACTGTCCTTGAGGAACCACCGTGAGAGGAGGAGTCATACATGCCATGTGCCCTCCTCTCGAACAACTATCACACACTAACATAATGGCAACTCCACTAGAAGAGCTACATAACATACACCTCAAGCCTACCCGTACAAGTACCAAGCTTGGGTCCATATTACAATCAATGTTTGGGAGGTGGGATTGCACACAATTGCGCACATGATCCTTCCAAACAATAGCATCACGTCCTTCTAACACCAAGACTCTAGATGGAAAAAACTCACACACTCTCAAGATAGTATGGCCTATCAAAACATCAAGTGTTGTCGGTGCTATCTACTGTAGATATACATAATCAATTGGATAAAAGCAACAGATTGAGGGTCTATAACCTCCTCCTCAAATAGTAGCATAACATAAGGTATCCCTATGCTGAGCAATTTCCAAGTTCTCAAAGGCCATTGGCATCACTCTCCGAAAGATCTCAACCCGCTGAGAACATATGCTCATTTATACATCTAGATCATCCAAGTCCAAAACTACAATAACATCTCAACAAATGGCTGCAGATAAATCTGGATCTCATCATAGAGTAGAAAGTAAGGATGCTAAAGAGGCTTGCCGGCTGAATTGATAGCTCATGGCCAACCAAGGTAATTGGAGATCCAATCTCCCAAGTGGCCTCTCTGCAAACCATACTTTTGCACTCCTCTCTTCATTGTTTGAACCACTCTCTCTGCTAAGCCATCTGCCTCAAGGTGATCTTGAGAGGTAGTACGATGATCAATCAAAGCCTTGCCACACAAGACCTGAAACTCCCCCAAGAACTATGTACCTTGATCAATCAAAACCTCAACTGGTGCACCAAAATGAGTGAGAACCCAATCCAAGAACAAGTAAGCCATCCCTTCATTGGACTTGTCAAGAAGTGACACCAACTCAATCCACTTGGAGAAGTGCTCCACCATCACCAAAACATATTGATGATGTCTCATAGTCAATGGTAAAGGTCCGGAAAATATCAAACTCCAACGGTAACCCAATCCTATGATAGGTAATGGGTGTTTAACTATGGCATAGGAGCATTGAATGATGCTCTAACTTGGTCACAAATCACACATCTAGCAACAAACCGTTGCACATTGGTCTGCATATCGTGCCACCAATAATGACTCTAAAGTAAGCTATATGTATGCTTTACTCCAAAATGTCCTAGCTCCTCATGAGCATGACGGACCAACTATAGTCTTTGGGATGGAAGTGGTACTACTCTCATTCTAACAGCCTCATGTACACGCAAAAGGTGTTTGCACTCCAATTTGAACCATCTGGCTTGCTGATGAACATGGTCTCTCTTCTTGGCCCTAACTGTGCCACCCGCAACACCAGTGCAAAGATAATCCATCATCAAAGATCATCATGAATGTCTTGCTGGACTATACTAATATCTTCACTCTCTGGATTTGTGACCTCAATAACTCCTCTTGTATGCGCTGAGAGAGATACCACCAAAGTCTCAAAAAATATACACAAAAAGGTAGATGCATACCAACCTAGCACCATCTCCTTATTTGAGTCACCATGCCAACATACTCTGGTCTGATCTTGCTGGCTGGGACATGGGTTTCTACTCAACCCATTGGCATCACAGTTCACCACTCCAGGTCTTTGAATAACCATGAAATCATACTCTTGTAAAATCAGGGCCCATCATGCAAGCTTCCTTGAAAGCTTGTTGGACTTCATCAAACACTTTAGTAGCTGATGATCAATGATGAGAGTAAAAGGGTTACCAAATAGATAACATTGGAAATGTGCTACTGCCCAAACTACTACCAAGTACTCTCCCTCATATGAACTATACTTTGCCTTTATTGAGTTGTTGGAGCAACTAGCATATGCCACCACAAACTCCTTCCCCTCATCATCATGTTGGGTGACTATTGCTCCCAGCCCCAACATACTCCAATCAATGTGAACCTGAAATGGTAATCCTTTGATCGGTCTCCTCAAAATAAGAGCAGATGTCAATCTCTCCTTAAGCTCTACAAAAGTTCTCTCTTGCTCATCTCCCCAACACCACTCTTATGTAAGCTTGGTCAGCTTCATCAAGGCCTTGGCAATGGCACTAAATCCTCTAACATAGTGGCAATAGAAGTTTGCCAACCAAAAGAATGCTCACATTTTGCTAACATCCATATGTCAAGGAATACGTGCAATAGCCTCCACCTTGGTCTGCTGAACACCAAGTACTTCAAGGTAGATAGTGTGACCCAAATACTCAACTTGCTCATGGAAGAACCTACACTTCCCAAGATGTAATTTGGGTCCATGAGATCTCAACCTCTCAAACACCTCCAACAACTATCTCTCATGCTCCTCCATAGTAGTGATATAGACCAAAATGTCATCAATATAGCACCAAGAAAAATCCAATCTAGCTAGGATCCTATCCATGACCCCATGGAACTCAGCAGAAGTGTTCTTTAACCAAAATGGTAAGAAACTCCACTGATATAACACATGCTTACCGTGAAGTTCAATAGCCCAAAATGTTGTCTTGGACTTATCTTCCTCCTTGATTGGCAATTGATGATATCCTGCTTAAAGATCCAAAGTACTGAAAACCTTTGCATGCCAAATCGCATCAAAGATCTCCTTTGGTGTATGCATGGTATACCGATCAGCCCTAGTTTGTTGGTTGATAGGATGGTAATCTCCACACTCTGCATATCTGTGTAGTTGCCATGCATATCCTTCTTGGTTGGCATCACTGTAGCTAATGCATACTCTCCATGTGAAATCTCTACCAAACCAGCCTCAAAAAGGTCTCTACTCCAACTCTGAATCAATGTCATCTCCATATCACTATATCAATAAAGACATCAGAAAATTGGTATATTGCTAGTCAGCTCAATCTGTATACCAAGTCCCTTCAAAGCACCCAAATCCTTCATACTAAAGGCAAAACAACTTGTGTAGCTACTCAAGAACCTCCAAACCATCTATCTTTCCTCTCTTGTAAGCTTGGGTCCAAGATTTGGCTCTCAAGTATCCTCTGTAACTATCGTAAGAGTGGAAGACATACTGATTGGTTGCTACACTAGACCCTTGGGAGCAATAGTGTAATGCTCCCAACCACTAGAGGTCCCAACCTCAATGTGAAAAAATCCCTTCATTTTGGCTGCAAGCTCCACATGTCCTCTAGCAGCATCCTAAGTAGACCAAGGGTGTAATCCAAGTAGCCCATGCTCACATGGGTGGACTCCAAGTAGACCGCTCTCCTTAGTAGCTACTGGATGTGTCCCAAGAATACCATATTCATTCGGTCCATCGCTCCCAACATGTGCCTGAATTGTCTCAATAGGCACAAGGCTTACAAGTGTCCGAGTGGTGATGCATATCAAGTGCATCCTATGCTTCTTTGCCAAGCCAAGGCTCACAATCTAGGTCAAAAAATTCAGTCCATAGCTTGACCTAACACCTAGATGCCTTTGACACTACTGGAACAACGGTAATATCGATGCAAAAACCCATCACCCGCTCTCTCTCATCGGCGTTGGGCTCCACCAATTGTTATAATTGTGAGTCCCAAAAAAGTCCAAGACCTCCCTCTCAAAAAGCATGGGAGCATAGGAAACTCATAAGTGTGGGAAAAGTGGCTCTAGACTATCCAACTAGGTTCACCACTACCATAGGTGACCTATCAACCACTACCACTCTCTGAGATTGACGCCCAACATCCAAGATGCATCACCAATGATATGATCTAGTCATTGAATCTCATCATATGCATGCTGCAAAACCTCTCTGGATAAGAGGTTTGTCCACCAAAGACAAAGACAATGAGCCCATGATCCCACTCTAGCTGCATCTAACAAAATAGCAAGTCCCATCCAATAATAGACCTGATGTGTACTCACCACCACCCGAGTGCAAGAATCACCCATCAAAGGGACATTCTCCAAAATGTAAATTATAAACTAGACTGATGAACCTAAAGATGTCATAGTATCCGGAATATCTCCCAAAACACACAAGAATAGGGATCCTGAAGACCCAAACCTTGGCCAACACGTGTATGTCCATGACATGGCTATCCCAAAATCACCAAATGAACAAGCCCATGTCGTTCTAGATCATGCACCCCCCAATAAGGAAATGTCTGTTGTAGGGCCTTCTAGTAACCCCTGATTGCTGACATTGGTAATAACTCAAGATAACGATAGGCCAAGCGTGCCAAATGATAGAGAGAGACTCTCCTAGCAGTCTCATCTCTCTCCACATATAAGTACCTTTGTCTTCGTATACCCGCTTGTAGGATCGGAGCTAATCCGGTGCTAATCCCACCAAACAACTCCAATAGACATACTCCCTCTACTGGGTACTGCCAAGCAATGAATGTGGTATCTAGAGGTGTCAAGGTAATCAACTCTAGAGGCTCATCCTCAAACTCATTTCTTGGTGGTACAAAGGCTCCACTCCAAGCCTATTGCACCAACCAATTTGCATCCATGGTGGATAGAACAATCCAACTTGTACTCCAAATCCGAGTGATCTCCTTTGGTACTAGAGTATCCTTTGCATGGGCGTTCCCTCCAACAAGTCACCAGGCCAAGTAACAATACCACTAAAAGCTATAACTAATGCTGCCATGGTCTCAAACCATAATGAGCCAAGACTGCCACTACTGAAGCGTATTGGTAGACGACATACCTCACCAAACTACTAACCTGGTATATAGGAGGCTGTCTCCTCCTAATAGTTGATACTGAAACCCATGGGGTATATCATTGTTCCTCCAACTAGAACATTATATGATTCAACTATTGTCGCAATAGCTTGAGCTCTCACCACCGAGCTATCAGTTGGGTGACCATGCTGAACTTGGACAACAAGCTCCCCACGTGTGATGTACTGTGTTGAACCACCACCAAGAGATGTATGGATCTGAAACGGGGACCTCTTCACATTGATCTTCCGTAACCCTAGACCTACAACTGTAGCCTTCTCCAACATAAGAGGTTGCACACCCGAGTCAAATAAGAGTCTTTGGGGTGTATAGACCTTCCTTGAAGATCCCACCAAACAGAAAATCCCCCTTTGGTCATCCAATAGGACAACACTAGGTGTGAAATATGCTCTCTCAAAGGCCGGTCTAGTTGGTAACTCCTCCAATCTAGCCGTTGCTGCCTACCATAAACCACTAGTTGTTGAGCAGATCCCATGCTCCTCAACCAAGTCAACTCCACTATCAACCACCTCTGCTCTAGAAGTAGGAACCACATCATCCCTACTCTCACAAAGCATGGCAACCAATCTGAACATTGGGACTAGGTCAACTCTCAATGTACACATGTCATTGGCTGAAAATAAAGGATAGTGCATAATCAATTGAGCCGCCCCTAACATTGTGCTAGACTCAATTTGTGTAGTAGAAGGTAGTTGACTAGTAGGTAGTCCATCATGCACCCCATCACCACCTACCACACCTACACTAGGACGTTTAGGAGCCATGGATGATGTCTGTAGGGCCTCAAAGAGCATGAAAGACTAGGGAAGTCTGACCTGTCTCCTAACCTCTCCTCTTTGTGGATCCAACTCCATTGATGCTCCTCTAGGCTCTAGAGCACTTATTGCACTCCTAATCATTGCTGCATATGCATCCACCTGTGCTACTCCACACATGAAGTCCAAAGCATCTCTATCACCAACATATAAGAAGGAAGCCTCAACACCCAAATCTGATCTCCTCTGAGCAATGGCCACACTAGCCAATCTCTGCTCTAATTGCTCAATCCGAGTAGCCATAGTTGTATCAGAAGTTAGGGCAGGTACTGCACCCCTATTAGGTGTAGATCTTCTATCACCACCTCTACCACCTTGTCCTCCATGAACTAGAGCTCCTTTATCCCATAGTAGCCCTACCACTCCGTAACTCCGAGTGTAGGTCAAAGCATCGGTCACTAGTGTGACCAAATCTATAGCAATGCTCACTCTATCTCTATGTTGGTTGTGATGCACCAAAAGTATTAGGTCTATTGCCTTGAGAGCACTCTCTCTTGTGATGAGGTCCACCATAAGTCCAACAAGCAACACCACTACTCATTGGCTATTGTTGACCTAAACATGAAGGTAAGGGTCTAACTACAATAAGCTTCCACTCGCTCCATAGGACCTAGGTTGTCCATCTTGTCCTTCAAAACCAACTGGATGTGGTGTAATTTATTGCACTCTAAAAGAAGTGACAGTTGTGGATGAGGTCTCCCTACCAAATCTAGGTGTCACCACTCTCTCCTCCATCATGTTGAGGTCAATATGCTCAAGCAAACCAAAGATCACTGCCAAAGTAGGCAAAGTAGCATGTAACAAAGTAGCATCACAAACTCTACGTCTCAACTCCATGTCCAATATCCCATACCAAAATTGGACTGCCTAGGCCTCAGTAACTCCTTGAGTGAAACTAATTAGCCGTCTCATGCGAGTGTATGCCTTGCGTAGGCTCTCTCCAGCCTTCCCTTGGAACTCCTACAAACTCTCTAGCTTGTTTGTCTGCACTCCTTGGTAGTTTTGCCTCAAACATTGGAAGAAATCTACATGGGGTTAAACCTTGGTACCACACCACCTCCTGTAGCGGTACCTCCACTTGTAGTAGCACTATCTCTAACTAGTGCACCTCCACTAGCTCCACCAACTCTACTCGAGCTAGAACTCGTGGGTATTGCTAATCTACTCTTGGCAACCGAGCCTGAAGTGATAGAGATATAGTTTGGAGACCAATATTGTCTCCATAACTCAATCTCTTCCAAGTGAGCTCTCTTGAACTCATGGTAATTGTCCATCGGTGGATCCTCCAAATGCTAAAACAACCCCTTCTATGCCATGAAGGGTGTAAACAAAGTTGGGTTCCGCATCTACTACAGATCATACCAACTATCAAATTCCTAGATGAAGTTATCCAACTCAATGGTACCTACTATAATAGAGTAACACCTAGGGCCTTTGGAGGCCCCATAAATCTTGTTCATGTTCTACAACAAGGGTGCAAACATACCAAGTGCACTCTCAACTGGATCAACTCCTCTATCAAAATCCAACTCAAAGTCAATCTCCTCTCTCACTAGGACCCAAGATACAAGCTGATACCAAGTGCCACTTTGAGTAAACCCACTACATACTGTAAGGCTATCTCCTTTGGAATCCCCAATGAACTCCTTTGTGACAAAGTAACTACAAACTGCTAACTGCAAATCGGAACCACAAACTACAACTACAAAACGCAAGTACCCCACCAAGTGCCAACACCACAAACCAAGTGCCAACATCACCAACCAAGCACCACTGAGTGCCAACACTAACGGAACACTACCCACTAATGTAACTCTAATTGAGACAACTACATTGGGAAGGGCGACTTGTATCCTACAATCACAACACTCACTCTCACGGTCTATAGGTCACTTCTTGCCTCACCAAAGAGAAACAAAGATAGTCTGACTGGTCATCACTCTAGCCTCACTACCAAGAGCACACCGGAGCACCAACACTCTAAATTCAGAGCACCTCACACAAACACGGTGCACAAATAAGAAGCACAGAATGGAGGGAATCCAATCATAAGAATGCTAAACGAAAACACTCCATCTCATAAATCAGCACAGGACTGACTCTATCACCATTTGGCATTTGACATAATTGGAGTACCTATCTACTTCTTGAGCTACAAGGATCATTGAGAATGGGATCAAAGTTCTTCTCGCCAAAATCTGACGTAAATCTGCCATAAATCCCTAAAATTGGCTGACCGCCAAATCTTTCACTAACTCCTCACTCGAGCCAAATTGGAAAAAGGAGTTTCATCCAATCTCTAATTCACGAGGATCTGCTCCCAACTCTACATTTAATTTCACTTTTTGAGTTCAACTTGCAACAAATCTGTCCTTCTTTCACCTCTTGAGCTCAATATCACAATTACCGCTTAAAAATTGCTTCTCTTTGGCTCCAAATTTTGCCAACGCTTCTGTACAGAATCTCTCTTAGTGAAATCTGAACTACTGGATCAAGACACCATGATCCACTTTTTTTGGAGATACCACCAACATTTGCCGGTCTTGCACCCGATTTCCCCCTAACTCACTTCTTTGATGTAATCAGATCGTTTACAACTCAAACCAACTCAAATCAGATCAGTACTTGATATGATCCTCAACAACTTGCCAACAATAGGTATTGATTATAGTCAAGCCACATCCACTCTAGCTAAGACTCCAGGTGACGCTCGCCGGCTTTCTGTCCACTCTAGCCAAGAACTCGAAGGCTCAACACCAAAGAAGTGAGCTCTCTAGAACTACACTTCCATGGTATACTCTTGATTTAGACATAAGTCTCATCCAACGGTCCCTTTGACGGCACACCCGACGGTGCGGACGGTGCAAGTGATGATGAGCCCCACCATGAAGTCAGTAACCTGAACACAAAATCTCAATGTCGGAAAATAGTCTATGAATAATTACCAAAATACCTTTAACTACTATCACTAGAACTCCAGTGCCCGAGCAGTCATGCGACATTACAAATGGCGTGACAACTATTATTCTTGTCTTTGATCTAGGCTGCATCTTCAGCATGCTATTGGGCAATTTCAAAGGCATAAATCAAAGAAATCGGGAAACAAAAGACAGTTACAAGGCAAAGTTTTACCTGCACACTTCAATGAATAATAGATCTGTTGCAAAGGAAAGGAAAACATATCTTGAGTTGAATTAAAACTTCATCTATAATCAAAATCTTATCTATATAATAGATTTGGAATCCTTAAGTTACATGAAACTATAGGCTTTGAATTGGATACCTTTGTGAAACATTGAGCCAAAGTTATCAGATTATTTATAATATTAATATCCTATTCTGTAATTTATTTTACAATTCGGATTCACTATAAATGATAGATTAAAATTCACATCAAATAAGTTTTTGTCTGACTATCCTGCTACTTATAAACTACATAACTTGTATCATTTAGATATCACAAATACAGTAAGGCAAATTGTTGTATATAGACATACGTATAAATAGAAATATAATATGCACTAGAAAGTTAAACTTGGTTTGCCACTTTCTGGGTATTCCTCCCCTTGAGCCTTTCCATCCTCTTTGCTATCCTACCCGCATCTCTTGACTAACTTAAAGTCCAATGACCTTGTGGACATGCCTGCTATGCATGTTCGCGAGCTTATGCAGCAGCAACGTGGGCTACCTTTTATTCAGGGAGATTCCAGGTCACTCAGGTTCCCTCTCAGCCTAAGTATTGGGTGCGTGTAAGCCCAGGCGGCTGCCATGTGTTCCAGCCACTTGGCAGAGTCTGGGAGAGAGTTATTTTGCATTGCGACTGGCAGAAACCGGAGAAGCGCTGATGCATTGAGAGAATACAGGCGTACATTGCGTACTATTTAAATGAGACATAGAAGAACTGAGACAAAAGACGAATTGGCTCAGATTGAGGACTGCATCAGCTGCTATTTGAAGAAGGGAAGGAAGGGAGGAGTTCCAGCAACCAGAGGGAAAACCAACAAGGTAGAGAATTCTCGGAGACGAACTTCTGTTTGGTGGTCGAGATGTTTGGAAGTATATGCTTGTTAACAATGCGTTCTGAGTGGTCCACTACTAGACGATTGATCGCAGTTAGATGTTTGGTTGTTGATTTCCTTTATACGGTGTCTTCTTTCTGCATGTAGTAGAAGGGATATTGAACCATGAACGGGGAACGGGAGCTTGAATCTGCTTCGGTAACCAGTTTTTAGGTACATATGGGACTGAAAGGCAAGGAGAGAGAAATAGTGAGAATCGGCAGTCTTAGACTTCGCAAGTTCTCTAAGGTGTACAAGAAACTCTTGAGGTCCTTAAGGTGTAAGGACCTGTGATGAGCCTAAGGGTAAAGAATGTTAGGAATGGAGTAGGAATGCAAGGGCGTCGGAGTTAGTTAAAGCATGCAGGAGGCAGAGGTCCGAAGGGACAAGTTAGCCTTTGTACAGCACAGGCTCTAGCGTCGACCTGACTTCTGGTCTTCCGGCTTGAATTTGAGATACTTGAGCCAGTAATAATTTTAGTACATTACGTTTTCTCCAGCATTAGAACTTGCATACATATGGCTTGAAGCTCAGGAGTACAAACGAAGCACGGGTTAAGGAGCCCGTGAATTCTGATCATCTTAACAACGAGTTCCAGCTCTAATGGTGGTACGTCTATACAGAGAGGACTGCATGGAGAGTCAACTTAACGAGGTGAGGGGAGGAGGTCCAGGGGTGAAGGAAAAAGATGCATCTAGGACACCGCATGGCGGTGTGCAAGATAGCTATGGAGAGGACACCGCGTCCGAGGATAAGATGGTCACTCCGTGGATTCGCATGGTTGCCAGGTCGGGAGTTCGTGACAAGTTTACATTTCGCACTTCACATTTCCCTTGATAGATTGGTTAGCTCTAGGCCGAGAGACGATTTTTTGCGGGCCTGCATTCTTTAAGATACTTATGAAATAAGTTATGTTGCCAAACGTAGGTGTTGCCAACGCCATGCTTTGAATTGATATCAATTTTCGTTCTTTTATGCTTACGAATGATGTAATAGTGGCGTTGAGCTGCTGAGGGATCCAAGATTCAACAAAGGGCTAGCTTTCACTCAAGATGAAAGGGATCACCATTATTTGCGGGGGCTGTTGCCGCCCGTTCATTTGACCCAGGATCTTCAGGTACTAACTGTTTCTTTTATCTTTCATAGCAGGCTCACGACGTTGCTTCGTTTAGCGATGTGGTTAAGTTTACTTTGTAGAGTGGGAAGTACTACTTGCTTTCACGTGTCGATTTCTGTGCTTTTTCCTGTGTTAGTCTTGAATCATCTACAGATTGAGTTGTTGACTGAATAGTAATCTCCTCGTACAGGCGGAAAAAGTCATGCACAACGTGCGTGCATGTACGAATGATTTGGACAAATACGTTGCTATGATGGAACTTCAGGTACAGGCCATGAACTTATGTGCAACATTGGTAATGTCTGTTCGGGAACTTTCTATGTCGTGGAAAGATGTTTACAACTCAGTGTTGTGTTTGGTCACCTGCTGATAAAATGCGACAAATTCAAACTAATAGTTAAGTGCAAGCTTTTAGAGGCTACAGCACACAGTTTTAGCTGAGGACAGCGGGAAGTCATGGAAAGGAGCTGCGTGCTAACGCTAACCACCCTGGACTGCAGGAAAGAAATGAACGCCTGTTCTACAAGGTCTTGGTTGATAATGTGACGGAACTTCTGCCTATAGTTTACACTCCAACTGTTGGGGAGGCCTGTCAGAAGTATGGGCTAATTTTCCGACGCCCACACGGACTATACATCAGTCTCCAAGAAAAGTAAGACATCGAAGACCTTGTTGATAAGGTTTTATGTTAGACGGATACCTTAATGTTTAATCATATCGAACTATGTGAATTTCATGTTCTCAGGAATACTATCCATGTAAAGCAAGCTGCTGTTGGATGTAAATGTGTACGGTGGATCATATTAGACGGTAAGGGAGGCTATCGTTGTTTTGAAAACGGTGGTGTTTCATGCCTTTTCATTTTCTATATTGGACGTAATTCAATGGTTTAGCAATACCCTGTGACCTTGCTACACCACTGACTGACAAAATTAGGACGTATCTCACTTTTCAGGGGCAAAGTTGTAGATGTTTTAAAGAACTGGCCTGAAACTAATGTTCAAGTCATCGTTGTGACCGATGGTGAGCGCATCCTCGGTTTAGGGGACCTTGGCCTTCAGGTTAGTCTCCACTTAAGTCAGATCTATTTTTGTACCAACTTGCAGAAATCTTGTCTTGTAGAGATCAAAACAGCATTCTTTGGTTTTCCTACTCATTTTTCCTGAACACAACTACTATTTGCATTTGATTTTACCTTATTATCCGACACATAACCTTTATGAGACATCAGTACGGATACAGATGTCAAGGACTGATTAAATCTAATCTGTACTTGTGAATGATGAAATTCACCTCCCCTCCGAATCCAGCTAAGAGTCTAGAATAAGAAACATTCAGTAGTTTCCCATCATTATTGATTCAGATAAGTATGTGGCGTAGTAAGGAGCACTGGAAGCTACGCACTAATTTGTTAAAGGTTAGGCACTCAGGCTAGATGAGATCGTCTTTCTCCTTTGACGTGACCTTAAGCCTCTAATACTACTGTTTCATTCCCATGTGCTACACTCGACAGCTCTAGCCTCCTTTCGGTTGCAGTGAAATTCTGCACACGCAAGAAATATCTTGAACGGTTTCATGCTGTGTCATATCCTGGCATAAACATAAGATGGACATAAAGCGGCTACAGGTTTTGGTGTACCGTTGGGTCATTCAGACACCGTAATCATAAGGAAAAACGGTTGCTCTTGCAGCAAGAATGGAGCTCTAATATAAGCCCGCTCTGTTATGGTCTATACTATGTCGCAATGTTCTGACAGCTTATCATGCGAAAAAAATATTGCACCTTCGGTTCAGAACTTTTTGTTTCCCCGTCTAATACAGATTTCTGGCCAAGACATTCAACGTTGCACATTCACGTCCAAGGTCAAATTATATATTCTATGGGATCGTACGAGTCTTCATTAAAGCTCATCTCATTTATTTCTATCAGTCTCGTAGTGGCACGTGATCTTCTTTGTTATGATTTCTCGTCAATGTGATTTGAATCTCGTGGAACTTCTCGCTGCAAGATTTTGAATTCGGCGATTCCCACTGATTGAATAATTTCCACAAAACCTTGCCGTTCTTAACTTACCAAACATCAGTGTCACTTTGATCCTTATACTGAGGACATCTTTCCTTGAACAGGGTATGGGGATTCCAGTTGGCAAACTCGCTCTGTACACAGCTCTGGGTGGAATTCGGCCTTCAGTGGTGAGTGGTTATTCATCGGGATCATACAGCTTTGGGATGCATAGACGAGACGGTAAATGTGTTTAGGTGTATGATATAGCGTAAGTTTAATATTTAGTAGTACGGAATATGTAACTCACTGTAGGAATAAAGCTCAGTCAATGATGTTGGAAGATATTTGGGGACGTCGTGATAAGGAGAACTTGGAAATGTTGTGCAGTGTCTGCCGATCACTCTAGATGTCGGCACCAACAACGAGGAACTCTTAAACGATCCCATGTACCTTGGGCTGCGACACAAACGAGCCACTGGCCAGGTTTGCTCTGTATTGCTAGCTCAAACTCTATGTTGCATTGTCAAGTAGCCTGAAACAAGAGTAAGATATACTCTCGGATATTTTTTCATTTTCTCCATAGTTCACTTTTCACATAATCTGACCTAACAAACCTCTCCCTGATGTTCCTTCTCACAGGAATATGATGATCTTGTTGATGAGTTCATGACAGCTGTAAAGCAAGCATATGGGGAGAAAGTTCTTGTACAGGTAAAAGATATAACCACTACACTTCTGGAGGATTCTGGAACGGGAGCTCTCCTTACGGGGATCAAGGATCTGTATCTACTTGTGAAGTTTTTTAATCAGTCCTCAAATTCTAAATGAGTATTTATTCCTCTTGCAGTTCGAAGACTTTGCCAATACGAATGCTTTCCGACTTCTAGCAAAATATGCAACAACACATCTGACTTTCAATGATGATATACAGGTAAACTTTAAACTGACATCCTGTTTAAGTGATTGTCGCACCTTCAATACATTTCTTCCTCAGATCCTTATTTTCTCTCTTGGTGAGATGCTGTGACTTTATTTGAGATTTCCGTTAGTACTCAATCCACCAGCTTCAATTTTACTTCATCAAGATCTCTTTTATGATTGAACAAAAAAAATGTTGCATTAAGATAATGTGCATGGATAGATTATTGCAAGCTACCATGCGTAGTGTATTTTGGATGGTGTTGGAATCCTTTAGAAGCAAGTACGGTCATGGGACAGATAATATTTAAACTGCGTAAAGCCCACGAGTATCTAGTTGTGGATGGCATGTTATTTACTTTCGGCTCATTGCCGTGTTCGTAGGGGACGGCCTCTGTAGCTCTTGCAGGGGTGGTTGCAGCCTTGCCATTAACCGGAGGGAGTCTTGCTGATCACACCTACCTCTTCAACGGTGCTGGGGAGGTGAATAGCTTGTCCCGTTTCTCGTAATTGGTTTCATGTTCAGATATCTCTAGAAAGGGGAAAGATTTCATGCAGCTCAGGGGAAAAGGACTAAACAGAAGTGCTGATTCCTCGGTTGTGAATCTTCTGCAGGCAGGCACTGGCATTGCTGAAATTATCGCCACAGAGATCACCAGACAGGTACATGGTCCCTACGTACTACTGCTGTACGCTACTAGGGTGTGAGTTAATCTTCATATATAGATGATTGAGAAGTAGCATGTTACACCAATGCTTGACGTATAATTTAACCTCAATCTCACGATCTTCTTTTACGAAGAAACAAAGGTTTCATCTTTCTGTTATGGATTTCAACACAATTCATGTCAATGACCCACAGCAACAATAAGATGTCATTGACTAACTTGGAAAATATCAACAGGCAAAGATCTCTCTGGATGAAGCGCGGAAAAAGATTTGGATGGTCGACTCAAAGGTTGGGAAAACTTACAAGGAGCCCCGACCACCCTCTGTATTATGATATAAAGTATACACAAAAAGTGTATTGATGATATTAATTGAGTACAAAGATACAGTTTTCTAAACCAAATGTTCCCTTCGAAATAGATATCGGAGAATATGTATCAGTTTTAGTCAATTGTTTTTCCTCCGTTAGCAATACCCGGGAGATGTTTTAGTCTACTAGTATACTATCTTCACCTTTGTCACCAGTGGTCGCGATTTGCGATTAGTCTAGCTGTAAATTGGCATCAGTGAATTGCATTTCTCAACACCGTATGGTACACGTTACTCATAAACATTTTACTCTGGAAAATTGTAGGGCTTGATAGTCAAGTCCAGATACGAGAGTTTGGCCCAATTCAAAAAGGACTATGCTCACGAGCATGAAGAATGTAAAGACATACTAGCAGCAACGAAGGTGAGTTTTGCACGCCTTTGAGCCATGGAGCTGATACGAAGCAATTTATACTTGTAAGATCGCTCAATTCTCATGAGATGATTGGTTTTTCATTTGCCCTCTCCTCGATGTTTGAATTGATCCACTGGAAGGTTTATGCATATTGATACCCTCGTATGTCTCGTCTTGCAGGCTTTGAAACCGTCTGTACTCATAGGAACATCTGGACAGAGAGGGACATTCTCGAAGGAAGTTCTGGAGGCTGTTGCATCATATCATGAGGTGACAAATCAAGAGGCTCTGCACATGTCTCTATTCTTCTCAAACGTGACTGGGGAGGTTAGATGTTTTACTGGCATCCGCAACTCAGCTCTTGTTTCTATTTAACTAAGTTGATTGATTCGACTGCAGCGACCGGTGGTTCTGGCTTTATCAAATCCAACTTCTAAGTCTGAGTGTACAGCAGAGGAGTGCTACAAACATACCCAAGTGAGCATCGATCCGCTAGTCGGTGGAAGATGAGAATCGTCTTTGAATTCCATCTTCTGAATTTAGACCATGGGCTGAGGTACCATTTCCGAGTTCTAGTGTGGTAAGGTAAGATCCTATATTTACTTTCTTCCTAATTCACTAAATTTTTACAAACAATGCGAATCCCAGGGCCGTGGAATCTTTGCAAGTGGAAGTCCTTTTGACCCAGTTGACCTAAACGGTAAAACATATATTACTGGTCAGGTATGTCAAATATTTTCCTCAATGATTGGGCATGATGATCGACTTTTCCAAGGATAAGGATTGCGATAGGTCTCATATTTCCACAAAGAGTGGAAATACTTTCTTTCGAAAATTGAGTAGATATCCTAGTCGGATATTGGTGGGCTTGACTGCAAAAGTCGGTGTACTATCACCAATAACTACTGTGTTTCCACTCGTCATTGCAGGCCAACAACGCCTACATATTCCCAGGCATTGGGCTTGGTTGTATAATTTCAGGGGCTATTCGAGTGCATGACGACATGTTTCTTGGAGCCTGTATGTGGAAACTGATCCATATCCCTTGCTTATAAATGTTCGACATTTGCTCGATAAGTCATGAAATTCGAATTTTATGCATTGTCCTGCGATAGTTGTTGTCCCAACGCTCCATTTGGAACTACATACTAGATTGATTACTTATAGCTTGTACTTGCAACCTGGTAGCTCATTTGTTAGACTGACAAATACTGTGGGTCCAACGTTAGATCAGCTTGGAATTACCTACGACAGTGTTTCGAGAAGTAGACAGGGTAATAAATCTTTGGTTTGGGTTGTGAACAGCTGTGGCACTCGGCAAACTGCTTACCAAGGAACAACTTGACAAGGGGATGCTTTATCCCCCGTTGGAAAATATTAGGGATATATCAGCCCACATAGCTGCATCTGTGGCCAAGAAAGCTTATGAAACAGGTAATCAAGAAACTACCAGTGATTTTTCACTGCAGAATTGACGGGTGTCCTGCATATTGACAAGCAAGAATAGAGATTTTAAGTGCAATTGAAATAAACCGTAACCATCGTTTGTAACTGTATATCGGATACTGGAAGTGGTAAAGTACCGGGAGTATTCCTGAATTCCTTCGCGTTTCCGTTTCCGTTTCAGGTTTGGCTACTAGACTCCCTCAACCGAAGGATCTTCTGGGGTATGCTTACAGCTGCATGTACAGTCCTGCTTACCGAAACTATAGGTAAGTTTGCATGTCACATCAATATGGCCTTACTGGTCCGACCTCTAAACGCATTCACAACTACGACTTTTAAGGGGTCTGCAACCGAGGTTCTGTTTGCAAGGTGTATATTTATGTGTTCGCATTTCTGTGTATATTGTAGCTTCTCAGTTCTGTATCTCGGCTTACACTCAAGAAGCTACCCTCGCGAATTATATACATACTATCATTCCCATGTTTTTCGTGAAAGAGCATGTGATTGCCGTTCTTTTTCTTCTCGTGATGTATTTGTGTGTATATTGTAGCTTCTCAGTCCTGTATCTCGTCTTACATTCAAGAAGCTTACCATCGCGAATTATACATAATTATTCGTCATTAACTATCATTCCCATGTTTTTCGTGGATGAGAGTGTGATTCCCGTCCTTATTCTTCTCGTGATATATTTTACCGAGGGGCCAAGGAGGTAAACCAATAAGTGGTTCGTATGGAATTTCTATGTTGAGATGCTGAGGACTTTTACCCGACAAGGTGATGAGATTAAAGCTTGGCATCCCTTGAGTTCCAAAGGGAAGGGGTTAGTATTGAGAATAAAATCTATAGAGAGGCGAAGTGCCTGCCTAACTTGCCAGTTGCGTGAAAATAACTTGCGTCAAACTTGTCGATGTTCGACGAGACCCTAAAGTCCCTACACTTTCTGATGTCTGATCACATGCTCTGAGATAATTACATTTCTCGGAAAACTGTCTTGAGTGCAAACACCTGTCTAGACGGGCCCTGGAAACTGCTCAACTCTCTCGTAACGCACGTCACATTCAAGGCACAATTATCAACATCTGCTTTTATTCCTGATCTGAGTGTAACCTTGCCTACAGAAACATTGTAAAATGTGTCATTGCAGGAGGGAAACCTAAGTAGTAGTAGCTGTAAGATACTACCCTGGTAGTGCAACACGTTCTGTAACTGGGAGTGGACTGTGCCGATGGATAGGAAATATCAATATAGACATAATGTTCCGTCCTTTGAGACTGATCTAGTTCAATCTGTATACTGCTTCTGATTCTTCGAATAACTTCAACCTTTAGCTTTTGTTTCTTAGGACGTCGATGGTCTATACAGCAAAGCTGATGGAAAGTTGAAGAAGTGTATAGTTCAGATGCAAAATTTTCTGCGTCAAGTAATCCAAGTCTAACACTAACATAGTTGACTACCGCTTAGCTCGTGGCCGATTGTTGTCAGACTTACAGCATCCAATCGAAATTAGGAAGCAACATCTTCCAAGGAAAACGTCATCAACATCGATCAGATATATATCCGACCCAGTCTTTGAACCTTTTCACGAGAAAACCCCGCTGCAAGTCATAGCAAGTGAACTAAAAGGGCAAACGTTTCATTGAAGGAAAAGGGGAGGGGATAGGCATAGTGAAAGAGAAGCGAAAGCGGAAAGCGGAAAGCGAATTGACTAGAGGGGAAAGAAAAAGCTAAAGCAGACACTCAAATCGAAGAAAATACTTACTTGTCGTACCAATCGGGTGGAGCAGCTCCATCGATGAGCAGTGACATGCACAATCCCAATTTGACAGGCAGTGGCAAGACGTTGAGCAAACTCTTTTAAGAGTACTTATGTCGGCAAAACTGTTCTCGAACGGAAATGGGAAGTCTACTCGACACCCATTGATTAAAGCGTCGTCGAGCGAACAAGGACAGCCCATCTTTTCCAGTTGAACTACTATAGTAAACGAAAGTGAAAAGCGACATGGATAGAATAAGAAGAACGATGGAAAGAACCAATCAAGCCGTACAGGGATACAAACTAAGAGATGATGGGGCAATGTACAGCCATTGGAATGTGCTACTATTAAAAAGACTTGGAGATGAACCACTAATACAAATTATGTACAACTAAATAGCAGTACATTGGAATTTTTAATGGATCATAGTGGGGATGATGACAAGAAGAATGATCAACTGGTGTAATGATTACATGAATAGTTTCATGATTACAGAATAAATGTAATCATGAAATAACATATGTACATAAGTATATGAGATTAATTAATTTTTATAAGATTACACCTGGTAATTTAAATATTAAATAAACAATATTTTATTTATTAAATTATTAATGAAAATTCTAAAATGTGCACGAGAAAATGCAAGATTTGCGATTAATTATCAACAGTTTTATGAACCCCACAAGATTGTGAAAAAATGTGATATAAAGAAACACATAAATTTTATACAAACTAAGAGATGACGGGGCAATGTACAGCCATTGGAATGTGCTACTATTAAAAAGACGTGAAGATGAACCACTAATGCAAATTATGTACAACTAAATAGCAGTACATTGGAATTTTTAATGGATCATAGTGGGGATGATGACAAGTAGAATGCTCAACTTGTGTAATTACAGAATAAATTTAATCATGAAATAACATATGTACATAAGTACATGAGATTAATTAATTTTTATAAGGTTACACTTGGTAATTTAAATATTAAATAAAGAATATTTTATTTATGAAATTATTATGAAAACTCTAAAATGTTATGCTCGAGAAAATGCAAGATTTGCGATTAATTATCAACAGTTTTATGAACCCCACAAGATTGTGAAAAGATGTGATATAAAGAAACACATAAATTTTACAGATTATCTAAAAGGAGTTCATAAAATGCTCATGATCTCATAAAACTACCATTGGAATCGTACAAGTGAATTAAAATAAAATATTACTATATAAAATTAAATTTATAAAGCATATCCTTTATTGTTCAAAGTATACATTAACTTCTGAGCAAGGTTTAACTTGAAAACTGTACACTTGTTCACCAAGTTATGCAATTAGGGTGTTTTTAGATCACAATACAGTATATTTATTGAGATCAACTTTCATATCAATTTTCAGTTAATGTCGTGAATGGCGAGGTATAATCGGCGAAATATAAATTGAATAATTATCTAAAAGCATCAATCCAGTATTTGCTTTTCAAGTGTGAGAAATCAACCATGGAACACTCATGCAGATTAACTCCCTTGGCTTTTTGTAAGTTTTTTTCTTTAAAAGCTAGACCCTAAATAAAGTGTCCTGAGAGTAAATTGTCCCGTCACTAGATCATACATAGAATAGAAGATTTGATATCGTGAATGAATTAGCTCCTCTTTATCAACATCTTAAATTGAAAAGTCCAAAATAATTTACGTAAACGAGTGTACAAATGATAATAATGCAGACATATCCTATTTCCAGAACATAAACTGAGTGTAAAGAGTGGAAATTATATCCTTTGAAACAAAATAATAACGGCACTCTAAACCCAATTTTCTCCAGAACTCGACCCTTAAATGATATCTAGAGTATTGAAAATCAAGACCTACATTTAAAACATGACTTTTCGATATATGTTCTCTTGCTTAGAGGATCAACAGATGCATGTCAGAATATAATGTCAGAGTGATGGCCTGTCCCTGTTGACGGGATGCTGACTGTTGCAAACATAAGGCGTCAATCTGACATGTCTTATCTTGCGCGTCTGGCTTGGCCATCGACTTCGTGCTTGGCTGTAAGATGGACGCTGACTGGAGCAACAAACACGAGTCGATCTCTGGTGTTCAAAGAAGTTCTTGCGTGTCGTCTACTGGAGCTTGGCGACCGGCTTGGCTCTGAGAACTCTAGGATCGAACTTGTCCCTAAGTAGGATTAGAGCTTGCGATCGGCAACTTGAGATTGATGTTGTGGATGATAATGATCTTTGGGAGGTCAAGTTGGTTGCAATAGGAGGACCGTGGCTCCAATCTCAATTATGTTTCAAAGGCGACAGCATCCGGGCATCCTCACTCTCAGAAAGACCCATCCATCCGGTGGCGAAGTTCATTTGATTTGACTGTCCTTGTGATTTTGGTAGAGTCTCAATTTGTCGACAGATTCTGTAGAATTTATTCGACAATATCCAGCTCGCGAACAGAGACAAAGCTTTATCCGGATTGACATCTATCAGAGTGCAGGATAGGCGAATGAGATCAGAGCAAAGTCAAGGTCACTTGGTGCAAACCCAGTATTTACTGAAAACGAAATCGAGTATCAACAGCATCACAACTTCTTTAAGCTATATTAAAGTAGACGATCACTTATCTGCATGGAGATTTTGAAACCTCAACTGGTACGGATCTTTTACCCAATCCGAACAGGGAGAACTGTGAGATGAATGTAAGTTAACAACAGTGAGAAGAATGTGATTCAGTTCCCGCATTTCACACTCAGCCAAGTACAGTGAAGTCAAAATGACATGACAGCAATTGGGAGACTGTGATTCAGTTCGCCTACATGACAACCAGCCACGTACAGTAGAGAGTGAGGCGGGTAGTCGTAAGATTTCGGGCACCACAGCTAACGACCCACGTGGGAGATTTGACTTGCAACCTAGAATAGCTTTTGGAATAATTTGCCACGTGAACACAGTGAGTGCACAGTTTCACAAACAACATATATTTCAGACGTGATGATGGATCTGTGTATTATTTCGGAGAGACAACATCAATTACATCGATGCTGATGTTTTACATTCACAAGTTCGTCTCTCTCTTCAGTTTGAGCAGAAATGTTTCATACTTTCCGCGGGTCATGTCAAAGTGTTGTACGCGTGACCTGTTCATCTGAGAGCACAGAAGCCTGAATTGGACAATTTGTGCCTCTTCCTCATTGTCTCAAACGCCAGATTTTTAAGCTCACTAACTTCTCTCACATACCGTGGGTGCGATAGGAGAGCGTGCTGTGGGCAGATTGGGCTCCACAAACCCTCCCCACCCCGTCAGATCAAAATTGTACTGTATGTGTAAAGGCAAGCTCTCATAATGGTACAACTATTACTGTAGGTGGAAACACTTTGGGATCCATAGGAAGCGAGCAGTAACGAATTGAGCACTGGAAGAGTCAAACTGAAGTATCATTATCTGAAACACATTAAATGATGATACACATTTACTGTACAGGGTAGGGTTGCGTTGATGACCCCTCCCTGGTCACCAACGCAACCCTACTGGTCCAGAAGAGTAGATAGAGCCTCTTCGCTCAGTATTCGATTCGAAGCCACGTGCTCATCACGATACGGGTGCGTCAGAGAAGAGAGCTGGAACCAGTGTTTGTACTGCGCAATCGAGAGGCGAGAAAATTGAATCTATTGGAGGTACTAGAAGCACTTCAGTTCAATTTCATGGACATCCATTTGTGCATAACAGTGGTTGAAATTTTGTTGTATCAGGTGCGGTGAAAAAGGTAAGCGTGAAACTCCGTTGAATTGGGCGAGGTGAAAAAGATAGGCGTGGAACTTTCTTGAATCAGGAGAAAGAAGGTAAGGGAGTCCCAGGATCGCCCCAGCCCAATGATAAAATTCATTTCAATTACGAAAGTCTTCAAGTCGTGAACACATCAATCGTTTGTAGAATTGTATGTATAAAAAATTCAATCGTACGAAATACATATAGAATTATTGAAACATGAAAGAAGAGGTGACTTTCTTTTTACATCCTCTTCTTCGGTGGCCTCTTCGTGATCCCAGCGGAGTTGGGCCGAGAGAGAGACACCTGCTTGCGCGAATCGATGACAGACGCAACCCTGCGCCGCTTGTTGTAGCAGTTCTCGGGCTTGCCAAGTTCTGCCAGAGAGGATATCATTGCAACGCCAGATGCGAACGACTTGGATTTGCCGTTGTAATAACTGGACAATCCTCTCCTGCAAGAGTGTAACCCACAACACACTTGGTAAATAGGCTGCAGCTGTCGAGCTCAACAATAACGTCACAATATGGGAAAGGAAGATGAAACGAGAAGTGCATTGATATAAACAAACTAACTCACAACAGGGATATGAAACCTACTTGACAGGGAGCGAGTCTTCCAGTGAACTTAGGTTCAGCTGACTGGGAGTGCCGCTGAGCCTGGACTCAACTTCCATTTCTACTCCTGAACAGTCGTCACTGGAATCCAGACTTTCCTCGCTTGCCTTTCCAATTGATGACGAAGATGAAGACCTTTCCTTCTGATTGAAAGGCAAGAAGTTTCCTTCCTTAAGTCTTACGTGTTCGATAAGCCTGGGAAATTGGGAACTTCGCTTAAACACTGCATCACCTCCAACCTCCACGTTTTCTTCAGACTCGTTAAGGCTCGAACTTGAAGCATTCCATTTCTGATTGAGCGCTTCAATGGAAGTGGAAGAACCATCTTCAAAACGGACATTCTTCTGATGAATTTGATCATCCTCCACCACCTGGTTGACACTTTCAGAAGAGGTGGAACTTTTTAAAGACCCTTTACTCTCCACTTTCGGGAGAGAGTATAGTGTCTTAACTCGACGAAGCATCGGCGAAGCATTTTCCTCAGTTGCGCTCTGGTGGGTGGGAGACGAGGGGCAGATCTTGGACTCCTGATCTCCTCGGGTGGAGGAGATCAGGTCGGCCACAGGGGAGTATTCCTGTGCCAAGTCCATGAGTTCAGCACGAGCAGTAAGCAGAGTGAAGAAGAGAGAAGATGCAAAGGTTCGTCAAACAAAAGTAGACTGTGAGCGGACCACAACGGCCCATCTGCGCCCCACTGATGCCCCTTAGATCCAACCTTGTCCCCCGCATTCCACCATTCCCAATTCTTTGCACTCGACGAAGACCTCTGATGAAATCCTTTCATCTATTACTCCTCTCTCTCTCATTCGGCTTCCAACCACCAATTGCTCCTCAACGCGATTGTCGAAACAATCTCAAACTGTTTTGAGTAAAACTTCTGCTCTCCGGTTTATTGCACCCCCAATTTTTGCAAGCCTAACCCCCGTCTTATGAAATCGAATTCTCTAGAAGGCCCCTACTAGTGGACATGGGAAAGATAGTAAACAAAATTTTGACTCCTTCCTGTCCGATCGGTGGCGACGCACACAATCTCGTCCCACTCCCGTCTCCTCCCTGTTTCTTCTCCATCTTGATCCAAATTTGCGCCAACGCCACTCAGTAAACGAACCCCGCCCTGTCTCTCGTCTCGCACTTGCTAACTGAACCAATCTATTCTCTTCCAATTTCGTTACCGCTCTTATCGATCTTATCACCGATCACCCGCCACTTCGGCTCCCTTCTTCCCTCCGTATCGAATGCGTTCCGAGATTGAAGCCATAGCCTTCCAATTGCGCAGATTGCTCGCTTGCTCGCTCTGTGGCCTTCCAACTGCGCGCACACACACACACACACACACGAACTCGAAGGAAACATACACGAGACTCTGGGGCGGAGAAGGATAAAACTCTCTCGCGCAGATTCCTTTTCCTTGCCACCTGGACATCAGCAGGAGCCGAATTTCCGCGCGGGAGAGTTTATTCCTTGCTTTCCTTGCTTTTTCGCTGCAACTCATAATTCCCTCTTATCTGTACGGCCGTCGCTCTACTCGCCGGTCCTGCTGTGGCCAATACTTGCCCGCTTCCCGACAGTCATGCAGCCATGTTTATCTTTACGTCCGGTTCTCGGACTTTGTTCAAAGTACAGTACTGTAGGCATCCGTGTTTTACTTCCATCCCGTTCTTGGACCCTTTATTCCGCCCGGCAGCAAGTGTCTGCCTGTTTCCGTCCGTTTCTTGGATTCTTTTCCCGTGTGCAATTTCTAAAAATGGTGAGATAGTATCGAGATGTTGATAAATTTCAAACGATGTTATCCAATAACTAAAAATTTCTTGAGCGAGTAGTAATATGCGTAATATATTTTCTAGCCCAAATAAAATGTGCAGCGATTTTATAAAACAAATAACTACCATTTTATAATTTCATTATAGTTCATTATAATAACTACCATATATAATTTCATTTTGTAGACAACGAGATTTATAGTCTAGAACTAGAGTGAACTCAAACTCCAGACTTGTCAGTACACTAATACTGGTAACTTATTGTAAGAGGAATGACCGTAAAATGTAATGCGATACTCAAATGATACTGAATATGCTAAAGAGAAAAAAGGAGAGAAAGGGCGATCACATAGAACACACAAGAATGACGGGAAGACCCCATCAAGCATTCAAGGGGAAGACAATCGAGGTAGAATGGGGTTAGACTCCGATAGTATCGATATGAGAAATCTATTCTACTGCACCTGAAATATGCAAGTTATGTAAGTCGAAAAGTTTACAAACTATTACCGGAGTATCCAAAGAAACATCACCTTCTAATACTGCTTTCAAATTTATCATGTTCAGAAATTTTGAAAATATGTAGTCATTGAAACAGATGATTCTATATATGAAATTGAAATGCTAAACATATGACAAAAAGTCTACAGAACTAGTTTTGATGCTCATTCCTTTGATTAATCTGAAACACTTTGTGTAAGAGAAAAATCCAAAAGTTATGTTATCTTAATACTTCAGATAATTAACTATTAACAGAAAAATTATTGTTCTGTACATCTTAAGGAATCAAAAATTTCAGAACTAAAATATGGGATAATTTTATAGGCGTCTGTTCCTGTCCACTTTCACCTCATGGAAAACCATGTAAAGACTTTTGGCTTAATACGAAGGAGACAGATCTTGGATCCTAATCGTAGTCAGAAAGTAATGTGTTCTTCTCTCTAATAATTATCATATTCGCGGTGACTATGTGAAGACTTGGATTAAACAGTTCAATGTAAATTAATTGTATACTGCACTACAATTAGTACAAAGGACATATTATATGCTGCATTATAATAATAATCGACAAGTACAACACTTGTTGTCATCCTTCGTTATCCTAGAATGAACAAGCTCGAGGGAATAAACAATGTTGATTTGCATTCACATTGGAAGGCTGCAAATTATGTTCTAAATTATATATTGAATTGTATCCAACTTTGGATGTCTTTGGGACTCTCATTTATTCGGCACCATAGGTCTGGACCCAATTTTTTTCAGAAATAAAAATCTATTTAGAAAAGAGCTATATATATATACTCTAAACATATTTAGTTCTTAGATGAGTGTCTGTTGTTAGTATTTCCATCGACACAAAACCCCATTTTTTAACACACCACAAGGAATAAGTATAATTCTACGATGAAATGAATCATGAACTACACATACTACACAGAACCTGAAGCCAAAACCAATTCCCTATTTAATAGAGTAATCCGTTTTCCTACATTCTAACTGAATATCATAGCGAAAATTATTATTCAATAATGGTCTCCATATCATATTTGCACTTATCTTACAGTAGTGGATGGTTTCAGCTAGTCTAGCTTGCCTATATATCAAGCGAATCTCATCAATATTTCTATCATTAAGCACTAAACAAGTAAAGTTAAGTGTATTAATCCAATAACACCCGACTCGCTTCTACCTTCACTGCAAATACAAGCCGCCGTATTATAATAACTCACTAACTGACAAACTTTTGTGTCTAGATGGGAAAAGCCAAAACCTGCTGGTGGGTGTTCAGTCGATCGAAAGTGAGAGATGGATGGTACAGGATCTAATCCAAATGTTGATCTAATCTCAAGTATGGGAACTCATGCTTGGTCCATGCTGCTGCCCGAGCACTCGAACACTCTATGCTGCTGAAATTCACGTCACCGTTGAGTATCCCCACTCCATCCGGCACAAAAGTACTAAAGCCACGACGAGAGGATTGATGAGCTTGTGACAATGTGGTGAAAGTTTATGTTGGAAGTTCGACTTTCGCCGGCCGCAACATGACGTGGCTCCAGTGAGGCGGATGTGGCAATTTACTTTTCTCTGGCACTGGACTGGGGTTGTCCCCGCCAGGCTACCAGGAGCGTCATCTGTAGCGTAATGTTTGATCTATCTAAGAAGTTTACTGTACTCGGAGCTTATCTTGACACGTCGACCTGCTCGAACGGTAGCGTACTGCAATGTGGACGTGGCTCGGCTTGGGGATGCCGGGGACGGACGGGTTTTGGGTGAGAATGATTAGGTGGCATAGGAGACGTGCACCTCAGGGAAGGTACCACGATAGAGTGGCAAGTTCGCTGACTGGAAGTGAAGTCCGTGGACACTCGTTCTAATAGCAAACACGCTGACATATGACACGTGGCATGACTTGATCATCCTCATCACACTAAGCCAAATCAGGTTGAGGTACGACCGAGTTTCCCTGCAGACTTGACGTGTTAACTTGGAGGTCGAAGGGGGTTGTCACTGACGGATTGATTGACGGATGGTGCTTTGGTGTTAGTGCTCAATTTGTTCACTGCAGCAGCAGACTTCTCTAGCTGAAATGTGCGAAAGATTAGAGTACATTCTACATCACTTGACAGCTTATTCTCACGATTATGAGTGGCGTTGTTTGTAGCAAGAGAGTGATTTCTTTGCTAGCGGTGGAGAAAGAGGATCTATCTATCTTAACATGCAGGAGGTCGAGGGAAAGGAAGTCATCCAAGAGACTTCCAGATCAAGCTCCTTTTGCTCCCAGTTTGTACAACTGCCACACTTCACCGGCTCAGAATGGGTTGTATCTTACACCTCAATTTCCAATTGGTGTTTTAATTGGAAAATCTAACGAAGGTATTGCAGTAGTACAACGAGCCTGTGTTTCGTGTTGGATCTTTTCTTCCTGACTCTCTTCGATCACTCCCCTGACGTGCTTCCTCCTTATGAGGACTTCTGGTCTGCTCTGATTACGATGCTACGTAGCTGAACGTCGATTGTCGTTCGCTCCTTGTCTTGTTCGAGATGTGTTTCCTTCCGTAGAAATTCCATCTTTGCTTAATACCTGCTGCAAAGGAACCCAAAAATATACTTAACCGCAGCTCAAGCTTTCAGATTACTTGACCGCACTCTAATCCTTGATGTGGACTCACGTGGCAATCTGGTTGTCACGATTATCACAGCTGGCACGGTAAAGGTCTTGTTGTGAATTGAATTACGCAATCGTAAAAATGGGTTTACTTCGTGGCCTGCCGATCGCTCGAGCTTCTGTTTCGTTTATGTCAATCCTGTTTCGCTTTGAGCTTCGAAGTGCATCCAGAGCTCCCGGGGCTCCATAATCAGGTAAGATTTGGGTGACCATGAAACAACAGATTAGCCCCAAGCCAGAGAACCAAGAGAAGTCGTAGTCGAAAATACCGACATGCATATCTATTTCCCTTCGCCCTTGATGCCAAAGAATTCAGTATTTGTGGAGGTTCTGGAAACAGAGCGTTGACGATCTACAATCCGTCATTTGTGGCGCATACTTCCCACTTTTCACTTGCAACAAACTCGAGACCTAAATGTGAACTCCGAAGATGTGTATTCGGAGAACTCAGAGCCCACTGGTTTGGTTTGCTGTTCTATGTTACAATGTGCATTTAGGTGCGGTGGGGCAAATTTCTCATACAGACTCTATTGGGGCTTAGCCCATGTTACCTTTTTTTCTCTCCCTTGTACGGCTTGATGGGTCTTCCCATCCTTCATTTTTCTTACGCGGTCGCCTTTTTCTCATTTAGAAGAATATAATCTACTTTTCGGAGAATTTTGGAACCAGCTAGAACTGACGTCACCCACGTAAAGTAATACGGACAGTCTAAAGGAAATTTTAAAACTTGGGGTGCGGTTAAGCGAACAACGTAAATTTAAGAATGCGGGTAAGTATAGTCTCGGTTAGTTTACTGACCGGTCGGCTGCATGCCCAGCAGCTGCATGAATCTAGTTTCAGCGTGATTGGGAGATTAATCAGCGGACCTTTTGCAGCTGTGTTTAGAAGCGATCGTAGTGCCTTGGCGTCTCCTCGGACTACTACAATGATCCGGGCGGCTGCATGCGCAACAGCTGCATCAATTAATCACTCTGCGGGACTGGGAGAAGAATCGGGGTAGTTCTTTCGGATTTCGTAGCAGCTGTGATGTACAGGAGATCGTGGCTTGAGGTGGTTGTCGACTACGACGGTCAAATTCAATCCTTTCTTGACCCGCCAATGTAGCAATAATGCGATAATGTCTTGTCCGGCCTGGACGTTATTATAATTCATCCCGCCATCTCGAGAATGAAATTGTTCTCACAAGATCTATTAACTATCTACCCAGGGCTCTTGCGAAGCCGTTCTATCCACAGTATGGATGGCCAGCACAAATCGAACAAACGCATCTGTGACAGGGGCATTACTTTTCCCGGTTATTGTGCTTTCTCCCCAAAATTTCGTGCCCAATGTTGATTTCGTTTACAATCACAGAAATTCCAAGTAAATTATCCTCAGTTTACAGTTAGTTCAATTTCCATCTTCCGCGCACAATACTCTGGTGGCTCATTGATCAACGCATGCTTTCGCGCTCTAAGTGTGTTTCACCGCTGTGAAGATGGGCCAATATTACGTCCCCTTGCTCGTGGCGATGTGGCCCGAAACAGAGAACTCAATCAATCCAATTCCTCTTCGGTCAAATCTCGTCGAAACGCTGTGAGGGATGCGCGCATTCATCATCTTCTCACGGCTATGTGGCACGAGTCATCCTTCCGCTCAATCGAGGCCATCTTGGGCGATTCGGCCAGCTCAAAACGCCATCATGTTTCTCTAATCCTTCTTAAGAAAGAATGAGAATCAATGGACGTCTCAACAGAAAGGAAAGGAGGACGACCCGACGTTTACATGATTGGCACATGGTATTATCTGCCCTTACTGGTGAATTCCGCTTGGAGTTACACCAGGATCTAAAATTCCAGTATTCCCACACCCATGATTGTCGCTAGAGCGAGAAACAATCATCTAAACCGCTATCGCAGATATGGCCTCCATAGAACTTTCTTATCAACAAACAACTGCACGTAAATATATCATTTCCGAACGAAGTTTGGGCGTTCTGAAATCGTGCCTTTCCTATAGTTACTATTTGATCATGACAAAGATCCAGGACATGGACTACTCGCGGTTTTCTGGTACATTTTGTATAAAAGTGGTTTTAGTACTTGAATACAACTACAACGTTAAGTAATAAGCTGGAATGAAAATATTTTTACTGGGCAGTGTATGTCTACTTTTTGAAAGATACGTTAATGGTAAAATACACTGGAAACATTTAAAAGTAGATACTCAGAAAGAAACAGTTCGCCTGTTAGGGAATTGGTTGTTAACGTACCTTAAAGCTCACGGAGTTGTAGTTTGGAGCAGTAGGCGAATGCACTCGTGAGGGAAATGATCCACACGGAAATGAAAGAATATAAAAAGTTGCTCCCGTTGACCCAGGTCCATGGAGTCATTTCTTCTTGGAAGAGCTTTGATAAATTAGATACAGATGAGCGCGTGCTGCTTATTTTCAGATTACAATAATATTATGCACAGAAGGGAATCTAAATCCTATAGCTTCGACTGGCGGAGTTGTTGCTTCAGGAATGGTCGCAAGTAGTCAGCATACCCTTCAGTCACTATATTGTCGTTCAGAGGCTCATTTGCTGCGTCTTTGTACAGATGGGTGTAAACATCACCGTCATAACGACCAAGAATAGATCCCAAATAATGGTCTGTGTGGTCAAACGCGTCAACCAATCCAACAGCACTTCGTCTAACCTGCACACATCGAAGAATATGAATCGAACTCTCCAGATGTACAGACGAGCATGATTCTAGTATAATCATTGCACAGGCTTCCTCACATGAAATCCAGATCCAGTTAGCGTGCACTGTAAATGAACTCCATTACAAGTAATGACTATGCACTCTGCATTCCAACCAGTTCATGTCTTTACAAGCTACCCTACCATTCCAAAAAGTAAGTCTGCACTAAAATGTGAATTGGGTTCAGAGTCGGACAGAGGTGCTTATCGGGAGATTGCATACCTATCTTGCATGTGACAAGAAATGGTGTAGGACTCCATAACCCATGACCGCTAGGATATGTATGCAGGACGACACGAATTGCAACCTTACACCAACTCCACAGGATATTATGAACATATCCAACCAGCTTACTAGATTCTTAAGCCCGGTGTTCCATATGGAAGAGAACGATTGATCTAAACACATAACTATGACCACTGAGAGAGAACATAATAAGTACGAAATATCACAAACTAAACGAAGCTCCAAACATAACTCTGCGTTCAAACTCCTTCGTGAAAGTGACAGCAACCAGAATTTGAAAATCCACATCATCCATCAATCATAAAAATAGGTTGGCAGGCATGGTTGTCCGAAGGACCTTCTTGAAGCAGGCTCTAAGTTGCTCCTTTGCCAGCGAAAGTTGCTTGTTTGTCAAGTATCCAGTGCCGAGGAAGTCCCCAGCGTGGTCTTGTAATATATTCAAGGTGTACACGTAAAACAATGCCTCCTGGATCTCTTTAATGCCACTCCCAGGAGTGAGAGTCTGCACTTTGTCCCCATACCTGCGAAATGATTTTCGGCCAACCTCTTAGGACAAATTCCCCAGAACTCATATTCACCTGGAAAAGACTTCACCGGTTAAAAGAATCTCTTCAACTCAAAGGAAACGATCTGGCCACTGTACTTTGATACCAGGAACAGCAAAAGCCTGAAGTGTGACCGACAGTAAACAAGGGACGCACCCAAGACGACATGAACTAAGCCACCCTCTTGGAACAAAATGCAGTATGACCAAAATATGTCTCCTGGAAAAATTGGACACTATCTATGATTGCTTATCGTACATATCGCACGTTGATTGACATGGATCGTGTAGATGGATCTTACTTCTCTACAATGATAAGTTGACAATGAGCTCTTGCGGCATCGGCAAGTTCTGACGCGTACTCCTCGAACGCTGCAAACCAATGTGGAAAACGTCAAAAACAATCAAAGAGGAATAACTATTTCCCTGATAATTTTCCTCCGCCACCTCTGGGAACGGCACACCAGCAAAAGTGAACATAAACGCCGACAGAATCCCATCAAAAACAAACACTGACACGACATGAAAAGAGACACCAACGTCAAGGAACAAATTATTCAACTGTACCTCAAACATTTTAAGCAGAATCCTACCCGATCCTCATTTAAGCCACAGGGGACCTGTTGTGACATTCGGGAGGATGAACAAACTGCTCAAGGAAGAAACTCACCAGCTTCAGGATCTGATGACTTGCTAAGCTGTAAGGCACAGGCACCAGAAAGGCGGGCTGCTCTTGCTTGAAAAGCCTCAACCACGCCAGCAATTGTCAACCACTGCGTGCCTGCTGCACAATTCCCAAGATCAGACAAACAACTTCTGCTTGTTGAAAGGTATAAAGCCTCCCCATAACTTCAATTGCACCAACCTACCACATGTTTGGGAAATGGGAGCAGAAGCCGCTCGAAAAACAGGGGATCCGGAACCTACTGAGTATGGAGTCGAGAACTTGCATATGCAGTGCAAGCATGAACGTGTGCAAATCGATACATCTAAGGAAATGGAAATTAAGTGAATCTTAACAATAAGAAGATAAGCAGAAGACATATGGCCAAGGGACTAGTAAAGAACGTGAAATCGAGAGCAGATATGCAAATGATAGTGAGAATACGAAACGTGATGTAAGAGCCCGCCAGTAAGCAGTGAGTGAACGAAGATTAAGAATGGGGGCTGGAGTTGGGTAGGAACACTGTAGACACGAGAGGTCGAAGCAGGAAGCAGTCAAAGAGCAAAGGGGAACTTACTAGGAAGTGAATTAGTTGGGGAATGGAGGAGTGAAACAAAACAAGAGGTTTCGGATAATGTGGCTGCAGAAACGTGTAGAACGAAAGTGTAACAGGGTAACGAGAGCGAATCGTAAGAGGACAGGATATAAAGTATATCACAACCAGCGTCCATGATGGTGGAGTCCTGAGAATGGATACATGATATATTGGTATACGAGAACAGAAGCCGTTCTGGGGATGGGTTATCCACGAGAGGTCGAAGCAGGAAGCAGTCAAAGAGCAAAGGGGAAATTACTAGGACGTGAATTAGTTGGGGATTGGAGGAGTGAAACAAAACAAGAGGTCTCGGATGATGTGGTTGCAGAAACGTGTCGAATGAAAGTGTAACAGTGTAATGAGAGCGAATCGTAAGAGGACAGGATATAAAGTATATCCCGACCAGGGTCCATGACGCTGGAGTCCTGAGAATGGATACATGATATATATATTGGTATACGAGAACAGAAGCTGTTCTGGGAACAGGTTATCCAGAATTCATGAAGTGCAAATGATTGATAAGTAATATGTACATGAATCACAATGCGAGAGTAGTGTTAAAGCACTAAGGTAGCAGGCACCGAATGTAACCTGTAGCAAAAGCATCATGGAAACAAATTGAAAATAACTGATGGCCAACAGACTAGTAAAGGACATTAAATCGAGAGCATCTATGCAAACTAGCAAGGAATAGGAAACCATGATGTAAGAGGCCAGCAGTAAGCAGTGCGTGAACTCAATGAACCCGCCAGTAAGCCTGCCAGTAAGCTGTGTGTGAACAACTAGAAAGATCATGGGCTGGAGTCAGGTAGGAACTTTTCAGGCATGAGAGGGTGAAGCAGGAAGCAATCAGAGAGCGAAGGAAGGGAAAGTACTATGGAGGGAATTAGTTGTGGGATGGAGGAGTGGAACAAAACAAGGGGTCTCAGATGATGTGGCTACAGAAATGGATCGAAGTGTAAAAGGGAATGAGAGCGAAGCGGAAGAGTACAGGATATGAATAATATCACAACCAGCACTATGGCCGCTGGAGTCCTGAGACACTAAACAGCTAAGGGAAGCAGAAGGCGGCCATAGTAAACCTCCATGATAGCACCTCCGACTTCATCAGTGCCTCACACAGTGCCGAAGTAGCTGAACAATTGCTAGTACCACTCGTTCCTAGTTTCTGCTCAAAAACTCATGAGTGCCAAGGCAAACTCGGTTGCTCCCCTAAAGTGCCACTCAGAAGTAGTGAGAAACAAGAAGCATCAGCGAAAGAAACCTCCTCTGCAAGAAAACTCAGCGCTGCGTGGGAAGGGACGGGACGGGACGAGCTGGGAGCCAAAAAACTGCAATTTTTCACAAGAAAGGACTAGCGGGAGAAACCCAAGCGAACCACGAGCGGGGAGCAAAAATCTTCAATGCTACACAAGAAGGGACAGCGGGAGAAGCCCAAGCGAACCCATGCGGGAGAAACCCTGGCGATCAAAGTAACAAGTAAGAGCACTGGAGAGAAATTAGCGCATCTCGTGATAGGGCAAGCCATGGAGGCAGATGCAGCCTCGTGTTAAGTGAAGGACCAGGTGTGCCATGTGTCCATAAGCCTTCGATGAAAATCCACATGGCAGATAAAAAATCCCAAATAATGATATTCAATATATAAAAAACACTTCAGGAGGCAAGATGGTATACAAGTCTAAGGGAAAAACTTCTGGTGGGCTTGAAAATGAGCTCCCCGCCTGGCAGAAAGAACAGATGTTCTCAAATCTCTATATATACTAAGCCCATAATAACCATGAATATTATGTTCTTTTCGGAAGACAGGGCGGAAATTTTTCTGGATCAGGTGAAGAGGGTAATTTTCGGAGACAAAGCTATCTATAAATTTCATACAAGCTGAAAGGTATGACTTTTTGGAATTACATATCCAGTCTATATCCAACACACTCTGATTTTATAATCCCTAATTTATAATTGGAGGAAATATCAGAAAGGACATGAGGGAGAGAGATTGTCTTGATGTGAGCAAAGTGAGGCAGCTCTTTCTTATCATAGATAGAGACAAAGATGTTGAAGTCGTCCTGTGTAATGCAACAGTCGAGATAATCACAGTGAGTGCAAACATAAGTTCGGACTAACTCACAGGAAAGTTTAGGATATATTCCACCACCTCTGGCAACATCATCCTTATACATGAAATCTGTAAAATGATCAAGTCCCGAGCCTACCACAAGAAGATCATCGACATATCTGCGAACTTGGGACAGGTCATGCAACAAGGCAACATCATTGGCATCCAGTAATCTGTATATGAAATCCAGTTCATAGGTGAAGAGGTATAGGTTAGCCACGAAGAGAGCATAAGGTGTCCCCATAGGAATCCAAATCTCTTCACGGAAGAGCTGATTCACGAAAGTGATGTAGAGGTTATCAAAAAGGAATAGCATCCAACAGATAAGCAATTCCGCATCAACAGCCATAAATTTAAGGTGTTTTGCCGATGGAGAGATATTGTTTCTGTTTTTAAGCCATCTATATTTGAAGTCAAGTGTGGAGGTCTTGACAAGCAACACAGTTTCATGATTCAGAGTGAACCTGTAATGGAAAATAGATCTGATGAGAGTAGACAGCCTTGTTTTAAGATCATGGAGGTGGATCTTTGTATCTTTGTTGATCTTTGGATACGTGATATATAGGTATACGAGAACAGATGCCGTTCTGGGAACGGGTTATCCAGAACTCATGAGGTGCAAATGATCGATAAGCAAGATAAAAAATAATTGACAATGCTAGGATAGTGAGAAATCCATAAGGTGAATGCATCAAATGTAACTTGAAGCGAAGGCATAATTGAAACAAATTGAGAATAACATATGGCTAACAGACTAGTAAACCACCATGAAATTGAGAACTCTATGCAAACCACTGCAAGAAATAGGTAATGCTATGTAAAAGACTCCCAGTAAGCAGTGCATGACCGATAAAAATAAAAAACGTGGGCTGGAGTCAGGTAGGAACACTGTATACACAAGAGGTCCCATGAATCAGGCAAAGAGCGAAGGACAAATAATAGGGAGGGAATTAGCTGGGGAATGGAGGAGTGGAACAATGCGAGAGCTATAGGATGGTGTGGCTGCAGAAACCTGTCGAAGTGTAACAGGGTAAGGAGAGCGAAGCGAAAAAGGACAGGGTATAAAGTATATCACAACAAGCGCTATGGACGCTTGAGTCCTGAGACGCTAAACAGCAAAGGGGAAGCAGAAGGTGGCCATAGTAAACCTTCATGAAAACAACTGCGACTTCATCAGTGCCTCACGCAGTGCTGAAGTAACTGAGCAATTGTCAGTACCCCTCATTTGGATACATGATATATACTAATCGAAATGAATAGTAAATGCGGGAAAGAGATGAAGTGAATCTAACAATTCAAATGAAAGGCGGAGCACAGACATGCTAGTAGAGAACTACTATATATCATGTGAGCACGGACATACTAGTAGAGAACTATTATATATCACGTAAACGACAAATGCTAAGCAAAGCATGTAGAGAAATAGTCCACAACATTTAATCAAAGACATCATATTATTGAAGACTATTAAGCAAGACATGAAAGATAAGGTAACGGAAATCGAGCTGAAATCATGAAGTTGAGAGAGGTGTACGAGCCATGAGACAGACAAACATTGAAAGAGCATTAGGTGAGAATAGGTGGAGCGTAGCGAAGTGGATGGAGTCTTGGCTGAGTCGGAGCAAAACTTTAGAGGACTGGGCATGAGAAAATGAGAGTAGAAGCCGTTCAGGGAATGGGGGATGCAGAGCGAAACGTTAGAAGACTGGATATAGTATATCGCAACATGTGTTATGCATGCATGAGTCCTAAAACACTAAACACGGAAGGAAGTACAAGGCAGTCATAGTAAACCTTCACGGACATAGTAAACCTTCACGGACACACGTACGACTTCATCAGTGGCAAAAACAGTGCAGAAGTAGCTGAGCGAATGTCAATACCCCTCGTACTGAGTTTCTGTCAGAAAGCTTGTGAGTGCCAAGGCAAACTAGGTAGCACTTTGCTCAAAGCAGTAACAGTGCTAAGAAAAGCGAAGGCTGAAAATTATGTGGGAACCAGCAATGTCATGTAGAACCTATCATAAATTTCTGGAAACTGGAAGGAAAGAGTCACATAAAGTGGAGGAATAGGAGTAGTCAAAACCCAGTGCCGAAGTAGCTGAGCGAATGTCAGTACCCCTCGTACTGAGTTTCTGTCAGAAAACTTGCGAGTGCCAAGGCAAACTAGGTAGCACTTTGCTCAAAGCAGTAACAGTGCTAAGAAAAGCGAAGGCTGAAAATTATGTGGGAACCAGCAATGTCATGTAGAACCTATCATAAATTTCTGGAAACTGGAAGGAAAGAGTCACATAAAGTGTAGGAATAGGAGTAGTCAAAACAACCCTGACTGCAGAATGATAACGTGAGAGGACTGGATATAGGACATGAGAGCAGAAGCTGTTCTAAGCCATTTGATAAAAGTGAGAGGACTAGATATAGGATATGAGAGCAGAAGCCAGTCTTCGAACAGGAGATCCAGAACTCATTAAATGCATATGAAGTGCAAATGGAATGTAACCATGATATTGGATATTGGTAGATGAGACCTCAAGCCGTTCTAGGAACGGGTGATCCAGAACTCATTAAGAACATATGAATGGTAACCAAGGTATGCTCAATGCGAGAATAGAGATAAATCCTTATAGTAGAATGCATCGAATCTAACCTGAAGCAAAGGCATAATTGTAATGAATCGAGAACCACATATATTGGTATATGAGAGCAGAAGCCGTTCCCAGAACGGGTTATCCAGAACTCATGAAGTGCACATATCCGATAAACAACATGTACATGAAGCACAATGCTAGAGTAGTATTAAAGCTGTAATGTAAAATGCATCGAAAGTAACCTGCAGCCAAGGCATAAGTGCAACAAAGTAACAAGCAGCAAAGGCATAAGTGCAAGAAATTGAGAATACCATACTGTCAATGGACAGTAAAGAATGTGAAATCGAGAGCAGCAATGCCAGCGTGAGCGTGGGATAGAAAGCTTGATGTAAGAGTTCACCAGTAAAAAATGAAATCGAGAGCAGCAATGCAACCGTTAGCGAGAGGCATAGGAAACATGCTGTGTGTTGTAAGAGCCCGCCAGGATGCAGTGCGTGGATAAAGCGAGATGAATAGGAGACTTGCTGTAAGAGCCCACCAGGATGCAGTGCGTGGATGAAGATGAAGAACGTGGGATGGAGTTGGGGAGGAACACAGTAAACACTAGAGGTCGAGGCAGGATTCAGTCAGAGATTGAAGGGGAAAGGACTAGGGAGTGAAAACGTAGGGGAATGGAGGAGTGGAACCAAACATGAATTCTCGAAGGATGTGGCTGCAGAAACGGGTCTAAATGTAAGAGTGTAACTAGAGCAAAGCATAAGAGGACAGGACATATAAAGTATATCACACCCAGCGCTATGGACACTGGAGTCCTGAGACACTAAACAACTGAAGGAAGCAGAAGGCGGCCATAGTATACCTCCACGATAACACCAACGACTTCATCAGTGCCTCTCGCAGTGCCAAAGTAGCTGAACAAATGTCAGTACTAAGAGTACTACGAGAACCACATATATAGGTATATGAGAGCAGAAGTCATTCTGGGAACGTGTTATCCAGAACTCATGAAGTGCAAATGATCGATAAGCAAGATTTACATGAATCACAATGCTAGAGTAGTGTTAAATCCCTAAGGTAGAATGCATCGAAAGTAACCTGCAGCAAAGGCATAGTTCAAACATATTGAGAATAACAGAATGCATCAAATGTAACCTGCAGCAAAGGCATAATTTAAACAAATGGAGAATAACAGGTGGCCAATGGACTAGTAAAGAACATGAAATCTAGTAAAGAACGTGAAACCGAGAGAATCTTTGCAAATGATAGCGAGGAATAGAAAATGTGATGTAAGAGCTTGCCAGTAAGCAGTGCGTGAACGAAGATTAAGAAAGTGTGCTGGAGTCAAGTAGGAACATAGTCGACACGAGAGGTCGAAGCAGGACGCAGTCAAAGAGCGAAGGGAAAATACTAGGGAGGGAATTAGTTGGGGAATGGAGGAGTGGAACAAAACAAGAGTTCTCGGATGATGTGGCTGCAGAAACGGGGCGAAGTGTAACAGGGTAAAGAGAGCGAAGCGTAAGAGGACAGGATATAAAGTATATCACCACCAGCGCTATGGACGCTGGAGCCCTGAGATGCTAAACAGCTAAGGGAAGCAGAAGGCGGCCATAGTAAACCTCCACGAAAACACTCGCGACTTCATCAGTGCATCACGCAGTGCCGAAGTAGCTGAGCAATTGTCAGTACCCCTTGTACCTAGTTTCTGCTTGAAAACTCATGAGTGCCAAGGCAAACTTGGTTGCTCCCCTAAAGTGTCAATCATAAGTAGTGAGAATGTCGAAAGTACAAAAGAACAGAAATGGAAATGTGGAAGTAAAGGGCAAACAGAAGTGTAGGCACCTAAATAAGCGCAGGAGGGTCAGCAGCATAATGACTATCAGTCAAGAAAGAAAAAAATCCACATGAGTAAGGAATGGAAGCAGACGAGACATACCTGATGTATCCCTGAAATCATAAACATGAATTAGTAGAGAGAAAAAACCCATGATGCAGCAAAGAGAAATAATTAATCAAAGGTGTGTGAATGATACAGACTCAAACAAAGGTGCGTGAATGATACAGAGTGGGGAGCAAGAAACATCGGCACACGAAACATCAGCACTGCACGTGAAGGGACAAGTAGGAACCAGAAATATCAGCGCTACACAGGAAGGGATTTGGCAAGTCAAGCAGGAGAAACAAAGGCGAGCAGAAAAGCAAGTAAAAGCAATGAAAAAAGTTAGTGCATCTTGCAAAAGGGCAAAGCATGGAGGCAAATTCAGCCTGGTATGAAGGGAAGGACCAGGTGGGCCCATGTGTCCATAAGCAGAGGCCACATGTCCAGAAGCAAGCGATCAAAGTCCACATGGCAGAAACTCAAATAGTGGTATTCTGTGTCACTTCAGGAGTCAAGATGGTATACGAGTCTAAGGGAAAAACAGTAAACAATATGTACATCAAATAAGAAGTCAAGTAATCAACGATATTGTAAACAAGCCTATAGTACATATGTGGTTCTCTATATAGTACATATATAGAGAACCACATATATCTAAAGAACTAGTAAACAACTTGTATTCGATAAAGCCTATGCAACAGAATTCAAGAAATATAAAACAGTGTGCACCAATAAGCAATCACCAGAACGAAGAAAATAAACTGTAGTCTGGAGTCGGGTAAGAACACTGGAGATCGAACGTCAGGTATGAACCATGAAGCAGTCAAAGAGAGAGTGAAAAATAATAGGGAGGGAAATAGCTGAGGAAGGGAGAAGTAGAGCAATGCAGGAGCGGAGTAGATGGTGTTTTTGCAGAGACATATCGAAGTGTAACAGTATAACAAGAGCGCAGCGAAAGAGGACTGGTTATGAAAAATAAGGACAGATGCAAAAGAGGACTGGATAATTGCAGCGAAAGAGAACTGGTTATAAAAATGAGGACAGATGCAAAAAAGGACTGGATAATCGCAGCAAAAGAGGACTGGTTATAAAAAATGAGGACACATGCGAAAGAGGACTGGATAATTGCAACAAGTGCTATGGCCGCTTGAGTCCTGGAACGCTACACAACTAAGGGAAGCAGAAGGTGGCCATGGTGAACTTCCACAAAAGCACATTCGGCATGGATATATTGGTATATGAGAGCAGTTCTGGGAACGGATTATCCAGAACTCATGAAATGAAAATGATCACGCTAAACAACTAAGGGAAGCAGAAGGTGGCCACGTTAAACTTCCACGAAAGCACCTACGGCATGGATATATAGGTATATGAGAGCCGTTCTGGGAACGGATTATCCAGAACTCATGAAATGCAAATGTTTGGTAAGCAAAATGTACATGATTCACAATGCTAGAATAGTGATAAATTCATCAGGTAGAATGCATCGAATGTAACCTGAAGCAAAGGCACAATTGAAACAAATTGAGAATAACATATATCTAACGGACTAGTAAACAACATGAAAGTGTGAAATCAAGAACATCTACTCAAACAGACTGCGAGAAATAGGATACGTTATGTAATAGACCGCCAGTAAGCAGTGCATGAACGATGAAATTAAAAACGTGGGCTGGAGTCAGGTAGGAACACTGTAGACGCCGGAGGTCAAACCATGAATCAGGCAATGAGCGAAGGAAAAATGATAGGGAGGGAATTAGCTGGGGAATGGAGGAGTGGAACCATGCGAGAGCTTATGGATGGTGTGGCTGCAGAGACACGTCGAAGTGTAACAGGGTAAAGAGAGCGAAACGAAAGAAGACAGGATATAAAGTATATCGCAACAAGCGCTCTGGACGCTTGAGTTCTGAGACACTAAACAGCAAAGGGAAGCAGCAGGCGGCCATAGTAAACCTCCACGAAACACATGCGACTTCATTAGTGCCTCATGCAGTGCCAAAGTAGCTGAGTAAGTGTCAGTACCCCTCGTACCGAGTTTCTGCTCGAAAACTCATGAGTGCCAAGACACGGACTGGATATAGTGTTAGAATTATAATGAGTCGTTGTGTTAGATTGATGATCACATGTTGTTGTTCACTAGTTCCTGTTAACACGAGTTAAATTAAATACACGAGTTATATGTTCCGACTCTTGTAGATAGCAAAGGTGTACTATCTAGTATGCTCATGTACTTATATAATCCCAGTTCTGGGATTATCAGCAGTTCTATCAATTGACCCCCTACTTACATGCATTCTCTCACATATAGTATAGCGCAGCATGGCCCATGAACGCCTGAGTCCTAAAACGGTAAACAACTGAAGGAAGTAGACAGACGGTCATAGTAAGCCTTCACGAAAGCACTAACGACTTCCTCGGCGCCTAACACAGTGCCGAAGTAGCTGGGCGAATGCCAGTACTCCTCGTGCCGAGTTTATGATCAACCTACAATATATTGGTTATACAGCGGAAGAGCGGGTCATGCAACTCGGGTAAATCTTCATGAGAATCTTTATCTTGATGCCTTACTATTACCAAATTGATATCTCTATGTCTATCAAGTAAATTGCAGATTTAATCACCTTCAGTAATGGTGCAATTCTGTGAAGCTAGCCGTTGAATATCACCGAGATATGCGGCTGTACCAATGGGTTTCGTTCCGCTGCCCACCTGAGAGAGGGCTCTCATCAAGAATTTGGCCACCTACAATCAAAATACAGACGAATCAGAGAGATGAGACATTCACTAGAGATCTAATGCTTTAGTTGCTCACAACCATTCTCCGTAAAATTTGACAACGACAAGTTATATAGACATAGAACGAGGACTATAAGGAAGAAAGGAACAAACGGCAGCCGTACTAGAGATCATTTCTAGAAAATGGACCCATTTTCTAGAAATGATCTCTAGTACGGCTGATCGCTTCTTCACAATGGTATAGGCATTACGTGTAATAACAGGCTTATGCAGTACCCTCAGTGATTGAATGAAAGGAGCTGAAGGTTACCTGGAAGAGTAGGACTGTGTTATCCCCCTCATATGTACAAGCTGGCACGTATGATGCATACAATTCGGGAAGGCCACTGTTACAAAGGTAGCCATGCCCTCCACAGAGCTTTCGACAAACCTCAATGCCGTCCTGAATGCCAAATAATGAGATCATTAACTGCTGGAAGATTGTGTCACTACTCCAGGCCAGAACTGTCTTACTATAAGGATATAAAAAAATGACTGCAGATTGTCTCCCAGATTTAAGCGATTAGCGTGCAGATATATATGGCATGGAATAAGGACGTTCATTTCAAGACAAAAACGTGAAATACCAACATGATTTTCTACCACAAATCTATGTATGACGTGATGGCATTTTGACCATACCATTGCAGATTTCTGTTTTGGTATGGTCAGTCCATTTTAAGTTCTTCTAAACCTGGGGTTCAATGGGCGAGGACTTCCTCGACTCAACAGCCATGCTTTGTTATCTCTTGAACCCTGATGCAAATTTCACGATAGTAGTACAACATTCTAATCCAATGAAGCAGTATCAAACCTACACCTTTCCTCACTACTCCTATTGCTGGCAATTGGAGTGTAGAATCTCACAACTGTATATGTATGCAGTACTTGTCTGAGGCAAAAGTAATTTAAGCTGGAGAAAGTCACTAACCGCCGTTACGGAAGTGGTTATGCTCTTCAGCCCGGACGTGCAGGCATGTACTTCAGGTAGAGTTGAAAAATCATTTCTCTCTAGCCGGTCAACGACGTCCTTGTACAACGATGTCATCCACTCGCCCACAAAACGGAAAGCATAGGCCGAAGCAAGTAACGGGAAGAGTCTATTCTGCTGCGTTGCATAATCAATCACCTGCAACATCAAACGAGGAGTTTACAAAAAAATGTATCAAGTGATTCAGTCAGGCCAAAGTAGAAATTGGAAAGAGACTTTACTCTAAGCGTGATTCTCCTGCAAGAAGAGGACAAAGTACCTGAGTTTCTGGCTTCCCCTTCCCAGGGCCGAATTGACGCCTTACACAACTATAACGGACTGCTACAGTAACAGCACGAGAAAGCATGATGGATGCATCTCTCACGATGCTTTGGCGCACATAGACCATCGCACCGTACCCAATTTGTTTCGGTTGACCTGATTTGATATACTTCCCCTCCTTTGTCACAGCAGCCAACCTGCAATAACTCAGAGACGGAATTGGCAGTGGTCAAGAAGATGGAAGAACTGGAAGTCCAATTATCTCTTGAAGAAATTCATAGAAAGTACCCTTGCATCAGTTTCTCAAGGTGTTCAGAGCGTCCGAGTTAAAATGGCCATAGTTTGAGTGAGTGAAACAAAATTTTGAGACGAGGAAGAATTGGATTAGCTGCAGATACATTTGTGTAAGGATCTGTGCTTACTTCATAAGAAGATTTTGGCGAGGTATCCGATAATGGTCAAACCGTAGATAGCCGTTGTCCATGGCATTATACCCGGCATTGCCAAACTTCACGCCTATATCTCCTACTGTCACACCCGGAAGAGGTCTATGATCCTCTAGGCTCCGAAGTGGGACGATGAAAGCTGTACAGAAGTGAACACGAAAAATGAAAAAGAGTTCCGTTTGTACTCCGTCGGCAGTTAAATGGATGAGATGCTGGAAATTCCAGTGACACATATGATCATGGAATAGTCATAGGCGAACTCACTGCTGGTTAGAAAAGAACTCTGAATTTGGGTTTGAGTCGGTTTTTAACCACCAGAGAAAAATCAATCAACGTTAACCTTCCTACTTTAAAGACATCCATTTGCCTCCGTGATAGAAGGCAAGTACCGACCTCACTCATATACGTATGAACAGCATTCATAATGTCTTACCGTGTATTCCGTAATCTCTCCCATCCGTGATGAGTCGAGCATACAAGACAGCATGAGTAGAAGCCTTCCCAAGACCTCCAGGCCACCACTGTCAATGTGAACAGCAAAAGTGTCAGTTGCTCCTTGCTCCAGGAACATGAACGGTCACAGCCACTATTACAAAAGGTAACGAGCCCCCATAACACTTAAAAAGTGCGTTACATGTTAAATATATTATCCTTAAACAAGGGTAATAAATTTGACACAACTTTTTGATCAAAATTTTTTTATCGATCTACAGTATTTGAATTTCTCAAGCAACTCTCCCGTGCGACATCTATAACAAGAAGACGAGTAAGTGATAAACAGATAAGTGTTGTTGTGAGATCCTTCTGAAGCTCACTTTCGTTGAGGTGAGTGTCGGACTATGGAGAACAAACTCGTCGGTGGAAGGATCAAAAGTAGCCTCCGTCTCAAGACCTTGAACGTTAGATCCGTGCCCTAGTTCTGTCTGTGCATAGCAGCCAATAATTGCCATTTTGTAGGCGAGGGGTAGCCACTTCTTTTGTTGTTCTTCAGTGGCTTGCCCTTTTATCGCAGGTACGAACATGCCCTGCAATACATTCATCCAATCATATGGATTGGTGACGAAAGGATTTTACAGGTTTGTAAACATGTCATGGCGTGGTCTTGTTCATGATAGTCATATACCAGTCTGAGGTGAAAACCATAGGAGAAGGAGCTGGGTGATCAAGAAGTGACAGCAAAAGGCCGACACCCACCCAGTGAAGGTCACCATAAGTCGGCTCGTCAACAAAATGTCTCAGCATTGCTGCTTCTTCCGCTGTTGTCAGAATGTCAAACCAATCAACAGATATAATCAGCTACGGGCCCCTGATAAAGCAAACGAAATGTCTCTGATGCAGGGTCACCAGGCCACCACCAAAAGCAAATCTAGAAGAACAAACCCACCACGGTCCTCTACAGGATCTTCCGTGACTAGAAGTTGCACTCGGGAGACTCTGAAGGAAAATTTTCATTTTGCCAACAATTTGCTCAAAGCAGGCCAAAAAAAAACATGGTTAGATTTCCTAGTAGAACTACAGATCTGCAGCACAGAACTCAACACATATGGGAGTTACCAGGCTCTATCCAAAAACTCTACAAGCTCGGGTTTATAAATTCGGTAATTCCACGATTGGCATGTCACCCAAGAAATCAAATAGATTATGTAATAGACCTGATAAGTTCTTTTCCTGGATGATTTTCCAAGCGTGTGCTGCCTTCCGAAGAGAATTCTTGTAAAGTGCTTTGCGGTCCAGTCTTGTCCGGCTAGCCTTCTCGAACACCTAATCGATGTACCAGGCAAAGCAAAGAAACAACACAACGAGCACCTGCTATTGATCCATCGCTCCGAAGTCGAACAGAATGAAGTGCTCGGACAAGCAAAATCGTAGTTGACAAGTACCTTTCAAGCACTATTAACCATGCCAAAAATTCAAAACCTAAATCCAAAACATAAGAAGCTGCGCGACAACTTCGACAAGAAGGCAAATCATACATACCGGGTCATTCGCAACGAGATCCTTAAGTCTCTTCTCCGTTTTGTGCAGCTCTTCTCCTCCTGCCCATAGAACCTTCATCATATTGACATCGAACTCTGTTTTGCGTCTCTCATCCATCAGAGTACTAGGTCCCATGGATTCTGTCATCGTTCCTCCCATGCTGCCTTGCTTAATTTCGCTCGGGATTACAACTTCCTATCGTTCTCTTCTGACCCCCTCTGCCACTCCTGACTCAGTTCCTCAAATCAGGATGTTAAATGGATCAAGAACTACAGCTAAAGTGCGAGTACTGAAATTATATCCATCATCCTATTTCGATCGGACCTTACTGAAGTGACTTCGAGCGCAGCTTCTCAATTCGTCGCTCACTGACAGTTGAGCTCCGATGGAAGCTTTACGAACACCTTTGTCGTGCGTGGAGACGACTTCTTCGTTTAGTAGCTGCCGGAATCAATACGCAGGGACGCCTGGATATGCTGGATCGTCGGCCATCAAGTTACTAAAAGGCGGTCCTCCCAATGACGAATGTCGTGTCTTCCGCCCTGCATTGGGGTGCTCAATCGCCGGTCAACTTGGTCGGCAAACTGTACACCGGGTCAGTTTGATCACACGATGCATCTCCTTTCGTTCCGGCTGTCCGGATTCTCTACGTACACAGTACTGTTGCCGATGATGTTTCACGGCCAATTATTATTCCACTTGGCAAGTAGCGCTTTTGTCCACGAGTGCTTCGACCGCCGAATCCGAATTTGATGAGCGCTGGAAGTCGCGGCTGTGACATAAAAGTCCCTGAGGCTCGGATAACTCAAAGGTGACTCTGTAGGATAACAACATAAAGGCAACCCCATCAAGAAGGATAGGTGACAAGAAGGATGGAAAACCCCATCAAGGTATACAAGAAAGAAGGTGACCGAGTATAAAAAACGAAGGATAAGAAGACCCCTGTCAAGCAGGAGAGAAGAAATGGTGCTAAGCCCTCACAAAGTCTGGGAACATCCGAAGAAACATCACCTACTGTGATTGCTCTCCTATGGATTGCACTAGTCCTTGCACTTTGTAGAGCAATGGATACAAAGTATGAGAGTGAGAGAGGTATCACTTTGCGCCTAACATGATAAGCTCATATGCACTCATTGACAAATGTGTCAAATGTCGTGTCTAATTCCAAGGCTAGAGGAACAAAGAGGTGACCTCGCTGTATGCCCCTATAGTTGGAGACCTTACAACCTACTTCAGCACTCACCGGACATCCTAGGGGATGGGTAATCATTCCCTCCAAAATAGTATTTCATGTAGGGTCCGTTACCACAACATCCGCTGCTATCACCTAATCATCTCCGACCAAGTATAAATTTGCATTGACACACGTTGTTTGTAAAACATACGAACGCTCACTCCAAGCCAAGTATCCACTCTCTTGTGCCATAGCAAACACTATGTTCCTAATAGCATCATGTGTAACTATCCTTTGTCTTCCAAAAGGACATTGTGTCATAAGGACCGTGGTTGCATTTAGTGTAGAACTACACTCACAAGTGACTCATGAAAATGCATACGGGTGGACCAAACCTAGGCAAAACCTCATCATTGTAGAGAAAGTAGTTGGTGCAAATCAAAATGCTCTAATGCACGGTCAAGCTAGGATCCAAGAGCTTGCATCCTTGTCGGAGCAAGAGCGGAGCTCACGCTACTAGAGCAAGATGTGTTGTAGTAGCATGAGGAATGGACAAGTCAACTAAGAGATAATGTAGCGTATGCTCACATTGTCGCTCCATCAAGGAAGATTGTAAACCTCTTGTCCAATCTGATGATAGTGAAGCAAAAGATGAAAATTCCTCTTGTGCCCGTGGGGTTAGACTATCTCTCTTTTGCCTCAATAACATTTGGAGAGAAAAAGATCTCCCTCTCCACCTCTATCACATAAGTCTCCAAAACCGGCCTATCAACAACCACAAAATGAGAGGAAAGTAAAGATGTCGAGAGAGCACAACTACCCAAAAATGCTATAAGTGTCATCTTCTCCATAGATAGCAAACCAACCCTTCCACATGAGACCAGCAAAGCCATCTATCTACGTGCCAAATCCCTTGTCACACACTCAAATGTCCCTGGTCCAATAATTTCATCAAAGACTCCCATAATCCTCCTATCAAATGCTCTTAGAAGTGATAGGAAGGACAATGAGGGGGGAAATATACAGATGAGGTAAGATGGTAGACAAGCAATAGTAGAGGATAGTATAACAAATGCCACCTATGGATCTCCTAGTAATGGAAGGTCATCCACATGGGAGAACATCCTCTACAAGGGCAGTGTCTAAGAAACGTGTGACAAAATCCTTGGATCCTATTAGCACTCCAAGAACACCTAGTCCATATGTAGATGTGATACATATGGACTAGGCTTGAGCTTCCAAGGCTCAAGGTAGGGAGGGATACCTAGAGGGAGCCATGCCTTGCACTTTGACACCTTGAGTTTCAAGCCTACTAGATGTAGCTCGGTAGTCAAGTGGTCAAAGGCTTGCCTAATCTGATCTATAGGGCCCATGATGTGTATATTATTTGCCAAGGAGATAAATACACAACCTAGCATGGCCAAAGTGGTAGATACAAGAGCTCCAAATTGAGCCATGGCAAAATAAGGGTTCCTCTAAAGGATCTCCTTAACAGTTGACTCCAATATAGTGACTCCCTCCTATGAACAATCGTGCTAGTAGTACATGGAAGCAAGAGAGCCATAAAAAGACCGCACAAAAGGAATAAGACTTGCCAAGGATACACTGGTTTCCCTAAGCTCTCTAAAGATAGATGCCCGTGAGATGCTATTAAAAGCGTTCTCAATATCCACTTGTAGGACAACCCACTCCGGATGGATATCTAAGATTGCCCTAATGCCTAAAGATATAGCCTCACATCTTCCAAGTGTAGCTACTCCAAATTGATAGAACTGAGGTGTTATCAAAAGTGAGAATGATGGTGAAAGACAATGGTACAATTGACCAGATGCAAAAAGATCTCTCCGATAAAAATCAGTCTAATGCCCCTTGTGTCCTTCTCCATAGCAAGAAGTCAACTAACACCTAACACCCAGCTAACAAACATAAAATGTCTTCTCTTACTATTGTTGTAACCACCTGAAACAAGTCGGTAAAACCACTAAAAGAATCATTTGCTTGAAAGTAATCTCTAAGGTGCACATAAACCATCCCTAACAAGCCTCTTGAAGACAAGCAAGGGGCATTGCACAATGCTTGTGCAAACAACAACCTATCAAGACATAAAGGTTGCTCAGACTGATAATCTAAGACCTCTAGTGGTAGTCCCGCTATTGCTATAGGATGTAGTGAGTGTAGGGAAGAGATAGTCTCATCAATAGGACTCGCCATAGACAAAGAGTGTAACGCTTGTGCTACTCAACTAAAATCTACCGCTTGACCCAATGTCCTACCATGTCTAGTGGACTCTATGGTATCCTGTGGTGATGCCTATCTCCTAAACCGTGTAGCCCTAACAAGCTCTTCTTGAAGGGCTACCCAATCTCCCACTCAAAATTGACAAAATCTAGCAGCCACCTCTCTATGCCCCGCACAACCCCCTCTAGCATAACAAAGATACCATCAAGCGAGTAAGAAGAATAGGAATCATGCTAACTCGTCCAAGGAATCACATGTAAAACAATCAAGTGGTAGGCAAAAAGCCTATCTAGCCTCATCATGGAATGTGCGGGGTAGCCTATGGAATCAATGTGGATATGGAAAATTAGTCTTAAATAACCCCAAAATGCATCACGCTTGAGAAGCTAACCACTCCCAGGACTCGATCGGTATCCCTAGAACGATCAACGAAAGGATAGAAGAATCATATAATCTTGAGTGTCATTGTTGTCAATGTGATCGTTCACCTCATGTGTGCATCCCGAGTGGTCCAATCATAGTCCTTGTGTATCCTTCCCACATGGATCTTTACCCCTTGCGAGGTAAAGCGGTGATGACATACCAAGCATGGTGTATCTTGAGTTGCTCTAGGTCATCTCGCATGGGGAGGTGTAGCCATGGCTAACACAAAAATAATGATAATAACACATAATGTTCCTCTACATATCTGCAAAACCACAATCCCTCACCTCTCAACTCACATAAGAAAATATAATATCTCCAAACCCTAAAAAACTATACGTATTCATAACTTTCAATTTCCATCTACAAAATTTTAAAACTAATTTCCATAGAACTTAGTCATGAACTCCAAAAGATTAAAAATGAAAATTCTCAACCCATCACTCTCAAATATGTGATGATTATATAATGATCACTTTAAACCATAAAAAATTTAAAGATTCTCGTAACTTTTTACTCAATTCTCTGTAATCTTCGATCTAGATACCAATAAAACAAAATTGAAAAACAAAGAAAATAGACTATTCACTCGAGTGCTATATACTAGAGAGCACTCAAAATATATATAGTTTTACTCAATTCTCCGATATCTTTGATCTAGATACCAATGAAACAAAATTGAAAAACAAAAAAAATAGACTATTCACTCTAGTGCTATATACTAGAGAGCACTCAAATATATATATATAGATATTTCTTATCCCGTCTTATCTCTCCCTCCCGGCTATACATTCTCACCCGAAGAAAAACCAAGATACACATTCTCACCCGAAAGTGGAATGTGAACTAGGATAAAGCATAAAAGGCAAAATGATGCTGAGCCCCAAATAACTCCCGGATAACAAATATCTAGCACGTGCAAGCATAAAGTTCGTAGGGGGTATATGTATCGTTCAACAGAATTTAGTCACCTCAAAATGTTCTGAAGTTTCCATAATAGCGCAACGGCGCTATGGAGTCGTAAGATATTTTCATTCTTTTCACCGGACGTACCGGTAAAATACATTCTCACCGTCTCTTCTGGCACATTCTTAAAAGTGTATTCGAAGAGAATTAGACGGTTTTGATCACATAGTTCAACACTTGCAGTATATCAGTTTTCTCTTCAACTTTTCTCGTCAACTTTTCCTTCACAAACTTTGCCTTTATTTTGGGGGCTAGTTGCTTTTTGTTCCTTGCGTTTTTCTGCATTCGATATTTTCTTTTTCCTTTCTTTCATGGTATTCTATTGTGTTGAGTTTCTTTATAGTCATATTGCCTCAATAGCCACGAATTTGTAACTACTAGAGAATCGTCTTCTCTTTTCTTCGATCTAATGGTCTCGAACTTATTTGACTCAATAGGCACGAGTAACTTGTAGAGAACGTGCATTTTACGACTCTCTTGTACTGTATTCAACCACGGTGAATTTAGGATTCTCTAAAACCGCATAAAGTGAAGCCAAATATTATGATTAAGATAGAAATAAGCACTTTATGAGAACATGTATCCATTTGACATGCAAGACCCGAGATTCCACCCCTTAAAGGAAGGAACATGTCATCTATTTGATGGGATGAAAAGGGTTGGCAAGGGCTATACGGATCCTTCTGTGGATGTTATCTTAAATTTTGACTATTGATCCAGTTCAACGAATCGGGTGAGATTTCCATCCCTTGGGGGCAGGAACACGCCATTTACTTTTATGGGATGAGATGTGTTGGCAAGGAGCATACGGCTCCCTCTATCGATGTTTTCATCGTTATCTTCAATTTTTGTCTATGGATCCAGTTCAAGGAATCGGGTGATACTTGAGATACCACATATATGTCTCTTTTGAATGTTTTGGATTTTCCTCTTGTTATCGTACGACGTCGCTTCTTCCTTTTGGACATTCTTCTTCCTTTTGTATCAGATTTGTATCACCTTAGAGTTACAAGGGATATTTCTTGAAATTGGTATTTCACTCAACTGAAGGTTTCTTTTTAAGTCTAGAATTCAATACAACAATATCTTTGATCAATATTTATCTATTTCCATTTGTCAATCCGGAATCTCTTCTTTAGAGGAGATTCAGCGTCGTTCCACTTTTTTTCCCTCCAATATCTTTTGGGGAAGGAGAGAGATGTACGCATTTTTTACGGTTTCTTTCCCATCTTACAACTAAATCATCTACCATAAAGTTCCGCTCGCCAGAGCCCTTACGATACTTATCTCTATCTCTCGATTTGTCACTGCAACTTTGTAACAGCTTAATCACCCCCAAGAGAGATGATTATATTTATGTTTATTGGTAGTACAACGTCTAAGGGGGTTCAAAATCATATAACATTCATACTGATAGCCAAGTTGATGATGTAAATTCAATCAGTGTATCGTATTTTCCTCGTTCACGACTTTCTAACACAAACAAATCATCCTGTTTAGAAATGATCGTATGGAAATGCACGAAGAGATCCAATCAAGTATTAAGATAGTCATGATATTCGTATGGTTGTCTTACTTAGGGAGGCCCAAGTATAACGTAATGTTCAAAGGAAAAGTTAAGCTACACGTGCTTATATCTCTTCGTTCATTGCTAAATCATAACGTAACAAAAAATCCAAATACTTGTCCAAAAGATGTTCAAAAGATGCATATGATAGTTTTATTAAAGGAATCATGAATGAGGGCCAAAAACTGATAATAGTGTCACATGGAATATGTTTAAATGTGGTTCATTTTAAACTGGATGGTTATCGGCAAACTACGAGGATAAATGAAAGCTATATATGGTCTAGCCATGTGGCTATATCTGGACTCTTCTTTTGTCTTTGCGAACTCCTGTGCGATTCTTCTTCCATGCTATTTTACATAGCATTAACACGTTGAGAATGTGCATGGTATGTCCTAAAGGGGAGAAGAACACATAAACTTAAAAAAGATAGCTGCACATAACCTTTTTGCAGAAAAGGTTTCTGCAAAAAGCCAACTATATCAATCAATGTACGTGACCTGCAATCTTCAATACAAAGAAACAACAACATAAATAGTGCACTTTAATCTGCTCATAACCATTATAATGAACAAGGGCGACCGTGTAGAGAAAACAAAAGAGGGGAAGACTAGTATAAGGGAGAGATGAAAAAGGTAAAATGAGACTAAGCCCCAACACAGTCTATATGAGGAAGCTGCACTACTGCACCTAAGATATCCGAGCTATGCAAGTCGTATGGTCTACAAACAATTGGAACATCCAAAAAACATCACATAGTGTGATTGCTCTCTTTTGGATTGCACCAGCCACTAGCCTGTGTAGAGTAATGGACACATGTTGTCTAAAATATAAGAGTGATACACTTTGGCGCCTAATATGATAAGCTCTTGCACACTCCTTGACAAATGTGTCAAACGCCGTGTCTATCACTCCATATAACTCCAAGGCTAGAGGAACAAAGAGGTGACCTCGTTGCATGCCCTTATACTTACAGACCTTGTGACTTAGTGTTGCACTCGCTGCCCATCCAGGGAGATGGGTAATCACTCCCTCCAAAACTGTATCCCGCTTAGGGTCCATAACCATGACGTCCACTATTATCACTTGATCATCTCAAACCAAGTATAAATCTACATTGAAACGTGTTGTCTGCAAAGCATACGAACACTCCCTCCAAGCAATCTATCCACTCTCTCTCGCCATAGCAAACACTATGTCCCTAATAGCATCATGTGCAGCTATCCTTTGTCCTTCAAAAGGACACCATGTCATATGGACCGCTATTGCATCTAATGTAATGCCACATTCACAAATGAGTAATGAAAATACAAATGGATGAACCAAACCTAGGCAAAACCTCATCGATGTAGAGAAAGTAGCTGGTACGAGATCATTTATAACACATTGTTTATACCGGAGACCGCTACGATACAGTTTATACCGGAGACCAATCCGATATAAATGACAAGATGACAGCACCCATATGGATGACAAAGTTGATAGGTTCGTTGGACTTCAAAAGTTCATGTAAGTTTTATAATCAAGTTATATTTTGAGTTTGCCTATTAGAGTGGTTATATCAATAAATAAAATAGATATTGTAAATTTAATGTCGCATTTTAGCCTCCTCAAGGCTAATCATAAAGTTCGTATTGAGTTGCATCTATTCAACTACGAGTTGCATGATTGGTCAACTCGGTAAGGGCGGTAAATCCGAGCGAACAAAGTAAAGTAAACAATTATGTCTAATTTATTCCCTTATTGCTGTAACTAGTTTGAAGATGATAACATAACTGCATCTAATTCGTAGGTGCAAATATTAACGCATAACGCATACACATATTATCAGTTAGTGTGTATACATCACTTAATACAAATATTTAAATACCCCTACTTTGAATAATTGGAATTGTAACTAAAGTTTGCGATACCCAAAACCTTAAGTTTGGATATCCCCACCCTAACTCTGGATAGGTACCGTTTAAAAGAAGCTGTACTTATGAAGTATTTGACACTGCAAAACTCCCATAAGTGTAATCTCAGGGCCCGAACGGAGGCATTGAGAATGGAGTCTAATCGATGTATAAATGCTAGATTTAGGTTTACTTTTGACACAAATCAACATATAGAGGTTCTCTAAAATATATTGTAGGAGGTTCTAGTAACAAGTAAAGTTAGAAAGGAAGCGGTATTATTAAAGTACAGTAATTATTCTACGATACAAATGACTCAATCAAGACAAACTACAATGCTCATAGGAGATACATCGATTCAGGATATAAACAGATTGGATATATTACACGAATATTTGCAACAATGAGAATGGTAACTGGACATGGAAGAACTTGTTCCGCATATACGACAACATATCTGTTACTTAAGTAGCTAATAAATCATTTAGCATAAGGACAGTTCCTTGCTTTCGTCTAAATGAAGAATAACGACATACCCTGCAGATTTGAAAGTATCACGGCTGAGTAAATATCTTGTTTATCTATTCATTTATAAGGAGTCCACGAGAAACAAAGTTGATACTTGAGTGGAACAGGTGATGTCGACCTCTTCCGGATAGTGTCTGCCGTAGCAATAGTAGATTCCAGTCTTCGAAAAAATCGCCTACTACTAAACTTATCTCCATAGATTGCAACCGCAGTTGGGGATCTCCTCATCGAGTGCTGCACCATAAATCGTCCGAAACTTCCCCATGAGCTCTCACAAACTATGCGAAGGGAATTTATATGAATCGACCCGCCTGTGCTAAGAAAAGTACTTCCTGGTATTTAAATTGTCAGTTGCTCCAATCGCTCGCCGGGAACTCATGGGTCCTCTAGAAACAGATCGCACTGAAAGAAATTCCTGTCGATGCTCCAGACGTTTCTTTGAACGGTCTCTCTCCTCCACATAACAGTGGATCGAATGGAGGATTAAACGTTGATTTCAGTTTGTGTGTAACGACGTGTTTAAGGCATGGTACGCAGCCTTGATTGTGCAATCTTTGCAATACCAAGGCTGAGTACCTACGACTAGAATGGTTACCAGAAGTTCGTAGAAAATCGACATCTGTGATAGATGTAGAGGTGTATACGTAAAGGCTAGGCTCTGCTCCAGCGACCATCCAGCTTCTTGATTTTATTAGTTGCTCGAGCTGCTGTCACTTCAAACTCCTGCTCAACTGGTCTGGTTGAGAGTGCCTCCTGAAATCTACATGCGAGGAGGTGACTGTAACTTCATGGAGAGTCCGCCAAAAATACAATAGTTGAGGTGATGTGTCTTAAGAGCCTGAAAACTTTGACGAATCCCTCATATCAAAGACGACCGAAGCGACGTGTCCGCCTCATGGGGAGTCGGGACGGTTATTAGACAGCGGTGAGCATGCTGTGCGATGCAAAACCACTTGTGGCATTTGAGGTGTAATACACGATGCCTAAAAGGGAAACTTGCACTCAATGTTCTATCTGTTAACTGAGAAGTCACCCAATTTGAGGTGTGATACACGATGCCTAAAAGGGAAACTTGCACTCAATGTTCTATCTGTTAATTGAGAAGTCACCCAATGCATTAACGTTTGAAGCAGTCATCGTAGGGGATACAAAGATGCACCGGAACCATGGGATAGCATCACAAAACAGGCAAGACGAATGAGGAAGACACATAAGTTTTCGTCTCATTAAGCTATTTGAAATACTGCCTCGAGGAGATCCTCTGTGGAAGCTCTCTGCTAATCCTTGCAGTTTGGTGGAGAACAATTCTTCATGCATGCTATCTCGTGCCCTTAGGGAAAGCGACACTTCGAAAACGAAAATGACCAGCACAGTATGATACCCATACGTTATCAAGAACGCCGCGCGTGAAGAGTTTGACAGCGGGAAAAACAATTTATGTCATGAAAACCGTTTTCTCACTAAAAGTACATTGTTCTAAATACTAACAGTCGATCCTCTCTGCCGTGCAAGGAAGAAGAAATTCCAGACTCTGTCCACTGACAGAGAAAATGTGATGGCACGTGAAATTAGAAAATTTCTTCACATAATTAAGGAGCAAGGATAACTCACTTCCAAAGTTACTAACGCGGACCAGAAAAGAGAGCTTCTCTGATGCAATATCAGTGGTACCAGTTGTTAAATGTCCTTCATTTGAGTAGACGACGTTGAGTGAGGACCAGAGGATGCAACGGGAGAAACAAATTGTGAATATCGTACCTCTTTGCAGAGAATATCCGTGGTGACCAGTACCACGTACAATGATATTGGGTAAATTACGCATCAGAGCGGCCAAAAATTTGCACACTTCTTCTCATCTGAGTATAGTACTAGTCATCGACAAATCCCACTCAGTGTAAAGAACTACATGTTAGGGAGTAGCCGGCCATGATACATCTGATCTAACAGAGCTTTAGACTCGGGTCTTCTAAGCAGCCCCTTGTTATTTCCTGCGCCTGTTCCAAAGCAAACCGGGCAGACCAACTTCCCACGCCCTGTAGAAATGGACAAAATGAACAGGTTAATGAACTGTGTAAGTCGATGGTCAAATCCATGCTAACAGAAACAAGCTTCATATAGTGTGGCGAACAATTCAGATAACGAGAGAACAGAAAAATCCTTCCCAATTAGCAATGAAATCAATGCTTTTGCTATAGGCTTGAGGGACTTCAATCTAATAAACACTACACACTGTGATTCTGATTCATCTTAATGAAATGTAAGTTTCTGCAGACTCTACTGTGACTTGAAAACTTGTCTTGGGAGGTAATCAAGAGCAACAGTAGGATCCTCTTCACTTCACATGTTCCACAATCTGAGGAACAGAACCAAGCAGCTCACCGTAGCAATTGGGACACTCAGTGAACTCGTAGACGTCTTTCGCTCGCTTCCTATTGAGGGCTTTCCATTTCCCAGTTCCGCCACACATATCACCTGAACCACGCAAACGACCAACCTTGGAGTATGAATGGGTGCGCAGAAACATGAAATTCTTACATATGCCATTAGAGCATCGGAGTGAAACCACGATAGACTCATACTACAGCGTTGCTCTTTTCAAGCCTTGCTATATCCGAACCTAACAGGTGACAGCCAGTCACGGATTTTACCGCATCTATTTAGAGGACGAACCAAGTGCGGGATGATAATAACCGCAGTTGAAGAACCTGGAGAGCACGATGTAATCTCACAAATAGCAACTCAAAGAAACAGAAACCCAAAGACTCACGAACCATAGTTGAGATCAAACAACTTACAGAGAACAGCTCCTGCTCCTCCGCAATTTTTACAAGGTGGACCTGGAACTGGTGTGGCCGATTCAGCAGCATCTGCTGCAGAATTTTCCCCAGCCATCAAAAACCCAATCCCGGCACACAAACCACACAACATCTGCCTTCTCGATTTAACCTCCGACTCATCGTCATCTGAAACTCGTTCCGAAGACGACGACTCCTGTAGATTCACAGGCCTTGAGGTACTCCGGGACTGCGACTGAGGCTGACGCTGTCGGGCAATGTGGATTCTTTCCTCGTCGCCATGGCAAACTACCACCACTCTACCTCCTCCATCTCTTCTGGCTGATGTCGCTCCACATTCAAGCCTCTCGGCGTCTAATCCATCGCTCCTCAATGAACTGGAGCTGCTGATTCCTCGTCCTACCCCTCTACAATCCAGTCGTAAACATGGAGACTGCGCCATCACCCCAGTCCCTTCTCGGCCTCCTCCTCGTGGTTCTAGCTGCAGTTTCCACTCCTGAAATTGTGTTGTCAATCTTTTGATGGGCTGACAATTCGTATCTTTTCCTCTTCGCTCGTTGAATGACAGGACAACATCAAAGTCCTCAGTGTCTTCTCCTCGTGCCTTCCTTCCTTATCCCCTAGTGAATCCCGTTCTCTCCCTCTCCTTTCCAGGATATTTCACCGGGGCAAAGTGGGTTTACCAAAACCGCTAGTGGGTTTGTTCGTGCGACAACCGGCGGATGCCGGTTGTCGCAAGAAATAGAGATAAACCCGCTGTAAACCCTCTTCACTTGAATCGGAAGAACTGGACGCTATAATCAATATCCACGTAAGATCTTGGTGAGGATATTCCCTCCACTTCAATGCTGGATGCTTGCTCTAAAAATTTATCCCCCGATGGTGTAGATTCTTCTTAGTAAAATTATTTGTATGACTCGGGTGCTTTTGCGTGAAGCAAAGGACTTAATCAAATTTTAGTAAGGAGCTCTTGCACTCAGTAACGAAAGATGGCGTATATTCTAGGTTTACATTTAGAATAATTCAATTTTCTATAAAAATTAAATGTCTGTCCTTGCTATGGAAGTTTTGTCGTCGAGATATATTACTCTATCTATTTATATCGACTAAATTCATTGAAAGCATATACAATATGCATTAGATCATAAAAAATAGGAGAGTATTAGGAAAACACATTTTTTCCTCTAAAAAGAACTCCACTGCAGTCGTTGTGGGAAAGAAGAGCATCGATACACACAGTGTCCACAGACATAGAAATTTCTTTTGTTGTCAAAACAAATATGTAAGGGACCGACGGGAGCAGATCTCACGCCAAGTTTTGAAGTTCATCCACGAGTGGCAGGTGGTCCGTTGAGTGGCACCGTCAAAAGATGGTGACATATTGGCGGGGGTGTGTTTTTCAGAAGACAAGGAGTGTTATTCTAACATTCCCCCAAAAATGTCATATTTAATATCATCAATGTGAGTTACAAACAAAAAATATCTATAAACGTATAAGTATAAGACTGTAGCTCTATTTATTTATTTTATTTTATGCTTGAAAATATATTAAATAATTATATCATATAAAAATATAAGTATAAGACTATAGTTCTATTTATTTATTTATTATTTTATGCTTGAAAATAGATTAAATAATTCTCTTGAACTTTTTATTGATGTACTTTTATCTGTATATTTCAATTATGCTTAGTTTATTTTATGAAAGTAAATTCAATTTGAATGTCAATGCTATTGATGAAAATTATTATCATCATTAAAGACTACATCCAATATTTATAGTCTATTGAATTGAATTGATGATATCAAATATTTGAGTTCATGTAATGATTAGGTTCTTAATGTTTTTATAACAATTTGTATTTTCTTAGCTTTCAAATTTTGAAAAGTTGACTAAATACTTCACACTAGTTATTATAATCCAAATTGCAATGATGTAAATAATCAATCAAGATTTATGTCACAACTTTTGTTATATGAATGTTTAATAAATAAAAGTCCAAAATTGCTAGATAAATTTTCTTATCAAAGATAAAGAAGTCTAGGTTATTAACTTAAGTGAATTTGATTGCACAATTTAGATACTTACATACTAGTACAAAGGACCCATCAAAAAAGGATTTTATAGGCGTAATACCATTAGCTTGATATACTATCTAGAGGTGGAAATTGACTTGGTAATATCTTAAGAGATAATATATATGATGCATAAGTAAATTAGATAGAGATGTCACCAAAAAAGTACTTTCACTCATAGTGTAAAAATCTAAAACACTAAAGTCTAAAGTCTAAAACAACTCAAAACTTCAAAGCCAATTTTGGATGTTTAAACAGATGAATTAGGCCTCAAAAAATGAAACAAACCCCCCTCCCCCACCCTCCTTTTGTTACCTTCTCCCTCCCTTGTTCATCTTGTTAAGAGCTTTCAAACGGTATCTTGCCCATGCTTTTTTGAGCTTCTCTTGTTAAGAGCTTTCAAACGGTATCTCGCCCAGGCCTTTTTGAGCTTCTTATAGGGAGAATCCCTTTATGATTCCCTCGAGTCAAGCTTGTTAGACCATCCAAATAGAACAAGATTGACATGTCACCAATTCATGTAACTAATCTAAAGGTGGAGCTTGTTAACATGTCATCAATCCATATATCCAATCCAAGGGTGGAATTCACTTTAAATGGATCCTCTTTCTTATATAATAAAGACAAGGTGCTTCTTTGGTGCATCGGAGTATGACATTTTGTGTTTTTCTTGTGTTTCTTGTGGTTGTTCTAATGTCATTAGAACATTTACAATAGGTTGTAAATATTTTCACAAATATCTTTGATAGATGAGTATTTTAAAGATCTCATAGAGAAGTAATTTTGGTATGGGATTGGCAGTCCAATTTTAGTATAGGATTCTAGACAAGGAGTTATAATGTATAGTAAATGATGTTATGTTGTTACATGCTACTTCACCCTCTTTGGCAATGGTCTTTAGTTTAGCTAAGCACATTGAGCTCAACATTGTAGAGGAGAGAGTGGTGACATGTGTTTTTGGTAGGGAAAACTCATCCATAGTTGTTACTTCTTCTAGAGTGCAATAGAGTGCACTATGCCATGTTGGCTTTTGAGGATAGAGTGGATAGCCTAGATCTTACGGAGTGGGTGGAGGGCCTAGTGTAGTAGACCCTTACTTTATTTTTTAGGTCAATAGCAACCAATGAGTGTGGGAGGGGGGGGGGGGAGATGGCACATTGTCGAGGCCTAATTCATCCGTTTAGGCCTCTGAAATTGCCTTCAAAGTTTTCAGGCATATTTTGGTTCCTACTCTATTAGTAGAAGTCCCCTTTTGGTGATACCTCTTTCTGATCTGTTTAGTCCATCATGTGTAACATCCTTCCAGATGTTACCAAACCAATTCTCACCTTTAAATCATATGTCTAACTATTGGTTCTAAGGTTCTCAAGTATATTTTGGTTTTTTCCCTATTAGTAGAAGTACTCTTTTGGTGATACTTCTATCTGATCTATTTTGACCATCATGTATAACATCATTCTAGATGTTACCAAACCGAATTTCACATCTAGATCATATGGCTAGCTCTTGGTATTACACATTGCCAAAGATTTGGTCACACTATTGACCGATGCTTTGACCTTCACCCGCATTTACAGAGTGGTAGGGCTACTATAGTAGGTGGTAGAGGAGCTCTAGATCATGGAAGATGAGGTTGTAGAGTTGGTGGTAGAGGATCCATGCCTAGTAGGAATGCAGTACATGCTCTTACATCTAATATAGTCTGGCTACTTGGATTGAGCAATTGGAGCAAAGATTGGCTAGCATGGCCATAGCTTAGAGGAGATCATATTTGGGTGTTGAGGCTTCCACCTCTTATGTTGGCAATATGGACGTCTTGGACTTTATGTGTAGAGCAGTATAGGTAGATGCAACTACCGTAATGCCAAGGAGTGCAATATGTGCTCTAGAGTCTAGAGGAGCATCAATGGAGTTGGACCCACAAAGAGGAGAGGCTGGTAGACAAATTAGACTCCCCCAATCTTTTACACTCTTTGAGGCACTATATAGGACATCCATAGTTCCTAGATGTCTTAATGTGTAATACTCCAAGGATAAGAGAGGAGAGAAAACACAGATTACACACTCAACATTTGGTGCCCCAAAGAAGCACCTTCTCTTTATTATATAGACAAAGAGGATCTCCTCCAAGGAAGCTCCACCACTAGATTAAGCACACAAATAGGTGACATGTCAACAAGCTCCACCCTTGGATTACTTACTTGGATGGGTGACATGTCAGTCTAGGTCCTATCTGGTTGGTCAAACAAGCTTTGACCGGAGGGAATCTTTTTGGGAATTTTCCTATAGGAGTCTCAGAATCACGTAAGGTATCGTTGGAAAGCTCTCAACGAGACAAACCAGGGAGGAGGGAAGGCTAGCCTTCTCCACAATGGTGGGAGGAGAATCGGCACATTTTTGAGGCCTAATTCATCCATTTAGGCCTTTGAAATTGCCTTCAAAGATTTTAGGTATATTTTGATTCCTACTCTATTAGTAGAAGTCCCCTTTTGGTGATACCTCTTTCTGATCTGTTTAGTCCATCATGTGTAACATCCTTCCAAATGTTACCAAACCAATTCTCACCTTTAAATCATATGTCTAGCTATTGGTTCTAAGGTTCTCAAGTCTATTTTGGTTTCTACTCTATTAGTAGAAGTACTCTTTTGGTGATACTTCTATCTGATCTATTTTGACCATCATGTATAACATCATTCTAGATATTACCAAACCAAATTTCACATTTAGATCATATGGCTAGCTCTTGGTATTACAGACCTCCCTCCTTTTAAGATGCAACGTCTTCATTGTGCAATTGTTTCTCACATGCTTGTACCAACACCGGTGCATATGTCAAATTGGAAGCGGGCTCCCATGTTGCTTCATAGAGGGAGTAACCTTTCCACTGTACTAGATAGTCCACTTGTAGATGGCGAGTACCACGCATGCATTTTTGGAGAATATGCTCCACTTCATATTCCTCTCTGCCATCAATGAGTGTCAAACAAGGTCGATGTGTGGAATGACCTTGGTCTGATTGGGGAGCATATCTGCATAGTAGGGAAACATGGAACACTGGATGGATCTTCATGTGTGGTGGTAGCTCAAGATGATAGGCCACAACGCTGACGTGATGAAGAATCGAGAAAGCCCCAATAAAATGAGGTCTGAGCTTACAAGGTCCAACTAATGTGAAATTGCTTGTCGATAGCCACACTTGATCCCTAACATTGAACTCCATGTGCCTATGGTGTGCATCAACATACTACTTTTGTCAATTTTGTGCAATCTGTAATCTATGTTTGACGCTCTCCACACCTTGTTGGATTTTAGAAACAATTGTGTTTACTGAATCGACCTTGGTAACCATTAGATGGATCTTCATCAAGCTAGAAGGTGTGAAGGGATGCTCACTATACATGAGGAAGAATGGAGTGACCTGGGTGGATGCATTCACTAAATTTTTGTAAGCAAATTCCACCAACGGGAGTAGGGTGTCCCACCTCTCTTGCTCTTCTAAGGTAAAGTCGCATAACATGTCTTCAATCGTGGGATTAGCCCACTCTATTTGGCCATCTGTTTGTGGATGGTAAGTTGTGGACATGGCCAACTTGGTTTTGAAGAAACCAAAGAGTGTTTGCCAAAACAAACTGGTGAATTGAGTGCATCCATCGATGATAAGTACTCTAGACAAGCCATGGTGAGAGAAGACTGTATTTAAGTATAATTGGGCTAGTTGTGGAGCGGTCACATCCTTGGTGGTAGGGCGTACATGAATCATTTTGCTGAGCCGGTCCACAAAGACCATGATGGAGTCAAACCCTAAGGTGGTCTTGGGTAATTCATAGTCGAGATCCATACTCACTTGTTCCCAACGTTGGGTAGGCATGGGGAGAGGTTGAAGAGAGCCTTGCAGGAGCTCGATTAGAATCTTTGTTTTGTTGACAAAGTAGGCAGTTGTGCACATAGTCCATCACGCTATTGCTCATCTTGGGCCAATAGTAATGGCGTTGGACTGGATCTAAGGTCTTGTCCACTCCGACATGACCTACAATGGCCAAATCATGACATTCCGCTAGAATGGTGGTGCATAATTCTAGGACATTTGGTATCCATAATCTACTATCACAAAAGGTGAGTCCTTGGGTGCTGGTGATATTCAACTTGTAGATGCATGCAGATTGCAGATTGCACTTCTATGATCTACGGATCAGTTTTTGTAGCAGCCAGAATCTCTGGCCAAAATTCATGGTTAATCTTAACCTATGCCACTAAGTTGTTTGCCATTGGCATGCTGGTGAATACATCTGCAAGTTGCTTCTTACCTTCCACGTAGGTGATTGACATGTTGAAGCATTGTCGCCACTCTGCCCACCCAATCTGGTGACAAGATATATCCTTTTGCGTTTCGAGGTAGACTAGAAGTTTGTGGTATGTCTCTACTACAAATGCCTTCTTGCCAAGATAGTGCTTCCAATGCTTGGTTGCCAGAACAATAGCCAACTCTTCTCGTTCTGTAGTGTGGTAGTTGCACTCTGTTAGTAATAACTTTTGAGAGAAATATGCAATTGGATGCCATCCGTCATGCCACTCTTGTTGTAGGACTGCTTCTATTGCTATGCTTGATGCATATATAGCCAACTTGATTGGTCTTTTTGGGTCATACTACTTCAAGATTGGTGCATGTAGCAAGCCGGCTTTCAATTCTTGAAAGGCCAACTCTTGTACAGTTCTCGATGTCCACTTCTTCCTCTTGCCAAATAGTGTCGTTAAAGGCTATGCAACCTTGGAGAAGTCTTTGACAAATCTATGATAGAATCCCATCAACCCCAAGAAGCTCTTGAGTTGAGTTTGATCTTTGGGGGCATGCCATTTTTGAATGACCTCTATTTTATCTATCAATTCTTGAATGCCCTCTGCACTTACTCTATGCTCCAAGTATTCTACTTCAGACTTGCCAAACTTACACTTTGAGATTTTGGCATACAATCTATTTTGTCTTAAAATCTGGAGGACCTCTCATAGATGTTGTTTGTGTTCCGTCATTGTGCTATTGTATACTAAGATATCGTCCAAGAAGACAATAATAGACTTATCTAAATATGGATGAAATATGTCATTAATTAGACTCATGAAAGTGGCATGTGCATTGGTGAGGCCAAAAGGCATCACAAGATACTCGAAGTGGCCATACTTGGTTCAAAAGGCAGTTTTGTACACATCTTCCTCTGCAATTTGGATTTGATTGTAACCGCTCTGCAAGTCCAATTTGGTGAAGTATCTCACTCCATGGAGTTGATCAAAGAGATCATCCATGCGAGGTAAGGGGTATTTGTTCATCATTATTTGTTGATTGAGACGTCGATAGTCAATGCACATGCGCATTGTACCATCCTTCTTCTTCTTCACAAAAAAGATAGGAGCCCCATATGGTGATATGCTAGGTTGGATGAACCCCTTTTGTAGCATCTCCTTAATTTGAGTCTTACACTCTTCCAACTCATGAGGTGATAGGCGATATGGAGCCTTACAAGGAGGTGTCTACTCCAAGAGTGTCTCAATTTTATGATCTAATCTCCTTTTTGGTGGTAATCCTAAGGGTATATCATCAATTTCTCTAGATCTTTTCCATTGAGTTGTGCACTCTGGACTTCTCTTGTTAGACCCATGAAACATCTATCGGTCTTACAAATAGTTGCCGTACCTATGACATATAGAGGCAAATCTTGCTTGGGTGATTTTTCTTTAACCCCAATGATTGACCATTGGTGGGTTCTCACTACTTTCTTCCTCCAATCTACCATAGGTTTGTAATGCTCCATCCATGGCATGCTTAAGATTGCATCATAACAAGCTAATTGTATCACTTGCCACTCAATTACTTCTTGATATTCTCTTACATAGAGTGTTACCTATCTAGGTAATGATTCAATCCTCTATGTTTGCCCGTTAGGCAACTCTACTTCTTCACTGTTATCTCTCTCTAGATCCATTCCCAATCTTATTGCAATAGAGCGAGATAAGAAATTCTTTGTTGCTCCCAAATTGATTAATACTCTCACTTAATTGCCTTCTAAGACTCCATTCATAATCAATTGTGAGGTTGCCTTTCGGGATCTTTGCGCCTTAGTCTTCTTCCTTCCCTCGCTTCTCTTCTTCCTCATTGATCCAATTTGGCTGCAAGGTACATTTATTGGCAATCTTTATTTTCCGAAGTGGTTTCCACCTCCTCCTCTTCAATGCACCTCTCCATGTTGTTCAAAGATCGCATGTACAAAGGCCGAGGGCCTCTATGGAAACGAGTGCGATAGTTGGTAGATATGTGCCCAATATGGCCACAATTGTAACAACAGCGTTGTTCTCCTCAAGTTCATTCTCCTCGTGGGACTTCATCTCTTTGTTCTTGTACCCATCCACGCTCCACTTGAAGCGGTCGTGCTCCTCAATCTCAAAATCAAAGGTTGCCCAATTCCATTGGTACTAGTCTACCCATGTGTGGCATTTTTGCTTGATAATGTTGAGATGGAACTACTCCTGCACCTCCATCCAATGCTCTTGCTATTCTTTGTGCACAAGCAATGGCTTCAAATACCGTGTGAGGATTTTGCACTATGACTTCTTGGCGAATCCGCTCCTTTAACCCTCGTTTGAAATTGTCGAGAGCCTCTATTGGACTCATGTCTGTTATTGCAACTTGTAGATCTAGAGATGCATCCACATACTCTTGTATGCTATTCTTTTGTCTCAATCCTCGTAGTCGGGTTTGAGCCATCTGCATAGAATCCACCGATTGGAAATTCTTCAGCAATCCTTCTTGCATAGCTGTCTACATGACCTCCCTTCTCTCTGCCAACATGGATTGTTCCCAAGCATCATACCATGTGAGGGCTTTATTGGTCAAAACCCACATGCAAACACGCCTGCAGCATGCTCAGTGATCTTTGTTGAGAACAATTGGAAATATCGATTCATTCTTGAGATCCGTTTTTCCACTACTCCCATCATACGTTGCCCCTTGTAAGGCTTGATGTTGTTGGTCTTCTTCATCCAAAATAGCAATGTGGCTTCATCATTGATAGGGTTTGTAGGCACAGGTGCATCTCTAAGTACTTTAGTACTCTTTGGGTTTTGAGACGGCTCTTCTTCTTGCATGGCTTGATTGTTCCTAAGAATTTGCACTTGACTTTGTAATGTCTCCATGGTCATCTTAATCTCTCAAAATTCATTCAACATCCCTTGCATTCCTTGCACCAGCTCTTGCAATGTCAGATCCATGGTTCTTGCAACACTCAATTGCTAATGTATAATTTAATACAGAGTCAATATGATCACTCTGGAAGGTGCATGAACTATCAAAACTACCATTGGGACCTCAAAAGCTTTCACTTGTTGATAATACTCCTTGCCAAAATTTCTAACCACAAAATCTCTAAACATCACTTTTGGTCTCACTACATAATGGATTTCTACTTGAGTGTTGAAAGGGAGAGGATTTGGGACATTCACATCCATATTATCATAATAGAATGTAGATTGTCAAATCTCACTCTCTATCATATATCACCATAGGTAGAATCACCGGGTTTGGTGAGTTCATCATCCTATCATGAATTTTGTGCCAAAGTGATAAATTGGCGATACCCTCATTTGCTCACGTTGGATGTACATAATATTGACGTGGAATGGATTTGGGAATGGAAAGCTAGGTGCGGGAAATTGTCATCTTGGTGCATCCATCCCATATGCTATCTAAAGTCCTTCCTAAGTCTAACAATTACTCTATGTCCTCCACCTCAAATTACTTAGTTTTAGTAGTTTGTGATCTTCCAAGAGGGGTGATCCACTCTCTTGGACTAAGATACTTGCTTTGATACCATTGTAATACTCCAAGGATAAGAGAGGAAAGAAAACACAGATTACACACTCAACATTTGGTGCCCCAAAGAACCATTTTCTCTTTATTATATAGACAAAGAGGATCTCCTCCAAGGAAGCTCCACCACTAGATTAAGCACACAAATAGGTGACATGTCAACAAGCTCCACCCTTGGATTACTTACTTAGATGGGTGACATGTCGGTCTAGGTCCTATCTGGTTGGTCAAACAAGCTTTGAACAGAGGGAATCTTTTTGGGAATTTTCCTATAGGAGTCTCAGAATCACGTAAGGTACCGTTGGAAAGCTCTCAACGAGACAAACCAAGGAGGAGGGAAGGCTAGCCTTCTCCGCAATGGAGGGAGGGGAATCGGCACATTTTTGAGGCCTAATTCATCCATTTAGGCCTTTGAAATTGCCTTCAAAGATTTTAGGTATATTTTGATTCCTACTCTATTAGTAGAAGTCCCCTTTTGGTGATACCTCTTTCTGATCTGTTTAGTCCATCATGTGTAACATCCTTCCAGATGTTACCAAACCAATTCTCACCTTTTAATCATATGTCTAGCTATTGGTTCTAAGGTTCTCAAGTCTATTTTGGTCTCTACTCTATTAGTAGAAGTACTCTTTTGGTGATACTTCTATCTGATCTATTTTGACCATCATGTATAACATCATTGTAGATATTACCAAACCAAATTTCACATCTAGATCATATGGCTAGCTCTTGGTATTACATAATGCGGATGTGGTAAGTGGTGATGGGGTGCATGATAAACTACTTGCTAGTCAATCACCTACTATTACAAAGATTGAGTCTAACCTAATATTGGGGGTAGCTCACTTGATCATGCGCCTCCCTTTATACTCACCCAATGACATGTTTACATTGGTAGTTGACCCAACTCCATTGTTCTAGTTGGTTGCCACACTTTGTGAGAGGAAGGATGATGTGGTTCCTACTTCTAGAGTAGAGTTGATAATGGAATTGACTTGGTTTGTAATAATATGGAGTTCAGCAATGAAGTTAGTCAAGGCTAAAAAAAATAGCAAATAGGCCAAATTAGCCTAGAATATTCTAAAAGTATCTAAGAAACTACTTTGTATCTTCCAAGTATTGAATAACATGCATACCAAGAGGTAACTTCTATGAGGAAGCTTCTTGGGAAGCTTCCCAACTAGCTTAGCTTGCACCCCTAGTAAGTAGCTTCAGGAAGCTTCCAACTAGTCTCACTTACATGTCAAGTAGATGGTTTTTAGAAGGAAACTTTTTGAGAAACTTTTTGGTTAACTTGGCTTGCACTCCAAGAAAGCAGATTAAAGAAGCTTCTTGAGAAGCTTCTCAGCTTTGTATGCTCCATATAAATACCAAAGCCAAAGCTCATGCTAGGCATTTGGAGTTTCTCACACACTCAAGTGTCTCAATGCAATCTTCCATTCTAAAATTTGTTCACTATGGATCCAAGCTTGGCACTTGTACATGCATGCTTGTGGTGTATGTTATGATGCTCTCTTGGTGGAGCTACTACTATGTTAGTGTGTGATAGTTGTTTGAGAGGATGGCATATAGTATGTTTGACTCCTCCTCTCATGGTGGTTCCTAATGGATAATGGTTATATCCTAGATGTACTTGACATATAGTTAGTTCACCCTTTATATGGTATAGATTTCTTATAGGCAACTAACAATGGGACCGATAGTACTCAACCTCTTGATCTTTGCCCACCATAGGGTATACCATATACGTGGAGTAGATGGTTATCTAGAGTTAAAGGGACCTAACTACCAACTAGGAGGTGATTGTGGCACTTTAGAGTTCATGTATGCCTTATGTGTGAGTTGTGCTTCTATAGTAGATGATGTATACAATGATGTATATTGTGTAGAAATGTATATACACATGACAAATATCATGATATTTGTGGTGTCAAAGCTAGATTGCTTGGACATTAGAGTAGTAGTGTTAGTAGTCATAAGTATTTTGGTAGTTACTCATGGACTCCTTGTTGACGGTCTGATTTCATATTAGGGCTACTAATCGCATGGTGGAACCCATCTTCACTTGCACCATTGTCATGTGTATATACATTGCTATCAACATTATACACTATAGAAGCACAACTCACACATAAGTCATACATAGACTCTAAAGTGCTACAATAATCAAATTTTTTACAACTCTTGAATCCACTCAACTCAAATCAATACTTGATCTGTCACTCCATAAACTACCAACAATTGGGCATTGATTACAATCAAGCCACACTCACTCTAGCTAAGAGAATCTAGGTGATGCTCACCGACCTCTGTCCACCATAGCCAAGAACTCAAAGGCTCAACATCAAAGAAGTGAGCTCTTTGGAGCTCCACTTTAAAAGTATACCCCTAAACTCAAGCTAGGTCTGAAACCCTAACGGTCCCGCTGATGGCACATCCTATGATGCAAATGGTGCAAAGTGATGGTGGGCTCCATTGTGAGTCAATACCCTAAACACAAAATTTGACCGTCGGAAAGTACTCTTTGAGAAATTGCTTCAATAAGTCTAACTACTATCATTGGAACTCCAATGTTTGAGCAATCTAGATGTGACATTACAAATGGCATGATAGCTGTCGTATGTATATACATTGCTACACAACATATATCGCTGTCAACATCATACACTATAGAAGCACAACTCACACATAAGTCATACATAGACTCTAAAGTGCCACAATTGCCCCCTAGTTGGCAATTAGGTCCCTCTAACTCCAAATAGCCATCTACTCCAAGTATATAGTATACCCTATGATAGGCAAAGATTAGGAGGTTGGGTGCTATGGAGCCCCATCATTAGTTGCCTGTTTGTAATCTATACCATATAAAGAATGATCTAGCTATAGATCAAGTACATATAAGACATAACCATTGTCCTTGAGGAACCACCGTGAGGAGAGAAGTCATACATGTCATATGCCATCCTCTCAAACAGCTATCACACACTAACATAGTAGTAGCTCCACTAGAAGAGCCACATAACATACACCTCAAGTCTCCACGTACAAGTGCCAAGCTTGGGTTCATAATACCATCAATGTTTGGGAGGTGGCATGGCGCACAATTGCGCACATAATCCTTCCAAACAACACCATCATGTCCTTCTAACACAAGGACTCTAGATGGCAAGATCTCATGCACTCTCAAGAGAGTATGGCTTGCAAAACATCAAGCGTCATCAATGTTGTTTGCTGTAGATATACATAGTCTCTTGGATGAAATCAACGGATCAAGGGTCTAAAACCTCCTCCTTGAATGGTAGCATAGCGTAAAGTATCTCTATGTTGAGCAATCGCCAAGTTCTCAAAGGCCATTGGCATCACTCTCTGAAAGATCTCTGCCCGTTGAGAACATGCACTCATCCATACATCTGGGTCATCCAAGTCCAAAACTACAGTAGCATCTCAACAAATGGATGCAGGTAAATTTGGATCTCGTCCATAGAGTAGGAAGTAAGGAGAGAAGGATGCTAAGGAGGCTTGCCGGCTGAATCAATAGCCCATAGCCAACCAAGGTAATTGGAGATCCTAATCTCCCAAGTGGCCTCTTTGCAAACCATACTTTCACAATCCTCTCTTCATCGTCTGAACTACTCTCTCTGCTAAGCCATGTGTCACAAGGTGATCTTGGGATGTAGTATGATGATCAATCAAAGCCTTGTCACACAAGACCTAAAACTCCCCCAAGAACTTTGTACCCTGATCAATCAAAACCTCAACTGATGCGCCAAAATGACTAAGAACTCCATCCAAGAATGAGTAAGTTGTCCCTTCTCTCAATCCACTTGGAGAAGTGCTCCACCATCACCAAGACATACGGATGATGTCTCATAGTCAATGATAAAGGTCCAGCAAAGTCCAAACTCCAATAGTAACCCAATCCCATGATAGGTAATGGGTGTGAATGTGATGTAGGAGCATTGAATGATGCTCTAACTTGGTCACAAACCACACATCTAGTAACAAACTATTGTACCTTGGTCTGCATACTGAGCCACCAATAATGACTCTAGAGTAAGCTATATATATGCTTTACTCCAAAATGTCCTAGCTCCTCATGAGCATGATGGACCAACTGTGGTTTCTAAGATAAAAGTGGTACTACTCTCACTCTATCATCCTCCTATACATGCAAAATATGTTTGCTCTCCAATCTAAACCATGTGGCTCACTGAAGAACATGATCTCTCTCCTTGGCCCTAATTATGCCACCCATAACACCAATGCAAAGATAGTCCATCACTAAGATATCATCATGAATGTCTTGCCAAAATATACCAATATCTTCACTCTCTAGATCTGTGACCTCTATACCTCCTCCTGTATGCGCTGAGAGAGATACCACCAAAGCCTTAGAAAATATACACCAAAAGGCCGATGCATTCCAACCTGGCACTATCTCCTCATTTGTCTCACCATGCCAACGTGCTCTGGTCTGATCTTGCTGGCTGGGACATGGGTTTCTACTCAACCCATCTGCATCACGGTTCACCACTCCAGGTTTGTGAACAACCGTGAAATCATACTCTTGTAAAATCAAAGCCCATCGTGCAAGCTTCCTTGAAAGCTTGTCGGATTCCATCAACCACTTTAGTGGCTGATGATCAGTGATGAGAGTGAAGGGGTACCAAATAGATAACATCTGAAATGTGCTATTGCCCAAACTGCTACCAAGCACTCTCTTTCATGTGAACTATACTTTGCATCTGCTGAAATGTTGGAGCGACTAGCATAGGCCACCACAAACTCCTTCCACTAATCATCATGTTGGGTGAGCACCGCTCCAAGCCCCAACATACTCCAATCAATATGAACCTAAAATGGTCATCCTTTGATCGGTCTCCTCAAAATATGAGCAGATGTCAACCTCTCCTTGAGCTCTAACAAAAGCTCTCTCCTGCTCATCTCCCCAACACCACTCTTGTGTAAGCTTGGTTAGCTTCATCAAGGCCTTGGGAATAGCACTAAATCCTCTAACATAGCAGCAATAGAAGTTTGCCAACCCAAGGAATGCTCACAATCTACTCACATCCGTAGGCCAAGGAATACATGCAATAGCCTCCACCTTGGTTTGTTGTCTTCCAGGGTAGATAGTGTGACCCAAATACTCAACCTGCTGATGGAAGAACCTACACTTCCCAAGATGTAACTTGATTCCATGAGATCTCAACCTCTCAAACACATCCAACAATTGTCTCTCATGCTCTTCCACAGTAGTGCTATAGACCAAAATTTCATCAATATAGCACCAATCAAAATCCAATCTAGCTAAGATCCTATCCATGACCCTCTAGAACTCAACAAGAGTGTTCTTTAACCCAAATGGTAAGAACCTCCATTGATATAACACATCCTTGCCATGAGGATCAATAGCCCAGAATGTTATGTTGGACTTATCTTCCTCCCTGATTGGCAATTGATGATATCCCGCTCAAAGATCCAAAGTACTAAAGACCTTTGCATACCCAATTGCATCAAAAATCTCCTCTTGGGTAGGCATGGCATACCAATCAACCCTGGTCTGTCTGTTGATAAGACGGTAATCTCCACACATCTGCCTATTTGTGTAGTTGCTATGCATATCCTTCTTGGTTGGCATCATTGTTGCTAATGCATACTCTTCATGTGAGATCTCCACCAAACCAACCTCAAAAAGGTCACTACTCCGGCTTTGAATCAATTTCCTCTCCATATCACTATATCAATATGGACATTGGAAAACTGATGTATCACTACTCAGCTCAATTCATTTACCATGTCCCTTTAGAGCACCCAAATCCTTCATATTGAAGGCAAAACAACCCGTGTGGCTTCTCAAGAACCTCCAAACCCTTCTTCTTTCCTCTCCAATAAGCTTGGGTCCAAGATCTGGCTCCCAAGTATCCTCTGTAACTATTGTAGGAATGGAAGACGTACTGATTGGCTGCTACACTGGGCCTTTGGGATCAATAATGTCATGTCTCTAACCACTAGAGGTCCCAACCTCTGTGTGAAAAACACCCTCCACTCTGGTTGCAAGCTCCACACATCCTCTAGCTGCATCCCAAGTGGACCAAGGGTGTAATCCAAGTAGCCCATGCTCATCTAGATGGACTCCAAGTAGACCACTCTCCCTAGTAGCTACTGGTTGTATCCCAAGAATAACATATCCACTCGGTCCATTGCCTCCAACATGTGCCTAAATTGTCTCAATAGGCACAGGGCTCACAAGTGTTTGAGTGGTGATGCTTATCAAGCGCATCCTATGCTGCTCAGCCAAGCCAAGGTTCATAATCCAAGTCAAACAGTTCAGGTCCATAGCCTGACCTAACATTTGGTGCCTAGATGCCTCTAACATTGCTAGAACAGCGGTAATACCAGTGCAAAAACCCATCACCCGCTCTCTCTCATCAGTGTTGGGCTCCACCAACTACTGTACCTATGAGTCTCAAATAAGTCCAGGTCCTCCCTCTCAAAAAGCATGAGAGCCTCAAAAACTCATGAGCATGGGAAATGTGGCTCTAGGCTATCCAACTAGGTTCACCATTGCCATAGGTGACCTAGCAGCCACTACCATTGTTTGAGACTAACGCCCAACATCCAAGATGTCATCAACAAGGATGTGGTCAAGTCGTTGAATCTCATCATACGCACGTTGTAAAACCTCTTTGGGTAAGAGGTTCGTCCACCAAAGATGAAGACAATGAGCCCGTGATCCCAATTTGGCTACATCCAACAAAACAGCAAGTCCCATCCAAGAATGGACCTAATATATACTAGCCACCACTCTGGTACAAGAATCACCTATCAAAAGAACGTTCTCTAAAGGTAAGGTAAAGAAACGGACTGATGAACCCGAAGATGTCATAGAATCTGTAACATCTCCCAAAACACACCAAAGCAAGGATCCTGAAGACCAAACCTCAACCAGCACGTGTATGTCTCTAACATGGCCATCCAGAAATCACCAAGTGAATAGGCCCATATCTTTCCAGATCATGCGCCCCCAGTAAGGAAATGTTTGTTGGTAAGTCCTTCTGGTAACCTTTGACTGCTAATATCGATAATAATTCCAGATATCAATAGGCCAAGTGTGCTACATGATGTAGAGAGACTCGCCTAGCAGTCTCATCTCTCTCTACATACAAGTACCTATGTACTTGTATACCCGTCTATAATACCGCAGCTAGTCCGGTGTTAATCCCATCGAACAACTCCAGTAGACATATCTCCTCTATTGGGTACCGCCAAGCAATGAGTGTGGTATCCAAAGGTGTCAAAGTAATTGACTCTGGAGGCTCATCCTCACACTCATCTCCTAATGGTATGAAGGCTCCACTCCAAGCCTGTTGCACCAACTTATCTGCATGTTGTTGCAATGTCTCCTCTGAACTCCACAATAGAACATCCAAGGTGGATGGAACAATCCTACTTGTACTCCAAATCCGAGTGATCTCCTTTGGTATTAGAGTATCTTCTACATGGGCCTTCCCCTCCAACAAGTCACCAGGCCAAGTAATTGCACCACTAAAAGCTAAAACTTATGTTGCCATGGTCCCGGACTGTAGTAAGCCAAGACTATCACTACTTAAATGTACTGGTAGGCAACATACTCTTCCTTCACTAGACTGCCAACTTGGTCTATGGGAGATTGTCTCCTCCTAATAGTCAATGTTGAAACCCGTGGGGTATAACATTGCTCTCCCAACTAGCACATCATATGACTCAACTATTGTCGCAATAGCTTGAGCTCTCACCACCAAGCTTTCAGTTGGATGACCAGGCTGAACTTGGACCACAAGCTCCCCACGTGTGATGTATTGTGTTGACCCACCACCTAGAGATGTTTGGATCTGAAATGGACACCTCTCTACATCGGTCCTCCGTAACTCCAGACTGACTACTGCAACCTTCCCCAACATAAGGGGTTACGCACCAGAGTCTAACAAGACTCTCTATGGTGGATAGACCTTCCCTGAAAGTCCCACCAAGCAGAAAATCCCCCTTTGGTTATCCAATAGGACAACACCAGGTGTGAACTACGCTCTCTCAAAGGCCGGTCTAGTTGGCAACTCCTCTAGTCTAGCCATTGCTGCCTGCCATAAACCATTGGTCGCTGAACAGATCCCATGCTCCTCAACCAAGTTAGCTCCACTACCAACCACCTCTGCTCTAATAGTAGGAACCGCATCATCCCTACTCTCATAAAGCATGGCAGCCAACCGGAACATTGGGGATGGGTCAACTTCCAATGTAAAGATGTCATTGGTTAAAAATAAAGAGCATTGCATAATCATTTGAGCCACCCCCAACATCATGCTAGACTCAGTCTGTGTAGTAGCAGGTGGCTGACTAGCAGGTAGTCAATCATGCACTCCATCACCACCTACCACACTTGCATTGGGACGTTAAGGAGCCATGGATGTTGTCTGCAATGCCTCAAATAGCATGAAAGACCGAGGAAGTCTAACCTGTGTTCCAACCTCTCCTCTTTGTAGGTCCAACTCCATTGATGCTCCTCTAGGTTCTGAAGCACGTAATGCACTCCTAGTCACTATTGCAGATGCATCCACCTAAGCTGCTCCACACATGAAGTCCAAAGCATCTCTATCACCAGCATATGAGGTGGAAGCCTCAGCACCCGAATCTGATCTCGGAGCAATGGCCATACTAGCCAATCTTTGCTCCAACTGCTCAATCCGAGTAGCCATAACTATATCAAAAGTAAGGGTAGGTATTGCACCTCTATTAGGTATAGATCCTCTACCACCACCTTTACCACCTCGTCTTCCATGACCTAGAGTTCCTCTACTACTTGCCATAATAGCCCTATCACTCCGTAACTTCCGGGTGTAGGTCAAAGCTTCAATCATTAGTGTGACCAAATTTGTGGCAATGCTCACATTGCCTTTGTGTTGGCTGTGATGCACTAGAGGTATTAGGTCTGTTGCCTTGAGTACACTCTCTCCTATGGTGAGGTCCACCACAAGTCCAACAAGCAACACCACTACTCATTGGCTGTTGTTGACCCAAAAATGAAGGTAAGGGTCTAGCTCCACTAGACCCTCCATTTGCTCCATAAGATTTGGGTTGTCCATCCTATCCTTGAAAACCAACTAGGTGTGGTGCACTCTACTGCACTCTAGAAGAAGTTATAGCCGTGGATGAGGTCTCCCTACCAAATCCAGATGTCAGCACTCTCTCCTCCACCATGTTGAGCTCAATATGCTCAACCAAACCAAAGACCACTGCCAAAGTAGGTGAAGTAGCATGTAACAATGTAGCATCACAAACTCTACGTTGCAACTCCCTATCCAGTATCCCATACCAAAACTGGACTGCCTGGGCCTAAGTAACTCCTTGAGTGAAACTAATCATCTGCCTCATGCAAGTGTATGCCCTTGTGTAAGCTCTCTCCAACCTTTCACTGGAACTCCTACAAGCTCCTCAGCTTGTCAATCCACACTCCCTGGTAGTTCTACCTCCAACACAAGAAGAACTCCACCATGAGGTTAAACCCCGGTACCACACCACCTCATGTAGAGGTACCTCAACTTGTAGTAGCATTATCTCCAGCTAGTGCACCTCCACTAGCTCCACCAACACTACTCGAGCTAGAACTTATAGGTATAGCCGATCTACTCCTGGCAACCAAGCCTGAAGTGATAGAGATATAGTTTGGAGACCAATAATATCTCCATAACTCAATCTCCTCCAAATGAGCTCTCCTAAACTCATGGTAGTCATCCATCAACAGACCCTCCAAATGTTGAAACAACCCTTTCCATGCCATGAAAGGCATAAACAAAGTCGAGTTTTGCATCTACTATAGATCATACTAACTATTGAACTCTTGGATGAAGTCACCCAACTCAATGGTACCCATTGTACCAAAGTAACATCTAGGGCTTTTAGAGGCCCCATAAATCTTGTCCATATCCCACAATAACAATGCAGATACACCAAGTGCACTCTCAACTGAATCAGTTCATGTGTCAAACTCCAACTCAGAGTCAATCTCCTCCCTCACTGGGACTTGAGATACAAGTTGATATCGAGTGCTTCTTTGAGTAAACTCACTATGTACTATAGGGCTAACTCCTCTAGAATCCCCAACAAACTCCATTGTGGCAAAGTAACCACAAACTACAACCACAAGTCCCTCACCAAGTGCCAACACCAACTAAGCACCACCGAGTGCCAACATCAACTAAGCACCACCAAGTGCCAATACCCACAAAACAACACCCACTAATATAACTCTAACAAAGATAACTACACTAGGGGAAAGTGCAACCTATAACCTGCCATCACATCACACACTCTCACGATCAATAGGTAATCACTTCTTGCATCACCAAAGAGAAACAAAGGTATTCTGACTGGTCATCACTCCAGCCTCACTACCAAGAGCACACCAGAGCATCAACGTTCAAAAGTCAAGGCACCTCACACAAACGTGCTGCACAAACAAGAAATAGAGAATGGAGGAGGTCCAATCACAAGAAATTTAAATGAAAACCCTCCATCTCATAAAAAAACATGGGATTGACTCTGCCACCATTTGGCATTTGACATAAGAGAAGTTTGTATCTAAGTCCTAAGCTACCAGGATCACTAAGAATGGGATGAAATTGCTTCTCCTAGCCAAAGCTACAAGTGTATAGATAACAATGGCACAATCACCAGGACAACAAGTGAGGGTGGACCAATTGGCTAGGGCACCAATCTAGAAACAAGGGATCTAGGGGTCAAACCCTATTGCACACAATCTAGTAGTATGGGCAGATTTTGCCAACCAATGACCAAGATCTACTCTATACTAGCTAGCCTCACGCAAACAAGTTGGCTTGTTGGCCCATCTAGGCCTTTGTAGCCTCTCATAGCCCTATGTCTCAAAGCCTCTAAATGCCAAATGAGGCCTTTCTTCTTGCCACTTCGAACCTCCTCCAAAATTTGGTGAAACTCCTCCAAATTTGTGAAAGTCCTCCAAACTGGCAAAACTCCTCTAAATTTAGCAAACCAGCAAAACTCCTCTAAATCTGGCCAAAATCTAACATAAACTCCAGCAAAATCTGACATAAAATTTGACATATACCCTAAATTTAGCTGACCACCAAATCCCCCACTAACTCTTAACTTGAGCCAAATTGAAAACACAAGTTTCTCCAAATTACAAATTCACAAGAATAGCTTCACAACTCCACCTTCAATTTTACTTTTTGAGCCCAACTTGCAACAAATTGGTCATGCCTTCACCTACTAAGCTCAAAATCACAACCAATGCTCAAAAATTGCTTCTTCTTTGCTCAAAATTTGGCCAACGCTTCCACACACCATCCGCCTTACTGCCAAATGTGCATCAAGCAACGAGCTTCTGCACACCAAAGAAAAACTGAACTTCAATCGAGCTACAAACAATCCCCCAAGCTTGGAGATACCACCAACACTCAAAGTTCTTGCACTTGATTTCCCCCTGATTTCACTTCTCTGATGGAATCCGCTTGTTTACAACTCTCGAATCCACTCAACTCATATCAGTATTTGATTTATCACTCTATAAACTACCAACAATTGGGCATTGATCATAGTCAAGCCACACCCACTCTAGCTAAGGGAATCTAGGTGACGCTTGCCGGCCTCTGTCCACCATAGCCAAGAACTCAAAGGCTCAATATCAAAGAAGTGAGCTCTCTATAGCTACACTTCAAAAGTATACCCCTGGACTTGAGCTAGGTCTAAAACCCTAATGGTCCCATTGATGGCACACTTGACAGTGCAAATGGTGCAAAGTGATGATGGGCCCCACCGTGAAGTCTATTCTCAAACATGCAATCTGGCCATTGGAAAGTAGTCTTTGAGAAACTACTGAAATAACTCTAACCACTATCACTAGAACTCCAGTGTCTGAGCAATCTAGATGTGACACTGCAAATGGCGTGACACCGTTCATATTATTGGCAACAAGGTTAGGGCTAGAGACTTAGGTCAAGCAAAGAGGTATACCTTTGAAGTGTAGCTCCTGAGTGCTTACTTCTCTAATTTTGAGCCTTCAAGCTCTTGGCTATGGTGGACAAAGATCAACAAGCGTCATCTAGAGTCTCTTAGCTAGAGTGGGTGTGTCTTGATTGTAATAAAGACATGATAGAGTGTTGAGTGAATGATCAAGTACCAATCTGTTTGAGTGTGATCCAAGTTGAAAAAGGATTGATTATTGTGACACTTTAAGTTCATTTATGCCTTATGTGTGAGTTGTGCTTCTATAGTGTATGCTGCTGAAAGCGATGTATATTGTGTAGCAATATATATATGATCTACGTTGACCATCACAACCTAGATTACAAAAGATATTATGAATCATCAAAAGTTAGACAAAGAAAGTAAGATTGTCCTTATACCTTTTAAATCTTAGGAAAAAAAATCCTCAAAAGGCTCCAACCAAGAAATATTACATATTGGTAAAGATTCAAGAATGCATAACTTATATGTGGCTTTACACATAAACATATTTAACTTTAAAAACATGCACAACTATATGGCAGTGTTCAAATATTTTCAATTTTTCATTCATGAATTTTTAGAGTTAAAATTTTTATCCCTAATTATATGCTTCTATTTTTTATTATTTATAGATATATATATATATATATATATATATATATATATACTTTATTTTGCATTGATACTATAATTGTTAGGGTGAGTTACTTTGAGTATGTGTGTATTTCCTAATATTTATATTGTTGATAAAATGAGTATTATCTAATGAGTTGCATGCAATTATATTATTCATTCCATAATAGAAGTACTAATTTGAAGATGCTTGAATTTTAATCCTCTAGTTCAAGCAAGTTTATTAGTTTTATTCCACTACAAGTGCTAGTTTGAAGATAAATTTATCTACCCAATTGTTGCTTTAATAGGTTTTTTCCTTGAAAAAAAATATGCCCATAGTTTACTCTACTTATGTTATACCTTAAACCCTCAATTCATACCAATATTATTGAGACTTAACACTTTTTGAACTCTTTCATTTTATCCTCACATGGCTTGATGAGGTCTTCCACTCCTTCTTCCATCTTGTTATTCATGTGGTTGCCTTTTTTTATGTATACATAAGCCTCTATTAGTTTCTATTCATATTATAATTGAGTATGTCTACTTTTATTTATTCTTTGACAAATGTGCTAATACAAGGATGCATACTTTACTACTTGTTGTTTTAACATTATTATTTCTTGACCAATTACCAATGTGCTTGAGGCTAAATTTATAAACTTGCATCTATATTGATTTTATTCCTTTAACCACGTTTTGATGTAAAAACTATTTTAATCTATTTTTTGTAGCTCAATGAAAGTTAACTTTAATAGAAGTGGTAAGGCAAGGAGAATTATTTCACTTCATCATGGATCTACCTATTTGTCTTTATAGAAGTGGTATTGGGATACCCTTTGCATTACTTGCTTGCAGCTCTATAAGGGAAGAACCATTTAGTGTACTATACTTTCTTGGGGCTCTAATGATATAATTCCCTAATATAATTAATAGTGGAAAGACAATTTACTGTACTATTTTTGGATCTATTAATTTTGGCTATATTAAGGAATAAGGATTTTGTGCACACTACTTTCTTATAGTTTCACTCATGATTTTATTCTTTAACATAAATATTAGAATGCTACCACATCTATGTGCTAATAGAGTCGAGTTAAATGAATTAATACTTAGCTCAAACTATTTCTTTTTATTATGAGCAACCATTTCATATATTCTATTTTCTTATGTCTCTACTTCTCTTGAGAAACAATACATGTAATGTCATATATAGCAAGTCTATTTGCTCCTGAGTGAACGAACTGAAAAGTAGTTAGTTCTAACCATTCATTTTTACCCCAACTTCACCCATTCTCATATGAGAGGATACCCATATTCTGTCAAAATTCAATGATATTACCGATATACATTGCATTTACGATGATCGTATAGGAGTGAATACTAGCTACAATTTAGTAAGTGAAATCATTGCATAATTGAATTAATTTAGGCGCTGAAAAAAATTCTAACCATTCTTTTGTTTGATTAAACATAAATAGTTCATCATGACTGGGTAGAAAAACTACTTGTGAAAGTGAAGTTAAAATATCGAGCGAACCTCTTAATGCATAAATTGACCTGGCAGAACACTGTTGTAAAAACTACTTTCCACACTTGCTTGTAATTCCAGTGGGTATTTTGTCATAAGAATGTTAGTGTGATGATGGTGATACAAATGCTCATGATTATCTATATTTTCTAGGTTTCTAGTACTTATTCACATGTCTCCACTAATTTTATCTTCCCATAAATGCAAAATCAGCACAAGTACTAATGTTGTAAAGACTACTATTGAGTACTTTTTGGTGTCCAGCCAAACTCATCGCACCGACTGAGAGTGGCACTTTCTCAACTAGCACTTATGAGAGTGAACTATATATATCTTTGGTTAGAGTTCAGCGGAGAGGCTCCTTGGAATATTAAAAAAAGCATAAAAACAGAAAAAAAAGCCGAAAAAAGCCGAAAGTTTGATAGCTTATACATGTGGGTTCGATACGTTGTTCTAGTTCCTAACGTTCTATGTCCATAAATGTACATATGACAATACTGTATTTCATTACAAACCTTATTCAATTCCATATCAACAAGTCCAACTACTCTGGATAAGTGCAATCCATGGGATCCGTCCTGGAGATTCATTTACAGACGTTTATTAGTTTTCTAGAAAATTTCATTTCAATAATTGCACTTATGGAGAGTTATAGCAAAACTTTTAGCGAAAGTCGCACTTGTCTAGAGCAGGAAAAGGATTAAAATTAAAGAAACAACAATTTTATAAATGACACGTATAAATAAATATATATACTCGTCAATTGGTAATATGCGAATGCCTTATTATATGTTATAGTTAGAAAATTTTAAAATTTCAGAAGTAGTTGCAGTTACGTAACTATCTTCAAATTGGTTCCAGAGAAAACGGAACAAATTAGCCATACCTATTTACTTTGCTTGTCCACTCCGACTAATTGTCATTTCCGATCTGACGCATAATGCAACTCGTAGTTATAGAGAGTTGAAGTGTCTAACATAGGGATTAACTTCTTTTTTACAAATTACGCTTATTAAGTATACATAGTAAAGGAAAATACAAGAAGTTTCAAAATTTCCAATACCACATGCACTTCCAACCAGACTAGTTGAGCAAGTGTTTGAGGTGACAACAGCTCGAGCATCTAATAAAATCAAGATGAGGGCCTATGGAGCGCGTACACCTCTATCACAGATGTTGATTTTCCACTCTCTCCTCGTAACTATTCAGATCCTAGGAACTCAGCCTTGGTGTGCCAAAGATTGCAATACAAGGTCTGCGTACCAAGCCTTAAACACATCTTTACACATAAACTTCAATCAACATTTTATTCTACATTTAATCCACTTTTACGAGGGGGTGATGGACCGTCCAAAGAAACGTCCGTAGCATCGAGAGAAATTTCTGTCAGTGCCATCCGTCTCCAAAGAATACATGCGTCCCCGGCGTTCGGTTGAAACAACTAATACTTTTGAATAACAGGAATTACTTTTTCTTAGCACAGGCCAGTCAATTTCAGACAAATTTCACTTCATTCCAGGATCATCCCCGCCTTTGTCTTCCCCACATACCTCTTCGCAAACAGGGAAATATCTGCTGGGTGTATTGGATCTCTCCGAGGAAAGGAAGCAACGTGTCTGTCGTTTCTCCTCGTGCTCGTCGTAGTCGTCCTTCGTCGACGACAGAGAGAGGAGAGAGACAGCAGGAGCAGCAGTTCCAGCGCTCGCCATTTTGCTTTCGATAACGTAAGGGAGGAAGAGGAGGAGCAGCAGGAGCAGAAAGTTCCGGGTTTCTCTGATCTGATCTTTGATTTCTTATCGTCCTTCTCCGTTCGTCGACAGAGAGACAGCAGGAACAGCAGTTCCAGCGCTCACCATTTTACTTTGGATAACGGAAGGGAGGAAGAGGAGGAGCAAGCAGGAGCAAGCAGGAGCAGAAAGGTCGGGGTTTTTCTGATCTGATCTTGGATTTCTTATTGTCCTTCTCCGTTCGTCAGCAGAGAGAGAGACAGCAGGAGCAACAGTTCCAGCGCTCGCCATTTTACTTTCGATAACGGAAGGGAGCAAGAGGAGAAACAGCAGGAGCAGAAAGTTCGGGATTTTTCTGATCTGATCTGGGTCTTTGATTTCTTATTGTTGCTGACTGGAAATCTACAAGACGACTGTAGTACTTGTAATCGAGGCTCTTGTATGAGCTAGGGTTGCCTGCCCTGAAGTCTACAATGGTTTCTAATGAGAAGGCGTCTGTGACGAAGGAGCAAAATGATAAATATAGGAGGGTAATTCAATCTCATCGTTCAATGGATTTGATCCCTTTGTCTCTGTCGTTTGCCCTATCCCTCGTTCTGTCCGTCAAAGATTTGAGATTTCTCATAACTTTCGCTTTGAGTATGATGGTATGTCCGGTGTTGTTTCCGCAGAAATTTAGTAGATAATTTGAAGGTAGAATTTAGTCAAGTAGGAGCGGATCTGACTTTTCATGTTTGCGTGGATCGGAGGCTTCGCACTTCTGATGACCTAGGGGCTTCGTGGTGCCTTCGCTCTTTTGATGACCTAGGGTTTCGTCCGTGCCTTGTCCATGCAGGTATTGGAGGCTCTCATGAAGCTGCCTGACAACAAAGAGTGTGCTGATTGTAAGAGCAAGTAAGTCATATCGTCGTCACCTTAGTTACTACTATTGTAGACTGATTAATATGGGACCTACCTCTGTAAACCGGAATCAGCGTTGAACTCCATCCTGGTTATGGTAATTATTGAAATTTTCCCGCAATGTCCCTTTGCAAACACATGCATGGAGTGTCTATTTCACGTTGAGCTCGGTGCATCCTGATGATGATGTTTCGTTTTTTCTTATGTGATTGCAGGGGACCACGATGGGCAAGTGTAAATTTGGGGATTTTTGTCTGCATACAGTGTTCAGGAATCCATCGCAGTCTTGGGGTCCACATTTCAAAGGTGCAATCTCCTTTCTTTTTGGATTACCTTTGCACCAGCATTGATTAGTCTAGGTGATCACTGCTTATTGACTTCTATTTCGAATCATCAGTTGTTCTTGGTATTCAGCAGGTGACTCCTTAGTTATATTTTGTCCCGTCTCTTATGCCTATGCCTTCTCCTCCAAGTGAGTTTCCTGACTCGAGTTTTAAGGACCAAATAGTCGTTCGAGCTGTAGTGAGAGCGTGCTTGTGTACGGACATTTAAACATATTCCTGTAGAGTTCTGGTTCTGTTCTTTGCTTACTACCTCAACGCCTGTAGTGGGTATCCGTTCCTACTCTTCATAAAAGTAATTGACAATTGTTGAATCTAATGGTTGGAATGTTGGAGTCAATTAGATTTGATCGTTAATATACGTGGGCTACAATTACCTCGCATACTGCTCTGCACGAGTTGACCTCGTAATAGCTCCTTAGGGTCATTACAAGAAGGTTCACTCAGGACCGTTTCACCTTGTGTGGAATGGGAGCCCAAGGCAGTCGTCTTTATGCTTTCTTAGCCTCAGAGTTAGATTAGCTGACGTGTAACCACATTCCACAGGTGCGATCAGCAACTTTGGACACATGGCTCCCCGAGCAAGTGGCATTTATGCAGAGTAAGTCTCTGTTTCAATGTGTTTGTACTCAGTCATATACATATTTCATACCTCGACTCCTTACCTGTACCAGTCGTCTCTGTGCAGCTTTCTCAGTTATCAGCTTATTAACGTCATTTTTGTTTCCTTTCCAGGTATGGGGAATGTGAAGGCCAATCAATATTGGGAGGAGGAATTACCTTCTAACTTCAACCGACCTAAGGAGACAGACCGTGGTGGACTGGAGTCTTTTATTCGGGCCAAGTAAGGACTGGATAAGTGGTCTCTTATTTAGAGTCGATACTTGCCCGCGATATATCGGTCTTATTTTACATGCCAAGAAAATTGGGGAAAATATGATATGCTGATTGTGAGTTCTGCCCTGATTTCTGACAGATATGAAGCCAAAAGATGGGTGCCTAGAACCAATAGGTCGCCCTCTAGAGATGATAGACGATCAACGCGAGATGAAAGACGATCTTCCCGAGAAGGAACGTCTCGGAGAGCACCTCTTGACGACGAAAGAGATAGAAGATCTGAATATGATCGGTATAGTACTGGTGGTAAGGAAAGTGGTGACAGATATGAACCGCGAGAACGAGATCACGATCACCGCTTCGATGGCTCTGATTACCGGGATGGCTCTAAAGCAGGTTATTCTTCAAGTCAGCACGCAGGGACTGCCTCTTCTCGAACTGCTCCGAATGGGAATGTTGCGGGTTCTCGAATATCTGCTATCCCAGCTTCTTCTGCTACGCGAACACCCCCAGATGGAGTTTCTCCCTTACGTTCAAGAGTAGGGTCATCTCCAGTTACTATGTATTAGAGGCACCTCTGACATGTTTGAATTCGTGTACAGTTCTCCTCGTGTGAAAAAAAGAGCTTCTGGTCAAAGAAGCATGCAAATTATTTGCTAGACATGTAATTTCACTGCAAACTATGATGTTGTGGATTCTCCCGTCCGCACTTGACAGCTTCGCCTTGCTTACTATAAACGTTTGCATTTCTGACAGGAGTCGAACATCACCGTGCCTTCTATCAAAAGCCCTCCACCGCCCTCAGTTCCTCTTTCTGCCACTACTTCCACACCTCCTCCACCTGCTCAAGTGGAAGCAGAAACCAATTTATTCGATTTACTGAGCATTGATGATAATGCATCAACTGGGGCTAGCAGCACGGCGGCGGATGATGATTCATGGGCGCATTTCCAATGTGAGGAGTTGAATCTGCCGTGAATATGAGATCCCTTGTTCGGCTATAGATTCTTAGAAAGTCCGGCAAGTTTTCAGAGATTGAACGTTTGTCTTTCATCGCAGCTGCAGAAGTTCCGTCAACTCCTGTCGTGAGTGTACCTACAACGTCCACTGGCGGACCATCGGTCGGCGGATCTGCCCAAGGAGTTGACAATAAGGGTGGTGCAACAATAAAAACTAGCGTGACCGCAGGTTTGGAGGACTTGTTTAAGGGATCTCCGGACGTGACAGCGAAGTCAGAAATTCAGACCCAGTCGCCAGCACAGGCCCAGACTCAGTCTCAGCCAAGAAAAGATGTTCGGCAGAGCATCCTCAGCCTTTTTGAAACTGTAAGCGTCAAGTGGTACCTTCTTTACCTTCCCCTCATTATCATGCGAATGTCATTTTAGTTTCAATACGACAAATGGAGGTCTGATAAGTTCTATCTTTGTATGTGCGGATCAGTCATCTATGGCATCTCCATACTCTGCTCAGCAGCAGCAAATGGCAGCTTTGGTTGCACAACAGCAGTCAATGTATATGGCAGCTGCTGCGGCAGCATCAGGAATGCAAGGGTCCTTCTTTCAGGGTCAGCAGCCTCAGAGTGCTCCAAAGAATGAAAATGCGGCGCCCGCTGCTAACAAGGGTGGAGCAGTGGGGCAGGTTTGGCCGATGAGTGGCAGTCATGTGCCTGGAAATATGGTTAATCCCATGGGTTTTGTTAACGGAGGACTCGCCGCCGCGCAGGTAGTTAATACTGTGCTGCTGATTACCGAAGGAGCGGGCTCCATATAGATAGTTGATTTCACGTCTGTGACGGTTTGAAAGGGGGCCTTGCCTATCATATAGTGTTTCTAGTGCTTATGGAATGAGAGTAGGGTATCTACTCTCAGTTCGAATTTGCAACATTTGAGTTGTGGTCGTAAAAGTCTTCGGCTTGTGAGCAAACGAGTAATGATGGCCGGACAAGAATCTAGCAAGGCTTGGTTGTCGGGTGTGTGGGCTGTATCGTGTTTAGGAAGAGTTTTCATGTCCATGTTTGCTATGAATTTCTGTCTGGTTCGACGGTCCACCTGCAGCAGATGATCATTGCCTCTGCGCCTGATTCTTTCAGGGTACCACGTCCAGTCAGGCCCCAGCAAACAACCATATGAATGTACAAGGAGCTTCAGGAATTACCAGGTATGGTTCCCCACGTAATCTAGCTATGGATCATAACTGTTCTGTATCTCAGGATAGTGAAATATGGATACCGATAGCACTGTGTCAAAATTGGAATTACACGAACTGCAAGCTAAGCTGCTGCCGCGTCAGCTTGCCTGTCTAATTGTCGATTTTTGCTAGTTTCTAGTCGTCGGACTCGCAACAAGACAACGTAAGTCGCTCATACTGCTTCTTTTAGAGCTTCTCCGTCTCACAAACACAGCTTAAGGTCGATGGTCAATCATAAAACCGCATTGTGCTTTGCAGTTTGTTCAATACTCCTGCTGCTGCCGCTGCGTTTCCAGTACGATATGGAGTCCATGGGCAGTCGATGCCCTATGGAAATGGGCCTGTCTCAACAGGTGTAAACTCTCATGGAGCCGGTCTCCCCAGTCATCCACCAACATCTCAATCGTTAAACCTCACATCAGGATTGTCAGGATTATCAGGATCTAGTTATGACTTTTCATCTTTGACAGCAAATGCTTTTACGAAGATGTGAGTTGTCATTTTTACATACGACGATTCCTCGATGGATCGACGTTGAGAAGTTTGTTACTGTCTTCTGCTAGATGACTCACAGAGCTGGCCTTGAGTTACAACGCGAGTTCAGTAAGTTGTGATATAAGTGCGACATAAGTGCCTTAAGAGGCATTACATTCTTCTATAGGGAAGTTCTGTAGCCTTGGTTTAACTTGGGGGTAATTATGTGTGCGATTGGTTGGTTCATTTTTTCTACCTTTTGAGAAGGGTTCACTAGGTAAACATTCGCGGAAGATTTTAGCAATCGTGGGCATCTGAATGTCTTGTTGTTGAGGTTCCTTGGATCGGAGGTATATTGTCATATTTAGAAATGCCCATGGCTCATGGCGCCTGTGCAATAAGGCTGACCATGATCGGCAGCAACCAGTTTTACGATGCATTCTTGAATGTATTAATTACCGAGCATTTTACATACAGTCAACAATGCTCCGTAGCATTTACCAGTAAAAAGTTTGTCTTATTGATTAAATTCTTCGCCCATGAACCCTGGTGGGTCATGGTGTAAATTGGTTCTAATAGGGCGGTGCTCTTCAACAATATTAAAACAGCTACATTGAGTACTCTTATGCATGTCTGCATCTCCTGCATACATTACTTTTGTCCCAGTTATAGACACTTGCAAGCGTTCGAAATGTATAGTAGACTTGACGACTTTTGTATGTTCTAAACTTGGTACTTGCTGTTACGTCCGCAATCTTAATTACTACTAACATGGTGAGTAAACGGTGTAGTTCGGGTGATTCGGAATCAATCCCGTCTGAAGAATATTCGGCTTCACAAGGCTTCCATACAGTCGACCTGGAGTAAAGGTGATACCCTTGTGCTTAGTTCCACTTGAACAGGCTTTTCCAGATCCACCAGGAATAAGTTAGGCCGAGGCTAAAACTTAGATTATGCATCTCCCATGACGACTTCCATCGTAAATCATCAAATGTATTGAACGAGTACTTTCTGATCATCTGCTTCTTCTGTACCACTTATATTTAGGAAAAGCCTCCATTCCTCTGTTTGTACCGCATTTTCCTTGCGTTATTCCATTCGAACATTTTCCAGCCCTCACAACAGCAGCACAATTTTACCAGTTGTCACTTGTGCGTGTACAAATTTTAGGGAAGCGTGTAAATCCACCATCCTTATCACCCGTTTATCTGTCTTGTGAATCCGGAGCGCATAGCGGGGGAGAGTCAAACACGCATGACTGCGTCGACTGAATCTAAGAGAAGTTAGAACCTACCAGTTTCGCTTCTAGAGGGCCTCATGAACGTAAATACGTGGGATTGTAAAGATCTTTCTCCATTCGTTTTGTCAAACGATGTAGCCGTGGCCCTGAGTTGTCATTCAGAAGAGCTACCTTCGCTTAGACTTCTAATCACGATAAACGTCGCTTTAGATGTACACGCGTTTGCAGCGTACTGGAATTCATTGAAACATAGGGCAGTTGAGGTTTCCATTAGGACTTACCTGTGGGTGCTTTGTCGCATCAAACATGTTCCGCTTGTTCGTTATGAATCGTCAAGGCGTGTGGAACATCGGGCGAATACTTTTACTGCGGGAGGTGCCGTTGTTACCCGTTTCATCCTCTCGGCGAGAGGCAGAATGCCCGGTTAAGTCTTCATGGAACCACAGAGTGAGCCGCCGGAGGAGGGAAATTGTGTAGCCGTCCATTACGATAGACTGCAAGATGACTGGTTCGGATGACTGGGTAAGGAAACTTGGTCGCAAAATCATGGTTTTGTGACTCGTGGTTCACTCCATAAATCTATCCTATGTGGAGTTTACAACTCGTTTTCCGATAAGGAAGATATCGGCGATGTTCATGATGGTTCTTTTGTTCCGGGCTTCACTAGGCGATCACCTCGGCAAGCTCACGGGTTTGCCGCAAAATTACGACCGTCCGTGCGTCCGTCCAACCAAGGCCGGACTGAGGACGGACGAGGTGAGGACGAGGTTTGAGAAGTCCTATTATACACCTGGAAATTACAATGCTGTAATCTCGCCCGGTTCCAATATGGAATAGAAGTGGAGTGAAGATGCAACATCAAACATGTTCCGTGGGCTCGTCATGAATGCTTTCAACATTATATTCTAAAATTTCACATGGTGCTGCTATGGATCAGAAGTGAATGCAATAAGTAAACTTATGTTAAATAATGGTACCAAACTTAGTGTCAAGTAAGAAAAAAACTAATTATTTTAGGACATGATATTGTGAAGTATTCGATAAGCCGGGTATTTTACGTTATTCATGGCAACCTATGACATTTTTATCGTTAGTAACAATAGATACAAAGAAAATAAGAACTGTGTCATATTGTAAATCCAAATTTTTCAAGGAGAGCCAAATATACTTATCATCCTGAGATGACCTACCTAAATCATAAGTAAAGTATTAATGAATAAATCCTCTCTCTTTATGGCCGTAAAAGAGATATATTTTGGGTATATAATTTGGTTTTGAATATCTCAGTAAGAATTAAATGTTGATTTATAATTGCTTTAAACATGAACTGTCTATTGTTGGATTCAATCATAAAGAATTGGAAAAAGGGTGAAAAGGAGATATAGAATACAAAGGTGTTTGGTGATACACAATATGTTGTATTATGCCTTGGCATTCATGAGCTTTCGAACACAAACCCAGTTCGAGGAGTATTGACATTTGCTCCGCTAATTCGGCACACAGTTCCGGGGAGGCTTTCTATGGCCACCTTCTACTTCTCCTTCTCTGGCTGTTTCAACACTTCAAGACGCATGCATCTATAGTGCATGCAGTGATATGTTCTATCAGGGATGCCCACGTGCAGCCAACGACCACATCTACAGCTGTGATACTTGGGATTACACATGCTTCTTCTATCACTTTGTTGATTGTTCTAGGGATATAGATCGAGTCATGGGAGTGGTTAGCTTCTCAAACGGGTTGCATTTTGGGGTTATTTGAGACTAGTTTTCTATGTCCACTTCTATTCCATAGGCTACCCCGCACACTCCATGATGAGACTAGATAGGCTTTTCGTCTACCACTTGATCGTTTGGCACGTGATCCCTTGGATGAGTTAGCATGGTTCCTATTCCTCTTACTCCCTTGATGGTGTCTTTGTTATGCTAGAGAAGGACATGCGGTGCATAAAGAGGTGGTTGTTAGATTTTGTCATTTTCGAGCGGGGGATTAGGCGGCCCTTTAGGAGGAGTCTGTTAGGGCTACACGATTTAGAAGATATGCATTGCCATAGGATACCACATAGTCCACTCAATTACGATGGTGTATGACATTGAATCAAGCGGGATCGTTTAGTAGAGCAACACGAGCGCTACACCCTTTGTCTATGGCAAGTCTTACTGATGAGACTATCTCATCCCTACGCTCACTATATCCTATAGCAGTAGAGGGACTACCACTAGAGGTCTTAGGTTATCAGCTTGAGCAGCCTTTATGTCTTGATAGGTCGTTATTTGCACAAGCATTGTGCACTGGCCCTCGCCTTTCCTCAAGATGCTTGTTAGGGATGGTTTATGAGCACCTTAGAGATTGCTTCCAGGCAAATGATCCTTCTAGTGGTTTTATCGAGTTGTTTCAGGTGGCTGCAGCAGTAGCAAGAGGAGACATTCCTATGTCTATTAGTCGGGTGTTAGGTGCTAGTTGACTTCTTGTGTTGGAGAAGGATGTAGGGTGCATTAGACCAATTGCTATTGGAGAGATCTTTTTGCGTTTTGTCAAACGTACCATTGTCCTTCAGCATCGTTCTCACTTTCGACAACACCTCAGTCCACATTAGTTTGGAGTAGCTACACTTGGAGGATGTGAGGCTATCTCTCTAGGAAGTATGGCACTCCTAGATATCCATCCGGAGCGGGTCATCCTACAGGTAGATGTTGAGAACACTTTAAATAGCATCTCATAGGCATCCATGTTTATAGAGATTAGGGAGGCTGGTGGATCATTGGCGAGTCTCATACCTTTTGTGCGGTCTTTTTATGGCTCTCATGCTTCCCTTTACTACCGTCTCGGTGGTTCACAAGAGGGCGTCACCATCTTGGAGTCAACTATTGGTACACATCAAGGAGATCCTTTGGGAGGACCATTATTTGCCATGGCTCACTTTAGAGCTCTCATATCTACTACTTTGGACATGCCAGGTTGTGTATTTCTCTCCTTGGCAGATGATACACACATCATAGGCCATGTAGATTAGATTAGGCAGGCCTTTGATTACTTGACTACCGAGCTACATCTAGTAGGCTTAAAAGTCAAGGTGTCAAAGAGTAGGACATGTTCCCCTTTAGGTATCTCTCCCCACCTTGAGCTTACAGAGAGGTGTATCACATCCATGATGGAATTTGTGTCCTTGGAGTGCAAGTAGGATTGGAGGATTTTGTCACACACTTTTTAGAGGTTGCCATTGTAGAGGATGTTCTCCATGTGGATGACCTTCCATTACTAGGAGATCCGTAGGTGGCATTTGGTATTCTCTCTTCTAGTATTGCTCATCAACCATCCTACCTCATCCATATAGTTCTTCCCTCACCGTCCTTCCTATCACGTCCGAGAGCATTTGATAGGAGGATTATGGGAGTCTTTGGTGATATTATTGGACCAAGGACATTTGAGTGTGTGATAGGGGATTTGGCATGTAGACAGACAGCTCTGCCGATCTCATGTGGTGCAGTTGGCTTGCTATCTATGGAGGAGATGACACCTATAGCATTTTTGGGTAGTTGTGCTCTCTTGGCACTCCTACTTTCCTCTCGTTTTGTGGTTGTTGATAAGCCGTTTTTGGAGACTTGTGTGATAGAGGTGGAGGGAAGTTCCTTTTCTCTCCATATGTTATTGCGGCAAACAAGAGATAGTCTATCCTCACGAACACCAGAGGATTTTCCACCTTTTGCTTCACTATTGTCAGATTGGATTAGAGGTTTACAATCTTCCTTGATGGAGCGACAATGTGAGCATATGCTACATACTCTCTTAGTCGATTTATCCATTCCCCAGGCTACTAGAGCACGTCTTTGCTCTTGCTCCGACAAGGATGCAGGCTCTTGGATCCTAGCTCGATCGTGCATTAGGGCATTTTGACTTGCACCAACTACTTTTTCTACAACGATGAGGTTTCACCTAGGTTTGGTCCACCTGTCTGCATCTTCATTACTCACTTGTGAGTGTGGTTCTACACTAGATGCAGCAACGGTCCACATGACACGGTGTCCTTTTGGAGGACAGAGGATAGCTACCCATGATGCCATTAGGGACATAGTGTTTGCTATGGCACGAGAGAGTGGATACTTTGCTTGGAGGGAGCGTTCGTATGCTTTGCAGACAACACATGTTAGGGCAGACTTATACTTGGTCTGAGATGATCAGGTGACAATAGCGGATGTCGTGGTTATGGACTCTACGCGGGATATAATTTTTGAAGGAGTGATTACCCATCCCCTTGGATGGGCGGTGAGTGCAGCAGCAGATCGCAAGGTCTCCAAGTATAGGGGCATGCAGCGAAGTCACCTCTTTGTTCCTCTAGCCTTGGAGTTATATGGAGCGATGGACACAACATTTGACACATTTGTCAAGGAGTGCGCAAGAGCTTATCATGTTAGGCGCTAGGGGGTACCACTCTCACTCTCATACTTTGTAGCTTATTTTAGATAGCGAGTGTCCATTGCTCTACAGAGTGCAATGGTTGATGCAATCCATAGGAGAGCAATCACATTAGGTTATATTTCTTTGGATGCTCCAGTTGTGTGTAGATCGTACGACTTGCATAGTTTGGATATCTTAGGTGTGGTAGGGCAGATTTCTCATATATACTCTATTGAGGTTTAGCACCATTTTACTTTTTTTTGTCTCTACCTTGTATGGCTTGATGAGGTCTTCCCATCCTTTGTTTTTCTATGCGGTCGCGCGCTTCCTTTGTTTTTCTATGCAGTCGCCCGCTTTCAATTTGATATATTCTATCCAGTCCCCTAACGTCATACTCTAATTTACTTCCATGAACGGAGAAGCAAAGCAAAGTGAAAATTGTTCTAAGAAGTATTTCCACTCTATTTTTTCATACCCAAAATCCCAAGTTTGGTTTCAATCAATTAGTTTTCCATTTGCTTATTTCAAGATTTCTTGATATGAGATGATTCTTCGTTCCCTCAGGACACATTGGTACATGGTTTCTCTACATGTAATTATATATGAACGTTATTTGACAATGCTTGCTTTTTATGATCTAGATTTCATTTACTGTTTGCATGTTTCTTAGTCAATTCTGCTTTCATTTTATTGCGATTTCATTTGCATCTAATGAGTTCCGGAACCCCCTTCTTCGAACGGCTCCGGTCCTCGTAACTCCAATATCTTGTATTATGATCCATATTGTCACATGTGATAGTGAAATATAACGCACTTGACAATGGGGGGTTTCAGACATAGCTTTACTGGTGGTAGGTAGTGCACGAGCACGAGCACGAGGTTCCAATTTTTTCCCGTTAACGGCTCCGGTAGCCGTAAAACGCTACGCGTAATCTAAAACGTGACCCGGAGCCCTTTGCGGTTACGGGGCTAACACCCATAAAATGTTTCTCGTTTTCTCGTTAATCTAAACCCTTTAATCTCATGGGTATCCGGAAATCTATATCTGAAACCCCCATTGAATAGGCGATAAGATACTCGAATGGAAAAATTAGGACTTTTCCTCCACAGGTCTAGATCAAAAGATACACCCCTAATCATACCGAACTTGGAAAACGCACTTTCTCACTAATTATATCTAAAATATAATGTGTTTTATTTTTCCTTTGAAATTTTGGTTCGGTTTGACAGATACCGGATTTGAACCCCTTTCTTGTGTTCTATGTGGTCGCCTTCTCGATTTGATCTGGGGATAAAGGATTTGAATTCCTCTAAAAGATGTTGAGAGAATATTGCGACAATTGCCTATATTTTCAAAGCGAACTTCTATAAACTTCTAAATTTATTGTGACAAAGTATTCCAGATATATTGTTTACAAGGATAAGTGTAATGAAGATTCCAAAGTTTGGGTCACATAGGACTAATACAAGAGGAAGGCAAATGACGGAAGCCATGGTCCCGAGCAGGGTGTCGCAAGTTCACTTGCGGCAGTAGTTTCCAGATTAGTGCCGCAAGTTGCGGAGAATATGGTGGTTTGTTTGAGAATGTTGAGCGAATCAGGTGGTCGAGGAGACAGACTCGTTTGTTGAGTGGCTGCTGAGAATTTTCCCCGGAGCACGAAGGACGAGAAATTAATCGTGATTCACTGGGGCATTGACTCGAGAGATGAGTCACTCGGGGCGCTCGTTGCTGAAAAATCAGTACTGGTTCTTGCGCCATGGACGAAGTATTCCGAATGAATCCGGTCTCATCGTTTCTGCGCTGGTCTGTGTTTCACTCATCAATCACTTCGTCCCAAATGTGTGAGTGAATTTTGCTTCGGACGGCTTTCTGTTGGTACTGTGCACATTCCCCGCCGTTTTGAATTACAACCTGAGGAGTTGATTGCTCCGTCTTACATATACGTCGGCTATTTGTTTGAGTGTGTTTGAGTATCGGGTTAGATGACGTATTACTACCGATTTCTTTGGTTGATAACAGGCTGTTTTAGAGTTCGACAAGGTACAAACACGTTCACTGTACTTTTGCTTGGGGGATGTGAGACAGTATTTCATCATACATCCACAGGCTCTTAGTTCCTCCTTAATTGAATGTATACTTGACAATATATTATAGTAGACCAATGTAGATTAACGTCTCTGAAATTAAATAGGCTATATGTGATGACAGTATGCAGGTATGATTTATACTTCCAAATTCTTCCTTTCATCTTTTGAGGAGCATAACTTGGATCCAGAACTTTGGGAGGGAAGGCATTGTAATTGAATATGTTCGTGAATGAATGCAGAGTAACGGTGTGTCACCAGGCTACGGGCTCGCTCCCTCAGGCACTATACAAGCTACTTTGGCAGGAGAGCTTTTCCTGAAGGTAATTTATGCTTTATTATGCTTGAATATGAAGAGAGTCCCATCACAGGTTTTCTCTGTTGTGAGCGTGGGAATTTGGTGATGTGCAGGACTTTCAAGTTTCAAATCTCCCTGAAGGAAACATCAAGTTGTATTCATCACCTTTTAGCCGAACGAGACAAACAGCAGAGGCGGTAACTGCAGTCTTGATGGAGCAGAAACTACATCCAACCATTGAGGTCAGTTTTTATTATGGAGTGGTCATGATCCTAACCACCAGCACTCTTCAGGAACATAAGGAGAGCCTGACCTGTTTCTGTCAAACATGCTAGTCCTCTGACGGCTGTGAAGCATATTGTAGAACAAGCCAAGTTTGTGGAGTCCTAGCTCCTCTCCAGCACTACTTTCAGATGTTTATATTGCGTCACGGCAACTTTACAAATTTGACGTCAGGTCTTATGATGAGAAAAGCCAGCAAAACTAAGGAGAATCATATGAACCAGTGAATCTGAAGTTTCTTCTTCTACGGTTTCAGAAGCGTTTGCTGCCCGAGCTCTAATCTCCTGGACAGCCACTGCGGATCTATAGGGTTTAGGGTTCCTCTGGATAATCGAGAATATCGATATCTATACATCGTCACGTGTTTGGTACTGAAGTTGTTGGATGCAGCAGTTTCTTGAAGATTTGAGGGAGCGATTCTTTGGACCACGTCTTGAGCTCCAATCTCATGTTCACGTAAGTATCCTGTGTGTCAAAGACCATCGTCAAGTCTATTGGCACAATTATTGAATGAAATATTCATGAATATAAGCTCCAAGGATCTATTGAGATTGATTGTCTTGTTTGTCAGTCTGAATGTACAGAATCATGAGTAGAGGTTAGTATGGATTATTTTGTGGAGAGCACTCATGAATGAACATGTCCACTTCCTTATTCCAGTATGCCGAGGTATGGGACATTGATGCTCGGGATCCTCTTGTCGGGCCGGAAGGTGGAGAAAGTGTTGCGGATGTTGCAGAGAGAGTCATACAAGCAATAACGAAAATTGAGGAAGAATTGCAAGAGTATCAACTTTGACCTTTCCCATGTTTCTATGCTGATTTACTGTGAGCGTCAGGATGAGAAGACGGTCATTCCGAAATTCGGCTGACTACCTTTCCTTGATGGCCAGCTAACACTTCAGTTGATAATCAATTCTCCATTTCGCGAGTAGCTAGTGTAGTTTTGATCTCGAATCGTATGATGGTTCTAGACAGAAAATTGCCCCATGTTAGCTCTTTATACCCATCAAACTAGTAGCTTTGTCTTGAAATTCTAGCAGAAGTATCCTAGCCACAAACTTGAATGATATCTCATTGCTTCGATCTTTAATCAATTGTGTCACATCGCTGCGAATATATTGGGTGCTGTAGCAGTACATGTTCATAGCCCAACAACCTGGGTGTCGTTATCATGCAGTCCTGATGACACTCTGCGGTTCTTGGTCTCTAACCTAAGAACCTCAACTTGGTGTAGCTAAGGTTTATGTTCAGCTTCGGGAGCTGCATATCAGGATGGTGACCCCTTCCTATCTCGTTATGTTTTGTGGCGTGCAGGCATGCAGTTATTATTGTCAGTCATGGCGATACACTTCAAATCTTGCAGACTGTTATTGCTGATGCACTGAGCAGGGCTGTAACTGAGAATGACAGTCTAGTCACTCGTTTGGAAGAAGCTGTAAGCCCTTTGGTCTTACAGCGACATCGTCATTTTGAAATGCTCACGGGAGAGCTCAGACGGCTAACTTGACTGGAGTACATTGACGTCACTGTGGTATTATTCTCTTTATAGAAACAACACTTTCCATTTTATTCACCAGTTACAGTTTGTTTGTCCCTTTTGAGGCTGAGACTCTTCAAGCTCCCAGGTTCAGAATAAAGTGGACGAATGACTCTGAAGGAAGTCACTTAGATGGAGGACACTAAACTATCTGACTGGAATGCGTGTACAATCTTCTGGCTATCTTCCCATTCTGCTGCTGGCACCCTGTCGATACCTTTACTGCTTATTGTTTCTTTTCAATTCGAAGGAAGGGAAAAGATTACTTCTTTGAATTGACGAGGATTTCAAGCTAATTCATTAGAAAGGAAATCTCAAATTTCAAGTAAACAACGGACAAAACTGAGAAGCTTGAATATATATTCATGATTGCAGTCATTCAAAGTACCTTACAGGAAAGGAGGTGAAGTCTAACATGGCCATATCTTAGTTGTACGTATGGAACTAAAGAAGTAAAGAAACTAGAGAGGTGTATTTTATGTACGTATTTACTTTTAAGAACTACTTATTCTAGAAAGGAGAAATTTGAATTTGAATTTGAATTTGAATGCTTATTATCTTGTTTGCACTAAATCTGGATGCAAGACTTAGAAGTATTAATTTATCCATGTTTGTATGAACTTAATTTTCACGGTTCAAGATCAGTATGTTTGCTACCATATTTGAACGATTCTAAATTTCTACCTCAAAATAAAAAAATTCTCCATATATTGTATGGTTAAGGAATACTTTCATCAAAATAAGGTAAAGTGTGAATCAAATTAAGTTTTCAATTCAAGATTAATTAATAGAGATTAAGCAATTCTGCCTAAAATTCTGTTGTCTAATAAGTTTTATACTATTCCATCTATTTACTTTAGTCATCACACCTGTTTGATAATTTATAGTCCTATATATTTCCATTTAGTAATTACGTCATGCCCTTTTAGATTCAGAATTTATATTGTCATTACATGTCCTTTTAAATTCAGATGACTTTCGAGAAATAATAGCTTACATTGAAGATTTTTACATACCCCTACTTAGTCCTTACATGCCCTATTAAATTCACAATTTATATTATTCTGTCTATTTCCATTTAGTCATACATGTCCTTTCAAATCCAGATGACTAATTGAGAAAGAAGAAAAGGGTGACCGCGCAATAACACAAGGATGGGAAGATCCCATCAAGCCGTACAAGGGAGAGATGAAAAAGGTAAAATGGGGCTTGGCCTCGATAGGTAGTAGTTTACATTAAAGATTATTAGGGTTCCTACTGTATATATCCATTAGATTATTAATATATCTATTGTATATATTCATTCTCCCACTAAACAATTTGATATGCTTGGATGAAACTCAAGCACAAACTTCTTGCATAATATAATAAATAGGAGAAGCACAAAATTCGTACATAATATAAATAAGACAAAGCACAACATTCCTTAATAATTTAATAAATAGAAAAGTAGCACTATCTTTTATCATCAAAAAGGTAGAAAATGCAAAGAACTTATCTAAATGAAATCATTATCTTACATTTAAGCACGGTTTAAATGATAAATAAGGCTTAAATGCTATACATAGGTTTGACCTTAAATAATATGAAGGGATTAGAGTAAGAGCTACGATAGAATATGCACACTTGTAATCACCAAGTACTTGCTTTTATCTTCCGTCCTCTTCCTTGGTGCATAAGTTGTGCACTAAGAACCATATTATTTAGTTGGAGCACTAACTCATCTAAATTTCACTTGCGATTTGTATATGTAATTGATCTTTGCATGATAATTTTCAACTTCCACATCTCGAAGCTATTACAGTAAAGTTCATGCTTGGACTCCAAGCCTACTTATTATGGATTTTAAGTCCCAATCTAACTATTGGAGTTATTACAACTTTGTCTATAGACAAATTCCATGTTTAGCTTACTTTGAACTTTATATCTGATGTTTCCAGTAGAGTTAATAGTAACTTCTTCAAATTATAGTTTTTACAAAACAATGTGATTGTTTATTGAACTCTATATTATACTTTTCTTAACTTTGATACTTTCCTTAATTGCCAAGAGTCTCAAAATTTACCGTTTAAATAGGAATTTGAACCTACTTTTCTCTTCTGTCCATATGTTTCAACGGAATCGAATCTTACTCTTTTCAAATTGTATACATACCCAATGTCTCCAAATATCTGGTTTCATTCAACAAGAGCACAATTTTGATATGCAGCTTTGATTTATAGATCAAGATGCAAAACTTTACCTAGATCAAAGCTCCTTATTAACGAATAAATCCATTCAAAATTTATTTTATTTGACTGAATATATATATATATAAAAATAAAATTATTAAAATTACTAATAGGGATTAATTTCTTTTAGCAATTCTTCAGTTAGAAGTTTTTGCGATTGAATATAAGTTTTTTACTCCATATTTTGATGCATAGCTTTTGTTTTTCCATTGCAAACTTCAAGCATCTCTTTCTTCATACTTGTAAGTATGAAGGATTACATCATGCTAGGTTAGATAAAGATAAATAAAAATTTTATATTACCATCAATATCATGTATCCATAGTTTAAGAAATGATACAATTATAAAATTTTTTTTTGTTGCAAAGCTGAAAATCTAAAGAAAAGAATATGAAAATTGAAGGAAAGTATATTTCATATTTATTTGAAATATGAAAATTCAATTTTGAATCTCTTATTAAATTTCTTTGTATTTCATAGCTTGCTAAACATTTTCTTTACACATAGTTTGCATTCAAAAGAATATTATATGCATGACTCTACAATCTAAATTCTACAGTTAAAAAAGTACCTTTTTCTTAAAAATGCACATTGAAATATATTCCTCTATACAATTAAATACATCAAATTTTTTTTTTATCTATAACTTGAATGGTGATATATTTCAAGATAAAACTTCTTGAACATGAAAAAAGACGGTCCCCTTTCATCATTAGCTGAAGATGTGACATTCACCGCTGCACGTATTTCGCTGTGGCCAAATAAATCAAGGTGCTAAAGTATAACGAGATCTCCCAAAGGATTTAAACTGATGTTGATAAAACCTCTCTAATGTTTAGAAAAAGTATTTGAATTTGATAAGTCAAAAAAGGGTTTAATATGTAATGTTTGAAGGGAGATTGAGGGCCATTTGAACCGACGCTTAGAAGGACAAACTCCGAGTAGCACAGGTAAAAGGAATAAGGGTGAAAAAGTTAAAAGCAGTTAGGGTGAAAAAGGAATAAGGGTGAAAAAGTTAAAATGCAATTAGGGTGAAAAAGTTAAAATGCAATTAGGATGAAAAAGTTAAAATGCAATTAGGGTGAAAAAGTTAAAATGCAATTAGGGTGTTGACAGTGGGATTCGAACCCACGCCCTTACGGACCAGAACCTTAATCTGGCGCCTTAGACCAACTCGGCCATATCAACTGACAGCGAAAACTTTGTAAACAAGCAGTCTGTTTAATATCTCAGGAGGATTCAACTCTGTGAATGTAATTGTTTCCTTACTTACCCATTCTAGTTTTGTTAACTGAGTTGGTCACCTAGACCGGCGGATACTATTCAAAATTATGACCATCTAATACCGTGGAACTCGTCGAATATCTGATTAGTAAGCCCATCAACTCCTATATTGTTTATGCCATCTTAAGTATCCAGTTTGCAAAGTTGCATATTTATGTGGTTTATTCCTTAACCCAACCTGGAAGCGGTCAACACAGCTAAAAGTTGCTGAAAAAAAATAATTCTCCGTTTAGAATTATTTTTTATCTAGGTACTACAGTAGTAGATTATCCATTCAAATTTTTATGCAACTTACACCCTTTAAAGAATAAGAAGATCCGGGGAAATCAAAGCTATCCAAGAGAATAAATAACCCACAATCTTTTGCTAAGTAGCTCAAAATCTCACTTAAATGGAAATATTGTATTAGATCTGGAAAAAAAGAGAAATGCAAAGTATATTTGGAACTATTAGATGGGCCCCACAAGAGGTGTCCAGTTGCATATCCCGCTCAGCAGGTGGGGCCCCGTCCCCGCCAACTTCAGAGCATAGGGGAATGCCGGTCGTGAACGTATCAGGAGCTTGCATACGACGATCTCCCGGTAACTTCACGGCCGAAAATATGTATCAGTCCGGTAACCAGTCATTTCCTGGGGCGGTGTAAGGACGACGAGAGGGCCTTCAGCTCTGAAGAATTTGAAGTTTGGGGGGTCGATTTCATCGAAGAGAGGGGGAAGATTCAAAAGTCCAATGGACAGATTCATGAAGGAGATGTATGTATTTAGGACGAGTGTGCTTAGAAATTGCAGTGAGTTAGATCGCTATACGTTGATTGAATCGGTGAAGAGATGTCCAAGTAGCAAATTGCTTCAGAAACTGCAATTGAGATTGCAAGAATGAATCGTTGATTGAGTTCCAGTGGCGAAAAGAGAAGAGATTTTTCTGAGTAGTCTCCGGGTGATACGAAATAATAGAAACTGCAATAATCATTGCAATAACGAATCGTGGATTGAGTACAAGCAGCGAAACGAGAGGTAGAAACTGCTTCAGAATAGTCTCAGGATGAGTAGAATCAGAAATTACAACTGAGATTGCAAGAAGCAGTTCTTGACTCAGTACCAGAAGCGGAACGAGAAGAAGAAGAAGTAGCACTGTGTGTAGAAAGACGCCGACTCAGTTTTCAGAGCGATATATAATAGCTGTGTATATAGACAGGTAAGGAGCCGTACAGTCGTGATTGGAGAGGCAGTTGAAAATGTCGGACTGTCCTGCGATTGCGTATTGGATCATATCACGATTCTGATTAGTGTCTCCAATTTCAGTGCAAATTCAATCCTTCAAAATTGGGAGAATGCAACTACAGTAGTCGTAATTCTTTCGTGCCTTTGGAAAGTGAAGAAGACACGAACGCCTTAACGATCTTCTAACGTTAGTCTTGGCCCGAAATGTCGAGTTGAAGCTATGGGAGCGGATGTAGAGGACTTCATAGTGACTAACCAGCTCAAAGTCCTACCTCGTTGTCTAGAGAATTGAGCCACCTTCAAGATTGGAGTTGGAGAACGTGCAGAATGTGTCGAGTAGAATTCATGACGTGAAGCTCACTTACATACTGTTGTATGTGGAATGTAGCATCAGACCGAATCATGTTTTTCTCGCACCAACTATTGTGCAGAAAGGGTCCCCTTGGCCACATATGGTACGTTATCAAATGCAGCTCATCCAGATCTAGACAGAGAGTTCCGTTATATTAATCATGATATAACGGAACTTTGTTCTACAATTTGACAATGTTTAGGATCAGAGCTTCACTCGTAGCTTCAATCCCGAATACCAAACTTTGTTGCTACAGAATCCCTTGTATACGAAGCACGAAATTGCTATGTCCGTTTCTTGTTGTCTTTCAGGACTCTACACCCTTCTGATGCAACATAAGCTCTGACTCGGAAATTACCTGTAAATGGGGGAACTTGAATCCAGTCGAAGTCGGGAAAGGCTTTGACCACAGTTGTTGATTGTGATGATATGTCCCAGGATGGCCGCAACGATGCACAAGAAGATCAACAGGAAGAAAGCTGATGAAATCAACATTGAAGAGATTTGGTACTCAAGTTCATAGGTCCTTAAGTCATATTTGCACTCAGGACACTGTATCTGCAGATTGTGAAAGCGAATTCATACGACGTTTGTTACCCCGTTTCTCCAATACCGGAGTCCTTACATACAGAACAGAACATAAATTTGTATAGGAATGATCTAACTTCTTAAATATGGCCGCTCTAGTATGCAGGTTCTTCAACCTCAAGTTCCCCTTGCTCTACGACTCTCAGGAATTTTAATGGGTGCGTTCTAAGCTGTTAGAAGTTGCTAGTTGCCAGTTGCCAGTTGCTAGATGAAATGACCTGTTAAATCCTCCGCACATGCAAAGTTTCTATCCACCTTCGAAGATAGGTGTGTTCGTGAAGTTTCCAAATCAATGGATGGACATTATGAAATTGGCATTCCAAGTATCACAGCATAAGTATACGAAAAGTTGGTACACCATTGACCTTGGGAATCAACTGATAAACTTTGGCCGCGAAGTCCTTCTGGCTTAAAGTCAGTTTGTTATCATTGATTTTGTAGGAGTTGTGTATTCAAACGAAAAAAACATTTTCAGGAAGTGAGCATGACACGAAAATCCCTTAAGTTCGTTATATTAAGTCCAGACTAGTGTGCTGATTGATGCACTCGAAAGATTGGAATGAGAAGTGCTGGAGTTCAAACTTCGCGGGTTCTATATGCTTGATGATTGTCCACCTTGTGCCAAAATTGTTGTTCTCATGCAGGAGGCATCGTGATGATTTATAACAAGAAAGTGAACTTCCTTCACGGTAAATTACTGTCAGAATCGATTTACAAGTTAAGAGATTTAGAGAAATAAATTAGACCACACCTGTCTTAAAACTCCGAAACGGAACATTGAGCAAAGTGGATATTTGAGCGATACTCCCCAAGTCAATCCACTTACGGGCTTGTTATTGGGGAGTACCGGTTTGTAATGGAGAACCAAGACCAGCACCATGTTGCAATAAGCATACAGCCGACCTCGTGAAGCGCTTCTTGACTTTAGTAGCAAGACGATCCGTCTGCTACTTCTAGAACTATCATAAAATATACTAATACATGGAAATTTTCTTGTGCAGATGACGTAAACGAGTTCCTGGTATGTTCCACTGTTCCTAATTTCTCCGCGTTAACTAAGCTGTTAATGATAAGGCCTGAAAAGCGGTCTGAAATACATTTGTGTTTCGGAGTTCTCAGTTAGTCGTAGTATTCTGAGGTGCACATTCTGGAAAGTGGTAATACTGAAGGCGTAACTGTACACTCACTGACACCCTACGGACTCCCGTATAACGTTACTGGTCTTTCCTCGTTGTGTGATAACGGAACAGTTGAAAATAAAGACTGCGGTAGCTGCGGCATCTCATGCTGACAGGACCATCTCCTTGCCAAAAGCAAAATTACATGCCAGGTAGTATTCACTTCATTACAGTTTGGGGGATTTGTATGATTTCAAGTCGAGCAGCTCAGGAACAGTTTCTTACTCTCGTCAAAAGCTAATGGCTTCTGCAGACTCACCGAAATCCCGTTTAACAGGATCTGGTAGGCTGCTCTATTTGGTGCAATGGCAGAAGCTCACGTGCATTTTGTCTTAATGAATGCTCATTTAGCAGGTTTGAAAATGTCACGATAGCATACGACTTTGACACCGTCGAAGATATCGAGAAAGCGATGCTGCGGCCTAGCACACCTGGACGGGAGGAAAGCAATGAGGTTAGTTTTAGAAATCAACGGAATTAAGAGTTACTGGATTTAACTGCATGCTTAGAAATAATCCAAATGTTATCTGTCCAAATGTCGTAACTTAGCACTATGTTGGAGGTCTTTTTGTTCACTTTCTTGCATAACGCCATCTTACGAAGTTCCGGACTGCTCTCTAGGATCAGGACGGAGGCGTTGTCCCTCAAAGAACTGTGGATCCTTATCAACATCTGAGCAGTAGTGGAGATAAATACAGCCTTGATCCTCAGGATCATTTCCAAGGTTAGGAGATAATCTTGTCGTCTTCGGCGTGCTCTTCTTACCCTTACTTCCATAATAGGGTTGAAAACGCTAACGAAGTGGCAGAGTGTCTCACATTCCCAACTTGCGGAAGGCAGCCAAGGCCTGCTTCTACGGATAATACCTTCAGTCTTACTTACCTTTGAGCGAACAAAATTTGGTGTGGTTCGTTAGTCCGGCTCAATGGAATTGTACACCGTACCTGCTAGGTTGTTAAATGACCCGGAAATGTCAATATCTGTAGCGGTAGAGTTCCATCTTTACGCTTGAGTGTAGACATTGAAAGTACTCCTCACTGACAGTTCACTTTTCTTCACATGCTTTCTTGCTTAGTAAGCAGCGAAGATATAACACTGCCATTGGAAGAACAAACCTTGAGCGATAGTCTTCACCGACAATATCAAGACTTTGGAATGTAAGTTCAGAATAGCTGAAAGCTGGAGTCCCCGAAAGTATATCCATGGCAGAATGACGCATTTCGGTCCATTGGCCTATTTGGGCGTTTCGTTGGACCTTAAATTATTCATTCGGGATATCTAGTACTTGATTTACACTCTGAGACTGATATTCGATATTTATTGAAACTTCATCAGGGATTTTCCTGAAGATCGCATCCCACCTTCTGATTTTAGCATGGATGACTTCTTTCCTGAAATTCAAGTTCCAGGTAACCATAAACAGTTTCATCGTATTTTCCATCTGTTGTGTAGTGGACAATCATTTGTATGTAGAGGACGTTCAAGAATTTATGCATATGAAGCATATGACAAGGGAATCTCGAATTCAACAGATTTATATATGATGCTGTAAGACGCAGCCTTCAAAAATAAGAAAGATGAGCCTAAACGTCGAGTTGAGTCTTATATCTGGAAGGAGAAAATGTCTCTTCTATAACTATTCTGTTGTAATTGCTAGCCGACATTCCCCCTGTACCCAAGGGATCTCCTACTCCAGTCCACAACGAAATGGACACTGAAACGAAGACTGCAGAGCATTTGCTGCAACACAGTCAGGCTGCACTTGATCCATACTCGGAGCAACAAAATCATGATGTACCAGATCCGCATACGGAGCAACAAATTCACGATCTACCAGATTTGGAGAGAAACACTCCTCCTCAAGGACCCGAACAACCAGTAGGACCTGATTCGGTATGAATTTTCCATTGTAGACCATCAATTGACAGTTGATATGAGGAATTCTTTATCCGCTACCTTCGTAGCGGATGAATATTAATCATGGATCGTTATTGATTATGATTTCTTTCCTTCGTGAATGTATGAAAATAGAGAGATATGCCCCAGAAAGAACTTACATTCGTGGTTGGAGGCGCCTTTTGCGATTTTATTATGTACGTAAAATTGCAGTGTTTGGCGACATATGTATCATGAACAAATTCGTTGTGCAGCCTGGTCAAGGTGCAAGTGCTGGACAAGATGCATCTGTCCCCGAGATTCAAAGAAGGCGCAGAAAGCGAGGTGTAGGCGCGCGTAATGCTTTGTTCGATCAAGGGTATATGGAGATACCAGGATCCATTTTCGAATCATGGCTTCGTGATACTTCAGACATCGTCGGACGCCAGAGCAAGGTCTTAATAAACAGATATCTGCAAAGGCTGTAGGAGGGGAGGTGGTGATTGATTGTCACTTTGAATTAGGCGTCCGCAGAACCGTGAAACAAAATGAAAATGTAATTACATCACCTTGATTCAGGTCCGTGAGGCTAGCAATAATATTTTAAACTTGGAGTCCCTAAGATTCTGATACCGATCTTTTGCATCCAGTCTCTACACGGCAAAGACTCTGAAGTAGCAAGAGCTCAAAGGCATCTCGCTCTCCCTTCAGTATGTCTCCTTTCTCCAACTTGTGTCCAGGGGCTGGAACCGTTCTGGCCACCTCAACTTGCACAGCTTTGGGAGGAAATCATATCTGGAAAACCTCGAGCCACGAGTCAGAAAGATAAGAAAGGTAATTTTCTCAGTGCCAGTAAGCAAATTGTCTAATTCATTAATAGTAACACAGCATAAGCGACGTAAGACGATTGCGAGTGGAAAAGGTGTTGATCGTGTATGGGTTATACATAAATACGCATTACTAAAGGTAACGGCTACTTGAGTGATTTTTGAATATGGTCCGTGGTTAATTAGTTTACTAACTCTGCTTGCGATCAACTCAGCGTCAGGATATCATCCACAAGTGGAGAGATCTCTTTCACAAGGTGGGTCATTTCCTGCGTCAGGGCAAAGTTCAGATCCGAGCTACCAAAGTTTCGGCCTGAGAGTGGAAGATAATTATTTTCCAGCGGGAGACGTGGCGATGGTGGACGCTGGGATGGCAGAGGTGAGGGAGGAATTCAACCCTGGCTTTATGGATGCTAAATGCAGCTCTATGGTAAAAAATTGGTGATTGCTTATACATGTTCCCCTTTTTGTTCTGAAAAAGAGCTTATGGTTTGAACGTCGAAGTGAAGTTCTATCAATTTATGCCGGGTACTGTACTTAGCAAACACTCAAAGCTTAAGATAGAAGCTTTGGTGGCTGCTCAGAGAGCCCTGCAGCCCCCTGAAGTACAGGAAGTTCGGCGTGTTTAAGTTCGGAAACTACTTCGCTCTTGATGAAGCATGAACTTCAAACCGGTGGTAAAACGACGAGTCGACCAATACTGTGAATCTATGGCCATTGTGTAAGCGGGATCCTACATATCAGAAGACATTCATGCTGCCCCTCTTGAATCGCTGTTGTTTCTACATGTTTAGGGACCCCGAGAACTGCGGGATTATGGATCAGTGGAGAAACTTCGTACGGCTCTACAAAGCCCTAGTGTTAGTGCTGCCGGGAGTGACGACTTATGGAGCAGCCAACTGGGTCTCACTCCAGGTAAGAGTGGCAGCAAACTTAACTCGTATCGAGGTTCCATCATTTACCGCTACTGAGGCACGTTGAGTTCCAATATTGAGATGAGTTTGGTGCCCGTCCTCAACAGGCCAACAACACGGCCATCTGAGGTCAGATCGAAGCCGATCAACGCCTGGCTCGGGTAAACTCGCACTTGATATTGAAAGAGATCTTCCAACTGGAGGCTCTGGAAGGTACATTTCAAGATATAAGGGTTTCTCGAGCTACTACTCAGGAGTCAGTGTTAGTCCTTAGACTGCTACTCGGTGATCAGATTCTGGCCCCAGATTTATACACAGAATCTGCAATCATTCTCAATTTATAGTATGTATCCGTGATGATGTCAAGAGGGTAATATCATATCACGTTATCACACTTTCTTTTGTCATTGGGATCTTCCCAGACGTGGCATGCACACGACTAGTAAGCAATGAAGTCATAAGTGTAATTTGCATGTATTTCAATTTGAACAGGTTCAAAAGGTCAAGACTATCAGGAGCTTTTAGATCGCGCAGTACCTCTCCAGCAATCTTGGATAGATTTTCACCTGGTCTGGATGGAGTGGGTGGTGGCGTCGACTACTTTGCGAGCCTGAGAGAAAACCTGCAGAGCTCATTGAGCCGATTTGGTAACCATTGCCCTCACATACACATTCATCTCCGACGTTTCTTTAGTATGAAAACAGAATATGATATAAAAGTTATTCGCTTGGTATTCTATATATGTATTTTTCGAGATTGATTGAATCTTTGGTCATTGCTAATCTCAAACTTGATATACCGAAGCGAGGATGTAGACATGGATGTGGACCAGATACATATGATCCTTCCCTTCTGTTCATCGCAGAAAGCATTGTCAGAGCGTTTATCTTATGTAAGTTGAGTGAGTAACTACGTATTTTATAGAAAGGGCCTAACTGGTTTGAGCAAATTGACCAATTGAGCAAATTGGTGTAAAGACTTGGCAGAAGAAACACAAAGAGCAACCCCGTATGATTGCTTGAAGGTTCAAGTATCCCAATCGCTTCTCGAGTAAGTAATGAGGATCACAGCTTGTGCTTACTCAGCGAGGGAATTCAGGGACATAGGATATTAAGTTGTGTGTAAAAGTTCAGGTATAGCTATTTAAAAGTCAGAGTTATAGTTTACACCTGCACGTCTAAGTTTTACTTGTAAGCCATGTGGTCATGGAGATAGACTATGGTAAACATAATGACTTGGTGAAGAATAGTACCTCATCTCAAAGGTGGTAGGGGCATTTGCATTTGGAAGTCAGCTCTAGTATGAATGGTTAACGGAGAATTTTAACGATGCTCTCGACATATATGTCGAGAGCATCGTGACATGAACATTTCTGAATAAAGTACAGTATAGCCGACTATACTAATGGATAATCCAGCAAGGTTTATGAAAAAAGTAACTCTAAGTCCTCTCGACAACACAGGTACCTACGCGAGAGTTTCGATCAATTGGGACTTCAGGCACAAAGGCGAAAATCTTTATTTGAGTTATCAGAAGGTTTGCATAGATCCGAATCAGCCAAACTTTTCTACCAAATATGCGGTGAGTTCCCGACTTCAAGCGCTTCATGTGTTTTGGTTTTTCTTTTCCCCAAATTAGCTTCGAATTTGCTTTACTCTGTACACTCTATTTAAGGAAATAAACCTTCGTTCATACAGTAGCGAATGTTCCGTCCATTGACCAGAACTCTCTAGATATAAACTTGGTCCAAATGAGAAAAGTATACAATGATCGACTTGAAGTCATTGCAATTGTGTATAGACTTTCCCGGTTCCTTACACCACATGAAAAGTCTGACAGAAAAGTTGACTACGTTATACTGACGTTTTGTAAATGGATTCCTCAGTACTCGCCACGAACCACTTTCTTATTGTTGAACAACAGGCGCCTTATGCAGACATCCTCCTAGGTCGGGGTATATATCTGTAGCCTAAACTGTAGAGTTCGAATGTTGGAGTTTCAGAGCTTGCATTGAACATCCAGGTTAAAAATTTCCCGCAATTGATTGCCTAACTGTTCAAATGAAGAATCACCATCAAAACCTTCTTCACCACTATATTTGGTAGATTCTAGATTTTAGAATCTTATTCACATTGAACATGGATAAGGTGCCACGAAGTATTGTTCCACCCAATGTACTCGATCGCTGGCTGCGGGATTCCTTGAAGCCTTCCGATTGGAAACTTTGAGAGCATGTCAATGAAAGTACTTCCAAGCAAGGTTCCTTTGTGTATTCCTACAATTGAACTTCCAACACTGGGTAAAATGCGGGTAAGCCCCATTTTACCTCGTGTGTTTTATCCTTGTACGGCTTGATGGAGTCTTCCCATCCTTCTTGTTATCTATCCAACTCTGCAAGATGAACATGAAATCGTATTCTTATTCTTCGTAGTAGTCAAGGTCCGGTCACTGAGTATACATCATCTGCTCTGTGTCGGCTGATTAAGTATGCAAATTTGAACATGCGATCACTTGATTGCGCTCTTAGTTTGCTTTTGCTCTAAACATAGAAGACTTTCCCAACTATTGACATGATGAGAAGGTCAATTCAAATTTTCTGACTTAAGTGCAGTATATAGACTCTTATCTTAAGATTGTTACGTACGCTATTCTAGAGCATATTTGAAAATGGAAGTAGTCAGCATGCAACTTAAACTGTAATTTTACTGTTAATTGCAACCGTATGGGTATTTTGTGTACTGGAGGATTTATCATTTGGATTGTTTCGTGTCATCGTCAGAAATCATCAAACTCTAGCTTCCTATTTCCCTGGATAGTGTCTTGAGATGGAGTGTTCTGCGCACTCAACCAGTCATTCTTAGAATCTTCAAGTCAAGTGGATTCTATCGAGCTCAACGATGCTCGACTCTTGGCAGACTCATGGAGACTGCATCTACAATGTTTTCCAGTGCGAATTTTTCGTGAGGACACAATATTCTTACAGGCTATTATTATATTTTGCAACATCCTAGGGTATACTCAATGACGATGTTTGAAACATGTCAGCAGGTCGTTTTGCTATGTCATAATGCCCGGCAGTATTTGCATGCAAGTAAATCTATTGAACGTCGACATGTGTGACCTCAAGAATGGTATTGAATAGCTGTACGTGGGTTGCATCCGTAAAGTTTTTCGTGACAGAAAACCAATACACACCTACTACACAGATTCTTCAAGGACTATAGTACGAAGCAATGCGGCGGCTGTGGAGGACTATCCATAAGATTCAAAGTTGTCAAAGTTGTCTTTTGTGAATTGTCTCTCGCTCTGATACTTTAAGTTCTCCGAGCGCAACCAATGTTTTGTACATGATGGAGGTCTAAGCTCCCCAATAGGTTTATCTTGCCGTGTATTATGTAATCGACATTGAATTAATCTGTAATCTGTTTAAAATACTTAAGATGCAGATGCCTGCATGTTCAGTATTTTAAGGTACAAGGAATAAGGTACACTAGCACTTTCTTCAGTTCAACTCTAGAAAGCCATTTGGTGCTTTTTCAAGCGTGGCACATGATGCTCCTGCTTTTGACATGCGTGACCAATCTACAGCATCTGCATTGCCGCAGCTAGTGGACGTGACAACACCTGTCCCTCCAGTTGGGTGGAAATTCTCTCTTCCGCCTACATATACTGCAATTCTTTCTTCATTAGCAGATATTTTTGCAGTTTTCATTCAGATTCATCACTCATCGATATTATTGAGTCTCAATACCAGCTCAGTACAAATCTTCAGTACGCTCGGGTGATTTTTCATAGAAATTGAACAGAGATGGCCACCGAGCAGTACAACAAGAGCTACGACACCACCGCCAAGAAGACAGAGGATGCGAAGAACACAGCAGCTGGTGTAACCGAGAAGACCAAGGACTCGGCAAGCGAGACGGCTGACCAGACCAAGCAGGTAGCGTCAGAGAAAACCGGGCAAGCTCAAGACAAAACCTCGAGTGCGGCTTCGACTGTCGGGGACAAGGCGAAGAATGCGTGGGACCAAACCAAGCAAAAAGCTTCTGAGACGACAGAAACTGCTAAAGGGAAGGCTGCTCAAGTTAAGGACACTACCGCAGAAAAGGCGGGGCAAACTAAGGATGCTACCGCAGACACTGCTAACAAGGCTAAGGACAAGGCTTTGAATGCTAAAGATGTCTCCGCAGACAATACTTCCCAGGCCACCGACTATACTAGCCAGAAAGCAGGACAAACAAGCGAAGTTGCCACCGACTCTACAGCCGCTGCAACGGATAAGACTAAGACCACTCTCCAGGAGGTATTTGTGCTACACACTTTCATCCCAATCTTGGAAGATACAGTATGTGAATTCCTTTCAAGAATATTACCTGCATTCCCATTAAAGTCGTTCAAGAATCATGACAGATTCAGCTTCTGAAATAGTTTCCTTCGAGGAATTCTTGAGGGACTGCGGAGATCCCTTCCATGTTTGAGAAGTCACTTCCTGATTTGTCACAACAGTTTGTTATGGAGTCCTGTATCGTTCTTTTTCTCGCAAAGAACGATATGAATTGTGTGTGAAGATGGCGATTTCATGCAAGTCTACTCATGCTGACATCGTGGGCGATTCATGTGCAGAGTGGCGAGGTCTTGAAAGGAGCAGTGCTCGGTGTGAAGGATGCCCTCTCAGGCAGCGATAACCGCCCTCAGTAGGATGCATAATATTGTCATCGACATCCCACCATTCCAAGGAAAAGACTCTGTGCAGATTTGGTCTTTCTTGAGATATAGAATGTAAAGAGTTGTAGGAAAGGTGGACACGAGTGCAAGAAAGCTGAAAAAATAGAAAGTCACCATGTGTCATCTACTTAAAATTGTTTCTAAACCATAGGTCTCACTCCGGATCCTGACAGTGTGACAACGACCCCGCAAACTTGTTAAGAACTGCTTCTCACCTAAATCCACATGTCGTTGATCGCATCTTACCAGTTCTCACCTCACCTGAATCCCTATCAGCAAATACACTACATAAAATAGAAAAGAAAGTACAGTACATCAGTTTGGACCTCTTCTTCATGTACGTCCAAAGTCTTTCTATCAAAGAAAGATAATGTAATGCTCAACAATGTAGTGCGCTGGGCCTCTAGATTCCGTCTCACTCTTTACAGTGCCCCATCGTGCGTACATCTTACTCCCAACTGCTCTATCGGTCACATACACTCTTGGGGCTGATTGATATTGTCACTGAGTATCTCGAGAAGCCTCTCATGAGTTACTCAAAGGCTTAAAGGGAATGAGGATACTAGGGAGTTTCAGGTTCTTTCACAGTTGGCACCGTGATATGGCTTCCGAGACAAGAAACAATCTGGTTGCGGGCCTATGCAGGTCGACGTATTTGTCTACATACTGTCTTCATAGTGGATGTAAATGTATATTGAATGGCCGACCTTCTTGGGCACAAAGAGAAAAAGATCTGAATGTAATTAGCCTCCGTAAACTCTGGTCAGTCTTCGTTTCAAGACAAATGCTGGATTCTCGTATACTTGTTCCTGTCTGTGCCCATGGAAGTACTTAAAAACCAAAGTAGTGTCAGCACATGATTGAAGTGTACTCATCCTGCAAACTGTATTTTCACTGGACAGATGAATTTCGTAGAATCCTGCTAAAACTTCATCAGATCAGCTTTTCCTAAAGAATAAAACTGGAACTGTTTAAGATAGCTTCTGAAATTGTGTTATACTGTTTTTATGCAGAGCATTACGATAGTGACACACACAACGTCACACCATGGGCAAGGTGTACGCATGTGAGATCCTAGCATCAAAACCTACTTGTAAGGCGATTCCCATGGGCCATGGCCAAGAGAAAATGACGAAATCTAATAGCTCAAGTTTTAGGGCCCGCTCATCGAAAGGTGTGATGGGAACTTGACAAAAATCGTGGTAGCTGGCTTAGTGGTTGCTACCTATCGTACTTGATAATGGAACACAGTCCCATCATATCAATGATGCTATGCAAATTGAATATGTTTTGAGGTACTTGTTGGTTGCTAGCCAAGATTCAAGTGACATGGCCGTGTATATTCTGTCTGTTAAAAGTATTCTATATCTGTTCACAACTTCACCATTATAATTACACTTCCCGTCGCTGCAGTATATAAGGTTGGGATGATTTTGATCGGCTCTCTCATCGAGTTCAGTTCTTGACACACTCGTTAACAACTTGATTTCAGAAATTGGTTGAATTGGGTTCCTCTTAACTCATCCATGGGCAAGGTGCGTGCATAACATAGCTGCAAAGAAACTGCGGTATTGAATCATCGTTTCTGGTTGCGATGTATAAATTTTTCAGTTGGTAGAGGTATTACATGACAAATATTATAAAAAGACTACTTCATTTCACAAAAGTGCATGAAATTCTCGTTCTAGATGGCTCCTACATGAACACGCAATGTTGAAGTCCATTTTCTCTTTGCACTCTCAGATTGGAAAGTTGCATTCGAGAATCAAATTAGACGACGCAGAAAGCTGAAATAATTTGCAAAATTTAGAAGTAGTTCTTGAAAAGTGATTTAATTCTTTGGTCGTAGTGAGCTGTTGCTATTAGAAACAAAGAACTTTCTTCTTTAATTTTCTCATACAAGTTTCTTTAATTTCATTTCCAGATCCAGATCGGAATACCAATAATGTCCAAAGATTTTGTACATTTCCACAGAATTCACACTAGTACTGCACATTTCAACGTAAAAGAACCATGCATACTAATGGCCATGTTGGTCTGATGACACTTAATCGTTTTAAGTGGACCACCATCATCACATACATTCTTTACAAGTCCAAACTCACAAAATTGAGCTTGTTTGTAATCACTTGTTAACCATGTATGGGAGGGATGGAGAGAAGAGCTAAATACTAGTGGACAACAATGAATCATCCAGTTTAGGAATGAAGGTTCACGACGATTAGAGTTCCTAATCGCGCAGTAACTTATGATGTAAAGTTCAAATGTAAAATATTTCCGTTGCACCGGAGTTTAATGTGTCCGACCGAAACTTACAAGGAGTAAGTATTGTGATAACTAAAATACAGACTCTAGTGGGGCTTAGCCCCATGTTACCTTTTTTTGTCTCTCCCTTGTACGGCTTTCCCGTCCTTCTTTTTTCCTACGCGGCCGCCTTTTATCCATAACTAAAATAAGCTACAAAGACGATTGGCCATGTCATCTTGCGACCTCAACACAATGCAGGGGCCCGAGGTGCCACCTAGGACTGTCATAGTTGATGAGTCTGATAGGGTATGATTAACATTTTGGCTACCTCCGGTCTGTTTATAGAGCCTGTGGGTAATACCAAGTTTAAAACGCGGAAAATCAGCGAACTATATGTCTCCGAAATGCACACACTTGGGAAGAGAACTTTTCGAAGCGAGACCGAAATATTCGCGAAAGGTAAGTCACAGGAACCGAGTACAGGAAGTAAGTGCTAACGGAGGGGAAGAAAGTAACGGAGCTCGCCGGTAAAACCAACCCCCCCACGGCCCGCCCAGCCCACCCAGACCGTCTGGCTGCGTCCCGGAGCCGTATGAGTTCTGTGTGCCGTCTGGAGGCGTGAAGAAACACGGTCCTGGAGACCACCAGGAAAAGATAGACGAGCGAGACAGAATCTATACAGTGAGAAGACCTACCCTATAAAAAACGTAAAGGGTACAGATGTACATTCTGCCGTCCTCCATGATAAGGTAATGTAAAACTATAAAGTGTCGAATAAAAAAATACTATTTTATCTTATACTTTATTCATATTCTACGAGGAGAGAAAGAAGGTTTAGAAAATGAAGAAAAGGGTGACCGCGTACAAAACACGAAGGATGGGAAGAGAATTCAGAAATAACATTGTGTTTATACTTTGCAATCTGTATGGGGCTGTTCATTCGCCAAAGAGCCGGAAAGCAGTACACAATGACAGAAGACGTTGTCAAAAACGCGTGGGTCCTTGACGCAGGAGTTTAGTAGTTAGGCTGACCACGCCGGGGTCAGTGGAACTTCCGCAGACCCAAGGTCCAGTGACTGGCATTGCCCGGTTAAGCGAACCTCCAAACTGATCGAGAAGGGAAAATACTACACGTGTCAGTAAATATCTCAATCGACTTCAGAAGCCACCCGGGAACGGGAACCAAGGAAACGCTGGTGGCAATCCTTTTCTGTCTGACTGGTTGCATTACAAAGAAGTGCGTGTTTAGGCGACAGGTAAGTCAGGTTAAGTAATGTCTGGCAACACCGATGGCGATTACCGGTTATAGTTCACCGCCGACGTGTTTCTCCCCGGGAAATTGAGAGAGGTCCCGTTAAAGTCAATTCTCGTACCTTTCCATACGCTTGCTTTCCTCTCTTTATGGTGTTTCCGTTTACTCCTTGCTTTCCTCCGACTGGCTCTTTCCAAAACCTTAATGTCTAAAGTCTGCCGGCAATATTATTTTTTATTAAAAGTGTTTGGCGTACCCTTTAATCAGCAAAATATCATCCTGTAACTGCTATAATTTAATAAAATATGTTAAATATTAATGAAATAAAAGTATCAACACGCAGGGATATGTCACCTTTCCTTTCTGTGAACAGAATAGTCCATAATGGCTGAATAAAGGGGAGAGGTCTTGGGGATACACCGAACCAGTCTAAAATTCACTAACCTGGAATTAACAGTTGATAAATTTTTTTCTAATTTAGTTGATGGATATTATATTTATAAAATTGCAGGAGCTTGCGGTAGAAAATTTCTCTAGTTGTTCCGATAATGGTCATGGGATGACCTGTTTATCTCCCGACTCCCGTCATCCGCTAATGGGAGACCCGAAATTTGCCAATGAATTGGTCCAATGGCTGACGGACGGCCGGACTGCCGGATAGTTGTACCCCGGAGCCGCAACTTCCACAGCAGCAGCTGTAGAATCTAGAAAGACCTGAAAGCACTTTCTTCCTTGCTTCGTTCGTTGCATCCTCTCGTCCTCTGATGTAGTGTACTGCCTTTGACAGAAAGGGAAAAGAGAGACCTTCCGCTTTCCCTTTTTCTTCTTCTTCAGTTTTGTAGTGTTGTTGTTTCTGGAAATCGGTTTCGATGATCCATTTTTTTGGAGCCAATGCGCCAGTGGGTCGCTGTTGATTTCTTCGCCTTGTTTTTAGTGGTGTTATTTCTAAGTTTAGACTTCCGTCGGAATTTGAATTGCAGTTTTGCGCAGAAGTTCTGGCAGATCGGAGAGCGTGAGGTGATTGTGAGTGTGGTGTTTCCAAGGACTCAATTTGGTGTGGTAGATAGGTGGAAGAGGATTGGGATTGAGTCTAACTGGGTGAGCAGCAGTGAGAGGTTTCGTCTTCGACCGGTCGAGGTGGAGTTGCACGAGGTGGAGGACGAGCGAGAGGAAGAGGTGAGAAACACGTCTCAGGAGGTTGGTAGGAGCTGACAGTGTTGTCGTGCTCGAGGCAGGGGTTGATTGAATTGGTGTTTTTGGACCCTTTGCAATTTATTGTCTGCTGGCGTGATCATGCTTCAATGTATTTCACTGTGTTTATAGAAGGACTTTCAGGCATTGCAATATATTGCCCTCCTTTGTGGTTTGAATAGTCAACGGGAGAAATTTGCTATTGGACGAGCTGCTACCTGAGGATTAGACTTTCTAGCTACTTGACATAGCAAGATGTGAGAAGCCAGTGTTTATATCTTCAAGTTGTGAAGAACTTCTTGACCTGCTCAAATTTGTGTCCCCAGTAGTTTTAGTAGTGCGTTGCGTAATCTAGAACGAACGGAAGTATTAAATCGATATATCCGGCAAAATCTGCCCTAGTGTCCCTCCAACTAACTAGTTCATGCAGATTCGTCCAGTGTCTGCTCCAGTTTCTCGAAAATGATCTCTTGTCCTCACAATGCACATGTTAAACATCCGTGCTCCTTGGAAGCAATGAGGTGGAACTCTGGATCTCTTCTTTCCCATTTGTCGCTGAAGAGCTTCCCAGGTCGTCCAGTGTAGGAGTGTTAAAGGAAGACCTCGCTTCTAACGAAGGTTTACTGTCTTATATCTTGCCTTTGCTTAAGTATGATCGTCTCGAGCATTCCCCGAGCAGGTCATTATCCTCAAAACTCTCAACTTTTGAAACAAATTTGAAAGAGGCGACAATGGTTCCCCAAGGGTCTTGAGCGTCCGGTTCTAGACCTAGAATAGTCCAACGTGACTAGTAGAAAGTGCAAACTCCAAACTCTGCCTTCGCTTGGGTAGACGAGAAATTCGGGCTCTCAGGCTTGCGGCTGCATGGTCCACTTTACTTGGATGCAAAGACAAAATTTTGGCACTCTCCTAATAATTTGTCTTTGATTGGATTTAATTATAGGTATATGGTCATTTGGAAACGTAAAATCAACGATAGGAGCTGTTCTAGTCGTGAGGTTGAGGACGCTTGTTGACGCTAACTAAAAATTACGGTTAATCCCCATTGAAACTTGGATGCCAATTTTGTGGAGGCTCAAGAATAATATTGATGCTAATCTGAACTGTAATCAGCAGCACGTCAAAATCAGTAATTGCTGCTTTGTCAGCTTATTCTGCTACCTAGACGTTTATGCATCCAGTCTCAAGTAGCAACTGAGCATGAAAACAATTATCTTGTCACCTTCAGCTGACAAGGCGGAAAAGGATAGATCACACATTCTCTTGTATGGTGATTTGAGGATAGGCGGGATAGGTGACAGATCCCAAGTCTTGTGCTTTCAGATAGAAGCAGTTGAAAGTAACTGCCCTGCGCTTTTCTTTTCAGGTGGAGAGAAAATCACATTCTGAAGAAGACTAGGTGTGGATGAGAATGAGTTTTGTATTTCGAGGATCCAGGGGTGACCTGGAGAATGGCTTCCATACCTTCACACCAGAGCGCCGGGCCGTGGTACGAATTTGTTATGCATGTTATTTGAGTTCGAACTTGAGCTTGATTGGCTCCCAGCTCCGGCAGTAATTGAGTTGTTTTCCACATCAGCTATATCCTTATATTTCAGTCTTGTCTTTAGTAGTCACGCAGATCCACAGTAAGCATTCTATAAGCGTCGTAATTCACAAGGACACTCAGCATCTGAGTTTACGTCCAACTGGAACCACTTCCGTGGGCTGATAGTTTGTTTCTCTGATAAACTCATGACAAAACCCATGTGTGTGCAGGTCCAAAGATTTCACGGGAATGGACGCTCCAATGCCAATCCTTTGACATTTCTGGTCACAGGTACTATACGGAATCTCCATCTGAAGGTGCTTTACGTAGTAGAACGTGTCAGGGTTTTTCGCTTTGAAGAATATGAAGGGTCACGTGCTATAACCTGTGTACATAGGGAGTCACTTGATATCAAGAAATCACACTACGGTTTTTGATATTCTACAAGTCTTGTGCCTTTTATGAGCATAAATACGATGCCAGATATTTTATGATTATGGATGTTGGCTTCTTTACTGACTTAGTCCTCAATGCAGTTCTGCTACTCTTCGTGTTTATCAACTCCCATCAAATGTCGCCCAACTTCCTGGTATAATTTCGTGAATGATTTCTCTGCACTGGAAGTGGTTATTATATTCCTGAAGTTCAGCTCTACATAATTGTATCGGTTCTACATGAAGTTCTTGTAAGGTTTTCCACCACCGTGAGTGTACTGTCCTCACGGTCATGTTCATTTTATGGTTCAACAGCTATGGCTAGGAATGGGAGTCTTCTTGATGGCAACAGGTCTTCGCGTGTATGCGATGTGTCAGCAACTCCAAGCACAAGCTCAGGCCGTGGGGGCTTTGGTTGGTCATACAGAGCTTCATTTGCGAATGCCTCCATCACTTGCTTTTGCCACCAGAGGTCGCCTACAAGGTCTACGTTTACAGCTGGCCCTGCTTGATCGTGAATTTGATGACCTTGGTAATATCTCTCTCTATGTTTTACCACCACCAGTGTACGAGGGTTCGTGTTTGGTCTGAAGCCATAAACTCACCACCGAAAGATATATATTGATAGAGTTTTCCACGTGCCAGATACACACCGCAGTTTGTAACCTACGGATATAAGCTTTCCCCATTTCGTCCTTATATTTTGATTGCCACTGAGCTTGAGATGAAATCTCTTGCACGATAAGGCACGTTGACAATCGTGATATACAAGTCTAGGAAGCGTAATTCTTAGTTATTATCTGTCAAGCAATGCTGACAACTCTAGATAAACGCGGGGGTTACCATTTTAGATCTAATTTCCATTGAAGTAGCACAGTACCCGAAGAATCTAGACTTGTGGCTTTTGTTTTAGAATTTTGAGATTACTCTTCCACGTGCAGATTATGACGCCCTGAGAGCGTTGGATGGTGACAATCCACCTGGAGTTGCGTCTTTGAGTGATGCCGAGATCAATAGGTTGCCTGTCCATAAATACAAGGGTCAGCCTCAACAAAGCAGGCAAGGAGCTTTCCGCTACTACCACTTCCAAGAAATGTTATAACTGGAAATGAGATGGCACATTTGCGAGATACGAACCCCTTGATGAGTCTCACGGAAATATAAGTCGTCCATAGAAAGATAGCAATGCTTTGCAGATAGATTAGAACAAAGTATTTAAGTTTGTGCTAGTTGTTTGGCGTCAAGATCTCAGGGTAACTGTTTCAAGAACTAAAGTCGCTTCAACTTTTGTTACAACTGATGTTTAATAGACTTGAATCTGTCGAGTTTGCAAATAAATTACGCTTTCTGTAGGTGTTTATTGAAATTCAACTCATGTACTTGCAGTGAGAGTACCCCATCACCATCTCAGTCATCTAGCGCGATCACAGCGGAGACTGGCACGGTTGGTTCCCCCTCTTCCTCTCCCAACCTTACGGTATGGCTTTGTTTACGTAGTTTTCTGGAAGCAACGGCTACGAATGGACTGTAGTTATATACAGAACTTCTTTCTTCTTGAAGCTAGAAACCTCAATAGTGGTCATCGTTGATCTAGACGAAGACCCTGTAAATGCAACGACAGTTCGTTCAGTTGTATCGTCTCTCTTGAATGGTGAAGAAAGATTATTCACGTGGAAAAGACCTCCAGAAAAGTTGGGACAGAAAATTGCTTTTGAGACTAGTGCGTGAGTCGTATTCTGGTATGTTCATTCTGGCATTTCCTTTGCGGTCTTCAGAGAAGAATGGAGAGAAGGCAGTTTCATGCGGTATCTTGTAATTCGATTGTGTGTCTTGTGTATGTATTGACTTCATTTCGCCTACAGAAGAAAAGTGAAGGTGGAGTTTTGGAGGCGACAAAGCAAAAGTATGATGAGGAATTGACCTGTACAGTCTGCCTAGAGCAAGTGGTGGATGGAGAATTAGTCCGGAGCCTACCCTGTCTTCACCAGGTAGTAATCTTGCTGATCCATTACTAACCTGTGTGGGGTAGCTGTTATGTGTAGAATTGTCACGTGTTAGGATCTGACGGTGCTTCCGCTCATAACACAATGTCCCCAGTTCGATAATACTAACTGTTGTCGAGAAGAATTGAAGCTGTAGTTTATGCGTTTGGTTGGTTGATGGCTAAATTTGCGAGTACGCCCTGAGTTGTAAAGTTTATGGATCGACTTTCATTATTCTTGCTGGAGATATGTGAAGTAGTTTGCTCGTCGGAGCTTGCTCTAAATCGCTCCGCTTGGACAAGCACAATCTCCTTTGCCTCTGACTTGTGGCAATGAATCTTCTGAGCAGTTCCACGCAGGTTGCATTGACCAGTGGCTACGACAACAAGCAACATGTCCAGTTTGCAAGTTTAGACTTACAAGTAGCTGGCCCGACGGATCTAATCCCAATGATGCCTCGTTTATGGTTTAGTTCATATATCTGTATCCTGAGCTCCCTGTATTTTAAAAAACTGAAAGTTAGGTTAATGTTGGAGTCTCAAAAGTGACTTCAAGGTTTTTCTTTTGTACATGGACGGGTCGGACGTTCACTTTTGAGCACTGTTCCAGAAAAGTTTGGGCTGCTCCTGTATTCTAATAGCTAAGTAATCAGAACAAGGTCCAAAAGTTACAGGATAACTGTACGCTCGGAGGATGGTGCACGTTTGTACCCTGTATTTTTGGTGGCTCAATCGAGGAAGAACCAGACTTGGGAAATGAAGACCACAGTAGCCGGATGGCATGCTCTTTCCCTTCATGCCACTCAGTGCTAATACGGTAATATATGGTGATCACGAATAGTTGAAAATGACGCAAATTTATGCTCCAGCAGATTAGACTTGCCTGGCAGTCGAGAAACGAAATTGTCGAGCCTGAACGTTAAGAAGATTACTCGGACCACGTAAGGGTATTTGCGCTCTCCTGCTGAATGTATGACCGCTTCCCAGTACTCGATCATATTGTCACACGAGTCGGTGCACTTTGCGATGTCGGCCATTGCTGAATCCCGCAACCACCCAGACCAGACCAAAGCCCTTTTAGGAGAATATTTTGTCTCACTAGTGGGGATCCTCGATGTCTGCCCTTGGCAGACGGAAACTATCTTTCTTAGGGACAAATATGACATTTGAAATTATGCGAGAAAAACATTCAGTCAAACGAACCCGACAACTAAAGTCGGTCGAAGAGATGGAACACATGAAGTGACTCAGGCAACTCTTTCCAATTGTGATCGGAGGAAAAGAATCTCACCGATCTAATGTAATTTCGAAATGTGAACCATTGTTCGTGCGTTCTGAATGCAACTAAACTGCAATATTATCAATAGTATGTGCACTTCTTAACAGTCCATTGCGATTCACTCTGACAGATAACTAACGTTCAGTAACTTGTCAATTTGTCTTCCCGATCCACATGGACTGGACAAACGTTCTTCTAAGACACGAGAATCGTCGTTGAAGTCTTCACAACATTTCCCTTCTGTCCTACAAGGACCCCTCGGTAACGAAGCAACTTTCTGAACTGCATTCACTTTTATCAGGTTGGATCTGAATCTCAGTATGCAAAAGCCATGAATACACTGGGAGGGTAAACATTCTAGAAATTGGAGATGTATCCAGCATCCATCTGAATAAACTAGACTAGACTCCGTGATCTTTTCTTAACCTCCTCATTTTGAGATCCATCGGTTACAAGACAGGGACATGGATAGTAAGTCACTCTTTCACATCACCATGAAATAGAACGTTCTAAGAAGTTACTGACACTTTATTCGCCATGGTGAGGATCATTGCCTTCAAGATTATCGTCCAAATTGATATGGATGGAGTGGGAGCCATGCTTGCTCAAGCGGGTCTCCTCCCTGTGCTTCTAAAATATTTCATTCGTCAAAATATAGTAAAGTGCAGATTGTCATGGTTCCCGAAACGATGAAATAATGTCCCTTAAACAAAACAATCTGATCTTCAATTCAAAATAAGTTATTACTAAAATCTGCAGGGCAATGGCAAGAAATACTTTTCAGTTATTCTCAGCCAAATTTGTTATTACCAAAACCCATAATACGTGTATTGATTGCAGCTTTAAGAATCTGAACGATAACTCTTTCAATATTATATGGCTTATTTTTTCACCTCCAGTTCAAAGTTTCTTGTTAAAATTCTTCGTAAATATGCTCTGAACAGAATGCTTTGTCTTTATATCGTACGAAGTTCCTATATCACTTGCAGAGATTAAAACGCCTTGTTAATATAAATTACGGATTGACTCTTACACATAGGTACGAAACCAAATTCTTGGCATCATGAAGACTTTATTTCTTTAACTTCTCTGATCTCTGTGAATTTAACTCAAGACTGTAACTACATATCGCCCTTTCAATCGAGGAAATTGGCCACTAAGGTCTTTGGTCATTCATTCTATGGAACAAGGCAACCGCTTAGAAAAGATGGGAAGACCCATCAAGCCGTTCAAGGGTGAGACAAAAGAGGTAAAATGGGGCCGGTACTATTGGGGCTAAACCCCAATAGTATCAGTATGAGAAATCTACTCTACTTCTCCTAAAATATCTGCACAGTAAGGTCTACAAACTATTGGAGCTTAGTGCACTTTGTAGAGGAACGGACATAGGCTGTTTGAAATATGCTACAAAGTATGAGAGTGAGAGTGGTACTCTTGATGTCTAATGTGGTATTCTCTCTGTTGCACTCCTGAAAAATGTGTTAAGTGCCATATCCATCACTCCATATAACTATAAGGGTAGAGGAATAAAGAGGTAACCTTGTTCTTGTTGCATACCCTATTCTTGGAGACCTTACTTGTTACTACTCCGCTCACTGCCCATCAAGGGGGTTGAGTTATCACTCCCTCCAAAACTACATCACACATAGAGTTCATAACCACAACATCCACTATTATCACCTGATCATCTTGGACCAAGTACAAGTCTGCCTTGACTCGTATAATTTGCAAAGCATACGAATGCTCTCTCCAAGCAAGATATCCACTCTCTCATGCCATATCAATATCCTTGATGGCATCATGTGTAGTTATCTTCTATCCTCCAAAAGGACATCGTGTCATATGGACCATTGCTGCATAGTGTAGAACCACACTCACAATTGAATAATGAAGATGCATATGGGTGAACAAAACCTAAGCAGAAACTCATTATTGTAAAGAATATAGCTAGTGCAAGTCGGAATGCCATAGTACATGGTCTAGCTAGGATCCAAGAGCCTACATCCTTGCCAGAGCAAGAGCAAAGATGTGCTCTAGTAGCCCAAGGAATGGATGAGTTAACTAAGAGAGAATGTAGTTTATGTTGAAATTGTCGCACCATCAAGGAAGACTCCAAGCCAATCAGAAGGTAAGGAAGCAAAGGATGGAAGGTCATTTCACGCTCATGGAGATATCTTGACTCTCATATGCCGCAATAACATTTGGAGAGAAAAGGATCCCTCCTCGGCCTCAATCAAATATGTTTCCAAGACTAGCCTATCAACAACCACAAAACAGGAGGAAAGTATGGGTGTGGAGAGAGCACAACTACCCAAAACTACTAAGGATGCCATCCCTTCCATAGATAGTAAACCTACCCCTCTGCATGAGATTAGTAGACATGTCTATCTATGTGCCAAATCCCCTGTCATGCACTCAAATATCCCTAGTCCAATGATATCACCAAAGACTCCTATAATAGTCTTATCAAGGAAGGGAAAGGAAGGGAAAATTGTGCAAAGAATATATTCATTTTATAGATAGATCTATTAGTCCAAAGATTATTCTTCCTCTAATATGAGTAGTAATTACCAATTCATAATTGTTGTATATTGTGTTACTGTAATTTAGGAGCTATTGTTGAATAAAATTTCAAACCAAAGTAGGTCTTTGGAGCGTTTTACTCAATGGTTATTGAATCCTCTTTCAAACACGTATGAAATGTCATCTCCTTGAAGAAAACTTTGAATAACTACTCTAGACTTGAACATGTACTCGACTTGGAGAAGCCAAGTAGATAAGAGCAAGTTCTTGAACCTTGATCTACAATGACCTAAAATATATCTATCATCATCTTTGTTTTCCTTTTGATTTATATTGGAAAAAAAGAGAAATAAGAGAGAAATATTCGATAACCTGAAATTAATTAATACAAACCATAAGAATCCATTTATATTTATATTCATCTTCCGTTATACTGTAAAAATAGATAATAAAGTAAATTTAAAGTAAAGAATACAAGGAATCCAGTTTATATATTGTACATGCTTTTTCTACTCAAAATTAGTTTACAAAGCTGACCATTGATTCTTGATCCTGGGGTCTACATTCGGATAGCTTCAAGCGCTGTATGTGAAGAACTGTCAAATATATGCAAGGCTTCACTTCACTTTGCAAAAATTATCTGCCAAAATATGAAATACGTGCAATTATTTTATGTCTTTTACTACCGCATAATAAAAGCATAAATGTTGGTATCTTTGTATCTAATACGTAAAAATTTTGAGCATAATGCACTGTGGTGAAACGATACATCAATTTATTGATAGAGACAAAGTACATAATCGCGTAGTTTCTTTACAACCATAATAAACAAGAGAACTGGAAAATAACAACGTTGATACTATTTCATTTCTCTCAACCTTCTCTAGCAAAATTTTCAATCCTCCAAAAGTATCCGAATTTGATTCATGAGTTAAATATAGGCTGATTCATCATAGAAAGTTGATTGTAAAGAAGAACCTCTCGTACTCCAGTTGTGAAATATTACATGCATGCCGGGCTTAGAGTCTGTCCGTTAGCACTTCTATAACCATAACGAAGTTTCAGTGATACATTATTAACCATAAATGTGGAGGACACATGGTTTAGGATTTTGGAAGCCCATCCAACTTGATAAGTCTTGTTAGAAATAGAATACATAAATAGAAAAGCTGGACAAATGATTTGCTTGAATCGTGAGTAGTAACTGTATTTTGGAGAACATCTGATTCCTCCTTGTACTCTCTGCACGTTGCTCTGCTCACTCTAACTTTTAAACAAGAGCGTTTAATTAACAACCTAATTCTTAATTATCACCCGAACCTTGCATGCTTAAAGGGAGGTCCACTAGATTAAATGCCCGCCTGGTAGTTCATATTGTCTCATGTTGCAGATTCTGGCGGTCTAGTCACATGAGGGAATATACCCTTGGTGCACCCTTAGATTTGTGGTGGGCCTCTCGAGACTTAAGTACCGCCGGCTCCCCAGGCGACCGGCTCTGGCAGGTCAGGTGACGGAAGGTTGACTCACAACTCCACTGGCTCCACTCCCGAGCGCTGCTGGCGGCTCTACGTAAGGAAACGATTTAGGCCGTGCCGGTTTTGTAATGAATGGAAATACCATGTTTCTGCAATGTCAGGTTTTGAACCGTCGAATGTTTCTGCAATGTCAGGTTTTTAATCGTCGAATGTATTCCTTCATGGGTTCCGGCGTATGTGCGTATTTCTTTCCCAAGCCTACACGTAATATATATATAGACGGTACCTATGGGATTAATTTGGATTAATTTGGAAGGTTTTCTTGTTCAGGAGATATGCATAAAACCTCAAAAAAGGAAAATTTCTTTTATTTTCTAAAGCCATGATTTGAAAGAAAATCTCTTGTCTTTGATTGTTCATTGAGACAGATAAAGAAAACCTCTCTTTCCAAAAAAAAATTTATCAAATTAAATTAAATTTTTAACTCCATTTTCATAAGTCCATTTGTTTTATCGTTTAATTTAAGAGAATTGTGCTAACTTACATTTTATCTACTGCTTGCCTTGATGAGAAAACAATTTTTACCTTTACACTCGTTGTATTCTCTAGTCCTATCTTGATGAGAAATATACCACGAGGAGCCAGTATGCCTTAAGAGCTTGGTATGTTTACATTTATTATATTTTTTCTAGTGAGTATCAATGGAAATCTCAAAAAGTACCAAGGGAAGCCATTATGTCTTAAGAGATGGTGTTTCCATCCATGTTTTGTGTATTATGTGAGCTATGCTGTCAAGGGTTGTGATGAGATGGTTTGTGCAATCTGAAAATTAGTTTCCGAGGGGTTCGTTACAAGGTCTTTTATGCGCTTTTTGAATAAATAAATAAATAAATATATGTATATATTGTATCTGCCCATTTTGACATCTGTCTTTAAAATTTTTTCCCATCCTTAGTGCTTTCCCTTTTTTCTTTAAGAGCCTTTGTTTAGGATGAGATGGTCTTTAATGCATTTTGGGCGTATATTTTAACATCTGACTGTAAAGCGTTTGTTTAGGATGAGATGGATCATTACTCATATTTTATGTATAATCTGATATCTGTCTATAAGGGGTTCGTTTGTGACAGTTTATGAGTACCATAGAATAAAACTTTAGAATGATAATCTTTCTAGTCATATCATGGAGCTGTTTCTTTTAGGTGTCTATTGGTGTAATACAAGCAAAGATAACTCAGTCAGTTAACTAAATATTGGATACTAATTAACTTGCTTTTATTGAAAAGAAGATAAGGAGCATGAAATAAATTGCTATTGGGGAAATCTTATTGCAGTTAATTGACTGAGGTCTATTTCCCTAATAACATTATTTTTACTTCAATAACACTTTGTCCATGTCAATTTGGTGTCACTAGAGGTTGTGAGGTAATATCTTCAGGCCTTAAAGTAATTTCAGATATCTATTCAGGTTGGCTTATCTTGTGGGTGGATGCTATCTTGTGGGTGAATGCTAAGAATATTTTAAAGCATCTCACTTGTATTTTATTTTTAGAGATTCTAATAAGAAGATCGGAAGATCTTTAGTGAGCCTTTTCTTTTGTGCATGTAGTTCTTTTAATTATCCTTCTTCCTTTTTCTATAGGCATAGCTTCTCATAAGATGGGTTATTGTTCTTCAACCTATCATGGATACAAGACAAGTGGATCCTATAGGAGTACCTCTATTTGCCATGATAACTTTAGACTTATTTTATCTATCCCTTTGGTATTATCAATAGGTACAATACAGAAGAGAAAAATCACACCAAAATGCTTCTTTGAATGCTCTGATTATACCTTAGGCTCTTTGAATCCTTGCAATTAGCAATTTATCCTACATATGATAGGATAAATTGCTAATTGCAAGATATTAGGTTCTAGCCTCATTTACCTCTTTTGGGTTTCCCTACATGGCTTTTTGTTCTGTCTGCTCTTTTATGTGCGGTTTTTATCTCCTCAAAATCTCATTAGTTTAATTACATCATTTTCCATCAGAAATTATAAAATATCTTAAATTATGACTAAATAGATTGTAGGTAGGACTTCGTATGATCCCAAAAAAATTTACCCCTTCCTTATTAAAGATGCCAAATATAACCTATTTCTTCTTACACTTTTTTTCTTACCAAAATGTTCACCATTATTAATGCATATCTTCTATCTTTTTTCATGTAGATGGAAATCTAATTTCTAATTATATAGACAAAAATGTACATACTTCTATATATGGTACCCAAAATGCACCACCTTACTAGAGGGTTTTGCCTGAGTACTTACAAAAGTCTATAGTAATTCAGTAAATTGTTTCAAGGATGGTCCATGTAAATCAAAAGTGTGTAGCAAAGTGATCCATAAAAGCTTATGATATTCAGTTCATTCTCATTGCAGTTCCTACTGTAATTACTCTATCCAGATTTCTTAAAGACTTCTGCCTTGTTCAATTCTAGTGCATGTGATCTCAACAAGATGTCTTGTAAATTGTACTGTAATAAATTTTGACAAAATATGGAATTAGCATATGAGTTAGTGGAGGCTAACAAGTTAGCAAATAGGCCAAATTAGCCAACCAATCTAAGAATGTTCTAGAAGTGTTTAGAAAACTTCTTAGTACCTTTTAAGTATTGAGTAATGTGTTTGCCAAGTGTGCAACTTCTAGGAGGAAGTTTACCGACTAGCTTAGCTTGCACGCAAAGTAGATGGCTCCTAGGTGGAAGATTCCCGATTGGCTTAGCTTGCACTCCAAGAAGGCAGTTTCTAGTAGGAAGCTTCATTTGGAACTTCCCAAGGTCCTTGTATGTTTCTTATAAATACCAAAGCCCAAGTTCATGCTAGGCATTTGGAGTTTCCCTCACTTGAGAGTTCCAAATATGATCTTACACTTTGGTCTTCCATTCTCTTATTTCTCTCCTTGGTTTTTCACATTAGTATCAAAGAAAGAATGGGATGGATAGAATTTAAGGACCACCATATCCCTTTCCCTCAAACCATTGAGATTTTTATGTCCATGTACTACCTAAGCATCATTTGATGCTTTGGGTAGATTCTTTTGAATATAATCACTTTGTCCGACGAACCATTCATACTTCTATTTGTAACTTATGGAGAGCATTGGACGTGCTAACTTAGATAATTACATGTAGTTTGATAGAGTAATAGCCATGGCGGCAATACCCAAAGTTATCATTGCTATGCAACAACAAATTGAGCACCTTACTTGATTGTTGGAAGAGAGAGATCATCAACAACTAGAGCATGTAGAGAGAGCACTATTTCAAGAAGGAGAAGAGCAAATCTGATTTCCAAAGTCCAAGGTATTTGAAGGCAAGAATCTCTTGGGTGTAGTGAAGAATTTTTTGTTTGATTGAGAATGTTATTTTGAAGCTACAAATTTTCAAGATGAAAGGAGATATATTCTTGGCTTCAAGCCAATAGGATGGAGTGGAAAAACTATGGTGGCAATTTCAAGTGGAGAAAGCTCAATGGCAATTTGTGGCACCAATATAGACATGGGAAGAATTCAAGAGCACAATAATTGTGTGATTCCAAGTTGTAATTGCTACACAAGCTATACAAGATAGATTGTTAGAATTGAAGCAAATTGGTTCTATGAGAAGCTACATCATTCAATTCCAAAACACCATAATGAAATTTTTTGTGCATATATACATCACTACACAACATACATCACTGTCAACATCATACACTATACAAGCACACTCACACATAAGTCATACATAGACTCTAAAGTGCCACAATAATCAGATTGCTAACATCATACACTATACAAGCACAACTCACACATAAGTCATACATAGACTCTAAAGTGCCACAATAATCAGATTGCTTACCATTCTCAACTCAACTCAGATCAGTACTTGATCTATCACTCTATAAACTACCAACAATTGGGCACTGATTACAGTCAAGCCACACCCACTCAAGCATAGAGAATCTAGGTGACGCTCGCCAGCCTCTGTCTACCATAGCCAAGAACTCAAAGGCTCAACATCAAAGAAGTGAGCTCTCTGGAGCTCAATTTGAAACTATACCCCCTGGACTCAAGCTAGCTCTGAAACCCTAACGGTCCCGCTGATGGCATACTCAACAGTGCAAACGGTGCAAAGTGACGGTGGGCCCCACCGTGAAGTCGGTACCCCAAACACAAAATTTGACCATCGGAAAATAATCTTTGAGAAAATACTAAAATAACTCTAACTACTATCACTGGAACTCCAGAGTCCGAGCATCTAGATGCGGCACTACAAATGGCATGACAATTGTAGTGCGTATATACATTGCTAACACAACATACATTGTTGTCAACATCATACACTATAGAAGCACACCTCACACATAAGTCATACATAGACTCTAAAGTGCCACAATTGCCCCCCTAACTGGCGGTTAGGTCCCTCTAACTCCAGATAGCCATCTACTCTCAGTATATGGTATACTCTCTAATGGGCAAAGATCAGGAGGCCGGGTGCTATGGAGCCCCATCGTTAGTCGCCTGTTTGCAATCTATACCATATAAAGAATGAACTAGCTATAGGTCAAGTACATCTAGGACATAACCACTGTCCCTAAGGAACCACCGTGAGGGGAGGAGTCATACATGCCATATGCCATCCTCTCAAAGAACTATCACACACTAACATAGTAGCAGCTCCACCGGAAGAGCCACACAACATACACCTCAAGCTTGCACGTACAAGTGCCAAGCTTGGGTCCATAGTACCATCAATGTTTGGGAGGTGGCATGGCACACAATTGCACACATGATCCTTCCAAACAACACCATCACATCCTTCTAACACAAGGACTCCAGATGGCAAAACCTCGCGCACTCTCAAGATAGTGCAGCCTGTAGAAACATCAAGTGTCGTCGGTGCGGTCTGTTGTAGATATACATAGTCGCCTGGATGAAATCGACGGATCAAGGATCTATAACCTCCTCCTTGAATGATAGCATAGCATAAAGTATCTTTATGCTGAGCAATCACCAAGTTCTCAAAGGCCATCGGCATCACTCTGCGAAAGATCTTTGCCCGCTCATCCATACATCGGGGTCATCCAAGTCCAAAACTACAGTAGCATCTCAACGAATGGCTATAGGTAAATCTGGATCTCGTCCATAGAGTAGAAATTATGGAGAGAAGGATGCTAAGGAGGCTTGCCGGTTGAACCAATAGCCCATGGCCAACCAAGGTAATTGGAGATCCCAATCTCCCAAGTGGCCTCTCTGCAAACCATACTTTTGCAATCCTCTCTTCACCGTCTGAACAACCCTCTCTGCTAAGCCATTTCCCTCAGGGTGATCTCGGGATGTAGTATGATGATCAATCCAAGCCTTGTCACACAAGACCTGAAACTCCTCCAAGAACTCAATACCCTGATCAGTCAAAACCTCAGCTGGTGCACCAAAATGACTAAGAACTCAATCCAAGAACGAGTAAGTTGTCCCTTCACTAGACTTGTCAAGAAGTGCCACCAACTCAATCCACTTGGAGAAGTGCTCCACCATCACCAAAACATACCAATGATGTCTCACAGTCCAAACTCCAACGGTAACCCAATCCCATGATAGGTAATGGGTGTAACTGTGGCATAAGAGAATTGAATGATGCTCTAACTTGGTCACAAACCACACATTTGGCAACAAACTGATATACCTCGGTCTGCATACCTCGCCACCAATAATGACTCTAGAGTAAGCTAAACGTATGCTTTACTCCAAAATGTCCTAGCTCCTCATGAGCATGACGGACCAATTGTGGTCTTTGAGATGGAAGTGGTACTACTCGCACTCTTCCATCCTCCCATACACGCAAAAGATATCTACCCTCCAATCTGACCGTCTAGCTTGCTGAAGAACATAGTCTCTCTCCTTGGCCCCAACTGTGCCACCCACAACACCAGTGCAAAGATAGTCCATCACTAAGATATCATCATGAATGTCTCACTGAACTATACCAATATCTTCACTCTTTGGATCTATGACCTCAATAACTCCTCCTGTATGCGCTGAGAGAGATACCACCAAAGCCTTTGCAAATATACACAGAAAGGCCGATGCATGCCAACTTGGCACCATCTCCTCATCTCACCATGCCAACATGCTCTGGTCTGTCCTGCTGGTTGGGACATGGATTTCTACTCAACCCATCTGCATCACGATTCACCACTCCATGTTTGTGAACAACCGTGAAATCATACTCCTGTAAAATCAGAGCCCATCGTGCAAGATTCCTTGAAAGCTTGTTGGAATCCATCAACCACTTCAGTGGCTGATGATCAGTGATGAGAGTGAAGAGGTTACCAAATAGGTAACATCAAAAATGTGCTACTACCCAAACTGCTGCCAAACACTCTCCCTCATATGAACTATACTTTACCTCCACTGAATTGTTGGAGCGACTAGCATAGGCCACCACAAACTCCTTCTCCTCATCATCATGCTGGGTGAGCACCGCTCCAAGCCCCAACATACTCCAATCAGTGTGAACATGAAATGGTCATCCCTTGATCGATCTCCTCAAAATAGGAGCAGATGTCAACCTCTCCTTGAGCTCTACAAAAGCTCTCTCTTGCTTATCTCCCCAACACCACTCTTGTGTAAGCTTGGTCAGCTTCGTCAAGGCCTTGGCAATGGCACTAAATCCTCTAACATAGCGGCAATAGAAGTTCACCAACCCAAGGAATGCTTGCACTCTGCTCACATCCGTAGGCCAAGGAATATGTGCAATAGCCTCCACCTTGGTCTGCTGAACACCAAGACCTCCGGAATAGATAGTGTGACCTAAATACTCAACCTACTCGTGGAAGAACCTACACTTCCCAGGATGTAATTTGAGTCCATGAGATCTCAACCTCTCAAACACCTCCAACAATTGTCTCTCATGCTCCTCCACAGTAGTGTTATAAACCAAAATGTCATCAATATAGCACCGAGCAAAATCCAATCCAGCTAGGATCCTATCCATGACCCTCTGGAACTCAACATGAGCATTCTTTAACCCAAATGGTAAGAACCTCCACTGATATAACACATCCTTGCCATGAGGATCAATAGCCCAAAATGTTGTCTTGGACTTATCCTCCTCCTTGATTGGCAATTGATGATATCCCGCTCAAAGATCCAAAGTACTGAAGATCTTTGCATGCCCAATCACATCAAAAATATCCTCCGGTGTAGGCATGGCATACCAATCAACCCTGGTCTGTCGGTTGATAGGACGGTAATCTCCACACATCCGCCTATCTGTATAGTTGCCATGCATATCCTTCTTGGTTGGCATCACTATCGCTGATGCATACTCTTTATGTGAAATCTCCACCAAACCAACCTCAAAAAGGTCACTACTCCGGCTCTGAATCAATGTCCTCTCCATATCACTATATCGATAAGGACGTCAAAAAACAGGTGTGTCGCTAGTTAGCTCAATCCGTATACCAGGTCCCTTTAGAGCACCCAAATCCTTCATATTGAAGGCAAAACAACTCGTGTGACTCCTCAAGAACCTCCAAACCCTCCGTCTTTCCTCTCCAGCAAGCTTGGGTCCAAGATCTGGCTCCCAAGTATCCTTTGTAACTGTAATAGGAGTGGAAGACATACTGATTGGCTGCTACACTAGGCCCTTGGGAGCAATAGTGTCATGCTCCCGACCACTAGAGGTCCCAACCTTTGTGTGAAAAACTCCCTCCACTCTAGCTGCAAGCTCCACACGTCCTCTAGCTGCATCCCATGTGGACCAAGGGTGTAATCCAAGTAGCCCATGCTCACCTGGATGGACTCCAAGTAGACCACTCTCCCTAGTAGCTATTGGATGTGTCCCAAGAATACCATGTCCACTCGGTCCATCACCCCCAGCATGTGCCTGAATTGTCTCGATAGGCACAAGGTTCACAAGTGTCCAAGTGGTGATGCCTATCAAGCGTATCCTACGCTGCTCTGCTAAGCCAAGGCTCACAATCCAGGTCAAATAGTTCAGGTCCATAGCCTGACCTAACACCTAACGCATGGATGCCTCTGACACTATTGGAACAGCGGTAATACCGGTGCGAAAACCCATCGCCCGCTCTCTCTCTTCAGCATTGGGCTACACCAATTGCTGTAACTATGAGTCCCAAACAAGTCCAGGTCCTCCCTCTCAAAAAGCATGAGAGCTTGGGAAACTCATGAGTGTGGGAAATGCAGCTCTAGGCTGTCCAACTAGGTTCACTACTGCCATAGGTGACCTATTAGCCACTACCACTGTCTGAGATTGACGCCCAACATCCAAGATATCATCAACAAGGATGTGGTCAAGTCGCTGAATCCCATCAAAAGCGTGTTGTAGAACCTCTCTAGGTAAGAGGTTCATCCACCAAAGATGAAGACAATAAGCCCGTGATCCCACTCTGGCTGCATGTAACAATACAGCAGCTCCCATCCAAGAATGGACCTGATGTGTACTTGCCACCACTCTAGTGCGAGAATCACCCATCAAAGGAACCTACAAAGTAACGTTCTCCAAAAGGTAAGCTGGAGAAACAGACTGATGACCATGGAGATGTTGTAGTATCCATAACATCTTCCAAAACACACCAAAATGAGGATCCTAAAGACCTAATCCTCTACCAGCATGTGTATGTCCTTGACATGCTCATCCAAAAATTACAAGTGAATAGGCCCATGTCTCTCTAGGTTATGCACCCCCAGTAAGGAAATGTCCCATGGTAGGGCCTTTTGGTAACCTTTGACTGCTGACATTGGTAATAACTCCGGATACCGATAGGCCAAGTGTGCCACATGATGTAGAGAGACTCGCCTAGCAATCTCATCTCTCTCTACATACAAGTACCTTTGTACTCGTATACCCGCCTATAACATCGCAGCTTATCCGGTGCTGATCCCACCAAACAACTCCAATAGGCATATCTCCTTTACTAGATACTGCCAAGCAATGAGTGTGGTATCCAGGGGGTCAAAGCAATCGCCTCTGGAGGCTCATCCTCACACTCATCTCCTGATGGTATGAAGGCTCTACTCCAAGCCTACTGCACCAACTAATCTGCATGCTACTGCAATGCCTCCTTTGAACTCCACAATGGAACATCCAAGGTGGATGGAACAATCCCACTCGTACTCCAAAGCCAAGTGATCTCCTCTAGTACTGGAGTATCCTCTGCATGGGCGTTCCCCTCCAACAAGTCTCCAGGCCAAGTAATTGTACCATTGAAAGCTAAAACTGATGTTGCCATGGTCCCGAACTGTAGTGAGCCAAGATTGCCACTACTAAAGCGTACTAGTAGGCAACATACCCGTCCCCCACCAGACTACCAACCAGGTCTATAAGAGGCTGTCTCCTCCCAATAGTCAATGCTGAAACCCATGGGGTATTACATTGCTCTCCCAACTAGCACATCATATGACTCAGCTATTGTTGCAATACCTGAGCTCTCACCACCAAGCTATCAGTCGGATGACCAGGCTGAACTTGGACAACAAGCTCTCCACGTGTGATGTATTGTGTCAAACCACCACCTAGAGATGTCTGGATCTGAAATGGACACCTCTCCACATCGGTCTTCCATAACTCCAGACCAATAACTACAGCCTTCCCCAACATAAGGGGCTGCGCACCATAGTCTAACAAGATTCTCTGTGGGGTATAGACCTTCCCTGAAGGTCCCACCAAAAAAAAAACCCCCCTTTGGTTATCCAATAGGACAACACCAGGTGTGAACCGTGCTCTCTCAAAGGCCGGTCTAGTTGGCAACTCTTCCAATCTAGCCGTTGCTGCCTGCCATAAACCATTGGTCGCTGAACGGATCCCATGCTCTTCAACCAAGTCAGCTCCACTACCAACTACCTCTACTCTAGTAGTAGGAACTACACCATCCCTACTCTCACACAACATGGCAGCCAACCGGAATACTGGAGCTGGGTCAACTCCCAATGTAAACATATCATTGGCCGAAAACAAAGGACGCCGCATAATCAGCTGAGCCGCCCCCAACATCATGCTAGACTCAGTCTGTGTAGTAGCAGGTGGCTGACTAGCAGGTAGTCCATCATGTACTCCATCACCACCTACCACCCCTACACTGGGATGTCTATGAACCATGGATGTCATCTATAATACCTCAGATAGTGTGAAAGATTGGGGAAGTCTGACGTGTCTCCCAACCTCTCCTCTCTGTGGGTCCAACTCCAATAATGCTCCTCTAGGCTGTGGAGCACATATTGCACTCCTAGTCACTACTGGAGATGCATCCACCTGTGCTGCTCCGCACATGAAGTCCAAAGCATCTCTATCACCAGCATATGAGGTAGAAGCCTCAGCACCCGAATCTGATCTCCTCTAAGCAATAGCCATACTAGCCAATCTTTGCTCCAATTGCTCAATCCGAGTAGCCATAGTTGTCTTAGAGGTAAGGGCAGGTACTGCACCCCTACTAGGTGTAGATCCTCTACCACCACCTCCACTACCTCGTCCTCCATGAATTGGAGCTCCTCTACTACCTGCCATAGTAGCCCTACCACTCCGTAACTCTGGGTGTAGGTCAAAACACCGGTCACTAGTGTGACTAAATCTATGGCAATGCTCACACTGCCTCTGTGTTGGCTATGATGCACCCAAGGTATCAGGTCCACTGCCTTGAGTACACTCTCTCCAATGGTGAGGTCCACCACAAGTCCAACAAGCAACACCACCACTCACTGGCTGCTGCTGACCCAAAAATGAGAGTAAGGGTCTAACTCCACTAGGCCCTCCACTTGCTCCATAGGATCTAGGCTGTCCAACCTGTCCTTGAAAACCAATTGGGCGTGGTGCACTCTACTGCAATCTAGAAGAAGTCACAGCCGTGGATGAGGTCTCCCTACCAAATCCAGATGTCACCACTCTCTCCTCCACCATGTTGAGCTCAATATGCTAAGCCAAACCAAAAACCATTGCCAAAGTAGGCGAAGTAGCATGTAACAACGTAGCATCACAAACTCTACGTTGCAACTCCTTGTCCAGTATCCCATACCAAAACTGGATTTCTTGGGCCTTAGTTACTCCCTAAGTGAAACTGATCAGCCGCCTCATGTGAGTGTATGCCTTGCATAGGCTCTCTCCAGCCTTCCGCTGGAACTCCTGCAAGTTCCTCAGCTTGTCAGTCCGCACTCCACGGTAGTTCTGCCTCAAACATAGGAAGAACTCTACCATGCGGTTAAACCCCGGTACCATACCACCTCCTACACCGGTACCTCCACTCGTAGTAGCACTATCTCTAGCTAGTGCACCTCCACTAGCTCCACCCACACTACTTGAGCTAGAACTTGTAGGTACAGCCAATCCACTCCTGGCCACCGAGCCTAAAGTGATCGAGACATAGTGTGGAGACCAATACTGTCTCCATAACTCAATCTCCCCCAAATGAGCTCTCTTGAACTCATGGTAGTCATCCATCGGCAGACCCTCCAAGTGCTGAAACAACCCCTTCCATGCCATGAAGGGTGTGAACAAAGTCGGGTTCCACATCTGTTGTAGATCACACCAACTATCAAACTCCTGGATGAAGTCATCCAATTCAATGGTACCCACTATACCAGAGTAACACCTAGGGCCTTTGGAGGCCCTATAAATCTTGTCCATGTCCCACAACAATAGTGCGGACACACCAAGTGCACTCTGAACTGAATCAGCTCTTGTGTCGAACTCCAACTCAGAGTCAATCTCCTCCCTCATTGGGACCTGAGATACAAGCTGATACTGAGCACCACTCCGAGTAAACCCACTGTGTACAACAGAGTTATCTCCGCTGGAATCCCCAAAGAATTCCGTCGTGACAAAGTAACCGCAACAACAAACCAGAACCACCAACTGCAACCGCAAGTCGCAACCGCAAGTACCCCACCACGTGCCAACACCACCAAGTGCCAATACCAACTAAGCACCACCCAATAATGTAACTCTAAACAAGATAACTACACTAGGGGAAAGGGCAACCTATAACCTACCATCATAACATGCACTCTCAAGATCTGCAAGTCATCACTTCCTGCCTCACCGGAGAGAAACAAAGGTAGTTTGACTGGTCATCACTCCAACCTCACCACAGTGAGCACACTAGAGCACTAATGCTCAAAAGTCAGGGCACCTCACACAAACGTGGTGCACAAACAGGAAGTAGAGAATGGAGGGGGTCCAATCACAAGAAATCTAAACAAAAACCTTCCATCTCATAACACAACACGGGAATGACTCTGCCACCATTTGGCATTTGACATAAGAGCAATTTGTATCTAAGTCCTAAGGTACCATGATCACCAAGAATGGAATCAAATTGCCTCTCCTAGCCAAAGCTACATGTGTATAGATAACAGTGGCACAATCACTATGACAACAAGTGAGGGTGGACCAGTTGACTACGACACCAGTCTAGGAACAAGAGATCTAAGGGTCACAATCTAGCAAGAAAGGTAGATTTTGCCAACCAATGACCAAGATCTACTCTAAACTAGCTAGCCTCACGCCAACAAGATGGCTTGTTGGCCCTTCTAGGCCTTCGTAGCCTCTCATAGCCCACAGCCCTGTGCCTCAAAGCCTCTAAAAGCCAAATGAGGCCTTTCTTCTTGCCACTTTGAATCTCTTCCAAAATTGGTGAAACTTCTCCAAATCTGCAAAAGTCCTCCAAATCTGGCCAAAATCTGACATAAACCCTAAAGTTGGTTGTCTGCCAAATCCCCTGCTAACTTTCTACTCGAGCCAAATTGACAACATGGGTTTCTCCAAATCACAAATTCATGAGAATAGCTTCACAACTCCACCTTCAATTTGACTTTCTGAGCCCAACTCGCAACAAATTGGTCCTACCTTCACCTCTTGAGCTCAAAATCACAACCACTGTTCAAAATTTGCTCCTTCTTTGCTCTAAATTTGGCCAGCGCTTCCGCACACCGTTTGCCTTACTGCCAAATCTGCATCAATTGAACGAGCTTCTGCACACTAGGGAAACACTGAACTTGAATCAAGCTACCAACGATCCATCAAGCTTGGAGATACCACCAACACTCAAAGTTCCTGCACCCAATTTCCCACTAACTTCACTTCTCTCATGTAATCAGATTGCTTACCACTCTCAACTCAACTCAACTCAACTCAGATCAGTACTTGATCTGTCACTCTATAAATTGCCAACAATTGGGCACTGATTACAGTCAAGCCACACCCACTCAAGCATAGAGAATCCAAGTGACGCTTGCCGGCCTCTATCCACCATAGCCAGGAACTTGAAGGTTCAACATCAGAGAACCTTCGAGTTGCAAGGTATGATATTTAACTATACCCCCTGGACTCGAGCTAGCTCTGAAACCCTAATGATCCCGCTCATGGCACACTTGACGGTGCAAATGGTGCAAAGTGATGGTGGGCCCCACCGTGAAGTCAGTACCCCGAACATCTAACCATCGGAAAGTAGTCTTTGAGAAACTGCTGAAATAACTCTAACTACTATCACTGGAACTCCAATGTCCGAGCATCTAGATGCGGCACTACAAATGGCGTAACAAAATTCAAAAGATACTAGAAAGTGAAGCTCTTGACCAATTTGTGAAGGGCTTGAAGTCAAGCACTAAATTAGAACAAACTATTTCAGAGCCCAAACACTTGGAGGAAGCCATGTAATTGGTTGAGTGCATTGATTCCTTTGTTGACACAACTTGGTCTTGACCTCAACCTTCACAAAACTTGCCAACACGTTACACATGAGTGGACAAGCCGACATTGATGGAGATTGATGCAGTCCAATGGAGGTCACTTGACACTACAAACAAGAAGAGAATATGAAAAAATAATAGTTGTTTTTATTGTCACCAAATTGGACGTCGCATTTTGAGTGTCCACTTAGGGATGGACGACCCTAAAAAGTTGCCCAAATGGAGTTTGTGGCACGTGATAATCACACCAATTTTTTTTTCCTAATAAGAGATATTGAGTCATCTATAGAGCAGCTAATTAGTTCTAATGGGATTGAAGGCTTGAACTATGCAAGTTTACTTCACTTGCAAGGCATGATATTTAATCATGGTTGTAAGATTTTGGTTGATTTTGGGAGTTTAGAGGATTGCATGTCCATGTAATGTAATTAGGAATTATGTATTTTTGTCAAGCTAGTATTTGAAAGTAGATTGATAATGGTAGATGGTAAAAAGGGTTCTATATATCATACCTCATATCTTGTTACATTCAAGATTGAGAAGTACTATTTGGAGTGTATAAGATTTATAGTAGCATCATTGTATAATGATGTCATTTTAGGTATGCCTTGGCTTGAATATCATAAGGTTAAATTTGATTAGACCCAACAAAAAAATTCAAGTACAACACCAAGGTAAGAATTACCAATTAGATTGTTTGGCACCTTTGAGTAAGACACCTAAGAATAGTCAATCCCACAATGAGAAATTCATTAGTAAAGTAGCCATTGAGCAAGCTTTGGAGGAAAATATTCTTATTTTTGTTGTGTGTATCAAGTTGATTGTGCAAGGAGAAGTTGATGAGAACTAGAAGCCTCATCAAAAAATGGTTGATCAAATAGTTAATGAATTTGTAGTTGTGTTTCCATATGATCTACCAAAGGAGTTACCCTCTAATCAATCAATAGGCTCTCACTAAAGGAGTTAAAAGAACTTCAAACAACACTGATTGATTTTTTGGAGAAAGATTTCATACAAGATAGTACATCTCTATGGGGAGCACTAGTACTCTTTATACCAAAGAAGGATGGAGGACTTCAATTATATATTGACTACCATGGTCTTAATAAAAAAACCATGAAGAATGTGTATCCTTCGCCTCAATTGATGACTTGATGGATCAATTGAGTGAAACCCTATATTTCTCCAAGTTAGATCTTTAAAGTTACTATTGGAAAATTTCCATTGATAGGAAAGATGTGCAAAAGATGGCTTTTTGAGCAAGGTATGAGCATTTTGAATGAAGAGTCTTACCTTTTAGGCTCACTAATGCTTTGCCAATTTTAATGGATCAAATGAGTTTGGTGTTGGATGGGTTGTTGGATCAATACGTGGTGGTGTTCTTGTTTGATGTTTTAATCTATATCAAGATGGAGGTAGAACATAAGAATCATGTACAAGAAGTCCAAAGACGCCTATGCCAATGGAAGTTTTATTGTAAGAAGTCAAAGTGTACCTTTTGGCAAAAGGAAGTTACCTTCTTGGGTCATAATGTCGCATCAAAAAAGATCAAGGTGGATGAGGAGAAAATCAAAGCCATTACTGATTGACCTATTTCAAAGGATGGCATAGAAGTTTAGGAATTTAATGGATTGATAAGCTTTTATTGATGGTTCATCCACTATTATGCTCATATAGTCACATCGGTGATTGATCTCTTGGGAAAGACCTAAAGCTTTTAGTGGACAACCAAGCACAAAGAAGCATTCAAGAAATTGAAGCATATGATGTCTTCACGTCTTATCCTCCAACCATATGATCCTCGACTACCTTGTGTGATTGATTTTGATACTTCTAACTTTGCCATTGGAGCTATATTGCAATAGGAATTTCTAGATGAGCCACATCACATTGCCTTTCTATCTTGCTGACTAAACATCATAGAAAGGAATTACTCTATTTGGGATCAAGGACAACTAGCAATAGTGTATGGAGGTATTATCTCTTGGGAAAACAAGTGATTATGCAAACTGATCAAACCTTACATTTGGAGCACATAAAGAGTCAACATCATTGGTGGGAAGGAAAACTCAATTTTTTTTACATCAAGCTTGAGTATAAACTTGGTAGGTTCCATATCATTCTTGATACCCTATCACCATGTCTTGATTTGAAGCTTCTTCCCAAATCTCCCATGGTAGTAGCAATCACCACGGTGTCAATCAACTCAAAGGTACAGATGGTGTTCAAGGTTTCTTTACAATAGGAACTCTTCTTTCAATTGGTGCAAAGTCATCTTGTAGTGCATGACAAGGAGTACAACATTTTTTCCTTCAAGGAAGGCATTCCATTTTGTGAGAGTTAGATCTATGGTCCAATTATGGGTGACCTTTGGCTTATGCGGGTTCAAGAAGCCCATGACTTGCCAATCATTGGTCATTTGGGTGTGGATAAAACCATGCTTACCCTTCAACTTCAATGGTGGTGGCCAAACATGGCACAAGAAGTTTGAGAATTTGTTTGATCTTGGGAGAGTTGCCAATGCAACAAAGTCAACAACCAGAAACCAGGTGGACTCCTTCAACCACTTCCCATTCCATTTGCCCAATGGAAGCATGCAAGTCTTGACCTCATCACATCCTTACCCAAAATAGATCAAGGTCATTTTTTCATTGTGGTGTTTGTTGATAAACTTAGCAAGTAGATTCATTTGGCACCCACTATGGATATTGTGGATGTTCCATGCTAACCAAGATTTACTTTGACATTGTCTTCAAGGATAGGATGCCAAGGGTTCACATCTACGATTGTGATCCTCGATTCACTATTAAATTTTGGTGAGAAATCTTCAAGCTACTTGGCACCCAACTTGCTTTATCTATAACATATCATCCTCAAATTGATGCACAAACCAAATGTGCAAGTTGTACCTTGGAGGATATGCTTTGTGCCTTGGTCAACATTCACCATATCAATTGGGATGCTTGCCTTGCGGCTATTGAGTTTGTCTACAATAACTTCAAGCAAGCAAGCAAGCATCGGATTCTCTCCCTTCTTCCTTAATTTTGGCCAAGACCCACTTGTTCTAGATTCCTTCCTTGCTTCCTTGCTATCTAACGTTCCTCATACTTCCACCTTCTTGTCACAATATCTAAATCCTTATAACAAGCCAAATCTCATCTCCTCATTGCTCAAAATGTGCAAAAGCAATACATTGATCAACATCATTATGATCTCAACTTTCAACTAGTAACCTACCTCTCCCACTTGATTCTCAAGTTTGTAAATTTGCTCCTAATTGGATAGGTTTATTTGATGTTACCCAAATCACTTCTTGGAATTAATGCTTATGGACTTGCCTTGCCTAGTCATATGCAAATCTACTTTGTCTTTCATATTTCAAAGTTGAAGCATTTCACTCTTTGCTTCTAATCCATCTTCCTTTTCCACTTGTGTTCAATCTCCTCCTCCTCCCATCTCTATGAACGATCATGAAGAGTATGAAGTTGATTGTATCCTTGCACATTGCAACATCAAATGTGGCTGCCAACAACACATTGAGTAGAAAGTCCTTGGGAAAGGGTATCCCTTTCATGATACCACATGGGAGTCTCTTTCTCATCTCCATGACGCACTCTAGGAGTTTGAAGATTCCATGACGATGAGGGCATCAACAACTAACAATGGGAGAATATGTAACAATGTGGAATTAATAGATAATTTAGTAGAGGCTAGTGAATTAGCAAATAGGCCAAATTAGCCAAGTAATCTAAGAATATTCTAGAAGCATCTAGGAAACTTCTTTGTACCTTCTAAGTATTGAGTAATGTATATGCAAATAGGCAGCTTCTAGGAGAAAATTTCTGAACTAGTTAAGTTTGCATGCTAAGTAGGTGGATTATAGGAGGAAGCTTCCTAAGAAGCTTTCTCACTAGCTTAGCTTGTATGCCAAATAGGTGGCTCTTAGGAAGAAGTTTCTCAATTGGCTTAGCTTGCATTGCAAGAAGGCAACTTCTAGTAGAAAGCTTCCTTGTGAACTTCCCAAAAACCGTGTATGTTTCCTATAAATACCCAAACCCAAGCTCATACTAGAGATTTGGAGTTTTCCTCATTTGAAAGTCCCAATGTGATATTCTACTCTAATATTCAGTTCTCCTATTTCTCCCCTTGGCCTTTTACAACTTCACTCTCTTAACACTTCCAAAAATTCTACAATTAAAACCCATTATTGTTATGAAGTTCCTTTGTATTATGGGCATATATGCCTATCTCAGAGGATACACCCAGATTGGTTATTCACTAAATTATATCATTCTAGAGATGGAATTGCAATATGCAAGGTCAAGGAGATATTTGAGCTATCTGATCAACAACCAGCTTATACTTACTGATTTTACCAAATAATAGGGAATGGATTAAGTCTTTATTCCACTGAGAAATGAATATGCTCCTCAGGAATTAGGAATATATTGCCCAGAAATCTCTTCTGCAGCACCCCCAATTCATAAAAAATAACACACTTTCAGTTCCTGAATTGTTTTCATTTTTTCATTGCTTGCGATTCTTCAAAGTCTTATGCTGGTATGCTTAAAATAAAACAAGCATTAAATCTAGAAAGAATAAACCTTTAGGCACAAAATCAATACCAAGATCACTTATGAGATGAGAGAAGCACAAAATAAACAATCCTACATACACTCTTATTAAAAAGCCAAACTATAGTACATAGATAGCAACGAACTTCTCATGGCGCAATTTGAAGTAAATCTTAACTTCTAGCCTTTGTTTAGTAATAAAATCTAGCTGAAGTTACATGTACCCATAAGTACAACAAAAGGCTTCTGATACGTATAGGTTTGCTCTACATTATAATCAGACAACACATTGAGGGAAAAGCTTCTAACAGCATTATGGGAAACGTATAAGGGCTACACAACTTTGCTTCCTAACCGATTATGATACTTATGGGATTGTCAATTTGGCCAAAAAGACTTAAAAGGTATCTCTTATGGATATGGAGAGACATTCTTATATCTTATCAATATTATTTATCACTAGGTTGGGAATGTTCTATGATCGTGCAGCAAGGTGATATGGATAATACTCCTATTTCTAAGTTTATCAAACGCACATTAAACTTAGAACATTCATTTACTACAATTAGATTTCTGCAACGTTGTGATATATTAGTACCACATTGGCAATGAGAGAGACCTTTCAAGTCTTTTGGCCAAATTGTCATCCGATTCAGAGGAACATATAACTCCAAGTAAATCTCTTAAGTACCCAAAAATTTAGCTTCCGTAGGTTTTATTTCTGTCGTCATCATGAGAACAATAACAAATTTTATGGACTCGGAGGTTTTCATAAAAGAACAGTAGTTGGCCATAAATCAATCACTCTCGTTTCCAATTATAGACAAAATCCATAATTTTTCCCAAAGACCTCCAGTAAATATCCTATCAAATTTCTTCTCGGGTCCACAAAATCAAACTAAACTAAACCGCCATTGTATCGCGTATAGAAACACAAAGAGCAAGCAATCCACATACTTTATTAACAGGTAAAGAGTTATCTCACCCTTTCTCCTCTGTTACATGTGTTTCTTCAACTTACGGCGAAAGTCACGAACTTTTACATAAAGAGAAACCGACGTTACTTAAATGGTTGTTCAGATCACGACTGGAGAATCATGACATGAATTGAGGTAGAAATGGAGTTAATGAGAGAAGTATTGAGATGGCATTGGCTCGTCGGGGGGAGGGGGGCTCTTGTACTTGGAAGCCCTTCTTCTTCTTCTTCTTCTTCACTTAAAGTCTGTGTGTGCAAAGTGGACGGCAACATTTCGACACTACTTTGGTTGTGAAGAAAACATCCCTTGTGTCATGTAATCATTGCAAGTAAGAAGGATATTATTGATCAAGAAGATCAACAAAGGAGCACGGACTAGATACCAACGTAGTACTATTAATCATGATATAAGTGTCCTCCTTCGGAATTTTATCCAAGAAAATGCCCACACAATCCTCGGGGAAACAAGAGGTTCGAAACATCGCATGGTTACACCCTGGGTTTGGGTCAATTAGTGGTCGGGTAAAGAAAGCTGTTGTGGGTACCTTTTATGCCAGCTTGTTTACCAACGTTTCATCTGGCTAGAACCTGATAAGCATATTGAAATGAAATCTCAATTATTAAGCAAACGAGTGTGATTACCAACTAACTAAAAGGGAGAAAAAGGCGATTGCGTAGAGAACATGATGGGAAGACCCCATCAAGTTCGTACAAGGGTGAGATAAAATAGGTAAAATGGAGCTAAAGCCCTGTAGAGTCAATAAGAGAAATCTGCACTGCACTACTGCACCTAAGATATTCGAGGTATGCAAATAATTCAATCTACAAACAAACAAATGGAACATCCAAGACACCTAATGTGATTGTTTTCCATAGATTGAACCTGCCGCTTTCGTAAGGGGAGCAATGGACACACACATGTTGACGCACACCCTAACTCAAAGCATGTTGATGATAATCTTTTGTGGAAGAAAACGATTTCTGTGAAAGAGGTGCTCCAAGATATTGTAGATCATGTTAGTGAATGTTTTGTTTCGTATCGTATAAATCAACATTAACCATGTCTTAACGAGCACGCATTGTATTTCTTATCTTTGAAATCTGTAGTGGCTCAAGACACTCTCTCTTTTACTATTACAAGACATTCGATTCCTTCATTTGATTGGAAGCACAAAACAAGCTATATCTACCCCTTTATTGCATATACAAGGTTACCCTCATTCATGGGTTACCATTAATGAGGTCATACAACAAATGATTAAAGAGCGTAATTGACAATATTATTGATCACTCCCCCTTCGGTTACACACATTCACATCAATATACTGATACACCAAAGATACGTATCGAAATTGTACGTCAGTTATTTAGACGGTTCCCCAGGTTACTTAATAAATCTATGGTGCATAAAGTGTGTTCTGTTTAAATCGTTTCTTCAGTATAATATCTGATCTCAATGATGCTTAAATTTTTTTGTCTTTTCAGTCGACGTACACAACGATAACACTATCGCTTCACCTCCAAACCATGTGATTCTTACCTTGATCTTTTGGTTTTACAGTGCGGTTAAGTTAACCTGACCTTGGTCAACTGGGAACCGACTTGGTTCTAAAGCCTGTGCTTTAGACCTGAGTTCTAAAGTTTGTTGCGAACGGACCAGAATTCGCAACTTCACGTTTAACTTTGCGATTAGATAAACTGTATGGTGAATAAACTCGTTTAGCCTAAAGAGTTGATTATTGGATTAATTACAACATGTAAGTCGAAGGCGGAGTTTATTTTCACTCATTTTTATATGAAATGAAGCTTAAAATTTCTGGACACATTGAAGCGCAAACATTACATGTAACTGCGGATTTGCAAGGTGTTCTTATTTAGTGTTAAATCCACTATTGTGTCCCGTGGATTTACACTTGATAATAAGAAAAGAGGGGCAGTAAACGTGCAACGAGTAACTTTGAATTTCTGTATAGATATCCCGTCCTTGATGGTGGCCCAAGTCCAGACCAGGTTGGACTGAACCAAAGTGTTCACACTACTGCTCCTGATTATACCCATAGACATGAAACTAGTTCAACGTGAAATCATCGTAAGGTCGCTACCGCAGTAGCAGTGAAATGTTATGACAGTTTCCAAGAGGCAGAGAATGGAAGAAGTTTTCATGATGGTAATAACAGTGAATACTGGACTTCATTCCTGGGAACTACTCGAACATAAGATATTCCAGTAGTTGTTAGTTTGTCGTCATCAAGGTTTCCGTGCCGGTAAGCCAGGTAGCTTTCCCGGGGACGAGCAGTCCCGGGAAATGAATACCGTAGAGGGGAACCGCGTATGATACACAGAAACGTCTCTCATACGGCGGGGTATTCCGAAGGTTAGCAATTATAGGGGACGGATGTCTGGAAGGGGAAGAATTGAAGGGCCTCGTGACTCGTGAGGGAAGAATGGACGTTAGCCCCGTGAGAGGTGTGTTAATTAGGGAGGTACTCTTCATTCCACTTAGCCTGTCCTTAATTGCATGAGATTAAGAGACATCCAGCAGCCAATGAGAAGGCACCTTGTTTCCGTCTTTTCGGTATCTTTATGTGGGGAATTGCCTTTGTTTGCTTGCCAAAGATTTTCTTGGACTGAAGGTGTATATTGTGGAGGAGTGGATGTCAGCCATGGCGGCTGGGAGAACGATGCTGCTGGAAATGAGTGTCAGATTTGCTTTTAATGCTCAACGAGGTGGAGAGCTAATGTTAACGTCGGATTTCCGATCCTCGATGGTTGTCTTTTATGGCTCGCCGCCCAATCTTTTACTTCTCGTTGTCTTGTTCGCTGCCTTTCAAGCATACACGATCTGGATGCGAAATCGAGTTTGTGTTACAACTAGAACGGTTGGGAATTAGTTTCATCGTTTCCACAGTTGTTGCAGTGGATTTGGATGAGTCCATTTGGAGCAGCTTTGAAGTGTGAAGAGGAAGTGGGCATGGTGCAGGAGTAGTTAATAATAGGTTTAGGTCAAGAGGAAGTGTACTTGGTGCAGGAGTAATTAAAATCTTCCGAATTTTCTTATTCAGAGTTCTCGAGACGGTTCCGTTGCCGGTTCGAGGTGTGTTGGGAGTACACATTATTGTTTACCGCATGGTAGAGCTTTCCACTCACACTTCCCAGGATTCAGGTGAGAAACGAAGACTAATATACTCTAGGCCTACTTAATTGTCGGTTTAAGGTGTGGGATGAAGGGATCAAATTATGTCGGACTGTGGGAGTGCACCTTCTCCGCTTTTCTTATTTCCACAAAAAGAGCAGGCGTCTGCATTTTGCCATGATAATGATTCATCCCGGCGGATGAATTTTTCTCAGCGTCCATTCCACGCATTTCCGTTCTTTACATTTTGAGGGGACCATTAAGAATGATACATTCATAAGGATATCAGGTGATGCAGTCTTCGTAGGATAATTTTACTAACTCCCAACAAATTCCACGTAATCTCGGTCTCTACCATGACTACATTTACTACCAGCAGTTTCCACGGCATTGATGATTAATGCAGCTAACCAGCGTCCATGCAAGAATTTAGAATATTCAACCCATCTTCTTTACAAATTCGAATCCCACTCTTGCCTTGACTCCCACCATTCGACCACGCTGAACTCAGACCTGGAATATACGGTGTATATACAAATCGAGTACATATTGTCCGGTGATGATGAAACCAAGCAATGCATAGGGGGCCACTCGACAACCACATCGGATCCAAATAAGCAAAGGTAGGCTGCTAACCCTCTTAGCAAAACCACATGTGCATGATTCCGGAAACAAATGAACGATACGAACCTAAATGCAAGAGTATACCTTAATTTCAAATCTATAACCTGTGGACGAACAAAGACCGCAAGCAACAGCAAAAATACTTCTACAACATCCAAGGAGTTTGATATCCAATTTCAAATCGTTAACCTGTGGACGAACAAAGACCGCAAGCAACAGCAAAAATACTTCTACAACATCCAAGGAGTTTGATATCCAATGGTAGATGAAAGCATCCTGCAAAGTTTGACATGAAAGAGCACACGCGGACAATAATATTCCAAAACTTTAAAAAATATATTGAAAGAAAGTTTTCGGCCTCTGACGTGATTGCTCTCTTGGAGCCGGATTGCAACATATCGGCAAAGAGTCAGCTAGATCGCTAATTGCTCAATATCCCCAGCAAGGGGAAACTTGTATGTACTTAATCGATCAAAATTTATGCAGGAGCGAGAGGTAGATGGTGGAAATTTCCTCACGCTGCTTATACTAAGGGTGCAAGATAAACAGAACATGCTCAATTTCTCCGCCTTCCAGACTACGAGAAATAGGTACCTGAATGGCTGACGTACGTCTCATATCTACAAAATTTTATAATTCGTATTAGGAGTATGGATCAGACTCTACAGAATTTGGCAGACTTGAAGCTCAAGGGATACATAAAGGAGTTGGCGTACTGGAACTGAATTATATTCCCTTGCAGGAGAGGTTTGCCAGCATTGACTAAGCAATCGTTAAAGGCAAGGCGAGTGAAAACATTTGGATTTGGAGGGGGAGATGAAGCAAACCATCCACAATTGACATGGATGTCGGATGGGGCACAATCAGACATGCATGTATTAATAATCTGAACACTGTAAAGTGGAATGCCGGTTGTGCCATCCCGACTCTGGGTAATGCTAATATCTTTGTCTGTGCAAATATCTGCAATAGCACAACATTGGCAAACCGATTATTCATCTTACAAAGGAAGAGCGGTCAGCAACACCGGCAACCAGCTATACACTCTACGCTAGTCCTCAGAAGCTCAAGAATAGATAACTATGCTCGTTCAAGGTGTGCATTACTGCGGTGGGCTCTTCAGGTAAGAAGGAAATATTCACGTGACGGGAAGATCTGGGGCTATGAGCCTGGCTCTCTTGTGGAAATTGGTAGGATCTTTTACAAGCGTGTCAACAGAATTTGGCGGAGCGGAACCTCATGGGGTACATGAAGGTATTTGCATATTGGAACTGAATCACAGACCCAGGAGCTAACGGTCTGCCCCCGTTGACGAGACAATCGTTATAGGCTAAACGCTTAAAGTAATTGGGATTAACTAGAGGAGATGAGGCGAACCAGCCACAGAAGACATGAATGTCTGTCGGAGCACAATCAGAGATGCATGTGTTCACTATCTGAACCACATATCGTGGAATGCCAGAGTTGGGTTCCTCACTTTGAATAATGCTAATATCTTTGTTTGAGCACTGATCTGCAATAATCCAACCACATACAAAACATTACTCACCTTTGATACAAGAATCAATATCTATTCTCACCAATGTACATCTTCTAAGTCTCGTGTAGGTGAGGAGCATAACTTACTATTAGCTAAGTAACGACGACTTCGTTTGGATATAAGAACGTTACTACCCCCACGACGGGTGCCTAAACCCCGAGTTACAGCGGCTGAAGAATGAATCGTACTCTTTAACTCATCCATCGTCTCCAAGCCTGCAGTTGAGCAATTCCCCAATGGTAAACAGACCGGTAATTTCTGAACTTGTGGTAGAAGGGCGTGAACATTCGACCACGCCCGGTGTCATAGACTTGGGATTGAGGAGTCGCTCTGGCACACTCGGATTGATATCGGAGGTAGTAAGACTTAACCTACTTCAAAAACATAGACGACAATTCAGACCGGCGGGGGACGAGGATAGACTGGGGAACGGGGATAGACGAGATACTTCTGCGACCTTAAAGTAATTCCTAGCAAACTGTTCGCATACACATGATTAGAGGATGTCAGCTTTATTTAAGGTTTACACATCCCAGCATGTGAGACTCTCATGGGATACTCAAATGAGTTGGAATACTCAAAGGAAATACTATCACCCCCATCAAGAGCCTTCCCGCCATTGACGAGGCAGTCATTAAATTCTAGTCTCCTAAACATCTCTGGATTGATTAGCTTAGCTGAAGCAAACCATCCGCAGGCAACATGTATGTTTACGATCGGGCAACCTACGGTACATAGATTGATAATCTGGACACTAAAAGTTGGGATGCCGTTGGGGAGGGGGTTCATCTCGCCCTGAAAAATACTTATGTCTGATTTTGTACATAGTTCTGCAATATGCCACAGGTTTACTTACCATCAGACCTCGAGACAACGTTCAGATTGATTCTACTATACTAATCCATATTGATCAGCTCTACTATACCACATCTTCCACCTGGATGCCCTTAACACGATCACACTCCCCTGAAACCCTTCCCTAAATGAGCGATCACAAGATAAACAAAGAATGCACAGCATGCATGCAGAGTGAAAGTCGAAAGCTTACCAGATAGCAGAAGCCGTCTGTTGGAAATTTTGGTTCGCTTTTTAATGAGGATCTCAATCTCTTCCGGACTGAGTAGGACACCGCTGTTGTAGACGATGGACGACGCGTTCGCCACTCCTGACGGAGCAGCATCCGTCTGGATGTGAACACCAAATTCTGCAAAAAGATATCCATAAGTTATAAGCAACAGGCTGCAGTCGCAATACATGGCAAGAGTAATCAGCTTAGTATCAGATCAGGTACGGTCAAAAGTACCCGGTCAATTACTCGGTACAGGCTGGTTAGTACCGCAGGTACTTTCGCACTCAAATTGTTCAAACTACGAGGAAGGTTCTATGAATAAACCATATGTGGCCGTAATGAGTAATTGGATCTCATCTTTTGCTCTTGACCATTTTATTTGGAATAAGCAAAGGCCGCGAAATCCAGACAATTTCCGAACCAAGTGAACCTAAAGGGCTGTGGATGAGAACACAAAATCAAGGACAATGAGGGACAATTGGAATTCCTGAGATGTGCAGACTAGAAGCCTACTGAACTGTGGGGGATGCAAACAACCAGCCGGCCACGTACGCATCTAAGAGGCCAGAGCTGAGGATCCGGATCCAGATCCAGAACAGTGGACCACACCTTGCAAAGCCATCATCCCGCTAACCAACATTGTGGCAGTATAGCGCGATTGCTGAAGTAGTGCCGGAAGAGAACACACCTGAGAATGTCGAGATGTGGAGCAACACAAGCACCAGGAGCGCCAACACGAGGGCAAGCGATGTTTTTCTCGCTGGAACACAAGCACATATCATTGCGCTCATTGTGATACGCTGATTATGTTTTGCAAAAGTACTGTGCACAACTCGCAGACACACTCGCACTTTATGGGTAGGACTGAACTTCAGTACTGCCCGGTACTAAAGTTTCCGCAGCTATTCGCCACTCTCGAAGATGGTGAAACCCGGTGAATAATCTGTCTCCGCTCGTCAGCTCACCGGGCCAGGTCGGCCACGAACCCACCTAGTTGACGCTTAATCTTCCCCAACAGCCCCTCCGCGTGTAAAATCGAATTCAACTTAATGTAAAAGACGTGCTACGTCGACGAAACTCATCAACACAGGCACGCGAGATCATCCAATGTACGAATAGCGACCGCGCACATCCGCTGGGATTCCCTCTCCGTTTAACCTGGTCTGGGAGATAATGGGCACTAGGCACCTGAATTCTTAAAATGCACGAATCACAGCAAAAAGACTTTCGGCACCGACGATCTCAAAGCACTCAGCAACGTACGCCTTATGTCACCTTTCCAATAGAGGACTGGAGCAACCGGGGGAGTCGTGAAGTTGTGAACTCAGGAGGTACCACCATCAACTCGTCCTAGACGGATTCAGCAGCTCAGGTACCGCAAGCATACAAAGAGTTAACTTGAAACAAAACTGTTGACTTCCTTGCGCTCTTACTTGCACTCTTCCACCCTTACTTCCCAAAGTACGCAGAACCGTTAGGAGACAGGGATGAAGGTGCTTGAAAGAATGTGTGATAGTCGACCACTGCGAGTTGGACACCAAAAACTAACGCGACGAGAAGGCACGAGCAAAATTTTGAATTGCAGACCGACAACGTGAAAATGGATCGAGTGCGAACACGAAGAGAGTAAGAGAGAGGGGCACAGGAGGATGGCGAGGTTGAAACGGCTGGACAGGTTTGATCTAAGTAGCAAGACTGGGGGGTATAAGACAGGCGGAAAGATACCAGGCTCTTAATCCGCGCGGCGCAAGGTTTTCAAAGCTAATACGGCCGATATTATGCCCGGTTTTCTTATCGTTCAGTTCCCCCCTTAATTGATATTAAGTCTCGTACGTTCCACCACTTTCCGACCAGTTGTTGCGCAGTGTGCACTGCGGCTTCAGCCGATCCAGTACCGGCTAGTCCCGGTTTTTCATTGTTCAGAGGCCTATCCACTCGTCTCAAGCGTTCGTACTACACTGGCACTTACCGACCGGTTGTTGTGACTGCAGTCCTTAGTCAGGTCAGGTCAGGTCAGGTCAGGCAGATCCCTCTTCCCTTGTCGCTACGTGTCCGAAATATCAGAGTGGAGGGATTTGAAACGACGGCCTTATTTATATGGGATTATTTGGATCGATTTTACCGGTAAGAGCGGGTCAGTTCCCGTGCGACTCGACCCGGTAATCTAATTCTGAATCCCCGGAAGAGGACCACTACGTAGCGTTTCCATATGGAGGTCCGATGCTTCGCCTGCGTAGAGAAGCCTCGCTACCGCCGTCACGCCGCCGGTATGCGGCCGAGAATGAATGCTAAAAGTTACGGTCAGCACTGTAGCGCAATACATCGGGTCAACGCCAAGATAACATTAGTGCCGTCTATAATGGGTCCACTGCTAATTTCAACCCCCGAATCTCTCACTTACCGCTTGATATATCCAGCCGGGTTTTATTCCGGCCATCATACTTCTGCAGCCAGATTTACTACTGGGTGGGGTCCAGAAGCTGGTGGACTTCACGAAGAGGCTACACGTAGAAGGGTCGAATCAAAGAGAAGGGATTGATGGCTAAATGAACTTGTAAACCGTTATTCCCGTAGATGCGTACCCGTTCTTGTCGACCTGAAGTTCCAACCCTGAAGTTAAGAGAAGACCGCCTTCCGTGGTAATACCGCACGGCCGTCACTGACACTCGTTAGATCTGCACTCAGGGATATAGCTGAACTGATTCACATTCCAAGAGGATGGACTCACATTTATGGGGAACTGAAGTAGAGTTCCTTTTGTAGAAAGGAATGTAGAAGGTAATAAGACAGACACCAGGAATGTCGGCGCACGCCAAAAGCCACTCTAGAGACGACTCGCCATGACCGGTTCCAAGCTACAGTCCATGTACTCGTGATTCACAAAAATGATTGCGTACTTTGTCAGATCGAACTACTGTGGTGTATAAAACCCCATGCACGTGGTATCACAATCCAATGGTGAGATCTCTCGTCTGTTTGGACCGTTAGCTCCGTATCTTGACCTCAAGTTGTCGGACCGCTCTCTCCTCTTTCGAGGAGCCTTTTGTTGGCCCCGTCCGAGGTGAAATCCCGCCCCAGCCGGTTACCGTCATGGCTCAGAAACGCCGGGTCTTATATTCACCGGTATCTGACGCGCACGAATGTAACCTGACAGTCGAAGTAAGAATGGCAGGCAATCCCATCCCCCAAGTCCCGATAATTTCGAGAACACCTGAGGAAAACCTCACCGGGAAGGGACATCACATGACATGCCCTGCGCGTGCGCAAAGCCTCTTAGCCGCGCGGCAAAGGTCCGGCCGGGTCGCACGGACGAGTCGTCCAGAGACTGCCCGTGCGGGACAGAGCTCTCACTTGATCATGAGCACTGCAGTCGACTCTCTCTAATTGTTACTGCTCGGGAGCAGCTCAAGAAGGAAAAAATAACATTTAAAGAAAGTGAAGAAGAGATTTTATTTCGAATAAAATTCATTGATCTATACATCTCATTTCTCTGTTGCCAACTGTTTTAATGGTTAGCTCACTCCTTGACGGTGAAATAAAAGTCAATTCCGTGACGATTAGATTGATTTGATGTGATTATTGTTTGTCATCATCTCAAGTGAATAAGTATATTATTAAGCAAAAGTATGCTTTTACCTCATGGTTACATGAGCATGCCAAGTAACGATTGTTGATTGTCTTCTCGATGTCATCTCAAATAAATAATCATACCATTAAGTCATGGTTAAATAAATTTATTTAACAAAACTAGAATTTAATATTTGGGAAGTTCACTTTGCCCTTCACTGATTATTGTAATGTGATCATATCTTCAAACCTCCTAAATATATCTCAGATGGATAATCATTCTACCAACTTTCCTCAATTCAAGTAGTAATAAGCAAAATCACTGCTTGCAGTTTCAATATCACCTCAAGTCACCTCTTGCCATTTGCGGGAATGGTTTAATAATCTTACTCAAAGGTAAGATTATAGTTTAGGAAGTTCACTTTGTAGCTGAAAACAGATAAACTTTTATCCACTTATCAAGGAAAACTTGCTCTCTCAACGGTGATACTAGGTTAAGCCCCGTGTATCATGCACCGGTGCATAATAACAAATTCCAAATCTTGTGAACATCCATGATCGCGATTAAATGCTCGCTTGTGAAGAGAATCTCAATCAAAGTCTATCCTGAATTCCAGAATTGAATGTTGTCATATTCTTCATCCATAAGAGTTGGAAAACCTGGAGGTTGAGGTCAGCCCCTGAAGTTTTAGCAAACAAGTATCCTCCACCCAAGAGCATTAGGGTATTTTCTGGTCATTCACGTCATTTTTGTCCACGGTTCCATTTGTCATCCATCTATCAGCTCCATCTATTGTCCCTCTCCCAGAGAGACCGTTTCATCCATCATCCTTTGTTTCCAGATGCAATTCCGTCCATTGTTAATTCTTGTCAGTCTCCCATTCCATAGTTACCTACCCTACTATTGTAGACAACAATCTCTTGTAAAGGATAATATAAGATAAGATTATGTTTAATTAAGTCCCTCATCTTATATACATGTATAGTTTCAATATGGTACGTGCCATAGTTCATCGGAGAAAAAGATAAAACCACTAAGAAGAGTATCATGAACTACTCTAGTGCGGCGGAAATAGTTATATTTGATGATGTTAGAAATTTATAGTTTTTGAAAAATTATTAACTTTCGAGGACAAAATCATTTGAAATAGAATATTCTAGAAAAATCTGCAAGTAGAATATAGAATAGAGATAGGATATTTTAGAAAAGAAAATCTTAGATACGACAGGGAAATTTCTCATACCGATACCATCGAAGCCCAGCCCAGCCCATTCTACATTTTTCTTTTTTTCTCTCTCTCCCTTGTGCGGGCTTGATGGGATTTCCATCCTTCCTGTGTTCTATGAAATCGGTCTTTTTCTCAATGAAAAAGCGTATCTTTTTAACCAATTTTCGCTGTTCCCGACACGAGTACTAAAATCTGTTATATTCACAGATGTAATTAACTTTTAGAGAGAGTCGACTGTACTATTCTCTACGTTGAGAAGAAAGCAATCGACATAGTAAGGCTGTAACCACGTTGGCGTGAAGCCAAAGTTGGTGGAAGGAGAGTTAACGAATGGAATGCGCACTAGGCAAACGGCGGCGGAGTAATGAAGGACGGTAACGCAAGTCCCCAGACAGTAGAGAGGGACGACTAGCTTACGTAGTGACGCTACTACTACTACTGCTGCCAGAATGGATTTCATAGGGCAGCCGAATTCATCGCCCCTCTGATTTTCTTCAACCTTCATAAGTGAGGAGCTGGGATAATTAACAAAGTTGGAGACCGCAAAGTATGGGGCACTGCCCCCGAAGGCAAGCCTGTTCTTTCTCCAGTTTAGAGGCTCTAATTAAATTAAGGTTGTAGTTATGGACTACCGGTTACCAACTTGCTACAACCTCAATTTATTAACCGAGTGCCCTCGAACACATACGGTGATTCTCCTCCTTCTGCTCCTTTTGTAGAATCAGAATCCCCCCTTCAATCTACATACATAAATTGTCTAGGACACCAGCTAACCTTTCGATTCTAGAATATACGCGGTTTGCGTTGGTGTACCCACTCTGGCCCTAGCCCGCTACTAACATTTGTCTACATATGAACCGAGAGTACTGCTGGATCCGACTCATGTGTACTCGTATGGAAGTGAAACCTACCGGGTAGACTTCTAAATCTATTTTTGCAAAGTGTTTATACTGCGTTTAAGACAACGGAAGTCGTCTTCATGCGTTGTTACAATGATTTCAGAAAAACAATACATAAGAATTCATTACAGTACACGAGTCCGTTCAATATGTGGGGCCTCTTCTTCTTACGTTCGTGTATAAGAGGGACCTCTTCATTGGAACGAAATGCGGTTACTATGTGTGATTATCACAAGGCACTCTACAGTACCGTGTTAAACGTCTTCAGGATTGAATCTAATGAATACGACCAGCGTCGAGGTTGACGGTTGTCAAGGCTTCCGCGTCTGCAGCCCAATCAGGGATGAATCTGGTCACAGAGTACCAGAAACAGCACCTTTGTGGCTCAAGAAGGTCACCTTCATGAGGTGGTGTATGTGCAATATCTGTTATGGTCAGTGTGACAGATCCATCTCGTTCACGAGCCAGAAGGCATCTTCGAAACTCGTCACGAAAACGGGAACTCAAGGAGCCATTCTTCTTACATGTGACCAATCCAACTCTTGGTTCAAAACACTCTTGGAATAGTATTCTAATAAACGACCATGGTCACGGAAGATTTTATGCTCTCATATGTCTCACGTGGTAATAAGTTGACTCTTATTATCGTTGGACTGGATACCTTCTGAGAGATTTCCTCGTCCTGTATTCTGGGGATGGATCGATCGCTTTACCTCTCTCACAACTTAATAACGAGATTATGGCCATTCCATTTCTCAGAACATTCCCTCCTTCTTTGCCTGAAACAAGATTACTTCCGTTACCTACGAATTAAAACTCTGCGAATACTAGGAATGCACTTTATTTGTCGCACAACTTACTCACTAACGAGATTATGATTATTCCTTTTTACAGAACATTCGTTTCTTCTAATATGCCTTCATCAAACGAGGTTATTTCAGTCACTGAAAGAATCTTCATATCAGTCCTTGAACCTGATACTTTCTGTGTATCTTGTACTTCCCAATACTCACACTCGGGGAGTGAAGAGCCCCATTCAAACCTCGTCACGAGAGGTTGACTCGCTTGAACACGCCCCATCTGATTCAATGAAGCGGATTGCTGATAACACAGAATGTACTTAGTATGATTCGAGTATAGTCTGTAAGGAGACCAAGGGATAATGTCTCCTAACCATAGAGAAGGTAACTAGCATGGAAGCTACGCAACTTCCTGCATTTTACACACTTTCCTTTTAAAAGCTGTTCCTAGTAGAGAGAGAAAAAGGCGACCGCGTAGGAAAAATCAAGGATGGGAAGACCCCATCAAGCCGTACAAGGGAGAGACCAAAAAGGTAACATGGGGCTAAGCCCCATGTTAGGTGTTCAAATGTTAATCAAAGTTAAGATTTCAGAGCTTAAATGACGACAAACTCTCAATACGATGCAATGAAGGGGGTAGAACCATCGACGACACATTATAAGCACAGTCTCGTAAGACCGAGAATGTTCAAAGTAGAAAAACAAACAGAATATAATTTCGTTTTGGATTTACATTTCAGGCTGGGTTTGACGATTACCTTCTTTGTTATTCATACTTGGTTGTAATGAGTTATGTCTGTACGAGTTATTACTTGTTGACGAGAATTCTGCTACCTCAACCCCGTTTCTTACCTCTCCCAATATTAGACGCATGGTACGATTTAGGTGGTGGTGTACGATGTAGATGGAATTGTACGTTCAGACTAGGAAACGGACCTTGTTCTGTATGTTACGCAAATGAGAAGGAAAATGGCGCCCGCGTAGGATAACACGAAAGTTAGCCAACCCTATCAAGCCGTACAAGTTACGCAATTGGTGAATACATTTTCGAATACCACACAGGCCCTTTTTGACGCTGTACTAATCCTTCAGAAAATATATTAGAACTTCGCCATGTAGCATCGATGAAGGAATTGCTGTCATTTCCATCTATCTGATGAACCTTTCCACTTGACTGACCCGAGTAATCTCAATTGAAGAGGACGAGGTGGATTTAGGCTTAGTCTTCAGTTTTCAAAATGCTTGTACAGAACTACTCCCGTCATTTTGTCCGGTTTTTAGTCACAATGCACGGGGCCATTTGCCCCGAACAAGATTAATACTAATTGCAAGGCATCGTTTGTGCGATTACCTCTAAGGCAGGTAAGCGAAATCCTTCACGAGCCAATAGTACAGTCCAAGATTCATACAGTACGGGGCACTTCTCCGCCTGTGTTGTATAGTGCACTCGAGTCCACTTTGACGTGGAAATCAATTTCTGGGTCCCAGGGTAGAATGCAATCATCAGCAGCAATTTCTATGAGGCAGGTCATGGAATGTGGCCCGGGCCTGCAGGTGGAAGCACGAAGCCCAATACTTTCGTCTTTTCTGGACGAACAATGCACCCGTCGAATACCAGATTGGGCAAAGGAATGATTCAGGTATTGGTCAACAGTCACAATTTAGGAAATGAAAGTTCATGAAACTTCTGTATGATATTGGACTTGTTATCGACTTCGGTCATAGTTTATAGGGAGTAAAGGGCGACCGCGTAGAAAACACGAAGGATGGGAAGGTCGTAGTTTATATGGAAAAATTTGATAATCATCACCATGCCTGCTACATTTCGGGAGATTGACATATATGTGCTCTTCATTTCCAGTAAAGAGGGAAGAGTCCACGATTGCACTACGATGTCCCACCTATATAGTCAACATCAGTTTCACTTCCCATCCTTCATGTGTTCTACGTGGTAGCCTTTCTCCTCTCGTTCCAGAATAGAAAATAATTGATTATTCGAAAACCTGCAATAGATGCATACGTTGAGTGAGTGGCTATCAAATTTTCTTTCTTGGCTCCATGCGTACGCTCGTTCTGTTTTACGACCGTCAATTTCTTGGGAGTTTGCAATTCCGAAGTACACAGCTTGGGGCTTTTGTCCCGCCCAGCTCCTATTTCGTGGTGGATCGTAATGCAACTTTAAGTGATTTGGAAGCGATTCTTTGGAAGTTTGATTTGGAAGCGATTCTAGAAACCTGAGCTCGTGATACTATCAGTCCATATAGTCAGTGCAGTCAGTCAATATAATCCATATATAGTCCATATATAATATACTCCATATAGTCAGTCAATTTAGCTCATTGAAGTTGAGATGTGTGCTTGTAAGTATTTGACGCTCCGGTGAGTAATTTTCAATCAGCAACAGATTTGAAAACATAATAGGCAGCTTTAGGCAGATTTAATAAATATCAGACCGTTTTAGTACATACAGCTCGCTCTCTTGTCAAAGTAGTCTATTGAAACCCAAGAACAAGGTAGAGAGGGATTGCGGCGTGTTTTGATTACAGTTTTCATTTTCTACAGTAACATGCAACCATTACATCGTTTTAACAACGGCGATTTGCGAGAACTAGCCAAATAGAGAATCAAATACTTTGGTCCAATTAGAACATGCGGTTGTTGTCAGGTCATAGTCCTCGACTTTACACCGTGAAATTGTTTCTGATCATTGTAATCTGGTTTGAAGATTGCGATTCCAGTGTACGCTAGAATGAGTTTGCTCATGCTAGCAGCATTGACTTTTACCAAGTACGAGTTGCACCATTTTGGGCAATCTATCACTTGCCAAACCTTCCTCCCTCGTCAGGATCCAAACAGATGGCACGACAACACAACCTGTCTCGAAACAGTAACAATATTAGTTGTAACGATGCTACCGAGTGGTCCAAGTGTGATTTAGACGCCTTAACACATAAAAGACGGCTGAGACTCACAGCATGGCGAACAGGTCACGTGAAAGAGAAATGCAATCCATGGTCGTCGCGCTTCTACGTGGTCGATCATTCCCGTGAATTCTCAGGCTGTGCTTCTATGCTCGTGTCTTCTGAACATCTGGATGTATCTGATCAGACTGCTTCCCCAACCAAGAGTAATCATTTCTTTCCACTCCTCCAAGCCCAAATGTACGACAGTTTATTCACTTTTCACGAGAGTAGCTCAGGACGCCTCGGTAAAATACACCGTTGATTTAGACGAGCTTTAGATTTGTGGAAGTAAGAGTCTCTTGTTAATCAGTTCGAGTAGTCTGGTGATTACCCTCCCAAAAAAGCATGTCTTGTGACAGGTTTATGTAAGAAATTTCTCTAATATAATATTCTTGACACATAACAAATGTCCTCTTGTCATGTACAACACTTATGTGCCTTCCTATTTAGAGCCCACCAGAGAATAGAACCTATATGTTCCCAAGGAGCTAATAGTAATCAAGTCAACTTTACAGCTAATACCGTAAGTTACGGAAAATAGTTAATCTTCCATTATTATAGAAATGAAGATCCCTATGTGTGTCCTTAAACGGCCTGAAGTGAAAACGGAAAGATATCTGAAATATACGTCACTATTTTCAGTTAAGAATTAATCAACCTTGATGAGTATGAAAAGTGTGCAATAAATTGTTTGTGTTCAATTTGCAGAATTTACCTCATGTCCTTCATGTCTCTCCAGCACACTTGAAACAATTGGTGATTTCACTATGATACTTGCCTCTTGCATTTCTATGCGTATAGGTCATATTGGTGACAAGCATTTTGCTTCGTAACGCAGTTTACTATACTATCGACGCTCTCGGATTGGTACCATTAGCGACTGAAAGGAGTGAAAAATGCATCTTGTGAGTGCGTCCTGAATAAAAGTTCAGGTTTATCCTATACAACGCTTTGGAAAACATTTCCGTTATTGTAAGCACCAAGCTATCATCCGAGAAAATATGATGGGCAATATTGATACTTTCGCACACATGAACTAGTACAAGAATATTGAAGTCATCACAAGCAAGTTGGAAGGTATGAGAAAGAAAAACCACCCTCATTTGATCAAATCAACTTTCTGTTTTCAAAGAACACTATGAGAATTTCAATCTCCAAGCATGCATGCCTGGGCCAAACTACTCTGCATAATAATAGTATAACCTACCAATATCAACATCTAGGTTCATTTCTTTTCTACCGTGATAGTGTGGGACAATACTATAGTATATTAGGGCGACCACGATTGAAAGGTTACTAGTAAGGAGAATTTGATCATAGATATCTATTTCTCCCCCACTAATCATTCACCCTAGCTGGTACTGAAAGTCTTTTGGTACTCTCCTATAATTGAGAATATATAGGGACGATAGAGTACTGTTTTCTATCGTCATCGCGTGTGTCCACGGGAAAGAGCCCGACCACAAAGTCATTGTCTCCTGATCCAACCTGCATTGCACGAGCTTTCAAAGCAGTGGATCTTTTAAAAGGGCTACAGAACGGTGGCAGTTGTGTAGTCCCGATCGACCAGCTTTGCCACTTGACCAAATATGAAATTATACTCTATAGTTTTTAATCCTGGGGGTCGATGCAACTTCGAGGGCAGCATATTTGGGGTTTAAGGTGCATATTCTTGATAGATATGGTAGGCTTTTCTTCGATCGGATTGTTGATTAGCCTCTTGATGTGTAGGGTTCGTTCGCATCAGTTTGTTTTGAACGGGAAAGCCCAGTCAGTAGATAGTGAAAATAGTAAAGACAGACCGAGAGTTGGTACGTCCGCAGGACGAGGTGGTGAGTGACGGGGTCATTCACCAATGGGGACGAGGTGCACAAATCCGAGAAAAACGCTAGAGCAGCAGGAGAGATCGAATTTGGCTCGTCATGTAAAATCAGCAGACCTATTGAGTTTATCGTAGCTTCTGGAAATTAATCGGCAGGCAAATGCATGCCAGCAGGCAAGTGCATTGCATTTGTGAGAGTGTGTTTGTTCACTAACCAGTCACTTGAGAGTACGAGTATGAATTATTGTCGCCTTCAAATGAGAACCGCTTGGCTTATCTGTCTACGGTATCTCTCAGGTGACTTGAGCGCGAAACTATAATTGATGCGTGCGAAAATTCCACCCATCAACGACGCTGCGTGGAAGTTCCACACGCATTGCAAAAGAGCAACATTGCAGGTCGTCGATTCCACGGCCTGTCATCGGGCATATTTGGCATGCATGGAAGCGACATTTAACTTCAATCCTGAAGTGGTTTCTGCGCCCATAGAGAATCCATCAAATCAACTATCACCCATCAATCCATATGCCCGATCGTTCAACAGATCTACGTTACGGTTCTCTACATCAGATCCCATCCCTTCCGTTCCCTTTGCTCCAGTCCATCACAAAACAAAACTGTAGCTTCCAGCACAAAGTACAGTAGACGAGAATTAGCCATGCTGCACCGCCCGTAGCATGAGCCTGCCTGCATGCATGCATTCACGGCTGCAGCTCAGACTTCATTGTTGCTCCCTCCCGCCTAGCTCTCGTCTCTTTCAGCATTGCGACTTGGATTTGTATATATGACATTGTGGACGTATGGAATTCCCTTCTCCCACATACGTCGTGCTCTTCCCACGATACTGTAGTTCCATAATCAGTTGTAATGTTCAGTTTTGCGTGATTTCTTTACACATGAGAATTAAAGTTCGTGTTGGGGATGACTAATCATAATAATTCTAAAATTAAACACAAGTCCGACTGGGATATAAAAGTCTTTTGTTAGACTATCTAAGGTTTAGAATTTCTGTTTAAATGATTCCTAGATCTAGATAAAACTTTTCAAAACTCGACCATAGCGCCATGAGGAAGAAATTATTCGGATAATAGATGAAAGTAGGCTAAGTTTCAATAATGGGTTAGTGAACGTAATTAGATGATGATTAGAACACATCCGATTATTAGGATGGACTAATCGTGTCATTTGATTTGTCATTCAGATAAGAGGAAGAGAGACGGATGACTGTAGATTCAGAGCTTTGGGAAGAAGACTAATCATATGGATGTTGGGATCATTTGAAAGAGAGAAAGACCATACTGGATGTGTAATAATTTTTCATGTTTATTTTTTCATCTCATAAATTGTCCTTTACTGCATGCTAATAATGAAAGGTGTTGATGAAGGTCAAGCAAAGGTATCATGATTTTAAAGTATAACTTTTTTTCAACCCAAAAATTATTTTAATAGGGATCTATGGGACTCAAATACCAATATATGTGTGTGTGTTTATATATATATATATATATATATATATATATATATATATATATATATATATATATATATATATATATATATATATATATATATATATATACATAGTGATATATATAGGCATAGTGGGTCAGGAAAGTTGATCTTGAGTTGTTTTGGACTAAAAGTTTGATGATTCAAGATTCCATAAAAGCCGCATCCTCCTCATCAAGAATATAAATTTCCTACTTATGGTTTTGGAATTAAAGATTAATAAATCAAAGAATCACTAGAGTTCAAAGGCCGTATACTTCAGAATTATGGAATTCAAATCTGTAAATCAAAGAGATAATTCACGTCGAGCCTATGTATATCATAGCTTGGATTCAAGATATTAGTAAGAAGATCCATGAAGATCACACTCTCTATGTCAAAGTGACATTCATGAATTCAAATTCTCAACCGAGCTATTAAACCAATGCTAACTATTACAAAAAGGGTTCCATACTATAAATATGATCTGCAAGCATCTCATAAAATATTATAAACATGTAGAGAGAATGAACATTCAAACTTGTGAAGGTGGTAGTAAAACTATAAAGCTACGTTTGAAATATCATGAACTATTTTAATTTATCTCAAGACTTGGGGAACTCCTCTTCACTGCCTTCTTGGTACTTCGTATCTCTTCAGATTCAAATTTCAATAAAACGACGGAACAATTTGATCTTAAGAAACATGGCATCAACTTCAAGGAACCCTTGTTCCAAGCATTTTGATAAAATTTGAGGATTCGGTGAACGAAAAATTATCCCACTATTTCATTCTAGTCCTAAAACATAAAAAACTATTTAAAATCAATTCATTTCCTTTCTTCAGAAGTACATCTCGAGATCAAAGTTATCAGATGGTCTATTATGGAATTCAATCTCTTTTAACAAAATGGATGAAACACCTGTAATTAAGTAAAAGAAAGTGAAAGTAAAAGAAAAAGTTCCCGTAGTTTTTTAATTTCTTTTGATTTGATACAAATTAATACGTAGGACATAATTGTGCATACGCGATGGCACAGAATCACAAATCTATCTAAGATGGGGCTTATTTAGTGCTAGTCTCTCGTATCAGGTTTTTGTAAATTTTTTTCATAGATAAGCTATATTATGTAAATCCTGGTTTGAGAAGTTGTGAAGATATATACGTCGCAAACTTTAGATGATGGTAAAGTAGAAGAAAATATATAAGTGAATCGAAGGATGTATCAGATTACCAAATTGTGTACTTCTATAATTGAAGACGATAGAAGCGTTTGGGCAACTGAAGTGTAAACAGAAAAGAGAGAAACCAGACCCTCATCTTAGACGCCATCGACACGTCAACATTTGAGAGATATGGTCGCATCAAACCGAAGATTAATATCATGAACAGATTTGTAAGGGCCACTGATAACCACCGAGTACCATATGCTAATTTGTAAGTTGAAGGCCAGAAAAGGAAATGATTGGACTCTAGTCAATACAAACCTCCCATGAGGTCCATTGGTTGTAGACATGAAGAGTTATTTACAAAAATAAGAATGTGGTTGGCCTACTTGCCAAATTTGATGTTCTGGGATGTTCCCGATTGAAAACACTTCTTGAGAAGAGAAACATTACAAATAGACCCGTATGTTGGATTAATCGCAATGTATACAGCATGTGTTGCTGTCTGGAGAGAGACCTTCCTGTCTTCTGGTTACAAGACGTCAAGATGTCGATCATTGCGACTAGCCGATATTCTTTTCCAAGGATCGAAGAACTCTGATGATAAGGCGACCGCGTAGAAAAAGCGAAGGATGGGAAGACCCCATCAAGCCGTACAAGGGAGAGACAATAAAGGTAAAATGGGGCTAAGCCCAATGGAGTCTATAATGAGAGTTTAGGGAAGAACTCCGGTCCTATGATTTTCTGGAAGATTTACTGTAGTCATGTTGTGACGTGCTGCACAACGGTGGCATGCTTCCTAGCATCCATCGTCTATTTGTTAGACAAATTAAACACACACCCATGACGGTGCATTTAGAAAGAACTTTTTTTGGCACAGTTCCCTTTCCTAACTGAGTGAGTGCGCGAAAACGTTAATTTTTGTTACTTTACGAGGCGTTCAGCCATGCGTTTCGCAGAGGAGAATGAACTTTCATATGCAGGGGTACAACTACTTGAGCAATCAAATCACTAACGCCATGTGCATTGCATGACTACATGACGCGTCTAGTGACACGACGTTGGCAGATGAGTCATTCGTGCGGAAGCACGACATTACATTATGAAACTGTCGTTTGATTATGGACGTGACTCATCAGAAAGAGACTTCCAGACTCATCGAACACAGATTGACAGACAGGATTTAGACGCTGCCTCGTGTATATCACAGGCAGCGATCATGGAGAGTTGATAACAGACGGAGATCTGGATAATGAGACCGAGAGTCCGGCTCCAGAACTGCAAGGCAGGCTTGATGTTATGAAGCAGTTAATCATAAGGTTTGCTATACACTCGTCCGTAGCCGTGTGTTTAGAGTCTGAGACTGAGAACTCAGTGCGCAACATCCAACCCAACAAACGGTGTAGCCCACAACATGTGACTAAAGTGAAATATATGATCATAACACCGCTCAAGTTCGCAGGTGAGATTTGAGCAAGCAAGCGCCATGTGTCTCAAAAATTTGGAACAGTGACAGAACGGTGACAGAATTGCTAACAGTGTTGACGGTATGTCCAGCAAAGTAGAGTGCCATGTCGACATGGCTAATTAGATCGATAACTTTCGTAGTGTTGTTCATGCCTATCACATGCTATCAATGAACTAATGTTCTGCGGACAAAAGCTCACTGCTAAAACTAGAGGCCGTTGTCAAGGCACGTTGTACCTACGACAGCCTGGAATCCACATCAAGAGTACCCAGATACCTCTCTCTCCCTCCCTCACTCTTACTCTTATAGACAAAAACCGCACAAAGGGATCTCAAAGTAGGTGCACCTGAACTAGAATAAATGAGCTTTCTAGAACAATCCACAACAATAAGCAGATGGAAACAAGGCCCCCATGCATCATCGGTGTCAATCGTGCACAATGCCCTTCTGCCTTCAGTAAATGCATTTTCCTTTCACTCTCTCTCGCTCCCTCGCGCTCTACTCCGCTTTCTGGCGCTCTTTCGGTAACGGCTGTCTGCCAGACTATGGTACAGGTAAGCTTGACAGTTCAACCTTGTGTGTTTACCCTCAACATCTATATTCCTGCCAAATTCTCGCCAATATAAAGATCACACGCCATGACAAGACACATAAAATATGAAGGCCTCCATCACCCAGCCCCCAGATGACGGAGCCTAGCCTCCCTCTTACAACAAATAGCAAAACACAAGTGACCCCAATGTACTGCAGAAGCAGGATATCGACAGATACCTAAGCTGGACCCATGATTGGAATTTTACCCCGGCCCATGCTGAAGCCTCTAGTTCCATCAGGCATACGGGGACCTGGAGGTGGCCTGCCTACTACTTCACTAGAAATAGTGATGCTTGACTGGGGGGATGTTCCTAGCTGATGAGTACGACTGCCATTAACCCCTGTATGCTGACCCCTGCCTCGTCCCGCTCGTCCACCACGTCCACGGCCTCTTCCTCTCTTTGCGCCGCCATCACGATCAACTGCACCAGCATCATTTCCCTGCAACCGTATCCGGAGAAAGAGCTAGTTCAGCTGGAATTCGGTTTCCACCGGTGACGAAGTGCAAGCAATAGGATGTGAAGCCCAAAGATACGTTTACCACAAAAGACGCATTGTCTCGGGGATTCATTCCCGTTTCAATCGCGACGGTAAACGTCGAGACCTGGGTAGCCGATGGTGCGCATGGCTGAAGCGTAACGACTACTGGTTAGGGGTGCTTCTTTCTATTTTGACAACTAATGAGTTGGAAGAAAAAGTCGCTTCCCAGACAATCCTGGAGAAATCATAACTTAACGAGTTGAAAGTACTTACTGAGGCTTCGTCACTTCTATCAGTTGCCTGGCCGGACTCTTCACCACTCTTGTCTTGAGCTCCGACATCTTCTTCCTCACCATCTTCATCTTCACCACCTGTAGCCTTGCGACTTTTTTGTTGAAACGGAGCTTGCTGATAGCCATGCTTGCTTTGAAACTGCAACAGTTCTTTTCCAGTTAAATAGAAGCATTATCAAAAACTTCAGCACTTTGGGATCGCCAATAAAAAACAGAAGGCAATACGAGAAAAGAAATTCTCAGTCTACTCGAGTATGTCACCGACATAATATACCGTGCGTCTAAGAAGGAGTCGGACGCGGAGTCCACTTCTCCAATTTCGCTCATCCGTTAATGCCGACACCTGCATTCCCCGTAAAGCTTGAGACTTGAGAATGCTACCTCCATGAGGCGAGAAAGAGAGGAAGCTGGCAACAGAAAATATCCTACTGAACAAACGGTTTTAACTTCCACGCCAATTGCTATCAGGTTGATAAAAAATATCTTACAGCTTTTTCAGCCTGCTCCACGGTTTCAAACTCAATCAGAGCGTGCAACTGGCCACAAAAACACGTTAAGAACCGATTAGTTCCAGCCAACATGAGGTAGGGACGAATCCTGGATTCCTAAAGTCTAAAGAGAAAGGAACACAGAAATTATCCATCTCCTGCAAGCACTTATGAAATATATTGTGGAAAAAACAACGTCACAGGAGATTGGCCCATTTGAAGCTCAGACACTCTTGTTACCTTGTTGCTAACAACCATATCCGACTTAAATTTTGCGGCTGATTGACTGGCACCATTTGCTGCTTCGGGCTGGCAAATACGCACCATTTTTACACTGCATGGGCAAGGGCAGTCCAAAGTTCTCAGAAAGAATTCGCCCGTCTAATTTCAAAGGAATGTCCCTAAATGACCTGTAGTAAATGGAAATGTTCCTCCCCCCTGCGTTCTGGTTTATACGTCACCTGACTCTCCTAATCTTGTACCATCTGATTATGACGCATACAGATCCACTAGATAAGATGTACATTCTTCCTAGTTTAAAGGGAAAATGTCTATATCGTGTGAAGGATCTGCTAATAAGTACTTCCGTCGGTGACGAGTTTCTCAGGTCTCCTAAACGGTAGTAAAATACGTATATATCCTTGAATGACTGGTTACACATTTGGTCATCATCTATGTTCCTAATATACGGTACTTCCGAGTATCATATCCTCTAAACCCTATACATGCCAAGGACCGCTTCTGGATTTCCGGGTGGCGGAGTCTTCTCTTACTTGCCAACTGAGCCAAATAACTGCTCCACACTTTCAATTGAATGATCTTCTGGTAAATTTTCGGCTACCACGGTGCGCGACTGCATTAACAGTTAACACAAAAAATGTCACACCACGGTGACTTTAAAATGAAAGTAACGCAACTCAGATATTCTGTCTTGTAATTGCAAGCTTAGCACAACATAACAACAACATGACGATCCTCGGATAGGAAAACATGTACAAGTTGGTACCGGGTGGCACAAGAGGAGTATCAACTGTGGTCTACACGCAATTGACAACGAATTGTCAATTAGTAACCGTAATACCTGAACTTCTTCCAGATCAACATCAGGTAACGGTTGAGCTCGTCGAACCTTCTTACCATCTTCACTGACCACCTGTTGGAAGAAAATGTCAATTAGCAAGAATGAGCTTGACCCAGGTGACCTAATTAAGTTATACACAGTGTCTGATCAACTTCAGGTGCTGATCAGTAATCTGAAAAGAAAACATCCGTGTAGATCTCGGTTAACAAGACCTGAATGTGAAAGACTGACTCCGGTACTTCGGAGAACGTCAGCTTACCAACATGGTTGAATTTCGGAGAGCAGCCGCAACAATACCGTGATTCTTCACCAAATTTTTTATTTTTCTGAAAGCTGCTACAACAGGGATGGGAACTGCAAGAACAACACAATCCAGCCCAATTGTCAACAATCGTCCACGATTGTACATCTGTCCAGAGAAGCAGGGTGACCTTATGTGAGAACACATGATCTTAAAAGTATATTAGGAAGCAAAAAAGACAAGACGTGAGAGCTCTAGAATCTCATGGAAACCCGACAATGACCCCGTTGTGAAAATGTTGGTGCATGTTCAGAATTTAGTGAGGCTAATCCATCGACTTGGAAGAATCAGTTTAGAGCAAAAGACAGTTAAGAGCCGGTGGTCATAACACTACAGGTTGCTACTCTCAACTGTAGCTGACGCTCTCTCCTTTATCTTATCGAGGAGGAGTCGCATCCCAATCTTCATTACCCAGGTCATAGCCGCGATATACACAACAGAAGGATTGCTCATTTCACGACCACAGCTGCCTTGAAGTGAACGACTGCTAATCTAGCAACATCCGACTTTGTGTGAACTGTCTTATTGCTGATTGGTCGAGTTTCTCATTAGGTCTATTTGAAACACTCGAAGAGATAACTTTCCTCCTCATAGTTCAGGAAATAATCATGATAGTTTGTGTGGTGTGGCTTCGCTAGATGATCTAGATGGCAAGCAAATCATCTAGTGATGAGATGTCTAACGTAGCAGGTTCCTGAGTCTTGCTGTGACTAAAATCTTTTGGGACACCCTTCGTGCATGCCGAGGACAGAGTGTGGACTTGGCAGGCAATGTATCAAACACCATTAGGTACACTCTCAATATTCTTATTCTTTGACTAGAGCTGTGAACCGCTACAGCACTAACATGAGACTACGCTGCATTCAATCCACATCTTTAGACTTAGGAAATATAAATCCCGCTAAATATCGCAGAAGCACATCAACGCTGGTTCATGTCTCGATTCGGCAGTGAAACCGATTCAACAGAAACGGCAGATTACTCTGCGAATAATCCACATTATTGTGAAATCACAATAATCACAGCAGATGAAGGCTGTGACACAATCATGGTCAAGACGCCTCGTTTAGCTTTAAAGACTGAACAAGATAGCTTCAAAGATTCTGATTGAACGGGGGGACCACACGGTCCTGTTCAAGAGTAAAATCCTAGTCTCCGTTACCGTATAGAGGTTAGCAAGCTATTGTCAATGAAGTTAACTTAGATCAACTTTCTTGCAAGATATTAAGCTTCTGAGGTTCAAAAACCCAGGGACAGCTGGGGTTATTGAGACACAACCGAACCAGAAAATCTTGATAAGTCAATCAAAATCAATAGATTGATACAGATAAAGACATGTGGAGTGTATATCAACTGAATTACTAAAGCAAAACTCACCAAACTCTACTGTACATAGCTACAAGAGAATGACACGATAATTTCTCGAAATTAGATCCATGGGCATGTACAGATAATGCACATTACCAACTCAGCAGCCCAACCCATCTACCTTTCGGGTGCACTCTATCTCAAGGAAAGTGGGATGTGGCGTACCAAACCCTTCTGGATCTTTCTTCACAAACTTCATTAGGTAGTTATCAGTTGGTAGGTTTTGATCGCTAAAGTAGAACTCCACCTGCCAAAGAATAACAATGTAAAACTGTTAGATCAAACAGTAGGGTAGCAAAACTTAGACCTAACTTTCTCGGATAAAAGGAAACTAATTTAGACATTACTCTGCCATGCAAAAGCACCGTGCTTACTCAACAACCTTTACGGTGAGTGTGGTTGAGCGCCAAGGGTGCTAACGCAGGGAATACCATGATGTGAAACTATTTTCTCAAGACAGAAAGGACGGCAACTTTGGACGAAACAATCAACCGCCGTGCATCTAACTCGCAGCCGGCAGTGTCTGCTGGGTGGAAATGAAGGGACAAAACTGAGATTTCCTCCGTGGTTGATCCTGGACTCCACAAAGTCTTGAATTCTTGCGGTTTGCAATATTCCTGAACATTCTGAATCTAGGTCAAAACAAGCCTGCTAAGCACGCGCAAGGCTCGGGAGTTGGATTACACGTTTGCAGTCGCTACGAATTCCTAGCCAAGTTAAGGACACAGAACCTTGATCAGAATTTGCATAAAACAGACCATGCATCCTTGGCCGACTGTTACGGTATATCAATCATACGATGGATTTGGATCTTGCCAAAAGCGCTGTCAACGATCCTCACAGGAGGGGCCGCTATTGCTTTATTTCCAGGCGGATCGCTGATGCCCAAGGAGAAAACTAATGATTTAGGGCTCTGTTTAGACTCCAATCGAGTGTCAAGGCACAGATCAGGGAGCAATCATTGTAACAACCAAATTCATGGTAAGTAATCTCATCCTGGTCACAACGTAGGTCAGTCGGGGTCATAATCTTCAATACTCTACAGGTTGATCCTCAAAATCCAATGAAACTTCTGATGATTAGCGCCGAATTGTTCCTAGGTCACACTGCAGCTTGAACATCTGGCGCACTTTTCACCTGAGATACGAAGCTAAACCTGGAATCCGGCAGAATATGTAACATCCTTACAGCTTCCAAACGTGCTCTGTTGATAATTTGATATCTTTTGTTCGTTCAATGCGGTCTTTCTTTTGCCGGACGATTGACAATTGGAAGGTTCAACCTCGTTTGCAAACAGTAAAATCACGGGCTAACGAAAGGAGCACAAACCTGCTTTACGATCTTTGCCTTCAGCTCTTCGTTGACGACTGGCTTGGCAGGCGGGGCAGATAGAATTGTCTGTGGTGGGGGTGGAAAAGAGTCCTGAACCAGAAACACCTCCATGGATTCCGGGGCATGAGGTGGAGGCGTGCCAGAGAGAACCACGGGCGGCATGCCAGCAACCATGACAGGCATCGAGTCAAATTGCGTAGGTGAAACAAGAGGGGGGTAGTGCACCGGAAGTACTCCGGGTGATGTTTGCTGCAACAAGGTCACTGGGATCAAACTGGGTAAAAAACTTGCAACTGAAGTCGTCGGACTGATGATACCCTTGGGGACAAACTCAGGCGCCTTAGCGTTCAATTTGCTCGAAGATAACGATCGGCTTAACGTCTCAGTAGTGAACTCCTGATCTGCGCCAGAATTGGATACATCGCACTTGCCTGACGATGAAGATCCACCTGTTGAAGATGAAGAAACCTTTATCGCACCCATAGCCGAAGCCAGAGTCGCAACTGATGCAGTAGCAGGCACGGATGGGCTGGGATCCGTGACTCCTACTGCAGCCGCCGCAGCGGTGGAGGAGGAGGAGGGGGCGGGGGCCATGGCCGCAAGGCTCCTACAACCACTGCAAGTGCAACGCCATGGCCTCTCTCTCTCGGGCGACGAGGAAGCGGCCAAACTCCTCTCTCGTCCTCGCTCTCGTTCACCTCGCTCCTTGAAAACGCAGTGCTCTTCTGCCTTTCAGCGCTTCTCTTTGAGTTTGGACCTCTTCACCCGTGCGCTTCCGCGGGTACAGCACGGGCGTTACCTCTGCCGTTCCCTCACTCCAGTGTTCCCTTGCGCGGTAATTCGCCAAATGTCCTTCCCCATTCCTCCTTCCGCCTCGGCCACACCCTCCCCCCTCCCTCCTTCCTACGTACGCTCCTCTAAGCTCCCCTCTCCTCCTCCCCTCCCCTCCCTCCTCTTGTGTCAACTGGAACTGGCTGAGATATCTTCTCTTCTCTCTTCACCCCCACCCTCGCCCCCCCTAAAAAGCACTTGTTTATTCCTGACCCCACAACTTTCCTGCCAATTTCCGCGATTAGTCACTATACTTCGCTAATTTCCCTCTCCTAATTTTTCTCCCCCCTCTTCCTTGTCCTCATTCTCTCCCACTCCGCACGCTTCGAGCGATGCTGTCAGCGCTCTCCGCACTTTGCGCCTCCTTTCACCTTAATCTGGTCCGATGACCTACTTTAATCTACGCCAACTGTTGAATCCAGTTCCGCCTAGCCCGGCCAGGTCAGCCAGATGCTTCAACTGTTTTTCATGTTTAGCACAAATTTTGCAATGTAATGTCACGTATGCTCTTGATCGACGTAAAAACTGTGCCCTAATCCTCCTATAGACTATGTATCCTTTCGTCGACGTCCTTGTCACACCACTCTCCCCCACATGCTACTACTTCGGTATCAGATCCCTATGATCTTTACGCAGGCTCTGCCATTTTGCTTCCCTTCCCTTCTCTCGGGCATTAATGAGCATTCAGACGTTTCATGAGGGGGGAGCCATGGTGTTTTGTCGTGTCAACCTTCATTGTTGCGCAACTCATACCAACTCTGCTGCAGCTGTTCTTTTTACCTTAGTTGTGTCATGACACGATGAATTCTATTGGTATCGATCACGCAGTTTCTGTGTGGCTTGTTGGGATGAACAAAAAGTCTTTTGCCAGTCTGTGTAACATGTATTCCCCAGCAGCAGCACAAATCCTAGATGGATGATAAAGCTCATGAGTGCAAAGCAATTCATGAGTTTCACGATTAAGACTACTGCTTAATGATCCAGTCCGTCACTGCTGGCACGCCGGATAACAGATGAGTGTCCACGGAAACAAAATTATGATCGGACCTTGAGGTGAAAAATGATGCTATATATCTTTTTGGAAGTATTACGCATCTGGAAACCTCATCCAGGTCATGCACCAATATTCATGTCTATCCTTCAACTAAGAATATAAAAGGGAGGAATTTAAGACATTGACGTCATCATGAATAGTTTCAATTATGCCCTCGATGTATGGGTATCGGTTTCCATGACTTTGAACAGGAGACTTCTGGCAAGTCATCTCTTTCCCAATTCGACGTGTGGGGTCATTCGACCTATGGAGTGCCTTAAAGTTTCACCTTTCTCCTCTTGATGTAAATACAATCAGGAATTTTCTGGAGATTAGTAACAGATCCGAAGTTATCCTACACTGGTAGGTGTTGTCAACCACATCCGCTCTGGAGTCTTCCATTACTGATTAAGATTCTGCGTCAAATTCCTCGACTCCTAGGTTTAGGCCTTGGAATCGCAACAAGCTTTATACTATGTGCAGTAGATCCTAACTTCCATACCGGTAGGTCTTGTCAGAGTTAGAGGAAAACTATCCAAGTCTCCACACTTGGATCTTCGCTTCTAACTTCCGCCTAAGCTTGCTCTTTAAGTTAACTGGATCATCGATGGGATCATATTTTGCGATGTAAACAGGCACAGGATGCAAGGATTTTAGAGGGGAATTGCTTCAGACCCAAGGACTGCTTTAGTATCAAGGAGGATTCCCGATGTGCTAGGTATCAAATGTTGACACGGTGCCAGCGAAATTACGTAAATGCGATTTCCCTAACACATCTCTAGAACATTAACAAATTTGCCGTCCACATGTAGACGGGACTCGACAGGACCTACTTGCGCCTTGCCCTGCGACTTAGACGGCTGTTTATGTACGTGTAGAGGGTGAAGTTGCTCTAGGTCGATGGCAATGACCAAATTGGGCCGCAATGACACGAACCTGAAAGATCCTCTTATATGAAAGTGAGCACACGAAAAGCTTGAAATCTGGTTGTCGCTCTCTGAACAGAGAAATTGCCTTTGTATAGATAGTGGCGAAATTCTGAAGTTCACGGTCGCTTCTACACTTCCAAGGGCACATATTGCGCTCCACGTCGGCCATGTTCCCGTATTCTATTCGTTTCGGCCCCATCCTGAAGTCCATCACAACGATTTCTATAATTCCCAAAGCACTATTTCTGCTCTAGATTATGATCCAACAATGGGATAAGACATTTGTTCCCATTCTTTGATATCATATTATCTAGGACCTGATGAATTTGACTGTTTCAAATTGCACAATTGCACAGTTGCAAATTTCAACCTGTATGACGATAAGCGTGAGGCTGTAGGTGTGGGCACCCCTGAACGTTTTAATACAGTAGTATTAAGACGTCTTAATACGTTTCTTTCCCTGCACTAGTTGCATGTGTTCCAGTGGCGAACCACCTTAGGCTACATCAAAGTAAACCGGGAACCGCCCCAGAAGATGTCTCTATTTTCGCTTCATTCATGACATAAGCGTGCCAGCACTGAATCTCAAGGTTCACGACCTGCATCCTGTCTGCAGCTCCATAGACTTGTGTCTACATGCTTCAAGAGAAAGGGTGCTGTCTTTCACTTCGTTACAGACTTCACACGCATGTGGATTACTAGTTCGTTCACTTTCTAGTCATACGACGGATGGATGCAAAAGTCGCAGACAACTATGAACATGACAATTTTTAATATACGAAAATCTAATTGCTACGCGATCGTATGGAGGTCGGATGATGGTTAGACATGAGGTTTGACAATGTGGTCGCAGTCTTGCGGACTTTGCCGGCTCTAGATTGTGACCACGCCTGGAAACATCTTCAGCATCAGTTCTCCCCATGTGGTGAGAATGTTCTTCCGATATTATCATTAGTATTAAGGGAACTGATATTATTTTGGCTCTCGTGAACGACGAAAATAGGTGGATTCGGATCCAACAGCAAATGGGGGTCACCTGTGTGGAAATATAAAAAAGAGGGTGGGAATATATCAATTCCCAATTAGTAATTTCGGTTTTTATGCACTTTCTCAGTTGCTCGAGGTGAACAAGCAATCCGCCCTGGAGATTGGACATGTGGCAGAAGAATTTTTCAGCATAGTCACAAACCTGTCTTACGTGCATCATAAGGAAAACGGCTGTCAGCATTGCAGGCAGTGCATGAGCAGCCATGGAAGGAAAGCCTCATACCTGTCGATTTTGCACAGTAGGTTCTACAAAGACTGGAAATGTCTACGATCCATCAATCAGAAGTCGCATACGTTTTTAGCCATGTGCCCGTGACAATTTGGACATTCGCGAGGGGCAACTCTAACGAGTCGGTATTCTTGTTCAGAATTTGGGGTCTGCACTGCCCCGCCGTTCACACTTGATTTCAAGTTGGCCAAGTACTTCCTGGTTTCAAAATGACCCAGATTCCACCTCAACACTACAGGCACAGGGCCTACGACTAGCGTTCTCCTCTATTGGGATTTCGATTTCTAGGCCAAGATTGAATTTAGGTTTCGTCCAACGATAACGTGGACCTACAATAACTGAAGTGCTTAGGTTCGTACTATATTTGTAACAGGTCCGAGCCGCAACTTTTTCTACACAGTTCAAACAATGCGACAAGGCAAGGCCAGATCCAGTGAGGATGGATGGTTTCTTTTGGTTGTAGGGGGACTAGAACGGTTTGTGTTAGTTGAACGGCAGGTAACCTGAAATCTCCTCACTCCAGGCAAGTTGCAGTCATAAACGCACCCTAATTGGTTTCACGGGTCAACTCGGACATTGGTCTGAAGGCTTATGTCCTGTTCACCCCCGGGCAGCTTGCCTGCGATTCGCAGCTTTCTCGTCCTCGTTAATTCCTGGAGAAATAAACGACGACAGCGAGGAAATTCAAGAGAATTGGCAGCAGAAAAGTAATGGCACATAATGACTCGCATTCGAGTTCTCAGAGGAGATGGTCCTTCTCAACGCCTACTTCGCCACTCTCGAGAGAAGCTTCACAGGTCGGGAATTTGAGCCCCAGCTCGCGTTTGGCGCCTTACAACCGCGGATCCTTCATCACGGCGAGCCCCGCTATCAGGCCGGTCGCTTGCAGGAAAATAAGGAACGACATCACAGCCGAAGAAAAGCAGGAAATTCTCATGGTCTTCGAGCTTTTTGATTCCCGGCAAATCCGGAAACACAATCTTAGGGACCTCAAGGTACTTCTAGTAATTCAACATGCCAGATTTGCCACAAGAAGTCCTTTTCTCGCGGGAATAGAAGCTGAGTGGGAAGAACACCAACGTACGAAGTATAAAGGCTGTCAAAGAGAAATATTTGCCGTTTCCCATTCCGTCCTCCTGGTCTCGGAACCTAAGGCTCCTCCACTCGGAGATCGACGTCAATACCAGTTCAGCTGGTATTGACGGAAAGCTGAAATACTCCAGTTTCTCGAGAGCTTCTCGTGAAATGCTCGCTACCTCGCGGGAAATGGATTCCTACCATCAATTTCTAGAAGAGATGATACATGGACAACCAAGAATTCTCTACACTTAAACTCACTGTCATCTTAAGAACATAGTATTACCCTGTAAGGGTCGACAAATTACCTCGGGTAGTGCTTTCTGCATCTACTTGAGCGAGGTGAGGTCAGCGTTCTGGATTTCTCCTTATCGTCGGATCTTTCTGTTTAGAATTATATCTTTTTGTAGGATTTGATTAACTGTACATAAACTCATAGTTTATCACACCTAGAACGTCTTACCGCTCTTGCTGCATTTCATAAATCTAACAGATATTATTCAGATCTAAGTCGGACAATATGCCGAGCTTTGGTACACGTCATTTATTTATCTTCTCTTTACGATGAGTGCAACTGTCACGAGATGTTTCTGGCATCCAAGAAGGATTGAGTTACACGGCATTGCTTCAATCTGCGATCTTCCAGGCGGCCATGAAGGCTCTGGACTTTCCTGTAAAGAAAGCTGAGTGTCGCAAGTTAATCGAAGAGTACTGCAAAGATGGATCGGATGAGGTTGATCAGGATGAATTTACAGAGATTCGTATGTAATTTTACTTGCTCCAACTTTACGGTTGATATGCTAGAAAATGAAAGTCTTAAAGTAAGAAGAGTCTTCCTGGAAAGACGGTCATCACAGAGCAACTTAAACCAGCAGATCCTTAGCTGTTGCTACGATACGCGAAAATCTATGACAACTCATATCTTACAGACCTAAACTGCAACGAAAGCTAACTCTCAAACCCCAATGCATCGGTGGCAATTTAGGTTACATGTGCCTAGGGTACGCCCAAGCATGTGCATTTAACGTTTTGAACTGCCAAGCGTTCTCTCCTGCAGTTACCGCAAAGTACCAGGAGAACGATCCATACGAAGACCTAGCGAAAGCTTTCCGCTTTTTCGATGAAGATAATACTGGGAAGATCTCGGTGTGTTGGGCGTTTAACAATCTCGAAAAGCAGGCTTTTCGGGCTTTTACAGTTTAGTTGAAGTCAGCTCGAATCTACAATCCAATGCTTTGTTGCAGGATTTAGACCGGAACAAAGATTTTTCTCACTGGTGAGCAGTTTCAAATGTCTATTAACTGCGGGTTTGTTTGCGTTCATGGCACAAATCCTGGCAGCTCAAAAACCTGAGGAAGATTGCTCGAGAATTGGGGGAGCAAATTACAGATGATGAGCTCGCAGCAATGATTGATGAATGTAAATCTCTCTCCTTAACACTCTGAGTACTAGTTCTACGACAAACTACTAGATCTTTCACAGCATCTTCCCTATTAAGCTCCACTGTTGAGAAGGAAGGTTGCTAAAGGATACGTCAGTCTACCACAATCTTGTACGGTTAATCAATTTCCGCCACATAATTAACTTGCTTGACAGATGCTTACGATCTTCTGTTGAGCCATTTCTCATGATTTTGCAGTTGACAAAGATGGCGACGGTGAAAGTAAGTTCCACTCCAAGCTTTGTCTCTGTTGTGGCCGCGAACAAGCGGGGGATAAGCATAGGTTGAATTGTGCAGCTTTTGATCATTAGGCTGTCTGGTATAAAAAGCGCCTACATTCTTCTTTCTCATGATTATCCTTTCATTGAGTTACGGTCAAAGTCGCATATTCCTTTTACTTGGTAAATCAGTCAATAGCTGACGTATGCAGAACCCTGTGTTTGTTCAACACTCCAATCCCAGTGTAGTGAGCGCTAATTCCCCGACCAATGCACTTTATCTCTTCCCTGTTGTGTTCGCAATCTCTTTGGCCCACACAGTCAGCGAAACGGAATTCATTGGTATCATGAAGAAGGACGACATGGACAATTGATCACAGGTTTCCATGAAAGGTATCATCGTTCCAAGCCATTGGCATTGTCGTATTAGTATGTTGTCGACACGCGGGAGTGCTCGTTCGTGTCACGTACTGGTTCGGTCTTCGAGTGGGTTTTCTATTTGTAATAAGCAAACCTTTAAGAAGTTCATTTGTGAGTAGTCAATTCATCTTTGCGAAAGTTCACAGATCTAATTCCCAACTTGTACGATACATTAGTAGGGTTGTTTCCCACTCCGTGTTTTCTACCATACGTAGAATATTACTTTTTCCTTATTATTAGGTCTGTGACACTGACATTTAGGACTTGTCATTGTCACTCTCACATTGTTTATAAAGACTGCAATGAGTCGTCTTATCGTATGATAGTGTTGCTAAAGCTTTCTGAGAAATTCCACTAGCAAATTTAGCAATGAATTCAGCTAAATGCAAAAGCTAAACCTTGTTCGAATTCTTGGAAATCTAGTTCTGACCTACTTCGGTACTAGTTGTGAGGATGCATCACTGCTCGGTGAAGCATGAAAACTACCCTACAATTGAAGCGCGTATCCCAGTGCTACTCGTTATCAGCTCTGTTTAGTCTTCACTTGCCGAGCCCCGACCTCACTCCGTAACATTGAGCTCGTGATATCTGGTCAGGATCAAGGAGACAAGAAGCACCGGAGGATCACAGAGAGTCAAAGCTTCAAACGAGGTCCACGGTGTGGGAATCTGCACTGTTTCGCTGCGCATCCAACTGGGGAGACAAAGCGACAAACCATAATCAGTTGACGCCGCCACCCTCTATCAAAACTACCTTGAACATTGACTGACAATCTTGCCCAAACGTATAAATTTCAACGGCTACTCTCTGTTGGCGAGGAGTTGCCCCTTCCTCTCTACCATGTAATCGGAGGCCTCATGCGGATTCTCCCCGATCTCAAATCTTCAGCGTCATTCCAGTTTCAGTCAAGATGAACACAATGTTCTCTGGGCAAGATTACCTCCCGCTGGAGACTTTGTAAACTTGGTCGGTAATTGAGGTCACTGCTGGTTCTACCATATTTTGACGATCGAGTCTGGAGAATATAACACTATTTCCGTTAGACTGACTTTACGGAGTTGATCGCAAAGATCTAATGTCAATTTCTCCCACGCATCTCTACTGTTCTCCCCAAAGTCTTCCACATGGTTTTCCTGTAGGTCATCCTCGTCATCTGGTTTACACATCCTTGGCGAGGGTGCTCAATCATCGTACAACTGCTGTAGACTGAAGAATCTGCCCATGATGGTCAAGTCTGTTTCTTCTATACGAAAGAACCACCGGTGTGCCGGGATGCGTTCTTACCTAAAAGCTCGTGTCATTTGTCAGTTTCCATGTCCACTTTAATGGTGTTGTCGTTAAACACTTGATTGCAACAAAATTCAAGTCCAGAAGAAATTTCTACTGGAAGAAGAACCAATATCTGTAAGAATCGTCGCAGCTTTAATTTACAAACGTCCAATTGCGGTGTATTTGATGTTGTAATTGATGGGGTCTTCCCGTCCTTCATCTTTCCTACGAGGTCGCTTTTTTACATTGCGGTGTAATAGATATCTAATAACGAGATGTAGTTAATATTTGTTTTTCATGAAAGAATATATAAAATATTTTTTTTAATTATTTAATTATTATATTAATTTTACATATGATCTAAGTTGGAATTTTATTTTTATTAATATAAAATATATAATTTATTTATTATGATTTATTGAAAGTTTTAATTATATATTATTGTTTTTATAATTATTTTTATTTAATAATATATAAAAATTAAGTGAAATAAAATTTAATTATCAGATATAAAATTTATTTAATAAAAAATTATTTTTATTATCAAAAATTTTACTTTCCATTTTCGAATTGTACTTTTTTTAATCAAAAATTCTTTTGAGGACCAATCTCATTGTATCCTAAATTCTAATTGAGTAATTTTATTCCTAAATTCTACATGATAAATATTCTCATTTTTCATGCCGGAAATCACTTCCATAATTCTTCGTATTGAGACTAGAAATGTGATTGTCAACTGAATCGAATAAAACATCCTCCTCACTGCAAAAGAAAGATATTTCCAAAATATATGCTCTTTTCAACATGTAGACGTCAGATCACCAAGGCTATTTGTTTAGTAGGTAGTACCGTAATAAACGGTACTACCTATCGATTCTTTCTTTACAAGAATTTGATACCAGATATCATTTTCTCTAACAATCTCAATTTCTACTGAGGTTGATGATCTCAACAAATTTATATGTACCTTGAAGGTAAGTATGAAAGACCTTTCCTGAATGATGTATTACCGACCAGAAACACTGCAAGTCAAGACCTTCACTCGCTATCAGCAGCATATTGAGAGATAATTTCCTACTCGATCTACCAACAAAATGAGATTCAAGACTGGAAATCAAATTTTAAAAACGCATACAAAACTTTCAGTCCCTGTGGGCCATCCATAACTAATAAGGAGAAAACAGTCCAGAATCGGCCAACGTCTAGTATACGTGTTATAAAATGACGGATAATATTTATAATAACAATTAAAAACTGATATTTTTACAACCCAAACAGGGATATCCATTGATAAAATTATCAGCTTACATATTCAGGTACAACAGTTGCAGAAATATCTGTGGCAGGTGCCTCAATACGCACAAGAACATCTGGTATACCCGATTTGTCTCTTACAACCTAAAAAGATCACAACTTCCAATATTAGTATTTCTCCAATACAGATCGATATTTGGACATTTACCAAGAACTTGAGTATTCTTTCACTTCAGATAAGAAGACTAGAAGCAGCAGTTACGCTTCAGATAAAGGAGGGCCGTGCATAACACAGGCACATAATGTAGTATGCTTATCAGCTGCCATATATCTTCTACAAACAGCCAACCTTAAACTAATGATGCTTATCAATCAGGAAAGGAGTTAAAGATGCCTACTAGATTAGCTATGAGGAGTTAAGAGTGTGTACCATCACTTCTTCGTCTAAGTAGGAAATAAGAAGCTCTCTAGAGAACGTATTACCTGTAGCCACAGTTTGATATCCATATAACCACAGTCAGAATCTATTTCATATTTGTATAAAAGCAAAGAAGCTAGAGAATAACACTACGTTTTGAAATGGTATCATATAAACCTAAACCTGACGCCTACATAGCGAAGATACACTCTCCACAATGATCTGTATGGAGTTCAATAGGCTAGGGGCATACTTAGTGGAAATTTAACTCCCCCCGTAACAACGTCTTGCACTGCATTTGGAAGCCTTTCAACAGTTGTAGCAAATTGTTCAATTATTCCTTTAAGCTGTGATGGAATGTTTCCTTCCGGTACTGTTGGTGCCGCCAAGAAACCCTCCACGTATTCTTCTTTCAGTCTTACAGGACCCTCAACAGCAAGTTTAGAAGTCAAGGTCAAACTGCCCTCAACCTGCATAGTCCAGTTCTCATTACTGTTATCATTCACATTCAATGAGTCAACATCGTCCGATTGCCTCACATGCCAGAAATCCAACGTACTATGACTCCTCAGCTTTCTGTGCGTGGTGAAACGTGGACCGGAAATGAATAATCACAGGTGATTTTTCCACATGCTTCGAGGACCAATATTGATATTTAGGTCCACACTGTTTCTGTAAATACTGATACGTTCTCCGTTTAAACACCCACAACTTAACTAGTGGTGAGCACTTCAAAAGATTGCCTACAAGACTCTCAAGAACAACGTAATATACAGGACTACAGATGCACTTATGGAAAACCTCTGAAGAGATATAAAGTTACGGCGAGGAGCTCTCCTTCAAGTTCAGAAAAGAATCTCACACATGGCTGCAGTCGGATAGTTACATGACTTTGAAGACTCACCGTGTTAAATACTTTGAATGTACCAGTGGCTTTCGCACTCTCCCCATCAATTATAAGGAGGTTAAGGGACGTGAGCGAAGCCACAGCAGATGGAAACCTCCTGGGAGTTGACGTAATGCCCAAACCGTCAGTCTTGTGAAGATACAAAAACTAGAAAAACCGCCAAACATTTGGTTATGATTGTTACAACAGGAACAAAAATTCAAATGTACAATGCACTCTTCTTGCCTAGAAATGACAACTGTATGACAGATCAGAAAGAGGAAGCACTGTCTTTCTATAATAAATTGAGTGACATCAAATGCCTGAGTGGATTATCAACCGAGGTAACAGGCGTGATACCTCTCACGCAAATGCGTAGATCGTACAGCTCAAGATGCAAATGTGATCAATCTGGACAAAAGCATTTCCTTCTTATGTCTGCATCCACTTACACCTACTTGAGAAGAAATTTGGCAGCATTAAGACCAGGACTCCGTGCTCCTGCAAATTGAAACTCCCATAGCCCCTCGAGGTTTGGAGACCTGTACAGTAAGAATGCATGTTACGTTATAGAACTAAGGGAATTCTGTTCGCTGTATTACCAGTTCAGTCGAATCACGAAGATCCTTTCAGATGTCAAATGAAACACAACACGGGAATCGTAAACGAACGAAATTGTAAAGGAAGTGACAGCCTACTAATTTCCAAAGAAAACATAACATAAGCAGAAGCGGATTCCTCACGTTGTTGGACGGGGGGTTGGATTCATCCTTTCCAAAATGAGTAACTTCTCATTTACATCAATTCGGGCACTGGAATCAGCTTTACGATCTGCCAAACCCTTCAAGCCTCCAGCATCCTTGATCTAAACGCGAAGAAAATTTTGTGGGGGGTCAGAAGATGGTTCCAGAGCACATAGTAACGAGTTATCACCTTGGAGAAGAAGGTGAAGATCTCTACAACTAGGTCTACAAAGACGCGTGGATGTAGCACAACATATAACTTCTCAGCTTCATGAAATCCTATGTAATCTTATCAGCTCTGTGGAAATCCTGCACATTAAACAGATTTACGTAATTATCTTCGGAAACAATTGCGTCCGTGAGAGATTCATGAGATGACGATATTAGTAACTTACAGAGAGAAGAAGATCGCTCTTGGCAGAATAGCGCTCCAGCTCTTTAGAAGACTGAGATGTAGCTGCTTGTACTCTGACGGTAGAATTCCATTGTTCACTCTTCTTTACTCCAGCACTTGCTACTTGGTTAGATAAACGTTTTCCAAACAATTCTTTACAAACAAAAGCCAACCGTAAGGGTGCCAACGCACTTCCACTGGCTGGCGGAGAGAACCGACATATGGAAGAAATATTCACGTTGGTACCAGTCGTAATAACAGGCATGAGGAGCACGGACGAAGAAGCCATTGCTCGCAGTTACAACTCTTTCCTGGTATCGGAGTTCCACAACTGGCGGCAATGCAACACAAGCGCGAGCACGAGCACGAGATGTAGCATCTGCTCCACAATGTACGAGGTATTGATAGTTTCCGGATTTTGGGGGTGCAGCCAACGGAACCCACCAAGCGTGTGAAGGAAGATATGAGAGAGTAAGAGACGTGGATGCCATGGCTCGCGGTGATACTCAACCAATTCGTTCTCCCCTTCACAATCAGCACAATCACCACCACCGAAGGACCAAATAGAGGACCAAACACAACGGATGAGAATGGTTGCCCCGCAGAATCTTATGGAATAAACCGTGTTGCTATGGGCCCCACGTCTACTGTCCCTTCCTGTATTCTCTTACTACCGTAACCATCCAATAGGCGTCATAGCTGCAGGACACGCAAGGTGTAACATGTTCTTATGAAGGTGACGTGTACTACTGAATAAGGTCTTAATCATCACGTGGATACCAGTGATTGCTACGAGTCGCTGCTGCGTAGTATTAGATACTTCACGCAGCTTTAGATACGTTCTCTAGCAGTCAAGTACAGTACAGTAAGAACACCGTGGTAACTAAATGGCTCAGCTGTGATTTGTTCCCAAGCTGGTGAGCCTGCTTGTCGAGCTTCCTGAGTACCTCTGGACATTCCCAACTGGAATGGACGCAATTTCAAATGAACAGTAACAGTTAGCACCGGTTGTTCAGGTCATATTTAACAGGTCTCTCAATTATTTATTTCCTCTCTAGGAATGGAGAAGCACAAACCAGACCGTCGTCTTTTCTATCTGTAATGCTCGTCGACTGTTTCTCACCTTGTTATCAGAATGGTAACAACTACTGATGTAGCAATTAGCACCGCCTGTTGAGCTCATGTTGCAGAGGTCTCTCTTGTTGAAGGATTAGTTAAGCAGCTTTATTATTGGAGAAGCAACGTGGCCGTCTCGCATCGTTCTTTGTCCACAATTGCAAGCTCAGTGAAACTCTGCCACAAGCTCTATCTTGCATAAAAGTGCTTGCAAGACGTTGCTCATGAGAACTGAGGCAGCTCTAATTCGAAACGACTGGTCGACCTCATATTTTCATCCTCGCAACGGTAACCCTATCATAATTGTTGTACGTTCAGGTTTCTGTGCTTCTCCAACACAAGCATGACTTGGAAACAGTTCGATCGACAAGATGTTGATGTTTGTCGCAATCAAGGACAACTGAAGAACGCATGTTGACGTCGTTGGCAGATCGCATAATCCCTTGCAGAATCGGTTATAATCCTCCTAAATTATTCTCAATCTTAAGCTCCTAGGGTCTAGGTTGCAAGCTAATGTTTTTCTCCTGGAAAGTATATGCAGAGATCTTCTGTGTAGTTTTCTGAAGAACAAGCCTCCACAGTGGCATGCCTCAAAGACCAACAGGCCATCACACTGACTTCTAAAGCTTTTATGGCTTCTGCACTAGCTATTCACCCATTCTCTTCTAAATTTTTCTTCGAATATTCAAACTGGTGACAATAACCTCTCGGATACCGCTCTGGGTAGCATTAACGGGCATGTTGATTGAGATGCTTGAAACGAAAATAGATCCAAATGTAACTCATAGCACTGCGCTTGCCACCATTTGGACGACATGATAACGGTTCATGTCATGCATCGATCTGTTTACGAAACAGTCACAGGGCGTCGGTATGTGCGACGTCTCAGTTCATCCAGTAGTGGAAACCAGTAACGTAACATCCATTAGGAAACAACGTTATCTTAGTACACTAGGATAAGCCCCGTGCATGATGCACGAGCATAAAGAACTCGCTCCCGTCTCCATCCCCGCCCGTCATCGCCATCCATGTCCCCCCTCCCCATCCTCGCCTGTCGCCCCCGTATTCGTCTATCGTCCCCAGAGGTAGTTTGGAGTAACTACTCCTCTTCTCCTTCTATAGGTACCTACAATACAGTAAGCGACAATCTTGCCTTAAAGGTACGTACGATAAGATGGTCGAGAGGTTTGAAATCGTTGGCTTTACATACTTCAGGTTGAATTGTGTAGTCTGCAGATTGAAACCTACGTCAAAGGTTTCCAAGTCACAGGGCGTAGGTGCGTGCAACGTTTCAGTTCATCCAGTAGTGGAAACCAGTGATTTTATATCCATTAGGAAACATTAGTAAGTGGTCGAGAGTTTTGGAAGCGTTGGCTTTACACGCTTCAGATTGAACTGAGTAACCTGCAAACTGAAACCTACGTCAAAGGTCTCTCAAAAGGAGGCACAACTTCCTTAAGCCTGTACCATCACGCTTTGCTTAGATCTCAATCGCAATCCGAATGGTTGCATGTAATCAACTTAACTGGAGACAGATGGTAGTGTATTCAGAGCATAATATTGGCAGAAGGGAGGCGTGCTTTTGACAATAACTGGAGTGTAAAATATGCCTTCACGAGCTTCATCAGATATACTGACAGGTATTGCCTTCCGCGAAGTTGGAGATTGTTAATCTAGTGAGATTGTGACCTCCACACACTACGTCGGGCAATCCTGTCATTCTGGGAAATTCCATTCTTGTATGAAACAATTGGTGGGACTTTCTGATGTCAGTCTCACAGAAAGAACTTGTGACCACTAGCCTTGCAGGAAAAGATCCGAGTCAGAACTGGAGCTAGTAGCAGATACAAATTCAAATTATCTGGACCTTTATAATCCTATTATCTAGTTCGCACAAGTGGAAATGCATATACAAAATGCATAGGACAGATAGTCGCAAAAATTGGAGATGCAACAATTGGACAGACGTATGCGCAAAGTATCTCGGGTATTACGTTCTATAATGCAGACTCTTTCCATCTGTTTGGCTAGCGACTAATGATACGCATCTTTTTTTACCTCTGGCTCGTCTACCCGTTTTATCGTTCACCTTCCCGGATGAAAGAGCCGAGCCTGGAACATACTCCATGATCATCTCACACGTTATTGACTGATGGCCTGATGTTTGCTAAGCAAACTTGAGAACTTTCATCAAGTGAGCCTCCCCTGTTTGTCAAAGCTAACGCCCTAGAAGACCAGGCGTCCTCCTGGGGCGTGTGCTGCTCTATTTTGAAGCACAAGGAAGAGACAAAAGACTGGCGAGTGATTGGTTACAGATGCGAGGATGTGTGCTGTAGAGATACTTTATATACTTCACATTTCAAAACATGACGGCACACGCATAGGACCGTAGACCAGGAAATGTTCGTGAAGTACTCAAGCCCAAGAACCCTTGGTGTATGTGCTATGACAGTCATGCCCTACGTGTTTACAGATCTGCAAGAGGTTGACCGGCACGAACAGAGGAGCTCCCTCTGGAATTCTATTCGCTGTTAATCCACTAAAGGATATTTCAATATGAAAGATCCAAAAAGATCTATGGGTGAGTTTTGGACAAAACGGCAAGTGTAAATCTAACAGCCACTGTACTACCCCCGAAGAACGAACGTCTCGAGATACCTTCAAAGACGCTCAATTAATCGATCAGTTCTCAAAGTGAGATTAAAACTGCTCCCTTTTACTGCGGCTGACTCTTGAATGGCTGATCAACACAAAATTATCCCGAATCATAAGAGTCATGTGACACCTCACATTGCTCGAATTCATCCCGGCTTCGATTACTTCCAATCATATTTTCAAGCGAAGCTAATGATCCCTTTCGTCCAACTCTTTTGAACGTGCGGAGTGCCAACCCGTAGCGCAAGGAGGGATTTCTAGAAATTCATCGAACTCCTTCACGTGCGTGTTGCAACAGCCCCACTGTCAAAGTATAGCCAGCCTAACATTAGAACCAGCTCTTATATTGCAGGTCGAATCTTTCAAATCTTTAACATCGAAAGCAAGCATACACAGAAAATGTTAACTAAGACCTTCGCACCAGTGATTGATACGGGATAGAAACACGAAGAGAATTCAAGAAGTTCTCACCCCCTTGGACCTGTCGTGAAATATAGCGGGACCAGGATGGAAACTGCACGCACTATCTGTATTCTCCTTCTCTGTAAATTCTTTCCCACATCCACCGTTTGCACAGGTCTGTGTAGTATTTAGGTCGATAAATTTTGGTGGAACGGCCACAGCTGGTTTTGCTTGGAAAACAGGTTTGGCAGTAGTCGCTTTGGGGGCCTGCGTTGGAACTCTTATTGGGTACTTTGAACCTAAAATCCGGAAAACATATCATCTTCATCGAAAGAAGTTACAAGGTGAAACTAAGATAAAAAGTTCTAAGTGACCTTCAAACCTGATGACCTTATGTAATTGCAAGTGCAACACATGTGCAGTAACCGAGTAGAAGTTTCACTGACCGTGCTCAGCACAAAAAAACCCTTGTTTGCATCTATTGCAATTTGCGGCAGCAGCTGCATTAGCGGCTGGAATAACCGGCTTCCGAGGACTTGGAGCTACATTGGTTGATTGTTTCTCGGACGTATGTTTCCCAGTTGTACATCTGCAAAGCGAAAGAAACGGAGCAACTAGCACCCAGACCCATTGGTTCGTGTTATGGACAGGACACACTATCGGCTCTAGATTATGATAGAGTTCACCTCTTAATGAATAAAGAAAAAGAAAGAAACTTCTCATTATTCCTTCGCATGCCTAGATATTTCAACAGTTGGTAAGAAGACTCTACTATCACTCCTGGTAAGACTCTTGTGTAAGAGCATCATGTGACATTCATGACAAGATAGTTTGACGGTATAAATCGAGAAGATATAATCACATGTCAACGTACCCTGGGAGTTCTAAGAAGAGACTAAAGTCGTGACTACGTTTCTTGCAGCAACTCCACTCTTTTCCACCATCGTGAAATAATGGCTTTCACAAACGTACAAGGAAATGTTTTTCAGGATGTCCGAGTACTTCTTGAAGGAGTAAGCATCTTCATTCTTGACTAATGAGCCCTTGCTGACTTCCGAAAACAAGTTCCAAGAATGATTAATCAGAAAATATAGGTAGACACTAAGGAGAGGAAACATACCGGCTGAATCAAATTGAAGAATCCGGAATACACAGGTAGCATAACGTGCAGACAAACACAAATTACTGATTAGGATGCGGCTATCATAATTCGAGTTCCAATCCACAAAAAATTATCACTATACTTCATATGGTAATTGAAAAGTCTGCATCAACAATCACAAATCGATGTCGAAAATAGAAATAGGGGAATTGAAGACACCAAGTTAACTGAGTTAATGGGGCGGGCACACTAGATCCCGTCGTAACTAAATACGCTCCATTGTCAACGAACTCACCCCAGGATGGTACTGGCAAGAGCCTTCGGGGTTGTCATCAGCAGAAAACGACTGGTCGCAACCACTTCTCTGGCACCTTAACTTGGTCACAGTCGTTGTCATTCTAGCTTTCAGGCCAACTCTCCTCGAAATCCAGAATCCGGGAGGGTTCACAGTACAGTAGTTTTCACTTCCAAGAGCAACAATCCGATGGGAAACAAAATGGACTGATCGAGGGAGACCAGAGTTCCCGCAATAGCAATCTGTGCATACGCTCCTGAACCTCCAAACCTTCTTCTATCGCAGATGAAATAGAGGGTTTACCAAGAAGCAGGCGACCGCGTAGAAAAAACGGGCAAAGACTCACAGTTTCAACACAGGAGTTAACGCGGCACGCAGTCAGACAGAACGTGGTTGAAAGCTACGGAGTATTTAAAATATGGTTTTTCTCAGCTACACATTCCTCGAATTAAGATAGGAATACATTCTATAATAAGATACTATTAATGTTTCGATTAGAGTTTAAACAAATGAATACCTGAAATATAAATTTCCATCCAGAAGTCCCCTGAGCCTTGGATCATATTATTTAATGGGGTGTAAATGTTTAATATTGTGAAGTAAGAGGTACACACTTGTTTTAAGCAGTGAAATGAGGTTCATCTCTCATGATGATAGGTATAGTGGATATGGTCTAAATAGGTTACAGCATGAACTCAAAGCACGCTTATTATTTTGGATCTAATCTTAGTTCATTAACGTCGTCCGCAAAGTAAAAGCGAATTTGTCTCAATCTCGTTAGAAACTGACGCGATGGAAAATAAACCCAGGGAGATAAACTGGGATTAAACTCGATAACACTGGAGAAAGATAATTTTTTAACAATATTAGCAATCCTATGATAAACCATGTGCATAAAAGTATCAAATATAATCAAATTGATTGATATCGATATTTAAAGTATCAGACCTTGTGTCAGATTGCTGTGTTTCAAAAAATAAATTAAGTACCATGTTTATTTATGGAAATTGAAGTGGAGTATACTTTAACTAAGAAAATAATTTCTTTAAAGACTTTGAATTAAAATCTTGTTTAATCACGCTTCTAGAAGTTTTTTAAGTTTAACACCCCTTGAAAATATAATTAAATTTAGTCATTATAGCTCTGATTTGATGTTTCGATTAACATTTTCATTTTGGAAACTATGAAAATGTTAATCCCTACTTTCAACAAAATATCTATCTTGCTTGCGCATGTACGAGATAGAAAAGAAAAGAAAAGAAAAGAAAAGAAAAGAATCCAAAAGTTAGTGATGTGCATTAATTTTAGAAGGTATCACGTAAGATATGTAAGCACTTCTTTCACATAGAGCATCTAATCGTATATTACTAAGAACACTATATCCACATCACATCATGTCCGACCAATATTTATAAGATAAACCCTTTCTCGGATCTCATGTCTTGATAGTCTCACTAATGATCCGGAGTACTTAAAAAGCAGCATCAAATATAGAGTTTTATTTAATTATTTTCACCTATGTTCATATTCTTTGTGTAAGTGTGAATTCTCTAAAACACAATCAATTCTCTATTTCTTTTGTTGTTTTGATTGTCAAGTTCCTGATTTATTTAGACATCAGAAATATTCTCACAGCCTGGGAGGGTTTACTAGTACAACCGATTACTTTGGTGGAGTGATCATTATTACACTTTCATGCAATACAAATTTGATATTCATAATCTTTAATAGACTTATAACCTTCAACACTCCAATGATATTGATTTAGCAGAAATTAATATAAACAACGTGTAAATCTTTAGTGTATAGCTAACCTTGAATTCTAAAAATGAATTTGGAGTATTTTCTTTATCTCACATCGAATTTCTCATTTCTTCACCCATCTTCTCCTCAAACCGCTTCTCAATTACTCTAAACTTAAAATAGGGACATCAATTCTTGTTAGTGTACGAGTATAAAGTAGAGACATATAAACTATTTCAAAGACCCTAATCAAACAGCCACATATAGACAGAGAACATTTAAGTATATACTTAATATGTTCCTTAAAGCGTCATCGTTGCCAGTTGTGGGGAAACAATACCCCACCACGGAGCAGGTGCAGTGAATGTAGTCTATGGCAGTACGGGGCCGAACAATTTGAAGAAAACTCGGGTGTCCATGCGAACAGCAGCTGATTTCAAGAAGCTCACTGAAGTCATCGGGTCGGAACACAGGAAATGAACAATTGATGTAAATTTAGCATCAGCTTGGGCGATCGTAAGTGAAATCATCAGGGCAAAGGGATGAGATGAAACCGATTTGTAAGCTTCGATCGCACACTGGCTCCGTTCTTTGCTGTGCCTCGTTAGCTTCTTCTCCTCACACAGTCGTCTCCTCCAGTGAGGTCAGTTATTTGAATTTGTTGAATGTCTTTCGAATTTACCGAACGTTTGGAGAGTATCCCCAGTGCTGTTAACCTGAAGAGGAGTTGATGTGAACTGTTGCCTATCTGTTCATTAGTCTGGAGTCACCGATGTGATGTTAGTTCTGGAGCTAACGGATTTGTTCAGGGCCCTGTGCTGACGAGATAACGTAGTCCCGTGCGGATTTGAGGCGCGTTTGTATCAATTTTCTTCAGAGTTTTCCTCGAGAACCTAGTCCCGAATCATGTGTCAAATTGATCTTCTACATCTATTTTGAAATTTCGTATAGTATTCTGAGATACTCTCGCTCCTGAAATCATGGTATATCATTTCACAGTAATTTTAGGGGACTTCAAATACGAGGAGTATTTTTTAGATGCAGAGAGTCTGTCGAGTTTAAGTGCTTCGTATAGGCCTGGTTAGCTCCAGGCTTGGCTCCACTGACGTGGAAGTTTGGATGAATGCTATTTATCGGAAGTGGCAGGATTCAGGACAGTGTCCTAATACTCTCAGCTCCTAGCTTGCCTAACCATCATTTAGCATGACTAGTAAGACGTTAACCTCATAGAGACTTGCATTAGCCTCATGACATCAAGTTCACATTCGAGTGTTGCTGCTTTGTCCCTTTGAACATATTGTGTTATTTGTGCTGCTTTTGTTTGTAACCTACTAGGATGGCAGTGTGCGCATGTTTGATTTGCGCACACACAGCTGTTCCATAAGGCTTCAGCTTTCAGGAGGAGATGCTGTAGCATCGGTTTGCCTGAAACCTGGTAAGTTGTTTTTGAATCTGTATGTATCGGTTCTTCCGCACCAGATGCCACGTCTACACGATTATCTTCTAGCTGTCTTTTTTGTTCTGCCCTTTCGACTGGAGACCTTATCACAGAAGTATGTGGTGATGTTGATATATAATTTTTTCACAGGAGATGATAATCAGCTGTATGCTGCTGTTGGGAATGCCGTACACACTTTGGAACTGCGTCTGGTATTCTACTCCTCACCTGCAGCCGACTATGTATTAGCAGATACAATGAACAACATGCATACACCAGAAAGCTCGTAAGCCAGGGGAAAAAGTTTGTGCTATTTCAGATGAAATATCAATGCATATGCGGAAAGAGAAATATAATTTTTTTCCGGGCCTGGTGCATATCTTTTCTCATCATCAATATTCAGTCTAACATTTGCACAAACCTATTTCGTGTACTACTACTCCTTCATGTTTTACCCATAATGCTAATACGGGTGCTTAACTGGTCTCTCGACTGGAGGGATCTTCTGACAGAAAACTGCAAGTATATAACGTCAACACGGACGAGATTAATCAGGTGCCTTTGTATGAAGCCTGTATCTTTGGTTTTCCATGCTTTGAGATATGGTAAAGTCCACCTTGGAATTGCACCGCTCATTGTGCTTAGTAGTCTCTTATCCTCAGCGTCTGTTTCGTCGATAATAGCTGAAGGGAGAGATGGTAGATAGCCGCCAGCCTTTTATCGCTTTTCCATTTCAAAGATAATAGACGATGGATCTCCCCTTCCGCCAGTCGTAGATCATCGAACGGATAGAGACAACCCTGAGTTCCATGAAGAATGAACAAACTCTGTTGTCACAGGTTGTTGTGAATCAAAAAGCAACGTATTTGGCCACAGCAGATGATTCGGGTGAAATAAAGGCAAGTTCGCAACTTTCTCAACCAAAGTGAAATATAACATCCTGGATATTTTCCGCTCTATAGAAGTGAACATTATCCACTCATTGTCTATGTGAAAATACTTTCGAATCCTTTAACCTATCACTGTACGGATTTCTTTTGGTAGTAAAACAGAGTCAGGTATATAATTGTGCCCTCTCTATGTAAATTCAATTCATTGAACTCCCTTCATGACTGTTTCTTTTGCTGCTAGAGTAAAGGATCCTTGCACTCTGTTGTCTGATTGTGCCGTATCTGCCGATGGCAGTTTAACTTTTACATCTTGCGTATGTCACGTTCAAATGAGCTACCTTCTGTTTTTTGTAAACTATTCAAACTTTCAACAGTAGAAGTTGCTTAGTTTCAACTTAGGTGATGAAAGCTGTTGTGATGGGACCTGTTTTCTACGTGGCACGGCCTCTTTCCTAAAGTACTCCGTCTTTGAAAGCCTCGTTCAGTAGGAGAATGTAAATTACATAACCAACAATCGATCTAAAAGCAGGTGATTGACCTCAACAGTCAAAAATTGTACAAGACACTGCGTGGAATGCACACAAACGTATCCTACCCGCACTCTTTTATTTTTGCAAAGCTTTTTAACTAATCCATCACGCTTTCTGCATTTACTCGGATATGATGTCCTCCCTGAGTGACAGTCTTCTCAGGTGCCGAATGCGCAGTCTGCACGTCCTACGTTGCTTAGAAGCTGTGTAGGAAATAAATGACGTGATCATTGCAATGTGACTCGGAGTGACTGGATCTAAACTCTATACTGGTACTCAAAATAACCACGACATCACAAGCAGAGCTCGATAAGAGATGTTTGTCAGAAGAAGGCATGCACAGTTTCAAGGAGCAGCATGTTCAACCTTAATGTCCGTCCCAGATATGCAGCGCCGTCCAATTTCATGCGCAAAAGCCCTGGGAAGGTAACATAACTCTATCCTTGTTCTTGCTGCATCAAAATTTGAAATTTGTTGATGACTTCCAATGCAATCCCATTGGAGAAGAGTAGGCTTTCTTTGAACAGTTACACCTTCGCAGCATTTTAACTACGGATACTTTTCTAGTTCATCTTTAGTTAACCAAGAATATAACACGGTTTGCAAGAGTTCTGTTCATATCAAGGTAAAATCCAGGAGTCGTTCTTGATTTGCACCTTTCCCCTAAAAGACTATTTAAAGATGTATCAATCAGTGGTTTGTACCACTTACTCGATGTTACGTGGGACCTGTATGTTCTATTCTAATCCTTTGAATGTCTCCGCAGCTATATCTGGAGGTTTGGATTCCAAGATTGTTAAATGGGACATTTCCAAGGGCAAGCATGTAAGAATTGTGGAACCAGGTACTTCCGATAAGGAACTTTGTGTGCAATAATTCTTCCGTCCCCTACTCAAGTTTTTCATGCTTGATCCTAGTTGAACTTCTTTCTAGAAATTTGTAAAGGAAGAGGATGTCTTCAGGCGGTACTTATCTTCTTTAGAGGCACAGTGACCAGTGATTAGCTTGTCAGGTGTTGGTTTTACTGATATGTGTCGACCAGAGTTATTGCTGTGAGTCCAAACTAACATTTATTCTAATTCAGTTCTACCAAGTGCAAACGGTGTGGGACAAGTCTGCAATCCTCCTTTTGTCCACGCACTAGCGACTCCTGGTGGTTACCAGTCTGGAGAAATAGGCCGACTGCTTGCTGTAGCTCGCGGCGATGGAGCTGTGGAAGTCTATGACTCAGCCTTTGACAATGGAAAAGGCACAAAGACCAAGGCCCGAAGGAGCGGGAAAACAAAATCAGACAATCAGAAAGGAGAAGAAGAGGCTGAAGTACTTCCGCCGGAGTTGAACGGACTCAAGCGTCGCTTGAGTTCTGATGATGGTGGACACTTGACATCCGTCTCTTCTGTGTAAGTAGCTCAAAAGAATATTAGTTTAAGTATCTTTAGTACATCTACCGAGCCCTTCGCTTATCTTGGGTGAAATATAGATCATGTAGAGTCATTTGCTTATGATTCAGTCAACTCAGTTTCTCAGGCAAGCTAACTAATTTGCGGTTAGCTTGCCTGAAGAACTGAAAACATGCAGGTGTAGCTACGTATGTTTTCTCTCTCCAAACAATGCCTTCTCCAGAGAACAGGCTCGTAGTAGCTCCCCATTGTATGTATCAGGAACGGGCTGCTCTTCTACGGCGTTTGTATTCCCAGTGCTGTGAAGGTTTTAGAAAGTGCTGATTGACGACTTGGTTGTTGCAACTCCAGAACTTTCACCAAATTTGGCGAGAGTGGACGTTACTTGATTTCAGGAGGAAATGATGGACTCATAAAGATGTGGGATTGGACTTCTCCAACTTTGAAGGACGGTGTTGATGGACGACCTTTGGTTATCAATATACATCACCGCAGGAAGGTGCGCATTTCAGCTCTCTTCTCAGTAACACACTGTTTGCACTCTTGGCTTGATAGTGGAGGTGCAAATCTTGCTATTTAAACCACCCAGTTTCGAACATGTCTCACAATTGGACTTTACTTGGTCCAATATTTGTAGTGTTCTGAGATTGTAGATTTCACGTGTTTAACAAAGCTTTTTTTATTGGTTTATTCCAAGAGTGCAAGTGCTTGTCAGTCCTGATGGCACAGAGTTAGCCGATGCTGGGTTCTTAGATACCGTCATTTCCTTTACAGGTTCAATTTGGAAATCTTATTGCGTGAAAATAACGCGTTTTTTGACTAACACACAGATAAACTGGCTCAGCACAATCGACAACAGCAATGCAAATCTAATCGTTGCCGATACATCGAAGGTTCTGACTTTGTATCATGTTCTCTAATGACAATTTTCCGAGATACCCTTGCCCTCAAAATTCTGGAACAGAGGCCTGAAATCAAGCAGCGAGTATATTGGGGCTCCTTGCCTCGAGCAAGGCTGCTCTCATTGTTCCATATATTATTTATTGGTCTCATTTTTCGATTTCTTGTACCATGTGCTTCACATTCTCTCTTGTAGTAGCAAATTTCAACACTAACACTGTTAAGGAATAACCAACCATATGTAGTTTAGGAGTTCTAAGGCATTTAAAGCAGCATAAATTACTTCTGCCAATGTACCATCATAGTATGTAGTACAATTTATAAGTTATCAACTACATCTTGATATGCTTCTAAGGACCCTGGCTTGTTGTGGTGAAGTTGGACAACTGAAGTGAAGGCGACAGATTTGACTCATGATCTTAATAAAGATATCACCACTAACCTGCTAAGAAGCACTTAGCAGATCGGAGGAGGATGAAAAATTCTACCACTGCACGTGGCTGCTGATTCAGAGTTTATCACCTGTCAGAGAACGCCACATCTCAAGAGAACCGCGGGTTTTTGTTCCAAGGGAGTAAGCAGCCCCGTCTTCTGAGCAAATGACCTTGTTGTGAGTATGATTTCATGGAACGCATCTGCCGTTCAATCACTGTAAATTGTCGTTTGATTAACTGTTCTCACTGAGTAGTGGAATCTTCCGAAGTATCTCGTGCCTACGCCCAAGGTGACTACTGTAGATGGTTATACTACCATATCTTAGTGGGTCAAGTTTAACCAGCGACATGAATCATTCTCCGCATCTACTACTTTCTGCCTAGATAATACCGTCCTCCACTATCTCCTCGTGGCCCTTGGCCCGGGTGACACGTGGTAAGCACGACCCATTTCTTGCCAAAACCTCCCACTGATTCACTTACGAATCACTACTTCCATCCTGCAAAAGTACTGGACGGAACTGCTCAGAACAGTAGGTTGTCATCTTCTCAACCTTTCGTCCCGTACTGCAAGACGTCCATGACTCTTGCAAGGAGGACTTCTATAATCTTTAGTAAAATTTTGGGATGCCTCACAAATTAATACGATTTTTCCATACTGAACTGCTAAACATAATCGCTGCTGAGAGACATTAGGTCGATGTGTAAATCAACTTAAGTATGAATATATTATTATAGTTGATCTAACCTCAAGTTTGGCAAATATATATTCTGACAACGGTATAGGACTGTAGATATTAGGTATATCCCAAAATTCGGATCAACTCAATTTAGTACGCACATGTTTCTTATACTCGACGAATTATACTTTTACTTCAATATCTCTTAACTATGTCATTCGATTTTAACCGGAATGTTTAAGGGCTTAATTGATATAAATATTTTGCATACTTCCTCGATGTTTGCTAACACTAATTCGAATTTCCCAATACTCATCTCTTAATCAGAGCGCATCAATCAGCCTTTCTAACCCTTCAATAAAGGTTTATTAGTAGTAACTTAGGATAATAACCGTTTAAAGTCCGGATCCTCACATACCGTGATGATAAAACAGACGGCGAAGGGTGAGATTTAGGTTCAAGGCTATAATAGGGTTACAACTGATTCAAGTCTGGATTTGTTGATATTTTCCAATTATGATATCCCCTAGCGTATTCTGACCCTAACCTTATATTTGGCCTGTTTGATGTAGGTCTGCTCACATCAATGATTGATTCCTCAAAGTTGTGCTCTCTTCTCTACTGGTTCGTTGTCCCGTGTATATCGCCAACCTAGTCAGCATGGCCCAGTAGAAAGGACGTCTATTTTAGTGCCACTTGTCCTTATTCTGCCTATTAGCAGCCCCGAACAAAAACGTGATACTCCTCGAGATGTAGATATCTTTTCCTTATAAGGGCGAAGCTACAATAACCTCCCTGTCAGAAAAGTTACTGTAGTATAAGGGGCGGATACAGGTTCCCGACGTGGACTGGATGAGGATCTGTCCAGCACAGTAAACGGGATTCAGAGGTCAGTACTACTTAGGGACCATTTAAGGCGAACCTATGCTCTTCCGGCGAAACCTAGAGGACCGGCTTTCTCGCGGCTTCAAAATATTGCGGATTTTCGAGCAAATTCTTGGGGTCACGCCTGTTCTTCCCTGGGGCAATTTTTCGATTCAGGGAAATTCGCAAAAGCTGCGGGAACGACGTAGAGGTTTAGAAACTAGACCCCGCAATGTAATCTGGATGCCGAGTTACTTGTCCTGTAATCGAGAAACGGTCTCGAGAACCTGTATCTTCCCCGGGAAATTCTTCCGGGACTTTTCGAGATGCTTTCGGGATTTTCGTATAGATTGTTAAAACAACACCTGACTTTACCCGATAGATATTTTATCGATTTTACTCCATAGATACTCCCTCGATGGGAAGAAAAGTTATAAAATCTGCCCGCCCGAATATACGGTACAAGCTTCTACAGTGCAAGAGGGGCATGACGCAAGAGAGGAAGATCCCCTGCACGTTGGATCCGTGGACATCCATCGACAGGAAGAGCCCAAAGAATTCTTCTGTAGATTCGATCTAGAATTCGAAGTCTGCATCTGTTGATTACCCTTGGCAAAATTGGCAGCGCTGCTGACTTTGAGTAGAGATTCTCTTAGTGTGAATATCTGAGAGGTACAGTGTCGTGGGGGGTTTATCCTCAGCTTAATGACCTTTCCTCCACTTGTCCTCTGGAAGTTGGTTCAGTCACGCGTCTGGCTGGTCGGTTCGCGCTTAGGCCAGGAAATCCTCGTCATCCTCCGCGTCAGATTTGATCTATCGCTCTTCGATATGAGATAGTTGCGTGCGCTCGGAGTTTGGAAGCAACCAAATCACCCTATTTCTGTACGAGCTTGTTGTGTCCAGATTTGTGTTTAAAATTTGGTGGGGGGCTGTGCGGAAGAGTCGGAGGACAACAAAAAATTAGCAAGCTTCGGGAGAAAGGAAAAAGTTGTCGAGATGCAGACTGTAGCAGCTAACGTTGTGTCATGCTCGGCACTCGTTGCACCCGTTCAGCGGAGGTGTCTCACTAACCCGTCCTCGTCGTTGAGCTATTCGTGTTGGACGTCGTTGAGATCGTCGAAGCTGTTCAAATTGAGTCGAGAAGTGAAGGCTGCGAGGATATGTCTCGTGTGCAACATCAGCCGGGCGGCTGCGGACATTGACAGAGGATTACGTTCAGATGTGCCGACACCTGCGGTATGCCAATTCTTGGACTTGTTATCTTGTTCAGATCGTTACATGCCACAGCTTACTGATAGAGAAAAGGATTGAGTCGTGTCCTGCGTATTATTCATGCACTTTCTTAATTAGTCGGAAGGATGGACAGACTTGCTCGTGACGATTACATGCTGATTGCGGCCTTCATGCATGGTCCAATTGACAGGCCTTTACGGAGGAGGAGAGGATCGCCGAAGAAGGTATCAGATGCTATCTAACAGAGGCTGGGGAAATCCAATGCGAAGGGTTCGACGAAGGCCCTCATTTCCACCCCGTTGCTCGTGCTCAACAAAGGTAGCGGATTGACCTTTTCATCGTAGTTAAGTTCAGATTCTGTGAGGTATGAGTGAGCTATACATGCGTCGTTGAAATTGGCCGAATGTTTGCTTGCACCCACTGATGGTTTAGATCCACGTTTGGGTTACACCTCCTGTGCTGTCTCAGCTACTTATGTTTGATCACATTTGTGGCGAAGTGTCCCTGGGCTGAAGCACCTGTGACCACTTTCGAGCATTTAAGTTTTGAAATGAAGTCCTGATAGACAACGTCTTCTGTCTTCTACTCAGATTATAAGCTCTCCTAGAAAGTAGGTTTTACGAGGATTACTTACTCTCTCCCTTCAACAATTGATCAGAGTCCATTGTACAACTATTTTAACAGTATCGGTAAATTGTGCTGTTCATTAACGCGATAACCTCCAGCAACGGTGCCATCATAGTCTGATGCTCATCAACAAAGAATAGCAGTCTATGGTGTTCAGTGCTGCAAATACTCAATTGAATACGTTCGCTGCGGAGGGCTAGCAATTGATATGTAGTGAGGAAGGACCTTCACTGATGTCCATTTGGTGTATTTGAAAGGTTAGACTGAATTTACACCTTCTAACCTTAAGTGCCCGCTGTGTGTTTTGCAGAATCGTTATGAACAATGCCAATCACATGGCACACCTTACGAGGGGCGTTTCGGTAGCTCAAGGATCTCCTACTGAAGTCACTGTATACAATGTAGTACGGGAGAAGAGAGGCGAAACCTACTGTGAAGGGAAAGATGAGAGCTAGATTCACTTCAGCTGGCTAGCTAGTGTTCTCATGGAAGAACGTGTACATAATGTGAATAAGGGTTCATCCACGCGGTAGAATTCTAGCTCCAAGCAAGCAGATCCTCGCCCAATTCGATGGTGAAAAGGATGACTATCTAGAATGTGCATAGTAGGAATTTAGATCTGTACGTACTTGTATGTCGTGTTAATGACAATCACTCACGGCAGCACATGATTGTTGCCGCTTTTCTCAAAGCAATTACTTTCTGAACAAAGATGAATGTATGCCAGTTGACCGGGTGCATCAGCAAAGAGTTTTGTGATTCGAGAATGCATTCCCTGCATATCCTTCCACCCAGGATAACGGCGCAGTGATTTAATGCTGCCACTTGGAAGCAAATTTCACAAAGAGGAGTCCTATAGTGAAATTCCATGCATCACTTGAAAGGCAGCCAGCAACAGGAATTATTGACTGCATGCAATGATAGAAAACACGTATGCTCATGGATGAGGTGGTGAATGCAATCTAGCACTGGTCGCCGTCAGACTAGACCGATCTACAGGGAAAGATGTCTCCAAAGGAAACATCGAGAATTATAAAACAGTAAGTCGGCATTGCTTCAGATTAAGAAGGTGATGTTTACATCTATCAACAACTCACAAAAAATTATGGAGGCTGGGAAATAAGAATCTTCCCAAGACAGGAACTTGTTCGCTGAACATTTCTGTTATGTTATGAGAAACATTGTTAACCCTCTGACTAGAATTGAGATTCTCTTTTCTGTCATTCTAATTTCTGATGTTTCAGCCACCCTAGCACTTAGCTCTCCGAGTCTCACGAGGTTATACACTCTTGGCTAGCACCTAACTCTCGGAGTCTCATAGGAGTAGACACTGTTGACTGCCCGTAGCAAGACTTAACTCATTATGACTCCTGAGATAGAACACAGCTTAGCAATTCACTCCCGCAACATAGAACACACATCCAGCAAGGTGCTAGGGATGACTATTCCAGCCCAATTATATATACCAAAACATAAGCAAGGATGGTGCTTGATAGAACCCTAAAAGTGGTTGCAACCCACCCACCAACCACTTTGTAAACTCAAAAAATAGATCTTGAGTGCCTTTCAAATATCTGAACACTCTACTCACTCCTTCCCATTTTGCATATACATACAAGTGCTCCCACTCCACAACCTATATTATGTCTTGTATAAATACCAAAGAACCAAGAGCACCATGTTAAATACCAAAGAACCAAGAGCACTCTAATATAGAAATTAAAACGTTTTATCATGATCTTTTACCTCTCCATCCATGTTTTTATTGTGCTTCCGTCAGTAGGTCAATAGATCAAGAGTGTAGAAATAGATTTTACCTCCATCATCCATACATAGTATTGCTTTCACAGAGTATAGTTGATTAAGCTAAATCCAACCTAATTTTCTAACTTTGGTCACCTTAGTCCGTAGAATAATTTTCACTAGACCAATGATATTCATTTCAAAGACATAACACAAGAAATCTAACACTCCATCGATTGTCTCTCTTTTTCCCAATAGTAGTAGATTGTCCACGTATACAGTAATATATACATTGTGCTTACAATAAACACCGATGTCAAAATATACTTGGTTGAAGCCTTGCTCTTTGAAGTATGAGTTTAGCTTTTATGCCATTGGTGCTTGCTTAAGGCCATACAAGGCTTTGTTAAGCAAACATACTTTCTCTTTGCCTTGAATATACCCATATGGAACATCCATATAAATGGTCTCTTTCAAATCTACATTCAAAAGTGTTGTATTAATATCTAATTTCTCCACTTCCCTATCTCTCTCCACAAGAAGTGTTATAAGCAACTAGATGGATCCATACATAGCCATAAGCACAAAATTTTATGTATAGTCTAAAGTTGCCTTTTGGTTGAAGCTCTTTGCAATGAGTCTTGCTTTGTCCTTCAAGATTTTTCTCTCAACTCCAAGTTTGACACTAAATACCCATTAAAAACCAATTTATTTTCTATTTGGTAGTAAATCAGCTAGTACCCATGTAACATTGGTCTGAAGGGACTTCTTTTCTTTTGCTATACCAAATCTTATTGATTCTAATCTGATTTAAGCATTGCCTATTGTAAATTTTCACTATTACTGTTTATAATAATATGGAGTTAGAAGGCAAGTTAGTAAAAGCTAATACTCTAGCAAAATAAGCTAAATATAACTGAAAAGGATGTATAGCAAAAATCTAGTAATTCTAAAAATGCTCTAGAAGCATTTGGTAAAGTGTTCTAGAAGCACATAAGAAACTTCTTGGTGAGAAGCTTCTAGGAACTTTCCAAGGATTTAATAACTTGTACACCAAGTTAAAGGCTAGCTTAGCTTGTACACCAAGTAAACAACTAGCTTACCTCACACTCCAAGAAGGCAGTTTCTAGAGGAAAACTTCATTGGAAGCTTCTAGTGAGTCTTGTATTTCTTCACTATAAATACCAAAGACCAAGCTCATGCTAGGCATTTGGAGTTTTCCTCATTTGAGAGTTCCATTGTGATCTTCCATCTTTTTTTTATCTCTTTGGTCTTTTACATTTGCATCAAAGTAGGAATGAGATGGACAAAATCTGTATACCGCCAAATTTATCTCCATCAAACCATTGGGATTTTTGTGTCCATATACTACTAAAGCATCACTCCATCCAATCCATCATTTCATGGTTTGGTCATAATATTCTAAACACAATGTCTTATGAACCATTGATCCTTTCAGTTGTAACTTAAGGAGAGTGGTGGATATGCTACATTTATGTGTTAATTTAGGTACTTACAAGATAGTAGTTTAGTAGAGTAGTGATCATGGTGGTGATACCCAAAATTATCATTGCAATGTAACAACATATTGAACTTTTGGATAAAGAAATCATGATGTTCAACAATGGTAGCAAATGGGAAGAGTTACTTTCCAAGAAGACAAGATTGAATGTAGTTTCCAAAGCCTAAGCTATTTGAAGGCAATAATTTACCGGGTTCAATTGAGATCTTTGTAGTGGATTGTGATACTTTGAAGCTACAAATCTTCTAGATGTTTGGAGAAGAATCCTCTTATCTTCAAGTCAACTAGATGGAGTGGCAAAGCTATGGTGAAAATTCTGATTAGAGTGGACTCAATGGAAATTTATTATACCAATGTTGACATGGGAGGATTTCAAGATTGCAATAATTGGAAGATTTCAAATTGTGAATGTTGTATGAGCTACACAAGATCAATTGGCAAAATTGAGGTAAGTTGGTTCTATGAGGATTATGTTTTTGAATTCCAAAACACCATGATGTTGATTCTAGACATACATGAAGGCAAAGGGATGGCTTACTTGTTCTTGGATTGGATCCTTAGTCATTTTGGTGCACCAATTGAGCCTTTGACTGGTTAGGATATCAAATTCTTGGGGGAGTTTCATGTCTTGTGTGACAAGGCCTTGATTGATCATTGTACTACTTCCCAAGATCACCTTGAGGTAGATGGTTTAGCAAAGAGAGTGGTTCAAATGATGGAGAGAGGATTGTATAAGTATGGTTTGCACAAAGGCCACCTAGGAGATTGGGATCTCCAATTACCTTGGTTGGCCATGGGCTATCAATTTAGCTGCCAAGCCTCCTAAGCATCCTTCTCTCCTTACTTTCTACTCTATGGACAAGATCTAGATTTACATGCAACCAATTGTTGAGATGATATTGTAGTTTTGGACTTGGATGGCCAGACATATGAGTGAACACATGTTCTCAATGGGCAGAGATCTTTTGGAGAGTGATGTTGATGTCCTTTGAGAGCTTGGTGATTGCTTAGCATAGTGATACCTTACATTATGCTACCAGTTGAAGAGGAGGTTATAGACGCTTGATCTAATCTATCAATTTCATCCAGGTGACTATATATATCTATAGCAAACAACATAGAAAAAACTTGATGGTATTACAAGCCGCATTGCCTTGAGAGTGCATGAGGTTTTACCTTTTGCAGTCCTCATGTTAGAAGGATATGATGGTGTTGTTTACAAGCATCATGTATGCAATTGTGCACCGTGCCACCTCCCAAACATTGATGACACTATGGATCCAAGCTTGGCACTTATACATTCAAGCTTGTAGTGTTTGTTATGCGGCTCTTCTAGTGGAGCTACTACTATGTTGGTGTGTGATAGTTGTTTGAGAAGATGACATATGGCATGTTTGACTCCTCTCCTCATGTTGGTTCTTCAAGTACAATGATTATGTCCTAGATGTACTTGATTTATAGCTATTTCACCCTTTATGTAGTTTAGATTACATACATGCAACTTACAATGGGGCTTGATAGCACCTAGACTCCTGATCTTTGCACACCATAGGGTATACCATATACTTGGAGTAGATGGAGTTAGAGGGACCTAACCGCCAACTAGAGGAGCAATTGTGGCAATTTAGAGTTCATTTATGACTTATGTGTGAATTATACTTCTTTAGGGTATGATGTATGTTATATCGTGATGTTTATACGCATGACAACTATCATGACATTTATAGTGCTGAAGCTAAGTTGCTCAAACATAAGAGTGGTAGTGTAGGTAATCATAGGTATTTGGTTAGTTACTCATGGACTACTTGTTGGTAATCTAATTTTATGTTAGTCTATTGATCATATAGTGGGACCCATTATCACTTGCACCATTCATACCGCTGGATGTGCTATCAATGATACCTTTAAGGCTAGAGACCTAGGTCAAGCAGAGGGATATACCTTCAAAGTGTAGGTCTAGAGAGCTCACTTCTCTGATGTTGAGCCTTTGAGTTCTTGGCTATGGTGGATAGAGGCCAATGAGCGTCACATGGAGTCTCTTAGTTAGAGTGGATGTGGCTTGATTGTAATAAGTGCGCAATTTTTGGCAGATTGTTGAATGAAGGATTGAGTACATACTTGATATGAGTGTAATTCAAATGGAAGAACAAACTGATTATTGTGGCACTTTAGAGTTCATGTATGACTTATGCAAGGTGTGCTTCTATAGTGTATGATGTTGATAGCAATGTATGTTGTGTACCAATGTTTATAAGCACAAAAAAATGGTCAAGTAAGTTTAAATTTTCCTTAACACTTAAATAAATGTACTTCCAACAACACGTAGATATGTATTCTTGCACCACCCAAATTGGATGACTTCAAATGTTAAAATATTGTATATGTTGAGTGTTAAGAATGAGGAGTATCCATGTTTAGCAAGTACTATGTATCATGGACTAAGTGGAGTTGGTAGGCAAATGATCTACTGTGGTGATATGAATTGTATATTTAGAGTTGCTATATCTAAAAACGCCATAATTAGAGAGTACATATGGAGAAAGACCTTGACTTAAGCCAAAATGCACATTTATCCTTATAAATTGCTTCAATATCTAGATGGTTGATTCAATGAAGGTGTGGTGCACACATTTTTTGTTTTTTTTTGTTTATTAGCATTTGGGAGAAGAAGTAAACAAAGAAAGCTGAATTGCAAAAGAAGGAATGGACAAGAGTGACTTTGGAGGAAATCCAAAGAAGTCAAGATCAGATCTGATGATGGAGGTACTCAAGAGAGGGGTACAAAGAAAGAAGTCCAAAGAGCATCGTCTTTGGATTGAGAAGCGAAGGCCAATACAAAGACCGTCTAACAACCTTGGTACGTGGCAAGAAAGTACACTTCAAGAAACGGCGGAGGCAGAAGAAGCATGTCTTGAAAATGATAGGACAGCAACACGCAGAAGAAGGGGTAGTCCATTTTTAAATAGACTAAAGAATGACTGCAATTTAGGGTAATGTAAAATTGCAATTGTGCAGAGACAAGTTGAACATGTCAAGTAGATTTCCAATCCCTCTGAGTACTTGTCCTGCAATAATGCGTGTCAAGAAGCCAATTGAGAGTGCAATTTTCCAAAATCCAGAAGGGGTTAGAGTGTCTCGTCCAAGAGAGGAAATAGTCTTTCAGTGCCGAAGAACGAGAGAGCAGATCATGGCAAAGAAGGTCACGAATGCTCCGATAGTGCAAAGTTTTGCAATTTGTAGGTTAGACGTTGTAGCAAGAATCGAAGTCTTCAACCTACTTTGTATTAACTTTTTAGCATGGAATTGGAATTTAGTTTCCCAATAATCATGGCAAAGATAGCTGCCAATAATTGTGAGGAAGGCCTTGAAGTCGAGGAGAAGAGAGGAAATCCAGCTCAATGGACTGAGTCGGATTGGAGGTTAGTGTTGGGGAAGGAAGCAGGAGAACCAACAAGCATCACCTTCTATTGGAAGTGTGATGTTGCAGAAGAGATGGCGGAAATCTGAAATTCATTCTTTGCTCCATGTACAACAAATGGTTATAAGGTGGAGTCCTATTGTGACCAGATTAAACAAAGTATCGTGGGGATGATAATGGCCATGTTCAAACCAGAACAAACGACTTATGTGAACATGCAGTAGGCGGTCTTTTTCCACCAAATGTTTGCAGGAGTGAAGGTGAACTGGGCAAAGTGTTTTAACCAACGAACGAGGTAGATGGTGGTCAATTGGAAGACAAGTTTGCCTCCACATTATTTTGCACCGTTTGCAACAAACTTCTACTTCGGGTTGAACTTGCTGATAGTAGAGGAGAGGCGTCGTATGGTGTTGCATTTCCATCCTGATTTGAGACGGGAAGCGGATGAAGAAGAGCAAAAATACATGACACACCTACGAGGCAGTGATGATCACTTCTTGAGGACGGGATAGTGGAAGATGGAAGAATTCACAAGTCCAAAGAAGAAGAAGTGCAATAAACCCAAAGACGCAAGGTCACCTCCAGCACAAAGGAAGACCCAAAGACTAGTTCTACAAAGTAAGAAGATGGTGAGAGAAGTACCATTGGAAACTAAGTCTGAAGGGGACATAGAGTCTAGAGGAGAGGACTCAAAAGAAGATGAACTCACTTTACAAAGTGAGGAAACTGGAAGTGAGAGTGAGGGAGAACACGAGGTTCAGCAATTGGTTGGAGTGAGTGAAGCTTGTCATGCGATGATTGACAGTGTACCAAGAAAGAAGAATCATTGCGTAACCCTGGTTGTGGAAGAGAAGGGGGCTAAAAGGTGGAAGGAGTACCCTGCGGGGCAGAGTTTAGTAGGTAAGGAAGAAGGAAGCTTGGAAGCAATGTCTCTGAAGATACAAAGATTGTGATTTCAGAAGAAGGAGCCGATGGAAGAGGCAAAGTACAAAGATGGGGCCAAAGATGAAGATAAATTTGGCGGAATACAATATCTATCAAATGTTGTCATTCCATTGTTGGAACTGTTAAAGGAGCATCAGAAAGTAATTCCCCAAGATTGTATGAAGGTGATGAATGAGCTGCAGGTGGTGAAGTATCTATTGGTTGAAGTGAAGGGTTTGCAAGAGCGAGTAGTCCAAAGAGTTGAGGAAGTTGAAGAACTTTGGGTGGATGCAGTCTTGAAGAAGAAGACTTTCAAGAAGTTGCAAGAGAGTTTTGAGTCAAGAGGTAAGGAACTACAGAAGCAAGCCAAAGAATTGAAAGAGCAGGCAATGTTGCTGACCAAGATAAAGAGGAGGTCAATGATGTGCGCATTGAGAGTATTCATGTGAAGGCAACGGCCGCAATAATAGAGCAATAGTTGGAAAGCTTGAGGAAGAGTGCAGCCGGGAAGGATCAAGCATGGCAGAGAGAGTTGGCGATCCGACATCAAGAAGAAGAAAGATTGCGCAAGCTAGTACAAAGTGCTGAGTTACAGAGTTCACAATATGTGGAGGAGAAGAAGATGCTTGCTGTTGAGTACAAAGATGAGTTGAAGATGTATTGCAAAGAGTTGAAGGCAGAGCGATCTCGAGGGTATGAGTCGGAATAGTAGGAGAAGTTGCAAGAAATTTGAAAGCAATCTTGAGCATTGAGGCCAAAGGGAGATTGGAAGAAGTACATTTACATGAGTTAAAATTGCTTGTGCAGGAAACTCGGAAGAGAAAAGCCAAAGATGTGGATATGAACACTTTGCTAATCCGATTAAGAGAGCAAGTAGATCGGAAGATGTTAGAAGTAGGAGACAATGTCAGTCTCAGATTAGATTTAGTCAAGTCAGAGTTAGAGTGAACTAGGAGTAGTGTGACAGAGGAGAGGAAGTCCAATGTTGCAGAAGTAGGAATTCAGGTGTCATCGGACTTATTATTAGAGACATTAGAGAAGAGTGGGTCAGGAGATAAAGAAGTAGATGGAGTAACCATGAGATTAATTGTAGTTCCTAGTGAAGAAGTAGTAGAAATAGTGAAGGATTTGGTAGAATTAGATATACCCAAAGAAGGAGAAGTAGTAGGAAGATCATTGGGTTTGAAAGCCAATGACGAGGTTGACATCAGATTGGGATAGAAATAGATTGACATTTGAGAGGCAGATATGAAGAGTTGCATTGTCAGTTTGGATCTATAGGTTAGAAGAGTTGTTGTAGAACGGTATTTTTGTTAGAACTGTTGTTTGCTTCACTATTTAAGAGTGACATTCACAGTCTAATGTTGTTCAATATTCATATTTCTGAAGATAGATAAAGTGAAGTGCTGTTTTTAGTGCTTGTCGCTTGAGCTTGATTCCAAGTGTCAATTTTTTGTGTGTGTTTGTGAGTGTGTGGAGAAATTCAAAGTGCAAGTCAGTGTGCTTGTTGGATGGTGGATTCCGTAGCCTTGATCTTCATTCTATGTGTGTGATCCTGAATGAAGTGCAATCGGAGCAATGCCTTGACAGAGCTGAGAGGAATTTGCATTTGTGAGTGCAGCGTGAAGTTAATGTGAAGCAATTTTGATTGAGGAAGTTGTGCCTTTAGTAGAGGGATGGAACACAATTCTGAGACGAAGTCATTTTCATAGTGAAGTGCGTCTTCGGGAGAATCTAGATCATCACAATCAAGATTTGTTTGGACAGAATTTGCTATGTTGTGATTATGGGTGTGTGTATTCGTCACAAGTTGTCAAGATTGTGAGCTTGTTACTATCTTTTGGGTGTAGTTGCTACCTGAGAGATTAAAGAAGAAACCAAGAAGAACTACATGTTAATGTTTGACTTTGTATTTGACCAATTCTGAATCGTATCTGTACGGGAATTGAACTTTACTTACCTGATTACTACAAAAGTGATATTTGCAAAGTTGTCATAGAAGGGTTCTCATTGGTCAATGCTCAAGCTCAAACCTAATAATTATTGAAGATTAAGAACATAAAGATTAACATAAGAACATAAGAATTATAAAGATTAAGAACATCTTCTTGATTTAAAGAGCTCTAGGAGCCATAAGAAGGAGTGTCAATGCAATTATAACCTCATGTTCCTTAGTTATATATAAAACAAATGAACATCTTAAGAAATCTTTAGACTATGCCAACTATCTTTGAATAACATTACATGTTTGTTGATATTAAATAGATAATCATAAGAATAGAAAAAAACCCATTAGATTAGGATTTTGTGGTACCCATATTTTTTGGTTTTGTTATATTTTGAAGAATAAGTGTACAATCAAAGTCATATTAACCCAAATAGCAACAAAAGAAAGGAGAATTGTGTCTTCAAGATGAACCTAAAGTAAAAGTACTTCATGTTAAGAAAGAAGAACTTGGATTGGACCTGTCACAAAGAAACCCGAAGTAAGGAAATTTCACCTGGGATGATCAACCGGATGCAAAGACAACATAAAAACTTTCCTTCAGGGTTATCAACCAAGAAATTACAAGCAAGAAAATGACTAAGGGCAAGCGGGCTAAACTGGACAATGCCAAGAGGAACTCATGCAAAAAGTGTGATTATCAATGAAGAGTGAGTGAGAAATGATCACGCAATGAAGAACTATAAAATTCAGACTTTGTCAAGGGGATTTTGAAATGTCACACAAGTATCCTAAGCCACTGAGTAGTTGATCCAAAGGAGTGCCTGTGCAAAGTCATCCAAGAGTTGGATGTTTAAAAGTCCTGAGGGAGTTAGAATCTTTTGTCCAAGAGATGGAAGAATTATCTTCCAACTACCACGAGTAAGAGATCACACAATGCCAATGAGGGGTGAGAAGAAGAGTCCCTCAATCATAGTGATAAAATCTTATGATTTGGTAGTTAGATATATAGCAAGGATTGAAGTCTTAAGTAGACTTCAAATCACTTTTCTAGCTTAGAATTGGAACTTGAGTTTTTTAGGTTTCATTGCAAAAGTAGCTACGAGTGATTGTGAGGAGGGCCTCAAAGGAAGAAGGAAAGAGAGGCGATCTGGCTCAATCGATAGAGTTGGATTAGAGGTTGGTCTTGGGGAGAGAGGCTGGTGAGGAAACCAAAGCAACATTCCTTGGGAAGGGAGAGTCTATAGAAGAGATTGAAGAAACCCAAAATTCCTTTAGTGCTCCGAGTACAAAGAATGGGTATGAAGTGGATACTTATACAAATTATTGTTGGAGTGATGATGGCACTCTTCAAGCCAAATAGAACCACATATATGATGAAGCACCATGCAGTATTTTTCCACCAGATGTTTGCAAGGGCACCGATGAATTGTGCAAAGTGTTTTCACCAACAAACAAGGCAAATGGTCTTAAATTGGAGGGATCAATTGCCGCCACATTATCTAGTGCCGCTTGTAGTGCATTTCTACCTCAAGCTAAACTTGCTGATTGCAGAGAAGAGGAAGAAAGATGGTCTCATACTTTCATCTAGACCTGAGAAGAGAAGCAGATGAAGAAGAGAAACAATACATTCTCCAAGTTTGGCGGAGTGATGAACACTTTGTCAAGATAGGCCAGCATATGAAAATGCAGCTGATGATTTTGAGGACAAAGAAGAGAAGTCATCCCAAGGAGATTGTGTTCCCAATACAACCAAGAAAGACAAGAAAGCTGGTGCCAAGGCACAACGTTGTTGTGAGGGAGCTATCATTGGCAGAAGATTCAGAAGGAGAAGTTGAGACAAAGTCAAAGGACTCAACAAGTGAAGAAGAGGCAAACTCACCTTGAAGAGCAGTGAATCAAGAAGTGGAAGTGATGGAGAACTTGAGGTGCAACAGCCGGTGGAAGAACTGGCTGAGGAGGAAGATTAGGAGTTTCATGAAGGAATTGATGACTTGGAAGGAGGAGACATGTTGTGTCTAGAGTTTCCTACAGTGAAGATCAACGAGCAAAGAGACAAAGAGCTGAGGTTGGTCATTCCCCAAGGAACAAGAACAAAGAAGCTTATACAAACCAAAGTTGAAGATCCGAGTCAAGCTCAAAGCGTGGAGGAAGAAGATGCCAGCTTGGCGGAGGTTACTCTTAAGGTACAAAGATCAAGACTTTGGAGTAAGGCATCAATGGAAGAGGCACCAATGCAAGTCGTGAACAAATACAAAGACAATGTAGAGGAAGAAGATGGGGTTGAAGTTGCATACATATATAAGACTGTTTGTCCTTTTTTAACAATGTCAAGGAAGAAGAAAGTAGAGCTTAGGAGGGATCATCCAAAGGTAAAGGATGAACTACAAGTTGTGAAGTATTTGAATGAAGAAATTGCTAAGTTGAGGGAGAAGCTAAATGAAGGTGAGAAGCATGTGGAAGAGCTTTAGGTTGATGAAGTTATACAAGAGAAGAGATTTGCAAACTTGCAAGAGTATTTTGAGAAGCAAGGAGTTGAGATTGAAGTGAATGATGATGACTTAAGGAAGCAGAAGATAGCTTTGGAGAAGTTGAAGGGAGAATTTGATGAAGTATGCATCGAGGTAATACATTCAAAAGCAATTGTTGCAATGATGGAGCAAGAGTTGGAGAGCTTGAAGGCAATGGCAGTGCAGAAGGATGAAGCCTGGCAAGGAGAGCTAACAAGGAGAAATAGAGAAGAAGAGCATTTTCAAGGACTAGTCATCAATGTGGAAGGCCAACTTGCCAAATATGTAGAGGAGAAGGAAGCATTGAAGACCGAGTTTGAGGATGTAGTAAAGATGTATTGTGAAGAGTTGCAGGTGGAGAGAACTTGGGTTTATACATCAGAGCAAGTAGGAGGAGTAGTAGAAAATTTTGGTATGATGTTCAGAGTAGAAGCCAAAGTAAAGATAGAAGAAGTACATCTCCATGAGTTAAAGTTGTTAGTGCAAGACACAAAGTAGAGAAAAGTGAAGGAGACAAATCTGAATAATCTTTTGATTTGCTTGAGAGAAAGAGTAGATAGGAAAGTTGGTGAAGTAGGAGATAATTATTGTCTCAGGTTAGAATTAATGAAATCTGAGTTAGTTGAATTTGAAGTAGTGTGAAGTTAGGAACCTGAGCCAAAGTATGAGACGTAGGAGTGCACGTCACTTTGGATGAGTTGTTTGAAATATTAGAGAGGAGGGGTTGGAAGATAAGAAGATAGATAGAATGCCTATGAGTTCAATTGCAATTTAGACGGGAGTACAATGTATAGAAGTTGTTAGATCCAAAGTAGATGAAGAAAAGGAAGTTACATTGGGTTTGGTAGAGGAGGAAGAAGTAGAAATTGGCTCGGATTCACAACTGATTTGAGATTTAAATCAACAGATATGAAGAGTGGATTGCCATTTTTTATTTAGAGATTGTTAGGGAATCATATAGTAGTTAGATAATCGTTGAAGTGCCCAGCCTATTTAAAGGAAGCATTTGTAGTGTTGTGTTGTTTAGTATTTATATTTTTGAAGTTGATAAAGTGAAGTTAGTGCTCATCATTTTAGCTTAACTCCAATTATGAATCCTATGTGTATGTTTGTGAGTTTTTGTAAAATTCAAAGTGCAAGTTAGTGTGCTTGCTAGATGTTGGATTCCACCATGCTGATCTTCATTCTGTGTGTTTGATCCTTAATGAAGTGTGATTGAAGCAATGCCTTGACAGATTTGAGAGGAATTGTAGTGTTGGTGGTATTTTGCATTGGTGAGCACAATGTGGGGTTGATGCAAAGCAATTTAAATGGAAGAAGTTGTGCCTTCAATGGAGAGGTGGAACATAATTATAAGACAAGATCATTTTGTTGTGAAGTAGCCTTCTTTGAGAAAATTTAAATCATCAGAATCAAGATTATTTGGAAATATTTGATGGAGTTATGATTATGGAGTGTTAATTTGTGATGAGACTATGAATTGGTGCTTGTTACTCTCTTTTGGATGTGGTTTATATCTGAGAGATTAAAGACATAACCAAGAAGAACTAAAGTGATATTTTTTACTTTGTATTTGACCAGTTTTTACTCATACTATGGGAACAAAATTTACTTACTGATTACCACAAAAGTGATACTTGTTGAGTTGTCACATATTTGCCTTTTCCCTAAAGGTGTACTATGCTAAATTAGACCATAGGCCATGTAGAGAATGGTTTAGATGCACAAAAGCTCCATTAAGATCACTTGAGAGCATAAATACTTCTTGATGTTTCTATCAAGGGTATTGGAGCTCATGTACTTTAGTTCTTCCACATCATACTACAATCAAGCCTAAACAAGCTCTCCTTGATTCTTCAAGGTAGTCTACATAACTTAACAAATGAATGAATAGAGTCATCTAGATTTTTGTTGAGGTTCAATGAACCTTCACCAATGTATTCAATGATAATCTCTCTCTTAAAAATCAGCTTTATAGACTCCAAATCACATCTAAAATTTAGTGTTTGGATAAATTGATACCGCAATCATCAAATGCTATTAGATCTTTTATAACTAAAAATCCCATGATCAAAGTTTTTGCCTTCAAAGCAATTGCACTAATTGCTTGGAAAACCATAAATATTGCACATAACATGCATTCTACTATAACATTTAGGCTATGCATTGTTGATCCTTAGCTTTTGTTGCTTGTCATGGCATATGCCAATCAGACATGAAATTTGCAACAATGCAAAGTAAAGGGTCAATCAATCTCAATAGGAGATATTATAACATAGGGAATAAAAACATGGGTGCCTATCTTACTCTCTATAATAAGTTTGCCTCTATTACCCGTCGTCCAAGTCTTGTTAAAATCAATCTGGTGCCATGCAAAAGCTAATGGACTGATTAAGATTGCACAAGAGGATGATGCCTCTATTACCCATTGTCCAAGTCTTGTTAGAATCAATATGGTGCCATTGCACAACCTAATGGATTGATTAAGATTGTGCAAGAGGATGATGGGGCCACACAAACCTTTAGTTGAAGGTTGTGGTTTGCCACTTCACAAAATGTCAAACTATTTAGGAACTCCACATGATAGTGTGATTCATATGATATACAGCCTGCTACCATAATTGTATTTTCTTCAATTTGTACCATAAAAGCAGCATTATGATAAGTTTTTCAATTCTATAGGTACATACTGAAGGATGAAGTTGTTTACATTATCAACATCTGCATTCTTGGATGCTAGTATACTACATTGCATAAGGTATTGTCTACTTCCTACATGATTTTGATAATTTGGATACATTGCATTAATGAGATTTTTCAAATTTCACTCCCTTATTGGGATTACGGCCAATGGAATAGCAATCCACTCTAAATCCATACCACCCCAAGTAGCAATCATGGACAAAGTACCATTGCCAACGTCAAGTATCTATTTTGTAAATTTGTTCTCTTGCATAGATGTAAAGAAAGATAACTTCATGTTGAGCTGCAAATAAAGAACAATGATATACTGCCAATAATAAGAGCATGGTAATGATGCTCCTACAATGTCTATTTGTCCTCCTTTTAGAACTATTGGGAGTATTTGTTGAAAGTCTCCACCAAGAACAATGATCTTACCTCCAAATGGTTGGTTTATGCTTAGGGATCAACAATTTTCATGAGATCTTGCAAAGTACAATCCACAACCAATGCATCATTGGTGCTTCATCCCAAATGATTAGATCTGCTTGACATAGCAATTCATCCAATTCCATCCTTTAAGTGATATTACATGTGCACTCATCATTCAATTCAATCAAAATCTTGAATGTGTTGTACACCCTTTGAGAAGAAAAAATTCATTTATCCTTGATGATTCAATAGCAAGGACAATCTTACCCTCCCAATGTAGGGAGACATTAAAGTGTTCCAAAAAAATCTCTTTCTTGTAGCTCCACTTCCAAAAAAAGAAATCCTTCCTTTCTTTAATGATGATGCCATACACCACATGTTGATCAACATTTAGCTTAGCTTCATGTTCATGAGCTATTGTTGTAAGGAGTGTTTTGCAATATGCTAGCTCATCTTGAATCAATATGTTTCTAATACATATATAAGATCTATATGTGGAAATAGTCATTAGGTGAAACTCTAAGAGATATCATCCATTCTAATTCCAAAAACACTCAAGTTCAAACAATGCTTTGCTCTTTAGGATTCACAAAGTTCAAGTCATTGGTCTTAACATCCCCTACAACTCATTGCTTGGATATCATCACTAAGACTCTCCCAATGGTTATTCCAAAACTATTCACGTTACGTCACTTCATAAAGCATCAACATGGAGGCAAACATATCCCATAGTTGTTTTCCAAGGGCCCAAAGGCTAGCTTATAGTAAGGCCTGATGCCACTCATTGTCATCTTCAAGCAACCCAAATGCTATGCAAGGATCTTTAAAGGTATTGTGTTCAATTCCATTGATAGTAAGCAAACCAACAAAGGAAACTACACCTTTTTGTAATATTATGAGAAACACAATAGAGAGAAAACACAAATTCCACACTCAAACTACAATGCCTCAAAGGAACACCTTCTCTTTATTATATAGCCAAGAGGATCTCCTCCAAGGAAGCTCCACCATAGGATTAGGTACATGGATAGGTGACCTGTCAATAAGCTCCTTAGATTACTTGCTTGGATGGGCGACTTGTCGGTTTTGGTCCCATTTGGTTGGTCAAACAGGCTTTCACCTAAGAGAATCTTTTAGGGAATCTTCTTGTTAGAATCTCATAATCATGTGGGTGAGGTACCATTGGAAAGCTCTCAGTGAAAAAAACCAAGGGGAGGAAAGGCTAACTTCTTTTCTATTGCGGAGGAATGTATACATATTCAAGGTCTAATTCATCCGTTTAGGCCTCCAAAATTGCCTATAAAGTTTTCAAGCCTATTCTAGCTTCTGCCCTATTAATAGAAGTGCTCTTTTGGTGATACCTCTATCTGATCTACTTTCTCCATTATGTGTCACATCCTTCCGGATGTCACCACCCCAAGTTTCACCTCTAGATCATATGCCTAACTATTGATTCTAAAGTTTCCAAGCATATTTCAGTTTTTGGCCTATTAGTAGAAGTACTCTTTTGGTGAAACCTCTGTCTGATCTAGTTAGTCAATCATGTATGACATCATTCTAGAGGTTACCAAACCAAATTTCATCTCTAGATCACATGTCTAGCTATTGGTATTACACTTTGACATAGTTTAAAAATATATGTAGGTATTAATATTTACCACATATTGGGTGAGAAAAGTAGACACAACAAATAACAAAGACTTGTTTATGCAGGTCCTATTTCTTCTCCCTCTTTTTCAAACCTATTTTTGGGGGAATGCACCATATGTGAATTCATGTGTTCTGCCATATTTACAATTGGCTTCAAACCATTTTGATAGAGTAGTTTTTCCAACAATTGATGCTTCAATAATTGCTTGTAACTTCAAATCTTCATTGAAGACCACCATGTGTTGATGTTCCAAGTGGTATTGCAGATGTTCTACCGTGAGATAGTGATCTTACATGTCAAACTTGAAGATACAGCATGATCAAGCATGCTTATAATAGACAAGTAGGGTTTTCGATGCCTAGTTGACCCAAACTAATTCTTGTGGGGTGCCTTAATTAAGGCCCTTGTGCACCATGGAAAAAACCCCATTAGACTATACAAGTCCTAAGCTCAAGCCCTAGTTACATTTGGGAGAACCATTGGGCAAGATAGGATTGCTCCTGCTCTTACAAAACATTTGGCGCATAAGCTCTACAACAGCCGCCAGCTGAACAACGGAGTCTGCCCAAGCAGCATGATTGAATTGCAAGAAAATAACCATATGAGCACAAAGAACTTCCTCCATTGAGGCAAACTCAAGGCACGCTTGCTCATCCTTCACAACTTTAGCATAGAGGCCACAAACATACATTCTACAAAACACAACACACACACGTGCTATGTAGACCTTGGTACACTCCTCCGCTAAACCACATCAATCACAAGGTTGCATTTGTTCCTAAAATTCATCAACCTGAGTGGCACACATGGTGGCAAGGCTAGAACCTTCAAACACTCCTCTAAGAAGAGTATCCTCTGTTTGATTCATAGATTCATATGCCATTTCTCTGAAGTTGAATTCTTCCTCCGTGCTAAGAAATTGTTACACCTTATGCTCCTTGTCTTCTTCTTCCACGACCTCTTTGGGACTTCTTGGGTATCAATCTCTCAATTTCCCCTGCTCTCCTTCTTTTTTTGCTTGTCAAAGAACAAGCACAACTCTGCCTACATCAAGCTCAATGTCAAAGAACAAGTGCAGCTCTACCTACATCAAGGCCAATGATGCTAAATATGGTTTGAAAGTTGTCTCTTGTTATATTTTTACTTCAGCCATCAACAGGATGCAATGTCTTTTTTGCATCATGTTTGTTCATGAGGAGAATCTTGGCGTGAAGCACAAGGTCACAACTAATGTGCAAGGGTGGAGTGCACCATTTTGATATGACAAAATTGAGTTTCACATGAAGAAGTAGCATGCTCTCAAATTTAGATAGTATGAAAAGCTGCAATCAAAATTGGAGCAAGAGTATTTCTTTGATGAGGTGGAGGTTCCTTTTAGAAGCACTCTTAGGGCTCACTTTGTCTCTTAAGTTGTAGGAAATCGTGAGATTGTCTTCATCATAGATAAAAGAATCATTGAAGTAATTGTTGATGAGATGATGCATTTAGTGAAGGATGAGGCTAGTGATGTTGATGATGATGACAAGCAAGAGCTTGCATTTGGGAGTGAGGCCAAATGTGCAATTGTGGTTGCTAACTATCCTGCTACTGTTGTGAAGGCATAGGAGCAAGTGATGGCAGTTTCCAAACCCAACAAGCCAATAGATAATGACAAAGTGCCTTTTTCCTATACTATCACAATTGCAAAATCCAAAATGCAACTCTTCAACCTTTCCATTTAATATGTTGCATGTGTAGCATCATTCCGCATGACAATAAACATTATTGGCAAGACATATGAAGTCCTATATATTGCATCGTTGCATACTTGCTCTCATGAGAATGTCAATAGCTTTGTAAGGATAGTTTGTGTCGCCAAATTTCAACTACTATCAGAACTGCTAAAGAAAACTTGGGCATTTTTGTTAGCACAAGACTCATCACACTAGAGCACATCATATTTGGATGTTCATCTTCATGTGTATGTGGAGAATAAGCACATTGTTGTCAACTTGTATGGGTGCATATTGCCAATTTTTGATCGACACACAGGTGAAGCCATGTTCAACATGATTTCTCAATTTCTTGATGTACTCTTCCCTCATTGGAGAATTTTTCTTCTAGGTGTGTCAAGCAATGGAGCTCAAAATATGACCAGATGTGCTATTGGCATTGTGACAAAGCTTTAGGTAGAACTTCATAATGATTGTGATCTGATCCGAATCTAGTGCAAAGCACATCACTTGATCTAGTTATGCATTACATCATGAATGTAGTTGTGAAGAAGTGCTTCTTCTCTATGGTGACAGGTTGCATTTTTCATCTCATGCGACAAAAAAACCTGATTGCAGAAATGAGTATGATGTGCCCTCATGTTGTAAACCAATGGCCTATTACATACAAGGTTATGACTTGGTTCAAGAAGCAATTGCCTGAGCTCCTAGTTTACATTGAGTTTAAGTAGCCTATGAGTGCCTCCCCTTGACTTTGGTGAGTGTACCTTCTTGCCATGGATACCTTCACAACAAACAATGTCAATTTTTTTTGCAAGATTCAAGGTCTAACAACCCAATTATCACAATAGTAGGTGGAGCTCAATGCTCTCATTGGCACCTTTATTGAAGATCTACATATTAATGGCCGTTGACAAAAGAAATGATTTATGTCCTAGATGTGACAATGCATATCATCAAGGATTGTTATGCGCTTGCAGTTCAGAATGTACATGAATTTTGTTATTGGACTCGTATCATGGGTTGAAGGCATTCTGAATGCTACTAATGAGACGGACCATAACGAGTTGTTGCAACATGTTAGTCTAGTCTTTTTAGAAGCATGTGATTGCATAAAGAGAATTGTTGTGCAATGCAATGTAGACAATAGCCTATTTATCAATCCACTTGCATTATGTAACAATATGGAGTTTAGTGATGAAGTTAGTAGGGCTAACAAAGTAGCAAATAAGACAAATTAGCTTAGAATATTCTAGAAGTATCTTGGAAGCTTCCCGGCTAGCTTAGCTTGCACCCCAAGTAGGTAGCTTCTAGAAGGAAGCTTCCAACTAGCTTAGCTTGCATGCCAAGTAAGAGGCTTCTAGAAGAACGTTTCTTGAGACGCTTCCCGATTAACTTGGCTTGCACTCCAAGAAAGTGGCTCAAGGAAGCTTCTTGAGAAGCTTCTCAAGAGCCTTGTATAATCCCTATAAATACAAGAGTCAAAGCTCATGCTAGGCATTTGGAGTTTACCCACATTCAAGTGTCCCAATGTGATCTTCCTTTCTCCTATTTCTCTCCTCGATCTTGGTCCTTTACATTGGTATCAAAGTAGGAATGGGATGGATGGAATTTTTGGACCACCAAATCCATTTCCACCAAAGCATTGGAATTTTTTTGTTCAATTACTACTCAAGCATCATTTCATACAATTTATCACCTCACGCTTTGGGCAGGATTTTTTGCATATGATCACCTTGTTTGAAGAACCCTTGATACTTCTGGCTTTAACTTATAGAGAATGGTGGACGTGTTGCATCTATGTGTTAATAAATTAGATAAATTGGGAGTTGTGGGATAGAGTAGTAGCCATAGTTGCAATACCAAACCTTATCATTGCTATAGAACAATAAATCAAACACCTTACTTAATTGTTGGATGAACAAGACCAGCAACGACAAGAACACATAGAGAAAGCACCAATTCAAGATGGAGAAGATTGGATCTGATTTCCAAAACCAAGGTGTTTGAAGACAAAAATCTTCTAAGCACAATGGAGAATTTTATGTTTGATTGCAAATGTTACTTTGAAGCAACCTCTTCAAGATGAATGGAAATAGATTTTATTGGCTTCTAGCCAATTGGATGGTATGGCAAAACTTTGGTGGCAATTCAAAGTGGAGCAAGTTGAATAATAGATTGTTGCACCAATCTTGACAAGGGTAAAATTCAAGGATGCAATACTTGGTCAATTTCAAACTATAAATGTCACTTGAGCTGCACAAGATAAGTTGGTGGAGTTGAAGCAGATTGGCTTTGTAAGGAGTTACATCACACAATTTTAGAACATCATCATGCAAATTCTAGATATACAAGAAGGTGAAGTTCTGAATCAATTTGTGAGGGGCTTGAAGTCATGAACCAAATTGGAGATGACCATGTAGGAATCACAAAATGTGGAAGAAGCCATGCAATTGGTTGAGCGCTTTGATTCCTTAGTTGCAACAACTTGGTCTTGACTTTGACCTCCACAAAGTGTACTACCAAAAGCTAGCTATATGATTTAGAAAGTTGGTTTGGTAACACCTGGAATGATGTTATACATGATGGTCAAAATAGATCAGATAGAAGTATCACCAAAAGAGTACTTCTACTAATAGGGTAGGAACCAAAAAAGACTTGAAAACCTTAGAACCAATAGCTAGATCTATGATTTAAAGGTGAGAATTGGTTTGGTAACATTTGGAAGGATGGTACACATGATGGACTAAACAGATCAGAAAGAGGTATCACCAAAAGGGGACTTCTAGTAATAGAGTAGGAACCAAAATATGCCTAAAATCTTTGAAGGCAATTTCAAAGGCCTAAACTGATGAATTAAGCCTTAAAAATGTGCAAAGTTCTCTCCCCTTAATAGATGAAAGGTTGGCCTTGCCTCCCCCCAACTTTGTCTTGTTGAGAGCTTTCTAAATGTACCTCACCCACCTGATTTTGAGATTTCTACAAGAAGATTCTCTAAAAGATTCCCTCTAGTCAAAACTTGTTTGACCAACCAGATAGGACCAGGACTGACATGTTACCCATCCAAGTAAGTAATCCAAGAGTGGAGCTTGCAGACATGTCACCTATCTGTGTGCCTAATCCTATGGTGGAGCTTCCTTGGAGGAGATCCTCTTTGTCTATATAATGAAGAGAAGGTGCTCCTTTAGGGCATCAGATGATTGAGTGTGAAATCCATGTTGTCTCTCTTCTCGTGTCCTTGGAGTATTATAATGGTATCCGAGCGAGTGTTTTAGTCCAAGAGAGTGGACCACCCCTCTTGGAAGAACACAAACTATTGAAACTGAATAATTTGAGGTGGAGAACATAGAGTAATTGCTAGACTTAGGAAGGACTATAGAGAGCGGATAGGATGGGATGCACCGAGAGGACAATTTCCTGCACCTAGCTTTCCATTCTTGAATCCATTCCACATCAAGGTTATATACATCCAACGTGAGCAAATGAGAGTATTGCTAGTTTATCACTTTGGAGTAGAATTCATGGACTGTGAGCCGGCCTGTCTCTCACTCAGGATGAACCTCTGATGGCTATTATGGTAGCGCACCATGGACTAAGAAGGCAAGGAACCCCAACTCCATCATACTCCTCCAAGGCTAACACTCCAAGACTCAAGACATTGCTCACTAGAGAACTCAATGAGAGAGAGATAGTTGCAAATGAAAGGATGCTGAGTACCTCCTCACCCCTTGTTTATATACTTGTGAAATAGTTATGTACCAAAGTTACTAATTACCGTTGTAACTCAAGTTACTAGACTAAAAGTCAAGTAAAGTCAAAAAGTAGAAAGGAATATCCATTCACATGGGCATATTCTCCTAAGCATGTGGTCTTATCTTGACCCAACCACTAAAGCAAGGATTCCTTCACATGGGCTATCCTTGGACTAAAGAAGAATCCAAAACAAAAAGGCTTGCGGGCCCAAGAGTTCTCAACTCTTTCCCCAAAGCCAAACACCTAGGAATAATACCAAGTCAACACACTAAAATCCAAAATAGTGGTGCTCATCTTTTCTACTTCCTCTAAAGTAAGGTCCCATCTATCTTAGCTATGACTAACTTTAGCTAACCATGACTAATATAGAACCATCCTTTATCTCTATATAAATAATATCTCTTAAGTACTTGTAATACCAAGCTAAATATCACAATACCACACACATGCACAAATGGGTGTTACATTTACCCCCGGACTAAGTTTTCACTTTGTCCTCAAAGTGAAGGTCTCTCTACCTTCTATGGTACATCTTCAACTTATCATGGTTAATCCTATCAAAGTGTCTTCCTCCCAACTCCTTGAGATCATAAGTGTAATTTCCCCACACCTTCTCTACTATGAAAGGTCCAAAGTACTTAGGCAAAAACTTCTTTTGCACTCTCTTGAATCGAATGGAATCAAACAACATTACCCAATCACCTTCTTTGAAAGGCTCCACCTTCTTCTTGCCTTGCCTCTTGTCATAGCTCTCCTTTTGTTTCCTTTGGGCTTGCTCCACTCGAACCATAGCAACTACTCTTGCCTCTTCCAACTCCATGAGTTGATCCTTCCTTGACTTCTCTGCATCACTTCCTTGTGCTTTCTTCAATCTCCTATGAATGCTTTGGAAGGTAGGAAGATCAAAGTGAATAGGTAAGGTAGACTCAATACCATACACCAATTGGAATGGAGAATATCAAGTGGAAGTCTTCATGGTTGTCCTATACTCCCACAAAACTGCATGAATCCTCTTGTCCCAATGATGTTTAGCCCCCTCCATTTCTGCATCTTTGGCCAACATCATGCACAAGGTCTGATTGGTTCTCTCTGCCAAGCCATTGGAATTTGGCTTATAGGATGTAGTTACTCTATGTGTGATAGAGAAATGTCGTAGCATGGCTGTAGTAATGCTTCCTGTAAACTCTCCTCCTCTATCAGAAACCAACTCCAAAGGGCATCCAAACCTAGTGATAATGCGTTCATAAAGAAATCTACCCACTTCATCTTCATTCTTGTCCCTCAATGGTCTAGCCTCAACCCACTTGGTAAGGTAATCAGTAACTACCACAATGTACCGGTTGTTCCTTGGGGTTCTATTGAGAGGTCCTACAAAATCAATTCCCCACTTCTCAAAGGGTCCTAGCAATGGAATTGATCTAAGTGGTGGAGTGGATGTAGACTTTCTAGAAAAAGCTTGACAAACATGACAAGTTTTGCAATAATCAAGACAATCCTTGAAAATCCCTCTCCAATGGTAACCTGCATCTAGAATCTTGAAAGCAGTCACCTTTCCTGCAAAGTGTTCTCCACATACTAAACCTTCATGAAACTCCTTTATGAGTAGGATAGACTCTTCCTTACCCACTGCTCTTCGAAGTAGACCATCTGCTCCTTGGTGAAAAAGAATATCCTCCACCATTGTGTAAGGTCTAGATCTTGCTGCAAGGGCCTTCCTCTCCCTAGCATGCATCCCTTCTGGATAGTTACCTCTTGTCACAAAATCCACAATCTCCTTGTACTCCATTGGAACCTCTTGAGTGACTGAGATTGTCATGAGCTCCTCATCCGGGAAGGAATCATCTACTGGCTCATCTCCATCATGATCATAGGCTCTAGATAACAAATCAGCATTTGCATGTTTCTTTCCTCGCCTATCCTCAATTGTGTAGTCATACTTAGACAAGAGAATCATCCACCTTGCTAGTCTCCCTTCAACATTAGGCTTGTTGAAGATGTACTTCAAAGCCTTGTGATCCGTGATAATTGTGGCTTTCCATCCAATCAAGTAGTGTCTAAACTTCTTGAGACCAAAGATCACTGCCAACCCTTCTCTCTCTATGACAGAGTAGTTCTTCTCTGCTGAAACCATCTGCCTACTAGCATAAGCTATTGGATGATCATGCCCATCTTGGTCTAATTGACTAAGAGTGCATCCTATAGCTACAATAGAAGCATCAGTGTAGAGGATGAAAGGCTTACTCCAATCAGGTTTAGCAAGAATTGGAGCTACAACAAGGGATTGCTTGAGCTCCTCAAAAGCTTTGAGAGCCTCCTTGTCTTCCAAAATCACCATGTAATCTACACCCTTCTTCATGTAGATGGTCAATGCATAAGCCTTGTTGGAAAATGAGGAGATGAACCTCTTATAGTACCCAACCATTCTTAAGAATTGGCGTAACTTTGTCAAGCTTGAAGGGAATGGAAGGTCTGAGATTTTCCTCACCTTCTAAGGATCAACTGCTATTCCATCCTTGGAGATGATGTGCCCCAAAAGTAGACCATCTTCACATCCAAAAATGCACTTCTCTGGGTTGAGTGATGCATTTGCCTCATCCAAGCGTTGCAAGACTTTGATTAGGTGCTCAAAGTGCTCCTCCTTGCTCCCATAGACACAAAAGTCATCAATGAAATCTCTCACAAATTTCCCAATGAAAGGTTCAAATACCTTGTTCATGAACCGTTGGAATGTGGCTGGAGCATTGCAAAGCCCAAAAGGCATGACCTTGAAAGCATAAGTTCCCCAAGGTGTGGTGAATGTGGTGAGTTGTTGATGCTTTGGTGCAATCTTGATTTGGTTATATCCACTATAACCATCTCCAAAACTGTACCTCTCATGACCTGCAACCTCCTCCAAGATCTCATCAATGAATGGCAATGGGTAGTAGTCCTTCTTGGTAACAGCATTGAGCTTCTTGTAATCCACATATACCCGAAGCTTGCCATTATTTTTCTTCACAATGACAATTGGAGACACCCATTCTGAATTCTCCACCTCAAAGATAAATCCAGCCTCCTTGAGCTTATCAATCTCCTCCTTCACAACCAAAGATATTGGTGGGCTAATGCGACGTTGCTTTTGGCGGACTAGTCTTGCATGTGACTCCACCTCTATCTTGTGCTCCTCCAAGGTGACTTCCTTCAAATCCTTGTAACTAAAAGCAAACACATGGATGAACTTGCGGAAAATCTCCTCAAATCTCACCTTCTCCTCCTTGGTAACATTTGGGCCATACTTGAGGGTAGATAACCTTCTCTCTACCTCCTCAAGTGTCAATGGTGATTTATCTGGGTCCTTCAAAACCTCTGGCTTAGGTGCAAAATCCATAGCACACAAAGGATACACATCTGAATCAGATTCAAATTCATCCTCCTCTGTGGAAGTCTCCTCTTCCATGCTTGTGTCCACACCTGAAGCTCCTCCTTCAAAATCAGATTCCCAATAATCAGAAGATGGGGTATCTGAATGTGAAGTGTTGGTGGTGTTAGTCACAGGAACAGTGACTCTATGGTTTGATGGCCCAATCCTTAAGTACCCTTTGTGCCATCGATCAGTTGTGCGTGCTGCTCTCAACCATGGCCTCCCAAGAAGTAAGTCATAGCTTGAATCCTTCAAGACTTGGAAACTCATGAGATTTTGAACTCCCATAACTGAAACTACCACTTTATCCATCACTCCTACTGGTCGAACTTGTTGCTTGTTTGCCATGCTCACCACAAATGTTGAAGCTCTTGAGGGTATCATACCCAACTTCTTCATCAACCTTTCTGACATAGCATTCACTGCTGATCCTCCATCAACCAATGCATCCTTGATGTTGTGACCATTCACTCTCACATCAATCTTGGAGGCATATTCACAAGCCTCCCATGGTGCTGACTTGGCATCCACCACCCCCATTGATACTGGAACTTTTGCCTTCTTGTTCTTCTTGCTCCTTGTAGAACTCAAACCACCTCTAAGCTCCTTTCTCAAGGTAGGGTTCAAAGCAATTAATTGACCCACTGTGATGTTAGCCTTGTGACTACCAACATCCTCCAACACATTGTAGTTCCATTGTTGCTTGGAGATCAAGAAGTCCTCCATCCCCAACTTCTTCCTTGGAGTCTTTGTTGTTGATGGTGTTGAGGTGCGAGTGCTCCTAGTAGACATAGGAGTATCCTTGCTTGAAGTAAATCCTTGAGAAGAGTGAACATCCTCTGCAAAACGAGCTCTCTTCTTCTCTTGTGCCAAAAGCTCCAAATTAGGACCCTTGGAGTTTGAGCACTCTCCCTTCTCATACTTGCTCTCAACCACATCTATGGATGCTATCCCCTTACCTTTGTTGGGATTAGGAGCCATTTGGGTTTCACTACCTCCCTCTTTCCCTCTATTGGCTCCCTCATAACCCCTTCCTCCATGGTAAGTGGAATTTGGGCAATTCCTTTGGATATGGCCTCTTCCTCCACAACCAAAACAATTTCTATCATTGAAATTGTTGGCTGGTTGGCCTCCTCTATATGGATGGTTTCCATAACTGCTAGGCCCTCTCCCTACATTCTGATCCACCTCTCTCTTCTCCCATAATTGCACCACATTGATCTTGAGATCCGCAGGTTGTTCTGTGATGGTTTGGAGTGGATCTTTTGGTGGAGGTGCAAGAACTAGAGCAACTACTACTTGTGGTGCAACCCTTGTCACCAAAGTATCAGAAGTTCCACCATACTTGTAGCCTTGAGGAGGATGCACAACCTCCTTCACCACCAAATCACTCTCATCCCCTTCCAAACTCTCCTCCATACGAATTGCGATCTTGATAGCTTCAACCTTGGAAGAAGGTTTCTCATATCTCACCTTGCTTCTAATTTGTGGTCTCAATCCTCCCACAAAATTCTTGGTGAGCATGGCCCGTATGCCAATCATTGTAGTCTCCACATCATCCCCACCCTTCCTCAACACTATGCGAAATTTGGACTCCAATTTTTCCACTCTTTCCACATAGACTCTCACTTTCTCTCCATCTCCTTGCTTGAGAAATGTAACCTCACTCATCAATTTCTCATAACTCTCATCAGGAAGAAAGTTCTCAATGAGTGCTGAAGTCAAAGTCTCCCAAGACTCCTCTTCCCCCTCTCTCCTCTCTCTCTTTTGGTATTCTGACTCATACCATGTAAGTGTTGCATCCTCAAAGAAATCAGGTAATAATGAGGCCCACTCATTCTTCCTCCTCTCATTGTTTCCTATGCAAGCTCTCTTGAAGTCTCTCACAAAGGCCTCCACATCTTCTCCATCCTTGCCAAAGAAAACCGGAAGTTTCCCCATCTTAACCTCTCACTATCTTTCTTTTCTCTCAAATTTTTTTTTTCCTCTTTTCTTTTCTCTCACTCTATTACTAATAGAGTATATACATGACTAACACCATCTGAGAATAATCCACTCTAGGGAAAACAAAAGGTTCAGGTTGCTCCAAGATTTCTATAGCAACATCAAATCCTAGAGTGCATATTAATCTAACTCTCATGGATAGTTTATCCATAAGTTGAAAGAATATCTCCATCACTAATCTTGAGAACTAGCTGATGAAGGTGGTAGTATTTCTGTAGCTGTACTAAGACTCTCTCCAAGATCCTTCACCAAAGTTTCCAAAAGTGCTTTTACTCCACTACACTCATGTCCTTTTGGAAGTCCTTCAACTCCACAAACCTCACACAACTCCTTGGTCTTAGATCTTCTCCCTCCCAATCTTGGTGAAGAAGGTCCAACATGCAAACCCAAGTCAAGTAAGCCTCTCCTTTCCGTCAATCTCTTGCTCTCAAAGGTCAATGGACATGAACTTGCCTTATGTCCCTTCTCTCCACATAGAAAGCACTTAGACTCACTCTTTCCTCCAAGTGGTGTAGGTTTTTGGATCCTCTCAACACTCTCTTCAAATTCTATTGTAAACTCTCTTTTCCTCAAATCCACCCCTACAATCACCTCAAACCCTTGGGGAACCTTGCATAATCTCAATTTCCACTCTTGATGACTCTCCATGTTCCCCAAGATGAATCTAAACACTCAAACATGCTTTTTGTTGATCTCAAACTTCTCATGCATGAGATCTCCACTCTGCAGAATTGACCCTTCCTCACAATGTCACCCAAATCTCCCAACCAATATGTCACAGTCCTCTGAAATTTTCCACACTTGATCACAACTCTAGGGCGTCCCTCCATGCAAAATTTCAGATCTTTACATAGAGCCATTTGGCCTAGACACCTTTCTATTCAGCACCCATATTTCAGATTTGGTCTGAAAACCACCCCCCTCACTTCAAAAACTCATAACGCCCTGGGAAAAAACGATCTCTCTCTAATTTTTGTGCCACCAGGTAGGATACAATGCACTTAAGTTTCTTGGAAACTTTTAGGACAATTCACTCAAAACTGAAGAAATGGCAGACTCTGTACAATTTTCCAGAGAGCATGCAGTTGCGGGAGCACTTTACCCTATCAACTTTCAAAAATACTAGCCCAGTGCGCATAGAAGCTCTCTCAACAATTTCAAGTGTGCTAACTGAAAGATAACCCAAGCTATCATGTGTAGAAATCTCAAGTCCAGATCTCAAACTTGAGATTTTGCCCAAAATCACCTTAATCCCCAAAATCTGCAATCCACCTCACACAATCTCTCTAATTCCTCTCATGTGTACAAGATGTACAAAATCACCTCAAAGACATCATAATGAACTACAGTGTATACAAATGGATCTTGGTTCTCTAACATAAGTTCAGCCCTCTCCTCTCCTAATGTTCTCTCCAAGTGAGCTCTCATAGCCTCCTTCTGCCTAATGTAGAATTGGACGCGGAACATTATCTTGCCTTCTAGAGAGGTCCCGGCAACGGAACCAAAAATGTGAGCCGGCCTGTCTCTCACTCAGGATGAACCTCTGATGGCTATTATGGTAGCGCACCATGGACTAAGAAGGCAAGGAACCCCAACTCCATCATACTCCTCCAAGGCTAACACTCCAAGAATCAAGACATTGCTCACTAGAGAACTCAATTAGAGAGAGATAGTTGCAAATGAAAGGATGTTGAGTACCTCCTCACCCCTTGTTTATATACTTGTGAAATAGTTATGTACCAAAGTTACTAATTACCGTTGTAACTCAAGTTACTAGACTAAAAGTCAAGTAAAGTCAAAAAGTAGAAAGGAATATCCATTCACATGGGCATATTCCCCTAAGCATGTGGTCTTATCTTGACCCAACCACTAAAGCAAGGATTCCTTCACATGGGCTATCCTTGGACTAAAGAAGAATCCAAAACAAAAAGGCTTGCGGGCCCAAGAGTTCTCAACTCTTTCCCCAAAGCCAAACACCTAGGAATAATACCAAGTCAACACACTAAAATCCAAAATAGTGGTGCTCATCTTTTCTACTTCCTCTAAAGTAAGTTTAGCCCATCTATCTTAGCTATGACTAACTTTAGCTAACCATGACTAATATAGAACCATCCTTTATCTCTATATAAATAATATCTCTTAAGTACTTGTAATACCAAGCTAAATATCACAATACCACACACATGCACAAATGGGTGTTAGAGGACAAGGTGATGAACTCACCAAACCTGGTGATTCTACCTATGGTGGTATACGACAAAGAGTGTGATTTGACAATCCACATTCTATTATGATGTTATGGATGTGAATGTCCCAAATCCTCTCCCTTTCAACACTCAAGTAGGAATACATTATGTCATGAGACTGAAAGTAATGTTTAGAGATTTTGTGGTTAGGAATTTTGGTGAGGAATATTATCAACAAGTGATAGCTTTTGAGGTCCTGATGGTAGTTTCAATAGTTTGTGTGCCTTCTAGAGTGATTATATTGACTCTGTATTGAAGTAGGCATTAGCAATTGAGTGTTGTGGGAACCATGGATCTGCAATTGCAAGAGCTAATGTAAGGAATGCAAGGGATATTGAATAACTTTTGAGAGATTAAGATGACCATGGAGACATTACAAAGTCAAGTGCAAATCCTTAGGAATGTTCAAGAAATGCAAGAAGAAGAGCCGTCTAAAAACCCAATACCTACGTCTGAAGTACTTGGAGAGGCACTTGTGCCTACAAATCCTATCAACAATGAAGCCACATTGCTACTCTGGATGAAGAAGACCTGCAACATCGAGCCTTACAAGGGGTAGCGTCCGATGAAAGTAGTGGAAAATTGGATCTTGAGAATGAATTGATATTTTCAATTGTTCTCAATAGAGATCATGGGGCATGCTATAGGTGTATTTGCATGTGGGTACTTGAGCAATAAAGCCCTCACATGGTACAATGCTTGAGAATGATTCCATGTTGGTAGAGAGAAGGAAGGTCACATGGACAGCAATGCAAGAAGGATTGTTGAAGTATTTCCAATCGGTGGATTCCGTGCAAATAGCCTGAATCTGACTATGGAGATTGAGACAAAAGAATAACATACAAAAGTATGTGGAGACATTTTTGGATCTACAAGTCGCAATAACCAACATGAGTCCAATAGAGGCTCTTGACAACTTCAAATGAAGGTTGAAGGAGCCAATTCACCACAAAGTCATGGTGCAAAATCCTCACACGGTATTTGAAGCCATTGCTTGTGCATAGAGAATAGTAGGAGCATTGGGTGGAGGTGAAAGAGTAGTTCCACCTCAATATTATTGAGCAAAAATGCTACACACGGGTAGACCAATACCAATGGAAATGGGCAACCTTCAATTCTGAGATCAAAGAGCACGACTACTTTAAGGAGAGCATGGACGAGTAGAAGAACAAGAAGATGGAGTCTCACAAGGAGCAAGAACTCAAGGAGAACAATGCCGTTGTAACAATTGTGGTTGTATTGGGTACATATCTACCAACTATTGTGCTCATTTCTCAAGAGGCCCTCAGCCTTCATATAGGCAATCTTTGAACAACATGGAGAGGCGTACTAAAGAGGAGTAGGTAGAAATCACTTTGGAAAACAAAGATCACCAATAAATGTACCTCACGGCCTTACTGGCTCAATAAGGTAGTAGAGAAGCAGAGAAGGAAGAAGACAAACGCGCAAAGGTCCCAAAAGGCAACCTCACAATTGATTGTTGTGAATGGAGTCCTAAAAGGCAATCAAGTGAGAGTATTAATAGATCCGGGAGTAACAGAGAATTTCTTGTCTTGCTCTATTGCAATAAGATTAGGAATGGATCAAGAGAGAGATGAGAGTGAAGAAGTAGAGTTACCTAACGGGCAAACAAAGAGGATTGAATCATTATCTAGATAGGTAACACTCTCTGTAGGAGAATACCAGCAAGTAATTGAGTGGCAAGTGATACACTTACCTCATTATGATGCAATCTTATGTATGCCATGGATGGAGCATTATAACCCTATGGTGGATTGGAGGAAGAAAGTAGTGAGAACCCACCAATGGTCAATCATTGGGGTTAAAGAAAAATCATGCAATCAAGAACTACCTCTGTATGTCATAGGAACGGCAACTGTCTATAAGACCGATAGATGTTTCATGGGTCTAATAAGAGAAGTCCAAAGTGCACAACTAGACGGACAAATTCTTGAGAAATTGAAAGGTGTGGTGGATGAGTTTCAAGATGTCTTTCCTGATGATCTGCCCTCATGATTACCACCAAAAAGGAGAGTAGATCATTAAATTGAGACACTCAAGGGGAAGACACCTCCTTGTAAGGCCCCATATTGTCTATCACCTCATGAGTTGGAGGAATGTAAGACTCAAATTGAGGAGATGCTATAGAAAGGGTTCATCCAACCTAGTGTATCATCATATGGGGCTCTTGTCTTGTTTGTGAAGAAGAAGGATGGTACACTACACATGTGCATTGACTATCAAAGTCTTAATCAAAAAACAATGAAGAACAAATACCCCTTACCTTGCATGGATGACCTATTTGATCAACTCCATGGAGCAAGATACTTCACTAAATTAGACTTGTGGAGTGGTAACAATCAAACCCAAATTGCAAAGGAGGATCTGTACAAAACTGCCTTTTGAACCAAGTATGGCCACTTTGAGTATCTTGTGATGGCTTTTGGTCTCACCAATGCACCTACCACTTTCATGAGTCTAATGAATGATATATTTCATCCATACTTGGATAAGTCTATTATCACTTTCTTGGACAACATCTTAGTACATAGTAGCATGATGACAGAACACAAATAGCATCTACAAGCAATCCTCCAGAATTGCAGAGGAGGATGTGTACAAGACTGCCTTTTGAACCAAGTATGGCCACTTTGAGTATCTCGTGATGCTTTTTGGTCTCACCAACGCACCTGCCACTTTCATGAGTCTAATGAATGACATATTTTGTCCATATTTGGATAAGTCTGTCATCATCTTCATGGATGACATCTTAGTATATAGTAGCAAGATGACAGAACACAAACAACATCTACGAGAAGTCTTCCAGATTCTAAGAAAAAACTGATTGTATGCCAAAATCTCAAAGTGTGAGTTTAGCAAGTTTGAAGTAGACAACTTGGGGTATAGAGTAAGTGCAGAGGGCATTCAAGTATTGGTGGATAAAATTGAGGTCATTCAAAAATAGAGTGCCCCAGAAGATCAGACTCAACTCAAGAGCTTCTTGGGGTTGACGGGATTCTATCGTAGATTTGTCAAAGACTTCTCCAAGGTTGCACAGCTTTTAGCGGCACAACTTGGCAAGAGGAAGAAGTGGACATAGAGAACCACATAAGATTTGGACTTTCAAGAATTGAAAGCCGCCTTGCTACATGCACTAATCTTGAAGTGGTATGACCCAAAACGTCCAATCAAGTTGGCTATAGATGTATCGGGCGTAGCAATAGGAGCAGTCCTACAACAAGAATGGCATGATGGATGGCATCCAATTGCATATTTCTCTTAAAAGTTGTTACCGACAAAGCACAAGTACCACACCATAGAACGAGAAGAGTTGCAACCAAGCATTGGAAGCACTATTTGGGCAAGAAGGCATTTATAGTAGAGACAAACCATAAACCTCTAGTCTACCTTGAGACGCAGAAGGATCTATCTCATCACCAGATTTAATGGGCAAAGTGGCGGAAATGCTTCAACATGACAATCACCTACGTGGAAGGTAAGAAGCAACTTGCATATGCATTCACCCATATGCCAATGGCAAACAACTTGGTGGTAGAGGTTAAGATTAACCCTAAATTTTGGCCAGAGATTCTGGTTGCTACAAAAATTGATCTACAAATTGTAGAAGCCCAATCATCCAAAGGTATCACCAGCACCCAAGAACTCACCTTTTGTGATGGTAGATCATGGATCCCAAATGTCCCAAAATAACACACCACCATTCTAGCGGAATGTCATGATTTGGCCATTGCAGGTCATGTTGGAGTGGACAAGACCTTAGATGCAGTCCAACGCCATTACTATTGGCCCAAGATGAGAAACAAAGTGATGGACTATGTGCGCAGCTGCCTACTTTGTCAAAAAAACAAAGCTTCTAATCAAGCTCTTGCATGGCTCCTTCAAACCTCTCCCCACTCCTGCCCAACGTTGAGAACAAGTAAGTATGGATCTTGTCTGTGAATTACCCAAGACCACCTCAAGGTTTGACTCCATTGTGGTCTTTGTGGACCAGCTTAGCAAAATGATTCATGTATGCCCTACCACCAAGGATATGACCGCCCTACAACTAGCTCAATTATACTTTGATGCAGTCTTCTCTCACCATGGCTTGTCTCGAGTGCTCATCACCAATAGATGCACTCAATTCACTAGTTTGTTTTGGCGAACATTCTTTGGTTTCTTCAAAACCAAGTTGGCCATGTCCATAGCTTACCACCCATAAATAGATGGACAAACAGAGTGGGCTAATTGCACTATTGAAGACATGTTATGCAACTTCACCTTAGAAAAGCAAGAGAGGTGGAACACCCTACTCCCGTTGGTGGAATTTGCTTACAACAATTCAGTGAATGCATCCACCCAGGTCACTCCGTTCTTCCTCATGTATGGTGAGCATCCCTTCACACCTTCTAGCTTGTTGAAGATCTGCTCGTCGGCTACCAAGGTCAACGCAATAAACACATTTATTTCTAGAATCCAACAAGGTGTGGAGAGCGCAAAGCACAGATTACAAATTGCACAAAAATCAACAAAAGTAGTATGTTAATGCACACTGTAGGCACATGGAGTTCAATGTTGGGGATCAGGTGTGGCTATCAACAACCAACCTCATATTAGTTAGACCTTGTAAGCTCAGACCTTGTTTTATTAGGCCTTTCTTGATTCTTTGTTGAGTCGACGTTGTGGCTTATCACCTCGAGCTACCACTATACATGAAGATCCATCCAATGTTCCATGTTTCCCTACTACATAGATATGCTATCCAATCAGGCCAATGTCATTCCACATAAGACATTCGACCTTGTCCACACTCATTGATGGTACGGAAGAATATGAAGTGGAGCGTATTCTCCAAAAATGCATGGTACTCGCCATCTGTGGGTGGACTATCTAGTATAGTGGAAATTTTACCCCCTCTATGAAGCAACATATGAGCCTATTGCCAATTTGACACATGCACCGGTGTTGGTGCAAGCGTTTGAGCAACAATTGCACAACGAGGACGTTGCATCTTAAAAGGAGGAAGGTCTGTAATACCAAGAGCTAGCCATATGATCTAGATGTGAAATTTGGTTTGGTAACATCTGGAATGATGTAATACATGATGGTCAAAATAGATCAGATAGAAGTATCACCAAAAGAGTAGTTCAACAAATAGTGCAGAAACCAAAATTATAAAAGACCAAGACCAAGGAGAGAAATAGGAAAATGGAAATTCACATTGTGACACTTGAATGAGAGAAAACTCCAAATGCCTAGCATGAGCTTTGGCTTTGGTATTTATAGGTAGCATACAAATCTCTTGAAAAGCTTCTCAAAAAGCTTCCTTGAGCCACTTTCTTAGAGTGCAAGCCAAGTTAACTTGGAAGCTTCTCAAGAAGCTTTCTTCTAGAAGTAGCCTACTTGGCGTACAAGCTAAGCTAGTTAGAAGCTTCTAGAAGCTTTCTTCCATAAGTTATCTGCTTGGGGCACAAGTTAACTAGTTGGGAGGCTTCCTAAGAGCTTCCTAGATGCTTCTAGAATATTCTAGGTTAATTTGGCTTATTTTCTACTTTGTTAGCCTTACTAACTATGTTGTTAAACTCCATATTGTTACATATTCCTCCGCCACTAATTGGTGACGTCCTCGTTGCCATTGAAGCTTCAAACTCTTGGATGACCGTCGGTGCATTTTTAGAGGTGAGAAAGAGGTTCCCATGTGGCATCATGAAGGAGATGCCCTTTCCAAAGGACCTTGTACTCTATATGTTGTCGGCGTCCTCGTTGGATGTGGTGACGTGCAAGGATACAATTAACTTCGTACTCCTCATGATCAATAGGGATAGGGGGAGGAGGAGGTTGGACTCAAGAAGAAAAAGAAGAGGGGTTAGGAACAAAGGGTTTCAACTTGGAAATATGAAAGACAAGATGGATGTGCATATGACAAGGCAAGGCAAGTTGGTAAGCAAAAGGAGAGACAATTTGGGTGATATCAAAAGGTCCTATCCTATTAGGGTCAAGTTTATGAACTTGGGTATCAAGTGGGAGGGGTAAATTACTAGAAGATAGCATAACTTTATCACCAACTTCAAAGGTCATGACGATGGTGGTCCACATATTGTTTTTGATGATTCTAAGCAACAAGGAGGTGAGATTTGGCTTGTTGGAGAGATTTGGATATGGTGGTCAAGAAGGTTGAAGTATGAGGGACCTGAGATGGGGAAGGAGCAAGAAGAGAATTTGGGACAAGCAGATCTTGGCCAAAATTGAGAAAGAAAGGAGAGAATCTAGTGCTTGCGTCTTTAGAATTGTTGTATGCAAACTTTGCAGCTACAAAACATTCATCTCAATTGGTATAGTGAATGTTGTCAAAGACAAAAAGTATATCTTCCAAGGTGCAATTTTCACATTTTGTTTGACCATCAATTTGAGGATGATAGGCTATGGACAAAGCAAGCTTGGTGCCAAGTATCTAGAAGAGAGCTTGCCAAAACTTTCCGGTGAAGTGAGGATCACGGTCAGAGATGAGTACACGTGGTATCTGATGATGTTTGAATACATTATCAAAGTAGAGTTGCACCAAGGTTGGAGCATCTACAATATCAACCATTGGTGCCAAATGGATATGCTTACTAAGCTTATCTACAAACACCAAAATTGTTATGTGATCTTGTTGTGTCTTGAGCAAGGAGGTGATGAGATCTAAGCTCACATGTTCCCAACAAGTAGTTGGAATGGGAAGTGGCTGAAGGAGTCCACTTGGCTTCTGGTTACTAGCCTTGTTGCATTAACAACTCTCACACAATCAGAAAAACCCCCAAACATCTTGTGTCATGTTGGGCCACCACCATTGGAGTTGGAGGGTACTCAAGGTCTTTTCCACCCCCATGTGACCAGCTATTGGTAGATCATGGGCTTCCTGAAGGCGCGCAAGTCGGAGATCACCTTTGGCTAGAATATAGATCCAATCCGCATGGAATACAAGGCCTTCCTTGAAGGAGAAGGTGTCTTACTCCTTATTGTCTACTATTAGACGACCATGTACCATTTGGAAGAAGAGATCTTGTTGTAGAGCTGACCAAAACTTGTTATAGACCTTGAGGTCAATTGACACCGTCTTAATTGCCGCCATGATGAGAGGAAGAGACTTCAAATTAGATCATCGTGATAGAGCATTAGTGTAACAATATGGAGTTTAATGATGTAATAAGTAAGGCTAACAAAGTAGATGATAAGCCAAATTAGCCTAGAATATTCTAGAAGTATCTAAGAAGCTCTTAGGAAGCTTCCCAACTAATTAACTTGCACCCCAAGCAAGTAGCTTCTAGTAGCTTCTAGAAGCTTCTAACTAGCTTAGCTTGCACGCCAAGTAGGTGACTTCTTGAGAAGCTTCCTAGTTAACTTGACTTGCACTCTAAGAAAGTGGCTCAAGGAAGCTTCTTGAGAAGCTTCCCAAGGGCTTTGTATCCTACCTATAAATACCAAAGCCAAAGCTCATGCTAGGCATTCTGAGTTTACCTTCATTTAAGTATCCCAATGTGAGTTTCCATTCTTCTATTTCTCTCCTCGGTCTTGGTCTTATACATTGGTATCAGAGCAAGGATGGATGGAATTTATCGACCACCAAATCCACTTCCGCCAAACCATTGGGATTTTCATGTCTAAATATTACCCAAGCATCGTTTCACACAATTCATCACCTCATGCTTTGGGTAAGATTTTCTACATATGATCATTGTGTTTGAGGAACCCTTGATACTTCTAGTTGTAACTTATGGAGAACGGTGGATGTGTTGCATCTATGTGCAAATCAATTAGATAAATTGGGAGAAGTGGGATAAATTAGTAGCTACGGTGGCAATACCGGATGTTATCCTTGCAATGCAACAACAAATCAAACACCTTACTCAATTGTTGGATGAACAAGATCAGCAACGACAAAAACATATAAAGAGAGTGCCAATTTGAGATAGAGAAGATCGCATTAGATTTCCAAAACCCAAGGTGTTTGAAGGCAAGAATCTTACGAGCATAATGGAGAATTTTGTGGATTGCAAACGTTACTTTGAAGCCATCAATCTTCAAGATGAATAGAAATAGATTCTCTTGGCCTCTAGCCAATTAGATAGTGTGGCAAAACTTTGGTGGCGATTTTGAGTGGAGCGAGCTTAATGACAGATTGTTGCACCAATTTTGACATGGGTAGAATTCAAGGATGCAATATTGGGTTGGTTCCAAATTATAAATGCCACCCAAGCCGCACAAGATAAATTGGTGGAGTTGAAGCAAGTTGGATCAATAAGGAGCTACATCACACAATTTCAAAACGTCATCATGCAAATTCCATATATACAAGAAGGTGAAGTTCTAGATCAATTTATGCAAGGATTGAAGTCACAAACCAAATTGGAGGTGACCATGCAAGAACCACAAAACATAGAAGAAGCAATGCAATTAGCTGAGCGCTTTGATTCCTTGGTTGCAACAACTTGGTCTTCACCTTGACCTGCACAAGGCCTACTAGTACACTATGCACCGGCACCAATGGAGATTGATGATATCCAATGGAGACCACTTGGTATAGCGGATAGAGAAAGATTGCAACAAAATGAAGGTTGTTTTTATTATTGTCAAGTTGGACATTGCATAGCTGAATGTCCACTTAGGAATGGGTGACCTCAACAAGTTGCCCACATGGAGTTTGTAGAACAGAATGATCAGAGAAACAAGGAATCCCAATAGGAGATTTCAAGCCGCCTACTAGACTCTTGATTAGTTCCAATAGGATTGAAGGCTCGACCTATTCAAGTTTGCTTCACTTGCAAGGTACGATATCTAATCGGGGATGTAGGATTTTGGTTGATTTTGGAAGTTCAAAGAATTGCATGTCTATGCAAGTAGCAAAGGAATTGGGTATTCTTATCAAGGGTTTAGGGTTAAGGGTAACAAGATGCAAGGTGCAGAATGTAGAACCCTTGCTACCATCCGCCATCATCAAACTACTTCCAATCACTACTTCCAATCACTCCAATGATTGGAAGTAGTTTGATGATGGTGGATGGGATTGGGAAGGAGTATTTGGAGTGTATGAGGTTTGTAGTGGCACCTCTACACTATGATATCATTCTAGGTCTACCTTGGCTTGAACGTCATAAGGTTCAATTTGATTGGGCCCAACAACAAATTCAAGTACAACGCCAAGGTAAGAGTTTTTGATTAGGTTGTCTAGCACCTTTGAGTAAGACACCTAAGAATAGTCAATCCCAAAATAGGAATTTTTTCAAGAAGGTAGCCATAGAGCGTACTTTGAAGGGAGATGAGTCCCAAGATAGGAAGTTTGCCATGAAGGCATGCATGGAGCAAGTTTGGAAGAGAGATGAGTCTCTAGAAGGGAAGTTGGTTAGTAAAGCAGCCATAGAGCAAGTTGTGGAGGATGATAAGTTTGTATTTGCGGTGTGGATCAAGCCGATTATACAAGAACTATCTAAGGAGGGCCAAGAGCCTCATCAAGCAATGGTTGATTGGATAGTTCAAGAGTTTGTGGACATGTTTCTGGATGATATGCCAAAGGGATTACCCTCCTATCAAGGTATGCCCTTCAAGATCAAGTTATTGCCAAGGAATACTCCAATGAGTAGACCAATCTATCGGCTCTCACCAAAGGAGTTGGAGGAGTTGCAAACAACACTTACAAAGTTGTTGGAGAAAGACTTCATACGCCATAGTATCTCTCCTTGGGCAGCATTGGTACTATGTGTTCCAAAGAAGGATAAAGGACTTTGTTTTTGTATTGATTACGATGGGCTCAATAAGCAAACCGTGAAGAATGCATATCCCTTGCCTTGGATCGATGACTTGCTTGATCAACTAAGTGGAACATGTTACTTTTCCAAGTTGGATCTTCATAGTGGCTATTGGAAAATTCCTATTGATAGAGCGGATGTGCAAAAGACTACCTTTTGCACAAGGTATGGGCATTTTGAGTGGAGAGTTCTACCTTTTGGACTCACTAATGCTCCAATGGTCTTCATGGATCAAATGCATCGGGTGTTGGATGGACTATTGGATTGGTCCGTGGTGGTGTTCTTGGATGATATTTTAATCTATAGTAAGAAAGAGGCAGAACACGTGAATCATGTGCGAGAAGTCCTAAGACAACTACGACAATGGAAATTTTACTGCAAGAAGTTGAAGTGTGCCTTTTGGCAGAAGGAGGTTACCTTCTTGGATCATAAGATCTCATCAGAGGGAATCAAGATGGAAGAAGAGAAAATCAAGGCCATTATTGATTGGCCTACCCCGAAGGATGCTACAAACGTATGGGTGTTCAGTGGATTGGCCAATTTTTACCAACGGTTCATCCACTATTATGCTCATGTGGTTGCACCATTCACTTACCTCTTGGGAAAGAACTCAAGCTTCTAGTGGACCACCAAGCATGAAGAAGCATTCCAGAAGTTAAAGCATATGGCGTCTTCAAGACCCATTCTTCAACCATATGATCTTCAACTACCTTGTGTGCTTGATTTTGATGCTTCTAACTTTGCAATTGGAGCTATGTTGCAACAAGAATTCCCAAATGAACTACATCCCATTGCCTTTGTGTCTTGTTGACTAAATACAGCTGAAATAAATTACTCTGCTTGAGATCGGGAACAACTTGCAATGGTATATGCCACCAAGGTATGGAGACATTATCTCTTGGGGAAACAAGTGTTCGTGCAAACTAATCATAAGCCATTGTTGTAAACCTAATACTTGGAACACATGAAGAGTCAACATCATCGATGAGAAGAGCAACTCCAATTGTTTGACATCAAACTTGAGTTCAAACCAGGTTGGTTCCATGTCATCCTTGATGCTCTATCACAACGACCTGATTTGAAGTCTCTTCCTCTCATCACGGTGGCAATTACAATGGTGTCAATTGACCCTAAGGTCCATAACGAGTTTTGGTGAGCTCTCCAACAAGATCTCTTCTTCCAAATGGTACATGGTCGTTTGAGAGCATGCAACAAGGAGAACAACACCTTCTCCTTCAAGGAAAACCTTCTATTCCATGCGGACCAGATCTATGTTCCAAGCAAAAGTGACCTTCGACTTGTGCGCCTTCAAGAAGCCCATGATCTACCAATAGCTAGTCATATGGGGATGGACTATAACACCCATTTGTGCATGTGTGTGGTATTGTGATATTTACTTGGTATTACAAGTACTTAAGAGATATTATTTATATAGAGATAAAGGATGGTTCTATATTAGTCATGGTTAGCTAAATTTAGTCATAGCTAAGATAGAAGGGACCGTACTTTAGAGGAAGTAGAAAAGATGAGCACCACTATTTTGGATTTTAGTGTGTTGACTTGGTATTATTCCTAGTTGTTTGGCTTTGAGGAAAGAGTTGAGAACTCTTGGGCCTACAAGCCTTTTTGTTTTGGATTCTTCTTTAGTTCAAGGATAGACCATGTGAAGGAATCCTTGACTTAGTGGTTGGGTCACGATAAGATCACATGCTTAGGAGAATATGCCCATGTGAATGGATATTTCTTTCTACTTTTTGACTTTACTTGACTTTTAGTCTAGTAACTTGAGTTACTACGGTAGTTAGTAACTTTGGTACGTAATTATTTCACAAGTATATAGACAAGAGGTGAGGAGGTACTCATCATCCTTTCATTTTGCAACTATCTCTCTCTCATTGAGTTCTCTAGTTAGCAATGTCTTGAGTCTTGGAGTGTTAGCCTTGGAAGAGTTTGATGGAGTTGTGGTTACTTGCCTTCTTAGTCCATAGTGCGCTACCATAATAGCCATCAGAGGTTCATCTTGAGTGAGAGACAGGCCGGCTCACATTTTTGGTTCCGTTGCCGGGACCTCTCTTGAAGGTAAGATAATATTCCGCGTTCAATTCTACATTAGGCAGAAGGAGGCTATGAGAGCTCACTTGGAGAGAACATTAGGAGAAGAGAGGGCTGAACTTATGTTAGAGAACCAAGATCTATTTGTATACCTTGTAATTCATTATGAAATCTTTGAAGTGATTTTGTACATCTTGTACACATGAGAGGATTTGGAGAGATTGTGTGAGGTGGATTGTAGATTTTGGGGATAAAGGTGATTTTGTGCAGAATCTCAAGTTTGAGATCTGGACTTGAAATTTCTACATATGATAGCTTGGAATTATTGTGAGATCTATTATGCACATTGGGCTAGAATTTTTGAAAGTTGATAAGGTAAACTGCTCCCGCAACTACATGCTCTCTAGAAAATTGTACAGAGTCTACAATTTCTTTAAATTTTAGTGGATTTAGTTGTAAAACTTTCCAAGAAAATTCAGTACGTTATATCCTACCTTCTGACATAGATATTAGAGAGATATCATTCTTGAGAAGGGAATTATGAGTTTTTGAAGTGAGGGGGTGGTTTTCAAATCAAATCTGAAATATGTGTGCTGAATAGAAATGTGTCTAGGCCAAATGGCTTGATGAAAAGATCTGAAATTTTGCAGGGAGGGACACCCTAAAGTTGTGATCACGTGTGAAAATTTTGGAGGACTATCACATACAAGTTGAGAGGTCTGAGTGAAATTGTGAGGAGGGGTCAATTATGTAGAGTGGAGATCTCATGCATGAGGAGTTTGAGAGCAACAAAAAGCATGTTTGAGTGTTTAGATTCATCTTGGGAACATGGAGTGTCACCAAGATCGACTTTAACTTCAGCACTCATTGAGAACTTTCTTCCTGATGAGAGTTATGAGAGATTGATGAGTGAGGTTACATTTCTCAAGCCAAGAGATAGAGAGAAAGTGAGAGTCTATGTGGAAAGAGTGGAAAAGTTAGAGTCCAGAATTCGCAAAGTGTTGAGGAAGGGTGGAGATGATGTGGAGACTACTATGATTTGCATAGAGGCCATGCTCACCAAGAATTTTGTGAGAGGATTGAGACCACAAATTAGAAGCAAGGTGAGATATGAGAAATCTTCTTCCAAGGTTGAAGCTATCAAGATCTCAATTCATATGGAGGAGAGTTTGGAAGGGGATGAGAGTGATTTGGTGGTGAAGGAGGTTGTGCATCCTCCTCAAGGCTACAATTATGGGGGAACTTCTGATACTTTGGTGGCAAGGGTTTCACCACAAGTAGTAGTTGCTCCAATTCTTGCACCTCCACCAAAAGATCCACTTCAAACCATCACAGAACAACTTGCGGATCTCAAGATCAATGTGGTGCAACTATGGGAGAAGAGAGAGGTGGATCAGAATGTAGGGAGAGGGTCTAGGAGTTATGGAAACTATCCATATAGAGGAGGCCAACCAGCCAACAATTTCAATGATAGAAATTGTTTTGGTTGTTGAAGAAGAGACCATATCCAAAGGAATTGCCCAAATTTCACTTACCATGGAGGAAGGGGTTATGAGGGAGCCAATAGAGAGAAAGAGGGAGGTAGTGAAACCCAAGTGGCTCCTAATCCAAACAAAGGTAAGAGAATAGCATCCATAGATGTGGTTGAGAGCAAGTATGAGAAGGGAGAGTGCTCAAACTCCAAGGGTCTTAATTTGGAGCTTTTGGCACAAGAGAAGAAGAGAGTTTGTTTTGCAGAGGATGTTCACTCTTCTCAATGATTTACTCCAAGCAAGGATACTCCTATGTCTACTAGGAGCACTCGCACCTCAACACCATCAACAATAAAGACTCCAAGGAAGAAGTTGGGGATGGAGGACTTCTTGATCTCAAAGCAACAATGGAACTACAATGTGTTGGAGGATGTTGGTAGTCACAAGGCTAACATCACAGTGGGCCAATTGATTGCTTTGAACCCTACCTTGAGAAAGGAGCTTAGAGGTGGTTTGAGTTCTACAAGGAGCAAGAAATCCTTAAAGAAATCTGGTAAAGAAATCTGGTAATAATGAGGCCCACTCATTCTTCCTTAAAGAAATCTGGTAATAATGAGGCCCACTCATTCTTCCTCCTCTCATTGTTTCCTATGCAAGCTCTCTTGAAGTCTCTCACAAAGGCCTCCACATCTTCTCCATCCTTGCCAAAGAAAAACGGAAGTTTCCCCATCTTAACCTCTCACTATGTTTCTTTCTCTCAATTCTTTTTTTCTCTTTTCTTTCCTCTCACTCTTTTACTAATAGAGTATATACATGACTAACACCATCTGAGAATAATCCACTCTAGGGAACACAAAAGGTTCAGGTGCTCCAAGATTTCTATAGCAACATCAAATCCTAGAGTGCATATTAATTTAACTCTCATGGATAGTTTATCCATAAGTTGAAAGATTATCTCCATCACTAATCTTGAGAACAAGCTGATGAAGGTGATAGTATTTCTGTAGCTGTACTAAGACTCTCTCCAAGATCCTTCACCAAAGTCTCCAAAAGTGCTTTTACTCCACTACACTCATGTCCTTTTGGAAGTCCTTCCACTCCACAAACCTCACACAACTCCTTGGTCTTAGATCTTCTCCCTCCTAATCTTGGTGAAGAAGGTCCAACATGCAAACCCAAGTCAAGTAAGCCTCTCCTTTCCGTCAATCTCTTGCTCTCAAAGGTCAATGGACATGAACTTGCCTTATGTCCCTTCTCTCGACACAGAAAGCATTTAGACTCACTCTTTCCTCCAAGTGGTGTAGGTTTTTGGATCCTCTCAACACTCTATTCAAATTCTATTGTAAACTCTCTTTTCCTCAAATCCACCCCTACAATCACCTCAAACCCTTGAGGAACCTTGCATAATCTCAATTTCCACTCTTGATGACCCTCCATGTTCCCAAGATGAATCTAAACACTCAAACATGCTTTTTGTTGATCTCAAACTCCTCTTGCATGAGATCTCCACTCTGCAGAATTGACCCTTCCTCACAATGTCACTCAAATCGCCCAACCTGTATGTGGCTGTCCTCTAAAATTTTGCTCACTTGATCACAACTCTAGTGTATCTTTCCTTGCTAAATTTCAGAACTTTTCATAGAGCCACTTGGCCTAGATACCTTTCTATTCAGCACACAAGTTTCAGATTTGGTCTGAAAACCTCCCCCCTTACTTTAAAAACTCATAACGCCCTGCGGAAAAACGATCTCTCTGTCATTTTTTTGGCAGCAGGTAGGATACAATGCACTAAATTTTCTTGGAAATTTTCAGGACAATTCACTTAAAATTGAAGAAATGGCAGACTCTGTACAATTTTCTAGAGAGCATGCAGTTGCGGGAGCACTTTACCCTATCAACTTTCAAAAGTTCTAGCCCAGTGCGCATAGTAGCTCTCATATTTATTTCAAGTGTGCTTACTGAAAGATAACCCAAGCTATCATGTGTAGAAATTTCAAGTCCAGATCTTAAACTTGAGATTTTGCCCAAAATCACCTTAATCCCCAAAATCTACAATCCACCTCACACAATCTCTCTAATTCCTCTCATGTGTACAAGATGTACAAAATCACCTCAAAGACATCATAATGAACTACAGGGTATACAAATGGATCTTGGTTCTCTAGCATAAGTTCAGCCCTCTCCTCTCCTAATGTTCTCTCCAAGTGAGCTCTCATAGCCTCCTTCTGCCTAATGTAGAATTGAACGCAGAACATTATCTTGCCTTCTAGAGAGGTCCCGGCAACGGAACCAAAAATGTGAGCCGGCCTGTCTCTCACTCAGGATGAACCTCTGATGGCTCTTGTGGTAGCGCACCATGGACTAAGAAGGCAAAGAACCCGAACTCCATCATACTCCTCCAAGGCTAACACTCCAAGACTCAAGACATTGCTCACTAGAGAACTCAATGAGAGAGAGATAGTTGCAAATGAAAGGATGCTGAGTACCTCCTCACCCCTTGTTTATAAACTTGTGAAATAGTTACGTACCAAAGTTACTAATTACCGTAGTAACTCAAGTTACTAAACTAAAAGTCAAGTAAAGTCAAAAAGTAGAAAGGAATATCCATTCACATGGGCATATCCCCCTAAGCATGTGGTCTTATCTTGACCCAATCACTCAATCAAGGATTCCTTCACATGGGCTATCCTTGGACTAAAGAAGAATCCAAAACAAAAAGGCTTGCGGGCCCAAGAGTTCTCAACTCTTTCCTCAAAGCCAAACACATAGGAATAATACCAAGTCAACACACTAAAATCCAAAATAGTAGTGCTCATCTTTTCTACTTCCTCTAAAGTAAGGTCCTCTCTATCTAAGCTATGACTAAATTTAGCTAACCATGACTAATATAGAACCATCCTTTATCTCTATATAAATAATATCTCTTAAGTACTTGTAATACCAAGTTAAATATCACAATACTACACACATGCACATATGGGTGTTACACACCAACCAGATAGGACCTGTAACACCTATTTGTGCATGTGTGTGGTATTGTGATATTTAGCTTGGTATTACAAGTACTTAAGAGATATTATTTATATAGAGATAAAGGATGGTTCTATATTAGTCATGGTTAGCTAAAGTTAGTCATAGCTAAGATAGATGGGACCTTACTTTAGAGGAAGTTGAAAAGATGAGCACCACTATTTTGGATTTTAGTGTGTTGACTTGGTATTATTCCTAGGTGTTTGGCTTTGGGGAAAGAGTTGAGAACTCTTGGGCCCGCAAGCCTTTTTGTTTTGGATTCTTCTTTAGTCCAAGGATAGCCCATGTGAAGGAATCCTTGCTTTAGTGGTTGGGTCAAGATAAGGGGAATATGCCCATGTGAATGGATATTCCTTTCTACTTTTTGACTTTACTTGACTTTTAGTCTAGTAACTTGAGTTACTACGGTAATTAGTAACTTGGGTACTTAAATATTTCACAAGTATATAAACAAGGGGTGAGGAGGTACTCATCATCCTTTCATTTGCAACTATCTCTCTCTCATTGAGTTCTCTAGTGAGCAATGTCTTGAGTCTTGGAGTGTTAGCCTTGGAGGAGTATGATGGAGTTGGGGTTCCTTGCCTTTTAAGTCCATGGTGCGCAACCAGAATAGCCATCAGAGGTTCATCCTGAGTGAGAGACAAGCCGGCTCACATTTTTGGTTCCGTTGCCGGGACCTCTCTAGAAGGCAAGATAATGTTCCGCGTCCAATTCTACATTAGGCAAAAGGAGGCTATGAGAGCTCACTTGGAGAGAACATTAGGAGAGAAGACGGCTGAACTTATGTTAGAGAACCAAGATCCATTTGTATACCCTGTAGTTCATTATGATGTCTTTGAGGTGATTTTGTACATCTTGTACACATGAGAGGAATTGGAGAGATTGTGTGAGGTGGATTGCAGATTTTGGGGATTAAGGTGATTTTGGGCAAAATCTCAAGTTTGAGATCTGGACTTGAGATTTCTACACATGATAGCTTGGGTTATCTTTCAGTTAGCACACTTGAAATTATTGAGAGAGCTTCTATGCGCATTGGGCTTGAATTTTTGAAAGTTGATAGGGTAATCAAGATCAATGTGGTGCAACTATGGGAGAAGAGAGAGGTGGATCAGAATGTAGGGAGAGGGCCTAGGAGTTATGGAAACTATCCATATAGAGGAGGCCAACCAGCCAACAATTTCAATGATAGAAATTGTTTTGGTTGTGGAGGAAGAGGCCATATCCAAAGGAATTGCCCAAATTCCACTTACCATGGAGGAAGGGGTTATGAGAGAGCCAATAGAGGGAAAGAGGGAGGTAGTGAAACCCAAGTGGCTCCTAATCCCAACAAAGGTACGGGGATATCATCCATAGATTTGGTTGAGAGCAAGTATGAGAAGGGAGAGTGCTCAAACTCCAAGGGTCTTAATTTGGAGCTTTTGGCACAAGAGAAGAAGAGAGCTCATTTTGCAGAGGATGTTCACTCTTCTCAAGGATTTACTTCAAGCAAGGATACTCCTATGTCTACTAGGAGCACTCGCACCTCAACACCATCAACAACAAAGACTCCAAGGAAGAAGTTGGGGATGGAGGACTTCTTGATCTCAAAGCAACAATGGAACTACAATGTGTTGGAGGATGTTGGTAGTCACAAGGCTAACATCACAGTGGGCCAATTAATTGCTTTGAACCCTACCTTGAGAAAGGAGCTTAGAGGTGGTTTGAGTTCTACAAGGAGCAAGAAGAAGAAGAAGGCAAAAGTTCCAGTATCAATGGGGGTGGTGGATGCCAAGCCAACACCATAGGAGGCTTGTGAATATGCCTCCAAGATTGATGTGAGAGTGAATGGTCACAACATCAAGGATGCATTGGTTGATGGAGGATCAGCAGTGAATGCCATGTCAGAAAGGTTGATGAAGAAGTTGGGTATGATACCCTCAAGACCTTCAACATTTGTGGTGAGCATGGCAAACAAGCAACAAGTTCGACCAGTAGGGGTGATGGATAAGGTGGTAGTTTCAGTTATGGGAGTTCAAAATCTCATGAGTTTCCAAGTCTTGAAGGATTCAAGCTATGACTTACTTCTTGGGAGGCCATGGTTGAGAGCAGCACGCACAACTGATTGATGGCACAAAGGGTCCTTGAGGATTGGGCCATCAAACCATAGAGTCACTGTTCCTGTGACTAACACCACCAACACTTCACATTCAGATACACCATCTTCTGATTATTGGGAATCAGATTTTGAAGAAGGAGCTTCAGGTGTGGACACAAGCATGGAAGAGGAGACTTCCATAGAGGAGGATGAATCTGAATCTGATTCAGATGTGTATCCTTTGTGTGCTATGGATTTTGCACCTAAGCCAAAGGTTTTGAAGGACCCAGATAAATCACCATTGACACTTGAGGAGGTAGAGAGAAGGTTAGCTACCCTCAAGTATGGCCCAAATGTTACCAAGGAGGAGAAGGTGAGATTTGAGGAGATTTTCCGCAAGTTCATCCATGTGTTTGCTTTTAGTTACAAGGATTTGAAGGAAGTCACCTTGGAGGAGCACAAGATAGAGGTGGAGTCACATGCAAGACCAATCCGCCAGAAGCAACGTCGCATTAGCCCACCAATATCTTTGGTTGTGAAGGAGGAGATTGATAAGCTCAAGGAGGCTGGATTTATCTTTGAGGTGGAGAATTCAGAATGGGTGTCTCCAATTGTCATTGTGAAGAAAAAGAATGGCAAGCTTCGGGTATGTGTGGATTACAAGAAGCTCAATGCTGTTACCAAGAAGGACTACTACCCATTGCCATTCATTGATGAGATCTTGGAGGAGGTTGTAGGTCATGAGAGGTACAGTTTTGGAGATGGTTATAGTGGATATAACCAAATCAAGATTGCACTAGAGCATCAACAACTCACCACATTCACCACACCTTGGGGAACTTACACTTTCAAGGTCATGCCTTTTGGGCTTTGCAATGCTCCAGCCACATTCCAACGGTTCATGAACAAGGTATTTGAACCTTTCATTGGGAAATTTGTGAGAGATTTCATTGATGACTTTTGTGTCTATGGGAGCAAGGAGGAGCACTTTGAGCACCTAATCAAAGTCTTGCAATGCTTGGATGAGGCAAATGCATCACTCAACCCAGAGAAGTGCATTTTTGGATGTGAAGAAGGTCTACTTTTGGGGCATATCATCTCCAAGGATGGAATAGCAGTTGATCCTTAGAAGGTGAGGAAAATCTCAGACCTTCCATTCCCTTCAAGCTTGACAAAGTTACGCCAATTCTTGGGGATGGTTGGGTACTATAGGAGGTTCATCTTCTCATTTTCCAACAAGGCTTATGCATTGACCATCTACATGAAGAAGGGTGTAGATTACATGGTGATTTTGGAAGACAAGGAGGCTCTCAAAGCTTTTGAGGAGCTCAAGCAATCCCTTGTTGTAGCTCCAATTCTTGCTAAACCTGATTGGAGTAAGCCTTTCATCCTCTACACTGATGATTCTAATGTAGCTATAGGATGCACTCTTAGTCGATTAGACCAAGATGGGCACGATCATCCAATAGCTTATGCTAGTAGGCAGATGGTTTCAGCAGAGAAGAACTACTCTGTCATAGAGAGAGAAGGGTTGGCAGTGATCTTTGGTCTCAAGAAGTTTAGACACTACTTGATTGGAGGGAAAGCCACAATTGTCATGGATCACAAGGCTTTGAAGTACATCTTCAACAAGCCTAATGTTGAAGGGAGACTAGCAAGGTGGATGATACTCTTGTCTGAGTATGACTACACAATTGAGGATAGGCCAGGAAAGAAACATGCAAATGCTGATTTGTTATCTAGAGCCTATGATCATGATGGAGATGAGCCAGTAGATGATTCCTTCCCGGATGAGGAGCTCATGAAAACCTCAGTCACTCAAGAGGTTCCAATGGAGTACAAGGAGATTGTGGATTTTGTGACAAGAGGTAACTATCCAGAAGGGATGCATGCTAGGGAGAGGAAGGCCCTTGCAGCAAGATCTAGACCTTACACAATGGTGGAGGATATTCTTTTTCACCAAGGAGCAGATGGTCTACTTCGAAGAGCAGTGGGTAAGGAAGAGTCTATCCTACTCATAAAGGAGTTTCATGCAGGTTTAGTATGTGGAGGACACTTTGCAGGAAAGGTGACTGCTTTCAAGATTCTAGATGCAGGTTACCATTGGAGAGGGATTTTCAAGGATTGTCTTGATTATTGCAAAACTTGTCATGTTTGTCAAGCTTTTGCTAGAAAGTCTACATCCACTCCACCACTTAGATCAATTCCATTGCTAGGACCTTTTGAGAAGTGGGGAGTTGATTTTGTAGGTCCTCTCAATAGAACCCCAAGGAACAATCGGTACATTGTGGTAGTTACTGATTACCTTACCAAGTGGGTTGAGGCTAGACCATTGAGGGACAAGAATGAAGATGAAGTGGGTAGATTTCTTTATGAACGCATTATCACTAGGTTTGGATGCCCTTTGGAGTTGGTTTCTGATAGAGGAGGAGAGTTTATAGGAAGCATTACTACAGCCATGCTACGACATTTCTCTATCACACATAGAGTAACTACATCCTATAAGCCAAATTCCAATGGCTTGGCAGAGAGAACCAATCAGACCTTGTGCATGATGTTGGCCAAAGATGCAGAAATGGAGGGGGCTAAACATCATTGGGACAAGAGGATTCATGCAGTTTTGTGGGAGTATAGGACAACCATGAAAACTTCCACTGGATATTCTCCATTTCAATTGGTGTATGGTATTGAGTCTACCTTACCTATTCACTTTGATCTTCCTACCTTCCAAAGCATTCATAGGAGATTGAAGAAAGCACAAGGAGGTGATGCAGAGAAGTCAAGGAAGGATCAACTCATGGAGTTGGAAGAGGCAAGAGCAATTGCTATGGTTCAAGTGGAGCAAGCCCAAAGGAAACAAAAGGAGAGCTATGATAAAAGGCAAGACAAGAAGAAGGTGGAGCCTTTCAAAGAAGGTGATTGGGTAATGTTCTTTGATTCCATTCAATTCAAGAGAGTGCAAAAGAAGTTTTTGCCTAAGTACTTTGGACCTTTCATAGTGGAGAAGGTGTGGGGCAGTTACACCTATGATCTCAAGGAGTTGGGAGGAAGATACTTTGATAGGATTAACCATGATAAGTTGAAGATGTACCATAGAAGGTAGAAAGACCTTCACTTTGAGGACAAAGTGAAAACTTAGTCCGGGGGTAAATGTAACACCTATTTGTGCATGTGTGTGGTATTGTGATATTTAGCTTGGTATTACAAGTACTTAAGAGATATTATTTATATAGAGATAAAGGATGGTTCTATATTATTCATGGTTAGCTAAAGTTAGTCATAGCTAAGATAGATGGGACCTTACTTTAGAGGAAGTTGAAAAGATGAGCACCACTATTTTGGATTTTAGTGTGTTGACTTGGTATTATTCCTAGGTGTTTGGCTTTGGGGGAAGAGTTGAGAACTCTTGGGCCCGCAAGCCTTTTTGTTTTGGATTCTTCTTTAGTCCAAGGATAGCCCATGTGAAGGAATCCTTGCTTTAGTGGTTGGGTCAAGATAAGGGGAATATGCCCATGTGAATGGATATTCCTTTCTACTTTTTGACTTTACTTGACTTTTAGTCTAGTAACTTGAGTTACTATGGTAATTAGTAACTTTGGTACGTAAATATTTCACAAGTATATAAACAAGGGGTGAGGAGGTACTCATCATCCTTTCATTTGCAACTATCTCTCTCTCATTGAGTTCTCTAGTGAGCAATGTCTTGAGTCTTGGAGTGTTAGCCTTGGAGGAGTATGATGGAGTTGGGGTTCCTTGCCTTTTTAGTCCATGGTGCGCTACCATAATAGCCATCAGAGGTTCATCCTGAGTGAGAGACAGGCCGGCTCATAGACCAGGACCAACATGTCACCCATCCAAGTAAGTAATACAAGGGTGGAGCTTGCTGACATGTCACCTATCTGTGTGCTTAATCCTATGGTAGAGCTTCCTTGGAGGAGATCCTCTTTGTCATTATAATAAAGAGAAGGTGCTCCTTTGGGGCATCGGATGATTGAGTGTGAAATTTGTGTTGTCTCTCTTCTCTTGTCCTTGGAGTATTACACAATGCCTACCTAAACACTATACACAGGTGGAGGAATCATCACCAATGGAGATTGATGTTATCCTACTGAGACCAGTTGGTACAGCGGATAGAGAAAGATTGTGACAAAATAATGGTTGTTTTTATTCTCACCAAGTTGGACATTGCATTATTGAATGTCTACTTAGGAATGAGTAACCTTGACAAGCCTTGACAAGGCCCAGATGGAGTTTGTGGAGAGGAATGATCAAGGAAACAAGGAATCCTAAGAGGAGATTTTGAGCCGCTTATTAGGAACTTAATTAGTTCCAACTGGATTGAAGGCTCAACCTATGCAAGTTTGTTTCACTTGCAAGGTACAATATCTAATTGGGGTTGTAGGATTTTGGTTGATTCTAGAAGTTCAAAGAATTGCATGTATAAGCAAGTAGCAAAAGAATTGGGTATTCATATCAAGCCAATAATTGGAAGTAGATTGATGATGGTGGAGGGTAGAAAGGGTTCTACATTTCATACCTTGCATCTTATTACCTTCAAGATTGGAAAGGAGTATTTGGAATGTATGAGGTTTGTAGTAGCACCTCTACACTATGATGTCATTCTAGGACTACCTTGGCTTGAACGTCATAAGGTTCAATTTGATTGGACCCAATGATAAATTCAAGTACAACACCAAGGTAGGAGTTTCCAATTAGGTTGTTTAGCATCTTGAGTAAGACACCTAAGAATAGTCAATTCCAAGATGGGAAGCTTGTCAAGAAGGTAGCCATAGAGCAAGCCTTGAAGGAAGATGAGTCCCAAGGTGTGAAGTTTGCCAGGAAGGCAGTCATGGAGCAAGCTTTGAAGAGAGATGAGTCCCTAGATGGGAAGTTTGTTAGTAAAGCAGCCATATAGCAAGTTTTGGAGGAAGATAAGTCTATTGTTGTAGTGTGTATCAAGCTAATTGCACAAGGACAACCTAAGGAGGGCCAAGAGCCTTATCAAGCAATGGTTGATCAAATAGTTCAAGAGTTTACAAACATGTTTTTGGATGATCTACCAAAGGGATTACCCTCTGATTGTGGTATGCACTTCAAGATTGATTTATTGCAAAGGAGTACTCCAATGAGTAGACCAATCATTGGCTCTCACCAAAGGAGTTGGAGGAGTTGCAAACAAAAATTACAAAGTTGTTAGATAAAGACTTCATTCAACATAGTACCTCTCCTTGGAGAGCACCGGTACTACTTGTTCTGAAGAAGGATGTAGTACTTCATTTCTATATTGATTATCGTGGGCTTAATAAGCAAACAATGAAGAATGCATATCCCTTGCCTTTGATTGATGATGTGCTTGATCATTTGAGTGGAGCACAATAATTTTCCAAGCTAGATCTTCACAACGGCTATTGGCAAATCCCCATTGATAGGGAGGATGTGCAAAAGACTACCTTTTGCACAAGGTATGGGCATTTTGAGTAGAGAGTTCTACCTTTTGAGCTCACTAATGCTCCAACAATCTTCATGGATCAGATGCATTGAGTGTTGGATGGACTATTGGATGGGTACATGGTGATGTTCTTGGATGATATCTTAATTTGTAGTAAGATAGAGATAGAATACGTGAATCATATGCAGGAAGTCCAAAGATAACTACAACAATGGAAATTTTACTACAAAAAATTGAAGTGTGCCTTTTGGCAAAATGCACACTTCAACCTTCTTGGGCCACAAGATCTCATCAAAGGATATCAAGATGGAAGAGGAGAAAATCATGGCCATTATTGATTGGCCTACTCCAAAAGATGCTACAAAAGTATTGGCATTTAATAGATTGGCTAGTTTTTCCGACTTTTCATCTACTATTATGCTCATATCGCTACACCATTGATTGACCTCTTGGGGAAGAACTCAAGCTTCCAATGGACCACTAAGCACAAAGAATCATTCCAAAAGTTGAAAATATAGTGTCTTCAAGACCCATTCTTCAACCATATAATCCTCAGCTACCTTATGTGATTGATTTTGATGCTTCTAGCTTTGCAATTGGAGCCGTGTTGCAACAAGAATTCCCATATGGACTACATTCCATTGCCTTTGTGTCCTGCTAACTAAATATAGCTAAATAAATTTACCCTACTTGAGATTGGGAACAATGTGCAATGGTATATGCCACCAAGGTATGGAGGCATTATCTCTTGGGGAAACAAGTGATCATGTAAACTAATCACCTGTAATACCAAGAGTTAGCCATATGATCTAGATGTGAAATTTGGTTTGGTAACATCTAGATGATGTTGTACATGATGGTCAAAATAGATAAGATAGAAGTATCATCAAAATTGTACTTCTACTAATAGGGCAGAAACCAAACTAGACTTGAGAACCTTAGAACCAATAGGCCAGCCTTTCCTTTGTTGGGGGAGGGGAATCTGCACATTTTTTAGGCCTAATTCATCCTATTTGGACAAGAGCTCTTGTCCTTGGAGTATTACAATGGTATCAGAGCAAGTGTTTTAGTCCAAGAGATTGGATCACCCCTCTTGGAATAGCATGAACTACTGAAATTGAGTAATTTGAGGTGGAGAACATAGAGTAATTGCTAGACTTAGGAAGGAATTTAGAGAGCGGATGGGATGGTTGCATAGGGAGGAAAATTTCCCGCACTTAGATTTCCATTCTCAAACCCATTCCACATCAAGGATATGTACATGTAGCGTGAGCAGATGAAGGTATCGCTAGTTTATCACTTTGGTGTAGAATTCATGGACAGAGTGATGAACTCACCAAACCTGGTGATTCTACCTATGGTGATATATGACAAAGAGTGGGATTTGACAATCTACATTCTATTATGATAATATGGATATGAATGTCCCAAATCCTCTCCTTTTCAACACTCAAGTAGAAATCCGTTATGTAGTGAGGCAGAAAGTGATGTTTAGAGATTTTGTGGTTAGGAATTTTGGTGAGGAGTATTATCAACGAGTGATAGCTTCTGAGGTCCCAATGGTAGTTCAGATAGTTTGTGCACCTTCTAGAGTGATTATATTGAGTCTGTATTGAAGTAGACATTAGCAATTGAGTGTTGCAAGAACCATGGATCTGCAATTGCAAGAGCTGGTGCAAGGAATGCAAGGGATATTAAATGAATTTCAAGAGATTAAGATGACCATAGAGACATTACAAAGTCAAGTGTAGATCCTTAGGAATGATCAAGCCATGCAAGAAGAAGAGCCATCTCAAAACCTAGTACTTGCAACTGAAGTACTTGGAGAGGCACCCGTGCCTATGAACCCTATCAATGATGAAGCCACATTGCTACTCTAGATGAAGAAGACCTGCAATATTGAGCCTTACAAGGGGTAGCGTATGATGGGAGTAGTGGAAAATTGGATCTTGAGAATGAATCAATATTTCCAATTGTTCTCAACAGAGATCTGTGAGCCGGCCTATCTCTCACTCAGGATGAACCTCTGATGGCTCTTATGGTAGCGCACCATGGACTAAGAAGGCAAGGAACCCCAACTCCATCATACTCCTCCAAGGCTAACACTCCAAGACTCAAGACATTGTTCACTAGAGAACTCAATGAGAGAGAGATAGTTGCAAATGAAAGGATGTTGAGTACCTCCTCACCCCTTGTTTATATACTTGTGAAATAGTTACGTACCAAAGTTACTAATTACCATAGTAACTCAAGTTACTAGACTAAAAGTCAAGTAAAGTCAAAAAGTAAAAAGGAATATCCATTCACATGGGCATATTCCCCTAAGCATGTGGTCTTATCTTGACCCAACCATTAAATCAAGGATTCCTTCACATGGGCTATCCTTGGACTAAAGAAGAATCCAAAACAAAAAGGCTTGCGGGCCCAAGAGTTCTCAACTCTTTCCTCAAAGCCAAACACCTAGGAATAATACCAAGTCAACACACTAAAATCCAAAATAGTGGTGCTCATCTTTTCTACTTCCTCTAAAGTAAGGTCCCATCTATCTTAGCTATGACTAACTTTAGCTAACCATGACTAATATAGAACCATCCTTTATCTCTATATAAATAATATCTCTTACTTGTAATACCAAGCTAAATATCACAATACCACACACATGCACAAATAGGTGTTACATTTACCCCCGGACTAAGTTTTCACTTTGTCCTCAAAGTGAAGGTCTCTCTACCTTCTATGGTACATCTTCAACTTATCATGGTTAATTCTATCAAAGTGTCTTCCTCCCAACTCCTTGAGATCATAGGTGTAATTTCCCCACACCTTCTCCACTATGAAAGGTCCAAAGTACTTAGGCAAAAACTTCTTTTGCACTCTCTTGAATCGAATGGAATCAAACAACATTACCCAATCACCTTCTTTGAAAGTCTCCACCTTCTTTTTGCCTTGCCTCTTGTCATAGCTCTCCTTTTGTTTCCTTTGGGTTTGCTCCACTCGAACCATAGCAACTGCTCTTGCCTCTTCCAACTCCATGAGTTGATCCTTCCTTGACTTCTCTGCATCACCTCCTTGTGCTTTCTTCAATCTCCTATGAATGCTTTGGAAGGTAGGAAGATCAAAGTGAATAGGTAAGGTAGACTCAATACCATACACCAATTGAAATGGAGAATATCCGGTGGAAGTTTTCATGGTTGTCCTATACTCCCACAAAACTGCATGAATCCTCTTGTCCCAATGATGTTTAGCCCCCTCCATTTTTGCATCTTTGGCCAACATCATGCACAAGGTTTGATTGGTTCTCTCTGCCAAGCCATTGGAATTTGGCTTATAGGATGTAGTTACTCTATGTGTGATAGAGAAATGTCGTAGCCTAGCTGTAGTAATGCTTCCTATAAACTCTCCTCCTCTATCAGAAACCAACTCCAAAGGGCATCCAAACCTAGTGATAATGCGTTCATAAAGAAATCTACCCACTTCATCTTCATTCTTGTCCCTCAATGGTCTAGCCTCAACCCACTTGGTAAGGTAATCAGTAACTACCACAATGTACCGATTGTTCCTTGGGGTTCTATTGAGAGGACCTACAAAATCAATTCCCCACTTCTCAAAAGGTCCTAGCAATGGAATTGATCTAAGTGGTGGAGTGGATGTAGACTTTCTAGCAAAAGCTTGACAAACATGACAAGTTTTGCAATAATCAAGACAATCCTTGAAAATCCCTCTCCAATGATAACCTGCATCTACAATCTTGAAAGCAGTCACCTTTCCTGCAAAGTGTCCTCCACATACTAAACCTTCATGAAACTCCTTTATGAGTAGGATAGACTCTTCCTTACCCACTGCTCTTTGAAGTAGACCATCTGCTCCTTGGTGAAAAAGAATATCCTCCACCATTGTGTAAGGTCTAGATCTTGCTGCAAGGGCCTTCCTCTCCCTAGCATGCATCCCTTCTGGATAGTTACCTCTTGTCACAAAATCCACAATCTCCTTGTACTCCATTGGAATCTCTTGAGTGACTGAGGTTGTCATGAGCTCCTCATTTGGGAAGGAATCATCTACTGGCTCATCTCCATCATGATCATAGGCTCTAAATAACAAATCAGCATTTGCATTTGCATTTGCATCTTTCCGAGCCTATCCTCAATGGTGTAGTCATACTCAGACAAGAGTATCATCCACCTTGCTAGTCTCCCTTCAACATTAGGCTTGTTGAAGATGTACTTCAAAGCCTTGTGATCCGTGACAATTGTGGCTTTCCCTCCAATCAAGTAGTGTCTAAACTTCTTGAGACCAAAGATCACTGCCAACCCTTCTCTCTTCGTGACAGAGTAGTTCTTCTCTGCTGAAACCATCTGCCTACTAGCATAAGCTATTGGATGATCATGCCCATCTTGGTCTAATTGACTAAGAGTGCATCCTATAGCTACATTAGAAGCATCAGTGTAGAGGATGAAAGGCTTACTCCAATCAGGTTTAGCAAGAATTGGAGCTACAACAAGGGATTGCTTGAGCTCCTCAAAAGCTTTGAGAGCCTCCTTGTCTGCCAAAATCACCATGTAATCTACACCCTTCTTCATGTAGATGGTCAATGCATAAGCCTTGTTGGAAAATGAGAAGATGAACCTCCTATAGTACCCAACCATTCCCAAGAATTGGCGTAACTTTGTCAAGCTTGAAGGGATTGGAAGGTCTGAGATTTTCCTCACCTTCTCAGGATCAACTCCTATTCCATCCTTGGAGATGATGTGCCCCAAAAGTAGACCTTCTTCACATCCAAAAACGCACTTCTCTGGGTTGAGTGATGCATTTGCCTCATCCAAGCGTTGCAAGACTTTGATTAGGTGCTCAAAGTGCTCCTCCTTGCTCCCATAAACACAAAAGTCATCAATGAAATCTCTCACAAATTTCCCAATGAAAGGTTCAAATACCTTGTTCATGAACCGTTGGAATGTGGCTGGAGCATTGCAAAGCCTAAAAGGCATGACCTTGAAAGCGTAAGTTCCCCAAGGTGTGGTGAATGTGGTGAGTTGTTGATGCTCTGGTGCAATCTTGATTTGGTTATATCCACTATAACCATCTCCAAAACTGTACCTCTCATGACCTGCAACCTCCTCCAAGATCTTATCAATGAATGGCAATGGGTAGTAGTCCTTCTTGGTAACAACATTGAGCTTCTTGTAATCCACATATACCCGAAGCTTGCCATTCTTTTTCTTCACAATGACAGTTGGAGACACCCATTCTGAATTCTCGACCTCAAAGATAAATCCAGCCTCCTTGAGCTTATCAATCTCCTCCTTCACAACCAAAGATATTGGTGGGCTAATGCGACGTTGCTTTTGGCGGATTGGTCTTGCATGTGACTCCACCTCTATCTTGTGCTCCTCCAAGGTGACTTCCTTCAAATCCTTGTAACTAAAAGCAAACACATGGATGAACTTGCGGAAAATCTCCTCAAATCTCACCTTCTCCTCCTTGGTAACATTTGGGCCATACTTGAGGGTAGATAACCTTCTCTCTACCTCCTCAAGTGTCAATGGTAATTTATCTGGGTCCTTCAAAACCTTTGGCTTAGGTGCAAAATCCATAGCACACAAAGGATACACATCTGAATCAGATTCAGATTCAGATTCATCCTCCTCCGTGGAAGTCTCCTCTTCCATGCATGTGTCCACTCCTGAAGCTCCTTCTTCAGAATCTGATTCCCAATAATTAGAAGATGGTGTATCTAAATGTGAAGTGTTGGTGGTGTTAGTCACAGGAACAGTGACTCTATGGTTTGATGGCCCAATCCTCAAGTACCCTTTGTCCCATCAATCAGTTGTGCGTGCTGCTCTCAACCATGGTATCCCAAGAAGTAAGTCATAGCTTGAATCCTTCAAGACTTGGAAACTCATGAGATTTTGAACTCCCATAACTAAAACTACCACCTTATCCATCACCCTACTGGTCGAACTTGTTGCTTGTTTGCCATGCTCACCACAAATGTTGAAGGTCTTGAGGGTATCATACCCAAATTCTTCATCAACCTTTCTGACATGGCATTCACTGCTGATCCTCCATCAACCAATGCATCCTTGATGTTGTGACCATTCACTCTCACATCAATCTTGGAGGCATATTCACAAGCCTCCTATGGTGTTGGCTTGGCATCCACCACCCCTATTGATACTGGAACTTTTGCCTTCTTCTTCTTCTTGCTCCTTGTAGAACTCAAACCACCTCTAAGCTCCTTTCTCAAGGTAGGGTTCAAAGCAATTAATTGGCCCATTGTGATGTTAGCCTTGTGACTACCAACATCCTCCAACACATTGTAGTTCCATTGTTGCTTTGAGATCAAGAAGTCCTCCATCCCCAACTTCTTCCTTGGAGTCTTTGTTGTTGATGGTGTTGAGGTGCGAGTGCTCCTAGTAGACATAGGAGTATCCTTGCTTGAAGTAAATCCTTGAGAAGAGTGAACATCCTCTGCAAAACGAGCTCTCTTCTTCTCTTGTGCCAAAAGCTCCAAATTAAGACCCTTGGAGTTTGAGCACTCCCCCTTCTCATACTTGCTCTCAACCACATCTATGGATGATATCCCCGTACCTTTGTTGGGATTAGGAGCCACTTGGGTTTCACTACCTCCCTCTTTCCCTCTATTGGTTCTCTCATAACCCCTTCCTCCATGGTAAGTGGAATTTGGGTAATTCCTTTGGATATGGCCTCTTCCTCCACAACCAAAACAATTTCTATCATTGAAATTGTGGGCTGGTTGGCCTCCTCTATATGGATAGTTTCCATAACTCCTAGGCCCTCTCCCTAAATTCTGATCCACCTCTCTCTTCTCCCATAGTTGCACCACATTGATCTTGAGATCCGCAAGTTGTTTTGTGATGGTTTGGAGTGGATCTTTTGGTGGAGGTGCAAGAACTGGAGCAACTACTACTTGTGGTGCAACCCTTGTCACCAAAGTATCAGAAGTTCCACCATACTTGTAGCCTTGAGGAGGATGCACAACCTCCTTCACCACCAAATCACTCTCATCCCCTTCCAAACTCTCCTCCATACGAATTGTGATCTTGATAGCTTCAACCTTGGAAGAAGGTTTCTCATATCTCACCTTGCTTCTAATTTGTGGTCTTAATCCTCCCACAAAATTCTTGGTGAGCATGGCCCCTATGCCAATCATTGTAGTCTCCACATCATCCCCACCCTTCCTCAACACTATGCGAAATCTGGACTCCAACTTTTCCACTCTTTCCACATAGACTCTCACTTTCTCTCCATCTCCTTGCTTGAGAAATGTAACCTCACTCATCAATCTCTCATAACTCTCATCAGGAAGAAAGTTCTCAATGAGTGTTGAAGTCAAAGTCTCCCAAGACTCCTCTTCCCCCTCTCTCTCCTCTCTCTCTTTTGGTATTCTGACTCATACCATGTAAGTGCTGCATCCTCAAAGAAATCTGGTAATAATGAGGCCCACTCATTCTTCCTCCTCTCATTGTTTCCTATGCAAGCTCTCTTGAAGTCTCTCACAAAGGCCTCCACATCTTCTCCATCCTTGCCAAAGAAAACTAGAAGTTTTCCCATCTTAACCCCTCACTATCTTTCTTTTCTCTCAAATTTTTTTTTCTCTGTTCTTTTCTCTCACTCTATTACTAATAGAGTATATACATGACTAACACCATTTGAGAATAATCCACTCTAGGGAAAACAAAAGGTTCAGGTTGCTCCAAGATTTCTATAGCAACATCAAATCCTAGAGTGCATATTAATCTAACTCTCATGGATAGTTTATCCATAAGTTGAAAGATTATCTCCATCACTAATCTTGAGAACTAGTTGATGAAGGTGGTAGTATTTCTGTAGCTGTACTAAGACTCTCTCCAAGATCCTTCACCAAAGTTTCCAAAAGTGCTTTTACTCCACTACACTCATGTCCTTTTGGAAGTCCTTCAACTCCACAAACCTCACACAACTCCTTGGTCTTAGATCTTCTCCCTCCCAATCTTGGTGAAGAAGGTCCAACATGCAAACCCAAGTCAAGTAAGCCTCTCCTTTCCTTCAATCTCTTGCTCTCAAAGGTCAATGGACATGAACTTGCCTTATGTCCCTTCTCTCCACATAGAAAGCACTTAGACTCACTCTTTCCTCCAAGTGGTGTAGGTTTTTGGATCCTCTCAACACTCTCTTCAAATCCTATTGTAAACTCTCTTTTCCTCAAATCCACACCTACAATCACCTCAAACCCTTGGGGAACCTTGCATAATCTCAATTTCCACTCTTGATGACCCTCCATGTTCCCAAGATGAATCTAAACACTCAAACATGCTTTTTGTTGATCTCAAACTCCTCATGCATGAGATCTCCACTCTGCAGAATTGACCCTTCCTCACAATATCACTCAAATCTCCAAACCAGCATGTCACAGTCCTCTGAAATTTTTCACACTTGATCACCACTCTAGGACATCTCTCCCTGAAAAATTTCAGATCTTTTCATAGAGCCATTTGGCCTGAACACCTTTCTATTCAGCACACAAATTTCAGATTTGGTCTGAAAACCACCCGCCTCACTTCACAAACTCATAACTCCTTGCGGAAAAACGATATCTCTCTAATTTTTGTGGCAGCAGGTAGGATAAAATGCACTTAATTTTCTTGGAAATTTTCAGGACAATTCACTGAAAATTGAAGAAATGGCAGACTCTGTACAATTTTCCAGAGAGCATGCAGTTGCGGGAGCACTTTACCCTATCAACTTTCAAAAATTCTAGCCTAGTGCACATAGTAGCTCTCATATTAATTTCAAGTGTGCTTACTGAAAGATAACCCAAGCTATCATGTGTAGAAATTTCAAGTCCAGATCTCAAACTTGAGATTTTGCCTAAAATCACCTTAATCTCCAAAATCTGCAATCCACCTCACACAATCTCTCCAATTCCTCTCATGTGTACAAGATGTACAAAATCACCTCAAAGACATCATAATGAACTACAGGGTATACAAATAGATCTTGGTTCTCTAACATAAGTTCAGCCCTCTCCTCTCCTAATGTTCTCTCCAAGTGAGCTCTCATAGCCTCCTTCTGCCTAATGTAAAATTGAATGTAGAACATTATCTTGCCTTCTAGAGAGGTCCCGGCAACGGAACCAAAAATGTGAGCCGGCCTGTCTCTCACTCAGGATGAACCTCTGATGGCTCTTATGGTAGCGCACCATGGACTAAGAAGGCAAGGAACCCCAACTCCATCATACTCCTCCAAGGCTAACACTCCAAGACTCAAGACATTGTTCACTAGAGAACTCAATGAGAGAGAGATAGTTGCAAATGAAAGGATGTTGAGTACCTCCTCACCCCTTGTTTATATACTTGTGAAATAGTTACGTACCAAAGCTACTAATTACCATAGTAACTCAAGTTACTAGACTAAAAGTCAAGTAAAGTCAAAAAGTAAAAAGGAATATCCATTCACATGGGCATATTCCCCTAAGCATGTGGTCTTATCTTGACCCAACCATTAAATCAAGGATTCCTTCACATGGGCTATCCTTGGACTAAAGAAGAATCTAAAACAAAAAGGCTTGTGGGCCCAAGAGTTCTCAACTCTTTCCTCAAAGCCAAACACCTAAGAATAATACCAAGTCAACACACTAAAATCCAAAATAGTGGTGCTCATCTTTTCTACTTCCTCTAAAGTAAGGTCCCATCTATCTTAGCTATGACTAACTTTAGCTAACCATGACTAATATAGAACCATCCTTTATCTCTATATAAATAATATCTCTTAAGTACTTGTAATACCAAGCTAAATATCACAATACCACACACATGCACAAATGGGTGTTACAAATCATATAGCATGCTACAGGCGTGTTTGCATGTGGGTACTTGACCGATAAAGCCCTCACATGGTATCATGTTTGGGAACAATCCATGCTGGCAGAGAGAAGAGAGGTCACATGGACAGCAATGCAAGAAGGACTACTGAAGAATTTCCAATCGGTGGATTCTGTGCAGATGGCTCAAACTTGACGATGGGGATTGAGATAGAAGAATAGTGTACAAGAGTATGTGGAGGCATTTCTGGATCTACAAGTCGCAATTACTGACATGAGTCCAGTAGAGGCTCTCAAAAATTTCAAACTAGGGTTGAAAGAGTGGATTCGCCAAGAAGTCATGGTGCAAAATCCTTGCATGGTATTTGAAGCCATTGCTTGTGCACAGAGAATAGTAGGAGCATTAGGTGGAGGTGAAGGAGAAGTTCCACCTCAACATTATCGAGTAGAAATGCCACACATAGGTGGACTAGTACCGATGGAATTGGGCAACCTTCAATTTTGGGATCAAGGAGCACAACCGCTTCAAGGGGAGCGGGGACGGATAGAAGAACAAAGAGATGGAGTCCCATGAGGAAAATGGACTCGAGGAGAACAATGCCGTTGTTACAATTGAAGCCATATTGTGCACATATCTCCCAACTGTTGCACTTGTTTCCCTAGAGGCCCTCGGCCTTCATACAGGTGATCTTTGAACAACATGGAGAGGCACATTGAAGAGGAGGAGGTGGAAATCACTTTGGAAAACAAAGATCGCCAATAAATGTACCTTGCGGCCTTACTGGCTCAATAAGGAAGCAGAGAAGCAAGGGAAGGAAGAAGAATAATGCGCAAAGATCCCAAAAGGCAACCTCACAATTGATTGTCGTGAATGGAATCCTAGAAGGTAATCAAGTGAGAGTATTAATAGATCCGGGAGCAACATAGAATTTCTTGTCTAGCTTTGTTGCAATAAGATTGGGAATGGATCTAGAGAGAGATGGGAGTGAAGAAGTAGAGTTACCAAATGGGCAAATAGAGAAGATTGAATCATTACCTAGACAGATAACCCTCTTTGTAGGAGAATATCAAGAAGCAATTGAGTGGCAAGTGATACAGTTAGCTTGTTATGATGCAATTTTAGGCATGCCATGGATGGAGCAGTACAACCCTATGGTGGATTGGAGGAAGAAAGTAGTGAGAACCCACCAATGGTCAATCATTGGGGTTAAAGAAAAATCACACAGGCAGAAACTGCCTCTATATGTCATAGGGACGGCAATTGTCTATAAGACCGATAGATGTTTTATGGGTCTAATAAGAGAAGTCCAGAGTGCACAACTTGATGGAAAAATTCCTAAGAAACTGAAGAATGTGGTGGATGAGTTTCAAGATGTCTTTCTTGATGATCTACCCTCAAGATTACCACCAAAAAGGCGAGTAGGTCACAAAATTGAGACACTTCCAAGGAAGACACCTCCTTGTAAGGCCCCATATCGCCTATCACCTCATGAGTTGGAGGAGTGTAAGACTCAAATTGAGGAGATGTTGCAGAAAGGGTTCATCCAACCTAGCATATCACCATATGGGGCTCTTGTCTTGTTTGTGAAGAAGAAGGATGGTACAATACGCATGTGCATTGACTATCGAGGTCTCAATCAGCAAACAGTGAAGAACAAATACCCCTTACCTCGCATGGATGACCTATTTGATCAACTCCATGGAGCGAGATATTTCACCAAATTGGACTTGCAAAGCGGTTACAATCAAATCCGAATTGCAGAGGAGGATGTGTACAAAACTGCCTTTCAAACCAAGTATGGCCACTTTGAGTATCTTGTGATGCCTTTTGGCCTCACCAATGCATGTGCCACTTTCATGAGTCTAATGAATGACATATTTCGTCCATACTTGGATAAGCCTGTTATTGTCTTCTTGGATGATATCTTAGTATATAGTAGCACAATGATAAAACACAAACAACATCTACGAGAGGTCTTCCAGATCTTAAGACAGAATTAATTGTATGCTAAAATCTCAAAGTGTGAGTTTGGCAAGTCTGAAGTAGACTACTTGGGGCATAGAGTAAGTGCAGAGGGCATTCAAGTATTGACAAATAAAATAGAGGTCATTCAAAAATGGAGTGCCCCAGAAGATCAGACTCAACTTAAGAGCTTCTTGGGGTTGACGGGCTTCTATCATAGATTTGTCAAGGACTTCTTCAAGGTAAATAGCCTTTAACGGCACTACTTGGCAAGGGGAAGAAGTGGACATGGGGAACTACACAAGAGTTAGCCTTTCAAGAATTGAAGGCCGCCTTGCTACATGCACCAATCTTGAAGTGGTATGACCCAAAACGTCCAATCAAGTTGGCTATAGATGCATCAGGCGTAGCAATAGGAGCAGTCGTACAACAAGAGTGGCATGATGGATAGCATCCAATTGCATATTTCTCTCAAAAGTTGTTATCGGCAAAGTGCAACTACCACACCACAAAACGAGAAGAGCTGGCCATCATTCTAGCAACCAAGCATTGGAAGCACTACATGGGCAAGAAGGCATTTGTAGTAGAGACAGACCACAAACCTCTAGTCTACCTCAAGACGCAAAAGGATCTATCTCATTGCCAAATTTGGTGGACAAAGTGGCAACAATGCTTCAACATGACAATCACCTACGTGGAAGGTAAGAAGCAACTTATAGATGCATTCACCCGCATGCCAATGGCAAACAACTTGGTGGCATAGGTTAAGATTAACCTTGAATTTTGGCAAGAGATTTTGGCTGCTACAAAAACTAATCCACATATTATAGAAGCACAATCATCCAAAGGTGTCACCAGCACCCAAGGACTCACCTTTTGGGTTGGTAGATTATGGATCCCAAATTTCCTAGAATTATGCACCACCATTCTAGCGGAATGTCATGATTTGGCCATTGTAGCTTATGTCGGAGTAGACAAGACCTTGGATGTAGTCAAGCGCCATTACTATTAGTCCAAGATGAGCAACAACGTGATGGACTATGTGTGTAGCTGCCTACTTTGTCAACAGAACAAAGCTTCTAATCAAGCTCCTACAGGGCTCCTTCAACCTCTCCCCACTCCTACCTAACATTGGGAACTCGTCTGTGAATTACCCAAGACCACCTCAGAGTTTGACTCCATTTTGGTCTTTGTGGACCGACTCAGCAAAATGACTCATGTACGCCCTACCTCCAAGGAGGTGACCGCTCCACAACTAGCTCAATTATACTTAGATGCAATCTTTGCTCACCATGTCTTATCTAGAGTACTCATCACCGATAGAGGCACCCAATTCACCAATTTGTTTTGGCGAACACTCTTTGGTTTTTTCAAAACCAAGTTGGCCATGTCTACAGCTTACCACCCACAAATAGATGGCCAAACTGAGTGGGCTAATCGCACGATTGAAGACATGTTACGCGGCTTCACCTTAGAAGAGCAAGAGAGGTGGGACACACTACTCCCGTTGGTGGAATTTGCTTACAACAATTCAGTGAATGCATCCACCCAGGTCACTCCATTCTTCCTCATGTATGGTGAGCATCCCTTCACACCCTCTAGCTTGATGAAGATCCGTCCAATGGCTACCAAGGTCAATGCAGTCAACACATTTGTTTCTAGAATCCAACAAGGTGTGGAGAGCACCAAGCACAGATTACAGATTGTGCAAAATTGACAGAAGCAGTATGTTGATGCACACCGTAGGCACATGGAGTTCAATGTTGGGGATCAAGTGTGGCTATTGACAACCAACCTCACATTAGTTGGACCTCGTAAGCTCAGACCTTGTTTTATTGGGCCTTTCTCGATTCTTCATCGCATCGGCGCTGTGGCCTATCACCTTGAGCTACGGCCACACATGAAGATCCATCTAGTGTTCCATGTCTCCCTACTATGCAAATATGCTCCCCAATCAGGCCAAGGTCATTCCACACATGTCCGACACTCATTGATGGCATAGAGGAATATGAAGTGGAGTGGATTCTCCAAAAACGCATACGTGGTACTCGCCATCCGCAGGTGGACTATCTAGTACAATGGAACGGTTACCCCCTCTGTGAAGCAACCTGGGAGCCCGTTGCCAATTTGGCACATGCACCGGTGTTGGTGCAAGCATTTGAGCAACAATTGCACAACGAGGACGTTGCGTCTTAAAAAGAGGGAGGTCTATAATACCAAGAGCTAGCCATATGATCTAGATGTGAAATTTGGTTTGGTAACATCTAGAATGATGTTATACATGATGGTCAAAATAGATAAGATAGAAATATCACCAAAAGAGTACTTCTACTAATAGGGCAGAAACCAAAATAGACTTGAGAACCTTAGAACCAATAGCTAGACATATGATTTAAAGGTGAGAATTGGTTTGGTAACATCTAGAAGGATGTTACACATGATGGACTTAACAAATTAGAAATAGGTATCACCAAAAGGGGACTTCTACTAATAGAGTAGGAACCAAAATATGCCCAAAATCTTTGAAGGTAATTTTGGAGGCCTAAATGGATGAATTAGGCCTCAAAAATATGCAGAATCCCCCCCCCTTCCTCCGCCCCCCCCCCCCCCCACCCCAAAAAAGCTTTGTCTCATCGAGAGCTTTCCAATAGTACCTTACTCGCGTGATTCTGAGATTCCTATAGGAAGATTCCCTAAAAGATTCCCTCTGGTCAAAGCTTGTTTGACCAACCAGATAGGACCTAGACCAGACATGTCACCCATCCAAGTAAGTAATCCAAGGGTGGAGCTTGCTGACATATCACCTATCTGTGTCCCTAATCCTATGGTGGAGCTTCCTTGGAGGAGATCCTCTTTGTACAAGAGAATAAAGAGAAGGTGCTCCTTTGGAGCATCGAATGTTTGAGTGTGCAATCTGTGTTTTCTCTCTTCTCTTGTCCTCGGAGTATTACATCACCCCATTGTTGCAAACCTTACACTTGGAACACATGAAGAGTCAACATCATCAATGGGAGAAGCAACTCCAATTGTTTGACATCAAACTTGAGTACAAACTAGGTTGGTTCTATGTCATCCATGATGATGTATCATGACAACTTGATTTGAAGTCTCTTCCTCTCATCATGGTGACAATTACGATGGTATCAATTGACTCCAAGGTCCAAAACAAGTTTTGGTCAGCTCTACAACAATATCCCTTCTTCCAAATGGTACATGGTTGTCTAACTGCATGTGATAAGGAGTACAACACCTTCTCCTTCAAGGAAGGCCTTCTATTCTATGAGGACCGGATGTATGTTCCAACCAAAGGTGATCTCCGACTTGTGCACCTTCAAGAAGCCCATGATTTACCAATTATTGGTCAAATGGGTGTGGACAAGACCTTGAATACCCTCCAACGTCCATAGTGGTGGCCCGACATGGCACAAGATGTTTGGGATTTTTTCCAATCATGTGAGAGTTGCCAATGCAACAAGGCCAGTAACCAAAAACCAAGTGGACTCCTTCAACCACTCCCCATTCCATCTACTTGTTGGGAACATGTGAGCTTAGATCTCATCACCTCCTTGCCCAAGACAAAGCAAGGTCACACAATAATTGTGGTATTTGTGGATAAGCTTAGTAAGCATATCCATTTGGCACCAACGGTTGATATTGTGGATGCTCCAACCTTGGTGCAAATCTACTTTGACAATGTATTCAAGCATCATAGGATGTTGCATGTACTCATCTCCAATCGTGATCCTTGCTTCATTGGAAAGTTTTGGCAAGCACTCTTCCGGATACTTGGCACCAAGCTTATGTTTTCCATGGCCTATCATCCTCAAACTGATGGACAAATTGAACTTGCAAATTGCACTTTGGAAGATATGTTTTGTACCTTTGTCAACATTCACCATATCAATTGGGATGAATGTCTTGCAGCTACGGAATTTGCATATAATAATTCTAAATAGGTAAGCACCGGATTTTCTCCTTTTTTCTCAATTTTGGCCAAGACCCACTTGTTCCAGATTCCCTTCTTGCTCCTTCTCCATCTCAAGTCTCTCATACTTCTACCTTCTTGACCACCATCTCCCAGTCCCTCCAACAAGCCAAATCTCATCTCCTTGTTGCTCAAAATTGGCAGAAAAAATATGTAGATCCCCATTGTCATGATCTTGGCTTTCAAGTTGGTGATAAGGTCATGCTCTCATCCAATAACCTCCCTCTCCCACTTGATACCCAAGTTTGTAAACTTGCCCCTAATTGGATAAGACCCTTTGATATCATCCAAATTGTCTCTCCTGTTGCTTATCGACTTGCCTTGCCTTGTCATATGTGCATCCATGGAAGTTGAAACCCTTTGTTCCTAACCCCTCTTCTTTTTCCTCTCAAGTCCAACCTCCCTCTCTTCCTATCCCTATCAATGATCATGACGAGTAAGAAGTCGATTGTATCCTTGCTCGTCGCCATATTCAACAAGGCCGTCAAAAACATACGGAGTACAAGGTCCTTTGGAAAGGATATCTCATTCATGATGCCACATGGGAGCCTCTTTCTCATCTCCAGAATGCACAACTTGCCATCTAGGAGTTTGAAGCTTCACTGGCAACAAGGACGTCACCAACTAGCAGTGGGGGAATATATAACAATATGGAGTTAAGCGATGAAGTTAGTAGGGCTAACAAAGTAGCAAATAAGAAAAATTAGCCTAGAGTATTCTAGAAGTATCTAGGAAGCTCTTGGGAAGCTTCTTGGCTAGCTTAGCTTGCACTCCAAGTAGATAGCTTCTAGAATCTTCCAACTAGCTTAGCTTGCACGCCAAGTAAGTGACTTGGCTTGCACTCCAAGAAAGTGGCTCAAGGAAGCTTCTTGAGAAGCTTTTCAAGAGCCTTGTGTGATCCCTATAAATACAAGAGCCAAAGCTCATGCTAGGCATTCGGACTTTACCCACATTCAAGTGTCCCAATGTGATCTTCCATCCTCCTATTTCTCTCCTTGGTCTTGGTCTTGGTCTTTTACACACTACCACCTATTTTACCACAAGAGCTTGTTTGCATGTTTATTGTCAACTTCATTTGCAAGACTCATAGATAGAGCTTTTGCTTGTAGCACCAAGACTTGGCCACAAAAATAGATGTCATTGCCAATGAGCATAAAGCTCTCCTTTGAGCTTATCGCAATGAGTTTATGTTGCAGGAGTGCATTGATAGTTGTAACCAAAAGACATCACTTGACACTCCCTGGACCTTACTCAATTCTTGGTTTCCAAACTTGGTCAAGTTTTGCAATGGCATTGCAACTATATTTCCTAGCATGAGTACAATGGAGTCTAAACTCTCTCTTCTAAGGTAGGAGAAAGATGATCACCTTAAGAGCCTCTCAGACTTTCAACTTGAAGGTGTGCTGCAAGCAAAGCAATATATGCAAATTGAGACACTTACAAATTATGATAATTGAGGAGCAACCTCGCTTCTTGTATTACAATCTATAGATTGATTGGTAGTGCTGCTAATGTCCATCTTGTTGCACAAAAAAGATTTCTAATTCTTATTAATTGGCCTTCAATCTGAACCAAATGTGCACGACCTAAATTGATTTTGAAACGGCACCTATATTAAGCTAATTAAGTAATTTAGTTGATCACTTATGATAAGCAGGCCTCGTGATCACTCCAAGAGTGTCTCAGACTTTGGACTTGAAGGTGTGTTGTAGGCAAAGTAGTATATGCAAATTGAGGCACTTGCGGATTATGATAATTGAGGAGCAACCTTGCTTCTTGTATTACAATCTATAGATTGATTGGTAGTGCTGCTAATGTACATCTTGTTGCACAAAAAGATTTCTAATTCTCATTTATTGGCCTTCAATCTTGACTAAATGTGTACAGCCTAAATTAATTCTGAAATGGTGCCTATATTAAGCTAATTAGGTATTTTAGTCAATTGCATATCATAAGCAAGCTTGACTATGATGCCTTGGATGTTAAGATGTGGTGAAAATCAAGATATTATTGTATACAATGTGGGGATCATTATCATTTGTAGTAGTGTATATAATAGCTACAATAGCTTGACGATGTCTCTTTGTAGACATACTTGAAAATATACTTTATAATTTGAATATTGTTACACACCTCTATTTTGACATGAGTAGTGTACTTAGTGGAGATATATAGATTGTGTGGTATGAGCCATTGGTTGTCTAAAGCTACATTTTTAACCATAATTGTAACACTTATATTCCTATGACGGTAAATGGGATAACCATTCTCATCTATGGATGTCTTGGATTGAACCTTTTGGTGATAGTGCTTTTGGGGATAGCACTTTAAGCATTTGCCATGTAGCATACATGGTGCATTAGGGAAGGCAATATTGCAAGGCTTGTACATCATGCACTTTATTGGCAGTTTGATAAGCAAGCATATTCTTCTCTTTATCAAGAATTCTCAACACTAATGAGCTTGTCAATGTCTTCTACTATGCTCAATTTACAATCCTTGGCAAAGAAGATTAGTATGTGAGCATGCAACCCACACTTTTGGAATTCAATGGCATAAATACCTGCAACTATCCATCCCAAAATGTATTTCTTATGAATGTCATTGTGGAGTTCTTTCAACTTCATTCAAAATACATGTGATACCAAATTTGGATGATCTTGAGGATATTGGTTGAGTAGCAATGCTTGTTTGATTTTTTGCCATTGAGGATTGCATGTGAAATTATAAAGACATCAAGACAATCAGCCCATCAAAAAATATCCATAGCATCTTGGAAAATTTTCACCATTAGGCAAGGACACTCAATAAAAGAAGAGGGCGAAAAGATATGCCGGCCAATAGTACTAGCATTTTTATTGCTTATTGCAATTACATCTTCATGTTGAAGACTTTGCTTCAAATTTGCTTGCAAATTTCTCTTGAGGCAAGTCTATTCAACAATAGCATATACATCAAAAATTTATTGTTGCCTCAAACTCCCTCCCCCTAAGCATCCAAGAAATGCAATTCCATCTTCATGTTGATGATAGCAATAGAATTCAGTGTTTATGACATTCTTGCATCTACTCTAGAATAAATCTTCCTCCTTGTTTTTTTATTCAACATGGCCATCCATCCCTTGATGTTCCTTATTACTAACAATAGTAACATTGTTTGTACTCCTAACCAATGGAATGTCATCCATCTTCACTATGTGGAAATAGGAGTGCATATTAGAGTGTCATATATACTACATGGATCTCTAAGATGCACTTTAGAAATCCATCATAATTTTTCACAACAACACATGGTCCACATGTTTAGAGTAATCTCCAGCCATTAAAGTTGCAACTTCATTAGCTATGGGTGTATTATATTGATGGGCATCACAACTTCTTTATGGATAACAAATGCAACGACAATTATGGTACTAACATAGTGCCAATAATAGTTGTTGGAAATATCTCTTGAACCATTCAAATTGCATGCACATATGGTTGATACTATCTAACATGGATTGTAGTTGTTACAAAGTTTGCAAATGCAAGGAAAGAATTATTGCTTGTTGATGTTGGTATTCATGGGCAACATCATGAATGTACGATTGTACAAATTGTGGATGATACTCTTCAATTGGTAGAAGTGAACCAATCTTATTGTATACTTCACCATGAATTCAAAAGGAGTATGGACCACTGCCATAGGCAATTGTCTCATCAATGTTAGCATCCAAGGACGTGAATATAAATGCAAAGTTATATACACAAATTTGATCATAAAATTGTGTGGCAGATTGACAATGCTAGAAAAGATATGTCCCAATTTAGGGTGATATACAAGAAGCATTGTTAGTGCAATTTTTCCATTGTCACAACATAGTGAGAATGAAGGATTATACTATTGATCTACAAGTGCACTCCAATATCCACATTCTAGATTTGCAATGTTGGTATAGTATATTCATCTCCCTACAATCCCATTATCCAAGAGCATGTGTATCATTGTCAATAAATTTGACCAAATAAATAGCAACATCTACCTCTTGCAAATGTGCAAATCACCTTTGATATTGGATCTGTTGTTGCTCAATGCAAGTTGGATGTCCACCATGATATGAGTTGCATTTTGAAAAAGAAAGAGAAAAACTAATGCAAGTTGGATGTCCACCATGGTAGGAGCTACATTTTGAAAAAGGAAAGAGAAAAACTAATGAGGTATGGTATTACATGCTATTAGATGCCAAATATAGTAGGCAATGCATTATCACACCTTCTAATAGAGATTAAAACAATGTAAAGAAAAAATAAGCCAATGTAGATTAAGCATAAAAATCCATATGACAAATGTCCCTACATTTAGGCACCTAGGGTGCTTGGTAGCATAGTAAGCATATAAGTTGTCAGGAGTAAACTCATTGTTTTCAAGTTAGAATCATCCTACTACAACTTTGAAGGTTGTGATTTGCAAACTTGATGTTCCAACTTATGTTCTATGTAGAGCTTGCATAGCAAATTTGTCTATGAGCAAAATGTTTGCACCTCCTTAGTTGTAAACTAGGCAGTTTTAAGCTCTTAGAAAATCACATGAAAGTATCAAACTCTCATAGAAAGATAGAAGAGAGTGAAGGATTCTAAGATCAAGAATTTTGCTATTTCATAAACATTTGGTCTATTGTATTGCATTGTGCGTTCTATAGTGGAGAAGACCACTACTTGATTGCAATACAATGGATAATATGACAAATTGTGGAAATTGCAACAACTAGTCATGTTAGATGACCTACTCTCTTGATTCTCCTTATCAAATTTTGTCAAGAGAGACTTTTCATTGTCCTATTTACATTGTATATCCAAATTAGATGTAGTAGGTATGACTAATGATCAAAGAGATCTAATAATAACCATAAGAGTTGTTCATGTCATCTGTTTGAGCAATTTGACTTGGACGTATCAATAATTTCAAACTAACAATACCAAAGGTATGTTGTACCAAGATGGTTCTAAAGATATAAAAAAATCACTAAAGTATTCTTGTTTTGTAATCTTAGCAAGTAGAAATAATGTTTCAACTACAAAACATACATTTAGAGCAAAGGATGGAAACTATTTTCACTCCACAAGAAGGAAAACCAAAAAACTAGTTGCTTTACATAATGTTGCAAGGATAGCAAGGAAACATAGATGCACAAACACAACTTTCACACTCAAACTCTGATGCCCTAAAGGAGCACCTTCTCTTTATTATGTAAACAAGGAGGATCTCCTCCAAGGAAACTCCACCATAGGATTAGGCACATAGATAGGTGACATGTCAGCAAGCTCCACCCTTGGATTACTTACTTGGATGGGTGACATGTTGGTCCTGGTCCTATCTGGTTGGTCAAACAAGCTTTGACCAAAGGGAATCTTTTAGGGAATCTTCTTGTAGGAATCTCATAATCACATGGGTGAGATACCGTTGGAGAGCTCTCAATGAGACAAACCAAGCAGAGGGAAGGCTAGCCTTTTCTTTGTTGGGAGGATCTACACATTTTTTAGGCCTAATTCATCTGTTTATGCCTCCAAAATTGCCTTCAAAGATTTCAAGCATATTTCAATTCCTATTCTATTAATAGAAGTCTCCTTTTGGTGATACCTCTTTTTGATCTATTTATTCCATCATGTGTAACATACTTCCAGATGTTATCAAACCAATTCTCACCTTTAAATCATGTCTAGCTATTGGTTCTAAGGTTTTCAAGTCTATTTTGATTTCTACCCTATTAGTAGAATTACTCTTTTGGTGTACTTCTATCTGATCTATCTTTTCCATCATGTATAACATCATTTTAGATAATACCAAACCAAATTTCACATCTAGATCATATGGGTAGCTCTTGGTATTACACTTTCTTATTAAACTATGAGTTTCAAGACAATAGAGGCAAAGTTTGTAAATAGGTGACTTACCAATATGCATAATGAAGAATCTTGAGCTGAAATGGTAAAAACTTGCTTCTATTTGTTAGATTTGATAAAATTCAACAAAACCATCCTCTTGAATTAATTTCAATGACTATTAACTCAAAAATAGACTAGAATTGTATAAGAACTAAACATCAATAAATCGCTACTCTAAAGTAGATCTATACTCATAAATTAAACACCAAAATTATATCAACCTACTTGGCAGCCCTTGAAATATACATCAAGGCCCATAACATGAAGAAGGCTAGAACTAAACCCTACAATATTTGCAAGTCAAGACTTACAATAACTTACAAATATTGTAAGTTACTATATATTGTTAAGCTATTGTAAGATACTAACAAATATTGTGACTTGCACATATTACAACTTTGCAATTCAGATCTATGTTGCTATACAATTAAAGACTGGACATCAATAAATCACTATTCTAAATTGGATCTGTGATCATGGCCTAAACACTAAAATTATATCAACTTACTTGGCAGCTCCCAATATATACACTGAGGCCCATAACATGAAGAAGGCTAGAACTAACTTCTACAAGATTTGCAAGTTGAGATATACAATAACTTACAAATATTGTAACTTGCAATATCTGCAAATATTGTAAGTTGTTGTAAGATACTTACACATACCATAACTTTGCAAATGAGATCTATGTTGCTCCACAATTAAAAGAGCACGGCACTTGATAGTAAATTCATATCATTAAGTAAATTGTTACATGTTTCCACTCTCATTAACCAAGAAATAAAACATAGAAAGAAAATGGACAGAAAATACCTAAGAGTATTGGACACCAAATATTGTAAAGAGTGCAATCCTACAATTGCATCAAACTTGTAAGATTATTGGCAGAATGAGAAAAATCTAAGCCAAATATCTACATCAGACCTATATGATGAGCATTTTTTCAATAATCAACAATCATAAGAAAAAGTAGCATACTTAAGTCTTTTTGCCATGTTGTCCATCACTGGCCACAAAAAATATCAGCGGAGAAGCGCATGTGCTAATGAAGATAGCCATAGCTTGTGGATTACAAAAGAGGACCATAGCATTGGACACACCAATATAAAACCTTGTTAGAGATAGAATTGCACATCAAGAAGAATACCTAACTTTGAAGACATACTAGAATGCATATGATAATCCCCATAGAGAACATAAAAGAAAATCTTGCTAGCCTGCATGGCCAAAAGCAATCAGCAAAGTGAGATTCCAAAAAAATTCAATTCTTAGATTGCCAAATCTGATTCCCATATTTTCAAGTATCACTCTCAAAGAGGACTTGATAACACCTTGAGGACTACTAAAATTTAGGAGCAAGGGTCTTCTTTGAAGTTTGCTGAAGTTATAGACACTATTTGGAATTTTACTGGTTTCATTTATTCTTGAGGAAGAATGAAATTGAAAAAAAAGAGTGAAGGGATGCTACAATATTCAGAACACACTAACTTACTAAATCAAACCTGCAAGATGATGGAGGAGACATTACATTAGACAACGAGTTGCTAGGTGACTCAATGGGAATCCAATTATTGGCTTATGGCATTCTATTTTCTGGCGTAACAAGAAGTAGTTTTCTTACCTGGTTAGAAGAGCTATGTGAAAAACATATATGCAAATACTCATATATCATAATTGATCCACACTAGGTTTTATCAAGAGTTAATAAAGTAGTTATTTTTAAAGAGTAGAAACCACGTGATTAATGTTTGAATGAGCTCAGACCTTACAATTGCACCTCTTCCCTCAAAAACTTAAATCAACTCCTTGCCTTTTGGGCCCTCTTCCCCATCCCATCTTCATTTTTCCTTTTTTTCTTTGGTTACTAATGGCAATAATTTAGAAAAATACTTTCAAAACACTCTAAAGTACCATAATCAAGATTTAATGGGTACAAAGAGCACAATTTCTCCTACAAGATTTCTTTAGACAATAGTGAGTATGCTAAGGGGGTAAAGAAAATAATGCTCTTCAAGTTTGTCTCGATTTCAAGGACTATAGAATCTTTGTATTATTTTGAGATTTGACTTAGTAATGTTATTGAGAAGACAAAGTGAGGGTTGATAATAAAATTCTAGATTTGGGTTGATAACATAATTCTAGATTTATAAGAGATTACCATATTTAGATACTATAATAGCAATATTGCTCAGAAAAGAGCAATAATAGTTAGCCTTAAAGTCTCTTATTTCACCAATAGTTATACTCATGTAAAGAAATGTGGAAATATATAAAATATTTTAATAAATGTGATATTTTAGATAAGTCTTACAAAGAATTTCTGGAAAAAACTAGAATTCCTCAAAATATTGTAGCAAAGCTTGATAAAATCTGATTAAAATAACAAAAGAGAACTCAACACAAAAATAATTAATTCTCCTAATCAAATTGGCTTACCTACACAATATGCACATCATTATACATGTCATAGGAGTGGCAGTGTCGACATATGTTACATTCTCTCTTAGTTGACTTGTCCATTCCTTGGGCTACTAGAGCACATCTTTGCTCTTGCTCCGACAAGGGTGTATGCTCTTGGATCCTAGCTTGACCATGCATTAGGGCTTTTTGACTCACACAACTACTTTATCTAAAGTGATGAGGTTCCACCTAGGTTAGGTTCCACCTAGGTTTGGTCCACCCGTCTGCATCTTTGTTACTCACTTGTGAGTGTGGTTTGACATTAGATGTAGCAACAGTCCATATGACATAGTGCACTTATGGAGGATTAAGGATAGCTACCCATGATATCATCAAGGATATAGTGTTTGCTATGGCATGAGAGAGTAGATACCTTGCTTGGAGGGAGCATTCATATTTAATTGTAGACAACACGTGTCAAAGCCTACTTGTACTTGGTCCAAGATGGTAAGGTGACAGTGGCAGATGTTGTGGTTATAGATCCTATGCATTATATAGTCTTGGAAAGAGTGATTACTCAGTGATTACTATTGGTGCACTCTTGGATGGGCAGTGAGCAAAGCAACAACATGCAAGGTCTCCCAAGTATAGAGGTATGTCATGAGATCACCTCTTTGTTCATCTATCCTTGGAGTTATATGGAGCAAGGGACATGACGTTCAACAAATTTGTGAGGAAGTGCATAAAAGCTTATCATATTAGACGTTAGGTGATATCACTCTCACTTTTGTACTTTGTAGCATACTTTAGATAATGTGTGTCCATTGCTCTACAAAGAACTGGCTGGTGCAATCCATAGGAGAGTAATCACTCTAGGTGATGCTTCTTAGGATGCCATGGTAGTTTGTAGACCTTATGACTTGCAACGCTTTAATATCTTAGGGGCAGGGCAGATTACTCATATTGATACTATTGGAGCATAGCTTCATTTCACCTCTTTTGTCTCTCCCTTGTGCGACTTGATGGGATGTTCCCATCATGTGTTCAGTGTGGTAGCCTTCTTCCCTTTTCTCCTAAATATCTTAGGTGCGGTAGGGCAGATTTCTCATACAGACTCTATTGGGGTTTAGCGCCATGTTACTTTTTTTCTCTCCCTTGTACGGGCTTGATGGGGTCTTCCCATCCTTCATTTCTCCTACGCGGTCGCCTTTTTCTCTCTTTTCTCCTAAATCGAATGAAATACACTCAACTCTACATCTTCAAATAACAACCAAATTTGCAGTACCGATCTGTGACATCTCGAGGATCAGAACACATAAAGGACTGGGTTTATCTTTACAGTACGCTAGTGGTGAAACCCACATACTCCTATTTGGGACTTTGACTTGGCTGACACCAGAAGGTGGCAATGGACTTAACTGAGTGCCACGTTGTCCTACGTGGCATTTGCGAGCAATAGTTTACATGAAGTGACTTCGTGCTGGCAACTATTATTCAGTTTATTCTCATGTCTCAAATCGTCAAATGAGGACACCACGTGGGACCACGACGCAGTTGGGGGTCAGTTAAGTCGAAGTGCCAAATATTGACCAGTCTTTTTCTGGTGAAGGGGCGGAATGGAAAATCTCTGTAGTTTGTCGTCGAGTGAGTCGAGACAGGACAATTACGGACTGACAGTGCGGAAGCTGCAGAAATAAGCGCGGAGAATGAATGGGCTGTGTGAATGGACTCCGATCGTTCGCAGTGGAAACGTGGAAGCAAATGAATTTGATGCTTGAAGCTAACCGTCGCTGGATTTTTCAACTCGAGGCCGGAAAGATAAATAACCAACTTGTGAGTAGTGACAACTCGACCTCAACGCAAGAGTTAAAGATTAACAGAATTCTATCAATGAGCTGATATCTCTGAAAGCCGTAAGATGATGACTCCAAGCGTTAAGCATGCTCGTGGTCGTTGCTTCCTCGCACAGCACGGCGTCAGTTGCCTTGACTACAATAGGTACGCGCACGACAATACCTACACTGCCAGGTTTCTTTCCCTCATATTACTTCGGAAACTTCATGCCTGACTAGCTATGGTCAAACGATTGAACATGATTGTCAGATAACACCGCGTTTTTTCTTACACCGTCTCGTTCATCACTCTGTAGGGCATGCAAGGAATGTCCTCCAACGTGGTAAAGGACGGGTGATAAGGTCGAGCAATTGCAGCCACGCTTGACAGTCATCTAAGAAGCATATTTCTCGATCGTCAAGCTGGATTGATCGACTATGTCAGCCTGGTGACCGAGTCACAATGTGTGGAGAGAGAACAGAAAGAGATGAAGTAATGAGGTCTTTTACAGGTTGGAAGATGAGGTTTTCGGGTTATTAGCGCGAATGGTGTTGGATGGCAACAGGTTTAGGAAAGCCTGAAATATTACGGCACTCTCATAGTTTATGGCTTTCAACACGTTCGCTGTTGAGTAGAAGGTTTACATATGATGGTCTACAATGCCTCTGTTTAGCACTAGATTAATAAAGCTCCTTCCGGCCTTGCCTAGCTATTCTATAGATGTGACTGCACGCCCGATGTGCTGAGGAACTTCCTGAAAGAGGTTCAGGATTCTTTTCACACGCAACCCTCTGCCTGCTTTGAGCAAATCAGATTCTGTAAAGTACTTCAAACTATGAATGAGTTGCGACCCGACGAAGGAGTAGGGTGACTTCAGAAGATGCAACCGTAGTTGACGATAAACAAAGCAAAGCAAAACATCAGGGTAAAGTACCTAGTATCATCAGACAGGATATCAAGAGACCAAGGGCAGAGATCAAAAGTCGAAATTTAACCTCGAGTGATGGACATTAAAGAAATTTATGTACTTCAGAAATGACGAGAAATGAAAGAAATATGGCCATTCAGCAAGCTCAACCATGGAAGGCACTGATGGGATAGACAGACTCAAACTGTTGGATAGGCCACAGCTATGTGACCTTCGGTGGTAGCTTCACAGATTTCCCAATGGAGGAAACTCTTCCTACAAAGGAAAGTTGAGCCACAGTATCTACGGGGAAAGGTTATAAAATGGAGGGTTATGATGACAAAAATAAGGAGGCTCCGAGTAGTCCAACGAGTGAGAAAAGTGCAAAAAGTGGAACAAGTGATTCTACACCAACCTCACCAGGTGGGGCCAAACCGCGACAGTATCTAGTGTTCCACGCTTGGCAAACTAACCTCGCCTGCAATTCACATACTCAAACGAGACCTCCATTGTCTCCTGTCTGAGCTAAACCTGCAACTTTGTAATCTCTGCGAGTAAAGTCTCTATATGTTAAACTTGTGGAGAAAACGGAAACCAAGGTAGGGTATTTTTGGAGCGGACTTGCATATTATGAAAAGTTGACGATCACTCTTGAGTCCGATCTCAGGTAGCTCACTTTTCTGCTGTGCTCAGGAACACCTGCCAGTGTCCAAAAATTGCTAACACTCGCACGGAAACAGAGCGAGCAACTGCATCGACTTTCAATCATCTCACAGGTTCCGACGACCGCTAGACGAAGTAAGTCTTTGGGAGTGCTGATACCGAAGATTTGTTATTCGTTCCGTCGTCGTTGTTTGGAGGTCATTACATTGGTCGCCATTTGAGATGGATCTCCTCACCCAAAACATAAGGTAGAGAAGAAACATATGTAGGTGAAGCATATGGGAGGTTTCGTATCTTCCAGCAGTTAACAGATCCTGAGAGACATCCATGAACCTAATAATCTCACTACCTGAATGTCTTGTCTAATGATCTTACGATTTTAACTGTGAGCTTCCTGAGTTACATTCTGGTTTCCATCATAGACGGAAAACATTCTGTCAAGCATATTAGTCAGCCTTAACTTGAAGTTTCAGGTTTTATGAAGTCTAGTCAGCCTGGACACTGTATCATGAATTGTCTATAACAATGACCTCGGATTCCAGAGTCAGACGTATCATCCATCTCGGAAATTCAGCCTGTAGAAGAGCCTCCGGCTGACGAGGGAAACGCCAAATTGTGAGTTCAAATTTCCTTTGCAATCACAATCGAAGATAGAGAAAGAATTTTGTTGCTATTCAGTTCCGCTTTAGAATTGTCAGCATGTCTACGTTTTCTAACAAAGTAAATGGCAGTGATAACATGATCATTGAACCCTTTCGTGTAAAATAAGCGTGCTATTTTGATCTACTAGGTCAAATCGGACTTCTCGGCATCCCAGAAATGGGAAGCAATTGTATGCCCCGCGATTCAAACCTTCAGTCAAAGGAAAGTTTGTGCGCTGGAACTAACGTCTGCTGTGTATGTAGAGAGACTCCCTCTCAGCCAATAAATGAGCTACACTACAGAGCATCGGTATCTGCTCGGAAAGCATCTCTTAGGAGGGACCTTTCGTACGCAGGATACGCTAAAAGCAACTTCAGACCTCAGAGGAAAGGATGCTGGCGGGGCAATGTCGACATGGACAAAGTTATTAGTTTCGCCAAGGCAAGTAATATCAACTAAGCATGCAGATGAATGGTATATGTATAGACCGTAGTTCATTGTATGAAAACATCCATCCGTGTTTATGCACGTAAAACTATAAATGATAGAGCAGCAACCAATGATTTGAGGTAAGGGTTTTCCGACGTGTTTCTTCTGCCACACGGACTTGTTGCAACCTATTTCGGAGTTCATGTAAGGTACTTTTAACCAGCAGTATGTTAAAGCATATAATTCTGGTTGTTTCCAGAAACCAACAACGATTGGTTTTGTCATCTCAGTTAAGGCAGGAACATTTCATACTCGTACATACAGCGTCTTAGACTCTCGAAAGGCCTTGGCATGCAAGGGATCATGAGTAACTTCCTCATTGCCTAAGTCATCCTGCTCTCCGATTATTTCCTTGTTGCTCATATAATGTGCAAACCTGAACCTTGCCTCACGGACTTCTGCATTTGCAGAAGCCTCTGAAAGAGCCGCTACTAAAGACCGTGCAACCTCGAGACAAGCATGATGCGGTGGCTGTGTTTGCACGTAATTCAACCTGTTGCCTGTAATCCCCCCTTCCCGCACAAAGTCTCCCCCAGTATCTGAACGGTAGTTTGTCCTGGTGTCAAGCTGTAGCATCCACACCTTATATAGTAACAATTAAGGATATCTTGGGATAGTAAGATTATCATAATATTCGCAATCATGTCGAAGTTGCAGAGTAAATGCTAAGCAAATGGCAGTCCTTACTTCTTAGCTCCAGAGTTTGGATGTTTGAATGTGTGTTTGTGTGAGCAGATTTAATGGCATACATGGGTGATCTCTCTTCAAGTGAGTCTGGAGCAGTTAACATCCACCAAGTGTTATCTTTAGGCATTAGGATTTCCGATCTTCGTGATGAGGTTTACTGTCAAATTTGTAAGCAAACCACTGAAAACCCTGACAGGTAACACCAAACTACCCTCTCTTCTTTCTTTCTGTGCTATTTTCTAGAAATATCTATAACATACAACTTTCCATAAACATTGCTCTCCAATGAACTTGTTCCATCGCAGTGAACATTCTTTTTAAATGTTTCTCCTTATTGGTCGTGCAGCGATAGCAATCTCAAAGGCTGGCAGGCAATGGCTCTTGCTTGTGGCATGTTTGCTCCCTCGTCTTTGTTTCTGCCAGTCTTGGAGGCTCATCTTGAACAGGCAGGTCACTTTAAAGCATTCTCATCTCAATCTGCGTTTTGGTGCACCTTTGTTTGTCAACAATACAAGCTGTTCCCACATGGAGTTGCACATGTTTACCATTAAGCCTCCAGCATCAAGTTCCCTGACACCACCAGAGATCGGCAATCAAGATTAAACCTTAGATCAGAAGTGAGAAGTTTGAACTGTTTATAAAAGTCTCATACCTCCGTTCCAGCTAGTACTGACCATGTTCTCAATCGTGCTGTTTCCAACCTTGCTGTTCTACAGAACTGAATAGAAACCTGTGCTTGAGAGTGGATATCTGGCATTCACTTCCTTATGTTAACATGATTACCAGAGCTTCATATATCTGGGACTAACTGTATGAGAAAATTGCTCCAGGTGGCTCGTGGCAATGTAAATAAGGGAAATGGATCAGATCCGCCACGTTTGGCAGCGTATTGTTCAAAGCGTTTATCAAAGATAGTTAAATCAGGACAAAGGCACTTGCTTCCTACACCGGAAGAAATTGAAGCTGTAGAGGTGCACTTCCTGAGCCATGAAGGAAATAATTTGTCCGTTTCTGCTGAAACAGTAGACTGCTTTCTGTGCTCATAACATAAACCGTCTTGTCAACAAAACACTCGTGTTTCCTCACACCCGCGGGTGTCGTTTTGCTCATCAGAAGATGGGGACCATTTCAGCAACAATATATCTTCCGGATTCAACCAACAAGGTAAACCTAGTGCATCTCCTTCTTTTTAGAATATTCGTCGTAATCACAATTGCAAGTTTAGCCTTCAAAGGCAGATCTATCGCCTCACTCAAAAGAAAAGCGGAGCGAAAAAGCGAAAAAGCGAGAAGCCCTTCGGAGACATTCGTTACAATTCGAACAATACAAAGAAGGTTACCATGATCCCTGCGCAAGCATGACACGCGCAAATTGAGAAATAGTCGAAATTTTTTGGAAAAAGCGAGAAAAAGAACAGGGGCGTCAAACGAACAAACGAACGATTACTCAGCAAAGTTTGACATCGTTAACTTAGTTATGAGGAGGATTACAGCCCGTTCACAAAACCTTTGCGGGATAAGATCTCATATGAGCAGCAGTTTGCGAGCCGGAAAGTGATAATACATGCTAATGTGAGATTGCATTCTGCAGACAATGCCACTTGATCCAATGATATCCACTGAGGAAGTGGTGGTTAAGATAGTACAAATGCTGGGATTATCAGAAGCCAAATACTTTTGCCTTTGTGAAGTTGACAGTCATCAAGGTGCAAATCGTTAGCGATTGGATCGCCACATAATAATTACAGATTGATTATTTTGGATCATGCACTCATTGTTTGGAATCTAAAACATAACCTGTTTGTTGAACCTCGTTACAACCAGATGCCAATGCTTGTTACCAACACGTACTTTGAGGTGCACCTCTCACGTTGCCGATCGCATGTGTATGGTTTCAGAGGAGAAAACCCTCGCCTTCAAAACTTATGTGGCAGAGGTCCAGAGCATGTGGGCTGGCCACTGCTTTCCGGAGGTGGTTGATAGTTTTCATGGCTATAAGCTCTTGAATTTGAATTGTCGCAAGAAGAAACAATCACATGACAATACGATACCCAATTTTGGTGATTCTTTGCTCGATAAGTTGTTCCGACGGAAGGATGAAGGCGAAAGTCCACCCAAATTTCTGTTCAAGCGCAATTTGTTTCTGGATCACGACCCTGGGGTTACTGCAAATGTCAGGAACAGGGAACTGGCTGTGGTCTATTCTCAGGTAAAGCACTTTGCGACTATAATTATATTATAGTCGCAATTATATATTATGTTTGGGAGTCGCTCGTTACTTGCAATGCGGTGCTATTCATAGTCAGAGATGCTGAGCTGAGGCATTCATATTTGCTACCCTAAGACTACATTGCATGTATCTTTGACTCAGGTCGGTGGGATGCTCATTCTTCTGCACACCATTGCTCATATAATTACAGTGATAGACCAGTTAATTTTCTTTGTCGAAGTTCTCAAGGTGAGTGGTAGGCTCTACCAACACAATAGCGCTTACAACTTGCACTATTTCCTTCATAAAGTCTGCGTTAACAGGGAAATATACTGTTGGATGACAGGCGGTCCATGATGTTTTGAGGGGTGCTTTCCCTCTTTCTGAACAGGACTTGTTAATGCTAGCGGCCTTACAAATGCGGGCAGAGACCGGATCGAGCTCACCTCAGGTCGTCAGGTACTGTAGTAAAGTGGCGAGCAGAAGAGCTATATCACAGCCACCTACACTTTCTAGTCAAATTATTGCAAATTATTGCCCATACCTATACCTTCACAAACGTGATACCATTTTCTTTCTCATGTTTTGCTTGCGCATTGGGATCTTGCCAGGAAATTGAATATAAAGAAGTTTCTACCCAAGGACTTTTTAGAAGAAAAGGAAGAGGAGCGAAAGAGTGCTGTTGTAAATATTGTGTCAGGGCTTCCTTTGGATCCAAGTCCTGCGATACGACGAGTGGACTATCTGGATTTTCTCAAAACCCGTTATGCCCTTGCAGAGGCCTCATGGTTTTTCGTGAAGGTTAGTACAACACTATAAACTGCACTCTCTTTCACAGTGATCGGAAATTGTTTCATCACAAGTGGATAATTTACAGGATAACACAAATGCGTTCTTCAATCTTCTTCGTGTCAATTACATGAATTAACAGCCGTGTCTTCTAGCCTCTGGATACCACATGGTCACCAAGCTCTGAGCAAGTCCTCCAATCTTATAAATGCTTCCAAAGTAACGTAGGGAGCGGGGCGTTGGGGTTGGTAATGTCAGCAAACACAAAGTACAAAGTTGGAAGAGGAGATGTTCGTGGCAATTAATGGATCAGGTGTCTTTTACGTCAGTCCAGAGTCCAAGGTACACCCACACTTCTCTGTTAGCATACCTCAAGAACTGACATCTGAGCAAGTCGAGTGCTTACTTGTTTGTACATCTGTATATGAATGAGAAATGGCAAAGAAATACTTCGGTAGTTATCGAACGTTATTGAGTGGGGGTATTGTAACTGGTTATGAAACTCAAGCTGGATGCCTTGAACCTTTTTCGGCCCATGGTATGGATCTCACAGAACCTATCTATTGCGATCTCTCACGCCGGATATTTCCAAGACCAGATTCTCATTTTATTCTCACGTTGAAGTGAGACAGTAACAATTGGGAGTGCCAACCACCGGCTACGTATTACTCTAATCATAAGACCTGGATGTTGGGAGTGCAGGAAGAACTTCTGCACATGACATACACAGAGATTTGCAGCTGGGCGTATTCACATACTACTTTCTCGATTGTCACTGGCAACCTGTACGAGTCCCTAACCTTTGTCTTCTTCAAGATCCGCATTCATGTGATATCCAATCATTAGAAGCTAGCTTTGAACTAACGTCCACACAGATAAACTAGGATACAGATGAATTTTAAAGGACTATCCAAGGGATGTAACAAGAAGCTATGGGACAGAATCACTAGGATTGATTTCTCGTAAATTGATTTGTATCTCTCTTCATGCTAGGAAGAAAGGGAATTTAACTCCTCCAACTTTGTTGACTTCTGTACTTGAATAAAACTTCTCCAGCTGCTTGTCTTCTTGATCCAGGAATTATAATGAAGATCATCGTCTTCTTACTCTCCAAGTAAGTTGACGCCATTGTGAATCATCCTTTATTTTCTTCCATTTCTCTCTTGTTGTGGACGGAGAAGGCGCAATTGTCCATATTAATAGGTTCCATTAGTTTTCTCCCGTGCGTAAAGAGCTGATTGGAAGAAAGAAGGTTGCAGAACATCAATTCTGGAAGTGTAAATTTGATAATGTATACTGTTTCTGGTAAAGAATATCATTTACGGAAGACGGTTGAGGAATTGATTGTGGGAATACGAAGTGAAAGCCAGATCCGGGGAGCAAAGTAGCAATTACTGTGAGAACCCCTCATATCTGCTGACACAGACCTGATGGTCTGTGTCAGCAGATATGAGGGGTTCTCACATGGATAAATCCATCCCAAAAACCATCAGTTAAACAAGGACAGGGGCTTGAAAGGTTTTTGTAAAAAGTGTCAATTGGTAGATATCCTCCCCAAAAGCTAAATAGCTGAGCAAGTGCATCGCATGTATTTATGGGCAAGTCTCCGCCATACTTGCCTACATATACAAGCATGGTCTGACATATACACCTCAGGCTTTGCCCGGAGGTTACGATGGACGTCCTAGGATGTGTTTACACTAGAGCTTCTAGCTTCATAACACTCTAGATTCACAGATATCCGTCAAAATTGGCTCAAGTCCCGAAGAAGCATCCTAGAACTACAGAGGCTCCCTACATATGGCTGAAAATTCGCCCACGAATTCGAGCCTGATGTGTCCGACCTCCTGGGGTACAAGGCACCCTAAAGTTCACACGTGGTAAACGTTCCAGAGGGGTCTACCGTTGGCATGTCTAGGCAGGAAAACTGCACCATAAATGGCAGCGTAAGTGCAACTTTTGTCACTGCACATACCGTGGAACGGACATATGCAACATAAGCAATCCAGAATAACACCAGAGCCACAGTTTACCCTTCATTTCTGTGACGCTATGAACTAGCTTAAGTTTGGCAGTACACAAGAAGTAGCACAAGAAAGTATGGAATTGCATCCATGAATTCACACCTAATTGCATCATACAAGAGCTTCGTCAGTGGAAAGTTCTTTCGCTGAGTATCTGAATGATATACGTATTGTGTATCTGCAGGGAGCAGACATGGGAAAAGCTATGCAACTATTTGTAAACCGGCTATTTTAAGGTCTTTAAACCTTATTCAGGTTTCAGGTGAATTAAAGACCATAACGAGTTGGAATTCGGCAGCCCGCGTCTGCCTGAATGTATTCTTTCCTATTGTACGCTCTTGTCAGGTAAATATTTCTTCATGTATCAGGTTTCCTTGTTCAAATTACCCCAGGCACACCTACTCGTCACCTATTTCCTTACTATCACCAATGGTTCAAACAACATGTACTTGAATGCCCACTACTCTCCAGGAAAACTATTTACTCTAACAGCAACCTTATTTCTTCCCAGACCGACTACTTGCTCAAACCTCCCGTACAGCAGATGAGTAACAAAATGAAACTGCCAACATTGGTAATAACAAAATGAAACAATTTCATTCTAACTGGTGTGAGAAATTCGAAACATACTAAACAAGCTGGGTGTAAGATTCGAGTACTACAATGCTTTCCTTCAAATGTAGTATAAACGATCCGTAGCTCAACCATTGCCACTTTCGACAAATTCGGGTGCGACAACATCTATCACCAACTCTGAGGTGCTCTAGGACAGAACAACCCTAGATAATTAGTTTCTTGTTTTCATTATCTCTTATCATCTGCCAACACTAAACAGGTACCTCAAGATGTCACAAAATTGTTTCAGCATACCAATGGACGCCGAACTGCGCCACAAATTGTCTGGAACTTTGATCGCATACGCTCCATCACTCCCAGTTCATGTTCTTGCGGACCAACTGGATTAAATGGAAGGAACAGAGAAAAGATTTGAGCAGATAGCTGGATACCTAGCTGCAGATGTCTCCGTAAATCCTGCTCGCAAGTTGATCAAATGACAAGAAAGTCCCGAGCCATCTACTTTTTTGAAGCACGTTTGCCGTGACCTTTCTTGGGAGCGCCCTTGCCTCGGCGCTTGAGCCGCTCGAGCTTTAACACACGGCGTTTCTCTAAAGGATCTTCAAAACAGGGATCTAGTTTCTGCATAGGAGTTGGATACCAGGCCAAAATCTTCTCCCCTGTAAGCTTCTGCGCCAGAACCTTGCGTCCAGACTGCAGCCCATTGCCTAACACGTTACCAAAAACACGAGCCGCAGCCTCCATCAAGCGACTCCCCATGATGACAGCACAATTCGATGACGCCTCAAAAGATGAGAATTCAGTTCACCTCCTCCCACTCGTTCACCACATCCCGCACACCACATTTGGCATCAATCGCTTCAGTCCTATCTCACAGAAGTGGCCATTCACGACGAACAATAGAATCACCCTTTCTCTTCACTTCTCTTCTCTTCCCAGTTCTTGACCATCACAGTTCTACCGTACTGTGTTTACTGCCGTGGTTATGACTTAACAGTGCAGATTGGACCAGGACCCAAGAGATACCATAGTTGAAGTGCTGTATAGAGTACTGGTTTACTGTAGTTAGCTTTTTGTGATTTTTGGGTTGGGATGATGACGTCTTTTGTCTTTTACATCCTTTGTTTGTTCCTTCTTGTACGGGCTTGCCATCCTTCATGTGTTGCAGGCGGTCGCCTTTACCCTTTGCACGGGAACAAATTTCAGAGTTATCTCAGAATTATTACATGTTAGTCTATATCATAGTGTTTGATTAATAGGATTAAAATTATGGTAGTTCCACCTTCCAAATAAAAAATTTAGTATACGATATCTTTTAGTAAAGAGACAACAAGAGTATATGACATGTACGCTTGTTCTCGGTCAAACTAATTTGAGATTAGAGTGCCATAAAGGAATTTAGCCCTTCTCACTAATAGAAATCACACAATGCATTTTGAAATAGAACGGAGAAGTCATTGAATTGAACTAATTTACTCAATTAGATTAGTAGTACATCGATTAGATTTCTATTTGATTGAAAGAAGTTTCATAAAACAGTATATTAGACTTCTCAAATTATAATATGATGACCTAAGGAAAGAAAATTGTTGGTTTTAATTTAAATTAAGACGTTTTAAGAAGGCAAGGTTTATGCAGAAAAAGAACTATCAAATTTATTTGTTTCATAAGAAGAAACAAGGACATGGTTGAAAACTCATCTTGAATGCGCTTCTATAGAACTCTAGCTCAAGCCTTTCTAAAAAAAAAAATAAAAAAAAATTATGTTATATAATTAGAGAAAGCTCATTAGTCTGAATATTAACCTCCATCTAATGAAAGAAAAGGCGACTCAGTGGGAAATACTATCAAGACTTGATGGGAAGACCACATCAAGCCGTATAATGACCATGTAAGACTGTATAAGACTTCTATCTAATGTATAACCAAATTTATCAACTTCATGCAATCTATTTATAATTTTATACTTCAATATCTATTCTATCATAGATAATTTATTCTCTCAACGCAAATTCTTTAAATTAAATTCTTCAACTCCAATACTTGTAGCATAAGCTAGATATTAAGCAAAACTCTTTATAAGCAAAATATATTTATAGGACAAGAAAAATTTAACCTTATAAACTTTGAGTAGTATTTGTATAAAATATAATCTGTGTTTTAGATATGTTTCTTAACTCCTAATTTCAAGATTTACGAGTCCCTTTAAGTAAAGTACTTGGTCATGTAACTAATAAAGAGTTGTGATCTATCAAGTACTTGAGAGTATTTAGTTCACGTATTCAACAAAACAAGCAAAAGAGTGAGTTGATGTGGTTAGATTCCACTTCCAATAAGAAAAGAAATTCAATTCTTCAAAGACAGTGATATAGCTGGTAAAATTCTATTAAGAAGTAACAAAAGTTACATGATAAATAATATCGTCATAAGATTGAATGGATAAGGTATTTCACTATTGTAATTAGATAGCTAAACATCAAGATTAATACTTTCATAAGAGATAAGAAAATAATATTAGTGTAGTTTTACTTAATAGTCAAAAGAGTTTATGTGTTATATCTTATTGCTTAACATGTGATTATACTTATATTGCGCCACTTTATAATTATTGTCATATTTTACAATTGTAAACTTTAAGTGTAATAAATGAGAAATTAGATCCCAATATTATTAAGATTTTAGTGCTCTATCTTGTAATAAATGAGAGAATTTTTCTTATGAAGATGTTTGATTTCCATATATTTTAATATTTATTTTTTATTTCCACATATTTTAATATTTAAGAGATCTTAGTATCCAAATAATTTTATATAAGACTAAACTCATTAGACTTTTATAATAACTCAAAAATATAAGTATGTAAGTTCTGATTCAAGTTAATATATTTTATTATATATGTGTAGCTCCTCTTTCTCCTTAAAAAACTTATTGCTTCCTAATATAACATTTGAACCTAAATATATTTATTTGTAGGATACTTGAAGTTGATACATAAACTACAACTTAAATTAATTTAATAATAACCTTATTAGTTATAATTATCTTTCTCTTTACCTTATTATTTATATTTTAGTATTATTATTGAGGTTTCACAGTGAATACATATGGATATTTCAATATAACAAGATGAAGTGTATTGCATATTTATCTTATTGTATTGAAAATTTTTATTGAAAATTTTAATATTATATTTTTCATTGTAATAGTTTAAAAATGTACCTATAAGACCAAGGCAAGAATATAATTATGAAAACTGGCTGGTGAGCCAATCTTTCCTTTTCTTTATCCTTGATTACAAAAGTCTTTGTATGTTACTGAAATTTTGCTTTTACTCATGTTTATTCTACTTAGCTCATATTACCCTAACAAATGCTCATCCATACTTTACATCCTGCAACACATGTACTCAAAAAGCAAACATAAAGCAGAAATTCAGTATTAGAGAACTCCAAAAGAAACTATGTAAATTTAACCTTCAATAATTCTCACCAAACTTATTTGCCTATACAACCTCTTTCCAAAATATCAATTATAATTTCTATAAATTCATAGATGATTAGTTTTTTTCACTCTAGTTCTCTAGTTCTTGGTCTTTCCATAGATCCATCTTCTGCTAATAATACACATATGATGCAAGTAGTACTCATGGAACACAAGAAGATGTTGTATTTATCTCTTAATCTATACTCTCGGTAGAACGAACGTAGATGACATGGGAGTTTCAGTATCTTAGAAAACATCGGACATGCAAGTTTGAGAATGAGAGATGAGAGGAGAGTGAACTAGAGAGAGAGAGAGAGAGAGAGAGAGAGAGAGAGAGAGAGAGAGAGAGAGAGAGAAAAAAAAAAGAAGCAAGGAATGGATGGTTATTCTAGTCTAGAGTTTTAGAGAGCTCACCTCCATACATCACAAGAGTGAATAGTAGATTTTATTCATTTTTCAATTTTGGTTCTATTGTTTCCTAGATTGAAGTCTATGGAGAATTGAGTAGAAAATTATGAGTACTTGTTAGGTTTTTTTAGGGTTTAGAGTAATTATTTCACATTGAGAGTGATTGATCAAGGATTTTAATTTCTAATCTCTTGGTATTCATATTTGAATTCCATGGGAACTTAATTTGAAATTTTTTGAGATAAAAATCAAAAGTTATGAGAGTTTATAGTTTTTAAGGTTTGGAGAGATTGTATTTACTCATGTGAGTTGGGATGTGAGGGGTTGTGGTTTTGCAAGTATGGGAAGATATGGAGAGGAATATTGTGTGATATAATCTTTATTCTTGTGCTAGCCATGGCTACACTTCCCTATGTGGGGCCGCCTAGAGCAACTCGGGATACACCATGCTTGGTATGTTACCAACGCTTTACCTTGCAAGTAGTAAAGACCCATGTGAGAAAGATGCACAAGGACTATGATTGGACCACTTCGGATCCTCACATGAGGTGAGTGATCACATAAACAATGGTGACACTTGAGATTTTGCACGCTCCTTCTATCACTTTGTTGACCGTTCAAAGCATATAGATCGAGCTGTGGGAGTGGTTAGCATCTCAGGCCAATTGTATCTTAAGGTTATTTGAGACTAGTTTTCAATGTCCACATCTATTCCATAGGCTACTCTATACACTTTGTGATGAGGCTAGACAAGCTTTTCACCTACCACTTGATCATTTGGCACTTGATCCCTTGGACGAGTTAGCATGGTTCTTATTCCTCTTACTCCCTCGTTGGTACCTTCATTATGCTAGAGGGGGACATGTGGAGCATAGAGAAGTGGCTATTAGATTTCATCATTTTTGAGTGGGAGATTAGGCTGCTCTATAGAAGGAATTGATTAGGGTTGCACATTTTAAGAGACAACTTGTAACAATATGGAGTTTAGCAACAAAGTTAGTTAGGGCTAATGAGGTAGTGAATAGGCCAAGTTAGCCTAAAATATTCCATAATCATCTAGGAAGCTTCTTGGGAAGCTTCCCCCGGCTAGCTTAGCTTGCACCCCAAGTAAGTAGCTTCAAGAAGCTTCCGACTAGCTTAGCTTACAAGCCAAGTAGGCAGCTTCTAGAAGGAAGCTTCTTGAGAAACTTGTTGGTTAACTAGGCTTGCATTCCAAGAAAGTGGCTCAAGGAAGCTTCTTGAGAGGCTTCTCAAGAGCCTTGTATACTCCCTATAAATACAAGAACCAAAGCTCATGCTAGGCATTCAGAGTTTACCTACATTCAAGTGTCCCAATGTGATCTTCCATTCTACTATTTCTCTCCTCGATCTTGGTCTTTTACATTGGTATTAGAGCAAGAATGGGATGGATGGAATTTATGGACCACTAAATCCCTTTCCACCAACCATTGGGACTTTTGTGTCCAAGTACTACCCAAGCATCATTTCATACAATTTATCACCTCATGCTTTGGGCAATATTTTTTGCATACAATCACCTTGTCTGAGGAACCTTTGATACTTCCGGGTGTAACTTATGGAGAACAATGGATGTGCTACATCTATTATTAATAAATTAGATAAAGTGGGAGTAGTGGGATAGAGTAGTAGTGTAATACCAAGAGCTAGCCATATGATCTAGCTATGAAATTTGGTTTGGTAACATCTAGAATGATGTTATACATGATTGTTAAAATAGATCAGATAGAAGTATCACCAAAAGGGTACTTCTATTAATAGGGCAAAAAACCAAAATAGATTTGAAAACCTTAGAACCAATAGCTAGACATATGATTTGAAGGTGAGAATTGGGTTGGTAACATCTAGAAGGATGTTACACAAGATGGACTAAATAGATCAGAAAGAGGTTTCACCAAAAGGGGACTTCTACTAATAGAGTTGGAACCAAAATATGCCTGAAATCTTTGAAGGCAATTTTGGAGGCCTAAACGGATGAATTAGCCTAATCAATGTGCAAATTCCACCCCTAATAGAAGAATGGCAAGCCTTCCTTCCCATGCATAATGGAGAATTTTGTGTTTGATTGCGAACGTTACTTTAAACCTACCAATCTTCAAGATGAACAAAAATAGATTCTCTTGGCTTCTAGCCAATTGGATGGCGTGGCAAAACTTTGGTTGCAATTCCGAGTGGAGTGAGTTGAACGACAAATTGTTGCACCAATCTTGACATGTGAAAAATTAAAAAAATACAATACTTGGTTGGTTTCAAGCTATAAATGCCACACAAGCCACATAAGATAAGTTGGCAGACTTGAAGCAGATTGGCTTTGTGAGGAGCTACATCATGCAATTCCAAAACATCATCATGTAGATTCTAGATATACAAGAAGGCAAAGTTTTGGATTGATTTGTGAGGGGCTTGAAGTCACAAACCAAATTTGAGGTGACCATGCTGGAGCCACAAAATGTGGAAGAAGCCAAACAGTTGGCTGAGTGCTTTGATTCCTTGGTTGCAACAACTTGGTCTCAACCTTGACCTACATAGAACCTACCAATACACTATGCATGGGTGGAGGAACCAACACCAATGGAGATTGATGTTGTCCAACAGAGACCACTTGGTACAAAAAATAGAGAAAGATTATGACAAAATGGTGATCACTTTTATTGTCGCCAAGTTGGACATAACATTCCTTAATTTCCACTTAAGAATAGATGACCTCAACAAATTGCCTAGATGGAGTATGTGGAACACATTTATCAAGGAAATGATAAATCCCAGTAGGAGATTTTTAGCTACTTGTTGGGAACTTGATTAGTTCCAATGGGATTGAAGGCTCAATTTATGCAAGTTTGCTTCACTTGCAAGGTATGATATCTGATCGGGGTTGTAAGATTTTGGTTGATTTTGGAAGTTCAAAGAATTGCATGTCCATGCAATTAGCAAAGGAATTACATATTCCTATCAAACTAGTAATTGGAAGCAAATTAATGATTGCGGATGGTAAAAAGGGTTCTACATTCCCTACCTCACATCTTGTTACATTGAGGATTGGAAAGGAGTATTTGGAGTGTATGAGGTTTACAATGATGCCTCTACACTATGATATCATTTTAGGTTTGCCTTGGCTTGAATGTCATAAGGTTCAATCTGATTGGAATTGAAGATAAATTCAAGTACAACACCAAGGTAGGAATTTCCAATTAGGTTGTCTAGCACCTCCGAGTAAGACACTTAAGAATAGTAAGTCCCAAGATAGGAAGTTTGTTGAGAAGGTAACCATAGGGCAAACTTTGAAGAGAGATGAGTCCCAAGATGGGAAGTTTGTTAAGAAAGCAACCATGGAGCAAGCTTTGAAGAGTGATGAGTCTCTACATAGGAAGTTTGTCAAGGAAGCAATCATAGATCAAGCTTTGGAGGAAGATAAGTTTATTTTTGCAGTGTGGATCAAGCTGATTGCACAAGGAGAATTTGAGGAGAGGCAAGAGAATCATCAAGCAATGGTTGGTAAAATAGTTAAGGAGTTTGCGAACGTGTTTCTGGATGATTTGCCAAAAGGATTATCCTCTGATCTTGGTATGCCCTTCAAGATTGAGTTATTGCCAAGGAGTATTCTAGTGAGTAGACCAATCTATCGGCCCTCACCAAAGGAGTTGGAGGAGTTGTGAACAACACTTACGGAGTTGTTGGAGAAGGATTTCATACGACATCGGGAAGCATCAATATTATTTGTTCCAAAGAAGGATGTAGGACTTTGTTTTTGTATTGACTACCATAGGCTCAATAAACAAATGGTGAAGAATGCATACTCCTTGCCTCAAATTGATGAATTGCTTGATCAAATGAGTGGAGCACCATACTTCTCCAAGTTGGATCTTTGAAGTGGCTATTGGAAAATCCCTTTTGATAAGGAAGTTGTGCAAAAGATTGCCTTTTGCACAAGGTATGGACATTTTGAGTGGAGAGTTCTGCCTTTTGGGCTCATTAATGCCCTAGTAATCTTCATGGATCAGATGCATTGAGTGTTAGATGAATTATTGGATCAGTACATGGTGGTGTTCTTGGATGATATCTTAATCTATAGCAAGATAGAGGAAGAACATGTGAATCATGTGCAAGAAGTACTAAGACAACTATGATAGTGGAAATTTTATTGCAAGAAGTCAAAGTGTGCCTTTTTGCATAAGGAAGTTACCTTCTTGGGTTACAAGATCTCATTGGAGTAGATCAAGATGAAAGAGGAGAAAATCAAGGCTATCATTGATTGGCCTACTTCAAAGGATGATATTGAAGTACAAGCATTTAATGGATTGGCTAGTTTTTACCAACTATTCATCCACTACTATGCTCATGTGACCACACCATTGACTGATCTCTTGGAGAAGAACTTGAGCTTTCAATGGACCAACAAGTACAAAGAAGCATTCTATATGCTGAAACATATGGTGTCTTCAAGACCAATTCTTCAACCATATGATCCTCAACTACCATATGTGGTTGATTTTGATGCTTCTAACTTTGCAATTGGAGCTATGTTGCAATAGGAATTCATAGATGGATTGCATCCCATTGCCTTTGTGTCTTGTAGACTCAATATAACGGAAAGGAATTACTTTGCTTGAGATCAAGAACAACTAGCGATGGTATATGCCACCAAGGTATGAAGGCATTATCTCTTGGGGAAACAAGTGGTTATACAACTTAATCACAAGCCCTTGTTGCAAACATTACATTTACAACATCATTGATGGGAGGAACAAATACAGTTGTTTGACATCAAACTTAAGTACAAACCCGGTTGGTTCCCTGTCATCCTTGATGCCCTATCACGACGACCTGATTTGAAGTCTCTTCTTCTCATCACGACGGCAATTATGATGGTGTCAATCTACTCCAAAGTCCAAACCAAGTTTAGGACAACTCTACAACAAGATCCATTCTTTAAGATGGTACAAGGTCATCTTGCAGCATGTGACAAGAAGTACAACACCTTATCCTTCAAGGAAGGCCTTCTATTCCATGAGGACCAGATCTATGTTCCATCCAAAGGTGATCTCTGACTTGTGCGCCTTCAAGAAGCCCATGATTTCCCAATTGTTGGTCACATGGGTGTAAACAAGACCTTGGGTACCCTCCAATGCCAATGGTGGTGGCCCAACATGGCACAAGATGTTTGGGAGTTTGTCCAATCATGTGAGAGCTGCAAATGCAACAAGGCTAATAACTAGAAACCAAGTGGACTCCTTCAACCACTCCCCATTCCATCTATTTGTTGGGAACATGTGAGCTTAGATCTCATCACCTCCTTGCCCAAAACAAAGCAAGTTCACACAAACATTGTAGTGTTTGTGGATAAGCTTAGTAAGCAAATCTATTTGGCACCAATAGTTGATATTGTGGATGCTCCAACCTTGGCCTAGGTCTACTTCGATAATGTATTTAAGCATCATGGGATGCCACGTATACTCGTCTCTGATCGTGACCCTCACTTCATTGGAAAGTTTTGGCAAGCACTCTTCTAGATACTTGGCACCAAGCTTGCTTTGTCCATGGCCTATCATCCTCAAATTGATAGACAAACTTGGAAAATATGCTTCATGCCTTCATCAATGTTCACCATACCAATTGGGATGAATGTCTTGCAGTTGCAAAGTTTGCATACAATAATTCCAAATAGGCAAGCACTAGATTCTTTCCTTTTGTCCTCAATTTTGGCCAAGATCTACTTGTTCCATATTCCCTTCTTGCTCCTCCTCCATCTCATGTCCCTCATACTTCAACCTTCTTGACCGGCCTATCCCAATCCTTCCAACAAGCCAAATCTCACCTCCTTGTTGCCCAAAATAGTCAAAAACAATATGTGGACCACCATTGTTGTGATCTCACCTTTCAAGTTGATGATAAAGTCATGCTCTCATCTAGTAACCTACCCTTCCCACTTGATACCCAAGTCCATAAACTTGCTCCTAATTGGATAGAAGCAAATCATTTCTCATGTTGCTTATTGACTTGCCTTGCCTTGCCTTGTCATATGCGCATCCACCTTGTCTTTCATATTCAAGTCAAAACTCTTTGTCCATAATCCATCTTCTTTTTCCTCTCATGTCCAACCTCCTACTCCTCCCATCTTTAGCAACAATCATGAGGAATATGAAGTTGATCATATCTTTGCACATTGGCACATTCAAAGAGACCGTAGATAACATATGGAGTATAAGGTCCTTTGAAAGAGTATCCCCTTCATGATGCCACATAGGAACCTCTTTCTAATCTCTAGAATGCACAAATGGCCATCTAGGAGTTTGACGCTTCAATAGCAACAAGGACTTCACCAATTAGCAGTGGGAGAATATGTAACAATATGGAGTTTAGCAACAAAGTTAGTTAGGGCTAACGAGGTAGCAAATAGACAAAATTAGTCTAGAATATTCCAAAAGTATCTAGGAAGCTTTTTGGGAAGCTTTTTGACTAGCTTAGCTTGCACCCCAAGTAAGTAGCTACAAGAAGGAAGCTTCTTGAGAAGCTTGTTGGTTAACTTGGCTTGCACTCCAAAAAAGTCGCTCAAGGAAGCTTCTTGAGAGGCTTCTCAAGAGCCTTGTATGCTCCTTATAAATATGAGAACCAAAGCTCATGCTAGGCATTCAGAGTTTACCCACATTCAAGTGTCCCAATGTGATCTTCCATTCTCCTATTTCTCTCCTTGGTCTTGGTCTTTTACATAGCTTCTGTCACATGATACCATAGAGTCCACTCAATTCCAATGGTGTAGGACATTGGGTCAGGCAGGAGAGTTAAGTAGAGCAACACAAGCATTACATTCTTTGTCTATGGCATGTCCTACTAATGAGACTATCTATTCCTTACACTCATTACATCATATGGCAGGAGAGGGGAGTATCATTAGAGGTCTTAGATTATTAGCATGAGCACCTTTTATATCTTGATAGGTCACTTTTTGCACAAGCATTGTGCACTATACCTTGCCCTTCCTTAAGAGGCTTGTCAATTATAGTATATGAGCACCTTAGAGATTGTTTTCAGGCAAAAGATCCTTCTATTGGATTTACCAAGCTATTTCAAGTGGTTGTAGTAGTAGCAAGGAGAGGTATTCATATGTTAGTTAGTCATATGTTAGGGGCTATTTGACTTCTTGTGATAGAGAAGGGCATGGGAGGCATTAGACCAATTGCTATTGGAGAGATCTTTTGTGCTTGGTTAGCCACACCATTGTCCTTCAACATCAATCTCACTTTTGAGAGCACCTCAGTCCACATCACTTTGGAGTAGCTACACTTGGAGATTGCAAGGCTATTTTCCTAGGCATCAAGGCACTCCTAGATATCCATCTGGATTAGGTTGTCCTATGATGGATGTTAAGAACACTTCTAATAATATCTCTTGAGCATCCATCTTTAGAGAGCTTAGGGAGGCTAATGGATCCTTGGTGAGTCTAATTCCTTTTGTACGGTTGTTCTATGGCTTTCCTACCTCCCTTTACTACTAGCATGGGTAGTCATGGGAGAGAGTCACAATCTTGGAGTCAATTGTTGGTACACAACAAGGAGATCCTTTAGGGAGACCTTTGTTTGCCATGACTCACTTCAAGGCTCTCTTATCTACTACTTTAACCATGCTAGGTTGTGTATTTTCCACTTTAATAGATGGTATACATTGTGGGCCCTTAGATCAGATTAGGTAGGCCTTTGATCACTTAACTATCAAGCTACATCTTGTAGTCTTGAGAGCCAAGGTGTCAAAGTGCAGACAATGGTCCTTTCAAGTATCCTTCCCCACTTTAAGCTTCTAGAGGGTTGCGTTACATCTTACAGATGGACTACATATTCTTGGAGTGCCAATAGGATTTGAGGATTTTATCACCTGCTTCTTAAACGTTGTTCTTGCAGGAGATATTCTCCATGTGGATGACCTTCCTCTACTAGGAGATTTGCAAGTGGTATATGCTATATTCTTATCTAGTTGCTTGTCAACCAACTTATCTTGTATGCATGATTCTCCCTTCCTTGACTTCTTATCAAGTTTGAGAGCTTTTGATTGGAGGATTATGGGAGTCTTTGGTGATATGAGAGGACCAAGGACATTTGAGTGCATGATAAAGGATTTGGCATGTAACAGTCATCTCTACTGATCTTGTATGGAGGGGTAGGTCTATTACCTAGGGAGGAGATGCACCTATAGCATTTTTTGGTAGTTGGGCTCTCTTGGCATCCCTACTTTCCTCCCATTTGTGGTTGCTGAAAGGCTAGTGTTGGAGACTTATGTGACCAAGGTGGAGGAGGTATCCTTTTCTCTCCAGATGTTATTGTGGCAAAAAATTGATGTCTATCTCCATGGGTGCACGGGAGGACCTTCCATCCTTTGCTTCACTATTGTCAGATTGGACTAGAGGTTTGAGGTCTTCCTTGATGGAACAATAATGTTAGCATATACTAGATTCTCCCTTAATTGACTCATCCCTTCCTCCAACCAGTAGAGTATGTCTTAGCTCTTGCTCCGGCATGGGTGCAAGCTCTTGGATCCTAGCTTGATTGTGCATTAGGGCATTCAATTCACACCAACCACTTTCTCTACAGCAATGCGCTCCTGCCTAAGTTTGGTCCACCTGTTTGATCTTCATTATTCACTTGTGAGTGTGGTTCTACACTAGATACAACAACAATCCATATGACATGGTGTCCTTATGGAGGACAAATGATAGCTAATCATGATGCAATCAAGGATATAGTGTTTGCTATGGCATGAGAGAATGGATACCTTGCTTGGACGGAGCGTTCATATTCTTTGTAGATGATACATGTTAGAGTAGACTTATACTTGGTCCAAGATGATTATGTGATAGTGGCTGATTTTGTAGTTACAAACCCTCCACATGATGCAATTTTGGAAGGAGTGATTACTCATCCTCCTGGATGGGCGGCAAGTGGAGCAACAACATGCAAGGTCTCCAAGTATAGGGGTATGCAATGAGATCACCTCTTTGTTCCTCTAGCCTTGGAGTTATATGAAGCTATGGACACGTTATTCAACACATTTGTGAAGGAGTGCATGAGAGCTTATCATATTAGAAGCTAGGGGTGCAACTCTCACCCTCATACTTTGTAGCATACTTTAGATAGCATGTGCCCATTGCTCTATAGAGAGCATTGGTTGGTGCAATCCATAGGAGAGCAATCGCTCTAGGTGATGCTTCTTTGGATGCTCCCGTAGTTTCTAGACCTTACAACTTGCATAGCTTGGCTATCTTAGGTGCAATAGAGCAGATTTCTCATATTGTTACTATTGGGGCCTAGTCCTATTCTACCTTGTTTCTCTCTCCCTTGTACGGCTTGATGGGGTCTTCCCGTCCTTCATGTGTTTTGTGTGGTCACCTTTTTACTTAGATGATATATTTACCACTAGCAATTGATTTAAAAAGAAGAAGGAACATTTATATATATGTTATGTTATAAAAATACCAACTGCTATAGGCAACATTGTTAACAATTGATATAAGTATTCATTAGTATTCGCTATTATGATAACTTAATGTATGTGAAGGCTATAATTGTTAAATCTGGTATATCAGTTTCAACCAAAGAGAAGATCCACAAGCTTCATGAGAATAACTAGCTTGATGAAAATCCTAAAAGAAGATGGAGAAATAACATTAGACTTGTATAACTAGCACCCCTATTTTAGCTAGATATAAAGAAAGTCAACTAGGAATATCTTTGCTTCAAGAATAAAAAAAATATCTGTTTATAATGAATGGAAAATAATTAAGAGAATCCAAGAGAAAATTTCAAAAGTAGTTGAAGTACTTATTTTGAGAGAGAGCCTGCTATAAAAGTTCATATTGCTTTTTTTAGATATAGCATATAGATGTAATACCAATAACTAGACATATGATCTAGAGGTGAAATTTGGTTTGGTAACATTTGGAAAAATGTTATACATGAGGGAGTAAATAGATCAGATAGAGGTATCACCAAAAGAGTACTTCTATTAATAGTGCAAAAACAAAAACAAGCTTGAAAACTTTAGAACTAACAGCTAGACATATGATCTAGAGGTGAAATTTGTTTGAATAACATCTAAAAAGATCAGATAGGACCAGATCCGACATGTCACCCATGCATGCATCTAATCTGAGTGTGGAGATCAATTACATGTCACCAATCCATATATTTGATCTAAGGGTTATGTTTCCTTTGAGTATCTCTTCTTTACCATGTAATAAAGCCAAAGTGCTCATTTGGGACAGATGAGTTTGAGTGTGAACTTTGTGTTTTCTTTTCTATGTTTCATTACTATCATAGGATCATTACAAAAGATATATAGATGTTTCTAAATGTTTTTATTTTATTTTATTTAGCAGAAGACATGTATGCCATATCAAATTGAAAGGTACACTCTTAGCAACCAGAAATGATAATGGTTGCTTTACAATCTGCATGGAGGGTTTCATGATTGCGACCATAAAATTAAGACCAAATAAGTTCTCCATAGCTGGTTCCATAAGCATGTCAAACGAATTAGTGCCAATGAAAATAAAGGTCAGAGTCAGCTCACGGCTTTAAGCACGAAGTCCACTCGACTTACGCCCCTAGCTCGTCTTACCCTCCGATCGCACACGATCGACAGTGAGAATCAGCCCTCAGATTACCTCCGACTAACCAGAGGTTACACCCGGTCCAAAAGCTCGGTATAAAGGCAAGGGGAACGAGCCGGCGAAGCCCCGTGTTTTTTCCCCCAGGTTTTGCATGCCTTAAGATCCTCGTTGAACGGACAAGATTAGGGATTGCGCCACGGGTGATGACCACTGGGGATTTTGACCCGTTATGTTCCCCACTACCAGTGCCTCGAGAGCGTAGAGGTTGGCTTGCAGCCGCTCCTCCCCGTCTCGAGAGAGGAGACGGTGTTTACCACGGCGGTCGTCGTGCACGAAGAAAGTCTTGTCTATGCTTTATTGTCCCCGGTGATCCGAAGATTGGTTTTGGCGTTTGAGCTCCCGGAATGATTCTCGTGACAGGTTCATTCGGGTGGATGATTGGCAGTGTGTCTGGCGGGGGTGGTCGGGAATGAATATAGATACCGGGATTTGAATCGATCTGATTTGAGGCGCGCCTGTGTTTTTGGAATTGTTTGAAGTAGGGATTGATAATGCAGAAGAAGGATCAATATGCAGAGAATGTGGTATACATGGATTAGGTACAGGTAGGCGCCTGCAATCAAAGGTTGCAAAGATAGGTGGAAATTGTATTGGAAATCCAGGAGCTAGGTGAATTGCGAAAAGGCTGACACAATGGGTTCATTTCTGGGACACTTGCTTCCGGGGTCGTTGTTTCTGTTGATAGGGCTATGGCATATGGTCAACTGTGTGGTAAATTACGTGTCTCATCCGAGAACTTTTAGGGGCCGAGCATGGCATCCCGTACCCCGGGTGAAGGGACGAGTGAGGTTTCTGGAGCTGTACGTCATCATAATCGGGAGCTTTGTGGATATGTGCATAGAGTTTTTCTACTCGACGCACTTTAGATTTATCGTAGACGGAGCTCTGAATCCGCGGCATATGAATGATTTTGAGCACTCTGCCATGCTTCTGATGTTCTTCTTATTCTCCGTAACTTGCTACATCAGCGAAACTACCGGGTAATTTTCTCTTGATTTTGACTTGAGACGTGTTGTCGTTTCAGACAAAGCTGCCATCTTTGCTCGCGTCATATAGATATGTACTGCCCCTTGCACAGCTCCCCTTGCACCGCTCCTTCTACAGGCTGTAATTCTCACTCGATCTGTAGTTCTTCAATTTCGTAAGGGGGCATCGTGCTTAGATTCTGCTCCCTTACAAGTCCTCTGCTCGGGGTTTGATCCATCTTCGGCATTGGGTAACTAAATTTAAGGAAGAGCGCGAATTTGTCATCTGGTCGAGGGTTTCTCTTTTCGCTTATATCAAGGTCCACAACCCACGAACTGATGTCGAGGCCAGGTATTCTTTCAAAACTAGCGTGGCAGCTAATTCGTTCTCCGGACTTATTGAGGCTGACTGAAATTAAGTAATTGTAATCAATCACCTGTAGAGCTCGATCTACTGGTACAAGGGAGGATGGGGACTGGTTTTTACACTCCTATCACAATTATACATAAGTGTAGCACTGCTTCAAGATTTTCTTTGAGCTTTGCCATGTGGTGACCTACAAATATGTCTTGATGAATAGACAGCATACATACAGGACTCACAGAATTACATTGTACCACACAAATCAATCGTTCAACTAAAGTGGCTAATCGGCGGACACTGTAGTAGATGTGATTAGATCTGATACGCTCTTTATTCGTGAGTTCAAAGCGATTTCCCATAACTTGCGAAGCTTGCATTGTTGATGGCCTTACAGATCTTTCTACCTTATGTCATACGGTAGTCCAAATTGTCTTTCATGACCTCAATTATAAGTAGTCTCTGCTGGATTTATCGACCTCACATATGCCGGTCAAGTGTAAAAGGTTGGTTACCCAAATGTGCGGACGAGTGCATCAGAGGATTCAGCACGTTTTGGATGTCCACAGAGTTCACTCTCCCCACAGACGGTTCTTAACTTTTCTATCTGGATGTTCAGGTTCTTACCTCTTCCAGAAGGGGCACTATATATCTTTGCGGGCATGGCCTTTACAGCCGAGTACACATTGTTCTATTTTCATTCAACGAGTCATGCAGGCCTAGAAGGACGCTACCATCAACTCCTGGTCATATTGATTGGCCTTTGTATTTTGGCTTCGGCACTTGGTGCTGCATATCCTGAAAGTTTTGTTGCAGATATTTTGGGTGGTATAGCCATCACTTTACAAGGCACTTGGTTTTATCAAACTGCCTTTGTTCTTTATGGCTCCTGGATGCCAGAGGGATGCCATGAGATAAAGACGGGAATAGTGTGTGAATCACCAGAGCAAGAAATTCGTGGTCAGTCATTAGCTAACATTGCCCTCACGTTCCACATTGTTAGCCTTCTTGTCGGGCTGATCTTATTTTACGCTCTGGCTGCACGGGTTTGGGGCCACCGTGATCTGTATGTTTACTCGTCGAAACGCTCCGCAGATCAAAGAGAAAGTGACGAGCTGCATTCATAGCTACAATCTTGTAATCAGGTCACAGGATTTAGTAACTTCGCTCTTTTTCTTTTCTGTGAATACATGTAAAAATCCTCTTGTGACGCATGAAATGTGTACCGAGATTGTGGTCTGAAGGTGATGATGATAGGGTACAGATAGTGGGATTATTGTCAATATCCTGTTGTACTCAGCTACAGATCTTCCTCTTATACATGGGAAGGTCGACTGCTCTGAGTCTTTAAAAGACAAATGACGGGCTGCTTCTTCTAATGAGATCTCAATACAGTGGCCCAACCATGGCGTATCTGCTGGAGCTTCTGTCGGTCCTTGACCTGATACAATGGCCCATGTAAATACGGTCACATATTTATGATTTGCAGGAGTCAACCGAGGTCTGGAGCCGTGATCATGTAAATACAAATACCTTCCTACGGTTTGAAAGATGGACAGACTAGAGATCTGAAGCAATGCTCCTGTGAATACTGTTGCGTTCCCCTGCATTGATGGACCGAACTAAGATATGAAGGAATCTTATAAGTATAGTTACGTTCTTAAGTTTTGATGGAGGGACCAAGATCTGACTTAAGCCCGGTCTTTAAGGTCGACTTTCTCTGGTGTCCTGGTTGCGGGGCTTCCAAGGAGATATCTACATAGAACTGTTAAGATGATGTGAACGATTATCGGTCAATCAGTGTTGACCTGGCGAGGATTGTGAACTATTGAATAGGATGACGAAGCTGAGAAGCGCTGGAGTCCTAGTTCTGTCAGATGTTTCCCTACAACTTGTGGAGAACTCTATTCCAAGACATGCTTGCAGTAGAAAGTAGTATCACGGCCTTCACCTATGTGATCTCTCACTAATGGTTTATCTACAGGGATGTTTTACACCGAGGATACTCGACTACGTGTCTTACCGACATTCCTGTAACTTTCTCCGAGTCCTCCTGTCATAACCTCGTTGTCCTTCGCAGCAGCAAATTGAGATGTGTCAAGACAGGACCGTCTACAGAGATCTCCTTGCGTATGCACATATTTCTGCTCTCAATTTGAACAATACATCCAATGGCTCAGCTCACCGTTATATGGTAATGCAGACTGACACGTGCCTGAGTCATATCATCTAAGGTTTCGGAATTTCTAGTCGAATATCATTTGAACTTGATGGAAATCATACCGTAAGGTCAAAGAGCTTAGCACCTATCGGACGAAAACTCAGTGATTAATGCACATGGCCTGTCTCTTCTGAACGCCAAACTGATCATCAGAGGTATTAGCCCTGCGTGCAATACGGCAATGTCCGTCTAACGTTCAAGGGTAGGAGACAGTGAAACTATCGTTCTCTAGTCTACCCACAACGAAAACAGAAGGAATGTACAGCCCAAGAAGGACAAAGGACCAAGAGCGCGCAGCCCACGCCAGAACGATACCAAGAATGCAAAGAAAACAAAGTGGGAACAGGTCTTTTCTGCTGCGTGGAAAGAAGACCATCGAGCTGAGGTTCCAAAGAATGACAGAGAGCCGTGGACAATGAACTAACTCTCGGATCCACGAGGTATGGAGGCCATTCGATTTTCCAAGTTCTTACTCAGAAGGTGGCTAGAAACTGTCGACGCATGTAGTATGGCAGTTAAACGGTACAATTCAAAAGCGTACACTTTTTGTCTATGGATGGTCAACGGTGGTTCGTGCTGTTTTGCTGGAGAGTTAAGATGTTCAATTCATTATCAAATTGAGGATCTCGTGCGTATTCGCCAGAACGGGGGAAACGACATGCTTCTCGTTTTGTTCAAATGCTTGTGAGCAGGGAGTAGGACAATAGGTGCCATTAAACTAGTTAGATAAAGTGAGTATTGTATTGATTCATGTTGAATTTCTTGAGCTTGATTCATGATGTATGTAGAATCTCTTGAGGTCGATCGTCCTTTTCCAATTTCCGTGCAAAAGCGAGTAGTTCGTTGGAAAGGTGAGCTCTATAGCTTTTCAAGTCAAGACACATTGCCCTCGTTTACTTGAGTAAGGTCAAAACTACAGTATACTGGTACTGGCAAGAATTTGCTTGACATGTACATGGGAGAGGACAAGCTCTTGTGAAATACAGATGTTTCTAGACATTGAGTGTACCAGATTTATCAACAGATAATCAAGATGAGAACAGACAAAACAAATTGTTGATATGAGTTTTATATCTAAATAGAGATATCAAGCATTTGACTTATCCCATAACTATAGAACTAACTAGCACTTTAAGACCACTTCTATTGTATTGGCAAGTAGTTCGTTATAGTGATTCATCACCATTAGAGAATACCATCGTACCATTGCTTTTCATCTTGTTTCCCAAAGTTAGCGTACGTAGTTCTGGAGGTCCAAAGTACAGCGGAAGCACGAATATCGACCTCGAATAACACCAGCAGGAACGAGAATGTTCCTACAAGCTTAAGAGAAAAGACAATGGAAGTACATATGAATTGCTTAACAAAACCTTGACACTCATCCCCGTGTATAAAATATGTAAATTTTTATTGTCAGAACTGGAGACCACCGCAGTACTGTATTCATAACTCTCTTTAGTTATGTATTCTTCAGAGTCCTTGTTTTGAGGAACTACCACCTCGCTTTCTGCGCAGACGGTCCTGCAAGCACTCTTCTCGTTAATAGCAGCATGCAGTGAGGAGAGTAAAGCTGAAAGTTGGATTTGATCGGTTCAGTGATGGAAGAACTGGGCTGTACTGTGTAGTTGGTGAGGTGGGTTTCAAGCTACCAGTGCTGCCTGAGAGCATTCTCGAGTTCGCAGGTGCAAGCGACTGTGAAGTTCCCTAAAGCTGGTGAAAAATTGAGGTTCTCAATATGGAAGCGGCATCGACAGAACTGACGATGGAGTCGTTCCGCGAGTGTTGCGGGAGTACTCAATTTGCCACGGAGATGGCCGGAAGAATGCCTTTCTCTTCTCTGGACCACGCCATTGATGCATCCCGCTCCATTTGGTGGAACCAGGTTCTGTTGCGGTTTCTGAGTTTCAGCTTGTAACCCGAATTGCTTGTGAAATAGTTCAGGATAGAAATCATTTGAGTCTTCTAGCAATCCAAGATACAGAGTTTGAGATGGAAGAACTCCAGAAACAAGAATGTAGTTATGTGCTTTTTCTGAATCGGAGGCGTGTAGAACAGGTGAATGTTCCAGGATGGTTGGAGGCTTTCGGTGCACATCCACGAATTGGCGATATAGAGGCTTTAAAGAAGAAATTTCCATCTGACAAGGGGTACATTTTCACACCATCTGTGCAGAAAATCTTCAACTGGGACAATTTTCATGTACATATCTTTTCTGTTTTCATAATAGTATCGACGATTACCGAGGTTTATTGCTTAGGTCTGTGTCATCCATCCTCTGTACAGAAGGATGCACTCTGAAATTGACACCTCATTGGGTTCTTTATGAAGTGTACAATTTTTCATTTCTTTTGAAGTGCTGCCTGAAGATCAATCTTTCTGGTTTTTCGTGGTTTGTTTGAAGACATTTGTAATCAATCAGCAATCAACATCAGTCCTTCTGTCTAGCTAATGAAGGTGCTGAGCATGGCTTTTGCAACGTGCAGAGAGAAACGCAGCTGCTTATCAAGTACTGGACATTTTGTTCTTTCTGGGCACAGACGTTTCTCCTAGTCCCTACTGAAATCATTAAACTAGTGTATTCAGGTCAGGAATCATGAAACACCTTTGTGAGCAAGGTTCTGACTTTATGTGAAATCAACAGGTGGGCTGCCGGTGAGCAATCAGCAGCTTTAACTACTGTCAACGAGAACGTCTTGCAGGTAGGATCCGAACCTGCAAGTTACCATCACTGTTGGTAACTTGACAATTAATGTTTTCTGGCATCGTTACATCAGTAGGGGTCTGCTTGAATACAATAGTGAGGTCTCTTTGAGTAGATTGAGCTTCTTGTAACCACCTACGGTTTGTCCTGTCAAGTGGCGTCTTGAAAGGACGTCAGGCATTAACATTGATCTATGTGACTCCCCTCGGACTGCTTAGGTTAAGCTTACATTTCGCTTTCGCTCGCTAATCTAGGTAGCCAGAAGATACTGTCAGTGTAGCGCTGAGTACTATTATCTCCCTTTTTATTCGAGAGAGAAGAATGCTACGTGATAAGAATGTAAATCAAGTTGTAGCTAGTTCCTGGAAGAGTTAACACTCACTTCCAGCTCAAGATATCGACCTGATTTGAGTTCATTCACTGGCCTATCGTTCGTATTCGAAGTGATTATATGGCGTATAGTAACGGATCACTTCGGCAAGGAATTTGAATATGCACTAAATCACAGCTTAGGTGGCAAAGAATGTAGGTCAGGCAGTGAATATAAGGCAAACTTTGCTACTCAGTATAACTGATGAGGTGCGGCCGATCGCATGGATAGGAGCTACTACATCCAGCAAGGCAGGAACTATGTCTCACTTCTCAGCTGGAGGTGGACCAATATAACGGGCAACTCAACAATGTGCTGCACTAGTTTAGCTTGATGTCCAGTTTTTTACACGGAGGTAACCTATCTTCTTTGCGAGCAGAAACTGGCTGAGTGGAACAAGCGCTACGAAGCAAAGTTTGGATTCATCTTCCTGATATGTGCTACAGGAAAGGACAGTCACGAGATGCTTGCAGCATTGAAGGTAAAATAGCAACAGCAAGACCTGACTACCCAAGTAGATGATGGATAGGATAATATCAATTTAACTGTAACCAGTTGCACGTTCTTTGGTTTATGTCTATGGCTACAAACATCTGTGTTAGACACACTTGGGGTTTTCATATTTCAGCAGACAAGATGTTGGAACTTGATCTAGTTGGTCTAGTGAGATAAATCATGATCGTTAAGACTTTGATCCGTTGACTTTGACTTTGATCCGGCTTATTGGTTCAGTTTATCCCTGTGTTACCAAGTCTAAGGAAATATTCGCTTATGAATCACTCAGGATTCTAGAAGATCGTCATCTTGATGCTTAAATGCTGCTCTCTGACCTCGCAGGAACGCTTTAAGAATCGAGCGTATGACGAACTTAAAGTTGCAGCACAAGAACAGCAGAAAATTACAGAATTACGTCTGGCCAAATTGGACGTATGGGGGAGCAAAGAGTCCAGACCGGAAGAAAAAATCTCAAGTGGTATAACACTCCAAACCTGCTTCAACTTAGTGTGATAAGTCTGAATAACTTGTGGCTACACTAGGACAACACAGACAGCTATTCTTAAATGTACTTTCTTGATTGTAGCGCTGTCCATAATGCAAATGCTTCGCGTTTCTCAAGTGTGTATAGAACTTTTCCGTTAACCAATAATGAATGACTTTGGCATCTCAATCAGGCACCTCATCTTGGGATTAGCGGTGTAGAATGAAGCTTTGGATGTGAAGGTGCAACAAGTAGAACATCAGAAAGAGCTGATGATAAGGCATTCTTTGCATTTTTAAGTTTTTGTGAATGCCTAACTAACGGCTGCTTTGCTCTTTTCTCAGAAAGGATCAGTAAAGTTGAAGCTCATATTACTGGTCCCGCCCTCCGGCCTCCTATTACGACACACGTTTTGGATGTATCTATTGGTAGACCAGGCGCAGGGATTGATGTGAAACTTGAGCGACGTTTGGAAGGAGGAGGCAAGAAGGACGATTGGGCTACTTTAGGCACATCTGTGACAAATTCAGATGGCCGTTGTGGGCAGCTAATGGGAAACTCGAACTATGTACAAGCTGGAACATATCGTCTGACTTTCGAAACAGGGGACTACTTATTAAGGACCCAAGGAGGAATAAACGCCGAGAGAACTAAGTGTGTCTTCTACCCCTTTGTTCACGTAGTCTTCCAAGTACAACCTCATCAAGCGTCCGAGCACTTCCATGTTCCACTCTTGTTCTCGCCGTACTCATATACAACATACAGAGGGAGTTAGTACAGGCAATGCTTGAATTGCACTTGAAATCAGTGCATCCTGCCAAATACTCTTTTAAGCTTGTACTCCCATGGTGAGCTTTCCTAGCAGTTGGTTGATAGCCTCGTACAGTCCCTTTTTCACGAAGTGAATTTCACTGGTTAGAACAAATGTGAATATGTGTAATAGTTTTCAACTTGTTTAAGAATAAAGACCACCTTATGTCTTGTAAATCTCCTACGTATGCACAACTGTGATCTATATTGATTTGTCTGTCAGATTGCTGATACAGTGAGGTATTTGTCCCTGGGTTCAACCCTACAAAATTTCTCGGCGTTTTATCAGGATTTATCCAGTACTGGTTGGATAATGTTAAGTCTAAATTGATGTGACGATCGCTTGATGTTTTAGACTTTCGGTTTGAACTTGCGTCTTGTATTTGGATGAAAAATCAAATCATAGGTTATGGGTAACTTCCAAACTTTGTCTGGCAGACGAAGACGATATTACCTATTGGTTGGTCCTGAAACACCCTCACATATACCCTTCTCTCTGAATCCAGAAGTGATTTACCGCAACATGTAGACGTTGTACAGTGAATTTGCTTTAGTACGGATTTTCTGTCCTTTTGGTCACCTCGTTCCATTAGGACAACGTTGTGACTTTCAGGTTCCACTGAAGACCAGCTATGAAGATGGCGTAACTCGGTAACAATGTATATCTTTTCCTGAAACTGGCTACTGGGTGTTATGAGACTCACTTTCATAAGCTAGTCTTCAGACTACAATGGATGTTCCCGTACTCGGGTTGGAGTCTGGTAGTCATCCGTGGGTGTGGATCCCCTTTCGGAAAACGGGGGACCGACAATACGTGTGAATGATGGTGATGAGGGTTTTACTGGTTATACCTCAATAAGTCTGGTCCAATCTTGAGTGGCTGTTAAACCGTGTTCTAACGAACAGGTTCCGTGTTCATACACTTAATATGGCTTCCCTGAAAGTTGTTGCTTTATCTCCTGCATTTTACATCGGACATCCTGGGAGTCTACAGCTTAAAGATGTAAAACTTGTTCATAAACTCCTCTTTCTTCTCTCAATTCATCAATATCGTAAATGTTCCCTCTCAGTTTGTCCCAATTTCGTCTTTCACATTAAGGTCTGATGAGTTTATACAACCACCATTCGTACTCGTATTTCATGAGCTGAACTCAACTGGTCAACTGGATTTCCATGGTTCGCTTATCACTCTTCACGCACATTCTACAAATGCAGTGTGGGACTTGTCTGTATTCAGGAAAGTCAATCGCTAGTAGATTCCAGCATCAAGTCTAGGACAGGCATAGCCATGGTAGAAGATTCACTTCAGTATCGGTTCAATTTTCTTTCATCTTTCTTTCACCTTGAAGATTGTGGTTAGGAATGCAGTGATTCAAGTCTTTTAGCAGCTTGGTACAGAAGAATCACTTCCGAATCCGTTCGTCAATCTTCTTCCATCTTCGTTTCACCTTGAAGACTGGCTAGGAATAATAGAGTGACTCAAGTCCTTTGGTAGCATGGGACGGGCTTACAGACAACAGGTCCAAAATGTATATGCATCTCTGATCCTCTCTGGGTCTTTCCCTCAATCTCTTATTCTGACCTGTGTGTCTGCAAACGAGTCAAGCACACGTTTCCTCCTTTCTCCTGATAAAAAAAGTATTTCCTGTTCTCTCATGGGCATCTGTACTCATCTTTCTTATTGTAGTTTTGTTCCTCCTGTAAACGTCAGAATAGAGTGGACTGAATGGACGTGCCCATCTTCTTTGCATTTAACTTTGCCTCACTGATATTTCATTCCTCCAAGCATATAAAATTGGATGTACGAACCCTGTAAACACCAAAAAGGCAGGTCGCAAGTGGTCTATGTTTTGAGTCACACTCTACTCTATGAGTCAGAAGTCAAGAAGTTGCAGTGGCAACTTTATAATAATAAAGTTGGGTTCATTTTATTTATCTACAGTTTCGAGTTATCTAGAACAAGAGCTTTCAATGTTTGAGTTAAGACATTGAAACTGGAGTTGGTATGCAAACCTGAAGGTTTTTATATTGTTACTAAAGACTCTATATTGTATTTGCATATTCGTCTATGCTAATAGGCAAAAATTATTGCTTTATTTCTATGAAAACTTGGTTTAAAGTTTTTAACATAAAATTAGAATTTTTATATCATACATCAGCCATTATAAATCTCTACCATCTAATTTTTATTGGCCAGATTCATTTAATTATCAAAACATGGAGAAACGTGGTTTTGTAAAAAATCTCAGCATTTGAGTTGAACGTGGATAATTAGTCAATTTTCGCATGTGAAAGATATTAGGAGCTTCCATGGTATGGTTCTAGTTTCTATCTCTTCTCCAATTTTTTAATTTTCACTCAGCATTTAAGTTTTTTGTATAACTTAGTTAGAATTTTGTGGGGCTTTGCCTTTTCAATCTTTTCAGACATAATAATGGTGAGATTCTAAATTGGATTTCAACGGGATACTCTCTTTAAAATTTAATGAAAAGATTGATCTGATACAATTTCAAGAAACTTCTTTAAACAATTTTTTTTTTAGCAAAGTAGGTTTTTACGATATAATTTATCTTAAATTGCATCATTTTTTGCCTCCCAATACATGGAAAACGTGTATTCTTTGATTTGCTCGTGTCTTCAAAACACTAGAGTTTAATTTTGATCTCTTTGAGACAATTTACAATAAATCAACACTGTAATATTTCATCCTAGTTATATTCTCTTAGAAATTTATACTAAAGGTATACTAAATCGAGAAAAAAAGGGACAAATAAGCAAGCATTTTACCAGCAATTTATGAAGAGACTTGGTATATTCTTAAAAAAATATGAGAGTTTACAAGTCAACTTCACATCGAGATGAGATTCATTTCATTGTTATAAATCACTCAAAAGGCTTTTAATTGAATCATATAATATGTACTATACTTAGATTAGTTAAAAGGAACCTATACTTGAAGTAAAATTTATGTCTAGCTTTACACTATAAATTAAAGAAAGATAACATCCAATAATAAATTCAAAAGTTCAACCCTTTTATTTTATTTTACGTAACTGTGTATAACTGCAGGTTTGCTTCATTATAGAACGCTAGTCTTACAAGAGTCTCCAGTTTTTATGGTTTTTGTCCCATATATGCAAAATTTAAAGAGCTTCCCTATGTAGTATAACCACTTGAAATTAATATATATAAAATTTGCAAAGGCCTATAAATAGAACCTCTAAATATTTCCATTATGTACTGATTTGAATCCAAAATCATTAAAATGAGTGTTTGATCCTTAAATTGTCCGGTTTTGGATTCTTGATTGTAAAAGATTACCCAAGAACAAGTAAGTGTATATTGTTCCTTATCAATTTCTATATTGAAAATTGGTTTTATTTGGGTTGGTCACATTATTTATTTAAATATATTTCTAATGTACAAATACAAATATTGGATGGAAAAACTAATAAAACTTTACAAATACATTTTTTCTAATTTTTCTACCATTTTTGGATTTGAACTCAAAATTATTATTAAGGTGCTTCTGATCCTTAAATCTTATGGTTTTGGACTCTAGACTAGCTAAACGTGATACCCATTAGAAAATAACTATTATTGTATTTAATTACTGTTATATGCACTTCCTCATACCTCTATAATTGAACTTTAGATTTCTTTGTTGGTTTTGTTGAATGTAGAATATAACGAGCTCTTCAATGCTCGTCATAACGACTTGATACAAATAAGACTTACTTTTTGTATATAACCAAAATCTTTTTATTACTCTCATATCTATAGATGTAAATTAAAATTTTCTAATTTCTTACATATTTTATAATTACTTCATGTTTACTATAGTACTCAACCTCATCATATGTACATTTATATTAAATATTATTTAACAGATTTTTTTTATGGATAATTAAAATACATCTAAACTTATAGGAAAAAGCTTGCAACTTTAGTTTGAATGGAATATGGATGTTAGAGACAAATAAAACTAAATCCTATTAATTATATTGATTTTATTTATTCCATATATATATATATATATCAATGACTATTTTGTAGATTAGAGTCAAGAAAAAACAAGACCGTGAAGGAAAAACAAAGGATGGGAAGACCACATCAAGTTGTACAAGGGAGAGACAAGGGAGAGACAAAAAAGGTAACATGAGGCTAAGCGCAAATAGAGTCTATATGAGAAATCTGCCCTACCGCACCTAAGATATCCGAGCTATGCAAGTAGTACGGATTAGAGTCAAAGGAAACAGTTTGAAAATCAAAAAAATATTCCAAAAGTTTAGTTAGAAATAATTATACTTTTAACTTAAAAATATTAACAAATTGATTATTTTTAGCATCCACTCATATTGTTATCCTGAATCATGTACTCTCATCATTTTGATATAAGTTATTTTATTCATTGAGTTAGCTTATTTTTATCATGAAGCTGATTAATGAGAAGTAAATTAAATTATAAATTTTCTCATATGTAGAAAATTTATCTATAGAAGATATGATATAGATATCATATCTTTCAAATTTGAGATAGCTTATAAATTGAGAATATTTTACATAAATAAATGATACTATAGTCTTTAGGAAAGCTGCAGATAATAATATTGTGTAGAATTACATAATAAGAATTGAAATCTCATATTTATCATATTTATTTATAATGCATCTCTTTAGTATATAATTTTGTAATATAAAGGGTGAATACCTTCTAAAAACTTTCTTATAAAAACATGAATGCATAGATCAATGAAACCTTATTTGAATGATTAACATTACCATACATAAAGAACAAAATACCTATCAGAAACTTAGTTTGAGTAGTTAATATAAGTCTATGACTTCTTCTTATGACTCATGAGGTCTTCCCATCCTTAAGTGTTTTCCACGCGGTCGCCCTTTATTTGGTTCAATACTTTGCCTAACTTGCCCCCTAAAATGAGATGAGAGGGAAGTAATAACGCATTAAGCACTAAGAACTGAGAAATTGCTACACTAGAAGAGTAGGTGGCAACTAGAAACTATTTTGGCAGGCCAGAAATCAAGGATTTAGTTTATGAATTCAGAAACATAAACCATTGATAATAAAATGAATATTTTGAATACATATAACCAAGTCAAAAGTGTTCAGGCTTTGAATATTTGAAGATCCTGATTTGAAGGTACAAAGCTGAAATCCACTCATGAATTATAGCACACTTAAAGTTATGGAGGCTTGAATTAACACGAAGGATTGGATTCTTGAGTGTTCCGGATTAAGAATCGAATATCCCAAGATAAAGTATCTAAGGAAAGAAAATTAGGTAGTTTTCATTTCTCCGTATTCTCCATTTTGTTTTTTCATTATGATTATGATCTCATTGGTGCACCATAACCCCTTGAAATAGATATTACATGGAGAAGTTATGAAAACTCAAGAAGTAGAATCTTTGCATTGTCTCATCAATTACAAATAAAAAATCCGGAGTTGACATTAAGTAGCACTTTTTCTTTCATCATCATGGTTTTTTTACTCTTAAATGAACGAGATAGTTAGAACAACGTGTTTAAATTTTACTTATCAATCCTATATTTAGACTCTATTTCTTATAAATATAGTCTTATCAAATTGGATATCAAGCACCATCTTAACATCTTAAGAGCTTGAACAAACACAATATGAAGTTGCAAAAACTCAAGAAATGGAATATTTATATTATTTTATCATCCACAAATATGGATTAAAAATGAGCAGCTTTTACTCCTTGAAAGTTACATTTTTGGACTTCACATTTAGAATGAGATATCCAAAACATATTTTCATTCTCATATCATACCTATATTTAGAAAAAAAATTTCTTTGATTGTGGTTTCATTTAAAGTAGATTCTAAAGAGCTTTTTAACAGAATCATACTTGTTTGAAAATGATACTAAAAGAAGTTAATAAAGAATTTAAATGAAAAATCTTTGTATTGTTCTCGCATTTACAAATTTGGATTCCAAATTCGTTTTATGTAGTAGCCCTTGATCTTTAAATTTCACAGTTTTAGACTTCAACATTGTAAAAGAAGTACTTGAGATAAATCAATCAATCTTTATCTCTCTTTAACTCATATTTGTACTTAAAATTTTAACATCATTAGATGCTAAATTGAAGGAGCTTTCAAACTCCATCACATCCACTTAAAACAAACTACAAATAATTGTTTTTTACTAAAAATCAGGAAACAAATCCTTTACACTATCCATTCATTCATTGATTTTGATCTTAAAATTATTATTGAACATCACGTGGTCCTCGAGTGTCATAACTCTAAAATAATAAAATGAGGTACCTAAAAGGAAACTTTAAATATATTTCAATTTTGCATTACTTCGTGTGTACTCGATTTTCCATAATTTTGGTCTCATTATATGTAAAACTTAAAGTGCTTTTTGATACCGTCTTGACAACTTAAAAACAAGAACTAGATGAAAATTTGCCAAACTTCAAGGATTACAATCTTTTCTATATTCTCACAATGTCTATAAATGATTGGACTTCAAAATCTTAAAGAATAAAATTCTAAGCTCTTAAAGACAATCATATATGTTATTAATTGACTTTAATCAACTTCAACGACCAAATTTGTCATGAAAACTCTAAATAGTTTCATTCCAATTTGTAAAATTAATCCTTATTTTGATAGGTGTCTTTTATACCTAATTGTAGTTTAAACTAGTTTTTTTGCACCTTCTCAATAGTTTGTACCTAATCTAGAATTGAATCCAAAGAAAAAAAAGACTCAATACATTTGTTACAGTAATAAAATTCTCCTTTCTCACCAATTTATTATTTATGTAAATATAAATATACCTACTTATACAATTAAAAAATTTTCATTGTCTTTGGTAGTATATTATAATCTATATAATTAAATAATCATGAAATTAAAAACTCTAAATAATTTATCATTCTAATTTAATAATCTAATACTGTAAATATTACTATATTATTAAACTATTATATTTTTATAAAGCTAAAGTATCACAAAAGTTACTTTTTTATTTCTAGTAGTTTTGATGAAAATAAAGTATAACTAATTGATCATAGGAAGTTTGCTGATTTATAAATATAAATATACATATAGATATATACAACTTAATTTAATTATATAAATTTATTTATTTTTACTCATAATAGTATTATTTGATATATCAATACATATAGATAACCTTAATTTCTTTGGAATGTGTTGTAATTTTGTTAAAGTTGCAAATTTTTTTTCTTTATTTTGATGAAGATAAGAGAAGCTTTTTGCAAGGTTCAAGTGAAGAAGCTTATTGTTTAGGTATTCTTTGGATTGTATTATTTTACATATCAAAGTACAAAGAATGCAACCACAAAGATATGAAGGATGTGGTATGAAGGTGTTATGTGCAAAGAGGTCTAGTTCTTAGAACTAAATTATAATGACAAAAATCTAAAATAATATTCGTTTTTATTACATAAAGAAATAAATTTAACATTTAAGATAAAAATAATTACCTTAATTTTTTTAATTATCAAATTTTTTTTCACAAATTATGTATTGATATCAAGAACTAAATAAGATCCCAAGATTAAATCTTAGGATTGAGTGATAAAAGAAGAAAGATTCACTTTCTCTACTTAGTTGATATGCAAGGTAAAAAATTAATGCCGAGCATATAAGTTGGCTAAAAGACTTAATGTTAAGATACAATTCATATCAATTTTACATGTTGAATAATATATGAGCTAAATCCTTACAGAAATGCTTATAAGTAAAGCTAATGCTTTTGTTTTAATAATTTATGGGAATCTTAAATGAACATTAAAACTATATTAAGCTAAAAATCATCCATAATTTAGGGTTTAGGGTCAATTGTAGTATTTGATTGCAGACACATTGCACAATTATGCATGGTTTGGTGAGAAAATCTACAATGGTGCAAGCGACGGCTCATATGATTGTCGTGTTGCATGATTATGCCAATTTGGTGACAAAATCCACAATGGTGCAAGTGGCGGCCAATCTGATTTTTGTGTTCAAAATCAGACTCTATGTGATTTGGGTGAACAAACTAGTGAGAGTAAGTCTTTTCTTTCATTATATGGGCAAGAGTTTGACAATCTCATCTATAGATTTGACATTTGAAACACATGACAAGCTAGTTCAAAATTGCAAAACTTGTGCTACCATAATGGTTATGCCTTTGCAATCTTCTATTTAGTCCAAGATCACCAAGTTTGGTTGAGTTGTGATTGTGGAGGGAGATATGTTTACTCCAACAAACAAAACATTCCCAATAAGTGATCCAAAACTTTGACAAAATGTGAGGAATGCTGGGAGGTGATGCATGGTTCAAAGAAGAAAGACAAGTGCTTGCATTAATCTGATGCACAACATGAACATAATCATTCTTTGTGGGAAATTCCTTTATACAAGTTGTCCACCATTGGCTAAATCCGGAGCAACAACAAGAGATCAAATCATTTTTTGTTAGTGGAATTCCACCACAAATCTCACACTCTTGTTAGAGTTACCCAATATTAGGATCGCCAATTAGGACATATACAAATCTCTAGTCTTAATAATATTGGGAAAGTTTAAATAGAAAAATTCCTATGAAAGCACTTTGGACACTTTGAAGAATGGAAATATGAATTTGATCATTGTATGAACTCTCAATAGCAAGTAGCAAGATCTTTTTTTGTGTGGGACAATGATGTCAATTTTACACATTGTTACAACACTATTTGTGGTACAACACAATACAACACATTTTTTGTGGTAGACTATACTTACAAAGCCAACAAGATTATGAAAAAAAAATGTAAATAAATATCAAAACTATATTAAGCTAAAAATCACTCACAATTTTATATCTATCACTCACTAATCACTTATATTATCTGATTGCATACAAGTTGCACTATTGTGCCTAGTTTGGTGACAAAATTCCACAACAATGCAAGCAACGGCCAATTTTATTTTTGCATTCAAAACCAAATGCTCTACAAGTTGCCAAATTATTAGGTCGTGAAGTTGATCTAGTTGGTTTTCCTCTCCGTTGAGCAATGGGCAGATTCTACAACTACAATAAATTGTTGATTGTGAGCTGCAATTGTTATATCTACATCTATCTTTGATGAGGATGAAGTTCATTATAATAAGTGACCAATTATTTGAAGTGTTATTTAGTTTGGTCCTTGGATGTAATATTCCGAGGATGGGAGAAACCCCAAGAGAAACATAAGAGAAGAAACACAAGGCTTCATCTCTCAAGACTCCGATATCCTTGTCTTTATTATATAGCAAAGAGGATCCACTCAAAGGGAGCTCCATCCTTAGATTAGTTGCATGGATTAGTGACATGTTGATCTTTGTCTTATCTAGTTGGTCAAACAAGTTTGACCAGAGGGAGTCTTTGGGGAATTTTCTTGTAGGAAGCTCAGAACAACATGGATGAGGCACCGTCGCTCTCAATGAGATGAACAAGGGAGAGAAAGAAAAACTTATTTTGATTCCAAGAGGAAAAACTATATCATTTTTTGAGGCCTAATTCATCTTTTAGGCCTTTGAAATTGGCTCTAAAGTTTCCAAGGTGTTTTGGACTCTACACTATTAGTGGAAGTACTCCTTGGTGACACTTCAATCTAATCTACTTAGACCTATATAACATCCCTCTAGATATTACCAAGCCAATTTCCACCTCTAGTTAATATGTCTAGCTAATGATATTACAAAAATCCCCCTTTTAAGACACAATGTACTCATTGCAAAGTTATTGCTCAAAAGATTGTACTAACATTGGTGCATGGATCAAGCTAGTTGTAGCCATGTTGCCTCGTACAATGAGTACCCTTTCCAATGTACAAGATATTTCACAAGCGGATGGCAAGTACCACGGATGCATTGCTAGAGAATGCCTTTGTGTTGTACAAGGTCTAACTTCTTATATGGAAGGAAAGTGCAGCAATTGAAATGCATATATATACAGAAAGGAAACATGGAATGCTAGATGGATCTTCATGTGTGGCGGTAGCTCAAGGTGATAGGCCACTACCCCAATTCAATAGAAGATGTGCAAAGGCCTAGGAAAATAAGGTCTGAGCATACAAGAGCTAACTAGTGAGAGGTTGGTTATGGACCAAATTTCAATCCCCAACATTGAACTCCATGTGCTATGATGTGCATTTGCATTTTTTTGTGTCAATTTTGGGCAATTTGCAACTTGTGCTTAGCGTTCTGCACATGAAATAAAAGTATAAAAGTATTGACAACGTCAAATTTTATAGCCACTAGACAGATCTTTACAAAGCTTGAAGGTTTGAAAGGGTGTTTTTCATACATGAGAAAGAACGGTGTGACATGTGTTAATGCATTCACTAGATTGTTGTAGGCAAATTCCACTCGTGGAAGTTAGGTGTCTCACCTTTCTTGCTCTTCTTATGTGAAGCCCAAGAGTATGTCCTCAATAGTGCAATTGTTCCGCTTTGTTTGTCCATCAATTTGTGGATGGTATGCCGTGGACATGGAAAGTTTGGTTTTGAAACACCAAAAAGTGTTCTCCAAAACAAACTAGTGAATTGAGCACCCCAATTAGTGATGAGCACTTGACATTGGCCATGGTGAGAAAGACTACAACTAAGTACAATTGAGCTGATTGTGGAGTAGTTATGTCTTTGGTTGTAGGACACAAATGAATCATTTTGTTGAGTTGGTCTACAAAGACTACAATGGAGTCAAACCTTGAGGTGATCTTAGGAAATTCAAAAACTAGATCCATGCTAACCTACTTCCAATGTTATGTAGGAGTAGGGAGACGCTAAAGGAATCCATAGGGGTTTGATTAGGAGCTTATTTTTTGCTGATAAAATAGTCAGCTTTGAACATATTGCATCACATTGTTGCTCATCTTGGACCAATAGTAATGGCATTTGACTGCATCTAAGGTCTTGTTCACTCCAATGTGACTGGTTTAAGAACTATGGGTTATAATTTACAAGATTTAGCAACATTAACTTGCAATGGTGAAATCATGACATTTTGCTAGGATGGTGGTTCTTAGGTCTGGGGCATCCAAGATCCATAGCTTGCCATCATGAAAGGTGAGTCCTTAGGTACTAGTTACACTTTCGGATGATTGAGGTCCTACAATCAATTTTCATAGTAGTAAGAAACCTTGGCTAGAATTCTAGGTTCATCTTGACCTCTACAACTAGATTATGTGCCATAGGCATTTGAGTGAATGCATAAGTAAGTTGCTCTAGCCTTCTACATATATGATCATCATGTTGAACCTTTGTCTCCACTCTACCCAAAAAAATCTATAACAAGATAGATCTTTCTATGTCTCGAGGTAGACTAGAAGTTTGTGATCTATCTCCATTATAATGCCTTCTTGCTAAGATAGTGCTTCCAATGCTTGGTTGCAAGGACAATAACCAGCTCTCCTTACTCGGTGGTATGATAGTTGCACTCTAATGGTAATATTTTACAAGAGAAATATGAAATCGGATGTCATCCGTCATTCCATTCTTATTTCAGGACTACTCCTATTGCAATGCTTGATGCATATGGAGCCAGCTTGATTACACGTTTTGGGTCATATCATTTCAAGATTGGTGCATGTAGTAATGCATCTTTGAATTCTTGAAAGACCAATTCTTATGCAGTTCTCCATATCCATTTCTTCCCCTTGCCAAGTAGTACAATTAAAGGTTGTGTGACCTTAGAGAAGTCCTTGAAAAATTGATAATAGAACCTAGTCAATCTCAAGAAACTCTTGAGTTGATTTTGATCTTCTAGAGCACCTCATTTTTATCTATGAATGACCTCTATTTTATCTATTAACACTTGGATACCTTTTGCACTTACTCTATGCCCTAAGTAATCTACTTCAAACTTGCCAAACTTGTACTTGGAGATTTTGGCATACGGTTGGTTCTATCATAGAATCTAGAAGACTTCTCATAGATGTTGTTTGTGCTCCTTCATCATCTTATTGTAGACTAAGATGTCATCAAGGAAAATGATAATAGATTTATTCAATTGTAGATGAAATATGTCATTCATCAAACTTATGAAAGTGGTTAGATTTGAGACCTCAACAATTTCTTATAGTGTTGAGATTTTTGCAAATGTTTAATTTTTTATTTTTTTTTACTCTTTTTAGATGGTTTTGTTATCCAAAGTGGAAGTTTATAGCCTTTAAAAGGAAGAAGTTGCATTCCTTTGGAAAGGTTCTATCACCTTCCAAAGGATATGGATTCCTTTGGGGAGAAATGGCTACCTTAACCATCAGATTGGTTATAAAGGAATCCAAAGTAGATAGGTAGAGAGATGTGGCTAGAAATGGTAAAGCACTATGAGGTTCCAAAGGACTAGAAGTAAGTAACCTCTAGTGGATATCTTTAATCATCAAGAAATTACATTGGCACCGAAGAATGACCTGACTCTTCAAAACCTACCAAGTCCTTAGAATTGTGGTCTACACAAGTGACAACAAATGATTTAACTTCAACTAAAGGATGGCATAGAATCAATGGACAAGGATATCCTACCTACTCTTGTGTGCAAAGGGAGTAGGTAGTGCTACAATTTTTTAGTAGGAATCAATGGAATATACATTTGATTGACATTTGATTAGCAATTTCATTTGTAGAAAGGAAGTATTGAGAATCAAAGTGTAACAATATGGAGTTTAGCAATGAAGTTAGGAGAGCTAAAAAAATAGCAAATAAGACAAATTAACCTAGAATATTCTGGAAGCATCTAGGAAGCTTCTTGGGAAGCTTCCCAACTAGCTTAGCTTGCACTTCAAGTAAGTAGCTTCTAGAAGCTTCCAACTAGCTTAGCTTGCACGCCAAGTAGATAGCTTCTAGAAGGAAGCTTCTTGAGAAGCTTCTCAAGGGCCTTGTATGGTACCTATAAATACCAAAGCCAAAGCTCATGCTAGGAATTTTAATTTTTCTCTCATTCTAGCATCCCAATGTGAGCTTCTATTCTCCTATTTCTCTCCTTGGTCTTGGTCCTTTACACAAAGTGTGGGTGGAGAATTGTGCATATAAAGAATTCAATAGAGCACCAAGGGTAAGCACTTTTTGATTGATTGATTGATTGAGCATGTTGGTGTTGCCATCACACTATGATGGTCTAGGGGAGAGGGAGAGCAAGACCTTTAAACCTTAAGTGTCCCAAGATCAGCTGGTGGGAAATGAATGGGGAAAGGAGTACCTTGAGAGCAAACACAAGACTTTCCTACTATGAGATTGGTCTTATACCTCAATGTTGAAGGAAAAGAAATTTTCCAAGGTAGATATCAAAGGACAATGAACTTGGGAGCAAATCTTCATATCTAGGTTGTGAACAATTGGTGAAATGTACTAGGTGATGATGCAAGAGAAGAAGGAGGACACGACCTTGATACCTTGTATACCAATGCAAAGAAGATGATAAATAAGGTGGCATATCTCTTCAAGATGAAGAATCATGCTAAGAATGGATTGTCAATGTGTGACTATTGTGACCTTGCCTAAAGTGAGGTAGTATTAGCCATCCTCAAACTATTCAATCCTCAAAGAACCACTGATGTGATTGTAAACCAAGTCATGTTCTTTGAGAATATGCTTGTTGGAGAACCTTTAGGTTGAGCCTTCATCTTTCTCCAACAAACATAATAAATGTTACCATTCTTTCATATATAGACAAAGAAGAAGAAGACTTGCACTTCTTAGTTCCCTTTTTCATGCATTCTTATATTAGCATGGGCATGGGCTTGTTCACCAAAGATGAACAACCTTTGTTTTTGGAGAACCGCATAAGTGAAGACTAATTTCTAAGTAAGCCAAGACGGTTAGAGGCATTAAGGAAAGTAGAATGAGCCAATGCTAAGTACAAATTAAGTGAAAAAAGAAAGATAGAGGAAAGGAGAAATGCAAGATGCCAAAGGTAAATCAAAGGAATAAGAGTCAACCAATCTATCAGAAATAATATTTCAAGCAAATAGAAGGTGGAGTCATCTCCAAAGGTGAGGACTATTCAATTTCTAAAGTAGGCAAAGAAGGTTCCAATCGTATAGCCACAAGAAGAAATGTAGGGGTATCTTTGTCTACAATAAAAGGATTGTCATGAGGTGACGTTGTCGTGGGGATCATATGGTCTCGAGATTGCGCTGGGCACCTGGCTGCCTGCGCTTAGGCTTTTGGAGTGTTTTGTCCTTCTTGTACCGTCTATTATTAGTCTCGGCTCATTATTCTTGATCTCTTGGTTGGTCTATTATCCTCGGCTTTAATGTGTTTTGGGTCTGGTGGGTTTTGCAGTTCTGGCCCAGACTGATCTTCCAGAGAGAATGATCTGTCCCAAGCAGCAGCAGTCAATCACCGTCACTCCCATCTCTCCCCTTCATACGATAAGATCACTCATTTTCCAGGTCTGGCCTCAGTAAGACGAGGCCCCAGGAAGTACAACAACACAAGGATCTGCTCTCGCTCGCGAGTTTGTGCTTGCTTCTATTGGTTTTCCGATAAAATCCGCTTCAGTTCTTGCTTCAGTCCCATTGGAGAAACTCAAGCCGCAGCAGCACACCTGCTGCTTCTCCTCATTCTAGTGCTCCCAATAAATCCAAGCCAATGCACTGATCAAATTTGCTCAAACACATTTCCCATGATATATACTGTATGAAACCGCAAATAACACTCCAAGAACTCAATCTAGTTTGATGACAATAAGACAAGAGAACGCACTACGACAACAACAGATGACAATACACTGCAACAAAAAAACTAAGAAACTCCTCTCACTGGTCCTCCAGTCCCACAATTCACTCGATCCAGAAATAATCCAACTTAAGCTATTGCAGGTCCATCGATCGGTCCTCCCGGTCTCACCATCACCAAATTAATCTTTCTTACTCCTTGGATTGGCGGGTCAAACCTAAAGTCGCTTCCAAATCTTCTACAAGGAACTGCCCACCGCGCCAAAAGACAAGAAGATCCGGCACTTGTATGCACCGTGTTCTCAAACTAACTCAGCATCATCAATAGATAGCCATTTTGAAACCTATTGCTTTCATCTCATCCTCTGCTCTGCTCCCAATTTGCCTGCAAAAATCCATCTCTTCAACATACATGTTCCAGAAACTAACTCACAAGGCCTCCGCTGACTAAATCACCGATGCACAGTGCTTCCTCCCAACTTGAACCTTACTGCACTTTGTCAAACTCGAAATGCCTTCTCTTGATTCTTTGCCTTTTCTTGCCTCCACAATCTTTCACTTCTTTCTGTATTTTCTGTAATTCTCCTCCTTTCTTCTGACTCCACGATACCTCACTCCTTCCTGTCTCCACGATCCTCCACTCCCTACTCTCTAGACCCTTTTGTTTATTCCCTTGTCATTCCAATTCCGTTTCCTTTCTATCCTTCTTCTCCCGTCGCTACTTACTGCTCTCTGCCAAAATTCAAAACCCTCTGTCTCCTTCTTCTCGAAAATTTCTGCAACCTTTTATGCAACTTTCTCTCTTGAAACTCTCTGGGATTTTCTGAAAACCCTCAGTCTTTCCTCTCACTAATATTTCTGCCACTTCTCTCGAAAATCCTCTGCAAACTTCCTGAAACTCTACTATTCTTTTCTCAAAATCTTCTGCAACTTCCTCTCTCTGAAACTCCTCTCTTGATTTCCGGAAAACTGGCACCCCTTCTTACCTTTTGATAATTCTCAATACTTCCCTACTGTCTTCTCTCGAAATCCTCTGCATTTTCCCGAAACTCTCCTCCTCATTTTCCGAAATTTGGCAGATCTTTTCACTTTCGATATTTCTCCCTCACTTCCCTACTGTTTCTCTCGAGATCCCCTGCACTTTCCCGAAACTCTCTTCCTCATTTCCCAAAATTTGGCAGATCTTTTCACTTTTGATATTTCTCCCTCACTTCCCTACTGTTTCTCTCGAAATCCCCTGCACTTTCCAGAAGCTCTTCTCCTCATTTCCCAAAACTGGCAGTCCTTCTCACTGTGAAAACTCAACTCCTGACCAACCTTGCCAACTTCCCTTTCGGCCCAGGAGAGAAACGCGGGATCTTCCTGCATGACCCTAGAATCTAAGACCCAACGATACCCAGTTCCTGTCTACTTCCTCCACATTCATCAACCACAGGGACCCAAACTGGCCTGTTTCACAATCTCGTTGTAGCAAAATCCTTCTTAGCCGACATATGTCAAGAACAAGTCAACTAGACGGTGAGCAATTTGACTTCCGTGTGTTCAAACACAGCAGAGCATCTGAACCCGCATTTGCTATGGCCGGGGAGAGGATTTGAACACAACCGGTACATCCACATACAGAAGCTTAAACTTCTGCACAGTCCAATTATCCTTCACCATGAAGATGGAGAGCCAAGAATACACGCAAAGCCCCTTCGTAATCAACCCAGTCCTTTCCACCTCCTTCCTTCCCCTGCGTTTCCTTGTTCCTATTAGATCCTTCTATCTCTTTCCTGCTTCCTCCTTCGAAACCTGAACTCTGCAAAAAAAAAGTCTCAAAACCCTCCATGCGATTTGTGAACTCTTTATTTTTCCCAGTCCTGTCACAACACTCCTTCGATTCGTCAAAACTCTCTCCTCTATTCCCTTGTTCCAAATCTGAACTCTGTTTTTCCCTTCCTTCTCTTTCTTTTTCTTTTCTATTCCCAGTTCTCTCTTTGATCACTCTCCGTCAACGACCTTATCTCCCCTGCGTTTCCTTGTTCCTATTTGATCCCTCTCTCTCTTTCCTGCTTCCTCCTTCGAAACTTGAACTCTGCAAAAAAAAGTCTCAAAACCCTCCATGCGATTTGTGAACTCTTTATTTTTCCCAGTCCTATCACAACACTCCTTCGATTCGTCAAAACTCTCTCCTCTATTCCCTTGTTCCAAATCTGAACTCTGTTTTTCCCTTCCTTCTCTTTCTTTTTCTTTTCTATTCCCAGTTCTCTCTTTGATCACTCTCCGTCAATGACCTTATCTCCCCTGCGTTTCCTTGTTCCTATTTGATCCCTCTCTCTCTTTCCTGCTTCCTCCTTCGAAACCTGAACTCCGCTGTAACACGCTCTCCCTCTGTTCTCTCTTTTGATCCCCCGTCTATCTCTTGCCCTTCCTTTTTTCCCCTCGATCCTTCCTACCTTACCTCCAATTCCCAAAACCCCTTTCGAACTATTCCTGTCCCTCCCCAAACCCCTCGACTTCCTTGTTTTCTTGCTTTTCCCTTCTTCATTCCTCCTTTGCAGGAAAAAAACCTTTTTCTGTTCCTGTCCTTCGCAAAACCTTTTTCTGTTCTTGTCCTTTGCAAAAAACCTTTTCCTGTTCCTGTCCTTTGCAAAACCTTTTTCTTTTCCTTTCAAAAAATTTCCAACTACCACTCCTTACCAAGCTCATCTGACATTCTTTTTTTTTTGAAAACTCTCTGCTGTCCAGTCCTCATCACTCTCATCTGGCCTTTTCCCGACGACAACGTGGGAGGAGCCAAGAACCTGTGTGATGACACCAAGAATGGAAGACTATAGTTTAGACCAACCCATAGGAGATGTGGGATTGGATAAGTTATTTGATTGTATACACTTAACCCCTTTAAAAAATCAGTAAGAAGCTCTTGTTAGGAGAATGTTTGTAGTAGCAATGATAGAATTTCAAAAGGAAGATGCACCAATTCAAAAGATGATGCTAGTTGTGGCTGAACTTGAGGGAAAGGTGAAGGTAGGATCATCAAAATGGCAAATTAGCTTAATAGATGCTTTGACAAGAGTAGTAGCCCCAATAATGTAGAACCTAACTAAAATCTATGATGAGTATAGAAATTTATGGTCAGACTTGGAGAGTTAAGATGAGTTAGCAAGATGGATGCACAATTCCTTGAAGATTTATCAGATAGAGATGCACATCATTCAAAAGGAATTGGTACATACCAAGAAAGTAGTAGATGAAGAGCAATCCTCAATTACGCAGTCTAGTAGAATATACACCAATTAAAGGAGACAAGCAACGTAGATCTTGTTGCAAGTAGAAGAAATTGAATGCCTAAAGGAGGAATTGAGTTCTCTTTGGAAGGACAAGTTCAAGACTTAGTTTGAGGTCAATGTAATAATTGCAAGATTGAAGAAGGATGTAGAATAGAAGGAAGACAAACATAAGGCAATTAAAGAGCTAAAGTACAATGCCATACAAGAGTTGCATAAAGTCAAGATGGCAAAGTGCAAGGAGATTGCAAAGCTTAGTAGGAACTATAGTAGACAACCATTCAAGTCCAAGAATTGTTTGGAAATTCAGTCAGAGTTCAAATTGTGAGACCATTTTCAATTCCAACCACTACAATCAAGCAAGAGAAGCAAGATCAAGCACACTAGCAATAGGGTTAAGAGTGGAAGGAGAAAAGACATTGCCAATTACACAGTAGAGAATAAAAATATTATGTTAATGGTTAGAGGCAATGCTAGATGAGATTGTAGGTTAGACTTTAACAAAAGATGAAATCAATGTACTTACAAAGCTTAGGAGTAAATTATCAAATGGAAAGTATTGGGAAGAAGTAAAAATAAAACTAGTGGACAAGATTTAAAGGAAGACAATAGAAACTTGGAAATACCTAAAAGAAATTGTAGTAGAGATATAAGAGAAGGTAGATTGGATAATTGTAGGAGAAGTTGAGGAAGGTTAAGAGATATGGGAGTTTTCTTTTTGAAGGAGTTTGATTCCTTCTAAGTCAGCTAGATCTTCCTTGCAAAGGAGTGTAAATATCATTTGGTACTTTGGATTTTAATTGGCATAGCATTTAGTTCCAAGTGATCAACTGCATAAGGCTGCAAAATTGACATGCCATTTTGTTCAATTCATAGTTAATAAGTGAAAGAGTTCACACTCTTTGTCATTTCATTATCATCCTTGTCTAGTTCTACTTCTTTGTATTTTAAGTTCTTATTGAATCTTTGCAGTAAGAATTACTTTGCTCCTTGTATGTTTGATCCTTTATAGTGAAAGCAATCATATGGAAGAAACACCTTGATAGGCCTATGAGGGTATGCAATGTTGATAGTAGGCACTAAACCAAATCTATGAAGTATTTTTTTACATAGATAAGTCTTGGCTTCAAAAAGGAAGCTCATTACCTTTGGAAGGCATTCTTACCTTTAAAAAAGAGTTTTTGTTCTTTGAAGTGAGTTATAATACCTTTGTAAAGGAAGTATAGGAAAGTTTCTTGAGGGAGATAAGACCTTTGAATTGAGATATCACTTTCAAGAGTTGATTGGATTTATTTTAAGTGTGAGTGAGTTTGCCTTTGTAAATTTCTATGTTACTCCTTACTTGTTGTTATTACCTTCTTTTGGGATTCATTTCTACCCAATAAGTGAAAGAAGTAAGAATAAAGGACCATATTGTGACATTAATCCTTATATCTTCATATTTCAAATTGTGACCTCATGGAACAATTGGATTCTTATCAAAATACTGCAATTTGGTAAATAATGTGCTATTACACTCCTCTTGTCTATACCAATAGAGATACCACCAAAGCCTCAATCAACATACCCAAAAGGTGGATGCATGCCAAATTTATATCGTCTTTCCATCTATCTCACCATACTAATGTGCTTCAATCTAATCATGTTAGATAGTAAATGGGTTTCTAGTCAACCCATTTGCATCATGGTCCACCTTTCTAGGTCTCAAAACAATTGTGAGATCATATTTTTCTAGGTCTATAAAGAATTGTGAGATCATACTCCTATAAAACCAGAGTACATTTTTCAAGCTTCCTTGAAAGCTTATTTGACTCTTTCAACCACTTCAATGGTTGATGATCACTGATGACAATGAAGGAGTTCCAAAACAAGTAATATTGGAAATGTACTACTATCCATACTATAGTTGAACACTCTTTCTCATAGGAATTGTACTTAGCTTTTGTCAAATTGTGGAAATAGCAACTAGCATAAGCAACCACAAAATCCTTCTCCTCATACTCCAAGCCCCAATTTATTCTAATCAATATGAACTTGGAATGTGTGTCCTTTGATTGGTTTCCTCAGAATAGGAGAAGATGTCAACTTTTGCTTGAGCTCTACAAAAGCTCTCTCCTTCTCACCTTCCCAAAAACACTCATGTGTAAGCTTGGTTAGCTTTGTCAAGGCCTTGGCAATTGCACTAAATCCTCTAACATATCGGCAATTAAAGTTTACCCATCTAAGGAAAGCTCACATCTTACTCACATCTATAGATCAAGGAAGATATGTAATAGCCTCCAACTTGGTCATTATTAAACACCAAGCTCACCAAGGTACATAGTGTGACCCAAATACTCAACTTGCTCTTGGAAGAATCTGCACTTCCCAAGATATAATTTGAGTCCATGAGGTCTCAATCTTAAACATCTCCAGCAAATGTCTCTCATGCTTCTCCATGGTAGCACAATAGACCAAAATGTCATCAATATAATAATAAAGAGAAATGAAATATTGCTAGGATCTTATCTATGATTCCATAGAAATCAACAAGAGCATTCTTTAACCCAAATGGTAAGAATCACCATTCATACAATATATTCTTATTGTGAGGATCAATAGCCTAGAATGTTGACTTGACTTGTCTTCCTCTATTATTGGCAATTGATGATATCTTCCTCAAAGATCCAAAGTATTTAAGACCTTACATGCCCAATTTTATCAAAGATCTCCTTTGGTGTACATATAACATATGTCGTGCATATATACATTGCTGTCAACATCATACACTATAGAAGCACAACTCACACATAAGTCATACATAGACTCTAAAGTGCCATAATAATCAGATTGTTTACAACTCTCAAATACACTCAACTCAGATCAGTACTTGATCTGTCACTCTATAAACTGCCAACAATTGTGCACACTGATTACAGTCAAGCCACACCCACTCTAGCTAAGAGAATCCAAGTGACGCTCACTGGCCTTTGTCCACCATAGCAAGGAACTCAAAGGCTCAACATCAGAGAAGTGAGCTCTCTGGAGCTACACTTCAAAAGTATACCCCTTGACTTGAGCTAGGTCTGAAACCCTAACGGTCTCGCTGATGGCACACTATAGCAGTATCTGAAAACATATCTTGAGGACGTCCTAGTGCAACGGTGCAAACGGTGCAAAGTGATGGTGGGCTCCACCATGAAGTCAGTACACCAAACACAAAATCTGACTGTCAGAAAGTAGTGTCTGAGAAACTATTGAAATAACTCTAACTACTATCACTAGAACTCTAGTGTCCGAGCAATCTAGATGCGACACTACAAATGGTATGATACATACCAATCAACCCTAATCTACCTATTGATAGGAAAATATTTTCCACACATGCACCTATCCATGTAGTTGCTATGCATATCCCTCTTGGCTAATAGCACTATGTCTTATTTATACTCTCCATGTGAGATCTCCACCAAACCAACCTCAAAAAAGGTCTTGACTCCCACTCTAAATCAAAACTTTGTCCATATCACTATGTTTGTAAGGATATCCAAGGATTGGTGTATCACTAGGCAACTCAATCTAGATATCAAGTCCTTTAGAGAACCCAAATCCTTCATATTGAAGGAAAAATAACTTATGAAACTTCTCAAGAATCTCCAAACTCTTCATCTTTCCCCTCTTGTAAGCTTGGATCCAATGTTTCACTCCAAAGTATCCTCTATTATTATTATAACTATTATAGAGATGGAAGACATATTGATTGGTTGCCATATTGAGACCTTGGGAGCAATATTGTCATCCTCCCAACTATTAGAGGCTACAACCTTAGAGTAGACAACTCCCTCTACTTTGCCCACAAGCTCTATACGTCCTCTAGCTACACCTAAAATAGACCAAGGATATATACCACCTTGTTGAACAAGTTGAGCCCCATGTAAAATTGAATAAAAAAGGAGGTCAGGTAAGTGGCTCTTCTCTCATCTAATAAATCATGGTGAAGAGTTTGGGCTTATAAATAGAACATGAGAGCCCAATTCAAAGGGGCACTTTCATACATCTTATGAAAGAAGATGGCTTGGGTATTGGTTAAATAAGTTGTTAGTTTGTGAAGGAACTTCATGATTGCTTCTACAATTGATCTAGGTCCTTATAATTGTGAACTTTCCAACCATTTTTGCGGTTGCAAGGTTCTCCAAAGTTATCTTTGATCTCCTTGGTCAGCTCCCAATCATAGAACTTAGTGTCAATGGTCATTGCTCTTGTCGGGCTTGCATCTAGACCAAGTACATTCCTCCAATTTTCTCTTGTTCAGCTTATGAGGTTTCCTCTCAAGTTCTCACTACTTCTTACCTTCTAGCTCATGGTCTCACGGATGATCTCAAAGTTGGTTGCATTCCAATCCCAAAGCAAGAATCTCATATGTTTGCTCTTAATTATCTTTCTCCTACAATACACTGCCTAAGCGTTCACTATTAGGCTTTAGAGGATGGCTTTGTGAGCCTTCCTGATAGGTTTCTAAACAAACACCATTCTCTCAAAGACTATGGAATGGAAGCAAAGGCTAGTTTGGCTTGAAAGACTAGAAAACTATAATAGCAAAGGCACAAAGTTGAGGTTGACTATGTCAATCAATCTCTTGCAATGAAAAAAGTGGAAACAATCATTCCACACTTTTTTTATTGGCATAGTTCTCAGTCATTCTTTGGTCAAAAAGTGGTTGGGTAGTCCTTGTCCATTGTCACATCTTCAATGCCAAGTATTGCTTGCACATGCAAACTATCACTCTCTCCCAATAGTTTGAGCTCCAATGCAAGCATTAGGCCAAATGCTAATATTCCTTCTTAGAATGCAAACCACCTTTCTTGATTTGGATATTGTCCTTGAATTTTTTGGCAGTGCATTTAAATTGGTATATAGTGCTTGCCATATGTTAGGTCTGAAAGGAAATGCAATAGAGCAAACTCATTTGGCTAAGTTTTGGTTTTCATGTGAAGTGCTACCGGTCCAAATGACATTTAGTGTGGATACCTTTGTGCAAACACCCTTCTTCCCCAAATTATCTTTCTTCAAGCACCTTTTGGTCTCGAGTTGATCATGCTTATCTATAGGTTCTCCTATCTAATTTAGAGAATAGACTAGTACTTCCTCACTAATAAAGTTGAAATTAAAAAGAAATAGCCAACATAGAAAGGTAGGCACCACACCCTTATGTTAGGGAAGGATATAGTTCTTGGTCTTAAGCTATGAAAGACCAATATTGAGAGGTGTCAATTTCAAATCCAAACATCTCTAAGAGGTGGTTTCACACAATATATCACATATGAGGAGCTCATTGTCCATCATCTATTTTATTATCATTATCATCCATTGTCTGATCATCTAATTGATAGTTTTATGATGATAGCCCATGCCATTGTGACAATAGTAGAGTCATATGACATGTTAGTTGGTGGAGTAGTGTTATATTCCATAGGTTTTAGTATTGACTATTAGGAGGAGATAACCTCATATAGACTATGTTGGTAGTTGAGTGAGAGATGAGTATGTTACCTACCTATATATTTTAGTAGTGGTAGTCTTGGCTCACTATGATCAAGGACCATGACATCAATCTCAACATCCAATGGTTATGCTACTTGGCCTAGTGAGTAGAATGCTCATGCAAAGGATACTCTGGTACCAAAGGAGATCCCTTGGATTTGGAGTACAAGTGAAATTGTTCCATCCACCTTGGATACACCATTGTGGAATTCTAATGAATTCTAATCATTATACTATCATGTGGATAGGTTGGTACATCAAGCTTGGAGTTGAGCTTTTGTACCACAAATGGACCAATTTAATGATGATCTTCCAAATTTTATTACCTTGTCAACTTTGAAGACCATACATTTTGTTTAGCAATACTCAATAGAGAGAGTATGCCTATTGGATTTTTTTGGTGAGATTAGTACTAGATTAGTTGTGGTATTGCATACAACCATATAAGTTCAAAATTACTTGTATGTGGAGAGAGATAAGACTGCTAAAATAGTCTCTCTACATCATGTGGCATACTTGGCCAACCAATATCTTGAATTATTATTGATATCAACAATTAAAAATTACTAGAAGACACTACCATCAAGCATTTCCTTGTTGGGGTGTAGGATTTGGAGATACATGATACTACATATTTGGTAATTCCTTGATGGCCATTGTAAAACACCAAGACCAAGGAGAGAAATAGGAGAATGGATGATCATATTGGGATACTTGATTGTGTGAAACTCCAAATGGCTAGCATGAGCTTCGGCTTTGGTATTTATATAGAGTATTCAAGGCTCCTGAGAAGTTTCTCCATAAAATTCCTTCTAGAAGTTGCCTACTTGGCATGCAAGTTAAGCTAGTTGGAAGCTTCTAGAAGCTACCTACTTGGAATGCAAACTAAACTAGTCGAGAAGCTTCTTAGATACTTCTAGAATATTCTAGGCTAATTTGGCCTATTTGTTACTTTGTTAGCCCTAACTAATTTCATCACTAAAATCCATATTTTCATAGCCATGTTAGGGACATAACTTTGTTGGCCAAGGATAGTGTTTGCAAGATTCCCAGTTTTTTATGTTTTGGGAGATGCTATGCATACTACAACATCCCTAAGTTCATCAAGCACTTTTTATAAAATATATTTTGGAGAATGTCCTTTTGATGAGTGACACTTGCACATGGGTAATGGTGAGTACACATCAAGTCTTCTCTTGGATTGGTCCTAAAATTTTGTTGGATGGGGTTGAAGTTGGATTTTGGGCACATTATCTTCATCTTTGGTGGACAAACCTTTTACCTAAAGAGGTTTTACAACATGCTTATGATGGATTTTAGTGACCAACACACCTTATTGTTGATAATATTTTGGATGTTAGGTGCCAATCTCAAATAATTGGGGTGATTGATAGGTCAACTATGGTATTAGTGAACCTTGTAGGGTAATCCAAAGCCACTTTACCCACACTCATGAGTTTCCCAACATCCCATGCTTAACAAGAAGGAGGTCTTTGCCTTATTAAGGACTCATAGTTACAACAATTGGTAGAGCCCAATGCCAATGAGAGAGAGTGAGTGATGGATTTCCATACAATATTACCATCATTTTAATAGTGTTAAAGGTATCTATGCATCAATAGTTAGTTCAAGCTATAGGCCTCAACTATTTGACCTAGATTGTGAGCACTCGATTTGTTGAGCAACACAGATGTGCTTGACAAGCGTCACCATTTCTACACTTGGGAGCTTTATGCCTATTGGGACAAATTAGGCACATATTAGGAGCAATAGATTGAGTGGGCTTGGTATTCTTGTTACCTAGCCAATGACTACTAGTGAGAGTGATCTACTTGGGAGGAAGATTTTTACGCAAAGTGCCTAAAAATTGAAGAGAAGAAGAAGGAGGAACTCCAACATGTGGAGGAAGTCCAAGAGCAATTGTGGAGATGCTCCAAGAAGAAGCCAAAGGAAGAATGATCTATTGCCAACTTCACAAACTATAGTTTCAAGCTCAAAAGCTAAAGGAGAAGAAGTACAAAGAAGAATTGATAGACAAGCTCACTTTCCGACTTTGGAGACATGTGTACCAAAAGTTCAACAAAGTAAAGAACTCATGTATGTTGAAGATTGCTGAAAGAAGTTTTTTGAAAACTCAAGGGTGAAGCATGTTTTTCCCAATTGAGTGTAGAGCCAAAGGCACCCAAGATACCAAAAGGGCCCATAATGTTAGATTAGTGTATATTCTTTCATCTTTTCTAACAATTTTACATAGGACTTAGCTATTTCTTGCAAGAATTCCCAACCCATCCTCTTAGATGTGGATATTCTTTGTACATTTGTAAAGTAGGAACTAGACCAAAGGCTTTGAGTTGTACAATTTTTAGAACAAATTGCATTTGGCTAAGTTTTGGCCAAAGAACTCATCGGTGTGGTAGCTTAGGTAGATGTTCATTACTTGCAATGCATACTTAGGAGAAGAACTGATAGCTTCCTTGTCACTTGACAAAGTCTCATTAAGCAATTAAGAGTAGATAAGATAGAAATTAAGATTGTTATTGGTGGCAGCATAGTAGTAAGGTTTGGCAAGAAACCCAACTTAGCCATTTGACCCTTTTTAGAGCAAAGTGGGCTAGTAATAGGAGATTGTACATAATTTTGCCCAGTAATGAACAATTCTACTCTACCATACAACTTTGTATCATATTAAAGTTTAGTCTGATCAATCTACATTCACCTATTTGGTTTTGAGTGCACTTGTCAATATAGAAGTGTGAATCTCTCTGAAGTATTGTAATTGTTGGACCTATAAGGAAGGGTTGGCAATGGAATTTGAAGGTGAAGGGTGACCCAATGATGGATTTGATCAGTCCTAAGTACAATCAATAATATAAAATTGAAATGCATGGATATTCACTTGCCAGTTAAGCATCTTAAGTGGTATGCCTTTGGGGAAGGGTAGAACATGCTATCAAGGTTGGAGGCTTTGGGGCAAATTCACCATCACCATTAGTGTAACTTTAGTTACAATTAGTTTTAAGAGTGGTTTAGGAGATTTTCAAGTTTTTGTATCCTTGTAGAATAGACTTGTTCTTACTCACTCTTTTACTATTAGTGTGTTGATATTGGGTTTTTTCCAAGGGATTGAGCACCAAAGTCCAATAAGATACTTTGTGGTGTATAGATCTCTCATGCAGGTCCAACCAAACTAAAAATACCATTGCGGTTGTTTGTAAAAGACCAAGACCAACGAGAGAAATAGGAGAATGGAAACTCACATTGGGACACTTGAATGTGGGAAAACTCCAAATGCCTAGCATGAGTTTTTGCTTTGGTATTATAGGTAGCCATACAAGGCCCTTGGGAAGCTTCTCAAGAAGCTTCCTCAAGCTACTTTCTTAGAGTGCAAGCCAAGTTAACTAGGAAACTTCTCAAGAAGCTTCCTTCTAGAAGCCTCCTACTTGGCGTGCAAGCTAAGCTAGTTGGAAGCTTCTAGAAGCTTCCTTCTAGAAGCTACTTACTTGAGGTGCAAGCTAAGCTAGCCAGGAAGCTTCCCAAGAAGCTTCCTAGATACTTCCAGAATATTCTAGGCCAATTTGTCTATGTGCTACTTCGTAAGCCCGACTAACTTCGTTGCTAAACTCCATATTGTTACATATTTTCACGCCGCTAGTTGGTGACGTCCTCGTCGCTAGTGAAACTTTGAATTCCTGGATGAACATCTATGCATTTTGGAGATGAGAAAGAGGTTCCCATGTGGCATCATGAAGTGGATACCCTTTCCAAGGACCTTGTACTCCTTATGTTGGCGACGGCTTCATTGAATATGGCAACGTGCAAGGATACAATCAACTCCATACTCCTCATGATCATTGATAGGGACAAGAAGAGGGGGAGATTGGACTCAAGAGAAAAGGAAGAGGGATTAGGAACAAAGGGTTTCAACTTGGAAACATGAAAGACAAGATAGATATGCATGTGACCAGGCAAGACAAGTCGATAAGCAAGAAGAGAGACAATTTGGGTGATATCAAAGGGTCCTATCTAATTAGGGGCAAGTTTACAAATTTGGGTATCAAGTAGGAGAGGGAGGTTACTAGAGCATAGCATGACTTTATCATTGACTTCAAAAGTGAGATCACGATGATGGTGGTCTGCATATTGTTTTTGGCGATTCTGAGCAACAAAGAGGTGAGACTTGGCTTTTTGGAGAGATTGGGATATAGTGGTCAAGTATGTGGAAGTATGAGGAACTTGAGATGGAGGGGGAGCAAGAAGAGAATCTATAACAAGTGGATCTTGGCCAAAATTGAGAAAGAGAGAAAATTGTGTGCTTGCCTATTTGGAATTGTTGTAGGCAAATTCTGCAATTGCAAGACATTCATCCCAAATGGTATGGTGGACATTGACAAAGGCACGCAACATATCCTCCAATGTACAATTTGCACATTCGGTTTGGCCATTAGTTTGAGGATGATAGGCCATAGACAAAGCAAGCTTGGTGCCGAGTATTAGGAAGAGCGCTTGCCAAAACTTCCCGATAAATCAAGGATCACGGTGGAGATGAGTACACGTGGCATCCCATGATGCTTGAAAACATTGTCAAAGTAGATTTGCGCTAAGGTTGGAGCATCCACGATATCACAAGTTGGTGCCAAGTGGATTTGCTTACTAAGCTTATCCCCAAACACCACAATTGCGGTGTGTCCTTGTTTTGTCTTTGGCAAGGATGTGATGAGATCCAAGCTCACATGCTCCCTGTGAGCAAATGGAATGGTGAGTGGTTGAAGGAGTCCACTAGACTTCTGGTTGCTGGCCTTGTTACATTGGCAGCTCTCACACGATCGGACAAATTCTTGAATATCTTGTGTCATGTTGGGCCACAACCATTGATGTCGGAGGGTACCCAAGGCCTTGCCCACACCCATGTGACCATCGATGGGTAAATCATGGGCTTCTTGAAGGCGTACAAGTCAAAGATCACCTTTAACTGGAACACAGATCCGGTCCTCATGGAATAAAAGGCCCTCCTTGATGGAGAAGGTGTTGTACTCCTTATCACATGCCGTAAGGTGACCATGTACCATTTGGAAGAAGGGATCTTGGTGTAGAGCTGATTGAAACTCGTTTTGGACCTTGGAGTCAATTGACACTGTTGAAATTGCCGTTGTGATGAGAGGAAGAGACTTCAAATCAGGTCATCATGATAAAGCATTAGAGATGACATGGAATCAACCTAGTTTGTACTCAAATTTGATGTCATATAGTTGGAGTTGTTCCACCCATCGATGATGTTGACTCTTCATGTGTTCCAAGTGTAAGGTCTACAACAATGGTTTGTGATCAGTTCGCATGATCACTTGTTTCCCCAAGAGGTAATGCCTCCATACCTTGGTGGCATATACCATTGCAAGTTGTTCTCAATCTCAAGCAGAGTAGTTTTGTTCAGCCATATTGAGTTGGCGAGACACAAAGGCAATGGGATGGAGTCCATTTAGGAATTCTTGTTGTAGCACGGCTCCAATTGCAAAGTTAGAAGCATCAAAATCAACCACACTGGGTAGTTGAGGATCATATGGTTGAAGAATGGGTCTTGAAGACACCATATGCTTTAAATTTTGGAATGCTTCTTCATGCTTGGTGGTCCACTAGAAGCTCAAGTTCTTTCCCAAGAGGTCAGTCAATGGTGCAGCCACATGAGCATAATAATGGATGAACCGTCGGTAAAAATTGGCCAATCCATTGAATTCCCGTACTTCTGTAGCATCCTTTGGGGTAAGCCAATCAGTAATGGCATTGATTTTCTCTTCTTCTATCTTGATCCCCTTTGATGAGATCTTATGACCCAAGAAGGTAACCTCCTTTTGCCAAAAGGTATACTTTGACTTCTTGTAGTAAAATTTTCATTGTCATAGTCGTCTTAGGACTTCTCGCACATCCACACGTTCTGCCTATGTCTTACTATAAATTAAGATATCATCCAAGAACACCATCACTGACCAATCCAATAGTCCATCTAACACTCAATGCATCTGATCCATGAAGATTGCTAGAGCATTAGTGAGTCCAAAAGGTAGAACTCTCCACTCAAAATGCCCATACCTTGTACAAAAGGCATTCTTTTGCACATCCTCTCTATCAATAGGAATTTGCCAATAGCCGTTGCAAAGATCCAACTTGGAAAAGTAGCGTGCTCCACTTAGTTCATCAAGCAAGTCATTGATCTGAGGCAAGGGATCTGCATTCTTCCCGGTTTGCTTATTGACCCCACGGTAATCAATACAAAAACAAAGTCCTCTATCCTTCTTTGGAACAAATAGTACCGGTGCTCCCCAAGGAGAGGTACTATGTTGTATGAAGTCCTTCTCCAACAACTTTGTAAGTGTTGTTCGCAACTCCTCCAACTCCTTTGGTGAGAGCCAATAGATTGGTCTACTCACTAGAGTACTCCTTAGCAATAACTCAATCTTGAAGGGCATACCTCAATCGGAGGGTCATCCCTTTGGCAGATCATCCGGAAACACGTCTGCAAACTCCTCAACTATTTGATCAACCATTGCTTGATGAGGCTCTTGGCCCTCCTCTGATTGTTATGGTGCAATCTGCTTGATCTACACTGCAAATACAGACTTATCTTCCTCCAAAGCTTGCTCTATGGCTGCTTTACTAACCAACTTCCCTTCCATGGACTCATTTCTCTTCCAAGCTTGCTCCATGGTTGCTCGAAGGGTAATCCCTCTGGCAGATCATCCAGAAACACATATGAAAACTCTTGAACTATCCGATCAACCATTTCTTGATGAGGCTCTTGGCACTCCTCCAATTTTTCTTGTGCAATTGGCTTGATCCACACCACAAATACAGACTTGTCTTCCTCCAAAGCTTACTCTATGGTTGCTTTACTAACCAACTTCCCTTCCAAGGACTCATTTCTCTTCCAAGCTTGCTCTATGGTTGCCTTCTTGGCAAACTTCCCATCTTGGGACTAATTCCTTGCAAGATTTGCTCTATAGCTACCTTCTCGACAAACTTCCTATCTTGGGATTGACTATTCTTAGGTGTCTTACACAGAGGTGACAGACAACCTAATTGGAAATTCCTACCTTGGTGTTGTACTTGAATTTGGTGTTGGGTCCAATCAAATTGAACCTTATGACATTCAAGCCAAGGTAGACCCAAAATGATATCATAGTGTAGAGGTGCCACTACAAACTTCATACACTCCAAATACTCCTTCCCAATCTTGAAGGTAATAGGGTGCAAGGTGCGGAATGCATAACCCTTTCTACCATCTGCCATCATCAAACTACTTCCAATCATTGGCTTGATAGGAATACCCAATTCCTTTCCTAATTGCATAGACATGCAATTCTCTGAACTTCTAGAATCAACCAAAATCCTACAACCTTGATTAGATATCATATCTTGCAAGTGAAGCAAACTTGCATAGGTCAAGCCTTCAATCCCATTGGAACTAATCAAGCTCCCAATAGGCGGCTCAAAATCTCCTATTGGGATTCCTTGTTTCCCTGATCATTTGGTTCCACAAACTCCATCTGGGCAACTTGTTGAGGTTGTCCATTCCTAAGTGGACATTCAGCAATGTGATGTCCAACTTGGCGACAATAAAAACAACCTCCATTTTGTTGCAATCTTTCTCTATCTACTGCACCAGGTGGCCTCTATTGGATAGCATCAATCTCCATTGGTGTTGGTTCTTCCACCGTGCGTATTGTACTGGTAAGCTTGGGGTAAGTTGAGGTCAAGACCAAGTTGTCGCAACCAAGGAATCAAACGCTCAACCAATTGCATGGCTTCTTCTATGTTTTGTGGTTCTTGCATGGACACCTCTAATTTGGTTCATGACTTCAATCCACGCATAAATCAATCCAGAACTTCTCCTTCTTGTATATCTGGAATTTACATGATGATGTTCTCAAAATGTGTGATATAGCCTCTTACGGAGCCATTTTGCTTCAACTTTGCCAATTTATCTTGTGTGACTTGGGTGGCATTTATAGTTTGAAATTGACCAACTATTGCATCCTTGAATTCTATCTATGTCAAGATTGGTGCAACAATCTGTTGTTCAGCTCGCTCCACTCGGAATCACCACCAAAGTTTTGCCACACCATCCAATTGGCTAGAAGCCAAGAGAATTTGTTTCCGTTCATCTTGAAGATTGGTGGCTTTGAAGTAATGTTTGCAATCAAATACAAAATTCTCCACTGTGCTTGGAAGATTCTTGCCTTCAAACACCTTGGGTTTTGGAAATTGAATACGATCTTCTCTATCTTGGACTGACGCTCTCTCTTTATGCTCTTGTTGTTGTTGGTCTTGTTCATCCAACAATCAAGTAAGATGCTCAATTTGTTGCTACATTGCAAGGATAACATCTGGTATTGCCGCCATAGCTACTACTCTATCCTACTTCTTCCAATTTATCTAATTGATTAATACATAAATACAACACGTCCACCTTTCTACATAAGTGACAACTGGAATTATCAAGGGTTCCTCAGACATGATAATCATATGTAGAAAATCCTGCCAAAGCATGAGGTGATGAATTGTGTGAAGTGGTGCTTGGGTAATATCTGGACATGAAATCCCAATGGTTTGGCGGAAGTGGATTTGGTGGTCCATAAATTCCATCCATCCCATTCTTGCTCTAATACCAATGTAAAAGACCGAGACCGAGGAGAGAAATAGGAGAATGGAAATTCACATTGGGACACTTGAATGTAGGGAAACTCCGAATGCCTAGCATGAGTTTTGGCTTTGGTATTTATAAGTAGCATACAAGGCCTTTGAGAAGCTTCTCAAGAAGCTTCCTCAAGCCGCTTTCTTAGAGTGCAAGCCAAGTTAACCAGGAAGCTTCTCAAGAAACATCCTTCTAGAAGCCGCCTACTTGGCGTGCAAGCTAAGCTAGTTGGAAGCTTCTAGAAGCTTCCTTCTAGAAGTTACTTACTTGAGGTGCAAGCTAAGCTAGCCGGGAAGCTTCCCAAGAAGCTTCTTAGATACTCCCAAAATATTCTAGGCTAATTTGTCTTGTGTGCTACTTCATAAGCCCGACTAACTTTGTTATTAAACTCCATATTGTTACAAATGCTTACTTAATTTTGTGTACCCAAGTTCCCCTCTCATTTCTTTGGTGTATTTAGATGATAACATGATCAAAACTCACCACACAACTCTTTATCTACACCTATGCTTGGAGATAAAGTCAACACCCACTTAATTTTGTGCATCCAATTGACACTCACTTCTTTTTTGTATTTAGATGATAAGATGATCAAAACTCACCACTCAATACTCTTTTCCAATAGGTACTTATTACATCATCAAGCCACACCCACCCTAGCTCAAAGAATCCAAGTTGCACTTGCCGGCCTCTATCCACCATAGCCAAGAGTTGGAAAGCTCAACCCAAAAGAAGTAGCATTTTGAGTAGTTAGAGATAAAATTGTGGTTTCTAAGATACTCATCCTTGTGTCCTAGCAAACTTGCTTAAGCATTTCAAATGTCTCAATATTCTACTTAGAAAAAAAAACTCTACCAGATAAAAAAAATAAAACCTTACAAAGATTTGTAGACATTAAAGTTAAATGAAGAAATATGAAAAATTTCTATAAAGAGTATCAATTCTTCCTCAAATTTGATATGATTTCTCCTTTTATATAAATTAAACTAAGAATATTTTTACTAGGCTAAGATCAAGGTTAAAACACCTTAATAGACTTTATTTTAACTTGGTAAATTTAGCTTTGAGTTCAAGTTCCTGAATATAAGGAATAAATTCATTAATTTTCTTGAAAAAGAGAACAATATTACTAACAAAAGAAATCTTAATATGATTATAATAATTAATTAATATTTTTTATTCTTATTTTTAGTGAGTTTGGATATTAAATGAATGATCTACACTAATTGAATTTTAAAGAAAATTTAGAATTCAACTAGATTAGGAATTAGATTTTCCTTTTGAAGAAATACTAAAATAAATTAAATGTAATATTGAAATATCCTAACATTGATAATAGAAATATTGGAATATCCTACATCAGTTTAAGTGTATAGTATTTAGAAGTTAAAATTTTTTCATAGTGAATTAGAAAATCTTTGCAATTATTGTTATAAAAGGTGAAGTGCAAAATTACTAGAGGTTCAATAGTTAAGAAAAAACATGATGTTAACACCAAAATACACTTCTAAAAAGAGGATAAATTTTGAAATGTAAAGTATTTGTGACAACGCAATGTCAACATACTAATAGTAAAAATGATAAGAGCATGTCATTCCCTTGAAGTTTGTCGTGCGTATATACATCGCTACACAACATACATCGCTGTCAACATCATACACTATAGAAGCACAACTCACACATAAGTCATATATAGACTCTAAAGTGCCACAATAATCAGATTGCTTACCACTCTCAACTCAACTCAACTTAGATCAGTACTTGATCTGTCATCTATAAACTGCCAACAACTGGGTACTGATTACAGTCAAGCCACATCCACTCAAGTATAGAGAATCCAGGTGACGCTCGCAGGCCTCTGTCCACCATAGCCAGGAACTCGAAGGCTCAAAATCAGAGAAGTGAGCTCTCTGGAGCTCACTTCGAAACTATACCCCCTGGACTTGAGCTAGCACTGAAACCCTAACAGTCCCGCTGACGGCACACTCGATGGTGCAAACGGTGCAAAGTGACAGTGGGCCCCACCGTGAAGTCAATACCCCGACCACAAAATCTGACCGTCGGAAAGTAGTCTTTGAGAAACTACTAGAATAACTCTAACTACCATCACTGGAACTCCAGTGTCCAAGCATCTAGATGCGGCACTACAAATGGCGTGACAGCTATCGTGCGTATATACATCGCTACACAACATACATCGCTGTCAACATCATACACTATAGAAGCACAACTCACACATAAGTCATACATAGACTCTAAAGTGCCACAATTGCCTCCCTAGCTGGCGGTTAGGTCCCTCTAACTCCAGATAGCCATCTACTCTAAGTATATGGTATACCCTCTAATGGGCAAAGATTAGGAGGCCGGGTGCTATGGAGCCTCATCGTTAGTTGCCTGTCTGCAATCTATACCATATAAAGAATGAACTAGCTATAGGTCAAGTACATCTAGGACATAACCACTGTCCTTGAGGAACCACCGTGAGGGGAGGAGTCATACATGCCATATGACATCCTCTAGAATAGCTATCACACACTAACATAGTAGCAACTCCACCAGAAGAGCCACATAACATACACCTCAAGCCTGCACGTACAAGTGCCAAGCTTGGGTCCATAGTACCATCAATGTTTGGGAGGTGGCATGGCGCACAATTGCTCACATGATCCTTCCAAACAACACCATCACGTCTTTCTAACACAAGGACTCCAGATGGCAAAACCTCGTGCACTCTCAAGATAGTGCGGCCTGTAGAAACATCAAGTGTCGTTGGTGCTATCTGCTATAAATATACATAGTTGCTTGGATGAAATCGACAGATCGAGGGTCTATAACCTCCTCCTCGAATGGTAGCATAGCGTAAAGTATCTCTATGTTGAGCAATCGCCAAGTTCTCAAAGGCCATCGGCATCACTCTCCGGAAGATCTCTACCCGCTGAGAACATGTGCTCATCCATACATCGGGGTCATCCAAGTCCAAAACTATAGTAGCATCTTGACAAATGGCTGCAGGTAAATCTGGATCTTGTCCATAGAGTAGAAAGTATGGAGAGAAGGATGCTAAGGAGGCTTGCCGGCTGAACCGATAGCCCATGGCCAACCAAGGTAATTGGAGATCCCAATCTCCCAAGTGGCCTCTCTGCAAACCATACTTTTGCAATCCTCTCTTCACCGTCTGAACCACTCTCTCTGCTAAGCCATCTGCCTCAGGGTGATCTCAAGATGTAGTACGATGATCAATCAAAGCCTTGTCACACAAGACCTGAAACTCCCCCAAGAACTCTATACCCTGATCAGTCAAAACCTCAGCTGGTGCACCAAAATGACTAAGAACTCGATCCAAGAACGAGTAAGTTGTCCCTTCACTAGACTTGTCAGGAAGTGCCACCAACTCAATCCACTTGGAGAAGTGCTCCACCATCACCAAAACATACCGATGATGTCTCACAGTCAGCGGTAAAGGTCTGGCAAAGTCCAAACTCCAATGGTAACCCAATCCCATGATAGGTAATGGGTGTAATTGTGACGTAAGAGCATTGAATGATGCTCTAACTTGGTCACAAACCACACATCTGGCAACAAACTGCTCTACCTCGGTCTGCATACCACGCCACCAATAATGACTCTGGAGTAAGCTATACGCACACTTTACTCCAAAATGTCCTAGCTCCTCATGAGCATGACGGACCAATTGTGGTCTTTGTGATGGAAGTGGTACTACTCGCACTCTACCATCCTCCCAAACACGCAAAAGGTGTCTACCCTCCAATCTGAACTGTTTGGCTTGCTGAAGAACACGGTCTCTCCTTGGCCCCAACTGTGCCACCCACAACACCAGTACAAAGATAGTCCATCACTAAGACATCATCATGAATGTCTCGCTGAACTGTACCAATATCTTCACTCTTTGGATCTGTGACCTCAATAACTCCTCCTGTATGCACTGAGAGAGATACCACCAAAGCCTCTACAAATATACACAGAAAGGCCAATGCATGCCAACTTGGCACCATCTCCTCATCTGTCTCACCATGCCAACGTGCTCCGGTCTGATCCTGCTGGCTGGGACATGGGTTTCTACTCAACCCATCTGCATCACGGTTCACTACTCCAGGTCTATGAACAACCGTGAAATCATACTCTTGTAAAATCAGAGCCCATCGTGCAAGCTTCCTTGAAAGCTTGTCGGACTCCATCAACCACTTCAGCGGCTGATGATCAGTGATGAGAGTGAAGGGGTTACCAAATAGGTAACATCGGAAATGTGCTACTGCCCAAACTGCTGCCAAGCACTCTCCCTCATATGAACTATACTTCGCCTCTGCTGAATTGTTGGAGCAACTAGCATAGGCCACCACAAACTCCTTCTCCTCATCATCATGCTGGGTGAGCACCGCTCCAAGCCCCAACATACTCCAATCAGTGTGAACCTGAAATGGTCGTCCCCTGATCGGTCTCCTCAAAATAGGAGCAGATGTCAACCTCTCCTTGAGCTCTACAAAAGCTCTCTCCTGCTCATCTCCCCAACACCACTCCTGTGTAAGCTTGGTCAGCTTTGTCAAGGCCTTGGCAATGGCACTAAATCCTCTAACATAGTGGCAATAGAAGCTCGCCAACCCAAGGAATGCTCGCACTCTGCTCACATCCGTAGGCTGAGGAATACGTGCAATAGACTCCACCTTGGTCTGCTGAACACCAAGTCCTCCGGGGTAGATAGTGTGACCCAAATACTCAACCTGCTTGTGGAAGAACCTACACTTCACAGGATGTAATTTGAGTCCATGAGATCTCAACCTCTCAAACACCTCCAACAATAGTCTCTCATGCTCCTCCACAGTAGTGCTATAAACCAAAATGTCATCAATATAGCACTAAGCAAAATCCAATCCAGCTAGGATCCTATCCATGACCCTCTGGAACTCAGCAAGAGCGTTCTTCAACCCAAATGGTAAGAACCTCCACTGATATAACACATCCTTGCCGTGAGGATCAATAGCCCAAAATGTTGTCTTGGACTTATCTTCCTCCCTGATCGGCAATTGATGATATCCCGCTCAAAGATCCAACGTACTGAAGACCTTTGCATGCCCAATCGCATCAAAAATCTCCTCCGGTGTAGGCATGGCATACCGATCAGCCCTGGTCTGTCGGTTGATAGGACGGTAATCTCCACACATCCGCCTATCTGTATAGTTGCCATGCATATCCTTCTTGGCTGGCATCACTGTTGCTGATGCATACTCTCCATGTGAAATCTCCACCAAACCAGCCTCAAAAAGGTCACTACTCCGGCTCTGAATCAATGTCCTCTCCATCTCACTATATCAATAAGGACGTCGGAAAACTAGTGTGTCGCTAGTCAGCTCAATCCGTATACCAGGTCCCTTTAGAGCACCCAAATCCTTCATACTGAAGGCAAAACAACTCGTGTGACTCCTCAAGAACCTCCAAACCCTCTGTCTTTCCTCTCTAGTAAGCTTGGGTCCAAGATCTGGCTCCCAAGTATCCTCTGTAACTGTAGTAGGAGTGGAAGACGTGCTGTCTGACTGCTACATTGGGCCCTTGGGAGCAATAGTGTCATGCTCCCGACCACTAGAGGTCCCAACCTCTATGTGAAAAACTCCCTCCACTCTGGCTGCAAGCTCCACACGTCCTCTAGCTGCATCCCATGTGGACCAAGGGTGTAATCCAAGTAGCTCACGCTCACCTGGATGGACTCCAAGTAGACCACTCTCCCTAGTAGCTATTGGATGTGTCCCAAGAATACCATGTCCACTCGGTCCATCGCCCCCAGCATGTGCCTGAATCGTCTCAATAGGCACAGGGCTCACAAGTGTCCAAGTGGTGATGCCTATCAAGCGCATCCTACGCTGCTCTGCCAAGCCAAGGCTCACAATCTAGGTCAAACAGTTAAGGTCCATAGCCTGACCTAACACCTGATGCCTGGATGCCTCTGACACTACTGGAACAGCGGTAATACCGGTGCAAAAACCCATTGCCCGCTCTCTCTCATCCGCGTTGGGCTCCACCAACTGTTGTAATTGTGAGTCCCAAACAAGTCCAGGTCCTCCATCTCAAAAAGCATGAGAGCCTAGGAAACTCATGAGTGTGGGAAATGCAGCTCTAGGCTGTCCAACTAGGTTCACCACTGCCATAGGTGACCTATCAGCCACGACTAAGACTGACGCCCAACATCCAAGATATCATCAACAAGGATGTGGTCAAGTCGTTGAATCCCATCATAAGCACGTTGTAGAACCTCTCTGGGTAAGAAGTTTGTCCACCAAAGACAAAGACGATGAGCCCGTGATCCCACTCTGGCTGCATCTAACAATACAGCAGGTCCCATCCAAGAATGGACCTGATGTGTACTCGCCACCACTCTAGTGCAAGAATCACCCATCAAAGGAACGTTCTCCAAAAGGTAAGCTGGAGAAACAGACTGATGAACCTGGAGATGTTGTAGTATCCGTAACATCTCCCAAAACACACCAGAACGAGGATCCTGAAGACCCAAACCGCAGCCCGCACGTGTATGTCCTTGACATGACCATCCAGAAATCACCAAAGTGAATAGGCCCATGTCTCTCTAGGTCATGCGCCCCCAGTAAGGAAATGTCTCTTGGTAGGGCCTTTTGGTAACCTTTGACTACTGACATCGATAATAACTCCAGATACCGATAGACCAAGTGCGCCACATGATGTAGAGAGACTTGCCTAGCAGTCTCATCACTCTCTACATACAAGTACCTTTGTACTCGGATACCCGCCTGTAACACCGCAGCTAGTCCGGTGCTGATCCCACCAAACAACTCCAATAGGCATATCCCCTCTACTAGATACTGCCAAGCAATGAGTATGGTATCTAGAGGTGTCAAAGCAATTGCCTCTGGAGGCTCATCCTCACACTCATCTCTTGATGGTACGAAGGCTCCACTCCAAGCTTGCTGCACCAACTGATCTACATGTTGCTGCAATGCCTCCTCTGAACTCCACAATAAAACATCCAAGGTGGATGGAACAATTCTACTCGTACTCCAAAGCCAAGTGATCTCCTCTGGTACTAGATTATCCTTTGCATGGGCGTTCCCCTCCAACAAGTCACCAGGCCAAGTAACTGCACCACTAAAAGATAAAACTGATGCTGCTATGGTCCCGGACTGTAGTGAGCCAAGACTGCCACTACTGAAGCGTACTGGTAGGCGACATACCCGTCCCTCACCAGACTGCCAACCAGGTCTATAAGAGGCTATCTCCTCCCAATAGTCAATGCTGAAACCCATGGGGTATAACACTCTCTCCCAACTAGCACATCATATGACTCAGCTATCGTCGCAATAACCTGAGCTCTCACCACTGAGCTATTAGTCGGATGACCAGGCTGAACCTGGATTGTGAGCCGGCCTGTCTCTCACTCAGGATGAACCTCTGATGGCTATTATGATAGCGCATCATGGACTAAGAAGGCAAGGAATCCCAACTCCATCATACTTCTCCAAGGCTAACACTCCAAGACTCAAGACATTGCTCACTAGAGAACTCAATGAGAGAGAGATAGTTGTAAATGAAAGGATGATGAGTACCTCCTCACCCCTTGTTTATATACTTGTGAAATAGTTACGTACCAAAGTTACTAATTACTGTAGTAACTCAAGTTACTAGACTAAAAGTCAAGTAAAGTCAAAAAGTAGAAAGGAATATCCATTCACATGGGCATATTCCCCTAAGCATGTGGTCTTATCTTGACCCAACCACTAAGTCAAGGATTCCTTCACATGGGCTATCCTTGGACTAAAGAAGAATCCAAAACAAAAAGGCTTGCGGGTCCAAGAGTTCTCAACTCTTTCCTCAAAGCCAAACACCTAGGAATAATACCAAGTCAACACACTAAAATCCAAAATAGTGGTGCTCATCTTTTCTACTTCCTCTAAAGTAAGGTTCCTCTATCTTAGCTATGACTAAATTTAGCTAACCATGACTAATATAGAACCATCATTTATCTCTATATAAATAATATCTCTTAAGTACTTGTAATACCAAGCTAAATATCACAATACCACACATATGCACAAATGGGTGTTACATTTACCCCCGGACTAAGTTTTCACTTTGTCCTCAAAGTGAAGGTTTCTCTACCTTCTATGGTACATCTTCAACTTATCATGGTTAATCCTATCAAAGTATCTTCTTCTCAACTCCTTGAGATCATAGGTGTAATTGCCCCACACCTTCTCCACTATGAAAGGTCCAAAGTACTTAGGCAAAAACTTCTTTTGCACTCTCTTGAATCAAATGTAATCAAATAACATTACCCAATCACCTTCTTTGAAAGGCTCCACCTTCTTCTTGCCTTACCTCTTGTCATAGCTCTCCTTTTGTTTCCTTTGGGCTTGCTCCACTCGAACCATAGCAACTGCTCTTGCCTCTTCCAATTCCATGAGTTGATCCTTCCTTGACTTCTCTGCATCATCTCCTTGTGCTTTCTTCAATCTCCTATGAATGCTTTGGAAGGTAGGAAGATCAAAGTGAATAGGTAAGGTAGACTCAATACCATACACCAATTGAAATGGAGAATATCCGGTGGAAGTCTTCATGGTTGTCCTATACTCCGACAAAACTGCATAAATCTTCTTGTCCCAATGATGTTTTGCCCCCTCCATTTCTGCATCTTTGGCCAACATCATGCACAAGGTCTGATTGGTTCTCTCTGCCAAGCCATTGGAATTTGGCTTATAGGATGTAGTTACTCTATGTGTGATAGAGAAATGTCATAGCATGGCTGTAGTAATGCTTCCTGTAAACTCTCCTCCTCTATCAGAAACCAACTCCAAAGGGCATCCAAACCTAGTGATAATGCGTTCATAAAGAAATCTACCCACTTCATCTTCATTCTTGTCCCTCAATGGTCTAGCCTCAACCCACTTGATAAGATAATCAGTAACTACCACAATGTACTGATTGTTCCTTGGGGTTCTATTGAAAGGACCTACAAAATCAATTCCCCACTTCTCAAAAGGTCCTAGCAATGGAATTGATCTAAGTGGTGGAGTGGATGTAGACTTTCTAGCAAAAGCTTGACAAACATGACAAGTTTTGCAATAATCAAGACAATCCTTGAAAATCCCTCTCCAATGGTGACCTACATCTAGAATCTTAAAAGCAATCACCTTTCCTGCAAAGTGTCCTCCACATACTAAACCTTCATGAAACTCCTTTATGAGTAGGATAGACTATTCCTTACCCACTGCTCTTCGAAGTAGACCATCTGCTCCTTGGTGAAAAAGAATATCCTCCACCATTGTGTAAGGTCTAGATCTTGCTGCAAGGGCCCTCCTCTCCCTAGCATGCATCCCTTCTGGATAGTTACCTCTTGTCACAAAATCCACAATCTCCTTGTACTCCATTGGAACCTCTTGAGTGACTGAGATTGTCATGAGCTCCTCATCCGGGAAGGAATCATCCACTGGCTCATCTCCATCATGATCATAGGCTCTAGATAACAAATCAGCATTTGCATGTTTCTTTCCTGGCCTATCCTCAATGGTGTAGTCATACTCAGACAAGAGTATCATCCACCTTGCTAGTCTCCCTTCAACATTAGGCTTGTTGAAGACGTACTTCAAAGCCTTGTGATCCGTGACAATGGTGGCTTTCCCTCCAATCAAGTAGTGTCTAAACTTCTTGAGACCAAAGATCACTACCAACCCTTCTCTCTCCGTGACAGAGTAGTTCTTCTCTGCTGAAACCATCTGCCTACTAGCATAAGCTATTGGATGATCATGCCCATCTTGGTCTAATTGACTAAGAGTGCATCCTATAGCTACATTAGAAGCATCAGTGTAGAGGATGAAAGGCTTACTCCAATCAGGTTTAGCAAGAATTGGAGCTACAACAAGGGATTGCTTGAGCTCCTCAAAAGCTTTGAGAGCCTCCTTGTCTTCTAAAATCACCATGTAATCTACACTCTTCTTCATGTAGATGGTCAATGCATAAGCCTTGTTGGAAAATGAGAAGATGAACCTCCTATAATATCCAACCATCCCCAAGAATTGGTGTAACTTTGTCAAGCTTGAAGGGAATGGAAGGTCTGAGATTTTCCTCACCTTCTCAAGATCAACTGCTATTCCATCCTTGGAGATGATGTGCCCCAAAAGTAGACCTTCTTTACATCCAAAAATGCACTTCTCTAGGTTGAGTGATGCATTTGCCTCATCCAAGCATTGCAAGACTTTGATTAGGTGCTCAAAGTGCTCTTCCTTGCTCCCATAGACACAAAAGTCATCAATGAAGTCTCTCACAAATTTCCCAATGAAAGGTTCAAATACCTTGTTCATGAACCGTTGGAATGTGGCTGGAGCATTGCAAAGCCCAAAAGGCATGACCTTGAAAGTGTAAGTTCCCCAAGGTGTGGTGAATGTGGTGAGTTGTTGATGCTCTGGTGCAATCTTGATTTGGTTATATCCACTATAACCATCTCCAAAACTGTACCTCTCATGACCTACAACCTCCTCCAAGATCTCATCAATGAATGGCAATGGGTAGTAGTCCTTCTTGGTAACAGCATTGAGCTTCTTGTAATCCACACATACCCAAAGCTTGCCATTCTTTTTCTTCACAATGACAATTTGAGACACCCATTCTGAATTCTCCACCTCAAAGATAAATCCAGCCTCCTTGAGCTTATCAATCTCTTCCTTCACAACCAAAGATATTGGTGGGCTAATGCGACGTTGCTTTTGGCGGATTGGTCTTGCATGTGACTCCACCTCTATCTTGTGCTCCTCCAAGGTGACTTCTTTCAAATCCTTGTAACTAAAAGCAAACACATGGATGAACTTGTGGAAAATCTCCTCAAATCTCACCTTCTCCTCCTTGGTAACATTCGGGCCATACTTGAGGGTAGCTAACCTTCTCTCTACCTCCTCAAGTGTCAATGGTGATTTTTCTGGGTCCTTCAAAACCTCTGGCTTAGGTGCATCTTCCTCCGTGGAAGTCTCCTCTTCCATGCTTGTGTCCACACCTGAAGCTCCTTCTTTAGAATCTGATTCCCAATAATCAGAAGATGGTGTATCTGAATGTGAAGTGTTGGTGATGTTAGTCACAGGAACTGTGACTCTATGGTTTGATGGCCCAATCCTCAAGTACCCTTTGTGTCATCGATCAGTTGTGCGTGCTACTCTCAACCATGGCCTCCCAAGAAGTAAGTCATAGCTTGAATCCTTCAAGACTTGGAAAGTCATGAGATTTTGAACTCACATAACTGAAACTACCACCTTATCCATCACCCCTACTGGTCGAACTTGTTGCTTGTTGCCATGCTCACCACAAACGTTGAAGGTCTTGAGGGTATCATACCCAACTTCTTCATCAACCTTTCTGACATGGCATTCACTGCTGATCCTCCATCAACCAATGTATCCTTGATGTTGTGACCATTCACTCTTACATCAATCTTGGAGGCATATTCACAAGCCTCCCATGGTGCTGGCTTGGCATCCACCACCCCCATTGATACCGGAACTTTTGCCTTCTTCTTCCTCTTGCTCCTTGTAGAACTCAAACCACCTCTAAGCTCCTTTCTCAAGGTAGGGTTCAAAGCAATTAATTGGCCCACTGTGATGTTAGCCTTGTGACTACCAACATCCTCCAACACATTGTAGTTCCATTGTTGCTTTGAGATCAAGAAGTCCTCCATCCCCAACTTCTTCCTTGGAGTCTTTGTTGCTGATGTTGTTGAGATGCGAGTGCTCCTAGTAGACATAGGAGTATCCTTGCTTGAAGTAAATCCTTGAGAAGAGTGAACATCCTCTACAAAACGAACTCTCTTCTTCTCTTGTGCCAAAAGCTCCAAATTAAGACCCTTGGAGTTTGAGCACTCTCCCTTCTCATACTTGCTCTCAACCACATCTATGGATGCTATCCCCTTACCTTTGTTGGGATTAGGAGCCACTTGGGTTTCACTACCTCCCTCTTTCCCTCTATTGGCTCCCTCATAACCTCCTCACTCACCCCACCACTCCATGGTAAGTGGAATTTGGACAATTCCTTTGGATATGGCCTCTTCCTCCACAACCAAAACAATTTCTATCATTGAAATTGTTGGCTAGTTGGCCTCCTCTATATGGATAGTTTCTATAACTCCTGGGCCCTCTCCCTACATTCTGATCCACCTCTCTCTTCTCCCATAATTGCACCACATTGATCTTGAGATCCGCAAGTTGTTCTGTGATGGTTTGGAGTGGATCTTTTGGTGGAGGTGCAAGAACTGGAGCAACTACTACTTGTGGTGCAACCCTTGTCACCAAAGTATCAGAAGTTCCACCATACTTGTAGCCTTGAGGAGGATGCACAACCTCCTTCACCACCAAATCACTCTCATCCCCTTTCAAACTCTCCTCCATACGAATTGTGATCTTGATAGCTTCAACCTTGGAAGAAGGTTTCTCATATCTCACCTTGCTTCTAATTTGTGGTCTCAACCCTCTCACAAAATTCTTGGTGAGCATGGCCCCTATGCCAATCATTGTATTCTCCACATCATCCCCACCCTTCCTCAACACTATGTGAAATCTAGACTCCAACTTTTCCACTCTTTCCACATAGACTCTCACTTTCTTTCCATCTCCTTGCTTGAGAAATGTAACCTCACTCATCAATCTCTCATAACTCTCATCAGGAAGAAAGTTCTCAATGAGTGCTGAAGTTAAAGTCTCCCAAGACTCCTCTTCCCCATCTCTCCTCTCTCTCTTTTGGTATTCTGACTCATACCATGTAAGTGCTGCATCCTCAAAGAAATATGGTAATAATGAGGCCCACTCATTCTTCCTCCTCTCATTGTTTCCTATGCAAGCTCTCTTGAAGTCTCTCACAAAGGCCTCCACATCTTCTCCATCCTTGCCAAAGAAAACCAGAAGTTTCCCCATCTTAACCTCTCACTATCTTTTTCTTCTCTCAATTTTTTTTCTCTTTTCTTTTCTCTCACTCTATAACTAATAGAGTATATACATGACTAACACCATTCGAGAGTAATCCACCCTAGGGAACACAAAAGGTTCAGGTTATTCCAAGATTTCTATAGCAACATCAAATCCTAGAGTGCATATTAATCGAACCCTCATGGATAGTTTATCCATAAGTTGAAAGATTATCTCCATCACTAATCTTGAGAACTAGCTGATGAAGGTGGTAGTATTTCTGTAGCTGTACTAAGACTCTCCCCAAGATCCTTCACCAAAGTCTCCAAAAGTGATTTTACTCCACTACACTCATGTCCTTTTGGAAGTCCTTCAACTCCACAAACCTCACACAACTCCTTGGTCTTAGATCTTCTCCCTCCTAATCTTGGTGAAGAACGTCCAACATACAAACCCAAGTCAAGTAAGCCTCTCCTTTCCCTCAATCTCTTGCTCTCAAAGGTCAATGGACATGAACTTGCCTTATGTCCCTTCTCTCCACATAGAAAGCACTTAGACTCACTCTTTCCTCCAAGTGGTGTAGGTTTTTGGATCCTCTCAATACTCTCTTCAAATTCTATTGTAAACTCTCTTTTCCTCAAATCCACCCCTACAATCACCTCAAACCCTTGAGGAACCTTGCATAATTTCAATTTCCACTCTTGATGACCCTCCATGTTCCCAAGATGAATCTAAACACTCAAACATACTTTTTGTTGATCTCAAACTCCTCATGCATGAGATCTCCACTCTGCAGAATTGACCCTTCCTCACAATGTCATTCAAATCGCCCAACCAATATGTCATAGTCCTCTGAAATTTTTCACACTTGATCACAACTCTAGGATATCTCTCTTTGCAAAATTTCAGATCTTTTCATTGAGCCATTTGGCCTAGACACCTTTCTATTCAGCACACAATTTTCAGATTTGGTCTGAAAACCACCCCCCTCACTTCAAAAACTCATAACTCCCTGCGCAAGAACGATCTCTCTCTAATTTTTGTGGCAGCAGGTAGGATACAATGCACTGAATTCTCTTGGATATTTTAGGACAATTCACTGAAAATTGAAGAAATGGCAAACTCTGTACAATTTTCCAGAGAGCATGCAATTGCGGGACCACTTTACCCTATCAACTTTCAAAAATTCTAGCCCAATGCGCATAGAAGCTCTCACAATAATTTCAAGTGTGCTAACTGAAAGATAACCCAAGCTATCATGTGTAGAAATCTCAAGTTCAGATCTCAAACTTGAGATTTTGCCCAAAATCACCTTAATCCCCAAAATCTACAATCCACCTCACACAATCTCTCCAATTCCTCTCATATGTACAAGATGTACAAAATCACCTCAAAGACATCATAATGAACTATAGGGTATACAAATGGATCTTGGTTCTCTAACATAAGTTCAGCCCTCTCCTCTCCTAATGTTCTCTCCAAGTGAGCTCTCATAGCCTCCTTCTACCTAATGTAGAATTGAACACGGAATATTATCTTGCCTTCTAGAGAGGTCCCGACAACGGAACCAAAAATGTGAGCCGGCCTGTCTCTCACTCAGGATGAACCTCTGATGGTTATTATGGTAGCGCACCATGGACTAAGAAGGCAAGGAATCCGAACTCCATCATACTCCTCCAAGGCTAACACTCCAAGACTCAAGACATTGCTCACTAGAGAACTCAATGAGAGAGAGATAGTTGTAAATGAAAGGATGATGAGTACCTCCTCACCCCTTGTTTATATACTTGTGAAATAGTTACGTACCAAAGTTACTAATTACCGTAGTAACTCAAGTTACTAGACTAAAAGTCAAGTAAAGTCAAAAAGTAGAAAGGAATATCCATTCACATGGGCATATTCCCCTAAGCATGTGGTCTTATCTTGATCCAACCACTAAGTCAAGGATTCCTTCACATGGGCTATCCTTGGACTAAAGAAGAATCCAAAACAAAAAGGCTTGCGGGCCCAAGAGTTCTCAACTCTTTCCTCAAAGCCAAACACCTAGGAATAATACTAAGTCAACATACTAAAATCCAAAATAGTGGTGCTCATCTTTTCTACTTCCTCTAAAGTAAGGTCCCCTCTATCTTAGCTATGACTAACTTTAGCTAACCATGACTAATATAGAACCATCCTTTATCTCTATATAAATAATATCTCTTAAGTACTTGTAATACCAAGCTAAATATCACAATACCACACACATGCACAAATGGGTGTTACAAGACAACAAGCTCTCCACGTGTGATGTACTGTGTCGAACCACCACCAAGAGATGTCTAGATCTGAAATGGACACCTCTCCACATCGGTCTTTTGTAACTCCATACCGACAACTACAGCCTTCCCCATCATAAGGGGCTGCGCACCAGAGTCTAACAAGACTCTTTGTGGTGTATAGACCTTCCTTGAAGGTCCCACCAAACAAAAAATCCCCCTCTTTTTATCCAATAGGACAACACCAGGTGTGTAACAATATGGAGTTTAGTGACGAAGTTAGTCGGGCTTACGAAGTAGAGAATAAGCCAAAATAGCCTAGAATATTCTAGAAGCATCTAAGAAGCTTCTTAGGAAGCTTCCCAACTAGTTAACTTGCGCCCTAAGCAGGTAGCTTCTAGAAGGAAGCTTCTAGAAGCTTCTAACTAGCTTAGCTTGCACGCCAAGTAGGCGGCTTCTAGAAGGAAGCTTCTTGAGAAGCTTCCTAGTTAACTTGACTTGCACTCCAAGAAAGCGGCTCAAGGAAGCTTCTTGAGAAGCTTCAAAGGTCTTGTATGCTACCTATAAATACCAAGGCCAAAGCTCATGCTAGGCATCTGGAGTTTTCCCTCATTCAAGTGTCCCAATGTGAGTTTCCATTCTCCTATTTCTCTCCTCGGTTTCAGTCTTTTACATTGGTATCAGAGCAGGAATGGGATGGATGGAATTTATGGACCACCAAATCCACTTCCGCCAAACCATTGGGACTTTCATGTCCAGATATTACCAAAGCATCGTTTCACACAATTCATCACCTCACGCTTTGGGCAGGACTTTCTACATATGATCACCGTGTCAGAGGAACCCTTGATACTTCCAGTTGTAACTTATGGAGAACGATGGACGTGTTGTATCTATGTGTTAATCAACTAGATAAATTGAGAGTAGTGGAATAGAGTAGTAGTGATGGCGGCAATACCGGATGTTATCCTTGCAATGCAACAACAAATCGAGCATCTTACTCGATTGTTGGATGAACGAGACCAGCAACGACGAGAACAGATAGACAGAGCGCCAGTTCGAGATGGAGAAGATCGCATTCGATTTCCGAAACCCAAGGTGTTTGAAGGCAAGAATCTTCCAGGCATAGTGGAGAATTTTGTGTTTGACTGTGAACGTTACTTTGAAGCCACCAATCTTCAAGACGAGCGGAAACAAATTCTCTTGGCTTCTAGCCAATTGGATGGTGTGGCAAAACTTTGGTGGCGATTCCGAGTAGAAAGAGCTGAACGACAAATTGTTACACCGATTTTGACATGGGCAGAATTCAAGGATGCAATACTTGGTCGATTTCAGACTATAAATGCCACCCGAGCTGCACGAGATAAATTGGCGGAGTTGAGGCAGATTGGCTCAGTGAGAAGCTACATCACACAAGTTCAGAATATCATCATGCAAATTCCAGATATCCAAGAAGGTGAAGTTCTGGATCGATTTGTGCGAGGATTGAAGTCACAAACCAGATTGGAGGTGACCATGCAAGAGCCATAGAACGTAGAAGAAGCCATGCAATTGGCTGAGCGTTTTGATTCCTTAGTTGCCACAACTTGGTCTCGACCTCGACCTACACAAAACCTACCCGTACCACGAGTGGAAGAACCTGTACCAATGGAGATTGATGTTATCCAGCAAAGACCACTTGGCACAGCAGATAGAGAAAGATTACGACAAAATGGAGGTTGTTTTTATTGTCGCCAGTTGGGGCATCGCATTGCTAAATGTCCACTCAAGAATGGACGACCTCGACAAGTTGCCCAAGTGGAGGTTGTGGAGCGGAATGATCCGGGAAACGAGGAATCCCAGTAGGAGATTTCAAGCCACCTACTGGGAGCTTGATTAGTTCCAATGGGATTGAAGGCTCGACCTATGCAAGTTTGCTTCACTTGCAAGGTATGATATCTAATCGGGGTTGTAGAATTTTGGTTGATTCTGGAAGTTCAGAGAATTGCATGTCTATGCAAGTAGCAAAGGAATTGGGTATTCCTATCAAGCCAGTGATTGGAAGTAGTTTGATGATGGCGGATGGTAGAAAGGGTTCTGCATTCCGCACCTTGCATCCCGTTACCTTCAGGATTGGGAAGGAGTATTTGGAGTGTATGAGGTTTGTAGTGGCACCTCTACACTATGATATCATTCTAGGTCTACCTTGGCTTGAATGTCATAAGGTTCAATTTGATTGGACCCGACACCAAATTCAAGTACAACACCAAGGTAGGAATTTCTGATTAGGTTGTCTGGCACCTCTGAGTAAGACACCTAAGAATAGTCAGTCCCAAGATGGGAAGTTTGTCGAGAAGGTAGCCATAGAGCGAATCTGGAAGGGAGATGAGTCCCAAGATGGGAAGTTTGCCAGGAAGGCAACCATGGAGCAAGCTTGGAAGAGAGATGAGTCCCTAGAAGGGAAGTTTGTGAATGAAGCAGCCATAGAGCAAGCTTTGGAGGACGATAAGTCTGTATTCGCGGTGTGGATCAAGCCGATTGCACAAGAACAATCTGAGGAGGGCCAAGTGCCGCATCAAGCAATGGTTGATCAGATAGTTCAGGAGTTTGCAGATGTGTTTCCGGATGATCTGCCAAAGGGATTACCCTCCGATCGAGGTATGCCCTTCAAGATCGAGTTATTGCCAAGGAGTACTCCAGTGAGTAGACCAATCTATCAGCTCTCACCAAAGGAGTTGGAGGAGTTGCGAACAACACTTACAGAGTTGTTGGAGAAGGATTTCATACGACATAGTACCTCTCCGTGGGGAGCACCGGTACTATTTGTTCCAAAGAAGGATGGAGGACTTCGTTTCTGTATTGATTACCGTGGGCTCAATAAGCAAACCGTGAAGAATGCATATCCCTTGCCTCGGATTGATGACCTACTTGATCAACTAAGTGGAGCACGCTACTTTTCCAAGCTGGATCTTCGTAGCGGCTATTGGCAAATTCCTATTGAAGGAGAGGACGTGCAGAAGACTGCTTTTCGCACAAGGTATGGACATTTTGAGTGGAGAGTTCTACCTTTCGGACTCACTAATGCTCCAGCAGTCTTCATGGATCAGATGCATCGAGTGTTGGAGGGACTATTGGATCGGTCCGTGGTGGTGTTCTTAGATGATATCTTAATCTATAGCAGGACAGAGGCAGAACATGTGAATCACGTGCGAGAAGTCCTAAGACGACTACGACAGTGGAAATTTTACTGCAAGAAGTCAAAGTGTGCTTTTTGGCAGAAGGAGGTTACCTTCTTGGGTCATAAGGTCTCATCAGAGGGGATCAAGATGGAAGAAGAGAAGATCAAGGCCATTACTGATTGGCCTACCCCGAAGGATGCTACAGAAGTACGAGCATTCAATGGACTGGCTAGTTTTTACCGATGGTTCATCCACTATTATGCTCACGTGGCTGCACCATTGACTGACCTCTTGGGAAAGAACTCGAGCTTCCAGTGGACCACCAAGCATGAAGAAGCATTCCAGAAGTTAAAGCATATGGTGTCTTCAAGACCTATTCTTCAACCATATGATCCTCAACTACCTTGTGTGGTTGATTTTGATGCTTCTAACTTTGCAATTGGAGCTGTGTTGCAACAAGAATTTCCAGATGGACTACATCCGATTGCCTTTGTGTCTCGCCGACTAAATACAGCGGAAAGAAATTACTCTGCTCGAGATCGGGAACAACTTGCAATGGTATATGCCACCAAGGTATGGAGGCATTATCTCTTGGGGAAACAAGTGATCATGCGAACTGATCACAAGCCATTGTTGCAGACCTTACACTTGGAGCACATGAAGAGCCGGCATCATCGATGGGAAGAGCAACTCCAATTGTTTGACATCAAACTTGAGTACAAACCAGGTCGGTTCCATGTCATTCCCGATGCTCTATCACGACGACCTGACTTGAAGGATCTTCCTTTCATCACGGCGGCAATTACAACGGTGTCCATTGACCCTAAGGTCCACAATGAGTTTCAATCAGCTCTACGACAAGATCCCTTCTTCCAAATGGTACACGGTTGTCTGACAGCATGCGACAAGGAGTACAACACCTTCTCCTTCAAGGAAGGCCTTTTATTCCATGCAGACCAGATCTATGTTCCAGCCAAAGGTGATCTTCGACTTGTGCGCCTTCAAGAAGCCCATGATTTACCAATAGCTGGTCACATGGGAGTGGACAAGACCTTGGGCACCCTCCAACGCCAATGGTGGTGGCCCAACATGACACGAGATGTTCGAGACTTCGTCCGATCATGTGAGAGTTGCCAACGGAACAAGGCCAACAACCAGAAGCCGAGTGGACTCCTTCAACCACTCGCCATTCCATCCGCTCGTTGGGAGCATGTGAGCTTGGATCTCATCACATCCTTGCCAAAGACAAAACAAGGACACACCGCCATCGTGGGGTTTGTGGATAAGCTTAGTAAGCAAATCCACTTGGCACCAACTTGTGATACCGTGGATGCTCCAACCTTAGCACAAATCTACTTTGACAATGTCTTCAAGCATCATGGCATGCCACGCGTACTCATCTCCGACCGTGATCCTTGCTTTACCGGGAAGTTTTGGCAAGCACTCTTTCAGATACTCGGCACCAAGCTTGCTTTGTCCACGGCCTATCATCCTCAAACTGATGGACAAACTGAACGCGCCAATCGTACATTGGAGGATATGTTGCGGGCCTTTGTCAATGTCCACCATACCAACTGGGATGAATGTCTTGCAGCTGCAGAATTTGCCTACAACAACTCCAAACAGGCAAGCACTGGATTTTCTCCCTTCTTTCTCAATTTTGGCCAAGACCCGCTTGTTCCAGATTCTCTTCTTGCTCCCCCTCCCTCTCAGGTTCCTCATACTTCTACATTCTTGACCACTATATCCCGCTCTCTCCAACAAGCCAAGTCTCACCTCCTTGTTGCTCAGAATCGCCAAAAACAATATGCAGACCATCATCGTCGTGATCTCACCTTTGAAGTTGGTGATAAAGTCATGCTATCCTCTAGTAACCTCCCTCTCCCACTTGATACCCAAGTTCGTAAACTTGCTCCTAATTGGATAGGACCCTTTGATATCACCCATATTATCTCTCATGTTGCTTATCGTCTTGCCTTACCTTGTCACATGCGTATCCATCCTATCTTTCATGTTTCCAAGTTGAAACCCTTTGTTCCTAACCCTTCTTCCTTTTCCTCTCGAGTCCAACCTCCCCCTCTTCCTATCCCTATCAATGATCATGAGGAGTACGAAGTTGATCGTATCCTTGCGCGTTGCCATATTCAACGAGGCCGTCGCCAACACACGGAGTACAAGGTCCTTTGGAAAGGGTATCCCCTTCATGATGCCACATGGGAACCTCTTTCTCACCTCCAGAATGCACAGATGGCCATCAAGGAATTTGAAGCTTCACTGGCGACGAGGACGTCACCAACTAGCGGTAGGGGAATATGTAACAATATGGAGTTTAGTGACGAAGTTAGTCGGGCTTACGAAGTAGAGAATAAGCCAAAATAGCCTAGAATATTCTAGAAGCATCTAAGAAGCTTCTTAGGAAGCTTCCCAACTAGTTAACTTGCGCCCTAAGCAGGTAGCTTCTAGAAGGAAGCTTCTAGAAGCTTCTAACTAGCTTAGCTTGCACGCCAAGTAGGCGGCTTCTAGAAGGAAGCTTCTTGAGAAGCTTCCTAGTTAACTTGACTTGCACTCCAAGAAAGCGGCTCAAGGAAGCTTCTTGAGAAGCTTCAAAGGTCTTGTATGCTACCTATAAATACCAAGGCCAAAGCTCATGCTAGGCATCCGGAGTTTTCCCTCATTCAAGTGTCCCAATGTGAGTTTCCATTCTCCTATTTCTCTCCTCAGTTTCAGTCTTTTACAAGGTGTAAACCGCGCTCTCTCAAAGGCCGGTCTAGTTGGCAACTCCTCCAGTCTAGCCGTTGCTGCCTACCATAAACCACTTGTCGCTGAGCGGATCCCATGCTCCTCACCCAAGTCAGCTCCACTACCAACCACCTCTGCTCTAGTAGTAGGAACTGCACCATCCCTACTCTCACACAATGTGGCAGCCAACCGGAATACTGGGGCTGGGTCAACTCCCAATGTAAACATGTCACTGGCTGAAAACAAAGGATGCCGCATAATCAGTTGAGCCGCCCCCAACATCATGCTAGACTTAGTCTATGTAGTAGTAGGTGGCTGACTAGCAGGTAGTCCATCATGTACTCCATCACCACCTACCACACCTGCACTGGGACGTCTAGGAACCATGGATGTCATCTGCAATGCCTCAGATAGCATGAAAGACTGGGGAAGTCTGACCTGTCTCCCAACCTCTCCTCTTTGTGGGTCCAACTCCATTGATGCTCCTCTAGGCTCTGGAGCACATACTGCACTCCTAGTCACTGCTGCATATGCATCCACCTGTGCTGCTCTGCACATGAAGTCCAAAGCATCTCTATCACCAACATATGAGGTGGAAGCCTCAGCACCCGAATCTGATCTCCTCTAAGCAATAGCCATACTAGCCAATCTCTGCTCCAACTGCTCAATCCAAGTAGCCATAGCTGTGTCAGAAGTAAGGGCAGGTACTGCACCCCTACTAGGTGTAGATCCTCTACCACCACCTCTACCACCTCGTCCTCCATGAACTGGAGCTCCTCTACTACTTGCCATAGCAGCCCTACCACTCTGTAACTCCGGGTGTAGGTCAAAACACCGGTCACTAGTGTGACCAAATCTGTGGCAATGCTCACACTGCCTCTGTGCTGGCTGTGTGATGCACTAGAGGTATCAGGTCCGCTGCCCTGAGTACACTCTCTCCTATGGTGAGGTCCACCACAAGTCCAACAAGCAACACCACCACTCACTGGCTGCTGCTGACTCAAAAATGAGGGTCTAACTCCACTAGGCCCTCCACTCGCTCCATAGGATCTGGGCTGTCCACCCTGTCCTTGAAAACCAACTGGGCGTGGTGCACTCTATTGCACTCTAGAAGAAGTCACAACCATGGATGAGGTCTCCCTACCAAATCCAGATGTCACCACTCTCTCCTCCACCATGTTGAGCTCAATAGGCTCAGCCAAACCAAAGACTACTGCCAAAGTGGGCGAAGTAGCCTGCAACAACATAGCATCACGAACTCTACGTCGCAACTCCCTGTCCAATATCCCATACCAAAACTGGACTGCTTGGGCCTCAGTAACTCCCTGAGTGAAACTGATCAGCCGCCTCATGCGATTGTATGCCTTGCGTAGGCTCTCCCCAGCCTTCCGCTGGAACTCCTGCAAGCTCCTTAGCTTGTTAGTCCGCACTCCCTGGTAGTTCTGCCTCAAACATAGAAAGAACTCCACCATGGGGTTAAACCCCAGTACCACACCACCTCCTACAGCGGTACCTCCACTCATAGTAGCACTATCTCCAGCTAGTGCACCTCCACTAGCTCCACCAACACTACTCGAGCTAGAACTCGTAGGTACAGCCAATCTCCTCTTGGCCACCGAGCCTGAAGTGATGGAGACATAGTGTGCAGACCAATATTGTCTCCATAACTCAATCTCCTCCAAATGAGCTCTCCTGAACTCATGGTAGTCATCCATCGACGGACCCTCCAAGTGCTGAAACAACCCCTTCCATGCCATGAAGAGTGTGAACAAAGTCGGGTTCCACATTTGCTGCAGATCACACCAACTATCGAACTCTTGGATGAAGTCATCCAACTCAATGGTACCCACTGTACCAGAGTAACACCTAGGGCCTTTGGAGGCCCCATAAATCTTGTCCATGTCCCACAACAACGGTGCGGACACACCAAGTGCACTCTCAATTGAATCAGCTCCTGTGTTGAACTCCAACTCAAAGTCAATCTCCTCCCTCACTGGGACCTGAGATACAGGCTGATACCGAGCACCACTCCGAGTAAACCCACTGCGTACTATAGGGCTAATTCCTCTGGAATCTCCAAAGAACTCCATCGTGACAAAGTAACCACAACAGCAAACCCGAACCACCAACCGCAACCACAAGTCGCAACCGCAAGTACCCCACCAAGTGCCAACACCACCAAGTGCCAATACTAACTAAGCACCACCCACTAATGTAACTCTAACCGAGATAACTACACTAGGGGAAAGGGCAACCTATAACCTGCCATCATAACACGCACTCTCACGGTCTGCAGGTCATCACTTCCTGCCTCACCGGAGAGAAACAAAGGTAGTTTGACTGGTCTTCACTCCAGCCTCACCACCGAGAGCACACCAGAGCACCAATGCTCAAAAGTCAGGGCACCTCACACAAACGTGGTGCACAAACAAGAAGCAGAGAATGGAGGGGATCCAATCACAAGAAATCTAAACAAAAACCCTCCATCTCATAACACAACACGGGACTGATTCTACCACCATTTGGCATTTGACATAAGAGCAGTTTGTATCTAAGTCCTAAGCTACCAGGATCACCAAGAATGGGATCAAACTGCCTCTCCTAGCCAAAGCTACATGTGTATAGATAACAATGGCACAGTCACTATGACAACAAGTGAGGGTGGACTAGTTGGCTAGGGCACCAGTCTAGGAACAAGAGATCTAGAGGTCAAACCTTGTTGTGCACAATCTAGCAGGAAAGGCAGATTTTGCCAACCAGTGACCAAGATCTACTCTAAACTAGCTAGCCTCACGCCAGCAAGCTGGCTTGCTGGCCCTTCTAGGCCTTCGTAGCCTCTCATAGCCCACAGCCCTATGCTTCAAAGCCTCTAAGCGCCAAAATTCAGCCAAATGAGCCTCCTCCAAAATTGGAAAAACTTCTCCAAATCTGCAAAAGTCCTCCAGACTAGCAAAACTCCTCCAAATCTGGCCAAACAGCAAAAACTCCTCCAATTCTGGCCAAAATCTGACATAAACCGTAAAGATGGATGTCCACCAAATCCCCTGCTAACTTTCCACTCGAGCCAAATTGACAAAACGGGTTTTTTAAATCACAATTTCATGAGAAGAGCTTCCCAACTCCACCTTCAATTTGACTTTCTGAGCCCAACTTGCAGCAAATTGGTCATGCCTTCACCTCTTGAGCTCAAAATCACAACACTGCTCAAAAATTGCTCCTTCTTTGCTCAAAATTTGGCCAGCCTCTCCGCACACCGTCCGCCTAACTGCCAAATCTGCATCAATCGATTGATCTTCTACACACTAGGGAAACATAGAACTTGAATCGAGCTACCACGATCCGCACACCGAGCTTGAATTGATCTACCACGAGCTTGGAGATACCACCAACACTCAAAGTCCTACACCTGATTTCTCCCTGACTTCACTTCTCTGATGTAATCAGATTGCTTACCACTCTCAACTCAACTCAACTCAGATCAGTACTTGATCTATCATTCTATAAACTGCCAACAACTGTGCAATGATTACAGTCAAGCCACACCCACTCAAGCATAGAGAATCCAAGTGACGCTTGCCGGCCTCTGTCCACCATAGCCAGGAACTCGAAGGCTCAACATCAGAGAAGTGAGCTCTCTAGAGCTCACTTCAAAACTATACCCCCTGGACTTGAGCTAGCACTAAAACCCTAACGGTCCCGCTAACGGCACACTCGACGGTGCAAACGGTGCAAAGTGACGGTGGGCCCCACCGTGAAGTCAGTACCCCGAACACAAAATCTAACCGTCGGAAAGTAGTCTCTGAGAAACTGCTAGAATAACTCTAACTACCATCACTGGAACTCCAATGTCCGAGCATCTAGATGCGGCACTACAAATGGTGTGACAAGTTACAAGTTGGAAATGACTTGAATTGAAGAGAAAGTGTCACAATGTAAAAGTTCAATTATTATTACATATTCAACTTCTTAGGTAAGAACCACTCCTTTAAGAATACAATGTCCCATGTTGTAGCACACTATAGAAAAGAGAAATTAAAATCACTCTCACAAAAGATCTATTACAAATGGTACTCTTGAAGGTGATGGTTCAATCCGCATTTAAGGTCAATTTGTCCCAAGAGTCTTTCCCTTGCAATTACCTATGCTTTGCGTACTACAATTCTTGTGATGATGTTCTACCCTTCCTTGAAGGCATTATCTCCAACGGCATTGCAGATTTATGGTTGGCTAGATTTTTCATTATATGTGGTACTTCACTATACTCCCTATCCTCTATGACCTTTCAAAGTACCACCCCAAGCCTTTGGAACCCCAAGGATCCAACACCCCAACCAAGCATGAATGCACCCTTGCACTCTAGTACTTCCATTCCTACTTTGAGTTCCTCTCCACTACTCGATCATGTTGCCATGAAGGTGCCTTCCATGCCGATGGTACTCTACACCAAAGGTGTCTAAAAACTCATATGGTTGTAAATTTTGCTCTAAACCTTCAATACTACTACAATTTTTGTGGAAATGAAAAGCACTTGAAATGACACTTCTAACAAGATAAAGATCATTTCATTTGGACAGGTAATAATGGAGATATCAACCTGGATGTGCACCAATTAGTTTTGGGCCGATGATCTTCCACTAGGCCAATGGTGTCAATTTATTAGAATTATTCATTAACTAATGTGGGCCATATGTCATCATTGTTGAGAAATCATGATCACAATGATCATGCCCGTGAGGATCATGACCACAAGAATCATGACCATGAGGATCATTGTCCTAGTGATCCATGGTGTTTTTTGTGGATCATCTTCTTGTCCTATTGCGTGGTTACCTCCTAGATCAATGATAAATGACACAATGTTGTATTCTAGCCTTTAACAACTTTCTTGACCTCTCATATTAACCTATAAAAATTGTAATAGAAAAGAAAAATGTACTAATAATATGAAGGTGGATCACCATAATATTTCATAATAATATTATTATCTTCAAATGATATTATGAAGGGATAAAGAATTTTTTGTGAAATGAATAATTACAATTGAAGATACCATTGGAATAGAGAAGGTATTTCATAAGTTCTAAGCACAATTTGTAATCTTCCAAGGTTAGTTTTATATGAGCATAAAAGCTATGATTATATTGTAAGAATTTGTTGAAGTATGCAAGTATATCTACATGTACTTTTTACAAATTTCCATCAATAATAAGAAATATTTTTACATTAAATCAAGTGAAGGCTCTAAAATAGAGCCATGGTTTATATTGCGAATTTAGAAGAGAATATTTTAGACTGGGGAATTAGTGTCAAGGTTTTCTTTAATCATTTAACTTCTTGGTAAAATTAAAACTATTAAAATTACTCTTCCCTCTCTTTGCAAGATTTCCTTATTACTTCCGTATTTTTATTACTACAAAGATACTTACTTTTCTTGTGTACTTAAATCATATTCATCATATTAATAAAATGTATTTATATACATTACATTATTTAAGTATGTTATTGAATATAAAATTTCATTTTACTTTGTGATTAGCATTATATTTATCATACTTATAAGATGTACTCAGAACTTTTCACATTAATAATTTACTCCATTAATCGGTGTTCTCAAAAACAAATGTATGTACCTTAACTAGTATACTTTAAAACAATATATGCACACAATAAGAGATCAAATTCCAGATTATATTTAAAATGCTACGGGAGTAATTTCATTCAAATAAATTTACGAGGTAACTACAAGAGACCACAGCCCTGGACATGAACGAGACACCACCGCCTTACAAATGGACACGGTTATAACATTTATAATATAACTCTCCCAAAAGTGAAAAGAGAATAATTAACATAGGGACATGAGTATTTAAGAAAAATACACCATTACAATTTCTAGAAATAGCCATAACACCATAAAATTGTATGAATCACTTTGTTACCACCCTGCAATATCTACGAGATTGTATTTAAAATCTAAAATCTAAAATCTGAACCATTGCGTAATTCTCTAAATTCCCCATGCAGACCACCTTACAATCTCAATTCTACTCTACTCAGAGAGAGTTCATAGGTAGTTAATAAGATAGGTGCGATCACATTATCTCGAGAAACGAAGCCACCAAGTCAGTAAACTCAACAAGTGTAATACTAACAAATAAAAGTTCAACGATAGTCAGAAATCGAAACCAAGGTTCAAGGGCGGGCACTTGAGTACCTTATCGAGCACAAAGAGAGAAGGTGTGAAAGGCGGCATTTGGCAGCAAGACGACGGGTACAGTAATATTTCTAACGAACAAATACTGTGGACTTTATACAGTACACAACATAATGGTAGAGGGCGATGGGACATGTCGAGAGCATGAGAAATAAATGTGGGAAGTAAAAGCCGATGCCAAAGTCAAGAGGTAATTCAGTGTGGATAAAACGAAAAAGTCAAGGTAATAACTCGCAGCTATGGTAGGGTTAGCTCGTCGTACAAGAACATAGGCCGCCCACAGTTTTGTCAGGAGGAAGAGGTTTCGCCGGCGTCCAGAGCGCCGTGAAATATTCTTGTCGACACATGCAGTGCCGGGAAACTGCTTCCCACACTGCGCATCGGGTTGTGCGCCCTTTTCAGGACCCGTCCACCTCCATCGGGTGAGCCTTCCTGCGCGCCCATGCTGGGCCCCGGCCCGCTCGCGTTAAACCAATGCTTTACCCGGGTTTATTGTCGAAGTTTAACTCACTCTTTGTCCAGTCCTTTTGCCTAAGCATTTGTTTAATCGCCGTAGCCTGGATTAGGCTCTATCAAAAGTACGTTCTGTTCGAGCATCAATTAGTTCATTCTTAGCGAAAATCCTTTGTTAAGATGCTTTCTCTTCGATAAAGTTGTCAACAGTGGGTAATACAATTTGGGCGACTGGTTTGTGGAGGCTACTTTAGCCAGTGTGTCAAATGGAAAAAGCCAAAGTCGGTAATTTAATATTCATTCCAATTAAATAGCATTACTTGCTGGTTGGTCACTTTGCTTGTTTCCTTTCCTCTATTTGAACGATATCCCTATCAGGTGATTATCGATGAATAATATATGCATTCCATTTCATTAATCTCTAGTTGACAAGGGAAAAACAAAAGGAGTGCTACAGAATCAACCTATTGTGAACTGATTTGTTGTGACACACATAATAAGTCTCGAGGGGTCTCTAAAACTAGTGAGTTTCAGAGAATTGATACAAAACCCCACCAAGTATCTCATACCATAATCATCCATATAATTAGGAAACTGCAAACTCTCAAAGCTCCAACGGTTACACTCGATATTTAGTGATGTTTTCTTCTTTTCAGGCTGCATAATATTTTTCTCACAAAATAATCATTTCAGAACCACAAAGAAAGCATGTTACGCCACGCAGTTACTGGTCTGATACTCATGAGATTCTCTTCCTACTTACCCCCCCCCCCCCCCCCCCAACAACAACAAGAATAACGTATGCATACGAGAAACCAACTTAAGCCAAGTATAGGAATTTGTTATCCATTTGATCTTTTGGACATCTAGAGGGGAAAGGTGAAAGAATGGAACACAACGTTTGTAGAGGAGCAATACCTCAAGCAAGTTTCATTCTTCAAATTGAATCTATAATAAGGTAAGTGCTAAATTTACGAAAGAAGGAATGTTCATGACCACCCACAAATTTAAAGATCGGTAGCACCTCGACATAGTGATTCACGTATCTACATAGCATCAAAACCGAGTATGACCTCGAGTATTACAAGCATGCAAACCACTGTTGAATTCCATTCAACGCACAAACTTTTCAAAGGTCATGTTCCAGCCATTAAAAGTAGAAACACTGCATGCTGTCCTGGCAAACAAGTATAGGTAGCACAAAATAGATAGCAAAAGTCAAAGTGAAGAGCATATTCACTACCACAAAGTTTTTTCACCAGATATAGACATTCTCTGGTTCTATATTTGAGGTTTGGAGAAATAGAAACGATGAAGCTAAGGAAAGGCTTCGGACCTCCTCAAGACGGTCATCATCATCATCATAATCATGAAGTACTCAAATAAGAAGCTGGACGAGAATGTACAACCTCGAAAGATGCTTTTTCTTTTCCAATGGACAACATACTATTTCATAAGACAGAAACGAAATGGGGAATTTGATCCAAACACATCAAGTAAAAAGCACGTACCAACTCTAAAAGTTTCTATATCTGGTGGTTATGTATTATTGTGTTATTGTTGGAGGCACTCAATTTACCTACGCTGCCTGGCTTCCTTTGTGCGCCTCCCTGAAGGTAGAATTGCCAATGAATTTTCCGCATGTCAATGTCGTGTGAAGGCTACGTACACTACAAGACAGACTTCGACACATAAACATTCCTTCCTTCTCTCGTGTAAAGTGAGAGAAGGAATATTTCTATATAGGTCTGCCAAGCGACGACATTGAAGAATTATGTGCAAGAATCATTCGAAGCTTGAGGCAGTGGACGAAGCAAACAAAGTAGGGATCTGGCTGGCTCAAAGGCGCAGCAGCAGCCAACTGGAAACTATATATGTGTGGACAACAGTGGTAGCAACAGCACCTTTGGACGACTTATGAGTAAGTTGTAGGGGGAGAGGGGGGGTGGGGTGGAAGAAATTTCCGAAAATAATGGGAAGTCAAAACAAAACGAAACAAATCAAAACCAAACAAAACGGCAATATAGGAAATTAGAAAAGTGAGTGGTTGAAATGGATGGAGGAGAATATCCAAAAGGAGCTGTGGGAGGAGTTGTGTGTACCTCAATCAAGAACAAAATTACAAGAAGAAAAACAATAATAAGAAGAAGGAGAAGCAGAGGATGGGGAGGAGATATGAATACGCACCTGCGAGAGAGAGAGAGAGCGGGTGTTGCGGGGAAGGGAGGACTTGGGAGTGGGTCGAGTCACATAGCATAAGGGTGGTTTGTGTACACTCCTTGCCCATATACTCGAAAGCTCTACTTCACTTCACTTCACTTCACTTCATTTGGGCGCAAGTTAGTTTGGATTGGGGACCACCATGAAGGAACACTCTTTCTTTTCTTCAATCCTAGGTTTTGACTTGCCCACGATTGGGACTCATAGTGTAGTGGTAGAGTCTATCTCCATGTCCTTGAATCCGAGACGAGGAGAGGGAGGGATATATAGATAGATATGGGGGGGGCGGGGGGGCGTTTTTTCCGCAACTTGAGCAATGAGTGTTGTGCAATACAATGCAACAACAACGCTCCTTTTCATGAGAACTCAATCATTCATGAACGAAGCCTCCAACCCGCCCGCCCCCCCCCCCCCCCCCCCCCCCCCCCCCCCCACGAGAATCAGAATCAATCAATCGCCCCCATTTCCTCCGTCTCCTTATTCTTCTTCAACTTCTTCCTCCTTCATAAGGTGGGGTGGGAGGAGGTGTGGGGTCCTTAGCATGGATGAACATGGTCCTTTTTCTAGGCTATCCTTTTGGGACCACTCCGCCCCCAAATAAGTTTTGGTTCTGAATCAGCACTTCTTTTCTCTCTCTCTCAAGTGAGAAAAAGGTTTGTTTCTTTGGCCTTCTTCCTCTCATTCGGTATGTCCCACCACTCTTACTACTACTACTTAGCTGTTCGAGCCTAAAACGTGAGCATATTCTCCTGATCAAATTTCCGGTCAAGAGTTTTTTCCTTCCCAACTTTTTAGATTCAACGCTTTGCTTTCTTCTCCTTGTTTTTGTACCTCCCAGTTGGATTTTATTTTAGTGCCTTAATTTTTCCACAGTAGCATGAAAAGAGAAGAAGAACAATAATATCGTAGGTCATGTCAGCTCGGGTGTCAAGTCAGGTCCGGCCTTTGGACGCGTTATTAATTGATGGAGGTGTGATCCTGACTGACGTTTGACAGGTCTCTACGAGGAAAAGCAACGAAGGAAAGGGAAGCCTTGGACATGTTTCGCAATGAAGAAATCACATGATGGACTTTGAAGTCATGAGACAAATATTCTTCCACCTAAGGACAGGTCCAAGAGACATTATGTGGCCTGAAACTCGGGACGAGCAGTGCACATCTTTAGTTTTTGTTTAAATGTTTCTTGAGTTTATGTGTTCCCCTACACGGCTCATGTGGTAGAAATGACCCCTCGTTATCGTTATGTTGAGAAAGATGTTGTGGAGGCGAAGAAAGCTATGATTTATAAAGATATGTCCAGAAGTAATACCTGTAGCTGCAGCTCAAAAAGTCCATTTGTCCACCCATCATAGCTAACAAGGAAACAAAGACCCGTCCGGTGATGATGAGAAAGATTTAAACACAAAAGAAAAAGAAAGACGATTATAGCACTTATATCTTCAGCTGTGGCTCATCCATCCATCCATCCATCATGTTTCCACAAGACAAGAAAAGGAATGCTTTTAAATTTCTACAAAAGGCTCTCAACGCACGAGAAAAAAAAGACGAGTAAAGACAACCAACTAGGATGGAAGCCCCAACTTAAACGTTTGGTCTCGGCAAACATAAGATTTTCAACGACAGAAACCTGCCGTTCCTTAGATCCCTTTTTCTTCTCGCAGTTTGGATGAGACCCCAATCGAAATAGGACGAACGAAGAAACAAGACTAGCAAGGAGATATAACCCATGATCTACAGTCCCCTAAAGTCTATGGAGAGCAGATATTTGTGAGCTAAACTGTTAGTCCGAGCAGTAAAACATGTCAGCATATGGGGAAAAAGATGTCCATTACATAGGCATAGTAGTAATTGATGCGAATGATTCGAAGAGTTGAAGAGTTCTGTCCACATTCCTGAGAGATATATAGGAGATCTTCGAGATACTATTCCTCGTTTACTCGAACTTGCTGAAGCTCTTAAAAACGTGGGTCTTCACAACTGGACGTAACTTATGCAAAAAGGTGGGTCCATACGTAGGCAGAATTATAACTGCCTATGACGAAATCTCTCGATGGAAGACACAACTGAAGGTGCAAAGAGTTGGAAAACCAATATCAGCTCCACATACACACACACGTCTTTTTCTGGTGGGATCTCCAAAAAGGTCCTCATGGGCACCTTCAACACCATTCAGTGGCAGAATAAGCTGTCATTTTTCCTCCCTATTCTTCTTCTTCTTCTGGTCCGAATGACGAAGACTAAAAGGCCCCTCCCCTTTCTCAATCTCCCATGTATCGAAGTTCCCACGTGTGAACAGTACCAAGTGTTTGAAGATTTCTTCGGTGAAACGTGTGTTTGGGAATTGTATTACTCTGTTACATTATCCCGCGTTTCCCCAAAAGTTTCAGGAAGGAATGTTTCGATTTGGATCCAAGGCCTCAAGCCAGAGCTGATTCTAACTTGGAATTCGACATCAGCCGCTTATGTCCTAAGCATCTAAGTGTTGGGAAGTGATTGTCGTTATATGAATTCATCTTGTCGAGGAGATGTATAAACGCATGTGTTCCTTATGGTGTATATCATGAACAGTGCAGTCAGTCAGGTTCCACTACAAACCTTGAGTAAATTTTGAGATAAGAGAGATCAAAACAGTAGAGACTCGAGAGACCACCATGTTCTTGTTAGGGAAACAAAAGATTCGATGTATAATTTGCTTTTGGGAACGAGGTAATGTCTCAACTAGACGATAAGAGTCATAGGCTCTCCTTATGCAGAACTTGCTTTGTATTTCTTTTCTCGCACTGCTACCTTAAAAAACCAACAGACTCAATTCAGTGGTACCGTTCACTGCCAATCTAAGTGAAGAAGGCGACCACTCCTGATAACAAGAAGGACGGGAAAGCCACATCAAGCCGTACAAGGAAAAGACGTAGGGGGTAAAATGGGGCTAAGCCAAAATAATACCGGTAAGAAAAATCAACCTTAGTTACAATGGCTGAGGATTAGCCACACTTGGTACGAAAAGTAGATCTAGTACGCGTAGCCTTCGCTCTTGTCACCTTAAAAATATGTAGGTGTAATATATTGGCAAAAGAATGCGTTTTAATTATGATCCAAGTGCTCTCTACTTGAGTTTCATAGGATGATAAATCAATGTTCCTGATATGCAGTACAAGTATATCGTGGGTATATGATGTCCTTGCTGTGAAGTAGGAGACATAACTATAAATCTGATCTATCTCAAGGGTTTGGAAATTTGCCAAGTACCATAGGACTTTATTCTATGCGTTTAAGCTTTGAGTTGAGACTTGAGAAGTTGAGAAACATAAGTACAGAATCACGAGAGGAAAAAATGAAGGAGACTCAACAAACAATCATAATTATTGCGGGGTAATTAGTTTCTACAAGCTGCACTGAAAGATTATGCTAATCATATGAGAGTCTTCCTCATGTCTGGATGGAACAATGAATGAACGAATGCTCTTCCTACTATCTGGGCGATGTGGGCATCATCCACATACTCGATACGACCATTTCATGTGGTCTGATTAGCAATGGATGTCATCTTCGTCGGATGGGCGTATATTATGGCGAGAGGGGAGGCAAAAACACCGGAGCCTGATAAAAAGGATTTATGGCATAGTTGCAGAGCTCCGACACCATCCATGTGGAGGATCGACAGATGGATGGATGCCGAATTCGGCATGAGCAGAAAGAGAGCTGTATGGCTGATCCTCCTGAAGTGTATTCCGCGCGTCCGTTTCACCGCATGTCAACTCCCCGCAGCGGCAAACCAGGGTTACTTGCAGGAAACAGGGTTGGTTTTAACTGCGGACTTGAACGCACGAATGTGTGCGGCTGTTCACCGTAGACGTAACCTCGGTCGGCGCGGAGATTCCGCGCGCGGAAACCACAGTCGCAGAATACGCTTTGCGCGGGATCCACCAGGCTCCAGACGAAGAAGAGGCGACTGCATCCTTCACGAAATCAATTGCGCGGAATTGGCCCTAAGATCAAGTATTTTATTTTTTCATCAATAACGGGGAGGGGCAGTGGCGAGGAGAGCCAACAGGCGGGCGTTGCATGCCGGCAGAGGGAGGCCGGTAGGGAAGGATAAGTTATCGGCGGCCCTCGGGGGGGAGGGAGTATCCGGTCGGGTGCGGAGTGGGACCGGAGGAGGAGGACTAGAGACTGGGATGTTGACCCGGCGCCGTCACGGCGTCACTGTACTTGTCAAGGTGACGGGGTGCTAGGGATGATGGTGGACCATACCATGCGTGGGAGAAGCATTGGGGACCCATGGGGGCATGGGTGGGCGTGACGTTCCCCATTAGTTTATGCATCACTTATTCGGGCAGTAGCCACAGGGCACGGGCAGGGCAGCGGCGGTGATCATTTTCAGGCCACTTTGAATAGTCCTAATATTAGTATCTACTTTATCTCCCTTTGCACGCCGTACGATCAGACAGGAAGGAAGGAAGGAAGAAGGCGAAAAGAAGCGCCTTTCACAGGAAGGAAGGTCTTCTATTTAAGGGACGTTGCCGTTGTGTTGCCTCCCAGTCCGTTTTTAACGACCCCACTTCAAACGTTCTCTCCCATATACAGTACGGTACAGATCAAGTACTTCTGGTCCCGACGTCACGAACTTCTTTTTCCAGCCTTTTCAGTGCTTATCAAAACAAATGCGGTCTATGCTGAAGAATGATAACTATTTGATTATCACCTCGTTAAGGCTACATGAGTTTCTTCAGAGGAGGTCTCAAATAAACCTCAGCATATTTGCTACTAACTAACTCACCATGTAAGTTGCCAAGTTTTTTACAATGCACAAGCGTGGACCGAGGTTAGTTCCCAAAGATCGTGGACATGTTGAAGTTAACTTTGGGTCATGAGTTACCCCCTGAACTGCATCGATTTGCGGTGACTGCTGGGGCCGGACATCCTCGCGTGGAATCGGCCGTAAACCCTCCACTCATCCTCTCCTCCTGTCTCTACGTACCATCTTCATCCTATCTTCATGTATGCGTTCACGTACAAGTAAGTACTATGCTCAGCTTCAAATCCGGTTCCGCGGCCGATGTTTCCGTGCGGGAGGACAGGCCGCGCGAACCAGAGTTCATCTTTCAACTTTAGTTGGTTAGCTCTATAACGTCGATTAAACGGGGTTCAGTTCAATCGAACCTTCATCTTATTGATCTTAGTGACCTCAATCTTTCGATTTTGATTCGGTTTAACCGGATCGAGGTCCTAATAACCTCATATTCTAACCATGTTCCAGAGCCCAAGTGTTCCACAGAAACCAGGATTACCCGTTTCTTCCTACTTACTTACTTACTTACTTACTTACCAGCCTCCATACTCCAATCCACATCCGACCGATCGTGACCTCTAGCCTGCGCGAAGTCCCGTCGCGCGAAAAACGCATGCGCGGAGTCCGGCCTAGAGAGTACTTCTCTCTGACTCTCTCTTTAGAGAGTGGAGTAATCACGACGAGAAATTGCTCGAATGAAGCGTCCTTCTCCTATGAGTAACTCCTCTCCATTGTTCACATCAATACTTTGCTTGCAAGCTCCATTGAAGCTCTCATAAAGGATCAGGACGGGTTCAGCGCCCCACCAATGGGGTTGAGTTAGGCGTTATTCTTGGTAGTAATAAATGGCGTCTTGTCTCACAAGTCTTAGGGCGGTTCAAAATGGAACTAGGAGAAGAAAAACGAAGAAATGGGAAGACCCCATCGAGCCGTACAAGGGAGAGACAAAAAAGGTAGCATGGGGCTAAGCCCCATGTTACCTAGAACCAGGAGCAATATTAAGAGTAATATTCACACTTGACTCCCGAGAAGGTTATAGCTCAGGTAAGTCATTTATTTTAAGGGAAAGCGGTGACAGAATTTCTGTCGTGATCGGTAAGTCTTGCCGATGATTATGATGAAAATAAAATGACTATTATAAGAACTTAACGTGAATGAAAATCATATGAGAATTAGAGCATTTAATGCAGAGTTCGCTGACGATAAGATCTTTAGATTAAAGTTACATCAGGAAACACAAGAGAACGAATTATATCATAGTGAAAATTTTACCTGAAGGGAAATTGAATTCATTATGCCTTTATTTTGATCCACCTTCGATAGAGAAAATCGCAAAGTTCAAGCGCGTCCTCTCCTTTGTAAGACCAATGAACGAGTCTCACCACGTCGCTAGGAACCAAGAGCGCCGCTAACCGGTTACGCCGGTAGAGTGTTGACGACAGGGGAGTTGTCTTTCTCCATCCGAAAGATACTACGGCCCTGCCGTCTCCCGAATCACAGCTGGTACGAGTGACGCTTTGTTGAACAATTGAAACCAACCACGTCGCCTGTCAGGTCTGTGGTTCAGAGATGGAGACTATTACCAGCAAGAGCGCGACTACCACGTTAGGCGTCGCAGTCGAAGTCGGAGTGCACGGAAGCATACAGTCTGTGCAATTCCCATAGATGTACTTTAGATGTCCTTTGGGCTACGGACTCGATTGGCTTTTCAGTCTCTTTTCGCCATACACGAGTGTCTTGTGGATCCAAACAACTCAAGAATTCTATCTAGTACGAAGTTATTCATCTCAGATTGAATGCGCTCTCTACGTATAGAGTCGAATTCAATTTTATCCAGTGCTAATTGGTGAAGGTCGGGTTGGCCCTGATCTACCGTCCTGCTTTTATAAGTTGGGAAATGAACTACTGTAATGAATGAATTGTTTTTCTTCAGTAGAATGTAAGACTGTCTCCCTAAGATTGAATCACTGTAGGAGGAGCTTCTAGGGGATGCTGCCTATCGTGATGATGATGATTTTTACTGAAAGAGTACCTTAGTACGCCACCCAGATGTTTTAAATGTTCGTTATGTAGATTCGTGGATTCAGTGGTTGAGAAATTGAATCGAAGAAAATAAAGCTGATCTGAACGCCTTGTACCGTGAAAGCGTAAGAAAGTTGGGGCAGAAATTCGATAGCTAAAGTAGCGCATCAGGAGGCAGGCTGCTGTCATATGCTGTGTTGCTAGCATGATTTCTTCTTTCCAAAACTAGAAGAGGATTTAGGCCAAACTTTAGGACGAGAAGTTCAGGAGGGTCGGGTGGGCGTTGAAGGGTGTGCCGTTCAAGAGCTGCTCGGAAGTACAGCAGCATGAGTGCTATGCAATTACCCGTTCCTTAGTGCATGCAAAAGGAGTGAAAATACTCACTTATCTGGTAAAATCTAGTACCGTACTTGATCGTGTCTGCTTGGTATAACTGGGATTTGTACTCGCAGTGTCAGAAGAGGACACACTCTTTTCCTCATGAAGACTAGACGATCTCCCCGTGAGCTTGTCTAGGATAGCAGCTTTCGGTGCTATCTCTGATACCTTCCAAGAGAATTTTCCACCATACGTACAGGATATAAACACAAACACGTAGACGGCCTGAATTTTAATCTTGTGTGTGAATTCAACCCCGAACGTCCTTGCACAAATCGCAGCTGGCCGTTGGGTACTCATTCGAGAGCATTCCATAAGAAGGTACAGAACATAATCAATCACGTAGAGGGCATGACAGGAGATCCAAAAGAAGCCTAGGAACAAGCTCTATAATGGCAGCGCGAAAGCTAGGGATGTGTAGGAGTATGTATCATGCGTACAAGACAGAATCAAGTAGACGGCATGACGCGGGATCCCGCGAATACGTACAAGATATACAACTGTCCAAGAGCGTGAAAGCGTAGTTTCTAATCTTTAGTTATACCACTGTAGTTGTAGGTAGACTGTTTCATAGGTGACGGTTGTTGCAATATACCTCCTGAGCAGATAGAGGAGACATGTTGCTGTGTGTTAGGGGGGGATAAATGGATTCCCAAGTGTTGAGAGATCATTCAGATCGCGAAGGATTCGGGGCCGGGATTTTGAGAAGCGGGACGACACACGGGATAGTAAAGGGACCAACTGCGGCTCCTGATATGCTTGATACTAAAACAGTATCTTGGTTCTTTGTACAAGTGGAGAGGTAACCGATGGAGGAGGGGTGCTGCTCGGCTTTCATCCGTCTCCACAACCGAGAAGTATCGAATCTGGCCGGTTGGCTCGTCTGTGGAATGGAAGGGAAGGGGAGGGAAGGCGAAGGAAGGGAAGGGGCAACCCAGCATCAATGGAGGGCTGGCTAAAGTTGCACATGTCACACAGTAACCAGGGCAACAACAAGAAACATTTTCCACATGCACAAATATGTAGAGCTGGCCAGTTCTTCCTCAGAAAGAGAGAGCTGTAGTCCAACCACGCGCAACTATCGACCCCACCACTGCAATGCTGCCAAATTACCCTTGTATACAAAACAGCCTCTAATGCATCCTCGAAGAAGATGCTCAAAGAAAGGCTCAAGTTGCAAGAACGATTAAAATATGGATTCTCAGACAACTGCTGGGTTATTTCAGTGGGTTGACATGCTCGAGCCAAAGTGTGTGTTCTGTGGGCCCAATCAGTTTGCTTTCCCTTCTCTCTCTGTCATCCACAAAATCCCAATCTTAGCTCATTCCTACGAGGAGTGTAGAGTACAACCCTGCTCAACGCTTTGGCTTTATCGCCACCCCCCTCCCCTCCTCCCCCCTCCTCACTCCTTCCACTCCCCACACTTGCACTGTAGAACTAGTATTAGAAGTAGTACTGGGCTTCCATTGCACCAAGTCAAGGAGGCTCTGGCCATGGATTATCATCAAACTCATCCTGAAGCAGCAGTTGGGCTTGATTTATGTTTTTCGGACTTCTAAAGCCCTCTTTCCTTTCGATAATTCGGCTTTCTAAGTACAATTGGTCTTTTCACCTCCCACTTTGACTTGACTTCCAGCTATGAGAATCTGTTATCTCTATCTGTTGAAGCAAGTCAGGACTAGGTCAAGTTAATGTGCTTCCATGGTTTCCGAGCAGCAGCCGAAAGAATATAAAACGATGTGTTACCGTCTCGGAGGAATCCACATGTTCCCAAGTGACTATATTAGCATACCAGACAGCTAGTGGTTGTTCTGGCAAGGGACTTACCTCGAATAAGATAGTTATATGTAACTCCGAAACCTCGGTTTGAAAAGTTTTCAAGGAAGAGAAGTAATAATGATCAGGAAAAGGGGAAGCAAAAACCGGAAAGTAAATTCAAAGGGGCCTTTGCTGACAGCCAACTCTTTGGATTAGAAAGATCTCAACCAAAAAATCTCTGTTAGAAAGTCCTTCATAGTTCAACCATTATAACCGCCAAGACAAATGCCCGATATCATTGAACTGTCTTCGAATAGTATAAGAGAGCAATTTCAGGAGAGTCATCTGCTTTAACATTCTGGAAACCTTCGTCTGGTAGTGGCAGTTGTGAGGATGTAGGGATGTACACATGAGTAGTTTCCAAGCGTTTAGTAGGCTGGGACCACAAGAAGCCACACAGTTTCGTTTTATGCTTTCTGTCTGGTCAGGTGGTCAATCGTACTCCCTATATAACCTTATGGAACTTCTTACAACGAACATAAGAGAAGCGAAAGACCTCCATGGCACTTTGATTCACGAAAAGCGTTTACTATCAGTAAGCTGAAAAATTGAACTGAACGCTAGACTTTGGAGAATGTACTTGTCAAAAGATACACTCGCGTCTGGTTTGGACAGTGACCCGGCCAAACAAAAGGAGGGTGTCTATCACCCATCCTTTATATTCGAGCAGTCGTTTACAGATTGCAGTGCGCACTTGACACATTCTCGACCATGAAAAGCAGAACAAGCGTGAAATAATAACGAGTCGTTTGTCTTTGTTCTAATGGATCACCATTGACTTCAACACAGAAAATGTTGGATGCAGTGAGATCCGAAGTTCTTTCGAAAACTTTCAATGAATCGGATAACCCACCAAATCGAAGTAGATTTCATTTTTTATAAGTGCAATAGTTCATAGTAGCAAGGGCTCCTTCTACTCAAGAAACAAAACTCCATAGAATTGCAGAGATAGTCAATCTGTTGTCCTCACTCTGGATCCCTCAAAAAGGACTTCATGCAATTCTCCTCCATCAGAAGTTTCCAGCTAGTCAATAGATTTGGATAACATCAAAAAATATTTCAGTGCACATCCGATAAGAGTGAAGTCAGTACTTATTTCATATGATCCAAGCGACAACGCTTGCCAACTTGATTACAAGTGATACCATAGAAAGTTCTGAGAATATAAATAACATGGGCCGGAAAGTGATTCACCATCACGATACTCACTCACTCAGGGTGCTTTTTTCCTTTGTTAGGGTAACGAGGCGAACTTTTAAGGGGCATAGATCCACTCATTTATCAGTTGAAGACTGCTTTTCGTAGGAACTACTTGTTGAACCTTCGGTACTTTGAAGCTTAATATTGGTAAAGACGAATGAGTGCGAATCCCCTATAAAGTGGCTAATGCCACTGAACCACACTAGCCTTGCATATATAGAGAACCGATGCATCGTATTGTCTGAGGACAGGGGCCAGATCTCCATCAATACTGGTGACTGACGATCACATCTCACAACTTTCGGCGCCAGGCACGAAAGCTTTGGCAGACGAAGACTTTGCACCCATTACAGGCAGTGAGTGCTCAAGTGGTCAAGTCCAATCTACGTGACAGGAAAAACAAAGGTTGATGGTGATTAGCATCTCAATTCGAATAATCATTGACATAACACTGGTTCCAATTGGTTAAAGTGGATGTTTGAAGCATGTACAGAGCAAAGAGAGTCAACATTTCGTCCCCGAAATCTCTCGGCAAAGACAACTGATCCTGCATAAATTATGCGTGTTCCAAATCGGAGTCCTGGGCATGTCCTTAGGATTGTTGAGTGGATCTTATTATTAGTATGACGACAAAGGTCAGAATCCGATGCTCTGCGGATATTTAAGCTGTCCAGTCAGTTGTTCAAAGTTCAAGAAAGTTCAAGCCAGGTGATTTGTCGTATTGCAGGTTCTCTTCACTATTGCTTCCCCTCAGGTTCTTTGCTGGAATACATCGGAAATAGTATCTTGGAACGAATCTTTGTGGGGTGGTGCAGAAGAGTGTTACATAGATTCCATGGAGCCCTTTTATGCTTGCCATACGTGAAGTAAAAACGTAGCTGAAATGTGTATGGAAGGAAACTTTATGTTCATGGATAAACTCATTGCTCCCAAACTTCTAAGTAAAACGTAGATGGCATGTTCAAACATTGGAACATGTCGAGTGAGGGCTTTGTGCATATGGTGCCAAATGGTAAAGGCTAAAACTACTCCTCACCCGACGATATTGGTTAAATACCTTCTGCAGTTGTTTACCAAGGGACACGAGCTTTTCCACCACAGTTGAGAAACAAAGAGTTCCCTTTCTTTCATGTGCAAACATCAAACTATTTTGAATAAATATCCAAGCAATAAGGTTACACGTTCTCAGGTTTCTGGTGTGATGCAAGAAAGAACAAAACGAGCATAAAGCTCAAGAAACTGTAATCGCCAATTCTGCTCGAATTTAGGAAAGACAATGTACCACCATTTTCTTGTATCGTAGCTGCAAGAAACACAGTTTGCAAATATATGGATCCAAGTTCACAGTTGGAATAAAGTCCGAACGAGAAGGGGAAGTTTTGCTCTATGGTAGAACTATATTGAATTTGAAAACATGAGAGGTCTAAAATTACTGGGAGAAGGAATACTCCCCTATCTGCAGTCTCATGTTGAGATACGAATCCTAATGAAAGGGGGCTTTTGGCTCGTTGGAACAGTGATAGCGAATCAGGAGAACTTGAGAGTGGTAAAATTACTGGGGACAGGAACAGTCCTTCTCAGTCGAGGAATGGAAGACACTTGGATGTAAAAGAGGTAAAAGTAAGAAGTAAGTCTGCAACACGAGTACAACAAGAAGGGTAAAGGTAAGAAGAGTCCAAGAATACTAGGAACGTCGAGTCGGATCGAGGGAACTCAGGTCAAGCTCAAGCTCAAGTCACGGAGCAGAGGAGGAGGGAGACTGACATAAGGAAAGAGGCTCATGTAAGGAAGGGTGTAAGCAAGGCGAGTGGTAGTCCTACCCTACCACCAGTCAGAGCAAGAAAAAGAAAGGAACGATGGATAGGAGAAGGCGAGGGAAAGCAACCGACGTGGCACCTGGGGAAAACCTGCGGGTCCCGGCCAAAGCAGCGCGGGCAGCTCCAGCAAAGACGGCGCCCCTCATGGTCCGGTTCACTATACGCCTTGCATTCACGGGCATCGTCGCGAAAGCTAGGTCACATAGTTGCAGCCAGCCCATGTTACTGTAGGGGTCTAATGTCAAAGTTGAGCTACGCTGCGACACCACCCGGTTGGAACGCGACCGGGGCGAGTGGCACAAAGTCGTACAGAGGTACAGTCGTGTTGTCGCGGCGAAGGCGAGCAATAGTCATGTCACGTGGAGAAAGTGTGAGCGCGCCATGTGGCGGTAGAATCGTGATACGCCGAGCTGCTGTGAGCCCACCGCGTGTGAGTTCCCTTCCCGTTCTTCCTTTCGAGACTGCCGCCGGTTAACAACAGCAGCTCTAGGTAGAAAAGCAAACTGCTAGCGGGTTCCGAAATCTTCAAATGGAACAACCGGCCCGTACCGAGAAAACAAAATGTGTGGCGCCTCTCAAGCGCCATGTCTGTAAGTCAAGTGGGCCCCGCGCTAGCCGCAACTCCAACTTCTTTAGTTTTCGTCGTGAAAGACGGACGGACGGAGGAGGCCCAGAGGTCGAGCATAAAGAGGGACGGGGTAGTGATTAGTCCTCTTCTTCACTTGTCACCACCAGCCTGTTGTAGTGAGCTGCTTCGGGAAAGCAAGTGCAAGCAAAGCTAGCCAAGACTTCCATATATCTCTCAAGCGAGCAAGCCGCCGAGCTACCGCACTGAATACACTGCAACCGCCGATCAATTACTGATATCATTTTTTTCCCAGTATCGGTGTATTCTGCGAGTAAGAGAGCCCTCATTCTTGCGGGAATTCTGGTGTTCTTTTTCCTCGCCTACTTCCCACATCTCACTCTAGCTCGCAGTCATTCCTCTATTCTATTCTTCTCCTGCTCCTTTTGTTCGTTGGCGATCTCGTGTCTTGCGGGAGGTGTGGCAACTTTTACATGTCCTCCTTCTGTGCTTCGATTGTGCTGCGATCCGATACTGTCCCCACTGTTGCTGTCGTAACACACGGATAACAGTGAACAGAAGACATACAGACCAAAGATAGTAGATAAGAAGTGGTGGCGGCTGTGGTTTGAGGTAGAGTGTGTTCGAATCGGAGTGTGGAGAGTAACTAGGAGAGTCGAGAAAGACGGTATACTGTTTTTTGAAATATCGTTTTCAGACTGGGGTTAGGAGCCTTCCTTCCTCGACAACTCTCCGACCGCAAGAAAGAAAAAGCTTGGGTCTGCAGGCCGTTCGTCTGAGTGTAAGAGGAAAGAGAAAGCGGGCAGGGCTTGGCTTGGCACAGCTGTTGATAGGAGGTTGTGGATGGACTGGTCAAGGTAAGGAGGGCTAGAGAAACTTGGGGATCCTGGTCTGTACTGCACTGTGTTTTTGAAGGAGTGGGTTTTGGACTGCCAACTGTAAATCGAATTAACACAACATTGCTTGCCATCAAAAGCACAATTGTCAGAGGGCACTCAAACTGATCTCAAATCTACTACTCTTTGGCCTATCATATCATCCAACACGGCCCTTGCCCCACTGTGTTTTGCGTATTTTTTGCTGCTTGGCCTTTGCATTTGGCAAGCTTCTCACCTGAACACCAATCACTTGTTTCGCAAGTCTAAGAAACGCCGCCTCTTCTTGCTGTTATTTTTCTCTGAACAGTACTCTGCCAGAGGTGCTGGTTGAGTCAGAGATAGGGAGCCATTGTGTAGAATGGGACGAGCTCCTTGCTGTGATAAGGCCAATGTGAAGAAGGGTCCTTGGTCACCCGATGAGGATGCCAAACTCAAGGCCTTCATTGATCAGAATGGCACCGGTGGCAATTGGATCACCTTGCCTAGTAAAGCTGGTAATGTCTGCCGCTGCCTTTTGCATTGCCTGTCTGATATTTCAATTGAATTAATCTGCTCGTGGCTGGAACGAATTTAAAATTAAAAGGCTCGCATTAGTAGAAAATCCCTAAATATATTCATATATACCGCTGTGACAATTATGTCAATTGAAACCTGATCGGGCCGAACGATCTCGCTCCGCAGCGTCTAATTTGTCGTCGTCTCTTGCCTTATAGGTCTCAAGCGTTGCGGTAAGAGCTGCCGATTGCGCTGGATCAATTATCTCCGGCCTGACATTAAGCATGGCAGCTTCACTGAGGAAGAGGAGATGTTGATCTACAAGCTCCACGCGAACATTGGCAGCAGGTGAGAGTTTGTGACTCAGTACTCCGGCCTCTCTTTGCAACCTTAAAATCCTTAAGATGTGAATGCAAGGGATGATGTCTCAAAGGATTACTCTCGAGATGAACGTTAAGTCTTGACGTCTTCATGTTCGCGACCTTCTTCTTTGAGCGCATGGTGCTCATTCTTGCTCCCATCTGCAGGTGGTCATTGATCGCTGCTCAATTACCGGGACGAACCGACAATGACATCAAGAATTACTGGAACACTCGCCTGAAGAAGAAACTAGGCGAGAGAACCCAGGTGGGAGCCCCAAGGTTTAAGCGCTCGTCTCCTTCGCGGGAGAACATCGCCATCGAGAAAATTGATGACGGCGTGATGTCCCTACCTCTTCCTTCCTGTAAACCGACGACCTTAAACGGAATGTCGTCCTCTAATCAAGAGAGTATTCTTTTACAGTTTATGAAGCCCCAATTCTCGGAACTGGTCGATACAACAACGATACTCAGGGATGCGGCGGTATCGCCTATGACCTTGCAGCAAGTCCCCGTCGTGAAGTCAGATGTCTCAGTAGCAGTCCCCGAGGGGAACTCCGTTAACCAGGAGGAGCAGCTGATGAGGATAGAGCACAGCTTGATGAGCTGCATATCCTCTCATCCTTCTCCAGCGTCATCTTGCAGCGGGATTAGCACAGATAGGAGTACATACGCACCAGCGGGAGCGCAGTGCGCGGAAAGTTCTTTAACTGAGTGTCTGAGCTCAGGATATCAGGACGATCAGAACAACTGCATTCGGGATTCGGATGCGCTCTTGCCAGTGATGCGGTCAGCAGCTTCTCCGACGCTTTTAGTTCATAGTTCCGTTCAGGCCGAAGTAGTGCGCGGAAGTGAGGTTGTTCCTTCTTCTCTGGAAAGATTTAGGGTGGACGATGGAGGTTTAGAGGATGTGATGCAATCCGTTCTTCTCGTTCATGATTCACCGAGTCAGGCACACAGCAAAACTCTCGTGGGTGGTGGGGGAGGAAATGTGAAGGCGGAAGACTACAATTGCAGTTTTGATGGTAACCGATATGATGTCAGTTGGTGGTCTGGACTTTTGGTGGGAGCTCAGCAAGGAGCTCAACAACAGAAGCAGTCTCCACGGATGTTATCAGCAGCAGCTCCAAAGCAGCAGCAACATCAACAGCAGCACCATTACGTGCCGCTTCAACGGGGATACGGGGAGTCGATGCTCCCCACTCAATTGACTCTAGATCATTCCATGCAAGCAATGCCGAGTTACATGAAACCCAATTCCTGGAGTGCTGCCCCGTCCAGCTGCAATGGCAACGCCTCTATCGGCGGATCAATTGCAGAATACGGTCAGGTCCGCTACGGACAGGTTTGGGACAATGTGAATTGGGCAGAGACCCGGTAAGGCACAGAGATGGCGTGCGCGCGCGCACAGCAGTGTGCACAGTCGCACGCCCATTTTAGTCCCGTGGTTAAGTTTTGATGGAAGGTGGCGGATAGCAGCTAGATATCGGTCGATACCAACGGGGGGCAGCATGCTTTTTTTTGCCTTGCCACCCACCAACCTTGTCATTGAGAGTTAGAGGTGCGTGCTTATGTCCGGTATTTGATCCTGACGAAGCACCGCATCTATGAGAGGATTCGGGAACTAGCACACAAGTTTCGGGAGTCCGAAGAAAGTTTATATTCTTCGCCGATTCTTCAAGAGAGTTCGTTAGCAGATGAAGGAGAAGAGAAGAAGAAGAATCTCTGTTAAGGAGGAATAACAGCAACTTCTGATCTACATTACATTACCTATCTTTATATTACGTTAACCACCGTTTCGACGAAGATAGTGCGCGTTTTTAGCACTCTTGTACAGATCACCACGACGAGTGTAGTTAGGAAAACCTCCGCGTTTAAAGGAAGTAGTTGTTGAGTCAAAAGTTGTCCGTGAGTGAGTGGAGTGTACAGCTTGCTCAATAAGATGAGCGTCGATTCTTTCATCTCTTTGTAACAAGAAGTGCCTCAATTAGGCATATGTGCTATCCTTGCGCCTCTTGCATCCACTGTAGCTAATATCACCTCCCTTCTCTTCGCGAGGGAGGTGTAGCTTGTCTACGTACTGGCAATTATATGCCGATATGGAATAAAGGCGCAATAATCTCCATAGAATCTCCGTTTTCCTTCTGTAATCTTACGTTTTCATGTTCCTCTTTTGCGTCGAGCTTCTTCTTCGGCTTATACTTACAAATGGCTCGCTTCTGCTTTCTATTTTTCGTCTTTCTCTGTCTGTCGAGCTGCCGCCGCTGCAGCTGTTCTGGCTCGACTCCCCGTTTCATTCTTCCTGGCAGTGTCGAGCTGCTGTCCCTGCAGCTGTACATAACAAACTCATATACCGTAGCTTTTCCTCTATTCTGCCTTGTTTGCGGTGGCCAATAACATTCTTTGTTGTCTATCATTTCGGCGTCGAGTCGAGTCTGCCATTGTATTGGCTAGGATTGGCGCTTCCCTTCTTCCCTTTCTATCTCGCGTTTGCTTGCGGTGGCCAATCCCGTTCGATAGTGCCGCAGGTTCGCTTCTTCGCCTCTGTCCCTCACGAAAGTCCCACTCCACCGAATCTATTCCGCTAGCTTTCCTCGTGTGAGATGGCGTTCGCATGACAGCATGAGTTCGAGTCAGAAGCGCGGCGAATGGATCTCGGGAAGGATCCTAATGCCTTTTGCCGGCGGGCTGAGTGTCGACAAACACAATAAAGCCCCGAGGTCTTTCCTCCAAGTCCTCGTAAATTCTTTCTCGTCCGCGAATGATTCTATGATCTTTGGACATGGTAGTGTAGGGTAAGAGAGAGTCTGACTCAGTCCTTAGGGTGACGTCTAGAACTGACGATCTCGCATCCCATGCTCTGCGGAAATGATAGCATGAGACGGACCACACTCTTTACTCACTCTCTTTTCTCTCTCTTGCTTGGAGCAATGTGGTCGGGAAAGGAAATCAGCAGTAGTCGTCTCCGAAGATGTTGTTGACTGGTAGATTGGGAGCCGCGAGAGAAGGAGAGGGATGAAAGAAAGAAAGTGAGTCTATCATCTGACATGCGTGAAGATGCATGGTATCCGGATTAGTAAAATATCCGGATCGGCGTGGCTGCAATTTGGCGGATAGAAGCAGCAATACTGACTAGGAATATGTCATTTATCCAACATGTGTATACGCTGCCTGCGTATCTAGACCTCGCAGCTAGCAGAAAGACCATGTTTCGAGCTGTCCACACTATCCATGTGGGCTCTATAGGTTGCGTTGATTGACCCCGATTATGCATGTCTGACGGTCAGACTCAAAGGCATGCGAGGCTTTCGTTCCCCTCCCTTCACAGAGCTCCATATAGTATATATTACTTTCAACATCCATACATTCACCGAGTGAGTGCCGCTAAATAACCAAAGGATACTCCGAAACGCAAAAAAGTATGAATAGTTAGAGCAGAGATTCTCGAGAGCCTAGTGGTATGTCTAGGCGTCTTAAATGATTCTGAGGTACCATAATTGTCAACCCTGTGAAAGGGGTGCGGTACAAATTCGTGCCTTGGGTGTCTCAAGGAAAGACTTGAAGTCTCGAGGGAAGTTTTCACATGATTATGACTCAGGTCGATGGAGGTCTTCGCAGCCAGGAATGTAGGCGTACGAGGGATCTTCCCACGAATTGGTGGGAAGTGCTTTTCGCCAGACAACGCACATTGTAACTGGCAGTTTTGCTAAGAAAGGAAAGGGTCTTTTCGACACATGAACCGTGCAACTACATACCCGTTACGACGAAGGTGAGGGAAAAGTAAGTTGTCGAGCAGACGAAACTGCCACGGCCGCCCCCAGGACGAGTCCAGGTCCAAATTTGGACGCTCCCAGAACCATAAAGCGACGGATGATCTTATCGAACACGCGGTAGTAGTAAGGACGATATACTCTCCACCTTTAAATACTTATCCCGAGTCATCGTGAGCGTGTTGTTATTAGTTTCGAATACTACTGTTCGCAAACTTTCACTCCGGTACGAGTAGCAGCTTCAATCCAACCATTAGATATCCTGCTATCTAATTCTTTACTCCTACCGTTCAATGGCTCTACTGTACTGTTTGTTGTATGCACAATCCCAGCACGTGAGAGACGTCAACTGCTTCAGACTCACGCTACCTTTCTTCTTTCCTTCCCAGGTCTACGCCTCCGCAAAACCTCTTCATGAATACGTTGGAGGAGGATGGACGGGCTCACACAAATCCCAGAACCCTAGAGAAACCCGCAACATTCCTCTTTCCATCATTATGCAACTTTGATGGACGCATCATCGCATATAGTAGTTCCACTATTCGCCACTCCCCATCCCTTCGGGCGTTCATTAAATTCAATCCCCCCCCCCCCACCCAACCCTTTTCTCGATCGAAACACCATCTCGCTCAGTTTATGAGACTCCCCTCGTCCTCGTCCTCTAAAGAGGACGCTGTAATTGGCCGGCTTCTCCATCGGCTGAAAATCCGGGTCGGTCCCCTCGTCCCCCCGGTCGGTCCCACCGGTCGGATGGATGACTGATGGATCTTGTTCTCTGGGTCTCTGACACAGTGACGACTTTCTCCTCGGTAACTTCCTGATGTCCCCCCCCAGGCGTCGCATTTCAACCCGCTATAATCACCGATGATTGCTTCCGTCCACATTACTGTAAGTGAGGTATCATCATGCAACTGAAGCCCTCACGTACGTACTTTACTTCCATGGTACTGGACCCTCCTCCTCCCTCTTGACCCTGGTCAAGTTTCGAAGTTCGGCTCTACAGCACTTACTGCATGTCCTCGACTCCTCGTGGATTGAACAAAGTCCACCGCGACGAACTTAATAGAAGACCTGTCAGTCCTAAAGTCCTCATCCATATACATACTCGTCCGAAGCTTCCTGGGAGTGTTTATGAATGTGATTCATTGGCTTGTGCGGATCCTCCTAACTTTGAGAAATGCAGACGCAAGGTCAAAAAGACGAGAAATCCCATGACGCCAATGAGATCATGATAAGGCGTTATTCAACCGTGGACTTCAGTCGGCTGTTGTTGCGCAGGTGAGAGAAATTGAGAATCATACCACTGACTTGATGCCCGCTTTATGAATCTGCACCAACGGTGTTTATTTCCTCAGAACTCTACCACTAACGAAATGTCAAACTTAAACTCAATTGGGTGTTCTGGCGATTTTCAGATCGTTGAGTTTTTGCTTTACCCTTTACGCATGCAAACACCACTCAAATAGTGAGCTCGATATGCTCTGGCGGTCGGGTCTGAAATTGGTCACTACCAAGTACTAGAGGTGTGGTCATTGTCACGCATGGACTGCGTGACTACAAAATTTCTACCGCAGTCTCTCATGTTTATTTGCTCGGATATCTCTGGATCACTGTTGAGACCAAAGACCTTGTAAGGCACAGAGCCAACCCGGCCTTTGGTAGCAGTGTAAAACAGTACGAATAAGATTCGGGAAGAAATCCAAGAACGAAAATGCACCAAATGAAACCCTTTGTGATGAACTGAAAGACAGAACCTTTCATCACTTAGACGACTTACAATATGCAATGCTCTTTGATGCATTAGATATATCCCATGGAAGGAAGGGCAAAGACAAAGAGCAGCGTAGTTGGCTACTGCGTAGCGTCTGTCAACTTCGAGCAGGAGATGACTAGAAAATGTGAGATCTTCCTTTTCAAAGTTGAATTGAACTGAATCTATCAATAATGCAAAAGTGGAAGACTGGATTACTATAAATAAAAATTATAAAAATAAAATAAAATAAAAAATAACTGATTTCTGGTCTGCGGGAGAGTGTGGAGACGGGAGAGGAGAGGGAGAGACGGGAGACAATTTTGATAATTTCTGAGTGCTCTCTAGCATATAGCATTCGAGTGAATAGTAGATTCTCTTTGTTTTTCAATTTCGGTTCCATTGGTACCTAGATTGAAGACTATGGAGAATGGAGTAGAAATTTACGAAGATTTTTAGCTTTTTTAGGGTTGAGAGTGATCATTATACATTGAGAGTGATGGGTTGTGAATTTTCATTTCTAATCCCTTGGTTTTCATGATTAAGTTCTATGTGAATTTAGGGAGAAAATTTTGGAGATGAAAATTGAAAATTATGAGAGTTTATAGATTTAGGGTTTGGAGAGATTGTTTTCTTATGTGAGTTGGGATGTGAGGGGTTGTGGTTTTGCAGATATGGGGAGATATGGAGAGGAGTATCATGTGTTACTATCATTATTCTTGTGCTAGCCATGACTGCACCTTCCCATGTGGGGTCGCCTAGAGCGGGTCGGGATACACCATGCTCGGTGTGTCACCGACGCTTTACCTCGCAAGGGGTAAAGACCCATGTGGGAAGGATGCACAAGGACTATGATTGGACCACTTGGGATACCCACGTGAGACGAGTGACCACATCGACAGCGGTGATACTTGGAATTACGCACCCTTCTTCTATACCTTCGTTGATAGTTCCAGGATACCGATCGAGTCGTGGGAGAGGTTAGCTTCTCAAGCAGGTTGCATTTTGGGGTTATTTGAGACTAGTTTTCCATGTCCATGTCTATTCCATAGGCTACCCCGCACACTCCATGATGAGGCTAGATAGGCTTTTTGCCTACCACTGGATTGTTTGGCACGTGATCCCTTGGACGAGTTAGCGTGGTTCCTATTCCTCCTACTCCCTCGATGGTGTCTTCGTTATGCTAGAGGGGGACGCGCGGGGCGTAGAGAGGTGGCGGCTAGATTTTGTCGATTCTGAGCAAGGGATTGGGCAGCGCTTCAGGAGGAGTCTATTAGGGCTACACTATTTAGGAGACAGGCATCGCCACAGGATACCACAGATTCCACTTGATTACGACGATGTAGGACATTGGGTCAGGTGGGAGAGTTTAGTAGAGCAGCACGAGCGCTACACCCTTTGTCTATAGCGAGTCCTACTGATGAGACCATCTCTTCCCTACGCTCATTGCGTCCTATAGCAGTAGAGGGACTACCACTAGAGGTCTTAGATTATCAGCCTGAGCAGCCTTTATGTCTTGATAGGTCGCTATTTGCACAAGCATTGTGCACTGCCCCTCGCCTTTCCTCAAGAGGCTTGTCAGGGATGGTTTATGAGCACCTTAGAGATTGCTTCCAGGTAGATGATCCTTCTAGTGGTTTTACCGAGTTGTTTCAGGTGGCTGCAGCAGTAGTGAGAGGAGACATTCCTATGTCTGTTAGTCGGGTCTTAGGTGCTAGTCGACTTCTCGCAATTGAGAAGGACACGGGAGGCATTAGACCGATTGCTATTGGAGAGATCTTTTTGCATTTGGTCAGTCGTACCATTGTCCTTCAGCATCGTTCTCACTTTCGACAGCACCTTAGTCCACATCAGTTTGGAGTCGCTACACTTGGAGGATGTGAGGTTATATCTTTAGGCATTAGAGCACTACTAGATATCCATCCAGAGTGGGTCGTCCTACAGGGGGATGTTGAGAATGCTTTTAATAGCGTCTCACGTGCATTCATCTTTAGAGAGCTTAGGGAGGCTGGTGGATCCTTGGCGAGTCTCATTCCTTTTGTGCGGTCTTTTTATGGCTCTCCTGCTTCCCTTTACTACCAGCATGGTGGTTCATAGGAGGGAGCCACCGTCTTGGAGTCAGCTATTGGTACACGACAGGGAGATCCTTTGGGGGGCCCTTATTTGCCATGGCTCACTTTAGAGCTCTCCTATCTACTACTTTGGCCATGCCATGTTGTGTATTTCCCTCATTGGCAGATGATACACACATCGTGGGCCCTCTAGATCAGATTAGGTAGGCCTTTGACTACTTGACTATTGAGCTACATCTAGTAGGCTTGAGAGTCAAGGTGTCAAAGTGTAGGGCATGGTCCCCTTTAGGTATCCCTCTCCACCTTGAGCTTCCAGAGGGTGTATCACATCCACAAATGGACTTCATGTTCTTGGAGTGCCAGTAGGATCGGAGGATTTTGTCACACGCTTCTTGGACGATGCCCTTGCAGAGGATGTTCTCCATGTAGATGACCTTCCATTACTAGGAGATCCGCAGGTGGCATTTGGTATACTCTCTTCCAGTATTGCTCGTCGACCATCCTACCTCATCCGTATAGTTCCTCCCTCACCGTCCTTCCTATCACGTCTGAGAGCATTTGATAGGAGGATTATGGGAGTCTTTGGTGATATTCTTGGACCAGGGACTTTTGAGTGTGTGACAAGGGATTTGGCATGTAGACAGACGGCTCTACCAATCTCATGTGGTGGGGTTGGCTTGCTTTCTATAGAGGAGATGGCACCTATAGCATTTTCGGGTAGTTAGGCTCTCTCGGCACCCCTACTTGCCTCTCATTTTGTGGTTGCTGATAGGCCGGTTTTGGAGACTTATGTGACAGAGGTGGAGGGAGGATCCTTTTCTCTCCAGGTGTTATTGCGGCAGACAAGAGATAGTCTATCCCCACGAGCACGAGAGGGTTTTCCATCATTTGCTTCACTATCGTCAGATTGGACTAGAGGTCTACAATCTTCCTTGATGGAGCGATAGTGTGAGCATACGCTACATTCTCTCTTAGTTGACTCGTCCATTCCTCAGGCTACTAGAGCACGTCTACGCTCTTGCTCCGGCAAGGGTGCAGGCTCGTGGATCCTAGCTCAACCATGCATTAGGGCTTTCCGACTCGCACCGGCTACTTTCTCTACAGCAATGAGCTTTTGCCTAGGTTTGGTCCACCCATCTGCATCTTCACTACTCACTTGTGAGTGTGGTTCTACACTAGATGCAGCAGCGGTCCACATGACACGGTGTCCTTTTGGAGGACACAGGATAGCTACACATGATGCCATTAGAGACATAGTGTTTGCTATGGCACGAGAGAGTGGATACTTAGCTTGGAAGGAGCGTTCGTATGCGTTGCAGACGACACGTGTCAAGGCAGACTTATACTTGGTCCGAGATGATCAGGTGACAATAGCGGATGTTGTGGTCACGGACCCTACGCGGGATACAGTTTCGGAGGGAGTGATTACCCATCCCCCTGGATGGGCGGCAAGTGCAGCAGCAGGTCGCAAGGTCTCCAAGTATAGGGGCATGCAGCGAGGTCACCTCTTTGTTCCTCTAGCCTTGGAGTTATATGGAGCGATGGACACGGCATTTGACACATTTGTCAGGGAGTGCGTGAGAGCTTATCATTTTAGGCATCAGGGGGTACCACTCTCACTCTCATACTTTGTAACTTACTTTAGACAGCGTGTGTCCATTGCCCTACAGAGGGCAGTGGCTGGTGCAATCCATAGGAGAGCAATCACATTAGGTGATGTTTCTTCGGATGCTCCAGTTGTGTGTAGACCGTACGACTTGCATAGCTCAGATATCTTAGGTGCGGTAGGGCAGATTTCTCATACAAACTCTATTGGGGCTTAGCCCCATGTTACCTTTTTTGTCTCTCCCTTGTAGGGCTTGATGGGGTCTTCCCATCCTTCATTTTTCCTACGCGGTTGCCTATTTCTCCCGATTACTATATAAGCCACGAAATCTGTTCTTAATACGCTTTTCCTCCCTCTATCGCTGGTCTTAAATTCGTTCCGTGTAATGAGAGACACCCAAGCAAGCCTTGCATGTGCTCAACGACAAACAAATAATAGGAACGACTGATGCTCGGCATATTATACCGTTAGGACAAATCAACCGTATCTATGGACCTCGTAATCCATCAAGGGACCCCACTATAATCCACCGGCTTACTCTTCGTGTGTATATATATGATTCTACCTTTCTTATCCATCTGACCAGGAAGATTTCTCTGCTAGCTTCTGAATATATTTTGCTAGATTCTGTTTGGAAAGAAACATCTCATCAGAAGTTTTAACCCACTTTAGCCCTTGATCCCAGGCAAATAGTCACTGATTACGTGCGTAGGAATGGCTCAAAATGTCATATCATATGAGAACAATATATTCACATGCACATGTTTTGGGACCACTCAACTGTATCAAGTCAATGCGAATTCCAATATAGTAAGATCGGTGGTAGTGGTTCACTGAATTATCATATCATCGCCAGACTGCAAGAGTTAAACCTTCCCTACATAATCCTCGTATGAACCTAAATAGCTGCATAAGCTGGAATTATAAAGTAATTATGAAACTCGAATCAGTGCCACCTCTTAGACTTCCAGAGACAGTCCTAACAGCAAATTGCTGTCAGTTCTGTCATCACCACATTCGAGAAGAGTCTAATCAATCCCTCAATTTTTGCTGCTTTCAATGTGGACAAGTACGCTTTTCTCTCTCCACAAATTTTAGGGAATTAATATTCCTTGTGTACTCTCTTACTCAGCATGGTGAATTCATCTTTCCATGATTCTCTCGAGAACGACAATCAAAATCAGGTATATAAAATAAAAGGGGAAGGAGAAGCCTAGGTCAAAGCTTTTATGTCTAACCCTTTCCATAGAGGAAGCACAATTGATAGGATTCTTGTTTTACTTTTTAATGATCAATAGCCCAAGTCACTTCATAGACATTAGAGCTGCAAAATTGAGATGAATTCAAAAACTATAAAGTCGCCTACCCTTCAGTACACTCACCCAGTTTTTATATATATATATATAGTACACTCAAGTCCAAGTCAGTTCATAGACGTTAGAGCTGCAAAATTGAGATAAAAATCAACAACTATTAAGTCGGCTAGCCTTCAGTACACTCACCCCTTTTCTATATATATACACACTCTGTTATCTCTTCTCGTTGGAAGCAATTCATCCTGCAGACCCTGCCAAAAGATATGTTGCTTCTAAGGAGAAGACATATACACTAGTAGCCACCACTTTGTCCAGAATCAAATTTGACTTTATCGTACATTTATTATCAATGCCTTCTGTTCTGATTTTGATCATCTATTTACCTTTATTCGTTTGAAATATCTGCAATGATGTGAAATAACCATATAGGAAATCATTACGACCAATTGGTTATGTTATATTCCTTCGCAGGTATGAAAAGCTCGTTCCCAGTCAAATCTGTATTCCTTTGTACGCGAAAGAAAATGAGGTGGGATATCTAAGCTCTTCTTGCGCCAAAAAGAAAGACGGGAGAAAGGCGAAGATGTGTGTATCCTTCATTTATTATCGAGATGATGATTTAGTGGACTGCGATGTCTAATTTCATTAGCATTTAAACCTTATTCTATCATATTTCTAAAAGCAATCATGAATGCCTGTTCCAGCAAATTCATCTAAGATACTGTTGTCAAGAAAATAATGTTATTGTGTCAAATACCTTCTTACTTAGGGAAATTTAATTGCTTCAGTGAGATGATATATAATCTCAGCTTGGTCTGGAAGTAAGACAGTAAACGTACACAATGAGAAAGTGTTATTGGGTCTTTCTCTAAAAATCGCATGAATGAATGTTTGTACTACATACTTGAAGAGTTTATGGGTTTATGGTTTCAAAGGATTAATTGGAATGAAGTTAGCATAGTTCTCTATGCAATAAATTTTCTCACCCCATATGCTGAACGCTTTGTGGATCAAATATTAGAGGGAAATATAGCATACCATAACATAACGTGAAATACGAAGATGGGACTAAAATGAGTATCGTAATGCTTAAAAGCGCTAATATCAACCAGAAATCCTTCACACTTGATAAGTGGTTTGCTTTTACTGTAGTTACATAACCAGGAGTGCATACTGTATCCCTTTCCTGCAGTCGTCCCTCCTTCATTCAGGGGGACGACTATGCAGTACAGGACTGATAAGGATCGGTCGCACACAGTGAAACGCGTCCCTCAAAAGAGGGCCGGCCCCACCGCATGCACAGACCATTGTACGGTCTTGGAATATGGTCGGACCGGTTCTCCCGTATAAGTTATTATACGCTTAGTGTACTGCGTATCTCGTGCGAATGGTTTCCGCGGAAACCAGAGTTAACAACACTTTGGTGGGCGGTGTAGGACCGTACTGCCAACTCCATTCGCCTCACAGGAGCGAGCGAAAGAGAGATGTAATGTGCTGCGACTTTCCACTTTTGCTTCGACTTCGTATGTTAGCCATGCGCTCACTCAAGAAATGAGCGAAGTTAACTTACAAGTTGTTAATAGACTTGGCAATGAATAGAGAAAGGCGACCACGTAGAACATCAAGTCGTACAGAGGAGAGACAAAAGAGATAAAATGAGCTAGCCCCAATACCAATAGTACCGATATGAGAAATCTGCCCTACCGAGAAATCTGCCCAACTTGGCAATGCTGTGCAGGCGTTTCGTTGGGGACAAATCGGCCAAGGGTTTTTCATTGCTTCACTCAACAGGAGTGAAAAGAAGGACAATCTTCGTCACTTCCTGAGGTTCAAGCTTTACCTTCTTCTTCCAGTTCTGTTTTCGTTAAACGAGAACCTCTGGTCTGCGCGGAATCAACGCTACTTCGAGGACGCGGAGTTTGCGCGGAAATCACTCGCCCGGAAGGAGCCATACCACAGTTATATACAAGTACAGGAAGGGCCGAGGACGAGACAGGGAAGTGTCACGCGAAGTTTTCCAGCTTAGGACCCACCGTCGTGAGACTACAAGTGGTGGGGATTCATATTAGCATCGTAGAGCAGGGAATTGCCATTACTGCGCCTCGTAAGACGAGGAGGATTGGGAAGACCTCTTAGATCCAGATCCAGTATGTGGATGTCAGAGATGGATTCTTGATTGGTTCTTTGAGGCCCCAACTTCCACACCCATACGAGTGATCTAGCACTCCATTCCTTCGCGGCACTGTTCTCCGGTAGGCACCAGGTGGATTATTCGCGAGGATTATGAAGTCGTGTTTACAAGCTTACGTGTGAGCTTGCGTACAATACCAAGAATCGAGTGACATCAAAATCCAGTAGTAAATATGCAAGTTTAGGAAATCAGATTGGGACTTTTCACCAATTTACCCCCTATGTCTTTTCCTTGTACAGTCTTGATGGGGTCTTCCCATCCTTCTTGTTATCACATGCGGTCGCTTTCTTCCTAATGACCTATGGAAGAAACTGCAAGAAGCCATTGGGTTTTAATTTCTAGGGGTCCAATTTACTCAAGCAAAGTTCTGGCTACATCATCAAACGGAGGAAAACAACCATGTTCTGAGATACCAAGTGTGCCTTCGTGCTTCGGTGGACAGTTTGAGGTAATCCAATCCTCAATATTAAAACTTAGATAGAAGGTGTGTAAACAACGAATCAATCTGAAGGGGCTTGATTTTCGGACTTATGTAAGTGGAGCGAAGTAGTGATAAAAGTTTCCAAAGCGAAACAACTGGGCAGGGCAGTCTTCCATTATCCAAGCTACTCAAGTCAAGTGCTACCGGGAAACGATAGCACTTGACTCTGATCCTGAAAGTCGCTGGAAGTTCACAAGTCAAAACGGACTGATGGAAAAGTGTTGCAATCGACACAGAGAGGTGTTGATATAATAAAATATTTGAAGTCTAGCGGCTCTCCCTGTTCCATATCCTCAAATTCACACCGCTGCTGGAACAAGTAGAGTGTATAGACCACATGTTTGGGTAACGTGATTTGAACCAGGAAAGTTTCATTAGAGACGAAGATGCAAGCCAAAAATCCTAATCTTGTGTTTGTTCATCACGAGGTTAGAGGACGAGTTTGCACAGATAACAATTATCAATGATCAAAGAAGAAAGCCATACCGAATCGATGAACTGGCCATGCAGCCGATGGGTTGCTTGTAGACATAATATATCATTAGGAAAAATATTGGACCTAGCATAGGGCGTATACAGAAATTATTGTTAAGATGTACCTTTCCAAGCACAAAGCTAGATGGCAATGGCAAAAGACACTGTGCACTGATGTCTACTTAAGGCAAAGTAGTACATCCATGTGGACCCAAAAGAATCATAAGGCTCCCACATTGTTTTCTGAAACTTTGGCTAAGGTTGCTCTGCAGGTGATAGCTCGAATGTTGGGTTCTGCTCAGGGTTGAAGGTTGAATCAACAATTTAAGATAAAGCTGGAAGCGGCAGAGTAGATTAGCCTGGGACTAATATATACTACCGTGTCGAAGTTGCGGTTTACAGCTCGAAAGCAGACTATTTGTGTGAAAGAACAAAAAAATCAACATGGAATCATCTACAGTAGTGCTGCTGGTCCCATCGATTTCGAGGTGGTGTGGTCAATCCTATGTTTTGGTATAGTCTAACAGTTCCGAGGCTTCAGAGATCTGCTGCATGGTCATGTAAGTATGTTGGTACCAAGCATAATAATTTGACTCGTGTGGGATGCATTAGACATTTTCAGAGGGATATATAAGTAATATACGCTCTTACAGTATGTTCGTTGACCTATAATGGGAAGGTTCAACAATTATTATCTTGGAAGAGTATCCAAGACTTGAATCTGCCATCAGAAAACAAGGAATAGGGCAGAGGTGCCCTTTCCAATCTGCATGCCTGCAACAGAATATGAGTTCCTCCAGTGTAGTGTCGCGTAGGGCCCCTTGGTGTGGAGGTGTAACGACACTCCGTGAAGTCATGGACCTGTACTCATGTTGGAAAATAGGAGTTCGTGCTTGGACTTGTTTCCTCTTTCCTACCAGTCTACCTACAGAAACATGATTACAGCACAAGGACACGAAGAACTGTATATAAACCAAAAAGGTAGCGCACAGCTAGTGAATCCTTGCCTACTAAGGAAAATCCGTTGTGGTCTCCACAGTTATCATTCTCATAGATATTTTGTGTAATTTAATGTTTATAACCTATGCTAAGTAGAATGTCAACGTAGTACTTTGTTGACAACAGAAAGGAAAGATGTAAGGGACTAAAACCTTGTCGTGTCACGGGCTTTAAAGGGTTTGAATGTCCTGATAAAACTGGACATGAATGGGGACGGTGCGGGAGAACGATACATGAAGTGAAAGCTACAAAAATAACAGGCTTTGCAGAGAGTGGACGTCCGGATAAAAAGTGGACAGAGATTTGGACGGTGAGGAGGGAAATGATGTAGCCGAGCAGCAATTTAGTTGAATCAAGATATGCAGTGAAAGTATCCTGTCAGACTATTCTAACAGTGCTGATAACTTCAATCGCGCAAAAGTACTCCGCAGACCTTCCTCTCAGAGATATTCTGAAAAGCTACCTTGACTGAGCGATCCCTCCAGCAAGTCCAAAAGCGCATTCACTCTGGACAATTGAATACAGTACAGGAGTACGGAAATATTAAGGAGGTTCAAAGAACAACCACGATAAAACAGCTTGCTAAACTTTCGAACACCTTCTAGACAGGAGCAAGGCATAATATTCAAAATAAGTGCATGCTTGAATTGATTTTCCTTTATCCTTATCTTTGGAATAGAACATACATGATTTCAATATGTCACTGTATAGCAAAGAAGATAAGTCTGGAGTTTGACCTTATTTTCTTGGCTTCTTCGTTCATGTCAATGCCCAGGATGTCATTTGCATTGAGAGGATTCTTGAATAATGTTGGAACATAGCTGAGCCATCTTGATACACAACGATCTCAGTTCTTGATTCCTTTCAAGATCTCGCTTCCCTACACGAACCTCGCTTCGTGTCGACTGTTGAAGTACATTTGAAACTCTCTCTATTCAGTATTCGAACTTCAAGTTTCCATTTCGCCTGTACCCCTTCCACGAAATTTTTCACCACAACTGAAGTATACTTTTGTAGTTCAAATAAAAGGAATGAAATAGCAATAGGAGATGATTGACGGAGCGACAGGAGTAGTGTAGTGTGGAGTATCCAGTATGACGGTAACAGGTGGACAGGGAAGGATATACGGCAGACGAGAGTGGGAGTAATTTATAATGGCCCCAGAGACAGAAATGGAGCTGGACGGAGAAAAGATGTGCCTCGAAAACTGCGAAAGCATAAAATTGAATTCTAGCGAGAAGGTACGGATTTGTACGAACGGGCGAGAATATGGGAAATTTACAAGCAGTCTAGAAGGAAGAGTAGAACTGGATTCAATTCAAAGTCCTTTGTCTGGAACGAACAATGGTCGGTTCGCAGAGAGAGACGGGACGAGGAATATATGAAGCAGCAAACTACCACATGCTCTATTAAGAAAGTTCTCGTAAAGCCATAACTCAGGGCTTTAATCGTCTACTTGCCACATCATACATTCCTCCTCAGTGTTTACCCGGAGAGAACCCTTTCACTCCACATGGGAATCTTTTTGTGATTGGTCTAATTGTTGATTGGTCATTTCCTACACGTTTTCACTTGTATTGGATCCATTGAACACTATTATGACATATCCAATGAGTCTCAATATGCTTTTCTCCCAGAACGCAAATCGGTTCCTGCCATCATCTCCTCGTTCACGTGTGCCTTCGCGACAGCTCCAAGAGTATGGCATGCAGACGCTTCGCAGTGCTAAAGTACAAGTTTATGTTGATGATCTTAACAGCACCATACGTTAAGTGCTTGGGAAATTCATGTAGATTTCAAAGTTAAAGATAAATCCATTAAACTTACAGTTGAGATTTACATAGAGTCCAGGGGGATATAGCAGTTGGCCAAAAGTATCTGGTGCATGTTAAAGCTTAAATCATCGCATCTCGAACTTACTTGTACAAATCTGAATATCGAGAAGTCATACAGACTTTTGTTCGATATCATAAGACCACTCCCATTCATAAGCACATTTCGGACATTTTCTCCTTTACTCGCAACCTACTGTAGCATGTTTTAGTTCAGGATACATTGAGCATAAATGGCAGGGAAAGAACGAAAATATATCTTCTTGCTGCTCACTGATCTCTACATACGTAAAAAGATCCATCACAATCATGATCGATTTAGCAATAAGCTCGTTAGAACTGGAACGTTAGCTTGTTTGCATAAAGTGCTTCCAAAAGTGCTCGGTACTACACTCAAGAACTGGACTGCTGGAGGAAAGGTAAAGCAGTGATAAGTATACCCTGAGAGAGAGTACCCTCTTATTTCCTCAATGGTGTCTTAGTTTTAGTTATGCTAGAGGTGTACATACGGGGCATAGAGAAATGACTGCTAGATTTCATCTATTTTGAGCAGGGGATTGGATTGCACTTCAAGAGGAGTCTATTAGGGCTACACGTTTAGGAGACAGGTTTCACTACAAAGTCCACTCGATTACGACCGTGTAGGACATTGGGTTAGGCGGGAGAGTTTAGTAGAGCAGCAAGAGCACTGCACCCTTTGTCTAGGGTGAAACTTACCGATGAGATTATCTCTTCTCTACGTTCACTACATCCTATAGCAATAGAGAGACTATCACTAGATGTAACAATATGGAGTTTAGTGACGAAGTTAGTTGGGCTTACGAAGTAGCACATAAGATAAATTAACCTAGAATATTCCGGAAGTATCTAGGAAGCTTCTTGGGAAGCTTCCCGGTTAGCTTAGCTTGCATCTCAAGTAAGTAGCTTCTAGAAGGAAGCTTCTTGAGAAATTTCCTAGTTAACTTGGCTTGCACTCTAAGAAAGTGGCTTGAGGAAACTTCTTAAGAAACTTCTCAAGGGCCTTATATGCTACCTATAAATACCAAAGCCAAAGCTCATGCTAGGCATTCAAAGTTTTCTCACATTCAAGTGTCCCAATGTGAGTTTCCATTCTACTATTTCTCTCTTTGGTCTCGGTCTTTTACACTAGAGGTCTTAGATTATCAGCCTTTATGTCTTGATAGGTCACTTTTTGTACAAGCATTGTGCACTGCCCCTCGCCTTTCCTCAGATGGCTTGTCAAGGATGGTTTATGAGCACCTTAGAGATTTATTTCGAGTAGATGATCCTTCTAGTGGTATTACCGAGTTGTTTTAGGTGGTTGCAATAGTAGCAAGAGGAGACATTCCTATGTCTGTTACTCGGGTGTTAGGTGCTAGTCATCTTCTCGCGGTGGAGAATGACACGTGGGGCATTTGATTTATTGCTATTGGAGAGATCTTTTTGCATTTGGTCAGTCAAACCATTGTCCTTCAACATCGTTCTCACTTACAACAGCACCTCAGTCCACATCAGGAAGGAGTAGCTACACTTGGAGGATGTGAGGCTATATCTTTATGCATTAGGGCACTCCTAGATATCCATCCGGGGTGGGTTGTCCTACATGTGGATGTTGAGAATGTTTTTAATAGCATCGGCATCCATCTTTAGAGAGCTTAGGGAGGCTGGTGGATCCTTGGTGAGTTTTATTTCTTTTGTGTGGTCCTTTTATTGCACTCCTACTTTGCTTTACGACCAGCATAGTGGTTCATAGGAGGGAGTCACATTCTTGGAGTCAGTTGTGTGTACACGTCAGGGAGATCCTTTGGGGAGACCCTTATTTGCCATGGCTCACTTTAGAGCTCTCCTATCTACTACTTTGGCCATGCTAGGTTGTGTATTTCCTTCCTTGGCAGATGATACACACATCATGGGCCTTGTAGATCAGATTAGGCAAGCCTTTGACCACTTGACTACCAAGCTACATCTAGTAGGCTTGAGAGTCAAGGTGTCAAAGTGTAGTGCATGGTCCCCTTTAGCTATCCATCCCCACCTTGAGCTTCTAGAGGAATGTGTCACATCTATAGATGGACTTTGTGTTCTTGGAATGCTAGTAGGATCTGAGGATTTTGTCACACGCTTCTTAAACACTGCCCTTGCAGAGGATGTTCTCCTTGTGGATGACCTTCCATTACTAGGAGATCCGCATGTGAGATTGGGTATACTTTCCTCAACTGTTGCTCGTTGACCGTCCTACATCATTCGTATAGTTTCTTCTTCCCTGTCCTTCCTATCACGTTTAAGAGCCTTTGATAGGAGGATTATAGGAGTCTTTGGTGATATTATTGAACCATTGACATTTGAGTGTGTGACAGGGGATTTGGCACGTAGATAGACATCTCTACCAATCTTTTGTGAAAAGGTTGGCTTGCTATCTATGGAAGAGATTGCACTTATAGCATTTTTGGGTAGTTGTGCTCTCTTGCCACTCCTACTTTCCTCTTGTTTTGTGATTGTTGATTGGCCAATTTTAGAGACTTATGTTACAAAGGTGGAGGGACAATCCCTTTCTCTCCAAATGTTATTACGGAATATGAGAGATAGTATATTCCCATGGGCTCAAGGGGACTTTCCATATTTTGCTTCACTATCATCAAATTGAACTAGAGGTTTCAAGTCTTCCTTGATGGAGTAGCAATGTGAGCATAAGCTACATTTTCTCTTAGTTGACTTGTCCATTCCTCAAGTTACTAGAGAACGTCTTTGCTCTTGCTCCGGGCAAAGATGCAGGCTCTTGGATCCTAGCTCAACCGTGCATTAGGGCATTTCAACTTGCACCAACTACTTTCTCTACAAAGATGAGATTTTGCCTAGATTTGGTCTACCCATTTGCATCTTCATTACTCATTTGTGAGTGTGGTTCTACACTGAGATGCAACCGCGATCCATATGACACGGTGTCCTTTTGGAGGACAAAGGATAGCTACCCATGATGCTATTAGGGACATAGTGTTTGCTATGGCCCAAGAAAGTGTATACTTGGCTTGGAGGGAACCTTCGTATGCTTTGCAGACTACATATTTCAGGGTATACTTTGGTCCAAGATGATCAGGTGACAGTAGCAAATGTCTCGATTACAGACTTTACGTGAGTTACAATTTCAGAGGGAGTGGTTACCCATCCCCTTGGATGGGCGGAGAGTGCAACAACAGGTCACAAGGTCTTCAAGTATAGGGGCATGCACCGAGATCACCACTTAGTTCCTCTAACCTTGCAGTTATATGGAATGATGGACACGGCAATCGATACATTTGTCAAGGAGTGCACAAGAGCTTATCATGTTAGGCGTTGGGGGTACTATTCTCACTCTAATACTTTGTAGCATATTTTAGACAGCATGTGTCCATTGCTCTATAGAGGACAATCACACTAGGTGATGCTTCTCCGGATGCTCCAATTGGTTGTAGACTACACTACTTGCATAGCTATGATATCTGAGGTGTAACAGGGCAGATTTCTCATATAGATTCTATTGAGCCTTAGCCCCATTTTACCTTTTTCATCTCTCCCTTGTAAAGCTTGATGGGGCCTTCCTATCCTTCATTTTTTCTCCTCGGTCGCCCTTGTTTAGATTCCATGAGAGAGAGGAACTAAAGATAAGGTTCGAGAGGAAGGAATGAGGCCAAAGACTATAACTCCGGTGAAGAGGAATTGCATACGACTTAAACATCCAGGACAAAGAGGACGAATGCTTTACTGCTACTGCTACTGCTGGCTGGCTATGGCGATCACCTCTCCCTTCGTCGACCTACAGTCTGGACTACAGTAGAGCAAGTACAGAACTCGTCGTTCGGTCTAAAGCAACGTCCAAAGTTGATGAGATCGGGGCAGTCCTGATGTTGCAGAGTAAGGAGAGTAAGTTGGTGGATGCGAGAGGATCGACATCTGATTTGAGTGCCCCAATGAGGCCTCGTAATGAATCGCCAAGATAGCTAAGGTCTCTCTGAGTATGGTAGACGATAGTTGTATGTCCGCCGGTCCCACACGCTTGTACTTCTTTGACTTTCATTCTCATCCCTATCAGGCGAAGCGAAGCCTGCCCGGTACAATGTACTACGGCTCTGTGAAAAGGCGAAATGATCACCTCACAGCACGGCACAGCTGCTGCTATTTGTCCCTTTCTTCAGCGCCTAACTTAAGCACTGTATGGAGAGTGGACGCAAGGAAGAGTGATACTCCGTCGTCGGCCCATATCATACCAGCGAGCATGAAAATGAAAACATGATGTGTACAACTCACCCTTGATGCCGCTGCAAACTCTGACTCCAGCACATGCTTGCTTCATCTATGTTTTGACTTTGGCCTCATTTGGTAAACACAGGTAAATATTCCGGAAAATCATGCAGTTTATCCATGGGATCGACGACTCTAATCTGAAGAAGCAGAAGGTCCTCCACTCTCTGACTAATCAGTCTGACTCACTCCACCTTGGTCTGGAGCAGACTTCCTTTTGCCATAATCCTATGGCCCATTATTCTTGGTCGCTTATGATAGCAAAACTACATACTCTACAGTAGGCTGACTGAACAGAGATCCTGACAGGAGAAAACCTCCAGACTGGTAAGGGGCCCTTCATTTGTACTGGCGTCAGAGGGGGAGTGATCTGCCATACCACAACAAGATTGTAGGAAAGGGTGCTCAGCACAAGTTGCAGAAGTGATGGATATTGACACGAAGTGGGGAACGTGAATGACTCACTGGTCTACTCAGTAAGTCTGCTGCGGCCAAGTGTTCACCTCGGACGCCCAATGTGTCCAGTAGCTCTTCAGTGCGATTAAGAGGAAAAACGACAGAAAACATTAATTGATCGGACGCAGCCCGAGACCTGCTGAGGTGCTTGACTCCGCCGGATTCTAGTAGATCGCGTACTATAACCCATGAGAACAGTCCATTACAACGACAAAATATGAGTATTTGAGCAAGCTGGTTCAAATTAGAGTATCACGTGAAATGACCGCAGCAAACAGCAGTCGTTATGACCGTGGACAAAACAAGTGTAAAAGATACAATCGCAGTGGCATTTCACGAAAACGGGCTAGGATGTACTTTCTATGAGCCAAAGATTGATTATAATCGTGAACAACTTATCTAATTACTTTGAGGGTATATTATCTACTAAAACCTTTTACTTCCGATCAAATTGTCCCCTACCATTTGACAGCTGTCTCACCACAGTGGGTTTTGGCAGAGGCTTGCCTCGCGGCATCACTGCAGGAGGTGGCATGAAAGCTTTTGCACATCAAATGGAGCTATGAACTTGTCAAAGGTCAAGGAGCGGAAGCTGCGAAAGAACGGACGGCTGAGATATTCAAACAGTTGAGAGAAAGTGTAATCGGTTCGAGTGATGATATTGCATGGATCCGTTGCGCAGTCCATTGTCGTAGTTTTTAAGGATGCGTTGAGATCCAGGGCGGTGCTGCTGTACGCGCAGCCATGGCATGCGAAGTCAAAACAACCGTGATAAATATGCGTGGAAGGAAGAGAAACGAAAGAGGGGATCGATAGCCGAGGAGACGAGAGATGGAGCCGGCATGGCCGGGACCTGGCAGGGCGGGCCCCATTATCTTCCCTCCCATCCCGGTAACTCCATGGACTGTTGCGATGCCGGCGTGTTCCCCCCTGCGGCCCCGAGCTCTCTCATTTCTTTTTGTTTGTTTTTGTAAATACTTCGTACCTCTTTAGCTGCTGCTGGTGCGCCTGCATGCCAGTGTTTGCCACCTCCCTGCCTTTGCTCCGTTCCCCTCGCCTGGCCTCCTCCCCTCGCTCAGATTTTCTGTTGTGTGCAGTTCTGCCGTCAGGAGCAGCCTAATCAGGGAGCTTGTCAGAACAGATCAAACAAAAGCGAGCGAGCGAGCGAGCAAGAATCAGACAGTGAGATGTGAGAAGGGACGTGTCAGTAGTGATTTGTCGCTATCCTCCTTTCCTATTCATTCTCTGCTTTATCGTCTCCTATCCTTTTTCTCTTTAGCCTCCTGCAGCTCCACTTGCCTGCATTTCCTTATCCAGCTCCGTTCACATTTTTCACCTTTCCCTTCTACTCAATCGCAGCGCTCCTCTCTGTTCCTTCTCATCCAACGCCTGTGACCCCTCCCCGCTATTTCGACTGAGGACCGAGGCTTCCCGATTTGGCCATGCGCTGTGTCCAAGCACATATCGCGATAATGCATGTCCATCACGCCCACGACAAACGTATTTGCGATTATTACACACACTCCCAGCATGGCATCTCATATTTTAAACACCAATTCACTCAAGTCGAACGTTGAATTTTTCAATGATCGCAGCCAAAGAATCAACCGCAGTCAAGACTCACTCGTCGTCTTCGTCACTGCTCAAAACAGAAAAGGCGAATCAAACTTAGTCAAAAGTCTCCTTTCGAATTCAATCAGGTCCGCTTCAACCCCGATCTGACTCGCCTTTGGCCTCACATTCCTCCCCTTTGGCCTCCTTCATTCAATGAATCCTCCATCCTCGCCAACACAGAGAAAGCGAAAGAAATCACTGGCCTCTCTCTCGCACCTGGAGCTTCCTTCAAACTCTTCTTTCAATCTGACCGGCAGTCTACCGGCAGTCATCTTCCTCTGACCTACAAATTCCATCTGTCACTCAAAATGCTCGTCTCAATATCCGGACCGTGTGTGGGACAACCGGAGCGTACCGCCCCGCTCCGGTCGCCAAGTGAATCCCCACCAGATTAAACTTACCACCGTAAATCGGTCCCAATTTCCCTCCCAGTATAAAACTTAGGGTTTAACAGCTCGCTGTGGGGGTTCTTCCCTTGTACAGGACTCAAGTCTCCAAGCAGCCCTAAGCTATCTATTCTATCCTATCCTATCCTATCCGTAGCGTTCTTTATGACAAAGGATGACAACAGAATGTCGAAAGAGAATAAATGAGCATTGTTTGATTCAAGTTTCTTCTCCCATGACGAGAATCCTCAACCTCCAATCCGACCAACCAGCAAATGACCTACATGGAGCCAGGCAACCCAAAAACAGAGCTTCCAGTTGTCATTGAAGACGAGCATGATTTTCTTCTCTTTCCTTCGCATGAGAATAAGAGGGCAGAACGGCGCCGAGGAAAAGAGAATGACCCAACTCAATAGTTTAGTTTTTCTGACTTTCTCGTTCCTCATCTTCCATGCTTTTGAAGAATATTCAACACACAACGGCCACCGAAGGAAGAACATTCTGCAGTAGTTTATAATACCGTGTGTAACTGATGCATGCAACTCCTTAGTTTCTTCTCATCGTAAAATTCCTTTGGCTCCTATGACCCATGTCTCTTTGGCGCTTTGCTTAAGAAGTTTAGTATCCAACGAACAACGGCCACCAAGAGATAGAGAGAAACGAACTTCTTGCTCCCTTTCTAACTGATGCATGAGAGAGAATCTATTCTACTTGTTGCTAAGTTCGACCTGTGGGTTATCTAGACGCACGAAAAGCGGTACGGCCCATCCCATTGCTTGTAATCTTCTATGCTAATGCAAATTTCTTAGTCGTTCAAGCCTATCTAGACGAGATCCTAAGATAGTACAAAAGTACTATATAAGGATATGGATGGATGGTTAATCTTCCGTATGTTTGGTTTACTTTTGTGGTCATCAAATCTTCTCTCAAATGTGTCTTGAAAGAATAAACGGTCTTGAGTCCACTTTTCTTTTCTGTTGAAGGAGAAGAGTCAATGCGTGTATGCTAGAAACGATGTTAGAATCGGACCAGAATAGGGAGGCGTTTAGGGTGAACTCTTTGTCTCGTGAGCTCTCGATCCCAGGTTAACGAAGTCAAAAAATTTACAAAGTTTTTCTCTTTAACAAAGCCTATCCTCTTGTGCAAAGTCTATGTACGATTTAGTCTCAGAACAAAGATTTTTGGTGATTAAAGTCATCAATTCTGTTGGGGAGAAGAAACCTGATCGTATAAGTTAGAAGCTGAGAAGTAATTATTAAGCCTAGTCGGCAGAACATGCCGTATTGATCGGATGATTCTGCTTATTAGTACCCGTCATGTGAAAAGATAAAGGGGAAAAAACTTTCTGAACTGTGTAATCCATCTTGCACAATGATTGTTCTCGAGATTGTGGAAAGACCAGACTACGAACCCTAAGAGGGCAAGAAATGACTATATTTCACATAATAGTAAGGTCAGAAAAGTCGAATAATTCCAATCAGATTCAACCCTCATAGATTCGTCAACTAAACATACCGCGATCGACGAATATGTGCTCGTACCGATTCCTCATGGAGATGATGATGGACTGTGGCAGTATTTAGCATCCATTTCGATTTCCGAACATTGCTCATTTCGTAGACTGGAGAATATATATAATCGCAAATTTGGAGTATACCACAGTGTACTTTCACGTCCCAGTTTTTTTGCTTAGAAAGTGATTATTACATATGAAGTTGATTCTCACTCCTTCCTGTGCATGAGGAGACCCTAATGATCTTGCGTTGATACTATACTATTACTGCTGAGAAGAACCAGAGTAGGAAACAATCAGATGAATTTACTTCGGGATCTTCGATCTGGTCCATGGAGAAAACATCCGTTATAATGTGGGGGTTGGGTTGTCTGTCTGTCTGTCTGGTCTGGTCTGGTCTGGTCTGGTCTGGTTTCTTGGGGTTACCCACCTCCAATGCTCGTACTTGGAACCGTTCATCCTCTTTGCATCAATGCCAAAAATCCGGTTTGCAGCGCAGACTCCATACCAGTTCAGATCAGTCCAGTCTAATCGATCCCAGCTTGACGGTTGAGTTTTAGCTCTGCACTCTTCCCCGTCCCATCTCAAGTCCAATCTATCATACCTCTGCATCAATGCCCAATGTCCTGTTGACAGCAGCAGCAGTCTCAGGAATTTGGGGCTCTGGTCTGGATGCTTGAATATGTCCCTAGCGTCACGGGTTCTAGTTGATCTGCCAAAACTATAGCCGACCTTCATATACCCAGCATCAATTCCCATCACTGTACGCAACTGTTGATTGCAGCAGCAGTCCCGTTACGGGCGGTCTTGTTCCAACAGTCTTCCTGAGTCTTGTTCATCAAGCCGTTCTGTTAAGATTTGAGAAATATGAAGAATAAACAGACATGCTGACTGACGACACAAGACTGGACGACATCGCGCAATAAAGAACTCAACTCGTTCATGATTTAAGTTTGGACTCTCGTTTGCACTACACATTCATGGTCTATCTACATGGTTCACTTAAATCATGCAAGTCTTTCAAGTCCCATGGAGTTACTACTTAGGCTCTCCGCCAACAAATTCACTTCATGATAACTACTAAAATAATTTTGTAGTGGATGACATGTGAGATCTTGTCGTTCCTTTTCCATGTGCATTTTCCATGACAATAGTGTACAGATTTTGGCTGGAGATGGAGGTCGACGACGTGTTGTGACATCTTGTGACATATCGGTGCGAGGTCGACCACATTTTAGCGATAGGCACAACAGTACATTTCTGCTGGATGGATATCGATCCATCTATCTATCTACCTCTACCGAAGGAGTCTTTCTTGGAGATGTTCGCATTGACCTGATCAGCTATCCGACAACAAAATCTATCTCGAGCTCCCAGTTGAAAAGTGCTTCATGTCGACTAAAGTCGCCAACCATGGATGAACGAATGTTTATGTAGTGGCATCCGGTCTCTGGCCCAATATTTTACAACCCCAAATTCGATCAAGATCTGGTGGCACAGTACAATAAGTTTTGGACTTTCCACATTGCCATCTCTTTCCCGGTCAACCAAGCCTAATACCCCCGATGAATTTCACTCGGCGAAATCATGTTACGGTTTTCCCTTCGTACATCTCGCCCATTGTGGGTTCTTGCTCGGATGGATAGAACCCATGGGACCAAGATACAACTTCATGTGTTACTATAATCTTTCTCCATCCCATAAGAATCAAAACCCATCCTCTGGTTAGAATACTCCGCCTTTTAGTAAACATATTGGTCACGCTAGACGAACCTTTATCTCTTCTAAAACTAACACTAAAAACTATATCTTATATCGAAGAGGAAGCTCATCATAAACCCACCTCTCCTTATTTCAGAAGAATTCTAAGCATTTTGTGCGACTTTCATAGCTGGAGCGTTCGTCTGCATTGAAAATAAAATGCAGAAGAAAAACTCTTAACACAGTTCTTTATAATAATTCAATGAAAGCTATGTTTCATTCTAGTTCACACCCAATATCAGAATCACTTAGCTTATCTGTTAGATCCATACAAGCTTCCCTAATTGTTGCTTTTGTATTGAACTTTTAAATTTACATACCATTGTTAGGTTCATCTTGCATTATTTAGAGCCTTGAGTTTGACTTCAAATATGAAATTGATGGTTTCGTTGTTGGTAATATTGATCAAAATACTTATGTAAATTAAAATAATATTTGGAATTATTTATTTCTCATTCTTGTACTTTGAATGATCCATTCACCAACCCTATGTCCTCCAAAAAAGAATTATGTCCTTTCACAAAAAACTTGATTTCATGATCAATATCAATCTACTTCTATAATAATATGCACCTATCATTCAAAATATGACTTTGTTGTACTAATTAGCTCCTATTGGACCCGATGTAGTCCTGTTCTTATTAACAAATAGTACTAAATGAAATATAGACTCGTTCTTACGGTTTCCATGATCTAGCTCAAGATAAGTATCTAGTTCTTGCCATTGTTTTTCATTTGGTTCCATGTTATCCTACTCTATGTAGTGTTTCCACAAAGTTCACATGCAACTAAAATTCTACGCTCATTTTTCTATCTTATCTATAATAAGATCCTTGATGAAGCCTTGCTAAATTGGTTGCAAGAATTTTGAATGGAAGCAAGGAAAGTAAGCCCCACAGTATATTCCTTATGGTCCATGATAAAATGTAACTATTGAAATCTTGAATCTACTTATTTCATTTTACAAGAAAAAAAATTGTAATTGAAACTATAAGTTTAACAATTTTATCAACTATGTCCAATCTATAATCAGAAAAATCTGGCTAAAACTATAAATTGAAGTACGCAGTTTGTTTAGAATCAAGCATCTAACAATAGTCTTATAAAAGCTTCTCAATTTAAGCTAACTTAAAGGAAGTTTACTTCATCTCTTAAAAAATGAAAAAATATGAAGAAAAACAACTTTTACTTCATCTCTTCTAAGAGGAAATAAAAAAATTTCCTGTTTTTCACTTTTTAAACACTTTTTCATGTTTCTTTTGGCTGCGCATCCTTTTCGGTAATATGCATTTCAACTATCTTTTAAAAATTCTAAACACCCTTAAATATTCTCCTTCATATACTGTAAGTTTAGGTAATTTTTTACTAATTTTTTAGGTTATTCTATTGGTTGTCATTTGCTAAAGAAGACTTGTTGGTATTTGTGCTTCTTGCTTTTCTCATCAGACCAAACTGTCTTCTACTCTAGTTAATGTTTCATTGATAGTCTTCCATGTTATTGCACAAGAATTTCCAAATTTAGATATTCTTAATACCTTTGTAGTTAGCATCTCTGTCTTCTTTGAAACATAATTGTCTAAATCCTCTAAACTCTCTATCTAACCACATGGATTAGTATACGCTGAATCTGAAAGGTCTCCATTCTCCATACCTGGTCTCTTTTGTGAATTTTTAGTCATGCATTAGTGATCACTTAAATTTGTCAAAGAAATTATTTACAACTCGTAAAATTGGAAGGGGAATGTGAGCTCCCCTCCCTAATTTGCTGGGGCAAATACGGAAGCGTCAGTCGGGATATATTGTACTAATCCAACCGAGAGTCAAAGGGTTTTGCCACTAACTACTACACTCTACTGGTGCATAAATCTCAAATCTTCTAACTATGGACTCTTGCCAAAAAGAACAGCATTCTCTCTCGATCACATCGTTCTACGGTGCCGCTCCCCTCTAGTACATTTCCTTACATGTAAAGGTTTCTGCAGGTGTATATAAAGTACACTTGTGATAGCACGATTGGAAACGGTATTATGCGAGCAATCAGAGTGTTAACTCGCTCATACGTAATTGGGACTTTGCGACTTTGGTGCCGTAAGCGATTCATGAGTTCCTCAGTCTGGCAAGTTCAGTTCGAACTTTGCAAGTTACGAAATCTGAAACACTAGTTTTGGAGCAGTTAAGAAATGAATTGTCCCAAGTCTGAATGTCCCACTACCAAGCTCTTCAATCGTCTTTACGGATATGAGAGGAGGGGTCACCTGGGTTCATAAACAGATTGATATAATCATGTACACTGTGTGTTCTGTTGCCACTTAGAACCGTATTCGACACTTCGATGCCATTAAACAATCTAGCAAGCGTTTCATCTCTTGGGTTCTAAACAAAAACGTGAAGTGATGTGTGTAGTGTGCCCTCTCACAATTCGGGAGATCAATCAACTGTAACCTCCGTTCACGAACTGACTGTAGGATCGCTCGAACGAATCTTTCACTACAGGACTCGCCTTGTCACCAAGATGTCATGTAACAATCTGGCAAGAGCTACAACTTTGATTCTTAATCTAAAGCAGGTGTTACATCGCTAGTGCTAGCTCTTTCAAATCAAAGGTGGAATGAATCAACTGTCCTCGGTTCCAGAACTGGAATAATACTCATCCACATATTCCTGGACTGGCCTTGTCACATAGGTCCCATCGAACCATCTAGCAGGCTTTAGATTTCGGAATCTTAATCAGAGGTTGAAATCTGTCCATCTGATGCTATTCCAGTCGTGGAATGGTCATGTACGCTGCCATAGAAGAATCTAGCAAGCTTTTCAATCTTGGACTTTGAATCAAAGACTCAAGTGATGATGGATCTCGTACTCTTGAAGTCGTGGAATGGTTAGACAGATGCCAGGTAAGAATCTAACAAGCTTTTCAAACGCTAAATTAATGTATCTAGATGCTCTCCGCAGTCTTGGAATCGTAAGATTCAATTGCAGCGTTGCTCCTATCGAAGATCTAAAATGCACTCTGGTCTTTCATTTCTGCAATGGTCGAATTCAAATGTGACGCTATAAGGTTGATTGTAGTGTTTGGTCCCATTGAAAATTGAAGGTACACTCTTCCGGTTCTTCAGTCTGCAAAGCGCCAGATCCAATTGTCACGTTGCGTTTCAACGCTGCTTCACAGTACAGTGTCGTCTTTGGCGCACTGTATCAATAGAAATTCAAGGGGGGACCAGTATATACATGTATGCCAATTGACATATTTGACCTTGCATCCAGGCACTGGAGGTGCTCCCTAGGTATTGATCCTTTCACCAAATCCATTCTTCGTGGTTGGAAAATGGATAAATTATCTTTGAGCCGATCTGTTACCAAACATATCATTCACAGCTTCAGTAGTACACTGTTGCATTCGACCTTGAAGAGAACCGAAAGTTACCGAGTGCTGCTGGTAACTGAACTTCGGTACCTCACTTCTGCAATCTGAACATCGTAGCCATCAAACGCACGTCTGGGACAAGAGATGCGAAAACTTTCAACGTCCAATTCCATGCATGTGAGATGGCGGAACAATGATCAGCCAGCTTCCAGGTCGATCATGAAACTTGTAATCCTACCATAGACGACATGAGTGACAAACGTGCACTGTGTTCTCTTCGACGGTGCCGCTCAGACTGTCATCATGGAGATGTGCCTGTAATAGCCATGGGACTACTGTAGACCCATGCTCTGCCTGGACGGTGCTGGACGAAGGAGAATAAAAGTGTACCACATGAGAGTGGGAGAATCTCCGTGTAGTGCTGTGATCCTTACAATCTAAACCCCCTCGTGCGCAGATTCCTGGCTTCATCACAACAATGCCTAATTTTCCTTTACATAATCCAGAGCTATTCCGACTAGTGCAGCGCCTTAGGCTTTTGAGGGTAGGCTCTTAGAGTTACCTTCTGCATTACTGACTTACTCCTTTGTATATCTATTCTGACCATTGCAGCATCTTAGTGATTTATCTTCTCTCCATCTCTTGAACGGAAGGCGCAAGATATTCGATGTGGTCAGATTTTGCCGATCTTTGATTTACGGGAATAAGGCTCCATCTTCCAGTCAGATGAATCTCAATGGATGGATTAACCTGAGTGTAGTTCTTGGAGTGTGCGAGATCAGGGAGAAAATGTGGTAGTGATAAGAACCTCAACCACAACGGCCATCATTCTGATCCCACACGGGGAACTCGTGCCTCGAAAGTAGTCACCGTTTGATCACCGGGCATTCATTGTTTCAGTGATCAGCAGGAGTAGAATCACTGAAAGCTGCTTGATGAAAAAATGATTTGGAATTTCAGACCGGTCACCAGATATTCACGAAGACAAAGTTTCGAGCTGATTGTTGAGGTTTACTCGCGGATGGGGTAGACGTCGAGACCAAGAAAGATCGTGAACGTAACGTTCAACCCACTTCCGATATTTGTGAGATGAGGGCAGAATCCGTTCATAGAACGGGGAAACACACAAACTTCCGATAAATGAAAGAAGTAGACTGAGCGCCACTGACAAACCTGACACCTTTCCACATTGATTCGCACCAAAACCTCGCGCCATGAATCAAAACTCTTGACAGAGAATTCCACACAGTTTTCCCAGTAGAGCTCGTTCCGCTTCCATTCCGCTTATCGTCCAGGAGTGAGATAATTGCAACCAAGTTCCCTTACTCCAGAGAAAAACGCCTTTAGAATGTAACGGGATTTTCTTAATCATGTCATTTACTATGTCCATTTTTCATTGGACAGTTTAACCTTTACAAAATCGCAGGGCCAAAACTTAGCTCATCCTAGACTCTCCTAATCATTCTCTCCAATAATTCTAATCCGATTTATGACAACATAACAGAGGACAAAGAATTCAAGAGATAGTATGCTTCTGCTTAGAGGACAAACTAAAAATAAATGTTAACCTCTTTTCCGTCATTCATCTCACTGACGTGTTCCTTCGCTTCCGTCAAAGCCACCTGCATACGATGGCACCATGGAAAAGTGAGCCACTTCTTTTGTGCTTTCGACTGTCATATCTCACCTAGAATTACTTTAGCCTATGCCAGCTGCGTGAAGTAGACAACGGATGACATTACCTGTCCATATTTCGTGAAGAAGTTGCTAGTAAGGTTGAGAGTACTGACGGCAGCCTCGCCGTTTGCCTTAAGAGCTTGGGCTAAAGCAAATGCACCCTTGTCCTGTGTATGCAAATGACATGCAACGAATGCGACGGGAATCTTAGTGCTTCTAAGTAAGTCATAATTGAGAAAGTAAGACACGAGTTGATAATCCTTGATGCAACGGTGGTACTGTATGACACTCAACGATCTTCGTCACTTCATAGCAGAGGACTCCTCGATTCACCGTAAATTAGGACTTTCAAAGACACAAACAGTTCAACTTGATGACAAATACCACCATAAGTTGACCTCATGAAGCAGCATTCTGCATTGTAAAACAAGCATACCCTTATCTCGTTGAATCCTAGATCAAGGAATGTCAGTGTCTCATTCACTACTCGCAAACTGCGAGCAAAAGCTGCTGCACCCTGCAGATTAAAGGGCATTGAGTTAATTATCTCTCGTCGTCATTTGAAATATTTCCAAATCAAAACCGCATCCTCTTCCGCATCCTCTTCCGCATCCTCTTCCGCATCAAAAGAACACAGGGCACCCCAAAATCAATCGAACTATACTAAGAGCTGCAATTAAGTGACTGCCCAGCACACCGCAAGCGCAAAAGAATACCCTGGGATTGCCGGGACATCTGACGTTCTACTTCCTAGAATCCCGGAGTCAGATCTCTAACTCACCTCATCACCAAGCCCATTTGCCCTCAAATCGAGCGTAGAGATAGTTGAATTGTATTGCAAACAGTCCGCGAAGCTCTCGGCACCTTTTACTCCTATCTGTCAAAGGACAAGGAAGTTCTATAGTAAGATAATATGCAAGAGAAGTAAAAGAAGAAAAGAAACCAAAAGCCACTCGGAAGAGATGATGAAGTCATCCTCATGATGATTGACAGCCTTACAGGGGATGGAGTTTAGATACAAACCTGAGCCCAGCCTAATTTGAGAGTTTCAATATTGCCGTGAAACTTGAGAGTCTCCGACAAAACCTTTGCGCCGTCGGGACCAATAGGATTGTAGCTGAACTCCAACTGCACGATTCACACCGCTGGTCGATTTCATTTGAAGTCTCAAAACCCATATCTGTTTGACTATAAAATAGAGCACCAAGATTGATGGGAATTCACCTAAATACCAAGCCAACAATTTTGCATTTGATCTTACCGTGGTGATTGACACGTTCTCCTTAATGGCGCTCGCTATGTGGCTAGTTCCAATTGGACCAATGTTGTTTCCACCCTGTAAGCGAGCGAGATGAGATTATGTAAGTCTTGAAACAGGTGTGATAAAATAGTAGCCCTATCAATAATAATAGTACCTAGTCTACCCTACAGACTCAGAAACCAAAAGATTCATATGAATTATTCATCACTGGCTTTACTGCTAGGTATCTTTGGCCATACGATCAGCTAGTCCACGAACAACAAGATACAGCTTTCTACACTTGAAACAAGGGCAAGAAAGAGGTAATACCAAATCTATAGTAGACAATGACTTCGTTCGTTTCAAGGCCTCGCCAATCTTTTCGGCACCCTGCATAAGCAGAATGAGACACTCACATTGAGCTCATTGCACACATAAACACAATAGGAAAACGGAGATAGGAGAAATGTGGAGGGAAAGTGTTCAGGGAATTAACACAATAACAGCCAGTCAAGAGGTCTGGACAAAATGTTTCTCGCGTAGTGCATGAACGTATTGGATCTTTGACATGAAGCACTTCAAATTTGATAAGGGCTCTGCTAGTGCGGCACCGTGGTAAAAACCACTGGGTACTTATAGACTGAACTCTCTACTGCAGTCTCTTTATGGCTAACGTGTGAGTCACAAACGAATTTGGCCGTTCTTCTGAGTGATCTTAAATGGAATTGCACAATGTTCTCTACATTTATTCATTCAGGCAATGCAATCAATGCCGCCCTTCAGTATGTAAGGATTCCTTTAATTCGTTACAGCGGCATTATCAGTTCTCTCGTTTCACAGCAAACCACTTGTCACACAGCTGAAGGCCAGCGAATTGCTGACTCCATATTGAATGCCCAAACTTTTATCTGAAACGATGGATGTTCTAACCAATGCCACTACTACAAATTCAAAGAACTCAAAATGTGAAGATACACAAGATATAGTATGCCCAACTCAGCGTACTAAATGTCAAAAAACTAGAATGCATAGAAGAGGTTCATTCCGCATTTATGCGGATCATATAATACGACAGAAAGTATGGGTTGGTAAACTTAGAGCGCAAGCAAGAAATCTGGTTTCCACATCAACCAGCGGCGATACTGATACTATAACAGGAAAGGATACAATGATGGTCCCGTCAGGTTATTCGAGCTTCAAAATAAACTAAATGCCGGAGATCGCACCTTGGGAAATCATGGAAGGCATGGACAGAATGGAGAGTATACCTGATCACCTATGTCATTCATATACATATTCAGCCACTGCAAACTCTTGCTTTTCTTGATGAACTCTGCCACATGAAATGCTCCTTTGGACCCGATACTGTTGTTCCCGATATCTACAGATGTCACCTTTCCTGTGCACATGAGCGCAGTTTCATCAAATCTTTGAGGTTCCAGGCTATCTACCAGAGCAAAAGTTGCTACTCTAATTCAGTTCAGAAGGTTATCCAAAGAGTATTGAATTTATGATAGTATTACTTCAAAACCTCAAAACTTCTACTAAGAGAGATCGAAACACACCTTTGTGAGCCATAAGGCCACCCATCAAAGTACGAACTCCTTCATTTCCCATAGAATTACCATGGAGGTGCACTTCCTGGTGAACCACGAATAAGCCCGTAAACAGTTGATGGAATCTGTCTAGGCACTCTACACATTGCTTTCTTGGCCCCAGAAATATGATTAAAATTTCTTCGTATAGTCAAAAAGGCAACAAGATTGCAACTGATCTCGTGGTAAACTGGAGAGCAATGTAAAACTCAGGACTGCTGAAAGAACCAACCCTTAACGACTTGTTCTCTTCGAGCCCTTTTGCAAACGCAGCAGCCCCAAGAGCTCCACCGTAGTTTCCACTAAAGGCACAGAGCCACATAGACGTTCTTAGCAGATTTATAGTCAAGGCATGAGATCAACCACAAAGTTTGAGGATCAGAAGGACCAAGCACCAGATGCACTATATGCAAAGAAAGGAGCTAGACCAGAAAGAGCCTCAATGCCTCGCTTACGACTAGCGGGACAACCGACAGCTGACCTCTTAAGCCCACAGTATATTACGACTGCTCGAGTGCATCCGCAGGTCAGCAACCTTAGTATACTATTGGAGAGACTATCGCAATGCACTCACTTTAGTTGTAATGAGCGAAGAGTTTTGGTGGCTCTCAAGGCGTCTGCAAACGCAGCAAATCCCTGACAGAAACAGCTGTAAGCAAACGATGAAGATGAATATGCCTGAACGTCAACTCAAACTGGGCATGCTCATCATGCATTGTACTGTCTATACCAAACAGAACTTGAGTTAATGCTTACAGAGTAGTCAACCGAATTGTTGTTCAGCTCCAGCACAGTAATAAAGATGTTCTTTTTCAAGAGTTCGGCCAGCGCTTTTGCACCCTGTGAGGCAATGACATATAGTCAGAACAAGGACATCTTTGCAAATAAATCTGTCCTTAAAGACTAAGAAGAGAAATAGGATGAATCTTTGTATCTGTACGATCGGACTGGGTGCTAGGTTGAACACCTACCTCATCACCAATATTGTTGCTGTTCAGCTGCAACTTCTGAATACCTTGATTGTTCTCCAGTATGGAAGCAAGAATCTGATATACGACCATTTCCACGCATTGTAAAAGCTCTTTTAGCATCAATTTGAGACACGAAGGAAAAAACCACACAAGCTTCAGCTGAAATTGTCAATTCCTGTTTACGCGAAGTCCGTGGACAGGTTGAAGAACTTCCGAATAGTGTTATGGGCTGCAACAGTTTCACTTAGTTCCTAAAAACAATACCTGGGCTCCTTCGTCACCGATGTTGTTCCCAGAGAGATTGAGGGTTCTCATAAACGTGTTGGTCGGCAACACTTGCGTCAGGGCCTTGATACCATCGGCTGTGATGCCATTTGCTGAAAAATCAACGGATTCTGCCGACTGCACAGATCAACGAGGGTGACCTTATCAGAATTATAGATGAGTTTCTCACACGAAGTGGAACTTGTCTGAAATTCCTCCAAAAGTGAGTGCAGCAGAGAATAAATGAAGACACTCACCCCATTGAAGGCCAAACCTTCCGCTAAAAAGATGAAACCTTCATCACCAAAACTTTTGCCTGCGGCAATAAATAGGCGAGAAATTGTCAGCTTTCCGCTGGGTTTCTGATGCGTAAAACCCTGGACAATTCGCGTCCACATCCATAAAGCACTCAACTATATGTGTTACTAATTCGGAACCTCAGTTCTCAACTTGAAACAAACAGACATCCACCAAAGTCCACCAAAACATGCGCGAGTCGGAACGCACAAGTGATGCACTCTGGCTTCAGATAGGACAGCGTCAAACTTACTAATGACAAGTTCTTTGAAATCTGATAGGCCTGCATGCTGAGACGAAGATATACAGACTTCAAGGGAACTCCGACTGTACGCTTTCCCTTCAAGGTAGTCACGAGCTACCTAGATCCACTATACCTTAGATTTAGGTCTGTACATTTCACTTACGACCACACACCTGATCAACGGACTGGGGAAAATTACACTTCTGATAAACTTGTGGTCTCTATCATCTTTAAGCTCGCATTCCAAACATCAACTGCTGTTATGAGGAGTGCTGAGTTAGTCATCGCATTGGAGTTGCTTAGTTTCATCGGTCAAAGAGAGCTTGTTTGGAAAACGGGACAGGAAGTAACTGCAAATGAAGAGTCCTCAGCATATACTTTGAATCGTTTGTTCAAGTTTTACTGAAAACTTGTGAGGAGAAATGACAGAAGGATCAGTCACAAACCTGACATATCTACTTCTCGGAACGTTCTCAGTTCCCGGGAAAACTCGTTCAATCTAGCGGCGGATTCACGACGCAATTTTTTCTCTCCCCCGATTCCCCCAATGCCAGGCAAAGTGTCCGTAAGAGAACTTACGACGGAGGAACCGGGTCCCCGATTACCCATCATCTTGAAAATAACTGCTTACAAATGAACACGCTGCTTAGTTTAAGGAAGGACATCCATTTGGCCTGTTTCGAAGTAGACAAGCATTTGCTCTTTCGGAGAAAGAAGTCATCAAAGTAAAGCAGCTGCTGCAATTCCTGTCTCTCCAATTATAGCGTGTACATGTACTAAAGGTAGAGATCCAAGTCTGGTCGTACCAAAGGCTGCACCGAGCACGGCCCCTACTCCCAGGACTCCAGGTATGATTTCAGGGCTGAAAGGAGGGGCAGACGAGGTGGTTGGCTCAGCCTCCTCTGAAAAGTAGTATTTCTTTGCCTGTGTGGTCCTACGAGGCCGAGATCGTCTGGAACCTGACGGATTCCCACTGCTCCCATCCAATTCCGCAAAAGTTCTAATCCCAATAACAAAACCTGGGAATCAGTCTTCCGGACCTACGGGCACACGTTTGTGAAGAAAACTGCGAGGAACAAGCACACGGAGGTTCCCTCATGCAAAAGCCTTAAAGGGCATAAATTCTAACCTGGAACTGACTCCCCTTACCATAAGGTCATTGTAAGGACCTAGCAAAGGGAGATTCCAGCATGAACAGGTGCAAACAGCACATAAGATACCTTTCGTGCATAAGAACGAGATATCACAGTTTATTTGTGGTACTTACTTCCCTTGTTCTAAATTAGCGAAGAGAGACGCACGAAGGAATTTTTGGCATGAGTGGATGGAAACTGACAGCAAATTTGCAAGAAATTAATTTTCAGTCCCGATACTTACTTCACAATGCGTCTCTTAAAACCTTCAATACCTGTAGGCAATCAAGACAAACAATCAGTAACATTTTCACGGGGTTTTGGCCCAAACATAGACTCAGGGATAGGCGGGATTCAAACAACTGTACACCTCATGCTTCAAACGTATACTGCACGCATGTAGATATCCATCTCGAATTTATAAATTGCATGTCTAATCGTCCTCAGGTTTTACAAAACTGTTGTTGAATTACCTGGTACTCTCCTCAAGTGCACCCTTCGATCGAGCGCCTGCCCTCCAAAAGAGGATGCTAACTTTACATTACTCTGGGTGCAGAGAGCGCACATTGAGCAGTGAAGAAGAACAGGAGGAGAAGCAGAAACTCCTGCCAGAGACTGCATCGTGACAGTAGTCACGTTCGGCTATGGTGTCCGCAAAATTCACACAAGCAGACGACACCCACAATTCGCCAAGTCCACCTACACAGTCCTCTCAACCAAAATCTCAGTACAGAATATGCCAAATCAGACAGCCATTACCCAGCGCGCTTCAGCAATCCTCAAATTCGATTCCCAATCCGGTTGCAGAAGTTCCCCAGGTTTCCCATGAAAGAAACTTCCGATCAAATTTTGCATCCATTTTCTCGTTTACCTTATCGCAGGCTGAGTCCATTTACTGGCCGAGTTCAACAAATTCAGTGGACTAGTACGACAAAAGCGCTCCTCAGCAGCAACTGGAGAACGAAGTCCGTGTCCTTTAGCTGCCCCTCCCCGTCTTCTGCACCAAGAAGTTGCCAGAAAAACAAATTTAAGTCTGGATATTGTTCTTCTAAGTCGAGAGGTCTTGTGAGAACGCTCCATATGATCGTCATCGGAGCTGCCATAGCAGCAATCTCCTTTGAGTTTGAAGTTCAGTTTTAGATTGATATGGAAATAAGGTAAGAAGGATTTAGACTCATTTTATGAGAGAACTCAAATGTGAGTTTTGGTCATTCCCTTCCACCTCAAGACTTGTTGTCCATAAGACTTGTTGTCTCACGAGTAAGCATGATAAGTAACAGTTCCTTGATAACTTTTTAAGGGTTTAAAGATTTTAACGTACTCTAAGAAATGGAAAATGGTGCAGCAAACTATAAACGTTGTTGTAAGTGGGTGGCTTACCTTGTGGGGATCTTCAAGATGATGGTATCTCATCATGGTGATAAAATGGAGAATATTTTATATTATTTGTGCAAAAAAATGTATTGAATTTCTTATAAAACAATTGTAAATATTGTATTGTTTCATTGACCCACTTTCTACGTTGCACAATACTACTAAAAATCTAATGAAGTGTTGTTGAACCTCTAGAACCATTGCATGCCAGGTCTATAATGATTAAGTAAGACTTGTTGAACCATATCAAATTATTAAAATAACATAAGAATTGATTTCGCAAGGCTTGTTAACCAACAACAACTGTATGACAATTAAAAATGCCTTGCCAAACATTTGACCTACTTTTACATGGCTAAAATTGTTCAACTACCCTTGTTAAACCATATCAAATTACTAAATTAAGGAGAGAATTGGTTTAGCAAAGCTCATTCAATCAACTTTTAACCTTACACAAATATGATAATGGAACTAAATTAGGCTTGCTAAACCTTTTAACCCTTGATCTTGCATATAACCTATAAAAGAATTAAATAAGGCTTGCAAAACCTTTTCACTCTATTTTGTTTTGCTATTGAAATTGTTAAGTAAGCCTTGCTTAACAAGTTGAGTGGAAGTGTATTTATGCTAGCAAGGATTTCTCGACCATTTTTTGCAGAAAAATATGAATACAAATGCATTTCATTTGAGCAATATAGTTGCATGAATGTTACTATTTAGGTATTGATGAGTTGAGACCTGTTAGTTGGCGCATAAATTATCATTCATATGATCTACAAGAAACATTAACTTTGAAATTGTACTTGGAGTTATGCATTTATTACATGCTCATCAAATATACATATATGTCTTAGCAAAAGAGTCTTTGTCTTGTTGACCATTTTAGCTTTCTGATATGCATCTAAGTTAGTCTAAAATATATTATTTGTCTTTTGATCAACAAAAATATTAGCCAATCTATCTGCAACCAGGTTACTTTCTCTTTATGGCTATATTATTATAGAAGATCTATTGCATGACATGAAAAATTCTCTTGAATATATTCAAGTTAATAAGACTTTGTTAGTTGAATATTGAATGCGATTTTACATTTGAGGATCTTTCTTAGTTGTTTTTTTGGTGTTAAGAAACAATATAATACTTCTTTAGAAACTCAATCAATCCTCTTGCCAAATAGCTATACAATTTTGCAAAACATTCTTTTTTGGGTAAAGCCATGTTTATCTTGATTTGTCTTTATACTTATAGCTTGCATTATTTTTAAATTATTGCAGTGCTCACACGTCCTTGAGAACCAATCTACTCTTCATGCAAAATAGCTATGTAGTTGTTGTAAAACCACTTTTTAAGTAAGGTCATCTTGATCGTAAGTGCTCTCTTGTACTTGTAGCTTGCATAATTCGTTAATTATTGCCATGTTAATGATCAGAATGAACCAATATAAACCTACATGAAATTTTGGTTTTCTAAAATACACAAATAAGAACCATGCTTCTTAGTTTCTCTTGTATATGTCTTCAAAAGCATGACTTCCGCATTGATCAAGATAACAAAATAAATAGTCATCCATAAGATTCTTGGCAATCCAACGATCTTTACATCCACAAAACCAGAAATCTATGAGTGTATTCTTGAAGTAGGATGGAATCTACTTCTCCTCAAACAAACTTGTACCTTGAGCTTTTGATATGGGGGGTTATTTTTAAAGAAATTAAGAATGAGTTAAATGACTTTGCAAGTAAATTTAAATAAGAATAAAAAGTTGCAAGGAATAACAAGGAGAGGAAGTCATAAGGTGAACTAGTCAAGAGAAAAAAAATGGAAGAACTTACATGGAAAAGCCATACTTTGAGTTGTGGTTTTCTTGGTGCCGGAAATTATCTCTATCAAGAAGTCACTCCGGCTTATGTTGGATTTATGATTTTGAGAACATTTTCCCATCTTATATTTCTTCGGCTCTTTTTCTACCCACAATAGACCTTGTTGAAAGACTTTAAAAGTACTAATGATTATCAATACTGTATTGAGCGTTTATAAGAAACTGCTTGTGCAAGTCATGTTGGCAAATACTTCAATATTTTTTAATGAATTTCTCACATGTTTACTCTAATAGACTTTGTATATCTGTCAATTGATGAACCAAGATTCCTTTAAAAGACTTTGCCATTGATCAAGGATAAAATTACAGGATATCTATTATATTTTATTATGAACATGATTTTTTCCTCCACAATATTTGTCCATGAATGTATGTAATACTCCAAGGACAAGAGAAGAGAGAAAACACAGATTGCACACTCAAACAATCGATGCCCCAAGGGAGCACCTTCTCTTTATTATATAGACAAAGAGGATCTCCGCCAAAGAAGCTCCACCATAGGATTAGGGACACAGATAGGTGACATGTCAGCAAGCTCCACCCTTGGATTACCTACTTGGATGGGTGACATGTCTGGTCTAGGTCCTATCTGGTTGGTCAAACAAGCTTTGACCGGAGGGAATCTTTTAGGGAATCTTCCTGTAGGAATCTCAGAATCACGTAAGGTACCATTGGAAAGCTCTCAACGAGAAAAAGTGGGGGGGGAGGGAAGGCAAACCTTTCCTCCGGTGGGGGGAGGTCTGCACATATTCAAGGCCTAATTCATCCGTTTAGGCCTCCGAAATTGCCTTCAAAGATTTCAGGCATATTTTGGTTCCTACTCTATTAGTAGAAGTCCCCTTTTGGTGATACTTCCTTCTGATCTGTTTAGACCATCATGTGTAACATCCTTCCAGATGTTACCAAACCAATTCTCACCTTTAAATCATATGTCTAGCTATTGGTTCTAAGGTTCTCAAGTCTATTTCGGTTTCTGCCCTATTAGTAGAAGTACTCTTTTGGTGATACTTCTATCTGATCTATTTCAACCATCATGTATAACATCATTCTAGATGTTACCAAACCAAATTTCACATCTAGATCATATGGCTAGCTCTTGGTATTACAATGTATCTGTTATCTCAAATATTACAAGTCAAAAAATTTCTAGATTCTTTTTATCAAAGAATCCTTTTCTCCTACAAACTACAAAATAAGTACACTTGACCATAAGGAGAGGGAGCCAAAGCACACTTGTTGGAAAAGGGTAGAAGGTACTATATAGGATAATAAGCTCATTCAATCTTTAGCAACTTTGGTAGGAATCCTTGTAAGCCTTTTGACAAAACTATCTTTCATGGCATTTAAGTCCCAATAACCCTCCCTATAGCGTTTTTGGGTAGTTGTGCTCTCTTGGCACCCCTACTTTCCTCTCATTTTGTGGTTGCTAATAGGCCGGTTTTGGAGACTTATGTGACAGAGGTGGAGGGAGGATCCTTTTCTCTCCAGGTGTTAATGCGGCAGACGAGAGATAGTCTATCACCACGAGCACGAGAGGGTTTTCCACCGTTTGCTTCACTATCGTCAGATTGGACTAGAGGTCTACAGTCTTCCTTGATGTAGCGACAATATGAGCATATGCTACATTCTCTCTTAGTTGACTCATCCATTCCTCAGGCTACTAGAGCACGTCTACGCTCTTGCTCCGGCAAGGGTACAGGCTCGTGGATCCTAGCTCGACCATGCATTAGGGCTTTCCGACTCGCACCGGCTACTTTCTCTATAGTGATGAGGTTTTGCCTAGGTTTGGTCCACCCATCTGCATCTTCACTACTCACTTGTGAGTGTGGTTCTACACTAGATGCAGCGGTGGTCCACATGACACGGTGTCCTTTTGGAGGACAGAGGATAGCTACCCATGATGCCATTAGAGACATAGTGTTTGCTATGGCGCAAGAGAGTGGATACTTGGCTTGGATGGAGCTTTCATATGCGTTGCAGACGACACGTGTCAGGGCAGACTTATACTTGGTCCGAGATGATCAGGTGACAGTAGCGGATGTTGTGGTCACGGATCCTACGCGGGATACAGTTTTGGAGGGAGTGATTACCCATCCCCCTGGATGGGCGGCGAGTGCAGCAGCAGCAGGTCACAAGGTCTCCAAGTATAGGGGCATGCAGCGAGGTCACCTCTTTGTTCCTCTAGCCTTGGAGTTATATGGAGCGATGGACACGACATTTGACACATTTGTCAGGGAGTGCGCAAGAGCTTATCATGTTAGGCGTCAGGGGGTACCACTCTCACTCTCATACTTTGTAGCATATTTTAGACAGTGTGTGTCCATTGCTCTACAGAGGGCAGTGGCTGGTGCAATCCATAGGAAATCAATCACATTAGGTGATGTTTCTTCAGATGCTCCAGTTGTGTGTAGACCATACGACTTGCATAGCTTGGATATCTTAGGTGCGGTAGGGCAGATTTCTCATACAGACTCTATTGGGGCTTAGCCCCATGTTACCTTTTTTGTCTCTCCCTTGTACGGCTTGATGGGGTCTTCCCATCCTTCATTTTTCCTACGTGGTTGCCTTTTTCTCCATTAACTTTCCCTTCTATGAGTGGTTTAAAAGCCTGAGTGGGGACTAAAGGCTAACAAAGTAAGTGGGTGGAGACCTTGCCCTTTTTTCTCATCAAACGCCACGAGAAGCAAGCAATTCTGGCCAAGACCAAGCAAGGAACACAAGGCGGGGAGTCAATTTGTCAACCTCGGATGTTTAATCACTTGAATGTTAATTTTTCCAAAACTAAAATTTCAATATATTCTCTTGATGTTCCTTATCTATATGAAGACTTAGTTATTATTACTGCTCTTTATCACATCGTTTTATTATCTAGAAATAACATGGTATATTATGTGGCCTATATTGTAGTAGAATTTCACTAGTTTCATGTAGTTGTTGATCTATACAAGAAACTCCATTCAACATTCAATAGATCTTACCACAAGATATAAAGTGGTTGAAGTTTAAATGCTAATTTTCCTTGGGGAGTAATGTTAGGCAAAACACTCCTACCATATAACCTATTAGCTCAATTATTATTGCAAATTTTCATATTAGGAAGGAAGACACTCAACTCTTAGAGCTGAGAGAATTATGGAAGATTGGAATGAATGTGAAACAAAAGGTAGATTAAAGTATTTATTTATAACAAATACTAAATTTTATAAGTTGATTTAACTCAATAAAATATCAATGGTAGGTCTAAGAGGATTGTACAAAATTCCTAAGGTATCAAAGAGGGATATCAAAGCCTTGTTCAATTGTAGATCAAGAAATTTTTCTAATTAGAAGGATTTGCATTGAGCTCTCCAGAAAATGGTTAATAAAGACAAAAAGAAGATAACACTTGAGTAGATAAGGAAATCTAAATAATAATGACTCAAATATAGTACTGGTTTAGAATAGGTATTAAAAAAGGTTTACCTTTCACCTTAAATAAGTTTACTTCTTTATCTATAGTGTGAGTAATCTATAAGTTCTTAAATTCTTAAATTCAGCTTAATCTTCTTAATTAAATATCTTTGTTCTCTATTTAGTTGAATTTTAATTACCTTTTCTATTCAAAGAGTATATATCATTTGCCTTCAACTTATAACTTATGTAATTGGTGATGACATTGTAATGTATTCTCCAGCACAACCACTCTAGTCTTCAAGATATAAATACATTGAGAAATTATATTTTACCTAATCTACTATATATCAAAAAATTATTATTACGTAAAAAATCAGTTTGTCAACTCAAAGATATACTATTATATCCTAGAAGTGATATTCAAATTCTTAAGGTTTTCAAGGATGATGAGATGTTACATTTATATGTTTCAATAAAAATGTTTTATGTATGATTTGTGAGGATTTGCAAGTATTTATCATTACTTGGTCAATGTAAAGACAAAGATACAGGAATGGGCATTTAATTCTCACAACTAAAAGCATATTATAATCATATGATACTTGTTGGAGATATTTTCTTATCTTTCCAAACTATTCACATTTGAATAATTTGATGCATATTTTCATTATAGGTAATAATAAAAGCCATTTGAAGGATAGTATACATTGTAAGTCTCATTGTTGTTTGAATCCTGTTAAGGTGTTATATCTCAACTTGATGAAGAGGTAATCAATATAAAATACCTTATAGCTTTGATGTCATTGTGATATTTTGTCTTATTTCTTATTTAAAGCTTGAGTGTCATTTCTTATTGATCTTTGGAAGTTGATACATTTTTAAAAAAGATATCTTCAAATGCTTTGCCAATATAATTAGATATAATACCATTCAATGTGATGCATATGCATTTATATGTATGCTAGCTATTATGAATAAAACTTTCTAGAATGACGAGTGGTGTATGTAGAGAATGTAGAGATGTCAAGAAGGAAACATAAAGTAAAGCATAGAGAGAAAAGATAGAGGAAAATTGATTTTATTGCATGAAGTATTGTTTCATTATAAAATTACAGCTCAAGGTGCAGATTTACTGAATATAAACTATTTTTGATAAATGCTAACTATAGTATATATAAGTCCGTTAAAAACATGTTAGACCAAAGAGAGAAACTAATATTAGAGAGAGGGAGAAATAAAGTAACGCATAAAGAGGAGAGAAAGAAGAAAACTAGACAAAAGATTATTTGACAAATAATGGCCTTAAAGAGGGATTATCAAAACCATTGAAGGTATCGTTACGAAAGTAGAATGCTTGATACAGATTTCAACAAGACAATTTATCTTAATTTATGAAATAGCCTTGATTCTTGTGTTATCTCAATATGAAGTAAATATAAAATTTTGCAATGAAGAATCAATAGTATCTTGACCTCATACGAATCAACAATGTAACAAATGTATAGAATAAGATAGTTTTTTTACATCTTAAATTATATATATATATATATATATATTCTTAAAAATTGCTCCATATTATAATTATATTAAAACATGAATATTAGAATATGGACATTTATATTTATAGTAGATGATAAAGCTATTACCTTTACCAACCATAAAGCTTATTCAAGGCCAATGGATTAAATTAAATTGTTAGGAGGTATCTAGATATAATTGCCAAAACTGCATAATTGTACTCATATAATAATATGATGCACATATATAAGAATTAAATTATCTGTTGGGGAAGCTTAGCACTTTTCTTATCACAAAGTGTATAATAGATACATATATAAATACCAATATAGAAAAATTAGTAATGAATAAATATTTATTTTCACTCTCTATATATTTAGTAAAAAAATGTACAATTAGCAACACACTATCAAGTATCATCACAATATTGAGCAGTAAAAGATACTTGAGGATTATTAAGAAATGAATCAAAGACTCCATAAAAATATGAATATACTGACTTACAAATGGAAGTTCCAATAAAATATGGAGTAAAAGAATTAAATAAATAAATAAGATTATTTATTTTTAAATAAATTATCTAAATCTTAAATCTTAAAATAATGATTCCAAAAGGACTTCTATTATCTAAAATGATAAACAATGGTCTATCTTGAAATAATCCTTCTATCATTTTTATAGAACAGTATAATTAGTGATAAAATAACATAAAATGACTACCTTTGAGACTACCCATATGAAAAACAACAATAAGCAAGCTCAAAAATATACACTAAGTATTGGACATCATCAATGTTTTGTTATTGTTGTCCGTCATCTCATTTCCTAGTAATAAACTTTAAACATAAATCCTTACTCAAAGCATTTTCTTAAGATTTTGAAAAGTTGAAATGTCAAATTTTTAAATGTTATATCTATCTTTTATATAAATTTTGATCAGAATATTTACTGCAAAAATTTAAAAGATGTTAATCTACTATAATTTTATGGCAATTTTGAATTTTATAATAACTCTTATAAGATAAGGTAGTATTATAAATAAATAATATAGAAAAAATTATAAATACATCCTAATATTATCTGACAAAGCTTATTTTATTATATTTTATTTTATGAAAAATAAAATAAAATAATAGTATTTTGTTCAAAATTAATTAAAAATCTAATAAAGAACATGAATTTTAAAGCATTAAAATTAATTAACTCTTGTGATATCATTTTTATTTAATTTTTATATCTTTGTTGAATAATTTACAAAAAATAGGAAATTTTCATAAAAGTTTATGCATTTTGTTATTTACTTATAAAAGCATATGTCACAACACAATGTTTATGTACTAAGAGTATAAATGATAAGAACAAGTTGCTCTCTCAAGGATACATGTCTAAAATAACTAAAAGTGAAGTGACAATATCACAAGCTATCGTTTATTTATTATTTTCTATTTAACGTCTTGCATAAGAACCACTCCAAGAAGAGTGGAGTGTCACCAATTGTAGTGCACTACAAAAAATGAAAACTAAAATCACATTCACGGTTAATAAATCCAAGGAGATTCCCAAAGGTGATGGTTCACTTTGCCCCAAAGACTACAACTACTAAGTCATGTACTACCCTTCTTAGAAGGCATGACTCCAAAGGAGTTTTCTTGTTGAATGAATGCTCTTGCTATTTGATTTTGTGGTACTCATAATACTTCAAACAAAATAGATCCTCTTTGCATTACTTTACTTCGTTGGTGCCTCCAAGAATCAAAATCTTGATCAAGTGCAAATTTCCTCATTTGGTACTCAAACATTTGTGCACCTACTGCAAAATTCCTCACCTCTACTTGTGCATGGTCACTCCCCAAACATTCAAGACAAAATGACAAGAGATTGTGAAGACTATACTTCACTTGACAATCAAATTATTGGACTTCAATTGTACACAAAGTTGCTTGGAAGATTGAACGCTACAATTATTGGGCAAAAGACTCATATACATTTTTCTACTTTGCAGACTTCATATTTTAATGAATGTTGGTTTCTAGATAACCTTTATCTCTGACTTGGGATCTTAAATCTATCTTATCCTCATCTAATTGATTAATTAAGCTGCTAACATATGTTAGTGACGTCCTCAATCCTTCCCCTAACTTAATTTGAATTACACTACTCCAAAGTGGTACTTGGCCAAAGTACTTCTTTTAGAAAACTATGTATAGGACAAAAGGCATTCCCCTTGAAGTTGAGGTGCAAGGCAAAAGTCCTTATCCCTAAAACCTAAACACAAGGCCAAAGGCATTCCTCATGAACTTCAGTTGCTAAGTGATCTTCCCCAAGGGGAGTGTCTTTGTTTGGGAGCTCTAGCTGAGGGCTACTAACTTTAACACTAAGCACGCAAACCACTCCTCAGTCTACTCCAAGTATTTAGCAATATGTATGCATCATGTAAGTATCACAAGCTTCTATGAACTTCTTGTCATAGTGTTCTTTTAAGCAAACTGCAAACTGGTCCATGAACTTTTTTGCTTAGGTCTTCCATGTAGTGCGTATATACATTGCTACACAACATACATCACTGTCAACATCATACACTATAGAAGCACAACTCACACATAAGTCATACATAGACTCTAAAGTGCCACAATAATCAGATTGTTTACCACTCTCAACTCAACTCAACTCAGTAATTGATCTGTCACTCTATAAATTGCCAACAATTGGGCACTGATTGCAGTCAAGCCACACCCACTCAAGCATAGAGAATCCAAGTGACGCTCGCCGGCCTCTGTCCACCATAGCCAAGAACTCGAAGGCTCAACATTAGAGAAGTGAGCTCTCTGGAGCTGCACTTCAAAAGAATACTCCCTGGACTTGAGCTAGGTCTAAACCCTAACGGTCCCGCTGATGGCACACTTGATGGTGCAAAGTGACGGTGGGCTCCACCGTGGAGTCAGTACCCCAAACACAAAATCTGACCGTCCGAAAGTAGTCTATGAGAAATTGCTGAAATAACTCTAACTACTATCACTGGAACTCCAATGTCCGTGCAATCTAGATGCGACACTACAAATGACGTGACATCTGTCATGCATATATACATCGCTACACAACATACATCGCTGTCAACATCATACACTAAAGAAGCACAACTCACACATAAGTCATACATAGACTCTAAAGTGCCACAATTGCCCCCCTAGCTGGCGGTTAGGTCCTTCTAACTCTAGATAGCCATCTACTCTACGTATATGGTATACCCTATAATGGGTAAAGATCAGGAGGCTAGGTGCTATGGAGCCCCATCGTTAGTTGCCTATCTGCAATCTATACCATATAAAGAATGAACTAGCTATAGGTCAAGTACATCTAGGGCATAACCACTATCCCTGAGGAACTATAGTGAGGGGAGGAGTCATACATGCCATATGCCATCCTCTCAAACATGTATCACACACTAACATAGTAGCAGCTCCACCAGAAGAGCCACATAACATACACCTCAAGCCTGCACATACAAGTGCCAAGCTTGGGTCCATAGTACCATCAATGTTTGGGAGGTGGCATGGTGCACAATTGCGCACATGATCCTTCCAAACAACAACATCACATCCTTCCAACACAAGGACTCCAGATGGCAAAACCTCACTCACTCTCAAGATAGTGTGGCCTGTCAAAACATCAAGTGTCATTGATGCTATCTGCTATAGATATACATAGTCACCTGGATGAAATTGACGGATTGAGGGTCTGTAACCTCCTCCTCGAATGGTAGCATAGCCTAAAGAATCTCTATGCTGAGCAATTGCCAAGTTCTCAAAGGCCATCGGCATCACTCTCCAAAAGATCTTTGCCTGTTGAGAACATACGCTCATCTATACATCGGGGTCATCCAAGTCCAAAACTACAGTAGCATCTCAATGAATGGCTGTAGATAAATCTGGATCTTGTCCATATAGTAGAAAGTATGGAGAGAAGGATGCTAAGGAGGCTTGCTAGCTGAACCGATAGCCCATGGCCAACCAAGGTACCTAGAGATCCTAATATCCTAAGTGTCCTCTCTGCAAACCATACTTTTGCAATCTTCTCTTCACCGTCTGAACCACTCTTTCTACTAAGCCATCTGCCTCAGGGTGATCTCGAGATGTAGTACAATGATCAATCAAAGCCTTTTCACACAAGACTTGAAACTCTCCCAAGAACTCTATACCTTGATCAGTCAAAACCTCAGTTGGTGCACCAAAATGACTAAGAACTCAATCCAGGAACGAGTAAGTTGTCCTTTCACTAGACTTGTCAAGAAGTGCTACCAACTCAATCCACTTGGAGAAGTGCTCCACCATCACCAAAACATACCAATGATGTCTCACAGTCAGCGGTAAAGGTCCAACAAAGTCCAAACTCCAACGGTAACCCAATCCCATGATAGGTAATGGGTGTAACTGTGGCATAGGAGCATTGAATGATGCTCTAACTTGGTCACAAACCACACATCTGGCAACAAACTGCTATAACTCGGTCTGCATACCGCACCACCAATAATGACTCTAGAGTAAGCTATATGTATGCTTTACTCCAAAATGTCCTAGCTCCTCATGAGCATGACGGACCAATTGTGGTCTTTGTGCTGGAAGTGATACTACTCGCACTCTACCATCCTCCCATACATGCAAAAGGTGTCTGCACTCCAATCTAAACCATCTGGCTCGCTGAAGAACATGGTCTCTCTCCTTGGCCCCAACTGTGCCACCCACAACACCATTGCAAAGATAGTCCATCACTAAGACATCATCATGAATGTCTCGCTGAACTGTACCAATATCTTCACACTCTAGATCTATGACCTCAATAACTCCTCCTGTATGCGCTTAGAGAGATACCACCAAAGCCTATGAAAATATACACAGAAAGGCCGATGCATGCCAACCTGGCACCATCTCCTCATCTATCTCACCATGCCAACGTGCACCGGTCTGATCCTGATGGTTGGGACATGGGTCTACTCAACCCATCTGCATCATGGTTCACCACTCCAGGTCTGTGAACAACCGTGAAATCATACTCCTATAAAATCAGAGCCCATCGTGCAAGCTTCCCTGAAAGCTTGTCGGACTCTATCAACCACTTCAGTGGCTGATGATCAGTGATGAGTGTGAAGGGGTTACCAAATAGGTAACATCAAAAATGTGCTACTGCCCAAATTGCTGCCAAGCACTCTCCCTCATATGAACTATACTTCACCTCCACTGAATTGTTGGAGCAACTAGCATAGGCCACCACAAACCCCTTCCCCTCATCATCATGATGGGTGAGCACCACTCCAAGCCCCAACATACTCCAATCAGTATGAACCTGAAATGGTCATCCTCTGATCGGTCTTCTCAAAATAGGAGTAGATGTCAACCTCTCCTTGAGCTCTACAAAAGCTCTCTCTTGCTCATCTCCCTAGCACCACTCCTGTGTAAGCTTGGTCAGCTTTGTCAAGGCCTTGGCAATGGCACTAAATCCTCTAACATAACGGCAATAGAAGTTTGCCAACCCAGCAAATGCTTGCACTCTGCTCACATCCGTAGGCCAAGGAATACGTGCAATAGCCTCCACCTTGGTCTACTGAACACCAAGTCCTCCGAGGTAGATAGTATGACCCAAATACTCAACCTGCTCGTGGAAGAACCTACACTTCTTAGGATGTAATTTGAGTCCATGAGATCTCAATCTCTCAAACACCTCCAACAATTGTCTCTCATGCTCCTCCACAATAGTGCTATAGACCAAAATGTCATCAATATAACACCAAGCAAAATCCAATCCAACTAGGATCCTATCCATGACCCTCTGGAACTCAGCAAGAGCGTTCTTGAACCCAAATGGTAAGAACCTCCATTGATATAACACATCCTTACCGTGAGGATCAATAGCCCAAAATGTTGTCTTGGACTTATCCTCCTCCCTTATCGGAAACTGATGATATCCCGCTCAAAGATCCAAAGTACTGAAGACCTCTGCATGCCTAGTCGCATCAAAAATCTCCTCTAATGTAGGCATGGCATACCGATCAACCCTGGTCTGTCGGTTGATAGGACGATAATCTCCACACATTTGCCTATATGTGTAGTTTCCATGCATATCCTTCTTGGCTGGCATCACTATTGTTGATGTATACTCTCCATGTGAAATCTCCACCAAACCAGCCTCAAAAAGATCACTACTCCGGCTCCAAATCAATGTCCTCTCTATCTCACTATATCAATAAGGATGTCGGAAAACTAGTGTATCGCTAGTCAGCTCAATCTGTATACTAAGTCCCTTCAGAGCACCTAAATCCTTCATATTGAAGGCAAAACAACTCGTGTGGCTCCTCAAGAACCTCCAAACCCTCCGTCTTTCCTCTCCAGTAAGCTTGGGTCCAAGATCTGGCTCCCAAGTACCCTCTGTAATTGTACTAGGAGTGGAAGACGTACTGATTGGCTGCTACACTGGGCCCTTGGGAGCAATAGTGTCATGCTCTTGACTACTAGAGGTCCCAACCTCTATGTGAAAAACTCCCTCCACTCTGGCTGCAAGCTCCACACGTCCTCTAGCTGCATCCCAAGTGGACCAAGGGTGTAATCCAAGTAGCCCACGCTCACCTGGATGGACTCCAAGTAGACCACTCTCCCTAGTAGCTATTGGATGTGTCCCAAGAATATCATGTCCACTTGGTCCATCGCCCCCAGCATGTGCCTGAATTGTCTTGATAGGCACATGGCTCACAAGTGTCCAAGTGGTGATGTCTATCAAGCGCATACTTTGTTGCTCTGCCGAGCCAAGGCTCACAATCTAGGTCAAACAGTTTAGGTCCATAGCCTGACCTAACACTTGACGCCTGGATGCCTCTAACATTGCTGGAATAGCGGTAATACCGGTGCAAAAACCCATTGCCCGCTCTCTCTCATCGGCATTGGGCTCCACCAACTGATGTGAGTCCCAAACAAGTCCAGGTCCTCCCTCTCAAAAAGCATGAGAGTCTCAAAAACTCATGAGTGTGAGAAATGCATCTCTAGGCTGTCTAACTAGGTTCACGACTGCCATAGGTGACCTATCAGCCACTACCACTGTCTGAGACTGATGCCCAACATCCAAGATATCATCAACAAGGATGTGGTCAAGTCGTTGAATCCCATCATAAGCATGCTATAAAACCTCTCTGGGTAAGAGGTTCATCCACCAAAGACGAAGACAATGAGCCCGTGATCCCACTCTGGCTGCATCTAACAATATAGTAGGTCCCATCCAAGAATGGACTTGATGTGTACTCGCCACCACTCTGGTGCGAGAATCACCCATCAAAGGAACGTTCTCCAAAAGGTAAGCTGGAGAAATAGACTAATGAACCTAGAGATGTCGTAGTATCCGTAACATCTCCCAAAACACACCAGAACGAGGATCCTGAAGACCCAATCTTCTACCAGCATGTGTATGTCCTTGACATGGCCATCCAAAACTCACCAAGTGAATAGGCCCATGTCTCACCAAATCATGCGTCCCCAGTAAGGAAATGTCTCCTAGTAGGGCCTTTTGGTAGCCTCTGATTGTTGACATTGGTAATAACTCCGGATACCAATAGGCCAAGTATGCTACATGATGTAGACAGACTCGCCTAACAGTCTCATCTCTCTCTACATACAAGTACCTCTATACTCGGATACCCGCTTGTAACACCGCAACTAGTCCGGTGCTGATCCCACCAAACAACTCCAATAGGCATATCCCCTCTACTGGATACTGCCAAGCAATGAGTATGATATCCAGAGGTGTCAAAGAAATCGCCTCTGGAAGCTCATCCTCACACTCATCTCCTGATGGTACGAAGGCTCCTCTCCAAGCCTACTGCACCAATTGATCTGCATGCTGCTGCAACACCTCCTCTGAACTCCACAATGGAACATCCAAGGTGGATGGAACAATCCCACTTGTACTCCAAAGCCGAGTGATCTCCTTTGGTACATGAGTATCCTCTGCATGGGCGTTCCCCTCCAACAAGTCACCAGGTCAAGTAATTGCACCATTGAAAGCTAAAACTGATGTTGCCATGGTCCCGGACTGTAGTGAGCCAAGACTACCACTATTAAAGCATATTGGTAGGCGACATACCCGTCCCTCACCAGACTGCCAACCAGGTCTATAAGAGGTTGTCTCCTCCCAATAGTCAATGCTGAAATCCATGAGGTATAACACTACTCACCCAACTAGCACATCATATGACTCAGCTATTGTCACAATAGCCTGAGCTCTCACCACCAAGCTATTAGTCAGATGATCAGGCTGAACCTGGACAACAATTTCTCCACTTGTGATGTATTGTGTCTAACCACCACCTAGAGATGTCTGGATCTAAAATGGACACCTCTCCACATTGGTCGTCCGTAACTCCAAACCGACAACTGCAGCCTTCCCAACATAAGAAGCTACGCACCAGAGTCTAACAAGACTCTCTATGGTGTATAGACCTTCCTTGAAGGTCCCACCAAACAGAAAATCCCCATCTAGTTATCCAATAGGATAACACCAAGTGTAAACCGCGCTCTCTCAAAGGCCGGTCTAGTTGGCAACTCCTCCAGTCTAGCCACTGCTACCTGCCACAAACCATTGGTCACTGAATGGATCCCATGCTCCTCAACCAAGTCAGCTCCACTACCAACCACCTCTGCTTTGGTAGTAGGAACCACATCATCCCTATTCTCACAAAGCGTAGCAGCCAACCAGAACACTGGGGCTGGGTCAACTCCTAATGTAAACATGTCACTGGCCAAAAATAAAGGATGCCGCATAATCAATTGAGCCGCCTCCAACATCATGCTAGACTCAGTCTGTGTAGTAGTAGGTGGCTGACTAGTAGGTAGTCCATCATGCACTCTATCACCACCTATCACACCAACACTGGGATGTCTAAGAACCATGGATGTTGTCTACAATGCCTCAGATAGCATGAAAGACTGTGGAAGTCTGACTTGTCTCCCAACCTCTCCTCTTTGTGGGTCCAACTCCACTAATGCTCCTCTAGGCTTTGGAGCACAAACTGCACTCCTAGTCACTGCTGCAAATGCATCCACCTATGCTGCTCCGCACATGAAGTCCAAAGCATCTCTATCACCATCATATGAGGTGGAAGCCTCAGCACCCGAATTTGATCTCCTTTGAGCAATAGCCATACTAGCCAATCTTTGCTCCAACTGCTCAATCCGAGTAGCCATAGTTGTGTCAGAAGTAAGGGCAGGTATTGCACCCCTACTAGGTGTAGATCCTCTACTATTGGCCATAGCAGCCCTACCACTCCGTAACTCCGGGTGTAGGTCAAAACTCCGGTCACTAGTGTGACCAAATATGTGGAAGTGCTCACACTGCCTCTGTGCTGGCTGTGATGCACCAGAGGTATTAGGTCCACTACCTTGAGTACACTCTTTTTGATGTTGAGGTCCACCACAAGTCCAACAAGCAACACCACCACTCACTGGCTATTGCTGACCCAAAAATGAAGGTAAGGGTCTAACTCCACTAGGCACTCCACTCGCTCCATAGGATCTGGGCTATCCACCCTATCCTCAAAAACCAACTGGGCGTGGTGCACTCTGCTGCACTCTAGAAGAAGTCACAGCCACGGATGAGGTCTCCCTACCAAATCCAAATGTCACCATTCTCTCCTCCACCATGTTGAGCTCAATACGCTTAGCCAAACCAAAGACCATTGCGAAAGTAGGCAAAGTAGCATGTAACAACGTAGCATCACAAACTCTACATTGCAACTCCTTGTCTAGTATCCCATACCAAAACTAGACTGCCTAGGCCTCATTAACTCCTTGAGTGAAATTGATCAACCGCCTCATGCGAGTGTATGCCTTGCGTAAGCTCTCTCCAGCCTTCCGTTGGAACTCTTGCAAGCTCCTCAGCTTGTCAGTCTGCACTCCTTGGTAGTTCTGCCTCAAACATAGGAAGAACTCTACCATGGGGTTAAACCTTGGTACCACATCACCTCCTATAGTAGTACCTCCACTCGTAGTAGCACTATCCCCAGCTAGTGCACCTCCACTAGCTCCACCAACACTACTCGAGCTAGAACTCATAGGTACAACTGATCTACTCCTGGCCACCAAGCCTAAAGTGATGGAGACATAGTGTGGAGACCAATACTATCTCCATAACTTGATCTCCTCCAAATGAGCTCTCCTGAACTCATGGTAGTCATCCATCGGTAGACCCTCCAAGTGCTGAAACAACCCCTTCCATGCCATGAAGGGTGTGAACAAAGTCATGTTCCGCATTTGCTGTAGATCACACCAACTATCAAACTCCTGGATGAAGTCATCCAACTCAATGGTACCAACTGTACCAGAGTCACGCTTAAGGCCTTTGGAGGCCCCATAAATCTTGTCCATGTCCCACAACAACGGTGCGGACACACCAAGTGCACTCTCAACTGAATTAGCTCTTGTGTCGAACTCCAACTCAGAGTAAATCTCCTCCCTCACTAGGACCTGAGATACAAGCTGATACCGAGCGCCACTCCAAGTAAACCCACTGTGTACTGTAGGGCTAACTCCTCTGGAATCCCCAAAGAACTCCATTGTGACCAAGTAACCGCAACAGCAAACCCGAACCACCAATTGCAACCTCAAGTCGCAACCGCAAGTACCCCACCAAGTGCCAATACCAACTAAGCACCACCCACTAATGTAACTAACCGAGATAACAACACTAGAGGAAAGGGCAACATGTAACCTGCCATCATAACACGCACTCTCACGGTCTGCAGGTCATCACTTCCTGCCTCACCAGAGAGAAACAAAGGTAGTCTGATTGGTCATCATTCCAACCTCACTATCAAGAGCACACCAGAGCACCAACGCTCAAAAGTCAGGGCACCTCACACAAACGTGGTGCACAAACAAGAAGCAAAGAATGGAGGGGGTCCAATCACAAGAAATCTAAACAAAAACCCTCCATCTTATAACACAACACGGGATTGACTCTACCACCATTTGGCATTTGACATAAGAGAAGTTTGTATCTAAGTCCTAAGCTACCAGGATCACCAAGAATGGGATCAAACTACCTCTCCTAGCCAAAGCTACATGTGTATAGATAACAGTGGCACAGTCACTAGAACAACAAGTGAGGGTGGACCAATTGGCTAGGGCACCAGTCTAGGAACAAGAGATCTAGGGGTCAAACCCTATTACGCACAATCTAGTAGGATGTGCAGATTTTGCCAACCAATGACCAAGATCTACTCTAAACTAGCTAGCCTCATACCAGCAAACTGGCTTGCTGGCCCTTCTAGGCCTTTGTAGCCTATCATAGCTCATAGCCCTATGTCTCAAAGCCTCTAAACGCCCAAATGAGGCCTTTCTTCTTGCCACTTTGAACCTCCTCCAAAATTGGTGAAACTTCTTCAAATCTACAAAAGTCCTCCAAACTAGCAAAACTCCTCCAAATCTGGCCAAACAGTGAAACTCCTCCAAATCTGGCCAAAATCTGACGTAAATCCCAACCAAAATCTGACGTAAATCCGAAAGTTGGTTGTATGCCAAATCCCCCGCTAACTTTCCACTTGAGCCAAATTGACAACACGGGTTTTTCCAAATCATAAATTCATGAGAACAACTTCCCAACTCCACCTTCAATTTGACTTTCTAAGCCCAAATTGCAATAAATTGGTCATGCCTTCACCTCTTGAGCTCAAAACCATAACCACTGCTCAAAATTTGCTCCTTTTTTGCTCAAAATTTGGCCAACACTTCTGCACACTATCTACCTAACTGCCAAATCTGCATCAATTGAACGAGCTTCTGCACATTAGGGAAACACTAAACTTGAATTGAGCTACCAATGATCCACCAAGCTTAGAGATACCACCAACACTCAAACTTCTTGCACCTGATTTCCCCCTCGAGTCTAGGGGGTATACTTTCAAAGTGCAGCTCCAGAGAGCTCACTTCTCTGATGTAATCAAATTTTTTACCACTCTCAACTCAACTCAGTACTTGATCTGTCACTCTATAAATTGCCAACAATTGGGCACTGATTACAGTCAAGCCACACCCACTCAAGCATAGAGAATCCAAGTGATGCTCGCCGGCCTTTGTCCACCATAGCCAAGAACTTGAAGGCTCAACATCAGAGAAGTGAGCTCTTTGGAGCTGCACTTTGAAAGTATGCCCCCTGGACTCAAGCTAGGTCTGAACCCTAACGGTCCCGTTGACGGCACACTTGACGGTGCAAACGGTGCAAAGTGACGGTGGGCCCACCATGAAGTCAGTACCCCAAACACAAAATCTGACCATCTGAAAGTAGCCTCTGAGAAACTGTTGAAATAACTCTAACTACTATCACTGGAACTCCAATGTCCATGCAATCTAGGTGCGACACTACAAATGACATGACATCCACTCCAACCATTGAGCCTGCAATTTCAGTTCATGTATCTTGGTCTTCAATGCACTTCCCTTAGCTTCTTCTTTCAACATAGCTACAAACTTGTTGTGCACCTCTTCCAATTGTTGGATAATCTTTGTCTTCTTGACCTCTATGTGTTGGTTCAGGATGCACACCATCCTTGATGTGTTCCAACGTTTGGGAGTAATTGAGATTCTCAATTAGCCTTCTCCTTCTTGAGTTCCTCCTCCATTTACTCCAACTTTAGGGCAACTTTGGTGCAGTATTTGGCCATCTACAATCTAGAGTAACTATCGTTACCTTAGCATTCTCTAATTTAGAGAAACTATCAACTACTTCTTCATACCTAGCTCAAAGTTGGTCTTTGTACTTCAGCTCCATCTCATTCTTCTCCATTCCTAGTTTTCCTAGTTCCAATTGTACTCATCACACTTTTTGCTCCTATTCTTGTTGGTTTGCAGCAAAGAAGCATTCCTTCTACGCTCCTTGTGAAGTTCTTGGGTAAGGTCATTCACCTTCTTTGCTTATATTTTGTATAGGTTGTGAATCTTCATAAGTTCTTCCTTAGCCTTTGCTTTGGTTGCCCTCTTCATGTGTGTAATCTTTTGAGGATAAGAGACCTTAAGAGAAACACAAGAGAAGAAACACAAGCTACACACTCAGATCTCTGATGCCCCAACAGAGCACCTTGATTGTATTATATAGCAAAAGGGACTCCCTTAAAAGAAGCTCCACCCTTGGATCACATACATGGATTGGTGAGATGTCAGTAAGCTCTACCCTTAGAATAGTTGCATGCATGGGTGACATGTTGGTTTTGATCCTATCTGGTTGGTCAAACCATCTTTGACTAAAGGGAATATTTAGAGAATCTTATTGTAGGAATCTCAAAATCACGTGGGTGAGGTACCATTGGAAAGCTCTCAATGAGCAAACCTTGTGGGAGGGAAGGCAAGCCTTTCCTATGTTGGGGGAGGGGAATCTGCACATTTTGTATACCTAATTCATCCATTTAGGCCTCCAAAATTGATTGAAGTTTTCATGCAATTCTTTGCTCTTGCCCTACTAGTAGAAGTACTCTCTTGGTGATATCTCTATCTTATCTACTTATTCCATTATCTATAAAATCCTCCCAAATGTTACCAATCCAATTTTCACCCATTATCATATGTCTAGCTATTGGTATTACATTTTCAAGCTATTTTTAGCTCTTTCTCTTTTAATAGAAGTGTTCTTTCTGTTACACCTCTATCTAATCTACCTAGACCATCATACCTAACATCCTTCTAGATGTTACCAAGTCAATATTCACGTTTGGATAATATATCTGGCTATTGGTACTACAATGTACAACTCCTTGTGCATCCATCTTATTAACATTGTTTAGTTAGTTATCTCTGAGCATTCCTTCATGTATTGAAGAAGACTGCGCTCCATTAGTGGTAACACTTGCCCAACCAAGTGGATGAAAAATTGCACTCCATCTACTTGGCACATTGAAGTCCTTGAGATGCTATGGCTTTTTTTTCTTTGATTGATTCAAACCAAGGAGTTCATTTGACTTTGGGCTGATCAAGAACTTTGGTTTCTAAATTTATTTGAGATATTGGGAGGGTCTTTGTCTTGCAGCTCAATCTCCACCTGAAATTTTTCTCAATTGGTCTTTGACTCTGGTACACAAGGTTTTGATTTTGGTCTAGGAAGTGCTCAAGAGCGATGAGAGGTTTCACCTTTATCCTCAAAGTGATGCACATATTCTCCACTTTGCTTTGGATTAGGGCTAATGGCTCATCTTGATACACATTGCCTCCTTTTTTTGAGTTTGCTCTCAATCCTTGGAGCTTGAATGATCCTTCTTCTTCATATTCTTCCTTATCTTCTTCTTCATCCAAAGTGATATCTATTATTTGAGCTATACTTTGTGCTTTCTGGGATGAGATTGCAACTTTGGTGGGAAGAGCTCTCCTTTTCTTGGTCTTCATTGCAAGATAGTCTCCTCCTCAACTGGCACAAACCTCATTGTCTTTGCAAATTTTGCATCCGCTTCTTGATACTTCTTGATCATTGTTCTTGCTTCAATTTGGATGTTGAATTACCATTTGATTGGAAGTGGCTTAGGAACCACTTCCTCTCTTCTTCAGTAATAAGTTTCAGCAAATTTATCACAAATGCAACTATATATGTTGCTCCTCTATATTCTTCAAAGGTCTTGTGAAGGGTCTTTTCTTATATGTAAAACATGTTTGCCCAATTTATTGATTCCTCTTTGTACATGTAGTGGAAGAAGACAGCTTGGTTATTTGTAAGGTGGGTTGTCCATTTGTGCTTGAACAACTTCATAATGGCTTCCAAAATCACACTTTGAGTCAAATTCTTGTAACTCCCTACTCTTTAGCAATTATTCTTATTACTTCCTTCCATGAAGGTGGTCTTGATGTCTTTGGTGTGGTACTTTTTTGCATACTTTGTGTTGATGTTCATGGCTTGAAGTACACCTGCATTTGCACATATTACTATCCTCCAATTCTCTTGGTTTGGTTATGAGGATTCCTTTTGAAAATACCTATAGTTCTCTCCTTCTTGCTTTCATCATACCAAACCCACTCAACTCCTAAATTCATAGCAAGAAACCCAAATATTTGCTTAAGTTTATCTCACTTCTATAATACATGGGCCACTTGTTGATAGTGGGGTTTCAAAGGATGCCTTCTAGAGTCTTTTGCATAAGCTTCTGGATGAATACTATCTTGGCTCTTAGAGGAAGTTGGAGAAGCTAAGGTGATTGCAAATAAGCTGGACACTAGGAATTTTGATGAAGGTTTGAAAACTTAGAAAAAAAATCTTGAGCTTTGAAGCTAATGGTGAATTCCACTCTAAAAGAAAGAGTGGAAGTGAATAGTGCTCATTGCATTTTATAGGTAAAGTACTTGAGCCTTCTTTAGTCATTATGGAAGGAGAGGGATGGGAAAGGGGGTCCTCTCCCTACCTCCTCTCCCCCTCCCCCCCAAAATGTGGATAGTGGTTGAGTGGTCCTTGTCATGCAATTTCAACTAGGCTCTTCCCATCCATGCAAATTATTCCCTTGACTTGTTTTTGTCACACATGCAAGGTCTCCACAAAATGCAAACAATCTTCCTTGAGTACTAACGACCCTCCTTAAATACAACAATCTTTGGTGGAAGTTCTTGGACCAAATGGTGGTTTATTCAAATATATGTATTATCCTTGGGCACAACCATGTCCTGAGAAAAATTCATTTGGTTGGAAACTTTTCTCACCCAAAGATCTTCCTTGTAAAGTTGAGGGGCAAGGCCAAAGGTCTTCTTGCATGACCATCTCCAAGCTGAAGTTACTTGTGTTCGACCAACCTTAAGAGTTATTTCTAATTTGGCATTCTTCCTTCAAATGTCCTTTGCTATGGATTTCTTCCACATGCCACTTTGCCTAAACCAACATAACTCTAGAGTGCACTAAACCAAGAACATATACTTCTTAATACTGAATTGGATTGTCATGTCTTTAAAAAAAAGTGAAATTAATAATAAAAAGTGTGAATTTGTAAAAATGTGTGCACCACAGCATACTATACATTTCACATCATAATTAAGGTATTTCAAATAGATCAAATTTGTAATGGATATATTAAATAGAAAACAAAACTTATGAATAATATTACTAAAATCTAGTTTGGAGTCAAATATTAATATTCAAGAATGTAAAATGAGATATTTGATTAATTGTGCTATAGAAAATAAAACCTTACATAATAATTGAACATATCAAAAGCTAAGCTCATGTTTGTTTAAACTCATGTCTATTTTAATAGTGGGTGATTTTGTCAAGGATATTTTACCCCAAATCCATGGGGCTAATCAATTAATCACAAAGAGAATTTGAGGATCTCCATCTTTCCAAAGTGCCTCTTTCTCTCTCCCTTTCATCTTTCTATTTGCATTTGGTTTCTATCTCATTTTACTCTCTTAGCTTCCAATATGTGTTTTCTGATGCCTCTATCAATTTCATCTAATTTCTTTGCTTTTCCTCTACTAATCGTGGGTTATTTTTTAGTTCTTCACCCATGTATGTCTTGTTCTCTTTCTGATTCCTTCATTTGCTCATCACATGCCTAAATTTGATTTCAGCAATCTTTTCCCCATTTTTCTCTCACCATGGTTATTGACTTTTAAGCAACATTTTAGGAAGCAACCAAGTTTGCCTTGGCACTCATGATTTTTTTAACACAAACTTGGTTCAAGGAGTACTAACATTTGCTCTAACTACTTTAGCATTGATGAAGTGATACGTGCTTTTTGGGGATGCTTACTATGACTGGCCTTCTACTTCCTCTGGTTGTTTCATTGTTTCAAGACTTGTGCATCCCTAGCGTGTGAGTTGATATACTCTATCAATTCCCCTAATGCTTGGCTCTACTTCATTTGTTCTTTGAATTATCTCCACTCTACTTTTCCATACCCAAAATTGGGGATTTTTTTGATCGATTCTTAGACATAAAACCTTACTCTCCTTGATTTCTTGTTCTTATTAATTGACATTTGATTCATAAATTGTGGATAATCAAAGTTATGCTAATTGGTCTTTGTTTACAAGTGGTTAAATTACTTACTAACATATTTTTTAACCTTATGTTTAAGTTTTTATGTCATTTTACATTACTACATTAATCTTGGTTTATAATCTGCATTTGATTTATTCAAATTTTTTTATAGTTGCATATTTGCCTACTTTGTGATTTCTTGATATGACTTGACTCTTTGTTTTCTCAATACACATTAGTTCACATATTCTCTACATGTAGTTATATATGTTGGTTGCTTTATAATGCATGCTCTTTTTTGAATTATCTTTCACTTCCTATTTGCATGTTTTATAATAAGTTCCACTTTCATTTCATATACATTTAGCTCCATTAACTAGAAAAATTATCTATAGGTAAAAATTTGCTTCGTAATATCTTTAGAAATATTATACATGATGGTGTAAGTAGATTAGATAGAGGAGTCACCAAAAGAGGACTTCCACTAATAGGGTAGAAGTCAAAAACACATCAAAAACTTCATAGTTAAGTTCAAAGGCCTAAACAAAAGAATTACGCCTCAAAGAAATAAATTTAACCCTCCCTTTGGATATAGCATTGGATATATCATTGCCTTTCTTCCTTACTTTTTTGTCTCATTGAGATCTTTCCCATGGTACCTCACCCCATGTTGTTCTGAGCTTCTTATACAAAAATTCCCTTTGATCAAACTTGTTTCACCACCCAAATAAGCCAAAGATAAACATGTCACCAATCCATACAACTAATCTAAAGGTTTAGCTTATATTGAATCTAAGAGTGTAGCCCTCTTTCATATGATCCTCTTTGCTATATAATAAAGAAAAGGTGCTCCTTTGGAGCATAAGAATTATCTGAGAGTTCCAATCATGTGTGCTTCTTGGGTTGTTACACTTTATAATATATACTTTGTATGAATTAATTTTCATCTCCTATTTGCTTATTTTATAGTAAGTTCCACTTCCATTTCATCTACATTTAATGAGGTTTGGATCCCCCTTCCTCAAATGGCTTCTATCCTCATATATCCAATGAAAGCTAATACAAGATAGGATATGATGATAAAGATAGATATTTTTAATCCAATTATTTTATATTTAAAGGAAAAATTTAATAGCTTACATAAAATTAAATAGAATGAGAATAAGAATATAAAATATTAGTTGATGGAATATAGAAGATTATTTTAATATCACATATTGAAATATAAGATTTGTAAAAATAATCAATATATGCATCACTCAATTATAATATATAATTGATATTATTATTTCATGACCAAAGTACATAATACTAATAAGATATAAACAAACTATCTACTAAACTTGTCTAACTATAAATATGAATCTATCAATAACACAAAGGAAAAAAATATAAGTATGAGTATAAATCATGCTTTATTGGTATAAATATCAATCCATGAACTCATTGTAACATAGTCTAGAAAATAACATTTGACCAAACATCTTTTTGAGTAGTGTAGAAAGTACTTGCAATAAAATAAATAAATATGAAATATAGAGCTTTCTAGACATATTATTTTCAGAATATATCAATTTTAGAATAATAAATGAGTTATTATAAATTTTTTATATTAAATATTATAATTCAAGAGATTAATTTTTAATCATTCAAATAGATCTACATTAAAAACAAATACTAGATAACTATAAACTCTAGTACTAGGTCAAAAATCCAAGTAGTATAGTTTAATGCAAGTATCCAAAGTTGTTAGATAATAACATTTATTTGTTTTTAAAACAGTGGTTAAAGTATAAGGATTTCATAAAGATATTTAATTGTATTTCATAAAAAGATCTCAATTTATTTGATCATTTTAAGAAGAGTCAAATTTTCAATCTTATTCCAAACTATTTATTGAATCCCTTGCATAGAACTATTCCTTTTTTTCATAGGATTGATTCCTCTTTATCTTATTATCTCAAGTTATTAAAAGTAGATATCTTATCATGTTAAGTAGCTAAAATAATATTACAAAATTAATTTTTTTAAATAAAATTAAAAATTATTATTATTTTGGTTTGAGAATACCTATATAGATTCACATTACATATATGAGCATAACATTGATCCTAACGTATCTTAATACTGATATTTCCAGTTTTTTCTAGTATTTATATTAAAAATTACAATAAGTTATACCATCACTTCATAGACAATTCAATATAAGGTTGAATATTCAATATTTAGGTTGTATCATGAAATAGGAAAACCACAACATTTTATACATTGGATTATATAAATATTTGGATAACATAACTTCCAAAATATTTATTTGGATAGATCTTAAGGATACACCACACACACAAGCTCATGTGGTGCATGATACCCAATTAGTTAAAATAAATAGAAGTTACCTTTTAGGACACAAAAATCCAACAAGTAAGACTCTCCACTTGACTAACTTTGGAGATCATGTTCAACAGCTCTAGGACTACATTGAAGGTTAAAAGCTTATGAAGAAAAAAGGTCAAAATTACTAAAATTATCTTCTAGATCAGGAAAAAGTCTTCACATCAGAGCATAACAACTTCGATATTTTGTGATATATTCTAGTTTATCTTTAAGGTTATATTTGAGCTAATAGTATGGTTAAAGTAGTGGACTTGCAAGTGTATTGAGCAAAGTTTCATTCTGCACCTTGAGTTTTCATTATATACTTTGTGAATGCAAAATTTATACTAGATTTTGCAAAATAGATTTATATGTTTTATTGAGCTCAATTGGCATGATGGAGCTCTGGATAGGTATTGTAATAATTAAATCTGAAATCAATTATTGATAACTGAAGACTTGTTTTCTGATAACAATGATTGATAAGCATTCACTTGCATTCATGGAAATAAAAATTATATCAATTGTTGGGTTTCATATGAAGTTAGGACTTGATGGTGTCCTTAAAATTACAAATGCAAGAGGGAGACCATGAGGTAGAAGAGAAGTTCATGATAATATGATTGAGTAGTATAGTTTAGGATGGAGTATTTCCTTTTGAAAATAGCTTTCATATATTACACATGCAAGTCACTGAGTAGTTTGATGTGAATACCTATGAAGTACACTACTTTAGATTGGAGAAGTTACTTTTGTAATAGCTTTTACATATTATAGTGGTTTGATAGTGTATAAAGTAAAATGGAATTTTACTTTATACAAGAACTTGAATAGAACTCAAGTTCTTGTATGTTTCCAATTTATAATTTATATAAAATAATAAAGTATTACAAATTGTTTTTAGTATATTCTCTTATAAATCTTGTTGTATAAAATTTATTATTAGTGTATATATACACTTTTTTTTTTCATATATCTATGCACAGCTTGTGATAGAATGGGAACCGTTAACATCCATTCGATAGGTGAGCTCGGAGATTCAGAAATCAAACCCTTAAAGAAAAGATAAATAATGACTATGAAAATCAATTTACATCATCAAACCATATATATTAGATGAGGAGCTTATGGAACTATGTACAACAAAGGGATATTATTATATATGCTATAATATACAACACAAGGAGAATTCAGTAGCATAAAAGTCTGCTACCATAAAACATAGAAAAAGAGCGCTTTAAAATATTCCCGCACAAAACATCAAATGTATGATTAAGGAAAAAACTCTCTACATTAGCAAAAATAAGGTCAAATGAACAATTTTAATTTTAATTAATAGAAACTGAATAAGTTTGATAACTTACGAGAGTTTGAAATAATAACATAAGTTATTATTTTTAATGATAAATAGTTATAGTATCTGTAAAATAGCTTTATTTTCATAGATTAAAAAAATTCATATTTTTTGTTTGAGACTCTACGTAACAATCCTCAACTCACATAAATTAAATATAAATGATATCACATATGCTTATAAGAGACGTCTTGCGAATGAAATCTCATATCAACAACAATCAATCCGTGGTGCACGATATACTTGATATGATGAATTTGACTTAGTAAGAAATAAATCTAATTTCTTTTTGCTAGGTAACTAAAGAAATCTTTCGTCCCCTAGCAAAGAAATCTTTGTACGAGTCGTTTCTTAAAAAGATAAATTTCCCCAGCACGGAGATCATACATTCCGAGATAAAGTTATAAATAAGAATTTTCCAGCATCTTATCTTTCGATTCCCTCAACCATCTATATTTACCATTGATAGGGTACTTTTGAGCTTTCTCTTAACTTGAAACCTTGATATCAAAGTTTATTTTTCTTGTTGATATTTCATGATACGGCTTCTTTTGAGCATAGTAAAAGAACGAGTATCCCGCAGTAACTACACAAACTCAAATTCCTCGGCCTTAAATGAACCCAAACTCTTACTATCAATGCACGATACGATATTAACGAAGAATTAACGACCGATTAACGAACGATTAACAACCTTGAATCATTTACTCACCATTAGTCTTTTGCAATCTTGTGACCAATCAAATATCATAGGTCTTTACTTTCTGGTCAATGCGAAATATAAAATCAAAGAGCAATCCCGACAGGAACACCTTCGGAAGGAAGTAATGACATTTTTTATATTAAAATGGAAAGTAAAGATATTGAAAATTAAAGTGGACAGATGGATGTTTTCTAAAGAACCCAATCGAAGAGGAGAAGAGTTGGCTACAGCTTATTAAGTTAATTTTAATCATGGACACGATAGAACCCAGAAGTTATCTGAAGGTGTTTTCAACCTCCAGATTTTGAACATGGTAGAAAAAGAGAGGGATGGGAAAAATATCCTTATGTTTTAAATGTAGTAACATAGGAGGGATGCAAAAGTATATCTACTCAATATACATAAGATAAACCAATGATTAAAACACAATAGTCACAGAAGTATACTTAAAAACATAGAAGGTTTTTAGAGAGGCTACGTGGCCAAACAAAATCAGCTTCTCTCTTCATTTGTTGAGAATTGGATTTGATTGGAAAACCCATTGAAGGAATTTTGTAAGAGGTTGGAAAATCTTATCCAAGAAAGAGCAAGACTAGATTGTTTTCCTATTGTGGGACAGAAACTATTCCCTGAGGAAGTCTTAAAGACATCTCTTTTAGACAAAAGCAACTCCTTTGCATTCCACTGTCAGCGACTTTAGATTCCGACACTGGGTTGTCAAATCCAAGAGCATCTTCATCGTTGTGGCGTTGTTCACAAGCATAGGCGAAAGAGGAACTCATCCGTACTAGGAATGCGGATTGCATCCTTTGATTGCTACCGCTGTACTAACGTAATTTAGACTTGAATCAGTTAGCAGCAATAATTCTTGCTGATTCATCCAACTTTTCCGGAAGGGCGTGTTGCACATTGGTTGTGTGAGACAAAGCCTTTGGGGAAGCTGGTTCATTGTTTCGACGGTGTGCTTTCTAGTTCGAGGAAGGCACAAGAACCCGACTGAGTGATTTCCATGAAGCTTCTTTAGATATGCGCTAGTATCCAAGAATCGGTCATCTGCGAATGAATATCTATTCAAGCAGTCATGAAAGTGTATAAGACTTTCCTCTCTCGAAACTCGTTTGGGATTTTGAAAGTCACGAATGATGAATGTAGAGTCAAAGATTGGGTTTTACCTTTCCCAGGATGGATTTCACCTTGTTTCGCCGATGTGGATTAGCATGCAGAAATGGAAGTGAAGCGGTTATTAAGACGCTATTTCTGATCCTCGATTGTACAGGCTTGAGTCCAATGCAGGGCTGCTGTCGAATTTCGAAGTGCTGGAGTTACTCCAGAAACGTGGAGCTGCCAAGGGACCCCTAGGTGGTTCGATTTCGGCCGCTGAATACAAGGTTTTGTTCCTTTCAGTTCTTTCCAATGTTCTTTTTTACGAGAGAAGATTGGAATAGAGATCTGCTTTTCGAATGACTTGAGTTCCTCCTTCAAATCGGTCAAAATTAACCTCGCTAGCTAATATTTGTTTTACGGATGATACTTTGCAGGTCTATGAGTATTTGGTGGATACGGCCGCAGGTACACAGACACGTCCAGCCATGGAAAAGTTCGTGAAGGAAGTGAAGATTTTCAAACTTACGGAAGCAGAACGCTTGCAGTCTGTGAACCTACGACCTGCTACGGCAGTGGAAATTCACTTGGTATTTACTCGCAAACAATACACTGAACCTCCAGCCTTTTCTTTTTTCCAGGTGACTTAGTTGTCCTTTCTCACATATGAAATTACCTTCACTTAAAACCTTAAACCCTAGCTACAGAATTTGACTCTGTAGTACTCTTTAATGTCCTGTGTATGCAGATCGTTGAGGATTGTGATGAGCGTTTGTCTAGTGAGCAAGTAGACGGTTTGATCGAGACTATTGATAGTATTCTGCCTAGCCCTCCAGAGAAACCTGACGCGGAGGAAGAGGCTGTGGAAGGTGAGGAAGTCGATGGAGATGAAGAAACAGAGGAAGCAGCAGCCGAAGAAAATACTGCGGCATAACAATATGGGGCTGCTTCTAGGACCATTTCTACGGGAATAGAGCACACTGCACCTAGGTTCACTATCAGTTTTCTCTGCTGTGCGGCTCATTGTCCTCTTTACTTAAGACCAAATTTCCAGACGGTATTTTGTGCTCATTTGTCCCTTCTTCACTCCTCGACATGAATAGAAGATTGCCAGGGAGCCCACCCGAGCTCCGGACATTGTCCTAGCTCAGAGGTAAGGTACGTCACGGATGAAGGGGCTTGAAACAGCAGAACAGAGCTGTGACCCTTGAGAGCCGACATTTGGTTTTAGCAAAGGCAGTTTACCTCTTTTCAACTTCATCTTAAGAGTCCCCCCGAAGCACCATTTTCTTGATAGATAACGTATATATTTTACATTCAAAGCGTTCAAACACAACTTAAATTTTGTTGTTCAACGCAGACTCTTGAGATATGGTTCTGGTATCGTTGCACATTGGCAGTTCAGTCTGTGAGTAAGAACGTGAGGTGCAGGTTGAAGCCTCGCTTTTACTGTTTAAGGTCAGTTCTGTCATTGGATGGAAGGCAGTGGGAGAAAGCCGTGGAGTCGCGAAAAGTGCAAGAGCAGCCGAAGGTTTTTCAATACCCAAGTCTTCTGCTTTCTGCCCTCCTTGGGTAGACCAGTTATAAGAATGGAGGAACACAGACAACAGCGTGAATCATCGTCAATGCAAATCCCAGTCCTGAACAGATCCTTCTTCCTGATCCGAATGGCAGAAGATCAAAGTGTTGACCCAAGATGTCCACTGCAGAACTGTAGTCTTTCAAAACCTCAGGAAGAAACTGCCCCGGATCTTCTCAAACTGATGGATCTTGCTGAATTGCCCAGGCGTTGATGGTCACTCTAGTCTTCGCCGGAATATGGTAGCCTGCTACAGTAGAACTTTCTAGTGAATCATGAGGAATCAAGTAAGAGAGGTGCAGCTGGGTGCAATCGCATACTCTCCTTCACCACAGCATAAAGGTAGTACAATCTGCCCGTATCTGTCGCCTCTACTAGTCGCTCTGGTCCGACTACACTGTCCGGTTCATTCTGCACTTTCACCATAATCTTAGGGTGTCTCAGCAGTTCGGCCAGTGCCCGTTCCAACGAGCTGGCTGTGGTTTCGGAGGCTGCAGCCATCATATCCTATACAAGAGGGCAGACTCATCAAGGATCCAAGTGGTAAACCCTGAAGTGGTTAGGCCTCCACTGGATAGACTGGAGAATCTAATTTGCGCGAGAATCTGTCTCCCAGTGCTGAAATAACTCTAAAGGGAACAGCGGAAACGCAATCGGGATGTTCTGGGGAGAAGGAAAAAGCATGTGACAGTGGAGGTGTGTTGAAAATTGCTTTGATAGACGACACGTGATTAAGTAAACTTCCCACCTTATTCTGGCATGTGTCTACTCGAAATTGAAGCTCCACAAGCGCTCACGAGTTAAACGGGGAAAAATGAGACGTTCCCTCAAGTCTTTGGTTAATAGAATTTAGCACTACGGACTTCCCAGCTTCTAAGCAAGACTTGCAGGCATCGCATTGATGGAGACACGATCACGAGGACATGAGAGAACGTATATCTGAAAGTGGAACATACCGCAAGTAATGCTTTGATCTGATCGTCTGTAAACTCCTCAGTTTTGGACCGAACAAGCATTGCATCTACAAAGTTTTTGTAGACTCCACCGGCCTCCAACTTCGCTCGATGTACATCAAGAATAGCTTGAAGTAAGCCACCCGTAGCGTCATTTGCCTTTTTCATTCGTTTACTTAAAACCTTGTGGATCTAACCTTCGCAACGCTACCATCATATCTGCAACGTTGAAGCACCATATGCTAGTTAAACCTATTTCCTGCAGTACATCAGTTAATTCCTTGGCTCTCTTGCGCAGTGACGGTAGACGTGGGGCCATGATAGGTCTTGCTCATCATCATTCGGGTTATCAACTGGTCCATCATCAACATTATACGATTAGGTTTCCCTGTTTTAGACATCTCCATTACAGGTTGAAGACACCGAATCGCCTCTTCTCTCCATGATTCCTGCCAGAAAATAACGATGAATTGGTGAACTATCCGATGATGCCACAAGATGATTGTTAGGAAGGGATAACGGTCCTTGTCTTCCGAGTAAACTGCAAAACACAAGGGTGTATGTACGATATTTTGCAAAACGTCAACATTATGAGTTATAATCTCGAGTCTGATATGAAGGTATTAGTAAACGGTCACTTTACATGCTACTTTCTCATTGCTTAGGAGAAAGAAATTGTTTTCTCTTCAAGAATACAATTCCGGTAGCTATTCCCTAGTACAAGTCGTCAAATCGTGTATAAAAGTAGGTGTCAGGAAAGTAAACAAGGGTGTTGACGAAACCTGTAGGTGACGTTGCAGAACCGAATTTCAGAAACTGTAAGTTGTGCCTACTATAGCTGACGGTCAGGCCAATAAATTTGAGGTTTCCTAATTTTTTGTTACCAGCAGATAGGTCTCCTTGGATCTGAGCAAGTATCCCTTTCTTCATCCTGAACTGAACTCTAGATCCTACTGAGTCTCAATGATGGTTGATTAGCATCTGGCAAGTTATGTTGTCCCTCTCCGTCCAAACCAAGCAATTTTGCTACCGTATCCAAGAACTTCCCTTACGATTCTCTTAGCCTAATTTTCCTGCAGTGATGAATTTACCTCAAATTGGCCGATTCGGGTCGATTGGATTGCTCTTCATGGATTGCTTTTCTCATACATCGCAAAGTAGGTCCATAAGGACCGAACGCATCATCTGAGGAATGGTACGACAGATACTCTTCTGCAACTACATGAGGTCCTGAAGCGAAAATATGATCCTTCGTCTTCAGGATTACCTTGACTATGTCTGGAGAGCTGCAGATAATCGTTATTCTGTTTCCAAAGCTGACTGTCATTATTGGACGAAACGTTCTGGAGATTTCCTGCAATCTATGTGAGGATACGAACCTAACAAATTCAAGTTTCCTTCGGAGAAGTGATTAACACCTTCCGTGCTCAAATAGAAGCCATAGACCCAGAGAAGAGCTGCAATCGCAGTTCCTGCTATCTCCATCCAGTTCCAAAGTTGGTCCGTAATTTCCTAGTCTTGATCCACCTGTAAAAGCTGCTGTTGTTGATTCAGGTTGAATTCAAAGACGGATGAAGTCCAGCTCTTGAGTCTTGATCATAAGAACAATTCTGAATGACTGATACTGACTGTGCATCGCCGCAGTTCATTGTGAGCTGAGGCTGAAGCTGATTCAGCCCCATCCGCGATTTGCAGTAAAAGAATCAAGCGAGATACACATCTGATATTTTGGTCAAGGATGTCCACGAAAAAAGGTCCTGGATGTCTGAGGGTCATCACTGGAACTTTCACACTCGAAGATCAAACTTGCTGCTACAGTGCCTTCACTTATCAAATAACAGGAGTCTACTCCTGATTTCAACAACGTCACAGGACGCTGCAATCAACAGCAACCTATGCATGATTCGAGCTAATGGGTAGTACCTAAACAACATGAGGGCATAGACAACAGGGCCAATCGCTATCAACGTAGTGAGAGACAAACGTAGGAACAAACACTGACATCTCTGAACCAGTGTCAGAATCTTTACTGTACATACTTACCGAGAGATGCCATACAACAATTGGTGAAACCAAGATAGATTCCTCATGATCCATCCACACAGATAGATATTTGTCAAGTGGCCGCCGGTATACTTCAACTGGCTGCGGCTTCCGAACCGCAGACAGGAAACTACTAAATCTATAGTATCCGTCACCTCGAGCCCATAACCCTTCCAATTCAGATTCTGACCGAATGAGTTGGCTCTCCGTTTTTCTACGAATGGGACGCTTAGCATATAGAAGCTAGTAATGGGGTTCAATCATCAGGTTCCGAGATTTTCCGTCTTCGGTCAATACTGAAGTTCAATTTCATCAGGTAAACTTGCCCTTTGTTCATGATGTGTGCAGGTGAAAAGATAGTTGAAGTTCTCCATTTCTTCCTTGAAAATCTGTCATCGCCCTTTGTCCAGACATTGATTTGAAACAGAATAGCTCCCGGGTAAAGGGCTTCTCTTTCACTTCCATTTGGGAAACTGTCATATGATTAATTTCAGTTAACTCCTTTAGCTTAGCAAGTAAATTGATGGGTTAAGCTCATATCGAGATTCTCATATCAGTTGACATTTAGATGATCATCAGAACGTATTAAAAGAGCACATCCACGATATGTTATAGATATTATAAGTAAAATGTCAATCATGAAAAGCGTATGTAGCTCTTCTTCTCGAAGCAAATCTCATGATTCATATAGTTAAAACAATATTCCCCAATATGCCAATAGAAAATAACAGCGTTATCTAGAGTATATGTAATAAATTTGTACTTTTCCTTTTTGGTATAATTGATTAAGTGAAAGTATGAAGAATATAAAGATAAACTAGTTGTTGATATTGGATCCATCACACATTTCATTTACAAACAATTCAAGCTCTTATAATATCGACGCAGGCTATAAGCATCTAACTCTAAGAATTGTAGTATAAACTTTAACTTATTGGATATAGATAAACATAGGATATATCTTTCCTATACGATAAATAGAATAAGAAAGAATTGAGTAGGAAAAAAATTTCAACTAGATTTAGACCCTGTGAAGGACGACTTGATAAAGTTTATGTGATTATGGCTATAATAATTGTAGAGAGTACCCTCCACTCAAATGGATAACTTCAGTCAAGATCGAAGTCACAAACTCCATCATGCCATTGATCTCCTCTAGAGCTACCCTTCCTTTCTTGCAAGTAAAACCAAGATAACTATGTTCCCTTTCGTTGATCATTCCGAGGATGCAGATCGGGTCATGTGAGTGGTTAGCTTCTTAGGCGTGTTGCATTTTGGGGTTATTTGAGACTAGTTTTCCATGCACACGTCTATTCCATAAGCTACCCCGCACACTCCATGATGAGGCTAGATAGGCTTTTTGCCTACCACTTCATCATCGTTTGGCACGTGATCTCTTGGACGAGTTAGCATGGTTCCTATTCCTCTTATTGCCTTGATGGTGTCTTCGTTATGCTAGAGGGGGACGTGCGGGGCATAGAGAGGTAGCTGCTAGATTTCATCAATTCCGAGCAAGGGATTGGGCGGCCCTTCAGGAGGAGTGTGTTAGGGCTACACAATTTAGGAGACAGGTTTCAACACAAGATACCATAAATTCCACTCAATTACGACTGTGTAGGATATTGGGTAAGGCGGGAGAGTTTAGTAGAGCAGCACAAGCGCTACACCCTTCATCCTACTAATGAGGTTATCACTTCCCCACGCTCACTACATCCTATAGCAGTAGAGGGACTACCACTAGAGGTCTTAGATTATCAGTCTGAGCAGCCTTTATGTCTTGATAGGTCGCTTTTTGCACAAGCATTGTGCACTGCACCTCACCTTTTCTCAAGAGGCTTGTCAGGGATAGTTTATGAGCACCTTAGAGATTGCTTTCAAGCAGATGATCCTTCTAGTGGTTTTACCGAGTTGTTTCAAGTGGCTATAGAAGTAGCGAGAGGAGACATTCCTATGTCTGTTAGTCGGGTGTTAGGTGCTAGTCAACTTCTTGCGATGGAGAAGGACGTGGTGGGCATTAGACCAATTGCTATTGGAGAGATCTTTTTGCATTTGGTCAATCATACCATTGTCCTTCAACATCATTCTCACTTTTGACAACACCTCAATCCACATCAATTTGGAGTAGCTACACCTAGAGGATGTGAGGCTATAACTCTTGGCATTAGGGCACTGGTAGATATCCATCCGGAGTGGGTCATCCTATAGGTGGATGTTGAGAATGCTTTAATAGCATCTCATGGGCATCCATCTTTATAGAGCTTAGGGAGGCTGGTGGATCCTTGGCAAGTCTTATCCCTTTTGTGTGGTCTTTTTATGGCTCTCTTGCTTCTCTTTACTACAAGCACAGTGGTTCACAAGAGGGAGTCACCGTCTTGGAGTCAATTGTAGGTACATGTCAAGGAGATCCTTTAGGGGGACCCCTATTTGCCATGGCTCACTTTAGAGCTCTCCTATCTACTACTGTGGCTATGCCAGGTTGTGTATTTCACTCCTCCTTGGCAGATGATACACACATTGTGGGCCTTGCAGATCAGATTAGGCAAGCCTTTGACTACTTGACTACTAAGCTACATCTAGTAGGCTTGAGAGTCAAGGTGTCAAAGTGCAAGGCATGGTCCCCTTAGGTATCCCTCCCTACCTTGAGCTTCTAAAGGGGTGTATCACATCTACAGATGGACTACTTGTTCTTGGAGTGCCAATAGGATCGGAGTATTTTGTTACACACTTCTTAGATGCTGCCCTTGCAGAGGATGTTCTCCATGTGGATGACTTTTTGTTACTAGGAGATCCGCATATGGCATTTGGTATACTCTCCTCTAGTATTGCTTGTTGACCTTTCTACCTCATTGGTATAGTCCCTCCCTCCTTGTCCTTCCTATCATGTATGAGAGCCTTTGATAAGAGGATTATGGGAGTCTTTGGTGATATTATTGGACTTTGGACATTTGAGTGTGTGACAAGGGATTTGGCACATAGATGGCTATGCAATCTTGTGTGGAGAGGTTGGCTTGCTATCTATGGATGGACTGCACCTATAACATTTTTGGGTAGTTGTGCTCTCTTGACCCCTAATTTCCTCTCATTTTGTGGTTGTTGATAGGCCAATTTTTGAGACTTACGTGATAAAGGTGGAGTGCGGATCCTTTTCTCTCCAAATGTTATTGTTGCAAATGAGAGATAGTCTATCTCTACGAGCACAAGAGGACTTTCCATCTTTTGGTTCACTATTGTCAGATTGGACTAGAGATTTATAGTCTTCCTTGATGGAGCAATAGTGTTAGCATATGCTACATGCTCTCTTAGTTGACTAGTCCATACCTCAAGCTACTAGAGCATGTCTTTGCTCTTGCTCCGGCAAGGATGTGGGCTCTTGAATTTTGACTTGCACCAACTACTTTCTCTACAATGATGAGGTTTTTCCTAGGTTTGGTCCACCCATTTGCATCTTCATTACTCACTTGTGAGTGTGGTTCTACACTAGATGTAGCAATGGTCCATATGACAGAATGTCCTTTTAGAGGATAGAGGGTAACTACCCATGATGCTATTAGAGACATAGTGTTTGCTATGGCACAAGAGAGTGTATACTTGGCTTGGAGAGAGCATTTGTATGCTTTGCAAATGACACATGTTAGGGCAGACTTATACTTGGTTTGAGATGATAAGGTGACAATAGCGGTTGTTGTGGTTATAGATCTTACACAAGATACAATTTTGGAGGGAGTGATTATCCATCTCCTTGGATGGGCGGCAAGTGTAATAGTAGGTTGCAAGGTCTCCAAGTATAGGGGTATTCAACGAGGTCACCTCTTTGTTCCTCTAGTCTTAGAGTCAATGGACATGGCATTCAACACATTTTTCAAGGAGTGCATGAGAGCTTATCATGTTAGGTGCTACGGGGTACCACTCTCACTCTCATACTTTGTAGTATATTCTAGATAACGTGTGTCCATTGCTCTATAAAGGGCAGTGGCTGGTGCAATCCATAGGAGAGCAATCACACTAGATGATGCTTCTTTGGATGCTACAATTGCTTGTTGACCACACAACTTGCATAGCTCAAATGTCTTAGGTGCAGTAGGGCAGATTTCTCATATAGACTCTATTAGGGCTTTTACCTTTTTCATCTCTCCCTTGTACAGCTTGATGGGGTCTTCCTATCCTTCATTTTTTCTACAGGGTCATCCTCCTTTGTTCGAGACAGTGACGTCTACACTCAGAAATACAACAACTAGAATTGATGCACTAAAGACTACACATCACTACATTGTACAACTTATGGCATTGTAGCTTAAGATAATACAATCCATTGCAATGATTAGACACAAAGTGAGGTATATTACTTCAAGTACATGGCACTCAATAACCAGTTCTGGAACAACATCAGTTGTTCAAAAAGTCTCCAACTTTGTGAGATATATACACTCGGTCATTTTGTCATGAACTTGATATAAGATGGAGAGCAAAACAACTTAGAATTATAATCGGATGAGCTTAATGAGCAAGCAGGATTACTAATTTCAAATCCCAAAAGAGGAAAAAGGTGACCACAAAGAATGCATGGAGGAAGGATGGAAGATCCCATGAAGATCATCAAGCTTTACAAAGGAGAGACAAAAGGGGTAAAATGGGGCTAGGTCCCAATAGCATTGATATGAGACATTTGCCCTATTGCCCCTAAGATGCAAGATCTATAAACTATTGGAGCATATGAAAAAACCTCATCTAGAGTGATTGCTTTTTCATCCCAAAAAATCCAAAATCCACAAAAAAAGAAGATATCTATTTAAGTACATGTTTTTTTATGTGTATTTAAATATAAGGAAATGTTAAATACACCACAATTTTTACTAAATACACCATACCACTTACCACCACTAAATTAAATACACCACAATCATTGCATCACAATTTATTGAAAAAGAAACATGACCCAACATCCCTAACGGATTATGCATATTGTTATACTACATAATATTATACATCAACCGGTACTAGTGGTTTGCGTGATGGACAAGTGTGCTTATCATGAGTATTCTAGACCTGGCCACATTCACCGCAGCAATGCATCTTCTTTGTACACTCAAATGTTGATGGATCACGTTTTGTCAAACTCTTTGGTTTTCTTGTAGCACCAAGTGGACATCCTTTCGATTGCACCAATAAGGGTTTGGCAAGTGAGGTCATCTTTCCTACACTAAGCTCTGAGACTTGCATCAAGGCCACAACCTGCAGAGCAAGTGGCCATTCCACATAAGCGGACTCAAGCATCTTGAGCTGCTCCTAAAATAGATAGAGATGCCCAACCTACGGTTTATCCACAAGTGGGATGTCGGACAGAGGAATAAAGTGCAGATGCTAATGTTGAGCAATCATGTGCAATGCGATGGGTTCTTCACCGGCTAACAAAATGTCATGGGCAAATGGTAGACCTGATGTGAGTCTGAATGTGCCTCAAAAATTTGGCAATGCTACTCTGGCTGCTACCTCCATCACCAAACCCCACTGTTCTTTAATCAACTTTAACGTGTATCGGCTCATATTTCCGATGAGATGTTTGAAGATTGGGACCGCTCGCAAGTTGGGCGGCATAGATATCTTTTGAGTAGCTTCTGTAGTGTAGTACTCTGGAATTTGACATTGAAGCATATGTGCAATTTGTTTGTGTACTGCATACAAGTCTCCTCTATTGACTTGAAGGTATCTCTTCAAAGTAGTGACAAACTTTTCCTTGTCATGAAGCCAAGCGTTGTTGAGATACTATATAAGGGTAGGGATATCAGCTATTTCAACAAATAATGCAGATTTATTTGTATCAAAATCTGCCGACGTCTATGCGTGCCACACGCTTGACCATGACATCATGAAAATTTTGTGGCAATCATTATTCTTGATGTGCTTCTTTGATTGAGCAAGCACATTCTTTTTGATATGTCAAACACATAAGAGATGATGGGAATTTGGAGCAAAAAGGGAAATTGTAGTGGCCAGCCCTTTATCTGCATCAGACACAATAACCGCTAGAAATTGACCATTAAAGAGCTAACCTAAGCTCACCTATAGCTCACCTAAAGCTCAAAGGTAATCACCAAGTTCTTCTCCACTAAGAAATATGATGATGATGGTGAAGGATGTATTGAGGCTAGTTTGTCCAATCACATGCAACAATTGCATTCCAAATTTGTTTGTCTTGTATGTGCAGTCCAACATGATAATTGAATTAAATTGTCTGGCAAGCAAAATTGAATTTGGGTCCGCAAAGAAAGCCTCAAGACATTACCGCTACTGTTGCATTGGACGACGTTGTTTGAATTGACTTTGCTGAAGTTCATCCATAAGTGCTTGAATTGGCATGCACTAGATAGTTTTTTGTGACAGTGCTTTGCTTTTGCATTGTATATAGTTCTGGCAACAACTAGCAAATTGCAGTCATGTTGACTTAACGACGTCAAAATCTAATGAGATGGGACTTCAATAGCTAAAGACTTATTCATAGTTTGCTCCACCTCCTTTGTCAGTCGCCATCTGCTAGGATGTCCGGCCATGATTTTGGATGGATCATGATTGTGTTGTACACAAGTCAGCTCCATCTGCAAAAGGCAGTGTAGTTTCTTGCCAACCACCTTCCATGGGCAACCAACACGGCAGGTGCCTCTGCCTGGACGCTTTTGCATGGTGATTGCAGGTTTTTGAAACTTGCGGTACTAGTCTCCATGATGCAGCCTAACTGAATTGTGTTGTGTTTGGTGTCTGATAGTTGGGTGATGTATGCATATCCTTTTTTAGTGCATGATTTTGGATGTGCGCTACCAAGTCCGCGCGCTTGGAGAAAGTAGTGTCAGGATCAAGCACCAACCGCTGGTCGGGGAGTGCGGTGCCGATATTTGCTAATTGCATGTGCTCCATTTTGCCAAGGTTTGGAAAGTGTGGTGTGGTCTTCAAAGTGATGCAACCCTGTCTTATCAGAATATTATACACTACCTGTGGTGTATTTAGTAAAAAGTATAGTGTATTTAACAATTCCCTAAATATATGAACCATCCCCACGTTAATGAGCCTCATTAACGTGGGGATGGTATTCACGTTATTGAGGCTCAGCCCCATTTTACCCAATAGGATTTATCTTTTTATCACTTGATAGATTTCCCCCTTTTTTTGTTATCCTATCCGTAACTGCTCATCTCATTTAAAAAGTATGAAAGAAATTGATACTGTGTCAAAATCATTTCTTCTGTTTGGACGATAGAGTATAATATAAATTTTAACATCCTACCAGATGAACTTTAGCATACCGTGTTCGTCTACGACAAGGATAATATCACTGGGCCAACAAATTTGTATCATATGACATGTATCATGATCGCAACCTAACCCACTCTACCATCAAGAATACGAACTATTTTGAAAGTTTAGAGACTTGATCTTTTTATAATATAAAAAAGTGATAATAAGTATTAAATAGAATATTATTTTAATTGACACATCAAGAAAAGGAGAGAGCTTTACAAGAGAAATAATGAGTACCGATTCAAAACATACAATAGAAAAAAATAAAGTTCAAATTAACCATTGAATTCAAAGGGTGTGAACCTTTACTCTTCACTCCGTAATTCATACAACCTGGCACATAAATGTGCTCGACATAATGAGCCTTTTATATCGATGATCAAATTTGTTTAATATATCTTGAGCTTATGCCCAACTCATAAATATATTAAACATGATGAATTTCAGAAAATTATGAACTATTTTACGAATGACCATGTACCTGGAGTATCTATTTCCAAGGAAAACTATAACTCATTATAAACAAAACCTTTTTCAGCACTATAAAGTTATTAGAAATCGGTGTATTGTAAAATCTTCATGCTGATAATAAACAATAATCAAGACTACCTTAGAAGGCCTCCTGTTATGAGATTGTCGATATAGACGTGCGCGAGGACGTATTCGTGAAGAGATACACATATTAAATTGGACACTCATAGTTCATAAAACGCTGAGCAGACGGTTCGCTTTGACTATCGGTCAAATAAAAAGTGCCCTATTTATTTGTGACAATGAAACGCCAAGGGAACTACACAATAATAGACTGGCCATACCCATAACATTATTTGCACAGAACCCCATGTACGCGGTCCCTCAACTCCTTTGTCTGCGAGAGAAGCAGAGATTGATTTTATCCACAAATCCATTCTTTTATGATGACTTGAATGATCTCATCCACTTAGTCCCAAACTACTGATGTACAAAGGGTTCTCTTCCTGGAAATTGTTGGAGAAGAACATGAGAGCAAGGAGTATGGAGCTCATGAGTATTGGTAACAACAAAGCATTCCACAAACTTGGGTACAGAACTTCCAGAGCCGCGCATAGGACATTGAATCATCGATATGTTCATCACGCACAACTACGAGCTTTGAGCTCGTGCTCAACAAGCAAGCGAGAAAGAAAGGCTGTCTGTCAAAAGGAGGTACAGTTCTGTCTAGTTTTATCCACTCTACTACGATTTGTTGTGTTAGGACCAGTTCGCGTTATCCCGCACGGAGCCAAACCCCATTTCAAAGCCGCAGAAGCTTACAGACGGGGACGGACTAGTTTAGCTACGGGCGTCCATCCCATGCCGCTGCTCCGTTCCGGAGGTGTTCCGCCGCGTTCGCAGAATGCATCCATCCTCCTCCACCTATCGTACCCGGTAGGCATACCCGGAAGGGCATAGTAGTAGTAGTAGTAGTGGTAGTAGTCATGGTCGTGCTACAGGTGGAGGAGGAGAACTGACTTAGTACAGTACAGTAGCGGCGAACGGAGCAAAGAGACGCTGAAGGAAGCCAAATGATTGCAACGCATGAACACTGTAGCCGAGGATTCTTAAAACCTGTCCTTTCAAGGGGGTACAGTGGTACGCGATCTTGTTGCCAGTCCGGCTCCACAGTGGACGGTAAAATAACCCCATCGGCCCTCATCCATTATCAGTTTAGTTGGCCACCATAAAGGATTCCAACCACTCAAGTGGTGTGCATATACTACAGACTTCATTTCACCCCCCACCTCTTAACTGTGTATTCATAATTGCAATGTGAATCCGGTTTCAAAAAGCTGTGGGTTAAATCATTCCCTTAAAGTAAACCACAGGTGGAGGAGAAGGAGTAGAGATAGCTTCTCTTTCTGTTTATCTGTCAAATCTAGTTTGGAACTGGATCCCAATCTAATTCTTTCTAGATTGAGATATATGGTAATAAAAAATAAAAAATAAAAAATAAAAAAAGCTTTGAGAGTTTCTTTTCTGAAAGGAGGAAATCTGATATGAAAATCTTCCTATTTTCATACCAGCATCGAAGGGATACCAATTAAAGGATAAAGGTCTTGGTTATGTTGAGAATAATGTTACCTCTTTTACCTCATGTACAATATCTCTCTCATAATGATGATATGATTTAAAAATTAGTGGTTTCGAACCCCTTGATACTGAACTGAACGGAATCGAACGGCACTGAACAGAATGTTTCCCCTGAGATCAAATGTGGAGGTTATGGTCGGAAAAACTGCCATTCCAAGACAAAAGAAATAAATAACATCCTGATGGAGATTTGAGAGAAGAAACTGCCCCTTACTTAGAATCAAGCATCCAATAGTGAGAACAACATTAAATTAAAAATAAAGTGGATATGATTTTGACCTATGAGTACATCGAACGACTGATAGAGCTAGAGAGAGTGGTCCCTAGGGGAAGAAGAGGCACGGGACCACCGGTCCCTACTTAAACTGTCCGGGTCCTACAGCGGTCCGGGTCGATCGAGACCGTCGGATGCGTATGGAGTGTAGGTAGGATTCCTTAATGTAAGGGTCGTGTCAGCGAGATCCGACGGTGGAGGGTAGGGTAATTTGATAGCGAGAGGTGGTACATTATGTTGCAATTGGAAGCGATGGTGGTGCACAGCTGCGACGACGAAGAATCCTCATAAATTGAGCCTTTCCATGTGCGTTTTTTGCAAGCGTCATAGATGATGGTGTACTTACTCGGTGGCTGGTCCTCCCGCCTTCACCATGGTTTGCGCTGGCACGGGAGTCGAGAACAACTACCAGACCCGTCTCGGGGGAAAGGAATTCGGGCATCGGATCATGATTCAGGATTTGGAAGAGTGCTGCCAGTGAGTAGTGAGTATATGATCGTCCGCTGCTGTTGGGCTTCTTTTCGGTGCGGCGAGGGGAGCAAGGGAGGTGGAGATTAGAGAATTCCGCTGACAGTCCAAGTCAGTTGTGCCCGAGTGTTCTGATAATTGGATTCGATGTGACTGGATCGAAGGGAAGCAAGGATAGGAATGCTGTGAACGGTGACTGACGGAGGGCTGTTAGTTCTGAGTGGAGGTGGTACAGTGAGTGGCTCCTGCCGCACTGGTGCTGTGGTAGTTCGCCTGCTATCCTCTCGAGGTAGTGGAATGCTGCAGCAACGAACACAGAGAGCATTGTGGTGTGTGCGTGAAATACCTGAGGACCGCACGAGATCGCACGAAGTAGAATAAGATATTCGATGCTGGGAAAAGAGAGTTGACACGCACCCTTCGGTTTATCCTGGAAGTTACTCACCACTACCGAGCAGGTCTACTTTTCAGCCTCTTTCATTGATCTCTGGGTTTAGTGACGAAGACTTTATCCGGACAGGTTTACGGGCCATCGTTTCTGCAACCAGAGGCATTCCTACTACTCAGGAGGAGAAGGGACAGTCGTTTACCAGGAATCGAATCTGAGCCTAGCTCAACGCGCTAGGTAGCTGGAATTTGGGGATGCTGAATGTTTTTTCAGCTCAGACACTCCGTTGTCGGGATCGGGGAGCTAATGAGGACGTTTCCAGATCCCCTTCTCTACCGTAACGTGCTGTAAACCGCCACTCGCAAATATCACTCTGGGTCAGTGTCCGTTTCTTCTTAAACTTCGAGCAAAATGCTGATTATTCCTGGAATAGTGCCACTTTTGTTGAACCTCTTCTCTTAAAGCTTGCAGTCTCACTAGCTTAGCATTGCAACTCTAATACAGAACTGATTTTAATGGCATTTTGACAAGTCTTCGATGACTGCATTCTCAATTTCGGGTCGTGGGCCCGATATCGAAGTAGCGAAGCAATGAAAGTACGTTCGTCTGAGATTAGTTATGTTCGGATGTACCGATGTTAGTTCTGTCCGCAGAGGCGCGAGCGTGGTTCTCTTCAATTTCTGGGCGATCAAACTTCTCAGGGGCTAATCAGACTCTTCTGCAGTCTTTTACCACCATTGAGCTTCAGTCAATGTGAAATTTCAGAGTAGCATAAATTATTGGTATTTCAGTTTAAATGTCAGTTCGTTTCATGCGGGATGGTCATGTACATTGGTTGCCTCCTTCAGTGTGCTTCTCTCTAAAGTGAGTCACTGCGGCGCCTCTGTTCTTTCCCCTTCAATGGTATTTCCGTTTGTGATTATCTGTCCGTTTCTCAGCTCCCCTACATGAATAGAAGTCTGGGGACATTTTCCTAGCTTGCTAAGGTATAGTACACTCTCGGAAATATGTTCTCGGAAATGTAGAACAGAGCCCATCGATTGAGCTACATAACCCTCGGGGTATAGGTTGTTCACTTTTCCGCCTTATCTGCCGAGTCGTTTACCGGCTTGCCACGATACCCTCGAAAAATAGTTTGTACTTTACATTGCAAGCGGCGTACGAATATTGATCAGTGGGACGCCTAGAGGTGCCGGAATTCAGGCTACCTACCTCGGTTCTTAAATATTTCACGAATGAGGTCATACCTTTAAGCACCTGCGGAACGTTTTGGGTCATAGAAATGCCTATGAAGGCAGCATAGTGACATTACTCCCCATGTCCGCCTCGTAAGAATCGAGGACATCATAGGTACATAACGCATGGACTTCTTTACAGAGTGTTTGTGCCACCGTGTTTTGTCGAGGATCAGGGAGAATATCACAGTGCTCACAGTGCTCACTTCTCATGCAATACAGCTCCAGGAGAACCACCCTGTTTTCAGCGAGTGTAGATACTGTTCTTCGGCTCTCTTTCTCGTCATGATGCGCTTACGTAAATTGCCTATGAATGTTTCTTCTCTGATGTTAGCGTGAGCATGAAGAGACTGGGTCCTCCTTCAGGAAAGGTAGTTAGAACCGGCGGATATTGTTGTCGAAAGTTGGCTACATGGATCAGGGGACCATATATCTAGCTACGAATATTACTCAAAATTCTGCTCGTTTCCGGGCGGAATCTGCGTCGAAGACCAGGAAAATCTGATGATCTTGTTCACGTAGTCTCCGTTGGTACAGAAGGCCTTTATTCTTTACGAAATTAGAAGGCCCGTAGAGTCGCTGTTTCTTGAGAACTCCTCCAAATTTTTCTATTTTCCTAACAATTGGTGTCATACATCTTTGCACATGGGCTGTGCAATATGTGGGTAAACTTGTGCACCGGGATTTGGTTATACAGGAGGTAGAATACTCCATTCCTGGAACTGACGGTGAATCTGCTGAACATCTTCAATGGGAGTCATCAAGCATCGTAGTGACCAGCGTGGGAAGGCGCACTCTTGCCTGCACTAAGGGCACAGCCCATGGGACGAGCGCAGTAGCTACTCAAGTACACAACGATGGCGGGAATACCTACAGCTCCCGAAGTCCAGCATGTGCAGGGCTTCTGGAGTGCAGTGCGTGGTATGTATATCAGTCCAGGATAACAATAATGGTGCCACATTTGCACTCGAACCTTCTTCCATTTATAATGTAATGCCAATTTTCTCTTAGAAGATGGTGCTCTATGACGTTTGCTGAGGGGATTGTTTTGCTTTTCGAGAGCTACTAGTAGCATTTGTCTCGTATCTATTCGCCACCGTTCTTTTCGCGGTCCGTAGAGCATCTGCCGAGTTCATTTGTCCGTTGCGTTGGCCGGACGTAATGAATCACTCGAGACAATCGTCTTTTTGAATGGAAAGACTCGATGGAAGTCTCCTACACCCAACTCGCCTGACTGCTTGAAATACATGCTCTTGGCGAAGATGTGGTAAGGTGCAATCGGAAAGACGGGAAGAGATGGCAATGCGCGCGTGAAGTCGTTCCTGGACAAAAATATTGTGAAAGGCATGTAGGGAGAGGCCGTAGCAGACCGAAACGCTCAGCAGAAAATTACTCCGCATCGTCTGAAGTAGTTGCTACTTCATCTCTTGGTGCTATTTCGTCCATCAGCATGGCTGCAACTGGTCCTGGAGGACCTCTTCACGTTCCCTACAGCAATATGCAACCTTGCCCGTCTGCAAGCGACCCAAGGAATCAAGTATGGTCTCTTCATCGGTGAAAGACTTTGTACAGTTTTTGCTATCTCAGCGCAATTTCGTGGCATTAGTAAGCAAGAATCATGACATTTGGTTCTAACTAGTTATCTGTGATCTGCAGATGATCCCTTCGCCCACCACAGTGATGTTGCCGAGCTGCTTCGAAAAGGTGGCCAGGGTGAAGGTCCTGTACGACAGAGTGCGGTCCAACTTCCCCTACTACGACGCCTTCAATGGCAGAAACCATCCCGTTTTCATGGAGAATGCCGGAGGCAGCCAGGTCCCAAGGGTCGTAATCGACGCCATAAGCAACTACATGAAAGCCTCATACGTACAACCAGGGGCAGGTTATGATCTGTCTAATCGCGCCACAGAAACTGTGAAATCCGCCCACAACCACATGAAAACTTTCACGAACGCCCATGGGTTCGGGGAAGTGGTTTTTGGTCCTTCGACTTCGCAGCTGATGACTACTTTGAGCTACTGCTACAGCAATGTGTTGGCAGAAGGAGACGAAGTGATCATTCATGAAGCTAACCATGAAGCGAATGTTGGACCATGGTTGAGAATGGCTGCTAGGGGTGGCCTGACTGTGAAGTGGTGGAGACTGAATTACGACACTTTTGAATCCGACCTCGAAGCTCTGGCAGAACTGGTGACTTCCCGCACCAGGATTGTTACTGTTCCTCATGTGTCCAACCTGCTGGGAGAAATCATAGACCTTGAGAGAGTAGTGAAAATGGTGAAATCCGGGGTTGGTGAAAACGTTGTACGAGTGATGGCGGACGGAGTAGCCTATGCCCCACACCGATCTGTCGATGTTGCCAAATGGGGAGTGGACTGGTACGTTTTCAGTTCCTACAAGGTTTACGGTCCGCACATGTCAGTGCTCTATGGCTCCCATGACGCGTTCATGGACGTGAAGGACTACAATCCGAACTGGGATTTCATACCAGCGGACGATATAGTTTACAATTTTGAACTCGGTGGAGTGAACCATGAAGGATGTGCAGGAGTGATTGCCCTCACTCAGTACCTGGGAGTACTAGCCAGAGTAGGAGAGGCTTTCACGTTATCTTTAGAAGGATCGAAGGAAAAGCAAGAGATAAATTCAGGTTTCCAAAACGAAGCAGGGCTCATGAAATTAGAAGATACTTCGGTCGCACTCACGAGGGTGGATAGCACAGACGATTCTTTACCCGGCCCAGGAGTAACAGATGTTTCGTTAAAACCCTTCAGTGGAGAGTTGCAACCGCCCGTTTCCGAGATCCTCTTCGATAGCATGACGTCGTCTCTGAGAGACTGGGATCTCGCATTGCAAGGAACCAGCTTCGGTCATGAGGCGTTGAGCTTTGGTGGGAAGGTTTCCACACGCCTCGATCGGGTCGTGGTGGAGGCAGCGTACGATACCATCGTCCTCCTCGAGCAACCGCTTCAGGAAAAGCTTCTAGCATTTCTGAGGTCGAGGCCAGATGTGATAATTGTGGGGCCCGTGGGTTCGGACTCCGAGTTTCGAGTTCCGACCATTAGTTTCATCCATGTTTCGAAACGGTCGCCGCACATTTGCCAGGAGCTGCACAGTGCAGGTTTCGCTTGCCGAAATGGCCACATGTATGCATATCACCTCGTGTCAGGATTAGTTGCGCACAAAAAGCTCACTGTCAATTCTGAGGTCGATGGTGTTGTGAGGATTTCGATGGTGCACTACAATACACCTATTGAAGTTGCTCGCCTCATAGTCTGCTTGCAAGCAATTTTATAAGAACCTAGAACATTTGCTTACCGCAGAGATAGGGGAAAAGAACTAGTCGAGCAAGTACACAGAAGTACTGGTGGAGAGTGGCTCATAGAGTACTTCATAGTCTGCTTGCAAGCAATTTTATAAGAACCTAGAACATTTGCTTATGGCAGTAGTCGGGAAGCATAACTAGTCAAGCAAGTACATATAATTACCGGTGGAGAGTGGCCCAGTGCAAAATGGAGCCTGAATCGTGTCTGCCACATCCGCGAGTCATAGGTCTGAAAAGTTCCCATGAAGCCATTGAGAATTGAAACCTTTAGGGTGTTCGTTCTTTCATAGGGGTACATGCAGACTGATAGGCGAGAGCAGAATTATCGACAGGAGCCGTCTTCAACTATCATAGGCAAGGAGACTGTACGTAAATCTACCATTGGCCACCTTCCGAGACAATTCAGGGATTGGTAGTGCTCGATCCGAGTTATGAGGAGGGTGGCCAGTGGGTAGAGCTGATACAGGGTGTTGTACAGATAGGACATGAGAATCAGAGTTTTATACCATATTTTGAATAAACCCACAGTATCACATCAGACCTGAGAATGAGTTTTATTCCTTATTTTGAATAAACCCACAGTATCACATCATCTGTAAAAACCGGAAGTGCCAAAGACAGGACTTGACAAGAGCCCACCATTTTTGATTAAACACACGTGATCACATCATCTTTGTAATCCGATGTGTAAACTGATCGCAACACTGAACTACTGGTACTTTATACTGCTACATATCAGATAAATTTGTCCACACCTGTAAACAGCTTCTATCGCAACACTGAAATACCTGCTCTTTATCCTGCTACATGTCAGATAAATTCGTCCAGATCTGGAAACAGCTTCCATAGAAGCAGCTAACAGTTGGGATGCTTTTATGATCCTGTTTCCACATTTGGCACACTTGCAAATTAAGAATTGCAGTGCTGAACCATATGCAGTTCCTAAAAGAAGGAGCGCAGATGAATACTAAGATTTGGACAATATAATCTGAGGAAGTACATAGGTGTAATGCGTTTTCACGTCTGTTCTGACGGTGTGTCGCAAAGTGGGACGGAGGAGAATGTCTAAAGTTTGGTTCGTCATGTTGTAAAATGAGAATTAGAGTTTTTTATTATGTATTCTGAAAAAACCCTCTGTATCACATCACAAAGAAACCGACGGCTTATCTTTTGAACTGCCACAAGGAAAGTAACAGCAAGTAACAGCCACTTCACGTCCCTTTTATCCGTGGGGGCAAATCTGCAAGAGGTGAGGACAACATCGACCTGGTGCTCTTACGAAATTGCTTCATTTATCTAGTTATACATCTCTTCAATAAGGAACAGGTTGAGCCAGGGGTTTTCTGCTATCCTTCAGGTGCTTGGAGGTCCCACACCATGGTGTCAAGAGTTTACACATTACAACTGATTAGATCAGTCTCCAACTGCAAGTTATGCATGGTAGACATTCATTGTGTCCTTCTCTCCACATAGGAAACATTTAGGGTCACTCTTTCTTCCAAACACCGGAGGTCTTTGAATCCTTTCAACACTCTCTTCAAATTCTATTATAAATTCTTAATTCTTCAAATCAATCACTATTCTTACTTTAATCGGTTAAAGAATCTTATATAACGTTAATTTTCACTCATGATGGCTATCTATACTCCCAAGATGAGTCTAAACACTCAAATATGCTTTGGTCGAACCTACACTACTCATTCATAAGAACTTAGCTCTCTTGAAATGACCACTCCTCACAATGTCAACCAATTCTTCCAAATTATAACTCTCACGTTAACCTATGACTATTAAGGTATCGCACCATGGACTAAGAAGGCAAGGAATCTCAACTCTATCACATTCTTCCAAGGCTAGAACTCCCAGGCACCTCCAAAATGCAAGATGTTACTCACTAGACAATTCAAGGAAAGAAAAATAGTTACGAATGAAAGGATGATGAGTACCTCCTCACCTTTAGTTTATCTACTTGTGAAAAAATTATACACCAATGTTACTAATTACCAAAGTAACTCAAGTTACTAGACAAAAAGTTAAATAAAGTCAAATAGTCTAAAGGAATATCCAAGCACTTGGGAATAACCTAATGGGTAGGTGGTCTTATCTTCACTTACAAACTAAATCAAAGATTTTTTCACATGTACTATCCTTGGATTATAGAAAATTTGCACCAATAAGGTTTGTGTGTCCTAGAGTTTTAAACTCTTTCCTCAAAGTCAAATTACTAAGAATAATACCAAAACAATATACTAGAAGACAAAATAATAATGCTCACTCTTTTCACTTCATCTAGAATAAGGTCACATTTATTTTAGCTAGGACTAACTCCAATTAGTCATGACTAATTTAGGAGCTTATCTAAATTCCATATAGACAATATTTCACTACTTGCAATACTAAATTTAATATCTCTAAAGAGCATACATGCATCAACATGTGTTACAAAATTAACTTCCTTTCTCCACTCTCCCAAATGAATGCACTCTATCTTGCCTCACAATAATGAAATTTTAGCTTTTTAACTTTAACTTTAAATAACTAAGAACTAAAAAATGGCAAACCTCTTGTTATCACTGCCTCTCATATATATCACTTGTAGAAGTGAGATTTTAGAGGGAGTTTGATCAAATTGCTTGTAGAAGGGAGAATTTTAGTTTTAGGATTTTTATGAGTTGTATTGGAAATTATTATGGGTTTTCAATTACCACAATAAATATCCCATATAAAAGTTTTTGAACCCCTAAATATACCACCTAGATACCAATTAGACCTAATATATTAATTAACAACATTGTAATCTACACATATCTCTATACTAACATAATTGCTATGCATATCCGTCTTGGTTGGCATAATCATGGTAATACTCCCTATATGATATCTCCCTTGTCTCTCCCTTGTACGGCTTGATGGGGTCTTCCCATCCTTCATTTTTCCTACGCGGTCGCCTTTTCTTTCTATATGATATCTATACCAAACTAGCCCCATATATATCTTGATTCTTTCTTTGAATGAAGGTTCTCTCTATATCATTATATCCATAAAGATGTCAAAAGACTAGTGTATTATTAATCAACTCAATCTAAATACCAAGTCCCTTTAGAGTAACAAAATCCTTCAAACTAAAGACACAAAAATTATCTTTAACTCCTTCATAACATGAAAAATCTCTTTATCTCTACTATTATAAGCTTGTGTTCAATGTTTGGTTCATAAGTGTACTCTATAACCACAATTGAGGTGAGAGATATAATGTTTAGTTGCTACCTAAGAACCTTAGAGCACCATAAGCATGTTATAGTCTCTCTATAGATAACCGTTTTGTCCATGAATAATGTGGATAATGAGCCCAAGATCAAACTCTAGTTAATATTGCACATATATGAGAGATTAATGATGTGGTGCACATATTTTTGCATCATTTTTTTCTTTAATTTCATCTGTATGCTTGAAGAAATGATATGTTACTATAATCTTCAAGGAGGAAGCTCTTAAATATAGCATTCTTCTAGGTTGTGCTTAATGAGCTAGCAACTTGAAGTAGAGATCATAAGCCAAAAGGTCAACTAGACAAAGAATGTTGAATCCTACATCGGGGCAAAGAATGCTATCACACGTATATACATTGCTACACAACATACATCGCTGTCAACATCATACACCATAGACACATAACTCTCACAGAAGTCATACATAGACTCTAAAGTGCCACAATTGCCCCCCTAGTTGGTGGTTAGGTCCCTCTAACTCCATATAGCCATCTAATCCAAGTATATGGTATACCCTATGATGGGCAAAGATCAAAAAGCCGGGTGCTATGGAGCCCCATCATTAGTCGCCTGTCTGCAATTTATACTATATAAAGAATGAACTAGCTATAAGTCAAGTACATCTAGGGCATAACCATTGTACTTGAGGAACCACCGTGAAGGGAGGAGTCAAACATGCCATATGCCATCCTCTTGAACAACTATCACACACTAACATAGTAGCAACTCCACCAGAAGAGCCACATAACATATACCTCAAGCCTGCACTTACAAGTGCCAATCTTAGGTCCATAGTACCATCAATGTTTGGGAGGTGTCATGGGACACAATTGCACACATGATCCTTCCAAACAAAACCATCACGTCCTTCTAACACAAGGACTCCAGATGGCAAAACCTCACGCACTCTCAAAATAGTGCGGCCTGTTGAAACATCAAGTGTTGTTGGTGTTGTCTCTTGTAAATATACATAGTCACATGGATGAAATCGATGGATCAAGAGTCTATAACCTCCTCCTCAAATAGGAGCATAACATAAGGTATCCCTATGTTGAGCAATTGCCAAGTTCTCAAAGGACATTGGCATCACTCTCCAAAAGATCTCTACTCGTTGAGAACATGCGCTCATCCATACATCTAGATCATCCAAGTCCAAGACTACATTAGCATCTCGACAAATGGCTGCAGGCAAATCTGGATCTTGTCCATAGAGTAGAAAGTAAGTAGAGAAGGATGCTAAGGAGGCTTGCCAACTGAACAGATAGCTCATGGCCAACCAAGGTAATTGGAGATCCCAATCTCCTAAGTGGCCTCTCTGCAAACCATACTTTTGCAATCCTCTCTTCATCGTTTGAACCGCTTTCTCTACTAAGCAATCTGCCTCAAGGTGATCTTGAGATGTAGTATGATGATCAATCAAAGCATTGTCACACAAGGCCTAAAATTCCCCCAAGAGCTCTGTACCTTGATTAGTCAAAACCTCAATTGGTGCACCATAATTACTAAGAACTCGATCCAAGAACGAGTAAGCTGTCCTTCCACTGGACTTGTCAAGAAGTGCCACCAACTCAATCCACTTGGAGAAGTGCTCCCCCATCACCAAAACATATGAATAATGTCTCACAGTTAGCGGTAAAGGTCCAGCAAAGTCCAAACTTCAATGGTAGCCCAATCCCATGTGTCATGCCATTTGCAGTGCCGCATCTAGATTGCTTGGACATTGGAGTTCCAGTGATAGTAGTTAGAGTTATTTCAGCAGTTTCTCAAAGACTACTTTCCGATGGTCAGATTTTGTGTTTGGGGTACTGACTTCACGGTGGGGCCCACCGTCACTTTGCACCGTTTGCACCATCGAGTGTGCTGTCAGCGGGACCGTTAGAGTTTCAGAGCTAGCTCGAGTCCAAGGGGTATAGTTTCAAAGTGAGCTCCATAGAGCTCACTTCTCTGATGTTGAGCCTTCGAGTTCCTGGCTATGGTGGACAGAGGCTGGCGAGCCTCACATGGATTCTCTATGCTTGAGTGGGTGTGGCTTGACTGTAATCAGTGCCCAGTTGTTGGCAATTTATAGAGTGACAAATCAAGTACTGATCTGAGTTAAATTGAGTTGAGAGTGGTACGCAATCTGATTACATCAGAGAAGTGAAGTCAAGGGGAAATCAGGTGCAGGAACTTTGAGTGTTGGTGGTATCTCCAAGCTTGGTGGATCGTTGGTAGCTAGATTCAAGTTCAGTGTTTCCCTAGTGTGTAGAAGTTTGTTCAATTGATGCAGATTTGGCAGTTAGGCGGACGGTGTGCGGAAGCGCTGGCCAAATTTTGAGCAAAGAAGGAGCAAATTTTGAGCAAAGAAGGAGCAAATTTTGAACAATGGTTGTGATTTTGAGCTCAGGAGGTGAAGGCATGACCAATTTGCTACGAGTTGGGCTCAAAAAGTCAAATTGAGGGTGGAGTTGGGAAGCTCTTCTCATGAATTTGTGATTTGGAAAAACCCGTGTTGCCAATTTGGCTTGAGTGGAAAGTTAGCGGGGGATTTGGTGGACAGCCAACTTTAGGGTTTACATCAGATTTTATGTCAGATTTTGGTTGGGATTTACGTCAGATTTTGGCCAGATTTGGAGGATTTTCTCTGTTTGGCCAGATTTGGAGGAGTTTTGCTAGTTTAGAGGACTCTCGTAGATTTGGAGAAGTTTTGCCAATTTTGGAGGAGGTTCGAAGTGGCAACAAGAAAGGACTCATTTGGCTGAATTTTGGCGCTTCGAGGCATAGGGCTGTGGGCTATGAGAGGCTACGAAGGCCTAGAAGTGCCAACAAGCCAGCTTGCTGGCGTGAGGCTAGCTAGTTTAGAGTAGATCTTGGTCATTGGTTGGCAAAATCTGCCTTTCCTGCTAGATTGTGCGCAATAGGGTTTGACCCCTAGATCCCTTGTTCCTTGACTGGTGCCCTAGCTAACTAGTCTACCCTCACTTGTTGTCATAGCGGCTGTGCCACTATTATCTATACACATGTAGCTTTGGGTAGGAGATGCATTTTGATCCCATTTTTGGTGATCCTGGTAGCTTAGGACTTGGATACAAACTTCTCTTATGTCAAATGCCAAATGGTGGCAGAGTCAATCCCGTGTTGTGTTATGAGATGGAGGGTTTTTGTTTAGATTTCTTGTGATTGGACCCCCTCCATTCTCTACTTCTTGTTTGTGCACCACGTTTGTGTGAAGTGCCCTGAATTTTGAACGATGGTGCTCTGGTGTGCTCTCGGTGGTGAGGCTGGAGTGATGACCAATCAGACTACCTTTGTTTCTCTCCGGTGAGGCAGGAAGTGATGACCTGCAGACCGTGAGAGTGCGTGTTATGATGGCAGGTTACAGGTTGCCCTTTCCCCTACTGTAGTTATCTCGGTTAGAGTTACATTAGTGGGTGATGCTTGGTGGTGTTGGCACTTGGTGAGGTACTTGCGATTGTGACTTGCGGTTGCAGTTGGTGGTTCGGGTTTGCTATTGTGGTTACTTTGTCACCACGGAGTTCTTTGGAGATTCTAGAGGAGTAAGCCTTGCAATACACAGTGGGTTTACTCGGAGTGGTGCTCGGTATCAGCCTGTATCTTAGGTCCCAGTGAGGGAGGAGATTGACTTTGAGTTGGAGTTCAATACAGGAGCTGATTTAGTTGAGAGTGCACTTGGTGTGTCTGCACCGTTGTTGTGGGATATGGACAAGATTTATGGGGCGTCCAAAGGCCCTAGGTGTTACTCTAGTACAGTGGGTACCATTGAGTTGGATGACTTCATCCAGGAGTTCGATAGTTGGTGTGATCTGCAGCAGATGCGGAACCCGACTTTGTTCACACCCTTCATGGCATGGAAGGGGTTGTTTCAGCACTTGGAAGGTCCACCGATTGATGACTACCATGAGTTTAGGAGAGCTCATTTGGAGGAGATCGAGTTATGGAGACAGTATTGGTCTCCGAACTATGTTTCTATCACTTAAGGTTCGGTGGCTAGGAGTAGATTGGCTGTACCTATGAGTTCTAGCTCAAGTAGTGTGGGTGGAGCTAGTGGAGGTGCACTAGCTGGAGATAGTGCTACTACCAGTGGAGGTACCGTTGCAGGAGGTGATGTAGTACCGAGGTTTAACCCCATGGTGGAGTTCTTCCTGTGTTTGAGGTAGAACTACCAGGGAGTGCGGACTGATAAGCTGAGTAGCTTGCAGGAGTTCCAGCAGAAGGCTGGAGAGAGCCTACATGAGGCATACACTTGCATGAGGCGACTGATCAGTTTCACTCAGGGAGTTACTAAGGCCCAAGTAGTCCAGTTTTGGTATGGGATACTGGACAGGGAGCTGCAACGTAGAGTTCGTGATGTTATGTTGTTACAGGCTACTTTGCCTACTTTGGCAATGGTCTTTGGTTTGGCTGAGTGTATTGAGCTCAACATGGTGGAAGAGAGAGTGGTGACATCTGGATTTGGTAGGGAGACCTCATCCACGGCTGTGACTTCTTCTAGAGTGCAATAGAGTGCACCATGCCCAGTTGGTTTTTGAGGACAGGGTGGACAGCCCAGATCCTATAGAGCGAGTGGAGGGCCTAGTGGAGTTAGACCCTTACCCTCACTTTTGGGTCAGCAGTAGCCAATGAGTGGTGGTGTTGCTTGTTGGACTTGTGGTGAACCTCACCATAGGAGAGAGTGTACTCAAGGCAGCGGACCTGATACCTCTGGTGCATCACAGCCATCACAGAGGCAGTGTGAGCACTGCCACAGATTTGATCACACTAGTGACCGGTGTTTTGACCTACACCCGGAGTTACGGAGTGGTAGGGCTACTATGGCTGGTAGTAGAGGAGCTCCAATCCATGGAGGACGAGGTGGTAGAGGTGGTGGTAGAGGATCTACACCTAGTAGGGGTGCAGTACCTGCCTTTACTTCTGACACAGCTATGGCTACTCGGATTGAGCAGTTGGAGCAGAGATTGGCTAGTATGGCTATTGCTCAGAGGAGATCAGATTCGAGTGATGAGGCTTCCACCTCCTATGTTGGTGATAGAGATGCTTTGGACTTCATGTGCGGAGCAGCACAGGTGGATGCATCTGCAACAGTGACTAGGAGTGCAGTACGTGCTCCAGAGCCTAGAGGAGCATCAGTGGAGTTGGATCCACAAAGAGGAGAGGTTGGGAGACAGGTTAGACTTCCCCAGTCTTTCATGCTGTTTGAGGCATTGCAGACAACATTCATGGTTCCTAGACGTCCCAGTGCAAGTGTGGTAGGTGGTGATGGAGTACATGATGAACTACCTGCTAGTTAGCCACCTGCTACTACAGAGACTGAGTCTAGCATGATGTTGGGGGCGGCTCAGCTGATTATGCGGCATCCTTTGTTTTTGGCCAGTGATATGTTTACATTGGGAGTTGACCTAGCCCTAGTATTCTGGTTGGCTGCCACGTTGTGTGAGAGTACGGATGGTGCAGTTCCTACTACTAGAGTAGAGGTGGTTGGTAGTGGAGCTGACTTGGTTGAGGAGCATGGGATCCGTTCAGCAACCAGTGGTTTATGGCAAGCAGCAGCGGCTAGACTGGAGGAGTTGCCAGCTAGACCGGCCTTTGAGAGAGCGCGGTTTACACTTGGTGTTGTCTTATTGAATAACCAAAGGGGGATTTTTTGTTTGGTGGGACCTTTAGGGAAGGTCTATATACCACATAGAGTCTTGTTAGACTCTGGTGTGTAGCCCCTTATGTTGGGGAAGGTTACAGTTGTCGGTCTGGAGTTACGGAAGACCGATGTGGAGAGGTGTCCATTTCAGATCCAGACATCTCTAGGTGCTGGTTCGACACATTACATTACACGTGGGGAGCTTGTTGTCTAGGTTCAGCCTAGTCATCTGACTGATAGCTCGGTGGTGAGAGCTTAGGCTATTGCAATGATAGCTGAGTCATATGATGTGCTAGTTGGGGGAGCAATGTATACCCCATGGGTTTCAACATTGACTATTAGGAGGAGAAAGCCTCTTATAGACCTGGTTGGCAGTCTGGTGATGGATGGATATGTTGCTTACTAGTACGCTTCAGTAGCGGCAGTCTTGGCTCACTACAGTCCGGGACCATGGCAACATCAGTTTTAGCTTTCAGTGGTGCAGTGACTTGTTGGAGGGGAATGCCCATGCAGAGGAGATCACTTGGCTTTGGAGTACGAGTGGGATTGTTCTATCCACCTTGGATGTTCCATTGTGGAGTTCCAAGGAGGCATTGCAGTAGCATGCAGATCAGTTGGTGCAGCAGGCTTGGAGTGGAGCCTTTGTACCATCAGGAGATGAGTTTGAGGATGAGCCTCTAGAGGCGATTGCTTTGACACCTCTGGATACCACACTCATTGCTTGGCAGTATCTAGTAGAGGGGATAAATGCCTATTGGAGTTGTTTGGTGGGATCAGCACCGGACTAGCTGCGGTGTTACAAGCAGGTATACAAGTACAGAGGTACTTGTATGTAGAGAGAGATGAGATTGCTAGGCGAGTCTCTCTACATCATGTGGCACACTTGGCCTATCGGTATCTAGAGTTATTACTGATGTCAGCAGTCAGAGGTTACCAAAAGGCCCTACCATGAGACATTTCCTTACTGGGAGCGCATGACCTAGAGAGACATGGGCCTATTCACTTGGTGATTTTTGGATGGCCATGTTAGGGACATACACGTGCTAGTAGAGGATTGGGTCTTTAGGATCCTTGTTCTGGTGTGTTTTGGGAGATGTTACGGATACTACGACATCTCCATGTTCATCAGTCTGTTTCTCCAGCTTACCTTTTGAAGAACGTTCCTTTGATGGGTGATTCTTGCACTAGAGTGGTGGCGAGTACACATTGGGTCCATTCTTGGATGGGATCTATTGTATTGTTAGATGCAGCCATAGTGGGATCACGAGCTCATCATCTTCGTCTTTGGTGGATGAACCTCTTACCCAGAGAGGTTCTACAGCGCGGTTATGATGGGATTCAGTGACTTGACCACATCCTTGTTGATGATATCTTGGATGTTAGGCGTCAATCTCAAACAATGGTAGTGGCTGATAGGTCATCTATGGCAGTGGTGAACCTAGTTGGACAGCCTAGAGCCGCATTTCCCACACTCATGAGTTTCCCAGGCTCTCATGCTTTTTGAGAGGGAGGACTTGGACTTGTTTGGGACTCACAATTACAGCAGTTGGTGGAGCCCAACGTTGATGAGAGAGAGCGGGCGATGGGTTTTTGCACCGGTATTACCGCTGTTCTAGCAGTGTCAGAGGCATCCAGGTGTCAGGTGTTAGGTCAGGCTATGGACCTGAACTGTTTGACCTGGATTGTGAGCCTTGGCTTGGCAGAGCAAAGTAGGATGTGCTTGATAGGCATCACCACTCGGACACTTGTGAGCCTTGTGCCTATCGAGACAATTTAGGCACATGCTGGGGGCGATGGACCGAGTGGACATGGTATTCTTGGGACACATCCAGTAGCTACTAGGGAGAGTGGTCTACTTGGAGTCCATCCAGGTGAGCGTGGGCTACTTGGATTACACCCTTGGTCCACATAGGATGCAACTAGAGGACGTGTGGAGCTTGCAGCCAGAGTGGAAGGAGTTTTTCACACAGAGGTTGGGGCCTCTAGTGGTCGGGAGCATGACACTATTGCTCTCAAGGGCCCAGTGTAGCAGTCAGTCAGTACGTCTTCCACTCCTACTACAGTTACAGAGGATACTTGGGAGCAAGATCTTGGACCCAAGCTTATTGGAGAGGAAAGACGGAGGGTTTGGAGGTTCTTGAGGAGTCACACGAGTTGTTTTGCCTTCAGTATGAAGGATTTGGGTGCTCTAAAGGGACCTAGTATACGGTTTGAGTTGACTAGCAACACACCAGTTTTCCGACGTCCTTATCGATATAGTGAGATGGAGAGGACATTGATTCAGAGTCAGAGTAGTGACCTTTTTGAGGTTGGTTTGGTGGAGATTTCACATGGAGAGTATGCATTAGCGACAGTAATGCCAACCAAGAAGGATATGCATGGCAACTATACAAATAGGTGGATGTGTGGAGATTACCGTCCTATCAACTGACATACCAAGGCTGATCAGTATGCCATGCCTACACCAGAGGAGATTTTTGATGCGATTGGGCATGCAAAGATCTTCAATACTTTGGATCTTCGAGCGGGATATCATCAATTGCCGATCAGGGAAGAGGATAAGTCCAAGACAACATTTTGGGCTATTGATCCTCACGGCAAGGATGTGTTATATTAGTGGAGGTTCTTACCATTTGGGTTGAAGAACGCTCCTACTGAGTTCCAGAGGGTCATGGATAGGATCCTAGCTGGATTGGATTTTGCTCGGTGCTATATTGATGACATTTTGGTTTATAGCACTACTGTGGAGGAGCATGAGAGATAGTTGTTGGAGGTGTTTGAGAGGTTGAGATCTGATGGACTCAAATTACATCTTGGGAAGTGTAGGTTCTTCCATGAGCAGGTTGAGTATTTGGGTCACACTATCTACCCCGGAGGACTTGGTGTTCAGTAGACCAAGGTGGAGGCTATTGCACGTATTCCTTGGCCTACGGATGTGAGCAGAGTGCGAGCATTCCTTGGGTTGGCAAACTTCTATTGCTGCTATGTTAGAGGATTTAGTGCCATTGCCAAGGCCTTGACAAAGCTGACCAAGCTTACATAGGAGTGGTGTTGGGGAGATGAGCAGGAGAGAGCTTTTGTAGAGCTCAAGGAGAGGTTGACATTTGCTCCTATTTTGAGGAAACCAATCAAGGTACGACCATTTCAGGTTCACACTGATTGGAGTATGTTGGGGCTTGGAGCGGTGCTCACCCAACATGATGATGAGGAGAAGGAGTTTGTGGTGGCCTATGCTAGTCGCTCCAACAATTCAGCGGAGGTGAAGTATAGTTCATATGAGGGAGAGTGCTTGGTAGCAGTTTGGGCAGTAGCACATTTCCGATGTTACCTATTTGGTAACCCCTTCACTCTCATCATTGATCATCAGCCACTGAAGTGGTTGATGGAGTCCGACAAGCTTTCAGGGAAGCTTGCACGATGGGCTCTGATTTTACAGGATTATGATTTCACGGTTGTTCACAGACGTGGAGTGGTGACCCGTGATGCAAATGGGTTGAGTAGAAACCCCTGTCCCAGCCAGCAGGATCAGACGGGAGCACATTGGCATGGTGAGATAGATGAGGAGATGGTGCTGGGTTGGCATGCATTGGCCTTTTTGTGTATATTTGCAAAGGCTTTGGTGGTATCTCTCTTAGCGCATACAGGTGAAGTTATTGGTACAGTTCAACGAGACATTCATGATGATGTCTTAGTGATGGACTATCTTTGCACTGGTGTTGTGGGTGGCACAGTTGGGGCCAAGGAGAGAGACCGTGTTCTTCAGCAAGCCAGACGGTTCAGATTGGAGGGTAGACACCTTTTGCGTGTATGGGAGGATGGTAGAGTGCGAGTAGTACCACTTCCATCCCAAAGACCACAATTGGTCCGTCATGCTCATTAGGAGCTAGGACATTTTGGAGTAAAGCGTACATATAGTTTACTCCAGAGTCATTATTGGTGGTGCGGTATGCAGACCAAGGTACAGCAGTTTGTTGCCAGATGTGTGGTTTGTGACCGAATTAGAGCATCATTCAATGCTCATATGCCATAATTACACCCATTACCTATCATGGGATTGGGTTACCGTTGGAGTTTGGACTTCACAAGACCTTTACCGCTGACTGTGAGACATCATCGGTATGTTTTGGTGATGGTGGAGCACTTCTCCAAGTGGATTGAGTTGGTGGCACTTCCTGACAAGTCTAGTGAAGGGACAACTTACTCGTTCCTGGATCGAGTTCTCAGTCATTTTGGCGTACCAACTGAGGTTTTGACTGATCAGGGTACATAGTTCTTGGGGGAGTTCAGGTCTTGTGTGACAAGGCTTTGATTGATCATCGTACTACATCTCAAGATCACCCTAAGGCAGATGGCTTAGCAAAGAGAGTGGTTCAGACGGTGAAGAGAGGATTGCAAAAGTATGGTTTGCAGAGAGGCCACTTGAGAGATTGGGATCTCCAATTACCTTGGTTGGCCATGGGCTATCGGTTCAGCCAGCAAGCCTCCTTAGCATCCTTCTCTCCATACTTTTTACTCTATGGACAAGATCCAAATTTACCTGTAGCTATTTGTTGAGATGCTACTGTAGTTTTGGACTTGGATAACCCCGATGTATGGATGAGCGCATGTTCTCAGCGGGTAGAGATCTTTCGGAAAGTGATGCCTATGGCCTTTAAGAACTTGATGATTGCTCAACATAAAGATACTTTATGCTATGCTACCATTTGAGGAGGAGGTTATAGACCCTCGATCCGTTGATTTCATCCAGGCAACTATGTATATCTACAGCAGATAGCACCGATGACACTTGATGTTTCTACATGCCGCACTATCTTGAGAGTGCGCGAGGTTTTTCCATCTGGAGTCCTTGTGTTAGAAGGACGTGATGGTGTTTTTTGGAAGGATCATGTGCGCAATTGTGCACCATGCCACCTCCCAAACATTGATGGTACTATGGACCCAAGCTTGGCACTTGTACGTGCAAGCTTGAGGTGTATGTTATGTGGCTCTTTTGGTGGAGCTGCTACTATGTTAGTGTGTGATAGCTGTTTGAGAGGATGGCATATGGCATGTATGACTCCTCCCCTCACGGTGGTTCCTCAAGGACAGTGGTTGTGTCCTAGATGTACTTGACCTATAGCTAGTTCATTCTTTATATAGTATAGATTGTAGACAGACGACTAACGATGGGGCTTCATAGCACCCGGCCTCCTGATCTTTGCCCATTAGAGGGTATACCATATACGTAGAGTAGATGGCTATATGGAGTTAGAGGGGGCTAACCGCCAGCTAGGGGGGCGATTGTGGCACTTTAGAGTCTATGTATGACTTATGTGTGAGTTGTGCTTCTATAGTGTATGATGTTGACAGTGATGTATGTTGTGTAGCAATGTATATACGCACGACAGCTGTCACACCATTTGTAGTGCCGCATCTAGATTGCTCAGACATTGGAGTTCCAGTGATAGTAGTTAGAGTTATTTCAACAATTTCTTAGAGACTACTTTCTGACGGTCAGATTTTGTGTTTGGGGTACTAACTTCATGATGGGGCCCACCATCACTTTGCACCATTCTCACCGTTGAGTGTGCCGTCAGTAGGACCATTAGGGTTTTAGAGCTAGCTCAAGTCCAGGAGGTATAGTTTTGAAGTGAGCTCCAAAGAGCTCACTTCTCTGATGTTGAGCCTTCGAGTTCCTGACTATGGTGGATAGAGGCCAGTGAGCATCACTTGGATTCTCTATGCTTGAGTGGGTATGGCTTGATTGTAATCAATGCCCAATTGTTGGCAGTTTATAGAATGACAGATCAAGTATTGATCTGAGTTGAGTTGAGTTGAGAGTGGTAAGCAATCTGATTATTGTGGCACTTTAGAATCTATGTATGACTTATGTGTGAGTTGTGCTTCTATAGTGTATGATGTTGACAGTGATGTATGTTGTGTAATGATGTATATACGCACAACACATGATAGGTAAAGGGTGTAATTGTGGCATAGGAGAATTGAATGATGCTCTAACTCGGTCACAAACCACACATCTGGCAACAAATTGCTATACCTTGGTCTGCATACCGTGCCACCAATAATGAATTTGGAGTAAGTTATATATACGCTTTACTCCAAAATGTCTTAGCTCCTCTTGAGCATGATGGACCAACTGTGGTCTTTGAGATGGAAGTGGTACTACTCTCACTCTACCATCCTCCCTCCAATCTGAACCATCTGGCTTGTTGAAGAACATGGTCTCTCTCCTTGGCCCCAATTGTGCCACCCACAAGACCAATGTAAAGATAGTCCATCACTACGACGTCACCATGAATGTCTTGCTGAAATGTATCAATATCTTCACTCTTTGGATTTGTGACCTCAATAACTCCTCTTGCATGCACTGAGAGAGATACCACCAAAGCCTCAAAAAATATACATAAAAAGACCGATGCATGCCAACTTGGTACCATCTCCTCATCTGTCTTACAATGCCAACATGCGTCGGTCTGATCCTATTGGCTCAGATATGGGTTTCTACTCAACCCATCTGCATCATGATTCACCACTCCAGGTCTATGAAAAACCATGAAATCATACTCCTATAAAATCAAAGCCCATTGAGCAAGCTTCCTTGAAAGCTTGTGGGACTCCATCAACCACTTCAGTGGCTGATGATCAGTGATGAGAGTGAAAGGGTTACCAAATAAGTAACATAAAAAATGTGCTACTACCCAAATTGCTACCAAGCACTTTCCCTCATATGAACTATACTTTGCCTTTGCTGAATTGTTGGAGCAACTAACATAGGCCACCACAAACTTCTTCCCCTCATCATCATGTTGGGTGAGCACCGCTCCAAGCCCCAACATACTCCAATTGGTATGATCCTAAAATGGTCGTCCTCTGAATAAAAGAAGATGTCAACCTCTCCTTGAGCTCTACAAAAGCTCTCTCCTACTCATCTCCCCAATACCACTCATGTGTAAGCTTGGTCAGCTTTGTTTAGGCCTTGGCAATGACACTAAATCCTCTAACATAGTTGCAATAGAAGTTCACCAACCCAAGGAATGCTTGCACTCTGCTTACATCCATAGGCCGAGGAATATGTGCAATAGCTTCCACCTTGGACTGTTGAACACCAAGTCCTCTAGGGTAGATAGTGTGACCCAATTCTCAACTTGCTTGTGGAAGAACCTACACTTCCTAGGATGTAATTTAAGTCCATGAGATCTCAACCTCTCAAACACCTCCAACAAATTGTCTCTCATGCTCCTCCACAATAGTGTTATAGACCAAAATATCATCAATATAACACCAAGCAAAATCCAATCCGCTAGGATCCTATCCATGACCCTCTGGAACTCAACAAGAGCATTATTTAACCCAAATAGTAAGAATCTCCACTGATATAACACATCCTTACCGTGAGGATCAATAGTCCAAAATGCTATCTTGGACTTATCGTCCTCCTTGATTAGCAACTGATGATATCCTGCTCAAAGATCCAAAGTATTGAAGACCTTTGCATGCCTAATTGCATAAAAAATCTCCTCCGGTGTAGGTGTGGCATACCGATCAGCCCTAGTCTATTGGTTGATAGGACGATAATCTCCACACATCCACCTATTTATGCAGTTGCTATGCATATCCTTCTTGGCCGGCATCACTAGTTGATGCATACTCTCCATCTCAGATCTCCACCAAACCAACCTCAAAAAGGTCTCTACTCCGATTCTGAATCAATGTCCTTTCCATGTCACTTGGGAGACTTTGACTTCAGCACTCATTGAGAACTTTCTTCTTGATGAGAGTTATGAGAGATTGATGAGTGAGGTTACATTTCTCAAGCAAGGAGAAGGAGAGAAAGTGAGAGTCTATGTGGAAAGAGTGGAAAAGTTAGAGTCCAGATTTTGCATAGTGTTGAGGAAGGGTGGGGATGATGTGGAGACTATAATGATTGGCATAGGGGCCATGCTCACCAAGAATTTTGTGGGAGAGTTGAGACCAAAAATTAGAAGCAAGGTGAGATATGAAAAACCTTCTTCCAAGGTTGAAGCTATCAAGATCGCAATTCGTATGGAGGAGAGTTTGGAAGGGGATGAGAGTGATTTGGTGGTGAAGGAGGTTGTGCATCCTCCTCAAGGCTACAAGTATGGTGGAACTTCTGATACTTTGGTGGCAAGAGTTGCACCACAAGTAGTGGTTGCTCCAGTTCTTGCACCTCCACCAAAAGATCCACTTCAAACTATCACATAACAACTTGCGGATCTCAAGATCAATGTGGTGCAACTATGGGAGAAGAGAGAAGTGGATCAGAATGTAGGGAGAGGGCCTAGGAGTTATAGAAACTATCCATATATAGGAGGCCAACCAGCCAACAATTTCAATGATAGAAATTGTTTTGGTTGTGGAGGAAGAGGCCATATCCAAAGGAATTGCCCAAATTCCACTTACCATGGAGGAAGGGGTTATGATGGAGCCAATAGAGGGAAAGAGGGAAGTAGTGAAACCCAAGTGGCTCCTAATCCCAACAAAGGTAAGGGGATAGCATCCATAGATGTGGTTGAGAGCAAGTATAAGAAGGGAGAGTGCTCAAACTCCAAGGGTCTTAATTTGGAGCTTTTGGCACAAGAGAAGAAGAGAGCTCGTTTTGCAGAGGATGTTCACTGTTCTCAAGGATTCACTCCAAGCAAGGATACTCCTATGTCTACTAGGAGCACTTGCACCTCAACACCATCAACAACAAAGACTCCAAGGAAGAAGTTGTGGATGGAGGACTTCTTGATTTCAAAGCAACAATGGAACTACAATGTGTTGGAGGATGTTGGTAGTCACAAGGCTAACATCACAGTGGGCCAATTGATTGCTTTGAACCCTTGTAATACCAAGGGTTAGCCATATGATCTAGATGTGAAATTCGGTTTGGTAACATCTAGAATGATGTTATACATGATGGTCAAAATAGATTTGATAGAAGTATCACCAAAAGAGTACTTCTACTAATAGGGCAGAAACCGAAATAGACTTGAGAACCTTAGAACCAATAGCTAGACATATGATTTAAAGGTGAGAATTGGTTTGGTAACATCTGGAAGGATGTTACACATGATGGACTAAACAGATCAGAAAGAGGTATCACCAAAAGAGGACTTCTACTAATAAAGTAGGAACCGAAATATGCTTGAAATCTTTGAAGGCAATTTTGGAGGCCTAAACGGATGAATTAGGCCTCGAAAATGTGCAGATTCCCCCCCAGTAGAGGAGAGGCTGGCCTTCCCTTCTCCCTGGTTTGTCTTGTCAAGAGCTTTCCAACGGTACCTTACTCATGTGATTCTGAGATTCATATAGGAAGATTCCCTAAAAGATTCCCTCCGGTCAAAGCTCGTTTGACCAACCAGATAGGACCTAGACCAGACAGGTCACCCATCCAAGTAAGTAATCCAAGGGTGGAGCTTTCTGACATGTCACCTATCTGTGTCCCTAATCCTATGGTGGAGCTTCCTTGGAGGAGATCCTCTTTGTCTATATAATAAAGAGAAGGTGCTCCCTTGGAGCATCGAATGTTTGAGTGTGCAATCTGTGTTTTCTCTCTTCTCTTGTCCTCGGAGTATTACAATGGTATCAGAGCTAGTGTTCTAGTCCAAGAGAGTGGATCACCCCTCTTGGAATAGCACAAACTATTGAAACTGAGTAATTTGAGGTGGAGAACATAGAGTAATCACTAGACTTAGGAAGGACTTTAGAGAGCGGATGGGATGGATGCGCCGGGGGGACAATTTCCCGCACCTAGCTTTCCATTCTCAAACCCATTCCACATCAAGGTTATGTACATCCAGCGTGAGCAGATGAGAGTATCGCTAGTTTATCACTTTGGTGCGGAATTCATGGATAGAGTGATGAACTCACCAAACCCGGTGATTCTACCTGTGGTGATATATGACAAAGAGTGGGATTTGATGATCTACATTCTATTATGATAATATGGATATAAATGTCCCAAATCCTCTCCCTTTCAATACTCAAGTAAAAATTCGTTATGTAGTGAGGCCAAAATTGATGTTTAGAGATTTTGTGGTTAGGAATTTTGGTGAGGAGTATTATCAACGAGTGATAGCTTCTGAGGTCCCAATGGTAGTTCCGATAGTTCGTGCACCTTCCAGAGTGATTATATTGACTCTGTATTGAAGTAGATGTTAGCAATTGGGTGTTGCAAGAACCATGGATCCGTAGTTGCAAGAGCTGGTGCAAGGAATGCAAGGGATGTTGAATGAATTTCGAGAGATTAAGATGACCATGGAGACATTGCAAAGTCAAGTGCAGATCCTCAGGAACGATCAAGCCATGCAAGAAGAAGAGCCGTCTCAAAACCCAGTACCTGCGACTGAAGTACTTGGAGAGGCACCCGTGCCTACGAACCCTATCAACGATGAAGCCACATTGCTACTCCGGATGAAGAAGACCTGCAACATCAAGCCTTACAAGGGGCAGCGTACGATGGGAGTAGTGGAGAATTGGATCTTGAGAATGAATTGATATTTTTGATTGTTCTCAACAGAGATCACAAAGTATGCTGCAGGTGTGTTTGCATGTGGGTACTTGACCGATAAAGCCCTCACATGGTATGATGCTTGGGAACGATCCATGCTGGCAGAGAGAAGGGAGGTCACATGGACAGCAATGCAAGAAGGACTGCTCAAGAATTTCCAATCGGTGGATTCTGTGCAGATGGCTCGAACCCGACTATGGGGATTGAGAATTAGGAATAGCATACAAGAGTATATGGAGGCATTTCTGGATCTACAAGTCGCAATTACCGACATGAGTCCAGCAGAGGCTCTTGACAATTTCAAACGAGGGTTGAAAGAGCAGATTTGCCAAGAAGTCATGGTGCAAAACCCTCACACGGTATTTGAAGCTATTGCTTGTGCGCAGAGAATAGCCGGAGCATTAGGTGGAGGTGAAGGAGTAGTTCCACCTCAACATTATCGGGCAGAAATGCCACACATGGGTGGACCAGTACCGATGGAATTGGGCAACCTTCGATTTCGGGATCGAGGAGCACGGCCGCTTCAAGGAGAGCGGGGACGGGTAGAAGAATGAAGAGATGGAGTCCCACGAGGAGAAGGGACTCGAGGAGAACAACGCCGTTGTTACAATTGTGGCCGTATTGGGAACATATCTACCAATTGTCGCACTCATTTCCCTAGAGGCCCTCGGCCTTTGTACAGGTGATCTTTGAACAACATGGAGAGGCACATTGAAGAGGAGGAAGTGGAAACCACTTTGGAAAACAAAGATCGCCAGTAAATGTACCTCGTGGCCTTACTGGCTCAATAAGGAAGTAGAGAAGCGAGGGAAGGAAGAGGAATAATGCACAAAGATCCCGAAAGGCAACCTCACAATTGATTGTCGTGAATGGAATCCTAGAAGGTAATCAAGTGAGAGTATTAATAGATCCGGGAGCAACAGAGAATTTCTTGTCTCGCTCTATTGCAATAAGCTTGGGAATGGATCTAGAGAGAGATGGAAGTGAAGAAGTAGAGTTACCAAATGGGCAAATAGAGAGGATTGAATCATTACCTAGACGGGTAACCCTCTCTGTAGGAGAATATTAGGAAGCAATTGAGTGGCGAGTGATACAATTAGCCCGTTATGATGTAATTTTAGGCATGCCATGGATAGAGCAGTACAACCCAATGGTGGATTGGAGGAAGAAAGTAGTGAGAACCCACCACTGGTCAATCATTGGGGTTAAAGAAAAATCACACAGGCAGAAATTGCCTCTATATGTCGTAGGGATGACAACTGTCTGTAAGACCGATAGATGTTTTATGGGTCTAATAAGAGAAGTCCAGAGTGCACAACTCGCTGGACAAATTCCTAAGAAATTGAAGGATGTAGTGGATGAGTTTCAAGATGTCTTTCCCGATGATCTACCCTCAGGATTACCACCTAAAAGGTGAGTAGATCACAAAATAGAGACACTCCCGGGGAAGACACCTCCTTGTAAGGCCCCATATTGCCTATCACCTCATGAGTTGGAGGAGTGTAAGACTCAAATTGAGGAGATGCTACAGAAAGGGTTCATCCAACCTAGCATATCACCATATGGGGCCCCTGTCTTGTTTGTGAAGAAGAAGGATGGTACAATGCACATGTGCATTGACTATCGGGGTCTCAATCAACAAACAGTGAAGAACAAATACCCCTTACCTCACATGGATGACCTGTTTGATCAACTCCATGGAGCGAGATACTTCACCAAACTGGACTTGCGGAGCGGTTACAATCAAATCCGAATGGCAAAGGAGGATGTGTACAAAACTGCCTTTTGAACCAGGTATGGCCACTTTGAGTATCTTGTGATGCCTTTTGGCCTCACCAATGCGCCTGCCACTTTCATGAGCCTAATGAATGACATATTTCGTCCATACTTGGATAAGTCTGTTATCATCTTCTTGGATGATATCTTAGTATATAGTAGCACAATGATAGAACACAAACAACATCTACGAGAGGTCCTCCAGATTCTAAGACAGAATCAGTTGTACGCCAAAATCTCAAAGTGTGAGTTTGGCAAGTCTGAAGTAGACTACTTAGGGCATAGAGTAAGTGCAGAGGGCATTCAAGTATTGATAGATAAAATAGAGGTCATTCAAAAATGGAGTGCCCCAGAAGATCAGACTCAACTTAAGAGCTTCTTGGGGTTGACGGGATTCTATCGTAGATTTGTCAAGGACTTCTCCAAGGTTGCACAGCCTTTACCGGCACTACTTGGCAAGGGGAAGAAGTGGACATGGGGAACTGCACAAGAGTTGGCCTTTCAAGAATTGAAGGCCGCCTTGCTACATGCACCAATCTTGAAGTGGTATGACCCAAAACGTCCAATCAAGTTAGCTATGGATGCATTAGGCGTAGCAATAGGAGCAGTCCTACAACAAGAGTGGCATGACGGATGGCATCCAATTGTATATTTCTCTCGAAAGTTGTTACCAATAGAGCGCAACTACCACACCATAGAACGAGAAGAGCTGGCCATCGTTCTAGCAACCAAGCATTGGAAGCACTACCTAGGCGAGAAGGCATTTGTAGTAGAGACAGACCACAAACCTCTAGTCTACCTCGAGACGCAAAAGGATCTATCTCGTCGCCAAATTTGGTGGGCAGAGTGGTGACAACTCTTCAACATGACAATCACCTACGTGGAAGGCAAGAAGCAACTTGCAGATGCATTCACCCGCATGCCAATGGCCAACAACTTGGCGGCAAGGGTTAAGATTAACCCTGAATTCTGGCAAGAGATTCTAGCTACTACAAAAACTGATCCATAGATTGTAGAAGCGCAATCGTCCAAAGGTGTCACCAGCACCCAAGGACTCACCTTTTGGGAGGGCCGATTGTGGATCCCAAATGTCCCAAAATTACGCACCACCATTCTAGCGGAATGTCATGATTCGGCCATTGCAGCTCATGTTGGAGTGGACAAGACCTTGGAGGCAGTCAAGCGCCATTACTATTGGCCCAAGATGAGCAACGACGTGATGGACTATGTGCGTAGCTGCCTACTTTGTCAATAGAACAAAGCTTCTAATCAAGCTCTTGCAGGGCTCTTGCAACCTCTTCCCACTCCTACCCAACATTGGGAACAAGTGAGTATGGATCTTGTCTGTGAATTACCCAAGACCACCTCAGGGTTTGACTCCATTGTGATCTTTGTGGACTGGCTCAGCAAAATGATTCATGTCCGCCCTACCACCAAGGAGGTGACCGCTCCACAACTAGCTCAACTATACTTAGATGCAGTCTTTGCTCACCATGGCTTGTCTAGAGTACTCATCACCAATAGAGGCACCCAATTCACCAGTTTGTTTTGGCGAACACTCTTTGGTTTCTTCAAAACCAAGTTGGCCATGTCTACAGCTTACCACCCACAAATAGATGGCCAAATAGAGCGGGCTAATCGCACGATTGAAGACATGTTACGCGGCTTCACCTTAGAAGAGCAAGAGAGGTGGGACATCCTACTACTGTTGGTGGAATTCGCTTACAACAATTCAGTGAATGCCTCCACCCAGGTCACTCCGTTCTTCCTCATGTATGGTGAGCATCCCTTCACACCTTCTAGCTTGATGAAGATCCGTCCAGTGACTACCAAGGTTGAAGCAGTCAACACATTTGTTTCTAGAATCCAACAAGGTGTGGAGAGCGCCAAGCACAGGTTACAAATTGCACAAAATCGACAAAAGCAGTATGCTGATGCACACCGTAGGCACATGGAGTTCAATGTTGGGGATCAAGTGTGGCTATTGACAACCAACCTCACATTAGTTGGATCTCGTAAGCTCAGACCTCGTTTTATTGGGCCTTTCTCGATTCTTCGTCGCATCGGCGCTGTGGCCTATCACCTTGAGCTACCACCACACATGAAGATCCATCCAGTGTTCCATGTCTCCCTATTACGCAGATATGCTCCCTGATCAGGCCAATGTACTTCCACACAGGACATTCGACCTTGTCCGACAGTCATTGATGGCATAGAGGAATATGAAGTGGAGCGGATTCTCCAAAAGCGCATGCGTGGTACTCGCCATCCGCGGGTGGAATATCTTGTACAATGGAAAGGTTACCCCCTCTATGAAGCAACCTGGGAACCCGCTGCCAATTTGGCACATGCACCGGTGTTGGTGCAAGCATTTGAGCAACAATTGCACAACAAGGACGTTGCGTCTTAAAAGGAGGGAGGTCTGTAATACCAAGGGTTAGCCATATGATCTAGATGTGAAATTCTGTTTGGTAACATCTAGAATGATGTTATACATGATGGTCAAAATAGATCAGATAGAAGTATCACCAAAAGAGTACTTCTACTAATAGGGCAGAAATCGAAATAGACTTGAGAACCTTAGAACCAATAGCTAGACATATGATTTAAAGGTGAGAATTGGTTTGGTAACATTTGGAAGGATGTTACACATTATGGACTAAACAGATCAGAAAGAGGTATCACCAAAAGGGGACTTTTACTAATAGAGTAAGAACCAAAATATGCCTGAAATCTTTGAAGGCAATTTTGGAGGCCTAAACGGATGAATTAGGCCTAAAAAATGTGTAAATCCCCCCCCCCCCAATAGAGGAAAGGCTGGCCTTCCCTTCCCCCTAGTTTGTCTTGTCGAGAGCTTTCCAACGGTACCTTATTCATGTGATTCTGAGATTCATATAGGAAGATTCCCTAAAAGATTCCCTCCGGTCAAAGCTCGTTTGACCAACCAGATAGGACCTAGACCAGACAGGTCACCCATCCAAGTAAGTAATCCAAGGGTGGAGCTTGCTGACATGTCACCTATCTGTGTCCCTAATCCTATGGTGGAGCTTCCTTGGAGGAGATCCTCTTTGTCTATATAATAAAGAGAAGGTGCTCCCTTGGGGCATCGAATGTTTGAGTGTGCAATCTGTATTTTCTCTCTTCTCTTGTCCTCGGAGTATTACAACCCTACCTTGAGAAAGGAGCTTAGAGGTGGTTTGAGTTCTACAAGGAGCAAGAAGAAGAAGAAGGCAAAAGCTCCAATATCAATGGGGGTGGTGGATGCCAAGGCAGCACTATGGGAGGCTTGTGAATATGCCTCCAAGATTGATGTGAGAGTGAATGGTCACAACATCAAGGATGCATTGGTTGATGGATGATCAGCAGTGAATGCCATATCAGAAAGGTTGATGAAGAATTTGGGTATGATACACTCAAGACCTTCAACATTTGTGGTGAGCATGGCAAACAAGCAACAAGTTCGACCAGTAGGGGTGATTGATAAAGTGGTAGTTTCAGTTATGGGAGTTCAAAATCTCATGACTTTCCAAGTCTTGAAGGATTCACGCTATGACTTACTTCTTGGGAGGCCATGGTTGAGAGCAACATGCACAACTGATTGATGGCACATTTTGCACCTGAGCTAGAGGTTTTGAAGGACCCAAATAAATCACCATTGACACTTGAGGAGGTAGAGAGAAGGTTATCTACCCTCAAGTATGGCCCAAATGTTACCAAGGAGGAGAAGGTGAGGTTTGAGGAGATTTTCTGCAAGTTCATCCATGTGTTTGCTTTTAGTTACAAGGATTTGAAGGAAGTCACCTTGGAGGAGCACAAGATAGAGGTGGAGTCACATGCAAGACCAATCCGCCAAAAGCAACGTCGCATTAGCCCACCAATATCTTTGGTTGTGAAGAAGGAGATTGATAAGCTCAAGGAGGCTAGATTTATCTTTAAGGTGGAGAATTCAGAATGGGTGTCTCCAATTGTCATTGTGAAGAAAAAGAATGGCAAGCTTCGGGTATGTGTGGATTACAAGAAGCTCAATGTTGTTACCAAGAAGGACTACTACCCATTGCCATTCATTGATGAGATCTTGGAGGAGGTTGCAGGTCATGAGAGGTACAATTTTGGAGATGGTTATAGTGGATATAACCAAATCAAGATTGCACCATAGCATCAACAACTCACCACATTCACCACATTCACCACACCTTGGAGAACTTACGCTTTCAAGGTCATGTCTTTTGGGCTTTGCAATGATCCAGCCACATTCCAACGGTTCATGAACAAGGTATTTGAACCTTTCATTGGGAAATTTGTGAGAGACTTCATTTATGACTTTTGTGTTTATGGAAGCAAGGAGGAGCACTTTGAGCACCTAATCAAAGTCTTGCAACGCTTGGATGAGGTAAATGCATCACTCAACCCAGAGAAGTGCATTTTTGGATGTGAAGAAGGTCTACTTTTGGGGCACATCATCTCCAAGGATGGAATAGCAGTTGATCCTGAGAAGGTGAGGAAAATCTCAGACCTTCCATTCCTTTCAAGCTTGACAAAGTTACGGCAATTCTTGGGGATGGTTGGATACTATAGGAGGTTCATCTTCTCATTTTCCAACAAGGCTTATGCATTGACCATCTACATGAAGAAGGGTGTAGATTACATGGTGATTTTGGAGGACAAGGAGGCTCTCAAAGCTTTTGAGGAGCTCAAGCAATCCCTTGTTGTAGCTCCAATTCTTGCTAAACCTGATTGGAGTAAGCTTTTCATCCTCTACACTGATGCTTCTAATGTAGCTATAGGATGCACTCTTAGTCAATTAGACCAAGATGTGCATGATCATCCAATAGCTTATGCTAGTAGGCAGATGGTTTCAGCAGAGAAGAACTAATATGTCACGGAGAGAGAAGGGTTAGTAGTGATCTTTGGTCTCAAGAAGTTTAAACACTACTTGATTGGAGGGAAAGCCACCATTGTCATGGATCACAAGGCTTTGAAGTACATCTTCAACAAGCCTAATGTTGAAGGGAGACTAGCAAGGTGGATGATACTCTTGTCTGAGTATGACTACACTATTGAGGATAGGCCAGGAAAGAAACATGCAAATGCTGATTTGTTATCTAGAGCCTATGATCATGATGGAGATGAGCCAGTGGATGATTCCTTCCCAGATGAGGAGCTCATGACAATCTCAGTCACTCAAGAGGTTCCAATGGAGTACAAGGAGATTGTGGATTTTGTGACAAGAGGTAACTATCCAAAAGAGATGCATGCTAGAGAGAGGAAGGCCCTTGCAGCAAGATCTAGACCTTACACAATGGTGGAGGATATTCTTTTTCACCAAGGAGCAGATGGTCTACTTCAAAGAGCAGTGGGTAAGGAAGAGTCTATCCTACTCATAAAGGAGTTTCATAAAGAAGGTTCAGTATGTGGAGGACACTTTGCAGGAAATGTGACTGCTTTCAAGATTCTAGATGCAGGTTACCATTGGAGAGGGATTTTCAAGGATTGTCTTGATTATTGCAAAACTTGTCATGTTTGTCAAGCTTTTGCTGGAAAGTCTACATCCACTCCACCACTTAGATCAATTCCATTGCTAGGACCTTTTGAGAAGTGGGGAATTGATTTTGTAGGTCCTCTCAATAGAACCCCAAGGAACAATAGGTACATTGTGGTAGTTATTGATTACCTTACCAAGTGGGTTGATGCTAGACCATTGAGGGACAAGAATGAAGATGAAGTGGGTAGATTTCTTTATGAACGCATTATCACTAGGTTTGGATGCCCTTTGGAGTTGGTTTCTGATAGAGGAAGAGGGTTTATAGGAAGCATTACTACAGCCATGCTACGACATTTATCTATCACACAAAGAGTAACTACATCCTATAAGCCAAATTCCAATGGCTTGGCAGAGAGAACCAATCAGACCTTGTGCATGATGTTGGCCAAAGATGCAGAAATGGAGGGGGCTAAACATCATTGGGACAAGAGGATTCATGCAGTTTTGTGGGAGTATAGGACAACCATGAAGACTTCCACCGGATATTCTCCATTTCAATTGGTGTATGGTATTGAGTCTACCTTACCTATTCACTTTGATCTTCCTACCTTCCAAAGCATTCATAGGAGATTGAAGAAAGCACAAGGAGGTGATGCAGAGAAGTCAAGGAAGGATCAACTCATGGAGTTGGAAGAGGCAAGAGGAGTTGCTATGGTTCGAGTGGAGCAAGCCCAAAGGAAACAAAAGGAGAGCTTTGACAAGAGGCAAGGCAAGAAGAAGGTGGAGCCTTTCAAGGAAGGTGATTGGGTAATGTTGTTTGATTCCATTTCATTCAAGAGAGTGCAAAAGAAGTTTTTGCCTAAGTACTTTGGACCTTTCATAGTGGAGAAGGTGTGGGGCAATTACACCTATGATCTCAAGGAGTTGGGAGGAAGACACTTTGAAAGGATTAACCATGATAAGTTGAAGATGTACCATAGAAGGTAGAGAGACCTTCACTTTGAGGACAAAGTGAAAACTTAGTCCGGGGTAAATGTAACATCCATTTGTGCATGTGTGTGGTATTGTGCTATTTAGCTTGGTATTACAAGTACTTAAAAGATATTATTTATATAGAGATAAAGGATGGTTCTATATTAGTCATGGTTAGCTAAAGTTAGTCATAGCTAAGATAGAGGGGACCTTACTTTAGAGGAAGTAGAAAAGATGAGCACCACTATTTTGGATTTTAGTGTGTTGACTTGGTATTATTCCTAGGTGTTTGGCTTTGAGAAAAGAGTTGAGAACTCTTGGGCCCGCAAGCCTTTTTGTTTTAGATTCTTCTTTAGTCCAAGGATAGCCCATGTGAAGGAATCCTTGACTTAGTGGTTGGGTCAAGATAAGACCACATGCTTAGGGGAATATGCCCATGTGAATGGATATTCCTTTCTACTTTTTGACTTTACTTGACTTTTAGTCTAGTAACTTGAGTTACTACAGTAATTAGTAACTTTGGTACATAACTATTTCACAAGTATATAAACAAGGTGTAACAATATGGAGTTTAGCGACAAAGTCAGTCGGGCTCACGAAGTAGCACATAAGACAAATTAGCCTAGAATATTCCGGAAGTATCTAGGAAGCTTCTTAGGAAGCTTCCTGGTTAGCTTAACTTGCACCTTAAGTAAGTAGCTTCTAGAAGGAAGCTTCTAGAAGCTTCCAACTAGCTTATCTTGCACGCCAAGTAGGCGGCTTCTAGAAGGAAGCTTCTTGAGAAGCTTCCTAGTTAACTTGGCTTGCACTCTAAGAAAGCGGCTTGAGGAAGCTTCTTGAGAAGCTTCTCAAGGGCCTTGTATGCTACATATAAATACCAAAGCCAAAGCTCATGCTAGGCATTCGGAGTTTTCCCTCATTCAAGTGTCCCAATGTGAATTTCCATTCTCCTATTTCTCTCCTCGGTTTTGGTCTTTTACACAAGGGGTGAGGAGGTACTCATCATCCTTTCATTTGCAACTATCTCTCTCTCATTGAGTTCTCTAGTGAGCAATGTCTTGAGTCTTGGAGTGTTAGCCTTGGAGGAGTATGATGGAGTTGGGGTTCCTTGCCTTCTTAGTCCATGGTGTGCTACCATAATAGCCATCAGAGGTTCATCCTGAGTGAGAGACATGCCGGCTCACAGTCCATCCTATCCTCAAAAACCAACTGGGCATGGTGCACTCTACTGCACTCTAGAAGAAGTAACAGTTGTGGATGAGGTCTCCCTACCAAATCCAAATGTCACTACCCTCTCTCCCACCATTTTGAGCTCAATATGCTTAGCCAAACCAAAGACCACTGCCAAAGTAGGCAAAGTAGCCTATAACAACATAACATCACAAACTCTACATTGCAACTCCTTGTCTAGTATCCCATACCAAAACTGGACTGCTTGGACCTCAGTAACTCCCTGAGTGAAACTGATCAGCTGCCTCATGTGAGTGTATGCCTTGCGTAGGCCCTCTTCAGCCTTCTGCTAAAACTCTTGCAAGCTCCTCAGCTTGTCAGTTTGTACTCCTTGGTAGTTCTACCTCAAACACTAGAAGAACTCCACCATGGGATTAAACCCCGGTACCACACCACCTCCTACAACGGTACCTCCACTTGTGGTAGCACTATCTCCAACTAGTGCACCTCCACTAGCTCCACCAACACTACTCAAGCTAGAACTTGTGGATACAACCAATCTACTCCTAGCAACCGAGCTTGAAGTGATAGAGATATAGTTTGGAGACCAATACTGTCTCCATAACTCAATCTCCTCCAAATGATCTCTCTTGAACTCATGGTCATCCATTGGTGGATCCTTCGAGTGCTAAAACAACCCTTCCATGCCATGAAGGGTGTAAACAGCCGGGTTCCGCATTTGCTATAGATCACACCAACTATTGAATTCCTAGATAAAGTCATCCAACTCAATGGTACCCACTATACCAGAATAATGCCTAGGGCCTTTGGAGGCCCCATAAGTCTTGTTGATGTCCTACAACAACAATGCAGACATGCCAAGTGCATTCTCAACTGAATCAACTCTTGTGTCAAACTCCAACTCAGAGTCAATCTCCTCCCTCATTGGGATTTGAGATATAAGCTGATATCGAGCACCACTCCAAGTAAACCCACTACGTATTGTAGGGCTAACTTCTCTAGAATCCCTAAAGAACTCCATTGTGACAAAGTAACTACAATTACAACCGCAAATTGGAGCCACCAAATACAACCACAAATTGCAACTACAAATTGCAAACTGCAAATTGCAACCACAACCACAACCCCAAGTACTCCACCAAGTACCAACACCACCAAGTGCCAACACCAACTAAGGATCACCAAGTGCCAATACCCACAAAACACCACCGGTTGATATAACTCTAACTAAGATCACTACACTAGGGGAAAAGGCGACCCGTAACCTACCATCACAACAAGCACTCTTATGATCTCCAGGTCATCACTTCCTACCTCATTGGAGAGAAACTGTGACAACTCGACAAATATCACTTTTGTGGTAATCGGGTAAGTAAAGTTTGTTCCCGTAGAGATACGAGTTAGAAATGTCCAAATACAAAGTAAAGTAACAATTTTAGTTCTTCTTGAGTTCTTTTAGTCTCTCAGGTAGAAACTACACCCAAAAGAGAGTAACAAGCACTGATTCACAGTCTTGTCACAAAGTAACACTCCTTAATCACAACTCCATCAATTCTTTCCAAACAATCTTGATTGTGATGATTCAGGCTCTCCCAAAATTGACACTTCATTGCAAAACAACTTCGCCTCAGAATTGTGTTCCACCCTTCCATTGAAGGTACAACTTCCTCAATCAAAATTACTTCACATCAACTTTGCATTGCACTCACAAATGCAGAATACTACCAACACTACAATTCTTCTTAGATTTGTCAAGGCATTGCTTCAATTGCACTTCACTCAAGATCAAACACACAACATGAAGATCAAGGCCACAAAATCCAATATCCAACAAGCACATTGACTTGCACTTCAAATTTCTTCAAACACTCACAAACACAAACACAAAGCTGATACTTGGAATCAAGCTTAAGCGATAAGCACTAATTCACAGCACTTTGCTTTATCTATTCTCAAAAATAATGAGCATTGAACAACAATTCCTTGCAAATGCCACTCTTAAATAGTGAAGCAATCTACAATTATCTTCCTAATGCACCTGTTCCTAACAACTCTACAAACCTGCATATCTGAAATGACAATGCACCTCTTCATATCTGCCTATTCACATCTCAAATTGGTTACTAATCCGATCCGATGTCTACTTCTTCCTCGGCTTTCAAACCCAAACCCGAAGTAACTTTACTTCCTACTACTTTTTCCTTGGGTTTCATATCTCCTACATCTTCTACCAGATCTAATAGTTCTCTTTCCTGATCTGACATTTCACTAGTGGGTAATCTATCTAACTCTTTATCTGTTGACCCACTCTTCTCTATTGTCTCCACTAGTAACTCCGAAGACATCTGCACTCCTACTTCATCTACTTCGTGTTTGGCTCTAATGTCTTTCCAAAGTTTATCTATCTCTAATTTTACTAAGTCTAATCTAATCATGATATTGTCTTTGACTTCCAATATCTTCCTATCTACACGAGTCCTGAGACTTATTAATAGCGTGTTCAAATCTGTGTCTTTTGCCTATCTCCTCCTCGACTCCTGCACCAACAACTTCAACTCGTGCAGCCTCGTCTCCTCAATTCAAATACTGGCCTCTGTACTTAACATTGCATTCATTTTGATGACAATCTCCATCAATAGCTCCAATCTCATTTTCCGTTCACTTTCCCGATCTGCAAGCCAATCTTCTCTATACATCGCCAATTCCGCCTTGAACTCGGCTTTCACCGTTTCTTTCTCCTTCTCCTTCTGCTCAATCTTCTCCTCTTGATTACAAAGTAAGTCTCGTAATCTCTCTTCTTCCCTATATCTTATTGTCAACTCCCGCTGCCACAATTGCTTCTTCTCTTCTACACTCTCCATCACTCTATCAAGCTCTTGTTCCTCCGCTGCTACCTTCACCATAACATGGATAATCTCTAATCTGGAATCAACAAACTGCTACTGTGACAACCCGGCAAATATCACTTTTGCGGTAATCGGGTAAGTAAAGTTCGTTCCCGCAAAGATACGAGTCAGAATTGGTCAAATACAAAGCAAAGTAACAATTTCAATTCTTCTTGAGTTCTTCTTTAATCTCTCAAGTAGAAACCACACCCAGAAGAGAATAACAAGCACTGATTCGCAGTCTTGTCACAAATTCACACTCCTTAATCACAAATCCTTCAATTCTTTCCAAACAATCTTGATTGTGATGATTCAAGCTCTCCCGAAAATGGCACTTCAATGCAAAACGACTTTGCCTCATAATTATGTTCCACCCCTCCACTGAAGGCACAACTTCCTCGATTCTTGCTTCACATCAACTTTGCACTGCACTCACAAATGTAGAATACTACCAACACTACAATTCCTCTCAGATTTGTCAAGGCATTGCTTCGATTGCACTTCACTCAGGATCAAACACATAGAATAAAGATCAAGGCTGTGGAATCCAACATCCAATAAGCACATTGACTTGCACTTTGAATTTCTCCAATCACTCACAAACACAATTGCAAAGTTGATACTCGGAATCAAGCTCAAGCGACGAGCACTGCTTCACAGCACTTTGCTTTATCTATTCTCAAAAATAATGAGCACTGAACAACATTAGACTGCAAATGCCACTTTTAAATAGTGAACAATCGACAGTTCTAACAACTATACCGTTCTACAACAACTGTTCTAACATGCAGATCTGAAATGACAATGTAACCTTTCATATCTACTCCTTCAAATCTCAAATCGGTTTCTACTCCGATCCAATGTCTACTTCTTCCTCGGCTTTCAAACCCAAACCCAAAGCAATCTTACTTCCTACTACATTTTCCTCGGGTTTCATATCTCCTACTTGTTTGACCAGATCCAACAATTCTCCTTCCTGATCTGAAATTGCACTAGTCGATAATCTATCTAACTCTTCATCTTTCGACCCACTCTTCTCTAATGTCTCTGAGGGCAACTCTGAACACATTTGGATTCCTATATCTCTTACCTTGGGTTTAACTACTATCAATTCCTTTACTAATTCTTTTGTGTCATCATCAAGAATTGTAATTGAAAGCATGTGTACACTATCTACACCTTCAATTTGTAATCCATTTTCCCCTAATCACTCATGTTACTAACCCGAAGACACTTACTGTTTGATCCTGCACTTCGGGTTTATTCACGATTGTTATTTTTCCTTCAATTTCTATCATATCTTCAATCAGAACTGAAATTGAAATCATAGGTATCCTAACTATCTTCTTTCCCTATTCTAACTTCCTCTGATCCCTCACGCAAAACTCCCAAAAACACCTTCACTGCACTTCGAGGTCCGGCTACCTCTGATTTAGTCATCTTCATCTTGAGGCGAAGTCTTTAGACCCGAAGTCATGTAAACCCGAAGTACGAAGTATGAAATCCAAAGTACGAAGTCACATTGACCCAAAGACACTTTGACCCAAAGTACATCTACTCTCGAAACTTTAAATGCTTGTAACTTCTTCTACACACTCCCAAACTTTGCGATTTTGGTGGCAATGGAAAGCCCTGAACGAGACGTTTCCAACGAGATATAACACGCCTGATTTGGAGTTGTGGTCACTGAGATATAGCCCCCGCAAGAATCATGACCTACAACTTCTATTTCTCCTTCGGGTTTGCCCTCCTTAACGTCTGCTCTGAGTTTTTCCCTCCTCTGACACGAAGTAAGCTTCTTCGGGTCTGATCCAAACCGAGCCCTTCTTCCTCTTACATGAAATTGACTTCCTCGGGGCTGATCAAAACACAAGTTTCCACTCATTTCTTCTCCATTTGGTTTCAATTTGGTTTAAGCAAGCCATTTCTTCTTCAAAACTCGTCCAAAATGAAAAATGTGGGTACCACAACTGCTTCAAGATCTCATACTCTGCTACTTGTCTTTCCCTTGCTTTGTCACTCTTCTTCACAAGTTCTTCTTGATACTTTGCTTCTCTCTTTTCAAGTCTTCAATCACTTGATTCTGTACTATTGCTTCCCCTTGCACTACTTCCCTTTCCTCCTCACCTTGGGTTATACTCTTCTTCAACTCTGAGTTCTCTTCTTCCAATCTTGCCAAAACCTGCAACATAGTCTTCACCTCCGAACATGTCGATTGCATCTCCTTCTTCTTGTGCTCCAACTTCACCAACAATGGACATACAATCTCCCGCAGGTATTCCACTCCATCACTCGCAACTACTTCCTCCTGCATAGCAATCTCCTTCCTTACTTCTTCTTCACCCGATACTCGTCTTCTTCTCTGCAGTCTTCGTATCGGAATTGACGCCTCACTTCCCGAGCTAGCATTCGCTTCTTCCATCACCTTACTTGGACCCACTTTACACTTTGCCTTGCATCTTGAATGAACTCCCCTCTGGATTGTAAATTGCTTCTCCTCGGGCTTGGGTATCTCATCCTCCAACTTCTCAATAATTTCTTCTTTGAGCTCCACCCAAACTTCTTCTTCTTCTTTAGCATCAATAGTTGGTACCGACATCATCTCTCCACCTTCATCACTATCGCTACTCGTATCTCCACTTTGCAGCGTGAGCTCTGGTTCTTCCTCATGTTCCGAGTCTTTGGACTTGCACTTGGCTTCGCCTTTCGAGTCTTCGTCTGACGTCGCGATCACCACTATGCCTTTCCTTGGGTTTCCTCTCCTGACTTTCCAAGGTCTTGTCTTGTCTTCGGCTTCTCCTTGCCAACTCCGCTTCTTCGACTTCGGAGTACTCACTTCTATCTCCATGCTCTTACCCATCTTTGTGTAGTACTTATCCGTGCTCTGGATTTGAAGAATGTATTGCTGCTCCTCCACGTCGACTTCTCTTCTCAAGTCAGGATGGAAGTGAGACACCATTCAGTTTTGCTATGCCAAATTGAGCAAATTCAACCCGAGGTAGAAATGTGCTACAAACGGCACGATGTAGTGTGGAGGTGACTTATCTCGCAAATTCCACACCATCTGTCTGGTCCTCCCATGGAAGCACCTTGCCCAATTGATAGGTTCTCCTGCAAATAGCTTATGGAAGAACATCACTTGGTGTTTCATCACATAAGTTGTTCTCTCCGGCTTTAGGATCGCCATGAGAGCACTCACAATCCCTCTCTTCACTGGATCCTTGTAACTCTCAACCTTATACCCATTCTTTGTTCTCTTTGAAGAGAAAGCATCCCTCACTTCTTGAGTCTCTTCTGCTACTTCTATCTTACCCAAGAATATGGCACCTTGCTCCGCGCCTGCCTCTCTCCCGAGCACTAATCTCCAATCTGACTCTGTCCAACGAGCCGGATTTCCTCTCTTCCCCTCTTCCTTGGGGCAATCAAGACACTTATTCTTGATTATCTTGGTCATAAAACCTAGAAAACTTACATTCTAGTTCCATGCCAAGAAGGTGATCCGAAGTTGGCTCAAGACTTTGATCCTCGCGATCACATCTAACCTCCGAATTGCATGATTTCTTACTACGAATTTGGAGTTCTTCTTTCCTCCTCCCATCTCTCTTGCTTTCTCACTGTCTCTCGGTTTCACTCTCTCAAACTCTCCTCTACACACTAGCGCGTCTTCAACTCTACTTCCCTTCCCACAATCACCTGCAAGACTACTTCTCAACGGCAAAGGAAAATTGCTCGACATTGTTTCGTCGTTAGCTCGATTTTTATAGATTCACGCTTTCTTTGTCTCTCTTCAATTCAAGTTTCTACCGAGAAATCACACCTCTTGCATGCGCCTATCACTGTCAATTGTACTTCACACGTATGGGCCACCGGTTTTGAACGGCCCCTTCTTGAATTTCTTGCCCCAACAAAAGGTTGTTACACTATCTTTGCCTCGGGTTGATGTAATACCAAGAGCTAGCCATATGATCTAGATGTGAAATTTGGTTTGGTAACATCTAGAATGATGTTATACATGATGGTCAAAATAGATAAGATAGAAGTATCACCAAAAGAGTACTTCTACTAATAGGGCATAAACCAAAATAGACTTGAGAACCTTAGAACCAATAGCTAGACATATGATTTAAAGGTGAGAATTGGTTTGGTAACATCTGGAAGGATGTTACACATGATGGACTAAATAGATCAGAAAGAGGTATCACCAAAAGGGGACTTCTACTAATAGAGTAGGAACCGAAATATGCTTGAAATCTTTGAAGGCAATTTTGGAGCCTAAACAGATGAATTAGGCCTTGAAAATGTGCAGATTCCCCCCCATCATAGGAAAGGCTGGCCTTCCCTCCCCCTTGCTTTGTCTCGTCGAGAGCTTTCCAATGGTACCTTATTCACATGATTATGAGATTCCTACAGGAAGATTCCCTAAAAGATTCCCTCCGGTCAAAGCTCGTTTGACCAACCAGATAGGACCTAGACCAGACAGGTCACCCATCCAAGTAAGTAATCCAAGGGTGGAGCTTGCTGACATGTCACCTATCTGTGTCCCTAATCCTCTGGTGGAGCTTCCTTGGAGGAGATCCTCTTTGTCTATATAATAAAGAGAAGGTGCTCCCTTGGGGCATCGATTGTTTGAGTGTGCAATCTGTGTTTTCTCTCTTCTCTTGTCCTTGGAGTATTACAGTTGAGCTCCCTCCAGTACAAAGACTCCTTCCTTCGGGGTTCTATGCTGACAAGGCATATCCGAGTACTTTGCCTTATGACCCGAAGTCACTTTACCTCGGGTTTCATCTTGAAGACTCTTTTCTTTGCCTTCTTTGGCCATATAGGCGCAATCCGACTTCTCTATACACTTCTTCTTCTCTATTTTGAAAAAAAACAAAAAAATGTGGGCACCACAGAAACAAAGGTAGTTTGATTGGTCATCATTACAGCCTCACTACCAAAAGCACACTAGAGCACCAATGCTCTAAATTTAGGGCACCTCACACAAACGTGGTGCATAAACAAGAAGCAAAGAATGGAGGGGGTCCAATCATAAGGAATCTAAACAAAAACCCTCCATCTCGTAAAGCAACACAAGACTAACTCTACCACCATTTGGCATTTGACATAAGAGAAGTTTGTATCTACATACTAAGCTACGAGGATCACCAAGAATGGGATCAAACTGCATCTCCTAGCCAAAGCTACAAGTGTATAGATAATAGTGGTACAATCACTAAGACAACAAGTGAGGGTGGACCAATTGGCTAGGGCACCAGTCTAGGAACAAGAGATCTAGGGGTCAAACTCTATTGCAAACAATCTAGCAAGATGGGCAGATTTTGCCAAACAATGACCAAGATCTACTCTAAACTAGCTAGCCTCATGCCAACAAGTTGGCTTGCTAGCCCTTCTAGCCTCTCTGAGCCCTATGCCTTGAAGCCTCTAAACACCAAAATTCAGCCAGATGAGGCCTTTCTTCTTGCCACTTCAAACCCTCTCCAAATCTGGCAAAACTCCTCTAAATCTACTAGGGAAAACCTAAGCTCTAATTCAGCTACCAACAATCAGCAAGTCCAAATCTGGCAAAACTCCTCTAAATCTACTAGGGAAAACCTGAGCTCTGATCAAGCTACCAACAATCAACAAGTCTTGGAGATACCACCAACACTCTTAATTCTTGCATTCGATTTCCCTTGACTTCACTTCTCTGATGTAATCAGATTGTTTACAACACTTGAATCAACTCAACTCAACTTAGATCAATACTTGATTTATCACTTTATAAATTGCCAACAACTGGGCACTGATTACAGTCAAGCCACACCCACTCTAGCTAAGAGAATCTAGGTGATGCTTGCCGGCCTCTGTCCACCATAGCCAAGAACTCAAAAGCTCAACATCAGAGAAGTGAGCTCTCTGGAGTTGCACTTCAAAAGTATATCCTTGGACTCAAGCTAGGTCTAGAACCCTTACGGTCCCACTGACGGCACACTTGATGGTGTGAACAATGCAAAGTGACGGTGGGCACCACCATGAAGTCAATACCCCAAACACAAAATCTGACCGTCAAAAAATAGTCTATAATTGATTGTTGAAATACCTCTAACTACTATCATTGCAACTCTAGTGTCCCAGCAACCTAGATACGACACTACAAATAGCAGAACAAGGCTCAAGGTGAATGGTTTTGGTGGAGAAGAATGGTGGCATGAAGATATCTATATGGACATCTTCACAAGATGTCCATATAGACATATAGAACTGCAAGATTCTATAACACTGTAGGACCTACAAGAAGGATGTAAGACTGGCTACAAGACTTGGGGGAAGGATTGTGGAATTGTAGGACTTGTGGGAATGGCTCATGTGGGACTTATAGGTTGTTGTATGAATGTGTAATATTCTGAGGATAAGAAAACGTCAAGAGAAACAAAAGAGAAGAAATACAAAGCTTCACACTCAATACTTTGATACCCCAAAGGATCACCCTGTCTTTATTATATAGTAAAGAGGATTCCCTCAAAGGAAAAACCATCCTTGGATCAAATATATGGAATGGTGATATGTCGGCAAGCTCTACCCTTAGATTAGTTTCATGGATGAGAGACATGTTGATTCTGTCCTATTTGGTTGGTCAAAAAAGTTTGACCAGAGGGAATTTTAAAGAATGTTATTGTAGGAAGCTTAGAATCACATGGGTGAGGTACTATTGGAAAGCTCTCAACAAGACAAACAAAGGAAAAAGAAGGTAAGCTTTTTCCTAAAAAGAGGGGGACAAATAGCTTCATTTTTGAGGTATAATTCATCCATTTAGGCCTCTAAAATTGGCTTTGAAGTTTTCAGTGTGTTTTTCCTTCTTATCTTATTAGTGAAAGTAACCTTTTGGTGACACTCTATGTGATCTACTTAATACATCATATATAACATCCTTCTAGATATTTCCAAGCCAAAGTTCACCTTTAGATAATATGTGTAGCTACACATATTATCTAAATGTATTACAAACTTCCTCCCTTTTAAGATGCAATGTCCTTATTGTGAAGCTATTGCTAAAACAATTGCACTAACACCGTTGCATGGGCCAAGTTCAGGTGGATCTTCATCAAGCTCAAAGTTGTGAAAAGATGCTCTCCATACATGAGGAAGAATGGTGTGATCTATGTGGATATATTCATTGAATTATTGTAGGAAAATTCTACCAATGGAAGTAAGGTGTCCCATCTCTCTTGCTCCTCTAAGGTGAAGCCCCGGAGCATGCTCTCAATAGTGTGATTAGCCCGCTTTTTTTGTCCATCAATTTGTGGGCGGTAAACCATAGACATGGCTAATTTGGTTTTAAAGATGCCAAAGAATGTTCTCCAAAATAAACTAGTGAATTGAGTACCTCTATTGGTGATGAGCACTCAAGATAGGACATGGTGAGAAAAGACTACATCTAAGTGCAATTGAGCTCATTGTGGAGCAGTCACATCCTTGGTGGTAGGATGCACATGAATCATTTGCTAAGTCAATCAACAAAGACTACAATGGAGTCAAACCTTGAGGTGATCTTGGGCAATTCAGATCCATGCTTACTTGTTCTTAATATTGTGTAGAAGTAGGGAGGAGTTGAAATAGCCCTATGGGAGCTTGATTAGAAGCTTTATTTTGATGATAGAATAGGCAAATTCAAACATGTTCTATAACATCGTTGCTCATCTTGGACCAATAGTAATCACATTTGATTGCATCTAAGGTCTTGTCCACTCCAATGTGACCTATAATGGTGGAATCATGACATTCCATTAGGATGGCAATTCTTATGCTTGTGGCATCTGGAATCCATAACTTGCCATCATGAAAGATGAGTCCTTGGGTATTGGTGACACCTTTGGATGAACAAGCTCTTACAATCTATGGGTCAATTTTTGTAGTAATAAGAATCTTTGGCCAGAATTTTGGGTTCATCTTGACCTCAACCACTAGATTGTTTTCCATAAACATTCAAGTGAATGCATTTGCAAGTTACTTCTTGCATTCCATTTATGTGATTTCCATATTGAACCGTTGTCTCCACTCTAACCATCAAGTCTATCAATGAGATAAATCTATTTGTGTCTCAACATAGACAAGAGGTTTGTGGTCTGTCTTCACTACAAATGCCTTCTTGCCAAGATAGTGCTTCCAATGCTTGGTTGCAAGGACAATAGCCAACTCATCCCGTTTGGTGGTGTGATAGTTGCATTCTATTGGTAATAGCTTTTGAGAGAAATATGCAATTAGGTGCCATCCATCATGCCACTCTTCTTGTAAGATTGCTCCTATTGCTACGCTTAATGCATCTGTAGCCAAATTGATTGGATGTTTTGGGTCATATCATTCAAGATTGTTGCATGTAGTAATATGTCTTTCAATTCATGAAAGCCAATTCTTATGCAGTTCTCCATATCTACTTCTTTCTCTTGCTAAGTAGTGCCATTAGAAGTTGTGCTACCTTGGAGAAGTCCTTGACAAATTGATAATAGAACCCCATCAATCCTAAGAAAATCTTGAGGTGAGTCTAATATTCTAGATCACCCTAATTTCTAAATAACCTTTACTTTATTTGTTAACACTTGGATACCTTCTACATTTACTCTATGCCCCAAGTAGTTTACTTCAGACTTGCCAAACTTGTAGTTTAGATTTTGGTATACAATTGATTTTGGCATAGAATATGGAGGACTTCTCATAGATGTTATTTGTACTCCATTATTGTCTTGTTGTAGACTAAGATGTTATCTAGGAAAATGATAATAGATTTATCCAAGTATGGACAAAATATATCATTCATCAAACTCATGAAAGTGGTTGGTGTGTTGGTGAGGCCAAACGGCATCACCAAGTACTCAAAGTGATCTTACCTTGTTTGAGAGGTTATTTTGTGTACATCTTCCTCCACAATCTTGATTTGGTTGTAACCACTCCGTAGATCAAGTTTGGTGAAGTGTTTTTCCCCATTTAGTTGATTGAACAAATCATCCATGTGGAGTAAGGGATATTTTTTCTTCATCGTTTGTTGATTTAGGCTATGGTAGTCAATGCACATGGGCATTGTTTTGTCCTTCTTCTTTACAAACAAGATAGGAGCTCCATATGGTGATATGTTAAGTTGGATAAAACTTTCTTGTAGCATCTCCTCAGTTTGAGCCTTACACTCCTCTAACTCATGAGGTGATAGTTGATTTGGGGCCTTAAAAGGAGTTAACTTCCCAAGAAGTATCTCAATTTTATGATCTACTCTCCTTTTTGGTGGTAATCTTGAGGGTAGGTCATTGAGAAAGACATCTTGAAACTCATTGATCACATTTTTCAATTTCTCAATAATTTTTCCATCAAGTTGTGCACTTTGGATTTCTCTTATTAGGCCCATGAAACATCTATTTGTCTTATAAATAATAGTTGTTCTTATAACATAGAGAGGCAATTTTTGCATTGTGATCTTTCTTTGATCCCCATGATATTCCATTGGTGATTTCTCACTACTTTCTTTCTCCAATTGCTAGTAGGGTTGTAGTGCTCCATCCACAATATGCCAAAGATTACATCATAACAAGCTAACCATATCAATCACCACTCAATCTCTTATTGATACTCTCCTATAAAGAGTGCTACCTTTCTAGGTAATGACTCAATCCTCTCTATTTGACCTTTAGGTAACTCTACTTCTTCATTCTCATCCTTTTCTAGATCCATCTCCAACCTTATTACAACAAAGCAAGACAAGAAATTCTTTGCTGCTCCAAGGTCAATCAATATTCTCACTTGATTTCCTTCTAGGATTATATTCATAATAATCAACAATGATTTTGTTTCTTCAACCTTGGCACATCATCCTCTTCCTCCTTCTTTTTTCCCTCACTTTTTCTCTTCTCCATTGAGCCAATGTAATACCATTAGTTAGCCATATTATCTAGAGGTGAAAATTAGCTTGGTAACAAGCTCATTGGTAGCTGGAAGGATGTTATGTATGATGGGTTAGTAGATCAAGTAGAGGTGCCACCAAAAGAGTACTTCTAGTAATAGAGAAAGAGCCAAAAATTGCCTACAAACTTTAGAGCCAATTTTGAAGGCCTAAAAAATTGAATTAGGCCTAAAAAATGTGCAAATTTTCCCCTTGGGACAAAAATTGTTGGCCTTCTTCCCCACCTTGTTTGTCTCATCAAGAGCTTTCTAATGGTACCTCACCAACATGATTACAAGATTCATATAGGAAGATTCCCTCCAGCCAAAGATTGTTTGACCAACCAGATAGGACTAGAACCAACATGTCATCCATCCATACAACTAATCTTAGGGTAGAGCTCATTGACATGTCACCAATCCATGTATTTGATCCAAGGGTAGAACTTCTTTTGAGTGGATCCTCTTTGCTATGTAAAAAGGACAAGGTGTTCCTTTGGGGCATCTGAGTATTGAGTGTGAAGCTTTGTGTTTCTTCTCTTGTGTTTCTCTTAAGTCTCTTATCCTTGGAAGATTATAGCCAATAAGGCTATGAAGTACATTTACTAGTAAATTGTGTTTTTAAATGTGATTTTTTCATCCTCCTCTCCAATTTGTCTCTCTATGTTGTTCAAAGATTGCCTATATGGAGACTAAGGGTCTCTAGGAGGATGAGCATGACAATTGATGGCTATATTCCCAACTCAGTCATAACTATAGCAATGATGTTGTTTTGCTTGAGTCCCTTTGTCTTGTGGAACACTATCTCTCCTTTCTTTGACCATCTCCGTTCTCCTTGGAGCGGTCATGGGCCTCAATCTTAGAACCAAATGTTGGGCAATCCCATAGGAATTGGTCCACCAAAGTGTGGTGTTTTAGCTTAATAATGTTGAGTTGAGGCTACCTCTTCACCTCTTCAGAGTGCCCTTGCTATTCTTTTAGAGCTCTTACTATATTTTAAGCGATTTTGCTTCAAAAATAGTGCAAGTGTTTTGTAATATTACTTCTTGGTGAATTTTGTCTTTTAACCTTCATTTGAAATTGTCCAAAACTTCCATTAGAGTCATATTAGTTATTGCAACCTAAAGATCAAGAAATGTCTCCACATACTCTTGTACAATCTCCTTTTGCTTCAACTCCCACAGTCGGATTTAGGCCATCTACATGGAATCCATGAATTGAAAATTGTTTAGCAACCTTTCTTGCATTGTTTTCCAAGTGACCTCTCTTCCTTTTGCCAAAAATTGATCATTCCAAGGCATTGTACCATGTAAGAGCTTTATTGATCAAGTGCACACATGCAAGCATACCTCCAAAATGATAAGTGATCTCAATTATGAGTTATTAAAATTATAATTCATTCTTGAAATCTAGTTTTCCACTACTCATGGAACTTTATTCCTTGTAAGGCTTGATGTTGCATGTCTTCTTCATCGTAACAATATGGCTTCATTGACCAAGGTTGATGTCATTGGCATGAATGACTCTCTAGGTACTTTGGCCATTTGTATTGGATTTTGGGATGGTTCTTGTTCTTGCATTGCCTCATTGTTGTTGAAGGTATGTACTTGACTTTGCAATGCATCATCTTGATCTCTTGAAACTCATTCAACATCCCTTGCATTAGATCCTAGAATTGCGGATCTGTAATTCTTACATACAAAAAATGCTCAATCACTAGAGTTAGTATAATCACCCAAGAAGAGGCACATGCTATTGGGACTTTAGAGAATATCACTCATTAATAATATTGATCACCAAAATTGTGACTACAAAATCCCTATATATCACCTTTGGTCTAACCACATAACAGATTTCTACTTGAGTGTTGAAAGGGAAAGTATTAGGTATATTCAGATTTATTGCATTATAATAGAATGTGGATTGTCAAATCCCACTCTCTATTGTATGCCACCACAAGTAGAATCACCGGGTTTGGTGAATTCATCATTATATCCATGAACTCTACTATGAAATGGTGAACAAGATATAAACTCACTTGCTCACTCTATATGTACATAATCTTGATATGGAATGGATTCAAGAATGGAAAGTGGGGTGTTGGAAATTGTGCTCCAAGAGCTTCCATCCTACCCTCTCTCTAAAACACTCCTACTCTATTGTTTGCACTACGGTTTTTTCCCCTTAAAATTACTCAATCTTAATAGCACATGTTCCTCCAAGAGAGGAGATCCACTCTCTTGGATTGAAACTCAAGCTATGATATCAATGTAATATTTTGAGGATAGGAGAACCTCAAGAGAAACACAAGAGAAGAAACATAAAGCTTCACACTCAATACTCCAATGACCCAAAGGAGCACATTGTCTTTATTATAGTAGAGGATTCCCTCAAAGGAAATCCCACCCTTGGATCAAATACATGGGATTGATGGCATGTCAGCAAGCTCCACCCTTAGATTAGTTGTATGGATGGGTGACATGTTGGTTTCTATTTGGTTGGTCAAACAAGTTTTACTAGAGGGAATCTTCTTGTAGGAAGCTCAAAATCACATGGGTGAGGTGGCATTAGAAAGCTCTTGATAAGACAAATAGCTTTGTTTGGGGGGGGGGGGGAGGGGTGGGGGAGGGGTGGGGGCCTTGCTTTTAGAGGGGGCATTTTGTCCAGTTTTTAGGCCTAATTCATCCATTTGGGCCTTTGAAATTGGCTCTAAAGTTTTTAGGGTGTCTTTGGCTGTTGCACTATTAGTGGAAGCACTCTTTTGGTGACACTTCTATCTGATCTACTTAGTAGTACATCATATATAATATACTTTTAGATGTTACTAAGCACAATTTTACCTCTAGATAGTATGTCCATTGAAAGTATTTAGAATGAATCCCACTTGTGGAACTTACTGAGGTGATCTATATCAATTGATACCATACAATCTAGGGTTGGACAATGGATCAATTTGCACCACACATTCTAAATCTACATAAGAGCAAGTGCAAGTGCATATATATATATATATATATATATATATATATATATATATATATATATATATATATATATATTGTATTGGCAACTAGGTGTGACTGTGCTAGTTCTTGAATAAATGAAATTTTGTGCAATTATGGATGTAAGCATATGTTGGCCAAACCACATGAAATTTTTGTAATTTTTGTGTATGTTTTTTCTTGAATAGATTGATGAATGAATTTTAATCCATAGAATAGCCAGATTTGAATTCCTTTTGCTCTCTCAAATGTAGTTCTATTTCTCCAAACAAGTGGTATCAAAACATTGGTTTTGGAGAGAGAGTGAAACAATGGTAAAAGATGGGAAAGTCAAAATTGATAAGCTCAATGGCAAAGATTTTTGATTTTTGATTTTCAAAGATGCAAATTAAGGACTATTGTATCAAAAGAAGTTGCACCTACCTCTTGAGATAGAAAAGCCAGAAAAGGTGGAAGAAGTTGAGTGGGAGCTTTTAGATTGACAAGCCTTGAGTGTGGTCAGATTAAAATTGGCAAGAAATGTTGCATACAACATTGTACACAAGAAGACCACTTATGGGTTGATGTGGTGCCCACATTTTTTGTTTTTTTTCAAAATAAAGCCAAAGAACTGTATAGAGCAGTTGGATTGCGCCTGGTTGGCCGAAGAAGACGACGAAAACTGTCTTCAGGGTGAAACCTGAAGTAAAGTGGCCTCGGGTCATAAGGCGAAGTACTCTGAAATGCCGTGTCAGCAAACGATACGAAGTAAATTGTCTTCGGATCGAGAAGGGGAGCTCAACCCGAGGCAAAGACAGTCTAACAACCTTTCGTCGGGGCGAGAAACTCAAGAAGGGGTGGTTTCAAAATTGGCGGCTCATACGCGTGAAGGTGAGGCGACAGTAACGGGTGCATGTAGGAGGTGTGATTTCTCGGTAGAAACTCGAAGTGACGGAAGACGAAGAAGTGCAACTCTATAAAAATCGAGACTGCAACGACGAAATGTCAAGCAATTTTCCTTCGCCGTTGAGGAGTCGTCTTGCAGGTGATCGGGGAAAGGGAAATAGAGTTGGACTTGTGTTAGTGCATAAGGGGGAAGTCGAGAGAGAGAAATCGAGAGACCGAAAGAAAGTAGAAGAGATGGGAGGAGGGAAGAAGAACTCCGAATTTGCAGTGAGAAATCACGCAATTCGGAGATTAGATGTAGTAGCGAGGATCAAAGTCTTGAGCCGACTTCGGATCACCTTTCTGGCATGGAATTGGAACATAAGCTTTCTAGGATTCATGACAGAAATCATTGAGAGTAAATGTCTCGATGGTCCCGAGGAAGAAGGGAAGAGAGGAAATCCGGCTCACTGGACAGAGTCGGATTGGAGACTCGTACTCGGGAAGGAGGCAGGCTCGGAGCAGGGGGCCACGTTCTTGGGGAAAGGGGAGATAGCACAAGAAACTCAGGAGGTGAGAGATGCCTTCTCGTCGAAGAGAACGAAGAATGGGTACAAGGTAGAAAGTTACAAAGACACTGTCAAGAGAGGAATTGTGAGTGCTTTGATGGCAATCCTGAAGCCGGAGAGAACTACCTATGTGATGAAACACCAAGCGGTGTTCTTTCACAAATTGTTTGCAGGAGAACCAATTAATTGGGCGAGGTGTTTTCATGGGAGAACAAGGCAGATGGTGTGGAATCTGCGGGATAAGTCCCCTCCACATTATATTGTGCCGTTTGCAGCGCATTTCTATCTCGGGCTCAATTTGCTGAACTTGGCGGAGTGGAATCGGATGGTGTCGCACTTCCATCCGGATGTGCGAAAGGAAGTTGATGCGGAGGAGCAGCAATACATTCTTCAAATCCGGAGCGGAGACGATTACTACTCGAAGACAGGGAAGAACATGGAGGTCGTTGAAAGTACCCCGACGAAGAAGAAACCTTGGAAGATGCAGAGAAATAACCCGAGGCGAGGAATGGTGGTGATTGAGTCGGAAGATGAAGACTCAGAAGGCGAAGCCGAGCTCAAGACGGAGGACTCGGAATGTGAGGAGGAACCTGAACTGACACTGCAGAGTGGAGATACAAGCAGTGATAGTGAAGTCGGTGGAGAAATGACCTCGGCACCAACGCCTGAAGAATACGAAGAAGAAATTCAAGCCGAGGTAAAAGCCAAAGACAATGCAGCGCTGGAAGACGAAGTACCGGTGCTCAAGGAGAAGAAGATCGCAGTACAGCGAGGAATTCGCTCAAGACGTAAGGCAAAGGGGGAAGCGGGACCGAGTAGAGTGACAGAAGAAGTAGAAGGAAGCTCGGGCAGTGAAGCATCAATTCCGATACGAAGACTGCAGAGAAGAAGGCAAGTATCGGATGAACACGAAGTACAAAGAGAAGTAGCCGCACGAGAAGAAGTGATCCCGAGTGAAGGAGTGGAGTACCTGGGGGAAGTGGTGTGTCCGTTGTTAGTAAAGTTAGAACATAAGAAGAAGGAGATGCAGTCCACATGTCCGGAGGTAAAAACTGTATTGCAGGTGTTGGCAAGATTAGAAGAAGAAAACTTGGAGTTGAAGAAGAGTATGACCCGAGGTGAGAAGGAGAGAGAAGTACTGCAATTGGAGGCAGTGGAGAGAAGTCAGGTAATCGAAGACCTGAGGAGAGAATTGAGCTATCGAGAGGATCTTGCGAGGAAGAGTGATGTCGTAAGGGAGCGACAAGTAGCTGAAGTTGAAATCTTGAAGCAGCAGTTTGCTGATTCAAGAGTAGAGCTCATCCATGCTATGGCAAGAGTAGCATCGAAGGATCAAGAGCTCGATCGAGTGATAGAGAGTATGGAGGAGAAGAAGAAGCAACTTTGGCAGCGAGAGTTGGCTGCGAGATATGGAGAAGAAGAGAGATTACGAGACTTACTTCATAATCAAGAAGAAAAGGTTGCACAGAAGGAGAAAGAGAAGGACACAGTGAAGGCCGAATTTGAAGAAGAGTTGGCGATGTACAGAGAGGAATGGCTTGCAGATCGGGAACGAGAAAGGAAGACAAGATTAGAGCCATTGCAGGAGATAGTCCTCAGAGTAAATGCGATGCTAAGTACAGAGGCCAGCGTTCAAATTGAAGAAACGCGTCTGCACGAGTTGAAGTTGTTAGTGCAAGAGACGAGGCGAAGGCAAGCAAAAGATACAGATCTAAATGCCTTGTTGATTAAGTTGAGAACTCGTGTAGATAGGAAGATCTTAGAAGTAGAAGACAATATCGCCATTAGATTAGACTTAGTAAGAATAGAGTTAGAAAAGCTGCGGCAGGATGTTAAAGCAAAACCCGACGTAGATAAGATCGGGATCCAAATGTCTTCGGAGTTGGTCTCAGGAACAGTAGAGAAGAGTGGGTCAAAAGATGAAGAGTTAGATAGATTACCTGTTAGTACAATTTCAGATCAGGAAAGAGAATTGTTAAATCTGGTAGAAGAAGTAGAAGATATGAAACCCGAGGACAGAATAGTAGGAAGTAAGATTACTTTGGGTTCAGGGTTGAAAGACAAGGAAGAAGTAGACATCGGATCGGATTAGTAACCGATTTGAGATTTGAAGAGACAGATATGAAGAGGTGCATTGTCATTTCGGATCTGCAGGTTAGAACAGTTGTTGTAGAACAGTATAGTTGTTAGAACTGTCTATTGCTTCACTATTTAAGAGTGGCATTCGTAGGAAATTGTTGTTCAGTGCTCATTATTTCTGAGAATAGATAAAGCAAAGTGCTGTGAAGCAGTGCTTGTCGCTTGAGCTTGATTCCGAGTATCAACTTTGTATTTGTGGTTGTGAATGTTTGGAGAAATTCGAAGTGCAAGTCAGTGTGCTTGTTGGATGTTGGATTCCACAGCCTTGATCTTCATTCTGTGTGTTTGATCCTGAGTGAAGTGCAATCGAAGCAATGCCTTGACAGATCTGAGAGGAATTGTAGTGTTGGTAGTATTCTGCATTTGTGAGTGCAGTGCGAAGTTAATGTGAAGCAATTTCGATCGAGGAAGTTGTGCCTTCAGTGGAAGGGTGGAACACAATTCTAAGGCGAAGTCATTTTGCAGTGAAGTGCCATTTTCGGGAGAGCCTAAATCATCACAATCAAGATTTCTTGGAAAGATTTGATGAAGTTGTGATTATGGAGTATTAATTTGTGACAAGACTGCAAGTCAGTGTTTGTTACTCTCTTCTGGGTGTGGTTTCTACCTGAGAGACTAAAGAAGAACTCAAGAAGAACTGAAATTGTTACTTTGCTTCGTATTTGGACATTTCTGACTCGTATCTCTGCGGGAACGAACTTTACTTACCCGATTACCGCAAAAGTGATATTTGCCGGGTTGTCACAGTTGATTAAGGCATTATCAAATACATATGAGGAACCTTCAGGCTCAAACAAGATATTCATGATTTTCTCATTAGTCAATACAAGGATGAAAGAAGGTGCATGAGTTCAAAATCACCTGAATGATTTCAATCATTCACATGATCATCTCAAGATTGGAATTTGTGAAGATCAAATTTGATGATGAAGTTCAAGCATTGTTGATATTATTATCATTACCTAGTAGTTGGGGAAAAATATGTATAGCAATGAGTAGTTCATCATGATCAAGTGATCTCAAGTTTGAGAGTATATGAGTATATGCTTGATTCTCAATGAAGACATCCATAGATGTAATTGTGGTAGCCCACTTTGAACCCCCAAACATAGATTTTACATAGCCCACTTTGTTCCTTCTTTTTGGTATTTTTTTTGTGAAATTAGTCCACTACCCAAGTTAGAGTAACATTAGTAATTAGTATTTAGGGCTTATATCTCAATCACCAAAGAAGTATACTAAAACATGCAATCAGGGGGTATCATTAGAGTAAAGCCACCCCAACCTACAAAGGAGATGATGGTCCTAAGACATTGATAACAAAATCACATCACAATCATAGGTATAGGATGCAATGTCAACATTTGGTTGTCATTCTTCAACAGTTTGACTTCCCTTGAGCAATTACTTCCACACATGAGAAAGAACCAGTTCTGGTCCCCATTAGTCCTTGTGCCACTTCACACATGTGGGAATAATTACATTTCACCACTGATGACTAACTTAAGTCCACAACAGACCAATTGAGAATTATAAACATCTTGTCTCACATAGAAGGTAAGTTTCAATCAATTAAATTTGAATCACCTCCAAGTTCACAAGGCAGTTTGATTAGGTGTACTAGGTGACCTCATAGTATAGAGTCTTGATGTTTAGCAAGAGAGGCTATGTGATTGGGTGATTGGGATTTAAGACAATGCAAAGGCAATTGAGAGTATTAGATTTTGAAGCATTGGGTAACATGATGTCACCCAAGAAGAAGAAAACTCTAGCCGCAATTGCCCTATTATGAGAGTGGAGAAATGGGCACATTATTATTATGTGGAGTACCTCAATTCTAAGCATCTGTAGTTCTTGTGTGGATTTGGGACTTTTTTTAACTCCAATGGTGTTGGAGATCAAGGAGAAGAAGACTCAAACTTCATTGACTTGCACAATGATGTGTTTGCTTGGATTGAGTAGTATTGGCAAAAGGTTCTCGAGTCATATTATATGCTTGGAGCAATGTACCTTGACCAGAAAGCCTTGATTGTTAGAGAAGATGAAAAGGAAATTTGAAGCCTCATTGAAATATGCAAAGATGGGAACTGGTTGGAAGGTAGACGGGTATAACAATCCTACCCATCACACTATGGTGACCTCGCTCATGAAGCTCTTCAAATCAACAAGGACAACTTATGTTAACAATGGGCAAGTGTAATACTCCGTGGACAAGAGAACTCTTCAAGAGAGAAAACACACATTTCACACTCAATCCTCCGATGCCCCAAAGGAGCACCTTCTCCTTATAATACAACAAAGAGGATCCCTCAAAGGAAGCTCCACCCTTGGATCAGATACATGGATTGGTGATATGTCAGCAAGCTCCATCCTTGGATTAGTTGTTTGGATGAGTGACATGTCAATCCTTGTCCTATCTAGTTGGTCAAATAGGTTTGACCAAAGGGAATCTTTAGAGAATCTTATTGTAGGAAGCTCAAAATCACATGGGTAAGGTACCATTGGAAAGCTCTTGATAGGATGAATCATTGGGAAGAGAAGGTAAGCTTACATATTGTCCAAGGGAGAAATGTTTCAATTTTCAAGGCCTAATTCATCCATTTAGACCTCCAAAAATGGCTTTAAAGTTTTCAAGCTATTTTTGGCTTCTGCCCTATTAGTAGAAGTGCTTTTTTGGTGATACCTTTATCTAATGTATGTTCTCCATCATGTGTTAACATCCTTCCAAATGTCACCACCCCAAGTTTCACCTCTAGATCATATACCTAGCTATTGATTCTAAAGTTTCCAAATATGTTTTGGTTTCTAGCCTATTAGGAGAAGTACTCTTTTGGTGATACCTCTAGCTCATCTTCTAAGTCCATCATGTATAAAATCCTATCAGATGTTACCAAACCAAATTTCATCTTTAGATCATCTATCTAGCTATTAGTATTAGAAACCTCCCTCCTTTTAAGATGCATGTTCCACCATCCCCATAGGATTAGTCTACTCCACTTGGGCCATTGGCTCATCCTTATATCCCACTCCAACGGAGTCCTACACACTCTTGTCCAAATTGTCCACGGATAGGGATAAGCCTTGCCCAACTTAGAGAGAGATCCTATTGTTTGCATATGCAAGCCAAGTTCATCTCTATTCCTACTCCTCTAGACCCCTTCCATACTTTGGTAGTATCTCCACATGCTCTTGCAAACTCATGTACTTGGTTACACTCTTTGGATCCTACCTGGCATTCTTACCAGGTTTGTTGTGACCATGGATGTATACTCAGATTCTTATGCTTTTATACCCTCTTGTAGGATCCACACTCTCCTTCCTACTACATGTTATTTTGGCTGATGACCATGAGAGATATGCCTCCACTTGGATGTTATTGGCCCCTTTTTCCCTAGTGAACATTACTCCTTCTAGCCCATGGAGACTCTTTAGGCCATTGGGAGGCTACATCTAGGATTCATAGGTTCTTAAGAGGAGAATAGGCATCCCTCTAGGAGACATACACCATTAGGGCCCAAGTTATAGCCAAGTGGGTTGTAGAGTGCCCATAGGCCCACACCCTACATCCAAAGCATCATCACTTTTGTCAATCCTTGATGTTAAGTTAGGTGGAGGAGTACAATTGGGTAGTTGAGGCACTCTTTCCCTCTTGGCCAACACAACTGTTGCTCAAAAGATTTCACTAATATTGGTGCATGGGTCAAGTTGGCTGTTGGCTCCCATGTTGCCTCATACAAGGGTTTCTATTTCCAATGTACCAAGTGTTCCATACTTTGTTGTGTTATGGTTTGCATAGCTCGTAAAAAAGTGACTTGTCATAGTTTATCTCCACATTAGTGGGGTAGGTTGTATGCTAGATCCAACTGATGAGGTGTTGCCATGTGAGCAATCTATGTACATGTATGTGATTGGCCATGTGGGTTACAATCTTATCATGTCTGAGTGCTCTAATGATAGAGATGAGGGTGAGTGGAGAGTCAAGGGTGTGTTTTACTCGAGGAGTCTCAAGGGGGAGGAGGACATTGGGAGTGAGAGTTGTAGTAGAGCACGAGTGGTAGAACATCAAAGGGAGCATTTGAGCATGAGATTTCCTATGCTCCCAATCTACCACTCCCAAATCCTTTTCTCATTAGGCTTCAGATCTTGCACCGTGACGGCTTACGGGACTGGTTGGTGGCACGTTTTGGGGCAATATTTGTGGAGTCGGTGATGGAAAACCCAAATCTTATTGTCCTTCCGGTGTTTACTTATGAGCATGTCTGGGAATTGACAATATATATGCTTCTCTAGTTGAGGAATGCCTAAAATTTTGCTCATAAGCTTCAAGGTGGAGTTATGGGGTCCATTTGTCAAAAAGTAAAAAGACTAAAGGACAAATATGCAAGAGATTGGGTCCCAAGAGAGAAGTCTAGAGTTTTGTGACCATCAATGTAGTTTGGGAAGGCCACTTGGGAAATAAAGGACATGGCTGGAAAGACAAGCTAACAGGCTACAATCTAGAGATACAAATCACATGATTTAAGCTGATTCTAAGAGAAATATGATCAATTGAATCAAGGGGGGTAAACTTCATACTCAAGAGCACAAAGTAGGCAATTGAGAGAAAAATTGAGACATTTTCACTATGTGTCAGTAGGATTGGAGAGTAGAAAAAGCTCTTACAGTATTTAGCATAATAAATTTCAGTTTTTGATCAATCTAGAATAAGATCTGGTTGATTGAAGTTGAAGCTCTTGAGGTGATGGAGAAGAGCTAGTGATCAGGTTTGGAGTTTTGGTCACTCCCCAAGTTGTGGTTCAAGATACCTTATGAAAATTTCCAATCTTGTTATTGGTTAGGGTGCGCAACTTTGTGTGAAATTTTTGTGTGAATTCTTCAAATAGAGAATTCAACGTACTGGATCAAGTATACTTGGGTCTGCAGTGCTCACAAGTTAGCCAAGCTCAGGAAATTGATCCATATCTAGAGATTGGGGTTGGTTCAGGCCATCAAATCCTGCAGAGTGTTAACCAAGAGTATAAGCAACTATTATAGAAAATTTAGTTGGCTTTGGACTCATAGAGAGTGAGATCTAATGCAACAAGTTTTACTAAAAAGACTATCATAAGCTCGGAGGAGCATTTCTTTCTTCAATCCTAATTGAATGTCAATTCTCTCACTTTTATCACTATGATTGAGAGTTCAGATTTCCAGAGTGTTTTTTGAGGAGAAAGTGTGCATCTGATTTAGAAATCATGGGAAAGTTGGCAAGAACTAGGGGCAAAACCCTAAAAAGGAGATTTCAAAATTAGGGTGAGAGTTTTAGAAACCTGGCTAACTTTGAGAGCTTGTCAGTGGAGTTGTAGTGATCTGATTGAGGTTTATTTTGTATCATTGGAAGGACTATCTCATAAGCTTTCAATTGAATTGTAGAAAAATTGAATCAAAGCTATATAGAAAGAGTTATGTTCATATAAGCTGTGCAGAGTTTTCCCCATCAAGAAGACATAAGAAATCCCACATGGAGTAGGAATTTCCACATGGAGTAGGAATTTGTTGAGATCTGAAGTACAACTTGGAGGAGACTTGGAGTACAGGTTGAAATTAGCTTGATGATAGAGCACAAAGGCTCTGAAGCTCTTCTCCGACAAAAAACACAGAGAGTTGTTGCCGCATTCCTATGATTGGATCCTCTTTGTGCTTGCATGCTTGTTTGTATGCCTAGTTGGTTTGGATTGGTATGCGGATGTTGCGCTTAGGTTCCTTCTAGGAGTGATGTGTATTTCTCCTTGGTAAGGTTGAAAGTGATGACCAATAGACCAGGATTGCATGTTATGATGATAGGTTAGGTTGCCCATCACTACCCTACTCGATAGCAAGACTACTAGTTATGAGAGTGGAGTGTTCCGATTGTGAGGTAAAATGCGTGTTCAGATGAGTAGTTATAAGTTTACCTACAGCCTTTAAGCTATAATATCCACAGCTAGGCACCCTATGTGTGTGACAACCCGGCAAATATCACTTTTGCGGTAATCGGGTAAGTAAAGTTCGTTCATGCAAAGATACAAGTCAAAAATTTCCAAATACGAAGTCAAATAGTAACATGTAGTTCTTCTTGGTTGCATCTTTAATCTCTTAGGTAGAAACCACACCCAGAAGAGAGTAACAAGCACTGATTCACAATCTTGTCATGAATTCACACTTCCTAATCACAACTCCTTCAATTCTTTCCAAACAATCTTGATTGTGATGATTCAGGCTCTCCCGAAAATGGCACTGCACTGCAAAACTACTTTGCCTTAGAATTGTGTTCCACCCCTCTACTGAAGGCACAACTTCCTCAATCGAAATTGCTTCACATCAACTTTGCACTGCACTCACAAATGCAGAATACTACCAACACTACAATTCCTCTCAGATCTGTCAAGGCATTGCTTTGATTGCACTTCACTCAAGATCAAACACATAGAATGAAGATCAAGGCTGTGGAATCCAACATCCAACAAACACTCTGACTTGCACTTCAAATTTCTCTAAACACTCACAAACATAGACACAAAGTTGATACTCGGAATCAAGCTCAAGCGACGAGCACTACTTCACAACACTTTGCTTTATCTATTCTCAGAAATTATGAGCACTGAACAACATGATACTACGAATGCCACTCTCAAATAGTGAACAAATTGATAGTTCTAACAACTATACCGTTCTACAACAACTTTTCTAACTTGCAGATCCAAAATGACAATGCACCTCTTTAAATCTCAAAACTATTACTAATCCGATCCGATGTCTACTTTGTCATTGGCTTTCAAACCCGAACCCGAAGTAACTTTACTTCCTACTACTTTTTCCTTGGGTTTCATATCTTCTACTTCTTCTACCTGATCCAACAATTCTCTTTCTTGATCTGAAATTGCACTAGTGGGTAATCTATCTAACTCTTCATCTCTTGACCCACTCTTCTCTAATGTCTCCACTGGTAATTCCAAAGACATTTGTACTCCTATGTTATCTACATTGGGTTTTGCTCTAACATCTTTCCACAGTTTTTCTATCTCTATTTTAACTAAGTCTAATCTAATTGAAATGTTATCTTCTACCTCTAAGATCTTTCTGTCTACACGAGTTCTGAGACTAATTAACAAGGCATTCATATCTGTATCCTTTGCCTGTCTTTGCCTCGTCTCTGCACCAACAACTTCAACTCGTGCAGCCTCGTCTCTTCAATCCAAATGCTGGCCTCTGTACTTAGCATTGCATTCATCCGGAGGACTATCTCCTTCAATGGCTCCAATCTCATCTTTCTTTCACATTCCCGATCTGCAAGCCAATCCTCTCGGTACATTGCCAACTCCGCCTTGAACTCGGCTTTCACCGACTCCTTCTCTTTTTCCTTCTGGACATCTCTCTCCTCCTGAGTACAAAGTAACTCTCGTAATCTGTCTTCTTCTCTATATCGTGCTGCCAACTCTCACTGCCACAGTTGCTTCTTCTCCTCGACACTCTCCATCACCCTATCGAGCTCTTGATCCTTTGAAGCTACTCTTGCCATAGCATGGATAACCTCTACTCTTGAATCAGCAAACTACTGCTTCAAGATCTCATACTCAGCTACTTGTCTCTCCCTTGCTATGTCACTCTTCTTCACAAGATCCTCTCGATAATTTACTTCTCTCTTCAGGTCTTCAATTACCTGACTTCTCACTACTGCCTCCGCTCGCAGTACTTCTCTTTCCTCCTCACCTCGGGTTATACTCTTCTTCAACTCCGAGTTTTCTTCTTCTAGTCTTGCTAATACCCACAACACATTCTTCACCTCTGGACAAGTTGACTGCATCTCCCTCTTCCTATACTCTAGCTTTACTAACAATGGGCACAGCACTTCTCACAGGTACTCTACTCCATCACTGGCAACTACTTCAACCTGTGGAGTGATCTCCTTCTTTACCTCTTCTTCTCCCAATACTCGCCTTCTTCTTTGCAGTCGTCGTATTGGAATAGACGCCTCGCTTCCCGAGCTTTCAGGTGCTTCTTCCTTCACCATACTCAGACCTGCTTCCCACTTTGCCTTGCATCTCAAGCAAACTCCTCTTTGTACTGCGATCTTCTTCTCTTCGGGCACAGTTACTTTGTCTTCTAACTGTGTGTTGTTGTCGGCTTCAAATTCTGCTTGCACTCCTTCTTCTTCTTCTTTAGCCGCCAGCGCTGATGTCATTTCTCCTCCTTCATCGCTATTGCTACTCGTATCTCCACTCTGTAGCGTTAGCTCAGGCTCCTCCTTGTGTTCCGAGTCTTCAGTCTTGAGCTCGGCATCACCTTCCAAGTCTTCATCCTCCGACTTGATCACCACCATACCTCACCTCGGGTTGCCTCTCTTGGTCTTCAGAGGTTTCTTTGTGTCTTCGGCTTTGCCCTGCCGACTTCTCTTCTTTGTATTTTGGGTACTTACTGCAATCTCCATGTTCTTCCCTGTCTTTGTGTAGTAGTCGTCGGTGCTCTTGATTTGCAAGATGTATTGCTGCTCCTCGACATCGACCTCTTTTATCAAATTAGGATGGAAGTGCAATACCATCCAAGTTTGCTCTGCAGAGTTCAGCAAATTTAGCCCGAGGTAGAAATGCGCTACAAACGGGACGATGTAGTGTGGAGGCAATTTATCCCGTAGATTCCACACCATTTCCCTTGTCCTCCCATGGAAACACCTCACCCAATTGATCAGTTCTCTGGCAAATAACTTGTGAAAGAACACCGCTTGGTGTTTCATCACATACGTGGTTCTCTCCGGCTCCAGGATAGTCATCAGCGCACTCACAATTCCTCTCTTCATAGGGTCTTTGTAGCTCTCAACTTTGTACCCATTCTTTGTCCGCTTTGACAAGAATGCATCTCTCACCTCCTGAGTCTCTTGAGCTATCTCTCCCTTCCCCAAGAACGTGGCCCCCTGCTCCAAGCTTGCTTCCTTCCCAAGTACAAGTCTCCAATCCGACTCTGTCTAGCGAGCCGGATTTCCTCTCTTCCCTTCCTCCTCGGGTCCATCAAGACACTTGCTCTCGATGATTTCTATCATGAAACTTGGAAAGCTCACATTCTAGTTCCATGCCAAGAAAGTGATCCAAAGTCGGCTCAAGACTTTGATCCTAGCAATCACATCTAACCTCCAAATTGCATGATTTCTTACTGCGAATTCAGAATTCTTTCCTCTTCCCATCTCTTCTACCTTCTCACTATCTCTTGATTTCACTCTCGCAACTTCTCCCTTACACACTAATGCGATTCCAACTCTATTTCCCTTCCCACGATCACTTGCAAGATGACTTCTCAACGGTGAAGGAAAATTACTTGACATTTTGGCGTTGCAAGTTCCATTTTTATAGAGTTGCGCTTTCTTTGTCTTTCTTCACTTCAAGTTTCTATTGAGAAATCACACCTCCTGCATGCACCTGTCACTATCAATCAACCTTTGCGCATATGGGCTGCCGGTTTTTGAACGGTCCCTTCTTGAATTTCTCACCCCGACAAAAGGTCGTTAGACTGTCTTCACCTTGGGTTGAGCTCCCCCCGATACGAAGACACTTTACTTTGGGTTGTTTGCTGACAAGGCATTTCCGAGTACTTTGCCTTATGACCCAAAGTCACTTTACTTTGGGTTTCATCACAAAGACTCTTTTCTTTGCCTTCTTTGGCCATACAGGCGCAATCCGACTTCTCTATACACTTCTTCTTCTTTATTTTGAAAAAAACAAAAAATGTGGGCACCACAATGTGTTCCTAGAGAGAGAAAAGAAAGTACAATAGTTGGTGAACTTGACGTGAAACTTTAGGAGTGGAGAGTTAGAAAGGAGGTGGTTGGTGGACATAGACAGGAGATCAAAAAAGAGTATAAGAGATCTAGGTGCTAGTAGCTCTAGAAAAGCACCCACATTATAGCTTAATTCGACTACATCATAGATGTTTCAAGCATTTGCATTGTATATGGAACAACACCAAATTGCTGAACGTAAGGAGGCATTGGCTTCTAAAGCCTTGCAATTGGTTGTCTAGAAGTTAGATCAGTTTGATGGGAGGAACATTTCAAAGTACTTGAAGTATTACTCTAGGGAAATGGAGCTCAACAAGGTTCCTTAATGTGAGATGATAACTACATTTGAGCTTGCGGTTATCTCGGAGCTCTGTGTACATGTAAAGGAGATTATTCAAGCTCATGGAGGTAGTTGGGAGAGATTTTCTCTTCATCTAAAGGAGGAATACTGCTTGAAGGATGTAGATAGGGTAACCAAGAATTCATTCATGGAGTGGGTGAACACGGCAAAGGGCTTGAGTGCAATTGAGCTATTTCAAGAGTTTGAGAGATAAATATTCACAATTGTCTCGAATGGAGAAACTCACGCTAGAGAGTGACAAAGTGGAGCTATTCCTTCAATCAGCAAATAGCAAGCTACAAAGGGAGTTGGAGGTCTTGCTCAAAGATGGATTTGAGGATAGTGGATTGACATCTGATTGGAAGAAGGTCTCAGAAGCCATGAGTATTCTTGCCAAGCGTGAATACCATAGGGGAAAGGTGGTAGTAACACCAAAAGTAGTACCACTGGTGGTTGCAAGGGCTCCAAGACAGCCAGTGATACCTATTGCCATAGCACCGGCTGTCACTAATCCAGTTGTCACCACTCCCTTACAAAAAACCACCATAAATGATTTGGTGAAAGGGATGCAAGATTTGCAAATCAAATTGGTGAGGTTGGAGGAGAAAGGAAGTGGTTCCGAGACCAGAATGAGGACAAAGCAAGGGTATGTACAAAGGTGTATTTGGTGTGATGGTACTGAACACACCAGGAAGGAGTGTGGTGATTTTGCTGATACTTTGCAGCAAGGAGTGGTTTTTTGGAAGGATGGGAAGATTGCGTTGAAAGACATGGAGGAAATTCTAAAAACCAACTTCAGGAAGGGAGGAATGTGGAAGTTATTGGATGATTTCTTGTCGCAACAAGCTACAACATCAATTGAAGCCGCTGCCTATGGAGTGCAAGTAGTAGGGGATGGAGAAGAAGGATTTGTGAAGCATGTAGAGATGGGAAACATGTGGAGCGTGCTTTACATACATTGCAAAAAGGGAACACCGCAAGAGGAGAACTACTACGGGTTGCTACTGAAATCAGGCAGGCCACTCAATGGGCTGATCTGGTGGATACCATGTCAGTTCATGCCTACATGGCAAGAAACCAACATGAAGGTCTCCTTGAAGAGAAAAGAAGGAGAGAAGCCGTAGAGCTTGGGGATGAGAGATCAACTCAAAAGCGGCATGATCAACTCAACTTGAGAGGAGATAGACTCCGTCAAGAGAGTGCTCTCCCATGACAAGGAGTGGTACCTTTGCAGGAGGAGGTCATGGAGGATACCTTACCTTCTGATTCTGAAAAATCAGTGAAGGGAAAGGGGAAGGAGAAGGGTAAACCACCTACTTATAAGCTTCAATCTGATATTGAAGTGGCGACCAATCTAAAAGGAGTACTAAAAGAGAGAGTACTCAATGCTAAGGTGGAGTTTACTCTTTGGGAGATCCTTGGGATTGGCAAGAAGGAGTTTCATGATGTCATCATAGACACCATCAAGTGCAAGCGGCAGTTGACAGGAGAAGTTGCTTTATCAAACGCTCTTGATACTATGGTAACATAAGAAGAAGAGTTAGAACTTGCTCGATGCTGCAACAATCATAAAGTCCAATTTGTAGATGATGAGGGTGATGATGGTGGGATCTTTTGTCACTATACTAAAGGACATTGGGCCAAAACTACCATTGAAACCCTAGTCAAGATTGATAGCATGATAGATCCCATGGCTGCTCTTATTGGTCATGGATCATAAATCAACATTGTTTCCAAGGAGCTCTACAAGCAAGAAAATAGCCAATTGACACAGAGCATGGTTGGGTGATGAGGGCAGCAAACAACACCAAGGAAGAGCTCTATGGTGCCTGGCCAGATGTGAGGGTGAAGGTCTGAGATGTAGTCACCAAAAAAAATTTCTTTGCTCAAGAGACTACATCATACCCAATGATCCTTGGGCAACCGTTCATTACGATGGTGAGGATGGAGACCAAGTTCTTGATGATGGTTCTGCCTATGCTTGGATCAGAAGCCAAGATGGAAAGAAAGCAGTGCAATTCCTCACTATACATGCAAATTATGTGCGCAACCGGGATTACTTGAGGAGTGATTCTCTACCAAAAGTGACGGTGGAGTTCAAGGATTTTCTCCAAGTACCACTATAAGGTGAGAATATGGTGGTACGTCAAGGAAGGTGCTCTTGCTTCAAAGGGAAAGTGCCTTATGTACAAGAGTGTTGAGATTTTCTTGGAGTGGGTTTAGTGTGTACATGCAGCTTGCAGATTTGCACAAATGGGAGCGGAAAGTTGTGCAAGAATAAGAAAAAGAGCTAAAAAGAGTGGGGTTGATTGATGAAAATGACACCATATCAGGGGTTATATGGAGATAGGGATGGAATATCCTCTAGGAGAGCTCAAAGGGATGGGGCCTGAGCACAAGCATGAGGATCAGGTGGTGGAAATATATTCAAGGGAGCTCTATTCAGCAATAAAGTACTTTTTTGGTTTTGAGGTTGAGGCTAGGGTGGAAACCACATACAAGAGTGTGGAGAAAAAGGTCAGGGCTGTGGTTGAACTTCTTCCAAGTGACTCTGATCAGCATGTACAACTTGCTCAGAAGCAAAAGAGCTTAAGGGATCCAAATCAGATAGGTAGCAAGTTCACCGAAGCTACACTCAAGGAGTTAACGGTTAGTTCATCAGATTTTCTTCTACCAAGAGAGGAGAAAAGGTTTCAAGAAATGTTGAGTCGGCATGGGAAAGCTTTCTCCTTTGAGCTTTCTGAAGTTGGGTGTGTAGATCCAAGTGTGGTGGCTCCAATGATCATTTTTATGATTCCACATGCACCTTGGGACTTGAGATCCATTCTGGTACTTAGAGCCTACATGCCAAAACTGAAGGATCTCTTGAAGGAGAAAATTGATGCAAAGATCCTAGAGCCGTCATTTGCGCCTTATTCTAGTCACTGGTTTATAGTGCCTAAGAATAATGGAGCATTGAGGTTCATTCATGACATGCAACCGGTGAATCGAGTGACAGTCAAAAACACGGAGATAGGGCCGATTGTTGGAGAATTTGCGAAAGCATTTGCGGGTAGAGCAATATATTTGTTGGGAGATCTCTAGTTATGACCAATTCCAACTTGCTGAAGGGAGTAGAGATGTTACCACAATGAGGATGCCCTTGGGATTGATGAGGATGTGCACATTGCCACAAGGAGCTACAAATTTTGTTGCACATATCATGAACGGGATGAATAAGGTTCTTAGGGATTTCATTCCGGAGAAGACAATGACTTTTATGGATGATATTCCAATTAAAGGGTGTATATAAGAAGAGAAGGATGAAGTTTTGGATAGGAAGTGGTGCTGCAAGTTTGTATCTGATCACATTTCAGACTGCGATCAGATCATATCATGGCTTGAGGAGGTTCATTTGACATTATTGGGTGCTAAATACAAGTTCGGTGTTGAAGAGGTGGTCATTGTTGGGCATTTATGTGGATGGTTTGGTTGCAAACCTGATCCAAGCAAGGTGAATGAAATTCAGCAAATGAAGGACACATGCAACTCACCAACAGAAGTAAGGAGATTCTTGGGAGCTTGTGTGTTTTATCATGTATGATTCCACACTTTGCCCACGGAGCAGATCTTCTCTATGGTTTATTACAGAAAGGTCAAAAGTTTAGGTGGGAGGAGAGACACATAGAAGCAGTTTAGAAGCTGAAACAATTGCTGTCCTCTCCACCTATACTACGGTGGATCAGCTATGAGAACAACAAGCCCGTAATACTCACAGTTGATACTAGTCCTGTAGCTATTGGTTGAGATAGGGCAAGATGATGAAGAGGGGAACCGATACGCTATACATTTTGGGGCAAAGGTCCTGAGTGAATGCCAAAGAGTCTACCCCTTAGGTTAAACAAGAGCTATGTGGAGTGGTTACAATGATGAAATCTGAGAAGGATTACCTGATTGGTGTGCCGGTTATAGTGGAGATGGATTGTTTGCCACTATTGTGGATGATTACAAATTGTAATACCCTTGACATTGCAAGGCTTAGGTGGATAGTATACATCAAGTCCTTGAATGTTGAGTTTCAACACATAGAAGACAAGGATAATTGAGTAGCAGATATGCTATCTTAGGCTGAGTATCAAGATGAGGAGTCGATGATTGACGATACCAAAGCTAAAGGTACTACCTTCTTTTCAAGGGCTCAAGTAGTAGAGTATGAGCATCCCAAGTTCTTCATGGAGGAGCTCTATGAGAGAGAATGGCTGGCTATTGGGAGTAACCTTAGCTCCTTGACCAAGCAACCAGAATGGAATGACGCTTGGTGTTACAACCCGGCAAATATCACTTTTGCAGTAATCAGGTAAGTAAAGTTTGTTCCCATAGAGATACAATTCAGAATTGGTCAAATACAAAGTCAAACAGTAACATGTAGTTCTTCTTGGTTGTGTCTTTAATCTCTTAGGTAGAAACCACACCCAGAAGAGAGTACAAGCACTGATTCGTAGTCTTGTCACGAATTCACACTCCTTAATCACAACTCCATCAAATCTTTCCAAACAATCTTGATTGTGATGATTCAAGCTCTCCTGAAAACAACACTTCACTGCAAAATGACTTCGCCTCAAAATTGTGTTCCACCCCTCCACTGAAGGCACAACTTCCTTGATCAAAATTGCTTCACATCAACTTTGCATTGTACTCACAAATGCAAAATACTACCAACACTACAATTCCTCTCAGATCTGTCAAGGCATTGCTTTGATTGCACTTCACTCAGGATCAAACACATAGAATGAAGATCAAGGCTACGGAATCTAACAACCAACAAGCACTCTAACTTGCACTTCAAAATTCTCCCAACACTCACAAACACAATTGCAAAGTTGATACTCAAAATCAAGCTCAAGCGACGAGCACTGCTTCACAACACTTTGCTTTATCTATTCTTAGACTTATGAGCACTGAACAACATAAGACTACAAATGCTTCCCTTAAATACTAAAGCAAATGGCAGTTCTAACAAAAATACCATTCTACAACAACTCTTCTAACCTGCAGATCCGAAATGACAATGCACCTCTTCATATCTGCCTCTTCAAATCTAGATTCTGTTTCTAATCCGATCCAATGTCTACTTCATTCGACTTTCAAACTCAAACCCGAAGTAACCTCACTTACGACTACCCTATCCTTGGGTCTCATATCTCCTACATCCTCTACCAATTCTACTAATTCTCCACTTTGATCTACAATTGAGGTCTTGGGTAACCTTTCTACTACTTTATCTTCTGACCCACTCTTCTCTAAAGTGTCAAATGTCAAATCCAAAGACACCTGCACTCCTACTTTTGCAACTTCGGGTCTTTGTACTTCTTCTACCTCACTACAAAGTTTAGCTAACTCTGTACTCAACAGGTCTAGTCTGAGACACACATTGTTCCCCACCTCTAACATCTTCCTATCTACACGATCTTGTAGCCGGATTAACAGATTATTCAACTCGGTGTCCTTTGCCTTCCTCTTACGCGTTTCATGCACTAGCAACTTTAACTTGTGCAGCCTCGCTTCTTCGAGTTTACACTCCACTTCTGTACTCAGCATGGCCTTAATTTTGTTAATGACACCTTCTACTTCACTAGTTTCTTCCATCACCATAAAATTCTCCTTCTTCCTCTCTTCTTCCAATTCACTACGATACATTTGAAGCTCATCTTCAAACTTAGCTTTCAATGCTTCCTTCTCCTTTCGATGTACAACGAGTTGTTCCTCTACCTCACGCACCAACCCTCTCAAACAATCTTCTTCTCTACTATGCTCCATCAACTCTCATTGCCAGGCCTGATCTTTCTCTACTGCACTCTTCTTGAGGCTCTCCAACTCTTGCTCCATCACCGCAGCAATTGCCTTGGAGTGTATTAATTTGACATGCACTCTTGCGAGTTCTCCCTTCAATCCCGCAGTCATCTCCTTCACTTCCTCACGATTCTTGACTAGCTCTTCCCTTGTCACCTCAAATGCTTACTCCGAAGAACCTCCTCAACCCGAAGTTCTTCGACTTCCATCTCCATTCTTGTCAGCTTACTTCGTAACAACAAAGTTTCGGCACTCTAGGCTTTTACTACCGCTAATTCATCGGGTACGTCGAGCTTGGCACTTATCATCTCCAGCTTCTTCTGCTGCAACATTGCCAACAATGGGCATACTACTCTGGACAAATAGTCCACTTCTTTGCTCCTTGTATCCTCAGCTCGGACTTTGAGTTCTGACTCTTCTATACTTGGTACCTTGCTCCAAAGTCAAGATCTTCGCACCTTCAAAGTTTCCTCCTCAGAACTTTCTCTCTCCTTTTGAGTAAGGTTACTGGGCCCCACTGCCGATACACTTAGGACATTATCACGCTTGGCAGCTTGAGGTTGTGCTTCAACATCTTCTTCTTTCTTCTTACTGCACCGTTCCAGCATGGAAACCTCAAGACTTGGCTTTCTGACATCTTTCATCGGCTGTATCACTTGCTGAACTTCCGCCTCGCCTTCACTGCTGCTACTCGATTCTTTGCTTCATAGCATAAACTCCTCTTCTTTGCCTGACACTCCTCCCTTTGATTTGGTTTCTCCTTCCAATTATTCTTCTTCCTCCTGCACGACTTCCTTCGACTTCACCATCACCGCTATCGGGTTAAGCCTTGGAACTTTCTGGGGTTGTACAGTCGCAATACGACTCTCAGGCTTGGTCCTCTTCCTCGCCCTTGGAAGGTCAATTGCTATGATCTTTTCTCTCCCATTCTCTTTGTAGTACCTATCCACCTCTCGCACTCTCTCCATATAATATCGCTCATCTTCATTAGCTTCCTTGCGCAAATCTGGATGAAAGTGCGACCTCATTTGACTTTGCTCTTCCAAAGTCAGTAAGCTCAACCCAAAATAAAAGTGCATTGCAAATGGCACAAAATAGTGTGGTGGTATATCCATTCTCTACCCTGAAATCATCTGCCCCACTCTCTAATGCAGGCACTTCGCCCAATCTACTGCCTCTCCCGCAAACATTTGGGGAAAGAACACCGCTTGTTGCATAGTAACCTAGGTGGTTTGCTCTTGCTTGAACATGGCTATCATCGCGCTTACAATTCCTCTCTGCTTAGGATCTCTATAGCTATCCACCTTATACTCATTCTTCATGCGGGGTCGATTGAACGACTTCCTAACTTTGGCTGTTTCTTCTGAAGCATCACACTTCCAATAGAAGGTGGTACCTCCTACCTCTCCGGCTTCCCTTCCTAACACTACTCTCCAATCCGCCTCCGTCCATTGAGCGGGATCTCCTCTCTTCCCCTCATGCTTTGGCCCATCCTTGCAATTGCTGGCTGTAATTTCTACCATGAAATCTGGAAAACTAAAATTCTAGTTCCAGGCCAGGAACGTGATACAAAGTCTCATCAAGACTTCAATGCGTGCTATTATCCTAATCAAAAAATTGCAAGCCCTCTCACTGCACTCTACTTGCTCACTTTTGGTGCCATTGTGTGCTTCCTTTCTTTTCTCTTGTGGAAGATCGGCCCCGAAATCCTAACCCACTCCTCTTCTTGCGGATTTGCAATTTGCATTACTTCTGGTCAACTCTGAATAGGCACCGGGTAGCAACTAGACATGGCTCCTTCTTCTTGGACACCTTGTAATTTTATAGTCCTGTGCCAATCAGTCACTCTTCAATCACTACTCTTCTCAAATTTCTGATTTGGTGAAGTTGTTGCATGTCACTATCAAGAAGTTCTTGATCTCGAGGTCACTACTTTCTTCCCCCATACTTTCTTGATTACGCCAACTCTGAAGAAGTTTGTTACAAGTTCTTCAGATCCGCTCGCGCCACCCGAGACAAAATCTCTCTCTCTCCGTCTACGTCTTTGGCTTCTTCTTCACGTCTTGACCCAAAGTCAACTTTGGGTTTCATGCTGACAGGGCAAGTTTGAGTACTTCGCCTTATGACCCAAAGCCATGTTACATCGGGTTTCATCTCAAAGACTCTTTTCTTTGCCTTCTTTGGTCATACAAGCGCAATCCAACTTCTCTATACACTTCTTCTTCTCCATTTTGAAAAAAACAAAAAATGTGGGTACCACACTTGGTCCAAACAATTGAGGTGAAAAACATACAACTACCTTTTGGAAGGGAGTTATTTGTGGAAGAAAGCTAAACGGAGTGGCGAGCCTCCACAACAGGTTGTGTGCAAGGAGGAAAAAAGGAAGCTACTAATCAGAGAGTTCCATGAGAGGTTGTAGGCTAGACATAGGGGTATTTATGCTACCTTTACCAAACTGAAGGAGAGGTATTGGTGATGTAATATGTATAGAGATGTAGTTTGGTTTGTGGAAACTTGTAAAATCTGCCAAATATACTCATATATTAGACATAGAGAGGGGTTGCATCCTACCTATCAGCTTGCAATGCATTTCAAGTGGGTGGTGGATCTGGTTACTATGCCGGTTGGGATATGGTAGATGCAGTATTTGGTTTTGGCATAGGAGGATTTGTCTAACCAGGTGGAAGGACAAGCCTTGAGGACCAAAACCAACGAGGGAATTTGCAAATTTTTGTTGGAGGATGTGGTTTGTAGATACAAGTGTGTGGGAAAAATTACAATGGATCAAGGAGAGCTGAATACACAAGAAGCCAAGGCTTTCTTTGAGAGGTGTGGAGTCAAATTGGCTCTAACAACTGCTTACAACCCGGAGGGAAATGCCAAGAGTGAGCAAGGTCATCCACCCATTGTGAAAGCCATTATGAAAGCATGCCAAGGGAGAGTGAAAGAGCGGCCAAGGCTCTTACCTTTTGCTCTATGGGCAGATCGCATCACTCATAGTTCAGTTACTGGTTACATGCCCATGGAGTTGATACATGGGCAGAAATCAAATATGCCAATTGAGGAACAAATACTCACTTGGAGTGTGTCCTACCTTGGGAAGATCACATATCTAAGGAAGAGCTTCTAGCACTCAGGATTTGCCAATTGGAGAAAAGGCCAAAGGATGTGGAGTTGGCAATTGAGAGGCTTAAGAAAACTTGCCTTGGGAACAAGGAGAGATTTGACAAAAACCACCGCTTGAGGCCAAGAGATGTTTGAGAAGGAGATTGGGTACAAGTCTATGATAGTAGTCTAGATAACCAACATAGCGCTATGAGAAAATTCTCAAAGCGTTGGTTTGGACTGTATGTGGTTGTAAGTGTGTTGGATAATGCTACTTACTCTCCTTGAGAGTTGGATGGATGCAAACTCAAGGTTCAAATTGCTGGCAAGTGTGTAAAGCTCTTTAAACAGCAAGAAGGAAGTTGGAGCACAGACAAAATCAACAAAGAGTTGGATCTCTTTCAGTTCCAAGATGAAGATCTACTATTGGACGATGATGAGTCTCATCAATCAGATGAAGAGGTGGTACAACTTTGACTACAATGTACGGTCTGATCAGTTGGTGCATACCAAAGGATGCAGAGGTGTAGAGTAGGTGGATGTTGTGTTGTGGTTTGCATAGCTCGTAAAAAATGACTTATCTTTTTTTTCTCCACATTAGTGGGGTAGGTTGTCTGCTAGATCCAATGGATGAGATGTTGCCATGTGAGAAATCTATGTACATGTATACAATTGGCCATGTGGGTTACAATCTTATCATGTTTGAGGGCTTTGATGAATAAAGATGAGGGTGAGTGGAGAGACAAGGGTGTGTTTTAGTTTGGAGAGTCTCGAGGAGGAGAAGGACATTGGGAGTGAGAGTTGTAACAGAGTGTGAGTATTAGAGCATTAGAGGAAGAATTTGAGCATGAAATGTCCCATGCTCCCAATCTGTCACTCCCAAATCCTTTTCTCATTAAGCTTCAGATTTTACACCATGATGACTTACGGGACTGGATGATGACACATTTTGGGGCGGTATTCATAGAGTTGATGATAGGAAATCCAGATCCTATCATCCTTTGGGTGCTTACTTACGAACATGTCTAGGACTTGACAATAAATGTGCCTCTATAGTTGGGGAATGCCTAAATTTTTACTCATAAACTTCAAGGTGGAGTTGTGGGTCCATTTGTCAAAAAGTAAAAAGATTAAACGACAAATGTGCAAGAGATTGGGTTCCAAGAGGAGAGTCTGGAGTTTTTCAACCTTCAAAGGAGTTTGGGGAAGCCATTTGGGGAGAGGGGACAATGGTTGGAAAAAGGAGCTAACATGCTACAACTTGGAGATAGAAATTATATGAGTTGAGCTGATTCTAAGAGAGATATGATCAATTGAATCAAGGGGGTGAAAGTCATACCCAAGAGCATAAAGTAGGCAATTGAGAGAGCTTCTTGAAACATTTTCACTATTTGTAAGTGCAATTGGAGAGTAGAAAAATTTCTTACAGTATTGAGCATAAGAAATTTCAGTTTTGGATCAATATCAAATCAGATTTGGTTGATTGAAGTTGAAGCTCTTGAGGTGTAAGGTGATGGAGAAGAGCTAGTGATCAAGTTTGGAGTTTTGGTCACTCCTCAAGTTGTGATTTGAGATACCTTATGAAAATTTACAATCTTTTTTTGGTTAGGGTATGCACCTTTTTATAAAGGTTTTATGTGAATTCTTCAAAAAGAGAATTCAATGTCGTGGATCAAGTATACTTGGGTTTGCAAAGCTCAAAAGTTAGCCCGGCTCAAGAATTGATCCATATCTAGGGATTGGGGTTGAATTAGGCCATCAAACTTTATAGAGTATTAAACAAAAACATGACCAACTATTGTGGAAAATTTAGTTAGATTTGTACTCATAGAGAGTGAGATCTAATGCAATACGTTTTACTAAAAAGACTATTGTAAGCTTGGAGGAGCATTTCTTTTTTCAATCCTAATTGAATGCCAATTCTCTCACTTTTGTGACTATGATTGAGAGTTTAGATTTCCAGACTATTTTGTGAGGATCAAGTGTACATCTTATTTAGAAATTAGGGGAAATTTTGCAAGAACCAAGGGAAAAAACCCTAAAAAGGGGATTTCAAAATTAGGTTGAGAGTTGCAAAAACCTGGCTAACTTTGAGAGCTTGTCAGGGGAGTTGCAGTGATTCAATTGAGGTTTATTTTATACCATTGGTAAGATTATCTCACAAGCTTTCAATTGAATTGTAGAACACTTAAATCCAAGCTATAAAAAAAGAGTTATGTTCACATAATCTACACAGAGTTCTCCCTATCAAGAAGACATAAGAAATCCCCACATGGAGTAGGAAGTTGTTGAGATCTGAAGTACAGCTTGGAGGAGACTTGGAGTACATGTTGAAATTAGCTTGATGATAAAGCACAAAAGCCTTGAAGCTCTTCTTTGACAAAAAGCATAGAGAGTTTTTTCCACATTCTTGTGATTAGATCCTCTTTGTGCTTGCATGCTTGTTTGTAAGCCTAGTTGGTTTGGATTGGTGTGTGGGCGTTGCGCTTAGGTTCTTTCCTTCTAGGAGTGCTATGTATTTCTCCTTGGTAATGTTGAACGTGATGACCAATAGACCAAGAGTGCATGTTGTGATGATAGGTTAGGTTGCATGTCACTACCCTACCCGATAGCAAGAATACTTGTTAGGAGAGTGGAGGGTTCTAATGGTTAGGTAACACGTGTGTTTGGATGAGTAGTTAGAGGTTTACCTATAGCCTCTGATCTGTAATCTCCACAGCTAGGCACCTTGTGTGTTCCCAAAGAGAGAAAAGAAAAGTATGATACCAAGAAGCTTCTCAAGAAACCTCCTTCTAAAAGCTGCCTACTTGGCATGTAAGCTAAGTTAGTTGGAAGCTTCAAGAAGCTATCTACTTGGGGTGCAAGCTAAGCTAGCTAAGAAGCTTCCCAAGAAGTTTCCTAGATACCTCTAGAATATTCTAGGCTAATTTAGCCTATTTGCTACTTTGTTAGTCCTAGCTAATTATTATGTTTGGCTTTTTATCAATGAATTGATTGATCAAGAGCAAGCGCAAACATAATTGATGAAACATGCGATGAGGACAAAGACAATCACGTGTCTAGATTTGTTCAGCCATTACTAAGGTTGAGTATTAAAGTGACTAGATATCTTGAGTGGTCAATACTCATGAAGTCCTACAAGTCAATAGTCAAGAGTTCAGTTGGATGACAGTGATGAGGGACTATGAGAAATAAAGGTTTGAAGGTTGATATGAGCCTATTTCAACCGTGGAGGTAGCTTTTGGGATGGGGAGTGAACAATGTTTTTTTGTATTGTCCTCTTATGTATGTTAAGTGGGCTTTATGATGTGCTTTTGTGAGAGGTCTTTGGGATTGTGTTTTCTAAGAATTGATATCAGAGCTTAGTTGGTCCTAAGGAACCACCATGAGGGGAGGAGTCATACATGCCATATGCCATCCTATCGAACAACTATCACACACTAACATAGTAGTAGCTCCACCAAAAGAGCCACATAACATACACCTCAAGCTTGCACGTACAAGTGCCAAGCTTTGGTCCATAGTACCATCAATTTTTGGGAGGTGGCATGGCGCAAAATTGCGCACATGATCCTTCCAAACAACACCATCATGTCCTAACACAAGGACTCCAGATTGCAAAACCTCATGCACTCTCAAGATCGTGCGGCCTGTCAAAACATCAAGTGTAATTGGTGTTGTCTGTTGTAAATATACATAGTCTCTTGGATGAAATCATCGGATTGAGGGTCTATAACCTCCTCCTCAAATAGTAGCATAGTGTAAAGTATCTCTATGTTGAGCAATCGCCAAGTTCTTAAAGGCCATCGGCATCACTCTCCAAAAGATCTCTATCTAGACATATGATTTAAAGGTGAGAATTGGTTTGGTAACATCTAGAAGGATGTTACACTTGATGGACTAAACAGATCAGAAAGATGTATCACCAAAAGGGGACTTCTACTAATAGAGTAGGAATCAAAATATGCCTGAAATCTTTGAAGGCAATTTCAGAGGCCTAAACGGATGAATTAGGCCTCAAAAATGTGCTCATTCTCCCCCCCCCAATGGAGGAGAGGCTGGCCTTCCCTCCTTTCAACTTTGTCTCGTTGAGAGCTTTCCAATGGGACCTTACTCATGTGATTTTGAAATTCCTACAAGAAGATTCCCTAAAAGATTCCCTCTGGTCAAAGCTTATTTGACCCACTAGATAGGACCTAGACCAGACATGTCACCCATCCAAGTAAGTAATCCAAGGGTGGAGCTTGCTGACATGTCACCTATCTGTGTCCCTAATCCTATGGTGGAACTTCCTTGGAGGTGTCACGCCATTTGTAGTTCTGCATCTAGCTACTCGAACACTAGAGTTCTAGTGATAGTTATTCTAGCAATTTCTCAGGGACTACTTTCCGACAGTCAGATTTGGTGTTTGGGGTACTGACTTCACGGTGGGGCCCACCGTCACTTTGCACCATTCACACCGTCGAGTGTGCTATTAGCGGGACCATTAGGGTTTTAGTGCTAGCTCGAGTCCAAGGGGGGTAGTTTTGAAGTGAGCTCCAGAGAGCTCACTTCTCTGATGTTGAGCCTTCGAGTTCCTGGCTATGGTGGACAGAGGCCGGCGAGCGTCACTTGGATTCTCTATGCTTGAGTGGGTGTGGCTTGACTGTAATCAGTGCCCAGTTGTTGGCAGATTATAGAGTGATAGATCAAGTACTGATCTGAGTTGAGTTGAGTTGAGAGTGTAATGCAATCTGATTACATCAGAGAAGTCAAGTTAGGGGGAAATCGGGTGCAGGAACGTTGAGTCTTGGTGGTATCTCCAAGCTCGGTGGATCGTGGTAGCTCGATTCAATATCTGTGTTTCCCTAGTGTGTAGAAGCTTGTTCAAGTGATGCAGATTTGGCAGTTAGGTGGACGGTGTGCGGAAGCGCTGGCCAAATTTTGAGCAAAGAAGGAGCGATTTTCGAGCACTGTTGTGATTTTGAGCTTAGGAGGTGAAGGCAGGACCAATTTGCTACGAGTTGGGCTCAGAAAGTGAAATTGAAGGTGGAGTTGGGAAGCTCTTCTCATGAAATTGTGATTTGGAAACCCGTTTTGTCAATTTGGCTCAAGTAGAAAGTTAGCGGAGGATTTGGCGGACAGCCATCTTTAGGGTTTACGTCAGATTTTACGTCAGATTTACGTCAAATTTGGAGGAGTTTTTGCTGTTTGGCCAGATTTGGAGGAGTTTTCACTGTTTGGCCAGATTTGGAGGAGTTTCGCTAGTTTGGAGGACTTTCACAGATTTGGAGAAGTTTTGCCAATTTTGGAGGAGGTTCGAAGTGGCAACAAGAAAGGCCTCATTTGGCTGAATTTTGGCATTTTGAGGCATAGGGCTGTGGGCTATGAGAGGCTTAGAAGGGCCAGCAAGCCAGCTTGCTGGCGTGAGGCTAGCTAGTTTAGAGTAGATCTTGGTCATTGGTTGGCAAAATCTGCCTTTCTTGCTAGATTGTGCGCAACAGGGTTTGACCCCTTGATCTCTTGTTCCTGGACTGGTGCACTAGCCAATTGGTCCACCCTCACTTGTTGTCCTAGTGACTGCACCACTGTTATCTATACACATGTAGCTTTGGCTAGGAGAGGCAGTTTGATCCCATTCTTGGTGATCCTGGTAGCTTAGGACTTAGAGACGAACTGCTCTTATGTCAAATGCCAAATGGTGGCAGAGTCAGTCCCATGTTGTGTTATGAGATAGAGGGTTTTTGTTTAGATTTCTTGTGATTGGATCCCCTCCATTCTCTGCTTCCTATTTGTGCACCACGTTTGTGTGAGGTGCCCTGACTTTTGAGCGTTGGTGCTCTGGTGTGCTCTCGGTGGTGAGGCTGGAGTGATGACCAGTCAGACTACCTTTGTTTCTCTCCGGTGAGGCAGGAAGTGATGACCTGCAGACCGTGAGAGTGCGTGTTATGATGGCAGGTTATAGGTTGACCTTCCCCCTAGTGTAGTTATCTCGGTTAGAGTTACATTAGTGGGTGGTGCTTAGTTAGTATTGGCACGTGGTGGTGTTGGCACTTGGTGGGGCACTTGCGGTTGCGACTTGCGGTTGCAATTGGTAGTTCGGGTTTGCTATTGTGGTAACTTTGTCACGACGGAGCTCTTTGGAGATTCTAGAGGAGTTAGCCCTGCAGTACGCAGTGGGTTTACTCGGAGTGGTGCTCAGTATCAGCCTGTATCTCAGGTCCCAGTGAGGGAGGAGATTGACTTTGAGTTGGAGTTCGACACAGGAGCTGATTCAGTTGAGAGTGCACTTGGTGTGTCCGCACCGTTGTTGTGGGACATGGACAAGATTTATGGGGCCTCCAAAGGCCATAGGCGTTACTCTGGTACAGTGGGTACCATTGAGTTGGATGACTTCATCCAGGAGTTTGATAGTTGGTGTGATCTGTAGCAGATGTGGAACCTGACTTTGTTCACACCCTTCATGGCATGGAAGGGGTTGTTTCAGCATCTGGAGGGTCCGCCGATGGATGACTACCATGAGTTCAAGAGAGCTCATTTGGAGGAGATTGAGTTATGGAGACAGTATTGGTCTCCACACTATGTCTCCATCACTTTAGGCTCGGTAGCCAGGAGTAGATCGGCTGTATCTACAAGTTCTAGCTTGAGTAGTGTGGGTAGAGCTAGTGGAGGTGCACTAGCTAGAGATAGTGCTACTACGAGTGGAAGTACCGCTGTAGGAGGTGGTGTGGTACCGGGGTTTAACCCCATGGTGGAGTTCTTCCTGTGTTTGAGGCAGAACTACCAGAGAGTGCGAACTGACAAGCTGAGGAGCTTGCGGGAGTTCCAGCGGAAGGCTGGAGAGAGCCTACGCGAGGCATACACTTGCATGAGGCAGCTGATCAGTTTCACTCAGGGAGTTACTGAGGCCCAGGCAGTCCAGTTTTGGTATGGGATACTGGATAGGGAGTTGCGACCTAGAGTTCGTGATGCTACGTTGTTGCAGGCTACTTCGCCCACTTTGGCAATAGTCTTTGGTTTGGCTGAGCGTATTGAGCTCAACATGGTGGAGGAGAGAGTGGTGACATCTGGATTTGGTAGGGAGACCTCCTCCACGGTTGTGACTTCTTCTAGAGTGCAGCAGAGTGCACCACGCCCAGTTGGTTTTTGAGGACAGGGTGGACAGCCCAAATCCTATGGAGCGAGTGGAGGGCCTAGTGGAGTTAGACCCTTACCCTCATTTTTGGGTCAGCAGCAACCAGTGAGTGGTGGTGTTGCTTGTTGGACTTGTGGTGGACCTCACCATAGGAGAGAGTGTACTTAGGGCAGCGGACCTGATACCTCTGGTGCATCACAACCAGCACAGAGGCAGTGTGAGCACTGCCACAGATTTGGTCACACTAGTGACCGGTGTTTTGACCTACACCTGGAGTTATGGAGTGGTAGGGCTACTATGGCAGGTAGTAGAGGAGCTCCTGTTCATGGAGGACAAGGAGGTAGAGGTGGTGGTAGAGGATCTACACCTAGTAGGGGTGCAGTACCTGCCCTTACTTCTGACACAGCTATGGCTACTCGGATTGAGCAGTTGGAGTAGAGATTGGCTAGTATGGCTATTGCTCAAAGGAGATCAGATTTGGGTGCTGAGGCTTCCACCTCATATGTTGGTGATAGAGATGCTTTGGACTTCATGTGCGGAGCAACACAAGTGGATGCATCTGCAGCAGTGACTAGGAGTGCAGTACGTGCTCCAGAGCCTAGAGGAGCATCAATGGAGTTGGACCCACAGAGAGGAGAGGTTGGGAGACAGGTCAGACTTCCCCAATCTTTCACGCTATCTGAGGCATTGCAGATGACATCCATGGTTCCTAGACGTCCCAGTGCAGGTGTAGTAGGTGGTGATAGAGTACATGATGTACTACCTACTAGTCAGCCACCTGCTACTACACAGACTGAGTCTAGCATGATGTTGGGGGCGGCTCAGCTGATTATGCGGCATCCTTTGTTTTCATCCAGTGACATGTTTACATTGGGAGTTGACCTAGCCCCAATATTCCGGTTGGCTGCCACATTGTGTGAGAGTAGGGATGGTGCAGTTCCTACTACTAGAGCAAAGGTGGTTGGTAGTAGAGTTGACTTGGTTGAGGAGCATGGGATCCGTTCAGCGACCAGTGGTTTATGGCAGGCAGTAGCGGCTAGACTGGAGGAGTTGCCAGCTAGACCGGCCTTTGAGAGAGCGCGGTTTACACCTGGTGTTGTCCTATTAAATAACCAAAGGGGGGTTTTTTGTTTGGTGGGACCTTCAAGGAAGGTCTATACACCACAGAGAGTCTTGTTAGACTCTGGTGCGCAGCCCCTTATGTTGGGGAAGGCTGCAGTTGTCGGTCTGGAGTTACGAAAGACTGATGTGGAGAGGTGTCCATTTCAAATCCAGACATCTCTAGGTGGTGGTTCGACACAGTACATCACACGTGGAGAGCTTGTTGTCCAGGTTCAGCCTGGTCATCCGATTGATAGCTCGGTGGTTAGAGCTCAAGCTATTGTGACAATAGCTGAGTCATATGATGTGCTAGTTGGGGGAGCAATGTTATACCCCATGGGTTTCAGCATTGACTATTGGGAGGAGATAGCCTCTTATAGACCTGGTTGGCAGTCTGGTGAGGGACGGGTATGTCGCCTACCAGTACGCTTCAGTAGTGGCAATATTGGCTCACTACAGTCCGGGACCATGGCAGCATCAATTTTAGCTTTCAGCGGTGCAGTTACTTGGCATGGTGACTTGTTGGAGGGGAACGCCTATGCAGAGGATACTCCAGTACCAGAGGAGATCACTCAACTTTGGAGTACGAGTGGGATTGTTCCATCCACCTTGGGTGTTCCATTGTGGAGTTCCGAGGAGGCATTGCAACAACATGCAGATCAGTTGGTGCAGCAGGCTTGGAGTGGAGCCTTCGTACCATCAGGAGATGAGTGTGAGGATGAGCTTCCAGAGGTGATTTCTTTGACACCTATGGATACCACACTCATAGCTTGGCAGTATCCAGTAGAGAGGATATGCCTATTGGAGTTGTTTGGTGGGATCAGCACCGGACTAGCTGCAGTGTTACAGGCGGGTATACAAGTACAGAGGTACTTGTATGTAGAGAGAGATGAGACTGCTAGGCGAGTCTCTCTACATCATGTAGCACACTTGGCCTATTGGTATCCGGAGTTATTACCAATGTCAGCAGTCAGAGGTTACCAGAAGGCCCTACCAAGAGACATTTCCTTATTGGGGGCGCATGACCTAGAGAGACATGGGCCTATTCACTTGGTGATTTCTGGATGGCCATGTGAGGGACATACACGTGCAGGCCGTGGTTTTGGTCTTCAGGATCCTTGTTCTTGTGTGTTTTGGGAGATGTTACGGATATTACAACATCTCCAGGTTCATCAGTTTGTTTCTCCAGCTTACCTTTTGGAGAACGTTCCTTTGATGGGTGATTCTCGCACTAGAGTGGTGGCGAGTACACATCAGGTCCATTCTTGGGTGGGACCTGCTGTATTGTTAGATGCAGCCAGAGTGGGATCACGAGCTCATCATCTTCATCTTTGGTGGACAAACCTCTTACCTAGAGAGGTTCTACAAAGTAGTTATGATGGGATTCAGCGACTAGACCACATTCTTGTTAATGATATCTTGGATGTTGGGCGTTAGTCTCAGACAGTGGTAGTGGCTGATAGGTCACCTATGGCAGTGGTGAACCTAGTTGGACAGCCTAGAGCTTCATTTCCCACCCTCATGAGTTTCTCAAGCTCTCATGCTTTTTGAGAGGGAGGACCTGGACTTGTTTGGGACTCACAGTTACAGCAGTTGGTGGAGCCCAATGCTGATGAGAGAGAGCGGGCGATGGGTTTTTGCACTAGTATTACCGCTGTTCCAGTAGTGTCAGAGGCATCCAAGCGTCAGGTGTTAGGTCAGGCTACGGACCTAAACTGTTTGACCTGGATTGTGAGCCTTGGCTTGGCAGAGCAGCGTAGGATGCGCTTGATAGGCATCACCACTCGGACACTTGTGAGCCCTATGCCTATCGAGACGATTCAGGCACATGCTGGGGGCGATGGACCGAGTGGACATGGTATTCTTGGGACACATCTAGTAGCTACTAGGGAGAGTGGTCTACTTGGAGTCCATCTAGGTGAGTGAAGGCTACTTGGATTACACCCTTGGTCCACATGGGATGCAGCCAGAGGACGTGTGGAGCTTGCAGCCAGAGTGGAAGGAGTTTTTCACATAGAGGTTGGGACCTCTAGTGGTCAGGAGCATGTCACTATTGCTCCCAAGGGCCCAGTGTAGCAGCCAGTCAGTACGTCTTCCACTCCTACTACAGTTACAGAGGATACTTGGGAGCCAGATCTTGGACCCAAGCTTACTGGAGAGGAAAGACGGAGGGTTTGGAGGTTCTTGAGGAGTCACACGAGTTGTTTTGCCTTCAGTATGAAGGATTTGGGTGCTCTGAAGGGACCTGGTATACAGATTGAGCTGACTAGCGACACACCAGTAAATCTGGATCGGACCATTGTGGCACTTTAGAGTCTATGTATGACTTATTTGTGAGTTGTGCTTCTATAGTGTATGATGTTGACAGAGATGTATGTTGTGTAGCAATGTATATACGCACGACAGAGGAGATCCTCTTTGTCTATGTAAAAAAGAGAAGGTGCTCCTTTGGGGCATCGAATGTTTGAGTATGCAATCTGTGTTTTCTCTCTTCTCTTGTCCTTGGAGTATTACAGTCATCCAAGTCCAAAACTACAATAGCATCTCGACAAATGGCTACAGGCAAATCTGGATCTCGTCGATAGAGAAGAAAGTACGGAGAGAAGGATGCTAAGGAGACTTGCGAGCTGAACCGATACCCCATGGCCAACCAAGGTAACAGGATATCCCAATCTCCCAAGTGGCCTCTCTGCAACCATACTTTTGCAATCCTCTCTTCACCACCTGAACCACTCTCTGCTAATCCATCTGCCTCAAGGTGATCTTGGGATGTAGTACAATGATCAATCAAAGCCTTGTCACACAAGACCTAAAACTCCTCCAAGAACTCTGTACCCTGATCAGTCAAAACCTCAGCTGGTGCACCAAAATGACTAAGAACTTGATCCAGGAATGAGTAAGCTATCACTTCACTAGACTTGTCAAGAAGTACCACCCACTCAATCCACTTGGAGAAGTGCTCCACAATCACCAAAACATACCAATGATGTCTCAAAGTCAGCGGTAAAGGTGCAACAAAGTCCAAACTCCAATGGTAACCCAATACCATGATAGGTAATGGGTGTAACTATGGCGTAGGAACATTGAATGATGCTCTGACTCAATCACAAACCACACATCTGGCAACAAATTGCTATACCTTGGTTTGCATAACACACCACCAATAATGACTTTGGAGTAAGTTGTATGTATGCTTTACTCCAAAATGTCCTAGCTCCTCATGAGCATGACGGACCAACTGTGGTCTTTGAGATGGAAGTGGTACTACTCACACTCTACCATCCTCCCATACATGCAAAAGGTGTCTGCCCTCCAATCTGAACTGTCTGGCTAGCTGAAGAACACGGTCTCTCTCCTTAGCCCCAATTGTGGCACCCACAACACCAGTGCAAAGATAGTCCATCACTAAGACATCATCATGAATGTCTCGCTGAACTATACCAATATCTTCACTCTTTGGATCTATGACCTCAATAACTCCTCCGGTATGCATTGAGAGAGATACCACAAAAGCCCCAAAAAATATACATAGAAAGGCAGATGCATGCCAACCTAGCACCATCTCCTCATTTGTCTCACCATGCCAATGTGCTCCGGTCTGATCTTGCTGGCAAGGACATGGGTTTCTACTCAACCCATCTGCATCATGGTTCACCACTTCAGATCTGTGAACAACCGTGAAATCATACTCCTATAAAATTAGAGCCCATTGTGCAAGCTTCCCTGAAAGCTTGTCGGACTCCATCAACCACTTTAGTGGCTGATGATCAATGATGAGAGTGAAAGGGTTACCAAATAGGTAACATTGGAAATGTGCTACTGCCCAAACTATTGCCAAGCACTCTCCCTCATATGAACTATACATTGCATCCGCTGAATTGTTGGAGCGACTAGCATAGGCCACCACAAACTCCTTCCCCTCATCATCATGCTGGGTGAGCGCCGCTCCAAGCTCCAACATACTCCAATCAGTATGAACCTGAAATGGTTGTCCTCTGATCGGTCTCCTCAAAATAGGAGCAATTGTCAACCTCTCCTTGAGCTCTACAGAAGCTCTCTCCTGCTCATCTCCCCAGCACCACTCTTATGTAAGCTTGGGCAGCTTCATCAAGGCCTTTGCAATGGCACTAAATCCTCTACATAGCGGCAATAGAAGTTTGCCAACCCAAGGAATGCTTGCACTCTGCTCACATCCGTAGGTCGAGGAATAAGTGCAATAGCCTCCACCTTGATCTATTGAACACCAAGTCCTCCGAGGTAGATAGTGTGACCCAAATACTCAACCTGCTCGTGGAAGAACCTACACTTCCCAAGATATAATTTGAGTCCAAGAGATCTCAACCTCTTAAACACCTCCAACAACTATCTCTCATGCTCCTCTACAATAGTGCTATAGACCAAAATGTCATCAATATAGCATTGAGCAAAATCCAATCTAGTTAGGATCCTATCCATGAGCCTCTAGAACTCAACAAGAGCGTTCTTTAACCCAAATGGTAAGAGCCTCCACTGATATAACACATCCTTGCCATGAGGATCAATTGCCTAAAATGCTATCTTGGACTTATCTTCCTCCTTGATTGGCAATTGATGCTTGCTACTCAAAGATCCAAAGTACTGAAGACCTTTGCATGCCCAATTGCATCAAAAATCTCCTCCGGTATAAGCATGGCATACCAATCAGCCTTGGCCTATCAGTTGATAGGACAGTAATCTCCACACATCCGCCTATCTATGTAGTTGCCATGCATATCCTTCTTGGCTGGCATCATTGTCGCTGATGCATACTCTCCATGTGAAATCTCCACCAAACCAACCTCAAAAAGGTCACTACTCTGGCTTTGAATCAATATCCTCTCCATCTCACTATATCGATAAGGACGTTGAAAAACTGGTGTATTGCTAGTCAGCTCAATCCGTATACCAGGTCCTTTTAGAGCACTCAAATCCTTCATAATGAAGGCAAAACAACTCGTGTGACTCCTCAAGAACCTTCAAACCCTCTGTCTTTCCTCTCTAGTAAGCTTGGGTCCAAGATCTGGCTCCCAAGTATCTTCTGTAATTGTAGTAGGAGTGGAAGACATACTAACTGGTTGCTACATTGGGCCCTTGGGAGCAATAGTGTTATGCCCCTGACCACTAGAGGTCCCAACCTCTATGTGAAAAACTCCCTCCACTCTGGCTGCAAGCTCCACACGTCCTCTAGCTGCATCCAAAGTGGACCAAGGGTGTAATCTAGGTAGCCCACGCTCACCTGGATGGACTCCAAGTAGACCACTCTCCCTAGTAGCTACTAGTTGTGTCCCAAGAATACCATACCCACTTGGTCCATCACCCCCAACATGTGCCTGAATTGTCTCAATAGGCACAAGGCTCACAAGTGTCATAGTGATTATGCCTATCAAGCACATCCTACACTGCTCTGCCAAGCCAAGGTTCACAATCCATGTCAAATAGTTCAGGTCCATACCCTTACCTAACACCTGATGCCTAGATGCCTCTAACACTATTGGAACAACGGTAATACCAGTGCAAAAACCCATCGCCCGCTCTCTCTCCTCAATGTTGAGCTCCACCACCTACTGTAACTATGAGTCCTAAACAAGTCCAAGTCCTCCCTCTCAAAAAGCATGAGAGCTTGGGATACTCATGAGTGGGGGAAATGCAGCTCTAAGCTGTCCAATTAGGTTCACCACTACCATAGGTGACCTATCAACCACTACCATTGTTTGAGACTGACGCCCAACATCCAAGATATCATCAATAAGGATGTGGTCAAGTCATTGAATCCCATCATAAGCACACTGTAGAACCTCTCTGGGTAGGAGGTTTGTCCACCAAAGACAAAGACGATGAGCTTGTGATTCCACTCTAGTTGCATCTAACAATACAATCGGTCCCATCCAAGAATAGACTTGATGTGTACTTGCCACCACTCTGGTGCAAGAATCACCCATCAAAGGAATGTTCTCCAAAAGGTAAGTTGGAGAAACAGATTGATGAACTTGGAGATGTCATAGTATTTGTAACATCTCCCAAAACATACCAAAACGAGGATCTTGAAGACCCAAACCTCTACAAACACGTGTATGTCCCTAACATGGCCATCTAGAAATTACTAAGTGAATAGGCCCATGTCTCTCTAGATCATGCACCCCCAGTAAGGAAATGTCTACTGGTATGGCCTTTTGGTAACCTCTGACTGCTGACATCGATAACAACTCCGGGTATCAATAGGCCAAGTGCCACATGATGTAGAGAGACTCGCTTAGCAGTCTCATCTCTCTTTACATACAAGTACCTCTGTACTTGTATACCCGCTTGTAATACCGCAGCTAGTCTGATGCTAATCCCACCAAACAACTCCAATAGACATATCCCTTCAATTGGATATTGCCAAGCAATGAGTGTGGTATCTAGAGGTGTCAAAGTAATTGACTATGGAGGCTCATACTCACACTCATCTCCTGATGGTACTAAGGCTCCACTCCAAGCCTGTTGCACCAACTCATCTGCATGTTGCTGCATCCTGCTGCAACACCTCTTCTAAACTCCACAATGGAACATCCAAGGTAGATGGAACAATCCCACTCGTACTCCAAATCCGAGTGATCTCCTCTAGTATTGGAGTATCATCTGCATGGGCGTTCCCCTCCAACAAGTCACCAAGCCAAGTAACTGCACCACTAAAAGCTAAAACTGATGCTGCCATGGTCTCGGACTATAGTGAGCCAAGACTACGACTACTGAAGCGTACTGGTAGGCAACATACCTGTCCCTCACCAGACTACCAACCGGATCTATAAGAGGTTGTCTCCTCCCAATAGTTTATGCTAAAACCCATGGGGTATAACATTACTCTCTCAACTAGCACATCATGTGACTCAACTATTGTCGCAATAGCTCAAGCTCTCACCACCGAGCTATCAGTCGGATGACTAGGCTAAACTTGTTTACCACTCTCAACTCAACTCAACTGATTTAGAGTGAAGATTGCTTATTGTGGCACTTTAGAGCCTATGTATGACTTATGTGTGAATTGTGCTTCTATACTACATGATGTTGAGAGCAATGTATGTTGTGTAGCAATGTATATACACACAACAAAGTCCACAACAAAGCAATGGTAGGGGTGATATCCATATCAAATGCTTAATTTTCAGTGGAAAAGTTTGATGGGAAAAACAATTTTGGACTTTGGCAGTTGAAGATGAAGGACCTTCTTGTCCAACAAAGATTGCATAGAGCACCAAAGAAGAAAAAGAGGACAAAAGTGATGAAGATGAGGATGAGGAAGATGAAGATGCAAATCTTGGAGCTATTAGTACTATTTGGTTGAACCTTGCTGATGAAGTGCTATAAAATATTATGGATGAGGAATCTGCACCAAAACTATAGACCACATTGGGGAATCAAAATATGACCAAGTCATTGACAAATAGACTGTTTCTTAAACCAAAGTTGTATATGTTGCGGATGAAGGAGGCCAGAGTATTATGGAGTACCTCAATGCTTTCAAAAAAATCATTTATGAGTTGATGAGCATAGAGGGTAATTTAGAAGAGGAAGATAAGGCATTGTTGTTATTGACTTCACTTTCTCCATCATATGAGCATTTGGTCACAACTCTTCTATATGGGAAGGATGATATAAATTGTGAGGAGGTCACTTTAGCATTATTGTCCAATGAGATGCAAAAAAGATCCAACCAAGAAAAGAAAAATTAAAGGCTCTATTCATCAAAGGAAGGACAACAGAGAGAGAGAGAGAGAGAGAGATCAGCTCAAGAGTAAATCAAGATCCAAGTCTAGAACTGGAGGTTTCAAAGGCAAGTGCTGGGTTTCCGGGAAGGTTGGACATTTCAAGAAGGATTGTAACAACAAGAGGCTTGAGTCCAACAAGGATAAAGGCAACTTTCAGATCAAGCAAGTATTGTTGAGTCTGCTGTTGTGGATGATGTTCTATGTGTTACCCAAGACAAAGATCACTTTGAGGAGTCATAGATATTGGACTCATGTTGTTCTTATCATATGTGTCTAAATAAGGAGTGGTCTCATGAGTACAAACCATTCAATGGAGGATTTGTAATAATGGAGAACAACATGGCTTGTAAAGCTATTGGCATTGGTACAATACACATTACGATATTTGATGGTATTGTCATGATTCGTGCTGATGTGAGGCATGTTCTTGAGTTAAGGAAGAACTTGATATCATTAGGCACTTTGGACTCAAATGGTTGGAAGTGGGGAGCAGAAAATGGAACACTCAAGGTATCAAAAGGAGCATTGGTTGTAATGAAGAGCAAGAAGATATGAAATCTTTATGAGCTTGTTGGAGAGACCATTATTGGAAGAGTGGCAAGTACTATTTCTGAAAATGAAGATCCCAAAGATCTTACTCAATTATGGCACCTACGTTTGGGTCATATGAGTGAAAGGGATCTAAGTGAATTGTCCAAGAAACAACTTTTGAAGGGCTCTAAAGTTTGTAAATTAAAATTTTGTGAGCATTGTGTAATAGGAAAGCAACAAAGGGTAAGCTTTTCCACAAGAGTTTGTTGCACAAAGGAAAATTTAGACTAAATGCATACTGGTGTTTGGGGCCCTACATCTATAGCTTCAAAATCTGGAGCATTATATTTGTACCTTTGGTTGATGATTACTGTAGGAGCGTATGGATATACACTATGAAGCAAAAATCAGAGGTCTTCTTTATCTTTAAACAATGGAAGGTGATGATGGATAAACAAAATTGAAGGAAATTGAAGTGTTTGAGATCTGATAATGGTGGAGAATACAAATCTGGAGAGTTCGATAGATATTGTAAGAGTGAATGGATAATTCATCACTTTACCATATAGAGTACCTCTCAAAAAAATGGTGTGGCAGAGCAAATAAATCATACGCTCTTGGAGAAAGCAAGAAGTATGTTAAGCAACGCCGGATTGGAGAAGAGTTTTTGGGCAGAGGCTATAAATACTAATTTTCATTTGGTAAAAATTTCTCCCTCTATTGCTATTAAGTGTAAGACACCTATGGAAAATGGACAGGTTGGCATGTTGATTACTCTTAACTTAGAGTGTTTGGATGCATAACTTATGTTCATATTCAACAAAATCAAAGGACAAAGTTAGATCCCAAATCTAAAAAATGTATATTCTTGGGATATGAGAAGGATACAAAGGGATATAGATAGGTGTTGGCTTGTTGTGAGCAAAGATGTAGTTTTTGATGAGACTAGTAAGATGAAGACTATTTATATAGCAAAAGAAAAGAACAAACAAACTCAGTTAGATTTTGTTAAGATACATATTGATCTTGGAAATGAAGACATCTCCCTCTTCTAGATCTACCAAGTGAAGCATTAAAGAGCAAAGTCTAGACATGATTCATGAACATAAATATCCAAATAGGGATAGAAGGACTCCAAAAAGATTTGATGATTCATTTGTAGCTTATGCTCTTCTTACGGAGAATGGTGAGCCTTCTTCATATGAAGAGGCAATGCAAGATCAAGAGTGTCAAAAGTGGCATTGTGCTATGGATGAGGAGACAAAGTTTTTGGCCAAAAACCAAACATGGAGACTTGAAAAATTGCCTATGAGAAATAAGAAGGCAATTAGCTGCAGATGGATATTATAGAGGAAGGAAGGACTTCCAAATCTGGTGGAGATAGATACAAAGCAAGGCTTGTAACAAAGGGTTATAGCCAAAAAGAAGGTATTGACTTCCATGAGATTTTTTCACCAGTGGTAAAAATCTCTTCAATTCATGCAATATTGGCAATAATTGCATTGCATAACTTGGAGTTGGAGCAAATAGATGTTATAATTGCTTTTTTACATGGAGAATTAGAAGAGGAGATTTACATGCCTCAACCTAAAGGTTTTTTGGTAACAAGGAACAAGAACCTGGTTTGAACATTACAAAAGTCTTTATATGGACTAAAGCAAAGTCCAAGAATTTGGTACATGAAATTTGATGCTTTGATGTTGAAGCATGGATATAATAAAAGTGAATTGGATTTTTGTGTGTACCTCAAGAAACTACATGACCTAGAGTCTTTGAGTTAGTAATATATGGATGGTATGTTGAATGCTGCAGAAGATATGGTTGAGGTGGAGAAATTGAAAGCACAACTTGGTAAAGAGTTTGATATGAAGGACTTGGGTTCTTCAAAGAAGGTGCTTGGGATTGAAATCCACGGGAACTAGAGCAAGGGAAAATTATGGATATCTCAAAGGAGATATTTGGAAAATTACTTGCTCAATTTGGCATGGAGAATGCAAAACCAATGAACACTCCAATGGCAAGTTATTTTAGGATATCATTGGAGCACTGCCCATCAAATGAGGAGGAGAGAAAAGTAATGTCACATATTCCTTATGCTAGTGCTATTGGGAGTTTAATGTTTGCTGTTTGGTCTGCACTAGACCGGACATCTCATATGTTATGAGTATGGTGGGTAGATATATGGCAGATCTAGGGAAACAACATTGGAAAGTTGTGAAGTGGATACTTGGTTACTTGAAAGGGACTATAAATATTTGCATTATCTTTGATATGGAGAAGGACCAAGACGGAGGAATTACATGGGATGTAGATTCTAATTTTGCCAAAGACTTAGATAAGAGAAGGTCTACAACAAGGATATTTTTTTACACTTGTTGGTGGTGCAATAAGTTGGAAGTGTACTCTCCAATCTATTGTTTCTCTTTCTACTATAGAGGTGGAATATATGGCAACAATTAAGACTGCCAAAGAGGCAATATGGCAACAAAGATTAGCCAATGATGTAAGAATCCCTAACATGAAGTCCACACTTTTTTGTGATAAAGCTTTTATCATTTTATTAGGGAAGATGTGACAAATGGTGATATCAATTTGCAATAGATTGGCAACAGATTGTGTGTGTGTGTGTGTGAGCCTTTTTTCAGCTGTGGAGGTGCTTTTGGGACAAGGAGTGAACCACATTATTTCTTGTTGTCCTATAATTTATGTTTAATAGGCTTTATGATGTGCTTTTGTGAGAGGTCATGGGGACTGTGTTTTCTAACACTAACTTTATTCATATTGTTACATCGTGACTTCACCCCAAACCCTATGCTCAAAGATGTCCAAATCATGCCTTCACAATCATATAAGAGGAGGTTATTAAGTGTAGAAAAGAGAAAAGAGTTAAGGAAACAACTCTCCTTAGACCTTGACAAAGTCATTGTGGCTTCAACTATTGTTGCTAAAGTCATAGCAACTATTGAAGTGCTGGGTAGTGGGAAATTGGTGGAAGAGAAGGAAGCATCAAGTTCTCCAACAAGACCCAATGAAGAACACATCTTGGTGGCCATGATACTCATTTGTGATCAACTACAAGAAAGCAAAGAGGCCTTGACACTGTAACAAGAGGAGATGAAGGCCAGTAAAACTCCACCAGCCTACAAGAAGCCAAGGCTAAATCACCCTATAAGGTACCAACCCTTGTCAACCTGAGTTGTCCACATGTTGGGGCCGGTGTTAAAAGCCATGGAGGACCTATTGCCTGCTTATCACTATATCAACCTGATTGTGATGGACTATAAATGCTTGATAGAGTTTTTACACTACCAAATTCAAAAGGTTGTTTGGAAGAAACTAAGAGCAAAGAAAGAGTTGACCAAGGCCCACACCAACATTGCATGCTTGAAAGCTCAACTTGTTGAGATTCAAGGGCATTTTCAATACCAAGAGTGGAAGCTGAATTAGTTAGAGGCTCAATAAATAACTCACGCTGTTGGGAGGGAGATCCATGGTTGCAAGAGGAAGAAGTTGTCACCATGATCAGACCAGTGGATCAGACCAAAGAGAGAGAAATTGTCTTGGGTGCTGACTTGTTATAAGTTGGGTAATTAGAAGCTACTCTTGCAAATAAGGATATGGAGCTATGATCAGAAAGAGTGAAACACAATGCCCTATCCACAGATTACAAGGTGTGGAAGAAAGATAACAACATTGTGTTGAAATAGTGCCAACAGGAGTTGCACCAAGTTCAAGCCGAGCTTGCAATAATGAAGTTAGGTACTGCCCAATGCAAACAAACATTTGTGTATTTCAAGGTGACCCAAGAAGGGAAGCTGAAGGAGAAGAACAAGGAAATAGCTTTGATGAAGGAGGAGATATCAAGAGCACAAAATGAATCTCCCAATTGGACTTCAATTTACAAACCCTTAAGTGGAGGTCCAAGCGTCATGGGGAGGAGATGAAGAAAAAGCATGGGGAATACTTAAGTGCTAGGGATGAGGAAGTGGCATCTATCAAGGAAGATGTAAAGGTTCTCCATCTCCAAAGTGCCAAGGACAACCAAGCCCTCAATGTAGAGGTTGAAAAGGCCCAAATTTGCATTGAGGAACTAACCACAATTGTCAATGGCCACAAGGACAATGAGCAGATTTTCTATGTGCATGTCAGGAAAGAGGTGGACATAGAGTTGCAATCCATCCTGGATTCTTTATTTGAGAAGTGGACGCCGGTAATTGCAATAGTGGAGGATACTACAAACAGATTGAAGACTCAAGAAGGAGTGGTGGCCTTGACCCAAGTTCATCATGTGAAGCTCCAAGAGTTGAAGTCAAAGATACATGCTTTGGAGACAAAGAAGTTCAACTAAAAAATTGGCCAAATTGAACAAGAAGCTACAGAAACATATCAACAACAAATTTGACATCTTAACCGGGGTCAACAAAGAGCTAGAAGAATATGGGGAGCATGTTGATTACTTGACCCAAAAGGGGGAAGGGGGAAGATTTTTATCAAATTTCCTGCTCATTTATTTACATCTACTACATAGATTTAGATGGCACATTTCATTTTACTTATGTGTTCTTCATTTTTAGATACGTGTATGATTTCTTGATCTAGTTCAATTGTATGTTCACTCATTTAAATCTATTCATATATTGATATTATGTTATGAAAAAAGAATAAGACATCCAAGGTCATCATGGTGTTAGCACCTATAGAGACTTGAGATACTTTGGTCAACTAGGCAGAGAGCTTTTGTAGTTATACCACTAGCCAATTTACTCCATATCCCAATCACACATTTTACATTTTCACTTAACCATTCTTGTTACGGCTCAATTCCTTAACCTTACTTCTTATCATCCAGTTCCTACTCACAGGTTCCAGATTTCACCTCATATAGCCCTTCTCCCTTACACCATCCGGTACATAAATTGCCTCTCCCTCTGTCATATTTCTAGCAGCATTTCATTTTTTGTTGATTTTTCTTGTTTTTCAATGATCTCTCTCTTTAGTAGGTTTACTATTCATACCTTAGAATGTATCATGGGTAAAATTTGTTAATGTTTTTCTTGCTTTTTTGTACTAAGTGATATTTCCTTTCAGGTATTAACAAAGTATGTCTTGAGTCCTTTCCGTTCTCCTCCTCATGATTTTGCATTCTTCATTTGCTTGTTGATTATTCTGCGGTTGAATTTATCTACTTATTCCTACTTGTGCCCATTAGGTGAAACTTAATCTTCATATGTTCTAGCTTTTCCTTACTCAACATTGTTATTCCTTTGAGCAGCACTTTTGAAAGCAATAAAGTTTGCCTCAGCAGTCATGAGTCTTCGAGCCAAATCTCTGGTACGAGGGGTAATGACACTCGCTCAAATACTTTGGCACTGTGTGAGGTACTGATGGAGTCATATGTGCTTTTCGGAAACTTAGTATGACCTTTTCCTTCCTTCAATTGTTTAGTGTTTAAGGATTCATGCATTCATAGCTCGAGTAACTTTGCTATATTCTGTTTGCTTTCTGTACTAATAGTTCATTCATAACAGGGGTAACATTGCTATGTACTACTCAATGTTTCCTTTCAAGTATTAACAATCTATACCTCGAGCCTTTTCTGTTCTCCTACTCACGATTTTGCATTCTCCTTTTGCTTGTTAACTATTCTGCAGTTCGATTTATTTGCTGATACATTTGCATTCTTCCGTTGCTTGTTGATTATTCTGCCTCTCTATTTATCGGCTTATTCCTGTTCCTTCTCGTAAGGTGGAACTTAAACTTCTTAAGTTCTAACTTTTCCCTTACTCAACATTGTATATTACTTTCTTCATTTGCATTCTTCCTTTGCTTGTTGATTAATCTGCTGTTATATTTCTCGGCTTAATGGTGTTCCTGCTTGTTAGGTGGAACTTAAGTTTCATAAGTTCCAACTTTTTCCTTACTGAGCATTGTATATTTCTTTGAGAGACACTTTTTCTGGTGTAAGGCCTGAGGACGAAGGAAAGACAAAGTGGAATCAACTGAGTTTGCCTTGAGGACGAAGGAAAGACAAAGTGGAATCAACTGAGTTTGCCTTGGGCACTCATGAGTTATCGATCAAAAACTCGATACAATATTTGACACTCGCTCATACACTTCAACACTGCGTGAGGAAATGGTGGAATCGTATGTGTTTCCGTGGAGGCTTACTAGGACCACCTTAAACTTCCTTCCAATGTTTAATGTTTGAAGATTCATGCGTTTATAGCGCAAGTTGCGATACACACTATCCACTTCTCTATCTGAGTTTTAGATCCCCGTTCCTCAAACGGCTTCTGCTCGCATATCCTCGTATCCCAATCCTCTAATGTTCCGCTTCGTGTTGAACCTCAACTTGATTATTCTGTCAAACTCTAAGAACAATGATAATTCCATCTAACTCCAAGATAAGAACAACAAAAAGCATTATAAAATTCCGCAGCTAAAGAAAAAACTTTGCCGCATATCTCTACATCTAATACCGCTCCGTTCTCCAGTCTCAAGCCCACCAAAACTAGATTAATATACGGCTAGTATTGCTTCGTTCTTCATTCATCACCTTCTCCAAAACTACTTAGTATACAAAATCCACAACGGCATCCATTGCATATGTAACCAATGACATTACGCCACTATACATCACATACAGCATATGTCAAAGAAAACGGGCCACTCGCAAAGAAACAAAGACACTAGGAAGACCGTATCAAGCCATATAAGGATAAAAGCGTAGGCGGTGAATAAGACTAAATCCTTATCCTTATGCACCTAGGATGTGAGAGCTATCAAAATAGTTCCCACATCTTAGACTGAGCTATCGAAGTAGTTCACTCTACACACAACTGCAAATGAAGTATCCGAACAAGCATCAATCGGATACATCTCCAATATTCGAACAAACGTCACAGATTGCTCTCCTATGGGTTGCTTCAGAGAGCACGGATCGCATATATATCCAAGACATATATCATATATGAGATCCGTAACAACATTCGGTAGCCACGTTCCCCGTCATAGCTATCAAATCCATAAACGCGATATCCGCAACCCAACCTCCTTCGCAAACATGTGCAGACACATTCAGTAGTATCCTACCACAGTGTACACCGTTTGAAGGGTGGTCAAGGCAAGGAGTATGAAGGCAGCGAGCAAAGAAACTACTACCCATGGCTTACTAAAATAAGTATCAACAAATTCCGTGTACAATCGTCTCCCCTGTTGCACGTAGAAAAGATTTACTTTTCGACGGATATCCTGCAAGTCTCTGTTATCATATATGGTACAGTTGTGGAGCAAATTGTTGAACATGTGTGCCACATCTGCGTCATTGCCCAGAGAGCTGTATGTAATGACTGGATTATCTCCTTCTTTAAGCAATCGCACATCCTCTTCGGTGTCGATTAGATCATCCATACAGGTTAGATAACTTATGAGCTGCTGTTTATCGCGAGCATTTACGAGCTCAAATGCGACCAGATTCCGCAAGATCATTTCGGTGTTATCAAAGACATTCAGCTGTGAAATGTAGAGAGTGGGCTTGTTCCAACGCCATGATTCCCGCAGATACACTCTGCAGCCTGGTGTTCGATCTCCCTTGACTTGAATTCCCGATCTCCGCAAATTTGTGACTGTCGGCAGAGAAGGAACATGGGGTCTAGTAGTTAAAGACCCCATGATTCCGTCTTTTGTCCTCCCACTATTTCTCCGCCGAAAAGAGAGAGTTGCCCAGAGAGTTGCCGTTGGTCTTGAGTGAGGAATTTCTTCAAACTTAGATTCTATTTCAGACGCAAGTGATTGAGCATCCTCATCAACAGTGATCTCAACCTCTTTTGTGTTCGGTTGCTGCTCTCCAAGCTCTCTCACGTAGTCGGACCGGGCAATGAACTCCTTTTGGGGTACCTCTAGCTCTATTACAGTTCCTTCTGCAGACCTTGAACACCTCTCACTGTCTGAAGTCACTGCCGGTGACTGTAAGCAAGCAGTTATTGGCTGGCAGAGATTTGGTTCTCTGTACTGTATCACTTTGTACATACACTCAAGCAGATGTTTACATTCCGCAAACCGTATTGTTTCTATCCACACCCCTAGAACGGAAGGATTATTGCTTGAACCAGGAATTAGATGGCACATGTTTATTAGAGCTTGCTCGATCAGCGCTTGTAGAGCACTATCCACGGTTTTTGTGGCAACGTTGTTCTCGCCATAAGCAGAGTATACAGCTTCCAGGACGTCCCAGAGCAGAGACATTGGAACTTGGTTTTCGAACAACCACATGTCCGCTGTAATGGTACTGAGCTTGGAGTACATTCCTGGTTGTAAGAGGATGTCAAGAAAAGGATTGCGTCTGTCCTCTTCAAACGACTCAAACTCAATTGGCATTGGGCGATAAAAACTGAGAAAACCTATCAGGAACATAGCATCGAGTATAAGCATCAATCGCATGTGAGACGGAGTAGTCTCAGTTGCATCGTCGTAAAGTTTGCATAGATCTCTCAGTTTATCCACGTTGTCACATGTGGGCTTAATTTTCCAAATGGGTGTCGATTCAAACTTACCTTCTCCATAGTCTGGGACGGACCCATCGGGAATTAGTCTATCGCATAGCTCATACCAAATGAACTTGGCCACTAGTTTCTCATCAATCCCTTTCCACTCTTTGTATCGTTTCTCTCCCTGGGTTCTCAGAACTTGCACTATGGCACTTGCAATCTCTTGCTTCAGCTTCTCCATGCTACTCCATGTTCCTTCAGAGTAGCCTTCGGGAGAGTAGAGGCCGAGGTGAATAAGCTGCGGTTCGTAATCCGCTTGGCTGACATCCCGTATGTTCCTTGGGACTCTGAAAATAGAACAATGGTGTCGATTGCCATAGGCAACAGCTCCCCCGATAATGTCGTCCTCGATTGCTCCAGTCCACCGATCAGGCGAAGATTGAGCCATTCACAGTTCTCCGGACGCTGTTTGCAATCTTACTCTGCACAACTGAATAAGATTGCTGATGCTGTTGTGCCGTCTCCGCATTCTGCGAAGAGTAATGGATATAGTCTCCGTTGATTGCTCACCGACAACAATTTGCGGCCCTCTGTACGTTCAAGCTTTAAACAGAGGTATGCGTTTGAAATTGTGAGCAAACAAAGCATGGTCAGACTATCCATTGACTATAGTGGCTTTACCTATTGAATCACGATCGTTCTCGGTAAATCCTCACTGTACATGCCGACAACAGAATAGAGATTTGAGCACCCTCAACATTCGGGACACCATCGACTAGTTAGTGGACAATGGGAAGATGAAACAAAACATCGTGAAATGCAGACGAGAATAAAATTTTATCTCACAAATGGAGTTAAAAGCAAAGAATAAGAGTTTGACTGTAGAGCCAATGCAACTGGTTGGGTTCGGTAGGTTGTCAGAACCCGGAAAAGCAAGTTCTCGCAGTTGGGTCGGAAAGGATCAAGACCCCGAGTTTCGTTGGCCTGGTACGTGCCCACTGCAATTTATTACTCTGAACACCTATCGGAGGTTTTCCACTATCGCGATCACCACAACCGCGCGTCAACGCTGTCAGATTGACTATTATGTACCAATGTCATTTAAGATTTCTCCCATTTAGATTCTCTAGCAGTGAAGTTCCTCGTACCTCTACATTGAGCTTATCGCTTCAAGACCATTCTGATGCAATTGGATTGTCAGCGTCAGGATTTCAGTCACTCAGTCACCAAATATTCGACATGGTGTGCGGTCCATACCTCTCAGGTCGAGATGGGACGTGCGAAAAGGAGCTCTCTCAGGTCAAGACATCTGTTCGACTTCATGCGAGTTAAAGGAAGGTGGAAAAATGAAGTCTCATGCTTTCCAGGTACTCACCACGAGCTTTGTTTGTCATGTGAAGGCAACAAAATGTGTCATATGCCCGCACTGTGATTGGATACTTTTTGTGAAACATATTAAACCATAAGCAAGGTACCCTTGGAGCGGGGCGGGAGGGGGCTGCGGGAGAGCGTGGAGACGGGAGAGGAGAAGGAGAGACTTGAGACAATTTCAATAATTTCTGAGTGCTCTCTAGCATGTAACATTTGAGTGAATAGTTGATTCTCATCGTTTTTCAATTTTGGTTGGCACCCAGATAGAAGACTATGGAGAATGTAATAAAAAGTTATGTAAATTTTTAGTTTTTTTAGGGTTTAGGACGATCATTGTACATTGAGAGCGACTGATTGGAAATTTTCATTTCTAATCTCTTGGTTTTCATGATTAAGTTCCATGAAAATTTAATTTGAAAATTTTGGAGATGAAAATTGAAAATTATTAAAGTTTATAGATTTTAGGGTTTGGAGAGATTGTTTTTTAATGTGAGTTGGGATGTGAATGGTTATGATTTTGCAGATACTGAGAGGAGCAACATGTGTTACTATCACTATTCTTGTGCTAGCCATGGCTACACCTTCTCATGTGGGGTTGCCTAGAGCGGGTCGGGATACACCATGCCCGATGTGTCATCGACGCTTTTCCTCGCAAGGGGTAAAGACCCATGTGGGAAGGATGCACAAGGACTATGATTGGATCATTTGGGATGCCCACGTGAGACGAGCGACCACATCGACAACAGTGACACTCGGGATTATGCACGCTTCTTCTATACCTTTGTTGATCGTTCCAGGGATACCGATCAAGTCATGGGAGTGGTTAGCTTCTCAGGCGGGTTGCATTTTGGGGTTATTCGAGACTAGTTTTCCATGTCCATGTCTATTCCATAGGCTACTCCGCACACTCCATGATGAGGCTAGATAAGCTTTTTGCCTACCACTGGATCGTTTTGCACGTGATCACTTGGACGAGTTAGCGTGGTTCCTATTCCTCCTACTCCCTCGATGGTATCTTTGTTATGCTAGAGGGGGACGTGCGGGGCATAGAGAGGTGGCGGCTAGATTTCGTCGATTTCGAGCGGAGGATTGGGCAGCCCTTCAGGAGGAGTCTGTTAGGGCTACACGATTTAGGAGACAAGCATCACCATAGGATACCACAGATTCCACTCTATTATGACGATGTATGACATTGGGTCAAGCGGGAGAGTTTAGTAGAGCAGCACGAGCGCTACACCCTTTGTCTATAGCGAGTCCTATTGATGAGACCATCTCTTCCCTACGCTCATTGCATCCTATAGCAGTAGAAGGAATACCACTAGAGGTCTTAGATTATCAGCCTGAGCAGCCTTTATGTCTTGGTAGGTCACTATTTGCACAAGCATTGTGCACTACCCCTTGCCTTTCCTCAAGAGGTTTGTCAGGGATGGTTTATGAGCACCTTAGAGATTGCTTCCAGGCAGATGATTCTTCTAGTGGTTTTACCAAGTTGTTTCATGTGGTTGCAATAGTAGCGAGAGGAGACATTCCTATGTTTGTTAGTCGGGTGTTAGGTGCTAGTTGACTTCTCGCGATGGAGAAGGACACGAGAGGCATTAGACCGATTGTTATTGGAGAGATCTTTTGCATTTGGTCAGCCATACCATTGTCCTTCAGCATCATTCTCACTTTCAACAGCACCTTAGTCCACATCAGTTTGGAGTAGCTACACTTGGAGGATGTGAGTCTATATCTCTAGGCATTAGAGCACTCCTAGATATCCATCCGGAGTGGGTCGTCCTACAGGTGGATGTTGAGAACGCTTTTAATATCATCTCACCTTTGTCTATCTTTAGAGAGCTTAGGGAGGCTGGTGGATCCTTGGCGAGTCTCATTCCTTTTGTGCGGTCTTTTTATGGCTCTCTTGCTTCCCTTTACTACCAGCATGGTGGTTCACAAGAAGGAGTCACCGTCTTGGAGTCTGCTGTCTGTACACGTCAGAGAGATCCTTTGGGGGGGCCCTTATTTGCCATGGCTCACTTTAGAGCTCTCCTATCTACTACTTTGGCCATGCCAGGTTGTGTATTTCCTTCCTTGGCAGATGATACACACATCGTAGGCCTTGTAGATCAGATTAGGCAGGCCTATGACTACTTGACTACCGGCTACATCTAGTAGGCTTGAGAGTCAAGGTATCAAAGTGTAGAGCATGGTCCCCTTAAGGTATCCTTCCCCACCTTGAGCTTTCAGAGGGGTGTATCACATCCACAGATGGACTTCGTGTTCTTGGAGTGCCAGTAGGATCAGAGGATTTTGTCACACGCTTCTTAGACGCTGCCCTTGCAGAGGATGTTCTCCATGTGGATGACCTTTTATTACTAGGAGATCCGCATGTGGCATTTGGTATACTCTCTTCCAGTATTGCTCGTTGACCATCCTACCTCATCCGTATAGTTCCCTCCTCACCGTCCTTCCTATCACGTCTGAGAGCATTTGATAGGAGGATTATGGGAGTCTTTGGTGATATTATTGGACCAAGGACTTTTGAGTGTGTGACAAGGGATTTGGCACATAGATAAACGGCTCTACCGATCTCATATGGTGGGGTTGGCTTGCTTTCTACGGAAGAGATGGCACTTATAGCGTTTTTGGGTAGTTGGGCTCTCTCGGCACCCCTACTTTTCTCTTGTTTTGTGGTTGTTGATAGGCCGGTTTTGGAGACTTCTGTGACAGAGGTGGGGGGAGGATCCTTTTCTCTCCAGGTGTTATTGCGGCAGATGAGAGATAGTCTATCCCCACGAGCACGAGAGGGTTTTCCACCGTTTGCTTCACTATTGTCAGATTGGACTAGAGGTCTACAGTCTTCCTTGATGGAGCGACAATGTGAGCATACGCTACATTCTCTCTTAGTTGACTCGTCCATTCCTCAAGCTACTAAAGCACGTCTATGTTCTTGCTCCGGCAAGGATGTAGGCTTGTGGATCCCAGCTCAACCGTGCATTAGGGCTTTCCGACTCGCACCGGCTACTTTCTCTACATCAATGAGGTTTTGCCTAGGTTTGGTCCACCTATCTATATCTTCACTACTCACTTGTGAGTGTGGTTCTACACTTGATGCAGCGGCAGTCCACATGACACGGTGTCCTTTTGGAGGACAGAGGATAGCTACCCATGATGCCATTAGAGACATAGTGTTTGCTATGGCACGAGAGAGTGGATACTTGGCTTGGAAGGAGCGTTCGTATGCTTTGCAGATGACACATGTCAAGGCAGACTTATACTTGGTCCGAGATGATCAAATGACAGTAGCGGATGTCGTGGTCACGGACCCTACGCGGGATACAGTTTTGGAGGGAGTGATTACCCATCCCCTTGGATGGGCGGCGAGTGCAGCAGCAGGTCGCAAGGTCTCCAAGTATAGGAGCATGCAGTGAGGTCACCTCTTTGTTCCTCTAGCCTTGGAGTTATATGGAGCGATGGACACGGCATTTGACACATTTATCAGGGAGTGCGCGAGAGCTTATCATGTTAGGCGTCAGGGGGTACCACTCTCACTCTCATACTTTGTAGCATATTTTAGACAGTGTGTGTCCATTGCTCTACAGAGGGTAGTGGCTGGTGCAATCCATAGGAGAGCAATCACCTTAGGTGATGTTTCTTCGGATGCTCTAGTTGTGTGTAGACCGTACGGTCTACAAGCTATGCAAGTCGTACAGTCTACACACCGTACGACTTGCATAGCTCGGATATCTTAGGTGCGGTAGGGCAGATTTCTCATACAGACTCTATTGGGGCTTAGCCCATGTTACCTTTTTTGTCTCTCCCTTGTACGGCTTGATGGAGGTCTTCCCATCCTTCACTTTTCATACACGGTCGCCTTTTACTCCTTTGTGGGACTGCAAATGAATATACTGTCGGCTTGACACTCGCCCTGTCGCGTGGGTCAATATAGAAAGATCACGTTTGCAGAACGTTATGAGAGGGTGTTGCCCCCCGTATTGTGTAGTTCGATCCTTAAAAAAAATTCTTGTCCCTCCGATTTATGTAATACTTCTGCAAACTGTTCATAATGGAAGAGTAAACCTAATCATCAACAGAGCCTCCCACCGTGTGGAGGAGATCTCACACAAATTTTAGCTTTCGCTTTGAGTACGTTGTATAGATGATTTCAAACTACGAATCATGATTGAAACTAGAACTCCACGTTCCTTGAATCTCCTTTACACCACCTGGATGTTCCGGATACACTTGCGTACAGATAGTTTGCACTGGGTTGTATACATTGGAAACCAAATCCTGTTCTACACGGTCATTGCTCTGCTCCGTGACTAGTATCGCAAGTTCTTTATGGGACACTAGTCGTTTTCTTAGTTTGTTGGAGAGAAATCCCAAATTGCCGACTGCATCGTCAAAATTGAAAGCTAAGGAAACTCGAACAGATAAGTCCAAAGGAAAAGTTGGTGGCTATCCCCACGACTCTTTGTTGCTGCTAACATTCTCTTAAGCCGTTATTTGTATCTACTAATGGGGTTACAAATTACGTCAATACTTCGAATTCTCCCAATATTCTCAATGAACAAGATAATATTGATCGAAAGTTCACAAGAAGGCACTTTGAAACTGTATTCGTCTTCTTCAAGCCCTTAGTTTGGAACCTTACATGCAAATGTTTGCCAAAGAAGGCGGAACTTTGACACTTTCTACATCGTTTTGTCCTGTCTTTTTCATCCTTACAAGGGGCTGTATCCGTAGAGAGCAACGAGACGGTTGCTACACACGGGAGTGTTTCAGTTTCAGGATTTACACGTCCGTAAATTTATTTTACAGGAGATCTATGGGACATCCCAAAAGTGGTTACCTTGTGTGGGAGGGAAGTGGCCAACGGCCTAATAAAATACCTCGAAGTAAATGAAGAAAAGGAATACAAATGCACCAAAAGGTGCAAGGGAGAAAGAAGAGCCTAAAGCTCTAGGAAAAGGGGCAATAATGCTAGAGAGCAAAGCCCAATGCAATCGGTATGTAGAGTACTCTACACAAATAAAAATTGAACTATATGGGAATCTAAATTGTAGGTGTGGTAGATATCCTTCAAGGGTAAGTCTAGCAACTGTGAGGGGAGAGCCATCAATGGAACGGGAGTGCACATTACTGATGCTTGTCAATGAAGACTCAAAGCCTATGATCTCTATAGAGCAACAAACTGCCGTTAATATGGGTAAGCATGGCAGGTGAGAAAACCAAAGTGCCTCTCCTCTATAGTGAGCCCCGTGCTGCCTCTCGAAGGAGATCATCCAACTGATGATGAAGGTGGCCAAAGATCTCCACTACTAAGGAGAGAAAGGTGTTAGAGACAAGCCGTGGGGCATAGTGGTCCTCCTCCCCTAGTGGCTATGATCATTGCAGCTCTTGCTTGGATGCTAGCTTGTGCCAAGGATCCTAGTCAAAGTGGGTTTGCCACCACCACCACATCATACAATGTGCATTGGCCATTCGTGACAATGACAATATTTTTTCCGCACCCTCCAATGACATGGCCCTTGTAGTTCTATCCATCGCTCAATTTGAAATTGTGAGCAAATAGATCATAAGATCTAGGCCACAACATCTCTAATAGCATCATAGATTCCAGTAGGGTCTCCTCCTATGATACATCGTAAGATGTGAATACACTCAAGATCAAATGTAGAACCACATGAGCTCGGGTCCAGTATGCCCAAGAGTGTTGGATGTGGTAGACCTAGCCAAATTCTAAGAGACATGGTGAACTCCTCTAAGGTGAACCAAAAGTCCTTGATCAAAGGCAAAGCATGAAGCCAAGCTCCAGCTCCCTTCCCACCACAAGAGAGGATCTTAGCTCTATCAAGTAAAGGTGCATTGGTGAGATGCTAGAAAGGATGTGAGAGTGCATATGCTCATTGAGCTCCGCTTAAATTGTCCTAGAGTCTAGGGAAACAAAATCTGCAAAGGGAGGAAGTGATGTACATGCTGATCATGGCAACAAATCACAAGCCAATCAAAGAGATGTTTGGAAAGCATGGGTGCTTGAGTCAACTACCATGATGGGTGGCAATAAGAAAGTGCACTATTTTGTTGTGGTTTGAATAGCCCATGAAAAAGTAAACTAGTGTGGTTTATCTCCATAAAGATGGAGTAGGATGTATGACGGATCCCACAATTGAGCTATTGTCATGTGAGTAATCTATGTGGATTTAAGTGGCCAACCATGTGGAGTACAATCTTATCCTTTTCAAGTGCTCTAATGTATATAGGTGGTGGAGAGTTGAGAGAAAGGAAGGTGTTTTAGGTTAGGAGACTCGAGTGAGAGGAGGACGTGGAGAGTGAGGGTTTTAGCTCAACATGGACACCATGGCATTGGAGGAAGCATTTGAGTAGGAGATGTCCCATACTCTTGATCTGCCACTCCCAAATCCTTTTCTAATCATGCTCAAATTCTACACCATGATAGCTTACGGGATTGGATGGTGGCACATTTTGAGGCAACATTCATAGAGTCTATAATGGAAAACCAAATTGAGTCATCCTCCCAATGCTTACTTACTAGCAAGTTTAAGATCCAACAATTTATGTGCTCTTATAGTAGAAGAAGGATTTAAATTTATTCATGAGCATCAAGGTGGAGTTGTGGGGTCTATTTGTCAAAAAATGAAGAGGCTAAATGATAAATTTACATGAGTTTGGGCCTCAATAGGGGAAGCATGGACTTCTTAAAGAATCAAAGGAGGTAAGGAAGAGCATTTGGAGAAAAAAATACCATAATTGGAAAGAGGAGCTAACAAGCTACAATTTAAAGATAGAAAACAAGTGATTTGAGGAGATTCTTAGGATGATATGATCAAGTGAATAGAGTGGGCTAGAATTCATAGCAATTGGACAATTTGAGGAGCCTTGTGAGACAATTTTTTAATTTTTTAGTGAGTTAAAGAGTGCTTATAGCCTTGAGTGCAAGAGATTTTAGTTTTTGATCAATTTGAATTAGATATGGTTGATTGAAGTTGGAGCCTTTGGGAAATAAGGTATTGAAGATGAGCTGATGATCAAGTTAGGAGTTTTGGATCACTTTATGAAAATTTCTAGTATTGTTAGTGGTTAGGTCTTGCACCTTTGTGCAAAGGTTTTGTGTAAATTCTCAAAGAGAAAATTCAACGTCTTTGATTAAGTATACTTGGGTCTGTAGAGCTTAAAAGTTAGCCGAGCTCAAGCATTGATCCATGTCAAGGGATTGGAGTTGGATTAGGAAATTAAACTTTGTAAGAGGTTAAAAAAGGGCACCAATAAATTATATGGAAATCTTTTCTGGCTTTGGGTCCAGTGAGAGTTGATGCAACAATTTCTATTGAAAATATTATTGTAAGCTCAATAGAGCATTTTGATCATAAATCATGATTATATGTCAATTCTCTTATTTTCATGCCTGTGATTGAAGTTTTCAGGTTTTTAGAGTGTTTTTGAGAATTATATGTACCTCTGATCCAGAAATATGGGAAAAGTTACCAAGAACCAAGAGCAAACACTCAATTAGGGATTTCAAAATTAGGGTAGGAAACTACAAAAAATTGGCCAAGTTTGAGAGCTTGTCAAAGGAACTATAATGATCAGATTGTAGCTTGCTTTAAACCATTAGAAATCTTACCTCACATGATTTTCATTGAGGCCTAGATCATTTGAATCAAAGAAATACAAGAAAAGTTATTGTCATCTGAGTTGCATAAAGTTTTCTCCATTTTAGAGGTATTATAGGACCAATAGTTAGACATATTATCTAGAGTTGAAAATTGGCTTGGTAACATCTAGAAGAGTATTATTTATGATGGGCTAGGTAGATCAGATAGAGGTCTCACCAAAAGAGTGCTTATACTAATAAGGTAGAAGCCAAAAATAACCCAAAAACTTCAAAGCCAATTTGGGAGACCTAAACTAATGAATTAAGCCTTGAAAATGAAAAGATTCTTGGCCTTTGTGGAGAAAGGCTTGCCTTCTCCTCCCATTGTTTGGTCTCATCAAGAGCTTTCCAATAGTACCTCACCCATGCAATTTTGAGCTTCTTATAGGAAGATTCTCTAAAGATTCCCTTTGGTCAAACCTATTTGACCAATTAGATAGAACAAGGACCAAGCTGTCCATAAAACTTATCTAAGGGAGTAGCTTGTTGACATGTGACCAATCCATGTATCTGATACAACGGTGGAGCTTACTTTGAGGGATCTTCTTTACTATATAATAAAGAGAAGATGCTCCTTCGGAGTATTGAGTGTGAAGCTTGTATTTTTTTCTCTTGTATCTCTCTTGGAGAGTTCTCCTATCCTTGGAGTATTACAATAGTATCAGAGAAGGTGTTTTAATCCAAAAGAGTGGAAGAAAATGGGCTCCTAAAATTGAGTAATTTTGAGGGAAGAAAAACATAATGCAATTGTTAGACTCGAGGGGGGTTTTAGAGAGAGGATGGGATGAGGTGCCTAGAGGACAATTTCATGCACCCAATTTTTCATTTTTGAATCCATTCCACATCAATATTATGTACATCCAAAGGGAGCAAGTGAGAGTATCTCTTGTTTATCATTTTGGAATAGAGTTCATGGACAAAGTGATGAATTCACCAATTCAGATGATTCTACATATGGTGGTATACTCTAGAGAGTAGGATTTGACAATCTACATGTTGTTATGATATTATGATTTGAATGCACCAAATCCTCCCCCTTTCAACATGCAAGTAGAAATTCATTTTGTGGTTAGACCAAATGTGAAGTCTTGGGATTTTGTTGTCCACAATTTTTGTGAGGAATATTTTCAGTGAATGATAGCCTTTGAGGTCTCAATGGTAGTCCTAACAGTTTGTGCTCCCTCTTGAGTGATCATATTAATCCTCTATTGAAATAAGAAGTAGGAATTGAACATTGGCCATGTGTAGGAATCATGGATCCGTAGTTGCAAGAGTTGATGCAATGAATGTTGAATGAGTTTTGGGAGATCAAGATGACCATGGAGGAATTGAAAAATCAAGTATATACCTTAAGAATGATCAAGTAATGCAAGAAGTGGAACCGTCTCAACAATCAACACCTGCAATCAAAGTACCGAGAGAACCATCCATGCCAATGACGTTGATCCCAATCAACAACCAAGTCACATTGTTACTATGAATGAAAAAGATGTGTAACATCAAGCCTTTCAAGGGGCAATTTTCTATGGGAATAGTGGAAAATTGGATTTCAAGAATGAATCTATACCTTCAATTGTTCACAATTGAGATCATTGATCATTCTAGAAGCGGGTTTGTGTATGGGTACTTGACCAAAAAAGTCCTCACATGCTATGATGCTTGGAAAAAATCATTGTTAGTAGAAGGAAGAGAGGTCACTTGGACAGCCATGTAGGAAAGGCTACTCAAGAATTTCCAATTTGTGGATTTTGTGCAAATAGCCCGAACCAAACTCAATTGTTCACAATTGAGATCACTGATCATTCTGGAAGCGAGTTTGTGTATGAGTACTTGACTAAAAAAGCCCTCACATGGTATGATGCTTGGGAAAGGTCACCAACCAACCAAGTCACATTTTTAGTAGAAGGAAGAGAGGTCACTTGGACAGCCATGTAGGAAGGGCTACTCAAGAATTTCCAATTTGTGGATTTTGTGCAGATAGCCCCAACAAAGCTAAAGTAGAAGAATAGCCTTCAAGAGTATGTAGAGGAATTTTTTGATCTACATGTTGTGATAACTTATATGAGTCTAGCTAAAGCTCTTGAAAATTTCAAAAGGGGGATTCAAAAAGCAGATTTTCCAAGAGGTAATGGTACAAAATTCTTGCATTGTTTTTGAATCCGTTGCTTGCACTCAAAGAATAGGAGGGGCACTTGGAGGAGGTGAGGGGAGTAAGCTCGATGTAAAACTATCAGGCTAAGACACAATATTTTGATAAACTAGTTCCCATGGAATTAGGCAACAGTTGGTTCCGAGATTGAGGAGCAAGACCCCTCCAAGGAGAACAGGGACAAATCAAAGAAAGGAGAGAAGGAATCCCACAAGGAGAAGGGGCTTGAGCAGAACAACAATGTTGTTACAATTGTGGCCAAGTTGGGCACATAACCATCAATTGTTGTGCTTGTCATCCTAGAGGCCCTTAGTCTCCATACATGTGGCCTTTGAACCACATGGAGAGATGAATCAAAGGAGAGGATGCTGAAAGCACATTAAAAAACAAAGATAACTAGTAAATGTACCTTGTGGCCTTATTGGCTCAATGAAGAAGATTAAAAGCAAGGGGAGGAAGAGGACGGGTGTGCAATGGTAGAGGAAGACAAACACACAATTGTTTGTCATAAATGGAGTCCTAGAAGGCACTCCGGTGAGAGTATTGATAGACCTTGGAGTAACAAAAAAAATTCTTGTCTCACTTTGTTGCAATAAGGTTGAGGATGGAACTAGAGAATGATAAAGAATGACAAACTAGAATTACCTAATGGTCAGACAAAGAGGATGGAGTCATTACCTAGAAAAGTAACACTCTTTATAGGAGATTCTCAAAAGGCAATCAAGTGGAAAGTAATACAATTAGCTCATTATGATGTGATCTTAGGCATGTGATGGATATAGCACTACAACCCCATGGTGGATTGGAGAAAGAAAGTAGTGAGAACTAGTCAATGGAAGATCTTTGGGATTAAGAAAGATCACAAAAGCACGGGCTACCTCTCTATATCATAGGAACTACATCTCTTGGTAAGACAAATAGATATTTTGTGGGTCTAACAAATAAAGTCTTGAGTGGCCAACACGATGGAAAAATTCTTGAGAAATTGAAAGATGTGGTCAATGAGTTTCAAGATGTCTTTTTAGATGAATAACTCTCAAATTTACCACCAAAAAGAAGAGTAGATCATAAAATTTAGATACTTCTTGGGAAGACATCTCCTTGTAAGGCCCCATATCAACTATCACCTTGTGAGTTAGAGGAGTGCAAGGCTAAAATCAAGGATATGTTGCAGAAGGGGTTTATCCAACCCAACGTATTACCATATGGGGCTCTTGTATTGTTTTTGAAGAAGAAGGATAGAACAATGTGCATGTGCATTGACTACTAGGGACTAAATCAACAAATGGTGAAGAACAAATATCCATTACCTTGCATGGATGACTTGTTTGATCAACTTAATGGAGCAAAGCACTTCACCAAACTTGATTAGCGGAGTGGTTACAACCAAATCAGGATTGCAAAGGAAGACAAACATAAAATGGCCTTTTGAACAAGGTATGGTCACTTTGAGTACTTGGTGATATAGTTTGGCCTCACCAATGCTCCAACCAGTTTCATGACTTTGATGAATGATATATTTTGTCCATTCTTGGATAAATTTGTTATCATTTGCCTTGATGACATCTTAGTCTATAGCAGTACAAGGATAGAGCACAAGCAACATCTACAAGAAGTCCTCCAGATTCTATGATAGAATCAATTGTATGCCAAATCTCAAAGTGCAAGTTTGGTAAATCTGAAGTAGACTACTTAGTGCATAGAGTAAGTGAAAAAGGTATCCAAATGCTAACAAATAAAATAGAGGTCATTCAAAAATGGGGTGCTCCAAAAGATCAGGCTCAACTCAAGAGTTTCTTGGGATTGATGGGGTTTATTTTTGATTTATCAAGGACTTCTCCAAGATTGCACAACCTCTAATAGTACTATTGGGCAAAGGAAAGAAGTGGATATGAAGAACCGCATAAGAATTGAACTTTCAAGAATTGAAAGACAAATTACTACATGCACCTATCTTGAAATGGTTTGACCTAAAACATCCAATCAAGTTGGCTATAGATCCATTGGGTGTAGCAATAAGAGCAGTCCTACAACAAGAGTGGCATGACGGATGGCACCCAATTGCATATTTCTCTTATAAGCTATTATTGGTAGAATGCAATTGTCACACCATCAAACAAGAAGAATTGGCCATTGTCCTTGCAACCAAGCATTGGAAGCACTATCTTAGTGAGAAGGCATTTGTAGTGGAGATTGACCACAAACCTTTATCTATCTCAAGACACAAAAAGATCTTTCTTGTGGACAAATTTAGTAGGAAGAGTGGAGACAACAATTCAACATGACAATCATATACGTGGAAGGCAAGAAGCAACTTGCAAATGCATTTATCCAAATGCCAATGGTAAATAATTTGGTGATAGAGGTCAAGATGAACCTTGAATTTTGGCCAAGGATTCTTGTTGCTACAAAACTGATCCACAAATTGTAAATGCTCATCCAAAGGTGTCACTAGCACTTAAGGACTCACTTCTTGTGATTGCAGGCTATGGATCATGAACCACCATCCTAACAAAATGTCGTGATTCTACCATTGCATATCATGTTGGAGTGGACAAGACCTTAGATGTAGTCAAATGCCATTATTATTGGCCCAAGATGAACAACAATGTGATGGAATATGTTTGGATATGCCTACTCTATCAACAAAATAAAGCTTCTAATCAAGCTCCCATAGGACTCCTTCAACCCCTCCCGGATTTTACATAATATTAGGAACAAGTAAGCATGGATCTAGTTTGTAAGTTGCCCAAGACTACCTCAGGGTTTGACTATATTGTAGTCTTTGTTGACCAAATTAGCAAAATAATTTATGTGTGTCCTACCACCAAGGATGTGAATGCCCGCAACTGGTGCAATTATACTTAGATGCAATTTTGTCTCACCATGGTCTATCTTGAATGCTCACTATAAATAGAGGCACTCAATTTACTAGTTTGTTTTGGAGAACACTCTTTGGTTTCATCAAAACCAAATTGGCCATATCCACAACTTACCATCTAAGGACTGATGGAACAATAGAGTGGGAAATTGCACTATTGAGGTATGCTTCAAGGCTTCACCTTGTATGAGCAAGAGAAGTGAGACCATTGGTGGAATTTGCTTACAAAAATTTAGTGAATGCCTCCACATAGGTCACATCGTTCTTCCTCATGTATGAAGAATATCCTTTCATACCTTTGAGCTTGATGAAGGTCCATTTGATGGCTACCAAGATGGACATTGTTAATACTTTTGTTTCTAGAATCCAATAGGGTGTGGAGAATGCCAAGTATAGGTTGTAGATTGCCCAAAATCAATAGAAGCAATATGCAAATGCACATTGAAAACACGCATGGAGTTTAATATTGGAGATCAAGTTTGGTTGTCAACCACCAACCTCACATTGGTTGGCCCTTGTAAACTCAGACCTTGTTTTATTGGACCTTTTTCCATTCTTTGTCAAATTGGTGTAGTGGCCTACCACCTTGAGCTACCGCCACACATGAAGATCCATGTAGAATTCCATGTTTCCTTACTATGCAAATATGCACCTCGACCGCCCAACTTCTCTTCCATACAAGAAATTTGACCTTGTCCAACCCTCATCGATGACACGGAGGAATATGAAGTCAAACTCATTCTCCAAAAACACATCTGTGGTATTTGCCATCCACATGTGAGCTAGTAGCCAACTTGACCAATGTACTTGTGTTAGTTAAATCTTTTAAGCAACAGCTTTGCAACAAGGACGTTTCGTCTTAAAAGGTCTGTAATACTAATAGCTAGACATACTATCTAGAGGTAAAATTTAGCTTGGTAACATCTAGAAGGATGTTATGTATGGTAGGCTAGGTAGATGTAATACTCCGAGAACAAGAGAAGAGAGAAAACACAGATTGCACACTCAAACATTTGTTGCCCCAAAGGAACACCTTCTCTTAATTATATAGACAAAGAGGATCTACACCAAGGAAGCTCCACCATAGGATTAGGGACACATATAGGTGACATGTCAGCAAGCTCCACCCTTGGATTACTTACTTGGATGGGTGACATGTCTGGTCTAGGTCCTATCTGGTTGGTCAAACAAGCTTTGACCGGAGGGAATCTTTTAGGGAATCTTCCGGTAGGAATCTCAGAATCACGTAAGGTACCATTGGAAAGCTCTCGATGAGACAAAGCAAGGGGGAGGGAGGGCCAGCCATTCCTCTGTTTGGGGGGGGGGGGGGGGGGGGCGTCCGCATATTTTTGAGGCCTAATTCATCCGTTTAGGCCTCCGAAATTGCCTTCAAAGATTTCAAGTATATTTTGGTTCCTACTCTATTAGTAGAAGTCCCCTTTTGGTGATATCTCTTTCTGATCTGTTTAGTCCATCATGTGTAACATCCTTCCAGATGTTACCAAACCAATTCTCACCTTTAAATCATATGTCTAGCTATTGGTTCTAAGGTTCTCAAGTCTATTTCAATTTCTGCCCTATTAGTAGAAGTACTCTTTTGGTGATTCTTCTATCTTACCTATTTTGACCATCATGCATAACATCCTTCTAGATGTTACCAAACTTAATTTCACATCTAGATCATATGGCTAGCTCTTGGTATTACAGACCTCCCTCCTTTTAAGGCGCAACGTCCATGTTGTGCAATTGTTGCTCAAATGCTTGCACCAACACCGGTGCATGTGCCAAATTGACAGCGGGCTCCCATGTTGCTTCATAGTGGGGTAACCTTTCCATTGTACTAGATAGTCTACCCGTGGATGGCGAGTACCACGCATGGGTTTTTGGAGAATCCGTTCCACTTCATATTCCTTTGTGCCATCAATGAGTGTCGGACAAGGTTGAATGTCTTGTGTGGAATGACCCTAGCCTGATCTGTAACACCCATTTGTGCATGTGTGTGGTATTGTGATATTTAGCTTGGTATTACAAGTACTTAAGAGATATTATTTATATAGAGATAAAGGATGGTTCTATATTAGTCATGGTTAGCTAAAGTTAGTCATAGCTAAGATAGATGGGACCTTACTTTAGAGGAAGTAGAAAAGATGAGCACCACTATTTTGGATTTTAGTGTGTTGACTTGGTATTATTCCTAGGTGTTTGGCTTTGGGGAAAGAGTTGAGAACTCTTGGGCCCGCAAGCCTTTTTGTTTTGGATTCTTCTTTAGTCCAAGGATAGCCCATGTGAAGGAATCCTTGCTTTAGTGGTTGGGTCAAGTTAAGGGGAATATGCCCATGTGAATGGATATTCCTTTCTACCTTTTGACTTTACTTGACTTTTAGTCTAGTAACTTGAGTTACTACGGTAATTAGTAACTTTGGTACGTAACTATTTCACAAGTATATAAACAAGGAGTGAGGAGGTACTCATCATCCTTTCATTTGCAACTATCTCTCTCTCATTGAGTCCTCTAGTGAGCAATGTCTTGAGTCTTGGAGTGTTAGCCTTGGAGGAGTATGATGGAGTTGGGGTTCCTTGCCTTCTTAGTCCATGGTGCGCTACCATAATAGCCATCAGAGGTTCATCCTGAGTGAGAGACAGGCCGGCTCACATTTTTGGTTCCGTTGCCGGGACCTCTCTAGAAGGCAAGATAATGTTCCGCGTCCAATTCTACATTAGGCAGAAGGAGGCTATGAGAGCTCACTTGGAGAGAACATTAGGAGAGGAGAGGGCTGAACTTATGTTAGAGAACCAAGATCCATTTGTATACCCTGTAGTTCATTATGATGTCTTTGAGGTGATTTTATACATCTTGTACACATGAGAGGAATTGGAGAGATTGTGTGAGGTGGATTGCAGATTTTGGGGATTAAGGTGATTTTGGGCAAAATCTCAAGTTTGAGATCTAGACTTAAGATTTCTACACATGATAGCTTGGGTTATCTTTCAGTTAGCACACTTGAAATTATTGAGAGAGCTTTTATGCGCACTGGGCTAGAATTTTTGAAAGTTGATAGGGTAAAGTGCTCCCGCAACTGCATGCTCTCTGGAAAATTGTACAGAGTCTGCCATTTCTTTAATTTTTAGTGAATTGTCCTGAAAATTTCCAAGAAAATTCAGTGCATTGTATCCTACCTGGTGCCACAAAAATTAGAGAGAGATCATTTTTGCGCAATGCGTTATGAGTTTTTGAAGTGAGGGGGGTGGTTTTCAGACCAAATCTGAAATATGGGTGCTGAATAGAAAGGTGTCTAGGCCAAATGGCTCGATGAAAAGATCTAAAATTTTGCAGGGAGGGACGCCCTAGAGTTGTGATCAAGTGTGGAAAATTTCAGAGGACTGTGACATATTAGTTGGGAGATTTGAGTGACATTGTGAGGAAGGGTCAATTCTGCAGAGTGGAGATCTCATGCATGAGAAGTTTGAGATCAACAAAAAGCATGTTTGAGTGTTTAGATTCATCTTTGGGAACATGGAGGGTCATCAAGAGTGGAAATTGAGATTATGCAAAGTTCCCCAAGGGTTTGAGGTGATTGTAGGGGTGGATTTGAGGAAAAGAGAGTTTACAATAGAATTTGAAGAGAGTGTTGAGAGGATCCAAAAACCTACACCACTTGGAGGAAAGAGTGAGTCTAAGTGCTTTCTATGTGGAGAGAAGGGACATAAGGCAAGTTCATGTCCATTAACCTTTGAGAGCAAGAGATTGAGGGAAAGGAGAGGCTTACTTGACTTGGGTTTGCATGTTGGACCTTCTTCACCAAGATTGGGAGGGAGAAGATCTAAGACCAAGGAGTTGTGTGAGGTTTGTGGAGTTGAAGGATTTCCAAAAGGACATGAGTGTAGTGGAGTAAAAGCACTTTTGGAAACTTTGGTGAAGGATCTTGGAGAGAGTCTTAGTACAGCTACAGAAATACTACCACCTTCATCAGCTAGTTCTCAAGATTAGTGATGGAGATAATCTTTCAACTTATGGATAAACTATCCATGAGAGTTAGATTAATATGCACTCTAGGATTTGATGTTGCTATAGAAATCTTGGAGCAACCTGAACCTTTTGTGTTCCCTAGAGTGGATTATTCTCAGATGGTGTTAGTCATGTATATACTCTATTAGTAATAGAGTGAGAGAAAAGAAAAGAGAAAAAAAAAATTAAGAGAAAAGAAAGATAGTGAGGGGTTAAGATGGGGAAACTTCCGGTTTTCTTTGGCAAGGATGGAGAAGATGTGGAGGCCTTTGTGAGAGACTTCAAGAGAGCTTGCATAGGAAACAATGAGAGGAGGAAGAATGAGTGGGCCTCATTATTACCAGATTTCTTTGAGGATGCAGCACTTACATGGTATGAGTCAGAATACCAAAAGAGAGAGAGGAGAGAGGGGGAAGAGGAGTCTTGGGAGACTTTGACTTCAGCACTCATTGAGAACTTTCTTCCTGATGAGAGTTATGAGAGATTGATGAGTGAGGTTACATTTCTCAAGCAAGGAGATGGAGAGAAAGTGAGGGTCTATGTGGAAAGAGTGGAAAAGTTGGAGTCCAGATTTCGCATAGTGTTGAGGAAGGGTGGGGATGATGTGGAGACTACAATGATTGGCATAGGGGCCATGCTCACCAAGAATTTTGTGGGAGGATTGAGACCACAAATTAGAAGCAAGGTGAGATATGAGAAACCTTCTTCCAAGGTTGAAGCTATCAAGATCGCAATTCGTATGGAGGAGAGTTTGGAAGGGGATGAGAGTGATTTGGTGGTGAAGGAGGTTGTGCATCCTCCTCAAGGCTACAAGTATGGTGGAACTTTTGATACTTTGGTGACAAGGGTTGCACCACAAGTAGTAGTTGCTCCAATTCTTGCACCTCCACCAAAAGATCCACTCCAAACCATCACAGAACAACTTGCGGATCTCAAGATCAATGTGGTGCAACTATGGGAGAAGAGAGAGGTGGATCAGAATGTAGGGAGAGGACCTAGGAGTTATGGAAACTATCCATATAGAGGAGGCCAACCAGCCAACAATTTCAATGATAGAAATTGTTTTGGTTGTGGAGGAAGAGGCCATATCCAAAGGAATTGCCCAAATTCCACTTACCATGGAGGAAGGGGTTATGAGGGAGCCAATAGAGGGAAAGAGGGAGGTAGTGAAACCCAAGTGGCTCCTAATCCCAACAAAGGTAAGGGGATAGCATCCATAGATGTGGTTGAGAGCAAGTATGAGAAAGGAGAGTGCTCAAACTCCAAGGGTCTTAATTTGGAGCTTTTGGCACAAGAGAAGAAGAGAGCTCGTTTTGCAGAGGATGTTCACTCTTCTCAAGGATTTACTTCAAGCAAGGATACTCCTATGTCTACTAGGAGCACTCGCATCTCAACACCATCAACAACAAAGACTCCAAGGAAGAAGTTGGGGATGGAGGACTTCTTGATCTCAAAGCAACAATGGAACTACAATGTGTTGGAGGATGTTGGTAGTCACAAGGCTAACATCACAGTGGGCCAATTAATTGCTTTGAACCCTACCTTGAGAAAGGAGCTTAGAGGTGGTTTGAGTTCTACAAGGAGCAAGAAGAAGAAGAAGGCAAAAGTTCCAGTATCAATGGGGGTGGTGGATGCCAAGCCAGCACCATGGGAGGCTTGTGAATATGCCTCCAAGATTGATGTGAGAGTGAATGGTCACAACATCAAGGATGCATTGGTTGATGGAGGATCAGCAGTGAATGCCATGTCAGAAAGGTTGATGAAGAAGTTGGGTATGATACCCTCAAGACCTTCAACATTTGTGGTGAGCATGGCAAACAAGCAACAAGTTCGACCAGTAGGAGTGATGGATAAGGTGGTAGTTTCAGTTATGGGAGTCCAAAATCTCATGACTTTCCAAGTCTTGAAGGATTCAAGCTATGACTTACTTCTTGGGAGGCCATGGTTGAGAGCAGCACGCACAACTGATCGATGGCACAAAGGGTACTTAAGGATTGGGCCATCAAACCATAGAGTCACTGTTCCTGTGACTAACACCACCAACACTTCACATTCAGATACCCCATCTTCTGATTATTGGGAATCAGATTCTGAAGGAGGAGCTTCAGGTGTGGACACAAGCATGGAAGAGGAGACTTCCACGGAGGAGGATGAATCTGAATCTGATTCAGATGTGTATCCTTTATGTGCTATGGATTTTGCACCTAAGCCAGAGGTTTTGAAGGACCCAGATAAATCACCATTGACACTTGAGGAGGTAGAGAGAAGGTTATCTACCCTCAAGTATGGCCCAAATGTTACCAAGGAGGAGAAGGTGAGATTTGAGGAGATTTTCCGCAAGTTCATCCATGTGTTTGCTTTTAGTTACAAGGATTTGAAGGAAGTCACCTTGGAGGAGCACAAGATAGAGGTGGAGTCACATGCAAGACCAATCCGCCAAAAGCAACGTCGCATTAGCCCACCAATATCTTTGGTTGTGAAGGAGGAGATTGATAAGCTCAAAGAGGCTGGATTTATCTTTGAGGTGGAGAATTCAGAATGGGTGTCTCCAATTGTCATTGTGAAGAAAAAGAATGGCAAGCTTCGGGTATGTGTGGATTACAAGAAGCTTAATGCTGTTACCAAGAAGGACTACTACCCATTGCCATTCATTGATGAGATCTTGGAGGAGGTTGCAGGTCATGAGAGGTACAGTTTTGGAGATGGTTATAGTGGATATAACCAAATAAAGATTGCACCAAAGGATCAACAACTCACCACATTCACCACACCTTGGGGAACTTACGCTTTCAAGGTCATGCCTTTTGGGCTTTGCAATGCTCCAGCCACATTCCAACGGTTCATGAACAAGGTATTTGAACCTTTCATTGGGAAATTTGTGAGAGATTTCATTGATGACTTTTGTGTCTATGGGAGCAAGGAGGAGCACTTTGAGCACCTAATCAAAGTCTTGCAACGCTTGGATGAGGCAAATGCATCACTCAACCCAGAGAAGTGCATTTTTGGATGTGAAGAAGGTCTACTTTTGGGGCACATCATCTCCAAGGATGGAATAGCAGTTGATCCTGAGAAGGTGAGGAAAATCTCAGACCTTCCATTCCCTTCAAGCTTGACAAAGTTACGCCAATTCTTGGGAATGGTTGGGTACTATAGGAGGTTCATCTTCTCATTTTCCAACAAGGCTTATGCATTGACCATCTACATGAAGAAGGGTGTAGATTACATGGTGATTTTGGAAGACAAGGAGGCTCTCAAAGCTTTTGAGGAGCTCAAGCAATCCCTTGTTGTAGCTCCAATTCTTGCTAAACCTGATTGGAGTAAGCCTTTCATCCTCTACACTGATGCTTCTAATGTAGCTATAGGATGCACTCTTAGTCAATTAGACCAAGATGGGCATGATCATCCAATAGCTTATGCTAGTAGGCAGATGGTTTCAGCAGAGAAGAACTACTCTGTCACAGAGAGAGAAGGGTTGGCAGTGATCTTTGGTCTCAAGAAGTTTAGACACTACTTGATTGGAGGGAAAGCCACAATTGTCACGGATCACAAGGCTTTGAAGTACATCTTCAACAAGCCTAATGTTGAAGGGAGACTAGCAAGGTGGATGATACTCTTGTCTGAGTATGACTACACAATTGAGGATAGGCCAGGAAAGAAACATGCAAATGCTGATTTGTTATCTAGAGCCTATGATCATGATGGAGATGAGCCAGTAGATGATTCCTTCCTGGATGAGGAGCTCATGACAATCTCAGTCACTCAAGAGATTCCAATGGAGTACAAGGAGATTGTGGATTTTGTGACAAGAGGTAACTATCCAGAAGGGATGCATGCTAGGGAGAGGAAGGCCCTTGTAGCAAGATCTAGACCTTACACAATGGTGGAGGATATTCTTTTTCACCAAGGAGCAGATGGTCTACTTCGAAGAGCAGTGGGTAAGGAAGAGTCTATCCTACTCATAAAGGAGTTTCATGAAGGTTTAGTATGTGGAGGACACTTTGCAGGAAAGGTGACTGCTTTCAAGATTCTAGATGCAGGTTACCATTGGAGAGGGATTTTCAAGGATTGTCTTGATTATTGCAAAACTTGTCATGTTTGTCAAGCTTTTGCTAGAAAGTCTACATCCACTCCACCACTTAGATCAATTCCATTGCTAGGACCTTTTGAGAAGTGGGGAATTGATTTTGTAGGACCTCTCAATAGAACCCCAAGGAACAATCGGTACATTGTGGTAGTTACTGATTACCTTACCAAGTGGGTTGAGGCTAGACCATTGAGGGACAAGAATGAAGATGAAGTGGGTAGATTTCTTTATGAACGCATTATCACTAGGTTTGGATGCCCTTTGGAGTTGGTTTCTGATAGAGGAGGAGAGTTTACAGGAAGCATTACTACAGCCATGCTACGACATTTCTCTATCACACATAGAGTAACTACATCCTATAAGCCAAATTCCAATGGCTTGGCAGAGAGAACCAATCAGACCTTGTGCATGATGTTGGCCAAAGATGCAGAAATGGAGGGGGCTAAACATCATTGGGACAAGAGGATTCATGCAGTTTTGTGGGAGTATAGGACAACCATGAAGACTTCCACTGGATATTCTCCATTCCAATTGGTGTATGGTATTGAGTCTACCTTACCTATTCACTTTGATCTTCCTACCTTCCAAAGCATTCATAGAAGATTGAAGAAAGCACAAGGAAGTGATGCAGGGAAGTCAAGGAAGGATCAACTCATGGAGTTGGAAGAGGCAAGAGCAGTTGCTATGGTTCGAGTGGAGCAAGCCCAAAGGAAACAAAAGGAGAGCTATGACAAGAGGCAAGGCAAGAAGAAGGTGGAGCCTTTCAAAGAAGGTGATTGGGTAATGTTGTTTGATTCCATTCGATTCAAGAGAGTGCAAAAGAAGTTTTTGCCTAAGTACTTTGGACCTTTCATAGTAGAGAAGGTGTGGGGCAATTACACCTATGATCTCAAGGAGTTGGGAGGAAGACACTTTGATAGGATTAACCATGATAAGTTGAAGATGTACCATAGAAGGTAGAGAGACCTTCACTTTGAGGACAAAGTGAAAACTTAGTCCAGGGGTAAATGTAACACCCATTTGTGCATGTGTGTGGTATTGTGATATTTAGCTTGGTATTACAAGTACTTAAGAGATATTATTTATATAGAGATAAAGGATGGTTCTATATTAGTCATGGTTAGCTAAAGTTAGTCATAGCTAAGATAGATAGGACCTTACTTTAGAGGAAGTAGAAAAGATGAGCACCACTATTTTGGATTTTAGTGTGTTGACTTGGTATTATTCCTAGGTGTTTGGCTTTGGGGAAAGAGTTGAGAACTCTTGGGCCCGCAAGCCTTTTTGTTTTGGATTCTTCTTTAGTCCAAGGATAGCCCATGTGAAGGAATCCTTGCTTTAGTGGTTGGGTCAAGATAAGGGGAATATGCCCATGTGAATGGATATTCCTTTCTACTTTTTGACTTTACTTGACTTTTAGTCTAGTAACTTGAGTTACTATGGTAATTAGTAACTTTGGTACGTAACTATTTCACAAGTATATAAACAAGGAGTGAGGAGGTACTCATCATCCTTTCATTTGCAACTATCTCTCTCTCATTGAGTCCTCTAGTGAGCAATGTCTTGAGTCTTGGAGTGTTAGCCTTGGAGGAGTATGATGGAGTTGGGGTTCCTTGCCTTCTTAGTCCATGGTGCGCTACCATAATAGCCATCAGAGGTTCATCCTGAGTGAGAGACAGGCCGGCTCACAGATCGGGGAGCATATATGCATAGTAGGGAGATATGGAACACTGGATGGATCTTCATGTGTGGTGGTTGCTCAAGGTGATAGGCCACAGTGCCGATACGACAAAGAATTGAGAAAGGCCCAATAGAACAAGGTCTGAGCTTACAAGAGCCAACTAATGTGAGGTTGGTTGTCGATAGCCACACTTGATCCCCAACATTGAACTCCATGTGCCTACAGTGTGCATCAGCATACTCCTTCTGTCTATTTTGTGCAATTTGTAATTTGTGCTTGGCGCTCTCCACACCTTGTTGGATTCTAGAAACAAATGTGTTGACTGCATCGACCTTGGTAGCCATTGGACGGATCTTCATCAAGCTAGAAGGTGTGAAGGGATGCTCACCATACATGAGGAAGAATGGAGTGACCTGGGTGGATGCATTCACTGAATTGTTGTAAGCGAATTCCACCAATGGGAGTGAGGTGTCCCACCTCTCTTGCTCTTCTAAGGTGAAGCCGCGTAACATGTCTTCAATCATACGGCTCTGTTTGGCCATCTATTTGTGGGTGGTAAGCTGTGGACATGGCCAACTTGGTTTTGAAGAAACCAAAGAGTGTTTGCCAAAACAAACTGGTGAATTGGGTGCCTCTATCAGTGATGAGTACTCTAGACAAACCATGGTGAGCAAAGAATGCATCTAAGTATAATTGAGCTAGTTGTGGAGCGGTCACCTCCTTGGTCGTAGGGCGTACATGAATCATTTCGCTGAGCCGGTCCACAAAGACCACAATGGAGTCAAACCCTGAGGTGGTCTTGGGTAATTCACAGATGAGATCCATACTCACTTGTTCCCAATGTTGGGTAGGAGTGGGGAGAGGTTGAAGGAGCACTACAGAAGCTTGATTAGAAGCTTTGTTCTATTGACAAAGTAGGCAGCTACGCACATAGTCCATCACGCCGTTGCTCATCTTGGGCCAATAGTAATGGTGCTTGACTACATCCAAGGTCTTGTCCACTCCGACATGAGCTGCAATAGCCAAATCATGACATTCTGCTAGAATGGTGGTACGTAATTCTGGGACATTTGGGATCCATAATTTGCCATCCCAAAAGGTGAGTCCTTGGGTGCTGGTGACACCTTTGGATGATTGTGCTTCTACAATCTGTGGATCAGTTTTTGTAGCAGCCAGAATCTCTTGCCAAAATTCATGGTTAATCTTAACCTCTGCCACCAAGTTGTTTGCCATTGGCATGCAGGTGAATGCATCTGCAAGTTGCTTCTTACCTTCCACATAGGTGATTGTCATGTTGAAGTGTTGTCGCCACTCTATCCACCAAATTTGGCGACAAGATAGATCCTTCTGTGTCTTGAGGTAGACTAGAGGTTTGTGGTCTGTCTCTACTACAAATGCCTTCTTGTCCAAGTAGTGCTTCCAATGCTTGGTTGCTAGAACGATGGCCAACTCTTCTTGTTTTGTGGTGTGGTAGTTGCGCTCTGCCGGTAACAACTTTTGAGAGAAATATGCAATTGGATGCCATCCGTCATGCCACTCTTGTTGTAGGACTGCTCCTATGGCTATGCTTGATGCATCTATAGCTAACTTGATTGGACATTTTGGGTCATACCACTTCAAGATTGGTGCATGTAGCAAGGCGGCTTTCAATTCTTGAAGGGCCAACTCTTGTGCAGTACCCCATGTCCACTTCTTCCTCTTGCTAGGTAGTGTCGTTGAAAGTTATGCAACCTTGGAGAAGTCTTTGACAAATCTACAATAGAATCCCGTTAACCCCAAGAAGCTCTTAAGTTGAGTCTAATCTTCTAGGGCACTCCATTTTTGAATGACCTCTATTTTATCTGTCAATACTTGAATGCCCTCTACACTTACTCTATACCCCAAGTAGTCTACTTCAAACTTGCCAAACTCACACTTTGAGATTTTGGCGTACAATTGATTTTGTCTTAGAATCTGGAGGACCTTTTGTAGATATTGTTTGTGTTATGTCATCGTGCTACTATATACTAAGATATCATCCAAGAAGATGATAACAGACTTATCCAAGTATGGACAAAATATGTCATTCATTAGACTCATGAAAGTGGCAGGTGCATTGGTGAGGCCAAAAGGCATCATAAGATACTCAAAGTGGCCATACCTGGTTCAAAAGTCAGTTTTGTACACATCCTCCTCTGCCATTCGGATTTGATTTAACCGCTCCGCAAGTCTAGTTTGGTGAAGTATCTCGCTCCATGGAGTTGATTAAACAGGTCATCCATGCGAGGTAAGGGGTATTTGTTCTTCATTATTTGTTGATTGAGACCTCGATAGTCAATGTACATGCGCATTATACCATCCTTCTTCTTCACAAACAAGACAAGGGCCCCATATGGTGATATGCTAGGTTGGATGAACCCTTTCTGCAACATCTCCTCAATTTGAGTCTTACACTCCTCCAACTCATGAAGTGATAGGCGATATGGGGCCTTACAAGGAGGTGTCTTCCCTAGGAGTGTCTCAATTTTGTGATCTACTCACCTTTTTGGTGGTAATCCTAAAGGTAGATCATTGGGAAAGACATCTTGAAACTCATCCACCACATCCTTCAATTTCTCAGGAATTTGTCCATTGAGTTGTGCACTCTGGACTTCTCTTATTAGACCTATAAAACATCTATCGGTCTTACAGACAATTGCCGTCCTTATGACATATAGAGGTAGTTTCTGCCTATGTGATTTTTCTTTAAACCCCAATGATTGACTATTGGTGGGTTCTCACTACTTTCTTCCTCCAATCCACCATAGGGTTGTACTGCTCCATCCATGGCATGCCTAAAATTGCATCATAACGAGCTAATTGTATCACTCGCCACTCAATTGCTTCCTAATATTCTCCTATAGAGAGGGTTACCCGTCTAGTTAATGATTCAATCCTCTCTGTTTGCCCATTTGGTAACTCTACTTCTTCACTCCCATCTCTCTTTAGATCCATCCCAATCTTATTGCAATAGAGCAAGACAAGAAATCCTCTGTTGCTCCCGGATCTATTAATATTCTCACTTGATTACCTTCTAGGATTCCATTCATGACAATCAATTGTGAGGTTGCCTTTCGGGATCTTTGCACATTATTCTTCTTCCTTCCCTTGCTTCTTTGCTTCCTTATTGAGCCAGTAAGGCCGCGAGGTACATTTATTGGTGATCTTTGTTTTCCAAAGTGATTTCCACCTCCTCCTTTTCAATGTGCCTCTCCATGTTGTTCAAAGATCGCTTGTATGAAGGCCGAGGGCTTTTAGGGAAATGAGTGTGACAATTGGTAGATATGTGCCCAATACGGTCACAATTGTAACAACGGTGTTGTTCTCCTCGAGTCCCTTCTCCTTGTGGGACTCCATCTCTTTGTTCTTCTACCCGTCCCCGCTCCCCTTGAAGCGGTCGTGCTCCTTGATCCCGGAATCAAAGGTTGCCTAATTCCATCGGTACTGGTCCACCCATGTGTGGCATTTCTACCCAATAATGTTGAGGTGGAACTACTCCTTCACCTCCACCTAATGCTCCTGCTATTCTTTGCGCACAAGCAATGGCTTCAAATACCGTGCAAGGATTTTGCACCATGACTTCTTGGCGAATCCGCTCTTTCAATCCTCGTTTGAAATTTTTGAGAGCCTTTGCTGGACTCATGTTGGTAATTGCAACTTGTAGATCCAGAAATGCCTCCACATACTCTTGTACGCTATTCATCTGTCTCAATCCACATAGTCGGGTTCGAGCCATCTGCACAGAATCCACCAATTGGAAATTCTTCTGCAGTCCTTCTTGCATTGTTGTCCATGTGATCTCCCTTCTCTTTGCCAGCATGGATTGTTCCCAAGCATCATACTATGTGAGGGATTTATTGGTCAAGTACCCACATGCAAACACGCTTGCAACATGCTCTGTGATCTCTGTTGAGAACAATCAAAAATATCAATTCATTCTTGAGATCCAATTTTCCACTACTCCCATTGTACGCTGCCCCTTGTAAGGCTTGATGTTGCAGGTCTTCTTCATCCGGAGTAGCAATGTGGCTTCATCGTTGATAGGGTTTGTAGGCACGGGTGCCTCTCCAAGTACTTTTGTCGTAGGTACTGGGTTTTGAGACGGCTCTTCTTCTTGCATGGCTTGATCGTTCTTGAGGATCTGCACTTGACTTTGTAATGTCTCCATGGTCATCTTAATCTCTCAAAATTCATTCAACATCCCTTGCATTCCTTGCACCAGCCTTGCAATTGCGGATCCATGGTTCCTGCAACACTCAATTGCTAATGTCTACTTCAATACTGAGTCAATATAATCACTTTGGAAGGCGCACAAACTATCAGAACTACCATTGGGACCTCAGAAGCTATCACTTGTTGATAATACTCCTCACCAAAATTCCTAACCATAAAATCTCTAAACATCACTTTTGGCCTCACTACATAATGGATTTCTACTTGAGTGTTGAAAGGGAGAGGATTTGGGATATTCATATCCATATTATCATAATAGAATGTAGATTGTCAAATCCCACTCTCTGTCATATATCACCACAGGTAAAAGCACCAGGTTTGGTGAGTTCATCACTCTGTCCATGAATTCTACACCAAAGTGATAAAGTAGCGATACCCTCATCTGCTCACGCTGGATGTACATAACCTTGATGTGGAATGGGTTTGAGAATGGAAAGCTAGGTGTGGGAAATTGTCCTCCCGGCGCATCCATCCCATTCGCTCTCTAAAGTCCTTCCTAAGTCTAGTGATTACTCTATGTTCTCCACCTCAAATTACTCAGTTTCAATAATTTGTGCTATTCCAAGAGGGGTGATCCACTCTCTTGGACTAAAACACTCACTCTGATACCATTGTAATACTCCGAGGACAAGAGAAGAGAGAAAACACAGATTGCACACTCAAACATTCGATGCCCCAAAGGAGCACCTTCTCTTTATTATATAGACAAAGAGGATCTCCTCCAAGGAAGCTCCACCATAGGATTAGGGACACAGATAGGTGACATTTTAGCAAGCTCCACCCTTGGATTACTTACTTGGATGGGTGACATGTCAGGTCTAGGTCCTATCTGGTTGGTCAAACAAGCTTTGACCGGAGGGAATTTTTAGGGAATCTTCCTATAGGAATCTCAGAATCACGTGAGTAAGGTACCGTTGGAAAGTTCTCAACAAGACAAAGCAGGGGGGAGGGAAGGCCAGCCTTTCCTCTATTGGGGGGGGATCTGCATATTTTTGAGGCCTAATTCATCCGTTTAGGCCTCCAAAATTGCCTTCAAAGATTTCAAGTATATTTCGGTTCCTACTCTATTAGTAGAAGTCCCCTTTTGGTGAAAATCTCTTTCTAATTTGTTTAGTCCATCAAGTGTAACATCCTTCAAGATGTTACCAAACCAATTCTCACCTTCAAATAATATGTCTAGCTATTGGTTCTAAGGTTCTCAAGTCTATTTTGGTTTCTGCTCTATTAGTAGAAGTACTCTTTTGGGGATACTTCTATCTTATCTATTTTGACCATCATGTATAACATCATTCTAGATGTTACCAAACCAAATTTCACATCTAGATCATTTGGCTACCTCTTGGTATTACAGTAGATCAGATAGAGGTGTCACCAAAAGAGTACTTATCTAATAGTACAAAAGTCAAAAATATCTTAAAACTTTAGAGCCAATTTTGGAGGTCTAAACAGATGAATTAGGTATTGAAAATAGAAAAATTCTTGTCCTTCATGAAAAGAGACTTGCCTTCTCTACCCCACTATTCATCTCATGGAGATCTTTCCAATGGTACCTCACCATGCGATCCTAAGCTTCCTATAGGAAGATTCCCTAGAGATTCCTGATCATAAAACCTAATTGACCTAATTCTCTTGCTTATAAAACCTAATTGATCAACTAGATAGGACAAAAACCAACATGTCATCCATCTAGGTAGCTAATCTAAGGGTTGAGTTTGTTGACATGTCACCAATCCATGTATCTGATCCAAGGGAGTAGCTTCTATTGAGGGTATCCTTTTTGCTACATAATAAAGAGAAAGGGGTTCTTTGGGGCATTAGAGTATTGAGTGTGAAGGATGTGTTTTCTCTCTTGTATCTCTCTTACAAAGTTCTCATATCCTTAGATTATTACAAGTATAGAATTTCTCTACTTGGAGAACAAATTGGTTTGGAAGTTGGAGTATAGATTAGAGAAACTTGGAGTAGAAATTGAAATCAACTTGAGGATAGTGCAGGAGGCTCTGAAGGTGATTTCTCCCAACTATGGAGAGTTGTTAAATTCTTGTGGTTAGATCTTCTCCGTACTTGCATGCTTGTTTGTATGGCCAATTGGTTTGGATTGGTGTGCGGGCATAACACTTAGATTATTTTCTTCTAGGTTATTTTCTTCTAGGAGTATTATATATTTCTCCTTGGTAATTTTGGAAATGATGACCAAAAAACCAAGAGTACTTGTTATGATGATAGGTTAGGTTGCCCGTTAAAACCTTACTTGGTAGTAGGAATTCTAGAAACAAGAGTGGAGGGTTTTGACAGTTGGGTAACACACATGCTTAGACTAATAATGAAAATTTTACATACAACCTCAAGTCTATAAGCTCCATAGTTAGGCACCTTGTGTCTTCCTAGAGAGAGAAAAGCAAAGAAGGACAACGCCCTTCCTATAAGAACCTATCTGCCAAAAGGAGGGCCATAAGGGCCTATGCTCCTAGGTAGGTTGTTGGCACAAGCGCGTCTTGAGATGTGATACCGCATCTTGCCATGGCTATGAGACAAGCAATTTACAAACATTGCCAATCATTTGATCATTCTTCTTGCTATACATGCTTTGTTCCTATTGTGGCCAAATTGGTCCAAGGCTATCATGAGTTGAATCCACACAAGGATCTAGTTCCTTATAGACTTACTCTTTTGAAAGACCTCATGATCTTTAATAAAGTTCCAACAAAGTATAAACATAATTCACATCCATCTGTATCAATTGTTTGAAAGGAATGGGATCCAAATTTCTAAATAGTTGAGAGACACCTTCATTATTTTGACCCATTACCCATCCTATCAACCAAATACCTCAAAGAGTGTGCAAAGTCACACCGCTCCAATAGTAATCCCCTCCTCTATGCATTATAATCTACATCTCACTTTTGGTCCATCAGCTCTGAACTTTCACAAAATCTATCATCATTGTCAAGCTCACATTACCAATTTGCTAGTTGTGCATGCATACATCTTTTTATTTTTTTATTCAACTTTTGTTGGAGATTGATGTGGGGCATTTTGATATTTAGTCAAACCAACTTTCTCTTCTCTCACTTCTCCCAATTAAACCAACCTTTTCTTCTCTCACCTCTCCTAAGAAAATCAACCTCCTCTTCACTCAACTCTCTTCTACAAATTAGTGCACTATTAAGCAAACCATCTTTTCTTCCTGCAAATTCTCCTTTGCAAATTTTTGCTGCATCCACAAGATATGCACTTTCAATGACTATATTGAACTCCCTTGTATGAGATTGATCTATTACATTGATAACCTTTTTGTCAATAAATTAAACATTTGAGATATTATATTGATCCTCTCACTATAGTGAATGCCAAACTGACTCTAAATATTTTGATGTGAAATTGACCTTCTTGCACTTGGAGAACCTTGGGAAGATGAATTCAACTCCTCTTGCACTTGGAGAACATGCAAGAAGATGAATTCAACTTGGTTGTATTTAGCTCTACACTTGGATTAAAAAATAATTTCAACTTGTAAACAGTTCTTGCATCCAATTCTACTCAATTCAATTGGGCTAAGCTTTGCACTTGGATTAAAAAAATTCTCTCAACTTTTGAAAATTCCTTGCACACATTCTTTTCTCAAGCCATGAAATTTCATGCAAAGCCTAATCCCTATTGTAACAGTCTTGTTTGATTTGTATCTCCCATTTGCAACTCGAGCTTTGAGCTACTTTCACTCCAATTTGAATTTGAATCAATTTAAATTGTGAAAATTTTTCATGCACTACTGTAAGCTTAATTAAGTCCAAACCTAAGTGATTGATATCTACAAGAGTACCTGTAACTTGTAAAAAGCTATGGCCTACAATTTCCAAGCCTGCAAAATCCTATAGATATGGGTGGATACCCATAAAGTAACAAGTCCTCTACACCTCTACCAATACAAAATTTGAATGCTATACATAAAAGAATTAACAGTATTTTTATGGAAAGTGAAAACCTTGTTTTTAAGCTCCAAGACACTTATGGTTCTTAAAAGATATGACCCATAAATTTGCAGATTATGAGCCTTCCATAGTACTTAATGAACAAGAATTCAATCCAAAGTTAGTTTTACTCAATAATTTATTTGATACCCTAAAACTTTACGAGAGTGTTCAAAAATGAAGTAGATTTGAATTACTATGTCCCATAAAATCATTTTAGATTAACATGAAGTTTAAGGCAACGACAACTCTAGTAAAATTTGTTTTTGAAACCCCCTACTATAGATGATGTAACAATATGGAGTTTGACGACAAAGTTAGTAGGGCTAATGAAGTAACAAATAAGACAAATTAGCCTAGAATATTCCAAAAGTATTTAGCTTGCACCTCAAGTAGGTAGCTTCTAGACACTTCCAACTAGCTTAACTTGCATGCCAAATAGACGGCTTCTAGAAGGAAGCTTCTTGAGAAACCTCCTTGGTAACTTGGCTTGCACTCTAAGAAAATGGCTCAAGGAAGCTTCTTGAGAAGCTTCTCAAGGGCCTTGTATGCTAACTATAAACACCAAAGCCAAAGCTCATGCTAGGTATTTGGAGTTTTCCCTTATTCAAGTGTCCTAATGTGAGCTTCCGTTCTCCTATTTCTCTCCTCGGTCTTGGTCTTTTACAGATGATGTGAATGATGTAGGTATTAGGCATATCTGGATCCCATCAATTGTGAATTTCTACCAACAAGTGTTATGTCTGCCACAGAGTGGTTTCCATTAGCAAACTATTTCTTTCAAGATACTTTGTTTCTCCACATCCACTCTTATAGTCATTTCCTTGATATCTTATATGTCAAACCAGAATATCAAAAATTGATAATGGTGGTCCAATTACCTCATATCATATATATTTCTTGAATCTATTTCTTTTGCATGAAATTTGAATTAACATGATGGGAAAAGTTTTTGATGAGAGATCAACTCAAAAAGACAATTGAGGGGAGATAGACTCCGTCAAAAGGATGCTCCCCAAAGGCAAGGAGTGGTGCCTTTGTGAGAGGATACCTTGCCTTCTGATTCTGAAAAACAGTGAAGGGAAAGGGAAAAGAGAAAACCATCCACTTACAAGTTTCAATCTGATATTGAAGCGACTACCAACTTGAAAAGAGTACTAGAAGAGAGAGTTCTCAATGCCAAGGTTGAGTTTACTCTTCAAGAGATCCTTGGGATTGCTAAGAAAGAGTTTCATGATGTCATCATAACCACCATCAAGTGCAAGCGCAATTGATAGGAGAAATTGCTCTATCAAACGCTCTTGATATTATGGTTATAGAAGAAGAGGAATTAGAGCTAGCTTGCAATGACTATAAGGTCAGAGTTTTAGAGGAAGATGGCGATGATGGTGGGATCTATAATCATTACATTAGAGGGCATTGGGCCAGAGTTACCCTTGAAACCTTGGTCAAGATTGGCGAGATGACAAATTCCAAGGTTGCTCTTATCGACCACGGATTAGAAATCAACATTGTTTCCAAGGAGCTCTATAAGTATGGGCAATGGCCAATTGATACAGAGCATGGTTGGATGATCAGGGCAACAAAAAACACAAATGGAGAGCTCTATGGTGCCTATCTATATGTGATGGTGAAGGTTGGGGATGTAGTAATCAAACAAAATTTATTTATTAAGACACTACATCATACTCGATGATCCTTGGACAACCATTCATTATAGTGGTGAGGATGGAGACCAAATTCCTTGATGATGGTTTTGTTTATGCTCAGATCAGAAGCCAAGATGGCAAGAAAATAGTGCAATTCGTCATTGTACCAACAAACCATGAGTGCAACCGAGAGTATTTGAGGAGTGGTACCCTACCTAAAATGATGGTGGGGTTCAAGGATTTCAAGCACATCTCAAAGAACTTTAGGTAATTTGAAATGTTCCTCCCATAAAACTGATCCAACATCCCTACCACCAATTGCAAGGCTTTAGAAGCCAATGCCTCCTTATGCAACTTGGCATTGTTGCATATACAATGCAAATGCTTGGAACATCTGCATTATTTCTAGATCAAGCTTTAATGTGGGTACCTTTGTACCTAGTATCCAAATCCTCTATACTCTTGTCAGATCTCCTATCCTTGTCCACCAACAACCTCTTTTCTCACTTTCCATCCCAGAAGTTCCACATCGAGTTCACTATTGTACTTTACCTTTCTCTCTCTGGAAACACACTATCTAGCTGTGGAGTTTATGGATCAAAGGACATGTGTAGATTTTTCACTACTAGTCTAAGCATGCATACTACCCGATCATTGGAACATTTTAGTCTTGCATCAAGTAACCTTTCTATCGGGTAGGAGAGTAGCGTGAAACCTAACATATCATCACAACATGCACTCTTGGTCTATTGGTCATCACTTCAAGCATTGCTAAGGAGAAAAAATAGCACTTCTAGAAGGAAGGAACCTAATCACAATGCTTGCACACCAATCCAAACCAACTGGGCATACAAACATGCATGCAAGCACAAAAAGGATTGAATCACAAGAATTCAAAAATAACTCTCTATGCTTTTGGTGGAAATCAACTTCACAGTCTCTTGCACTATCCTCAAGCTGATTTCAATTTGTATTCTAAATGTCTTCCAGTTTGTACTCCAACTTCCAGACCAATTTTTCCTTCAAGTGGAGAAATTCTATATCTTTTAGATAGGGAAAAGTTTGTGCAACTCATCTAGACATAACTTTCTTTATGTTATTTGGATTCAAGTTCTTTAGGATTAAATGGTAAGCCTGTAAGATAATCTTTCCAATGATACAAAACAAGCTACAATCTATTCACTATAGCTCACTTGACAAGCTTTCAAACTTGGCCACTTTTCTCTAATTTACACTCTAATTTTGAAATCACTACTTTAGGGTTTGCTCCTAGTTCTTTGCAACTTTCCCTGAATTTCTGGATCAGAGGTACAATTAATCTTCAAAACCACTTCAAAAAATCTAAAATCCTCAATTATAGTCACAAAAATAAGAGAATTAACATTCAATCATGATTGAAGATAAAAAATATTCTACCAAGCTTACAATATCATTTTCAATAGAACTTGTTAAATCAGCTCTCACTCTCCATGGACCCAAATGAAACCAAAATTTCCACAATAACTGGTTGTGCCCTTGTCTAAACACTTGCAAAGTTCAATAGCCTAACCCAATACCAATCTCAATCCCTAGATATGGATCAATTCATGTGCTTGGCTAACTCGTGAGCTCTATAGATCCAAATTGCTTGATCCAAGACCTTGAATTCTCTATATAAGGAATCCCCATGAAACCTTTGCACAAAGGTGCAAGACCTAATCACCAAGATATATTTTATATGGTGATTTAAATTGCAACTTTAGGAGTGACCAAAATTCCAAACTTGATCAACATCTCATCTCCAACATCTTACTTCTCAAAGCTCCAACTTCAATTGACCAGATCTGATGTGATATTGATCAAAATCTAGAATTTCTTGCTCTCAACACTATAATCACTCTTTATATTATTCAATTCTATTCAAAGATTGTGAAGATATCTTATAAAGCTCTCCAAATTGTCTATTTTGAGCTCATGGGTATGAATTCTACCTTCCTTGCTTCAAACAATCATATCTCCTAACAAATCCACTCAAATCATTTTCTTTCTGTCTTCAAATTGTAGCTTGTTAGGCATCTCTCCAATTATGGTCCTTTCTACTCAAATGCTCTCCCCAAACTCCTTTGATGGTCAAAAACCTCCAGACTACTCCTCTTGGGACCCAATCACTTGCACTTTTTTGTCATTTAGTTTCTTCACTTTTTGACAAATGGACTTCACAACTCTACCTTGAAGCTCACAAGAAAATTTAAGTCATTTTCTATCTACAAGAGCACATAGATTGTCAAATCCCAAACCTATTCATAAGTAAGCATTGGAAGGACGACCAGATATGGCTTTTCCATCACCAACTCCATGAATACTGCCTCAAAACAAACGTGCAATCATCCAATCCCGTAAGCCATCATGGTGTTGAATCTGAAGTTGATGAGAAAAGGATTAGGGAGCATGGGAAATCTCTTGCTGAAATGCTTTCCCTAACTCTCTAATGCTCACTATGTGCACGACTCTCACTTCTAATGTCCTCCTCCCTCTTGAGACACCTCAAACTAAAACATACCTCTCTCTTTCTTCTCAACTCTCCACCACCTATATACATAAAGCACTCAAAGAGGATAAGACCATAATTCATGTGGCTAATCATATACATGTACATAGATTTCTCACATGGCAATAGCTCAACCGTGGGATCTGTTATACAACCTACTCCATCTTTATGTAGATAAACCACACTCATTTACTTTTTCACAGGCTACGCAACCACAACACGACATTGGTAGATAGATAGGAAGGGTTGAATCAACATCATTCTTCAAGTTTCACCTAAATTGTAATTGGAAAGATAGAAAGGTAATGCATACGCTTCCTAGATGACAATAATAGCTTTGTTTCTTGGAATTGAAACAATATTTTGATGGTGAATCCATTCAAAATTTAGTAGATACAACATCTTAAGAGAATTGATGTCATTGATGCCATCGGCTTTTCTTTTGGTCTTGTTCTTGGTTTCTTGGGGCTATTGGGTCTCACATCTTTTTTTCCATTTGCACTTGTGTGTGCTTTGTACTCCTTTCTACTTTCCTTTGGGGTGCTATATATATAGAGTAAATGGTTCTCACAAATGTCAACATAGACAATCATTTACATTACCAAATATAAATCTCACCTTGCTTAATATTTTAACTTAATTTGTCTAGTACTTTAGCTTAGTTTAAAGTCTGCCACACAACTTGGTTGGATTCTACCAAATTTTTCAGCCCATAAGAATAGAATGAGCATTTCTTGGCAATAGTAGCAACTAAATTGGAAAATACTTAATTCCATGAATCCATTAGGGGTTTTAGATTAGAATGACATACTATGGTAGAGGATGGACATATGTTTAATGTAAAAAGATTTATGGGTACCAGTAAATCTTCTTTCTTTATAAAAATGAAATGTTGTATTCACTTACCTTGTGCACAAGAAAGAATTCTCCACATCCATGACAAGTGATAATTATATAAAAAGTAAACACATTACATGAAATCTTACAAGGATGCAAGAGTATGGAAGACAATTGCACTGGGGAGGGGTTGACCAAAGGAGTTAAAGCATGGATGGAGAAAAACATATTATAAATTAAATCATCTATGTCTACATTTTGACAACATGGATATAATTTTTGGTGTTCAGGCAAATATATCTCCTCCTACACTTGTGAGTATTGGTGGTGGGGTTAGAGAAGAGGTTTGTATCTTGGATGAGATAGCTTGAATAATGGAGCTAAACTTCATGAGGAAGAAGAGTTTGGAGAGGATTTTCCAATGTCGGGTTTGGATTCAATTTAGTTTACCTTCACAATCTTGAGTACCTAAGGGTCATAAGAAGATTGTTTCTATGTGTCTTGGAAGAAGTTACTAATTTTGAGTGTGCTCAAAGAGGAGAAAGAAGACCTGAAAGTGAAGATATTAGTCCATGTTTAATGAGAACAAAAGCAAAGGGATGAGTACCCCTCCAAAGAAGCCGACGAGGAGTACCCTTCTGGAGGAGCCAAAGAAGAGGAGATCATGTTGAAAGAAGCATCCAAAGAGAGGGATGGTGAATCATGGAAGAAGAGTTGGATTTCTATAGTGAGTTAGAAGATTATATCCGCCACTATCAGTTTATCCCAAGATTTAGCTAGCCATAGCAAATGGAAAAGTAAGTTACTAGAAGCTAGAGAAAGAGTGAAATAGCTAGGATAGAAGCTTTGCAGGCTACAAAGATGGAGAAGTCCAGGTTCTTTGTTGAAGTAGCAAAGAAAAAAATTGAGACAAAAAAATCTTCTGGATAAAAAAATTTCAAGTCTAAAGTAGAAAAGTTTTGTATCAAGGAGAGAAATGAAAAATCCAAACAATTTTATTCCATAACACTTGAATTAGCAAGTGTAGTGAAGACACCTGAAGAAATAAAGTGTATTAGAACTGCATTGTCTAAGATAGATTCACAACCAGACCATGGTTGAAATATAGTTATATTGTGGATCCTAAATTCCCTGTTCCAGTTGGCATCCCTGCACTAATGGGAATGATAATATTGATGATGATTATGCGATCTAAGATTTCACTCATGTATAAAAACTTTTGTGTATATAAAGTTTACACATGTTTGTATTATATTTGTTGTATGAGATAGTTGATTCAATTTTCACTTCAAATACACTTGCAATTTTCTCATAATTGTTTCTTCTTGAAGCATGTGGCTTATACAATGATCCTTAAGTGAGCTACATTGTCTTTGAAGTTATAGAAGACAACCGTGGCCAAATCTTTTATTGCCACTAAGTAACCCAAATCATGTCACGTTGTCAATTACTTTTCTATTATGATGGCCTTATTGCGGTTACTCCTACCTATTCCTATTTGTTGCACATAGTTTGAGGTTAGAATGACTGTTAGCTACAGGCATGCCCTTGATGTTTTTCACCATTAGATTCCCCGGCTCATGATAGTTGCCATATCGAATGGCTTCCATAAGTAGTTCAAATATCATGGCCCACGATAGTTGCCGGATGAATGGCTTCCATATGTAGTTCAGATACCTTAAGCAGCGCCTTAAGTATAGAGCTTATTGTAGTTCAAAGCCTTTACAGTTTTGCATACCAGATTAAGATAACCATCCGCAGACGTTATAAAAGGATTACGGATAGTGGCATCTTGGAAATTATCCTGATTTAGCACAATGGTGCGTTTCAGCAATTTAAGGTGATCAAAATCTAACTTTACTTGCATGATCATCTTCCAAGTTTATGTAATTCAGATTGTTAACTTACTCTTTGTCTCCATCACCGATATCTCAAATCCGTGAAGCTTTGTGAATTAGGGTGTTCCTGTTTCTCATAATCCACCAAAGAGTATGCGTAGACTACGCGCAGTTCATATTTGACATGATATATGCGGACGGTGCAGAGACTGTCTGTATGGTATGCACGGTATACTTACCTTATCTCCAATCAAAATTTGAAATATGACAAGGAACTTTACTTGCACCTTCTATTCATTGTTTCTCCCTTTCGTAGATACTCTCTATAATGAGTATGTCTGAGTATGTCTGATAATGAGTATGTAAAGATCTCTCGTCCTTTCTTTTCGAGAGAGATTTTACAAGTTTAAGAATAGAGGTTCGTTTAGATTTTTCTTTTTCAAGTTCAGGCCTTTCTTTCCAAGTGAGATTTTACAATTTTAAGAATGCATGTTCTTTCTTTCTTTCACACTTTGTGCAATGTGAGCTCTTGTACTAAAAAGAAATTCCTTAATCCCTCCCTTCCCTTATCTCCTTCTTTGATCATTTTCCCTTCGTTCTTTCCCCTCTCACTCTCTATCCTATGCCTCATGATCCCCTTTCTTCCCTCTCCCGCATCACCTTTGCAAGCAAATCTGCACTCCAAAATTGATAAATGTTGGCACACTCAACAAAAATTATATATATTATATTCTCCATAGACAAAAAAAAAGAATTTGAACTTTGAAACAAAAACTAGACTTCCAAATTCTCCAAAGACAAAAATTGGAAATCAATTGAAGGAAGCACTGTTCCATTAGAAAACACTAGTTCACCATATTTATCCCAAAATACACTCTCAACTAGTTGAATAACTAGTCGACTACATTGACAAGAAATGTCTTGCGTATCCCAACTAGTCCGCACGTTCTGAGTATCCCATGCATTGTGCACATACGAGAACAATAACGAGTATACTTTGAAGCCAATCCACCAATTACTAAGCACTAATCAAGAATTAAGTGAAATCAATTGCAATTTATAGAGAAAGTGAACACGTAGAAGATGTTCAAATATATTTTAATTGTAATGGTAAAATAAGTACATTCTCATTATCTTGCACCTAAAAATGCAAGGCAATTTGTATCACTTGAGTCCTAGTCTCTTCTTTATTTTCGATGGTATTCAGAAGCATCTTAGTCTATTTTGGATTCGTTTTCTTCCACAAAAGTCTAAAGATAGATTAATAAGGAAATTGTGAAAAATAAGGTATATAGATCCATTTTAATAGAAACAACATTTCTAGGTGGGGCATTGAGCTAGATCCTTATCTCTTTGAGTGAATACAGCCTTGCTTTCAATATTCCTATAAATATTGTCCGTTCACCAATGCACGAGCAAGCCACTTATTGAAGTTTGACTTTGAAGTGTGTGCTTGTTTGAAGGATACACAGTCCTCGTTCAACTCCCATGCACAAGCAAGCCACTTGTTGAAGTGTTGACTTATCCTAAATGCGAGCTTGTTTAAAGGAGTGCACAAGATGTCTCCCTGTGATGAATTCAGATATCTCCAAGTAAATATTATTTCAAATTATCAAACAAATTGCACTCCTCCTCGTCTCGTGTTCAATAGGTGATTTTCTCGGGCAGGCCATGTCATAGCAAGATCCGGACATCTTTACACTATCAAACAATTATTAATCAATAATCTTCTTCCAAAACAACAAAATCCCGTAATGAAACTCAAGAAAAGAATTATCTTCTCCAAAATGTATAATTCGCTGGTAATCAAATAAAATCATTTCCAACTATAATAAATTTCACCGTCAATAATTGGTTTCTGGAACAAAGGGAATATACTGCTGTCAACTAAACCCATACACTCGAGAAAACCTTTTTTTGCAAACATAGATGAAATTCGTACCCTCTTTTCTTTATCGGACCATTTAATTTCCTTACCCAAGATAGATATAACAATGGTCATTACATGTAATGTAAATCTAATAGTAGATCCTATACTAATCGCCCATATATTTAACCTTCTTGTTATACAGGTTCCATTGTTGGGATATACTAACCTGTCAAGAGAAAATACTACTTATATCCATATTCATACTAGAATTTGGTTTCTTTTAGATGAATTTCTAAAACAGAAAGTGATCTTTGATTCATTGACTAAAACATGGAAAAGAAGTAAATTCATTCTAGTTAGTTTTCTGAAAGTGGGTGGATTCCAACCCTAAAACTAATTTTATGGATAGTTAACAAAAGTATCTTGATTGTCACGCGAAGTTACATCACGTCATTAACCAACTCCACACGGTCGGTCATCATCATCGGCTCCAATTGTCCATGTGCTCTTCAATCTCCACGCATCTCTCAATATCTCAATACCTCGTAAATGCATTTCACAAATTTAATTTGGAGCTAGGTGCGAGTGCTTCTACGCGGTCTCGTCCACTGAAACCAGAACTAAGTTAAATCGAATTTCTTTGGTACGGTTTTGTATACTCAATTCTTGTCCACAAGGTTCTTGTGACAGACAAGCAAACACCAACAAGTGGCACATGTTCAATTTCAAATGTCTAATTTGATTAAAGCTCACATGAATATCTCCACTAAAATTTAGAGATAAGAGCTCTGCCCATAAAACTTTAGTACCATCCATTTTCTTGCTAGTAAAAGTTTTACTGGCTACTTGTAACAACGTTTACGGATTCCTACTGGTGTCGGGAAAGCTAAATCTTAAATCTTTTTGTATAGAACGGAAACTCTACCGTAGACTGAGGGTCTAGTCAGAACAAACTCCCGTTTGGACACTTCAGGGACTTCAAGCCTCAAGCCTAACTGGACTCGAAACTAGATATAGGATATAGATGTTGCCTATATCTTAATGGGAGACAATGAAAAAGAATTGACTGATTCAGTTTTCAAAGATTTGAGTAAACGCGACACACATGGGAAGACCCATGTGTGTCAACTTGAACACCATAAAACCTAAGAAGTAAAATACGGTTGGTAGGATGAGTAAACGAGGATAAAAACTAGGGTTAAAATGAAGCTAATAGGATAGGAAAACAATCGACAACTTCAGTTCTAGAATGATGTAATTGAGGCACATAGAATAACAACAAGAAGAATGGAAAACCCGTCAACCCGAAACGAAATAAAACCTCAGAAGTAAAATGGGACTAAACCCCAAGAGGATCAGAATGAGAAATTCAATAGTATTGTACCTCGAATATAAGAACTGTCTAGATCAAACGATTTATAAACCATTGTAACATTTGTATAAATATCACCTAAAGTAGCAATTGCTTTCTTTTGGATTACACAGCCAGTATATTCTAAGAAAGCAATGGATATTCACAGTCCAAAGTATATTAAAAATTAAGAAGTGATATGATATCACTTTGTATATTACACTCTCGTGGTCCTCTAAGGGAGCAATGGGTACCCAACGTCGAAAGTAAACAAATAAAAACAAAAAGGTGATATGATGCCTTCTAGAAGTACTAAAATTTTTGCACTATCTCAGACAAGGTGTTAAACACCTATTTATAATTCAATTCAACTCCAAAATTTAAGAGCTTCATGTAACTCCAAAGCTAAATGACCATAGAGCAAACTTCAATACGTACCCCTGTGGAAACTTTAGTTCCCATTACTTCTTTTACCACTCATCATCCTCCCCGAAACTACATAAAACATCAACACAATCTTATGTTATGCATAACATATGATATTTATAAATACAATACTGCCGGTTAGTCAATCTTCTCCTTCGCAACCATATGCACAAACATTCAATAGTCTCCTAGTAAAAGTGTACACCGGTTGAAGGGCGGTCAAGGAAAGGAGTATGAAGGCAGCGAGCAAATAAACTACTACCCATGGCTTACCATAATTTGTGTCCACTAATTCTGTATACGATCGTCTCCCCTGTTGCACGTAGAAAGAATTTACTTCTCGACGGATATCCTGCAACTCTCTGTTATGATACATGGTACAGTTATGGAGCAATTGTTGAACATGTTTGCCACATCTGCGGCTTGATGGGGTCTTCCCATCCTTCGTTTTTTCTACACGGTCGCCTTCTTCATCTGCGTCGTTGCCTAAAGAGCTGTATGTAATGACTGGGTTATCTCCTTCTTTAAGTAATCGCACGTATTCTTCGGTGTCGATTAGATCGTCCATACAGGCCAGATAATTCATAAGCCGTTTATCGGATGTATTTACGAGCTCAAATGCGACCAGATTCGCAAGATCGTTTCGTTGTCATCATCGACATTCCGCTGTGAAACATAGAGAGTCGCGGTTCTGAAAGCCCATGAACTGTACCCCAGGTACACTCTGCAGCCTGGTGTCCGATCTCCCTTAACTTCAGTTCCTGCTTTTTGCAGATTTGTCACTTCGGTAGAGAATGATGTCTCTATTAATCGTAGACCCGTTAATTACGTGCTTTGTCCTCTCCCTGTTTGACCCTCGACCTGCTATAGATCTCGTAGACCCATTGATTCCGCGCTCTGGCCTTCCGGTATTTGACGGCCGACCTGCTGGAGGCATCAATTTAAGCGGTAGCCCGAGTCCTGTTCGAACTCATATCTGCGCACTACAGTGGTTCAAGTCTACTCCAAAATCTCCCAGGTAAGATGACAATTCTGGTGTTGACACAACTGTCGCAGGAGATGGAATCTGAAAGAAGGTTTGGAACATCCACAGAGTTGTCCACAGGGCGGACTTCCTTCACGCTCCAATTCCGTTTCAGACGACGCAAGTGATACGCATCAGACGAAGATTGAGCCATTGACAGTTGTACGGAAGCTGTTTGCAATCGTACTCTGTACTACTAAATGCGATTGTAAATGCTGTTGTGCCGTATCCGCATTCTGCGAAGAGTAATGGGTGTAGTCTCCGTTGATTGCTTGCCAGCAACAGTCTACAGCCTTCTGTACGCTCAAGTTTTAACCAGAGATATGCGTTTGTAAGTGAGAGCAAAAAAGACATGGTCAGATTGTCCATTAACTATTGTGGCTTTATCTATTGCATCACTATTGTTGTCGGCAATGCAACACTGCTTGCGAATACAACAGAATAGACATTTGAGCACCCTCAACGCTCGTAACATTGTCTACTAGTTATTGGATAATGGGCAGATGAAATAAAACATCGTGAAATGCAGACGAGAATAAGAGTTTCAAATTGCAAATGGATTCAAAAACAAGAACAAGAGTTTTATATTACATTAGATTCAACTTGCTGGATTCGTGAAGTTATCACGAGCCCTAAGTTCTGGCGATTGGAGGCGGAAAGGATCCAGAGCCGAGTTTCGTTGGCCTGCTACGCGCCATCTGCAAAAGGTGTGGGGTCCATACCTTTCAGTTCTTGATGGGGAAGCGAAAAGCGGCTTTCTAGGATCGACACACGTGGTCAACTTCATGCGAGTAAAGGAAGGTGGAACATTTAAGTCTGAACCTTTCGATGTACTTACAACGAGTTTTCTAGGTCTCGGAATTGCAACAAAATGTGTCATGCGACTGCCTGTGATCGAAACCTATGCAATCTAATTCTAATGTGTAAACCTAATAATGAACAGAGCCTTCCGCTGTATGGAGGACCCTTCCACAAATTTTCGTCTTCCCTTTGAGTAACTACTAGAGAATATATTTTCAAAAGGACGAATCTCGTGAAACTAGATGTTGCCACGTTTTCCTGACGATGACCCTTACACCCCTGAATGTTTCAGACACACTTGAGCACGGATAGTCTGCAACTGGGTTGCATACATTCTCTCGGAACCACATCCTGATCTATATGGTCATTGCTCTGCTCCACGCCTACTTTTTCCTGCGGTACTAGTCGTTTCCTTAGTTTGTTGCAGATAAATTCCAAACTGCCAACTTCGTCATCAGAATCGAATGCTAATGAAACTCGATCAGGTAAAGTTCGAAGGAAACGTTGGTGGCTATCCTCACGACTCTATGTTCCTGCTAACATTCTCTGGAGCCGTTATTTGGCTCTAATATTGGGGTTGCAAATTACTTCGATGCTTCGAATTCACCCAGTATTCTCAATGAACAAGATAACTCTCGAAAGTTCACAAGAAGAATTTGAAACTGTACTCTTCTATATCAAGCCTTTAGTTGGGAATCTTACATGCAAATGTTTGCCGAAGAAGGCAGAACTTTGACACTTTGTACATCGATTTGTCCTGTCTTCTTCATCCTTATAAGGGGCCTGTATCCGTAGGGAGTAAGGAGACGGTGTGCGTCTACAGAGGCCCTTATCCAGTTGCCTGCAAGCTTCCAAGAACTCGCGACACTGCAGATGATGTGAAATGAGGCCGTATCCAGGTATGAACTCCTCTCTGACTGAATGAATCGTGATTATCTACCAAAAAGTGTTCTGTCTATCACAGAAAGAATACTTCCACCAGCAAAATATTTCTCTCCAACGACTTTGTTTCTCCACATCCGGTCTTAGAAACATTTCCTCCAGATCTTACACGCAACCAGAATATTAAAAATCACTAGTGGCAGTCGAATTTCCTCGTATCATACACATTTCTTGAATTGGTTACTTCCAATTGCAATTTTAATTAACATGATGGGAAAAGTTTTGAATTGAATTACTTTAACATGATGTTACATCAAAGCTCTACTTTTAAAGAAAAATTATCCTGGTTGTAACAATAAAGAACGAATGAGTCTGGATAGTGTGATCAAGTTCTGAATTGGATATGGAACACTAAAATACTTAAAGTATTGATCATGAAAGATATGTACTTTGACAGGAAAATGATCCGTATCATCACGCGAGGTGGAAGGAGCGACGTCTATTGGAACTGCCATGTAAATTAAGATGATGGTAATGCAGTGAAAGCCTTGTAATCTTTTAACAAATCATAGAAAAGTTTCAACTGAAGAGAAAAGATCTCTAGCAATAATATATCACCTGCAATATTAACTCGTACCTCCAAAATCGTAATCAAGAATAACGAGGCATGATTTGACAGTTGTGTCCTTGAATGGCTCTGTTGAACATATTACATTAATGATATAACTCATTAACTGATATGTATAATTATTTGGGGTTTTAATTGATATATATATATATATATATATATATATATATATATATTGATAATTGATTTGTATCCATAAAATATTAAAGTAAAATTTACGAGGACATTAAAAGCATTTTATTGATGAAGATCTCGTTGTCATAAAGGGTACGTACACATCACCTTTTACTGGTCTCGTAACGTTTTATGGCTATGGGACCTCTATCCATAAAAGAATTGAACTCCGTACCCATAAAACTATAATTGAAACCTCCCTAATCGTTTTCTCCAAAGGAGGTGAAAGGTGTCGCGCATAGGATAACAATAGGGATAGCATAACAATAGGGAGGGGAAGATCTATCAAGCCTAACAAGAATAAAACTTAGACTAACAAGAACTTAACAAGAATAAGGCTAAAATGGAGCTAAGCCTTATTCCTATGTTGTAGGGCAATCTCTACAAACGAGGAAACCATTCTATTACCCGAGAATGCTGGAGGTATCCAATTAAGCAGTTCTACCCATCACAAGAACAGTCAAGAACGCATCATCATCTATTGGAACATACGAATAAGCATGAGCGCATCAATCACTAGAACATCCGAAGTAAAGTACAAAGATGAGATGAAAGAGGTAATATTCAATCCATCAATTCGATATCCAAATCAGTATCTTTATTCTACGCGGTCGCCTTTTTCACGTTGAAATTGGAACGATACAAAAAGAGAACGCATACACTTTCTAGATGACCATAATAGCTTCATCTCTCGGAACCGTAAATACGGTTTGACGGTGTATCCCTTCAGAAGCCACAGGATAACTTGTAGCACAACACCTTAATAGAATCGATGTCGTGTTCCTTGAATGATAAAATAGAGGCGGAAAGAAGAGATTGCGAGACTAAACAAAGCCAATGACCGATTTGTAGAAGCCTGTCCATGCAAACAATTAGAGTACTGGAAAGAGCACCAACAGAGCCCGCTCTTCTTGGTGCCACAAACACTCAGTAGTTTGCTCTCCGGTAAATTTGATTTGGATATGGAAGTGATTGCTCTGTTGATCTATAATTAGAATCTAGAAATGTAAAAATGCAGTCATGATATCCTCCGGGGACATTACGAGCTTTGAGGTTGGAGTGGCCTTCTTGTAGAAAAGAAGGTGATTGTGACATAGAAGAATACTTTTGCTCAAAGAGTGGATTCTGATATCACGTTTGATCACGGAGACAATTGGAATTAAAAGTTACGTGCTCCTGGCCGATTCAAAACGAAATTCGTTTTTGCTTGACCGTGTGGTTCCCGTTTGCGCATGATGTACTGCAGACTGGTGCAAGTGAGTGCCCTTCCATCTCAAATTTGCAAAAGCTTGCAAAGTAGATAAACGGTGCTCACAGGTGTAAGCAAAGACAACCATTTGCATTACCGAATATAGATCTCACCTTGCCGTTTCAACTCAAGTAGTCCAGATACTGTAGCTTAGTTCAAAGTCCGGCGAGTGACATCGGGTGACAGCTACCAGGTTTTTCAGCAAATTACACCGAACGACTTCAATCCACAAGAATAGAATGAGCATATAACTTGGCGATAGCAGCAACGAAACTGGAAATGCGTAAATCTCAGGAATTCATTGTACAGAATTGGAACTCTACAGTAGACTGAGGGTCTAGTCAGAACAACCTCCCGTTTGGACACTTTTAGGATAAGTCACGGTCCAGGTGAATCCTCGAAGCGTTCATTGGATTCGAAACTAGATCTAGAACTTAGATGTTCTCTGTATTTTATAGACACACAGTGGAAAAGAATTGACAAATTCAGTTCTCAAATGATTCGTGTAATTCTTCCAGGTTGGGTATTTCCCAAAGATGTGCATAAACATCAGTAGTAACCTAGCAGAGTGTACACCGTTTGAAGGGCGGTAAAGACAAGGAGTACGGAGGCAGCAAGCAAAGAAACTACTAGCCATGGTTTACTAAAATAAGTATCCACAAATTCTACATACAATCGTCTCCACTGTTTCACGTAGTAAGAATTTACTCTTCGACGGATTTCCTGCAACTCTCTGTTGTGATACGTGGTACAGTTGTGGAGCAAACTGTTGAACATTCTTGCTACATCGGCGTCGTTGCCTAGAGAACTGTATGGAATGACTGGATTATCTCCTTCTTTGAGTAATCGCACGTCCTCTTCGGTGTCGATTAGATCGTCCATACAGGCCAGATAACTTACGAGCTGTTCATCTAAAGTACTTACGAGCTCAAATGCGACCAGGTTCCGCAAAATCTTTTCGGTGTTATCATCGACATTTAGCTGTGAAATGTAGAGAGTTGCGTTGCTTAAAGCCCACAAACTGTCCTTCAAATACACTCTGCAGCCTGGCGTCCTATCTCCCTTAACTTCAATTCCTGCTCTCCGGAGATTTGTCACTGTCGGTAGAGAATGAATATCTCTACTAATCGTAGACCCCCCGATTCTGTTCTTTATCCTCCTACAATTGGACCCCCGACCTGGTAGCCCGAGTGCTTTTCTAACTCCTATTTGAGCACTACAGTGGTTCAAGTCTATTCCAACATCTCCCGCGGAAGATGATCCTTCCGGTGTTGCCACAACTGTCGCAGGAAGTGGAATCTGAAATAAGGGTTGCAAGCTCAAGAGAGTTGGAGCTGAGGGCGGACGTCCTTCACGCTCCAATTCTGTTTCAAACGCAAGTGATTGAGCAATATCATCTACAGGGATTGCAACCTCCTGTGTGGTCGGTTGTCGCCCTTTAAGCGTCCTCATGTAGTCGGACCTTGGGTGTAATTTGATTTCCTGTCTAGAAATGCCATCCTTCATAACATAATCATCGCTCCGAGGGACGAGCTCCAAGCTTACTCTACTTGCTGAAGTCGTTGGCTGAAGCTCCACATCTACACCATATGAGTATAAAGGTGACCGGATATTCTCATACACAGGTAGCGTAAATTCATACTCCCCTAAACGTTCTTGGCCGAAGGAACTGGCAAAGAACTTAGGTAGGAGCAGCTCTAGCTCTACAACAGTTCCTTCTGCAGCCCTTGAACTCCTCTCACTGTTGTAAGTCACTGGTGCTCTATATAATTCTGCCTTGCCCGCAAGTTCAGGTGATTGTAAGCACTCAGTTATTGGCTGCCCGAGAACTCCTGGATTTATCACTCTGTACAAACACTCAAGCAGATGTTTACATTTCACAAAGGGTATTGTTTCCATCCTCTCCCGTAGCACGGAAGTAGTATTGTGTGCACCAGGAAGTAGATGGAACATGTTTATTAGAGCTTGCTTGATCAGCGCCTGTAGAGCATCATCTACGGTACGTGTGGCAACGTTGTTCTCCCCATAAGCAGAGTATAAAGCTTCCAGGACGTCCCACAGCGAAGACATTGGAACTTGGTTCTCGAACAACCATATGTCCGCTGTGATGGTACTGAGCTTGCAGAACATTCCTGGTTGTAACAGGATGGCAAGCAAAGGATTGTCGATGTTCACGGGCTCATCAGGCGAGAAGAACTTAATTGTCGCTGCGCGGAGAGAACTCAGAAAACCTATTAGGAACATAGCATCGAAAATAAGCATCAATCGCATGTCAGACGGAGGAGTCTCAGCTGCATCGTCGTACAATCTGCGTAGATCTCTCATTTTATCCACGATATAACCTGTGGGCTTACTTTTCCAAATGGGTGTAGATTCAAAACGACCTTCTCCGTAGCCTGCGACGGATCCATCGGGAATTAGTCTATCGCATAACTCATACCAAATGAACCTGGCCAGTAGTTTCTCATCAATCCCTTCCCACTCTTTGTATCGCTTCTCTCCCTCGGTTTTCAGGACTTGCACTATGGCACTTGCAATCTCTCGCTTCAGCTTCTCCATCCTACTCCATGTTCCTTCAGAGTAGCATTCTGGAGAATAGAGGCCGAGGTGAATAAGCTGCGGTTCGTAATCCGCTGGGCTAACATTCCGTATGTTCCTTGGGACTCTGAAAATAGAACAAGGGAGTCGATTGCCATAATCAACAACTCTCTCGATAATCTCATCCTCGATTTGAACACTCCACTGGTGAGATGAAGATCGAGCCATACCCAGTTTTCCGGAGGCTGTTTGCAATCATCCTATGCACAACTGAGTCCGATTGTAGATGCTGTTGTGCCGTTTCCGCATTCTCCGAACAGTATAGATGTAGTCTCCGTTGATTAGTCACCAGCAACAGTTTACAACCCCCTGTGCGTTCAAGTTTTCAACGGAGATATACGTTTGAAAGGTAGAGCAAACACAACATCGTCCATTGACTGTCCACTGAATAGTGATCTTTCTCCGCAACGCAACACTGCACATGCAGACGGTAGAGTAGAGATTTAACACTCTAAACATCATCGAATAGTTTCCAGAAGAATACGGATAATGGCAAGATGAAACAAAACATCTTGAATGACGAGAACAAGAAATTTATATTACGACACGGAGTTAAAGGCGACTGGCTGGATTCAAAAGTTTGTCAGAAGCCCGAAAAAGAAGTCATCGCAGCGGGGTCGAAAAAATATCAGATCCGAGTTTCTTTGGCACATTATGCACTCAACACTTCAGAACGTTGAGTTGCAGCGAAAGGGGTCAATACGTAGGTGGATAACATATTTAGCCCCGAATACGAAATTTGTCCCGCTCGTTTAGTACATTGTCCAGAGGTGCATGGGACATACACAATTCACTTCACTTTCAACCTTGAAACCAAAAGGGACAACCTTGAAACTACTGTATGACATTTCTATCTATGACATGACTGTAGGGACTCTATCTTCGTCGGCCGAAGTTAGTTTTATTTGTAAATCGCGAACTTATGCATCACTTTCTATCACTAGATTTTTGTTTCACTTGTTTATGTTGAAATATCTTTATACATAAAGTTGCACATGTCAGTGTCATCAATCATCTACGATGATTGATGGCTTCACTACTAGCCATAAAATATATAACGTAAGGCCGAAGGTCCGTAAGTGGACCCTCGGCCTGTGGTTGGCCGTCGCCACAGTGGGGGCCCTTCTCAACATACTGGGCGGGCTAGGATGACATCCCCTTTTACTAGGTTGACGCCGCTAGTCCACCACCGTGGGCTAATCTGATTGGAGGAAAATTTTCGTTTGTGTCTCTTTTCAAGTTTCCGGTTCCGTTTATGTGGTTTTATTTTCCGTTTCCATTCCGTTTCCCTCCCAGTTTCGTTCCTGGACCGCTATCCGCTGACCTTCACACCAGGGAGATTTATATGCTGTCAATGGACTATTCTTGTCATCGTGAGGCTATGAAATTAAAGAATTCGGAAAGATGAATCAACATATATATTTTCCGCAAAGGAATTGCACTTCTTTTAAAAGAAACTACTTTGTTGCAACAAGCATGCAGTTCCTTTTGATGAATACTAGCTGTACATTACTCCAGTGTTATTCTTTCTCGTGCAAGGAGATAAACATCTCACAAAATCTTCACTTTCCCTTAATTGAATTCACAACCAAACGTCTTGTTTCAGGGGGTAAAAAAGAGCATGAAAAAATTAAACAAGAATTTGGAGAAGTGTGCAAATTCACAGATTAGAGTAAGAAAGCTGAGCGCCTCGAGTGGAACCTTGTGAGTGATGTGCCAAAATTGACTAGGAAGTCGAAAGGGCCAGTGTAACTACGGAACAGGAGACAATTCCAAGAATCTGGACAGCTCAAGTTGACTTCGAATTGCTGCATCCCTCACAGCCCTTCCGCACTTCGCTTTGGTTCTGGTTCCACATAACCCGCAAATGGGGGATTTGCTCTCTGCAAACTTATGCACGGAAAGCTCATTTCTGCAGGGATATGTGATTGAAACTGGAAACGGGAGATTGGATCCTAGAACCGGAAAATGGAAAAGGGATTTGAATGGAGATAGAAACGGAAAGTCGACCCAGAAACGGAACCAGAAATGGAAACGGAAGTTTTAATGGATATGGAAAATCAAATCCCAGAAAGGAAACTGAAAACTTGAAAAGAGGAACGCAAATGCATGTTGCAAATTTTTTCATCCAATCATCAGTCCAGGGTTGAGGGGTGTCAACCTAGTAAAGTAAAGGGGGTGTCATCCTAGCCGGGCCCTTCATTATAAACATGATACGTAAAGGTCCAAGCAGTCAGCAATCTAGGCTACTTTTGCCACTAAACAGAGTACTACACGTACATATACCTTTACAAGATAGTTCATTTGATCCATAATAGTATTCGATCTGTAGTGGGCACGACACAGAACCAAGAGCTACAATTTTCTGCTCGATTGACTTCAGACGTTAGCAATCTACAAATAACTTAGCGGAACAGATACGTTTCTCGATGTGGTAAGACCTTGAGGGTTTGCATCTCATGACACCACTATACGCGCGCAGTTGTTTACCAGTTAACGCCGTGAACAATCAATCTCATGTGCCACTTTCAGTTGCTTCCATTTAGATTCTCTTGCGATGAAGTTCCTCATACGTCTACTTGGACTTGAATGCAACAAGCGAATATCATTAGCTACCATTCAATTTCTCTTGCTTTGAGGTCCTTCAACGTCATGTAGAGCATGAGTGTACCGGCAAGGGATAAATATAAACTCCGTGCAGGTGGCACAAAGGAGCTAGCGAGGTTACATTTGAACTTTTGGACTAGTTGTGGGGACCGGACGATCCGCCTAATAAAACGCTGGGCGCGACGTGTGGAGAAGCGTTTCAACATGTGTTGGGTGGAGAGTACGAACGTGACATGCGTTTAGTGAAAACAGGTTGGACAGTATCAGTGAAGTTACATCAGCCTTAGAAAGAGAGAAAGTGAGATTCCTTCTCCCTTTTCAGACGTAAGGATTGAGCTCGTCTCTTCAAAATGATTCTGATGCATTAGGTTGTCTGCTTCAGAACTTCAGTTCAGTCGCCACGGAAATAATGTTGTGATCCTAGGTGGTGTGAGATGATTCGAACTTGATGTGATGGGGTCCATACCTCTTAGGTTTTGGGTGGGACGTGAGCAAAGAAATTAGTAATAATCATGGAACTTGCATAGCTCAAATATCTCAAGGGATATAACTCATATAAGTCTCATCGATACAATACTACATCTCTGCGCTTGGGGCAATGACGCAGTTAGTGAGTGAAACCGAGACGCGTCAATTGCTGGTTGAAAACTATTTCCTAATTGGATTATTGGGGTTTAACATCTATGTCTTTCCCTCGTACGGCTTGATGAAATCTTCCTCGTCTTGTTCTCACACGCCGTCTTCTCCTTGTACGGCTTGATAGAATCTTCCCATCCTTCTTGTTCTCACACGCAGTCGCTCTTTGATCCATGTATTCGCCTTCATGCGAGTAAAGGAAGGTGGACCTTCCCACGTAGTTACAACCAAGTTTTGTTCTTCATGGGAATGCAAAACATGCGTAAAATGACCGCACTGTGATTCGATATTTATGCAATCCACTTCTAATGAGCGTGTAAACCTAATAGTTAACAAGCCTCCCATCGAATTGAAGACATCTTTCGCAGATTGCAGTACTTCGTAGAAATTTCAATGTATGAATCACATGTTAGTCGTCACGTTCCCCCGCAATCGTTGCAGATAAACTCCCAACTGCCAACCTCATCATCAGAGCCAAAAGCTAAGAAATTGGACCAATTAGTTTCCAAGGAAACGTTGGTGGCTATCCACACGACTTTCTGTTGCTGCCAACATTCTCTTAAGCCGTTATTTGTCTCTACTAAGGGGGCTGCAAATTACGTTGATACTTCAAATTCTCCAAATATTCTCGATGAACCAAATAACAACAGATCGAAAGTTCACAAGAAGGAATTTTGAAACTGTACTCCACTTCCCCAAGCCCTTAGTTTGGAATCTTACATGCAAATGTTTGCCAAAGAAGGCGGAACTTTGACACTTTGTATATATTCCTTTTGTCCTGTCTTGTTCATCCTGATAAGGGGCTGTATCACTAGAGAGTGGGAGACGGTGTCCGTCCAGAGAGCCCCTTATCCAGTTGCCTGCAAGCTTCCGAGGACTGGCGACAGTGTAGATGATCTGAAATGAGGCCGTCTACAGGTATAGAGGCATCTTTGGATCCCATGAATCGGGAATATCTTGCAACAAGTCTCCTGTCTAGCACTTCTGAAGCGGACAAGCTATGTTCTACTGTAGCTCTTCTTCCGTAGTGCGTGATTGCTGCCTTGCCGGCCAGCAATATCGCTCCATTGCCGCTAGGTTATTACGAGTACCTCCGATGTTCGGGCGTGTGCGCTTTCACCTAGCTGCAATGGATCGGGTAGCACACATTTCAACTTCTGATGCCCGCAGTATGCCCTGAGAGGTATGTTTGATAGTCATCTTTAAATTCTGTCCAAGTTTGAACGTAAACTTTGTCATGTTGCATAGCTTCAATTCTTCGACCATGATTTGATTGTTTATGCAATAGCGTTTCTCGTCGTAGTCCACCATCGTTTTAGATGTGTTCGTCCGATAGCCTGTGCTCTTTTGAGTTTCAAGCTCCGCTTGGCGTATTCAGATATTGTGAATAAGCTTGTAGTCAACCATAGTTTTAGATGTGTCCTTCCAATGGCCTGTGCTGTTTTGAATTTCTAGCTTTCCTTGCCGTACTCAGATATTGTGATAAAATCTGATAACTCGAATTTCCTAAGTATTTGGTTTTGTTAACGTCTAGTTTTCATTGGAGATAGCTGCTACCGCAGAATCCACTGGCAGTTTGACTGCCAAAATTAACAAACCTGCTTCAGTTTAAGTGGTTCATTTGATTCGTTGAATGTCCTGCAATTACAATGCTCCGCCTTCCAGTTTCTCGATCTTTTAAAGAGTGTTGATAACCGATAGCCAGTCGATAGACCTTCTTCCACTGGGGAGCGGGATGTGTGATAGGCGACAATGCACTGCTCGAGGTATGCGTGAGGCGCCGATGTTTGAGAACTGACAACTCCCGACCCACTAACTTTCGTCGAACGAATTTCGAATATCGAGTATATACTTCCTGAGTTGCGTTGCTATATACTGCAGTGAACGTTTACGCGATGCCTGCGATGAAGGGTAATCAAGACAGGTGAGAGGAAGGATGGTTTGCTATCTTGTAGGAAGGGCATATAGAGAGTCATCTCTTAGAGTTCAGATGTGGGTGGGCTGGCTGTGCGTGGGCTTATGGGACAACTCCGAGAACTATTGCTTGCGTACATGAGTGGACCAGTTATCGAGATTGACTTGTCTAAAATGAAGATTGTCCGTACCGACGTTCTTTTAACCAAGTCATTCAAGAGCCCTGAAACCAGGATCTTCCCCCAATTGCAGGTAAGAATCAATTAGAAGTTCTCGAGAGCATAGTACCACGGTAATGTCGTTGCTTTGCAATCTATAAGTATATTGCTACATCCAGTATCCTGCCATGGAGCATTATTACACAGAATTTTGTTGCCTCGTCATTGTCATTAAAGTAATGTCTCCCTTCTCTTGATTTCCTGTTAGAATAGCGGTTGATATGCTGTGCCTACATTCTGCTATGCTCTGGATAGACTACTTTTATGAATCACATAACTAATTTAAGACGACATGCAGGGAAACCAAACTAAGTAAGCACTGTCTGCATCAAATGGTTCGTGATCTCATCCGAAAACTGTTTTCAGTTACCTTCCTTGAAAACTGGAGTTTGATTTTCTCCAATTGACTAGACGTTTGGAATTACCTATACCTTCATGGAGCGGATGCCTCAACTCCGATCAAGGGTCTGTAAGCTGCACTACAACTACGAGTCGTCCTTAATGGAAGGTTGCGGTTCCGAATGCTGGGGCTATCAGTACTTAAGCATGCCTATCAGGAATACCCAGTACTGTCGTGGATCAAACCAAACTCATTTTGTTTCTTTGTGCAGATACTTTCGGCCACGACGCTTGCTCGTGTATTTGCTCCCACACCACCCTTGGTCCTCCGGAAATTCTACTGAGAGTGACACCGCGTGCCGAACAAAGAGCAGCCATTGCTCGAATCAGTCGTGCCGGAAATGGAGTAATCACTTCGGCAAAGTGTGCGATTTAAACAATTATGTATTGTGACATTGGTGAAGAATACCTTATCCATTCTGGATATTGTGGTTTCTTCCAGCAAAGGTCGAACCTAAAAGTTGGACAACAGTTGGCAAAGGTCACTAGAGATACAATTCATGGAATATACAAAACAGATTAGCATCAAGCCATATGTCCAGCATCTCCCTCTTCTCTTCGCTTGACTTGTGTGTGCCCTCCCGGTAAAGTGGATTTTTTGGCTCAACTTCATGTTAAACAAACTTGGAATGTAGTTGCAATCTCAGCTCGGATTGATTGGTACCACATTTCCGAATCGTGTCACATTGGGGATCCAGAGCGCAACGGAAGCACTAGATGAGATTCCATTGATGTTCAAATTGCGGCAGGAAAATAAGAAACTGCTAATAGACACTATACTGAGTAGGCCACTCTCGGTTCCTGTCAGCATGGATCCCTTCTGTATGCACTTGGGAGTGACTGAATGGGCTGTTTTCACTGCGCTCGAACATCCCTCTAAACCTCTATAACTCAATTTTGCTGCATGCAGGACCTGGGAGGGGGAAGTCAACTCTAGCGAGATACACTGCTTCATACTACACGGAGCAGGTTAGACTATTCACCATGAACTTCCGCACTTGGAGAATCGAAGATCACAATCCTTTGACCATGTTTTCTTTTCCGGCGTGTGGCCAAGTTGCCGATGTGAGGGCAAAAGAGTTGGAACTCCTGCAATACCTCGAATTTAAAGAGAAAGGCGACCGCGTAGAAAACACGAAGGATGCGACGACCCCATCAAGGCGTACAAGGGTGAGACAAAATAGGTAAAATTTTGGGGGACGATCCTACAACGCAAGAAGAACATGGAGTTTATGCCGCGAGCAACTTGGATGGAGATCTATAGATCCGCAAGCACCTGTCGGCTCCCCTCAGGGAGCAGGTGCTCCTTATCATCCTGGATGACGTTTGAAAGACAGAGTTTCTGGAAAAATTCGTTAATTTGTTCGGAAAAAAGTTAAATGTCTCGTGACCTCGCAGAATGCACGACTTTGGAGTAACTCATGTCCGACAGAAATACAGGTCACCATGGCCGATGCCAGGATAATACTGCCAGTCATGCTGGGCTGCCTAACTACACTATTCCCCAGCATTTACAGGAAATCATGCATATGATTCTCTTTTTCTCTAATCCTTCTCTTCTACCTTCAAGGCATGTAATAAAAAGTAGATATATTTCACCATAATTATAGCAGCTGAAGGACGAATGTTGTTTAAAGATGCTGTTTTATATGCATTCTTTAGGAGATTGCTGACAGGATCATCACCGCAACAGAGGGACACTCTTTAGCTCTGGCCAGCTTGGCCACAGCCATCAGCAGGAAAAGATCGACTGACATTCAAGCGTGGAAGCAAGAAGAAAGAAGTTTTGCTAAAGCTGCACCCTGACGAGGACACGGCACCGATTTTGAACCAGCAGTATCCGAGAAGTTTTTGGTCTTCTGTGAGACTCTCTGTGGAGTCGATTTCTTATTATGCGCGAGAGCTACTGCTTTTGGCTTCAGTTTGGTCTGGACCTTCTATTCCTGAAGAATTCATGAGTATTTTGTGTCAACATACCAGAATGCAGGAAGTCGCAGCTCGCTTCTCCAAACTGAGGAACGACTTGGAGGATAGGTCATAGCTGGGCATAAAAGCTCAGTCTCCAATTTGGGGTAATGCAGGGTCCGATGCCAACACAAATATCGTGGTCCGTGCACAGGTCACAGCAAGAGTTCGTAAGAGAGGAAATGAGCGAAGATACCGATGTGTTAGCTGATTTATTTCTCAGCAAGGAGCACGATACCGATTCTGAAGAGATGGTGGCAAATATGCAGGACAAAGTGTTCATGGTACTATGTGCCCTCTCTTTTGATACATCTCTAGGGAAGAGAGCAGGAAGAAATCTGGGGGTTGACTTAAAGAATTTCTCGGAGGTAAGGAGACATGCAATTGAGCCGGTTATCTGGTTGATTCAAAACCCAACCCAAGGAAATTGGAATGAAACCTGAGCCCTACTGGCCAGAAAGGTAGACGCCTGCTCTATTGCTTTCATCGAGCTACAAAGTGCAAGAACTTCTTTTGTGCTAAACAGAGTTTCTTATATTTCAGTCTGATCAGGATCAATCCATCATATTTTAAAATATTTGTTGTGATTCTATCCATTGTCTTTACAGGTTCTTTGTATCTGCGATGATCTGGTAAAGGGCAGTAACATCACGTATTTGTTAGTCTTGCCATTCTCAACCAGCGCATCTTGCTGGGCATTTGCGAACGATGACGGAAGATCTCGGACAAAAGTTTGATCCCCGAGGTGGGGCAAGGTATGATGGAGCCCTTGTGGATCTTCTGGGTGAACGAGTTGACAGTCCCGGAGGGAGCTCTCAGAGCAGTCATTCACCATGCTGCTCGTGATGAGCAAAAGATATTCTTGGCTTTCCAGGTCTTTTGAAGAGCCTTGTCAATCTGATAAGAAAACCATCTCAACGGACTGACTCCGTCGCTCAGACCGGAGCCCCGACTAATCTTTACTGCGAGCAAGAGCTCGCATCCTGGGCATTGGCTATTCTCTCCCTGAGGATGAAATTCGAGAAAAATATCTGACTTTCCAAATGCTCTCTATGGGCTAGTGCAACTACTTTTCTTGCAAAAAAGCCCCAAAACACAATGGAGAGCAGTAGGAACTTTAGCTTATTTATCATAAGATGATCACAATATGGGTAAGATTGGCAAGATCCCAAATGCTGTGGGCGGTTTGGTTGAACTACTGTGGAATCACAAGATGCCTGAGATAGAAGAAGATGCAGCAAGAGCGTCAGCAAATCTATATGACGACCAGAATATGATTGCACTGGCTAAGTACCCTACAGCAATAATTTGCTCCAGCTAAATTCCAAGTGTACTGAAGGAAGCAACAAGGGCGTTGGCTAACCTTTCATGTGATAACGAAAATGAGAGTCTTCACCCTCAAGTTTCAGGCGTTCTGGAGGGGCTGGTCCAATTGTCCTCCACTCTGGATGATGCTGAAGTTCAGAACCAGGTAGCACGGACTCTGGCGAATTTATCACTCTGGAACGAAAATAGGAAAGATCATTTTTCCATTCTCCAAATGCTCTAGCGGGACTCGTGAAGTTGCTATTCAAGCAGGACAGACTGGAAGTGCAAAGGGAGACAGCAAAAGCATGGGCTAACCTTGCGCTTGAAGGCGAAACAAGAGAGAATGGTTGAATTTCCAGGTGTTCTAGCTGGATAAGTATAGCTCCTCTCCACTGATCGAGCCCAACTGTTGCAGATGCGGAGAGCTTGGGCAGTGGCGAATCTCTCCGATAATGATTTAAATAGGAGGAAAGTAGGTGGTTTCCAGATGCTATAGCCGGCTACACTTACTCTTGAATGCTGAGAGCATGAATTTGCAAGCAGAAGCGGCAAGAGCCTTGTTAACTCTGTCTCGGGATGGTCATAACAGAAAGACGATGGCTCATTTGCCAGATGTTTTGACGGGTGTGAAGAGTGTAGCAACGTGCTTAAGCTCGGATATACAAGAATTTGCTTAACGTAACATAAGTTTATCCCGAAATACAAGATGATAGAATGGGATGGACTCGCAGTCTACTGGTTTGCAGTTTAATTTCCATTATCTCCTACTTTTCTTTCCCCTAGAAGCTTTAGTTCAAAGGGTAAGTGTAAAGTGCAATATGTTTCCAGCTAAATATGCCGATGAGAGGTCGGGCAACCGAACATCAGTCCCTGAAATTCTTGTTATGTAGTGAAATCCCGAAAGTATTACAAGCTTACGGTATGAAAATTTTCTGTAAAATTCCCAGTTGGTTGAAAACCAATATATAGATGCTGGTACGATTATTGCGAGTAACCGTAAAGGTGAAGTAACAGACAACAACCACTGAGTCTCTGTCGTGTACAAACCACTTCCCAAAATTCTCACAAACTTCCATTGAAAGCTCATAAGTGGACAGTAACAAGTCAACCTCAACCAGTATGCCTCCAAGTTTTCTCCAAGCTCAAATTTGTGTACACTAGTAAAAACCACTTGAACTACTTCTACCGTCAGGAACGTCTACGCCCATAGAGTGGCTATGTCAGTGATGACAAGTATGACACCCACCTTGTTAATATACTATCTTCATATTCGGCTTCTAGATGTGGGTGGAAACTCTAGTCTCTGCTCCTTTCCTCGTCTCTCCCAACCTACTTCTAATCAATCACCTTCACCTTTTATGTACAGGTGGGGACCTTGCACTCTGTTTACTGTAAAGCCATTTAAAAGTGTTATCCTTCACACTTATGAGAGAGCAGACTACAACTGAACCCCGAGTACTGCCTGATATACCACTTCAAGCGAAGAGAATTGCCTGCGATGAATACTCTTTGCATGTGCGAATGTATCAGTCTTTGGCTAAGAGCGAAGAACCTCATTTCTCTACATGTGAGTTTCTTACATGAGATTTCTATCAGCAAGCAAACGATGAGGTCTATTTTACTTTCTGCCGAGATAGACCAACGTCAGAATCATTCTTCACCAGAAGGCTTAGATACTTTAGAAATGTCAAAACCAGTACTCGCTAGACTCTCATCGTCAGTCTCCTGGTTTTTATAGTGCTCGTGTGAGTTCTCCGCAACCTTGTGATGGTCGTGTTGCTCCTGACCGTAAGTCCTGTCTAGCACATCAGCATCAGTAACATTGGAAGATTCGCTTCCTAAATCTGAGCCAACCTCAGTTGTGCTAGTCTCTTCCGGAGTCGGCTCCACGCCCTGGCTAGCTTTGCTCCCATCCTCCACAATCGTGGAGGTGAAGAAACTGCTCCGACATTCTGCCACCTGAGCCAGGATCACGTTCCTTCTTTGCCGGCTCATCGAATCAGACTTCCACAGAAACGAAGAGGTCGACGAAGGCTGAGGGGGCGAAACATAGCGCGTCACCTTTTGCACTAGACCCACTCGGAATACCTGCTTCACCTGAACCAATGCCATTCAACACCAACCTGCGAACTTAGTCGACACAATCTCTCCTCCAGAAATCCTAAGAAGGCTCCGATTCCTTCACTGCTGCAAAAGTTGATCGAGACTCTACAATCCAAAAATTGAATAAAATCCTTCGGAATCGACGGGGAAATTGAGGTGCTATTGCATTGGGCGGAAATCTTAGATACTCAGGGATTCAGTCACAAGCTCTTATTACACCGAAGACAGAGCTTCGAGGTTCTCGAATGAGGCCAGCGCTGCCGTGGCAGCTGAGCAAACTAAAAAGCCGACGCGTGGATGAAACGTGGCAGGGGCAAGCTTTGCCACTTCAACTGTGGAGGAATTGCGGAACCGCGGTGTATCAGTGATGGCCACGAGGATCGACTTCTGCCGACTGTAAGTTTCGTCTTCTGGAGAGACTGATAGACTGAGGCCCACTAAAGTCGGCAGGTGCCTCCATCGTCTTTACTCGTTGTCTATGGATGGATATCCTGGCAGTGCGACCGTCCTGGGAGTGCTTTACCTCTAAATTGACCGCGACCAGATCCGGCAGTGACCATAGTTGCCTAACAAGCAAAGGATTGAGTGGCCGGACAGCCTTTGGATAACCACGTGCCGCATGAAAGAACATCGTAGATTTCATTTGACGAGAAAGGATGGTAAGAAGCTGGACATGTTGGGAAAGCGAGACTCGAGAGAGATAGGGCCACAGAAGAATACCCAAAGAATTGTCAGTCTTTGGGTATTCTTGGATCTTGATTCTCAAAGTCGGTGAAGGAACTTCTAACGCTCGTCGATTAATATCGCGTATAGTTCAAAACTCTAGGTCGGCGTCCCGATTCTACTACTATCCTGATTGAGTGGAGAAATCCCGCAGGTGAATCCAACCTGAGTGTTTCTCTGAGACGTATCAATTGCGAATATCGAAAGGCTGCAATCGAAGGCCATGGATTTATAAAGCTCGAGAGTCTTGTTCTTTCTTAATCTTGTCCCTCACAAGATTAAGCCCGGTGTTATGAAAGCAAACGTAGGTTAATTCGAGATGCGTATGAAGTAAAGGGTGTGTATGGAGAGGAACCGGCAAGGTAGAGGTTCCCCCGGTCCACCTAGAAAATAACCGAATCTTAAGCAAGACTCCAACCAGACGAAGTTCAACCCAAATCCGAATTGTACTTGAAAATTTAAACCTCAGTCACTTAGGATCTATAAGCAAGTTGATGTCTACCCTAAAATTAAAACTGAAACTTAAATCAAAATACTAAATAAGCACTTTCAATCAAAACGTAAACACGACATGATACCGAATGAGCATGCAATAAACTGATGCCACAAAACTAAACCTGACTCGCTTTCATATGAACCTGAACTAAATCAAAATTTGACGTCAACTCATGTGCAGGTAAAGGTTAATACAAACCAAACCAAACCACAAAGAGTGGGAGTGTCAAGTACACAACCAAAGAAGCTCCTGATAATTTCATCTAAATTGATTGGGACAATGGAAACTGATTCAGAAAATATCACCAATTGCACGTTTCATTAAATTCTTGCCACAAAATAAAACTCAAACTAAAATAAACCAAATATGGGAAAAAGATTAAAATCTGCTTATACCGCATAATCTAGAGCCAAACCGATAATAACCATAACCTATTACATTCACCAAGCACAATTTTCTGAGCAAAATTTCACGTCTAGGGACTCCGGGTTTAAATTTAGCATCAGGGGAGATGTTTGAGATTGAACGCAGCACCTTAGATTGAGTAGCGATAACGACAAAATAAATATCAACGAGCATGTATAGATCAGACAAGGTTGACATGCTCAGCAAGGTTCAAATTCCAAGGACTAGTTGGGTTGCCGTGCAATGCACGGACCATGGATTTACAATACATTCGAATATATAAGTAATAAATTTTTATTAAGTTATTTATTTTTTAAGATTTTGAAATGGATATAAATTTAAAGAGTCTCTTCATATACAATATTGAGTATATAGAAAGAAGATTTTGATCAAATTTCTTGAGTAACTTGATTCGAATACCACTTCTGACACCCACTCTAGATAATGATACATGTAATTTGAAAGATATATTTTAAATATTAATTTTAAGACTAATGATACCCAAAAAAAGACAAATTTATGTGGATTAATTTATGGAAAAATAATCCGAATTGGTCAATGGTGTGCTCTGGCTCCAATCCTACCACAATATAACAAATATCCATGGAAGCTAAATAAAGCACTTGCATAACAACCATACAAACATGGAAAGTCATAGGTGAAATGTAGAAAGATTGGCTCAAAAGTTTCCAATATAGAAAATCTGTGATGGGTTTAACCGCCCGTAGTAGAGTATAAAATGAAGAGACATTATAAGAAGGAAAGAAGTGCATGCTTTTTGACAAATCAGTACAAGGCCACGTACACAAAAATGGAGGATGAAATAATCTCCTCATATCCGGTTCAGGTAATAACATGGTGTCATGATTAATGTTAGCTTTACGATATGGATACGGATGTTGTTGGGGTTGAGAATTAAGCCAACGCAATCAACAATTTTCCACAAGTACACAACCTTGCTATCTTTGTAGTGCACATGAATCCAACTTCTACAATTGGAGATTCTCTAACTACCAATGGCTCAAACTAGAGTGCTTCAGCAAAAGAGCAGGGAATGAAGCTACTAAAGCCACAAATTTATGCTTATTAGATCCTTGGCACTGGTGGAAATTCTTCTTCATTCTAGAACTAGAAAAATCCAAAATTGTATATTTGAACTAGAACCAGCATAATTCATAATTGAAACTATATATTTGAATTAAAACAAGAAAACTTTATAATTAATTAAGGTATTACAAAGACCTTTATAATAGTTATGCAAAAACAAGATCTAGAACCAACAAAGTTTGTAATCAATTATTGTACTACAAAGACCTTCATAACAACCACTATCCAAGAAGATCAATGCTAAGTTGCTATGTTACCAACTCTATATTTTAGTCAAGTTCAACTTTGGAGAATTTACTAATGTACAAGTTCTACGTGTGTGCACTTGGCAATCGGCAAATAGTACATCTCCTTCCATAAATGTTGTTGATGCAGCATAAGCTTGTGGTATCTTGTCATGAGCTGTTCAAGCATTGCATTGAATGGAATTGGCTCATGATTTTCATTGCTCATGTGGCTAGGATCTTATCAATAACCAATATAGATGAAAGTGGTTCATAGACAAGACTATACACACATCCAAAAGCACTTTCACTAGCACAAAGCATTCCCTTAAGTAAGTATGTGCGCATTCCATTATGCCATTGAAATGTTGTGCTTCACATAGCTTATCATATGCCTTTCCTAAGTGAAAAATATGCGATCTTATGTGGGACAATCCTCCATATATGGTGAGTATGGCTCCACAATGTACGCCCACTATCAAGTGTTATCTTCTAGAAAATGACATGCTCTTGATGTTGGACAGAAAGCATAAGCTTTGCTACCTCATCTTTTAAGATCTCCGGAGGAACCACCAATCCAACTCTTGAGAGAAAAATGTATTCCTTCCAAGTGTGAGGTAACAAAGTACCCAAGATGCAAGACAGACTTTGTTCAAGCTTTGACAACACACTCTTTGTGGAAAATCCATGTATTCTTGATGTAAAAAAATTACATGATCATTGCCATGCTCTCAAAAATTCATTTACATACTATGCCAACTTGCTACAAAAGACCTTTAGTCAAAAATTGCAACCAATGAATTCCAATAGTCAATGAATTCTATTCATTGTTCTTGGGTGTGCAAATTTCTTCTTCAAATTTGCAACAATGGTTTTGGAGATGTATATGCCATGCACAAATAAGAATTGTGATAGAAGGAAAAATTCTTGCAATTGCGGACATGATGGCTAGCTCATGGTCAATAACAATGACCTATAGAAGTAATTGGGGCAAGAAAATATTCTTGATGGTGTTTAAAGCCAACATGTAATTGCTTTAGTTTCTCCACTCATAAAAAAATGCAAGCAAAGATGTAGTGCTTGTTGATGTCACACCTACAACATGTAGAAGAGGCACTTAGATTTCTTTGTCCTATAAGTTGAGACCATGAGAAGAACATTTGGAAAGTCTTAAGCAAATGCAATTGTTGTGGGTGGTGCAAAAACAGCCTAGTGACTCTCTTATACATGTCATGTGCATAATTGTGACAAATACCATCATCTTGATGCATATCTTGTAAGGCTTCAATTGATGTTCTCCCTACCAATTGCATGTTTCATTCCATTGCCTTTGCATCTTATATATCTTTGGCCATCAAGCAAAAATTAGTTTGTCGTTGACAAGGAGTTGTCAACAATACATTTGGAGATACTCCAATACTTGACATCTCCTTGATTGTTGCAAGGTTGCTTTTCATAAAATGTGAGCTTGGGGATATGCTGCAACATCTTCAATGGCCTTGTGATTGTGCAAGTTGTACTTGACTCAAATTGACCGTTGTTGTCCACTTGTTTCTTGTTGAATTACAATATCCCGTGGACAATTAAGGGCTTGTGTGCTTGATTGGCACTTCTTATTGTTGTTTATGCGGTACACGCAATTTTTCTTGTACTCTCAACCATGCAAGCAATACAACCATAGTTTTTGCATATCCCTTGTCTTTGACACTTTGCTATGGAAATAAATTATTATGTATCCATGAGCTACAACATGGTTCTCAATTTGAGCTTGCACATTAGTAAGTGAGCTATACACCTATTCTTGTGGAGGTTTTAGATTGTTCCAAATTGAGATTGTTATAGATTTTAAATGGTATAGATCATTTGAAGTTGACATTGATTGTTGGAGGTAGAAAAGAAACAACAAAGTTTTGTAAAACGTTTATAATAGTGTGTGGTCCTATAGGTGTTGTATCAGGAGCAATAGCACAAAGGAAATTTAAGAGTAACTATATTTTTCCTTGAGAGGAGAGGTTCTAGTTTATCAATGTTTCTAGTTTCTAGTTTTTTCTAATGGAATATGACAAGATGCCAAAGGAATCACTACAGCAAGCATGAAAATTATGGGATAATCCACAATCATTATGCACATTATATGACTGTGAAGACAAGTCAGCAACAAAATGGCTACTTTGTCTCACTAGCAGACTAGCTTACAAGAAGGAGAAGAAGATTGTAGGGGCACAAATATTCTAATTATGCTATATGGAACATCTATTGACCTATATGGGTTTCTCTCCATATAGGTGGAACAAAGTCTTGACATATGGAATAACCATGCCAGATTTCATGCTACTACATCAAAAGCAATCAGCAGAGCATATTGAAGCACTTGATGTTGATATTTGACAAAAACAAAGAGCCACCATTGATACTCAGAGATGGTGGAGATATTGCTCTTGAGTCAAGGGTAGTTAGAGCTAGAACTACAACCTCATTTTTTGCTTTTGTAAACTTGTTGTTATTAACTTATCATGAACCAATACATTGCAAAGAAACTTATACTTGAATAGAGCTTTGATCTAGCTATCATGGAAAATTGATGAAAATGGGCAAAAATGAATTATACCCAAAAATTGATTTACAAGATGAGATAATAAAATATTTTTAATTTTAGTTTTAGTTTTGCAAGTAGCGCACATATCCCACCTTGTGATATTTTTAGGGATGAACACACATACACAAAAAGCTAGCAGTCATTTAAAAGGTGACTCATAGCTCTTTGCACCTATGGGTGTTTTTCATGCCTAGTGTTTTTGTTACCCTATAGACTTAAACCTTAGAGTACATGCATTCTTCTTACAATGATAACTAAAGTACTACTAAAACTAATTGAATTGAGAACCATTATTAATGAACCTTTGCAAGTCAATGAACCCCAACTTATCAAATTGATCCTTTCCATGTAGTTCTTGGATAGGTCAAAGAGGAAGATTAAAGCCAAATATACTCCTTTGGAATCCCACCTATCCAAAGGTATGTTTCTTATGGGTTTAGCAAGCCCAGACTATAACATGTATCTTGTTTGGAGTTCTATATGTGTGTACTTGATAGACTCAACACTAGCTCTTATGTTATCACACAAAACTACCAAAGGAATAAGATAGATTTCACCATGATTTGAATTATGGCATTTACAAACTGGAAAAGTAACTAACACACATGGTCTTAATATACATAGAGAAGATCCATTTTTGAGTGAAACTGAATTGGGTATACTTCAATAAAAATCAGTAACATTCTTAGTAAGATCTTAGAATATTATTGAGAATATTAGTGATTTTTCATGAAATGCTTACAACATTCCATGAATTTCTTTATAGGAGCAGATTACAAAGAGTAGATTTATGCTATTGGTAATCTAGAGCTGGAGCTGGATCTGGAACCTTAGAGGGGAAGGCCTACAATGGAGAAGGCCAATAAAAAGGGCAAAAAAAATCTGTAGAGTACAACCAAAGGGAGTTTGAATGAGAGATTGCTCTCATAAGAGATTGCAGCAAGAGATGATTCCCACAAAAAAAATTCCTTCCCAACATAATTCCAACAGCAGAGATCTAGTAGAGGTTTCACAAAGGGTCTGGTCTAGGTTGACATCCCTTCCATGTAATAGGATCTTGATTGGTTTATTGATCAAATTTACTTGGAAATTTCTTTTTTCATTTATTAGTTGAGGTTCTGTTTTGCATTTCCAATTGCAATTTATTACCAACTGTTATCTAGTGCCTCTGCTGACTCCATTTAATTGCACAAAAAGATTCCTTCCTATTATAATTCCAACAACATAGGTCTAGAAGGGATCCTTGCAAACCTTGAGGCTTGCAAGGCATTTCTACTTGACTTTGATGTCTATTTTTCATCTTAGACACATGGAGAACAAGACAAAGTCCTGGTTTTAAATGAACTTTGTTGAAAGATTGTAACCATGGTTTTCAATGAGTTTGGCCTCCAAGGTTCTCTCATGATCATGCTTAGAGTTCTGGAGGCTGTGCTATATGTCATCATTCTTATCTTGGATAGAGTTAACCTCCCACAAACATTACAACCTTCCACCCAAGCCTCTGTCATTTCCATTAATTGATCTTCTAAAACTGAACCTGGAATTAATGAATGGAAACAAAAATTGCCAAGTTTACTTGGAAATGTCCGTTCAATTTCTATTCTGCAAACTTGATTAGTAAACCAATCAAAATTATTCTACATGGAGGGGTGTCGTCATAATGAGAAGGAGGTGTCAACCTAGACCGGCCTTTCACAAAATCTCTCAAACAATCAGTTACACCTTGTTGTCAATTTGTAGTAAATGCTATCCAATCATAACACTTCACACCAAACAAAATTCAAATGTAGAGTGTGATGTTTTAAGGATGGAAGAAACAGAAGGTTTCGTTCTCAATACTTTGATGCCCCAAAGGAGCATCTTGTCTTTATTATATAGCAAAGAAGGTCCACTCAAAGTGAGCTACACCCTTGGATCAAATACATGGATTGGTGACATGTTGATCCTTGTTCTATTTGGTTGGTCAAACAAGTTTGACCAAAAGAAATCTTTGGGGAATCCTCATGTAGGAAGCTCAAAATAGCATGGAGGATGGTCCATTGGAGAGATCTTAATAAGACAAGTAAGAGAGGAAAAGGCAACATCTTTCCCCTTGGAGGGAGGAGATGATTCAGTTTTTAAAGCTTAATTCATTTGTTTAGGCCTTCAAAATTAGCTCTAGAGTTTTCAAGGTATTTTTGGCCTCTACTTTATTAGAAAAATTACTCTTTTGGTGACACTTCTATCTGATCTACTTAGACCATTGTATATACCATCCCTAAAAATTATTACCAAGCCAATTTCCACCTCTAGATAATCTGATTAACTAATGGTATTACAAATCTCTCCTATTTAAGACACAATGTTCTCATTGCAAAGCTGTTGCTCAAAAGATTGCACTAACACTAATGCATTGGTCAAATAAGTTGTGGGTTCCCATGCTGCCTCATACAATTTGTACCATTTCCAATGTACTAGATATTCCACATGAAAATGGCATGTACCATAGATGCATTTTCATAGAATGCATTCAACTTTGTATTCCTCCATGCCACCAATGAGTGTTAAAAATTGTAGAGCTTCTTGTATGGAAGGAAAGTGTTGTTGTTACGGTGCATATCTACATAGCAAGAAAACATGGAACGTTGGATGGATTTTCATGTGTGGCAGAAGCTTGAGGTGATAAGTCATTATGACAATTTGACAGATGATGGGAAAAGGGCCAATAAAATAAGGGCTAAGCTTACGAGGGCCAACTAATGTAAGCTTGGTTGTGGATAACAACACTTGATCCTCAATGAAGAACACCATATGCATATGATGTGCATTTGCAAACTATTTTTTTTTTATTAATTTTGGGTTATCTTCAGTAGTGCTTGGCATTCTCCATACCCTATTGAATTTTGGAAACAAAAGTGTTGATAACATCAACTTTTGTAGCCACTAGGAGGGTCTTTACCAAGCTTGAATGCATGAAAGAGTATTCTCCATACATGATGAAGAATAGTGTGACTTATGTTGATGCATTAACTAAATTGTCAGAGGCAAATTCCAGCAGTGCTAATTGTGGTGTAGTCCATCATTAGTCATAGAACACACATGAATCATTTTGCTAAGTCAGTCTACAAAGACTACAATAGAGTCAAAACCTGAGGTGGTCTTGGGTAATTCATAAAATAAATCCATGTTGACCTACTCTTGACATTGTGTAGGAGTAGGAAGGGTGTAAAAGACCAAGATCAAGAAGAGAAATAGGAGAATAGAAGATCACATTGGGACACTTGAGTGTGTGAAACTCCAAATGCCTAGCATGTGCTTTGGCTTTGGTATTTATAGGGAGCATAAAATGCTATTGAGAAGCTTCTCAAGAAGCTTCCTTGAGCCGCTTTCTGGAATGGAAGCCAAGTTAATGGAGAAGCTTCTCAAGAAGCTTTCTTCTAGAAGTTGTCTGCTTGGCATGCAAGCTAAGCTAGTTAGAAGCTTCTAGAAGCATCCTTTTAGAAGCTACCTACTTGGAGTGCAAGCTAAGCTAGCCAAGAAGCTTCTCAAATACTACTGGAATATTCTAGGTTAATTTGGCTTGTTTGTTACTTTGTTAGTCCTAACTAACTTCATTGCTAAACTCCATATTGTTACAAAGGGGTTGAAGGAGCCTTGTTGGAGCTTGATTAGAGGCTTAATTATTTTGATAGTAGAGGCAGCTTTGAATGTACTTCATCACATCATTGCTCAGTCTAGGCCAATAAAAGTGACATTTGATTGCATCTAAGGTCTTGTCCACTCCAACATGACTTTCAATGGCGGAATCATGACATTTTGCTAGAATGATGATTCTTAAGTCTAGAGCATCTAGGATCAATAACTTACCATCACAAAAGGTAAGTCCTTGGGTGTTGGTTATGCCTTTGGATGATTGAGCTCCTACAATATGTGTGTCAATCTTCATAGCAATAAGAATTCTTGGAAAATAAACGAGGTTCATCTTGACCTCTACAACTAGATTTTTCATCATTGGCATTTCAATGAATGTATCTACAATTTGCTTCTTGCCTTCCACATTGTAATCATCATGTTGAATTGTTGTCTTCACTTTGCCCAAAAAATCCATTGATGGGATAGATTTTTTGAGTCTTAAGGTAGAGTAGTGGTTTGTGGTCTATCTCCACTACAAATGACTTCTTGCTAAGATAGTACTTCCAATGCTTGGTTGTAAGGATAATAGCCAAGTCCTCTTATTTGGTGGTGTGATAGTTGCACTTTGTTCATAACAACTTTCAAGAGACACATGCAACTTGGTGCTATGGTACCCATATTTTTTTGGGCAGTTTTTAGGATAGGAAGTGATATTTGAAGTAGAACAGAAGGTTAGATAAGGAAATTGGCATATCTTGATCTGGTGTAGGAAATCTAATCCAATCCAAGGAATTTGGCTTTGTATTGGAAGAGACAAATAATTGGATCAAACTTGGGAGGATGGAAGATCCAAAGTGAGGATACATTGCATCAAGGTGAAGACACCCAATTTGAGGATCTTCAATTGCAAACTTGATTTAGGTCATTAAAACCAAGAAATGTACACTTCTCATGAATGATTGCCTTATGTGAAGCTATACAAGAAAGTGATAGGAGTATAACATGCATTAGGCATGATTTTTAATCGAGTTTTGATTGAAGAAAGATTGGAATTTGGAGAAGTATAAAACCAAGACTTTGGCAAAGCAAATGTTGTAATGGTGAGTAAAGTTTGTTCTATAACTTTATGTAGTTTGGAGAATTGGGTTAGAATCACAAATTGGGTTGCAAGATTCTTGTTTACAAAACCAAGTGAGGAAGAGCAAGTCAAGATGCTGCTTGAAGAAGGTTGCAAGGTTTCTACCATCTTGGTCAAAAATCTTGTTATTAGGAGAGTCCTAAGCTGACTTTGGATCACTTTCCTTGCATGGAACTGGAACTTGAATTTTCCAAGATTCATGACATAGATAGCCACAAGCAGCTACAAGGACAGTCCAAGTGCAAAGGAGAAGAGAGAAAATCCTACCCATTGGAATGAAGCTAATTAGAGGTTGGTGTTGGGGAATGATGTAGGAGAACCTATGGGGATCACCTTTGATTGGAAGTATGATCTTTTGAGGAAACAAAGGAGTTGAAGGCATCTTTTAGTGAACCCTAAAAGAAGAATAGGTATAAGATGGACACTTATGTAGACCCAATGAGGAAAAGTATTGTTGGGGAAATGATAGCAATGATGAAGCTAAAGTGAACCACCTACATAATAAAGCAACAAGCAATGTTCTTCCATATGATGTTTGCAAGAGTGAGTGTAAATTTTACGGGTTGCTTCTATCAACAAACAAGGCATATTGTGGGGCAATGGAGAATAAATATAGCACCACACTACTACATACCCTTTGTGGTGTACTTCTACTTGGGATTGAATCTGCTTACCATCAAGGAAAGACAAAGTATGGTGTCACAATTCCATCCAAACTTACAACAAGTTGCAGATCAAGAAAAGACATGTTACATGGTAGAGGTGAGGAAAAATGATCAAAACTTCACCAAGACAAGACGTGTGAAGACAGTATCAATTTCCATGCCAAAGCCAAAGAAAATGACCTGACCCAAGGATAGCATTTCCTTGGTGAAGAGGAGAATTGCTTGGCAATTGAACCCAAGTTGAACAGTGGCCATGGCTGACTTGTTCCCAAGGGCCAATGAAGAAGAAGCCAAATCTAATTTGGAGAAGTCTGAAGAAGAGCTTACCCTCAAGAGTGGGGAGTCAAGCAGTGGGAGCAAAGATGAGCTTAAAGTACAACAACCAACTAGGGAAGTGGAAGATGATAGATTGGATAGGTAGCTTCATGCAAAGATCAAGCATATGGAAGGCGATAATGCTTCATGCATGGTCTTGCAAAAGATGACATTCTAGAGGAGAGAGAAGAGAAACCAAGGATGGTATTCCAACAAGGAATCCAATCTCATTGCACTACCAACATAGGTCAAGTTAGGAGGAGTGAACACAAGGATGAAGAAAGTTTAGAGGGGGTTTGTTTGAAGGTGAGGAGATCTCAACTTTAGGCTAAGATGCAAATGGTCACATCCAAAGATAAAGGAGGACTAGTGTAATACCACAAGCTAGTCATATGATCTAGATGTGAAATTTGGTTTGGTAACATCTAGAATGATGTTATACATGATGGTCAAAATAGATCAGATAGAAGTATCACCAAAAGAGTACTTCTAATAATAGAGCAGAAACCAAAATAGACTTGAGAACCTTAGAACCAATAACTAGACATATGATTTAAAGGTGAGAATTGGTTTGTTAACATCTGGAAGGATGTTACACATGATGTACTAAACAGATCAGAAAGCAGTATCACCAAAAGGGTACTTCTACTAATAGAGTAGGAACCAAAATATGCCTAAAATCTTTGAAGGCAATTTTGGAGGCCTAAACGGATGAATTAGGCCTCGAAAATGTGCCGATTCCCTTCCCATTGGAAAAGTGATTGGCCTTCCCTCCACCCGGTTTGTCTCATCGAGAGCTTTCCAATGGTACCTTACTCATGTGATTTTGAGACTCCTATAGGAAGATTCCCTAAAAGATTCCCTTTGGTCAAAGCTTGTTTGACCAACCAGATAGGACCTAGACCGACACATCACCCATCCAAGTAAGTAATCCAAGGGTGGAGCTTGATGACATGTCACCTATTTGTGTGCCTAATCCTATGGTAGAGCTTCCTTGGAGGAGATCCTCTTTGTCTATATAATAAAGAGAAGGTGCTCCTTTGGGGCACCGAATGTTGAGTGTGTAAATATGTATTTTCTCTCTCCTCTTGTCCTTGGAGTATTACAATGGTATCAGAAAGAGTGTCTTAGTCCAAGAGAGTTGATCACCTCTCTTGGAAGAGCACAAACTACTAAAACTGAGTAATTTGAGGTGGAAAACATAGAGTAATTGTTAGACTTAGGAAGGACTTTAGAGAGCAGACGGGATGGATGCATTGGGAGGACAATTTCCCGCACCTAGCTTTCCATTTCCAAATCCATTCCACATCAAGGTTATGTACATCCAGCGTGAGAAAATGTGAGTATCGCTAGTTTATCACTTTGGTGCAAAATTCATAGATAGGGTGATGAACTCACCAAACCAAGTGATTCTACCTGTGGTGATATATGACAGAGAGTGAGATTTGACACTCTATATTCTATTATGATAATATGGATGTGAATGTCCCAAATCCTCTCCCTTTCAACAGTCAAGTAGAAATCCATTATGTAGTGAGACCAAAAGTGATGTTTAGAGATTTTGTGGTTAGGAATTTTGACGAGGAGTATTATCAAAGAGTGATAGCTTCTGAGGTCCCAATGGTAGTTCCAATAGTTTGTGCACCTTCCATAGTGATCATATTGACTCTGTATTGAAGTAGACATTAGCAATTGAGTGTTGCAGGAACCATGGATCCGCAATTGCAAGAGTTGGTGCAAGGAATGCAAGGGATGTTAAATGAATTTTGAGAGATTAAGATGACCATGGAGACATTACAAAGTCAATTGCAAATCCTCAAGAATGATCAAGCCATGCAAGAAGAAGAGCCGTCTCAAAACCCAAGACTTGCAACAAAAGTACTTGGAGAGGCACCTGTGCCTACGAACCCTATCAACGATGAAGCCACATTGCTACTTTGGATGAAGAAGACCTGCAACATCAAGCCTTACAAGGGGCAGTATATTATGGGAGTAGTGGAAAATTGGATCTCAACAAAATGAATCAATATTTCAGATTGTTCTCAACAGAGATCACGAAGCATGTGGGTTCGTGACCGATAAAGCCCTCACATGGTATGATGCTTGGGAATGATCCATGTTGGCAGAGAGAAGAGAGGTCACGTGGACAACAATGCAAGAAGGATTGTTGAAGAATTTCCAATCAGTGGATTTTGTGCAGATTGCTCAAACATGACTATGGGGATTGAGACAGAAGAATAACATAAAAGAGTAGGTGGAGGCATTTTTAGATCTACAAGTCGCAATAACCGACATGAGTCCAATAGAGGCTCTCAACAATTTCAAACAAGGTTCAAGGAGCGGATTTGCCAAGAAGTCATGGTGCAAAATCCTTGCACGATATTTGAAGCCATTGCTTGTGCACAGAGAATAGCAAGAGCATTGGGTGGAGGTGAAGGAGTAGTTCCACCTCAACATTAGCGGGCAAAAATGCCACATGAGTGGACCAGTACCGATGGAATTGGGCAACCTTTGATTTTGAGATCAAGGAGCACGACCGCTTCAAGGGGAGCGTGGACGGGTAGAAGAACAAAGAGATGGAGTCCCACAAGGAGAACATTGTTATTGTTACAATTGTGGCCGTATTGGACACATATCTACCAATTGTCACACTCATTTCCCTAGAGGCCCTCGGCCTTTGTACAGGTGATCTTTGAACAACATGGAGAAGCGCATTGAAGAGGAGGAGGTAGAAATCACTTCAAAAAACAAAGATCGCTAGTAAATGTACCTTGCGGCCTTATTGGCTCAATAAGGAAGAAGAGAAGCGAGGGAAGGAAGAAGACTAATGCGCAAAGATACCGAAAGGTAACCTCACAATTGATTGTCATGAATGGAGTCCTGAAAGGCAATCAAGTGAGAGTATTAATCGATCCGGGAGCAGCAGAGAATTTCTTATCTTGCTCTGTTGCAATAAGATTGGAATTGGATCTAGAGAGGGATAGGGGTGAAGAAGTAGAGTTGCCTAATGGGCAAATAGAGAGGATTGAATCATTACCTAGATAAGTAACACTCTCTATAGGAGAATATCAAGAAGCAATTGAGTGGCGAGTAATACAATTAGCTTGTTATGATGCAATTGTAGGCATATCATGGATGGAGCATTACAATCCTATGGTAGATTGGAGGAAGAAAGTAGTGAGAACCCACCAATGGTCAATCCTTGGGGTTAAAGAAAAGTCACCCAAGTAGGATCTGCCTCTATATGTCATAGGGACGACAATTGTCTATAAGACCGATAGATGTTTCATGGGTCTAATAAGAGAAGTCCAGAGTGCACAATTTGATGGACAAGTTCCTAAGAAAGTGAAAGCTGTGGTGGATAAATTTCAAGATGTCTTTCCCGATGATCTACCCTAAGGATTACCACCAAAAAGGAGAATAGATCATAAAATTGAGGCACTCCCGAGGAAGACACCTCCTTGTAAGATCCCATATTGCCTATCACTTCATGAGTTGGAGGAGTGTAAGACTCAAATTGAGGAGATGCTGCAAAAGGGGTTCATTCAACCTAGCATATCACTATATGGGGCTCCTATCATGTTTGTGAAGAAGAAGGATTGTACCATGCGCATATGCATTGACTATCGAGGTCTCAATCAGCAAACAATGAAGAACAAATACCCCTTACCTCACATGGATGATCTATTTGATCAACTCCATAGAGCGAGATACTTCACTAACTTGGACTTGCAGAGCGGTTACAATCAAATCCAAATTGCAAAGGAAGATGTGTACAAGATTGCCTTTTGAACCAAGTATGGCTACTTCGAGTATCTTGTGATGCCTTTTGGCCTCACCAATGCACTTGCCACTTTCATGAGTCTAATGAATGACATATTTCGTCCATACTTGGATAAGTCTGTTATTGTCTTCTTGGACGATTTCTTAGTATATAGTAGCACAATGATGGAACACAAACAACATCTACGAGAAGTCTTCCAGATTCTAAGACAGAATAGATTGTATGCCAAAATCTCAAAGTGCAAGTTTGGCAAGTCTAAAGTAGACTACTTGGGGCATAGAGTAAGTGCAAAGGGCATTCAAGTATTGATAGATAAAATAAAGGTCATTAAAAAATAGCATGCTCCAGAAGATCAAACTCAACTCAAGAGCTTCTTGGGGTTGACGAGATTCTATCATAGATTTGTCAAGGACTTTTCCAAGGTTGCACAACCTTTAACGGCACTACTTGACAAGGGGAAGAAGTGGACATGGGGAACCACACAAGAGTTGGCCTTTCAAGAATTGAAAGCCGCCTTGCTACATGCACCAATCTTGAAGTGGTATGACCCAAAATGACCAATCAAGTTGGCTACAAATGCATCAGACCTAGCAATAAGAGCAGTCCTACAACAAGACTGGCATGACGGATGGCATCCAATTGCATATTTCTCTCGGAAGTTGTTACCGGTAGAGTGCAACTACCACACCACCAAACAAGAAGAGTTGGCCATTGTTCTAGCAACCAAGCATTGGAAGCACTATCTGGGCAAGAAGGCATTTGTAGTAGAGATAGACCACAAACCTCTAGTCTACCTCAAGATGCAAAAGGATCTATCTCGTTGCCAGATTCGGTGGGTAGAGTGGTGACAACGCTTCAACATGTCAATCACCTACGTGGAAGGTAAGAAGCAACTTGTAGATGCATTCACCTGCATGCCAATGGCAGACAACTTGGTGGTAGAGGTTAAGGTCATGATTTGGCCATTGCAGGTCATGTCAGAGTGGACAAGACCTTGGATGCAGTACAACGCCATTACTATTGGCCCAAGATGAGCAACAACGTGATGGACTAATCAATGTGCACAACTGCCTACTTTGTCAACAAAACAAAGCCTCTAATCAAGGTCCTGCAAGGCTCCTTCAACCTCTCCCCACGCCTACCCAACGTTGGGAACAAGTGAGTATGGATCTCGTCTGTGAATTACCCAAGACCACCTCAGGCTTTGACTCCATCGTGGTCTTTGTCGACCGGCTCAGCAAAATGATTCATGTATGCCCTACCACCAAGGATGTGACCGCTCCACAACTAGCTCAATTATACTTAGATGCAGTCTTCTCTCACCATGGCCTGTCTTGAGTACTTATCACCGAGAGAGGTACTCAATTCACCAGTTTGTTTTGGCAAACACTCTTTGGTTTCTTCAAAACCAAGTTGGCCATGTCCACAGCTTACCACCCACAAACATATGGCCAAACAGAGCAGGATAATTGCACGATTGAAGACATGTTATGCGGCTTCACCTTAGAAGAGAAAGAGAGGTGGGACACCCTACTCCAGTTGGTGGAATTTTCTTACAACAATTTAGTGAATGCATCCACCCAGGTCACTCCGTTCTTCCTCATGTATGGTGAGCATCCCTTCACAACTTCTAGCTTGATGAAGATCCGTCCAGTGGCTACCAAGGTCAATGCCGTAAACACATTTGTTTCTAGAATCCAACACGGTGTGGAGAGCGCCAAACACAGATTACAAATTGCACAAAATTGACAGAAGTAGTATGCTGATGCACACCGTAGGCACCTAGAGTTCAATGTTGGGGATCAAGTGTGGCTACTGACAACCAACCTCACATTAGTTGGACCTCGTAAGCTTAGACCTCATTTTATTAGGCCTTTCTTGATTCTTTGTTGCATTGGCGTTGTGGCCTATCACCTTGAGATACCACCACACATGAAGATCCATCCAATGTTACATGTTTCCCTACTATGTAGATATGCTCCCCGATCAGGCCAGGGTCATTCAACACAAGACATTTGACCTTGTCCAACACTCATTGATGGCATAGAAGAATATGAAGTGGAGCGTATTCTCCAAAAATGCATGTGTGGTACTTGCTATCCGCGGGTGGACTATCTTATACAGTGGAAAGGTTACCCCCTCTATGAAGCAACATGGGAGCCCGCTGCCAATTTGGCATATGCACTAGTGTTGGTGCAAGCATTTGAGCAACAATTGCACAACGAGGACGTTGCGTCTTAAAAGGAGAGAGGTTTGTAATACCATGAGCTAGTCATATGATCTAGATGTGAAATTTGGTTTGGTAACATCTAGAATGATGTTATACATGATGGTCAAAATAGATCAGATAGAAGTATCACCAAAAGAGTACTTCTACTAATAGAGCAGAAACCAAAATAGACTTGAGAACCTTAGAACCAATAGCTAGACATATGATTTAAAGGTGAGAATTGGTTTGTTAACATCTGGAAGGATGTTATACATGATGTACTAAACAGATCAGAAAGAGGTATCACCAAAAGGGTACTTCTACTAATAGAGTAGGAATCAAAATATGTCTGGAATCTTTGAAGGCAATTTTAGAGGCCTAAACGGATGAATTAGGCCTCAAAAATGTGCAGATTGCCTATCCAATGGAGGAGAGATTGGCCTTCCCTCCCCCTTAGTTTGTCTCGTCAAGAGCTTTCCAACAATACCTTACGTGATTCTAAGACTCCTAAAGGAAGATTCTCTAAAAGATTCCCTTTGGTCAAAGCTTGTTTGACCAACCAGATAATAGGACCTAGACCAACATGTCACCCATCCAAGTAAGTAATCCAAGGGTGGAGCTTGATGACATGTCACCTATCTGTGTGCCTAATCCTATGGTGGAGCTTCCTTGGAAGAGATCCTCTTTGTCTATATAATAAAGAGAAGGTGCTCCTTTGGGGCACCGAATGTTGAGTGTGTAATCTATATTTTCTCTCTTCTCTTGTCCTTGGAGTATTACAACTAGAAGACAATATGTTGTAGGGAGTGAACTACCTATCTAGTGTTGTATGTCCTCTATTAGTGTATCTACAAGAAGTGAAGACAAAGCCTCTAAATATGAAGAACAAGCTACAAATGGTGAGGGCGTTGAGTGCGGAGGTAACTCATTTGAAGGTGATGCTAGCACACATTTGACACAAAGTCAAAGTAGTTTGGGTTGACATTGTTTGTCAACAACAAAGCTTGACCGACCTACAAGGTACCTACAACCAATGAGATAGGTACTTGGATCACCAAAAAAAAAGAATTGTCGGAACAAAAGGATGTTCTTGAGAAGATGAAGGAAGAATTGGAGGGTGTCTAGACTAATTTACTTCACCATACTACAAAATTTTTATTATAGAAACAAAGTATGGCAGAACTAAGGTAGGTGATTGCAAAGAAGGATCCGGATTGGAAGAAAGTGAAAGCCAACCAAAACCAAGAAGAACAATGCCTTCATGATCTTGTCTGGTGTAGTGTCATGCCATTGTATACTAGAAATTTGGATGCAATTGTTAGAAGAGGTGACCCGATGCAAGTCACTCTTAATGAAGGAGAGCTAGGGTCCATTGAGTAGTGTTCCTTGACATTTAAGGTGATGCTCAAAACAAGAGCCAAAGCATCATTGGCAGTGGTGTACTTGCACAAGCTGAAGTTGTTAGTGCAAGAGACAAGATGAAAGAAGGCAAAGAAAGTAGACTTGAAAAACTTACTCATTTGTCTTAGAGATAAAGCAGATAGGAAAATGATAGAAGTAAGAGTCAACATCTATGTAGGACTAGATTTAGTTAAAAAAATGTAGATAGTCTTACTACCACCCTGAGCAAGAAGATAATAAGCCAATCCAAAGTAGTTGAGATCAAAGTGTAGGTAACCTTGGCTGACATACCCAAGCATTTGAGGCAGAGTAGAAAAGGAGGAAATAGTTAGAATATCTATGACTTTAGTTGCAATGTAGACTGATGATGTGATTGTAGTAGCAGTAGATGTAGAACCCAAAGTGCAAGAGACATTTGTAGATTTGGGTGAAGAAGCCAAAGTCAAGGTAGTTCTTGGATTGGATCTGAGTAAGTAAGAATTATACATCTAGCAATTTTGGAAGCAAGTTGCTTTGGATCTGAAACATGGTAGAAAGTAGTTGTGATAATTAACTAGTTTAGGTAGCTTTGTAATTTACAAGTGGTCTGACTAGAGAAGCCACTTGGCATACTTTGTATTCATTAATGAAAAAAAATGATTAAAGCAAAGTGATGTCATTTTAATTGATTTTGAGTACCAATTGAATGTTTTTCCCTACAAGCGTATGAAGAAATTTGGATTGAGAGATTGTTAGATGTTGGATTCTACTCAGATTGTTAGATGTTGGATGTCGGGGAATTTGTTTGGCCTTGAGAGTGCACCGAGCACCTGGCTGCTTGTGCTTAGTTTGTCCTTGTAGTAGTTGAATTAGAGTCCTTGTAAATTGACATCCACTTCCTATTCCGGGTGTGTTGGGAAATCTAAGCTCTGTAAGAATTTAGTGTTTTCTTTGTTTCATGAGGTCGGGTTTCTCAACGGTTTGTGTTTGTCCTTGGCCTTCACAGAACCGGCTAGCTCACGAGGTTTTAGCTATGGTTTTGGGACCTGATGGTTCCTAGGAGAGGCTGGAATTTTTACAAACAACAACTAGTATTCTATTCAGCTCAACCAGGCCAGACTACTGATTCAAACCTTTCATATAGACGGACTGAGAGCTCCTAAAATGGAGCTTCCCTGACGCTAGTCACAGGTCAAATACACCATTATCTCAGCTCTACTAGACCTGCAAAATTTTCTTTCCTGTCCAGCCTCTTGCAAGGTCCTTCATTCTCTTGCAAAGAAACCCATTTTCTGCCCTGCACTCTCAAGGCCTTTGCTTTCATGCAAAAATTTCTCTCCTCTACCCTGCACACCCTCAAGGCATACTCCCTGCCATTTGTTCATCTGGCCACTGTTAGCTCAATATCACTTTTGAAAGTTTTCTCTCTACTGTCACAGACCAAGGCCAAGCAACCTTCAAAAATCTCTCTTCAGTAGTTCACTCCTGCCCAGACCAAGCCCTGGAGACTCTCGCTCCTTCACTCTGAACAGTCTCTCATTCACTTTGTCCAGCCTCTCATTTGCTCTCTCCAATCTCTCATTCACTCTGTCCAGTCTCTCATTCACTTTGTCCAGTCTCTCGTTCACTATGCTCAGTCTCCCCTTCATGAGAATTCTTCACTATTACATTTTCAACAGCAGATTCTATACATTAAAAATTCATTCCATGTCCACCTCTTCACAACAAACATTCTTCATTCAAAATTTGCTCTCCTATCAACATTCTCACAATAAACATCCTTCCACATTCAAAATCATTCCATGTCCAACCAGAGCAACCCTAACTTGAATCTACCCATGTCACTGGCTACTGCTCAGGGAAGCCAACCTTCAAAAGCTCTCCTATCTTGTGCAAGGCAAAGTCAGACTCTCAAATCTCTTCTCCTGCTCCCGCCCTAGTTCAGTCCTTCCTGCAGATTTCAACTCCTTCTCTTCTCCACTATTCCAAATCAATGACCAAGCAAAACTCAAAAATATCCTGCTCCTGCAACAGCCATAGGCCTCCACTCTCAAAATCTTCCCCTCCTCCTATCACAGCCCTAAGGCATCTCAAAAATTTCCTCTGGCCCTGCAACACTCTCACTCAACCTTTGAATTTCATCTCTTGGCCTTGTCACAGCCCTAAGGCATCTCAAAAAATTCCTCAGGCCTTGCCAGACTCTCACTCAACTTTTGAATTTCTTCTCCTAGCCCTATCACAGCCCTAAGGCATCTCAAAAATTCCTCAAGCCTTGCCAGACTCTCACTCAACTTTTGAATTTCTTCTCCTGGCCTTGTCACAGCCCTATGGCATCTTGAAAATTCCTCAGGCTCTCAAGACTCTCACTCAACTTTTGAAAATCACCTCCTGGCCCTATCACAGCCCTAAGGCATCTCGAAAATTCCTCAAGCCCTCAAGACTCTCACTCAACCTTTGAAAATCATCTTCTGGCCCTATCATAGCCCTAAGGCATCTCAAAAATTCTTCAGGCCCTGCAAGACTCTCACTCAACTTTCAAAAAATCATCTCTTGGCCTTGTCACAGCCCTAAGGCATCTTGAAAATTCCTCTGGCCCTCAAGACTCTCACTCAACCTTCAAAAATCATCTCCTGGCCCTGTCACAGCCATAAGGCATCTCAAAAATTCCTCAGGCCCTCAAGACTCTCACTCAACTCTCTCCATTGGTCCTCCAAAAAACCCCAGTCCCTTCCAAAATTCAACCCCTTTTCCAAGCCAACCTATTTCTCGGTATCTCTCTCTTCTTGTCCCAAAACCCCTTCATCCAGATTCCAAATCTCTCTTCTGTCCAACACTTTCCTTTTTCTCACAACTCTTTTTTGAACTCCTTTCTGTCCAGCAACTTCCCTTTTTCTCACAACTCTTTTTCAAACTCTTTTCTGTCCAGCAACAAAAACCCTCGATACTTCTTCCCAAAATTTCACTTCATATCGGTCCTCTCCTTTCTTGAAAAAAAAAATTAAAAAATCCTTTCTTCCTTAACAAAAGAGAAAATCCTTGAGCCTACAAGAGCACAAAAAAACTACCAGTTTCACCATAACATAAACCCTTGAGTTCTCTAACATGAAAAATTCACACCAAATGGCACCAATACTATGTGTAGTTTATTTTCCCGACGACAATGTATGAAGAAATTTGGATTGAGAGATTGTTAGATGTGGGATTCTACAATTCTGAATTTCATTCCTTGTGTTTGATCCTGAGTGGAGTGCATCCAAAGCAATACCTTGAAGGATTTGTGAGAATTGTAGTATTGTCAATATATGTCATTTGTAGTTGTAGACAATAAGCTGATACAAAGTAATTTCAATTTAGGAAGTTATACCTTTGATGGAGGGATGGCATAGAATGAAGTCACTTCATGGCAAAGTAGCCTTCTTTGTATTAACTAAGTCATCACAATTGATGTCAATTTGGACTAAAATTGAAGAATTGTGATTTTGAGTGACAATTATTTGTGGCAAGATCTATATTGAGCATTTGCTACTCTCTTCTAGGTTTTGTTTCTGCCCAAGAGTTTAAAGATGTAACTAAAAAAACTACAAAGTTACTTTCACTTTGTATTTGAACATTCATGACTTGTATCTCTATGTGAGAACAAACAATTACTCACACATTATTGCAAAAGTGATACATGCTAGGTTGTCATATGAGTTTTGGCATTGCTTTTAGGGATACAAACCTCGGGAATGAAAGAATACAAAGTGGCTTTGCATGCCAATTGCTCCTCAAATATGAATGTCTATGTTGAGAGAGAAAAGAGAAGAGAGGGTGCATCAACAAAATCTGCAACATGCAGAACAAGAACACCAAAAGAACCAACTCACTACTGAACAACTAGAGAAGGCAAAGTTGGACATAAAACTTATTCATGATGTACTAGATGCCTTGAGATAACTTGAATAATAGAGGTGCTAATTTGGGTGGTGGGATCTGTTAATACTACCTCATGCTAAATAGAAGAAGGATGCTAGTGGACAAACATACTTGTTGAGACATAGTACATTGACTTCTCCAAAAACTACAAAGAGAGCCGGTTACTTGAAAGAATTGATTTGTGATAAGACTGCACAAATCTTGATAGAGTAGGAGTTCCAATACATCTTACATAATATTTATTCCCCAATCAGTTTGGCGGGATTTTGAAGAACAATTTGATGACATTGACACCCTCCAACAACCTCAAGTTCAAGAGGAGGAAGTCTTCTCAGAAGAGGAAGAAGTCTCCTTTAAAGTACCACAATTCAGTTGGTACCTTGGGAGGCTTGGCCTAAGTCCAACATAGGACTCTTTGAGGGTGACTCAAGGCAGCCAAGTCTTATATCTCAACAGCTTATCTTCAATTGGTTGCCATGTCATCACACCTTGTTACGACACAAGCCTACCAAAAATACAAAGGGATGGAATGAGATGAAGATCCAAATGAATTTATTGAGGAGTTTGAAGTGATTTCATTTGCTAACAAGCAACATGAATTCCAAGATAGATTGTGCATATTTCCAAGCTTGCTCTAGAATAAAGCCCAAATTTGGTACACCCACAAGACTCAAAATGTTTAACCAACCAACCAACCGGGTGGAATTTTGACATAACTTCCTATAATGGTTTTGAGAGGTGGACTACAATATGAGTGTCTTCACTCCACTCAATGGTTTGGATCATGGCAAGAATGAGAAGTTCGGCATTTTTTGAAATGGTTCATGATGTCATTGAACCAAGTGCCTAAATGAGTAAGGATGGTTGGGTATTTGAATGCCTAGGCTATCACTTGGTTCTTAGGAGGCCTGTCAGTAGAAATTTGGATCTTTGCAAGAGAGCAAAATGTAACCTCTCTTGATAAGTACTTAAACATATCATGCATTTTGAGGCGGTTCACTCTCATTCAACTAGTAACAAAAGAATAGGGAGGTAAGGTGAGAAGAAGACTATCTCACATACTTCCTCATCTTTGGATGACTCATCGACCTCATTAAGTTCCTTGTTTTAATAGAAGAGGTAAATAAATAGAAGAAGAATTAGTGAAGGTTGGGATGGGAAATGTTGCAAACTCCAGCCAAACATGTTAACAAAATAGACACAAAGTTGGAAATGCTTATAAAAGAATTTGCAAATTTTAAGATTCAGATGGTTGGGGTAGAAAAGGATAGAAGGAAAACCCCTTTTTTGCATAACCAAACATATGGTGTATTTTGTGTGGGAAGTAGAGTCATGCAAACACTGAATGTCTGACCAATAGACCTTTATACCCAATACAAAAAATGAATTGGGTTCCAACTTGGGATCATAACCAATATCAAGACTTGGAGGAAGAAATGGTCTATCAAACACAAGAGGTACAACCACAATTTAGCATGGCATTCCAAGCTCATGCTACGGGCCAAGAGAATATATGAGTAATGTGCCATCAAATTAGATGCCGATGCAAACACAAAATGGATCTTAGAATGTTGCACCTAGGGCCTATTATAATTATGGGTCACTTGAACATTGGTTACCTAATTTTCACGAGTCTTGGTGGTAAATTAGACACATTCCCTTAGGAATCGTAAGGGCTTGGATCATGTGGCAACCCAATCTCCTCAGCCACCAAATGCAAAGCCTGCAATGAGATATGTCTAGACACCACGAGAATGTACCCCACCACAAGTAATAGGAGATGCCATAGTAAATTGTATTACTTTGGAGGAAGTAGTTCCTAATGAATTGAATCTAGCCTCGGAAGGAGAATGGCCAAATATTGATGTACTGAGAGTTGAAAGATGTTTGGGGAAGAAGAAAATGTGATCTAGAAGAGGTAAGCATTACTTTGGCCTCCTTGCAAAAGACCAAGAGGGTTTGCCACAAGTCCATCTTATTTGCAAAGGAGGAAAAGATCTTGGCCAAGGCCAAAGTAAGAGCATTACAGAAGGGGGTGAAGGAGGCCATGCAAAGATGTTATGAAATGAACTTGAAGGAAGTTCAGAAGAAAATTCCCCTGGTGTTGGAAGTTGATATCCAAGCCGAGGTCAAAGGTCTCATCCAAGCCAAAAAGGGACAAAAGATCAGAACAAAGCCTCTTTGATCACCATACTCAAGAGATCTAAGTCTACTTCAGATGAGGTTGGGGACTTAACCACAAAGTAGAAGAAGGTGAAGCTAGGAGGAGTACCCAAGTATGATATTATGGATGATCTAACATTCAATTAAGAAAACATGATGTTCAAGTAGTTGTGGGAAGATAATAAGTTGTATAAGAAACAACTAAGCGTGACTCTTAAGAGAGTGCATAAGATCATCAAGAAAGATCTACTTGTCATTTATCAAATTGAATAGGAAGATTTGGGATCTCTAGAGGTAGATGCAAAGATTGCCGGTTGTATAATTACATTTGTACCCATTGACTTGGTAACAAGTGTCAATGTAATGACAAAGGATATTGCCCATGGGTTGGGACATCATACCTTTGAACCTACACCAAGAATCCTAAAGTTTGCAGATCAGTCAAGATGCCGATCTTTGGGATTGTAGTCCAATATAGTAACCATTATTGGAGGAGTACCTTTCAAATTTAACTATATTGTACTCATATCAATGACCAAAACTGGTTATCCCTGATTGATCAAAAGACCAAGGTTGTATAGATGCACATTTTGTGGTAGATTGACATCAAAAATTGAGGTTTAAGGATGTTGAGTTTGAGGATCATCAATTGGTGATGGTCTATTGGACTAAGAAATCTTGGTGAACTATTTGGAATGCTATAAAGTGGATGTTGAAGTGGAAAACCCAAACAATGTGTCCTTGGATAACAATGATTTGAAGGAAGGGGGTTACACTCCACTCAACTTGGATTCAGTTGAGTCAGTCATGTGAAAGGAGTCATCCATCCCAATGATTATCAAGACATAATCTTGGAAGAGTGCAAAGTGCTTAATATATCCAAGACTGTCACTCTAGAGGAATTGAAAAAATTATACTCATTAATTGAAAGAATATTAGGATATGTTTGCTTGGTCAATTGATCAAATGCCCAAAATTTCCAAACAATCTGGGGAGCATTGGGTTGATCTGGTGGAAGGTGTAGTCCCAGTTGAACCCAAAGTACTCACTCCTTGTGAAGGGTGAAATTGATAAATACTTAGGGGCTGGAATTATATTTCCAGTCTTGAGTAGTGAATGAGAATCTCCAATTGTCATTGTTTCAAAGGAAAATTTGGATGTGTCAAGATTTCTTTAAATTGAATGTAGTCACGAGGAAGGACCATCATCCCTTGCCATTTATGGATACAACTTTAGATCAAGTAGTAGGTCACTCTTGCTATAATTATCTTGATGGATTTTTTGGCTATAACAAAGTGCTCATTCAAGGAGAAGAAAAGGAAAAGACTACATTTACTACTGATTGGGATACATATGTAAACAATCAGATGCCCTTTGGGTTGTGTAATGCTCTTGCTACATTTCAACAAATGATGAATAGTATTTTAAGGACATCCTTTGGAAGTTTGTGGAAGTCTTTATTGATAATTTTTGTGTGTTTGGACAGAGAGATATGCACTTGGATTACTTCTGCCAAATTTTTGATAGGTGCTGTGTTGAAGGCTTGTCTTTACATCCAAAAAATGTCTTTTTGTATGATAGAAGGAATCCTATTGGGACATTGGGTTTCAAGTCCTGAGGAATAGAAGTTGACACTAAGAAGGTTAAAGTTATAAAAGCCTTGGAATCTCGCAAAAATATTTGGGAGTTACAAGCCTTCTTGGGTCATATCGGATATTATAGGCACTTTGTCACTAATTATGTAGTGTTAGATGCACCCTTAACTAAGTTACTTAAGAAATCTGAAGACTAGTTGTGGGTGGTAGAGCAAGAAGAGGCATTCTAGATATTGAAGTTGAAATTGGTGGAAGCACCAATCATGAGGGCTCCAAAGTGGGATGTCATTTTCATGTATATATGGATACTTCATCTATGGAAATAAGAGTAGTCCTTAGCCTGAAGCATAAAAAGAAGAAGGGTGATCCTATCTATTATGCCAATAGGCAATTTTTAGTTTCAGAGAAAAATTATACCACTATGGAACATGAGGCACTCAAGATGGTGTATGCCTGCTAGAAGTTTTAACATAAGTTGTTGGGATATGATTTTGTTCTCTATGTGGATCATTATGCATTACAATACTTAGTAGAGAAAGTTGACTTATCAAGGCAAATTGCATAGTGGATTATGTTACTATAAGAATTCACATATACGGTATAGGTAAGGAAGGGGGCTTTGCATGCAAATGCAAATTTCCTATCCAAGTTGGAAACCCAAGAATTAGGCCTAGAGCTAGATGACCATTTCCTTGATATATCATTTGATGGCAATACAAAGTACAAGATATGCAGCAAAATACCATTATCTACATACATGTCAATGTCTTCAAGGACTATATTCCTAACAAAGGGCAGTCTTCCTCAAAAACTTGGGACCATATCAACTCAAGCATAACATTTTTTGTAAGATGGGTGAAGACAAGATGCTTTGTAGATGCTTGGAAGACTATGAAGTAGGTAGAGCAATAGAGGCCTTATACTTGGAGGCATTGAGAGGTCATTATGCATTGAAAAATACACTTAATAAAATCCTTCAAGTAGGATACGAGTGGCCTATGATGTATAAAAATACACAAGCTCATATTAAAAGTTATGATGATTGTCAGCATATAAAGAATGCCCAATGGACTCTTAGACCAATTTTACCATTGGCTCCATTTGTGAAATGGGGCATTGATTTTGTGGGTCAATTCAATTGGTTACCCGATTCACCTAAAAAAAGATACAAAGGAAAAGGCAACTAAAAAAGATGATGAAAAATAGTACCATAATTCTTTTTTTGAAACATCATCTCTAGATATTGGTGGCCTCTAAAGTTAGTATTGACCAGGGAAATCATTTCTTGAGCTCTCAAAAAATGAGGTAAAATAAGCTCACTTGTGGACACTTTAATGAAACATTTCAAATCAAACATCATAAGATGATCCCCTACAATGCCAAAAGAAAATGGGTACTTTGCAAGATTTTGAATAAGGTAATTAGTCAATTATGCACATGATTGGGATACAAAGTTAATGGTGGATTTGTGGGCATATAAGATAACTTAACATATCACCACTAAGTAGACTCCAAATTTCTTAACATATAGATTGCATCCAATATTACCTGTTGATTTAAAGTGCAATCATATCAGGTCATGTCATGACCTTAGGAACGGTTGTTGGAGGAAGAAAATCAAGATCTTTATCTTCACCAAACAATGTGGCTAGAAGAGAAGCAAACTGATGGATTACAAACTGCATGAGAAATACAAGCCCAATGAAAGGACATGCATGTTAAGAGGTTATGGCCTATCACTATTTGTGAAGGTGATTGGTGTGTTGTTATATGACAATTGCCAAATATTCTTTCCAAGAGAGCTTCATTTAAGATGGATGGGTCAAATTGTATTTGATGCACATCTTTATGGCTCTATTCAATAGGCAGATTTGGAAGGAAATCCTTTTGCCACTAAATCCTTTTGTGAATGGTTGGCAAGTTTGTCATTAGTGGACCATGGATATTGGAGTATAAGTAAAAGAACAAGCATTATGAGTTGGCTTGTCTCTCACTTAGGATGAAGCTCTGATGGCTATTATGGTAGCACACCATGGACTAAGTAGGCAAAGAACCCCAACTCCATCATACTCTTCCAAGGCTAACTCTTCCAAGACTCAACATATTTCTTAGTAGGGAACTTAATAAGAGAGATATAGTTGCAAATGAAAGGATAATGAGTATCTCCTCACCCCTAGTTTATATGTTTGTAAAATAGCTATGCACTAAAGTTACTAATTATTGAGTAACTCAAGTCACTAGGCTAAAAGTCAAATAAAGTCAAAAAGCTAAAGGAATATCTATACTCATGGGAATATTCTCCTAATGATGTGGTCTTATCTTGACCCAACCACTAAGTCAAGGATTCCTTCACATTGGCTATCTTGGACTATAGAAGAATCTAAAACAAAAAGGCTTGTGGGTCCAAGCGTTCTCAACTGTTTCCTCAAAACCAAACACCTAAGAATAATACCAAGTCAACACATTAGAATCCAAAATAGTGATGCTCATTTTTTCAACTTCCTCTAAAACAAGGTCTCCTCTATCTTAACTATGACTAACTTTAGCTAACCATAACTAATGTAGAACCATTTTATATTTTAGATAAATAATATCTCTCAAGTACTTACAATACCAAACTAAATATCACAATAACACATACACGCACAAAAGGGTGTTACATTTACACCCACACTAAGATTTTACTTTGTCCTCAAAGAGAAGACCTCTCTATCTTCTATGGTACATCTTCAACTTATCATGGTTAATCCTATCAAAGTGTCTTCCTCCCAACTCCTTGGTGTAATTGTCCCACACCTTCTCCACTATGAAAGTTCCAAAATACTTAGGCAAAATCTGCTTTTACACTCTCTTGAATAAAATGGAACCAAATAACATTACCCAATCACCTTCTTTGAAATGCTCCACCTTCTTTGAAAGGCTCCACCTCCTTCTTGCCTTGCCTCTTGTCATAACTCTCCTTTTTTTTCCTTTGGGCTTGCTCCACTCAAACCATAGCAATTGTCCTTGCCTCTTCTAATTCCATTAGTTTATCCTTCCTTGACTTCTTTGCATCACCTCTTTGTGCTTTCTTCAATCCTTATAAATGCTTTGGGATATAGAAAGATCAAAGTGAATAGGTAAGGTAGACTCATTACCATATACCAATTGAAATGGAGAATATCTGGTGGAATATCATGGTTGTCCTATACTCCTACAAAAATACATGAATTCTCTTGATGTTAAGCCTCCTCCATTTCTCCATCTTTGGCTAACATCATGCACAAGGTCTGATTGGTTCTCTCTGCCAAGCCATTAGAATTTGGCTTATATGATGTAGTTACTCTATGTGAGACAAAAAGTTCATATCATGGTTGTAGTAATGCTTCTTGTTAACTCTCCTCCTCTAATAGAAACTAACCAAATGATACCCAAACCTAGTGATAATGCATTCATAAAAAAAATCTCCCAATTTCATTTTCATTTTTGTTTCTCAATGGTCTAGCCTCAATCCACTTGGTAAGATAATCAGTAACTACTACAATGTATTGATTGTTCCTTGGGGTTCCATTGAGAGGACATACAAAATCAATTCCTCACTTCTCAAAAGGTCCTAACAATGGAATTGATCTAAGTGGTGGAGTGGAAGTAGAATTTCTAGCAAAAGCTTGTTAAACATGACAAGTTTTGCAATAATCAAGATAATCCTTGAAAATCCTCCTCCAATGGTAACCTGCATGTAGAATCTTGAAATCAGTCACCTTTCTTGCAAAGTGTACTCCACAAACTAAACCTTCATGAAACTCCTGTATGAGTAAGATAGACTCTTCCTTGCACATTGCTCTTTAGAGTAGACCATTTAGGGTCATATTCAGACAAGAGTATCATCCACCTTGCTAGTCTTCCTTCCACATTAGGCTTGTTGAAGATGTACTTCAAAGCCTTTTGATTTGTGACAATGGTGGCTTTCCCTCCAATCAAGTAGTATCTAAACTTCTTGGGACCAAAGATCTTTGTCATCTTCTCTCTCTCCATGATAGAGTAGTTCTTTTCTGCTGAAACCATTTGCCTAGTAGCATAAGCTATTGGATGATCATGCACATCTTGGTCTAATTGACTAAGTATGCATCCCATAGCTATATTGGAAGCATCAATGTAGAGGATGAAAGGCTTACTCCAATCAGGTTAAAGGCTTACTCCAATCAGGTTTAGCCTATATTGGATCTACAATAAGGGATTGCTTGAGCTCCTCAAAAGCTTTGGGAGTCTATTTCTCCTCCAAAATCACTATGTATTGTACACTCTTCTTCATGTAGATGGTCAATGCATCAATATTTTTGGAAAATGAGAAGATGAACCTCTTATAACATAACCATCTCCAAGAATTGTTAAGCTTGAAGGGAATGGAAAGTCTGAGATTTTCCTCACCTTCTCAAGGTCAACTACTATTCCATCCTTGAAGATGATGTGCCCCAAAAGTAAACCTTCTTCATAACCAAAAATGCACTTCTTTTGGTTGAGTGATGCATTTGCTTCATCCAAGCATTGCAAGACCTTGATGACGTGCTCAAAGTGCTCCTCCTTTCTCCCATAGACAAAATTTTTTATCAATGAAGTCTCTCAAAAATTTCCCATTGAAAGGTTCAAACACCTTGTTTATGAACTGTTGGAATGTAGCTGAGCATTGCAAAGCCCAAAAGGCATGACTTTGAAAGCATAAGTCTCCTAAGGTGTGGTGAATGTGGGGAGTTGTTGATGCTCTTGTGTAATCTTGATTTGGTTATGTACATTATAACTATCTCCAAAACTATACCTCTCATGACTTGCAGCTTCCTCCAAGATCTCATCAATGAATGGCAAAGTGTAATAGTCATTCTTAGTAACAACATTGAGCTTCTTGTAATTGTAACACCAATACCTAGATATATGATCTAGAGATGAAATTTGGTTTGGTAACATCTGGAAGGATGTTATACATGATGGACTTAGTAGATTAGCTAGAGGTATTACCAAAAGAGTATTTCTACTAATAGGCCAAAAACCAAAACATGCTTGGAAACTTTAGAATCAATAGTTAGGCATATGATCTAGAGGTGAAACTTGGGGTGGTAATATCTAGAAGAATGTTACACATGATGGAGAATGTAGATCATAAAGAGCACTTCTACTAATAGGGTAGAAGCTAAAATAGGCTTCAAAGGCAATTTTGGAGGCCTAAACGGATGAATTAGGCCTTGAAAATGTGCAAATTCCCTCCAACAAAGGAAAGGTTGGCCTTTCCTTCCCCATTAGTTTGTCTCACCAAGAGCTTTCCAACGATACCTCACCCATGTGATTTTGAGATTCCTACAAGAAGATTCTTTAAAAAATTCCCTCTAGTCAAAGCCTGTTTGACCAACCAGATGGGACCAAGACGGACATGTCACCCATCCATGAAAGTAATCTAAGGGTGGAGCTTGCTGATAGGTCACCTATCCATATACATAATCCTATGGTGGAGCTTCCTTGGAGGAGATCTTCTTTGGCTATATAATAAAGAGAAGGTCCTCCTTTGGGGCATCGGAGGATTGACTATAAAATTTGTGTTTTCTCTCTTGAAGAGTTCTCTTGTCCTTGGAGTATTACAATAATCCATGCATAACCAAAGCTTGCAATTCTTTTTCCTCACAATCACAATTGGAGATACCCATTTTGAATTCTCTACCTCTAAGATAAATTTGGCCTCCTTGAACTTATCAATCTCCTCCTTCAAAACCAAAGATATTGGTGGACTAATGCAACATTGCTTTTGGCAGACTGGTCTTGCATGTGATTCCACCTCAATCTTATGCTCTTCCAAGGTGACTTCCTTTAGATCTTTGGAACTGAAAACACATAGATGAACTTGAGGAAACTATCCCCAAATCTTACCTTTGGTCAAACTTATTGCTTGTCGGCCATGCTCACCACAAATGTTGAAGGTCTAGAGGGTATCATACCCAACTTCTTCATCAACCTCTCTAACATGGCATTCATTCTAAATCCTCCATCAACAAGTGCATCCTTGATATTGTGACCATTCACTCTCATATCAATCTTGGAGGTATATTCACAAGCCTCCCATGGTGCTGATATGGCATCCACCACTCCTATTGATACTAGAGCTTTTGCTTTCTTCTTCCTCTTGCTCCTTGTAGAACTCAAACTACCTCTAAGCCCTTGTTTCAAGGTATGATTCAAAGGGATGAGTTGGCCCACAATGATGTTAGTCTTGCAATTACCAATATCCTCCAACACATTGTAGTTCCATTATTGCTTTGAGATCGAGAAGTCCTCTATCCACAACTTCTTCATTGGAGTCTTTCTTGTTGATAGTGTTGAGGTGCAAGTGCTCCTAATAGAAAAATGAGTATCTTTACTAGGATATAATCTTTGAGAAGAGTGTACATCCTCTACAAAATGAGCTTTCTTCTTCTCTTGTGCCAAAAGCTTCAAATTAAGATCTTTGGAGTTTAGGCACTCTTCCATCTCATACTTGCTCTGTAACACCCATTTGTGCATGTGTGTGGTATTGTGATATTTAGCTTGGTATTACAAGTACTTGAGAGATATTATTTATATAGAGATAAAGGATGGTTCTACATTAGTCATGATTAGTTAGATTTAGTCATAGCTAAGATAGAGGAGACCCTACTTTAGAGGAGGTGGAAAAGATGACCACCACTATTGTGGATTCTAGTGTGTTGACTTAGCATTATTCCTAGGTGTTTGGCTTTGAGGAAAGAGTTAAGAACTCTTGGGCCCGCAAGCCTTTTTGTTTTGGATTCTTCTATAGTCCAAGGATAGCCCATGTAAAGGAATCTTTGACTTTGTGGTTGGGTCAAGATAAGATCACATGCTAGTGGAATATGCCTATGTGATTGGATATTCCTTTCTACTTTTTGGCTTTACTTGACTTTTAGCCTATTAACTTGAGTAACTCCAGTAATTAGTAATTTTGGTGCATAACTATTTCACAAGAATATAAACAAGGGGTGAAGAAGTACTCATCATCCTTTCATTTGCAACTATCTCTCTCTCATTGAGTTCTCTAGTGAGCAATGTCTTGAGCTTTGGAGTGTTAGCCTTGGAGGAGTATGATGGAGTTGGGGTTCCTTGCCTTCTTAGTCCATGGTGCGCTACCATAATAGCCATCAGAGGTTCATCTTGAGTAAGAGACGGGCCGGCTCACATTTTTGGTTCTGTTATCGGGACCTCTCTAGAAGGCAAGATAATGTTCAGCGTTCAATTCTACATTAGGCAAAAGGAGGCTATGAGAGCTCACTTGGAGAGAACATTAAGAGAGGAGAGTGCTGAACTTATGTTAGAGAACCAAAATCCATTTGTATACCCTATCATTCATTATGATGTCTTTGAAGTGATTTTGTACATCTTGTATACATGAGAGTATTTGGAAAGATTGTGTGAGGTGGATTGCAAATTTTGGGGATTAAGGTGATTTTGGCAAAATCTCAAGTTTGAGATCTGGACTTAAAATTTCTACACATAATATCTTGGGTTATCTTCCAGTTATCACACTTGAAATTATTGTGAGAGCTACTATGTGCACTGGGTTAGAATTTTTGAAAATTGATAGGGTAAATTGCTCCAGCAACTGCATGCTCTTTGGAAAATTTTACAGAGTCTGCCATTTTTTCAATTTTTAGTGAATTTTCTTGAAAATTTCCAAGAAAATTGAGTGAATTGTATCTTACTTGCTGCCACAATAATTAGAGAGAGATCATTCTTTCACAGTGAGTTATGAGTTTTTGAAGTGAAGTGGATAGTTTTCAGACCAAATCTGAAATATGTGTGCTGAATAGAAAGGTGTCTAGGCCAAATGGCTCAATGAAAATATCTGAAATTTTGCAAAGATAGACATTGTGAAGTTGAGATCACATGTGAAAAATTACAAAAGGTGGTCACATACAAGTTGAGACATCTGAGTGAAATTGTGAGGAAGGGTCAATTCTGCAGAGTGGAGATCTCATGCATGAGGAGTTTGAGAGCAACAAAAAGCATATTTGAGTGTTTAGATTCATCTTGGGAACATGGAGGGTCACCAAGAGTAGAAATTGAGATTATGCAAGGTTCCCCAAGGGTTTGAGGTGATTTTAGGGGTGGATTTGAGGAAAAGAGAGTTTACAATAGAATTTGAAGAGAGTGTTGAGAGGATCCAAAAACCTACACCACTTGGAGGAAAGAGTGAGTCTAAGTGCTTTCTATGTGGAGAGAAGGAACATAAGGTAAGTTCATGTCCATTGACCTTTGAGAGCAAGAGATTGAGGGAAAGGAGAGGCTTACTTGACTTGGGTTTGCATGTTGGACCTTCTTCACCAAGATTGGGAGGGATAAGATCTAAGACCAAGGAGTTGTGTGAGGTTTGTGGAGTTGAAGGACTTCCAAAATGACATGAGTGTAGTGGAGTAAAATCACTTTTGGAGACTTTGGTGTAAGATCTTGGAGAAATTCTTAGTACAACTACACAAATACTACGACCTTCATCAGCTAGTTCTCAAGATTAGTGATGGAGATAATCTTTCAACTTATGGATAAACTATCCATGAGGGTTATGCACTCTAGGATTTGATGTTGCTATAGAAATCTTGGAGCAACCTGAGCCTTTTGTGTTCCCTAGGGTGGATTATGGAGTGAGAGAAAAGAAAAAAAAGAAAAATTTGAGAGAAAGAAAGATAGTGAGAGGTTAAGATGGGGAAACTTCCGGTTTTCTTTGGCAAGGATGGAGAAGATGTGGAGGCCTTTGTGAAAGACTTCAAGAGAGCTTGCATAGGAAACAATGAGAGGAGGAAGAATGATTGGGCCTCACTATTACCAGATTTCTTTGAGGATGCAACATTTACATGGTATGAGTCAAAATACCAAAAGAGAGAGAGGAGAGATGGGGAAGAGGAGTCTTGGGAGACCTTGACTTCAGCACTCATTGAGAAATTTCTTCCTGATGAGAGTTATGAGAGATTGATGAGTGAGATTACATTCTCAAGCAAGGATATGGAGAGAAAGTGAGAGTCTATGTGGAAAAAGTGGAAAAGCTAGAGTCCAAATTTTGCAGAGTGTTGAGGAAGGGTGGAGATGATGTACAGACTACTATGATTGGCATAGGCCATGCTCACCAAGAATTTTGTGGGAGGATTGAGACCACAAATTAGAAGCAAATGAGATATGAGAAACTTTCTTCCAAGGTTGAAGTTATCAATATTGCAATTCGTATGGAGTAGAGTTTGGAAGGAGATGAGAGTGATTTGGTGGTGAAGGAGGTTGTGCATCCTCCTCAAGGCTACAAGTATGGTGGAACTTTTCATACTTGGGTGGCAAGGGTTGCACCACAAGTAGTAATTGCTCCAGTTCTTGCACCTCCACCAAAAGATCCACTTCAAACCATCACAGAACAACGGATCTCAAGATCAATGTGGTGCAACTATGGGAGAAGAGAGAGGTGGATCAGAATGTAAGGAGAAGACCTAGGAGTTATGGAAAATATCCATATAGAGGAGGCCAACCAACCAATAATTTCAATGATAGAAATTGTTTTGGTTGTGGAGGACAAGGCCCTATCCAAAGGAATTGCCCAAATTCCACTTACCATGGAAGAAGAGGTTATGAGGGAGCCAATGAAACCCAAGTGGCTCCTAATCCAAACAAAGGTAAGGGGATAACATCCATAGATGTGGTTGAGAGCAAGTATGAGAAGGAAGAGTGCTCAAACTCCAAGGGTCTTAATTTGGAGCTTTTGGCACAAGAGAAGAAGAGAGCTCATTTTGCAGAAGATGTTCACTCTTCTCAAGGATTTACTCCAAGCAAGGATTCTCCTATGCCTACTAGGAGCACTCGCACCTCAACACCATCAACAACAAAGACTCCAAGGAAGAAGGTGGGGATGGAGGACTACTTGATCTCAAAGCAACAATGGAACTACAATGTGTTGGAAGATGTTGGTAGTCACAAGGCTAATATCACAGTGGGCTAATTGATTGCTTTGAACCCTACCTTGAGAAATGAGCTTAGAGGTGGTTTGAGTTCTACAAGGAGCAAGAGGAAGAAGAAGGCAAAAGCTTCAATATCAATGGGGGTGGTGGATGCCAAGCCAGCACTATGGGAGGCTTGTGAATATGCCTCCAAGATTGATGTGAGAGTGAATGGTCACAACATCAAGGATGCATTGGTTGATGGAGGATCAACAATAAATGCCATGTCAGAAAGGTTGATGAAGAAGTTGGGTATGATACACTCAAGACCTTCAACATTTGTGGTGAGCATGGCAAACAAGCAACAAGTTTGACCAATAGGGGTGATGGATAAAGTGGTAGTTTCAATTATGGGAGTTCAAAATCTCATGACTTTCCAAGTCTTGAAGGATTCAAGCTATGACTTACTTCTTGGGAGGCCATGGTTGAGAGAAGTATGCACAACTGATTGATGGCAATAAGAGTATTTGAGGATTGGGCCATCAAACCATAGAATCACAGTTCCTGTGACTAACACCACCAACACTTCACATTCATATACACCATCTTCTGATTATTGGGAATCAGATTTTGAAGAAGGAGCTTCACGTGTGGACACAAGCATGGAAGAGGAGACTTCCACGGAGGAGGATGAATCTGAATCTGATTTAGATGTGTATCCTTTGTGTGCTATGGATTTTGCACCTAAGCCAGAGCTTTTGAAGGATCCAGATAAATCACCATTGACACTTGAGGAGGTAGAGAGAAGGTTATCTACCCTCAAGTATGGCCCAAATGTTACCAAGGAGGAGAAGGTGAGATTTGAGGAAATTTTCCGCAAGTTCATCCATGTGTTTGCTTTTAGTTGCAAGGATTTGAAGGAAGTCACCTTGGAGGAGCACAAGATAGAGGTAGAGTCACATGCAAGACCAACCCGCTTTAAACAATGTTGCATTAGCCCACCAATATCTTTGGTTGTGAAGGAGGAGATTGATAAGCTGAAGGAGGCTGGATTTATCTTTGAGGTAAAAAATTCAAAATGGATGTCTCTAATTTTCATTGTGAAAAAAAATAATGGTAAGCTTTGGATATATGTGGATTACAAGAAGCTCAATGATGTTACCAAGAAGGACTACTACCCATTGCCATTCATTGATGAGATCTTGGAGGAAGTTGCAGGTCATGAGAGGTATAGTTTTGGAGATGGTTATAGTGGATATAACCAAATCAAGATTGCACCAAAGCATCAACAACTCACCACATTCACCATACCTTGGGGAACTTATGCTTTCAAGGTCATGCCTTTTGGACTTTGCAATGCTCCAGCCACATTCCAATGGTTCATGAACAAGGTATTTGAACCTTTCATTGGGAAATTTAGGGGAGACTTCATTGATGACTTTTGTATCTATGGGAGCAAGGAGGAGCACTTTGAGCACCTTATCAAGGTCTTGTAATGCTTGGATGAGGCAAATACATCACTCAACCCAAAGAAGTGCATTTTTGGATGTAAAGAAGGTCTACTTTTGGGGCACATCATCTCCAAGGATGGAATAGCAATTGATCTTGAGAAGGTGAGGAAAATCTCAGACCTTCCATTCCCTTCAAGCTTGACAAAGTAATGCCAATTCTTGTGGATGGTTGGATACTATAGAAAGTTCATCTTCTCATTTTCCAACAAGGCTTATGCATTGACCATCTACATGAAGAAGGGTGTAGATTACATGGTGATTTTGGAAGACAAGAAGGCTCTCAAAGCTTTTGAGGAGCTCAAGCAATCCCTTGTTGTAGCTCCAATTCTTGCTAAACCTGATTGGAGTAAGCCTTTCATCCTCTACACTGATGCTTCCAATGTAGCTATAGGATGCACTCTTAGTCAATTAGACCAAGATGTGCATGATCATCCAATAGCTTATGCTAGTAGGCAGATGGTTTCAGCAGAGAAGAACTACTCTGTCATGGAGAGAGATTGGCAGTGATCTTTGGTCTCAAGAAGTTTAGACACTACTTGATTAGAAGGAAAGCCACCATTGTCATGGATCACAAGGCTTTCAAGTACATCTTCAACAAGCCTAATGTTGAAGGGAGACTAGCAAAGTGGATAATACTCTTGTCTGAGTATGACTACACCATTGAGGATAGGCCAGGAAAGAAACATGCAAATGCTGATTTGTTATCTAGAGCCTATGATCATGATGAATTGAGCCGGTGGATGATTCCTTCCCAGATGAGGAGCTCATGACAATCTCAATCACTCAAGAGGTTCCAATGGAGTACACAAAGATTGTGAATTTTGTGACAAGATGTAACTATCCAAAAGAGATGCATGCTAGGGAGAGGAAGGCCCTGGCAGCAAGATCTAGACCTTACACAATGGTGGAGGATATTTTTTTTCACCAAGGAGCAGATGGTCTTCTTCAAAGAGCAATGCGTAAGGAAGAGTCTATCCTACTCATAAAGGAGTTTCATGAAGGTTTAGTATGTGGAGGACACTTTGCAGGAAAGGTGACTGCTTTCAAGGTTCTAGATGCAGGTTACCATTGGAGAGGGATTTTCAAGTATTGTTTTGATTATTGCAAAACTTGTCATGTTTGTCAAGCTTTTGCTAGAAATTCTACATCCACTCCACCACTTAGATCAATTCTATTGCTAGGACCTTTTGAGAAGTGGGGAATTGATTTTGTAGGTCCTCTCAATAGAACCCCAAGGAACAATTCGTACATTGTGGTAGTTATTGATTACCTTACCAAGTGGGTTGAGGCTAGACCATTGAGGGACAAGAATGAAGATGAAGTTGGTAGACTTTTTTATGAACGCATTATCACTAGGTTTGGATGCCCTTTGGAGTTGGTTTTTGATAGAGGAGGAGAGTTTATAGGAAGCATTACTACAGCAATGCTATGACATTCTCTATCACACATAGAGTAACTACATCCTATAAGCCAATTCCAATGGCTTGGCAGAGAGAACCAATCAGACCTTGTGCATGATGTTGGCTAAAGATGTAGAAATAGAGGGGGCTAAACATCATTGGGACAAGAGGATTCATGCAGTTTTGTGGGAGTATAGGACAACCATGAAGACTTCTACCGGATATTCTCCATTTCAATTGGTATATGGTATTGAGTCTACCCTACCTATTGAGTCTCTTGTTTGATTCCATTTGATCCAAGAGAGTACAAAAGAAGTTTTTGCCTAAGTACTTTGGACCTTTCATAATGGAGAAGGTGTGGGGCACTTACACCTATGATCTCAAGGAGTTGGGAGGAAGACACTTTGATAGGATTAACCATGATAAGTTGAAGATATATCATAGAAGGTAGAGAGACCTTCACTTTGAGGACAAAGTGAAAAATTAGTCCAAGGGTAAATGTAACACCCATTTGTGCATGTGTGTGGTATTGTGATATTTAGCTTGGTATTACAAGTACTTGAGAGATATTATTTATATAGAGATAAAGGATGGTTCTACATTAGTCATGATTAGCTAGAGTTAGTCATAGCTAAGATTGAGGGGACCTTACTTTAGAGGAGGTGGAAAAGATGAGTACCACTATTTTGGATTCTAGTGTGTTGACTTGGTATTATTCCTAGGTGTTTGGCTTTGAGGAAAGAGTTAAGAACTCTTGGGCCCGCAAGCCTTTTTGTTTTGGATTCTTCTATATTCCAAGGATAGCCCATGTGAAAGAATCCTTGAATTAGTGGTTGGGTCAAGATAAGATCACATGCTAGTGGAATATGCCCATGTGATTGGATATTCCTTTCTACTTTTTGGCTTTACTTGACTTTTAGCCTAGTAACTTGAGTTACTCTAGTATTTAGTAATTGTGGTGCGTAACTATTTCACAAGAATATAAACAAGGGGTGAAGAAGTACTCATCATCCTTTCATTTACAACTATCTCTTGCTCATTGAGTTCTCTAGTGAGCAATGTCTTGAGTCTTGGAGTGTTAGCCTTGGAGTAGTATGATGGAGTTGGGGTTCCTTGCCTTCTTAGTCCATGGTGCGCTACCATAATAGCCATTAGAGGTTCATCTTGAGTGAGAGACAGGCCGGCTCACAACTCTCAATCATATCTATGGATGTTATCCCCTTATTTTTGTTTGGATTTGGAGCCACTTGGGTTTCACTACCTCCCTCTTTCTCTCTATTGTCTCTCTTGTGATCCATTCTTCCATGGTAAGTGGAATTTAGGCAATTCCTTTGGACGTGATCTCTTCCTCCACAACTAAAACAATTTTTGTCATTGAAATTGTTGGTTGGTTGGCCTTTACTATATGGATAGATTTCATAACTCCTAGGCCCTCTCTTGGCATTCTGATCCACCTCTCTCTTGTCCCATAGTTGCACTACATTGATCTTGAGATTTGCAAGTTATTTTATGATGGTTTGAAGTGGATCTTTTGGTAGAGTGCAAGAACCGGAGCAACTATTAGTTGTGGTGCACTTGTCACAAAGTATCAAAAGTTCCACCATACTTTTAGCCTTGAGGAGGATGCACAATCTCTTTCATTACCAAATCACTCATCTCCTTCCAAACTCTCCACCATACAAATTGCAATCTTGATAGCTTCAACCTTGGAAGAATATTTCTCATATTTCACCTTGCTTCTAATCTATGGTCTCAACTCTCCCACAAATTCTTGGTGAGCATGTCTCCTATTCCAATCATAGTAGTCTCCACATCATCCCCACTCTTCCTCAACACTATGCAAAATCTGGACTCTAACTTCTCCACTCTTTCTACATAGACTCTCACTTTCTCTCCATTTCCTTGTTTGAGGAAGGTTACCTCACTCATCAATCTCTCATAACTCTCATTTTGGAAGAAATTTCTCAATGAGTGCTGAAGTCAAACCCTCCCAAGACTCTTCTTGCACATCTCTCCTCTCTCTCTTTCTTTTTGTATTCTAACTCATACCATGTAAGTGTTGCATCCTCAATGAAATCCGGTAATAATGAGACCCACTCATTCTTCCTTGTTTCTTATGCAATATCTCTTGAAGTCTCTCACAAAGACTTCCACAATCTTCTCCATCCTTACCAAAGAAAACCGGAAGTCTTTTCATCTTAGCCCCTCACTATCTTTCTCTTTTCTCTCAATTTGTTTTTCTTTTCTCTCACTTTGTAACTAATAATGTATATGATTAACACCATTTGAGAGTAATCCACCCTAGGGAACACAAAAGGTTTAGGTTACTCCAAGGTTTCTTTAGCAACATCAAGTCCTAGAGTGCATATTAATTGATAGTTTATCCAATTTGATAGTTTATCCATAAGTTGAAAAATTATCTCCATCACTAATCTTGAGAACTAGTTGATAAAGGTGGTAGTATTTCTATAGATGTACTAAGGCTCTCTACAAGGTCCTTCACCAAGGTCTCCAAAAGTGTTGTTACTCGACTACACTCATTTCCTTTTGGAAGTCCTTCCACTCCACAAAGCTCACACAACTCCTTGGTCTTAGACCTTCTCCCTCCCAATCTTGGTGAAGATCCAACATGCAATCCCAAGTCAAGTAAGCTCTCTTTTCCCTCACTCTTTTGCTCTCAAAGGGCAGTGGACATGAACTTGCCTTATGTCTCATCTCTGCACATGAAAAGCACTTAGACTCACTCTTTCCTCCAAGTGGTGTATGTTTTTGGGTCCTCTCAACACTCTCTTCAAATTCTATTCTAAACTCTATTTTCCTCAAATTGACCCTTACAATCACATCAAATCCTTGGGGAACCTTGCATAGCCTCAATTTCCACTCTTGGTGACCCTCTATCTTCCCAAGATGAATCTAAGCACTCAAACATGCTTTTGGTTGCTCTCACACTCTTCATACATGAGACCTCAAGTCTCCAAAATTGACCCTTTATCACAATGTCATTAAATTCTCTCAGTTGGTATATCACAATCTTCCAAAAAATTTCAAACTTGATGACAACTCCAAGTAATTTTACCTTGCAAAATTTTAGATTTTCTCATCTAGAAATTTGGCCTAGGCACCTTTCTATTGAGCACACATATTTCAAATTTGGTCTAAAAACCACCATTTTATTTTAAAAACTTATAACTTCATGCGCAAGGCTGATCTCTCTCTAATTCTTGGGGCCAAAAGGTAGAATACTATGCACTTAATTTTCTTGGGAAGTTTTAGAACAATCCATTGAAAATTGAAGACCATGTACAAATTTCCAAAGGGGCATATAATTTTGGGAACAATTTACCTTATGAACTTTCAAAAAATTCTAGCTCAATGTGTGTACTAGTCCTCACAATAATTTCAAGTGTTTTAACTAAAAGATAACCCCAGTCACCATCTATAGAAATTTCAAGTCCAGATCTCAAACTTGAGATTTTGCCCAAAATTACCATAATCTGTAATTCACCTCACACAAAATCTCCAAATCCTCTCATGTATATAGTATATATAATATCACTTAGAAAAAATTCTTATGAACTATAGGGTTTACAAATAGGTCCAAGTTCTCTAACATAAGTTCAGCACTCCACTCCCCTAATATTTTCTCCAAGTGAGCTCTCATAGCCTCCTTCTGTCAAATATAGAATTGTACGTGGAACATTATCTTGCCTTCTAAAGAGATCTTGGTAATAGAACTGAAATTGTGAGGCAGCTTGTCTCTCACTCAAAATGAAACACTGATGGTTATTATGGTAACACACCATGGATTAAGAAGACAAAGAACTCCAACTCCATCATACTCCTCCAAGGCTAACACTCCAAGACTCAAGACATTGCTCACTAGAGAACTCAATGATAGAGATATAGTTGCAATTGAAAGGATGATAAATACCTCGTCACTCCTTGTTTATATACTTGTGAAAAAATTATGCACCAAAGTTACTCATTACTAGAGTAACTCAAGTTACTAGGCTAAAAGTCAAATAAAGTTAAAAGAATATCTATACTCATAAGAATATTCTCCTGATGTGATCTTATCTTGACCTAACCACTAAGTCAAGGATTTCTTCACATGGGCTATCCTTGGACTATAGAAAAATCCAAAACAAAAAGGCTTGTGGGTCCAAGAGTTCTCAACTCTGTCTTGAAAACCAAACATCTAGAAATAATACCAATTCAACACACTAGATTCCAAAATAGTGATGCTCATTTTTTCTTCTTCCTCTAAAGTAAGGTCCTTCCTATCTTAGCTATGAATAACTTTAACTTATCAGGACTAATGTAGAACCATCTTTTATCTCTAGATAAATATTATCTCTCAAGTACTTATTGTAACAATATGGAGTTTAGTGACGAAGTTAGTAGGGCTAACAAAGTAGCAAATAAAATAGATTAGCCTAGAAAATTCCATAAGTATCTAGGAAGCTTCTTGGGAAGCTTCTTTACTAGCTTAGCTTGCACCTCAAGTAAGTAGCTTCTAGAAGGAAGCTTCTAGAAGGTTCCCACTAGCTTAGCTTGCACGCCAAGTAAGCGACTTCTAGAAGGAAGCTTCTTGAGAAGCTTCCCTATTAACTTGGCTTGCACTCCAAGAAAGGGTACCTGCTTTCTTGGAATGCAAGCCAAATAAATTCTCAAGAGCCTTGTATGATCCCTATAAATACAAGAGTTGAAGCTCATGCTAGGCATTTGGAGTTTTCCTTCATTCAAGTGTCCTAATGTGAGCTTCCATTCTCCTTTTTCTCTCCTCGGTCATGATCTTTTATATTGGTATTAGAGTAGGAATGAGATGGAGGGAATTTATGGACCACTAAATCTACTTCTGCCAAACTATTGAGATTTTTGTGTCCAAATATTACCAAGCATCATTTCACCCAATTCATCACCTTGTGTTTTAGGCAGGATTTTCTACATATGATTACCTTGTTTGAGGAACTCTTGATACTTCCAATTGTAACTTATGGAGACCGGTGGATGTACTACATCTATGTGTTAATCAATTAGATAAATTGAGAGTAGTGGGATAGAGTATTAGCTATGGTGGCAATACCAGATGTTATCCTTGCGATGCAACAACAAATTGAGCACCTTACTTGATTGTTGGATGAACAAGGGCAGCAATGACAAGAACATATAGAGAGAGCACTAGTCCTGATGGAGAAGGTTGCACCCGGTTTCCAAAACCCAAGGTGTTTGAAGGCAAGAATCTTTTGGGAATAGTGGAGAATTTTGTGTTTGATTGCAAACATTACTTTGAAGCCACCAACCTTCAAGATGAACGAAAATAGATTCTCTTGGCTTCTAGCCAATTGGATGGTGTGGCAAAACTTTGGTAGAAATTTTGAGTAGAGCAAGCTAAATGATAGATTGTTGCACCAATTTTGACATGGGTAGAATTCAAGGATGTAATACTTGGTTGATTTTAAACTATAAATGCCACCCAAGCCGCACAAGATAAATTGGTGGAGTTGAAATAGATTGGCTCTATAAGAAGCTACATCACACAATTTCAAAACATCATCATGCAAATTCTAGATATACAAGAAGGTGAAGTTTTGGATCTATTTTTGTGGGGATTGAAGGCACAAACCAAATTGGAGGTGACCATGCGGGAACCACAAAACATAGAAGAAGCCATGCAATTGGCTGAGCATTTTGATTCCTTGGTTGCAACATTTTGGTCTCAACCTCAACCTATGCAAAGCCTACCAGTACACTACGCACGGGAGGAGGAATTGGTACCAATGGAGATTGATGCTATCCAACAAAGACCACTTGGTACAATGGATAGAGAAAGATTGCAACAAAATGGAGTTTGTTTTTATTGTTGCCAAGTTAGACATTGCATTCTAGAATGTCCAGAATAGACTACCTTGACAAGTTGCCCAGATGGAGTTTGTGAAACAAAATGATCAAGGAAACAAGGAATCCTAGTAGGAGATTTTGAGCCGCCTATTGGGAGCTTGATTAGTTCCAATGGGATTGAAGGCTTGACCTATGCAAGTTTGTTTCACATGGAAGGTACGATATCTAATCGGGGTTGTAATATTTTGGTTGATGTTGGAAGTTTGAAGAATTGCATGTCTATGCAAGTAGCAAAGGAATTGGGTGTTCCTATCAAGCCAGTGATTGGAAGTAGATTGATGATGGTGGATGATAGAAAGGGTTCTACATTTTGTACTTCACATTTTGCTACTTTTAAGATTGGGAAGGAGTATTTGGAGTGTATGAGGTTTGTAATGGCACCTCTACACTATGATGTCAATGATGTCACTAGGAATACGTTGGCTTGAACGTCATAAGGTTCAATATGATTGGACCCAATGGAAAATTCAAATACAACACCAAGGTAGGAATTTCATATTAGATTGTCTAGCACCTTGTAGTAAGACACCTAAGAATAGTTAGTCCCAAGATGGGAAGTTTGTTGAGAAGGTAGCCATAGAGCATACCTTGAAGGGAGAGGAGCCCCAAGATGGGAAGTTTGCCAAGAAGGCAACCATGGAGCAAGCTTTGAAGAGAAGTGAGTCCCTAGATGGGAAGTTTGTTAGTGAAGCAGCCATAGAGCAAGCTTTGGAAGAAGAAAGGTCTATTTTTGCGGTGCGGATCAAGCCAATTGCACAAGGATAATCTGAGTAGAGCCAAGGGCCTCATCAAGCAAGGGTTGATCAGATACTTCAAGAGTTTGTGGACATGTTTCCGGATGATCTACCAAAGGAATTACCCTCCAATCATGGTATACCTTTCAAGATTGAGTTATTGCCAAGAAGTACTCCAATGAGTAGACCAATCTATAGGCTCTCACCAAAGGAGTTGGAGGAGTTGTGAACAACACTTACAAAGTTGTTAGAGAAGTACTTAATATGACATAGCACCTTTCCTTGGGGAGCACTGGCACTATTCGTTCCAAAGAAGGATGGAGGACTTTGTTTTTGTATTGATTATCATGGGCTTAATAAGCAAATAGTGAAGAATGCATATCCTTTGCCTTAGATTGATGACTTGCTTGATCAATTGAGTGGAGCACAATACTTTTCCAAATTGGATCTTTGGAGTGGCTATTGGCAAATCCCCATTGATAAGGAAGATGTGCAAAAGACTATCTTTCGCACAAGGTATGGGCATTTTGAGTAGAGAGTTCTACCTTTTGGGCTCACTAATGCTCCAACAGTCTTCATGGATCAAATGCATTGGGTGTTTGATGGACTATTGGATTGGTACGTGATGGATGATATCTTAATCTATAGCAAGACAGAGGCAAACACGTGAATCACATGCAAGAAGTCATATGACAACTATGACAATGGAAATTTTATTGCAAGAAGTTAAAGTATACCTTTTGGCAAAAGGAAGTTATCTTCTTGGGTCACAAGATCTCATCAGAGGAGATCAAGATTGAAGAGGAGAAAATCAAGACCATTACTGATTGGCCTACTCTGAAGGACGCTACATAAGTATAAGCATTTAATAGATTGGCCAGTTTTTACCGACAATTCATTCATTATTATGCTTGACCTCTTCATTCTATTGATTGACCTCTTGGGGAAGAACTTGATCTTCCAATGGACCACCAAGCACAAAGAAGCATTCTAGAAGTTGAGATATGTGGTGTCTTCAAGATCCATCCTTCAACCATATGATCCTCAACTACCTTGTGTGGTTGATTTTGATGCTTCTAACTTTGCAATTGGAGCCGTGTTGCAACAAGAATTCCTAGATGGACTACATCCCATTGCCTTTGTGTCTCGCTGACTAAATGTGGTTGAAAGAAATTACTCTGCTTGAGATCGAGAACAACTTGCCATGGTATATGCCACTAAGGTATGGAAGCATTGTCTCTTGGGGAAACAAGTGATCATGCAAACTGATCAGAAACTATTGTTGCAAACCTTACACTTGGAACACATGAAGAGTCGACATCATTGATAGGAGGAACAACTCCAATTGTTTGACATCAAACTTGAGTACAAACTAGGTTGGTTCCATATCATCCTTGATGCTCTATCATGGCAACCTGATTTGAAGTCTCTTCCTCTCATCACGGTAGCAATTACGTCGGTGTCAATTGACTCCAAGGTCCAAAACGAGTTTTGGTCAGTGCTACAACAAGATTCTTTCTTCTAGATGGTACATGGTCATCTTACAACATGTGACGAGTACAACATCTTCTCCTTCAAAGAAGGCCTTCTATTCCATGAGGACTAGATCTATATTCCAGCCAAAGGTGATCTCTGATTTGAACACCTTCAAGAAGCCCATGATTTACCAATAGCTGGACACATGGGTGTGGACAAGACCTTGGGTACACTCCAATGCCAATGGTGGTGGCCCAACATGACACAAGATGTTTGAGAGTTTGTCCAATTGTGTGAGAGCCGCTAGCATAACAAGGCCAACAACTAGAAGCTGAGTGGACTCCTTCAACCACTCCCTATTCCATCCACTTGATGGGAACACATAAGCTTGGATCTCATTACATCCTTGCCTCAAACAAAGCAAGGACACACAATAATCATGGTGTTGTTGGATAAGCTCAGTAAGCAAATCCACTTGGCACCAACCTTTGATATTGTAGATGCTCCAACCTTAGCAAAAATCTACTTTGATAATGTCTTCAAGCATCATGGGATGCCACATGTACTCATCTCCAATTGTGATCCTTGATTCACCAAAAAAATTTGGCAAGCACTCTTCCAAATACTTGGCACCAAGCTTGCTTTGTCCATGGTCTATCATCCTCAAACTGATGGACACACTCAACATGCAAATTGTACCTTGGAGGATATTTTATGTGCCTTTGTCAATGTCCACTACACCAATTGAGATGAATGTCTTGCAGTTGTAGAATTTGCCTACAATAATTCCAAACAGGCAAACACCGGATTTTCTCCCTTCTTTCTCATTTTTGGCCAAGATCTATTTGTTCTAGATTCTCTTCTTATTCCTCCTCCATCTTAGGTCCCTCATACTTCTACCTTCTTGACCACCACATCTCAATCTCTCCAACAAGCCAAATCTCACCTCCTTATTGCTCAAAATTGTCAAAAACAATATGCAGACCACCATTGTCATTGTCATGTCACCTTTGAAGTTGGTGATAAGGTCATGCTATCTTCTATTAACCTGCCTCTCCCCCTTGATACTTGAGTTCATAAACTTGCTCCTAATTGGATAGGACCCTTTGAGGTCACCAAAATCATCTCTCTTGTTGCTTATTGACTTGCCTTACCTTGTCATATGCCCATCCACCCTATCTTTCATATTTCCAAGTTGAAACTCTTTGTTCTTAACCCATCTTCTTTTTCCTCTTGTGTCCAACCTCTTCCTCCTCCCATCCCTATCAATGATCATGAGGAGTACAAAGTTGATTGTATCCTTGCACGTTGCCACATTCAACAAGGATATCAACAACATACAAAGTACAAGGTCCTTTGGAAAGGGTATCCCCTTCATGATGCCACATGGGAACCTCTTTCTCACCTCTTGAATGCAAAGATGGCCATCTAGGATTTTGAGGATTCAATGGTGACGTCCTTGGCGCCATTGAACGCCGAGGACGTCACCAACTAGTGGTAGGGGAATATGTAACAATATGGAGTTTAGTGACAAAGTTAATAGAGCTAACAAAGTAGCAAATAAAACAAATTAACCTAGAATATTCCAGAAGTATCTAGGAAGCTTCTTGCAAAGCTTCCTAGCTAGCTTAGCTTGCACCTCAAGTAAGTAGCTTCTTGAAGGAAGCTTCTAGAAGCTTCCAACTAGCTTAGCTTGCACACCAAGTAAGCAACTTCTAGAAGGAAGCTTCTTGAGAAGCTTCCCTATTAATTTGTCTTGCACTCCAAGAAAGTGGGTCAAGGAAGCTTCTTGAGAAGCTTCTCAAGAGCCTTGTATGATCCCTATAAATACAAGAGCCGAAGCTCATGCTAGGCATTCAAAGTTTTCCCTCATTCAAGTTCTTGCCATCTTGGTCAAAAATCTTGTAGAGTAGATATGATTGCACAATTTGAAGTCCTGAGCCAACTCTGGATCACTTTCCTTGCATGTAACTAGAACTTGAGTTTTCCAAGATTCATGACATAGATAGTTGCAAGCAACTATGAGGACAGTCCAAGTGTAGAGGAGAAGAGAGGAAACCCCACCTATTGAACTAAAACCAAGTGGAGGTTGGTGTTGAGGAATTATCCTATGGGGATCACCTTTGATTAGAAGTGTGAACCTTTGGAGGAAACAAAGGAGTTGAAGGCATCTTCTAGTGAACCCCGGAAGAAGAATGGGTATAAGGTGGACACCTATGTGGACCCAATGAGGCAAAGTATTATCAAAGTAGTGATGGCAATGATGAAGCTAGAGCGCACCACCTACATAATGAAGCAACATGCAATGTTCTTCTATATGATGTTTGCAAGAGCAAGCATGACTTGGGCGGGTTGCTTCTATCAACAAACAAGGGAGAATGGATATGCTGCCACACTACTTTGTTCCCTTTGTGGTGCACTTCTACTTGGGATTGAATCTGCTGACCCTTGAGGAACAACAAAGTATGGTGTTACACTTCCATCCAGACTTATGATAAGTCATGTATCAAGTAGAGACATGTTACATGAGGGAGGTGAGAGACATATCAAGAAGAGATACGTTAAATGATGGAGGTGATGGAGAATGATCAATACTTTGCCAGGATAGGATGCAAGAAGACAATATTAGTCTGAGTGCCAAAGCCAAAGAAAACAACCAGACCTAAGAATAGTATTTTTTGATGAAGAGTAGACCTGCTAGGCAATTGAATCGGAGTTGAGAACTGACTATAGTTGACTTGTCCTCAAGGGCCAAAGAAGAAGAAGCCAAATTCAATTTGAGGAAGTCCAAAGAAGAGCTTACTCTCAAGAGTGGAGTCAAGTAGCATGAGCAAAGGTGAGCCTAAAGTGCAAAAACCAACTAGGGAAGCAAAAGACAACGAATTGGATTTAGAGTTTCACAAGGAGATCAAGTGCATGGAGATCAAGGCAATGCTGTGTGCATGGACTTGCAAAAAGATGGCATTCTAGAGAGGAGAGAGAGGAAGAAATGAGGATGGTACTCCAATGAGGAATCTGATCTTGCCGCACTGCCAAGGCAAGTCAAGTTGGGCTGAGTGAACCTAAGGAGGAAGAAATTTTGGAAGGGATTTTTTTGAAGGTGAGGAGATCTTGACTTTGGACCAAGGTATAAGCAGTCACATCCAAAGACAAAGGAGGACCGGAAGACAATACGTTATAGGGAGTGAACTACTTGTCTAATGTTGTATGTCTTATGTTGGTGTATTTGCAAGAATAGTTGCAAGAAGTGAAGACAGAGCATCCAAAGGTGAACAAGCTATAGATGGTAAGAGCGCTAAGTTCGGAAGTAACTCATCTCAAGGTGGTGTTGGCTCAGAGTTGACATAAAGCAAAAGTAATTTAGGCCGATGTTGTTATTCAACAACAAAGTTGACTGACCTACAAGGTAGCTACGACCAATGAGGCAAGTATTTGAAGAAAAATGAGGCTCTTGAGAAGATGAAGGAAGAATTGGAGTGCATGCAGACTGATTTACTTCATCATACTACACAAATTTGATAATAGGAACAAAGTAAGGCAGAACTAAGGCGGGTGATTGCAAAAAAGGATCAGGATTGGTAGAAGAAGATAGCCAACCAAGCCCAAGAAGAAAAACACCTTCAAAATCTTGTCTAGCACCCTGAAGCCCACATTGCCAATGTAGAAGGGAAAAAAAGGTGACGGAGGAGAAACATTCCATTGAACTGCAAAAAAATTGGATGCAATTGTCAAAAGAGGTGACTTAATGCAAGTCACTTTCAGTGAAAGAGAGTTTAGGTCCATTGAGTGATGTTACTTGACGTTTTAAGGTGATGCTCAATACAAGAACCAAAGCAAAACTAGCGGAGGCATTCTTGCACGGGCTGAAGTTGTCAATGCAAGAGACAAGACAAAAGAAGGCAAATGAAGTAGATTTGAACAACTTACTCATTTGTCTTAGAGATAGAGTTGATAGGAAAATGGTAGAAGTAGGTGATAACATCTACCTCATACTAAATTTAGTTAGAATGAATGCAGATAGTCTTGCTACCACCCTGACCAAGAAGACAATAAGCTGATCCAAAGTAGTTGAGATCAAAGGGTAGGTAACCTTGGCTGACTTGCCCAAGTCATCTAAGATAGTTAGAATATCTATGACTTTAGTTGCAATGTAGACTGATGATGTGATTGTAGTAGTAGTGGATGTAGAACCTGATGTACGAGAGACACTTGTAGTGGATTTGGGTGAAGAAGCCAAAGCCAAGGTAGTACTCAGATTGGATCCAAGTCAATAGTAGTTATAAATCTGAAGTAGCAATTTTGGAAGTAAGTATCTGAAACATGGTAGAAAATTGTGATAGTTAAGTAGTTTAGGTATTTTTTGTAACTTCCAAGTGGTTTGATTATTTGGAGTAGCCATTTGGAGTACTTTGTATTCAATAATGAACAAAAGAATGATTGAAGCAAAGCGCTAACAAAGTACTCATCATTTTGCTTAATTCCAAGTATTAGTTGAATGTCTTTATTTACAACTGTGTGAAGTAATTTAGAATGGATTTGAGAGAGTAGTAGATGTTGGGTTCTACAATTATGAATTCCATTTTGTGTGTTTGATCTTGAGTGGAACTCATCCAAAGCAATAACTTGATGGATTTATGAGAACTAAAGTATTGTAAGTATTTGTTATTTGTAGTTGCAAACAACAAATTGATGCAAAGTAACTTCAAACTAGGAAGTTGTACCTTTGATGGAGGGATGGAATGCAATTCCACGGTAAAGTTACTTTGTAGCAAAGTAGCCTTCTTTGTATCAATTCAATCATCACAATTGATGTCAATTTGAATTGGAATTAAAGAGTTGTGATTTTAAGTGACAATTATTTGTGGTAAGACCTTGGTTGAGCATTTGCTACTCTCTTCTAGGTGTTATTTCTTCACAAGGGCTTAAAGATGTAACCAATAGAACTACAAAGTTTCTTTCACTTTGTGTTTGAGTATTCTTGACTTGTATCTTTACGAGAATGAATGATTACTCACACATTACTACAAAAGTGATATATGTTGGGTTGTCACAAGTGACATCCATCATTGTAGGATTGCTCCTATTGTAACACCTGATGCATCTATAGCTAGCTGGATTGGACGTGTTGGATCATACCATTTCAAGATTGGTGCATGTAATAATGCATCTTTCAATTCATGAACGTCCAATTCCTTTCTTGTTCTTCCACTTCTAGTTTCTTTCCCTTGCCAAGTACTGTAATTAGAGACCTTGGAGAAGTCCTTGACAAATCAACTATAATACCCAATCAATCTTAAGAAAATCTTGAGTTGAGTTTGATCCTTTGTAGCACTCTATTTTTGGATGACATCTATTTTATCTATTAAAATTTGGATACCTTCTACACTTACTCTATGCCCCAAGTAATCTACTTCAAACTTGTCAAACTAGCACTTTGAGACTTTAGCATACAACCAATTCTATAATAAAATCTAGAGGACTTCTTGCAAATTTTATCTGTGCTCTTTCATTAACCTACTATAGGCTTAGATATCATCTAGAAAAATGATAACAAATTTATTCAAGTATAGAATAAAACCTCCCTATAGTGACAAACATTTGTATTGGCAATGGATGTCACTCTTGAGAGATTGTCACTAACAAGAGGAAAGTGTGCAACCTCTTTCCCTCTTGAGTCTTGACGTTCTAGAACATTATGGAACTTGGGTGCACAACTATACACACCTTTTTCCCACTCTTGCTATTTTTCCTTTTGATTGCACAATGATTGGTGTTGGGGCTACTATATTGTTGCATTCAATTATTTACATGGATGTCAATTAATGTCAAGAAGTGTAGGCATTTGGACATGAAGACATTGTTGGAGGTTACCAATTTTCTCAGTCAAATTGGAGCCACCTGTGAACAAGCAGCATTGCAATTTGCAGTGGCACGTCTGAGTGTGACCAAAATCTGGAAAGAAGTGAACTCATTAAGCAGGTGGCATCCAATTTGAATCAAATTAGGTTGAAATTTTTTTTGACATCAACTCAAGTGCAACTTCTTATCAAATGGTGCATCAATGGCATATGCATGCTTAGATCAATGCACCCATGCTTAATGTGATTGACAAGGTGCTGAAGAACAAGGCTCTATTTTTCAAAGACAAGATCTTGCAAGACTTCACCAAATGTTTGAAACTATCAAACATAGTTTCTCTCCATGCATTTATCACCTCAAATGGATGGCTCAAGAAGTATTTGATTTATGTCTTGAAAACTAGCAAGAAGAAGTGTGGAGAACAAAATAGCTTCAATCCAATGCAGGTCAAGAAGCATTTGCATGAAATTTGCAAAATGTTGAATGATATCCTTCTTGAATGAATTATCAACATTGATAAGTTAGCTCTACAACATTGCACCTCATCATCAAAATAATTTTGCACAATCAATATGGATGGTTGTGGTATCAAGTGCAGCAAAGAACAAATCATAGTGACTCTCAAAGTTAGAACTTCAAGCAAGAAGTTTTGCACTCAAGTTATAGTGAAAAGTGTACATCCATACACTTTGAAGAATATTCCCAATAGTATGGCATTTGGTATTATTTATGACCACTAACCCAAATCCTGGCAAGACATGTCTTCCTATATCTGCTTGCTACACAAATAACAAAATTGCCAAGCAATTCAACAACGTCTTCTATATCCTCCAGGATAACTATTCATCACATGTCTATGCGGCCAAATTTTTGATCCAGCGGGCTCACAAGAAATGCTCTTCAAGTATCAAAACCTATGCATCATTTTCTTCCCATCTAATGCTACCAGAATTATCAACCTCTTGTCATTTGCCCTTTCAAAGCGTGCTTTTGCCATGCCCAACTGAACCATCTTCTCTTTAAGTATGAAATTTGGCAAACTAGTGAATGTGCACCTGCTTCTCAATTTTTGATCAACAACCATACACACTTGCATAATGTGCTTGGTTAGGTTAAATCACTATCAGATGGTGTTTTGTCAAAGTAAATTTTCTTCTTATCATTACAAATGTCATTGCCAATCACATATTGATTGCTTTGCTCCTAACTCTAATCAAGCTATCAATGATTTAGTGATAATGCTAAGAGAAATTCAACTAGAGGAATCTTTCTTCGCATCATTGGATTGATGATAAAAGATTTGAACAAGTTGTTGAATAACTCATTGAAATGGATGCGCTTGATGCTACTAGTGACAATGATGGTTGATGACAATATCTTCTATCTTGCAGCCTATTCTTGAACAACACAATCTAATGCAGAATTCCAAAAATATTGATGATGATGATGTTGAAGAGATCCCACCTTTGGTAAGTATTGAGCAAGAAAATTGGGTCATCATGGATTTAATCAACTTTCTCTCTTTCAAATCATCACTATTGTCAAAAATTCAAAGCAACCTGCTTTCCAACCTTCAAAAAGCTCATCGTTCCTTGATTCATCAATAGAAAGTTGAGAAACATAGGTTGATGAAACAATCAGCAATATTGATGTATTTTACCTTGGTCCAAAAAGAATAACCTTAGTTAGTGGAGAGAACTGTTGGAATTTAAAGCTTAATACATGTATGCCACATTCCTCTTTCACACAACCCATAATAGTGCTCTTGCAATAAAAATAGGATGTTACCTCCATATTTACACTACAAAACTATCAATGTTGGCACCACCATGTGCCTATTGTCCAATTGTGATGTATTGTTATTATTGGGCATATTTATTGGTTCTAGACTAATTGTTCTAGGGTTCTTGTCACTAATGAGAGGATGTTACTCATATGAGGTGGCACTATTGGGAATTTTTACTATGTATAGAAAAAAATATATCATTCATCAAACTTATGAAAGTGATTGGTGTGTTGGTGAGGCCAAATGGCATCACTAGGAACTCAAAGTGACTATACCTTGTTTGAAAGGCAATTTTGTGTACATCTTCCTCAAAATTTTTTAATTTGGTTATAAATACTCCGTAGATCAAGTTTGGTGAAGTGTTTTGCTCCATTAAGTTGATCAAATAGGTCATTTCATGCAAGGTAATGGGTATTTTTTTCACCATTTGTTGATTTAGGCCTCAATAGTCAATGCACATTTGCATCCTATCATCTTTCTTCTTCACAAACAAGACAAGAGCTCCATGTGGTGATATGTTGGGTTAGATAAACCCTTTCTACTACATTTCCTTGATTTAAGTCTTTCACTCCTCCAACTCATGAGGTGATAATTAATATGAGGCCTTACAAGGAGGTGTCTTCCCAAGAAGTATCTTGATTTTATGATCTACATTCCTTTTTGGTGGTAATCTTGAGGTAAATCATCAAGAAAGACATCTTGAAACCAATTAAACATATCTTCCAAATTCTTAAGAATTTATCCATCAATTATGCACTCCGGTCTTCTCTTATTAGACCCATAAAATATCTATCCGTCTTACCGATGGTTGCTGTCTATATGATAAAGAGAGGCAATTTTTTCCTTTGGGATCTTTCCTTATCTCCAATTATCTTCTAGTAGTTAGTTCTCACTATTTTCTTTCTCCAATCTATTTTGGGGTTGTAGTGCTTCATCCATGACATGCCTAAGACCCCATCATAGCAAGCTAATTGTACCTTTGCCACACAATTTCTTCTTGATACTCTCCTACAAATAGTGCAACCTTTCTAGGTAATCACTTGTAACACCCATTTCTAGGTAATGCCTTGTAACATTGGTGCATGTGTGTGGTATTATGATATTTAACTTATTATTACAAATACTTGAGAGATATTATTTATAAAGAGATAAAAGATGGTTCTACTTTAGTCATGATTAGTTAAAGTTAGTCATAGCTAAGATAGAGAGGACCTTACTTTAGAGGAAGTAGAAAAGATGAGCACCACTAATTTGGATTTTAATGTGTTGACTTGGTATTATTCCTAGGTGTTTTTCTTTGAGAAAATAATTGAGAGCTCTTGGGCCCTCAAGCCTTTTTGTTTTGGATTCTTCTCTAGTCCAAGGATAGCCCATGTGAAGGAATCCTTGACTTAGTAGTTGAGTCAAGATAAGATCACATGCTTAGTGGAATATGCACATGTGGATGGATATTCCTTTATGCTTTTTGACTTTACTTGACTTTTAGCCTAGTTACTTGAGTTACTATGGTAAATAATAACTTTGGTAAGTAACTATTTCACAAGTATATAAACTAGAGGTGAGGAGGTACTTATCATCCTTTCATTTGCAACTATCTCTCTCATTGAGTTCTCTTGTGAGCAATGTCTTGAGTCTTGGAGTGTTAGCCTTGGAGGAGTCTAACAATATGGATTTTAGCAATGAAGTTAGTCTGACTTCCAAAAAAGCACATAAGACAAATTAGCCTAGAATATTTTAGAACTATCTAGGAAGCTTCTTGGTAAGCTTCATGGCTAGCTAAGCTTGCACCTCAAGTAAGTAGCTTCTAGAAGGAAGCTTTTAGAAGCTTCCAACTAGCTTAGCTTGCATGCCAAGTAGACGGCTTCTAGAAAGAAGCTTCTTGAGAAGCTTCCTAGTTAACTTGGCTTGCACTCTAAGAAAGCGGCTTGAGGAAGCTTCTTGAGAAGCTTCTCAAGGGCCTTGTATGCTACTTATAAATACCAAAGCCAAAGCTCATGCTAGGCATTTGGAGTTTTCACACATTCAAGTGTCTCAATGTGAGTTTCCATTCTCCTATTTCTCTCCTTGGTCTCGGTCTTTTACATTGGTAACAGAGCAAGAATGGGATGGATGGAATTTTCGGAACACCAAATCCACTTCTGCCATACCATTGGGATTTTTGTGTCCAGATATTACCCAAGCACCACTTCACACAATTCATCACCTCACGCTTTGGGCAAAATTTCTACATATGATCACCGTGTCTAAGGAACCCTTGATACTTCCGATTGTCACTTATGGAGAAAGGTCGACATGTTGTATCTATGTGTTAATCAATTAGATAAAATTGGGAGTTGTAGGATAGAGTAGTAGCTATGGCGGCAATACCGGACATTATCCTTGTGATGCAGCAACAAATCGAGCACCTTACTCAATTGTTGAATGAACAAGACTAACAACAACAAGAACATCTAGAGAGAGTGCCAATCTAAAATGGAGAAGATCGTATTTGATTTCCAAAACCCAAGGTGTTTGAAGGAAAGAATCTTCCGGGCACAATGTAGAATTTTTTGTTTAATTGTGAATGTTACTTCAAAGCCACCAATCTTCAAGATGAACGGAAATAGATTCTCTTGGCTTCTAGCCAATTGGATGGTGTGTCAACTTTGGTGGCAATTCCGAGTGGAGCAAGCTGAACGATAGATTGTTGCACCAATCTTGACATGGACAGAATTCAAGGATGCAATACTTGGTAGATTTCAAACTATAAATGCCACCCAAGCCGCAAAGATAAATTGGCGGAGTTGAAGCAGATTGGCTTAGTAAGAGGCTACATCACACAATTTTAAAACATCATCATGCAAATTCCAGATATACAAGAAGGAGAAGTTCTGGATCAATTTGTGCGGGGATTGAAATCATGAACCAAATTGGAGGTGAACATGCAAGAACCACAAAATGTAGAAGAAGCCATGCAATTGGCTGAGCGCTTTGATTCCTTGGTTGTGACAACTTGGTCTCAAACCTCGAGTTACACCAAGCTTACCAGTACAATATGCACGGGTGGACTAACCAGCACTATAACAATATGGAGTTTAGCGATGAAGTTAGTCGGACTTACAAAGTAGCACATAAGACAAATTAGCCTAGAATATTCCAAAAGTATCTAGGAAGCTTCTTGGGAAGCTTCTTGACTAGCTTAGCTTGCACCGCAAGTAAGTAGCTTCTAGAAGGAAGCTTCCTAGTTAACTTGGCTTGCACTCTAAGAAAGCGGCTTGAGGAAGCTTCTTGAGAAGCTTCTCAAGGGCCTTATATGCTACCTATAAATACCAAAGCCAAAGCTCATGCCAGGCATTCGGAGTTTTCCCACATTCAAGTGGTTCCAATGTGAGTTTCCATTCTCCTATTTCTCTCCTCGGTCTTGGTCTTTTACATTGGTAATAGAGCAGGAATGGGATGGATGGAATTTATGGACCACCAAATCCACTTCCGCCAAACTATTGGGATTCTCATGTCTAGATATTACCCAAGCACCACTTCACACAATTCATCACCTCATGCTTTGGGCAAGATTTTCTACATATGATCACATGTCTGAGGAATCCTTGATACTTCTTGTTGTCATTAATGGAGAAAGATGGACATGTAATATCTATGTGTTAATCAATTAGATAAATTGGGAGTAGTAGGATAGAGTAGTAGCTATGGTGGCAATACCAAACGTTATCCTTGTGATGCAGCAACAAATCAAGCACCTTACTCAATTGTCGGATGAAGAAGACTAACAACAACAAGAACATATACAGAGAGCGCCAGTCTGAGATGGAGAAGATCATATTTGATTTCCAAAACCTAAGGTGTTTGAAGGCAAGAATCTTCCGGGCATAGTGGAGAATTTTGTGTTTGATTGCAAATGTTACTTCAAAGCCACCAATCCTCAAGATGAATGGAAACAGATTCTCTTGCTTTTAGCCAATTGGATGGTGTGGCAAAACTTTGGTGGCGGTTCCGAGTGGAGCAAGCTAAATGAAAATTTTTGTACAATCTTGACATGGATAGAATTCAAGGATGCAATACTTGGTTGATTTCAAACAATAAATGCCACCCAAGCCGCACAAGATAAATTGGCAAAGTTGAAGCAGATTGGCTGAATAAGAGGCTTCATCACACAATTTTAGAACATCATTATGCAAATTCTAGATATACAAGAAGGAGAAGTTCTGGATCGATTTGTGTAGGGATTGAAGTCACAAACTAAATTGGAGGTGACCATGTAAAAACTAAAAAATGTAGAAGAAGCCATGCAATTGGTTGAGCGCTTTGATTCCTTGGTTGCAGACAACTTGGTCTCAACCTCAGGTTACACCAAGCTTACTAGTACAATATGCATGGGTGGAAGAACCCGCACCAATGGAGATTGACGTTATCCAACAAAGGCCACTTGGTGCAATAGATAGAGAAAGATTGTGACAAAATGGAGGTTTTTTTATTGTTACCAAGTTGGACATCGCATTGCTGAATGTCCACTTAGGAATGGGCAAACTCAAGAAGTTGCCCAAATAGAGTTTGTGAAACCAAATGATCAAGGAAACAAAGAATCCCAAGAGGAGATTTGAAGCCACCTATTGGGAGCTTGATTTGTTCCAATGGGATTGAAGGCTCAACTTATGCAAGTTTGCTTCACTTGCAAGGTATGATATCTAATTGGAGATGTAGGATTTTGGTTGATTCTGGAAGTTCAGAGAATTGCATGTCTATGCAAGTAGCAAATGAATTGGGTATTCCTATCAAGCCAGTGATTGGAAGTAGTTTGATGATGGTAGATGGTAAAAAGGGTTCTGCACTCCGCACCTTGCATCCTGTTACCTTCAAGATTGGGAAGGAGTATTTGGAGTGTATGAGGTTTGTAGTGGCACCTCTACACTATGTTTTCATTTTGGGTCTACCTTGGCTTGAACGTCATAAGGTTCAATTTGATTGGACCCAACACCAAATTCAAGTACAACACCAAATTCAAGTACAACACCAAGGTAGGAATTTTTGATTAGGTTGTCTGGCACCTCTAAGTAAGACACCTAAGAATAGTCAGTCCCAAGATGAGAAGTTTGTTGAGAAGGTAGCCATAAAGCAAACCTTGAAGTGAGTGGAGTCCCAAGATGAGAAGTTTGCCAAGAAGGCAACAATAGAGCAAGTTTGGAAGAGAGATGAGTCCCTGGAAGGGAAGTTGGTTAGAAAAGCAGCCATAGAGCAAGCTTTAGAGGAAGATAAGTCTGTATTTGCGGTGTGGATCAAGCCGATTGCACAAGAACAATCAGAGGAGGGCCAAGAGCCTCATCAAGCAATGGTTGATCAGATAGTTCAAGAGTTTGCAGACGTCTTTCTAGATGATCTGCCAAAGGGATTACACTCCAATCAAGGTATGCCCTTCAAGATCAAGTTATTGCCAAGGAGTACTCCAATTAGTAGACCAATCTATCGGCTCTCACCAAAGGAGTTGGAGGAGTTGCAAACAACACTTATTGAGTTGTTGGAGAAGGACTTCATACAACATAGTACCTCTCCTTGGGGAGCATTGGTACTATTTGTTCCAAAGAAGGATGGAGGACTTTGTTTTTGTAGTGATTACCGTAGGCTCAATAAGCAAACTGTGAAGAATGCATATCCCTTGCCTCAAGTTGATGACTTGCTTGATCAACTTAGTGGAGCACGTTACTTTTCCAAGTTGGATCTTTGTAGCAGCTATTGGCAAGTTCCTCTTGATTGAGAGGATGTGCAAAAGACTGCCGTTTGTACAAGGTATGGGCATTTTGAGTGGAGCCTTTCAGGCCTACTAATGCTCTTGCAGTCTTCATGGATCAGATGCATCGGGTGTTGGATGGACTATTGGATCGGTCTGTGGTGGTGTTCTTGGACGATATCTTAATTTATAGTAAGATAGAGGTAAAACACGTGAATCATGTGCAAGAAGTCCTTAGACAACTATGACAATAGAAATTTTACTACAAGAAGTCAAAGTGTGCCTTTTGGTAGAAAGAGGTTACCTTCTTGGATCATAAGATCTCATCATAGGAGATCAAGATGAAGAAGTGAAAATCAAGGCCATTATTGATTGGCCTATCCCAAAGGATGCTACAGAAGTACGGGCATTTAATGGATTGGTCAGTTTTTACCAACGGTTCATCCATTATTATGCTCATGTGGCTACACCATTGACTAACCTCTTGAAAAAGAACTCAAGTTTCCAATGGACCACCAAGCATGAAGAAGCATTCCAGAAGTGAAAGCATATGGTGTCTTCAAGACCCATTCTTCAACCATATGATCCTCAACTACCTTGTGTGGTTGATTTTGATGCTTCTAACTTTGCAATTGGAGCCGTTGTTGGGGAAATTGTTTGGCCTCGAGAGTGCACCGAGCACTTGGCTGCTTGTGCTTAGTTTGCCGTTATTGTAGTTGATTTAGAGTTTCTCATAGACTGTCATTCTCTTCCTATTTCTGGTGTGTTGGAAATCTCAGCTCTGTAAAATTTTGGGTTTTCCTTGTTTCTTGATGTTGGGCTTCTCGAGGGTTTGTGTTTGTCTTTGGCCTTCGCAGAATTGGCTAGTTCATGCAGGTTCTGCTACGGTTTTGGACCCAACGGTCCCTAAGAATGGTTGGGAATTTCACAAACAAAAAATAGTATTCTATTTGGCTCAACCCGGCACCCAGACTACCGAATCAAACCATTCATATAGACAGACTGAGAGCTCCTAAAATGGAACTTCCTCGATGCTAGTCACAGATTGAACACACCATTTTCTCACAATTTGTCATTCATAAAATATCAGCTGCAAGGTTCACAATGTTGGAAAAGCCAACCAACTCTAGTTCATATAATGTCTGCACTAAATTATGACAGAAAATCATTTCAGCTGGCGCCTTCACATGCACTCTGTCCAATAACAATAAAGACGACTCACCCTCCGGATTTCTTCCTTCACCTCCCAGCAGCACTCCCATCAATGCTTTCTCCTCTGAAAACTCTCACAAAGATCCACTGAAAACCCTTGTTCATCCTCCCCTTCTCAAAATCTTGCAACCACTCCTCGCAAAGCTCATCTGGTATTTTCTTGAAAGCTCTATACCGTCCTTTCCCAAGAAACCTCTATCTCTCTCGAAAGTTCTTGCAAACTTCTCTCTTGAAACTCCTCTGGCATTTCCCGAAACTGTCAGTCCTTCTCACTATGAAGAACTCAACTCCTGCCCAACCTTGCCAACTTCCCTCTCGAAATCCTCTGGCATTTCCCGAACTGCCAGCCCTTCTCACTTTTGATAATTCTCAATATGAAGAACTCAACTCCTGCCAACTCTTCTCTTGAAAACTTCCCCTGTCATTTCCCGAAACTGTCAGCCCTTCTCACTGTGGAGAACTCAACTCCTGCCAACTCTTCTCTTAAAAACTTCCCCTGTCATTTCCCGAAACTGTCAGCCCTTCTCACTGTGGAGAACTCAACTCCTGCCCAACCTTGCCAACTTCCCTCTCAAAATCCTCTGGCATTTCCCGAACTGTCAGCCCTTCTCACTTTCGATAATTCTCACAGTCCAGAATTCAACTCCTGCCCAACCTTGCCAAATTCCCTCTCAAAAGTCCTCTAGCACTTTCCCGAAACTGTCAGCCCCTTCAGCTTTCGATAATTCTCCCTGTCAAGAACTCAACTCCTGCCAACTCTTCTCTTGAAAACTTCCCCTGTCAAAAATCCCCTGGCACTTTCTTTCCGAAAATCCTACTCTCTTCTCTCGAAAGTTCCTGCAAACTTCTTTCTTGAAACTCCTCTCCTCATTCCCTGAAATCCTTGTCTCTCTCAAAAATCTCTGCAAACTTCTCTATCAAAAATCCTCTGGCATTTCCCAAAAACTTCCTGCCCAACCTTGTCAAATTCCCTCTCGAAAATCCTCTAGCACTTTTCTCCCGAAAACCCCTACTGTCTTTTCTTCTCAAGAATTCCTGCAACTTCTCTCTTGAAATCCTCTGCCAACTTCTCTCTCAAAATCCTCTGGCAATTCCTGAAACTGTCAGCCCTTCATCTCTCAAAAATCCTCCATCACTTTCCAAAACCCTCTGTCTTCTCTTCTCGAGAATTCCTCTGGCACTTTCCCGAAAATCCTATTGCTCTCTCGAAAGTTCCTGCAACTTCTCTCTTGAAATCCTCTGGCAGTTCCTAAAACTGTCAGCCCTTCATCTCTCAAAAATCCTCCATCACTTTCCGAAACCCTCTGTCTTCTCTTCTTGAGAATTCCTCTGGCACTTTCCCGAAAACCCTACTGTCTTTTCTTCTCAAGAATTCTTGCAACTTCTCTCTTGAAATCCTCTGCCAACTTCTCTCTCGAAATCCTCTGGCAATTCCTGAAACTGTCAGCCCTTCATCTCTCAAAAATCCCCCATCACTTTCCGAAACCCTCTGTCTTCTCTTCTTGAGAATTCCTCTGGCACTTTCCTGAAAACTCTACTGTCTTTTCTTCTCGAGAATTCCTACAACTTCTCTCTTGAAACTCCTCTCCTCATTTCCCAAAACTCTCAGCCCTTCCTCTCTCAAAAATCTTCCATCACTTCCCTACTGTCTTCTCTCAAAAATTCCTGCAACTTTCTCTCTTGAAACTCCTCTCCTCATTTCCCAAAACTCTCAGCCCTTCCTCTCTCAAAAATCCTCCATCACTTCCCTACTGTCTTCTCTCTAAAATTCCTGCAACTTTCTCTCTTGAAACTCCTCTCCTCATTTCCCAAAACTGCCAGCCCTTCTCCCTGTGAAGAACTCAACTCCTGCCCAACCTTGCCAACTTCCCTCTTGAAAATCCTTTGGCACTTTCTAAAACCCTACTGTCCTTTCTTCTCAAAAATTTCTCTGGCATTTCCCAAACACTATCAGCCCTTCATCACTTGCAATCATTCTCACTGTCCAGAACTCAACTCCTGCCAACTCTTCTCTTGAAAACTTCCCCTGTCATTTCCCGAAAACTTCCTACCCTCATCTGTCTCAAATTTTCATACCGTGTCCGCATGTGTTCTCCCGCAAGACTTTTCTCTCCAAAAAAAACCCACCCTACTTTCCAGCCCCCATCTTCTTGAAATCCTGCAACCCCCTCCTTACCAAGTTCATCTGGCATTTTTCCCAAAAAGTCCCTACTGACATTTCTTGAAAGCTCTTCCTTTTCCCTCTAAAGTTCTTGCAAACTTCTCTATCAGAACTCCTCTCCTCATTTTCTGAAAATCCTTGTCTCTCTCAAATATTTCTGCCAACTCTTCTCTTCTAAGGCAAGTCTTCTTTCATTCCCATAACGTAAACAGAACCTGAGCTAGTGTAACCCCACATTATTTCTTGGCTCAAGCCACATTAAAAGACTCCTTGAGCTAATAACACCCTAACTTTTCCCGGTTTCACAATAATATAGGAAATATCTCCCGCAACAAGGTAGCTTAAAACCACACCCGAGACATATTGACATAAATCCATGTTCCTTACAACAACTAAAAGAGAAAAGAAAATTTATCACACCAAAAGCCTCAAGGGTACACGTGTGCTATTTTCCTGACAACACCGTGCTGTAACAAGAATTCCCAAATGGAATCCATCCCATTGCCTTTGTGTCCCACCAACTCAATACGGCTGAACAAAACTACTATGCTCAAGAACAACTTGCAATGGTATACGCCACCAAGGTATGAAGGCATTACCTCTTGGGGAAACAAGTGATCATGCGATTGATCACAAACCTTACAGACCTTACACTTGGAACACAAGAAGAGTTGACATCATTGTTGGGAGGAACAACACCAATTGTATGACATCAAACTTGAGTACAAACCAGGTTGGTTCCATGTTATCCTTGATGCATTATCATGACAACCTGATTTGAAGTCTCTTTCTCTCATCACAACGGCAATTTCAACAGTGTCAGTTGACCCTAAGGTCCAAAACGAGTTTCAGTCAACTCTACACCAAGATCCCTTCTTCCAAATGGTACATGGTTGCCTTACGGCATGCAATAAGGAGTACAACAACTTCTCTATCAAGGAGGGCCTTTTATTCCATGAGGATCGGATCTATGTTCTAGGTAAAGGTGATCTTTGATTTGCATGCCTTCAAGAAGCCCATGATTTACCCATTACTGGTCATATGGGTGTGGACAAGACCTTGGGTACCCTCCAACGTCAATGGTGGTGGCCCAACATAACATGAGATGTTCAAGAATTTATCCGATCGTGTGAGAACTCCCAATGTAACAAGGCCAGCAACCAGAAGCCGAGTGGACTCCTTCAACCACTTGTCGTTCCATCCGCTCACTGGGAACATGTGAGCTTGGATATTATAACATCCTTGCCAAAGACAAAACAAGGACACACCGCAATTGTGGTGTTTGTGGATATGCTTAGTAAGCAAATCCACTTGGCACCAACTTGTGATACCATGGATGCTCCAACCTTAACGCAAATCTACTTTGACAATGTCTTCAAGCATCATGGGATGCCATATGTACTCATCTCTGACCGTGATCCTCAATTTACCGGGGATTTTTGGCAAGCACTCTTCCAGTTACTTGGCACCAAGCTTGCTTTGTCCACGGCCTATCATCCTCAAACTGATGGCCAAACCAAACCTGAAAATTGTATATTGGAGGATATGTTGCATGCCTTTGTCAATGCACACCATACCAATTGGAATGAATGTCTTGCAGTTGTAGAATTTGCCTACAACAATTCCAAACAGGCAAGCACCGGATTTTCTCCTTTCTTTCTCAATTTTGACCAAGATCCACTTGTTCTAGATTCTCTTCTTGGTCCCCCTCCATCTTAGGTTCCTCATACTTCCACATTCTTGACCACTATATCCCAATCTCTTCAACAAGCCAAGTCTCACCTCCTTGTTGCCCAAAATTGCCAAAAACAATATGCGGACCACCATTGTCGTGATCTCACTTTTGAAGTTAGTGAATAAGTTATGCTATCCTCTAGTAACCTCCCTCTCCCACTTGATACCCAAGTTTGTAAACTTGCACCTAATTGGATAAGACACTTTGATATCACCCCAATTGTCTCTCATGTTGCTTATCGACTTGCCTTGCCTTGCCTTGTCACATGCGTATCCATCCTATCTTTCATGTTTCAAAGTTGAAACTCTTTGTTCCTAACCCCTCTTCCTTTTCCTCTTGAGTCCAACCTCTCCCTCTTCCTATTCCTTTTGAATCCAACCTCCCCTTCTTCCTGTCCTTATCAATGATCATGAGGAGTACGAAGTTGACCGTATCCTTGCGCGTCACCATATTCAACGAGATCATCGCCAACATATAGAGTACAAGGTCCTTTGGAAAGAGTATCCCCTTCATGATGCCACATGGGAATCTCTTTCTCACCTCCAAAATGCACAAATGGCCATCCAAGAATTTGAAGCTTCACTGGCAACGAGGACGTCACCAACTAGCGGTGGAGGAATATGCAACAATGTGGAGTTTAGCGACAAAGTTAGTTGGGCTTACAAAGTAGCACATAAGACAAATTAGCCTAGAATATTCCAAAAGTATCTAGGAAGCTTCTTGGGAAGTTTCCTGGCTAGCTTAGCTTGCACCTCAAGTAAGTAGCTTCTAGAAGCTTCCTACTAGCTTAGCTTGCATGCCAAGTAGGCGGCTTCTAGAAGGAAGCTTCTTGAGAAGCTTCCTAGTTAACTTGGCTTGTACTCTAAGAAAGTGGCTTGAAGAAGCTTCTTGAGAAGCTTCTCAAGGGCCTTGTATGCTACTTATAAATACCAAAGCCAAAGCTCATGCTAGGCATTCGGAGTTTTCCCACATTCAAGTGTCCCAATGTGAGTTTCCATTCTCCTATTTCTCTCCTCGATCTCGGTCTTTTACAAGGAGTATGATGGAGTTGGGATTCTTTGCTTTCTTATTCCATAGTGCATTACCATAATAGCAATCAGAGGTTTATCTTGAGTGAGAGACATGCCAGCTCACATTCTTGGTTTTGTTGCAAGGACCTCTCTAGAAGGCAAAATAATGTTCCGTGTACAATTCTATATTAGACAAAAGGAGGCTATGAGAGCTCACTTGGAGAGAACTTTAGGGGAGGAGAAGGCTGAACTTATGTTAGAGAACCAGGACCCATTTTTTTACCTTGTAGTTCATTTTGATGTCTTTTCTTATACATCTTGTACATATGAGAGGATTTGGAGAGATTGTGTGAGATGGATTGTAGATTTTGGGGATTAAGGTGATTTTGGGCAAAATCTCAAGTTTGAGATCTGGATATGAAAATTCTACACATGATAGCTTGGGTTATCTTTCAGTTACCACACTTGAAATTCTTATGAGAGCTACTATGCGCACCAGGCTAGAATTTTTGAAAGTTGATAGGATATATTGCTCCAACAATTGCATGCTCTCTAGGAAATTGTACAGAATCTGCCATTTCTTCAATTTTGAGTGGATGTCTTGAAAATATACAAGAAAATTCAATGCATTGTATCCTACCTGCTGATTAAAAAATTAGAGAGAGATCATTCTTGTGCAAGGAGTTATGAGTTTTTAAAGTAAGGGGGGTGGTTTTCAAACCAAATCTGAACTATGTGTGCTGAATAGAAATGTGTCTAGGCCAAATGCCTTGATGAAAAGATCTGAAATTTTGCAGCAAGGAACAACTTGGAGTTTTGATTGGGTGTAAAAAATTTCAAAGGACTATGACATACCAGTTGAGAGATTTGAGTGACATTGTTAGGAAAGGTCAATTCCACAGAGTTGAGATCTCATGCATGAGGAGTTTGAGAGCAACAAAAAGCATGTTTGGGAACATGGAGGATCATCAAGAGTGGAAATTTAGACTATGTAAGGTTCCCCAAGGGTTTGAGGTGATTATAGAAATGAATTTGAAGAAAAGAGATTTTAGAATAGAATTTGAAGAGAGTGTTGAGAGGATCAAAAAACCTACACCACTTGGAGGAAAGAGTGAGTCTAAGTCATCTAAACTTTCTAAGGCAAGTTCATGTCTATTGACCTTTGAGAGCAAGATATTAAGGGAAAGGAAAGGATTACTTGACTTGGATTTGCATGTTGGACCTTCTTCATCAAGATTGGGAGGGAGAAGATCTAAGACCAAAGAGTTATGTGAGGTTTGTGGAGTTGAAAGACTTCCAAAAAGACATGAGTGTAGTGGAGTAAAAGCACTTTTGGAGCTTTGGTGAAAGATCTTGGAGAGAGTCTTAGTATAGCTACAAAACTACTACCATGTTCATCAGCTAGTTCTCAAGATTAGTGATGGACTTATCTTTCAACTTATGGATAAGCTATCCATGAGGGTTTGATTAACATGCACTTTAGGAATTGATGTTGCTATGGAAATCTTGGAGCAACCTAAACCTTTTGTGTTCCCTAGGGTGGATTACTCTCAAATGGTGTTAGTCATATATATACTCTATTAGTTATAGAGTGAGAGAAAAGAAAACAAAAAAAGAAAAATTGAGAGAAAAGAAAGATAGTGAGGGGTTAAGATAGGGAAACTTTTGGTTTTCTTTGGCAAGGATGGAGAAGATGTGGTCGCTTTTGTGAGAGACTTCAAGAGAGCTTGTGTAGGAAATAATGATTGGAGGAAAAATGAGTGGGCCTCATTATTCTTTCCAGATCTCTTTGAGGATGTAGCACTTACATGGTATGAGTCAGAATACCCAAAGAGAGAGAGGAGAGATGGGCAAGAAGAGTCTTGGGAGAGTTTGACTTCAGCACTCATTGTGAACTTTCTTATGAGAGTTATGAGATATAAGTGAGTGAGGTTACCTTTCTCAAGCAAAGAGATGGAGAGAAAGTGAGAGTCTATATGGAAAGAGTGGAAAAATTAGAGTCTAGATTTTGCATAGTGTTGAGGAAGGATGGGGATGATATGGAGACTACTATGATTGTGGGAGGGTTGAGACCACAAATTAGAAGCAATGTGAGATATGAGAAACCTTCTTCCAAGGTTGAAGCTATCAAGATCGCAATTTGTATGGAGGAGAGTTTGGAAGGAGATGAAAGTGATTTGGTAGTGAAGGAGGTTGTGCATCCTCCTCAAGGTTACAAGTATGGTGAAACTTTTGATACTTTGGTGACAAAGGTTGCACTACAAGTATTAGTTGCTCCAGTTCTTGCACCCCTACCAAAGGATCCATTCCAAACCATCACTAAACAACTTGCAAATCTCAAGATCAATGTAGTGCAACTATGGGAGAAGAGAGAGGTGGATCTGAATATAAGGAGAGGGTTTAGGAGTTATGGAAACTATCCATATAGAGGAGACCAACCAGCCAACAATTTCAATGATAAAATTTGTTTTGGTTGTGGAGAAAGAGACCATATCTAAAGGAATTGCCCAAATTCTACTTACCATCGAGGAAGGGGTTATGAGAGAGCCAATAGAGGGAAAGAGAGAGGAAGTGAAACCCAAGTGGCTCCTAATCCAAACAAAAGGTAAGGGGATAGCATTCATATATGTGGTTGAGAGCAAGTACGAGAAGGGGGAGTGCTCAAACTCCAAAGGTCTTCATTTGGGTCTTTTGGCACAAGAGAAGAAAAAGAGCTTGTTTTGTAGAGGATGTGCACTCTTCTCAAGGATTTACTCCTAGCCAAGATACTCCTATTCCTACTAGGAGCACTCACACAACACTTCAAAACCATCAACAACAAAGACTCCAAGAAAGAAGTTGGGGATGGAGGACTTATTGATATCAAAGTAACAATGGAATAATAATGTCTTGGAGGATGTTGGTAGTCACAAGGCTAACATCACAGTGGGCCAATGGATTGCTTTGAATCCTACTTTGAGAAAGGAGCTTAAAGGTGGCTTGAGTTCTACAAGGAGCAAGAGGAAGAAGAAGGCAAAAACTCTAGTATCAATGAGGGTGGTGGATACCAAGCCAGCACCATGGGAGGCTTGTGAACATGCTTCCAAGATTGATGTGAGAGTGATTGGTCACAACATCAAGTATGCATTGGTTGATGGAGGATCAAAAATTCATGCTATATCAGAAAGGTTGATGAAAAAGTTAAGTATGATACCCTCAAGTCCTTCAACATTTGTGGTGAGCATGGCAAACAAGTAATAAGTTTGACCAGTAGGTGTGATGGATAAGGTGGTAGTTTCAATTATGGGAGTTCAAAATCTCATGACTTTCCAAGTCTTGAAGGATTCAAGCTATTACTTACTTTTTGGGAGGCCATGGATGAGAGCAACACGCCCAACTGATTGATGACACAAAGGGTACTTGAGGATTGGGCCATCAAACCATAGAGTCATAGTTCCTATGACTAACACTACCAACACTTCACATTAAGATACATCATATAACAATATGGAGTTTAGCGACGAAGTTAGTCGGGCTTACAAAGTAGCACATAAGACAAAGTAGCCTAGAATATTCCGGAAGTATCTAGGAAGCTTCTTGGGAAGCTTCCCGGTTAGCTTAGCTTGCACCTTAAGTAAGTAGCTTCTAGAAGCTTCCAACTAGCTTAGGTTGCACGCCAAGTAGGCGGCTTCTAGAAGGAAGCTTCTTGAGAAGCTTCCTAGCTAACTTGGCTTGCACTCTAAGAAAGCGGCTTGAGGAAGCTTCTTGAGAAGCTTCTCAAGGGCCTTGTTTGCTACCAAATTAGAGGTAACCATGCGAGAGCCACAACACTTGGAGGAAGCCATGCGGTTGGCCGAATGTTTTGATTCCTTGTTAGCAACAACTTGATCTTGACCTCGACCCCCACAAAGCCTACCAATACACTACACACAAGTGGAGGAGCCAGCACCAATGGAGATTGATGCAATTCAAGGAAGACCATTAGGCATGGCAGACAGGGAAAAACTGCGACAAAATGGTGGTTGTTTTTATTGTCGCCAGTTGGGGCATCGCATTGCTGAATGTCCACTTAAGAATAGACGACCTCGACAAGTTGCCCAAGTGGAGGTTGTGGAGCGGAATGATCAAGGAAACAAGGAATCCCAGTAGGAGATTTTGAGCCACCTATTGGGAGCTTGATTAGTTCCAATGGGATTGAAGGCTTGACTTATGCAAGTCTGCTTCACTTACAAGGTATGATATCTAATAGGGGTTGTAGGATTTTGCTTGATTCTGGAAGTTCAAAGAATTGCATGTCTATGCAAGTAGCAAAGGAATTGGGTATTCCTATCAAGCCAGTGATTGGAAGTAGTTTGATGATGGCGGATGGTAGAAGGAGTTCTGCATTTCGCACCTTGCATCCTGTTACCTTCAAGATTGGGAAGGAGTATTTTGAGTGTATGAGGTTTGTAGTGGCACCTCTATACTATGATATCATTCTGGGTCTACCTTGGCTTGAATGTCATAAGGTTCAATTCGATTGGACCCGACGCCAAATTCAAGTACAACACCAAGGTAGGAATTTCTGATTAGGTTGTCTGGCACCTCTGAGTAAGACACCTAAGAATAGTCAGTCCCAAGATGGGAAGTTTGTCGAGAAGGTAGCTATAGAGCAAATCTGGAAGGGAGATGAGTTCTAGGATGGGAAGTTTGCCAGGAAGGCAACCATGGAGCATGCTTGGAAGAGAGATGAGTCCCTAGAGGGGAAGTTTGTTAAGGAAGCAGCCATAGAGCAAGCTTTGGAGGAAGATAAGTCTATATTTGCGGTGTGGATCAAGTAGATTGCACAAGAACAATCTGAGGAGGGCCAAGTGCCGCATCAAGCAATGGTTGATCGGATAGTTCTTGAGTTTGCAGATGTGTTTTTGGATGATCTGCCAAAGGGATTACCCTCCAATTGAGGTATGCTCTTCAAGATCGAGTTATTGCCAGGGAGTACTCCGGTGAGTAGACCAATCTATTGGCTCTCACCAAAGGAGTTGGAGGAGTTGCAAACAACACTTACAGAGTTGTTGGAGAAGGATTTCATACAACATAGTACCTCTCCTTGGGGAGTACCAGTACTATTTGTTCCAAAGAAGGATGGAGGACTTTGTTTTTGTATTGATTACCGTGGGCTCAATAAGCAAACCGTGAAGAATGCATATCCCTTGCCTCGGATCAATGACTTACTTGATCAACTGAGTGGAGCACGTTGCTTTTCCAAGTTGGATCTTCATAGCGGCTATTGGCAAATTCTGATTGATAGAGAGGATGTGCAAAAGACTGCCTTTCGCACAAGGTATGGACATTTTGAGTGGAGAGTTCTACCTTTCAGACTCACTAATGCTCCTGTAGTCTTCATGGATCAAATGCATCGAGTGTTGGATGGACTATTGGATCAGTCAGTGGTGGTGTTCTTGGATGATATCTTAATCTATAGCAAGACAGAGGCAGAACATGTGAGTCATGTGCGAGAAGTCCTAAGACAACTATGACAATGGAAATTTTACTGCAAGAAGTCAAAGTGTGCTTTTTGGCAGAAGAAGGTTACCTTCTTGGGTCATAAGATCTCATTAGAGGGGATCAAGATGGAGGAAGAGAAGATCAAGGCCATTACTGATTGGCCTACCCCAAAGGATGCTACAGAAGTACGGGCATTTAATGGATTGGCCAATTTTTACCGGCGGTTCATCCACTATTATGCGCATGTGGCTGCACCATTGACTGACCTTTTGGGAAAGAACTTGAGCTTCCAGTGGAACACCAAACATGAAGAAGCATTCCAGAAGTTGAAACATATGGTGTCTTCAAGACCCATTCTTCAACCATATGATCCTCAACTGCCTTGTGTGGTTGATTTTGATGCTTCTAACTTTGCAATTGGAGCTGTGTTGCAACAAGAATTTCCAGATGGGCTACATCCCATTGTCTTTGTGTCTCGCCAACTAAATACAGCTGAAAGAAATTACTCTGCTCGAGATCAGGAACAACTTGCAATGGTATATGCCACCAAGGTATGGAGGCATTATCTCTTGGGGAAACAAGTGATCATGCGAACTGATCACAAGCCATTGTTACAGACCTTACACCTGGAGCACATGAAGAGTCGACATCATCGATGGGAAGAGCAACTTCAATTGTTTGACATCAAACTTGAGTACAAACCAGGTCGGTTCCATGTCATCCCTGATGCTCTATCACAACGACCTGATTTGAAGTCCCTTCCTCTCATCGCGGAAGCAATTACGACGGTGTCAATTGACCTCAAGATCCATAACAAGTTTTGGTTAGCTCTACAACAAAATCCCTTCTTCCAAATGGTACATGGTTGTCTAACAAAAGGTGACAAGGAGTACAACACTTTCTCCTTCAAGGAAGGCCTTCTATTCCATGCGGACCGGATCTATGTTCCAGCCAAAGGTGATCTTTGACTTGTGTGCCTTCAAGAAGCCCATGATTTACCCATCGTTGGTCACATGGGTGTGGACAAGACCTTGGGTACCCTCCAATGTCAATGGTGGTGGCCCAACATGACACAAGATGTTCGAGAATTTGTCAGATTGTGTGAGAGCTGCCAACGTAACAAGGCCAATAACCAGAAGCCGAGTGGACTCCTTCAACCACTTGCCATTCCATCCGCTCGTTGGAAGCATGTGAGCTTGGATCTCATCACATCCTTGCCAAAGACAAAACAAGGACACACCGCAATCGTGGTGTTTGTGGATAAGCTTAGTAAGCAAATCCACTTGGCACCAACCTATGATACCGTGGATGCCCCAACCTTAGCGCAAATCTACTTTGACAATGTCTTCAAGCATCATTGAATGCCATGTGTACTCATCCCTAACCGTGATCCTTGATTTACCGGGAAGTTTTGGCAAGCACTCTTCCAGATACTCGGCACCAAGCTTGCTTTGTCCACGGCCTATCATCCTCAAACTGATGGACAAACCGAACGTGCAAATTGTACATTGGAGGATATGTTGCGGGCCTTTGTCAATGTCTACTATACCAATTGGGATGAGTGTCTTGCAGCTGTAGAATTTGCCTACAATAATTCCAAACAGGCAGGCACCGGATTTTCTCCCTTCTTTCTCAATTTTGGTCAAGATAAGCTTGTTCCAGATTCTCTTCTTGCTCCCCCTCCATCTCAGGTTCCTCATACTTCCACATTCTTGACCACTATATCCCAATCGCTCCAACAAGCCAAGTCTCACCTCCTTGTTGCTCAGAATCACCACAAACAATATGCGGACCACCATTGTCGTGATCTCATCTTTGAAGTTGGTGATAAAGTCATGCTATCTTCCAATAACCTCCCTCTCCCACTTGATACCCAAGTTCGTAAACTTGCTCCTAATTGGATAGGACCCTTTGATATCACCCAAATTGTCTCTCTTGTTGCTTATCAACTTGCCTTACCTTGTCACATGCGTATCCATCCTGTCTTTCATGTTTCCAAGTTGAAACCCTTTGTTCCTAACCCCTCTTCCTTTTCCTCTGGAGTCCAACCTCCTCCTCTTCCTGTCCCTATCAATGATCATGAGGAGTACAAAGTTGATCATATCCTTGCGCGTCGCCATATCCAACGAGGCCGTCGCCAACATACGGAGTACAAGGTCCTTTGGAAAGGGTATCCCCTTCATGATGCCACATGGGAGCCTCTTTCTCACCTCCTGAATGCATAGACGGCCATCCAGGAATTCAAAGCTTCACTGGCAATGAGGACGTCACCAACTAGCAGCGGGAGAATATGTAACAATATGGAGTTTAGCGACGAAGTTAGTCGGGAGTTTAGCAACGAAGTTAGTCGGGCTTACGAAGTAGCACATAAGACAAAGTAGCCTAGAATATTCCGAAAGTATCTAGGAAGCTTCTTGGGAAGCTTCCCGGTTAGCTTAGCTTGCACCTTAAGTAAGTAGCTTCTAGAAACTTCCAACTAGCTTAGGTTGCACGCCAAGTAGGCGACTTCTAGAAGGAAGCTTCTTGAGAAGCTTCCTAGCTAACTTGGCTTGCACTCTAAGAAAGCGGCTTGAGGGAGCTTCTTGAGAAGCTTCTCAAGGGCCTTGTATGCTACCTATAAATACCAAAGCCAAAGCTCATGCTAGGCATTCGTAGTTTTCCCTCATTCAAGTGTCCCAATATGAGTTTCCATTCTCCTATTTCTCTCCTCGGTTTCGGTCTTTTACACATCATCTTTTGATTATTGGGAATAAGATTCAAGAGAAGGAGCTTTAGGTGTAGACACAAGCATGGAAGAGGAGACTATAGAAGAGGATGAATCTGAATCTGAATCTTATTCAGATGAGTATCCCTTATGTGCTATGGATTTTGCATCTAAGCCAGAGGTTTTGAAGTATCTAGATGAATCACCATTGACACTTGAGGAGATAGAAAGGAGGTTATCTACCCTTGAATATGGCCCGAATATTACTAAGGAGGAGCAGGTAAGATTTGAGGAGATTTTTTGCAAGTTCATCCATGTGTTTGATTTTAGTTACAAGGATTTGAAGGAAGTCACTTTGGAGGATCACAAGATAGAGTTAGAGTCACATGCAAGACCAAACCGCCAAAAGTAACATTGCATTAGCCCACAAATATATTTGGTTGTGAGGGAGGAGATTGATAAGCTCAAGGAGGCCAGATTTATCTTTGAGGTAGAGAATTCAAAATGGGTGTCTCCAATTGTCATTATGAAGAAAATGAATGGCAAGCTTTGGGTATGTGTGGATAACAAGAAGCTCAACGATGTTACCACAAAGGACTACTACCCATTGCCATTCATTGATGAGATCTTGAAAGTGGTTGCAAGTCATGAGAGGTGTAGTTTTGGTTATGGTTATAGTGGATATAACCGAATCAAGATTGCACCAGAGCATCAACAACTCACCACATTCACCACACCTTGGGGAACTTATGCTTTCAAGCTCATGCCTTTTGGGCTTTGCAATGCTCCAGCCACATTCCAACGGTTCATGAACAAGGTATTTGAACCTTTCATAGGGAAATTTATGAGAGACTTCATTGATGACTTTTGTGTTTATGGGACCAAGGAGGAGCACCTTGAGCACCTAATCAAGGTCTTTGCAATGCTTGGATGAGGCAAATGCATCACTCAACCTAGAGAAGTGCATTTTTGGATGTGAAGAAGGTCTACTTTTGGGGCACATCATCTCCAAGGATGGAATAGCAATTGATCTTGAGAAGGTGAGGAAAATCTCAGACCTTCCATTCCCTTCAAGCTTGACAAAGTTATGCCAATTCTTGGGGATTGTTGGGTACTATAGGAGGTTCATCTCCTCATTTTCCAACAAGGCTTATGCATCAACCATCTACATGAAGAAGAATGTACATTACATGGTGATTTTGGAGGACAAGGATGCTCTCAATGCTTTTGAAGAGCTCAAGCAATCCCTTGTTGTTGCCCCAATTCTTGCTAAACCTGATTGGAGTAAGCCTTTCATTCTCTACACTGATTCTTCTAATGTAGCTATAGGATGCACTCTTAGTCAATTAGACCAAGATGGGCATGATCATCTAATAGCTTTTGCTAGTAGGCAGATGGTTTTAGCAAAAAAGAACTACTTTGTCATGGAGAGAGAAGGGTTGGCAATGATCTTTGGTCTCAAGAAGTTTAGACACTACTTGATTGGAGGGAAAGCCACCATTGTCACAGATCAAAAGGCTTTGAAGTACATCTTCAACAAGCCTAATGTGGAAGGGAGGCTAGCAAGGTGGATGATACTCTTGTCTAAGTATGACTACACCATTAAGGATAGGCCAAGAAAGAAACATGCAAATGCTGATTTGTTATCTAGGGCCTATGATCATGATGGAGATGATCAAGTGGATGATTCCTTCCCAAATGAGGAGCTCATGAAAATCTCAATCACTCAAGAGGTTCTAATAGAGTACAAGGAGATTGTGGATTTTGTGACAAGAGGTAACTATCCAAAAGGGATGCATGCTAGGGAGACGAAGACCCTTGCAGCAAGATCTAGACCTTACACAATGGTGGAGTATATTCTTTCTCACCAAGGAGCAAATGGTCTACTTCAAAAAGCATTGAGTAAGGAAGAGTCTATCCTACTCATAAAGGAGTTCCATGAAGGTTTAGTGTGTGGAAGACACTTTGCTGGAAAGGTGACTGCTTTCAAGATTCTAGATGCAAGTTACCATTGGAGAGGGATTTTCAAGGATTGTCTTGATTATTGCAAAACTTGTCATGTTTGTCAAGCTTTTGTTAAAAAGTCTACTTCCACTCCAACACTTAGATCAATTCTATTGCTAGGACTTTTTGAGAAGAGGAGAATTGATTTTGTAGGTCATCTCAATAGAAAGCCAAGGAATAATTGGTATATTGTGGTAGTTACTGATTATCTTACCAAGTGGGTTGAGACTAGACCATTGAGGGACAAGAATGAAGATGAAGTTGGGAGATTTCCTTATGAATGCCTTATCACTAGGTTTCAATGCCCTTTGGAGTTAGTTTCTAATAGAGGAGAGTTTACAAGAAGCATCACTATAGCCATACTATGACATTTCTCTATCACACATAGAATAACTACATCCTAAAAGCCAAATTCCAATGGCTTGGAAAAGAGAACCAATCAGACCTTGTGCATGATGTTGGCCAAAGATGCAAAAATGGAGGGAGCTAAACATCATTGGGATAAGAGGATTCATGCAGTTTTGTGGGAATATATGACAACCATGAAGACTTTGACTGGATATTCTCCATTTCAATTGGTATATTGTATTGAGTCTACCTTACCTATTCACTTTGATCTTTCTACCTTCCAAAGCATTCATAGGAGATTGAAGAAAGCACAAGGAGGTGATGTAAAGAAGTCAAGGAAGGATCAACTTATGAAATTGGAAGAGACAAGAGCAATTGCTATGGTTTGAGTGGAGCAAGCCCAAAGGAAACAAAAGGAGAGCTATGACAAGAGGCAAGGCAAGAAGAAAGTGGAGCCTTTCAAAGAAGGTGATTGGGTAATGTTGTTTGATTCCATTTGATCCAAGAGAGTGAAAAAGACGTTTTTGCCTAAGTACTTTGGACCTTTCATAGTGGAAAAAGTGTGGGGCAATTACACCTATGATATCAAGGAGTTGGGAGGAATACACTTTGATAGGATAACCATGATAAGTTGAAGATATATCATAGAAGGTAGAGAGATCTTCAATTTGAGGACAAAATGAAAACTTAGTTCCAGTGTAAATGTAACACCCATTTATGCATGTGTGTGGTATCATGATATTTAGCTTAGTATTATAAATACTTGAGAGATATTATTTATATAGAGATAAAAGATAGTTTTACATTAATCATGATTAGCTAAAGTTAGTCATAGCTAAGATAGAGAGGACCTTACTTTAGAGGAAGTAGAAAAGATGAGCACCACTAATTTGGATTCTAGTGTATTGACTTAGTATTATTCCTAGGTGTTTGGCTTTGAGGAAAGAGTTGAGAACTCTTGGGCCCGTAAGCCCTTTTATTTGGATTCTTCTCTAGTCCAAGGATAGCCCATGTAAAGGAATCCTTGACTTAGTTGGTGGGTCAAGATAAGATCACATGCTTAGTGGAATATGCCCATGTGGATAGATATTCCTTTATACTTTTTGACTTACTTGACTTTTAGCCTAGTAACTTGAGTTACTATATAAGTATATAAACTAGGGGTGAGGAGGTACTCATCATCCTTTCATTTGTAACTATCTCCCTCATTGAGTTCTCTAGTAAGCAATGTCTTGAGTCTTGGAGTGTTAGCCTTGAAGGAGTATGATGGAGTTGGGGTTCTTTGTCTTCTTAGTCCATGCTGCACTACCATAATAACCATCAGAGGTTCATTTTGAGTGAGAGACAAGCTGGCTCACAGACTAAATCTTCTCTAACCATTAGGTCACTCTACTTCTTCATTCTCATCTTTCTCTAGTTCAATCCTCACCCTTATTGTAATAGAGTGAGACAAGAAATTCTTTATTGTTTTAGGGTCTATCAATACCTCTCACTTGATTGCCTTATAGAAATCTATTTACAAAAATCAATTGTGTGCTTGTCTACCTCAACCTTGTCATGTCATTTGTAATGTTGCATCTAGATTGCTCAGACATTGGAGTCGTAGTGATAGTAGTTAGAGGTATTTCAACAGTTTCCCATAGACTACTTTTTGATGGTCAAATTTTGTGTTTGGAGTACTGACTTCATCATGGAGCCCACCGTCACTTTGCACCGTTTGCACCATCAAGTGTGCTGTCAGCAAGACTATTAAGTTCCAGACCAAGCTCAAGTCTAGGGGTATACTTTTGAAGTGCAGCTCCAAAGAGCCCACTTCTTTGATGCTGACCCTTCGAGTTCCTGGCTATGGTGGACAAAGGCCGGTGAACGTCACCTGGATTCTCTTAGCTAGAGTGGGTGTGGCTTGACAGTAATTAGTGCACAATTATTGGTAGTTTAAAGAGTGACAGATCAAGTATTGATCTACGTTGAGTTGAGTTGAGAGTTGTAAACAATCTGATTACATCAGAGAAGTGAAGTCAGGGGGAATCTGAGTGCAAGAAATGAGAGTGTTTGTGGTATTTGCAAGACTTGTTGATTGTTGGTAGCTCAATTGAAGCTCAACTTTTCCCTAGTGTGTAGAAGCTCATTCAATTGATACACATTTGGCAATGAGATAGACGGTGTGCGGACATGCTGGCCAATTTTTGAGCAAAGAAGAAGAAAATTTTTGAGCAGTGGTTTTGATTTGGAGCAAGATCGATTTGTTGCAAGTTGGGCTCAAAAAGTAAAATTGAAAATGGAGTTGGGAATCTATCCTTGTGAATTTGTGATTTGGAGAAACCCATGTTTTCAATTTAGCTCGAGTGAAGGGTTGGTGGAGGATTTGGTGGTCAGCCAACTTTAGGGTTTATATCAGATATTGCATCAGAATTTTGCTGGAGTTTATGTCAGATTTTGGTGGAGGAGTTTTGCTAGTTTGGAGGAGTTTTGCCAGATTTGGAGAGGGTTCAAAGTGGCAAGAAGAAAGGCCTCATTTGGGCGTTTAAAGGCTTTGAAGCATAGGGCTATGGGCTATGAGAGGCTCCAAAAGCCTAGAAGGGCCAACAAGCCAGCTTGTAGGCATGAGGCTAGCTAGTTTAGAGTAGATCTTGGTCATTGTTTGGCAAAATCTGCACATCTTGCTAGATTGTGCGCAACAAAGTTTGATCCCTAGATCTCTTGTTCCTAGACTGGTGCCATAGCCAATTTGTCCACCCTCAATTGTTGTTCTAGAGGCTATGCCATTGTTATCTATACGGTTGTAGCTTTGGCTAGGAGAGGCAATTTGATCCCATTCTTGGTGGTCCTAATAACTTAGGACGTAGATACAAACTTCTCTTATGTCAAATGCCAAATGGTGGTAGAGTCAGTCTCGTGTTGCTTTATGAGATGGAGGATTTTTGTTTAGATTTCTTGTGATTGGACCCCCTCCATTATATGCTTCTTGTTTGTGCACCATGTTTGTGTGAGGCGCCCTGAATTTAGAGCGTTGGTGCTCTGGTGTGCTCTTAGTAGTGAGGCTAGAGTGATGACCAGTTAGACTACCTTTGTTTCTCTCCGGTGAAGTAGGAAATGATGACCTGTAGACCGTGAGAGTGCGTGTTGTGATGGCAAGTTACATTTCCTTTTCTCCTAATGTAGTTATCTCAGTTAGAGTTATATTAGTGGGTGATGTTCTGTGGGTATTGGCACTTGGTGGTGCTCAATTGATGTTGGCACTTGGTGGAGTATTGTAATACCAAGAGCTAGCCGTACGATCTAGATGTGAAATTTGGTTTGGTAATATTGGGAATGATGTTATACATAATGATTCAAATAGATCAGATAGATGTATCACCAAAGAGTATTTCTACTAATAGTGCAGAAACCAAAATAGACTTGAAAAGCTTAGAACCAATAGCTAGACATATGATTTAAAGGTGAGAATTGGCTTGGTAACATCCGAAAGGATGTTACACATGATAGACTAAATAGATCAGAAAGAGGTATCACCAAAAAGGGACTTCTACTAATAGAGTAGGAATCAAAATATGCTTGAAATTTTTGAAGGTAATTTTGGAGGCCTAAATGAATGAATTAAGCCTAAAAAATGTACAGAAATCCCCCTCCCCCACCCCAAATAGAGAAAAGGTTGGCCTTTCCTTCCTCCTGCTTTGTCTCATCAAGAACTTTCCAATGGTATCTCACCCACATGATTATGAGATTCCTACAAGAATATTCTCTAAAAGATTCACTCCAATCAAAGCTTGTTTGACCAACCAGATAGGACCAGGACTGACATGTCACCCATCCAAGTAAATAATCCAAGGGTGGAGCTTGCTAGCATGTCACCTATCAGTGTGCCTAATCTTAGGGTGGAGCTTTCTTGGAGGAGATCCTCTTTGTCTATATAATAAAGAGAAGGTGCTCCTTTGGGACATCGAAGGTTGAGTGCAGAATCCTGTGTTTCTCATGGTGAGTTTTTTCTTAGGTCTCATATCCTTGGAGTATTACAGTGGTATTAGAGTAGGGGTTGTCATCCAAGAGAGCGGATCATCCCTTTGGGAAGAACATGGGCTACTAAGACTGAGTAATTTTGAGGAGATATATCTTGGTGTAATTAGTAGATTAGGAGTGCTAGAGGGAGGATGGTATGGAGGCTTTGGGAAGACAATATCCAACACCTTGGTTTCCATTCTTGAATCCATTCCACATGAAGAGTATGTACATTCAGCGTAAGCAAGTAGGAGTGTATCTGGTTTTTCACTTTGGAGTAGAGTTCATGGATATAGTGATGAATTTGCCAAACCTAATGATTCTGCCTGTAGTGATTTACAATAGAGAGTGGGATTTGACCATCTACATTTTTTTGTGATGGATTTGAATGCCCCAAATCCTTTCCCTTTGAACACTCAAGTAGAAATTTGTTATACAGTGAGACCAAAGTGATGTTTAGAGATTTCATGGTCAAAAATTTTGGTGAGGAATATTATCAACAAGTGGTAGCTTCAGAGGTCCCAATGGTAGTTCAGATAGTTTGTGCACCCTCTTGAGTGATCATATTAACTCTCTATTGAAGTAGACAATAACAATTGAGTGTTGTAGGAACCATGGATCCGTAGTTACAGGAGTTGGTGCAAGGAATTCAAGGGATGTTGAACAAATTTTGAGAGATTAAGATGACCATGGAGGCATTACAAGGTCAAGTGCATACCCTCCAAAATGATCAAGCAATGCAAGAAGAAAAGCCGTCTCAAAACCCAGTACTTGGAGAGGCACCCGTGCCTACAAACCCAATCAATGATGAAGCTACATTAATACTCCGTATGAAGAAGACATGCAAAATCAAGCCTTACAAGGGGTAGCATATGATGGGAGTAGTGGAGAACTGGATCTTACAAACAAATTGATATTTTTGATTGTTCTCAACAAAGATCACCAAGCATGGTGCATGCGTGTTTGCATGTGGGTACTTGATCAACAAAGCCCTCACGTGCTATGATGTTTGGGAACAATCCATATTGGCAGAGATAAGAGAGGTCACGTGGACAACAATGCAAGAAGGATTGTTGAAGAATACCCATTCCATGGATTCCGAGCAGATGGCCCGGATCCGACTGTGGGGATTGAAATAGAAGAACAATATACAAGAGTATGTGGATGCATTTCTGGATCTACAAGTCACAATTTCGACATGAGTCCAGTAGAGGCTCTCAACAATTTCAAATGAGGCTTAAAGGAGTGGATTTGCCAAGAAGTCATGGTTCAAAATCCTTGCATGGTATTTGAAGCCATTGCTTGTGCGCAAAGAATAGCTTAGGCATTGGGTGGAGGTGAAAGAGTAGTTCCACCTCAACATTATTGGGCAGAAATGTCACACATGGGTGGACCAATACCGATGGAATTGTGCAACCTTTAGTTTTGAGACCATAGAGCACAACCGCTTCAAGGAGAGCAAGGACGAGTTGAAGAATAGAGAGATGGAGTCCCACGAGGAGAACAACGCTGTTGTTACAATTATGGCCGTGGTGGGCACATATCTACCAACTGTCATGCTCATCTCCCTAGAGGCCCTCGGCCTTCATACAAACAATCTTTGAACAACATGGAGAGATGCATTGAAGAGGAGGAGGTGGAAATCACTTTGGAAAACAAAGATCACCGGTAAATGTACCTCTTGGCCTTACTGGCTCAATAAGGAAGCAAAAAAGCAAGGGAAGGAAGAATATGAGAGCGCAAAGGTCCCAAAAGGCAACCTCACAATTGATTGTTGTGAATGGAATCATAGAAGGCAATCAAATGAGAGTATTAATAGATCTTGGAGCAACAAAGAATTTCTTGTCTTGCATTGTTGCAATAAGATTGGGAATGGATCTAAAGAGAGATGAGAGCAAAGAAGTAGAGCTACCTAACGGGCAAAAAAAGAGGATTGAATCATTACCTAGACAGGTAACACTCTATGTAGGAGAATATCAAGAAGCAATTGAGTGGTGAGTGATACAATTAGCTTGTTATGATGCAATCGTAGGCATGCGATGGATGGAGCATTGCAACCCTATAGTAGATTAGAGGAAGAAAATAGTGAGAACCCACAAATGGTTGATTAGTGGGGTTAGAGAAACATCACATAGGCAAGAATTGCCTCTCTATGTCATAGGAACAATAACTATCTGTAAGACCAATAGATGTTTCATGGGTCTAATAAGAGAAGTCCAGAGTGCACAACTCAATGGACAAATTCGTGAGAAATTGAAGGATGTGGTAAATGAGTTTCAAGATGTCTTTCCCAATGATCTACTTGTAGGATTACCACCAAAAAGGAGAGTAGATCATAAAATTGAGACACTCTTGGGGAAGACACCTCCTTGTAAGACCCCAAATCGCTTATCACCTCATGAGTTAGAGGAGTGTAAGAATCAAATTGAGGATATGCTACAGAAACGGTTCATCCAACCCAACATATCACCATATGGGGCTCTTATCTTGTTTGTGAACAAGAAGGACGGTACAATGCGCATGTACATCAATGTGACAACTCGGAAAATATCACTTTTGCGGTAATCGGGTAAGTAAAGTTTGTTCCCATAGAGATACGACTCAAAATTGGTCAAATACAAAGTCAAATAGTAACATGTAGTTCTTCTTGGTTTCTTCTTTAGTCTCTCAGGTGGCAACTACACCAAGAAGAGAGTAACAAGCTCACAATCTTGACAACTTGTCATGAATACACACTCATAATCACAACATAGCAAATTCTGTTCAAACAACTCTTGATTATGATGATTCAAATTCTCCCAAAGACGGCACTTCATTGCAAGACAACTTTGCCTCAGAATTGGGTTCCACCCCTCCATTGAAAGCACAACTTCCTCGATCAAAATTGCTTCACATCAACTTCGTGTTGCACTCACAAATGCAGAATACTACCAACACTACAATTCCTCTCAGATCTATCAAGGCATTGCTCCGATGCACTTCACTCAGGATCAAACACACAAAATGAAGATCAAGGCTATGGAATCAAACATCCAACTAGCACATTGACTTGCACTTCCAATTTCTCCATACACTCACAAACACACACACAGAATGACAATCGGAATTAAGCTCAAGTGACGAGCAGTGAAAACAACACTTCACTTTATCAATCTTTAGAAATATGAATACTGAACAACGTAATAATGTGAATGCTCTCCTTAAATACTGAAGTAAACGGCCGTTCTCCTCCTAATGTACCGCTTCCTAACATCTCTTCCTACCTGCAGATCCAAATTGACAAACCACCTCTTCATATCTGCCTCTTTCTAACTCAAAAATGTTACTACCCCGATGTCTACCTCATCATCGGTTTTCAAACCCGATGATCTTCCTATCACTTCTCCTTCTTCGGGTATATCTACAACTACTAATTCCTTCACTCCTTCTACTACTCCTATATTAGGAACTACAATTGCACTAAGGAGTGACTTATCTAACTCTTTATCTTCTGATCCACTCTTCTCTAATGCGTCAAATAACAAGTCCGATCCCAACTGAATTTCTACTTCTACAACATCGGTTCTAATTACAATCAATTCCTTTGCTACTTCTACTATATCCTCATCACAAATTGTAATTGAAAGCATGAGAACACTATCTACACCTTCAATTTGTAACCCACTTTCCCATAATCTCTCATGTAACCGACCCGAAGACACTTATTGTCTGATCTTGCAGTTCGGGTTTATTCACTATTGCTATTTCTCCTCTAATTCTATCCTATCTTCAATCAGATACCCATGAATTCAATGAAATTGAAGTCATGGGTATCCTTACTATCTATTCTTCCTCTATCCTAACTCTCTAATGCCTCTGGTAAAATTCTAGAAGTCACCTTCATTGCATTCCGAGGTCCGACTACCTCAGATCTAGTCATCTTTGTCTTGAGGCGAAGAAGCTTCTAACTCAAAGTTGTGTAAACCTTAAGTCCAAAGTCCAAAGTCTGAAGTCCAAAGTATGAAGTCCGATTGACCCAAAGACACCAACCCGAAGACACTAAACTACTCTATACATCTACTTTTGAAACTTCAAATGCTTGTAACTTCTTGTGCGGACCTCCAAACTCTATGATTTTGGTGGCAATGGAAAGCCCTGAACAAGACACTTCCAACAAAATATAGCACGCATGATTTGAACTTGTCTTCACTGAGATATGGCCCCGCAAGAATCCTGACCTGCAACCTCTCTTCCTCCTTTGGGTCTGCCTCCTTCAATCCAAGCTGAGTCTGTCTTCTTCTGACACGAAGTCGACTTCCTTGAGCTTGATCAAAATACAAATTTTCTCTCATTTCTTCTCCATTTGGTTTAGTTTGGTTTCAACAAGGCACTTCTTCAAAACTCATCCAAAATGAAAAATGTGGGTACCACAATCAACTATCGGGGTCTCAATCATCAAACAGTGAAGAAAAAATACCCCTTACCTTGCATGGATGACCTGTTTGATCAACTTGATGGAGCAAGACACTTCACCAAATTGGACTTGTGGAGCAGTTATAATCAAATCCAACTTGCAAAGGAAGATTTGTACAAAATAACCTTTTGAACCAAGTATGGCCACTTTGAGTATCTAGTGATGCTTTTTGGCCTCACCAATGCACCGGCCACTTTCATGAGTCTAATGATTGATATATTTCATCTATATTTGGATAAGTCTGTTATTGTCTTCTTGGATGACATCTTAGTATATACAAGCACAATGATAGAATACAAACATCACCTATGAGAAGCCCTCCAGATTCTAAGTAGCACAATGACAGAACACAAACATCACCTATGAGAAGCCCTCCAAATTCTAAGACAAAATTGATTGTATGCCAAACTCTCAAAGTGCAAGTTTGGCAAGTCTAAAGTAGACTACTTAGGGCATAGAGTAAAAGCAAAGGGTGTTCAAGTATTGATAGATAAAATAGAGGTCATTCAAAAATGGTGTGCCCCAAAAGATCAGACTTAACTCAAGAGCTACTTGGGGTTGATGCGATTCTATTGTCTATTTGTCAAGGATTTCTCCAAGGTTGCACAACCTTTAACGACACTACTTGGCAATCGGAAGAAGTGGACATTGAGAACCACACAAGAGTTGGCCTTTCAAGAATTGAAAGTTTCCTTGCTACATGCACCAATCTTGAAATGGTATGACCCAAAACGTCCAATCAAGTTGGCTACAGATTCATTAGGCATAACAACAAGAGCAATCCTACAACAAGAGTGGCATGACGGATGGCATCCAATTACATATTTCTCTCAAAAGTTATTACCGGTAGAGTGCAACTATCACATCATAGAATGAGAAGAGCTAGCCATTGTCCTTGCAACCAAGCATTGGAAGTAATATCTGGGCAAGAAGGCATTTGTAGTAGAGAAAGACCAAAAACCTCTAGTCTTCCTTGAGATGCAGAAAGATCTATCTCGTCACCAAATTAGAAGGGCAGAGTGCCAACAATGCTTCAATATGATAATCACTTACGTGGAAGGTAAGAAGCAACTTGCAGATGCATTCACTCACATGCCAATGGCAAACAATTTGGTGGCAAAGGTTAAGATTAACCCTAAATTTTGGCCAGAGATTCTGGCTGCTACAAAAACTGATCCACAAATTGTAGGAGTGCAATCATCCAAAGGCATCACCAACACCTAAGGACTCACCTTTTGTGATGGCAAATTATGGATCTCACATGTCCCAAAATTATGCACCACGATTCTAGCAAAATGTCATGATTCGGCCATTGCATGCAAGTCATATTGGAGTGGATAAGACCTTGGATGCAGTCCAATGCCATTTCTATTGGCCCAAGATGAGCAACGACGTGATGGAAGACATGCGTAGCTACCTACTTTGTCAATCGAACAAAGTAATCAAGCTCTTGCATGGCTCCTTCAACCTCTTCCCACTCCCACACAACGTTGGAAAAAGGTGAGTATGGATCTCGTTTGTGAATTACCCAAGACCGGCTTAGGTTTTGACTCCATCGTGGTCTTTGTGGACCGGCTCAGCAAAATGATTCATGTACACCTTACCACCAAGGATATTACCAATCCGCAACTTGCTCAATTATACTTAGATGCAATCTTCTCTCACTATGGCTTATCTCGAGTACTCATCACCGATAGAGGCACTCAATTCACCAGTTTGTTTTGGAAAACACTCTTTGGTTTCTTCAAAACCAAGTAGGCCATGTCCACAACCTACCACTCCCAAATAGATGAACAAATAGAGCTGGCTAATTGCACTATTGAAGACATACTACATGAATTCACCTTAGAGGAGCAAGAGAGGCGGGACACCCTACTCCCATTGGTGGAATTTGCTTACAATAATTTGGTGAATGCATCCACCTATGTCACTTTGTTCTTCCTCATGTATGGTGAACATCTCTTCACACCTTCTAGCTTGATGAAGATCCATCTGGTGGCTACCAAGGTCGACAGAGTCAACACATTTGTTTCTAGAATCCAACAAGTTGTGGAGCACGCCAAGCACAAGTTGCAGATTGCACAAAATTGACAAAAGCAATATGCTTATGCCATTCTAGGCACATGGAGTTCAATGTTGGAGATCAGGTGTGGCTGTCTATAACCAACCTCACACTCATTGGCCCTCGGAAGCTCAGACCTCATTTTATTGGGCCTTTTTTAATTCTATGTCGAGTCGGCGATGTGGCCTATCACCTTGAGCTACCACCACACATGAAGATCCATCCAATGTTCCATGTTTCCCTTCTATGTAGATATACTCCTCAATTGAGCACATATCATTCCACACAAGACATTCGACCCTGTCCGACACTCATTGATGGCGCGGAGGAATATGAAGTGGCGTATTCTCCAAAAATGCATGCATGGTACTTGCTATCCACGGGTGGACTATCTAGTACAACGGAAAGGTTACCCCCTCTATGAAGCAACATGGGAGTCCGCTACAAATTTGACACATGCACCAGTGTTGGTGCAAGCATTTGAGCAACAACTGCACAACGAGTACGTTGCATCTTAACAAGAGGGAGGTTTGTAATACCAAGAGCTAGCCATATGATCTAGATGTGAAATTTGGTTTGGTAGCATCCGGAATGATATTATACATGATAGTCCAAATAGATCAAACAGAAATATCACCAAAAGGGTACTTCTACTAATAGGGCAAAAACCAAAATAGATTTGAAAACCTTATAGCTAGATATATGAAAACCAATAGCTAGATATATGATTTAAAGGTGAGAATTGGTTTGGTAACATCTAGAACTATATTATACATGATGGATTGAATACATCAGAAAGAGGTATCACTAAAAGGGGACTTCTACAAATAGAGTAGGAACCAAATATGCTTGAAATCTTTGAAGGCAATTTTGGAAACCTAAACAGATGAATTGGGCCTAAAAAATGTGCAGACCCCCCCCCCTCCCCCCTTCAATTAGAGAAAAGGCTGGCCTTTCCTTCCTCCTGCTCTGTCTCATCAAGAACTCTCCAATGGTACCTCATCCATGTGATTATGAGATTCTTATAGGAAGATTCCCTAAAATATTCCCTCCGGTCAAAGCTTGTTTGACCAACCAGATAAGACCAAGACCGACATGTCACCCATCCAAGTAAGTAATTTAAGGGTGGAGCTTGCTGACATGTTACCTATTAGTGTGCCTTATCCTAAGGTGGAGCTTTCTTGGAGGAGATCCTCGTTGTCTATATAAGAAAGAGAAGGTGCTCCTTTGGGGCATCAGAGGTTGAGTGAAAAATTGTGTGTTTCTCATGGTTTGTTTCTTCTCAAGTCTTATATCCTTGGAGTATTATAAGTACTTGTGGTGCGGTTTGCAATTGTGGTTTGTGGTTGCATTTCGTGGTTCTAGTTTGCGATTGCAGTAGTAGTTACTTTGTCACGACAAAGTTCTTTGGGGATTCTAGAGGAGTTAGCCCTATAGTACATAGTGGATTTACTTGGAGTGGCACTTGGTATCAACGTTTATCTCATGTCTTAGTGAGGAAGGAGATTGACTTTGAGTTGGAGTTTGACACAAGAGCTGATTTAGTTGAGAATGCACTTGGTGTGTCCGCACCATTGTTGTGGGACATGGACAAGATTTATGGAGCCTCCAAAGGCCCTAGGCATTACTCTAGTAGAGTGGGTACCATTGAGTTGGATGACTTCATCTAGGAGTTTGATAGTTGTTGTGATCTATAGCAAATGAGGAACCCAACTTTGTTTACACCCTTTATGGTATGGAATGAGTTGTTTCAACCTTTGGAAGGTCTGCTGATGGATGCCTGCCATGAGTTCAAGAGAGCTCATTTGGAGGAGATTGAGTTATCGAGACAATATTGGTCTCCAAAGTATGTCTCTATTACTTCAGGCTTGGTTGCTAGGAGTAGATTGGTTGTACCCACAAGTTCTAACTTGAGTAGATTTGGTGGAGCTAGTGGAGGTGCTCTAGTTGGAGATAGTGCTACAACGAGTGGAGGTATTGCTGCAAGAGGTGGTGTGGTATCAGGGTTTAACCCCATGGTGGAGTTCTTCCAATGTTTGAGGCAAAACTACCAGGGAGTACGGACTGACAAGTTGAGGAGCTTGCAGGAGTTCCAGCGGAAGGTTGGAAAGAGCCAACACGAGGCATACACTCATAGAAGATGGCTGATCAGTTTCACTCAAGGAGTTATTGAGGCCAAAGCAGTCCAGTTTTGGTATGGGATACTAGACAAGGAGTTACGACATAGAGTTTATGATGCTTCATTGTTATAGGCTACTTTGTCCACTTTGGCAGTGGTCTTTGGTTTGGCTGAACGTGTTGAGCTCAACATGGTGGAGGAGAGGGTAATGACATCTAGATTTGGTAGGGAGACCTCATCCATAGCTATTACTTCTTCTAGAGTGTAGTAGAGTGCACCACGCCCAGTTGGTTTTTGAGAATAGTGTAGACAACCCAAATCCTATGGAGCGAGTGGAAGGCCTAGTGGAGCTAGACCCTTACCTTCCTTTTCAAGTCAATAGCAACCAATCAGTGGTAGTGTTGCTTGTTGGACTTGTGGTGGACCTCACCAAAGGAGAGAGTGTACTTAGGGTAGCGGACCTGATACCTCTGGTATATCGCAACTAGCACAGATGTAGTGTGAGCATTATCACAGATTTGGTCACACTAGTGACCGATGCTTTGACCAACACCCGGAGTTACGGAGTGGTAGGGCTGCTATGGCAAGTAATAGAGGATCTCTAGTTCATGGAGGACGAGGTGGTAAAGGTGGAGGTAGAGGATCTATATCTTGTAGAGGTGCAGTACCTACCCTTACTTTTGATAATGCTATGGCTACTTGGATTGAGCAATTGGAGCAAAGATTAGCTAGTATGGCCATTGCTTAAAGGAGATCAGATTCGAGTGTTGAGGCTTCCATCTCATATGTTTGTGATAGAGATGCTTTGGACTTCATGTGCAGAGTAGTATAGGTGGATGTATCTACAGTAGTGACTAGGAGTGCAGTATGTGCTCTAGAGCCAAGAGGAGCCTCAGTGGAGTTGGACCCATAGAGAGGAGAGGTTGGGAGATAGGTCAGACTTCCCCAATCTTTCATGTTATCTGAGGTATTGTAGACAACATCCATGGCTCCTAGTCATCCTCATGTAGGTGTGGTAGGTAGTGATGGGGTGCATGATGGACTACCTACTAGTCATCCACCCACACAAACTGAGTTGAGCATGATGTTGGGGACGGCTCAGCTGATTATGCCGTACCCTTTGTTTTCAGCTAGTGACACTAAGTCAAGCATGATGTTGGGGACGGCTCAGCTGATTATGCGGTGCCCTTTGTTTTCAGCCAATGATATGTTTACATTGGGAGTTGACCCAGCTCCAGTGTTCTAGCTGGCTGCCATGCTTTGTGAGAGTAGGGATGATGCGGTCCCTACTACTAGAGTAGAGGTGGTTGATAGTAGAGCTGACTTGGTTGTGGAGCATGAGATACGTTCAATGACCAATGGTTTATGGTAGGCAGTAATGGCTAGACTGGAGGAGTTGCAAGCTAGACCGGCCTTTGGGAGAGCGCAATTCACACCTGGTGTTGTCCTATTGGATAACTAAAGCGGGAATTTCCATTTTGTGGGACTTTCAAGGAAGGTCTATACACCACATAGAGTCTTGTTAGACTTTGGTGCACAACCCCTTATGTTGGTGAAGGCTACAATAGTCGGTCTGGAGTTATAGAGACCGATGTGGAGAGGTGTCCATTTTAGATCTAGACATCTCTAGGTGGTGGTTCAACATAGTATATCATATGTTGAGAGCTTGTTCTCTACGTTCAGTCTGGTCATCCGACTAATAGCTTGGTTGTGAGAGCTCAAGCTATTGCAACAATAGCTGAGTCATATGATGTGCTTATTGGGGGAGTAATGTTATACTCCATGGGTTTCAGCATTGACTATTGGGAGGAGACAACCTCCTATAGACCAGATTGGCAATCTGGTGAGGAATGGGTATGTTGCCTACCAATACGCTTCAATAGTGGCAATCTTGGCTCACTATAATCCCGGACCATGGCAGCATCAACTTCAGCTTTCAATGGTGTAGTTACTTGGCCTGGTGAGTTATTGGAGAAGAATGCCCATGCAGAAAATACTCTAGTACCAGAGGAGATCACTCGGATTTGGAGTACGAGTGGGATTGTTCCATCCACCATGGATGTTCCATTGTGGAGTTTAGAGGATGCATTGCATCAACATGGAGATCGGTTGGTGCAACAAGCTTGGAGTGGGGCCTTTGTACCACCAAGAGATGAGTGTGAGGATGAGCCTCCAAATTCAATTACCTTGATACCTCTGGATACCACACTCATTGCTTGGCAATATCTAATAGAGGTAGTATGTCTATTGGAGTTGTTTGGTGGGATTAGCACCGGACTAGTTGTGGTCCTACGTGCAAGTATATGAGTACAAAGGTACTTGTATGTAGAGAAAGACGAGACTGCTAGGCAAGTTTGTCTACATCATGTGGCACACTTGGCTTATCGGTATCCAGAGTTATTACCAATGTCAATAGTCAAAGGTTACCAAAAGGCTCTACCAACAGACATTTCCTCACTAGGGGCGCATGATCTGGAGCAATATGGGCATGTTCATTTGGTGATTTTGGGATAGCCATGTTAGGGACATACACGTGTTGACCAAGGTTTGGGTCTTCAGGATCCTTGTTCAAGTGTGTGTTGGGAGATGTTACGGATACTACAACATCTCCAAGTTCATCAATCCATTTCTCCAGCTTACCTTTTGGAGAACGTTCCTTTGATGGGTGATTCTTGCAAGTACACATCAAGTCTATTCTTGGATAGGACGTGTTGTATTGTTGGATGCAACCAAAGTGGGATCATAGGCTCATCATCTCTGTCTTTGGTGGGCAAACCTCTTACCCAAAGAGGTTTTATAGCATACATATGATGGGATTCAACAATTAGACCACATCCTTGTTGATGACATCTTGGATGTGAAGCGTGAGTCTCAGACAGTGGTAGTAGCTGATAGGTCATCTATGGCAGTGGTAAATCTCGTCGGACAGCCTATAGCTGCATTCCCCACACTTATGAGTTTCCCAAACTCTCATGCTTTTCGAGAAGGAGGACTTGGACTTGTTTGCTAAATGAGCTTCAAGCAACCCCAAGAAAACTACAAATCTTGTTTGGTCCGTTGAAGCTGTTTGAGTTGTTCTTGCGTAGGAAAGAACAATCTTATGCCACACCCTTGGCTTTAATCTTATGTGATAAGGTGTGTTGGGACTCACAGTTATAGCAGTTGGTGGAGCCCAACACCAATGAGAGAGAGCGGGCAATGGATTTTTGCACAAGTATTACCACTGTTCTAGCAGTATCAGAGGCATCCAAGCATCAAGAGTTAGGTCAAGCTATGGACTTGAACTATTTGACCTAGATTGCAAGCCTTGCTTTGGCAGAGCACTTGATAGACATCACCACTTAGACACTTGTGAGCACTATGCCTATCGAGACAATTCAGGCACATGTTGGGGGCAATGGACCAAGTGGACATGGTATTCTTGAGACATAGCCAATAGCTACTAGGGAGAGTGGTCTACTTGGAGTCCATCCAGGTGAGCATAAACTACTTGGATTACACCCTTGGTCCACTTGGGATGTAGCTAGAGAACGTGTGGAGCTTGTTGCCAGAGGGAGTTTTTCACACAGAGGTTGGGACCTCTAGTGGTCAGGGGCATGACACTATTGCTCCCAAGGGCCTAGTGTAGCAGCTTGTCAGTATGTCTTCCACTCTTGCAACAGTTATAGAGGATACTTGGGAGCCCGATCTTGGATCCAAGCTTATAGGAGAGGAAAGACAGGGAGTTTGGAGGTTCATGAGGAGCTACACAAGTTGTTTTGCATTCAATATGAAGGACTTGGGTACTCTAAAAGGACTTGGTATACAAATTAATCTGACTAGCAACACACCAATTTTTTGTCGCCCTTATCATTATAGTGACATGGAGAGGAAATTGATTCAGAGCCAAAGTAGAGACCTTTTTGAGGTTGGTTTGGTAGAGATCTTACATGGAGAGTATGCATCAGCTACAATGATGCCATGCAAGAAGGATATGCATGGCAACTACACAGATAGGCGGATGTGTGGAGATTATCGTCCTATCAATTGATAGATTAGGGTTGATTGGTATTCCATGCCTACACCAAAGGAGATTTTTGATAAGATTGGGCATACAAAGGTCTTCAGTACTTTGGATCTTTGAGCAAGATATCATCAATTGCCAATCAAGGAGGAGGATAAGTCCAAGACAACATTTTGGGCTATTGATCCTCATAGTAAGGATGTGTTATATCAGTGGAGGTTCTGATCATTTGGGTTAAAAAATGCTCCTACTGAGTTCCAAAGGGTCATGGATAGGATCCTAGCTGGATTGGATTTTGCTTGGTGTTGTATTGATGACATTTTGGTCTATAGCACTACTATGGAGGAGCATGAGAGACATATGTTAGAGGTGTTTGGGAGGTTGAGATCTCATGGACTCAAATTACATCCTGGGAAGTGTAGGTTCTTCTATGAGTAGGTTGAGTATTTGGGTCACACTATCTACCCTGGAGGACTTGGTGTTCAGCAGACCAAGGTGGTGGGTATTGCATGTATTCCTTGGCCTATGGATGTGAGCAGAGTGCAAGCATTCCTTGGGTTGGTGAACTTCTACTACCAATATGTTAGAGGATTTAGTGTCATTGCCAAGGCCTTGATAAAGCTAACCAAGCTTACATAGGAGTGGTGTTAGGGAGATGAGCAAGAGAGAGCTTTTGTAGAGCACAAGGAAAGGTTGACATCTGCTTTTATTTAGAGGAGATCAATCAAAGGACGACCATTTCAGGTTCATATTGATTGGAGTATGTTGGGGCTTGGAGTTGTGCTCACCCAACATGATGATGAGTAGAAGAGTTTGTGGTGGCCTATGCTAGTCGCTCCAACAATTCAGTAGAGGCAATGTATAGTTCATATGAGGGAGAGTGCTTGGCAGCAGTTTGGGCAGTAGCACATTCCCAATGTTACCTATTTGGTAACCCCTTCACTCTTATCACTAATCATCAACTGCTGAAGTGGTTGATGGAGTTTGACAAGCTTTCAAGGAAGCTTGCATGATGGGCTTTGATTTTATAGGAGTATGATTTCACAATTGTTCACAGACCTGGAGTGGTGAACCATGATGCAGATGGGTTGAGTAGAAACCCATGTCCTAACCACCAGGATTGGACCGGAGCACATTGGCATGGTAAGACAAATGAGGAGATGGTGCCAAGTTGGCATGCATCGGCCTTTCTATATATATTTTCTGAGGCTTTGTTGGTTTCTCTCTCAGCACATACAATAGGAGTTATTGAGGTCATAGATCCAAAGAGTGAAGATATCGGTATAGTTTAGCGAGACATTCATGGTGATGTCTTAATTATGGACTATCTTTGCATTGGTGTTGTGGGTGGTATATTTAGGGCCAAGGAGAGAGATTGTGTCTTTTTGCAAGCTAGGCGGTTCAGATTGGAGGGTAGACACCTTCTTTGGTTATGGAAGATGGTAGAGTACAAGTATTACCACTTCTATCTTAGAGAGCATAGTTGGTCCGTCATGCTCATGAGGAGCTAGGACATTTTGGAGTAAAGTGTACATATAGCTTACTCCAGAGTCATTATTGGTGGTGCAATATGCAAACCAAGGTACAATAGTTTTTTGCCAGATGTGTGGTTTGTGACCAAGTTAGAGCATCATTCAATGATCTTACGTCACAATTATACCCATTACCTATCACGTGATTGGGTTATAATTGGATTTTAGATTTTGCTAGACCTTTACCGCTGATTGTGAGACAACATCGGTATGTTTTGGTGATGGTGGAGCACTTCTCCAAGTGGATTGAGTTGGTGGCACGTCTTGACAAGGCTTTGATTGATCATTGTACTACATCCCAAGATCACTTTGAGGTAGATGGCTTAGCAAAGAGAGTGGTTCAAAAGGTGAAGAGAGGATTATAGAAGTATGGTTTGTAGAGAGGCCACTTGAGAGATTGGGATCTCCAATTACCTTGGTTGGCCATGGGCTATTGGTTCAGCCGGCAAGCCTCCTTAGCATCCTTCTCTCCTTACTTTATACTCTATAGACGCGATCCAGATTTACCTGCATACATTTGTTGAGATGCTATTGTAGTTTTGGACTTGGATGATCTAGATATATGGATGAGCGCATGTTCTCAATGGGCAGAGATCTTTTAGAGAGTGATGCCGATGACCTTTGATAACTTGGTAATTGTTCAACATAGAGATACCTTACGCTATGCTACCATTTGGGGAGGAGATTATAGACGCTCAATCCGTCAATTTCATCTAGGTGACTATGTATATCTACAACAAACAACACCAATGACACATGATGTTTCAACAAGCTGCACTATCTTGAGAGTGCATGAGGTTTTGCCTTCTAGAGTCCTTGTGTTGGAAGGATGTGATCGTGTTGTTTGGAAGGATCATGTGTGCAATTGTGCGCCATGCTACCTCCCAAACATTGATGGTAGTATAGACCCAAGCTTGGCACCTATACATGCAAGCTTGAGGTGTATGTTATGTGGCTCTTTTGGTGGAGCTGCTACTATGTTAGTATGTGATAGCCTTTTAAGAGGATGGAATGTATGACTCCTTCCCTCATGGTGGTTCCTCACGGAAAATGGTTATGTCCTAGATGTACTTGACCTATAATTAGTTCATTCTTTATATGGTATAGATTGCAGACAAACGACTAACGATGGAGCTCCATATCACCCGGCCTTATGATCTTTATCCATCATAGGGTATACCATATACTTGGAGTAGATGGTTATTTGGAGTTAGAGGGACCTCTAGCTAGGGGACAATTGTGGCACTTTAGAGTCTATGTATGACTTATGTGTTAGTTGTGCTTCTATATTATATGATGTTGACAGTGATGTATGTTGTGTAGTGATGTATATATGCACAAAAACTTGTATGTACTCATTCTCTTCATCCTCTTTCTTTTACTCCTCTCCATTGAGCTTGTAAGGCCATGTGGTACATTTATTGGTGATCTTTGTTTTCCAATGTAATTTCAACATCATCGTCTTTGATTGATTCATCTTTCCAAGTTGTTTGAAGGTTGCTTGTATGGAGGCCAAAGGCCCCTAGGAAGGTGAGCACAACAATAGATGATTATGTGTCCAACTCAATTACAATTGTAGTAACACCATTATTTTGCTCAAGGCCCTTCTCCTTGTGGGACTCCATCACTCTTTTCTTTGAACTGTCCTCATTCTCCTTGGAACTATAATGCTCCTCGGTCTTACAAATGAATGTTGCCCAATTTTATAGGAATTTGTACACCAAAGTGTGGTGTTTCAACCCAATAGTGTGATGTTTGGACTACTCCTTCACTTCCTCCAATTGCTCTTGCCATTCTTTGAGTACATACAATGGCTTCAAAAATGATGCAAGGATTTTGTACCATTACAAATTTTCTCTATAGCCTCCATTTGAAATTATGAAGAGCTTATGTAGGGTTTATATTGGTTATTGCTACCTATAGATCAAGAAATACCTCCATGTATTCTTGTATGCTGCTCTTTTGCTTCAACGTCCATAGTTGGGTTCAAGCCACCTGCATAGATTCCATGGGTTAGAAATTCTTTAGCATCTCTTCTTGCATGACTATCCAAGTGATCTCTCTTCCTTCCACCAAGACTAATTGTTCCTAAGCATCATACCATGTGAGGTATTTATTGATCAGCTACCCATATGCAAGCACACCTGCAAAATGATTAGTGATCTCTATTGTGAATACTAAAATATCAATTCATTCTTTAGATCTAGTTTTCCACTACTCCCATGGAACATTGTCCCTTGTAAGGCTTGATGTTGCATGTCTTCTTCATATGTAGTAACAATGTGTCTTCATTGTTGATTGGTGTCCATGTCATCATCATGAGTGACTCACCAAGTACTTTGGTCATTGTTATTGGTTGTTGGAATGATTCCATTTCTTGCATTATATGATCATTCTTGAAGGAAAGTATTTGACTTTGTAATGCCTCTGTTGTCATCTTGACTCTCAAAACTCATTCAACATCCTGTGCATCAGATCCTACAACTATGGCTTCATGATTCATACACACAATAGATGTTCAACCTATACTTCCTATTTCAATAGAGAGTTAATATGATCACTTGGGAGGGGGCATAGATAATTAGGACTACAATTGGGACCTTAGAAGCTATCACTCATTGATAACATTTCTACTAAAATTGTGTATTACAAAATCCCTAAAAAACACTTTGGTTTTAACTACATAATGGATTTCTACTTGAGTGAGTGGATTTGGTACATTTAGATCCATTGTATCATAATAGAATATAAAATTTCAAATCCCACTTTTTATTTTTTATCAATATGGGTAGAATCATAAGGTCTGGTGAATTATTACTACATCCATGAATTCTATTTCGGGTAAATGATATATACTCTCACTTGCTCACACTAGACGTACATAATATTGATGTAAACCAGATTCAAGAAATGAAGTGAGGTGCAAGAAATTACCCTCCAAGTGCATCCATCCCATCCTCTATCCCAAACACCCCAATCTATTGATTGCATTACTTTTTCTCTCCTCAAAATTACCCAATCTCAATAGTCTAGTTTCTTCAAGAGGGGTGATATACTCACTTGGATTAAAACACTTGTTTTAAAACTATTTTAATGCTCCAAGGACAAAAGAAGCCCCAAGAGAAACTCAGGAGAAAAAATACAAGAGAAACATAAAGTTTCATTCCTCAATACTTCAATGCTCTAAAGGAGTACCTTGTCTTTATTATATAGCAAAGAGGATCCACTCAAAGAGAGTGACAGTTGTGGATCATATACATGGATTGGTGACATGTTAGCAACTCCCCCTTAGATTAGCTACATGGATTGGTTATATGTCTATCCTTGTCTTATTTTGTTGGTCAAACAAATTTAACCAAAGGGAATCTTCTGGGAATCTTCAGAACAGATGAGGTGAGACAAACAAGGCAATGTCTTTTTCCTCAAAAGGGGACCAAATTCCATTTTCAAGGCCTAATTCATTGTGTAGGCATCTCAACGTGGCTCTAAAGGTTTTAGGATGTCTTTGGCCTCTACCCTATCATTGCAAGTACTATTTTGATGACTTTTTTATTTGATTTACTTAGACATTTGTATATATAACATCATTAAAGATATTTCCAAGCCAATTTCCACCTCTAGATAAATTTTCTAGCTAATAGTATTATACATATAGATTGAGAATCACATTAGAAAGCTCTCACATGGAGTACTTTAGACACACTACATCTCATCAATTGTCTTGAAACGGCAGTACAAGAAAGCATCATTCTCTCCTCAATTACTGAATGACCACAACCAAGCTCATGATTGTTGCTAAAGTTCCTCTCTCAATTCTAGCACAACCTCATACAATTTCCTACACGATTCATCAACCACCAGCCTGCTGAGATTTTTACTCTTATTTTCAAACCGGTCAAAACAAGCTAGTCTGAAACTTGGGCCTTAGTGCATATTTCCTCAACTGCGCACACAATGGTGCAAGAGGAAGTAGACACTGAATGCAAACAAGCCTTGGGCCTTAGGGCATTTTTCCCCATCTCACACACAATGGTGCAAAGGAAGTAAACACTGAATACAAATAAAATACAAACGGAGAAATGGTGAAAAGTAGTGAAATAGGAAATCGGTCAATAAATGCAAACTAAACAGATGGGCGAACTAGTGAAAGTAGTGATAGGTGGAGGATGGGGTAGTGAAAGTAGTGTTAGGTGGACGGGGGTGTCAACGTGGTGAAAAGGGGTGTCAACCTAGATTTTTCCTTAAGATGAGAACTTAGAAACTATATTCCTCAAGGTGCAAAAGAGGATAGTGAGTCTCAAGGAAGTAGTAAGATCTAGATTTGACCATATAGAAAGAAATTTAGCGAAGTCTTAATTACATAGAAAGTAATAGTGTATGATTAGGCGCATACGTCAACCGCACTAACATGTAAACTTTTTATAATCATGTTACTGATCCTTTGTGAGCTAGAAATACAGATACTGAAAAAGAAGTGCTTTCTTAGGTAAAAGAGAATACTCCAAAAAGTAGTCAAACATAGGTTCACATCATAAAAGGGAGGTTAAAAAAGGTATTATGTTAAGGTGAATTTACATATGTATTACCTACAGGGTATACACCCCGACTCGTTGATGGTTGATATAAATGTTCCTTTTCTCATAAATATTCTCATTTTGATAGAGATTTGGTTAAAATTCTTATACAAGAATGACCTACAAAGCACACACGTTCCAAACTTCACCGAACTAACTTTGTAAAAGATTGAAGAATTTCTCCATTATTAGACTTGAATAATTTAACAGTGACTTTTCCTGGTTTTAATTAAAAGACTTAGTGTAAAATGAAAATGACTGTGTAATTGATTTATTTCCATATTGACTGGTTTATAAGTTTATAAAGAGAAATCAGAATAATTCCATTTTGGAAGGTAAAATATTTCTGAAAGAAGTCGATATTGAATATTGACGTACACTTAAAAAATGAGAGCTGTTCTTATAACAATAAGTGGAAAATGACCTCTCCTAAATTTTGAATAGCAAAAAACTTAAATGTCTACAAAATCAAGAACGGTCTTGGATATTGATCTATTTTCAAATTTTGTGAAAATTAAAAGCAAATGAAAGTGCTTAATGTGCAACTAAGTATCTTATTTTAAAACCGGCTTTATTACTATCCCACCATTCCAGAGACAGGTATATTAGGCTTTAATAAAAAAATTAAATTTTGGATCATGTGACAATTTTAGGTTTTTTTAATTCATTTCCAATTTCATTCTCAAAGAGCTCAAACAACACTTTATTAGTTTTGCAATGTCGGATTCAGAGATATCAAAGAGATTCCTATCATTACTGCCATTTTGGCAAATAAAAGTGGGTTGATTCTCGTTTCCACAAACTAGGTTTTATTATTATCACAATCTTTAGGTTTTATTGATTAAACTAAAAACTAATCGGCCCTATTGAGAAATTAATTTTTTCATCCCTGCACCATTCCCTTTATATATTTACTCCAGTACATGACTCAAATTTGGACTTTGAAATACTAGTACCCAATGGAGGAAGTGTTTGAATATCTTTTGGTTCAAATTTTTATGAATTTCTTCAATCCTCACCATATCCTCTTAGGTTTTCTCAGCTGTCACAATGGGTAAAAGACATTTCTCTGAAGTATATTTCTATGGTAGTCTTACAAATTAACTAATTCATAAGATTTTGTTTTCCAATGGCTTTAAATTTCCGTGTGCCCAAAACATTTTGAGACGATCTCTCCTACACTGTGCAAATAAGATGCTACCGCCTCTCCCATATTGGGGTGAGCTAGGGTGCGGTCGTCGACTCTCTGACACATCCAATCGTTTATCCCGCGGGATACAATCGGACGGATGTCACTCTTAAGTGCCTCTCGCACTTCCTCGCAGATTGTGAAAGTACGGTCGAGATGTCGTCTCATTTCCTTCAGTTCATCAAGAACTCGGGCCTTTAGCTTTCCCACTTCTCGTCCAGAACACGCATTCAACAAAGTGACGGGCTCAATCAGGTCCAGGCATTTCTTGAACCGGCTCTTCCAGCGACTGTAAATCCCTCTGAGTTTCAATTCATACCCTGAGGAGTAAGTTACTCCATCGTTGTGTGTGAAGGCAACCATCACTCGTGGCTTTGTAGTTGAAGTAACCAATTGGCTTTGTATGTTTGGCTTGTTATCAGGGACTTGATTGATCAAGAGCAAGAGCAAACGTGATTGATGAAACATGTTGTGAGTAAGGACACGGACAGTCACTTGTCTATATATATTCAGTCATTACTAAGGCTAAGATTAAAGTGACTAGATATCTTGAGTGGTCAATACTCATGAAGTCACACAAGTCAATATTCAGGAGTCCAGTTCGGATGACTTTGCTGAGGGACTATCTCTCTTTGTTTGTTTGTTTGTTTATATATATATATATATATATATATATATATATATATATATATATATATATATATATATATATATATAAAGGTTAGAAGGTTGATGTGAGCCTGTTTCAGCCATGGGGGTAGCTTCCGGGACAGGGAGTGAACCGTGTTATTTCTTGTTGTCCTTTGATATACGTTTAATGTGCTTTATGAAGTGTTATTGCAAGAGGTATTTTCTGTAAGAGGAAGACTGTATTTTCTAACAATTGGTATGAGAGCTTAGTTGGTCCTAAAGAGGGTCTTGAGATATGAAGGTGCAGTGAAGTGGGGTCTAGAAGTAAATCCACAACAAAGCAATGGCAGGGTTGATATCCATATCAAATGCTAAATTTGCAGTGGAGAAGTTTGATGGGAAAAACAATTTTGGACTTTGGCAACTGAAGATGAAGGACCTTCTTGTCCAGCAAGGACTGCATAAAGCATTAAAGAAGAAAAAGGAGGACAAAAGTGATGAGGATGAGGAAGATGAAGATGCAGATCTCAGAGCTATTAGCACTATTTGGCTGAACCTTTCTGATGAAGTTCTATACAATGTTATGAATGAGGAATTTGCACCAAAACTATGGGCCAAATTGGAGAATCTTCATATGACCAAGTCATTGACAAATAGATTTTTTCTTGAACAGAAGTTGTATATGTTGTGGATGAAGGAAGGCCAGAGTATTATGGAGTACCTCAATGCTTTCAACGAAATCATTTGTGAGTTGATGAGCATAGAGGTTGAGTTAGAAGAGAAGGATAATTCATTGTTGTTATTGACTTCACTTTCTCCATCATATGAGCATCTGGTCACAACTCTTCTATATGGGAAGGATGACATAAAACTATGAAGAGGTTAATTCAGCATTATTGTCCAATAAGATGCAAAAAAGACCCAACCAAGAAAAGACAAATTCAGAGACTCTATTTATCAGAGGAAGGACGAGAGAGAGAGAGAGAGAGAGAGAGAGAGAGAGAGAGAGAGAGAGAGAGAGAGAGAGAGAGAGAGAGAGAGAGAGAGAGAGAGAGAGAGAGAGATCAGATCAGGAGTAAATCAAGATCCAAGTCTAGAACTGGAGGTTTCAAAGGCAAGTGCTGGATTTGTCGGAAGGTTGGACATTCAAGAAGGATTGTAACAACAAGAGGCTTGAGTCCAACAAGGATAAATGTCAACTTTCAGATCAAGCAAATATTGCTAAGTCATTTGGTGTTGGGGATGATTTTCTATGTGTTACCCAAGATAAAGAGCAATTTGAGGAGTCATGGATATTGGACTCAGATTACTCTTACAATATGTGTCCAAATAAGGAATGGTTTCATGAGTACAAACCATTCAATGGATGATCTCTAATAATGGGGAACAACATGGCTTGTAAGCTATTGACATTGGTACAATACCCATTAAGATGTTTGATGGTATTGTGAGTACTCTTGCTGATGTGAGGCATGTTCTTGAGTTAAGGAAGAATTTGATATCACTATGCACTATGGACTCAAATTGTTGGAGGTGGGGAGCAAAAAATGGAGCACTCAAAGTATCAAAAGGAACATTGGTTGTAATGAAGAGCAAGAAGATAGGAAATCTTTACGAGCTTGTTGGAGAGACCATTACTGGAGGAGTGGCAAGTACTATTTCTAAAAATGAAAATCCCAAAGATCTTACTCATTTATTGCACCTATGTTTGGGTCATATGAGTGAAAGGGGTCTAAGTGAATTGTCCAAGCAACAACTTCTAAAGGACCTTAAAAGTTGTAAGTTGAAATTCTATGAGCATTGTGTAATAGGAAAACAACAGAGGGTAAGCTTTTCCACAAGAGTTCATCGCACAAAGGAAATTTTTTACTATGTGCATTATGATGTTTGGGGCCCTGCATCTATAGCTTCTGGAGCATTATATTGTGTATCTTTGGTTGATGATTACTCTAGTAGAATATGGGTCTAAACCATGAAGCAAAAATCAGAGGTCTTCTCTATCTTTAAACAACAAAAGGTGATGATGGAGAAAGAAACTGGAAGGAAAGTGAAGTGTTTGAGATCTGATAATGGTGGAGAATACAAATCTGGGGAGTTTGATAGATATTGTAAGAGTGAAGGGATAATTCATCACTGTACCATACCAATTACCACTCAACAAAATGGTGTGGCAGATGGATCAATTTTACACTCTTGGAGAAAGCAAGAAGTATGTTAAGCAACACCGGATTGGAGAAGAGTTTTTGGGGAAAAGCCATAAATACAACTTGTCATTTGGTGAACATTTCTCCGTCTACTACTATTCAGTGTAAGACACCTATGGAAAAATGGACAGGTTGACACGTTTATTACTCTTCACTTAGAGTGTTTGGATGCATGCTTATGTTCATACTCAACAAGAACAAAGGACAAAGTTAGATCCCAAATCTAAAAAATGTATATTCTTGGAATATGAGAGGGATATAAAGCGATATAGATTATGGGATCCAGGAAGGTGTTGTCTTGTTGTGAGTAGGGATGTAGTTTTTGATGACTCTAGTATGATGAAGATTATTATTATAGCCGAAGGAAAGAAAAAACAAATTCAATCATATTTTGTTAAGAGATATTGATCTTGGAAATGAAGACATCTCACCTCTTGTATATCTACCAAGTGAACCATTAGAAGAGCAAAGTCCAGAAGTGATTCATGAATGTAGATATCCAAAAAGATTTGATAATTCATTTGTAGCTTATGCTCTTCTTATAGAGAATGGTGAGACTTCTTCATATGAAGAGGCAATGCAAGATCAAGAGTGTCAAAGTGGCATTGTGCAATGGAAGAGGAGATGAAGTCTTTGGCCAAAACTCAAACATGGAGACTTGAAAAATTGCACATGGGAAAGAAGGCAATTGGTTGCAGATGGATATTCCGGTGGAAGGAAAGACTTCCAAAATTTGGTGGAGATCAAAACAAAGAAAGGCTTGTAGCAAAGGGTTATAGCCAAAAATAAGGTATTGACTTCAATGAGATTTTTTCACCAGTGGTAAAAATCTATTCAATTTGTGCACTATTGGCAAGAGTTGCATTGCATCACTTGGAGTTGGGGCAACTAGATGTTGCAACTGCTTTTTTACGTGGAGAATTGGAGGAGGAGATTTATATGCATCAGCCTGAAGGTTTTGTGGTACCAAGGAACCAAAACCTGGTTTGCATGTTACAAAAGTCTTTATGTGGACTAAAGCAAAGTCCAACACTTTGGTATATGAAATTTGATACTTTCATGTTGAAGCATGGATATAACAAAACTGAATCAGATTGTTGTGTGTACCCCAAGGAGCTACATGGACCTACAGTATTTGATTTAATCATCTTAGTACTATATGTGGATATGGTTCAGGTGGAGAAATTAAAAGCACAACTTGGTAAGGAGTTTGATATGAAGAACTTGGGTTCTTCAAAGAGGGTGCTTGAGACTGAAATCCACAGGGACAAGAGCAAGGGGAAGTTATGGATATCTCAAAGGAGATATTTGGAAAAATTACTTGCTTGGTTTGACATGGAGAATGTAAAACCAGTGAACACTCCAATGGCAAGTCATTTCAAGATATCATTGGAGCAATGTCCATCAAATGAGGAAGAGAGAAAAGTGATGTCAAATATTCCTTATGCTAGTGCTGTTGGGAATTTAATGTATGCTATGGTCTGTACTAGACCAGACATCTCATATGTTGTGAGTATGGTGAGTAAAGATTGGCTTAGAGGTAAATACAGCTGATATGTTGACTAAACCTGTTCCTGTTGAGAAGTTCAAGTTATGCATGAACTTGCTCAATGTCCAATATTGCTCTTTGGGATGATATGGTGGATACAAGCAAAATGTGGAGATTGTTATGTTTGGCTTGTTATCAGTGATTTGACTGATCAAGAGCAAGAGCAAACATGATTGATGAAACATGCGGTGAGTGAGGACAGAAACAGTTATTTGTCTAGATATGTTCGGTCATTACTAAGGCTAGGTATTAAAGTGACTAGATATCTTGAGTAGTCAATACTCATGAAGTCCCGCAAGTCAATATTCAGGAGTTCAGTGGGATGACAATGCTGAGGGACTATCTTTGTATATATATAAGGTTGGTGTGAGCCTGTTTCAACCGTGGAGGTAGCTTCCCGGACAGGGAGTGAACCACGTTATTTCCTCTGGTCCTCTGATATATGTGTAATGTCCTTTATGATGTGCTATTGCAAGAGGTTGTGGGGACTGTATTTTCTAACAGTTCGAACAAAGGAAGCGAAGCCAGAACAGAAGCTCTTTCTCTAAGCAATGGACTCTCTTTGTCATATCTCCATCACTGTCCTCTGTGCGAGATGGACCTGCTGTTTCTGGTTCCAAAGGACTGGCTTTTAAACTGAAAGTGAAGAGGAACAAATTTGCACTGTTGACGGTAGGAAACATATACTCGTGTAAAGCTTAGTACTCCTTTTGTCCAGCAAAGTCCCACGGAGCAGTTCTGAAATCTGCCGCATTTTCCTCTTGAAGGAGATACATATCCACTCCTCTGGTCCTCTGATCTAGCTCCTTGTCTGCGTCATGACCATACATGAACTGCCTTGTTCTGGAAATTTTGTGGAGAGTAACAGCAATCTTACACCTCAAACGACGTACCCCGACCATTGTTTGGCACAACGTTGTTTTTCCTGCCAAGAACCGAACATCATGATTGATAGCAGAAGTAGGTAGATGGATTTTCGGCTCTATCTTAACGAGAACGGACAGAGAGACAAGAAATATGTCATGTACCTGCGTACCCTGTTCCACAAAGGACTACGCCCGCAGATCTAGGGAGACCTTTAGGCGCGTTCTTGAGGGCTTGACCGTACTCTTTGTTGAGCCGGACCTGTTCGTTCAGCGCTGCCAGACTTTTGAATTCCTTCAAGTTGTCGCTGTTCTGTACTAGATCTGCCTCTCCTAGGTCAATTATCTGATAGACAGTGGGTGCGAAGAACCTCCAATAAGTTGGTCATGGCTTCATCGTCATCCCATCCTCTTAGGTATCTGATATCAAGCACTTCGGGGTTGTATTGGACTGCAGAGGCTTTAGTAGTTGCAGCCAGAATTTTCGCCTTCCAGAGGAATTCACTTTGAAGAAATCATCGGTTGCCTTGTCAACCAGCTCGAGTTTCCTGAGGGTCTGATTTGTAAGGAGACCTCTAAAATCAGATTTCTCCAAAGAGAACTCCTTGTCAAATGTCACAAACAAATGTTTCACTTTTACGCCGAGGACCTCAATAGATGTATTGTCGTGCAGCGCTTTTGCAATCTCCTCGCCACGCTCGTCTGAGTTCCAACTTGACGTCTCACTTACCCAGCTGGAACAAGTGAAGCACCAGAAGAAAACTTCACTCCTCAAAAAGTAAAAGAGGATATTGAGTCCGACTGTATAAAAAGAGATTTAGCAAAGAGTTTGAATAAAGTCTAAGACGCATTTTGAGCGCAACAAGCAGTATTTTTATTTTTTTCCATAATTACGTTAATATTCACCAATTTTTAGTTAGAAAGAAAGATATTGAATAAGAAGCACTTCCAGGAGTAAAAGGAATTACTCAAAAACTTAGTCAAACATATATTAATACTAGTCGAGAAAAGGTTTAATGTAAAGTATATTTTGAAGTGAGTTGATATAATATGTGTGACCTATGGAGCAAATACCTGAACAAGCATCAGCGATGTAAATGTTCAATTTCTTATAGATATTCCCATTTGGTCGAATTTCCATTCTCACACAAGAATAGCAGATCTGTATGAGGCGCAAACGGTGGCACACTCTATTGAACTGACACTTGTAAAAGATGAATGAATTTCTCCAATATTAGACACAAACAATTTCATAGTGAGATTTCTTTGGTTTTTCCACAATGTAGTGTAAACTGCAGATTATGATTTAATTAAAGTGCTTCCAAATTAAACATTTACAGCTTCCATCAAGAGAAAGCAGAGAATTTCATAAGGCACTGGATTTCTGAAGTACTCTATTTTAGCATATCAATTACAAAACTGGGTCACTCATGTACAATTGGAAATGACCTTTCTAAGATTTTGAATTGCCCAAAAGACTAGAATCTCTACAAAATAAAGAAAGGTTCTTGAAGATTGATCTCGTACTTGGTTGTTGTGAATTGTTGTTATAAGTACAAGAAAGTGCATAACGCTTAATTTATGTATTTTTATCAACTTTAGTAAAATGATTATTCTCTGTAAAATCAATTTTTAGTACATTTAATCTTGCTCTCTTGGTTCAATCTATTGTTTTACCAAGTGATATAGTTATATACTCTGTTGAAAATAAAATTCAGTCCTTGTTTTTTGATATTACTAATATAAATTGGATATTTGGAGTTAAAATACATATGATTATACAAGTATAGTATAAAAAATCTTCTTGCTCTTCTTGGAAGTTACCATATAGCATCAACCCTGAATAATTGTATTTAGTTGTAGCATTCATTTCAATGAAAAGTCTTTGATTTCAATGTTATTCACCAACCTAGATTTAATTCCACTCATATCAAATTTTGATCCATATATATACTGATAGTATTTTAATATTTGGCCATACATTATTTACTTTGCTCATGGGTTATTCTTTTCATGCTTTTGTAATTTTAACAATTTGATCGGAAATCTTCTAACTACTCCACCTCTTTTGTAGAAGATTGCTTCCTCCTTTCTTCTATCTAATTCCAACACTTCTATGTACTCTATATTTAATAGAAACATGCTATCTTCACTTTGTAATTCCTTTCATTTTAGAAATTGATTATATGGTCCATTTCTGCGAGTAAATAGAATTCTCAATTTTGAGAAAAAAGATTTAAAAAAATAAATTTCACCTTGATATATTTTAGAATTTTTTATTTAGTATTCATTCATCATATTTTGTTAGCATATTTATTTTATTTAATTCCATCATGTTGAATCATTCCATCATGAATGTTGCATGTCGATGAATGATAATTGTCACTTGTAGATAGAATGTGTAAGTGCTTGATAACTGCTTCTTTTTATCACTTTAATTTCAGCAAAGGTAAAGGTGAGATCACAAAACATCACTTCAAAATTGAAGATATTCTCCATTGTCTCTTCTTTTTAGGTCCAATTATGATTATCATCCTTTTATTTCAATTTAATTTTCTTTGCTAAGTATTGTGGTTCAAATCCGACCATTCCTTTTGATGTATATACTCCGAAACACAACTCAAATTTAGATGTTGAAATACTAGTAACCAATCAAATGAGTGTTTCACTGTCGTTTTCTCAAAATGATTTGAGTAATTCAATCTGCGCTATATCCTCCTATGTTAATTCAGCTGTCACGACGGGAAAAAAAAATTTCTCTACACAGAAATCTCTTTTGTACTATACGACATTTAATAATTTATAAGATTTACTTTCTGAATGTTTGAAATTTGTGCTTGCCCAATCCCGAGGAATTGCATTCTCCCGCTCCAAATCAGAATAATAATATAATAAATTTAACACAAAGTGTCAGCACACATATACGCATGGGCGTGGGCACGGGCACGCTATCAGTGCTCCTGAGCCCACTGTTCGGTATTTCCTTTCTGCTCAACTGAAATACAATTGATCTCGGCGTGTTAAATCTGGACTCATCTATAAAACTACGGGAATCTTCCCTCAGATACTTATTATTGGACTTGTCTCTTCAGATTCATTATTGGCCATGCCCCGAGGACAGAATTCTTCGCCCGAGTGAATTCCGGTCGAGAAGAACTGGAATTCATTCGAACAATTCATAATTCAATAAAGCTACAGACACCATCAGGCAGCCGAGGATCCACCAGTTTTAACTTTTAGCTCCTACCACGAATAATACTGCAGTATAATTCGTGGTATAATTTACATTTGATTAGACTTGCAGTTGTTCTCCCCTCTTCTCTAAATAAACTCCTCTATTCTGGTCTAGACGTATATTGATACAATCAGAAGATGAAACTATTCACTCGGGGTTCCAATTTGGCTTCAACTTGGTGTACTGATCATGATGCAACGCTATGGCAACACTGAAGCCTTCCTTGATAAGCTCGTCACAAAGAAAGACAATCTCTTCTGTAACCTTGTATCTCACCTTATGCAGTCTGAAGTCAGACACACACTTTTTCGGATTTCCCTTTACCTCTAGAAAATGAACGAGCCACTCGCAAGATGGGCTGCTTGACTTCAGTATCTTCTCATATCTTCTCATAGCTTCTCATATGATCTCCCCTCGGCCCCCTTCACCTCATGCCGCAATCGTTTCCATGGATTTCAGATCGACAAACGCAATGTGTGATTTCGAGACCCGAGTAGGTATGTTTTGTATTCCGACTTCGAGTGCACCAAGGAGGAGCACACTCTTAGCAGCAGCTACTCCTGCTTGCTGTAACCAGTAGTAGGTCCATTCGATGAAGGGCAGCAACGTCCTCCTCAACTCACTCATGAAGATAAACGATCTACCTGGCTAAGAGTCGACAACATGTGGGCACCCATTCCATTCACATTGGAGATGCGATTCAGTCGCGCTCTCTGGTCATTCGTGGACATATTTGGATGATTAAAATTCTTGTCCTCGACAAGAAACACAAATTTGGGCGAGTCGAGCGGAACCTGTTCCCCATGAAAATTTTGTAAGAAAAGTGCTTACTGCGTCTTTCTCAACCTCCTGAAACTTTTCTCCCATCAAGAAGATCTTTTGCTTATGCGTGATGACTCTTTAAATCTCTGGGCCGCAAGGGTGGATCAGGATAACTCTGGACCTGGAGCCTAAAAATTTGGTAGTCTTTATGGTTCTCAAGAATTCTCCTCTCCGGATCACTAACGAGTAAAGCCTGATCCTTTGTATTTACATAGAACTGGATGCTCAACACAGTTAGGTCTAATAATTGCTTCCACAAGAGTGACGCCCTGATTGACCCCTGGCAGAGCACAGAACGCAATGACCGTTTGTTACACATGCGTTCTTACAAACTTGATAGTGTCTTTGTAGTTGCGCAAGGGTCTGACCAGCACATCCACAAAGCTACCATTACATTTTTCACCTTCTCCGTATTCTACAATGATATCCTTAGTGTCGTGGAAGAACCTCAGCAGGTTACAATCGATCTCAAACTTTCCATGATGATCTCCAATGAAGTCCTTAAGAGGATTTCTTAAGACCACCTGGCCAGAGCAAACCCCAAATCAAATACAATCAGGTCTGGACGTTCAGCCTGTGAACTATCATGCTCTAGAAATCGTTTAATGCTAAAACTTACGTCCAGACCTTCAGGAAAGCAAGTCATTGAGACCTCTAGAAATCGTTTAACGCTAAAAATTACGTCCATACTTCCACGAAAGCAAGTCATTGACACCTGTGTACGTAGAACGATGTTTACAACTTCATATCATTCTCACCTGCAACTGTGGGAAGAACCCTGGAGTCAGCGTAGTGAGAGCCCGATGAGCACACTGAAGTCTCCGCCTTATGAAGATGTATTCGGAGGTTCTAGAATATGAGTATTTGCAACATCTTGCCATGTAGAGGCATGAGACTCTAGGCAGTTAGCTCCTTGACTTGACGTAATCCAAGGCCGCAAGAATAAGGTAGCCATCTCGAGCCCTGTCTTGGTAACTATGACAACCTAATGTAGACATACTAGTAGTAGAATCGGTAAGAACAGTTTGTTCTCATGAGAATATAGTTCAGAACTGGCTAGGCGTGAAGGAAAAAAGTATCACAAGTCATCTATTGTCACATGCAGGAAAAATGCAGGAAAGGAAGAGTGTAATGCACCCCACCTTGGCACAATAAAAAAACTCAAAATAATAAAATCATATTCACAAAAAATATCCTTTCAACTTGGTTCTTGGAGGTGATGGTCGAGTCTGCCTTGAAGGTCACCAGCCCCGTTGGTCTATGCCCTCGCAGTTACCTATATCATGTATACGACAACACAAATGAAAATGTTCTACCTTTCCTTGAAGGTGTTCCTCACCCGGTCTATACCCTCACAGTTACCTATATCATGTATACGACAACACAAATGAAAAAGTTATACCTTTCCTTGAAGGTGTTCCTCACTGACAACACAAATGAAAAAGTTATACCTTTCCTTGAAGGTGTTCCTCACTGCTGTACTACAGGTTTGTGACTAAATGGGTTATTCTTACACGTAGTACTTCAAAATGCTCACAGCCCTCATGGACTGTCAACGCATCACCCTGATTTTGTAAAACAACCAAGGATCCAACACTCTATTCAAGCCTAATTGCCATCCCACACCTCATTGTCATGATCCCAAGTTAATGCTCATTAAGACTAACTCTAATGGACCTACTCTATCTTACCAAATAATGTCGCAATGGCACCACCTACAAAGTGCGCGTATTGTATTGTACACTCTACCAGTCATAAGACTCCAACTAGACATCAAGAGAATGGTCTTGATGACACAGCACTCACGAAATTGTCCTATTGTTCATGACTATTGTCATCCCTTAGATTGCACACATGTGTTTGCACCGGAGTGGTGTCATCTCATTGACATCCTATCCCCAATGGCATGTGATCATGATGATGCTTGACTCTGATGGTTGGACAACTCCGATGGTTGTGCTGTGACAATGGCATCCTGAGGGTGTGACTTCCACAACCTGATTCAAAAACCTCTCATCCAATCTAGCCAATTTCTTGGTTGAATACTTCTTTGCCTCAAAAGCATGCATCTCCAACTTCAACTCCCATAGTTTTGCATGATAAACTTGGTTCAATACCGTGACTTCCACTTGATTTTGTAACCAATTTGTGGTATCCTCCACTACTGTGATTATTCATGTCTGCTGCTGGATGGACTGCAACTCCATATCAACCTCTTGCCTGACTTGCACATGGATGATATGCTCACATTCCTCATGGTTATTGACAATCATGGTTAGTTCCTCAATGCACATTTAGTTCTTTTTAACATCTGTGTTGAGTGCCTGCTCGTCCTTGGCACTCTGGGGACAATAAATCATTAGTTCTTGCTTGAGCAATGCTACCTTACATCCCTTAGCACTCAACTGCTCCTTGTTGCTTCTTCTTAATCCCCTCCACACAAAACTTGGACTTCTGCTTAATGGTTTGTAAATTAGAGTCCAATTCGGAGATCTACTATTGTAATCCTCATATCTCCTTCCTCATCAAGGCCATTTCATCATCCTTCTCCTTCAACTTCACTTCTTGGGCCACCTTGTATCCACAAATGCTTTTTCTCTCTAAGAAATACCCACCTTCATCACTACAAGCTTGGCCTTGACTTGGTACTGTTCCAATATGGTGTTTTTATCCTTCTTACACACCTTGTAGTTTGTGGATAGTGCATTTTTCTCTCTTCTTATTAGTTGCATCCTTTCTTGTGAAAGTAGCCTCCAATTCCCAAACTTGGGACAGTTTGGCATCCGGACCATTTATCTTTCTCTGGTCAGGTTTGTTGGAATTTTGTTGTGAGTACAACTTCTTCCTTCATATGGGTTCTCCTCCTAGTGGCACTAAATTCCAAGCCCCCCACCACCTTGGTTCAACCTCTACTCTTGGTAGTGGTAGCCCTTGAATTTCATTAATTTGAGCTTCAAATAGCGCAATGATGGTGCAGGCCTCAATTAAGTCCTTCTTTGTTCCTAGCTTTTCCAAAAAGTCTTCTGAATTTGATAGTGTAGAAACTCTATAAGGTGTTTGTAGCCTGTAACGGCCAGGTCAGTCTCTTGATAAGCAAGAAATAGGTCTACCATGGCCTTTTACACTAGCCCTTACATGTGAATAACCCAAGTCAACAAGGGTGGGTAATTTACAAGGTAAGTTAACTATGGATCCTTGCAGGCCATTGGGGTTAGACTTGTTCTAGCTTCCTCAAGATGCGGTGTTGGTGCTGCTTCCTTTCTTGTGGGTGATCACAAACAAGCATTGTGACACCGGGGTATCTTCTACCTCTAGTATCATTGAAGAACTTGTTGCTCCTTTCTCCTCATCCAGTTTCCCACTCACAAACACTTTAATAATTGCAATGATCTTAGCCACAATAGCTGAAGCCCAAATTACTTCATCCAAGTCCAAGGACCATCATTTACTTTTCTTCACTTGAGAATGTATCTCCCCACCCACCACATGATCATGATGACATAGTTCAAACATTCTTGAGCACAAGTTCTTGGGGTGGAGTTGCCACTCGTAGCAAAGCACTCAAAATCTGCATTGTCTCCAATATTGGTGTTGGAAGAGGCTCTTCTTTATTGGCAACTAGGATATTGAGATGTTTAATCCTCTTTCACAATCACCTCCTCCTTTTCTTTGGTAGAGGCCGGTCTAGCAGTCCCGACTTCACCACAACCATGAGGGTTGAATGCACCTCCATGCATTACTCCACATTGCCTCCTTCAATTTTCAGGACACTTCTATTTGGGAGGAAGAGGTCTCCCACTCTAGAGGCACTACCTCCACAACTAGTGATAGTTTCTTCTCCACACTTATGTGGGGTGAAGTCTTTTTGCACAAGAAGTCCCTTGTGAGGTGCGATCACTCTCATCTTTGCTTCTTGATCCCAATTTTCTCTTGGATTAAGATTTTTCTTCATCCAAACAGTTCACAACTTGGGGATTAGGCCTGTGTCTCTTCCCCATTTCGGCTAGCATTGTAATTGCCTCTTTTGTTCTTGCGCTTGCTCCTGCAACCTTGTTGTTAGATACCCTTTTCCCAATTTTCTGATACTTGAGAAATTCATCCTTGTACTTCTTGGTCTCTAGCGCATGCTCAAGATTGGCTTGATGATATCCTATTGGGTAGTAATGTGCTGGGAAGATCAGTAGTTCTTCCATCTTTAGCAACCTCATCTTGATATAAAAGTTCAAGACAAACAAGGAGAGGAAAGTTTCCTTGTTGTGTTTACAATTGCTTCATCATATTATGAGTGAGATGATAAAATATCTTTGTCCAATCTATACAATTCTACCTTGATGTAGTAGTTGGAAGAAAGTGGCATGCCCATTGTTGACATAAGTTGTCCTCATTGAAGAAGGGTGGTCTTGGCATACTTAAACAAGGCTTAAAATTTCCTTGTCATCTCCTCTGTTGGTTATGGCCACTCTTGGTTAAGATACATTATTCCAAGTGTAGAGTTTGACCCCATAACCATATGCCAATACTCCTCCATCCAAGAAAATATAATATTTTGAGGATAGTAAAAACTCCAAAAGAAACACAAGAGAAGAAATAAAAAACTTCATCTCTCCATACTCCAATGTCCCAAAGGAACATGTTGTATTTTATTTTGTAACAAAGAGTATCTCCTGAACAAAAAATTCACCCTTGGATTAGATAAATGGATGGAAGAAATGTAACCAAGCTCCATCCTTAAATTGGTTTTGTGGATGAAAAAGGTGGTAACCGCGTAGGAAAAATGAAGGATGGGAAGACCCCATCAAGCCGTACAAGGGAGAGACAAAAAACGTAACATGGGGCTAAGCCCCAATAGAGTCTATATGAGAAATCTGCCCTACCGCACCTAGGATATCCAACCTATGCAAGTTGTACGGTCTACACACAATTGGAGCATCCAAAGAAACATCACCTAATGTGATTGTTGTCCTATGGATTGCACCAGCCACTACACTCTATAGAGCAATGGACACACATTGTCTAAAATATACTACAAAGTATGAGAGTGAGAGTGGTACCCCCTGATGCCTAACATGATAAGTTCTCACACACTCCTTGACAAATGTGTCAAATGCCGTGTCCATCGTTCCATATAACTCTAAGGCTAGAGGAACAAAGAGGTGACCTCGCTGTATGCCCCTATACTTGGAGACCTTGCGATCTGCTGCTACACTCATTTCCCGTCCAAGGGGATGGGTAATCACTCCCTCCAAAACTTTATCATGTGTAAGGTCTGTAACAACGACATCTGGTATTGTCACTTGATCATCTCAGACCAAGTATAAGTCTGCCCTGACACATGTCGTCTGCAAAGCATACAAACACTCCCCCCAAGCCAAGTATCCACTCTCTCGTGCCATAGCAAACACTATGTCCCTAATGGCGTCACGTGTAGCTATCCTCTGTCCTCCAAAAGGACACCGTGTCATGTGAACCGCTGTTGCATCTAGTGTAGAACCACACTCCCAAGTGAGTAATGAAGATGCAGATGGGTGGACCAAACCTAGGCCAAACCTCATCGCCATAGAGAAAGTAGTTGGTGCGAGTTGGAATGCACTAATGCACGGTCTATCTAGGATCCAAGAGCTTGCACCTTTGCCGGAGCAAGAGCGAATAAGTGCTCTAGTAGCCTGAGTAATGGGCGTGTCATCTAAGAGTAACATATACTCACACTGTAGTTCCATCAAGAAAGACTATAAACCTCTAATCCAATATGACTATAATGAAACAAAAGATGTAAAATTCTCTCATGCTCATGGGTATTGTATGGATGTGTGAAATATTAATTCTTGTCCTATTAATAATCTTACCCTTAGAATTTGGTGGTATGGTTTTGTGTGACATGTTAATCCTTGACCTATCAACAATCTTAAACCTCCAACGACCTACCTACCCAGACCAAAATGGCACAATGTTCTTTCTCTATGCAAAAACAATGTTCTTTCTCGGTGCAAAAACCGACCATCATAATTAAATGGCAGCAGATTAGATAGATTTACGGCTCTTTTTTAACGGTAACGGAAAGAGAGATAATAAGTATGTGATTTACCTGCGTACCCTGGTCCTTAAAGGACTACGCGCGCAGATCTAGGGAGACCCTGGGCGCTCTCTTGAGGGCTTGACCGTACTCTTTGTTCAGCCGGAGCTGCTCGTTCAACACTGGCAGGCTTTCGAATTTTAGCAACATGTCGCTAGGCTCTTCTAGACCTGCCAAGCCTAGGTCAATTATGCGTGCGGAGAACCTACAGTACGTTGGTCAAGATTTCATTGTACTGCCATCCTGGCGAGTATCTGATATCAAGCACTTATGGGTTGTATTGGACTGCAGATATTGTAGTAGTTGCAGCCATAATTTTCGCCTCCCGGGGGAATCCCTATCGGTATACTCGAAAAGATCCATTGTCTGGTCAAACAGCTTTAATTATCTGAGGGTCTGATTAGCAAGAAGACCTCTAAGATCAGATTTCGCTGACGGAAACTCCTCAAATCTCAAAGTCAAGTGTTTCACCCTGCGATTTGCCTCACAGCTCTGCACTAGCTGTGGAAGAGCTTTCACGCTGAGGAACTCAATTGATCTCTTTTTGAGCAGCGCTTGTGCAATATTCTCGCTGCGCTCGTCTGAGTTCCCACTTGATGTAGTACTTACATAGCTGGAATAAGGAACCCCCATAAGGACAACGACTTAGCGAGACAGAAATCAGTTGCCCTCCAACTTTACATTTCATCACTCTCATATAAATCGGTCTCAAAGTCCTAAATGGTCTTGAGCTACGTTATAACAAGCTCCTGAAGTATGTCAGTGCGTATAATCTTCACGGTGTTGTTGACAAATGAAACCTCCGGAAGAGGAAAAGAGGTAGTGTAATTTGACACTCGAAGTAGCTGCTAGACTTGAGCGATTCATCAGCAGACATGAGTCGTGCTGTAGAGATTCCGCCATACGAGCTCGAATTCGGTCGTCTAAACGTCCGGCATCGTCATACTCAGGCTCAGGTGTTTGACATAGATGTTGGTACGCAAACCCATGCATAACGAACTCATCCATGCTGGATCTGATATCCGAACCGTAAAAGAAGTATGTTCATGTGTCTTGCCCATCAAATGGCAAACTATCCTCTCTCCCACCTTCTTTAACTCGGCTCCAGCGCAGAATCTGTGTACACGTTCCTTACAATACTCGTGCAACGGAGGAAACTGCATCTGGATTCTATGAAGTTCGAAACCCCAGTTGGAGAAAAGTTCGGAGCGTTTGTTGACATCGAGGAACTGTGGCTCTGAAACTCCTCGCGCGATGCATTCGCTACTTCGGTAATACATGACTCGAGAATGGAATCTTTCGTCGTGGATGAAGACCCTTCGACTTCCTTCGTCCACTGACCAACAAGCGTCTAATGTTCACACGCTACAATGTCATGCACAATGTATCCAAAATGTACAAGATGTATGCCGGTGCAAAAGCGCAGCACATCTGTCAAGTGATACCTGGTGAGAAATGAACTGTAGTGCCGGCCGGAACCGCAGGTACAGAAACTTCGTAAACGGCATACCCTTCTCTACAGAAGGTATGCAGAACCAATTCCCTGTGCTCGTAGGTCCAATATGATGTCATAATGCTTTTGCAATTCTCTTACTTTGACAAGTATTGTAGTTCAAAATGCGCTTTAATAGTATCCAACAATTCCTTTTATATATCTTATATATGTATTCCAGTACAAAACTCAACTCTGCACTCAGAAATACTGGTGACCAATTGAAAGAGTGCTTACTACCCTTAGGTTCAAATGCTATGGATTCTTCAATCTCCTACGTTTTCGCAGCTGTCACAATGGGCAAAAGATATTTCTCTAATGCATTTCTACTGTAGCCTTCACGCATTAACTAATTCATGCAATGCATTTCTACTGTAGCCTTCACACATTAACACTTTTTTGTCTCTCCCTTGTACGGCTTGATGGGGTCTTCCCATCCTTCGCTTTTCCTACGCGGTCGCCTTCCTCGACTAATTCATAAGGTTTAGCTTCTCAATGGTTTTAAATTTGCGTGTGCCAAAAACATTATGATGTTCTATTGTCTCTCTCTAAATCAGAATAACTAATACACTTAATCCAACAAAAGGTTTCAGCACACATAGAGCCATGGGCACTCAATACTCCTGAGCACTCATTTGGGTTCTTTCCTTTCTGCTCAACTGAAATACAATTTATCTTGCCGAGTTGAGTCTTGACTAAGTTGATCTTCTCGCCTCTCAGATGCTAAATATTGGACATGTCTCTTGAGATTGATTATTGGCCACGCCCCGAGGAATGGATTCTTCATCCAAGTGAATTTCGGTAGAGAAGGGCTGGGACTTCACTAGAATAATTCTTTCTTCAAAAAATCTACAGACACCGTCAGCCGAGGATTCACCTCAGGTTTTAACTTTTAGCTCCTATCACGACTAATACTGCTAAACTAATCATGATCACATGTACATTTATGCTTGCGATCGTACTTCCCTGTTCTCTATTCTGGCCTAGACGTATACATTGATATGAAACTGTACACTCGGGGCTTCAATTTGCCTTCCACTTGTTTAACCCATCATAATGCAATGCTAAGGCAACATTAAAACACCTGTACTGAAGCCTTTTCTGCAATGCTCCTCACAAAGAAATGCAATCTCTCCTGTAGCCTTGTACTTCACCTTCTTCAGTCGGAAGTCATTGTTAAACTGTTCCGGATTTCCCTTTACGTCTAGAAACGTAACGAGCCAGTCGCAAGATAGGCTGGACTTAAGTATATTCTCATATGTGCCTACAATCTCCCGTCGGCCACCTTCACCTGATGCCGCTATCTGTTCCATGGATTCCAGATCGAAAAAAGCAATGTGGGATTTCGAGAACCGAGTAGGCATGTTCTGTATTCCGACTTCGAGTGCACCAAGGAGGGGCACACTCTTAGCAACAGCTACTCCTGCTTGCCGTAACCAGTAGTAGGTCGAATTGATGAACGGTAGCAACGTCCTCCTCAACTCACTCCTGAAGATAAATGATCTACCTGGCTGAGCGTCGACAACATGTGTGCAGCTTTTCCATTCACATTGGAGATGCAGTCGCGCTCTCTGCTCATTCCTGGACATAGTTGGAAGATTGAGCTTCTTATCCTCGACAAGAAACACAAGTTTAGGCGAGTCGAGCAGAACCTGTTCCACCTGATCATCTTGTAAGAAAGTTCTCACTGCGTCTTTCTCAACCTCCTGAAACCTTTCTCCCTCAAGAAGATCTATTGCATATGAGTGGTATCGATTTAAATCTTTGGGCCGCGAAGATTCATCAGGATAACCCTGGACCTTGGGCCAGACGATTTGGTAGTCTTTATGGTTCTCAGAAATCCTCCTCTCCAGATCACTAACGAGTAAAGCCTGATCCTCTCTGTATTTACACCGAACTAGATGCTGGACACACTTAGGTCTTATGATTGCTTCCACAAGAGTGACACCCTGATTGCCCTCCGGCTGAGCACAAAACGCCATGACTACTTGTAACACATGCGTTCTTACAAATTTGACAGTGTCTTTGTAGTTGTGCGAGCTTCTGACCAGCACATCCACAAAGCTACCATTGTCACCTTCTCCGTATTCTACTATGATATCCATTTCGTCGTGTAGGAACCTCAGCAGGTTACGATCTATCTCAAAGTTTCCATGATGAGCTCCAATGAAGTCCTTCTTCACGAGATAGTTTCTCAAGACCACCTGGCCAGAGAAAACCCCAAATCAGATATAATCAGGTCTGACGTTCAAACTGTGAACTAGCGTGCTCTAAAAATTGACTTGATACTAGAAATTACGTTCCAGACTTTCAAAGAAAGCAAGTCATTGACGCCTGTGTACGTAGAACGATGTCTACAACTTCATACTATTCTCACCTGCAATCGTGGGAAGAACCCCGGCGTCAGCGTAGTGAGATCTTGATCAGCACACAGAAGTCTCCGCCCAACAAAGATGTACTTCGCGTGAGTATTTGCACCGACATCTTGCCATGTAAGTTGCCTGAAACCTCGAGCAGCCAGTTCTTGTTCGTCGTCCAAGGCCGCAGGAATAAGGTAACCATCTCGAGCACTATCTTGGTAACAGATCTCCAGGGAGCAAAGCAGTTTAATCAGGTCTGAAACTTCTGGGACTTGCCAGGATGTATTCTTTCGCTTCAAGGACAAGCGCAGCAGCTCCTCCAACTCGTTCTGTTGAGCAAATCCATTTGCGAAACATATCTTGACATTGGGAGATTGTGATGATCGGCGAAGCGACTGGAGAAAGCGAAAGAAGCCTCTTGACCTTTCAGATGAAAGTTTGCCGAAAACATCAAGCAAATTCCCGAGAACTTCCAATCCAAGCCACCTTGGATCTATAACAATAGAATCAATATCTCTAAAGTAGACGATCTCCCCTACACTGTGCAAATAACTTGCTACCGCCTCTCTCATATTGGGGTGAGCTAGCGTGCGCTCGTTGACTCTCTGACAGATACTATCGTATATCCCGCGGGTTATAATCGGACGGGTGTCACTTTTAAGTGCCTCTCGCACTTCCTCGCAGATTGTGAAAGTACGGTCGAGATGTCGTCGCATTTCCTTCAGTTCATCAAGAACTCGGGCCTTTAGCTCTCCAACCTCTCGTCCAGAACATGCATTCAACAAAGTGATGGGCTCAATCAGGTCCAGGCGATTCTTGAACTGGCTCTTCCAGCGACTGTAAATCCCACTGAGTTTTAATTCATACCCTGAGGAGTTAGTAACTCCATCCTTGTGTGTGAAAACAACCATCACTCGTGGCTTTGCAGTTGAACCAACAAATTGTTTGGAGTTGGAACAAAGGAAGCGAAGCCAAAACAGAAGCTCTTTCTCTAAGCAATGGACTCTCTTTGTCATATCTCCATCACTGTCCTCTGTGCGAGATGGACCTGCTGTTTCAGGTTCCAAAGGACTGGCTTTTAAACTGAAAGTGAAGAGGAACAAATTTGCACTGTTGACGTTAGGAAACATATACTCGTGTAAAGCATAGTACTCCTTTTGTCCAGCAAAGTCCCACAGAGCAGTTCTGAACTCTGCTGCATCTTCCTCTTGAAGGAGATACATATCCACTCCTCTGGTTCTCTGATCTAGCCCCTTGTCTGCGTCATCACCATACAGGAACTGCCGTATTGTGGGAGTTTTCTGAAGAGAAAGAGCAAGCTTACGCCTCAAACGACGTACCCCGACCATTGTTTGGCACAACGTTGTTTTTCCTGCCAAGAACCGAACATCATGATTGAAGAGCAGCAATAGGTAGATGGATTTCCGGCTCTTTCTTAACGAGAACGGACAGAGAGACAAGAAATATGTCATGTACCTGCATACCCTGGTCCACAAAGGACAACGCGTGCAGAGCTAGGGAGACCTTTGGGCGCGGTCTTGAGGGCTTGACCGTACTCTTTGTTGAGCCGGACCTGTTCGTTCAGCGCTGCCAGACTTTTGAAATCCTTCAAGTTGTCTCGGTCCCGTTCTAGATCTGCCAATCCTAGGTCAATTATCTGATGACAGTGGGTGCGAAGAACCTCCAGTAAGTTGGTCATGACTTCATCGTCATCCCATCCTCTTAGGTATCTGATGTCAAGCACTTCGAGGGTTGAATTGGACTGCAGATATTTTAGTAGTTGCAGCCAGAATTTTCGCCTTCCGAAGGAATCCCCTTTGAAGAAATCATCTCTTGCCTTATCAACCAGCTTGAGTTTCCTGAGGGTCGGATTTGCAAGAAGACCTCTAAAATCAGATTTCGCCAAAGAGAACTCCTTATCAAATGCCAAAAACAACTGTTTCACTCTGCGATTTGCTTCACAGCTCTTCAATAGCTGTGGACGACCTTTTACGCTGAGGACCTCAATAGATGTATTTTCGAGCAGCGCTTTTGCAATCTTCTCGGCACGCTCGTCTGAGTTCCAACTTGACGTCGTAGTTACCCAGCTGGAACAAGTGAAGCACCACAAGTACAACGACTTAGCGAGACAGAGACCAGTTGCCCTCCAACCTTACATTTCATCACTCTTATATAAATCGGTCTCAAAGTCCTACAGGCTCATCGTACCTTATATCAAGCTCTTGAAGTTTGTCGGTGCGTATGATCTGCACGATGTTGTTAACAAATAAATTCTCCGGAATTGGAAAACTGGTGTATAGTTTGAAGCTCATAGTAGCTAGACTTGAGCGATTCATCAGAAGAGATGAAACGTGCTGTAGAGATTCCGCCATGCGTAGGTTGAATTTGGTCTCCTCAGCGTCCGAGATCCACATGTTCAGGACCAGGCATGTGACTTTGAAATTGGCACGCAAACCCATGCATAACGAGCTAATCCATGCTGGATCTGATATACGAACCGTAAGAGAAGTATCTTTATGTGTCTTGCCCAACAAATGGCTCACTATCCTCTCTCCCACCTTCTTTAACTCGGCTCCACCGTCGAATCCGTGTAAACGTTCCTTACAATACCTGTGCAACGGAGGAAACTGGATCTGGATTGTAGAAATTTCATAGCCCCAGTTGGAGAAATATTCAGCGGGTTTGTTGTCATCTTGTACGAGGAACTTGCAGCTCTCAAACTCCTCGCTCAATGCATTCGCTGCTTCGGTAACACTTGACTCGGAAATTTTGGACGTGGATGAAGTCCCTCGCCACCATTCCATCGTTCACTGGCCACCAAGCGTCTAGTGTTCACACGCTACAATGTCATGCAAAAAGATGTATGCCGGTGCAAATGCGCAACACATCTGTTAAGTGATAACTGTCAATATTAATTGGAAATATGTGGTAGCCAATCCATGCGTCCAGTTGAAAGGACTAGCCCAACAAAGAAAGGTCAGAAATGAACGTAGTGCAGGTCGGAACGGCTGCCCTTATAAACTTCCCTACAGAAGGTATACAGAACCTCATTTCGTGTGTTCATGAATTCTCTTTGCGGTGATGAGGAACGGGATCATCACATGTTTGTAGGTCAGATCGGACATGGTAAGATGTGAAGTTTTTAGATCTTCATCTCTGACACCTATTCGAAACTGGACGCTCCAGCACGTGTGCGGGAGAATGAGCCATTTCCGCAACCTCTTTGCCTTTATGGAAGATGGGCCATAGAGAGAGTGGAAAGATGCGTACCACTCGTAAAGCCAAACAAGTATCCTTCGGAACCTCTGGGCCAAGGCCACTGTGGTATGCCCATAACGTCACTGCCTGTTGACTTTCGCAATTCCATTAAGAGAAAGACTTATTCTGTCCGCGGCTTTTGCCCGAAGAAAGGCATCAGAGTAAGCACACGGGCTTGCGCTCTCACTGAGCACTTCCTCTGTAGTGAGGATGTTCAAGCATCGAGCAGAAATAAAGTTAAACTTTGTACCTCAACGCTGGCATTGTCAACTACCGATAGACTTATTGTAATTTACTGTTACTGTACCCGCAAGCCCTTGGCACAAGTCTGGTAGCAATTTTGCAATTTCATAATGTGGTTCTGATCATCGCGCGAATTATGTTCGACCCATGTTACGCAGTATCCAACTACAGAAAACCCTTAGATTTTCAGAGCCCTGACTTTACCTCACAAAATAGTCAGCAAAAGCCAAGTCAACATCTGCGTGACATATCAGTCATCAAGCTTGTATTCCTGATAAGCCAGTGTATCTAAACTTGAAACGAGTAAATATACTAATCAGGGTTACTTCGCTTATTGCAGTTCGTAATTCGTACCCTTGATGTGTTTAGCTGACTCGTCAGAATCCTTAATTACTACCTCGGATCAAGAAAGAGAAGAAGACCTGGAGAGGTGCGAAGTTCATAACACACAGCGAAGTAAAGGTTGGACCTGATGCAGCGTTCTTTTTTCTTTGCCACGTGCTTTTACAGATGTTCATTCTTTCTTGAGATTTTCTCAGCCAGTAACTATACAACCAGCCACTGATATGTAGACAAAAATTCCAGACATGCGAAACTGCAGAAATGCAAGAGTCAGGGAAAATACACCTGGACATCAACTGATACAAATTAATCGTCAGGAAGATGAGGATCTAACTTCATGATCCAGCGTGGCAAAACACATCTTTAAATACTAATTTCGCGTAATGATTTTTATTACAATCAACTCTTCTAAAGAGAAAGATCTCACATGAAAAATATGAAACGGATGTGTGATATGATTTATTTTTCTTCTTTGGGTATAATAACTTTTAGTTACACAACCTTAAGACCCAAACTCTAAACGAAGCCTTAAGTTACAATCAAATTTAATAATAAAATCCAAACTTTAAAGTAAACCGTAGGTTACAATCAAGTTCAGTTATAGTCAAATTACAAAAACATATTTACCTAAACCTAGGAAGATTTCCCCAATATTTATCTATAAGAGTTATTGGAACCGCGGAACAAAACCAGGGGCGTGAGCATCAACTAGTAGATTTCTGCTCGGATCCATGAGAACCCTGATGATGGCGGTTAGCTTTGTCTTGAGGTTTATGCAGGAAGACTTGGTACGTTTCTGGATATGAAGTCCGTGCGCATGCGAGTTTTGAATGCTTTAGCATCTTCACGTCAGTCACTGGAAATTATTTCAAATCAGTTGGGCCCAAGGAAGTAGTAAAACGTAGATCTGATAATCTAAAATGAAATCTAAAAATAGTTTGAATAAAGTTTAAATTGTATCACAGAGTAATAGTGTAAGATAAGACGCACACCTCATCCGACGTTATAGATGCAAAATTTTAAGATCATGTTAATATTTGTCGACTTTAAGTTAGAAATGAAGATATATCTGTTTACTTCAAGGAGTAAAAGGAAATACTCAAGAAGGTAGTCAAACATATATTTACTCTATCTAAAAAATTTGTTATGTAGAGTAATTCTCCAAGTGAGTTTAGAGGTGCAAGATTGATGGGCATATCCCTCAATGGGCACCGTTGAGGTGAATGTTCAATTTTCTGTAAATATTCCCATTTTGATAAGGATTTGAATTTCAATTCTCACTCAAGAAGAACAAATGTGTACGAGGTACAAACCATCGCAATCTCGTCAGAACTACATAGTAAAACCTCCCAATTGTGACATACATTTGCACTGGCCATGGATGTCACTATTGAGAGGTTGTCACTAGCCAGAGGAAAGTGCACAGCCTCTTTCCCGCTTGAGACTTGACAGTTTTAACATTCTGGAACTTGGGTGCCAGACCTACACACCTTTTTCCCACTTTTGCTATTTTTCCTTTTGATCACATTGTGATTGATGTTGGGGCTACAGACTGTATTTTTGTATTCAATTATCTATATGCATGTTGGTTAATGTCAAGAAGACACCTTTTTCCCACTTTTGCTATTTTTCCTTTTGATCACATTGTGATTGATGTTGGGGCTACAGACTGTATTTTTGTATTCAATTATCTATATGCATGTTGGGTTAATGTCAAGAAGCATAGGCGTTTGGACATGATGATGAAGTTGGAGGTTATCAATTTGTTCAATCAACATGGAGCCACCCATGAACAAGCGGAATCGCATTTTGTAGTGGCATGTCCGACTATGACCAAAATCTGGAAAGAGAGGGAACTCATTAAGGAGGTGCCATCTGATTCAAATCAAATTGGGTTGAAAAAAATTTTGACATCAACTCGAGTGCAACGTCTTACCGACATGGTGCATTGATGGCATATCAAATCAGCATCAGCATCAGCATCAGACGGTATCAAAGAGAATACTATTTGAAGGTGTTTTGTCAAAGCAAATTGTCTTCCTGCCGTTACAAACATCATTGCCAATTAGCATATCAATCGCTTTGCTCCTAGCTCTAATCAAGCTATCAATGATTTGGTGATAATGCGGAGAGAAATTTGACTGGAGAATCTTTCTTAGCATCATTAGGTCTTGATGAAAAAAATTCTGAACAAGTTGCTGAAGAACTCATTGAAATGGATGCGCTTGATGCTATTGGTGACAATGAGATTGACGATGATAACATTGTCCAATCTGTTATCCAACAGCACAACCTAATGCAAAATTCCAGAAATATTGATGACAATGACTTTGAAGAGATCCCACCTTTGATAAGCGTTGAGCAAGAAAATTGGGCCATCACTGATTTAATCAACTTTCTCTCTCTTGAATCATTGCCATTGTCGGAACTTCAAAGCAACCTACTTTCAAACCTTCAAAAAGATCATTGTCCATTGATTCATCAATAGAAAGTTGAGAAAATAGGTTGATGAACAATCCACTTTATTGATGTATTTTACCTTGGTCCAGCAAGAATAACCTTAGTCAATGGAGAGAACTGTTGGGATTTGAAGTTGAATATAGATTCCACATTACTCTGAATGCCACATTCCCCTTTCATAGTGCTCTTGAAATGCAGATAGGATGTTAACTCCATATTTACTCTATAGAACTGTCACTATTGGCACCATTATGTTGCTATTGCCCAATTGTGACATATTGTTACAATTAAACATATTTATTGGTTCTACACTAATTGTTCTGGAGTTCTTAGTCACTAATGAGAGGAAGTTATTCAGATGAGGTGGCACTATTGGGAGGTTTAACTCTGTAATTCACTAGTAAAATATGGAATGAATTTATCCAATGTTAAACTCAAGTAATTTGATATTGAATGTTTTTGGTTTTTTCCTCAAAACCTAATCTAAAATGCAGATAATTGAATAAATTAAGAAAGCTTCCAAGTTGACCATTTTACAATGTTTATCAAAAGTGGGCTGAAGAATTTAGAGGGCTAAAAAATTATGAAGGGAGAATATTTAGCATGTTATATGTTATATTATAAGAGGGGTGTCACTCAGAGATACGAATACTTGGAACTGAACTATCTAAGATTTTGAATTGCAGAAATGACTAAAATCTCCACAAAATCAAGAAATGTTTTTTAATATTGATTTCATTCTTGGTTATTGTGATTTGTTGTTATAAGCACAGACAAGTGCATAATTTTTATTAAAATATTCTCCTCAATTCTAGTAAAATTATTATTCTCCATAAATTTATTTTAGTATACTTGAATAGAATGAATATATGTTTGACGACCTTCTTGAGTGTTTCCTTTTACTCCTTGAAGTAAACAAATATATCTTTATATCTTTATTTATAACTGAAGTTGACAAATATTCACAGAATCCAAAAAAAATTGCATCTATAATGTTGGATGAGGTATGCACCTTATCATACATTACTCTCTTATACAACTTAAAATTATTCAAAAAAACTTAAATTTCATTTTAGATTATAGAATTTAAACTTTATTCAAACTCTTTTCAAATTTTATTTTATATTATAAATTTTAAAATCTATTCAAACTCTTTTAAATTTCATTTTAGATTATCAGATCTAGGTTCTACTACTCCCTTAAGCCTAATTGATTTGAAATAATTTCCAAGGACTGCAGTGAAGAACTAAATCATTCAAAGCTCCGGATGCATGTGGAATCCATTTTGAAAACCGTACTAAGTCTTCTAGCATAAAGCTCAAACATAAAGCTAGTCCCCATCATCAGCATTTCCACTGATCTGAATAGAAATCTATCAGTTGATGCTGATATCCATGGTTGTGCAAGTGACTTGAATAATTCCTATGAATAAAGAAAAAGGGATATTTTGACAACCCAATGTTGATGTACTAATAGTATAAAGAGTAAGAGCAGGTTATTTCCACAAGGATATGGTTTGGAAATGACCAATCCTGAAGGAATCAATGTCACTTTGTCATAAGTCCCCTTTTGTTACATCTTTATCCACTTGGGCAGGATGATTCCCACAATAGTGTGTTCCACCTCACAGTGACACGATACAAAAAAAAACCACACACACAAATCACATTCATGAAAGATATCCTGGCTCTTAGCTCTTGAAGGTGATGGTTCAGTCTATAGTGGAGGTTATTGCCCCCCAATGTCTATACCCTCATAGTCACCCATATTGTGCAAACTGCAATGCCCTGTGAAGATGTTTTACCCTTCCTTGAAGGCATGCCCCACCACTATACTGCAAGTTCATGACCAAAGGAGCTTTTTGTTACTTGTGGTACACCATGACACTCACACCCTCATGGCCAATCAGCATGTAGCCTCTATACTTCATAACACCTTGGGATCCAACATCCTGGTCAAGCCAGATTGCCTGATTGCCTTCCCGCACCTTAGCACTTGCATTCTTACTTCAAGTTCCTCACCACTTCTCCACCCAACAATTACAATTCATACAAAATACTAATATAGACATGTTAAGGATCAAAGAGATCCTTGTCACACTATCTCCAACACTAATGTTTTTTCATACAAACATAGAAAATCACAACTTGACCATACACACAAATATGGATAACAAAATGATGAAGCTTGTAATTTTTGACAGGCATGAATTGAACTGTAATCAAATAACTGAATTATGAACTCCGGATAGTGTACACTAAACTCATTTTATATTGAGGCAATTCCCCTTATATTTTCTATTACAAAATGATAGGCCATATCCATGGCTATGTGATGCCACAATCCCCTGATTAAGCTCTAAACCAATTGGTAATAACCCTAATATATCTCCTCTATCCTACCCAATTAATGTTGTGACAAGGTCACCTACAAAAGGGTGCCTAGTGTACAAGTCTACTAGTTATGGACTTCCAGCTAGGTGTTTGGAAGAGGGGTCTCGATGACATGGCAATGGTAAAAAGTATCCTTCTATTCACAACCATAATCCTACTTATATACACGTTGTTCCTGCATTGAAATGTAGTCCTTGTAGGTAGGCCGTCATGATGATGCTTTGTATGATGGTCTCCCACCATGATGAAGGCTGACACTGATGGTTGGATAACTCCAATGGTTGTGGTGTAATGACCGCACCTCAAGGGTGTAACCTATCTTACATATGTACAAATCTCTATTTCCTTGACCCACTTGGCTTTCCCAATGCATCTTCTCCCTTGTATGTTAGAATAAGTTCATCTACATGCTCCTTGTATTATTTCAAATCTTGGCTGACCTTGGATAGGACGCTCTCAATTTCTTTATCAATGTGCTTCCACAGCTTCTTGTCCAACTTGGCCAATTGCTCCAATGAATACTTCTCTTTTCTTAGGGCATGTATCTCCGACTTCAACTCCTAGCGCTCCACAAGATGAATCTTGGTTAGAACCGCTTCTCCCACTTGTACTTTTTGCTAGTTTGTGGTGTCCTCCACTTTTATGATCACTCATGTCCGCTCCTCATCCAAGTTATCTTGGATGGACTACACTTCCATGTCTACCTCCTGACTGATCTGGACATGGAGGATCTGCTCAAGGTCTTTGAGGCCACTAGCAATCATGGTTAGTTCCTCAATGCATAATTGTGCTTTCTCCACCTCTACATTAAGAGCATGCTTGTCTTTGGTGCTTTGTTCACGGAGAACTTTAAGTTCCAGCTTGAGAGATGCCACCTCCTCAACCTAGCACTCAGTTGCTCCTTGTGCTTCTTCTTCATATCCTCAACATGATGCTTGGATCACCCCTTAAGTATTAGTACATTGGAATCTAAGCATGAAATTTGTTATTGTGCTCATGTTATCTCTTTCTTCATCAGGTCCATCTCTCCTTCCTTCCTCTTTAGTTTCTCTTCTTGGGCCACCTTTGTAGTCTATGAATGCTTGTTTGTGCTAGCAATACCAATCTTCATCACTATGAGTTTGGCCTTCAGTTGGTGCAAATTTTTTTGGTATTGCTCCAACAAGGTGTCATTGTCCTTCTTTCCACCTTTTGGTTTGCAGACAAGACATCCCGTCGTGTCTGGCTCTTTGTATGTTCTTTGAGAACCTCCTCCAACTTCCAAACTTGTGATGAGTTAGCACCTTGTACCATTTCTTCTTGTTTGGTCTGTAACACCCATTTGTGCATGTGTGTGGTATTGTGATATTTAGCTTGGTGTTACAAGTACTTGAGAGATATTATTTATATAGAGATAAAGGATGGTTTTACATTAGTAATGATTAGCTAAAGTTAGTCATAGTTAAGATAGAGGGGACCTTACTTTATAGAAAGTGGAAAAGATGAGCACCACTATTTTGGATTCTAGTGTGTTGACTTGGTATTATTCCTAGGTGTTTGGCTTTGAGGAAAGAGTTGAGAACTCTTGGGCTCGCAAGCCTTTTTGTTTTGGATTCTTCTATAGTCCAAGGATAGCCCATGTGAAGGAATCCTTGACTTAGTGGTTGGGTCAAGATAAGGTCACATGCTTAGTGGAATATGCATATGTGGATGGATATTCCTTTATACTTTTTGACTTTACTTGACTTTTAGCCTAGTAACTTGAGTTACTCTAGTAATTAGTAACTTTGGTGCATAACTATTTTACAAGTATATAAACAAGGAGTGAGGAGTACTCATCATCCTTTCATTTGCAACTTTCTCTCTCATTGAATTCTCTAGTGAGCAATGTCTTGAGTCTTGGAGTGTTAGCCTTGGAGTAGTATGATGGAGTTGGGGTTCCTTGCCTTCTTAGTCCATGGTGCGCTACCATAATAGCCACTAGAGGTTCATCTTGAGTAAGAGACATGCCGGCTCACAGGTCTGAGCCACCAAAGTTTGATTATGATGATGAATTCTCCCTCTCGTGACCACTAACCTCCTTCTAAACAACATGACCTCACTAATTGTCAACTGGTCCAACTTCCGCTCCAAGTATTGGCAATATCCCCAAAGTTCAGCCAATTGAGTCTCCAAGAATGCAATACCAATGTGAGCTTTGCTCAAGTCCTTCTCTACTCCTAGCTTCTCCTAGATGGCCTTCTGGATTTGATAGTAAGAATCCTCTAACCAAAGACACAAAAGTTATTGATGAAGATCTCCATACATTTTCCCAAGAAATCTTTCAAAATTGTAGTAATCATCCACTCAAAGGTTGTAGGATTGTTGCACAATCCAATCAAAGATTTGGTTGTAAGCATATTGGTAGTGACGGTAGTTTTGTTTTTGTCTTCCTCCCCAATGGAAACTTGGTTGTACCCCAAAAAACCATCTAGAAAACTATAGCACTTGTGTCTCGCCACTTGGTCTTGAACCATATCTATGAAGGGTAGAAGGTGGTGATCCTTTTTCATGGTGGCATTCAACTTCTTGAAGTCATGGCATACTCAAATCTTACTAGTTTTTTTCTTGGGAACCACCAAAATTGGAGATACCCATTGGCTATTGAGCACTTGAAATAAGATACCTAATTGTAGGTATTTATCTATCTTGTCCTTCACCAATAATCAAAACTCTGGATTAAGTCAGTATTCCAAGCAAAGACATCTTGATATTCCTTGAATAGTGCTGAATGCTTGGCATTCCTCTAGGCTCACCATTTTAGCAATCTTTAGTGATTGTACTTCTACCATAATCATATCTTGACAATCATATGGTTTGAATAAATCTGACAAGACTCATTGGGCTTGCTCCCAATAGTACAAAGTTTTCCTCTTGACTATCAAATTGATCACTTCCCTCCTATCCTTCATCAATCTCATAGCACTCAAGGTAGTTCTCTACATCATCACTTAAGGAGTTGTTTGAGTTCTCCAAAGAATTGTCAATGTAATCTCCTTTTAAGAATAAAGAGTCTCCCAAATGATGAACTTTCCTCCAACACATAGTAATGGGTTTGAGGTCCGGGGTTTGGTTGTCCTCAAAGCCCAAACAATGTTTGCACCAATCTAGTGAAGCTCTAGCACCATAGACTCAAGGAAGTCCTATTAGTACCGGGTAACATGTCTTGGTCATGGAGCAAAGAATAATATACTCCACTTCAAAGGTCATGCCACCAATAATTGTGGGTACCTTGGTCAGCATTTGTAGCAATCATCTTTATGTTTGATATGCAAAATTGAGGATGTATGGATTAGGTTTAAATGTTATATATCATGACTACAATCTCATCCATCATGATGATAACTCTTGATCTGGAATCAATAAGGACAAAAGGAATCATGCAGCCATTTATCTCAATTTCCACTTATGGGAACCCTAGGTCTTCCAACTCTATCTTGTAGATTGCCAGCAAGTCGTTTGGTTCTGCCTCAACACATTGTGAGCACAACGGCCAATTGCTTCTTGTATGGGAGGGTATCCCATAGTTTTTTGAAGGTGATATCCACCTTGGAGGGTCCCAAGTTGGCTATAATATATAGAGAGATATCCCCAAAAGAGAATTTTCTTTCCTTCTTTGCTTCTTTTTTGGCCTTGCACATTGGGCTGTCTTGTCTGCCTAAGCAAGCACTAGGTTGAACCCTTTCTAATGCATAGCTCCTATTGTTGAAAGTTCTTCTCTAGTCTTGGTCTGTGTTTGTTTCCATTAAGGTGGTACCACAACTTCCATCTCCTTGGGTTGAGGCTTTAGTGCATGATTGAGCACATTTGTGGGTGTGGACCCTTTATTATCTTGTTACAAAGTGAGGTTCATTTTTTGGAGCTTGGCTTCTAGTAGATCTTGCACTTCCCTTTGAATGTCTGCTAGATATCAAAGGTAGGTTTGGCTGTTCTCTTACCAGTCCTTGGTAGAGTCACGACCACCTTTTTGTCTACTGATTCCCGCTCCAACAGCTTTGTCAATGGGCACCCACTTGCCCATCTTCAAATATTTCACTAAGGCATCTTTATAGTTCTTGATTCTACCTTCATACCCTATTTTGCTTTGGTAAAGCCACAAGGGATAGTAATTTGCTAGGAAGAGCTTCCTCTCTTCATTTTGCAATAGATGCATCCCCATGTAAAATTGCAGCACAAATGGTGAGAGGGAGGTAGGTCCTCTCATCATTTGCAACTACTTTGAAAGCTCTCGAGTGTGATGATAAAACATCTTTACCTAGTCTATGGGTTTGCCTTTGTGCAGTAATTAGAAGAAAGTCACATGCTTGTTGCTTCACATAGGTCGTTTTTGAAGGTCTGAACAACTTCAGCACCAAGGACACCATGGTGCGGTGCACACGGTAGTGATCTCTCTACACCTTCCAACTATTCCCCTCCTTGTGTCTAAATGAGGATTCAAACTTCTTGGTCATCTCTTCCAATGGTTAGGGCCATTCTTGATTGAGGTGCATTACCCCCAATGTCAAATCACACCTAAGCACTTTTTCCTAATCCTCCTCTATCCACACAAACACATTTCCTTGCAAGTTAGAGAAGTTAGTGTTCTACTTCTCCTTGATTTCCACTACCATTGAGTGGTGTGCAAAATCCCAAATCCACTATAGGAAGCATAAATGTGTCAAATTTAGATACTCAGGCTAGCACTAGCATGCCCACTTCTAACTCCTTGCAACCACATTACAACACCAGACTTCTTCTTGGAGGAGACATCATGATAAAATTAGTGCAGCTTGAGTACAATCCTCACCTCACGCTTGTAATCCCAATCACCCGCTCTTGCAATTCCTTTAATTGCTGAAAGGCTCTAAGCTATTCTCACTTTTAAAAAGTTCCACACATAACTTCAAATACTCCAAGAATGGTTTGAGTGTCAAGACAATTCAATTGAGCTTTACCTCCTCACAAGGTGCTATATTTATACAATTCAATTGATCTATTTGAGATTTTGGCGGCATTTCTAGGAAAGCATTATGGTCCTTGCATGTGTTAGGCCGCACAAGGACTGATGGAGACCAAAAAATTTTCCTCATCCTACGAGTCAATTCCTCATAAGATAGGAAGTTGAAGTATTACTTGCTAATGGCGGCTCCTGACACATCATTCCACCCTCATGTTTACGTTTGTGGTACCTTTGTTCATGGCACTTTTCTTTGCAGTATCTTTCTTCAAACATCCGCCCCCCAGATTGTGAAAGTACAGTCAAGATGTCATCTCATTTCCTTCAGCTCATCAAGAACTCAGGCCTTTAGCACTCCTATCTCTCATTCAAAACAAGCATTCAACAAAGTGAGGATTCTATCAGTTCCAGATGTATCTTGAACTGGCACTTCAGGCGGCTATAGATCCCTAGTGCCGTATTCGGGGAGTTCTCTAAAGAGAAACATCAATGTTATGCCTCAAGTATAATGTAATGTACCCCAACCATTTTTTGGCACAATGTTGTTTTTATTGCCAAGAACCAAACATCATGATTGAAGAGCAGCAATAGGTAGATTGATTTTCAGCTCTTTCTTAACAAGAATGGATAAAAAGACAGTAAATATGTCATGTACTTGTGTACCCTGGTCCTCAAAGGACAATGCATGCAGATCTAATGAGACCTTTGGGTATGTTCCTTAGGGCTTGATGGTACTCTTTGTTGAGCCGGACCTATTGGACACAATCCTCACAGTAAGGATGTATTATATCAATGAAGATTCTTACCATTTGGGTTAAAAAACATTCTTGCGGAGTTCCAAAGGGTCATAGACAAGATCCAAATAAAATTGGATTTTGCTTGGTGCTATATTGGTGAAATTTTTGTAAAAGACCAAGACCAAGGAGAGAAATAGGAGAATGGAAACTCACATTAGGACACTTGAATGTGGGAAAAGTCCAAATGCCTAGCATGAGCTTTGGCTCTTGTATTTATAGGGGATCAAACAAGGCTATTGAGAAGCTTCTCAAGAAGCTTCCTTCTAAGAGTTGCTTACTTGGCATGCAAGCTAAGTTAGTTGGAAGCTTCAAGAAGCTTCCTTCTAGAGGCTATCTACTTGGAGTGCAAGCTAAGCTAGCCGAGAAGCTTCCCAAGAAGCTTCCTAGATACTTTTGGGATATCCTAGGCTAATTTGTCTTATTTGCTTCTTCATTAGCCCTACTAACTTTGTCGCTAAACTCCATATTGTTACATATTCCCCCACCACTAATTGGTAACGTCCTCGTCGCCAATGAAGCTTTGAATTCTTGGATGGCCAATTGTGCATTTTGGAGATGAGAAAGAAGTTCCCATGTAGCCATCATGAAGGGGATACTCTTTCTAAAGGACCTTGTACTCCGTATGTTGTCGGTGGTCTTGTTGAATGTAACCACGCTTAAGGATATGATCAACTTTGTACTCCTCATGATCATTGATAGGGACACGAGGAGAGGGAGGTTGGACTCAAGAAGAAAAAGAAGAGGGGTTAGGAACAAAGGGTTTCAACTTGGAAATATGAAAGACATGATGGATGTGCATATGACAAGGCAAGGCAAGGCAAGTTGATAAGCAACAAGAGAGACAATTTGGTGACATTAAAGAGTCCTATTCAATTAGGGGTAAGTTTACAAACTCGGATATCAAGTGGGAGGGGTAGGTTACTAAAGGATAAAATGGCTTTATCATCGACTTCAAAGGTGAGATCACGATAATGGTGGTCTGCCTATTGTTTTTGACGATTTTTGGCAACAAGGAGGTGAGATTTGGCTTGTTGGAGAGATTGGGAGATGGTGGTCAAGAAGGTTGAAGTATGGGGGACTTGAGATGGAAGAGGAGCAAGAAGAAAATCTAGAACAAGCAGATCTTGGCCAAAATTGAGAAAGAAATGAGAAAATCTAGTGCTTGCCTGTTTGGAATTGTTGTAGGCAAATTCTACAATTGCAAGATATTCATCTCAATTGGTATGATGGACATTGATGGAGGCAGGCAATATATCTTCCAAGGTACAATTTTCACATTTGGTTTGTCCATGAGTTTGAGGATGATAGGCCATGGACAAAGCAAAATGGTGCCAAGTATTTGGAAGAGTGCTTGCCAAAACTTCACAATGAATCAAGGATCACGGTCAGAGATGAGTACACTTGGCATCCTATGATGCTTGAAGATATTATCAAAGAAGATTTGCACTAAGGTTGGAGCATCCATGGTATCAAAGGTTGGTACCAATCGGATTTTCTTACTAAGCTTATCCAAAAACACCACGATTGTTGTGTCATTGTTTTGTCTTGGGCAAGGATATGATGAGATCCTAGCTTACATGTTCCTATCAAGTGGATGGAAAGGGGAGTGGTTGAATGAGTCCACTCTACTTCTGGTTGTTGGCCTTGTTGCGTTGGTAACTTTCACACAATTGGACAAACTCTAAAACATCTTGTGTCATGTTGGGCCACCACCATTGGCATTGGAGGGTACCCAAGGTCTTGTCCACACCCATGTGACCAACTATTGGTAAATCATGGGCTTCTTGAAGATGCACAAGTCAGAGATCACCTTTGGTTGGAATGTAGATCCGGTCCTCATGGAATAGAAGGCTTTCCTTGAAGGAGAAGGTGTTGTACTCCTTGTCACATACTGTAAGATGACCATGTACCATTTGAAAGAAGGGATCTTGTTGTAGAGCTTACCGAAACTCATTTTGGACCTTGGAGACAATTGCCACCATTGTAATTGCCGTCGTGATGAGAGGAAGAGACTTCAAATCAGGTCATTGTGATAGAGCATCAAGGATGACATGGAACCAACCTAGTCTGTACTCAAGTTTGATGTCAAACAATTGGAGTTGCTCCTCTCATCAATGATATCAACTCTTCATGTGTTCCAAGTGTAAGATCTACAACAATGGTTTGTGATCAATTTGCATAATCACTTGTTTCCCCAAGAGATAATGCCTCCATACCTTGGTAGCATATACCATTGTAAGTTGTTCCTAATCTTGAGCAGAGTTATTTCTTTCAGTTGTATTTAGTCGACAAGACACAAAGGCAATGGGATGTAGTCCATTTGGGAATTCTTGTTGCAACACTACTCCAATTGCAAAGTTAGAAGCATCAAAATCAACCAGACAAGGTAGTTGAGGATCATATGGTTGAAGGATGGGTCTTGAAGACACCATATGTTTCAGGCTTTGGAATTCTTCTTCATGCTTGGTGATCCACTGGAAGCTCGAGTTCTTCCCCAAGAGGTCAGTCAATGGTGCAGCCACATGAGCATAATAATAGGTGAACCGTCGGTAAAAATTGGCCAATCCATTAAATGCTCGTACTTCTGTGGCATCCTCTAGAGTAGGCTAATCAAAAATGACCTTGATTTTCTCCTCTTCCATCTTGATCACTTCTGATGAGATCTTATGACCCAAGAAGGTGACTTCCTTTTGCCAAAAGGCACACTTTGACTTCTTGCAATAAAATTTCCTTTGTTGTTGTCATCTTAGGATTTCTTGCACATGATTCACATGTTTTGCCTCTGTCTTGCTAAAGATTAAGATACCATCCAAAAACACCACCACATACCAATCCAATAGTCCATCCAGCACCAAATGCATCTGATCCATGAAGATTGCTAGAGCATTAGTGAGCTCAAAAGGTAGCACTCTCTACTCAAAATCCCCATACCTTGTGTGAAAGATAGTCTTTTGCACATCCTCCCTACCAATGGGGATACTTTGCCAACTTGGAAAGTTTTGTGCTCCACTTAGTTGATCAAGTAGATCATCAACCTGAGGTAAGGGATATGCATTCTTCATTGTTTGTTTATTGAGACCACGGTAATCAATACAGAAACAAAGTCCTCCATCTTTCTTTGGAACAAATAGTACCGGTGTTCCCTAAGGAGAGGTACTATGTTGTATGAAGTCCATCTCCAACAACTCTGCAAGTGTTTTTTGCAACTCCTCCAACTCCTTTGGTGAGAGCCAATAGATTGCTCTACTCACTGGCAATAACTTGATCTCAAAGGGCATACCACAATTGGAAGGTAATCCCTTCGGTAGATTATTTGGAAACACGTCCGTAAACTCCTGAACTATCTGATTAACCATTGCTTGATGAGGCTCTTGGCTCTCCTCAAATTGTCCTTGTGCAATTGGCTTGATCCACACCACAAATTTAAACTTATCTTCCTCTAAAGCTTGCTCTAGGGTTGCTTCATTAACAAACTTCCCATCTAGGGACTCATCTCTCTTCAAATCTTGCTCCATGGTTGCCTTCCTAGCAAACTTCTCATTTTGGGACTCATCTCTTCAAGGCTTGCTCTATGGCTACCTTCTCGACAAACTTCCCATCTTGGGACTGAATATTCTTAAGTGTCTTACTTAGAGGTATTAGACAACCTAATTGGAAATTCCTACCTTGGTGTTGTACTTGAATTTTTTTCGTTGGGTCCAATCAAATTGAGCCTTATGACGTTCAAGCCAATTTAGTCCTAGAATGATATTGTAGTGTAGAGGTGCCACTACAAACCTCATGCACTCCAAATACTCCTTCCTAATCTTGAAGGTAACAAGATGCAAGGTATGGAATGCAAAACCCTTTTCTACCATCCACCATCATCAATCTACTCCCAATTATTGGCTTGATAGGAATACCCAATTCCTTTGCTATTTGCATAGACTTGCAATTCTCCAAACTTCTAGAATCAACCAAAATCCTACAACCCCAATTAGATATTGTACCTTGCAAGTGAAGCAAACTTGCATATGTTGAGCCTTCAATCCCATTGGAACTAATCAAACTCCCAATATGCGGCTCAAAATCTCTTATTGGGATTCCTCATTTCCTTGATCGTTCTACTCCACAAACTCCATCTGGGCAACTTGTTGAGGTCGCTCATTCTTGAGTGGACATTCAGTGATATGATGTTGCAATTAGCGACAATAAAAAAAACCCCCATTTTGTCGCATTTTCTCTCTATCTGTAGTGCCAAGTGGTCTCCATTGAATGGCATCAATCTCCATTGGTACTGGCTCCTCCACCCGTGTGTAGTGTATTGGTGGGTTCTGTAGAGATCAAGGTCAAGACCAAGTTGTTGCAACCAAGGAATCAAAACGTTTGGCCAACCACATGGCTTCTTCCAAGTGTTGTTGCTCTTGCATTATTACCTCTAATTTGGTTCTTGACTTCAAGCCCCTCACAAATCAATCTAAAGCTTCACCTTTCTAGTTTATTTGGAATTTGCATGATGGTGTTTTGGAATTGTGTGATGTAACTTCTTACAAAGCCAATCTATTTCAACTCTGCCAACCTATCCCGTGCAGCTTGTGTGGTATTTATAACTTGGAACCAACTAATTATTGCACTCTTGAATTCTTTCCACGTCAAGATTGGCGCAACAATTTGTCATTCAGCTCGCTCTACTCAAAATCTCCACCATAGCTTTGCTACTCCATCCAATTGGCTAGAAACCAAGAGAATTTATTTTTGCTCATCTTGCAAATTGGTAGCTTCAAAGTAACGTTCATAGTCAAACACAAAATTATCCAATGCACCCCCGGAGATTCTTGCATTCAATTACCTTGGATTAGAGAATCAGATTTGATCTTCTTCTTCTCAAACGGGTACTCTCTCTATGTGCTCTTGTTGTCAAAGCTTTCATTCATCCAACAATCAAGTAAGATGCTCAATTTGTTGTTGCATAGCAAGGATACCCTTGTGCATTGCCGTCATGGTTGGTACTCTATCACGCCGCTCCTAATCTTCTTATTTATTAACACATAGAAGCAGCACATCTATCTTATCCACCGTTCTCCATAAAATTACAACCGGAAGCACCAGGGGTTCCTCAGACATAGTGATCATATGTAGAAAATCTTGTCCAAAGCATGAGGTGATGGATTGTGTGAAACGATGTTTGGGTAGTACTTAGATTGTGACACCCGTTTGTGTATGTGTGTGGTATTGTGATATTTAGCTTAGTATTACAAGTACTTGAGAGATATTTTTTATATAGAGATAAAGGATGGTTCTAAATTAGTCATGATTAGCTAAAGTTAGTCATAGCTAAGATAGAGGAGACCTTACTTTACAGAAAGTGGAAAAGATGAGCACCACTATTTTGGATTCTAGTGTGTTGACTTGGTATTATTCCTATGTGTTTGGCTTTGAGGAAAGAGTTGAGAACTCTTGGGCCCGCAAGCCTTTTTGTTTTGGATTCTTCTATAGTCCAAGGATAGCCAATGTGAAGGAATCCTTGACTTAATGGTTGTGTCAAGATAAGATCACATGCTTAGTGGAATATGCCCATGTGAATGGATATTCCTTTCTACTTTTTGACTTTACTTGACTTTTAGTCTAGTAATTTGAGTTAATGTGGTAATTAGTAACTTTAGTGTGTAACTATTTTGCAAGTATATAAACAAGGGGTGAGGAAGTACTCATCATCCTTTCATTTGCAACTATCTCTCTCTCTCTCATTGAGTTCTCTAGTGAGCAATGTCTTGAGTCTTGGAGTGTTAGCCTTGGAGGAGTATGATATAGTTGGGGTCCTTGCCTTTTTAATCCATGGTGCACTACCATAGTAGCCATCAGAGGTTCATCCTACGTGAGAGATAGACCGGCTCACAAGACACAAAAATCCTAATGGTTTGGTGGAAGTGGATTTGGTGGTCCATTAATTCCATCCATCCCATTCTTGCTCTGATACTAATGTAAAAAACCGAGACTGAGGAGAGAAATAGGAGAATGGAAACTCATATTAGGACACTTGAATGTGTGAAAATTCCAAATGCCTAGCATGAGCTTTGGCTCTTGTATTTATAGGGATCATACAAGGCTCTTTAGAAGCTTCTCAAGAAGTTTCTTTGAACCGCTTTCTTGGAATGCAAGCCAAGTTAATTGGGAAGCTTCTCAAGAAGCTTCCTTCTAAAAGTTGCTTACTTGGCGTGCAAGCTAAATTAGTTGGAAGCTTCTAAAAGCTACCTACTTGGAGTGCAAGCTAAGCTAGCCGGGAAGCTTCCCAAGAAGCCTCCTAGATACTTCTAGAATATTCTAGGCTAATTTGTCTCATTTGCTACTTCATTACCCTCCAACTTCATTGCTAAATTCCATATTGTTACATTTTGATCTACGATGGAGAAGCATGAGAGACATTTGTTGGAGTTGTTTGAACGTTTGAGATCTCATGGGCTCAAATTATATCTTAGGAAGTGTAGATTCTTCCACAAGTAGTATTTGAGTCACACTATCTACCCTAGAGGACTTGGTGTTTAGCAGACCAAGATGGAGGCTATTGCATGTATTCCTTGGCCTATGGATGTGTGCAGATGGCAAGCATTCCTTGGGTTGGTGAACTTCTATCACAAATATATTAGAGGATTTATTGTCATTACCAAGGCCTTGAAAATTTTGACCAAGCTTACACAAGAGTGGTGTTGGGGAGATGAGCAAGAGAGAGCTCTTATAGAACTCAAGGAGAGGTTGACATTTGCACCTATTCTTAAGAGACCGATCAAAGGATGACCATTACATGTTCATATTGATGGGAGCACATTGGAGCTTGGAGCAATGCTCACTCAATAGGATGATAAGTGGAACGAGTTTGTGGTGGCCTATGCTAGTTTCTCTAAAAATTTAGCGTAGGCAAAATATAGTTCACATGAGGAAAAATGCTTAGCAGTAGTATGGGCAATAACACATTTGCAATATTAGCTATTTGCTAACCTCTTCACTTTCATCATTGATCATCAACCACTAAAGTGGTTGATGGAGTCCAACAAGCTTTCAAGGAAGCTTACACAATGGGCTCTAATTTTACAAGAGTATGATTTCATGGTTATTTATAAACCTAGACAGGTGAACCATGATGCAGATGGGTTGAGTAGAAACCCATGTCCTAGCTAGTAGGATCACACCAGAGCTCGTTGGCATGGTAAGATGGACGAGGAGATGGTGCAAGGTTGGCATATATCTACCTTTCCATGTATATTTTTGGAGGCCTTGGTGGTGTCTCTCTCTGCACATACAAGAGGAGTTGTTCAGGTCATATATCTAGAGGGTAGAGATATTGGTACAGGTCAATGAGACATTCATGATGATATATTAGTGATGGATTATCTTTGCACTAGTGTTGTGGGTGACACAATTGGTGCCAAGGAGAGAGAACGTTTTCTTTAGCAAGCTAGGTGGTTTAGACTGGAAGGCAAACACTTTCTTCAAATATGGGAAGATGGAAGAATGCAAGTAGTACCACTTCCATCTCAAAGACCACAATTGGTACTTCATGCTAATAAGGAGCTAGGACATTTTGGAATAAAGCTTACATATAGCTTACTCTAGAGTCATCATTGGTGGTGCAGAATGTAGACCAATGTATAGCAATTCTTTTACCAAATGTGTGGTATTTTGACCAAGTTAGAGCATTAATTAATGTTCCTACACCATAGTTACACCCATTACCTATCATTGGATTAGGTTACCATTATAGTTTGCTCTTTGTTGGACCTTTACTATGAGATATCATCAATATGTTTTGGTTATGGTGGAGCACTTCTCCAAGTGGATTAAGTTAGTAGCACTTCCTAACAAGTCCAATGAAGGGACAGCTTACTCATTCCTAGATTGAGTTCTTAAGTCATTGTGGTGCACTAGTTCAGGTTTTGATTGATCAAGGTACAAAATTCTTGGGGGAATTTTAGTTCTTGTGTGATAAGGCCTTGATTGATCATTGTACTACCTCCTAAGATCAGCTTGAGGCAAATGGCTCAATAGAGAAAGTGGTTTAGATGGTGAAGATAGGATTGCATAAGTATAGTTTGTAGACATGCCACTTGGGAGATTGCAATCTCTAGTTACCTTGGTTGGCCATGGGCTATCTATTCAACCGGCAAGCCTCCTTAGCATCCTTCTCTCCTTACTTTCTACTCTCTAGATGAGATACAAATTTACCTACATCCAATTTTTGTGATGCTATTGTAGTTTTGGACTTGGATGATCCAAACATATGGGTGAGTGCATGTTCTCAATGGGCAAAGATCTTTTTGGAGAGTGTTGTGTATGACTTCTTGTGGCACTTTAAAGTTCATGTATGAATTATGTTTAAGTTATGCTTCTATAGCGTATAATGTTGACAACAATGTTTGTTGTGTAGTGATGTATAAATGCACAAGGATCAAGTTTCATCATCCATTTAGTCAAAATTGCACTACAATTGATGGAGGTGTTTGTTGCTCCAATACCAAGCCAAGTGCCCTAACATGGTAGACTACACTACTTTGATCAGAGCTATGCATAATCAAGTCTACACTTAAAAGGCCAAAGAAGACCTGGTGAAAGATGAAGTAGCAAATGCCAACAACCTTTCCAAGGTAGAGGCTTCAAAGGTAAGTGCCTTGTTGTAGGAGAGCCAAGAACTCAAGAGAAGAAGTGCCACAATAGAGAATGAACAAGATCACTAGGCGGTAGAGACCATAAGGTTTGAAAGGGATTGGAAGGCACTCTATCTTAAGTTCAATTAATCTAAGAAGGAAGCACAAGACCAAATTCATAGCAAGTTCCATGAGTTGGAGGGCACTTGGAATACTTTAAAGGCAAAACACAACCAACTAGTGACTTTGAAGATTCAGATGTAGGAGTCCCAAAAGAAGGTATTAGTGCAACTAGAACATCTCACCAAGGAAGCAAAAGAAGAGAGAGTCAAGAATGCAAGAAGTCTCCAAGTGTTGGAAGACCAATGGGCCAAATAGAGCATTCAAACAAAGTAGATGGAAGAGGACTAGCTAAAGCTATTGCACCAATTGGAACAGATGCAAGCCCTATTTATAAAGATGCTAAAAGAAGAAGGAACAGTGCATGCCTTGAGAACCAAACCCCATGAACTAGAGATGCAAGTCCAGTGCTTACAAAACCAAGCATATGAAGAAGAATGAATGAATAGTCTACTCCTACACTTGAAGGAGTGCTCAAACAAGAAGTTCAATGAAGTGTGCTAAACCTTCTTGTTGGAGATAGCTAGGTATCAAGCATAGATAGACCAACTAATAGAGATCTAAGAGGTGAACAAAGTCCTTCACCCCTAATAGTTCTAGCACAAGGCACTACTCCAAGGGGAAGTCCTTGATGAGGCATGCACTCTTTGGCATAGATTAGGTACTTGGAGTTGTACAATAGTCAGGCATTCCATTGAGGACGAGTGCACTTGAAGTTGTACCACACTCAAAATTGTACATACTTGCAGAGGAGTGTCCTTGGGTTTGTACAAGCACTCGCGGTTGTACACTAAAGATAGCATAGGCAGGAAAGCTTTGACATCTTCCTTGACATGTGTTAGGAGCCTAATCATTCTATAAATGATTAGGATACGATAGGATTAGGATAACAAAAACCAATGATGGACATTTTAGCTTAGGAATTTTCAAGATTTACTTGGTACCTTGATCCCTTTAGCTCTGAGCCAGATTAGTATATAAGGTTGAGTGTCATTGGCATTTTTTTTTGTTCTTTTGTGTAATGTGGACTTTGATTACCAATAAAGAGTGTTCCTACTTCTTTGCAAGTTTTGTGTCCTTCATTCATTTTGTATGTTGTTCAATGTCTAGGCAGGAGTAGAGGTGAGGAATTTCACAATAGGTCCTCAATGCTCAGTGGCCAAGCTGGCACTCACCCTTGATTAGGGTGTGCACTAAATGATGCAAAGGAATGAAGTTGTACAACAGGTGGATTAGGAAGCTCACCACATAGGTAGTACCACAAAATCAAAAAGGTTAGGCAAGTAATAGCATGAAGTATTGTCTTGCAAGTTGTGCTTCTTGGGAAGGGTAGAACACATTTGAAAGCATTGTATTTTTAGAGTAGAGTGGCACTTGGAGTTGAAAAATCCATTACCTTTAGGAGCATTCCCTTCTAGATCTTAGAATGAAATTGATTTTGTGATTTCCTTTTTTGTTGTAATATGCCATAGAGGGTGACACTAAACTCTTCAGGGAGTGGTTCTTGCCCTAGAGGTTAAATAGTAAATAATAAATAAACTAAGGTTTGGTTGACAAGTGTGTGTTTTTGCTTCATTCTTTGACATTTTTTACTAGTATCTTTGTGAGAACAAACTGTTCTTACTAACTATACTATAAGTACATTAGATTAATGAGAGGTAAAGAAAGCTTTTTGGCTTGAAAAAATGATTGTGCCATTCTATCATTGATTTGTAAGGTAACCATGTAGGAAGATGAGAAGATGACATTGAGAAAAACACCATGGGTCTTTTGTACCCACGGATCACAAGGATAATGATTCTCACGGTTGTGATTCTTGTGAGTGTGATCTTTGTGATCATGATCTTCATGATCAAGATTCTGGTCCTATGATTGTGATTTCTCAATTTTAATGACCTTAGGGCCAATGCTCTTGAATGAAGAATTCTATATCAAAATCATCGGCCTAGTGGAAGATCATTGGCTTGGAAGTCTTTTGGACCAAAATTTCTTGGTGTACATTGAAGTGCATATCTCTGTTGTTACATGTTCAAATGAAGTGATCTTAATTTTGTTGAAAGAGCCTCGTCTAGGTCTATCCACTACCACCAAAATTGTAGCGTTTGGAGGCTTGGAGCAAAAGTTACAATCATATGAAGTTTTGGACACCTTTAGCACAAAGGACATCATTGGCTTGGAAGATACCATTGGCTTGGCCTAGGAGGCACTATTTTAGTTGTACATATCTTTGGAAAGGAAAAATTTTAGTGGTGGTACAATATCATGGTTGGAGACCATCAATATCATCACACCATCATGGTGAAGGCAATTGAAGTTTAACACCATCATGGTGAAGACCATAGGATCCATCATGGTGGGAGACCATCAAAGTCAAACACCATCCTGGTGAAGACCATTGGAGTGAGACAATGATGACCACAATAATGACCATGATCACAATGAAGATGATGGTCATGACCATAATAATGATGATGGTCACAACACCATTGGGATTAGACCTCATCATTGTGGTAGTGCATCCATACCCAAACACCTATACAGACCATGAGTATGGTAGTATATTTGTACATTTGGAAAAATTTGTAGCCTTGTCATCATGAAAAATCTCAATGTCTAGCTAGAGTGAAACAACTAGCAAAGTGTACAATAGTAGTGCCGCCATGTAGGCTGCACCGTCATCCAAGAGTCAATTAGGTTAAGATAAGATACTTATATTAGGGTTAGTATCAATTGGTTTAGCACTAAATCTGGTGATTGAAATTTCACATAGCCATGAATGCACCCCATCTTTTTTTAATAGAAATTATAAGGGAAATCACCCTAACATAATACAAGTTCAAGCTTGTGCATAATTCTAGCTTCATTGTTTTGTTGTCCACAGTTTTGTATACTCAATTTGCAATTGCCTTTGTATGCATGAATTGGATTCTATATTGAGGAAGATGCAATAAGGACCTCCATGATCCTTAACACATCAATGTTAGTATTGTGTATGTGTTTTTATAATTAGGTGGAGTAGTGGTGAGGAACTCAAAGTAGGAGTGCAAATGTTGAGGTTTGAGATGGCAATCAAGCTTGAGTGAGGTGTTGAATCCTTGGGTGTTCTAAAGAATCAGGCCATTGTGTTGACTGGCTGCAAGAGTTGTGAGCATTGTGAAGTACCACGTGTAATGAAACATCCAACAAGTCATAAACCTATAGTATATTGTTGAGGAACACCTTCTAGGAAAGGTAGAACATTTGCATTTGCACCATGGTATACATGATATAGGTAATTGCAAGGGAAAAGACCTTTTGGGCCAATAACCTTCAATGCAGACCAGACCATCACCTTCATGAGCCAAGTTGATAGGAAATCTTTTGTGAATGTGATTTGATTGTTTGGGTTTTTTTTGTATTGTGCCACTATAGGATGCATTACACTCTTTTGGGATTTGTCTTACCCAAGAGGATGAAGATATAATAATAGAATAGAATGTGACAAAGTGACACTTTTCCTTCAATTCTAGCCATTTCTAAACCATATCCTTGTGGGAATGACATGTCCTTATTGATTATACTATTAGTACATTGATATTGGGGGTCAATTGGGGACTACCATTGCTAATGCATACCTCTAATCAAAGAGGTGTAGTCTACCATGTCAAGGCACTTGGCTTGGTGTTGGGGTAGCAACACCCCCATCAATTATAGTTTAGTGCCAACCAAATGAATGATGAAGCTTGATCCTTCTTACATTTTCACTAACATGGAACTCATTGGTGCATCCTTTGCTTCAATTTGCACTTTAGGTGCAACCTCTAGAAGATCAATTACAATATCAATCTTCTTCTCTTCTTTGGCATTTTTGGTAATGCAATATTCTTCTTCTACACAGTCCTTGGCTTCCTTCTCCTTTTCAAGCCAAAGTTCTTGGTCCTTCAAGCGCTCGGCTTGATCTTGGGTCTCTATTGTGGCTTCTTCTTCCTCCATAATCAGACACAATGGTGCCTGCTATAGCATTGCTTCTTCTTCCACCTTGTCTATAGCTTGGTCCTACACATGCAAAGTAGATTTTGCATCTTCCCAAGTTTCTTCTTCATCATCCTTATCTCTTGAAGCTGAGGTCAACCCCTATAGAGTGAAGGATTCTTTCTCCCCTTCTTCATCATCTCCTTCCATGTCAATGTCTTTGGACTCATCTTCAAAAGAAGACACTTCATAAACCTGTGCATTGGCCTTTGACTTCTTTGCTAGAGAAAGTGGCTCCTTCTTTGATGTGGAATTCTTCCTCTAAAAGCCTTTGGCACAGCTAGTTCTTCATCTACAAGCACAAATTTTCCTGTCTCTACAAACTTAGCACCAACTAGCCAACATTTAGCAATCTAGGTGGGTCCTTCAGGTTGTGATTCAAAAAACCTGCAAGATAGGAATGCAAAGGAAACTTCTTCCTCTCCTCCTTGGTCAGCAGGTTGGTCCTCATGTACTAATGAACCGCAAAAGGAGCAATGTAAGTAGCACTTCCTTTGTCCTCAAAATCTTGATGTAGGAGCTTGTTTTGTTTATCAACCATTTTTGCCCAATCTATAGGCTCTCTTGAGTACATGTACTCAAAGAACACTACCAAGCCATTGGTCAATTAGATGGTTCTTTGTTGTTTAAAATTTTCATAACTTCTTCTACAATGACTCTTTGTGCATGATCCTTGTAACCAGCCACACTCCACCCATTTTTCTTCAAATGTTTACTATTGAGTGGCTCTTGACTTTGGGCAGAAATTCCTTGTTTGCAAATTTATTATGTATGGTCATTGCTTCTACGGCCCCAACATCCAAGCGGAATACCATTTGGCAATGATCTCTTGTCCAACTCAGTGAGTTACCGCTCATTCTCTTTGAAGTTTTCTTCATTTTCTCCTCATCTCATGGATCATGTGCAAATCTGACAACTCCCAATTCCATAAAAGGAATCACATATGCTTACTTCTAATCACATCCATTCTAGAGTGCACTGCCCATTTGTTGACCGTAGGTGATCTAAGAATGGCCTCAAGTGCCTTTTGGTAAGCTTTGAAGTGACTACCATGGCTTCTACATAGGTAAAAGTGCTACAACTTGCCAAAGATACTACATTGAGTACCTCACTTCAAGCCGAATGCCACTCTCAAAATGACTTTGAGTAACTCACTTCTTCATGTCAAAGTGTAGGAGACTACTCAATCAGCTAAGTAGGTAGATGATGTTGCAAAAAGTGCAAATGCTAACAAGACACTTAAATTTATACTCCCAATTCTTGGTCATTCTTCAACACTCTAGTGGTTACAAAGTAGGTAGGCACTTACTGTTACACATGCAAAGGCCTCTACATGTTGTCCTTGGTGAGAAGTTACCCTTCCACGTGCCAAAGATTTGTTCCTAATCACTTTCCTCCGTACCACGCTTGCTCGCCAAGTGCCAATGGTTATCTTGTGTCTAACGGTCCTTGGCGGCAAGTGCACTTGGTGGTGCGTTCAAATCACAATGGCACTTAAGTCCAAGTGCTAAGGTGACACTCAGCACTCAGGCCTCTATGCCTCACCTTTAGGCACTCTGAGTGTTGCATCTCCAACAAGCACTCCAAAGGATTCCCCAACACTCTGAGTGCCATTCCATCCTTTGGCACTTGGGGTGCTACACCTCTCCGAGTTCTTCTCATCCTCCTCTATGACACAACTTCACTTGCCACCTTGATACTTGGCCAATATAAATCATTTGCCCTATAGAATCATCCTTCCTATCAACATTTGGGAACATCCTACATCACTTTTAAGTGTTGAACATCCTACAAGTAGGCTGGCCTGCAAGTACTCAGGATTATCTTGCATCACTATGAGTACTACCCAATCCTAGCTTCTAGTGTCATTCTTGTGAGTATATCTCCCTTTGAGACACTTCTCCTAGTAATTATGCTGTTCCTAGTGATTCTCTAGCACTTGAGCCTGATATGATCAACAAGAGCAAATTTTGAAGAAATGGGAGCATCACAGGTAGTATGTAGTTGAGCAACATCACCTATGGGGCAGGACCTTTATGATTGAACCAGCCTTGGGGGTAGAACATCACTTTACCCCAAAAGTGACGTGCAGGGTGGAACATGCCTTCATGGTGAATTGGCTCCCTAGGGGAAGAGGCCTTCTGCACTAAGTGAACTATCACCTTCAAGAACTTATTTGGATTAGATTTTTTGTGGGAATGATTTTTTATTTCTCTTTTCAGTAGTGTGCCACAGTCGGTGACACTACACTCTTACGGGAGTGATTCCTACCCAAGAGGTTAAACAGACAATAGTAAATGAACGGTGACATTGTGAACTTTTTCTTCTCACTTTTAGTCATATCCAACCCAGAAGGGAATGTCTATTATACAGTATGTCTATTATATTAGTTCATCAACGCTAGATTGTCACAATTGGATACTCTATATGCAAGAACATCTCGAGAGCAACACCTAGAGTAATTGTTGTCTTATGGATGGTACCGGCCTCGGTATTGCAGTTGAATTCTTCAAGACCAATTAGCGATGCACTGAATTTATGACCAAAGATTCCTTCAATACTCCGGCTAATGACAATCACAATCTGCATGGAAATGAGCTGACTCGGAGATAGATAAATCTCTCTGAATTGCTCCCTCTTTCAAGTTAAATTTAGAATGAAACAAAAGCATCCTCGTCTGGGTGAGATTGTGATAGTTACTAGCGCTGCAGTATAGAATTCCAGAATTACAAGCAGTCGAAAGCAAATGATTCACCGCGATCACAGTTGGCTTCATCACAATGATCATAAGGGTAATTTGAGAATTGATTAACAATAAGCTCGATGTGCGTATTGATGTCCAGCATTGGATAACGAACATAGACTTGTTAGTTTTAATATGACTTTCAGCGAACATAAATAAATCATTTTACTAAATTTTTACAGTAATAAATATAATTAATAAACTCGGATGGGTAAAAAATGCTTTCCAGGTGAAGCGAGAGACCGTCGCCAATAACTCTAAGGTGTGATTTGAACTGTTAACTCAAAAGGAAGCTGCAATATAAAAATATATCTAAGATTTTAGCTACCAACGTTTAGTCATTAAGTAACCTAAACAACTTACCAAACTGATAAGAGCATCTCACGGTTACTAGAACTAATATATATATCTCTGTACAGTGTGGAACATACAAGGTATCCAACTTAAAGTATCATCGAAAAAGAAAAGCTGGTACGATGATTAGTTTCTAACTCTCCCTCTCCGCCTTTGTTTTATCAGAGTTCTCTAGGATATGCAAATCTGAGCAGTGATAAATCTAATATAGATTACAATTGAGTATGTTAGGTGCGATCTTAAGTTTTTCAATTCAGGATGTAGAGGATTTATGCTACTTCTATAAATGCATGTTTGAAAGAATCGTGAGCAAGTTTCAACTGATAGAACGCAACTGATAGAACTGATAAATAAAGAGAAGGGCGACCGAGTAGAAAACACGAAGGATGGGAATACCCCATCAAGCCCGTACAAAAGGTGAGACAAGTTAGGTAAATTGGGGCTAAGCCCCATTTAAATAAACGATTGGACTTTACATAGTACTGAAACGTAGTATATTTGGAATAGAATCCAAATTTCTACGTTTGCAGAATAAAAAACCTATTTCATAAGTCAGAAGCTCATTTGTAAACCGAATTATCCAAAAGTTTATTATCCCTTTGGATATTATCTTCTTATCATTTTGCTAAGAAGTAATATACAAAGTGTGATAAACTTCGAAAATTAAAGTAAATGTATTCAAACGTCGTTTTAAAAATGATGTGTGATAAACCGATTTTTTACAAAATTCAAAATAACTTTAAAACTAAGAAAATGGTACTAAGCAATACGGTAGGTGCTAGATAGAAATTGAACTTAAACTGATCCTAAGTACACTGTGTATTGATTAGCCAAAATTCAGGATAAACTCTATTTGTACTTGAAAGGAAAAGTTTGCCATTCCGAACGGCAGTAGAGCAGCATAGAATCAGACGATGAGAAGGTCCTCGTGATCAATAAAGTGGCCGAGCACAACAATTCTGTTTCCACGAGATGGTTGGTAGAAGAAAACAACTGAGCTAGCAAGGAAGAAGAAACCAGTTTCTAAGTCACCTACCATGAGCATTGGGTCATCCGCAGCAATAGCAATAGTGGGTGTGAGCTTTCAATCTTCGATAGGCATTTTACGTGTCTTTTCCAGTCTTGATTATGGCAAACCACGGATGCGGCTGTTCAGCGGCTGTTCTAGCAGAGCGTACTGTTGACTGCCTCAAGATGGAGCATTGTTTTCTTTGTCTTGTTGACACCTTCATGGTCCTGCTATTCTTCACCTCCCTTGCATAGAATGAAGAGGAAGTCTTCAAAGTTTCGAACATTCTCTTTCGACCCGAGAAATATCTGTGAAGGATAGTTCGGAATTGTGCTATTCTTCATTTGTTCTCGAAACTTTTCTTGCTGCACCATTTGTATGCCAGTGGCTCGGGCCCAGCCGTGAGGTGAACCTTTCCTAAAGATGACAATGGCATCGCAGGTTTCCTTCTTCAGCAAAGCCAGCCCCTCGTCAACCTGCTTGTCTGCAGGATGTGGTTCGGTTCCGACAAGGATCGCGTACTCCACATGGATCTCCTCTAGAAACCTCAAAGTTTGTGATGGCCTATACGGCATCTACAGCCCCAACCTATACCAATATCTGCCAGACGATTTGATCCGGTCGCGATCGAATACCATAACTTCTCCCTTCATGCACTTCATCAAACAGCGTTCCTGGAGGAAAACCAAGAATTCATCGATATCCTGCTTTTTAAAATAAACAGACTGACACAATAGATGCGTTAATGAAACAGACCATTGTTTCGTCTTGTACCTTATCGGCGACAATGAGTCTGAGTCCGAGATTTGAGCTTCAGAACCATCGAGAGCACCAACACGGATGAGGTGCACTGCTCCAATAAACAAAACCTCTATTTTCAGATTTCAGACTGTCCGTAAACAAGTTGGGTGCTGCGTATGCTGGCTCTTTGCTTCCTCGTAGTCTACAACATATGAACAATGGGGAAATCTGTCTTCGATCATGCAGCTCGTTCGTGTTTGGTACTTTTGTCATCTGGGAGAGGTCGCGAGCGCAGACGTCGAAACTAGAAAACGACATGTATTCTTGTCATTCTCTCGCATGGCGAGTTTCTTGGTGTGAGGATAGGATTGCATCCTCAACGCAGTTTTTTATCATGCTCTGTTACCTCTACATCTGCTCTGATGCAAGAAACAGAATTGTGCTGGAATGCCAAGTGGCCAATGATTGTGTCCTGGCCTCGACAATATTGCTGAGCTGAAAAATCTTGGAGAATTTAACAGAGGCAACGGCACGAATTTTGAGCACGCCTCCAGCTCTGTGTCACATACGTCAATACTTCTTGAGTTTCTCATGTTTGATGCAATGATTTCGTTTTTCGGTTCACAGACTCCCAAGATTGTTTAGCTCTCTGTCCCGCGGTTTGCTTTTCTCGGTGAACAGTGTTGACGAGGATTCACAAGACATTGTAGAACAAGCATTTAAAGTATCAAACGTTGTTTAGAGCTCGAGATACACACTTGATGAGAACATTGACACAGCCAGACCGGTGACTACTTCGTAGACAACTAGCAAGGTAACTGTCGTTCTCGGTCTTCACAACATAACATAACATCCAGGGGGCCTCTTGAAGACAGTTACTAAACCTTCCTTCTCATGACACCAGGAAGGTTAGTTTTCCCGTACTTAGTCGTAGATTTGTTGTCATCGCAAGTAGACTCAGTAGCACAGGAAAATTCATCACAAGAAGTAATTTCTCTTGGACTACTTTTATTTAGAGATCCAAACACAAGCGTATAGTTCGAAGCGACCCGGATTATGTCAAGACAATCCCTTTCACAGGAATCCAGGCAGTTCGGAAACAAGGCACGGTGTCTCTTAGCAGCTAATAGAAGAGATTGATGTAATGTACATGAAGGTATCAACTAGATGTGCTCGAGAAAACTAGCAACCCAACACCATTGTGGTAGTTTTGTGCATCTTTGAGCAGCTTCCATCAAGAAGATGCTGCAGCAGATAGAGAATAATTGATTTACCTGTACTTCAATGACTTTTGCAAAATGACAGAAGTATGCTCAACAAAATATTTACACCTCATATTTACAATATGTCCAGAGTGGGCGGGACCGCAATGGTACCATCTCACCCGATGTATCCCGTCATAATCTCTTGGATCTAAGAATCGGGAACGCCTACATACCTCGAGCTCCTACATATCATAAATAAATCGTTATGGATACATTTTATTCAATCACAACAAGCTTTGGATGTCCTCCTGCTATCCAAACTTGAGTAGGAACTTACCGCTCCAGCAGATCGTGATACTCGAAGAGAAGGAATCCCATTCCATCGATCTCGTATGAGGGAAATAAGAGATTCTTAGAACAAAGCGGAATCAATTCCCAATGCTATGATGTAACCGAGGATGCCCAAGCCCCCGATGAGAGATAAAAATATCAAGAACGACGACCAAGTAACGGCGCTGCAGCGATATCTTATGATGTGATATTGATCGTTGCATGCACAGAAAAACACTTGCAACACTAGAAACGCGCAAAAGAGTCCGCCACATATACTGATCGGTAGCTGGTGAATTCGTACATCTGCGATTGACGCCACGAGCTGCACACCTTCCGTTTGCTCTACAGGAATAATTGCGAGCCCTCCAGATATGAACGCAGTGATGACAGAAGCAGCGGCAACCACAAGACAGATGTGTATGAAAACACTCCAGCCGTGCAGATGCGCCACCTCCTCCTCTAGAATTGGAGCCTCATTCGTCACGTAGCGTCTAGATATCATAAGTTTGACCGTCGAAATCAGGACCACGATGCTAAAGTAATAGCCCACACTGTTACTAATCCGGAAAATTGCAATAACTTTCTCGTACTGGTTTCTAAGTTGTCGGGCATCTGACTCTGAAGTATTTGAGAAGATCGATGATGGTGGAATCGTAGGCGTTGCCAGAGTGGCAGCATAGGTTAGGCATGCTAGCAAGGTTCCTACCACGAACACAGAGTTCAGAGCAGAACGCAATGCTTCGTGCTGTCGTTTGACGTCCTCGACATTCCTCTGGACATCGGGTCTTCTCATCAACAACTCCTTTGTGATCTCCATCTTGTCAGAGCGTGGCTCCTCCCATGCCAGACGAAGTGGTGTCCTCCCTTTTTCATTCTCCTTTGATGCTAATATCCACGGGTGATCACAAAGCAGCTTCACGACATCTAAGTTCGCCACTCTAACCGCGCTGTGCAAGGGAGTGTCCCCCCAAAATCCCTCGGCGTTTACATCCACTCTTTCTCCACCTCTAGCTTCGATCAGCTTCTTCACTACAGCGAAGTGGTCGATGCTTTGCTCCCGCCAGGAAGGAAGGTGACGTCGAGAAATTTTGCTCTTGGAACGAAGTATTGCGAGGTGCAGAGGAGTGTATTCTTGGCAGTCCCGCAGATTGGGGTCGACTTCACGGCAGGCTAGGAGAGTGGTAACCACCCCAGGGTATCCGTTCTCGGATGCATAGTGAAGGGCAGTCTTGGAGGAGGAGCTACTTCTAATTTTCATCTTTTTGCTAATTCTAAACGAAAAGCCCCGAGCAATTGTAGGGCGATTACCACTGGCTGACGAAGGCGGCTCGTCGTCACCTTCTTCCCAGGTTGAGTAGCCCCTTTTGTTGACGAAATTGCGCAAGTCCCTTGGCGGGCAACACTCTATGAGGAATTTCAAGACCTTGTCGTGTCCTCCTTGTGCTGCCAGATGCATCGGGGTCATTCCTTTTACTGTCTGAGCTCCTATAGTTTCACCGACGCTGGCGCTGTCATGTGTTTGCACTAACTTCTTTACCACCTCCAGACGCCCAAATTTCGCAGCCAAATGGAGGGCAGTGGACCCTTGGCTTGTGCGGCTTGAGGCACTGCGTGGAACATTAGCTGGCCAGGACTGGAGAAGCAAATCATCGAATCTGTCCCATGCCGTATCGCTGTTTTCCAAACCGTCGGCTATCTCTTCAGCACTGCGCTCTAAATCTGCAACGTCCATTGGAGGAGTAAACGCATCGCCTCTTCCACGATCACCGGATGCCATATCCTTCACGGTGCCGTCCAAATTGGCAGTGTCTGGGGTTATCTCATCTATACGATACAATTGCAATCCAACCCAGCTGTACAATACTACCTTGAGAACGAGTGAACCGTAAGAATTACAGTGCACGAACTACGAGCTTTTGACGAATAAAGCGCCAATTTGATTCAACGCAATCAAATTGGCTAAAACATTGACCAAGAAAGGAATCAAATTCAAACTCTTATGTAAAGGTTTTTACATTTATCTTTACGTAAGCACAACATACAAAGGAGAAGAAGGCTACGAGAGACCAAGCTGATGAGAAATAAGAGAATCCTGGACCCTCACTAGACTACTTTTCGAGTAGCTCTGCAAGGGTCAGTTTTGTCGTGGGTTGTAGATTGTGCAAATCCATGGCCGCTCCTCAAGGACCAAATTAAGTACACCTCACGGATTAATCGGAGGACACGGACACAATAGCTGTTCCCTTGGCTTCAGTTATAGACGAGACGAGGGAGAACAGTGCTCGCAGAAGTGCTGGAAGCAAGGAAGAATTGAACATGGCAGACCGCACGAATTAAGGAGACTGTGCCAATTCGTCTCATTTACCTTCTGAGAACAGACCTGGTTTCTGGGAGAAGAAAGAAGTCCTCCAATTCCTGGCAAAATCCGGAGGACATTGTGGGAGATTGGACCTGTCAGCACTAAACTTTAGAACTAAAATCGTATCGCTCTACGAGAACGGAGTCCAGTCTTCTATCAGAAGAGCGTCTTTATTCAGTCAATTTCGTAAGCTTGCCACAATTTTTAGCGTCCTGTATGCAAAGTAATTTTATACATCAGCATTGCTCAGATTGAATATCTAACGTTGCTTAGTTGTTCGATTGGCAATCGGGTTACTAGCTTCTCCGATAAGATGTGATGACAAATTGTCCTACGGACAGCATTGCTGGTTCAAGCATCCCTCTCTGCCAATTGAACCAGTTGTAAGGTTAATGTGGATTTTCTCACATCTAATCAAGAGCCATCGCCAACACTATACTAGTTCTACTTCGAGCTGTTAGGAATAAGAAAGTGAAATGCTTCCCAAGTATATGACAACGCATCTGTCAGACAACTCATCGGCGCTTGGACGATCGGGCAGTAGAGAACAGCGCATGAACTAGTTTCTCTTGGTTTATTTTCGCAATATCCCAAAGTTCCACTGCCCTGCGATTCATCTGCTTCGTCAACGCAATATCTTTCTTCAACTCCTGCTTCGATTTCATCTTCTGTTTGCGTTTCTCCTGTGTCATACTTGAGAAGTCCAATCCGCAGTTGTCCAATTCGCCTGCTGTTCCCAACCCGCAGGAGTCTCTTGAGTCCAGAACACTTCCGGAGGAGAACACCTTACAGTCTATCCTCTCTACACTAATAAACTCTAATCGAGTCCACAGCTTTTGGGCAAAATACTTGTTGACTACTTTATTAGATTGATGGAGGCTCGCAGTAACACGCAGGGCCTCAACCCAATCACTAGTAGTTCGAGATCGACTCTACCCCATGTTCCAAACTTTTCAGAAATCGCCAACATTGGGGACTTAAGCCACTCCCAATTCGCTGGCTTCGCATGTTCCCCAGTATACATGTAAGCACAACAATTCCTCAGCAGGCGTCCTTTAAAATGCAACAGAGGCTCACGGGATCATGGTTCCTGTCCACGTAAAATTTGCGGTCGGAAGAAGTGTTCACGTGTGCGGACCCTGGCAGCGCAGTCAAGACCTGGAAAGGCCAACCAATTTGTCTGTTAAACCACGATCAGCCATAGCCTGCCGTCCTCGACCTCCGATCGGGACGAGGGAAATTAGCTTCAGTATAAAACTTTTTAGAAAATAAAGTAAAGGAGGCGACCGCGGAGGATGGGAAGACCCCATCAAGCCCATCAAGCCGTACAAGGGAGAGAAAAAAAAGGTAACATGGGGGCTAAGCCCCAATAGAGTCTGTATGAAAAATCTGCTTACCACACCATAGAGAGTCGAGCTATGCAAGTTGTACCGTCTGTACACAACGGGAACATCCGGAAGAAACTTCACCTAACCTAATGTGAGTGCTCTCCAATAGATTGCACCAACAATGTATACAAATATATACACTTGGTCTAAAATATACTACCAAGTATGAGAGTGATGCCCCTTGCACCTAACATGATAAGATGTCATGTACTCCCTGCAAATGTGTCAAATGTTTAGTCCATAGTTCCATATAACTCCAAGGTGAGAAGAACAAAGAGGTGACCTTGCTGTAGGCCTCTATACTTGGAGACCTTGTGATTTATTGTTGCACTCACCATCCATCCAGGAGGATGGGTAATCACTCTCTCCGAAACTGTATCCTACGTAGTGTCCGTTACCACGACATTCGCTATTGTCATCTAATCATCTTGGATCAAATATAAATATGCACTAACAAGTGTAGTTTGCAAAACATACTCACTCCATCCAAGCATAGAAAATTTCTAGAAAATTGCCTTTTCCTTTCTCCTTGAATGTATGAGTATCCTGTGCACAAAATATTTGTATACCAACTTTGAAGGTATAAAGTATGGTTGAGATTTAGCCACAGCGTATGAAATGAGGTGGATCTCGTACTAAGTTGTATAATTAGTTATACCATTCCCAAAAAGTTCATGTGTTTGGTAGGAGCATAATATACTCTAATTACTCCATCACTCCGTCCTACACACCGCATTAGAAGAACTGTTTACAGTCCAAGAAGATTGATATTCTCTAAAAGTAAATACAAGTTTCATTATAAAGTCAACATACTTTTGCAAGAATAACGCAAGACTTTAGCAACTGTGAGCCCCACCTCGAACCTACTTTCACTAATGTAGATTAGTGACAAGCAATGATACAAAAGTCACTTTCTCTTTTTCACTCTTAGTTCGGTTGTAGTCGATACTTATTGCCAAATCTTGGTTGACTTGTCACAATTCTACAAAGGTATAAATTTATTAAATTTGTACATTCTGAATGTACAGATAGACAGAGCAGAGACTGTAGTCCTTTTGTCCACTTATTTCGAACTCGATCAACTTTCCTCGTTGGTTGTAAGCAAATGTCCTGAATCGGAGCATGTGTATGCTCGTCATCTTGTTTCTCTTGCGCAGAGCCCACATTATTTGTCCAGTCGTGGAGTGGTGGTAGTGTAGCGACCTGGCTTGTTGTCCGTATTATGTAGACCCCACTTCCTACACTGTGAGCAATTAGCATTGGATCCGGCTTCTTCCATAGTCTGCTGAGTTGAAACAAAATTATACCAATGCATATGGAGCTCCCAAATTTAGTGTACGCCAGAGAAATTGCCATCCCAAATGACTTGCTCAGCGGACAAGTAGGGAGGGCAGGACATTCTCTCCCGCGGAGTACCTCGGAGGCAGAGAATGTTCTGTCCTCGAGTTCCTAAGCTATGTAAGTATTCAGACTAGTATCAAACCCAAGGAGCAGAACTACTTTCTGTCTATTGATGCCACACTGACAGATCGCCTTGGTAACACAATAAAGACTCAATTTTGTCAATTGACGAACTTTAGACGCCTCAAACACGTTGTTAACTGGATTCATTTAACAGAATCCAGTGAAATTAAACTGTTGAATAAATAAAAATGCAACGTCTGTTTAAATAACAGACATTTAACTTCCTAGTTCTCATGGACGGTGCAAAGAGCCATTAAAGGTTCACTTGCCCAATTGGAGCTAGGATGAACACCATAGAGTTTGAAGACCTCACCGAAAGAGCTGAGCAGATATAAGTTATCCCTCCACAGGTCCCAGGAAATCTTGAATCAAGATCTAGAAGACATGAGAAGAGAAATGCAACCAAATCGAATGGCACCTGCAGATTTACTATCTGATACATGTTCAACTTGCAATGTGCTGGGATCATTCTGACGACCTTCCACAACACCTGCTGAAGCATCATTTGCTCAGAACCTATAGACAGAAGAACACAATACGCGGCCGACAATTCTTTTAGGAGAGAGGAGGAGTTACAGAGTTTGACGAGGTCTAGCCTAAAAGTACTTTAAGTTTTCCAGTTAATTTCTTTTGTCTTACCCTAGTCATCATTTTTTTCCTTATTCCTTTTTTATTGGCTTTGGGGATTGCGGTAGATACAGTTCTCTATGCTCAAGTTCGTGACTTAAGTTTCAGGTCTATGGATAGTCATCTTATTCCTCAAGTTCTTCAATTAAGTCTATTTGAGTTTTGGAACGATCAGTAATCCCTTTCAGGAGTGTGTACATAATCATTTCATGAGTGTAAGGAATGTATAAACCGGGAACAATTTGTTTCTGCTATGGGTTATCAATCAGAAAAAAAGAAACCTGGGATGAAGTAGGAGGTAAGTACAAGACCAGTAATACTGCTAAAGTTCTTCATTGAAGCAAGCAATTATATACACTGAAGATGGAGGAAGGTGCTTTTGTATACGAGTATTTAAGGAGCAGAAAGCAGCCTAAACCTTCACTATCTTTATTACTATATCCCTAAATGTAGCTTGGGTTTCTTTCACTCCACAAACCTCCATATTAAAAGAAATGTACAGTTGTTAAGCCTTCACAGTTCCGCACGAAACTCTTTCATACGTTGCAACAGACAGCTTGCTTGCTCTATCTCTGATGCACCAACATTCCTTTATGAAGGATTATATCGAGAAATACATCTTTTAATGTTTTTCAGCAATCTATCCTCATTATGTGCTCCATAGTAAAAACAATGTGATAACTGGACATACGTGCATAACTTTTGATTAGTCGTAGTCTATCACTCTGGTTGGCTCGATTCGTCAACATCCGCTGAGGTGGCGCGCCTTCCATCTCCAACGAGCACAGTGATCATGGCACCAGCAGTGTGCAGTGGACAGTTGTACTCCTTCTCAAGATTCAGGGGACTCTAGGAAGGCAAGCGTGCAGAACCGTCATGGCTATAGATGGATTGAGCGTAAAGACAAGTACTGCGGACCAAAGTCTCGTGTGGCGAACTAAGAACAGAATTCTCGTCTAGTTTTTGAGCTCAAACAGAATGTTTTCGAAGCAAAGACGCACCCCAACACGCAGGAGCGATTACAATACAACAATACAGACAACAACACGAGAATATTTCTCTGTCTCTATAGCCCTTGCACTGCCTGCACAAGAACGCTCCACGAGTAGAGAACTCCAATTATTAATCTCACGCCTTGATCTCTATGAACTTACTGGCGGAGACGTTATAGGACCATAATCACAAGGGGAGAGAGAGGAAAAAAGGACGACACTTCAGGTTCAACTATTAAACTACAGGTTATATACGAAACGCCTGCTACTTTCCTCCCGCAAAATTTCGCCGTGACTCGTACTCCATCTACTATCCCAGCTTCGCAATTAAGGTCTCAGGTGACAGTCCCAAGAAACAACCAACTCATTTCACTGTCTTCACCACCAACGGCAACATCGCCTAAGAGTTTAATCAGCGGGAAGGAATTAAATGTCGCGGGAAGAAGCTAATCGCTGTACACCAGATGCCCCTCTAAACTCCAACCTAACCTTGCACCCCTGCGCGAAATCTAACGAATTGACCGATCTATTCCGAGATCCGCCATATCCATAGTTAAATTCAACAAAATCGTAGTTAAATTCAACAAAATCCAATAATCAATGCCCTCAGAAACGACTGAAACGGAAATCAACTGGAGCACCACTCATCCATACAGCAAGCGATTCGAGCATGGGAAACAACGAATATGCGTATCAGACCAACTGTCACAATCGGCAACGGCAGGGAATACTATCCGCTTCATGATTAGTCACACTCACTCGCCCAGTACATAAAGAGAGGAGCTGTCGTCGTCTTCCTTGTCGTTGTAATGGAAGACGGAAGGAAATACGTATATAATATGTCCTTCATTCTCTTGTCTCACCCGCGGACGACGACATCTCCAAGTAAAAAACCACTCACTCCGCGCAGATCAAGAAGAAAGAACGATGGACAACCGGCGAGGAATCAACACCAATCTCAAGTTTTGAGATTTGGCGGAAACAAGAATGAAACTCTCCAAGAATATTCTCAAGAATAACTACAATTATCAGAATCTCCGGTCGAGTTTCGAAGGAAAATGATGCAAGGAGACGGAATTTTCATGTGTTTGCAGGCAAAGTTCCCTGAAGTGAGAAGGAGTGCAACTGTCGGCAGTACTGCTCTTGGGGCCATGATCACTGTCCCTGGTAGAGATGGAAAGCGCGCCACCTCAGCGGAGGTTGACGAATCAACCTCACCAGAGTGATAGACTGATAGCTGAGTTCGGGGTTTGTGGCTTGTGGGGGCTGCCTGTTTGGTTGGGTCAGCCGAATAAACGAAGATCAAAACAACAATGGGGTAAAACGTTTTAAGTTGTTAGGCCAAAAGGAAAGGGCCACCGCGCAGGAAACACAAAGGATGGGAAGAATCCATCAAGCCGTACAAGGGTTAGACAAAATAGGTAAAATGGCGCTAAGTCCCAATAGAGTAGAAACTCAAAATTTGCCCTATGCACCTAAGATATCTGAGTTATGCAAGTTGTACTATCTACAAATAACTAGAGCATCCAAAGAAATATCATCTAGTGTGATTGTTCTCTTATGGATTGCACCAGCCATTGCACTCTATAGAACAATGGATATACATTTTCTCAAATATGCTACAAGAGTGTGAGTGAGAATGGTACCTTCTAGCGCCTAACATGATAAGCTCTTGTGCACTCCTCGACAAATGTGTCAAATGTAGTGTCCATCGCTCAATATAACTCCAAAGCTAGAGGAACAAAGAGGTGACCGCGCTGCATATTCCTATACTTGGAGACATTGCGAGTTGTTGTTGCACGCACTGCCCATCCAAAGGATGGGTAATCACTCCCTCCAAAACTATATGACCCGTAGGGTTTGTAACCACAACATCCACTATTGTCACCTGATCATCTCGGACCAAGTATTAGTCTGCGTTGACACATGTCGTCTGCAAAGCATACAATCTCTCCCTCTAAGCCAAGTATCCACTATCTCATGCCATAGCAAACACTATGTCCCTAATAGCATCATGTGAAGCCATCCTCTATCCTCCAAAAGGGCCTTGTGTCATATGGACCAATGTTACATCTAGTGTAGAACCACACTCACAAGTGAGTAATTAAGATGCAAATGTGTGGACCAAACCTAAACAAAACCTCATATTTGTAGAGAAAGTAGCTGGTGTGAGTCGGAATGCCCTAATGCATGGTCGAGCTAAGATCCAAGAGCCTGCACCCTTGCCAGAGCAAGAGCAAAGATGTGCTCTAGTAGCTTGAGGAATGGATGAGTCAACTAAGAGAGAATGTAGCGTGTATTGACAATGTTGCTCCATCAAGGAAGACTATAAATCTCTAGTCCTATCCTATGATAGTGAAGCAAAAGATGGAAGGTCCTTGCATGCTCGTGGGGATAGACTATCTCTCATCTGCCACAATAACATTTGGAGAGAAAAGGATCCCTCTTCCACCTCTATCACATAAGTCTCCAAAATTGGACTATCAATAGCTACAAACAAGAGGAAAGTAGGGGTGCCGAGAAAGCACAACTACCCAAATATGATATATATGTAGTCTTCTCCATAGATAGCAAGCCAACCTTTCTACATGAGATTGGTAGAGGTGTCTGTTTACATGCCAAATCCCTTATCACACATCAAATGTCCTTAGTCAAATAATATCACCAAAGACTCCCATAATCCTCCTCTCAAAGGCTCTCAAATGTGATAAGAAGGTCAAGGATAGGGTAATTGTGCGGAGGAGGTAAGTTGGTTGACAAGTAATACTAGAGGAAAGTATACCAAAAGCCACCCACAGATCTCCTAGTAACGGAAGGTCATCCACATAGAGAACATCCTTTGCAAGAGCAACATCTAAGAAGCATGGAACAAAATCCTTAGATCATATTGGCACTCCAAGAACATGTAGTCCATCTATAGATATCATACACCCCTTTGGAAGCTCAAGATGGGGAGGAATACCTAAAGGGGACCATACCCTACACTTTTAACACCATGACTCTCAAGCAAACTAGATGTAGCTCGGTGGTCAAGTGGTCACAGTATTGCCTAATCTGATCTATAGGGCACGATGTATGTACCATCTGCCAAGGAGAGAAATACACAACTTGGCATGGCCAAAATTGCAAATAAGAGAGTTCTAAAGTGAGCCATGGAAAATAAGGGTCCCAAAGGATCTCCTTGGCATGTACAAACAGTTAACTCCAAAATGATGACTCCCTCCTATGAACAACCGTGCTGGTAGTAAAGGGAAACATGAGAGCCATAAAAAGACCACACAAAAGGAATACGACTTGCCAAGGATCTAGCAACCTCCCAAAGCTCTATAAAGATGAATGCTTGTGAGACGCTATTAGAAGCATTCTCAACATCCACCTATAAGACGACCCACTCTAGATGGATATCTAGGAGAGCCCTAATGCTTAGAGATAAAGCCTCATATCCTCTAGGTGTAGCTACTCCAAACTGATGTGGACTGAGGTGCTATCAAAAGTGAGAATGATGATGAAGGACAATGGTGCAGCTGACCAAACACAAAAAGATCTCTCCAATAGCAATTGGTCTAATGCTCTTGTGTCCTTCTCCATTGCAAGAAGTTGACTAGAACCTAACACCCGATTAACAACCATAGGAATGTCTCCTCTTGCTACTATTGCAACCACCTGAAGAACAACTTGGTAAAACTACTAGAAGGATTATTTGTCTAAAAGAAATCTCTAAGATGCTCATATACCATCCCAAATAAGCATCCTAAGGGAAAGCAAGGAGTAGTTCACAATGCTTGTGCAAAAAGTGACATATGAAGACATAAAGGCTGTGCAAGTTGATAATTTAAGACCTCTAGTGGTAATCCATCTCTTGCCATAGGATGTAGTGAGCATAGGGAAACAATAGTCTCATTAGTAGGACTAGCCATAAAAAAGGATGTAGCACCTATGCTGCTCTACTAAACTCTCTCGCCTGACCCAATGTCATACACCATCATAATTGAGTGGACTCTATAGTATCCTATGGCAAAACTTGTCTTCTAAAACTTGCAGCCTTAATAGACTCCTCTTGTAGGACCGCCCAATCTCCCACTTGGAATCAACAAAATCTAGCATCCACCTCTCTATGCTTTGCATGTCCCTCTCTAGCATAATGAAGATATCAACGGAGTAAGAAGAATAAGAACCATGTTAAGTCGTCCAAGGGATTACATGCGAGACAATCAAGTGGTAGGCAAATAGCCTGTCTAGCCTCATCATGGAGTGTATGGGGTAGCCTATGGAATAGATGTGGATATGGAAAATTAGTCTCAAATAACCCCAAAATGCACCGGCTTCAGAAGCTAACCACTCCCATGACTTCATCGGTATCCTTGGAACGATCAACAAAAGGATAGAGGAAACATGTGTAATCTTGAGTATCACTCTTGTCAATGTGGTTGCTCTTTTCACTTGAGCATTGTAAGTGGTCCAAGCATAGTCATTGTGCATCCTTCCCACATGGTTAACCCTTGTGAGGTAAAGCATCAAGGACATATCAGGCATGGTGTATCCCAAGCCACTCTAGGCGGCCCCACGTGGGGAGGTGTAGCCATGGCTAGCACAAGAATAACAATAGTAACACATGACGATCCTCTCTGTATCTCCCCATACCTACAAAACCACAACCCCTCACATCCCAACTCCCATGAGAAAATACAATCTCTCCAAACCCTAAAAACTATAAACTCTCATAACTTTCAATTTCCATCTCAAATTCTTTTTAACTAAGTTCCCATAGAACTCAATCATGAAAACTAAGAGATTAAAAAATAAAATTCCTGACCCATCACTCTCAATGTGTAATGATCACTCTAAACCCTAAATAACATAAAAATCCGCCTAACTTTCTACTCAATTCTCCATAGTCTTCAATCTCGGTACCAATGGAACCAAAATTGGAAAATAAACAAAGTCAACTATTCACTCAAGTGCCATATGCTAGAGAGCACCCATAAAAAATATGTCTTTCCTCTCACATCTCTCACTCTCCTCTCTTGTCTCCACATTCTCCCAAACTCCCCAAATGAAAGCCTTGAAGGAGCCAAGGGGATGAAAAGTTTGAATTGGAAAATGTGAGACGATGATGGGATCTCAAGTACTCATTTCTTCCATTTTTGTGGTGGAGGTGGATAAGATGAAAGTGAAAATGGTGACTGACTGACTCTTTTAGCATTTCTTTCCCTCTCTGCTCTTTTGATCACCTCCAATTGTATCAAATAATACAGATAGTTGAGATCAAACTCTTCCAACATCATTGTTTTTTGAGCCTACTACTCTACGGAGATGTGCTCACCACAGGACCGACTATGGTAGCACCAATATGATCCTTTTAAAGCAACCTATAGCTCTGACCATATTTAACCAACTCAACTTGAGTTAGAGGCCACTTACGCCATTGATGGAGGCAAGAAGGAAGGAAGGAAAAAAGACCCCATTGCTTCTCAAGAGCATGAGGCTATAGTAGGGAGCTTCAGAAATTGATTTGGCTACGTCTAAGGTGATAAATTAGCAAATTTCATAACTGTTTGTAGTGAATTCTAGAATTTCATGAAGTGCTAATAATTGAACCCCCTAAAGGGTGTAATGGATATTTAGTGCAAGATGCATGCATTTTTAAAAATCAGGTATGAAGTGCTAATAATTGAACCCCCTATAGGGTGTAACGGATATTTAGTGCAAGATGCTTACAGTTTTTAAAATCAGGTAAGTAGTTATGGATGTTTAGGTGTGCCATATTAAACTAAATGTTAGTCAAAAGAGGTAATGTGACTAACTATAATTTTCCACAGACCTTAAGAGAAACAAAGGAGAAGAAACATATAGCTTCACACTCAATACTCCAATGCCCCAAAGGAGCACCTTGTCTTTATTATTTAGCAAAGAAGATTCCCTCAAAAGAAGCTCCATCTTTGGATCAGATACATGGACTGGTGATATGGCAATGAGATCTACCCTAAAATTAGTTGCATGCATGAGTGCCATGTTGGTACTGATCCTATCTGGTTGGTCAAAGAAGCTTTGATCAAAGGGAATCTTTAAGGAATCTTCTTATAGGAATCTCATAATCGCATAGGTGAGGTATTTTTGGAAAGCTCTTGATGAAACAAACGGAGGGGATGGAAGGCCAACCTATTTTGTTCCTTGGGAGGAATTGGCACATTTTTTAGGCCTAATTCATCCGTTTAGGCCTCCAAAATTGACTCTAAAATTTTAAGGCTATTCTTGGCTCCTGACCTATTAGTAGAAGTGCTCTTTCTATAACACCTCTATTTGATCTACCTAGCCCATCATACCTAACATCCTTCTAGATGTTACCAAGTCAATTTTCACCTCTAGATAATATATCTAGCTATTGGTATTACACACCTCCACTAACTTCTACAAGGGATTGGTTAGAGTGCACTTTCCTCAACAAAGAAGGAGAATGTGACCCAAAGAGGAGAAAAGGTAGAACTTCCACAAACAAGGTGTCTAGAATGTCACTAAGTATTTTTTTGTCTACAAATTTCACTATAGAATCACCATGTTGATGACGGACACTATAGAATCTAGAGAGAGTTTACGACTAGTTGAACTAGAAGCCATCAGGAAAAGAGAGAAGAAATTGATGAAAATGGAAGTTGAGTATGTTAGATTAGAGACCAAGAAGATGAAAGTTGAGATTGAGAAGAAATTAGGTGTTGATAGAGGGAAAGTTGGGGCAGACAAACACTAGTTCAAGGAGATGAATCAAGAGTCAAAGTGCACTCATGAAATCAAAATGAGACTCTTGCAAGGAAGAAAATTAATATTTTAAAGTTCTAACTCACATTCATAAGGAAATCAAGCCTTCTGCTATACATTACAATTTCAAGCCAAAACATCATGTTCAAGTTCATACTCTAGTGACAATGAATATGATATCACCATGGAAGGAAATATGTTTATAATGTAACCAAAGTATGTGCATAATTAAAGATGATGTTTGACTCTTATGTAATCCAATGTGTAATGCTTGTTGATAAATATATTGTGCTTAAGTGCATGAGATTTGAGATTTTTGTATAAATGCTAGAGATTGCTAGGACAAGGATTGACAAAAACCCTTATCAAACTATAAAAAGCCCAAAAAGCCACTCCAAAAAGACAACCTATGCTTGAAGTTGAACAGGATAGCCACTTGAAGATGCCTTGAAGATGCTTATCAATGCCCAAAAATGCCAAAAGGTGCTTGACTAAACCCTCTATTACCTCCAACAAATCCCCAAAATGGCACTTGTTGGTACTCCATCAACAAGAGATCCTTGTTGATGCTCAACCAAGAATGTGAAAGATGCTTGGTGGTGCCCAATGACACCCGTTGGATATGGAAGGCATTCAATGGTGCCCATCATGTATAGTGGATGCTTGAGTGCACCAAGTGTTACCCAAGCATGGTGAATAAATTTCATGTGGTTTAAAAGATTCATATTCAGGTGATACAAGGTATGTGAGTGTAATAATAGTAGCTAGACATATTACCTAGAGGTGAGAATTGACTTGGTAACATCTAGAAAGATGTTATATATAATGGACTAAGTAGATAAGATAGAGGTGTCACCAAAAGAGTACTTCCACTAATAAGGAAGGAGTCGAAGATACCATGAAAACTTTAAGAGTAAATTTTGGAGGCTTGAATGGATAAATTAAGCCTCAAAAATAGAAAGTTCCCCCCATTGTAAAAACTTTTGGTCTTCTCTCCACTAATTGCATTGTTGAGAGCTTTCCAATGGCATGTCACCCATGCAATTCTAAGCTTCCTATAGGAATATTCTCTAAATATTCCCTTTGGTCAAACTTGTTTGACCAACTAGATATGACAAGGACCAACATGTCATCCATTCATATAACTAATCTAAGGGTGGAGCTTCCTAACATGTCACCAATCCATGTATTTGATCCAAGGGTGGAGCTTCCTTTGAAGAGATTTTCTTTGCTATATAATAAAGAGAAGGTGCTCCTTTGGGGCATCGTAGTATTGAGTGTGAAGCTTTGTGTTTCTTCTTTTGTGTTTTCTCTTGGTGGTTTTCCTATCCTTGAAAGAGTACAAGGAGTGAGGCAAAATGAAAATGGAAATAAATGTGGAATCATAAATATGATACATATGATGTATATAAATATGTAGTCCCTATGCTAGAGGAGAAGGGGTGAAGAAGATGAGGGAGATGCAGCATGGAGTCTACCGTACAATTGCATCATCAATTTTTTGTCGGTATACATCATGTTGAATCCTAAATGGACTCAGTGACCACCAAAGGTGCCACTGACTCTCATCCAAGGGTTAATGCCTTATACCGCTAGCTAGAAGGTCATATGGATCACTTCTATAAGAACTCAGTCTACCATATATCTATTCCCCTTCGGCCTAACTAACATATGTTGATCATCATGAACAAATCTATCCAAAACTATCATCAAGAGGACAAATGACCAAGTGTATGATCATCTATCTACCATGCTAACACAAAAGTAGGGAGGATGGATTGCACCATGTGGATGGTTCATATAGGAAGAGAGTGCATAACTGTCTAGGATCAAAAGATAATGAAGAGGTAAACCTAATGAAGTGAGATGCTCATAGGTCTAGCTCTAAGTCCTCTAACTCATCTCTTTGGAAAACTACCAAAAAAAAACAGGCCATGAGCTAAGACCTGGTGTCAACTCTCTTTGGGAGCTACAACCACTACCACATGCTCCATAGTAACAACTCAACTTCATTAGGTGGAAGATCTATCCGCAAGTAACCTCAAAGTGCAACAAATAGAATAAAATGAAATGGCTAATACCAAGACATGTGTGTGAAGGCACCAACCATGTCTAATGGTCAAGCTCTCCTACATATCATAACCAATGCTACCATGATGCCATAATGATGCAAAACAAGTAACATCCACAACAATACTTTTCTTTTATAGGAATCTTGGGAAAAGAATGCATAGAATATACTCTCCTAAAAGATGAAGCCTCTCTCTAAACTCATTCAGAGTCTCTTGAGACCACATTGCAAGGTAATGAATGGGAGGCAAAATTTTGGGTCTCTTGACCACAACACTATGGAGTAACAGATGAGTGGCATTAGTCTAGGTCTCCATCTCTTTGAAGGCCAAATGCAAGGCTAAAGAGCAATTGCATGGAGTCTTGGTCCAAGATAAGCCACATGAGCTCTCACTTGAGCTAGGCTAATCTCACTCTCTTCTACCTAAACATGTACACTCTTGCACCTCTCCATAGCAAATGCTAACTCTTGTGCATGATTCTATAATTGGATCCTACACCCCTCAACCATAGAAGTAGCACTTAGGATATCCAACTCTAGGTGAGCAAAGGTATGCTCTCTCTCTCTCTCTCATAGCTAGTAAAGGTTAGATTCATCTCCTCCTTTGTAGCAAGCGTATCATCTTGCTCAAAAGGAGTCTTTCTCTCTCAAACAATTGTCTATCTTGCTCCTCTAAGCTCTTCAATCTATTCTCATGTTGAAGCACTAATCTCTCTTGCTCCTCTAAACTCTCAAATCTACTCTCATGCTCAAGCACTGATCTCTCTTGCTCTTCTAAACTCTCTATTCTACTCTCTTGCTCAACAACAAGTCTCTCTTGCCACTCAGATACAATCATTTAATTCATACTCTATGTGTAATACCAAGAGCTAGCCATATGATCCAGATGTGAAATTCAGTTTGGTAACATCTAGAATGATGTTATACATGATAGTCAAAATAGATCAGATAGAAATATCTCCAAAAGTGTACTTTTGTTGATAGAGTAGAAACCGAAATAAACTTGAAAACCTTAGAACCAATAGTTAGACATATGATTTAAAGGTGAGAATTGGTTTGGTAACATCTAGAAGGACGTTACACATGATGGAATAAATAGATCAGAAAGAGTTAGCACCAAAAGGGGACTTCTACTAATAGAGTAGGAACCAAAATATGCCTGAAATCTTTGAAGGCAATTTCAGAGGATTAGACCTTGAAAATGTGCAACCCCCCCCCCCCCCCCCGCGGCGGTCAATAGAGTAGAGGCTGGCCTTCCCTCCCCCGTAGTTTTTCTCATCAAGAGCTTTCCAACGGTACCTCACCCACATGATTTTGAGATTCCTATAGGAAGATTCCCTAAAAGATTCTCTTTGATCAAAGCTTGTTTGACCAACTAGATAGACCAGGACCAACATGTCACCCATTCAAGTAAGTAATCCAAGGGTGGAGCTTGTTGACATGTCACCTATTTGTGTGCCTAATCCTATGGTGGAGCTTCATTGGAGGAGATCCTTTTTGTCTATATAATAAAGAGATGGTGCTCCTTTGGGGCATCAGATGATTGAGTGTTAAATCTATGTTTTCTCTCTTCTCTTGTCCTTGGAGTATTACAATGGTATCAGAGTAAGTGTTTTAGTCCAAGAGAGTGGATCATCCCTCTTGGAAGACCACAAACTACTAAAATTGAGTAATTTGAGGTGGAGAACATAGAGTAATTGCTAGACTTAAGGACTTTAGAGAACGAATGGGATGGATGGACCGGGAGGACAATTTCCCACACCTAGCTTTCCATTCTTGAATGCATTTCACATCAAGGTAATGTACATCCAACGTGAGCAAATGAGAGTATTGCTAGTTTATCACTTTGGAGCAGAATTCATGGACAGAGTGATGAACTCACCAAACTCTGTGATTCTACTTGTGGTGGTATATGACAGAGAGTGGGATTTGACAATCAACATTCTATTATGATGTTATGGATGTGAATGTCCCAATCCTCTCCCTTTCAACACTCAAGTAGAAATTTGTTATGTAGTGAGACCGAAAGTGATGCTTAGAGATTTTGTGGTTAGGAATTGTGGTGAGGAGTATTATCAATGAGTGATACCTTTTGAGGTCCCAATGGTAGTTCAGAGAGTTTGTGCGCCTTCCAGAGTGATCATATTGACTCTATATTGAAGTAGACATTAGCAATTGAGTGTTGCAGGAACCATGGATCCGCAATTGCAAGAGCTGGTGCAAGGAGTGCAAGGGATGTTTAACTTTATTGCAACAAGATCATATTTGTATAAATGTAACAAGATCATATTTGTATCTTTGTCAAGTATAAATGAAAAGGTCTTGTGTTATCTCCAATATGTCAAAGTACATGTGTTTCAGTTTTAAGTCTATTTCTTCTTTTATATCTTCTTTCTTGTTTTCACAATTTGATCTTCTATAATTACTATTGATGACAATTTTATATTGGTCCTTAAAATAGATAAAAGTAAGCCAAATTGAATACATGATTTTGTTTGTATTGGCAAGAACTCTTTATATAGTAAATCAAAATTTTCATTTCAATTATTAATAAGTTTTATGATAAGATTTGGCATCTGAGAGTAAATTTCACTAATTATCTAAATAAAACATAAGAGAGAACTAAACAATACATAATATGAGGGGTTTTGTCATATGATCCAAGAATATTCTAGTGTATTTGGATGTAGATTAATATAACATGAAAGCTAAGTAGGAGATATATGTATTTAGAAATAAAGAAAGGGGATTTAATATTCTCTTAAAAAGATTGATATAAAGATAACTTTATCAAAGAATTAATCTTGCATTAGTCTCTATTAAGTTTTTAAATTCCAATTTTTGTATGGATCTAATAGGGAAAAAGTAAAAAAATATTATCATATGTCCTATTTTTTACTTTTTATTTTTCTTCTTGAATCAAGGTTTTCACAAGGTAACATATTCCCCTTTAGATTGATGAAAATTTTTAGATGCTTGAAGTTTTAGATGTAGAGTTCTAAAGCACTACTAAAGTTCTTTATAAGTATTCTTTCAAATAACTTTCTTAATTTGCATGCAACTAGTATTGAATTTGAAAGTTTTAGATATCAAGATGTACGTAATTGAAATCATTTTTATAAATTTCAAATTCTAGAGCAAGTGATAGAAGGTTTAGGGTCATTTTCAAACTGTGTCCAAGCTAAGTTTGGTTCTTGAGCATCATTATAATCTTTCCTTTACTACTACCCAAACTTTCAAGGGAACGCAAGCAAATCTGAGGAAAATTTGGAAAATATCTAAAAAAATTACTTGGCATTAAGAAATATAGATCCACGCATGATCATGGCAAGCTCCTTGGTGGATCTCTCCAAAGACACAACTATAGTTCACTATCAAGAAAGAGCAATTCCCGCTAATGCAATTGTAGATGCTCTTGCTCCAATTAATTTTGCAACTTCTAGCATAACCATTTACTCTCTTTTTTGTTGGAAAAATGACCATTCATAGCTGATCAATCAAACTACAGCCAAACTAAAAACATTCAACTATACTTAAAATAAACCCAAAGCCTTATAGCCCAAAGGGGCCTTGGAAACTCTTGCTTTTGTCTCATTACTAGTTGCAAGAAATCTTGCTTGCTCAATGACCAATTGCACAATTTTTTGGATTCCTCCCCAATCACCAAGGGTTTAACGGTGGGAGGCATGCAATTTTCAACTACTTTAGATACTATTTTACATTTTATGTATCCTTTTTGGTAAAAACAACTAATAAAGATTTGAAAAAGTATTAGTATCTATAAATTGTGTCTTTCTTTTAAGGCACGAGAGGATCTTCCATCCTTTGCTTTACTACCCTTAGATTGGACAAGAGTTTTCAATTGTCCTTGATTGAATGACAATGTCAGCTTACACTACATTCTCTCTTAGTTAACCTATCCATTCCTTGGGCCGTCTAGAGCACATTTTTTCTCTTAATCTGGGAAGGGTGTAGGCTCTTGGATCCTAGCTTGACCATGGATTAGTGCATTACAACTTGCACCATTTACCTTCTCTACAATGATGAGATCTTGCCTAGATTTGGTCCACATGTCTACATATTCATTATTCACTAGTGAGTGTGGTTCTACACTAGATGCAATAGAGGTCCATATGACATGGTGTCCTTTGGAAAATAGAGTGTAGCTATCCACAATTCCATAGTGTTTGCCATGGAATGAGAGAGTGGATACCTTGCTTGGAGGGAGTGCTTGTATGCTTTGCTGATAATGCATTTCAAAGCAAACTGATAGTTGGTCCGAGATGATCAAGTGACAATGGAAAATGTTGTGGTTATAGACCCTACACATGATGCAATTTTGGAGGGAGTAATTACTAATTCCCTTGGATGGGCAATAGCATGCAAAGTCTCCAAGTATAGGAGTATGTAGCAAGGTCATCTATTTGATCCTCTAACCTTGGAGTTATATGGAGTGATGAACATAACGTTTGACACATTTTTCAAAGAGTGCATGAGTGCTTATCATATTAGATGCCAAGGACTATAAATATAGATCCAATGAGGTATGCTTTATGTTTTTGGAAGCATCTTCTCAAGGGCTTTCCATAGACATCAAGATAATAGAAAACAAAGCTCTAAAAAAAAGTTATGCTTACTTGAAGTTCAAGACAATAGTGTCTTGTGGGAGCTATAGGATTCTATTACGTGAGCTATGAGCTATGGGACTCTTGGCATGGCTGTAGGACCTATGGACCTAAGACTTGTGGGAAGGCTCTTTGACTGTAGGACCTATATGAAGGCTATATGCATGGCCCCCACTTGTGGAACTAAGTGAAGTGATTTGTATCAATTGGTACTTGATAATCTAGGGTTTAGATATGTGATCACTCTACACTACACATTCCATAACTAGATAAAGGTCTTGTGGTACCAACATTTTTAGAGAAGAAGTGAATTGTTGAAGCCAAATTGAAGCCAAATGGAGGAAAGAAGAGCAGAATTGTTTGTTTGGATCTAACCCAAGGAAATCAACTTCATGTTAGAGGAAGAAGGACTTGGATCAGACTGGAAGGGTGGTAGACCTGAAGGAAGGTTACTTTGCATTGGAATAATCAACCCAATCCAAAAACACCTTAACAAAATTTACTAGGGCCGTACTAACCAAGAAGGTACATTCAGCAAAAATGGCTACTTCATGTTAGGATAAATTTGAGAGTGATAGGAATAAGTCATGTAGAATGTGTGACTTTGGATTGAGGCTTGAATGAAGGATGATTTTGAATCAAAGAAGTATAAAATTGAGACTTCATTGAGGAAATTCTGCAATGTTGAAGTGCTATATTGTTTTTATGAAGAGTTGTCCGGAGGGAGTTAGAATCACTAGTTGAGTTGCATGTTTGATTTGTTAGAAATTAAGAGTTAGGGAATGCACAATGCCAATGAAAGGAAATAGATAGATTTTGTCACTTGCAATGTAGAACCTTGAAATTTGGAGATTAGGTATGGTAGTTAAGATCAAAGCCCTTGAGCCGATTTTGGATCATGTTTTTGGCATAGAAATGGAACATGAGCTTTCTAAGGTTCATGCTAAAAATTGCTATGAGTAATTGTATAGACGGTCCTAAGGAAAAGGAAAAGAGAGGAAGTCTAACTTGATGAACTGAGTTGGATTGGAGACTTGTGTTGGGGAGAGATGCAAGACATGTGATAAGAATCACCTTCAATTGAAAGTGTGATCCTATTAGGGGAGATTGAGGAGTTGAAGACTACCTTCGGTGCACTTTGCACAAAGAATGAGTATAAGGTAGAAACTTATAAAGACCTGGCAAGGTGAAGTATTTTTGGGGCTTTGATGGGCTATGATGAAGTTGGAATGAACCACCTACATTACAAAGTAGTTGGCAGTTTTCTTTCACCACATCTTTGTATGCAAGAAGGTGAATTGAGTGAAGTGCTTCTACCACAAAACAAGACAAATGATCATGAATTGGTGGATGGGCTTGCCATCCCATTACTTCATACCATTTGTAGTCCATCTCTACTTGATTTTGAAGTTGCTCAGCTCCAAGGAGAAGAAAAAGATTGTGTCACATTTCCATCCAGAGCTTTGTTGAGATGCAGGCAAAGAAGAGAGATATTACATAATGGAGATTAAAGAATGAGATGATTACTTCACCAAGATTGGACAGGAGAAGATGGTGATAGTTTCCATCTCAAAGTCAAGGAAGCAAAGTAGACCCAAGGATATGGTGTTCCCGGTGAAGAGAAGAACAACCCAAAGATTGAACCCAAGACACAAGACAACGGTGGTTGATTTGTCATTGGGAGCTGAGTTAGAGGCAAAAGCAAAGCCCAACTATGGGGACTTTGAAGAAGAAGAACTCACTCTAAAGAATAAGGAATCAAGCAATGAGAGTGCAAGTGAGCCCAAAGTTAAGTAGTTAGCCAAAGAAGTGGCTAAGGAGGAGGATCAAGAGTTCCATGCAGAAATTGAGAGTATGGAAGGAAGAAATACCCCATTCTTGGAATTACTTGAAGATGACATCCCAAAAGGATAGGAGGAAGAGCCAAGAATGGTGTTCCAAAGAGGGGTAGGATTATGAAGAAGTTTTCAGTGAGTGCAAGATCAAGTTGAGCCATAGAAGAAGATGAAAAAAGCACAAAGGAGGTCAATTTGACAATAAGGAGATCAAGACTTTGGAGTAGGCACCAGTGGGTACATTGCCTACCAAAGCCAAGGCTAAGGATGAGGACTTATTCTAAGGATTGAACTATCTGTCAAAGGTAGTTTGTCCTTTACTAGTGCATTTGCAAGAAAAGATGAAGGAGATGAAGAAAGATCATCTGGAGGTGAAGGACAAGCTTCAAGTGATGAAGAAATTCAATGATGATGCAGTGAACAAATGATTGAATTGATGTGAGGAAGAAGCCTAAGTACTTTGGATTGATGCAGTGATTTGTTGTTAGAGTTTGGAGGATTTATAGGAGAGTTTTGAGAAGCAAGGAGATTTCTTGGAGTGACAAAAAGTAGAGCTAAAGAAGCAAAAGGTAGCATTCTAGAAATTGAAGGAAGAATTTGATGATACTCAACTCGAAGTGATGCACTCCAAGACCATAGCACTAGTACATAAACATGCAGTGGAGGAGTTAAGATCAATTGCAATGGAGAAAGATTGAGCTTGGCAATGAGAATTGGCAAATAGAGGATGAGAAGAAGAGAGGTTGCGGGATTTGATCAAATGCTCAAAAGCTCAAGTGGTGCACTAGAATGAAGAGCAAAAGAAGATAGAGGTGAAGCATGTTGAGGAGTTAGTGATGCTTCATGAGAGGTTGAAGGAGGAGATGACTCAAGATGAGCCAATCTCACATCAGGAGTCAGAATCAATGGAGGAGGTTGTCATCCGATTGAAGCAATATTCAGCACTAGAGCCAAAGTACAATTAGAGAAGTCCTACTTGCATGAATTAAAGTTGCTGGTGCAAGAGACTAGAAGCATAAGGTGAAGAAGGTGAAGGAAATTGTTATGAACCATTTGTTAATTCATCTAAGAGATAGAGTAGATAGGAAAATGATTGAAGTAGGAGATAATGTTTGTCTTAGATTAGATTTGGTTAGATCAGACTAAGATAACCTTTGGAGTAGTTTAAAGGAAAGTGTAGAAACCTGATCTGAAGTATTTGAGGTTGGAGTGTTGGTGAATTTGGGTGAGTTACTTGAGTTAGTTAAGAAGTTAGAGAAGAAAAGGAGAAAGTAATTAGTATATCGATGGCTTTAGTTGCAGTCCACACTAAAGATGTGATAGAAGTAGATGAAGATGTAGAAGTAGTAGATGAACCCAAAGGACAAGATGCACTTGTAGGTAATTTGGGTGTAGAAGCCAAGGTTGAGGTAGTACCCGGATCTAAGTAGTGTAATAGTTTTCATATTGAAGATTTGTAACATTGGAAATCTAATTATTTGTATCTAGAGATATTTGTATAAGAGTAGTTTAGGTAGTTTAAACAGTTGTGATAATTTCTGAGTGCTCTACCCATTTAAAGTAGCCATTTTCAATGCAATGTATTTGGTATTCAGTTTTGAAATTGAGTCAAGCAAAGCGCTGACCTCAATGCTCATCATTTTAAGCTTAACCCAAGTATCAATCTATGTTATAGTTGTGAGTATGTAGAGAAATTTGGATTGCAGTTCAAAGCGTGTTAGATGTTGGATTCTACAATTTTGAATTTCCATTTTGTGTGTTTGATCTTGAGTGGATAGCCATCAAAGCAATGCCTTGATAGATTTTTGAAGAACTATAGTGTTGGTTGTATTATTATATATTGTCATAGGTTGGAATAAATACTATAAATTATTACTAGATATCCATTCGGGTCCAACAAACGGGCCCAAAGGAATATGGAGGAGTCTCCGCACGTCCCAAGCTTGAACTTGCGAGTATGGTGGTCTTTGTTATTCCTCGATGTTAAGTAAGATAAGTGAGTATAGATGTGTAACCAAGATATTATCCCTTTTTGAACTAGACTCTTTCTCTCTTGATATCTTATACTTTATTTGCTTTCAGAGTTTCTATCTATAAGTCATTTATGACTTTCCTTCTTTTGTACATGATTATCACTGAGAGTTTATAACTTTATTATAGTTTATTATTATATTTTTATAGCTTAAGGACTTTTTCTTTCCTCATGTACTAATCCATTCTCCATGTTTTATGTGGCATTAGATTGATGCAATGTGTTTTGAATAAGGAAGTTGTACCTTCCATGGAGAGGTGGAATAAAATACCAAGGCAAAGTCACTTCATGGTGAAATAGCTTTCTTCAAATGATTCAATCAAGATTGCATTGGAAAGAGTTTAATGAATTGTTATTGCAGGTGATACTAAATTGTGACAAGGTTGTAATTGAGTGCTTGTTACTCTCTTTTGGGAGTGGTTCTACCCAAGAGGCTAAAGACGCAACCAAGAAGAACTGAAGTGTTACTTTAATTGTGTATTTCACCAATCCTAACCATATCTCTATGTGTATTTAATCTTTGTTGTGGTCAGATTGACATTGGCAAAAATGGTTGCATATAATATTATCCACAAGAAGATCACTCATGAGTTGATTAAGGTATTATCAAATATGTATAAGAAATCTTTAGTTTTGAATAAGGTATTCTTGATTTGAGAATGTCAACATAAGGATGAAAGAAGGTGCATTAGTTCAATACTTTGTGAATGATTTCAACTCAATCATTTCAAGATTGGAATCTATGAAGATCAACTTTGATGATGAAGTTCAAGCATTGTTGCTATTATCTTCATTACTTGACAATTGGGGAGAAACAATCATAATAGTGAGTAGTTCCACAAGATCAAATGGTCTCAAGTTTGAGAGTATACAAGACTTGATTCTTAATGAAGACATCCATGGACTTAATTCTCCAAATTTTTCAAGTGTAGTGCTATTATATTGAGAGTAGAGTCAAAAGGCCTCAACAAGGTTAAAGTCAGAGTTAAAAAGACCAAGGAGAGAATTAGGAGATTGGAAGACCAAAGTGAAATATCAAATTGAGATTCTTGAATTAGGTAAACTCTAAATGATTAGCATGAGCTTGGGTTTTGGTATTTATAGAGAAAAAACAAGGCTCGTGGGAAGCTTCTCAAGAATTTTCCTAAAAGCCACCTTTTAAGAGTGCAAGCTAAGCTAATTTGGAAGCTTTGTGGTGCCTACATTTTATTTTATTTTCAAAATAAAGGAGAAGAAGTGTATAGAGAAGTTGTATTGCCCTTGTATGGCCAAAGAAGGCAAAGAAAAGAGTCTTTGGGATGAAACCCAAAGTAAAGTGACTTCGGGTCATAAGGTGAAGTACTTGGAAATGCCTTGTCACCATACAACCCGAAGTAAAATGTCTTCGTATCAGGGGGAGCTCAACCCGAGGCGAAGACAATCTAACAACCTTTCGTTGGGGCGAGAAATTCAAGAAGGGACCGTTCAAAAACCAGCGGCCCATACGGGCAAAGGTTGTTTGACAGTGACAGGTGCATGCAGGATGTGTGATTTCTTGGTAGAAACTCAAAGTGACGGAAGACGAAGAAGCGCAACTCTATAAAAATTGAACTTGCAACGATGAAATGTCAAGTAATTTTCCTTCGCCATTGAGAAGTCGTCTTGCAGGTGATCGGGGGAAGGGAAATAGAGTTGGAATCATGTTAGTGCACAAGGGAGAAGTTGCAAGAGTGAAATCGAGAGAGAGTGAGAAAGTAGAAGAGATGGGAGGAGGAAAGAAGAACTCCAAATTCATAGTGAGAAATCATGCAATTCGGAGGTTAGACGTAATAGCGAGGATTGAAGTCTTGAGCCGACTTCGGATCACATTTTTGGCATGGAATTGGAATGTAAGCTTTCCAGGATTCATGACAGAAATGAGAGTAAGTGTCTCGATGGACCCGAGGAAGAAGGGAAGAGAGGAAATCCAACTTGCTGGACAGAGTCGGATTGGAGACTCGTACTCGGGAAGGAGGCAGGCTCGGAGCAGGGAGCCATGTTCTTGGGGAAGGGAGAGATAGCTCAGGAGACTCAGGAGGTGAGAGACGCTTTCTCTTCAAAGAGAACAAAGAATGGGTATAAGGTTGAGAGTTACAAGGATCCAGTGAAGAGAGGGATTGTGAGTGCTCTCATGGCAATCTTGAAGCTGGAGAGAACAACTTATGTGATGAAACAACAAGCGGTGTTCTTCCATAAGTTGTTTGCAGGAGAACCTATTAATTGGGTGAGGCGCTTCCATGGGAGGACGAGACAAATGGTGTGGAATTTGCAGGATAAGTCGCCTCCACACTACATCGTACCGTTTGCAGCACATTTCTACCTTGGGTTTAATTTGCTCAATTTGGCGGAGCGAAATAGAATGGTATCTCACTTCCATCCCAACTTAAGAAGAGAAGTCGACGTGGAGGAACAGCAGTACATTCTCCAAATCCAAAGCACGGATGATTACTACACAAAGACAGGTAAGAGCGTGGAGATAGAAGCAAGTACTCCGACAATGAAGAAGAGAGGTCGGCAAGGTGAAGCCAAAGATATCAAGAAACCTTGGAAGACGCGGAGAGGCAACCCAAGGCGAGGAATGGTGGTAATTGAGTCGGAGGACAAAGACTCAGAAGGAGATGCCAAGCTCAAGACTAAAGACTCGGAACACGAGGAAGAGCTTGAGCTAACGCTACAGAGTGGGGATACGAGTAGCGATAGTGATGAAGAGGGAGAAATGACATCGGCTCCATTGGCTGAAGAAGTAGAAGAAGAAGAAGTTCATACACAATTGGAAGACGAAGTAACTGTGCCCGAAGAAAAGAAGATTGTAGTACAGTGAGGAGTTCGCTCAAGATGTAAGGCAAAGTGTGAAGCGGGGCCGAGTAAAGCAAAAGACAAGGTAAGCAAAAGCTCAGGAAGTGAGGCATCAATTCCGATATGAAGACTGCATAGGAGAAGGCAAGTATTGGGTGAAGAAGAGGTAAGGTATGAAGACTGTAGAGGAGAAGGCAAGTATCGGGTGAAGAAGAGGTAAGGAGGGAGATTTCTATGCTAGAAGAAGTAGGTGCAAGAAATGGAGTGGAGTACCTGCAGGAAATTGTGTGTCCATTGTTGGTGAGGTTGGAGTACAAGAAGAGGGAGATGCAATCAACATGTCCGGAGGTGACAACTGTGTTGCAGGTATTAGCACAATTAGAAGAAGAGAACTCGAAGTTGAAGAAGAGTGTAACCCGAGGAGAGGAGGAAAGGGAAGTGCTGCGAGCAAAGGCAGTGGTGAGAAGTCAGGTAATTGAAGACTTGAAGAGAGAGGTAAATTATCGAGAGGATCTTGTGAAGAAGAGTGACGTAGCAAGGGAGAGACAAGTAGCGGAGTATGAGATCTTGAAGCAGCAGTTTGCCGATTCAAGAGTAGAAGTAATTCATGCTATGGCGATAGTAGCTGCAAAGGATCAAGAGCTCGATAGAGTGATGGAGAGTGTCAAGGAGAAGAAGCAACTCTGGCAACAAGAGTTGGCGGCATGATACAGAGAAGAAGACCGATTATGAGAGTAACTTTGTAATCAGGAGGAGAAGGTTGTCCAAAAAGAGAAGGAGAAGGAGTCGGTGAAAGCCGAGTTCGAGGAGGAGTTGGCGATGTATCGAGAGGACTGGCTTGCAGATCAGGAACAAGAAAGGAAGACAAGATTGGAGCCGATAAAGGAGATTGTCCTCCAGATGAATGCAATGTTGAGTACAGAGGCTAGCATTCGAATTGAAGAGACGAGACTGCACGAGTTGAAATTGTTGGTGCAGGAGACAAGGCAAAGACAGGCAAAAGACATTGATCTGAATGCTTTGTTGATTAGTTTAAGGACTCGGGTAGACATGAAGATTTTAGAAGTAGAGGATAACATTTCAATTAGATTAGACTTAGTGAAAATAGAGATAGAAAAGCTTTGGAAAGATGCTCAAGCAAAACCCGAAGTAAATAACGTAGGAGTACAAATGTCTTTGGAGTTACCGATGGAGACATTAGAGAAGAGTGGGTCGAGAGAAAAGGAGTTAGATAGATTACCCACTAGTGGAATTTCAGATCAAGAAAGAGAATTGTTGGATCTGGTAGAAGAATTAGAAGTTGTGAAACCCAAAGACAGAGTATTAGGAAGTAAAGTTACTTCGGGTTCAGGTTTGAAAGCCAAGGAAGAAGTAGACATTGGATTGGATTAGTAACCGATTTGAGATTTGAATAGGCAGATATGAAGGGTTGCATTGTCATTTTGGATCTGCAGGTTAGAAAAGTTATTGTAGAACGGTATAGTTGTTAGAATTGTCGATTGATTCACTATTTAAGAGTGGCATTTGCAGTCAAATGTTGTTCACTGCTCATTATTTCTGAGAATAGATAAAGCAAAGTGCTGTGAAGCAGTGCTCGTCACTTGAGCTTGATTCCGAGTATCAGCTTTGTGATTGTGTTTGTGAGTGTTTGGAGAAATTTGAAGTGCAAGTCAATATGCTTGTTGGATATTGGATTCCATAGCCTTGATCTTCATTCTGTGTGTTTGATCCTGAGTGAAGTGCAATCGAAGCAATGCCTTGATAGATCAGAGAGGAATTGTAGTGTTGGTAGTATTCTGCATTTGTGAGTGCAGTGCAAAGTTGATGTGAAGCAATTTAGATCTAGGAAGTTGTGCCTTCAGTGGAGGGGTGGAACATAATTCTGAGGCAAAGTCATTTTGCAGTGAAGTGCCATTTTTGGGAGAGCTTGAATCATCACAATCAAGATTGTTTGGAAAGATTTGATGGAGTTGTGATTACGGAGTGTGAATTTGTGACAAGACTGTGAGTCAGTGCTTGTTACTCTCTTTTGGGTGTGGTTTCTACCTGAGAGATTAAAGACGCAACCAAGAAGAACTACATTGTTACTGTTTGACTTTGTATTTGGACATTTCTAACTCGTATCTCTATGGGATTGAACTTTACTTACCCGATTACTGCAAAAGTGATATTTGCCGGGTTGTCACAAGCTTCTTTCTAGAAATTGTCTACTTGGCATGCAAGCTAAGCTAGTCAAGAAACTTTCCAAGAAGCTTCCTTTGAGAAGCCACCTACTTGGTATGCAAGCTAAGGTAGCCAAGAAACTACCTCTTAGAAGTTACTTACTTAGCATACACATTACCCGAAGCTTGGAAGGTACAAAGAAGCTTCCTAGATGCTTCTAGAATATTCCTATACTTCTTAGCTAATTTGGCTTATTTGCTACTTTGTTAGTCTTTACTAACTTGTTGTAACTCCATATTGTTACATATCTCCTCATTGCTACTTGTTGATGTACTTGTCACCATGGAAGCTTCAAACTCTTCAATGGCCATTTGGAGATGAGAAAGAGGCTCCTAGATAACATCATGAAGGAGATACCTTTTCCAAAGGACTTTGTACTTAGAGTTTTATTGGTGGACATGTTGAATGTTGCAATGTGCAAGGATAAAACCAACTTCATACTCCTCATAACTGATGATAAGGATGGGAAGAGAAGTGGGTTGGACACAAGTGGAATAGGAAAATGGATTAGAGACAAATGGTTCCAACTTTAAAGTATGAAAGACATGGTGGATTTGCATATGACTTAGGCAAGGCAAAGTGATAAACAACAAGAGAAATGATTTGGGTGACATCAAATAGACCTATCCAATTATGAGCAAGTTTACAAACTTAGGTACTAAGTGGGAGGGGTAGGTTACAAGAAGAAGTACAACCTTATCACCTAGTTGAAAGGTGAGATCATTATGATGTTAATCCACATAGTGCTTTTGATAATTTTGAGTAACAAGAAGATGAAATTTGGTTTGCTATAAGGATTGAGATATTATAGACAAGAAAGTGGAAGTATGAGGAATATAAGAGCAAGAAAGGAATCTAGAACAAGAGAATCTTGGCCAAAATTAAGAAGAAGAGAGAGAATTCAATGCTTGCCTACTTGGAGTTATTGTAGGTAAACTCAACAATCACAAGGTATTCATCCCAATTGGTATGGTAAATGCTGACAAAGGCACAAAGCATATCCTCCAAGGTGTGATTTGCATGTTTGGTTTTCTCATCAATCTGAGGATGATAAGTTATCGAAAAAGCAAGCTTGGTGCCAAGTAGCTTGAAGAATGTTTGCCAGAATTTACCAATGAATCAAGGATCATAATCTGAGATGAATACATGAGATATCCCATGATGCTTGAAAATATTTTCAAAGTAGATTTGAGCCAATGTTGAAATCCACTATATTAAAGGTTGATGTCAAATAGATTTACTTACTAAGTTTATCAACAAACACCATAATTATACTTAGTAAGAATTTGATGAGATTTAAGCTCATATGTTCCCATCTAGTAGATGGGATGGGAAGTGGTTGGAGTAGTCCATTCAGTTTTTGGTTGCTAGCTTTGTTGCATTGGCAAATCTTAAAAGACTAAACAAGTCTTAAACTTTATATACCATGTTTGGCCACCACCATTATCATTGTATTGTACTCAAGCTCTTGTCTACTCCATGTGTCCCACAATTGGTAATTCATGCGCCTCTTGAAGTTGCACCAAGCGTAGATCACCTAAAGTTGGAACATAGATGTGGTTCTTGCAACATAAAAGTCTATCTTTGAGTAAAAAGGTCTTGTACTCCTTGTCATGCAATGCAAGATAACCTTGTACCAATTGAGAGAAGGATTCTTGTTATAACACGGTTCTAAAATCAATTTGGACCTTTGAGTAGATTGACACTATTGTAATTATTACTATGATGAGAGATTTAAGAACGTTTTCAAATCTAGTCATCATGATAGAGCATTGGAGAAGATATGGAATTTGTGGGGTTTTTCCTCAAGTTTGATGTCAAAAAATTCTAGTTTTTCCTTCCATTGATGATGTTGACTCTTCATGTGTTCCAAAAGTAATATCTACAACAAAGGTTTGTAATCAGTTTGCATGATCACTTATTTCCCCAAGAGATAATGCCTCCATACCTTGGTGAAATTTATCATTGCTAGTTTTTTTTATCACAAGAAGAGTAATTCCTTTATATGGTGTTTATTTGATGAGACACAAAGGCAATGAGATGTTTCACATTTGGAAATTCTTATTGCAACACTGCTCCAATGGTAAAGTTAGGAGGATCAAAATCAACCATACAAGGTAGTTGGAGATCATGTGGTTGAAGGATGGGTCAGGAGGATACTATATATTTCAGTTTCTTGAATTTTTCTTTGTGCTTGGTGGTCTACTGAAAGCTTGAGCCTTCCTTAAGAGATTGATCAATGGTGCAACCCATGAACATAGTAATGGATGAACCATTGGTAAAAACTTGCAAATCCATTAAATGCTTGTAATTCTATGACATCCTTTGGAGTAAGCCAATTAGTAATGGCTTTGATTTTCTCCTCCTTTATCTGGATCTCCTCAGATGAGACCTTATGACCCAATAAGGTAAATTACTATTGCCAAAAGGCACACTTTGACTTCTTGCAAGAAAACTTCCATTGATATAGTCATCTTAGGACTCCTCTTACCTGATTCATGTGTTAAACCTCCATCTTGCTATAGATAAAAATATCATCCAAGAACACCACCATTTACCAATCCAACATCCCACATAATACTTGATGCATATGATCCATAAAGATTGTTGGAACACTAGTGAGCCCAAAAAGTAGAAATTTCCATTCAAAATGCCCATACCTTGTGCGGAAGGTACTCTTCCACACATCTTCTTTGTCAATGGGATTTGACAATAGCCACTTTGAAGATCCAACTTGGAGAAGTATTATGCTCCACTCAATTGATCTAGCAAGTCATCAATTCAAGACAAAGGATATGCATTCTTCATAGTTTGTTTATTGAGGCCACAAAAGTCAATTTAAAAGTGAAGTCCTCCATTCTTCTTTGGGACAAATAGTATTGGTGCTCCCCCAAGGAGATGTACTATGTCATATGAAATCCTTCTCTAACAACTCTATCAATGTTTTTAGAAGCTCTTTCAACTCCTTTCCTGAGAGCGGACACATTGGTCTACTCATTGGAGTACTTCTTAGAAATAATTGAATTTGATGGGCATATCACAATCACAAGGTAGCCCATTTGGCAAATGATCTAGAAACACAAACATAAACTCCTGAACTATTTGATCAACCATTGCTTGGTGAGTTTTATGGTCCTCATTAGATTCTCCATGCACAATCTGCTTGATCCACATCACAAGAAAAGGAATTTCTTCCTTCCAAGCTTGCTCTATGGATGGTTTATTCACAAATTTCACATATTAGGATTAGCTATTCTTAGGTGTCTTACTCAAAAGTGCTAGACAACCTAATTGTTAATTCTCACCTTGGTGTTGTATTTGAATTTACTACTCGATGGATTGAACCTTATGATGTTCAAACTAAGGTAGACCTAGAATGATATCATAGTGTAGAGGTGTTACTATAAATCTCATACACTCCAAATACTCACTCCTAATATTGAAAGTAATAGGATGTGAGATACAAAATGCAAAACCCTTTCTACCATCCGTCATCATCAATCTACTTCCAAATATTGGCTTGATAAGAATATCTAATTCTTTTATAAATTGCATAAAAATACAATTCTTTGAACTTCCAAAATCAACCAAAATCTTATAACCATAATAAGATATCTTACCTTGCAAGTGAAATAAACTTGCATAGGTCAAGTCTTCAAACCCATGAGAGCTAATCAAGTTTCAAGTAGGTCACTTGATATCTCCTATTTAGATTCTTTGTTTCCTTGATCATTGCACTCTATAAATTCAATTTGTGCAATTTCTCAAGGTTGTCCATTCTTAAATGGCAATTTAGCAGTCCAATGTCCAATTTGGCAACAATAAAAGCAACCATTATTTTGGCACAATCTCTCCTTATCTATAGTGCCAAGTGGTCTCTATTGGACGACATCAATCTCCATTGGTGCCGACCCTTCCACTTGTGTGTAGTGTGTTGGTAGGTTCTTTGAAGGTCAAGGTCAACACCAAGTTGTGGCAACCAATGAATCAAAGCACTCAACCAAATTCATGGCTTCCTCCAAGTGTTTAGGCTTCTGCGAGGTCACTTCTGATTAGGTGCACGACTTCACAAATTGATCAAGAGCTTCACTTTCTAGTATATCTGGAATTTGCATTATGGTGTTATAGAACTAAGTGATATAGCTTCTTATAGAAAAATCTGCTTCAATTCTATTAATTTATCTCATGCAACTTGTGCAATATTTATAATTTTGAATATTCTCATTATTGCACAATCAAATTCTTCCCATGTTGAGATTGGTATAACAAGCTACCATTCAGTTTGCTCCACTTGGAATCACCACTATATTTTAACCACTCTATCCAATTGGCTTGAAGCTAAGAGAATTTTTATTCATTCATCTTGAAGATTTGTAACTTCAAAATAACATTCACAATCAAACACAAAATTCTCCATTACATTTGGGAGATTATTGCAATCAAATACCTTGGGCTTTGGAAATCAGATTTTCTCTACTCCTTCTCAAAATAGTGCTCTCTCTCTATATACTCTTGTTGTTAATGGTCTCTATCTTCCACAGTCAAGTAAGGTTTTTGATTAGTTGTTGCATAACAATGATAACTTTGAGCATTGCCGCCATGGTTATTACTTTATCAAACTACCTACAATGATCTAAGTTAACACATAGATGCAACACGTCCCACCGCTCTCTTTAAGTTAAAATTGGAAATATTGATGGTTCATTAAACAAGGTGATTGCGTTCAAAAAAATTTGCCCAAAGCATGAGATGATGAACTGCATGAAATGATGGTTAGTAGTACATGGATATAGAAATCCCAATGGTTTGGAGGGAATGGATTTGGTGGTCTATAAATTCCATCCATCTCATTCTTACTCTGATATCAATGGAAAAGACCAAGGAAAGAAATAGGATAATAGAAGACCGGAGCAAAAGATCACATTGGGACTCTTCAATAAGATAACCTCCAAATGCCTAGCATGAGCTTGGGCTTTGGTATTTATAAGGAACAAAAAAGGCTCTTGGGAAACTTTTCAAGAAACTTCCTAAAAGCCACCTTCTTAGAGTGCAAGCTAAGCTAATTGAGAAGTTTTTTAGGAACCTTATTCTAAAAGCTACCTACTTGGCATGTAAGCTAAGCTAGTTAGGAAGCTTCCCAAGAAGTTTCCTCCTAGAAGTCACCTACTTGGCATACATGTTACTCATTACTTGGATGTACCATGAAGCTTCCTAGATGCCTCTAGAACATTCCTATAATTCTTGGTTAATTTGGCCTATTTGCTACTTCATTAATCTTGACTAACTTGTGTATAAGCTACATAATGTTACATAGAGAAATGGTAGACCAAATTCAAGAAAAAGAAGTGATTTGATAAGTCACAAGGAAGTACACAAAGAAATTGTGTGACAGAATTGCAACAAGCCTGGTCAATTCAAAAATTAATAGAAAAGTCCAAAGAAGGAGTGGAACTCAATGAAGATAGCAACAAAACAAGAGGATGCACTTGTTTGTAATGTGAAGTGTCCTACAGAACCTTGGGCAATAGATTCTAGTGAATCATTTCACTCTACTCCATGTAAAGAGTTGATGCACAACTTTAGTATAGGAAACTTAGGAAAATTTTACTTCATTGATAATTTATCCCTATTTATCAAAGTAAAAGGCAATGTGAACTTGAAGACCTCTTAAGGGTTAGTATGGACATTGATAGATGTCATAAATGTCCTTGAACTAAAGAAGAATTTGATTTCTATAGGTTAGCTAGCCAAGGAATGACATTAAACATCCTTTGAAAGTGTGCTATGGAAGGCTAATTAGGAAACCTGATTTTAGCACGAGGACGGAAGGTTGGAACCCTATATGTTATTGGAAGATCAAACCATCTGATGTTGGTTTTTGGTGCAATATGTTTTTGATCTTATGGCACCAAAGACTTGGTCACGTGAGTGAGAAGTGTATGAAGCAATTAGCTGTTGATGGCAAGATCTCAAAGTTGAAGACAATTTAACTTGGCTTTTGCAAACCATGTATTTTGGGAAAGCAAAAGCAAGTTACTTTCACTAGAGCACCAAGAGAAAGAAAGCTAGAGTTGATATATATAGATTATGGCCATATTTTAGTTGAGCCTCTTGGAGGATCTTGTGACTATGTTATTTTCATAAATAATGCTACCAACAAGGTATGGGTTTTTTTTCTAAATAATAAGATGTATCTAGTGTTTTCAAGCAATTGAAATCTGAGGTTGAAAACAAATCAGGTTTTAAAATCAAGTGTTTGAAATAAGATAATGATGTAGAGTATAGTAGCAACAAGTTCAAAGATTATTTTGTAAATAATGGGATCAAAATGATCAAAACTATCTTGAGACACCACAAAAAAATGATGTAGCCAATGCTTGAACAAAACTCTCAATGAGAAAGCCAAATGTATGAGACTAAAAGTAAGGTTGCCAACGAATTTTTGGTCAGATGTAGTCAGCACAATTGCCTACCTCATACATCAAGGACACTCATTCCCCTCATAAATCAAGGATCCCTGAGGAAGAATGGTAAGGAAAGAAGGTGAATCTCTTGCACTTGAGAAACTTTGGTTATGTCTCATATGCAAGGATGTAGATTGTGATAGGGACAAGCTTGATTCAAAATTAAGAAAGTGTTTCTTCATTGGAAATGGATAAAATGATATTGGTTATTGTCTTTGGCATGATGGTCATAGAAAAGTGCTAATAAGTAGAGATGTCATTTCTATGAGAATGTTATGTACAAAGATAGGTCTGGATCTCAATGGTAGAGTACTAGGCTTTTAAGTGTGACTTGGACAATAGAAACATGGTTTCTTAGGTTATAGAAGAATAAGCAGAATATCAAGAAGAAGTAATGTTGAAAGACATCTCAAAAAATCATGTTGTAGGAAATAGGAGTTTAGTAGAAACTAGAAAGGTCATACTAGATCCAATCACGCTTAGAACTATTTGAGGAGATTATTGGATTTCTAGAACCAATAGAGAGGTATTCTTCATTTATGTATTACTTAAAATGGTGAACCTAAGGGCTACTTTGAGGCAATGCAAAAGGATGACTCATTGTAGTTGAAGCTTGTAAAGAAGGAAGAGATGTCATCCCTAGAAAGGAATGAGAATTGGCCATTGACCAAGTTGCCAAAGAGAAAGAAGATGTTGTAGAATAAATGGGTGTATAGAATCAAAGAAGAACATGATGGAAGCAAGTGGTACAAGGCCAAACTTGTGGCAAAGGGTTTTCAATAGACCAAAGGTATAGACTATAATGAGATTTTCTCTCTTGTAGTTAAGATGAATACCATAAGATTCCTCTTTGGTCTTGTGATTGTAGAGGATTTGCATCTAGAGTAGCTAGATGTAAAAGTAGTATTTCTACATGGAGACCTTGAGGAGGATATTTACATGGCACAACCTGAGGGATTTCAATCACAAACAAAGAGTACTTAGTCTACAAGTTGAAGAAGGGTCTCTATGGTTTGAAATAGGCTTTTGGATGGTGGTACTTGAAGTTTGATGGCTTCATGGCCAACAATGGTTACACTAGATGTGAAATGGATCATTGTTGCTACATTAAGTCATTTTCTAATTCATACATTATCTTATGGCTTTTATGTTGATGATATGTTGGTTGTTGGATCCAACATGAGGGAAATCAACAAGCTAAAGTGTTAGTTGTATGATGTATTTGAAATAAAAGATCTATGTCCTTCACAATAGATACTTCAAATGAGGAATATGAGAGATAAATCTATAGGTACTTTCAAGTTTTCTCAAGAGAAATACATCAGAAGTTGATAGACAAGTTTGGTCTTCATAATGCTATAATTTGAACTACTCTCTTGGGGAGTCACTTCCAACTCTCTAAGGAGCAATGACCAAGAACTGCTATAGATAGAGAGTACATGAGCAAAGAACCTTATGCACCAATAGTTGGCAGTTTGATGTATGCAATGGTATGCACTAGGCTAGACATTGCTCATGCATTGAGAGTTGTAAGCATATTCATGTCAAACCCAAGAAGAGAACATTGAAAAGTAGTGAAATAGCTATTATGCTTCTTGAAATGTATCTTTGATAAGGCACTTTGTTTCAGCCAGATAGATGCTACTTTAGAAGGCTTCACATATGTAGATTTAGGAGGAGACTTAGACAATAAAGAAAGCACTAAAAGGTATGTGTTTATCTTGGATATTATTATAATTAGTTGGATGTATCATTTGCATAAGAGTGTTACTCTTTTTATCACATAAGCTGTCTACATGGCAATCTCAAAGGCTATCAAGGAGATGATCTGGCTGAGAAACTTCATGATAGAGTTAGGCAAGAATCAAGATGGCAATATACTCCGTAGTAATAACCAGAGTGCTATCAATCTTGTAGACAATCTTGTAGACAATCTTGTTTTTCATACCAAGACAAAGCATATTCAATTGATGTATCATTTCATTTGTGAATTGATAGATGGTGGAGTATTGACTTTTTTAAATATTACTGAAGTAAGAAATCCCATATATATTTTTACCAAGGTAGTCCCAGTTGGAAAGCTCAGGCAATGCATAGTTGCAATTGGATTTCAAAGTCACATTGTTTGTCTTGTATATTAGTGTGACAAGTAATGTCAAACTCCAATTGGGAGATTATTAAGTGTGTAGTCTGATTTATTACAAGTATGCACTTTGGGAATGTTGAAGATTGAATATGGGATAGACCTTCACATTACAGTACTCTATTGATGGAAATGAACATAAAGATAGTTCACGTCAAGACCCATATCTCTATGAATATAAATGCAAATGAGATGTGCCTTATTTTGCTGAAAGCCTCTTCTCAAGTGCTTTCCATAAACAACAAAATCATTAAAAATGGAGCTTTAGAAAAGAAATTATACTCACTTGAAGTTCAAGATAATTGTGTCTTGTGAGAGCTACGGGATTCTACTATAGGGAGCTACGGGACTTGCATGAATGGCTTCAATGTGCATGGTTGCAAGACCTGCAAGAAAGCTCCTAGACTATGAGATATGGGAAGGCTAAGTGCATGTCACCCACTTGTGGAACTAAGTGAGATGATGTGTATCAATTGGAACCAAACAATCTAGAGCTTAGACACGTGATCAATTTGCACAACACGTTCAAGAATTAGATAAGGGTCTCCAAGTGCAACTGTATATATATTATAAATGTTGGTAGTCAATGTGATTTTGAAAATTTTTGTTTTGACAATTCTTGATCTATATTTAAAGAGTGAATACCAATCTTATGCAATTATGAGCGTAAGCAAACTTTGGCTGAACCACATGAAATTTGGCGTAATTTCTATATATGTTTTTCTTGACCAAATTAATGAATGATTTTTGCTCTATCACATAACTAGATTCGGATTCTGAATGATTTTTGCTCCATCACATAATGAAATTTGGATTCACACTTTTCTTTCAAATTCCAACTTCATTTCTTTCTACCAAGACTGCATAGCTCAGATATCTTAGGTGCAATAGGGCAGATTTCTCAAAACAAAACTTTTGGGGCCTAACTCCATTTACCTCTTTTGTCTTTCCCTTGTATGGCTTGATGAGGTGTTCCTATCCTTCTTGTTTGCTATGCGGTCGCCTTTTCTATTGGCTTTTTTTATGATTGTAAGACTGGTTATAAGGCCATATTCTAGCATAGTTTAGACAGCATGTGTCCATTGCTCTACAAAGTGCAATAGTTGGTGCAATCCATAGGAGAGTAATCACACTAGGTGGTACTTCTTCGAAAGCTCCAGTTGTTTGTATAGGAGAGTAATCACACTAGGTGGTACTTCTTCGAAAGCTCCAGTTGTTTGTAGACCACACGACTTGCATAGCTTAGATATCTTAGGTGCAGTGGGCCAGATTTCTCATATAGACTCCATTGGGGTTTCTACCTTTTTCATCTCTCCCTTGTAGGACTTGATGGGGTCTTTTTTTCAACGCGATCGTCCTTTCTCGTTATAAAGCCAAAGAAGCACACGGAGTGTCTAGGGATGCCATAGGATGTCGGCAGGCCCACATGCCCCAAAGACTCCTTTGCTTGTTTTGATATGTTATAGGGTCCCCGTAAAGAAAAAGAAATCCATAAAAACTTAGAATCCAAACACCATAATATCATACTACCTTCATGATTAGACCAAGAGGCTCGGCTTCACATCTCCGGCCCTTTCCCAGCAGGTCGAGGAGCACTGCTTCCCTAACACACTTGTTTTTCAACTTTCTTAGCATAATAAAAACTGATGCTAGCAAATGAAAAAGTTACTTTGAGGAATATGATAACCCCGCAGCCACTATGTTGACATGTCGACTAGTTGTACACTTGATTCTTGATTAGTGCAGTAATAGAGAATTTAGGATTTAAAGTTAAAGTAATGGACTTAGGAAATGATTACAAGGACTGGAATGGTTAGCGGAGTGGTTGCCTACACTTGGAATTGAACGGTAAATCTATTGCTGTCAGAATGAATAGGTCAGACTCCTTAAGGAAAAGTTTATGAGTCTTCGATACAAATGCTGAACAAACAGATATGAAATATTTTGGGAATGAATAAGAAAATTTCAAATTTATAGAATCTTCGTCATTATTTGAATATGACGAGATCACCCAAATATGGGATTCAATAAGAGCGCTAAATTGAAACCCGCATTGTCTCGATTGAGACAAGCGTGACCATTTAGAATTACACTATTTACAATTTTACCACTAAGGTCTGGATAAAGATTTTTTTAGTACAGGATGGGTTATCGAGAGTAAATATTTTATAAATGATTTAACCGCAAGAATACTCTTATTCGATTTAAAATTTTAATTTAGATAATTATGTATTATATAATTATTACAGATAAAACTATCTATATGTAGGATCTATAGAATCAAAGTAGATACATTACTTTTGTATTTCCTTGATAAGTTTTGGATAAGTATAAATTCTAATGAAGGTTACTCTATCGAGAGTATCATAGTTTTTTTCAGTATTGCAGTATCCAGAAAAGATTTATTTGATTGATGAGTATATGTTTGAGAATTATGTATAGAGGAATTGCAATTATAAAACTATCTGTATTGAGAATGTCTCTTAGATAAATTAGACCTGTAGAACTGAAATAAATTATTTATTCCTTTGTAGTTCGCATATCGTGAAAATTCATTACAATTATCTTGAAATATTGTAGGATAATAAAGACGGTAGTTAGGAAACTCATCAAGTCATCAAAAATTAAAAGGTACAAGTTGCGAAAGCGCAACTTGCACCTCTTGAGAGTCCATTCGTACATGTCGAATCTCCCCATTCAAAACCACGAAGCCATCCAGACGGTCTGCAGGGATTAGTGTTCTAAAAGTAAATAGACCGTAAGTAGATGGATTCATAGACGTATCACTTTTACGTGTGATCGTTAAATAGTCTGGCAACAAACTACATGTACATATTTAAAGCTCAACACTACACAAATGACTCTTTTTCTCCTGTGCTTCGTACGTGTTGGTACGCAAGACCAGGAGTCGGTGGATGCGGTGAATATACTAAAGTGAACGGCGATATTTATAACAGTGCAATTTATTTGGTGCCACTCTACCCTGGCCTAGCAGTAATAAGTTTCTGAACCGACGGTGATTTTCTTCAAAGGTCCGATTGTATTCTTGTCGGGTAACATACTCTACGTCTCATTGGCCATAGGGCCCATCACCCATATTATTTTATTTTGCTTATTATGTTAACGTATATTATCGTGAGAGATTGATAGTAGGAACTTCCTACTAAACTGGATAGGCTAGTGTGGAGAGCTCTTACGGTCAGAAACTGATGTAAGAATGTGCGATGGAAAAGAAAACATAATTCTCGAACGAAGAATAAACACACCTGCACCTCTTGAGTTTGCGGAAGTTAGATGGGCGTTCGCTCGCAGAATTGCTTCACAACATTTCATCACCTAGGCATGTTCATTTTATCTCATATGCCAATGATTTAATGTTGAGTTGAAACGCGTCAATTCACGACGCTTTTCAACTCAATATTTAAGTCATCCAAGACGCCTTCTCTTTATCGACCTTCTCTTTATCGCCTGCCCTTAAACAAAAGCTATTGTCAACAGTACTCTATTTCAGCAAAATTACCATCTACAATCCGAACTTACTTGATGCTCATAGACTTCGTGTTCCAGACATCTGTTCCTCCACGTAGTGTGTTAAGAAGGATCATACAGAGAAATCCAACAAACCAGGTTTGAACCATGCCTAATAAAGCCCACCCGATACTGCAATGTATCAACGTAGTGAAACTGGAGATTCGTTACTACATTTGCGATCTATACAACTACCTGAAACAAATAAGCTCCTCCTATGCCTAACTACTTCCCTCCAGCGACTATATCTATGTGCAATGGCGTAAATCTCGATTGCGACTCATTCTCAATGCGTTTCAGCACAAAGAGCTCCTTCGAGATGATGAAATTGGTTACTACACCTTGCTCCTCCTCGATCGGGCGCCGCCCAGTCCGTCCGGCCCTGTGAATATAAGATGTCACGTTGGGAGGCAGATCGATGTTGTAGACGTGGCTCACCTCTGGAAGGTCCAAGCCTCTTGCTGCTAAGTCCGTTGCCACTAAGAGACATCTCCCCTCCCTAAAATCCTGCACACATCATCATCCATGAAGTGAGTTTGTTGCCAATAGAACGAAGGAAGGCCTCATGTCCAAACACCTGCGTACTTAGCACGAGTAAGTACTTACAGAGAGTGTTGAAACGCGCTGATTAATATGATCATCTTCCTCGAGGATCAACGGTTCCCAGCGATCTCGGTCGCCTTTCCCAAGTTGACCCATTCTCAATTTCTCTGAAAGATATTCCGCTACAAGGATAGTACCGGGTGGGTCTCCGTTTCTTTTGGCCTTATCATTCTGTACACGAGCAGATCAAGCCAGCCCATTTCATGAGCAACTATTTACAGTGAGATACTTGAGACTGGGATATCTTCAATTGTAGAGAGAATAACACGAGACAGCGGACTTGATATAAATATGAATATCAATATGTGAAAGAAGGTCAAACAGAAACTTCACTAAAGTGCTAGAAGATCATTGGGGTCGTAGAGTTTTCTGTCCAGGACTGACAACCATGCGTCACGCCATAAAGAGAAGCAAGACCTACATGAAGTGATAGAACTGACAGGCAGCATATAGAGCTTACATTGAAACCCCTCCAATAATGACCATCGGCTGTAGTAACCATGACTGAACAATTAACTGGAAAAGATCTACAGGCTATATAAGATAACATATGAACCCTTATTGACAACATACCTGTTCATTTACAAATATTATCGCTGCCCGAGGATTATCAGCATTCAAAACTGCAACCAACACGTCCTGCTTGTCTTGCTTGTCACAAACCTGCACAAGTGACGGGCGAACATCATCAACGCGATGAGGTATATCCAATAAAAGGATGACGAGCCATACAAACAAAAGCCGGACATAATGGGTAATGGAATACGGTACCGACATAAAAGAGATGTAAACACCCGTCACATGACTGTTTAGAATGGACTTTGTTACATACCACATACCGATGTTGAAGGTATAGGGGCATCATCACTTCAGGATTCACGTGGACGTGCACAATGTCACCCTGTTGACATCGATCAAAGACCCAATCACACGCTCTTTGCTTCAGTTGAATACGGATCCTCACTAGTCCACCCAATCCATGCTTGAGAAACATTCAACATATACTTGAAACTGATCTTCCATTTGCCTTGATCTTTCTTCAGCGATAAAATACAAAAAGAGACCTACCTTGGCCCACTTGTTCTGGATGCAATCATGTAGGAACCTGTTGTGTTGTGGAACGGTAGCACTTGCAAATATTGTTTGTCGTTCACCTGCGCGTGTGTGAACTGCCAAAAGATTTTGCAAATTGTTGCCTTCTTTGGCTGAGCCAAGTAGAGTATCGACCTGTGTCAAAAATATCGTTTGTTCATTCAAAACTAACCAGGATGAACAGGGCAAGTAAACCAAGGTTTATTTTAAGGTCCATATACCCTAACATGTCTATGACCCAATCTTGCATTGATACACACGAGTCGTTACCTCGTCGATGACAAGAGTGGTGATTGCATTGGTTCTCAAGTGGTTCGATTCTATTAGCCGGGTGAGACATCGTAAAGTTCCCACAATCAACTGGGGTGGAGCAGCCTGCACATGAAGAGAAACACAAGTAAGAAGGGCGTCCAAGGCTACATATAACATGGTGCAATTAAGGAAGGGATGAGAAAGAGGCATACTTTTATCCACTTCTTTTGACGACTAGCTGAACCGCCATCGAGTAGCGTCATAACAGTGAGAGTCCCTTTGCCATCTCCTTTCCCCGATACCTTTCCCTCTTGTTTCTCTCCTGTATCATTGTCTGCACTTTTCAGAGTCTTCCCCATGAGAGTACGGGCGACCTTCGCAACCTGCTCAAAATAAGATAGAAGGGAAGCACTACAACGTCAAGCAGCCGTCCTCAAGGACTCAACTCTCATTCTGCTTCCTTCCATCACACACAACCATGAAGTAGCTTTTGCCTGACCAACAAACCCACATACGACAGATGTGAGACTTCCCCTCGGTTACTGTTGTGTGAACGTACCTGCATCCCCAATTCTCTTGTCGGAACCACGACGATCGCTTGGACTGCTGCTCTCGGGACCAATTTTGACAAGATTGGGAGAAGGTACGCAAGTGTCTTCCCAGAACCAGTCTGTGGAGGCCGAACACTGGCGGAATTAAGGGAATTTGCCTCAAAGAACATGATTTCTAAAATGAACATTCCATGCCAAAATGGACTTTCAGTATCAGAACTTCCTATTCCGAAAAGTGACCTGGGCGTGAAGGAGGCAATCTGTGCCAGATAAAAGAATAGGAAGCGCATCCTGTTGTGCTACCGTAGGGTACTTGAACCCAAGCTCCTCAGCCCTGCAGCATCCGACACCGCACACATTTATTTCTGGAACACTCACAGGAACATCTTCAAACCACCTCAAGCTCATAAAAATCGACTCCTGTCAGTCATGGCACCACTGAAGCAAGCGGACTATACTTCTCCAAAATATGTTGCGGAACCCTTCCGTCACAAAGTTCCTTCAAAGTGGGCCTGGAAGCTACTGGAAGACCACCTTCGTCTGCAGAAGGAATCTGCACATCCACCGTGCCCGCCGAGGCACAAGAGTGACGACACATCCCCAATCTTGAGTTCCCATTCCCAACATTCCTTGATCTGAACCAGTGGTGAGCTTGCTGACCCGAAAACAGGGTTTTCCGATACCTATCCAGCACAGTTCCAGGCTTTACCCCACACTGTAAACTCTGAATTCTGGCGCACGGCAAATTCTGAACCCTGTTTATCAATCTGGAAGCCAATTGAATTCTCCACGGCGGCCTGAGTATCATCATCGTCCCCATAGCCAACAATTACCAACACGTCTGGGTACCCCTTCTTCCTTTCCTCCTCAAACAAACTTCAAAACTCTGAGGTTCGTTTACTCAGAAACTCCGTTGCCAGTCAGGGCCTCCTAAACCCTGACTCACTCGTAATGGGAGGGTTTAAGTGAAGACAAACTTCTCATCATGAAAAACAGTTGAGACAATAGCCTAATTAGCACGGTGAACCACAGACCACGGAGATCCAGTTCAGCTTTGCGGTGTCACGTGCAGGAATGTGTCCCTACAGAATCTGTTAGCTTTTACCACAGCCTCTGGGGTCCTGAGAAGCAAAGGGGTCTCCTTTCCTTCCTTTGTCGTCTCCTTCAATGGCGTAAGTGGCCCCTAACTCGAGTTCAGTTGGTCAAGCATGGTCAGGTCAAGTCAGAGCTGTTAATAGGTCGCTCTAGAAAGCTCGCGGTGGAGCTGCCATAGCTGGTCTTGTGTTGAGCACATCTCCGAAGAATGGCAGGAGCAGAAAAGGTCGCTGCTCAAAAGAGTGTCATCTCAGCTATCTCCCTTATTTGATACGATCGGAGTTAATCGGAGAGCGGAGAGGGAAAGGAAAGCCAGAAGAGTCCGTCAGTCACACTTTCTCCACCTGCATCTTATCCACCTCCACCACAAAAACGGAAGAAGGAATACTCAAGATCCCATCGCCATAGCACATTTTTGAATTCCAGCTTTTCATCCCCTGGGCCAGACAGAGTAAAATGTTTTACCCCCGCTGCTGTTTTGATCCTCCTTTATTTGGCTGCCACGACAAAAACATGCAGCTTCCACCAGCCACAAACCCCGACTAAGCTATCAGTCTATCACTCTGGTTAGCTCGATTCGTCATCCTCCGCTGAGGTGGCACGCCTTCCATCTCCACCGGAGACAGTGATCATGGCGCACCAGGAGTACTGTAGTACACAGATGTACTCCTTGTCACTATTCAGGGACCTCTTCCCGCAAACACATGAAAACTCCGTCTCCTTGCATCAGTTTCCTTGGAAAACTCAACCGGCGATTCTGACAATTGTATTTATTTTTGAGAATTACTCTTGGTATGTTACATGCTTGTTCACGGCCATTCCCAAAACTTGCCGGAGCGGGTTAATATTGTTTGCCGGGATCCCCTAACAGTAGTACTGCTATTTTACCTGAGTGCTGCAGTCTCCGCGATCTTCAAGGGTTCTTGTGTTTGCTGCTCTACTGTAGATAGATGCCGATGAGGTTCTTCTAACCAGATGTTTGGGGTCGGGTTGGGTTAGCTAGTTCCGTTGCTTCCATAAAATTGAGCATGCGACGGTGATCCAGAATCTCCATCTCCAGGAGCGAAGAAGAAGCAATGCAACAGTATTCGTTTCTTTGCTCCTCCTGCTGTTGATTCCTCGCAGCTTGTCCGTCGTTCTTTCTTCTTGATCTGCGCGAAGTGGGTAGTTATTTACTTGGAGATGTCGTCGTCCGCTGGTGAGACAAGAGAATGAAGGACATAGGTATTCTCCTGTTTTTCATGGCGATGGCAACGAAGACGACGACGACAACAACTCCTCTCATTACGTACTGGGTGAGTCAGTGTGGCTAATCATGAACCGAACATCAACCGCTGCCATTGCCGTTTGAGACAGTTGTTCTGACGCGCCTATTCGTTGTTTCTGATGCTTGAATCGCTTGCTGTATGGATGTGTGGTGCTCTGGTTGATTTCCGTTTCAGGCGTTTCTAAGGGCATTGATTTTTGGATTTTGTTGAATTTACGTAGGGTATGATGGATATGGCGGATCTCGGAAGAGATTGGTCAATTTGTTAGATTTCGCGCAGGGGTTCAAGGTTAGGTTGGAGTTCTAAGGAGCATCTGGTGTACAGCGATTAGCTTCTTCCCTCGCACGTTTAATTCCTCCCCGCTGATTAAACTCTTAGGCCATGTTTTCGTTGGTGGTGAAGACAGTGGAATGAGTCGGTTGTTGCTTTGGAATGTCACTTGTGACCTTAATTGCGAAGCTGGGAGAGTACACGAAGAGTACGATTCACGGCGAAATTTTGCGACAGGACAGTAGCAGGCGTTTCGTATATAACCTGTAGTTTAATAGTTGAACCTGAAGTGCCGTCTTGTTTTTCTCTTTCTCCCGTTGCGATTATGGTCCTATAACGTCTCCGCCAGTAAGTTCTTAGAGATCAAGACGTGAGATTCACAATTGGAGTTGTCTTCTCGTGGAGCTTTCTTGTGCAGCCAGTGCAAGGGCTTTAGATACACAGAAATATTCTCGTATGATTGTCTTTTCATCAAAAACGTCGTATCGCTCCTGTGTGTTGAGGGGCGTCCTTGCTTCAAAGACATTCTGCTGGTGCCTAAAAACTAGACGAGCATTCTGTTTCTTAGGTCGCCACACGAGACTTTGGTCCGCAGGACTTGTCTTTACGCTCAAACCATCTGCAGCCATGACGGTTGTGCACGCTTGCCTTCCTGGTCAAGCCTTTACTCTCGACGATCTCTGTTGATGGCCTTTGCTGATCTTCTTCGGGAACCACCGAACAGGAACGTGTACTCTGGACGGATTGTTACATGTCTAGTGAGTATACCACACGTCACCTGGACCTGCTTCATGACGAAGCTTTCCTGTGCCAACGTCGATAGCAAGGTCACCTACCTCTCGCTTGCTTCTCCTGTCGTCTGTTTTGTGGAATGCTAGAAGCTATGTCAGGTGGTGTCCAGCATTGCCCCTGGATGGGGTACCGGCCGATGTTGTTGATCAAGAATCCAACCCCCTGCTTGTATAGGTTTGCGATGCTTGCAACCTGACTCCGTTGATATCGAAGAACCTCTATCGTATGGAGCCCTGTATGAGTTAGTTCGGACAAGCGTTAGAACATCCCTCCCGAATTAGCGTTCTTGACCAAGATTGCCTTTGCTGCTAGGGAGAATTCTTTAATTGAAGTCGATTGCTTGTATCTAGACTGGGCTTTGGAATTCAAGATAACAACTCTGGGGAGGAGATAGTTGACTATCGTAGACATTACAGAGCTATGTCAAGAATGGAAATTGAGAAATTCCTCATGGATGAGTAGGCCAAGGGGGCTGAATTGAGTGACACGCAGGCATGACTCTGTTTTCTTACTCTTGGGACGGGTTATTTTAAAGTTAGCAGAGATAATAGTGACGCTACTAGGGATATTTGCTACATGAGGAGGAAGATGGATTGGTTCACTGATCACAAGTCTCGTCGGTGCAGGTCATGGTTCAGGTATGATCCATCCTTGACGAGAAGAGGAGCATCTACTGTGAAGCAAATCCTGTGTTATAAGCTATTCTTATCAGGACCTTGACTTATAGTTTCTACTGATCCTGAAAATCGGAGAAGCATCAAAATGAACAAGCCCAGGGTCTCTAATCAGTACTCCATACACGTAGACGATAATCTTGGAAATAATAATCGTGGTAGTGCTGGAACTCGAGATGCGGCGGTCGCTGCCGAGACCGATGCCAGATCCAGGCTTGCCCAAGAAGAGGCAGCTATAGAAAATAAGATAGTCGACTGGATCTTAGACGGACAGTGGCAGTCGCTGCGACCAAATTCAGGAATATCTGTAGAAGTAAGGGGTAGCCATGTGTGTGTAGATTATCATGAGGAGTCTGGATATCGTGTGTGGGAATGGCATGGACATTGTATGATGTACGAGGAGGGAGAAGGCTACAGTCCGGAGTATATATATGGTAACTACTTCGAGCCCTTAATCGAGGAGGAGGAGTATGAGGAATATGACTATGGACCACTAGCTTTAAATTCCACTGCCTTGAACAGGGGAACGCCTCTCGGTCTCGGTCTTGGAGGACTCATCAGTGGTATAGAGAGAAGAGGATCTGTTAGGAATCAATTTAATGGAGACTTTAGAAGAGGTAGGTAGAAGCCATTCTTATACCAGTGCTGCTGCCGCTGCTGGCTTGGCTTCAGTGGATATTAGTATATGAAGAAGTTTCCATATATGTTGGATTGAGAATGTCAGCCTGCTTCTCCTGTTGGTTCTTGGACTTGATACGACTCGAGCGCCAGGCCAAAGTTGCGATTAGCAACTCCTCCTTCCTTCTGTGGTTGTACTACTAGATGTCGTATTGAGTAGTTTTACCTCCTTTGTCACTCTATCAGTACTCGACAGGGAACGTAATTCACTCTATCCTTAGTTCAATCGGGAGAGATCTCATTTTCCTCACCTTCACCACCTGTTCCAGCAGGAGATATTCTTTCAAGAAGTTTATTTTTTTCCCAAAATTGTGAGTGGAAATAAACAACGGGCCCTTTCTCTCAACAATCGATTCAATTGTCTCTCACTCATCATCCTCTCACTGCCTGCTTGCTACTTGTTTGACTCTACTTCTCGGATCGACCAGAAGATCTTCTTGTCTCCTGGCGAGCAGCGGTAATTTAGGGATTAGAATCCTTGCTACTATGATTAAATACACAGTAGCTTGGTAATTGCAGAGTGAGTGCCTTGCCCATGGTGATTATCCTCACTGCAAACATCACTCGGAAAATGATCTTGCCCATTGAATCACCATACCACTAATTGTCGACACATTTACTCGTCATGTGATAAGTATCTCCACCCACAAATCTCACGGCTTCAGATCCTCCTTATCCGAAACCACCACAGCTCGTTTCATCGCACCCAGAGTCTTCGGTTTCAATCCCTCAAGCATACCCAGTCCGAAACTCGAGAGGAAGGCAAATTCTCAACGACATATCTACATCCTACATCTAGTTCTCACCAAACAATCTAGTCTGTAGCGTCGCATCAAAGGGTGGGGAAGAAATGTACACTACTATGCTTTAGGGCCACGCGCTTGAGCGCCACCGACTCCGAATCCCGCACGCGACTGGGACGTGGAGCCAAGAACATGAACACCGTCTAGCCTCTGTTTGGACAATAAGAAATGGAGGAGCTCCAAGCCCAGTGCAATCTGTCGAATTCGTATTCCTTCCTCGGTGTGAGATCGAGCAATCCGTATGAGGATTCCGGCGACGTGTATGGTCCATATTCGAAAAGTATTTTGGTATTTAAATGATTTTAACTAGAAAATCGGCCTATATTTGGAATTTTTAATTTTTTCACGTAGACGTAGGAAAGCTATTTAAGGTATTAAAGAGAGAAGAACACTCAACGACCAACAGTAACAAATATCTACGCGTTGAAAGAATAAAAGAAAGAGAATTCTCGGGATTAACTCAATGGATTAAAATGGTTCTAAAATGGGGGAATTGTAGAACAACGAGAAACAAAGAGAATAGGGGAATGGTCAAAATTGCTTCTAACAAGTCCGATATTAAAATCTTACTCCAAACAATTCAATGATCACAAACGTAGCCCTGGAACTTGCCGAATGTTGGTGTCGGGCTAGAAGGGTTGGATCGTGGGGTTGAGTTTGGAGAAGAAGGGCGAAACATGCCGGATGGTCTCGACTTGAGATAATTTGTAAATCAATTAGCGATATTGTCATTTAGTTTCAGGATCTCAAGATGTAACAATTTCTCTCCATTTTCCGGGAACGAAGACCAAGAGTTGTTTTGCTCGAAACCTGTTAGGCCGTGGTTCGATCGGTTTGGGCTGGTGAGAAATTTCGAAGACAGTTGTTTTATCTCTACGAAGACGCAATGGTGTTTTCTCATGGTTTTGCGAACATTGCCTGAGTTCCACGATGCTGAAGCTGACTGCTCCAGCCTGCTGAAATCTCAGGAGAGAGTGACGGATGCATTGATTGCTTGGCGCGCTAAAGAACACTGAGATACACACGCGCAATTTAGCTTGTTATCAAAATGCTCGTAACGGCCGTGGACATCATGATATGGGATCCTTTGTTCTGTTTATCGTCATGTGAGCCGTGTATGCTTTTACGACATTAGAGACTCTTAGAGAAGGTCGAACGTAACCCCCTTCTCCAATCCAACCTCACGAACCAGCCCTCCGAGCCCGACACCAACGTTTGGTAAATACCGAGGCTACTCTTGTAATTTCTGAATTGTTTGGAGTAGATTTGTAATATCGGACATTGTGAACAATTCCCCAAAAGAATATAGGAGATTTATTATTTAGCTCAATAGAATATAGGTGATTGATTGTTTAGACGACAACATGGTTCTATATTACTCAATTTCTTCACATGGGGCCTTTGCTTATAAAATTATCTAACTAACTGTTTCCTTTCTTGATATTATTTTCTACGTGAGGATTATAAATTTTACTATAAATTGATTTTCATTTATTTACACTTTACTCCTATCTATAAATTCTCTTCTTCTTCGTAAGGTGTAGAGCCATGTACTCGATGTAGTCTCTTCATATGGTTCCTGGTGGATCTGAACAAGGAAGAAGCAAAGGATGTCAGATTATTGTATGTCATCTTAAAAATTTTCTCTCATTTATTCTCTTTAAAATTTAGGGTGAATGTGCTTCTTTTTTTAATTGAAAAGTAATACCTTTTATGACACGGATAAGAAATGCTAATAATAAAGACATGACCGAGAGAATAATAGCTCATACCAAAAGCTCATGTTTATATACATATGACATCGAAATGTTTCAGTATTTGAAATGAGACTTTTTTCATTTTTTAAAAGATAATTTCCAGCTAATAGTTTTATTTTAGACTTATATCTTATAATCCAAGGTGATGGTATTATTTGTTTTATTATTTTATGATATTTTACTTTTAGTGATTTAAATTTTGTCATTTTGACCGTTCCTTAAACAATTATATGTTTGCACATTCAAAGGACAAACATTCTTGATAAGATGTATGTGATTTTCCATTCATGAAAACACTCAATCTAGAGAGGCAAAAAATTCTTCTTATGTTTGTTACTTCCTACGGATTTGACTCCGAATTTTCAGCGTTCAAATGAAATGAAGACTCTAAATATGGTACGTGCTATTTCCACCACATGTCTTGTTATTTCCACCTCACCTAACCTTTGTGTTGGGGATGTTGGGTTACGTGTAATGGAAATAGGAAAAAGCGTGGTGAAAATAGCTCATCCCCTAAATATTCCTCAAATTCACATTCTATAAAATTTTAAACAATAAAGAAACAGAAATAGGTATGCAAACAAATTCTGAATAATAAACAATAAAAGCTCACCGGGGTAGAAATTCATCAATGTTTCAATGTAGAATTCACAAATAACTCAATTTAAATTTATTCTTTAAATTTTGAATTGGTTATCTAGACATGCACACTTATTAAAAAAAAATTAATCCTACATAACACCACCAAAATTACCCTGAAATAATAATTTATATATAAATATTCAGAGGATCCAAAGTTGGATGTAAATCTAGACCTAGATTTACCCTTTTATTGGATGGTGCTTCTACCTATTCTAGTATATATAATCATGATCCCTATCACGATAGTTAATGCTCGCTCTCTCTCAAATAAAATTAAGTCAATGTTCATTACTTTGGTAGAAGGGTTTTATATTAGGTTATTAGTACATAAATGATTAATAATTTTGGTTCTATGATACACAATTGAAAACTATTCAGAATTTTGTAATAAGATATAAATAGGCTATTATTTTGTTTAATTTTGAGTAATTAGATTAGTATGAGACAAATGAGTAGGATTTTTTGTTTCTAATCTTTTAATTTTCATAGATTGGTTCTAATAAAATTTAGCTTGAAAACTATGGAAGTATAAATTAAAAAGTGAGATAAGATGTGTAACCACATCCTCTGACTCTAATATTAGGTCAATTTCTTTGTTGACCATTTTTGGTATAATGACTAAGTGGTAAGAGTGATTAACATTTTTTCTTGCTATATTTAGGAATTAAGATCAGTTTTCCATATTTATGTTTATTTTATTGGCTACATTTTATGATGAGATTAGATAAAAATTAAAAAAAAATTGCTTATCACTTGATCAATTTGCACTTGATTCCTAAGATAAGTTAGTATGTTTCTTATTTCTCTTATTTCCACTATGATCTCTTGTTATATTAGAGAGTGCATGAGAGGTGGCTTTTAGGTTATATACATTTCAAACTAGGGATTGAGCTATCTCACCAAAGAAATTACTTTAGGTTATACATTTTAAGAGATAATGTCAATCATAAGATACTATAGATTCCACTCAATTATGATGTTGCATGATCATTTGTCAAGCTAGAATGTTACTAGAGTGGCATAAGTTCTACACTCTTTGCTTATGGTTAGTCCTATTGGCAAAACATTTTTCTTATGCAATTTATAAATTATGTCAAAAGAAAGAGTATCATTAGACATCTTGGAGTATTTAAGTATTTTGGAGTACTGTTGGAGCTATAAGGAGCTGTTATGTCTTGAGAGATTAGGTTGTGCCTATAGATTTTGTTCAACACTATGTTTCTTATAGATTGCTCTTAGATCACTCTAGTGGTTTTATAGAATTGTTCCAAAGTGACTACAACAATGGTGAGGATTGAGATTCTTACATCAATTAGTCATGTCACATGTAACAGTATGGAGTTTAGCATAGTTAGTAAGGCTAACGAAGTAGAGAATAAGTCAAATTAGCCTAGAATCTTCCAAAAGCATCTAGGAAGCTTCCCAGCTAGTTAACTTGCGCTCCAAGCAGGTAGCTTCTAGAAGGAAGCTTCTAGAAGCTTCTAACTAGCTTAGCTTGCATGCCAAGTAAGCGGCTTCTAGAAGGAAGCGTCTTGAGAAGCTTCCTAGTTAACTTGGCTTGCACTCTAAGAAAGCGGCTCAAGGAAGCTTCTTGAAAAGCTTCTCAAGGGCCTTGTATGCTACCTACAAATACCAAAGCCAAAGTCATGCTAGGCATTCAGAGTTTTCCCTCATTCAAGTGTCCCAATGTGAGTTCCATTCTCTTATTTCTCTCCTCGGATTTGGTCTTTTACATTGGTATCAGAGCAAGAATGGGATGGATGGAATTTATGGACCACCAAATCCACTTCCACCAAACCATTGGGATTTTTATGTCCAAATACTACCCAAGCATTGTTTCACACAATTCATCACCTTGCACTTTGGACAAAATTTTATGCATATGATCACCATATCTGAGGAACCCTTGGTTCTTCTGGTTGTAACTTATGGAGAACGATGGACGTGTTGTTTCTATGTGTTAATAAATTAGATAGATTGGGAGTGGTGTGATAGAGTAGCAACCATGGTGGCAATACCTAATGTTATCCTTGCTATGCAGCAACAAATTGAGCACCTTACTTGATTTTTGGATGAACTAGATCTTCGACAACAAGAGCAGGTGGAGAGAGTACCAATTTGAGAAGGAGAAGATTTGATCAAATTCCCTAAACCCAAGGTATTTGAAGGCAAGAATCTTTTGGGTGCAGTGGAGAATTTTGTGTTTGATTGTGAATGTTATTTTGAAGCTACCAATCTACAAGACGAGTGAAAATAGATTCTCTTGGCTTCTAGCCAATTGGATGGAGTAGCAAAGCTATGGTGGAGATTCCAAGTGAAGCGAGCTGAACGAAAAATTGTTGCACCAATCTTGACATGGGAAAAATTCAAGAGTGCAATAATTAGTTGGTTCCAAGCTATAAATGCCACATGAGCTGCACAAGATAAGTTGGCAGAGTTGAAACAGATTGGCTCTATAAGAAGTTACATCACGCACTTCCAAAACACCATCATGCAAATTCCAGATATATTGGAAGGTGAAGCTCTGGATCAATTTATGAGGGGCTTGAAGGTAAGAACCAAATTAGAGGTAATCATGCAAGAGCCACAACACTTGGAGGAAGCCATGTGGTTGGCCGAACATTTTGATTCATTGGTGGTAACAACTTGGTCTCGACCTCGACCTCCACAGAGCCTACCAATACACTACACACAAGTGGAGGAGCCAACACCAATGGAGATTGATGTCATTCAACAGAGGCCACTTAGCACGGTAGATAGAGAGAAACTCTGACAAATGGTGGTTGTTTTTATTGTCACCAATTGGGGCATTGCATTGCTGAATGTCCACTCAAGAATAGACAACCTCGACAAGTTGCCCAAGTAGAAGTTGTGGAGCAGAATGATCAGGGAAACAAGGAATCCCAGTAGGAGATTTTGAGCCGCCTACTGGGAGATTGATTAGTTCCAATGGGATTGAAGGCTCGACCTATGCAAGTTTGGTTCACTTGCAAGTTATGATATCTAATCAGAGTTGTAGGATTTTGGTTGATTCTGGATGTTCAGAGAATTGCATGTCTATGCAAGTAGCAAAGGAATTGGGTATTCCTATCAAGCCAGTGTTTGGAAGTAGTTTGATGATGGCGGATGGTACAAAGGGTTTTGCATTCCGCAACTTGCATCATGTTACCTTCAAGATTGGGAAGGAGTATTTGGAGTGTATGAGGTTTGTAGTGGCACCTCTACACTATGATATCATTCTGGGTCTACCTTGGCTTGAACATCATAAGGTTCAATTTGATTGGACCTGATGCCAAATTCAAGTATAACACCAAGGTAGGAATTTCCGATTAGGTTGTCTGGCATCTCTGAGTAAGACACCTAAGAATAGTCAGTCCCAAGATGGGAGGTTTGTCGAGAAGGTAGCCATAGAGTGATCCTAGAAGGGAGATGAGTCCCAAGATGGGAAGTTTGCCAAGAAGGCAACCAGAAAGCAAGCTTGGAAGAAAGATAAATCCCTAAAAGGGAAGTTTGTTAGTAAAGCAGCCATGGAGCAAGCTTTGGAGGAAGATAAGTCTATATTTGCCGTGTGGATCAAGCCGATTGCATAAGAGCAATCTGCGGAGGGCCGAGAGCCTCATCAAGCAGTGGTTGATTGGATAGTTAAGGAGTTTGCGGATGTGTTTCCGGGTGATCTGCCAAAGGATTACCCTTTGATTGAGGTATGCCCTTCGAGATCGAGTTATTGCCAGGGAGTATTCCAATGAGTAGACCGATCTATCGGCTCTCACCAAAGCAGTTAGAAGAGTTGCAAACAACACTTACAGAGTTGTTGGAGAAGGACTTCATACAACATAGCACCTCTCCTTGGGGAGCACCGATACTATTTGTTCCAAAGAAGGATGGAGGACTTCATTTCTATATTGATTACCGTGGGCTCAATAAGCAAACCGTGAAGAATGCATATCCTTTGCCTTGGGTCGATGACTTGCTTGATCAACTAAGTGGAGCATGCTCCTTTTCCAAGTTGGATCTTTGTAGCGGCCATTGGCAAATTCCTATTTATAGAGAGGATGTGCAAAAGACTACCTTTTGCACAAGGTATGGGTAGTTTGAGTGGAGAGTTCTACCTTTTGGACTCACTAATGCTCCAACAGTCTTCATGGATCAGATGCATTGGGTGTTGGATGGACTATTGGATTGGTCCATGGTGGTGTTCTTGATTGATATCTTAATCTATAGCAAGATTGAGGCAGAACACATGAATCATATGCGAGAAGTCCTAAGATGACTAAGAACAATGGAAATTTTATTGCAAGAAGTTGAAGTGTGCCTTTTGGCAAAAGGAGGTTACCTTCTTGGGTCATAAGATCTCATCAGAGGGGATCAAGATAGAAGAAGAGAAGATCAAGGTTATTATTGATTGGCCTACCCCAAAAGATGCTTCAAAAGTACGGGCATTCAATGGATTGGCCAATTTTTACCGACGGTTCATCCACTATTATGTTCATGTGGCTACACCATTGACTGACCTCTTGGGAAAGAACTCGAGCTTTCAGTGGACCACCAAGCATGAAGAAGCATTCCAGAAGTTAAAGCATATGGTGTCTTCAAGACACATTCTTCAACCATATGATCCTCAACTACCTTGTGTGGTTGATTTTGATGCTTCTAACTTTGCAATTGGAGTTGTGTTGCAACAAGAATTCCTAGATGGACTACATCCCATTGCCTTTGTGTCTCGCCAACTAAATACAGCTAAAAAAAATTACTCTACTCAAGATCAGGAACAACTTGCAATGGTATATGCCACTAAGGTATGGAGGCATTATCTCTTGGGGAAACAAGTGAGCATGTGAACTGATCACAAGCCATTGTTGCAGATCCTACACTTGGAGCACATGAAGAGTCAACATCATTGATGGGAAGAGCAACTCCAAGTGTTTGACATCAAACTTGAGTACAAACCAGGTCAGTTCCATGTCATCTCTTATGCTCTATCACAACAAACTGATTTGAAGGCTCTTCCTCTCATCACGACGGCAATTACGACGGTGTCAATTGACCCCAAGGTCCATAACGAGTTTTGATCAGCTCTACAACAAGATCCCTTCTTCCAAATGGTACATGGTTGTCTAACAGCATGCGACAAGGAGTACAACACCTTCTCTTTCAAGGAAGGCCTTCTATTCCATGCGGACCAGATCTATGTTCTAGCCAAAGGTGACCTTTAACTTGTACGCCTTCAAGAAGCCCATGATTTACCAATAGCTAGTCACATGGGAGTGGGCAAGACCTTGGGCACCCTCTAACGCCTATGGTGGTGGCCCAACATGACACAAGATGTTCGGGACTTTGTCCGATTGTGTGAGATTTGTCAACGTAACAAGGCCAGTAACTAGAAGCCGAGTGGACTCCTTCAGCCACTTCCCATTCCAGCTACTTGTTGGGAACATGTGAGCTTAGATCTCATCACCTTCTTACCCAAGACAAAACAAGGTCACATAGCAATTGTGGTGTTTGTAGATAAGCTTAGTAAGCAAATCCATCTGGCACCAATAGTTGATATTGTGGATGCTCCAACTTAGGCACAACTCTACTCTGATAATGTCTTCAAACATCATGGGATGCCACATGTACTCATCTCTGATTGTGATCCTCGCTTCACCAAAAAGTTTTGGCAAGCACTCTTCCAACTACTTGGCACCAAGCTTGCTTTGTCCACAGCCTATCATCCTCAAACTGATGGACAGACTGAACGTGCAAATTGCACCTTGGAAGATATGCTTTGTGTCTTCGTCAACATTCACCATACCAATTGGGATCAATGTCTTGCACTTGCAGAGTTTGCATACAATAATTCTAAACAAGCAAGCACCGGATTCTCCCCTTTCTTTCTCAATTTTGGCCAAGATCCGCTTGTCCTAAATTCTCTTCTTGCTCCTCCTCCGTCTCAAGTCCCCCATACTTCAACCTTCTTGACCACCATCTCCGAATCTCTCCAACAAGCCAAATCTCACCTCCTTGTTGCTCAGAATCATCAAAAAAAATATGCGGACCATCATTGTCGTGATCTCACCTTTGAAGTTGGTGAAAAATTTATGTTATTCTCTAGTAATCTAACACTCCCACTTGATATCCAAGTTCATAAACTTGTCCCTAATTGGATAGGACCTTTTGATGTTACCCAAATTATCTCTCTTGTTGCTTATCGACTTGCCTTGCCTTGTCATATACGCATCCATCCTGTCTTTCATATTTTCAAGTTGAAACCCTTTGTTCCTAACCTCTCTTCTTTCTCCTCTTGAGTCCAACCTCCTCCTCCCCCTATCCCTATAAATGATCATGAGGAATATGAAGTTGATCGTATCCTGGCACGTCGCCACATACAACGAGGACGCCGCCAACATACAGAGTACAAGGTCCTTTGGAAAGGGTACCCCCTTCATGATGCCACATGGGAACCTCTTTCTCACCTCCAAAATGCACAAATGACCATTCAAGAGTTTGAAGCTTCAATGGCGACGAGGACGTCACCAACTAGTAGTGGGGGAATATGTAATAGCATGGAGTTTAGCAACATAATTAGTAAGGCTAACAAAGTAGAGAATAAGCCAAATTAGCCTAGAATATTCCAAAAGCATCTAGGAAGCTTCTTGGGAAGCTTCCCAGCTAGTTAACTTGCGCTCCAAGTAGGTAGCTTCTAGAAGAAAGCATCTAGAAACTTCTAGAAGCTTCTAACTAGCTTAGCTTGCATGCCAAGTAGGCGACTTCTAGAAGGAAGTTTCTTGAGAAGCTTCCTAGTTAACTTGGCTTGCACTCTAAGAAAGCGGCTCAAGGAAAATTCTTGAGAAGCTTCTCAAGGGCCTTGTCTGCTACTTATAAATACCAAAGCAGAAGTCATGCTAGGCATTTAGAGTTTTCCCTCATTCAAGTGTCCCAATGTGAGTTTCCATTCTCCTATTTCTCTCCTCCGATTTGGTCTTTTACATCACATGTGTAAGGCGTTATTAAATTTTCTACAAAAGAAAATAACACAAGGTGCATTAGACTAATTGTTGTTTGAGGAGGTTCTAATGCACCTTGCTAGCGGTATTATTGTCCACTAATAGTGTTCTCACTCCCAAAACACCTTAGTTCACATCAATTAGAAATTGGTACATTGGAGTGTTGTGAGGCTATATCTCTTAACATTTAGTACTTTTAGATATCCACTCAAATTGGGTTGTCATACCATTGATGGCAAGCATACTTTTAATCTTATCTCAAGTACCTCCATCTTTAGAGAGCTTAGGAAGGCAAATTCATCCTTTGTAGATAATGCATAGTCTTTCCATGGTTCTCCTTTGTCTCTTTACTATCAATATAACTTCTCACAAAAAAAGAGTCTCTCTTCTTTAATTAGCTACCAAAACATGATAAGGAGATCCCTTATGGTGACCTCTATTTGCCATGGCTTAATTTTTTTCTCTTTAGTTTATTGCTTTGATCTAAGCCAAGTTTTATCTTTCCCTTTTGGCAAATGAACCATACCCTATAGGCCTTAAAGACAAAATTAGACATATCTTTGACCACTTTACTATTGAACTTTACTATTGTAAGCTTAATACTTTATCTTGTAAGTGTCAAGATTTTAAAGGGTAGGACTTTGTACTCCTTATATATTCTTTCTCACCTCTAATTATCACTAGTATTATATTTACTACATCTTAAGTATTGTTAAGCCAATAGGGTCTATGGATTTTTTCATAGTTTTTAGATGCTTCCTTGGTAGAAGATATTCTTCATTTGAATAACCTTCCTTTACTAGTGGATCCAAAAGTAGCATTTTGTGTGTTCTCATCTAGTACTGCTCATCAATTGACCTACATACTTTGCATAGTTCCATCTCTTTTGACCTTCTTGTGACATTTCAAAGACTTTGATAGGAGGATCATGAATCTTTGGTGATATCATTCGAAGTTGGACTTTTGAGCATGTGGTAAGGAATTTGAACATGGACAAACATCTTTCTTGATTTTGTGTGGAGAGGTAGACTTATTAACTATGAAATAGATCTCTCTCTATTAGTATTTTTGGGTAAATGCGCATTCTAGAAACTTGTAATACTCCGAGTACAAGAGAACTCTTCAAGAGAGAAAATACACATTTCACACTCAATCCTACGATGTCCCAAAGGAGCACCTTCTCTTTATTATATAGCAAAGAGGATCCCCTCAAAGGAAGCTCCACCCTTGGATCAGATACATGGATTGGTGATCTGTCAATGAGCACCATCCTAGGATTAGTTGTTTGGATGGGTGATTGTAATACTCCAAGGACAAGAGAAATTTTCAAGAGAGAAAACACACATTTCACACTCAATCCTCTGATACCCCAAAGGAGCACCTTCTCTTTATTATATAGCAAAGAGGATCCACTCAAAGGAAGCTCCACCCTTGGATCAAATACATGGATTGGTGACCTATCAGTGAGCTCCATCCTTGGATTAGTTGTGTGGATGGGTGATATGTCAGTCCTTGTCCTATCTAGTTGGTCAAATGGGTTTGACCAAAGGGAATCTTCTTGTAGGAAGCTCAAAATTGCATGTTTAAGGTACCATTGAAAAGCTCTCTATGATATGAATCATAGGGGGAGAAGGCAAGCCTTTTTTCTTCTTGAAAGTTGACAAATTTCTCTATTTTTGAGGCCTAATTCACACATTTAGGCCTCCAAAAATGGCTTTAAAGTTTTCAGGCTATTATAGGCTTTTGCCCTATGCATAGAAGTGCTCTTTTGGTGAAACCTTTATGTGATCTACGTTCTCCATCATGTATAACATCCTTCTAGATGCCACCACCCCAAGTTTCCCCTTTAGATCATATGCCTAGCTATTGATTCTAAAGTTTCCAAGCATATTTTGGTTTTTGGCCTCTTAGTAGAAGTACTCTTTTGGTGATACCTCTAGCTTATCTACTTAGTCCCTCATGTATAACATCCTTACAGATGTTACCAAACCAAATTTCATCTTTAGATCATGTGTCTAGTTATTGGTATTACACTGGTCCACCAAAATGGTGTGTCTTGGCCCAATAGTTTTGCATCGGTGTTATTGCTTCACCTCCTCCAAGCACCCTTGCTATTCTTTGGGCACTTGCACTGACTTCAAAATTAGTACAAGGATTTTGCACGATTACCTCTTGGCAAATCTGCTCTTTTAATCCTCTCTTGAAATTATCAAGAGCTTCAACTAGACTCATATAGGTTATTGCAACCTATAGATCCAAAAATGCCTCCACATACTCTTCTATGCTATTCTTCTACTTCAACACCCAGAGTTTGGTTCAAGCCATTTGCATAAAATCCACAGATTGGAAATTCTTGAGCAGCCCTTCTTGCATGGCTATCCAAGTGATATCTCTTCCTTCTACCAACAATGATCGTTCCCAAGCGTCATACCATGTGAGTGCCTTATCAGTCAAGTACCCACACTCAAACACACGTGTAGAATGATCAATGATCTCCTTTGTGAAAAATCAAAGGTATCAATTCATTCTTGAAATCCAATTTTCCACTACTCCCATGGAACGTTGTTCCTTGTAAGGCTCGATATTGCATGTCTTCTTCATTTGTAATAACAATGTGGCTTGGTTGTTGATTGGAATTGGTGTCATCGGCATGCATAACTCTCCAAGTACTTTGATTGCTAGTGTTGGTTGTTGAGATGGATTCCCTTCTTGCATTACTTGATCATTCTTGACAATGTGTACTTGATTTTGCAATTCCTCCATGGTCATCTTGATTTCTTGAAACTAGTTCAACATCCCTTACATTCCTTGCATCAACTCCTATAATTGTGGATTTATGATTCATACACACAATAAATGTTCACTTGCTACTTCCTATTTCAATAGAGGGTTAGAATGATCACTAGGGAGGGTGCATGCACTATGGGAACTACCATTAGGACCTTAGAGGCCATCACTCATTGATAATATTCCTCACCAAAATTATGGACTACAAAATCCCTAAACATTGCTTTTGATCTAACTACATAATGGATTTCTACTTGCATGTTGAAAGGGTGAGGATTTGGTACATTCAGATCCATAACATCATAATAAGATGTAGATTGTCAAATCCCACTCTCTGTAGTATGCCACCATAGGTAGAATCACCGGGTTTGGTGAATTCTACCTATGTTGTTCCTCACTCTGTCTATGAATTCTACTCCAAAGTGATAGACTAGCGATACTCTCATTTTCTCACGTTGGATGTACATAACCTTGATGTGGAATGAATTCAAGAATGGGAAGTTAGGTGCAAGAAATTATCCTCCCGGTGCATCCATCCTATAACAATATGGAGTTTAGCGATAAGTTAGTAAGGCTAACAAAGTAGAGAATAAGCCAAATTAGCCTAGAATATTCCAAAAGCATCTAGGAAGCTTCTTGGGAAACTTTCCAACTAGTTAACTTGCACTCCAAGCAAGTAGCTTCTAGAAGGAAGCTTCTAGAAGCTTCTAACTACCTTAGTTTGCATGCAAAGTAGACGGCTTCTAGAAGGAAGCTTCTTGAGAAGCTTCCTAGTTAACTTGGCTTGCACTCTAAGAAAGCGGCTCAAGGAAGCTTCTCAAGGGCCTTGTATGCTACCTATAAATACCAAAGCCAAAGTCATGCTAGGCATTTGGAGTTTTCCCTCATTCAAGTGTCCCAATGTGACTTTCCATTCTCCTATTTCTCTCCTAAGTCTTGGTCTTTTACATTGGTATCAGAGTATGAATGGGATGGATGGAATTTATGGACCACCAAATCCACTTCCGCCACACCATTAGGATTTTCATGTCCAAATATTACCCAAGCATCATTTCACACAATTCATCACCTTGCACTTTGGGTAGGATTTTCTACATATGATCATCGTGTCTGAGGAACACTTCTTGATACTTCGGGTTGTAACTTATGGCAAACGGTGGATGTGCTACATCTATGTGTTAATCAATTAGATGAAGTGGGAGTAGTGGGATAGAGTAGTAGCTATGGTGGCAATACCGGATGTCATCCTTGCAATGCAGCAACAAATCGAGCACCTGACTTGATTGCTGGATGAACAAGATCATCAACAATGAGAACATATAGAGACAATGTGAATTCGAGATGGAAAAAATTCCATTTGATTTCCAAAACCCAAGGTGTTTGAAGGAAAGAATCTTCTAGGCACAGTGGAGAATTTTGTGTTTGACTGCAAACGTTACTTTGAAGTCACCAATCTTCAAAGATGAACAAAAATAGATTCTCTTGGCCCCTAGCCAATTAGATGGTGTGGCAAAACTTTGGTGGTGATTTCAAGTGGTGTGAGCTGAACGATAGATTGTTGCACCAATTTTGACATGGCAGAGTTGAAGGATGCAATATTGGGTTGCTTTCAAGCTATAACTGCCACCCGTGCTACACGAGATAAATTAGCGGAGTTGAAGCAAGTTGGCTCAGTAAGGAGTTACATCACACAATTTCAGAACATCTTCATGCAGATTCTAGATATACAAGAAGGTGAAGTTCTGGATCGATTTGTGCGGGGATTGAAGTCACAAACCAAATTGGAGGTGACCATGCGGGAACCACAAAATGTAGAAGAAGCCATGCAATTGGCTAAGCACTTTGATTCCTTGGTTGCAACAACTTGGTCTTGCCCTCGACCTACACAAGACCTACCACTACACTATGCACAGGTAGAAGAACCAGCACCAATGGAGATTGATGCTATCCAACAAAGACCAATTAGTACAGCGGATAGAGAAAGATTGTGATAAAATGGAGGTTTTTTTTATTGTTGCCAAGTTGGACATTACATTGTTGAATGCACACTTCAGAATGTGCGACCTTAACAAGTTACCCAAATGGAGATTGTGGAACAGAATGATCAGGGAAACAAGGAATCCCAATAGGAGATTTTGAGCCGCCTATTAGGAGCTTGATTAGTTCCAATGGGATTGAAGGCTCGACTTATACAAGTTTGCTTCACTTGCAAGGTACAATATCTAATTGGGGTTGTAGGATTTTGGTTGATTCTGGAAGTTCAGAGAATTGCATGTCTATGCAAGTAGCAAAGGAATTGGGTATTCTTATCAAGCTAGTGTTTGGAAGTAGTTTGATGATGGCGGATGGTACAAAGAGTTTTGCATTCCGTAACTCACATCCTATTACCTTCAAGATTGGGAAGGAGTATTTGGAGTGTATGAGGTTTGTAGTGGCACCTCTACACTATGATATCATTCTGGGTCTACCTTGGCTTGAATGTCATAAGGTTCAATTCGATTGGACCCGACAACAAATTCAAGTAAAACACCAAGGTAGGAATTTCCAATTAGGTTGTCTGGCATCTCTGAGTAAGACACCTAAGAATTAGTCAGTCCCAAGATGTGAAGTTTGTGGAGAAGGTAGCCATATAGCAAATCTAGAAGGGAGATGAGTCCGAAGATGGGAAGTTTGCCAGGAAGGCAACCATGGAGCAAGCTTGGAAGAGAGATGAGTCCCTTGAAGGGAAGTTTGTTAGTAAAGCAGCCATAGAGCAAGCTTTGGAGGAAGATAAGTTTGTATTTGCGGTATGGATCAAGCCGATTGCACAAGAACAATCCAAGGAGGGTCAAGAGCCTCATCAAGCAATGGTTGATTGGATAGTTCAAGAGTTTGCGGACGTGTTTCTGGATGATCTGCCATAGGGATTACCCTCCGATTGAGGTATGCACTTCAAGATCAAGTTATTGCCAAGGAGTACTCTAGTGAGTAGATCGATCTATCGGCTCTCACCAAAGGAGTTGGAGGAGTTGTGAACAACACTTATAGAGTTGTTGGAGAAGGATTTCATATAACATAGTACTTCTCCTTGGGGAGCTCCAATACTATTTGTTCTAAAGAAGGATGGAGGACTTCGTTTCTGTACTGATTACTGTGTGCTCAATAAGCAAACCGTGAAGAATGCATATCTCTTGCCTTGAATCAATGACTTGCTTGGTCAACTAAGTGGAGCACGCTACTTTTCCAAGCTGGATCTTCATAGCGGCTATTGGCAAATTCCTATTGAGAGAGAGGATGTGCAAAAGACTACCTTTCGCACAAGGTATATGCATTTCGAGTGGAGAGTTTTACCTTTCGAACTCACTAATGCTCCAGCAATCTTCATGGATCATATGCATTGGGTGTTGGCGGGACTATTGGATTGGTCCGTGTGGTGTTCTTGGATGCTATCTTCATCTATAGCAAGATAGAGGTAGAACACATGAATCATATGCGAGAAGTCCTAAGATGATTACGACAATGGAAATTTTACTACAAGAAGTCAAAGTGTGCCTTTTGGTAGAAGGAGGTTACCTTCTTGGGTCATAAGATCTCATCAGAGGGGATCAAGATAGAAGAAGAGAAGATCAAGGTCACTACTGATTGGCCTACCCCAAAGGATGTTACAAAAGTACGGGCATTCAATGGATTGGCCAATTTTTACCGACGGTTCATCCACTATTATGCTCATGTGGCTACACCATTGACTGACCTCTTTGAAAAGAACTTGAGTTTCTAATGGACCACCAAGCATGAAGAAGCATTCCAGAAGTTAAAGCATATGGTGTCTTCAAGACCCATTCTTCAACCATATGATCCTCAACTACCTTGTGTGGTTGATTTTGATGCTTCTAACTTTGCAATTGGAGTTGTGTTGCAACAAGAATTCCTAGATGGACTACATCCCATTGCCTTTGTGTCTCGCCGACTAAACATAGCTGATCGGGAACAACTCGAGAAAAATTACTCAAGATCGGGAACAACTTGCAATGGTATATGCCACCAAGGTATGGAGGCATTACCTCTTGGAGAAATAAGTGGTCATGCAAACTAATCACAAGCCATTATTGCAGACCTTACACTTGGAACACATGAAGAGTCGACATCATTGATGAGAAGAGAAACTCCAATTGTTTGACATCAAACTTGAGTACAAACCAAGTCGCTTCCATGTCATCCCTGATGCTCTATCACGAGGACCTAATTTGAAGTCTCTTCCTCTCATCACGGCATCAATTACTACGGTGTCAATTGACCCTAAGGTCCATAACAAGTTTTGGTCAGCTCTACAACAAGATCCCTTCTTCCAAATGGTACATGGTTGTCTGACAATAGGCAACAAGGAGTAAAACACCTTCTCCTTCAAGAAAGGCCTTCTATTCCATGTGAACCAGATCTATGTTCCAGCCAAAGATGATCTTCGAGTTGTGTGCCTTCAAGAAGCCCATGATTTACCAAAAGTTGGTCATATGGGGGTAGATAAGACCTTGGGTACCCTCCAATGCCAATGGTGTTGGCCCAAAATGACACAAGATGTTTGGGAGTTTGTCCGATGGTGTAAGAGTTGTCAATGCAACAAGGCTTGTAACGAGAAGCCGAGTGGACTCCTTCAGCCACTTCCCATTCCAACTACTTGTTGGGAACATGTGAGCTTAGATCTCATCACCTCCTTGCCCAAGACACAACAAGATCACATAGCAATTGTGGTGTTTGTGGATATGCAAATCCATTTGGCACCAAAAATTGATATTGTGGATGCTCCAACCTTGGCGCAACTCTACTTCAATAATGTATCCAAACATCATGGGATGCCACATGTACTCATCTCCGACCGTGATCCTCGCTTCACCGGAAAGTTTTGGCAAGCCTTCTTTCAACTACTTGGCACCAAGCTTGCTTTGTCTACAGCCTATCATCCTCAAACTGATGGACAAACTAAAAGTGCAAATTGCACCTTGGAAGATATGCTTCGTGCATTTTTCAACATTCACCATATCAATTAGGATCAATGTTTGCAGCTGCAGAGTTTGCATACAATAATTCTAAACAAGCAAGCATTGGATTCTCCCTTTTTTTCTCAATTTCGGCCAAGATCCGCTTGTCCTAGATTCTCTTCTTGCTCCTCCTCCGTCTCAAGTCCCCCATACTTCAACCTTCTTGACCACTATATCCAAATCTCTCCAACAAGCCAAATCTCACCTCCTTGTTGCTCAAAATTGTCAAAAACAATATGTAGACCACCATCGTCATGATCTCACCTTTGAAGTTGGTGATAAAGTTATGTTATCCTCTAGGAATCTATCCCTCCCACTTGATACCCAAGTTCATAAACTTGCCCCTAATTGGATAGGACCTTTTGATGTTACCCAAATTGTCTCTCGTGTTGCTTATCGACTTGCCTTGCCTTGTCATATGTGAATCCATCATGTCTTTCATATTTCCAAGTTGAAATCCTTTGTTCCTAACCCCTCTTCTTTCTCCTCTCAAGTCCAACCTCCTCCTCCCACTATCCCTATCAATAATCATGAGGAGTACAAAGTTGATCTTATCCTTGCACGTCGCCACATCCAACAAGGACGTCGCCAACATACGGAGTATAAGGTCTTTTGGAAAGGGTATCCCCTTTATGATGCCACATGGGAACTCTTTATCACCTCTTGAATGCACAGACGGCCATCTAGGAGTTTGAGTTTGAGGCTTCAATGGCGACGAGGATGTCACCAACTAGTAGTGGGAGAATATGTAACAATATGGAGTTTAGCGACGTAGTTAGTAAGGCTAACAAAGTAGAGAATAAGCCAAATTAGCCTAGAATATTCCAAAAGCATTTAGGAAGCTTCTTGACTAGTAAACTCATGCTCCAAGCAGGTAGCTTCTAGAAAGAAGCTTCTAGAAGCTTCTAACTAGCTTAGCTTGCACGCTAAGTAGGCGGCTTCAAGAAGGAAGCTTCTTGAGAAACTTCCTAGTTAACTTGGCTTGCACTCTACGAAAGCAGCTCAAGGAAGCTTCTTGAGAAGCTTCTCAAGGGCCTTGTATGTTACCTATAAATACCAAAGCCAAAGTCATGCTATGCATTCAGAGTTTTCCTTCATTCAAGTGTCCCAATGTGAGTTTCCATTCTCCTATTTCTCTCCTCAGTCTTTGTCTTTAACACATCCCATCCACTATCTAAAGTGCTTCCCAAGTCTAGCGATTGCACTATGTTCTTCACCTCAGATTACTCAGTTTCAGTAGCTCGTGTTGTTCCAAGAGGGGTGATCCACTCTCTTGGATTAAGACACGCACTCTGATACCATTGTAATACTCCAAGGACATGAGAACTCTTCAAGAGAGAAAACACATATTTGACACTCAATCCTCCAATGCCCCAAAGGAGCACCTTCTCTTTATTATATAACAAAGAGGATCCCCTCAAAGGAAGCTCCACCCTTGGATAAGATACATGGATTGGTGACCTGTAAGTGAGCTCCATCCTTGGATTATTTGTTTGGATGGGTGACATGTCAATCCTTGTCCTATCTAGTTGGTCAAACATATTTGACCAAAGGGAATCTTTAGGGAATCTTCTTGTAGGAAGCTCAAAATTGCATGGGTAAAGTGTTGTTGGAAAGCCCTTGATGAGACAAATCATGGAGAGGGAGTGGGAGAAGGCAAGCACTTCCTTCTTGACCGGGGATTTCTTTTCCATTTCTGAGGTCTAATTCATCCATTTAGGCCTCCAAAAATGGCTTTAAAGCTTTCATGCTATTTTTGATTTCTGCCCTATTAGTAGAAGTACTCTTTTGGTGACACCTATGTCTGATCTACTTAGCCCATTGTACACAACATCCTTCTAGATGTTACCAAGCCAATTTCACCTCTAGATAACATGTCTAGCTGCTTGTATTACAAACCTTTACTTTCTAATCATTTAGTGATTATTGATAGGCCAATCTTGAATTGTATATGATGGAGATGGAGTAAAGATACTTCTCTTTCCATATACTATTGTGGTAGACATGAGTTGATTTGTCCACTAAAGCACAAGATATCTTTTATCCTTTGCTTCTTTGACTTCTAATTAAATCAAAGGTTTGTAATCTTCCTTGATGGACTTGCAATCTCCATAGACTTTGCTTCTCTTTGAATTTACCCATCCATTCCTCTTACTACCAAGGAATGTATTTTCTCTTACTCTTCCAAGGATGCAAGCTCTTGGATCCAAGCTTGACCTTCCATTAGGGTATTCACACTCATAACTACAGTTCTTTCTATAGCAATGAGGCTCTACTTAGGTTTGGTTCACCCATCTGCATCTTCATTACTTATTTTTGAAAGTGGTATTACCTCAAATAAAATAAATGTAACATGATTCATTAAAAGGTAGAGTATAACTACCCATGATGTCATATTTTATATATATATATATATATATATATATATATATATATATATATATATATATTGCATAAAATTTAACAAGATAACATGAGTTAGTGCAGACTTGTATATAGTCTGATATTATGTGATATCAACAGATATTGTTATTACATACCCTACATGTAAAGTAGGTCTTGAAGGGATGATTACCCTTACTCCTCATGTGCAACGAGCAAAACACCTACAACCAAGGTCTCCAAATAAATATAGTATAAACAATAAAATCACCTCTTTGTTCCTCTAATTTTGGAGTCATACGGAACTTTGGATATGAAATTCAATATATTTGTTAAGAATTGTGCAACCACTTATTATCGTAGATGATGCAGGTGTCGATCTCACTATTCTATTTCATAGCTTACTTCATAGCTTAGAGAGTTTAGAGGATGTGTATTCATTATTCTATGAATAGCACGGGCTAGTGCAATCTATACTAAACCAGTGGATTGGTTGATTTATCTCGCTTTCACATTCTAGTTGCACTATATAAAAAAAATCGAGTTTATTGGAGCTTAGTAGCTAAGCCCCCGTTTATTCTCTTAGGTTTTATCCTCGTTTGATGGCTCTTCCCATCCGTCTTATTATTCTGTACTATGTGGCTTCTCTCACTATTACCGCAAGAGACAAGGGTGAAAATGTCTCTCCCAATCCTTTCAACATTAGAAGAATAGTTTCCCCCTCGCCTAGATTTCCGACTACCTGTGAAATAACACGTAGAAAGTAAGAATAGCTGATTTGAAAACCACAAATTGTAGGTCGGGGTTGGTTTACTGAATCGGGGGACAGCTACTGATGCTCCTCTCGACAGACCGTCTTCTCTGCAATGGCCAGGCGACCTCTGAGTACAGATTAGATCTTGAACAGTAACAACAAACGGAGATCATATCTGTTACTGCTGCGGGGTCCTTCATTCTTCGAAGTCGGACTCGCTCACTCCACCGTGACTCAACCAACCAAGTGAATAATTACTGTTGGGTCTTCCATACTTCGATTCCAGATTTGAATCCCTCCACCATAACTTAGATAGTCTAAATTGTTCGTTGTTCAGATTTTTCCCAGACTCCTCCTGGACTTGAAGAGTTATCAAATCGTACGACTTTAAATTCGAATTTCGAAATTTTCGAAGGCTCGAGGAACTTGTCAAGAATCTTCCATGGATGACTTTTTGGTTATTCCCCACCACCACCCCACCCCCCGGGGGAGGGGAAATGAAATTCCCTCATTCAGAAGTTAAACCATCCAGTAAACAGTAACGATTGCGATAACTGTAGTAAAGAGCGCGTCTTGCAGTGCTGGTTCCACCTCCTGAGTGGAGTTGGATACAAAAGCTCTGGAAGAATCGACTATCTTCTTCATGTACAAGCGCATGAGACCGTGGAAAGATGAAGCCTTTCGTTCTCAGTAAGCTAATTGATCCCCTAACCGATCGTAATCTCAGACCGAAATCTGATCAAGATCAGAGAAGTCTAGCCCGTTCTGGTTTGGACTCCTGAGGCGCAGGTTAAGAGGCTTTTCTCTGCTTTGACCACCTGCACTTGGTTAGGTGGCCCGAGCTTAGGAATCTATCGATCGACCACTGGCTACGTCAGAGAAGTTCTTTCATTAGGAGATATGAAGTTGTCATGGCAAAGGAGGAGCTGCTGGGGGGTCAAGATCATGGACTACTCGCGAGTGGCAGGAGCTCTCAGCTCAAGGATCATCATCTGAGTGAAGAGATATATCCCCCTTATCAATAATAATTCTCAAAGCACAGAAACATGGTTAATATTAAGGGTGGCCTTTTATTGAGGGCTTAACTGCAAGATTCATCCCCTAAGAAGAGAGGCTGATGGTTCGTGGAGATCAATTCTTGCCGTGTGAGGAGGTAGAGGCATTGGAATTGCAATGCAACTCTCTTCTTACGTGCCCTCCTTTGCATGCATGGGAGGTAGGGATAATTCGTCAGGCACTCTCGTTGTGAGCTATCTTTTCCTTTCCAGAGGCCACGGAAGTGGAGGAGAAACTTGCGTTTGGCACCATCTCTGCCTAGGTGCACTGATTGTTGTCATGTAAAGTTGCCTCTAATGGCGGTTCCATGAATTCTGTGTTGTCTACTTACCTCGTACGGCTCTTCCAGTGACCAACTTGGACACCCAACAACCATTTAAACTCGTCTTACGACGCTCAATGTCTTTCTTCTCCCACTTCCAACTGAATTGGTGGTGTGGGAGACTCAAATACTATAGTACAGACTTGTGAATTCCACCATCACACCATTCATCCATTGTTTGATTCTGTACTGCACCGCAGCATGTCGAAGAAGGGTAATCCCCATTACAGGGTAGCATGCCTTTTGATTTTCGGTACGAATTTTCAAGAACATGCAGAAGCTGATGCTTCTGTTCTCTCCCTTCTTCTGTTGAATAAAACTTTGCTTCTCGTACTAGTACAGTAGCCTAGGAATCAGACTGGTGGACTGTGTCACTCCCGGACCGGCTCTAGGAAGTAGATCTGAACTCGATCTAGCTTCATGGTTGGCTGGTCCTGTTCAGAGGTCGCTGCATGGTCTTTGGCAAATGGCAGCCATGTTGATAGCTTTCTCCGCGTCAAAGGCATTATCCCTTGGTTTGGGTCTTGAAACATGGACGGTACCTCTCGAGTGGGAGGCATGAATACATTGTTGGTCTGATCTCCAGGGAATCTAGATTTTAGCTCTGATTTCGGATCATAACTAAAATCAAATGGGCCAGAGATGAATCAGACTGATTCATCTGACTCAATTGTAGTTTCTCCGTTGCTCCTAAATTCCATGGAGTCCCACAGAACGGGAAGCAACTGTCCACGGATGCTATATATTCTGAGTCCAGAAACTCAGTTTCTATGGCTGTGGGACTGTATCTGCATGATAAACTCGCTTTTCAAAGGAGATCCTTTCGAGGTTGTGTTCGATAATCTGTATGTGTAGTACCTAAACTCAGGTGTAGAATTGATGTATACAATGAGTTTGAGGAGAAGTTTCATTCTCAAGGTGGCGGAAAATCAATGCTGCAACAATCTTGGTGCTCAAACTGATTGTAAACTTCGACCGCTGGATTGTTAAACCCCGAACCTGATCAAAGTTTGAATGTGTATGTGATTAACCCTGCAGCATGCGAGGTGGCAGAACGGGTCGGGTACTATGCCATATCATCGAACCTTACAATCTATTTGACATCCACAATGCGTGAGGATGTCGCCGTTGCAGCTAGAAATGTGAACAACTGGGGAGGAACCACTTTTTTAACTCCGTTCATTGGGGCATTCCTTGCCGATTCCTTCCTAGGACGCTACTGGACAATCGTCGCCTCTTTGTCGACATATTTTATTGTATGTAAGCTACTGTTCTCCTCTTCATGTGTGCCATTTAGTGTCTACTGCAAAAACTCCTCTTCGGTTGCTAGACTAACAATCCGATCTTCCTTGCGATAAAAAGATCGTTCGGTTGGAGTATATGTAAACACAAAGGCATTATTTGTGCCTAGGCTTAAGAATCTCAACTCCCAGGATGAACTCCAGTACCTCCGGTCAGACGGTCTTGATATAGAAGAGTGTATGAAATTGGTATCAGCAAGCGAAATATTAATGAAGAACCATTTCAACTTTAAGTCTATTGAGTATTCAGTTCGATGTTCTAGGATTGAGATTTAGATGGCATTTGATCACATTTGTACTGGGTCGTACAGGCGCTTATACTTGTGACGCTATCAATGACATTGGAGTCATTGAAACCTCCTGCGTGTGATTTGTCAGTACAAACTGCCTGCGAAAAAGCGACTTCGCTCCAAAGAGGATTCTTTTACACTTCATTGTACCTGATGGCACTAGGCGCAGGGGGGATCAAATCCTGCGTGACAGCCTTCTCCGCAGATCAGTTCGACAACACAGACGAGAAGCAGAAACAGCTGCGGATATCGTTCATGAACTGGTGGTGGTTGAGTCTCAGTTTCGGTATCATGACTTCTGTCGGAATCTTTCCATGGGTGCAAGAAAATGTTGGGTGGTTTTGGGTTCCGGCAATCCCAGCTGCCATTGTTGGCATTGTTACGATGTGCTTCATCTGCGGCAAACCATTATACTGCCACCAAATGCCATCTGGAAGTGCTTTCACTCGCGTTGTCCAAGTCATAGTGGTCAGCTTCAAGAATCGAAGCATAGTTCTGCCAGAAGATCGAACACTGCTTTATGAGATAGGCAGTCATGACGAAGAGTCCGACTCATCATCTGTTAATTATCGCCTCCCACATACTACTCGACTGCAGTAAGTTACTGTACCTAAAATTCAACGCTCTTAATTAGGTGCTTAGCAAGTATTGACATGGTTTATGGGATTAAGCGACAAATTTTAGCGTCGTGGTGAGTCACCGATGCTATTCTCTGTGCCTGAAATTCAGAGGGCTTCCTACTGTGTACCGACTTTGCCTTTCTAGTGTCAGTAAGGAACAAATAAGTTTCTTCAACCTCCTAAACTATTTTGTGGGTACGCTAAAGCTCTAGATCTAGATCTAGATGCCGAGAACTTTTCTTTCGGTCATAAGAAGTTTGCTAGATCTGTTGCTGTGAGACTATGGCGCCTTGATTTTCCAACTTCTGTCAAACAGATGACCAGCGGGAAGTTAGCCTAACACTGTAAACAGATGAATGTGAATTGACTTGATTCACTGTCTCCGCTATTAATGTTCTTGGTTTTCCCTCTGACAGATTTCTGGACAAAGCAGCCGTTCCTAGTTGTGATCCACTCATGCTGGCAGCTCGGGCCGGAAATTCAGAGTGGAAGCTGTGTACCGTTACTCAAGTGGAAGAAGTGAAGCTCCTGATAGGTGTCCTACCAATATGGACGACCAACATAATGAACAGCGCAATATTTGCACAAGTGGGGACGTTCTACGTAAACCAGAGTACCACCATGGACAGGAGTATGGGGCCTCACTTCACTGTTCCGGCAGCGTCTTTGATCCTGTTCATCAGCCTGACCATTGTCATCTTCCTTCCATTGTATGACCGCTTCCTAGTGCCCTTAGCTCGCAAATTTACAGGGAAATACAGAGGATTCTCCCTGCTGCAACGTGTTGGAATTGGCCTTTTCATCTCCGCTGTGGCAGTGGCTGTTGCTGCGCTCGTGGAGATCAAAAGACTGAAGGTGGCCAAAGAGCACCCTTCCAGTTCTCCACTTCCTATGTCCGTTTTCTGGCTCGTCCCGCAGTACTTCTTAGTAGGTCTTTACGAAGTGTTCATCGTGGTGGGTCAAAGTGAATTCTTCTACCAGCAAGCGCCTCCGTCCATGAAAAGCCTGGGAACTGCGCTCTTCTTTGGTAACGTTGCCGTAGGCAGCTTCTCCAGCAGTCTTCTTGTCACTCTAGTCAATGATATCACCAAAAAGACGAGCGCCAAGCACCTCAGCTGGGTTGACAACAACCTGACCGAGAGTCATCTGGACTACTTCTACTGGCTCCTTGCCGCCCTAAGCTTCGTCTTCTTTCTGCTATTCGTTTACTTTGCCAAGAAGTACAGGTACAATCACAGCATAAGTCCATTAGATTCTAGGAGCGAAAGTACTGATAACTTTGAGGACGAGAAGGAGCTGCAAAAGACCACAGCTTCCGGCTTGTCTCCAAATGATCGGGAAGAGGAGAAGACGAAACAGGTCACAGCATAGTTGCAACTCGTAGACAAATGCTTCAGATTTTGACCCTCTGACATGGTCAAACTTCTAGTAAATCCATGAATTGGTCACTGGACTTTTCATCCAGACGAGAAATGCCACTCCAAAACTGCAACAAAACCAATTTCTTCGATAGACACACGTTAAGCGTATGAGCCGAGATACTCTTCATATCTTGAGAAGGGAAATGACACGCGTACAGGATATAGGCGGGGTCATAGATTGGATTACTGACTTTTCACCTTAGCTATTAAGTTCATAGAAGACCACCTCGGCTTCATTTCCGAAGATGTACATGCCTCATATGGTCGTGACAAAAAGTACAGGCACATCATCTCGCTGAGCTCTCAGCACTCGACACTCTCCAGATATTCAGTTGCATCAATAAATGCTCAAACTTCTGAGACGATATATCTAGCCAGATCTAGGGTGTCAGTTCATTGCTATTCAACCTGCTTTCCAGGAACAATGATTCAGGAAAATAATGATTTCTAAACCCGAAGACCCAAGTTTAGCTCTCCGCCTCAGATAAAATGGGGAACCTAGCACCTTGTGTTCATCCGTTCTCGATCAAAATTTTAGTGCACTGCTTGCACCTTTGGCATCGCTAACTATACAAATCACGCAACTTCTTCAGAAATCCGGTGGATGATTGGAATCAAACTCCATAGGATGGTGCCATCAGCCACGGAGTATACAATTGTTGGTAAACCACCAGCGGGCTGTGAGCAGCAAGAATCCCTACTGCTCACTCGGGACATGTCGAGGGTCGCCGGGGTGATGACCGTCGCTTCTGGAGATTTCGGAATATACTCTTATCTTCAAGCTGGGCGGGTAGTAGATGACGGGTGTGTTCATTCTTCTTGGGCTTCTCTTGAACCTGGGACCTTGATGTGCGTCTTTGAAAATCTGTCGTTAGGGACTTCTCTCCCAATTCAGTTGATTCGTGTCGAGGACAGAAATCTTTACTAGTAGACACCTTCTCCGGCTCCGAGAGCGGTGCATGTCCAAGGACTCTCTTTTGATATGGTTTCCCTTCCTCAACTAGGGAAGCTGATGTCAGATGCTGGGCATCTTTGAGGGGGGGCTTGTCTTCAAGTTGAATTGTGATGGCCATCATATCCTCCGCAGCTATAACATTATCTTTCTCAAAAGCTTCTTGTGCTGAAGAAACGAGATGCCCTATAGTTTCCCGCACCTGACTTCTCTGTTAACGCACCGGAGAGGAAGCTTGCTCAGACTCAAACAAGTACATCTTGACTGACACTTTCGACGAGTATATTTAGACATAGTCAGGACAGCGACCATTACGCAGAACCTACTCAAACACCAACTTTTAAGAAGTTCTGGAGTTGCAGATAAGTGACAATTCCCAACTGTTGGTCCAGTGAAACCTGCCTCCTTACCTCATCAACAAATAAAGCACCATCTAACTTGCGGCTGAAGTGAGTGAGGACGAGCGTCCCGGCGTTGATGGCCCGTGCAAACTCTCCGGCCATTTCTGATATCATCAGCAATAAATGAGATCACTTTGAAATGAAACCTTACTGCACGAAACAGCTTGAGACTCCTCCCCTTATTCTCTGTTGGAAATTGATCGAATTACCTCTGCACCTTATAAATTTCTGCTTGGGGGGTATCTACATAGCTTCAAAATGTAGAGCTACTTAGAAGCTCAATTCCAACTCGTAGGAGGAACCTTTATTGTATACACTTCTAACGATCTGGCTGATGCTAAGAGGCTAGCTCACATTATTCAGACCACATACTTCAACACTAGCTTTCCTTATGGAACTTACATGCTTGTAGTTATGTTCAACAGTACATATACGATGTGAAGTTTAGTGAGCAGCTTACTTGCAGTAGAGTGCCCACGCTGTAGAACTTCTGACGCATCCTGCTCTAGTACCGTGGCTTCATGTACTACTACGTTAGCTTCCTGTGCCGCAGCAATCATTGACTTTGAGTCGCACGTGTCCCCTAGGATCACTGTCACAAAATTATTCAGATGTGCCAATTAAGATAAAGAAAAATATCATGACAGTTTTGAAATAAAACACATGGCAACTTTTCTGAACATCAACCTCACATCGGACTATTGGATTATCAGAATTAGTAAGATAGAAGCCTTCTCGTTATTTGACTTTAGTACGTAGTCATAGCGATGCCGTTTCCTGAACTAAACATCGTCGGGATCCAGTTCATATTAATCCTCAAGTTGGGGAAAGGAAGGCTGGGTGTTGATCAAATCGTCGTCCCCCTGTTAAAAGACAGTCTCAAGAACTTATCAAGGAGCTACTAAATTTGCTCAAGAAGCTTGTAGTCATAACTGACCCATGCATCTCCATGTTAAACCAGTCTCATCCTGGTGGAGGATAGAAACGTACCTACTTTCCTGCCTCTTCTAGGAGGACCTAAAACATCGGATGGATATACCTGCATTCGCCAATCAACTGAAGGGATTATGAAAATGCAGAGGAATAAAACAGCATTCGTAGTAGCTCCAGCAAAGATGAACATGGAAGACTTCCGAGGCGTACAATTTTTCCGTCTGCAAGCATAACAGAGTCACCACCCTCCAGCATTCTGAAGTACTTCCCTGGCCTGACACCATGTTCACGTGCGCGCTCCACATCAAACCTACGCGACGATAGAAATATGTGAGACAGTAACTTCTCCAGATAATCAAACCGTAAAACTGCCTTCACTTGCAACCCCATGAGGGTGTAAAGAGCGAAAGAATCGTGGTATAGGGACCACTGAAAGCGTACCTGCCTCGCCGAGTATGCTCCTCAACAACGTAGCCCCAACAAGGTATGCTGTGCCTCAAGAAGCTTGCTCTTACTGTATACCTTTCGTCCTTCAAACTGTGATTTACCAAAGTATTGTAAGACGTATGGAGTATTATAACCGGCCGAATTAACATCATAGACATATCCTAGCTGTCCATAACGAGATGTGACCAGCAACTTGCTGTTGCTGGCCAATCCACTGCAAACTTCAACAACGGCTTACAGCAGATTACATCAGGCGAAGGCAGTTCGATTCTTGATCCTTCGGCCAATTCAACTCTTAGTCCTTTGGACAGGAGCTTACACTTCCCATAGGCCATCTGGTGAACGTTGTATATCTCTTCCAGGCAACTCATCTTCATGATATTCATCAACATAATTCCAGCTGTTCGCCACGTTTGTTGACTTTTTCTGCCAAGCCCCAACGAACAGATGAAACTTAAAAATCTCTTATCAAGAGCAGTATCAGTAATCAAAACGAAAGAAGCTTTTCCCGTAGCTTGAAGATAAGCTTATAGAAACCAACTGAAACTAGCTTAGTACTTTTATTTGAGCATCCATCTTCATTAAGGCGGTACTTGCCTACACTGACATATATCAGTTGAAAAACTGTACCAAAAGGCTCCCCTTAAACCCAAATACAAAAAATGTTTCCCAAAAACAATAAATGTTTGGCACACGCACCAACCGCAACGTTTATCTCCATCCTGAGTTACGAAGTTGAACTGTTAATTAACTTATAAATGGTTTATGAACTTATACCCTTTGACTTCATGATGTAGTCAAAACCATGATGATGATTTAGTTGAGGATGTGTACGCAGAAACATCAAAACATATTATAGATCAGTACTCTACGAAGTTGATGACGACTGATCAATGACTTTGTATTTCTCCGCGAAGGCGAATGACACACTGCCCACTCGTATTCAAGCTTGCGTTCAGCAACTGTTCCCCTCTGGACTCGATTTCCAGTGCCTACCAGCAACAAACAGACGAAGATATCCACCTTACCCTGAGATGCAGTTCATGTACTGCATACTTGGGATGCACTCGGGCGTGGCTGGCGTTCAATGTTGTACGTATCCACTGTCGAAGTCCCTGAGGACCATACACTTGAATAGGTCCCTTACTCTGGAACTCTTTAAGACCTAATCGACACAGAAGGCCTTCCTAAACACAAGAGATATAAACCAAGCAATGTCATAATGTTGTCGAACAGCATTATCAAGCAAGTAGGGTATAGCACGTGCGACAATTCTCTTTCTTCTTCCGTCCAATACAGCAAACATTCAAACATTCAACGCATCAGTAACGATATCAATCGGAGAAGGTTGATTGCCACACTCGCTCCACTCAGCAAGTACAGGAACTTGATCTCAAAGACAAGTACCTGGTAGTCCATATATCTGTTAGGCGCGGAGAGTCAAGGACTTCTTCAGATATGTCATTCTCCAGTTTCCACTATATTTGGATCGTAAACTAGTCTAACCCAAAACGTTTCTTCTTAAAACGTAAAGGACTTAAATTTCCATTATATCAAGCTTCTGGAAATCCTTGGACACTTTGGCAAGAAGCATTTGTCAGACGAAGGACCCGAAAAGAACGACATCATTTTCGCTAGGATACATGATCACCGTGCATGTGTGTTACAAAGATGTTCCCAATATCGTAGTGCTTCATTGGAGTCCTTAGAATTTGTCGCACAGCCCCTTCTCCACAGTCAAACAAAAAGATGGATCCTTCTGTGACCCAAACCAACACAAGTAAAGAGTTAAAATGGCAGTCGTATCGAACAATTAAACGACCTTTCAAGGTCAAGGTACAGTAAATAATCCTGACATAAAGTAAATAATCCTGAAAACCTTTAGAAACTGAGCTCTGAGCGATTGTGTTTCCAGACAAATCCGTTGCAAAACTAGGAATGCTGAGAAGTTCTATAAAGGAGCGTCTGGTTCTGCAGCTTCAGTACCCAACTCTACATCTGTCCGATCTACGTAAATAGAGAATGCACCGAGGCAGGAAGCAGACATACATTACGGCTCTTTGAACGGCTATATAACGACCATGCTCCACTTCTAGACCAGATTCCGAAAATCATGAAATTTCACATCGTAAAGATCATGAATATACGGGTCGTATTGCAATTTAAATCTAATGTTGCACATGCTGGGTAAATACTTGAAAGCCTCCACTCGTAAAATGGACCAAAAAGCAACGAACGCACCTAGTCTCAACGCGATGCAGGAAGTGTTTCTCCTTAAAGTTGGAATAGATGACGAGGTCCCAAGAAACACCAGCTGCATGCCTCGGTAATCAGCAAAATCAGATGTGGTGTACACGGAAGGCTTCTCAACCTTTCGAGACGAATCTGAAGTACACATCTCTTGTCAGAACAAAATTTTGAGCAAGACAACCACTAAGGCAATGAGTATATCAGACAAACGTCAACCCAACTTGTTCTTTAAACATTTCAACCACTCCTAGCTCAAGTTAACTGGCACAGCCTTCAGAGTAGAAAATCCAATGAGCAAAGACCACACAAAGGATCACTAATAGTGCTGCTGAAAACTGTGTCACAGATATCCCCTCTTTCGACACTACATAGTACACCTTACATGGATTATCTTTACAGCTATCCAAAGCACTGTGGGCTACACATTACCTTCCCAGCAAACCTGTTCAGAACTCGATCACAGTCAAAACCACAGTAAAACAGAGCAGGTTAGACCCCACTTATTGAGAAGAAGATCAAGAGCGTGCCTGTCTGGTCGCAGGCATTTCTTCCCTTATTCCTTGACGAAAGCGTTGACTCAGCTCCTAGATAGTTCAATCAAGCTGTAAATATCAGATGTCTAGATGAGCCTTTGTTCGATTTCGTTCATAAAACAGGAGTTGGAGAAAGAATACACATACAATGCCATGGCCGGTAAAGCTTCCAGGACTGACAGTAAGCAGGAAAAATGCATTCAAGCATATAGCCTCCCCACAGCCCCATAGAAACCGTCATGCGTTTTACAACAACGCTCCTATTGTAGGAAAATGGAGCATACTCATCTGATTCTCAGTATCCGCGGGATCCACTAATGGAACCTTCTGGTAGAAGACAAGGATTGGCATTGTCATACGTACCAAAAGACCTTTTCGTTTTGAAATTGGAAACCTCCTGTCTATCATTTGGGCTATTCACCTTCCTATTCGTGAATCTAGGTCCGCCAGCCATTTGAGATCCAGCAATCCGTCTTCCTCGTACAATGGAATCGGATTCATTCTGTGAAGCTGCCTTGGTACACAACGATTTAAGGTAACGCTGGATTGGCCCGAATTCATCATAACCTTCACAAAATTTCACTCTCTTCTCAAAGCCAGAAACAGAGCAAACGACTTTAACTGGTGATCCAAGATTTCGCCACAATCTCAAACAACTCGCTGCCATCAGAAACACACAATCCGCCTCCTTCCCACCACAAAAATTGCAAGAAGCTGTCGGGGTTTAAGGTGGACGGGAATGTAATGCTTGTTTTGCCGAATCTACCAAATACATCAAGCAAGCACACTCCAGAAAGGTACACACCAATCTCCACTTTCGCAGCAAGTTAACTTCAAATCAGCTGCTAATTTGCACCTACAAAGGTTGTATGAGATTCAAAATTGCTTTCACATTAGGCCGGGGATTGAAAAGTCTGACTGATGTACGGCTTGTTGGCAGCGAAATCAACGGACCACCGCGTGAATTTTTGCACCTGCCCTTGGATTTTAGAAGTTGATCCCAAGTTCGTATCTAGGATTCATCCCTCGGAAGTGAATAAAGCTCTTTTTCTTCTTCGCTCTCTGTTCCCTTCTAACTCGTCGTTAAACTCTGCTACCTTCGTTACCTTTAGGGTTTAATGAACACCGCCCTTGCGGGTGGTGTTCCATTCTCACTGGCGCCAAGTTAGAGATCCTCCAAATAAGAGATGAATACATCTTCTAAGTGAGTTTCCGCCCTAAACGCATTTCTGAAGTTTCTTTCTCTCCACCAATCAGATTCCATTTAGGTTCGCACATTCAATTCATTATGTTATTTCTTGAGAAAATGGTAAAGAGGACGGGAAGACTCCGTTTACTAGTGAACTAGGGTAAACCCAATGCATCGTGCACGGGTACAAAGAACCGTGAAGACATGCATCGTACCCGTCAGTTGTCCCTTTCTGTGGAGGTAGTTTTGTCCGCTATCCTTAAAAGGTTTTGTCTCGGTTGGAAGTATTTACATTATTACTATATGTACCTCCTTTGTTATAATATGGTATAATCATCGTTTAAAGATAAATTTCATTCTTGTGCAACCGGAGGAGGCGTTTTCATTCTTTATATTTCTATGCTATTGTTTTTTAAAATAACTAAAATTTAGAATATTACAAGATAAATTCTCTTATCGTTATTATTGAAATTTATCCCCATTCTGACTCGTATATCTTTTCTTACATGGCTTGATGAAGCATGATGGTCTTGTAGTATGTCATCGTCTATTATTTGACAATAAATTTTTTAAATAAATATGATAGATGATATCTTAACTATTATTGGGCAAAAGTTATCCTTCACGGTCTTTCTATTGTTTATTTATTTATATTATCATTTATATATGAGCTATATACACCAAAATACCCATGTGTAAACGATATAGCTCGAAGAAACCATCACTACTACATAATTTTTAGCTCATTTCATTCATAAGAAAAAGTATATTTTAGAATGCTCTATAGTTCATTAAAAGAAATTGTATGTCTTATTTCATATTATTTGTAAATTTCACATATATCATAATTCAAAATTCACAAGTTCACCAACTATTTTTGATTAACCATAAACAGTGTCTTTAAATTTTACTCTATTATATTTTTATTCTTATTCTTAATAAATATAAAAATTAATGAACTATTTATATAAGCTTCAATCGAAGCAAAAATATTATCTCAGAACGAAACTCGTAGTGGATTCATTTGAGTATGATCAAAGTAGGTAAATATATCATATTCTGATAAAATTTCACATATATCATTCTCAAAACTTCCACTATTTTTTTTTCATATATAGAGTATATTATGGATATTTTACGTAAGAAAGAAAATCGAATGTGCTCTTATAAAAAGTTTGATTGTGCACGTATCTATAATTCAGTTTTGATCTTTAAGCTTTTTATCCAAATCTTCATGATATACATCACTTTGAATCTAAACTTTATTTGGAAAATAGTTATTTTAAAGAGCTTTACAACAAGCTATAGAACAATAAAAATTATGATTATGATTATGCAAAATATTCCGTAAAAACTAATGAAATAAAATTATTATTATTTATCAAAATTAAACACATAATAGAAATTAAATAATATCATAAAAAGCACATGTCATATGTAAATAAAATATCAATTTTTATTATTCAAAAATTAAAAATACGTTTTTTAGGTTGAATTTTATTTCTTGTTGGTCTTAGTTAAAATGTATACGATTATCTTAATACATTTTACTAATAAGATTATTTCTTTACCATCTACGTGGATATCTTTTAACCCTATATTGGTACTTTTCTGTTCTTTGCGTCGTATTTTGCTCCTTCGTGATGATCTTACTTATTCTTTGAACATAAACACTTCCACTTTTTCTAATTGATAGTTTTCATCCTATATATTAGATAATGATGTTGTGAATACTGTGTGATGGTATATAACTTTATATTCTCTTTCTAAATATCTAAATTCTTATCTCGATTGATTTCTTATATAGACTCTATTGGGACTTAGTCCCATTTTACATTTTTCATCCCTCCCACGGCTTGATGGGGTCTTTCCATCCTTCATTTCTTCTACGCGGTCGTCCTTCTCATTCCAATTCTTATCTCAAATCATGGTCTAATCTTATCATGGTGACTTATCAACGTTGCATGAAAATAATTTCATATTCTCTTTCCAAATATCTTAAATCTTATCTTAAATCTGATGTATATGAGCTAAAAAATTGGTGGTAAATAATCACTTAGATATATATATGAGGAAAAATCTTCTAGATGTATTTTTGGTATTAATGGCTACATCAATAACTAATTTGATATATCAACTTAAAATAGATTCTTCTGAACACTTGATCATGATTAATACTACTTTTATGTTAGTTGAATCAAATACTTATTTCTCCTTGTAAAGTGATGATACCTTTACAATATCAACACTTAATATTAATAAAATGGTTTCTATTGTTTTGGAACAAAGAAGAATTTTGATATAAATAATATGACTAAGGTAATTTTTAGTATTGGGAGTTAAAATTTTCTTATTTTTGAAGTTATATATGTCTTAAAAATTTCTAGTATGCAATTTTACATAATATTAGCGTAAAAGTGTTTAATTAGATTTTGTACATATAGGAATTTAAAGGAATAAGCCAGACTTGTAATATGTTCTAAAAAGAAACATATGGTTTTAATAATTTCACAAAAATTATTGCAAAATATAAAAACAATAAATAAATTCTATTTAAATGAAATAAATTATTAAAAAGCATATATGTACACAATTATCGTATCAATTTATCTTAGGATGCATTTGATAAGGACCTTGATACAACGGGCAGGCTAACAAAATGATATGATCTTCAAATTAAAGGGAAGTAGAAGTAGACTACACGTCAAGTCAAATCGCAGTAGTCAATAATCAATTCATAAGTACCCACAGTGATCAGGTTTTATTGTAAAATTCTTCAACAGTCAAACTGTAAACTAGTTGGAGTATCAATGAAAGTTTGTACGTATATCTGTTTATGTTCGAAGATCCAAGTCAATGGCTGGTTCTTATATTTGTATTGATTCTTTTAATGATACTCCTAGCTTTTTATTTCATCTTTGGGATGAAAATAAATTTAAAACCCATTGTTGTGATTTATCTTGAATTCTTTCCAAATATAACCGTATCTAGCTGGAGTGAAACACTGTAGTTTCTCGACATTCGCCACCACTGGCCAATATTTTGTGAATGTCGTAGTAACATATTCTAGTTGTGAGTGCAAAGATCTTTGCACTTTTTACATGATCTCATAATTTCCTCCATTATAATTTTTTTTTTTAATTTCCCGCCCACTCTTAAAGAATTTTCATTCCCTCTGTGATCATCGTGACCACCAATCGCCACACTAAAAAATGAGTGTCATGGTAACTGCAATATTCCTCAGATAATTGGTAGAGAAGGCGAATTTTGGGTGATTGAAAATCATGTCTATGATTTCATTCAAGAATCGTCGTGGAGGCGGTAAAGGGAATAAAGGGATGGGTAATACATAGAACGATAGCGACCTCAAACCCGCAACGAATTTCTCGTAGAAATTCTCACCCTTGAACACCGGTTTACTCGGCAGGTCTAGGGACAAAATATTTGATTAGCCGGTAGTACGGTGAACAACAAATTAGTTCGTAGGAAAGTCTTAAACCAGCCGGCCGGGGGAATCGGAAGATACGGAGCGACTTGTCCTTAAGTTTGTCGTTGGCCAATCTTCACCTGTACACAACGTCCGGCGGAAACAGAGGGAGAATCCGTCGTCGAAAAGGATCCACGCAGTGCCATCCGTCGGATTACCAGATGCGAAGAGGCTCCCTAAACTTGGCGGCCCGCAGGAGAAGAGTCGTTATTAAGGTAGGACCGAGGGCGGTTCCGTTATGAGTCTCGGAACGGACGAGAGACGGTTCGCGAAAGTCTTTGGAAAGGCGAAACCGGTAGTGGTTTTGGCCCTTATGGTACGGGCGGGTCGCGGTCGGTCGGTCGGGGGGTCTCGCGAGCCGTGGGGAGCGATGGAGCGTTCGCGCGTTTGAAGGAAGGGGAGAGAGACTGGGAGCGCTGAGGGAAGAGAGGAGAGCGGAGAAACACGCCCGTTGGCGCGAATGCGAGTAGCGACGCGAGGCAGGAAGGAAGGAAGGAATCCCCTCTTCCGCCCAGTAGTGGGACTACTACTACTACCTAATTGAATGACTAGCAAAATTTGCTGTGCTTTGCTATGTTGCTGGGGTTGGGTTGGAGCTTACAACAAACAAGCAACGCTACACCACCAGAAGTTTACATCAGTCACAGGGGGATGAGAACAGAGCAATAGCGAGGGCGCTTTTGAGAGCCTTGTCTACTACTGGTGCGGCTTTCCTTGCCTTGCCTTGCCTCTGCTCACTCGGCTTTCTCGCCAATCCTTTCCTTCCTCCCTCCCTCCCACAGTCTAGTGCTGGTACTACTAGTGCTTGGGTGTTTGGGGATGTCTGTCCTCCCTCCTCGGCAAGTTCCCTTCCCTTCCCTCCATTCCTGCCTGCCTGCCTGCCTTCCCTCGCTGAACTCAGCGTCTGTGAACTCTGTGCTTGCCGCTTTACCCGCTCCATTATGTACCATAGCTGCTCCACCTTTCAGGTCTGCCCTAACCTCACCACCGGTGGTCTAATGCGCGCTGCACATCTATCCTTCGTCTTCTTCTCTGCTGCTCCTTTTCTATTGCTGTGGTGGTGGTGGTGGTGGTGCTGCTCCACATCTATCATATGCTTGCTGCATCTCACGTCTAGCCGATCTATATACTCTATGATACTGGCTGTCCCAATTACAGGGGTGGATGGGATGCCATTCGGGACTACTCGTTTGGTTACGCCCCGCGAGCCTGTTTGCCGCTTCTCTTTTGTCTGTCCGCTTCCGCGAGTCGTCTGCTCCTCTCTTCTTCTATCTCGCCGCACCCTCACGCCTCGTAACTTCTCTTTCTCCTACCGCGTGCGGTCATTCTGCGGTTCCCTTCTTATTCGTCGTGCTTCTCCCCCGAGCTTCCTCCTGCGGCGCCTTCTTTTCTTCTTAAGTCGTCTTCCGCTTTCGTTCTCATCGCCTGCCCTTGCTTCTTCGAGCGCACCGTTCCTCTCTCTGAGTTCCATGGTTCCGTCTGTTCAAGCTATCGAGGTTGAGTGAGATTCTCGCTTGGCGTGCTTCATCTTTTCTGGACCTTGAGAGCGAGTGAGATTGTTTGTCGAGTTCTGTCGGCGATGGTTCTAGAAGTTGTGAGGCCTTCCATCTCTTCTTCTCGTTCGTATTTTCTTCAGTTATCTCGAGGAGTGATTGCTTGTTCGTTCAATCCACAGTTTCTGTCTTGAAGCGGGCATACTCTCTGTGTTGTCTCCGTAGACATTTTTTGTTATTTGTTTTGATTCTGTCCTTTTTATCGCAGATCTTTGTTTCCACGTGAAATCCCCCGTCCCCATCTTGTCATTGAAAGAGAGATTTGCATACTTTGTAAGAGAAGAGAGGCTGTGCATGTCCACCAAGTCGTGAGTTAGGCAAAATGACCGACAGACAGGAGATGCAAGAGATTGCACAGGTTCCAGAGATCGCAAGGGGTGTGCGCAGGCATCGGTCTGATGTTCTGCGCCGACCTCGATCTGTTACTCTTCTCAATCAATCACCTCCCGTTGCTTCGAAGGATATGTCCTCCTTCCCTAAGGATCGTAATTCACCTAACAATGAAGCCATGGCACCCGTGACCTCTTCCGCCCCTCATGTTTCAGGAAATGCTCACAGGGACCTAGATAAAGAAGACGGCTTGAGCGCGTATCTTCACGGGACCACGGAGAAGAGGAGTAGAGAGCGATTTCGAACTTATGTAGATTCTGGAGAAGAGGACGACGGAGATATGGATAAGAATGGCAAGAACTATGTCTACGCGAGAAGGGGTGAGGGCGATAGAAGGCCCGGTGGTAGAGACGATGGGAGGGATTACAAGCGAGACGATAGGAGAGAAGGACACAGATACGAAGGGAAGTTTAGTCGGAAAAGAGAAGGGAGAGACCATAGAGATCGTCGTCCTGACGAGAGAGATGGTGTATGGAGGTCCAACAAGTACGGTCGTGATGCCGACGACTCGGGTGATGGAGATCACGGCAAGTCTTATGGGAGAGAAGAGAAAAAAAGAACCGAGAGGAGCTGGAAGGAGATTGCTGAGAGAGATAGGTTTCTGAAAGATAATCGTGAAAGGGGTCGAGACAGCTTCTCGCATCATTCCGAGAAGAAGGATAGGTCTGATCGAGATAATTTTCCCCCATCGGAGAAGAAGGACAGAATCGATCGGGAGAAGAGCCAGTTTTCCGCTGAGAAGACAGCGAGACCTGGTGAAACGAGGTTTCCAACCAAGCTGAAGCTCAAGGTTGGAGGCATCAGCAAAGTTTTGGTTTCTGATGGCTCGAGGAGCAAACAGGAGCCTGGACCACCAGGATTTGATACGAAACTTGCTGAGAGGCGACCTGATAGACAGCCAGAGCCTGCGAAGAAGCGGAGACATCGCCTTATCCTCCAGGTTAGTGTTATGTTGCTTTCGAAACTATTCAAGATTTCAGGAGAATGTTACTATCTCGATGTAAGACCTACTTTTTTCGTTTCTTTTCCTTACATGGTCTGATTTTGACTATTTCTACTCCTGTTTTTGGGGCCCGAATCTAATGCGCGTCCTGGAATTATCACTCCTATTTTCTGCCGTGGTGGCAGAATGGACACCACTCGCTTTGTCCTAGTCAAGTTGAGGAATTACTTACTCTTCTGTTCCTACTTCGCAGGACAATTCCGACGACGATGATTATGACCCGCGGGCCGTTGTCATAAACAAGGACTCGGCTGCTTCCTCAAGTCCATCCATAAAAAATAACCACGTCAAAGAATCCGAGCCAATTGATGAAGGGTCAAACCGCAATGCAGTGAGCCCATCAGCAGCAGATGCTTCCACTCCTAGCGTCCGTAAGAGCTCTAGAATACCAAAAAAGAAAGTGTTGGAGGATTTTGCCGATGACATTCCGGACGAGGGTAAAATGGACGCTGCTGAAGGTAGAAGTTCTCCTGCTGACGAGACTCCTGGCAAACGCCAAGAGGAGGAAGAAGACGACTTTGAGAAAGGTGGTGATGGCTCTGACAAGGATGCGTCCATATCTGACGATGGTTCAGAGGACCTTGAAGATGAGGAGGACCGTCCATCGAAAGCTAAGAGGCGCAAGTCTCAGGACAGCATCACATATCCTGGCAAGGGAAGGAATGCGCCACTAACAGCACGGCAGCGAACAATGCAATTGGGGAAAGAAGGGGACACTGAGCTGGGACCAAGTTTGATCGAATTCCCGACTGGATTGTCTCACACGATGAGTGGTCGACGTAAGTTTCTATTGATTGCAAAATATTTGGAAACTTGCCTATGTAGTGGTATGCCGGTAAGACTCGGCCCTCAGTGCAAAGCAAGGGGAGAACGCCGTGGGGCCATTGGGTAACTTAGCAGTGAAAATCTTTACGGTGGATCACCAGCTTAGCCTCGTAGTGCAGAGATTTATTTCATCTAAATTCTTTTTCTTAATTCATCTCAAGCATACTCTCATCACAGATACGTACTGGCTGTGTGTACACAGGAGGTAGGGAGAAGCTGACTGAGGAAGAGCGACAAGTGAAGAAAGCGGAAGCAGCTCGTAGGCGTAAACAGCTCGTGGAGAAAGCAGCGAAAGAAATTCAGGTATAAAAGAATCTAAATGGACTTGGCAGCATAGAGTGAGCGAGAGCATCAAGTAAATTCTTCACTTGTGGGAGTAGGCTCCCTGTCTGCAAGCCTCTATTTCCAGTGACTACTAGCAATGGTCTTGTAATACCGGAAACATGACATAATAATGACCGTGGATAATTGGACCAGGCTACTGCAATTCAAAAGATCCTAGGTCAAGATTCTTCAAGAAAGAAGAAAGAAGAGCGGCTGCTGAAACAAAGGGCAGAGATTGAACAGGCAAGTTCTTTTGGCAAACTGTTGTCGCTCAAATCCTTTATACGTCTACACATGGAGTTGGTACTTGTGATAGCTGCCTTTGTTTTGGAGTGTTGTTTGAGGCCGATCTATTGTGAGGTCATTGTATTGTGTTGGGATGATTTCTTCAAAACAGATTGTTCAATGATTGTCAGTATCTCGATGTTAACAATCATCTCTTCCTGTGGCTTTCAGGGAAAGAAAGCTGCTGCATTGGAGCCCGCAATCAACAGTATTCGATGGACATACAAAGCCGATGGCACAGTTGTTTCCTTCTCACAAGATGTTGAGCTTCCACAAATGTTCACTGCTGGTCCTCCGAGGTACAGCTTCACCATCTTATACCCGTGTGGAACCTGAAACATCTATTGTTAATCTTGGAGATTTGGATTGGCCGTTGGCCCCAAGAATAGTCTCTAGCGTCGAGTCATAGGTGAGTCGGTGGTTTCTGCCTTTCATTGGCTAGTCCCCTCAAATCATCAAGTCTAAATGAGTTGTTCTCTTTCCTGAATTATTTGCAGTTATCCACCGGCACGGGAGACGTGTGCTGGCCCAGCATGCACGAATGCCTACAAATATAGGGATTCCAGATCGAGTCTACCTCTCTGCAGCCTGGGATGTTATAAGGCTATTCAGTCCCTCCCTGCATTGATGGCTGTCTAAGCGGATATTATCTCGTATCAGTCACTTGAGCGCTCCATATGTAACGTCCTGATCTTAGAGGCGTCCTGGAGGGTTATTCAACTGGGTGGCGTATGGCTGGCACTGTGAAATGCAGATCAAGAACGAGACATAGAACCTACAGCATCGGTAGGCAGCCTGCGAAGTTTTGTAGTTAGCTTTAAATGTTGGGTCACACTGGCTGTATTTAATCGCCCTTTGTACAAATGATAGAAGACCCTTTTACTGTAGACACATTGTAGAGAATGTCTACGACCATTAAGAGGTGGTAGGAACAGGAACACATTTGGAAGAAGACATTGGTTCGTCCTAGCAGTCCATTATGTGTACATCAAGCCCCAGTTTCGTATTCGAGTTTCCAGACGGAGGTCAGAAGTTCTAGAATGAAGGCCTGCCTGTGTCTGTGTTTGGAAGAAGACAGTGGTTCGTCCTAGCAAGTTCATTATGTGTACATCAAATCCTAGTTTCCTCTCCAAGGTTTCCAGTCGGAGGTCAGAAGTTTTAGAATGACGGCCTGCCTGTGCGCGTGGATTCGACTTAAGGTAGCAATTCAACAAATTTCCTTAATCACGAGCTCTGTGTTGATCCTCAAGACGGCGACATTCTTGATACTTTTTCAGTGGGTGAGTCCACGAAACAATTCTTGACATAATATCAGTGGGGAGTCCCCTAAACAATTCGATCAATCAAAGAACGGAGGAGTCATTATCATATCAACGGTGGTTTCACTTTGTTGTCACTGCTTCTTGTTGATCACAGTTGGGTGCACTTGCACCGACTTGTCTCGTATACCTGCTCTACGTGATGTCTCGAACAAGGGTAGCAGGATTGTCTCAAGAAATTTTAATTTTATCGTATCTTTCAGATCCTGAACATCTTCTGAGCTCATTCTGTACCAAGGTCTGGATTCTGGACTCGAGGTAAATCTGAACCGTACAGGCAAGGGAAGGTACGGCGTGATGCAAAATGTTGGGTCCTTACAGTTGGACTGGAATGTTCGCGTCTTTACTCACTGGAATGTTCGCGTCTTCAAATATTCGAAAGTGAGTTTTGAATTAAGAGATCCTCGAGCCTGCTACTCAAGCAAAACTTTCGCCCGTGACAAATATGAGCTGATTCAAAAGCGAGGCACGACGCCAGATTCAATGAACATGAATGGTTGATGAGGTCAACAGAAGCTTCAGAGTGAGCCGCCGAAATAGATGTATCAACGAAGGTTGAGGAGAGGAAAGGTGAGTAGAGGACGGCGGCAAATTGGAATGGGGCCCCTGCTGCAATCGACTTATTTGTTTCTCTGTTATTGGTACATTCGCGGGTTTATAACAATCCTTCATAAATAGTCTCTCTATTTATGCAGGCAATGCTCAGACTTGCTTCAGACAATCTGCGACTGTGGTCCAGAGAAAAGAATGACATATGGAGCACTGCCTACGGTTCACAACGAACGGGGTGAAGCAACAACACCAGAACTTACACCTAAACTTCTAAAGAGAATGCGACCTTTCAGCAGAATCAAAGGCTCACAGGTATCCGCATGCCATCATAAGCTAGCTGAACATCAATTCCCTCCATTCGTGACCACTCTGCTAACTCTGCATTGTCCCTTTCGTGCTCAAATTCGTGCGTCATTCCGACGAAGAAAGCTCGTCTCGGACGCAACCTCTTCACTGTCGCCAAGCTATCTTCCCAGCAGAAGTGAGTATTGTGAGGTCCATTTTTGTACAAACTGTCGAGGATGAGGACATCAACCGGGCCGTGAACTCCATCAGCTGTTATCAATTTCTCGGTGGCTTCAGGAATGCGGGACACATCCGAAATGTAAGCAATGCGAGTTTTCTTACCGAATAGAAACCCTAGACTCAAATAGTCCTCTCCGTGCATGACCGGTAATGGTGTAATTTCGAGTCCCACGGCAGTAAATACGGCAGAGCACGAAGGCTCTATGACGCGCCAGTCCAGTTGCGCTACTCGTCGAATCTCTTGCCCCTCACGCAATGTCTTCTCGACCAGATAGGGGAATTTCGTAATTATGCTGTTCATGGTGTGCTGTGAAACGAAGGCTGGCATTGGGGCAATGTCATTGAGCGAACTGTAGTTCTGTACACCTCTAATGTCGTCCAAACCTAGCATTGCATCCGCGTGCTCGTGAGTCAAGATGAGAGCATCTATTCGCGAAACTTTGTGAATTACGAACCACCGTAACACCTGCTCCTTGAAATTCTTCCCCGCATCGATCTGAATGTACCTCCGAGTCCCGTCCGCGTGCTTGTAGTTGATCAATAGCGACGGATTGCACCTGTAGTTCTTGTTGATTTCCGGAGGCCCCTCCATTGCGCTGTGGCAAACGTGGCATGGTGGATCACTGGGCCTTAGCAGACAAATTGGACTCGGCACTCCGGTCGACGAACCCGATCCCAAAATTATCAATTCTGATCCGGCTTCGTTTTCCATGTTGGTTGTAAAGCTCTCCTCGTTGCTATCCCCGGCCGAATCCTCCATTTCCTAAATTGCTCTCTGGCCACGCAGATCCGCTCGCTTTAAGCACCGAAGTTGCAACAGTCCGTCCCTTTAAGCGCCTGCATTCTCCTCGTAACTTCTCACAACCAGAGAGTTTCATTCATTCGTCGAACTTTTCCCAAGAATTTGAATCAACACATCGAGCGCCGTTGCAGAGTTGCATGCTCATAAAACTTCATAAATAGATTCGGTATCAGAAATGTCACAATACTGACATGGAGGTCTGCTCCATAAATGCTGTCACTGAATCCGCATCGAATTTACTCTCCAGAGCTCAACCCCACTCGCTCCTCCTCCTGAATAAGTTAGGGCTTGCAGCAGCATGGTCATTGCTCTCCTCCTTCCTGTCTTGCTTTCAATTCCATCTGCATAGAAAGATGGGACTTACATACTTTGCAACGGTTGTGACAGTACGAGATCAAACGCACCTACATGTCTGGGGTTGTAAATCAAACCCACATCTTGTTCTTCCTCCCTCACTTTCTATGCCATTCGACCTTCGCTTACTGAACTCAAGCGACGGCACCAGAGCAGCACAGTGTTTGCCTGCTCTTGCGGCGTGAATCTGTAAAATTCTCGAAGAAGGAACATTTTAGTGGCAATTAAACACGTAATACGCGTTCAATTGCTTTATCGTTCGTAAATTGCACTGGAAGTTGGACCTGGGGAGGGCATTAAACGTTTGGGGAAGGATCAATGAAGAGAATCCAGACTTTGTGGGTGGTGCCTTCTCGTTCCACCTCTCTTTGCTGCGCGAAACACACATACAAAGTGAAAGGGAGATGCTCTACTCGTTGTAACTTTACTATCTCAAAACCATCGAATGCAACAATTGCATAGGCTTTCTGAATTCTCATTCACCCTAAGTTCTCTTAAGGGTTAATCCAATTGTGGGATAGGAACCCTTTCTGCCCCATAACTAAAGCCGAACTGGTGTTTAAACTCTCGTAAGCGTATGCCATCAGAGATTTTTATATTAACTTTATTATCTCGTGTGCTCTTGAGTAAAGTCGCTGGAAAGCATAGATTACAATTACAATAGTAATGTCAAACTTTGTAAAAGGCGACCGCGTAGAAAAAAAGAAGTAGGGGAAGACCCCATCAAGTCCTACAAACGAGAGAAGAAAAAGAGAGTAAAATGGGGCTAATCTTCAAATGTAATGTTAAAGTTTAGTAATGTTAAATTAGAGAAACTGACCTATGAAAAGTTATAAGAATTTTATTTATTTAATTTTAAAATATATTTATGTATTTTAATTATTCAATTTATTTAAGGTAAAATATGTTATTTAGAGAAAATAAATCAAAAATTTAAATAAATTTGATTTAGAATTTTTTGAGACTATTTTATTTTAAAATATATTATGACAAAATTTATTTCTTGATATTTGTTAAATAATAGTAATAATAATTTTCAAAATAAATTGCTTTTGTATAATTATATTTATGTATCTTAAGTAAAATTTTATATATATTATAAATTATATATATATTATATATATATATAAGTTTATATCAATATTTATATTAATTTAATACTAATTTTATATTTATACTTTATCAAATATAGATTTTTAATATTAAATTTTTTGTAGAGAAATTATTTATTTATCAAATATTAATTTGATAGCTAAATATAAAATTAGGTAAATACTAATTTGATAACTGAATAAAATTTTAAGTATACATAATAATTAAATTATTAAAAATTTATAATATTATCTAAAAATAAATTTATTAAAATATGTATATTACTAAATTATATATATATTAAAACAATTAATATTAATAAAATAAAATACAAGATATCATTTTATATAAATAAGTCATAAAAATTATTATAAATAATGAAAATGTATTTATTTATTTTAAATTATTCATTAACATTACATAAAAATAAAATATATAAATAACTGATATATATGATTATATAGAGAAATAAAAGTAAAAATGTTATATTAATAAAAATTGTATTTTTATAATAAATATAAAATAAAATATAACATTATAATGAATATAAAAATCATTTAATAAATAATTTTTTAACATATAATATTATAGTTAAAAAATAATTTTCTATCTAAATAATATATAGTTTTAAATCGAAATAATAAATCCAAATAAAACCGAAAATATTAAATTTTTTTCTGTGTATTGAATAAACTATTGACAAATTTTAGTACATGAATTAAATCTATCAATTATAATATTATTGTTAATGATATTCAACGTGTGCTGAAAAATCGTTTATCTTTCAATTAGTCGATTTTTAGCCGATTCCATCTCTAAGAACAACATCGACAGAGTTTGGTAATCCCAAAAATGTCCTCGACTACCGTTATTTCATATCGATGGAATAACAATTCAGATTAAATAACTATAAAGAAAGTACTAAACAGTAGATAACAATAAAAAATTTAGTAGATTACAATAAAAAGTTAGATACGATTCATATACCAGACTGTATCTGAATCGTGCCTAATGCGCAAAGTTAATTGCAATGAATCCAAAAAATGCCATTACTTGTCGACACATGCCTGGGACCGGCCGCCGGATGGTCACATCAGAGGAATACTTACATGACTGCATTTGATTTTGTGCTGCAAGAAATCAGTTCAAGAGCAAAGCTTTCCACCCTTTTATCGTGTCTGCACATGGATCTCTGTACAATGCAACCTCTGCTTTGCTTCTGTTTCAACCTCTCTCGCTCTCTAGGGATCAATCAAGCTACTATATAGCAAGAAGCTCTCGAGTGTCTAGACTATACTTTTGCATCTACTGTAGATCTAAAGCCCAGCGTCTATCACCATTCATAGCTGTTATGGTTCTGAACTATCACGCTGCTCATTACGAGTTGTGCTCAGAAATAGAATCATGATCAGTAACTCGATTCGCTGGGCGATTTCACTTTTAGCTTTAATGAAGCGACTTTGATCTTGATGCAGAAAGCAAGCTCACATATATTCTTGATATACTTCCCCATTGAAACCCCAGCACAGATTTGTAAAGACACTGTATGATACTAAAACATGTGGGACTGACGTTTAGAATATCCCAGAAAATGTCCATTGCATTGCAGGTTGACAACAACAGCCGAACCTGTCAGTCGTTCCAGAACCGAACATTAAAATCCACAACCTCTATAACGTACGCATCGCGGAGATTTTTCATCAATCATCAAGTGCGATACGTCTTCGAACCATCTCGGTCTCCTACAAACTGTACTGACATTCTACGTGTCATCCGCAACTTTACCTATCACCCATCGATATCTCAAAATTTGAATGCCTGAGTAATCTCTACTTAAGATTCGGCAGTGGTAGATCTCCACCAGCTACGATGAAACTCATATGTTTGGCAGCCGGTACGGTGGATTTTAGAGAGGCAGCCCACCTTTTCCACGTGAGGCATGTACTGCTGAACGAGTACATATCATATTAAAGGAAGAAGATAATTGGTAAAAGGGCGACGGGGTAGAAAACACGAAGGATGGGAAGAAGAATAGTGCGAAGCAATTTGAATTTGAAGCCTCATGACTTTGACGATTCCTGGTTTATCGATCAAATCAGTAGCACTGATAAACTCTCACGATTACCAATTTTTGGTAGAAGACGGTGAAGTCGTTATCGACAGAGTCGGGGCTTAAGTTAGGAACAAGTCTCTGAAATGAATAATTTGGCCGAATTTTATGAATCCTGGTTCTTCAAGTCCGTTAGTTCCGCGTGCAAACTTTTACGATTTCCCTTAACGACATGAGCCAGGTTTGTGAGGCGGCTGATTTAGTTCTACATAACCTTCGAACAGGAGAAATGACAACGTTCCCTTTTGTGGTAAACCACTCCGAGATAAATCTCAGATTAAAAGTAAACTATCTGACGGCAACGGATACAGTAGCCAACTTTCTTCGCTTTCTTACACAGTTGCGTGGATTCAACGCTCATGTACGAGATGCAAATTTGAAGACTTTGAGACGCAGTGTTCCCGTTGATTGTAAAACCTACTCAGAGCTTCTTCCGACCCCGGATACGACACTCTTTTTTCTTTCTTTCTCCAATCGTGCTAGATGCCGATGACTTTGAGACGCAAGTGTTCCCGTTGATTGTAAAACCTACTCAGAGCTTCTTCCGACCCCGGATACGACACTCGTTTTTCTTTCTTTCTCCAATCGTGCTAGATGCCAAAAATGAAGGTGCATGAACTTTGTGACAAGGCGACAAGAGGTGGGAGTGTTATGTTTGGCTTGTTATCCCTGATGACTGGTCAAGGGCAAAAGCAAATGTATCTGATGATAGTTGCTTGTCACTTGTCTAGAAGTTCAAATGGATAGTTACTGGAAGCGAGAAGGAGGCAGGGAAGTTTATAGAAGGGATTGAGCTCTAGAAGTTCAGATGGATAATCATTTGTCTAGAAGTTCAAGCTAATGACAGTATAAGTATATATATATATATATATATATATATATATATATATATATATATATATATATATATATATATATATATATATATATATATATATATATATATATATATATATAAAGAGAGAGAGAGTAGTAAAGCATCGAAGGTTATTGTGAGCCCGTTTCAGCAATGGGGTAAGTTTCCGGGACAAGAAGTGGACCACATTATCTCCTATTGTCCTCTGATTTCTGTTTAATGTGGTTTGTGATGTGCTATTGTGAGAGTCCTAGGGACTGTATTTTTCTATCAATTGGTATCAGCGCTTAGTTGGTCCTAAAGAGGGACTTGAGATCTGAGGGTGCAGTGAAGAGGGTCAAGAAGCAAGTCCATAGCAAAGCAATGACAGGGTGATATCCAGATCAAATGCTAAATTTGCAATGGAGAAGTTTGATGGGAAAAACAATTTTGGACTTTGGCAACTGAAGATGAAGGGCTTTCTTGTCCAACAAGGACTGCATAGAGCACTGAAGAAAAAACAGGAGGACAAAAGTAATGAGGATGAGGAAGATGAAGATGCAAATCTCAAAGCTATTAGCACTATTTGGTTGAACCTTGTTGATGAAGTGCTATACAATGTTATGAATGAGGAATCTACACCAAAACTATGGGCCAAATTGGAGAATCTTTATATGACCAATTCATTGACAAATAGACTGTATCTTAAACGGAAGGTGTATATGTTGCGGATGAAGGAAGGCCAAAGTATTAAGGAGCACCTCTATGCTTTCAACAAATCATTTGTGAGTTGATGAGCATAGGGGTCAAGTTAGAAGAGGAGGATAAGGCATTGCTGTTATTGACTTCACTTTCTCTTTCATATGAGCATCTGGTCACAACTCTTCTATATGGGAAGGACGATATAAATTGTGAGGAGGTTACTTTAGCATTATTGTCCAATGAGATGTGAAAAAGACACAACCAAGAAAAGACAAATCCAGAGGCTCTATTTATCAGAGGAAGGACAAGAGAGAGAGAGAGAGAGAGAGAGAGAGAGAGAGAGAGAGAGAGAGAGAGAGAGAGAGAGAGAGAGAGAGAGAGAGAGAGAGAGAGAGATCAGATCAAGAGTAAATCAAAATCCAAGTCTAGAACTGGAGGTTTCAAAGGCAAGTGCTGGATTTGTGGGAAGGTTGGACATTTCAAGAAGGATTGTAACAACAAGACGCTTGAGTCCAACATGGATAAAGGTCAACTTCTAGATCAAGCAAGTATTGTTGAGTCATATGGTGTTATGGATGATCTTCTATGTGCTACCCAAAACAAAGATAATTTGAGGAGTCATGGATATTGGACTCAGGTTGCTCTTACCATATGTGTCTAAATAAGGAGTGGTTTCATGAGTACAAACCATTCAATGGATGATCTGTAATAATGGGGAACAACATGGCTTGCAAAGCTATTGGCATAGGTACAATAGACATTAAGATGTTTGATGGTATTGTGAGGACTCTTGCTGATGTGAGGCATGTTCTTGAGTTAATGAAGAATTTGATATCACTAGGCACTTTGGACTCAAATGGTTGGAGGTGTTGAGCAGAAAATGGAACACTCAAGGTATCGAAAGGAGCATTGGTTGTAATGAAGCGCAAGAAGATAGGAAATCTTTATGAGCTTGTTGGAGTGACCATTATTGGAGGAGTGGTAAGTACTATTTCAAAAAATCAAGATCCCAAAGATCTTACTCAGTTATGGCACCTACCTTTGGGTCATATGAGTGAAAGAGGTCTAAGTGAATTGTCCAAGCAACAACTTCTGAAGGGCCTTAAAAGTTGTACGTTAAAATTATGTGAGCATTGTGTAATAGGAAAGCAACGGAGGGTAAACTTTTCCACAAGAGTTCATTGCACAAAGGGGATTTTAGAGTATTAGCATTTTGCTGTTTGGGGCACTACACCAATAGCTTCAAAATCTGGAGCATTATATTTTGTGTCTTTGGTTGATGATTACTCTAGAAGAGTATGGATGTATACCAAGAAGCAAAAATCAGAGGTCTTCTCTATCTTTAAATAATGGAAGGTGAAGATGGAGACAAACTAGAAGGAAAGTGAAAGTATTTGAGATCTGATAATGGTGGAGAATACAAATTTGGAGAGTTTGATAGATATTGTAAGTATGAAGGGATAATTCATCACTTTACTGTTTTGTGTACTCCTCAAAAAAATGGTGTGGCAGAGTGAATAAATCATACACTCTTGGAGAAAGCAAGAAGTATGTTAAGCAACGCCGGATTGGAGAAGGGTTTTGGGCAGAAGCTGTAAATACATCTTGTCATCTGGTAAACATTTCTCCCTCTACTGCTATTGAGAGTAAGACACATATGGAAAAATGGACAAGTCGGTTGATTACCCTTCACTTAGAGTGTTTAGATGCATTGCTTATGTTCATATTCAACAAGAACAAAGTTAGATCCCAAATCTAGACAATGTATATTCTTGGGATATGAGAAGGATACAAAGGGATCTAGATTATGGGATCCAGAAAGGTGTTGTCTTGTTATGAGTAGGAATGTATTTTTTGATGAGATGCATACGATGGAGGCTATTACTATAGCCAAAGAAAAGAAAAGACAAATTCAGTCTGATTTTGTTAAGATGGATTATCTTGGAAAAGACATCTCACCTCTGGTAGATCTACCAAGTGAACCATTAGAAGAGCAAAGTCCAAAAGTGATTCATGATTGTAGGTATCCAAATAGGGACAGAAGGCCTCCAAAGAGTGTCAAAAGTGGCATTGTGCAATGGAAGAGTGGATGAAGTCTTTGGTCAAAAACCAAACTTGGAGACTTGAAAAATTGCATATGGGAAAGAAGGAAATTGGTTGCAGATGGATATTCTAGAAGAAGGAAGGACTTCCAAAATCAGGTGGAGATTGATACAAAGCAAGGCTTGTAGCAAAGTGTTATAACCAAAAAGAAGGTATTGACTTCAATGAGATTTTTTCACCAGTGGTATAAATCTCTTCAATTCGTGCATTTTTGGCAATAGTTGCATTGCATAACTTGGAGTTGGAGCAACTAGATATTACAATTGAATTTTTACATGGAGAATTAGTGGAGGAGATTTACATGCATCAATGTGAAGTTTTTGTGGTACCAAGGAACTAGAACCTTGTTTGCAGGTTACAAAAGTCTTTATATGGACTAAAGCAAAGTTCATGACTTTGGTACATGAAATTTGATGCTTTCATGTTGAAGCATGGATATAACAAAAGTGAATCAGATTATTGTGTGTACCTCAAGAAGCTACATGGACCTAGAGTATTTGATTTAATCATCTTGGTACTATATGTGGATGATATGTTGATTGCTGTAGAGGATATGGTTGAGGTGTAGAAATTGAAAGCACAACTTGGTAAGGAGTTTGATATGAAGGACTTGGATTCTTCACACAGGTTGCTTGGGATTGAAATCCATTGGGACAAGAGGAAGGGAAATTTATAGATATCTCAAAGGAGATATTTGGAAAAATTACTTGCTCGGTTTGGCATGGAGAATGCAAAACCAATGAGCACTCCAATGGCAAGTCATTTCAGGATATCATTGGAGCAATCTCCATCAAATGAGGAGGAGAGAAAAGTAATGTCAAGTACTAATTATGCTAGTGTTGTTGGGAGTTAATGTATGTTATGGTCTGCACTAGACTAGACACCTCACATGTTGTGAATATGGTAAGTAGATACATGGCAAATTGTAAAACCAATAGCTAGACATATGATCTAGAGATGAAATTTGGTTTGGTAACATCTGGATGTATGTTATACGTGATAGACTAAGTAGATCAGACATAGGTATCACCAAAAGAGTACTTCTACTAATAGGCCAAAAACCAAAACGTGCTTGGAAACTTTAGAATCAATAGCAAGGCCTATGACCTAGAGGAGAAACTTGGGGTGGTGACATCTGGAAGGATGTTACACATGATGGAGAAACTAGATAAGATAGAGTTATCATCAAAAGAGCAATTCTACTAATAGGGTAGAAGCCAAAATATGCTAAAAACTTTAGAGGTAATTTTAGAGTCCCAAACGGATGAATTAGGTCTTGAAAATGTGCAGATCCCCCCCAAAGGAAGACAGGTTTAGCTTCACTCCCATTTGGTTTGTCTCACCAAGAGCTTTCCAACGGTACTTCATCCACATGATTTTGAGATTCCTACAAGAAGATTCCCTAAAAGATTCCCTCTAGTAAAGCCTGTTTGACCAACCAGATGGGACCAGGATAGACATGTCACCCATCCAAGCAAGTAATCTAAGGGTGGAGCTCGCTAACAAGTCACCTATCCATGCACCTAATTCTATGGTGGAGCTTCCTTGGGAGGAGATCCTTTTTGGCTATATAATAAAGAGAAGGTGCTCCTTTGGGGCATCAGAGTTTTGAGTGTGGAATTAGTGTTTTCTCTATCCTTAGAATATTACACAAATCTAGGGAAACAACATCGTGAAGTTGTGAAGTGTATACTTCATTACTTGAAAGGGACTATAAATATTGGCATTACCTTTGATGTGGAGGATGACCAAGGAGTAGGAATTAAAGGGTATGTAGATTTTGATTTAGCCAGAGATTTGGATAAGAGAAGGTCTACAACAGGATTTGTTTTTACACTCGTTGGTGGTGCAGTATGTTGGAAGTCTACTCTCCAATCTACTATTGCTCTTTCTATTACAGAGGCGGAATATATGGCAACAACTGAGGCTGACAAAGAGGCAATATGGCTACAAAGATTAGCCAAGAATGTTGGACTCCCTAACATGAAGTCCATACTTTTTTGTGATAGCCAAAGCACTATTCACTTGGCCAAAAATCAAGTATATCATTCAAGGACAAAGTATCTTGATGCGAGACATCATTTTATCAGGGAAGCTGTGATACATGGTGAGATCAATTTGCAAGGATTGCCACCGTGGTAAACTCAGCTGATATGTTGACTAAACCTGTTCCCTTGGAGAAGTTCAAGTTATGCATGAACTTGCTCAACGAGCAATGTTTCTCTTTGGGATGATATGGTGAATACAAGCAAAAGGTGAAGATTGTTATGTTTGGTTTGTTATCAATGATGATTGGCCAAGGGCAAGAACAAACATAACTGATGATAATTACCTGTCACTTTTCAAGAAATTCAAGTGGATGACACTGATTGACCTTTTATTATATATATATATGCAGAGAGAACAGTAAAGCACTGGAAGTAGGTTCCGGGACAGGAAGTGGATCACGTTCACTCATGTTGTCTTCTGATTTCTGTTTAATGTGGTTTGTGATGCGCTTCTGTGAGAGGTCCTAGGGACCGGGAAGATAGAACAACTTTTTTGCCAGATGAAGTACAGGAATAGGAACGAACTTTCCTTCTAGTTGATAAGAAAGAGCCCACATTTGGTGTAATTTGCTCCAGTGAATTTTGGGCCTTCTCGAGACCTGGAGAAGTTCTACCACACGTTAAGGATCTGAGTTTGTAACTCCAAGAGACCTGTTCCCAGCTCTGCTAACCAGGGACTAGAGTGTCCACTACGCATAACGAATTGAGAACCCTTGCCGCAACCTGGATCCTGCTATCCAGACAACTTAAAGTGCTTCATTCGTCACCCCCGTACATTCTTGTGACACCACTACCCGCCAGATGTTCACGCAGTCTGCCCCATAACCTCAAAGGCATAGTTCCAGTTAGCTAGTTGACAGAGGAATATACACACGTCTGTGAGAGTATTTGCCCGAACACCCTCCGCGTGCAGTCCGTGCCTTCTTTACCAGCCATTTCAGCTCCTGTCCTTTTTTTGTCCGGTTCTTTTTCCTTTTGTCAGTTCGGTGAATTTTTAGAAAGTTTCGGTCTTTTGTCCTTGTGTCAGGTTTCTATTCTTTGTCAGTTCTATTATTCTTTCGAAAGCATCGATTTCTTTTCCTTTTCTTTTATTGTTTTGAGAGCATCGGTTTTTTCTTTATGTCAGGTTCTTTCCGCCTGTCAGTTCTATTACTTTTTTGAAAACATCGACTTTTTTCCTGTTTTCTGTCTGACATCGCCCCAGGGGCCTGTTAGCCAGTGCCCGGTCGACTTTTGGGGCCCTTCAATTCATTTATAGTAAGTCCAACGGACTTCCTTTCCGATCCCAGGATCCCCTGGAGCATGGCATTGGTCCCTCCCCCCCCCCGGGTCAGTCTTTATCATGGCATTGTTCCCCCCCGGAACAATGTTAAGACTGACCTCTTGTCATCTTCCAACCCCCGTCTATTCATTCCTAAAGTAATCCCAAAGCCCATGGCGACCGACGGGGTTTCACTAGGTTATAGACCGGCTATAATACTCGTGTAACACGACGCCGGATCAACGTCTATGATCCGGAACCTACTACCAACGCCCCCCTACGGCATCTTTGCATGGCAAACAGCTCACGGAGACAGGCCACTTTACATGGTTCAATGATGTAAGTCAGTTTTAACGTCCGTCGGTTTTTAAACATTGACGGAAATAATATTTTCATGTGTCCATGGGAGGGCACAGGCCCGGCAATTAACTTGGACGTACATTAACCTCATATGTATACGTGCGATGGCAGGTCACTTTGAATTATTGACGGACACTAACAGGTAACCAGCTCTCGAACTAAGGTATGCCAAGAGTAAAGAGTTTACAAATATTAATATCTTCGTTTCGAATGAATTCTTTTTTCAATAAAAGAACTCTTCAGATTCAATATTTCTTATATGTTGCAGATAGATTTTTGTGATTTTATATTTTTATGATACTTTTTTATATATTCAAAATAAATTTTTGTTAATTATATATTTTTTTGGTTAATAAAGTGTAAACAAAAATCTTATGAAATTAATCACATTGATGAGAGCAAAAGTCACATTATTCCATATGCATCCAATCTCGAAAATCAAATATCAAAATAGAACATGTATTTGCTGGGAAAAATGAAAGACCTGGTCTCACGAATACTGAAAGTCGAAAAGTTCGTTCTCGGGCAAATTTAAACTTGTCATAGAAATGGAATTTAGACAGTTCAATTGTGTTGTATCACCCGACTCATTAACCTAGAAAATTCCCGGTTCGAAAGGGTTCAAATGGAGCTAGAGATGCCTGACGTAAAGGCTCCAGCAGAGGGTCTGAATGTCATGTCAGGTAGACCCGACGTCTATATGAGCTCCGTCAGAGCTCCATCAAAATCGTAGTTGTTGGACTTTGTCTATTAGTGGGCAGCCGGAGCCCGAGAGAGCCAGGTGAATCGAGTAAGAAATACCTCGGGAACTCTTCCTTGCGTCTGCTATTGCTAGTGGTGTCGTAGAGCAAATTTATCGTATAGACTCTATTGGAGTTTAGCTCCAAAATATTATTTTTTCTCTCCCTTGTACGGCTTGATGGATCTTCCCATCCTTCATTTTGTCACCGCTGTCGCCTTCGTCTATTGCTAGTATATGTGGACAATACTCAGACCAATGCTTTTTGGTGATCATAAAATCGTGCAAAGCAGAGGAGACGACCTAATAGAACACAAGACGAGGGAAAGACCACATCAAGCCTTAGAGGGGAAGACAAAAGAAATAGAATGGGGCCAAGTTCCAATAATATCGATATGAAAGATTTGCCATTCCTCACCTAAGATAACTAAACTATACTCGGGGTTAAATTTACAAACTACTTGAACATGCTAAGAAAGATCACCTAGAGTGATCACTCTCCCTATGGATTGCCCCCGCCTATGATCTCCGCAGTCAACAAAGTAATCGCACAAAGTAACGCCGGACATCGTCACGACCACTTAATGAGTTCGTCTGTAAACAATTCGTCATGTCTTTTGGAGTTGTTTGAGCGATAAGAAAATGGTCAGGTCAATGACTTGCTGCTTGACAAGAGAGTGTACGTATAGGAAGCTGGTATGTGGTGGCCCATTCGTGTTCATACACTTGATTAACCTACTCCTTCGTAAGGAGCAAAATTAGCAGTGTCAGGGGTCGAACACTTGATTACCCTCCTTCCCTCGTTTTTTCTACGCTGTCGCTTTCTCATCACTCCCCCGTAAGGAGCTTTCGTGTTCATACACTTGATTAACCTACTCCCTCCTAAGGAGCAGAATTAGCAGTGTCGGGGGTCGAACACTTGATTACCCTCCTCCCTCGTAAGGAGCAAAACTAGCAGTGTCAGGGGTCGAACATGCCTCTAAAGGGAGGTGACACTGAAGTAGAATTACATGCAATCTTGCGTTTTCAAGGGCCGTAAATTTGTAGCGAATGTAGAGTTGGGTTTGAGAGTTTACAATCTCACTAGCCATGCAGATTGACTTGAAAGTCCACTTTGTTGGCGAATGGTGAACTGCAACGAACTGAGAGAAGAAAATGCTAACTCTCCATCTGATCCCGCAGCCCAAAATGTAGTAACGAAGTCCCGTTCCATTGGCGAGGTCATGATGGATCGCTCCCTTCATGACATTGGCATCCTATCTCTTTATGAATCACGTATGCATGGATGGACAACCTCGTATACTTTGAAGTATGAAGAGTCCCTTCTGCTTATGGAAGGTTCTAATGTCATACGAAGTTCTAAACATAGTAACCCTATTTCACGAACTAGGCTGTAAGATCTGCACATACTTTCCTCAATATATACTCTACCGGTTTCAAAGTCTTCTAGAAGGACTGCTCCAGCCTTTCATGTCCCGCAGTAGGTGGTTCCTCGTCATGTTGACCTCGGATGACATCCACCTTAACGACGTAGAACCATGACGTCTCTCCCTCGACGTTGATGTGGTAGTGAGTAGGGTCATTCGAGCCTCGAATGACCATACCCACGACTGGAAAATGTCACATACCATGCCTACATCAAGTAGACCTAATGTTTCCGTATCATGTGTCCATCAGATTAATAGTAAAGGCAAACTAGATATATTACTTTTCCACAAGTAATCTATCATTATTCTTGTGCTAGCCATGGCTACACCTTCCCATGTGGGGTCGTCTAGAGCGGGTCGGGATACACCATGCCCGGTGTGTCATCGACGCTTTACCTCGCAAGGGGTAAAGACCCATGTGGGAAGGATGCACAAGGATTATGATTGGACCATTTGGGATGCCCACGTGAGATGAGCGACCACGTCGACAGAAGTGACACTCGGGATTACACACGCTTCTTCTATACCTTCATTGATTGTTCCAGGGATACCGATCGAGTCGTGAGAGTCGTTAGCTTCCCAGGCGGGTTTCATTTTGGGGTTATTTAAGACTAGTTTTCCATGTCCACGTCTATTCCATAGGCTACCACGCACACTTCATGATGAGGCTAGACAGACTTTTTGCTTACCATTGGATCGTTTGGCACGTGATCCCTTGGACAAGTTAGCGTGGTTCCTATTCCTCCTATTCCCTCGATGGTGTCTTCATTATGCTAGAGGGGGACGTGTGGGGCATAGAGAGGTGGCGGCTAGATTTTGTCGATTCCGAGCGGGGGATTGGGCAACTCTTCAAGAGGAGTCTGTTAGGGCTACACGATTTAGGAGATAGGTATCGCCACAAGATACCACAGATTCCACTCAATTACGACGATGTAGGACATTGGGTCAGGCGGGAGAGTTTAGTAGAGCAGCACGAGCGCTACACCCTTTGTCTATAGCGAGTCCTACTGATGAGACCATCTCTTCCCTACGCTCATTGCATCCTATAGCAGTAGAGGGACTACCACTAGAGGTTTTAGATTATCAGCCTGAGCAGCCTTTATGTCTTGATAGGTCGCTATTTGCACAAGCATTGTGCACTGCACCTCGCCTTTCCTCAGGAGGCTTGTCAGGGATGGTTTATGAGCACCTTAGAGATTGCTTCCAGGCAGATGATCCTTCTAGTGGTTCTACCGAGTTGTTTCAGGTGGCTGCAGCAGTAGCGAGAGGAGACATTCCTATGTCTATTAGTCGGGTCTTAGGTGCTAGTCGACTTCTCGTGATCGAGAAGGACACAAGAGGCATTAGACCGATTGCTATTGGAGAGATCTTTTTGCGTTTGGTCAGTCGTACCATTGTCCTTCAGCATCGTTCTCACTTTCGACAACACCTTAGTCCACATCAGTTTGGAGTAGCTACACTTGGAGGATGTGAGGCTATATCCCTAGGCATTAGAGCACTCCTAGATATCCATCCGGAGTGGGTCATCCTACAAGTGGATGTTGAGAACGCTTTTGATAGCATCTCACGTGCATCCATCTTTAGAGAGCTTAGGGAGGCTGGTGGATCCTTGGCGAGTCTCATTCCTTTTGTGCGGTCTTTTTATGGCTCTCCTGCTTCCCTTTACTACCAGCATGGTGGTTCACAAGAGGGAGTCACCGTCTTGGAATCAGCTGTTGGTACACGTCAAGGAGATCCTTTGGGGGGGCCTTATTTGCCATGGCTCACTTTAGAGCTCTCCTATCTACTACTTTGGCCATGCCAGGTTATGTATTTCCCTCCTTGGCAGATGATACACACATCGTAGGCCCTGTAGATCAGATTAGGCAGGCCTTTGACTACTTGACTACCGAGCTACATCTAGTAGGCTTAAGAATCAAGGTGTCAAAGTGTAGGGCATGGTCCCTTTTAGGTATCCCTCCCCACCTTGAGCTTCCAGAGGGGTGTATCACATCCACAGATGGACTTCATGTTCTTGGAGTGCCAGTAGGATTGGGGGATTTTGTCACACGCTTCTTGGACGCTGTCCTTGCAGAGGATGTTCTCCATGTGGATGACCTTCCATTACTAGGAGATCCACAGGTGGCATTTGGTATACTCTCTTCTAGTATTGCTCATCGACCATCCTACCTCATCTGTACAGTTCCCCCCTCACCGTCCTTCCTATCACGTTTGAGAGCATTTGATAGGAGGATTATGGGAGTCTTTGGTGATATTATTGGACTAGGGACTTTTGAGTGTGTGACAAGGGATTTGGCACGTAGACAGACGGCTCTACCGATCTCATGTGGTGGGGTTGGCTTGCTTTCTATGGACGAGATGTCACCTATAGCGTTTTTGGGTAGTTGGGCTCTCTCGGCACCCCTACTTTCCTCTCGTTTTGTGGTTGCTGATAGGCCGGTTTTGGAGACTTATGTGATAGAGGTGGAGGGAGTATCCTTTTCTCTCCAGGTGTTATTGCGGCAGACGAGAGATAGTTTATCCCCACAAGTACGAGAGGGTTTTCCACCATTTGCTTCACTATCATCAGATTGGACTAGAGGTCTATAGTCTTCCTTGATGGAGCGACAATGTGAGCATACGCTACATTCTCTCTTAGTCGACTCGTCCATTCCTCAGGCTACTAGAGCACGTCTACGCTCTTGCTCTGGCAAGGGTGCATGCTTGTGGATCCTAGCTCGACCATGCATTAGGGCTTTCCGACTCGCACAAGCTACTTTCTCTACAGCGATGAGGTTTTGCCTAGGTTTGGTCCACCCATCTGCATCTTCACTACTCACTTGTGAGTGTGGTTCTACACTAGATGCAGCGGCGGTCCACATGACATGGTGTCCTTTTGGAGGACAGAGGATAGCTACCCATGATGCCATTAGAGACATAGTGTTTGCTATGGCGCGAGAGAGTGGATACTTGGCTTGGAGGGAGCATTCGTATGCATTGCAGACGACACGTGTTAGGGCAGACTTATACTTGGTCCGAGATGATCAGGTGACAGTAGCGGATGTCGTGGTCATGGATCCTACGCGGGATACGGTTTCGGAGGGAGTGATTACCCATCCCCCTGGATGGGCGGCGAGTGCAGTAGCAGGTCGCAAGGTCTCCAAGTATAGGGGCATGCAGCGAGGTCACCTCTTTGTTCCTCTAGCCTTGGAGTTATATGGAGCGATGGACACGGCATTTGATACATTTGTCAGGGAATGCGCGAGAGCTTATCATGTTAGGCGTCAAGGGGTACCACTCTCACACTTTGTAGCTTACTTTAGACAGCGTGTGTCCATTGCTCTACAGAGTGCAGTGGCTGGTACAATCCATAAGAGAGCAATCACATTAGGTGATGTTTCTTCGTATGCTCCAGTTGTGTGTAGACCGTACGATTTGCATAGCTCGGATATCTTAGGTGCAGTAGGGCAGATTTTTCATACATACTCTATTAGGGCTTAGCCCCATGTTACCTTTTTTTGTCTCCCCCTTGTACGGCCTGATGGGGTCTTCCCATCCTTCTTTTTGCCTACACGGTCGCCTTTTTCTTTTCCACAAGCCAGACAGTAACACGCTTGTCTCTTAATTGTAAAGTACGGACTTAAATTCCTCCCAAATAGAGACGTCGTAATGATTAGCATTCGAAGTAACCGAATTTCCTAAGACGAGGTGACTCTAGTTCGGGTTCAAGTGCTCTTGCTTACGATCTACGCCTTTTCGATTCAGTTCATACTACTTGAATTTCATTCGCTTTGCCTGTGAGGTGTACAGCACTCCACCGTCGTGTTGCTGGAAGAAGTTCAGAGTAATCCCGAACGTTGAAGAATTTTGGATATTTACGAGACGAAACTGTGGAGAAAGAAAGTTGACGTCAGAGACGTGCCGTCGATTCCATGGCAGGCAGGTCGTCCTCTTCTCGCGGTTAGGCTGCTTCTGTGAAGAAGTCGTTGGTCAACTCCCGCTGCTGTGGCTGTCATATCATAGGACTGTAGCATGGAAACAACAGTGCGCAGCATCACAACTAGCAGCTCCAGCCGCTGCTCGTCTCTCTTCCACAACAGCAAAACTTTGCTGCTAGTTCTGGTGTCTCTCTATTCGCTTCTGCCTGAGAGATTTCACATGGCTCAATGATGTACGTCAGTTTTGACGTTTGTCAGCCTCTAAAACATTGACGGAAAGATTATCATCATGTGTCCACGGGAGTGCATAGGTCCGGCAGTTAATCTGGACGGACGTCAATCTCATATGTATATCTGTCATGGCAGGTCATTTTGGATTATTATTGGCATTAATAGGTAACCAGTTCTCGAAGGTAAAATAAGGAGTTCGGGGTTTGCAAATCAATGTATTTTGTTTTTTACATTCGTTTTTAACAAAGGAGTGCTCATCAAATTTAGCTTTTAGTTTTCTTATATATAAATAAATGTGTATGATTTCATAATTTTGTGATTAATGGAGTTTCAAACAGAAAATCTTATGAAATTAATCACATTAATAAAGGAAGAAGAAATTTATGAATAAAAAGAAGATATTATACCGAGTACTGGAACGGGGTTCTCGTTGACAAACAATTTCTTTTTTTATCTCAAAGAAGAATATTAATAAAATACTTTCATTCTTAAATCACACATGACCAACATTGAATAATAGTCAAAAATGAAAAAAATAAAACATATTACATCTGCATCCAATCTCGGAAGTAAAAAATTAAAATCGAACATGTATTTGCTTGGAAAGACTAAAGACTCATCTCGCGAAGACCGGAAATCGGAAGGTTTATTTTCGAGATAATTTAAACTTGTCATAGAAAATTCCGAAAGTTACCCGCTGTATCACCCGACCCTTTAATTAATCTAGAAAATTCCCGATTCGAAAGGACTCAAATGGAGCTAGAGCTGCCTGACGTATAGGCTCCGGCGGAGGGTTTGAACGTCAAGTAGACCTGACGTGCACAGGAGCTCCGTCAAAATTGAAATTACCGGACTTTGTCTTTTAGTGGGCCGCCGGAGCCCACCCATGAGAGAGCGAGAGAGCGAGAGCAGTACGTTCAGAGCTTGTCCTCTTCTCATCGTCACGTCTCTCTTTCACAACAGCAAACTTTGCTGCTAGTTCTGCTGTCTCTCTATCGATTCTGCCTGAGAGAGAGAGAGAGAGAGAGAGAGAGCAGTACGTTCAGAGCTTGTCCTCTTCTCATCGTCACGTCTCTGGACTGCACAATTGGGACTTGAACTGTGCTGGAATTCGGTTACGTGTGGTTCTGGGACATCGTAGTTATAGTGCAGTGAATTGAGGCGTAACGAAGCACCCAGTTTGTACCTCTGTAGGCTAATAATTTGTTATTTGAAGTTCAAGGGAAAGGAAATTGTGCGCTCCGCTAGTTCTAATCAGAACCGGAGAATTGAGCGACTGAAGGTTTGCTGGACTGCCTTTCTTCTGTCTGTTTTGTGCGTTATACTAAGAAAAGCGCTTTCTCAAGTTGGGAAGACAGGTCAAGATAGATGGACTTTCAGCTTGAATTGCCACCTTTAACTGTTCGGATGGTGAAATCCGATTTGCAGGCGTGGAATATCTGCAATTCTGCGAATAGATACTACAGAGATTATTCTTAAAGTCGCGGGGACGAATAATCATTCACGTAATGCCTGGAATCTTCTGGAGTCTTCATATTTCATTCAATTAACGGGTCGGGATTCAGTCATGTTCCGGCAGTCAGTCCTGTTCGATCGCAAGAAATGGATTGCCAAGATGTCAGGCGTAGTGGAAGTAAATCTGAAGCACAGCGATCGTCACAGTGGTTTAACTTCTAAGATGGTAAAGGATCCTAATGGTTCTAGAGTACGTACGACGCTAAATGGTGGTTTTCTGGAGCCTAGGACGAGCAGTGTAAACTTTAAACTAGCTTGAATTGTGGGCATGAGGGACATTTGTGAGGTCGAACGGCAGGCTTTCTAGTATATCACGCATTTTGACATCTGTCTGTCAGTTTTCTTTCTTACTTTAAGTGGCACATTTATTACGTTGATTCAGATTCTCTTGAGGTCGAGTTGAAGCCATGGTGGCATGAGATTTGAGAGGCCTACGGGGTTCGAACAATAGAGCTGAATATGCGCATTTCAATAACCGATAGAACTTTCTGAAGAAGCTTTGGTTTGAATGGGGCAATTTTCCGGTCACAATCTTATCACTGTTACAAATGAACTTATGGGACTTGCGAATGTTTTAAAATTTTTGTCGTCGATGTGACTGCATAAAGGGCGAAACGCTCCCAACTCCACATTCACCGATCACGAGTACACACATGCTGCCTCGTGTATTTCCGTCTCACTCGCTTGTTTCTCCTGATTGATAGTCTGGGCCATTTTGTCAAAGTAGACAGCTCTAGTCAGGCGATTAGAACGTAAATGAAGCACGAACTAATTGTAACTCTCTACCTCTCCTGACTACATCATGTACACTGTGTACCAGGAGTGTATTGGTGAATCAGAGGAAGTCTGAAGGTGCTGGATATTTCACATCAGTAGAGATGCTAGACGGTGAGATTTTCTGGACTTGATTCCCTATTTTCATCTTCGAATTACTGCCTTGCCAGAGCTAGTTTCCAAATTACAAGTGCTTTGTCTCGCCTTTTCGTTTGATCTATCGAAATTATACTCATTTTCAATATGCTGGAGATGAACCAATTCTCTACTCTACAGACCTTTGGAACATGTTTTGTGATCACGCACAACCATCACAAGTTAACGACTGCGACTGCGGGAAGGGATGCATTGTCTGGGCATACATAGCTCAGAGTTCCCCTTGGATGGGTTCAGCGCTCGCCATCACATCTTGTACTCGACATGCAGTCATCGCCGGAACGCAGTTGGTTCTGCTGTTTCTCTGTTCCATCTTCGTCCTAGCCACACGTAACCGTTCTCGGGCTGCAGTGAAGTCAAATCGGAGCTTTCGATACGATTCTTCTGTGTTTCTTGCCAGTTCATACCTTGCAGCAGCAGCCGGAACTGTGAGTTTGGGGTTCGCCTTATGGAAAGTGGCTTGGAGTTGGAGCGGAACTGGGCAAGTGCCATTGCATGAGTGGCTAGTCTTATCAATCCAGGCACTCACTTGGATAGTGCTTGCTATCACTATAAAGTCTCCAGTTATATCTAAGCTTGGAACTTTTTTCCGCATATGGTGGATAGTGGTATTTGTACTGGGCACTTTAGATGCGGCTTTTTCCCTCAAAGACATACTGAGTGGGAGAGGCGTGTTTGCTTTGAGGCTTTTAGCTGTTCTCTTGTGGCCAGTATACTGTTTATACGTGATCCTTGCCTTGAAGGGGTTGAAAAAGAGTTCAGATGACATAGAGGGTTCAGAGCCTTTACTTCAAGGGAGCTCTTCTGATGACAATGCTGATTTTAAGAAGGCTGGTGAAAACGTGACGTCTTTCGCCACCGCAGGAATATTCAGTCGAGCAGCCTTCTTATGGCTCGATCCATTGTTAAAGGAAGGCTACAAACGGCCCATAGAACATAGTGACATTCCTAGCCTAGGTCCTGAGGACAGGAGTGAAGCCGCCATAGCTAGATTCGAAACAGAATGGGGGAAGCAGAAAGAGAAGAATCCATCCCCGCCGACAGTTGTGTCGGTTTTGGCAGCATGTTACTGGAGAGGTCTTGTTGGAACAGGATTTTTTGCAGCTCTTAAGGTCTCCATGGGGCTCTCAGGCCCACTCCTACTGAATATTTTTATAAAGTATGCATCTGGCAAACGATATTTCCCTTACGATGGATATGTCATCGTGCTGTGTTTGTTCACGGCAAAAATGTTGGAGTCTTTGGCGCAAAGGCAATGGAACTTTGGGAGTCGAAGATTGGGAATGCAGCTGCGCTCGTGTCTCATCGGGGCAATATTTGGGAAGGAGCTGAAACTCTCGAGTGCTGGGAGGCAGAGACATTCGACTGGAGAGGTCGTGAATTATATGGTGGTGGATGCGTACCGAGTTGGAGATGGGCCAGATTGGTTTCATAAAATGTGGACCACGCCTGTACAGATCACCATAGCGTTGGTCATTCTTTCTTACACAGTTCAATGGGCAACTGTTGCAGGTCTAGTCGTTATCATCATCACCATGATCCTAAACACGCCGATGGCCAAGGCTGAGCACAGGAGTGTGAACCGCCTGATGGCAGCACAGGATAGCCGGTTACGAGCAACCTCAGAAGCTCTTCGAAATATGAAGATCCTGAAATTGCAAGCCTGGGAGCTTAGGTTCCAGGAGGAGATTGGGAAACTTCGAGCTGAAGAGATGAAGTACTTGATCCAAACACAACTCCACCGAACATTCAAGTCCCTGCTGTTCTGGATGACCCCAGTTTTTGTCTCCTCAGCAACTTTCGCGGCCTGCGTTTTCCTAGATATTCCTCTCAATGCAAGCAATGTTTTTACAGCGTTAGCGACACTGCGAATTGTCCAGGAACCCATACGATCTCTTCCAGATGTATTCGCTGCTGTTATTCAAGCTGGAGTAGCGATGTCTCGGATAACCAAATTTTTGCAAGAAAGCGAGTTGCAGGCTGATGCAGTAGACAGAAGTCCAGTCAAAACTGGAGCAGTTGCTGTCAGTATGCGGAAAGTTTATCTAAGCTGGGATACTGAGGACGCAGAACCTACACTGAGAAACATCAACATGGAAATAAAGCATGGACAGCACGTGGCTGTTTGTGGGACAGTTGGATCCGGAAAGTCTACCCTCCTGTACTCTCTTCTCGGTGAGATCTCAAAGCTCTCCGGACAAGTAAGTATCCTCTTGCCTTACAGAAGGTTTATCAACCTTTACGTTGTGGAGCTTTCGGATGTCTTACTCGTATTGTTTCATTCTTAATTCAACAGTAGAATAGAACACATAAATTCGCATATGATATCGGAAGCTATGCTGCGCTATTCAGTTCTAATTTCCAATGATTTTGTGTTTCTAGATAAAAGTATGTGGCAGCGTTGCGTATGTAGCTCAGACGGCATGGATACAAAGTGGCACATTAAGAGATAATATACTCTTTGGGAAACCCATGGACAAATCCCGGTACGAAGAAACCCTCAAAGCATGTGCTTTAGATTCGGATATTCGTGGTTTTGAGTATGGAGATCTCACGGAAATCGGGGAGAGAGGCATCAATATGAGTGGTGGTCAGAAGCAACGCATACAACTGGCTAGGGCATTATATCAGGATGCAGACATATATCTCATGGATGACCCCTTTAGCGCTGTGGATGCTCACACAGGTTCAACTATATTTAAGGTAAGGCAAATTACTCCATCTGCCGTTTCCGGTCTATTTGTTCGTATGACAGGCTCCAAGTCTGATGCTGGCAATTTCTGAATCAACTCTTTTCTTTTCGTTCGTATTTCATCGCAGTCCAAAATGATGCTTTTAATTCCCTGCCTAGACTGGGTCCTTCAAGACCCACCACATTTCACCGTATTTTGCTACCGTAATACAGTCATGTAGATTTTATGTGCTTGTGATGAGTAAATTGCCCATGCTTCTCACTGATGTCGCCTTTTAGTCTTGGAGCATGGATTTTGTTCCAGTTCCGGAGTCAACTGTTCCATCGAGGATATTCTTTGTGAGTTCGTCGCTGTACAGAGCTAACTTCTTGCATGTGCACTGTGCAGAAATGTATTAGAGGCGCATTAATGAATAAGACCGTGATTCTAGTTACACATCAAGTGGAATTCTTGCCAGCAGTGGACGTTATCATGGTGTGTGATTCTGTTGAAATCCTCAGGTTTTCTTCACTTACGTGCATCGAGTTTTCTGACCTGTATCGACGTGTAGTCTATCTAACATGAACACGTGAACATGAAGCAAACATTACTTCTGCCTGGAGGGGCCTGTTCCCAGACTTGCATGTTGTAGCTATGTTTGGGGATAAAACTAGTAATCTCAGCTAGATGTGCAGCACGAAAAATTATGATGTTTGTTTTGCGGAGAAAGATTCTACTGCACCAGAATTATGGGAACTGAATGACTTCCCAGTATTTTTCTTATCGTGTTTGAATTATGTACAGCACAACCTGTAGTAATTCTTCGAAGTCTATGCAGCTTCTGAAAGATGGGGAGATTCTGCAAGCTGGAAGTTACAGTGAGCTTTCATACCCAGGCAGTTCATTTTCAGATCTCGTCAGTGCCCACGAGGAAACTATGAACTTACATGGGGATGACAATGCTCCTGCTACACTTACTAAATTTCAGGGAGGTAATGGCGGAGCACAAAGAACGCTTAGCAGAAAGAGTTCGACGGAAGTGCAAGGTCAGACGAATAACTGGAAGAACGACATTCAACTTGTAAGGAAGGAAGAGCAGGAGACAGGAGACTCTGGTTCGGCACCGTTCGTCGAATATCTTACACAAGCAAGAGGGTACTTATACTTGTTAGGAGCCGTAGGTGTTCTGACTGTCTTCCTTTCCGGACAGTTGATAAGTAACTGGTGGATGGCAGCAGAAGTTGAGAATCCCAACATAACGATGGGCCGTTTGGTCTGGGTTTATTCAGCAATAAATTTGGTATCTGGTGGATTTATTGGGTTCCGGACAGTCCTTGCATTTCTCATGGGTTATGCGACATCCAAGGTTCTTTACCGGAAGCTGATGACATCTATATTCAGTTCTCCTATGAGCTTCTTCGACGCCACACCACTTGGGAGGATTTTGAGCCGAGTAAGTTCCTGTCTCCTGTACGTGTTTCTAGAAGGCTGTGCTTGAATAAGTTTCTACTCACCATCCGAGACAAAGACTAGTGTTTTGTAAGACGTGGTAATGGATAATTGGGGAAAGAGCTTTTGGACATACGATCTTGGTGCCTAGGTTCACTTCCAATTTCGCGGATGACGATTTGTTAACGATAAGTATTTTTTGGTAACTCCTAACAAGAATCCGCATTGCTTTGTACGTCAGGTTTCGTCGGATCTTCAGATCCTTGATAATGATGTTCCTCTAACCTTTGGTTTCACAATCTCTTCAACAATGAATGCCCTGACAACCTTGGCGGTGACCACTGTAGTGACATGGGAATCGTTGATTTTTGTAATCCCTTTACTCTGTGCTGTGCGTCGGCTCCAGGTTGGTTTATATTTCAAAGTTACAGCAGTCCTTGATGATTTTTCTCGTTTTTTATTTTCTGGTCGGAGAGAGGTCCCATATCTGCAAGATGAGCAAAGACATCACATGGATGCTAGCTCTATTTTTCAAATGAGGTTTATAGTTCAGAAACATGCTTCTAGCTTTTGTGCATTTAGGGAGTTCAGTAACCTCATGTCTCAGGGATAGTTCTGTACGTTCTTTTCCTGTGGTCAGCATTTCTATATGAGCTCAGCCAGACAGCTAATGAGAATCAACGCCACAACCAAATCACCTGTTGTGAATCACTTCGGAGAAACAATTGCCGGAGTAACCACAATTCGGGCTTTTGGAAGAGAAGAGCAATTCAGAATGACAAATGCGGAGCGTGTGAATGGAAATGCGGCACCCTTTTTTTACACCATTTCAGCAAATGAGTGGCTTACGCAGCGGTTGGATTTCATGTGCACTTGTCTTCTATGCTGTTGTGCTTTGATTATGGTCCTTCTGCCGGCTGGGACTGTTGAACCTGGTACGTAGTGATGACGAACCTGGAGTGGAGAAAAGAAAACAGAACGCGGGTTTAAGTTAAAGAACTTTCCAGACGCATAGCAATGTCCGAAAACGTTGTTACGAGATTCAGCACCCATTTCTTAGAACCTCAGTATGGGATTGAAAAATACAAGTTTAGCTAGCAAGCAGAGATCGTCACGTGAAGAGAGATGATCAGTCTCGAAAAGCTACTATTCAACGCTTCTGCAGGGAAAATGATCGAGCTCTAGCTTTTACTGCTATCTATCTTCCCTAATCTCAGCGAGACGCGAAGTAGACCTCTTTTTGCCAGGTTGACTGCAAGGTTTTGTTTACTAGCTCTAATACAAGCAAACTACTGGACTGTATGATTTTCTGACGATCCTGCCGTTGTTTGAAACAGGCGTCGCGGGATTCATTTTAACCTATGGACTATCTCTAAACGTAATTCTGATGATTAGTGTCACAAACCAGTGTACGTTGGCAAATCACATTATCTCAATGGAGCGTGTGAAGCAATATATGAATAATGAACCTGAAGCTCCTTCGATTATAGAGAGCACTCGACCCCCAGTAAAGTGGCCGTCCCAGGGCAAAATTGAACTCCTTAACCTGGAGGTGAGATACATATCTAACTAATCTGAGTCCCTTCTGAACTCGTATTCATTCAGTGTATGCCCTCACAGCCAGGACAACTTCTTACTAATTGTTTACCAATTCATTTTTGCTTCGTTCTTACTTTTGCTGTTTTACATGGTTGCTATGCACAAAGGTTGACGTTGACGATTGCTAAAATACTAAGAATCAGCTGTACCATAACTCAGGTACGCTACCGACCAAACACTCCTCTTGTGCTGAGGGGTATAACCTGCACATTTGAAGGTGGTCAGAGAGTGGGAGTTGTTGGTCGTACAGGAAGTGGCAAGACAACTCTCATTAGCTCGCTGTTTCGCTTGGTTGAGCCAAGTAGGGGGAAGATCAGAATCGATGGAATCGATATCAGCAGCATTGGTCTTCATGACTTACGCTCTAGATTGAGTATTATTCCTCAGGAGCCGGCTCTCTTCCGCGGTACTGTCCGTTTCAATATGGATCCCCTTGGAGACCACGAAGACGAGGAAGTCTGGAAGGTAAGTCAATAGAATTGAAGAATCTCAACTAAATTGGCATTGTGAATAAAATGTATGATTTCCTAGATTATGATTACATTAGCTACATGATTTCACAAATTTTCAAGCAGATTTATCACAACAGAATTCTACTCACTTCGGCATGTTCAATGGTCTGTGGCACGATATGCAGGCTCTTGACAAATGTCAACTCGGGCACGTTATCCGCAATAAAGAAGAGCGACTTGATTACAAAGGTGGTCACACCTTCTTTCAAACAAGTGCAGAATAATGTGATGTCTCTTGAGTATTTCTAAGTAGCTCCTCTTTCTCAAATACGCGGTAGAAACATCAACAACAGCTAAATCTTGGACCTAACACGCCTATGCTCAAAATTGCCAGCCCTCGTGGATGGATGAATGTATATGATTCTTGGTACAGCACTTAACAAGGAAATGGATTTGTGTCTTTATGCAGTCACTGATGATGGTGAAAACTGGAGTGTGGGTCAAAGGCAGCTCTTCTGTCTAGGCAGGGTACTCCTGAGACATAACCGTGTCCTTGTCCTCGATGAGGCTACCGCGTCTATTGACAACACCACGGATGCCATCTTGCAAAGGGTTCTTCGGGAGGAATTTGCTGATAGCACTGTCGTTACAGTTGCACATCGAATACCAACAGTTATTGATAGTGACATGGTCATGGCACTAAGTGATGGTAAGTTGCATCTGAATCGTGCGGGCACTTTATTGCTAAACTTTACAGCTGCAATGCTGACAGTTAAAACTGTTGTAGAGTGGCAAGCTAGGGAGTCTTCCTGGAAAGGCAGACTCATTCTCGTTGATTTTTGATGGGATTGTTTTTGCAGGTCTGTTGGTGGAGTATGATCAGCCGATGAAGTTACTGGAAAATAACACAACGCTTTTTGCTAGACTGGTTGCGGAATACTGGTCACACTCTCATCATGGACAATAAAAGAGACACGATTCACTGTGTCCACCGTTGAGAGGGGTAACAAGTGAGACTGCTAACGCAAATTAGCAAATCGGTGATACTTGTGCGCAAGCTCTCGGTGTATACTACGTAGTGTAGAAACTGGTTAGCATATGGCAAAGGCATGTTCTGGTTACAATCCATTATGTTGCCTTGCAGTTTTGTTGAAAGGATTTCGAGTCCCAGCTCTGCCATGCTGAGTGAAAGAATTATCATCCTGCTCACCTACTCTCTTTTACTGCCCCTCTGAACTTAGTGTATTCATGACATTGAGACCCAAAATCCAAAATAGTATGGGAATCATCTCTCTTTCTCGAATGGTACTTATCATGGGATTTCTGGATGTGTATCATCTTTGTACAGGAAGTGTTGGACATTACCGGGTTCATAGGTGCCAGGTTCAACTGTTAGTTGCTTAGTTTTCCGAACAAAATTTATAGGTCATCAAAAGATTACCTTTAAATTTCGTGTACATGTTCATTGTCTAGTTTCTACTAAAATGCTTGCAAACTGATCTGAACTGAAAGACGTTCTTGTGCATTCACATTTTTTAATTTTGCATATTGAGAAGCGCTGCAGTTTACGATTGCGGATCGTCTTCGTACACCCATGCTGAGTGAGATTTAATGACATCAAAAAAATCTCGCACTCATCGGAAGGAATGAATCCGTCACTAGTGTATATCATATCTGTTTTGCATATAAATGATCGTAGTTGGCCTTGAAAGACTAAAAGAGCAAAATGTTTTGGAATCGTTGAATCTGCTGAAGCTCAAAGAAACTACTTCATCAATGACATGTGTATAAATTTACTTTCTGGTAGATTGGGTATTTCCGTTCACAAGACGGTCCATTGCATTGTCTCAACTAATCAATAAAGTGGTAATACTGATAAAATATACCACGACGAAGTGACTGATCCACAGATTCCATACCATCTTTGTCCTTGTAGGTGACTATATGTGCAGTCTAAAATACCTGAGAGTCAACTCGCACGTAAACGTTGTGTACTGTAGACTTCGTGTGTCCTTCAGTCCTCCAAGAAGATCCTTTAGATTTGTGCGAATTTAATCTGAAATCTGTTGTGTACTGTAGACTTCGTGTGTCCTTCAGTCCTCCAAGAAGATCCTTTAGATTTGTGCGAATTTAATCTGAAATCTGTTGCGAAGAAATTGTATCAATTCTTTGGTTCCTGGTGACGAGCAAGCTAAATATCTCGGGGCAACAAACGAAATGGAAGGACTCATCACACGAGCGAAAAAGCGTTTTTTAATCACCCAGTAGCACTCCTAACTTCAGCTCAGTACGAAGCAGCTTACTGAATTTGGGGTTATCACGGAATCGAGCATCTATGCGTTATCGGATGCCGTGTTATCCACTATAGCTCCTCAAGTCAAACCGGCAAACAGCGACTCGTTTGCTTTCTTCTGTTTGCAAGCTCTGAGAATGTCAGAAAGATCATTTCTAGTAGTGAGTATGAGAGTCCGCGAAATTGGACTCCATGCTGAGTGCATGACGAATAACGATTCGTTTGCTTTGTGCTGTTCCAAGATCGGAAATATTGAGAGGGGCCATTCCACTAGTGAGTGATAAGAGTACTTTCTCCCAGGTTGGATGTCTGACTCCTAGTATACTCTTACGGCACAATCGCCGAGAAATTGGACTTGAGGTTGATGCCGGGAAGCATGACGAGTATCTACCGTAGGAAGGTAATTCTCTTTTTCTGTGTTTGTTCTGGTCAAAGCGGAGGATTTTATTTGCAATCCACGTTTCAGATCATTTATCTTCTTTAGTGATATCTGATGTACTTGTAAGAAGCACGTTCGCTCGGATCTTGTTGCTGGAATCACCTTTGGTCTGGTACTCATTTAGTTCGACCTTCCCTTGAAAATCTCCTTGCAATCGTCAGACCAGTACGTGAACCTACCAGTAATACAGTCCTCTCGACATTTTCTTGCACAGTCTAATTCATGTCGCTCCTGGCAATATTCTGTATGTAACCTGACCTCGATGAGTATGAATTCCGTCTACGCCTGAGGAATTGTGTTGACGGGTTGATGTTGGTTGTCTAATATGTTATGGGGACATGTTGGCGAATTTTGTAGCTGAGTGATATGGTCTACGAATTGTACAATCCGACTAGCCATGGACAACCGCAGATGGAAATTGTACTTGTCCATGGACTTCAACTTGTTAATGAGGAGCACTCTGAAATGTACTTGTCTACATGGAGGTCAACAGCTTCATCAGGAAATGAGCCCGTGATCTGGCCTATGGTTTGGCTTCCCGAGAAGTTCCCATATGCTAGAGTTCTAACTGTAAGCTATGATTCTGGGCTGTTTATTACGGCGAAAACAGGAAGGTTCGATCTCTTCCTCGCAGCAGAAAGTTTGGCGCAAAGTCTGAATCTAGCGGAGGTGGGATTGGGATCGTGCTCGGTAGTGTTTATTAGTCACAGTTCTGGAGGACTGTTAATCAAACATTTGTGTTTGGAATACTACAAGAAACAGTACTTGCCAAAATACGATCGGATATTTACATCTATCAAAGGTTTATTTTTCTATGGAACCCTACATCGGGGAGTGTCAGAAGCATTCTCGGAAGCAATAGAAAAACGCAATGTGGAAGCTAGCCCTTTACTGGAACATGTGCGTGTGTTTAGCAAGGAAGCTGCTAGACTTGATGAAGAGCTGGGCCGTATAATAAACTCGTGTAAATGGAGAGTTGTTGCACTTGGAGAAGCGCTACCGACACGGTTGAAATTGGGAGGACAGGTATGGTTAATGTGTAAGCAAACTTTTCTTCCTCTTCAACTATTTGTTTCGTCTACATGAAATTAAACTTGAATTACTCATAGAACACATCACTACATGGTTTTGCCAGGAGTTGTTTCTCCTTGTTGTGACAAAAGAGGTTCACAGCCATTATGCTGGCTGAAACTGAAATAGGGCACTGAGAAACCCATACAGCATTACCTCCTTAAGTCTTTCTTTAGCGTACTGGCAGTGCTATACTTGTGTCTTAGTTTCTATTGAGCTTTCTTCAAAAAACGAGTGTGTTTTACCAATATCAATGAATCACAGACTTTATGATTTGCGGATGTGTGTGCAGGATGATTTCAATGATGTAGTTGTCGATGAAGACTCAGCACGCTACCACGGTGCTGAGCAATTTACCACGGTGCAAGCGGATCATATTTCACTTTGCCAGCCGACGACCAAGGAATCAAGCTCATTTATATTTCTAGTCAGTTTTATTGAGGAGGTACGAGCTTCACTGGAAGGTGTTCAGTTTATTACATGCCTTTCAGTAGATTTTTCTTTCGGCGTCGTTTGATATTCGCAGACTGCGGGATGCACAGGCATTGATCTTTTACATGTAATGACTTGTTAATGAAATTCTTTTAGCTTGCAATGATCCGATCCAGGTGGAACAGAAATTTATTGCGAATCCCAACTCTATTATAGACGGATCATCAGAGAATTTTGCTGGAAGACGGGATCCACTTGGTTCGTCTTTCTTCCGATTTAATTTCTTTGCCTTATCAATAGCACTCGCTGTACTTGCATCATGACTGGTGTGGAGCGGCAGTCTAGGAAGTAACGCGGGTGGAACGAGAAGAGGAGAAATTTCTGGTGCTATCTCCGAGCTCGTAACGATCGTCCTGGAAGATGGTGGGAATGCGGCAGACCAAGAAGCAGCATTAGGCGCTCTGTCGAATTTAGCCTACGTCGAGGCTAATAGAAAGCAGGTCCTGGAGTATCCAGGCGCTATTGAGGGGCTCGTGAAACTGATGGATGTTGGGAAGAGCGTGCAGTTCGTTACATGTCTTCTAATCACATTAGACAATTTGGCAATGAGCAGCGAAGGTGGAAAGAAACTAGGAGAAGTTTCTGGTGTTATCCCCAAGCTGGTAACTATCGTCCTGGAAGGTGGTGCGGATGTGGCAGTTCAAGAAGCAGCAATGGGAGTTTTGTCGAGTTTAGCCAACTACGAGGCTAATAGAAAGCAGATCCTGGAGTATCCAAGCGCTATTGAGGGGCTCGTGAAACTGTGGATGTTGCGCAGAGCGTGCAGTTCGTTACAAGTCTTCTAAACACATTAGAAAATTTGGCAATTTGGCAATGAAAAGAAGAGACTAGGAGAAATTTCTGGTGTTATCTCCAAGCTCGTAACGATCGTCCTCGAAGACGGTGCAAATGTTGCAGTTCAAGAAGCAGCAATGAGAGCTCTGAGGAATTTAGCATACAACTATAGAAAGCTGATCCTGGAGTATCCAGGCGCTATTGAGGGGCTCGTGAAACTGATGGATGTTACGAGGAGCGTGCAGTTCGTTAGAAGTCTTCTGAGCACATTAGATTAGTTGGCCCTCGAAAGCGAAGGTGGAACGAGAATAGGAGAAATTTCTGGTTTTCTCTCCAAGCTCGTAACGATCGTCCTCAAAGATGGTGGGAATGTGGCAGTCCAAGAAATAGCATTGGAAGCTTTGCCGAATTTAGCCTACTTCGAAGCTAATAAAAAGCAGATCCTGGAGTATCCAGGCGTTACTGTGGGGCTTGTGAAACTGATGGATATTTGGAAGAGCGAGCGGTTCTTTACAAGTCTTGTAATCACATTATGTGCGTTGGCAAGAGTAAGCGAAGGTGGAACGAGAACAGGAGAATGTTCTTTTGTTGTTATCTCCAAGCTCGTAACTATCGTCCTCGAAGATGGTGGGAATGTGGCACTCCAAGAAACAGCAATGAGAGCTCTGCGGAATTTAACCTACTACGAGGCTAACAGAAAGCAGATCCTGGAGTATCCAGGCGCCATTGAGGGGCTCGTGAAACTGATGGATTGTGGGAAAAGCGTGCAGTTCGTTACAAGTCTTCTACACACATTAGAAAATTTGGCAATGAAAAGCGAAGGTAGAACGAGACCAGGCGAAGTTTCTGGTGTTGTCCCCAAGCTCGTAACTATCGTCCTCAAAGATGGTGGGAATGTGGCAGTTCAAGAAGCAGCAATGAGAGCTCTGCAGAATTTAGCCTACAATGAGGCTACTAAAAAGCAGATCCTGGAGTATCCAGGCGCTATTAAGGGGCTCGTGAAACTGATGGATGTTGCGCAGAGCGTGCAGTTCGTTACAAGTCTTCTAAACACATTGTGTAATTTGGCCTTCGAAACCGAAGGTGGAACGAGAACAGGAGAAGGTTCTGTTGTTATCTCCAAGGTCGTAACGATCGTCCTGAAAGATGGGGGGAATGCGGCAGTTCAAGAAGCAGCAATAAGTGGTCTTCGGAATTTAGCTTACTGCGAGGCTAATAGAAAGGAGATACTGGAGTATCCAGACGCTATTCACGGGCTCGTGAAACTGATGGATGGTGGGAAGAGCGTGCAGTTCGTTACAAGTCTTCTAAACACATTAGGTAATTTGGCCCTCGAAAGCGCAGGTGGAACGAGAATAGGAGAAATTTCTGGTGTTATCTTCAAGCTCGTAACGATCGTCCTCGAAGATGGTGGGAATGTGGCAGTCCAAGAAGCAGCATTGGGAGCTTTGTCGAATTTAACCTACTTCGAGGCTAATAGAAAGTAGATCCTGGAGTATCGAGGCGCTTTTGAGGGATCTCGTGAAACTGATGGATGTTAGTAATTTGGCCTTCAAAAGAGAAGGTAGAACGAGATCAAGAGAAGCTTCTGTTGTTTTCTCCAAGATCGTAACGATCGTCCTGGAAGATGGTAGGAAGGTGGCAGTTAAAGACGCAGCAAGAAGAGGTCTTTGGAGTTTAGCTTACTACGAGGCTAATAGAAAGGAGATACTGGAGTATCTCGACGCTTTTGAGGGGCTCATGGAACTGGCGAGTGTGCAGTTGTTCGGTACAAGTTTTCTAGACACATCAGATAATTTGGCCCTCGAAAGCGCTGGTGGAACGAGAATAGGAAAAATTTCTGGTGTTATCTCCAAGCTCGTAACGATCGTCCTCGAAGATGGTGGGAATATGGAAGTCCAAGAAGCAGCATTGGAAGCTTTGTGGATTTCAACATACTTCGAGGCTAATAGAAAGCAGATCCTGGAGTATCGAGGCGCTTTTGAGGGGCTCGTGAAACTGATGGATGTTAGGAAGAGCGTGCAGTTCGTTACAAGTCCTATAACCACATTGTGTAATTTGGCCTTCAGAAGCGAAGGTAAAACGAGAACAGGAGAAGCTTGTGTTGGTATCTCCAAGGTCGTAACGATCGTCCTCGAAGATGGTGGGAATTTGGAAGTTCAAGAAGCAGCAATGAGAGGTCTTCGGAGTTTAGCTTACTACGAGGATAATAGAAAGGAGATCCTGGAGTATCCAGGCGCTATTGAGGGGTTCGTGAAACTGATGGAGTGTGGGATGACCGTGCAGTTCGGTCCAAGTCTTCTAAACACCTTAGATAATTTGGCCCTCGAAAGCGCAGGTAGAAATTTCTCCTTTCCTCGAAAAGGATGTGGCAGTTCAAGAAGCAGCAACGGGAGCTTTGCGGCGTTTATCTAAGAATGAGGCAAATAGAAAGCAGATTTTGCAGTATCCGGGTCGTATTGAGGGCCTCGTGAAATTGATGGATGTTGGGGACAGGATTCAGACCAGCACGAATCTTGTACTCACATTACGTTCTTTGGCACTTGAAAGCGAAGGTGCAACAAGAATAGGAGAAGTTTCTGGTGTTATCTCCAAGCTCATAACGCATGTCCTCGAATATGGTGGGGATGTGGCTGTGCAAGAAGCAGCAATGAAAGCTTTACGGATATTAGCCTTCCTCGGTCTCAATAGGAAGCAGATCCTGGAGTATCCGGGCGCTATTGAAGGGCTCGTGAATCTGATGGATGTTGGAAACAGCATTCAGATCTTTGAAAGTCTTGTAACATTACTTTATTTGGCAATTGAAAGCGAGGTGGAATGAGAATGAGAAGTTTCTGGTGTTATCTCCAAAGCTCGTAACGATCGTCCTCGAAGATGGTGTGAATGTGACAGTTCAAAAAGCAGCAATGGGAGCTTTGAGGAATTTAGTCCACTACGAAGGTGCCAAAAAGCAGATCCTGGCGTATCCAGGCGCTATTGAGGGCCTCGTGAAACTGATGGATGTTGGGAACAGCTTTGAGTTCGTGGAAGGTCTTGTAAGCACATTAGTGTCTTTGGCTAGTGAAAGCGAAGGTGCCACGAGAATAGGAGAAGTTTCTGGTGTTATCTCCAAGCTCGTAATGATCGTCCTCGAAGATGGTGGGAATGCGGCAGTTCAAGAAGCAGCAATGGAAGCTTTGCGGAATTTAGCCCAATACGAGCCTAATAGAAAGCAGACCCTCGAGCATCCGGGCGCTATTGAGGGGCTCGTGAAACTGATGGATGTTGGGAAGAGCATTAAGTTCGTTGAAGATCTTGTAAGCACATTAGTGTCTTTGGCATGTGAAAGCGAAGGTGGAACGAGAATAGGAGAAATTTCTGGTGTTATTTCCAAGCTCGTAACGATCGTGCTCGAAGGTAGTGGGAATGTGGCAGTTCAAGAAGCAGCAATGAAAGCTTTGCAGAGTTTAGCTAAGATCGAGGCTAATAGGAAGCAGATTCTGCAGTATCTAGGTGGTATTGAGGGGCTCGTTAAACTGATGGATGTTGGGAAGAGCATTCAGTTCGTTGAAGATCTTGTAAACACATTACTGTCTTTAGCAATTGAAAGCGAAGGTGTTGCGAGAATAGAAGGAGTCTCTGGTGGTATCTCCAAGCTCGTGATGATCGTCCTCGACGAGTATCCGGGAGGTATTGAGGGGCTCGTGAAACTGATGGATTTTGGGAAGAGCACTCAGTTCGTTGAAGATCATGTAAACAAGTTACTCTCTTTGGCAATCGAAAGCGAAGGTAGAACAATTATAGGTGAAGTTTCCGGTCTATCACCAAGCTCCTCACAATTGTCCTCGGAGATGGTGAAAATGTAGGAGTTCAAGAAGCAGCAATTTGAGCTTTGTGGAATTTGGCCGACATCGAGGCAAATAGAAAGCAGATTCTGGAGTATCCAGATGCTTTTGAGGGGCTCGTGAAACTGATGGATATTGGGAAGAGCATTGGGTTCCTTCACCATGTAGTAAACACAGTGGTGATGTTGGCGGTAGAAGTTGAAGGTGGACCGGAAATAGGAGACATTTCTGGAGTTATGTTCAAGCTCGTAACGATCGTCCGCGAAGATTGTGGGAGGGTGGTAGTTCAGGAAGCAGCGGGAGCTTTGCTGAAGTTAGCTAAGATCGAGGCTAATAGAAAGCAGATCCCAGAGTATGGAAGGGCCCTTAAACGCAGTTTGTAGCTTGTCAATAGATAGCGCAGGTGGAAGGAAAATGGGAAAAGTTTCTGGTGTTATCTCCAAGCTCCTAACGATCCGCCTGGGAGATGGTAGGAGTGTCCAAGTTCAAGGATTGCAGCTATGCGGAATTCAGCTGTGACCAAGGCAAATAGCAAGGAGATTCTGGAGCATCCGGGCATGATTGTGGGCTTCTGAAACTCATGGATGTTGGTTGGTAAGAGCATTGATTACCTTGAACTTCTCTTCTTTAACTGTCAATTGAAACAGACGGTGCAAATAGAAGTCCCTGGAGGCACTTCTATTTTATTTTCCAGCTGCTTGCGTTCGTCCTAGATTGGAGTTTCGTCATTCAAGAAGGTTTTTAAAATTTAGCTACGACCCAGGCCAATTGGAAATAAACATTGGTTATCCTAACTTCTAAAATGTATGAGTTTCTGATATAGGAGAGGGTAAGAGAAATAGTTCCATGGCCTAGAATGTCAAGTTTAAAGCCATTAGCCAAGTAAGGTTGTCAAGGTGGTAAGTATTCATCATGGATCATGTGCTAAGAAGCAATAATATCAATATACCATTGATTGATTTGAATGATAAAAGGAAGAACATCAACATTGTATTTAGAAAGTTGAGTGGCGGTAAGGTTGGACTGATAGATATCGTTGAACCCCTTTTCCTTTGCATCAACAATGTACTTATGACAATCTGTGATGTGAGTTCTCTTTGAGTAGTAATGACAAATGATGGGAGGTCATGAAGAATTGCCTCCAAAAGGGTTTTCTCGGGATAGTCTAGAGAAAGAATTCTGACCAAAGAAGGAATTTTGACTAAAGAAACTATGAGATTCGTTCGTCCATTTTCCATGTCCTACGCCATTCTTCTTGGAAAAAGATATAGAACTTTGTGTAATTACTAGAGCAGTTCTTTGCTCTACAAAGCCTTCATGCATCGGACTAATCTCTTCTTAAAGAACGAGAGCAATGAAGGCAAAGAGTTTCAAAGTCTTTTGGCTACATAACGACTGCAAAAATTTCGTGTAACTTGTCGACGATTGGATGAAACTTAAATTGCTAATCATTGATTGGATGATTGCAATAGCTAGCTGGTCTGGCGAAAGAATTCTGACCAGAGGAGGAATTCGGACCAAAGAAAACAGCGAGAATCATTTTTCTATATCCCATTTTCTTTAGTTTGTTCTTAGTAAAAGATGTAGAACCTTATATTACTGTTAGAACAGTTGTTTGGTCTACAAAGCTTTTATGTTTTCCATTAATCTCTTCTAAAAGAAAGAGAGCAATGACGTCAAAGAGTTTAGAGTCTTCTGATTACGTAATGATTGCAAAAAGTTCTTGAAAGTTGTTGCACTAGCCTCTCGGATGAAGCTTAAATTGCTGATCATTGATAGGATTATTGGTAGTAGCTAGTTGGTGAGAAAACCTCAAAAAATTAGATATGTATTTGGTAACGCTGTCACTCTCGCCCACCTTCAAGGTTGTAAGTACATCAAGTAAATATATAATTGTGATATTATTTGTGCCTTTCATACATTGTAGTCGATTCCTCCCAAGCTTCACTTGCTGTCATTGATATCATCTCTTTGAAGTGCCTTGTAAAGGTTTTAAAGAAAGTTCCTGCTATCCTGCTTGTAGTTAATATTTCAAGCATTACACTCAACTCAATGGGTTGCCATTGCCTGTCCACTGATCGTCGTGATCAGACGAAATTAACTAATTACATCATCAAGATAGGACGTAGTTTTAGGAGCACAGGTGCAGCAGACCTTTCCCCACCTGATGAGAAATTCCGTAATCTGTCCGTTGTCACTCCGAGCTACCTCCCGCAATCCTGTCACCACCCCCTCTGCGAGTGTCGAACTTCTACCCTCTTGTAGAAAGAGTCCAGGCAACTTTGGATACAAAGCCGGAAACTCCTCCAAGTTCTCTTCTACCTTCCAGTCTCCAGTCTCGGACATTGTGTAATGAAATGATAAGTGGCGATAATGTGTGCACCACATTGGCCGATCTCCACAGAGACTACAAGTATATATAAAAAGACGTTTGAAAACTGGCCCTTTCTCTTGTTTATTGCTCAACTTGATTGCCTAAATACCTACACGGACGTCCTTGTCGCCCTCGCCTTCTATAGTGTGTATCAGGTTGTCAGACGCTGTGTCCAAGTTTTCTCTCACCAAAAGAGCACACAAAAGAGCTGATACTAATAGAGCTGTGAAGAATTTGAATGTGTGAAAAATCTGGAACTTCTCTTCTGTGTCTCCCTATGCCGAACATGTTGAACATACACATTTTCCGCGTGTTGTTAATGCTAAGCTTCATCTATCTACTGAGAGCGTTGAGCTGAATTTGCCCGTTGTACATTTGACTACTCCCATGTATGTGTCCTTCGACTTATAGTTATACTGCGTATAGGACGGGTCCCCGACGGCTTCCAAAGTCGACCTGAACTCTTGCCGCAAAGAGTTTAAGAACTTTTGTACATGTGCGAGAACTTCCTCTAGTACCTTTCATTCTCTCACCTTATGACAGGAAATATGCTGAGTGGCTCGCACAACAGCACAACTTAAGTTGAGGAGAAATCATTGATTTCTTCAAGCACGAGCAACTCAACTTTCCGACATACTGCAAAGTCTCAATCCAACTTTTGTCAGTCATGTTAGCTTTTCGTGTCAAAAGGCCTACACAAGGGCGAAGACTAGCTGAAAGAATAGATAACCAGCACTGTTACATTTTTGGTCACTTGTTTTACCTCATGTTTGAACTTCGTCTTCGTGGTCCTCCTCTTTCTTCTGGAATAGTTTCTCAACGTAATCTGGTGGAAGTTGCACTGCCTCCATCGTTTTGAGCCACACTTTCTTGGCTGTATTCATATCACCACAATATTTAGATGGCGTTGCAGGTCGACAGTCAGACGAGAAATAGGGAGATACGGGGTGCCCCATTTCGCGTAGTGCTCGTGCATACCCAAACACCTGCTTGTCTGTTGCGCAGAATACTACGCTTCTGGCCCCTACATCCACAAAGTCCTTGTCAAATAAGGTTGAAGTGGATCAATTGTTGACGAGCATAACAATCTTCACATTATGCTTTTTCACATTATTTAAGTTCCCCATATCTGCATCCTAAGCGGTGAAGATTCTTGGTCTTGATGGCTCACGGGCACTAAAATCTGTACAGGAAAACAAAGCAGAGTTCGCATTTTTGCAGAATCCTTTCAATTGTAATTGATCAAGTAAAAGAAGACATTTGTTACTATCACTTGCAAGAGGACTTCAAAGCAAGTGATTACCTTCTTCTGCTGAGAAACGAACAACCTTGGAAATAACCTCAAGTTTCTGAATAATCACCGGTAGATCTCGTGTCTGCATTCACAAATTCAAGTTTAACCATCAAAAGTGGTCTCATAAGCGAAGATGCTGCAGCAAGCAGGCGGATCCACTCTTAATCTTCTGCTCAGAAAGTGTATATGAATCATCCAACGTTAAAGATAGGCTTGTGCAAAGAAGCTTTGGTTGAGGGCAAGAGAGAATACACACCACTCCTGTCATTACTTCACCAGGATGAACAAGAAAGACATCTACACCTGCCTGTGCTGGAATAGTCATCTGGAGCATATGGCTGAACAGTTGCTGCGACAAGAAAATCATGGTGAGAACTTGAACAGAACTTTATTACTTAATGACAATTGCATTGACTAAGTTTCGTTAGAGTGTACTTGTCACATGACTGATCAGGAATATGAGGAGTCGTTACTAAACAGTCTATTAAACAGGGACACAAGTCACCTGAGCCAATTTGCTTGCACCGTAAGCACCTGCCGAAGAATATTTTCTCTTTGTGAAGTTCAAATCTTCGGGATCCACAAATCCCATGTGATGCATCTGTTGGGACACACCCACAGTTCCAGAGAACTTTTTAGCAGCGGACAAAGTAGAGACTAAGCTTTCTCATCTGAATGGTAGAAAACCTGCTAACCAGTTAACTTGATGTTGCATGACTTTCCATAGATTCAGAATGATGAACTTCTCACGAAATCTGTTCGGGTCACCACATAATGCAGGTGGCAAGCACTTTCCTGACTTTGGCAACCAAACACTGGCCATAATGATCAATCTCTATATAAAGCTTCTTTGTAATCTTGAGTTTGGGAAGTACGTATCTAGCAAATTATCATCAAGTTCAGATTGGTTCAAAATTTGGTTTCTCGTCCAGGAAGCAAGTAACATCAGTCCATTAGAGAACGGTAACGGCAGAGTACTCACGGCTGAGTTGACATTGATAATTCGAGCTGGAGCACCACGCTGAAGAGATGGAAGCAGCAAAATTGACAGAAGAGCATTTGCCAGGTGATTCACTTGCATATGCTGCTCAAAACCATCTTGGGAAAATTTCTGCTTCACTGACTTCCACAAACAGAATCCCAGTTCAAGCCAGTTAATGGATTAGGGCTAAAACCTGGAGATTTTGAAGCTTAAATTAGTGTAGAGATAACTGGCGAGAGAAACCTAGAAATTTGCATTGTGATACGGCTCGACAAATATCATAGCGACGACAAGGCATTCCTACTCAAATTCCTACCATGCCCCGATTTACCAAGAACAAACAAGCTCCAGAGTCATGATCAGAGTTACAGAAAGCAAAGCATCGTCTGAAGACTAGTCAAAATCCAAAATGTACTTCTCCAAGACAGGAGCCACAAACAGTGTCCTCAGCAAAACCAAATGGAGTTTAAAGGATTGGAGTCAGATGTACAGTTTATACCATTCATAGCAAAAATGCCAGCATTATTGATGAGAGCATGTAAAGGGAGTTTGCGGTCTTCCCATTTTCTTGCGAAATCACGGACTGAGGACAGTCTTAGAAGGTCAAGTTCCATCGTCTGTAAAAGAGAGGTAGGACTTAGCACTCGACTTGAGTTCAGAAAGATGGACTTCAGACCAGCGGCAGAACTAGACATGAGCTAGATTAATCAAGAACATGAACCTTGGAAAATGGTCGATTTGTAGTTATTTATACTAAAGTCTGAGAAACCTGTTGTAAAAGCTTTACCTGCAATCTTCTACGTCCACTCGCTGTCTAGTCCATCAAAATTCAAGATACAGCTTAAAACCTCCTCTGTCTCATATATATATTCCACGCAAACTTTAACTGCAAGGTACACGATAAATTTCACCTCAGCATTTATTTTTGGACGACCACATGCTTCTTGTTCCTTGATCCACTGCTGTATCAGCTTCTCCCCTTTTGCTACATCTCGAACTGCCAATATAACATGTGCCCCTGAAACCGCAAATTGACTGGGGAAAAACAGCGCAATTATATTCACAGTTCACTCTGTTCTACTTTAAGCACACTGCAGCTTCTCACTCATGCCTTTCGAAAGTATTACCCTCCATCGCCCTGGTCACAATTCTTGAACTCATTCCAGTATCAGTCTCTGATCTGAGCACCAACAACAGTACCTACTCCTTGCTCTTGCTATCGAGAATCTGTAAGCTCTACTATTCAGTCTCTTCTCAGTATTCTCACATACATGAAACACTCATAAACCTTTCTATCATAAGATAAATAAAGAATGAGTAGACATCATGTGAAAGTGTCCAAGAAAAACTTGTGTGTGGAGGCAAGAATTATACGATCTGCAAGAATTTCATATGAAGAGAGCAGACCGAGCGATATGAAGACCAATGCCACCGGTTGCACCCGTGACAATGCAAGTGAAATGAGTGAGGGCTGGCAGCGGAATTCGTTTCGGAAGATGGCGGCAGCGGAAGAGCTGGAAAAGAGTATCATCGACTACGATGTAAACGCCCTTCAGCCACGCCCAGAGAGACATCGCCACCGCCATTTCTCACGAAATCAATCGATTCTCTCCGTGAGACAAAGAGAGGACCCCGACCGAACTCGTGCAGCTCTCGGCCCCTCCTCTTTACAGAAATCACAAATCAGAGAACCCCTTGTACTCCCGTTCTCCTTTCCGTCAACCGTTCGTTCTTCCAGTTCCGTTTCGGCGCACATGGAATCCCCGTCCTTACGACCATCTCACAGCTTGGCACTTGCAAATCGCAGCTCGGCAAAAGTTCGCTCCGGAATTCTATGTAAGGTACCTGAGGAAGTCTTCCAGACTATCTCTTTACCTCTTCGGTTTTATTCTTATGCCGGTTCGAAGGGTCTTTTCCATCCTTCTTGTTCTCCTCTGTTTGCCGGGTATCCGACCCTTGCCGGGATGTTCAAGGGGATTTCCGTGAAATCACCTGTTTTCTTGACCGACAAAGTTCCTCACGATACGTGGAACGTCCAAACTCAGCCGGTAAGTAAACCACTATTTGCCGACTCAGATCACCACCTCATCCACGGAAAGTAGACGGGCGAACGGACGGACAGACGGACGGACGGACGGGCAGCCGGGCGCACGGACAAGGAGACATATGTTTGTCGAAAATCCAAGGAGTAGTGCCAATGCATGGAATGGGGGACAGGGTATTGGAAGGAAGGTTTCTGAATGAGGCCTTTAGTAAAGCTTCCGAAATTGAATTCAATTCTTTGTTTACTTGTCATTTCAGAGGCGTCCACACGTCAAAAGCCACCATCATGATCGAAATTTGGTACCACGAGAGTTTGATGTTAGCAACGGGAGTGACTAGTGACAACAAGAACATGCCGATCCTTAGATGCCACAGATGAATTCTTTGTATTCCGTAGAATACAAGTGTGTACCTCACATATATCGAAAATACTTTGGACAATGGCATGATTCGACACGACTGTCAGATTTCGCTGGTAATTGCCTTCACAGCAACAGCCTTGTCCTTTTCTGTTGTAGATTACGCTATTATAGAAATCGAAATGGGATAACCGCAGGTTCAACTCTCACGTTGTCCCGGTAGGAGAGATAACAGTGACTCCTTTGGTATGTTATATCAATGAACTTTTATGCATAAGCAACGTGAGGTCTGTGCAAATTAGAGATAAATGGATGGGACGTGAAAGATTCTGGAGAGTGACATTGAGGACAGTTCACAAGACTGAGACTGACCTTACGTTTCTTCAAGGATGCACACTGGCGAGTACTACCGTCGTATCTGTCCAGAATGTCGCTATCCACCGACTTTGTCAGCACGTACAGTAACAGTGGATCCTAGCTTTTAGGTTTCTGTCACCATTCCGAATGTGAGAAGCAGGCCCAATTCCATTGTTGGCTAACACAGAGCACGAAAGAAAGCACAACCAGTACCCAAGAGCCGAGCAGAAAGAGTTATTGTACGAATTTAGTGATTCATATGCGGCCTGCAGTTAAGAAGACTAGAACTTATAGGCCGATGATGAGAGTAAATGTCAAGGAAAGAAATCGCATGAGTGCAAAGGACACTCATTAGATTCTGTTACGTAGGATCCGATGTAGAAACCTCGAAGTAATCATCTGGATCCTAGTTTCTAAGAAGAAAAAGACTGGGTCTGCATGTCTGCATTCTATTATTGTAGTTCACAGAATACACTGTGAACTTCGATATGCAAAGCAGGCTTGCACGCACGCAACAATCCAGCAAGTCTACTCCATACCCATCGCAAGACTCCAAGAATCGAGTACATCTGGGGTAGAATAGGCCCAAACGTGAAAGAATTTAATGTTCATTTGAGTGAAATGATATTTGATAACCCAATTACTTATTTGCTAACTGATAACCCAATTGCTTATCGCTTCCTTTTAGTTGCTTATTTGCTCTTCAAGTGAGGTAAGCTGTATATATCTAGCAATACTGTTACCAAACGAACTTTGGTCTATATCCTCTTCTGATGCTCCTTTGGAGAGCTGTTCTCTTTGGTTTCACGATACTGTATTTGAAATCACCCAGTTTCAGTTGTCTCAAGCTGAAGGTGAGAGTGAGTAAATGATCCAGCTTTGATCTAATCGTTTCTCATGGAATAGGAATACCACCTTTGATGGATTATGTTGTTCTATATTTGAATGCTTACAAAAATCACCACAGAGAGAGCGAGATACGTGGAACTATGAAGTGCAACTCTTTATTGGATGCAAAATGTGGTATTTATCATGGTTTTGAAGAAGATTGGGTTAGCTGCATATTTGAATTGAGATAGATACCTATTTTACATTCTTGTCTTATTGGACTGGCAATGTGCAATCTTGTTTGAATTGTTCTTGGATTATGGGAATGACAATAATGTATGCATGATGATTTTGAACTAGATTGTATTAGCTCCATACTGATTAATTTGGTATGAGTCACATTTTATACCTTCTTGTCTTATGGTCATAAATCTCATATGCTTTGTGTATTATGTTATTATTATTATCATAAATCTCACATTATGTCATTCTCGTTTAGAATATAAATGCAAGTGCTTTATCTACCATTTTATCTTATGTAGTATCATAAGATAAGATCCTACATGTCATGTTCTTATTACACATGTCATTCACTTTCTTGAGTAAAAATGAAAGTCTATATTTATAGATCCTTCCTATTATAGATCATAAATACAATTTCAATGTGTATACATATATATAATTTATTTATATTTCTATTATATAATTTAAATATAGTCTAATATTCCTTGTTATCATACAACCCTTATGACACATCTCAATTATCAAGTTTTTTAACCCTCATTTCAGTTTAAAAATTTTGAGATTTTACAAAACTCTATATTATTTTCACAAATAGTTATTCTTGTGAACTACATCAAATATATTAATCTTTTATTCAAAAATCTCTCTTATGAAATATTGATGTATTTCCAAGTCCTTTCTTTGCACTTTGTATTATGTTTATATTCCAAATGTATATTTCTTTTGCTTTTCTTTTTCCAACCTTCCATTTTCTAGAAGTCTTCTCAACTATAATATTTCACATATTTTCTTGGTTAATGTTCTCAATGTAAGCTAGATTTAATTACTTCTTACTTGACTAGGAGGAAAGATGCTTCCTATATATGATGTGTATCTTGATTGTCTTCACTTTCATATCTTATTCAACCTAACAAGAACTAAGAAACCCTAGAGTATGAAATCTAAATTAGGACCTTAGTTTGTATTCTAAGTCTTAGTACAAAATAATAATAGCATAGGAAAAACTTGATATTGTTTGGAGAATGGTGTTAAAATATAAGATGCTTGATTTTTGGATGTAAATTAAAGTATGATATTAAATCCTACCAAATATAGCAAAGAAGCATTGCAAAGAAGTAATAATAGATTGAGGCAAACGTCATGCGTATATACATTGCTACACAACATATATTGTTGTCAACATCATATATCATCAAGCACAACTCACACCTAAGTCATACATGAACTCTAAAGTGCAACAATAATCAATTCATTCTTCCACTTGAATCACATTCAAATCAAATTTGTACTAGATCCTTCACTCAATAATCTGCCAACAATCGGGCCTTGATTACAATCAACTCATACCCACTCTAGCTAAAGGACTCTAGGTGATGCTAGTCAGCCTCTATCTACCATAGCCAAGATCTCAAAGGATCAACATTAGAGAAGTGAGCTCTTTGGAGTTGCACTTGAAAATATACCCCTCTACTCAACCTAAGTCTCTAGCCCTAATGGTGCTATTGATGGCACATCTGACAGTGTGAAAGGTGCAAGTGACAATGGGTCCCACCTTGTGATTAATAGCCCCAACATAAAATCTGGCTGCCAACAAGTAGTCCATGTGTAACTACCAAAATAACTATGACTACCAACATTATCACTCCAACATCCGAGCAAATTAGCTTTGATACTATAAGTGTTGTGATATTTGTTGTGCGTGCATACATTGCTACACAACATACATCATTGTCAATATCATACACTATAGAAGCACAACTCACACATAAGTCATACATTAACTCTAAATGCCACAATCGCTCCCTAATTGGCGGTTAGGTCCGTCTAACTCTATATAGCCATCTACTCCAAGTATGTGATATGCCTTATGGTGTGCAAAGATAAGGAGATCCGGTGTTATCTAGCACCATTGTTAGTTGCATATCTACAATCTCTACCACATAAAGGGTGAACTAGCTATAAGTCAAATACATCTAGGATATAACTACTATCCTTGAGGAGCCACTATGAGGGAGGAGTCAAACATGCCATATGCCATCCTCTTGAACAACTATCACACACGCACATAGTAGAAGCTCCACAAAAAGAGCCACATAACATATATTGCAAGCCGGCATGTACAAGTGCTCAGCTTAGGTCCATAGTGCCATCAATTTTTGGGAGGTGACATGGTGCACAATTGCGCACATGATCCATCCAAAAAACACCATCATATCCTTCTAACGTGAGGACTCCAAAAGGCAAAACCTCATGCACTCTCAAGATAGTGCGGCCTATAGTAACATCAAGTGTCATTGGTGCAATCTGCTATAGATTTACATAGTCACCTAAAGAAATCAACAAATCGGGGGTCTATAACCTCCTCCTTGAATAGTAGCAAAGCATAAATTATCCCTATGTTGAGCAATCTCTAAGTTCTCAAATTCCATCAATATCACTCTCCAAAAGATCTATGTCTATTGGAACATGCACTCACTCATACATGTGGATCATCCAAGCCCAAAACTACAATAACATCACAACAAATGCTTGGAAATAAATTTGCATCTCATCCATAGAGTAGAAAGTAAGGAGAAATTGATGCTAAAGGAGGCTTGCCGGTTGAATTGATAACTCATGGCCAACCAATGTAACTCAAGATCCCAATCTCCCATGTGGCTTCTTTGCAAACCATGCTTATGCAACCCTCTCATTCACTAATGTAGCTCTAATTATGAAAAATATACTAGGAGAGAACTCCTTACTGGAGAGAAATATATGTAGTCAGATTGGTCATCACTCCAACCTCACTATTAAGAGCACACCAGAGCGCCAATGCTCTAAAGTCAATGCACTTCACATGAACATGGTGCACACACAAGAAGTAAAGAATGGAGGGAGTCCAATCACAAGAAGTCTAAACCAAAGCCTTCCATTTCATAAATCAATACAGGATTGAATATGCCACCATTTGGCATTTGACATAATATGAGTGTTTATCTACTCCTAAGCTACAAGGATCACCAAGGATGGGATTGAACTACCTCTCCTAGCCAAAGCTACATGTATATATATACCAATTGACCAATCACTAGGACAACAAATGAGTGTGGACCAATTGGCTAGGGCACCAGTCTAGGAACCAAAGATATAGGGAAAAGGCAACCGCATAGGAAAAATGAAGGATGGGAAGACCCCATCAAGCCGTACAAGGGAGAGACAAAAAAACTAACATGTGGCTAAGCCCCAATAGAGTCTGTATGAGAAATCTGCCATACCGCACCTAAGATATCCGAGCTATGCAAGTCGTACGGTCTACACACAACTGGAGCATCCGAAGAAACATCACCTAATGTGATTGCTCTCCTATGGATTGCACTAGCCACTGCCCTTTGTAGAGCAATGGACACACGCTGTCTAAAGTAAGCTACAAAGTATGAGAGTGAGAGTGGTACCCCTTGACGCCTAACATGATAAGCTCTCGTGCACTCCCTGACAAATGTGTCAAATGCCGTGTCCATCGCTCCATATAACTCCAAGGCTAGAGGAACAAAGAGGTGACCTCGCTGCATGCCCCTATACTTGGAGACCTTGCGACCTGCTGCTACACTCGCCGCCCATCCAGGGGGATGGGTAATCACTCCCTCCAAAACTATATCCCGCGTAGGGTCCGTGACCACGACATCCGCTACTGTCACTTGATCATCTCGGACCAAGTATAAGTCTGCCTTGACAAGTGTTGTCTGCAACGCATACGAACGCTCCCTCCAAGCTAAGTATCCACTCTCTCGTGCCATAGCAAACACTATGTCTCTAATAGCATCATGTGTAGCTATCCTCTGTCCTCCAAAAGGACACCGTGTCATGTGGACCGCCGTTGCATCTAGTGTAGAACCACACTCACAAGTGAGTAGTGAAGATGCAGATGGGTGGGTAAGATAAGAAGGGTTAAAACCAAAGATATAAGGGTTAAAACTTGTTGCATACAACCTAGAAAGGTGGGTAGATTTTGCCAAACAATGACCAAAAACTACCAAATGCAATCAAGTTGCCTTGCTAGGCATTTGTAGCCTCTTTGCTCACAACTCTCTGCCTTGGAGTCTTTAAATACCAAAATAAGGCTTTTCTTCTTGCCAATTTGAAGCCCCTCTAAATTTGGCCAACCTTCACCAACTTGAGCACTAGCTAAGGCAATTTGCGCAACCTCCAACTTTGGCAATTTGGGCAATACCCAACTCTGGACAACCTCTACCAACTTGACCTCTCAATATGGACAACCTTTGCCAATTGCCAATCTAACACATCTCCTCTATGATTGGTTGACCGCCAAATTGTCCACTAACTTGAGCCAAATTGAGAAGATGAGGATCTCCAAATCCCTAATTTGAGAAGACACTAGCTCTAATACCATTGTAATACTACGTGGACAAGAGAAGAGAGAGAAACACAAATTACACACTCAATATTCTGTGCCCCAAAGGAGCACCTTCTCTTTATTATATAGACAAAGAGTATCTCCTCCAAGGAAGCTCCACCATAGGATTAGGCACACAGATAGGTGACATGTCAGCAAGCTCCACCCTTGGATTACTTACTTGGATGGGTGACATGTCGGTCTAGGTCCTATCTAGTTGGTCAAACAAGCTTTGACTGGAGGGAATCTTTTAGGGAATCTTCCTGTAGGAGTCTCAGAATCACGTGAGTAAGGTAATATTGGAAAGCTCTCAACGAGAAAATGAGAGGGGTTGTGGGTACAAACGCACATTTTTGAGGCCTAATTCATCCGTTTAGGTCTCCGAAATTGCCTTCAAAGATTTTAGGCATATTTTGGTTCCTACTCTATTAGTAGAAGTCCCCTTTTGGTGATACCTCTTTTTGATCTGTTTAGTCCATCATGTGTAACATCCTTCCTGATGTTACCAAACCAATTCTCCTCTTTAAATCATATGTCTAGCTATTGGTTCTAAGGTTCTCAAGTCTATTTTGGTTTTTGCTCTATTAGTAGAAGTACTTTAGAGATATTATTTATATAGAGATAAAAGACGGTTCTACATTAGTCATGATTAGCTAAAGTTAGTCATAGTTAAGATAGAGTGTACCTTAATTTAGAGGAAGTGGAAAAGATGAGCACCACTATTTTGGATTCTAGTGTGTTGACTTGGTATTATTCCTAGGTGTTTGGCTTTGAGGAAAGAGTTGAGAACTCTTGAGCTTGCAAGCCTTTTTGTTTTGGATTCTTCTATAGTCCAAGGATAGCCCATGTAAAAGAATCCTTGACTTAGTGGTTGGGTCAAGATAAGATCACACGCTTAGTAGAATATGCCCATGTGGATGGATATTCCTTTATACTTTTGGTGATACTTCTATCTGATCTATTTTGGCCATCATATATGACATTATTCTAGATGTTACCAAACCAAATTTCACATCTAGATCATATGGCTAGCTCTTGGTATTACAATCGGCTCATCAAACTTGATACTTCTCAAATACCAAGTTGTCTAGTTATAGCTAGATGGATTAGCTTCCCCATTAATTTTTTGTACATACTTGATACTTCTCAAATATCAAGTTGTCTAGTTATAGCTAAATGGATTAGCTTCTCCATTAATTTGGTGTACATACTTTAGTCAAATTGCTTGCACTTTCATTTGATTTATACCTATTCTTCACAACTTCCATAGAGGGAGGCACTACATGCGAAGACCATAAGAGGGAAAGGGTGCGGACTACTCTGCATGAGTTTTCAATTTCCCATATGTATCCTTTATGTACACTCTTTGATTGATATATGTTATTTTTCTTCCTTATTAAATCTTAATCCCTAAGAAGTAAAGTAGATAGTATCTTCTATTTTGAATTCTCGGGAGAGAATTCCTTTGACTGTCTTCATATCTTCTATATCATCTCTCTAGCTAATAATATCATCCAATACTAACTTGAAAGAACTATATCTTTCAATACATTTGAATCTATACGGATTTTTTAATCGTTGGTTGATCAAAGTTTTGCTAATTTTATTGTATCATGTTCCTTATGCCTACCTTAAATAAGAGGTTTTCTTTTAGCTTATATGCCTTTTACTCCTACCCTTTGATTTCAAACTTAGATTGTTATTATAGATTAAATTTTTTCCTAAAAATTCTAGTTACGACACAAAAATGTTTTACATCCATCTGAGAAATATCAAGTAATCAAATTATGTATATTTCTACCACTCAAATTTTGTAGACAAGAATGTCTCCTCACACTCTTCCCCTTCTTTTTTAAATCTCTTTGGAGAGACCAAGAGTTCCTTAATATCCTTAAATTTCAGCATTTGCTTTATATTTCATATTAAATATCTACTTAAATTTCAGCATTTCCTTTTTTATCTTGAAATTTCTCAAATCACAAGTATTATATAATACGTGTCATTTCGATTACTTCTCCTTTGCATTCTTTCATTTTAGAACTATATTTCTATCTTTGTAAATATGATTGATTTATGCATCCTGGATCTAATTACTTAACCAAATAAAGATAAATCTTATTTTGACCCTTATAGAGCTTCTTACTTTTGTATCCCTTAAATTCAATCACTTCATAGGCTAGTCTTATTCTCAAAATGTGAATTGATCTTTATATAGATTTTAGATTAGTCCAAGAACTACTTGCTCCATTATTTCTCTCACATAGAAATTACACAAATACTCATGTGGGTTTGAATACATCCTTTTTTTTAATTTATAATTTTCATATCAAATTTTATTTTTCTTTTCGATTAATATGGTGAAATTCTTCAAACATGTAAATGTTTCTGATTTTTTTCTTGAGAAAAGTATCTTTACTCTGTATGAATCATTAAAAATTATATGTTGTAATTAATTTTCTTTAAATTCCATTTTCTTGATAGAAATTTTTTACTTCATGAAATAAAAGTTCTTATTCTTTTCAGATCTTATTTAAAAATTTTCAAATAAGATCTTGCAAATTATTACAGTTTCCAATAATTCTTTGCAATTTGTTTTATTTCTCTCTCAATCAATATAGTGGAAAGGAAGATTATTCATCTTTAGAAGAATTAAATTTTCATCATTGGATTTAGTATTGCTATTTATAAACTATTTATAGTACTCATCAAGATTTGCAATTTTTATGAAATATAGATGGAATTCTTGTTATCCATTTTCTAATTACCAATCTGCTATCTAAGCAATAGTATTTTACTAGTAGAGCTCACTTATACTTATCACTAAAGATATTCCATACTTTTGGACTTATCTTACTCTCCTTACATGATGTATGAAAACATCCTAGATAGAAATTTGCATTTATGGAAACCTTAATTGTTTTTTTCCAAGCTCTTTCATACATTTAGTTGATCCCACTTCGTTTACTAACAATATTTCTCAAAGATAGTTTCATGTGTTCCTCATACAAGAGCTTTCTTTGAAAATTTGAGAAATTAGAGCTCTCACTCTAATTTCTCAATTCTATGTTGTTGGATCCAACTAACTTGATGAAAAATAACAAGACTTGTAGTTCATACTTATCATGATTCCTTATTACTCATTGATGGTCTCTCTCTCTAAGAAGCGTCTTGCTTAGATTCTTACTTATAGGCGTTCTAAATTTTGTTCTTTGCACTCTAAGCTCTGCTAATATTTTACTCTACTTTGATATCATGATATATTCATTAGGGAGTGCTAGATCTGTAGAACAATGGAATGAACTCTTTATTTCACAATACTGTGTTCATCATGATTCTAAAGTGGTTTCAGTTAACTCCATATTAAGATGAATCATCTACTCTACATTTTTGTCGTACTTGATGATTATTTGCTTCTCGTTAAAAATAAACACATGTTGCTTTCTTGTGCATAATAACTGCAATTCCAAAATTATAAATCTACGTCCTTTTATTCTTTGTTTGAGTTATATGATGACTAATTATGAAAACAACATGCATAGCTCGGATATCTTAGGTGCAGTAGAGTAGATTTCTCATATAGACTCTATTGGGGCCTAGCCCCATTTTACATTTTTTGTCTCTCCCTTGTACAGCTTGATGATTATTTGCTTCTCGTAAGAAATAAACACATGTTGCTTTCTTGTGCATAATAACTGCGAGTCCATATTTATAAATCTGTTTGAGTTATATGATGACTAATTTTGAAAACAACATGCATAGCTAGAATATCTTAGGTGCAGTAGGGCAGATTTCTTTCTTTGAATAAACACATGTTGTTTTCTTGTGCATAATAACTGCAAGTCCATATTTGTAAATCTGTTTGAGTTATATGATGACTAATTTTGAAAACAACATGCATAGCTCGAATATCTTAGGTGCAGTAGGGCAGATTTCTTTCTTTGCAGCTTGGATATCTTAGGTGTAGTAGGGCAGATTTCTCATATAGAGTCTATTGGGGCCTAGCCTCATTTTATCTTTTTAGTCTCTCCCTTGTACAGCTTGATGGGTCTTCCCATCCTTCCTGTTCTCTATGCGCATTTTTCTTGATTTTGAAGACTAATTTTGAATTATAAGGTGATGAAAAGAAATATACCAAAAAGTCTATTGTTATACCATGAAGGGCCTCAACGATGCTCAAAGCTAATATTCATTACACGCAGCATATACTCCACAGTTCAAATTATAAACATGTTATTTTCATGTGCACTATAAATAACTATTCATAATTATAAATCCACTTCCTTTGTTCCTTATCTGAATGATATAACAACCATTGTTTTTTAATGAAATATATACTAAAAACAGCGTTATACAGAGTGTGAAGCAGAAAAAAAGAAAACCAAGTAATCGTATGTTGTAACCTCAAGAGACTCAACGATGCTCAATACTAATGTTTATTTTCAGGCAACAATGATACGCTGCGACTCAAACCATACAAAACTATCATTCTCACTGCTCATCAAAATCCACATGGGTTTTACCTTCGGATAGATTGACTACGAGTAGTTAAACATATGGAAGTTCTCCACTTTGCCTCTCTTAGATGTGGTTCTTAAATATTACAAAGGTGCTACGCAGGTGAAGATGTGAGAAAACTTCCGGAAGACGTTGATGATACGCAAGGCGTTGATTAAGTCCAGGCTAGATAGTAAGCTTGAGCATGAACTCAGAGCTCCACAGGTTTGGGATCAGGCTTGTGATAGAAACGCAATTGACCCCCAATGTCTGAAGGCTTAAAAGGAGCATACAAACCAAATGGCTTGGGTAAGCCGAGGTCTTCTTCTACATAGGCGTTCGGCCTTTGCTCTGCCGTGGTTTTCCTGCAGTCATAACATACTCTCTCCTCCAAATCAGTACATCTCCCGGGTCCTGTTCTCTTTGCTTGCAAAGTCGAGTGGGCACATCCCAAAGCAGAAGGGAGAAACTTAAGCTGTTCTTAGCCATAGAACTGACCGATAGATTGTTGAACTTTTGAAGGACAAAGTAGACAGCTGTTCTGCTTTGATCAGTCCTGATTAGCACAACACAAGGGAGAAACAGGGGGAGTAGTCGATGGTGTGGGACAAGGAACAGAATTACTATGTGATGCAAATAGGCACAAAGCTCTAGTAATGAACAAAGAACACTGATGAAAAACGACGTTGAAAAAGTAACTAAAATAACAGGGTAGTATCTTCGGACGTACTCTGCTATGGCGTGGCTCTTCTTTTCAGCGGTTAGCAGTTCATCTAATCTAGCCTGCTGTCGCGACGTTTCCAACTTCTGGAGCAGCTTGCGCTCTCTTTGTTTCGCCAACCAATCTCTCGTGGCCTTCTCAGTTGGAGCCTGAGGGTATACAACGGGGGAGAGTTCAGAGTAGTGATGTCAGACAGTCTTCGCGGGTGGAAGTCTTGTGCCTGCCTTGAGTGATTCGGGTACTAGTTAGTCGATTCATTCAAAGAATCTACAAGAAGCCTGGCTCCCGGTCTTTAGAACTTATGTTTAGCAAGTTATATTTGAGCTTATACTCTTGCTCCCCTCGTGAAAGGCATTCGATTATACGGTATTTAGACTGCAGTGCCCCATAAGAGGTTTTCTTGCATATGATACGAACCTCTCCGGCTGCCAGCCTTGTATATGCATCGTCTAATTGTTTTGTGAGCTTGTCTTTCTCTTCCTTAAGACCCATCGCCGTGGCCTGCATTCATAGTGTGTAGAATAGACAACCACATATGATGCTGAAAGTAGACGAACTACAGTGACTATAAGATCGAAGGTTAAGGCATTACATATTCGACAACGCACGCTTTCATGAGGTGGCCAGAGTACCAGTCGCCAGAAGTGGCCAGTATCTATTTATTTTGGCTACCCTATAACCTCGACAAAAGACCAAAGTGGTTTTAGGGTAGCCAAAACGAGATTCTGTTGCATTTTGATTTAACAAGCTCAGAAGTTCTTGTATTTTCATCTCACTCTTCTTCTTAGGTAACTAAATCTTACTCCGGAGCTGAAATGGGAGTAGCGTATTCCAGGTTGTGCAACACGTACAAACTGGAACAATTAACACTATGCATCCTCCCTGATAGCATATAGCTATGCCTTGGGCGTACGCTAGATAAGCACAGGACTGTTTCGTTTGCTTCAACAATGCATCCAAGCGGATGGATTTCCAGCGACTAAAGACAACAGCAATTCTGAACACAAAATCGGACTCGAGAATAACCTGACAAAGAGATAGCTCAGATACGGTCGCCATTAGACGTCTAGTGATGGAATCCATAAATCTTTGATAGAAAGTTATTTTTCCGAGCCGAGCCATGTGGCCATCTTTTCCTCCTCCTGCCTGCCTCTTCACTTCTTCAGCTAGCGCTGTGATCTGAAACTCAAACTCACGGTGTTAAAATCCGGACTAGTTAGCTATCAGAACCATAACCGGTTGGCTATCAAAATCCACATTCTGAAATGGAAACTATTGTTACAATTTGAGAGTGCGTCCGGAATCTCATAGCACTACCAACTCTCAATTTGTAAATTTAGCAAGAGTCGGCACGGAACTTCACTACGAGCGGTAAGGTAGCAAGTAAAGGATTGAACCAGAACTGCACAATGTAACATGTTGTATAACTAAATTTGACATCCAGTGTGCTAGTCATACCTCTTCCAGAATCAGGCTTTTCTCCAAAGCCTGATCTGCTTTTGCTGAAAGGAACTCTTCAATGGCGGTCATTTTCGCATGAAGCTCCAGTTCGCTCATATCCCGACCAGGCAGTAAGCGCCACCTGGACGCGTTGTCTGGGTTTTCAACCAGGTCTGCCAACTTTGAAGCTGCTCCTCTTGCTTCCTCCAACTTTATTATTGAACCGAAAGAGTGGGATAAAATAGAATCCCACGAAGGTGTTAAATATATCCTAGAACGTAACACGCTGCCAAGCAAGGGGAGCACAACTGTTGACAACCACTTACATGTAAAGAAGCATCAAGAGTTACACGGGAACTTGAGGAAGGCTGCGAACCTGATTTCTAAGATCCTCAAGAGTACTGTACATCCTGGGAAAGTCAGGTGCTGTTTGATATGCGACAAAAATCGACTGCTGAACGTCTTTGCATAGTATCTTCAGGAACCTTATCTCATCAGTCCTCTTTGAAAGCTCCAGTTCTGAGTTTCTCAATAGCTCCATCTAAACAAAGGGAAAATAGAAATAGCAATGTTAACACATCAAAGATAGACGCGCGCGTGAACTACCTTCATAGATGTACCACCTCCCATCAGCTTGAAGAACAAACACTAAAATCAAGGAAGACCAAATTTGCGGAAAGTACATATCCAACTACAAGAGAACAAGAGCTGGTAACATATCCAAGCTATATGACCAGACCATCGCAAAATATCAACATACTACGAGGCAACTACTTCCCACACATGCTCACCTAGCACGTGTAAAAAAGTCCCTTAATTACAAAACGGTACATGTACAAGAAAATATCATAACGTCAAATGACAAGCTTGTGGAGTTTCAGTCCGATTTATGGCATTCGTCTAAAACAAATCAACGTAACATCATTGTTGTGCCATCATGTACCCTAGTGGACCATGTTGCTGCATCAGCATGAGAATCTACTAGGGTATGATGTTGCATAATGGTTCGACATGTCCTGCCTCATAATCCTCATAGAGATGTTGCATGCGCAAGGAGAAGTATGGTCTTCTAAAAGGGTAAGCAGTAAGCCAGCTTAGTGCATCCACCATTGTTACGGAATCAAGAGACTGAATTCATCACTCTCCGTTTGCCTATCTTCCTGTTATTTCCTGTTTACAGCAGTTAGAAAAAGAACAAACCTGAACATTGTACTTCTCGTATAAAATGCAAAGCTCGTCGTTACGATCAATCAAAGAAATTCCTGTTTGATTCCGGGTAGTGACCTCCAACGCATACAATTTGCGAGTCGTCGACATTTCTCTCTCTGATTTCGACACAGTAGTCTCCAGTTTGCCTACCTCTATCGCATATTCGTGTACAATAGCCTGTATGTTGAGATTTCCAGAACATGTGCAAAATCAGATTGGTGATCAATTGTTGGCATTTCGCAATATTGCATAGACAGAAGATAACGGGATAATATACTCCAGTTGATTATTCAAGCTCACACGTGAAGTACCTGTGTCTCACGCAAAGTAACCGAAGCTTTCGACAGCTTCGACAGAAGACGAGAGCGCCCTCTAACAGTAACTTGAAACTCGTGCCTTTGTTTGTGAAGAACTTTATCTTTGTACTTAACATCACTCTGTAGGGATTCCACCTCGGTGTTTATCTGAATCAACTTGTCTTTCATTTCGCCGATAGAGACGGTACTTGCCTGTCCCGAATTCGAAAGTATGTCAGTATCAATGTCATGTTTTGCAATGGTGGTATCGACTTTAAAGGTCCAAGTCGACTTCCTTGGTGTAAAAGAAGGGAGCAATATGACTCCACCTAACCTTGGAAACTCTTAAGGTACATGGGACAATCAATTGCTGCAGAATTAAACTGATCTATTAGCTTAAAGCTTCTTACAGGATCTACTGAAGATGCGTAGACGAGCTAAAACGCCAAGTAGCAGATAGAGGAATGACTGCAGCTTCTAAATTATTTAAAGACAAAAACACACTGATGACAGCGAAACTTCAATATGCCCAGAAGAGAGACAAAATATTATAATATAGCATAGAGGAAACGAAGTATAAATCTACGAGGTGTGCTGAGAAGTGACCAGAAACCTACCTGAACAAGGGCAGCATATTTGCTGCGTTGACTTCTGACCAGGTTGTACAAGGCAGCACCTTCATCCACTTGTTTCAAGAGTTCTGTGTATCTCTTTTGTGTGTTTGAAAGCAGTATCTCTTCAAAATGAAGTTTCCTTTCAGCTTCTTTCCACATATGATGCTAGATAGCCACAAGCAGAAGTCCATAAGAATATGTATCACCACTTCAGTTACGAAGACGTGCTAAAGGTGTCTGAAGAACAATAAAAAGGCGAAATTACAAGAAATTTGACGACTGAAGCACTTGACAACTACCACCGTTACCGGCACTGATTCTGTCATTCAAAGCCTCTCAAGTTAGATCAGCTCTTCAGAAAGAACACTAGTCGCCGTCCCTACTAGACAAATGGAGAAATGACATCTAACTCAGCTAGTAAGACTTGAATTAGAAGACCCTCAAGTATTACAAACGTATGAAATTGATAAATATACTTTCTGAGCAGCCTGACGGCACATTCGCTCCCTGATGCCCGTCAAATTCGTTATATACTGATTCTTCAACCGCTCAATATTTGCACATTCACCTACTTCTTTCTCCAGACGCGATACCTGTGACAGCCTTGAATTGGCGATTACTCTGATTACAAATAAGATGCATACACTACCGATGACGTCAAGCATCCTCAAGCAAATTCTTTTGCCAATAACTTGTCGGAAGCTGCCACTTTCTAAACTAGAATCTAGAAAGTACACAACGCATGCGGTATCAGCTTAATCAACCTTTTCGTGGGTCAAACGTAAGGCTGCTGCCACCTCCTTTCCTAAAGCTTCCACGACCAAAAAGCTGTTCATGTGAACGTCTATTTCTTTTCTTATTTCGTCCACCATTGAAGTAACTTTTGCCCGCTCACCTTCCACCAGCACGACCTTTTGAAGAAATACTGGAATAGGTAAGCATATCGACATATTGTCATCTCAAATATGCATGGATCCATTCTTCTATGTCGTTATACATCACAAGGGTCCTGAAAGTAGTATATGCTAGGATAGAAAAGAAGAATTTCAAGTCTCGAAGGTGTATTGCCCCCAAGCCATATAAGGTTGCCTTAGAAGTAATTAGTATCTCAATGTCAAAAGCTGAACATATAATACAAACGTAATGACAGTAATGAAACAGTAAACTGTATGATTCCGTTAAACATTTTGGACAGCTCCTTCATATCTGATATTGTATAAGGCCTTTACCTGATGATGTATTTTATCACGATCTACTATAAGTGCTGGTAGATGCGCCTGGATGTTGGCCACAAGTTGCTCTTCATACTTAAGCCTCCGTAAAGCCTTCTCTTTTTCCTTGTTACGTGTTGCCAGTTGCTCTTGCTCCATTTTAAGGTCCAAAATCCGTGCTCTCAGTTGCATATCCACGTTAACCTGACCTCCAGGTTAGATGAGTCAATGCACTGTAACGGACGGCACAGTCCACAGTCTCTCAGCACTGCCTATTGACCAAGGACAGGTGAATATCATCATTGCAGTGTCAAGTCTCAGACTGTAAACCGTAGGCAGTGATTAAATAAACCTGAATATGAACCATAACAACGTCTCCAGGTAGAGAATGAAAATTCATAACCAGCAAGAGTTTGCACAAGTCAAGATGGACAAGAACCTGATCAGCGAGATAGTCATCAACTTCTAGTGTGGCAAGTTCAAGGTCCCTCTGGAAATCGGCCGCTTGCCTCTCCTTTATTATCGTGCATGCAGCACGATAATAGAGGATGTCAGAAGAGTATAAATTTAAACGCGTAACTGTAAACATGAGATAAGGAAATCACTCTTCAGCAATATTGCGCAATTGAATGTTCAGGACTTAGGGTAAACGTAAATTTCCAATTGTCTTTGCCCTGGGTATTCGAGAAGGGAAAACGGAACACGTTAAGCCGAAAACCACATAGAGCCACGTGACGTCAAATATTGTCGAGCTAGGAATGCTGCCCAGTACATTCTGCGTACCTTCTGTTCAGTCAGGACTCTGTTTTTCTCAATCTGGATAGCTGCATTAGCAAGTTCCTCTTGTATGCGCTTGGCATTAACTTCATGGCCAGCGATCTCCACATCCACCTCTTTGACCTTCCAGCCATACGCTTCTTTTCAGCCTCCAACTGGTGCTTAGATTGGTGCATAGGCATTTCTGTCTATTTTCCTTTGTCTTCAGCGGCTCCTCAGTTGGAGCCTTGTGCCATGGTTAAAGATTGCAGCGTAAAGGATGTCTCTTCTGAAGGATGCATGGTTTTAAACTATTTGCACTCGGAACGCATGCGCATGTAGAACGAGGAGATTTAAAGAGCTGGTCCACTAACTCCGCACCTTGTCAGCCCACTTCTGGTCTTGCTGTTGAAGGGCTTTCACTGCTGTTAAAAGAATGTCCGCCTGCAAAGAGACCGAGAAGGGGCTTTTATTTTGTAACGAAGCCCTCAAACTCGACCTAGATGCTGCTAGGGATATATTATTGAGCTTGTACGTATATGCGGAGAGGAGGCAAAGGAAGTGGAACACACCTGTTTGCGATACTTCTCTGGTTGACCCTCCAATTTGTCAATGTCAGCATGCTGGTCCTTCTTTCTTGAGTGGATCAGAACGATATCCTCGTGTGCTTCCTCGACCTTAAGTTTGCACCCCTCGATCTGTATCAAGATGCACGGCAACACGTAAAACTTGCTTTTATCCTAGATAGTGCCGTTCAAAACTTTGATATGACTTCTTTTGATGTACAGGATCAGAGAGTCAAACGACAAATAACTTAAGTTACTTGAAACAAAACTGGCCAGAACTAATTGGTCTCCACATACATTGTACTCGAAGCTTCACAATGAGCCGCACCTCCGTGAGACATTGCTCTTTCTTGACCGCACTTTCGGCAATGGTATCCTTTGCATCCTGAATATCCAGCTGCATTCATGCCAAGAAGCCATCTATTTAATGGAACCCTACAAGAGATCCTCTCAAATCCTATTAAAACCGACCGATCTAACTTCAATTCTCTCTTGGACAACCTATTGTACTTTTAAGATCATCAATTATCTTTGTCCATCAACGGTCCATTTCTTGATAAATTATCTAGATAATGGATAGTAAATGCTAGAGTGCTACACTATAAACACTAACAAAGTTACTAACACGTAGTAAAAGACCTCACGGGCATCTCAGCTACAGTATACCCTTAGACGATTGAGAAGAGGAGCAACAGCAGTGGCATGTTCCCTTTCAATCTCTTGTATCTTCTCATGATAAAGCTCTTGAAGCCTAGTCAGATCGGTGACTTCCATAAGCACTGCTTGTTCCTTCTCCCTGTAAACGAACAGCTAGAATGTTTTACAGGATAACAATGGTGGAGGCTTAGAATCCTTGTTTCTCATAATAAATCTCTTGAAGCCAACTAAGATTGGTAACTTCCATAAGGACTGCTTGTTCCTTTTCTCTGTGGAGAAAGGTTAGCGCAGTAAACAAAGGTTCGAATCTAACCGAGAAAAGAAGGTAGTTTATTCTCTGAACGCGTTGTACGCTTGGCAGGTTTAGAGGCAGTAAAAGACCTATGGGTAATTGGAAGCTAACGTTTGTTCCATTGGCTAACAAAAAACGTGGTTTACTCCCTGAACACCTCGTACCCTTGGCAGGTTGAGAGGCAATAAAAGACCTATGCTTAATTGAGAAAAGCTAACCCTTGTTCTATTGGCAACAAGATTTGTTCTCCATGTAAACGAACTTCTAGGATGGTTTAGAAGGTAACAGTGGTGTAGGCTCAGAATCCTTCCTAGGTTGGAGGCAACTGAAAGGTCATCCTAAACAGGTGCTACTTTTTGGTACAGATTATAATTTTGAAATAGCTATAAAATCTTAGTCACTGATATACCCTCAACTTCCAAAACCAAAAGTTAAGTACACATATCAGGGAACATTGCGTCATAGGTCAAATTCTACAACCAATTGTACTGCATTAAGGGAAATTAGGAAACTAAATCTTAGTTGTTTCTAGGTCTACGGATCTCTTTATACTTATCCAACTTAAATAACAATTGCAGCATTAAGTGGTGGACCTGACTGTACAGATGAATCTGTTCAATCTACATGAGTACTTGATATTGGATAAATGTAAGTCTTCTATGAACTGCCCATATGAGCACGAAACTTTAAGAGATGTACTTGCAAATTTGGGCTTCAGATTCTGCAGCTTCAGCATCTTCTTTTACAAGTTCAATTGTCTCTTCGTCCTCCTCCGTACATTTGAGTATCCTCCCGAGTTCGTTATGGAGTCCCTGCACGAATGCTTGCACAAGGCAAGATGTCAACCTTCACTAAGAATTGAATGCAAGGAACTGCAGACGTTTTGTAACTCACAGATGTAGTAGTATTTCTGATAGCCTAGTATTTGTTCCGGTGATCGGCGAGAGAGGTATGACCTTCAGTTGTACTTCCATTTCATCAACCTCGGTTTTGAGCTTTCTTTCAGTCCCCGAAATTGACAGATATGTGCCTCGGAGTGCTTCAAATCTAGATAGCATATCAAGAAGAAGACAGTGAGTGTATGTTTCTTGACGCGTTTCGCTGTGATAGCTCTAGAGTGGGAATGAAATCTAATTGTAGATTATTGCAACTTTGCACTTACTTTTCCTTGGCGTAAGCTGCTTTTTCTCCTTTCAGAGCACCTTGACGAACTAGGTCATCCAATTGAGTGATTGCAGGTATCTTGGTCATCTCTCTGAGAACATACTGCTCCTCCTCCGCTGCTGCCATGATGACGTTCACAGTAGTAGCCTGTACGCCTAAAGTTGTCTTTCAGCAGTTCATTTCAAGATGACTCAGTTACAATATCCGTTTCTTGAAAGATCGTTTTCTGGAAGTTCCTCCTCAGTGGACTCTCTTTTGAAGTGGTTGCGGTTGTTTGCATTTGACCTCCGCTTGCTGAACCTGATTAGTACTATTCTGAGTACCGCCTGCCCCTCATTTGTTTGGCGTCTTTGAGTGGACGCTACGACTGTTTACAATCGGTTGAGACGATGGGGTAAATTCAAGGAGATTAGGAATCCAAAGAATGATTGTCTGCCTGATAGGTCTGCTTCAGCAATTTTCCGACGTTGTAAATGAGCTGCAGGCGCACTAAATGGCTTCCATGGCACACCCTCACAACCGTTAGTCTGTATGGAAGTGACAATCACAATCAAGGATCACGGGAAGATACAGTACTTTTACCAGCAACACTCAGATGTCTATGAGACTCGCTGGTCCGGTCGGACGTACACTACCTCTTCCTACTGCGTGTTCATTTGGAAGCGGCCACATAGACGGTCCGCATCCTCTCGGAGAACTTGTTTTCTCCCTCGGTCTTATTCGTAGTGTCCCTATTGCATTACATGTCAGTAGGGCTATCGCAAATCGAGAGAATAATCTGGATCCAGAAACACCTAGATTTGCCGAGGGCTCAATCCAAGTGAAACCAGTGGTAAATCACCCGTTACAAGTCCAAGGGACAGGGAATACCAACTGGAAGCGGTCATCTGCTTTTCAGCTTTTCACTGTCGACGATACAGCCAGCAACTGCTCGTTGTTCCACCTTGGGGCCAGAAAAATTCGGAAAAGCTTGAACGGGAGGGTGAAAGTGCATGCAAACTGAATCTCGTCTTACACTTTTGCCCAAGAATCACAGGAATAAAGTACTGAAGTTTTGGACTACCAGGTCGCTGCAGGTACACATGTAGAAGTTGTAATTAAGAGAATAGGTGGTCCTTGTCACAGCGGACGTTGCAGATTGTGCGACTTGTAGCTGTCCAAAACTACGTGGGAGAGGTCATTGAACTAAGAATATCTTACGGTCAATCCAACTGTAAATTATGAGGCAGTCACCATGCTTCGTTCTTGATCATAATCAAAGATACAGTAGGGCGGCGAGAGAAGATTCCCTGGGGTTTTAAAAGAGATGGGGGATTCCACAACTACCAAAGTTAGTTTCCGTGTGCCCACATATGTCCACCCTCAAGCGTCATGGTATAATGGAAGTAGGTCATGAAACAAGCGTCTAAATCGGATTGATTATCCAAAGCTGGGAAAGACGACCTGTTTAGTGTAGCCAATTTGCCCAAACATGCAGATAATACTGAGATCGAAGTCGGCAAATGTAGCCCCTTTATTAATTGTGAAAATTGGGTTGAATAACGGGATCAATAACAGGCTGTTGCGTACGACCTAATCTGAGACGAAAGCACTGATACGGAAGCACTTCCGTATCTCTTAATTTCATCCTCTCTGTATGTTGAATGGTGGTCTCTCGGGGTCCTTGCTACGATGCCAGAACAAGCCCTATAAAGGGCAGATAGACTATCTCGGTTGTTTTGGTCTACTTTCCATCAAACTAGCTTATATAGACAGCTCAATTTGCTCTGAATAGATTGGCAGAGAGACAAAAGAAAGCATCAATCACTCCCTAGTTTAAACATATCTAGCTGGAGTGTCTTTAGAGGACTAGATTGGGTTTAAAAGACGGAGAGACCGATGGCCCTAACAACCAAGGTAGCTTACAACGTAAGGTCCTTGGGATCCTCGATGATGGCGGCAAAAGTTCGCAAAAATTCTGCTAGATCTCCTCCGTAGACAATTCTGTGATCAGCGGTCACATTAACCTGTTTTGAAGAAAAACAAATCCAATAGGATCACAACTTCATGAGAATGGTATATTTTGTCACTACTATGAACTTTTTAAATTTCAGCAGCATCAGGTAGCATCGGAGCACCTGTGAACTATTCGAGGAAATTGCAAGGACAGGACCATCTAAAGTAATTAGAAAGGGGGAAGTTATCGGTGTGAAACTCACCTGCATCTGGTTCTTCACACCGAAAAGACCATCCTTTGTAGCAACGACTGTTGGTTGAGAAGCACCGACGGCCATGATCGCACCCTGAATCCTTGGACAAAGAGCGCCAAAATTAAGAGAAACATTCCAAAGGGTAGGTAGAGAGCGTGGATTCGACTTTTCTCGAATCCAAGGGATCTTGTCTAATTCAAAACCCTGTGAAGAGCCAGATATCCTAGACGCCGCAACCCATGAGACATGAAAACTTCAGGTTATACCCTTCCCACAGGTCTTTTGCTACCATAGCAGATTGATAGAGTTACTTACAGTGTTGGGTGGCAAAATCGCGTCAAATCGGTCTACTCCGAACATACCAAGATTCGATAGAGTGAAAGTTCCTGCAGCCATGAAAACGTTAGTCAACCATTGGATTTTAAGCCGTGATCATAGCTGTCGAAATTCAAGTATTCTGTTAAGAGTAGCATGCCGAAGCCATGTCCCCCAAAGAGTTCGCGACAAATATAGAATGACGGGCAGGGACAAGGTCGTTCTAGACACGACAACTTGAGCCCATGCAAATAATAAAATGTTGAAAACTGGAAGGTAGATGAACTGGCGCGATTCAAACTTTGAAATTACCTGAGTTGTACTCTGCAGGTGTGAGCTGCTTAGCACGGGCCTTGTCCACCAGTTCCTTCCACTTTCTGGAAAGGGTGTAGATATCGACCTGCGGACAAGATGTTCGCGACCATATCAAATCTACAGCTTCACCTTCACAATTACTTGATTCTGATCCCATGATAATAAAACGTGAAGTGAAGATGATGAATAAGATGAAGAAAGTGCAATTTCCACTGCATATCTGTGTCCATACGCACCTTGTCAGCATCTTGAAGGACTGGAGTAAGAAGACCCCCATCCATAGCCACAGCCACCGCGATGTTAATGTTACTGTTGTAAGTGAAGCTCTTCCCATCCTTACAGACAGCGTTCACAACTGGGTGCTTGGCCAAGGCTAAGGCAACTGCCTTGGCCAGGAGTGCTGTCATGGTCACTCCCTTGGACTTGATCTACATACAAGGCTCAAACATAATTCTTAGTCAAGAATCCAAAATTCGGTAAAACCCTTGAATTTCATGAAACACTTCCTACATTTTCCTTTTCCATAACATAATGGGATCTATTTCACTTGTGATATGGAACTTTTGTGATATGGAACTTTCCATATGGAGTGGGGCTTTTCGTTTTATCATGACGGTTAGAGTTAGGAAGTGAGAAATTTTAGATGGAAGGAATTAACAGTTTCGAATCTAGTCTCAAGCATTTAACCAAATCCTAGAGCTGGCTGAATCCACTACTGTATCTGAAGAATTCAAGTATGTAAATGAGGATATGAATCTAATACACCGTTCATGATCAGGATGCAGATAAAACACTTGCTAACATGCTTATCATTGAAGAATACGCAAAGTTTAGAAAAGCACAATTTTCTTCATAGTTCATCGAGAAGTAACGGAATAAAAATGTCCCCAACCACTGTCACATACCTGCTTGTATAAAGCATCCAGAGCGGTGGTCGTGATGGTGTACCCAACACGGAAAGTGGGAACATTGAGACTCTCGACCATGTTTCGGGAAACACCATTCTGCATGGCAGTGAAAGGCACTGAAGTTCCTGGAACAATCACTTGAGCAGCCGCGGGAGCAGGGGTGGATTTGGCTGGGGCAGCAGGAGCTGCAGGAGCGGCTGCGGGAGCTGCAGCCGGGGCGCCAGCTGGTGCCTTGCCAGCAGCGGCCTCGACATCTCCAGCAACAATTCGTCCCAAGGGACCAGACCCGGCAATCGTAGCTAAATCGACCTTGTACTGCTTAGCAAGTTTCTTAGCATATGGAGTAGCCACCACCCTGCCACCTTCAGCAGCCGGATGCGCAGACACGACTGGAGCCGGGGCTGAGACCACCGGTGGAGGAGTGGCAGGGGCGGGGGGGGGTGGGGCAACAGCGGCTTGATCCACTGGAGATGGAGGGGGAGCAGTTGGAGCCGGAGATGCAGGGGCACCTCCCTTAGCACCTTTAGCCTGGGCTTCAGCAATTTCTTCCTCGCTTTCGGCAAGAAGTCCAATAGCCGCGCCAACTGGAGCAACTTCTCCCTCTCCGACCACGATGCAGGCCAAATACCCATCGTAAAAGGTTTCAACATCCATATCAGCCTTATCCGACTCCACTACGACAACACTCTCTCCCTTGTTCAACTTATCACCCTCCGACTTCACCCAGGAAACAATCTTTCCCTCCGTCATAGTCGAACTCAATGCAGGCATGAAAATCTCGCGAATCTTGGCCTCCACCACGACTCTCTTCCTCTGCATCCTCACTCCCCCATTTTTCCTCCTCGCCAAAGCTCCGGCATTTCCAAAAAATGCACTCGATGGAGCCACATTACCCGTCTTTGGGGTGCCCATCGCCATTGCCCTGATTCCATCGACAACCTGCACACTCCTGCATGCTGCCACGGACTCCATATCGCTCGCTCGGTCGATCTGTCCCTGGGGAGCTCACTCTGTTCTGTTTATCGCTCTTTACTTTCTCTGCAGAGCCTCGGGCTTTTCCTCCCTTCTTCACTTCGGTGTCTTGCTTTGCGATAATACTGGAGGAGTCACAGAAAAACAGGGAAAGCGCAGCGCCTTAACAGTCGCAAACGCCCTCTCGACTTTACCGCCAGGCTCCTCGGATGTTCCGTCGAAGGTACCACGTGGCCTGGATAGGTTGGCCGCATTTAGCTCTAGTTCCCAGCTTCCAGCGTGACAGGTTAGGTACCAGTTGTGCTTTAACGGGTTCCGGTTGCAGGCAACTAGGACCGGCCGTCGCGAAAAGGCTCGGTGCGTCCCGAGGCGTGATGCCGTAGAGTAAGAATGGGGCCGAGTTTTACTGCTGTCTCATCAGTACGGTATCCATATCCGGCAGGTCTGAACAATGTACTTAATTTGTTCTTTTCTTTTATGATAAGATACACTCTGAGACAAAAGAAGGATCAAAACTTGCTCAGAGAGATACGATGACGGTAGAGTCATCCATGCGTCGGAAATAAGGTGGTGAGAATCATTCTTTCAGCAAAATAATTCCTTTCAAGATCAGAAGAGTATTATGAAGAAAGATGCTATTGGAAAGAATGTTACACAATAGACTGTCCTGGAAAAAAAGATAAATGGAAGAAGACAAATAAACTAGAATACAATGAATAGAAAGAATTGTTTAAACTGGCAAAAATTGAAGATGAATGTTAGCAAAGAATCTCAAGAACAAACCCATTGTGTAACCATCGCCAGATGATCTATATTGGAGCCCGTGACCAAGATGTCCAGGACTCGATAGTGACCACCTCGGGCATCCTTCATGGCTCAGGTAGTCGATATACAATAACTAATCCCATTTGTTCGTAAGTCTTTGTGTGCGATAGCCTTTGAAAGCATTTAACTGTGTAAATTATGAAACTGAAGTGAGTTAAATCATGGTTATGCTTTTCTTTCTCAGACTCCTTAAAACGGGGAAAAATTAGTTTGAGGGTAAAAGATTTCTTAAATAAGAAGTATGTTATAAATGTGGAAATATAATTTTTAGGGATTTTCTAGGAGACGATCGTAAGATGATGTAATATAGTAGTTCCATCTTCATGGATTTGGTTCAACTAATATGATTTATATATAACTTATATTAAACACCATAAGCAAATCTCTAAATTTGAGAAGATAGTTATATACCTTGCGAAGAATATTTTATCCAATCAACCTTTGAGATTCAAGCAACCTTTGATTATTTCCTTGTAAGAGCTTGGTAGATGCCTACTTATACCCAAAACTAACTTGTATGCTTGTTTTGTGATATTAGATAGTATTTTATTTTATTTTATTCATTTAAAGGTACTTAATGTTAAAAACTTCTCACACATTTTGTTAAATTTATGATTATATCTTATTCAAGCACGAATCCATAATAGAGTGGGCCAACCTCGTAAATTTATATGATATATGGATATAAATCCATAAATTTTTAGAAACCATAATTTCATGATAAATCAATAACTTTAAAAGACACTCATTTAAAAAATTATTAAATTTTAACTTAATAAAAAAAATCTGTTAATCATGCCTATTATATAATCATGAATGTTCAATATAAGATTCATAAAGGATATAGTATATTTTTGTTGTATTAGACCATCATATAAGGAATTGTCTTTAGATCTTTCTCTCCTCTTTCTCCTCTCCATTATTTGTCATATTTTGCCCAATAATATAGAAGATTATGCTTTTGTGTATTTCAAGAAGAAATCCCAATCTGCAAGGTAAATTTTTATTAATTACTGTTTACTAGAATATAGTGAATTGAAAACTCTTTTAGCTTTGAATAAATGATAATTTCCAAAAATTAGGCTTTAGAAAATAGATGGTACACAAAAGCTAGGTCATTATTTAGCTCAACTTATTCTAATTTTCCTTTACAGTATGACATTAAATAGAGAAATTTAATTATTTAAGTCTTGAAAACTGGTTACATAATTCATAAAATAATTAATAATTAATAATATTTAATTTAATTAAAAATACAATCATTCTTGGTGAGTAAATTGTTGTTTGTTTAAATCAAAAATTGGTCAAACCCTAATTTGGGTGTATTGGAGAGGATTCATTGATTTTTAGAGGAATATTCTCGTAGCTTTTAGAAACGTTACGGGTGCACTGAAGAGAATTCATGAATTTTACGAGGAATGCTCCCGTAGCCTTTAGAAACGTTACCCGGTAATTGAAATCCTGTTTAGGGTGGTCCATTCAGTTATCTGTCGAAATTATAACCCGAAAAGTTGACCAGAGAAGAAACCATTTCAAACCCTAAATTTTTATGGATGGTTTCATAAACAGGGTTTTTCAAATTTAGACTTTTGGAGCACCGTGTAAATCCGTAAATGAGTTTATGCGTAGAATGTAAAAATTGTACGGGTAGCGTGGACGAGTTCAGAGAGTTAGTTCATGTAAATGTTTATAGCCATAAAGATATTTATAGGAAACTGGAAACATGACCCATAGTTTTTTCGGGTTATTGGTGATTGTGTAGAATTTAATGATATAAAAATTTATCCACTTTTATTATTATGAAAATTTCAAACCCTAAGTTTTTAGGGATCATTCGTTTTTCAACCAAACTCCGATTATAGGTCTCCGTAAAATATTTTACTGATTTCATACCACCACCTATCGGTGGGTTTCAAATTCTAGATTTTCAAATTTATATGGATATTGGTGTAAAATCTGTAAATATTTTATAGATACCATATGCGGGGGTTGATTTAAAAATGAGTGGCCTAGTAGTAAATTAAGATATGAAAATTTTACAGTAAAAATAAAATCAGCCAAATTTTAATTTTATATCTTTGGACTTTATCTGGTCACCCATGCCCTGCAAAAAGCTACGGGTCATGTTTTCAAATGCCCATAAAAGTATTAGCGACTATATATATATATTTCCCATGAAACCTTTCTGGAGTCCTACACGCTACCCATACAATTTTTACAATCTACCCATCAATTAGTTTATGGATTCATGCGAATGCTCCAAAAGCCTAAATTTGAAACCGCCTAATAAGGGATTTCAAATTGTCCTTGTTTTGGTTTATGAGACCAACAGACAAAATAACGGAACCTTACGGGAATGCACAATACCCGTCAAATTCATTTTTGAGATCTCCTAATGCTTCTATAAAGAATTGCGATATCAGCAAAGAGGTAGACAATAGCTATTTCACCCATATTTTATCCAAGTTGGAAACATGGAGAATCTCATCGTCATCTCAACCTTCTCTTTAATCATTCAATCTGTCAGAGGAAGGTGGATTCTCAATAGGTTCCTCGTGTTGTTTAAATGCATATATAGAATATCTTATTGGGTCCAATTCAATTCAATCTTTGTTAAAACGTATCATAGTGAAGTTGTTGAAAAGCATTATGAATGTAGTCTTTTCTCTCTCTTTTGGTAAAAGTATTCTCCAATTTTCATCACCATTTTCCTAGCAACGTTAACTTTTCTCGAGGCCTCTAAAGCCCAACCTTATAATCAAACACCACATAGGTCCGATCTAATCACTATGGAGGTCTCCTATTCCAATTGCGATACCGAAAATTCCCGAATTGAAACCCGCTAGCACCTGCGCATGGCTTGCATCTATCACAGCCACGACGCGAACCCGGTCGCAACTGAGTAGTTTAGGGTAACCAATCACAGCGTCCTTAGCCCGCGTCACAGAGCCATGTCGCAGTAATAAGAGAACGTGTATCATGATGAGAATTTTGTGGAATCTCGCCACTGCGGCTGACATCCCATCTTCTTTGAACCAATCACGCGTGCTGCCGGGATTAAAATATAAGTAAAATCCAACCACTATACAACTATGCGGTGACAATTCCCAATCCCACAGTAACCAGGGGGTTACGAGGGCTTACAAACAAATCTTGCTCAATCTCGAGGCGGAGGTGGAATCTGGTGTGGGAGCGGAATGCCATGTGGCTTGTTTGGCTTGGGCTTAGGCTTTGTGCTTGCGTGTGTTGAGTGATACCTTGGTCTAGTACTCCGGTTGTGGAGCGAATTTTCTTCAATTTTCAAGCAGTCTTTCGGAAGTGCTGCTGAACATAGGAAGAATGGCCCTCTCGACATGTAGGGCCAGCTTTCTGCCCTCGGCGTTTGCTGGAGGGAGGATACCTCGTCAGTTGTCGAGGATTAGCTCCTCTGCTTGTCTGCCGGGATCAGGGTTGAGAGACGCAAGTTTGTGCCGAAGATTTGTCCCTATTGAGTCAGAAGTGGGAAATTTTCGGCGATTGAAGAGTAGGAAGTTCTTGCTCGGTGCTCGAAGCATGCAGGGGAACTCACAGCGTGAAGGGATAGGTGGTGCTGTAGGAGAGGTAGCAGGCGGTGAGAAAGTGACTGTACTAGTGCTTGGCTCTGGAGGGAGGGAGCATTCACTCTGCTACGGTTTGCAGCGATCAGCTTCGTGTGGGAAGGTCTATTGTGCGCCTGGAAATGCTGGGATTGAGCTATCCGGAGATGCGACGTGCTTACCTGACCTTGACATCACTAATTCTTTAGCAGTCGCTAATTTCTGTCAGGAGGCGGGAGTAGGATTGGTTGTGGTCGGGCCCGAAGGTCCTCTTGTTACTGGTCTGGTGGACGATCTCAGCGGAGAGGGGATACCTACATTTGGTCCTTCTGCAGAGGCGGCAGTTTTGGAGGGATCCAAGAGTTTTATGAAGAATATTTGTGATAAGTATCAGATTCCCACAGCGAAGGTATCCGTCTTCCTTTCCTTTCCTTTCCTTGCCTGAGTACTCAACGGCTTAACTCGGTTGTCCAATGTAGGCGCTGAACGAGTGTGTTTCTCCCTGCAGTACGCTTGTTTCACAGTGGCCTCGGAAGCAAAGAAGTACATTCAGGAGCAAGGAGCTCCAATTGTTGTAAAAGCTGATGGTTTGGCGGCGGGGAAGGGCGTTGTTGTTGCGTTGACAATAGACGAAGCACTCGAAGCCGTGGATAGTATGCTCACTGACGGAATTTTTGGTTCTGCTGGGGGCATGCTAGTCGTGGAGGAATTCCTCGATGGAGAGGAGGTTTCTTTCTTTGCCATAGTGGACGGAGAAAATGCAGTTCCACTAGTCTCAGCTCAAGATCATAAAAGAGTTGGGGATGGGGACACTGGACCTAATACTGGAGGGATGGGTGCGTACTCGCCCGCACCGGCTTTGACTCCGGAGCTTGAGAAACTTGTCATGGCTACGATAGTTCTACCCACCGTGAAAGGAATGGCTGCAGAGAATTGCAAGTTTGTTGGCGTATTATATGCTGGTGTAATCATTGAAAAGAAAAATGGGTTACCAAAGCTTCTCGAATACAATGTCCGATTTGGCGACCCTGAATGTCAGGTTGGGGCTTTAACAGTTGTTCCTCTTGATGTGAGTGACTTAAGTTGAATCACGATCGTATGTCACGATCAGAATAGGGATCTGAGTGCTTAAGTTTCCTCACAAGACAGTTAGGTACTGAAATTTGACTTGTGCCACCTTCCTGCAGGTCTTGATGATGCGATTGCAGTCCGACCTAGTACAATTACTGCTTGCCGCATGTAAAGGGCAACTCAAAGGCGTTGAGCTTAAGTGGGCCGAGGATCCAGCGCTAGTTGTAGTGATGGCTAGCAAAGGCTATCCTGGAAATTATCAGAAGGGAACACTGATCTCTAACCTCGAAGCTGCAGAGAAATGTAGTTCAACTGTTAAAGTATTCCATGCTGGTACTGCGCTTGACGCGGAACAGAACATTTTAGCTGTAGGGGGAAGGGTTCTTGGTATCACAGCTATGGGGAAGAATATTGTTGATGCACAGAAGCAGGCATACGAGGCCGTTGATCAAATCAAGTGGGATGAGGGATTTTGCCGGCGTGATATTGGATGGAGAGCTGTGGAGCGCTGCAAGGCGGATGCATTATGATTCCAAATTCTTTTATTAGCACTCTTACACAAAGGTGGTTAAGAACCTTGGTTAGTATTGTTCGGCAAATCTGCACCAAGATCAAGCTAGTGATTTTTCACCTTGCTGACAACACTAGATTACTTTACACGGTTCAAGACAAGAAGGTCTCTGGCCTCTTTTTCGCTCCGTTAGTTTGTAGGCAGCGTGTACAATACGGTAAATGTAGGACACAATTCCCATAGGTCCTCTCAGGAATTCGAAAGGAGTTGTGAGCCCCGCACTTGTGTGTCTCCTGCTCATCTGCTGACATGTTGGCTCTAGTGATGGAATGCTGAGTCAATTTCTCAGATCAACCTCGTGAGGGCCAAGAGGTATTTGGAGCTCCAAGGGGTTCAATGTCGCAGCTTGTGAAATCGCTTGAAAATAATAAGGTACGTCGACTTGTCAGTCGACATCCGGTTTTTTAGTTGTTGTTAGTCGGGTTGTATTTGTGGAGAGTATGGAGATTTATCTGTTTTGCTGACGGTGCTTTTCCGAAGTGCTTATGTTTACTACCGTCATGAAGGTTAAAAATGTCATGTGGAATAGCCATTTCTTACTTTCACGTCTAGTTTGTGATTGTCCCGCTCAAGAAATGATTTCTTGTGTGTAGGGCTTAACGTGTTTTTGTAGAGAAGCTGACGTCTGAGAACGAACCAGCCGTGGCGAACGGCGGTAGCTGGGAGAGATGGAGCAGTTTCGACAGAAAGGCTAGAGAGTAGATCGAAGTCAAGATAACAGCCCTTCAAGAAATGGTGAACTGGTGTCCTGTAACTAAGTGGGGAGCAGCTGCAGGTTGTCAAGAAACAAATGTATGTGGAGTTTATCGCTTCGTAAGATGGTATGACCAATACGAGGACGCGACCAGTGGCAGCGCCTGTTTGGACAACACCTTACAAAAGGGCTTATTACTGATTGACTCGTTTGGATATATTACCTACTGGTAACCTGTAGCCTCGATGAGGAAGCTCGTTGGACTTAATGTTCCCCTAAGTAGACGAGGAATATTGCACAGCAAGCTCATTGAGCCTAAAATGTAACATGTGTGCTCATGTTAAACTGCTGTCTTTTCTAGCTCTCAACAACACAGAAGCCAGCTTAAAGCACTGATACTCTTATATCAGACTAACCTATCCAAGATGTACATTGGATTAGAACAAACTACCATAATTCGTCCTCTACTACGAATTAATCGACAATGTTCACAAATTTTACGAACAGAAGCGCGGAATTTTCATAAATTTTTAACCTCTTTTTTCCTTTCACTTTTTAACATTTGAAGCTTTTGCACGAAGTCTAGAAGTTAAATGACTGATAATTATATGTAACCCACCACCACTCAGTCAACGGACTCACAAATCTTATAGGGATGAAGTAGCAGCGTGTCACTTTTCCATGAGAGGTAATTTCGAGTGGCTCAGGATATTCTATATCTAGTGTCTCATCACAAGGGGTAAAAGTCATGATATTCTATATCTAATGTATATCACAAGGGGTAAAAGTCCATATGAGAAAGATGCACCAGGATAATGATTTGATTATTTAAAATACTAACGAGAGACAAGTGACCATATTGAGATTGTTAGAATTTAAAACTGTACATGTTTTGTCTTATCCCTTTGTCTACCACCTTGGGGATATAGAGTGAGTGGAGAGGTTAATATCTTAACTATGCAAAAATTTGAAGTTATTTGACATTAGTTTTCTTTGTCCATATTTATTCCATAGGTTTCTTTGTACATTCCATAATGAAGCTAGATAGACTTTTTGTTTATCACTTGATTGATTTGTCAATAATCCAAGCGATGAGTTATTTTAGACTTATTCATCTTACTCTTCCATTGGTGTCTTTGTTATACTAGGAGGGGTGTGTAGAGTAGAGAGAGAGAGAGAGTTATTAGATTTTGTTGATTTTGAGAGGAGATTGGGCTACCTTACATCATCAATTTTTTATTCAAGCAGCATGTTATAAAAGACAAGTTTAGCCATAGAATACTACATATTCTATGCAATTATGATGGTGTAAGATATTGGGTTAGGTGGGAGAGTATAGAAGAGCAATGTGAGCTCTCCTCACTTTCCTTATGGCTAGTTGATGAGATTATTTCTTTGTTATGGTTATTTCATCCTCTAGTAAGAGAGTGAGTACCATTAGAGATTCTAGACTATCCACATGAAAAGCTTTTCCATCTTAATAAATTGCTCTTTGCACATGCATTGTGCACTACCCTACGCCCTCCTTCAAGAGGTTTGTCAAGGATGGCAAATGAGCATTTTAGAGGTTTTCTCCATATAGATAATCATTCTAATAGTATCGAGCAATTTAAAATAGTTGCCATAGCAACGAGGTAATTCTTACATTAGTTGGTCAAGTCTGTGTTAGCTTATTGCAATAGAGAAAGACATGGGAAGTAATAGACCAATTGTTATTGGGAATGGTTTTCTATATCTTGTTGTCCATATTATTTGCCTTTAGTATCATTCTCACTTATGATAGCACCTTAGTCCTTGTCAATTTGGAGTTATCAAACCCAAAGGTGGTGAGATTACACTATGGTATTAGAGCTCTTCTAGATATCCATCTAATGTCTATTGTTTTAGAAATGGATGTTGAGAAAACTTGTAATAACATCTCAAGTGTATCCATATTTAGAGAGCTTAGAAAGGCTGATGGATCCTTAGCAAGTATTATTCTTTTAGAACAATCTTTTTATGGCTTTTTTTCTTCTCTTTATTACAAGCATGGTTTCTCACAAGAGAGAGTCAATCTATAGAGTTGGTTGTTGGTACATGACAAGGAAATTCTTTGGGAAGACCTTTATTAGTCTTGGCTCACTTCATCAAGTTGTGTATCCAGTCCTTGGCAAATGATACACACATCGTAAATCCCATGGATCAGATTAGACAAGCCTTTGACTATTGATTTTATAGTTGAGTTTCATCTTGTAGGCTTGAGAGTCAAAGTGTAGAGCATGGTCCCTTAAGGTATTCCTCATCATCTCTAGCTTCCAAAGGGATGTACCACATCTATAGATGGCTTAAGTATTCTTTGAATGCTTGTAGGAATCAAAGATTTAGTCATATACTTCCTAAACATAGCTCTTGTAGATGATATTCTTCATGTGGATAACCTCACTCTACTAAGAGATCCACATGTAGCATTTGGTATCCTTTAGTGTTACCTATAGACCAACCTATCTACTTTGCTCCCTCTTATGTGACCTTCCTCTCACATGTGAGAACTTTTGATAGGAGAATTAGGGGTCTCTTTGGCGATATCATTAGACCAAGAAAATTTGAGTGTGTGATAGAGGATTTAGTGCATAGATAAACATCTATACCAATCTTATGCATAAGGGTAGCCTATTATCCATGGAGTGGATTGCACCTATAGCATGTTTGGGTTGAGTTCATCAACACCTCTATTGTACTCCCATTTTGTTGATTTTGGTGATTATTGATAGGCCAATCTTGAAAATATATGTGATTAAGGTGGAAGAGGGATCTTTTTCTTTTCCAGGTGTTATTATGGTAGACTATATATCTCCACAAGCAAGAGAGGACCTTCCATCCTTTGCTTCCCTATCTCTAGATTGGACTAGAGGTTTGTAATCTTCCTTGATGGATTGACAATTTTAGTATATGCTATATTCTCTTTCAATTGATTCATCCATTCCTTGTGCTGCTAGAATATATCTTTGCTTTTGCTTTTGCAAGGATGCATGCTCTTAGATCATAGCATAACCATGCATTAGAGCATTTTGACTCATACTAACTACTTTTTATATCGAGATGAGGTTTCTCTTAGATTTGGTCGACCTATCTACATCTTCATTATTCACTTGTGAGTTAGTTCTACACTAGATATAACAATGTATATGACATTATGTCTGGTGAGAGTACAAAAGATAACTACACATGATGCTATTAAGGATATAGTATTTTCCATTGCATGAGAGAGTGGATACTTTGCTTGGTGGGAGTGCTTTGTAGACTACATGAGTCAAGGCAAACCAATATTTGGTATGAGATAATTAGGTGATAGTAGCGGATATTGTGGTTATGGAACTTACATATGATGTAGTTTGGGAGGAGTGATCACTCATCCTTGTGGATGAGCAAAAAACGGAGTGGCAACAAGCAAAGTCTACAAGTGTAAAAGATCCAAGAGAGAAATAGAAGAATCAAAACTAAAGTGAAAGATCACATTGGGAATCTTGGAAGAGAAACTCTGAATCCTAGCATGAACTTGGGCTTTGGTATTTAATAGGGAACATAAAAGGTTTTTGGAAAGCTTCTCAAGAAGCTTACTAAAAGCTGCCTTCTTAGAGTGCAAGCTAAGCTAATTGGAAAACTTCCCGAGAAGCTTCTTTCTAGAAATTGTCTACTTGGTGTGCAAGCTAAGCTAGTCAAGAAGCTTCTCCAAGAAACTTCCTTCTAGAAGTCATCTACTTGGCATGCTAGTTGGGAAGTTTCCCAAGAATCTTTCTATTAGAAGTCATCTACTTGGCATACATATTATTTGATACTTGGAAGATACCAAGAAACTTCATAGAAGCTCCATAGATATTTCTAGAATATCCTCAGAATTCTTGCCCTGCATTGCAAGTGTAAGAACCAAGTTACAAGTCAGCTAATTAACAAAACTTTTGTTTGATGGTTAAAAAGTTTAACAAGAATCCCATATTAATTGAAATCTCATGAATTTTCATCCTACAAAATTCTCGGCTCGATTGATTCCTACGATCTCAACCGAGTCCCATACCCTAATTACAAAATCATGCCTACGAATTGTAATACAAGTGTGACATGGTTGTAGGATTTGATTTTGACGTTAAGATAGTCATTCTTATTGTAAATCCATCCCACTCTAAATGTTATTAAAATGTTAAAATAAGGAAAAGCTCCATACTCTTTTTTCACATTCAATCTCAATATCTCAAACTTCAATATCAAACTATTATATCTCAAATTCAATATTCCGTAAGACTATAACAACTTAAATGTTCAACTACACAAACTTGCAATTCTTTCATTTTGACTCTTTATCAACAAATTGACATATCCTTATTTTGAATACGTTATCTATTGAATAACGTATCCACATTAGATCAAAGTAATCTCAAAGGACTTATGACTCAAGGACTTTTATACAAAGCATAGCAAAGGAAGACATTGGAAAAGATAGACAATTTATACATATGGTTAAGGTTTATGTTTTTCTAGTTTCTTTGATTCACCTTTGCTTTCTTCTAACTATATGTAGTCAACTAGACATATGAGAAAACTCTGAGCTGAATAAAATACCCTAAATAGAGATATATAGTATTAAAATTAATAAAAAAGAATGAACTAGCATGAGGTCCTAGGAAAATGTGCAAAGCTAGAAACCAAATAAAAAGCTTGATATTGAGTGTGTATGGCCAAGGTCTTCTCTAAAGGTATATATGGTAGAGAAAGTGGAAGGACCTTCAACATGATTGGAACTCTTGCTTTGGCTATATGCCTACGTAAACCTTATGCTCTAGAGTATTATAATAGGGGGTTTCAAAGTTAGCCTTTTTGAGGGCTTGTAAGATTCCATAAAGTCATTTACGGGTAAGCCGGTTAACTTGAAAAAGGTAACAGGCAGCAAGATAGAAAAGTAAACTTTGGTTTACAGGTGGAGCACCCAATGATTGTAGAGATGTTATGGGAAATCAAAACCATGACCCGTAGATGTTTATGGTAATCCAACGCATTTTGCATATTTCCATAAATCTTCATGGATAATTAAGACATCTGATAATGGTTCATTAAGACCGCTGATAAGGATCTTGCTAGTTAATTTTTAAAAGAAGATTCCTGCTAATATAATTTAAAATTTCTTATTAATCTTTCCTTCTCAAGAATTTCTTTTGAAGTATCAGCTCTAGCTTCTTGATTTTATTTTCAATATCAATTCCAGCTTCTCTATCACCTCTTGTTATCACTAAAGGTTGTATTTCCTCTCCATCATCACCACCACAAGAATTTGTTGTTCACAAATTGCATATCATTGAACTCCTATTGAGGTTGCCTCAAGTATTCTGTTGAGTTTTATTGTTGACATTTAGGAATTGCGGTTTCATGACTAGTATTGGGAATCCTATCACGTTTGCATTACTTCACCTCCTATAGTGTTCTTATTGCTTCACCAATTAGCTCTTTTTTAGTTCTCTTGCACTTGCCTACCTCCTATTGTGTTCTTATTACTTCACTTGTTACCTCTTTTGTAGTACTCTAGCACTTGCACTTTGGCTCTTGTGCTCTTTCCTCTTGTTCCTTGAGCTTCCTCTTGTTCCTATGTTTGTGCTTGCACTCCTTCCTCTTGTTCCTACGGTCTCATTTCTTCCTCCTACTCCCTTTTTTATTTTTTATGTAACACTTGTGTTGCATTGTTCATAGTGAGTTCTCTTTGTTCATCACTTGGATATTTGCAAAGTTGAATCCTTGCTAAGATTCCTCACACTAGTGATCAGATTTTCCTCTTCATAAAATTGGAATTTTGTGAGAAGAAATTGAGAATGGATGGATTGGAGCTCCAACAAGGAGGAGGATTCAATGGAGATCCTTACAAAGTGGCGGAATTATACTTTAGAATCCCTGTATTTGCAAGAGAGGGTCCAATGTGAAAGAAGAAATGAGTTTGTGTTAAATTTCTTCTGCAGATTGGACACCCACTGCCTTCAGACATCTCACAAGAATGGATTTGTTCTTGTTTCAAGCTTTGGTGAATGAAATACAAGATCATAGAGTATTTAAATATGCATCTTGCAAGTCACAATCTCTTGTTTGGATTCAAGTTGCTCTTGCCTTGGACAGGTTTGGGTATCAAGGCAATGGGATAAGTGTGGCAAGAGGCTTAAACCTATGGGAGATTAGTGTGGGGTCTATTTTTTTATTCACTAGGTGTGTCATGACTGCAATCATAACCACCTTGGGCAAGGAGGTGAAGTGGCCTGGAAAAGAAGAGAGGTAAAGGATATCTTTTGTTTTTGCTCAAAAGGGTTTCCTTGTTGTGTGGGTTTAGTAGATGGGATTGTATTTTGACTTTCTTGAAGACTGAGTGTGGACAAGGAAATATACGTTTGTAGGAAAGAGACCAAGTGTGGATAAGGAGATATACTTTTGTAGGAAAGGATTTTATTCCATCAATAGCCAAGTGGTCAATGACAATAAGAGAATGATCATCCATTTTGCAAAAGGTGAGAATGAGAATTGTTGTTTTGTGTTGTGAAATGTGGTGAGAATGGTTTTGTTTTGTTTGGTGACTTATTGTTCTATTGTTTTGTGAGATGCATTGTTGTGTGTTGTGATGCAAGATTATTTATTCATTTGACTAGAATGGGATGTGATTGCAAGAATCCACAACTTTTACCATGATATGGCATGTTTGAAAAAGTCTCCTATGTGGTCGGATTTGAATTCAAGAGAAGACATTGGTTTCTTCAAGAAGCACAAATTCTTATTAGGGAATTTTAGATATATTTCCATGAGGCATTTAGTCCTTTCTTTTAAGCAGGCTATAACTCCAAAAAAAGTCAATTTTCAATAAATGCCTTGCTCATATAAGAGAGATAAATGAACATTGTATTGGAATTTTGAAAGCTAGATGGCATTTTCTAAAGGAAATAAGAGTGAAATTAAATGATCCTAGAAGAAATGCAGATCTCTTAGGATGGATCACCATATGTAGTCCATAAGTTTTTTGATCAATAGGGCAGATAATTGGGTAGGAGAAGACTACAATTATGAAGTGGAAAATGAAGGAGAGCCTACTTTGAAATATCAAAGCAAAAACAAAGAACAAGCAAGAGCTCTTGCTATGCAAAATTGTTTAGCTTTTGTGCAATCAAGTCAATGATATGTTTTGAGACATGAAATGTTTTCAGATAATTAAATATTTATAGTTATGTGGTCAAATATTGCATGAGGAATAGAGGATGCTTTGGTTATTATTTTCCATGGGCTAATCTAGTTTGCATGGAATGCATGAGCATGATAGTTTACGTGGAACTAGAGAATGCTAGTTTGCATGAGAATTTTCTTGTGTGAGAATGTTTGGGAATTTCCTCATGTGAGAATATTGGGGTAGTTTGCATGAGAATTTTTTTCATATGAGAATGTTTGGGCAGTTTGCAAGGAATGCAAGAATGCTTGTTTGTGTTAAATGCATGAAAATTTTCTTGTGTGTAAGAATGTATGGGAGTATGTATGTGTGAGACTTTTTGTGGATGGAAGTGCTATATGAAATCATTATCAAGTTACTTAAAAGGTTTTTGAAAGGAAAAGAATGAGGTTATTGGTGGTTGACAGGTCAGGTACATAAAGTATAGTTTGAAGCAAAATGCAAGAGAAGCAAGAAAATCACTTTCAAATTTGAAAATTGTTGAAAGATACATGAGAGAGGGAGGGAACAAAGTAATGAGTTGGAAGGAGTGTTTGTGAAAGAATCATTTTGAGAATTGAGGAGAGAAAGGTTTCAAGTATTAAAAATAGAAAGGTAGAGATCATTTAAGAGAAACTAAGAAAAACATTGAGAGGGAGAGATCATTTGATATCAAAAGAAATGGGAAGAGGATAATTTGAGGCCAAGGATTTTGATAGTAAATTGTAAATTGGGGGTTAGGGGAGCCCAAGCCAAGGTGATAGTAATTGGGGAGGAAATAATTGGGGAAGGAGTAATTGGGGGAGGAAATTATCAAGGAGGAGAGTAATTGGGAAAGGAGATATGGACAAGGAGAGAGAGAGAGAGGAGGAAATATGAGAGGAAATTATCAAGGAGGAGAGTAATTGGGGAAGGAGAAAAGGAGAGTGAGAGGAATGGAGAGAGTAGATTGGGAGAGTAATTGGAGGAGGAAATAAGAAGAGAGGGAAGAGGAAGAGAAGACAAGGAGAGATAGAGGAAGGAAAGGCTTTGAGGCAATAGTAATCAGATGATATATCAAAAGGGATCAAGAAAGGGAGAGGTGATAGCCCAAGGTAGGAATAGTGGAACCATTTGTGCAACACAAGGTTGTGTGAAATTTAAGGTGATAGTGAAACCATTTGTGTAAAGAAATCAGAGCATAGGGTGTAGTGAAATCTGAAAGAAAGTGTATGGAAACACATGGAGACGTATGAGAGAGAAATTGAGATTGAACACATGGAGTAGACACAACGGAGCCATGGTTAATTTGGTTCCACACCATGGTGGATTATATACCATACATTAAATGGTGTTGGTTAGATAAGTTAGAAATCAGAGATGCAATGGAGAGGATTCAAGAAGAGGACTTAGTGCACTTGAACACAAGATTGCTCTTGGAATTGAGTATCCAAAACCCCATATAAGCACAATGTTGGTTTTTTGTAAATTTTTTAATTTTGTGAATGCTTCTCAATTCTTGCCTTGTAAATGTCAATTTTATTTGTTCCACCGTGCAAACCATCCTATCATGTTGTGCAAACCTACACATGCCATGCAAACTTGTTGGTTTGCACGGCCCATGTGCATAGGGGCGTCTTATGTGTGTGAACTATGCAAACCAATAGTGCCGCACAAACATGTTTGCATGGGGTACGTGGTTTTCACACAATTTGCATGGTTTTTTTCCTAGTACTTGTTGTATGGTGGGTCAAACTAACATGAATTTTTTTATGTAATATAGTTTGCATTGTGTAAGGAATTTGCTAGTACATGAGATAGTGAAACTCATAGTGGCAGAGTAAGAGGGAGAGTTTTGAGACTTTACGTTGACATTGCTATGATAAGAGGATCATTTTGCTTGCCGTGAGTGAGCAAACCAAGGAGAAAGATTATTCCAAAAAATTTGGTGGAGGATTGGTTTTCTATGAGAGACTAAACAACTAGGAGACATCTAGCTAGGCACTGTGCATATATTACATTTTGACCTTCTTTTAGCTGTTGTGTTCACTTCTTATCCCCACCCGACATCCAAGAGTAGTACATGGGAACATCATTCTCATAGTGAAGAGTAAGATGACTAGATCTACTCTAGTGAACCATGACTAGGCTGAGGTTACATTATTGGCTATCGAGGCAAAACTTGTAGTAGTCCAAAGGTAGCTTAGCCACCCAGATGCAAGACAGTTTTGTGTGACTCATGTGGGGCAGGTTCTCACACACTTGTTCATAGAGTGTAACAATATGGAGTTTAGCGACAAAGTCAATCAGGCTCACTAAGTAGCACATAAGACAAATTAGCCTAGAATATTCTGGAAGTATCTAGGAAGCTTCTTGGGAAGCTTCCTGGTTAGCTTAGCTTGCACCTTAAGTAAGTAGCTTTTAGAAGAAAGCTTCTAGAAGCTTCTAACTAGCTTAGCTTGCACGCCAAGTAGGCGGCTTCTAGAAGGAAGCTTCTTGAGAAGCTTCCTAGTTAACTTGGCTTGCACTCTAAGAAAGCTGCTTGAGGAAACTTCTTGAGAAGCTTCTCAAGGGCCTTGTATGCTACCTATAAATACCAAAGCCAAAGCTCATGCTAGGCATTCGGAGTTTTCCCTCATTCAAGTGTCCCAATGTGAGTTTCCATTCTCCTATTTCTCTCCTCGGTTTTGGTCTTTTACATTGGTATCAGAGCAGGAATGGGATGGATGGAATTTATGGACCACCAAATCCACTTCCGCCAAACCATTGGGACTTTCATGTCCAGATATTACCAAAGCATCGTTTCACACAATTCATCACCTCACGCTTTGGGCAGGATTTTCTACATATGATCACCGTGTCAGAGGAACCCTTGATACTTCCAATTGTAACTTATGGAGAACGGTTGACGTGTTGTATCTATGTGTTAATCAACTAGATAAATTGAGGGTAGTGGAATAGAGTAGTAGCGATGGTGGCAATACTGGATATTATCCTTGCAATGCAACAACAAATTGAGCATCTTACTCGATTGTTGAATGAACAAGACCAGCAACGACGAGAACAGATAGACAGAGTGCCAGTTCGAGATGGAGAAGATTGCATTCGATTTCCGAAACCCAAGGTGTTTGAAGGCAAGAATCTTCCAAGCACAGTGGAGAATTTTGTGTTTGACTGTGAACGTTACTTTGAAGCCACCAATCTTCAAGACGAGCAGAAACAAATTCTCTTGGCTTCTAGCCAGTTGGATGGCGTGGCAAAACTTTGGTGGTGATTCCGAGTAGAAAGAGCTGAACGACAAATTGTTACACCAATTTTGACATGGGCAGAATTCAAGGATGCAATACTTGGTCAATTTCAGACTATAAATGCCACCCGAGCTGCACGAGATAAATTGGCAGAGTTGAGGTAGATTGGCTCAGTGAGAAGCTACATCACACAATTTCAGAATATCATCATGCAAATTCTAGATATCCAAGAAGGTGAAGTTTTGGATCAATTTGTGCGAGGATTGAAGTCACGAACCAGATTGGAGGTGACCATGCGAGAGCCACAGAACGTAGAAGAAGCCATGCAATTGGCTGAGCATTTTGATTCCTTAGTTGCAACAACTTGGTCTCGACCTCGACCTACACAAAACCTACCAGTACCACGAGTGGAAGAACCGGTACCAATGGAGATTGATGCTATCCAACAAAGACCACTTGGCACAGCAGATAGAGAAAGATTACGACAAAATGGAGGTTGCTTTTATTGCCGCCAAGTTGGACATTGCCATTGTTGAATGTCCACTTAGGAATGGGCGACCTCAACAAGTTGCCCAGATAGAGTTTGTAGATCAGAATGATCAAGGAAACAAAGAATCCCAGTAGGAGATTTCAAGCCGCCTACTGGGAGCTTGATTAGTTCCAATGGGATTGAAGGCTCGACCTATGCAAGTTTGCTTCACTTGCAAGGTACAATATTTAATCGGGGTTGTAGGATTTTGGTTGATTATGGAAGTTCAGAGAATTGCATATCTATACAAGTAGCAAAGGAATTGGGTTTTCCTATCAAGCCAGTTATTGGAAGTAGTTTGATGATGGCGGATGGTAGAAAAGGTTCTGCATTCCGCACCTCACATCCTGTTACCTCCAAGATTGGGAAGGAGTATTTGGAGTGTATGAGGTTTGTAGTGGCACCTCTACACTATGATATCATTCTGGGTCTACCTTGGCTTGAACATCATAAGGTTCAATTTGATTGGACCCAACATCAAATTCAAGTACAACACCAAGGTAGGAATTTCCAATTAGGTTGTTTGGCACCTCTGAGTAAGAGACTTAAGAATAGTCAGTCCCAAGATGGGAAGTTTGTTGAGAAGGTAGCCATAGAGCAAATCTGGAAGGGAGATGAGTCCCAAGATGGGAAGTTTGCCAAGAAGGCAACCATGGAGCAAGCTTGGAAGAGAGATGAGTCCCTAGAAGGGAAGTTTGTTAATGAAGCAGCCATAGAGCAAGCTTTGGAGGAAGATAAGTCTGTATTCGCGGTGTGGATCAAGCCGATTGCACAAGAACAATTTGAGGAGGGCCAAGTGCCGCATCAAGCAACTATTGATTGGATAGTTTAGGAGTTTGCAGATGTGTTTCCGGATGATCTGCCAAAGGGATTACACTCTGATCTAGGTATGCCCTTCAAGATCAAGTTATTGCCAGGGAGTACTCCAGTGAGTAGACCAATCTATCGGCTCTCACCAAAGGAGTTGGAGGAGTTACGAACAACACTTACAGAGTTGTTGGAGAAGGATTTCATACGACATAGTACCTCTCCGTGGGGAGCACCGGTACTATTTGTTCCAAAGAAGGATGGAGGACTTCGTTTATGTATTGATTACTGTGGGCTCAATAAGCAAACCGTGAAGAATGCATATCCCTTGCCTTGGATCGATGACTTGCTTGATCAATTAAGTGGAGCACGCTACTTTTCCAAGCTAGATCTTCGTAGCGGCTATTGGCAAATTCCTATTGAAGGAGAGGACGTGCAAAAGATTGCCTTTTGCACAAGGTATGGACATTTTGAGTGGAGAGTTCTACCTTTCGGACTCACTAATGCTCTAGCAGTCTTCATGGATCAGATGCATCGGGTGTTGGAGGGACTATTGGATCAGTCTGTGGTAGTGTTCTTAGATGATATCTTAATCTATAGTAGGACAGAGGTAGAACACGTGAATCATGTGCGAGAAGTCCTAAGATGACTTCGACAGTGGAAATTTTACTACAAGAAGTCAAAGTGTGCTTTTTGGTAGAAGGAGGTTACCTTCTTGGGTCATAAGATCTCATCAGAGGGGATCAAGATGGAAGAAGAGAAGATCAAGGCCATTACTGATTGGCCTACTCCAAAGGATGCTACCAAAGTATGAGCATTCAATGGATTGGCCAGTTTTTACCGACGGTTCATCCACTATTATGCTCATGTGGCTACACCATTGATTGACCTCTTGGGAAAGAACTCGAGCTTCCAATGGACCACCAAGCATGAAGAAGCATTCCAGAAGTTAAAGCATATGGTGTCTTCAAGACCCATTCTTCAACCATATGATCCTCAACTACCTTGTATGGTTGATTTTGATGCTTCTAACTTTGCAATTGGAGCTGTGTTGCAACAAGAATTTCTAGATGGACTACATCCTATTGCCTTTGTGTCTCGCCAACTAAATACAGCTGAAAGAAATTACTTTGCTTGAGATCGAGAACAATTTGCAATGGTATATGCCACCAAGGTATGGAGGCATTATCTCTTGGGGAAACAAGTGATCATGCAAACTGATTACAAGCCATTGTTGCAGACCTTACACCTAGAGCACATGAAGAGTCGACATCATCGATGGGAAGAGCAACTCCAATTGTTTGACATCAAACTTGAGTACAAACCAGGTCGGTTCCATGTCATCCTTGATGCTCTATCACGACGACCTGATTTGAAGTCTCTTCCCCTCATTGCCGCATCAATTACGATGGTGTCAATTGATCCCAAGATTCATAATGAGTTTCGGTTAGCTCTACAACAAGATCCCTTCTTCCAAATGGTACATGGTCGGCTAACAACAGGTGACAAGGAGTACAACACCTTCTCCTTCAAGGAAGGCCTTCTATTCCATGCGGACCGGATCTATGTTCCAGCCAAAGGTGATCTTCGACTTGTGCGCCTTCAAGAAGCCCATGATTTACCCATCGCTGGTCACATGGGTGTGGACAAGACCTTAGGTACCCTCCAACGTCAATGGTGGTGGCCCAACATGACATGGGATGTTTGAGAATTTGTCCGATCGTGTGAGAGCTGCCAATGTAACAAGGCCAGCAACCAGAAGCCGGGTGGACTTCTTCAACCACTTGTCGTTCCATCAGCTTGTTGGGAGCATGTGAGCTTGGATCTCATCACATCCTTGCCAAAGACAAAACAAGGACACACCGCCATCGTGGTGTTTGTGGATAAGCTTAGTAAGCAAATCCACTTGGCACCAACCTGTGATACCGTGGATGCTCCAACCTTAGCGCAAATCTACTTCGACAATGTCTTCAAGCATCATGGAATGCCATGCGTACTCATCTCTGACCGTGATCTTTGCTTTACCGGGAAGTTTTGGCAAGCACTCCTTCAGATACTCGGCACCAAGCTTGCTTTGTCCATGGCCTATCATCCTCAAACTGATGGACAAACCAAACATGCAAATTGTACATTGGAGGATATGTTGCGTGCCTTTGTCTATGTCCATCATACCAATTGGGATGAATGTCTTGCCGCTGCCAAATTTGCCTACAACAATTCCAAACAGGCAAGCACCGGATTCTCTCCTTTCTTTCTCAATTTTGGCCAAGATCTGCTTGTTCCAGATTCTCTTCTTGCTCCCCTTCCATCTCAGGTTCCTCATACTTCCACATTCTTGACCACTATATCTCAATCTCTCCAACAAGCCAAGTCTCACCTCCTTGTTGCTCAGAATTGCCAAAAACAATATACGGACCTCCATCGTCGAGATCTCACCTTCAAAGTCGGTGATAAAGTCATGCTATCCTCTAGTAACCTCCCTCTCCTACTTGATACCCAAGTTTGTAAACTTGCCCCAAATTGGATAGGACCCTTTGATATCACCCAAATTGTCTCTCCTGTTGCTTATCGTCTTGCCTTGCCTTGTCACATGCGTATCTATCCTGTCTTTCATGTTTCCAAGTTGAAACCCTTTGTTCCTAACCCCTCTTCCTTTTCCTCTTGAGTCCAACCTCCCCCTCTTCCTATCCCTATTAATGATCATGAGGAGTACGAAGTTGATCGTATCCTTGCGTGTCACCACATTCAACGAAGCCGTCGCCAACATACAGAGTACAAGGTCCTTTGGAAAGGGTATCTCCTTCATGATGCCACCTGGGAACCTCTTTCTCACCTCCACAATGCACAGACTGCCATCCATGAATTTGAAGCTTCACTGGCAACGAGGACGTCACCAACTAGCGGCGGGGGAATATGTAACAATATGGAGTTTAGCGACGAAGTCAATCAGGCTCACTAAGTAGCACATAAGACAAATTAGCCTAGAATATTCTGGAAGTATCTAGGAAGCTTCTTGGGAAGCTTCCCGGTTAGCTTAGCTTGCACCTTAAGTAAGTAGCTTCTAGAAGAAAGCTTCTAGAAGCTTCTAACTAGCTTAGCTTGCACGCCAAGTAGGCAACTTCTAGAAGGAAGCTTCTTGAGAAGCTTCCTAGTTAACTTGGCTTGCACTCTAAGAAAGCGGCTTGAGGAAACTTCTTGAGAAGCTTCTCAAGGGCCTTGTATGCTACCTATAAATACCAAAGCCAAAGCTCATGCTAGGCATTCGGAGTTTTCCCTCATTCAAATGTCCCAATGTGAGTTTCCATTCTCCTATTTCTCTCCTCGATTTCGGTCTTTTACATAGAGAGTGGGGTTGTAAGTGAAGATGAGATTGTATATAGCAATGGAGGTGTAGAGGATGAGGTCTACATCAATCAAAGGAGTAGGAGGTACATATTATACCAGATGATGATTATGCACATGGTGAGCGAGTGAGAGTTTTAGGTGGTGTTATAATTTCATGTTTAGAACATGTTGAGCTGGACTCCTACATGTATGTATGTATGTATGTATGTATGTATGTATGTATATATATATATATATATATATATATATATATATATATATATATTGGTGCTCTAGCTGAGGAGGACTAGGTACATGGGGAGGTTAGGCGAGAGAGAGTGACCTGTACATATCAACCACATCAAACCTCATTGAGAGGGAGAGTAGGCTACCTGAGCAAGAGACTCTAGCTCATACGGAAGAGCAATTTATATGTGTATGAGAGAGAGAGAGATGTAGATCAAGAAATGCATAATTGTATGGAAGAGAGTACTACTCATGACAAATTAGTAGAGTTAGTTAGAGTTATTATGGAGAGATAGTGTGATGTGAGAGCTCGAGTAGATAGATTGGTTGAGCTGGATGGAGTTATTATAGATAGAGAATTAAGAGCTAAGGGTTATAGGATTTAGGAGATCTCCATTACTATCGAGCTATTAGAGAGGACATAAAGTAATCTACATGAGGTGAGGAATCAGCTTGATACTTTGAGGGTAGCATATTGTGCTACATTGGAAGAGGCTAGAAAGTGGCTTGAGGCAAAGATGTTAAAGTATCCTTGGGATTTCCCTCCTATTGAGGTGGAGACTCAAACTTTGCATGTGGATGAGGATGGTGGAGTAGGGGCTCACATAAAGTACAATTTACCACATACTTCTCCTTGGCCCTCAACTAGTAAGAGAGCTACATTGACTAGATATACCCACACTTCTATTCCTTCTTCTTTAGGAAGAATGGAGACTATAGCCATATAGACATCACCTTCTTTTGAGGGCGTGCATCATGCCATGGAGGCTAGAGCTCAATCCACAAAAAGAACATAATCCTTCAGAGAGTAAGTACGAAGACTAGAGGTACACAAACTACACCTACTTTGGAGAGAGTGCATCTTGGTAGAGCCACTACTTCCAAAGTCACTACTTCTAATCAGACTTTGTTGACTCTCATGACATGCCAAGAGAGGAGTTTTATTTACATATCAGTGAAGATGTTGTATCTTGGACACCTCACACAAGGACAGATATTGCATGGGCGCCAAGATATACACTACAATTCCTCTTAGATCTGTCAATGCATTGCTCCGATTGCACTTCACTTAGGATCAAATACACAGAGTAAAGATCAAGGTACTTCTTGTGAGTATTTGGAGTTCTAAGAAGAGAATGGCTTCTTTGATGGATGAGGTACATAGGCTCACTCAATTGAGAGAGAGTATGAGCTTATCTAAATTATTTATCCCACATATCATTTTCCACATTGATTTGAGGAGGACAATTTTAGTATTAGATATGAGTTGTATACTGGTGGACATGAGAGTTCCTACTAGACCTCATTTCTTGGAGTGATGTGCGTAGACCATGAGGAAGAGATGGCATTTGTACCATGCAAGTAGTACTTTATGGTATGTCCTGTAGCTGAGCATGAGATAGTTTATGGAGTATTGTATCACACACATTCAGGTGATCATATGGACATGTGGTCCAAAGCATAAGGTGGAGGTTCTATTGTGTTCTATGTGGGAGCATGATCTACTACCTACTAGAGTACATACCGGAGCATGTTTGATTGCATGTCTTTGTGAGAGCCATGGATACTTTGATAAGTATAGAGGTTTCATGGTTAGACCCTATAGTACATTTACATCATTGGGTTTATCCATCCAAGATATACTAGCCATGGACAATGATGCTCTACCTTATTGTAGCAAACATCCTCACCAAGCTATACATCCTCCTAGGTTTGGTCCAATGGCAATACTTTGTACTTCATATACATCATTATTTCAGCTTCTTGTAGCTCCTCTAGATAGATTTAGAGCCTCCACTCTTCCATCAATACTTTTCCTAGAGGAAGAGTGGACCACAAGTAGATTGAGGGATTACAATTCTGATCCTTATGATATTTTAGGCAGGCATTTTTGGAGCCCAAGATGCATGAGCAAGAGAGGAGGTGGCTGTGGTGCTATAGTCCTTTTTTTTTATTAGACCTATCTTCTATAGGCGCTTACATGAGGTCTTGAAGAGAAATGTACCATAAAGTTATATGTGATATATACCTATTGCCTAATACTCACTCATATTGTAAGTTTAGGCCCAGCTTATAGTCAAGATATGTATATTTATGTATGGTACACTTCATCTTCTATACTTGCATCATTTACTTTGATACTTATACCACTTATTTATATGTTTTGTCATGATTTTGATATATTCTTTTGATGTTTTTTAATTTGTTGAAACACAAGGGATTATAGACTTACATGAGTCCTTATAGCTCCATGGACTATATACTTAAGCTACTTTACTTGCACTCTAACTTGTTATTGTTTTGATTTACTCCTTTCATTTCAAGTTTTGTGCTTGCACCATTACTTTTGATTTTAGCACCATAACATCAATAATTAAACTTGATGGTTAAACACTAGTTTTCTGCATAAACTAGGTGAGATTTAATTTGCTTAGATAAGCACCAAGTTAAATACCAGTCTTAGCCAATTATGGATGATTTTATTAGTTGCATAGACCGCAAAAACCATGCAAATGTATTTATGCAAATTGAGCAAACCGCACAAGCTTGGATTGAACAATGTAGACTTAGACCTCATCTCTTGGAATCTTATTTGCATAGTGTGCATTTTGGGACTGGGCTTTTTTTGGTGGGGACTTGAACTTTAAGCATGAACTAATGTCTGTAATATAAATGTGTAGTTCTGCTTATGTTATATGGTGCATATGAGAGGAGAAGACATGTGATATAAAAGATGAATTGGGAAAGACATGGAGAGAAAATATTAACATTACATTACATGGAATGCTTTCAAATTTAATAGAAACTTTAGAAACTTTGTATATGATGATTTGTTTACATATGATATTGAGCATGTAGAGCACTTATGATTCCAAAAACTGCATCACTGTTACTATTCCAAAACCTCCGAGACCTTACTACACCTAAGAACTACCCAAAGCTCTTACTATTCTTCACTCTCATTCCAACTTGTGAAATCTGCCGTATAATCTGTCTCCAATATAGGGAACTTGGGATCTACATTGTCACTAGCACTAGAGCCATTGTAAGGATGTGGTTTTATGTCGGATAAAGTGGTAATAATGCTTTTGATCTCCTTTCTAGTTTGTGCTAGTTCAAGTGTTATGGAGTAAAAATGTTTTGATTTTTCTTCTCTCTTTTTGATACATAGTCTTTCTACCTTTAACCTTATTTTCTCTGTTCTGAATATATTCTCAGCCTCTACTTGTCTCTTGTGTTTTGCAATCTTGGCAACTTGTTGTGCTTCAATCAATCTCAACTATTTTACACATCTATCTAGATTCAAAGGAAGTCACTTTTCAATTTGCTATGGCTAGCAAAATCTTCTGACAAAGAAGCAAGTGTAGGTGTAATCTTAGCAACATTAGAAATTTTCATTTTCTATCAAATGTCACCTTCTCTTTTGAAACTTCTTCTTTAGTTGGATCTTTCTGATTGGATGCTTCTCTTGGGTGCTCACCAATGTCTTCTCTACCCTCCTATTCTCTTGTTTCATAGGGTATTCCTCCCTGCCTAATCTTGTATGTTTCTCTTGTTTCATTGGGTGTTCCTTTGGAGCAGGTCTTATATGCTGGTCTTGTTGCTCCTAGGTATCCTTGCGACAACTAAATCTCTTTTGCTTTCCTCAGGAGATATTCTTCCTCTACATAAAAATACTCTTCATTGAGATACTCTTCCTCTACATTTTATCCTATCAAACATTGATTTCATCCTCTTGAACTCTTTCCAATTTAGACTCACAATTTCTAAATGCACTCCTCATAATTTCCAAATGCACTCACAATTTCCAAATAAATAGTTGCAATTTAAACCTTCCTCTTCAAATCTATTCATGTGATCTTCCAAGCGTCCTTGTGTGCTTGGTTTGCTAATTGGTGATGAATCAAATGTACAATTTTAGCCAAATTCTTTAGCGCCACATTTGCATGTTCCATCTATGATCCAAATTCTATCTTCAACATTGAATCCATTCTCTCAAAATGTAAACAAAGATGGTTCCATTTGTCATCTATGGTTTGCTATCCTCTCTTGCGGTCTTTCCTGTTTAGAACATCTCCCATAGAGTTGTATTTCAATTCTCAAATATCATCACACAATTTCATGTATCGAGCACATTCTTTTTAAAGCCTCTCTCTTGTTATGGAAACTAGAAATACTCTCTTGTGCATAACTAAGTAATTGGCCATGTAACTAAATGTGGTGCTTTTTTGGACAAGCCTTTTACTATTCCCACCATGAATCTAATTGGAGTGTTTGGTGTCATCCAAATAGTCTAGTATCTGTGCATAGTGGTAACCATTTTGAATCTATCATCCTCTCCTTTAGTTGCTTTGCTATTGCTAATCCATGATCTTCCAAAACCAACTTTACTCCCACATCTAACTGAACCATCCTTGATGGCAAATATTAGAACACCCTTGTGTGCATAACTTGGAACAGATGCAACCATCTTCTCAAGAAGTTCTTGAAATCCAAACTGGAGAGGAGCAAAGAGTGCAAATTGAACTTGTTTTGCATTGTCTCAAATATAAGTGTGAGATTCATCCATGGATTCTATATTTCACTAAAAATCCAAACTTTGATTTCAATTTGCTCGTGCAAACTTGTATTACTAGCTATGTCTTTTGTCGGTGCGACAATGTCTAGCAAGGTGCGGCGTGTTTAATCTTGTATCTTATACATTCATAATAAAAAAAACATGAAAGCATCTCCTTCAGCCACAAGCTGTTCAAAATCATAAATCTTGAGTCTCAACAGATTTAAAATTATGCTTATTCATTAGTTTATTGTGCATCATTACCCATTTGGCATAATGCAAAGGAAGTGGTTAGGATAATATGGGTGGTTAACATTTGCTTCAAATCAAGACACTAATATACTCCACTATAAAGTTGCAGATCAATTTGAAATTGAAACACTTCCCACCCATAACACACTTTTTGGTATATGCAACTCTTTATTTAGGGACATTCATTTATAACTTCATCAACTAAACCAAAATTTATTAAATTTTTTTGGAAAAAAGTGAACTTTGAAACCCCTATTATATGGCATTTTCACTCATCATAACCCTTGTCTTCTATACGGGTCCGTCTCCTACTTCTTAATGTCACGCTATTTGTAGTGTCGCATCTAGATTGCGTAGACCATGGAGTTCCAATTGATAATAATTAGAGGCATTTTTGCTATCACTCATATACTACTTTCCGATGGTCATATTTCATGTTTGGGGTACTGACTTCATGGTGGGGCGCACCGTCACTTGCACCATTTGCACTATCAAGTGTGTTGTCAGCGGGACCGTTAGGATGAGACCTAGGTCAAAATCAGGAGTATACCCTAGGAGTGCAGCTCTAGAGAGCTCACTTCTTTGATGTTGAGCCTTCGAGTTATTGGCTAGAGTGGACAAAAAGCCGGCGAGCGTCACCTGGAGTCTCTTAGCTAGAGTGGGTGTGGCTTGACTGTCATCAAAACCCTATTGTTGGCAAGTTGTTGAGATCAGACAAGTACTGATCTGATTTGAGCTATAAACTATCTGATTACATCATAGAAGTCAATCAAGAGGAAATCAGGTGCAAGAACTATGAGTGTTGGTGGTATCTCCAAGCTCGGTGGATTGTGGTGTCTTGATTGAATAGTTCAAATTTCCTTGGAAGAGATAGTGTGCTAAAACACTGGCAAAATTTGGAGCTAAAGAGAAGTAATTTTCAAGCGGTAATTGTGATTTTGAGCTTAGGAGGTGAAAACAAGACCAATTTGTTGCGAGTTGAGCTCATAAAGTGAAATTAAAGGTGGAGTTGGGAGCAGATCCTTGTGAATTAGAGATTGGACAAAACCCATTTTTCCAATTTTGCTTGAGTGAATAGTTAGTTAAGGATTTAGAGGTCAGCCAAATTTAGGGATTTATGTTAGATTGTATGTCAAATTTATGTTAGATTTACATCAGATTTTGTGAAGTTTTTAAGTCAGATTTTGGCAAGAAGAACAGATTTTGGCAAGAAGATCCCTTTCTTGATGATCCTTGTAGCGCAAGAAGTAGATAAGTGCTCCAATTATGTCAAATGCCAAATGGTGGCCGAGTCAATCCAGTGTTGTTTTATGAGATGAAGTGTTTTCATTTAGATTTCTTGTGATTGGACCTCCTCCATTCTATGCTTCCTGTTTGTGTACCATGTTTGTATGAGGTGCATTGAGTTTAGAGCGTTGGTGCTCTGGTGTGCTATCAATAGTGAGGTTGGAGTGATGACCAATCAGACTATCTGTGTTTCTCTCAAGTGAAGTAAGAAGGATGACTTGTAGACCGTGAGAATGCGTGTTCTGATGGCAGGTTACAGGTTGCACTTTCTCCTAGTGTAGTTGTCTCAATTAGAGTTACATTAGTGAGTAGTGTTCCGTTAGGGTTGGCACTTGGTGGTGCTTGGTTGGTGGTGTTGGCACTTGGTGGGGTACTTGCGGTTTGCGGTTATATTGTCACGACGGAGTTCTTTGGAGATTCTAGAGGAGATAGCCATGCAGTACGCAGTGGGTTTACTCGGAATGGCGCTTGGTATCAACTTGTATCTTAGGTCTCAATGAGGGAGGAGATTGACTCTGAGTTGGAGTTTGACACAAGAGCTGATTCAATTGAGAGTGCACTTGGTGTGTACACACCATTGTTGTGAGATATGGATGAGATTTATGGGGCTTCCAAAGGCCACAAACATTACTTTGGTATAGTGGGTACAATTGAGTTGGATGACTTCATCCAAGAGTTTGATAGTTGGTGTGATATGCAACAGATGCGGAACCCAACTTTGTTTATACCCATCATGGCATGGAATGGGTTGTTTCAGCATTTGGAGGGTCCACCGATGGACAATTACAATGAGTTTAGGAGATCTCACTTGGAGGAGATTGAGTTACAGTAATAATATTGGTCTTTGAACTATGTCTCTATCACTTCAAGCTTGGTTGCCAAGAGTCGATCGGTAGTACCCATGAGTTCTAGCTCAAATAGCATTGGTGGAGCCAATGGAAGTGCACTAGCTAGAGATAGTGCTTCTACAAGTAGAGGTACCGCTATAGGAGGTGGTGTGGTATTGGGTTTAACCCCATGGTGGAGTTCTTCTAGTGTTTGAGGCGGAACTACCAAGGAGTGCGGACTGACAAGCTAAGGAGCTTGCAGGAGTTCCAACAAAAGGCTGGAGAGAGCCTACATAAGGCATACACTCACATGAGGCGACTGATCAATTTAACTTAGGGAGTTATTGAGGCCCAGAAAATCCAATTTTGGTATGGAATATTTTAATCCTCCAAGTATATGATATTTGAGAAGAAATACATTGTGAGAAACACACGACTTCACACTCAAACCTACAATGCCCCAAAGGAGCACATTTTCTTTATTATATAGACAAAGAGGATCTTCTCCAAGGAAGCTCCACCCTAGGATTAGGCACATTGATAGGTGACATGTCAGCAAGCTCCACCCTTGGATTACTTACTTGGATGGGTGACATGTTGGTCCTGGTCCTATCTGGTTGGTCAAACAAGCTTTGACCAAAGAGAATCTTTTAGGGAATCTTCTTATAGGAATCTCAAAATCATATGGGTGAGATACCATTGGAAAGCTCTCAATGAGACAAAGCAGTGGGGAGAAGGCTAGCCTTTCCTCCATTTGGGAGGGGGGGAATCTACACATTTTCAAGGCCTAATTCATTTGTTTAGGCCTCCAAAATTGCCTTCAAAGATTTCAAGCATATTTTGATTCCTACTCTATTAGTAGAAGTCCCCTTTTGGTGATACTCTTTCTGATCTATTTAATCCATCATGTGTAACATCCTTCCAGATGTTACTAAACCAATTCTCACCTTTAAATCATATGTCTAGCTATTGGTTCTAAGGTTTTCAATTCTATTTTGGTTTTTGCCCTATTAGTAGAAGTACCCTTTTAGTGATACTTTTATCTTATCTATTTTAACCATCATATATAATATCATTTCCAATGTTACCAAACCAAATTTCACATCTAGATCATATGGCTAGCTCTTGGTATTATAGGTATTGGACAAGGAGTTACGACGTAGAGTTCGTGATGCTATGTTATTACAGGCTAATTTGCCCACTTTGGCAGTGGTCTTTGGTTTGGCTGAGCATATTGAGCTCAACATGGTGGAGAAGAGAGTGGTGACATCTAGATTTGGTAGGGAGACCTCATCCACAACTGTGACTTCTTCTAGAGTGCACCACGTCTAGTTGGTCTTCAAGGACATGGTGGACCGCCTAGGTCATATGGAGCGAGTGGAGGGCCTATTGTAGTTAGACCCTTACCTTCATTTTTGGGTAAACAACAGCCAGTGAGTAGTGGTGTTGCTTGTTGGACTTGTGGTGGACTTCACCATAGGAGAGAGTGCACTCAAGGCAATAGACTTGATACCTTTGGTGCATCACAACCAACACAAAGGCAGTGTGAGCATTACCATAGATTTGGTCACACTGGTGACCGATACTTTGACCTACACCCGGAGTTACAAAGTGGTGGGGCTGCTATGGCATGTGGTAGAGGATCTACACCTAGTAGAGGTGCATTACTTGCCCTTACTTCCAATACAACTATGACTATTCGGATTGAGCAGTTGGAGCAGAGATTGGCTAGTATGGCCATTACTCAGAGGAGATCAGATTTGGGTTCTGAGGCTTCCACCTCATATGCTGGTGATAGAGATGCTTTGGACTTCATGTGCGGAGCAACATAGGTGGATGCATTTGCAGCAGTGACTTGGAGTGTAGTTTGTGCTCCAGAGGCTAGAGGAGCATCATTGGAGTTAGACCCACAAAGAGGAGAGGTTGGGAGACAGGTCAGACTTCCATAGTCTTTCACGCTCTCCAAGGCATTGCAAACAACATCCATGGCTCCTAGACGTCCCAGTGTAGGTGCGGTAGGTGGTGATGGGGGTGCATGATGGACTACCTACTAGTAAACCACTTTCTACTACACAAACTGAGTCAAGCACGATGTTGGAGACGGCTCAGCTGATTATGCATTGCCCTTTGTTTTCAACTAGTAACATGTTTATATTGGGAGTTGACCCAGCCCCAGTGTTCCAATTGGCTACCACACTTTGTGAGGGTAGGGATGATGTTGTCCCTACTACTAGAGCAGAGGTGGTTGATAGTGGAGTTGATTTGGGTGAGGAGCATGGGATCCGCTCAGCAACTAGTGGTTTATGGCAGGCAGTAGCGGCTAGATTGGAGGAGTTACCAGCTAGACCAGCCTTTGAGAGAGCGCGGTTCACACTTGGTGTTGTCCGGTTAGGTATTTTTGCAATGCATTGGTGATCTTATTTGTTTAGTTTACTAAAAGTATGGCCTTGTTTTATTTGCAAGAGTGCTAGGGTCATGTCATGATATGACGTTTGAAAAAATCGTCACTATGGAATGATTTGAACCGAAGAGGGAGGTGTCGCACTTTTGAGGCAAAGGAGTACCTTTTAGGTGATTTGGGTTATGTACCCATGCATCACCTAGTACCCGCTTTCAAGCAGGCTCACTTAGAGGACAAGCAGGAGTTCAATAAATATTTAGCAAAGGCAAGAGTGATAAATGAGCATTGTATAGGAGTATTGAAAGCTAGATGGCATTCTCTTTGTGAGCTAAGAGTGCAACTAAAAGAAAATAGTAGAAATGCTTATTTGATAAAGTGTGTATCGGTGTGTATTATTTTACATAATTTTTTAATCAATAGGTCTGACCTTTGGTCAAAGGACGATGGCAAATTTAGAGAGGAGACTCAAATAGATTCAAAAATGTCATTTCAGGGTATAGAACTTGGACTAGAAGAAAGTAGATCAATGGTGCTGCAACATTTTCTTGATTATAACAATGATGATATACTTGATTGATTGATTGATTGAGATTCCATATAATAAAATATATATTCTCAATATTCATCTCATATTTGTAATACCAAGAGCTAGCCATATGATCTAGATGTCAAATTGGGTTTGGTAACATCTAGAATGATGTTATATATGATAATCAAAATAGATCAGATAGAAGTATCACCAAAAGGGTACTTCTACTAATAGGGCAAAAAACCAAAATGGATTTGAAAACCTTAGAACCAATAGCTAGACATATGATCTGAGGGTGAGAATTGGGTTGGTAACATCTGGAAGGATATTACACAAGATGGACTCAATAGATCAGAAAGAGGTATCACCAAAAGAGGACTTCTACTAATAGAGTTAGAACCAAAATATACCTGAAATCTTTGAAGGCAATTTTGGAGGCCTAAACGGATGAATTAGGCCTAAAAAATATGCAGATTCCCCCTTCCATCAAAGCAAAGGCTAGCCTTCCCTCCCCTTTGCTTTGTCTTGTCGAGAGCTTTCCAACAGTACCTCATCCATGTGATTCTGAGATTCCTATAGGAAGATTCCCTAAAAGATTTCCTCCGGTCAAAGCTTGTTTGACCAACTAGATAGGACCAGGACCGACATGTCACCCATCCAAGTAAGTAATCCAAGGGTGGATTTTGCTAACATGTCACCTATCTATGTACCTAATCCTACGGTGGAGCTTCATTGGAGGAGATCCGCTTTGCCTATATAATAAAGAGAAGGTGCTCCTTTGGGGCATCGGAGTTTGAGTGTGAAAGGGTGTGTTCTCAAGGTGTGTTTCTCTTAAGGTCTCCTATCCTCAAAGTATTACAATGGTATCAGGGCAGGTGTTGTCCAAGAGAGCAGATCACCCCTCTTGGAAGAACATGGGCTACAGAGATTGAGTAATTTTGAGGAGAGACATTTTGGTGTAATTGGTAGATTAAGAGAATAGAATGGATGCTCTGGGAGGACAATATCCAGTGCCTCGCTTTCCATTCTTGAATCCATTCAACATCAAGATTATGTACATTCAGCACGAGCATGTGAGAGTGTATTTGGTTTTTCACTTCGGAGCAGAGTTCATGGATACAATAATGAATTTGCCAAACCCAGTGATTTTTCCTGTAGTGATTTACGATAGAGAGTGGGATTTGACAATTTACATTTTGTTGTGATGGATTTGAATGTCCCAAATCCTTTCCCTTTTAACACTCAAGTAGAAATTTGTTATGTAGTGAGACTGAAAGTGATGTTTAGGGATTTCATGGTTAGGAATTTTGGTGAGGAATATTACCAACGAGTGGTAGCTTCTGAGGTCCCAATGGTAGTTCCAATAGTTTGTGTGCCCTCCAGAGTGATCATATTAACTCTCTATTGAAGTTTAGGGTATAGCAATCGAGTGTTACCGGAACCATGGATCCGCAATTGCAGGAGTTGGTGCAAGGAATGCAGGGGATGTTGAACAAATTTTGAGAGATTAAGATGACTATGGAGCCGTTACAAAGTCAAGTGCAGACACTTAGGAATGATCAAGCAATGCAAGAAGAAGAGCCGTCTCAAAATCCAATACCTACAACTGAAGTATTTGGAGAGGCACCTGTGCCTACAAACCCTATCAATGATGAAGCCACACTACTACTCCGGATGAAGAAGACTTGCAACATTGAGCCTTACAAGGGGCAGCGTACGATAAGAGTAGTGTAGAACTGGATATCAAGAATGAATTTATATTTTTGGTTGTTCTCAACAGAGATCACCGAGCATGTTGCAGGCGTGTTTGCATGTGGGTACTTGATCACTAAAGCCCTCACATGGTACGATGTTTGGGAACGATCCATGTTGGCCGAGAGAAGAGGTCACATGGACAACAATGCAAGAAGGATTGCTAAAGAATTTCCAATTGGTGGATTCTATGCAGATGGCCCGGATCCTACTATGGGGATTGAAACAGAAGAACAACATATAAGAGTATGTGGAGGCATTTCTGGATCTACAAGTTGCAATAACTGACATGAGTCCAGCAGAGGCTCTCGACAATTTCAAACGAGAGTTGAAGGAGCGGATTCCCCAAGAAGTCATGGTACAAAATCCTCGCACGATATTTGAAGCCATTGCTTGTGCACAAAGAATAGCAGGAGCATTAGGTGGAGGTGAAGGAGTAGTTCTACCTCAACATTATTGGGCAGAAATGTCACCCATGGGTGGACCAGTGCCGATGGAACTTGGCAACCTTTGGTTTTGAGACCGAGGAGCAAGACCATTTCAAGGAGAACAGGAACGGGTAGAAGAACAGAGGTTGTTACCTGTCTGTAGGAAAATATCAAGAAGCAATTGAGTGGCAAGTGATACAATTAGCTCGTTATGATGCAATCTTAGGTATGCTATGGATGGAGCATTACAACCCTATGGTAGATTGGAGGAAAAAAGAAGTGAGAACCCACCAATGGTCAATCATTGGGGTTAAAGAAAAATCACATAGGCAAGAATTGCCTCTCTATGTCATAGGGACAACAGCTATCTATAAGACTGATAGGTGTTTCATGGGTCTAATAAGAGGAGTCCACAGTGCACAACTCAAGGGACAAATTCTTGAGAAATTGAAGGATGTCGTAAATGAGTTTCAAGATGTCTTTCCTGATGATCTACCCTCAAGATTACCACCAAAAAGGAGAGTAGATCATAAAATTGAGACACTCCCGGGGAAGATACCGCCCTATAAGGCCCCATATTGCCTATCACCTCATGAGTTGGAGGAGTGCAAGAATCAAATTGAGGATATGCTACAGAAAGGGTTCATCCAACCCAACGTATCACCATATGGAGCTCCGGTCTTGTTTGTGAAGAAGATGGTACAATGCGCATGTGCATTGACTATTGGGGTCTCAATCAGCAAACAGTGAAGAACAAATACCCCTTACCTCGCATAGATGATCTATTCGATCAACTCAATGGAGCAAGACTCTTCACCAAACTAGATTTGCGGAGCGATTACAATCAAATCCAAATTGTAGAGGAGGATGTGTACAAGACTGCCTTTCAAACTAGGTATGGCCACTTTGAGTATCTCGTGATGCCTTTTGGTCTCACCAATGCACCTGCCACTTTCATGAGTCTAATGAATGACATATTTCATCCATATTTGGATAAGTTTGTCATCGTCTTCCTGGATGACATCTTAGTATACAGTAGCACGATGACTAAACACAAACAACATCTACGAGAAGTCCTCCAAATTCTAAGACAAAATCGATTGTATGCCAAAATCTCAAAGTGTGAGTTTGGCAAGTCTAAAGTAGACTACTTGGGGCATAGAGTAAGTGCCATGGGTATTCAAGTATTGACAGATAAAATAGAGGTCATTCAAAAGTGGAGTGCCCCAGAAGATCAGACTCAACTCAAGAGCTTCTTGGGTTTGACGGGATTCTATTGTCAATTTGTCAAGGACTTCTCCAAGGTTGCACAGCCTTTAACATCACTGCTTGGCAAGGGGAAGAAGTGGACATAGAGAACCGCACAAGAGTTGGCCTTTCAAGAATTGAAAGCCGTCTTGCTACATGCACCAATCTTGAAGTAGTATGACCCAAAACGTCCAATCAAGTTGGCTATAGATGCATCAAGCGTAGCAATCAAAGCAGTCCTACAACAAGAGTGGCATGACAGATGGCATCCCATTGCATATTTCTCTTGAAAGTTGTTACCAGCAGAGCACAACTACCACACCACAGAAGGAGAAGAGTTGGCCATCGTCCTGGCAACCAAGCATTGGAAGCACTATCTGGGCAAGAAGGCATTTGTGGTAGAGACGGACCACAAACCTCTAGTTTACCTCAAGACACAGAAGGATCTATCTTATTGCCAGATTCGATGGGCAGAGTGGCGACAACACTTCAACATGACAATCACCTACGTTGAAGGTAAGAAGCAGCTTGCAGATGCATTCACCCGCATGCCAATGGCAAACAATTTGGTGGTAGAGGTTCAGATTCACCCTAAATTCTGGCTAGAGATTCTGGCGGGTACAAAAACTGATCCACAGATTGTAGAAGGGCAATCATCCAAATGCGTCACCAGCACCCAAGGACTCACCTTTTGTGATGGCAGATTATGGATTCCAAATGTCCCAGAATTGCGCACCACCATTCTAGCAGAATGTCATGATTCGGCCATTGCAGGTCATGTTGGAGTGGACAAGACCTTGGATGCAATCCAGCGCCATTACTATTGGCCCAAGATGAGCAACTATGTGATGGACTACGTGCGTAGTTGCTTACTTTGTCAACAGAACAAAGCTTCTAATCAAGCTCTTGCAGGGCTCCTGCAGCCTCTCCCCACTCCTACACAATGTTGGGAACAGGTGTGTATGGATCTCGTCTATGAATTACCCAAGACCACATTAGGATTTGACTCCATCGTGGTCTTTGTGGACCGGCTTAGCAAAATGATTCATGTACGCCCTACCACCAAGGAGGTGACCACTCTACAACTTGCTCAATTATACTTAGATGCAGTCTTCTCTCACCATGGCTTGTCTTGAGTACTCATCACCGATAGGGGTACTCAATTCACCAGTTTATTTTGGCGCACCCTCTTTGGTTCCTTCAACATCAAGTTGGCCATGTCCACAACTTACCACCCACAAACAAATGGACAAACCAAGCGGGCTAATTGCACTATTGAAGACATGTTACGCAGCTTCACCTTAGAAGAGCAAGAGAGGTGGGACACCCTACTCCCGTTGGTGGAATTTGCATACAACAATTCAGTGAATGCATCCACCCAGGTCACTCTGTTCTTCCTCATGTATGGTGAGCATCCTTTCACACCTTCCAGCTTGATGAATATCCGTCCGGTGGCTACCAAGGTCGATGCAGTCAACACATTTGTTTCTAGAATCCAACAAGGGGTGGAGAACGCTAAGCACAAATTATAGATTGCACAAAATTGCCAGAAGCAGTATGTTGATGCACACTGTAGGCACATGGAGTTCAATGTTGGGGATCAGGTGTGGCTATCGACAACCAACCTCATATTAGTGGGACCTCGTAAGCTCGGACCTTGTTTTATTGGGCCTTTCTCAATTCTCCGTCGAGTTGGTGCTGTGGCCTATCACCTTGAGCTACCACCACACATGAAGATCCATCCAATGTTCCATGTTTCCCTACTATGTAGATATGCTCCCCAATCAGGCTTGGGTCATTTCACACAAGACATTCGACCTTGTCCGACACTCATTGATGGCAACAAGCAATATGAAGTGGAGCTTATTCTCCAAAAACACATGCGTGGTACTCGTCATCCACGGGTGGATTATCTTGTCCAGTGGAAAGGTTTCCTCCTCTATGAAGCAACCTGGGAACCCGTTGCCAATTTGACACATGCACCGGTGTTGGTGCAAGCATTTGAGCAACAATTGCACAACGAGGACGTTGTGTCTTAAAAGGAGCGAGGTTTGTAATACCAAGAGCTAGCCATATGATCTAGATGTGAAATTGGGTTTGAAAACATCTAGAATGATGTTATACATGATGGTCAAAATAGATCAGATAGAAGTATCACCAAAAGGGTACTTCTACTAATAGGGCAGAAAACCAAAATAGATTTGAAAACCTTAGAACCAATAGCAAGACATATGATCTGAAGGTGAGAATTGAGTTGGTAACATCTGGAAGGATATTACACAAGATGGACTCAATAGATCAGAAAGAGGTATCACCAAAAGGGGACTTCTACTAATAGAGTTGGAACCAAAATATACCTGAAATCTTTGAAGGCAATTTTGGAGGCCCAAACGGATGAATTAGGCCTCAAAAATGTGCAAATCTCCACCCCCCCCCCCCAATGGAGGACAGGCTGGCCTTCCCTCCCATTTGCTTTGTCTTGTCGAGAGCTTTCCAACGGTACCTCACCCATGTGATTATGAGATTCCTATAGGAAGATTCCCTAAAAGATTCCCTCCGGTCAAAGCTTGTTTGACCAACCAGATAGGACCAAGACCAACATGTCACCCATCCAAGTAAGTAATCCAAGGGTGGAGTTTGCTAACATGTCACCTATCTATGTACCTAATCTTACGGTGGAGCTTCATTGGAGGAGATCCGCTTTGCCTATATAATAAAGAGAAGGGGCTCCTTTGGGGCATCGGAGTTTGAGTGTGAAAGGGTGTGTTCTCAAGGTGTGTTTCTCTTCAGGTCTCCTATCCTTGGAGTATTACAATATCTCATAGTCTGGTAACTTAGACCAGGAGTCTTTTTCTTAGACTATGAGTGTATCTTGATGTAATATTGGGATAAGAACATCATGTGGATGCAAAAAGAATTCTATGAAGCTTAATCTTTACATTTGTAAGTCCTCCATTTACACTTACGTACACTTGGAGAAAAATGAGCCGATGTTGCATACACTGGGAGATGACGCTCCTAGACGTTGGGTGCCGCTCACAAACTTAAAAAAGTCATCAAGTGGCGCTCGTAGACGCTGGCGGACGCTGGGAGCGCACCGGAATATGCACACATATTACATGCACTCATAGGCGCTGGTGGTCGGCGCTGGTAGGTGCTGCATGAATTATGCAACGCTTGGCTGCGCCAGTTGGCGACATGGAGTGCTGCATGTTGCCACTCGGGATTTGGGTTCTTCGGTTGAAAAAATACAATTTTGCCTCCAAAGTGTACATTTTAGGATGTTTGGGATTAATTTTTTTCCGATAGCCTGGGTTATATAAACTTGTGTTCTTTCCCATTCATGTCATTCGAGTGGGTGTGGATGTCTTAGAAAGCCTTATTCTTGAGTGTGTGGGGGTGTTGGGAGCAGAATTTTGCAAGTGAGTAGTTCGAAGGAGAAAGGGCGATTTCGAGGGTCATTTCACAAGGCAGAGGGTGTGCGGGAGGGTCATTTTGCGAGGCAGAGAGTGGGCGGGTGAGACATTTCAAGACTGGGGAAGGAAAGAGGCAAACTGGCTGGCTGAAGCACAACTCGAGAAGCAACAAGGAGTGATTGAGAAGAGAGAAAAGAGAGCATTCAAGAGACAGAGCACATTCATTTTCAACCATGGCAGAAATCTGGGGATATGAAAAGATAGTTGACGGGCCAGACATGAGAAATACTCAAGAAGAAGATTGGCTCATAGCATTCCATACCATTCAACACCCAACCAATTTCATCATGTGGTGCTGGCTGGACAAACATCAAGTTCAAATTGTTGTTTCGGGAATTCGGAAGATTGATCTAGATGTAATGGGGCTGAAAATAACTCTTGGACTTCACTATCCATGGCCAGAGGTACTTTTCAAACATTCCTCATTCTTTTCTTTTCATTCCATCTTGATATGTTCTTTTTATTTCCAGAAATTGCTTTCAAATTATCAGCGCCTCCTAGCCTGTCCTGCAGTGCCACCTAGTGTCCTCCCGCGCCATACAGTTCCAGCCAGCACCATCCCAAACCCTAAACCCTTGTGCGTGAACGCCTTCTCCGTGTGCCACCTAGCGCCCCCCCGTGGCACCTAACAACCCCGTGCGGCACCCAACACTTCTACGGGGCTGCGCATACATACTTGCGGCTCTCCTTGTCCCGTAGTGCCTACCAGCATCATCGTGGGTTGACGAGCGTCTTCCAGCGGCATCCCCAGCCCCTTAACCCCTCATGCGAGTGTCTTCCTGCGACCCCGTGTGGCACCCAGCGCCTCTGCACGGTTCCCAGCTTAACCCCTCACTGTCTCGCAGCGCCATCCAGTGCAGCTGTGCCTACGGGCAGCGTCAATGGGCGCTCCCGTGCGGCCTTGAGAGCCCTCCCGATGCCCTACATGCACCACCGGTGGTCGGGAGTGCCCTCCTGCATGGTCGTGCGTCTCCCGATTGCGGCTCCCAATGGCTACCGGTGGCACCCCGCAACTCTTTAGTGTGTTAAAATTGTGTGCAAGTGCCGCCTAGCGGCACCCCCTGAGCTTGAGTCCTTGGGACAGAAGTTTGAGCTGAAATTTTTGGTGGGTTGTGCAGGTCATTCCATGTACATAGTTTGTGAGTTCATGGGACAAGGTCTCTTACATAGGTTTGGTAAGAGGTAGGCAATTGCAATTGACTGCAAATATAGTTAGAGATGCACTTGTCATGCCCAGGGAGAGAACACCAAGACGGAGGACAGTTCCTTACACAGTTGTCTCAGATTGGTTTCCACAAAGGGACAAGGTTGCAAAAAGATATCTTGCAAGGCAATGTGTATATCCTGCATTCAAAGCTTTCTTCTAGTTGATGGGTGCACTAGTTGCATCCACTATTAGGCCCAAGATTGTACATGGGCATTTGGTACTCAACACCAAGACCAAGTTGAGGAGATTTGGTGTGGAGGATTATGATTGAGAGTTAGCTTTTAGAGCTATCATTGCGGAGGTGAGGAGTTTGCAAAGCCAAGTGAGGAGTCCTAAGGGGCGTAGGTTCAGAGTCACCTTCCTTGGACAGATACTCACGCATCTCTTTGTGGAGAGAGGTTTCATTCTAGAGGAGGACGTGATGTACTTGAGTGATGGAGAGGAGGAGATTATACACGAGGGAGAGCATGGTGATGATCATGAGGATGCATATAGCTTGGATGAGGATGAGACTACTGATGATGGGGAGGATGAGGGAGAGGATGAGGATGGTGAGTGATTGATTGATTAGGTTTGAGTTTTGTCATATATATATATATATATTTGTATGTTGGAAAACATACAAAGTTCTTTTGTATATACCATTATTGGATTTAAAAATGAGTTCATTTAAGAAGCTTGAATTAATGAACTTGTGAACTTGTATATTTGTATATTTAAATATGAATTTGTACTTGATGGATAACTAAATGTACCACTTGTGAACAGGTGTTCAACAGATTTGTGTTGAGACACAGCCCTTACCCTTTGTTGAGATAGCTCCTTTTCACTCTTCTTCCCCTTCACCACTTCCTCCATCTGTGGAGGGAGTTGGTGACCCCATGCATTTCAGAGTACCTTCACCTCCTTCTTGTTCAGTTGACATCACTCGCATTTTAGATGATTGTGTACGAGTGGTTGGGTGTAGAGAGAGAAATCTCCTTGAGCGTGAGAGTAGACTGGAGAGTGTAGAGGAGAGAGCGATTAGTGCTTGAGCGTGAGAGTAGATTGGAGAGTGTAGAGGAGAGAGAAAGATTAGTGCTAGAGCGAGAAAGACTCCTTTGTGAGCGAGAGGATTTATTTGTTGCAAAGGAGTAGAGGCATCTGACCTTGCTTACTTCTGAGATGGAGAGAGAGCAAAGATTAGGTGACTTGGACATGGACTGTAACACCCATTTGTGCATGTGTGTGGTATTGTGATATTTAGCTTGGTATTACAAGTACTTAAGAGATATTATTTATATAGAGATAAAGGATGGTTCTATATTAGTCATGGTTAGCTAAAGTTAGTCATAGCTAAGATAGATGGGACTTTACTTTAGAGGAAGTAGAAAAGATGAACACCACTATTTTGGATTTTAGTGTGTTGACTTGGTAGTATTCCTAGGTGTTTGGCTTTGAGGAAAGAGTTGAGAACTCTTGGGCCCGCAAGCCTTTTTGTTTTGGATTCTTCTTTAGTCCAAGGATAGCCCATGTGAAGGAATCCTTGACTTAGTGGTTGGGTCAAGATAAGACCACATGCTTAGGGGAATATGCCCATGTGAATGGATATTCCTTTCTACTTTTTGACTTCACTTGACTTTTAGTCTACTAACTTGAGTTACTATGGTAATTAGTAACTTTGGTACGTAACTATTTCACAAGTATATAAACAAGGGGTGAGGAGATACTCATCATCCTTTCATTTGCAACTATCTCTCTCTCATTGAGTTCTCTAGTGAGCAATGTCTTGAGTCTTGGAGTGTTAGCCTTGGAGGAGTATGATGGAGTTGGGGTTCCTTGCCTTCTTAGTCTATGGTGCGCTACCATAATAGCCATCAGAGGTTCATCTTGAGTGAGAGACAGGCCGGCTCACAGGATATACTAGGTGCCACTGCCATGGTGGAGGGTTACAAGCTCTAGTTACATAATCAGGTACAAGAGTTAGCATATGCTATAGAGAAGTGTGAGAGTGCACATGTTCAGGTAGAGGAGAGCGAGAGTAGTCTAGCTCAGATGAGAGCTCATGTAGAGGAGAGTGAGATTAGTCTAGCTCATTTGAGGGCTTGTGTGGCTTATCTTGGACCCAAACTACGTATTATTGCTTGCGAGACCCATACTCATCATGAGATGCAGACCTAGACTGATGCCACCCATGTGTTACCTCATAGTGTGGAGACTCAGGGCACTCAGACTGAGTTTAGAGAGAGGATTTGTCTATCAGGAGAGTATATTCCATATATCCTCTTCCCCGGCTTCCTACAAAAGAAGATTATTATTGTGGATGTTACTTGTATGTGTTCATTATGGATTCGTGGTGCTATTGGTTTCCGTGCATGGGAGAGTGAGACAAGTACACATGGTTGGTTCCCTCACACACAGTGCGGGCCTGTAGGTGGGTAGCCCGTCCTGGTGTTTGCCATTTCATCCAGTTCTGTTTGCTACGCTTTGAGGTTATCTTGTGGATAGATCTTACTCCGATTGGAGTGGAGTGGTTGCTACGGAGCATGTGGTAGTGGTCTGAACTCCCAGAGGGAGTTCACACCGGGTCTTGCCTCATGGCATGTTTGTGCTCTAGAGATATACAGCGAGATTCGGAGTTCAGAGGACTTAGAGTTAGATCATATGAGCATCTGACTTCATTAGGTTTACCTCTTCGTGATCTTTTGATCATAGATAGTTATGCACTCTCTTATTATAGGAACCATCCACATGGTGCTATCCACCCTACCCACTTCCGTCCTTATAGGGTACATAGAGCATCATACACTTGGTCATTTGACCCTTTGATGAGTGCTTTGGACAGATTTGTCCATGACGATAGGCCTGCTATTAGTTGGGCAGAAGAGGAGTGGACATCAAGTAGATTGAGTTCTTATAGTTGTGACCCATATCCTCTTCTTGCTAGTGGTATCAAGCATTGAGACTTGGATGAGAGCAAGTGGCCCCTATGGTGGTCATTGAGTCCATTGAGGATTCAACATCATATATACCGTCGTAGACTTGCGGATGCAGTAATAGCACTTAGACACCATAGTGCATCTCCCTCTTCTTCTTTGCCTCCTCAACCTCCATAGTCATAGGTTTAGGTTCTATTGGCTCCCCATTTATATACATATTATGTTCATTTCTCCTCATGTATACATCTATGTTTTAGTTTACACTTGTGAACTCTCATATTGTGGTCTAACTCTTGTATTTTCATGTGCTATATACTCAATTGTGCCTTTTGTATCCAACATGTCATCACCTTACAAATATGGGTACCATTTCCCTCTAAACACTCAACCCTAAACACATCACGAGCGGCCCTCAATGTCTACGCGCGCCAACGAGCACTTCCGAGCGACTACAAGCCATGAATCCATGTCTACCAAGCGCCGACGAGCGCCTACCAACTTCATGAGTTTTTTCCTAGCATTGTTGAGCGCCACCTAGCAGCCACGAGTGTCAACTAGCGCCTACCTAGTGGCCACGAGCGCATACCCACCAACCACAAGCGCCTACTAACGCTCATTAGTGCCTACAAGCACCCACGAGCACCGACAACAACTTGCTTGGCTTTATTTTTTTTCCATGTTGCATTGCATTGAGCGGCAACAAGCGGTGACTAGCGGTAGGAAAGACTTTTGGGCAGCTATGAATGTCAACTTGCGGCATCTTGGGCTTATTGTGCAAGGAAGACATGACAGGAACGGAGTGGTAATGACAACATCAAAAACAAAAACTTGTGAGGAACTGAGTGGTAACAAGTTGCATCAAGCGGATACTAGAAGCATTTATCAAGTTTCCATAACTCATCTTTATTATAATCATAATAAAGGTTACATGGTGGTATAATATTCACTATCAGTAGAGTATGATGGATGTTGAACCTGAGTGAGCACTTTAAAATAGTTACTTTTTGCCTTAGGAGTTTTCCCTGCTTGTATGAGACTCATTTTGATTTCATGAGTGCGCTTTGATTCTAAACTCTTCTACTTAAATTTGTGTTTTTCTGCCCTAGCTTTTGTTTTATCTGTGCTCAATTTTTTCTCAATTTCAATTTTCATCTTCTCAGTCTCTAATCTAATGCACTCTGCTTCCATTCTCATCATTGTTTTCTCTCTCTTCCTCATGTTGGTGGCTTCTAGTTCAGCTAGTCGTAACCTCTCTTTGGATTCTATACTATCTGCCTTTAACATGGTAATTTTTGCTAAATCATGAGACAATGGCATACTAGGTGACAACTTGGGTACCTTACTTGCAGATATTCCACCTTTCCTCCTCTTTAGGTCACGTTCTCCTTCTTGGTCTTCACAATCGGATCCATCTCTTGTAGAAATTAAAGGCGGTGGTGATGTAATGAAAGGCAAGTCCTCGGTCGGTGGAACAAATGGAGACTCATCCTCTAGTGATAGGATTCCATTCTCCATGCCACTTGCTAAACTTTCCACCCCTTGGGTGTTTGCGACCAACTCAGGGCCCGAGTCAGGGAGCACCACCTCTTGAGGAGATGAGAATTGGGAGCACTCCTGTGCACCTTCATGGACCTCCTCCTGGCCAGCCTCGCAAATCTCGCTCAAATAAGGATTACAATCTCCTAAATTTACCATTGCCGGTGGACTTATGTTTGCTCTAGTTCCAAACATGGCTTCCATTCTTGAAAAATGCGTGCACATTCCATTCAATTTATCTTCTATAGTTCTCCATCCTTTACCATATTCCTTCTCGGTGAGACCTTCTCCCGTAGCCTTGTTCTTAAGCTCCTGAGTTTCTTTGTATTGTTTCATGTACCACAACCATTTCTTGTAAAGTCTATCACCTATTATAGAAGTAGGAAATCCGATACCCTCTCTAATCAAAAAGGTAGCCATGAAACTAAATGCGGTCGATTTTTGAATGGGCCTTTTGCAATTCCCACCATGAATTTGTGCAAAATGCTCAAGGTCCTCCAAATAATCCAGTATTTGGCTGTAATGGTGTGTTGCCATGCGAAATCATTCATCCTCCTTGGTTTTGCCAGGCACAGAAGAAGCCATCCTCACAAGTCTCCAAATTTCCCTAATGGTTGTTTAGGTTGTGAATCCAAAGATGACTCTATAGGTCCCCAGATCAGCGTCGATAAGGGAGTCTCCTACACTAAAACAAGGTACTTGATCTCCCATTGCAAAAAGTTTGTTGCACTCCTAACATGAGAATTGTTGCACTCTAATCAATTTCTTGGTTGCCGCACGGCGGCGCTGATCATTTCCCACACCAATGCAAAACTACAAAACTGCCGTTACTTGCCTGACAACTTGCACATTTGCTCCAGAGGGTGGTGAATTTGAGTTTACAAATTTGAATTGTTGGGTGGGGCCATTTTGGATCTTGAATACGAAAACCAGATCATCAATCCGTGACTAAATGATTACGTGGCCACCCTCTTGAGGAAACACGTCACTCTTTCTAACAATCATTTATTTAGTTACAGCATTCCAAAACATCTATAACATATGATTTGATTTTTTATAAATGAATGCAATTTGCTAAATATATCCCTTAATTGAAGTTACAGAGCGTTCAGTTATTACAATCTCGTATCATTACAGAGTTCACTAAAAAATATTACGAAGTTTGTTATTTATTTATCCCGTAGACATCCGTCAAACCTATTTCTGAAACCCCCTATTGTAAACTTTTACTGGTTACAGGTAGTCCGTAACAATTATCTACCTGAAAAACAACCCGAAATAATACCAAAAACGTGCCCTTGGAAACTTTTACTGGTTACGGGTGGTCCATAGTAATTAACTCTCTAAAGAGCAACCCCAGAAATACCGAAAGTGTGCCTTGTAAACTTTTACATATTACGGGTGGTCCATAACAATTAACTACCTAAATAACCACCCGGAAAAATACCAAAATGTGCCTTGTAAACTTTTATTATCTAAAAATTGACAAAAAAATATCAACTCAAACTCTAAATTATTACGGGACTTTGCATGAATGTACCTATTTTCCTTTACGATACCAATAAATCAATCTGTGAGATCCTTCCGGAAATGTCCAACTCCCGTCGAATCCATTTTTGAAACGCATTGCAATAGATTTTACGAAAAGACTTTTTACGGGAAGTCTGCAGAGGTCCCTCAACTTTTCCCGTATAAAAACTTTACGGGGTATCTTCGGGAACCCAAAAGCGATTCTTGAATATTTAGAGTTGTATTTAGATTGGTGCGTTGGTAATACTAGCGTTGGTCAACGTTGAAGACTGCTCCTTGACAACAAATCAAGGTTTTTAGTGCAACATGTATATCGAGGTTTAGAGGTTTTCCCTAAACCGGGAGCCTCCTCTGTACTACACAATACACAATAAAGAAGAATTTATCTTGTGCTTATTGTTGGTTGGTTCAGTATTTCCTTATGTTATGAATTCACCGTGTCTCATCTATTTAAGTAAACACATGTTGATAGTATACTAACTAATTTAGGTGTGAAAAAAATTTGGATGTTATTAACAACTCTTTGGTAAAGGTCATATTTATTATGATTAGATTATCTTGGACAATTAGTATAAGCCCAAGTTTTAGTACTGATAATACTTTATCTATGTTATCCTTCAAAATTAACTTATTAGTTTGAATAGTTGATCATCTTTCAAAAACCAATACGATATTCTATGTAAATATTTATGCAAATTCATAAATATGTTTTAAGTTGATATATTTATTCTCATTTGCTACATCTTATGGTATAATGAAATGCTTGGATATCTCTATATTAGAGTTATTACTTTTATTTAGCTCAAACAATCTATTATTTGAAAATGGTTACTTGGATGTTTCAATGTTTGAATTACAATATTAGTTGAAAATGATCACCTCAAAACTCCTTATTTAAAATAAAAATTTATGTTTGTAGGTTAACTAACTTTATAATTTACATCTCTCTTGAGTATATGTATTATTTTAAATTTTTTTACTAGCGAGTATATCATTACTTGCAAAGTGGATTTAAAGAGTAGAGCTAAGTCTAATTGCACTAGACTAGTTGTATGCACTGGAATGTCTAATTGCACTAGACTAGTGTAAACAAGATATAGTTTATGCATAATTTATAAGAATGTGCTTGAGCTCAAAATTTCAAGAGATATAAAATTACACTAGTTTACTAATAAGGTGAAATTCAAAATTTTTATTCACTAGAATCTAGACCAAACTTCAAAAGAGAGAAGAGTCTTTTGCCTTACTATTTTCACTATTCTTGGTGATTTTGAGACATATCATTGAACATAAATTCAATTAAAATATTAGTACTCTTTAGTGAGGTATTTTTTTTTCTATCTTGAGTTATGATATTTCATTTCAAATAATAAATAGTAACTAGAGTAGATTATACACCAAGTAAATAATATACCAAGTTCTAGGAAAATGTGTATTTTGGTGTTTACTGTAATATAGGAAGTACATCAGTTATCACGTGATAATGTTCATCTTAATCCCATTCATTTTTTTTATTTAATAGAGGATAAATTTTTTTCAAAAAATATCTTTAAAGAGGTAATAATGCAGAAATAATAATATTTTCCCATAACTCAAACATAAATATAGGGATATATTTTACAGCCAAATTATATTCTAATTATTATTATTCTACATCAAATTTATAATTGTCACTAATGACATAAGATATCCTACATACTTATGGCCATACTTACGCTTATTATTCAATAAAATTCCAGTACAATAATGTGCTATGCAACATCTTCTTTTCATGTCACACTTCAGTGAACGATTGAAACATACTTTTTACAAAGTAAATCGTCTTTCTCCTACTAAGTTGGATATGTATAAGCATCCCATTCCAATGAGATTCTTATTTTAAAAAACTTTCGAGATTTTATAATGGGATGGAATGGGAACCTTCCATCCCTTTAAAATGGAAAAACCTTTAAAATGGAACATTTTTTCCCAAATTTCGAGATTTTATTTACAAATGTCAAGATTTTTTTTCGATGCTTACTCTAGGATTTTTTTCTGTTATATATAAATTATCCTTCAATATATTTGTGAGTTTTTTATACATTAAATTACGTTTAACTAGTCAACAATCAATTTTTCACCTTGGCTTCCTCAAATTAATTATACTTTTTGAAACTTTTATCCCAGTGAATATATGATGACCAAAATTTATCGTCAACGTAATAATATTTAAGTCAATTTCAGATTAAAAATATTATAATGATAATGCTAAAATATTGATTTTCTTCTCATATTATTGGTTACAGGAATAATTGCAATATACTAAAAACCATAGTAGCTTGAAATTAGTGTCACGTTGATTTCAACTTTTAATGCAACGTTGCACACTTGAATGTACTACTCCATTAGATCTATAGCCTTCCTGATAACCTAGCCACTAAAAATTGCAGTTCTAAGCTAAGTGAAATATTGACTTCCACTTTCCACTGAAGTCTATGGTTTACCACGCAACCTGACCATTAGATAATGTAACATGTCCCTAAAATGAATATAGAGGAAATGGATGAGCAGATGAGAACCAGGAAATGTGGAGTATACCATAGATATGTGCAGCATGCCGTGCTGACGGCTGATGGGATCACACCGAGCGGAACGATTTTCTATAAGTTCTCACATGTTTAGTAGGGTTAAACTCCTCTTATTAAGACGTGTACTTTTCTCGAGTTGCCTTGTACTGCGTTTACATTTACTGCGTGGGGTAACGAGAAGGATGGAAGACCGTACAAGGTTAAAACATAAGAGATAAAATAGTGCTAGGTCTGCAAAATATCGGTTTGCTTGATTGACTATCTTTGACTATCTATTGAGTATTTAGCATCGGCTCTTTGACTATTGATCAGCAGCTTGACAATTGACTATATATTCACTATTTAGCATCGGCTTTAGATGGACTTGAAGGGATTAGGAGGAGGACGCGAATGCCAGAATTGACGAAGTTCCATATGTGGTGTGATCGAGACGCTTCACCTTTTCATGCAGAGGTACGACATGCTCCATTGCTTCAGGGACCGCGTGTCCAATTGCTGGCAAGTTCGGTTGTTGGTACCACACATGTCCTAAGAACTTTCAGCCTCGAAACAATTCTGCGTCTCATGAGCATATCTCCCCGGACTGGCTGTGCAGATTTCTCGTTCCGAACTATTGAGGATTAGCACCATGTTATTTCATACGTTTATCCTTATACGGTTTATGGTCTTCCCATCCTTTAGTAATCTTACGCGGTCGCCTCTTTCCGAGTTTACATTATGCAATTTTTGTAGAATACATCGCTGTTGGGCAATGTGTTTACAGTACGCAAGTGCGGTGCATTGTTGATCTTCGTTTCCCTAGAGAACCGGTGAACCACCAGGAGAATGCCTATAGTTCATTATACTCCAACCTTTGTAGGACATTAACTGCTGCAATAAGCGCAGCCGTATACTGCGAACCCCTGCACAATTCCTGACCACGGACTGAACCTGCAGTACCTTATTCAAATCTCTTATTTTCTTATTCAAGTCTACGACTAACATGGCTGATTACAATGACATCCTCGGTGATGATGATTGTCCTCCGTGGCTTACCGCTTCTCAAGAAACTAACCATCACCCGATACAGCTAACCACATTTCCTTCAAAGATATTGTCAGCATGGGACAATGAAGCAAACGCCATTGACAGGGACATCTTTGCATTCAACTCGCTTGCTATCGACGTGAAAATACATTCGCACATACAGTTTTGCCGTGGCTGAAATCGATCAACATGCGGTCATTTTCATTGCATAGATTTATCGGGAATTGCGATAATGCGGAGAAATCGAGATCATCTGCTGGTGTAATCGGTCATTATTTATAACCTTGGGGTTGGACGATCTCATGACACATGATATCCCACAAAGCGTCTCTCTTGCTTCCGAACAAGGAACTACAAGACCAAAGCTATTCAACTATCGCACACGGTTCAAACAAGGGACCGCAGGAAACATGACAGCCGGAAGAAAGCTCTCGAAAGCAGACCGCGCGTTGCCTTAGCCAAGACATTGAAGAGTGGCTACTGCAGAATTCGTATTGTGAAGTCGAATGTGTCTCTTGGTATTCCACTCACTTCAGGTGGAGTGGTTTCAGAACGGTCCTGTTCTGTCCGAAGTGATACTACTTTCTTCTAAAGCACGGCCTATCGGTTGTCACTCTGCAGGCGAACTCCATGAAATTCGAACAAGTGATAGACAACCTCATCGACGCATAGTTTTAGCCAACACCAACCTGTTTTTGAATTGATGAATCCATAATATGAATCATAATCTAAACTTCGTACCTTTTTCGAATAGTATAATCAAGTCCAATCTTCTGGTACTTTGGAGAAAGGAGTTGCAAGTTCTTTCAACTCGTGAATGTTTGCTCGCAATATACCTTTCAAACTGTTGAGAGCTTGCTTTCAACTTTGGTCTTCAACTTGTAAAAGGATCTTCAAGGCTCTAAAGGATATTTAATGTTCTCCAGGAATTTTATGTACATGGAGTCTAGATATAGTATCCACACGGGATGTTTGAGCAACTAGTTAAAGCAGTTATAACTCGGGTAAATTTTTTATTAAATTTTTGAGTAAATCTTTTATGATTTGTTCCTTCTCTCGTAGATTCTGTCAGTAAAATGAAAAATGAAAACCCTGGTATATCACATACGATCATTTAAGTAAAAAAAGAAGGATAACAATCTGTTTCCATGTGTCTGCCCTTCTGTAGATTCTTCCAGTAAGATGAAGAAATATATCATATACGATCATTTAAAGAGTTCAAAAAGAAGGATAACAACTATATCATATGGAAACGAAATAGTAAATATGATTAAACATTCCATCCAATTATTGTTCGCATTCCCTATCATCAACATCTCCACGTTTGCAATGCTGAAAAGCAGCTCCGCTATCTTGATCTGTCATTAAAAAGGATTATAAATAATGATACTGGATTTAAATATCTAAAATAGTCTTCTATTATTTTCAGTAAATTAAATTTACTAATTTTATTTATCATTCAAATATCACTATATATAATACTTGGTCTACCTAATATCTAGTTACTTCTAGAGTACAAATATCTCATAATATAGCCAAAATGTTGAGACACAACTAATATACCACTAAATAATAAGTTATATTAAGATAATGTCTACTAAATTTCTTAAAGATCTATATAATCTATGGCTACCTCAGTTGAAATTATAATTATTTTAGAAACATATAGTACAATTATTTGCTCTCATGTTACTATTAAAAAATTATAAAACAAAAAATATTAATATTAAAAAATATTATAAAATAAATAAATAAAAATTAGCTAACTAAATAATATTTAAAAATATTTCTAAGTCTAATTCAAAGCTTATGTTATCAGCTGAACAATAATTGATATAATCATATTACTTTAGTTTGGTCATTATTCAATAATATTGCCATCAACACTATGATATTTAAAGTAATAATAAAGAGCATTTCCAAGTTTTAGATTTGCTATGTATAAATTTTGAGATTTATTCTTCAATTTGGAATCTAATCCAAAATAAATCTAAAAGTCTATATAAATCTAAAACTCGGAAAATTTAAATATATTAGAACTTTGAATTTAAATCTCATCATTGGGATAAAATTTTTATTGCATAATTACTAAAATAATATAATATGAATATGTTAAGTATTATTCAGCTAATGAGATAAGCTACTTTTGGAGGAGTTCTAACTAAAATAATATGATTGCTTATTCCATGGAAAAGCAGATGAATAAATCTAACCTTAGAATTTAAATATTTTTATTTAGTTTTATTTAATTTCTTATACTTTCACTTTTTTCCTCATATAAACTATTCTGACTGGATTTGTATTTCACGTCTTTTATATATATACTCATTTATGTTCAATATAAAAGTAAAATTCTAGAAAATTTCATAGATTTAATTTTAAGCTTATCTGTCAGTTGAAGTATAGTTTATATAGTTTTATTATGTTAGATTGGTAATTGTCTTATGACCAAACTAAAATAAAACTCATCAAAATTATGAAATCTGAACAAGTGATAGAGAGCCTTTCCAAGTCTTAGATTCACATACTTAGATCTCAAGGCTCTACGTACTCGTATATATAGTAGGTGTCTTTGAAGTACGTGGAAAGTATTACCTTGAGAACAAAATATTATCCAATAGCTATATCAAATTTAATTAGTAAAACAGAATGAGAAGTAATTGATTGTCAATAAAAAACAAGAGACATACAATAATAAACTGGGTGTCATGTTTATTTCTTTATTCAGATTATATTCATATTTATTCTTTATTCAAGCTCATCTTATATGCTATTTATAGAATTCTTATGTGTAGGGTTCTTACTATTAATGTTTCTCTCATAAAACATCAGCTAACTAAATCTGAGAGTATGAAGTTGTACATAAATAGTATACAAGGAATTTGTGCTATCAACTGAAAGTCTACCGTCATTACTCAAGGCATATCTTGGTTAATCTCATAAGGAGTCCGAGTGAAGTTTTGATTTGGACGCTGAAGAAGCAACATTAAATAATAAATATATATTTAAGTCCATACGAGAATGATAGTTTAATTGATCTCAAGTAAATGTGCTATTTATCTTTCCTTACTCTATGGTTACTTCATTAAGTGAAAAAGACATAATTAAACTCAACAAGTTTTAGTATTTAAATACACATAGTATATTCTTGTATAGGATATTACTCGAAACTCTAGATATATGTGTATGTAAAACTGTTACGTATATTCTGACTCAATAAAAATGACCATTCAGAAGTTATGATTGTCAATACCATATATTTCTTTCTACACAAAAGACCATTTAGCTGTTATGAAATAAATTCATATATTAGAATAAATATATAATATTAGTACACATTTATTTAATAAATAGAGAGAGCAAAGGTTTTTTTTAATTTATAGTTTGAACACTTCTTTCTATTATCTTTCTCTAGGTATGATATTAAAACAAATCCTTTTAAATTGATGTTTGATTGTCTTGATAATTGATGAATTCTTATATATTTCCAGAATAACAGCACTGTTATAGGAGCAAGATAATAATTAAGAACCTTAGATAATTACATATTAATGTTTGTGTCTATATAGTGTTTGTTGTAGATCCAAACATACGTGAATTTGACTATCGATGCAAAAGTCATAATACTCAGATATTCAAATGGCTTAGAATAACAGTCAACTATAATCCCTATATAAGAATTCTGAATTTCCTAAGTTTTTAATGAATAATATAAGATAATATTTGAGTATGGACGAAAAAAGCAACCACGTAGAACACATGAAGGAGATCAAGGACCCATCAAGTCTTACGAAGGAGAGACAAAATGGTGCTAGGCTCCAATAGAAATCTATATGAGAGATTTGAGTATGGAGCCATTAGTAGATATGAAATATATCATTAACCTAATGAATATTATTTTTATCTATCTATTTGTGACATAAAATTTAAATGATACTACAAGATTTAGGTTGGTGAATAGAGATCAAACAACTCCTATAGAATGTAGCATCCTTGATATCTTTGCTCAAAAATCAATTTTTATTTTAAAGATGTAAAATAATATGAATATAACCGAAGACTTCAATTTATAAATAAATCATTATGGTTTTTGAGGTATACATAAAATACAAATATTCTCTTTCTTGTACATTTGATTTCGTAGGATGACCACCGTCTTCAAGTAACTTTACACCCAAATTCAACTGTCAAAAAATATTATTCTATGTTTACATATATAGAAGCATGTGAGGAGAAAAAAATGATTTATTCTAATGATAAAACTATTTTTCAGAATGACTATATATTAAAAGCCAAAATTTTATATATTACTCAAGAAAGTGTACTATAAATAATTAAGAATAATATCCCAAGTAATCTTGAATATTCTTTGAAAAATACGATACTCATCATACAAAATTGACATAATACATGATACCAACCAATAACAGAAAACATAATATCATCATAAATAATTATATATCATATAGCATATCAGATTGAAAACATGTAATCAATAAGGGTGTCACTGGTAGTCAATAAGATAAATTGACTACCGGTGACACTTTAAGGTTCGATGTAAGAATGTAAAAGGAGAAAACAACTTATTACTATATCACAAATGATATAATAAAGCATAGGGGAATATATATGCCAATTTTCACCAATGAGATACCATACTTACTCCCTATAAATATATATAATTTAAAAACAATTTTTTATAGATTAGTAAAAAGAATTAAATTAATATAGGTAATTAAGAATTGGTATGCAATTTAGAATGTTCTTCATATGATGTAAGGTAGATCATAAACATACTTGACAAGTAGATAATAAAAAAATAAGAAAATAATATCAATCTAATAATATTTTTGGTATAATATGATTTCAAATTTTAGACTAGATAAAAAAAATCTACCACTTGCAATGAATTAATTTTTCTTAATTATTTGAACATAGAGTTGAATTAAAATATTTATGGTTCTATTTTTCCGCTATTTTATTCACTATCTTTATATTCTCATATTTTGAAAATTATGTTTTATTTTCCCTATACATCAAAATATTTTCATAAAATTATTATTCTGAAATTATAGAAATGATTCATTATTGAAGACATGTAAATCACATAAGAATCCTAAATATGAAAAAATAACTCTTAATGTGAGAAACATGGGACCTCATCAATTTTGGGATTTATTCATTCTTCAATCTATAGAGAAAACTTTTCTTTTCAACTGGACCCTTACATGATGAGTTCTATATTCAACTTCTATATACAGTAGCGTCCAATAAGTTACACACTTCCGACGCTGTACTGACTTTAATACCCTTAAAATTGCACTTGTTATGCTGTCTATGTCACATAAGTCGTCAAGCACTTATGTATTTATATTTCATAATGTATATCAATGTGAAAAAACTAAGAAGAAGTTAAATAAATGCATCTCATTTCTTGACGTAAATTTTGTTGCATTCGATCCTAAATCCCTCATGAATTCTTTCTTTGTGCCAACGCGTTATTAGAGCCACAGCAGGCTCTTTGTAATGTTATTTTCTCGAGAGGAAGAACAATGTCAGCATCACACTCTGAAATTGTTCTGGATGCTCCTTCCTCCTCAATGAAGAAAGTACCCTCTATCTCTCTCTATGGTAACAGATTGATTGCCGTTTATCGCATACAGGTTCTCGCCAGACATCTTTACATTATTGAGTTTCGAATACATCTCAAACTCCGAGTCTGTCAGTTTCCTGATCTGATTTCAATCTCGTATTCGCAATCGTCAGGAGACTTTGTCTTTAGATCTCTGCTGGATTTTACAAAGTCTAGTAAGACGTTCATGCTGTAACGAGGCTGAGCAACATTGCCTCTCTCTGTTCTGTTGTCAGGCTTACTGGGTGTAAAATGACATGGAAATGCTTTGTTTTGTTTTATTTTAGTTTTCTCTATCTCATAGAGACCAGAGAAATTCAGATTTAAAGTCGTCAGATATTTATAGATATGTAATGGTATTAATATAATATTTTATAAATATTTTATAAAGTTATTTATAATCTAAAAATTACAAACAGATTTTAAATTACATATATCATAATAATAATATTATATATTACCTAAAAACTTATTATATAACATTTAAAATTTCCTAAAAGTTCTGAAAAGAACCAGATTGTCATCCGTGGCGTGTCATTCTTACAAACTATCCATTCAATTTGATTAGAAATTTGAAAAATCCATGAAAACTAAATCTAAAATCTCCTACTTCAACTAAATCCTCCTACTTTACCTCCTACTTGATGTGCTAGAGAGAGAAGCACCAAGAGAAGGAGAAATGAAAGAAAAGATATCATCAAGTTTTGGAGAGCTCATTTGTATACATCACATGAGTGAATACTAGATTTTGTTCATTTTTTCAATTTTGGTTCCATTGGTAACTAGATTGAAGGCTTTGGAAAATTGAGTAAAAATTTATGAGTACTTTTAGGTTTTTTAGAGTTTAAAGTGATTACTTCACATTGAGAGTGATAGGTTGTGAATTTTCCTTTCTAATCTCTTGGTAATCATGCTTGAGTTCCATGGGAATTCAATTTGAAAATTTTAGAGATGTGAATTGAAAGTTATGTGAGTTTATAGTTTTTGGGGTTTGGAGAGATAACATTTACTCATGTGAGTTGGATGTAAAGGGTTGTAGTTTTGCAAGTATGGGGATATATGGAAAGGAGCATAGTCTATTATGATCTTTATTCTTGTGCTAGCCATGGCTACACAATTTAGACTAGTCTTCCATGCCCATGTCTATTCAATAGGCTACCACATACACTCCATGATGAGACTAGACAAACTTTTTGCCTACCACTTGATCTTTTGGTATGTGATCCCTTGGGTGAGTTAGCATGGTTCTCATTCCTCTTATTATCACTCTTTGTTATGCTAGAGGGGGACATGCAGGGCATAGAGAGATAGCTACTAGATTTCATCAATTCAAATTAGGGGATTGGACTGCACTACAGAGGAGTTGGTTAGAGTTGCACATTTAAGGAGACAAGTTCTGCCACATGATACCATAGAGTATACTTAATTACGATGGTGTATGATATTGGGTCAAGCGGGAGAGTTTAGTAGAGCAGTACAACCGCTACATCCTTTGTCTATGGCTAGTCATGTTGATGAGACTATCTTTTCCCTATGCTCACTACATACTATGGCAAGAGAGGGAGTACCATAAGAGGTCTTAGATTATCAACCTGAACAACTTTTATGTCTTGATGGGTCACTTTTTGCACAAGCGTTGTGCATTGCTACTCACGTCTCCTAAGGAGGCTTGCCAAGGATGGTATTGGAACATCTTAGAGATTGTTTTTAGGCTGATGATCCTTGTAGTGGATTTACCAAGCTGTTTCAGTTGGCTGTAGTATTAGTGAGAGGAGATATTCCTACATCAACTAGTCAAGTATTAGGTGCTAGTTGACTTCCTGCTATGGAGAAGGACAAAAGGTCATTAAAGCGACATCGATCTCACTTTTGAGAGCACCTTTGTCCACATCAATTTGGAGTAGCTACACTTGGAGGTTGTGAGGTTATATCTCTAAGCATCAAGGCACTCCTAGATATCCATCCGGAGTGGGTTGTTCTATAGGTGGATATTGAGAATATTTTTAATAGCATCTTTTAGGCATCCACCTTTCGAAAGCTTAGGGAGGCTAGTGGATCCTTTGCAAGTCTTATTCCTTTTTTGTGGTTGTTTTTTGGCTCTCTTGCTTCCTTTTACTACCAACACGGTTGGTCATGGGAGAGAGTCACCATCTTGGAGTCAGTTGTTGGTACATGATAGAGAGATCCTTTAGGAGGACCTTTGTTTGCCATAACTCACTTCAAATCTCTTATCTACTACTTTGGCCATGCTAAGTTGTGTATTTATCTCCTTGGCAAATGATACAAACATTGTGGGCCATGTAGATCAGATTAGGCAGGCCATTGACCATTTGACTATCAAGCTATATCTTGTAGGCTTGAGAGTCAAGGGGTCAAAGTGCAAAGCATGGTCCCCTTCAAGTATCCCTCCCCACCTTGAGCTTCTAGAGGGGTGTGTCACATCTATTGATATACTAGGATTATGTATTCTTGGAGTGCTAGTAGGATCCAAGGTTTTTGTCACATGTTTCTTAGACGTTGCTCTTGTAGAGGATATTCTTCATGTAGATGACCTTCCTCAGCTAGGAGATCCACAAGTGTCATTTGGTATACTTTCCTCTAGTATTGCTTGCCAACCAACTTAATTCGCTACATAGTTTTTCCTTCCTTGACTTTCTTATCATATTTGAGAGATTTTGATAGGAGGATTATGGGAGTCTTTGGTGATATCATTGGACTAGGGACATTTGAGTGTGTGAAAAGTGATTTTTCACAAAGATAATCTTTACCAGTCTCATATAATAGGGTAGACCTAATGTAAAAATCTAAGGAGAGAAATAGGAGAATGGAATATTACACTCTTGAATGAGTGAAACTTTGAATGCATAGTATGAGCTTGGGCTATGGTATTTATACGTAGTAAACAAGGCTCTTGAGAAGCTTCTCAAGAAACTTTCTAAAAGCCACCTTCTTGGAGTGCAAGCCAAGCTAATTGGGAAGCTTCTCAAGAAGCTTCCTTCTAGAAATTGTCTATTTGGCATGCAAGCTAAGCTAGTTGGAAGCTTCTCAAGAAGCTATCTACTTGATGTACAAGCTAAACCAGCCGGGAAGCTTCCCAAGAAACTTTCTCCTAGAAGTCACCCACTTTGCATGCACATTATCCAATACTTATAATGTACCAAGTAGCTTCCTAGATTCTTCTAGAATATTCTTATAACTCTTTGCTAATGTGGCCTATTTGCTACTTCCTTAGTCTCAACTAACTTATCTATAAACTCCATATTGTTATATATTCCCTCACCGCTAGTTAGTGATATCCTCATTACCATGGAAGCTTCAAACTCCTTAATAGCCATTTGTGCATTTTGGAGATGAGAAAGTGGCATCATGAAAGGGATACACTTTCCAAAGGAGCTTGTACTTAGTATGTTGTTGGTGGCCATGTGTTATACCATGAGCTAGCCATATGATCTAGATGTGAAATTTGGTTTGGTAGCATCTAGAATGATGCTATACATGATGGTCATAATAGATCAGATAGAAATATCACCAAAAGAGTACTTCTACTAATAGAGCAGAAACCAAAATAGACTTGAGAACCTTAGAACCAATAGCTAGACATATGATTTAAAGGTGAGAATTGGTTTGGTAACATCTGGAAGGATGTTACACATGATAGACTAAAGAGATCAGAAAGAGGTATCAAAAAAGAGGACTTCTACTAATAGAGTAGGAACCAAAATATGCTTGAAATCTTTGAAGGCAATTTTGGAGGCCTAAACGGATGAATTAGGCCTAAAAAATGTGCAAATTCCCCCACAATGGAAGAAAGGGTGGCCTTCCCTCCCCTTGGTTTGTCTTGTCGAGAGCTTTCCAATGGTATCTTACGTGATTCTGAGACTCCTACAGGAAGATTCCCTAAAAGATTGCTTCCGGTCAAAGCTTGTTTGACCAACCGGATAGGACCTAGACCGACATGTCACCCATCCAAGGAAGTAATCCAAGGGTGGAGCTTGAGGACATGTCACCTATATGTGTGCCTAATCCTATGGTGGAGCTTCCTTGGAGGAGATCCTCTTTGTCTATATAATAAAGAGAAGGTGCTCCTTTGAGGCACCAAATGTTGAGTGTGTAATTTGTGTTTTCTCTCTTCCCTTGTCCTCGAAGTATTACAATGGTATCAGAGCAAGTATCTTAGTCCAAGAGAGTAGATCACCCCTCTTGGAAGAGCACAAACTACTGAAACTAAGTGATTTGAGGTGGAGAACATAGAGTAATTGTTAGACTTAGGAAGGACTTTAGAGAGCAGACGGGATGGATGCATCGGGAGGACAATTTCCCGCACCTAACTTTCCATCTAACTAACCCAAATCCATTCCACATCAAGGTTATGTACATCCAACATGAGCAAATGAAGATATCGCTAGTTTATCACTTTGGCATAGAATTCATGGATAGGGTGATGAACTCACCAAACCCGGTGATTCTACCTATGGTGATATATAATAGAGAGTGGGATTTGACAATCTACATTCTATTATGATAATATGGATATGAATGTCCCAAATCCTCTCCCTTTCAACACTCAAGTAGAAATCTGTTATGTAGTGAGACCGAAAGTGATGTTTAGAGATTTTGTGGTTAGGAATTTTGGCGAGGAGTATTATTAATGAGTGATAGCTTTTGAGGTCCCAATGGTAGTTCTGATAGTTTGTGCGCCTTCTCGAGTGATCATATTGACTCTGTATTGAAGTAGACATTAGCAATTGAGTGTTGCAGGAACAATGGATCCGCAATTGCAAGAGCTGGTGCAAGGAATGCAAGGGATGTTGAATGAATTTTGAGAGATTAAGATGACCATGGAGACGTTACAAAGTCAAGTGCAAATCCTCAAGAATGATCAAGCCATGCAAGAAGGATTACTGAAGAATTTCTAATTGGTGGATTTTGTGCAGATGGCTCAAACGCGACTATGGAGATTGAGATAGAAGAATATCATACAAGAGTATGTGGAGGCATTTCTGGATCTACAAGTTGCAATAACTGACATGAGTCAAGCAGAGGCTCCCAACAATTTCAAACAAGGGTTAAAGGAGCGGATTTGCCAAGAACTCATGGTGCAAAATCATCTCACAGTATTTGAAGCCATTGCTTGTGCACAGAGAATAGTAGGAGCATTGGGTGGAGGTGAAGCAGTAGTCCCACCTCAACATTATCAAGCATAAATGCCACACATGGGTGGACCAATACCGATGGAATTAGGCAACCTTTGATTTCGAGATTGAGAAGCATGACCGCTTCAAGGAGAGCGTGGACGGGTAGGAGAAAGAAGAGATGGAGTTCCACAAGGAGAAGGAACTCAAGGAGAACAACGCCATTGTTACAATTATGGCCGTATTGGGCACATATCTACCAATTGTCGCACTTGTTTCCCTCGAGGTCCTCGGCCTTCGTACATGCAATCTTTGAACAACATGGAGAGGCGCATTGAAGAAGAGGAAGTAGAAATCACTTTGGAAAACAAAGATTGCCAGTAAATATACCTTGTAGCCTTAATAGCTCAATAAGGAAGAAGAGAAGTGAGAGAAGGAAGAAGATTAATGTGCAAAGATCTCGAAAGGCAACCTTACAATTGATTGTCATGAATGGAGTCCTAAAAGACAATCAAGTGAGAGTATTAATCGATCTGAGAGCAATAGAGAATTTCTTATCTCGCTCTATTGCAATAAGACTGGGAATGGATCTAGAGAGGGATAGGAGTGAAGAAGTAGAGTTGCCTTATGGGCAAACAGAGAGGATTGAATCATTACCTAGATGGATAACACTCTCTGTAGGAGAATATCAGGAAGCAATTGAGTGGTGAGTGATACAATTAGCTTGTTATGATGCAATCTTAGGCATGCCATGGATAGAGCAGTACAACTCTATGGTAGATTGGAGGAAGAAAATAGTGAGAACCCACCAATGGTCAATCATTGGGGTTAAAGAAAAATCACCCAAGCAGGATCTGCCCCTATATGTCATAAGGACGGCAACTGTCTATAAGATCGATAGATGTTTCATGGGTCTAATAAGAGAAGTCCAGAGTGCACAACTTGATGGACAAGTTCTTGAGAAATTGAAGGCTATGGTGGATGCATTTCAAGATGTCTTTCTCGATGATCTACCCTTAGGATTACCACCAAAAAGGAGAGTAGATCATAAAATTGAGACACTCCCGGGGAAGACACCTCCTTGTAAGGCCCCATATTGTCTATCACCTCATGAGTTGGAGGAGTGTAAGACTCAAATTGAGGAGATGCTGCAGAAGGGGTTCATCCAACCTAGCATATCACCATATGGGGATCTTGTCTTGTTTGTGAAGAAGAAGGATGGTACAATGGGCATGTGCATTGACTATCGAGGTCTCAATCAACAAAAAATGAAGAACAAATACCCCTTACTTTGCATGGATGACCTATTTGATCAACTCCATGGAGCAAGATACTTCACCAAATTGGACTTGCGGAGCGATAACAATCAAATCCAAATTGCAGAGGAGGATGTGTACAAAACTACCTTTCAAACCAAGTATAGCCACTTTGAGTATCTTGTGATGCCTTTTTGGCCTTACCAATGCACCTGCCACTTTCATGAGTCTAATGAATGACATATTTTGTCTATAATTGGATAAGTCTGTTATCGTCTTCTTGGACGATATCTTAGTATATAGTAGCACAATGACAGAACACAAACAACATCTACGAGAAGTCCTCCAGATTCTAAGACATAATCAATTGTACGCCAAAATCTCAAAGTGTGAGTTTGGCAAGTCTGAAGTAGACTACTTGGGGCATAGAGTAAGTGCAGAGGGCATTCAAGTATTGATAGATAAAATAGAGATCATTCAAACATGGCGTGCCCTAGAAGATCAGACTCAACTCAAGAGCTTCTTGAGGTTGACGGGATTCTATCGTAGATTTGTCAAGGACTTCTCCAAGGTCACATAACCTTTAACGGCACTACTTGGCAAGGGGAAGAAGTGGACATGGGGAACCGCACAAGAGTTGGTCTTTCAAGAATTGAAAGCAGCCTTGCTATATGCACCAATCTTGAAGTGGTATGACCCAAAATGACCAATCAAGTTGGCTATAGATGCATCAAGCGTAGCAATAGGAGCAGTCCTACAACAAGAGTGGCATGACGGATGGCATCCAATTGCATATTTCTCTCAAAATTTGTTACCGGTATAGCATAACTACCACATCACTGAACAAGAAGAGCTGGCCATTCTTTTGGCAACCAAGCATTGGAAGCACTGTCTGGGCAAGAAGGCATTTGTAGTAGAGACAGACCACAAACCACTAGTCTACCTTGAGATGTAGAAGGATCTATCTCGTCGCCAGATTTGGTGGGCAGAGTAGCGACAACACTTCAACATGTCAATTACCTACAGGGGAAGGTAAGAAGCAACTTGCAGATGCATTTAACTGTATGCTAATGGCAAACAACTTGGTGGTAGAGGTTAAGATTAACCTTGAATTCTAGCCAGAGATTCTGGCTGCTACAAAAACTGATCCACAGATGATAGAAACGCAATCATCCAAAGGCATCATCAGCACCCAAGGACTCACCTTTCGTGATGGTAGATCATGGATCCCAAATGTCCCAGAATTGTGCACCACCATTCTAGCAGAATGTCATGATTCGGCCATTGCAGGTCATGTTGGAGTAGACAAGACCTTGGATGCAGTCCAACGCCATTACTATTGGCCCAAGATGAACAACGACATGATGGACTACGTGTGCAGCTGCCTACTTTTTCAACAGAACAAAGCCTCTAATCAAGCTCCTACAAGGCTCCTTCAACCTGTCCCCACGCCTACCCAACGTTGGGAACAAGTGAGTATGGATCTCGTCTGTGAATTACCCAAGACCACCTCAGGGTTTGACTCTATCATGATCTTTGTGAACCGGCTTAGCAAAATGATTCATGTATGTCATACCACCAAGGATGTGACCGCTCCACAACTACCTCAATTATACTTAGATGCAGCCTTCTCTCACCATGGCATGTCTAGAGTACTTATCACTAATAGAGGTACTCAATTCACCTGTTTGTTCTAGCAAACAATCTTTGGTTTCTTCAAAACCAAGTTGGCCATGTCCACAGCTTACCACCCATAAATAGATGGCCAAACAGAGCGGGCTAATTGCACGATTGAAGACATGTTACGCGGCTTCACCTTAGAAGAGCAAGAGAGGTGGGCCACCCTACTCCCGTTGGTGGAATTCGCTTAGAACAATTCAGTGAATGCATCTACCTAGGTCACTCCGTTCTTCCTCATGTATGGTGAGCATCCCTTCACACCTTCTAGCTTGATGAAGATCCATCCAGTGGCTACCAAGGTCGATGCCGTCAACACATTTGTTTCTAGAATCCAACACAGTGTGGAGAGCGCCAAGCACAGATTATAGATTGCACAAAATTGACAGAAGCAGTATGCTGATGCACACCATAGGCACATGGAGTTCAACATTGGGGATCAAGTGTGGCTATCGACAACCAACCTCACATTAGTTGGACCTCATAAGCTCAGACCTTGTTTTATTGGGCCTTTCTCGATTCTTCATTGTGTCGCCGTTGTGGCCTATCACCTTGAGCTACCACCACACATGAAGATCCATCTAGTGTTCCATGTTTCCTACTATGCAGATATGCTCCCCAATCAGGCCAATGTTATTTCACACAAGACATTTGACCTTGTCCGACACTCATTGATGACACAAAAGAATATGAAGTGGAGCGTATTCTCCAAAAACGCATGCGTGGTATTTGCCATCCGTGGGTGGAATATCTCATATAGTGGAAAGGTTACCCCCTCTATGAAGCAACATGGGAGCCCGCTGCTAATTTGACACATGCACCGGTGTTGGTGCAAGCATTTGAACAACAATTGCACAATGAGGATGTTGCATCTTAAAAGGAGGGAGGTCTGTAATACCACGAGCTAGCCATATGATCTAGATGTGAAATTTGGTTTGGTAGCATCTAGAATGATGCTATACATGATGGTCACAATAGATCAGATAGAAATATCACCAAAAGAGTACTTCTACTAATAGAGCAAAAACTGAAATAGACTTGAGAACCTTAGAACCAATAGCTAGACATATGATTTAAAGGTGAGAATTGGTTTGGTAACATCTGGAAGGATGTTACACATGATAGACTAAAGAGATCAGAAAGAGGTATCAAAAAAGGGGACTTCTACTAATAGAGTAGGAACCAAAATATGCTTGAAATCTTTGAAGGCAATTTTGGAGGCCTAAACGGATGAATTAGGCCTTGAAAATGTGCAAATCCCCCCCCCCCCCAAATGGAGGAAAAGTTGGCCTTCCCTCCTCACTGGTTTGTCTTGTCGAGAGCTTTCCAATAGTACCTTACGTGATTCAAAGACTCCTATAGGAAGATTCCCTATAAGCAACAAGAGAAATGATTTGGGTGATATCAAATGGACCTATCCAATTAGGAGCAAGTTTACAAATTTGTGTACCAAGTGGGAGGGGTAGGTTACTAGAAGAAAACATAGCTATATCACCAAGTTGAAAAGTGAGATCACAACAATATTGGTCTGCATATTGTTTTTGACAATTTTGAGGAACAAGGAGATGAGATTTGGCTTTTTGTAAGGATTATTAGCATATTATGGTCAAGAAGGTGAAACTATGAGGGACCTAAGATGGAGGAGGAGCAAGAAGAAAATTTGGAACAAGTGGGTCTTGGCTAAAATTAAGGAAGAAGGGAGAGAATCCAATGCTTGCATGATTGGAATTATTGTAGGCAAACTCAATAGTTGCAAGACACTCATCCCTGTTGGTATGGTGAATGTTGACATAGGCACAAAGTATATCCTTCAAGGTGCAATTTGCATGTTTGGTTTGTCCATCATTTTGAGGATGATAGGCTATGGACAAAGCAAACTTGGTGCCAAGTATCTTGAAGAATGCTTGTCAAAATTTTCCAATGAAATGAGGATCATGGTTGGAGACAAGTATCCCATGATACTTGAAAACATTGTCCAAGTAGATTTGGGTCAATGCTGGAGCATCCATAATATCTATAATACTCCAAGGACAAGAGAACTCTCCAAGAGAGATACAAGAGAGAAAACACAAGTTTCACACTCAATCCTCCGATGCTCCCAAAGGAGCACCTTCTCTTTATTATATAGCAAAGAGGATCCCCTCAAAGGAATCTCTACCCTTGGATCAGATACGTGGATTGGTGAGCTGTCAGAAAGCTTCATCCTTGGATTAGTTGTTTGGATGGGTGACATGTTAGTCCTTGTCCTATCTAGTTGGTCAAATGGGTTTGACTAAAGGGAACTTTTAGGGAATCTTCTTGTAGAGAGCTCAAAATTGTGTCGGTGAGGTACGATTAGAAAGCTCTCAATGAGACAAATAATAGGGGGATTAGGCAAGCTTTTTGTCCCTTAGAGAGAATTATCTTTCCATTTTCAAGGCCTAATTCATCCGTTTAGGTCTCCAAAATTGGCTCTAAAGTTTTCAAGCTATTTTGGACTTTTTCCCTATTAGTAGAAGTGCTCTTTTGGTAACACCTCTCTTTGATCTACCGAGCCCATTTTACACAACATCTTTCTAGATGTTACCAAGCCAATTTTCACCTCTAGATAATATATCTAGCTGCTTGTATTACAATATCAAAGGTTGGTGTGAAATGGATTTGCTTATTGAGATTATCCAAAAAATCCATGATTTTTGTTGACCTTGCTTTGTCTTGGGCAAGGATGTGATGAGATCTAAGCTCACTTGTTCCCATTGAGCATATAGGATAGGAAGTGGTTGAAGGAGTCCACTTGGTTTTTGGTTGTTGGCCTTGTTGCATTGGTAGCTCTCACAAGATTGTACAAACTCTCAAACATCACATGCCATGTTGGACCACCATCATTGGCATTGTAGGGTACCCAAGGTCTTTTTCACACCCTTGTGACCAACAATTGGTAAGTCATGGGCTTCTTGAAGGTGCACAAGTCATAGATCACTCTTGGGCTAGAACATAGATCCATTTCTCCCAAAATAGAAGGCCTTCCTTGAAGGAGAAGGTGTTATATACATTGTCATGTGCAACAAGACTACCTTGTTCTATTTGAAATTAAGTGGTACTCAACTCAACTCGGATCTTGGAGTTGATTGACATTGTTGTAATTGCCACCATGATGAGAGGAAGAGACTTCACCTCTTTTTATTGTGATAGGGCATTGGGAATGATATAAAACCTATTGAGTTTGTTCTCTCAAGTTTGAGGTCAAAAAAATGTAGTTGTTCTTCCCATCAATGACATCAACTCTTCATGTGTTCCAAATATAATGTTTGTAATAAGGATTTATGATCGGTTTGCATGATCACTTGTTTTCCCAAGAGATAATGCTGTGATACCTTAGTAGCATATTGTAATACCAAGGGTTAGCCATATGATCTAGATGTGAAATTCGGTTTGGTAACATCTAGAATGATGTTTACATGATGGTCAAAATAGATCAGATAGAAGTATCACCAAAAGAGTACTTCTACTAATAGGGCAGAAACCGAAATAGACTTGAGAACCTTAGAACCAATAGCTAGACATATGATTTAAAGGTGAGAATTGGTTTGGTAACATCTGGAAGGATGTTACACATGATGGACTAAACAGATCAGAAAGAGGTATCACCAAAAGGAGACTTCTACTAATAGAGTAGGAACCGAAATATGCCTGAAAACTTTGAAGGCAATTTCGGAGGCCTAAACGGATGAATTAGGCCTTGAAAATGTGCAGATTCCCCCTCCAATGGAGAAAAGGCTGGCTTTCCCTCCCGCTTGGTTTGTCTCGTCGAGAGCTTTCCAACGGTACCTTACTCATGTGATTCTGAGATTCCTACAGGAAGATTCCCTAAAAGATTCCCTCCGGTCAAAGCTCGTTTGACCAACCAGATAGGACCTAGACCAGACAGGTCACCCACCCAAGTAAGTAATCCAAGGGTGGAGCTTGCTGACATGTCACCTATCTGTGTCCTTAATCCTATGGTGGAGCTTCCTTGGAGGAGATCCTCTTTGTCTATATAATAAAGAGAAGGTGCTCCCTTGGGGCATGGAATGTTGGAGTGTGCAATCTGTGTTTTCTCTCTTCTCTTGTCCTCGGAGTATTACAATGGTATCAAAGCGAGTGTTCTAGTCCAAGAGAGTGGATCACCCCTCTTGGAATAGCACGAACTACTAAAACTGAGTAATTTGAGGTGGAGAACATAGAGTAATCGCTAGACTTAGGAAGGACTTTAGAGAGCGGATGGGATGGAGGCGCCGGGGGGACAATTTCCCGCACCTAGCTTTCCATTCTCAAACCCATTCCACATCAAGGTTATGTACATCCAGCGTGAGCAGATGAGAGTATCGCTAGTTTATCACTTTGGTGCGGAATTCATGGACAGAGTGATGAACTCACCAAACCCGGTGATTCTACCTGTGGTGATATATGACAGAGAGTGGGATTTGACGATCTACATTCTATTATGATAATATGGATATGAATGTCCCAAATCCTCTCCCTTTCAACACTCAAGTAGAAATCCGTTATGTAGTGAGGCCGAAATTGATGTTTAGAGATTTTGTGGTTAGGAATTTTGGTGAGGAGTATTATCAACGAGTGATAGCTTTTGAGGTCCCAATGGTAGTTCCGATAGTTTGTGCGCCTTCCAGAGTGATCATATTGACTTTGTATTGAAGTAGACGTTAGCAATTGGGTGTTGCAGGAACCATGGATCCGCAGTTGCAAGAGCTGGTGCAAGGAATGCAAGGTGTAAAAGACCAAAACCGAGGAGAGAAATAGGAGAATGGAAGCTCACATTGGGACACTTGAATGAGGGAAAACTCCGAATGCCTAGCATGAGCTTCGGCCTTGGTATTTATAGGTAGCATACAAGACCCTTGAAGCTTCTCAAGAAGTTTCCTTGAGCCGCTTTCTTGGAGTGCAAGCCAAGTTAACTAGGAAGCTTCTCAAGAAGCTTCCTTCTAGAAGCCGCCTACTTGGCGTGCAAGCTAAGCTAGTTAGAAGCTTCTAGAAGCTTCCTTCTAGAAGCTACCTGCTTAGGGCACAAGTTAACTAGTTGGGAAGCTTCCTAAGAAGCTTCTTAGATGCTTCTAGAATATTCTAGGCTATTTTGTCTTATTCTCTACTTCGTAAGCCCGACTAACTTCATCACTAAACTCCATATTGTTACATATTCCCCCGCCGCTAGTTGGTGACATCCTCGTCGCCAGTGAAGCTTCAAATTCCTTGATGGCCATCTGTGCATTCTGGAGGTGAGAAAGAGGTTCCCATGTAGCATCATGAAGGGGATACCCTTTCCAAAGGACCTTGTACTCCGTATGTTGGTGACGGCCTCGTTGAATATGGCGACGTGCAAGGATACGATCAACTTCGTACTCCGCATGATCATTGATAGGGACAGGAAGAGGGGGAGGTTGGACTCGAGAGGAAAAGGAAGAAGGGTTAGGAACAAAGGGTTTCAACTTGGAAATATGAAAGACAGGATGGATACGCATGTGACAAGGTAAGGCAAGACGATAAGCAACAGGAGAGATAATGTGGGTGATATCAAAGGGTCCTATCCAATTAGGAGCAAGTTTACGAACTTGGGTATCAAGTGGGAGAGGGAGGTTACTAGAGGATAGCATGACTTTATCACCAACTTCAAAGGTGAGATCACGACGATGATTGTCTGCATATTGTTTTTGGCGATTCTGAGCAACAAGGAGGTGAGATTTGGCTTGTTGGAGAGATTGGGATATAGTGGTCAAGAATGTAGAAGTATGAGGAACTTGAGAGGGAGTGGGAACAAGAAGAGAATCTGGAACAAGCGGATCTTGGCCAAAATTGAGAAAGAAGGGAGAAAATCTAGTGCTTGCCTGTTTGGAATTGTTGTAGGCAAATTCTACAACTGCAAGACATTCATCCCAGTTGGTATGGTGGACATTGACAAAGGCCCGCAACATATCCTCCAATGTACGATTGGCGCGTTCGGTTTGTCCATCAGTTTGAGGATGATAGGCCGTGGACAAAGCAAGCTTGGTGCCGAGTATCTGGAAGAGTGCTTGCCAAAACTTCCCGGTAAATCTAGGATCACGGTCGGAGATGAGTACACGTGGCATCCCATGATGCTTGAAGACATTGTCGAAGTAGATTTGCGCTAAGGTTGGAGCATCCACGGTATCACAGGTTGGTGCCAAGTGGATTTGCTTACTAAGCTTATCCACAAACACCACAATTGCGGTGTGTCCTTGTTTTGTCTTTGGCAAGGATGTGATGAGATCCAAGCTCACATGCTCCCAGCGAGCGGATGGAATGGCGAGTGGTTGAAGGAGTCCACTCGGCTTCTGGTTGCTGGCCTTGTTCCGTTGGCAACTCTCACATGATCGGACAAAGTCTCGAACATCTTGTGTCATGTTGGGCCACCACCATTGGCGTTGGAGGGTGCCCAAGGTCTTGTCCACTCCCATGTGACCAGCTATTGGTAAATCATGGGCTTCTTGAAGGCGCACAAGTCGAAGATCACCTTTGGTTGGAACATAGATCTGGTCTGCATGGAATAAAAGGCCTTCCTTGAAGGAGAAGGTGTTGTACTCCTTGTCGCGTGCTGTTAGACGACCGTGTACCATTTGGAAGAAGGGATCTTGCTGTAGGGCTAACCGAAACTCGTTATGAATCTTGGGATCAATTGACGCCGTCGTAATTGCTGCCGTGATGAGAGGAAGAGACTTTAAATCAGGTTGTCGTGATAGAGCATCAGGGATGACATGGAACCGACCTGGTTTATACTCAAGTTTGATGTCGAACAATTGGAGTTGCTCTTCCCATCGATGATGTCGACTCTTCATGTGCTCTAGGTGTAAGGTCTGCAACAATGGCTTGTGATCAGTTTGCATGATGACTTGTTTCCCCAAGAGATAATGCCTCCATACCTTGGTGGCATATACCATTGCAAGTTGTTCCCGATCTCGAGCAGAGTAATTTCTTTCAGCTGTATTTAGTCGGCGAGACACAAAGGCAATAGGATGTAGTCCATCTGGAAATTCTTGTTGCAACACAGCTCCAATTGCAAAGTTAGAAGCATCAAAATCAACCACACAAGGTAGTTGAGGATCATATGGTTGAAGAATGGGTCTTGAAGACACCATATGCTTTAACTTCTGGAATGCTTCTTCATGCTTGGTGGTCCATTGGAAGCTCGAGTTCTTTCCCAAGAGGTCAGTCAATGGTGCAACCACGTGAGCATAATAGTGGATGAACCGTCGGTAAAAACTGGCCAATCCGTTGAACGCTCGTACTTCGGTAGCATCCTTCGGGGTAGGCCAATCAGTAATGGCCTTGATCTTCTCTTCTTCCATCTTGATCCCCTCTGATGAGATCTTATGACCCAAGAAGGTAACCTCCTTTTGCCAAAAAGCACACTTTGACTTCTTGCAGTAAAATTTCCATTGTCGTAGTCGTCTTAGGACTTCTTGCACATGATTCATGTGTTCTGCCTCTGTCCTACTATAGATTAAGATATCATCTAAGAACACTACCACTGACTGATCCAATAGCCCCTCCAACACCCGATGCATCTGATCCATGAAGACTGCTGGAGCATTAGTGAGTCCGAAAGGTAGAACTCTCCACTCAAAATGTCCATACCTTGTACGAAAGGCAGTCTTTTTCACGTCCTCTCCTTCAATAGGAATTTGCCAATAGCCGCTACGAAGATCTAGCTTGGAAAAGTATTGTGCTCCACTTAATTGATCAAGCAAGTCATCGATCCGAGGCAAGGGATATGCATTCTTCACGGTTTGCTTATTGAGCCCACGGTAATCAATACAGAAATGAAGTCCTCCATCCTTCATTGGAACAAATAGTACCGGTGCTCCCCAAGGAGAGGTACTATGTTGTATGAAATCCTTCTCCAACAACTCTGTAAGTGTTGTTCGCAACTCCTCCAACTCCTTTGGTGAGAGCCAATAGATTGGTCTACTCACTGGAGTACTCCCTGGCAATAACTTGATCTTGAAGGGCATACCTCGATCAGAGGGTAATCCCTTTGGCAGATCATCCGAAAACACATCTGCCAACTCTTGAACTATCCGATCAACCGTTGCTTGATGCGGCACTTGGCCCTCCTCAGATTGTTCTTGTGCAATCGACTTGATCCACATTGCGAATACAGACTTATCTTCCTCTAAAGCTTGCTCTATGGCTGCTTCATTAACAAACTTTCCTTCTAGGGACTCATCTCTCTTCCGAGCTTGCTCCATGGTTGCCTTCCTGACAAACTTCCCATCTTGGGACTCATCTCCCTTCCAGATTCGCTCTATGGCTACCTTCTCGACAAACTTCCCATCTTGGGACTGACTATTCTTAGGTGTCTTACTCAGAGGTGCCAGACAACCTAATCGGAAATTCCTACCCTGGTGTTGTACTTGAATTTGGTGTCGGGTCCAATCAAATTGAACCTTATGACATTCAAGCCAAGGTAGACCCAGAATGATATCATAGTGTAGAGGTGCCACTACAAACCTCATACACTCCAAATACTCCTTCCCAATCTTGAAGGTAACAGGATGCAAGGTGCGGAATGCAGAACCCTTTCTACCATCCGCCATCATCAAACTACTTCCAATCACTGGCTTGATAGGAATACCCAATTCCTTTGCTACTTGCATAAACATGCAATTCTCTGAACTTCCAGAATCAACCAAAATTCTACAACCCCGATTAGATATCATACCTTGCAAGTGAAGCAAACTTGCATAGGTCGAGCCTTCAATCCCATTGGAACTAATCAAGCTCCCAGTAGGCGGCTCGAAATCTCCTGCTGGAATTCCTCGTTTCCCTGATCATTCCGCTCCACAACCTCCACTTGGGCAACTTGTCGAGGTCGTCCATTCTTGAGTGGACATTCAGCAATGCGATGCCCCAACTAGCGACAATAAAAACAACCTCCATTTTGTCGTAATCTTTCTCTATCTGCTGTGCCAAGTGGTCTTCGTTGGATAGCATCAATCTCCATTGGTACCGGTTCTTCCACTCGTGGTACTGGTGGGTTTTGTGTAGGTCGAGGTCGAGACCAAGTTGTCGCAACTAAGGAATCAAAATGCTCAGCCAATTGCATGGCTTGTTCTACATTCTGTGGCTCTTGCATGGTCACCTCCAATCTGGTTCGTGACTTCAATCCTCGCACAAATCGATCCAGAACTTCACCTTCTTGGATATCTGGAATTTGCATGATGATATTCTGAAATTGTGTTATGTAGCTTCTCACTGAGCCAATCTGCCTCAACTCCACCAATTTATCTTGTGCAGCTCGGGTGGCATTTATAGTCTGAAATCGACCAAGTATTGCATCCTTGAATTCTGCCCATGTAAAAATTGGTGTAACAATTTGTCGTTCAGCTCTTTCTACTCGGAATCGCCACCAAAGTTTTGCCACTCCATCCAATTGGCTAGAAGCCAAGAGAATTTGTTTCCGCTCGTCTTGAAGATTGGTGGCTTCAAAGTAACGTTCACAGTCAAACACAAAATTCTCCACTGTGCTTGGAAGATTCTTGCCTTCAAACACCTTGGGTTTTGGAAATCGAATGCGATCTTCTCCATCTCGAACTGGCGCTCTGTCTATCTGTTCTCGTCGTTGCTGGTCTCGTTCATCCAACAATCGAGTAAGATGCTCGATTTGTTGTTGCATTGCAAGGATAACATCCGGTATTGCCGCCATCGCTACTACTCTATTCCACTACCTGCAATTTATCTAGTTGATTAACACGTAGATACAACACGTCCACCGTTCTCCATAAGTTACAACTGGAAGTATCAAGGGTTCCTTTGACACGGTGATCATATGTAGAAAATCCTGCCCAAAGCGTGAGGTGATGAATTGTGTGAAACGATGCTTTGTTAATATCTAGACACAAAAGTCCCAATGGTTTGGCGGAAGTGGATTTGGTGGTCCATAAATTCCATCCATCCCATTCCTGCTCTGATACCAATGTAAAAGACCAAAACCGAGGAGAGAAATAGGAGAATGGAAGCTCACATTGGGACACTTGAATGAGGGAAAACTCCAAATGCCTAGCATGAGCTTCGGCCTTGGTATTTATAGGTAGCATACAAGACCCTTGAAGCTTCTCAAGAAGTTTCCTTGAGCCGCTTTCTTGGAGTGCAAGCCAAGTTAACTAGGAAGCTTTTGAAGAAGCTTCCTTCTAGAAGCCGCCTACTTGGCGTGCAAGCTAAGCTAGTTAGAAGCTTCTAGAAGCTTCCTTCTAGAAGCTACCTGCTTAGGGCGCAAGTTAACTAGTTGGGAAGCTTCCTAAGAAGCTTCTTAGATGCTTCTAGAATAATCTAGGCTATTTTGTCTTATTCTCTACTTCGTAAGCCCGACTAACTTTGTCACTAAACTCCATATTGTTACACAAGGGATGTTGAATGAATTTCGAGAGATTAAGATGACCATGGAGACATTGCAAAGTCAAGTGCAGATCCTCAGGAACGATCAAGCCATGCAAGAAGAAGAGCCATCTCAAAACCCAGTACCTGCGACTGAAGTACTTGGAGACGCACCCGTGCATACGAACCCTATCAACGATGAAGCCACATTGCTACTCCGGATGAAGAAGACCTGCAACATCGAGCCTTACAAGGGGCAGCGTACGATGGGAGTAGTGGAGAATTGGATCTCGAGAATGAATCGATATTTTTGATTGTTCTCAACAGAGATCACAGAGCATGCTGCAGGCGTGTTTGCATGTGGGTACTTGACCAATAAAGCCCTCACATGGTATGATGCTTGGGAACGATCCATGCTGGCAGAGAGAAGGGAGGTCACATGGACAGCAATGCAAGAAGGACTGCTCAAGAATTTCCAATCGGTGGATTCTGTGCAGATGGCTCGAACCCGACTATGGGGATTGAGACAGAAGAATAGCGTACAAGAGTATGTGGAGGCATTTCAGGATCTACAAGTTGCAATTACCGACATGAGTCCAGCAGAGGCTCTCGACAATTTCAAACGAGGGTTGAAAGAGCGGATTTGCCAAGAAGTCATGGTGCAAAACCCTCGCACGGTATTTGAAGCTATTGCTTGTGCGTAGAGAATAGCCGGAGCATTAAGTGGAGGTGAAGAAGTAGTTCCACCTCAATATTATTGGGCAGAAATGCCACACATGGGTGGACCAGTACCGATGGAATTGGGCAACCTTCGATTCCGGGATCGAGGAGCACGGCCGCTTCAAGGAGAGCAAGGACGGGTAGAAGAACGAAGAGATGGAGTCCCACGAGGAGAAGGGACTCAAGGAGAACAACGCCATTGTTACAATTGTGGCCGTATTGGGCACATATCTACCAATTGTCGCACTCGTTTCCCTAGAGGCCCTCGGCCTTTGTACAGGCGATCTTTGAACAACATGGAGAGGCACACTGAAGAGGAGGAGGTGGAAACCACTTTGGAAAACAAAGATCACCAGTAAATGTACCTCGCGGCCTTATTGGCTCAATAAGGAAGCAGAGAAGCGAGGGAAGGAAGAAGAATAATGCGCAAAGATCCCGAAAGGCAACCTCACAATTGATTGTCGTGAATGGAATCCTAGAAGGTAATCAAGTGAGAGTATTAATAGATCCGGGAGCAACAGAGAATTTCTTGTCTTGCTCTGTTGCAATAAGCTTGGGAATGGATCTAGAGAGAGATGGAAGTGAAGAAGTAGAGTTACCAAATGGGCAAACAGAGAGGATTGAATCATTACCTAGACGGGTAACCCTCTCTGTAGGAGAATATCAGGAAGCAATTGAGTGGCAAGTGATACAGTTAGCCCGTTATGATGCAATTTTAGGCATGCCATGGATGGAGCAGTACAACCCAATGGTGGATTGTAGGAAGAAACTAGTGAGAACCCACCAATGGTCAATCATTGGGGTTAAAGAAAAATCACACAGGCAAAAACTGCCTCTATATGTCGTAGGGACGACAACTATCTATAAGACCGATAGATGTTTTCTGGGTCTAATAAGAGAAGTCCAGAGTGCACATCTCGCTGGACAAATTCCTGAGAAATTGAAGGATGTGGTGGATGAGTTTCAAGATGTCTTTCCCGATGATCTACCCTCAGGATTACCACCTAAAAGGCGAGTAGATCACAAAATAGAGACACTCCCGGGGAAGACACCTCCTTGTAAGGCCCCATATCGCCTATCACCTCATGAGTTGGAGGAGTGTAAGACTCAAATTGAGGAGATGCTACAAAAAGGGTTCATCCAACCTAGCGTATCACCATATGGGGCCCTTGTCTTGTTTGTGAAGAAGAAGGATGGTACAATGCACATGTGCATTGAGTATCGGGGTCTCAATCAGCAAACAGTGAAGAACAAATACCCCTTACTCGCATGGATGACCTGTTTGATCAACTCCATGGAGCAAGATACTTCACCAAACTGGACTTGCGGAGCGGTTACAATCAAATCCAAATTGCAGAGGAGGATGTGTACAAAACTGCCTTTCGAACCAAGTATGGCCACTTTGAGTATCTTGTGATGCCTTTTGGCCTCACCAATGCGCCTGCCACTTTCATGAGCCTAATGAATGACATATTTCGTCCATACTTGGATAAGTCTGTTATCGTCTTCTTGGATGATATCTTAGTATATAGTAGCACGATGACAGAACACAAACAACATCTACGAGAGGTCCTCTAGATTCTAAGACAGAATCAGTTGTACGCCAAAATCTCAAAGTGTGAGTTTGGCAAGTTTGAAGTAGACTACTTAGGGCATAGAGTAAGTGCAGAGGGCATTCAAGTATTGACAGATAAAATAGAGGTCATTCAAAAATGGAGTGCCCCAGAAGATCAGACTCAACTTAAGAGCTTCTTGGGGTTGACGGGATTCTATCGTAGATTTGTCAAGGACTTCTCCAAGGTTGCACAGCCTTTAACGGCACTACTTGGCAAGGGGAAGAAGTGGACATGGGGAACTGCACAAGAGTTGGCCTTTCAAGAATTGAAGGCCGCCTTGCTACATGCACCAATCTTGAAGTGGTATGACCCAAAATGTCCAATCAAGTTGGCTACGGATGCATCAGGCGTAGCAATAGGAGCAGTCCTACAACAAGAGTGGCATGACGGATGGCATCCAATTGCATATTTCTCTTGAAAGTTGTTACCGGCAGAGTGCAACTACCACACCACAGAACGAGAAGAGCTGGCCATCGTTCTAGCAACCAAGCATTGGAAGCACTACCTGGGCGAGAAGGCATTTGTAGTAGAGACAGACCACAAACCTCTAGTCTACCTCGAGACGTAGAAGGATCTATCTCATCGCCAAATTTGGTGGGCAGAGTGGTGACAACGCTTCAACATGACAATCACCTACGTGGAAGGTAAGAAGCAACTTGCAGATGCATTCACCCGCATGCCAATGGCCAACAACTTGGCGGCAGAGGTGAAGATTAACCCTGAATTCTGGCAAGAGATTCTAGCTGCTACAAAAACTGATCCACAGATTGTAGAAGCGCAATCGTCCAAAGGTGTCACCAGCACCCAAGGACTCACCTTTCGGGAGGGCCGATTGTGGATCCCAAATGTCCCAGAATTACACACCATCATTCTAGCGGAATGTCATGATTCGGCCATTGCAGCTCATGTCGGAGTGGACAAGACCTTGGAGGCAGTCAAGCGCCATTACTATTGGCCCAAGATGAGCAACGATGTGATGGACTATGTGCGTAGCTGCCTACTTTGTCAACAGAACAAAGCTTCTAATCAAGCTCCTGCAGGGCTCCTTCAACCTCTTCCCACTCCTACCCAACGTTGGGAACAAGTGAGTATGGATCTCGTCTGTGAATTACCCAAGACCACCTCAGGGTTTGACTCCATTGTGGTCTTTGTGGACCGGCTCAGCAAAATGATTCATGTACGCCCTACCACCAAGGAGGTGACTGCTCCACAACTAGCTCAACTATACTTAGATGCAGTCTTTGCTCACCATGGCTTGTCTAGAGTACTCATCACCGATAGAGGCACCCAATTCACCAGTTTGTTTTGGTGAACACTCTTTGGTTTCTTCAAAACCAAGTTGGCCATGTCTACAGCTTACCACCCACAAATAGATGGCCAAACAGAGCGGGCTAATCGCACGATTGAAGACATGTTACGCGGCTTCACCTTAGAAGAGCAAGAGAGGTGGGACACCCTACTACCATTGGTGGAATTCGCTTACAACAATTCAATGAATGCCTCCACCCAGGTCACTCCGTTCTTCCTCATGTATGGTGAGCATCCTTTCACACCTTCTAGCTTGATGAAGATCCGTCCAGTGACTACCAAGGTTGATGCAGTCAACACATTTGTTTCTAGAATCCAACAAGGTGTGGAGAGCGCCAAGCATAGGTTACAGATTGTGCAAAATCGACAAAAGCAGTATGCTGATGCACACCGTAGGCACATGGAGTTCAATGTTGGGGATCAAGTGTGGCTATCGACAACCAACCTCACATTAGTTGGATCTCGTAAGCTCAAACCTCATTTTATTGGGCCTTTCTTGATTCTTTGTCGCATCGGCGCGGTGGCCTATCACCTTGAGCTACCACCACACATGAAGATCCATCCAATGTTCCATGTCTCCCTATTACGCAGGTATGCTCCCCAATCAGGCCAAGGTACTTCCACACAGGACATTCGACCTTGTCCAACAGTCATTGATGGCACAGAGGAATATGAAGTGGAGCGGATTCTCCAAAAGCACATTCGTGGTACTCGCCATCCGCGGGTGGAATATCTAGTACAATGGAAAGGTTACCCCCTCTATGAAGCAACTTGGGAACCCGCTGTCAATTTGGCACATGCACCGGTGTTGGTGCAAGCATTTGAGCAACAATTGCACAACGAGGACGTTGCATCTTAAAAGGAGGGAGGTCTGTAATACCAAGGGTTAGCCATATGATCTAGATGTGAAATTCGGTTTGGTAACATCTAGAATGATGTTATACATGATGGTCAAAATAGATCAGATAGAAGTATCACCAAAAGAGTACTTCTACTAATAGGGTAGAAACCGAAATAGACTTGAGAACCTTAGAACCAATAGCTAGACATATGATTTAAAGGTGAGAATTAGTTTGGTAACATCTGGAAGGATGTTACACATGATGGACTAAACAGATCAGAAAGAGGTATCACCAAAAGGAGACTTCTACTAATAGAGTAGGAACCGAAATATGCCTGAAAACTTTGAAGGCAATTTTGGAGGCCTAAACGGATGAATTAGGCCTTGAAAATGTGTAGATTCCCCCCCAACAGAGGAAAGGCTGGCCTTCCCTCCCCCATGATTTGTCTCGTCGAGAGCTTTCCAACGGTACCTTACTCATGTGATTCTGAGATTCCTACAGGAAGATTCCCTAAAAGATTCCCTCCAGTCAAAGCTCGTTTGACCAACCAGATAGGACCTAGACCAGACAGGTCACCCACCCAAGTAAGTAATCCAAGGGTGGAGCTTGCTGACATGTCACCTATTTGTGTCCTTAATCCTATGGTGGAGCTTCCTTGGAGGAGATCCTCTTTGTCTATATAATAAAGAGAAGGTGCTCCCTTGGGGCATGGAATGTTGGAGTGTGCAATCTGTGTTTTCTCTCTTCTCTTGTCCTCGGAGTATTACACATATACTATTGCTAGTTGTTGACAATCTAGAGTAAAGTAATTCCTTTTTATTATGTTTAGATGGCAAGACACAAAAGCAATGAGATGTAATCTATTTGGGAAATCATATTGCAACATGGCTCTAATGCCAAAGTTAGAAGCATCAAAATCAACCATACAAGGTAGTTGAGGGTCATATGGTGGAAAAATCGGTCTTGAAGACACCATATGTTTCAACTTCTAAAATACTTCTTTGTGCTTGGTGGTCCATTGAAACCTTGAGTTTTTCCCCAAGAGGTCGGTCAATGGTGTGGCCACATAAGTATAATAGTGGATGAACCATTGGTAAAAACTTGCCAATCCATTAAATGCCCATACTTTTGTGGCATCATTTGGAGTAGGCTATGACCTTGATTTTCTCCTCTTTTATCTTGATCACCTTTGATGAGATCTTGTGACCCAAGAAGGTAACTTTCTTTTGCCAAAAAGGTACACTTTGACTTCTTGTAGTAAAACTTTCATGGACATAGTTGTCTTAAGACTTCTCGTATGTGATTTGTGTGTTTTTCCTTTTTTTTTGATACATTAAAATATTATCCAAGAACACCACCATTACTTGTAATACTCCAAGGACAAGAGAAGAAAGAAAACACAGATTTCACATTCAACCATCCGATGCTCCAAAGGAGCACCTTCTCTTTATTATATAGACAAAGAGGATCTCCTCCAAGAAGCTCCACCATAGGATTTGACACATAGATAGGTGACATGTCAGCAAGCTCCACCCTTGGATTACTTACTTGGATGGGTGACATGTCGGTCCTGGTCCTATCTGGTTGGTCAAACAAGCTTTGACTAGAGGGAATCTTTTAGGGAATATTTATGTAGGAATCTCATACTCACGTGGGTGAGGTACTATTGGAAAGCACTCGACAAGACAAATCAGGGGGGAGGGAAAGCCAACCTTCCCCTTACAAGAAAGGGGGGGGGGTGGGGATTTTCACATTTTTGAGGCCTAATTCATCCGTTTAGGCCTCCAAAATTGCCTTCAAAGATTTTAGGCATATTTTGGTTCCTACTCTATTAGTAGAAGTCCCATTTTGAGGATACCTCTTTTTGATCTGTTTAGCCCATCATGTGTTACATCCTTCAAGATGCTACCAAACCAATTCTCACCTTTAAATCATATGTCTAGCTATTGGTTCTAAGGTTTTCAAGTCTATTTCAATTGCTGCACTATTTGTAGAAGTACTCTTTTGGTGATACTTCTATCTGATCTATTTTGATTATTATGTATAATATCATTCTAGATGTTACAAAACTAAATTTCACATCTAGATCATATGGCTAGCTCTTGGTATTACAAACCTCCCTCCTTTTAAGACGCAACGTCCTCGTTGTGCAATTGTTGCTCAAACGCTTGCACCAACACCGGTGCATATGTCAAATTGGCAGTGGGCTCCCAGGTTGCTTCATAGGGGGAGTAACCTTTCCACTATACTAGATAGTCTACCCATGGATGGCAAGTACCACGCATGCAATTTTTGGAGAATACTCTCCACTTCATATTCCTTCGTGCCATCAATGAATGTCAGACAAGGTCAAATGTCTTGTGTGAAATAACACTAGCCTGATTGGGGAGCATATTTGCGTAGTAGGGAAACATGGAACATTAGATAGATCTTCATGTGTGGTGGTAGCTTGAGGTGATAGGCCACATCGCCAACTGGACAAAGAATTGAGAAAGGTCCAATAAAATGAGGTCTGAGCTTACAAGGTCCAACTAATGTGAGGTTGGTTGTCAATAGCCATATCTAATCCCCAACATTGAACTCCATGTGCGTACAATGTGCATCATCATATTACTTTTGTCAATTTTGTGCTATCTGTAATCTGTGCTTGGCGCTCTCCACACCTTGTTGGATTATAGAAACAAATGTGTTGATTGCATCCACCTTGGTAGCCACCAGATGGATCTTCATCAAGCTAGAAGGTGTGAAGGGATGCTCACCATACATGAGGAAGAACAGAATGACTTGGGTGGATGCATTCACTGAATTGTTGTAAGCAAATTCCACCAATGGGAGTAGAGTGTCCCATCTCTCTTGCTCTTCTAAGGTGAAGCCGCATAACATGTCTTCAATAGTGTGATTAGCCCGCACTGTTTGTCCATCTATTTGTGAATGGTAAGTTGTGAATATGGTCAACTTGGTTTGAAGAAACCAAAGAGTGTTTGCAAAAACAAATTAGTGAATTGAGTGCCTTTGTCGATGAAAGAAGACTACATCTAAGTATAATTGAGCTAGTTGTGGAGCGGTCACATCCTTGGTGGTAGGACATACATGAATCATTTTGTTGAGCCGGTCCACAAAGACCACAAATATAGAGTCAAACCCTAAGGTGGTCTTGGGTAATTCACAAACGAGATCCATACTCACTTGTTCCTAATGTTGGGTACGAGTGGGGAGAGGTTGAAGGAGCCATGCAAGAGTTTGATTAAAAGCTTTGTTCTATTGACAAAGTAGGGAGTTGAGCATGTAGTCCATCAAGTTGTTACTCATCTTGGGCCAATAGTAATGGTGCTGGACTGCATCCAAGGTCTTGTCTACTCCAACATGACCTGCAATGGCTGAATCATGACATTTTGCTAGAATGGTAGTGCATAATTTTGGGACATTTGGGATCCATATTCTACCATTACAAAAGGTGAGTCCTTGGGTGCTAGTGACGCCTTTGGATGATTGCTCTTCCACAATCTGTGGATCAGTTTTTGTAGTAGCCAAAATCTGTGGCCAAAATTCAGGGTTAATCTTAACCTTGCCACCAAGTTTTTTTCCATTGGCATGCGGGTGAATGCATCTACAATTTGCTTCTTACCTTCCACGTAGGTGATTGTCATGTTGAAGCATTGTTGCCACTCTGCCTACCAAATTTAGCAACATGATAGATCCTTCTAGATCTTGAGGTAGACTTGAGGTTTGTGGTCTGTCTCGACTACAAATGCTTTCTTGCCCAAATAATGCTTCTTATGCTTGGTTGCAAGAACAACGGCCAGCTCTTCTCATTCTGTGGTGTGGTAGTTGCACTCTACCGGTAACAAATTTTGAGAGAAATATGCAATTGGATGCCATCCATCATGCCACTCTTGTTGTAAGACTGCTCTTATTGCTATGTCTGATGCATTTGTAGTCAACTTGATTGGACATTTTGGGTCATACCACTTCAAGATTGGTGCATGTAGCAAGGCAGCTTTTAATTCTTGAAAGGCCAACTCTTGTGCGGTTCTCCATGTCTACTTCTTCTCCTTGCCAAGTAGTGCCATTTAAAGCTGTGCAACCTTGGAGAAGTCTTTGACAAATCTATGATAGAATCCTGTCAACCCAAGAAGCTCTTTAGTTGAGCCCAAGTATCTTGCTCCATGGGGTGATCAAACAAGTCATCCATGCAAGGTAAGGGGTATTTTTTCTTCATTATTTGCTGATTGAGACCCCGATAGTGAATGCACATGTGCATTGTACCGTACTTCTTCTTCACAAACAAGACAAGAGCCCCATATGGTGATATGCTAGGTTGGATGAATCCTTTCTGCAACATCTCCTCAATTTGAGTCTTATACTCCTCCGACTCATGAGGTGATAGGTGATGTAGGATCTTACAAGAGGTGTCTTCCTATGGAGTGTCTCAATTTTATGATCTAATCTCTTTTTTGGTGGTAATCTTGAGGGTAGATCATCGAGAAAGACATCTTGAAACTCATCCAACACATCCTTCAATTCTCAAGAATTTGTCTATCAAGTTGTGCACTCTAGACTTCTCTTATTAGACCTATGAAACATCTATCCGTCTTATAGACAATTACCATCCCTATGACATATAGAGGCAGTCCTTGCTTGTGTGATTTTTCTTTAACCCCAATGATTGACCATTGGTGGGTTCTCACTACTTTCTTCCTCCAATCTATTATAGTGTTGTAATACTCCATCCATGGCATGCTTAAGATTGCATCATAATGAGCTAAATGTATCATTCGCCACTCAATTGCTTCTTGATATTCTCCTATAGACTGTGTTATCCATCTAGGTAATTGTTCTTTTGTGTGAATCCCCATAGTCAGATTTGGGCCATCTGCACGGGATTCACTGATTGGAAATTCTTCAACAATCCTCCTTGCATTGCTATCCACGTGACCTCCCTTCTCTCTGCCACCATGGATTGTTCCCAAGCATCATACCATGTGAGGGCTTTATTGGTCAAGTACCCATATGCAAACATGCTCATTGATCTTTGTTGAGAACAATCAAAAATATCGATTCATTCTTGAGATCCAGTTTCCACTACTCCTATTGTATGTTGCCCCTTGTAAGGCTCAATGTTGCAGGTCTTCTTCATCCGGAGTAGCAATGTGGCTTTATTGTTGATAGGGTTCATTGGGTACCTCTCCAAGTACTTTAGTCATAGGTACTGGGTTTTGAGACGGCTTGTCTTTTGCATTGCTTGATCATTCTTGAGGATCTGCCCTTGACTTTGTAATGTTTCCATGGTCATCTTAATCTCTCAAAATTCATTCAACATCACTTGCATTCCTTGCACCAACTCTTGCAAGTGCGGATCCATGATTCTTGCAACACTCAATTGCTAATGTCTACTTCAATACAGAGTCAATATGATCACTTTGGAAGGTGCAAAAACTATTAGAACTACCATTGGGACCTTAGAAGCTATCACTCTTTGATAATACTCCTCACCAAAATTCCTAACCATAAAATCTCTAAACATCACTTTTGGTCTCACTACATAATAAATTTCTACTTGAGTGTTGAAAGGGAGAGGATTTGGGACATTCACATCCATAATATCATAATAGAATGTAGATGGTCAAATCCCACTCTTTGTCGTATACCACTATAGGTAGAATCATTGGGTTTGATGAGTTCATCACTTTGTCCATGAATTTTGCTCCAAAGTGATAAAGTAGTGATACTCTCATTTGCTCATGCTAGATATACATAACCTTGATGTGGAATGGATTCAAGAATGGAAAGCTAGGTGCAAGAAATTGTCCTCCCGGTGTATCCATCCCTTCTGCTCTCTAAAGCTCTTCCTACGTCTAGAAATTACTCTATGTTCTCCACCTCAAATTACTCAGTTTCAGTAGTTTGTGCTCTTCTAAGAGGGGTGATCCACTCTCTTGGACTAAAACACTTGCTCTAATACCATTTTAATACTCCGAGGACAAGAGAAGAGAGAAAATATAAATTTCACATTCAATCATCCGATGCTCCAAAGGAGCACCTTCTCTTTATTATATGACAAAGAGGATTTACTCCAAGGAAGCTCCACCATAGGATTAGGCACACAGATAGGTGACATGTCAACAAGCTCCACCCTTGGATTACTTACTCAGCATGTTGGTCCTGGTCTTATCTGATTGGTCAAACAAGCTTTGACCAAAGTGAATCTTTTAGGTAATCTTCATGTAGGAATCTCAAAATCATATGGGTGAGGTACCATTGGAAAGCACTCAATGAGAAAAACCAGGGGGAGGGAAAGCCAACCTTTCTTGCATTGAGAGGGAAGGGGGAAATCTGCACATTTTTGAGGTTTAATTCATCCGTTTAGGCCTCCAAAATTGCCTTCAAAGATTTTATGCATATTTTAGTTCATAATCTATTAGTAGAAGTCTCATTTTGGTGATACCTCTTTTTGATCTATTTAGTCCATCATGTGTAACATCCTTCCAAATGCTACCAAACCAATTCTCACCCTCAAATCATATCTCTAGCTATTGGTTCTAAGGTTTTCAAGTCCAATTTGGTTGCTACCTTATTAGTAGAAATACTCTTTTGGTGATATTTCTATCTAATCTATTTTGACCATCATGTATAACATCATTCTAGATGTTACCAAAATGAATTTCACATCTAGATCATATTGCTAGCTCTTGGTATTACATGTATCAATCCAATAGCTGATCTAGCATTTGATGCATCTAATCCATGAAGATTGTTGGAGCATTAGTGAGCCCAAAAGGTAGAACTCTCGACTCAAAATGCCTATAACTTGTGCAAAAGGTAGTCTTTTGAACAAGTCTTTTGCACTACCTTTTGCAAATCCTCTCTACCAATGGGAATCTACCAATAGCCACTTTAAAGATCCAACTCGGAGAAGTATCGTGCTCCAATCAATGGATCTAGCTAGTCATCAATTTGAAATAAGGGATATGCATCCTTCACTATTTGTGTGTTGAGACCATAGTAATCAATATCAAAGCAAAGGCCTTCATCCTTCTTTGAAACAAATAATACTGGTGCTCTCTAAGGAGATGTACTACGTCATATGAAATCCTTCTCCAACAACTCAATAAATATTGTTTGAAGCTCATCCAAATCCTTTGATGAGAGCTGATAGATTGGTCTACTCACAGGAGTACTTCTTGGCAATAACTCAATCTTGAAGGGCATACCACAATCGGAGGGTAATCCCTTTGGCAGATCATCTAGAAACACATCTGTAAACTCTTGAACTTTTTGATCAATCACTGCTTGATGAGGCTTTTGGCCCTCACCAGATTCTCCATGGGCAATTGGCTTAATCCACAGCATAAAAATAGGTTTATCTTTCTCCAAAGCTTGCTCTATGGTTGCTTTATTGATAAAATTCCCATCTTAGGACTGATTATTCTTAGGTGTCTTACTCAAAGGTGCCATACAACCTATCGATAATTCTTACTTTGGTATTGTACTTGAATTTGTCATATGGCACAATCAAATTGAACCTTATGATGTTCAAGCCCAGACAAATCTATAATGACATCATAGTGTAGAGGTGCTACTACAATCTCATACACTTCAAATTCTCCTTCCCAATCTTGAATATAACAGGATGTGAGGAATGGAAAATAGAACCCTTTCTACCATCCACCATCTTCAATCTACTTCCAATTATTGGTTTGATAAGAATATTTAATTCTTTTGCTAATTGTATGGACATGCAATTCTTTGAATTTCCAAAATCCACCAAAATCCTACAACCATGATAAGTTATCATGTTTTTGCAAGTGAAACAAACTTGCATAGATCTACTTTCAATCCCATTGAAACAAATCAAGTTCTAATAAGCAACTTGAAATCTCCTACTCGGATTCTTTGTTTCCTTGATCATTTTGCTCCAAAAACTCGATTTGGGCGATTTGTCGAGGTTGCTTATTCTTGAGTGGACATTAAGCAACGTGATGTCCAATTTGGTAACAATAAAAGCAACCACCACTTTTTTGCAATCTTTCTCTATCTATAATACCAAGTGGTCTCCTTTGGACGACATTAATCTCCACTAGTGCCGGCTCTTCCACCCATGTGTAGTGTATTGCTAGGTTTTGTGAAGGTTGAGGTTGAGACCAAGTTATTGCAACCAAGGAACCAAAATGCTCAACCAAATGCATGGTTTCCTCCAAGTGTTTTGGCTCTTGCACGTCACCTCTAATTTAGTTTGTGACTTCAAGCCCATCCCAAATCTATCTAGAGCTTCACTTTCCAATATATCTTGAATTTGCATAATGATGTTTTGAAATTGCATGATATAGCTTCTTATAGAACCAATTTGATTCAACTCTGCCAATCTATCTTGTGTGGCTCGTGTGGCATTTATAGCTTAAAATTGACTAATTATTGCACTCTTGAATTTTACACATGTCAAGATTGGTGCAATAATTTTCCATTTAGCTTGCTCCACTCAAAACCGCCACCATAGCTTTGCCACTCCATCTAATTGGCTTGAAGCCAAGAGAACTTATTTTTGTTCATCTTGAAAATTATAAGCTTTGAAATAATGTTCACAATGAAACAAAAGATTATTGCCTTCAAATACCTTGGGCTTTGGATTTGCTCTTCTCCTTCTCAAAATGGTGCTCTCTCTACATGCTCTTGTTGTTGATGATCTTGTTCTTCCAAAATCAAATAAGGTGCTCAATTTGTTGTTGCATGGCAATGCTAACCTCAGGCATTGCCGCCATGACTACTACTCTATCAAAATATCTATAGTTAATCTAAGTTAACATGTAGATGTAACCCGTCCATTGTTCTCCATAAGTTACAATTGAAAGTACCAAGTGTTCATTGGACAAGGTGATCGCATTCAAAAAAATCTGCCCAAGCATGAGATGATGAATTACGTGAAATGATATTTAGGTAGAACATGGACATGAAATTCCAATGGTTTGGTGGGCCATAAATTCCATCCATCCCATTCCTGCTCTTATACCAATGTAAAAGACAGAGGAGAGAAATAGGAGAATGGAATACCAAAGTGAAAGATCATATTAGGACTCTTGAATGAGTGAAACTCTAAATGCCTATCATGACCTTGGGCTTTGGTTGTTATAAGGAACATGCAAGACTCTTGGAGTGCAAGCCAAGGTAATAGAGAAGCTTCTCAAGAAGATTCCTTTAGTAGGTAACATTGGTGGATGTTGTGGTTATAGATGGTGTATTACGCATGGTGTATTTTTGGAGGGAGTGATTACTCATCCTCCTAGATGGGCAGCGAGCGGAGTAGTAACACACAAGGTCTCCAAGGATAAGGGTATGCAATGAGGTCACCTCTTTGTACCTCTAGCCTTGGAGTTATATGTAGTGATGGACACGACATTTGACACAATTGTAAGGGAATGCATGAGAATGTATCATATTAGACATGGGGAAATACCACTCTCACTTGCATACTTCGTAGTATACTTTAGACATCATATGTCCATTGCTCTAGAGAGAGCATTGGTTGGTGATCCATAGGAAAGTAATCACAAGAAAGCAATCATAATAGTTGATGTTTATTAGGATGCTCTAGTAGTTTCTAGACCTTGCCATTTATAGCTCGAATATCTTAGGTGTGGGAAAGTAAATTTATAACATCAATCACAAGAAAGCAATTGAAGAAGGTGATGTTTATTAGGATGCTCTAGTAGTTTGTAGACTTACCACTTGCATAGCTCAAGATGCTATGATAGTTTGTAGACCTTACCACTTGCGTAGCTCGGATATCTTAGGTGTGTGAGGGTAGATTATCATAGATTTTACCACTTGCATAGCTTAGGATGCTTAGTAGTTTATAAACATTACCACTTGCATAGCTTTGATATCGCAGGTGCGTGAGGGTAGATTTATCATGTCGTAACCGGGATGCATTGGGGTCTTGTACAGCTCCGATATATTAGTTGGGGTAGGGTAGATTTCTCGTATTGGTGCCTTGCATAGCTAGTGTATATTAGGTGCGGTGGTACATATCTCTTGGGACCTAGCCCCATTTTACCTCATTTGTTCCCCTTGTCCTTGACGGTCTTCCCATGTGTTCTAAGTGAGTCGCCCTTTTCCCCACTTTACATAATATATTCTATATACAAATTGTACGCTACATTTTGGACAGTGCATTAAACATGGTCAGGTTCATTGTACCGAATCAAACGACGAACCTTCGAACAGGAGTTCGATCGAAACAAAGCGCTATCGCAATCGTTCGAGAAACAACTTAGGCAATTACCTTCTAGAAAGATGACAAAGAACGAAAAGAAGATGAGAGAAAATTCAATCGCACAGACTCATATTCTACCTTTATTTCCGAACTTGTATGAGTTGATGATAACAGTGGCTATCTAGCATTTGGCCAGGTTTCTAAACCGAGGTAACGAAGAATGTTTGACATCAGAACGCTGCGAGACTTATCAGGATTGAATTCAATTTGGCCGAAGAGGTCAAAACAGATTATGTCTGTGCATTGAATTTAGGGAATTAGCGGAATTAGACAGTCATTACTAATTGAGTTCGTGCGCTGTGAAATCAGTGATTACTAGGAGTTGATCTTCGTACTTGTGCGCAGGGGTTCTTCTTCCTTTGCTTTGCAATTGGAGACCCTTTCAGATTCAACATAGTCTTCAGTGCAAGAAATTAGTCTTCAGTCCTGGTTCCACAACTGTAGATCTTGCCTGCAGTCGAACGTTCAAATCCTCACTGTTAAAACGGTTAGTGGCTGGTCTTCCTGCTGAATTGATCGCCTCAACTGCTCCAATTGCATGCTTGTTCGCCATTGGTATTCAGTGACGTTAAATTTAGTCCCAACCACCTCCGGATGGGTTCGAATAATCTCACTTCACCTGTGTTATTTGTCTTGAATTCCTGTTCGAAATCATAATATGTCCATCTTTGGTAAAAGAAACGGGATTTATGTCTCTGTTTGAAATGAATGTTCTAGCTGTAGGTGAGGGAAGACAAGGATAATGGGACTCGAAAGCACTCTGACGGAAGGGTTGGCAAAAGCAAGAATTGAGGATGTTGTTCCTCCTCAAGGATTGGACCCGAGAGATTCTTCGTTTGTGCTGGATCCACAGTATCGGCCAAAGATCAAGCACAATGAATATTTCGAATCACCCAACGATCAGATACCTGTTATAGACCTAGGCCCCTTAAGCTCGGGGGACGAGGAGCAAATAGGGAAGGTGATTCTTGAGGTAGGGAAAGCAGCTGAAGAGTGGGGTTTCTTTCAGGTTCTCAACCATGGTGTTCCTCTGGGTCTCATTGATGAGATAAAGAAGCAAGCCATCTCTTTTTTCACGCTTCCCATCGAGGAGAAGGACAAAGTTGTCAGAAAGTTTGATCTTCCATTGGGCTACTATAGTGCAGAGCTGACTAAGAATCACAGGGATTGGAAGGAGGTCTTTGATTTCGTTGTCCGAGATTCTGCTAAACTCCCCGACGAGACAGGCACGACTCTGAAGAATCTTACCAATCAGTGGCCGCAAAATCCTTCTGGCCTGAGGTACAGTACTATTTAATAAGCTTGTACGTATGGAAGTTGGAATTAGCAAGATTGTAAAGTTTTAGACAACGTTGAATTAATCTGTGGTCTTGAACGTCTGATTATACGGTTTGCTCTGTCACGTCCAGTTTCACAATTTTAACCACCTTAAGGTATCCTGAGACCCTGTGTAATGATTAGGACTCGAGTGTTTAGAGATTGGAGTGTAGTGAGCTGATGGTGATATACTGAATCTTATGATCAAATTGTAAGCTTTATGTTTGTATCTTGGATGATGACAGATATGCTTGCGAGAGGTATGCTAAAGCAACAGAGGTGCTTGCTTTTAAGATGTTAAGGCTTTTGACACAGAGCCTTGGTCTACCAGGAGAGCACCTTTTCAAGTATTTTGAGAAACACACTTCGACTATTCGTGTCAATTACTATCCAGCTTGTCCTATTGCCGATCGGGCCCTTGGTGTTAGCAGACATAAAGATCCCAGTGCTTTCACTATTCTGGTGCAAGATGACGTCGGAGGCCTTCAAGTCAGACGGAGCGATGGGGAATGGATTGGTGTAAAACCAAGGCCTGACGCTTTTGTGATCAACATTGGTGCCATGTTTCAGGTAATGAACTTGTCCCTGGGCAAGGCACCCCTCTAATTATGTTGACATAATGGCTTCAGGGTCTTCTGCGGTAGATGTTGAAAGATCATTGCATCAACCTAATTATACTGAGATCATGGTTTCAGAATTTTCAACTCTAGATCTTGAGATATAGTTATCAATGCAGCTTGTTGCAAAATCAGGCAAGTCCCACACAAGTCAGTGTGACTATCAGTCGAGCTGCAGTTTAAACTCTGGATGCAAAATCTGGTCTAACGAATACTTCCTGCGCTAGAATGAGACACGGTCTTCTTCTGTGTGCCTCAAAGGGTTTTCTTGTTGCCTATCTGTTTGCATAGAGCAGAGATCCCAGCTTTCCTACAGTTCATTTATCTTGCTTTTTGATCTGAGGAGTTTGCATCGGGCTCCGCTTGACAGGTATGGAGCAATGATAAATTCCAAAGCATTGAACACCAAGTGGTTGTGAACGAGAACAGAGCGCGACTTTCTTTCCCTATGTTCTTCAATCCTGGTCCGGAAACGGATGTCGCCCCTGTTCCAGAACTTTTGGGTGAGAGCAATCCTGCAAGGTATACACCTATCAACTACGGATACTTCAAGAGGAAGAGAAATGATGGGAACTTCAAACAGTATGGAGAAGATATTCAAATTGAGCACTATGCGATCAAGTCAAACTCCGTTGTTGTAACGTCGCCTTAGTGCGATAGAGAAAGTAAAAGCTGGACTGGAGACCATTACGCCCACTTCCAACTACTGAAAGCTCGTACGTAGAAGGTGGAGCAGAGAGTTCTGTAAAAGAACTGTACAGAAGTCGTAGTAAATCTTTCTTCCCTTTTACGGGCAAGTGACTCATCGTGCCGTCTTCCTAGTTTTGCTGATTATAACTACCCGAAGCTGCAAAGATAATTTCTATGATAACCACTGGAAGCTGCAAACATATTGTCTTTCGGAGTAATCTCTCTATGTGTAGTTTTATGCCTAGGTCGTGCTGAAACCAGGTGAGATTTACATTCCAATGCCAAATCTTGTAGATGTATAACATGAGAGACCTATTTTACTACGATGGGAAGAGCATTTTCCTGCCAAAGTGGACACTGAAATTCGTTTGAAATTGCTTTAATTAACATTTCATGTGCAAAATAACAGGGCTATCATGTGAGGTGCATGCACATCTATTTATTAAAAAGATTGTAATTCTCGTATCGAGGATGAATTTTCCCAAGGGTATGAAATGAATATGCAGAGTACCAATGTGTTGAGAGTTTTCCTTGTGTTGGACCACAAGCCGGAGAGAGCGATCAAGTAAAGGAAGCAGAACGGCATTGATCCCCTTTATGAGCACAAGGAAAATTCACAACGACTGGACTGGAGGAAATTCGAGTAACATACTGAAGAAGCATACCATATTAACTTGTGGCACACCAAATAACGTGGGATGTTTATGTTAGAAAACACGAGTCTCCCAAGACCTCTCGCAATACACATCATAAAGCCCATTATTACATACATCAGAGAACAACAGGAAATAACGGAGTTCACTCCATGTCTCGGAAGCTACCTCCACGTCTGAAACAGGCTCACATCAACCTTTGAACCTTTATTTCTTATATATATATATATGACAGAGATAATCCCTCAGCACGGTCATCCTCCAGAATATTGATTTGTGGGACTTCATTGAAGATATTCATTGAAGATATCTAGTCACTTTAATACTTAGCCTTAGTAATGACTGAATATATCGAGACAAGTGACTGTCTCTATCCTCACAGCATGTTTCATCAATCATGTTTGCTCTTGCTCTTGATCAGTCAAGTTATTGATAACAAGCCAAACATAACAATCTCCACCTTTTGCTTGTATCCACTATATCATCCTAAAGAGCAACATTGATCATTCAGTATGTTCATGCATAACTTGAACTTCTCAATAGGAACAAGTTTAGTCAACATATTAGCTGCATTTACCTCTTTGCCAATCTTTTGCAAATTGATCTCATCATTTGTCCCAGATTCCTTGATAAAATGATGTCTCACATCAATATACTTTGTCCTTGAATGATATACTTGATTCTTGGCCAAGTGAATAGCGCTTTGGCTATCACAAAAAAGTGTGGAGTTCATGTTAGGGAGTCCAACATCCTTGGCTAATCTTTGTAGCCATATTGCCTCTTTGGCAGCCTCAATTGTTGCTATATATTCTGCCTCTATAGTAGAAAAAGTAACATTAGATTGGAGAGTAGACTTCCAACTTACTACACCACAAACAAGTGTAAAAACAAATCTTGTTGTAGACCTTCTCTTATCCAAGTCTTCGGAAAAATCAGAATTTACATACCCTTTAATTCCTCCTTCTTGGTTCTCCTCCACATCAACAACAATGCAAATATTTATAGTCCCTTTCAAGTAACAAAGTATCCACTTCACAACTTCCCAGTGTTGTTTCCTTGGATTTGCCATGTATCTACTCACCATACTCACAACATATGAGATGTTGGTCTAGTGCAGACCATAACATACATCAAAATCCCAACAGCACTAACATAAGGAATATTTGACATAATTTTTCTCTCCTCCTTATTTGATGGACATTGCTCCAATGATATCCTAAAATCACTTGCTATTGGAGTGTTCACTGGTTTTTCATTCTCCATGCCAAATCTAGCAAGTAATTTTCAAAATATCTCTTTTGAGATATCCATAACTTTCCTTTGAGATATCTGTAACTTTCCTTTGCTCCTGTCTAGGTGGATTTCAATCCCAAGCATTCTTTTTGAAGAACCCAAGTCCTTCACATCAAACACGTTACCAAGTTGTGCTTTTAATTTCTCCACCTCAACCATATACTCCACAACAATAGTATATCATCCACCTATAGTACTAAGATGATTAAATCAAATACTCTAGGTCCATGTAGCTTCTTGAGGTACACACAACAATTTGATTCACTTCTATTATATCCATGCTTCAACATGAAAGCACCAAATTTCATATACCAAAGTCTTGGACTTTGCTTTAGTCCATATAAAGACTTTTGTAACCTGCAAACCAAGTTTTGGTTCCTTGGTACCACAAAACCTTCAGGTTGATGCATGTAAATCTCCTCCTCAGATTCTCCATGTAAAAAAGAAATTGTAACATCAAGTTGTTCTAACTGCAAGTTATGCAATGCAACTATTGCCAATAGTACATGAATTGAAGAGGTTTTTACGATTGGTGAAAAGATTTCATTGAAGTCAATACCTTCTTTTTGGCTGTAACCATTTGCTACAGGCCTTGCTTTGTATTGATCTCCACTTGGTTTTGAAAGTCATTCCTTCCTCCAAAATATCCATCTACAACCAATTTCCTTCTTTCCCATAGGCAAATTTTCAAGTCTCCATGTTTGGTTTTTGGCCAAGACTTCATCTTCTCTTCCATTGCACAATGCCACTTTTGACACTCTTGAGCTTGCATTGCCTCTTCATATGAAGAAGGCTCACCATTCTCCATAAGAAGAGCATAAGCTACAAATGAATCATCAAATCTTTTTGGATGCCTTTTATCCCTCTTTGGATATCCATGATCATGAATCACTTCTGGACTTTGCTCTTCTAATGGTTCACTTGGTAGATCTACAAAAGGTGAGATGTCTTCATTTCCAAGATCAATATCTATCTTCACAAAATCTGACTGAGTTTGTTTTTTCTTTTCTTTTGCTATAGTAATAGTCTTCATTGTACTAGTCTCACCAAAACTACATCCCTACTCACAACAAGAAAAAACCTTTCTGGATCTCATAATCTATATCCCTTTGTATCCTTCTCATATCCCAAGGATATACATTTTCTAGATTTGGGATCTAACTTTGTCCTTTGTTCTTGTTGAATATGAACATAAGTTATGCATCCAAACACTCTAAGTGAAGAGTAATCAACATGCTAACCTATCCATTTTCCATAGGTGTCCTACACTCAATAGCGATAGAGGGAGAAATGTTTACCAAATGACAAGCCGTATTTATAGCTTCTGCACAAAAAATATTTTTCAATCCGGTGTTGCTTAACATACTTCTTGCTTTCTCCAAGAGTGTATGATTTATCTACTCTGCCAAACCATTTTTTTTAGGGGTACCCAGTATGGTAAAGTGATGAATTATCCCTTCACTCTTACAATATCTATCAAACTCTCCAGATTTGTATTCTCTACCATTATGAGCTCTCAAAATCTTCACCTTCCTTCCAGTTTGTCTCTTCATCATCACCTTCCATTGTTTAAAGATAGAGAAGACCTCTTATTTTTTCTTCATGATGTAGACCTATACTTCTCCTAGAGTAATCATCAACCAACTTGAGTTATTGGAGTAACTCAAGTTACTAGGCTAAAAGTCAAGTAAAGTCAAAATGTATAAAGGAATATCCATCCACATGGGCATATTCCACTAAGCATGTGATCTTATCTTGACCCAACCATAAGGATTCCTTCACATGAGCTATCCTTGGACTATAGAAGAATCCAAAACAAAAAGTCTTGCGGGCACAAGAGTTCTCAACTCTTTCCTTAAAGCCAAACACCTAGGAATAATACCAAGTCAACATACTAGAATCCAAAATAGTGGTGCTCATCTTTTCCACTTCCTCTAAAGTAAGGTCTTCTCTATCTTAGCTATGACTAACTTTAGCTAATCATGACTAATGTAGAACCATCTTTTATCTCTATATAAATAATATCTCTCAAGTACTAGTAATACTAAACTAAATATCACAATACAACATACATGCACAAATGGGTATTACATTACCCCCAAACTAAGTTTTCACTTTGTCCTCAAAGTGAAGGTCTCTCTACCTTCTATGATACATCTTCAACTTATTATGGATAAACCTATCGAAGTGTCTTCCTCCCAACTCCTTGAGATCATAGGTGTAATTGGCCCACACCTTCTCCACTATGAAAAGTCCAAAGCATTTAGGCAAAAACTTCTTTTGCACTCTCTTGAACCAAAGGGAATCAAACAACATTACCCAATCACCTTCTTTGAAAGGCTCCACCTTCTTCTTGCCTTGTCTCTTGTCATAGCTCTCCTTTTGTTTCCTTTGGGCTTGCTCCACTCGAACCATAGCAACTGCTCTTGCCTCTTCCAATTCCATGAGTTGATCCTTCCTTGACTTCTCTGCATCACCTCCTTGTGCTTTCTTCAATCTCCTATGAATGCTTTGGAATGTAGAAAGATCAAAGTGAATAGGTAAGGTAGAATGAATACCATATACCAATTGAATGAAGAATATCCGGTGGAAGTCTTCATGGTTGTCCTATACTCCCACAAAACTGCATGAATCCTCTTGCCCTAATCCCTCCATTTATGCATCTTTGGCCAACATCATGCACAAGGTCTGATTGGTTCTCTCTGACAAGCCATTGGAATTTGGATTATATCATGTGGTTACTCTATGTGTGATAAAGAAATGTTGTAGCATGGCTATAGTAATGCTTCTTGTAAACTCTCCTCCTTTATCAAAAACCAACTCCAAAGGGCACTTAAACCTAATGATAATGCATTCATAAAGAAATCTCCTAACTTCATCTGCATTCTTGTCCCTTAATGGTCTAGCCTCAAACCGCTTGGTAAGATAATTAATAACTACCACAATATACCGATTGTTCCTTGGAGCTCTATTAAGAGGTCTTGCAAAATCAATTCCTTACTTCTCAAAAGGTCCTTACAATGGAATTGATCTAAGTGGTGGAGTGAAAGTAGAATTTCTTGCAAAAGCTTGACAAACATGACAAGTTTTGCAATAATCAAGACAATCCTTAAAAATCCCTCTCCAATGGTAACCTACGTCTAGAATCTTGAAAGCAGTCACCTTTCTTGCAAAGTGTCCTCCACACACCAAACCTTCATGAAACTCCTTTATGAGTAGGGTAGACTCTTCCTTACCCATTGCTCTTCAAAGTAGACCATATGCTCCTTGGTGAAAAAGAATATCCCCCATCATTGTGTAAGTTCTAGATCTGGCTGCAAGGCCCTTCCTCTCCCTAGCATGCATCCCTTCTGGATAGTTAGCTCTTGTCACAAAATCCATAATCTCCTTGTACTCCATTGGAACCTCTTGAGTGATTGAGATTGTCATGAGCTCCTCATCCGAGAAGGAATCATCCACTAGCTAATCTCCATCATGATCATAGGCCCTAGATAACAAATCAACATTTGCATGTTTCTTTTCTGGCCTATCCTCAATGGTGTTGTCATCCTCAGACAAGAGTATCATCCACCTTGCTAGTCTCCCTTCAACATTAGGCTTGTTGAAGATGTACTTCAAAGCCTTGTGATTTGTGATAATGGTGGCTTTCCCTCCAATGAAGTAGTGTCTAAACTTGTTGAGACCAAAGATCATTGCCAACCCTTCTCTCTCCATGACAGAGTAGTTCTTTTCTACTGAAACCATCTACCTACTAGCATAAGCTATTGGATGATCATGCCCATCTTGGTCTAATTGACTAAGAGTGCATCCTATAGCAACATTGGAAGCATTAGTGTAGAGGATGAAAGGCTTACTCCAATCAGGTTTAGCAAGAATTAGAGCTACAATAACAGATTGCTTGAACTCCTCAAACGCTTTGAGAGTCTCCTTGTCCTCCAAAATCACCATATAATCTACACCCTTCTTCATGTAGATGGTCAATGCATAAGACTTGCTGGAAAATGAGAAGATAAACCTCCTATAGTACCCAACCATCCCCAAGAATTGGTATAACTTTGTCAAGATTGAAGGGAATGGAAAGTATGAGATTTTCCTCACCTTCTCAGGATCAACTGCTATTCCATCCTTAGAGATGATGTGCCCTAAAAGTAGACCTTCTTCACATCCAAAATGCACTTCTCTGGGTTGAGTGATGCATTTGCCTCATCCAAGCGTTGCAAGACCTTGATTAGGTGCTCAAAGTGTTACTCCTTGCTCCCATAGACACAAAAGTCATCAATGAAGTCTCTTACAAATTTCCCAATGAAAGGTTCAAATACCTTGTTCATAAATTGTTGGAATGTGACTAGAGCATTGCAAAGCCCAAAAGTCATGACCTTGAAAGCATAAGTCCACCAAGGTGTGGTGAATGTGATGAGTTGTTGATGCTCTAGTGCAATCTTGATTTGGTTATATCCACTATAACCATCTCCAAAACTATACCTCTCATGACTTGCAACCTCCTCCAAGATCTCATGAATAAATGGCAATGGGTAGTGGTCCTTCTTGGTAGCAATGTTGAGCTTCTTGTAATCCACACATACCTAAAGCTTGCCATTCTTTTTCTTCACAATGACAATTGGAGACACCCATTCTGAATTCTCCACCTCAAAGATAAATCCGGCCTCCTTGAGCTTATCAATCTCCTCCTTCACAACCAAAGATATTGGTGGGCTAATGCAAAGTTGCTTTTAGCGGATTGGTCTTGCATGTGATTCCACCTCTATCTTGTGCTACTCTAAGGTGACTTCCTTCAAATCCTTGTAACTAAAAACAAACACATGGATGAACTTGTGGAAAATCTCCTCAAATCTCACTTTCTCCTCCTTGGTAACATTTGGGCCATACTTGAGAGTAGATAACCTCCTCTCTATCTCCTCAAGTGTCAATGGTGATTTATCTGGGTCCTTCAAAACCTCTGGCTTAGGTGCAAAATCCATAGCACACAAGGGGTACAAACCTGAATCAGATTCAGATTCATCTTCCTCCGTGGAAGTCTCCCCTTTCATGCTTGTGTCCACACTTGAATCTCATTCTTCAGAATGTAATTCCCAATAATCAGAAGATGGTGTATTTGAATGTGAAGTGTTAGTGGTGTTAGTCATAAAAACTATGACTTTATGGTTTGATGGCCCAATCCTCAAGTACACTTTGTACCATCAATCAGTTGTACGTGCTGCTCTCAACCATGACCTCCCAAGAAGTAAATCATAGCTTGAATCCTTCAAGACTTGGAAAGTCATGAGATTTTGAACTCCCATAACTGAAACTACCACCTTATCCATCATCCCTACTAACTAAAACTACCACCTTATCCATCACCCCTACTGGTCAAACCTGTTGCTTGTTTGCCATGTTGACCACAAATGTTGAAGGTCTAGAGGGTATCATACCCAAATTCTTCATCAACCTTTCTGACATGGCATTCATTGCTGATCCTCCATCAACTAATGCATCCTTGATATTGTGACCATTCACTCTCATATCAATCTTGGAGGCATATTCACAAGCCTGCCATGGTGCTAGTTTGGCATCCATTGATATTGGAGCCATTGCCTTCTTCTTTCTCTTGCTCCTTGTAGAACTTAAACCACCTCTAAGCTCCTTTCTCAAGGTAGGGTTCAAAGCAATCAATTGTTACACTGTGATGTTAGCCTTGTGACTACCAACATTCTCCAACACATTGTAGTTCCATTGTGACTTTGAAATCAAGAAATCCTCCATTCCCAACTTTTTCCTTGGAGTCTTTGTTGTTGATGGTGTTGAGGTGCGTGTGTTCTTAGTAGACATAGGAGTATCCTTGTTTGGAGTAAATCCTTGAGAAGAGTGAACATCCTTTGCAAAACGAGCTCTCTTCTTCTCTTGTGCCAAAAGCTGCAAATTAAGACCCTTGGAGTTTGAGCACTCTCTCTTCTCATACTTGCTCTCAACCACATCTATGGATGTTATCTTCTTACCCTTGTTTGGATTAGGAGCCGCTTGGGTTTCACTATCTCCCTCTTTCCCTCTATTGGCTCCCTCATAACCCCTTCCTCCATGGTAAGTGGAATTTGGGTAATTCCTTTGGATATGGACTCTTCCTCCACAACCAAAACAATTCCTATCATTGAAATTGTTGGCTGGTTGACCTCCTCTATATTGATAGTTTCCATAACTCCTAGGCCCTCTTCCTACATTCTGATCCACCTCTCTCTTCTCCCATAGTTGCATCACATTGATCTTGAGATCTGCAAGTTGTTCTCTAATGGTTTTAAGTGGATCTTTTGGTAGAGGTGCAAGAATTGGAGCAACTACTACTTGTGGTTAAACCCTTGCCACCAAACTATCAGAAGTTCCCCCATACTTGTAGCCTTGAGGAGGATGCACAACCTCCTTCAACACCAAATCACTCTCATCTCCTTCCAAACTCCCCTCCTTACGAATTGCAATCTTGATAGCTTCAACATTGGAAGAAGGTTTCTCGTATCTCACCTTGCTTCTAATTTGTGGTCTCAACCCTCCCACAAAATTCTTGGTGAACATAGCTCCTATGCCAATCATTGTAGTCTCCACATCATCTCCATCCTTCCTCAACATTATGTGAAATCTAGACTCTAACTTCTCCACTCTTTCCATATAGACTCTCACTTTCTCTCCATCTCCTTGCTTGAGAAAGGTAACCTCACTCATCAATCTCTCATAACTTTCATCTGGAAGAAAGTTCTCAATGAGTGTTGAAGTCAAACTCTCCCAAGACTCTTCTTGCCCATCTCTCCTTTTTTTTTGGTATTCTGACTCATACCATGTAAGTGTTGCATCCTCAAAGAAATCTGGTAATAATGAGGCCCACTCATTCTTCCTCCTCTCATTGTTTCCTATGCAAGCTCTCTTGAAGTATCTCACAAGGGCCTCCACATCTTCTCCATCCTTGCCAAAGAAAACCGGAAGTTTCTTTATCTTAACCCCTCACTATCTTTCTTTTCTCTCAATTTTCATTTCTTTTCTCACTCTATAACTAATAGAGTATGTACATGACTAACACCATTTGAGAGTAATCTACCCTAGGGAACACAAAATTTTCAGGTTACTCCAAGATTTCTATAGCAACATCAAATCCTAGAGTGCATATTAATCGAACTCTCATGGATAACTTATCCATAAGTTGAAAGATTATCTCCATCACTAATCTTGAGAACTAGCTAATGTAGGTGATAGTATTTCAGTAGCTGTACTAAGACTCTCTCCAAGATTCTTTACCAAAGTCTCCAAAATTACTTTTACTCCATTACACTCATGTCCTTTTGGAAGTCTTTCAACTCCACAAACCTCACACAACTCCTTGGTCTTAGATCTTCTCCCTCCCAATCTTGGTGAAGAAGTTCCAACATGCAACCCAAGTCAAGTAATCCTCTCCTTTCCCTCAATCTCTTGCTCTCAAAGGTCAATGTACATGAATTTTCCTTATGTCCCTTCTCTCCACATAGAAAGCACTTAGACTCACTCCTTCCTCCAAGTGGTGTAGGTTTTTGGATCCTCTCAACACTCTCTTCAAATTCTATTCTAAACTCTCTTTTCCTCAAATCCAACCCTAAAATCAGCTCAAACCCTTGGGGAACTTTGCATAGTCTTAATTTCCACTCTTGATGACCCTCCATGTTCCCAAGATGAATCTAAACACTCAAACATGCTTTTTGTTGCTCTCAAACTCTTCATGCATGGGATCTCAACTCTGCAGAATTGACACTTCCTCACAATGTCACTCAAATTTCTTAACTAGTATGTCATAGTCCTTTGAAATTTTGCACACTTGATCAAAACTCCAAGTCATCTCTCCATGCAAAATTTTAGATCTTTTCATTGAGCCATTTGGCCTAGACTCTATTCAGCACACATATTTCAGATTTGGTCTGAAAACCACACTCCTCACTTTAAAAACTCATAACTCTATGCACAAAAATGATCTCTCTCTAATTTTTAGATCAACAGGTAGGCTACAATACACTCAATTTTGTTGGAAAATTTCAAAACAATCCACTGAAAATTGAAGAAATGGTAGACTATGTACAATTTTCCAAAGAGTATGCAGTTACGGGAGCAATTTACCCTATCAACTTTCAAAAATTCTAGCCTAGTGTGCATAATAGCTCTCACAATAATTCTAAGTGTGCTAAATGAAAGATAACCCAATTTATCATGTGTAGAAATTTCTAGTCCACATCTTAAACTTGAGATTTTGCCTAAAAATCACCTTAATCCCCAAAATCTGCAATCCACCCCATACAATCTCTCCAAATCCTCTCAAGTGTACAAGATGTAAAAAATCACCTCAAAGACATTATAATGAACAACAAGGTATAGAAATAGGTCCAAGTTCTTTAACATAAGTTTAGCCCTCTCCTCCCCTAAAGTTCTCTCCAAGTGAGATCTCATAGCCTCCTTTTGTCTAATATAGAATTGTACGCGGAACATTATCTTGCCTTCTAGAGAGGTCTTGGCAACAGAACCAAAAATGTGAGCTGACTTGTCTCTCACTCAGGATAAACCTCAGATGGCTATTATGGTAGCGCACCATGGACTAAGAAGGCAAAGAACCATAACTCCATCATAATCCTCCAAGGCTAACACTCCAAGACTCAAGACATTGCTCACTAGAGAACTCAATGAGAGAGATATAGTTGCAAATGAAAAGATGATGAATACTTCATCACCCCTAGTTTCTATACTTGTGAAATAGTTACGCACCAAAGTTACTAATTACTGGAGTAACTCAAGTTACTAGGCTAAAATTCAAGTAAAGTCAAAAAGTATAAAGAAATATCCATCCACATGGGCATATTCCACTAAGAATGTGATCTTATCTTGACCCAACCACTTAATCAACGATTCCTTCACATGGGCTATCCTTGGACTATAGAAGAATCTAAAACAAAAAGGCTTGCGGGCACAAGAGGTCTCAACTCTTTCCTCAAAGCCAAACACCTAGGAATAATACCAAGTCAACACACTGGATTCCAAAATAGTGGTGCTCATCTTTTCCACTTCCTCTAAAGTAAGTTCCTCTCTATCTTAGCTATGACTAACTTTAGCTAATCATGACTAATGTAAAACCATCTTCTATCTTTATATAGATAATATCTCTCAAGTACTAATAATACCAAACTAAATATCACAATACTACATACATGCACAAATGGGTATTACAAAACCTCATGCTATTTCCTTAAGCAGCCCGTCAAAGTGGTGATGAAGGTGCACAAAGCTCTCCATAGCAAGAGGAACAAAGGTATATGAGGTGAGTCATGGGGCATAAGTATCCTCCTTTTCGTGAGTTATGATAACCATTGCTGCTTGTGGGTAATCTTCTGAAGGGGAGGGGGGGGGGGGGGGGGGGGGGGGTCACACATTTTTTAGGCCTAATGCATGTGTCTAGGCCTTTGAAATTGGCTATGAATTTTTCAGGCTATTTTTGGCTCCTACTCTAATAGTGGAAGTCCTCTTTTGGTGACAAATCTATCTGAACTACCTAGCCCATCATGAATAACACCCTTCTAGATGTTACCAAGCCAATTTCCACCTTTGGTTAATATGTCTAGCTTTTGGTATTACAAATTTAAGTTGTTTTTGGCTCTTGCTCTATTAGTAGAAGTACACTTTTGGTTGCACCTCTATTTGATCTACCTAGCCCATCATACATAACATCCTTCCAGATGTTACCAAGCCAATTTTCAACTCTAGATGATATGTCTAGCTATTGGTATTACATTGTGCTTAAATGCTTGCTTGTGCTAATGTTTCTACTTGCAAGAGGTTTGCAAGCACCATATTATACAAGGTACATTGACCATGTGGGAAAGTGTCAATATTAGTCTCACTTGACATGGAGATGGTCTTGATAAATCCAACCACCACTCAATCTATACATGTGACCATGTAGATTGGAGGAGCTGAGCCATTATATCTTGGATGACATCATGAACTCTAGTGTGCTCTCTTTCTATAGCACGCAATAATAGATGTATGCCATGTGTGTCATATGTGGAACCATAAGCATATAAATTTGGGAAGCCTAGCAGGTGAGGAAGGCCTAAATGTAGACAAAGTGTAGTGGAGAACCACTCAAAATGTGAAACAAAAATCTTTAATCACCGAGGAGGCATGGAACTTAGCTCTTGAGCCTTTCACTCCAAGATCTAGGCTGAGATCTTCTTGGAGTCTAGTGAAACAAAGTCAGTGAACATTGGAACTGTTGTGTGTGTAGGACCTAGTAAGAATTCATGTGCCAACCTTAGATAAATCTGAAAATCATGGCTTGAATCCATTGTTGTGATAGGTGCCAATAGGAAAGGACAACCATGGTGTAAGAACCCATTGGCTACGCATAGGGGCCTCCAAGACCCATGCACCAATAAACACTATTGGTGCAATGGTCTCTTATAGAATGGCGCCACATCCTCCCATGGCTATGGGTAAGGCTATCCTTAGTCTACACCATTCCTTTGATATCTATGGGAGTGTGCATGGCACTAACAAAGTGGAGAAGATGTGAAATATTGTGCTATTAAATGTGTGTAAGTTTGGTAAAAAAGTGCCCTTGTAGGAAGGTATGTACAAGTCAGATAGGAGGCTTGGAGGAGATAACTATATGCTAAGATAGAATAAGTTCCTATGTGTTCTCTAACATAGGGAGTAAGTGAGCATGGGTTGTGGCCTCCACCAATGGGTCAGAGATGAATGTGTGGTAGTAATCCTCTCTCCTTAATGGAGATCCTAATACTCTCATGCCTCCTATTGGGAACTAGAACCCTAGTGGAAAGTCTAAGGGAGTAAGAATTGCATATGGCTCTATACCTTGCATTTACAAGTTTGGACTCGTAAACTAAGGTCTCTAAGTTGTGTGTGAAAGCTGCTATAGCATGAACAACATCCTCCAAAGGCCTTAAAATTTGAGTATCATTTGAGATGGATGGAAAGAGACAAGACAAAAAAAATAGTTGCAACCTTCAATAAAGCTATCTTGTGAGCTATGGCAAAAAGAGTGGACCAAGTGGACCTCTTGGCATATACCCTCCGCAAATGCAAGCTATGTGAAGTCTCATGTTGTAGTATGATGACTATACAACAAAGGGATCTCTATGCCATAGAATGTACATACAAACAAGATCAAGGAAGGGACTTGAGCCCTTGTTGAGTGAAGAGCAAAAAATATGGTTGGACAAGAGATGGTATGAAAGGGATTAGAGATATCCACTTGGAAAAGCACCCAATTGGAGTGGAGATTAAAGGATTCTCTAGTGCCAACAATAATAGTCTCACAACCCCTTGAAGAGGTCACAAAAAATTGATGTGGAGACAAAAAAAGAAGAAGGAGTGAAATAATTGTAGGAAATGGAACATGAGACTAAACAAAGAAAGCCATCTCCAATAGAAATGGTGCAAACACCAAACATCTCCTTTGACAGAGCAAGGAGATGAGGTGTACCAAATAGAAGGGCTGCTTTGGGGGCACTAGACCCAAAGCTATATGCTAACAAGAAAAACAAAAGGGTGTATTATGGAATACAATCTAGAGTGTCTAGAGTGTCTAGAGTGTATAAGGGAATACAATCATATAGGTGCTCAAAGGCTATTCTTGACAGTCCACCCATCAAGAAACATGGAGAATGAAGTAAAGCATGAGCAAAGATGAACTCTATAAGCTAAAGCTCCTCATCAACCTAGTAGTCATGGAGAAAAGAGGAGAGTTGAGTAGAAACTTGGAGAATGAAGTAAAGCATGAGCAAAGATAAACTCTATAAGTTGAAGCTCCTCATAAACCTAGTAGTCATGGAGAAAAGAAGAGAGTTCATCCTCAACTGATGGATGGAGCATTTATAAAGCAAAAAAGGTATCTAAAGAGAATGACTTTGGCCAAGAGAGAGCTAATGCCTAGGTTGCATGTCTATACTCCCTTGCTTGCCTAACATCAAGGAGCACCAGAGGCAACAATGATCTAGGGGAAGGATGTGGAATTGTGTGGACTCAACTATCCCCCTAGTTGCTACTTGAGCCCAAATGGTACACTTTTCCTAAAGTGCTGACCAATCTAATCTCAAAAACCTATGAATCCTAGAGGCTAACTCATGGTGTCCTATTGCACCTCCATGTTGTTAGGAGCAAGGTCCACTATGAGAAGAGGTCTAATAAAGTCCATGCAGATATATCTCTCCCCTAATCATGAACTAAAATGGCTTGCAATAAGATGGAGAATGTGGAGCCTACCAATTGCCATAATGCCAAAGGGATCCTAATGTACATACAAGGTCTAGGTAAAGTTGGTAGAAGTACTCAAAAAAGGTCTAGGAAGTGTAACCAGAGTAAGAATCTGATGGAGCTTGAAGAGGGAGGACTAATGTATGAAGTGGCGGAGGAGTGGTAGCCTTTGCCCTCATCAGTAAGCATCTAGCACACTCACAATGTTATGCTAGACAAATGACTACCCTTGGGCAATTGGAGCATGACTATGTAGGTCATTGGTGGGGTGGTATATAAGGGCACTAGAGGGAGGATCTGGCTCTATGGTGGAGGAAGATCTAAAGAATTGGAGCAAGGGATCTTACATTGTAGTGGTGGTAGGTTTGTAGAGCTAGGAAGATGGATCTAACCATATAGTGCTTGTGGGTGTATAGAGGTGGGAAGAGGGATTGTGGTAAGGAGAGGAGGGTTTGGGGTGGGGTACTCCAAGGGAGAATCAACCAAGATAGGTCCTCCTCTTGGTGGGGTGGGAGTATGTTGAAAAAGATGACACCGTGTTCTACTCCCTAATAGCAGATTGGGGGGTATGGGGTGCTAGATGAGGAGCATTGGCTATGGTAGTCCTTCTAGCTACTCGTGCCTTAGAGCAAAGTTGAGGCATTGTAGGGTGGTCTATGAAAGAGATAACAAAAAACCTCAGAGATAAAATAGAGGACATAACTAAAGCATAGAACATCACCTCCAAGTGCTGGATACAAAGAAAAGATATAATAAAAGCTCCAAGACAAAGATATAACACAAGTTACAAAAGGAAATAAATGAACACACAAAGGGGGGCTAAGTACACGGAGAGGATAGAAAAAGTGAAGATAAGAGAGGTGAGAGGTGCATGTCTACTACCCAATAAAGTTTAGACCACCTCCACAAACCAATCTACTGTCATGCCCGTATGCTCTCATATAATATTGGGGGGTCTACCGACCTCCAACTTGGGCTTATGCTCCTTGCCAAGGTAGGGCACCATCTAAGCCTCAAAATCTGCTCCATGATCAGCAACTGTAGTGCTAATTAGTTCGAGCACTAATCTGGAATCCACTTTTGTCCGGAATTCCAACCCAAGATCATTAATTTTGCCGCAAGAATTGTAACTTTGGTGCTAATCGGAAATCCACTCCATGTAATTTATGCCACAAGTACCATGTCGACCTACTTTCCAGCAAGCTTTTCAAATCAAACTTCTCTATACCAAAACTATATCTCGCTCTTAATCAAATCGGCATCCAAAACCATATGCAGACCAACATTTTTTTGTAGTTTATTGTATGCAATCACCATAAGCAAACCAAAAGTCATGCCTATTCTATGGCGCGGTGTAAACGAATCCAGTAGTGAACTATAAGCCCCTTAGAACTTGCAGTCGCGGAAACATAGGATCTCTATTACTCGATGCCAACCCCTTACTGTGGGCAGAGAAAGCTATTGTTTTCTTGCCAGGAATTCGTTTGAAGACCGTGTTGAAAGGTTTTACAAGAGCTCAGTTTGTCCACCTGTATTGTGATTTCTCTTGTCATTGCTACCTTTTTTCACTGGGTGGCAGAGCAAACTATTTTATCGTCGAATGGAAAGAATGATTGTGCTTTAGAAGGTTCACCCGATCACTCAAGAAAAATTACTCAATTTACCAGTAGTTCACTCATGAAAATTCTTTCAGTCTATGCGAAATTCCAGTAGGAAAGTTCACTCAATCTAGTCCACCTTCCTTCAGTTCGGCCCACTTTCCTTTTCTCAATTATCCTTAATCTTGCTTCTCACATCATTAAAATTATTCCCGATTGGTCAAGTTATCGGCAATCTCACCAAAGGGCCAATCCACGGGAAAGTTTGTTACCCACATGAAACTGACTAGATAGCATATTCCTTAATAGCGCTCTCCCATATCGGGCAAATCTCCTTTTGCATTATCACGTTTCGTATAATCTGTTGCGACAATCTCTACCGATGCTTTCAATTCACTAATTTAATTCAGTGTGACTAACGAGCTCCAACCCATGTAACCTCCAAGCACTATCACTTTTTTACACAAGAACTCGCTTTTCAATTCACTAACTAATGTGAATGCAAACACCCACCTCGAGATGAGTGACTGATTCCCATAGCGATCACTGTCTGTCACTCCGCCAGTTCCATAGCTCCGTTGTGGATGCTTTCTCGCATCTCATGCTCCGCCATCTCCTTTCTCTCATCCTAGTAGCTACTTAGTTAGCTACTTACTTTGTCAGTTGAGAAGCTCCACCATGATAGAGTCGTTTCAAAAGAATTGCCCTGGACGCAACGAAGGAGAAAAGGGAACGCCGACCTACTTCCGGTCAAGCCACCTCTTTCATGACCTTCGATCATTATCTTGTCCTCCCCTTTCCCGACAAAGAAATGTTGTCAAATTAGTTTTTCTCTTTTCAAGCCTTCCGAACGGAGTAAGTTCATATAAAATTGACATTGCAGTCTAGATCTACCTTGATAGACATCTTCAACTTAGACATACTACAAAAGCATCAAAAGGCAGCAATACAACGTCCTGTCTAAGTGGTTGCCTTCTCTCTCAAAGTTTATTATAATACAATACTATCAAGTGAGGAAGTTGACATAGCGGAGCGACGGGAAGTTTGATTCCGTTGACCTTTAAATTGCTGATAAAATCTTAAAGAATAACATTCATTAAACTACATTGTTGATTATTGATCTTTTTACACATTACATGGTCTTAGAATTGAACTCAAAACAACCCAGAAAGTGACTGTCAATCCTCAGTATTGAACTGCAAATTACTAGATTGGGATCCATCACCTTTAGGGTCTTTCAGAACTTCCTTGGTTCTCTTGCCATCCGACCTGCAGCCAAGATACTCAGCATACACGTCCCTGTAGGAAGCAGCCTGCAACAACGTAAGTAAGTTGTGTCCCCAAATTCCAAGGGTAACTTTAGAGTGGCATATGTCAACAAGATTCAGTCACGTGATCTATTAACCAATGATATTGGTAAGGAGGTATCGTGGCATAATTGGTAATTAATGGGAACAGCAAGATTTATAGCTATTATGAACATGGTATTGCTGCTTCTCTTCGTATCAGTTTAGATACTACTGGTTACGAGATAATTGTATTTAATCATTCAAGGTTGTTTCCTTTCCTTGTTTAGTCTCGAAACATTCTTTAGCGCGGAGTTCATCAAGTTTCGTTTGGTATCTTGACTTTAAGGTATATAGAGTTCTGATATGACAAAGTGGCAAGTTAGCATAGTATATGTTATGGTAGGTAAGTTCAAGTTATTCCTAGAATAATTTTGACATTAATGGATATCGTAGTATTGTCAATAAACAGGAGCTTTTCGAGAAAGGACGACCGCGTAGAAAAAAAAGGAAGGGTTTCGATTAAGACGTATTGTCAAAAAATAAGAGCTTTTTGATAATACATATTATTGATATAGATTTTAAGTGAATTATAAGCTGAATTTGATTTGAGGAAAAGATGAGATCTTGTGAGATCAAAACACACATGTTTTGTTTAATGAGATGATGAAGGTAAAACCCAAGAAAAGAAAAGGGAATATCATAAGAAGATCACATGTGGAGGCGATGTATAGATTTACATTTGTATTTTGCGTTTTGAATTGAACTCCCACTTGTTCACTTTAACTGATATGGTCTCAGATGGATTCTCATGACAAATCCCTCTTCACTCCATATAAAATTTGCAATAATTGCGCATGACACTTCCATCTTTTCACTTTCTCTCTCACGGTCTCCAATGGATTGTGTGTGATAGATCCCCCTCCACTCCATATGAAATTTGCAACAATTGTATATTAAAATTTTAATTTCTTCACCTTACTTTAATGGTCTCCCATGGACTGTTATGATAGATCCATGTCCACTTAACATCAAATTTGAAGTAATCAATGATTAATCTCAACAATTTGAGATTATTTCAACAAATTAAAATCATAACAAGCTGATGATCAATCACACATGAAATATGAGATTGATTATAAGTTAGTTGAAGTTCAAGTTGAACACTCCGGAAAGGCAGATCTGTCTTTAGTTGCCATTGACATGGATTGGATTCGAATTCGATTGGACTCGAATGCCACATCCTCGTCACCTCCATTACATTCATCCCACATGAAATTTGGAGTAATCGATGATCAAAAGTTTAGGTTAATTTATCTTCTATTGTAGCAGCTGACATGGATTGGATTGTTAAACAACGCGAAAGCCACGTCCTTGTCAACCTCCGTTACACTCACCCCACGTGAAATTTGGACTAATCGATGAACGAAAGTTTAGGCAAATTTGTCTTCTGTTGTACCAGCTGACAAGGATTGGATTGTGAAACAACTCGGATGCCACATCCTTGTCAACCTCCATTTCATTCACCCCACATGAAATTTGGAGTAATCGATGATCGAAAGTTCAGGTTAATTTATCTTCTGATGTAGCAGCTGACATGGATTGGATTGTTAAGCAACTCGAACGCCACATCCTTGTCATCCTCCATCACATCCTTCCATATGTCCACATGAAATTTGAAGTAATTGATGATCAATCTCGTTGAGAGTTTAGATTGAACACTCGTATCGGCAGATCTGTCTTCGGTCGCAGTTGACATGGATTAGATTGTCAACAACTCTGACCGCCACATCCTCGTGAACCTCTATCACATCAAATCGTTGTCGCTTGCTTTAAGAATCAGCATCATGGTTCCTTTATCTTCATCATAGATTTCAATTCAGTTCAGATTGTTTGAATCCAATAGGCATGTAGCATCATAATATCGGATTGGTTCTGAAGTTCTAATGGCACATCAAGCTTGTAGGAGTGAGTTACTTGAGCTTGACCACAATTTCTGCGTGATCCGAATGTGGATCGCACAAACTCTCTGCCGTGGAATTGTAACTGGAGACGGCTTTGGAGGAAGTCAAAATATGAAGAGATATTAAACTTCGCTCAGGCTCTAGCCATCACCGTCGTTGGCGGAAACGGATGGCAAAACATACACGTTCACCTTCTAATTTCATTCACGAGTAAAGCCGAAAGAGAGTTGCAATAAAAGCCAATTTCAGTGCAGACACACTTCCCAAACGAAATTGAGTCCCTGTAGGTAAAGTAGAAAGTAGACACGGACTTTTGTGGTCGTACATAGGTGGATGACACTTGGTCGAAGTCTCGCAAGAGATTCGACGTTTAGATCTATTTATTGAGCAAACCTGTCATTGCTTGAAGCTCAGGTGTTTGCTTTCGTTTAGTGATTCAGGTACGAGGCGGATATGAACACTGATTGGAGATTGATTAACCTGGCAAGGGTGCAATGCAAGACAGCAATCAACAAAGAAAGCTGATCGAGTCTTTATGAACGAAGTGTTAGAAAACACCGCTCCCCAATACCTCCCGCAATAGCACATCATAAACAGGAAATAACGTGGTTCATTTCCTGTCGTGTCCCAGACACTTCCTCCACAGTTGAAACAGGTTCTCTTCAACCTTCGTATGCGCGCATATATATATATATTTAGAGGTGTGGTTTTACACATATATGTATATATATATATATATATATTTAGAGGTGTGGTTCTACACTAGATGCAGCGGCGGTCCACATGACACCTCCACATTTGAAACAGGTTCTCTTCAACCTTCGTATGCGCGCATATATATATATATATATTTAGAGGTGTGGTTCTACACTAGATGCAGCGGCGGTCCACATGACACCTCCACATTTGAAACAGGTTCTCTTCAACCTTCGTATGCGCGCATATATATATATATATATATATATATATATATATATATATATATATATATATATATATAGAGGTGTGGTTCTACACTAGATACAGCGGGCGGTCCACATGACACGGTGTCTTTTTGGAGGACAGAGGATAACTACCCATGATGCCATTAGAGACATAGTGTTTGCTATGGCACGAGAGAGTGTATACTTGGCTTGGAGGGAGAGTTCGTATGCATTGCAGACGACACGTGTCAGGGCAGACTTATACCTGGTCCGAGATGATCAAGTGACAGTAGCGGATATCATGGTGACGGACCCTACGCGTGATAAAGTTTCGGAGGGAGTGATTACCCATCCCCCTGGATGGGCGGCGAGTGCAGCAGCAGGTCGCAAGGTCTCCAAGTATAGGGGCATGCAGCGAGGTCACCTCTTTGTTCCTCTAGCCTTGGAGTTATATGGAGCGATGGACACGGCATTTGACACATTTGCCAGGGAGTGCGCGAGAGCTTATCATGTTAGGCGTCAGGGGGTACCACTCTCACTCTCATACTTTGTAGCTTACTTTAGACAACGTGTATCCATTGCTCTACAGAGGGCAGTGGCTGGTGCAATCCATAGGAGAGCAATCACATTAGGTGATGTTTCTTCGGATGCTCCAGTTGTGTGTAGACCGTACGACTTGCATAGCTCGGATATCTTAGGTGCGGTAGGGCAGATTTCTCATACAGACTCTATTGTGGCTTAGCCCCATGTTATCTTTTTTGTCTCTCCCTTGTACGGCTTGATGGGGTCTTCCCATCCTTCATTTTTCCTACGCGGTCTCCTTCTTTCTTTTTATATATTTAGAGTAAGAGTCGTGGTTCATTTCCTGTCCAGTCCCGGACACTTCCTCCACGGTTCCTCTCGGCGCGCGTGCGCGCGCATATATATATACATATATATAGAGTTCCTCGTCATTATCATCCGATCCGACTGAACTCTTGAATACAAACAGATTTGAACTCCGGTATACGAACTTTCTGATTATTGACCACTCAAGATATCTAATCACTTTAATAGTATGCCATAGTAATGACTGAACTCCTAAATGCAGACTTGCGAGCCTCCCTGACTATTGATCACTCATAAGATATCTAGTCACTTTAATACTTTGCCATGATAGTAGTGACTGAACATATTTAGACAAGTGACTATTGACTATTGCTCAAGATAGCTAGTCACTTTAATACTCTGCCATGATAATAGTAATTGAACATATCTATACAAGTGACTATTGATCACTCAAGATATCTAGTCATTTTAATACTTTTTGCCATAATAATAGGGACTGAACATATCTAGACAAGTGACGAGTCCCGCATCGCATGAAACAGCAAGGTGTTTCATCAGGCACCACCACAACTATCATCTTCCAGTGGACCATTTTCTGATGCCAAGACCTACAGTCATGCAACAAAGGCGACTTTCATTGAGAGGGTTAGACAAGAATCAAGGAGAGGAGTAAGTGCATATCCGGAGACACTCACCTTTAAGACCTTAACCTAACATTGGCTTCCCGATTCCAATCCAAAGAGAACATCTCAAAAAGGGGGGGTAGTCTCATGATCCTATGCTGGGTTCTACTAACTGCCATATGCGGAGCTGATACTGAACTCCAGGGTGTTTGCTTGACCGTATGTGGATATCTAGTAGTTGGGAAATTAGTCACACTCGTTTGTGGCATAGCTCTAAGGGGAAGGAGCATCAAATCTACGGAAGGATTTCTCAATTCAACGGCTTTCTATTACTTTACGACAGGTAATTTAGTAGATCAAGATCAACTGCCCCTTCTAGTTACTGGCGCTTGTAGTTGTACAACAGAAAATAAGTTGTTCCAGTTGTTCCAGCTAAGTGATGGAATTCGACCAGTACACGAACCTGAGGTACCGGGTATTGACTTTATCTTTTTCCACGGAGCAATTTGAGCAATTTGAGCAACTGAATTTGAGCAAAATGCCCATGTTCATTTGACTACGTGGGCATGCAAAAATGCCTTGTGAAGATCTGGCCAAAAGAATGGCTACCCGATGCTCGAGTTCTTCTGGCCTCTTGGGATTCAAGCACAAGGGAAACCTCAAGAGAAGGGAGGATGGATTTGTCCATTATAGCAGAAACTTTGCTGTCGGAGATTCTTTGTGCAATTCAAGATGCTTTAGATGGAGGAATTCAACGGCTAATCATATTGGGTGATAGTTTTGGTGGTCTAGTAATCAATCAATTATGTTTGCTTGCTGACAAGAATGTGAATAAATGTGGGCAAAGAGACCTAAGGAAAAAGTTCCAGAAAATTCTTGGTGGATTTTTATTTTCTTGGAACTCTTCATCTTGGGATGGAGGATCTTGCCAAGATCAGAAAGCATGTTCTGTATAGAAGTCCATTGTGGCCGTACACGGAGTAGTTGAGCACACATGCCGCAAGGCAAAATGCCGAATTCGAGAACGCTGTGCAAGCAAGAACGTTTTAGAAATTGGCAGATCTTTGCTGCTGGAGAAGCACATGAGACAACAATTCCATCTGATTCTTCTGTTAAGGAAATGGTAATATATACGTTGCTCCAGTTGTAAAACTTTTCTGGTGTTTAATATCTGTAATGTCCGGCATAGAATTGTTCATGTGTCTATTAGATACACCGGATTTTGTTATTACATAAAGTAATAAATTACATCGTATTTTGCTTATTGTAGGCCAATGGACCGTTTCGAGGTATCTTGGTACCAGAAGGTTCTGCACGACTCGGTCAGAATTTCATTAGGGGATCATTTCGTAATTTCTATGCCAGAAGCTGACAACTCTACAGTGTTCCTGCATCTACTAGCGCTAATTCTTCTTGTCAAAGCAGAATTGAAGGTTATCTTTCTTTGTTAACTTAGGGTCTATTCGTGTCCAAACAAGTTTCTGCTTACGCTTTTACCACTCGGTCAAGATCATAACACATTGCAGATAGAATCTTTCACCATTGCAGGCACGTGATCCTACAAGGGTAACAGCACCACTACTAGTTACTAAGATACCTGCTGGAGTAGATCATGTTCTAAACACCATCTATGCAAAGATTGAGGAAAAGAAGCGCTTCATTGGATGTTCGGGCATGGGAGGAGTCGAGAAGACGACACTAGCCAAGTTGGCATTCAACAAAATTTATCTCGAATTCCAATATGCCAGTTTCGTGGCGGAGGTCAAGTCGATTGAAGGAGGAAAAATGCACCGAAGAAAGAAGTGTGGAACAATATGCTTCCTCGTCTTGATGGTGAATACGTTAAGAGCAGGTGGGATGAAGTAGGGGAAGAGAGACCTCTTTTGGTCTTCGATGATATTGAGACATTCGCACAGATGAAGGCACTCGAGGAGCTAGCTGAGGGCAATATTGCAGGAACGAGTTGCTTCATAGTGACAACCCGTAATGAGCAACTTCCAAAAGGATGAACGATCCGGATGGAATTTTTGTCCATCAAGTCCAACACCTGAGATTTGATGATGCACAAAAGTTGTTCATAACTCATGCCTTTCGTCCCAACATGAATGAACCCCCTAGACAGCTGAAAAAGGTCGTAAGAGATATTGCGGTTGGATGTGGCGGATTGCCTCTCACACTAGAGGTGATAGGGAGAGAGAGAGAGACGCAAGGCTGGAGCAAGAGGGAGGAGCTCCTATCAGACCTCAATGCCATAGATAAGAAGCCAGCGGGAGTATGTTACAATGTTATAGCGATCCTCCTACCAAGTGTTCTGAGATGATCGTGCATTCGGGGTTGAAATGAATCATCCTCATCCCACTGATTACCACATACAAGGGATCTGTCCCCCAGCGTTTGCCACCCCACGTCCGCTCCCGTGCATTGATGACCATGCAGACATGACTTAGACACAAGAAAACTTACCAATTTCATGCCCAGTTGATGCGCCTTCCCATTCCGACGTAAAGACGGTATCGCAATCAAGGAATATCTCTTGTACTTGGGGCTCAAGACCATCATAACTCAGCTTCAGTTCTGTATCGGAGCTCAATGCTATAGATAAGAAGCCAGCGGAAGTATGTTCAGTGTAGTGTAGTTGCCTATCTTATCAAACCGACATTGCACCCAGTTGAGGAGAAAAGAAGCTGTTGCTACAAGGATAGACCTTGCGACATGTGGAAAATATGGAGACCAATGTATGAACTTCAAGGATTACGGTATGAACTCCAAGCATTACGGTACGTGGTTGTCCGACAAGAGATCTCTGGATGCAATCGGTGTAAAAGAGAGCATTTCCAATTACCACCGAACCTTGTAACGGTCGATTTGCAGATGGCGCGGGATACAGTATCGAGACCTCGCATCTTTGGGATGTTGGTCGGTTTCACCGGCTCGTTCAAAGGACCATATCCTAGTGAACGAGTGTTCAGCTTGTTGGAGGAGTTTTGGATCACAAAGGGAGAATGTTCATGTAGGACGCAACTTTGCCGACTCGCTAGAAGAACCAGATCCTGAACCAATGAGGACACCTTCGTGGACTTTCGCAACAGAAAGGGAGGATGTTCATGTAGAACGCTTACGTAAGAGAGGACCACTACGAGGGGAAGGACACTCGAAAGCGAACAGAAGCCGAAGCATCAACACCAACACGAACACTCGGTTGCAGGGTTTGTCCAAGTTGACCACTCTACATTTGGGGAAGGGTTCACAAGCCCAAGCTTTCAGAGATACAATGAATCAACTGCAGGAATTGCAACACCTACAGATACAATCCTACGACGGATTCTTCCGCTAACACCAGGTCAACTAGGACGGTTGGAACGGCTACATATATCTGATTGCAATGAGTTGCACGCTTTCCCGGGCATAAGACGTCAATTTCATCGATTGCAAGAACTAACGATAGTTAGATGTCCTCAACTGCAGGTTTTATGAATCGCTATAAAATGCATTGCCCCGTCAGAGCATCTACGGGATGTGACAATCAAAGGAGTGTTTTGACTCCGATTTGTTATATTTCACGAACGTACGTGGACTAGAAGAATGCAGCTCATTGCTGTGCAAAGCAAATGAGGAACCAGATACCCTCGGGCAACTCCAACAATTGCAAAAGTTAACGATCGGTTTGAACTTGCAGGCTCTACTGGATACACTATTGCAAACGTTAGAGATCCATGAGTGCAGAAACCTGCAAGCTCTCCCAGATACTCTCGGGCAACTTCAGCAATTGCAGAAGCTAGAGATCTTTGACTGCCTGAACGTGCAGGTTCTCCCAAATACACTCGGGCAAATTGCAGGCGTTAGAGATCGTGTGGTGCCCAAACCTGCAAGCTCTACCGGATACACTCAGGCAACTCGAGCAATTGCAAAAGTTAGAGATCCATGAGTACCCGACCCTGCAGGCTCTCCCAGATACACTCATGCAACTACAGCAATTGCAAACATTAGATATCCGGAAATGCACAAACTTGCAGGCTCTTCTTGATACTCTCGGGCAACTACAGCGATTCCAGAATTTGCAGATCCATAAGTGCTTGAACTTGCGGGCTCTCCCGGATACAGTCGGGCAACTCCAGCACTTGCAGAAGTTGGAGATCCAAGAGTGCCTGAACTTGCTGGCTCTCCCAGATACACTCGGGCAACTCCAACAATAAAAGAATTTAGATATCCGTGAGTGCCCGAATTTCCAGGTCCTTCCGGATACACTTGGGCAACTCCAGCAATTGTGGAAGTTAGATCCATAAGTGCTGGAACCTGCATACTCTCCCAGATTTATTCGGCCAACTCTAGCAATAGCAGACGTTAAAGCTCTTGTCGTGCCCGAACCTACAAGCTCCACCGGATGCACTCGGGCAACTCCAGCGATTCCAACAGTTGTAAATCATTGACGTCCAGAACCTGCAGATTCTACCGGATACACTGGGGTAACTCCAACAATTGCAGAAGTAAGTGATCTGGTCGTACCCGGACCTGCAGGATACACTCAGGTAACTCTGGGGATTACTGAAGTTATTAGTTATGTGCTGCGTAAACCTACAGAGTTACATATGCAATTCAACGACGGCCTTTTGGGATCTAAGGACGGTCTTCAGTTTGAAATGTATGTTCACTTAACCACACAAACAAAAACAACACTTTTGCCGTAAAATGATACCTACGAAGTTATGAGTAGATACTACTCGGCACAGGGGTCACATATCAAAGTTTAAGAGTATGGCATAATATTCCTTATCGATAAGTATGTTGTAAGACTCGATAAATTAAGCAATTAGACTTTATGATAGACTGAAGAAGCAGAAATTTTTCAGACCCATCTAGCTGAGAATCTAATTCTAATCGTCATAAATAATACCAGTGACCGAAGGCCTAACGACAGTACCTGTTCGAAACTGCCTGGTTTGGACAACTTTGGGTCCTCGTGAGTAGTATTGGTGCTTCAAGCCAACAGTAGAGCCACAGTTTCCAAAGTGTACCGTAGATTCACGAACTGCCAGCAAAGAGGACATTGAACATCACCGGAGCCGTTCAACACATTCATTTTGGATAGACAGATACATCCTTATGGCAGCGTGACTGCAGAGCATATTTATAACTATTCTCTGCATATTTATAACTATTGTAGTTTTAGAAAAAAAATCAGCGCTATCTTGTCGTTGCCGAATCGTTCTCGTGTATGCCGAAATTCGATCATTTCAATCCCTGTAAGCAGATATATATCGTGAAGCATAATCGTTTCAATGACAAGAAAGCTTTTACCTTTGCTATGAGAACCCATCCGCACTTCGCTTACGTAATCTAAGAACAGCAATTTGCCGGAGGTTTCTTTCAGAAAAGAGATTTGCCGGAGGTTTCTGCAGAACAATTTGCTCAACGGCTACCTGCATGTGTTTTCGAAGTCAAACGCTCCAGACAGAGAGCCCACAATTGAAACAGCATTACCGAAAGCATTCAAATTCCTCCATCTTCTGGAGAGAGGGTAACTTTAACACGGACAAGTCAACTGGACACAAAACAATCCCTTCATCACTTAATATTAAGCCTTGCTACTGCGCTCATGGTGTTGCTGAGGGATGGATCCATTTCCAGGATTCCTCATTGAGCTGAAAACTGATCATTTGGGGTGTAACCTCTTGATAGAACACCTTCAATAATTCCACATGGGAAGTAATGAATTCTGCTTTCACCCCGGAGGATAACGTTCTCAGGAACGAGTTGAATGGATGTCCGTAGAGCCAACTGCATCTTAAAACATCCCGTCCTACAGGCTACAGCTTAATCTTCATTATGCTCAGTAACTACCTCTGTCCAAGGCATGTTCTTATCAATAACCCGGCCCATTTGTAGCTTTTATCCATCATTTAGTCAGAGAGAAATCCGGGCAGTATGCTCTTGTAAGAGAGAAATTAGATGTCGAGGTGTTGAAGAGATCCAAGCATCTCAGGCACAGAGCTTGTGGGAACCAAGAGTTCCACGTTTCACCCAATTCAGATCTCGAGAACTTAGGATTTTTCCTCAACACCCGATATTAATAACTTCCAAATTGAATATCGGACCACATATTGCCTTCGTGCTCAATTCAACCTGCACGCGTATACAGACAAGTTCACTCAACCTCTTGTATACTGCAAAACCTTCCCCTACACATCCATCGAGCATAATTGGTAGTGGAGACTTATCCAATCTACACGGATTCATTCCCAAATCGCTATTGAACCTAATTGGCAGTGGACTTATCCAATCTACAGGGATTCATTCCCACGACAGTTTAGTTTCACCCTGATGGTGCCCTTCGAGCCTTGTTCCCCCCTTGTTCCCCGGTCAGTACTTGTGAAATAGTATTATTAAGTCAGACTTATGCTTTGAATGTTGAGGCCGACATAAGTTATGCTATTACTTGTCAACTTACTACGTCGATGGAAAACCTCTGCACATACAAACAATGTGATTTGTTTTCTCGACAAACTTGTGCACCCTCTAGAGGCCAAACTTCTAACCAAACGATTCGGACAAAAGTGATGATTCGAGCTCGATTGAAGCAGGCTGAGACCGGGGAAGGGAAATGACTAAACAATTGCTCTCTAGAAGCTCTACATTCTCGTTTTCTTACATCAAACATCACTAAGTAGTTTACAATGAAACTAGAGTCTCATTTTCTGACATCAAACAACACTAAGTAGTTCACAATGAAATATAAAGCTGGAAAACCCAAAGAGTCAAAAGGCTGAAAACACACTAGAAAACTCATGAAATGTGAGTCTAAGCAAGAGCCTAGGGCATGTTACCAACTTGTAACAAATTAGTCCGATGTAAACTAACCTCAGTCATATACTTCACTAATGCTAAAGCACCAATCTGTAAGAGTGTTGAGAAATCACTACAACTAATATGATGTAGGCCTTTGATCTGCTTGTAACAAGTGCAGTCAACAAAGACATGATGCTCATCCTCAACTTTGCTCATTGTACACAATATGCAAAGTCGCATGGAAGGCTCTATATCTTACCAATGTCCTTGTTCTACTTCTAGTCTATGAGAGCTAGTTCTATATTGAGCAATAACATGTCTAAGTGAAGTAGAAATCATAGCCAAGAGATAATCTTGCTCACAATACACCAATATAAGATTTACAAATTGCTGATAAAGAACCATCTTGGTACCGAGTTGCTGCCATAAGTGAAGTAAGAATTGCTCCTTGATCACTTCTCTTAGTGCAATAGGCTCCAATCTCCAATGTTGCTCAAAAACATTCCACCTTGTGGCCCATGCAATGAGATATGTATACCAACCAATAGATAGAGTGACACAAAAAGCTTGGTAGGGAAGTCTCTCATGCTCCATGGAACCTCACCTTAGTGGCATATGTGAGAGCTAAGAACAAAGCTTCAGTCTCACGAGGCAAAAACCCTATTTCAACAAGTAACAATACATGGGGAGTTTGAGTCATACCCCAAGTTCATCACACAAAAACAATTTTTGAACTTTCTACATCTTTGCCACCATGTCTTCTTAGTACTTGGATCCCAACTCTGAGCACCATAAAAAACCACTGACTGCACAAGAGATCTGAACAACACCTTCTTCAACTCCTATGTTATAAGATGCGCAAGTATAGAGCAATTTATGAGTGAATACAAAGCTCTAAACCTTACACTGATCCTCATCTCCACACAAGACCAACTATAGTCATGAGAAAACTCAAGGCCCAGGTACTTATAATAAGAAACTTGCTCCAACTGCTATCCATCAAAAAGAAATGTGTGACACTTTTAGAACCCACCACAATCACCTTGGACTTTTCAAGGTTCACCTTCATCTTTGTTTGATTGCAAAAGCAAAGAAGAGAATTCGTCAATTTATGTTAACTCTTTGGATTGGTGGAGAGGAGCACTACATCATATGTATAAAGGAGTGTATGTATCGTCAAAGAGCCAACTTGTACACCTATAGCTCCAACTTCCATGAGTAGTCTCTCTAGATCATCAATGAAGATTCCAAACAGAGTTGGGGATTGAGAATCCTGTAACCTTGGATCACACTCATTGTGTTGTGGACATCTTAAGAGCTCGAATATGAAAGTCTCACAACCATTTTCTCATAGAGTCTAGAGATATCACCAATCAGATCCGATGAAATACCAAATTTTGTAAGTCTCTCACTTAGAGGTTTCCTAAGCCCCTTATCAAAGGTCTTCAAGAAATCAATAAATGTAACATAGAGAGCTTTCCCAACACCCTTAGATTTCCACCACAAAACATAGAGTACCAATTGGTGGTCCAAAGTACTAAAGCTTAATCTGAAACCAGCTTGGCACTTAGCTTGAATTTTGTACTTTCCAGCCCAAGTACTCAACCTAGACTCCAAAATTCAATCATACAATTTGGAAAGATACTACCAACAAATATGGTACAGTAATTGGTGACAACATTTTTCTGACCAGACTTGTAAATAAGAACTACCTTCTTCAAGCACCATCTATCAAGAAAGCCATACCTGATTGCCTCATTCAAGAGAGAAGTGAGTATTAGAATCAGGTGGCTACCACCCCATTTTAGAAGTTCAACACATAGTCCATCAAGGTCTTTAGCCTTACCATTGGCCAACTTCTTGAGTTGGTACTTCACATCAGCTTCAAAGATGGTGAGAGTGATTCCAAGGCTAGGTGCCATGCTTGGAACATCAGGGAAAAGTACAGATCCTTCACATAGTTACAAAGCTCCTTCAAGTCCAACAATGGAGATGGAGATCTAATTGTTACCTTCTTCCAAAAAGCCTTGGGGTTGCTCCTCAGTTCAATGCTCAACTCAACACCCTTGAATCTCATAAATGCATGCTTCTTGCACTTCACCAACTTTCTACAAAAGACAAAGTCTGATTATGTGCAATCTGATCAAGAGACTTATCCATAGCTTTGATCCTTGTCATTTTACAGTCAGCATCATACCATCTATGGCAAGGGTGACCAAGTCTTCCCATGAGAACCTCTTGGAAACAAAGAAGTAGATGTAGATTGAAAAAGTGCAAACAACTGATCACTGTGTTGTTGAAAACCAGAACTCCAGAACTCCAGTCCATAGAGCTCAATTTCTCTTGGATAGGTTGTTGGTAAAGATCTCTCTTGTGAAAATCTAGATGGATTTTCCCTCTAAAGGCATGCTCAATAGGTAATGTGGTTCTACTGGAGCAAGGAAGAAGGATGGCACAGGATAGAGGTGCATGGTCAGATTGAGGATTTAAAGGAGCAAAATCTAAGACAAGGTTTATATCATTGGGTGAGGTGAGAAAATAATCTACAGTGCTTGATCTACCAAGCAAAGCATGTGCTCTTGCAAGTTTCAAGAAATTGAGAAAGGCCATTCAAGATTTTCAAGTTACAATTGGTACCAAAGCTCAAAAAGTGCTCACTCATGGAATTGCTCATGGAATCTTGGGAAGAGTAGGACCAAGTACTAGAATAATCTATCAAGGTATAAATAGGGTCATTCTCAAAGGTAACTCAATGCAAGGATCTGAGAGGTTTGGATCCTAACATTGAAATCACCAAGAACAAGCACTGCACCTTTACTTTGAAACTCCAACATATCTTTTGTCAAGGAGTGGAAAGGCTGCATGGTGTTGAGAACTCCACTTGAATAGATTGGTGATGGCAATGGTACAAAGTAACAAACAACAAGGAAGAAAGGTGTAACAACTCCTCCAATCTTCAACCATGAGTATTGTCCACTTGAGTCTTGGCCTATCAAAGAGACTAATTTTTCAAAGCCAAATCTGATGTAAGTACCTCCAAAGCCCCTTCCTCTATGTTGCCTCTGCTTGTTCTAGGTTCAGCCAACAAGAGTGAAACCTTCAATGTCTTGAACGGTGTTTCCTTCATGTTCCCATGTCTCCACAAGGTTGATCAAATCAACATCATCCCACAAAGGCTTAACGTTGGAGTACTTGGTATGTGTGCGGCCATAAACATTCCAAAACATCACTGTAAGGGTTTGGAATTGCTATGCAATAGTTGACAATTCTTTTGAGTAATCATAGCTCTATTATCTCTCCAAAATGCAACAAAACCTACTTGTTGAGCTTCCTTCACTTTTGCTAATTCTCCCTTCTTTGCTTGCCATTGGAGAGATATGAGATCAGGGTCCAACCAGATGCGCCGCCCCTTCAATATAGCCTTGTTTGCCATCACTGAATTCCTTTGAGTTTCTAAGCCAAACCTCATCAAAATGCTTCTTGGTTGTGCACCTTTCTATCCCAATCTATATACTTGTAGGATCATGGACTCTCAAAGAATAAGCAATAAACTCACACACTATGGCCTTGGTGTCTTCCTTCTCTTATCTTTGGCAAACCTGAAATCCTCAAATTCTTCATTCAGACCAGTTTGTTCTCTTTCTCCTCCTCATGCTCTTGCAAGTAAAAGATTTGAGCCACCTTAGTAGTTTCAGCATATGACCTTATCTTCACTTCTAATGTGTCCACAATCTACCGGAGCCCTCCACTTTATGTAGCTATGTCATTAGCTTGTATTCCCAAAGAGGTAACTTTCTCGGTAGCATCAACCATTCCCTTGGTTGATTTTAACACTGAGATAGTACTCTTCTTTAGATCTTGAATCTCTTGGTTGACCAAGTTCAAGTACTCTTTCACAGTGTTGATCTCAACCTTTATGGTTTCAAAATCAATCTTGAAAGTACTCATGCACTATGACATAGGTGCTAAGAAGCTTCTAGATCTTTGTGGAAGTCATTGACTTGCATATAAATTTCAGCCAATTTTTGTTGCTTCATGGCTATATTAGCAATGTCTTCCACCATCTTGGACCCTCCATTGTGCCAATCACTAATCACTCATAATCAATCTAGAAGTTTTACTTTCAACACAAAAAATTCAAGATTTTCAAGTATGCATAGTTTTTTTTTTAATCTCTAAGCACTATTAGACAGCTATTCAAGTAAGTACCTTGAGAAGCTGGTTCTAATGAGATAAGAATCATCTCATTTGGACATGTGAGTGCAAAGATACTATCTTCCAAATCTGTGATGCAAAGAGATACCAAAGGCTACCAAATTTGAGGTACCTAGGGCTTCTAATCTGTTCTATAACCTCTACTAATCAATTCTCAATATAAAGGTCAGAGTGAGCTGATTTTAATGATTCAAAGATCACTTCATTTGGATCATTGAGTACAAAGATACAATAGCTTGAATTTACACTTCACAATGCTATGAAGTACGATGAGTTACATATTTCAAACTATCACAACTTCCTTGTCTAGCTTCCAATTGCAACAAATCAGAACTCAATAGAAATGTTGTGCAATAATTGTCATATTGGCACAGAAAATCACTTGATTTGGACTTATAAGTACAGAGTAATACCACTTAACATATGCAGATCTTAACACCAAGTACTTGGAAATGTCAGAGTGAATCAAATGGTCATTTCATCTACCATATATATTCAAATTCTGAAAATATGGATTCAATAGAAATCTTGTGACTGTGTGGTTTTTATGACACAAGCATCACTTGAATTGGGTTTGTGAGTGAAGAGAACTGGCTCCCCAAAGTTGGTTCGCCAAACACCAAGATGCAAGAGTGTGATTGAATGAGAACTATCACAACCTCTTGCTCAAACCTCCATATGCTGCAAGCTTGGCCTTGAAAGAGAGCTTGTAAGTCACAAATTTTGATGTTAAAATTATCACTGGATTTTCACTTGTGACCATAGAGCAATACTCCTCTAAATTTGCATCCAATCACAATGACTTCTCAAAGCGTCTTGAAAATTAACTCTTTGTGTACTACTCCAAAATGCACAAGCTTTGCATTGAAAGAAAACTTTGAGCATGATGTTTCTAATAAGACTCAAATCACTTGATTTTCTCAAGTATTTGCAATGATATAGTCATCTGAATATCTGCGAATGAAACTCCAAAATCAAGAACCATGCAAGTATCTTCAAATGATCATAACTTTCAGCTTGCTGCTCCAATGAATAACGACTTGGTCTCAATCGAAAGCCCTTGGAGAGATGTTTCCAAAGAAGTAAAGCACACTAGATTTGGACACACCAAATCTACTCTCGTTCAATTCCAAGAATAATCCAAAATCAAGAACCAATGAAGAACTCAAATCTGTTTTACTTGATTTGGACACACCAAATCTACTCTCGTTCAATTCCAAGAATAATCCAAAATCAAGAACCAATGAAGAACTCAAATCTGTTTTACTTGGTGTATGAATATGATGTTTGAACGTGCTTGGTACCAATCAAAAGAGCTTTCCATGGCACATCTAAGGCCACAAAAATCATTTCATTTGGACATTATATGATGAAAAAAAAACTTTCAAATATGGACACTCTATCAAGAAATTCAATCACCCATAACTTTCACTACAGATCTCACATCATCACAAACTTGATATCTATGGCAAAGCAGACTATAGCAGAACTATGAGCCCCTCTACCACCAGTCATAATCAAATCAAATGTGCAACACACAGCACCTTCTATGTTCCACAAGTACTCACTCAATAAAGCTTGGTCTATCAAAGTGACTAGAGTTGAACAATCGAGCACTAAACTAGCTATCAACTATTTCCAAACATATTATACTTTTAGAGAGCCCGAGAACCCCAAAAGAAAGAAGGATACACAGACAGAGTGGCACAACATGGGAACCCAAAATAATTTTGAGTCCCTATCTGTCTAATCTAAACATCACGTCATTTTCTTTTAAAATTTTGATACAGTTTGATTTCCATCATTGATTAGTTTTTAATGAATTATTATATAATAAGATATATAAATATAAATATATAACTTAATTATCTATAATTTCTTAGATATATTATAAAAAGTTATACAACAATTTATATCATATACAATATATCTCTTTGTATATCAATAAATATGTTTATTAATCTTTAAATATTTTTCAATTATATATATAAATTTACATCTTTTTTAATAAATTTACTTTTTTACTATAATTCATAATGAAAACTAATATAATTAATTTAAGCAAAATCTGTATATAAAATTTTGGAATATTTTACAAATTTAATTATTTTACCATAGAAATACTGAAAATATTATATTTATAATTAAATATAGATTATTTTAAATATTTTAGGAATAAATTTACTTATTTATATAATTTAATAATACATTTTAATATTTATTTATATTTAAGCAAAATCAGCTTATTATTAATAATTATAAGCTACAAAAAATTGCACAATTATTCCCTAACTAATTCATATATAATTATATATAAATTTCTTATCAAGTCTTTTTGAAACTATTCATTTTCCATATGATTTTATGTAAATGCAAGAACTTTTTTGTTCTTCATGTTCTTCACTACATTGATTTTGATATTTTGGTTATAACATTTTTTTTTTGTCATGCAATTGTAAAAAAAAAGTAAAATAAATAACAAATATTATCATATTTCTCATTTATTGGATTCCATTTATATTCTAGAAACTTATAAATTATAAATATCAAGACTCATTGAGAATATTAACTTCCATATTCAAGAAATTCTGTATATAGATATTTTTAAATCAATTTAATGAGTCATTTTAAATATATTAACAAAAAATAGAAAATTCATTAATATTGTACTTAGTTCTCTTAAATTATCTCCAAAACATCTTCAACCAGTATCACTCCTTGAATATGGAAATTCTGGATTTTTAAGATACTAAATAGATTTTTAAGAATAGCTTATTAAGGCTGATTAAAAAAGTTCTAGCAGTTGGATTATGTCTCAGATATATATAAGTTAAAATTTTGAATTATTATTTTGAAATGAGTTGATCCTACATCTTTCCTTTATTTTCTATTAGATTGGAAAATATATTCTCTTACCAATATAGTTGTATGCTAAACTCAAAAGTTCAAATCTTGTAGAACTTTACAATCTTGTCGAACTCTAAGAATTTTAATACTTTTCTTGATCTTTTAAAAAAGATCATGACTCAAAGTAATGATAGAAAAAAATGAAGAGAGGAATGTGAGGTTGTGTAAAGTTCTACAAGATTTGAAATTAGCATTTTTATCATTACTCGATATAAAGAGAGTTCAAAATAGAGTTTTGAGGAGATTTAAGTAAAATAAAATAGATTTTTAGTAGTTTATTATAAAAAATCCTGATAGCACCCATAAATCTCTATAGCATCTCCTCCAATTCAAAATAATTATGCACCATTTGCATCTTGATTATGGATTCAAACAAATCATTTCTCATTTCTCATTTCTCATAACATGTACCAAATATGCATTTTGACCTCAAGTTGATATGGCATGCAAGTTAAGATCTGGTTTCTAGCATATTATTATCAACTAGGTGCACAAATTCTCTGCCTTTGCAAAGTTGGTGCTCAAGTGTTATAATTGTGGGGAGAAGCATCACAAAGCTCATGCTTGCACATTTGAAGGAAAGAAGACTCAAGACAAGAGGGATAAACTTGATCTTGGATTGTATGTTAGACCTAGGTGGAGTACATCTTGTGCACAAATTGTGGAGTGAAGGAGTTCAAAAGGAGCATGAGTGCAATGGAATGTAGCAATCTTCAATGTTTGACGGGGAACTTTGGAGGAACATTAAGTGCAACTATTGAGAAGGTTCCTATATCTGCTCAAAAACTCTAGCAATTAGCCATGGAAAAATTTTGCTTAGGATGATTTAGAAAGAGAGTATGAGGAATAGATTGATAGCCACTTTGGAAGAGGCAACAAAACTTATGAGTGAACAAAGTTAGATATATTTGAATTACCTCTTTCTTTTGTATTGCTATTGATGGAATTTTCTAGAATGAAACTAAAGCTTTTTTTACTCTATTGAAAAGATCCCTTTTGATTAGCATAAGATTTGAGAGAATCATTTACTGTCTTTCAGTGGGAAAAACTTGGTTTTCAATTAAAGGAGGTCTAATCATAATATGTTTTTCATCCATAAGTATTACCTTGAGAGAAAAAGTTATTTTTTTCTTAAATTGAAAGCTTAAAAGAGTAGGACCTTTAAAAGAAAGACATAAGAAATAAAGAACCTTAAATGAAGTTATATTGAGAGAGGTGATACAATGGAAAAGGAAGTGAGGATGCAGAAGCATTTGTGAGGGACTTCAATAGAGCTTGCACTGGAAACATTGAGAGGAGAAAGGAGGAACAATGTATGCACTTGGGAGAGTTAAAACAAAATCTCTCATTGAGAAATTCATGAGTAAATAGTCTACAACAAGAAAAGTGAGATGAATTTTACATCTCGATAGATAAATCGGACAAGTTGGAGCAGAATTTCAAGATGACTTTGAGAAAAGGTCAGGATGAAATGGAGAAAATGATGGTGCATAAGTGCAATGTTGACCAAGAACTTTGTGACAGGATTGAGATCACCAATGAAGAATGGAGCTCAAGATCAAGCTCAATATAATAAAATCCCTTGCCTAAGGTGTGGAAGTAATGCTCATTTTGAAAGGGTTTATCAAAAATCTCCAAATGATTGAACTTGTGAGAGTGAAAGTAACACAACATAATAATCACCAAATTGTAGTATTTTGATAAGAAACCATTCATTCCCGCAAGGATACAATTAGTAATGTTGAAAACCTCAAATAGCACATTATAGAAATTCACAAAACCCAAAATCACTTACACATAAAATAAATCAAATTGTATCTTGAAAGTGATATTTCAATCCAAAGATGGCTGATCCCTCTTAGATACTTTTTGTAACCTCTTCTCAAATTCATTGAAAAACTTCAATTCACCACAAAAATTTCAACTCAATAGAGAAGTCCAACATCCTCTTCTTGGAAGTCAAATCTTGGCCTCCAAAATTCAGTTGTATGCAAAGAGAAACACCTCAAGTATTTAGAGTGTTGAGTACTTCCTACACTAAAATAATTTCCAAGTCCCATCAATGTGTTGCTTCAAACACTTGCCTAGACCACCAAGGATCAAACACACAAATTGCTCCAACTTCCTAAACTCCTAGCTAATTTAATAGTTCTTTACACATTCTACTAATTGATCCAAGTTCTCTTTGCTAATTCTAATTTACAATTTTCCCCAATCTCTACTATCTTGTGATGATGCTTACTAGCTAATACCACTGCTACTTCTTTCTACTTCTTGCCACCTATGTTTTACTTTACTAATTTACTCTTAATCTTCATAAGCTCCTTTAACTATGATGTCAAAAAAGTATATCTGCCATATTGTGTGGATGTTTAGTTTTTGGAAGTATTCTCAACTACCCCAAAAAAGTGCTAAAGATAAGATAAGAATGCATCTTGAGGTCATTCTCTTAAAATTTTTGATTTTGAAGCTCAATCTATTTGATTGCATAAAGGCATGAAGGACCTAGGCATTGTTGTAGCAAAAATTTTCCTTCACACACCAGGTAATGCGGATCAGGTTGAGATCAAAGTGGTATGCCTTCCAAACCGGCTCCTAAGCGGAACACATCCCTCCTATCAAGTCAATTCTTTAAAAGTCTTCTAATAAGAAGGAGGTTTTGATTTACCTCCATCATGCTCATAGGAATCTAGGCAAGCTTAAAGTGGCCTAAGACCAACACACTTTGACCACAAGTTTGAACACACAAACCTACTCCCAAAATGGGGTCAAGTTAAGGCTTGCAGGTGTAGGTTTTGATATTTCTCTAGATTTTTCACAAGCGTCACCATGTCTTCTCCCAAATACCCTTCCTAAAGGATTTTCCTACAACAACACTAACACATCACATACATACACAATGAAAGGTTATGCACAAATCCTAGACAACAAAATACACAATGATGATGAAATGATAGTACCCTAGCTCTAAGAGTTAGCTCATTCCACAATGCACCTTGAGAGCCTTGCTCACCACAAGTTTAATGGATTTGGTCTTGGGTCTAAATATCTCTATCCTTAAAAAATGAAGAGATTCCTTTGATTGCCTAGAGCTCCAAGCTAGCTTTCAATGACCACTAATGTGAGGTTCTCCTAGCCTCTACCTGCCTGGCTAACTGGCAACCAATTTGCTCTTCTCAAACTAATTAGTGAACACGGTTCCTTATACTTGTGACCTCCACTAATGAGCTTAGACCATCTCATAGCCACTAGACCAAAAACCCTCCCACCCATCTTCCTTGGCTGAGAGATATTACATATTATGAAATGGGTGTAAATGACCACTTCAATTCTACATTGCTCTCATCATCACATCCACATGCTACACATGTCACTTGGAGACCTTGGCCTAAAACATAGACCATGGTGCTAATTTTAATATCTCACCCTCAACTCTAGAATTACAATATCCAATTTGGGCATTGGCTAGCATGTTGGTATTAATCTTGATAAATTCTCATATTTCTCCATGCATAAGAGTGATGTTGTAATACCAAGAGCTAGCCATATGATCTAGATGTGAAATTTGGTTTGGTAATATCTAAAATGATATTATACATGATGGTCAAAATAGATCAAATAGAAGTATCACCAAAAGAGTACTTCTTCTAATAGAGCAGAAACTGAAATAGACTTGAGAACCTTAGCCAATAGCTAGACATATTATTTAAAGGTGAGAATTGGTTTGGTAACATCTAGAACGATGTTACACATGATGGACTAAACAGATTAGAAAGAGGTATCACCAAAAGGGGACTTCTTCTAATAGAGTAGGAACCAAAATATGCCTGAAATCTTTGAAGGCAATTTCAAAGGCCTAAACAGATGAATTAGGCCTCAAAAATGTGCATACTCCCCCCACCTACTGGAGAAAAGGCTGGCCTTCCCTTCCCCTTGCTTTGTCTTGTCAAGAGCTTTCCAATGGTACCTTACTCATGTGATTCTAAGACTCCTATAGGAAGATTCCCTAAAATATTCCCTTCGGTCAAAGCTTGTTTGACCAACCAGATAGGACCTAGACCGACATGTCAACCATCCAAGTAAGTAAGTCAAGGGTGGAGCTTGTTGACATATCACCTATCTGTGTGCCTAATCCTATGGTGGAGCTTCCTTGGAGGGGATCCTCTTTGTCTATATAATAAAGAGAAGGTGCTTCTTTGGGTCACCGAATGTTGAGGGTGTAATCTATGTTTTCTCTCTTCTCTTGACCTCAAAGTATTATAGATGTACTCTTCTCTCTCTCTTGGAACTCTCTTAATTCTAGGCTATTGGATTTGATTTTGGTCAGCTTGAATATAAAATGTTTTTTCCTCAAGAGCTCTATACAGTAGCCTCCAATACAATTCAAATTGCTTCTAGCAAGGTGGTGCTATTTTCAAGTCTCTCCTCTACTCATAAAGCAACTTTCTCAATTGCCATTATAGATTGAATGCAGCAAGAATGCAATTGGTAAAGACTTTGATGTAGGCTCTCAAACAATTTTTTGGGGAATATTATATCTTCTTGAGTAGTTCCCAAAGTTGTGGTTGGGATGACAAGTCAACTTCTAGGACTAAAAGGAATAGGGTATATTTTGTGGTGTAATGTTTCATTGACATCTTGCTTGCTTGGCCATCCATGGTCTAAAATATATGGAGTGGTTTCTCCTATTGTTGGGAGTACCAATTTTTGCTCTTTCCATCATTCTTCCTACCTTTCCTTGGTTGTTAGCAAATCATGTTGGTGATAGATGTGGTATTGGAAAGGGTAGATTGATTTGATTGACTATTTCTCTATGCTAGCTTCCAAATCCCTTCATGTAGCAATCTTTCCCAATTTACATGTAAAAGACCAAGCCCAAGGAGAGAAATAGGAGAATGGAACTTCACATTGGGACACTTGAATGTGTGAAAACTCCAAATGCCTAGCATGAGCTTTGGCTTTGATATTTATAGGTAGCATATAAGGCCCTTGGAGAAGCTTCTCAAGAAGCTTCCTTGAGTCGCTTTCTTAGAGTGCAAGCCAAGTTAACTACCACCTACTTGGCATGCAAGCTAAGCTAGTTAGAAGCTTCTAGAAGCTACCTGCTTGGGGTGCAAGTTAAGCTAGAAGCTTCCTAGATGCTTCTAGAATATTTTGGGCTAATTTGGCTTATTCACTACTTCATTAGCCTTGCTAACTACGTCACTAAACTTCATATTGTTACATATTCCTCCACCGCTAGTTGGTGATGTCCTCATCGCCATTGAAGCTTCAAACTCCTGGATGGTCCTTTGTGCATTGTAGAGGTGAGAAAGAGGTTCCCATGTGGCATCATGAAGGGGATACTCTTTCCAAAGGACCTTGTACACTGTATGTGTTGGCGTCCTTGTTGAATGTAGCAATGTGCAAGGATACGATCAACTTTGTACTCCTCATGATCATTGATAGGGATGGGAGGAGGAGGAGGTTGGACACAAGAGGAAAAAGAAAATGAGTTAGGAACAAAGGGTTTTAACTTGGAAATATGAAAGATAGGGTGGATGCGCATATGACAAGGTAAGGCAAGTTGATAAGCAACAAAAGAGATAATTTGGGTAACATCAAAGGGTCCTATCCAATTAAGGGCAAGTTTACAAACTTGGTTATCAAGTGGGATGGGTAGGTTACTAGAGGATAACATGACTTTATCACCGACTTCAAATGTGAGATTATGACAATGGTGGTCCGCATATTGTTTTTGACGATTTTGGGCAATAAGGACGTAAGATTTGGCTTATTGGAGAGACAGGGAGATAATGGTCAAGAAGGTTGAAGTATGAGGGACCTGAGATTGGGAGAGGAGCAAGAAGAGAATCTAGAACAAGCGGATTTTGGCCAAAATTTAGAAAGAAAGGAGAAAATCCGGTGCTTGCATGTTTGGAATTGTTGTAGGCAAATTCTGCAACTGCAAGACATTCATCCCAATTGGTATGGTGGACATTGACAAAGGCACACAACATATCTTCCAAGGTATGATTTGCACGTTCAGTTTGTCCATCAGTTTGAGGATGATAGTCCGTGGACAAAGCAAGCTTGGTGTTGAGTATTTGGAAGAAAGCTTGCCAAAACTTCCTAGTGAATCAAGGATCACGGTCGGAGATGAGTACACGTGGTATCCCATGATGCTTGAAGATATTGTCAAAGTAGATTTGCACTAAGGTTGGAGCATCCATGGTATCAAAAGTTAGTGCCAAGTGGATTTGCTTTCTAAGCTTATCCACAAACACCACTATTGTTGTGTGTCCTTGCTTTGTCTTGGGTAAGGATGTGATGAGATCCAAATTCACATGTTCCCATTGAGTGGATGGAATGGAGAGTGGTTGAAGGAGTCCACTTGGCTTTTGGTTGTTGGCCTTGTTGCATTGGCAACTTTCACACTACTGGACAAACTCTCAAAATTTTGTGTGATGTTGGGCCACCACCACCATTGGCATTGGAGGGTACCCAAGGTCTTGTCTATACCCATGTGACCAACAACCCATAAATCATGGGCTTTTTAAAGATGCACAAGTCGGAGACCTTTGGCAGGAACATAGATCTAGTCCTCATGGAATAGAAGCCCTTCCTTGAAGGAGAAGATGTTGTACTCCTTATCGCATGTTGTAAGACAATCATGCACCATTTGGGAAGAAAAGATTTTGTTGTAAAGCTAACCAAAACTCATTTTGGACCTTGGAGTCAATTGCCACCATGTAATTGCCATTGTGATGAGAGGAGGAGACTTCAAATTAGGTTTTTGTGATAGAGCATCAAGGATGGCATGGAACCAATCTAGTTTGTATGCAAGTTTGATGTCAAACAATTGGAGTTGCTTCTCCCATCGATGATGTTGACTCTTCATGTGTTCCAAGTGTAAGGTTTGCAACAATGGTTTGTGATCAGTTTGCATGATCACTTATTTCCCCAAGAGATAATGCCTCTATACCTTGGTAGCATATACCATTGCAAGTTGTTCCCCATCTTGAGCAAAGTAATTTCTTCCAGCTATATTTAGTCAGTGAGACACAAAGGCAATGGGATGTAGTCCATTTGGGAATTCATGTTGCAACACTGCTTCAATTGCACAGTTAGAAGCATCAAAATTAACCACACAAGGTAGATGAGGATCATATGGTTGAAGGATGGGTCTTGAAGACGCCATATGTTTTAGCTTCTAAAATGCTTCTTCATACTTGGTGGTCCACTAGAAGCTTGAGTTCTTCCCCAAGAGGTCAGTCAATGGTGTAGCCACATGAGCATAATAATGGATGAACCGTCGATAAAAATTGGCCAATCCATTAAATGCCATACCTGTATAGCATCCTTCTAAGTAGGCCAATTAGTAATGGCCTTGAATTTCTCCTCTTCCATCTTCATCCCTTCCAATGACATCTTGTGACCCAAGAAGGTGACTTCCTTCTACCAAAAGGCACACTTTGACTTCTTGCAATAAAATTTCCATTGTCGTAGTTGTCTTAGGACTTCTTGCACAAGATTTACCTATTTTGCCTCTGACTTATTATAGATTGAGATATCATCCAAGAGCACCACCACATATTGATCCAGTATTCCATCCAACACCTGATGCATCTAATCCATGAAGACTGTTGGAGCATTAGTGAGCCCAAAAGGTACAACTCTCTACTCAAAATGCGCATACCTTGTGCAAAAAGCAATCTTTTGCACATCCTCCCTATCAATGGGGATTTGCCAATAACCACTGTAGAGATCCAACTTGGAAAAATATCATGCTCCACTTTGTTGATCAAGCAAGTCATCAATCCAAGGTAAGGGATATGCATTCTTCATTATTTTTTTATTGAGCCTATGGTAATCAATATAGAAACGAAGTACTCCATCCTTCTTTGGAACAAATAGTACCGGAGCTCCCCAAGGAGAGGTACTATGTCATATGAAGTCCGTCTCCAACAACTCCGTAAGTGTTGTTTGCAACTCCTCCAACTCCTTTGGTGAGAGCAAATAGATTGGTCTACTCATTGGAGTACTCCCTGGCAATAACTCAATCTTGAAGAAGTGCATACCACAATCGGAGGGTAATCCCTTTGGCAAATCATCCAGAAACACATCAGCAAACTCCTAAACTATCTGATCAACCATTGTCTTGATGAGGCTCTTGGCCCTCCTTAGATTGTCCTTGTGCAATTAACTTGATCAGCACCGCAAAAATAGACTTATCTTCCTCCAAAGCTTGTTTTATGGCTGCTTCACTAACAAACTTCCCATCTAGGGACTCATCTTCCTTCAAAGCTTGCTCCATCGCTGCTTTCTTGGTAAACTTCCCATCTTGGGACTCATCCCCCTTCAAGGCTTGCTCTATGGCTACCTTCTCAACAAACTTCCTATCCTAGGACTGACTATTTTTAGGTGTCTTATTCAGAGGTGCCAAACAACCTAATCGGAAATTCCTACCTTGGTGTTGTACTTGAATTTGTTGTCACGTCCAATCAAATTGAACCTTATGACGTTCAAGCTAAGGTAATCCTAGAATGACATAGTAGTGTAGAGGTGCCACTACAAACCTCATACATTCCAAATACTCCTTCTTAATCTTGAAGGTAATAGGATGTGCGGTATAGAATGCAAAACTCTTTCTACCATCCGCAATCATCAATCTACTTCCAATTACTAGCTAGATAGGGATACCCAATTCCTTTGCTACTTGCATAGAGATATAATTCTATGAACTTCTAGAATCAACCAAAATCCTACAACCCCGATTAGATATCATACCTTGCAAGTGAAATAAACTTGTATAAGTCAATCCTTCAATCCCATTGGAACTAATCAAGCTCCCAATAGACGGCTCAAAATCTCCTATTGGGATTCCTTGTTTCCTTGATCATTTGCTCAACAAACTCCATCTGGGCAACTTGTTGAGGTTACCCATTCTTGAGTAGACATTCAGCGATACGATGTCCCAATTGGCAACAATAAAAACAATCACCATTTTGTCATAGTTTTTCTCTATCTACATCACCAAGTGATCTTTGTTAAATGGCATCAATCTCCATTAGTGCCGGCCCCTCCACCCATGTATAGTGTATTGGTAGGTTTTGTGGAGGTCGAAGTCAAGACCAAGTTGTTGCAACCAAGGAATCAAAATGTTTGGCCAACCGCATGGCTTCCTCTAGGTGTTATGGCTCTTGCATGGTTACCTTTAATTTGTTTCTTGACTTCAAGCCACTCACAAATCAATCTAGAGCTTCACCTTCCAATATATCTGGAATTTGCATGATGGTGTTCTGGAATTACGTGATGAAACTTCTTACAGAGCCAATCTATTTCAACTCTACCAACCTATCTCGTGCAACTTGTGTGGCATTTATTCCTTCGAATTGACTAATTATTGCACTCTTGAATTCTACCCACATCAAGATTGGTGCAAAAATTTGTCTTTCAGCTTGCTCCACTTGGAATCTCCACGGTATCTTTGCTATTCCATCTAATTGGCTAGAAGTCGAGAGAATTTGTTTTTGCTCGTCTTGCAGATTGGTAGTTTCAAAATAACATTCACAATTAAATAAAAATTTCTCCATTGCACTTGGGAGATTCTTGTCTTCAAATACCTTTTTTTTAGGGAATCGGATTTGATCTTCTCCTTCTCAAATTGGTACTATCTCTATGTGCTCTTGTCGTCAAAGATCTTGTTCATCCAACAATCCAATAAGGTGCTCAATTTGTTGCTGCATAGCAAGGATAACATTGAGCATTGCCGCCATGGTTGCTACTTGTAATACTCCGAGGACAAGAGAAGAGAGAAAACACAGATTGCACACTCAAACATTTGATGCCCCAAAGGAGCACCTTCTCTTTATTATATAGACAAAGAGGATCTCCTCCAAGGAAGCTCCACCATAGGATTAGGGACACAAATAGGTGACATGTCAGCAAGCTCCACCCTTGGATTACTTACTTGGATGGGTGACATGTCTGGTCTAGGTCCTATCTGGTTGGTCAAATAAGCTTTGACCGGAGGGAATCTTTTAGGGAGTCTTCCTATAGGAATCTCAAAATCACATGAGTAAGGTACTGTTGGAGAGCTCTCGACAAGACAAAGCAGGGGGGATGGAAGGCTAGCCTTTCCTCAGTTGGGGGGGAGGGGGGGTCTGCACATTTTGGAGGCCTAATTCATCCGTTTAGGCCTCCAAAATTGCCTTCAAAGATTTCAGGCATATTTCAGTTCCTACTCTATTAGTAGAAGTCCCCTTTTGGTGATACCTCTTGCTGATCTGTTTAGTCCATCATGTGTAACATCCTTCCAGATGTTACCAAACCAATTCTCACTTTTAAATCATATGTCTAGCTATTGGTTCTAAGGTTCTCAAGTCTATTTCGGTTTCTGCCCTAGTAGTAGAAGTACTCTTTTGGTGATACTTCTATCTTATCTATTTTTACCATCATGTATAACATCATTCTAGATGTTACCAAACCAAATTTCACATCTAGATCATATGGCTAGCTCTTGGTATTACACTACTCTATCACACCACCCCTAATCTATCTAATTTATTAATACATAAAAGCAGCACATCCACCGTTCTCCATAAGTTACAACTTGAAGCACAAAGGGTTCCTCAAATATGGTGATCATATGCAAAAAATCTTGTCCAAAGTGTGAGGTGATGAATTGTACGAAATGATGCTTGGGTAGTACTTGGACACAAAAATCCCAATGGTTTGGTGGAAGTGGATTTGGTGGTTCATAAATTCCATCCATCCCATTTTTGCTCTGATATCAATGGAAAATACCGAGCCCGAGGAGAGAAATAGGAGAATGGAAACTCACATTGGGACACTTGAATGTGGGAAAACTACAAATGCCTAGCATAAGCTTCAGTTTTGGTATTTATAGGTAGCATACAAGGCCCTTGAGAAGCTTCTCAAGAAGCTTCCTTGAGCCATTTTCTTAAAGTGCAAGCCAAGTTAACCAGGAAGCAAGAAGCTTCCTTGAGTTGCTTTCTTAGAGTGCAAACCAAGTTAACTAGAAAGCAAGAAGCTTCCTTGAGCCGCTTTCTTAGAGTGCAAGCCAAGTTAACCAGAAAGCAAGAAGCTTCCTTGAGTTGCTTTCTTAGAGTGTAAGCCAAGTTAACCAGAAAGTTTCTCAAGAAGCTTCTTTCTAGAAACCGTCTACTTGGCATGCAAGCTAAGCTAGTTGGAAGCTTCTAGAAGCTACCTACTTGGGGTGCAAGTTAAGCTAGTCGAGAAGCTTCCCAAGAAACTTCCTAGATGCTTCTTGAATATTTTGGGCTAATTTGGTTTATTCTCTACTTCATAAGCCTTGCTAACTATGTCGCTAAACTCCATATTGTTACATTACCACCCAAGTATATCCAAGCACTCAAAATAGCCAGATTTCACCCCAAGATGCTCAGGATGTATAATAAGTAGGAAGAATAAACCCTCCTCAACTAGGATTTTACAATAGAAGTAAGAGAAATTTACACAAATTGCCCCCAACAAGTTGTAAAATTAAAAAATCACCCCTTAAAAACTATTAATTACAAAAATACCCTTGGGTGGTCCAAGGCCAAGGGTAGGGAGCATGGGCTGAGCTATTCCAAGCCTTGGAAGTTTTTGGTTCCATGGGAGAGAAATTTTTGGTTCCCACATATTTCACCAAAGGATATGAACCAGAACTCAAGATTTATTTGAAAATGGTCTTTGTAACTCATGATTGTGATTTTGCATCAATTTCTACACAAGCCTTTCCAAGCAAGAAATTTCTTCTTGAATATCTAAGTGTTTCTTTGTTGTTGTCATGTTCATTCAAGAAAGATTTTTGTTCCTTACACTTGTGATTGATTCATTTAGTGATCCCTTTTCCACTTCTTATCCTACTCCAAATGGTACAAATCTTTTGATTCAATATTCATGCATGTGCTTGTGCTAAAGCTCATTACTTAGAAATCTAGCTCCATGCAATTGTTCATAGAGAAGATATCAAAGCCAAAATTTCTTCAAACTTTTGGACCTAGTTCCATGAGTGATTCTTTTGGTGACGATTTGAGATTGGTGGGTTATAATTTTTCACTTGTGTATGCATATTGTTTTATCATGCCAAGTTTAGCACTATTGATACAGGCTTTTGATAGGCGGGATTTCCATGCTACTTCTGCCTAATTGGGAGTTTCAAGTGAGCTTGAATTTGGCAATTGGAGTACGAAAGAAATGTTTTCTGCCCTTCAGTTCTCTCTTAGAATTCACATATATGTACACAAAGTGAATAAACAATCCCAAGTAGTATGAGCAGATCATCAAAGAAATATGTTCTTGAAATGATTAATGAGGAACAAATATGTTCTTGGAGATCTAAAATCCACATCCTTGATAGAAACGGGTCTTCTCAATCTTCCAAGCCAAAGTCTCAGCACAATTTATTAATTTTAGTTTCAAGGTGGTGCACAAAAACTAAAGAAACAATTGCATCTAGTATGAGCACATCATAGGAGCAATTTTTTGTCAAAGTAGTAGAAGTGATAGAAGCAAAAGACAAAAGACAAACAAATTTGTTTGATATCTTAAGCCATGTATCCTCTAGAGCAAAATATTCCATCAATTAAGTCATCTAGCCTGGCCAATTTAAACTTATAAAGGAATTATTCTAACTAGAGTGACAATGTTGCACTCATAATTTGTCAAGACTCCTCCTAACACCAAATTTTAGTAGATCTAAAAACATAAAGTAGTCTTTGAATATGTTCACATCATCAATGTAAGCACTATGATGTTCGACATTAAAGTGGATCCAATATGTGTGTACCTTCTTGTGTGATCCTCATTTCTATCAGCTCTTGAATGATACTTCAAATCGAAGATGGAAATTGGAATCAACTCTAAATAAACTCTCCTTGCATCACCATCCAAACTTGACCTAAGAATTTGCATTCCTAAACAAGGCTCATTTTATCCCATCTCCTATATGCTGCTCCTTAGGCACATCACATCTATACATACCTTGAAGGAGTCACTTCCTCACAACAAGCTGAAACCACAATGGTAAAAATTACTAACAAGAAAGAATTTGCTTCCATGACCAATAGTGTGCTATGTAGGCTCAATTAATCTTGTTTTCTCAACTCACATCCAGCATGTTGCATGTAACTTTCTAGCATGGATCAGGAGGCAAGTAAGCAAGCAATAAACATAAAAATTTCCCCTACTAATCAAACATATGAGGTTGTAAACATTGTGCTGCAGATGACAACCGTGCTTGATTTCAAGCTTTCTTGAAGACTAGTGATATTGGGGTATTAAAAGTTAGACAAGATGGCATGATTCTCAAATTTGATTGGAAAGATTAAGGAACCTTGAGGAAGCATACATGCCACACTATAGTCTAAAAGGAAAGTAGGATTAGAAAATATTGGCTAAAGCCAAGTCTCTAGATCATAGTTTTGGTCAATTTTTTGTTGTCCACTCACTATAGCCCACCTTAGGTTGATGAAATATTCTAAAAATTTTGAATAAATATATCATAAAATATGATGAGCTTGAATCCTTGGACAACATTAAAGCTCAATAGAGTAGATATGTTCATGAAATCAGGTAATTTTATTTCTATGCATGACCAATAGTGATAGCAAGGAGTTCTCTTCCAAGAAGCAAGAGTAGCAAAAATACACTTTGACTAGATTGGTTCTTTACAAGTGCAACAATAATGCATTGCATCATTTGCAGTGCACTTGTCCCAACCTCATGACCTTCCTCTTTTCAACAAATGCACTTTGTCTTAGCTGTTACCACTGGATTTCAAGTCTTTGGTGGAAGGCAAAAGGTATTTATTTTTCTTGTTGTCATTGTTGTTGTCCTTAAAATTAAGCTTAGCATCTTCCAATCTACTTTTGTGAGTGATTGGATGGATAATTTCCTTATACATATTGCAATATTACTCCACCATGAATAACTTGTGGCAAAGAGATGTACATTCTATCATGTTAATAAAGTAATAGTAGAAGCGTGGGCACACAAAATACCCAAAAGTTGCCAAGACTAGAAAGTACAAGTATGTGTTCCAATATTAACAACCTCACTAGAAAATTTGGCCTGGGATTCAAACTTATTGGCACTTGCTTTGCTGACTTGGTATCTTTATGTGTGATTGATTGCAACTTGAACATGTTCTTTGGCTTAAAGGGCGAGATAGGATTGGAATGTTGTAGCTTTGGTGCATTGCTCCATAAACCAACCAATCAGATGTAAGAGCTCAACCATTTTGAATATGAGGAGTTCACATGCATCTAAAATCCTTGCTTTGACTACCTCTAAGATTTAATGTGAGGTGCTCAAAGCAATTTCTTTCAAAGAATGCATTTGCCTTATATTTTGGCTTTGTCTCATGGATCCATTTGATAGCTTTAGAGGAAATGTTGTCAATCTTCCATAGCTCTTTGGCATAATGAGCAAGTGAATAAGCATGGAATTAAAGAAGCTCAATAAAAATTCATTCAAGCATGAGAAAAAATTGCAAGCAATGAAGTGAATCCAACCATGACAAAAGCATACATCCAAAGAAGTGAGATAAGTTTTGGGTTTTTGAAGGTGAATTATTTTTTTCCACTAAGATGACACATGAAAAATCCATGGATTTGGTGCCCAAAAGTTGCTTCAATAGCTCAAATCAATCTCTTTTGGTGGTTTGATAAGACTGAGTTTTTGGAAGGTATGCTCCTTTGACTATGCTACTAAAAAGCATTGCAATAGATTCTTGAGAAACCAACTGTAATTTGTGTCACTTTTGGCACCAATGATTGCAAAAGCAATGGTGAAAATTGTCCTTCCTTAATCAATATTGGTTGCACATGGTACTATCCTAGATTATATGCTCTTTAGGTGTGTTCTATGCATACCCAAGAGTTTTGGGCAGCTATTGAGGAATCTAGAAATTGATACAAATTATTGAAAGAAAAACTAATAGAAGTAGTTGATACTAGTTATCTCAACCAATGCATTGCTGACAAGGTTCACTTGTAATAGCTTGGTATACTATTGAGGTAGATGAACACATCCTTTCTCATAAGAACCGAGGATTGTAGCAAGGGCCATCTCTTCTCTACACTAAATACAATGATAGTGCACAAGAATGTTGTGCTCATGTTGGATGTCAGGTTGATTTTCCATTGGCTAGTAGCTTGGTGTGTTGTAAAGCTTATGGAAAATATCTTGAGCAACCCATGTTGCATTGGCTTGGTGGTTTTTGAGGTGGTTTGTGCCTCCACATGTGTGAACATCATGGATGGTCCAGATTGTAAACATGGCTGAATTGCACACAATTGTAGCATAAAGTTTGCAATTGTAATTGTAAAAAGTACAACATACTCTATATCACATTTTAGTGTATTTGACAAGCTATAAATGAGAAAAATATGCATGAGCATATGTTGAAGATCATCTACAATATGTTTTATTGAACCTACTAAGCTGGAAATAAGACAAAAGATGCATAAGTAGGTGTTGAAGATCATCTACAATATGTTTTATTGGACTCAGTAAGTTGTAAGAAAAACTAAAAATCCATGAGCATTTATTGCAGATCATCTACAAAGAATTATACATGTTTTGCTGCTACATGACATTACTTTTAGCACAAAATGCTTGCTAATTGCATAGCATTGTACCATTTCTTTTTGAGTCCTTTTCACTATCATATCTTGTGCCTTGCACAAGATATGATAGTGATATGGTTGTTCAAGGTTCAAGGTAAGTGATCCAATTCTCAATTTGGTACCTAATTTATCCAAACTTCTCTTTGAATTTCCTTTGCTTGGTGATTCCACATTCATTTCTTACCTCTTACCTTCAATGTATCTACTCTTGTACTCAAACCAAGTAAACCTAAAGCAAAGCAATCTGTAATTATAGCCATCTTTTTGATCAAGATTTCATTCAAAAATATCCACAAATGAAATAATTTTGACTGCAATATTAACTCAAACTAAATACAGACAGGATCTTTCAAGAGAATTTAATTTTAGAAAGCATGGCTTCTACCTCCTAATGGCCAAATTCCAGAGGGAGAGCAAGAACTGTGAAATTGCAAAGCATTTACAATTAGTGTTATCGACATTAGTTATACAACAATTGTATTTAAACCTATATACAAACCCGAGTCCAACCTAGATAGAATTTGCTTATATTCTTAGAGTGTGTAATTTTTTGACTAAAAGTCTCATGTCACATAGTTTTGGATTGAGCTGTGGAGCTAGAAATTGCATTCATTTGTTTGAAGGATTTAAGAGTTGAGGAAAGAACAAATGCACTTAGGATATAGGACACTATGCATGCATAGAGATGCCATTGAATTTATAGGTTGTCATGCAACACGTGAAATCTTAGGATTTTGTGTGAAAAGGAAGTTTTGAGGTTCCTTGTGAAGCTTTGACAAGGAATATCTAGTGTGAGTAAATGCAAAAAATGACTATAGTAGAAGTATCACTAATGATAGTTTTTGACATAAATAGCTCAAATTTAACAATGAGAGATGCTTAGGAGATTGTGAAACCAAGGGGATGAACTTTTCCTTCTTCTTTACACTCATTAATTGCCAAACATGTTACTATTTAGGGAAAACCTGCAACATCCTACAATTCTTCAACTTTGGTGATTGATAGGCAAATATTTTATGAACTCTTGATAAATTCTTCTAGTGTGGAATGATGATAGTCAAGAATACAAGTCAATAGTAGGATCATCTTGCCTTTCCAACATAGAATTGGAAATTGGACCTATGGAAATGCATTAAGCATACAATAGAAGCATCTTATATTCAAATAGTAGCTATAACTAAAAAAATTGGTACAAAATGTGTTTAAATGAAACCAACTGAAGGATACTTTGAGAGAATTAAATTGCAAGAACAATGTGAGATGCTTAGTAAATTTTGAAACCCAAGGATGAAGTTTTCCTTCTTCTTTATAGTCATTTATTACCAAACATGTTACCATTTGGGGACAAAATCCAACATCCTACAATTTGACTTTGGAATTGATAGGCAAAGATTCTTTAAACACTTGAGCTAATAAATTATTTTAGTGTAGAATGATAATAGTCAAGTATACAAGTTAGGAGTAGATCATCTTTCCTTTCCAACATATAATTTTTAATTGGATCTGTGGTCACAAAGTATACAATAGTAGGATCTTGTATCCAAACAATAGTAATAATTGAATAACTTGCAACCAAATGTGTCTAAAAGCAACTAGCTGAAGGATCCTCCAAGAGAATTAAATTGTAGAAAACATGAATTTTGCCCCTTAATTGCCAGATTTGAGCTCACTTGAGACCCCCACTTAGGTCTAGCTTCAATCTTGTTTCCAAAAAACTACATGGAGTTGGATATTTTAGTATTGAGCTCTAGCACAAGCATATGCATTGATGTCAAGTTGGAAATCCATACCGCCTGGAGAAGATAAGCATTGGAAAAGATCACTAAGCAAATCAGTCACAAGTGCAAGAAAGAAAAATTTTTCTTGAATGAACTAGAGAATGGTGAAGAACCCTTAAGATACACAAGAAGAACTTTCTTGGTTGTGATGCCTTATGAAGAAAATTATATAGAATTGCAATTACAAGTTACAAAGACCATTGTCAAATTCATCTTGAGTTTTTGGTTCCTATCCTTTAGTGCAGCATAAGGGAATTGAAAATTCCTCTCCCATTGAACCAAAAACCAACATGGCCTGGCCTACCCTCCCCATCCCTGGCCTCAAACTAACCAAGGGTATTTTTATAATTAACAATTATCACAAGTACTTTTGTAATTTACATTGGATTCAAGGATGGTGTCTTCCCATCCTTCTTATGTTTTATGAGATTGGCCTTTCTCTCATTTTACAACTTGTTGGGGTATTTGTGTAAATTTTTCTTGAATTAAAGGTATATCCCTCTTGAACATTGTACTTATTATCGATAAACTCTAATTTGGTTATATCACCTACAGCTTGCCTCTTTGTTGTAAGCATTTGCCTTTGTAAGTATTTCTATCTAGGACAAATTGAAGATCCCATCTTAGAGGATTTCTCCTAATTGTAGGATCCATGCCTTTAGATATCAGAGCTATTACTAGCTCCATCACCATAAATTCTATTTGAAATCCCCAATGGGACTTTGAGTAATCATTTGCACTCAATGGTGCTCAAATTTGCTCTCAATTCCTCTTGTTCTACCATAAAGGAAGGTACTACAAGTATCAACTTTTTGAGGTTCAACTTGGAGGTAACACAAGATCCCACCATGTTATTGATAGTTAGATGGACTTCTAATTCAAGGATTAAACCTTTTCACTTCCCACTCCAACTATCTTGACTACTAAGGCTTCTTTGAAGGAAACTATCTCCCTTTCCAAAATATAATAAGGAATCTATCACCTACTTTAGAAGCCAAGGTTCACTTCATTCTCTCCGCAATTGTTGTAGTCATCCTTCCTCCTCAACTCCTTAGTCAATCTTATCTAAATGCCCATTTCTATTTTTCCCATTGATTCTATCCAAGATGATAAAAGAATTCTTTTCCAACAATGGGCTAAATTTTTTTGCTTACAATCCTCCTCTATTTCTTGAGATGAGCTTTAACAAGGATCCTTGCTCTAAAAAATGGACCACCTCCTTTGAACTACACTCAACATCTTAATTGTCCCACACCACATTTTTGATTTCCACCAAAAAAGTACTTTGAGCTCTTGCAAATAATTTCTTTCAATGTCTTGGCCACTCAAAGGTTTACATACAAAAAAATTGACCACTATCACTCTAGACCTCATTCTCTCTCTCTACTCTTTTTTCTCAAAGGAAAGTAATCAAGCTATGAGAAGCATTCTTGCTCTTGGAAATTGACCAACTCCTTCAAACTACACTAAGCATCCCAATTCCCCCTCTCAACTCTTTTTATATCAATCAAAAAGTACTTCAAGCTCGTACAAACAATTTCTCTCAATTTCTTGGCCACTCAAAGGTTATAAGAAAGAAAAATTGGCCACTTGCACTCCAAACTTCACATCTCCTTTAACTTAATGTGCTCTCTTTGAATGCCTTAATCAAATTGGTAAGAATTGTTGAATTGGACTTGAAGTTGTAATAGTTAGCTCATCCTCTCCAATGGTCCTTTGGAATTGTTTTATTCCCTCATACTGATTTGACATGTGTTGGGTTGGCCCTATTGGGAGGGGAATCCTTCCTCCCTTCTCCATTGGAAATTTTGTAACTTCCAATGTCAACCTTGAGATCCATCATCATTTTGGTGGGGTCCCAATTCTATTATGTGGGGTGTTGTTGATAGGCCACCCTTTGTTCATATGGTTGGTTTCTAAAGCTTGGAATCTGATGCATGTACTTACTTGGCATTTGGGTGGTATTGGAAGTGGAATGGTTCTCTTTCAATTTTGGAGCTATTGTTGCACCTAATGGGTCTAATTGATTATCAAATTTTTTAGAACCATTTCTAGTTAAGTAATGGACTAGGTGAGTACTTTGTCAATGGTGCTAGGTTTCATTGGAGCAATTAAGTGACTTAAAAACTGAAAATATTTTCCTTGCATCCTATTGAGTGTTAATGTAATGTTCCAAGGACAAGAGAACACCCAAGAGAAACATAAGAGAAGAAACACAAGAGAAACATAAGATCTCATCCCTCAATTCTACAATGCCACAAAGGAGCACGTTGTCTTTATCATATAGCAACGAGGATCCCCATCTAAGAGAGCTCCACCCTTTGATCAAATACATGGATTGGTGATCTGTCAGCAAGCTCCACCCTTAGATTAGTTGCATGGGTGGATGACATGTTGATCTTTGTCCTATGAAGCTCATAATAGCATGTGTGAGGTACCATTTGAAATATGAAGCTCATAATAGCATGTGTGAGGTACCATTAGAAAGCTCTTGATGGATGAACATGGGGGAGAAGACAACACCTTTCTCTTAGGAAAGGGATGAATTGTTTCAATTTTTGAGACCTAATTCATTTGTCTAAGCCTCCAAAATTGGCTCTAAAATTTTTAGTGTGTTTTTGGTCTCTACCCTATTAGTAAAGGTACTCTTTTTGTGACACCTTTATTTGATCTACTTAGACCATCATATATAACATCCTTCCAGATATTACCAAGCCAATTTCTACTTCTAGATAATATGTCTAGCTAAGTGTATTATAATTAACTTCCTCATTGCCCAAATAAGACTTGCAACACTTACCCTTTTTCAACTTTGAGTGCCCTTGTAAATATTCTCTACTTTTTCTTCTTCTTAATAATATTATTTCACTTGCAACCCATTTGTCTTGGTGTTCAACCAAACACCTTGTAGATCCTTCAATTGGAGCGAGCAATTAAAAAACACCTCATGGATGATAAAGGGTCCTATCCATCCTAAATAAAATTTCCCATAGAATTTCTCTCTACATTTCTCATACATAAGAGCTAGATCCCTTTTCATACTATCTCAATTGGTTGGGATCATCTGATCCTCTAATACATGCACTTATTGGTGCATGTATGCTCTATTGGGATATGTAGTTTGGTATTGTAAGTAAATAAAAAAATATTATTTATATAAATTTTAACCAATATTCTATATTAATCATGATTAGCTAGAGTTAGTCACAGCCAAGATAGAGGTGACCCTACCTTAAAGGAAGGTGACAGAGTGAGCATCACTATTTTGGATTCTAGTGTATTGACTTTGTATTATTCTTAGATGTTCTGAGGAAAAAGTTGAAAACTCTTGTGCCTTTTGGTTTAGATTCTTCTATAGTCCAACAAAAGCCCACATGAAAGAAGTCTTGACATTGTTGTTAGGTCAAGATAAGATCACATGCTTAGGATATTATTCCCATGAGCTTGGATATTCCTTTAGACTTTTGACTTTATATGATTTTTTGTCTAATAACTTCAGTTACATTGATAATCAATAACTTTGGTGTATAAATATTTCAGAACTATATATACTAAGGGTAAGAAAGTACTCATTATTCTTTCATTTGAAACTATCTCTTTGTCATTAAGTTCTCTAGTGAGCAATGACTTGAGATTGGTGGTGCCTTGAAGCTTTAGCCTTAGAGGAGTGTGATAAAGTTGGGATTCTATGCCTTTTTAGTCCATGATGCATTACTTTCATTGTAAGTGAGAGAAAGGCCAGCTCACATTTTTTGTTCCATTTTCATGACTTCTCTAAAAGGCAAAATAATTTTTTGTATACAATTTTATATGAGGCAAAAGTAAGCAATGAAACATCACTTTGAAAGAACATTGAGAAAAGAGAAGGTTGAAATTATATAAGAGAATCTAGATCTATTTGTATACCTTGTTGTTCATTATGATATTTTTGAGGGGATATTATATATCCTATACACATGAGAAGATTTGGAGAGATTGTGTAAAACAGACTCTAGATTTTGGAGATTATCATCATGTTTTGCAAAAATTGAAGTTTAAAACTGGAATTGAATTTTAAAAGATAAAAGCTTGGTTTTTCCTTCAATCAGGACACTTGGAATTATTTTGAGAACCACTAGACTCATTGAACAAGAAGTTTTGGAGTTTACATGGTAAATTGTTTTTAAAAATTGCATGCTCTCTAGAAATTTGTACAAAGTTCACCATTTCTTTATTTCATATTAGATTTTAATGAAATTTTTTCAAAAACATTAAGTGGTAGATAGTCTACCTTGTGGTCTAGAAATCAAGTAGAGATTGCTTTTGGAGAAAGAGTTATAAAATTTTTAAGAGATAGGTGGTTTTTAGACCAAATCTTGGAAGATGTGTATTGAATAGAGAGATGCTTAGGCCACATGGCTCAATTAAGAGGGCTGAAATTTTGCCATGGATAATTCAATAAAGTGATGATTAGTTGTGAAAATTTTCAAAGAAGTAGAAGTTACCATTTGGGAAAATTGATTGACATTGTGAGGAGTGGTTTTTTTTTTGAGAGCTGAGTTTTCATGTATGAGGAGTATAAGAATGACCAAAACTTTTTGAGTGTTTAGATTCATCTTGGGAATATGGAAGGCTATAAGGAGTGGAAGCTGAGGTTATGTTAAGTTCCCAAGAGGTTGAAGTGATAGTAGTGGTTGATTTGATGAAAGGAGAGTTTAGGGTAAAATTGGAAGTGAGTGTTGAGAGGACTCAAAAACTTATATCACTTGGAGGAAAGAGTGATTCTAAGTGTTTTTTATGTTGACAAAAGAGATATACAGCAAATGCATGTCTAATGAGTTTTGAGAGTAAGAGATTGAGAGAAAGGAGAAGCTTAATTGGCATGTGATTACATGTTGTACCTTCTTCACCAAGATTGGAAGGAAGGAGATCTAGGATCAAGAAGTTATGTGAAGTTTGTGGAGTGGAAGGATTTCCAAAGAGCCATGAATGTAGTGGAAAAGTAGTACTTTTGGAAACCTTGGTGAAAGATCTTGGAGAGAGTCTTAGTACCACTCTAGAAAAACTACCTTCATCATATAGTTCTCAAGATTAGTGTTGGAGCTATCTTTCAACTCAAGGATAAACTACCCATGAAATTTTGATTAATATGCACTTTAGTATTTGATGATACAATGGAAATCTTTGCGTAATATGAACCTTTTTTGTTCCCTATGGTTAACTAGTCTCAAATGGTATCATTCATGTTTGTACTCATTATTTATAGGGTGAGAGGAAAAAGAAAAACTAAATAGAGGAGAAAGGTAATGATGTGCTAAGATGTGAAAAATTGGGTTTTCTTTGGCAAGGATAGAGAAGATATGAAGGCTTTTATGAGAGACTTCAAGAGGATGTACATAGACAAGAATGAGAGGAGGAAGAATGAGTGTGCCTCATTATTACCTGATTTCTTTGAGAATGTAGCTCTTACATAGTATGAGCCGGAATACACAAAGAAAGATGACCAAGAAGAGTCATGGGAGAGTTTGACTATTGCACATATTGAAACTTTCTTCTGGATGAAAGTTATGAGAGATGATGAGTGAGGTTATTATCTTCAAGCAAGGAGGTGGAGAGAAAGTGAGAGCACATGTAGAGAGAGTGTACAAGTTAGAGTCAAAGTTCCACATAGCATTGAGGAAGAGTAAGGATGATAAGGAAAATACTATGATTAGGATAGTAGCCATGCTCACCAAGAATTTTGTGTGAGGGTTTGGAATCACATATTCAAAGTAAGGTGAGATATGAGAAACCTTCGTCCAAGGAGGAAGCTATCAAGATTATGTTTTGTATGGAAGAGAGCTTGGAAAGGGATGAGAGTGATTTTGTAATGAAGGAGATTGTGCATATTTCTCAAGTCTACAAATATAGTGGAGCTTCTGATTTTTTGGTGGCAAGAGTTGCACCACAAGTAGTAGTTGCTCTAGTTGTTCTTCCACCTCCAACAAAAGATCCACTTCAAACTATCATAGAGCAACTTGCAGATTGCTAGTATTTGCCTTTAGTATCGTGTATTTTAGCTTCTAACTTGTATGCCAATGTAACAATAATATGCCAAAAACCTTGGATATAGAAGACGTCATGGAGTAAACACAAAGCATTGTCCATGACCTCATATGTAATGCACGTAGCATCTTGTTATTGTACCTATTTGATCATGATGTGGAGTTGGTGTTTCGGAATGGTGGATTTTTCCGTATGGAATTTGAGCTTCTCTAATATTTTTGCAAAACCTTGGATGGAGTTTAGAGGAATATATCTCCCATGGTTTGTCTTGACCTTGTGTGTAATGCAAACAGCATCTTCTATTGCACCTAGTGGACAACGATTCGAAGTTAGTGCTTGGGGGTGGCAGATTTGTCCACCGTGACTTTTGAGCTTCTCCAAGACTTTGACAAAATCTTGGATGGAATTTGGAGAAATATACCTCCCATGGTTTGTCTCGCTATATTAGATCTTTACTTTTTGCTATGTTTTTTCAGTTGTTTACTTGTTTTCTTATATCTTTACTTCTTGCTCTATCCTTTTTAGAGGAACATACCTGTGGCGGTTTGTCTTGTTTTATTTGGTTTTTACTTCTTTCTAGGTTTTATTTAGTTTTTTTTATGGAGGAGCCATTTTTTTTAGTCTTTACTCTTTGCTATGTTTTGTTTTTTGAAGATAAAAAGGCGACCGCGTAGGAAAAATGAAGGATGGGAAGACACCATCAAGCCCCCATCAAGCCGTACAAGGGAGAGACAAAAAAGGTAACATGGGGCTAAGCCCCAATTTTTGTTGTGTACGAGCCTTTTGTTAGGTATTTACTTCTTGCTATGCTTTTTCTTTTTTATGCTATACTTCTTTTAGTTGTTATCTTGCTTTGTTAAGTCTTTGTTCTGCTGTATGTTGGACTTAGTTGTTGATTAGAAGCCGTTCGCTACATTCTTTTAATTGTTTATGCAGGAGCTGTTTTAAAATACTTTTTGTCGTTATGATGTTACATATAAGGATAGAAGAAATTAGGTTTACACTATTCGCTTTGTTTGATGGTCCCGTGATTGGGGACTGCTGTTGGTGCGAGGAGAGTGACAAATTGGATAAGAAAAATCGGGTAAGCGGAGCTCCCAAGCAATCGAATTCATTTTGATTGCCTTGCAAAACACTAACTCGATGAAATAAAAAGCCGCACGAGAAAGAAGAAAAACGCCTATCCACGAGATTGTCCATATCCCTATCGAGTTCTCAAAAGAAACCCACCAAATTTATCAAAATGAATTTGATTAAACGTGCATAAGAGAGAAGCAATTTACAATTAGGCATGCCAATTTCAAATTCCAGAATCCATATCCCACTCTTTGTAACCATTGGGGCTTACTCCCATTTTACCTTTTTCATCTCTCCCTTGTACGGCTTGATGGGGTCTTTCCATCCTTCGTTTTTTCTACGCGGTTACATTCGTTCAGCTCTTTGTAACCTAACGGTCCTACTAGAAAAGCTTAAAAGAATATCCAAACGGTACTCCCATCAATCTCGAGTCGCATCGCCACTCTAAACGTATTCGTTACTTGAAATTCTGGTGGCCTTGAGTTTCATGACAACCCGTCCCTTGCCTTTCGAGTCAGCAGCATCTACAAGATAACATGAAATAAGAAGGTCGCAACGGATCCTCATACGATGGAAGGAGACAACAAATTCAAATGTGGAAAACCAAAAGGGATTATAGATCAAGAACCTTAAACAGGAAATAGAAAGGTCATGGAATGGGAGCTGATAGAAACTTCAAGGAAATCCGAAGACCACATTAGGGGGTTTCAGAAATAGTTTAGCGAAGTTTCTAAACTTTTCATATAGATTGTTACAAAGCGTTGACTAAACGGGTACAGGGTGTGACCAGGAGGTAGAAATGGTAATGTTACGGAGTTGGGGCCAAGTTCCTTATTATTAGCACACTCCGTATGAGGTGGTTCGTAGAAAATAAGGGAGAAGGAATTTTCCGTTATCACTCATAATGCATTGATTGCACATTAGGGTTAATTAAGTTTTTGTTTAGGGTTAGAGTGAAAGTGACGGCCACCAAAAGGAGCATCCAGGGCATCTGGGGATGTTCGAGAACACCCACGGAAAGGAAATGACGAGCGGCAACTGGGCAAATGTTTTCCAAGGAAGATTGGAGGGAGCATGAGTGGAAAGATTTGAGGGGATGCAAAAATTGACCACTGATGAAGATTAGAGAGACCATAGCAGATTTGGAGTGGGAAGATTTGAGTGCGAGCCCCATGAGAAGGTTAGAGTGAGGAGTGATTTTGTTTCAAGTGTTACTCTCAATTTCATTATTTTTAAAAATTGTCTTTTGCACGAGTATGAAATGTATACCTTTCTTCCCCTTGAGTAATGAAGTGAAATTCATGAATTTGTTTTCTTATTACAAAATGGAATTGCACATATTTTTTTTTTGCGCACAAAGATGTCTGTTTGCTGAAATTTCACAAGGAGAGGGAGATGCCCCTTTGCGGAGAAGAGAGATCCTCTTTAGAGAAGAGAGGTGCCCTTTGCGGAGGAGAGAGATCCCCTTCATGGATAAGGAGTTTTCAGTGGTGATTAAAAATAGAGTTTTGTCATGCCGAGAGGGAGCACTCGTTTAGAACTAACCAGAAATATTAGAAAATGTATTCAATAGATGATTTTGTTAGATTTGGAGATCTCGCTACCAGGATTAGAAGATGAAGATGAGGAATTAGGAGGAGATTTAGATATGCTAGAATGTTTTATTAGTGGATGGGAGTATGCACATACTCATCATTACTTGGAACCCCATGTTACTTACCCTCGTAGTAGAGAGTTTGTGAAGGATTATTTTAGAAATCTAGATACTAAGGCCTTTCGCCAGCTTACTAGAATGGATGGGGATTCTTTTTCAACTCTAGTTGATTTGATTAAGACTCACCCAATTTTTTAGAAAAGGTACCGAAGAGAGCAAACACTCGTGTGGATCCAAGTTGCCCTAGCTTTGGATAGATTTGGACATCACGGCAATGGAGCTTGTGTTGCGCGGGGTTTAAATATTTGGGGCATTAGTGCTGGTTCAACAATTGCTTTTACTGATAGATTTATGATAGCCATATTAGATGTGATGAGGAGTCAAGTTTCTTGGCCCGAACTCAAGGAGAGGAAAAGGATATCCACTATTTTTGCATTGAAAGGTTTTCCCGGTTGTGTTGGTTTGGTAGATGGCACATTGTTTCCTCTTGCAGCCCAACCAACTGTGGACGGGGAAATATATTTCAGCCACAAGGGTTCATATTCTATAAACGGCCAAGTTATTTGTGATGATAAAAGGAGAGTTATACATTTCTCCGGAGGTATGGTTTATGTTATGTGTTATTTTGTTGGTCAAATCAAATGATCTAACTCTAAGTCCCTCTGAACTCTAAGTCATCAAGAGGTCAAATGACCAATAAAACCTAAACCTATGACTATGGAGGTCGAGGAGGTGAAGAAGAAGAGGGAGATGCACTATGGTGTCTAAGTGCTACTACTGCATCCTCAAGTCTATGACGATATACATGATGTTGAATCCTAAATGGACTCAGTGACCACCATAGGGGCCACTCGCTCTCATCCAAGTCTTGATGCTTAATACCACTAGCAAGAAGAGGATAAGGGTTACAACTATAAGAACTCAATCTACCTGATGTCCACTTCTCTTTTGCCCAACTAATAGCAGTCCTATCGTCATGGGCAAATCTGTCCAAAGCACTCATCAAAGGGTCAAATGACCAAGTGTATGATGCTATTAGTTGGGCAAAAGAGGAGTGGACATCAAGTAGATTGAGTTCTTATAGTTGTGACCCTTATCCTCTTCTTGCTAGTGGTATCAGGCATCAAGACTTGGATGAGAGCGAGTGGCCCCTATGGTGGTCATTGAGTCCATTTAGGATTCAACATCATGTATACCGTCGTAGACTTGAGGATGCAGTAGTAGCACTTAGACACCATAGTGCATCTCCCTCTTCTTCTTCACCTCCTTGACCTCCATAGTCATAGGTTTAGGTTCTATTGGCTCCCCATTTATATACATATTATTTTCATTTCTCCCCATGTATACATTTATGTTTTAGTTTACACTTGTGAACTCTCATATTCATATTGAACTCATGTTATCATACTCATATTCATATCTCATATTGAACCCTCATTGTGGTCTAACTCTTGTATTTCCTAAACCCTAAATTTTGAATTGTGCCTTTTGTATCCAACTTGTCACCACCTTATAAATATGGGCACAATTTCCCTTTAAACACTCAACCCTAAACACATCACGAGCGGCCCTCAACATCTACACGTGCCAACGAGCACCTCCGAGCGACTACGAGCAAAAAATTCATGTCTGTCGAGCGCCAACTAGTGGCCACGAGCATCAACTGGCGCCTACATAGGGGCCACCCAACGGCCATGAGCGCCTATGAGCACCTTCATGAGCATTTTCCAAGGGTTGTCAAGCGCCACCTAGCGGCCAAAAGCGTCAACTGGCGCCTACATAGGGGCCACCCAGCGGCACCCAGCAACCACGAGCACCTACTAGCGCTCAATCCCTTCTACGAGCACCTACGAGCACCGACAAGTGGCTACGAGTGCCTTTGAGCACCCTACACAACTTGTTTGCCTTAATTTTTTTCTCGTGTTCCATTGGATTGAGCGGCAACAAGCGGTGACTAGCGGCAAGAGAGACTTTTTGGGCGGCTATGAGCGTCAACTAGCGGCATCTTGGGCTTATTGTGCAAGAAAGACATGACAGGAACGGAGTGGTAAAGACAACATCAAAAACAAAAACTTGTGAGGAATTAAATGGTAACAAGTTGCATCAAGCGGATACTAGAAGCATTTATCAAGTTTCCATAACTAATCTTTATTATAATCATAATAAAGGTTACATGGTGGTATACTATTCACTATCAGTAGAGTATGATGGACATTGAACCTGAGTGAGCACTTTAAAACAGTTACTTGTTTCCTCAGGAGTTTTCCCTGCTTGTATGAGACTCATTTTGATTTCATGAGTGCATTTTGATTCTAAACTCTTCTCCTTAAATTTGTGTTTGTATGCCCTAGCTTTCCTTTTATCTACGCTCAATTTTTTCTCTATTTCAATTTTCATCTTCTCTGTCTCTAATCTAATGCGCTCTGCTTCCATTCTCATCATTTTTTCTCTCTCTTCCTCATGTTGGTGGCTTCTAGTTCAGCTAGTCGGAACCTCTCCCTAGATTCTATACTATATGCCTTTAACATGGTAATTTTTGCTAAATCATGAGACAATGACATACTAGGTGACAACTTGGGTACCTTACTTGCAGATATTCCACCTTTCCTCCTCTTTGGGTCATGTTCCCCTTCTTGGTTAGCACAATCAGATCCATCTCTTGTAGAAATTAAAGGCGGTGGTGGTGTAATGAAAGGCGAGTCCTCGGTTGGTGGAACAAATGGAGACTCATCTTCTTGTGATAGGATTCCATTCTCCATGCCACTTGCTAAACTTTCCACTCCTTTGGTGTTTGCGACCAACTCAGGGCCCGAGTCAGGGAGCACCACCTCTGGAGGAGATGAGAATTGGGAGCACTCTTGCGCACCTTCATGGACCTCCTCCTTGCCAGCCTCGCAAATCTCGCTCAAATTAGGATTACAATCTCCTAAACTTACCATTGCCGGTGGACTTATGTTTGCTCTGCTCCCAAACATGGCTTCCATTCTTGCAAAATGCGGGCACATTCCATTCAATTTATCTTCTATAGTTCTCCATCCTTTGTCATATTCCTTCTCGGTGAGACCTTCTCCCGTAGCCTTGTTCTTGAGCTCCCGAGTTTCTTTGTACTGTTTCATGTACCGCAACCATTTCTTGTAAAGTCTGTCACTTGTCATAGAGGTAGGAAATCTGATACCCTCTCTAATCAAAAAGGTGGCCATGAAACTAAATGCGGTCGATTTTTGAATGGGCTTTTTGCAATTCCCACCATGAATTTGTGCAAAATGCTTGGGGTCCTCCAAATAATCCAGTATTTGGCTATAATGGTGTGTTGCCATGCAAAATCGTTCATCCTCCTTGGTTTTTCCAGGCACAGAAGAAGCCATCCTCAACAAGTCTCCAAATTTCCCTAATGGCTGTTGAGGTTGCGAATCCAAAGATGACTCTATAGGTCCCGGATCAGCGTCGATAAGGGAGTCTCCTACACTAAAACGTGGTACTTGATCTCCCATTGCAAAAAGTTTGTTGCACTCCTAGTGTGAGAATCGTCGCACTCTAATCAATTTCTTGGTTGCCGCACGACGGCGCTGATCATTTGCCGCACGACGGCACCGTTACTTGCCTGACAACTCGCACATTTGCTCCAGAAGGTGGTGAATTTCAATTTACAAATTTGAATTGTTGGGCGGGGCCATTTTGGATCTTGAATACAAAACCAGATCATCAATACGTGACTAAATGATTACGTGGCCACCTTCTTGAGGAAACACGTCACTCTTTCTGACAATCATTTATTTAGTTACGGCATTCCAAAACATCTATAACATAGAATTTGATTTTTATAAATGGATGCAATTAGCTAAATATATCCCTTAACTGAAGTTACCGAGTGTTCAGTTATTATAATCTCGTATCGTTACAGAGTTCACTAAAAATTATTACGATGTTTGTTATTTATCCCGTAGACATCCGTCAAACCTATTTCTGAAACCCCCTATTATATATCAAGATTTGGAGTCCGGGTTCTTTGCGAAGGTGGGCCAGAGGATTTTGGTATTGACATTGACACGCGAGGAGGGACGACACAGGCTAACACACATCATGTCAGTTTGGCCAGCCTTGTCCACCGTATCTCCTCGACTGCTCTTCCTGTACACCTCCGCTTGCAACCGGCATCCATTGATCAACCACTCATCTCCACATACTCTATGCAATAAGTACCACTCAAACTTGGAAGAAGGCGACTGCGCAGGAAAAACGAAGGATGGGGAGACCCCATTAGACCGTCCAAGGGAGAGAAAAAAAGGTAACATGGGGCTAAGTTCCAGTAAAGTCTATATGGGCACCTAAGACATCCGAGCTATGCAAGTCGCCCGGACTACACACAACTAGAACATCAGAAGAAATATCATATAATGTGATTGTTTTCTTATACATTATACCAACCACCCAGTTCACTCTATATTGTAATGAACACACAAACCATTGCCCCAATCAAATATCCTCCCTATCAGTAACCTCCCGCATGAATCCAGCTGACGACTCTTAATCTTACTTGAACTCCGAACTATCCGCATCCGGAGACTATTTGCCAGAAACCCCTTCACTCGAGATTATGAAGTTGGTGGTCTTTATGTTGTCTCAATGACATTGCCTACTTATTGTTGCACACTACTAATAACTTATGATTGCACTGAAGATTGATAATGCTTATACATTTCACTCTTCGGATTCCCTGGATTGCCCTTTGTGCGTGTATTACTCATATATATCTCTCTACATACAGCCCGTTCTCCGCCTGAATCTTCTCCGTCTGCTCTTTGTCCCTCCATTCCCTGCCGACCGAGCCACTTCAGTTCAACTCGCCTTTCTCATGTCGGATCTCTCTAGATGTGATTCCACACGCTGCCTTCAACCCGATTTGCACCCATCCCTGTATTCTTTTGGATTTTCAAGTGTCTCTCCATTGTCTATCGTCATGTGCTGGTCCTTCGTTGCCTCCCTCCCGGCTCGTCTCTCTTTCCTCTTCGTTTAGCATCGAATTTGCTTGGCCTCTTTCCTCTCCGGCCAGCTCTATGACCCACCTTTCTTCATCGGTTTCCTTTTCCTTTCCGGTCTTCCACTTTTTACCCATTGGTTGGTTGAAAGGTTCAGGGTTTAAGGACCCTGAATCCTAAACCCGTTTTACAAGTTCGCGTTAGTTTGGTCTCTTTTGTTCTTGGCCACCCATGATTTATAGTGTGCCCAATACACACAAAAACAAAACAAAAAATTTGAATGAAACGGTTTTCTGTTTAATTTGGAAAGTAGTACACTTTTCGGTTTCTATTCATCAATTTGCTCATCCGATTCTTATATTATATTGAATTCATACATGGTAGAAGCCAATATCAAATTGATTTTGAGGGTTTTGAAATTTACACTTGATTTTGGTTGACGTGAGAGACAGTTTATTTTTAAGATACTAATAATTAGCATCATTATATGAAACCTAAAAGTGTGACATTTTCAAACTGACATGATATGTATTAGCCTGTGTCTTACAGTAGTCACGATAAGCTTGATGATTGCAAGATAAGTACAAAACCTATAATAACGGAGGTTTCTAGAATTTATATTTAAACCATAATATAAAGTTAGCTTTCTCATAAATTTCCATTTACTCCAATTATTGGACTGAACGACATTAACGTGCTTTATTTCCCAAAAGCGCTTTCTCTCAAAAATTAGATATCACAAAGGCTGATACTTATCTTGAGACTCATATGATAGGCATTTTTCTCCACGTTATTATAAGCAAGATATTTATAGCTAAAGAGAATAAACAATATAAGCCTGTTTGGTACCTTTAAATCTCTCTTTACTATGGCGCTAAAGCGTCATAGTAAATTTCTCGCATGACATGTGAATAGATATATCGAATTTTAATATATATCATGAAAGCTCCATATGTGGATACATATGCCGATTTCCTTATTATGAAAATAAGAAACTCTATGTCGACACTAACAACGAGGGCAAAAGCTAACTCTCCCAACACCATGATTTGTTTCTCAAATACAACAGATGACCTACACTGAAAGCTTCACCGAAGCTTGAATGGTTCATTGCCATAGCCAAACTGAGGACCTTTAAACTTAGTTGCAAAATGAATGAGCTTCAATGAATGAGCCATACGGAAAGCTCATAGACAATTTCCTTGTTGAAAGGTACAACGAAGATTCTTTTACAGGACTTCTAAGATTTTTTGGTGATGTTATGTACGAATATTCAACCACAAGTTAAACATTGCACATTTGGATGATTTTTCCTTAGTGCATCTTTGTTGCTCGAATCGTCCGACGAAGGGAGTGTATGATAGTGTGTTCAGATTGCTCGTGTGTTCTTTTAGGCCATTCCAGGGAGGACTAATGAGACGTAGTACTGACAATATGAATCATGTCTCCAATTCATATGCAACCATGAGTACGAGACTTTCATCAACAACACCATGCAGAGTGGTGAGAGCAGCGAAACTCTTGCATCGTACCCCGGATGGAAGCGCATCGCTTGCAGCTTATGTTTATGAATCGTTTGCAGCTTGCAGCTTTGCTGTTGGATATAACATATGCTTTGTAACATCTTTATCAGAAAGCTTCACGTTAAAATCTCCCGGTAACAATCCCTGCGTGCTTTCATGCCATAATCAGGACAAACGAGTGGACAAGGGAGACTTGATGCTAAAAGTACAAAAGATTCTCACCACTTGTTGAACTCAAAGTCACCATGGATAGATGTCACGCGCTAAAGGAGGGGGGTAGCGGGGTGGATACTACAATACAGGTAAGAGGTCACAGAAGGTAGGTTGTACCACAGGATGAGCATAACTTTTGCGTTTGTTGTTGTTGTGACAGCTGATTGTAATGAATCTCAACTTGACAGAACCCTTGGCCTCGACCCGCCGTACATGCCTGAATGACAAAGACGCCAGAGAGCAGTCAGAATCTGGTCAGAGCGGACCACTGCCCACACGCAAGAGAAGGGAAAGAAAGAAAAGCCTGGTGTATCCTTAGATACAATCTCCATTGATGTACATCTAGGATTTGAGAGTTGAGGTTGATAGGGGATGAGTTTTCACACCTACGATAATGATTTCACCGGGTAAGCATTATCAGAAGGTCGAACATGTCAAAAGATTTCGAGACATTAGCCAATAGCGACATCGTATCTTCGAGGAAAGACGAATTTCTTTCAAAACAGCAGTGAGTTGATCAGGGCAGATGCAGAAATTCCGCCTCCGCCATGGTGTTCTCGAAAGGACACTACAGGATGTCGTGTACACTCCCAAACAATCAAACTAACTCAGCTAGAAAGATATTTTAGGAGCAGATCTCGATCTAAGCAAGAGTGACATCTCAGGGTCCAAGACAGATTACGCAAACATGACACTTTTGAGGCAGAGGTGAAATTTAGATCCGCCGTGGTCTTGCCTCAAAGATTCTTCACCCACGGGTACACTTTCAACAAACTTAACTATCTCTCAATCCTCACCAGGGCAGGTATCAGATGACGGGAAATGGCATCGTCGGTCTCAGTGCAAATTCCATATTAAGAAATCATGACATCTTCTACATGATATAGTTGCGCTACTGTGGATTTCGGTCGAAGAATATACAACCAATGTACGCCCTGAGAAAATTGAAGTACCTCAATGTTTACGAGAGCAGTTATCCATTTTAAGCACAGTGGCATCGACGGTCATAGGGCAGGCCTTTTTTTCAGCAACAGTGACATCATCAAGACAGAGTGAAGTCTTGGCTCCGCCGTGCTGTATTGTCTCGGGGAATCTTCACCCGGTAATACACTTCCAGGAGACTAAACTACCTCAAACGAACCGGGAGCGTGAATCAGTTAAGCAACAGGTAATGAATGACATCGGCGGGCACGCGCAGAGACTGACGCAATCTTCATCAGACAACAATAATACCTCAGTTCCCGTGGGCGATCGTGACTCGGGGGCCAATTACGTGTTAACCTAGAGCACTGGACTTAAACGAAGTGTGCTAACCTCATATCAAACCAAACACACCTGGCCAGAGAGACCTCTTGGTACTCTGGGTACTTATGCGAGGATTCCTAACACAAGTCAAAGAAGGAAGCGAGTTGTAGATAAGGGAAGGGAGGTCAATCCAGGTCATCGACGACGATTACGATGTCACCGCACCAAATTCTCGCAGCTATGGTTTGACCATCTCCTCCAGCCCGTAGAGAAACCGCAGCGGACAAACAGTGCTAGTGGACATGGCGTGGACCAACTCAACGACGATCCCGGCGACCTCGGTGTCTTTTCGTGTCTGTACCACTACAATGCAAGGCAAAAGATAAATAAAAGGTGCGGGGCATGTAGGGGGTGGTCCCATCATGAACGATGATTCCAACCGCAGCTGTTAATCTTACAGCTGCGGAAGTCTAAGGAACATGACGTATACAATTACTTATCACATGGAGTTGTCCCAAAGTTCTAGGAAAGAGAGAGCTATGAATACCCTAGGGCGTTTCAAATTCAGAGTTAGCATTCTCCGTATAGGTTTTATCTGGTACTTGTATGAGCTTGGGTCCCAATTATTATTTTTTTGCAGACGTGAAACGTCTGTAAGAAAGTTTATGGATAGGGGTGTTGATTTACGGGATGTTTCAAGATCCCCTTCCAAGATTTCCATCCGCACATTTTGTGGATGGCTTACAGGCGATATCGCCGGTGCAATTAGTTGAAAATCATTAGGGGTAACAAAGAGATGGGTACATGTTCAGACATCAAGAAAGTGGAAAACTTGCCATGTGTATTCGGTGCATGTCACGTAAAGAATCTTTGCAAATGGATTGAACTGTCAATAGAAAGATTTGAATTGGGCGTAAGATACGAAAGTGGCGCATTTTTTGATTCACTAAACAGTGGCAGATTTGAAAGTTATACACCACCATATTTCAATTTCAAAGGCCTAGGGTTGGGTTTGAATACTAAATTGCTAAATACTTGGATGAATACAAATTTGAAATCCAAAAGAAAGGCAAAGGCATGAGGAGTGAAGTTATGTGCATCGCCTTTGGTGTGATCTCAAGAAATTCTTAGAACTCAAAACCCAATTGTTGGTTACCCACTTGTGATCGGTGCAATCTAGAACTAGAGTGAGTATGGAGGAAACAACTGTACACATTGAGGTTGAGGCGGAACAACTTTGCATGTCTTAAGTGGTTTCTCCTTGACCCGTGTTGGTCTCGATACATCAAAGAATTTTAGTTACTAAACTCTATTGTAGATAGTTTTCTCCATGTCTAGTTGCACGAGGAACAAAATATGATGGAACCAAGGAAAAGTAGGTGACGACCAATTTAGGATGAGCTTTCCTCATTATGCTCAAATCTTAGATTATTTAGATAATCTCAACAATTTTAAGTAGATTCTTGAAGGTAATAGCAAGAGTGTAGAAAAGCATTGCTTTTAGCTTTATGGCTACTTACATTTCTCCTCTCTTTTTGTGCAATTTGGGAAATGATTCCCTTGGTCGATGACGGATGAAAGGTTATACAAGAAATGGGTTAGGTACATAAGTTCATACAAGAATGCTTGAGCTTGGAAGATAACTGTACATGGGAAGGTTTAGCAGAGAAAGAGGTGTAACAAGGGTAGAGAATGATCAATGATAAGGTGAATCATATTCATCCCATTACAAGAGAATGGACGGGATGTTTGGGGGTAGAGCTAACATATCTCCACTTGTAATTGTAAGAATGGAGGTGGGAGTGGAAAACCCCATCAGTATTTGTGTAGCACTTTGCCCTAAGCAAGAAATGAGAAGTTTATTTTTGGAAGATGAGTATTGCACAGAGGGAACTCCGCCATCTTTGGATACTAGTACTCAATTGTTTACAATTCCTTGTGTTATTCCATGCATCCAACTATTTTGGCAAGATGAAAATGGAGGAGATTTTGCAGGGGATGAGTATAAATCCCATGTTGCAAACTCTAAATCTTCACAATACAAGTATTTTCCTCTACACTCCCAAGCATTTAATCCTATCCCATCTCAATTGAATTTGAATGATATTCATGTTTATTCTAATCATGTTCCACCATCTATTTTGAATGAGGAGAATGTGGCTTGTACATGCTACTACTCCAAATGAGGAAGCTATGCAAGATGAGGAGTTGGGTGCAAGAGATGCAGAGGAGGTGGATGACAAAATATGAGAGGGAGAATCAACAAAGAGAAAAAGATTTAATACACAAAAATCAAACCTCTTACTCTCAACTTTCTCCCAAGATATATCAAATCAGTCAAAGATTTAGAGTGAGTCACTTTAAGCTAGAGAGAGATGCAAGTTTGATGAAATAGACGTAGAGCAAGCATTGAAGATGGAGAAGATGAGATCAAATGTGGAAAGGTTAAGAATAAAGAAGAGTACTTCAAAATCAAGCAATTTCATTTGATGACTTTAGAATTAGCCCTAGTAGGGAGATCAACAGATGATTTTAATGACATTTTGAATATGCTCAGGGTTTGAGTTGGCACTCCTAGTGGGACGTATGAAGCTCCAAGCATGACCCAAAATTTCTAGTGCCAAATTACGTACCTCCATCAGACCTCAAATCTCTAGTACCAAATGACTCCACCCCATTGGATTCAAATAATACCAATTACCCTTCTACTTTTTATTCCCATTCTAGACACCTATGCATTATGTGTTTTTGACTTGAATAGGAATACTTTGTTGCACCAAGTTTCAAGAGAAAAAAAGTGTAAGTTATTCTTTTGATGGTCCAAATAAGATATATGTCTTCAACTCAGTGGTTACACCATTCTTTTCATCTCAATGTTTACACCTATTGATATGTTTTAAACATGTTTACATTTATATGTATTAAAATCTATTAAGTGTTTACATTGGATGTGAAATATGGAAAAAAACACTTTACCTAAAAATTCATGGTTCCAAATGAACCGTTTGAGTTTCTTGGGTTCCTTTGAGATACACCAATTGAGAAATAGAGTTTATTGAGTTCATGTGGGTGTTGGAAGTGGTTGGGTTGAGGATGTTTGAATCAAGGTCCATTGCATACTGTGTGGGGTTTGTTAGGTTTAGTGGTTTTGGTATAGGGTTGGTTATCATGTTTTTTTATTGGGTTTGGCACCCAATTGGTTTTGATTATGGTTTATTAGCCAAAACTTTGGAGCCCAACCAAGAGATTTAGAAAAACTCATGCTTAGGATATTGTATATGGATTTGCCTAGGTCCCAAAGAGTGTAGGGTGTTGGATAGGTCCACACACAAAAGAGTTAGATGCGTTTCTAGGAGAGTTGGCGGGTTTTGGCCAAGGATTTGCATAGGCCAAGGTATGGATTAGGTTTGGTTCGTTTAGGTGGAGGTTTGTTCATGTGGGTCTACATTTTGGTCAAGGTGTAGGTGCATTTTTGTAGGATCAAGATAAACTTTGGTAGCGGTTCATTTGGGTCAGGGTGCAATATTGTAATACTCCAAGGATTCAAGACTTATAGAGAAACAAACCATGAGAAACACACAATTTCATACTCAAACCTCCGATGCCCCAAGGAGCACCTTCACTTTATTATATAGACAAAGAGGATCTCCTCTAAGGAAGCTCCACCATAGGATTAGGCACTCAAATAGATGACATGTCAACAAGCTCCACACTTGGATTACTTACTTGGATGGGTGACATGTCGGTCCTGGTCCTATCTGGTTGGTCAAACAAGCTTTGATTGGAGGGAATCTTTTAGGGAATCTTCTTGTAGGAAACTCAAAATCACGTGGGTGAGGTACCGTATGAAAGCTCTTGACAAGACAAACCAGGAGGGAGGGAAGGCCAGCCTTTCTAGTTTTTTTTGGGGTGTGGGAATCTGCACATTTTTTAGACCTAATTCATTTGTTTAGTCCACAAAAATTGCCTTCACAGATTTCAATTATATTTTGGTTCCTACTCTATTAGTAGAAGTCCCCTTTTGGTGATACCTCTTTCTGATCTATATAGTCCATTATGTGTAACATCTTTCCAAATGTTACCAAACTAATTTTCACCTTTAAATCATATGTCTAGCTATTGGTTCTAAGGTCTTGAATTCTATTTTGGTTTCTGCCCTATTAGTAGAAGTACTCTTTTGGTGATACTTCTATCTGATCTATTTTGACCATCATATATAACATCATTCCAGATGTTACCAAACCAAATTTCACATCTAGATCATATTGGTAGCTAGGCTAGCTCTTAGTATTACAAATATAGTGGGAGGTTGTTTGGGTTGGAGTGTGTACTCAAAGGAGTATATTAGGTAGGGGGAGTGAGAGAGGGAGGGAAGGGACGGATAGGTTAAGGGCCTGATAGATACATTAATGTATATATCAATCTATTTTGTTTGAGTGCACATGTAGAATATTCTATATATATGCAATAAATGTAAGATTGATTATGCAACAATATCTAAAATATAATATTATATATATATATATATTTATATATATATATATATATATATATATATATATCCAATTATTTTAACAATTAGGGAGTCAAAATGTTATAAAAATTTGATTGGATTAGAAATGCTAGAAGTAGCTTGATTGGATTAAATGGTTAAGATAGTAGTAAAGTTGAAGGATGGTTGTTTAGGTTTGAAAATTGTTGGGTAGAGATTTCTAGGAATTTTAATGATAGTTGTATTAGACAGATGTTAGAGTGGTTAAGGGTAAGTTGTAAAGAATCACAAATGGATATATTCCTTAATGTGTTCTATTTCCATATTAGAAAATTTCAAAGAGGCCCTTTAAGGTGTATATGAATGTGAGAGTTTAGGTCACATGTATAATATATAATTCATCTTAGCTCATATGTATAATATACACTTTGTCTTAATATTATACTATATTTAAATTATATATATATATATATATATATATATATATATATATATATATATATATATTATATACCAAGTTCCTCTATACAATGTATGATGTATAAATTCAAAATGTGAGAGTGGATGTCTTATATATAGTATACAATTCATCTCAATATTGTACCACATTTCAATCATATATACAATGTATAGAATATACATATAAAATCTGCAAAAATACTGAGAAATCTGCAAAAATACTGAGAAATGCAAGATGAATGTAAATGTGTACAAGTGATCACAACACTAAATGTGATAGAGTATCCACTATGTTCTAGTGCTTCCTCAAGTTGTCTATAGAGGCATGCATAGAAATATACTTGACTATATGTCCACATCCAATCCCACTTGGACTGGCACGTATGAGGATCTGTAAAGGACACCGCAAGACTATCAAATGGATTTGTGTTATACTCTCTAAGTGACCTGAAGTCCACTCCTCCATCATGAATAGTTGAGTGGGTGTCTATCCAAAATATATCTAATGGAGCTCTCAAGGGATCCCTTACTAAATTAGAGGAATCTCCTCTACTCGTCAAGAATGGAGCAAATGAAGATGGATGGATAATATATGAGGATGGTTCCTACAATAAGGAAGTGATGTATCAACAATCAAAATGGCCCATAGTGATAGACCTAGGACGATAAATGCACTATATGGTTTATGTGTAAAACCTCTACTCATATCCAAGTAACCATCCTCTCCATCAAGCAAGGCCATAAGGCACTCCCCTATGTGTAAACTTGAAGGTAGAAACCCCTTATCCCACATGCACCAAAGGAGGTGCTTATGCTCTACCCTCATACTATTGGTCCAAATGATAATCTCAAACCATGTACAACAATACTCCACAAACTCTTTAACTCTAGTCCATGGTACAAATGCAAATGTACGCCTACCTAGAAAAGATGACAATCCCAATCTACTATGGAGGCTCTCCATTAGGTGTAAAGAGGACTCTAGAGGGGGGAGGAAGGTTCTATTTTTCCTAGCCTAATTCTTTTGTTTAGCTCTCCAAAATTGGCTCTGAAGTTTTCAAGGTGTTTTAGAACTTTTCTCTATTAGTAAAACTAATTTTTTGGTGACACCTTTATCTTATCTACCATTGTATATAACATTAGACCATTTAATATAACATCCTTAAAGAAATTACAAAGCCAATTTCCACCTCTAGATAATCCTTTCTCATTCATCCTCATATTGATTATCCTCATGCTCTATTCCAAGCTCATCCTGATCCTCATGTGCACCATGGAGAGGTGACTCCATATGCAACTTAATTCTCTCTCCAATAATACCACTCTCCAAGAAAAGGTGAGTAAAGAACCGTCAAACAAAAGTCATCTTGAACCGTTTCCCATTGGGATGCTTGAGCTACTTTTGGAGAAACATCAACTCGGCCTCAACACCACCAACATCAACTCTATCCAATCATAATCCTCCACAAAATGCTCAACATTGCTCTACACATGAAGAGCAAGATGACCATGCACTACCTTGGGCCTACGAGTGGACACAAGGATTGAATTCAACAAAATGAAAGAATGGCCGTCATGATATGTATATACACTACCATGCAAGATATATCCTTACGGTGAGGTCTCTAACAAAAAACCAATCCTGAAACCATGAATAATAGCACTCCTCTTTCCAAAACTCCCCTATGCATAGTAAAGGTGTAAAAGACCGAAACCGAGGAGAGAAATAGGAGAATGGAAATTCACATTGGGACACTTGAATGAGGGAAAACTCCGAATGCCTAGCATGAGCTTCGGCCTTGGTATTTATAGGTAGCATACAAGACCCTTGAAGCTTCTCAAGAAGCTTCCTTGAGCCGCTTTCTTGGAGTGCAAGCCAAGTTAACTAGGAAGCCACCTACTTAGCGTGAGGCCAAGTAGAAGCCACCTACTTGGCATGCAAGCTAAGCTAGTTAGAAGCTTCTAGAAGCTTCCTTCTAGAAGCTACCTGCTTAGGGCTCAAGTTAACTAGTTGGGAAGCTTCCTAAGATGCTTCTAGAATATTCTAGGCTATTTTGTCTTATTCTCTACTTCGTAAGCCCGATTAACTTCGTCACTAAACTCCATATTGTTACATATTCCCCTGCCGCTAGTTGGTGACGTCCTCGTCGCCAGTGAAGCTTCGAATTCCTGGATGGCCATCTATGCATTCTGGAGGTGAGAAAGAGGTTCCCATGTGGCATCATGAAGGGGATACCCTTTCCAAAGGACCTTGTACTCCGTGTGTTGGCGACGGCCTCGTTGAATATGGCGACGCACAAGGATACGATCAACTTCGTACTCCTCATGATCATTGATAGGGATAGGAAGAGGAGGAGGTTGGACTCGAGAGGAAAAGGAAGAAGGGTTAGGAACAAAGGGTTTCAACTTGGAAACGGGAAAGACAGGATGGATACGCATGTGACAAGGTAAGGCAAGATGATAAGCAACAGGAGAGATAATGTGGGTGATATCAAAGGGTCCTATCCAATTAGGAGCAAGTTTACGAACTTGGGTATCAAGTGGGAGAGGGAGGTTACTAGAGGATAGCATGACTTTATCACCAACTTCAAAGGTGAGATCACGACGATGATGGTCTGCATATTGTTTTTGGCGATTTTGAGCAACAAGGAGGTGAGATTTGACTTGTTGGAGAGATTGGGATATAGTGGTCAAGAATGTAGAAGTATGAGGAACGTGAGAGGGAGGGGGAGCAAGAAGGGAATCTGGAACAAGCGGATCTTGGCCAAAATTGAGAAAGAAGGGAGAAAATCCAGTGCTTGCCTGTTTGGAATTGTTGTAGGCAAATTCTGCAGCTGCAAGACATTCATCCCAGTTGGTATGGTGGACATTGACAAAAGCCCGCAACATATCCTCCAAGGTACGATTGGCACGTTCGGTTTGTCCATCAGTTTGAGGATGATAGGCCGTGGACAAAGCAAGCTTGGTGCCGAGTATCTGGAAGAGTGCTTGCCAAAACTTCCCGGTAAATCGAGGATCACGGTCGGAGATGAGTACACATGGCATCCCATGATGCTTGAAGACATTGTCGAAGTAGATTTGTGCTAAGGTTGGAGCATCCACGGTATCACAGGTTGGTGCCAAGTGGATTTGCTTACTAAGCTTATCCACAAACACCACAATTGCGGTGTGTCCTTGTTTTGTCTTTGGCAAGGATGTGATGAGATCCAAGCTCACATGCTTCCAATGAGCGGATGGAATGGCGAGTGGTTGAAGGAGTCCACTTGGCTTCTGGTTGTTGGCCTTGTTCCGTTGGCAACTCTCACATGATCGGACAAAGTCTCGAACATCTCGTGTCATGTTGGGCCACCACCATTGGCGTTGGAGGGTGCCCAAGGTCTTGTCCACTCCCATGTGACCAGCTATTGGTAAATCATGGGCTTCTTGAAGGCGCACCAGTCAAAGATCACCTTTGGCTGGAACATAGATCTGGTCTGCATGGAATAAAAGACCTTCCTTGAAGGAGAAGGTGTTGTACTCCTTGTCGCATGCTGTCAGATGACCGTGTACCATTTGGAAGAAGGGATCTTGTCGTAGAGCTGAGTGAAACTCATTGTGGACCTTAGGGTCAATGGACACCATTGTAATTGCCGCCGTGATAAAAGGAAGATCCTTCAAATCAGGTCGTCGTGATAGAGCATCGAGAATGACATGGAACCGACCTGGTTTGTACTCAAGTTTGATGTCAAACAATTGGAGTTGCTCTTCCCATCGATGATGCCGGCTCTTCATGTGCTCCAAGTGTAAGGTCTGCAACAATGGCTTGTGATCAGTTTGCATGATCACTTGTTTCCCCAAGAGATAATGCCTCCATACCTTAGTGGCATATACCATTGCAAGTTGTTCTCGATCTCGAGCAGAGTAATTTCTTTCCGCTGTATTTAGTCGGCGAGACACAAAGGCAATCGGATGTAGTCCATCTGGAAATTCTTGTTGCAACACAGCTCCAATTGCAAAGTTAGAAGCATCAAAATCAACCACACAAGGTAGTTGAGGATCATATGGTTGAAGAATAGGTCTTGAAGACACCATATGCTTTAACTTCTGGAATGCTTCTTCATGCTTGGTGGTCCACTGGAAGCTCGAGTTCTTTCCCAAGAGGTCAGTCAATGGTGCAGCCATGTGAGCATAATAGTGGATGAACCGTCGGTAAAAACTGGCCAGTCCATTGAATGCTCATACTTCTGTAGCATCCTTTGGGGTAGGCCAATCAGTAATGGCCTTGATCTTCTCTTCTTCCATCTTGATCCCCTCTGATGAGATCTTATGACCCAAGAAGGTAACCTCCTTCTGCCAAAAAGCACACTTTGACTTCTTGCAGTAAAATTTCCATTGTCGTAGTCGTCTTAGGACTTCTTGCACATGATTCACATGTTCTGCCTCTGTCCTGCTATAGATTAAGATATCATCTAAGAACACCACCACGGACCGATCCAATAGTCCCTCCAACACTCGATGCATCTGATCCATGAAGACTGCTGGAGCATTAGTGAGTCCGAAAGGTAGAACTCTCCACTCAAAATATCCATACCTTGTGCGAAAAGACTGCACGTCCTCTCCTTCAATAGGAATTTGCCAATAGCCGCTACGAAGATCCAGCTTGGAAAAGTAGCGTGCTCCACTTAGTTGATCAAGCAGGTCATCGATCCGAGGCAAGGGATATGCATTCTTCACGGTTTGCTTATTGAGCCCACGGTAATCAATACAGAAACGAAGTCCTCCATCCTTCTTTGGAACAAATAGTACCGGTGCTCCCCACGGAGAGGTACTATGTCGTATGAAATCCTTCTCCAACAACTCTGTAAGTGTTGTTTGCAACTCCTCCAACTCCTTTGGTGAGAGCCGATAGATTGGTCTACTCACTGGAGTACTCCCTGGCAATAACTCGATCTTGAAGGGCATACCTCGATCGGAGGGTAATCCCTTTGGCAGATCATCCGGAAACACATCTGCAAACTCCTGAACTATCCGATCAACCATTGCTTGATGCGGCACTTGGCCCTCCTCAGATTGTTCTTGTGCAATCGGCTTGATCCACACCGCGAATACAGACTTATCGTCCTCCAAAGCTTGCTCTTTGGCTGCTTCATTCACAACTTCCCTTCTAGGGACTCATCTCTCTTCCAAGCTTGCTCCATGGTTGCCTTCCTGGCAAACTTCCCATCTTGGGACTCATCTCCCTTCTAGATTCGCTCTATGGCTACCTTCTCGACAAACTTCCCATCTTGGGACTGACTATTCTTAGGTGTCTTACTCAGAGGTGCCAGACAACCTAATCAGAAATTCCTACCTTGGTGTTGTACTTGAATTTGGTGTCGGGTCCAATCAAATTGAACCTTATGATATTCAAGCCAAGGTAGACCTAGAATGATATCATAATGTAGAGGTGCCACTACGAACCTCATACACTCCAAATACTCCTTCCCAATCTTGAAGGTAACAGGATGCAAGGTGCGGAATGCAGAACCCTTTCTACCATCCGCCATCATCAAACTACTTCCAATCACTGGCCTGATAGGAATACCCAATTCCTTTGCCACTTGCATAGACATGCAATTCTCTGAACTTCCAGAATCAACCAAAATTCTACAACCCCGATTAGATATCATACCTTGCAAGTGAAGCAAACTTGCATAGGTCGAGCCTTCAATCCCATTGGAACTAATCAAGCTCCCAGTAGGCGGCTCGAAATCTCCTATTGGGATTCCTCATTTCCCGGATCATTCCGCTCCACAACCTCCACTTGGGCAACTTGTCGAGGTCGTCCATTCTTGAGTGGACATTCAGCAATGCAATGCCCCAACTGGCGACAATAAAAGCAACCTCCATTTTGTCGTAATCTTTCTCTATCTGCTGTGCCAAGTGGTCTTTGCTGGATAGCATCAATCTCCATTGGTACCGGTTCTTCCACTTGTGGTACGGGTAGGTTTTGTGTAGGTCGAGGTCGAGACCAAGTTGTTGCAACTAAGGAATCAAAACGCTCAGCCAATTGCATGGCTTCTTCTACGTTTTGTGGCTCTCGCATGGTCACCTCCAATCTGGTTTGTGACTTCAATCCTCGCACAAATCGATCCAGAACTTCAACTTCTTGGATATCTAGAATTTGCATGATGATATTCTGAAATTGTGTGATGTAGCTTCTCACCGAACCAATCTGCCTCAACTCCGCCAATTTATCTCGTGCAGCTCGGGTGGCATTTATAGTCTGAAATCGACCAAGTATTGCATCCTTGAATTCTGCCCATGTCAAAATTGGTGTAACAATTTGTCGTTCAGCTCTTTCTACTCGGAATCGCCACCAAAGTTTTGCCACGCCATCCAACTGGCTAGAAGCCAAGAGAATTTGTTTCCGCTCGTCTTGAAGATTGGTGGCTTCAAAGTAACGTTCACAGTCAAACACAAAATTCTCCACTGTGCCTGGAACATTCTTGCCTTCAAACACCTTGGGTTTTGGAAATCGAATGCGATCTTCTCCATCTCAAACTGGCGCTTTGTCTATCTGTTCTCGTCGTTGCTGGTCTCGTTCATCCAACAATCGAGTAAGATGCTCGATTTGTTGTTGCATTGCAAGGATAACATCCAGTATTGCGGCCATTGCTACTACCCTAATCCACTACCCTCAATTTATCTAGTTGATTAACACATAGATACAACACGTCCACCGTTCTCCATAAGTCACAACTGGAAGTATCAAGGGTTCCTCTGACATGGTGATCATATGAAGAAAATCCTGCCCAAAGCGTGAGGTGATGAACTGTGTGAAATGATGCTTTGGTAATATCTGGACATGAAAGTCCCAATGGTTTGGCGGAAGTGGATTTGGTGGTCCATAAATTCCATCCATCCCATTCCTGCTCTGATACCAATGTAAAAGACCGAAACCGAGGAGAGAAATAGGAGAATGGAAATTCACATTGGGACACTTGAATGAGGGAAAACTCCGAATGCCTAGCATGAGCTTTGGCCTTGGTATTTATAGGTAGCATACAAGACCCTTGAAGCTTCTCAAGAAGCTTCCTTGAGCCGCTTTCTTGGAGTGCAAGCCAAGTTAACTAGGAAGCCACCTACTTGGCGTGAGGCCAAGTAGAAGCCACCTACTTGGCATGCAAGCTAAGCTAGTTAGAAGCTACCTGCTTAGGGCTCAAGTTAACTAGTTGGGAAGCTTCCTAAGATGCTTCTAGAATATTCTAGGCTATTTTGTCTTATTCTCTACTTCATAAGCCCGATTAACTTCGTCACTAAACTCTATATTGTTACAAAAGGCATCTTGGATGACATCTAGAGTCAAAGTGAATAGCTTCTTCCTAACAACGCATAAATGAGTCCCTACATCCCATGTGCTAGCAAACTTTGTGCATAAATTGAGATGCCATATAACCACAAACAACTTTCCTTAACTCTTTAAGCCTCTATGGTTTTGTAGGTCATAAAATTGCTCATATGAGTGCATATTCATTGCCTAGTTCTTTAGCATGTGAAAAATGGTTGCTCATCCTCAACTTATCCACTTTTGGCATAGGTCCCACAAGGCGAGCCTTGGATTTCTAAGCATTTGGTAAAGAAGCCATGGGTGACAGAATGAACTAAAAGCAATACTAAACAAATAGTTAGTTGTATAAACAAAGATGAATTGGTAGATGAAAAATACAAGTTTCCTATATGAATAAGAATCAATTACATGGTGCTACATTGGGTACCTTATGAGAGAAGTTCCAAACTTTTGGATCCAAGGGGGTTCCAAACAAACTCTTATGACAAATGGGTTCACTGTGAAACCTCTTTCATGGGACAAGGGTTCACCCAAAACCTCCTTCCTAGAAGGGAGTTTGTTTGGAACCTATTTTATAGGAAGGGGTTTGTTTGGACCATCCTTCTTGGGAAGAGAGTTTGTTAAAACCCTCAACGTAGGAATGTGGTTTGTCTAAAACACATTTCCTAGGTAGAAGGTTTGTTTGTTTCCACTCTCTAGGTTATGGGTTCATTTAGAAACATTTTCAGACAACAAAGGTTTGTCAATAGTCAATGGGGTTTGTTTTGAACAACCTTCCAAATAAATGAGTTCATTGAAAGCTATTTAGGGTTTGGTTGTAGAAAATTAGGATTTGTTGGTGGAGAAGATCTAGGAACAAGGTGTTTGTTGGGCTTTCATTATAGGGGAAAAAATAATGGGGTTGTTTTGAGGTTTATTGGTTCTAAAGGAAAAACCATGTAGTTTTGGTTTGGAGGTTGTTTTGGAGGTTGTTTTGGAGGTGGGTTAGGGTTTTGGGTTTTGGGTTTTTGGTTTGGGACCAGATGCAGGACATGGATAGGGAAGAAACAAGGATCAAAAAGATAAAACATTCAAATAGAAAGTGCAAGATTGAAAGAGTCATAGCAATTGCAAAAATTGGAAGATAAATCTTACATCTAGTGCAGGGTATTCTCTCCCAAGAGTGACTTTTAGCCCCAATGCACCAAGGTCCACTTTGCAGATTTTTTCTACCACCTTCCTCACTTGATGCTTATCTAATAAGCTCCATCTGATCCAAGAGTAAACATCAACATGGAAATGGAAATCTATCAATTAATTCCCTTTGTTAAAATCCGCCATTTTTGGCATATCCCACAATTTCTCATAATTTGGATTTTCATTAGCCCTGCTGCTCTCTACCTTCTTCCACTCTCCCTTAGGTCCTCTAAAATGGTCTCATCTCTTGTTTGATTCAACTCTTGCGTATAATTCAAGTCCTCTAAAATGGTATGGTTTCTTGTTTTATTCAGCTCTCTTGTTTGATTCAACTCTTTGCCCTTCATCCTTCTTGGGTTAGTAGACCTCTTGCAGTCCGATTTCTTGATTATAGTCTTGTTTACATCTTGCAGTCCAATTTCTTGATTGTAGTCTTGTTTACATGTGTTCTTCTTGTCTTATCACTTCTAATGCTCTAGCCTCAAATCCTCTCCCTCTCGATCTCTCCCTTGTGCCTCCGTCAAACCTTATTCTTGTTCAGATGTGCTCTTCCTATCTGTAATACTCCGAGGACAAGAGAAGAGAGAAAACACAGATTACACACTCAACATGCGGGGCCCCAAAGGAGCACCTTCTCTTTATTATATAAACAAAGAGGATCTCCTCCAAGGAAGCTCCACCATAGGATTAGGCACACAGATAGGTGACATGTCATCAAGCTCCACCCTTGGATTACTTACTTGGATGGGTGACATGCTGGTCTAGGTCCTATCTGGTTGGTCAAACAAGCTTTGATTGGAGGGAATGTTTTAGGGAATCTTCCGGTAGGAGTCTCAATATCATGTGAGTAAGGTACCATTGGAAAGCTCTTGATGAGAAAAACCAAGGGGGAGGGAAGGCCAGCCTTTCCTTCATTGGGGGGGGAGGAATCTACACATTTTTGAGGCCTAATTCATCCGTTTAGGCCTCCAAAATTACCTTCAAAGATTTCAGGCATATTTCCGTTCCTACTCTATTAGTAGAAGTTCCCTTTTGGTGATACCTCTTTCTGATTTGTTTAGTCCAGCATGTGTAACATCCTTATAGATATTACCAACCAATTCTCATCTTTAAATCATATGTCTAGCTATTGGTTCTAAGGTTCTCAAATCTATTTTGGTTTCTGTTCTATTAGTAGAAGTACTCTTTTGGTGATACTTCTATCTGATCTATTTTGACTATCATGTATAACATCATTCTAGATGTTACTAAACCAAATTTCACATCTAGATCATATGGCTAGCTTGTGGTATTACACTATCCTATCACTTCAAATGCTCTAAGCTCAAATCCTCTCCCTCTTGATCTCTCCCATGTGCCTCCGTCAAACCCTATTCACGTTTGGATGTGCTCTTCCTATCCTATCCCTTTGAATGTTTTGAGCTCAAATCCTCTCCCTCTTGATCTTTTCTCTATGCATCTGTAATACTCCAAGGACAAGAGAACTCTTCAAGAGAGAGAAAATACAGATTTCACACTCAATCCTTTGATGCCCCAAAGGAGCATATTCTATTATTATGTAAAAAGTCCAAGACCAAGGAGAGAAATAGGAGATTGGAGGCTCACATTGGGACACTTGAATGAGTGAAAACTCCAAATGCCTAGCATGAGCTCCAGCTTTAGTATTTATAGGTAGCATACAAGGCCCTTGAGAAGCTTCTCAAGAAGCTTCCTTGAGCCGCTTTCTTAGAGTGCAAGAAAAGTTAACCAAGAAGCTTCTCAAGAAGCTTTCTTCTAGAAACCGCCTACTTGGCATGCAAGCTAAGCTAGTTAGAACCTTCTAGAAGCTATTTGCTTGGGGTGCAAGTTAAGCTAGTCATGAAGCTTCCCAAGAAGCTTTCTAGATGCTTTTGGAATATTTTGGGCTAATTTGGCTTATTCTCTACTTTGTTAGCCTTATTAACTACGTCGCTAAACTTCATATTGTTACATATTATATAGCCAAAGAGGATCTCCTCCAAGGAAGCTCTACCATAGGTTTAGGTACATGGGTAAGTGACCTATCATCAAGCTCCACCCTTAGATTTCTTGCTTCGATGGGTGACATGTTGGTCATGGTCCCATCTGGTTGGTCAAACATGCTTTGACCATAGGGGATCTTTTAGGGAATCTTCTTGTATAAATCTTAGAATCACGTGGGGTGATTTACCATTGGAAAGCTCTTGATAAGACAAACCGGGGGAGGGAAGGCCAACCTTTCCTCTATTGAAGGAGGGAGTGGATGATTTGCACATTTTTTAGGCCAAATTCATCCGTTTAGGCCTCCGAAATTGCCTCCATAGTTTTCAGGCCTATTTTGGTTTCTACCCTATTATTAGAAGTGCTCTTTTGGTGATACCTCTATCTGATCTATGTTCTCCATCATTTATAACATCCTTCTAGATGTCACCATCCCAAGTTTCACCTTTAGATCATATGCCTAACTATTGATTCTAAAGTTTCCAAGCATGTTTTGATTTTTGGCTTATTAGTAGAAGTGATCTTTTGGTGATACCTCTATCTGATCTACTTAGTCCCTCTTGTATAACATTCTTCCAGATGTTACCAAACCAAATTGCATCTCTAGATCATCTATCTAGCTATTGGTATTACAGCATCCATCGCACCTTATTCCCCAAATTTTTGTTTGTTGAGGTGCAACCTTCTACTCAATGAACCCAATGCTAAACCCAATGCTACCTCAATGTTATGAAGTTCAATCATCCATACACTTGGATCCTCAACATAAATGCGCTCAGACCTTCATAAAAAGAACATAACACATCCTAAATTAGAAAGGCAAGGGAGGTATGGTGCCAGAGAACAAAATTCACCTACAGCAAGCGAGTGCCAACTGCTTCTATTATGTCTGTTATAGTCATCAAAAGTTCCAACACAGCCCTGTCAATGGTCTTCATTCCCTGGCCTCTCTTTCAATTCTCCACCACCAAATACCTTCAATAGCCTCCCAACACAAGCTCTCACACTCCCACCTTCCCAAATTTCACTTGGCTTTCCTCCTTAAAGTAGAAACTACTTAGAACTACGAATTCATATATTCACTTCACTCACTCATAAAATTTAGTATGTATATTGTTAAAGTCCAAGAGATATACATATAAATCCTGCAAGCTTTGGTATATCTCATCCACTACTCCCACTTAAAAATATTATTGAATTGAGCTATCTACCATGAAATGGATATTGTAAAATTCCAAGAGATATGCCTATAAATCCTGCAAGCTTTGGTATCCTGCAAGCTAAATCTAGCTATCCACCATAATATATATATATATATATATATATATATATATATATATATATATATATATATATATATATTCATGAAACAAGCATATTTATACAAACCGACACCCCAATCAACATTCATGGAATTCATCACCTCTTGTTCAAACGGACATCCCATTCACACCCTTCCAAAATAAAATTTAGACCATTCAAAACACCGCCACACCTCTCAACATGCACTTTACATCCCAAGAAGAGAGACCATCTAACATACAAAGTTTAGAGTTATGGATATGGATGGGATGGGAACCATTCCAACCTGAGCATCAAAGAGACCATTCATGCAAAGTTCTTCAATCCCTACTTACCCAAACACAATAGACCATTTCAAATAAGGATGCTTTATTGTGTGTTCACAAATTCTCATTTCTGTTATGGAATATCACACACATTTACGTAACCATGGATCTTGTTTCTTCCCTGGGTGGAATTTCCATGGGATCAAGATCATCTAATGCATCTTGATCACCATCTACACTCTCATTATCTTCTTCCTCTTCCCACATGTCCAATCAATTATCAATAAATTAATTGTGGAGTATAATGCATGAGCATATCCACTTTTTTTCTTGGTCTTCAATTGAATCCTTAGTTTGTGTAGAGAATGTCATATTGCATTCAATACACCGGCTTTTGCATTTTGCATTTGTTAAATTATTTTCTTGCCTCATTGCATGGGTGTTTAAACAAGGGGACTAAGTGACTCATAAGAACATACAGTGAGTCTCCTAGTATAAACTACTATTGATAAAAAAAAACACTCCTTTCACCTTGCTGCTCAATATCATTCCATAATGAATACTTTTTGATACAAGTCAAGTCATGATGCGACCACGACATCCTTGTCAAATAATAAAGAAAATCACTCAATTGGTAGAATTTCAATGACCAATGAAACCAAGGATTGAGACAATACCAAATATCAATAACATAGACAAGGACAAGACTGAGAGCAAAGTTCAAGTATGGCTAAAATGCAAGAACAATTCAAACTCTCAAGATTTACCGCCATTAAAATGAATAATTCTTATCATGTCATTGCATACAACCTGCCCATTGATAGAATATGAGCCTTTTCTATGAAATAAAATCTCTCCATTGACTTCTGGTCTCTATGCCAAGTGGAATAATGTCCCATCCACCTATCCAACACATCGTTGAAATCCCTTCATGGCAAAAACTTTGGAAATTCTTGATCTTTCTTCCATGTTAGGCCATACCACCTCCCTTCCCAAAAAGGACACGATGGCCATCATGACTCTTTCTGTATAATTGATGGTTGAACCAGCATTGATGTTTGTAAACTTGTGCCTCTAGCCACACATTCATTGTGACCAAACCTGACAAGTTCTACCACAAGTTGTAGCCAAACGGGTGTTTGCATATGGCGTGTAAGTCATTTCCAAACACCTCATGCTCTTTAATTAACTCAAATAATTGACAAAAGGACCGCAAGTCCATCCAAACTAATTGTGTGAAGGTAGAAGAGTTGACCTAAAAAAAAGAACAATGTGTGTTTTGATTAGTTACGCTCCTTGCCGCTAAATATCGACCACTGTGTAAGAAGTTTCAACATTTCATTATTATCTTTATCGAGTGCAAATTTATTGTTGCTCCAAATTTGTGTACAATTACTTTAATCCCATTCTCATTCTAGTATATGTCGTCGTCCATAGCCTCTTCCATCTCTAAATCCTTCTCTCCATATACTTTTATTTCTTTCTCTAATTGCATATACTTTTTATTTCTTTAGCCAGCAATTGGCGGGCCAGCAACACGGCATCGATTTGTCCTTTCTTTTGGAGAAATTGCACCAATTCAAACTGTACACACTAATTTAACTAAACCTGGCATCACTCTCACACGAGTAGGCATCAAATCCATCGTTGTCACACGGGGAGGCATCAAAGGAAGAAACTCCTTCAATCACTGCACACTGCTTCGAAGACATTACATCCAAGCTCGAAGAATACATCAGATTACCATCAGAATTCCTTCTCCTCTGGCCATTGCACAATACTTTGCATTCTAGGAATGTGAAAAGGAGTTCCAAAACTGTCAAAAGAAATCAGTTTACTTGCATACTTCTTTTTAAAAGTTGTGAACACAAATTTCTTTCATCCCCTTCTTTTTCCACGCATTCTTTCCCTGGAATGACAAGCGTACAACTTCAAATTCAAATTACAAGCGCACCACTTCAAATTCAAATTACTTCATTTAATTCTCATTAAAACTTCCATGAAACTCCTTATACCGTTCGTTACAGGTCATTAAGACTTACATGAAACCCCGTATACTGTTACGGGTCACGATATTTCGTGACCCGTAAGAATGATCCGGTATTTCACCATTCACAATAAAATATCAAAGTACACCTCGCGCTTGTATCTGTAAACAAGTTTTTAAATACCCATATAAACAACTTTTAAATATCCGTATGCTTTCTTTCTTGCGGGCAAGTGGCGGGGAGTGAAAATCCTGAATTTGAAACGCCCTCCTCACTTGAAGGTGGACAATCCGGTTTCCAATTCACCGCAGTACTCAAACGCACAGCCTCGGCATATAAGGTATTTCTATGTGCTTCGGGCCCATGACGATCGCATGGTAACAAGCGAATCACTGTGGACGTTGTCAGGCACTGTAAGAAACTGTTGATGCAGTGTTAAAGTTCAACGAGCACGTGCACAGTCAGAATATTGGCTTGGCCAACCTGAGCATATGTCGGGGTAAAGTGGCATCAAAGTAAAGTGCAACTCCGTGATTTGATGCTCGTAGGGAACACAAGTCTAACACACTGCGGAAAGTGAAACGTCAAACGCTCATCACTCAGCATAAATCCTGCAACCTGGTACGCTTCGAACCCTTCTTTTTCACCAACAAAAACCGAATCTCGAAACCACACAGGATCTTAACTTAACTCCTTGGTATCCCTTAAAAAGAATATGTCAATGCAGAAAAGTTACTTGTGAGCCTCCTGTAGAAATTAGTGGAAGTTAGCCATAGGCATGAGAGTCTGGTATCGTAGTGAAAGGACTTAAGGGCAATGGACGTTCAGCTGTGAACAGGACAAGGATGATATTACTGAATGTATGGCTAAATGAGCTGAGATTCCACATTCCCGAGCAAGATACGTCTAGGCCGCTGTGCGGTGGAGAAGACAGAGGCTCGCCTGATTGATGGTGTAAAGAATATCAGTTTGAGTCCGTCTTCAGACTGCTAGCACAGTGTGCAGATTGCAATCAGTAGGGGGAGTTGAGAAGTGATTAGGTTTGCAGGCCTTTGAGGTGTCATTCATGAAGAAGAGCAGCTGCCAATAAATAATCGAAATAATCTGTGTGGCACCGTACAATTATATAATTAGCAACATCCTGTCAAAATTGTTAGTTGACGTAGCGCTCCACCCCATGCCGTTCATCTCTACGCTTCGTAGAAAACTTGATGGAAGAGAAACCAAGATTTCTCTCGAGCTTCAGGAATCCTGACTGAAAATTTCCTACGAGCAGTCACTGGTTAAGTTTGCTATTCTCGCCTCGAGGAAACGAAGACAGGAAGGGCAAATCCTTGAGGTTGAAACGGAAACTTGAAGGACACTCAGTTACTAGATATAGACGTGATCGAGTTGCTTCGATACTTTCAGGTGCAGAGTTCATAACCACATGGACTCTGAAAGCGTGTTTTGGAAGGAAGGAAAGTACTGATTTGACTATAAATAGTGGTGATGCCTTGTCGCAAATGGACGTACTGTTCATACTACTGTAACTGGAAGAGAAAGTACACCGACCCCACGGGGCCTCTCATGTGCAGAAAGTGGAGGACGCCTTCTGCTTACAGATGGAGTTTGAGGCAACAAGACAAAAGAGAGGATACTCAGTGCAAGGGACGACGATCTGAGGGAAAAATATGAGAAGGTTGAGTCTAAATTTTTAAGCTGTGTAGCCAGTTGCAGCTGTTGTGCCGCAAGGATGATGAGTCTGATGACCCCACGAAGAGCGCATCTGAGATTCTGCGAGGAACATCTGCGAGACGTGAGATGGCATGCAACTGCAAACATGAAAACCCAGAAGATAGCAAGAACGGGGGCCGTCGCGTTTTACGTTTAGCAAAATCGGTAATGCTACTTCTAATAGAACGGATCATCTCGTTAGGAAGTGAAGAAAGTCAACAGCTGGACTTGAAATCTGGGGAAGCTCCATGTATTAAACAGTTCGTGGCACGACCAACTTTCTTCGAAAAGGCCGCATGACGCGCTCAGGTCACGAGTTGTGATGCAAGAGAAGAAGGATGGCTTCATCCATTCAGAATTTATGTTGTCAAAAGATCCACAAAGAGAAGGCAGAATTTGCTCCCAACTTGATGAGCGGAAGACTCACACATGCAACTGTTGTTTCTTGTCGCGACCCGAACGCTGTCGAGGCTCCACAAGCAAAGAAGATGAGAAAAAGGGTTCAACTGAACTTTTCCTGTAAACTTTAGTACAAGTGGGGCCTAGGAAACGGACATCTGATCTACGAGCATCTGAATCTTATCTCCGATACAAAATACACTTTCCAAACCGCCGTAAACATCTCCTTTAAACAACAGGGAAATGTTACAGGGCCGAGTCGTCTACATAATAGTTTCTCTACCAGGTATTGACTGTGTACAAGAGGATCTAAAAGAGGTTCATGCATCTACGTTATGTAATTGACGATTCCCTTTGTTTAATAATTGTTGCGACTTCCTGCTGTGAAACGGTAGAGAGACGTTCTGTGGAGGAACGGCGCCTGCTTCATCTTCGTCTGAGCTTGCCAGCCACTCTTCTTCAGAGGAAGAAGTTTCTTCAGAAGACGATGATGATTCTCTCTGTGCCGTAGTAGAGTTTCTCATGGAACTATCCCCAACAGCTAAAAGAGAAAGGACCTCTTCCAGGGGCACTTTGAGTTTATCTGTGATTTTAATTTCTACATTGGAAGGTGAATCCAGGTTTCTGTACAGTTTGTCCACCTCTGGATCTAATCTCGATCCTCTGGAAGGTCCGGATCTGTTCCTGAACGGCTCTTCTGCATGATCAACACCAGAATCACTTCTACTTTTGAACAACAATGCTTCAGCTCGCAGACCGCCAATTCTCTCACGCGGGTCATGTGCGCTAGGCATAGATGCACTCTTGTCGAAGACGCTCTTTCTCTCGGGAGATTTATGTGCTATATCTGCAACCTCTAATTCAGACAAAGAGTTTCTTCTTTCATGGTTCCGGAATCTGGTCGGAAGAGAATCACTGTGCTCCCGCCTGTGAGTTCGAACAGAGGGATACACTGTCCTCTCGCCTGGACTAGACCGCACCGAGCATGCATCATCCTTGTCATGTCTCATCATCCAGGAGGAAGCAGCCACATTCTTAGCTGCAGGTGTACTCTTGTCTTCATTATCGTCATCCCTGTCCTCTATGCTTCTATCAGTTGTAGACCGCCAGGGTAAAGAAGTTGATGCCATCTCTGAAATGTTATTCCTCTCAACGTCCTCAACAGACTTATCTCTGATTGTCCTTTCGAGTGTAGATTTCCGCCAGGGCAGAGAAGATGAGGTCTTATCTGTAGCGGGACTCCTGCGCGGATCATCACCATTCCTATCTTCGATATGCCTATCAGGTGTAGACTTCAGCCAGGGAGGGGATGATGAACTCTCATCTGTAGTTGGAATCCTGTCTATATTATCAACAATCCTCTCCCCGATAATTCTATCAGTTGAGGACCTTGGCCAGGGTAAAGACGATGGACTCTTATTTCCAGCCGTACTCCTGACTCTAGTCTCAGCACTCCTATCCACGGTGACCCTTTCAGGCGTACGCCTCAGCCAAGACGAAGGAGACCGACTCCTGTTTGCAGCTTGATTTCTGTCAAAATTACCAGCATTCATGTCCTGAATTGGTCTCTCAGGTGTAGATTTTAGCCGCGAAGAAGGTATAGCCATATTTCTGCCTACGATATTAACACTCCCGTTCCCGATGATTCTATCGAGTGTAGACTCACCTAAGTCCCTCGCTGCTTGCTTAACTGCTATTGCAGCAGCAGAATTTCGAGCCGCGGCTGTTCCTCTCCGATTTGCTTCCGCAGCTTCCGGTGCCTTCTCCCGCTTCCTGGACCACCAGTGAGACGACGATGGCTTTGTGACCTTTTCCTTACTCAGGAGTGCTGATCCCCCTGCTTTCTCCTCCTGATTCCCAACTGTCCAAAAGTAGTTCCTTTCCGGCGAATGAAATTCGTCGGTCGCATAGCCAGTCGTCTCCTCCACGATATCCGCTGCTGCTGACGAGTTACTCCTGCCATGGGAGATAACCCTTGCCGGGGATTTCTCCAAAATTGCTGGACTTTCGGTCTTGTCAACCGTAAACCTGCTTTCGTGTAATGGTAGATCATCTTTTGCTCGCTTCCTAGGCCAAGAGAACTTTGATCTCTTCTCGGGTGATTTGGGCCCAGACGTTGACGGACCCAAATCAATTTCAGGTATAATAATAGGTGGGGGTACTCCTTTCATCTTTGGTGACAGAGATCTCCCGAATAATCCTTTCATCTTCGGCGATTGCGGTCTGGCCATCGTGGAATCCAATTTCTTTCCCCCGTTGCTTTCAGACGATAACTTCTTCTTCAAGGGTGCAAGAAATCTATCTCTAAACTTATCCGCGACCACTTCATCCTTGCCCACTGGTTGCTTATCAGCTGAAGCTCTCCCCTGCGATTGTTTATCAGCTGAGGCACTCTCCTGGAGTTCTTGTTCTTCGTCGAAAGCAACCATCATCATCTTATCTTCATTTGGTACACTTGAAACCACTTTCCTCAAAGGTGAAATCGACCGATCCTTCGGTTTCTCATCTGTTCCATTGTCTTCTGTTGGTACGGGCAAAGGTGGAGGCAAAGGAAGAGGCAAAGGTAGAGGATAACCCTCTATCGCCGACGCAGTTGCTACTTCTTCTGTAATAGAATCCACTCTCTTGTCTCCGCCGGGGTCGGACGAGAACACCTTCTTCAGCGGCAAAATCAACTTGTCCCTTTTACTGCTCAAAACGGAGGACAGCCCTTTTCTCTCAGGTGGAAGAGTGAGTCCGTTCTTACCAGAACCATCCTTATTTCCCACATTTCTAACAGCCGACATGACCCTCCTAATGGGTGATACGTACCTCTCCCCAACCTTCTCAGCCTTTTCAGACGCAGGAACTCTCCTCATCGGTACAATGACACTCTCCTGGCTGAAGGATATCACAGGCTCGACGCGGTCCGGAATATCAGTAGCAACTGAGGCCGAAATGGATTTATTGGTATTTACAACTTCCTTCGGCGCGGGCTTGGTCCAAGTAGGGGTATACTTCTTCGATAGTCGAGCTGTGATCTCTTCGACTGAGTCCATACTGTTGTTCATCCTGGGCCAAACCTTTCTCCTCAATCGCACATCCCCATTATCGTCAGTATCTGAGGACATTGAATCCTCTTCGACGCGTTTGCTCAATGCGGCTTTCCTCATAGATGTGGATCTGGGCGCACCGTGACTGGTATCTTCTACCTGTCGATTCGCCATCGGCATGGACGAACTCTTCTTTAGCACTGGGGCCTTTCCCTTGTCATCTTCATACTCCTCATTCCTCTCAAGGCTCTCAGAGCCAGACGCATGGTCAGGGCTGCCTGAAACCTGCGCACCACCAATACCCACCAGAGCTGGGGAGCTCTGAGGCTCATTGCGTTGTGCAGGGGTAACTTGTTGCAGCATCTCCGACCCCGAGACGGTCGTCTCTCCGTCATTGATATGACTCCCAGGAACAATTTTGTGACTGCCTTCAACCTCAAATACTGGATCCAGACCTTCCAATTTCCTCCCATGCTCTGACATATCTAGCGATTGGTCTGATTGAGAAACATCTTCCTGTTGCTCCAATTTCAGATTCTCAAGAGTCGTGCTTCCCGTTGCCATGGACTCGGTTGTCACGAGACATCCGATGTCGTTCTTCGGAGCATCACCAGAACTTCGGTTCTCGGGAGATCTTTGCAACTTGTTAGACTCATCCAATCTACTGTTGATTGTGTACCAACCGGTCATCACGGACCTGTCCCCGTTGATAGATCCATTGCTGGACTCCGACATCAGTGATCTTTCCTTCAAACGCTCCTCGAGCTGTTTCTCGGCCTCGTTACCTTCACTGCTGATTGCCGTGCTGCCTACCGGTAGCTCGATGAACTCATCATCATCAAGAGAATTAGTGTTCCCTTGCATACCTTCGCCTTCGGTGCTGATTGCCATGCTCCCGGTTTTCCATGAGTCGCCAAGAGCTACCGATTGAGAATTATCATCGGCCTGCTCCCTAGACAAATCTTTGTCTGTCAACCCCACCGAGAGGTTGGCATAGGTTACGTCTTGACGCTCATCAACGTTTTGGCTGCGGGTGCGCAAAATAGCACTCCCAAACATGCTAAGTTTACCCTCAGCCGTTGAATTAGCACACCCATCCGTCCTACTGGAACTCTTCCTCTTTGACACCTCACTATGCAACTCGTCAACATCAGCCACGACTCCCTGCTCCGGGAAACTGGCAATTGCACTACCCCCAAGCTTGCTGGACTCGTCCACAAATATTACCCTCTCAAATTCGTTGGACCTGTCGCTTACCGCATTTTCATCTGAATCTGGAGCATCAAAGAAGACGCCATCCGACTCAATTGACGCAGTGCCATTACTCCCGTGCAACTTGGTGCCGGTGTCGACTTCCCCACTCGTTTGTCGACCAGCTTCGGCATGACTCATGTTGCTATTAGGGACAGTGTGCTCTCCCTCCGTCCTGCTTGTAGTTGCAGACTCCTCCGCTACACGTTCTTGAGTTCTAAGAACTGGCATGGCATCTGTTTCACTGCCCCCTGCATCCTCACTCGAAACGTCATACGCACTGGGTTCTGGCTTCATCATGCGAGCCTCGGCAACCCGTTCTTTCATTGGTGGTGTGCGCACTGGAACAGAGGCTCTTGCTAGAAGTTCAGCATCCAAGACTGATGGTGCGCTACCTTCATCTTTTGGCTTCGCCTCCAGCATAGAAGGTGTCGTTACCTTCTGGGCTATCGTAGTGAAAGAAACCAGATTGCTAGGAAGTAATTGAGCGGCCACTGCATTCTGAACTCCGGCGGTAAACACCATTGTTTCCGGAGATGAACGAGCAGTGTTTTCTGACTCGGATCTGGCATATGGCACGACCAAATTTCTTGGCAAAGATTGCCCAACATCTATAGTTTTGTGCGCTGTCTCCGCCAAAACAGATACGTTGGAGGATGATAGGGCAGAAAGAGCACTAGTGCCGTCGCGCAATAGAGAAACTTGTTCTCCTGAGGTCGCCAGTGCATGGCTCATGGAGACCTCATCTCCACCCAACACTACCTTCTCCCCTGTGACTGCAGGCGGGTGAGGATTACGACCTTCTTCCTCTTCTGACTCACGATTCACTGTTAGATGAGAACGCGGCAATGGCTTCGAGGCAAGGCTTTGATCCGATACTCTACCCGCCTGAGCCAGGGTATGCAGATCAGATGAGATCAAACTCTCATCGAATTTCCTAGACGGAACAGCCAAAGTATCTATTCCTTCGTGCACTTTTGCAGGAGTATTAGAGCTCTGTTCACGTGGCTGGGACTTGCTCGTTGCACCATTTTGAGCACGTATGTCGTCTGCACCACTGATTTCACGTTCCTGCCTGCCGCCGACTTCAGCCACGTAATTCGAGTGTTCCTTATTAAACAGTGAAGGCATACTGTTAGAAGTGGCCTTGAACTCCTTGCTAGCTCCCGGATCCTCCTCCACGGCTTCTCCATACTTGATTTTGGTCGGCTTTACAGGCAGAGGAAGAACATGAACTCCATGCTCACCATCTTCATCATCATGCACGCTCCAATTCTCATTCTGCTTTCCACTACTGAACCTGCCATCGACCCAGAACCGCGCCTTATCCTCCGCTTTCCTCATCCATCTGAACCAGCCTTCCTGAGCTGGCTTCGATTGCTCCGCCTCCGCATGCTCGGCTTGCCAGCGGCTAGCAAAGTCATCCTCAGCATCAGTGCTTTCTCCCATATTCATGCTCACGAGGGCAATTGCACATAGAGCGGTGGAAATAAGAAGGGGAGAAAAGTACACGACGATGGGAAAGAGAGTTGGGGTGAAGAGTAGAAGGACAAGGCAAGAAATAATGGGATGGTTCCATATAAATGCAAAGAAGTCCCATGCGCCTATGGCCATCTTTCCTGATGAGACCTTTCCTAGACCGTGAATTGTTTTTTCTCCGAGTCAGAGTTATTACATGTACAACGTGAGACATCAACAGGACCTTCTGTCTGTCCACAAGCGAAGAAGCTCGTTGTTTTCGCTCTCCTCTATCTCTTCAAATCTGCCACCTATCTCTGTGAAGTCAGGCCATATCCGCTTCAACGGTCTACATTGCAGTCCGCATCATGAACTACGCTACCGTCGGCCAAAAGACGCAATACAAGGTGAAAGTTCTTTACGGTCCACAAGCCATTTCACACACCAGTGTGCAAAGAATCCGCTCATCAGCACGATGGCAACTGCCGTCGGCCTCTATACATTGTGACATGTGTATCCACGATTCTCCTTGTAAGCTTCAACGGCCACAATGGCTATACAGAGACTCATGTCATTCATCGACCTTCAGTCCTCAATCCTCCTCACCACTCCAAGCACCCTTACCTCTCCGCACCTTTCTTTTCGACAAATCAACTCTCTCTCTCTCTCTCTCTCTCTCTCTCTCTCTCTCTCTCTCTCTCTCTCTCTCTCTCTCTAAGCCTCAAAGTCCCAGGAGTCTGAATCCTTAGATCTACTCTTACTCTGTGTTTCTCCCTCGATTATCTACAACAACACTACGCTCCACCTCCCAACTCTTTTTTTTCACAGCTCACGCGAACTTCACATCCATTCATCCTCCTTCACACTCCCTACTTTTGCAGCAGAGTCGGCGACGGCCAGCAGGCATGGAATACACCAGGAGAGAGCAAATGGGGCAGCTCTATTCAGTAAAAAAGATTGACAGAAGGCTTTCTGCAGAAAGCAGACAAATGCTTTAGCTGCTCCTTGCAGGCTTGCTATGACTCCTCCTCCCAGTCTCTCGCAGTCTGAGCGTTGTACCACTGTACCCCATCTCCACTTCTCCTCGACCCTCCTCCTCCTCTTCTTCCCCCACTCTTGCCTGTGCTGCCTCCTCTCCTCTGCCTGCTCCTCTACAGTGGGTCCCCTGTGGTTTCGCATCGATTTCGCAACAATTCTCGTATTTATCCTCCCCCTTCGTGTTTGTTGCCGTATTTTCGCATACCTCATTTTCGGACCGCGGACCGTTCGCTTTTACGTACCCATACACTTCACGACAGTCGCGTGTTCCTCCACATACGGTGCAATTTTTCTGTATCTACCACCCCTACCCAGCCCACGCCCTGTCCAGTCGCCGAACCTAACCTATCACGCCTACATCGCTTTCCGGGGCCTGGACTTCCCGACGAACTTCGGATAACCTCGGGTTCACCAGTTTCATCACCGCCGACACATGATAGCAGTTACTGCGCCGATGCAACCGACGGTTGAGTCCGTTTCAACTGAAGGGCGGAAAACGCGTAACTTACGTCGATTCCAGTGATCTAACGGATGGGAGGCATCTCCATCCTGTCAGAATCATAATTGAGGCTCACTCGGTGAAATTGACTTGAGGCAGCGAAAGTTACTACGACAGTTCCTTTCGTCGCCGGTCTTAACGTCCCAATCCGTTATGCTGGGGTACCCCTCCGTCCATCTCCGTCGGTTTGTCTTCCCACCACAATTGACTACCGCCCGCTTGACTTCATCCCTGAACTACTGCCACAGTCCATCCACAGTACTGTGTACGGTTTGGACTAGAGTAGCTGCTTATGATAAGCCTGACACTCATCATAAAGTTTTAACTTAACTGTACCACTTTAGCCAACACCCAGAGCACATGTATAATAATCATTAAGAATCCGCAACTTAACCTAAGGTGAATCAGTACTTTCTGGAGAAGCGATATTTTCAAATGTCTGGGGACCAACCATCATGTTGAACTCACCTCACAATTGCGACGGAAATATGTTGCGGTAATTGCCCATAATGTTGAAGATTTCTTCAGATGCAGAGGTTTACAGGTTACTCTACTTTAATCTTTAAATAATCAGGTTTACGAACCGTCCGTAATAGAGTGGAATAACTTCGTCTTTTGATTAGGTGTTTGTCACGGTTACTTGATTTGAGTGTAGGATTTGACAAGAGAGACAGAAACGGTGGTCGAAATCTCACAATGGGACATCAAGTAAAGCTGAGGACTTGATCATTCGTATGTCAGCACAGTGTACTTACGTCCCGTATGGTTTTCTGATGTCTGAAGGATCCTGACGTTGGGCAGACATATACGCATTTGTAGATACTTGAGGGATGTTTTGACTATTTCCCACGCAAGGTGTCTTCGGGAGCTGTTTGCTTAGGACGGTTTTTCAAACAAGCAATCTGTGGCTTGGAAGAATGGACTCTGGGATAGAATCAGGTTTTGGCATCTATTCAGATCTTACTTGGCCATTGGTATAAGAACAGGATTGAAATTCATGACTTGGTTGTTACAATAGGAGAAACTGATGGGTACTGTAATTACAGTTATAAAGATCCGCCCATTGTTTTTACAAGCATGGAACCAAACCCAGCTCGTTTCGTGACTCACCAGGCCCACGGTGGTGGCGTCTATATCGGTTTCAAATAATGTGTATGATTTTCTAATTTCAAATTTCAAATTTTTGAAGTCCGAACTCGGAGCTATATTTGAATGTGTCGTAATACTCGAGTGATTGTAATTTGTTCGAAGCCGGAGTTCCGTTCATCGGCTGGAAAGAATACCATACGGATCGTACATGGTCATGATAGTACAATCTTAACTTGAAAGGTTGCCATAGTATATCATACACATGTGCTTCAGCTAGTTTCGGAGATCACCTATAATGAGATTAAACTTGCAGTGAAATCCACTTGGTGAAATCGAAGATTAGGAACTCTTAGCGTGGGAAAAGCTCAATCCACTTACTTCGAATCAGATTTCTCATTCCGATGTTATTGGGGCTTAGCCCCATTTTAACTCGTAGGCTTTATCTTGTACGGCTTCATGGGGGTCTTCCCATCCTTCTTGTTATCCTATGTGTGCGCTTTCTATCTTACTCCGAATCGGATTATCATTAGTCGAAGATGAGTCGGACTTTGCAACCTTGCAGCAAATGTTGATGTAGAGCTGCTCTCTAAGATGCCTGCCTTAAGTGTCTCACACCAAGGAACTGTGTGAGGTGAACCTTGATCAATGATCGGGCATCCCCTCCTTCCTTGTGTAATACGGAACACTGGGAACTTTTTAATCTTTATTATAGCCCCATTTTACCCCTTTTCTCTTTTCCTTGTACGGCTTGATAGGGTCTTCCCGTCCTTCTTGTTTTCACACGATAGAAGGGATGAAAAATACACTATCCAAAAATCACAAGACAAATATTGCTTCAAGAAGCCGTAATTGAGATTATAATATTTTTGACGTAGAGGCTCGGGTCAATAGATCTGTTGTATTCGTTTTGTTCGCAGCTAACACATCGAAACAGACCTCTGATGATAGAAAATAAACATGACTCGAACATTCGAACCGCCACAACATCTTTCACACGGGAAAGTTCTTTTCCTTGAAAACAGCTCCTGCTTGTCTGCAAAAGCACGCCCATATGAGATTTAAGTCTTTTGAACTTTACAACTCAAAGTTCTAGGCAGCAGATAGTAGGATCAAATCAGTTCTATACTACCAAACTACACTAAAGTAATTGTAGGTTACTTTGGATACCTGAAACTTTGTCGCGGGCTTCTGTCTCAGCAAAGGATTTTCGAACCATCTGGCCACAGACCAGATGAAACCTTCCACGCTGGGCTAGAAATTAATAATTACAACGCGTCGAGAACATGATAACTTTCCTACTGGGTGTAAAAGACAAATGCCCATGACTTTCTTCGTGACTGCAATGCTAATGCTTCGCAGGTATTTGTTTGGCATGGTGTCGTAAGCTTCCACCTTCAGAGACTTCCTTTACGAGGTTTCCCTGTTTCATGCAGAGGAGCACATTTGTCTCAAACTACCAAATTAGAAAACCTGATTCGTGCCCAGAAATGAGAAAGCAACGCACATGTAAAGCAAGTGCACATGTGTCCATTGTTTAGGTCTTAAGACTCCTGGTTGTCTAAAGCAGCAAGAAAATCGGAGGTAAACCTCGAAGGAATCAAATGGCAACCAAGGTTCATCTACATATTCAGATCGAAATTTTTTGTGATTTCTTCTATCGTATGTTGCATCTTATAAAATGTAGTTGGATTTTAACCAGCTACAGTAAACCATAGCTGTAAAGGTAAATTGCCAACACACCTATTTCTCCTTCATCTTCAGCTTTCTAATGTTTAGTGCAATATGTTTGCCTTCCCAAGAAGATCAGCTCTCAGATTCAGAAAGGCGTGTCGGCAACACCGTTGGCGCTTCATCCTCGCACATGATTTCCAGTGCAGGTGTGAAATTCTGTAGGAAGAGGAGAACATGTTGTTTGGAAATGAGTATGAAACAAAGAACAGGTCCAAAGAACAGGTCCTTTAAGGGGACTTGGAGTGACATCATCAAGATTGTAACATACTAATGAAATGTAAGCCACGACTACCCTTGATGTACTTGCACATCCTACTAATTTGGCATAGCCCCTGCTTCCTATGACTGAGCTTTTCAAGGAAGTTAACATTTGTGTGAATTCAGCAAGGAGGAAATTTGTCATTCGACTAAATATTATTTAAATAGTAGATGTTGCTGTCAATGACGAGTCGTCTAGTATGCTGAAGACTGCATTACGGATTTGAAGTTTATCCACCAGGACAAGTGTCGGCCCACATGTTCGCGTGAACTCTTATGAGAACATTGTCAACTAGAAGTCTTCACTTGTTTGACAATTTTGCTGATTTTCCAAACTATGTTCTCACAAACAAATAGTCACAAGCGGTTAACGCATTGGGGCGAGCTCTTGGCATTCCATCCACTCAAAGGCATCAAACTTGTAAAGCAGCGAGATCGTGTCTTGCATGGCAATGTTTGAAGTCGGTCACCCAATGGGTGACAATATATAGAGATTGACACATAAGTGAAGATCGTTAGGGCCCTTTAAAACATATAACGACAAAACCTTGAACGTGGTTTTGATACGTATTGACTATTGTTGTTCATGTGATCACGTTGACTACCCGTTAAGAAGAGTTGTGTTTGCTTCTTCAGATTGTGGAGTGCACGTCTTACTAATAGTGATGCTTCAGCAATGTGTACAAAACCTGTACCATTCTATCCCTTCTGTTTTATTTCCTCGTTCCTAGCTTTCTCCATAGCCCACAACTTTAAGAAGACATCAAGAAAGACATCTGTTCGTTAAGTCGTGGAGGTTTGCAGTAGTTCAATCTACACGTTTCGATCAGCCTTATGTCTTGCTGGAAGTTACATCAGTTACTAGTTGGATGACATCAAAGCCCGTTTATATATTAATACTTATCCACATGGTATGTTGAAATCCAGGCTCTCCTATGAATAAACTTAAAGTAGAAATTGATCCTCTTGTAAATTACAAGACTGATCAAATATTGTAAGTGGTGTTCCACAATCCTTTGCATAGCTTGTTATATCTTATATCATTGGCTTGGACAATTTCAGCTGGTGATGATGAGTACTCCTCTCTTTCAGTTATAACTGGCAATCATGTGAGAGAAGTATATGTAGAAATTTCAAGTTCGACTCAAGATATGAATAGAAACACCTTTTATGTAAGCTTCTTTACACATCGAGCAGTGCCCAAAGCAAGTATTATGGCATTTATTCTACAAAGGACACCTTCGGAGGGTCTAGTACACTTTATCATTTAAACCTTCTTTTGTATTTCGCAAAGCCTTTTAAGATGGAAGGACCGATGAATTGCTTGGATTTGCAGCCGACAATGATCTTATTCTCCCCCGTTCTATAAGCTTTGACAATGATAACTCGAATGATTATCATCATTCACCTTTAGGATAAAGGCGACCCGCGTAGGAAAAATGAAGGATGGGAAGACCCCATCAAGCCGTACAAGGGAGAGACAAAAAAAAAGATTAACTCGAATGATTATCATCATTCACCTTTAGCGAGACATGAGATATGATCTTATCGGGCAATTATCACCCCCAAAAAGACACTTCGCCATTAGATAAGACCGGTTCATTTAGTTCTTTGTACTTTCAGCCTATATAATGTTTTGTGATATATGTTGCAAGAGAAATATATTGAAATGAAAAAATGATAATAATTACCATACTTTTTTTTTATGTTCTTTCAAGCAATATGACATAGAAGCAAATAAATGTCCTGAATTTTGATGGATGCTCCTTATTCTCCGTTTATGGTTATTTTCTTTTTAGTCTATCTATACTTGTAAGCAATCACTCTATTTAGTTTGTAGATAATTATTATAACTTTGATGGAAAAGGGAGAATCATATTATACCATGAAACACTCGAAAAAAGTTAATTTTGAATTCACCTCATGAACTGATGTTAAAATGATGATACTAACTGGGTTAACCATGTGTAAAAGTAAAACCATAGACCTTCTTCATTTGTGCTTTGGATACACAATTATATTATATATCTAAAGGTTCTGTTATGGAGCGATGGACACAGCATTTGACACATTTGTGAGGGAGTGCACGAGAGCTTATCATGTTAGGCGCCTGGGGAACCACTCTCACTCTTATACTTTGTAGTATATTTTAGACAACGTGTGTCCATTGCTCTACAAAGTGCAGTGGCTGGTGCAATCCATAGGAGAGCAATCACATTAGGTGATGTTTCTTAGGATGCTCCAGTTGTGTGTACACCGTACTACTTGCATAACTCGGATATCTAGGTGCAGGAGTGCATATTTCTCATATAAACTCTCTTCGGGCTTAGCCCCATTTTACTCTTTTTTTCTCCCTTGTAGGACTTGATGGGGTCTTCCTATCCTTCATTTTTCTACGTGGTTGCCTTCTTTCTTCTAAAGGTTCTTTTGTGTTTTCTTTATATTTATAGAAACAGATTTTATAGATTGATTTCTATGTAAAATAAAAAATACTATATACCTAATTTTTCTTCCAAAATGAGATCTCTAAATATAAACATTGTTATGGTCGTATGTAGTAAAAAAGTATGATCTAGTTACCGTTATGAATAAAGAGAAAACTTTTACCAAAATCAGATCCTACACAGCTTTACTAATTTTTCTTCCCAAATAAGATTTTTAAATATACACATTGTTATGATAGTCTGTAGTTAAAGAAACTTATGATCTCGTAACCGTTATCAATAAAGAGAAACCTTTCACCAAAACCATATCCTATTAAAAAAATATTTTATTTTAATTTTTAATTTTTTTTTATCCTATTAAATGAGGATGTTAAGATAAATATGTTAAATTTCGGTGAAACTTTTCACAATACGTAGGAAATCACTTGCTTTATATAGATACACCAGCTTGCTTTTTACTCAAGTCTCTATATATGAAAAGTTCCATGAAGAAGTCATTTTTGACTTTTACTACTTGAGCATTGCATGAGGAGGTGAAAAGGTTGTCCTTTTCTCCATTGTAGGTTTAGTAAAATTCTTTTTCGGAAGACAAGTCATATCTAATTGTCGTGTTGAAGACAGAGGACTTGTCAAAAAGTAATCAACCAGTTAATAATAGTCACCGGTCGTGGAGTCCTAATTAGATCCTTTCTAGTGAGGAAAGGGACCGCTGGACAAATAGACCAGCAGACCAGTCCTTATCCTAATAGATTGCATAGATAGACGATTCCTTCATGCATGTACGTACCGTATCATGCGAAAAGGAATCTATACATATTATTGTGTTTTGTCATAATGACTGTATTCTCCGCATTGAAAGTAGGTTTACTTACATATTACATTATTATCATATTTATTGTTTGCGAGCAGTTGATGAAAGGTTTTACTTACATATTACATTATTATCATATTTATTGCTTGCAAGCAGTTGATGGAAAAGGATGCTAAATTTGAAGATATTCAAATTTATCATACATGATATACTTATAATTTATTTTAATGTTTTATATATTTTTTAATGATCTAGAAATTTATTAACAGTAGTAAACTCCTTTTAAATAAAATAGGAAAATAGATTTGTTTTCTCTCTTTCTTGTCATCTTGGTACTATATGGAAAATTGTCCTTGAGGTATGCTAACTCATTAAATCTTGAGAAGGAAAGCTACTCTAAAATCTATTTTTTTAATATCAAGCTTAACATATTCAAAAATTCAGATAAAAATTTTAAACTTATATATTATTGATATGGAGTAGATATTCATATGTTAAAATATAATTCTTATTATTAAATATTTGAATAATAAAGGCCCCATTTAAAGATATAGTAAAATATTGAAAATAAATTTTATAAAAAGTCTAATTTTATAATTTTTTACACTTTTCTAAGTAATTATAATGAATTATAAGAAAAAATTTACCGTGATATCCACGGGAGATGGATAATTTAATATATCTCATATCAGTTAATGCATGCCAAATTATTGAAATAATTACAATAATCATGGCAATAAGAAGACAAGTCATAATAGGAAGATAATAATAAATTTATGTTTAATAATGGGTTCTAATTCTACAATCTTTTGATCAATATGATAATACTTCTAGTTTATCATGATATAGTTTCTTAACAAAGTAAAGTAATTCAGAGAATAGAGATATGACAATAATAACATGATTGGAGAATAATTTTAGAATGTAAGGAAAGTATTAAGGTTGTTTAAGATTTCTTTTGCATAGGCTGGGGTGAAATGATAACAGAGTATATGTTATATAATTTATTAGCCATTTAACCCTCAGTTAGTTTTCTAACAAGAAAGTAGATATTCTACTTTACATTATTAAGTTTGGCTCACAATTTCCAAATACTCACACAAGACCTTTGTATATTAACTTTAGCATATATAATTATATTCCTTTATATATTACAATTTATTTTTTTAATTTACTTTAGTATGAAAAAAATGATAAAAAAAGTTGATATTATTCCTTGTTACTAATTTTCTGATTCTTAAAATATATTTATGAATTTAAATAAGTTCATAAGACCAAAGCCTCTAATAGAATGTTCTTTTAGGAATAAAAACACATACCTCCTTACTTATGATCTGCATCTGATTTAGGTTAATGCAATATTTTTTTCTCTTGTTATATCGATAGAGTTGATGGTTTCCAAAGTTCTTCCTATCAAAAATTTAATATAAGGAATAATTCTTATTCTAAGTATTTCTATTAAAACGTAAATATTATCATAATCATACCCTTGATCAATTATTATAACGACTTAATTAGCAATATATATATATATATATATATATATATATATATATATATATATATATATAAAATATAAAATTCATATTCATATCGGAGTCGTTTACAGAATTTCAAATATTTACATCTTTGAAACAAAAGCAAAACAAACAAAGATAAAAGGTAATCTGAAACTCTTTATTATGACTATTACTAACTAGAAAACAAAACTTGCATTGTTTGTGATCTATTGAAATAATAACATTCTAACTTTCAAAATCTAGTAGTTCTTGTCTATGGCTTGTCTATATCTCTTTCAAGTTTATATTAGTGATATCTTTCCCCGTTCCTGAATGAAAGGAGTGAATCAGATAAACATAGCTTCATTTTGCATTTCTCATAATATGTTATTCCCTGATTCTCAATATCTCCTCCTTAACTAATAGTGTTATAGGACCATCCAGTCTCAAATTGAATAACATCCTGAATTTGCTCTAGATCAAACTCTGATCGAATTTGCAGTTGAGATCACCACAAAATTGGAAAGAATAAAGTGCTAATCCATATAGTTGCTAAGCCATGAACATTCTACATGAACAGCTCAAATGCTTTGGAGAAACGCTGTAGTCATCAGTTTCGCTGCACTGTAGAAACTCTATGTAGTTCGTTTCTATCTCTCACGAGATGCTTCACGCACCAAAATCTCGTGAACATTTTTAAATCTTCCCACTCACTGCTCGAATGTCGTCATGTGCTATGATGGTAGACTACTTCTTCGACAATACCGGAATGCACACTCAGCTTTTGCATCACGAGGTACCGCAACAATAGTAGGCAATGGATTTCTCACCGCCACCGTCAACAGTATGCATGGAATGGAACTAGAATGAGTCATTTTCGATCTGATTGAACTGGCCATTCTTTACAGAGCATGGGAGATTCTCAATTACTAGTCTGTCAGGCATTAATCAATCAATTATTACTTGATGATTCAGTTAGTCAATCGGTCAGGCAATCAGTCACGCTTGTTTGTTTCGGATCCCGGTTTCGTCGCCTGCATGACCAAACTTCAGAATGTATGAGAGGGTGGAAAAGAATGCCGACATAATCTGATCCAGATTGAATGGACTGCGAGCTGAAGAATGTTCCGTAGAGACCGTCTACCTTCGTGATAAGAAAATGCTATCAAATTATACTCAATTAGCGTGTAACCTTCCTTTGTAGGCTGCTTATGGATTGTATAGTTCCAATCCTCAAAGCAAAACAAAACACAAGGAAGTAGTCAGTTAGAAACCACATGTCTAACACCAAATCGGTAGGAAATCTTTTGTTGAGTGAAATATTTCATGTGCAGCATTCAGTATCATTCACTCATCATATGGTCGTCGGTAGTTCTTAAGCTTCGTCGGGGTAACGAAGAGTCAAAAGTGGACGAGATCTTGCTGCTTCATATATCTTTGTTGCTACACGTGTTCTGGAATGCTGTAGTAGTGGCCAGAACTCTCTCTCTGCCGAGAAGGTTAATCACGTGATAAGAGGAACTTCATGATTCATTTGTCTGTTGCACCTAACCCTGAGATGACGAGAAGATGAGAAGAATGAGAAAAACCCAAAATTCGTTATAGTGCACAAATTCGCCTTTGGCGACTACAAGATGGGTGGAGCATACGGTCATCTCTGCATGGAAGAGTTTGAACAGGTCAAGGTGGTGTGCCATTCTGACAGAAGTAATGGAAGAAACACCCTCTCTCCTTGCACTTGGACTTCTGAAAAGGGCATGTGGTCTTTTGTGTTACATGCTTACCGACACTGGAGGCTTTACGTTCATCGGTGTCCAATTGCCACGAGTGAATATTCCCCCAGGCGTTTCTCAATCCGGGTAGTGGGGAGGGCTCTTCCTCATTCGTCGCAGTTTTCATCCTCATCATCATCACCGATGATGTCCTGCTGTTTTCATGCAGTTTAGACGAATTTTAGAGGAGAATAATAGACATGCAGGAATATGGCAGAGAACGAGCACCGGGCTTGTGACACCTTGGCAACAGAACCGGTCAGAGAAGATCAGGAATTCCATTCACTCGATCTATGCGTCTATGCTTGTCAGGCTCGTCGCTGGATTGAGTGGCTCGGCCGTTGTACCGCTCTTGAGCTCTTGAGCTCTGTGCAGGATGAACGGGAAGAGCACGCAATCACAACTGGAATACTGCCCATCCAGTCCACCGGACTGAAAAAATAGGAAACCTCAGAAAACAATATCGATGCACAAGAATCATGCTTGTGCAGGATTAGTGTAAGGCTTACTGGAGAATCAGATCGGTTGCGCAGGTATAGTGTAGGGATCGTTGATTGATCACATGAGACACACCTGTGGGGATCTCTAGAGATTGTTTATAGAACTGCAGCGGATCGAGCAGTGAGTATGCGTAGCGTGGAGACAAAGGGGCAAGTTCATCCACGACTCGGACTGTCTTAAGGTTCGCATAGAGGGAACGTGGCGAGTGTTAGCGGTTGCTTCGTCATGATTGTTTAGCAGCCTTTGGGTGTAACTGGTAGGTAACTCCCGAAGTTTTGGAGCGCATCGAAAGTAACGGATGCGACCGAAAATCCTCCTAAAGTAAAGGTCTGTGAGTATTGCGTGTTGATGACCAGCGGGGAAGCGATGAAACCATAAACGGACAGATTGAGAGAACTCGATGATAGATGTGCCAGCTCATCGTGAAGCTACTAACGAAATTAGAATTAGGCGGAAAGGTAAGATTGGGCGACTTCCCTTGTCTGATTTGGACTTAAGCTTCGTTTCCTGTGAACGTGTTCCGTGGAATTGTGATTTGAACAGTTCCACCAAGTTCCGGGGCATCCCGTGAGACGGGTTGAATTACTAAGATGCCTCAAGCCCCTTGTATATGCCATGCACATTTCAGGGGATAAGAACTCTGTGGATCGTATTAAAGTTGATTCACATGAGATGGACGATACAGGTCGAAACCAGGATAATTCAATAAGGTCGGTTTATTTCAGAGTAAGACTTCATCAACGCTTATTGAGCGGATCGAGCGCAAAGAGCGGGTCGGAGACATATACAATCGAATGATCAAATCTGCAGAGAGGAAGATACAAATGCAGCAGAGATATGTGACCCCGCGACACAACGAACTTTCTCCCAAAAAAGTGCGTCATTACTTAAATGTCCTCGTAATTATTGGTACACTCATTCTTCCAGTACCTGTTTCAAAGAATGGACCTCAACACAAACAACAAGAACCCAAACAGCGCTTGGTTTGCAGCTAGAGGTACTTGCCTGATTGAATTGCTGACATATCTAGATCTCTGGAACCTTGTGTACTGAACTACATGCTAAAAGTTTAACTTACATGGGTAGTATCACCCTTCGTAGAACAATGATAATCAAATCCGACCCAAAAGCTAACCAGAACTTTGATCCCAACTGGTGAGATGGCGCTAATCGTGAACAAATGGCGCTAATTGTGAAGCCTCTGTCCTACCTATTTCGGCCGATCACAGGATGAATCACCTGGAACCGTGAGCAGACAAGACTGTCCATCCTCCCACTGACAAATTTCGTGGAACAGGCAAATACTTCACGGAAGTACACTCTGTTACTCCTGTAGTAAACCAGACCTGTTCCTATTTTGCTTTTTGAATACAACAATCACTTTACTGCCTTGAACTCTGAATTTGACCCAAAATGCAACCGTCAAGCTTAGGACCAGGTAATGGAAAGATGAAAAATGTGCAAGGTATTACAAGGTGCAACCTATCCTAAGTGAGAAGTTATTAGACGTGAACCAATGAAGGTCCTTCAATGACGTCTCAACCATACAGAGCCGAAACTGCATCTGTAGAGACATGGCAGATCGGACAATGGTGTCGTATCGTCTGCATTTCCTCTGCACACCCCATGCACATGCATTGTCCGCATGAGGTGAGAGAGCTGCGTCTTTGGCCATGTCAGAGCACGGTTTCTCCATCTTGTGAAAGGCTGATGTAGGGTACAGAACAGAGGCCGTTACCCTGGTGATGGTCCATAAATATCCCCAGTCTATCTGACGATATGATATCCAGCGCTGCACCAGTCTTCTTGGTCCCTATGCTCAACCAGAACGTCGCCGATTGGTAAGGAAGTGCTCCAGACATGTTCGACATTGATAAGGATCCCGAGGGGTAACCTGGACAAGGATACAGAGAATTCACTTTATCCAACTGTAGGAGGAATATGGCACAGGAAGAGCAGGTGCATGCAGTAGTTTGAGGATCTGGACTGAAGTGAAGTGAAAGGTAAGCAGCCTTCTGGCTTTTTGCTGGTAAAAGACGTCAAGCATGAACGTTGAGCATCGGGTTAGAACCTTGCGTAGCTAACAATGGCCGGACGAGGGGTGATGCTGTCTGAACTTTCACTCCAGAACCCGGATAAGGACTTGCTGTTCTTGGGGTGGGAGTTTCACCAAATGAAGTACTGAAAAGAGTTGAGAAAGACGATCTGGAAAAGTTTAGTTGAAATATGCTTGCGAGAAAAGTGGCGAGTGAATCTGACGAATCAGATGTCAAAGCCGACTGTTCCACTTGTTTATCAGGCGCTGATTGTAACTCCTGTTGAAAAGTGTAAGGGGATGACCACTGTGAGGCGAACATGCGAGCCATATGAGAACCAATGGGAGACTCCTCTGAGGAGTCTATTGTAAAATGTCCTCCCCATCTCTGGTCATTGTAGTGATCCACTGACCCTCCTTTGGCAACAGGAAATAATTGAGGGGTGATGGGTTCGTGACCAGACGGTGAATACAATGCCCGCCCAGAAGAGCGCGGAGGCATTATCACGGACCGGGAGGGTTGTAGAACAGGAGAAACGATAGATGCATGAGCAGGAAATGGCAGCAAAGGAGGAATGGATTGAGAATTTGCTGTGGACAGAAGAGATGTCAAGGGGTCGGCAGCAAATAAGCTGTGGTCTGAATACTCGTGAGGTCTTCGTCCGTGGGCAGGGCTATCATTGGCGGCAGCGGTGACTTGGACCAAAGTAGACAAGGGCGCGTCTTGGTTGGATATCACATGCGCTTTTCTGACAATCTTCCGACAGACTCCTTTCTCCTTCGTCTCCTTCGGAAAATACGGAAGCGAACCAGCCGACAACTCGTTTCCTTTCTCCTTCCTTTGCTTGCCTTTGTAGTCATTTGTCCGATTCAATGCATCCATAGTCGCACCATTTAAGTAGGTGAGCCCCTCGCGTTCATCTCTTTCTACTACCACTACTTTCTCTTCTCTGTCCACAAAACTCCACTCTGATGCTCGCCCTGTAGAGTCTTCTTCCACTTCTATATTTTCTTCTGACCATATAGAGTGGACCTCGTCAAGATTACTGCTACGATCAGAAACTGCTTGTGTATCTGGATCGTCTAGCACCCCTTCTTTGGATTCTAGCTCAAACAAGAGGATCGTTGCAGATTCCAGCTGACTTTTGAAAACTAAACTGAACCTCGGCACTCTCTCAATTTCCAAAATAGCCTCTCGAAGCCGCACACAATCTCCTTCTTTGGTAGCGGCAGAAAGTTTTTCTTGTAACAGAGTCGCCTTTCCCATTCGTTTCAAGCGTTTAGTAAGCCCTGCTTTCACCTTCTTCACCAGGCTTTCATCAGCTTGGTGGCCTGATGAAGCACAAGTGCCCAACGCTGACTGCAAGTTCTCAACATCCCCGGATAACATTGCCTCACGAAGTATGGCGTTCAGCTTCTCTATTTCTTGAGCGTCGCTACTACGTCCTGCCGGTGACTTTTCGGCTTTCGCTCTGTGCGCGGTAGGAGTTTCCTCCTTAGTCTCAGTTGCAGACACGATGTTGTGCCTGCTCCCTACAATGACCGGATTCACATGGCCTTCACCTCCAGTGTTAGGGTCGCGAACCCACTTCCGTGTCTTCTCACTTCTTCGACTGTTAAGCATAGAACCCTCCTGCGACTCTTTGACATCTCTTACCTTCAATCCTTTTATAGCCTTCTTCTCTTTCCCCTTGACTTTTATCTCGACCATGCGCTCCTCCGCTGATGGCGGATTCTCAACACTGGTAAAACTTCCAGGTCCAGCATCTGAATCAGCTCCATCTACAGTTTTGACTTTGGGTGACATGTCTTCACTACTTTGCTTTCCTAAAGTGGAAGAGGCTGCCTCGATTATAGACGAACCACTCAAAAGTACACTACGATGGCCACCACCCAGTCTATCTTCCCTTATATCTTCACCAGCAATTCTCGCACTTTTGGCAAGCTCTTCGCCTGCAGTTCCTGGCGGAAAGCTTGACGGTTGGTCCTGAACCTCCATCGGATTTAATCGCTCTCCAGTCGATACTTCTACATAAGATTTAGCTTTTTCGTGTGGAATCTCTGTCTGATCGAGCGACTTGGTTTTTCGAGCCCCTTGTTTGTTCTTCGCCTTCGCCTTCTCCCGCGCTTTACGTTTCCCTTTAAGTTGCGCATAATCTCTCAAGTACTGGACTGCAGCAGTTTGCCCAGCTCTTTCAGCGCACATAAGGGCAGTTTGACCTTGAGAATCGATCATGAGAAGATCCACACCCTTATTGGCAAGGGTCTCTAAACAAGTGACATCGCCCACAGCGGCCGCATCGTGAGGTAAAATTCGTCCTTGCTCTCTGGTCCCGATCCTGCCCGTAAACAACTACGATTAGGTCTCACTGAAGTAGAAAACCAAACGTACACCAGATTGACAGCGATCAACATCCCAAACTAGGAAAGAGTAACTTCAGTCCTACTGACGATTCATCATCATCTCTAAACCTCCATGTCGCATAATCAGAAATAAGAGTTTTGAAGTACTCTAAACATTGAAGATTTGACCCCCTGCTTGAATAATAGTTATGCACCCAGAGAACTTGAAGAACTGGAGTACCATATGATGGAAGCTTTGAAATCCATTAGATTATTGAGTGGACAAGTAGCTGGAAGAGTTGAATACGTTGTGAGCTACCAAGGAGGTGATCTAGCACCAGTAGGGGAAAAAGAGCGTTGGCCCCCTACTAATAGGTACTGTTCAACCTTAACTGGAATACTGATGAAGCTGATGTTACAGACATGGAGGACGATAGTAAGATCTTGTCTTCTTCTCTTAATTCTACGACGAACAATCAACTTGGATCACTACTTCTTATCAATGACTGAGCAGGAAGTAGTGGAGTAGAAATTCCTACAGAAAACTGGGACTACGGAGCTTGTACAATAAAACTTGGGGAGACAGACCAGGGCAAGGAAGCAATAATAGAGTGGTACTACAGATAGTCAAATGCAAGCTGACCTTGTAGCTCAGAGAATCACGTTACACTCTATAATGAGGTAGCGGTTCATATAGTACGGTGCGTTTCCTAGCAGAATGTTTGGCTGGAAAATCATCATGATTGAAAATGCAACACTTCCATGTCAAAAGAGCTATATCTGATGGCCACAATATAGGTGCAGTATACAATGAAACTGGCTCTAACCGGTGTTCTGACATCTTGCACCTGCCCTTACGGTAATCTCACCATGGTTCTCTTTGCCCCTGCGTTTCGTCTTGTGTCTCAGCGCCAACCAGCTAGCCTGGACTATAAATCTCCAACCCTTTGGTAATGGGAAGGTACAAGAAGATACTGCAAGTTGGATCGTTTCTGAGTATGTGAGCTAAGCACTTTGACCATACTATCCTGGTCAGAACACTGAAGGCTTTCCTTTCAGGTAAAACGTCTCTCGAGTACACAATGTGCTAGTACTCTATTTATTTTTGTTTGACTCCATATTATAAATTTCTCTGACAGATGAGAAATTTGCTTTCAGTCTCAAAATAATTATTGTTCATGGGTATCGAGTTGGTACCAAAAGCTCCATTTTCCCCATCTAAATTAAAGTTAGTCAAGTGGTTAGGCTTCGGGAGTAACTTCGGGAGTAACTGTTGACGATGTCGTCCAACACCAAGGCCACCAATATGCTACATCTAAGCACTTTCAGTGGTTAATGGCCCCACCAGCTAAAGTTGATAGAAGTAAAGGTCTTTTTCACATCGCCAACGTCGCCGTCAAGAATACTTAGAGGTAACCGAAACAACGGTATGACTGTTCAACGAAATTACATAACTTTGTGATTCTGGACAATTCACTTGGATGATCAGAGAATCTTACCTGAACACACCCAGTCTCGCTAGTGCTAATCTCGCTGGTGTGCACACTTCGGCATGTACTTTCTCCGCTCTTGCACTCTCAGGTTTAAAGCTACTCATACCAAATTTAAGGAGTGCGACAGCTAGTGCCTTGAAACAAAAAAGGTGCCACATCATCAATATTGACTGTCAACGAAACATGGCATATTGTAAGAGCAAATATCAAAAGCAAAATTTTTGCGTCAAGACAAATCTGTAAATAGGATTTCTTTATAAGCATGAATTCGACAAATAAGTATATGAACCTGTATAATGTTGAGAGTTGAATGTGAGGTTGAAGCAGCAGTGTCTTTAACAAGACCGGCCAGTGCCCAAGATGCTGCACACTGGAGTTGGGCCTCTAAAATATCTCTGATCGCGAGACCTTCATCGTGTTCAGCTGGAGACGTATCACCGGTGACTCTGGAAGAACCACTTGCTTGAACAGAGCTCACCTTTGGTCTACTTTCCGCGTCTAGGTCACGAGGATCAATTCTGGCATCCAGCCCTACCTCCACACCATCGCACATTAGGCCGAAACTTGTGACGATTGATTCATGGTTTTGTTTGTGCAGAAACTCCATGGCTGCAAGCACAGCCTCCACTGCTCCACTGTGAATGAATTCACGGCGCCACTTTGAATCATGTGCTGTCATATAACCAATGACAAGGCATACATGAACCTGCATCTCCACTACATTTTGACGAGACTGGGCATCTTTAGTAAGTCGTTTGAACAACTCCACCGCAAACGCAGGACCACCGCATCCAGGAGAGGCAATCAGACTAGTCCTAAAGAGACCAAGTTGAGATCTCCCATCGAAGAGAAGCCTTTCCAACTGAGGCGTCCATAAACCTTCACTCTGATTTTCTCCCTTACGGTCACTAGGAGATCCTGACTCGTTGACCACAGTTTGATCAGATGGAAGCCCCATGCCTTCCTTATAAATGTGGGTCAATCCTATCAACGTCGCTCCACTAGTTGAACTACCCTTTCTACGACGACTCCACTTGACTCCACCAGGAGCAGTCCTACATAGAGCTGCATTCCAAAGTATGTCGAAGCCAGGTTGTAAATGGGGGTCCAGTCCAAGTGCATGCATTCCATTCACTTGTATTTGATTGTCCTCGTCGTAACGATCCAAAGCAGCAAGTATCACATCAGCGCCGCATGCTGCAGCAATTGAGACTTGAGCACGTATACTGTAACCACAGACTGTGGTCAGCACGCAGCATGCTTGTTGGATTACTTTTCTTCTCTGGTGAGCAGTACCCCCTGAACTCAAAGCTTTTTGCATGGCCCCAAGCACAGCTGCGGCTCCAATCTCACCGGGACCAAAAACCTCCTCTATCTCTTGAACAGTGGCTGCAAATACGCATGCACTGTACAGAGCCTGGAGTGCAAGACTGGTAACATCAAGTCTATTCTGGTTTGTCCAGTGAACCACCAGTTCGACTAGTTGTAAAACACCCACCTCCCCCGAACCCCTGCAACGTGAAGACGCCATTAGCTATTATAGGTGTTCTGGGCAATAAAAGCTTGTCCAGCTTTCCTAAATGAATTACACAATTTGAATAGAATGCACACAACATCAGTCATCGAGTGATCACCAGCTGAAAGAGTCCAGAAAATCAACCGCCTCATGTATTGAGTTGTGAGATCGAGAGCACCATAATTATCAAGACTCAAAGTAGTGCAGTGATTTACCAGATTTTTGACTTGAATTCTTCCCTGTCAATCTCAACTCCTGCCCTAGATAGGTGTACATTTTCCCATGTGAGATGAAGACTGACAAGGGCATGGCAAGCCCAGATGATGGTTTCAGCATCCTCTAGTTTGCCAAGAAGCTTCCTAATCGCCAAAATAGACTTCTTCACCGCTTTGCAGAATCCTGCACGCTCTGCTATTCTTCCCATGGCCTCTGTAGCCTCCTGCCATGCTTTGATGTCCTTCACAGCCTGCTGTTGTGAAACTGAATCCAGTGTTGACCAATCACTGGTACCATTAGACCTTTCATCTACGTCTCCCTCCGTACTACAGCGAGTATCCTTCTTCATGTCTTTCGCTTGACATGAGCCGGTTGTTCGCTTCCCTTTGGAGGACACCTTCTCTTTGTCTTTGTACTGCTGTACAACAGCGTCCATATATGCCTTTGCATCTGAAGAGCATTGATTCGAATTTGATTCGTACATGCCCATCGTGTGTGTCCATACTGTAATCGAATTGAGGGTCACATTTGCTTCTGTTTCGTCATCACTCTGTTCCATTTCTGTCTCCTCATTATCGTCCTTCTCGTCAAACCTCCCATTCCGATCTGAGGGCTGCTCGTGCTTTAAATATTGATGCATGTGTTTCCGGTCCTTGTAGATCTCCAGAAAGTCTGTACTTCTGGGGACTCCTTGACCAAGAGCGACTTCCGAGCTCCGCGTCAGGTGCCCAAATACGTCTCCTATGGCTCCAAGAGCTGCACACCAGCTTTGCCTTACTGAAGCAAAAGGATGGTTAACAGAGACAGAAGGTGATCTCGAGGCTAGGGACTTCACCGCAGTCGTTTTCGGGTTCGACTTGCCTGCTTGAGGTCCAGACCCAGGCTTTGCTTGAGGTTGGGAAGAACTTCTAGTTGTTGCAGAGCATGACAGTTTCATTGTTTTGGATATTATTTTCATCGCTTTTGTAGCATTGACAAGTATCAGGTTGGCGAGATCGGAAGGGAGAGCAACTAAAGAAATTGGCTGTGAAGGTGACGAAGCCGAGTGTTGCATCCCTTTGGAAGGTGAGCTGAAGCGACCAAACTCTCCCTTCAGAGGCGGAGAACCTAAAGAGTGATGACGACTTAATCTCGATGAATTAAACTGAGACTTTTGTTCTCTTGGTCCCGTTCCTAAAAGGTATTGAGTGCAAGGAACCCCGCCTGAGGAACCTGTATAGGAAGGACTTGAGAAGGAGAGCACCTTAGATGGGGACTTCTGTGCAGAAGACTTTGGGGCCGCTGAGGTAACCAAGGCATTTTCTCTTCCAGCCCCTGAAGATTCGCCATGAGAGATAGTCGGTGTACACCCTACTGGCACAGGAGATCTGGCACTCTCAGTGCTAGTTCTTGAACCTTTTGGAGTGTACGTTGTGAACGTTTCTTCACCTCGCAAAGGGGATTCCCCATTTGGAGTGGTCCGCCCATCAAACTGTCCTGTATAACTCTTAGGAAGGGTGCTTTGCAACGCATCCAACGAGCGGCTGGAATGATTCTGCCCAGTACCTCCGCCATCGCACACAAGTGAAATATCTGAGCGCTGGGCGGGACTACAGATAGTGGCAGGAAACAGCCAAGAATTAGCCTGCAATGAAGACTTTGAATCCGTTGAGAGTTTAGAGGACAAGGATTTTGAAGCAGGATCTAGCAATGGAGTTTTGGGGACGGTACGTTTTGACTGAGTACAAGCGGGTGGAAAAGCAGAACTAGAGGGAAAACCAGATGAGTTTGGCGTAAAGTCTGTATTTCCAATGGAGGATGGAGACCGCACAATAGCTGCAAGCGGAGAGAAAACTGACGCACCATTTGGGGCTGAAAGAGCAGCAGAAACGCTAGCGTCAACCCCTATGGAGACAGGAGCAAGGCGCTTTGCATAATGCACATATGCCAAAAATGCTTGCTGGAGGACGGCACAACCCCAGACTTGGACAGTTTCGACCTTCGAAAACTCGCGCATAGCTGTCATTGTCACTTCGAATGCCGCATCTATCCTCTCGAGATCATCAACTACATCTTTATCTGGGAGAGAATGAGGAAAGGTTGAGTTGGAACATGATCCATCTGTACTGACTCCTTTGTTCGATGATTGTCTTCCCCTTTCAGACCACGACTTTCCAAACAAGTCCATCCCGGATCTGCTCGATCCCAGTCCAGTCTCAGAGGGCTTGCTGTTGCTTACAGGCATGCCTGGCATAGGAGAAACTCCAGATGTTACATGGAAATTCTCTCCAGAGCCTTTCAAGATACAACCTAGAGCAAAAGTTCCATTGCTTTGCAAAGATTTTGATTTGTTGAAAGCTTTCATTGCACTCACAACTGCCCACAAAGCTGACCACCAGTTATCTGGTGAAGTAGGTGGTTCATCCTTACTAGCTCTTCTCTTCCCAGCACCAGATCCAGACTTTTGAGTCGCTTCTGTCTGGATTCTTTCGCCAGAAATACCCATTTGATCCGGTCCTGCTGGACCAGCAATCTTCAGAGCATCCGGGACTAATGGACAGATGAGCGGCCCTACATCATGTCCATTCTCGGCAAACGTTCTGGCCAGAGTTCCCAGCACATTGCATCCTTCCTGCTGCATTAATTCATTAATTCTGCAGACTGACATTGCGCCAACGACTGCTGCTACAGCACCATATCGAACCATATTTGCAACGCTCCTTACCCCTGCACTATGAACTAACGTCCATAGAGTACTACATCCATGCCACTGAATCCTCACGTCTTCAGGAAACGCTACCATGGCAGCAATGAGAGCACGAGCTCCTGTCTCCCTATCTGCATCCTTAACTGCTCTTAAAGGTCTCTTGCCAGAGCCCCACTCCGGAACACCTAGACCCGTACGAGTACACAATAATTGCAGTGTCCCGCAGCCTGCCCTCTGCAGTAAAGTGACCAGATGTCAAGAGTGAGGAGGCACTCTAAGCACAAAACCATATGCAGACCTGTTTCTCAAGTGTTCAGCACACGATGTCCTTGTCTTGCAGGTAGCCAACATATGATGTGCACTTAATTCTACCTAGCGTCTCATGTTCGAGTTGAGAGTTCTATTGGATTCATAACTTTATCAGACCCTCTAGAATCCGAGTACAACGAAGTGCATCATAACGGTGAGCAGAGCATACTTTTCCAGCAAAGGTCTACAATCAAATGCAATGCTTTAGTCCTTCCGATGTTTGCAGCGTAAAACCAATGATAAGTTCTTGGTGCGTATACCTGAACCACCAGATTCGACCGATGATGGTCCATTGAGACAGTTACAGCAGCCCATGCAGCATGACCTGTAGCAGAGCTCACAGCTCTCGGTAGAGACACCAAGGCAATGCAGCTTTCTGCCTGCATCTCAACATCACTGACAAATTCACGCATAGCCGCAATGATGAACGCGACAGCATCATCGCAAACATACTTTGAGTTTGTAGACAAAAGATGTGCTGATAAAGCTCGCAGCGCTATTTTCAACAACATTGCAAAATTGTCAGGATTCCTCCTCCTTAGGTCGCAAGCAAGGCGTATCAAAGTAGTTTGACATAAACAACATAAAAGTTTGATCTAAGAAGAAACACCGAGTCCAACCTATCCATCAGATTCCGAGTCCAACAACCGGCCACTAACTGGAATTCAATCCTTGAACGTGACGAAAATGAGACTTACCCGAATGAGTCGAGTGAGCCTCAATGTCACAGGATTGCATGGCGTTGAGAATCGCCTTAACGGCTTTCTCTGCTAACATTGGCACTGTTGCGGCATAAGCTACAGCAGCTAATGCAGATATAGAACTGGCCGTGGATTCTGATGCAAGCCCACTGCATGTGGAAGTCAAATTCCCACTGCCCTTGCCACTGGCCGCACTCAAGGCAGCAGCCGCGTAGCTAGCAGTAGCCAATTTTGTTGATTCCTTCAGAGACTTTGAATCTTTTTCTTTAACTTGAAGCTGGTTCTCAGATAGATTCCGAGCAGATTGTTGCTTATTAAGCCCTCCATGCGATCCATCATGCTTCACTCCCTTACCACAAGTGACCTTCAGATGTTCCTTATTGGTCACATAAGGACCTTTACTACTGGCAGGAATGCTCAAAAAGCTGTCACTTGAGTTACGATCACCGCTACCAGGAGGCAAAATATTTCCCAGACAGCCTAAACACCAGCTGAGCAAAGCACCGTTGTCTTTCAGAACTTGAAGTAGATCAACAAACGTCTCTGTGAGCGCTACATACATTTCCGCAGAAAACGTTTTGCCTCTTTTGGCTGCAGCAACCCCCGTCACAGAAGCCATCTTCCCTCCAACTGCAGCACCTCGGAAAGCTGTAGTTGCGAGTTTGTCCAAAGCGTTGCAACCTTCGGCAACAACATCAGGCATTCCAGTTCCTTTAGCTAGAGAGTAAATGCTAGATGTCTCCCTCGTCTTTTCCTCTCCACCCGATTGCTGATTGGCTTTCTTATCGAATATAGATTCTCCAGACCACTTGCTAGTCAACCTGTTGTCTTCCATGTTAGACGCTTGTAATTTCCCGGCTCCACCAAATAGAACAACGCCTGGAGGTTTCGGACTTGCCCCCTTGTTCACGACATCGACGCTAGCACGTCCTGCCCTACGACGATGGTTTCTGCTTACGGATGTACATTCCGGAATCCCTCGCTCGTGAGAACTAGATGCACTCTCCATCAAGGGCACATTTTCCAGGTTCTCCCCTTCGTTACTTTGACCTGACGGAGAAGCGGCCTCGTTTGTAGCTAAGACAACATCAGCATCTGCAGAACCAGTCTCTGCATATGTCTGAGCCAGAACCGTCTGCAAACCTATCGCAGACTGGCCCACTTGCAGCTTCTTATTTGGAGGCCTAGACAGTGATCTAAATTCACTGCCGCCACCTTTTGTGCAATCTGGAGAGGAAATGGAGATAGAAATTAAATCTATTCCAGGACTAGTGGAAGTCTGTTCAGCAAAACGTTCTTCTGCATCGACACTTCTGATATCCGAACCTTTAACAGGGTCCCCAGTTCCACCAGAATTTGTGGTCTCCTCAGACAGAGTACTGTCAGCATTTCCCAGCACACTACATTCTAAACACAGCGCTCTCTCTTGACTGAGTTCGTCAAGTTCAGATTCATTTCTACTGCTATCACCATCCTGTACCACACCTAATCCAGATTCTCGAGCTAACACAGCATCCTTGCCTGAGATTTCTGGACGAAAGGACGACTGTATACTCTCAGACATCTCTGTTAAGTCGTTGACCTTAAGGGGGTCCCTTGTATAGTTCCTTGATCTCACTATCCTGGTGTATCGACCTCTAATTCGCACTACTCTGGCTGCAACAAGTTTTGGTGCATCCTCCACATTCGGGCATTCTGAACCATGTTTTCCAAGAGTCCTTGCCATGGCCGCTGCCACCAAATTGCTTCTGCCCTCCCCTGTTCCACCACTTAACTGCACTGGGATTTTCCCAACAGATTGGGAGGAACATTCTGCTCTCACACTTTGTTCACTGATTTCATCTGTGAACCCCTCTTTGGCATCGTCTTCCTCCTCAAGTTCGCCAGAAGTTCTCTGACGCTTTCGCCTTGATTCATTGGGAGCAGCGATGATAGTAGGTACAATCTCTACTGGTGATACAGCCAAACTATTCCCATCGAAATGATCCAACGATCCGAATGAATGACAGCTCTCTAGTTGAGTGAATCCGTCATCAGAATGGTCGTTCTCGGATTCCCCTGATCTTACGGACGGATGGACAAGGTCTGCTTCAAGTTGCTTTGCAGATAACGAGGTTTTAGAGGAACCTGCCCGTCCGCCCTTCATTGAACCTTTGGCAGGTTTTTGCAGGCCATGCCAACGGAACTGTCTCACAGCGGTTGCAATAAGCCGCGTTCCATTGGCTGAAACGATGAGTGAAACAGCTGCTGGAGAATTGGCCAATTCCCCCAGCTCTTGCAGCAGACGCTCGGCACAATTGGCATCTCCGCCTTTAATTGCCTCCTGGAGACCCTTCACATACTCGTACAGTGCATCATGTTGGATACTTGAGTTTGGTGCAAAAGCCCCCATGGTTGACAGCGTTTGCTGAGACTCTAGGACAGAAGGAGGAGACAAAGAGCTTGAAGGACTGAGAGGAATTGCGCTTGATTTAGGATTGAGTGAAAGAAGAGGATCCGGCGTCGTGGTCGAAGAAAACCGTAAGGAGGGAGACGGGGATGCTGATAAGAAGGGACTACTTGGAATAATCAACGACTTGACAGTCGATGGTGATGAGAAGGCCATCGATTCTACACTAGGAGATGCTGAAGAAGGTACCTCGAAACTTGGAGATTCATCAGACTCTGGACCGGAGAATATCGAGGTCGATGCTTCTGGAGAAGAAGGTAGAGAAAATGAAGAGGAGGAAGTTGATGAAGAAGAAGGTTGGGCGAAACTAGGCACAGAAGCGACCCCTGTCACATGTTGAGGAACAGGTTTAACCGAGTTTTGAATGAGGCTATGTCTCCTCCCGCTGTAAGATTTGCTGGAGGACTTAAGAGAAGCTGAACGCTTCGGCATGATTCTCGTTTTATAATTCAAAGACTGGCTTTCCTATTAAACCTTATGTATAACTTATCAAACACGGCCAATCTTTAACCAAAAAGATAAGTCAAGCTTAAGATCGATTTCAAAGCGAATTGAACTGGCCCTGTTCGTTGAGCAAGAGAAGGTAACAGAGGGCAACTTTCTAACAGATCACAATCAGTAGATGCGAATCGCCGAGGTAAAGAAAAATAAAATCTCTGAGATTCATCGAGTCACTTCTCATGCGGTCTGATCACCTCCGCTTTTCTTCTTCAAACTTTATTAGGCCGACAACAACAACAACAACATTACTTCGCTTCCACCACCAGATCCCAGCGCAATCCTGCAGAACTCCCTTGTGGCACATCATTCAATTCCTCCAAATCCTTCAATCCTGTTCCTTCCTGTAGATTCTGATCTATCTCTGATGTTTTCTTCTTCTTCTCTCTATCCACACCACGTAAGGACGGGCGAGAAGGAAACATTCGGCAGAATGCTAATGAGTTTTCGAACTGAACCAATGGAACACAATAAACTTTGAGAAACAGAGTACAAAGGTGCTCCAAGGTCTATTTCGTGCTTCACTCACAGATCGACCGACCTGAGTATACTTTAAAGTCAGATTGACCTCAGAATAGTGAAGACATCAACATTGAGCGGATGAAAGATGAGAAAATCAAGGAAGAAGGAAGAGAGCCAGCACAGAAGTGATAGGAACGGGTCTCCCAGCCAAGCAATTGTCAAGTGCACAATGCATGATGAGTCTCCTTTTGATGCCCACTGTCGTCTCTTGTTTCTCTCTGCTTCTTCTTTTCTCAACGGTGACCTACGTAGCTGGTAGCAGTTCTTTTTACCTTGATCATAAGTCTTTCTCTAGGCTTTCGTGAAGGTTATTTTCCTGTTGACTTTATTCCCAAACTCCAAAGAAATGTCTTCATGTTGTCTTTAGCGTAAAAGTCGTTCTTCTCCTTGATTTAACATTTCACGATTGCAGTATACAAAATTGATTGACTTAATGAAAACAAAAGTAACAAAAACCATGATATACTACAAGAAAGGTCCAAAGAGTTAGTACCTTAGATTGCAATAAATTTGCAATAAATTAGTACCTCTTCGTCAATTACCTTAGATTGCAATAAATTTGTATTATTTTTCATTTGTTAATATTAAGAGAAAACTTGTCAGGTAAATGAAAAGTATACATACAAAATCTCCAATTATATGAAAATATTGTTAATTATCTTCACGTTGGATATTATCTTGTTATATATTGTACATTATTTTCTCGATAATACTGAAAATAAGACTAATCCAAACATGATAAATTATTTAAATACCACATATTACTACCGTACTTAAGTTTAAATGGTACTATATGCTTATTGCTTTAAGCTTCTTAGGGAGGTAAATATTAAGAACGATATTTTGTCCAACATTCTGAGTAGTATTATTCTCTAATATTATATTTTTTCTAAAATCGTGGAAATATCTATAAAATTTAATTTTATAATTAAATTTATAAGATCTATATTAATTATGATTATTAACCTAGAATGCATCTCTATTATAATTATGATTAGTAATAATACATGTTAGAAGATGTTAATGTTACTAATCAAGCTTTTAGAACTTCCAAACATTTTTTGATATAAGTCTCACTTTTTCTTAAAATCTTAATTAGTATGTTGTGTCTTGAATCTCTTGGGTAGAAACCATATCCAAAAAAGAGTAACAAGCTCTCAATTCAATTAGTAATCTTGTCCCAAATAATCAACACACATAAATCACAATTCTTCAAATCTCTCCAAATTAATATTGATTGTGATGTTTCAATTGCTTCAAAGAGTGCTACCTCACCATGAAGTGACTTTGCCTTGGAATTGTATTCTACTCTTCCATTGAAGGTACAACTTACTCAATCAAAATTGTTTCACATCAATCTAGTGCTATAATCATAAATGTAGAATACTATCACCATTACAATTCTTCACAAATTTGTCAAGGCATTGCCTCGCTTGCACTCCACTTACAATCAAACACAAAGAATGAGAGTCAGATCTGCAAAATCTGCGGCTGCAACACCTAACATACTCCAATTGCAATTTTAATTTCTCCACACACTCACATACACATTTGCTTGGAATTAAGCTTGTAAGTAATAGATTGATACTTGGAATTAAGCTAAAACAACAAGCATTGAGCATCAACACTTTGCTTTACTCAACTTCAAACACAATATTGGATATAAAACACTACAAATGTATGCTTTAAATAGGCAAAGCACTCAACAATTAAAAAACTAACTAAATTTCTTCACCTACTTTTTACAAATCTTTAGATTCAAATCAACACTCTAACACTTCAAATCATCCACTTCAAATCTCGATCTATTACTTCTAATCCAATCCAAGTACTACCTCTACTTTGGCTTCTATACCCAAATTTCCTAAAAGCGCCTTCTACACTTTGGGTTCATCTATGTAATATTCTAAGGACAAGAGAACTCTACAAGAGAGAAAATACAAGTTTCACACTCAATACTCCGATGTTGTAATATCAATAGCTAGATAGATGATCTAGAGATGAAATTTGGTTTTGTAACCTCTGGAAGGATGTTATACATGATGGACTTAGTAGATAAGCTATATTTATCACCAAAAGTGCACTTCTACTAATAGGTCCAAAATCAAAACATGCTTGGAAACTTTAGAATCAATAGCTAGGCATATGATCTAGAGGTAGAACTTGGGGTGGTGACATCTGGAAGGATGTTACACATGATGAAAAACTTAGATCAGATAGAGGTATCACCAAAAGAGCACTTCTACTAATAGGGCAGAAGCCAAAAATAGCCTGAACTTTAAAGCCATGTTGGAGGCCTAAATGGATGAATTAGGCCTCAAAAATGGGAAGATCCTCCCATCCTTCAAGGGAGAAAAGGCTACCTTTTCCTCCCATGATTTTTCTCATTGAGAGCTTTCCAATGGTACCTTATCCATGCAATTTTGAGCTTCATACAAAAATATTTTCTAAAGATTCCCTTTGGTCCAAGGGTAGAGCTTCCTTTGTGGGGATCCTCTTTGCTATATAATAAAGAGAAGGTGCTCCTTTGGGGCATCAAAGGATTGAGTGCAAGATCTATGTTTTCTCTCTCAAAGAATTCTCTTGTCCTCAGAGTATTCCAATAATTCTCTTGTACTCAAAGTATTAAAATCAGAATGAGTGTTTTAATCCAAGAGAGTGGGACACTCCTCTTGGAAGACCACAAGCAATTGAAATGGAGTAATTTGAGGTGGAGAACATAGTGCAATGTCTAGACTTGGGAAGGGCTTTAGAGAGCGGATTGGATGGATGCATCGGGAGGGCAATTTCCCACATCTAGCTTCCCATTCTTGAATCTATTCCACATCAAGATTATGTACATCTAATGTGAGCAAATGAAAATATTGCTGGTTTATCACTTTGGAGCAGAATTCATGGACAGAGTGATGATTTCACCAAACCCAGTGATTCTACCTATGGTGGTATACGATAGGGAGTGGAATTTAATAATCTACATTCTTTAATGATGTTATGGATCTGAATGTACCGAATCCTCACCCTTTCAACATGCAAGTAGAAATCCGTTATGTAGTTGGAACAAAAGCAATGTTTAGGGATTTTGTAGTCCGTAATTTTAGTGAGGAATATTATCAACAAATGATGGCCTATGGAGTCCCCATCGTAGTCTCTATAGTTAGTGCACACTCTCGAGTGATCATTCTAACTCTCTATTGAAGTAGGAAGTAACAAGTGAACATTTGATCATGTGTAGGAATCATGGATCCGCAATTGCAAGAGCTGATGCAAGGAATGCATGTGGATGTTGAACAAGTTTTGAGAAATCAAGATGACCATGCAAGCATTACAAAATCAAGTACAAACCATCAAGAATGATCAAACAATGCAGGAAGGAGAACCATCTCAAAGCCCAATACCTACGATTGAAGTACTTGGAGAGGCACCCGTGCTTATGACATCAAACCTGGCCAATGATGAAGCCATATTGTTACTATGGATTAAGAAGACCTGCAATATTGAGCCTTACAAGGAGGAGCGTGCTATGGGAGTAGTGGAGAATTGGATCTCAAGAATGAATTGATACTTTCAATTGTTCTTGATGGAGATCACTAAGCATGCCGTAGACGTGTTTACATGTGACCGATAAAGCCCTCACATGGTATGGTATGATACTTGGGAATGATCAATGTTGGTAGAAAGAAAGGAGGTCACATGGACAGCAATGCAAGAAAGACTTTTGAAGAATTTCCAATCTATGGATTTTGTGTAGATGGTCCAAATTTGATTATGTGTGGAAAGTATGTGGAAGCATTTTTGGATCTACAAGTCCAATAATCAACATGAGTCCAGCAAAGGCTCTAGAAAATTTCAAACAAGGTTTGAAGGACCGGATTTGCCAAGAAGTCATGGTACAAAATCCTTGCACTATATTTGAAGCCATTGCTTGTGCTCAGAAAATAACAAGGGCACTTGGAGGAGGTGAAGGACTAATTCCGTCTAAGCATTATCAGGCAGAAATGCCATACATGGGTGGACCAACACCTATGGAATTGGGCAATTTTTGGTTTAAAGATAGAGGAGGATGACTGTTTCAAAGAGTGCAAGGATAAGTAGAAGAACAAAGAGATGGAGTCCCACAAGGAGAGGGAACTTGAGGAAAACAATGTCATTGCTATAATTGTGGCCGTATTGGGCACATCTCCATCAACTATTGTGCTTGTCTCCCCAAAGGCCCTTGGCCTCCATACATGCAATCTTTGAACAACATGGAGCGATGCATGGAGGAAGAGGAAGTAGAAATCACCTTGGAAAACAAAGATCACCAATAAAGGTAGCTTGCAGCCTTATTGGCTCAATAGGGAAGTGGACAAGCAAGGGGAGGAAGAAGATGAGTGCACAAAGATCTTGAAAGGCAAACTCACAATTTATTGTCGTGAATGAGGTCTTAGAAGGCAATCAAGTGAGAGTATTGATAGATCTTGGAGCAACAAAGAATTTCTTATCTAACTTTGTTGCAATAAAACTAGCAATGGATCCGGAGAAAGATGAGAGCAAAGAAGTAGAGTTACCTAATGGGCAAACAAAGAAGATTGAGTTGTTATCCAAAAGGGTAACACTCTATGTAGGAGAATATCAAGAAGCAATTGAGGGGCAGGTGATACAATTAGCTCGTTATGATGCAATCTTAGGCATACCTTGGATGGAGCAATACAATCCTAGGGTAGATTGGAGGAAGAAAGCAATGATCACCTGCCAATGGACGATCATTGGGGTTAGAGAAAAAGCACATAGGTAGAAATTGCCTCTCTATGTCATAGGAACAACCGCTATTTGTAAGACAAATAGATGTTTCATGGTTTAATAAGAGAAGTCCAGAGTGCACAACTTGATGGAAAAATTCTTGAGAAATTGAAGGATATGGTAAATGAGTTTCAAGATGTCTTCCCAAATGATCTACCCCTAGGATTACCACTAAAAAGGAGAGTAGATCATAAAATTGAGATACTTTTGGGGAATATCCCTCCTTGTAAGGCCCAATATTGGCTATCACCTTAGGAGTTGGAGGTATATAAAGCTCAAATTGAGGATTTGTTGCAAAAGGAGTTTATCCAACCCATCGTATCACCATACAAGGCTCTTATCTTGTTTGTGAAGAAGAAAGATGGTACAATGTGCATGTGCATGGACTATGGAGGCCTCAATCAACAAACATTGAAGAACAAATATCCTTTACCCCGCATGGACGACCTATTTAATCAACTCAATGGAGCAAAGACACTTCACCAAACTGGACTTGCAAAGCGGTTATAATCAAATTTGGATTGCAAAGTGAGATGTGTATAAAACTACCTTTCAGACTAGGTATGGCCACTTTGAGTACCTTGTGATGTCACTCAGCCTCACTAATACACTTGCCACTTTCATGAGTCTGATGAATGATATATTGTGGCCATATTTGGATAAGTCTGTTATTTTTATCCTAGATGATATCTTAGTATATAGTAGGACAATGATGGAACACAAATAGCATCTACAAGAAGTCCTCTAGATTGTAAGACAAGATCACTTGTATGCCAAAATCTCAAAGTGTGAGTTTGACAAGTCTAAAGTAGACTACTTGGGCCATAGAGTAAGTGCAAAGTGTATCTAAGTATTAACATAAAAAATAGAGGTCATTCAAAAATGGAGCGCTTCAAAAGATCAGACTCAACTCAACTCAACTCAACTCAACTTCTTGGGGTTGATAGGGTTCTATTGTCAGTTTTTCAATGACTTCTCCAAGGTGGCATAGCCTTTAACAACACTACTTGGCAAGGAGAAGAAGTAGGCATGGGGAACCATACAAGAGTTGGCCTTTCAAGAATTGAAAGATGCCTTGCTACATGTACCAATCTTAAAATAGTATGACCCAAAATGTCTAATAAAATTGGCTATCAATGCATCAAGCGTAGCAATAGGAGCAGTCTTACAACAAGAGTGGTATGATGGGTGGCATCCAATTGCATACTTCTCTTGAAAGTAATTATCAGCAGAAATGCATTATCACACCATAGAGCAAGAAGAGCTAGCCATTGTCCTTGCAACCAAGCATTGAAAGCACTATCTTGGCAAGAAGGCATTTGTAGTGGAGACAGACCATAAACCTCTAGTCTACCTCAAGACACAAAAAGATTTATCTCATTGCCAGATTTGGTGGGCAGAGTGGCGACAATGATTCAACATGACAATCACCTACGTGGAAAGCAAGAAGTAACTTGTAGATGCATTCACCAAAATGTCGATGGCAAACAATTTGGTGGTAGAAATCAAGATGAACTCTGAATTCTGGCCCAAGATTTGTGCTGCTACAAAAACTGATCCACATATTGTAGGTGCTCAATCATCCAATGGCATCACCAACACCTAAGGATTGACCTTTTGTGATGGTAGGTTGTGGATCCTTGATGATGTGGATCTAGAAACCACCATCTTAGCAAAATGTCATGATTTTTCCATTGCAAGTCACGTTGGAATGGACAAGACCTTGGATGTAGTCAAATGCCATTATTGTTGGCCCAAGATGAGCAACAATGTGATGGAATATGTTCGGAGTTGCCTACTTTGTCAACAAAATAAGGCTTCTAATCAAGCTCCCATAGGATTCCTCCAACCTCTTCCCACTCCTACACAATGTTGCAAATAGGTAAGCATGGATCTGATTTGTGAATTGCCCAAGACCACCTCTAGGTTTGATTTTATTATAGTCTTTGTTGACCAACTCAGCAAAATAGTTCATGTACGTCTAACCACCAAGGATGTAACTGCACTGCAATTAGCTCAATTGTACTTAGATGTAGTCTTTTCCCATCATGGCTTGTCTTGAGTACTCATCACAAACAGAGGCATTCAATTCACTAGTTTGTTTTGGAGAACACTCTTTGGGTTCTTCAAAACCAAATTGGCTATGTCCATAGCTTACCATCCACATACCAATGGACAACTAGAGAGGGCAAATCACACTATTGAGTTGTAGTATTCTGATGACAAGAGAAGAGAGAAAACACAAATTTCACACTCAATCATCTGATGCTCCAAAGGAGCACCTTCTCTTTATTATATAGACAAAGAGGATCTCTTCCAAGGAAGCTCCACCATAGGATTAGGCACACAAGTAGATGACATGTCATCAAGCTCCACCCTTGGATTACTTACTTGGATTGGTGACATGTTGGTCCTGGTCCTATCTGGTTGGTCAAACAAGCTGTGACTAGAGAGAATCTTCTAGGGAATCTTCCTGTAGGAATCTCAAAATTTCAAAGATTTAAAGCATATTTCGGTTCCTACTCTATTAGTAGAAATCCCCTTTTGGTGCTACCTATTTCTGATATGTTTAATCCATCATGTGTAACATCTTTTCAGATGTTACTAAACCAATTCTCACCTTTAAATCATATGTCTAGCTATTAGTTCTAAGGTTTTCAAGTCTACTTTGATTTCTGCCCTATTAGTAGAAGTACTCTTTTGGTGATACTTCTATCTGATCTATTTTGACCATCATGTAAAACATCATTCCAAATTTTAACAAACTGAATTTCACATCTAGATCATATGGCTAGCTCTTGGTATTACAAACTTCCCTCCTTTTAAGATGCAACGTCCTCGTTGTGCAATTGTTGTTCAAACGCTTGTACCAACACCGGTGCATGTGTCCAATTGGTAGCAGGCTCCCAGGTTACTTCATAGAGGGGGTAACCTTTCCATTGCACTAGATAGTCTACCCACGGATGGCAAGTACCACGCATGCATTTTTGGAGAATACGCTCTGCTTCATATTCCTTCGTGCCATCAATGAGTGTTGGACAAGGTCTAATGTCTTATATGGAATGATACTGGCCTAATTGGGGAACATATTTACGTAGTAAGGAAACATGGAACACTGGATGGATCTTCATGTGTGGTTGTAGCTCAAGGTGATAAGCCATAATGCCAACTCAACAAATAATCAAGAAAGGCCCAATAAAACAAGGTCTGAGCTTATGAGGTCCAACTAATGTGAGGTTGGTTGTTTATTGCCACACCTGATCCCCAACATTGAACTCCATGTGCCTATGGTGTGCATCAACATACTGCTTCTATCAATTTTGTGCAATCTATAATCTGTGTTTGGCGCTTTCCATACCTTATTGGATTCTAGAAACAAATATGTTGACTACGTCGACCTTGGTAGCCACCGAACAAATCTTCATCAAGCTAGAAGGTATGAAGGGATGCTCACCATACATAAGGAAGAATAGAGTGACATAGGTGGATGCATTCACTGAATTGTTGTAAGTGAATTCCACCAATAGGAGTAGGGGTGTCCTACCTCTCTTGCTCTTCTAAGGTGAAGCCATGTAACATGTCTTCAATAGTGCAATTAGCCCACTTTATTGTCCGTCTATTTGTGGGTGGTAAGTTGTGGACATGGCCCAACTTGGTTTCAAAGAAACCAAAGAGTGTTTGCCAAAACAAAATAGTGAATTGAGTGCCTTTATCAGTGATGAGTACTCAAGACAAGCCATGGTGAGAGAAGATTGCATCTAAGTATAATTGAGCTAGTTGTGGAGCGGTCACATCCTTGGTGGTAGGGTGTGCATGAATCATTTTGTTGAGCCCGTCCACAAAGACCACGATGGAGTCAAACCCTGAGGTGGTATTGGGTAATTCACAAACAAGATCCATACTCACATGTTCCCAATGTTGGGTAGGCGTGGGGAGAGGTTGAAGGAGCACTACATCAGCTTGATTAGAAGCTTTCTTTTTTTGACAAAGTAGACAATTGCACTATATCCGCAATTGTCTACTTTGACCGAGGGGAGAAATAGGAGAATGGAAATTCATATTGGGACACTTGAATGAGGGAAAACTCCGAATGCCTAGCATGAGCTTTGGCTTTGGTATTTATAAGTAGTATACAAGGCCTTTGAGAAGCTTCTCAAGAAGCTTCCTTGAGCCGCCTCTTAGAGTGCAAGCCAAGTTAACTAGGAAGCTTCTCAAGAAGCTTCCTTTTAGAAGCGGCCTACTTGGCGTGCAAGCTAAGCTAGTTAGAAGCTTCTGGAAGCTACCTGCTTGGAGTGCAAGTTAACTAGTCAGGAAGCTTCCCAAGAAGCTTCCTAGATGCTTTTGGAATATTCTAGGCTAATTTGGCTTATTCTCTACTTTGTTCACCTTACTAACTATGTTGCTAAACTCCACATTGTTTCATATTCCTCCGCCGCTAGTTGGTGACGTCCTTGTTGCTAGTGAAGCTTCGAATTCTTGGAGGGCCATCTGTCCATTTTGGAGGTGAGAAAGAGGTTCCTATGTGGCATCATGAAGGAGATACCCTTTCCAAAGGACCTTTTACTCCGTATGTTGGCAATGGCCTTGTTGAATATGGCAACGTGCAAGGATATGATCAACTTCGTACTCCTCATGATCATTGATAGGGACAAGATGATGGGGAGGTTGGACTCGAGAGGAAAAGGAAGAGGGGTTAGAAACAAAGGGTTTCAACTTGGAAACATGAAAATCAAGATAGATACGTATATGACAAGGCAAGGCAAGTCAATAAGCAATAAGAGAGACAATTTAGGTGATATCAAAGGGTCCTATCCAATTAGGGGCAAGTTTACAAACTTGGATATCAAGTGGGAGAGGGAGGTTACTAGAGGATAGCATGACTTTATCATCAACTTCAAAGGTGAGATCACAACGATGGTGGTCCACATATTGTTTTTGGCAATTTTGAGCAACAAGGAGGTGAGACTTGGCTTGTTGGAGAGAGTGGGATATAGTGGTCAAGAATGTGAAAGTATGAGGAACTTGAGATGGAGAGGGAGAAAGAAGAGAATCTGGAATAAGCGGATCTTGGCCAAAATTGATAAAGAGAGGAGAAAATCCAGTCTCTGCCTGTTTGGAATTGTTGTAAGCAAATGCTGTAGTTGCAAGACATTCATCCCAATTTGTATGGTGGGCATTGACAAAGGCACGTAGCATATCATCCAATGTACGATTTTCACATTCAGTTTGTCCATCAGTTTGAGGATGATAGGTCATGGACAAAGCAAGCTTGGTGTCGAGTATCTAGAAGAGTGTTTGCCAAAACTTCCTAGTCAATTGAGGATCACAGTCGGAGATGAGTACATGTGGCATCCCATGATGCTTGAAGACATTGTCAAAGTAGATTTGCGCTAAGGTTGGAGTATCCACGGTATCACATGTTGGTGCCAAGTAGATTTGCTTACTAAGCTTATCTACAAACACCATGATTGCAGTGTGTCTTTGTGTCTTTGGCAAAGATGTGATGAGATCCAAGCTCACATGCTCCTAGCAAGTGGATGGGATGGCAAGTGGTTGAAGGAGTCCACTCGGCTTCTAATTGTTGGTCTTGTTACGATGGCAGCTCTCACACGATTGGACAAATTCTCAAACATCTCGTGTCATGTTGGGCCACCACCATTGATGTTGGAGGGTACCCAAGGTCTTGTCCACACCCATGTGATCAATGATGGGTAAATCATGGGCTTCTTGAAGGCGCACAAGTCAAAGATCACCTTTAGCAGGAACATAGATCCGATCCTCATGGAATAAAAGGCACTCCTTGATGGAGAAGGTGTTGTACTCCTTATCACATGCCATAAGGCAACCATGTACCATTTGGAAGAAAGGATCTTGGTGTAGAGCTGATTGAAACTTGTTTTGGACCTTGGAGTCAATCGACACAGTTGAAATTGCCACTGTGATGAGAAGAAGAGACTTCAAATTAGATCATCGTGATAAAGCATTAGGGACAACATGGAACCGACTTGGTTTGTACTCAAGTTTGATGTCATATAGTTGGAGTTGTTCCTCCCATCGATGATGTAAACTCTTCATGTGTTCCAAGTGTAAGGTCTGCAACTATGGTTTGTGATCAGTTTGCATGATCACTTGTTTTCCCAAGAGGTAATGCCTCCATACCTTGGTAGAGTATACCATTGCAAGTTGTTCTCAATCTCAAGCAGAGTAGTTCCATTCAACCGTATTGAGTTGGCAAGACAAAAAGGTAATGGGATGGAGTCCATCAAGGAATTCTTGTTGCAGCACGGCTCCAATTGCAAAGTTAAAAGCATCAAAATCAACCACACAAGGTAGTTGAGGATCATACGTTTGAAGAATAGATCTTGAAGACACCATATGCTTTAACTTCTAAAATGCTTCTTTATGATTGGTGGTCCATTGGAAACTCAAGTTCTTTCCCAAGAGGTCAGTCAATGGTGCAGCCACATGAGTATAATAATGGATGAACCGTCGGAAAAAACTGGCCAATCTATTGAATGCCAGTACTTCTATAGCATCCTTTGGAGTAGGCCAATCAGTAATGGCCTTGATTTTCTCTTCCTCCATCTTAATCTCCTCTGATGAGATCTTATGACCCAAGAAGGTAACCTCCTTTTGCCAAAAGGTACACTTTGACTTCTTGTAGTAAAATTTCCATTGTCGTAGTCGTCTTAGGACTTCTCGCACATGATTCACATGTTCCATCTCTATCTTGCTATAGATTAAGATATCATCCAAGAACACCACCACGGACCGATTGAATAGTCCATCCAACACACGATGCATCTGATCCATGAAGACTGCTTGAGCATTAGTGAGTCCAAAAGGTAGAACTCTCCACTCAAAATGCCCATACCTTGTGCAAAAGGCAGTCTTTTGCACATCCTTTCCATCAATAAGAATTTGCCAATAGCCGTTAAAAAGATCCAACTTGGAAAAGTAGCGTGCTCCACTTAGTTGATCAAGCAAGTCATCAATCCGAGGTAAGGGATATGCATTCTTCACGGTTTGCTTATTGAGCCCACAATAATCAACACAAAAATGAAGTCCTCCATCCTTCTTTGGAACAAATAGTACCAGTGCTCCCCATGGAGAGGTTTTATGTTGTATGAAGTCCTTCTCTAACAACTTTGTAAGTGTTGTTTGCAACTCCTCCAACTCCCTTGGTGAGAGCCAATAGGTCGGTGTACTCACTAGAGTACTCCTTGGCAATAACTTGATCTTGAAGGGCATACCTCAATCGGAAGGTAATCCCTTTGGCAAATCATCCAGAAACACGTCCGCAAACTCCTTAACTATCCAATCAACCATTGCTTGATGAGGCTCTTGGCCCTCCGCAAATTGTTCTTGTGCAATCGGCTTGATCCACACCACAAATATAGACTTATCTTCCTCCAAAGCTTGCTCTATGGCTACTTTACTAACAAACTTCCCTTCTAGGGACTCATCTCTCTTCCAAGCTTGTTCCTTGGTTGCCTTCTTGGCAAACTTCCCACCTTGGGACTGACTATTCTTAGGTGTCTTACTTAGAGGTGCCAAACAACCTAATCGGAAATTCCTACCTTGGTGTTGTACTTGAATTTGGCGTCGGGTCCAATCAAATTGAATCTTATGATATTCAAGCCAAGGTAGACCCAAAATGATATCATAGTGTAGAGGTGCCACTACAAACCTCATACACTACAAACCCCATACACTCCAAATACTCCTTCCCAATCTTGAAGGTAATAGGATGTGAGGTGCGGAATGCAGAACCCTTTCTACCATCCGCCATCATCAAACTACTTCCAATCACTGGCTTGATAGGAATACCCAATTCCTTTACTACTTGCATATACATGCAATTCTCTGAACTTCTAGAATCAACCAAAATCCTACAATCTTGATTAAATATTGTACCTTGCAAGTGAAGCAAACTTGCATAGGTCAAGCCTTCAATCCCATTAGAACTAATCAAGCTCCCAGTAGGTGGCTCAAAATCTCCTACTAGGATTCTTTGTTTCCTTGATCATTCTGCTCCACAACCTCCACCTATGCAACTTGTCAAGGTTGTCCATTCTTGAGTGGACATTTGGCAATGCAATGCCCCAATTGGCAACAATGAAAACAACCACCATTTTGTCATAATTTCTCTCTATTTGCTGTACCAAGTGGTCTTTGTTGAATGGCATCAATCTCCATTGGTGCTAGCTCCTCCACTTGTGTGTAGTGTATTGGTAGGCTCTGTGGAGGTCAAGGTCGAGACCAAGTTGTTACCACCAAGAAATCAAAACGTTTGGCCAACCGCATGGCTTCCTCCAAGTGTTGTGGCTCTTGGATGGTTACCTCTAATTCGGTTCTTGCCTTCAAGCCCCTCACAAATCGATCCAAAGCTTCACCTTCCAATATATTTGGAATTTGCATGATGGTTTTTTGGAACTGCGTGATGTAACTTCTTACAAAGCAAATCTATTTCAACTCTGCAAACTTATCTCGTGTAGCTCATGTGGCATTTATAGCTTGGAACTACTAATTATTGTACTCTTGAATTTTGCCCATGTCAAGATTGATGCAAAAATGTGTCATTCAGCTCGCTCCACTCGGAATCTCCACCATAGCTTTGCTATTCCATCCAATTGGCTAGAAGCCAAGAGAATCTCTTTTTGCTCGTCTTGTAGATTGGTAGCTTCAAAATAATATTCACAATCAAACAAAAAATTCTCCACTGCACCTTGAAGATTATTGCCTTCAAATACCTTGGGTTTTGGGAATCTGATCCAATCTTCTCCTTCTCGAATTGGTACTCTCTCCACCTGCTCTTGTCGTCGAAGATCTTGTTCATCTAGCAATCGAGTAAGGTGCTTGATTTGTTGTTGCGTAGCAAGGATAACATTGGGTATTGTTGCCATGGTTGTTACTCTATCACACCACTCCCATTCTATCTAATTTACTAACACATAAAAACAACACGTCCACCGTTCTACATAAGTTAAAACCGGAAGCACCAAGGGTTCCTTAGATATGGTTATCATATGCAGAAAATCTTGTCCAAAATGCAAGGTGATGAATTGTGTGAAATGATGCCTGGGTAGTATTTGGACAAAAAAATCCCAATGGTTTAGTGGAAGTGGATTTGGTGGTCCATAAATTCCATCCATCCCATTCCTGCTCTGATACAAATGTAAAAGACTGAGACCGAGGAGAGCAATAGGAGAATGGAAACTCACATTGGAACACTTGAATGAGGGAAAACTCCAAATGCCTAGCATGAGCTTTGGCTTTGGTATTTATAGGTAGCATACAAGGCCCTTGAGAAGCTTCTCAAGAAGCTTCCTTGAGCCGCTTTCTTCGAGTGCAAGCCAAGTTAACTAAGAAGCTTCTCAAGAAGCTTCCTTCTAGAAGCGGCCTACTTGGCGTGCAAGCTAAGTTAATTAGAAGCTTCTAGAAGCTTCTTTCTAGAAGCTACTTGCTTGGAGCGCAAGTTAACTAGTCAAGTAGCTTCCCAAGAAGCTTCCTAGATGCTTTTGGAATATTCTAGGCTAATTTGGCTTATTCTCTACTTTGTTCACCTTACTAACTATGTCGCTAAACTCCATATTGTTACAACATCGTTGCTCATCTTGGGCCAGTAATAATTGCGCTAGATTGCATCCAAGGTCTTGTCCACTTTGACATGACCTACAATGGCCAAATCATGACATTCCGCTAGAATGGTGGTGCATAATTTTGGGACATTTAGGATCCATAATCTACTATCACAAAAGGTGAGTCCTTGGGTGCAAGTGATACCTTTGGATGATTGTGCTTCTACAATCTATAGATCAGTTTTTGTAGTAGCCAGAATCTTTGGCCAGGATTCAAGGTTAATCTTAACCTCTATCACCAAGTTGTTTGCCATTAGCATGCAGGTGAATGCATTTGCAAGTTGCTTCTTACCTTCCACATAGGTGATTGTCATGTTGAAGTGTTGTCGCCACTCTGCCCACCAAATCTGGTGACGAGATAGATCCTTCTACATCTCAAGGTAAACTAAAAGTTTGTGGTCTACCTCTATTACAAATACCTTCTTGCCCAGATAGTGCTTCTAATGCTTGGTTGTAAGAATGATGGCCAACTCTTCTCATTCTGTGGCGTGGTAGTTGTACTCTACCAGTAACAACTTTTGAGAGAAATATGCAATTGGATGCCATTCGTTGTACCACTCTTGTTGTAGGACTACTCTTATTGCTATGCCTGATGCATCTATAGTCAACTTGATTGAACGTTTTGGGTCATACCACTTCAAGATTGGTGCATGTAGCAAGGCAACTTTCAATTCTTGAAAGGCCAACTCTTGTGCGGTTCCTCATGTCCACTTCTTCCTCTTGCCAAGTAGTGTTGTTAAAGGCTGTGCAACCTTGGAGAAGTTCTTGACAAATCTATGATAGAATCCCATCAACTCCAAGAAGCTCTTGAGTTAAGTCTAATCTTCTAGGGAATTCCATTTTTGAATGACCTCTATTTCATCCATCAATACTTGAATGCACTTTGCACTTACTCTATGCCCCAAGTAGTCTACTTCAGACTTGCCAAACTTTGAGATTTTGGCATACAATCAATTCTGTCTTAGAATCAAAAAGACTTCTCGTAGATGTTGTTTTTGTTCCGTCATCGTGCTACTATATACTAAGATGTCGTCCAAGAAGACAATAATTGACTTGTCCAAAGTATGGACAAAATATGTTATTCATTAGACTCATGAAAGTGGCGTATGCATTGGTGAGGCCAAAAGGCATCACAAGATACTCAAAGTGGTCATACCTGGTTTGAAAGGTAGTTTTGTACACATCCTCCTCTACAATTTGGATTTGATTGTAGCTGCTTTGCAAGTCCAATTGGGGAATTATCTTGCTCCATGGAGTTGATCAAACAGATCATCCATGCGAGGTAAGGGGTATTTGTTCTTCATTGTTTGTTGATTAAGACTCCCATAGTCAATGCACATGCGCATTGTACCGTCCTTCTTCTTCATAAACAAGACATGAGCCCCATATAGTGATACACTAGGTTGGATGAACCCTTTCTATAGCATCTCCTCAATTTGAGTCTTACATTCCTCCAACTCATGAGGTGATAGGCAATATGGGGCCTTACAAGGAGGTGTCTTCCCCGAGAATGTCTCAATTTTATGATCTACTCTCCTTTTTGGTGGTAATCTTGAAGGTAGATCATCAAGAAAGACATCTTGAAATTCATCCACCACAGCCTTCAATTTCTCAAGAACTTGTCCATCGAGTTGTGCACTTTGGACTTCTCTTATTAGACCCATGAAACATCTATTGGTCTAACAGATAGTTGTTGTCCCTATGACATATAGAGGTAGATCCTGCCTGGGTAATTTTTCTTTAACCCCAATGATTGACCATTGGTGGGTTCTCACTACTTTCTTCCTCCAATCTACCATAGGGTTGTAATGCTCCATTAATGGCATGCCTAAGATTGCATCATAACAAGCTAATTATATCACTCGCCATTCAATTACTTCCTGATATTCTTCTACAAAGAGTGTTACACGTCTAGATAATGATTCAATCTTCTCTATTTGCCCGTTAGGTAACTCTAATTCTTCACTCTCATCTCTCTCTAAATTCATTCTGAATCTTATTGCAACAAAGTGAGACAAGAAATTCTTTGTTGCTCCTAAGTCTATTAATACTCTTACTTGGTTGCCTTCTAGCACTCCATTAACAACAATCAATTGTGAGGTTGCCTTTGGACTTTCATCTTGTTCCTTCCCTTGCTTTTTTGCTTCCTTATTGAGCTTGTAAGGCCACGAGGTACATTTATTGGCAATCTTTGTTTTTCAAAGTGATTTTTACCTCCTCCTCTTCAGTGCGCCTCTCTATGTTGTTCAAAGATTGCCTATATGAAGGCCGAGAGCCTCTAGGAAACGAGCACAATAGTTGGTAGATATGTGCCCAATACAGCCACAATTGTAACAATGGCGTTATTCTCCTCAAGTTCCTTCTCCTTGTGGGACTCCATCTCTTTGTTCTTCTACCCGTCCACACTCTCCTTGAAGCGGTTATGCTCTTCGATCTCAAAATTGAAGGTTGCCCAATTCCATTGGTAATGGTCCAACCATGTGTGGTATTTCTGCCCAATAATGTTGAGGTGGAACTACTCCTTCACCTCCACCCAATGCTCTTGTTATTCTCTACGCACAAGCAATGGCTTCAAATATCGTGCAAGGATTTTGCACCATGACTTCTTGGCAAATCCACTCCTTCAACCTTTATTTGAAATTATCAAGAGCCTTTGCTAGACTCATGTTAGTTGTTGCAACTTGTAGATCCAAAAATGCCTCCACATACTCTTGTACATTGTTCTTCTATCTCAATCCCCATAGTTAAAATTTGGGCCATCTGCACAAAATCCACCAATTGGAAATTCTTCAGCAATCCTTATTGCATTGTTGTCCATGTGACCTTCCTTCTCTCTGCCAACATGGATTGTTCCCAAGCATCATACAATGTGAAGGCTTTATCAGACAAGTACCCACATGAAAACACGCCTATAGCATGCTCTTTGATCTCTTTTGAGAACAATAAAAAAATTGCTTCATTCTCGAGATCTAATCTATTCTAATTTTCTAATTTTCTACTCCCATCTTACATTGCTCCTTATAAGGCTTGATGTTGTAGGTCTTCTTAATCTGGAGTAGCAATGTGGCTTCATTGTTGATAGGGTTTGTAGCCATGGGTGCCTCTCCAAGTACTTCAGTCGTAGGTATTGGGTTTTGAGACGACCCTTCTTCTTGCATTGCTTGATCATTCTTGAGGATCTGCACTTGACTTTGTAATGTCTCCATGGTTATCTTAATATCTCAAAATTCATTCAATATCCCTTGCATTCCTTGCACCAACTCTAGCAATCGCGGATCCATGGTTCCTACAACACTCAATTGTTAATGTCTACTTCAATACAGAGTCAATATGATCACTCTAGAGGGTGCACAAACTATTGGAACTATCATTGGGACCTTAGAAGCTATCACTTGTTGATAATACTCCTTACCAAAATTCCTAACCACAAAATCTCTAAACATCACTTTTGGTCTCACTACATAATAAATTTCTACTTGAGTGTTGACAGGGAGAAGATTTGGGACATTCACATCCATAACATCATAATAGAATATAGATTGTCAAATCCCACTCTCTATTGTATACCACCATAGGTAGAATCACCGGGTTTGGTGAGTTCATTACTCGATCCATGAAGTCTGCTCCAAAGTGATAAACTAGTGATACTCTCATTTGCTCACGCTAGATGTACATAACCTTGATGTGGAATGGATTCAAGAATGGAAAGCTAAGTGCGTGAAATTGTCCTCTTGGTGCATCCATCCCGTTCACTCTTTAAAGTCCTTCCTAAGTCTAGCAATTACTCTATGTTCTCCACCTCAAATTACTCAACTTCAATAGTTTGTGTTCTTCCAAGAGGGGTGATACACTCTCTTGGACTAAAACATTTGCTCTGATACCATTGTAATATTCCAAGGACAAGAGAAAAAACACAAATTTCACTTTCAATCATCCGATGCCCCAAAGTAGCACCTTCTCTTTATTATGTAGACAAAAAGGATCTCCTCCAAGGAAGCTCCACCATAAGATTAGGCACACAAATAGGTGAGATGTCAACAAGGTCCACCCTTGGATTACTTAATTGGATGGGTGACATGTCGGTCCTGGTCCTATCTGGTTGGTCAAATAAGCTTTGACTAGAGGGAATATTTTATAGAATCTTCCTAAAGGAATCTCAAAATCATGTGGGTGAGGTACCGTTGGAAAGTTCTTGATGAGATAAACCAAGGAGGAGGGAAGGCCCACATTTCCTCTACTTGGGAGAGGGGGGGAATCTACACATTTTTGAGGCCTAATTCATCCATTTAGGCCTCCAAAATTGTCTTGAAAGATTTCAAGCATATTTTAGTTCCTACTATATTAGTAGAAATCCCCTTTTGGTGCTACCTTTTTTGATTTGTTTAGTCCATCATGTGTAAAATCCTTCTAGATGTTACCAAACTAATCTTCACCTTTAAATCATATGTCTAGCTATTGGTTCAAAGGTTTTCAAGTCTATTTTGGTTTCTACCCTATTAGTAGAAGTACTCTTTTGGTGATACTTCTATCTAATCTATTTTGACCATCATGTTAAACAACATTCCATATGTTACCAAACCGAATTTCACATCCATATCATATGGCTAGCTCTTGGTATTACACTTCTTGGCGAATCCGCTCCTTCAATCCTCATTTGAAATTGTCAAGAGCCTCTACTAGTTTCATGTTAGTTATTGTGCCTTGTAGATCCAAAAATGCCTCCACATACTCTTATATGTTGCTCTTTTGTCTCAATCTCCATAGTCAGATTCAGGCCATCTGCACGGAATCCACCGATTGGAAATTCTTCATCAATCCTTCTTGCATTGTTGTGCACGTGACCTCCCTTTTCTCTGCCAACATGGATCGTTCCCAAACATCATACCATGTTAGGGCTTTATCGGTCAAGTACTCACATACAAATGTGCTTGCAGCATGCTCAGTGATTTATGTTGCAAACAATCAAAAATATCAATTCATTCTTGAGATCCAATTTTCCACTACTCCCATCGAATGCTACCCCTTATAAGGCTCAATGTTGCAGGTCTTCTTCATCCGGAGTAGCAATTTGGCTTCATTGTTGATAGGGTTTGTATGCACGGGTGCCTCTCCAAGTACTTCAGTTGTAGGTATTGGGTTTGGAGACGGCTATTCTTCTTGCATTGCTTGATCATTCCTAAGGATCTGCACTTGACTTTGTAATGTCTCCATAGTTATCTTAATGTAATACTCTGAGGACAAGAGAAGAGAAAAAACACAGATTACACACTCAACATTTGGTGCTCCAAAGGAGCACCTTCTCTTTATTATATAGACAAAGAGGATCTCTTCCAAAGAAGCTCCACCATAGGATTAGGCACATAGCTAGGTGACATGTCAGCAAGCTCCACCCTTGGATTACTTACTTAGATTGGTGACATGTTGGTCTAGGTCCTATCTGGTTGGTCAAACAAGCTTTGATCAGAGGGAATCTTTTAGGGAATCTTCTTGTAGGAGTCTCAAAATCACGTAAGGTACCATTGGAAAGCTCTCAACTAGACAAGCCAAGGGGGAGGCAAGGCATGTGAGCCGGCCTGTCTCTCACTCAGGATGAACCTCTGATGGCTATTATGGTAGCGTAACATGGACTAAGAAGGCAAAGAACCCAAACTCCATCATACTCCTCCAAGGCTAACACTCCAAGACTCAAGACTTTGCTCACTAGAGAACTCAATGAGAGAGAGATAGTTGCAAATGAAAGGATGATGAGTACCTCCTCACTCCTTGTTTATATACTTGTGAAATAGTTACGTACCAAAGTTACTAATTACCGTAGTAACTCAAGTTACTAGACTAAAAGTCAAGTAAAGTCAAAAAGTAGAAAGGAATATCCATTCACATGAGCATATTCCCCTAAGCATGTGGTCTTATCTTGACCCAACCACTAAGTCAAGGATTCCTTCACATGGGCTATCCTTGGACTAAAGAAGAATCCAAAATAAAAGGCTTGCGGGCCCAAGAGTTCTCAACTCTTTCCTCAAAGCCAAACACCTAGGAATAATACCAAGTCAACACACTAAAATCCAAAATAGTGGTGCTCATCTTTTCTACTTCCTCTAAAGTAAAGTCCCCTCTATCTTAGCTATGACTAACTTTAGCTAACCATGACTAATATAGAACCATCCTTTATCTCTATAAATAATATCTCTTAAGTACTTGTAATACCAAGCTAAATATCACAATACCATACACATGCACAAATGGGTGTTACATTTACCCCTGGACTAAGTTTTCACTTTGTCCTCAAAGTGAAGGCCTCTCTACCTTCTATGGTACATCTTCAACTTATCATGGTTAATCCTATCAAAGTGTCTTCCTCCCAACTCCTTGAGATCATAGGTGTAATTGCCCCACACCTTCTCTTCTATGAAAGGTCCAAAGTACTTAGGCAAAAACTTTTGCACTCTCTTGAATCGAATGGAATCAAACAACATTACCCAATCACCTTCTTTGAAAGGCTCCACCTTCTTCTTGCCTTGCCTCTTGTCATAGCTCTCCTTTTGTTTCCTTTGGGCTTGCTCCACTCGAACCATAGCAACTGCTCTTGCCTCTTCCAACTCCATGAGTTGATCCTTCCTTGACTTCTCATCACCTCCTTGTGCTCTCTTCAATCTCCTATGAATGCTTTGGAAGGTAGGAAGATCAAAGTGAATAGGTAAGGTAGACTCAATACCATACACCAATTGAAATGGAGAAAATCCGGTGGAAATCTTCATGGTTATCCTATACTCCCACAAAACTGCATGAATCCTCTTGTCCCAATGATGTTTAGCCCCCTCCATTTCTGCATCTTTAGCCAACATCATGCACAAGGTCTGATTGGTTCTCTCTGCCAAGACATTGGAATTTAGCTTATAGGATATAATTACTCTATGTGTGATAGAGAAATGTCGTAGCTGGCTGTAGTAATGCTTCTTGTAAACTCTCCTCCTCTATCAGAAAATAACTCCAAAGGGCATCCAAACCTAGTGATAATGCGTTCATAAAGAAATCTACCCACTTCATCTTCATTCTTGTTCCTCAATGGTCTAGCCTCAACCCACTTGGTAAGGTAATCAGTAACTACCACAATGTACCAATCTATTGAGAGGACCTACAAAATCAATTCCCCACTTCTCAAAAGGTCCTAGCAATGGAATTGATCTAAGTGGTGGAGTGGATGTAGACTTTCTAGCAAAAGCTTGACTAACATGACAAGTTTTGCAATAATCAAGACAATCCTTGAAAATCCCTCTCCAATGGTAACCTGCATCTAGAATCTTGAAAGCAGTCACCTTTCCTGCAAAGTGTCCTCCACATACTAAACCTTCATGAAACTCCTTTATGAGTAGGATAGACTCTTCCTTACCCATTGCTCTTTGAAGTAGACCATCTGCTCCTTGGTGAAAAAGAATATCCTCCACCATTGTGTAAGGTCTAGATCTTGCTGCAAGGGCCTTCCTCTCCCTAGCATGCATCCCTTCTGGATAGTTACCTCTTGTCACAAAGTCCACAAATCCTTGTACTCCATTGGAACCTCTTGAGTGACTAAGATTGTCATGAGCTCCTCATCCGGGAAGGAATCATCCATTGGCTCATCTCCATCATGATCATAGGCTCTAGATAACAAATCAGCATTTGCATGTTTCTTTCCTGGCCTATCCTCAATGGTGTAGTCATACTCAGACAAGAGTATCATCCATCTTGCTAGTCTCCCTTCAACATTAGGCTTGTTGAAGATGTACTTCAAAGCCTTGTGATCCGTGACAATGGTGGCTTTCCCTCCAATCAAGTAGTGTCTAAACTTCTTGAGACCAAAGATCACTGCCAACCCTTCTCTCTCCGTGACAGCGTAGTTCTTCTCTGCTGAAACCATTTGCCTACTAGCATAAGCTATTGGATGATCATGCCCATCTTGGTCTAATTGACTAAGAGTGCATCCTATAGCTACATTAGAAGCATCAGTGTAGAGGATGAAAGGCTTACTCTAATCAGGTTTAGCAAGAATTGGACTACAACAAGGGATTGCTTGAGCTCCTCAAAAGCTTTGAGAGCATCCTTGTCCTCCAAAATCACCATGTAATCTACACCTTTCTTCATGTAGATGGTCAATGCATAAGCCTTGTTGGAAAATGAGAACATGAACCTCCTATAGTATCCAACCATCTCCAAGAATTGGCATAACTTTGTCAAGCTTGTAGGGAATGGAAGGTCTGAGATTTTCCTCACCTTCTCAATATCAACTGCTATTCCATCCTTGGAGATGATATGCCCCAAAAGTAGACCTTCTTCACATCCAAAAATGCACTTCTCTGGGGTGAGTGATGCATTTGCCTCATCCAAGCATTGCAAGACTTTGATTAGGTGCTCAAAGTGCTCCTCCTTGCTTCCATAGACACAAAAGTCATCAATGAAGTCTCTCACAAATTTCCCAATGAAAGGTTCAAATACCTTGTTTATGAACCGTTGGAATGTGGCTGGAGCATTGCAAAGCCCAAAAGGCATGACCTTGAAAGCATAAGTTCCCCAAGGTGTGGTGAATGTGGTGAGTTGTTGATGCTCTGGTGCAATCTTTATTTGGTTATATCCACTATAACCAACTCCAAAATTGTACCTCTCATGACCTGCAACCTCCTCCAAGATCTCATCAATGAATGGCAATGGGTAGTAGTCCTTCTTGGTAACAACATTGAGCTTCTTGTAATCCACAAGATCTATGCTTAGCGCTCTCCACACCGTGTTGGATTCTCAAAACAAATATGTTGACTGCATCGACCTTGGTAGCTACTGGACGGATCTTCATCAAGCTAGAAGGTGTGAAGGGATGCTCACCATACATGAGGAAGAACAGAGTGACCTGAGTGGATGCATTCACTAAATTGTTGTAAGTGAATTCCACCAACGGGAGTAGGGTGTCCCACCTCTCTTGCTCTTCTAAGGTGAAGTCGGGTAACATGTCTTCAATCGTGCAATTAGGCCGCTCTATTTGGCCATCTGTTTGTGGGTAGTAAGTTGTGGACATGGCTAACTTGGTTTTGAAGAAACCAAAGAGTGTTTGCCAAAACAAACTGGTGAATTGAGTGCCTCTATCGGTGATAAGTACTCTAGACAAGCCATGGTGAGAGAAGACTGCATCTAATTATAATTGAGCTAGTTGTGGAGCAATCACATCCTTGGTGCTAGGGCGTACATGAATCATTTTGCTGAGCCAGTCCACAAAGACCATGATGGAATAAACCTTGAAGTAATCTTGGGTAATTCACGGACGGGATCCATACTCACTTGTTCTTGACGTTGGGTAGGCGTGGGGAGAGGTTGAAGGAGCCCTGCAAGAGCTTGATTAGAAGCTTTGTTCTATTGACAAAGTAGGCAGCTGCACACGTAGTCCATCACATCGTTGCTCATCTTGGGCCAATAGTAATGGTGTTGGACTGCATCTAAGGTCTTGTCCACTCCGACATTACCTGCAATGGCCAAATCATGACATTCTGCTAGAATGGTTGTACGTAATTCTAGGACATTTGGGATCCATAATCTGCCATCACAAAAGGTGAGTCCTTAGGTGTTGGTGATGCCTTTGGATGATTGTGCTTCTACAATCTGTGGATCAGTTTTTGTAGCAGCCGGAATCTCTGGCCAGAATTCAAGGTTAATCTTAACCTCTACCACCAAGTTGTTTTCCATTGGCATGCAGGTGAATGCATCTGCAAGTTGCTTCTTACCTTCCACGTAAGTGATTGACATGTTGAAGCATTTTTGCCACTCTGCCCACCAAATCTGGCGACAAGATAGATCCTCTTGCGTCTTGAGATAGACTAGAGGTTTGTGGTCTGTCTCTACTACAAATGCCTTCTTGTCGAGATAGTGCTTCCAATACTTGGTTGCTAAAACAATTCTATAATACCAAGGGTTAGCCATATGATCTAGATGTGAAATTCAGTTTGGTAACATCTAGAATGATGTTATACATGATGGTCAAAATAGATCAGATAGAAGTATCACCAAAAGAGTACTTCTACTAATAGGGTAGAAATCGAAATAGACTTGAGAACCTTAGAACCAATAGCTAGACATATGATTTAAACGTGAGAATTGGTTTGGTAACATCTGGAAGGATGTTACACATGATGGACTAAACAGATCAGAAAGAGGTATCACCAAAAGGGGACTTCTACTAATAGAGTAGGAACCGAAATATGCCTGAAATCTTTGAAGGCAATTTTGGAGGCCTAAACGGATGAATTAGGCCTTGAAAATGTGCAGATTCCCCCCCCCCAATGGAGGAAAGGTTGGCCTTCCCTCCCCAATGCTTTGTCTCATTGAGAGCTTTCCAATGGTACCTTACGTGATTTTGAGATTCCTACAGGAAGATTCCCTAAAAGATTCCCTCTGGTCAAAGCCTGTTTGACCAACCAGATAGGACCTAGACCATACAGGTCACCCATCCAAGTAAGTAATCCAAGGGTGGAGCTTGTTGATATGTCACCTATCTGTGTCCCTAATCCTATGGTGGAGCTTCCTTGGAAGAGATCCTCTTTGTCTATATAATAAAGAGAAGGCCTTGGGGCATCGAATGTTTGAGTGTGCAATCTGTGTTTTCTCTCTTCTCTTGTCCTTGGAGTATTACAATCATCAAATGTTTGAGTGTGCAATTTGTGTTTTCTCTCTTCTCTTGTCCTCGGAGTATTACAAATGGCCAGCTCTTCTTGTTCTATGGTGTGGTAGTTGCACTTTACCGATAACAACTTTAGAGAGAAATATGCAATTGGATGCCATCCGTCATGCCACTCTTGTTGTAGGACTGCTCCTATTGCTACACTTGATGCATCTGTAGCCAACTTGATTGGTCATTTTGGGTCATACCACTTCAAGATTGGTGCATGTAGCAAGGCGGCTTTCAATTCTTGAAAGGCCAACTCTTGTGCGGTTCTCCATGTCCTCTTCTTCCCCTTGCCAAGTAGTGCCGTTAAAGGCTATGCAACCTTGGAGAAGGCCTTGACAAATCTATGATAGAATCCCGTCAACCCCAAGAAGCTCTTGAGTTGAGTTTGATCTTCTGGGGCACTCCATTTTTGAATAACCTCTATTTTATCTATCAATACTTGAATGCCCTATGCACTTACTCTATGCCCCAAGTAGTCTACTTCAAACTTGCCAAACTTGCACTTTGATATTTTGGCATACAATCAATTATGTCTTAGAATCTGGAAGTTCTCCCATAGATGTTGTTTATGTTTTGTCATTGTGCTATTGTATACTAAGATATCGTCCAAGAAGACGATAATAGACTTATCCAAGTATGGACGAAATATGTCATTCATTAGACTCATGAAAGTGATAGGTGCATTGGTGAGGCATCACAAGATACTCGAAGTGGCCATACTTGGTTCAAAAGGCAATTTTGTACACATCCTCTTTTGCAATTTGGATTGGATTGTAATTGCTCCGCAAGTCCAATTTGGTGAAGCATCTCGCTCTATGGAGTTGATCAAATAGGTCATCCATGCAAGGTAAGGGGTATTTGTTCCTCATTGTTTCTTATTGAGACCTCAATAGTCAATGCACATGCGCATTGTACCATCCTTCTTCTCCTTCTTCAAGATAGGAGCCCCATATGGTGATATGATAGGTTGGATGAACCCCTTTTGCAGCATCTCCTCAATTTGAGTCTTACATTCCTCCAACTAATGAGGTGATAGGCAATATGGGGCCTTACAAGGAGGTGTCTTCCCCGAGAATGTCTCAATTTTATGATCTACTCTCCTTTTTGGTGGTAATCCTGAGGGTAGATCATCAAGAAAGACATCTTGAAATTCATCCACCACAACCTTCAATTTCTCAAGAACTTGTCCATCGAGTTGTGCACTTTGGACTTCTCTTATTAGACACATGAAACATTTATTGGTCTTATAGACAATTGTTGTTCCTACAACATATAGAAGCAGATCCTACCTAGATGATTTTTCTTTAACCCCAATGATTGACCATTGGTGTGTTCTCACTACTTTCTTCCTCTAATCTACCATAAGGTTGTAATGCTCCATTAATGGCATGCCTAAGATTGCATCATAACGAGCTAATTGTATCACTCTCCACTCAATTGCTTCTTGATATTCTCCTACAGAGAGTATTACCCGTCTAGGTAATGATTCAATCTTCTGTTTACCCGTTAGGCAACTCTACTTCTTCACTCCTATCTCTCTCTAGATCCATTCCCAATCTTATTGTAACAGAGCGAGATACAAAATTCTTTGTTGCTCTCAAATCGATTAATACTCTCACTTGATTGCCTTCTAGGACTCCATTCACGACAATCAATTGTGAGGTTGTTGTTTGGGATCTTTGCGCATTAGTTTTCTTCCTTCCCTCGCTTCTCTTCTTCCTTATTGAGCCAATAAGGCCGCAAGGTACATTTACTGGTGATCTTTGTTTCCCAAAGTGATTTCCACCTCCTCCTCTTCAATGCGCCTCTCCATGTTGTTCAAAGATTGCCTATACAAAGGCCGAGGGCCTCCAAGGAAACAAGTGCAACAGTTGGTAGATATGTGCCCAATATGGCCACAATTGTAACAATGTCGTTGTTCTCCTTGAGTTCCTTCTCCTTGTGGGACTCCATCTCTTTGTTCTTTTACCCGTCCATGCTCTCCTTGAAGAGGTTGTGCTCCTCGATCTCAAAATCAAAGGTGACACAATTCCATCAATATTGGTCCACCCATGTGTGGCATTTCTGCCCAATAATGTTGAGGTGGAACTACTCCTTCACCTCCATCCAATGCTTCTGCTATTCTCTGCGCACAAGCAATAGCTTCAAATACTGTGTGAGGATTTTGCACCATCACTTCTTGGCGAATCCGCTCCTTTAACCCTTTTTTGAAATTTTCAAGAGCCTCTGCTAGACTCATGTCGGTTATTGCAACTTGTAGATCCAAAAATGTCTCCACATACTCTTGTACGCTATTTTTTTGTCTCAATCTCCATAGTCGGGTTCAAGCCATCTGCACAAAATCCATCGATTGAAAATTCTTCAGCAATCCTTCTTGCATTGTTGTGCATGTGACCTCCCTTCTCTCTGCCAACATGGATCATTCCCAAGCATCATACCATGTGAGAGCTTTATTGGTTAAGTACCCACATGCAAACACGCCTGCAACATGCTCTGTGATCTTTGTGGAGAATAGTCAAAAATATCAATTCATTCTTGAGATCCAATTTTCCACAACTCCTATCGTATGCTGCCCCTTGTAAGGCTCAATGTTGTAGGTCTTCTTCATCCGGAGTAGCAATGTGGCTTCATTGTTGATAGGGTTCGTAGGCACGGGTGCCTCTCCAAGTACTTTAGTTGCAGGTATTGGGTTTTGAGATAGCTCTTCTTCTTGCATGGCTTGATCGTTCCTCAAGATCTGTAGTTGACTTTGTAATGTCTCCATGGTCATCTTAATCTCTTGAAATTCATTCAACATCCCTTGCATTCCTTGCACCAGCTCTTGCAATTGCGGATCCATGGTTCTTGCAACACTCAATTGCTAATGTCTACTTCAATACATAGTCAATATGATCACTCTAGAAGGCACACGAACTATTGGAACTACCATTGGGACCTCAAAAGCTATCACTTGTTGATAATACTCCTTGCCAAAATTCCTAACCACAAAATCTCTAAATATCACTTTTGGTCTCACTACATAACATATTTCTACTTGAATGTTGAAAGGGAGAGGATTTGGGACATTCACATACATATCATCATAATGGAATGTAGATTTTCAAATCCCACTCTCTGTCATATATCACCATAGGTAGAATCACCGGGTTTGGTGAGTTCATCATCCTATCCATGAATTCTAAACCAAAGTAATAAACTAGCGATACCCTCATCTGCTCACGCTGGATATACATAACCTTGATGTGGAATGGATTTAGGAATGGGAAGCTAGGTGTGTGAAATGTCTTCTCGGTGCATCCATCCCATCCGCTCTCTAAAGTCTTTCCTAAGTCTAGCAATTACTCTATGTTCTCCACCTCAAATTACTCAATTTCAGTAATTTGTGCTCTTCCAAGAGGGATGATCCACTCTCTTGGACTAAGACACTTGCTCTGATACCATTATCTTATCATACTTTGAGGACAAGAGAAGAAAGAAAACACAGATTACACACTCAACATTCAGTGCCCCAAAGGAGCGCCTTCTCTTTATTATAGACAAAGAGGATCTCCTCCAAGGAAGCCCCACCATAGGATTAGGCGCATAGATAAGTGACATGTCAGCAAGCTCCACCCTTGGATTATTTACTTGGATGGGTGACATGTTGGTCTAGGTCCTATCTCATTGGTCAAACAAGCTTTGACCAGAGGAAATCTTTTAGGGAATCTTCATGTAGGAGTCTCAGAATCACGTAAGGTACCATTGGAAAGCTCTCGATGAGACAAAATAGGGGAGGCAAGGCCAGCCTTACCTCTATTGGGGGGAGATTATTTGCACATTTTTGAGGCTTAATTCATCCGTTTAGGCCTCCCAAATTGCCTTCAAAGGTTTCAAGCATATTTTGGTTCCTACTCTATTAGAAGTCCCCTTTTGGTGATATATCTTTCTGATCTGTTTAGTCCATCATGTGTAACATTTTTCTAGATGTTAACAAACCAATTCTCACCTTTAAATCATATGTTTAGCTATTGGTTCTAAGGTTCTCAAGTATATTTTGGTTTTTGTTCTATTAGTAGAAGTACTCTTTTGGTGATACTTCTATCTGATCTATTTTGACCATCATGTATGACATCATTTCTAGATGTTACCAAACCAAATTTCACATCTAGATCATATGGCCAATTCTTGGTATTACACCTATCCATACCATGAAGAGTGTGAACAAAGTTGAGTTTTTGTAATACCAAGAGCTAGCCATATGATCTAGATGTGAAATTCGGTTTGGTAACATCTAGAATGATGTTATACATGATGGTCAAAATAGATTAGATAGAAGTATCACCAAAAGAGTACTTCTACTAATAGATCAAAAACCAAAATAGACTTGAGAACCTTAGAACCAATAGCTAGACATATGATTTAAAGGTGAGAATTGGTTTGGTAACATCTGGAAGTATGTTACACATGATGGACTTAACAGATCAGAAAGAGGTATCACCAAAAAGAGACTTCTAATAATAGATTAAGAACCAAACTATGCCTAAAATCTTTGAAGGCAATTTTGGAGGCCTAAACGGATGAATTAGGCCTCAAAAATGTACAAATGTTGCCCCTAATGGAGGCAAGGCATCCCCCTTGGCTTGTCTTGTCGAGAGCTTTCCAATGGTACCTTAAGTGATTCTGAGATTCCTATAGGAAGATTCTCTAAAAGATTCCCTCTGGTCAAAGCCTGTTTGACCAACCAGATAGGACCTAGACCAGACATATCACCCATCCAAGTAAGTAATCCAAGGGTGGAGCTTGCTGACATGTCATCTATTTGTGTGCCTAATCCTATGGTGGAGCTTCCTTGGAAGAGATCCTCTTTGTCTATATAATAAAGAGAAGGTGCTCCTTTAGGGCATCGAATGTTTGAGTGTGTAATTTGTTTTTTCTTTCTTCTCTTGTCCTTGGAGTATTATAGTTTTGCATCTATTGCAGATCACACCAACTATCAAACTCTTAGATGAAGTCATCCAACTTGATGGTATCATTGTACCAAAGTTATGCTTGGGGACTTTGGAGACTCCATAAATCTTGTCCATGACCTACAACAATAGTGCAGACACACCAAGTGCATTCTCAATTGAATCAACTCTTGTGTCAAACTCCAACTCGGAGTCAATCTCCTCCCTCATTGAGATTTGAGATACAAACAGATATTGAGTGTCATTTTGAGTAAACCCATTGCATATGGCAATGTATCTTTTTTGGAATCCCCAAAGAGCTTCATCATGACAAAGTAACCAAAAACTACAAACCGTAACCACCATAAGTACCCCACCAAGAATCACCACCAAGTACCAACACCACCAACCAGACATCGCCCACTAATGTAGCTCCAACTATGACAACTACATTAAGAGAAAGTGAAACCTATAACTTGCCATCACAACAAGCACACTCATGGTCTATAGGTGATCACTTCTTGCCTCACCAGAGAGAAACATAGGCAATCTAACTAGTCATCACTCCAACCTCACTATCAAGAGCACACCAAAGCACCAACGCTCTAAAGTCAGAGCACCTCATACAAACATGGTGCACAAATAGGATATAGAGAATGGAAGTGATCCAATCACAAGAAATATAAACAAAAACCCTCTATCTCATAAATCAACACCGGATTGACTTTGCCACCATTTGTCATTTGACATAATAGAAATTATCTACTTCCTAAGCTACCAAGATCACCAAGAATGGGATCAAATTGCCAAACCACATGTGTATAAATATCAATGGAATAGTCACTAAGACAAGAAGTGAGGGTGGACCAATTGGCTAGGGCACTAATCTAAGAACTAGAGTTCTAGGGCTCAAACGCTATTATGCACAATGGGTAGATTTTGCCAAACAATGACCAAAAACTATTCTAAACTAGTTAGCCTCATGCTAGCAAGCTAGCTTGCTAGCCCTTCTAGCCTCTCATAGCCCACAACCTTATGCTTCAAAGCCTTTAAACACCAAAATTCAACCAAATGAGTCCTTTCTTCTTGCCACTTCAAACCTTCCAAATCTAACAAACCTCTTCCAAATCTTACCAAGCTTCTCTAACTTAAGCCAAAATCTAACGTAAGTTGAAATGTGACTTAAACTAATGTAAAATTTGACATAAATACCTAGAGTTAACTGATCACAAAGTCCTCCACTAAATCTCCACTTGAGAAAAATTGAAAAGATATGGATCTTCAAATCTCTAATTCATGGGAGTGTGCTCCCAACTCCACCTTCAATTTGTCCATTCAAGTTCAATTTGCACCAAATGGTCTTGCTTTTACCTCTAGAGCTCAAAACAAACACCACTACTTGCAATTGACTCTCTTGTCAAGGAAATTTGGGTAGTGCTACCACACACTACTTGCCTCACTACCAAATCTATATCAATTCAAAGAGCTTCTACACACGATCACTCTTAGGAAAAATCTGAATGACAATTGAGCTACCAATGATTAACAAGGCTTGGAGATACCACCAACACCCTCAGTTCCTACACTCAATTTCTCCTTGATTTCACTTCTCTAGAGTAATCAGTTTTTTCTCAACTTGAATCCAACTCAAGTCACACTCAATCAGATCAGTACTTGATCTATCACTCAAAAATCTACCATTAATTGGGCACTAATTATAATCAAGTCACATCCACTCTAGCTAAGAGACTCCAAGTGATGCACACCAACCTCTATCCACCATAGCAAGGAACTCAAAGGCTCAACATCAGAGAAGTGAGCTCTCTAGAGCTGCACTTTGACAGTATACTCCTTGATGTTGACCTAGGTCTCTAACCCTTACGGTCCCAGTGATGGCACATCCGACGGTGAACGGTGCAAGTAATGGTGGGCCTCACCATGTAGTCAGTACCTTGAACTTGAAATTTTACTGTCATCAAGTAGTCTATGAGTAATTGTTAAAATACCTTTGACTACCAACACTACTACTCTAGAGTCCAAGCAATCTAGGTGCGATGCTACAAATGGCTTGACATTTGGTTTGAACTCTTGGATAATCAGTGGCAAATTATAGAGAGATTGTTTATAATTGTTATTGATCATATAGTTTGTAAGGTGTAATAAACCTAATACTTATTGTGATCTGGTTATCTACCATAAAAGAATGATAGTAGGTTATGAGGTAAATTTTGCTTGGGAAAGGAAGATGTCATGGTGATAAAAGAATCAGACTTTCCAATATGAAAGATAAGATTAATTTTAATACGATGAGGGTGATAAAGTTGAAAAAAAATTAGAAAAAAAAATTTGCAATCCAATTAAGGAATGGTCTATAAACTTTGGAACCAAGGAGTATATAATAAGACGTTTATTTATAATTATCTCAATCTTTGTATGAGTGTTGACTGCATAATAAACTAATTAATGTAAATGCTTAATGTAAATCATAAGAAATTAGATTAAAGTATTTTTCAAATGAGTGATATAAATTTTACCAAACCTATCTATCAATCCTCCCACAAGACCATCTTATTGCAAGCTTGCTATATTGCAAACTTGAAATGAGAATACTATAATTCTCTAAATCCTTGCAAAGAAAAAGTTAAAAGTGCTATGTTGGTACAATGCTTTCTATTTGATATAAACCAAGTAAGACTTGTTGAAAAGCACTTTGTATGTTTGTGGTACTTAAAAAATACTTCTCATAGTATATAAAAGGTTATTCAATATCCTAATAATTATCTTTTTCTCAAGTGATTTTGGTTGGAAAATGAACATAATTTTCCTTCTCTCAAAATCTGACTTATTCTAAAAGCTACAGGTTAAATCTCTTACCTGGTAATATATAATGATTTCACTAAATGAATATTAAAGGTAAGATGTGCCTAAAGATTAGTCTTTTATCTTTACACACTAAGATTGAATCATTCATGTTACAAATCTCACATCTTACTCTTACTTGGACCATTAAAAGGCCTCGGAAATCAAAATTGTTAAATCAGATATAAGAACTTAACGGTACGAGGCTCATGACTTGATTGGATCACATGATCAAGTAGGACATGAAACAAAAGAGTCTCTATATATTTAGTAACGTGTAGACGTTGGAACATAACTATTGGAAGATAAAGGTAGATTCTATGAGTTTTACTATTTTAGAAAACCCTAATCCAGAATTTCTAACAACATTAAGATTTTCCCAATCCAGAAGTTCTAACAAGATTAAGATGTTCCACAATGCATGAATAATAAGAGAATTATTGCATATAGGTCCAAGTTTAGGTACCATTAAAAAACTCTTTAGCTAGATCCATGGTTCATGGGCTAAGAATCATGAGTTATAATGAAACATGTGCTAGAGTTTGTTAAACTCTATATGCAGCCCGCTAGATAGTAGAACCATCAAGTAAGGATGGTAAATTATGGATATTGTTTATAGCTTGCTCTTGTTAGGAGCAAGCTAAACAATAGATAAAGTCTATCTAATGTCTTAATTGACTTGCTATGTCATGTTAGGAGCACGAGATTAGGTCCACTTACATAAACATACGAATTATTAAGCTTGAAGGGTAGCTTAAGCTTAATTTGGACCTAAATCAAGCTAAGCTGGTTGTAGTTGATGCTCAAGTTGCTAACATTGGATTTATATGATATAGAGCAATACTAAGATCATTAACCATTGAATGCAAGGTTCCAATACATATATAAATCAGCAATTTAGGTGGTAAATATGTGGTAAAAAAGGCCAAAAATCACCCTTCACATGGGTTGATAATGTGATATATAAGATAAACACAACTAATTAATTAGTCTGAGATTTAGTTCACAAGTCAATCTTGACAAGCTACTCTTAACTTCCATAATAAATTTTAACCAACTTATTTAAATTTCATCGACAAGTCCTCACAAACTACTATGGGCTTCACTAAAGAGTTTATACATAATTTCACCCACAAGTTTTGATTCCTTTATTTATAAGTAAATATCCTTGAGAACTATAACTTTAGTTTTGATTAATAAAATATGGTTACAAGTTGCATTTTAAGGTTTAAGATACTTAATAAAATAAATAAATCATAAGATTATAAAAAAATAAAATTTCTCATGACTATCTTTTATCAAGATTGAGAACAACAAAGTCTTAAATAAGAATGTAAAAGTACTCATCCTGCTTTGATAATAAGTGAGAACAAGAACCACCAACAGGATTCATTTTGATAAAAAGATCACATTCAAGGATATTTGACTAAAACTAGATCTTATGACAAATTAGTAAATTAATAATATAATATAATATATATGAAAATTATTAATCTTAGGAGGTAGTGGTTCAAGAAAATCATAAACTACATCATCCAACTTTTGATTATATATCAATGTATAAAACCAAGAATCAAAGAAAACAAGCATGTAGAACTAATTTGAATATACTCCGTATGGCAGTCCAGGGTTATATTATTAGATAAATAGAGAAAATCACCATTACCTTCTTAGCCAAGTTGATCTTCTATTTAAGTTACTCAATCTCTCAAAAGGTTCATGGATACCATAAGATTCAAATCCTTAAAAAGGTTTTCAAGTACTTTATTAGATTATTATATTGATATCTCAAATATATATTCTAAAATCAAATGCCTAAATGAGTTAGTTTTTTATATTGATTAGGTGCTAATTTTTATAAGAAGATAATAATTATAATAATTAGGAAAACATGGATAATTGTAGAAAATATTTAATAAATTATACTATATACAATTTATCTCCATTCTCTTTGAACCAATCTTACTTCAATTTGATTTAATTTTACTGAAATTAAAATTGATTCATACGTTAAATCTAATGAATAAGATGCTTGGGGAATCTAAGCTATCATCATCATATATTCTCAAAGAAAATTAAAGAAAAAAACAAATCATAATGATTATTTCACCATTTTCTTTCCCATCCTTCGTTTTTCCTACGCGGTCGCCTTTTTTCTATTTTTCTTTCATCTAGAAGAGAGTTTTGAAATAAAGAATAAATAGAAGAGACTCCCACAAATATATTTGAAATTTCCTTACGAGACCTTTACGCTTTTAATTTATTTACAATACAATAAGGATACCTCACACGTGGCGGTCCCCGGATCAACCACGCTTACACTTGGGGACAAAACGTTGGATCACCCTTGACGTCGTGTACATGGCCACACAAAGTAATGTATTTACCCTTGAATTACACGAATATCTTTTCTTTATTTTCCGAGAGGACTTTACCGCTACTGACGGTTCCGATATGCTCAGTCAGGATATAGATATCCTAACCGTTTGTTGCCTTCTGTCTCACCTGGCTTATATGTGGTCAGATTAGATAGCGAGTTCCGGAGAATTTGAGAGTCTGGAGTAAATTGAATCAGAGCAGTTCGATCGTGAATTCTCGTGGTGGCTATGGCGTCCATCTGCTCACTGAGCACGAGAGTGCAGGTCCCCGCGCAGCTTAGTTCACGATCGAGTGAGGTTACCGGAGCTGGAGCTCAATCTTTGAGCGTCTCCCGAGTTACCTTTGCACCGTCGCGTTCCTCTCTGCTGGTCACCCCATTCGCAAGTAAGGGTTTAAACATTCCCCCAGCTTTAATGCCAGTGGTCGTTACCTGTGATTTTGATTCTTTTGATCTGAACGTTCAGTTTTCTGCACTCTGTCTGTTCCCGAGTGTAAGCGGTTCGGGCGGACCGCCCTTATGGAACTTTGGTCAGAATTTCGAGTTCGTTGCTGCGGCTGGAATTGACTCTTTATAGTCCTGTTCGTCGCAAGTTTGGTGTAAGAAATTGACAGTCGTGATAAGACTCTTTTTCGGATTTCGGATTTTTGGATTTCGAAATGATGATGGAGTTTTGTTACGCAAGAGGAATACTCACAAAATTAACGATGATTTTGGCTATGGCGGCAGGTAGGAAATGTGATTTGACAGGAAAGAAGGCAAACAATGGATATAAGGTATCCTTCTCAAACCATAAGACCAAGAAGCTACAGGGCGCTAACTTGCAGTACAAGCGTCTCTGGTGGGAGGAAGCTAACCGGTTTGTGAAGATGAGGATTTCAACGAAGGCTTTGAAGACCATCGAGAGGAAGGGTTTGAGCGCAATGGCCAAGGAAGCTGGCATTGACCTCCTAGATTACGCAGTATAGAATCTTGAGCTCTAATAGTGTATTCTGTACCAACTCTTTAGCTTGAAAATTGGAAGGTCGAATACGGATTGAAAAGTTTAATTAGGTTGATTTTATTGAATAAAACATACAAAAATGAGAACCGTTTGCCGCATCGGAATAGAAGAGAGCTGTGGTTCAGTGGAAAGCATAGGCATTTTCTTGTTCATGGATTCTAGGGTATCCATACCGTCTCGGTCTTAAGTCATGTCCGTAGATCGTTGCGGATCATTACTCAATTTTCCCGATTTCCGGTCCTGATATTGGCCACACAACCAGCGCTCAAGATAGCGATACTCTGGTTGCATACGAATCCCATTCGGACACCTACAGACCCAGCATGCTCGTGGTGAAGAGGGAAGTTTTTCACACGGAGGTGTGCAAAAGGATGCGTAGTGTAGGTTTTTGTTGGTAGGGAACCGATAGTCAGGCCCTGTCATCACCTCGGACATATCACACCTACTTTTTGAAGGACACGATGGCTTGTCTTGTGAATCGTCATGCCAAATTGAAATAACTCAAATCAGTGCCGTTGTTGGGTTTGAGTAGGAAAATATGTCGCTTGGTACTCTTGGTCGTCTCCGTACAGAAGAGGCTCTTATCAGGGATTAAATGAGGCTCGAGGAGAGAATGTCAAAAGCTGAGTGGGCAAATCCTTGGGTGTTAACGAAGTTGTCGGAGAAAAGTTGCCGGACAATTATAGCTCAAAAACCTCAAAACTCCGTCTTTATCTTGCTGGCGATATATCCTCTGTTTCCTAACAAAGATGTGCGGAGACTCGGGTGGAAATGGTGCTAGCTCACGGCCAACTGTGCCAAATTCTCGCTATCTCAATGAGTATGTTGGAAGATGAAGGCGACCGCGCGTGATAACAAGGACGGGAACACACCTCAAGCCGTACAAGGAAAAGACATAGGAATTAAATGCGGCGAACCCCGCTGGTATCGGTGAGGGGAGTAAATTAAGATTACAAGATCGATAGTTTGTGAGCTGAGAAGTGTGAGGCACTTACATGCCGCGACACGTAAGCGACGGAAACCGCATTTGCACACATTCCAGACATAGGGATGTGGACGTCTTCCAAAATCGAACGGTGTTGTCAACCTTCAAATGCAGGGTATAATAGGGGGTTTCATAAATAGGTGGTGTCAACCTTCAAATGCAGGGTATAAGAGGGGGTTTCAGAAATAGGTTCGATGGATGCGTATGGGATAAATAATCAACTTCGTAACAATTTTTGTAACAATTTTTAGTGAACTTTGTAGGGAGATGAGTGGTTAATAAATGAACGTTTCATAAATCATTATGCGGTATATCATATGCAATTTGCATTCATTTAAAAAAATCAGATGTTATACCATGGAGGTTTAGGAGTTCCATAGTGAAATAAATGATTGTCAAAAGAGATGAGGTGATTTCTTGAGAGAATTATAAAGTTTTTCTGGTGTGTGATTCTTAGAGTGTGATTTATGAAATTTTTTGGCGGATTCAAGATGCAATTCTCAACTATTCAAATTCAAATTCACCATCTGCAAATGCTCTTGTCAGTAAACTAAATCGGTGTGTTTTGTAGTTTTGCATTGGTGTGTTGGTTCATATCCATATATATTAGTGCGGTAAGGGAGATAGCTCGAGTTATGGAAAATGATTTGCATCATCTTCAGACAACCAAGAAATTCCGACAACCAAGAAATTAATTGAAGATCAATGAATTTTACTCCAAAAGGATAACAAAAATTTAGCAAAAACATGATTACAATGTAGGCTCACTTTTGGATGCAAAATCAACTTGCACTATAGAGCGTCTACCAGCGGCAACGATCGTCTACCAACGGCAACGAGAGTGTACAGGCGCCAATGAGCGTGTACGCTTCGAGCGCCATCGAGTGGCTATGGGCGGCAACGAGCAACGACGAGCAACAACAAGCAGCGATGAGCAACAACAGCGGTGACAAGAAAAATCCCATTTAATCCTAAATTAACATATTAAATCCCATATGAATCGTGTTCCCGCTCGTCTAGTGCATAAATTTGTCAACTTTTGATTACCATGGGTATTCTAGAACATCATGGTTGCTCCCTTTGGTTGCCGCCACTTTCACTCTAACCCTAAACGATAAATTTTATTAACCCTAATACATAATCAATGCACTTGCATAGCTCGGATATCTTAGGTGCAGTAGGGCAAATTTCTCATAGGGCAAATTTCTCATACCGACTCTATTGGGGCTTAGCCCCATATTACCTTTTTTTCTCTCTCTTGTACGGCTTGATGGGGTCTTCCACTCCTATCAATGGGGTCTTCTCCTCCTATCAATGCGTTATAGAATAATAACAGAATATCCTTTATTTTCTACATAACAGAATATTCCTTATTTTCTACAAACCATCTCGTGCTAATAATAAAGAACTTGGACCAAACTTCTCTACCTCTGCTCACACACCGTACCCACTTAGTCAATGCTTCATACCCATTTAGTCAATGCTTCGTAGCTTCGTAACTATCTATATGAAACTTATTAAATTACGAATATAAAGTTATGAAACATCGGATAACTATTTCTGAAACCCCCTAATGAAAGTCAAGAGGAAACCGGACAGCCTAACTGGGCTAGGAAGGATTCATACACGTAGGACAGAACCAAGACTCTGCAGAACACACACGGATTCTATTGCAAGTAACCGGCAGTGTACAGCATTGACGTCATAACGCATGGAGCAGCAAGAACTTAAGAGATGGCCCTCATTTATGGTGTCACCTCGATTAATTGAAGATATCAAGCGATGCAGACGTTACTGCTATGAGGTCAAAATACATTTGGACGCTGCAAAATGCCGAGATTTTCCTATGTAGAAGTGCCGGATGTCCGCACTTTTCCTTTTGTTCAAAACGTTGCTTTCTGTTCAAAACGTTTCTTTAGCATATAGCTGAGCTAAAATAGATATAGGTCTGAAGAAAGCACATGAACGAATCTGTCCACCAAAAACACCCTTCACTGGGTGCACGTCGACCGTGGCAACATAAAGCTAGCAGGCCAAAACTTACAGAGCTATTATTTAGCTTGATTCTCAATTCCTCATCATTCTTGCTTTTCTTCTGCTCCTTCCTGACTTTGCTTCAGCTCCTGCTCAATTTTATAGTAATTGCGCATGCTTCTTGGCAAGAATACCGGGAGCAAAAAACAGAACAGGTTGTAGTTCCAGATTATCACATTCAGTACCACTACAATTCGTCCAAAGAGCAGCCAATACCCTGATGAAAAAGCCTGATCAAGGTCCCTGCCGAAAAGATATAGTGTCCAGCTCCATATTGTAAATATCCTTCTCGTATTGTACATGATTGGGACCAAAGCTCTGATGAGAAGAGAAACGCTGGGTGTTTTAAAACACAAACCTTCGCTGAGGACTTGGGCCAAAAGTAGAAACAAGGAGGGAACGGTTGCCTCAAGCGCCATCCGGTCTCCCAGAATAAGTAGGCCAACTATATACACCACTGGTAACAACAACCCAATCACTGCGGCAGTGTTGATGTAAATGGCGAAAACTCGATGACCAACCCACATCCCAGGAATGACTGAGGAAGTCTTTGCGGTGTAAACATGTCTGTTCATAAGAACGATGTACACAGAAGCGAAAATGGTAAACAGCATATCCTCCTTAGGTACCAGTCCAGCCGCTACAAAGTAGATCATGGTGGACACCACAAACATTTGCGCAGAGAAAGGTCTTCTTGCTCCTTTCTTCTTAGTGCGAGCATTTTCTGACGTCCCGACAATGTTGTTAGTCATTGTGACAGCTGAGTTCTTCCCCTCACAGACGGATAAGAGAGGAAAACCAAAACTGTACTTCACATGCTTAACTCATGCTGCAGTTTCGCTCAGAATTGCCCTCAATACATTGCGGTAATGATCATGACCTGCTACCCAATATCTACCCTACAGCCAACTACAGTATTCACGAAGAAATCAAACACAAATACTGAACATCAACGAAATCGACTGGCTCGACATCAAAATCGCTGTACGTAAGCTAGAGCTTCAAACGCTTGTATCAAAACCCGAAGGCCGCCTCCCAAATCAGTATAAACGCCAGAAACTACAGTAGGAAGGTAGGAGCTCAGCACCCACAAAAAGGTCACCCGAAGGCTCGACAAGGCCTACAAATTTTCCTGGTTGCAAACTTGCCACCTGACTGATCCCCAGCTCGAAGCTGGTGTGCTGTCACGTGGCATACATGTGGAGTGCTCTGTCAGGCACCAAAGTAGATCATAAGTATGAGATAACAATCGCAAAGGCTTTGTTAACCCCTCCCAAATTGGCAATCTGATGGAAGAACCATTCCACCTCAACGAGATAAGTAACCTCGTGTCGAACTTCTGATACTTCCCCTCAAATATCACTGAAATATTTGGAGAACGATGGTTGATCTATGGAAAAGTGTAATCTAGGGCAAGGCTTTGCTGAGGAAGAACAGATCATCCATGTCAGGCTTGGGGCGGAGTACCGGGTGGATTGGTGGAAATATAAATATCGAACAACATATCTAAACAGAGTTCGAGAAAAAAAGGCGATAAGGAAAAATGAAAGAGGGGAAGACCCATCAAGCCCGTACAAGGGAGAGACAAAAAAGGTAACATGGGGCTAAGCCCAAGTAGAGTCTGTATGAAAAATCTGCCCTACCGCACCTAAGATATCCGAGCTATGCAAGTCGTACGATCTACACATAATTGGAGCATCCGAAGAAATATCACCTAATGTGATTACTCTCCTATGGATTGCAGAGTTCTTGTCTAAATATAACTGGAGCATCCGAAGAAACATCACCTAATGTGATTATTCTCCTATGGATTGCAGAGTTCCTATCTAAACAGAGTTCTGGATTGGAATTCAGACCGAAGCGGAAACAACCCGATTTTCAAGTTGAACGAGGAATTCCACCCGAAGAAATATCACCTAATGTGATTATTCTCCTATGGATTGTAGAGTTCTTGTCTAAATATAACTGGAGCATCCAAAGAAACATCACTTAATGTGATTATTCTCCTATGGATTACAGAGTTCCGGATTGGAGTTCAGACCGAAGCGGAAACAGCCAGATTTTCAAGTTGAACGAGGAATTCCACCCGAAGTTGCGGCCGGACTGGAGTTCACCCGGAAGAAATTAGATTTCCAAGCCGAACCACAAATTCGGCTAAAAGTTGCGGCCGGACTGGAATTCAACCAGAAACAGAAGAAGTTAGTCTATCCAGCCGGATGGAGAATTCCGTCTGGAGGTGGTCAAGCCCGAAACACTAAAAATTCTACATACGGTCCGGACTGGTATTCAACCAGACGACTTCTAAAATTTTGGGTGGATGTTTGGGCTTGGGGTTCAACGATAAAACTTCTGATTTTCGGGAGTTCGGAGGAAATGAATTGTTTGTTGAGTTTGTTAAGTTTAGTAAAAAATCTAGCGAGTTCCTTGGGCTTGGGGTTCAGCCGGAAGAATTTAGATTGAGTCTAATCCGTGTCGGGCTAGAAGGCTCGGCAAAAAGAAATGACTGGAATACAACCAAATTTGTAATCTTTTGGGCCTGGTGGAGAGTTCGGGCCCGATTAGAAATTAGCCAAAAGAAATTACTGAATTCATCGAGAGAAAACTAGACTCTTCAACCCGACGAGGATTTCGCTCAAGGAATCTGGTTCAACTCTACGGAAATCTGAGGGAAAATCTCAACGCAAACCCATTTGTCGGATATTTTCTTTCCACCGACTATACTATCTGCTATTGCATATTACGTGTACTGTATAGTATCTTGACAAGAGCATACTTGCCAGCACGGAGCCGCCATTTGCAAACTTTGACAAGCGGATGACATGTTGCTATTGAGTCTTTCCTTCAGCGTGAGATACCGTTAATTGTACGTGCGAAAGTCAGAAAGCTGTTAACTTCATCTCTGCTCTCCTACATGACAAACGCAGCAATATTTCCCACGTACAGCAAACTTTTGTGACCAAAGATGAAAGCACCAAAGACAGTAAAAGCACGGAAGGAATTAAGTGCATGACCAGAGGAAGGAAGAGATCATTCCAGATCCCGAGACTTCTAGAAAGAGAGACGATTCTGGTGGTAAAGAGAGTAGATTTGACTCGTAATCTTTCTTGTCATCATCAGTAGTCCGGAATTGATTCTCTGTTGAAAGTTTACTCTGCTGGAATATATTCCAGAGATGGACTTGACGATACCCTAAACTTGGCGCCAAGAGTCAACAGCACCCGAAGTCGGTAGAAACACTTAACAATACACTGGTGTCACGTGGCGCTAATGTGTCATCGTTTGTCATCGTTGGCAATGGCAGGTCCGTGTTGGCAAGCAATGTTTATTGTCAAGATTTGAGACTTACACAATACAATCGGCCTAGGAAAAGATTTGCCATTGATACTTTTACCTCGAGACTTTTCCTCGGTTTCCTGCAGAGCTAAATAAATTTGTTTGTCATTTCTTCAGATCGAAATCGTATCTGGATCTAAAGTTTAGTTTTTCTTCTGGTTGAATTTCCAGCACGAAGTCTAAGTTCTTTTGAGTGAAATTCCTTGAAAATATTCTTTTGCTAAATTCTAACACGATCCGAACTCCCCATCGGGTTCAAAAGTCTAGTTAAATTTGTTTTTTCAGTTATTTCTTGTAGCCGAATTCCGCATCCAAAGTGTTAATTCATATCGTTAAATCCCCGGCCCAAACTTGGGGTCGGGCTCCGTATTCGGCTCTAGAATCTAAAATTCGTCGGCCCTAAATCCAATTAATTTTTCTGGCCGATTTCCTTACATTGTTCGAAGATGTAAGTTCTTCTGGTTGAACTTCTAACTTGAAAATCTAACTTCTGGTATTTGATTGAACTCCAATCCGGCTGCAAATTCACGTCGAATTCTTCGTTCAGCTTGAAAGTTGGATTTCTTAAATTTCGAGTTGAACTGGAGTCCGAAACTCTGTCTATTGGGTTCGAAATTTATAGTTCCACCCATCCACTCATCATTTCACTCTAAGTTGAACATGGATTATCTGTTTTGTCTAAGCAAACGATTTTCCCTAAAATTCCACTATTCCATGTGAATTAAAACCAATTATCGTTCTCCATAAGTAACAGTCAACTCAAAAATTATAAAAGATTTTCTCGATTACAGAAAAGTTCCAGTCTCTTTCCTGGTTACCATAATAAATAGAGATGACCGGTCATGTTTTATGTGAAATCGGATCCTTCAAGTTTAGTAGATAATTACAAAACATAAAAGATAGTGCATAGTGCAGTTGTTCATGGAATCGAATGCCAGGTAGGACTCACACACCACTTCAAGCTAGGAGGAATACGGTTAAGTCTTTCAGCAAATTTGGGGTTGTCCTTAAGTCTAGGTGGCATCTTTGGCTATATATCTCGTCGTCGTTGAACATGAAACTCATCCGTAACTCACGCTGAAACCATGGGTACCAGATCTGGTTTCTCTCCCGTACAGTACCGGTATGTGCTTGGGTTTAATGCCTCCTTATTCCATTTAGATGCCGATACGTGTAGGTCTTGGCCCCGGTTGGGTTGGGTTGGGTTTTAAACCATACTCCTTATTTCGGAAGTGAAACTGAACCGATTCAAAACTTATTGCAAATGAAAGACAACAGGAAATTAAAATTAAAATCCAAATTAAAATCATCTGAAATCAAAGTTAGACATAATTAAAGTTGCAAGTGTCGAAAAATGTCGAACTTATCTTAACTTAACTAAATAAACAAAAAGAAAACTTACTAAAGCTCGGCCTTCCGAAAACCAACTAATCAAGTTCAAGAATCAAACTAAACGGTCCTTAAACCAATTGCAAAGTGCAAAGTGAAAAGTGAAAATCTACGGATTAAATATTATAAAAAAAAATCTGAAAAATCTGAAAAATGAAATGCACGAAATTTCTAGTACACATGAGTATATGTTTTGACAACACTTGAAAAAGTCTTTTGACAACAAATTCTAAATCTTTAACTATATATATGAACTACGAAATTCGCCACAGACTGATGGGAAATGATTTCGATGCAGCAAATACCGCGCAAAAAACTTCACAACCAAAATAGCGGCCAAAAAGGTATTTTCTATTGAATTCACATTGCAGGAAAAAAAGTCTACTTTAACCGCCTCTAAATCTACACTAAACCAAATGAGATGTAGAAAACTGACACCAAATTTAAACCATACATGTGAGGTTTAAAACTTGACATAAACTTAAAAATTGGACTTTCTCTATGAGTTGAAGTCTAGTTGTTGAAACCAGGAAATAATGGAACTGAATTTTCTTTAAGCAGATACAACATGTCGTCAAGAAATACTAAAGGTCCCCTACCACACCTGTAATCATTCACATGTTTCTCAAGGAAGACAAGCCATAGTTTCGGTCTTTCGAATGCCAAAAAGAATACAATGGTCCGTGAAAGTGTTATGAGCTGCATCATCGCCCAGTCCTTATGTTGATTTTATCTGAGGGTTCACCATGAATACTAGCTAAATCTGAAAAGCAAGTTTAAGTACAATGTCATATGAAAGTCTTGATCAAACGAGGAAACTGAAGTTAACCTAACATTAGCTAAAACATTGTAAGGGTATCAAGAAACTAAGATCTTCAAAAGTCAGAATTTGAGCATCCTTTGTTGAAAAGTGATTTCGAGAAAAAGTGAAACATGAGTAAGGTGATTGACATATGATTAGGGGAAATGTTCTCTTCCGGAATTCTGTTCATCATGGACAAGGATAAAATCTCATTGAAGGAAAAAGGCAACTCTCTTGTATGTTCATATTCTCATGCAACATACGAACCACAGAAAAAAATTCACATGCATAATTACGTATATTTTGCATACATCGAACCCATTCCAAATATCTCACCTGTTCTCTTGACCGCGGCGATTCCCTCATAGCAATCATTTTTGCGTTTCATTCTCTATGCTATTTGCGGGTCCTCTTCTAAAAAGGCATCGTATGAATCATGGATATCAAAAACATACTACGAAACCAATTATAGGAAGGACAAGGGCGACCGCGAAGGAAAAAAGGAAATGCAAAAGCAAACGTTTTCCCGCTCAGCTGCCCATCATCAGAAGGATGAGTACAACTCAGAAAATGCAATACTGTACATTGCAGAGGTACAAAGAGTGGTGGTAAACAACTAACTACTAACAAAAAGAAGAACACTATGAATAGGCCTGAACCAACTTCCATCAAGTTGTCTGCTTCGCACTCACCTTTGACAGTCAGACTGTAGAAGCTGACAAGACTTGGTTCGGTAACAGGCTCGCTCCAAGTATAAGTTGCGGCGGTACCTTCGTTAGCCAGTTCCCCCAGATCCACATATGCTGTGCGTGTGCTCCAACAAGCTGGCATTGACCGGGAGGGGCTGACGAGAGTTTCATCCATCCAAACGCAATGAACTGGTCCCATCGACGGGCGCTTTCCTTACACGTGTCTTGTGGATTAATACAACTCACGTGGAGTGAGGGTATCTTCCCCGCGAGGTTTGAATCTGTGATCTACGCAGTAGGGTGGTAGGCGGAAAACAGAATTGGAACCTCGTAGGGGTCACTGAGGTTGGTGATGACTCTCCAGCACTTGCAGTGCCGGGGCAGATCTGCCAAATTTGTGTATTTCTCTCCGGCGTTAATTTCGAACATTTCTGGCTTGGCTGAGAACTCTACCGGCGCAAAAGCAGGTGTCTCGAAGAATCTTTGTAAATCCCCTAAAGATTCCGACAGATCGAAGGAACTCGGTAACTCCAGAATTATCCGTGAATAACACAGGTTCTCAAAAGAAGTTTCCCCAGCAGTGATCCCGCTTCGGTGGACAGGACTCTTTAGAGAGAGGGGAGAGTGCTGCTGCGGAAGAGAAGAGTGGAAACAACATTGGCTCGAGGACGAGGAGGATCTGGTCGGAGAAAAATCAGGGGAGAGAGAGAGCTGGTTGGGAGAACGTGCACACAGTTAGTAGTCCAACAGTTTATGGAAGAACGCGAGGTGCAGCTTTTACGGTGTATTGGAGCTGGAGAGACGCTGGGAGGGAAGAACGAAGGTTAGAAGAGGAGTACAGTGAAAAATTGTTGCAACAGGTGGTGGTGGTAGTAGTTCTAGGGGTCGATCGATCCACCGGCCGGCTGACTAGAGGACTCACTACAGGCAGTTGTTCATGCAGCTGAAACGGGGAGAGGGAGAAGCCCACAAATTTTGTGCAATGTGAGTCGGTGACTTTTTTTCCGCTTGTAGTTCTAGTAGTAGTGGCTCATTGACCGTCATGCCGTTCGTTTGTTTTCGAACTTGCGAAGGAAATGCAGTGCGTTGGTAGTTCTGCCTCTTGTGTCGTGCGTACTGCAGAGAGGAATGTACATTTCGAGTTGGCAGTGATCAGGACGTGTTTCTCCTTTCGTTCCAACTTAGCTGAATAAAAACGAATCTCGTAAACATTAGTTGAGTGATCGTACGCACCAGCATTGCACAGCGACATATAGAGATTATGATATTTGTTATCAATCTGGGGCTTACTTCACGGATCGATTACTGGACGTATCGACTCCCTTGACTAGATAAGATAAATACCAAATCTACTTGAAGTTGGAGAAATCGCTTCTCGGACCAATCTGATGAGGAGCCGATTGATTGTGTTGTAGTTACCATTTTTTTCTCATCTGAGCAATGCAGTTCTGTTGTCCTGGCAAATAGCTTCTTGTTTAGACAACTTGAGATTCTACTGGACATCATAATGTGGGACTGATAGAGCGTTCACTGCAACAATGTTGTGAGATCTAGGCGTTAAGACTCCAAGTTAGTTTGCTTTCTTTCTCACACAAGAATTGACTTTCGCAAATCTTGTTACCAGTTCATGTAAGAAACATCATGTTGTGGTTTCGTCCTTGGGGGTGTTCGAGGCAACTGTCTTCTTACAGTCATAATGAAGCAATTGGATTTGACAGAGCAAGAGTTTCAGGAATTTGAATAGCGGATAAAGTCTTGTATCGACTGAAAATTATTCACCTTTAGCAGCAATTTAAGGCGCTGGTGATATCTACAGGACTCACTCCGCCATCCGAGTGCGGATGAATGGGGAATAGAGCGCACAGGCGTGACTTAACGAGGGCTTCAGCTCGCGGCACCTAAAGAGCTTTGTCTCTCTACCCTAACGGGGAAGTTTTTTTTTCAAAATTTTTTCCCTAAAACGAGCAAGTCAGGGCTCGAACGTTTCGTACGTCTGTGCCCTTCCCTCGCCGCACACGCATATAAGACCTAACAAAAAAAAGCAAGTTTCATTCTTCGTTGGCACCTACGGTTGAGATCGGAGCTATCTGGCCCCCAAAAGGTATTTCTGTTTTAGATCCATGGGGAATTCCTTTTCTAAATACCCAGTTTTGCGGCAGGGTTTTTTGGTCGTTTTCTTGGTTCAAGGGGAGTGGCTGTAGTCACAACCACGTGTATGACTAAGACTCCAACCATAACATAATTGACAAATGCAAGTCATACTTTTACAAGTTAAAGGAGATCGCCGTTTCCTTATTCTGGGTATTCACCCCGGTCTAATATTTCTGCTTTCAGCCACGGTGTTATTTGTCTTCTCATTTGTGGGAAAGTTTCAAGTTCCCCGAGAAGTGCCTCATGGTTAACCGACCTTTTTTTTCATTGGGGTTATTTTTGCTATCTCCATATTTCTTTCCAGTAATGAACTCGTAAGTGTTTTAGCCTAACCTTTGATTCTTAAAAGATTTATTAACGATGCATATTTTGGCAGTCATTCCACTTGGTTTTTTAGTTTTTCAGTATGCCATTGCCTAATAATGGCATAATCCTGAGAGGAAAAGCCTCAAAGTTGTCAATTGCGCGCATCTAGCATTACAGGTTAGTCTACTCACTCTTCTCGTGGGATGCTCAGAGCGCTGGATTCAGCGGATTGGTTCTTGACGGGAAAGCAGAGACGTCGTATGGGACACTTACCGGGATAAGGTGTGCACATCAACTTCCCTCGGGATGACCTTCGTGAGGTCTTAATTCAGTATTGAGGTTGATAGGGATGAGACCGGAGAACAGCAGGGGCCATTCAAGGCAGCAGCGTTTCCTCGCGTACGTTCTTCAGTCTGTTCTTCTCATGGGAATGTATTGATTTGTTTATACTATATCCAGCCATGCTCTCGATTTCACGTTCTTTACTAGTCCGGTGGCCATCTCTTATTCTCAATTTGTTTCAATTATGCCTTTGCTGCAGGTTACATGCGATGCATTCTACCTTAGGGATTTAACACTACTCTAGCATTGTGATTCATGTACATATTGCTTATCGATCATTTACACTTCATGAGTTCTGGAGCAGAACCCGTTCCCAGAACGGCTTCTGCTCTCATATACCTATATATCCAGCCATGCTGTTACCCTGTTACACTTCGATATGTCTGTGGAGCAACACCATCCATAAGCTCTCGCATTGTTCTCGCATTGTTCCACTCTCGCATTGTTCCACTCCTCCATTCCCCAGCTAATTCCCTCCCTATTATTTTCCCTTCGCTCTTTGCCTGATTCATGGTTCGACCTCCCGTATCTACAGTGTTCCTACCCGACTCCAGCCTACGTTTTAATTTTCATCGTTCACGCACTGCTTACTGGTGGTAAATTACATAACGTTCTATATTTCTCGCATTCGTTTGCATAGCTGTTATCGATTTCAAGTTGTTAACTAGTCCTTCAGATATATGTTATTCTCAATTTGTTGCAATTATGCTTTTGCTTCAGGTTACATTCGATGCATTCTACTTTATGGATTTATCACTATTCTAGCATTGTGCATAAAGTGCATCTTGGTTGCCAATCATTTGCATTTCATGAATTCTGGATCACCCGTTCCCAGAACGGCTTCTGCTCTCATATACCTATATCCAGCCATGCTGCGATATTCCCTCTCTATTATTTTCACTCGCTTTTTTCCTGCTTCGTGGTTCATTCTTGACTTTCGATCGCCAATGTTCCTGCCCGACTCCAGACTATAGCTTATTTTCCTCGTTCATACAGTGCTTATAGGTGGTCAATTGCCCAATGTATTATATTTCTCGCATTCTGTTGCTTAGCTGGTACCGAAATACACATTGTTTGCTAGTTCTTTATATATAGAGCTATAGGTGTTGTTTTCGATATGCTGCAATTATGCCTTGCTTCAGGTTACATTCGATGCATTCAACTCTAGGGATTTATGACTATTCTCGTATTGAGCATATCTTGGTTACCTGTCATATGCACTTAATAAGTTCTGGATCACCCGTTCCTAGCACGGCTTCTGCTCTCATCTACCAATATGCTGCGATAATACTCTATCCTGTCCTCATTTCTCTATATCCAGTCCTTCAGGCCAGTACTATGGCCACCTTCTGCTTCCCTTAGTTGTGTAGCGTTCCAGGATGCAAGCGTCCATAGTGCTTGTTGCGATTTACTATATCCAGTCCTCTTTCCGTAAGGTTTCTTTTTCGTATAGTTTCTGTCGATGATGCTCGTTCTCTATATATTAGGATGCTCTGTTTCCATTTATTCGAGGCTTGCTACTCGGTTAGATGCTATTAGATCTAAGTGTGGCTAGTCGTTCGCTTCCAGGTTATAATTACTTATGCTCTAAATCGACCACATGTTCGTTATCAGGTATATTTTACATGTGTTGCATCGCATTTGCACTCAGTGAGTTCTGGATCCCCCGTTCACTGAACGGCTTCTGTCCTCATTTCTCTATATCCAGTCCTCTTGGTTACCGATCATATGCATTTAATGAGTTCTGGATCACCCATTCCTAGAACGTCTTCTGCTCTCATCTACCTAGATCCAGTCCTCTTTTGCTTGCTTGGCACTCTTGAGCTTTCAAACAGAAACTTGGTACGAGGAGTACTGGCATTTGCCCAGCTACTTCGGCACGGCGTTAGGCACTGATGAAGTCGTTTGTGCTTTCGTGGAGGTGTACTTTGACCGTCTTTCTGCTTCCCTCTGTGTTTTTGGTGTTTTTGGACTCATGTGTTCATTGCACATGCTGCGATATAATCTATATCTAGTCCTCTAATGCTTCGCTCTACTTCCCTCGTTCTCTGAGCGATTTCAAACTTTCGGGCTGACTCACGATCTTCCTCGACTTTCGATTTCCTAGCTGCTACATTGCTTTTCTACTTCGATCTATCTGAATCTTTCTCATCTGGCTCGTCAAGTCGACTCTATTTCTCTACATGCACTGTTGTTCTGTTTCCGCATTTCCTTTGCATGTCACTTGTATATAGGTATTACTCTTGTGTCCAGGTTAGGCTTATTTATGCTATCATCCGATCAGACGTTCGCTATCTTGCTTACATATCTTGTATACTTTGCATATCTTGCATCTTATTTGCATTTAATGAGTTCCGGATCTCCCGTTCGAGGAACTGCTTCTATCCTCATTTCTCTATATCCAGTCCTCTTCCGCCTCGCTCTCGTTACACTGTTACACTTCGATATGTCTCAGAGAAAACACCATCCACTCCTCCCTTCCTCCCTTCCTCAGCTATTTCCCTCCCTATTACTTTTCACTCGCTCTTCGCCTGCTTCATGGTTCATATCTGACTTTCGATCTCCAGTGTTCTTACCCGACTCCAGACTACAGTTTATTTTCTTCGTTCTTGCGATTGCTCATTGGTGGTCAGTTGCACAATGTTTTATATATCTCGAATTCTGTTGCATAGGCGTTATCAAATACACGTTGTTTATTAGTTCTTTAGAAATAACGTTGTTCTCGATATGTTGCAATTCTGCCTTTGCTTCAGGTTACATTCGATGCATTCTACTTTAGGGATTTATCACAATTCTCGCATTGAGCATTGAGCATTGAGCATATCTTGATTACCGTTCATATGTACTTAAGGAGTTCTAGATCACCCGTTCCTAGAACGGCTTCTGGTCTCATCTACCAATATCCAGTCCTTCAGGTTACATTCGATGCATTCTACTTCAGGGATTTATCACCGTTCTCGTAGTGAGCATATCTTGGTTACTGTCATATGCACTTAATGAGTTTTGGAGCACCCGTTCTAGGGTTCCTAGAACAGCTTCTGCTCTCATCCACGAATATCCAGTCCTCGAACGCTTTGCTCTACTTCCCCCATTCTCTGAGCGATTTCATACTCTCGGTCTGCCTGACTCGACTGTCTTCCTCGACTGTTGATTTCATGGCTTCCAAACGATTCCCGACTTCAGATTAAATTAATCTTTCTCGTCTGGCTTGTTGTCGTCGTTTCCCTGGGAGCTCTTTTCTCTACATGCGCAGTTTATCTGTTACCGTGTATTCGATGCATTGGTATACAAGAGTTGCTCATCAATTGTTTCTAAATGGCGTTTACTTCTGCTTACATTCTATCAGTTGTTTCCATTTCATCTCCTTTCCCGCTTTTATACTAATTTCGTCTTGCACATGTGTTGTATACACTACATATCATGCATCTCATTTGCATTCAATGAGTTCTGGATCTCCCGTTCGAGGAACAGCTTCTGTCCTCATTTCTCAATATCCAGCCAAGTTCCCAGAACGGCTTCTGCTCTCATGTACCTATATCCAGCCAAGTTGGTGGTGACCTTTTTTATGCATGTCACACGTGTTTTTGCTCCAACACGCAGCTCTCTTTTGTAAGTCCAGGATTGTAACAATACGGAATACAGGTAGCTTGTGTAACCATGGAGCCTCAACGGCAAGGGAGCCTCTTTGGAAGGCGTTCGAGTTTCGTCAAGCGATCAGATATTTCTGTGGAGATCTCTACAAGACCTGAACGTGATGATCCCTCGGGCTTGCATGATGCCGGAGTGGGATCTCCTATGGATTCCCCCATCTGGAAACGAGCGGGTTCAGCAAAGAATAGAGGACACAGCCAACAGTTAAATGGAAGTAACATGCAGAAGACCCGCCAGATAGAATGGATGATTCATCTCAACGAGGTTGCTCAAGGCTTGATGACTAAGATATACAGGTTGAGGCAGATACTGGGAACGCCTGACTTCTCTGCACCACAACTACCAGACGATTTTTGGAAATCTGGGGTACTACCAGATTTGCCTAAACTTTGCATGCATGTGGTCAGGAAGTTTCCTGACCATCCTGCAAAGCTACAGCTGGAAAAGGTATTTGCACCTGTCAGGTTGTTGTCAAGGTGTAGACAGTTCTCTCATTATGAATTCTGGTTGGAGCTAGTTCCTCGTGTCAACTGCTGTCGCTACCTCGACAATGCTAGAATTTGTTTGTAAATATTCTTTGTGCATATCTAAGCAGATATGAATTAACCAAGGTTTACGGGGAAAGATTGAAGAACAGGCCACTTATTTCATAGCTAACTGTTCTTGAGCCATATGAATCAAATGGAGAATGATGCATGGTAGCTGTATTACAGATTAGAGCTATGAGTCTCGCTTCCATGGTCAACTCGAGAACTCTGTTGCACCAGTGCTAGAACCTATTCTTATGATGCACTCTTCTCCATAATTTTTTTCTGACTCTATCTTTAAATAATGCGCGGCTCTTTCCTAATGATCACCTTACGTTCCCCTCGCCCTCTCTTGCACCATTTTGTTTTTGAGTAGTCCTATTGCAAAACAATTATTATTTCTACACCAACTTTCCTAATATTTGAATACTATAGCTTGAATGTAGCCTTTGTTCACGCATGACATGTAGCATGTCTATCATAGTTTGTACCTTTGCCATCGAAGACAGTTTCTCGAGTGCAGAATTTGGATCTAATTATGCGAACTCGAACATAAATCAATATCCGCAGGTTGATAAGGCCGGTCTTGACTATCTTCACGAAAATGCTGAAAGGATTTCACAGGGGCTTGAGCCCTGGCTCTTTGTAAGTTCTTAATCCCTACTTTCCTGGTGCAACGTAGAGTTCCTTGAGTGCTAAAGGTGTTGTGATGCAGGAGGCAAGATTGACTAACTATTGCCTTAGGCAGGAAATGCACACATCAGCTTGATTAACAATTCTTACAATGTCTTGCCCAGGTCCTAGTTGATCTGATGATATTTCGCGAACAAGCATTGCGCGTGATACTAGACTTAAGCAGCACAGTTGTTACTCTACTGGTAAATATCTCGTGAAGATAATCCCCATCTGAAGTTTTGTTCAACGATGGCATATCTGCCTCTTCAAGCTTTTGTTAGTTTAGTTCAAAGTGGGCAATTACCTGTCTTGCTATCATTCAAATTCCAAGTTTTGCAAGGAAACGATTGTTTACCACGCGTGTAATTTACAAGAGTGGAAAATTATTGGTTACTTGCAACGAGGCATAAGTAAGATGGGTCGAACTTTCAGTAGCAGCTGAATCTAAGTCAGAACAGTTGCTGATCATCCTGGTTTCTGATTCTCTTTCTGGACAAATCTGCAGCCTCAGCAAAATCCTTTGATTTTGCATCTTTTCATGAGCCTTTTCTGCTCCTTCATCCGTGTCAACTTGATGGCAGAGAAGGTGTGCATACACATATACTTCTCTCTTCTCTCTTCATCTCGATTTGCACATATCATGTGTACATTTCATATGCGCACCATTTGCACGTAATGAGTTCTGGATCCCCCGTTCTTCGAACGGCTTCTGCTCTCATGTCTAAATATACTTCTCTCTTCACATGATTGTTATGTGATTGTCGTTTAGTCTCCATCACCATACATTGCATGCTTTATCAGATTCTACATTAGACACGCGTCGTCACTTTGGCTTGTAACTCATATTCGTCGGTCGGACTTTCTAGGTACCGAGGAAAATGATACTGCAAATGTATAATCTTACCCACACCATCTTGAAAGGAGGAAGGGATTGCGAATTTTATCATCGGTAATTTCAGCTGATTACCCTGAAAACTTGGTCATTCTTTGTTGTATACATATTTCTGGATCTTTGGGAATTGTGATCCCCCCTCGGGGCCCACTTGTTTGAGCTAATTATTGGGCAGAAGTACTACGTGGTTTCTCATAGTTCGCTGTGTGTCGAAGGCTAACTTTCTGTTTGTTCTGTTTGTAGGTTGGTACAATTCGTAGACTCGTATGATCCTCCCCTGAATGGTCTACATGATGATCTCAACTTTGTGAGCCCCCGGATTGGAGAGGTATGCTCCCTTACATGCAGATTCGTTCACCTCACTTATGCACGCTAGTTATGGGAAATTGGCGTCCCTAATATAACATTGTCTGCATGGAACTTGGCGAGTTCGATTGTGCAGTTCTGGTTTATAGAGTCCCCAGGGTTTGTGACAGAACTGCTTCATGTACAGATTCTGGATGCAGTTGGTCCCACTATATTTTTGGGGGTGGATTACCAACGGCTGCGGAATGAAGGATTTTTAAGCCCCTTCCATCCTCGCTATCCGGACAAACTTACGAATTCAGCGCATCCTGCGGTAATGGTGATGGTCTTGTTAAGAATATGTCCTTTTCATCGAATGAGCTTCTTTCATACACATCTGTGCAAATCATTACCTAGTTTTAAGTTGTGTGAGAGGGAGAATGTACGTTTCTCTGATGAACAACATGCTTTAGGATCTGAAGGGCATATGTTTGTTCTGTGTTTAATTTGAGTTAAGTTATCGATTGGTTCCATGTCTTTGCAGAGAGCTCAAGACTTGGCTCACATTGATGCCTATAGAGAGTGGGTGCTCTTTGGGTACCTTGTCTGTCCCAGCGAGTTGTTGCGGACAAATGGAATTGAAATTGCAATGGTATGTATTCTTGGGGATCAATTGTAGTTCCATGAATCTCTTATTTTGTTGTCGCAGTTTGATATTTCCATCTTGTGGACCTCTTGTTTTGGCCGGATTGCAAAAGTACCAGGGTGACCGGGGTATCTGTCATTGTGAAGGCTACATACACTCTTTGTCTTTGACTCGATCAGTCCAGTACTCTCAGCTCTCCGATCTCTAGTCTTTGCAGTGCTTGTATATCTTTCTCTCTATGTAGCCTTTTAAATGGTACCTGAGTACTACTTTGACGTATATCTTTTTTTCCAAATAGCCTTTTAAGTGTTTCATGAGTACCACTTTGATATTTACTAAAAGATCGTTTTGTGGCGGCTAGGCAATATTGCGGGAAACGTTGGTTTTGTCTCTGTTCCGGGACGAGGTATGTTATCATCTTCCCCTTGAAAATTCATTATTAGTCGATGATGAGATTATTAAGTGTATTTGGTAATCTGGTATTTCTGCTAAGAGAGGTTGATTGTTCCTTGCAGGTTCTGCTTGTTCATGAAGAATACCAGCACTATGTACTGCCAAAGATAGCCGAGTCTAAGAAACTTGCCAAAGCTGGACGGGCTAAAGGACGAGAGGCTGATGCTGAGTACAACCAAGCGAAGCAGGTGGAGAAGAGTATCTGGTAGAGTCCCACCTCTAAATGTTGAGTTGCATCACCAAATCCAAATTCTAGTCGAGTCGTCAATAAAGTTCCACCGAAATCTATAACCTACTGGTCACAATTGCTATTTTTGAATGCCATACTCAAATCTTCGTGAAGTACATCTTATATCTTACTTCCATTGCTCTTTGAAATGCAGTGAGGTGCAAGAAATATCCATTGCTACTTGCGACAATGTTCATAGAGAACACCGAATGTTTTTGAAGCAGGAACTTGGACGGATGGTTATATTCTTTTCTGACCAGCCAACTTTATTGGCCCCCAATATTCAGGTATAGATATAAAACTTAACCTATGCGAGCATCTTGGGAGGCTTCAAAGCATACATTACGATTTCTGATGGAACATGTATGGACTTCAATCCGGATGGACTAGCAGCCTGTTAGACCTGGACTTGCTAGCTTAGGTTCTTAAGGCAGTTCGTTTTACTGCTAGTTTAACTTACTATTTCTAGTTTGATTTGCTGACTAGCTCATCCAACTAGTAATGGAACTGTTATGGTCTCGAAATATTCGGTAGTGATGTAACAAGTCGAGCAGTAACATTTATATCTTGGTACCATCTGTCTTAGATGGTGTTCTCGGCTATTGCAATGGCGCGGTCAGAGGTTACATGGTTTTTCAGTCACGTTGGAGTGACAGTTGGGAAGTCCAAGGGCACCCGTGTTACTCCTGTGGACCTGGTAGGCCGCAACCTTCTTTTTAGTCACTGAAGTGGTCACGCACCTTAAGATCCAGTGATCTCCAGTGCTCAGAATAGATGTTATTCAGCTTCACGCCAGACATCTTGGCTGTCAGATGCTAGACCTACCATATTATGTACATGTGGAAATTATAAACAGCTGAATCGTCCGGAGGACGGAAGTATGCAACAAAATAACATCTGTTCTGAGCACTGATTTTAACTCGTGCGCAGGACATTTCAGATCCAAGCATTGGTTTCTTGCTGGATGGCATGGATAGATTGGTTACATTGATACGGAAGTACACCCCAGGTACCGATCTCAGCGTTTCAAGTACCTTGCTCAACTTTGGATTTCGTCGAGTGCTCTGAGCTTCGCTTAATTCAAACCCCTCTTGAATTGCAAAAGTGCAAGAATCTGCTTGATTTAAAATGTTCCTTAGGCTTCTGATGACTTCGGTGAAAGTTTGCTTCAAGTCACATTTCTGGTCAACTTTCGACTCTACATGACTTCTTTTCAGCTATACGGGGATTTTCCTTGGGCTATCTCGCCGCTGCTGCTCAAAGGATTCGACTGCTTCTGGGAAGTCCAGGAATGGTCGCTCTCGACATCGATTCGGAGCTCCGCCATCTTTTCCTCTCTGCTTTAGATAGTTTGGAGAAGTTACCCAAATTCCAGAGCGAGAAGATTGTTACCACCCCAATCGACCTTACGGTACATTTTAGCTTACATGGCATTATAGAGAACCTGGACTTGTTGAAAGTTTCGTTGAAAATTTAGCCGTGTTTCGTTGAAAATTGAGCTGGAGTCATAGATGTTTTGGGCGGCTTCAAGGTATTTGAAGGCAAAATTTACGATCCAAAGCTGAGAGATGGCAAAGAATTTTATTGTATGCCTCGCATGTAATAATATTATGTATTGCAGTATACAATACGCTTGAGCATAGTGACTCCTCATACTCATTCGGTGGCGCTTATTCTGTCTGGGTGTAGGACTTCAGAAGAGATTGGTTGCGTACTATGATGTTGGTCTCGTCAGCTAGGTCTCCAATCAACATCCGGCATCTTGATAAGGCCACTATGTCTACAGGCAAAGAAAGCATTGTCTCGGAAGGAAACATGGCCTATATGTGGTCCAGGTATAGACTACTCAATGAAGTGGAAGAGAACATTTAAATACTTCCATTGTGTGATAACCTGACCATTACGGTGCCCACATTTGGCATTTGAGACTGACTGCTACAACTTTCTGATGTAACGCTACACGTTGAGCGTCTCATCTTGCACGTTCTGACAATTGCGTTCAATTGAGCGTTTCGGTGTCTCATCTCTACCTGTAGTAACTCTCATAACGTGTAACAGTCCATGTGCGTCTCAGTTTCTTTGTGATCCACAGAGGCGTACCCATACCTTCGCAGAACTTGAATCGAGCGTCCTTCGAGCGTTTGTTTCTTATGTGCTAGGCAGCTAGGTGAAGCAAAGGATATGATTACATAGCTTTCTGGATATTGGTTAATGATAGATGTACAGGTCTAACAATTGGTGGTGTCGAATGTGGTGTAGTGTCATAATACCGGAAATTGAACTTTGTGGATGTTTTAAGGAGATCTTTAATCAGGCTCATCCTCATCGTTGATATACGCAGAAGAGTGGATGAAATTGAACAGCAGTTGCAACAACACGGCTCTCTCAAGTTATTGTACTTTTACCGGCAACATGTATCCGCGGTGAGTCATTCCTTGCATCCAACTCTTCATCTTTATCAAAACCTCATTACCATGCACTTGGAAGGGAAATCCAATCACAAAAACCACTAGAGCTAATGATAGACTGGATCTGTTGTATATGAGTTCCAAATGCAGGTGTTTCGGCATACGATGTTTGGGCCAGAAGGACGACCCCAGCATTGCTGTTCTTGGCTTGGTCTTGCTAATGCTTTCCCCGAAAATGCCCATCCTACTCTTCCAGATGAGGTTAGTCGTGTTATGTTGTGCTGAACTGGAGGATACTAGATTTTGCTATGCATTTTCCTTCTTTCTTCGCAGAGTTGGTTCAATGTTTCAGTTTTACACCTGACCAATGTTCACCAAATTTTGTCTTGTACATATCTTGTCTTCGCTCCACCCCACATTTGTTGAGCTGTTTTCATGGTTCCTATACATGATTTCTGCCCGGTCTTCCGATTTCAGTTCACTCAATCTTTCATGTTTTGCTGGTTGGTCTTCTTCAATTACAGGTGGTCCTCTATTTCGCTACATTCTTGCTTAGCGTTTATCAATTACATGATGTTTATCAGTTCTCTACTGCTATTGATCAGGATATACTTATATTTCGTTTGTGCTTAGCCTTACACTCGATCTGTTAGATGCACTTCACCTCCTTTACGGCTTTATTACGCATCTTGATTTGCTCAATGTCATGTCCGCACTTCATATGCACTTATTGAGTTCTGCATCCTCCGCACTTCGAACGGCTTCTGCTCTCATGTCCTAAATATCTTGTCAAAAATCTTGTGTCAATAGACGATCACCGACAGTCACCGGCAGTTACTTGATGCCAGACATTGAATGTTCTTCTTGTAACCTGAACTTCTTTGTGTCCAGCTGTCCAAATTCGCACGGGATGCGGTTTCTTATGCTCAAGCCTTAATTGAAGCAGTAATGGGCGGCCTGGAAGGCCTGATAAACATTCTGGACTCCGAGGGTGGATATGGATCTCTAGATAATAAAGTAAGTTTTAAACAACTAGCAACAAATATGGAAGGTTTCTGCTCTAAATCTTCTGTAATGCTGCAGCAGGTCCTTGCGGTAGTTTTGTAGTGTTGGTTCTTTGTGAAGAGATCTTATTCTGAGAGTTATAAGTGGGATGTTGCAGCTTCTTCCGGAACAAGCAGCCATGCGACTGAACCAAGTAGGAAAAGTTGCGGGTCCACCCTCAAAGCAAGTAAAAGTCAGTCCTGATTTTCCTTTACCTGGAACCGAAAGTGAACCGAAAAATAAGGACTCGATTAAAATGTAAGTTTATATGTTAGTCCTCCTTGCTCACCTATACCTCAGACATTTAAATTCCTCTATGTCCTGCGTTATGCGATATGAACATGTCTACATTTCCCGGATTGTTCTTCAATGAAGAATAGATAGTAACTAGTGGAAGTGATATGCAGGCTTGAAGCAGCGGTTCAAAGGCTGGTTGGTCTTTGTTCTGTTCTAAACGAGATGGAACCTGTCCGAATTCTCAACCACATCTACATTCCACGAGAGGTGAGCTAGCAGTTGTTGGGGGTCTGTCAGTAAACTGTTTGTTTCTCTTCCAGAGATTACTGAGTTAAGGTTTGTTGAACTGTTTTTGAGTTACAACTAGAAGGGAATAATCATCTGGAGGGCTGAAATCGTACCTCTTATCCTTACTAGTAAATGTCCTGAACTGCCACTTTGTAAATAATTTTCATGACATAATGTTGAAAGAAGTTATAAATAAGTTACGTAGCAAGTGAACACTTTGAAACTTATATTGTTGCCATTGCAGTACATGAGGGACTATGTGATGAACAATTTCCGGGGACGGCTTACGAATATCATCTTGGTTGATGGTGATCTTCAACGTCCTACAGTTGTCGAGGCTCGTCTGCAACGGCACATGAGCATTATCCATCTGATAGAGCAACATGTTAGTATGGATATGACACGTGGGGTCAGAGAGGTGCTCTTAGCTGAGGCCTTTACTGGAAAGATGCGTGACCTTCACCCGGCAGAAGGCGAGGTAGGATTGGGAGGTGACGCAGTCAACACAATAGCAGACTGGTACATTGAAAACATTGTGAAGGATGTCAAGGTTTCTGGAGTCATCTTTTCTCCTTTGGACAAGTGTTTCAAAAGCCAAAGGCAAATTGGCAGGTTATCTGCCGAGTCTGTGGCACATGTTACAGAACTGAAGGCCTTTGTACGTGTATTTGGCCCATATGCAACAGACAAATTGGATAATGGTCTGAAGGAACAGCTTGCGATGCATCTGACAGGAATAGATGCCACAATTCGGTCAAATAAAGAAGCTCTTGAAATGCTTGCTGCTGGTATGCACAACAGAGCAACTAGGGAAGCTGGATTAAAGCAGTTACTGGATCTTGAAACCTTGATCAAGTTATCTTTGCAGGTGGGCCATATTTTGAGCTTTAGAGCCTTGCTAGCAGAAGCAACTGCGCAGGTGCTCTCGACAAATACTCCCCTTCTGTACTCTCTTTTTACAGACTTCTCGAAACATGCACCTACCTCTATTCCCGAGACGGCAGAACTTTTAAAGCTCAAGCTGTTGGCTACAAGAATAGGAGCATCCCAAGATCAAGATGTGATGTTTGTGCATTCAACACTGGTTGACGTGAAGGGTGCCGGTGACACAATGTGGTCTTTGTTGCCTTACCTCTATGTGGCCTGCATGACATCCAACTTGTGGAACTCGAGTACATTCAGTATTCATACAGGGGGCTTCTCGAACAATATCCATTGCCTAGGAAGGTGAGTTACTGTTGAGGTTCTCTTTTAGTACAATTTCCTCGGATTTGACGGATATGGTTTGTCGAGCTTCATAGAACGTACTGGTCGCTTTTTGGGTCTCTATATAACGCTTTCTGGAACGTGGACAGGTGCATAACAGCTCTGTTTGCTGCTAGCGAACTGGTGCGATGCGAACGCAATGAGCTCCAAAAACGACTTATAGCTCAGGAGCAACGTGCTACAGGCAGAAGAAATTCAGAGGCCACCAATCCGGCACCTGAAGGGAAGGGTGTTGAAGGGCAAGCAGCCATTGAGACTAACATCAAGGCTATGATGAGAACCTTTGTTCAATGTTCATCTGCGATAATGCTGGAGGCTCTCAATGATAATAACAGGTAATAAAGGAGATGTTCTTTGGGTTTATTAACTCGGAGGGTCTGGCTGATTGAAGTAACTGGTATATGAACTTCCTGTAGAATGCATTCAGTTTTACACGGTAGATAAATAGATAGGCTTGGAAACTGATGGTTCAGCAATTTAAAGCTCTGACGCTTGTGTCTGTTATTGCATTCTGCAGGAGCCCATTGGTTGCCAAACTTGTGTTTCTGGATCAACTATGTGAGTTATCACGCCATCTTCCTCGAAGCGCGTTGGAGCAGCACATCCCTCAGAGTATCTTGAGGTCTATTTATCAACTTTATTATGAAAATAATACTCCTACCTTAGTCCCTGTTGCTCAAAACTGGCGGCAAGTAGCCCGAAGCGACAGTCCATCCAGAGGAAGTCGAAGGGATGTGAGTGAATTCGGCACCGTGGGTGAGCCGACGCCCGATCTTTCCCGGACCACGTCAAGAGGTTCCATTTTCTCAGGGCCCATCAAATTTTCTTCTCAAAGAAAGATGCTTGAGGATCCTCCACTGGATGGTGGATCAGATTCCAAGTCAGGAAGGAAGCCCGGCCGTTTCTCAGGTCCTTTGGACTACAATGGAGCTCGCAAAGTATCATTCGCGGAGAATTCATCGTCGTCTAGTGTTCCAGCCCAGGTTCCTGCAACTGCTCCAGCTCCTCGGCGCTATGCTTCTTCCAGATCAGGCCCAGTAACTTATGCTTACGACTAATCTGATTTCTCCAACATTACCATTTCGTTATTGCGCTTTGCCTCGAAGTTCAGCTGCTTCAAGGTGCACAAACATGAATGACTACCATCTCCACCCACGATCTGAGCAGCGAGGTATGGATATAGTTGTCGCACTGTACACCAAGACAGAGATCAAGTTTGTGTCATAAATTCTCACACATACGGGCCAGAACAGCACTCCTGGGATGCGTGAGCTTCAGAAAAGATAATATCTGGCATGTCTCCATCTTAACAATTGCCGGTCTGGCTTGTTACCTGCTCGAGAAGAAAAGGGCTCCTCAGCTCTATTGGAACTGAAGTGACTACTGCTTGTTGCCCATGTTCCGCAAAATCAGCCATACATGTATCAGGAAGCAGGCTGGCACTGAACAACATTTCAACGTCGAAGTGTTATCGTCTGGGTCTGGGTGTAAGTTCCATGGATTCCACAAGACGTCGATCCTCCACCTCAAGACGGCCCTGTTTATTTGGTTGGGCAGCGTTTATTTCGTGAAGACTCCCGGAGATGGATCATGCATATGCAGTTTCTACAGAGTTCTGTTTTATCCGTTTGCTAGCTAACTGTCTCTTCTGTCACCAGGGATGGTGTTGTCATTTACCCCCATTGAAAGCTTGCTCCATCAATCCGAAGTACCTTCGATTGATACAAATGTCATCAATACGTGACTCATTTTTGACATACTGCAGCATAGTATAGGTGCGTAGGTGTACATTTTTTGGCCTCTCCTTACTTACGACCAGGTCACAATTCTATTCCATTTAAGCGGGGATTTATTCTGTACAATCCTGGACCGGGCTGTCGTTTGTAAATTAGAGGCTCTACTTGAAGCCACTCAAGGCAAATACTGGTGTACATGTGCTCAGAAGCATGGCATCAATTATTTATGAAGATCATGTATATGATTTGTTTATCTGAAATTTGTCATTTATCGTACTGTTCACTGCCTTCGTGCGGTAGCTTGTCATTCCATGTAGATCTTTACCTCCATGAGTTTGGCTGATGCTACGTGCTACCGGTCGTTTCACCACGTATATAAGTTGTCGCCTGCGTAATTTAATTCCAGAATACCGTCCTTTGAATCTCCTTTTCTCATGGAAGAGATAGAATGAGTTCTTGTCAACAAAACCTTTATCATTAGTACTGCACTTAGATGGATCACTACTCAGATTGAACCAAGAGGGCCTACCGTCTAAATATGTCAAATGTGCAAGACAGAAGGACAGCTGGTTGTGACTGTAATGCGTAAGGGCGTCACAGTCACAATGCCTAGTTTTAACATACTGCCGTGAATGACAATGAGTCAACGTCACTGACATATTCACACACACAACGTTTGATTTCGACGCTACGGCAGACAAAAACATTGCGAAGTCGTCTCAGTCCCAACACTTAGTTCTACTGCACCTAAGGGGTTTTACGGCATGGTTAGGCGAGTGCGGTGATCACCCAGAAGGATTAACGCTACACTCCATAGCAATCGGTTGTCAAAACGAACATCGAAATGAACATGTTTATAGATTTGTTAATGGAAATTTTAGGAAATTTGGATTTGACTAATCAATAAAGAAATGGATATTTTTACTAGAATGGACCAATTTTCAATATAACTTTATGGGTCATCTCGTACATTATTAGGACACCACCATAAAATCTTTTACATATTGGATACCGAACAGCCTATTTGAAACAACTTCTTCCATGGATCACAATGATTCTCTGCAGACTCTCAATAAGTGCAATGCCTCCTTCTCGGCCTGAAGAGAATTTGCAAGTAAACAAAACTTCTACGACTGGAACTTTTTAAACAATTGCACTTATTCTCTAAATAACTGCAGTTAACGACAATTAGGATTTGGATAAATCTAGTTTTCAGAAAACTTGTACATAGGGAGTAAGAGATATCCGTTTATTCTTTTAGATCCATTAAATGATAATAGGCGTGTATATTACACAGTAAGTGCAACTTCCAAAGTATTACAACCACAAAACTTCTCTTTAATCAACTGCACTTATTGAGAGTTAGGGTTTGGATAAGTGCAGTTTTGCAACAAAACTTTCATATAGGAGTCAGAAATATTATTTATGGGTTTTAGATCCGTAAAAAAAAATAAAAAAATGAAAAAATAAAATAAATGTGCAAGTGTACGTGCAACTTCCCAGAATGTTACATCAACATTTGTATCTGTAGCGAGATTAATTGCATTTATAAGAACTGAATAAATTGCACGTGTATCTGAATGATATGATTAGAATTTTACACCAACATGTGGTATGGATAAACTTTTCCTGGCTTTTAACCAGACGAAAAGGCTCTGGAAAAAGTACATAAAACCTACTATCAAACATGGAATATAAAATTAGATATAGAGAAAGAACCTAGAGTAAATTCTTCTATCTAGATATATCCTTATTCTAGATATATCCATTTGAGACTTGACTGTAGAGAAAGATTTAGGATCATTCATATTTGACACTTTTTGTTAAAGACACTCCAAGTTGACCATAAAACTTAACAATATTCCTTATTGCACCTTAGTCAGCACGAGGTACCATTCTCAGGTTGCAACAGAACGTCAAAATGGGTCAAAATGTTCTTTTTGGATTGGCCCCACACAGCAGAAGGAAAGTCGAAGCTCTAGCGCTCCAAATGGGAGTCTTAACGTTTACATTAAGATGGTCATTTTATTTAAACTTGTGCATGTTCAAGTGAGATAAACCCCCAAGAAAATTATGCATCTAACAATTTATTTGGACCAATCTCTATTCTTAACATTAAGGTGTTAAATTTATGATGGTGGGCAAAGGTTCCGGGACACCACACAAGAAGAATATGCATCCAATGAAAGAAAAATGGTTACAAAACAAACAAAATTCTTTCCTATGTCGTGCGTATATACATTACTACACAACATCCATCGTTGTCAACATCATACACTATAGACACATAACTCACACATAAGTCATACATAGACTCTAAAGTGCCACAATAATCAGTTCGTTTACACCACTCGAATCAACTCAACTTAGATTAGTACTTGATCTGTCACTCTATAAACTATCAACAATTACGCATTGATTACAATCAAACCGCACCTACTCTAGCTAAGAGAATCCAGGTGAAGTTTGCTAGTCTTTGTCCACCATAGCCAAGAAATCAAAGGCTCAATATCACAGAAGTGAGCTCTCTGGAGTTGCACTTCAATAGTATACCCTTGGACTTGAGCTAGGTTTGAAATCCTAATGGTCCCGCTAATGGCACATCCAACAGTGTGAATGGTGCAAAGTGATAGTGGGCCCCACCATGAAGTCGGTACCCCGAACATGAAATCTGACCGTCAGAAAATAGTCTATGAGTGATTGCTAAAATACCACTAACTACTATCATTGCAACTCCATTGTACGAGCAATCTAGATGCGACACCACAAATGGCGTGACAATTATCATGCATATATACATCACTACACAACATACATTGCTGTCAACAACATACATCGCTGTCAACAACATACATCATAGACACACAACTCACACATAAGTCATACATAGACTCTAAAGTGCCACAATTGCCCCCTAGCTGGTGGTTAGGTCCCTCTAACTCCAAATAGCCATCTACTCAAAGTATATGGTATACCCTATGATGGGCAAAGTTCAGGAGGCCGGGTGCTATCGATCCCCATTGTTAGTTGCTTGTTTGCAATCTATACCATATAAAGGATGAACTAGCTATAGGTCAAGTACATCTAGGACATAACCACTATCTTTGAGAAACCACCGTGAGGGGAGGAGTAATACATGCCATATGCAATCCTCTCGAATAGTTATCACACACTAATATAGTAGAAGAGCCACATGACATACACCTCAAGCCTACACGTACAAGTACCAAGCTTGGGTCCATAGTAACATCAATGTTTTGGGAGGTGGCATGGCACACAATTGCGCACATGATCCTTCCAAACAACTCCATCACATCCTTCCAACATAAGGACTCCAGATGAAAAACCTCACGCATTCTCAAGATAGTGCGGCCTATAGAAACATCAAGTGTTGTTGGTGTTGTCTACTATAGTTATACATAATTCCTTGGATGAAATCAACTGATTGAGGGTTTATAACCTCCTCCTTGAATAGTAGCATAGCATAAGGTATCTATATCTTGAGCAATCACCAAGTTCTCAAAGGCCATTGGCATCACTCTCTGAAAGATCTCTATCCGTTGAGAACATGCGCTAATCCATACATCTGGATCATCCAAGTCCAAAACTATAGTAGCATCTTAAAAAATGGCTATAGGTAAATCTGGATCTTGTGCATAGAGTAGAAAGTAAGGAGAGAAGGATGCTAAGGAGGCTTGCCGGCTGAACCAATAGCCCATGGCCAACCAAGGTAATTGGAGATCCAAATCTCCCAAGTGGCCTCTCTACAAACCATACTTATGCAATCCTCCCTTCACCGTCTGAAGCACTCTCTCTGCTAAGCCATCTACCTTAGGGTGATCTTGGGAGGTAGTATGATGATCAATCAAAGCCTTGTCACATAAGACCTAAAACTCCCCCAAGAACTCTATATCCTGATCAGTCAAAACCTCAAGTGGTGCACCAAAATGACTAAGAACCTGATCTAGGAACAAATGAGCCGTCCCTTCATTGGACTTGTCAGGAAGTGCCACCAACTCAATCTACTTGGAGAAGTGCTCCACCATCACCAAAGTATACCAATGATGTCTCACAGTCAATGGTAAAGGTCCAACAAAGTCCAAACTCCAATGGTAACCCAATCCCATGATAGGTAATGGGTGTAATTGTGACGTATGAGCATTGAATGATGCTCTAACTTGGTCACAAAACACACATATGGCAATAAACTGCTTTACATTGGTCTGCATACAATGCCTCCAATAATGACTCTAGAGTAAGCTATATGTACGCTTTACTCCAAAATGTCCTAGCTCCTCATGAGCATGACAGACCAACTATAGTTTCTAAGATGGAAGTGGTACTACTCTCACTCTACCATCCTCCCATACATGCAAAAGGTGTCTGCCCTCCAATCTGAACAGTCTGGCTTGCTGAAGAACATTGTCTCTCTCCTTGGTCCCAATTGTGCCACCTACAATACTAGTGCAAAGATAGTCCATCACTAAGACATCATCATGAATGTCTCGCTGAACTATACCAATATCTTCACTCTTTGGATTTGTGACCTCAATAACTCCTCCTGTGTGTGTTGGAGAGATACCACCAAAGCCTCAAAAAATGTACTAAAAAATGCAGATGCATGTTAACCTGGCACCATCTCCTCATCCGAGTCACCATGCTGAGGTGCTCTAGTTTGATCTTTCGGGCTGGGACATGGGTTTTTGCTCAGCCCATCTGCATCACGGTATCCCACTCCAGGTCTATGAATAACCATGAAATCATACTCTTGTAAAATCAGAGCACATCGTGCAAACTTCCTTGAAAGCTTATCGGACTCCATCAACCACTGATGATTGGTGATGAGAGTAAAGGGTTACTAAATAAGTAATATCGGAAATGTGCTATTGCCCAAACTGTTGCCAAGCACTCCCCCTTGTATAAACTATATTTTGCCTCTACTAAATTGTTGGAGCGACTAACATAGGCCACCACAAACTCTGTCCCCTTATCATCATGCTAGGAGAGCAGTGCTCCAAGCTCCAACATACTCCAATCAATGTGAACTTGAAATAGTCGTTCTCTAATTGGTCTCCTCAAAATAGGAGCAGATGTCAAACTCTCTTTGAGCTCTACAAAAGCTCCCTCATGCTCATCTCCCCAACACCACTCTTGTGTAAGCTTGGTCAGCTTTGTCAAGGCCTTGGCAATGGCACTAAATCCTCTAACATAGCGGCAATAGAAGTTCACCAACCCAAGGAATGCTCACACTCTGCTCAAATCCGTAGGTCAAGGAATACATGCAATAGCCTCTACCTTGGTCTATTGAACACCAAGTCCTCTGGGGTAGATAGTGTGACCCAAATACTCAACATGCTTGTGGAAGAACCTACACTTCCCAAGATGTAATTTGAGTCCATGAGATCTCAACTTCTCAAACATCTCCAACAATTGTCTCTCATGTTCCTCCACAGAAGTGCTATAGACCAAAATGTCATCAATATAGGACCAAGAAAAATCCAATCCAGCTAGGATCCTATCCATGACCCTATAGAACTCAGTAAGAGTGTTCTTTAACCCAAATGGTAAGAACATCCATTGATATAACACATCCTTGCCATGAGGATCAATAGCTCAAAATGCTATCTTGGATTTATCCTCCTCCTTGATCAATAACTTATGATATCTTGCTCAAAGATCCAAAGTATTGAAGACCTTTGCATGCCTAATTTCATCAAAGATTTCCTCTAATGTAGTATGGCATACCGATCAGCCCTAGTCTGTCTGTTGATAGGACGGTAATTTCTACAAATTTGCCTATTTGTGTAGTTGCTATGCATATACTTCTTGGCTGGCATTACTATCACTGATGCATACTCTCCATGTGAAATTTCCACCAAACCAGCCTCAAAAAGGTCACTACTCCAACTCTGAATCAATGTTCACTCCATGTCACTATATTGATAGGGACGTAAAAAACTGGTGTATTGTTAATCAACTCAATCCGTATACATGATCCTTTTAGAGCACAAAAATCCTTCATCATGAAGGCAAAACAACTCATGTAGCTCCTCAAGAACCTCCAAACTCTCCGTCTTTCCTCTCTTGTAAGCTTGGGTCCAAGATCTGGCTCCCAAGTATCCTTTGTAACTATTGTAGGAGTAGAAGATGTACTGATTGGCTGCTACATTGGGCCCTTGGGAGCAACAATGTCATGCCCCCAACTACTAGAGATCCCAACCTTTGTGTGAAAAACTTCCTCCACTTTGGTTGCAAGCCTCACATGTCCTCTAGCAGCATCCCAAGTAGACCAAGAGTGTAATCCAAGTAGCCCACGCTCACTTGGATGGACTCTAAGTAGACCACTCTCCCTAGTAACTATTGGCTATGTCCCAAGAATACCATGTCCACTTGGTCCATCGCTCCCAGCATGTGCCTGAATCATCTTGATAGGCACAAGGCTCACAAGTATCAAACTGCTAATGCCTATCAAGCGCATCATATGCTACTTTGCCAAGCTAAGGCTCACAATCCATGTCAAACAGTTCAAGTCCATAGCCTAACCTAACACCTAATGCTTGGATGCCTCTAACATTGCTGGAATAGCGGTAATACCAATGCAAAAACTCATCACCCACTCTCTCTCATTGATGTTGGGTTCCACCAACTACGGTAATTGTGAGTCCCAAACCAGTCTAGGATCTCCTTCTCAAAAAGCATGAGAGCTTGGGAAACTCATAAGTGTGGGAAAAGTGGCACTAGGCTGTCCAACTAGGTTCACCATTGCCATAGGTGATCTATCAACCACTACCACCATCTAAGACTGATGCCCAACATCCAAGATGTCATCAACAATGATGTGGTCTAGTCGCTGAATCCCATCATAAGCATGTTGTAGAAACCCTCTAAGTAAGGGTTCATCCACCAAAGACAAAGACAATGAGCCCATGATCCCACTCTGGTTGCATCTAACAATACAATAGATCCCATACAAGAATGGACTTGATGTGTACTTGCCACCACTTTGGTGCAAGAATCACTCACCAAAGGAATGTTCTCCAAAAGGTAAGTTGGAGAAATGGATTGATGGACCTAAAGACGTCAAAGTATGCATAATATCTTCCAAAACACACCTTAATAAGTATCCTAAAGACCCAAACCTTGGCCAGCACATGTATGTCATTGACATGGTCATCCAACAATCACCAAGTGAATGGGACCATATCTCTCTAATCTTGCACCCCTAGGAAAGAAATGTCTATTGGTAGGATCTTCTAGTAATCCATGACTATTGACATCGGTAATAACTCAGGATACCGATAAGCCAATTGTGTCACATGATGTAGAGAGACTCACCTAGCAATCTCATCTCTCTCTCTACATACAAGTACCTCTGTACTTGTATACCTACTTGTAGGACCGCAGCTAGTTTGGTGCTAATTTCACCAAAAAACTCCAAATAGACATACTTCCTCTACTAGATATTGCCAAGCAATGAGTGTGGTATCCAAAGGTGTCAAAGTAATCAACTCTGGAGGCTCATCCTCACACTCATCTCCTAGTGGTACAAAGGTTCCACTCTAGCCTGCTACACCAACCAATTTGCATGTTGTTGCAATGCTTCCTCCACAACGGAACATCCAAGATGGATGGAACAATCCCACTTGTACTCCAAATCTGAGTGTGATCTCTTATGGTACTGGAGTATCCTCTGCATGGGCGTTCCCCTCCAAGTAATTACACCATTGAAATCTGAAACTGATGCTGCCATGGTCTCAGACTGTAGTGAGTCAAGACTACCACTACTAAAGTGTACTGGTAGGTGACATACTTGTCCTTCACTTGACTGCCAACCTTGTCTGTAGGAGGTGGTCTCCTCCCGGTAGTCAATACTGAAACCCATGGAGTATAGCACTACTCCACCGACTAGCATATCATATGATTCAACTATTGTTGCAATAGCCTGAGCTCTCACAACCGAGCTATTAGTTGGATGACTCACTAAATCTAAACAACTAGCTCTCCGCATATGATGTACTATGTCAAACCACCTCCTAGAGATGTCCAGATTTGAAATGGACACCTCTTCACATCGGTCTTCCGTAATCCTAGACCAACAATTACAACCTTCCCTAACATAAGGGGCAACGCACCAGAGCCTAATAAGACTCTATGTGGTGTATAAACCTTCCTTAAAGGTCCCACCAAATGGAAAATCCTCCTTTGCTTATCTAATAGGATAACACTAGGTGTGAATCATGCTCTTTCAAAGGCCGGTCTAGCTAACAACTCTTCCAATCTAATCGTTGCGGCTTGCATAAACCACTAATTGTTGAGTGGATCCCATGCTCCTCAACCAAGTCAACTCCTCTATCAACCACCTCTTCTCTAGAAGTAGGAACCACATCATCCCTACTCTCACAAAGTGTGGCAGCCAACCAAAACACTAGGGTTGGATCAACTCTCAATGTAAACATGTCATTGGCTGAAAACAAAGAGCAACGCATAATCAGCTGAGCCGCCCCCAACATTATGCTAGACTCAATCTGTATAGTAGTAGGTGGTTGACTAGTAGGTATTCTATCACGCACCCCATCACCACCTACCACACTTGCACTGGGACATTTAGGAGCTGTGGATGTAATCTACAATGCCTTAGAGAGTATGAAAGACTAGAGAAGTTTGACCTATCTCCCAACCTCTCCTCTGTGTTGTCATGCCATTTGTAGTGCCGCGTCTAGATGCTCGGACACTGGAGTTCCAGTGATAGTAGTTAGAGTTATTTCAACAATATCTCAGAGACTACTTTCCGACGGTCAGATTTGGTGTTCAGGGTACTGACTTCACGGTGGGGCCCACCATCACTTTGCACCGTTCGCACCGTCGAGTGTGCCGTCAGCGGGACCATTAGGGTTTCAATGCTAGCTCGAGTCCAGGGGGTATAGTTTCAAAGTGAGCTCTAGAGAGCTCACTTCTCTGATGTTGAGCCTTCGAGTTCCTGGCTATGGTGGACAGAGGCCGGCGAGCGTCACCTGGATTCTCTATGCTTGAGTGGGTGTGGCTTGACTGTAATTAGTGCCCAATTGTTGGCAGTTTATAGAGTGACAGATCAAGGAGGCTTCGAGGCATAGGGCTGTGGGCTATGAGAGGCTATGAAGGCCTAGAAGGGCCAGCAAGCCAGCTTGTTGGCGTGAGGCTAGCTAGTTTAGAGTAGATCTTGGTCACTGGTTGGCAAAATCTGCCTTTCCTGCTAGATTGTGCGCAATAGGGTTTGACCCCTAGATCTCTTGTTCCTAGATTGGTGCCCTAGCCAACTGGTCCACCCTCACTTGTTGTCATAGTGACTGTGCCACTGTTAGTTATACACATGTAGCTTTGGCTAGGAGAGGCAGTTTGATCCCATTCTTGGTGATCCTGGTAGCTTAGGACTTAAATACAAACTACTCTTATGTCAAATGCCAAATGGTGGTAGAGTCATTCCCATGTTGTGTTATGAGATGGAGGGTTTTTGTTTAGATTTCTTGTGATTGGATCCCCTCCATTCTCTGCTTCTTGTTTATGCACCACGTTTGTGTGAGGTGCCTTGACTTTTGAGCGTTGGTGCTCTGGTGTGCTCTCGGTGGTGAGGCTGGAGTGATGACCAGTCAGACTACCTTTGTTTCTCTCCGGTGAGGCAATAAGTGATGAACTGCAGACCGTGAGAGTGCGTGTTATGATGGCAGGTTACAGGTTGCCCTTTCCCCTAGTGTAGTTATCTCGGTTAGAGTTACATTAGTGGGTGGTGCTTGATGGTGTTGGCACTTGGTGTGGTACTTGCGGTTGTGACTTGTGGTTGCAGTTGGTGGTTCGAGATTGCTGTTGTGGTTACTTTGTCACGACAGATTTCTTTGGAGATTCTAGAGGAGTTAGCCCTGCAGTACGTAGTGGGTTTACTTGGAGTGGTGCTTGGTATCAGCCTGTATCTCAAGTCCCAGTGAGGGAGGAGATTGACTCTGAGTTGGAGTTCAACACAGGAGTTGATTCAGTTTAGAGTGCACTTGGTGTGTCCGCACCGTTGTTGTGGGACATGGACAAGATTTATGGGGCCTCCAAAGGCCCTAGGCGTTACTCTGGTACAGTGGGTACCATTGAGTTGGATGACTTCATCCAGGAGTTTGACAGTTGGTGTGATCTGCAGCAGATGCAGAACCCAACTTTGTTCACACCCTTCATGACATGGAAGGGGTTGTTTCAGCACTTGGAGGGTCCGCCGATGGATGACTACCATGAGTTCAGGAGAGCTCATTTGGAGGAGATTGAGTCATGGAGACAGTATTGGTCTCCACACTATGTCTCCATCACTTCAGGCTCGGTGGCCAGGAGTAGATTGGCTGTACCTACGAGTTCTATCTTGAGTAGTGTTGGTGGAGCTAGTGGAGGTGCACTAGCTGGAGATAGTGCTACTACGAGTGGAGGTACCGCTGTAGGAGGTGGTGTGGTACCGGGGTTTAACCCCATGGTGGAGTTCTTCCTATGTTTGAGGCAGAACTACCAAGGAGTGCAAACTGACAAGCTGAGGAGCTTGCAAGAGTTCCAACGGAAGGCTGGGGAGAGCCTACGTGAGGCATACACTCGCATGAGGTGGCTGATCAGTTTCACTCAGGGAGTTACTGAGGCCCAGGAAATCCAATTTTGGTATGGGATACTGGATAGGGAGTTACAACGTAGAGTTCGTGTTGCAGGCTACTTCGCCCACTTTGGCAGTAGTCTTTGGTTTGGCTGAGCGTATTGAGCTCAATATGGTGGAGGAGAGAGTGGTGACATCTGGATTTGGTAGGGAGACCTCATCCACAGTTGTGACTTCTTCTAGAGTGCAGCAGAGTGCACCACGCCTAGTTGGTTTTAGAGGACAGGGTGGACAGCCCAGATCCTATGGAGCAAGTGGAGGGCCTAGTGGAGTTAGACCCTTACCCTCATTTTTGAGTCAGCAGCAGCCAGTGAGTGGTGGTGTTGCTTGTTGGACTTGTGGTGGACCTCACCATAGGAGAGAGTGTACTCAAGGCAGCGGACCTGATACCTCTGGTGCATCACAGCCAGCACAGAGGCAGTGTGAGCATTGCCACAAATTTGGTCACACTAGTGACCGGTGTTTTGACCTACACCCGGAGTTACGGAGTGGTAGGGCTGCTATGGTAGGTAGTAGAGGAGCTCTAGTTCATGGAGGACAAGGTGGTAGAGGTGGTGGTAGAGGATCTACACCTAGTAGGGGTGCAGTACCTACCCTTACTTCTGACACAACTATGGCTACTAGAATGGAGCAGTTGGAGCAGAGATTGGCTAGTATGGCTATTGCTCAGAGGAGATCAGATTTGGGTGCTGAGGCTTCCACCTCATATGCAAGTGATAGAGATGCTTTGGACTTCATGTGCGGAGCAGCACAGGTAGATGCATCTGTAGCAGTGACTAGGAGTGTAGTATGTGTTCCAGAGCCTAGAGAAGCATACGTGGAGTTGGACCCACAAAGAGGAGAGGTTGGGAGACAAGTCAGACTTCCCCAGTCTTTCATGCTATCTAAGGCATTGCAGACGACATCCATGGTTCCTAGACGTCCCAATGTAGGTGTGGTAGGTGGTGATGGAGTACATGATGGACTACCTGCTAGTCAGCCACCTACTACTACACAGACTGAGTCTAGCATGATGTTGGGGGCGGCTCAGCTGATTATGCGGCATCCTTTGTTTTCAGCCAGTGACATGTTTACATTGGGAGTTGACCCAGCCCTAGTATTCCGGTTGGCTGCCACGTTGTGTGAGAGTAGGGATGGTGCAGTTCCTACTACTAGAGCAGAGGTGGTTGGTAGTGGAGCTGACTTGGTTGAGGAGCATGGGATCCGTTCAGCAACCAGTGGTTTATGGCAGGCAACAGCGGCTAGATTGGAGGAGTTGCCAGCTAGACCGGCCTTTGAGAGAGCACGGTTTACACCTATTGTTGTCCTATTGGATAACCAAAGGGGGATTTTTTGTTTGGTGGGACCTTCAAGGAAGGTCTATACACCACAGAGAGTCTTGTTAGACTCTGGTGCACAACCCCTTATGTTGGAGAAGGCTGCAGTTGTCGGTCTGGAGTTACGGAAGACCAATGTAGAGAGGTGTCCATTTCAGATCCAGACATCTCTTGGTGGTGGTTCAACACAGTACATCACACGTGGAGAGCTTGTTGTCTAGGTTCAGCCTGGTCATCCGACTGATAGGTCGGTGGTGAGAGCTCATGCTATTCCGACAATAGCTGAGTCATATGATGTGCTAGTTGGGGGAGCAGCGTTATACCCCATGGGTTTCAGCATTGACTATTGGGAGGAGATAGCCTCTTATAGACCTGGTTGGCAGTCTGGTGAGGGACGGGTATGTCGCCTACCAGTGCGCTTTAGTAGTGGTACAGTTTTGGCAGTTTGTAGGCAATTTTGGCTCACTACAGTCCGGGACCATGGCAACATCAGTTTTAGCATTCAGTGGTGCAGTTACTTGGCCTGGTGAGTTGTTGGAGGGGAATGCCCATGCAGAGGATACTCCAGTACCAGAGGAGATCACTCGGCTTTGGAGTACGAGTGGGATTGTTCCATCAACCTTGGATGTTCCATTGTGGAGTTCAGAGGAGGCATTGCAGCAGCATGCAAATCAATTGGTGCAACAGGCTTGGAGTGGAGCCTTTGTACCATCAAGAGATGAGTGTGAGGATGAGCCTCCAGAGGCGATTGATTTGACACCTTTGGATACCACACTCATTGCTTGGCAATATCCAATAGAGAGGATATGCCTATTGGAGTTGTTTGGTGGGATCAGCACCGGACTAGCTGGGGTGTTACAGGCGGGTATACGAGTACAAAGGTACTTATATATAGAGAGAGATGAGACTTCTAGGCGAGTCTCCCTACATCATGTGGCACACTTGGCCTATTGGTATCCGGAGTTATTACCAATGTCAGCGGTCAGAGGTTACCAGAAGGCCCTACCAAGAGACATGGGTCTATTCACTTGGTGATTTCTGGATGGCCATGTCAGGGACATACACGTGCTAGTAGAGGATTGGGTCTTCAAGATCCTCATTCTGGTGTGTTTTGGGAGATGTTACGGATATTACGACATCTCCAGGTATCAGTCCGTTTCTCTAGCTTACCTTTTGGAGAACGTTCCTTTGATGGGTGATTCTCGCACTAGAGTGGTGGCGAGTACACATTAGGTCCATTCTTGGATGGGACCTGCTGTATTGTTAGATGCAGCCAGAATGGGATCACGGGCTCATCATCTTCGTCTTTGGTGGACGAACCTCTTACCCAGAGAGGTTCTACAGCGCGCTTATGATGGGATTTAGCGACTTGACCACATCCTTGTTGATGATATCTTGGATGTTGGGCGTCAGTCTCAGATAGTGGTAGTGGCTGATAGGTCACCTATGGCAGTGGTGAACCTAGTTGGATAGCCTAGAGCCGCATTTCCCACACTCATGAGTTTCCTAGGCTCTCATGCTTTTCGAGAGGGAGGACCTGGAATTGTTTGGGACTCACAGTTACAACAGTTGGTGGAGCCCAACGCTGATGAGAGAGAGCGGGCGATGGGTTTTTGCCCCAGTATTACCGCTGTTCCAATAGTGTTAGAGGCATCCAGGCGTCAGGTGTTAGGATAGGCTATGGACCTGAATTGTTTGACCTAGATTGTGAGCCTTGGCTTAACAGAGCAGCGTAGGATGCGCTTGATAGGCATCACCACTCGGACACTTGTGAGCCTTGTGCCTATCGAGACGATTCAAGCACATGTTGGGGGCGATGGACCGAGTGGACATGGTATTCTTGGGACACATCCAATGCTACTAGGGAGAGTGGTCTACTTGGAGTCCATCCAGGTGAGTGTGGGCTACTTGGATTACACCTTGGTCCACATGGGATGCAGCTAGAGGACGTGTGGAGCTTGCAGCCAAAGTGGAGGGAGTTTTTCACACAGAGGTTGGGACCTCTAGTGGTCGGGAGCATGACACTATTGCTCCTAAGGGCCTAGTGTAGCAGTCAGTCAATACGTCTTCCACTCCTACTACAGTTACAGAGGATACTTGGGAGCCAGATCTTGGACCCAAGCTTACTGGAGAGGAAAGACGGAGGGTTTGGAGGTTCTTGAGGAGTCACATGAGTTGTTTTGCCTTCAGTATGAAGGATTTGGATGCTCTAAAGGGACCTGGTATACTGATTGAGCTGACTAGCGACACACCAGTTTTCTGACGTCCTTATCGATATAGTGATATGGAGAGGACATTGATTCAGAGCCAGAGTAGTGACCTTTTTGAGGCTGGTTTGGTGGAGATTTCACATGGAGAGTATGCATCAGCAACAGTGATGCTAGCCAAGAAGGATATGCATGGCAACTATATAGATAGGCGGATGTGTGGAGATTACCGTCCTATCAACCGATAGACTAGGGCTGATCGGTATGCCATGCCTACACTGGAGGAGATTTTTGATGCGATTGGGCATGCAAAGGTCTTCAGTACTTTGGATCTTTGAGCAAGATATCATCAGTTGCCGATCAGGGAGGAGGATAAGTCCAAGACAACATTTTGGGCTATTGATCCTCACGGCAAGGATGTGTTATATTAGTGGAGGTTCTTACCATTTGGGTTAAAGAACGCTCCTGCTGAGTTCCAGAGGGTCATGGATAGGATCCTAGCTGGATTGGATTTTGCTCGGTGCTATATTGATGACATTTTGGTTTATAGCACTACTGTGGAGGAGCATGAGAGACAATTGTTGGAGGTGTTTGAGAGGTTGAGATCTCATGGACTCAAATTACATCCTAGGAAGTGTAGGTTCTTCCACAAGCAGGTTGAGTATTTGGGTCACACTATCTACTCCGGAGGACTTGGTGTTCAGCAGACCAAGGTAGAGGCTATTGCACGTATTCCTTGGCCTACGGATGTGAGCAGAGTGCAAGCATTCCTTGGGTTGGCAAACTTCTATCGCCGCTATGTTAGAGGATTTAGTGCCATTGCCAAGGCCTTGACGAAGCTGACCAAGCTTACACAAGAGAGGTGTTGGGGAGATAAGCAGGAGAGAGCTTTTGTAGAGCTCAAGGAGAGGTTGACATCTGCTCCTATTTTGAGGAGACCGATCATGGGACGACCATTTCAGGTTCATACTGATTGGAGTATGTTGGGGCTTGGAGCGGTGCTCACCCAACATGATGATGAGGGGAAGGAGTTTGTGGTGGCCTATGCTAGTTGCTCCAACAATTCAGTAGAGGCAAAGTATAGTTCATATGAGGGAGAGTGCTTGGTAGCAGTTTGGGCAGTAGCACATTTCCGATGTTACCTATTTGGTAACCCCTTCACTCTCATCACTAATCATCAGCCGCTGAAGTGGTTGATGGAGTCCAACAAGCTTTCAGGGAAGCTTGCACGATGGGCTCTGATTTTACATGAGTATGATTTCACGGTTGTTCACAGACCTGGAGTGGTGAACCGTGATGCAGATGGGTTGAGTAGAAACCCATGTCCTAGCCAGCAGGTTCAGACCGGAGCACGTTGGCATGGTGAGACAGATGAGGAGATGGTGCCAGGTTGGCATGCATCGGCCTTTCTGTGTATATTTGCAGAGGCTTTGGTGGTATCTCTCTCAACGCATACAAGAGGAGTTATTGAGGTCACAAATCCAGAGAGTGAAGATATTGGTACAGTTCAGCGAGATATTCATGATGATGTCTTAGTGATGGACTATCTTTGCACTGGTGTTGTGGGTAGCATAGTTGGAGCCAAGGAGAGAGACCATGTTCTTCAGCAAGCCAGACGGTTCAGATTGGAGGGTAGACACCTTTTGCGTGTTTGGGAGGATGGTAGAGTGCGAGTAGTACCACTTCCATCACAGAGACCACAGTTGGTCCGTCCTGCTCATGAGGAGCTAGGACATTTTGGAGTAAAGCGTACATATAGCTTACTCCAGAGTCATTATTGGTGGCGCGGTATGCAGACCAAGGTACAGCAGTTTGTTGCCATATGTGTGGTTTATGACCGAGTTAGAGCATCATTCAATGCTCCTACGCCACAGTTACACCCATTACCTATCATGGGATTGGGTTACCGTTAGAGTTTGGACTTTGCCGGACCTTTACCGCTGATTGTGAGACATCATCAGTATGTTTTGGTGATGGTGGAGCACTTCTCCAAGTGGATTGAGTTGGTGGCACTTCCTGACAAGTCTAGTGAAGGGACAACTTATTTGTTCTTGGATCGAGTTCTTAGTCATTTTGGTGCACCAGCTGAGGTTTTGACTGATCAGGGTACAGAGTTCTTGGGGGAGTTTTAGGTCTTGTGTGACAAGGCTTTGATTGATCATTGTACTACATCCCAAGATCACCCTGAGGCAGATGGCTTAGCAGAGAGAGTGGTTCAGACGGTGAAGAGAGGATTGTGAAAGTATGGTTTGCAGAGAGGCCACTTGGGAGATTGGGATCTCCAATTACCTTGGTTGGCCATGGGCTATTGGTTCAGCCGGCAAGCCTCCTTAGCATCCTTCTCTCCATACTTTCTACTCTATGGACGAGATCCAGATTTACCTACAGCCATTCGTCGAGATGCTACTGTAGTTTTGGACTTGGATGACCCTGATGTATGGATGAGCGCATGTTCTCAGCGAGCAGAGATCTTTCGGAGAGTGATGCCAATGGCCTTTGAGAACTTGGGGATTGCTCAGCATAGAGATACGCACACTATGCTACCATTTGAGGAGGAGGTTATAGACCTTTGATTTGTTGATTTCATCTAGGCGACTATGTATATCTACAGCAAACAACACTGACGACACTTGATGTTTCTATAGGCCACACTATCTTGAGAGTGCGTGAGGTTTTGCCATCTGGAGTCCTTGTGTTAGAAGGACGTGATGGTGTTTTTTGGAAGGATCATGTGTGCAATTGTGCACCATGTCACCTCCCAAACATTGATGGTACTATGGACCCAAGCTTGGCACTTGTACGTGCAGGCTTGAGGTGTATGTTATGTGGCTCTTCTGGTGGAGTTGCTACTATGTTAGTGTATGATAGTTGTTCGAGAGGATGGCATATGGCATGTATGACTCCTCCTCTCACGGTGGTTCCTCAGGGACAGTGGTAATGTCCTAGATGTACTTGACCTATAGCTAGTTCATTCTTTATATGGTATAGATTGCCGACAGGCGACTAACAATGGGGCTCTATAGCACCCGGCCTCCTGATCTTTGCCCATTAAAGGGTATACCATATACTTAGAGTAGATGGCTATCTGGAGTTAGAGGGACCTAACCGCCAGCTAGGGGGGCGATTGTGGCACTTTAGAGTCTATGTATGACTTATGTGTGAGTTGTGCTTCTATAGTGTATGATGTTGACAGCGATGTATGTTGTGTAGCGATGTATATACGCACGACAACTGTCACGCCATTTGTAGTGCCGTGTCTAGATGCTCGGACACTGGAGTTCCAGTTATAGTAGTTAGAGTTATTTCAGCAATATCTCAGAGACTACTTTCTAACGGTCAGATTTGGTGTTTGGAGTACTGACTTCATGGTGGGGCCCACCGTCACTTTGCACCATTTGCACCGTCGAGTGTGCCATCAGCAGAACTGTTAGGGTTTCAGTGCTAGCTTGAGTCCAGGGGGTATAGTTTTGAAGTGAGCTCCAAAGAGCTCACTTCTCTGATGTTGAGCCTTCGAGTTCCTGGTTATGGTGGACAGAGGCCGGCGAGCGTCACTTGGATTCTCTATGCTTGAGTGGGTGTGGCTTGACTGTAATCAGTGCCCAGTTGTTGGCAATTTATAGAGTGACAGATCAAGTAATGATCTGAGTTGAGTTGAGTTGAGAGTGTTAAGCAATCTGATTATTGTGGCACTTTAGAGTCTATGTATAACTTATGTGTGAGTTGTGCTTCTATAGTGTATGATGTTGACAGCGATGTATGTTGTGTAGCAATGTATATACGCATGACAGTGTGGGTCCAACTCCACTGGTGCTCCTCTAGGCTTTGGAGCATATTCTGCAATCCTATTCACTATTGTAGATGCATCCACCTATGTTGCTCTGCACATGAAGTCCAAAGCATCTCTATCACCAACATATGAGTTGGAAGCCTCAACACCCAAATCTGATCTCCTCTTGCCATATTATGGCTATATTGATGGCCATACTAGCCAATCTCTGTTCCAACTGCTCAATCCAAGTAGCCATAGCTGTATCAAAAGTAAGAGCAGCTACTGCATCCCTACTAGGTGTAGATCCTCTACCACCACCTCTACCACCTTGTCCTCCATGAACTAGAGCTCATCTACTACCTATCATAGCAACCCTACCATTCCATAACTCCGGGTGTAGGTCAAAGCATTGGTCACTAGAGTGACCATATCTATGACAATGCTCACACTATCTTTGTGTTGGCTATGATGCACTAGAGGTATCAGGTCCGCTTCCTTGAGTACACTCTCTCTTATGGTGATGTCCACCACAAGTCCAACAAGCCACACCACCACGTATTGGTTGCTGCTGCAAAAATGAAGGTAAGGGTCTAGCTCCACTAGGCCCTCCACTCTTTCCATAGGATCTGAGTTGTCCATCCTATCATCAAAAACTAACTAGACGTGGTGCACTCTAGTGCACTCTAAAAGAAATCACAATTGTGGATGAGGTCTCCCTACCAAATCCAGATATCACCACTCTCTCCTCTACCATGTTGAGCTCAATATGCTCAACCAAACCAAAGACCACCACAAAAGTAGGCAAAGTAGCCTATAACAATGTAACATCATGAAATTTACGTTGCAATTCCTTGTCCAATATCCCATACCAAAACTGGACTGCTTGGGCCTCAGTAACTCCCTTAGTGAAACTGATCAGCCGCCTCACGCGAGTGTATGTCTTGCATAGGCTCTCTCCAGCCTTCTGCTAGACCTCCTACAAGCTCCTCAACTTGTCAGTCCTGTGAGCCGGCCTATCTCTCACTCAAGATCAACCTTTGATGGCTATTATGGTAGTGAACCATGGACTAAGAAGGCAAAGAACCCCAACTCCATCATACTCCTCCAAGGTTAACACCCCAAGACTCAAGACATTGCTCACTAGAGAATTCAATGAGAGACAGATAGTTGCAAATGAAAGGATGATGAGCACCTCCTCACCCCTAGTTCATATACTTGTGAAATAGTTATGTACTAAAGTTACTATTTACTACAATAACTCAATTTACTAAAAGTCAAGTAAAGTCAAAAGGTATAAAGGAATATCCATCCACATGGGTATATTCCACCAAGCATGTGATCTTATCTTGACCAAACCACTAAGTCAAGGATTTCTTCACAAAGGCTATCCTTGGATTATAGAAGAATCCAAAACAAAAAAGCTTGCGGACCCAAGAGTTCTCAACTTTTTCCTCAAAGCCAAACACCTAGTAATAATACCAAGTTGAAACACTAAAATCCAAAATAGTGGTGTTCATCTTTTCCACTTCCTCTAAAGTAAGGTCCCCTCTATCTTAGCTATGACAAAATTTAGCTAATCATGACTAATTTAGAACCATCATTTATCTATATAAATACTATCTTTCAAGTACTTGTAATACCAAGCTAAATATCACAATACCACACACATGCACAAATGGGTGTTACAATCCGCACTCCTTGGTAGTTCTACCTCAAACACTAGAAGAACTCCACCATGGAGTACTACACCACCTCTGTAGTGGTACTTCCATTTGTAGTAGCACTATCTCTATCTAGTGTACCTCCGCTAGCTCCACCAATGCTACTCAAGCTAGAACTCGTGGGTATAGCCGCCAATTTACCCCTAGCAACCGAGCCTGACGTGATGGAGACATAGTTCAGAGACCAATATTGTCTCCATAACTCAATCTCTACCAAGTGAGCTCTCTTGAAGTCATGATAATCGTCCATTGATGGACCCTCCAAGTGTTGAAATAATCCCTTCCATGCCATGAAAGGTGTGAACAAAGTATGTTCTATATTTGCTACAGATCACACCAACTATTAAACTCTTGGATGATGTCATCCAACTCAATAGTACCAATTGTACCAGAGTAACAAATAGGGCCTTTGGAGGCCTTATAAAACTCATCCATGTCCCACAACAATGGTGCAAACACACCAAGTGCACTCTCAACTGAATCAACTCCTATGTCAAACTCCAACTTAGAGTCAATCTCCTCTCTCATTAGGACCTAAGATATAGGTTGATACCGAGTGGCACTCCGAGTAAATCCATTGCATGCTTTAGGGCTATTTTCTCTAGAATCCCCAAAGAACTTCGTCGTGACAAAGTAACCACAAATCACAAATCACAAATCACCAACTACAACCACAAGTACCCCACCAAGAACCAACACCACCAACCAAACACCACCAAGTACCAATACCAACTAAGCACCACCAAGTGCCAATACCAACGGAACACTACCCACTAATGTAACTCTAACTAAGACAACTACACTAGGAGAAAGGGCGACCTATAACTTGCCATCACAACACACACTCTCGTGATCAGCAGGTCATCATTTCTTGTCTCACTGGAGAGAAACAAAGGTAGTCTAACTGGTCATCACTCCAACCTCACCACCAAGAGCACACCAGAGCACCAATGCTCTAAATTCAGTGCACGTTACACAAACATGGTGCACAAATAGAAAGTACAGAATGGAGGGGGTCCAATCACAAGAAATCTAAACAAAAACTCTCCATCTCATAAAGCAACATGAGACTGACTTTGTGACCATTTGGCATTTGATATAATAGGAGTTCCTATCTACATCCTAAGCTACTAGGATCACAAAGAATGAGATTAAATTGCCTCTCCTAGCCAAAGCTATAAGTGTATAGATAATAGTGGGCCAGTCCTTAGGACAACATGTGAAGGTGGACCAGTTGACTAGGGCACCAGACTAGGAACCAAAAATCTAGGGGTCAAACTGTGTTGTGCACAATCTAGTAGGATGGGCAGACTTTGCCAAACAATGACCAAGATCTACTCTAAACTAGCTAGCCTCATGCTAGCAAGCTGGCTTGTTGGCTATTCTAGCCCTTTTGTAGCCTCTCATAGCCCACAACCCTATGCCTCAAAGTCTCTAAATGCCAAATGAGGTCTTTCTTCTTGCCACTTTGAACCCTCTCCAAATTTTGCAAAACTCTACCAACTTTGGCCAAAAAAAATCTGCCACTTCAAAACTCCTCCAAATCTGGCCAAATTTGACATAAACCTTAAAGTTGACTGACTGCCAAATCCTCCGCTAACTCCCCACTCGGGCCAAATTGAAATGATGGGTTTTCCCAAATCACAATTTCACGAGGATAGGTTCCCAACTCCACCTTCAATTTCACTTTTTGAGCACAACTCAAAATAAATTTGTCTTGCTTTCACTTCTTGAGCTCAAATCACAACCATTGCTCAAAAATTGCTTCTCTTTGCTCAAAATTTGGCCAACGTTTCTGCACACCGTCTACCTCACTGCCAAATCTGCATCAATCAACGAGCTTCTACACACCAAGGAAGACCTGAATTTTGATCGAGCTACAAATGATCCACCGAGCTTGGAGATACCACCAACACTCGTAGATCCTGCACTCAATTTCCCCCTGACCTCACTTCTCTAATCAGTTTGTTTACACCACTCGAATCAACTCAACTCAGATTAGTACTTGATCTGTCACTCTATAAACTATAGACAGTTGGGTACTGATTACAATCAAGCCACACCTATTTTAGCTAAGAGAATCCAGGAGATGCTTACTGGCCTCTGTCCACCATAACCAGGAACTCGAAGGCTCAACATCAGAGAAGTGAGCTCTTTGGAGTTGCACTTCTAAAGTATACCCTTGGACTCGAGCTAGGTCTGAAACCCTAATGGTCCCATTGATGGGAGATCCAACAATGTGAATGGTGCAAAGTGACGATGAACTCCACCATGAAATAAATACTCCGATCACGAAATCTGATCATCGAACAGTAGTCTATGAGTGACTGCTAAAATATCTATAACTACAATTACGGTGTCCAAGCAATCTAGATGCAACATTACAAATGGTGTGACACCTTGAACCAATTCACATCAATTGAACATTTGCAGTGTAATATTATAATCATATATCTTCATTCTAAAATCATGTCTGGAAGTTTCTTTTTCATGTATTATGTTATTAATACGTGAAAATTAATGTATTAAAATCATATTATTACTATATTTCTCTAGTAGAAGATGACTCTTTGCTAGTGTCTATGAACGGCCTCTCGTTGCTTATTAATCATAAACTATTTAATATGCCCCCTGTCAAGGAACCGTAATCACACCAAAAGAAAGAGAAACAAGGCCGGTTGTACCATCATGGGTAGGCCAAAATACGACATAGCAACAAATAAATAACGGTTGAGGTCACATTAGGGAATCAGGGGACTCGAGTTTCTTAAACTCAAGTATTCCAAGGTTTGAGTCAAGTCAAGTTCAGCGGGGTGTATTCCATGAATTATTATTATGAGCATGTAAAGGAATATTGTATGCGTTGATGGAAATGGTTGCCATATAAAGTTGTGAAGACATATATAAGACATCGCCGAATATGATTGTCTTATGGAAAGAATCTTTGAAACTTTCTAGTGCAAGAATACGATAATACGATGGAAGGATAATTCTACTATCCCGGGAAATAGATAAACATAATAAGACACCGGAGTTTCTCAGAAGTGACTCTAAGTTTTCCTCTTGAGTCAAGTTCTAAACCTTCAGCACAGCACAAGGCATCGAACTACAGGTATAGACGGTTACCACGTCACTGTAACATGGGAACTTTGTTGAATGCCGTGCTTTAGCTACTGTAGTTATGGGAGCCCCGGTTCACTACGTCGACGGGGAATGGACGCTGTTCCGGTGACCGGCCGACGGGGTTTAGGAGAACGGAACGCGCTCGGGAGCTTGGTGGCTGCTTGGCAAATGTGCAGTATTTGTTGGGGTTGCCGGTCGATTGCCGGTTAGGTTCAAAGTGATCTGCCGAGGAGGACATGAGAGCGCGAGCGACTGAACCTAGGAGCGAATATCAAGAGCTGTTCGTGTTGATAGGCGATTCCTCCACACTTCGATCTGATTGATTTCTGCACCCGGGTTGCATCCATTTGTTGCGCGGCTGTGCTCTCTGCATCATGCCTAGGTGTGGCGCCCTTTCTCTGGTTTCACTGACTCGCAATTTGGGGTTTTTGCTTGCGTGTTTGAGTAATTTTATTGTATCTTCTGCTGCGGGTGCGAGGTCTAAAAGTTTTGTTGCATTGCTTGGTTTTTCTAGATACTACTGTGATTACTGCGACACATACTTGACTCATGACTCTGTAAGTTTCGAAGGCATTTCTTTAAGTCTGCGAGTCTCCAACTTCCTGAAGTTCTTTAAACCCTCATCTTCAGAATTTTCTGAGGTTGAGAGTTCCCGAAAGAAATGAGAAAGGCACGTCTTATTTTGTCTGTTATGGCTTGAGATGTTTCTAGAATTCCGCTTTCTGATCTAAGCTTTTCCTTTCGAGCTTCAGAAATTTTAGCTTTTTGCTATAGTCTTTAATCGAAAGTTTCTTGAAATTTTCATTTCATGCTGTATGTTCAGCCGTCTGTCAGGACGCAGCATAATGCGGGTTACAAGCATAAGGTATTACTCGTACCGATTTGTAGCAGCAAATATGATGGATTTCCCCTTTCATGGTTTTGCATGATCAACGTTAGTTATAGAGAAGTGGATCGCGCATTTGGAAATCGGAAACTAGGATCTTAAACCTGGGTTAGTGGGAAGGTTTGTCGTTTGTTAGAGAATTCACATGAATGCTTTAGTATCGGGAACTTCTTTCTTTGTATCCAACTAAAAAATCTTTAGGGTTCTAAATAACGTTTGTCCCTCCCGTATTTCCTTCCTGAGGTTATGTTTCTTGATCTTTTCGAGTCCAACGATTCATGTGGCGTCCCGAAGCAAGGAAGTCTAGGTGGGTTAAATCGATATATTTTTATTATCTTTGCAGGCAAATGTGAGAGCGTACTATCAACAGTTTGAAGAGCAGCAAACTCAGAGTTTGATCGATCAGAAAGTGAAAGAACACCTTGGTCAGACCGCTGCTGGAGGAGGGACTGCATTCCAGCAGCACCTTGCCGCATTACAAGCTGGACAGTTTAAACCCCCTCTCCTTGGAACCGCTCCAGGAGTTCTCCCTTCCTCTCAACCACCTTTGTTACCTAACATTCGTTTGCCTGTACTCCCTCCTCCGACAACATCTGGCTCAGGTATGTTACAAGTAAGGGTCCAGGTAGAGGTTACAGCTCCTTTCATGAGGCATCTGAGAGGTCTTTCTCCTTACTTACATCAGGTGTCTGAAGTTGGTTGTTTAGTTTATGTGGCCTTTCGCAGTCAATCCGAAGCATCATCATTATCACGAATTTTCTGCCTGGTGATTGACGACGTTTTGCTGGGCAGGTTATGGTAATCCTCCTGGAGGGCAATATCAGTACAGGCCAAACCCTACCGGCGGTGCTCAACCGAATGGAATGCCTGCCCCTCCTACCCTGACTCCTCCAGGTGCTCCTTCGAGACAAGCACCTACCTCAAACCCTCCTAACTACGGCTCGTACAACTACGGTCCTGGGGCACCTGCTCCTTCACGACCCGGCGGCCCACCTAATTCTTCAGGAGGTTACTCGGGTCAGCAAGCACCCCCAGGTCCTCCTGGATCTCAGAGCACGTATGCTTACGGTCCTCCAGGAGGACCAATGTCATCAAATTCGTCGTACGGTCCACCTCCTCCTGGAGCGCCAGTCAGTTACAGAAGCTGAAGGACAGGTTTGTGAGCTGCAGGTTGGTAGGATTTCCGGGCTTTCTCAGTCGTGTCTGCATGTACTTGTGACAGTACTGGTCCTATCTCGCCGGTGAAGAGATAAAGAGTACCATGCCCTACAGTCAGCCAGCTTGTAAAGTTGACTAACTGCAGGTTGAAAAGTCTCTTCGTGAGACGAGCAGAGGTTTGTTCATGTGCAATATCTTTGTATACTCTCTGGAAAAATAGTGAAAGTCTTAATATTGCGAGGAGAAGGTTATATTTGTCCTGGGGAGTGTCGCCCACGAGGAGATTGGTCAAGGTAGAGGAAATCGTTTGTGTAGTAGTGTTAGAGAGCCGTAGATAGATCTGTTCCAGATAGTCATTCAGGACTAATAGGATCCGCGGGGACTTGGATGATGTTCCCTACAACTCATGGGAGGTAACTGTCTGCACTCTGTTCTCTTCTCTATGTTTATCACACAGGATGGGAAATTACATATTGAAGAACTAATTGATATCCCTGTGAGATTGGCCTGGAAGGTTGTATTCTGAACCTCTTACCTCCGCCTGCTTGTTGACGTTTTGCCCCTCAAGATGACAGGTATTCAATGGCTGAGTTTGAGTAGATAACTTTCACCCGTGGTAGTCAATGAGCACTGCTTTTATATTCATTTAAACGTTAACCCTGTTTTACTTGGACAGCTCCGGTTATACTGTGTCATCTTAGGTCACTGTCGGCGTGATGCAGAGGATGCTTTACACTTGATCTCTGAACTCCAGGTAAGTTCCATGTAGATGCTTATAGGTACTGATGCAACGCGCCAGACAAGTGTAGTGGTAGCCTTCTGCCAGTTCCTTCAAAATCCTAGAGTCAGGAGGTCTCAGGGTTGGAGTATCGGTTTCGTATAGCATCCTGTCTGAAGCCATCATAACCCATGGTCAACCAGCTATATGCCTGTTTCGATTATTCTGATGTGTAGAAATAGCTGTCCAAACATTACTCGTCTGGCCAAGAGCCGCTGCGCTTTACGAATTCTCACAAGTCACCACCGATCTCATTCGCCATTTTTTTTCCGATCTGGGAGCAGTCTAGGATTAGGAAGGTATCTCTCTGAGTCCTTAACCTCTGTTCCTTACAGTCGTTTTGTCGTATCGGACGCCTTTCTCATCCTTTTTAGTAGGGACGCGTACGTTTATGTATCCTCAATTTGGTAGTGGATATAAAACGGCCATATCATGCACATGTGACTACTGTCACCTGGAGCAGGGTTTGTCACTTCCTTCACCATCCTTGGATGCTCAGTATACGTGAAGGCTAAATCATGAATTTTTGAACCAACTGAACTGGATGTGAGTGTGATATGCGTTGTGAAAGCGCGTCCGATGATTCCTTTGAGGAACTCCACATGGGCTCTGCAATCCAAATATCCTGTCGGGTTCATGCTCCTTGATTTGCATCCAAGGGATCAGAGTGTTCTCTCCCTGTGGAGGACAATCGTACTGTATAAACTTGTCACCGTGGTTGTAGTGTCTGTCATCTGTGGATATCAGCTGTGTAGTGTAGACGGGCAAGCGTGCATCCACAACTTGGATTTAGAGTAGGCTAGTTCCGGCTCCTGATTAAGTGGTTGACGAGGAATTGAAACAGCGGGTGGGTCGCTACTTGCTGCCTCAAAGCAGCGTATGGTTCGACGTTTTAGTGAAAGGAGTTTCTCGTAGGCTAGATCTGTAGATGAGTGCCACAAATTGCGGAGACCAATTACCAAATCAGGAGATACCCCCCGGAAGTTCTGTAACTAACACCGCAGTCCCACTTGAGAGTCACAAGCATTTTCATTGCCCTACAGGTTGCAAATGAAGTGCTGTAGCTCTCGCGGAAACACAGATTCATGTCCCAGAAATCTTATCTTCAGGCGCAAGGTAACGCACACAAAATGACACAACAACAGGCCACTTCTATGTGGAAAACATTGTGCAAGAAATAGCAATAATGGGCACCAGAAGCTAAGAGCGTAGTGTGGTAAAATGATCCACCTGAATCTGGATGTGGATTATCGTATAATGTCGGAGTGTGGATCACCGGATATTTCAGCAACAAGTAATCACTCATGGATGAAGTAGAATGAAAAGTCTTCATTACGCATCGTACCAGAGGGTCCGCAAAGAATCTGATGTAATAAAATCCCTGAAAGAGGGGAGTCCCGGAGCATAGTTGCAGAGTTGGGGTAGAGGCTACACTTCACAGAAGTGAAATACTAAAAATGGAAGAAGGCGGCCGCGTCTGAAAACAGGTACAAGAACTCAAAAGACCAGAAAGACGCGCAAAGGCCAACAAGACGGACGGAAACAGGAACTTAAAATGGAAAGTAAGAGGAAAAGTCTTGACAAGACTACTCTATCTATTCGTAGATTCAGGTCGCCAGGAACTAGAGGGAAGGAATTGTGCTCGAGACAAGAATCTGCGTCGGTTTCAGCAGTTGGGAATGTCAAGGACGTCAAACCAGAGTTCGTCGATGGTTCCAAGAGACTGCAGGTGAAATCTCGACAATGGATCCATAAGGAATCAAGTCTCAAGGCCAAATTTGGAAAGAACGCTGAAACCAATTGCTCATACCCTAAGACAAACTTCGATATGAATATTTGTAGTATCAGAGTGGATACTCTCGATACAATCTCCGTAACGAACATTGCGAGTATCAGAGTGGATACACAAGAACTCAAGTTAAGTATCAGGGTGGACACACTGGGGATAATCATGAAATGCGGAGGAGTTCAAGTCTCAGACAAGCTAACCGCAAGCTGATAAGACTGCTGTCGGAATCTTCTCCAAATTCTAGATTCGATAGTCCTTCGATGTTTCGCAACTAAAACTTGTTCCGGTCTCAGCCATGAAACAGTAGACTGGCTCGACGTAATGGAGGCCCTCGTATACCTCGTTCACAGTTGCCATCTCAGCTTAGATCCAAAGAAAACCTGCGCCTTTCTCAATGGTGCTCTAAGGTAGTCACATATTATTTTCTGAATCTACTCAAAAGTTTAGTTCACACAGATATTTTCTGGATCTTCTCCAGATTCTAGATTGAATAGTCTTTCGATGCGCTCCATCTCTCTTGATTTGCATCTAAAACTCTTCCCGTTTCAGCCTTGAGTTAGTACACTAGCCCGACGTAATGGAGGCCTCGTATATCTCGTCCACAGTTGCCTCTGCAGCTTAGATCCAAAGAAAACCTGGGCCCTTCTCAATGGTGCACCAGTAAAGTAGTCACATATTACGTTCTGAATCTAGTTTACAGATATTTCAATAGTTCACACAGATATTTGTTGAGTTCTTCCATCTTTCGTTTCATCTTTAGACTATACATCAAACACATGTAAGAGGACCAGGAGCACACCAATTTTTCAAAAAAGTAGTTGGAGCTGAGCATTTTTTAATCACTCAGTCTTTGATACCCCACATCTTTTGTTGAGTTCTTCAATCTTTAGTTTCATCTTTAGACTATAAATCACACACAAGTGAGAGGCCTAGGAGCACACAAATTTCTGAAAAAAGTAGTTTAAGCTTAGCAATTTTTAATCTCTGAGTCCTTGACACCGTCCATCTGTCTGTATCCTCGTGAACCTCTTCGTCCACTCTCAAGACATACCATCCTCCAAAGGATCTCTATCACCGTTCAGTTCTAGGTTTCTATTTCGCTCATATTTAAAGAGTTAAATACTGACCATAGTGCTTTGTTCTCTATCTCCATGTGCCGCTTGTCCTAGAGCCTTTCCTACTCGCGCCTTTTAGTGCGCATGAACTCACTTTTTACTTTTCCTACGGGATATTTTATCGGGCCTTCTTGCATTCCAATGCTTTATATGCTACATGTTTTCTAATTCGCTTTCTCCCTTTGATGCTAATATTTGCTTCGATCTATAGGATCTGATGATAACACGTAGATGTCGGCCATACCATATATCAACACTTGATGGCTGTGGGGGGAAGTACACTGGACAAAATAAAATCTAAAACCAACATCTGGACGTCCTACCATTTTTTATATTTCGAAATTTCAAAGCTCTTGTCTATCATATTGATAAAATATTTCAAGCTAATATTCCTAGAGACCGGTGCACGCGGGGAAGTGTGTAACCTTTCGCGCGTGCACCTTTAGTCACCATTTCTCCATACCATCATCTAATATCTATGGTCAAGAGTGACTCAACAAACTTGCATACTTTTCTCTTCCTATACATATTGGAGCAGGACTTGTGTCCCGCTGACCATCCTTTGGTGACTACGGTATCTCCACTCTCATTTCACCACGTAATATATCAATCTCTAATAGGTCACTTAGGTCAATCCAATTAACTTCTCCTTTAGCTACAGTCATGATGGGAGGAGTCTTTCTTTGTACCCTTCAATGAAATCAAGGTGCGTGAAGCATAGAACTGGTCAACGTCATAGTATTCAAGCATATGTCATACTATATCTAGTAAGTTTCCAGCCAGGTAGTCTTATTCACGTGCAGAGACATATACAATAGAGACATTTAAAGCTAGACATAACTACTGCTCAGTATTTATAAAAGATAAATAGGAAGCTATGTACTTATCGTATCTTTACTAGTATGAAAGAAACTGAAACAAGTAAGCCATGTTTGTCCTTTCCAAGATCTTCCATCTAAACTAAAGAGAAGAATCAAGGAGCGTGCCGTCTGTCATGAGATTGTTGTCTAAAATATTTATACAAGTCTGAATGTAAAAGCATTTGCAATATTCTCGATCCGAAAAGCTCTTTTAATAATGTACTTGAGAAGTACTAGAAAACTCAAAGTGACTTGGAACAACCCATCCACCACCCATTGATTAAGGAAGACTGCACATCACGCGTGTGACAAAAATTGACTTTGTCTCCTCCTGTTGGGGGAGATCAGCTTGTATGTGTGAGTGACAAATTGTGACTCCATATGACTGGTTGTAGATACCCATATGATACACATTATAAAGTGCCTTTATAACGTTGAAAGAGCCAGTGACCGAAGCATCTACTCATTGAACGGAGAGCGATAGTGAAGAGGTATGAGTGTGTCTTCCAAACAAGATAAGTCTCATTCATATATATATATATCCCTCACTTTGGAGTTCTCTCATTGTTGATATTTTCTTTTGTAGTATGATTATGTTTCCTTTCATATTTATCCAAAATAGTGACGAAGTATGCAATAAACAACAAAAAGAAATTCTTTCTTTCAAAACATGATAGGGTCTAATGATTTTGTAATTGATTAATAAATTAATTTATCTATATGATATTGGATATTATACTGAGCTATAAATGGTATTGAAATGAAATAAACATAATAAGATAATTATTCATGGTGATGACATGATTTAGGGACTGAACTCTAATAACAAACACTATACATTTACCTATCTTGCATTCATTATACATACATCAGTTGTCTTATATCAGCTCTAATACAATTTGATTCTCCTTGAAATCTAGAGAATGAGCAATACAATTGTCTAAAGTAGTATACAATTCTTAATGAGTTAAACATAGATATCTAAAAGTACTCTTTATATTTTCTGAATCAAATAAGTATCTAAGTATTGATGGATATTTATGAACATATTTCTAGACCTTCCTTGCATCTATAGAAGAACTTCACAAATCACATGAACAACTTGTTTCATATTCTACTTAAAATGATACATTGACACTTGTCTCATATCTCTATATTATAGAAAGAAACATATATTATTTTAGTATAGAAGTATAGTAATTATGGTATAAATAATTATTTTGTGGTCAAGGTGTATTGTGAAGTTTGCACTTTGATGGATGGTAAAGGCTTTTGCTTTGATCAACAATAATAGACCACTTTAATAAAAAATAATTTCTATGTACTTTTAATATGTACTTGTAGAACATCTAGATCAAAATCAATATAATTCAACTTCAATTTTCCTCCAAAGTCTACACGGATTTTCTAAATTCCACCAGCCCACTTATACCATTCAAGAAATTGTCTGTATTTTGCATTTTCTCTTGTTTATTCATTCAAGTTCCATGTCTCCTTTATTTACTCTTTACCCACTAAATTCTTGTATAGTACAATGAACCACTCACTCTTTCAAAGCAGGAACCTTACTTATGCAAGATTACAACCTACTGGATCTACTAAAATGGATACTTGATTTTTGTATCTTCTTATTTGAAGTTGAGTAGCATATTTTGGCTAGTATGATTATGGTCTAATGCATGTATGATAAAATTATATGATGAAAATCAAAATCTCAGAGGTAAAGACCTAATACTAATGGTTTAGGATGTATGGATGGATTATACTCTTTGTTTAGTAATTATTTCCTTGGTTACTTCAATAGAGTTTGTCCTTGAATATGCTTTGAGGAGGTCTAAAGTTTTATTGTCATATATTTTTCTCTAGCCCTAAACATGTATAATGGTCATTTGTTTTGTAGGAAGAATTTGTTAAGAAAAGGTAATGACTAGAAATGATAAAATTCTGGTTATTGTTGAATCAAAAGAATAACAAATCTCCACCAAATTTTCTAGCAGAAAAAATAATTACAAATTTTTTAAAAATTTCTTGCACAATTTTTACATAATGGAACATTCATATCTCAAATATGAATATCTTGTAAGATATTTCTTGTTGTTCTAGATAATCAATGACTTACTTCACTTTAACAAACTTTCTCATATACCTAAATGTATCAAATTAAATATAAATGAATACGTGAAAGCACCTAGAGCATGAACCAACCAATCAACAACTGTTCTAGTATATAAAGAAAGTAAGCTTCACACTTCACCATGTTTTATCTTTGATGGGGCAACGAGAGAGGGAGAAATGAGAGAAAGGATATTATCAAGTTTTGGAGAGCTCACTTGTATACATCACATGAGTGAATAGTAGATTGTTTGTTATTCAATTTTGGTTCCATTGGTACCTAGATTGAAGACTATGGAGAATTGAGAAGAAAGTTATGAGGACTTTTAGGGTTTTTAGAGTTTAGAGTGATTACTTCACATTGAGGGTGATGGGTCCATAATTTTCATTTCTAATCTCGTTGTATGCATGCTTGAGTTCCATGGGAACTTAGTTTGAAATTGTTTGAGATGGGGAATTGAAAGTTAGGAGAGTTTATAGTTTTTAGAGTTTGGAGAGATAGCATTTACTCATGTGAGTTGGTATGTGTGAGGGGTTGTGGTTTGTAGGTACGCAGAGATGTGGAGAGGAGCATTGTGGTTACTAGATTCATTGATTCTGAGCATGGGATTAGGATGCCTATTGGAGGAAGCAATTAGGGCTACACATTTTAGGAGACACGTTCTACTACAAGATACCATAGAGTCCACTTGATTACGACAATGTAGGACATTGGATCAGGCAGAAGGGTTTAGTAGAGCAGCATAAGCACTACACCCTTTATTTATGGCTAGTCTTATTAATGATATTGTCTCTTCCTTACACTCATTACATCCTTTGGCAAGAGAGGGAGTACCATTAGAGGTCTTAGATTATCAACTTGAGCAAATTCTATGTCTTGATAGGTCACTTTTTGTACAAGCATTGTGCACTACCCTTTGCTTCTCCTTAGGAGGCTTGTAAAGGATGGTATATGAGCATCTTGGATATTGCTTTCTTGCAAATGATCCTTCTAGTGGATTTATCAAGTTGTTTCAAGTGGTTGTAGCAGTAGCAAGCAGAGATATTCTTACATCAATTAGTCAAGTGTTAGGTACTAACAGACTTCTTGCAATGGAGGAGGGCACAAGGGGCATTAGAACAAATGATATTGGAGAGATCATTTTGTGCTTGGTTAGCCACACCATTGTCATTTAGCATTGGTCTCCTCTTTTGAGAGCACCTTAGTCCACATCAATTTGGGATAGCTACACTTGGAGGTTGTAAGGCTATATCTCTAGGCATCAGTGCATTCCTAGATATCCATATGGAGTGGGTTGTCCTACATGTGAATGTTGAGAATGTTTTAAATAGCATCTCTTAGGCATCTATCTTTAGAGAGCTTAGGGAGGCATGTGGATCATTGGGCAAGTCTCATTCCTTTTGTGCAATTGTTCTATGGCTCTCCTACTTCCCTTTACTACCAACATGGTTGGTCATAGGAGTGAGTCACCTTCTTGGAGTCAATTGTTGGTACAAAATAGGAAGATCCTTTAGAGGGAATTTTTTTTGCCATGGATCACTTTAGAGCTCTCTTATCTATTACTTTGGGCATGCCAAGTTGTGTATTTCCCTCCTTGGCAGATGATACACACATTGTAGACCCCACAGATCAGACTAGGTAGGCCTTTGATCACTTGACTACCAAGCTACATCTTGTAGGCTTGAGAGTCAAAGTGTCAAAGTGAAAAAATGATCTCCTCCACACCTTGAGCTTCCAAAAGAGTGTGCCACATTTACATATGGACTATGTATTCTTGGAGTGCAAGTAGGATATGAGGATTTTGTCACATGCTTCCTAGATGTTGCACTTGCAAAGGATATTCTCCATATGGATAACCTTCTTCTACTAGGAGATCCATAGGTGGTATTTGGTATACTCTCCTCTAGTATTGCCAGTTTACGGACTTACCTTCTTTGCACGGTTCCTCCTTTGTTGACTCTAGTATCATGTTTGAGAGCTTTTGATAGGAGGATTATGGGAGTCTTTGGTAATATCATTGGACCCAGGACATTTAAGTGTGTGATGGGAGATTTGGCCAATAGACAAACATCTCTACCAATCTTATGCAAAGGATTAGGCTTATTATCTATGGAAGAGGTGGCACCTATATCATTTTTGGGTAGTTGAGCTCTCTTGGCATCCCTACTTTCCTCTCATTTTGTGGTTGTTGATAGGCCAATCTTGGAGATATATGTGACCAGGTGAAGGACGGATTCTTTTCTCTCTAGGTGTTATTGTAGTAAAAAAGAGATGGTCCATCCCCATGTGCATGAGAAGACCTTCCTCACTTTGCTTCACTACTATTAGATTGGACTAGAGATTTGAAGTCTTCCTTGACGGAGCAACAATATTAGCATATGCTACATTCTCTCTTAATTAACTCATCCATTCCTTGGGCCACTAGAGCAAGTCTTTGCTCTTGCTTTGGCAAGGATGCAAGCTCTTGGATCCTAGCTCAAATATGAATTAGGACATTCCAACTTGCACCAATGAACTTCTCTAAGATGATGAAGTTCGGCTTAGGTTTGGTCCACCCATCTGCATTTTTGTTATTGCATTTTTGTTACTCACTTATGAGTGTGGTTCTACATTACATGCAATAGTAGTCCATATCACATGATGTCCTTTTGGAGGATAGAGGATAGCTACCCATGATGCTTTAAGGAATACAATGTTTGTTATGTCATGAGAGAGTGGATACCTTACTAGGAGGGAGTGTTTGTATGTTTTGCAGACAACACATGTCAGAGCAAACTTATACTTGGTCTGAGATGATCAAGTGACAATGGCAGATGTTGTGGTCATAGATCCTTTGCGTGATGTAGTTTTGGAAGGAATGATTACTCATTGTCTTCAATGGGTGGCAAGCAGAGCAACAACATGCAAGGTCTCCAATTATAGGGGTATGGAGCAAGGTACCTCTAGCCTTGGAGTTATATGGAGCAACGGATATGACATTTGATATATTTTTTAGGGAGTATGCAATAGCTTATCATATAAGATATCACGGGGTACCACTCTCACTCTCATACTTTGAAGCATACTTTAGACTTTGTCTATTGCTCTACAAAGAGCATTGGCTGGCACAATCCATAGGAGAGCAATCACACTAGGTGATGCATCTTTGGAAGCTCCAATAGATTTTAGACCTCACAACTTGCATAGCTTTGATATCTTAGGTGCAATAGGGCTTATTTCTCATATTGATACTATTTGAGCCTAGCCCCATTTTATCTCTTTTGTCTCTCCCTTGTACGCTTGATGGGATCTTCCCATCCTTCTTGTGTTCTACATGGTTGCCTTCTTGCACATGTATATAATGAAGAAGTTATTGTAGCTTTAAGTTTTACAGATGGTATTGCACCAAGGCCTTGATGTCTTGATTGGCTGAGTCGATAAAAAAATTAATACATAAATGAGATAGAATCAAGAGTCCATCCTATACGGTTCACGGATTGCCTCATTCATCATTTTGGGCTACTTAAGTGCGCTCCAAACCCTACCATACAGTCTCCCATCACATGGTGCTCTAACCAAGTGTAACTTTAAAAGAACCAAAGACCAACAAGTTCAACCTTTATAGAAATGTTAAAAGTTGCTTGGAAGTTTTTGGAAAAGGTTGCTTAGAAAATAATTTTTTTGAGGGACATACATAATTGACATTTTTTTTTGCTTTCTAGTCTACTTTATTGGATACCCAAGAAACATAATCATCCAAGGAAGCAACCTCTATCCACAGTCTACCAATTTTCCCATACCTCCCTCTAGAAAGACTTCTAAAATTTGAGTATCTTTTATAGAGGTTATAGGCTATAATAAGATAAGTATAATAAGCAAAGGCAGAGAAAATAGCACTTAATATTTAAGCAAAAGGGGTATAACAAAGATTGCTGTTTAACCTTCAACTCTGGTTGGTAGTTGAGTGTTGTGCTTTGAAGAAAAGAGTAATTCTCTTTAATCTACCATAACCTATATATATTAACAATAATTTTACAACTAGATGAAAATATGCATAAATGAACAAAATGAGTTATATGTACCAAAAATAATAGAATATCAAAATTAGATCTGACTTCCTATTAGTTACAATAGGAATTATTCACATTTCATTAACTTACATTCCTATTTGTATTCTATACTTTCCCTTACAAATAGACAATAGGAATTTCCTGAATTCCACTGGCCTAAATTCTTCATTCAAGCAATTCCTTGCTTACTTATTTGCTCATGATTTTTCATTGGATTTCCGTGGACTTGTTCAATTATTTTTTATCCACCAGATTCTAATGCTGTCAAATAGCACATGTCATTTTTTTAGGTCATGAAAATGTAAATAAGAAGTAGTGATATTTTAAGAAAAAGATATATAGGATACTAGCTTGATGAAGAAATACAAACATGAGTTTGATTGTAAAGAATACTTAGATGTTAAGGTCTAATCAAACTATTGTTGAATACCATCCAATGGCTTGCATGCGGTTTGTGTTCCTCAAGGGAAGGCAATCTAAAATTGATGTGGGATATAATTTTACAAATATTCTCTGTGATTTCTTTGTATTTTCAGAATCATAAAATAAGAAGTAAAGATAAGAGTATCATATAGATTGAGAAAAGCAAGTTTGAGAAGAGAAATCTTAATATAACAAAAGAACAACAAGCGGAGTGATAATAGGTAGTAAGTAGAGTAGACGATAAGAGAAAGGGATCCTGAGTCTTTGTTCACTTTCTTAAACATTAAAAGTTTACATGTTGCATTTGAGATGTTCATATCTCATATAGCTTTATATGAATTGAGGTGACTAAATCCTTGGCCATTTGTGAGCAACTTAAAGGTATACTAAAAGTTAACATATATAAATAAACAAATAAATAACATTTACTTTTTACTCTTATCATTTTAGGATTTCCTCCCTCTCAATATTACTTCTTGTATGGTAAAATACATTTGGATTTTTATAGAAATGGTTTGAAATAACTTAGTAATATAAATATATTATCAAATTTATTATATTTTCTCCTTCCATACTTAAAATATCTACTTTCAAAAATAAACTTTTTATATAATTTGTCTTGTATACTAAAATTAGAGATTAAGATATAAATAAGAAAAAAAAAAAAATAGGTTTGATTGATTCAAATTGCTTTGGAAGTAAAAAAAGTACTATGCAATATAAAATTTATATTTTGGAACTATAGAATAAGTATCAAAATGTAGTCCATTACTAGAACAAAATTCATGTAAGTAGACCTTGTAGTGCTCACATTTTTTTATAATTCATTTTTATTTATTAATTACAAATTTTTTTTGGGAGGAAATGATATCATACTTCCCTACTTAGCAAGGAAAGCTATTAGATGTAACATTCTTCATAGTTGTGCCTATTGAGTCATCAACTTGAGTAGTAGAATACAAGCCAAAAGGCCAGCTAAAGGAAAAATGCCAAATTTAACACAAAACTAAATGATGCTTGGAGACAAATGGCTTTGGTGGAGAATAACTTTGGCCGGGAAGAACTTTGGTCGGAACCAAAACTCAGCCAAATGACTTTGCCCCAGTGCCACTTCATCTTGGACAGAACAGATGTCCAAGACCATACACACATTTAAATGCATTGCCACCTAGTTATTCCCACTTCATCTTGGACCCAACAGATGTCCAAGACCGTTCACACATTTAAATGCATTGCCACCAAGTTCAAGGACAACCGCCAAAGATTGTTGCATTTTCAAAAATAGTGGTTTGTATACAGAGAAAGACTATTGGCATTTGGCTAATTACATGCATCAGTAATCACGACCGGTGATGATGATATCTTGCATGTGTGGATGATACCCCACACATAATGGGTGATAAGGACCAAAAAGAATGCCCAACCACTCTCTAGCTAGTGAATGACCAAAGACTTTGCTTATAAAACAAAGTGATGAATGACCAATTCCACTTTTCACAATGCAAGTATTTTTCTTTAGTCTTGTAATTCAACTATCTTCCTATAAAAGTCTTACTCTTTACCATTTCACCATTCCCAATAGACCCACCTTTGCCTTTGTTCCCTTATCACTTTGAGAAGATGGTGTGTGTTCAAAAGCTAATGTAGAAGTCTCCCAAAGCCATTCTTAGGAGCCTTGCAGTGAACCAATGAGCAATGTATTGTAGGAAAAAATTGATCTAGAGCAAGCATTTGGGTTTCTTGCTTTGGGACTAGGATGTGAGTGACTTTGAGATCATCCATGAGACAATGGGGAGGAAGGAGAAGAATAGTGTGGATTTGAGAAGGAATCCTAAAGAGCACTAAAAGATCATACTTGGTCTAGATGCATGCCCATTTGGGGTGATTACAATCAATACCAAGTTTTGAGATAGTGAGTTTATAGACAAGATCAAGGCCACTTTTGGAAAACCGTGCAATATGAAAAATGGTTGGCGGATTCTCAATTATAGGATCTGTCCCAAAGGGAAATCATAGAAGCAATTATGAAGTTGTTTAGATACAAATGGACAGCTTACTTAACCAATAGCTAGGCAGTCTTCTTTCACAACATGTATGAAGGGGAACCAATGAATTGGGCCCATATATTTTACCTACAAGTCCAAATCCTTCATCTAGATTTCTAAGAAGAAGGTGGAGCCACTTACCTAGCCTCCTTTGCAATCCATTTCTATTTGGGTCTCAAATTATTGAATGTGGAAGAGCAAAGGAGGTTCCCTAGTCATTACACTCCAATAGGTTACTTCCTCCCAAGCCAAAGGGAAGTCAATTATTAAGAAGTATTGAGAAGTAAGTATGGAGTATGCGAGGATAGGCAATTTTTTGCATGTAGAGAAAGAAGTAGTAGAGCCAAAGGCAAAGAAGTAGTGTGCTCCTCCCCCATCCCACATTGCTACTCCAACAAAGGAAAGAGCAAAGAAGAATATTGAGGTTATCAAAGTAGCTTCAGACAAAGAAAAGGAAGTAGCTTTGGGGTAGTATACCAAGGAGGAGAAAGAAGAAGATCAAGAAGAGGAACAATATTTCAATTTACAAGGCATTGAAGCCAAAGAAGAAGATGATGCTCAAGAAGCTCCCCATCCCACATGCAACACAAGAAGAATAACAAAAGTAAGAAGGAGCATTGGAGGGGCCTTCAAGCACATTATCATAAACCTCTATTCTTTCTCCATGATCATCAACTTTGGGAAAGAAGCCTATTCCTCCAAGACCTTAGAGAGAAAGTACTTTGATCCAAAGTTGAGGAAGACAATCAACCCAAAGATGAGGAAGGAACCAAAGGAGAAGACATAGACTTCAAAGCAGGGGAAGCCAAAGAACCACTCATAATAGAAGCCAAGCCTCTCCTCAAAAGTGCAAGGAGGAGGCAAAGGCAAAGTAAGCAGAACCACCATAGGCCAAATTTAGAAAGGTCCCACATCATGATATATTTGGTGGAGCCAATTGTACAATTAATGAGCCCCTACTTCCCTAGTACCAAAAGGAGTGCCCAAAGGTTGTAGATTAAACTACCTTGGTGCACAACATGACTACGGAAATCTACACCAAGAAGGCCAAAGAAGATAAGCTACAAAAGGATGTGAACAAGACCAAGGACTACTTCAAGGAAGAAGCCAAGAATATGAACTCCTTGTTCCATGAGTTGTTCAAGGTAAAGAGATAGAATGCCTTGTTTGTCTCTTCACATAAGGAGCAAGAGAAGGAAGAGTGGCAAGTGCAGCTCAAGCTAGGGAAGATGCGGATGGAGAAGAAGAAGGTCCAACTAAACTACAAGGATCAATGCAGGCAAGGACAAAGAAGTGGGAAGCCTTTGCCATGAAATGAACAATGCTGAGCTTTGGCTGGCCACCTTCAATATTTGGATGATCAAGTATCAAAAGGAGATGGGTTGCAATTGGAAACTCAAGCAAAGGAGTTTGGAATTAGCAGGAATTGGTTGGAATTAGCAAAGGAGAAGGAGAGGAAAGAGAACAACTAAAGAAGTCATTGCATGAAGACTTTTTTCCAAAGTGCCAACACCTAGAGGAATCAAAGCACCAAAGCATTTGGCAAGCAAAAGAAGTCTAGGACCAATTTATGGAGCTGCTCAAAGAAGAAGTAGAAGGAAGAGCATTGAAGGCAAAGACCCACAAGCTGAAGTTGTAGGTGCAAAAATTGGAGGGGAATGCCTACAAAGAGGAGCAAATGGACCAGCTAGCTGTTTGACTAAAAGGGCATTCAGATAGAAAGTTCAACAAAGTCCATAATTCCTACCTATTAAAGATCACAAGCTACAGGGAGTGCACTGAGAAAGTTCTATGGCAACTTAAAGGCAAAGAGTGCTCTTCACAATAGAGTACAAAGCTAAAGACAATCCCCCTCATAAAAGAAGGAACCGTAGTGCTAGATTAGTTTATACTTAGCCATTTCCTCCAGTAATTGTACATGGGACTTCAAAATACTTGTAAGAACTTTAAACTCCATCAAGAAGAAGTCCTTTATAAAGTTTGTAAGATAGGAAAGAAGCCAAAGAAATTTGGCCATGTAAGAATGTAGGAATTTCAAGATGAAAGCCTTTGGGTTTGTAGCACCTTCTTGGCTGCGTACCACTTTGGTGTGGTAACTTTGGGGAGGGAATTATGATTTAAATGCATACTTCAGGGAAGAATTGACACCTTCCTTTACACTTGTCAGAAGCTTAATTAGGCACTTATAATAAGATAAGATAAGAATTAAAACCTTAATTGGCGGTGGCGGAGTACTTAGGTTTGGCAAGGAACTTGCTTTGCCATTAAAGACCCTTAAGGGGCAAAGTGGAGTAGAAGTAGGACATTGTATATGAGGCTTCAGCTTGATAATCTAAGAGTCCACTTTTCCGTGCAATTTTGTTATACAAATCAAAGTCTAGTCTGATTAATATGTATGCACCTAGTCCCCTAGCAGCAAATGGCCTTGCATGAGCAGTGGTAAAAATCATAGTAGTAGTGCTGAAAATCATACAGTAGGAGCTTGAGTTGTTTGAATCCCAAGGAGAGGGTTGGCAATCGGTACTAAGTGCCACAAGTAACACGGAATTAAAAATCAAGGACATTTAACTGCCATAAAGACTCCGTTGATGGTGTGCCTTGTAGGAAGTGTAGTACATGCTGTCAAGGTGAAAGGCTTTGAGGCAAAGTGAACCATCACCTTCAAGGTAAGTTTGGTTACATTAGTTTTGAGAGTGATTAGCATTTTTCTCTTTGTTATAGAGTGCCATGAAGGGTGTCTCTACTTCCAAATTGGGAGTAGTTCTTGCCCAAGAGGATAAACAATAAACAAACTACACTTTGTGATACATTCATTTCACTTGTAACTTTTGACACAGATGTTCATGGGATAGACTTATTCTTATCGATTGTACTATTAGTACATCAAAATTGGGTTGTTATAGATCTATTTCACAAACTTTGATTGATAATTGGATACATACTTCATATAATTATGTAGGTAATTAAATATATAAATTGATAAAAATTAATAAAGACGTTTTCTATGTTATGTCATATCTTCTTTATTACAGTTTCTTGATGTAGAAAACATTGTATGATTTTTATAAAATGTTTAAATATCTTGGATTAAGTGTTTCTTTATCCTTGTTAGAATTAAAATTTTTTTTCATCAATCTAGAATCATCATGAATTAAACATGAAATACAGAATTTTATAATTACTACTTGATCAACTTCTTTACATAAAGATCATTTTGTATAATATTGTAAAATCTGATATAAAATTAGATTTTTTTTATCTGTGTAACATAATGCAATCTGATCCATAGTTAGATTTTTTGTTATGGTAGTTACTGATTACTATGAGGCTATCTTACTTCTCAGTAGTATCCATTTTTATTTCAAATCTGTTGTAAAGCTCCAATTAATATATAAGAATACATCATTTCTCTAGTATTTGTTCTTCATAGTTTAAATCCTAATTTTTACATTAGAAAACATGAAGAATAGTATGTTATTTTAAAATAAGTTTTTGGATGATAAAATATCATTTCAATAAATTCACTAGTTAATTTTCAGTTATTATTTGAAAATTTGTAAAATATTGTATCCTCTCTATTGGGCGGCTGTTTGCTTGATTTCTTCAATACTGTTAGTTCTAACGTTGGTTTTGCGTAGGTCTAAAGCTTTACATGTTATATAGGTAAATTTGTAGTACCATATGATATTAGAATTATCTGCTAAAACCAAAATATAAAAATTAGTAATATGATTTCCTAGAAGAATTGTTGATACTAAAGGCTATAGTAGTTAAAAAAGCATTCTGGACGGCTAAAAAAGCAATTACTAGAAAGCAAGAGAAGAACTCTTCTCTGGCTAACATTTCCATTATAAAGATCCGGTAGATTAAGACTAGTAATAGATTATAAGGATTAAAACTTCAATTGAAAAGTAAATTAGCATACTCCCCATCTAATTCGCATTAATAAAAGTCAATTATATTGAAAAGGGTTCCAGAAATATAACCTTTTTGTGATATTACAAGATACTAATTATATAAATATTTTCATGCAATAACCTTAACAACTAATACTTATAACAACGGGTAATCTTGCATTGTCCTAGGAAAAGGAGAATAAGTCTAAAGTTTAAAACCTCTTATTAATATATCCTCAAGTAGTCACAAAAAATGGATAGCTAAATTTCCTAAACAGATCATAATAAAAATTAAAGACTCTTGAGCCACTTGATATGATTCACACTTGTAATATATTCACTCAGGTTCATATTTTCTGTGCTTTCCATTTTCTAGAACTCTGCATCCATCCAATTTAAAACAACTCTTGAAATATCAAAGAGCGGTCTTGGTTTACAAATATGAGCAGTATAGTGGATTACTTTTAACTTGTAAGATCTAGTTACCAAAGTGCTGCCTTGATTAAAATAAATTAAAATGAAAACAAGAAACCCTAGAACCATGGAGAGATATTTATATGTATTGCATTCTTTGAATTTTTTCACATAATTTTTTCTTTGCTCGCATTCTTCTCTGTTTCTTGTCATCGTCATATATACAATTTAGAATAAATTTTTAATTAAAATTTATTAATAATAAATACATAAAGAGCAAAAGAAAGAAAATAATATCTTGATTCGGATGAAAGGAATATTGATAATTTATTTACTTCGCATTAAGAAAATATAACTAAGAAGGTTCATAATTATTTGAATCATTATGTCCGAAGATGGACGACGAGGTTATCAAATTGAAAAGGTGAAACCTTGAAATTTGCGCTCGTGGGTGTTCTATGCCAGGTTTTGGTGAGATAATGCAAAAGAAAGTGATCTAAGTTGAATAACCGTACGTCAGTTATCGTACACAATATTCCTTTAACTTTCTGTGAAGAAATGTAAAAGCGATCAATCCAAGTTGAACCATCGACTATTCAAATTGTGAAGGCACACAATTTGTTTGTTTGATTTCGGAGATTTATAGTGTACATTGTTTAGGTTCTGCGTCATAGACTGAAATCAAAAAGAATCTCGATTCAACCTGTTTGATTTGGTGGAAGGAGCGGTTCAGTTACAGTTCAAAAATCTCCTTGCGCGTTGAGCGGAAATTCAATCTTGTCTTCTTTTGTCACTCTTTAGCATTTTCATGTGCCGGTCATCTTGCTAGTCATTCTTGGCTTTTCGTACGCGAACAAAATCGAAGTTTTGGCAGCCCAACTGTTCCACTGAGTTACGGACACGAAATGGAAGTGCCGAAGAAATTGAGGAACGATGCCGGCAAACGGGAAAGATGGGCCCATGGGAACGCGGGTTGAATCACAGCTCACAAGATTGAATTCATGACTCCTCCCAACAAGTTGCTCACTGGTCCCGTGGCTGACTCTGTAGTCTACTGCTGTTAGAGCTAGTCCGGTTCTATTCCAGACTAAATTTAAGTCCTCCATGTTTGTGACAGCATACTAGACTGAGTCTGGTGAACCACGAGACTGAACCCCTGCTAGATTTTGTCTAAGCGCTTTTAAACGACAAGCGGGCCAGCTTCTTGTCGCCACATTTGGTTCGAGGAAAAGTCCCATTAAGTAAGGGATCATTTCATGATGCAGGGTAAGAAAAACTTCCGAATGTTCCTAATGACTTTTGTCTATGAGAATCGAAACTTCCCGGGTACTGACTAGCACTTCTTGCTGCTGGAAGTTTCCATACATGTTTTGATTGCGAATGTGAAACTCTGATCGGAGAGCAACAGAATCCAGTCTTGCTTGAGCTACCGAGTGACACGAACCGAGGAGCTGTAACCCGACTAAGGGAATGAGACCGATGCCCGGATTTTCGTCTTGTCGTCCGTGAAGCTAATGGGAAACACGAGGAGAATACTTAGATTCACGGTGCTGTATAATGTCAATTCTACGGATTTTGATGAGGCTCCAGGTTGCATGGTGGGATGTTGGTGACGTCTCAACTTCATTTGATTCCTGACAGCTAAGACTTATGCGTTTCTCGAACTGTAGTTGCTATTGTTGGCAAGTGATGCGCTGGGACAGTGTTTGTGCGATTGTGTCACAATCTGAGACCACAATGACCTCTTAGCTTTACGTTTTGAATCCTGACTTTTGCTACCTTGATTCCACTTCGGACTCAAGTTTTCCCTTGCTCATGCGTGTCTGTGGGACTGCTCCTTTAATTCCGGAAATACCGTGATTAAATGGACGGTCCTCAAGAAGTCCCTGAAATAAAACGCCTGACTAATTCAGTCAGATTGGGAATGACAATAGAGGAACTGTCACAATGGAGTCTGGACTTCCGGAGAATCCCGTGGAAAGGAGTGAGGATACATGTTCATTCCTGTTGAGTGACAGCGACCACTTCAAAAGCTTCAAAGGCATGAGCGTGACGACAAGTGAATCTTAAAGTCATTACCAAGTCAAAACCGTTGTGAAAGTCCTTACCAAGTCAAATCAAGATCACGGTGACCATGCTTACTTGTTTTGCGTGAATCGGGCTTTCATATGCCTCTTTATCCTAATCCGATCTTCAGTCTTGTCATTCTCCACATTAAACATCACAGCGGAGAACGGAGATGCTAAGTTGAAAGGTTTTTATGTTTATATAAACTTGCTGCTGTAACCTTGTAATCTGAGTAATGAAGTGATATGGAATTTTTTTCTCTACATTGTGTGCATTTCCATGGATATGAGGAGATAAGAACAGAAGCCGTTCGAGGAACGGGGGATCCAGAACTCATCGAATGCAAATATGTAATGTATATAAGATATTTGATCTGATCATTTCTATGGATAGTTTATTTAATAGATTATAGACCTACTACATGGGCCATCAATACATTCTAGTCTAAATCACGTAGAAAAGAAGAAAAGATGTTACAAGAAAAGCTGCATAACACTAATTAGTAGAAATTGCTTATAAAGAGTTATTTAATTGAATGTGATCTTTAAATAATCATAATAGATGCACAATCATACCTAAGTGGATGAAGATGGATCAAACTGATGAAGATGGGTCACACTGTACTAATTTGCATTTTCTTTACGTTGCATACTTCCAAGATAGACCTGATTGCTAATGTGGACATAACCAAGGAAGCACGGCACACCCGGTGAGAACCACTGACGTAGAATCCAAACTTCCTTAAAAGCAACTGATGAATCTGAAGTTGAAAGAAAATGTGTTTGTAGAGAAGCCATAGAGATAATAAATCTCTAATAAAAAATCTGAGAGAATGTGGAAGAACTTTTGAATATGGTCAATTAGTTGTAACTCTCTTGATTACTTTGCCGAGGAGCTTAAAATAATTGATTTACTTGTTAGAGAGCAAGGGGAACTTCAAGTCCGAGTATGTTATCCAAGACTAAAAGCGTAAGATGACTCTCTTAAGTAAATGGATAACTTTTTGGATGAAAGCTATTCTTTGTGTCGAAGCATGGAAAGGGTAGAGATCATTTTGTAACGTGCAACTCATATAGCCACTATATTGCCTATATAGACTGGAAGAAGGAGAAAAGAATATGTTTATTTTTATTTTTACAAAAGTCGGATCACCTAAAGAAAGATGGTTACAAATGGCCAGGACGAGAAGTGAAGCATAGGGGAAAAATTAGCCCCCTCCTGGATCATGGACAAGTAACTTTAAGAAGTATGAGAGCAATAAGAACGACCAAATCAAAGGGAAAATCACTTATTGCCAATTTCTCATCCAAATATGACTATGGATAGCGAGTGACTACTAGATTCTAAAGCATCAAAGCATATCACAAGAAATAAATATATTCTAGTGGCCTTTTGTGAGTGTGATCTTGTGAACCTTTGGCTAGGAGATAGCCATGCACTTTCATACTTTTGCCAATATTTACAAGTGTTGGCACAAAAAAGTGAAGGTCGCACTTCACCCTCCGAGAAATATCAGATGGGAGGGGAGGGGAGGAATCTAATCTCATTTGTTAACTTGGCGCGGAACAGCTGCAAGATGATACTTCAAGATGGCAAGTGTCAAATTATAAGGAGGGAACCTTGGTTGCAATAGCAATACAAAGAAACCTTGTGGTAGATGTTATCAACGACACTAACAACAACAAGGTGTGAACATCTTTCCAAAGTCCAACAAAACTCATGAAACAAATCCAATTGTCCCTAGTACATGAAGGAAAAGCAAACAAGAATGATATCATCACCAAGTGCACACCTCAAACCATCGATAATGAGGCGGGCAGGAACAAGGAAGTGGATGCAACTTACAAAGCAAAGGAGACGACCATTTTGGGCCACGACAAGAATCCTATGCCTAAAATAAAGAAGTCCTTACAAAGACAATTGGGCAAGGATAGCATTTCTCTATGTTGTCTAATGGTGACCTACACTATTCATGCCATGACGCCAAATGGTGGAAGGATTGGAAGAACTTCTGCTAATATACCAGAAGTTGGATCCAAAGATAAGGAACCAGCAGCCTTCATCCGCCACTTACATCACCTGGTCCAAACCCAAACAAATGAGAAGGACAAGGAAAGTGAGAAGTATTTGGAGGAGTTCCAAAGGGATGAAATAAAATGGTAGGACAAGTATGACAAGCTGATCCATGGCTTAAGGAAGGTGGTTGATCATTATAGCTTGCAAATCTTCCACCAAAGAACTCAACATGAGGAGGAGATATGAAATTGGGAAGACAAACTTGTAGCGCTATGAAGTGAGCTAGAAATGGTCTAAGCAAAGGTGAAGGTAGTGGAGACCCAATACAACAACCTAAAGCAACTGATTGACCTCCACATTTCCAACCTATCTACCAACCTCAAACACTAACAAGAGAAGATATTGGAGCAAGAGAAGTGGATTTGTAAGGAGATGACTAATGAATTGAGTGCCAAAAAAATCAGATTGGAGAAAAAATGATCAGTGTTGCTCACAAATATTGGCATATGGCCACTCAAATACTTAGTCAGTTGGAGCGCATTGCTAATGAGACCTCCCAACAAACAAAGGCAAAGGATTTGTGCACTCAAATTGATGTGATGGAGAGGAAGATGTACTTGAATGATCAACTCAAATGGTTGTCTACAAAAACCCAAAGCCACATTAATTCCAAATTTGAGGAGACTCAATCTGGCTTTGAATAAATCATGGAAGGCTATCAAAAGAAGCTATTGGACCTTATTCACATCTGCAAGGGAGTTGAGAGTTTGGCACAGAGCCACATGCCTCTCTTGTTGGGGAATAACAACTAGAGCCTCTTCTTATGAAGATATTTGTGGTCATTTTCAATGTCTAACAAGGAGATATCATTCATACATACCATCAACATCTTTTTTTTGTAGTCTTATGAAGTTCATAGATGTATATAATTTGTAAATAGGTACCCATGCTAGACCAATATGTAGTCTAAGTCTGTTAGAGGTAGAAAACCCCTAATTGGGTTGATTATAACCATGGCTACCTAAGATTGGGTTTAGGATTAGGATAAGATAGGATCAAGATTGAGCAATTTAGATGTACTTAGGAAATTTCCATCCACGTAGTCATTGAATCTTTCTCCAGCCAAGTAGGAAATGTATTAAAGGCTTAGGCTTGATGTTCATTGGGTCTATTTGGCACATTCTTCTTTTGTAAGTAAATACAAAGTTTATACCATCAAGACTCATGAGTTGATGTATGTGTATTAGTTTGCACTCTATATGAAAGATAGGATGCTCAACTGATTTAGGAGAGACAAATCTTGAGGTACAAACCCAAGCATTGGAGTGTGATGGTGCATTTGTGTGAAACTAGAGCATAACTACTCGGGTAAAAGAACAATATGAAGCTAGGTCCGTAGGTCCCCGATGTCTTGTCAAGTAACACTCTCAGATAGGATTGAGCAGCATGAATTGTTTCTGACTCCTTTCACCTTGTACCCTTTGGGAAGGGTAGAACATGGTGTGATAGTCGTAGTCTTCAAAGTGATGTAAATTTTGAAATCTTTCTCATCCAATTTAGTTCACAAAGTTATCAAACTTCATTCATGCAATGTGGCAAGAGGTTGCACTTTGTATGACTCGTGGCGGGGATACTATACAAATTATGGCTCCTACAAAAATTACCATGGTAGTTTGATGCTCAGATGGATGATTGGTGAACAAAGAGGGTAAAAAAAAAGTGACCTTTGTTTCAAATGAACCCCTCCTTCTCAGGAATCCCTTAGATTTGACCCTTTTGTGCAAACAAGAATAGATGGCTTAGCATTTTGTAGTATCACTTGTTTTGGTGACATTATCCTCTTGTGGGAGTGACACTACCCAAGAGTTTAAACAACAGAAATATCTATCTTGTTTTAGCCATTTCCACCTTGTATCCTTGGGGGAGCAACCTGTTCTTACCAATTATACTATAGTAAGTTGAAATTGAGTCACTACAATGGGCAAAGATCAAGAGGCTGAGTGCTATGAAGCCCCATTGTTAGTTGCCTATCTGCAATCTATCTCACATAAAGAGTGAACTAGCTATATGTCAATTACATCAAGGACATAACCATTTTCCTTGAATGTAATACCATTAGCTCGATATATTATCTAGAGATGAAAATTGGATTGGTAATATCTGGAAGGATGATATATATAATGGTCTAAGTAGATCAGATAGAGGTGCCACCAAAAGAGTACTTCCACTAATAGTGCAGAGGCCAAAAACACCCTGAAAACTTTAGTCAATTTTGGAGGCAAAAATGGATGAATTAGGCCTCAAAAATAAAAAATGTCCCCCACCCTAAGTGAGATTGCATGGACTTCTTCCCCCTTGTTTTTCTCATCAAGAGATTTTTAATGGTACCTCACCCATGCTATTCTAAGCTTCTTATGGGAAGATTCTCTAAAGATCCCCAAACTGATCAAAAATAAACTCTCCTCTTCCATCAGAATGTAGGCATAGAATATTATAACCATATTGCTTCTCCACAAGCTGCTTGAATATTTGGAAAACTGAAAGGACATCTGATTTTTCTTGAAAAAAGTAGACCCACATATAACTTGAATGAAAAGGTATCAATAAATGAGACAAGATATTTAGAGCCTGTTAGACTCTTTTCTGAATCAGTCCATACATCGGTTGGGGACCAATTCTGGCACCCTAGAGGCCTTATATCGTGATACTTAAATGTCTATCTAGCTTGCTTACCAAATTGATAAGCCTCACCAACTCCTAAAGGCAAAGGATAAAAAAAATATTGGAAGCCCCCTAACCAGATCTGAGGTAGGTAGCACCTTTCAGCTTTGGAGGTTAGTGTGACCCACTCTTTTATGCTATACCTCAAGATCTGAAAAATCAGTTGCTCCATGAGTAAACATAGCATTCTGATTTGTAATAGTGGGGATCATGATGTCTAATTTAAACATCCTCCCTATTTTAGACCCAAGTTTGCATCATATGGGGATAAGACATTTCTCATACTTGTAAAAAAATACACCATCTTTGTTAAATATAAACCTGAAACCTTTCTCAATAATCTGGCCAATAGAAACTAAGTTGTTGGTGATAGTAGGTACGTGAATTACTTCTCCTAAACCACTAATAATTTTGATAATAGTTCTTTAGAACTGAAAAATACTAGCATAATGGTTGATATGGTTGGAGCCCCTAAGACGATGAACCACTCTTCTTCACTCTTGGTCATTGATGCAGTCATCATTAATAGATGATCTTAAATGTAGGAATCCTTCTCCATATTGTTTTGTTGAGTGAGTTTAATTGTTTGAATATCATCTTGGTCCTTAAAACAAGTCTTCTCAAATGAGATTTTGATTTACAGTACTTGCAGAATCTCTCCGGACCTGTATTGCATTGCATACTGTCTTTGTGAGGATTGACTTCTACAAACAACACCTCCGAGAAATGAACTTCCATGTTCTCTGCCTCTTGCTCTAACAGAACCTGATCTTTAGCAGAAAAGCCATTGCCACCACCTTGCAGCTGCATCTCTTCAAAGACTAACTTTGATTCTAGCTTGTAAAATAGAGCATAAGTATCAATAGATGTCTCAAAAGGCTTATACTCCTTTGGTAGACCTTGAATAGTATGACGAATCAAATCATCATCCTCAACCTTACCTCCAATGCTATTCAGCTGCTCACCAAATCAAACATACTAACATAAGCATAAACATAATCAGGTATGCTTAACTTGTCCTTCTTAACCTCCATTAATTGTTGCTTCAGTTGAAGCTTTCTTGCTTTGTCTGGAAAACACTTGCTAACGCTTCCCAAACCTCCTTGGGATTATTAACACTTTGTATGTAACCAAATAGTGATGGTGAAACACACAAAGAAAGATAATGCACAGCTTGATTGACATGTTTATTCCAATCCCGTACATCAAGATCTTAAGGAAAATCTGCAGGACAAGTTTCAGCCCTCTGATAAGATCAACAAATTCCTGGCTTTTCAAGAAGACAAATATTCTATATTTCCTTACAGAATAATTGCTCTTTGTCAAGGTCTCACTGGTAATGCAAACATAAGTATCGAGTTTAGTACTCATAAGTATCGAGTTTAGTACTCATAGTATAAATCAATAACAAATCGGATCACTTGATAATAGAGACCTTCTCGTCAAATTGAACTCAAAGGTTCTTACCGTCTTTCTTCTGCTCTGATATGATATTATAAAATGAGAAAAATGAGAAAAATGAGAATGGAGACACCGAAATTGACCAAAGAATGCCGGCGGGACACAAGTCCAGCTCGAATATGTATAGCTAGAGAAGAAATACACAAGTAGGTCAAGTCACTTTTAACCATAGTTTGAAAGTGGTGATTAAAGAATAAACTCTAATTAAAGAGTAAATCTCTGGCTGACACAGTTACCTTGTGATACTTCATCAACAAGAACTGCATTAAGCTTCTCAAAGCTCAAAAGCAAATCACAATTTACATCCTTGGTAAAGTGCAGCGGAGAAAAGAGAGGTCCAAGAACACACACTAAACGACGCTAATAGTAGCACCTTGGAATCCTATTATCATATATATCACATACGGTTGGACTATCAGAGTCATGGAAAGCAGTATAGTGGACGTTCTTGTTCACTTGTATCCAATGGAGTCATTGTCTCATTAGGCCCAGTGTGTATTTATCCACCAATCATACTTTGGAGAAGGAAACTGCCTCTGCTTGTGATGCAAGTCGACGCATTTCGTCAACATATAACACCCAACATAGTCTCCCTGAAACCGTCCAGATGGTTTGACTTTGGACCTCCCTCAATCGACTTCTAAAGCTACTCTCTTCAGAAACCCTAGCTAGAGACTCAAAGTCCACTAGAGATCAAACCAGGGCTTCGAGATCTTACCACACATCTTTCAGGGGAACGTGTCGTGGAACACGTCCCCCTGTAGCGTTTCCATGTGTTTGGATGCTCTGTTTGTTCTGAAGAAATACAAGGTTTTTGACTCTTGCAATTGGGGGACCCATCGCCGACTGGTTTTCCCACCTGGATATTCCTGCTCACATTTACGGAGGCTGGTCACTATATGGTCGCCCGCAATAACTCACTCTTGTGTATTACAAATGGAAATCTTACATGACTCCAATAGTGGAAGACGACCAGTTTTTAGTAGAACATATGGAGAGTAATTCCAAGGACTGAATGGGCCCTCTTTTTCTACTTTCTGTATGAAACGTTACTTATAATGCCCCAAGTATTACACTTGATTGCATGCTTTCAGCAGCTACAGGCAGAGGTCATGTCATTTATGGACCTAGAGTTGGCCCAAGAATTTCATAGAACAAGAACTATGTTTCCTGTAGGAGGAACCTTACCATAATGCAACTCTTAAGTTGTAGCTACTAAACGTATCGAGAAAAATGCTTGTGTGTGCGTGGGTGAGGTGGGACGAAATCTAATAACTTGCTCATTATTATTCCGTCAGCGTCGTGTTCCAGCTTCTCATTTGTTAAGTACCTTTGTCGCAGATGGCTAACTTAAAAAATCCATGTTTAGTCTGCCTGATAGCAAATTGATTACCGAATAAATAATTAGGGACATGTATGAATATCCAATACACGATATTGACCATGTTGAGGCTCTTTCGTTCTCGTACGGAATTTAGCAATGAGTAATGTTGAGGGCTTGGGTGTCAAGTGCTTCACAAACTTTAAATTCCGCAGAATATGAGCTAAGTCTATGTCGGTCATACTTGAGGAACTAATTTTGAATTCTAAACGAAGAAACGTGGGTGAAATATGTTGAACATGTCTCCGAACATAGCTATAATATCATACAAATATATTTCAGGATCACATACTATATTCTCCAAATTTTCCTCATTTGATAAATAGCCAAACGGTCCATATATGAACCAGGAGACTAGTGGGCCCTTTAAGACATAATCTTCAATTTAAAGTATATATGATCATGAATGCCAAAGGGTATCACCTTGCCATTGCATAGCTTTTCCTATTGGATTACTTGCACATGTCCATCGTCCATTATAAGACTCATACTTTAGTCGTAAGAAAATTCATGACAGGCTGATATCTTTTACCAGCTTGGTTCCTTGGTACCCCCAGAATCCTTTGAAAGTGATATTCATAAATAGTTCCGAAGACACCGCAGGCTATCCGATGACCTCAGAAGGCATGACATATTCAAGCAGCCCAGCCCGTCTTGTCTTTAACTACAAGGTAAAGCCAGCTAGCCAGCCTAGCTAGTGCTAGCCTACACGACTGATTCAGGGCGGATCGTTAGCGACGAGATCAATGCCAATTCAACTTCAGACAAAGTTCAGCTTACTCAATTATGTAGCTGGATGGGGGTTTGTCCTTGGACGGTGCTGGACTATATTTCGGATCGATAGAAACTAACAATCTTCTGCAGCAGCGGATAGTGCCACAGACAGAACCTTCGTGCATTATCGATCATCTTGTTGAGTTCTGGCCAGCCTCGTTGGATCTATTGTCAACCTGCTTGTAGGTTCGAATTCAGTGCATGTGGGGACCCAGTGTTGATGTCGGCGACTTTAGGATTATAGGTTAGTCCTCCCTTGCGTGACCAACCAACCCTTGCAGTTTTGAATAAAACCAGGTGGTGATAAACGTAGTTGGTGATAGTGGTTCTTTGATCTGAAGCATGTCAGGAGCAAAAAAATAACATTATTGCGATCGAGGACTGCCAGGTTTTAGGTGCCGATTTTGTAACGGGGAATTCGCTTAGGCAGATAGATACATGTTGCTGAGGACATTTTCTCGATGAGCTTATCCTGGTGCGGCCCTTGGAGGTCAGCAATGTCCGTGAGGAAACCGAGTGTAGTTTTTTGGTTCTTAGTTTTCCTGTTATGCTCCACAGGGAGCACTTCTCAGTCTCTTCCAGCAACCGATCAAGCAGAGAAAACGGCCCTCGTAGCGCTCAGAGACGCTATATCAAATAGTCGATCAACTCTGGGAACTTGGTTCAGTGGCGATCCGTGTAATGGATGGAGCGGGGTGTTTTGCACGCAAGAGGATTACCCAGACGAACTGAAGAGTAGCACTTCCTCGCATGTGACTGAGCTTCGTCTTCTGAACCATAATTTAGTAGGAACGCTGGATAAGGCGGTCGGTGACTTGAAGGCACTGAAGATTCTTGATGTGATGTGGAATAACTTGACCGGCAGCATCCCTGACACTCTCGGAAATATCAAGACACTGGAACTGCTGCTACTGAACGGGAATAAATTCGATGGTCCGCTTCCAGACTCACTTGGGAATCTCGTCAACTTGGACAGGCTTCAGATCGATGAGAATCACTTTTCTGGGCCTGTGCCAACAAGTTTCCAAAAACTAAGTAGTGTTGAGCATTTGCACATGAACAACAACTCTTTGAGCGGGCCAATACCCCCAGAATTGGGCTCTCTTCCGAGGTTGGTTCACTTACTGCTTGATAACAACAAGTTGACAGGGAAATTACCGGAGGAGCTGGCCAATATCTCCACTCTTATGATTCTTCAGCTGGATAACAATACGTTTGATGCTAACACTACGATTCCCCCGGCCTACTTGCAGATGCCATCTTTGTTGAAACTGAGCTTGAGAAGTTGCAATCTCGTGGGACAGATTCCGGGCGAGATCAGCTCTCCCAAGCTAGGTGTTCTTGATTTGAGTGAAAATCGCTTGAATGGTACCATACCAGACTTTCCCCCGGAAGCTGTGTTAACAGCAATTGACCTGTCTGTCAACAATCTATCCGGTCCCATCCCTTCTAGCATAGGTGAACTTGGGAACTTGAGCTACATCTTGTTAAACCACAACAACATCACAGGTTCCGTTCCAGATTCTCTAGGTTCTGTCGCCCTTTACGATGACCCAGGCGCTAGGTTCATTTGGGATTTTCAGGACAACGGCATCACTAGCTGGCCCAATAGCGCGTCGCTTATTGGAAAAGCTAATAGCGATTTCCTATTTGCAGGTAACCCACTTTGTGACAACCAGATTGCGGCTAATTGCCAGCCACAAAGCGTGAATGAGGTTCTTCAGATCGGAACGGCTATTAATGCATCAACGAATAAAGGCAGTGCATGCCTACCGTGCGAGGGCAACTTTCAGCTCATCCCGGATGCTGAGAATGCCATTGAGAAATGCAGGTGTGCGGTGCCAATCATCATATGGTACCGGCTGAAGAGTCCAGGTTTCAGTCTCTTCGACCTCTACGAGCTTTCTTTCAAATCCTACATCGCTTCGGGACTCAAAATTTCAGTGGATCAGGTTGAGATCAAGGACTACACGTACGAACCTGGTCCCCGTTTGTCAATGCATCTCCTCCTCTTCCCCTCCACAGGCAACTACTTCAACACCACCGAGGTCACAAGAATAAGTAACGAGTTCGCTCAATGGACCATCACTGACAGTAACATTTACGGTCCGTATGAACTCCTCAAGTTCACCGCCGGGGTGGATCCCAGCTCTAGTGAATCGTCAGGGTTGGCAGCAGGAGCGATTGCTGGGATTGTTCTCGGGGTGCTCCTTGCAGTGGCATTGTTCCTGGTAATTCTGTACATGTATTTCATGCTACAAAAGCAGAAAAGGAAACCTGTACCGCCTTTGCGGACCAGGTACAGACACACCGGTACTTTCTCCAAGATCAAAGCCACAGGACTTGCGGAGTTCACTTGGGAGGAGATGGAGCAGTTCACCAGCAAGTTCAGCGATGCGAATGTATTAGGAGTAGGAGGATTCGGAAAAGTTTACATGGGGGTTCTTGAGGATGGAACCAAAGTTGCCATAAAACGTGCAGGGATGGCTGTAGGGTCTGATGAACAGTTTGAGACAGAAATTGAGCTGTTATCACGTGTTCACCACCGACATCTCGTGGGGCTTAAGGGCTTCTGTATCGATGACGATTCAGGAGATAAATTCTTGGTGTATGAATTTATGGCGAATGGATCGGTTGAGGATCATCTTCCTCCCCACTCCACTTCTCCCTTGGATTTCCCCACACGGGTGAGAGTTGCACTAGGAGCGGCGAAGGGCCTCAATTACCTTCATACCGAGGCTAATCCTCCTATCTACCATCGGGACATCAAAGCCAGCAACATTCTTCTGGACGAGAAGTTCAACGCCAAGGTCTCTGATTTTGGTGTGTCAAAGAATGCACCAGAACTGGACGAGGAGGGTAACCAAGGAGGTGGAGTTGATACGCTTGTGAAGGGAACCCCCGGGTACCTAGACCCAGAGTACTGCCTGACTCACACGCTGACTGATAAAAGTGATGTCTACAGTTTTGGTGTACTCCTCATGGTGTTGCTGACAGGCAAGCAAGCTATTACCCAAGGGAAGAATATAGTCAGGCACGTGACAATGGCGATGGCGAATGATGAAGAAATGATCGTCTCACTGGTGGATACATACATTGCTCATCAATGTCCAGTCGATATAGCAGAAGCATGGGCTAGATTGGCAATAAGATGCACAAAGGAAGATCCTCTTGACCGTCCTAGCATGACGGAGGTGGTGCGGGAGCTAGAAACCATCAGCAAAGATTGCAACATGTTCCGAGCTGAGACTCCTTCGTCTTCCAACCCGTCCACATTTACGACAATGACGTCCACGGATGGTACAACCCAGTCGTCATCTGATACGAGAGAGTGGCCAGATCCAAAGACGTCGGCGGTTTACGAATCTCACCCATCTGCAGTCAATCTCATGAGCGATTACGATGGCAGAACCTCCCAATCCAAACCGTGAGGTCTCGGATAATTCCAGATCAAATGCTTTCCGAAGTAATTAATTTTTTTTGATTTACGTGGGATAAAGTTGAGGTCAGGCTTGTGCACTCGAGGGTCTTCCACGACTGAATCAATCGCATCAATCGATTCTGTAGATTAGCTAGCTTCCTCTGTTTGCAGAGCGACAAACCAGGGACGTCTCTTGCTGAACAAAGTGCAACAGGACCAAGCCTCGCTAAATTCAAAGGTGTACATAGGTAGGTCATGATGAGACAACTCTATCCTTTCCACTCTTGAAAACAATGTCAGTATCCGTTTTGAAAGACCTCATGATCAGCTAAACCTCGTGAGACCTGTACATGCGATTAGAGGTAAGTACATACAATCGGCTGTTTGCTAGAGCACTAAATTCCAGTCAATCGGCCTCGACCTAGGTAGTTGTCTGATCGTCTCAGTATAGATGGGTCCAGATCCATCTGTACATTGCGGTTGAGGAATAGTCTCCTGCAATTTCAGGAGCAATTTCTCTGTACTCCTTAGACCTTCAAGCAGGTCCACTTAATTTCTCTGTACCACTTAATTTCTCTGTACTCCTTAGACCTTCTGGTGCATCCAGCTTCACAGTCAAATCTACCGTCATTGGTCCCGATATGAGCCCTTAAATTCAATGCACCAAATTACTCTTTTGTCTCATGTTTTCATTGCTTTTAATTCCTCTAATTCTGTCCCGTCCAATGCAATCGGGACGTTGTTAAATTTCACCTCATTCATGTTCCATCGATCTCCTACTTGTGTTGATGGTGCGAAATCTCTGAAAAATCTAACTTCAGATAGATGCCCACGAGCTATTTTTGCACTGATTCCCGGAATCACTATTCACTACCGTCTCGAGTGGACGTGATTCCAACGAGATAACTTTTTTTAGAGATTTTTTTTTTCTCTCTACTTCCGTTTGTTGGCCATAAGAAGATCGCGGAACCAGGAATATGTCACTCGGATTTCCATGGATGGGACGAGATCCACATGAACGAGTCAGCTGGCTTCCCATGTTTCTTGGCATGAATATCACAAAGAAGTATCTTAGCGTATGCAATTTGCACTTGATTTTTGATGGAACCCGCAAGTGATGAGTGGCAGCTGCGAAAGAATCTGATGCATGTATACGTGACATCAATGTGCACCGAACTCTTGAATCGCATGGGTTTATGACAGGCTATTTACACTAAGTCCATCCACTGTCACATTCTTTCACCTCTTTATCCCAGACTTTATACACCAGGCAAGTCTACAGTAAATACTTTTGAGCTCAGCTGTGTCGTCATGCCGATTCACCTGTCCGACTAAACCTTTGAGGGCTATTTCAAACATCATGTCGTCCTGGGATGGTCAAAGAATAAGACACTCCAATTTCAAGGTCCTCTGGAGTCTGATAAATACTTTTACTCGTCAAGCTGTGTGCGTAAGGCACCGGCCAAAACCTCATAGATATCTTCACATGTTTCAGGGTGATCATGTTGAAAGCTGGCGATATCGTCACATATCGACATTTTCCTCCTTCCTCCGAATATCTGGTAACTTCTGTCCATTTACTAAATTCCAGAGTTCCGACTTTGGGATGCATGAGCCTCAAGAATGTTCCGGAGTACATTCCTGAGGTAAACTCGAGATATCCGTGGGACTTTCTGAAGGATAGAGTCGCGATCTGTCGATTACAAACCGAGTCACTGTAAGTATCAACCGTCGTCAGCTAATGGAAATCATCGCCTACGGGCAAGTGGGCCAAGTCTTAAATACCGTTAACACACCTAGAGGAGGTCGTGTCTTCAACAGTCGAAGTTAAGGTCGGGTAGATTTGTACAGGTTGCACCTGAAATAGAGCAAAGACGATCTTGTGACCTAATAATTCGCGGGATAGAGGGAATCTTGACCAAGTCATTCGAATTCGTTGTTTGATAAAAAGCGAGCTTGACTCTCAATCTCCATGCCTAACCCCATCTATGTGTCCGTTGAAGTAACGTCACATGAGCAAGCAACGCCGCTAAACCCGACAGTATCATCAGCTGCCAACAATTTCTTCCCATAAACATTCCACTGACCGAAAGGCCTACATAGCTTCAAACGTTACATTCACTACATGTACATTACACTGGACATTGCTTTACTGTGACTCTTTGGGTTTCACCATCTTGCTTTTGTGGCAACAGAAGTTGCAGGAGCAAGTTCCCGACTACACTGGAGCACTTCTCTACACGTCACTGGAGCACTTTCATGGAGTTTCCACTGTTTTCACTTGTTGAAAAACCAACCGCCCGCATGTGGTAATGACATTAAGCTTGGACTTGCGTGCGTCTTGACAGAGGATATCTGGTGACAGAAACCATGAACGTCTTCTGGGTCTTCTATTTAAAGCCGACCCACCATACTGGTGACACCGATCTGGCGACCCTATGCTGCTATGTAGCGATTTCAAGTAGATCACTGGCACCGTTCGTCCCTTTGAGCTGTAGAATGTCAACTCTTGTACACTCCATGAGGGAGATATGAAATTGAATACTGTCACGGAAATGAATAATGAGAGTGGATACCAAACTTCAACAAAGAATGCTATGCTCGAATATATAAATAGGTAGAGAAGAAATACACAAGTAGTCGAGTCACTCCTCACCATAACTCTAAGTGATTACTAACGAGAACTGATGAGCAAAGAATAAAGTGTGACTAAGGATTAACTCTCATGCGGTCACTAACCGTCAACCGTATTAGCTTGTGATACTTCATCAACACCCTCCCTCGAGCTAACGTCAATATCTTTGACTCCTAGGAGTATTAGCTTGTAATACTTCATCAATACTGTCCTGTCAATATCTTTGATTCCTAGATGAGATCTGAAACTTTCAAATTTATCTCTGGGTAAAGCTTTGGTGAAAATATCAGCTACTTGCTCATACAGAGGAATATACGGCATATCTATTTCTCCAGCCAATACCTTCTCTCTAATGAAATGATAATGGACCTCTATATGTTTTCTCCTGACATGAAATACTGGATTGCTAGCAAGTTTAATACTGCAGATGTTATTAAGATTATAAGATCATTTAATATATATCTTTAAGATAAAATTCAAAACTTCTTATAGATCTAAATCTGTTGATAGAGTGTACAAGCTAGTGTTTGTGGCGACGAGTGTTTGCGGCGGCTAAGTTTCTTTAGTAACAATTTTTTTAAGTTTCCAAAACTCAATCTCAAAATTTTAACTATTTCTCTTCCTCTGTATATTGGTGTGAGGCCTATGTCTTCTAGACTATTCTTTGGTGTCTCCATATCTTATTTCCACATTGTACTATCTTCTAGACTATTATTTGGTGATTTTTGGTGTCTCCGTCTTTTATTTATACATTATAATATGATATTAAAGTAGAAAGAGATTGTGAGGGACTTAAAGTTTAAATGTGTGAGAGTGTTTCAATTCTAATCAGTGATCTGATTCTTGATTTATGTGATGAGTATTCACCTCGATAACTTGGTGGCTTCACAGGCAAAGAAGTTACACAGAACAGTTATTCATTCTGTATGAAAGTTTAAAATGTTTGCCCTCTTCAAATTTCAAAAATTGTTTGATCTTGTCATAAGGGATGAAGCTTGTAGTGATACAACCTTGACTTCCCTGTAGAAAATTCTTTTCCATTTTTATAATTTTTTAATTATAGTATGTATCATGACAGAAGGTAGTAAAAAAGAAAAGTTGGTTTAATTTGTTAGCCAAGCTCTTCACAAAGTGAACAATTTAATTTTTTAGTAAGACAACTACAATCCAATTCCATGGCTGGAGGCCCAATAATCGTATCATAACAGGGTTTTCTTGATGACAAAGAAAGATTTCATTGCAAAGATCTTCCATTACAAATCTTATCTCTACGAAGTTATGTCGGCATTAGATTGCTTTGCTATGAAGATCAGTGAAAAAAATTCCTGGCAATACAAACTTCCGTCATCAGTCAAAGTGCAGCCAAATTCCATGCTTACAGAAAATCCATACCTCTTGCATGAACATGCCATCAGAGGAAGCACACCCTATAGTCTGGTATCAAGTGACATGCATTTACGGCATAACTGTGACTGCTCATCAACCGCCTTGACAGATGAAGGACAGACTGATTTTAAGAAGACTATAAAATGAGGAGAAATTGTTACTTTTCATTTTTCTCCACGATCAAAGTTCTTTCATGCTGCAGGAAATCACCACCACAACAGGACACACCAGCAAAGTGGATTTGCAAATCCAAATAATTCAAGAATGGTACAACAAATTGCTAAGGACAAAAAACCAAGGCCAGTGGTAGAACTAGTAAGCAAATCTTTAGAGATTTCAAAATGGGTTTTGTACTATAGGTCGAATTACTTCAAGAGTTGGAAGATGGAATTATTACTATGGGATTGGAGTCTATTGGATGTCTACTTACTAGAGGAAAGTTGTAATATCCTCTGCATGAGTGGTAGGAGGTTGAGTGCAAGTCCAACAATGTGTACAAAGGATCAATGGCAACGGGTTCAGAGAGAAAAGTGCTCTCTATTTGGCCAGATCCACATGGAAACTCCCCATGGTCATCCTAGCAAAGACTTGAAGGATATGATTGACAACTCATTTGTGTTGCAAAGCTACGTTTATAAAATAGAGGATCTTAATGACCTTGTGTGACAAGTTGTCATCAAAACTACTATGAAATTGTTCAGATCAAAGAGAACATCTTATGTGAACTTGAATCAATCAATATTCTTTTAGCTCTTGCACAAACAATGACATGTGAGCATGTGCAAGGATGTTCCAAGAATGGTCATCTAGCTTTTGGATAATATGGCTGAAGGCACCCTCATGATCTTAGCCTCCTTCATCTTGCATTCATCCTGCATAGGGATGAATCAACTCAATGAAGAGGATAAGGAGAAATACCATACCCCCTTCAACCATCTAGCTTATTTAAGTGAGCACTCTGATCTGCCCAAAGAAATTACAAAGTAGCATGAGGCAGCCAAAATTCTTTGCCGATACAAAGAGGTTTGTATGCGTCAATGAAACCTACAATACAATAATCCTATGCAAGGAAGAGACCAAGGCCAAGCCCAAGATTCAAGCTTCCAAGAAGTGAAAACGAGTGGTTCCAACTATAGATGTATCACTCAATGATAGTGGAAGTTAAGATACCCCAAGGAAAAAAGGGGAATTTGAAGGAAGAGGAGACATTGGACAATTTGCTCCAAAAATGAGTAGAAAGAAAATCTTGTTAGAAAACATGGAAGCTAGAAGTCACAAGTCCTTCACAAAGATCTCATCACTAAAAAATGATGAGGTGAATGTGGGAGGCAATAATGATGAAGCATAGTCATTACCCCTTGCAATTGATACAAACATGAAGATATTCTTGTTCAAAGGGAAAGAGCCCGATGAGGAAGTTGAGGGGACCCCTATAGCCAAGCTGAGGCAAACTTTGGCATAAGTATTAGCTTTTTTTGACTTTGTTTTGAGACATAGAACAAGGAGGTGGGCCCATTTGCCACAGCAAATGACAACAAGATGAGGCAAATGGTGCACAAAGCAACAAACCCAAGTATGGAGTCATTTCCAAGAGATGAACCAATCATCACAAGGATAGAAAAGTCTCCAAGTGGACAACCACTTGAAGATTAGATAGTAGAAGAGGCCAATGACATGGTTTTGTCCAACTCAAAAGACAAACCAAATCAACTAGCATTAGCTTGAAGAATAACATGAGATACAAAGGTAAATTGCTTGTGTGATTGATGGTAGTCTATATGGTGAGCATTGTTATGCATGCAATCAAAGCCTTGGACTATTTCTTGCCATTTTACAAAAAACTTGATGCCACAATTGTTGATCTAATGACATTAGATTGATACTTACAAAAGGCAGCACAATTGATGACCAAAGAAAAGCACTCCTCCACAACAAAGTGAAAAAATCCAAGGCCTGGAGTGAAGAGAAAGATAAAGAGTTAGAGAAGTTTGAAAAAGACAAGCTCCGACAAAAACAGTACTAATTTTATTGAGATCCAAAGTCAAAAACCATAGTTCAAGGTTTCCTTGAAACTGTGGTTGATGAGCCAAACTCAAAGTGCAAAGATGAGCTAGAGGTGCAAGATGACAAACTGAAAAACCTATGGGCCAAACTCAAGGATGCGCGCACCAAAATGACAATAGCGGAAATAGGTTATGAGAACTTGAAGATGTTAACCTACCTCCTTATCTTGGATTTAACTAATAGTCTAAAATATCAACAAGAGAAGGAGGTGGAGCAACAAACAAAGCTTCTTGATGAACAAATGAGCCTAAAAGACAACAAACAAGGCTACTTGCAATGATTGTGCATATGGAAACCCAATTACTGAACCAACTAGAGCAAATTGCCAACTAAAACCCCCCATGTACAAAGGTGAAGGGATCTTTGGACCCAAATTGATGCATTAGAGAGGACAGTATATATAAATGACCAGCTCAAAGTGATGTTCATTGAACTGCAAGAGCATACCAACTCCAAGTTCACATAGAGCTAGACTGGCTTCATACAAGTAGTTGAAGTGTACAAGAAGGAGCTCAGAAAGCTACTCTAGATATGTAAAGGGTCAAGCAGTTCATCACAACTACTGTCAACTTGTACCGGCAATGAGTCATACGACCAGTGACTTCATACAAGATAAACAGTGTGCAACTTCATGAAAAATGACTAACTGTCATCTCCTAAGTAGGATAGTGCAGATTTTGTAGTCATAGTACATACTTTGTACATAGTAGTTAGGATATGATATGAAAGACTTGTGTTAGTCTAATAGTCAACAAGCTAAAGGTAGACTACAATCAGCTGAGGTGTTTAGAACCATGGCCCACCCTTACTTAAGGATTAGGTTTAGGGTGGTTAGTGGATAAGATGTGATTGGCATTGAGTGCCTTAGATGTAATTAGGAGATTTCCAACTCATTGTAACTGTTGGATCTCTTTGAGGCTAAGTAGGAAGCATATAAAAGGCTTAAGCCTAATGAACACCATGTTCATTTGATGCATCATTCTTTTGAAGTAAATGAAGTTTTTACCATCAAGACTCTTGGGTTAGGGTATGTGTATTAGCCTGCACTTTGTAAGAGGGATTGCATGCATAGTTGAATAGGAGTGAGGAATCTTGACATATGAGTAGACGGACTTGAGTGAGGGGAATCATTCATGTGAAACTAGAGTGTGCAACTCTAGGGGCTCTATAGAAGTCAAGAATGATATAAAGACATGTTGCTAAATGCCTGAAGTATCATAAAGTAACACTGCCATGTGTGATTAAGCATTATAATTACTCAAAACTCCTATGATGTGCCTTAGGGGAAAACTGAAATGCTACATCATACTCATAGTCATCATGGTAATTGGACCTTGGGGAGATCTTACTCTTCCTTAGTTTAGATGTTCTAGGACACTATTCATAAAACACCTTAGTACTATTGATCTTGTATGGGGTGAGTTGACCCCATGATGTGAGTGTGGATCATAGTACTTATAGCTACTTTGACAATAGTTGTACAGAGTTTGGTTGGGCAATAGTGAAGGTATAGACATTCCAAGTCAAAGTGACCTTTCATATAAATAAACCATTACTTTCAAGAGTCTTCTAGATTCAATCTATAGTGAGCATAAACTTTGGTTAATCATCCTTTTAGGAAATGACTTTGCACAAGAGGTTAAACATGAAATAATAGATTCTCATCATATTGATACCTTTATCTCAATTTTAGTCATACAATTCATAAAAATTTATAGTATTAGTAGGTCAAAATCAGTATGTCACGAAGCTTATGCTAATGCTCTTTCAGATGCTTATGTATGTTTTTGAAAGGAACATGCTAATCAAGCCATCCACTATTTCTTTCATTTTGTGTTTTGCCATTCTTAGCAAACATTTTCAGATGTTGATAAAGGTAAAAAGCTTTAATTGAATCAACAATTAATTGATGAACTTTAAGAAAGGAAATTTGACTACCATTGAGCATGTCTACTTGAATTTGTGGGTTTTTTAGTAGTTTAATAGCATCAAAATCAAGGTTGAAGATAATGAACTAATTATATATATCATTAAAAGTCCACCAAAGAAGTACCAACCTTTTGAAACTTCTAAAGCTATAAGGGATATATATCTTCAATTCAGAAAGCTAGTTCCTATGTTAGTCTTTGAAGAGATGTAGATGCAAGTTAATTGTTGTAGTCTTGCAAATCAAGATCAATTGTTGTTTGCTTGTAGAGATCAAAATGGAGGTAAAGGACTTAGAGGTTCATTTAGTGGAAGTTAATCACAAAGTCATCAAGTATTGTAAGGCAATTCCATAACACACAAGTTTTACAACTATTTCATATCAAAGACTTATTATGAAAAAATTATTTCTAGAAGTAGTACTCCCTTAAAAAAAATATGTGAAGAATAATTCATACTTTAAACATCTTTTACTAGTGATGATTAACATTTAAACATCAATGACCAAGAGTGAAAAATAGTGGTTCACCTACTCTTAGTGTTAGACCTCATAACCTATCAAGCTAATATATTCACTTCCAAAGTATATATGAGAATGCTTACTATAAACAAAAGTAGCAATTGAGTACTAATCTATGGAATAGAAATGCCAGTTTGAACAATCAAAGATGGAGATGTATAAGGATTATGTAAAACAAATGTAAACTTGTAGAAGCCTACAACCAACATTTTAACTACTTAATTACAACATGCACATGAGATAAGATATGGTAAAAGAAAGCTTGAAAATCAAGATTACAATATCTATATCCTTTTGAATTTGATGCACATCCAAACTTATCCAAAATATATTCAAGCTAATATATTCACTTCCAAAGAACCATTGTGTGAAATTGTTGGTAGTGAATAACAATGATACTATCCCCTCTAAGAAGTTTGGATGTGCTTCGAATTCAAAAGGATATAGATATTGTAATCTTGATTTTCAAGCTTTTTTTTTACCATATCTTATCTCATGTGCATGTTGTATTTAAGTAGTTAAAATGTTAGTTGTAGGCTTCTACAAGTTTACATTTGTTTTACATACTCCTTATACATCTCCATCTTTGATTGTTCAAACTAGCAATTCTATTCCATAGATTAGTACTCAATTGCTACTTTTGTTTATAGTAAGCATTCTCATACTAATTTATGCATAAATCCTTGGTCAAGGCAAAATTTGAAAAGCCTTTAACCCATGTATCTCCACCCAAAGAAAATTTACTCTATATTTTCCACTAATACTTCCTATCCTTTGTTTGAAAAATGGTTGATTAATGGAAAATTTGTTGTATGCTTTCCATCAATAGTTCTTATCTTTTGTTGGAATAAAAGGTCCACCAACCACAATAGTTTTGAATTCCATATCCCTTAGATGAAACTACAAGTAATGTTTCTCAACTCAAATCCAACAAAAGACTAGAACAATTCAAAGTTTAGGTGAAAGAACTAGTATGGGAAAATATCATTTTAGAGGTTTTGAGCACAATACCATGCATAGATAGTGAATATCAAGAACTATCTAAGAACAAGAACCAAATTTTCTTGAGGAGGTAATGTATCATGAAAATTAGATGCAATGTCATGGAGTTTGAAATTACAACACTAGGTCAACAACATACATTGTAGTTTTTTGAATAATCTCACAATCTCACAATGCTACATGTGAAGTTTTTAAAATCAAGAAAATAATTTTAGATACAAGGAGAGGCTTGTGATAAGAAATTTTTACAATAATATGACATTAGTTTTGATGAGACATTTAACCTAATTGCAAAGATGTCTTCAATTTATATTCTCTTGATCACCTTCTATGAGTGGAAGCTCTATCATATAGACTACAACAATACTTTCTTTAGCGGAGATTAGAGGAAGAGGTCTATATGATCCAACCATATGGATATGAAGACAATCTATCCACACAAGTTTGTTTGCTGAAAAGGTCTCTGTATGAACTAGAGCTTGGAATGCGGAGATACATTATGATCTCAAATATATTGGATTTCAAGTTTATAGTTCAGATTCTTTGTTATACAAGCTATAAAGTTGATATTAAGGAGGTTGATAAGAATGAGGTTTCTTTATGTTGATGATATTATCACTGATAATTGTCCAGATTTCATTTGGTAAGTGAAAATTTGAAGAATTTGTCATCAAAGAACCAATCTATTATTGCATCTTGTTACAAGATATGGAATATAAATTCATGATCCTATAAGTATATATGCACAAAATTTCAATCTAGCAAGCTGATGAATTCACTGGAGGTTTATCCAAGATCCATTTGAATATCTCAAATCTCATTTAAGAATCAAAGATATGGACGATAACTTTAGTTCAAGGGAGAGTGTTAATATAGTGCCAAAATTCCTATATAGATACTATATCAACACAATGTTGATGTAATATCACAAGCTAATATTCCTAATGTTTCTAATTTAAAGGAAAGCGTTGATGTAATGCCATAAAACTAATATTTGTGATGGCTAAGTCATTTTAATTATAATCTTTTACTTAATAGTGAAAACTGACTCAATCCAAAACATATACACATTTCTCCTCCTATATAGATTGGTGTGAACATGATGTCCTACATGCCAAATCTTTTGGCGAGATGGATGTCATGCATACCATCCTTTGATATCTCCACCTCTATGTCATAACAAGATAAGAATAAAGAAAAATGCAAGAAAAATGTGGTCTCTTGTGAAACAAAAAGGATTGGAAGACCAATCAAGCCCTGCAAGGAAAAGACAAGGGGGTAAAATGGGGCTAAGCCCCAATAGTATCAGAAAGAGAAAGTTGCTCAACCGCACCTAAGATATTTAAGCTATACACATTGTTTAGTCCACAAACAATTGAAGCAACCAAAGAAGCATCACCTAGTGTGATTGCTCTCCTAAGGATTGCACCTGTCCATTGCTCTATAGAGCAATGGACATATGTTATCTAGAATATGCCATGATAATTAGAGTGATACCCCTTGACCTCTAGAATGATAGGCTCTCATACACTCCTTGACAAGTATGTCAAATGCCATATCCATCACTCCATATAACTTGGAGATCTTGCTTGTTGTTGCTCTACTCACTACCCATCCAAGAGAATGGGTGATCACTGCCTCCAACAATGCACCACATGCAAGGACTATGAGCTGTCACCCAATCATCTCAAACCAAGGCTGGCTTGTCGGCCTTGACTCTTGTAGTCTGCAAAGCATACCACCACTTTGTCCAAGCAAGCTAAGCAGACCAACACTTTGTCCAAGCAAGCTATTCACTCTCTCCCACACTTCCTCCAAGCAAGGTGTTCACTTGATCGTGCCCCTGACTAACACTTTGATAGCCGCGCGTGTAGCAATCCTCTGTCTTCGATAAGACATCGTGTCGGATGTCATCTCTTCTATAAGGACACCGTGCCTGTGTCATATGCATGGGTTTAGCATCTAGTGTAGATCAAAATTGTCATGTGTATCACCTTTTCCATGCTAGCAAGCAGGTTTCAAAACTCCTCCGGAACGACGTCACTCCTTCAAGCGCCACCCGAGATTTCTCCTGATAGAGCTTGAAAGCAAGTGCAGCCTGCGCGTTCTCGGCCCTTTCGCGAACTGAGAACGCTTCGTCAGTGCCGATAGTTTCTAACCGCTTGGCAACAACTTCGTCATCTCTGCTCACAAAGGACGTAATGCTGGATATTTTCGACAAATTTTCGGTCTGTGCTGCCTCCAGAGCATCCAAATAAGCATCTCATACCTTGCAAGAGAGAAGATGAGAGTGACATTCACACTGATACCCTGTAAATTAATAGTTTTTACTGCTGGCACACAATCTGCAGTTGCAGGGTCGTTTATGACACAATTGGGCCTATTGACAAATTTATACAACCGGTTGGCTGAACCAGTTCCCTCCCCAATCATGATCAAGTCCGGTTGAATTTTCTAAGAAACTAAACCTGTGGTTTCATCATGCAGTGGTATTAATAATTCACAAGCATCCTCGATACTGTGACAGCGAGTCCCCAGAAAACCTCCTCAACACCATTTCCCTCTTTCATCAGCTGCCTGAACGGATTGACATGCATCGGAAGATGTGATGGCCTTCTTAAAAATTGTAGGATTGCTCGTAACACCACGAACGCCACTTTCAATGAGGGGTTTCAGATCGGTGACTGGACGACTAGGGTTGTCGTACCATGGGCTCTGCCCTTCGTTCTCGTAAAGGTCATGAAGAGTCGTCTTCTCTCCCATGGCAGCCTTCGTTTCCACCGCCATATATTTTACACTCAAAGTAACTACATTTGCAGAGCGACCTCCATGAGGCACAATTCCGGAGCCACTTTGGCAGTGTTTCTCCTTTTCATCCTGCCCACTATCTCCAAAGAATCGACCTCAGTCCTTGTCCCAAGGCGGTGGCCATCTCGTTAGTTTCGAGCTCGAGCTTCAAAACCTGCAAAATTAATCAATAGAAGCAGATCCCAGTGAAGGAGTGCTGAAACTTTGTCTGTGCTGAGCCCTTTTCAAAGGCTCTGGAATCACAAATTGAACATATGGTTCAGCTCTTCATAGTACATACAATCATCGCATCGCCTGGACCATGCCACAAGAAGCCGATGATTTGAGAGAACAGGAGCAATACCCTCTTATTTTGCAGCCCCCATGTGTACAACAAGATCCTAGCATCTCAATCCGAGCCATGAGATGACGTCCAGACATGACTCTCCCTCACCCAAACAGAGACTTTTGCTGTGCTGTAACAGTTCTTGAATTGATCATTTCGCGTTGAGTTCGAAGCATCAAGATCCAATCAAACTCTTTTGCTTGAAATTAGTTAATCATTCATCCGCAAAGTTGATAGTCTCCAGTTCAGTATAAAGAATGAAAATCATATCAACCTTCAATCACTTGAAAAGTGATGATTCAGCTGACAAACCATTTGTTATAATTGTCTAGAATTTCGAAACACGATTCCGCAAACTATAATATTCAACTTCGCATCTACATGTATATTTTGACCACCCTCAACCTGACCATTGAGACTGTCTATCACAAGAAGTGTTGAACATGTCACTGCGTCGAACAGGATGAAGACAGATTCAGTAACGAGAGAGCCACATATCGTCGTACGCAGTCAAAACCTCTGTATTGGAACGTCGATCTCTTCATTCTCAGGAAAACGTTGTGCAGAAAATAATTTAAAGTCTTAAGTTTTAAATCTGCCGTACGGATTTAGTTCTCTCATAAGTTGCTCTGAGCGGTACATGAGTTAAACGACCAATACGACTTCAGAGACTTCATATTCCATAACTTATGCTCCGCCAGATCTATAAACTTTGGATCCATAGAATATGTATCTGCGATAGCAGATGGCATTCTATCGTACGTCAAACATGACACATTATCTGCAGCTGCAACTGGGGTGTTACATCACGAGTGTTTGGCTTCCTGAAATTTCTCTACAGGACAAAACACCCACCAGGAGATAATCACCTCTTACAGACATGTAATTCGAAATCAAATACCCCTACCGTAGTACCGGTGTGAGCACTGTACCTTGTTCTGTGATTGCGTGATCGTCCTGCATAAGTTATAGCCTTGACAAGAGCTGAAGACGATTGAGCTAATCAATCCAGCAACGAGGCTTAGGAGCTTCAGAGATCCTTCAGAGGTGACATTCTCCAAACAACATTCTGCAATTCCATTCAATCTGGATCAGATCACGTCGGCAATGCTTCGTATGGCAGTGCAAGAGTGTTCTCCACTCCATAGATTCTGAAGTTTGATCGTGCAATCGATCAATTTCAGATCAGACCAGATGAGCTTGAGTCGGTGATAGATTGGCTCTAACTGAATGATGAAAAAAAGTTAAGATTTAGGGCTAGAGTGTAATTGAACGTCTCTCATGCTCAGGAAACAGCATCCAGTTCATAAAGTTTACTTCAATCTGACTTCATGCATACTCTAGCAGAGTTTACATTGCGGTGTTGCTTACTGTAGAACAGACTTAAATACTTCCATCTTTACTGGACTCCTCGAATGTTCAACTGAGCTTGTGTGAAGTAACTCGTGAGAGGAGAAGATTTTGTACAGTAGAATAAAAAGCGCAGCGAGATTTATGATTACAGAGTTTCGCCATTAGTTTAGGCAGCGTTTAGATTGATCAGTCATAAATTAAGCAACATAGTTCAGCTGTCTTGATTGCAGTTTCGGTTATCTAGAGCACGTTGGGGGTGTATGTTTACTTACTATTCAATTCACGATCCTCATACGCGGATGTTAGGTAACTTGGGAGCGATATGTTGCAGAATTGAAGGAATCGATGAGAGAGAAAACGGAGACCGTCCTCGTTATGTAAGGGCAGATCCATTTGTCGCAGTCTCACTCTGTACATGTAATAAGATTGACACAGAGGGAAAAAAACACGGTTCTAGTAAAGGCATTTCGTGAAAAAGATGACTACAGGAGCGTGGAATTTCTTTGCAGTAATGTGGAATCAACCTATCATTTCTTGCCTTGTGCTGCTACTCTTTACCCCAACATTCTTTCCTATCGTCGTGTACTTCTCTCCCCTTCTCATTTCCACTGCTGTAGGTGCAATTGTTCTCATAAGCATGAACAGGGGAGAGAGCACAGATGGGGCAATCGAAGATGGTGACAACGGCGCTCCTGCTCTTCTTCTGTATGTACAAGCGGCCAAAATCAAGCATGGAGAACCCGTGGAGGACGCCGGAGCTAACAAGGATTTAACAGCAGCTGGTGACAAATTTCCTTCGATAATCGGAAAGGAGAACCTGAATTACGTTGCTGAAGACGAAATATGCAGTGCAGAAATTGAACACGTTTCAAGAGCTTCATCCAGCAATTTCGAGTCAGGTGAAGAGAGCTCCAGTACTCCTGCAACAGGTCACGAAGCTGTGGATGTTTTGGCTGTTCCAGGGAGCAAATCCGCTGAGATTGTGATCTCATCAGGTCTGCATGACGCTAAGCCGGGTAGAGAATTGGATCAAACCTTTGATATGAAGCCAACGGCGCATTCTCACCTCACAATGGAGCTCCAGCCAGAAAAGGAGGACGACAGTAAACCTCAGTCGACTTCAATTGCAGGGAAGAACGCACTGCAGGGTGGAGATGAGGGCTACACAGGCGATGCACTGGCCGCGGACGCTAGTGTTGTTTCTGCTCTATCATCTTCGAACGAAGCTCTTCTGTTGAAGTCGGCGCGTGGAATGGTCGCGATTGGGCAAAGACCTTCGTCAAAAACTTTGATTGCTCCAGATTTCAGGTTTCAATTAGAAAGCATGGCTCGCTCATCTTCAGATAGAATGGTGCAAGCCGCCGGACTTGAGAAAGTAAGAACTACTCCAATCTTAGACAACTTGTCTGTGGCAGATGGTACGACCAAAATTGAACATTTAGAACAATCGCCTGTCCCAATGCTTCTGCCTTTAACGAAACAGTGGGTTGTGAAGGGTGTCACGATGAAACCAGAGCCCAACGGATGCAATATATTGAGTGCGAATGCAGGGAGTAGCGATATAGGTGCTCTGGTTTTTGGAGCTCAAGAACGAGTAGCGGAATCCGCAACTGCAAGCAGAACGGAGGGAGAGCACCCTACATCCTCCAGCATGAGTGAATACGGAAGTGGTAAACACACGATTGGAGACGTAGAAGCTAACACCAAACCGTACGAGGCCGGGAGTTGTGAGTGTGAGATAGTTGACTTGGACGGCTTTTCTCTGGATACCATACATTTAGATGAAATTGCCATGCACGACGATAAATCCATCAAGCCAGTGAGCTCTGCAATCAACAGTCATATAGATGAATCTAGTAATTTCCAAAGATTTGCTGTAAAGAGATGTCCTCGTGATGATCGAAAGAAAGACCGACCGCGTGGCGTTCTCTTTACAGCTGAGTCCTTGGCAACGGGGAGCACACTACTTGAGAATCTTAAATCTCAAGGACAGCAAGGTGTTTCTCAATCCTATCAATCGCTGCACATGTCAAAGCTGGGGAGGAATTTGGAAGGTCCTACAACTGTCGCTGGGTTGAACTCAAGCTTGTGTCCGATACTTGAGGTACGGCGCACTTGCGAAATTGTTCTTGGGAGTCACATCAAGGGGGGAGAGACTGTCCTCTCGGGGTCAGAGATTCTGCAGGAATTTATCCCTGCACAACAAAATGAGCTGCAGAACTCCCAAGCTCTTGTTGGCAGTGGCGGTACGGTGGTTTCAGGCGATGCTAAGCATGCGAGTGAGAGGAAATCAATCATCTTTTGGTCTAGGAAGCGATTAAAAAATCATCAGCCATTACAAAGCAGGTTCATAGTTGAGAAGACCAACACTCCAGCAATCGTGGAGCAATACCCGGCAAGGTGTATATCTCATGGCAAGAGTGACTCCTGTTCAGTGGAGGGTACTGGCTGCACAACCGATGAATTTCACTTGCCAGAGACGAATTACTTTTGGCCAGTTGAGAATGAGCAGGAGAATTTGGAGGAGGGATCAGCATTACAGAGCAAGAAGAGGACAGCAAATCTATCATCGTCTCATTGGTGGTCCAGGAAGCGAGGGAAAAGACCGGTAGCAGTAGAGGCAACACGGAGAGGAGCTGGTGCGATCCGGGATTCTTCTGCAGCAATAGCAGTTAAGCAGGCAGCAAGGGACGTCGGTGAGTCTACACTCGATAGAATCATCGGCAACGGAAGTGTTAACACTACAGGCAGAAATGAGGCTATATCGTCTTTGCCGTGGCTGATGAGTACACCTGAGACAGCAATTCAGGAGAGGAATGTCGGAACTTTAACCAGAAACCTAGCTACAATTGCAAATAGCAATCGGTCCCCGTATTCTCGGATGAATCCTACAACTGAAGGGATCATCGTGGATAGAATTATTGAGACCAGAGACAGGAGAACAGCTACAAGTAGGAGTTCTGTACCTGATACACATATGGAAGATAGGAATGTTGATGATATATGCAGGAGTCCAACTACAGACAAGAACTCATCTTCTCTGCCAGGGCAGTATGGATTAGTTGGGGACATATCCCATATCAGAACAATTAAAGATGGATTAGTTGGGGACATAGACAGGAATACCGCTTCAGACAAGGCATCATCTTCTCTCCCCTGGCGGTCTACATCTGGCAGAAGCATCGAGGACGGAGATATGGATAATCCCGACTGGATTACAGCTCCAGACAAGAATAATGTTTACTCGGAGCGGCGGTCTAGTCCTGGCGAAAGAACAGTGTCTCCATCTTGTCGAACTCATAGGCGGGAGCACAGTGATTCCCTTCCGACAAGATTCCGAAACCATGAAAGAAGAAACTCTCTATCTGAATTAGAGGTCCCAGAAAGAAGACATGTATTTGGAGAGAGAAAGAGCTTCTTCGATATGAGTGCATCCCTGCCTACAACAAGTGAAAGGATTGGTGGTCGGATGGATCTGCTAGCTGAAACATTGCTGTACAAAAGTGGCTGTAGTGCTAGTGTTCATCATGCACGAGAGCCGAACAGAACCGTACCTTTTAGAGGATTAAGATCAGATCCAGAGTTAGTTATGGACGAAGTGTGCAGAAACTTGGTGTCACCTTCTCATGCAGAAATCAATATCACAGATAAACTCAAAGTACCCCTTGAAGAGGTCCTTTCCCTTTTAGCGGTTGGGGATAGTTCCATGAGAAAGTCTACTACGACTGGAGAAGCTTCTTCAGAAGAAACTTCTTCCTCTGAAGAAGAGTGGTTGGCAAGCTCAGATGAAGATGAATCAGACGCCATTACCCCACAGAATGCCTCTCTACCGTTTCATAGTAGGAAGTCGCATAATTAACAAAACAAAAATTATGCAGCATCCACATCTATATCATGTGGATGCTGCATAATTATCATCAGATTCTCTGTTCACTTCCGGATGTACTGTTTGCAAATTAATGTCGATAGTTTAATACACAAGACCAGTTGGATTTAAGGTCTTTCTTGACTTCCGCCTGTGCATGCGTGTTCGTGCTACGAAGGCGTTGATCAACACCTCCTGTAAACGAACATTCCAATATCAAATTTTGAGAACGTCAAAATCTACCTGAGTCTACTCGATTTGGGAAGCCTGAATACCTCGCAGTTTTGACTACCGTAACGTGTATAGGTCAAGTCCTCTCGTCCGCAGCTAGCTTGTACTTGTTCTCTTACGACAAGAGCGGAGCTAGACTATCTAACGCCTTGCTTCAGGTGCAGTAACATCACATAATAATTTGCATATGAACATCTTCCATTAACAACACAACGTTCATCTCACCTCTTCTATTTGCATACAGTTTGCAAGCAGCCTAGGAATAAATCTCTCAAGCTCTACCACTTGTCCATATCCCCAGTCTGATTTGTCTGGCACATCCAAGACGCTTCACTTATTCAAGCCTACATGTCAAGAGCAGATAGTCTTCTGGTCTGAGCGTGTTTGTCGACTTTCCAGTGCCTAGTTAATGGTGAACGTTGCGTATTTGAAGTGAACGTTCAAATAGACAAGGATGGGAACACAGTCCCATCCTTGTCTATTTGAAATTTGAATCGACTAAGTGTGATCGGACAAAGTCCATCTTTATCTATTGCCCTCCATGATGAGTAATGTAGTTCAACTCATACTTCATTCACGACGACAGCTTTCACACCCTTCTTGCTTTCTGGCAAACAATCGTGCTTCAGAATGTATCTTTATTCTTAGTTGTTCTGCGTCTGGAATTGATAGTACTGCTGCACATTCAGTGCTGTTATTATGAATATAAGGTTCCCAATCTTACTCACTACAGGTTCTACACAAAGTAAAACGAGCGATTTTTGGGTGTCAACAATTACTGTATTTAGAATTGTAAGACTGTATCACTAAATCTTGAGGACATTGCAAGGAACTTCGCTCGTCTGATGTAAGTATTTTAGATACTAAAGAAAATTGAATGTACCCTCCACATCTCCTGGTCTTCACAGTTTGGCGGGTAGTGCCATCACCACAAAAGACTGTCCTCCAGCTACACTCTAGCTCCCTGAATCCAACAACCAGGCACGTTCCTGCTATAGAAGGTGTAGATCTAGACTAATTGCGGAAACCAGCTCTTTACCTGATGTTACTTTTCTGCTCACTCTGTTATGTGTATCACCATACGCACAAGCAACTACTTGTCAATCAAGTTTTAGTTTCAAGTAACTCCAATATTCCGTCCATGGTCGAAACCTCTCTCTCTCTCTCTCTTTCTCTCTCCCTTTGAGCCCTCCGATTCACCCAATAAATCATCGTACTTTGAAAATCAGTTCACCGTGTCAGATTCTACATGCGGCGGCATGCATGTGACAAAAGAATTTCTTTTATAAAGCTTAATCCAAATAGGAACCACAAGTTTGCATCCAGAATCTATAAACCGAAAATAACATCTTACATTGTGTAAGAAATATCCTGGGTGTTTAAAATTCTACGTATGCAGGGATGAAAGCATGAGGGACTCCTAGAAGCGCAATAGCTTGCCTTTATCCCTTGGCACCGGAAATTTGCTGGCAATATATTGCTGTGGACATATTGCCTAGCTCTGCTGTGATCATATCTTAATTGAGTTCTAGAGTTGTGTCAAACTAATGAAATTGTAAACACGGTGGGTCTGACTTCACAAGATCAACTGCTTGTAGCAATAATTTTTGCCAGAACGGGAACAAATGGAGCATTGATGTAGGTCATAGCTTCCAAGTGATCCCAATCATGTCTGTTATCTGTAAAGGAGTCCTGGCTGTTGGGTCCTCCTACAAGAGCCCCTACGTGAGTGTTTGGATTCGATGAAGGCGAATCATACCAGTTGCTGTAGCCTTCATCGCATCCCACAGGAGTGGAATCCTCGTGGATAGAGACGATCGAGGCACCGCGGTGATGTACATGTTTCGGATACTTTTTACCGAAGCCCACCATAAATGACATGCGCAGAGGGTTATTCCCCAGAACATAATCAACCTAGGATTCAGACAGAGTAACAGAAGTTGGAAGTTAGAAGTTAGTCATATACTGATATGTCTAGGAACTCCTCTACAAATTTACAGGAGACCATCATTCCACTTACTTCTCTCGCCGTGTATGGACCTCTGAAATCATTTTGAAATGTCGTATTTCGACCTTGATCTTAAATTTTTCAGAATCTTCCGGCTCGACATAGATCCAGATGGTTCATATTTTGAAGAATGGTCGAAATCAAAATGCGGTCCAAGGACTCAATATTCGTACCTGGGATTTGGCGAAATTGTAAAGATCCGCTGAAGAAAACGAAACGCCACCACAGTTGATAGTTTTACCGGAGTTGGCGAGGTAGTCCGAGTAAAGAATGAACAGGAAGGATGTGGCCGTCACATACTGCATGTTGTTATCATCATCGATGAATAGAAGCCCTCCTATAGTCAGGGCAAAGAACAATATAGTTAGCATATGGCTGGGGCACGTTCACCTGACCACTTCGAACCTTATTGAGCCAAGCACGAATTGATGCAGCTGCAGATTAGATTTATTTCCTTAACAGATGCGAGTCATTCTTGAACTTCTCGAACTATAAACTGTGTGCAATCCAAATAACCGTACGTACCATACAAGGACGAAATGAGGACAAACTCAAACAAGATGGAGAATCACCTGGCGTGATGGTAACAGTTCTCTGTGGGCTCGTTGGAAGATTTTGACAGATGAAGGATTCTGCTTGCAATTTATAGTTTGACAGGGAGGAGGTGCCCTGGAAATAGAACTGCAAATCCACTCATGCAACAAGATATTTCTTAAGTTGATGTTGCTTGATAAAATCAGACATTTGAAACACACGAATAAATTTCGTACAACATCCAAACCTGAGCTAGCCTATTTTCGAGAGATCCATAATGTCCGTTTTTGTCTGGAGACAGCAAAGAAACTCATGGCAGTTACAGTGATCCTGTCGCGCACATGCGCTTATGCGTTATTCAACAATAACGGCGCCGATTCTGACACGCACAAGCCCGACTAGTTGTAAGGTACGTCATGCACATAACAATCTGAACTCTTATTCTGTTGCGCACTACCCCATATAAGTATGATATTGGTAGATCATGGAAATACCGCACAAGACTTGGTGTTCCAGCCGTGTAACTTTCTTCCACCATGAGATCAACAAACTCTCTCAAGAGATTCAATCTTCAGTCCATGTTCCCGTTTGTTTCACGAGATAATACACTCATTACCATAGGAAATAAGAGAATATGCTATATATCACGTCAGAATCCTACTGGAAGATGAACCGACGTTGTGCTTCTTGCTTATATTATCTTTGTCGGTTCCACCTATCAACATTGGTTTCCTTGTGTAGACCACAGAAAGAAACTTCTGGATGTAGGATCTCTGTGATTACACAAACGCTCAGAATAATTGCGGAAAGGTTGAATTAGAAGACGGAGAAGATGATTGACCTTGGATAGCAGAACCTGCACGCCACCCAATTTGTTCTCCCATAAGAATTCGTTCATAGTGTAGCTCCAACCAGCGTTATCTTCGACGTATTTCAAGTACTTTGCATTCCCTGTAGCCTTATACAACCAGGCCGCAGCCCATAGAAGCTCATCCTGCAAAAATATCAGCTTTCATTAGGTAAGTCACTACGAAACATACATTCTGATCTCAATCTCAATCGCAATCTCCCTTCGGAATTTCTTGTTCTGCACTCTCCGATTACTGAAGATCCTAATGGATATCCACCATCATTATTTCCACCAATTCATGGTCAAATAGAAGTATTTGACCATGAATTTTGCACGTTCCTAGACAGAGTTCAAAGAGACAAATCTATTAAGTAATCCATATGCTTACCGTGTAGCCAGAGTAGGAGCAATAATATGGGCAAGCATCACCGAAGGATCCTCGATAAGTGTCTGCAAACGTAAAGACCTGTTCAAGGGCGAAGTGCCGATGTTATAACTGCTGTCAATCTGCACTCTACTTGAACTATTCTCGGAAAATGCAGCTGATTTTATTATAAGATATCTATTCATTTCCAATTGCTGGTTTTCGTGCGTCCAAATCCTACTTGAAGGTATGAATATTCACCAAGACTATGATTACTGCTCTACATCATGACACATTTTATCAATGACGCATCTTAAACTTTACGCAATTTTGGGCGTAAATTTCACCTGAATTGACTTCTTCAACAGCTTCGCCGAGTAGGTTGGGTCTACAGCTCCGAAAACCATGGATGCCGCTGCTAATGCAGCAGCAGTTTCTGCAGCAGGCTCAGACCCTGGGTGTGTTGCATTGACCTGGTAGGATTGGCGAGAAGTGTCCATGTCTTCAGGACGCTCCCAGCAAGCATGATCCTGGTCTGCGTTACCAACCTGGAAGTTCCAGTAGATTGGTAATAGTGAAGCAGACATGTAAGAAATTGTGATGGTACCTTATCAGGGATGATAAACGTGTTTCGTCCCCATGGTCCTGTATACTTTCTCAGCTCAATTGTCTAAATCATTCCAAAATCAAAACGTGAACTTCGTACCTGAACCCAGACCTGGGTTGGGCCTGTAATTGACTTGAGAAGATAGTCAGTAATCCATTTCAGGGCTTCCCTTGAGTGACCGAGCTGCCCTGCTGCACCTATTTGATCCCCGTATTCGATCATCCCCCATGAAAGCAGGGTTGCAGTAAACGCCATTGGAAGTCCAAACTTCACGTTATCACCGGCATCATAATAGCCGCCAACCAAGTCAACCTGCAATTTCAAGTTGTGGACGATCAAGAATCTGATTCAGCAATAACCGTAGACATTCCCATTCTTATCCGGCACTTGATTCCGTTAGATTTCCTCAAGCATATATGGTAGGCTCATGGGAGTTCATAATAGTATAAATATTGTCATACTGCCATTACTGGTTGGTTAGTCACACTACAGCCCAATCTAGAGCTTTTTCCAGTGTAACCAAGACGAGGGGAAAAAACCGGAAGAGTAAGAAGGAATCTCTCACCCCAACATCAGACCCGTCGTGAAGGCCAGAATCTCCTCTCCAAGTCACTCGTTGCGTCGGAGGAAGCGGTCCCGAGCGTTGGCCTTCGAAGTAAAGAATGCTCTTCTTCAGGGCATCTTTGTAGTTCAGATTAGCTCCGTCTGCACCGCTGCAAAATGCTAATACACTTGCGAATACTAGTGCTAGCCGGAGAAGGTTGATCACACGACCTCTGGTCATGGAAGCCATGACAACTGAGTCTACTGTCGTTTAGACTCGATTGAAGAGATTACAAGCTAGGACTAAATTTGATCAACTCTCCATGTGCAGCACCCAACTCGCAGCTAGAGTTCACTCATGGAGAACGTCAATGTACAGCTCTCCGCTACATACAGTTGAGAGACACAAATTGATCTCTGACCTCCGTGGGGAAGGCAATGAGAGGATATGACTGCTGCACTAAATCTCTCCTGCCATCGACTTTTATAGCACATACTAGCGTCCTTACCAATGCCAAACGAATCCGGTTTTTTATGGCGATTGATCATGTATCCCAAACCTTGGAGGCTAAACTGTCAATTCGATTCAAGACACACTGAATCGGTGGCATTCGGTAGGGGTTCATATGAGAATGCCTGATTGAAAGTGAGCAACTCAGATGCAAAACAAAGAAGAGATCCAAGAAAAATAGTTATATCTACACGCATACAGCACGCACAATCAATATTAGCTGTGTCACAACAATCGACGCTGTCCCTTCAACAGTAGCTTGCTCTTCATCTTCACGTCGGTTGAGAACGATGGAGGTCGTGAAGTTTGCTTGAAAAGTTGTTGCATATAACATAGAACACCGTGTGAATGAACGTCACACATAACAAGAGACCCATATTTCTATTACCACAGCTATGGCATCAATCCATGAGTGTGACGGGCTCCGAATGTAAAGATCGTCGTCCTTTCCATGATATTCCATATTCTATTACATGGAAGATCATGTCCAACTACGTCCAACATGCTATATAAAGTTAGAGAATTTAATCTATATATTGAAAGTATTTCATAGTTGTACCCCTGTAAAATCCATTCTACAAGGAAGAAACCTTAAGAGAATTGGGGGTATTAATTGGAGAGACAAATAAACCTAAATTAGCAATAAAAGGGGAAGTGGCGAGATTCAAACCGTTTCAGAAGGTAATTTCGTGACTCTTTTTTCTGTGGTCTATGATAGAGAAGGGAATAAGTAGGAGATAAGGGAGAAGGAATGTATGGAGTAGTCGAGCCATCAAAACTTTTAAACTGAAATAAGGTAAGGATAGGAAAATCCTTCTTGTAACGTGGACCTTTCACTCAGTTGAAAGATCACCTTAATTTCATGTACAAAACCGAAACAAGAATATTATAATCCAGGCAATTTTTCATTCGCAGAGTTGATACCTTGAAAGTTCCAGCAATCCTATCTGACAATAAAGCTTTGAACTCTCACTCAAGAATGCAAGAGAGGACTCTTTGTTTTCTTTCTAAATTTCTCCTTGGAGAATACTACTGCTGCCTTAATATGCTAGCTTTGAACGAATTGAGGCTTTCATTCATCATATTTTGATTCTATATTGAACGAACTCCGTACTCTCAAGTCCGTTATAATACAATATACATTATGAAGACTAGATTTTCAATTAGGAAAAAATTTAAATAGTAATTCATTGTCCAGTTACTCCGTTTAATAAAATCTTATCATTAATGTTAGGTCTATCAGAGTTCAATCATCAAATTATAGTTCTTGAAGATGACAATTGATTAAGTAGGATATCTGATTGAATGGCGGGATCCTTAAAGTTTCACTGAATCTAAAGAAAGTTGAAATCCACATTCCATCCCGGGAATAAAAATTGTTCAAGGATAAATTGTGAATGAGTAGCTTAGGGGTAGATGATTATTTGAGATTATTTCTTACAATTCAAGTTTAATTCGGAATAAAATAATTCGTGATTATGATTTTTTAGTCCAGAGAATACGAGTGAAGAACTAGAAAATCTTGTCTATTTCGCTTTAATAAAAACAACTGTTGAAAATTGGCTAACCCAATGAGTAGCAAAGTTGCCAACGACCCTAAAGGAAACTCGCTTCAATTGTTTGTAATATCTATTTTTCTTTATATTTGTGTAATAAGAAAGGCAAGCAATAGTCGTCCAATCACATGTCCCGATCTAACGGTTCCATGACTGGAGTATACTAACCGTTAGATCTTGCTCCCTGTGAGTTCCAACGCTCGAATCAACAAGAACCGGGGCAGAACAGAGATTCGTCTTTTCGATCTGGCCCGAGGAAGAAGCACGTAGCCGTGTTGACTCACCTAAATCTTGCACTCATTTGGATTGATTGCGTGCCCAAGACACACCATTTGAAACCTAACAACAATCCAAGTGAAAACATGGAACAGAAAACTGGACTATGTATAGAGTGTTGAAGCTTTGTAAATGTATTCCATTGTACAATTTCACTTCTTTATTATGAATGGTAGATTCCGTATGTTTCTCAATTTCAGTTCCATTGGTGCCTAAATTGAAGACTATTTCACTTCTTTATTATGAATGGTAGATTCAGTATGTTTTTCAATTTCGGTTCCCTTGGTGCCTAAATTGAAGACTATGGAAAATTGAATAGAAAATTATGGGGATTTTTAAGTTTTTAGGGTTTAGAATGATCATTACACTTTGTGAGGGATGGGTCGGAAATTTTAATTTTTAATTTCTTTGTTTTTATGATTGAGTTCCATGTGAATTTAGTTTGAAAGTTTTTGAGATAGGAATTGAAAATTATGAGAATTTATAATTTTTGGGTTTGGAGAGATTGTATTTTTTTATGTGAGTTGGGATGTGATTGGTTGTGGTTTTGTTGGTATGGTGAGATATGAAGAAGAGCACCGTGTGTTACTATTTTTATTTTTGTGCTAGCCATGGCTACACACTCCCCATGTGCAGCCGCCTAGAGCGGCTCGAGATACACTATGTTGGGTGTGTCATCAACGCTTTACCTCACAAGGGGTAAAGATCTATATGGGAAGGATGCACAAGGACTATGATTGGACCACTTTGAATGCTCACGTGAGGCGATTGATCACATTGAGAGTAGTGATACTTGAGTTTACGCACCCCTACTCTATCCCTTTGTTGACCATTCCAAGGATATCGATAGAGTCATGGGACTGGTTAGCTTCTCAAGCGGGTTGCATTTTGGGGGTATTTGAGACTAGTTTTCCATGTCCATGTCTATTCCATAGGCTACCCCCTACACTCCATGATGAGGCTAGAAAGGTTTTTTGCCTACCACTTGATTGTTTGGCACTTGATCCCTTGGAAGATTGTATGCACAGGTATGAATATAGCATGGTTCCTATTCCTCTTATTCCCTTCATGGTGTCTTTGTTATGCTAGAGAGGGACATGCAAGGCATAGAGAGGTGATTGCTAGATTTCATCAATTCCAAGCGGAGGATTGGGTGGCCCTATAGGAGGAGTCTGTTAGGGATACATGTTTTAGGAGATAGGTTTTGCCACATGATACCACAAAGTCCACTTGATTACATTGGTGTAGGACATTGGGTAAGGCAAGAGAGTTTAGTTAGTAGAGTAGGACAAGCGCTACACTCTTTGTCTATGGCTAGTTCTATTGATGAGGCTATCTTTTCAGTTTGCTCACTACATCCTATGGCTGGAGAGGGATGACCACTAGAGGTCTTAAATTACCAACTTGAGCAGCTTTTATGTCTTGATAGGTCACTTTTTGCACAAGCATTGTGCCTACCCCTTGCCTTTCCTCTAGAGTCTTGTCAAGGATGGTATATGAGCATCTTAGAGACTTCTTTTAGGCAAATGATCCTTTTAGTGGTTCTGTCAAGTTGTTTCAAGTGGTTGCAACAATAGCAAGAGAAGACATTCCTATGTATATTGGTTGGGTGCTAAGTACTAATCAACTTCTCACGATAGAGAAGGACACAAGGTGCATTAGACCAATTGTTACTAGAGAGATCTTTTTGCATTTGGTCAATTGCACTATTGTCCTTTACCATCATTCTCACATTTGATAACACCTCAATCCACATTAGTTTGGAGTAGCTACACTTGGAGGATGCAAGGCTATATCTCTAGGCATTAAGGCACTCTTAGATATCCATCCAAAGTGGGTTATCCTACAAGTGGATGTTGAGAACACTTTTAATCGCATCTCATGAGCATCTATCTTTAGAGAGCTTAGGAGGTTGGTGGATCCTTGGCAAGTCTGATTCCTTTTGTGCAGTCTTTTGTGGCTCTCTTGCTTCCCTTATTACCAGCATGGTTGTTCATAGGAAGGAGTCACCATCTTGGAGTCAATTGTTGGTACAAGTCAAGGAGATCCTTTCGAGAGACCCTTATTTGCCATGGTTAACTTTAGAGCCCTCTTATCTACTATAACAATATGGAGTTTAACGATGAAGTTAGTCAAGGTTAACAAAATAGTGAATAGGCCAAATTAGTCTAAAATATTCTAAAAGTATCTAGGAAGCTTCTTGAGAAGCTTCCCACTAGCTTAGCTTGCATCCCAAGTAGATAATTTCTAGAATGAAGTTTCTAGAAGCTTCCAACCAACTTAGCTTGTATGCCAAATAGACGACTTCAAGAAGGAAGCTTCTTGAGAAGTTTCCCAGTTAACTTGGCTTGCACTCCAAGAAAGTGGCTCAAGGAAGCTTCTTGAAAAGCTTCTCAAGGGCTTTGTATACTCCATATAAATACAAGAGCCAAAGCTCATGCTAGGCATTTGGGGTTTTCCCGCATGCAAGTGCCCCAATGTGAGCTTCCATTCTTCTATTTCTCTCTTTGGTCTTGGTCTTTTACATTTGGTATCAGGGCAAGAATGAGACTGATAGAATTTATGGACCACCAAATCTATTCTGCCAAACCATAAGGACTTTCACGTCCAGGTACTACCTAAGGATCATTTCATACAATTTACCACCTCACGCTTTGGGTAGTATTTTCTGCATATGATCACCTTGTCTGAGGAATCCTTGATGCTTTTGGTTGTAACTTATAGAGAATGGTGGGCATGTTGCATCTTTGTGTTATTAAATTAGATAAATTGGGGATAGTGTGATAGAGTAGAAGCTATGGCGGTGACGCCCAAAGTTATCCTTGTTATGCAATAACAAATCGAGCACCTTACTTAATTGTTGGATGAACAAGACCGTCATAGACAAGAGCAGGTAAAGAGAGCACCAATATGAGAAGGAGAAGAGCAAATCCAATTTCCAAAGCCTAAGGTATTTGAAGGCAAGAATCTTTTGGGTGCAATGGAAAATTTTGTGTTTGATTGTGAACATTACTTTGAAGTAACAAACCTTCAAGATGAACAGAGACAAATTCTATTGGCCTCAAGCAAATTGGATGGAGCTGATAAATTATGGTGGCAATTTAGAGTGGAACGAGCTGAGCGGCAGTTTGTCATGCCAATCTTGACATGGGCAGAATTTAAGAGTGCAATAATTGAGCAATTCCAAACTATAAATACCACATGGGCCGCACAAGATAAATTGGCAGAATTGAAGTAGATTGGCTTGGTAAGAAGCTATATTACTCAAAACACTATTATGCAAATTCTGGATATACTAAATAGAGAAGCTCTAGATCACTTTGTGAGAGGCTTGAGGCCCGCACCAAACTAGAAGTGACTATGCAAGGGCCCAAAGACTTGGAGGAAGCCATGAAGTTGGCTAAAGACTTTGATTCCTTGGTTGTGACAACTTGGTCTTGACTTTGGCCTTCCCTAAACCCACCCACACACTATACACAGGTGGACTAGCCAACACCAACAGAGATTGATGCTATCTAGCAAAGAACACTTGACACAATAGATCATGAAAGATTACAACAAAATGGTGGATGTTTTTATTGTTGCCAAATTGGTCACTACATTGCAAAGTGTACACTCAAGAATGAGTGACCTCGACAAGTTGCCCAAATGGAAATTGTGGAGTGGAATGATCAAGGAAATGAGGAATCCTAGAAGGAGATTTCAAATCACCTATTGGGAGCTTGATTAGTTCCAATGGGATTGAAGGCTTGACCTATGCAAGTTTGCTTCACTTGCAAGGTACAATATTTAATTGGGGTTGTAAGGTTTTGGTTGATTTTGGAAGTTCAGTAATTGGAAGTAGATTGATGATTGCGAATGGTAGAAATGGTTTTGCATTTTTTCCTTGCATCCTATTACCTTCAAGATTAAGAAGGAGTATTTGGAGTGTATGAAATTTGTAGTGGCACCTCTACACTGTGATGTCATTCTAGGATTACCTTGGCTTGAACGTCATAAGATTCAATTTGATTGGACCCAACAATAAATTCAAGTACAACACCAAGGTAGGAACTTTTGATTAGATTGTTTGGCACCTTTGAGTAAGACACCTAAGAATAATCAGTCCTAAGATGGGAAGTTTGTCAAGAAGGTAGCCATAGAGCAAGCCTTGAAGGGAGATGAGTCCCAAGATGGGAAACTACTAAGAAAGCAACCTGGAGCAAGCTTTGAAGAGAGAGAAGTGTCTAGATGGAAAGTTTGTTAGTGAAGTAGCTATAAAGCAAGGTGTGGAGGAAGATAAGTCTTTTTTTGTGGTGTGGATCAAGCCGATTGCACAAGGACAATTTGAAAAGAATCAAGAGCCTTATCAAGCAATAGTTGATTAGATAATTCAGGAGTTTGTGGATATGTTTCTGTATGATCTGCCAAATGGATTACCTCTAATTGTGGTATGTCCTTCAAAATTGAGTTCTTGCAAGGGAGTACTCTAGTGAGTAGACCAATCTACTGGCTCTCACCAAAGGAGTTAGAAGAGTTGCAAACAACACTTACATAGTTGTTGGAGAAGGATTTGTCACACCATTTGTAGTGTCGCATCTAGATTGCTCGGATACTGGAGTTCTAGTGTTTGTAGTTAGAAGCATTTTGGCAATTACTCATAGACTACTTCCCGACGGTCAGTTTTTGTGTTTAGGGTATTAACTTCATGGTGGGGCCCACCGTCACTTGCACCGTCTGCATCATCAGGTGTGCCGTTAGTGGGACCATTGGAATGAGAATTAGGTCAAAATCATGAGTATACCTTGGAAGTGCAGCTCTAGAGAGCTTACTTCTATGATGTTGAGCCTTCGAGTTCCTAGCTAAAGTGGACAGAAAGCCGGCAAGCGTCACCTAGATTCTCTTAGCTAGAGTGGGTGTGGCTTGATTGTTATCAATGACATATTGTTGGCAAGTTGTTAAGGATCAGATCAAGTATTGATCTAAGCTTGATTGATTTGAGTTGTAAACGATCTGACTACATCAAAGAAGTGAGTTAGGGGGAAATTGGGTGCAAGAACTGCGAGTGTTGGTGATATCTCCAAGCTCGGTGGATCGTTATGTCTTGATCGAGTAGTTCAGATTTCCCTGAGAGAGTGTGTGTGCGGAAGTGCTAGCAAAATTTGGAGCCAAGGAAGAAGCATTTTTTAAGCGGTAGTTGTGATTTTGAGCTTAGGACCAATTTCTGAGTTGAGCTCAGAAACTAAAATTGAAGGTGGAGTTTGGAGCAGATCCTCACAAATTGAAGATTGGATGAAACCTACTTTTCCATTTTGGCTCAAGTGAAGAGTTAGTTGAGGATTTAGTGGTCAGCCATTTTTAGGGATTTATGTTAGATTTTACGTCAAATTTTGTGAAGGAGTTACATCAGATTTTGGCAAGAAGAACTTGAATCCGATCTCTTTGGTGATCCTCATAGCTAAGGAAGCAAATAGGTACTCCAATTATGTCAAATGCCAAATGGTAGCAGAGTCAGTCTTGTATTGATTTTTGAAGTGGAAGGTTGTTGTTTAGCATTCTTGTGATTGGATCCTCTCCATTCTTTGCTTCATGTTTGCGCACCGTGTTTGTATGAGGTGCGCTAAATTTTGAGCATTGGTGCTTTGGTGTGCTCTCAATAGTGAGGCTGGAGTGATGACCAATTGGACTATCTTTGTTTCTCTCTGGTGAGGCAAAAAGTGATGACCTACAGACCATAAGAATGCATGTTGTGATGGCAAGTTATAGGTCGCTCTTGCCCCTAGTGTAGGTGTCTCAGTTAGAGTTACATTAATGGACAATGTTCCGTTAGTTTTGGCACTTGGTGGTGCTTGGTTGGTATTGGCACTTGGTTGGTGTTGGCACTTGGTGGTGCTTGCTTGGTGTTGGCACTTGGTGGGGTACTTGCTGTTGCAGTTTCCGATTGTGGTTGTAATTGCGGTTACTTTGTCACGACGGAGTTCTTTGGGGATTCCAGAGGAGATAGCCCTACAGTACGTAGTGGGTTTACTCAGAGTGGCACTTAATATCAGCCTATATCTCAGGTCCTAGTGAGGGAGGAGATTGACTCTGAGTTGGAGTTAGACACAAGAGTTGATCTAGTTGAGAGTGCACTTGTCATGTCTGCAACCGTTGAGACTGCACTGCTATTGTGGGACATGGACAAGATTTGGGACAAGATGAGGCTTGAGGCTCGCATTAGACTAGAAGTGACTTGGAGAAAGCCATGTAGTTGGCTAAAGGCTTTGATTCCTTGGTTGTGACAACTTGGTCTTGACTTTGGCCTTCCTCAAACCTACCCACACAATATACACAGGTGGACAAGCCAATACCGATGGAGATTGATGCTATCTAGCAAAGACCACTTGACACAATAGATCATGAAAGATTCCAACAAAATGGTGGATGTTTCTATTGTTGCCAAATTGGTCACCACATTGCAAAGTGTCCACTCAAGAATGAGCGACCTTGACAAGTTGCCCAAATGGAAATTGTGGAGTGGAATGATCAAGGAAATGAGGAATCCTAGAAGAAGATTTCAAACCAACTATAGGGAGCTTGATTAGTCCCAATGGGATTGAAGGCTTGACCTATGCAAGTTTGCTTCACTTGCAAGGTACAATATTTAATTGGGGTTATAAGATTTTGGTTGATTTTGGAAGTTCAAAGAATTGCATGTCTATACAAGTAGCAAAGGAATTAGGAATTCCCTATCAAGCCAGTAATTGGAAGTAGATTGATGGCGGATGGTAGAAATGGTTCTGCATTTTGTTCCTTGCATCATATTACCTTCAAGATTAAGAAGGACTATTTGGAGTGTATGAAATTTGTAGTGGCACCTCTACACTATGATGTCATTCTAGGATTACCTTGGCTTGAACGTCATAAGGTTCAATTTGATTGGACCCAACAATAAATTCAAGTACAACACCAAGGTAGGAAATTTTGATTAGATTGTTTGGCACCTCTGAGTAAGACACCTAAGAATAATCAGTCCTAGTATGGGAAGTTTGTCAAGAAGGTAGCCATAGAGCAAGCCTTGAAGGGAGATGCATCCCAAGATGGGAAATTATCAGGAAAGCAACCATGGAGCAACCTTTGAAGAGAGAGGAGTACCTAGATGGAAAGTTTGTTAGTGAAGTAGCCATAGAGCAAGTTGTGGAGGAAGATAAGTCTATTTTTTTGGTGTGGATCAAGCCAATTGCTCAAGGACAATCTGAAAAGGATCAAGAGCCTCATCAAGCAATGGTTGATTAGATAATTTAGGAGTTTGTGGACATGTTTTTAGATGATCTGCCAAAGGGATTACCTCTGATTGTGGTATGTCCTTCAAATTTGAGTTATTGCAAGGGAATACTCTAGTGAGTAGACCAATCTATTGGCTCTCACCAAAGGAGTTGGAAGAGTTGTGAACAACAGCTACAAAGTTGTTGGAGAAGGATTTCATACGACATAGTACTCCTCTCCCTAGGGATCACAGGTACTATTTGTTCCAAAGAAGGATGGAGGACTTTTTTTTATATTGATTACCATGGGCTCAATAAGCAAAAAATGAAGAATGCATATCTCTTGTCTCGGATCAATGACTTGCTTGATCAATTGAGTGGAGCACAATACTTCTTTAAGTTGGATCTTCATAGCGGCTATTGACAAATCCCCATTGATGGAGAGGATGTGCCAAAGATTACCTTTTGCACAAGGTATGGGCATTTTGAGTGGAAAGTTCTACCTTTTGGGCTCACTAATGCTCCAACAGTCTTCATGGATCAATTGCATCGAGTATTGGATAGACTATTGGATTGATATGTGGTAGTATTCTTACATGATATCTTAATCTTTAGTAAGAAAGAGGCGGAACACATGAATCACATGCAAGAAGTCCTAAGATGACTACAATGGTGGAAATTTTACTACAAGAAGTAGAAGTGTGCCTTTTAGCATAAACAAGTTACCTTCTTGGGTCACAAGATCTCATCAGAGGGAATCAAGATAGAAGAGGAGAAAATTAAGGCCATTACTGATTGGCCTACTCCAAAGGATGCTATAGAAGCATTTACTCGATTGGCCAATTTTTTTTGACGGTTCATCCTCTATTATGCTCATGTGGCTACACCATTGACTGACGTCTTAGGGATGTCAATCAATGGTGTCCACTAAAAGTTTGACTGACGTCAAACTTCTAGTGGAACACCAAGCACAAAGAAGCATTCCAGGAGTTGAAACATATAGTGTCTTCAAGACCCTTCAACTATATGATCCTCAACTATCTTGTGTAGTTGATTTTGATGCTTCTATCTTTGCAATTGGAGCCGTGTTGTAGCAGACTTCCCAAATGGATTGCATACCATTGCTTTTGTGTCTTGTCGACTAAATACAACCAAAAGAAATTACTCTGCTCAAGATCAAGAACAACTAACAATGGTATAAACCACCAAGGTATGGAAGCATTACCTCTTGGGGAAGCAAGTGATCATGCAAATTGATCACAAACCATTATTACAGACCTTATACTTGGAACACATGAAGATTCAACATCATCAATGGGAGGAGCAACTCCAATTGTTTGACATCAAACTTGAGTACAAACTAAGTCAATTCCATGTCATCCTTGATGCCTTCTCACGACATCTTGATTTGAAGTCTCTTCTTCTCATCATGGCGACAATTACAACGATATCAATTGACTCCAAGGTCCAAAACAAGTTTTGGTCCGCTCTACAACAAGATTCCTTCTTCTAGATGGAATATGGTTGTCTTGCAGCATGTGACAAGGAGTACAACACCTTCTCCTTCAAGGAAGGCCTTTTATTCCATGGAGATCTGATCTATATTCCAACCAAAGGTGATCTTTGACTTGTGCGCCTTCAAGAAGCCCATGATTTACCAATTGTTGGTCACATGGGTGTAGAAAAAATTTAGGTACCCTCCAACACCAATGGTGGTGGCCCAACATGGAGCGCGATGTTTGGGAGTTTTTTTTATCATATGAGAGTTGTTAATGCAACAAGACTAGTAACCAAAAACTGAGTGAACTTCTTCAACCACTCCCCATTCCATCCACTCGTTGAGCTTAGATCTCATCACCTCCTTGTCTAAAGCAAAGCAAGGACACACAACAATTATGGTGTTTGTGGATAAGCTTAGTAAGAAAGTCTATTTGGCACCAATAGTTGATATTGTGGACGCTCCAACCTTGGCACATATCTACTTCAACAATGTATTCAAGCATTATGGGATGTCACATGTACTCATCTCCGATCGTGATCCTTGCTTCATTGGAAGTTTTTGGCAAGAACTCTTCTAGATACTGGGCACCAAGCTTTTTCTATGGCCTATCATCCTCAAACATATTGTAAAGACCAAGACCAAGGAGAGAAATAGGAGAATGGAAGCTCACATTGAGACACTGAATGAGAGAAAACTCTGAATGCCTTGCATGAGCTTTGGCTCTTCTATTTATAGAGATCATACAAGGCTCTTGAGAAGCTTCTCAAGAACCTTCCTTGAGCCACTTTCTTGGAGTGAAAGTCAAGTTAATTGGGAAGTTTATGAAGAAGCTTCCTTCTAGAAGCCGCTTACTTGGCTAGGCTAGTTGGAAGCTTCTAGAAACTTCCTTCTAGAAGCTACCTACTTGGGGTGCAAGCTAAGGTAGCCAAGAAGCTTCCCAAGAAGCTTCCTATATACTTTTGGAATATTCTAAACTAATTTGTCTTATTTGCTACTTTGTTAGGCCTACTAACTTTGTCATTAAACTCCATATTGTAACATATTCTCCCACCGTTAGTTCGTGATGTCCTTGGCGCCAATGAAGCTTTGAATTCTTGAATGGCCAATTGTGCATTCTTGAGATGAGAAAGAGGTTCCCATGTGGCATCATGAAGGGAATATCCTTCTCAAAGGACCGTGTATTCTATATGTTGTTGATAGTCGTGTTGAATGTGGCGACGTGCAAGGATATGATCAACTTTGTACTCCTTATGATCATTGATAGGGATAGGAAGAGGGGGAGGTTGGACTCAAGAGGAAAAAGAAGAGGGGTTAGGAACAAAAGGTTTCAACTTGGAAATATGAAAGACAAGATGGATGCATATATGACAAGGCAAGGCAAGTTGGTAAGCAATATGAGAGACAATTTGGGTGACATCAAAGTGTCCTATCCAATTAGGGATAAGTTTACTAACTTGGGTATCAAGTGGAAGAGGGAGATTATTGGATGAGAGCATGACCTTATCATCAACTTGAAAGCTAAGATAATGATGATGGTAATCCACATATTGTTTCTATCAATTTTGAGCAACAATGGATTGGCTAGTTTTTACCAATGGTTCATCCACTATTATGCTCACGTGGCTGCACCATTGACTGAACTCTTAGGAAAGAACTTGAGCTTCCAGTGGACCACCAAGCATGAAGAGGCGTTCCAGAATTTAAAGCATATGGTGTCTTCAAGACCCATTCTTCAACCATATGATCCTCAACTACCTTGTGTGGTTGATTTTGATGCTTCTAACTTTGCAATTGGAGTTGTGTTGTAACAAGAATTTCCAAATGGACTACATCCTATTGCCTTTGTGTCTTGCCGACTAAATACAGCTGAAAGAAATTACTTTGTTCAAGATCGGGAACAACTTGCAATGGCATATGCCACCAAGATATGGAGGCTTTATCTCTTGGGGAAACAAGTGATCATGTGAACTGATCACAAGCCATTGTTGCAGACCTTACACTTGGAGCACATGAAGAGTCGGTATCATCAATGGGAAGAGCAACTCCAATTGTTTGACATCAAACTTGAGTATAAACCAGGTCGATTCCATGTCATCCTTGATGCTCTATCACGACGACCTGATTTGAAGGCTCTTCCTCTCATCACGGAGGCAATTACAACGGTATCCATTGACCCTAAGGTCCATAATGAGTTTCAATCAGCTCTACAACAAGATCCTTTCTTCCAAATGGTACACGGTCGTCTGACAGCATGTAACAAGGAGTACAACACCTTCTCCTTCAAGGAAGGCCTTTTATTCCATGCAGACTTGATTTATGTTCCAACCAAAGGTGATCTTCGACTTATGCGCCTTCAAGAAGCCCATGATTTACCAATAGTTGGTCACATGGGAGTGGACAAGACCTTGGGCACCCTCCAACGCCAATGGTGGTGGCCCAACATGACACGAGATGTTCAAGACTTTGTCTGATCATGTGAGAGTTGCCAACGTATCAAGGCTAGCAATTAGAAGCCGAGTGGACTCCTTCAACCACTCACCATTCCATCCGCTTGCTGGGAGCATGTGAGCTTGGATCTCATCACATCCTTGCCAAAGACAAAACAAGGACACACCGCAATTGTGGTGTTTGTGGATAAGCTTAGTAAGCAAATCCGCTTGGCACCAACCTATGATACCGTGGATGCTCCAACCTTAGCGTAAATCTACTTCGACAATGTCTTCAAGCATCATGGGATGCCACATGTACTCATCTCCAACCGTGATCCTTGATTTACCGGGAAGTTTTGGCAAGCACTCTTCTAGATACTCGGCACCAAGCTTGCTTTGTCCATGGCCTATCATCCTCAAATTGATGGACAAACCAAACGCGCAAATCGTACATTGGAGGATATGTTGCGGGCCTTTATCAATGTCCACCATACCAATTGGGATGAATGTCTTGCAGCTGCAGAATTTGCCTACAACAATTCCAAACATGCAAGCACCGTATTTTCTCCCTTCTTTCTCAATTTTGGCCAAGATTGGCTTGTTCTAGACTCTCTTCTTGCTCCCCCTCCCTCTCAGGTTCCTCATACTTCTACATTCTTGACCACTATATCCCAATCTCTCCAACAAGCCAAGTCTCACCTCCTTGTTGCTCAAAATCGCCAAAAACAATATGCGGACCACCATCGTTGTGATCTCACCTTTGAAGTTGGTGATAAAGTCATGTTATCCTCTAGTAACCTCCCTCTCCCACTTGATACCCAAGTTCGTAAACTTGCTCCTAATTGGATAGGACCCTTTGATATCACCCACATTGTCTCTCTTGTTGCTTATCAACTTGCCTTGCCTTGTCACATGCGTATCCACCATGTCTTTCATGTGTCCAAGTTAAAACCCTTTGTTCCTAACCCCTCTTCCTTTTCCTCTCAAGTCCAACCTCCTCCTCTGCCTGTCCCTATCAATGATCATGAGGAGTACAAAGTTGATCGTATCATTGTGCGTCGCCATATTCAACAAGGCCGTCGCCAACATACGGAGTACAAGGTCCTTTGGAAAGGGTATCCCCTTCATGATGCCACATGGGAACCTCTTTCCCACCTCCAGAATGCACAAACGGCCATCAAGGAATTCAAAGCTTCACTGGCGACGAGGACATCACCAACTAGTGGCGGGGGAATATGTAACAATATGGAGTTAAGCGATGAAGTTAGTCGAGCTTACGAAGTAGAAAATAAGACAAAATAGCCTAGAATATTCTAGAAGCATCTAAGAAGCTTCTTGGGAAGCTTCCTAACTAGTTAACTTGCGCCTTAAGCAAGTAGCTTCTAGAAGCTTCTAACTAGCTTAGCTTGCACACTAAGTAGGCGGCTTCTAGAAGGAAGCTTCTTGAGAAGCTTCCTGGTTAACTTGACTTGCACTCCAAGAAAGTGGCTCAAGGAAGCTTCTTGAGAAGCTTCAAGGGTCTTGTATGCTACCTATAAATACCAAAGCCGAAGCTCATGCTAGGCATTTGGAGTTTTCCCTCATTCAAGTGTCCCAATGTGAATTTCCATTCTCCTATTTCTCTCCTCAATTTTGGTCTTTTACACTCTGGCAATAACTTGATCTTGAAGGGCATACCTTGATCGGAGGGTAATCTCTTTGGCAGATCATTCGGAAACACATGTGCAAACTCCTGAACTATATGATCAACCATTGCTTGATGAGGCTCTTGGCTCTCCTCAGATTGTTCTTGTGCAATAGGCTTGACCCACACCGCAAATATAGACTTATCTTCCTACAAAGCTTGCTCTATGGCCGCTTCATTAACAAACTTCCCTTCCATGGACTCATCTCTCTTCCAAGCTTGCTCCATGGTTGCCTTCTTGGCAAACTTCCCATCTTGGGGCTCATCTCCCTTCCAGATTTGCTCTATGGCTACCTTCTTGACAAACTTCCCATCTTGGGACTGACTATTCTTAGGCATCTTACTCAGATGTGCCAAACAACCTAATCGGAAATTTCTACCTTGGTGATGTACTTGAATTTGTTGTCAGGTCCAATCAAATTGAACCTTATGACGTTCAAGCCAAGGTAGACTCAGAATGATATCATAGTGTGGAGGTGCCACTACAAACCTCATACACTCCAAATATTCCTTCCCAATCTTGAAGGTAACAGGATGCGAGGTGTGAAATGCAGAACCTTTCTACCATCCGCCATCATCAAACTACTTCCAAACACTGGCTTGATAGGAATATCCAATTCCTTTGCTACTTGCATAGACATGCAATTCTTTGAACTTCCAGAGTCAACCAAAATCCTACAACCTTGATCAGATATCGTACCTTGCAAGTGAAGCAAACTTGCATAGGTCGAGCCTTCAATCCCATTGGAACTAATCAAGCTCCCAATAGGCGGCTCGAAATCTCCTACAAGGATTCTTTGTTTCCTTGATCATTCTATTCCACAAACTCCATCAGGGCAACTTGTCGAGGTCACTCATTCCTAAGTAGACATTAAGCAATGTGATGTCCAACTTGGCGACAATAAAAGCAACCTCCATTTTGTCATAATCTTTCTCTATCTGTTGTGCCAAGTAGTCTTCGTTGGATAGCATCAATCTCCATTGGTATCGGTTCTTCTACTCGTGCATAGTGTACTGGTAGGCTTTGTGTAGGTCGAGGTCGAGACCAAGTTGTCGTAACCAAGGAATCAAAACACTCAATCAATTGCATGGCTTCTTCTACATTTTGTGGCTCCCGCATGGTCACCTCCAATTTGGTTTGTGACTTCAATCCTTGCACAAATTGATCCAAAACTTCACCTTCTTGGATATCTAGAATTTGCATGATGATGTTCTGAAATTGTGTGATGTAGCTTCTCATTGAGCCAATTGGCCTCAACTCCGCTAATTTATCTCGTGCGGCTCGGGTGGCATTTATAGTTTGAAATTGACCAAGTATTGCATCTTTGAATTCTGCCCATGTTAAAATTGGTGTAACAATTTGTCATTCAGCTCTTTCTACTCGGAATTTCCACCAAAGTTTTGTCACGCCATCCAATTGGCTAGAAGCCAAGAGAATTTATTTCCGCTCGTCTTGAAGATTGGTGGCTTCAAAGTAACGTTTGCAGTCAAACACAAAATTCTCCACTGTGCCTAGAAGATTCTTTCCTTCAAATACCTTGGGTTTTGGAAATCGAATGCAATCTTCTCCATCTCGAACTGGCGCTCTATCTATTTGTTCTCGTCGTTGCTGGTCTTGTTCATCCAACAATCGAGTAAGATGCTCGATTTGTTGTTGCATTGCAAGGATAACATCCGGTATTGTTGCCATCGCTACTACTCTATTCCACTACCCTCAATTTATCTAGTTGATTAACACATAGATACAACACGTCCACCATTCTCCATAAGTTACAACTGGAAGTATCAAGGGTTCCTCTAACACGGTGATCATATGTAGAAAATCTTGCCCAAAACACAAGGTGATGAATTGTGTGAAATGATGCTTTGGTAATATCTGGACATGAAAGTCCCAATGGTTTGGCGGAAGTGGATTTGGTGGTCCATAAATTCCATCCATCCCATTCTTGCTCTTATACCAATGTAAAAGACCAAAACCGAGGAGAGAAATAGGAGAATGGAAACTCACATTGGGACACTTGAATGAGGGAAAACTCTGAATGCCTAGCATGAGCTTTGGCTTTGGTATTTATAGATAGCATACAAGACCCTTGAAGCTTCTCAAGAAGCTTCCTTGAGCCGCTTTCTTGGAGTGCAAGTCAAGTTAACCAAGAAGCTTCTCAAGAAGCTTCCTTCTAGAAGCCGCCTACTTGGCGTGCGAGCTAAGCTAGTTAGAAGCTTCTAGAAGCTTCCTTTTAGAAGCTACCTGCTTAGGGCGCAAGTTAACTAGTTGGGAAGCTTCCCAAGAAGCTTCTTAGATGCTTCTAGAATATTCTAGGCTATTTTGTCTTATTTTCTACTTCGTAAGCCCGACTAACTTCATCGCTAAACTCCATATTGTTACATCAAATATCTTAGGTGTAGTAGGGCAGATTTCTCATATCAACTCTATTGGAGCTTAGCCCCATTTTACCTATTTGGTCTCACCTCTTGTACATCTTGATGGGGTCTTCCCATACTTCGTGTTTCCTATGCAACTGCCCTTTTTAATATTATTGAAACAAGCACCTTATAAAAACATCCTTTTAGCTCAAAGTACATAGGTAGCCCGAACAAACAATCCAATTCAACATGTTGGAGCTTTAGAGTTTATATTGAACATTCAAGATGTTTAGATAGGTAATTGCTAATTATGATCCATTCCATAAAATTATAAAAAGGCCATGCCTTAAAATGAAAAAGGACCATTGGACCATCGGAACTCATTCATCACTATGTGTGGTAGACGTTGTTGAAAAATGGCATGAAGGTGATGCAAATCTCCACATTAATTAAAAAACACCAAATTGCTGAATTTGGTTAGTATTTGGGTAATTACCATAAAGATATAACTCAGGATGGTCAAATATGAAACAAATGTTACAGTTTAATCCATCATTATTACATCTTTAATGCCTTGGCTAAAAAATACACCTAAAAGAGAGCAAAGCTACCAATAAAGTGCTATTTCAAAAGGTATAAAAACATCACTATTATTCAAATTATCCATAAAAAATCTTGAAAGTGAGATGTGAGTGAAAAGTGTTAAATCCCTTGGAAGTACTCCAAAGATTTACTCTTGGTCCATTTAGAAGGCACAAACGTTCCAAAAAATTTGTAAAATATCCTTGTAAAGATGTGCTCCAAGCTTCTTATTCCACTTGCAAACTTTAGGTTGGTCCTATTTCACTACAAAGGTTATGATCCAATCATTCAAACATCCAAACACGTATCAATACTACAGAAGAAATATGCTCTATCAATGCATTGTCATTAGTTGTTAATTCAACCAAGGATCAAATGCATAAGGAAGAACACAACAATAAATAAAATAAACACCAAAATTTGAAGATCAGTCGCTTGGCATTGGGAATTGAGAAATGATGAAGAGCAAAGCTTTTTCACTTATTCACCTTGTGAAAAATACACACTTAGCACATTGGGTTTCATACTTAAATAGTTGAGTAACCCAAGAGTTATAAAAATTGCCAAAACTAACTAACATCCAATACCTAGGACGTGTACAAAAGTTACTAATAATTGACATTAGTTATAACCTGCCCCAAAGGAATAACAGCCATGCCACTAGCTTCTTGTTCAACTGACTCTTCTAGTTCCAAATCATCCACTACTATTTCAAATCTCTTCTTAACCTCAAGTAATGAAAATCTTAAATTCTCTCTAAGCTCTACCAACTTCCTTTCTAATCTAACATAAAAATCTTCTACTTATCTTTGTGACAACTCCTCTTGCAATGGTTGATGAAGTTTTGTAAAAGATATATGCAATTCTTGAATTTCATTCTTCACCACAAACAACTCTACAAATTTGCATAACACATACATCATGGTTGTGTAGACTTATCATACCATAGTTTGCTTCCTCCTCTTTAGAACATCATTCATAACAATTATATTGTGCCTTTTTCTTCTTGTAGTCTTGATATGCCACTCTCCTTCTTAGCCATGTCAATCGGGTCCTCTATAATTTCATGTCCTTTCTTCTACTTCCTTAATTCCCCAACAAGTTGTTCCAAATCTTTCTTCAATTGTGCATTCACTTCTTGGTTGCTATGATCTCCTTTTATTGTTCTTTCAATCAAAGAATTATCTTATTTCAATATTCCAAGAAAGATTCCTCATATTAGGTCTTTCTCTCTTTTATAAGATGAAGTTCCAAATTTGCTTCTTCAACTTGTGCTTCTCATGTAGATATCTTTGCAACTGATTCAATCTTCTCTTGAGCAAACAACATGAGTAGTGTTGATAGAGCATTCTCCAACTCTTAAATCTTCTTCTCTTTTGTTGCTTTGGTCTTCATCTTCTCAAGATTCTCCTCCTTTAACCCTTGACTTCTTCTTTTAATGCATGCCTCCCTTCCCCAAAGGAAATTTTATTCTTCCTTCAACCTTTCCCAAAGCAAGAACAAAGAGAGAAGAAAACTTTGATATTCCAAAGGACCACTACCTTGATCTTTTAGATGGATCTTGAGGAATACCTTTGCAACAAATTCCATCTTCCAAAGAAACTCAAAATTACCTAATTCCTCCTATTTACAAGGCATTTTCCCCTTATTGTGTACAAAATAAAAGAGAAGAGTGACAAAGAAATGGAAAAATTACATAATGGAGACACAATATTCTTAGTGCACATCTAGTTACATGAAACAAGGAATAAATACCTATAAGCTAGTATGCAAGTTCTAACTAATAAAACATTTGGATATATTGCTTGGCCTTACTTCTCTTGCCTAATGCCCTATGTCATTGCTGCTCAACCTTTCCTTATTACTCTATTAGCATCTAGATGGAATTGGAACTCTTCTCATTGAAAGGTAAGATCAATATATAAGCATTGGATGCTCTAACTCTAACTAGTGTTGCCTTTGGTTATTTTGTGTAAACTTTAACTTCTATAGTATATGGGACAAGCTATACTAACTTCAATTATTACATGCCATATGTACTACCATTTGAAATACAATTCAATACTACCATTCATAATAAAAAAATTAGTGTTCCAATTGAACTTCTAAACTTGTAACACTTATCTCTTGATAAAGCTTTTGTAAAAATATCTATAGTATGATTATTGGTATTGATGTAATTAAACAAATATATTTTTTCTCTTATTTCTCTCTCATGTAATTATATTAGATTTTTATGTGCTTGATTTTCTTGTGGAATTTTGGATTACACATCACTTTGATTATCACAACTAAGCATGATGTTATGTACTCTACTTCTATGGTAGAAGTGATAATGCATTGTTATTGATGGTTGCTCCAAGCTAGTGGTCTATCATTTGTCATGAATGTGAAACCACTATATGCCTTTTTATCATCTAAGTAACCTGCAAAATAAATATCGCAACATCTTGCTAGTGTATTAGTAGCATCTTATCCTCCACTATATATATATTATAATCCATAGTTTAGAGTACCATTAAGGTACTTCAAAATTCTCCTCATTGCTTCTAGATATTCAATCATATTTTTCATCTCCCCCTTGTACGGCTTGATGAGGTCTTCCCATCCATCGTGTTCTCTACGCGGTTTCCTTTTTCTCTTCTAGATATTGAGATGATGGATTAGAACTAAACCATTGTGCTAATAGGATAAGCTATATCACATCTTTTACCTATCATAACATACATTAAACAACATGTTTCTTCTTGATAGAATGATCTAATTGGTTCTCCTTCTTATAGTTCTAGTTTGATATTTGGATCTCCAAGAGTAGTAATTTGGTATGCATGCCTAATTGACTCTACATATCTTCCTTGAATCAATCTGACTTTTTGATTCTCTTTCTCACAAAAAATCTACAGTAGTCTACTTTTCCATGTGTAACTTCAAACTCTCCACCAATATAATCTAGTATGGAAGTAATACAAGATTTATCTTCCCCAAAAATTAATTCATCATCTATAAAGATAGTGAGGATTGTCTCACATCTACAATACACACAAGTATCAAAAAGTGATTATTGCAACCCATGCTTCACTAACAAGTCATGAACCGTCTGATTCCAATTCCTTAAGTCTTCTTGCAGTCCATAAATTTTTTTCAGCAATTTTTAGAAACTTTTCTCCTTCTAGCTTCTTTACATCTTTGTGATTGTTCCATACAAATCTAGTCATGCAAATCTCTATTAAGCAAATATTTTATTATTTTTCTTCCTTTTGGCCAAACTGTTAGCTTCTAAGTTGTGTTTTGCTTTAATGGTTCAAATTCCTCATCCATGGCTTTCATCCACTAAGGTGATTGGAATGCATTTTGGAAATGAACAAGATCTACATCCATATCTTCTACTTCAATCTTAGCTACAACAATGCAAGCATAAGATGCCTTAACTTAGTCCTACTCACTCTTGTATTTGTGGGTGATCTTTTCATTCTCCCACTTGTGTGATTTTATCCATCTTGCATGGTTGAACTTGAGCTCATTTACAAAGTAGATTCTTGATTATCTTCAACTTCAAGCTAGCTTTGAAAATATTGCCTATCTTGGTTGACTTTAATTTGAAATCTTTAAAACTTTGAATCATGGACATTCATCATCACCACTATTCTATCTTTCTTCATATAATAGCCTTCTTTGGTGTAGGTGGTTTGGATATGTTTGTCTACTACTGGACCAATGCTAAATAGGTTCCACTTAGCTCCAACATGTAGATAACTCCTTGATGAATCCTTCTTGTCTTCTTGCACCAATCTCATAAGAAATCTCAATGTCTCCCACTCTAACAATCCAAATCTATGATCAATGGCAACATACATTGGCAAAGTTTCTTCTTCAATCTTCATGAAATCTTGGAACCACTCTCATTTGTTTTTCATATGTTCTAAAGCCCTTGCATCAGTACCAAAAATCTCGTCCAAATGTTCCTTGAAACTTGGGCAACACTATAACTAGTAGCAAATGCAATACTAAATGTCAATTGAGCATTAGTTTTACTTATAGGATTAGTTATATTGTGGTGCTTTCTTCTTGGGAGGTTTTGCTCACCTCTACATCCTTGTGCCCACTACCCTTTCTCTTTACACTTGTTCTAGTATGTTCTCTTCTTCAACAGAAACAAGGAAATATAAAGCTTGGAAGACACAAAGAGTCAAAAGGCTGAAAACACAATACAAGTCACAAGAAATGTGAGCCTATGGCACCTGACCAATCTGTAATAAATTGATCCAAAGCAGACTAATCTCTTGTCATATACCTCTCTAACACTAAAGCCTTGGTCTTCTTTTAAGTCCTGCCATTATAATTACCTCTATTGTTTCTTCTATCTATAGTTAGACAAGCTCTCTCTCCTAAGCTCTCTTCTTTGTCTTCTTTACATCTCTTCAAGGTTTTTTCCTTGTGCAATTTTTAGTGAGTCTCATGATGGTCTATCATTCCTTAGGTACATTGTCCTATGTTGCTATTATATAGCAATAAGTATGGGATAAACTACAAATAGTCTTGGTGATGATTGAGGAATCATCTATGTTTACATCAAATTTTATACCCTACTTGGCAAGAGTTTCTACTAGGCTAATAAAACCCAATATCTCTTCTCTTGGAATAAAGAATCTCTATTGGAGAATGTGCATGTTCTCTAAAGCACATTGCTCATGCAATGTAATCAATCTACTCCATATGTGATTTGCATTATGCAGTTGATTAGTTTAAATAAATGCTTCTTTTTTATGGTTGCATAGGTGTATATTTCTATAGCAATATTCTTGCTTTGCCAATTTGTCTCTTATTTGCTATAGCTTGTTCTATAGTCTTTGTCCCATTTATGATCCTCATAAGTCTCTTTAATCTGAATATAATTATTATTTAGAACTTCTAAATCAATAAATTCTCTCCAATATATCTACTGATGTCTGCTATATCTCTTCTATCACTTCTTATTCCCATTGTATCATAATTCTACTTTAAGATCTAAAATCTTCTAAATTTCAATCTATTTAAAATCTCACACTAAAAATCAATTTATGTCACTCTTGATGTGGTGGGAAACATGGGTTCATAACCTATCAAAAACTATCATGAAACTGATACAAATTTGCACATCAATTACAAAACACAAAGAACACTAATAGATACTCAAAGCACTTCTTCTTATTGTAAATCTAGTCATATGAAATGAGTAATGGAGTATCCATAAGCTAAATTGCATGTTTTAAGTAAAGGAATACTTGGACTTGTTGCTTGGACTTATCTCTCTTATACTATAGTCTTTGTCTTATTTATGACCCTTATAAGTTTTTTTTACTTGAATATGATCATTATTTAGAATTTCCCAATCAATAAATTCTCTCCATTGAACATAATAAAGTATGCTATTATTTAGAATTTCCAAATCAATAAATTCTCTCCATTGAACATAATAAAGTATGCTAAATCTCTCATATCACCCCTTATTCCCATTGTATACTAATTCAACTTGAAGGTCTAAAATCTTCTAATTTTTCAATCTATATAAAATCTCATGCTAAATATAATTGCCATATCATTCTTAAAGTCTTCGAGAAATATGTTACTTGGCCTTGTTGATTGCTACTTTGTGTTGTTGTTCAACCTTTGCTCTATGTTGTTGTTGCTCAACCCTTCTTGATTACACTATTAGTGTCTTGATTGAATTGAAACTCTTCTCACTATCACTGTTAAAGTAAGATCTATATATAAACATAGGGTGCTCTAACTCTTCTCATTGAAAGGTAAAGTCTATATATAAACACAAGGTGCTCTAACTATAACTAGAGCCTCAATTGGACGGTTTGTGCAAACCCTAACTTCTATACTATACTGGCTATACCAACCTCAACTACAATGCCCACATGTACTACTATTCGAAATGCAATTTAAACAGCATTTTTGATTATAGAGCCCTATTGAATTGGAACATGGACACTATGGTATCTCCAACCATGTACTCGCTTCAATCAAAAGCAAAAGGATAGAAGCCTTTCGGTTAGAAACCTTGAAAGCATGAAAGTGCTTGGAAGCAAGACTTCTTTGTACAAAACCACTTCCTACAATTGCACTTCCAACAACGTTAATTGAAAGATGGGCATGAAATTGTAGTTTTCTTAGGAATACTTGTTTTCATGATTATAGTAGACAAAAGACGAGATACATTTTCTGGTTGATTAAATATGTAAAATTTAATAAAATTTCGACTGAGTGTAAGTATCGAATGTGATCAACCTATTGATTTCACTTTAGCATTTTTGGTTTTTTCAAGCAGAACTGATAACCTTAAGCTAATTATATCTACAATAACATTAGTGTTAATTCTAACCTTAAGCTAATTGTATTTATAATAACATTAGTATTAAATAATTAGACCATGACTTGGAATAGGCATCTAACAATGTTTAAAAGTTTTGGAACCAGGATCCTTGACGATCACTCCACTGTTTGTTGGTCCTGTGCGATTTGAGTCTGCGCGGTTTCAGGTTTGCCTGCGTAATTTACACGTTCTTACCTTGTATGTGCGCAGTTTTCACTCTTGGTATACGATGGTGGCGCTTTTGTTCTTTAAGCGTAGTTTATGCAGGACAGGGTTTTAGCTTTGTCTTGTTCTTGAGTTCACATAGTGCGGTTCCCAGACATTTCAACACACACAGAGGAAGGACGGGGGAAGGGTTATTTGACGGTCTTTCCAGATGAAATGTTCGATCGTCATATCGGGGAAGCAATGCAGTGCTGAAACCGGTGTTAGCAATTTGGAGTTTTTCATCAACTTCGTAAAATGCGCTAGTCATATTTGTCGACTCGGATTCGGTACTCGATTGACCGGATAAATCTGCAGCAGAGCAAGGTGAATTTCTCCTGGGAGGTGGATTCAGTCCAGTGTTTACTAAATCATGTCAGGAGCATTCTGTCTCGGTATGGTCTGCACGCGTGAATTGCATTTGTTCTGCCTCTGACCTACAGTTTGATTTTTCCCGTGCGACAAGACTCCAAACGTTTACTTCTAATTTCTCAAGAAATGAGAAAATTATTTCATAGATCAATCGGAATTCTTTTGAAATGATTCAATTGACGAGATAAAATTATTTTGGGAGGTATCCCAATTTCATTGAATACTACTGATTGATAGAAGGCGACAAATTGAACAAATGGCTGATGGACGAATTTAAACTCATAGTTTCGTGCGGGATGAAGAACAGTTTAAGAAGGTAACTTACTTTTCCACTGAGCTCAGCGCTGAAGAGGTCTCGAGATAATCGTCACGCAAAGTTTTCGATGACGAAAATGTCGAGCAACATTTTCCGTCTAGATGGTTTGGAGGACGAGGACATTGGCTTACGTGAGTCCAGCAGCTCTAGCAACAAACCGAAGTTGCTGTCTTTAGGTCGTTTGTTCAACATACTCTTTGATGCGGAGCCCCGAGAACTTGAAAAAGTCTTTGTACAAAATCGACAACGACTGGAACAAAAAAGTGAGCATTTTTCTGTGCTTTTAGACATACGTTAAGTTCAGCTGGTGCGTCCGATTATTTGTAGGGTCATAGAGTATTCAAGTTTGTCATGGTTTGCAGGTTCAGTGTCTAGGGCTCTTTTGGCTCTCGTTGGCCATGTAAAGAGTACGAGTTGCAGCGGATCATCGGTTGAGCACATTTTTGTTCCCATATTACAGCACGTAAGTAGCTGATCACTTTCATTTGAACATCTGCTGTTCAAGAACATATATTAGCGCGGAAGTGAAGTTTGTCTTGATTGCTCTTCAAACGAGCTGTATAGTCTGATTGAAAGTAGGCATTTCATGTTTTCACGAGAAGGCGACTCAGCGTTTCTGCGTGCAATGGCGATGCCTGGCTCAAAGAAATGTTCACTGTGCCCTTTATATGATGCAAAATGTCAATTGGTCAAGGGTGGGTTTAGTAATTTTCAACTGTTAATCCAAACTCGTAGGTTGTCAAATCAAGGGAACATAGCAACCGGAAACGATCAGTATGCATACTGCGTTGGCTATTGCAAAGCGAGGAAGTCGGGGTGATTGTTGCAAGCAACCTCGCAACTATTGTAGGGACACAACAATCAAACAACCGTTTGATGCTCGGCTGGTGTGTGGTGGTTCGTGACGTGGTACAATCCTTGCCAGGTTTGTAAGCCAATCAGCTGAACTACTGTAATCCATTAAAAATTTCACATGGATGAAAGAATGAGGTGACACTTCCTTTCTGTTTCTAACGGTCCTGACCCTTTGCTACCGTCTGACATTGCAGAGCAAGTGTCGACATTTAGACGTCATCAAAACGAGATATTTAGTGTATTGATAGCCTGCATACCACACCTTACAAGAATTGTATGTGTAGCAAGGTATGGCAAAGTATTGCGAGACCCTGTTGGTACGCTTTGTTTGCAGCTGTGGATGAGCTCACATCTGTGTAAAATAAAGGCCTCTCTTGCTTCCAAGTCGAAGACGACGCTTATGGTGTATATGAATTTTACTTTTTGTATTCATGTTCATAATTATGCTATAAACACCTTCCTCGAGAGAAGCAGTATTGCAAATATTTGGCAAATTACTTTCATTCTCCATGCAGGATCACAAGCTGACATTACTCCTCCCTGTACATGATTGTTCAGTGCAGTAGACGACAGAAAAAGAGTCCCAACGCGCCTGACAATAGTTGCAGCTGATTGTATGCTAACGATGACCAAAGCGATTGCAGCTGGGAACATCACCGAGGGCAACGGTATCCAAAAGGAGGATCTAGACACTGGTCAATCTACAAATTCACTGATCACTCCCTTAGATACTAAGTCAGATGACGATAAAGCTGATTGCAGGTCCTCGGCCCGTTCTATTAAAGGTGGAAGTGAGCCTAGTACATCCAGTTACAACCTGTTGACTAGTTCTGAGAGAAGAAACATGGCACTCTGGGAGCTGCTGGATGATTTGCTTGCGCTGGTGAATACACTTCATGAGGTGAGCATCTTTGCTATTGAACGCTCTAGCCACGGATTTGCTTGCATCTTTCTTTGCCCCAGCATCGGTTGACTTTGAGTTCATCAGTCAAACGTTCTAGGCTGCTGCTAAGAGGATTCTGCTAATGACTGCAAGTCCTGGCAACTGCGGTGTGATGAGACATAAGTCATTAAAGAGTTTTTCGGAGTCTAATTGTAGTTGACTGATCGTTTTGCTTATAAAGGGTGCACCTTCTGCTGCAGCCTAAAACTTTTAAGTTGACGTTAAAGCCATGGCAGATAGAGACATCATCAGCTTCTTGTTATGTGTTTGCTTTGCGCGATCAAATTCGATATGTGAGCAAGAGCATTCGCAACAGAAGTTATAGTCATTTTATCTCCACTCATGATTCTGCGGATGTGAGGCTTACAAGGAGGCATTCTTATTACTATTTTGCAGTGGAATAATCGGAGCAGGCCACTCTTTGCTAAAGGATTAGAGCGCGTCCAGAAGCAATTGCTGTCTCTAGCATATTACCGTGATTCTGTGCAATCGTGGAGAGCAGGTGAACTTCTTATTCTGTAGAAAAGAAATTATCCACTCTTTTGGCACTGATGAAGTCGGATGTGCTTTCGAGGAGGAGGCTTACTATGACCGCCTTTTGCTTCCTTCTGTTGTTTCAGTGTTCTAGGACTCATTTGTTCATAGCACATGCTGCGATATACTCTATCCAGTCCTCTAACGCTTCTCTATCTCTGAACCTTCTCCCCAGCCACCGCCCCCTGCTTTTGCGGGTTGAAAACAGAGTGGAACACACTGAGAGACAACGATTTCCACTCTCCTTTTTCATACCCTAACCCGTGATTGTTTCAATCAGTCTTAGCCATAACACCTTACTCTCTTCTCTCACACTGCGCTCCACTCCGACTTTCCTCTCCGACTTTCCTCAGCCAAAACTCATAATGTGGTCATGGTTCCTACCCATTTCCGGACTTCTTGTTTCATTACCTGACGTTCGTTCCTAAACTGCTGATAAGTTAATGTCTGGCTCATCGGTCCTCGTTTACAAATGGTTTACTACTTCCTTACATGCTTTGCTTTACGTTTACCTTGCGATAAGGTTTCTACGCGATTGAACATTTCTGTATTAGTCTCGGTTTTTAATTTGTTTCCGATTCATTCAGTTTGTTTCCGATTATTTCACATACGCTTATTTCGCGATTTCTTTATATTAGTTGACTCTTAGTTTTCTTTGTACACATTGGTTGACAGATTCTCTACATGTGGTCGATGCTTGATAATACATGCTATTTATGAATTACATTTCATCTCCTTTTCGCATGTATTTTTCAGTCACTTGTGCTTTCATTTTATTGCCATTTCATCTGCACTTCATATGCATTTAATGAGTTCTGGATCTCCCGTTCCTCGAATGGCTTCTGTCCCCATATATCCATATGCACTCTTCTCTCTCCTTCACTTCTTGGGTGCTTAATGAAATGTTTTGAGGTATAAGGCTGTCCATTCACTAAGTACTTCTTGTCGAGGACCTTCACTTCAATGTCCAGGATTGAAACATTTATATGATTGATTTTTTCACAAATAATGCGGAGTTCGCTTATTGCGGTAAGTGCTGGAGGTGGTTCAGAGGAGGGTGAGATATCTATTGGAGCAGAGGTATTAGCAGCTTGTTGGCATCACTACGGTGGCCTGCTTATGACGGAGGATAAAACCCTATCTACCAATCCAAACTCTATTCTCCAGCACTGGCTTGGAGCCCTTAAGGTTTGTCTTGAAAATGAAAACACTAACCTCAACGTTGATTTCAGATGTATCAAAGTTTCTAGTTCCTTCCTAGGCCACTCCTGCTTAGTCGTCAAAGTATCTTTCACTGAAGAAATTATCTGTGTTTAACGAGCACCTGACTCAGATCACATCTCAAGGGCAAAGTTGCAAATGAGAATATGTCAAGGAAGGTACTTTTTCCTCTTGCCTTGCCTGATCAACTGGATAGAAAACAGTACTATGTGCAGGAAAGGGAAGAGTCGGATACAGAAGCAGAGATGAAAAGGACACAAGAAATGCAAGGACACGCACTAGCCTGCCTTGCGTTGGTATTAGGTCGGTTGGATGCTCGGCGCCTGGAATTAGTTCTGGAGGAATTGGAGCCACAGTTGTTGAATGTTCTTTTCTCTCAGGTACTTCTAATTGTTGCGTTGCATCCCTTGCATGATTCCTTTGATCGATACTTAGATCACGACTTTGTGGATTGAACTGTTGCGAATGTCAAAAGTTGGGGACGTACAGGTATTTTATTTAAGTGGTTTATTTTGGCGTCACTCGCTGTGTGGTACAACTATCTGTCCAGTCTTACATATAACAACAGTATGGTAGCCTAAATTTTCTGTTGTATGCGACATGCTTGGATGTACAAGATTAACATAACATGGAGGACCGCTCTTGCTGGAAGAGCTTAACTCGCATACTTCATTAGTAGAGATATTCGGCTGTGTTTCTGTTTTCAGATACTAGCATGGTCGGGTGCATCCAGTGACCACGTTTGATTGAGTTGTGTACACAGCTGCGAGGAGGAGACACAATTATAGTAGAGCTAGCGGTTGGAATTTTAAGAGCTATATTGTTTCGACCATTTCCATTAGCATCCGGTGCCGTCACGGTGTCCCCTACATCAAGATTCGAGACAGTGATTCCATTGCTTATGGAAATGCTGGATACTCGTGACATGGCTGCAAGAGCAGTTGTGCTCCTCGTAGCGGAGTACTTTGCAGCGTATCCTCTACTCTGATCCTTTCACTTACAATATCAGGTTCATGTTACGAGTGATGATGTCTTAATATAATGAAACTGCTTCTTAATCAAGATTCTAAAATGAGATGTTCAAGTGCGTAGACGTGGTTTATTGCAAAAGTCTTTTGTGAAACTTGACGAGATCATCAGGAATCCGGAGGCAGTTGAATATGAGAAGCTTTTCTCCCGTCTCGATTCGGAGGATTCATTGCAGCGAAGGAATGCTCTTGATGTTCTAACCGAACTTGTTTCTATCTGCTCAAGACAAGAAGAGATGATAAATTCAATCCTGAGGTCCTTTCTCCTTCTCACAAAAGTACAAATGGGATTCAGTATCTGTTTTTAGCCTTCTGTATCTGTGGTCTCGGTAACATATCCAGTATAATCGTTAGTACACACATTCTGGGATGTACCTATCTTGGTGTTTGAAGTGCTGCATGCTTGCTTTCTTTCCTCTGTCAGCTCTTTTGACTTCTTTTACGTTGTGAGAAGCGTGTGGAAGAAACCAGGTCTAGTAGGTCTACGCTGTTCCAGTACCTTTCGAGTGGAAAGCCTTTATTTTATTTTTCTTACCAGATTCTTAATCTTATGGTGGACGTTAGCCAGACAATTGCTAGGCATCTCTTCAGAAGATTGGGTGACACAGAGCTTACCAATCGTGCGGAGGCTTCTGCACTATTTGCTAGCCTGGGTACGACGTTTTGTGATTCCACCTTGATGCAAGAGTAAATTCGTTTTGGTGTTCAGGTGATGGTACAGGTGTTCAGATGATGTACTATATGCTAGATGGTTTTATTCCAAATACACAGTTTTTTGGTTCATTGCTTGCAAGGTTGATGCCTGTAGTGTGGATCTGCATGCGCTCGTTCTAAATATACATTTGCTAGATAATTCTGCAGTAGAGTAGGGTCTGTCCTTCGTGGATGAGGGTCTCCTGTTCTTCGAACGACTTTTGCATACCATGGCTCATATATGAGCGACGGTTTACTCAATGTATGAGCGATGGTATGCATTCACCGTTCTTCAAACGGGGAATCCGCACCCTTGAATGATTGATACCATTGCTCATAATATATATGCTAGATGGTTTATACAACTATGCTAGTTAGTTTATCACAAAGTTGATGATGAAGATTGCATAGGACGAGGGACTTGAGATTTTCTAACATGGATCCTCTTTATTACATAGATCCCTCGTTTACACTGCCAACTTTGCTGGAGCTTCTTCAATCTCCAGATGGACGGGTTAGATCTGCCGCAAGTGCAGGCATTCTCTCTATTATGAAGGCGAAAGCTAATCAATGCCAAGTAATTGCCGAGTTGCTTGATTGCGTCTCGTAAGTTTTACATCAAACTCATACTGTACAGCGTTAACTGGCTCGGAAGATTGAATAATTTACCTGTTCATGTTCTATGTTGTGAGTCCCTTTATATCCACAACTTTATTACAGCAGTAGTTTGCCAGTCTTGTTCCCACGGCCCTTGCTAACAGGAAGGTCTGGAGTACGACGCAGCAAAGCAGTGAAAGCACCCATTCCAATTCCAGTGAGTCAAACGGATGGTGCTTCAAGTGTTAATACAACTACAGGTAGGAGTTGTGCAGGTAGCTAGGGGTGGTATATTGCCCACTTGCATTAAATTAATGTGGTGATTGATGTGCCGAATCATCTGGTTTGTCCATTCCTTGTGCCTTGGTCTCTCAGTAGCTACTCCAATCCATCAATTCCCTGAGTTATTTTATATACAGTCTGCAGTGTCGGAGGAGACCTATGGTGTTCTAGAGCATCTTTATATATTCCCGGTGTCCTTTTGCCAACATCGGCTGTTCTTGCTGCATTGCAGATGCCGCTCAACTTGATGTTGACCGACTTATGAGGCTTATTCCGGAATGGGCATCGGAGGTAGTGCGATGATTTGTCTGGAGAAGCTTCAATGTTGAGCCTACTATCATGTGAAAAGATTTCCTGGTCTTTTACTTCTCGCCTTACTGAAAGAAAAAGTGATTCAAACGTGTTCATGTTAACAGGTTGACGATTGGCACAGTATTATCCACCTGATCCTGAAGAAAATGTTTGATGAGCCTGCAAACGCCGTTATTCCGCGCTTCCTGAGTTGTATAAGCAAGCAACTTGCTGAGAATACACAAGTTGTCTTTCCTATTCTCTTAGAGAAGTTGCGACTGCAATCACAGTAAGCAAAGGAAGCTTTCAATTCATCTTCTTGCATAATTGCAGGCACTTGGAACGTCTTTCTTTGCAATTACAGAAGGCTGTCCGAAGAGAAGCATTAGGCTTATAGGGCAGGTTCGATCTCCTTGTAATTAATAGCTTATCTTGATGTTTATGAAACAACATATCAGTACTCCTCAAGATCAATTTGAACTCTGATTTTAATTATCTCTGCAGACTCACAGAGAACTTCATCTCCGGAATATGTGTAGACAGTGGGGCAACGGCCACTCTATTATTTGAACGGCTAAGCCCTCTTCTGGCTCTAAGAGTGCTTCCGCTTGAAGCTTTTGATGACATCACCTGTAAAGATCTTTACGGTGGTTTAACTGCTATTGCTGGAGGTAAGTGTAGATATGGAAAGTTTTCAAGTAATTTGCAGTGGTGGTTCATCCACGTGTGTACGCATTTCCTCATAGAGACTACAATATTTACACGAAATACTTTCATAAATGCAGGAAAGAGAGATCTTGAAACAGATGTTGCTGATTCCATCACTTCACACTTGATGAACAGGTATCGAATTCTGAGGATGTGGCTGAGTTGTTTAATATTTGTAGGAAATACCATGTGGGCAACCCCATCATAAAAATTTGCTGGTGGAGTACTTCTGCTATGTATCTTTGGCATTGATTGGCATTTGAGGTTGAGGATCAGTGAATCAACAACCTAACATATTGTCTTTCTGGGGTGCGCCAGAGCTTGTGGAAGTTTTGAGTTTGAAGACGTTCGGAAAGTTTCATCTGAAATCACCGGGCGACTTATTCCAGACGTAAGTTGCGAATGAGGCACTAATTGTGCCAACTCTGGATTTGAAAGTTTAAATGAGCTGATTATCTCAAGCTTTTTTCCCGGTTGCATATTGGAGCACGGTCTAAAACCTAAATGTGCCTGGTTTCTGCATTACTGAAAAGATTTGCTGTTTGTTTAGTCGTTTGGGCTTTAAATGTAAAGCACACGTCACGGTGAAGACCAAGGACATGAGTCCAAAGTATTTCTACGGTATTAAGTATTAAATACACACTACTTGCTTAAATGGGGTGATTACTGTGTCATACCTTCCGCACTGTCAATAAATCCATCCTTGATGAGCAGACCTAGTAAATGTGATAAGATGAAGAGCCTTCGTCTATTGCACAAGCTCACTCTTGACTAACAGTCTCATTCTGCTTCTCGCCGGTCTCTAGACTGTTTGTGGTGTAACCCTGATACAACCTAGTGGATATCATGCAGGTTTTGCTCCCACTCATAACTCCACAATTGGAGGATGCAACGAGATCCCAGGACCTTCTAAGAGTTAAATCTTGTCTATATGCCGTTTGTACATCCCTAGTGGTAAGTGTCTCGGAATAGCAGAGTAGGCTACCCTTGCCTGTACTTTGTGGTTCCTGTGATCTTCAATGTGCAGGCGGACCTCTAAGTTGGTCGTGAAATATAGTTCTCTTTCTCTTTCTTCGTTACTCTTCTGTTGTTTGCAACCTCTGTTCGTTTTCTATAATTTTGCAGATTAGGGGAAAGGCTTCACTGGACCACTACATGATGGGCCGCATCCGCAAAATTCTGTCGTCTATATTACTTTGGCCTTGCCTAGTGGATGAAAAAGGTATTTACGCTCGAATAAGTTTCTTTGGGTGCACATGTTTTTCATGCTTTGTGTGCACCTAGATCACTTCCCTTCCGGTTGTGAATCTCATATGACCATCTTTTGGTGGAACTATGATCTTACTGTGCATTCCTATCATTTTCTCTTGATATTTGAGCATTGGTGATGGTTGTTTAGACGTTATGGACGATTACGTGTTCTTCTCTCTCTCTCTCTCTCTCTCTCTCTCTCTCTCTCTCTCTCTCTCTCTCTCTCTCTCTCTCTCTCTCTCTCTCTCTCTCTGTGTGTGTGTGTACTATATTGTCTTCCTGCTGTGCGCATCTCAAATCTGGATTGTATCCTGAGGGAAAGTTGAATTTCCTCTTCGTATTTTTGGTAGAAACCAGTACGACACAGTCTCTCTGTGTACTATATTGCCTTCCTGCTGTTCGCATCTCAAATCTGGATTGTATCCTGAGGGAAAGTTAAAATTTTCTCTTAGTATTTTTAGTAGAAACCACTACGACACAGTATGCAACCTTCAATCGAGCGTCAATTCTTGGAGCTGTACGGTGCAGTACCGGACTGATGAATGAATCAAATGTTTTATGTCATTTGCAATTCTGAGAATGTGTAGATGATGTCAATTCAGGGTTTTCTGAAGTTGCAAAAGCGCAACATGGCTGTATTGATTGCCTAGCGTTTATGATATGTGCGGAGACACAAACTCAGAAGCCATCCTTTACCGAAGAAGAACCTGATGAGGTTGTTAGTGCGAGAGGACAAACTGAGGTGAGGAAAGAGCTTTCCAAGGGAGAAAATCCCTCACGAAATACACTGGTCAGCAGGCCGCCACTGGAAATTGTTGAAGAGCGTGCTGGTGCTGAGGAGTTAGCTGAAGCACTCGAAACTGAGCCCACTGCTCTTAGAGGAGGGATTCAGCTGATTGAGAAGCTCCCTGAATCAGAGCAGCTGCAAATGACGTCTTCTGCTCGAAAAGATGTGGGCAGTCTGAGCATGGAGAGTACTGCACGAGAAAAGCTAAATAAAGAGCTGTCAGGAAAAGGAGAGAAGGTCTCTCACAGGCTCTCGGACTTAAAACAGGAAAGCGGAGAGATTTCCAGTGGTATTCATCATTTCGCTTTATCATCTAGCACTGAAAGGAGCCTCAACTTCTCATGTCCATACTATTTTCTCGCATGAATAGTTCCTCAGTTGAGCCTGTGCTTGAAGGTCCTGGTTAAGATCTCAAATGCACCTTGCGTTTGACTGTTTTCCCAAGGGATCTAAAAATCTGTGAACATGACAATAATGTCGTAGAACTAAGTGAGTGTGTTCATTTTTTGGTCGTGTGCAGGAGAACAACAAAGGTCGTCTCAATCACTTCTGATAGAAGAGCTCCCTGCTGTAAGATCTAGCGAGAAACCTAGCAGGGAAGGTGCTCTTCGAGGTATACTTCATGTCACCTTCCGTAGTCTGAATCGTAAAAGTTACCAAGTAGGCTTCTAATGAGTAGAGTCCGGTATTGGTTGCTGTTGACGATATACTTGCCATTAACTTGCCTATATGATGTCATACCTTGTCTTCAATTTCTGAAATGCAGGAAGTGAAGGTCGTCTTCAACCAAAGGTTCTGATTCAGGAACTCTCGGATTTGGAATGGAAATGGCAGAAGGCTAAGAAAGGTACGACACTAGAAGTGTCGGTGATAGACGAATGGCTACTTTACTTCTTCCATCAGGTTTGAAATTTACTCAATAGCGTTACTTCGTAACAACTATGCTTGGTTTTCTATTTCATTTACTAAACTCGTGACGCACAATGACGTTTGCAGATAACAAATTGAACGATCGTCCACAAACAGTACTTATCGATATCGTAGATTGCTTAACAGGGAATCAGAAAGGACTACCTTGGTCATGTCTGAGTGATGAAACCAGAGAAGGTTCTCCAAAACGTCAGGTTAATGGGTTTGGAGATCTAGCAGGCGGCAGTATGTTTGTTTCAACTGGGTTCCGTATCTGCATGGCTAACATCCTCATAAGCGTCTGCCAAAAGATCTCGTTGGGTGCTCGTGCTGTTATTGCTGCCAAAGTTATACCTCCGTTGGTCACCTTCATTCAGGTTAGTGTGCTGCATGTTGTCCGGAGCTTTTGTATCTACAAACGAGACAACCTTGGCACCAAGTTGATGGGCAATAAAGGAATATGTCCGTGGAGACAGTCCTCAACCTTCAACTTAGAGGACAGAGATGTTGTGCTTGCTGTCAGTGTTGCGTTTGAAGTTGAGTGTGAAACACTTACGTGTTTGGATTAACTTGAGGTTGCTCCTCGGGTATGCCCGTTCTGCGGAAACATTTCTGTGAATTGCAACACGTCTCTAGCACTATAATGGTAGATTGGAAAGGAGGAGAGTTGGATCTAACTTTCTCTGCGTTTTGATGTTGGGCCCTCGATGACATTAAAACATGAACATGACCATACTGAAAGATGGATGCTTGTCTTACAGATGAGCAATGACTCGAAGCTAAGGGGAGCATGTCTTCAAGTTCTATTCACTGCTGTTTATCACTTGAAAGCACCCTCGGTGTTACCTTATGCTAGTGATTTGATGGTCCTTTCACTTGCAGCTATTAAAGGTCGCGGTCTACTTGAGGTGATTCTTTTTCAAAGCTGACCAAATGGCTTTTGTTTAACTTGTCACCGTAAATAGGGAGTCCGTGATTTACGTAGTTACCTCCATTTGCCGTGTTATGAGACGGAAATGATTTTCTATTTGGTTGTAGCATCTTCGTACTCCTTACTCTCCAGTAGCGTGTAGTCTCTGTAGAACTACAACTTGTTTTTCTACTCTTATCCCTCTCAATGATACTGGATTGTGCAAGTGCTAACCGATATAAAACGCTGGTTCCCCGCCGTTGCAGGAAAGAGTTGGAGGAGCAAAACTGCTTGCGTCGTTACTCGCCAGTGACGATGCCCTGGTCGCAGAATTAGCACCGCATCTTATTGACGCGCAGGTGGCGTTGTCAAGCATTTCAGCGCTTGACAGCTCCCCTGAACTGCGGGCACTCTGTGAGAGACTTCTGTCTTGTTTGTCACTCCCCGGCACACGTAAAGGCGACGTTTAGAGGAGTATTTGTGTACAAAAGAGGGAGAACTCTAGGTACTACTGTATTTCATTTCCTCTCCTTCCTGTCTGTTCCCGAGGGTGTGGATGTCTGAGCTGGCCATATAGTGTAGGTTATGTAATTACTATACCAGGAGGTATACTCAAGATCGGATATCGAACATTTCTCATCCTGTTCAGTATCGCATATTTTATGTCTTTGTTTGGTCGCATTTCTCACAACGGAACGAGAACATAGTTTGGGAATACCGTAAGAACTGGTGGACGTACTCAAATGACGGAAGACGCCCAGCTTACCATTCCTGCTTACGAATGCACTATAGGTTGAAAAGAACCTTGTCCAAAAACGTTCAGGACCTGCCTTCTTAGTTATTTCTATACACTTTTGAATGTAAGAATGATAAGTTTTCAAGTTGCATCATCTGTATGATACATGTCTCCTACCAGGAGAAGGCAAGGATAGTCGGAATCCAATTGTCTGCTCATCCCTGCCTATCTCCGAGGTTTGTTCAAGGTTTTAAAATTCATCTACAGGTCCCCTTTTACTACTTCATCCACCTATTTACCTTTCCGTAAGACTAGGCCATGTCTATGAAATATCCTTGAATGACGCAAGAAACTAGAAAGGTAAGATTCAATGGCAACACTTAAATGGGCGTTGCACACTTTGCAAGTCGCCTAAGACCAATGAAAAACGAAGATAACTTTCTTCCGTTCTCGTGCTAACGTGAACATTGACTGCAAAATATCCTAGTCCGAGCTGGCTAGTTTCACACCAAATCTTGGCTTATTGCTCAATAATCGAAACCTAGTAATAACCAAGTGAACTCTGTTGTCTCCTCTGTATAATGTCACAAATACCACCGTCCGAACCTGTGCTAGTTTCCAAATATAAATCCTAATCGAATAATATGCCAGATTGCACTGTTGATGTGAGTTCAAAAAGGATACCAAACGACGTCCTCCCTGCTAGTAAGAAAAAGTTGAAGGACTGGACCAGCTCCTCAGATCCCAGTGCCGATTCGTCTCACTCCATAGCTGGCTGTGATGTGATATTTCCATACATACTCCTCTCATCTTAATCCATAATGCCAAAGGGCAGAAACTGCTGCCAAGAACTTTCGAGAGTGCCGACATCCTGTTTAGCCAACCTCATTTGATCCTGCTTACAGCTGTGCGAGAAGATCAAGAAGCTATTGAACACATGGTTTAACCCCAATGCTTTTTGGGACTACATACCACTACTCTTTATTCCTTCGCTTCAATTGCGCACGAAACATGAAATATCTATACGTACAAGAAGACCGTTTCCTCTCGTCATTAGTAAAATAGTGCAATTTCTGTTAGAGCTCCCAGACCCACTGACTCTCCATGAACTTAGCTAGACTAAAACCGCAAAGAATTGGACAAAGTAGAAAGGGCAGAGTTCTTTTACCTTGCCAACTACCCGTCCACGGGTCATTTGGTAACAGAGATCAAATCCTGAAAGATTGGCATCACGCTCGCTGATACTACAACTACTACCCTATTCCTCTTTTTCCTCCTTTTCATCATCTGAAGATGATTCTTCTACCATCTTCTCAAGCGATTCCAATTCAGAAGTACCTGACAAAGTTTCTATCCGGATCATGTTAGCATCCTCCTCAGTTACGCCAAAAATTTCCTTGATACTCAACCCACTCCGATCGGCTGTAGAACAGAACTCATCAAGCTCAGCTAAATAGAAAATTTTGCTAAACAAAGCTTGTACCGCTGCTTTGCGCTTCAAACCCTTCTCTGTGAATCCCGTGGTATTCATAACTACAGGCCCTTTGGCTTTGACTATCCTCCGAGAGACCTCATTCAAAGTCTCGGCTATACTTCCGTCATCCAAACCTGATACGTTTTTTAAATGAATGAGATCTGCCACCAGTTCTGGATTGAAAGGCTTCTCGTTCAGGGCATAGCGGAGATACTTCCGCACAACCTCATCCGCTTCAAATTTGCACTGCTTGGCAATTTGCTGAAAACCCTCGGCAGTCAATTTCTCCCTACCTGTGGCGAATGTCTCACTCAGTGTTTCACACAACCAAGCATTCTTCCCCACCTGGCGTCGACGCTTTTCTCTGGGAGAACCTAGCTTCCGAGCAGTCTTCACCACTGCTATCACAAACGAAATGGCGGCATATCCGAGTGGCACTGCAAGCAACCAAGGCAAGTCCCCACCTCCAACCCTGGGTCCTGGAATCGCTTTAACCGCTGAAGTCACATACTGCATAGCATCCTCCGCCTTCTCCTCTACCCATGAAATTTCGACTTCTACTTCCTGCTCCTCTACTTCTTCCACTGGAGGTGCAACCTCTTTTTCCGATTTCTTCGCATTGGTAGTTATTCTACTCCTCAGTCTGCTGCTTCCGGTACCGATACTACAGGGTTGAGGGTTTGGAAACTTGAGCGGGGAAACCAGGGACTGAGAAGCGAGATTCGACAGGGAAAGCGCAGGTGAAGAAGCAGAGGCTTGCACAAATAGCAGAGGAGAGGAGGATGATTTGGAGTTGCTGTTCTTACAGCATGACCTGTGCAGCGACAGAGATGCAGAAAATGTTCGAAGCAACGGGGTCCCCAGCATCAACGCCATGACTGGAAGAAGGCAAATTGAACTGTCTGGGGAGGGGAGGCGAAGATGGTCCCCTGCACGAGAAATTGAATTTGTGTAGCACTGTCGCACGAGGCAGGTATTCTCAACGATAGATCCTACAGTTTCGTGATGGAAGTTTCACTAGCCATTGGAAGAAGGCACTCTCTCACTAGAGAGCTGTGAGTAAAAGGATTAGATAACTCGTACTCTTCCGTCCTGTCGTGAGCGACGGACAGTCCTCATGTGGACGGCAGTTTATCTCCAGACATTACAGGAAGACTGCAACGGATGGACGGCCGTCTATCTCGTGGTGTCAAGGAATCAAGGAGATATAAAGTGAAAAAGATCTCAAAATTATTCACGTACACTTTGATAGTCTTTTGAGTGAGTATATTGTAATATTTCAAGATGTTTGAAATGTAAAATAAATAAATAAATAAATTTTAAATTTTTGATTATAACATTGCAATATTTTAATTTTAGAGATCCATATTTATATATTCTTCAATGATTTGGTTGTTGCATATATATAAGAGTAATGTAAATTGGATTAGAATAATATTAGCATTATACAGTTCAAACACGATCCATCTAATTTAAAAAGCACGCTGAAAAGTCCAAGTTGTAATTTTAACCTTGGCAAAGTCTACATGCTTTCTCATGGATATAAATTGTACATACAATTTTCCAAACTTTTTAAGCATACGATGTAGATGGTCTAAACGGCATATAATATAATTTTGGACGAATGTTACCAACATGTTATTCTTGAAGTTCATTTCGTTTGAATATATTTGTCTCGTATAGTACTTTATTGAGTATATGTCTTATTGAGAACCGGGACGAATTCCTAGGGATTGTTTCAAAAGCATGAACTCTACATTCTACACTCTTTTCAAAGGATATGATCCTTAATTTCCATAGTTTACGAGTCATGTATGATAGTTGTTATCTTACTAATCTTTATTTGAGTGCAAATTCACAATTCTTCAAATGATTTCATAATGTCTAGGTTGATCTGTGAGTTTGCTTGTCTATCACTCAAGATGAACCTTTGATGGTACTTGAGATTGCGCACCATGGACTAAGAGGGCAAAGAACCACAATCCCAACACACTTCTCCAAAGCACAGTCCAAGACTCAAGACATTACCACTAGAGAACTAAATGAAAGAGATGGTTACAAATGAAAGGATGATGAGTATCTCTTCAACCTTAGCTTATATACTTGAGAAAAATTACACACCAAAGTTATTAATTACTAGAGTAACTCAAGTTACTCGGCTAAAAGTGTAATATTCCAAGGATAGGAGACCTAAAGAGAAACACACAATTTTACACTCAAACCTCCGATGCCCCAAAGGAGCACCTTCTCTTTATTATATAGACAAAGAGGACCTCCTCCAATGAAGGTACACCATACGATTAGACACACAAATAGATGACATGTTCATTTTTGAAGTATAATTCATTCGTTTAGTCTTTCAAAGATTTCAGGCATATTTCAGTTCCTACTCTATTAGGTCCCTTTTTGGTGATACCTTTGTCTGATCTATTTAGTTCATCATGTGTAACATCCTTCTAGATGTTATCAAACCAATTCTCATCTTTAAATCATATGTCTAGCTATTGGTTCTAAGGTTTTCAATTCTATTTTGATTTCTGCACTATTAGTAGAAGTACTCTTTTGGTGATACTTCTATCTAATCTATTTTTACCATCATGTATAACATCATTCCAAATATTACAAAACCTAATTTCACATCTATATCATATAGCTAGCTCTTGGTATTACAAAAAGTCAAATAAAATAGAGAAATCTAAAGGGATATCCAAGCATATGGGAATAATCCCATGGGTAGGTGGTCTTACCTCACCTACCAACTAATTCAAGGATTTCTTCACAAGGACATTCCTTGGACTATAGGAAAATCAAAAACAGAAGTTTTGTGTGCCCAAGTGTTTTCAACTCTTTCTTCAAAATCAAATAACTACAAATAATACCAAGTCAATACATTAGGGTAAAATAGTGATGCTCACTCTTTTCACTTCCTCTAGAATAGTGTTACCTTTATCTTAGCTAGGACTAACTCTAGCTAATCATGGCTAATGTAGAAGCTTAGCTAGACACCATATAGATAATATTTCTCCACTACTTGTAATACCAAACTTAATATCCCTTTAAAGCATACATGCATCAACGGTGTTATAGATCTAGACCACATTTATGGTGTGTTGTTTCCTTATCATTAACATCATGAGTAAGAGGGTCAGAGTAATTTGAAGTGTCATTGAACAAGTACAAAAAAACATTTTTTCTAGCAAAGGTCACATTAGCACAAAGTAAATACAAATAAGATGTCATTTCAAGTACTTAAAATGATTACATGTAGTTAAACAAACTAGAGAGGGAAAAAATTGTTTGCTGTTACATTGATCAGAATATAATATCTAACATCCTCTTGTGCTACTTTTGAATTACTCTTATGTTTCTTGAGCTTTGCATTAGCTCTAAAGTTATCCACATTTTAGCGGGGCAAGGAATTGTAAAATTGAGTGCACTCCATCTATAACTCACATTTAGGAAATGTATGATTTAGTTGAATAAGATGCATAAAAGTAGAGTGTATCTCACTAGGCCTTTAGTTTGATCGGTAGGCAAATTGCAATGACATATTGTGGAGACTCACATTTACATTATTAGTGCATTTTTGGACTATTGTACTAATAGTAAAATTTTTTGTTTTAATTTTATTTTTTGGAGATTAGTGAAAGGTTAGAAAAAGAAAATTACAACCAAAGGAGATTGAGTGGGTTGTTGCAACCATCACCTTTAGGACTTATTTGCAATAGATCTTTAGTGAAAATTATTTGGGTTTTCTCTTTTTTTAGTGTGCCACAAGAGGTAACACTACCCTCTACTTGGAATGTTTCTGCCATAGAGGTTGGATAAGAAACATAAGAAACATAAGAGAATTAAAAATTATGACACTTTTCCTTCATCTTCTAGTCATTTCTAACTTGTATGTATATATAAGAATGAACAGTTCTTATTATTTATTGCATATTGTAGACACTCAATCACTACATAGTTCTTATTATTTATTGCATATTGGTAGACACTCAATCAATACACATATCATCTATTATCTCAAGAGAAACCTATTCCACCATAAACAACCAATTTATTTGTTGGTTGTGGTGACCATCTTTGCCTTGTTAGAGCAAAAGTTTCATTTGTTTGTTTGGTTTTGTAGGAAAATGTGAGGTAGTGTACTAGCTAGGCAACAAAAAAAAACATATCTTTGCAAATCATTAGGCAAGTTCATAGCATGGCTGAGAGGCAAAACAAAGCATAAGAATTCTCTTGTGACATGTTCATGAAGCTACCATACAAAGATGATGATCCTATACTATAACACCCATTGGTACATGTATGCTCTATGAAGATATTACGTTTGATATTGCAAGTAGTTGAGAGTTATTATTTATATGGAGTTCAACAAAGCTTCTACATTAGCCATGATTAGCTAGAGTTAGTCATAACTAAGATGAATGTGACTCTACTTTAAGGAAAGTAGAAATAGTGAACATCACTATTATGGATTCTAGCGTATTGACTTTATATTATACCTAGATGTTTGGCTTTGAGGAAAGAGTTGAGAACTCTTGGGTCCACAAGCAATTTGGTTTCAGATTTTTCTATAGTCCAAGGATAATCCATATGAAGGAATCCTTGAATTTATTATTGGGTCAAGATAAGATCATCTACTCATGGTGTTATTCCCATGCGTATGGATATTCCTTTAACCTTTTGATTCTATATGAATTTAGCCTAGTAGCTTGATTTACTCTAGTAATTAGTAATTTTGGTGTGTAAATTTTTCACAAGTATGTAAACTAAAGGTGAGGAATTACTCATCATCCTTTCATTGGCAACTATATCTCTCATTGAGTTCTCTAGTGAGCAATGTCTTGAGTCTCGGAGGTGCCTTGGAAAAGTGTGATTAAGTTTAGTTCTTTGCCTTCTTAGTCCATGGTGCACTACTCTAATATCCATCAGAGGTTCATCTTGAGTGAGAGACAAGCTAGCTCACATTTTTGGTTTTGTTGTTGAGACCTTTCTAGAAGACAAGATAATGTTTCACGTTCAATTGTATATTAAACAAAAGGAGGCTATGACAACTCACTTAGAGAGAAAATTAGTGGAAGAGAAGGTTGAACTTATGCTAGAGAACTTCCACACATTTTTATACCATGTAGTTCATTATGTTGTTTTTGAGGTGATATTAAGTCATATGCACATGAGATGACTTGGAGAGATTGTGTAGGTAGATAATAATTTTTGGAGATTATGGTGATTTTGGGCAAAACTTCAAGTTTTGAGATCTAAACTTGAGATGTTTGTAGATGATATCTTGGGTTATCTTTAGTTAGGACACTTGGAATTACTATGAGAGCTGCTACATGCAAAGAGCTAGAAGTTTTGGAAGATGATAGGGTAAAGTAATTCAAAAAATTACATGCTCTTTGGAATTTTATACAAACTCCACTTTTTCTTCAATTTGTGTGCAATTGACTTGAAAATTTCTAAGCAAATTTAGTGGTAGATAGGTAATTTCTGGCCTACCAATTGGTGATAGCTCATGTTTGTAGAAGGAGTTATGGAGTTTTGAAGCAAAAGAGGTTGTTTTCAACCAAACCTAGGAGGATGTGTATTGAGTAGAGACGTGGCTAGACCAAATTGCTCAATGAAAAGGACTGAAATTTTGCAAGGGAAGATTCCCTAGAGTAGAGCTTGTGTGTGAAAAATTGCAAAGGAGTAAACAAAACCAATTGGGAGGATTGACTGAGATTGTAAGGAAGGGTCATTTCTAAGGAGTTGAGTTCTCTTGCATGAGGAATGTGAGAACAACAAAAAACATGTTTGAGTGTTTAGACTGATCTTGGAGCATGGAGAGCCATCAAGATTAGAAGTTGAGGTTTTGCAAGGTTCTCCAAGGGTTTGAGGTATTTGTAGGTTGATTTGAAGAAAAGAGTAGTTATTCTAGATAGTTATTCTAGATTGTAGTTATTCTAAATAATTTTTATTTAGAGAGAAAGGAAATAAGGCAAATTCATGTCCATTGACCTTTGAGAGAAAGAGATTGAGAGAAAGGAGAGGTTTACTTGACTTGGGACTACATGTTGGACCTTCTTCACCAAGATTAGGAGGGAAGAGATCTAAAACCGAGGAGTTGTGTGAGGTTTGTGGAGAGGAAGGACTTCCAAAAAGGCATGAGTGTAGTGGCATAACAAAATTTTTGGAGATTTTAGTGAAAGATCATGGAGAGAGTCTTTGTATTGCTACAAAGAAACTACCTTCATCAAGTAGTTTTCAAGATTAGTGATGGAGATAACCTTTCAATTGATGGATAAACAATCCATGAGAGTTTAACTAATATGCACCTTGGGATTTGATTGTGTGGTGGAAATCCTAGAGCAAGCTCAACCTTTTGTATTATCTATGGTTGACTACTTTGAAATGGTGTTAGTCATGTTTGTACTCTATTAGTTATACAACTCTCTCTCTCTCTCTATATTAAAATATATATATATGGAGAAGATGTTGAGGTTTTATGAGGTACTTCAAGAGGGTTTGCATGGGAAATAATAAGAGGAGGAAGAATGAGTGGGCGTCCTTATTACTTGATTTCTTTGATAATGCAACTCTTACATGGTATGAGTTTGAATACAAGAAGCAAGAGAAGAAAGATGGCCAAGAAGAATATTGGGAGAGTTTGACTATTTCACTTATTGAGAACTATTTCTAGATGAAATTTATGAGAGATTGATGAGTGAGGTTACCTTCCTCAAACAAGGAAATAAAGTGAAATTGAGAGTATATGAAAGAGTGGAGAAAATAGAATTGTAATTTCACATAGTGTTAAGGAAGAATGGAGATGAGATAGAGACTAATATGATCACAATAAGAACTATGCTCACCAAGAATTTTGTGAGAGGGTTGAAACCACAAATATGAAGTAAGGTGAGGTGTAATACTCCGAGGACAAGAGAAGAGAGAAAACACATATTGCACACTCAAACATTCGATGCCCCAAAGGAGCACCTTCTCTTTATTATATAGGCAAAGAGGATCTCTTCCAAGGAAGCTCCACCATAGGATTAGGGACATAGATAGGTGACATGTCAGCAAGCTCCACCCTTGGGATTACTTACTTGGATGGGTGACATGTCTGGTCTAGGTCCTATCTGGTTGGTCAAACAAGCTTTGACCGGAGGGAATCTTTTAAGGAATCTTCCTGTAGGAATCTCAGAATCATGTGAGTAAGGTACCGTTGGAAAGTTCTCGACAAGACAAAGCAGGGTGGAGGGAAGGCCAATCGTTCCTCTGTTGGGAAGAAATCTGCACATTTTTGAGGCCTAATTCATCCGTTTAGGCCTCTGAAATTGCCTTCAAAGATTTCAGGCATATTTCGATTCCTATTCTATTAGTAGAAGTCCCCTTTTGGTGATACCGCTTTCTAATCTATTTATTCCATCATGTGTAACATCCTTCCAGATGTTACCAAAACCAATTCTCACCTTTAAATCATATGTCTAGCTATTGGCTCTAAGGTTCTCAAGTCTATTTTGGTTTCTACCCAATTAGTAAAAGTACTCTTTTGGTGATACTTCTATCTGATCTATTTTGACCATCATGTATAATATCATTCTAGATGTTACAAAACTGAATTTCACATCTAGATCATATGGCTAACTCTTGGTATTACATGAGGTATGAGAAACCTTCTTCCAAGGTCAAAGCTATCAAGATTGTAGTTCATATGAAAGAGAGTTTGGAAGGGGATGAGAGTGATTTGATGATAAAGAAGGTTATGCATCTACCAAAAGTCCAAAAGTATGGTAAAGCTTTTGATTCTTTGATGGCAAGGGTTGCACCAGGAATAGTAGTTGCTCTAGTTCTTGCACCTCTACAAAAAGATCTGGTTCAAACAATCATTGAGCAACTTGCAGATCTCAAGATCAATGTAGTGCAACTATGGGAGAAGAGAGAAGTGGATTAGATTTTTGGAAGAGGGCCAAGGGGTTATGAGAATTATCTCTATAGAGGAGGCTAATCAACTAGTAATTTCAATGATAGAAATTGTTTTGGTCATGGAGGTAGAGCTCACATCCAAAGGAATTGCCAAAATTCCACTTATCATGGAAGAAGGGGTTATGAGAATGCCAATAGAGAGAAAGAGGAAGATGGTGAAGGCCAAGTAGCTCCTACTTCAACTAAAGGTAAGGAGATGGCATCCATGGATGTGGTTGAGAGCATGGGACAACCCAATAAGTATCACTTTTGCAGTAATCAATTAGTAATCAATTAGTAATCAATAAGTAATCATTTATTCCCATATAGATACTAGTAAGGAATGGTTAAAAATAAAGTAAAATCAACAATGCAATTCTTCTTGATTTTGTCTTTAATCTCTTGAGTAGAAACCACATCCAAAAGAGAGTAACAAGCGCTCAACAACAACTCTTGTCACAATTAAACATCACCTACAAATCACAATTCTTCAATTTCTTTCCAATCCAATCTCAATTGTGATGATTCAGTTGGTTTGAAGAAGTCTACTTCACCATGAAGTGAATTCACCTCAAAATTTCATTCCACCCCTCCACTAAAGGTACAACGTCCTCTGTCAAAATGACTTCACATCAATCTAATGCCTACAATCCAAAATACCGATAGCTAGACACATGATCTAGAGATGAAATTTGGTTTGGTAACATCTGTAAGGATGTTTTACATGAGGGACTAAGTAGATAAGCTAGAGGTATCACCAAAAGAGTACTTCTACTAATAGGCCAAAAACCGAAACATGCTTGGAAACTTTAGAATCAATAGTTAGGTATATGATCTAGAGGTGAAACTTGGAGTGGTAACATCTGGAAAGATGTTGCACATGATGGAGAATGTAGATCAGATAGAGGTATCACCAAAAGAGCACTTCTACTAATAGAGCAGAAGTCAAAAAATAGCCTGAAAACTTTTAAAGCCATGTTTGGAGGCCTAAATGGATGAATTAGACCTCAAAAATGGAAAATTTTGTCCTCCTTGTAGGGAAAAAGGCTTCCCTTCTTCCCTCCATGATTCCTCTTGTCAAGAGCTTTCCAATGGTACCTTATGCAATTTTGAGCTTCCTACAAGAAGATTCCCTAAAGATTTCCCTTTGGTCAAACCCATTTGACCAACTAGATAGGACAAGGACTGACATGTCACCCATCCAAACAACTAATCCAAGGATGGAGCTCACTAATAGGTCACTAATCCATGTATCTGATCCAAGGGTGGAGTTTCCTTTGAGGGGATCCTCTTTGCTATATAATAAAGAGAAGGTGCTCCTTTGGGGCATTAGAGGATTGAGTGTGAAATTTGTGCTTTCTCTCTTGAAGAGTTCTCTTGTCCTTGGAGGATTACACACTACCACAAGTGACAAATACTACCAATACTATAGTTTGTCATAGATCTATCAAGGCATTTCTTTGATTCTTATCCATTTAGGATCAAACACATAAAATGAAATCAGAGCCACAAAATCTAACATCTAACACACTTTGAACTACAACCAAAACTTCTCCATACACTCACAAACAAAGGCAAGGACCTATACTCAAAATTAAGCTAGAATGACAAGCATTGAGTTCAATGCTTCACTTTATTGAACTTCAAAATTGGATATGGAATACAACATACTATGAATGACTGCTTTAAATAGGCAAAGCACTCAATAGTTATTAAAATGGTCTAAACCACTTCAACTACTTCCTACCAATCTTCACATCCTATCTACATCTACATTACATCAAATCTGAAAATTGTTACTTACTGATCCAATCCAAGTACTACCTCAACTTTGGCTTCTACAGCCAAATTAACTACAAGTGTCTCTTGCACTTCAGGTTCATCTACTACTTCTACATCTTACTCTACTTTTATCACATCTTTAGTCTAGATTGAGGCTGAAGTCATTGGTATACTAGTTACTTTCTACTTCTCTACTCTGAGTTCTTTAGCAAACGTGGCTAACTCACCCAAAGTCACCTGCACTCCATCCTCAACTACTTCAAGTTGGTTTACTATACTTTCATTAGTCTATAGCAAAGTTTACCAAAGCTTGATCTAACCAAATCTAATCCGATACAAAATTTGTCTCCTACTTCAAACATTTTCCTATCTACTCTATCTATGAGATGAATTAACAAATGGTTCAAGTCAATGTCCTCTACCTTATGCTTTTGAATCTCTTGCAACAATAATTTCAACTCATGCAAGTAAGATTCCTCTAACTATACTTCAACTCTAATGTTGAACATCATCTTCAATTTGATGAAAATCTCCTCGATTGACTCTTTTTGTGAGGTTGGCTCACCTTGAGTCATCTCCTCCCTCAACTTCTCCTAAAGCATTCTCAACTCCTCAACATGCTTCTTCTCCATCTTCATTTCCTCTTTATTCTAGTACAAAACTTGAGCTTCTATGCTCTTGTTCAGATCCCGCAACCTCTCTTCTTCATGACATCAGCTTGCCAATTCTTGTTGCCAAGTCCAATCTTTCTTTGTTGCAATTGATCTCAACTCCTCCAATACCTATTCATGCATTATTGTTCTGGTCTTAGTGTGCATCATTTTGAGTTGAGCATCATCAAATGCTTCCTTCAATTCTCAAGTATTGCCTTCTACTCCTTTAGCTCTTCCTTTTGTCATTCCAAGAAATCCTTGTGCTTCTCAAAACTCACTTGCAAGTTTTTTAAACTCTATGGGTGAATCATTACATCAACCCAAAATACTTGGCTTCCTCCTCACTTTGGATCAATCGCTCCTTCAACTGCAAGACTTAATTACTCGACTTCTTCACCACTTGAAGCTTGTCCTTCACCTCTAGATGGTCTTTCTTCATCTCCTTCATCTTCTCCTGCAAACGCACTAGTAGGGGATAGACTACACTAGATAGATAGTTTACACCTTGGAATGGATTCTCATTGCCAATTTCAATAGAAAATACATTCATTGGTGCCTTACTCCAAAGTCTTGAGTCTCCTTATCTTAACTTTTTCCGAGCTGTCTTCATCATCTCTTGCTTGACTCAGCCCTACACTTGCAAATTGAAAACTCCTTCTCAATCTAACTCCTCTTTGAAACACCAATCTTGGTTCTTCTTCCCTCTCTTTTGGAATGTCATCTTTGCCTTCCGATCTCCATCAAACCTCTTGGTTTTGGTGCTTGATGATCTTGTTTCTTCTCAATAATGGCACTTCTCCTCTTTAACTATTGGTTGTTTTGAACCAACGCATTTACCTTTGAAGCCTTTGCTTTGTACATATCTGCCTTGTACATATTCTTTGCAACCTCATCCTTCACTAGGTCCTCTCTAGCCTTCCAATTGTAAGCTTACTTGTGCATGGCCTTGATTAGAGTGGTACAAGTCAACACATCAAAGCATTTGGTTTGGTATTGGGGCAATAACACCTCCATTAAGTGCATTGCAAGGCCCACTAAGTGGATGATGAAATTTGAACCATCTTGCACTTGCACTGACTTGGATGTTGTAGGTGCCTCTTGCACTTTGATTTGAATTTTTGGTGTAGCCTTAGGAAGATCTATCACAATGTCAACCTCCTCCTCTTCTTTGGCATCATTGGTGGTGCAATCTTCTTCCTTTATGCAATCATCAGCCTTTTCTTCTTCTCTCAACCAAAGTTCTTGGTCCTTTGAGCTCTTGGTCTGATCTTACACTTCTATGATGGCTTCTTCTTCTTGAACTTCTAGACTCAAAGGTGCCTCCGTAGGCATTGCCTCTTCTTCTTGAGCTTCTAGACTCAAAGGTGCCTACATAGGCATTGCCTCTTCTTCTTGTACTTCTAGACTCAAAGGTGCCTACTTAGGCACTATTGCTTCTTCCGCCATGTGTTCTTCTTCATCTACAAGGCCATTGTTTATGTCTTGGTCCTACACTTGGGGAGTAGACTAAGCATTCTTCCAAGTTTCTTCTCCTTCTTTGTTGTCTCATGAAGCAGAGGTTGATCCTTGCAAGGTGGAAGACCGCTGCTCCTCCTTGTCCTCATCTTCATTAGCCTTAATCTTTGGATTCATCTTCCAAAGAGGACACTTCAACAATTTGGGCACTTTCCTTCAACTTCTTGGTTTGAGAAAGTGGTTTCTTCTTTGGGGTGGTGTTCTTCCTCTTTTTAGCCTTGAGTGAGGTTATTTCTTCATCTATAGGCATCAATTGGCATGTCTCTATAAATTTTTCATCTGCTTGTTGATACTTGGCAATCTGAGTAGGTCCTAAGGTTGCAATTCAAAATAATCTACATGGTGAAAATGAGTAGGGAATCTCTTCCTCTCTTCCTTGGTGAGAAAGTTTGTCGCCATGTAGTAGTGCACTAAAAAGGAGCAATGTAAGTAGCTCCTCCTTTGTCTTCAAAATATTTGTGCAGGAGTGTAATCTTCCAAGGATAGGAGACCTTAAAGAAACACAAGAGAAGAAACAATAAACTTCACACTCAATACTCCAATGCCCCAAAGGAGCACTTTGACTTTATTATATAGAAAAGAAGATTCTCTTGAAGGAAGCTCCACCCTTGGATCAGATATATTGATAGGTGACATGTCCGTGAGCACTACCCTTAGATTAATTGCATGCATGAGTGACATGTTGGTTCTGATCCTATCTGGTTGGTCAAACAATCTTTGACAAAAGGGAATCTTTAGAGAATCTTCTTGTAAGAATCTCAAAATTGCATGGGTGAGGTACCATTGGAAAGCTCTCAATGAGACAGAAAAAGGGGGAAGGAAGGCCAACCTTTTATTCCTCTTGTGGGTGGCAAGTGGGCCGGGAGAGAAGGGTGGGGGGGGGGGGGGGGGGGAGGGGGAGGATTTGTACATTTTTGAGGCCTAATTCATTTGTTTAGGCCTCTGGAATTGGCTCTAAAGTTTTTAAGCTATTTTTGACTCCTACCATATTAGTAGAAGTACTCTTTTGGTGACACCTCTAATTTGATCTATCTAGCCCATCATACATAACATCCTTCAAGATGTTACCAAGCCAATTTTCACCTTTAAATAATATGTCTAGCTATTGCTATTACAAGGAGCTTGCACTACTTGTCAAACATTTTGGCCCAATCTATAGGCTTTCTTGCATACATATAATCAAAGAATATTGCCTGGCCATTGGTTAAATAGGGTTTCTTTTGGCTTAAAGAGTTTCATAAATGCATTTATAATGGCTCTTTGGATAGGGTCCAACTAGCTTCACTCCATCCATTGTTCTTGCATACCTTATTATTGAAGTGGCTCTTGACTTTAGGGGTTAGCTCCTTGTCTACAAATTTGGTATCTATCATCACTGCTCTTGCAGCCCCATCATTTGGGCCGAGTACCATTTGCCAATGGTCCTTAGTCCAATTAAGTGAATTGTCTTGCATTCCTCTTGAAGTTCTCTCTCTCTCTCTCTTACCTCTCATCTCATGTGTCATGTGCATTGCTATATCGCTACATTGCTATATTGCTACATCGCTACATTGTCACATCATATACTATAGAAGCACAACTCACACATAAGTCATACATAGACTATAAAGTGCCATAATAATTAGATTATTTACAACTCTTGAATCAACTCAACTTAGATCACTACTTGATTTGTCACTCTATAAACTGCCAACAACTAGATACTGATTACAGTCAAGCCACACCCACTCTAGCTAAGAGAATCCAGGTGACGCTCACCGGCCTTTGTCCACCATAGCCAGAAACTCGAAGGCTCAACATCAAAGAAGTGAGCTCTTTGGATCTGCACTTCAAAAGTATACCCCTTGGACTTGAGCTAGGTCTGAAACCCTATCGGTCCCATTGACAGCACACTCAACAGTGTGAATGGTGCAAAGTGATGGTGGGCCCCACCGTGAAGTCAATACCCCAAAATACAAAATCTGATTGCCAAAAATTAGTCTATAGGAAACTACCAAAATACCTCTAACTACTATCACTGCAACTCCAATGTTTGAGCAATGTAGGTACTACACTACAAATGGCATGATAGTTATCGTGCGCATATACATTAGTACACATCGCTGTCAACATCATACACTATAGAAGCATAACGCACATATAAGTCATACATAGACTATAAAGTGCCACAATTGCCCTTCTAGCTATTGGTTAGATCCCTCTAACTCCAACTAGCCATCTATTCCAAGTATATGGTATACCCTATGATGGGCAAAGATCAGAAGGCCGGGTGCTATGGAGCCCCATTGTTAGTTGCATGTCTGCAATCTATACCATATAAAGAATGAACTAGCTATAGGTCAACTGCATCTAGGAGATAACCATTGTCCCTGAAGAACCACCATGAGGGGAGGAGTCATACATGCCACATGCCATCCTCTCAAACAGTAGCACACACTAACATAGTAGCAGCTCCACCAAAAGAGCCACATAACATACACCTCAAGCCTGCACGTACTAGTGCCAAGCTTGGATCCATAGTACCATCAATGTTTGGGAGGTGGCATGGCACACAATTGTGCAAATGATCCTTCCAAACAACACCATCATGTCCTTCCAACACAAGGACTCCAAATGGCAAAACCTCACGCACTCTCAAGATAGTGTGGCTTGTCAAAACATCAAGCGTCATTGGTGCTGTTTGTTGTAGATATACATAGTCTCTTGGATGAAATCGACGGATTGAGGGTCTATAACCTCCTCCTCAAATGGTAGCATAGCGTAAAGTATCTCTATGCTGAGCAATTGCCAAGTTCTCAAAGGTGATCGGCATCACTCTCCAAAAGATCTTTGCTTGTTGAGAACATGTGGTCATCCATACATTTGGATCATCCAAGTCCAAAACTATAGTAGCATCTCAACAAATAGCTACAAGTAAATTTGGATCTCGTCCATAGAGTAGAAAGTAGTGAGAGAAGGATGCTAAGGAGGCTTGCCGGCTGAACCAATAGCCCATGGACAACCAAGGTAATTGGAGATCCCAATCTCCCAAGTGGCCTCTCTACAAACCATACTTTCATAATCCTCTCTTCACTGTCTGAACCACTCTCTCTGCTAAGCCATCTGCCTCAGGGTGATCTTGGGATGTAGTACGATGATCAATCAAAGCCTTGTCACACAAGATCTGAAACTCACCCAAGAACTTTGTACCCTGATCAGTCAAAATCTCAATTGGTGCACCAAAATGACTAAGAACTCAATCCAGGAACGAGTAAGCTATCCCTTCACTAGACTTGTCATGAAGTGCCACCAACTCAATCCACTTGGAGAAGTGCTCCACCATCACCAAAACATACCAATGATGTCTCACATTTAATGGTAAAGGTCCAAAAAAGTCCAAACTCCAATGGTAACCCAATCCTATGATAGGTAATGGGAGCAACTATGGCATAAGAGCATTGAATGATGCTCTAACTCGGTCACAAAACACACATCTTGCAACAAACTGTTGTACGTTGGTCTGCATATCACATCACCAATAATGATTTTGGAGTAAGCTATATGTACGCTTTACTCCAAAATGTCCTAGCTCCTCATGAGCATGACGGACCAATTGTGGTCTCTGAGATGGAAGTGGTACTACTTGCACTCTACCATCCTTCGATACATGCAAAAGATGTCTACTTTCCAATTTGAATTGTCTAGCTTGATGAAGGACACAATCTCTCTCCTTGGCCCCAACGGTGCCACCTACAACACCAGTGCAAAGATAGTCCATCACAAAAACATCACCATGAATGTCTTGCTGAACTATACCAATATCTTCACTCTTTGGATCTGTGACCTCAATAACACCTCCTATATGCATTGAGAGAGATACCACCAAAGTCCTAGAAAATATACATAGAAAGGCCAATGCATGCCAACCTGGCACCATCTCCTCATCTGTCTCACCATGCCAACGTGCTCTAATTTGATCTTGCTGGTTGGGACATGGGTTTCTACTCAACCCATCTGCATCACTGTTCACCACTCCAAGTCTATGAATAACCATGAAATTATACTCCTATAAAATTAGAGCCCATTGTGCAAGCTTCCTTGAAAGCTTGTCGGACTTCATCAACCACTTCAACGGTTGATGATTAGTGATGAGAGTGAGGGGTTACCAAATAGGTAACATTGGAAATGTGCAACTGCCCAAATTGCTGCCAAGCACTCTCCCTCATATGAATTATACTTTGCCTTTGCTGAATTGTAGGAGCAACTAGCATAGGCCACCACAAACTCCTTCCCCTCATCATCATGTTGGGTGAGCATTGCTCCAAGCCCCAACATACTCCAATCAGTGTGAACCTGAAATGCTCATCCTTTGATCGGTCTTCTCAAAATAGGAGCAGATATCAACCTTTCCTTGAGCTCTACAAAAGCTCTCTCTTGCTCATCTCCCCAACACCACTCATGTGTAAGCTTGGTCAGCTTTGTCAAGGCCTTGGCAATAACACTAAATCCTCTAACATAGTGGTGATAGAAGTTTTCCAACCCAAGGAATGCTTGGACTTTGCTCACATCCGTAAGCCAAGGAATACATGCAATAGCCTCCACCTTGGTCTGCTGAACACCAAGTCTTCCAGGGTAGATAGAGTAACCCAAATACTCAACCTGCTCATGGAAGAACCTACACTTCCCATGATGTAATTTGAGTCCATGAGATCTCAACCTCTCAAACACCTCCAACAATTGTCCCTCATACTCCTCTACAATAGTGCTATAGACCAAAATGTCATCAAATAGCACCGAGCAAAATTCAATCCAACTAAGATCCTATCCATGACCTTCTAGCACTCAACAAGAGCATTTTTTAACCCAAATGGTAAGAACCTCCACTGATATAACACATCCTTGCCGTGAGGATCAATAGCCCAAAATGTTGTCTTGGACTTATCCTCCTCCCTAATCAGCAACTGATGATATCCCACTTGAAGATCCAAAGTATCAAAGACCTTTGCATGCACAATTGCATCAAAAATCTCCTCTAGTGTAGGCATGGCATATTGATCAGCCCTAGTTTGTTGGTTGATAGGATGGTAATCTCCACACATCTACTTATCTATGTAGTTGCCATGCGTATCCTTCTTGGCTAGCATCATTGTAGCTGATGCATACTCTCCATGTGAGATCTCTACCAAACCAGTCTCAAAAAGATCTCTAATCTGGCTTTGAATCAATATCCTCTCCATGTCACTATAGTGATAAGGATGTCAAAAAACTAGTGTATTGCTAGTCAACTCAATCCATATGCCAGGTCCTTTTAGAGCACCCAAATCCTTCACACTAAAGGCAAAACAACTCATGTAGCTCCTCAAGAACCTCCAAACCCTCCGTCTTTCCTCTCCTATAAGCTTGGGTCCAAGATCTGGCTCCCAAGTATCCTCTATAACTGTCCCAAGAGTGGAAGACATATTAACTAGCTACTACACTAGGCCCTTGGGAGTAGTAGTGTCATGCCTCCGACCACTAGAGGTCCCAACCTCTGTGTGAAAAATTCCCTCCACTCTGGCTACAAGCTCCACACATCCTCTAGTTGCATCCCAAGTTGACCAAGGGTGTAATCCAAGTAGACCACGCTCACTTGGATGGACTCCAAGTAGACCACTCTCCTTAGTAGCCATTGGCTACATCCCAAGAATACCATGTCCACTCGGTCCATAGCCCCAAGCGTGTGCCTGAATCATCTTGATAGGCACAGGGCTCACAAGTGTCCAAATGGTGATGCCTATCAAGTGCATCTGACACTGCTCTGCCAAGCCAAGGCTCACAATCTAGCTCAAACAATTCAGGTCCATAACATGACCTAACATCTGACGCCTGGATACCTCTAACACTTTTGGAACAACAGTAATACTGGTGCAAAAACCCATTTCTTGCTCTCTCTCATCAGCATTGGGCTCCACCAACTACTATAACTCTGAGTCCCAAACTAGTCCAAGACCTCCTTCTCAAAAAGCATGAGAGCATGGGAAATTCATGAGTGTGGGAAATGTGGCTCTATGTAATACTCCGAGGACAAGAGAAGAGAGAAAAAACAGATTACACACTCAACATTTGGTGCCCCAAAGGAACACCTTCTCTTTATTATATAGACAAAGAGGATCTCCTCCAAGGAAGCTCCACAATAGGATTAGGCACACAGATAGGTGACATGTCACCAAGCTCCACCCTTGGCTTACTTACTTGGATGGGTGACATGTTGGTCTAGGTCCTATCTAGTTGGTAAACAAGCTTTAACCAAAGGGAATCTTTTAGGGAATCTTCTTGTAGGAGTCTCAGAATTTGCATATTTTCAAGGCCTAATTTCATCCGTTTAGGCCTCCAAAATTGCCTTTAAATATTTCAAGCATATTTTGGTTCCTACTATATTAGTAGAAGTCCCCTTTTGGAGATACTTCTTTCTGATCTGTTTAGTCCATCATGTGTAACATCCTTCCAGATGTTACCAATCCAATTCTCATGTTTAAATCATATGTCTAGCTATTGGTTCTAAGGTTCTCAAGTCTATTTTGGTTTCTGATCTATTAGTAGAAGTACTCTTTTGGTGATATTTCTATCTGATCTATTTTGACCATCATGTATAACATCATTCAAGATGTTACCAAACCAAATTTCACATCTAGATCATATGGCTAGCTCTTGGTATTACAAATCTCCCTCCTTTTAAGACGCAACATCCTCATTGTGCAATTGTTGCTCAAATGCTTGCACCAACATTGGTGCATGTGTCAAATTGGCAGCAGGCTCCCATGTTGCTTCATAAAGGGGGTAACCTTTCCACTGTACTAGATAGTCCACTGTGGATGGTGAGTACCACACATGTGTTTTTGGAGAATACCCTCCACTTCATATTCCTTTGTGCCATCAATGAGTGTCAGACAAGGTCAAATGTCTTGTGTGGAATGACCCTGGCCTGATTGGGGAGCATATCTGCGTAGTCGGGAAACATGGAACATTGGATGGATCTTCATGTGTGGTGGTAGCTCAAGGTGATAGGCCACAATGCCGACGTGATGAAGAATCAAGAAATGCCTAATAAAATGAGGTCTAAGCTTACAAGGTCCAACTAATGTGAGGTTGGTTGTTGATATCCATAATTGATCCCCAACATTGAACTCCATGTGCCTACAGTGTGCATCAACATACTACTTTTGTTGATTTTGTGCAATCTGTAATCTGTGCTTGGCGCTCTCCACACCGTGTTGGACTCTAGAAACAAATGTGTTGATTGCATTGACCTTGGTAGCCACTGGACGGATCTTCATCAAGCTAGAAGGTGTGAAGGGATGCTCACCATACATGGGGAAGAACGGAGTGACCTGGGTGGATGCATTCACTAAATTGTTGTAAGCAGATTCCACCAACGGGCATAGGGTATCCCACCTCTCTTGCTCTTCTAAGGTGAACCTGCGTAATATGCCTTCGATCGTGCGATAAGCCCGCTCTGTTTGGCCATTTTTTTGTAGGTGGTAAGCTGTGGACATGGCCAACTTGGTTTTGAAGAAACCAAAGAGTGTTTGCCAAAATAAAGTAGTGAATTGAGTGCCTCTATCAGTGATAAGTACTCTAGACAAGCCATGGTGAGAGAAGACTGCATCTAAGTATAATTGAGCTAGTTGTGGAGCGGTCATATCCTTAGTGGTATGGCGTACATGAATCATTTTGCTGAGCCGGTCCACAAAGACCATGATGGAGTCAAACTCTAAGGTGGTCTTGGGTAATTCACAGACGAGATCCATACTCACTTGTTCCCAACATTGGGTAGGCGTGGGGAGAGGTTGAAGGAGCACTGTAGGAGCTTGATTAGAAGCTTTGTTCTGTTGACAAAGTAGGCAGCTACGCACGTAGTCCATCACTTGTTGCTCATCTTGGGCCAATAGTAATGGTGTTGGATTGCATCCAAGGTCTTGTCCACTCCAACATGACTTGCAATGGCCAAATCATGACATTCCGCTAAAATGGTAGTGCGTAATTCTGGGACATTTGGGATCCATAATCTGCCATCACAAAAGGTGAGTCCTTGGGTGCTAGTGATGCCTTTGGATGATTGCACTTCTACAATCTATGGATCAGTTTTTGTAGCAGCCAGAATCTCTGGCCAGAATTCAAGGTTAATCTGAACCTCTGTAACCAAGTTGTTTGCCATTGGCATACGGGTGAATGCATCTGCAAGTTGCTTCTTACCTTCCACATAGGTGATTGATATGTTGAAGCATTGTTGCCACTCTGCCTACCAAATCTAGCAACAAGATAGATCCTTCTACGTCTCAAGGTAGACTAGAGGTTTGTGATTTGTCTCTAGTACAAATGCCTTCTCGCCTAGATAGTGCTTCTAATTCTTGGTTGCCAAAACAATGGCCAGCTCTTTTGGTTCTGTGGTGTGGTAGTTGCACTCTGCCGGTAACAACTTTCAAGAGAAATATGCAATTAGATGTTATCTGTCATGCCACTCTTGTTGTAGGATTGCTCCTATTGCTACGCTTGATGCATCTGTAGCCAACTTGATTGGTCATTTTGGGTCATACCACTTCAAGATTGGTGCATGTAGCAAGGCGGCTCTCAATTCTTGAAAGGCCAACTCTTGTGCGGTTCCCCATGTCCACTTCTTCCCCTTGCCAAGTAGTGCCATTAAAGGCTATGCAACCTTGGAGAAGTCCTTGACAAATCTACGATAGAATCTCATCAACCCCAAGAAGCTCTTGAGTTGAGTCTGATTTTCTGAGGCACGCCATTTTTGAATGACCTCTATTTTATCTCTCAATACTTGAATGCCCTCTACACTTACTCTATGCCCCATGTAGTCTACTTCAGACTTGCCAAACTTGCACTTTGAGATTTTGGCAATACAATAGATTCTGTCTTAGAAACTGGAGGACCTCTCGTAGATGTTGTTTGTGTTCTGTCATTGTTCTATTGTATACTAAGATATCACCCAGGAAGACAATAACAAACTTATCCAAGTATGGACAAAATATATCATTCATTAGACTCATGAAAGTAGCAGGTGCATTGGTGAGGCCAAAAGGCATCACAAGATACTTGAAGTGGCTATACCTAGTTCAAAAGGCAATTTTGTACACATCCTTCTTTGCAATTTGGATTTGATTGTAACCACTTTGTAAATCCAATTTGGTGAAGTATCTCTCTCCATAGAGTTGATCAAATAGGTCATCCATGCAAGGTAAGAAGTATTTGTTCTTCACTATCTGTTGATTGAGACCTCAATAGTCAATGCACATGCGCATTGCACCATCCTTCTTCTTCACAAACAAGACAGGAGCACCATATGGTGATATGCTAGGTTGGATGAACCCCTTCTACAACATCTCCTCAATTTGAGTCTTACACTCCTCCAACTCATGAGGTGATGGGCCATATGGGGCCTTACAAGGAGGTATCTTCCCCAAGAGTGTCTCAATTTTATGATCTACTCTCCTTTTTGGTGGTAATCACGAGGGTAGATCATTGGGAAAGACATCTTGAAATTCATCCACCATAGCCTTCAATTTCTCAAGAACTTGTCTATCAAGTTGTGCACTCTGGACTTCTCTTATTAGACCCATGAAACATCTATTGGTCTTATAGACAATTGCCATCCCCATGACATATAGAGGCAGATCCTGCTTGGGTGATTTTTCTTTAACCCCAATAATTAACCATTGGTGGGTTCTCACTACTTTCTTCCTCCAATCTACCATAGGGTTGTAATGCTCCATCCATGGCATGCCTAAGATTGCATCATAACGAGCTAATTGTATCACTTGCCACTCAATTGCTTCTTGATATTCTCCTACAGAGAGTGTTACTCGTCTAGGTAATGATTCAATCTTCTCTATTTGCCCGTTAGGCAACTCTACTTCTTCACTCCTATCTCTCTCTAGATCCATTCCCAATCTTATTGCAACAGAGTAAGATAAGAAATTCTCTATTGCTCCCGGATCGATTAATACTCTCACTTGATTGCCTTCTAGGACTCCATTCACAACAATCAATTGTGAGGTTGCCTTTCGGGATCTTTGCGCATTAGTCTTCTTCCTTCCCTTGCTTCTCTTCTTCCTTATTGAGCCAGTAAGGCCACGAGGTACATTTACTAGTGATCTTCATTTTCCAAAGTGATTTCTACCTCCTCCTCTTAAATGTGCCTCTCCATGTTGTTCAAAGATTGCCTGTACGAAGGCCGAGGGCCTCTAGAGAATCGAGTATGACAGTTGGTAGATATGCGCCCAATACGGCAACAATTGTAACAATAGTGTTGTTCTCCTCGAGTTTCTTCTCCTCGTGGGACTCCATCTCTTTGTTCTTCTACCCGTCCACGCTCCCCTTGAAGCGGTTGTGCTCCTCGATCTCAAAATTGAAGGTTACCCAATTCCATCAAACTGGTCCACCCATGTGTGGCATTTCTGCACAATAATGTTGAGGTGGAACTACTCCTTCACCTCCACCCAATGCTCTTGCTATTCTTTGTGCACAAGCAATGGCTTCAAATACTATGCGAGGATTTTGCACCATGATTTCTTGGCAAATCCACTCCTTTGACCCTTGTTTGAAATTATCAAGAGCATCTGCTGGACTCATGTCGGTTATTACAACTTGTAGATGCAAAAGTACCTCCATATACTCTTGTACGCTATTCTTCTGTCTCAATCCCCATAGTCGGGTTCGAGCCATCTGTACAGAATCCACCAATTGGAAATTCTTCAACAATCCTTCTTGCATTGCTATCCATGTGATCTCCCTTCTCTCGGCCAACATGGATCATTCCCAAAAATCATACCATGTGAGGGCTTTATCGGTCAAGTACCCACATGAAAACATGCTTGCAGCATGCTCCGTGATCTCTGTTGAGAACAATTAGAAATATCAATTCATTCTTGAGATCCAATTTTCCACTACTCCCATCATATGTTGCCCCTTGTAAGGCTCGATGTTGCAGGTCTTCTTCATTCGGAATAGCAATGTGGCTTCATTGTTGATAGGTGTCATAGGCATAGGTGTCTCTCCAAGTACTTCAGTCATAGGTATTGGGTTTTGAGACGGCTCTTCTTCTTGCATGGCTTGATTGTTCCTAAGGATTTGCACTTGACTTTGTAATGTTTCCATGGTCATTTTAATCTCTCAAAATTCATTCAACATCCCTTGCATTCCTTGCACAAGCTCTTGCAATTGCGTATCCATGGTTCCTGCAACACTCAATTGCTAATGTCTACTTCAATATAGAGTCAATATGATCACTATGGAAGGTGCACAAACTATCAAAACTACCATTGGACCTCAGACGTTATCACTTGTTGATAATACTCCTTGCCAAAATTCCTAAACACAAAATCTCTAAACATCACTTTCAGTCTCACTACATAATGGATTTTTACTTGAGTGTTGAAAGGGAGAGGATTTGGGACATTCACATCCATATTATCATAATAGAATGTAGATTGTCAAATTCCACTCTTTATTATATATTACCATAGGTAGAATCATTGGGTTTGGTGAGTCCATTACCCTATCCATGAATTCTATGCCAAAGTGATAAATTAGCGATACCCTCATTTACTCATGTTGGATGTACATAACCTTGATATGGAATGGATTTGGGAATGGAAAGCTAGGTGCGGGAAATTGTCCTCTTGGTGCATCCATCCTGTTTGCTCTCTAAAGTCCTTCCTAAGTCTAGCAATTACTCTATGTTCTCCACCTCAAATTACTCAGTTTCAGTAGTTCATGCTCTTCCAAGAGGGGTGATCCATTCTCTTGGACTAAGACACTCGCTCTGATACCATCGTAATACTCTGAGGACAAGAGAAGAGAAAAAACACAAATTACACATTCAACATTTGGTGCCCCAAAGGAGCACCTTCTCTTTATTATATAGACAAAGAGGATCTCCTCCAAGGAAGCTCCACCATAGGATTAGGCACACAGATAGGTGACATGTCAGCAAGCTCCACCCTTGGATTACTTACTTGGATGGGTGACATGTTGGTCTAGGTCCTATCTGGTTGGTCAAACAAGCTTTGACCAACCAGATAGGACCTATACTTTATAACATCCTTCCAGATGTTACCAAACCAATTCTCACCTTTAAATCATATGTTTAGATATTGGTTCTAAGGTTCTCAAGTCTATTTAGGTTTCTACTCTATTAGTAGAAGTACTCTTTTGATGATACTTCTATTTGATCTATTTTGACCATCATGTATAACATCATTCTAGATGTTACCAAACCAAATTTCACATCTAGATCATATGGCTAGCTCTTGGTATTGCACTCTAGGCTATCCAACTAGGTTCACCACTACCATAGGTGACCTATCAGCCACTACCATCGTCTGAGACTGACGCCTCACATCCAAGATTAACAAGGATGTGGTCTAGTCGCTGAATCCCATTATATGCACGTTGTAAAACCCCTCTAGATAAGAGGGTCATCCACCAAAGACAAAGACGATGGGCTCATGATCTGTAACACCCATTTATGCATGTGTGGTATTGTGATATTTAGCTTGGTATTACAAGTACTTGAGAGATATTATTTATATAGAGATAAAAGATGATTCTACATTAGTCATGATTAGCTAAAGTTAGTCCTAGCTAAGATATAGAGGACCTTACTTTAGAGGAAGTAGAAAAGATGAGCACCACTATTTTGGATTTTAGTGTGTTGACTTGGTATTATTCCTAGGTGTTTGGCTTTGAGAAAAGAGTTAAGAACTCTTGGGCCCGCAAGCCTTTTTGTTTTGGATTCTTCTTTAGTCCAAGGATAGCCCATGTGAAGGAATCCTTGACTTAGTGGTTGGGTCAAGATAAGACCACATGCTTAGGGGAATATGCCCATGTGAATGGATATTCCTTTCTACTTTTTGACTTCACTTGACTTTTAGCCTAGTAACTTGAGTTACTCTAGTAATTAGTAACTTTGGTGCGTAACTATTTCACAAGTATATAAACAAGGGATGAGGAGGTACTCATCATCCTTTCATTTTGCAACTATCTCTCTCTCATTGAGTTCTCTAGTGAGCAATGTCTTGAGTCTTGGAGTGTTAGCCTTGGAGGAGTATGATGGAGTTGGGGTTCCTTGCTTTCTTAGTCCATGATGCGCTACCATAATAGCCATCAGAGGTTCATCTTGAGTGAGAGACAGGCCGGCTCACAGATCCCACTTTGGCTGCATCCAAAAATATAGCAGGTCCCATCCAAGAATGGACTTGATATGTACTTGCCACCACTGTGGTGCAAGAATCACCCATCAAAGGAATGTTCCTCAAAATTTAAGCTAGAGCAACGGATTGATGAACCTAGAGTTGTTGTAGTATCTGTAACATCTCCCAAAACACACCAAAATGGGGATCTTGAAGACTTGTGTAGATCAGCTATTTTTAGCCTTTGGTGTTTCTTTGTAAAGCCAAAGACGTATCCTTCAGGCTCTCTGGACCCAGAGCTTTGCCCCCTCTCTCTACAAACCTTGGCCAACACGTGTATATCCCTAACATAGCCATCCAAAAATCACCAAGTGAACATGCCCATGTCTCTCTAGATCATGCACGCCTAGTAAGGAAATGTCTACTGGTAGGGCTTTTTGGTAACCCTTGACTACTGACATCTATAATAACTCTGGATACCGATAGCCCAATTGTGCCACATGATGTAGAGAGACACTCCTAGCAGTCTCATCTCTCTCCACATACAAGTACCTCTGTACTCATATACCTGCCTGTACCATCGCAACTAGTCCAATGCTAATCCCACCAAACAACTCCAATAAACATATCCTCTCCACTAGATAAAGCCAAGCAATGAGTGTGGTATCTAGAGGTGTCAAAGTAATCGACTCTAGAGGCTCATCCTCACACGCATCTCCTAATGGTACAAAGGCTCCACTCTAAACCTATTGCACCAACTGATCTGCATGCTGCTACAATGCCTCCTCTAAACTCCACAATGGAACATCCAAGGTGGATAGAACAATCCGACTTGTACTCCAAATCCGAGTGATCTCCTCTGGTACATGAGTATCTTCTGCATGGACGTTCTTCTCCAACAAGTCACCAGGCCAAGTAATTGCACCACTGAAAGTTGAAACTGATGCTGCCATAGTCTTGGACTATAGTGAGCCAAGACAGCCACTACTAAAGCATACTAGTAGGAAACATACTTGTCCCTCACTAGATTGCCAACCTGGTCTATAGGAGGTTGTTTCCTCCCAATAGTCAATGCTAAAACCCGTAGGGTGTAACACTGCTCAACCACTAGCACATCATATGACTCAACTATGGTCGCAATAGCTTGAGCTCTCACATCGAGCTATCAGTCGGATGGCCATGCTGAACCTAGACAAGCTCTCCACATTTGATGTACTATGTCAAACCACCACCTAGAGATGTCTGGATCTAAAATGGACACCTCCCCATATTGGTCTTTTGTAACTCCAAACCAACTATTGCAGCCTTCACCAACATAAGGGGTTGCGCACCAGAGTCTAACAAGACTTTTTGTGGTGTATAGACCTTCCTTGAAAGTCCTACAAAATGGAAAATCCCCCTCTAGTTATCCAATAGGACAACACTAGGTGTGAACCACACTCTCTCAAAGGCCGGTCTAGTGTGCAACTTCTCCAATCTAACCGCCGTTGCATGCCATAAACCACTGGTTGCTGAGCAAATCCCATGCTCCTCAACCAAGTCCACTCCACTATCAACCACCTCTTCTCTAGTAGTAGGAATCACATCATCCCTACTCTCACAAAGTGTGGTAGCCAACCAGAACACTAAGGTTGGGTCACTCCCAATGTAAACATATCACTGGCTGAAAACAAAGGGCACTGCATAATCAGCTGAGCCACCCCCAACATCATGCTAGACTCAGTCTTTGTAGTCTATCATGCACTCCATCACAACCTACAACACCTACACTGGGACGTCTAGGAGCCATGGATGTTGTTTGCAATACCTCAAATAGTGTGAAAGAATGGGGAAGTCTGACTTGTCTTCCAATTTCTCCTCTCTATGGGTCCAACTCCATTGATGCTCCTCTAGGCTTTGAAGCACATACTGCACTCCTAGTCACTATTGCAGATGCCCCCATCTGTGCTACTCCACACATGAAGTCCAAAGCATCTCTATTACCAAAATATGAGGTGGAAGCCTCAACACCCAAATCTGATCTCCTCTAAACAATGGCTATACTAGTCAATCTCTACTCCAATTGCTCAATCCAATTAGCCATAGCTATATCAGAAGTAAGGGTAGGTACTACACCCCTACTAGGTGTAGATCCTCTACCACCACCTTGTCCTCCATGAATTGGAGCTCCTCTACTCCCTGCCATAACAACTCTACCACTCCATAACTCCGGGTGTAGGTCAAAGCACCGGTCACTAGTGTGACCAAATCTATGGCAATGCTCACACTGCCTCTATGCTGGTTGTGATGCACTAGAGGTATCAGGTCCACTACCTTGAGTACACTCTCTCTTGTGGTGAGGTCCACCACAAGTCCAACAAGCAACACCACTACTCATTGGCTGCTATTGATCCAAAAATGAAGGTAAGGGTCTAACTCCACTAGGCCTTCCACTTGCTCCATAAGATCTAGGCTATCCATCCTATCCCCAAAAACCAACTAGGCGTGGTGCACTCTGCTGCACTCTAGAAGAAGTCACAATCGTGGATGAGGTCTCCCTACCAAATCCAGATGTCACCACTCTCTCCTCCACCATGTTGAGCTCATTATGCTCAGCCAAACCAAAGACCACTGCCAAAGTGGCCAAAGTAGCCATTAACAACGTAGCACCACAAACTCTACATCATAACTCCTTGTCCAATATCCCATACCAAAATTGGACTGCCTAGGCCTCAATAACTCCCTAAGTGAACTGATCAGCCGTCTCATGCAAGTGTATGCCTCGCATAGGCTCTTTCCATCCTTCCGTTGGAACTCCTGCAAGCTCCTCAGCTTGTTAGTCCACACTCCTTGGTAGTTCTGCCTCAAACACAAGAAGAACTCTACCATGGGGTTAAACCCTAGAACCACACCAACTCCTCCAGCGGTACCTCCACTCGTGGTAACACTATCTCCAGCTAGTGCACCTCCACTAGCTCCACCAACACTACTCGAGCTAGAACTCGTGTGTATAATTGATCTACTCTTGGCAACCAAGCTTGAAGTGATAGAAACATAGTTTGGAGACCAATATTGTCTCCATAACTCAATCTCCTCCAAATGAGCTCTCTTGAACTCATGGTAGTCATCCATCGGTGGACCCTCCAAATGCTGAAACAACCCCTTCCATGCCATGAAGAGTGTAAACAAAGTCAGGTTCTACATCTACTGCAAATCACACCAACTATCAAACTCTTGGATGAAGTCATCCAACTGAATGGTACCCACTGTACCAGAGTAATGCTTAGGGCCCTTTGGAGGCCCCATAAATCTTGTCCATGTCCCACAACAATGGTGTGGACACGGCAAGTGTACTCTCAACTAAATCAACTCTTGTGTCAAACTCCAATGCATAGTCAATCTCCTCCCTCATTGGGACTTGAGATATAGGCTTATACCAAGTGCCACTCTGAGTAAACCCACTACATATTGCAAGGCTAACTCGTCTAGAATCTCTAAAGAACTCCATCATGACAAAGTCACTGTAACTGCAACCGCAAACCGGAACCACAAACTACAACCGCAAACTACAATTGCGAGTACTCCACCAAGTGCCAACACCAACTGAGCACTACCAAGTGCTAATACCCATAGAACACCACCTACTAATGTAACTTTAATTGAGATAACTACAATAAGAGAAAGGACAACCTGTAACCTGCCATCCCAACATGCACTCTCACGATCTGCAAGTCATCACTTCCTACCTCACTAGAGAGAAACAAAGGTAGCTGACTGGTCATCACTCCAACCTCACTACCAAGAGCTCACTAGAGCACCAACGCTCAAAAGTCAGTGCACCTTACACAAACGTGGTGCACAAACAGAAAGTATAGAATGGAGGGGGTCCAATCACAAGAAATCTAAACAACAACCCTCTATCTCATAAAGCAACACGGGATTGACTCTGCCACCATTTGTATCTACGTCTTAAGCTACCAAGATCACCAAGAATGGGATCAAATTGCCTCTCTTAGCCAAAGCTACAAGTGTAAAGATGATAATGGCATAGTCACTAGGACAACAAGTGAGGGTGGACCAGTTGGCTCGGGCACCAATCTAGGAACAAAAGATTTAGGGTCAAACCCTATTGTGCACAATCTAGCAAGATGGGCAGATTTTGCCAAACAATGACCAAGATCTACTCTAAACTAGCTAGCCTTGCACCAACAAGTTGGCTTGTTGGCACTTCTAGGCCTTCATAGCCTCTCATAGCCCACAGCCCTATGCCTCAAAGTCTCTAAATGCCCAAATGAGGCCATTCTTCTTGCCACTTTAAACCTCCTCCAAATTTGGCAAAACTCCTCCAAATCTGGCCAAAATCTGATGTAAACTCCAACAAAATCTTGACATAAGATCTAACATAAACCCTAAAGTTGGATGATTGCCAAATCCTTGGCTAACTCTTCACTCAAGCCAAATTGAAAAAATGAATTTCTCCAAATCATAAATTCATGAGGATGGGTTCCCAACTCCATCTTCAATTTCACTTTCAGAGCCCAACTCGCATCAAATTGGTCTTGCTTTCACCTCCTGAGCTCAAAATCACAACCATTGTCAAAAATTGCTTCTCTTTGCTCAAAAATTGGCCAGCGCTTCCGCACACCGTCTATCTCACTACCAAATCTGCATCAATTGAATGAGCTTTTGCACACTAGGGAAAATCTAAGCTCTGATCAAGCTACCAACGATCAGCGAGTCTTGGAGATACCACCAACTTTCTCAATTCATGCACCCGATTTCCCCCTGACTTCACTTCTCTGATGTAATCAGATAGTTTACAACTCTCAAATCAACTCAAATCAGTACTTGATCTGTCACTCTATAAATTGCCAACAATTGGGCACTAATTACAATCAAGCCACACTCACTCTAGCTAAGAGAATCTAGGTGACGCTCACCGGTCTCTGTCCACCATAGCCAAAAACTCGAAGGATCAACATCAGAGAAGTGAGCTCTCTAGAGCTGCACTTCAAAAGTATACCCCTTGGACTTGAGCTAGGTCTGAAACCCTAACGGTGCTGCTGATGGCACACTCGAACGGTGTAAAGTGAAGGTGGGCCCCACCGTGAAGTCAGTACCCCAAACATGAAATCTGACCGCCAGAAAGTAGTCTATAGGAAACTGCTGAAATACCTCTAACTACTATCACTCCAACTCCAATGTCCGAGCAATCCAAATGCGACACTACAAATAGCGTGACACATGAATCATGTGAAAGTCTAATAACTCTCAATTCTAGAGGAGGAATCCTAAGTGCTTACTTCTAATCACATCCATCTTGCAATACATTGCCCATTTGTGCATAACAAGGGATCTAAGGATGATCTTAGAGCCTTCCTCTAAGTTTTGGGAGTGAATCACCATGGTTCCTACACACAAAGGGATGCTACGAGCTATTGGTTTACCACATCAAGTGCCTTACTTCATCCAGAGTACCTAAGATCGAGCTCAACCCCACTCTCAAAAAAGACTCTAAATACTCACTACTTCATAAAAGTTTGCAAGACACTACTTGATCAGCTAGGCAGATAGATTGAATTGCAAAAGTGCTATTGTGGGCCAGGTGCTTCAATTTATACACCCAAATCCTGGTCACTCCTCAACACTCCGGTGGTTATAGAGCAGGTAGGCTCTGGCCGTTATGCAAGCAAAGACCTTTACACGTTATCCTTGGTGCAAAGTCACCCTCCCATGTGCCAAAAATTTGTTTGCAAACCACTTTCTCTTGCGCCACACTTGCCCGCCGAGTGCCAATGGTTATCTTGTAGGTAACGGTCCTTGGTGGCAAGTGCCGTTGGAGATAAGTGCAGTTGGCAGCAAGTTCAAATCGTGGCAAAACTTCTGTCCAAATGCCAAGGTACTTCACACTCAGGCCTATATTCCTCACTTACTGGCACTTTGAGTGCTGCATATCTTGCAAGCACTCCGAATGATCCCTCAACACTCCAAGTGTTGTTCCATCCTCAAGCACTCGGGGCCATCCTACACCTCTCCAGGTGCTTCTTCATCTCCTTTGTGACACAACTTTGCTTGTCACCTTGATACTTGGCCATGTGGCCTCCAAACTCATTCTTCCTGTCAACATTTGGGATTATCCTACTTCACTCCGCATGCTTCACCCATCATAGCTTGCCAAGGTCATCGTTCCGAGTACCCCTCCATTTGAGGCAGTTCTCCTAATAATTCTATCATTCCCATTGGTTCTCTTGCACTTAAGCCTAATATGATCAACAAAAGCAAATTTTGAAGAGATAGGGACACCACAATAAACCAATGGAAAAATATATAGTTCAAAGTCGTTGATAGTGCAAGAAGTGAGAAATATATGTGAATAACTTCTAATTCATGGATTAGACGTACTTATTCCGGTCGATTGAGATTGCAGTCAATCGCGTATACCAGCGATACATGGACCCAATAGGTACTCCCATGAAGTCAATGATCGCACGATATAAGACGCCATCTCATAGTTCTAAGCAAGCATCATCTTAGGGATTTGTTCAGTTTAAGTATACGCACTAAAGACGACAACTGTTTTCGTAGTTCACTTTAGAACAGCGTGACACTGTCTAGAGTATTAGCCCTCGTCGATCAAGTTTCTTTTGTTTCATTCATTGGATACTTTCGTAGATACTGGAACTTAGGCCCGATTCTGGACCGGGTAGCTTGCTCGAGGTTTCCTCCCTTTTTCCCTTTCTAGGCGAGGTTGCCTACGATAGGTAATAAAATAATTTTATGAGTACTTGAGTGTTCATCTATTTGATTAATCTGTCCCAAGATGGGACGAAATGCAATAGCTATTGGCTATATATTTACCTACGTATTACGTTTGCTCGATATGTGTACCAGTTCAATGTGGAAGGACGATCGATATGTACAAGGACATCTACTCTTTTATTTATCGAACAGGTTGTTATTTATGGTGTATTAGTGGTAGTACTCACCTCAAAGTATCAAGATCGGCCTGCTTCTTTGATGGTTGTGTAGATTGGCCTGTTTCGCGGGGTATCTGTAGTGACATTTCCCGAACGAGCATATCAAATCTCCTATACGGTTTAGGATTCCAACGTGGACCTTTACCCCAAGAACGCCAAACCGATGGAAAAGCTCCGCAGTAGGTACTTTCTCTTTGGGTCCAATACTGCACCATAGGTCGGTCTGCTCCTTTGTTCTTGCGAGCAGGGTGTTTTCTCGAGGTTTACGCGTAGTGACACTTGTCGGGGTAACAGACCGTAATGCCCGACAGAGTTAGGGGTTTCTTTACGAGTCTAACGTGGACGTTAAGCCTAAGAGCGCACAATCCATGGAAAGGTCCGAAGTCGGTATTTTGGTCGTCAGGGCTGGGCACCGCAACAAGTTCACCAGCCTTTGTGCCAATGAGCTTAGTAGAACTGTTTGTTCCCGTCCACATTAGGCTGTGGAAAACCCACAACATCGCCGAGCACCGAAATGGATAGTGGTGTCGCTTCTCTGAGGAGCTCGCAAGCACTGGTTAGACTGCGATGAGCCGGAACGAAGTAATTATCCACGTAAGTAGGCAATGCTGATGGATCCAGAATGCTTGAACGCACTCACAAGAGTACTGATTGATTCAGAGAACAGAAGACCTAGTGTAATCAGCAGCCAGTACAGAAATATCTCATGGTGGAAGACACGAACTAAAGAAGGAAGCCGAACTTGAAACTGATTGATTCAGAGATCTGATTTCGATATGGGTGATTTGCGAGATGCTGAAATTAATCTGTCGGTTTAAAGCCCTGATTAGCATTTCATACATGGTTGCTTTTCGATAATGGTGCCTTTTCCACGATTAATCCCTCGTAGGGCGTCCAAACAATGGCTTTAAACCTTTTCGCCTTATTCTCATGGCTCTGTTAAGTTCCGGTTACTCACTGAAAGACAAGATTCGACAATCATAATTCTGATGGAGGTCATATGCAGGAGTAGTCTATATGTCAAGTAACTCTAGAGCTCAATATAAACCTATCGACCAAGAAACTTCTTAGTTAGTGAGTTGCGTTTTTATAACAAGAAATAGAATTTAATTTATATTTAATTTTCAAATTTTCAATTTATGATAATTCTAACTTTCCAAAAATGAACCCTTCGACTACCCAAGCAAATACATATACGATTTTTATTTTTGACATTAAGTTTGATTATGAATGTAATGTATTATTAAAATTTTTACTTTTGGATTTAGTTAAAGTTTATATTTGAAATGATTTTTATAATCTGAATAAAATTCTATTCAATTTTTGTCACATATGATTTAAAAATAAAAATAAATTAATATTATGATAAGATATTTTTTGTTTTTATTATTTTTGCAAATTAAACTTATTCTAAAATATCTATGTCCGTGTTTGGTTTTGAACTTTAAAAAAAAAAAGAAATTGATTCGGTTACTTAGTAACATCATTCACTAATCCTAGATGATTTCCCATCGCAATTATATTTATGTGATTGACGGACGTTAAAGCTAGCTACCGGACCCGTGCACTCCCATGGATATATTAAGATGCTCTTTCCGACAATGTTTTAGAGGCTGCCGTCCTTCAGTTTTGACATACATCATTGCGCCACTTGAAGTGGCTTCTGTCCAAGCATAGCTGAAGGCAAATGATATCGATGAAAAGGTTTGAAGATCAGGTTCAGACGCTTATACAATGCGTTTTGACAGCGACAGTTCAGGCCGTTCAGCATGCAGTACAATGTGTATAACATGTATGGTCTTCATATGTTAAAAGCAGATAATTAGGGTACATCGAATTGAAAAGATAGATCAGTTTCATATAAAGCACATTACAGTATTAGTACAGCAGAAACAAGCAGTGAGCATTGCAGAAAGAAATCTACAGTGCAACCTTAGATGAAGGCTCAAACATAGAGGAACCAGAAGCGCTTCCTAAAGAACAGTGAGAAATCGCTGATTTTCTGCAAACTCCACAGGAATCACCTCCCACGAATGAATAACCAAACATTATGAAGGCAAAGAAAGAGGACAAGAGGTCGATGATCGTCGGGAGTTACAATACGGGTACTGCAAATCCACTTAGTACGTTAGAGAAGTTCGGGACTACTGGCACAACTACCTTTATGTTATATTCTAGGGTACGCTCGATCTTGATCACTAATTGCCAATTACCAATTATGAGTTGGTACATGACCTTAGACTTTCTACTTTCATTTGTGTTTTCAAGTAGAGAAATGAGTTTCCTTGCATTCCTTTCCTTTCTATACTGTCCGCGTGGTTGATAGATAAAATGTTAGCCATCAATACAGAGACAATCAATGTAACACATGCCCATTATTTCCATAGTCCTTATCGGGTCTTTTATAGGGATGTTAATGTTCTTTGCATCCTTTCACCAAAAAGGTTTTATACAAGGATTTGTTCGCATCAAGGACACTTGTTATGATTCTATTTACCAACCGGTGGTTGTATTTCCTTATATAAATAAGTAAATGGAATTTTTACGGTCAACGAAATTCCTTTTCGAATTTTAGATTTTATATTGGGAGATAATGTAATATCCGCATCATTTAACCATATGAATCTGAAATTTTAATGGATGGGTTTCATTTGATTGATTTCTGAACTTGCATCCTACGACTTTATGTCCATGTCGAATAAGAAAGTTATATTTCCCTACATATCAATGCAGAGAATATATAAGACAATGTATGGAATATATATACAAAGATGGATACATAGGGAAAACCTATAAACTCATTGGGGAAACTGATTGCATATGTAGATTTCTGGATAAAATACCTAGGTTTTTTCTATTTGTTTTTTTTAATCAATGTAGGCAATTTTCCCTGCATCTATGCAGGGAAATTGGAACTTTTTACTGAACCAAATTAGGGAGAAAGGTCATCAGGGCTTTTGCAACAGGAAAAACCATGATGGCATTTTCCCTGCAAGAGTTAAAAGAAATAATATTCCTTGCATGTTTCCATACCTAGAAAGGAACTAAAAACAAATTTTCCGTACCATGTTCCCCTACCTGGGAAGGGTGAAAAAGCTTCTGGTGTAAAACACTGATTCAAGAAGGTTCAAGAAAATAGAGAAGAGGGGTGATATCCACAAATTCCTCATACAATAGTGTATATGATCGATATTGAAAACAAAGGAGTGATGTGGCTATAAAATGAATTAGACACTAATTTTGATTGTCGTGAGAGTTTCCGATTGCGAGAGTTTTCGATCGTGAAAGTAAAGAAATAACCGATCGAGAGTAAGAGAACGGTCTCACAATGCTTTTTTATGGGGAGAACAAGCGCAAAGTAATGATCTCGATCGAAATTGAGAAAATGGTCTCACGTAGTTTCTGTATCACTGATTTCATTGACTAGTGGTCTCACAGATTTTGCAAAATTTATTGGATCTCATCAAGCGGCAAGGTCATCTGTTTTCAAACTCTCCAGTTCTGGAAATTAAATGATTATTACACATAAATACGTCTTCTTTAAAAAATAAAAAGAACCCCTCCGTCTCGGACAAGAACCAGGTTTTGCAGACAGTGTGAATTTGAGGGTTTCGAAGCACCCTAGGGTGTCAATCTTTGCATGGATCACGTGAACCTGGTGAATCATGTTCTCTCACTCCATTTGCAGGAGGTTGTGCGAGTGAGCTACGAGATATTGTCTCTGAATGTCAGTTCAATCCAATCTTTCCCGGAACGAGGTGACTACTCCATACTGACGCAGGAATGTGGTGTCGTCATCCACCGTCCTGCCTTCTTTCAAGTACTTTGCAAATATCCACCACGAAACTAGAGTGAGTACAAAGCTGTGGTTTCCTGCCATCTTCAGCTTCCCGAACTGGTCTTCGTGTCAAATGCAACTTCTGAGCAGAGCAGTAAGACGTTCAGTATTTCTGCTAGCGAAAATGAAGGGAAAAAAAGGACGCGAAATTGATATTGAAAATTGGTGGATGGACATAAATTAAATCCTGTAGAGTGATATCATCCTCTCTCCTGTCACTCTGCAGATATTTTCTTTGTAGAAAGATCGAACTATTTTCGGTGTTTAGGTTTAGTTTGTCATTTAACCCGGAATTCTGCGAAGATCCACAATCTCTAATCAGGCAGGATATATTTCGAGTGTAGACCTTTTGGCTTTCTTAAGTGCAATTGCAATTGCAATCTAGATAGCAGCTCTTGCCAATGAAAGAGTTTATAAGGGAGCTAGAAGTCTAATTAGATATGATGTACTTGCAATGTGTCTACTGATGTGAAGCGTTAATGGTAGCATTGCAACCTCCATATCCTTGACCATCCAATGATGTACGGCGTTATAGTAGTCATACCCTACCTAGTCTCTTCAATCACCTCAAGCTCGCGCTTGAGGTGAAGCATACACAATCTTTATCATCACCCCACCCAATCGGGATGGGACGTCATGAAGATTTTCTGTGGATCTGTGTGGTAACTGTTTGAACCCAAGGACTTGACATTTCCTGGATCGTACGCTTGGAAATGTACGTTGCATAAGGAACCTATAATCCGCCCAATTCTACTTATATTCATTTGTTATATCAGTCCTTGCAAACAAAATGAGTACAAGAATCTCCAACTTAAACAAATAAGCACGATATTCGGTTGGTCATAACAGTCCTTGCAAATAAACTGAGCACAAGAATCTCCAACTACGTTCTCCTTTGCAGCCCTTGAACAACCATTTTCTTCCTTGAATTTTATACACATCTCTGTACCACCGCTTGACCTGGGCGCCTACCATTGGAAAAATCGTACAGAGAAATAAGGTAGGCATCTTATTTCTCTGCACGATTTGCCTCCATTTTCAAAGAGGACTATGATTTCACTCGATCTAGGCTACACTTGGACTTCAGTTCTCCTTTATGACCACTCTATTGTAACCACGAGGTATTGGCTTCCACCCTTCTGCAAAGTACCAAAGCATTGAATTCCACGTAATTCTACCAGCAATGTCGATTGGCATTGGCCTGTAAAGGTGAAGTGATCCAGTACAGGTGATATACGGTAGTCTCTCAGGGTTATCAAGTAGAAGAATGACCATGCCGAGGCTGAATGTCCCTGCCATGACGTCACGTCTTAGAGGAACGTATGGAATAGAGGAAGGCATGAAGAAGTTGAGAAATTTTGTCAAGTACAACATATCCAATTTCAAATAGGAAAGACGGAGAAGCCTTTCATCTAACGAGAAGTAAACAGGATGCGTCTCCTGTGAAGGTGGTCTGACCGTAAGGGTCTGACAATCGCATGTTTTCCTAGACCAGCTGCCGAACGCATCGTACATGAGATCCAGATCGGCCTGCTTCAACTCGACAATGTACTCTAATATTGAGGATATGTTCCGTATAGGCACAGCTCTCCTGTGATTGAGTCGGAATTCAGAGTGGCAACCTGTGGGAACTTACCGGTTGTTTCGTGGTGGATATTTGCGAAGAAAGCTGCGATCTCCTGTCTGCGTTGGGTACACCCGCCGTCCCAAAAATATGGAAAGACCTAGCCGCAGTTGTGAAAGCTCTATAGGTGTAGAAGGCATTTTTCTTCGGAAAAATTGAGTTGTACAGAGATTCAGTAACTACTCCTCCCACCCCACTTCCACAATTTGAAGGAGGAGAAGGGGAGTTCCGCCAGAACTAGTGCACGGACCACTCTGGCAGCCAGTTCCACAATAGGCAGAAGTTGTACCCATATTGACTGTAGCAGTTAGGACTTGGGCAGAGTGCGTTCCCGGCATTACGTCCACATACTTCAGCGAAGCTCCCCTGGACGAGGAAAAGAGGGACAAATGCCAACAAAACAATCCCCATCGACGCTTTTGTTAACGCCATCGAGAACCTTGAGCTTTCACCGTTCTTGAAATTTCGAATAGTACGGGCATTCGACCTTATTGATACTAGTCACCATGTTGTGAGGAATGTTCAGTTGAAGTATTTGTAGGGAGCCTGATTTGAAGAGGGGCTCGACTTCAAGTTCTAGAATTCTGCTCTCATTGAGTTTTCCCGTAATGTTGTTTAAGATCGCTGCAGATGTAGACTTTCGTGTTCCCCCAACGAAAGAACTTTAAAGTTTGTGTTTGAAAAGTCTTCCAATTAGAGACTACTCCTTTGTAAAAACGTCTAGTACGCCTAGGAACCAACTGATTCGATGATTGGGTACGGATACCATCCAAATACCGAGACTCTGAGACTTCTCTAACTGGGTCCAGAATTCAACACACTAACTTCGAGTGGGCAAGATCTAGAAGTTTGACAAGGGGCAATAAAATCCCAGTAGACCTGACCGAAACATTATCCAAATTCAAAGTCTGAAAACGATAGACTGCGTGTTTAGATCCTTTATCATTATAATCAGTTAATGTAAATGTTGTCTAGACGAACCTGAGATGTACTTGAAAGGAAAGGATAAATTTTACGCTTGCAAAAGTTCAGTCATCGTAAATCTATAGCGTAAATATGTAGCATGCATCTATAGAAAAGGGGAAAAGGTGACCACATAGAATATATGAAGTAGGGAAGATCCTCCGAGAGACAAAAGAGGTCAAATGGGACTAGGTCCTAATGGTATCAATATGAGAAATATGCCCTATCACTCCTAAGATATCATGGCTATGCAAGTCATAAGATCTATAAACTATTGGAGCATTGAAGAAGCATCACCTAGTGTGATTGTTCTCCTATGGATTGCACTAGCCAATGCTCTCTATACAGCAATTGTTGTCTAAAGTATGGTACAAAGTATGAGAGTGAGAGTGGTACACCCTAACATCTTATATGATAAGTGCTCGCACACTCCTTGACAAATGTGTCCAAAGCCAGGTTCATCGCTCCATATAACTCCAAAGCAAGGTCACCTCTTATGAACAAAGAGGTGACCTTGCTGCATGCCCCTATATTTGGAGATTTTGAATGCTGCTACTCCGCTTGCAGCCCACCCAAGAGGATGAATAATCACTCCCTCCAAAATTGCATCACACGTAAAGTCTATAACCACAACATCCACCACTATCACTTGATTATCTTAGACTAAGTATGAATTTTCTTTGACACATGTTGTCTGCAAAGCATATGAACGCCCCCTCCAAGCAAGGTAACTACTCTCTTATGCCATAGCAAACACTATATCCCTGATTGCATCATGGGTAGCTATCCTCTATCCTCCAAAAGGAGACCATCATATATGGAACATTACTACATCTAGTCTAGAACCACACTCACAAGTAAGTAACAAGATATAGACAGGTAAACCAAACCTAGGCAAAACCTCTTTGCTATAGAGAAGGTGGCTAAGTGCAAGTCAAAAGGCCCTAATGCATGGTTTAGTTAGGATCCAAGAGCATGCAACTTTGCCAAAGCAAGAGAAAATACATGCTCTAGTGGCCCAAGGAATGGGTGAGTCAACTAAGAGAGAATGTAGCATATGTTGGCATTGTCACTCCATCAAGGATGTCATGCCATTTGTAGCATTGTAGCTAGATTGCTCAGATGTTGGAGTAGTAGTGTTGGTAGTCATAGGTATTTTTGGCAATTACTTATAGATTACTTGTTGACAGTCAAATTTCATGTTTGGTGTCCTGATTACATGGTGGGGCACACTGTCACTTAGATTGTTTGCACCGTCATGTGTGCCATCAGCAGGACCATTAAGGTTGGAGATCTAGGTTAAAATTAGAGGTATACTCTTGAAGTGTAACTCCAAAGAGCTCATTGCTCTGATGTTGAGCCTTTGAGTTTGTTGCTATGGTGGACAGAGGCTGACGAGCATCACATGGAGTCTTTTAGCTAGAGTGGATGTGGCTTGATTGTAACCAATGCCCAGTTATTGGCAGATTTTTGAGTGAAAGATCAAGTATTGATCTGATTAAGTGTGATTTGAGTTGATGAAGAATTGATTACATCAAAGAAGTGAGAGTGAGGGGGAAATTGGGTGCAAGAACTAAAGGTGTTGGTGGTATTTCCAAGCCTAGTTGATCATTGGTACCTTCATTGTGGTTCAAATTTCTTTGAGAATGATCATATGCGGAAATGCTTGCCAAATTTCCTTGAGAATAGAGTCAATTTCAAGCATTGTTGTTTGCTTTGAGCTAAGGAGGTGAAAGTAAGACCAATTTGGTGTGAATTGAGCTTTAAATGCAAAATTGAAGGTGGAGTTTGGAACCCATTCACATGAATTAGAGATTTTGAGATCCTTATCCTTCCAATTAAGCTCAAGCGGAGATTTAGCAAAGGGTTTGGGCGGTCAACCATTTACATCAGATTTTATGTCAAATTTTATGTTAGATTTGGTGGTGGATTTATGTTAGATTTTGGCAAGAGGAAGTTTGATCCCATTCTTGATGATCCTTGTGGCTTAGGAAGGAGCTAGATACTCCAATTATATCAAATGCCAAATGGTGGCAAATTGTAATACTCCTAGGACAAGAGAAGAGAGAAAATACAGATTGTACACTCAAACATTCGATGCCCCAAGGGAGCACCTTCTCTTTATTATATAGACAAAGAGGATCTCCTCCAAGGAAGCTCCACCATAGGATTAGGGACACCGATAGGTGACATGTCAGCAAGCTCCACCCTTGGATTACTTACTTGGATGGGTGACCTGTCTGGTCTAGGTCCTATTTGGTTGATCAAACAAGCTTTGACCAGAGGGAATCTTTTAGGGAATCTTCGTGTAGGAATCTCAAAATCATGTGAGTAAGGTACCGTTGGAAAGCTCTCAATGAGACAAAGCAGGGGGAGGGAAGGCCAGTCTAAACTCTGTTGGGGGGAACCTACACATTTTTGAGGCCTAATTCATCCATTTAGGCCTCCAAAATTGCCTTCAAAGATTTTATGCATATTTCGGTTCCTACTCTATTAGTAGAAGTCCCCTTTTGGTGATACCTCTTTCTGATATAATTAGTCCATCATGTGTAACATCCTTCCAGATGTTACCAAACCAATTCTCACCTTTAAATCATATGTCTAGCTATTGGTTCTAAGGTTCTCAAGTCTATTTCGGTTTCTGCTCTATTAGTAGAAGTACTCTTTTGGTGATACTTCTATCTGATCTATTTTGAACATCATGTATAATACCATTCTAGAAGTTACCAAACCGAATTTCACATCTAGATCCTATGGCTAACCCTTGGTATTACACAAATTCAATCCAATGTTGATTTATGAAATGAAGGGTTTTGTTTAGCTTCTCGTGATTGGACCCCCTCCATTCTTTGCCTCCTATTTGTGCACCATGTTTGTTTGAGGTTCCCTGACTTTAAGCATTGGTGCTTTGGTGTGATCTTGGTAATGAGGCTAAAGTGATGACTAGTCAAACTATCTATGTTTCTCTTCGGTGAGGCAAGAAGTGATGACATGCAGACCGTTGAGAGTGTGTGTTGTGATGGCAAGTTACAAGTTGTCCTTTTCCCTATTGTATTTTTTGTAGTTAGGGCTACATTAGTGGGTGGTGGCACTTGGTGGTGATTCTTGGTGGGGTGTTTGTGGTGGTTGTGGTTGCAATTTGCAATTTATGGTTACTTTTACTTTGTCATGATGGAGTTCTTTAGGAATTTTGGAGGAGATAGCATTGTAGTACATAGTGCCTTTACTCAGAGTGGTGCTTGATATAAGCTTCTATATTAGGTCCCAATGAGGGAGGAGATTGACTTTAAGTTAGAGTTTGACACAAGAGCTTATTCAATTGAGAATGCACTTGCTGTGTTTTCTCTATTGTTGTGGGACATGGACAAGATTTATGGGGCCTTCAAAGACTCCAAGTGTTACTTTGGTACAGTGTGTACCATTGAGTTGGATGACTTCATCCAAGAGTTTGATAGTTGGTGTGATCTCCAATAGATGTAGATAACTTGACTTTGTTCATACCTTTCATGGCATGGAAGTGGTACTTGGAGTGTCCGTTGATGGAGAGCTCACTTGGAGGAGATTGTACTATGGAGACAATTTTGGTCTCTGAACTATAGCTCCATCACTTTAGGCTTGATTGCTAGGGGTAGATTTGTAGTACCCACAAGTTCTAGTTTTAGTAGCATTGGTGGATCTATTGGAGATGGTGCTACTATGAGTGGAGGTACCACTACAAAAGGTGGTGTAGTACTGGGGTTTAACCCTGTGGTGGAGTTCTTGTAGTGTTTGAGGTAGAATTACCAAGGAGTGTAGACTGACAAGTTGAGGAGCTTGTAGGAGTTCTAGTAGAAGGCTAAAGAGAGCCAATGCAAGGTATACACTCGCATGAGACAATTGATCAGTTTTACTCAAGAAGTTACTAAGGCCCAGGTAGTCTAGTTTTGGTATGGGATTTTGGACAAGGAGTTATGATGTAGAGTACATGATGCTATGTTGTTACATGCTACTTCACCTACTTTGGCAGTGATCTTTGGTTTGCTTGAGTGTATTGAGCTCAACATGGTGGAGGAGAGTGGTGACATTTGGTTTTGGTAGAGAGACCTCATCCATAGTCATTATTCTTCTAGAGTGTAGTAGAGTGCACCACACCATGTTGGCTTTTGGTAGCAAAGTGGACAGCCCAGATTCTATGGAGCAAGTAGAGGGGCTAATGTAGCTAGACCCTTACCTTCATTTTTAGGTCAATAGCAACTAGTGAGTGGTGGTATTGCTTGTTGAACTTGTGGTGGAACTCACCACAAAAGGGATTGCACTCAAGGTAGTGGACCTAATACCTCTTGTGCATCGCAGCCACCATAGAAACAATGAGACCATTGCCATAGATTTGGTCACACTAGTGACCAATGTTTTGACCTTCACTTGTAGTTACAGAGTGGTAGGGCTACTATGGTAGGTGGTAGAGGAGCTCAAGGTCATGGAAGCCATGGTGGTAGAGGATCCACACTTGGTAGGGATGTAGTACCTACCTTTACGCTTGATATAGCCATGGTTACTTGGATTGAGCAGTTGGAGTAGAGATTGGCTAATATGGCCATTGCTTAGAGGAGATCTGATTTGGATGTTGAGGCTTCCACATCTTATGCTAATGATAAAAATGTCTTGGACTTCATATGTAGAGTAGCACATGTCAATCATCTGCTAGAGAGACTAAGAGTGAAATACATGCTCTAGAGCCTAGAGGAGCATCAATGGAGTTGGACCCATAGAGATGAGAGGTTGGTAGATAAGTCAGACTCTCCTAACCTTTTACACTCTCTAAGGCACTATAGATGACATCCATGGCTCCTAGACGTCCTAGTGCAGGTGTGGTAGGTGGTGATGGGTTGCATGATAGACTACTTGCTAGTCAGACACCTATTATTGTATAGATTGAGTCTAGCTTGATGTTAGAGGTGGCTCAATTGATTATGCACTTCCATTTATTCTTAGCTAATGATACGTTTACATTGGAAGTTGACCTAGCTCTAGTGATTGGTTGGCTGCCACACTTTAAGAGAGTAGGGGTGATGTGGTTCCTACTACTAGAGTAGAGATGGTTGAAAATGGAGCTGAATTGGTTGAGGAACATGGGATCCGCTCAGCAACCAATGAATTATGACAAGCAACAACAGCTAGACTGGAGGAGTTACCAGCTAGACTTACCTTTGAGCAAGCATGGTTTGCACATGGAGTAGTCTTGTTGGATAATTAGAGGGGGATTTTTCATTTGGTGGGGTCTTCAAGGTCTAAACACCAAAGATGGTCTTATTAGACTTTAGTGCACAACCCTTTATGTTGGAGAAGGTTGCATTTGTCCATATAGAGCTAAAAAAGACCAATACGGAGAGGTGTCCATTTCAGATCCAAACATCTCTAGGGGGTGGTTCTACACAATACATCACATGTGGAGAGGTTGTTGTGCAGATTCAGCCTATTCATTTGACTAATAGCTCTATGGTGAGAGCTCAGGCTATTGCAACAATAACTAAGTCATATAATGTGTTAATTGGTGGAGTGGTATTATACTCCATGGGTTTCAATATTGACTATTAGGAGGAGAAAACCTCCTATAGACCAAGTTGGCAGTCAAGTGAGGGATGGGTATATTGCCTAATAGTACACTTTGGTAGTGGAAATCTTGGCCCAATATAATCAAGGACCATGGCATTAGTTTTAGCTTTTAGTGGTTTTGTTACCTGGCCTGGTGACTTATTGGAGTGAAATGCCCATGTTGAGGATACTATATTACCAAAGGAGATCACTTGAATTTGGAGTACAAGTGACATTGTTCCATCTACATTGGATGTTTCATGTTGGAGTTTTGAGGAGGCATTATATCAACATGCAGATCAATTGGTGCAACAAGCTTGGAGTAGAGCCTTTGTACTAGCAAGAGACCAATGTGAGGATGAGCCTTTGGAGTCTATTACATGATCACCTTTGGATAGCACACTCATTGCTTGGTAGTATCTAGTAGAGGGAGTATGTATATTGGAGTTGTTTAGTAGGATTAACATTGGACTAGCTACAATATTACAAGCGGGTATATGAGTATAGAGGTACTTGTATGTGGGGAAAGATGAGACTGATAGGCAAGTCTCTCTACATTATGTGGCACACTATCAGTATCCTAAGTTATTACCAATGTTAGCAATTAAGGACTACCAAAAAGATTATACCATTAGACATTTCCTTGCTCGGGGCATAGGATTTGGAGAGACATGGTTGCATTCATTTGGTGATTTTTGGATAGCCATGTAAGGGACATACAAGTGCTTGCCAAGTTCAAGGTCTCTAGGATCCCCATTCTGGTGTTTTTGGGAGATGTTATGTATACTATAGCATTTCTAGGTTCATCAATTTGTTCTCCAGCTTACATTTTAGAAAATGCCCCTTTGATGGGTGATTCTCGTACCCAAGTGGTGGTGAGTACACATTAGGTCCATTCTTGGATGGGACCTACCATGTTGATGGATGCATCCATAGTGGAATCATAGGCTCAGCATCTTTGTCTTTGGTGGATGAACCTCTTACCTAGAGAGGTTCTATAATGCACTTATGATGGGATTCATCAACTAGACCACCTCACTATTGATGACGTCTTGGATGTTTAGCGTCAATCTTATGATGATGGTGGTAGTGGCTGATAGGTCACCTATGGTAGTGGTGAACCTTGTTGGACAGCCTAGAGCCACTTTACTCACATTTATGAGTTTCTCAAACTCTCATGTTTTTTGAGAGGAAGGACCTAGACATGGATGTTGTTTAAGACTCACAATTATAGCAATTGGTGGAGCTCAACACTGCTGAGAGGGAGTGAGTAATGGGTTTTTGCACCAATATTACCATTGTTACAATACTGTTAGAGGCATCCACACCTCAAGTATTACGTTAAGCTATGGACCTAAATCGTTTGACCTGGATTATGAGCCTTGGCTTGGCAGAGCAAAGTAGGATGCACTTTATAAGCATCACCACTCGAACACTTGTGAGCTCTATGTCTATCAAGACGATTCAAGCGTATGATGGGGGTAATGGATTGAGTGGGTAGAGTATTCCTGGGACATAGCTAATGGCTACTAGTGAGAGTGATCTACTTGGGGTCCATCCAGGTGAGCGTGGTTTACTTGGATCACGCCCTTTGTCTACTTGGGATGCAACTAGAGGACGTATGGAGCTTGCAGCCAGATTAGAAGGAGTTTTCCACATTGAGGTTGGGACCTCTAGTGGTTGGAGGCATAACACTACTACTTCCAAGGGCCAAGTGTAACAGCCAATAAGTATGTCTTCCAATCCTATGATAGTTACATAGGATACTTGGGAGCCAAAGCTTGGACCCAAGCTTACAAGAGGGGAAAGAAGGAGAGTTTGGAGGTTCTTGAGGAGTTACACAAGTTATTTTGCTTTCAATATGAGGATTTGGGTGCTTTGAAATGATCTGGTATTTGGATTGAGCTTACTAGCAATACACCAATTTTATTACGTCCTTATTGATATAGTGACATGGAGAGAGCATTGATTTAGAGCCAAAGGAAAGACCTTTTTGAGATTGGTTTGGTAGAGATTTCACATGGAGAGTATGCATCAACTATAGAAATACCAGCCAAGAAGGATATGCATGGCAACTTTCATAGATAGGCTGATGTATGGAGATAACTATCTTATTGATTGACAGACTAGGGATGATCAGTCTGCCATGCCTATACCAAAGGAGATTTTTGATGCAATTAGGCATTTAAAGGTGTTTAGTACTTTAGATCTTTGAATAGGATATCATCAGTTGCCAACTAGAGAGGAAGATAAGTCCAACAGATCATTTTGGGCTATTAATCCTCATAGCAAGGATGGATTATATCAATGGAGGCTCTTACCATTGGGGTTAAAGAACGCTACTACTGAGTTCAAGACGGTCATGGATAGGAAGTTAGCAGGATTGGATTTTGCTAGGTGTTATATTGATGAAATTTTGGTCTATAATACCATTGTGAAGGAGCATGAGAGGCATGTTTTGGAGATGTTTGAAAGATTGAGATCTCATCGACTCATATTACATCTTGGGAAGTGTAGATTCTTCCACAAGCAAGTTGAGTATTTGAGTCACACTATCTACCTTGGAGGACTTGCTATTTAGCAAACCAAGGTAGAGGCTATTGCACATATTCCTTGGCCTATGGATGTGAGTAGAGTGCAAGTGTTCCTTGGGTTGACGAACTTCTATTACCAATATGTTAGAGGATTTAGTGCCATTTCTAAGACCTTGATGAAATTGACCAAGCTTATAGATGAGTGGGTTTTGGGAGATGAGCAAGAGAGAGCTTTTATAGAGCTCAAGGAGAGGTTGACATAGGCCCTTATTTTAAGGAGACCAATCAAAAAATGACCATTATAGGTTCATATTGATTGGAATATGTTGGGGCTTGGAGCAATGTTCACCCTGCATGATGATGAGGGGAAGGAGTTTGTGGTGGCTTACGTTAGTCACTCCAACAATTCAGCGGAGGCAAAGTATATTTCTTATGAGAGAGAGTACTTGGTAGCAATATGGGTAGTAGCACATTTTTTATGTTACCTATTTGGTAACCCCTTTACTCTCATCAGTGATCATCATCCACTAAAGTGGTTGATGAAATCTGATAAGCTCTTAAGGAAGCTTGCATGATGGGCTCTAATTTTATAGGGGTATGATTTTACAATTATTCATAGACCTAGAGTGTTGAACCATGATGCATAAGTGTTGAGTAAAAACCCATGTCCCAACCAGTAGGATAAGACCATAGCATGTTAGCATGGTCAGACAAATGAGGAGATGGTGCCAGGTTGGCATACATCTACTTTTCTCTGTATATTCTTTGAGGCTTTGGTGTATCTCTCTCAATGCATACAAGAAGAGTTATTGAGGTCACAAATCCAAAGAGTGGAGATAGTGGTATAATTCAATGAGATACTTATGTTGATGTCATGGTGATGGATTATCTTTGCTTTGGTGTGGTGGGTGGCATAGTTGGGGCCAAGGAGAGAGAGCATGTTCTCCAGCAAGCCAAACGGTTTAGATTGGAGGGTAGACACATTCTTTGTGTATGGGATGATGGTAGAGTGCGAGTAGTACCACTTTCATCCCAAAGACCCCAATTGGTCTATCATGCTCATGAGGGGCTAGGACATTTTGGAGTAAAGTGTACATATAACTTACTCTAGAGTCATTATTTGGTAGTGCAATATGTAGACCAATGTACAATAGTTTGTTGCTAGATGTGTGGTTTATGATCGAGTTAGAACATCATTTAATGCTCCCATAGCATAGTTACACCCATTACTTATCATGGACTTGGGTTACTATTGGAGTTTAGACTTTGCTAAACCTTTATCATTGACTATGAGACATCATCGATATATTTTGGTTATGGTGGATTGAGTTGGTATGACTTTCTAAAAGTCTAGTGAATGGATGGATTACTCGTTCCTAGATTGGGTTCTTTGTCATTTTGGTGTACCAACTAAGATTTTGACTGATCAAGTACAAAGTTTTGGGAGGAATTTCAAGTCTTGTGTGACAAGGCTTTGATTGATCATTATATTACCTCCCAAGATCACCTTGAGGTAGATAGCATAGCAAAGAGATTGGTTTAAATGGTGAAGAGAAGATTACAAAAGTATGGTTTGCAAAGAGGCCGCCTAGGTAATTGGGATCTCCAATTACCTTGGTTGGCCATGGGCTATCTGTTCATCCGGCAAGTCTCCTTAGCATCCCCCTCCCCTTACTTTCTACTCTATGGATAAGATCCAAATTTACCTATAGTCATTTGTCAAGATGTTATTGTAGTTTGGGACTAGGATGATCTAGGCATATGAGTGAGTGCATGTTCCAAGCAAAGACCTTTTAGAGAGTGATGTCGATGGCCTTTGATAACTTGACAATTGCTCAGCAAAGGGATACCTTACGCTATGATACTATTTGAGGAGGAGGTTATAGACCCTTGATCTATCAATTTTTTCCAAGTGACTATGTATATCAATAGCAAACAACACCAATGATGCTTGATGTTACTACATGCCACACTATCTTGAGAGTGCATGTGGTTTTGCCTTCTAGAGTACTTATGTTGGAAGGATGTCATGATGTTGTTTGGAAGGATCATGTACACCATGTCACCACCCACACATTGATGGTACTATGGACCCAAGCTTGGCACTTGAATGGGAAGGCTTGTAGTGTATGTTAGGTGGCTCTTCTAGTGGAGCTACTATTATGTTGGTGTGTGATAATTGTTTGAGAGGATGGCATATGGTATGTTTGACTCCTCCCCTCATGGAAGTTCCTCAAGGATAGTGGTTATGTCCTAGATGTACTTGATCTATAGTTAGTTCATCCTTTATATAGTATAGATTGCAGACTAACAATTGGGCTTGATAGCACCTGGCCTCTTGATATTTTCCCACCATAGGATATACCATATACTTGGAGTAGATGGCTATCTAGAGTAAGAGAGACCTAACCACCACTTAGGGGATGATTTTGGCACTTTAGAGTTCATGTATGACTTATGTGTGAGTTGTGCTTCTATAGTGTATGATGTTCACAATGATGTATGTTGTGTAGTGATGTAAATATGCACAACAATTGTCATACCATTTGTAATGTCAAAATAGATTGTTGGGTCGTTGGAGTAGTATTGTTGCTAGGTATTCTGGCAATTACTCATAGACTACTGGTGGATAGTCAGATTTCATGTTTGAGGTACTGATTACATGGTGGGGCCTATTGTCACTTGCACCATTTTCATCATCAAGTGTGCCATCAATGAGACCATAAGGGTTGGAGATCTAGGTTAAAATTAGAGGTATACCCTAGAGATGCAACTCCAGAGAGCTCAATTCTTTAATGTTGAGCCTTCAAGTTCCTGGCTATGGTGGATAGATACCGGTGAGAGTCACATTGAGTCTCTTAGCTAGAGTGGATGTGTTTTGATTGTAATTAGTGCACAATTTTTGGCAGATTCTTGATTGAAAGATCAAGTATTGATTTGATTGAGTGTGATTTGAGTTGATGAAGAGTTGCTTGATTGTGGTACCATAGAGTTCATGTTTGACTTATGTGTGAGTTGTGCTTCTATAGTGTATGATGTTGACAATGATGTATATATGCACAACAAGGAACACTACAAACCTCTTGTCCAATTTGATATAGTGAAGAAAAGGATGGAAGGTCCTTCTGTGCTTGTGGGGATAGACCATCTCTCATCTACTGTAATAACACTTGGAGAGAAAAGGATCCATCCTCCACCTCAATCACATATGTCTTCAAAATTGGCCTATCAACAACCACAAATAGGAGGAAAATAAGGGTGCTAAAAGAGCCCAACTTCCAAAATGCTATAGGTGTCATCTCCTCCATAGATAATAGACCTACACCTGTGATAATATTAGTAGAGATGTCTATCTTTGTGCCAAATCTCTTGTCACAAACTTAAATGTCCATGGTCAGATAATATCACCAAAGACTCCTCCCATAATCCTCCTATCAAAAGCTCTTAGACATGATAGGTAAATCAAGGAAAGGAGAACCATGAGTTATATGGGGAAATCATGACCCATAGAGTTATACAAGGAGTGTGCATTTCCTACAACTATCTATAAACATTAATTTCATATTGTTGTTTGATTTTGAATTGATCTCATGGCCTGATTTTGAATTTAATTCCCACTAATGACATTCATTAAGAAGAGAGCTAAAGCTAATCCAACTTGCAAACCAAACATCACCACCACACTTGCTTTGGTTCACAATGCATCTCCTTTCTTGTGTTCTCTTGCAAAATCCCCTTGCTCTTTGCTCCTCTTCTTGATAGACTACAATTTTCCTTGCAAGCTCCCCCGTTCTAGTGTTCCTTGCAAGTTCTCCTTGCTCTTTGCTTCTCTTCTCAATCTATCCTTGATCAACCTTGAAAAGGCAATGTGAATGCAAATTTGGTAGTGAAATCCAAGCTCTCACCTTACCCTTGCTCTTTGCTCCTCTCTTGATTTTGCAATGTGTGAGTGAAAGTGCAATTTAGAGTGTGGAATCTGAGCTCCCTTACTCATTACTCTGGGCTCTGAAATATTTTTCAATTCGTGACTTGTATAAGTTTAATTGAAAAGCATTATAGTTGGATCCCAAGCCATCAAAGATGCCCCACACAAGTGCTTGCATTATTATTCTCCAATAGATAGAAAAATGAATCTAATTGGTGTTGTGGGCGGAAATGGAGAATGACCATCTTGAGGAGAGGCTTGAATGGAAATAAATGATTATATTGGGGTACTCACAAGAAGGCGGAATTATATGTTTGAATCCTATTATATGCAAGATAGAGTGCAATGTACATGAAGCAACAAGTTTTTATTCAAATATTTTTGGGGATTGGATGTTTGGGTGTTTAGACAACTTACTAGAATGGATTTATTGTCATTCTAAGCTTTATTAAATGTTGTACAAAACCATAGAGTATCTAGAAATGCATGTAGAAGAACACAAACTCCTATGTGGATGCAGGTTGCACTTGCTCTTGACAAGTTTGGACATCATGGCAATGAGGCAAGTGTGGTAAGAAGGTTGGAACAATGCAGGTTCTACTATGTTGTTTACAAAATGAGTAATGACTGCAATTATTTCTATATTAGGCAACAAGGTAAAATGGTTGGATATAGAAGAGAGGTCAAGAATTTCTACACTTTTTGCACAAAAGAGATTCCCTTGATGCATGGGTTCAATGGATGGGACTTTATTCAGATTGTTGCAATGACCTAAAGTAGATGGGAAAATATATTTCTGTAGGAAGCAATTTTATTGTATCAAGGGTCAAGAAGTATGCTACAACAAGAGATAAATTATTCATTTTGTAGGAGATAAGACTTAGTGTTTTTTCCAATGTTGTTGATAACCATAAAATGATAATATTTATGTATGTAAGGTGCAAATAAGTAATGATACAACTTGTAACTTTGTGAATTGGCAATGCAAGTATATAAGGTTCTTGCCACGATATGGCACGACAAAGGCAAATAGTACAAGGATTTTTCTTATAAAGGATATAAGTTGATAATATATTCATATAAGTGGATAATATATTCATGTAAGTTGATAATATATTTCTGTTTGTTGCAAACATATTTGTCAAATTTCAAGTCTAATTGAAATTGTTAAAAATCACAAGAAGGTTGTGTAACAACAGACCTAATTGTGGCGGCCGTGCAAACCAAGCACAATGGCCACACAAACCAATGCAAGCTGCACAAACTAGGCATAAAGGCCATGCAAACCAAGGCTCATTGTGCAAACATCTAGCATTGGTTTTCACAATAGTATGCTTTACCTACCCGTTGTTCTATATTTGAATTGATGTAAAATCAGGTTGTCCATTTACTTAGCCATGGATGATAACATTTACCCTCAAAAATACCGGATGCAATATCTTACCACTCAAGTTTTATAAAAGGGCACAAGTTTGTGAATGGCTTCTGCTCTTATTACTCATTTATTTCCAGTGGTACAAAATGTGACAATGAATCTCTACTTTATTATTCTGGTATGTAGGTGACATCTGCAAATGCGATGTGATCAACTTCCAATAGAAGGTTTACAAGAAGTGAGTTCAACTTGTCTAATCATACTCAAATTCTTTCCAATCTCCTCTTGATCATCCTTACACTCTCAGGAATGAAGGCAATTTGTATTAAATGAATTGGGAACTTTTCAGTTTGTGTAGGTATAGTCCTACCAAGAGAATTGCTAACGTACTTGGCAGACAAGTTATTGTGGGATAAGTTGTCAAGGAAAGTTATGGCAAGAAAAAGCAACATCAAACTTCTACAATAAGAACTTGAGGACAATCAATGTTTTTGTAGGTCGTCTTGCAACCTTTATGATTGCACATGTATATTAGATTTAGAATCTACCATTCCTATACAGGTAGAAGTTTTATGGAGCTTTGGGTATAAACTGCCAACTCAAATGTGGTAGTTGTTGGTCAAGGGATGCAACCTTTACAAGCTTAGAACCTATCGGTAGGTCTGAACTATTTTCAATTTTAAATACTAGAGTTTAGTAGAGTTCAAATAGTAAAGAATACAAGAGTTCCTACGAAATAATAGGAAGAGAAGTCAGTCTTTCAAACTATATTGTGTATCTAATGCCAATCTTTAGAAGCTACAATTTATCTCTCAAGAAATAGTAAAATCTCATGTAGGTTCCTTCTCTATTTATGACTTTGTTTACTTGCTTGAATTACTCTACCTTACCAGAGAAAACCCTCTCTGTTTAGAAGTTTTACATTGAAAGCCCTACATACATTCTTAGTTTACGTTGGTTCTGTCCTCAACAATTGTGGATTCTATGTTCAGCAAATGACTTTTGCTCTCTTTCAAATATATGCCGTTCTCTTGTCCTCATAGCATGCTTTCTTGAATCAAATTTGGATTCTTTGTTTTGTAAATGTTCCAATTGTTTAGACTTAGAAAATGTTGCAAGCACTTTTAATATTTAACCATCAATGCATAATAAGTGTTCTGCTAACCCAGAGTGTAGGCTTATAAAAACTTACGTTTCCATGTATTAGTCAGTTTTAACAGTCTTTACCATCAAGGAGAGTTAGATGTGGGTATGAAACCAAGTTATTTTACAACATATATTCATTATGTAATGTACAGTCCTCACGAGGTAGGACCTGAAGTTTGTGCAACAACACAATTGTTAAGAAATAAAGTGTATTTCTCTCTTGCAGGAATGGGAGGATGAAATGCTCCAAAATTTGAGCCTTGACAAAAAGCATGAAAGAGGAACTGCTGCAAGGACCAAATGCAGAGATGCTTTTATTAGAATGAAAATAAAAGCTTTCAATCTGGTGTGTTGTCTTTTGAGATATTATTGATATAGGGTTTTCTGCATTGTAGAGATCTAGTGAGCCTTTGGTCCACATGAGACAGCTGTTGGGACAAAGAAACAATTGCCAAATCCATACATGGTAACATCTAATGGAGGTTCTAAAGCAAACATAAGTTAAGCTTTAAATGTCACTCTTCATGTTGTAATGGTCCCTCTTGTTAGCTTGAAATTTTCCTAAGATACAAGTCACTTGGAATGCAGGTTTCAGCAAGTGGTGTTCTTAGATGAAACTGGTTTCCAAGGGTCAATATATATTCTAGGTCAATATACATAGACATCCAAATTTAGTGTTGGTTATAGAGTAGAGAGTGAAAATTTCCAGAATGTGCTCAAGTTTTAAGATAGACAAGATGGCAATTAAGGAGTACCAAAGAGTATTAAAATGGAACACATGGAGGAGACCTCCAAAGGACCTTGGTTGATCATGTTTCATACGATTTTTGATTACATGACATATGTGAAGTGGTGCTAGTTAGATAAAATTCAAATTTGAGAAGTTGTAGAGTCCATTCAAGAAATAGATTTGGATGCATTGAGATTGAAAATCCCTCTTGCCATTGAATATCCCAAGCCTCATGTAAGTTGATAATATATTTCTTTTTCTTACAAACATGTTAGTCAAATTCCAAGTATAATTGAAATTGTCAAAATTACAAGAAGGCAATGCAATTGCAAACCCTAACTGCAGTAGCCGCACAAACCACTAGTGTTAGTTTGCACAGCCTATGAAAATGTGGTTTGCATGGTGGCCCCTGGTTTGTGTGGCCATTGTGCTTGGTTTGCATGGTAGTCAGGCTTTGTTTGCACGGTTCATGAGTTTTTGGGTGAGTTTTTAATTTTTTGTGTGATTATTTATTACATGTTTGCAAGTAGCATTGTGCACAGAGTTTGTGCACACTTGGGAGAAGGAAAATCATAAAGGAATAGTCCATGGTAGAGATTTTTTCTCTCCACATCTCTCATTCCCAAAGCATTTTGTTTGCCACTAGGTAGTACCGAGAGGAGTGCCATAGAGCATGGTGGAAGATTGGTTTCCAATGAGAAATAGGACAACTAGGAGATATCTAGGTAGGCAATGTGCATGTTGAGTGTTCAGACCATGTTTCCAGGTCTTGTGTTCACTACTTATTCCGGCACGACAACCTAGAGTTGTGCATGGGAACATCATTCTCATAGTGAAGAGTAGGATGGCACGATCTACTCTAGGACTATGATTGGGCTGAGCTTATGTTGTTAGGTATTGAGGCAGAGCTTGTTGTAATCCAGGGGCAACTTGGGCACCCAAATGGTAGACACTTTTGTGTGACCCATGTGGGACATGTTCTCACCCATGTATTCATGGAGAGTGTACTTCTTGGACAGGATGAGATTGGAGGTTCTTGAGGAGCTACATGAGTTGTTTTGCCTTCAATATGAAGGATTTGGGTGCTCCAAAAGTACTTGGTATTTGGATTGAGCTGACTAGTGATACACCAACTTTTTGATGTCCTTATAAACATAGTGACATAAAGAGAGCATTGATTGAGAGCCAAAGTAAAGACCTTTTTGAGGCTAGTTTGGTAGAAATTTCATAACTATATAGATAGGTAGATGTGTGATTAGATTACTATCCTATCAACCACCAATAGACTAGGGCTGGTTGGTATACTATGCCTACATCAAAGGGGATCTTTGATGTAATTGACATGCAAAGGTCTTCAATACTTTGGATCTTCAAGCATGCTATCATCAATTGCAAATCAAGGAGGGGTACAAGTTCAAGATAGCATTTTGGGCTATTGATCCTCATGGCAAGAATATATTGTATTAGTGGAGATTCTTACCATTTTGGTTCAAGAAAATTCTTGCCAAGTTCTAGGGAGTCATGGATAAGATCCTAGTAGGATTAGATTTTTCTTGGTGCAATATTGATAACATTTTTGTCTATAGCACTATTGTAAAGGAGCATGAGAGACATTTATTGGAGGTGTTTGAGAGAAGGAGAATCTCAAATTACATCTTGGGAAGTGTAGATTCTTCCACAAGTAGGTTGAGTATTTGGGTCACATTATCTACCTTGGAGGACTTGGTGTTTAGTAGACCAAGGTGGAAGCTATTACATGTAATCCTTGGCCTACAGATGTAAGCATAATGTAAGCCTTCTTTGGGTTGGAAAATTTTTATCTCCAATATGTTAGAGGATTTACTACCATTTCCAAGGCCTTGACAAAACTTACCAAGCTTACACATGAATGGTGTTGGAAAGATGAGCAAGAGAGAGCTTTTATAGAGCTCAAGAAGAAGTTGAAATCTGCTCTTGTTCTCAAGAGACTGATCAAAGAACAACCATTCTAGGTTCATATTGATTGGAGTACGTTGATGCTTGGAGCAATGCTTACTCAAAAAGATGATGAGGAGAAGGAGTTTGTGGTGGCCTATGCTAATTGTTCCAAAAATTCAATGGAGACAAAGCATAACTCATATGAAGGAAAGTGCTTGGCAACAATGTGGATGATTGGTAGCAATGTGGGAAGTAACACATTTTTATGTTACCTATTTGGTAATTCCTTCACTCTTATCACTTATCATCAACCATTGAAGTCGTTGATGGAGTCTGATAAGCTTTCATGGAAGCTTGTATGATGGGCTCTGGTTTTACATTGTATGAATATGATTTCATGGTTATTCATATAAGTGGAGTGGTTAACCATGATGCAAATAGGTTGAGTAGAAACCCATGTCCCAACCTATGAAATCAGACTAGAGCATGCTAGCATTGTGAGACAGATGAAGAGATGATGCCAAGTTGGCATGTATCTACCTTTTATGTATATTTTTTGAGGCTTTGATGGTATCTCTCTCAGCACATACAAGAGGAGTTGTTGAGGTCAAAGATGTAAAGGGTGGAAATATTGGTATAGGTCAGTGAGACATGGATGATCATGTCTTAGTGATGTATTATTTGTGCATTGGTGTTATGGGTGACATAATTGGTGCCATGGAGAGGGACCTTGTCCTTTAGCAAGCCAAGTGGTTTAGATTGGAGTGCAAAAACCTTCTTTGTGTATAGGAGGATGGTAGAGTGTGAGTAGTATCACTTCCATCTCAAAAACCACAATTGGTACATCATGCTCATGAGGAGCTATTACATTTTGGAGTAAAGCATATATGTATCTTACTCCAAAGTCATTATTGGTGGTATGGTAGAAAAACCAATGTATGATATTTTTTTGCTAAATGTGTGGTTTGTAACCAAGGTTAGAGCATCATATAATGCTCCAATACCACAATTACACCCATTACCTATCATGAAGTTAGGTTCTCATTGGAGTTTGGACTTTGCTGGACCCTTCTTGTTGATTTTTAGACATCATTTTTGTATGTTTTGCTTATGGTGAATCACTTCTTCAAGTGGATTAAGTATATGGCACTTCTTGACAAGTCCAATGAATGGGAAACTTACTTATTCTTGGATCAGGTTCTTAGTCATTTTGGTGCACAAATTGAGGTTTTGATTGATCAAGGTATAGAATTCTTAGGAGAGTTTCAAGTCTCATGTAACAAGGCCTTGATTGATCACCATACTAACTCCCAAGATCACCTTGAGGCAGATAGCTTAGCAAAGAGGGTGTTTAGATGGTGGAGAGAGGATTGCATAAGTATGGTTTATAGAAAGATCACTTGGGAGATTGGTACCTCCAATTACTTTGGTTGGCCATAAGCTATCAGTTCGACTAGCAAGTTTCATTAGCATCCTTCTCTCCTTAATTTCTACTCTATGCATGAGATCTAGATTTACTTATAGCCATTCATTGGGATGCTACTACAGTTTTGGATTTGGGTGATCTAGACATATGGATGAGTATATGTCTTCAATGGGCAAAGACCTTTTGGAGAGTGATTCCAATAGCCTTTGAGAACTTAGTGATTGATTAGCATGGAGATACCTTACATTATTCTATTATTTGATGAGGAGGTTATAGATCCTCAATCCATCAAATTTTTTTGGGTGATTATGTATATCTATACACCAATGACACTTGATATGAATACAAGCCTCACTAATAGTCTTGACAGGCATGAGGTTTTGTCATGGAAGGATGTGTTGGTGTTGTTTGGAAGGATCATGTGAAAAATTGTGCTCCATATCACCTCCCAAACATTGATGGAAATATAGACTCAAGCTTGGTAATTGTATGTGCAAGCTTGCAGTGTATGTTATGTGGTTCTTTTGGTAGAGTTGTTGTTATGTTTGTGTGTGATAGCTATTTGAGAGGATGACATATTGCATTTTGACTCCTCCCTTCATGGTGGTTGATGTTATATAGATTATAGACAAACAACTAACAATGGGGCTCAATAGCACCCAAAGTCTTGATCTTTGTCCACCATAGGGCATATCACATACTTGGAGTAGATGGTTATCTAGAGTTAAAGCAGCCTAACTAACAATTAGGGTGTGATTGTGGTACTTTAGAGTTTATGCATGACTTTTTTATGAGTTTTGATTTTATAGTGTATGATGTTGATAGCAATCTATGTTGTGTGTGATGTATATATGCACAAAAAATTTCACAACATTGCAATGCCAAAGCTAGTTTGCTTGGATGCAAAAGTAATAGTCTTGGCAGTCAAGTTATATTAGTTGTTGCTCAAAGACTACTTAGTAGTGGTCAAATTTCATGTCAAAAATATTGACCACATTGTGGACCCATTGTCACTTGCACCATTTGCACCATCAGATGTGCTATTAGTAGTGCCATTAGGGCTAGAGATCCAACTCAAGCAAAGGGGTATACCTTTGAAGTGCAACTCCAAAGAGTTTAGTTCTCTAATGTTTATCCTTCAAGCTCCTTGCTATGGTGGACAAAGGCCAATGAGTGTCACCTAGAGTCTCTTAGCTAGAGTGGGTGTGGCATTCTTGGAATTAATGCCCATTATTAGTAGATTATTAAGCTAAAGATTGATTTCTAATTTGAGTTGAGTGTGAACTAATTATTGTGGTACTTTAGAGTTTATGTATGACTTTTATTTGAGTTGTACTTCTATAGTGTATGATATTGAAAGCAATGTATGTTCTGTAACAATGTATATCCAGATGATAACATGCAGAGTGGAAGAGGTAGATAAAAGTCTTATAGGGAGTACACAAGGGCAAGCTCTACTACCAACCTCAAGATAGCCCATTGAAGATTATGAGGAGTTGCAATAAGGAGTGATCAATTGTGACTCAGTGTTTACTTACTTATAGTATATTCAATAAGAATAATTTGTTCCCATGAGGATACTATTTATAAATGCCTAAGAGTGAAGCAAAACACATAATTGTCACCAAATCTCAGATCATTTATTGTCTCTTGTTTAACCTCTGGGGCAATAACCAGTCCCAAAAGAGGGTAGTATCATCCTTTATGGTGCACTATAGAAAAAATAAAATGACAAAGTAATCACTTTCACTCTAAATCTAGCCAAGATTGCACTTGAAGATGATGGTTCTTCCAACTCCAAGTGCCATTCCATTCCAAAGATGCAATGCCTACAAATGTATTCTACCCTTCCCAAAAGGCACAACTTGTAGGACTAAACTTCCTACTACTTCTTGTCTAAACTTTTTGATTCCATGGTATTGCTTATGCAATGAGCTTCCAAATCCACTCATTGAACAAGTTCCTCCTTTGAATTCTTTAGTGCACACCCTAATTAGGGGAAAGTACCAACTTGGCACTAAGCATTGCAGACATATTGTAAAATTTCTCACCTCTTCTTTTGCCTAAACATTGAAAGAGCATGCAAAATGTAGGACACAAAACTTGCAAAGAAGTAGGCTCACTCTTTACTTGTAATCAAAGTCTACATTACACAAAAGAATGAAAAAAAGTGCCAATGGCACTCAACCTTATATACAAGTTTGGCTGCAAGCCAAAGAGGATTAGAATCCCAAGTGAATCTCTAAAAAATCCTGATCTGAATTGTCCATCACCAATTTTACTATCCTAATCCTATCTTATCCTGATAATTTGCATAGTGATTAGGCTCCTACATGTGTCATGAGAGATATCAAACCCTACTTAATCTATTTTTAGTGTGAGACCTAAAGTAACTTTACAAACCCAAGGGCTCCTCTTCAATTATATACAGCTTCATATGTTCTCAACTCTATACAACTTTGAGTGCCACTTAACTTTGAAAGCACTCCTCTCAAATACATATAGTGTTGAGTGTAGGCATGACTAGCCTACTCAAAGTGTGTAACTACTATATAACTCTAAGTCCTCACTAAAGAGTGCATGTCTTATTTAAGAACTTCCTTTTGAGGGAGTGCCTTGGACTGGGACTATTGAGGGTAAAGGACTTTATTCACCTCTTAAATATCTAATGAGTTGGTCTGTTTGGGCTTGAGACCTAACTATCTCTAGCAAAAAGGTCAAGCATACTTCATTGAATTTCTTATCCAAATGCTCCTTCAAGTGCAAGGATAGGATGTTCATGAATTCCTCCTCATAGGCCTGATTTTGCAAGTGCTGGACCTACATATCCAATTTGTGGCATTTGGTCCTCAAGGCCTACCTTGCTTCTTCTTCCTTCAAATCCTCATGAACAAAGCATGAGTCTCTTCCATTTGGTGTGATGCCTTTATCTTATCTTTTTCTCTTTGCTTTGACTGCTTATGCATTCAACCTTCTATTCTTCTAGCATTTGAAGGCTTGATTCTTCCTTCCTCTACCTCCTTGGTGAGACATTCTAGTTGAGCTGAAACTTCCTTATGGTACTCCTTGATTTGCAGCTCTAGTGTTACTTCTCAGTCATGCTTCTCGTTTAGGGCACTCCTAGTGCTATCCACCTCTTGGCACTTGCAGCCAAGTTGATCTTTGGCTTCTTTCTTGAATTGGTCAAACTCAAGGTAGAATCCCTTCCAATCTCCTTTGAAACTCTTGGTCTTGGATGCTTGATGATCCCATTTTTTCTCAATAGTGGCACTTCTCCTCTTCAACTCTTATTTCTCTTGTAGCAAGGCACTTACCTTGGAATCCTTTACCTTGTAGGGATCTATGGCCTTTGTCACCTCATCCTTCACCAAGTCTTCTCTGGCCTTCCAAGTATAGACCTACTTGTGCATGGCCTTCATAAGCATGGTATAGTCCACCACATCAAGGCACTTGGCTTGGTGCTATGGTAGTAACACCTCCATTAATTGCAAGGCAATGCACATTGAGTGAATGATGAAACTCAAGCCCTCATGCACTTGCATTGACTTAAATGTTGTAGGTGCTTCTTGCACTTGAATTTTCACTTCAGGTGTAGCTTGAAGAAGATCTGTCATTATGCCAACCTCTTCTTCCTCTTTGGCATTGTTGGTAATTTGATACTCTTCTATAGTGCAATCATCACCCTCTTTTTCTTTTCTCTTGGCCAAAGCTCTTGGTCCTTGGAGCACTTGGCCTGATCTTGCACTTCTATTATGGCTTCTTCTTCTTGCACATTTGGACTCAAGGGTGTCTACTTGGGCACTACTACTTCTTCTACCATATGTTCTTCATATGTAGGACCCTTGTCTATGTCTCAGTCCTGCTCTTGGGGAGCAAATTGAGCATCCTCCCAAGTTTCTTCTCCTTCTTTGTTGTCTCTTGAGGCAGAGATTGGTCTTTGCAAAGTGAAGGACTCATCTTCATCAACCTCAATATCCTTGCTTTCATCTTCCAAAGAGGACACTTGAGAAATCTAGGCACTCGCCTTTGACTACTTGGCTAGAGAAAGTGGTTTCTTCTTTGAGGTGGTGTTCTTCCTCTTTGGAGCCTTGGGCTGTGAGCCGGCCTATCTCTTACTCAAGATGAACCTCTAATGGCTATTATGGTAGCACATCATGGACTAAGAAGGCAAGGAACCCCCACTCCATCATACTCCTCCAAGGCTAACACTCCAAGACTCAAGACATTGCTCACTAGAGAACTCAATGAGAGAGAGATAGTTGCAAATGAAAGGATGATGAGTACCTCCTCACCCCTAGTTTATATACTTGTGAGATAATTACACACCAAAGTTACTAATTATTGGAGTAACTCAAGTTAATAGGCTAAAAGTCAAGTAAAGTCAAAAAGTATAAAAGAATATCCATCCACATGGGCATATTCCACAAAGCATGTGATCTTATCTTGACCCAACCACTAAGTCAAGGATTCCTTCACATGGGCTATCCTTGGACTATAAAAGAATCCAAAACAAAAAGGCTTGCGGGCATGAGAGTTCTCAACTCTTTCCTCAAAGCCAAACACCTAGGAATAATACCAAGTCAACACACTAGAATCCAAAATAGTGGTGCTCATATTTTTCACTTCCTCTAAAGTAAGGTCTCCACTATCTTAGCTATTGTGAAAACCCGACACATATCACTTTTATGATAATCAAGTAAGTAAAGTGTATCCCCGCAAAGATATTGGTCAAAATTAGTCAAATACAAAGTAAATAGTAACAATCTTAGGTCTTCTTGGTTGCATCTTTAATCTCTGAAGTAGAAACTACACCCAAAAGAGAATAACAAGCTCTGACTCGCAATCTTGTCACACAAAAATGTCACAGTTAATCACAACTCCATCAAATCGTTCCAAACAATCTTGATTGTGATGATTCCGTCTCTCCCAAAAATGGCACTTTGCTTCAAAACAACTTTGTTTCAAAATTGTGTTCCACCTCTCCATTGAAGGCACAACTTCCTTGATTGAAATTGCTTCACATCAACTCAAAATTGCACTCACAAATGCAAAATACTACCAACACTACAATTCATCTCAGATATGTCAAGGTATTGCTTTGATTGTACTTCACTCAAGATCAAACACACAAAAATAAAGATCAAGGTTGCGGAATCCAAAATATAACAAACACAATGAATTGCACTTCAAAATTCTCCAAACACTCACAAACACAGGCATAGAGTTGATACTTGAAATTAAGCTTAAGCAACGAGCACTGAAATCAATACTTTACTTTATCTATTCTCTGGAATAGTGAATATTGAACAAGATTTCCTACATAGGCCTCATTTAAATAGAAAAAACTCTTTCCCACCTCTGCAAATCTCCAAATCTCAAGATCTGAAATGACAATTCACTTTTTCATATCTGTCAATTCCTATCTCAAATCAGTTTTGAATCCAATCCGATGTCTACTTCTACTTTGCCTTTTAATTCTGAAGTAACTTCATAGACTACTCTATCCTCTTTGTCATTAGGTACTACAATGGCTAAGTCCTCTACCAATTCTAACATTTCTTTACTTTGATCTTCAATTAACCTTTTGGGTAATCTTTGTACTTTCCTATCTTGCAACCCACTCTTCTCTAAATTTTCAAGTGTCAAATCCAAAGACACCTACACTCCTACCTCTCTTACTTTGGGTCTAACTACTATCAATTGTTTTGCTAATTCTACTATATCCTCATCAAGAATTATAATAAAAGCATAGGTACACTATTTATACCTTCAATTTGTAACTCACTTTCCCCTAATCATTCATGTAACTGACCCAAAGACACTTATTGTCTGATCTACACTTTGGGTTCATTCACTACTACTATTTCTCTCTTAATTCTATCATATCTTTAATCAAAACTGAAATTGAAGTCATGGGATCCTAAATATCTTCTTTCCCTACTGTAACTTCCTTTGATACCTCTGGCAACACTCCCAAAGTCACCTTCATTGTACTCCAAGGTCCGACTACTCAGATCTAGTCCTCTTTGTCTTGAGGTAAAGAAGTTTCTAACCCAAAGTTGTAGAGATCCAAAGTATTTTGAATTTGTAGACACTAACCCAAAGACACTCAACTACTCTATACATCCATTCCCAAAACTTCAAATGCTTGTAACTTTTGCTACAAACCTCCAAACTCTATGATTTTAGTGGCAATGAAAAGCTCTAAAGGGGACACTCCCAAAACAAACGCACGCATGAATTGGACTTTTGGTCATTGAGATATGGCCCCCGTAGTAATCCTTCCCTACAACTTCTATTCCTCCTTCGGGTCTATCCTCCTTCGGCGTCTGATCCAAGTTTTTCTTCCTCTGACATGAAGTAAGCTTCTTTAAATCTGATCCAATCTAAGTCCTTCTTCCTCCAACATGGAGTCAAATTCCTCTAGTCTGATCAAAACATAGGTTTCCCCTCATTTCTTCTCCATTTGGTTTCAATTTGGTTTCAACAAGACAATTCTTCTTCAAAACTTGTCCAAAATGAATAATATGGGTACCATAACTATGACTAAATTTAGCTAATTATGACCAATGTAGAACCATCCTTTATTTTTATATAAATAATATCTCTCAAGTATTTGTAATACTAAGCTAAATATCATAATACCACACACATGCACAAATGGGTGTTACATTTACCTCTAGACTAAGTTTTCACTTTTTCCTCAAAGTGAATGTTTCTCTACCTTCTATGATGCAGCTTCAACTTATCATGGTTAATCCTATCAAAGTGTTCTCCTCCCAATTCTTGAGATCATAGGTGTAATTGCACCACAATGAAAGGTCCAAAGTACTTAGGCAAAAATTCTTTTGCACTCACTTGAATTGAATGGAATCAAACAACATTACCCAATCACCTTCTTTGAAAGGCTCCACCTTCTTCTTGCCTTGCCTCTTGTCATAGCTTTTTTTTATCCTTTGGGCTTGCTCCACTCGAACCATAGCAATTGCTCTTGCCTCTTCCAATTCCATGAGTTGATCATTCCTTGACTTCTCTACATCACATCCTTGTGCTTTATTCAATTTCCTATGAATGCTTTGGAAGGTAGGAAGATCAAAGTGAATAGGTAAGGTAAACTTAATACCATGTACCAATTAAAATGGAGAATATCCGGTGGTAGTCTTCATTGTTGTCTTATATTCCTAGAAAACTGCATGAAACCTCTTATCCCAATGATGTTTAGCCCCTTCCATTTTTTCATCTTTGCCAATATCATGCACAAGGTCTGATTGGTTCTCTCTGCCAAGCCATTGGAATTTGTCTTATAGGATTTAGTTACTCTATATGTGATAGAGAAATGTTGTAGCATGGCTGTAGTGATGCTTCTTGTAAACTCTCCTTCTCTATCAAAAATCAACTCCAAAGGGCATCCAAATCTAGTGATAATGCGTTCATAAAGAAATCTACCCACTTCATCTTCATTCTTGTCCCTCAATGGTTTAGCCTCAACTCACTTGGTAAGGTAATTAGTAACTACCACAATTTATTGATTGTTCCTTGTGTTTCTATTGAGAGGGCCTACAAAATCAATTCCCCACTTCTCAAAAGATCCTAGCAATGGAATTGATCTAAGTGGTGGAGTGGACGTAGACTTTTCTAGAAAATGCTTGATAAACATGACAAGTTTTTTAATAATCAAGACAATCCTTAAAAATCACTCTCCAATGGTAATATACATCTAGAATCTTGAAAGTAGTCATCTTTCTTGCAAAGTGTCTTCCACATACTAAATCTTCATGAAACTCCTTTATGAGTAGGATCGACTCTTCCTTACCCACTACTCTTTGAAGTAGACCATATGCTCCTTGGTGAAAAATAATATCCTCCACCATTGTGTAAGGTGTAGATCTTGCTACAAGGGCCTTCCTCTCCCTAGCATGCATCCCTTCTGGATAGTTACCTCTTGTAACAAAATCCACAATCTCCTTGTACTCCATTGGAACCTCTTGAGTAAGTGAGATTGTCATGAGCTCCTCAACCGGGAAGAAACCATCCACAAGCTCATCTCCATCATGATCATAGGCCCTAGATAACAAAATTTCATTTTCATATTTCTTCCCTGGCCTATCCTCAATGGTGTACTCATACTCAGACAAGAGTATCATCCATCTTGCTAGTCTTCCTTCTACATTAGACTTGTTGAAGATGTACTTCAAACCCTTGTAATCTATGCCAATGGTGGCTTTCCCTCCAATCAAGTAGTGTCTAATCTTCTTGAGACCAAAGATCACTACCAACCCTTCTCTCTTTGTGACAAACTAGTTCTTTTCTGCTGAAACCATCTGCCTACTAGCATAAGCTATTGGATGATCATGCCCATCTTGGTTTAATTAACTAAGAATGCATCCTATAGCTATATTAGAAGCATCAGTGTAGAGGATGAAGTGCTAACTCCAATCAGGTTTAGCAAGAATTGGAGCTACAAAAAAGGGATTGCTTGAGCTCCTCAAAAGCTTTTAGAGCCTCCTTGTCTTCCAAAATCACCATGTATTCTACACCCTTCTTCATGTGTATGGTTAATGCATAAACCTTGTTGGAAAATGAGAAGATGAACCTACTTTAGTACCCAACCATCCCCAAAAATTGGCATTATTTTGTCAAGCTTGAAGGGAATGGAAGGTTTGAGATTTTACTCACCTTCTCAGGATCAATTGCTATTCCATCCTTGGATATGATGTGTCCTAAAATTAGACCTTCTTCACATCAAAAAATGCACTTCTTTGGGTTGAGTGATGCATTTGCCTCATCCAGGCATTGCAAGACCTTGATTAGGTGCTTAAAGTGCTCTTCCTTGCTCCCATAAGCACAAAAGTCATCAATGAAATCTCTCACAAATTTCTCAGTGAAAGGTTCAAATACCTTATTCATGAACCATTGGAATATGTCTGGAGCATTGCAAAGCCCAAAAGGCATGACCTTGAAAGCATAAAATCCCCAAGGTGTGGTGAATGTGGTGAATGTGGTGAGTTGTTGATGCTCTGGTGCAATCTTGATTTGGATATATATCCACTATAACTATCTCCAAAACTATACATCTCATGACCTACAACCTCTTCCAAGATCTCATCAGTGATGGCAAAGGGTAATAGTCCTTCTAAGTAACAACATTAAGCTTCTTGTAATCCACATATACCCAAAGCTTGCCATTCTTTTTCTTCACAATCACAATAGGAGACACTTATTCCAAATTCTCTACCTCAAAGATAAATCCAGCTTTCTTGAGTTTATCAATCTCCTCCTTCACCACCAAAGATATTGGTGGGCTAATGCAATGTTGCTTTTGGCAGACTGGTCTTGCATGCAACTCTACCTCAATCTTGTGCTCCTCCAAGGTGACTTCCTTCAAATCCTTGTAACTAAAAGCAAACACATGGATGGACTTGGGGAAAATCTCCTCAAATCTCACCTTCTCCTCCTTGGTAACATTTGGACCATACTTGAGAGTAGATAACGTCCTTTCTATCTTCTTAAGTGTCAATGGTGATTTATTTGGGTCCTTCAAAACCTCTAGCTTAGGTGCAAAATCCATAGCATACAAGGGATACACATATGAACTAGATTTAGATTCATCCTCCTCCATGGAAATCTCCTCTGCCATGCTTGTGTCCACACCTAAAGCTCCTTCTTCAGAATCTGATAATCAAAAGATGGTGTATCTAAATGTGAAGTGTTGGTGGTGTTAGTCACAAGAACTATGACTTTATGGTTTGATAGCCCAATCCTCTAGTACCATTTGTGCCATCAATCAATTGTTCATGTTGCTCTCAACCATGGCCTCCCAAGAAGTAAGTCACAGCTTGAATCCTTCAAGACTTGGAAAGTCATGAGATTTTGAACTCCCATAATTGAAACTACCCCCTTATCTATCACCCTTATTGGTCAAACTTGTTACTTGTTTGCCATGCTCACCACAAATGTTAAAGGTCTAGAGGGTATCATACCCAACTTCTTTATCAACCTTTCTGACATGGCATTCACTGTTGATCCTCCATCAACCAATGCATCCTTGATGTTGTGACCATTCACTCTCACATCAATCTTGGAAGCATATTCACAAGCCTCTCATGGTGTTGGATTGACATCCACCACTCCCATTGACACTGGAGCTTTACCTTCTTCATCCTCTTGCTCCTTGTAGAACTCAAACCACTAAGCTCCTTTCTCAAGGTAGGGTTCAAAGCAATCAATTGGCCCACTGTGATGTTAACCTTGTGACTACCAACATCCTCCAACACATTGTAGTTCTATTGTTGCTTGGAGATCAAGAAGTCTTCTATCCTCAACTTCTTTCTTGGAGTCTTTGTTGTTGATGGTGTTTAGGTGTGAGTGCTCCTAGTAGACATGGGAGTATCCTTGCTAGGAGTAAATCCTTGAGAAGAATGCACATCCTTGAGAAGACAAGTTCTCTTCTTCTCTTCTGCCAAAAGCTCCAAATTAAGACTCTTGGAGTTTGATTACTCTCCCTTCTCATACTTGCTCTCAACCACATCTATACATGCTACCCCCTTATCTTTTTTGGATTAGGAGCCACTTGGGTTTCACTACGTCACTATTTCCCTCTATTGGCCCTCTCATAATCCCTTCCTCCATGGTAAGTGGAATTTGAGCAATTCCTTTGGATATGGCCTCTTCCTCCACAACCAAAACAATTTTTCTCATTGAAATTGTTGGTTGGTTGGTTGGTTGGCCTTCTCTATATGGATAATTTCCATAACTCCTAGGCCCTCTCCCCACATTCTGATCCACCTCTGTCTTCTCCCATAGTTGCACCATATTGATCTTGAGATCTGCAAGTTGTTCTATGATGGTTTGAAGTGGATCTGTTGGTGGAGGTGTAAGAATTGGAGCAAATACTACTTGTGGTACAATCCTTGCTACCAAAGTATTAGAAGTTCCACCATAATTGTAACCTTGAGGAGGATGCACAACCTCTTTCATCACCAAATCACTCTCATCCCTTTCCAAAATCTACTCCATACAAATTGCAATCTTGATAGCTTCAACCTTAGAAGAAGGTTTCTCATATCTCTCCTTGCTTCTAATTTGTGGTCTCAACCCTCCCATAAAATTCTTGGTGAGCATGGCGTCTATGCCAATCATAGTAGTCTCCACATCATCCCCACTCTTCCTCAACACTCTTCAAAATTTGGACTCTAACTTTTCCACTCTTTCCACATAGACTCTCACTTTCTCTCCATCTTCTTGCTTGAGAAAGGCAACCTCACTTATCAATCTCTAATAACTCTCATATGGAAGAAATTTCTCCATGAAATGGGGACTCCACGGTTATTGCAACTTGTAGATCTAGAAATGTCTCCATATACTCTTGTATGCTATTCCTTTGTCTCAATCCTTATATTAGATTTAGGCCATCTGCATGGAATCTACAGATTGGAAATTCTTTAGCAATCTTTCTTACATTTTGTCCATGTGACCTCCTTTCTCTCTACCAACATGGATCATTCCCAAGCATCATACCATGTGACGGCTTTATTGGTCAAGTACCCACATGCAAACACGCATACAACATGCTCCATGATCTTTGTTTAGAACAATCAAAAATATCAATTCATTCTTGAAATCCAATTTTCCACTACTCTCATCGTACATTGCCCCTTGTAAGGCTCAATGTTGCAGGTCTTCTTCATCCATAGTAGCAATGTGGCTTCATCATTGACAAGGTTTGTAGGCATGGGTGCCTCTCCAAGTACTTCTGTCATAGGTATTGGGTTTTGAGACGACTTTTTTTCTTGCATTGCTTGATCATTCTTGAGGATCTACACTTGACTTTGTAATGTCTCCATGGTCATCTTAATATCTCAAAATTCATTCAACATCCCTTGTATTCCTTGCACTAGCTCTTGCAATTGTGGATCCATGGTTTTTGCAACACTCAATTGCTAATGTCTACTTCAATATAGAGTCAATATGATCACTCTCAAAGGTACACAAACTATTGGAACTACCATTGGGACCTTAGAAGCTATCACTTGTTGATAATACTCCTCACCAAAATTCTTAACTATAAAATCTCTAAACATCACTTTTGGTCTCATTACATAATGAATTTCTACTTGAGTGTTGAAAGGGAGAAGATTTGGGACATTCATATCCATATCATAATAGAATGTACATTGTCAAATCCCACTCTTTGTTGTATACCACCACCGGTAGAATCACCGGGTTTGGTGAGTTCATCACCCTGTCCATGAATTCCGCTCCACAATGATAAACAAACAATACTCTCATTTTCTCATGTTAGATGTACATAACCTTGATGTGGAATGGATTCAAGAATGGAAAGCTAGGTATAGGAACTTGTCCTCTTGGTGCACCCATCCCATTCGCTCTCTAAAGTCCTTCCTAAGTCTAGCAATTACTCTATGTTCTTCACCTCAAATTACTCAATTTCAATAGTTTGTGTTCTTCCAAGAGGGGTGATCCACTTTCTAGGACTAAAATACTTGCTCTAATACTATTTAATACTCCAAGGACAAGAGAAGAGAAAAAACACAGATTTCACACTCGATCATCCAATGCCCCAAAGGAGCACCTTATCTTTATTATATAGGCAAAGAAGATCTCCTTCAAGGAAGCTCCACCATAGGATTATGCACACAGATAGGTGATATGTCAGCAAGATTCACCCTTGGATTACTTACTTGGATGGGTGACATGTAGGTCTTGGTCCTATCTGGTTGGTCAAACAAGCTTTGACTGGAGGGAATCATTTAGGGAATCTTCTTATAGGAATCTCAGAATCACCAAAGTGAGGTACTATTGGAAAGCTCTCAATAAGACAAAGCAGGGGGGAGTGAAGGCCAACCTTTCCTCTGTTGGAGCCAATCTGCACATTTTCAAGGTCTAATTCATTTGTTTAGGCCTCCAAAATTGCCTTCAAAGATTTCAAGCATATTTTGGTTTTGACTCTATTAATAGAAGTCTTCTTTTGGCAATACTCCTTTCTGATATTTTTATTCCATCATGTGTAACATCCTTCTTGATGTTATCAAACCAATTCTCCCCTTTAAATCATATGTCTAGCTATTGGTTCTAAGGTTTTCATGTCTACTTTGGTTTCTGCCCTATTAGTAGAAGTACTCTTTTGGTGATACTTCTATCTGATCTATTTTGACCATCATGTATAACATCATTCCATATGTTACCCAACCAAATTTCACATCTAGATCATATGGCTAGATCTTGGTATTACAAGGAGCAGTTTACCCTATCAACTTTCAAAAATTCTAGCCCAAAGCGTATAATAGCTCTCACAATAATTTCAAGTGTGTTAACTAAAAGATAACACAAGCTATCATGTGTAGAAATTTCAAGTCCAGATCTTAAACTTGAGATTTTGCCCAAAATCACCTTAATCCCCAAAATTTGCAATCCACCTCCTACTATCTCTCCAAATCTTCTGAAGTGTACAAGATATACAAAATCATCTCAAAGATATCATAATGAACGAAAGGGTATACAAATGGATCCAAGTTCTCTAACATAAGTTCAACACTCTCCTCCCCTAAATTTTTCTCTAAATGAGCTCTCATAGCCTCCTTTTGTCTAATATAAAATTGTACGCATATAATTAACTTGCCTTCTAGAGAGGTCCCAACAATGGAACCAAAAATGTGAGTTGGCATATCTCTCACTTAGGATGAACCTCTGATGGCTATTATGGTAGCACACCATGGACTAAGAAGGCAAAGAACCCCCACTCCATCATACTCCTCCAAGGCTAACACTCCAAGACTCAAGACATTGCTCACTAAAGAACTCAATGAGAGAGAGATAGTTGCAAATGAAAGGACGATGAGTACCTCCTCACCCCCTAGTTTCTATACTTGTGAAATAGTTACGCACCAAAGTTACTAATTATTGGAGTAACTCAAGTTACTAGGCTAAAAGTCAAGTAAAGTCAAAAAGTATAAAGCAATATCTATATACATGGGTATATTCCACTAAGCATGTGATCTTATCTTGACCCAACCACTAAGTCAAGGATTCCTTCACATGGGCTATCCTTGGACTATAGAAGAATCCAAAACAAAAAGGCTTGCAAGCCCCAAGAGTTCTCAACTCTTTTCTCAAAGCCAAACACCTAGGAATAATACTAAGTCAACACACTAGAATCCAAAATAGTGGTGCTCATCTTTTCCACTTCCTCTAAATTAAGGTCTTCACTATCTTAGCTATGACTAACTTTAGCTAATCATGACTAATGTAGAACCATCCTTTATCTTTATATAAATAGTATCTCTATAGTATTTGTAATACTAAGCTAAATATCATAATACCACACACATGCACAAATGGGTGTTACAAGGCAAGGCTTGCTCTTCATCTATATGCATAAATTGGCCTATCTTTGCAAATTTTGCATTTGCCAACCAATACTTGGTGATTTGAGTAGGTCCTTCAAGTTGCACTTCAAAATAACATGTGAGATGAAGGGTAGTGTATCTCTTCCTCTCTTCCTTGGTGAGAAGGTTCATTCCCATGTAGTAGTGCATGAAAAAGGAGCAATGTAAATAGCTCATCCTTTATCTTCAAAATCTCTATGTAGGAGCTTGCACTTCTTTTCAAACATTTTGGGCCAAACTACAAGCTCTCCTACATGCACAGAATCAAAGAACACTACCTTACCATCGGTTAAGTGGGTGGTTCATTTGTTTTTTTTAAGTTTCAGAACTACTTCTACACTGGCTCTTTGGGCAGAGTCCTTGTAACTAGCTACATTCCATCCATTGTTCTTGGAGCACTTACTATTAAAGTGGCTCTTGACTTCATGTGTTTAGCTCCTTGTTTGCAAATCTTGTATCTATGGTTGTTGCTCTTGCAACCCTAGCATCCAAACCAAGTATCATTCACCAATGGTCCTTGGGTCTAGTTCAATTCATTGCCCTATATTCCCCTGAAGTCCTTTCTCTCTTGCCTCTCATCTCATGGATTGTTTGAAAGTTTGATAACTCCTAATTTCTAGAGTATGAATCCTAAGTGCTTACTTCTAGTTAAATCTATCTTGCTTAGCAAGGTATCTAAAGATGGCTTCAAGAGCCTTCCTATAAGTCTTGGGAGTGACTACCATGTTTCACAAAGAGATGCTACAAGCTACTAATGTAATACACCAAGTGCCTCACTTCACGCCAAGTACCTAAGATTGCACCAAGTGACTTTGAGTACTCACTACTTCACAAATATTTGCATGACACTACTCAATCAGCTAAGAAAATAGATTGATTTGTAAAAAGTGCCATTGCAAGCCAAGAAATTCTACATTATACACCTAGATCTTGGTCATTCCTCAGCACTCCAACAATTATAGAGTAAGTAGGCACTCACTTCTACATAGGCAAAAGCCTTGCATATCATCCTTGGGTGAACTCACAAACCTATGTGCCAAAAATCAATTTTCCAACCATTGTCTCCCATGCCACACTTGCCTGACAAGTACCAACAATGATCTTCTAGGTAATGACCCTTGGCAGCAAGTGCCGCTAGATGTAAATGCTATTGGTGGCAAGTTCAAAGTTTGAAGACACTTCCGGCTAAGTGTCAAGGTGGCACTTGGCACTTGGGCTTGTATGCCTCACCTACCGGCACTTTGACTGTTGAACCTACAAGCACTCCAAGTGCCATTCCATCCTCAAGACTTGGGATCATTCTACACCTATTTGAGTATTCCTCATTTCGTTTGTGACAAAGCTTAGCTTGTTACCCTAATACTTGGCACTCTTTGTCATGTGGTCTCCATATGCATAACTAAATTAGCATTTATGATTATTTTACATCACTTTGAATGTTGAACATCTTGTGAGTACTCAAAAGTATCCTAAATCACTCCAAGTGCTTCTCTCATTCTAGCTTGTTGGGTCACTCCTCCAAGTACCTCTTCATTTGAGGAACTTCTCCCAATAATTCTATCATGCTCTTAGCACTTAAGCTTGATATGATCAACAAAAGCAAATTTTGAAGAAATTGGAGCACCACACCCATATTAAGGAACAAGGGTGGTTGATGATAGTACGGATAATAGAGTGGCTTGCCTCCTTGTTAGGAGAGAACCCTTAGGATGGCGTATCAATTCTGGAATCCATCCAGATTGTAATACAAGCCATACCCCCAAAACATTTATTCAAGGAAGAGCTAGCCAAGGTGAGCCTAGAACAAGATAATTTGCAAGTGGAACTTAACAAGGTCTAAGAATTCTTAGGACCCATTGACATTAGGCGCACCTTGGTGAGACAGTTCTTGGAGTTAGACCCTTAATTACTAGCTAAAGTACAAAGGTGGGATGAGAGATAGAAGAAGAGAGAAAACATAAGCAACCAAAAGCAAGAGTATTCCAAAGCAATCAATCAAGGGAAAATTGCAAACATTCAGAACATGTTGAGTGAATTGCTTGCTTGTGAGTCACCAACTGCCAGCAATGTTAAGCTAAGAGAAGCAATGAGGAATTGATGATAGTTTGGGGCAAAGGAAGGGAACCTTTGATTTGAGTCCCTGATAAAGAGTCCTATGAGATGGGATTTGAGGCAATTTGGGAGATATTAGAAGGGTTGAGCAATCTCTAAGGAATCCCCATGGAAGGAACTTGATCTAAAATTGCATGCAATTATGGGGAAATCAAAGAAGAGAGGAATTGGGAAAGGCAAAAAGTGCAAAAAAGCATCAAGAATCAAGGCAAAGGTTCAAAAAGAAGACAAAGTACATTCCACCATATCAAAGAAAGGGTGCACTTTGGAGTAAAATCTAGCCAAGATCAAGGAGGTAAGAGCTCTTCCAATTCCAACAATGGGGTCCAGACTACTCCAAAGAAAGAGATAGCAAGTTTAGAGTACCATGATGACCAGGGGATGCGCATTCATATGGATATAATCTTTTCATCATAAGCAATGGTTTCATAAGACAAGAGATCATAAATGAATGAAGTTGTCACAACCATAGTTTGAGGAAGAACAAAAAGGAAATGCTACTTTGTAGTTATAGGAAAGGGGGAAGGAGTGTCAATCTTCCGCATGTAATTAGTGCCATGAATTGTGTACATTAATAGAGGTAGAAACCACATGGCCAATTGATCATTGGAAAGTGGCGTGAAATTCCCATCCACTCCACCTCTTGGATGTGGGAAAGGAGATTATATCATTAGATGACCGCACCATGTTGTGGTACAAGTATGGAAGCAATCAACTAAAGGCTTCAATTCTGGGTGATTGGTGCTAGTAGTGGAGGAGAGGGGATGTTGTTAGGTCCCAAGATCATTTTTGGGCCCCCCTTCCTCCCCCTTTCCTCCATTCATTCAAATTCTAAGTTAGCTTGGTGACTCTAAGTTAGCTTGGTGATTCCAAGTTAGCTTGGCTAGTTCATCCAAGTGGCAAGGGTAAGCCCACCTAACTGCCATCTATGCACCTTATAAGGGAGGAAATCAAATTCTAGGAGTAAAATATATATATAAGCAAGAGGTTTGCCCTCACACATTTTGGTTAGGTCAGGCTTTGGACTAATGCCCAACGGAAGTTCTAGCCCAAGTACCCTCTTACTTACCTATTCACTGTAGTAGTGTAGTAGTAGGCTATTAGAGACTAGTGATACCTTGAGCCTAGTGGTTGAGCACAATTTTGATTTAGCCCAAGACCAGATTGTAAACTACATTCAAATGTTTATATTCAAGTCCCATTGGGAACCTCATTTGATTATGTAATGTGATTGGGAAGTTTTGATCAAGACAACTCTTTGGTTATTTGATTATATGGTGATGGGGATGCAACATTGTATTTGAATTTGAGTCTGCTAGGCTAGAGCCCTATAGAGATTGCAGTTGACCATATGCACATTCTCCCATTGTGACATTGTTGATCAAAAGAAGATGATCTGCAATAGGGGATCCACTATTGTTAGATAGTTTACATTCTTGGTGAGCTTTTGTGGAGACACATTCCTAGAGCAAAGCAATTTTGGTTCAAAACTGGAACCTCAACCCAAACTGCAACCTGCTGGTACATCTCCCTAAAACTTGCAACTCATCCTCCTTACCTCATAACATCTTGGATGGGAATACCAACCCCACCGAGTGCCATGCTAAGAAATTGAGCCTTTCCACAATCTAACTGCCTTTGTTGTGATCCCACTCTCCAGTTTCACGTCTTCCTTCCTAAGGAGATTTGGATTTGGAGTCATTAGGGAGTTGTTGTATGGAGACTTTTTAGCCCAAGCTGATCCAAAACTGTGGTTCCTAAACCAGAAAAAGGGGTGAGAAATGGAACTAGGAACTAGGTCAGGTCAAACCTAACCCCGGCCAATGGAGCTTGGGATTATGAGTTTTGGGTAGAAACCTTCACAAAAGCACCAAAGGAAGGAGTTTCCTTGGTTCTCCAAGATGCTAGGAATTGGGATTCAGTTCAAGGAGGTGCCATAGATCCACAACAAGGATGGCATGCTCCAAGTTCCAAAGCAAAACTACATCCCTCAACCGGATTACAAAACAAACACCAAAGATCTACAATTGAGTACAAATGGGTTGTGACACTTGCATCAAAGGGGAAGACATTGGAGAAAGTTGATCCATAATCTATTAGATGATCCGACCCTATTGATTGAGTCCAAGAGTGTAAGGTGGGAGGATTGGAGTGGAGGTTGATTTTCAAGGCTCAATTCAAGGAGGGGAAATTGGTTCATGACCAATTTGGGCAGATAGAGGGCAAAAGGACCTCATGTGAGTGGTTGTTGAAAGCTAGCTTGTGGCTCTAGGAAAACTTGAGAGTCACAAAATATTTTAAAGGGTAAAGATAGTTTGATCAGAGCCACCAAACCTCATAATCCATCAAGAAACAACTAATGTGACACTAGTTGACATTGCATTTTGTTGAATGATCTCAAAGATCCCTATTACTTGTCATCGGGTGTTTGCAATTAGAATTATGGATTGCTTGCTTCTCTTGCTCATGTGACTTTGTCCCAATAGTCTAATGTTGTGTTTTGTGTGTAGTTGTAGCAAAACCTTTTGGATAGGGAGTTCGGAGGGAGTTTTGGTGGCACTTGAGTTAGAATTAGAAGCTTTCTAGTTTTGGCCTTTGCAAGACTTAACTCAATCCCAGGTTGGGAGAGTTTACTTGTGTTGGGGTGGTAGTGTTCATGTATTGATCAGCCATATGTTTTGGTGTAAACTCCTCTTAGAGTGATAAAGGTTAATCAAAGAAACTCTCCATGTTGTAAGGAGTTTAGAGAAGTAACCTCACTTTAAGGGACATGCCTATGTTTTGAGAGTTGGTAAGGAAGTAGGTGTAAACCATGATTGGAACCCTCTTGAACCAAATGGTGTGGTGTGAAGGAGGTAGTTTGCTGCAATAAGGCATAGATCCCTTATATATCACAAACACCAATGTGGTCAGACCTAAGAATTGGAATCATCACAAGAATGACCTCAAGATCCATTCTTACCCTACTTTGAGCCTTTCTTCAAGGTAGTTGAGAATACTTCCAAACATCCAAACTCCATAGCAACTCCAATACAAAAGGTTGCTTGAATGCCAAAGGTCATTCTAAGCCAAATTTGTTTCCATGCTGAATGTGTTTTGCATTGAATGGATTTAGAAGTTCAAATGGTTGTAATATTTGCTACATACCTACAAATGCTAAAATTTTGGTTGCCACTTCTAATGAGATAAAGATTATGCTAATTAAACATGTAACTATGGAGACATCAAACCCAAAGTGCACACAACAAAATTCCTCTTGAGAGATCAGTCTTCAAGGCCAAAGGTTTGGCAAAGGTTTTCTAAGCAGTCCTCTTCATACCTTTGCATACATAAGGATGAAGCTAAATAATACCTTTTTAAGTGGTTTTTTATCTAGACATAATAATATACTTCTTTATCTCTATTAAAAAGTAGAAAAATAGAACAAAATTACACTCTTAAGGAAAGGTGGTGCGTTTACTGTAGTTTTTCCGGGTTGTGTATTGGAACATACCAATGACCACGCGATGGCCGAATATCCCTATCACGAAGTCACGTAGTAGAGGAAGGGATGAAGAAGTTAAGAAGTACGACAATCCAATTTCAAATAGAAAGAAGACGGAGATATATTTCATCAAAATAGAAGTCAACAGGATGCGTTTCCTGTCAAGGTGGTCTGACCGTAAGGCATTGACAATCGCATCTATCCCGAGACCAGCTGCAGAACGCATCGACGTACATGAGATCCAGTCCTACACTCACCCTGCTTCAAGTCGACAATTGTACTCTAATATTGAGCATATGTACCTTATAGCCAGGTATTTCAACAATGCACAGTAGGACCTAGGAATAGGGTGTCATGGAAGAGCATGGCAAATTGCTGCCGGTGGCTACACCAAAAGTGTTACACATACTCTTGTATAGACCGACTCTACTTGAAGCACCGGATGTATTTGGTGGTGAGGACCCACATTCCTGTCCACCATTGATGATGTTGATCGTCATTCCGAAACCTGGTTGTCTTCCTGCAGAAGCATCAGTGGACGATGGTGTCCAGCCCCCGGTCATGACGGCATGGCACGACGGTTTCGGAGACTGGGAAGTTTGCCAAAACCAGATTGCAGCTTTGAAGGAAATAACGCCGTTAGTGGCGACGAGTTCTGGCTTGTTGACAAGGTCCTGAATAATGCCATCACCACATTGCTTGTAATTGTAGTTCCTGTGACAGAATTCATTTTGCCCAGAATTCCCTAGTCAGTAGATATTTGTATGCAGTTCCATGCGCTAGCATTAAACAACAACGTACGTGAACTAACACCGGTACCCACTTCCAAAAAGAGGCGTTGAACGTGGAGCAATGAATAACGTGTATATTCTCATAGTTACAGCGCAGCACACGGGAAGAAACACTTATGTTACCAGGATAGCTGCAAGGGTCCACGACCGAAATATTTCTTGCCAGCTGCACACGGGTATTGTGTACTAGCAATGCAATAATCAGAGCTTTGGTCGATCTCTTCTGTGTATAAAAGCCCTGCAAATCCATAACTACGAATATTATTCCCTAAGACTTAATGTGATCAGTGCTATTCAACTTGATCGCTCTTCGCAATTGAATTTGCAAATTGATGTACTTTTCAGTTTCACAGTCGAAATTAAACTGAGCATCGGCCACTGTTATTGAGCAGGAACGCAGAGTGGCAACCTGTGAGAACTTACCACTTGTTTCGTGGTGGATATTCGCGAAGAAAGCTGCGATCTCCTGTCTGCGCTTGGTGCAATCACCCGTCGTCCCGAAATCACGGAAGGAGCTAGCCGCAGTTGTGAAAGCGCTGTAGGTATAGATAGCATTTCTGTTCGGGAAAATTGAGTTGTATTGAGATTCAGTTACTACTCCTCCCACCCCACTTCCACAATTTGAAGGAGGAGAAGGCGTTCCGCCAGTACTAGTGCACGGACCACTCTGGCAGCCAGTTCCACAATAAGCAGAAGTTGTACCACAATACCCATATTGACTGCAGCAGTTAGGACTTGCGCAGAGTTTGTTCCCGGCATCACGTCCACATACTTGAGCGAAGGTCCCCTGGACGAGGAAAGGAACGACAAGTGCCAACAGAGCAATCCCCATCGACGCTTTTGCTAACGCCATCGAAGAACCTTGAGCTTTCACCGTTCTTGAAAGGTCGAATGCCCTTGATACTAGTCACGTTGTAGTGAGGTGCGTGTTTAGCTTGGTACTTCAACCGCACTTGAAGTACTTATAGGTAGCCTGATTTAAAGAGGAGATCTGTTTCATGTTCTAGACCTCTGCCCTCATTGACTTTTCTCCCGCAGTGTCGTCTCAGGTCGCTTCAGATGTAGACTTTCGTGTCCCCCAAAGAAAATAACTTTAAAGGTTGTGTTCGCAAAGTCTTCCAATTGGAGACTACTCTTAGGTAAAATTTTATAGTACGCCTGGGAACCAAGTGATTGGATCGTTGGGTACGGATAGCGTCCACATGCCAAGACTCTGAGGCTTCTCTAATCTGTCCAGAATTCAATCTTGGCTAACTGGGTACAGAATTCAACCCAAGAATTGTGACTAGGCAAGATTTAGAAGTTTAAAAAGGAGCATAAAAATCCCAGTATACCTGATCGGAACATTATCCAAATTCGAAGTCCGAAAACGATCGACTACGTGTTTAGATCCTATATCATAATAATCACAGTTTCTGTTACAGTTTTTTATACGAACCTGAGACGTACTTGAAACGGAAGGACTTTAAACTTTACGCATGTAAAAGTTTAATCACCGTAAATCTATAGCAGGCATCTATAGAAAAGGAAGGTATGGACTTGGTCCAAGGGCTAGATGGATCTCATGCTCTTGTCAAGTATCCCGGATCTGACATTAAATTACTTCAAATGCCACACTGACGTTCTTTGCCACTTCCAATCATGCCAGCAGCTGTTCTAACATGCGCGGTGTGTCATTTTGGGTTTCGTTGTTGGAGGAAACAGTGTAGGGGACGATGCCTCAGTACTATCACATTGTGTGTGAAGCAACTTGACTGTGTTTTGTTTCACCGGAACACGGTAGTCGCAAATTAGGGACAGATAGTTGCTATACATTAGACTTCTTCACATACGGAATGGGTACCGAATTTTTCACGTATTACCTGCAACAACCAATTTGAACGTGTCACTGTGATACCAAAATCCTTAAGTATGTGATCCGTTGCCAGGTGACGAACCTCTGTGATGTCACTACTTTACGTGCTTCAATAAGCGCGCATCAATTCCAGAATCCAATTCACTGTTCGACGTCTTCTTTGTAGGGCATTTCAATCAATCCTTACCCTAAGAATGTTTATCGGCTACTTTCTTTTTCCATTAATGAGCAACTGTTGTTTTTTATGGTTTTCTCGATCATTTATCCTTCGGTGTTTGCTTAAATTTTCTCCATGCGCTCCTCTTCAGATAGTTCTTTGGATTAGATCTGAAGATGCAATGCTAGGTTTCTCGCATTGGTTATTAATTGAGTAAAATCAATTTTTCCGATTTGACTTCAGAAGAGCATTTGAGTAAGTCTTGTAAAGTGCATCCGACTGTATTGTTTAACAAAATACGGATCTGTCAACGCTTCAGTTCTCAGCTACTCCGCGATTTTATCGTTTGGACGGGGAGAGTGGGTATGTTTCCGTCTTGAACATTCACATCGCTTAAATTAATGAAGAAATTTTTCAGCGGGCAGATCTTCTGTTGCGCGACGGAAGAGTACTATAACAATATAGAGTTTAGCGACTAAGTTAATAGAACTTACGAAATAGTACATCATCTAAATTAACCTAAAATATTCTAGAAATATCTAAGAAATTTCTTGTGAAACTTCAAGCTAGCTTAACTTGCATTGTAAATAAATAGCTTCTAGAAGGAAGCTTATGGAAGTTTCCAATTAGTTTAATTTGCACGTCAAATATGCGGCTCTTGGTTAATTTGGCTTGTACTCTAAAAAAATGATTTCAGTAAGCTTCTCAAGCACCTTGTATGTTACCTATAAATACCAAAGTCAAAGTTTATGGTAGGTATTCAGAGTTTTCACTTATTCAAGTGTCCCAATGTGAATTTAGATTTTCCTATTTTTCTCATTCAAGTGTCCCAATGTGAATTTAGATTCTCCTATTTTTCTCCTTAGTCTCGGTCTTTTACAAATACCATACGTAGTTCTTTTGATTCCTAGTTTCAACTATAACTAAACTACCTCTACTCACAACTAAGTTCTTCAATAGCTAAATATATTTTTTACTTTTTATTTATATACTGTATTTCAACACACATTGAAACGTTCATGCATGCATTATTGAGATTGAGTTTACCATTAGGAAAAGATTTGTTTCTAAATTTACATTATTCTGAGAAAGTTATCCTTAGGGAAACTTCAACGAACTGAAATTGAAGCACAAATACTTGTGCATGAACGAAAGTCTGAAAATTATAGACACTAAAATGAAGAATCCAAACCTAGAAGAGCAAGTTACCTCATAAATAGAAGGTGTACTCAAAAAAATTTAAACTATATAATTTAAATGGGAACTTTGCAAACATTTGAATTTATAAATGAGAATCATCCGAGCATTAGACATATGACCTTTATCAACAACCTGTATTATTAAAAAAATCATTATTCTCTTACATTTACATAGGATAAAATTCTACAATACTCATTTTTATGGTACTTTATCTAAAAAAGAGTTATATAAGGTTTATTGTATGGACTACAGCGGTTGTCCTAAGAAAAAGTATAAAACTCAAATTCGTCCTAAGAAAAAGTATAAAACTCAAATTCAAGTAAAATTACATTTGTAGATGAGTTAAAAATAGAATAAAGACTTGGAACAAACAATTCCTCCATTAGTAGAACTTCAAAGAGAACCTTAAGGAGATAACCAGATCCGGTTTCACCATAAAGAAGGAAGTTGGTGGACATTTAGAGTAAATTTAGTTCTAATATATGATATTGTTAGTATATAACAGTATAACTTACTAGGCTTTCAATTGATGTAAATTTTACATGGTTAGCTGATTTCTCTAATTTTGGATGAATTTTTTATGATATTTGTTGATGATTATTATTTGAAACTTGCAACATGAAGAATATTTTAATATTCGAAATCTATTCAAATTGATGGTAATTTATAATAAAAAAATTTATTTTATCTGAAATTGAAAATTTAAAGATGATTTAAACTTTAAAGTATTTGATATAGAGTAGCAACAATTAAACTAAGTTTTGTAGTTAAAACCTATTTAAAGCCAAAATTTAAATTTCATGAAAATGAGGATTACCTTTAAAGTCACGTTTCATTCTTCGTTGTCTAGATTTTCATTGTGATACATTTTATTTATTTATTTATTTTATTTATTTATATCTAATACATAAAGTAATTAATGTTTTCCTGGTTAGATAATATAATTTAACCAGAAACATATTTTTCAGATATCATATTTTAAGAAACTAAAGACAGATCTCTATGACTAGTGTTAGCTTAATTAATTAATTTAGAGCATTATCTTAATTTAAACATAATAAAATTTTATTCTCAGTACATAAATTATTTTTATAAAATAGAAAATAGAATATTAACAGGACTAATAACGATTCTAAAGATATGAACTAATAAACTCATCATATATAGTCAAACGCGAACAACGCATGTTTACCGAAAACCATGAGGGATAAATTTAAGGTTGAGTACTAAATACACCAATATCAAATAAGAAGAAACAACTGTAAAATATTATCTTTCATTTCGCTTTTCTATGGAGCCGGATATTTCGCCGTGAGGCTTTCGTTGCATATAGGGTTTACAATTCCAAGTTTTCCGGCAACAGTTCCACAAGAATCTTCCAACAATAAGAATAGAGAAGTGTTACAGTAGCATCGAACAGAACTTACTCCTTCAAATTCGTTCGGCTGCAGTTCCACAAGAATCTTCTAAAAACGCAACAAGGTCATCAAAACAGAGATGGGTAAGCCATCAACATTGTGAGACTTCCAACTATCCGGATGCAGTTTCACAAGAATCTAACAGTCTGTTACTAACAAGTGTCTACTGTTTAATTTTCGAGTACCAGTCTGTTACAATCTAACTGGTACTAGAAAATTAAAGTAACACTGGAAAGCATCTGATTCCGAGTAGCAGCTCGCCGGTCTTCCGGCGAAGGGTAAAGACTTGCAACACAGCTCGTGCATGTATATCTCTAAAGCTGATTCAATAACTATTACTAACTTTAAAATGTTAAAGCAAGGCGGAACGTGCCTTTGAAAGACCGGAATACGTTCAAGAGCTCGAGAACAACGAGGAGTTCAAATTTCAAGCCACCCTAGGACTACTCTCACTTGATTATAGCGAAAGCAAGTCGGGTTATCAAATCCCACAGTAAAATGGATCCTATCCAAGTGCTAAAAATGGACCACGATCGAAGTTGTTGCTTGGGATTCGGATGATTGAAATGCTCGCTCTCACAACGGATTCTCTTGGGATCAACATGATTGTTCGTTTATCGAGCTGGTTGATGTTTTAAACGTTCATTCATTTTACACTGTTCAGAGTCACAAATAGGACAGCTGAAAACTATAATGAATAAATAATAAAGACCAAATGGGATTAGTATCTTCCTCCGTATTTTGAAAAAAATTTGTGGACACTTTGGTCTTAGTACATGGTGGCATGCGCACGTTCTATCAAGAATGAATTCACAAATGTTAGTCACTAAACTACGAGAACAAATTCACTAACGCTTTCTTGAAATCTGCATGTTTCGCTTGAAAGCGTGTCAAAATCAATGGTATTCTGCACCGAAAGGTTCGTACGTCTCTACTAGAATTGCATCGATGTTGAAATTGGATCCTTATAATGCCAAGTATAACTTTCCATGCACATGCATTTTCTACAAATGAAGATTAACCAAGCATCCTTGAAGTCAGGAAACATCGAGCACTCAAGTTCGTGCGACAGTCCATTTTCTTCGTGCGCATACGACATAGGTATGAGGAGCGAGGAAATCTGATCTGCACTGCGTAGACCTTTGGAACCAATGACCTGTTACAAAGAAACATCAGTCTGCTCCGCGTGGACGCGAGAAGTAGGGGAACGTGAGAGTAAGCATGATTTGGTATAAGGAACTTCCAAAGGAGAATGCATAAAGAGTTCCAAAGGAGAATGCAAAACTCTTTATGGATTCCTACAAAAGTACTAACCTAATATAAGCTGGACCATCTTTTGGTTCATTTGATATTCGTACATATGCATTAGGCTGAACGGATGCTCTCATTCGTTCTAAAAGAGATAAATTTTGCTTCGTAAAGGGATTAGTTTCTGACGACAAAAAAAAGTATATAGTTTAATGCTTTATGCGGTAGTAAAAGTAATATCAACCATAGAAATGAACTTTTTCCCTGGTCTAGTTGAAGAGACAGTCTATCATACTCGACCGCAGATGGGGCACAGATTAGCTATAATTAACTGAATTGAGGAAATCACTTAATCGTGATATAATAGTTAGATTTATATACTTCAGTGATATTGATAGAGTTTGCAAGAAAATCTCGTAATAATATTCACATCAATGGAATTCTATCAGTGTCAGTTTTGAAAGGAGTTTCACCCGGCGTAACGATTAAGTTAACTGACATAACTGTATACTATGAGGATCTTGACTGTAAAATACTTGAGGGTTAAATACTTTTCCCCACTTTCTTCTATCCTCATTTCCCCTTATTGTTATTTTTTGATACTTCCCTTAATTGTTACCTTTTGAGTTGCTCCCAAGCACTAACAATTAGAGAGAATCGACTGAATAGGAGGTTTTTGTTCTACATAAATAATGGATTTCAGGTCTGACACTCCTCACCACGTGGCATTTCTTTTTAGTTAATGATGATCTTCTGGACTGTTTTTAGGTGATATTATCATTCAAGAGAGTGTGACTAGCATTCAAGGTCATGCCATGCTTGCTAAATAGTGAGGCCTTCTCTAAATTGGACATGGTTGCAGTAGATTGCGATCACCTTTAGTACATGATAAATTAAAATATATTATCAAACTGAGTACCAAGTCTTCTTGAATACAATTTGAGTATAAGCCTGTCTGATCATGCCAGTCCTTGAAGGTATGGTACAATGCTACTATGGCCACAATTTCCTGCTGAATTGAAGGATGAGTCCGGTCATTTGAATTATCATCCAACAAACAAAGGACAAACCTCAGTGCTAGTTCTGAGATCAATATCGGATCCAGCTGATCATGCGTGCACATGGGAGTGATTCTTGATTGGTGATATCACGAACGCAACTTCAATCTGCTTACCTTGAAAGTCGCCCGCGTCAAACTCCAAGAAATCAAAGGAAAAGATACAACCAGAAGACTTTCTGGGCGTGTATGCAACCTGCCTTAGCTCAAATAGCAACAGGACAGAAGGTTGCTGAAACGTGTGGAGAAAATGTGACAGATCTGCTAGAGGAGTTTCGTGGTATGTACCTAACTGTTGTCAGGTGAGTTTATAATTTAACATCGCCCACATCTTCCGTTCAGATCCTAGGAAATAAAGAAAATGGGATCCCACACGTACTTGGTTATCATGACATCACCTTTACCGGCAGCTACGTCATAGAATAAGCTACAATCTGGATATGGTTTAAAGAAAAAGAAAAAGAAAAAAAGGGATATGGTTTAGAATTATAAGAAGATTGCCTTCTTATAGGTAGGTTGCCTTCTTATAGACAGGTTACCTTCTTACTTGGGTTTCTTCATCTCTTGGCCCGGATTGTTTTTCTTGAGGGGTTTATTTACTCATACAATGCCACTGACTTGATTACTTAGCCTAGTTCTGAATATTCACACTCCTTAGCAAAGATGCAAAAGTTGGGCGGGGAGTCGTCCTAGGAACCTAGTATCCCAAAGTGGCACCACGCATAGGTACTCAGCCGAAAAGGCTCTTGAACCTTTTGGTGTAATCCTACAACTTCTCATTCTTCTTCCTTACCAGATTGAGGGTAGTTCTTTGAATTGTTCCAGGAATTTACTTATTACAGTTGGCCAGTTTCCTATGTTGGCAGAGTTTTGACTGACATGCATGTACCAATTCCAGACTCTCTTCTCATCAAACTTGGGAAGATCCAAAGTTGGTCTTCTTTTGCATTTGTCTTTTGCTATCGTAATTGTCTCAAATTCCTTTGTGAAGGTGTCAGAGTCTTCATCCTCATCCTTTCCCTGGAATTTTTGGTATCGTTGTCAAGTGAAGGGAGCCTGATGCACCATTCCAGTTAGGAATGAAGGCCAAACTAGGAATAATTTTGACTCTTTAAGACAAGTAGCAAAATAAATCCCCATCAGGGGATAGACCAAGAAAACCTTCTCCAGCTTCTAACATGGAATATGATATATTGGGGTGGAATTCTTCTGAGTCGTCTGAGCTATGAATTGCAAGCCAAACCTCTGACAAGATTCCAGGCTTCTGATCTTTGGCAACAGATTCTTGGGGGCATCCATGACAAATGCTCTCCTCCAATGTGCACACTAGATCAAACTTATTGTTGCAGACAGTTTGCAATTTTCCCCTAGATCTTCTCCAAAGTTTGTTGTTTCCTTCAACTTGGGCAAAGTCCTCTATGGCACCTTCAAGTTGCAAGACACATACAAAGGGAACTGATATTGGTGGCAATTTTTTGCCCATGTCTCCAAGTTTCCAAGTTTGCCTTTATGTAGAGTAAGGTGCCAAAAAGTTGGTTCTGTGTCTTCTGCTATTTTTCTCTAAAGATGACCAAAGTTCTCTTGAGCTTTTTGTCCTTTGTTTGCAAATTTGCACAATCTCAAGTTTGCACTTCTGATTTCTTTGGTACTAGATTCCCTAATGGCATTCATTGCTTTGTCTAACTTCACCACTACCCACTCTGAGGAATAGATCCCCAGCAATGGCAGAAAAAAGTACATATAACAACCCAATATCAACATACTAATTGTATAAATATTAAGAACCAGACTTTTCACTCAAGAATACAAGTTGGAAATGGATAAAAGTGTGTCACAAGGTGTAGTTTTTTTATTATTTGTTGTTGAACCTCTTGTGTAGAAACCACTCCAAGTTCAAGGGTAGAGGCACACATCATGGTATTCTACAACAAACCAAAAAGATCATAAATCACTCTCAATACTAATGTCATCAAAGTTACCCTAAAGCTGATGGTCCATTTTGCCCCAAAGTTCATAGGAAACTCCAGACACAGCATGTCAACTCCTTCCATGCAATGGATTACTTCATAGAACTCCCTATCTTCCTCCGATGGCTGCTGCACCTTGGGTTTTCCACCACTCCCACTGCTCAACTCCTCACTCTACAATATGAGTTCTGCTTCTTCTTCTTCCACCAATTGTTCTGACTTGTCCTCGGCTTCTCCTTCTGATTCTTCTCATGACAACTGGTCTCTTATGATGACCTTGTGCCTTGGCACCAACCTTATTGTTTTTCTTGGCTGTACTGGGGACACCATCTCCTTTGATTGGCTTCACTTCTTCATCTTTGGGATATTCACCTCCACTCTCTTGTGTTGGCCTGTCTTGGAAAAGTGCTCATTGCTACTTTGGATTTGGTGAATGTACAACTACTCTTCTACTCCGCTTCTAGTCTCAGGTCTAGATGGAAGTGCGACACCATCTTTTGCCTCTCTTTTGCACTCAACAAGTTTAGCCCAAGGTAAAAGTGCATTGCAAACGGCACTAGGTAGTGAGGCAGTGATCAATCTCTCCAATTTCAGACCATTTGCCTCATTTGCTAGTGAAAACACTTTGCCCAATCCACTTGTTCTCCTGCAAACATTTGGTGAAAGAACATAGCCTGGTGCTTAATTATGTAAGTGGTTTAGTCTGGCTTGAAAATTACCATCATTGCCCTGACAATACTTTGCCTTCCCAGGTCTCAATAAGTATCCACTTTATACCCATTCTTTGTATGCAAAGCACTAAGGGAATTATAAATTTCTGCAATCTCTTTTCCAGACTCTCCCTTCCAAGGGAATGTAGCTCCAATTTCCTCACTAGCCTCTCTTCCCAAGGCAAATTGCCAATCTGAATTTGTCCATTGAGCAAGATTGCCTCTCTTACCTTCTGCCTCCAGACCTCCCTCATAATTACTCGCTGCTACTTCTACCATGAAACCTAGAATACTCAAGTTCTAACTCTAGGCCAAAAAAGGAATCCAAAGTTTACTCAAGACTTAGATTCTTGCTATGACATCTAACCTCCAAAGCGTAGGATTTCTCACTGCGAGTGAGGGACTTTTCTTTCCTCCCCTCATTGACATCATGCAATCTCTCACTTGTGGTACTTGGAAAATAATTCTTTTGTCTCTTGGGCATGAATTCTAACTTCCTCACAATTCTTGAACATCAAACTCTCGGTTGGCTTTGTAACAAACACTCGGTTGGCTTTGTAACAAACACTACTACGGGTTGACTACTTAGTGGCTTAGGATACTTATGTGACATTTTGAAAGTTCCTTGATGATGTTCCAATTTTATAGTTCTTTGTGTGCGGTCATTCTTTAGTCACTCTTTACTTGATAATCACCCATTTTTCATGCATTCTTCCACTATCAATTTTATCCCACTCATGCCTTAGCTATTTTCTTGATTGTATGTTCTTGGCTGGCAAACCCAAGAAAATTTGTTACACTATCTTCAAATCAAGTTCATCGCCCAAGGTGAAGTTTTATTACTTTAGGTTTTTTGAGTAACCAGTCCAATCCAAGTTCTTCATTTCCTGGCAAGAAGTAAATTACTTTGGGTTTGATTCTAAGACACAATTCTTTTTCTTTTGTCACCATTCGGGTTCAATCTGACTTGAGCATGACATTGTATAAGACTTAGATTCAGTCAAAGTAGATGTCATTTTCAAGTGATTGTTGGTAGATAACAAGCCCTACAAGTGTTAACTAGCATTGGCGCTCCAAAAGGTGCAAAAAAAAAGAACTACTTGATGTACCAACCATTTATTGAATAGAATTTGAAGACTTAGGCTCCCCAAAGTAAAAACAGAAATCAAAGGATGTATGATCTTGTCCATAACTATTGATTCTAGATCAAAGATGAATGTGATGATAGGAGATACGACTCATAGATTAGGATATTCTACCTTTGAACCTACTCCTTGCATCTTGAGGGTTTCTGATCAAACACAAAGAAGACTCTTGGGAATGTTATCAAAGGTGTTTGATCATGTCTGTACCTAATGATTCTAGATCCAGGATGAATGTGATGCTAGAAGATATTGCTCAAAGATTAGGATATAGCACCTTTAAACCTACTCCTTGAATTTTGAGGTTTGCTGATCAAATACTAAGAAGACCTTTCGAGAATGTTGTCAAAGGTTTTGACCACTATTGGTCGAGTGACATTTCCCTTAGATTTCATTATTCTTTGACCAATGAACAAAACAGGCTATTCCCTATTGATTGAAGACCATGGTTGTATGGTGCTTGAATCAATGTAGATTGGCACCAACATACCTTTTATATCCATGACCAACCTATAGAATCAAACTCCAAGTGAGTGGCAGTATGTAGGAAAGAAGTTCAACATTTGGGAGAAACCTTGTCATCAAAAGAGGACTATGCAAATAGTACCTCTAGTCATTCCAAAGTGACTTCAAAGGAGGAACTTGAAGTGCACTACTTAGAGTGATACAAGGTCAAAGAAGATGTCGAGTGCAGCCTGCACTTGGAGAGGGAAGAAGAAAATCTGATATTACTTGGAATGAGTCAAGTAAGTCATGTAGATGGCATCATTAGTCTTGATGAATACCATGAGGTTTGGTAGCATAGAGGAAGGCTTTGAAGCTCTCCAAGTAAGAAGATTATGAAGGATATGTGGCACTATTCCAAGGGTATCAGGATATCTTTGCCTAAAAGATTGAGCAAATGCCTAGCATATCAAGTCAATTTGGTGAACATTGAGTTGATCTAGAGGAAGATGTAGTGCTAGTAAGACAACACTAGTACTAACTCAACCCCAAGTACTCAATCCTAATGAAATATGAAATAGATAAGTATCTTCAAGCTGGCATTGTCTTTCTTGTGCTTAGTAGCAAACGGGTCTCTCCCATTGTGGTTGTATCTAAGAAGAAGATAGGAAAGATTTATGTTTATCAAGATTTCAGGAAGCTGAATGCAGCCATGAAGAAGGATCACCATCCTTTGCCCTTCCTTGATGCAATCTTAGATCAAGTGGTAGGACATGAGTGTTGTAGTTTCTTGGATGGCTCTTCAAGATACAACCAATTGACCATTTGAGAGGAAGATAGGGACAAGACTACCTTCATGACTGATTGGGCCACACATGCTTACAAAAAAATGCCATTTGGGTTATGTAATGCACTTGCAACCTTTCAAAGGATGATGAAAACTATCTTCAAGGATTACCTATGCATGTTTATGGAGATCTTCATAGAAAAGTTTTTTGTTTTTGGGAAGCAAAAGTAACATCTCTCCTTCCTAAGAAAAACATTGGACGGATGCCAATCCACTGGACTATCCTTACACTTCAAGAAGTGCTACTTTTCCATGAGTGAAGGAATTCTCTTTGGACACCAAGTATCAAGTAGAGGAGTGGAGGTAAATATCAAAATGTTCAAATTAATCAAGGCTTTAGAAGCACCAAGGAACTTGAAAGAACTCCAAGTTTTTCTTGGATATATAGATTACTACATGAGGTCTATAGTATGCAACTTTTGCAGCACTGCTCACCAAACCATTGAAGAAATTAGAAGAGTATGTGTGGTCAACAAAATAGGAGCAAGCCTTGGTAATAATGAAAATAGACTTAAAAGAAACATCAATCATGCAAGCTATTGATTGTTTTATGTATATGTAGACACGTCTTCAACAACAATAGGAGTAGTTCTTAGTCAGAAGAATCAAAGTAAGAAAGAATTTCCAATTTATTTTGTAAGTAGAAAACTATCAAATGCTAAGAAAAAGTACACTACTACCAAAAGAGAGGCACTCAAGATGGTGTACTCATGTAAATTTCTTTCAATATTCACTAGGTTAGGAGATTGTGTTTCATGTAAATCATTTTGCACTACAATACCTAATGAAGAAGGTAGACCTTTTTGGCTGCTTGTAAGATGGTTACTCCTCTTATAGGAATTCACTTACACTATGTACATCCAAAAAAGAGTGTAACATGGCAACATTGATGTCCACTCCAGGCTCAAAACTCAAGACCAAGTTGAAGATGTAGGAGATGAGTTTCTTGATGAGGAGTTGTTTCACATCACAACACGTTGAGTAATGAGGTACATGGAGGAGTAAAAATGCTTACACAACTTGTAGTGCACTCTAGAAATGGATCTAGAGCAACATGTAGTATTTTTGCACAAGATGGGACCGTATCAAATCAAATTGGGTTCAATTCTGTTTTGTAACACCCATCTGTGCATGTGTGTGGTATTGTGATATTTAGCTTGGTATTACAAGTACTTGAGAGATATTATTTATATATAGATAAATGATGGTTCTACATTATTCATGATTAGCTAAAGTTAGTCATAGCTAAGATAGAGGGGATCTTACTTTAGAGGAACTGGAAAAGATGAGCACCACTATTTTGGATTCTAGTGTGTTGACTTGGTATTATTCCCTGGTGTTTGGCTTTGAGTAAAGAGTTGAGAACTCGCAAGGACCCTCAAGTTGGGCCCGCAAGCCTTTCTATTTTGGATTCTTCTATAGTCCAAGTATAGCCCATGTGAAGGAATTCTTGACTTAGTAGTTGGGTCAAGATAAGATCACATGCTTAGTGGAATATGCCCATGTTGATGGATATTCCTTTATACTTTTTGACTTTTAGCCTAGTAACTTGATTTACTCCAGTAATTAGTAACTTTGGTGCATAACTATTTCACAAGTATATAAACAAGGGGTGAGGAGGTACTCATCATCCTTTCATTTGCAACTATCTCTCCCTCATTGAGTTCTCTAGTGAGCAATGTCTTGAGTCTTGGAGTGTTAGCCTTGGAGGAGTATGATGGAGTTGGGGTTCCTTGCCTTCTTAGTCCATGGTGCACTACCATAATAGCCATCAGAGGTTCATCTTGAGTGAGAGACAGGCCGGCTCACAGTTCAAGTTAGGACTAGCTGAAGTATTTTGGTACTGTCTTGAAGCCTCAAAAGTTGGAGGAGTGATACATGCACTACACTCAGAAGCTGCACAAGGGCACATTATGTTGAAGAACATTGTGAAGAAGATATTAGTAACCAGATATTGGTGGCAAATAATGTACAAGGATGTACATGACTATATGAAGAGGTGTGATGCATGTTAGAGGATTGGAAGACCTATTCCATGATCACAATGGTTGCTACATCTGATTGAGCCAATTGCACCATTTGAGAAGTGGAGGATGGACTTTGTAGGTCAGATTCAGCCCATCACAAAGATAACCAAGAAGAAGTACATTCTAGTTTGCACAAATTATGCCACAAAGATAGTAGAAGTAAAAACTACTTAGAGATCATGCTAACACAATGGCTGAATTTTTCTTTTGCAACACTATCTCTTGGTATATTTGTCCCTTAGAGTCAATCAGTCATAAAGGAGTGCAATTCCTAAATAGCTTTATAGAATCTCTCACAGAGCATTTCTAGATTAAGCGTAGAAAGACCACTCCTTACAACTCAAAGGTAAATGGGTTGATAGAGAAGGCCAATGGGCTATTATGTAAGATCCTTAGCAAGGTCACTGTTAACTATGCATATGGTTGGGAAACCAAGTTACCTATTGCACTTTGGGGCTATTGCAATATAGAGAAGATTACTAGCAAGCAGACACTATACTACTTGACTTATGGCTTATATCCAATAATGCTAGTGAAATTCAAAGTGCTTACCTACCAAAACCTCTCTAAAGAGCAATGTGGGTAGAAGATAGTCAAGCATTTTGACTTCAACACCTTATGTTTCTAGAGGAACAATGGGAGGACTCAAGCAAGTGCACAAGAGAGAAACAACAATAGAGGAACAGAAACCATGACAAGAGGATCAAACATGTTCAATTGTGCAAGGAGACTTGGTGCTCTTGTATGACAATCAACATAAGTTCTTTCTATGTAAACTCCATCTCCAATGGTGGGACCATACAGTACCATACCATTAGCTAGACATAGTATCTAGAGGTGGAAATTGGCTTGGTAGTATTATGAGGAATGTACTTCCACTAATAACGTAGAAGCCAAAAACACCCAAAAAAACTTTAAAACCAATATCGGAGGCTATTGTATGAATTAGGCCTTGAAAAAAAAGAACAAATTCTCCCCTCTTGAAGAAAATACATTGCCTTCTCTGCACTATTTTTTTCATTGAGAGCTTTCCAATAGTACCTCACCCATGCAATTCTAAGCTTCTTACAAGAAGATTCTCTAAAGATTCTTGTTAATCATACTTGTTTGACAAACCAAATAGGACAAGGATCAACATGTCACCAATCCATACAACTAATCTAAGGTGGATCTTGTTGATATATCATGAATCCATATATATGATTGGCAAATCTCTCTTTGAGTGAATCCTCCTTGCTATATAATAAAGACAAGGTGCTCCTTTGGGGCATTAGAGTATTGAGGGTTGAAGTCTTGTGTTTCTTTTGGGTGTTCATCTGTCCTCCAAACATTACAATGGTAGTAGAGCAGGTTTTTTAATCCAGAGAGTGGATCATCCCTCTTGGAAGAACACGGGCTATTAAGACTAAGTGATTTCAAGGGGTGAAAACATAGTGCACTTGATAGATTGGGAGTGTTTTAAAGAGAAGATGGGATGGATGCTCTTGGAGGACAATTTCATACACCTTGCTTTCCATTCTTGAATCCATTCCACATCAAGATTATGAACATCTAGCATGAACAAGTGAGATTATATCTTGTTTACCATTTTGGAGTAGAGCTCATAAACATAGTAATGAATTTGCCAAACTCAATGATTTTATCTATAGTGATATACAATAGAGAGTGGAATTGGACAAGCTATATTTTGTTATGATGCAATGGATCTAAATATACTAAATTCTCTCCCTTTTAACATGCAAGTAGAAATCCATTATGTAGTTAAACCACAAGTGATGTTTAGGATTTGTAGTCTACAATTTGGATGAGGAATATCTCAACAAGTGATGGCATTTGAGGTCCCAATGGTAGTACCAATCATCCAAGCTCCTTCCAAAGTGATCATTTAACCCCCTATTGAAGTAGGTAGTGGCAATTGAGTGTTTGTTGTGTATATAAATCATGTAGCCACAATTGCACAAATTGATGCAAGGAATGTAGATAGTGTTGAATGATCAAGGTAACAATGGAGAGATTGTAAAGTCAAGTACTTACCACCAAGAATGATCATGTAATGCAAGAAGGAGAATCATCCCATAACCCAATAACAACGACCAAAGTACATTGAGAGTCACCCATATGAATAACACTGACCTTGGTCAACAATGAAGCCATATTGTTACTATAGATTAACAAGAATGCAAGATTGAGCCTTACAAGGGATAGCATTCCATTTGAGTAGTGGAAAACTAGATTTCAAGATGAATCAATACTTTTGATTGTTCACAATTGAGATCACCAATCATTTTACAGGCATGTTTGCATGTGGGTACCTAACCTTATAAAGCTCTTGTATGGTACAATGCTTAGAACAATCAATGGTGGTAGAAGGAAGAGAGATCACTTGGATGACAATGCAAGAAGTGCTATTGAAGAATTTCCAGTCCATGGATCTCGTGTACATGGCTCAAACCCGACTATGAGGTTGGAGCAAAAGAATAGCACACAAGAGTACATGGAAGCATTTCTCAATCTTCAAGTCATTAGAACCATATGAGTCAAGTAAAAGCTCTTGAAATTTTCAAATTAAATTAAAAGAGAAAACTTGCCAAGAGGTAATGGTAAAAAATCCTTACATTGTTTTTGAAGCCATTGTGTGTGCTTAGAAAATAGCAAGAGTGCTTGGAGGAGGTGAAGACGTAGTCCCAACTTAACACTATTGGGCTAAAACATTGCACTTTGATGGACCAATTCCTATAGAATTGGGCAACCTTTGTTTCCAAGACTGAGGAGCATAACCGTTCCAAGGAGAACAAGGATGGGTTGAAGAAAGGAGAGATGGAGTCCCACAAGGGGAAGGGTCTCAAGCAGAACAACATTGTTGTTATAATTGTAACCAAGTTGGGCATATAACCATCAATTTCTGTACTTGCTTTCCTAGAGGCCCTTGGTCTCCATAGACAAATTGAAGAAGAGGATGCTAAAATCACATAAAAAACAAAGATCACATGTACCTTTTACCTCATGTACCTCATGGCCTTATTGGCTCAATGAAGAAGCATAAAAGTGGGAGAGGAAGAAGATGAGTGCGCAAAGGTTGAAGAAGACAAAAGCTAAACTAATTACTATAAATGGAGTTTGAGAGGGTAAACAAGTGAGATTATTGATAGACCATAGAGTAACAAAGAATTTCTTGCCTTGCTTTGTTGCAATAAGGTCAGGAATGGAACTAAAGAAGGATGAGAATAAAGAATTTTGACCTTTTGGTCAAACAAAGGGGATTAAGTTGTTACCTAAAAAGGTAGCACTCTCTATAGGAGAGTATCAAGAAGAAATTCGAGTGGTGAGTAATATGGTTAGCTCATTATAATGTGATCTTAGGCATACTATGGATTGAGCACCATAATCCCATGGTCAATTGAAAAAGAAAATAGTGAGAACTAGCAAATGGAAGATCATTGGAGATAGATAAAGATGCAAAGGCAAGAATTACCCCTTTATATCATATATACAACATCTATTGGTAAAAAAAATAGATGTTTCATAGGTCTAATAAGAAAAGCCTAGAGTGCATAACTTGATAAAAAAATTCTTGAAAATTTGAAAGATGTGGTCAATAATTTTAAAGATATCTTTCTTGATGATTTACCTCTAGGATTACCACAAAAAAGGAGAGTAGATCATAAAATTGAGCTACTTCTTTGGAAGCAACCTCTTTATAAAGCCCCATATTGACTATCTATAATACCAATAGCTAGACATATTACCTAAAGTTGAAAATTGACTTGGTAACATCTAGAAGGATGTTATTTATGATGGGCTAGGTAGATCATATAGAGTGTCACCAAAAGAGTACTTCTACTAATAGAGCAAGAGCCAAAAATAGCTTGAATTTGTAATACCAAAAGCTAGACATATTATCTAAAGGTGAAAATTGTCTTGATAACATTTGAAAAGATGTTATGCATGATGGACTAGGTAGTTCAGATGGAGGTGTCACCAAAAGAGGACTTCTACTAATAGTGCAGGAGCCAAAAATAGTCTAGAACCTTCAAAACTAATTTTGAAGGCCTAAATAGATGAATTAGGCCTCAAAAATGATCATAACCCCTCCCCCCCCCCCCAAATAGAGGAATGGCTGGCCTTCCCTCCCCCAAGTTTGTCTTATCGAGAGCTTTCCAACGGTGTCTCATGCAATTTGGAGATTCCTATTGGAAGATTCCCTACAAGTTACCTTTGGTCAAAGGTGGTTTGACCAACCAGATAGGATCAGAACCAACATGTCACCCATGCATGCAACCAATCTAAGGGCATAGCTCACTTACAAGTCACCAATCCATGTATTTGATCTAAGGGTAGAGCTTCCTTTGGTGGTGTCCTCTTTGCTATATAATACAATCAAGGTGCTCCTTTGGGGCATTGGAGGTTGAGTGTGAAATTGTGTGTTTCTTCTATTGTGTTTCTCTTCAGGTCTCCAATCTTTGGAAGATTACAATGGTATCGGAGCAGGTGTTTCAATCCAAGAGAGCGGATCACCTCTCTTGGAAGAATATGGGCTCTTGTCAAGAACTTTCCAATAGTACCTCACCTATGTTGTTTTGAACTTCATACATGAAGATTCCCAAAAAATTCCCTTTGGTCAAATTTTTTGACCAACCAAATAGGACAAGGATTGACATGTCACCAACACATACAACTAATCTAAGAGTGGAGCTTGCTAACATATCACCAATACATGTATTTAATCTAAGGGTTTACCTCCTTTTGAATGATCCTTTTTGCTATATAATTAAGACAAGGTGCTCCTTTGAGGCATTAGAGTATTGAGGAATGAAGCCTTGTATTTCTCTTATTTTTATTTTCTTGTTTTTCTTTGCGGTTTCTCCTACCTATCCTTTGAACATTACACTATTCTTATTGATCACAACTTGCAACACTTTTGTATGTAAAGACTTTTGTTTCTCCATCTCCTACTACTAATGCATGTATTTTGTGAACACTTGAAACGTCTTGATCACATTTGGGTCCAGCTCTCCTTAGGATGATGGACTCATCTCCTTGATCACTCATTTCAACCAATCTCCCAATGGATGAAACTAGCAGCTATACTCCCATAACAAATTTCACGTGGAGTTCACCAAAGCCATTAGAGAGTTTAGTTTTGAAATACTAGAAGATTAGAATACTTGTTGAATAGATACTAGCTTTGTTTTGCTACAAGTGCTAATTTAATCCAAGGTTTTCTCAAACCTTCATTCATTAGAAACACAACATTTGAAGTGTATCCAAACCCTATAATTCAAGAAATTTACTAAACTCAAGATATTTACAAAGTATAGATTTCTTCACAACTCTATGAAGTATAATGTCTCTTCCCTCCTTCTTATCAATCCTAAAATCTCCTTCCCAATTATAAAGACTGTCAACAAGTCTTCCTCCTATCAATCTCCAATCAAAAGGACTCCTAAAATTCTTAGACCTCTCCTTCAATCCCTATCAATTGAACCACAACTCTTGAACCACTTCTTTCCTCCTCTATCAATCACAAACCCTTGAAACTTATCTCTCTTCCTTTTTCATCAAGAACCCACTTTTGATCCTTTTCTTGGTCAATTAAAACATTTCTTGTCAAGACACACTCTCTCCAAATTTTGTTCAATCAATTAAGAACCTCTCCTCAAACCCTCCTTAAATCCTAAAACACTTTTCTTCATCAATTCTAATTTAATCAATTAAGAAATATTAAACCCTCAATCCTTAACAATTGATCTGTCAAGAAGTCATGAACACTCAAACCTTACCTATCTCATTTCCTTCATGTTCAATTCTCCAATACCATAATAATCCTATTTGTCTCATCTTATAATATAATGCCCCTCCTTCATAGCACTCCAAAGCTTCCAATAAAGAATGGCCAAAACCTACTACAAGTGACAATGCAGCCACCTAAAATCAGCCCCAACTGTACCAAAAGGCCAACTGTTGTTGTGTGATAGGTGTCAAGCCAAAGGAGAATCCTATACATCAACCCCAACTTGCACCAGACGTCCAGTTGTTGTCGTGGGGCAGCCCAAAAGTGTCAAACCCAAAGGTGTAGGCAAACCTGAAGGTGTAGACAAAACATAAGGTATTTTCTTAGCCAATGGTATTATCCCCAAATGTACCACCCAAAGCTATCTTCAAATGGTTTTAACTTCTACTACAATGCTCCAAACACTATACCTTTGATAATTATGGAAAGGGCCTTGAGAAGAAACTTCTCAACAAGGCAAAGCACACTTGATTTGGATCTATAATCATGGAGATATAAACCTCAAAATGTGCCATGTGGTGGTTCTTACCCAAAAAAAATCACACTCAAAGGTGTGTCAAACCCAAAGGTGTCTTCAAGTGGTTATTACTCTAGGTACAAAGCTCCAAACGCCTTGATTTTGGTGTCTATGAAAAGATCTTGAGATTTTGCATGCCTCATTTGGAGTTGTAACCACAAAGATATTATTCCCAAAATATGCACTATCATTAAGATCTAACCACCACAAAGGCTACACTACCATGAAGATCTTCACCACCACAACATGCACTATAGAAGTTTAGAGAAACCTTATGGAAACTTGACCAGATTGGTTTTCCAATGCGTAAGCGGTCCACTTTGCAACATCGGATGGGGAGTTGATTGAGCATCCTCATATTCCTCCTCTACTTCCTCTTCTTCTTTGGTACCCTACCAATTGAAAGATCCTTCTTCCTCCTGATCTTCTTCTTCTTCCTCTCCAAAGCTACCTCCTCTTCTTTGTCTAAAGTTACTTCAATGACTTGAGGAGGCTTCTTGGCTCTCTTCTTGGGTGGAGTAGCAGTCTTGACCAAGGGAGGAGCACAATTTTTCTTCATCTTTGCCTTTCTTCTTCTTCCTCCACAAGCATAAAATTGCCTATCCTTGTGTACTTTGCATCTACTTCTTGATAATTTTTTATCATAAACTTCTCTTTGCCTTAGGAAGCAAAGTATCATGTGAGAGGGTAATGACTACATCCTCCTTTACTCTTCCACACCCATGTAGAAATGGATTGCAAAGGAGGCTAGGTAAGTGGCTCCACCTTATTTTAAGAAGTCTTGATGAAGGGTTAAGCCATTGAAGCCATTTTTCTTTGAACAAATATAAGTTTTGAACATTTGGAAATCATTCATCTTTGAACATCCTTTTGTCTCCTATCTAATTTGACATTCTTCCTTTAGCTAGCCTTTTGGCTTGTATGCTATAATTTAGGTTGTTGGCTCAATAGGCAAAACTTGAAGGATGTTACATTTAAGAGCTTTCCTTATAGAATAGTGAAGTAAGCTATTATTTCATCAGAAACAAAGTTGAGATTAAAAAAAAGGAAGTATAATTCAAAACATGGGTAGCATAGTGGTTTTTCCTACTTCAAGGTGACGTTAGTAGCCCTCAGCTTAAGCCCCATCTAGACCCCCTATACATGGGGATGATGTCTTATTAGTTGTAATTCAAGAGTTAACCGAGTGCCTTTGGCCTTGTGCTTAGTTTTTAGGAAGGACTTGGGACTTGCACCTTGACTTCAAGGAGAATGCCTTCCACACTATACACAACTTGTTTTAGGAAGCACTCTGATCAACTGCCATTTAGAATAAATATACTTAGAAGAAGACCTTTGTGTGTATAAATCTTTCTTGATGAATGACTTTGGTGATGTGAAGAAATTTTCTGACAAGAAGTTCCATGTATATGTAAGATAAGAAGTACATCAATTTTATTTGGCCTTGCATCTCAACTTTAGCAAGAATGCCTTTGGGTTCATGTCACCTTCCTGTCCGAGTACCACTTTGTAGCAATAACTTTAGAAGGAATTTTATAGTCCAAATAGTAACTTTGGGAGAAGAACTAATGACTTTATCAACACTAGTAAGAAGTTTAATTAGGTAGTTTTTAAATCAGGATGAGATTAGGATTGGGATCTTAAAGTGTTGATGGTAGAGTAGTTAGGACCATCAAGGAACCAACTTAGCCATTGAAACCTGTGGGAGAGTCCTTTTATATTAGAGGAAAGGCCCAAAGGCCAAAGGGCTCTCCCCAGGGACGCTAGGCTCCTTGGGTCTTTCATAGCTAGCTTTGCCTACTTTTGTTCATTTTGAGTATAAGTACCTACTTCTCTAAGGTATTTTGAGCTTTTCTTAGGAGTATTGCATTAATTACTTCAGCACCATAGTGCTTAATACTCAGACATTGGCTGGAGGCATTTTTGCTACCTCTTTTTAACCGTTGAAAATTTCAAGCAAAGTCACCTTGTGTCCTTGAACTGGTAACCATCTTTTGGCTCCTTTGAGGTGAAGTAGAAGTAGGAAATTATATATAAGACTTTGGCCCAATAATTTTAGAATTTACTCTTTTCAGGCAACTTGTTATGAAATTGGAGTCTTGCACTTTGGTTGCTAAGCAAATTCTAGTCTTCATAGTTTGTTGTCACATTGTATTAGCTGCCAAGAAAATATTCTTGCACAAGTAGATGTAAGGAACTTTGCAACATGATTACAATTGTTTCAGTACCAAGCATGGAAGTTTGCACATGATCATGATGTTGAATTTCTGAGGGTTTTGAAGAAGCAAAGTATTGCAAAGAGGAACCAATTTTGTTAAGAACACATCTAGTACCAAGAAATTTGAAAAGCAAGATCATTTAGCCAACCCAAAAATCTTTGAAGTTTTGCCTTTGGGACGAGGACTGAAACTACTAAGTCATGTACTACACTCTTTTTGGAATGGTTTTTCCCAAGAGTTTAAATAGAAAACAATAAGTTATTGACACATTCACTTCACATTAAGTCATTTCCGACCAGCCCAGATCCTCAAGGGAATGACTTGTTCTTACTGTTTATACTATAGATACATAGATAGATAGCAAGTGTTTATTGCTCTTTAAAGAGCTCTTGTTGATACATTCCATAGTAGAGCAATCATACTAGGTGATACTTCTATGACAACCCAACAAGTATCACTTTTGCAATAATAAGCAAGAAATAGTCTGGTTCCACATGGATACGAGTCAAAAATGGTCAAATATAAAGTAAATGTCACAAACAATGATTCTTGATTGCATCTTTAATCTCTTGAGTAGAAACCACACTTAGAAGAGAGTAACAAGCACTAAATTACAATCTCATCACAAATTAACAATACCCATAATCACAATCCATAAAGTTCTATCCAAACCAATCTCAATTGTGATGATTCAATTTTCCCAAAGTAGGCAACTTCACCACAAAAGGACTTTGCCTTGGAATTGTCTTCCATCCATCCACTAAAGACGCAACTTCCTCAATAAAAATTGGTTTGCATCAATCCAACACTATGATAAAAAATTTAGAATACTACAAACATTATGATTCCTCATAGATTTGTCAAGGCATTGCTTCAATTGCTATCCACTCAAGATCAAACACACAAAAGGAAATTACACTTGTAGAATCCAATATCTAACACACTCAGACTTGCACTTTGAACTTCTCCAATCACTCACAAGCACAAAAGATTGATACTTGGAATTAAGCTAAAATAGTGAGCATTGAGTTACAACACTTTGCTTTAATGAACTTCAGAATAACACTATTGAATAACAACTCATTGTCAATGCTTCCTTTAAATAGGCAGAGAACTTTGAAAATTCTCAAACTATATGCTATTCTAACCACTATGTTAACAACCTACAGATTCAAAATGACATTCCACTTCTTCATATCTGCCTCTTCAAACCTCAAAATTTTTACTACTCCAATCCAATATCAACTTAGACTTTGGCTTCTATACACAAATTACATTCAATTGCTTCTTCTACTTTGAGTTCAACCACAACTTTGTCAATCTCTATCCTATCTTCAATCTGAACCAAAATTCAAGTCATGGGTCTATTAATTACTTCCTCCTTCTCTACTCTAACTTCTTCTAATGTCTCAAGTAACTCATAGGAAGACACTTGTACTCCTACTTTTGATACCTCACATTGGGTTTCTTCTTTCTCACTACTCTGAAGTTCTCTAATGGTGATCTCACCAAATCTAATCTAAGATAAACATTATCTCCTACTTCCAACATCTTCCTATCTACTGTCTCTCTTAAGAAAATCAGTAACTTATTCATGTCTACATCCTTCACTTTCTGCTTCGTCGTCTCTTGCACTAACAACTTCAATCTGTGCAGTCTGGCTTCCTCTATCTTTACTTTGGCTTTGGTGCTCAACATAACCTTTGCCTTCACAACAACTTCTCCAACTGAATTCAGCTCACTCCTTGGAACTATCTTCTCTCAACTCCTTTTTGCTTCCAACTCGTTTTGATACATCTTCAACTCATCTTCAAATTCTGCCTTTAGTGCTTTCTTTCTCCTCCATGTATTGGACAAGCTGAGTCTCCATACTTTTGATCAGTCATTGCAACCTCTCTTCCTCTTGGTTTTGATCTATGAACTCACATTGCTAGGCCCAATTCATCTCCTTTGGACTCTTCCTCAGGCTCTCAATCTCTTGCTCCATCACAATTACCATTGCTTCAAATGTATCACCTCCAATCATGCAACAATGAATTCCCCCTTCAATTTCTCAAACACAGCCTTCTGGTCCTTTGATTATGCATCTTGTCATTCAAGTTCCTCGTCATGCTTCACAAAACTCTCCTAAAAATTGTCAAAGCTCTTCCTCCAAAGAACAACATCAACCCAAAGTTCTTCAGCTTATTCCTCTCCTCGGGTTATCTCCCTCTGCAACCCCAAGTTTTCTTTACTCAAGAACTTCATTACATCAAGCTCATCTTTCACTTCAAGATGCTCTCTCTTCATCTCTTCCTTCTTCTTTTGCAACTACGACAACAAGGGATACACAATCTTTGCTATGTGTTCTACTCTAGTGAAATCTCCTTCCTCATCTTCTCTTTCATTGGCTTTGGTCAGCACTTCTTTGATTGGTGCCTTACCCCAAAGTCTTGATCTTTTGATCTTCAGCATTACCTCTTCCGAGCTTTCTTCTTCCTCCTTGGCTACTCAGTCTTGCAGCTATGACCTGCATACTTCTCTTTGATCTTGCTGCTCTTGGAAATACCAAGGCCGGCTCCTCTTCTCTTTCTTCTTCCAGCTCCACTACAGGTAATTCCAAATAGGGCGCATCTCCTCCTTCCATACAATCAATTGCCACATGGAACTCCTCATCCTCTTCTCTAGCCACTTTGTCCACCAATTGCTGGACTTTGGATTCTCCCTCACTCTCATTGCTAGACTCCTTACTTTGTAGGTTGAGCTCTTCTTCTTTGTCTCTTGAGTCTTCACACTTTGAATCAGCTTCTCCTTTTGATTCTTCCTCCAAATACTAGTTCTTCACTACTGCCATCTCTTGCTTTGGATTCACCCTCCTTGTTTTTATGCGTGAATTGGCAACAATCTTTTGTCATATCTTCCTTGCTTCCTTAGCCTTGGAATGTCCACTAACACTATCTTCTCCTTCTTGGTCTTGATGTAGTGTTCATCGCCTTCATTGACTCACCTTATTTAGTATTGTTTGTCCGCATCCACTACTCATCGTAAAGTGGGGTGAAAGTGAGACACCATCCTTCCTTTCTCCTCCGAGCTAAGTAGGTTCAGTCCAAAATAAAAATGGGCTGCAAAAGGTACAAAGCAATGGGGTGGCAGGTCCATTCTCCAACTATTAATCATCTAACCTACTCTCTGGTGAAACGCTTTGCCCAATTCACCGCTTCTCTTGCAAACATCGGGTGAAAGTATGCAGCCTGCTGCTTTGTCATAGGTGGTTTTCTTTGTCTTAAACATGGCCATTATAATGCCAACTATACCCCTTCGTATTGGGTCTTTATAGCTATCCACCTTGTACCCATTTTTAGTGCAAGGAGCACTGAAAGAATTCCTCACCTCGACTGTTTCTTCCAAAGAATCACACTTCCAATAAAAGGTGACTCCTCCTACTTCTCAGGCTTCTCTCCCCAAGACTAATCTCCAATCCGACTCAGTCCATCGAGCAGGATTCCCTCTTTTTCTTTTTTTCTTGGGATCATCTTTGGAATTGTTGGCAACAATTGCTGCCATGAACATTGGAAAGTTCAAATTCCAATTCCATGCCAGAAAGGTGATGCAAAGTCTACCCAAGACTTCTCCAATACACTTCTTCTTTAAAACTCATCAAGAACTTAAAATGTGGTACCACAACTTCTGATACTCAAGTGGTGTGTAGACCAATATATAAATCATATAGATGATGCCTCTACTAGTATGTATTGTTTAATTTAAATAACTTTGATATTCTAAGCGTAGGAAGTAAGACAAATTTCTCATTCTAATGCTAGTTTAATAAATCATACTATGTGATACTTCTTTGAATGCTCTATCTAACTGGGCTTGTTGTGTATCTTTTAATTCGGATAGTTTTTATATTCTAAGTGCAGAAACTGGTAAGAAAGAATTTTTATTCCGATGCTATTTGAGCGTGGCACATTCTACCTATTCGGTTATACCTTTATGGTTCTTTCTGTCCTTCAAACCCTATTTCACCTCCTAGATTTGACTATCTTTTAAATCGGATACTTTTTATATTCTAAGTGCAGGAAATGGTAAGAAAGATTTTTTATTCCGATGCTATTTGAGCGTGACACATTCTACCTATTAGGTTATACCTTTATGGTTCTTTCTGTCCTTCAAACCCCATTTCACCTCCTAGATTTGACTATTGTTCAGCTTGATGGGGTTTTCTTATCCTTCTTGTTTAATCCTACGAGTGTACTATTCAAGATACCTTAAAAATGTTGTTCTTCTTGACATGCCACTAAGTCAACATCATAAGATATCTTTATCTTCAAAGGAGTGTAGATTTCTCATATAGACTCTATTGTGGCCTAGCCTCATCTTACTTTATCCGTCTCTCCCTTGTACGGCTTGATGGAGTCTTCCCATCCATCGGTTTTCCTACGCGGTCGCCTTCTCTTTTCAAAGCCTAAGAGGTTGACTGCCATGCAATAAAATATGGTGTGAGCTAAGCAAACGTCATTTCGTTGTGAAGGTATACGTAAAGCTATGACGGGTCCAAGAAAGTCAAGCACAAATTTTCACCCTTTGGATTGCCTCAGGAGGTGCGAAATTTCAGATTCCAACTGCTTTGTGGGGGGAAGTCTGTTGGAAGTCTTCTCGGGTCCAACTCATGGCCAGAGATCGAAACACAAAGCAGTACTTATAAATGCCTCGGCCCGATGATCAACTAAACCAGAGCGAACGCATTCCCAGTGCAACAAATGGGACTGGCTTAACTGTTTAGCAAAATTTTGCCATTGCTTGGATCGAGAACGGTTATTAAAGAGTGTTGAGGAATCGAGGATGGTGATATTACGTTCGTTGACAGGAATAGTTCTGCTTGCACTGGTAGTTCCTCTCCTGGTCCATGAGAGCTTTGCACAAAATTGTGGACCCGAAGGCGGGGGTCAGTCTTGCGCAAGCCCCAACTGCTGTAGTGAGTTCGGTTTCTGCAACGTAGGAGAAGATTATTGTGGAGCAGGCTGCCAACCGGCTTATGGAAACTGTAACGGTGGAACGCCGACTACTCCTGCTGGGGATTGTGGAGCTGGGGTAGGAGGTGTTGCCTCCGAAGATCAATATACCTCGATTTTCCCATTCCCTCCACGGAATGCACTGTACACTTACAGCGCTTTTATAGAAGCTACTGGCCTCTATAGCGAATTCGCAAATACGGGTGATTGCTCTACACGGAGACGGGAGATCGCGGCTTTCTTTGCAAACATCCACCATGAAACAGGCGGTGAGTACTGCGAGATGGTCTGCTGACACATCAGCAAAATTCACCACCACTCAACTATGGGAAATAAAATTTATGTTAAACTCTAGTAGAACTTACTGGAAGACGTCACCCTCGAAAGGTATGCAAGCCTGAAGAAGAACTGGAATCGCAACAGCCGATAGAGATAAGAAAAATGAGAAGCAAGTAGCTGACAGGGAGAATCTCTTTGACCCTAATGCCGAGTTATTTTGAAATTTTGGTTGCAGGGCTAGCTTTTGTTGAAGAAACGAACCCATCTGGAGACTATTGTGATCCTACAAATGGTTACGCTTGCGCAGCAGGCAAAAGATACTACGGCCGTGGGCCTGTGCAGCTTTCCTGGTACACAGCCCATTCGTCGTATTGATGCTTTGCAGGCATGATGAGGAATGCATTCAGTACATCAATTAACGTTGTACTCATCCATGATGCATAAGTAAATGTTTCTAGCGAACGATGAGGGCACCCCTCCAACGCATGTTACAACAAAAGCTGGTCAATTGCTGACCTCGTAATTTATATAAAATGTGCAGGAATTACAATTACAAGCAATGCGGCGATGCGATTGGTGTAGATCTTCTCAACAACCCGGAACTTGTGGCTACCGATGGCGTTATTTCGTTCAAAACAGCAATGTGGTTTTGGCAAACTGCACAATCACCCAAACCTTCCTGCCATGACGTGATGACTGGTCTCTGGTCACCAAGCGCAGCTGATGCTGCTGGGGGTAGGCAACCAGGTTTTGGTATGACAATAAACATCATTAATGGTGGAAAGGAGTGTGGAGCCACACCAGAAAACACATCCGGAGCTGAAAGTCGAATCATTCTGTTCAAGCAAATTTGTGGCAACTTGGGTGTGGACACCGGCAGCAACTTGCTATGCTCTTCCATGACACCCTATTAACCCTAGGTACTAGATCCTGGGATATGATGATTTGGAATAATCTCTCCAAAACTAAAGCTTCAAGCAGGCTCGTTGAAGCTTAAGAAAACGCGGAGAAGATGCAGGATCCCGTTAGTTCTAGAACTTCTTTTCTCATGAGTCTCTTGATATGATAGGCTTGGTACTTGAGATCCTTGCGATAATCATCCATTATGCACTAGACGTTGATCTGCCAATTTTCTAATACCGTGCACAGTGTCATAAGGAACTGAAAATTATACTATAATTTCTAGTTCTTAATGCTCTATATCACGTATTCTAGACGAGCTTCAGATAACAGAAAAGTCCAAATGACAATTCTGAAGCCAGTTGATTATTGTTAGGAGTTTAATTTTATAGAATTCACTCAACCATTATAAAGTATCATACGACACAACTACGAAGGGTATGTTACAACACGTCTGGTACAAGTTGACTTTAGGATTCATGCGATCTTCACTCTAGAATAGTTTCTTTACGTCTTACGTTCCGGTGAAGAATATGGCATTTTGCTTAATGGTCATCAACATACCACTGCAAACCGTTGTCGGGAAGTTGCATAACCAAGCCTTGTTTTGATTCTCCAATCTGACAACTATCACATCTTCAAATTGCAGCAAGACTTGGCATGTGAAATTTTCGCTCAGATCACAGTGCAAATTTACCAAGTTTTCTTGTTTGGGGTTACATGTGGTCTTACCTTTTGCTCTTAGCTCTTAGTCACCTTTTTTGTCTCTCCCTTGTACGGCTTGATGGGGTCTTCCCATCCTTCATATTTCCTAAGCGGTCGCCTTTTTCCTTGGTCACCACCTTACATTATCCAGCATGCTGACCGTGCGTCGACGACAAATCTTGTCATTGTTGTCTCCGCACCAACATCCGAGATCATAAGGAGATGTGAATAAAGAAAATGGGATCCCACACATACTTGGTTATCATGACATCACCTTTACCGGCAGCTACGTCATAGAATAAGCTACAATCTGAATATGGTTTAGAATTATAAGAAGATTGCTGCCAGGTTACCGTCTTACTCGTTTCTTCATCTTTTGACCTAGATTTGTTTTTCTGGGGGGTTTATCTGAGCAGACTCATACATCGCCGCTGACTTGATCACCTGGCCTAGTTTTCTACGATCACACTCCTTAGCAAAGATGCAAAAGTTTGGCGGGGAGATGTCCTAGGAACCAAATATCCGAGTATCCCAAGGTGGCACCACGCATAGGTACTCAGCCCAACAGGCTCTTGAACCTTTTGGTGTAATCCTATAACTTCTCATTCTTCTTCCTTACCAGATTGTTGAGGGTTTGAATTGTTCTAGGAATTTTCTTCTTACAGTTGGCTAGTCTTCTATGTTGGCAGGGTTTTGACTTACATGCATGTACCAAATCCAGACTCTCTTCTTAGCAAACTCTGTAAGATCCAAAGTTGGTCTTCTTTTGCATCTTCTTTGTTTGCTATCGTAATTGTCTCAAACTCCTTTATGAAGGTGTCAAAGCTTTCATCCTCATCCTTCCCCTTGAAGTTTTGGTATCTTTGTCAAGTGAAGGAAGCATGATGCACCATTCCAATTAGGAATGCAGGCCAAACTAGAAATAATTTTGACTCTTTAAGGCAAGTAACAAAATAAATCCCCATAGGGGGATAGACCAAGAAATCCTTCTCCTGCTTTTGACATGGAATATGATATATTGAGGTGGACTTCTTACCCAAATCTCCCAGTCTGAGTGATAGGGTATGGATAGTCCTTTAACTCTAGGCTTCTTGGACTCAGATACATATGCAACAACTCTGGGACCATCGGGATCACTAGAGTCTTCTTCCTCATCATTGAGATCCACATCCTACTTCTTGTTGAAGCACTTAATTATGCAACATAACATAGGACAATGAATATTTGAAGAGCTGCATTTGAGAATGTCTCACTTGCTTCTCTAAGATTGTGAAAGGAAGACCCAAGGGGGAACAAAGTTGGTGCAGGTTTGTCCTAGTTGCTCAATTGAAATCCTTAACTCCTAAACCATGGTACTAATGAGCGAGGTCTAAGATGTGGGGTTTGTACTGATGGTGGCATTCTGGGCAGCCTGCAACTTCACATCCTAGTGGATTTGGGTGATTTTGGTATTTGTGACCCAATTTGTTTTGACATATTCATGTCTAGGACAAAGGTGCAGTTTCAATGCCAAACCTTGATTCACTAGCCTTAAAAAATCCACTAAGTACCTCAAAGAAAAGTATGGGAGGCTAAGTGCTACATATGTTAACTTGTGGAGGTACACTAATCAAAGTTCTTGCCTTAGTAATCCTTCTACCAGTACTCAAGGGGTCCCAAAAGAATATGATCCCAAAACTCAATCCCCCAAGTCCATAACATGGAGAACTGTTCTATACCAATGATTGCACATAACAAGATATGTTGGTTTATTGCTACTCCCATAAGGAGGGCCAAGTCAAATTGGTAGACTTGTTATAACAAAGTAAAAATTAGGGTTTCTTGCTATAGCCTACTAAAAGCAGCAAGAACATCCACCTTTATATCAGGTGCAAGGGTAGGAAGGGATACCATGCAGACCAACTTAAGCTATTATTGGAGTTCCTATAGCTCTTGAGGAACCCTCTTGATAACCTCCGGGGATGCAAAGTCATCCCTTCTAATTGCCCATATTGTTGTCACATCCCAAATGTAGTGTTCAAGATCTAGGATCTCCTACAACTTTGATGCACCTTTATTGGCCTTATGGGCCCTAGGAACTCTAGGGCTTGGGATATGCTCATGAAGAAAGCAAATTCATCCATGATCAACATACTCTTTGCTAATTGGCATACCACGTTCATCACCTTTGGTGTTAATTGGTATTGCCGGTGAGCCTCTGACTCCTTCCCAAAGGGTTGCTTATAAAAGATCCTACAACCTCCCTTGGTATGATATGTTGCACTAATCTACCCGTAGTATCTTCTCCATCAACATTTGGGCTAAGCTAGTTTATTTATTTTTGTTTTTTTCTTCTATAATAGGTAGCACAATACCTTCTCTACTTGTCCTAAGAGGCCCTTCCTTTGCTATTGGCTCCAGGAGGTCCACTATGCAGGTTGCTTCCACCAAATTTCCCATATTTTGATACTCATCAATCACCAACTCTCCTCGAGTAGGCATGTTGACCTCCGTGGTGCTCCAGGACTTGGGACGGATAGTATTTATTTTTTTGACCATTTCTTTAGTCATAGAATCCCTCTCCTCAAGTTTCCTATCCAAAGGAATTCTCTCTATTGGCTAGGTCTCTTCTCCATGCAACTTTGGATCCACTTCATTGGAAATGTTCTTATCAAACCCTTGTTGATTTCCCACACTATTTTGGGGAGTATTGGGACTGGAAGAACTCAAATGTAGGAGACAATTGCTTGCAAGATCAACCTTAGACATCCTCCTTGAGGGACCCGCCTCATCATCATTATGCCTTTCCTTCTTGGATCATCCTCTTGTTGATCTATCCAAACCGTCTTCCTCTTTGTTCTTCTTGTCTTCTTTGGCCTTAGAGCCCTTGGCCTTGCTTGGGCCTTCCAACTTATTTTGGTGAATAAATCAAAGTAATTGGTTTACTCTCTGCTCCAGCTTCCAATTTTGTATGAGGTCATTTTGAGATTTTTGCTACGCCTTGATCTTAGCTTGCTCCTCCTTCCTCTTCTCCTTGTAATAAAGAAGGTTCTTGTGGTATTGGGCCTTCTCTATAACAAGCTTGTTTATTGTTGAGCAAAGAGGAGCCAACTCTCCTTTTAGAGCATTTTGGAACTCTTGTCTAATGCTCTTCTCCTTCTTCAAAGTTGCAATCTCTACTTCTAATGCAGACCGGACTACCTTCAACTCTTTTCTCTCCTTGCATGAAGCATCAATTGCTACATATAGGTCCCATATCTTGGTGTTGGAGTCCTCCTTATACTGGGATACTTGAGATCAGAGTTCATAGAGTTCTCCTTCTAGTTCATGTTCTTTCTTCTGGCTGTCCGCTAATTGCAGATTGGCGATAGTCTTATCCTTTGGAGCAGATTGGAGTTGGTGGTGTGCCTTTGCTAAGTTACACTAAAGGAGGTCAAATTGTCACTATAAAATCATTTTCTTCTCATTCCAAGCGGTCTCTACTTCCCATATCCTAAGGTCATGTTCTTTGGTGAGCCCTTTCATCTCCTCCTATAGCTCAATGATCAGGGTGCTAGCTAATGTTATGCATCTAATATTTGTCAATAAAAAGGTTAGACCTTGCTTCCATTCCTTGCTTGGGTTGTCTACCCATTGTAGGAATTCTTGCTTAGATACCAAGTTATCTACCAAAGTGTCTAACATGAAGGCAAATGCCCCCAATTTGTGACAATCTACAAGGCCAACTTCTTGCAATCTCCTAGCCAACACAATGGCCTCCATCAACACATTGGGTTTTGACCATGGTAGAGTCTGAAGTAATGGTGCATTCTCTAGGACAAGAAATAGCCACTTCCTTGATTTTTCTGTGGCAAGGTAGGTTCTAATTCTTCCTTGACATCGAGGTGGCCTTACACCACCAACATCAACATCAACATCAACATCAATATCAATATCTTCTTATCTTCTTTTCATAGAGATTCTTCAAAAGTCTTACTTGGTTCTAATATGAACAATATATTGTTTTGGAATCTTGGGGAGTGTGACAACCCAACAAGTATCACTTTTGCAATAATTGATAAGTAATCATTTTTTCTCATAGAGAGACGACTTACAATTAGTCAAATACAATGTAAGATGTCACAAATAGTTCTTCTTGATTGCATCCTTAATTTCTTGGGTAAAAATTACACCCAAAACAGAGTAACAAACATTGAATCAGTCTTGTCACATATTAACAATATCCATAATCATAATTCATCAAATTGTTTCCAAACCGAGCTTGAATTGTGATGATTCATTTCTTCCAAAGAAGGCTACTTCACCATGAAACTTTTTTGCAAATCTTTCAACCATTGGTCACAAACCACTATATCAACCCAAAGTGCTTTGGCTTCCTTCTTTCCTCAAGTTAACCTGTTCTTTATTTGCATGACTTCTTCACTCAGATAGTGCACTACTTGCAAATCATTCTTCATTGTTGGATGATCTTTCATAATTTCCTTCTTCATTATCTGCAATTGCACAAGTAAAGGACAAATGATCTTTGCCAAATATTCTAGTCCATTGCATTCTTTTGCATTGTCATCTTCTCTTTCTTTGGCTTTGGTGGGTCACGCTTCCACTGGTACCCCACTCCAAATTCTCAATCTTCTCATCTTCAATGTCACATCCTCCAAGCTTTCCTACTCTTCCACCACTCGGCTTGTCCATGCAATTGCAAGCTGCAAAATTCTTTGATCTTGCTCCCCATGGGAACACCAGCACTAGCTCCTCTTCTCATCTATCAAGAATATCTTCCTTGGGTAACTCTAAATACTAACCATCTCCTCCTTCCATGCAATCAATTTTTGTGTGGAACTCCCATTCTTTGTCTTCAACAACCTCATTCACCAATTGCTGAACTTTGGCCTTGCTTTCACTTCCACTGCTCAATTCTTCCCTTTATAAAGTGAGATATCTTCTTCTTTTTTCAATTCCTCACTCTTTGACTCTACGTTGCCTTTTGACTTTGCTTCCAAAGACAATTCTACAAACACCCTCTCCTGCCTCAAGTTTAACTTTTGAGTCTTCCTCTCTTGAACTGGTGATGTCACATCCTTAGGTTGAATTTTCTTCCTCAACCTCAACCGTGGAATAGGAATAGAAATTTTCTTCTCCTGGCCAGTTCTAGCATAGTGAGCATCTTCTTCTTGAATTACCCTTATGTTAATTTTCCTACCTTCATATGCATCTTGATGAAGATTTGAATGGAAGTGAGACACCATCCTTGCCTTCTCCTCGGAGTTCAACAGGTTCAATCCTAAATGAAATTAAGCTATAAATGGTACAAAATAATGTGGGGGTGTTTGTATCCTCCAATTTCTGATCATCTCATTTTCAACTTTGATCCTAGCTATTATTTCTACTCTTGAATTGCAAGATTCCTCATTGCAAGTGCAGGACTTTGTTAGATGCTCTTCATTGGCATCATGTGCTTACAAATTCTAGGTCATTAGGACACTATCTCCTCTCCTAGATGCATAACCCCTACTCCCTTAGGTTTTTGGAAAATCACACCCTTGTTCAGTCTTGTGATTTGCATTCCTTCCGGACAACTATTGATAGTAACATGATATCTTTGTGACATTTCATCTCTTCTTCAACAAAGTCTTAATTTTATAGTGTTATGCCATGCAGTCATGTCTAGTCAATTTTCAATCAAGACTCACAGATTTTGTGTGTTTTTTCCTTCTCACTTTCAACTTTCATCACCTTGAAGCAACCATTTTCTTGAATGGCACCTTCTTAATTTGCATGACCCAAAGGAAAGTTGTTACAATTTCTTTGATTCTCTCAATGTGAGGTGACATTACTTTAGGTCCTACCACCCTATAAGTTTGACCAAGTCCTTTTGACACAAATTAGACTTTGTTGGGTCTAACCTGAACACATGATTCTTCTCTTTTCTTCCTCATTTAGCCTTACTTTGGCTTTAACAATACACTTCTTGAAACTTGTTAAAAAACAAAAAATGTAGTTACTACATACCAACACCCTCCTTCAAATGTAAGTGTTCTCACAAAAATCAGCTTTGGCTTCTTTATACAAGTCTAAGTCCACAGTCCAATATTTTTTGACTCTCCATCCGGTCACTCAAGTGGCAAATGTGTTTCCTTCTAGGTTTGCAAGTTGAATTGAGTCATTCTCATAAATGTGCATTACATGGTATGGTCCCATCCACCTAAGTGCAGCTTGCTTGGAAAAAATATTTAGTGGTCTTCATGTAATGAAACCAAATCTCCCTCCCAAATAGCAACATGGTTTATTCACAAATCATGCTTGATTTTCCATTGATCTAGTATCTCCTTTTTGGTTTACATTGCATAATCTCTTTTCTCTTCTAACCACATCAATTGATGGATCCAAAGATCTTGACTTTCTTCCTCCGACAATTGTTCTTTGCAAAGGATACAATATGATCGTACTTCAAATTCAACTGGTAGTACAGGATGCAATCTATATGTCAAGAAATATAGAGTTTTCTTGGTTGTAATCTTCTTAGTTGTTCTATATGCTACAAAGCTACAAGTAGCTTTGAATCCCAATTGTAAGCATAATTGACAATCACTTTATTCAAAATTTTACATAACAACACATTTACTTTTTTTATTAATCCTTTGGCCATTGGGTTGTAAGGAGTCATTTTCCAATGTTTTATTTGGAATTACTTGGTTAATGCCTCCACAAGTGAATTCAAAAAATGAGTCCCTTGGTCATTGACCAATTCTAAGGGACATCTATATTGAAAAATGATGTTTTGAAAGAAAAATTTGGAAATAATTTCCACACCATCTTGCCAAGTTGCCTCAACTTCAACCATCTTAGTTGCATAATAGGTGCAAACCAAGATGTATATCTTCCTTGTGAATTGGGTCACTAGTTGAATTGGACCCACAAAATCAATTCCCCATTTCTCAAATGAGGCCAATGGCAAAATTTGTCTTGAAAGCCAACAAGAAGTAGCCGTCGGCTTTCTTGTTCTTTGATAGGCATCACAGCTTTGGATATGGGTTTCAGTATATTTATAAATTGTAGACCACTAGTACCTTGCTGCAAGAATTTTCTTTATTGTGTTTTTTAGGGCATAGTGTACTCTTGATGCTTTTGAGTGTAAGGACTCAATTACTCATCCTACTTCATATGCTTCAAAGCATCTCCATAGTACTTCATCTTCACCCATTGTAAATAAAATGTTGTGCTTCAGCTTGTATGGTCCCATTTTCTTGAGCAAGATTGCACTCTACTCCAGATCCAATCCCTCAAGACATTAGCAAGTATGCAGATAGTGATATCCAACTGCATACCTTGTATTTTGCATTGCCATCAAATGATGCAATTGCTTGTCAAGAAACCAATTGTTGACTTCTAGGTCCCGGTCTTCAATTTCTAACCTAGATAAGGAGTCCACATTTTCATGCAAAGCTCTCTTCCTTACTTGTATAGTGTAATTGAACTCTTGTAATAACAAGATCCATCTTGTATTTCCCCCAAACAAATCCGCCTTCTTCATCATTGGAGGACAAACTAGTATTCCTTACAAATAGTTGTGAAACTTTGTCCAATCACATACCTTTCCATTGTCACGGGGATTGTAAGGTCTCAAGATTGCATGGCACTCGGCTGCCTGTGCTTAGGTTGTCTTGTTTGTCAGAGACTCGGTAGTTCTTTCATAGTCCAACACTAGTGTTGTTCTATGGTTTGGTGACAATAGCTCTTTCATGGCAACTTGTTTGCCGTTATTCTGGTTGCTGACACTCCTCAACGGATATTTGCATAAGGCTTGAGATTATTTCTGCCCTTCTCAATCCCTTGGCTACTGTTCTTGGTCTGTCATTCCCGACTCTGTTCTTGGTCTATCATTTTTAGGTTTGGTGAGGTTTTTGCTGTATTGGTGAGGTTTTTGTTGTATTGGTCTGGTCTGATAGAAACAGATCTGGTGGGGTTTGTGGATTAGTCCACAGGTTATGCGACCAACTTAACCCCAAGCAACTTGTTCAATGATCTAATTCACCTAAGTAGGCTGGACTGAGTATTCCAAAAATTATGTTCTTTCCTTATCACTGTTCACTTATCAAATACACATGCATTCACTCACAAGGAATTTCATTTCCATCACCATACTAAGTCGTCCCAGTTTATAAATCCTTTGGGAATGGTCAAATAGCTCCTGACTAAACAGTGCTCATATCAAAGCACTCTGACTTACCAAGCATAAAAAGGAAAGAAAGAAATCAGCCTGGTCCTAATTCCTATCCCTTACAGCTTTTCATCTCCCCGTCTACAGCGTCTCCACTTGACATCCCCTCAAAATCCCCACTACTCAGCAGATTCTCCCTTGAGGTTTCTCCCTTCCGTCTTAGAAACACACCGAACTTCTTCTCTCCCTTTGTTTGACACAAATCAGCCACTTCAAAATTTTCTGTCCAAACTTCACACTATCCTTCCAACATTCAAAAAATAGTCTCTATCCAGCTCTTATCTCTCCTTCTTGGTCTAGACTCTTCCTTCATGGAAAAGACCTCTCCTGTCCTACACTCTCAAGACATACTTCTTGTGAAAAACTTCTCCCCTTTGACCTTCACACTCTCAAGGCATACTTCCTGCAAAATCCTCTCCTCTCCTAGGAACACATTCTCTCCTTCCAACACTTTCAGCAAACCCTAGTCGTGCAAAAATTTCTCCTGTCCAGTCTTCACACTCTCATACTAATTTTTGAGGAATTGCCTCCCTCTCCTTTGTGACAGTTTTCTCTCTTGTCAACACTCTCAGGAAATCCTACCTTCAAAAAATCTCTTCTTTGTCCAACCCTTCTCCTTCGTGACAATTTTTTCCCCTATCAACACTCTCAACAACCTTGCATTCAAAAAATCTCTTCTTTGTCTAGCCTTTCTCCTTTGTGAGAATTTTCTCCCCTATCAACACTCAGCAACCCTACATTCAAAAAATCTCTTCTCTATCCAGCATTTCTCCATTGTGAGAATTTTCTCCCCTGTCAACACTCTGAGCAACCCTACATTTGAAAAATTGTTGCTCTGTCTAGCCTTCTCCTTTGTAAGGATTTTCTCCCCTATCAACACTCTTAGCAACCCTACATTCAAAAAATCTCTTCTCTGTCCAGCCCTTCTCCTTCATGAGAATTCTCTCCTATTAATATGTTTTCCAGCAACCACTACATTTGAAAAACCTCATCTCTGCCCAGCCCTTCTCCTTCATGAGAGTTCTCTCCTATCAACACATTTTCCAGCAAACCCTACATTCAAAAAGTCTCTCCCCTGTCAACATCCTCAGCAAACCCCTATTCAAATAATCTCATCTCTATCGTTCAATGTCTTTCCCTTCTCTTTCTCTCACTATCTCCTCTGTCCAGGATCTAATCCTTAAAAAATTCTTCTGTCTCCAAACAGGCCTTTCTCTCTCAAGCCCTTACCCTCAAAATTATCTCTTTGTCCAAGTTTTGGCTTCTATATATCCACACTCTTCCTTCAAGAAAACCCCTTCTCTTTGGCCTTCTCTCTCAAGCCCTTACATTCCTGCAAAATTTGTCTCTCTGTCCAAATTCCAGCTCCTGCACATCCACACTCTTCCTTTGAGAAAAACCCCTTCTCTTTGGCCTTCTCTCTCAAGCCCTCACATTCCTGCAAAATTTGTCTCTCTGTCCAAATTCTTGCTCCTGAACATCCACACTATTCCTTTGAGAAAAACCCTTCTCTTTGACCTTATCTCTCAAGCCCTAACATTCCTACAAAATCTGTCTCTCTGTCCAAGTTCCAGATCCTGCACATCCACACTCTTCCTTTGAGAAAAAAAACCTTCTCTCTCAAGCCCTTACATTCCTACAAAATTTGTCTCTCTATCCAAGTTCTAGCTCCTACACATCCACACTCTTCCTTCTAGAAAAACCTTCTCTTAGACCTTCTCTCTCAAGCCCTTACATTCTTATGGAATTTGTCTCTCTGTCCAAGCTCCAGCTCTTGCACATCCACACTCTTCCTTTGAGAGGGAAAAAAACCCTTTTTACTCCTCCATTCACCTTCAAAGTCCTCTCCCCTTGCTTTGCTCAGTTCTCCATGCCTTTCTCCTTGAAGGTTTTTTTCCTTTGGGAAAAATACCTTGTCTCTTCTCCACCTTCCTTGTCCTTTTTGCTAAATTTTCCCTTCTTGACTTTTTCTTCTGCACACACCTACACATTACTTCCCATTCCTTTCCTTCATTCTAAAAATTTCTCCATTTTTCTTTCCTATTCTCCCTCTTTCCTCCTCAAAATTTTCCTTCCCAAAGTCCTCCCAACCTACTCCTTCAAAAGTCTGTCTACCCCCCTCTCTCTCCTTCTTTTGTTTTCTTTTCAGGCCTTGTTCTTACAGCCAACCAACTCTTTTTGTCTCCTATTTCCCACGGCACTCCCTCAAGGCTAAAGACTCTTTTGCTCTCACACTAAAATGAAAATAATCTTGGTATCCCAATGAACAAAGTCGTGAGTCCTTGTAACATAAGTCTAAGCCGTAGAAGGTGTAACTCCAAAAAACTCCCATTTTCATGCAAACTAATAGATACTCTTGACTTTATGTATCATTTGAGAGCTTTTAAGCTGATGAAATACTAACAAAACTACCACTTTCACAATAGCATGAAGAATATTCTTGAGACACAATAACCCAAAAAAACCTAAAGTCATTGCAACACAAAAAAACAAAATCTTCACACAAAATGGCATCAATAGTACCCGTGGGTTATTTTCCCAATGAGACCGTGTGCTTCTCTCTCAGTTCTTTTTTGCAACTGAAAGTTGTCGGTTGGCGTAATAAATTGGATAGCCTTTCTTCTTTGCATCTTTTTGACTCAGGACTACTCCAATTGCCATGGATGAAGTGTCCACATACACATGAAAAGGGACATCCCAATTGGTGCTTCCACTAGTTTCTTTTTCAGCACTTGGAAAGCGTCTTCTTGTTCAACTTCCCGCAAATAGTCTTTGGACTTGTTCAACAACTTTGTTAAAGATGCACTAACACTTCACATTTAGATACACCATCTTTTGATTATTGGGAATCAGATTCTAAAGGAGCTTCAAGTGTGGACACAAGCATGGATGAGGAGACTTCCACGGAGGAGGATGAATCTGAATCTGATTCAGATGTGGATCCCTTGTGTGCTATGGACTTTGCACCTAAGCTAGAGGTTTTGAAGGACCCACATAAATCACCTTGACACTTGAGGAGATAGAGAGGAGGTTATCTATCCTCAAGCATGGCCCAAATGTTACCAAGGAGGAGAAGGTGAGATTTGAGTAGATTTTCTGCAAGTTCATCCACGTGTTTGCTTTTAGTTACAAGGATTTGAAGGAAGTCACCTTGGAGGAGCACATGATAGAGATGGAGTCACATGCAAGACCAATTCACCAACAAAACATTGCATTAGCCCACCAATATCTTTGGTTGTGAATGAGGAGATTGTTAAGCTCAAAGAGGTTGGATTTATCTTTGAGGTGGAGAATTCAGAATGGGTGTCTCCAATTGTTAGTGTGAAGAAAAGAATGGCAAGCTTTGGGTATGTGTGAATTACAAGAAGCTCAACATTATTACCAAGAAGAACAACTACTCATTGCCATTCATTGATGAGATCTTGGAGGAGGTTGCAAGTCATGAGCGGTACAATTTTAGAGATGGTTATAATGGATATAACCAAATCAAGATTGCACCAGAGCATCAACAACTCACCACATTCACCACACCTTGGGAAACTTACGCTTTCAAGGTCATGCCTTTTGTGCTTTGCAATGCTCTAGCCACATTCCAATGGTTCATAAACAAGGTATTTGAACCTTTCATTGGGAAATTTGTGAGAGACTTCATTGATGACTTTTGTGTCTATGGGAGCAAGGAGGAGCACTTTGAGCACCTAATCGAGGTCTTGCAACACTTGGATGAGGCAAATGCATCACTCAACCTAGAGAAGTGTGTTTTTGGATGTGAAGAAGGTCTACTTTTGGGGCACATCATCTCCAAGGATGGAATAGCAATTGATCTTGAGAAGGTGAGGAAAATCTCAGACCTTCCATTCCCTTCAAGCTTGACAAAGTTATGCCAATTCTTGGGGATGGTTGGGTACTATAAGAGGTTCATCTTCTCATTTCCCAACACGGCTTATGCATTGAACATTTATATGAAGAAGGGTGTAGATTACATGGTGATTCTAGAAGACAAGGAGGCTCTCAAAGCTTTTGAGGAGCTCAAGCAATCCCTTGGTGTAGCTCCAATTCTTGCTCAACCTAATTGGAGTAAGCCTTTCATCCTCTACATTGATGCTTCTAATGTAGCTATAGGATGCACTCTTAGTGTTTTAGACCAAGGTGGGCATGATCATCCAATAGCTTATGCTAGTAGGCAGATGGTTTCACCACAAAAGAACTACTCTGTCATCGAGAGAGAAGGGTTGAAAGTGATTTTTGGTCTCAAGAAATTTAGACACTACTTGATTGGAGGGAAAGCCACCATTTTCACATATCACAATCCTTTGAAGTACATTTTCAACAAGCCTAATGTGGAAGGGAGGCTAGCAAGGTGGATGATACTCTTGTCTGAGTATGACTACACCATTGAGGATAGGCCAGGAAAGAAATATGCAAATGTTGATTTGTTATCTATGCCTATGATCATGATGGAGATGAGCCAGTGGATGATTCCTTCCCGGATGAAAGAGCTCATGACAATCTCAATCACTCAAGAGGTTCCAATAGAGTACAAGGAGATTGTGGATTTGTGTCAAGAGGTAACTATCCAGAAGGGATGCATGCTAGGGAGAGGAAGGCCCTTACAGCAAGATCTAGACCTTACACAATTGTGGAGGATATTCTTTTTCACCAAGGAGCAGATTGTCTACTTTGAAGAGAAATGGGTAAGGAAGAGTCTATCCTACTCATAAAGAAGTTTCATGAAGGTTTAGTGTGGGGAGGACACTTTGCAAGAAAGGTGAATGCCTTCAAGATTCTAGATGCAGGTTACCATTGGAGATGGATTTTCAAGGATTGTCTTGATTATTGCAAAACTTGTCATGTTTGTCAAGCTTTTGCTAGAAAATCTACTTCTACACCACCACTTAGATCAATTCCATTGTTAGGACCTTTTGAGAAGTGGGGAATTGATTTTGTAGGTCCTCTCAATGGAACCTGAAGGAACAATCGGTACATTGTGGTAGTTACTAATTACCTTACCAAGTGGGTTGAGGCTAGACCATTGAGTGACAAGAATGAAGATGAAGTTGGTAGATTTCTTTGTGAACCCATTATTACTAGGTTTGGATGCCCTTTGGAGTTGGTTTTTGATAGAGGAGGAGAGTTTACAAGAAGCATTACTATAGCCATGCTACGACATTTCTCTATCACACATAGAGTAACTACATCCTATAAGTCAAATTCCAATGGCTTGGCAAAGAGAACCAATCAGACCTTGTGTATGATGTTGGCCAAAGATGCAGAAATGGAGGGGGCTAAACATCATTGGGACAAGAAGATTCATCTGGTTTTGTGGGAGTATAGGACAACCATGAAGACTTCCACCGGATATTCTCCATTTCAATTGGTATATGGTATTGATTCTACCTTACCCTCTTAATTGCTAGCTCAACATCCTCTAGTCTTTTCTCCAATTGATGAATCCTAAGCACAAGAAGCTCCTCCCTAAACACATGATCTTCCCAAAGTAGGACACTCTACATGAGTATTTGCTACTCAACATACATAATAGGTTTTTGCTGTGTATCAACTATGCAAGTATGTAACCCATTACCAAACTATGAGTGGTGCAATCTGCCCATAGAGAAAATGGCAAGAGCCTTGGCCACTCTTTCACTCTCCCTTTGCATACTCATAATAGCTTTCACAATAGGAGGATGACCTTGCTCACTCTTGGTATTTCCCTCTAGGTTGTAAGCTATAGTAAGAGCCAATTTGACTCCACACCTCTCAAAAGTAAGCTTTAGATTCTTGTGTATTTAGCTCTCTTCAATCTGTTGTAATTTTTTCAATACACTTATATCTAGAAATCACATTTTCCAATAGAAATCTGCAAACTTGTTCATTGGTTTTGGTCCTCAAGGCTTGTCCTTCCACCTGGTTAGAAAAATCCTCTCATGCCAAAACCAAGTATCCATCTACCACATCCCAACCAGCATAGTAACCAAATCCACAACCCACTTGCAATGTATTTCAAGTAGGTAGGTAGGATGCAATTCATCTTTATGTTGAATATCCAAGTACATTTGGCAAATTTTACAAATCTCTACAAATTAAACTACATCTTGGTATATATTACATTGCAATCCCTTGCCTAACTCTACTCTTATGCAACAATCCCTTGAATAACTCTATTTTTATTAGTGCTCATCTCTTCTAACCATCTTATCTTATCCTTAAGCAAGATATGCACAAGCAAGGCCTACATGGAAACATCCAAATTATACACATTTCTTGACATGTCATTCCACATTAGCATGAGTGTGGTCCTAATTACTTGTCAAAATTTTCCTATTTTACATAAACATCAACATGCCCAAAAGGCTATACAATTGATCAAGTATATTATGTCCTATTGTTGTGATGATTGATCCTTTATATAAATATACACAATATACACAAGTCATTATTATGTTGAACTACCTTTGCCAATTCCTATTTGAATCAACTTATCTTTTTTGACTATTGGACTCTGCAAGTTCCTTTTGAATGTTGGTCAAAGATACCCTTAAACTTGATTCTGGTGTGCTTCTTCAATTGGTCAACCAACTTGGCCAATTGCTCATTGGATTAAACCTTCACCTCCAATGCATAAATCATTGACTTCAACTCCCTTAAATTTGTTTGATGAGCTTGGATAAGGACCAACATCTCCACTTGTTTGTTCATTTGATGAGCAATATCCTTCATGATAATGAAAAATCTCATCCACTCATCATTTAGGGTATACTTAATGGAATGCATCTTTGTTTCTAATTCCTAACTTACTTGTACATAAAGGATCTACTACTTTTCATCACAAGCACACGTTTACTCCTTAAAATCCACAAATTCTTGCCTCCATTGGCTAGCTACTACCTTCATAATGTTAACTTTAGCCTTTATTCTATGCAACTCCGCATTATGCTTCTCCAAGCATTCAATTTAATCCTTCTTCCATTGGTTCCCTATTTAGCCTAGTACCTAAATTGCTCCTACATAGATGCTAGATCTTTCTGCCAAGTTGCATGTTGCTTTTCCAATGCATGGATCTTCCAAGAAAGGTAAGCCTCTAATTGCTCCATTAGTGTTGTTATATCTCTATCTCTCTTTTGCTTGGACTGCTCTAGTTCTTGACATCTCTCTTTTGCAATTGCAAGTTGCTCTTTGAGTCGAGTTGCATGAGCTCCTATGGGTCCATATGACCTGCCACTAATTCAAGAGTTCCTCTTGCTTGTGACTTTACCGTCTTTAGCAAAGAGTTACTCCTTGAGCCTTGTTATCTTACCTTGGGCTTTTTCTAACTCCTTTTGGATCTCCCTTTTCTCCCAAAAGGCACTTTGGATAGTGTTAGAGATGCTCTATCAACCTTGTGTAATCATTGACATCTAGTTGTATCTCATGTTAAAAGGGGATTAAATCCTCCATCATCTTTAAGGTTGGTTCCAACATTTGGACAACACACATTGATATTGGCAAACCTTTTGGAGTGGGCACTTTATCTCATTCTTGTGGTGGTCCCAAAGGGTTTTCCTTCTCTTAGTTGATATTCTATTCCCTTCTCTTTGTTAGGTGGCAGTGTCTACTTTTGGAATCATCAAGATGCTCCTTACTTTTAGCACCATTTATACTCCTACTACTCCCACTTGGTCTACTCTCTCATCTACCCAAGCCTAGATAAAATCCTCCATTATGTTGGCGGGTTAGACCAATCCCATAGTTGAGGTTATGGGATGGAGGGACAATCCTTGCATGGTCAGCTTTTCTCTTGGCTTGAGAAGGACCTGTGGGTAGAGTTCCAAGGAAATCTTAGCTTGACTACATGATAGGGTTCATTCTTGGACACTTAACCTAGAAAATAGCTTGTAGGTTTGTTCTCTATGAGCTCTTTGGCTTCCTTGGTTGTCACCCTCAAGTAGATGCAATGTTATGTGCAGTGCTATGAAGGACTCTAAGATGAAGATAGAGTGTGACAAGAAAAGTGAGGAGCATTATTACAAATACATTCCATATTCACAATCTTGCAATTGGACCTAACACTAGATCATAAGAAAAATGTAAGATGGATTTTCTTTAATGATAAGGATGGCTTAATTGATCAATTGAACATGGAAAATGTCAACTCACCAATACTAGCTCTTACAACCACAATTATCAATAATCTCTATTTATGGACCTAATGATTACATGAGCCCTTGAATCTGCCTACCAACATATAATCTCCTAAGTAGGATTATCCTCCAACAAAATGATTGGTGCCTGAATCAATCATTCCAAAGTCAAGAATGTAGAATACAACACTAGAGGATTATTGAATGAACAAAGAACTAACCAACCAACAAACCAATATTCCTAGGCATAAGCCTACTTATATACCAATGTCTTAACCCTAAAAAGATTTTTTTAACCCTAAAAATATTTCTACTACAGCCGTCATCTCCTTCTTGCATCATTGTAATTAATGCCAATCAGCTCATAACCATTCATTCTCTTTACAAATTACAACTTTTAACATAGTTAGAGTGTCATCTTAGCTTTAATAACTAATTGTTATTGCACATTCTCATAGAAGATTTATCTTGCATTTAACAAGTCAACATGTAGTTAACTTCATCTCACACATCTTGTAATGTAAGGATCTTGCAATAGATCTCTCATCCCATATGTTCATTATTTGTTGCTCCCACAACAAATCTTCATCCCGCACTTTGATTCTATACAATCCCATATATGACATTTCTTGTACTTAAACTTGGCATTTTTTCCCAACAACACAACCTTCTCATAACTCCTTGTACTCCAAGCAGCCTCCCAATATTTCCTCTTCTTTTGCTCTTAATTTCATATGGAAAGAATTCACCGTACATCAAATAGTATGTTCATGTTTGATCTCTCTCCTTGTAGTCTTTGAATATGGAGTCGTGTATTCTTATGAAACCATCCATATGACTAACTCCAAAGTCTTCCCAAGACAACAAATCCACATATTGGCTTGTTGCATGAGGTACATGAAAATTATAGGTAGTCTGACTAGTCATCACTCCAGCCTCACTATAGATAGCACATTAGAGCACCAATGCTCTAATTATCAATGCACCTCACACAAATGTGATGCACAAACAAGACAAAGAGAGTGAAGGGATCCAATAACAAGAAATCCAAATGATAACCCTCCAACTCACAAATCAATACCGGATTGACTCTATCACCATTTGGCATTTGACATAATAAGAGTGCTTATCTACTCTTACTGTACCAAGATCACCAAGGATGGTATCAAATTCCTTTCTTAGGCAAAGCTACATGAGTATATGTATTTGGCTATCAGTCACTAGGACGTACAACAATAACAAGTGAGCTTGGACCAATTGGCTAAGGCACTAGTCTAGGAACCAAAGATTTGGTTCAAACTCTATTGTATACAATCCTGAACCGTGTGTAGTTTTTGCCCAACAACTACCAAAAAATCAACTAAATTGGCTAGCCTCATACCAACATGTTGCATTTGTAGACCTTTATAGACTCTCTAGCCTACAACCTTATGCCTTGAAGCCTCTAAATGCCAAATGAGGCCTTTCTTCTTGCAAATTCATACCTTTATCAATCTAGCTAACCTCTACTAAATTTGACATACCTTTGAATCTTGCCAACCTCTGCCAACTCAAACCTCCAATCTAATAGATCTCCAAGTCTTCCATCAATCTAGAAATCTCCTAAATCTACCACCAAAATAACCCAATTTCTCCAATTCGATGGATGTGGTTTTCCATATCCCTAATTGGAGCGGATGGGTTTCACAATCCACCTCTAAATTTTCTTTTCAAGTCCAATTTGCAACACCAAGGTCTTCTATTTCACTCTCTTGCCTTCACATTGAACATCTACTAAATCAAAATTGACCTTAATTTTGAGAAAATAGAAAAAGGTGAGAAATTTTGAGAAAATTAGTTAGTGCTTTTACACCATTGTCAAATCAATAACAACTTTAAAAAGACTTCCTTACACTATCCACACAATTGAATCAAACAAAGATAAGGTTGCAATGATCAAAGGTACCATCAATCTGCCAAGCTTGGAGATATCACCAATGCCTATGTTCTTGCATCCAATTTCTCCTTGATTCTCAATTCTTTGATGTAATAAATTCACACTCAATTCATATCATAAATCAATCCTCAACTCAATGATATGTCAACAATAGGCACTTATTACAATCAAGCCACACCCACTCTAGCTAAGAGACTCCACGTGATGCTCGTCTACCTTTGTCCATCATAGCCAAGAGCTCAAAGGCTCAACATCAAAGAAGTGAGCTCTTTAGAGTTGCATTTCAAAAGTATACACTTCTACTCAACCTGGATCTCCATCCCTAATTGTACAATAGACAATGCAAATGGTGCAAATGATAGTGGGTTCCATGGTGTGATAAGTAGCTCTAACATAAACTTTGGCCGCCGCTAAGTAGTCTTTGAGCAACTACTACTATAACTCTGACTGCCAAGATTATCACTCCAACGTCCAAGCAAACTAGCTTTGGCATTGTAAATGTCTTGACACAACACTTGTCAATTTAGTCCTCAGTAACATGTTGCTCTTCATATTGATGAACCTTTGATTAGAGTATACATTGTATAATGTTACTTTAAGTCGTTCAACCTGTTGCTCTTCGTATTGATGAACCTTTGATTAGAGTATACATTGTATGATGTTACTTTAAGTCGTTCAACGGCATGCAACTAACCAATTTCAAGAGCCACAAGAAGCATAGTTGACATAATCTGGTTGAGAATCGCTATATAGTAGATCCGCTTGATTACACAAAAGGTTTGTGCCTCATCTTGATCTGAAAAATATTACAAAATTGCTGGTCAAAAATAATCGCTATATAGTAGATCCGCTTGATTACACAAAAGGTTTGTGCCTCATCTTGATCTGAAAAATATTACAAAATTGCTGGTCAAAAATGATCCTCCGATATTTTGAGCATTAAATTTGGGCATAAGAATATGATTATGATTCCCAAGCTTCTTGCAAAAGTAGGCGTCTAGCTCGAAGGAGGTATGGGAGCTAAAGCATGTGTTGGAGCTCCAAAGAGGTGCTCTAAAGCTCGTTTAGTTGGTAAGTTCCCGGTTAAAAGACACTCGGGTGTGGCCCATTAGCCATAGTTCCCGTATCTACTAAAGCCTATTTGACAGCAAGCACTTTCCTAAATTTTGGCATCTTGCTAAATTTGGAAGGAATCTGGAAATAAAGAAAAAAGTAGTTGAAGCATTTTAATTTAGAACTCTTCAATTTGAGGAGAGATTATTTAGAGGGTGTGGAAATACAGTAAATATATGTGGGAATATCAATATTTTATTTAATTGCTTAAGATACAACTCTCACTGATATTTAAGTCTACTTTGTACTACAAATACATTTAACATGATATATATAAATATGACCTTTCGCATTGATGTCAAAAATTTTAGTAGCCATTGTACTTTGAAGCATACATAGAGCTGTTCTCTAAAACTGAACATTCGAAAAAGAAGTAAGAGATTTCAGAATAAATTACTTGTGTAGTTTCTTTGCTCGCGTACACCTTTAAGATACTTTCACGTGTCTAGAATATGTATATGTACACAGTTTATGTCAACCCACTTATCAAGATGGGGATCCACAAGAATTTCCATTAACCAACCTAATTACCGACTCTACGATTCCTACGTTCCTACATTAGTGTTGTGTAGGAAGCTCTACTTCAAGCACATAGTGTAAGTTTCTAATGACAGAACTAGAGCCCTTTATATAAATTGTCCTGGTCTTCTAATTTGATGTCCTATGGGAGTTATGGAGGTGGCCATTGATGCCCGTCTAAGTACATGCTAGAACCTCAACAACCTCCTTTAATGTAATGATTGAGGTGCTTGTGGAAGTAAGCAGTCTGTACATGTACTTGTGAAATTGGTGCTACGGTGGATACAATTTGACTCGTGAAAATGGAGGGTTCCATGTGGCAATGCTCCAGAATAGAAGTTACGTGTCCACTACAGTCTAATATCGCTCGAAGCAAACGGTTAGTCCAATGTTGTGAATGCCCTACCGCTGTGAGTGCCCTACTCGGGGGAGCTTGTAACAGATTCCACTTTGGCAGGATTTTGCTCTCCCATTTCCTGGCCTGACTTCCGCTCAGAGCTTTTCCTCTTGAAGTGAACGATTTTCTTTCCGAAAAGGCTGTATCTCCACCCCGGAGCTGTTCGGTCGAATGGGTTTGTGCGGACGAAGAAAAGCATGACCAGACCGAAAACCAACACAGCAAGAATCCAGTTGAAATTGTGGAGATAAGCCTGCTCGTAAGCACCTTCCACGTCCGCATCTGCTGTTGAGGGCTTGTTGTTATCATACACAGATGTGAACCCAAGACCACCACCGACACCACCGATAGACCAAGCAGTCAAGATCATCCCGTGGAGAGCCCCGATGTTGTAAGGACCGAACATGTCTGTTAGAAAGCAAGGAATGGTGCCAAAACCACCACCGTAGGTGAATGTCAAGGTCCACATGACCGCACGGAAACCATCGTAATTCTCCGTCCTGATCAGATGAGGCAATACTGCTATGATGACAACCTGAACCGTCAAGTTGAATAAAAAGACCAGCTTCCGAGCAAAAGGGGGATTGGTTTTAAGTATCCTGATGGCTAAATCTGCCAACATCGGTAGACACAATCGGCCAAGACAATTGAAAACACCGTTTATGGACACCACGTTGGCCCCTTCGCTCTTGGTTTGCCCGAAGAGCTCTTGACACATATTGGAAAGTCTGGAAAGAGCCACGAGACCGAAGAGCTGGTTGGCAAAAAACATCAGGTACATGAAGATGAAGTCCGGGGAACGAATTGACTGAATAAGGCTCATAATGATAGGAGCACCAGCAACAGCCTTTGGTGGGGAGGGGTCACTTTTCTCAACGTCCTTGACATCCTTCTCCTCATGAAGAGCGATGGTAGAACGTTCGTAGGATTCACTACTGCCCTGGGCATGTTCGATCTTCTCTCCACGAACATTTAGACCGCCGACTGTGAAGTTGTTAGGAGGGGTTCGCATGACCACAGCGGATAACAGCATGGAGCCTGTGAGAACTGTACCTAGGATTGCAAAGGTCTCAGGAAGTTCGTATCGGTCGATCATGGGGAGGTACACTTTGCTCCAGACGATTGAACCTGCGCCAAATCCAGCCACTGCGAAGCCGGATGCCACTCCTCTGTAATCGGGAAAGTATTTCTGCAGCGCAGAGACTGGGGAGATGTAATTGAGACCGAGTCCAAACCCTCCGAGGACTCCATAGCCGACGTACACACCTGCAATTGACTTCTTGTGGAGAGAAAGGGAGGCGATGGCTTGGCCGATCCCGAAGATGGTTGATCCCAGTAGTAAACCTCGCCGGGGCCCATGTCTCTCCAGCCAAGGTCCCATCAGCATCGCGGTTGTACCAAACATGCCTAGTATTTGAAAAATAGATAACCACAGCAGCAAAAACATATTCAGTACGAATGCTCATAAAGTTTTCCATCGCAATCACTCACGATAATATTAGCGCAATTTCCCTTCAAAAGATTGTGGGAAGTATAGAGCTTCAATCATGATTTATGAAACTTGACCTTCAGTTGCGACAAATGGACAAATTAACAGGAAGTGAACATACCGACTGCAATGTAAAATGTGTTCGGAGCTTTGTTCGCTAGCTTGTTTCCGTAAATGAGAGTATCAATCGGAGCGTTGAAATTGGACCATGAGTACAGGGAACCACAGCAGAACTGGATGAGGAAAGAAGAAGCGAAGAGCATCCATCGGTTGAATGGTACAAGTTTCGTGTACAGAAACAGGTACTTTTCCTTTTCTTCATCTTCTGGAGATTTGACAATTGGCTTCACAGTCCAGTGCTTGATGATCAAGCGTGCCAACAGGTTTCGGGCCTCAGGGTCATTCAGGGTACTATCGGGTGCCCCCATCGTCACTTACACCCGGACTCTCTGTGAGATACTCCACTACCAAGAGAGGCAGCTTGAGGGGACCTCCAATGTGCTCAGAGTAGATCGCGAAATTTTATCCTTATACCAGTCAAGATTTGATAGGTTGCCGATCGCCTTTTACAGGCGGCAGTGACGCACAATCAAACCTCGAGAAAAATGACTGGAGCTTGGAAGGCCTTACAGGAAAACGAAGGCCCTCCTCAAGAAGCTAAGGTCAACGACTCTACGTATTTAATGTTATGCAGACTACTAATGCTATCCAGTCTTGGTAATGATGAGTTCGGTGACAACCTTTGCTCGGTACCGGATTTAAGAGGTGCTCATGGACCACCTCTGCTATGTGTGGTGGAGCCCTCGAGTACAAGGTGTCAAGAAACAGGCGCTAATTACTGCTGTTTGAAGAGGTCTGACCTATACAAGACAAAGTCGCAGCTGGTTACTTCACTCAAAGCGCAATTGCAGCAAATTGAACCATATCATTGCCACTCACCTCGTCGGACCACGGAGCACCTGATGAAATCAAAGTAGCTGTCGCTGAGGCCTGCTGTGAAAAAAAAATAGGCGACCCCGTGGGATAACAAGAAGGATGGGAAGGCCCCCATCAAGCCGTACAAGGAAAAGACAGAGGGTAAAATTGGGCTCAGCCCCAAAAAGATGTGAAAGCCAGTTGTGAAAGTCTGGAGCTTGATGTTTACGATAGAGGCTCCTTTTGCATCCCTTCACAATGCAATCTTCCCTTCAGAAGATCTACTATATATACTAAGGTTTATGACAGTTGTTGCAGAGAAATGTAGATTCTGTATATTTCATAAAGTAGATGTTAAGGTCTGCAAACCACCCCTTTTTGTACTCTCGGTCGGAAATGATGGTTCCTCTCGAGTAAGGTGGACAATAAATATGCAAGTGGATCTCATCTTTGGCTACGTCTCAATGGACTATATTTTTACTCATTTGTATAAATAAACTAAAGAGTTATTCTGCTGGGGTTAAGATTAAGATTAAGATTCTAGAAAGTTGAGGAGAAAACTAGGCTGTGAAAGAGTATCCTTTGAGAGACAAACGCTAAATTTGAATTGCATTCTGAATGGTGTGTGACATGTATACCAAGGGTGCTTAGCTGGAATCCCCAGGGCCTATGGATTTCCGCGAGGTTCGGACATAGTAGTATATATTCTCGTTGGGTTTCCTGTATCAACTGCATGGCGTGATAGCTGTCTACGAGCAGCGAACGGACAATTCAAAGACAGGAACCTTAATTTCAGAGGAATTCAGGAGCTGGAAACAGCACTGTTCATGAAAGCACCAAACTACAGCATGAAATGTGGGGGCATTCTTCGGCACGTGTCTCTCTCCCGACACTCAGTCTCTGTTCTTCCAAGATATGGTTTTTGAGATCAGGACAGTTGTAAGGAACAGTTTATACAACAGCAAGGACAACTGTAGGGACAAACCAATTACATCTATGAACAACAAGAGCAAGATTTCTTACAGGTTCGAGGCAGTCTGAGTAACTCTAAGATCAATGCAGTGGACTTCATACGTATCGTGGTAACTTCAACTGTTCCAAGTACGAGTAAGTGGTTTAGATAAATTAATTTGTCCCACGCACTACAAAAGCTAAACTGGAAAATTCATGCGCTGAGCGACAGCGCCAGGAGGTCCGAAAGTACGAACAGCATGCATTCTTACCACACCAAGGGAAATTGCTTTCACGACTACGGAGTATCTTAATTCAACCACAGACACACAAACTGAGTTCGCGATGAGTTGCTTGCCGCAAACATGGGAAGCTTTAGTTTTAACTTGACTGGTACCCATAAATATCAGTAAAACCTTTTGTCGGTAATCTGTACAAATTAGATGGGTAGTGACGGACGGGATATCTGAACGTTTTACGGGCAAGGGACGGAATTTAGCAAAACTTCACGGGATACTAGGGGGCTTTAAATGTAGCTCTTACGGGATACTAGGGGGCTTTAAATTCAGCTTTTATTTATAGCTTTCAATTTACCGTAGACCCTATAGACTATCTATAAACTAAATTATGGATAGTCTATAATAATTTTATGGGCGTGGACGCGGTAGTCTGTAAGGGGAAATGTCCATAACAATGAAAAAGTGGATGGGTAATCTAAAAGGTGACCACTGGGTTTTGCATGTTATGAGATTATCCGTAAAATATTTTATTATAAATTTAAAATATTTACAATTTGAATTATATAGAATTTTATAAACTTTAAAATTTTATGAAACAATTCCATTTTTGATAAATTCTCCTTTATGGATGTTATGTTCAAATGTTCAACGACTTTAATTTTGAAATCATGACTCCTAAACTTATAGGTTATGGGTGTGCAAGATAACTTGAGTTTGAACTCTTATTGTATGTAGTCGAACCAGTGAAGCGGAAGGTTTGCTAGTCCTTTTGTGGACATTTGTCATTATTTCTGTTCTCGTTGTGTATATTACTGACATTCCCTGTCGAGGTGTCTCGCCATGTACGTTAGTGGCGTTCGTGATATTCCTCGTCGAATTTGTAATGTTTTTGAGTTTTGTTTAAATTAGTTATTGATCCTGATCCCGTGTGATTAGACAAGTCTGCAAAAGCCGTGGGATTAGAAGATGAATATTATAAAATGTCATACACTAGCACTCATCAGCAACTCATGAGGAAAATAAAAATATGTATTCAATAGAGTATCAAAGTAAAAGTAGAAGTAGAATGATAGGTTAGGGAAGATAAATCACTCTCCTGTCTTATCATTAAATCACTAGTGAGCTTTTTTGTTGTGAATGGACTACTATCTATCTTTTGAGCAAACAATTAATATTGAAATGAATCCTTTTCATGAGTAATGGTCAAATTTCTCATGTGATATATTTTTCCGCATTAGTTGTTAGTTGACATCTTCATGAAGATATATCAAAAAATATTTAGTTTATGTTGGCTCATAATGCTATCCAAAATACCTATTATTCTACTCGAGGAGTATAACCATACTTCTTCTCTTAACAATTTTCTCAATAATCTCTAAGATGGATCACAACGCGTGCACACTATATAATGCAATGGAGATTCTCAGGGAGTGAGTCCCTCTCAAGTACAAAAGATCTAGATGGTAGTGAATTATCTTTGTAATCACCCAAATAAATTCTAACATGATACTATCAAATAATAGTAGAGTAATTATTGATCCGGCTCCTAATTCATGATCTCAATTCATTATTAACCCAAATTGTTCATTTGCACTTGTGACACGATCCGAGGGCTAATTGCATATTCATCCGAGGAGTATAGATTCAATTTATTGTTTAGGATAAACAACCTAGGAGAAAAAATTTATATTTTGCTTAGTTAATTTGGTTCATTATGATCCAATTCTCTTGTTTTCACAAATGATCACCATGCCAGAGTAAAATCTCATGAGCTGGTTGCGTATTTATGGTATGTTCTAATTCTGCACAACCTTGCACAAAATAATCAATTGTTCACACGAAGCAACCCAAAAGGGTAATTTACATCAAGCGGCCACCTTCCTCTCCGTCTAATATGAAAGTTTGATGCCCGCTACAAGGAAAGAAGTAATGAAATTTACGCTTGTCACATACATAGATTATTAGTATTTATTATCTCTTTGTGATAAGTATAACATGGAAACAACAATCCATCCTATGTATTTCATTACTCTTTCAATAATCAAATTTATCATCCAATACCTTCCACATGGTACCCTCAACCCCCAACATACTACAATTAATTCCATGGTCCATGAATTTGTCAAAAGAATTCATTACTTCCTTCCCACTGAGCACGAAGAGAAAATGGTGTTGTATAATGGTATATGTTGGTATGCGCTGTGGGCTACGTTAGGAGTTGATGGTGTGTGCGGGGAAGTCATAGACTTCAATTGGACTGATTTCACGGTTTCAATTGTAAAATTGATGTCTTTTGGGTTTATTTTGCTTTGAATAATTGCTAAATTTTGACACAATATGATGTTGGAGCAAGTCCCCACTCCCGGAGAGAAGGTTTTCAAATTCTCTAAGGCTAAACTTCCACATTGCATGTTCCCCTCCTCCTTCTACCCTCCCACGTGCATAAGTAATGTAACGCAGTGTTAGGTGGTTCCCCTAATCCACTCTCAATTCATTTTTCAAATTTTATAAATGAGTAAAATAGTTTATGTGGACTTCAATTCTGCTCATCTTTTGCTTCTATGGATACCTGTTGAATTGTTATGGATAATACTATTTTACGGTAAATGTTAGTCTTTCCCATAACTAAAACCCTCCATTATCTATAGGGATCTAGGAACTTATAAAACCTCACTTCTAACCATGTGATTCACTGTGGGAGTAGTGGGCTCCACGCTTTGAACGTCATGTATGCTGAGTGAGTTTGAGGGGTGAAGAACACCCATGCGCACAAACATATTTACATACTAATCCTTCACGAAAAAATGATGTGTCGTATCTTACGATTTTGGACAAATCAGTAGAAATGTAGCACCACTGCTCTGCAGATTGAGCTTTTCCTTTCAGTATCTTTCCCTCAACTCCAAATCGCTCAAAGAATATCATGCCTTCATAATATCTAAAGGCTCCACTATTTATCGACGTTCCTAGCTTTCCTCGATCGCAACGATGGGAGATAACAGGAAAATGGAAAGCCAAACTACAACATCACAAATGTCGAATAAAGATTCCAAAGTTGATCACTCTAAATATCATACACCAGAACATGCGGGCGTTGTATCTGTTGCTATGGAGCCGTGTTGACCTATACCCACAAGGTGGCTTTACCATAAGAAACTGTCTTCGACGGCTTGCTTGACAAACTGCATTTGCTTTATTCAAAAAGCAGACCTCATAGAACACAAGAAGGATTGGAAGACCCCCATCAAGTCGTAGAAGGGAGAGACAAATGAAATAGAATGGGGCTAGGGCCCAATTGGCACCATTTGCTTTATTCCACGTTCTTTGTTGTTACGATCTTTGTTGTTACGTTAGTGTGTCTTTGACACAGAGTTTTGTCCAGCATCGCTGGACAAACTGGCCTAAAGAATTTTCTTTTCATTGGGGATTCAAAAATGCGATTTTCACCACTTGTAAGTATCCCGCAAAAATTATTTAGGGGTAGTGTTTGAAAATTTCACGGGTAGTGGGCGGTGGGGTACTGGAGAATTTAACAAGTCTTCACGTGTAGATGTGAAATATTTACGGACATTGTAAATCATAGCTCCTGTCCTTTTTATGGGGTTATGGATGATTCCCAAATATTAACTATTTGCATTTGAATTAGTGCATGTCTTCAGATTCAAATTTTAAAAATAAATAAAAAAGCTACATGTCAAAAGAATGAGCTATGTGTCACAAGCTATGAACTAGTGAATGCAAACAACCCACCAATGCCAAGAAATTTGAAATTTGTTTATCCTATGTGAAAGATGTATGTTAGTGATGAAATTTTAAAGGGATTTAGTATAGGGCAAGGAGAAAAGATAGGCTCATCATTTGAAGTTGTTTGAATGGTTACACAAGGCCACTTAGGACAAAAGTCACAATTGTGATTGCACAATCACAAATTTGGCAAGGAGAAAAGAGAATATTGGGATGTCCTTGGCGGAAGAACTAGTAGAAGAGGGAAGATTGGGCTTGTAATTTATCATCACCTAGATATTAGCAAAATGCCTTGCATTGGTATCAAGAAAGAGCTCACCAACTAAACCTTTGGTAAGCTTTTGCAAAACATGCATTTAGGTTTTTATATAAGCAAGAATCTCTAAATATGCTAGTTACATGCTAAACCTTGAGCAAACCCCTTGTGCGACCCTTGTCTACACCAATGCCTTAGTAAACACTCCATGACAACTTTTGCATACAACAATCTCCTAGAAAACTCTCACCCTTGTGGCAAACTTCAGAGAAAACCCCCAACAAAACCTCCCATGGCAACTCTTCCACGTAACAAGATCCTATTGAGTGCATGTGATCTAACTAACATAATTTGCATGACTTGCAAAAAGAATGACATGGGGTTAAGAAATGGATTTTTTTAGACAAATCATAAATCATCCATTATAATTCAACAATTGTATGACAAGAAGAAGCCACAAGTAGATGGAATTGCTTGATAGTTTTCAAGACTCACTTTTGTATATCAAATCAATTTCTTTGCAGTAATAAGATAGGTATAGTTGGATCCAAAGTCCAAGGCATGCTTGTATGACTTCATGCTCCAAAAGGAGACACAAACCTCTAATTCCACTATCAATTAGTACTATTGGACATATCCACATAGTCTTGGATATCCATATATAGAAAAGTATCTCTCCTTTTTTCTCCAAGTGTTATTGTGGCAGATGAGAGATGGTAAATCCCCACGAGAGGACCTTTCATCCTTTGCTTCACTACAATCAGATTGGACTAGAGGTTTGCAATCTTCCTTGATGGAGCGACAATACTTAGTTGACTTGTCCATTCCTTGGGCTACTAGAGCATGTCTTTGCTCTTGCTCTTGCAAGGGTGTAGGCTCTTGGATCTTAGCTTGACCATGCATTAGTGCATTCAGACTTGCACTAGCCATCTTCTTTACAACAATGAGGTTCCACTTAGGTTTGCATCTTCGTTACTCACTTGTGAATGTGATTCTACACTAGATCCAGTAGCAGTCCATATGACAAGGTGCTCTTTTGGAGGACAGAGGATGGCTACCCATGATGCCATCATGGATATAGTGTTTGCTATGGCATGAGAGTGGATACCTTGTTTTGGAAGGAGCATTTGTATGCTTTGCAGATGACATGTGTCAAAGCATACTTATACTTAGTCAGAGATGATCAGGTGATAGTAGCGGATATTGTAGTTAAAAATACTAGTTTTGGAGTGAGTGATTACTCATCCTCCTGGATGTGCGGCTAGCTGAGTAGCAGTACGGAAGGTCTCCAAGTATAGGGGTATGCAGCGGTGTCACCTCTTTGTTCCTCTAGCCTTGGAGTTATATGGAGCGATGGACATGGCATTCGACACATTTGTTAGGGAGTGTGCAAGAGCTTATCATATTAGACTTGAAGGGGTACCACTCTTACTCTCATACTTTGTAGTATATTTTAGATAGCATTTGTCTATTACTCTGCAGACAGCATTTGCTGGTGCAATCCTGAAGAGAACAATCACACTAGGTGATGCTTCTTTGATGCTCCAATAGTTTGTAGACCTTACTACTTACATAGCTCAGATTTCTTAGGTGTAATAGGGCAGATTTCTCATGTCGATACTATTGTGGCCTAGCCCCATTTACCTCTTTTGTCTCTCTTGTTGGGGTCTTCCCATCCTTCATGTGTTCTTCCTGGTTCCCTTTCTTCATTCACTGTTCTAGAATAGTCTGCATTGGGTATAGTTATAAGCAAAGAAGGGTGAGCAGGAGCAGACTTGTCGCTAGCATGTAGGATTAACTTAGATTCAGATACAGGTAAAAAGAACTAAATTTGGCCATTATCGATCTTCAGACAGCCGTTCTTTCGTTGACTGAGACTCGATAGCATAGTGTTTGTGTTTCCCAATGTCATTCACATCCCTGATGTTCATTGTTAATAGTAGCGAAAGAACGCTGTTGAATTTTATAAAGGATAGGATAAAATACAAGGTAAAGTAATAAAGGCGCGAATGGGATAGCAAAAGGACGGAAGACCTATCAATCCTTACAAGGAAAACCCAAGAGTAATACGAAGCTACAGTCGATAATTAAGACAAAGATTGAAAGAAAGCATATAAGGCACGACCAAGTGTAAAGGAAAAGACTAGTTTGAATCTTACCATGAGAGAGGGCAGAGTCTTGTCTTCTATCTTGGTAAAATTCAATTGAATCATGTGTTTTTCTCTTAGAGTGAAAACAAATCCGATGTGCAATCCACCAACAAACTATTTGCAAGAAAGATGAAGTCACCATCATCGACCTTGGAAGATGGAGGATAGGGACCTAAAAAGCAAGTAGTGGAAGCTCTTGACTGTTACTATTGTTCATTGGCACGAGGCCTACTATATTGAATCGGATGCATGTCTATTTTCGGACATTCTGTAGTCTATTTCCACCTTAGTTTACCAGTAGAAACCAATAGCTGTGTGAATATTATTCGATTTGTTGAGAGTGATGAGCATGCGATGAGCGATGTACTTTGGGCAGATACTTTGAGCCAAACTAGGGGAGAAAAACTTGTACATTCTGTCATGATCTTAAGAGACACATGGCTCTAAAAGTGTCTGAGTGGGATTATGGAATGTTTAACAAGAGAATAAAAAACACCTCGAATGGGTATGAGAATAAAGGCCAGTTGGTGTTTGTTTCCAGAGCCTTGTAGCCATCTAGTCCGGCTTTTCTGAAGCTGTAAATAAATAGAAAGAACAGAACTCACTCCTTCAATAGGCCAAGAGAAAATTATCCGACAGACGTTCCTAATCGTACTTTATCTTTCATAACCCAAGAATTTCACATATAGTGGAGAGCACAAATAAGCGGTTCACCATCTGTGAAACCTACAAAAGAGCACTGGGATTCTCTCAAGCACTTGCATCCTGTACTACCTAGTCCAATCCTCTTGATGAGACATTGATTCTTTACATACTTTTGCTTGAGTCTAGGCAGAACATTACGAACCACTTACCGAATGGTTGTCATAGGCTCCATTGAACTTGAAGCCTATTGTTTTACTTTCAATAATATCAGGAGTTTGTTGCATTTGATTTGTTTGGGGGTATTTCTCGTGAACACAATCAAACTGACATAGAAACAAAGGTTAGACTATCTATTATACTGAAGAATGGTTGATGGTTTATCTATTCTACATGTATAATCTGCTCTATTTGAATTATGTATTGATGTGAACGAAGTACTCATGTGCTGCTACACAAAATGATTCTTAAGCTGGAACAAATTTAAAATTCTGTTTTGTGATTCGATAAGGAAAGTGTGGAAGGTTCAGCGAATCTGGTAAGTACCTCAATAGTGAGAACTGTTTGAGGAAATCCGTCAACATTCTTACGTCTTACTCATCTCAATAGTGAGAACTGTTCGAGGAAATCCGTCAACATTCTTACGTCTTACTCATCGTCATGTGATCGCGTTTACAGATCACGTTCGTCTAATATTAAGCCTAGCGCCAGACACGAGTCTTGAGAATGCTTGAGAGACCTGGTCTTCGTCCCGAATGAGACTATCTATAGACAAAGGATGGCCACGTAATTTAACCGCCTTCACTGCGTTGCAGTTTTCCTAAATATTATTCTCTCCATATCTCAAGTCAATGCTCACAGAATGCATTCGTGGATGATCCTGCTTTGCCGCATAATCTTTTGACTGAGGTTTGGAATTAGTCGGTCAATAAGACCATCATCATCTTCGAGGATATCATGATGCATTCGACATCGGAAATAGTCAGCAGATCTAAATACTCGACCTCGAAGCACGAAACTCTTTAAAAATTGCGGGATTCAGGTATACTAGCGTGTACTATGTTACTTGACGAACATGCTAGCCACTAGACGCTCAAAAATATATCTCCGCATACATCGATGCACTCTCTTCTATCTAATCTAGGAGAATCCCTGAAGATATCCGGGAATTACAGAGGCTATACAAGAGAATAGGATGTACCAAATCCTCCTTCCGAACTCATTCTACCTCTTTTGTCTAGTATTCAGTATTGGTTTCTAGTAGGATAAAAGGTCATTCAGTATTGGTAAAAACCAATACTGAATGACCTTTTATCCTACTAAGGAAACGTCTCTCCTTCACGTGCGGGAGACGGCGGAGACGGCGGAGACGGGGAGAGGAGAGGGAGAGATGTGAGAGGAAAGATCTATATTTTCTTGCATACAACATTCTAGTGAATAGTCTATTATGTTAGTTTTTTGATTTTGGTACCTAGATTGAAGACTATGGAGAATTGAATAGAAAGTTATGAGTATTTTTAGGTTTTCTTAAGTTTTTTTAGGGTTTAGAGTGATCATTACACATTGACAATGATAAGTTGAGAATTTTCATTTCTAATTTCTTGGCTTCTATGGGAATTTAGTTTAAAAATTTTGGAGATTCAAAATGAAAGTTATGAGAGTCTATAATTTTTAGGGTTTGGAGAGATTGTATTTTCTTATGTGAGTTTGGATGTGAGGGGTTGTGGTTTTGCAGGTATGTGGAGATATGGAGAGGAGCATAATGTGTTACTATCGTTATTCTTGTGCTAGCTATGGCTACACTTCCCCATGTGGGGCAGTTTAGAGCGGCTCTGGATACACCCATGCACAGTGTGTCACACACGCTTCACCTTGCAAGGAGTGAATACCCATGTGAGAAGGATGCACAAAGAATATAATTAGACTGTTGAATTAGGTAATCTCTAGTTTAGGGACTTTTTGTTAGAATCAGACAAAATAGGTATTGTTCATGAGCGAACAATGTTCATGTCCATTGTTCACATGCTTTCTATGAGCTGCATGTGTTACATGAGCACTATGGTAGCACACCCGTCAGCACACCTTTCAGTACACTCTTCTATCTATATAATCCCAGTCAGGAGTTTCTTCTACTGGAGTTGATTTCTACCACTTCCCCTCTGCATTTCGTGAAGTCATGAGCTGCCTAACACCATCTCAGGAGTGTTCTGTATTGAGTTCTGTATCTTAATATTGGAGGTTATTTGTGTTGCGTGAGTGAACTGGCTGTACAGTCTTTGAAGGCTAGGAGAGAGTTGAATCTTTTTGTGTGCAATTAGGAGTGTCTGCTCTGGTGAGACTAGGGAAGCTGAGTGTTAGGATGTCTGATACATCAGAAGTCAAAATGTCTGAGAATAGACCATCTTCTTCAAAGAACAAGAACAAAGGTTCTCATCATAGACCACTTGGGATGCTCACGGGAGGCAAGCAACCACATCAATGGCAATGACACTCGGGATTACACATGGTCCTATATCCCTTTGTTGACTATTCCAAGGATATGGATCAAGTCGTGGGAGTGGTTAACTTCTTAGGCGGGTTACATTTTGGGGTTATTTGAGACTAGTTTTTCATGTCCATGTCTATTCCATAGGCTACCCACACACTCCATGATGAGGCTAAATATGCTTTTTGCCTACCACTTGATTGTTTGGCACATGATCCCTTGGGCAAGTTAGCATGGTTCCTACTCCTTTTACTCCCTTGATGGTATCTTTGTTATGCTAGAGGGGGATGTGCGGTGCATAGAGATGTGGCTGCTAGATTTTGTCAATTTCAAGTGGAAGATTAGGTGGCACTTCAAGAGGATTTTTTTAGGGCTATATTTTTTAGGAGACACGTTTCACCACAAGATACCACAGAGTCCACTTGATTACGACGGTGTAGGACATTGGGTCAGGCGGAGAGTTTAGTACCACAACACAAGCGCTACACCCTTTGTCTATGGTGAGTCCTATTGATGAGACTATCTCTTCTCTACGCTTACTACATCCTATAGCAATAGAGTGACTACCATTAGAGGTCTTAGATTATCAACTTGAGCAGCCTTTATGTCCTGATAGGTCACTTTTTGCACAAGCATTGTGCACTACTCTTTGCCTTTCCTCAAGAGGCTTGTCAGGGATGGTTTATGAGCACCTTAGAGATTGCTTTCAGGTAGATGATCCTTCTAGTGGTTTTATCAAGTTGTTTTAGGTGGCTATAATAGTAGCAAGCGGAGACATTCCTATGTCTATTAGTCGAGTGTTAGGTGTTAGTCAACTTCTCATGATGGAGAAGGACATATGGAGCATTAGACCGATTGTTATTGGAGAGATCTTTTTGCATTTGGTCAATTGTACCATTGTTCTTCAGCATCGTTCTCACTTTCAACAACACCTCAATCTATATCACTTTGGAGTAGCTAAATCTGGAGGATGTGAGGCTGTATCTCTAGGCAGTAGGGCACTCCTAGATATCCATCCGGAGTGGGTCATCCTATAGGTGGATGTTGAGAACACTTTTAATAGCATCTCATAGGCATCCATCTTCAGAGAGCTTAGGGAGGCTGGTGGATCCTTGGCGAATCTTATTCTGTTTATGCAGTCTTTTTATGGGTCTCTTGCTTCCGTTTACTACCATCATGGTGGTTCATAGGAAGGAGTCACCGTCTTGGAGTTAACTGTGGGTACATGTCAAGGAGATCCTTTATAGGGACCCTTATTTGCCATGGCTCACTTTAGAGCTCTCCTATCTACTACTTTGGCCATGCTAGGTTGTGTATTTCTTTCCTTGGTTGATAATACACACATTGTGGGCTCTGTATATCAAATTAAGCAAGCTTTTGACCCCTTGACTATTGAGCTACATCTAGTAGGCTTGAGATTCAAGGTGTCAAAGTATAGGGCATGGTCTCCTTTAGGTATTCCTCCCCACCTTGAGCTTCTAGAGGCATGTATTACATCTACAAATGGTCTACGTGTTCTTAGAGTGCCAATAAGATCCAAGGATTTTGTCACACGCTTCTTAGGTGCTGCCCTTGCACAAGATGTTCTCCATGTGGATGAACTTCTATTACTAGGAGATCTGTAGGTGGCATTTGGTATACTCTCCTCTAGTTTTCTCATTGACCGTCCTACCTCATCTATATAATTCCTCCCTCCTCGTCCTTCCTATCACATCTAAGAGCCTTTGATAGGAGGATTATGGGAGTCTTTGGTGATATTATTGGACCAAGGACATTTGAGTGTGTGATAGAGGATTTGGCACGTAGACAAACAGTTGTGCCAATCTCATGCGGAGGGGTTGGCTTGCTATCTATGGAGGAGATTGCACTTATAGCATTTTGGGGTAATTGGGCTCTCTCGGCACCCCTACTTTCCTCTTGTTTTGTGGTTGTTGATAGGCCAGTCTTGGAGAATTTTGTGACAAAGGTGGAAGGGGGATCTTGTCTCTCTAGATGTTATTACAGTAGATGAGAGATAGTTTATCCCCACATGCACAAGAAAACTTTCCATCTTTTGCTTCACTATTGTTAGATTGGACTAGAGGTTTACAATCTTCCTTGATGGAGCAATAGTGTGAGCATACGCTACATTCTCTCATAATTGACTTGTCCATTCCTCAAGCTACTAAAGCATGTCTTTTCTCTTGCTCCAGCAAGGGTGCAGGCTCTTGGATCATAGCTTGATCGTGCATTAGGGCATTCCAACTCACACCAACTACTTTCTCTACAATGATGAGGCTTTGTTTAGGTTTTGGCCACCTATTTGCATCTTCATTACTCACTTGTGAGTGTGGTTCTATGTTAGATGCAGCAACCGTCTATATGACACGGTGTCCTTTTAAGGGACAGAGGATAGCTACATGATGCTATTAAGGATGTAGTGTTTGTTATGGTACGAGAGAGTGGATACTTGGCTTGGAAGGAGCATGTGTTGTATGCTTTGCAAATGACACATGTCAGAGCTGACTTATACTTTTTCTGAGATGATAAAGTGACAACAACAGATGTCATGGTTATAGACCCTATGCAAGATACAATTTTGGAGGAAGTGATTACTCATCCCCTTGGATGGGCGGTGAGCATAATAGTAGGTCATTAGGTCTCCAAGTATAGGGGCATGTTGTGAGGTCACCTCTTTGTTCCTCTACCCTTGGAGTTATAAGGAATGATGGACACAAAATTTGACACATTTGTCAAGGAGTGCATGAGAGCTTATCATGTTAGGTGCCAAGGGGTACCACTTTCACTCTCATACTTTGTAGCATATTTTAGATAATGTGTGTCCTATAGAGTGGAGTGGCTAGTGCAATCCATAGGAGAGCAATCACACTACGTGATGCTTCTTTGGATGCTCTGGTTGTTTGTAGACCACACAACTTGCATAGCTTGGATATCTTAGGTGTAGTGGGGCAGATTTCTCATATAGACTCTATTGGGGCTTAGCACCATTTTACCTTTTTCATCTCTTCCTTGTACGGCTTGATGTGGTCTTCCTATCATTCATTTTTTCTATGTAGTTGTCCTTCTACTATGCTTGATGGGTCTTCCTATCCTTCTTTTGTTCTATGTGGTTGCCCTTCATCCACACATCCTCCAAGTATACCTACTCCAAATTGATATGGATTGATATGTTGTCAAAAGTGAAAACAATGTTGAAAGACAATGGTACGATTGACTAAATGCAAAAAGATCTCTCCAATAGTAATCAATCTAATGCCTCTTATGTCCTTCTCCATTGCGAGAAGTCAACTAGCACCTAACACTTGACTTGTAAACATAAGAATTCCTCCTCTTGCATTATTACAACCACTTGAAACAACTTGGTAAAACCACTAGAAGAATCATCTGCATGAAAACAATCTCTAAGATGATCATATACCTTCCTTGACAACCTCTTGAGGAAACGCGAGGAGCGGTGCATAATGCTTGTGCACTAAGTGACCTATCAAGACATAAAGGTTGCTTAGGCTGATAATCTAAGACCTCTAGTGGTAATCCCTCTCTTGCCATAGGATGTGGTGAGCATAGGGAAAAGATTGTCCCATCAATAGGATTAACCATAAACAAAGGATGTAGCGCTTGTGCTGCTCTACTAAACTCTCCCACTTGACCCAATGTCCTACACCCTCATAATTGAGTGGACTCTGTGGTATCCTATGGCAAAACCTATCTCTTAAAACGTGCAGCCCAAACACACTCCTCTTGTAGGGTGGCCTGATCCCCTGCTTGGAATCAATGAAATCTAGTAGCCACCTCTCTATGCCCCGCATATCTCCCTCTAGCATCACGAAGACACCATTGAGGGAGTAAGAGGAATAGGAACCATGCTAACGCATCCAAGGGATCACGTGCCAAACAATCAAGTAGTAGGTGAAAAGCTTGTCTAGCCTCATCATTGAGTGTATGGGATAGTCTATAAAATAGATGTGGATATGAAAAACAAGTCTCAAATAACTCCAAAATGCAACCCATTTGAGAAGCTAACCACTCCCATGACTTGATTGATATCTTTGGAACAATCAACACAGGGAAAGAAGAAACATGCGTAATCTTGAGTGTCACTACTATCTATGTGGTTACTCATCTCACGTGAGCATCCCAAGTGGTCCAATCATAGTCCTTGTGCATCCTTCCCATATGGGTCTTTACCCCTAGCGAGGTAAAGCATCAATGACACATCGTGCATGGTGTATCTTGAGTCGCTCTAGGCGGCCTCACATAAGGAGGTGTAGTTATGGCTAGCATACATGAATAACAATAGTAACACATGATGCTCTTCTCCATATCTCCCTATATCGGCAAAGCCACAACCCCTCACATCCCAACTGACATGAGAAAATACAATCTCTCCAAACCCTAAAAATTATAAACTCTCATAACTTTCAATTTCCATCACAAAAATTTTCAAACTAAATTCTCATGGAACTCAAATCATGAAAACCAAGAGATTAGTAATGAAAAGTCTCGACTTATCACTCTCAATATATAGTGATACTCTACACCCTAAAAAACCTAAAAATCTTAATAACTTTCTACTCAATTCTCCATAGTCTTCAATCTAAGTACCAATGGAATTAAAATTGAAAAATGAACAGAATAGATTATTCACTCAAGTACTATATGCTAGAGAGCCCTCAAAAAATGTATATCTTTCCCTCTCACATTTCTCATGTCTACATACTCTCACGAACTCCCAAACATGGTCAGACAAAATAGGATAAAGAGAACAAAAAGGAAGAGAACCACAAGGGAATAAGAAGGGAAGGATGGGAAACACGCATGATGCTTGGCAGGCTGCTGAAATATAGAATTCAACGAAGAGGTAAAAGGAAGAGAGTAAATTGATAAAACATTTAGATATCAATCAGAGCAATGAGATGAGAAAGGAAAGACAAAGGAGAAGTGAAAAGGCAATGCTGAAATATAGAATTCAACAAAGAGGTAAAGGAAGAGAGTAAAATGATAAAACATTTAGACATTAGCCGGAGAGATAAGAGAGAAAAGACAAAGAAGAAGTGAAAAGGCAATGATCTAACTATAATGTTTCATGTGCGAGAGATAACCTTTAAATTTTGTGTCTTTATTGGATCAAAGGCTTATAGTTTTCCTTGATAAAATGATAGTTTTGACATATTTACATTTTCTCTTAGTTGATTCATCAATCCTTGTATTACTAGAGCACTGTTTTGGTCTTGGTCTAGTAAAGATGCAGGCTCTTGGATCTTAGCTAGACCAAGCATTAGAATGCCAAGATTCACACCAACAATCTTCTTTACTACAATGAAGTTCTACCTAAGTTTGGTCTATCCACCCACCTACATCTTCATTACTCACTTTTGAATGTGATTCTACATTAGATGCAACAATTATCCATATGACACTATTTCTTTTTGGAGGATACAGAATTCCTACCCAAGATTACAATGAAGTTCTACCTAAGTTTGGTCTATCCACCCACCTACATCTTCATTACTCACTTGTGAATGTGATTCTACATTAGATGTAACAATTATCCATATGACACTATTTCTTTTTGGAGGATACAGAATTCCTACCCAAGATGCCATCAAGTATATAGTTTACCATGCTTGGAAAAAGTATTCATATGCTTTGCAGATGATACAAGTTAGGGCAGATTCATACTTGGTATGAGATGATCAAAGTGACAGATATATACCCCAGTTCTTGTGGCCAAATGACCAAGTAAACATATGCCAAATTCTTTGAGCTGATAAACCTCCTAACAAGTCCCACGATGAGTTTATGCCTCGCACTTGCACTTCACGAGCCCTGTACTTCTATGTTTGGAGGCTGCAAAACGGTTACACCCTTCTCCACGTTGATGCTTGAAACATCCGCGAAGTAATTATTCTCTCCTTTTGAGAACGTAACAGGGATTTCGTATAAGTCGGATCCGAACTGGAACCCTACAAAGTGAGAAGTTGAGGAGTCGTTTCTGGTAAGGTACATCTAAAGCATCTACAGAAAAACAGTGTTCGAAATACTCGTCAGATTTCAAATGGGTTCCAACTGCTGTCAATTGTTTACTGCCTGCAGTTAAACGTTCGTAGTTTTGCGAGTGGATGGCTAAGTCCGCGAAATTTCGCTACAATCGTAGACTGCTAATACGGCAAGCCGCTGCAAACAACTTACTCCGCGTTAGCTTTGGGCTCATTGATGGTCTGAAGAGGTCAGGTACACGTTCAACGGTCCAATTAAACACACACAGGTGGATGAACAACGTGAAGAGAATATGCTCGAAGGAAGAGGGCAGAGTAGATGTCCTAAGAAGAATAAAGCTAACAAAAATAGTGGGCTCTGAGAAGATCTCCACTTTATATACAGTGAGTAAAGACTTCTGTACACAGAAAACAATCATTTGATAAATGTTGTAAACAGGTGTACCAAACAAAAGCATTTCCTTGTAGAGTAAGCCTTACTAAGAAGAGGTGCTGTGCTTTTAGAAAACATGATGTGATCGAGGGTCCAATTTCTGCGTTGACACCACCTCCTTCTGGAATATTGGTCATGGGCTTCTGGGAAAGTGTCCTTGGTCAAGTACAATTCAGCAGGTCATGCTCATGAACTATACTTTGTGGCTCTAAAGTAAATAGGTCCGCGAATGGCAGTCACAAGGAGAGCTTTCACTACGAACTTAGGCAAAAATTGCACCAAACAAATCCTGTGTTCCCGTATCAAGTCTCCATTGGGGACGGATCGTCTCCATCAGCAGGAACCTCCACACCACCGGAAGATTCTCTGGTCAGCAGCTCACCTGCTGCTACATGTGGTGGTTCCTCTTCCGTGGGTACAACCTCTTCCCTGTTAGCATCCTCCATATTGTCTATGTATGCTTGCAACCTTTTCGGATCTAGAATCTCGAAAGGGTCATCGATACCCACGATGGCTAACCCGCAGTTGGAGCTCGTCAACTCTTCCTCTTGTAGAGATTCTTTTACTGCAAACAACGCGTGACGAATCAACTCTTCCTTGGTGCAACTCATAAACGTTTCGTACTTACGCTCGAGATACGTTTTCGCCGCTTGTGAGCGTGATCCAATGGCAAAAGCTTGGTACTCGAAGTAATTTCCAGAGGGACAATTTTGATACAAATGAGGGCCAGTTTCGTCAGTGCCTGCCACCAAAAGCCCTACACCATATGGCCGTTTCCACGACCGTTGAGTACAAACCTGGCAAATAGTACAACGCAAGAAGTTAAAACATACAACAAGATACTGGCATTGGGCACTGCAAGAATTCCTATTACATAAAGTATATCAATCTAGCACGTGTTAACATTCGTAAGGAACAGTGAATCGTGCAGACTTGTAAATCTCGGTTACCAAGAAGTAAGTGTAACCGAGAAAGTAAACACATAACATGACATAGAGTAAAGACAATGACCCAATCAAATTGAATAGACATTATACATGGTATTTTATCCCTAAACTTCTACGACATCCCCGAAAACATATTGAAAACGGGAGCAGAAGCCGTTCGAAGAACGGGGGATCCAGAACCACTGAGTATGGAACCGAGAACGTGCATATGACGTGCGTATAAAATGCATGCATGATCAACTCGAAATGAGCGGGACGGTCAAAAAAGAGGCCATGCCCTGTGGAAACATAGGGAACAAGATTTCTGCTCGATGCAGGAACATCCTCACTACAGAGAGAAGTGCTCAGTCAGGCCGCAGGCCACTAGACAAGTTAAGGGCCAGAGGAATAATCAGCGCTGAGGGAAGACCAACCTAAGCAAATAGAATGGAAGTAAATCTAACATTACGAACATAAGCAGAAGTAAGGACGTAATTGATACATACGTAGCACCTGCAAGAACTAGTATACTTCAGGGAATAAGAACCAAGACACAACAGATTAAGCATATGAAATTAAAAGCAGGGGAGGACATGCACGAAACCCGAAAACATATTGTGAACTCAAAGTGAGCAGAAAAGAAAAGGGCCAACTTCATCCCAACGGCATCATCATGGAGCACTAGGTACCACTGGATGCAGCAAATCTAGTAGAACCCTCAGACTCTATAACAACCCTGTATTACACACCTAAGAAAGACGACAGTATGGACCAATCAGCATGTAACGAGGTACAAGTATAAAGTTTCTGGTAAACTATACCTGCTGAGATGACCTGGTGGAACAGGTCACTGTCTCGAATAGTATCAGGAAATAGACAGATCACCGCAGAAAAATGACAGACACCGAACAATGAGTACGCGTAGTACATGAGTCCACAGATATCTACTTACGTGCAGTGTAAAAATAGTGATGGTTCAACACTATCTCAAAACCAAAATAAAACCACAGCATAGTGCTGAGTTGCCCCGTGGCTAACTAGAAAATGCACGGGTCCCCATCGTTGTCATCCATTAGATACCTCTAGAAATATATTGCGTGTTATAAAATGGAAGTTTATGGATATGGATATATGAGGACAGAAGCCGTTTGAGGAACGGGAGATCCAGAACTCATTAAATGCATATGAAGTGCAGATGAAATGGTAATAAAATGAAAGCAGAACTGACCGAAAAAGATAATTAAGATATGCTCACTTCGAGAAGAGTGACAAATCCCTAAAGTAGATGAAGTGAACTTGACAAAGCGAATGTAACCTGAAGCAAAGGCAAAATACCAACATATCGAGAACAACATATAGAAAGAACTATTAAGCAACGTGTATTCAGTAACAGCTATGCAACATAAGTCGTGAAATACCATACATTGGGCAATTGAACAGCCACAAGCAACGCTGTAACTCAGAGTAACCTAAAGAGTGGAGTCGAGCAGGAACCTTGAAATCAAAAGGCATGTATGAACCATGAAACAGGTTCTCAACTTGTATCTATACGAGCTTTTCTTAACCTTGTTAGGTTGTCAATTTTATACCAAAGGAGCTCCTGTATCAATAACTTTCATTCCTCGCATCATACCATCTGTAGCACTCATAGCAACAGCTCTTACTTTATTATTTCCTATACAGCGAGCAAATAGTAAGAGAGGTGTATTAGTTGAGGAAGGAGGAGTGGCTCGCTGCAATGTACGAACTAGAATGTTGTTTTGTCTGAGACGGAGCGAAGTGTAACATGACCATGACGGGATAGAATATATCGCAACTGGATATCAGGGGAAGAGAGCGAGGCGAAAGAGGAGTGGATAGAGTATCGCAACATATGCCATGAGCACATGAGTCCTAGAACGCTAAACAGCTGAAGGAAGCAGAAGGCGGTCATGGTAAGCCTCCACGAAAGCAAGTACGACTTCATCAACGCCAAATGCAGTGCCGAAGTAGCTGAGCGAATGTCAGCACTCCTCAGACCGAGTTTCAGTTCAAAAGCTCATGAGTGCCAAGGCAAACTCGGTTGCTCCAAAAATGGTGCTTAAAGTAGGATCCGAGCTGAGAAAATGCTGAGAGAAGAGAACGGTGGAAAATGATGTGTGGACCAGCAATGTCAGCAGGATTTATCTCGAATGCCAGGCAACTTGAAGGAGGGATGAATCAAGTGTAGGGAGAGGAGTGTTCCCAATAACCACGACTGCAGAATGATAACGAGCCAATAAAATATATAAATGTGAGCAGACGAAGGAGAAAGGAAAGGAAGCGAGATGCACCTGTGAATACCTCTGAGAAAAATGATTAGCAATAAGGTAAACATAACCTAGCATCGGAGACTTGACCATGCTATTCTATGGCAAAAGCTCGTTAATGGATTGCCAACAAGAGCTGGAGTCATGTGAGTACATGGAAGGAGCGAGGACGGAAGTAGGAGCAGAGAGCGGAGAGCAAGACTGAAACAAAACATTACTCAACAAGAAGTTTATGAATACTGGTAGATGAGAGCAAAAGCCGTTCTAGGAACGGGTGATCCAGAACTCATTAAATGCATATGAAAGGTCACCAGGATATGCTCAATACGAGAAGAGTGATAAATCCCTAAAGTAGAATACAGCGAATGTAACCTGAAGCAAAGGCATAATAGCAATATATCGAGAACAACATATCTATCTATCTATCAATTTATACATAAAGAACTAGTAAGCAACGTGTATTCGGTAACAGCTATGCAACAGAATTCGAGAAATATAATACATTGAGCAATTTATGGATAGCTCAGAAAACAAGGAAAGACGAGACACAAGTAGCTCTGGACAACAAAGTAGAAGGATAAAAATAAAGATTCAACACCCAAAAATGAGTATATGAGTAATGGGAGCAGAAGCCGTTTGCAGAACGGGGCAAACCCACGTAGAACCCATAAACGAGTGAAGAGCACGTCAGAAACTTACTAAAATTATGCTGGTGGATGAGTTTACACGGATTACAAAATGGAACAAGATTGCAGAGTAAGCAAGTGACGTCTTCAGATGGCAGAATGATGGACTGATCAAGTTGCAAAGGACGCAGCGTACAGTTGACAGTCAAATCTATGAATTTCCAGTTGTGATTACACTTAATGAACTAGGAAGGACTGTATCTATTGTACGTCAAATTCCTTCAGCCGTTCTTCTGTTCAAACTCAACTTACGCGAGAGAAGCCCAACAAGCCATTTGCAAAACCATACGAGAAAATCCCTCAAATCTCCAAAAAAATCAGATGCCTCAAAGATAGCCTCCTGCTTGACAAGCAGATTCTTAGCAAAACTGATTTGAGGAAAAAGGCAAGGTCGGAGAGTACAAGAAGCCCAATCAACCGGGTTCGAGGTTAGCGCCTCCCAGGGCACAGCCGAGGAAGTAAACTTGGTTCACCTTTCTGACATAAAAAAGCCATGCAACTGACATCTCGCTGTTACGAAGAACAGGATAATCGGGACAAATGCAACAGAAACCTATATATATTATTTCTCAACAGCAAATAAGTGTCTAATGGTAGGATATCACGTTCAAAGTGATCGGAAACCATCGTTCTAAAGATCGCTTTCAAGTTCACAATTCGTTAATATCATATTATTATCCATTCCGTAGTAGTCGTTACGTCCTAAAGCAAAGAAGCTCAAAAGCCTGGCTTCCGCGCACCTCCTGAGAGCATACCCACAGGGCGTCGGCGCAGAAGACGATAGAATCAGGTTAACCTGCTACCCTTACATTCGCTGACACTATTAAGCCAGATGTCAGCTGTTGAGATGCCCATAATATCGCATTTGCGGAAACAGCCAGGACAAAACGCGAAAATTTGCCGTCCAAAACCCCGCTGGCCAGAAATTCAAGCTGCTCCGTCTCAACGACAGTGCGGGCAAAATTGGGGCACAGGGTGATTTACAGCACCGCGGCGGGAATTGTTGAACAAACTCAATTCATTGCCAACCTATACAGAGGTTTCTCTGGTACATAAAATCCAGAGAGTACTTTGTTGGTTTGATGCAGTATGAAGGTTACAATCTACATTCTTCGTGCGTTTTGACACACAAAATTCTCGCACTGAAATCTTCGTGCAGACCTCGTACAGGAAATAAGCACGCAGAAAGCGCACACCGCATGTAAAGCAGTTCCAACACGCAGTAATTCCTATCGTGTGGAGCACTGAATGATAATACATCTCATTCCAAGTCGGTGATTGCTCCAAAGAGTGAAGGAAAACAGGGACAGTAAAGTACTTTATTCTTCCGGACTGATTCTTCGGCAGCAACAATCATATCACGAAGTCTCTTCTGAAACTCCTCCAGATTTTACTTCCGTCATCGATCGTACACTTTGCACTTGAAAGAAACCCAGAGAGAGTCCAGGATGATTTCTACTTCAGTTCCCTGGTCTCAGTAGCAGCTAAGGCGCCACAGGCATCATTGCATCCACTTCCAAAAATCCTTATTCCTCTCGGACACACTTCCAAGAGAAACCTAAATGTTCCAAATGAACAAAAGAAAACAGCCACAAAATCCCGTAACACAATGACATCACACGATGATCATAGACTTCAACCAGTAGACTCCAGTCCAGAATATCCTCCTTCATATCGTCGGAAAGAATAGATAACCTCAAACGATTCCTGAAACCGGTCAGGTAAATTTAACAATCTACAAGTCTTTCGACTGACGCAAATAAAAAGCACATAAATTTACTTTAAACCTTCAGTTGACTCCAAAAACTAGAGAATTGACCATGAACTGAACCACTGGATAACAACGTGAATTTAATGAGAGTGGTGAAGTACCTGTGCCTTATCAGCAACTTGCACCACCAACCGACCTACAGGAAGAGGCGATTCATACACAAAGTTGTGATTGATGCACTCGGATCGCATGTACCGTGACAACACACGCCCGTCAGCAGTCAGACCAGCCATGGCAATACCAATGTGACCATCAATCTTGAACAGCTTCTTTTGGTGCGATAAAAGCTCCGATGACGCCTTGTTCACAGTTGCTAGAACAACATGAGTCTTCGACCGCAATCCAATAGCTGCGCTTCCCTGCTTCACAGCTTCCATTGCGTACTCCACCTGATGCAAGCGTCCCGCAGGACTCCATGTCGTGACATCCGTGTCATACTGGTTCCTAAACATGTCTTCTGCTCACCTGATCAACCACCGCACTTAACTTCCCGATCGGTGTCGAAAGCCAGGAGATAATGTACTCGGACTCCTAAATGTTTGAGCCGCGCACAATCGCGCGCAGAGAACCGATCACAGCGGCTCCAAATAATTCACGAAGCAAAAGCTCGAGTGACTCCACCCTTCTGCAACAAGACTGGTGTCTAGGTGAGAGTATTCGCAATGAAGTGCATCAGAAGGAATTCAACTGCTGTAGAGCAGACAGAGCCCTAACTCTCTGCACGGACCACGGTTAAAACCTCCGGTTAGATTTTCTGCTTGGGTTAGCAAAGCTGAGAGTTTCAACTCTCTTCACCATGTTGCGAACCTACTCTCGCTTGCGACTACGGTATGGTGTAATATTACTATCGTTCTCTATACGAATTCTATATATGAATTTTATCTGTTCACTGGGGTGTTTCAAATAGTGGGATTTTCACTACCTCTAAAGATCGCAATCCATGGGTATTAGTAGAAGTTCTTACAAGCAAAGTGTGAGGGTTACTTTAAAGTTGTATAGGGATAGTCGCAAAATATTTATGGGTCGATTTTTGTGACCCGTAGTGTTTTCCTTGTTATGGAAGGTCTCGAGTAATAAGCTTTAGTTAACTTGTAGAATTTATTTAGTCATAAATCGTAGATTGATTTGAATCTGAAGGACAGATGTTACCCGATGAAGTGATCATTTTTATTTTTTTGGAATTTCTTTATACCAAAGCCAATGCATGGGTCGAAAAGAACGAGTTGGGGTGGGGTTGAGTTCTCCCTTTACATTTCTCCGGTGTGTCAGATTCCAGTGAGAATTTCTTTCTTGTGTAAGATTCTCTTGCATTTTACCCAAGAATAAGATGTAGTATTATGCTGCATCTTATTATAGTGAAGTAATACTAGTGAAGGAAAATAAGAAATTCTGCAAGATTCTACAAGCAAAGCAGATTTGAGAAGTGGATATGGAGCGTAAATTTGACTTTCTTGAATGGGGAGGAGACAATGAAGGAGGGGAGGAGTGGGGTTTAGGAAAATTGAATGAAACATGGAATGACAATGACATGGAAGACAACGAACTAATGAAGAGGTGGTGGTATTTGGTTCATTTTGAAATATACTTGCTCTAGAGAAGTGTCATCCGTATTAATTTTTTAGAGATTTTGGTACCCATTTATTTAAACAGCTATGGAGATGGAGGTTATATCATTTTATTTCTTTGTTTATTTGAAGTTATTAGAGGCCATGATAATTTTTAAAAGAAAAATTCTAGAAATTCTAGAAATATCTAAACCCTTGTGTGGGTTTAATAGGAGGTAACCTTTGATCAAATTGTGAGTGTGTGGCACGTGCACTAATACGTGTGAGATTAGTTTCAAGATCTACCACAAACTTTACAAACATAGTCATGATGGTTATTGTATCCATTCTCATAAAGAAGTTGTGTGGCTTGACAAAGAGAAGAGAATTAGAACTTCAAATGTTTTTTAGGAGTGTGCTTAATTGGTGAATGGGACTTTGTTACGATTAGTGTAGAGAACCAAAGTAGATGGAGAAACTTATTTTAGGTGGAAGGTTTCATCAACATGCAAGTGGTATTCAATGACATGCAAAGAATAATTCATTTTCCAAAGGTGAGTGTCTTTGATATTGTGAGTTATTTGAGTTCCATCTATACATATTAAGTTTTATGAGTTTGAAATTTGGTTTAGTTCTAGTTCTTTGAGTTCCATCATCTACTCCATATTAAGTTTTATGAGTTCCAAGTTAATTGTGTGCCAACTTTGGTTCTTTGAATGGTTATGCTAGCATTGTAGGGTTGTAGGCTTGTCATGACATGACCTATACAAAGAAGTTGCCATTGTGTGGCAACATGAATCAAAGCGTGCATATTAATTTTTTTCAAGCACCATCAATATCTACTAAGTGACTTAGATGATGTGCGATGAGTCATTTGGTACACTCATTCAAGTAGCCGCATACAAAGGATAAAATAAATTCAAATAAATGTGTTGCAAGAGCTCATGTTTTCAATGAACAATGCATTGGAGTGTTAAAGACCCAATGGCATTTGTTGCAAGAACTTAGGAGTGCAACTGAAAAGTAGGAATTTAGATTCTATCTGATGCAGTGGACTAACTATTGCATCATATTGCATAACTTCATGAGAAATAGGTATACTATATGGGTAAAAGAAAAGGAAGAGAAATAGAGTTTATGTAGGAATTTGATATAGAATATGAATAATTGATCCCTTAAGAATTCTTACTAAAGAGGAAACCAAAGAAGAAGTGATACAAATGTGGGTTGCATCAACAAGGAAGTTGGTGGGTTTTTGAATCCTTAATAAAATTGGAATACAATTTTAGAATGGTGGTGTGCATTGGTTCATTGATAATATTGCTTTGATGAAGCAATTCCTTTTATGAATATGGATTCCAACTTTTATGAATATCAATTTTTTATAATGAATATGAATTATTGCTACATATATATACACTAAATATTTGTATGATGTCAATCTTATCAAATTCCAATTTCAATGTTATTTGCAAGGTGGTATTTATTAGTAAGTTAGCAAGTTTTTACATGACATGTGAAGAAAGAAGGAGTGGGAAGAGAAGAATGTGAAGTCAAGAGAATGAGCATATTTGAAAATAAAAAGGGAAGAGAAGAGATCAATGGTACAAATATTTGGAAAGATAGAAGGGAAGAGAGGCAAAGAATAGTGCCAAAAACAAGGACAAAGAGAATGGAACATTCAAAAAGTTTCAAGGGGAATGGAGATCAATGGTAGAAAAGGAAAATGAGTATTTGAAAAGAGAGAAGGGAGTAGAAGTAGAAATCTGGACATTTTCAAAGGAAGGAGAGGTAAAAATATGGACATAGAGAGGAACATTTGGAAAGTGAAGAGGGAGGAGAAAAGATTGAGTGGTAAAAGGAGAGAAATAAAAGAGAGCATAAGGCAAAGTGAAAGGCAGCATAGAGCTATGGGTGAAATATTGACTATGAAATTGTAGGATATGCCAAATATGGAAGAGTTCAAGGAGTGAGATTTTTGATTGGGATTTGTGCCCATGGGATCACATGACTTATATTATTTGAGCTTTGCTAAACACGCATAAGATTCATAAATTTGTAGAATGCATCTATGAAGTGGATCTTGATGCACTTGGGTTGAAGGCATGGATTTCACTACATTGGTATGGATTTTCTCTTGCTCCAGTGTGAGTGAATCTCCTAACTTATCAGCTTACCAAGATGGATGAGCATAAATATTTTTGTTTTCCTCAAAAATGTATATAATTTTTTTTCCCATTGTTTTTGGCCTTTCTTTATTTTTTGAACCTTGAGATATGGACAATGATGCTATCAATATTACAATGCAACCCAAAATAGACTTTAATTAAATTTCACTCATCTAATTCTCCAAACACAACACAACAATATAATGTTTTAGTGTTTTCTATCATCTACGAAGAGTTCAATAGAGGCCTATAGTAAGTCAAGAAATATATCTTGAGCTAGTAAAAGATGCAACTATGTAATAATATGGAGTTTAGCAATGAAGTTAGTCAAGGCTAACAAAGGAGCAAATGGGCCAAATTAGCCTTGACTATTCTAGAAGTATCTAGGAAGCTACTTCGTACCTTCCCAAGTATTATGTAAAATGCATGCCAAGTAGTAGCTTCTAGGAGAAAACTTCTTGCAAAGCTTCTCAATTAGCTTAGCTTGCACCCCAAGTAGATAGCTTCTAGAAGCTTTTAGAAGCTTCAACTAGCTTACCTTGCATGCCAAGTAAGCAACTTCTAGAAAGAAGCTTCTTGGTTAACTTGGCTTGCACTCCAAGAAAGTGTTTCAAGGAAGCTTCTTGAGAGCCTTGTATGCTCCCTATAAATACCAAAGCCAAAGCTCATGTTAGGCATTCAAAGTTTCCCACACACTCAAGTGTCCGAATGTGATCTTCCATTCTCTTATTTCTCTCCTTGTCCCAATATGATCTTCCATTCTCTTATTTATCTCATTGGTCTTGGTCTTTTACATTGGTAACAGAGCAAGAATTGGATGGATAGAATTTATGGACCACCAAATCCATTTATGCCAAACCATTGGGATTTTTGTGTCCGAGTATTACCCGAGCATCATTTCATATAGTTCATCACCTCACGCTTTGGGCAAAATCTTTTGAATGCAATCTCCTTGTCCGTGGAACCCTTGGTAGCAATGCCTAAGGTTATCATTGCTATGTAGCAACAAATTGAGCACCTTACTCAATTATTGGATGAAAGAGACCATCAATGATAAGAGCACATAGAAAGAGCACCAGTTCAAGAAGGAGAAGACCAAATCTGATTTCCAAAACCTAAGGTATTTGAAAGCAAGAATCTTCTAGGTGTAGTGGAGAATTTTATGTTTGACTATGAATGTTATTTTGAAGCTACCAATCTTCAAGATGAATGGAAATAGATTATCTTGGCTTCCAACCAATTGGATGGGGGTAGCAAAGCTTTGGTAGAAATTCCGAGTGGAGTAAGCTAAATTGCAATTTGTTGCACTAATATTGACTTGAGCAGAATTCAAGAGTGTAATAATTGGTCAATTCTTAACTATAAATGCCACACAAGCTACACAAGATAGGTTGGTAGAGTTGAAGCAGATTGGCTCTATAAGAAGTTACATCATGCAATTCTAGAACACCATCATGCAAATTCCAAATATACTAAAAGTTTATTCTAAGTCATGACCAAATTAGAGGTACATGTGCAAGAGCCACAACACTTGGAGGAAGCTATGCGGTTGGCCAAACATTTTGACTGCTTGGTTGCAACAACTTGGTCTTGACCTTGACCTTGACCTTGACCTCTACCAAACCTACCAATACACTACATATGGGTGGAAGAACCGGCACCAATGGAGATTGATGCCATTCAACAAAGACCACTTGGCACCATAGATATAGAAATTTTTTGACAAAATGGTGGTTTTTTCTATTGTCACCAAATTGGACATCATATTGTTGAATGTTTACTTAAAGATAAGTGACCTTGACAAGTCATCTAGATGGAGTTTGTAGAGTAGAATGATCAAGGAAACAAGGAATTACAATATGAGATTTCAAGCCGCCTATTGGGAACTTAATTAGTTCTAATGGGATTGAAGGCTGGGGCTATGCAAGTTTGCTTCACTTGCAAGGCATTATATCTGATCATAGTTGTAAGATTTTGGTTGATTTTGGAAGTTAAAATAATTGCATGTCCATGTAATTAGCAAAGGAATTGTATATTCCTATCAAGCCAATAATTAGAAGCAAATTGATGATGGTGGATGGTAGAAGGGATTTGCATTTAGTACCTCACATCCTATTACATTCAAGATTGGGAAAGAGTATCTGGAGTGTATGAGGTTTGTGGTAGCACCTCTACACTATGATATTATTTTGGGTTTTCCTTGGCTTGAATGTCACAAAGTTCAATTTGATTGGACCCAATGATAAATCCAAGTACAACACCAAGGTGAGAATTTTTGATTAGGTTGTCTAACACCTTTGAGTAAAACACCTAAGAATAATCAGCTCCAAGATAGGAAGTTTGTCAAGAAAGTATACATAGAGCAAGTTTTGAAGGAAGATAAGTCCCAAGATGAGAAGTTTGTCAAGAAAATAACCATAGAGCAAGCTTTGAAGGAAAATAAGTCCCAAGATGAGAAGTTTGTTAGGAAAGCAACCATAGAGCAAGCTTTGGAGGAAGACAAGTCCCTAGATGTGAAATTTGTTTGTGAAGCAACTATAGAGCAAGCTTTGGAGGAAGATAAGTTTATTTTCACAGTGTGGATCAAGCCGATTGCACAAGGAGAATTTGAGAAAGGTCAAGAGCCTCATCAAGGAATGGTTGATTAAATAGTTCAAAAGTTTTAAGATGTGTTTTTGGATGATCTACCAAATGGATTATCCTTCAATCATGGTATGCCCTTTGATTGAGTTATTGTTAAGTAGTACTCCAATGAGTAGACCAATCTATTGGCTCTCACCAAAGGAGTTGGAGGAGTTGCAAACAACATTTATGAAGTTGTTGGAGAAGGATTTCATACAACATATAACATCTCCTTGGGGAGCACCAATACTATTCATTCCAAAGAAGGACGGAAGACTTCATTTCTATATTGATTACCATGGGCTCAATAAATAAACAATGAAGAATGCATATTCCTTGCTTTGAATTGATGACTTGCTTGATCAATTGAGTGGAGCATAATATTTCTCCAAGTTGGATCTTTGCAACAGCTATTGGAAAATCCACATTGATAGGGAAGATGTGCAAAAGACTACCTTTCACACAAGATATGGGCATTTTGAATGGAGAGTTCTACCTTTTGTGCTCACTAATGTTCCAACAATCTTCATGGATCAGATGCATCAAGTGTTGGGTGGACTATTGGATTGGTACATGGTAACATTCTTGGATGACATTTTAATCTATAGCAAGATGGGGGCAGAACATGCAAATCATATGCAAGAAGTCCTAAGGAAACTACATCAATGGAAGTTCTATTGTAAGAAGTCAAAGTGTACCTTTTGGCAGAAGGAAGTTACCTTCTTAGGCCACAAGATCTCATCAAAAGGGATCAAGATGGAAGAGGAGAAAATCAAGGTTGTTATTGATTAGCCTACTCCAAAGGATGCCATAGAGGTGCAAGCATTTAATGGATTGGCAAGTTTTACCGGCAGTTCATCCACTATTATGCGCATGTAGTAGCACCATTGACCAACCTTTGGGAGAAAAACTCAAGTTTTTAATGGATCACCAAGCATGAAGAAGCATTCAAGAAGTTGAAACATATGGTGTCTTCAAGACCCATTCTTCAACCATATGATCCTCAACTACCAATGTTGACTTCAATGCTTCTAACTTTGCCATTGGAGCTATGTTGCAGCAAGAATTCCCAAATGGGTTACATCTCATTACCTTTGTGTCTTGCCAATAAAACAATAATACAAAAAGGAATTACTCTACATGAGATCAAGAACAACTAGCAATGGTATATGCTACCAAGGTATGGAGGCATTATTTCTTAGGAAAACAAGTGATCATGCAAACCAATCATAAACCCTTGTTGTAGACATTACATTTAGAACACATGAAGAGTTGACATCATTGATGGGAGGAGCAACTTCAATTTTTTAACATCAAACTTGAGTACAAACCTAGTTGGTTCTATGTTGTCCTTGATACCCTATCACAATGATCTAATTCAAAATCTCTTCCTCACATCATGATGGCAATTACGATAATGTCAATCAACTCCAAGGTCCAAATCAAGTTTAGGACAACTCTACAACAAGATCCCTTCTTTTAGATGGTACAAGGTCATCTTGCAACCTACGGCAAGGAGTACAACACCTTCTCCTTCAAGGAAGGTCTTCTATTCCATGAGGATTGAATAAATGTTCCAACCAACTGGATCTCTGGCTTGTGCACCTCCAAGAAGCCCATGACTTACCAATTGCGGGTCATATGGGTGTGGACAAGACCTTAGGTACCCTTCAACACCAATGGTGGTGGCCCAACATAGAATAAGATGTTCAAGGGTTTGTCCAATTGTGTGAGAGCTGCCAATGTAACAATACCAACACCCAAAAACAAAGTGGACTCCTTGAACCACTCCCCATTCTATCTGCTCAATAAGAACACATGAGCTTGGATCTCATTATATCCTTGCCCAAGACAAAAGCAAGATCACACAATGATAGTGGTGTTTGTGGATAAGCTTAGGAAGCAAATCTATTTGGCACCAACCTTTGATACCATGGATGCTCCAACATTGGTGCAAATTTACTTCAACATTTTCTTCAAGCATCATGGAATGTTATAACAATATGGAGTTTAGCGATGAAGTTAATAGGGCTAATGAAGCAACAAAGAAGACAAATTAGCCTAGAATATTCTGGAAGTATCTAGAGAGCTTCTTGGGAAGCTTCCTGGCTAGCTTAGTTTGCACCTCAAGTAAGTAGCTTCTAGAAGCTTTTAACTAGCTTAGCTTGCATGCCAAGTAGGTAGCTTCTAGAGGGAAACTTCTTGAGAAGCTTCTTGGTTAGCTTAGCTTGCACTTTAAGAAAGTAGCTCAAGGAAGCTTCTTGAGAAGCTTCTCAAGGGCCTTATATACTACCTATAAATACCAAAGCAAAAGCTCATGCTAAGCATTCGGAGTTTTCCTTCATTCCAACATCCCAATGTGAACTTCCATTCTCCTATTTCTCTCCTTGGTCATGGTCTTTTATAGATGCCTTGTGTACTCATCTCCAATGGTGATCCTTGATTTATTAGAAAATTTTGGCAAGCACTATTTCAAATACTTGGCACCAAGCTTGCTTTGTCCATGGCCTATCATCTTCAAATTGATGGATAAATTGAACATGCAAATTGCACCTTGGAACATATATTTTGTACCTTTGTCAACGTTCACCATACTTATTGGGATGAATGTCTTGCCATTATAGAGTTTGTATACAATAATTCCAAATAGGCAAGCACCGGATTCTCTCCTTTCTTCCTCAATTTTGGACAAGATCCATTTGTTCCAAAATCTTTTCTTGCTCCTTCTCCATCTCATGTCCCTCATATTTCCACCTTTTTGACCACCATATCCCAATCTCTCCAACAAGCCAAATCTCATCTCCTTGTTGCTCAAAATTTTTAGAAACAATATGTAGGCCACCATCATCATGATCTCACTTTTCAAGTTAGTGATAAAGTCATGCTCTCCTCCAGTAACATACCCCTCCCACTTGATACCCAAATCCATAAAATTTCTCTTAATTGGATAGGACACTTTATTTTCACCCAAATCATTTCTCCTATTGCTTATTGTGCCTTGCCAACAAATGCACATCCACCTTGTCGTTCATATTTCCAAGTTGAAACCTTTTGTTCCTAATCCATCTTCTTTTTCCTCTTGTGTCCAACCTCCTCCTCATCCTATCTCTATCAATGATCATGAAGAGTATGAAGTTAATTGGATCCTTGCATATTTCCACATTCAACAAGGCCGTCACCAACAAACAAATTACAAAGTCCTTTGGAAAGGGTGTCTCCTTCATGATGCCACTTGGAAGTCTCTTTCTCATTTGCAAAATGCACAAATTGCCATCCAAGAGTTTGAAGCTTCCATGGCAATAAAGACATCACCAACTAGCAAAGGGGGAATATGTAACAATATGGAGTTTAGCAATGAGGTTCGTCAAGGCTAACAAAGTAGCAAATTTGCCAAATTAGCCTAGAATATTCTAGAAGCATCTAATAAGCTACTTGGTACCCTCCCAAGTATTGGATAATATGCATGCCAAGTAGTAACTTCTAGGAGGAAACTTCTTGGGAAGCTTCTCAGTTAGCTTAGCTTGCACCCCAAGTAGATAGCTTCTAAAAGTTCCCAACTAGCTTAGCTTGCATGTTGGGTAGGCGACTTCTAGAAAGAAGCTTCTTGGTTAACTTGGCTTGCATTCCAAGAAATGGCTCAAAGAAGCTTCTTGAGAAGCTTCTCAAGAGCCTTGTATGCTCCCTATAAATACCAAAGCCAAAGTTTATGCTAGGCATTCAGAGTTTCTCACACACTCAAGTGTCCTAATGTGATATTCAATTCTCTTATTTCTCTCCTTAGTTTTGGTCTTTTAAAAACTCTATTCCATTCCTTGTTTTGTCTTATTTCAAACTCATAAATTTTTTGAATTTTATGAAGATCATTCACATTAAAATTCTGAGTTCTGCATTCAAATTTTGAGACCCATATTCTCAATTTGTAGGATGAATGCCCAAATACATGGAAAATTTGTGCAATTTGCTATTTTTGGGTACTATGGTACCATCTCTAATCACCTACTTCTCATATAGCCAAAAATCAAATTGGATTGACTTAGTTATTTGTTGGTTCAAAATCTTACTTGAGATAAATCCTAACAAAACTTTGAGTTGAAGGTAGAAGTAGTTCTTTACTAAAATATCATCTAGGCCATGAAGCTATGGACTATTTTATGTATAATATGTAAAACATTGCTAATCCAAATTTGATAGGTGTTCATGCTCTATATTAAAACTTTCAGCTTACATTTAGAGAGTTGTTTGGGCAAGACTAGCCAATTGCTCTCACCCTCCTTGGCATGGTGAGATCAAAGGATGCTCTTGTAGTTTCTATGGAGTTGGAGGATTTCTTATTTTGGGATTTTTTAATTGTGCTTAGGGTGTGCCTAGTACATAGCTATACTTTGGGTGTAAATAAACTAGCCCTTGTCTTAGATTAGTTGTGGTTGAAAAAGTAAAAACCATGGTGGAAATAACAAGTCCCTTATTTTAAAGTTATACAAGAATCATCCATTCCAACCATATTAGCACATTGCAACAAATCAAATGTTGGTAATCAAAATCACTAAAATGGAATCTCTAGATAGGATGATTGGTTATCAAGTAATAAGGATGCCATATGATCTAAATGACATGGAAGTTTTAGGGTTGCTAGATGTTTTTGATGTCAATCTTCACAATAAAGGAGAAATTTGCTCTCTATAATGATACTTGTATACAATTGGAGGAGTCAGCTCTAATGTTGACTTACATCTATTTTGTGGTTCTGGTACTAGGTCTTGTACAATGCAGTTTGGCTTTTGGAATTGAGAAAGTTTAATTGTAGAAAATGATAGTGTAGACATTAATAGTTAAGTTAAGTTTTTAGATATCACTAATTTCCAACATGAACTAAAGATGAAGAAGGAAAAGGGATGAATATTAATTTGGCAAAGAGTTACCATTCTTAAGGTTGGAATTGAGGAATAAATAAGGAGCATAGGAGAAATATTACATGCAATTGAATATCCAAGGAAATTTGATATAGTTTACAAAGAGAGGAAGGCAAATAAAACTACAAGGTTGCTATCAATAAAATTTTCATTTTAGGAATTATGTGAAAAGACAATGAGCCTTCTTTGATTTACTATCTCAAATATTTTTTTTAACATTTTCAACAAGATTTGACAAAAATGTGTCATGTAAATGTTTGGAGATTGTGAACTCTTAGCATGAGATTTCTTGAGTCTATTTGCATGGATTCTTTAAAGCTTATGTACATGTATAATTCTAAAATCTAACTTAGAACATTAGTCAATAAAGAATTCATAGTACACCTTTCCCACTTGAGAGGAATCAAGTGATAAAATTATAGGGTTCTTTGTACATGAGGAATTAAAGTCAAAGTACAATATTTGAAGAGGATATTGCAGTCCACAAATTGATGACCAATTTGATCACTAAAGAGGAAAATTGTGATGCCTTACCTCTTTCCAAAGTGCATATTTTCTTTGAAATTACTTAGTTTACTCAAGGTGATAAAGAAAAGCTAGTTAGTGTGGAAGAAGGGAGGCTTATTCTTGTTTGCCTTCCACCCCAAGGGAAATTGCACCCTTAAGCAAAAAGATGATGCAAAAGGAATGCACCATAGAAAGACTAATAGTAGTGGATTTGAATGAAGAGCCTAGGAATTGGCTCTTCTACAAATGAGGCCTTTGATCAAGGAAACCTTAGGCAAGGAAACCCTTTGGCTTGGGTGACCTTTGTCCTAAAATAGACCTTCACCTTGGGATAACCTTTGGTTTAGAATCCCCTTGGCATGAAAGTCTAAATGTGGTGCCAATAGATTAAGAATACAATTAATGATTGTTTAGTCATACTAACCACTCATGTGTGCAAGGAGAGACTACTCACCAAAAGGCAAACCTACCAACAATTTGTAATAATTGGATCATCACCTTAAATACCCACTTTGGGCTTAGATTGTTTCCACTTTTTGAGTTAACTAGCATGAGACCAATAAGGATTTCCTCACTCTTGGCTAGAAATTCCAAAACTTAGGAATACAAATTGGAAGCGTGTGCAATTGTGTAAGGAGGATTAAGAGGTGGAAGAAGTATTAGGAAGAATGAGAAGAATGAGATAAAAGATGTAGCAACTCCTTGAGTGCCTAAGAAGATTAGAAGAGTGCTCAAGTTCATAACCAAACTCCCCAAGATTGGTTAAGTGAGCATTACATTGTAGACAAGAGTTGGTCCATAACAAGAAGTTGGAATTTTTGTTGTGGAATTGAGAGTGAAGTGACCATGCAATGTTGCATGAAATAAGGGATAATCATAATCCAAGGATAGAGAACATGAGAGTGAAAATCTTTGCTAGCATAGAGGAACATTAGTGGGCAGTGTTGGAACTTCAAAATTCTCCCCCAAATGCCATAACCCTAGATAGTACTTGGACTTGCCCTAATCTTACTCTAGAAGCCAAATTCAAGGCCATATTCAAGGATGAAAAGAAAAAAAAGGTTGGTCTGTCCTTGAAATCAAAGATACTACCAGAAGACTCTTGGTAGGATCAAGAATGAAGAAGGTGGGATGACTTTGGTATCCCCATTTATTGTTCATTTCTACTTGGAGATGGATTTGTTAATCTAAGCCAAGAAGGAGAAGAATCTTGATCACTTCTTCCACACAAGACATTTTGAGAAGCCTTGCAAACAAGCCAAAATTGTGATTAAGTATGTAGAGGTGGATGTGGAACACACAAGAAAATATGCCATAGTGAAGGAAGCCTACAAAATGTTGGGCTTTGAGAGGTAGATGTAGAAGGAATTAGTAGCAAAACCCATGGTCAGATAAAGGAAGAGACCTATAACACCTTCTAGGCCAAAGATAATGGCCACAAAAAGGACAAGGAGGACCTTCATGGAGAAATAAGTAGAGGATAAAGATAGAGCTGGACCACAACTAGAACAAATACCTACCACCAACAAACTATTGTTTGCTTGAATTGTGATTTCCTTGGACAAGGAGGCAGCCAAGGACCAGAGTGGAAAAGTATAATTGACCTTGGTCCAAACTCCTTCAAGGATGAAGAACAATCTTCCAAAAAAAGAAAGCACACTTGCCTTAGGAGTTTTGGTGGCAAATTTGGGTCTTCAAACCCCACAAGCAATGTAGCCAAGAGCCCAAGGATAGCAAGATTTCCCTTGTTTCACTCATAGGAGAGGCAAAGCTACAGGAAAAAGGAGCACTATGGGAGGATGACGTACTTGATGTGAAAGAAGTAGCAAAAGACATGGGCTCCTACTAGGCCAAGGGAGAACTTCAAGTCAAAGGTGAACTTCAACCAAAGAGAGAACTTCAACCAAAAGGTGGTCTTCAAGACAAGGGAGCATCCAAGACCAAAATCCTCATAACACAATAGAGAAACTTGAGCAAGAAGATCCCACATTCATCATCAAGATTAAGAAGGAAGAGAATGTACATGTAATACTCCGAGGGCAAGAGAAGAGAGAAAACACAAATTTCACACTCAATCCTCTGATGCCCCAAAGGAGTACCTTCTCTTTATTAGATAGACAAAGAAGATCTCCTCCAAGGAGACTCCACCATAAGATTAGGCACATAGATAGGTGAATGTCAGCAAGCTCCACCCTTGGATTACTTACTTGGATGGGTGACATGTCAGTCCTCATCCTATCTAGTTGGTCAAACAAGCTTTGATTAGAGGGAATCTTTTAGGGAATCTTCTAATAGGAATATCATAATCACATGGGTGAGGTACCATTGGAAAGCTCTTGATGAGACAAACCAAGGAAGATGGAAGGCCAACCATTACTCTATTGGGAGTAGGGATCTGCACATTTTTGAGGCCTAATTCATCCATTTAGGCCTCCAAAATTATCTTAAAAAATTTAAGGCATATTTTGGTTCCTACTCTATTAGTAGAAGTCTCCTTTTGGTGATACCTCTTTTTTTATCTATTTAGTCTATCATGTGTAACATCCTTCCAGATATTAACAAACCAATTCTCACCTTTAAATCATATGTCAAGCTATTGGTTCTAAGGTTTTCAAGTCTATTTTGGTTTTTGCCCTATTAGTAAAAGTACTCTTTTGGTGATATTTACTATCTAATCTATTTTGACCATCATATATAACATCATTCTAGATGTTACCAAATCAAATTTCACATCTAGATCATATGGCTAGTTCTTTGTATTATAGATCTCCCTCCTTTTAAGACACAACGTCCTTGTTATGTAGTTGTTGCTCAAACGCTTGCACCAACACCGGTGCATGTGTCAAATTGGCAGTAGGCTCCTAGGTTGCTTCATAGAGGGGGTAACCTTTCTATTGTACTAGATAGTCCACCCGTGGATGGCAAGTACCATGCATGCGTTTTTGGAGAATACACTCCGCTTCATATTCTACTGTGCCATCAATGAGTGTCAAACAAGGTCAAATGTCTTCTATGAAATGATACTGGCCTGATCGGGGAGCATATTTACGTAGTAGGGAAACATGGAACACTAGATGGATCTTCATGTGTGGTGGTAGCTTGAGGTGATAGGCCACAATGCTAACTCAACAAAGAATCAAGAAAGGCCCAATAAAACAAGGTCTAAGCTTACAAGGTCCAACTAATGTGAGGTTGGTTGTTGATAGCCACACCTGATCCCAAACATTGAACTCTATGTACCTACGGTGTGCATTAGCATATTGCTTTTGTCAATTTTGTGTTTTGTGCAATTCAAAATTTGTGCTTGGCACTCTCCACACCTTGTTGGATTCTAGAAACAAATGTGTTGATTGCATCAACCTTGGTAGCCACCGGACGGATCTTCATCAAGCTAGAAGGTGTGAAAGGATGCTCACCATACATGAGAAAGAATGGAGTGACCTAGGTGGATGCATTCACTAAATTTGTGTAAGCAAATTCCACCAACGAGAGTAGGATGTCCCACCTCTCTTGCTCTTCTTTAGGTGAAGCCATGTAACATGTCTTCAATAGTGCAATTAGCCCGCTCTGTTTGTCCATTTGTTTGTGGGTGGTAAGCTATGGATATGGCCAGTTTGGTTTTGAAGAAACCAAAGAGTGTTCACCAAAACAAACTAGTGAATTGAGTGCCTCTATTGGTGATGAGTACTCAAGACAACCCATGATGAGAGAAGACTGCATCTAAGTATAATTGAGCTAGTTGTGGAGCAGTCACATCCTTGGTGGTAGGGCATACATGAATCATTTTGTTGAGCCGATCTACAAAGACCTGTAACACCCATTTGTGCATGTGTGGGGTATTGTGATATTTAGCTTGGTATTACAAGTACTTGAGAGATATTATTTATATAGAGATAAAGGATGGTTCTATATTAGTCATGATTAGCTAAAGTTAGTCATAGCTAAGATAGAGGGGACCTTACTTTAAAGGAAGTGGAAAACATGAGTGCCACTATTTTGGATTCTAGTGTGTTGACTTGGTATTATTCCCAAGTGTTTGGCTTTGAGCAAAGAGTTGAGAACTCTTGGGCCCGCAAGCCTTTTTGTTTTGGATTCTTCTATACTCTAAGGATAGCCCATGTGAAGGAATCCTTGACTTAGTGGTTGGGTCAAGATAAGATCACATGCTTAGAGGAATATGCCCATGTGAATGGATATTCCTTTCTACTTTTTGACTTTACTTGACTTTTAGCCTAGTAACTTGAGTTACTCTAGTAATTAGTAACTTTGGTACGTAACTATTTCACAAGTATATAAACAAGGGGTGAGGAAGTACTCATCATCCTTTCATTTGAAACTATCTTTCTCTCATTGAGTTCTCTAGTGAGCAATGTCTTGAGTCTTGGAGTGTTAGCCTTGGAGGAGTATGATGGAGTTGGGGTTCCTTGCCATCTTAGTCCATGGTGCGCTACCATAATAGCCATCAGAGGTTCATCCTGAGTGAGAGACAGGCCGGCTCACAGACCATGATGGAGTCAAACCCTGAGGTAGTCTTGGGTAATTCACAAACAAAATCCATACTCACTTGTTCCCAACGTCGGGTAGGAGTGGCAAGAGGTTGAAGGAACCCTACAAGAGCTTGATTAGAAGCTTTGTTCTATTGATAAAGTAGGTAGTTGTGCACGTAGTCCATCACATCATTGCTCATCTTGGGCCAATAGTAATGGCGTTGGATTGCATCCAAGGTCTTGTCTACTCCAATATGACTTGCAATGGCCAAATCATGATAGTTTGCTAGAATGGTGGTGCATAATTCTGGGGCATTTGGGATCCATAATCTACCATCATGAAAGGTGAGTCCTTGGGTGTTGGTGACGCCTTTGGATGATTGCGCTTCTACAATTTGTAGACTAGTTTTTGTAGTAGCCTGAATCTTTGGCCACAATTCAGGGTTAATCTTAAACTCTACCACCAAGTTGTTTGCCATGATTGCGCTTCTACAATTTGTAGACTAGTTTTTGTAGCAGCCTGAATCTCTGGCCACAATTCAAGGTTAATCTTAAACTCTACCACCAAGTTGTTTGCCATTGGCATGTGGGTGAATGCATCTACAAGTTGCTTATTACCTTCCACATAGGTGATTGTCATGTTGAAGTGTTGTCGTCACTCTGCACATCAAATTTAGCAATGAGATAGATCCTTTTGTGTCTCAAGGTAGACTAAAGGTTTATGGTATATCTTTACTACAAATGCCTTCTCGCCCAGATAGTGCATCCAATACTTGGTTGCAAGCATGATGGTCAACTCTTCTTATTGTGTGGTGTGGTAGTTGTGCTTTGTTGGTAATAACTTTTGAGATAAATATGCAATTGGATGCCATCCGTCATGCTACTCTTGTTGTAGGACTGCTCCTATTGCTACACCTAATGCATCTATAGCCAACTTTATGGATGTTTTGGGTCATACCACTTCAAGATTGGTGCATGTAGCAAGGCGGCCTTCAATTCTTGAAAGGCCAACTCTTGTGCGGTTCTTCATGTCCACTTCTTCCCCTTGCCAAGTAGTGCCATTAAGGCTTGTGCAACCTTGGAGAAGTCCTTGACAAATCTATGATAGAATCTTGTCAATCCCAAGAAGCTCTTGAGTTGAGTCTTATCTTTTGGGGCACTCCATTTTTGAATGACCTCTATTTTATCCGATCAATACTTGAATGCACTTTGCACTTACTCTATGTCCCAAGTAGTTTACTTCAAACTTGCCAAACTCACATTTTGAGATTTTGGCATACAATTGATTTTGTCTTAGAATCTAGAGGACTTCTTGTAGATGATGTTTGTGTTCTGCCATTGTGCTACTATATACTAAGATGTTGTCCAAGAAGACAATAATAGACTTATCTAAGTATGGACAAAATATGTCATTCATTAGACTCATGAAAGTGGTAGGTGCATTGGTGAGGCCAAAAGGCATCACAAGATACTCAAAGTGGCCATACTTGGTTCAAAAGGCAATTTTATACACATCTTCCTCTGCAATTTGGATTTGATTGTAACCACTCCACAAGTCCAATTTGGTGAAGTATCTTGCTCCATGGAGTTGATCAAACAGGTCATCCATGCTAGGCAAGGGGTATTTATTCTTCATTGTTTGTTGATTGAGACCCCAACAGTCAATGCACATGCGCATTGTATCGTCCTTCTTCTTCACAAACAAGATAGGAGCCCCATATAGTGATATGCTAGGTTGGATGAACCCTTTTTGTAGCATCTCCTCAATTTGAGTCCTACACTCCTCCAACTCATGAGGTGATAGGTGATATGGGGCCTTACAAGGAGGTGTCTTCCCCGAGAGTGTCTCAATTTTATGGTCTACTATCCTAAGGGTAGATCATCAAGAAAGACATCTTGAAACTCATCCACCATATCTTTCAATTTCTCAAGAATTTTTCCATCAAGTTGTGCACTCTAGACTTCTCCTATTAGACCCATGAAACATCTATTTGTCTTACATATATTTGTCATCTCTATGACATACAGAGGCAGTTCTTGCTTGTATGATTTTTCTTTTAACCCCAATGATTGACCATTGGTGGGTTCTCACTACTTTCTTCCTCTAATCTACCATAGGATTGTAATGCTCCATCCATGACATGCCTAAGATTGCATCATAATGAGCTAATTGTATCACTTGCCACTCAATTGCTTTTTGATATTCTCCTACAAAGAGTGTTACCCATCTAGGTAATGATTCAATCCTCTCTATTTGCATGTTAGGTAGCTCTACTTCTTCACTCTCATCTCTCTCTAGACCCATTCACAATCTTATTGCAACAAAGCAAGACAAGAAATTCTTTGTTGCTCCTGGATCTATTAATACTCTCACTTGATTGCCTTCTAGGATGCCATTCACAACAATCAATTGTGAGGTTGCCTCTTGGGACCTTTGTGCATTTATCTTCTTCCTTCCCTTACTTCTTGCTTCCTTATTGAGCCAATAAGGCGAGGTACATTTACTGGCGATCTTCATTTTCCAAAGTGATTTCCACTTCTTCTTCTTTAGTGTGCCTCTCCATGTTGTTCAAAGATCACTTGTATGAAGGCTGAGGGCCCTTAGGGAAACGAGCATGATAGTTGGTAGATATGTGCCCAATATGGCCACAATTGTAACAACAATTGTGACAACAATTGTGGCCATATTCTCCTTGTTCTCCTTGAATTCCTTCTCCTCGTGGGACTCCATCTCTTTGTTCTTCTACCCATCCACGCTCTCCTTGAAGCGGTCATGCTCCTTGATCTTGAAATCAAAGGTTGTCCAATTCCATTGGTATTGTTCCACCCACGTGTGGCATTTTTGCCCAATGATGTTGAAGTGGAACTACTCCTTCACCTCCACCCAATGTTCTTGTTGTTCTTTGCGCACAAGCAATCACTTCAAATACCATGTGAGGATTTTGCACCATGAATTCTTGGCAAATCAGCTCCTTCAACCCTTGTTTGAGATTGTCAAGAGCCTCTACTAGACTCATGTTGGTTCTTGCAACTTGTAGATCCAGAAATGTATCCACACACTCTTGCATGTTGTTCTTTTGTCTATATCTCCATAGTTGGATTCGGGCCATCTACACAAAATCCACTGATTGGAAATTCTTCAGCAATCCTTCTTGCATTGTTGTCCACGTGACATCCCTTCTCTCTGCCAACATGGATCGTTCCCAAGCATCATACCATGTGAGGGCTTTATTGGTCAAGTACCCACATGCAAACACGTTTGCAACATGCTCCATGATCTTTGTTGAGAATAATGAAAAATATCAATTCATTCTTGAGATTCAATTTTCCACTACTCTCATCGTATGATGCCCCTTGTAAGGCTTGATGTTGTAGATCTTCTTCATCCGGAGTAGCAATGTGGCTTCATCATTGTCAAGGTTTGTAGGCACAGGTGCCTCTCCAAGTACTTCAATTGCAAGTACTAGGTTTTTAGATGGCTCTTCTTCTTGCATTGCTTGATCATTCTTGAGGATCTGCACTTGACTTTGTAATGTCTCCATGGTCATATTAATCTCTCAAAATTCATTCAACATCCCTTGCATTCCTTGCACCAACTCTTGCAATTATAGATCCATGGTTCTTGCAACACTCAATTGCTAATGTCTACTTCAATACAAAGTCAATATGATCACTTTGGAAGGCGCACAAACTAGCGGAACTACCATTGGGACCTCAAAAGCTATCACTTGTTGATAATACTCCTCACCAAAATTCCTAACCACAAAATCTCTAAACATAACTTTTGGTCTCACTACATAACAAATTTCTACTTGAGTGTTGAAAGGGAGAGGATTTGGGACATTCACATCCATAACATCATAATAGAATGTAGATTGTCAAATCCCACTCTCTGTCGTATACCACCATAGGTAGAATCACCAGGTTTGGTGAGTTCATCACCCTATCCATGAATTCTACTCCAAAGTGATAAATAAGCAATACTCTCATTTGCTCACGCTGGATATACATAACCTTGATGTGGAATGGATTCAATAATAGAAAGCTAGGTGTGGGAAATTGTCCTCCCGGTGCATCCATCCCATCCACTTTCTAAAGTCCTTCCTAAGTCTAGCAATTACTCTATGTTCTCTACCTCAAATTATTGAGTTTCAGTAGTTCATGTTCTTCCAAGAGGGATCATCCACTCTCTTGGACTAAAACACTTGCTCTGATACCATTGTAATACTTTGAGGACAAGAGAAGAGAGAAAACACAGATTTCACACTCAATCCTCCAATGCCGCAAAGGAGCACCTTCTCTTTATTATATAGACAAAGAAGATCTTTAGGGTTTAGGGTAAGGCATCTTAAGGCATATTTCAGTTCCTACTCTATTAGTAAAAGTCCTTTGTTGGTGATACTTCTTTTTGATCTGTTTAGTCCATCATGTGTAACATCCTTTCAGATGTTACCAAACCAATTATCACCTTTAAATCATATGTCTAGCTATTGGTTCTAAGGTTTTCAAGTCTATTTTGGTTTTTGCCTTATTAGTAGAAGTATTCTTTTGGTGATACTTCTATCTGGTCTATTTTTGACCATCATGTATAACATCATTCCAAATTTACCAAACCAAATTTCACATCTAGATCATATGGCTAGCTCTTGGTATTATAGTACATTTAAACTCATTTAGAATGGTAAAGGAGGATAACTTGAGTAGGAGAGATGCTTGTGGTGCCACTCTTCAAATTGGGCATATCATGGGAAGGTTGAATGCTCCTTCATTAGCATAATTTTTTTATGAGCTCAATATATCTCTTTGTGTGCTTGTGCTAGTTTGCTTTGGATCTCTACCTTCTCTCAATTGGCACTCTTTGATTGCTTGATGTAGGAAATTTACCAATTTCCTATAATTTTTTACATCCAAATGTAATTCTTGGTAGAAGGGAAGAATGTCTTCCATTACTTGTAGTGTGAGTTCCAACTTATTGATGATCCACCACAATATTGGTACATCACCTTGATCTCTTTGGGTAGGTTCTTTCTATTCATCTTCCTCCAATTTTTTCTCGGGAGGCTTACTCCCCTTAGGGTTGACAATCTTATTATCTTCTCTTCTTTAGATCCCCTCTTCAATATCAAGAACCATTGAGAGCTCCCTACTTTTGCCACTTCTTTGGAGCAAGATGCTACTTCTTTGTCATGGTCTGCACTCTCATCTACTTGCTCTTGGATAGAGTCTTCCTATGTTTCACTAGTGGACTTACCTTTCTCCTCTCTTATAAGCTTCTTCTTTGTTGGCAGACCCTCTTCTGATCTTGTTGTTATAGGTCTCTTGTCTTTAAGCAACTTACCATTAGGTTGGTCCATGTTTTTCTTTCCCACCAAACCTACTTCTGTTGGGACTCTTGCTATATCCAGCTCTAGGGCTGGTGTCTCCATATAGTGCCTTTGTAGTTGCACAATAAGATGTCTTTGTCTTCTTGCACAAAAGGTTCACCCATTCCCAAAGATGGGATATCTTTGTGTTGGTTTTTTTTACTCTTGTTGTGTGGGCAGATTGTACTTCTCCATTTTGGTTTCTATCTCCTCCTTCCTCGTCTTAGAAGAGTTCAAAACTAAGGAAGGATGTCACTTGCCCTGGTTGTGGTTGCTCTTGATCTTAGGCATGGCCACCTTCTCTTCCTTCTTGTACAACCTCCAAGTCAAGGGTATCTTCTACTCCTTGGTTATCTTCATCTTTCATCTTCACTTTCTGACTCATCTTGCTCATCTTCATTATAGCCACTATCCTCTAATGATTCTTCAATTACCTACATGTTGAGCTTGTGCTACTTTGTAGTTGGCACATTCATTGGTGCAACCAATGTCTTCTTCTTCCTCTTGTTGGAGCTCAAGCTAATGGGATTTGGAATCTTAACCCACTTACTCATTTCTTGATTCTTCAACAATGCCTTGTTAAACCTCCACATTACTTCTATGGCATACTTGGGTTGTGATTTATAGTACCTCATTGGGTACTTATGTGACATGAAAACAACTTCTTCTCTTCCTTCTTCAACAATTTCATCTTGAGGTAGGATTGTCCCACAAGTAAGGAAAGATAAGTGTTTCCTCCATTCACCTTTATATTCTTTTTCAATTCTCATACTTACTACTAGAACATCTTTGCACAATTCATGCGGTGTCTTTTGTGTAGCTACTAAAAGAATATAGCTAGGCTATTGTTGAAATATGTGGTCCTTGTTGACTTTAACAACATCACGATCAACGTAACAATAATGTGCCTCAATGGGTTGTTATACCCTTTTACCTTCCAACCATTGTTGGTCTTTGTATTCTTGAACAAGACCAACAACTTTTTGCATCTCCTCATTTAGTCTGGGCCACACTTGGTACATTGCTCTCAAGGTAGAGATTGCATCCCTTTAGATCTATTACTAATATCCTTTCATCTAGCCAAACACATTGCTTCTCATTTTTGTAAAATTTGGGTTCTTCTCCTCCAAAACGTCATGCACCATCAAGACATATGTGAACTCTTGATTCCATAGTATGAATTGCACCATTTTGGGATGATGTATTTGCGATAGCAATAATTGCTGATTTCTCCACTCTAGCCAACCTCAAGGCAACCTTAGGCACTACCTTGCACTCCTTAGGTGATATTAGATTCCCCAATGTTGTGTTATGGTTTTGAATTTGCACTTTTCTCCAAATTCTCTCTTCACTTGAGTTCTCTTGATCACCCCTTCGCACAATCTTTCATTCTACTCTTATGCAATGTGGTTCTACCTTTGAGTGATCTTGGTTCGGCTCAAAAAATTCTCATACTCTCAAACTACTTGACAATGCTTGTGCTAACTTCAATGATTGCCTTACGTCACGCCCAAAGTACTAGCCACTCATCTCAGTAGAGTATCTACAGTTGCCCACACAACCACAACCTCACTTCCTTGCAAGGCCTTGAATTTATACTCCACACTCAACCATTCTACAATTTTGGCAAGCATTAGAGGTGAGCCGTTATTGCTACCACATGTGAAAAACTCCATGACTAAAAATGGTTACCAAAATCAGTTCTTTGAAACAAGTGGTAATACTTTGCTCATGTGGCTATCAATGTAGATAATTGACTCTTGAGCCAAAAGCCAAAAGCCAAAAGCCAAAAAGTAGAGTATGTTTGTGACCAAAGGTGTACAAAGCTAAAGGTATCATGACTTCAAGTGTTTAAAGCTAAAGGTGATTGTGGCCAAAGGCATCATGGAAAACTTTATTGGGAAGAAAGTTCAAATCCAATGGTCCCTTTTTACCCAACACTTGCCTACAAGGATGATTGAGGCAAATGCCTTTGCCAAGCCTCACACTCAAGATGGATAATTTTAGGTCCAATGTCTTTGGACTTGTCTTTCTTCATGTTTCTTCCTTCTATGCTTCTAACTTTCTCTTTAGGCCAAAGTAAAACCACCTAATCCTATTTTCTACCTCTAATCTTCACTAATTAAAATAAAGCTTCTAAGAAAGAAATAACAAAGAAAAACATGTTTGTAATAAGGCAAAGGGGCTACTAGAGAAATCACTTCCTCCTTGACTCACCTCTTCTTACCAAGATAGTTATAATGTCTTAGCAACACCTTCCTCATGATCTCCCACTATCAAGACATCTTCCTCTATTATGTTATGATCATCTTCATCTTGGTCTTTGTCATAGGACTTGTCGATTACTTATACCTTTTTGTTTCTTTGTTGATTGCACCTTTGGTAGGATTGACAACTCTTTATTCTTTTGCAAATACCTTAGGTATTGTAAACCTCCTCCATATTCACATATAATTTCTGTGACTTAATGTACTTCCAATCGGCCATTATATCCTTCTTGGATTCCATGAGTTACGTCCAAGTGCGTACAAAAATACCCTATATGGTAGAAGTCCATTGAGAACTTCTTTCTCGCTTCCTTCATTAATAACTTTGTTGCATGCCTAAATTATGCAACCACATGAGTAGTAATTGGGGTAATTACCAAAAAAATTGCACATTTTTGTTGTTAAACTTGTCTAATAACCTTTAGTTAGCCTTAGTAACCAAAGCAAGAAACCACAGCCTCCTTTATTGGAAGTTGTCCCTTAAGGAAATAATAGTTTTTGGAAATTAGTCCAAGCATTGGAGGTGGTCTTCTACTAGAACCAAAATTATACCAAGGCCACGTAGATGCTAAGGTGACATAAGCACCAAGAGTCATGCACTAAGCACTAAGTATACAAATGCTGGGTAGCTCATAGACTCCCACACACAATTCACATATGGATCTTGAGGTGTTGGAACACAAAACTTTACCATAAAAGAACAAGAAGAGAGTGCATTACCTCCTAAACCCATTCTCACACTATCAAGAGTATTCATGTGAGAACTTGTAGTCTTCTTGAATGGATTGATAAACCCTTTCAAAGCCAACCTTACTGCTTGAGAAATTATTGAGCAGTTATTTCTTTATGCTACAAGTAGTGGTGGAATTGCAAGAGCTTGAGTGCCCATCTAAGAGGAAATTAAAGAAGTGAGGAGGTGCAATTTAGTTCTCTATTTTCCAAACAAGAAGTTTGCAAAAAAATTGGCTTATAAAAACTCCCACAACTTGCATAATTCCAATCAAAGGAGTAGTGTTAGAGTTGCACAAACCCACACCTTGGCATACAAGGAGGAGGAAAAGAACTCAATAGATTGTAATGAGAGTGGTGGCTTGTCTTGAGTAGGAAAGGACAAATTTCATAATAGATAGAGAACTGGTTGTTGGTTTTTTTAAGAAAAGGAGAGGGGAGAAACCATTGTTTGAAAGCTCTAAACCATTTCCCAACCAACATGATGAAAAGGTCTTGAATTGCTCCTAAACTTAGCTTCAAGAAATTGATACATGTGATTCTTGGATCTACAAAAGGACAAGAAGAGTTGCACACAGATTTAGGCACCATTGGGTGCAAGTCTTTATTGCAATTGCGATAGGGTAGAACCAAGCTCATGGTATTTGAACTAATAATTGTGCAAGTGCTTGATAGCATGGACCAGGATATTTGGGGCAGTCTCAATCCTTGGGATGCATTCTTATCCTACTTTGAACACTTTTTGGGGTAGTTGAGAATACTTCCAAACACCTAACCTCCACAAACTTCATCCCACTATAGAAGTTTATAAAAAGACAACATGAGGGTTACTCTGCCCTCTATGTTCATATCCTTGCACATGTCATAAACCAATTGACACAAAATCTCCACCCATTTCATTAGTCTCCCTCATGAAGATGTTGGAAGAAGATCTCTTGGCTCATATCGGCATAGGTGGCCCAATTGGATTTTAAAAGCTTCATGATGTTTGTCATGATCTCTCTTCATATTGGGTCTTTGTCCACTAATCTATTGCTTGACTTATCCTCCTTGAATAAAACCTTGATATCATTGTCTAATTTACCCTCGAGATGAGTCCATGAGGTGTTTATGATCGTTGCATCATGAGGACTTTCTACCATAAGCTTGAGCACCTTCTATCAATGTATGTTAGTCCATGCAAACACATTTCTTCTTAATGATTCTAGCCTTGGTCACAATAATCTCTAATTTTTTTCATCATTACTAAGTCACTCAAATTCCAATTCTACAACAAGAAATCAAGCCTCTTTCTCTCAGTAATCTACTCCCTACAGTGGAGGGCACACTTGCTTACTCCAAGTGATTCTAAAATCACCTTCAAAACCATTTTAATTCTCCTTGGTTGGAGAGCCATCATAATCTCTTTTGTAAAAATCACAATCTACTCCAAATATCCACTCATCTAATCTCTCAACTCTCAACTCTCAACTCATGATTCTCATTGACAAAATTACTAAAGATTATGCACATGATTTGTAAATTTGTGAAGTAAAAAAGAAGTTGGTGCCTTGAATCTATAGCTTTGGGCCAACTATTTTGGAATTTGGTGGGTTACATCCTTAGTGTAACATTGTTGTTTGTGCATGCAAGCATTTTGGCCAATTCAAATAGTCATCAATTTTTGTTCTTTGTCTAGGTGGTGGCGCATTCAAATTGGTTGAATTCCCCAAGATTGATTGATTATCAAGTTGATGATATTCTAGACTAAGGCCATGTGGGATGGAGTTCTTTAGTTAGAGACTTTGTCCTAGTAGTCATCACTATTAAGTTGTCAAAATCATGAAGATCAAGATGATCACAATCTTGAGGCAACAATCACAAACTATGAAAATGATGAACATGATTGGCACAATCACATGAAATGTGATCACAACCATAAAAGTCACAATCACAATAGTTTTCTTCCTTGTGTTTCTTGGATGTAGATGAACCATGGTCATTTTCTTGCATCATCTTCTTATCATCCTACATGATTACCTTCTGGGCTAATGATAAGTAGCACAACCTTGTATTCTAGCCTTAACAACTTCTTAACCTTTCACTAATCTAAAAATATGAGAGTGGAAAAAGAAAAATCTGCTAATAGTTCAAAGGTGAGTCAACATAACCCATAAAATCTATAACTACTTGTAAATGTTTTTACAAATTTTCACTCTTGAATATATTTCTTACATATACCCAAAATAATCTTTATAAAATCTCTATCATAGTGGAGAGTTCATAACTATCATGATCTAGCCCAAAGTGAAGTTGTTCTAGACCTCTTAAAGATATTCAAACCAAGTAGGATGACATATGGACTTGTCAATCAAGATTTATTCTTTGAGCAAATGTTCATAGAGAAGGTAGTGGATTGAGTAAAGATATTTTTTCAATGCACCTCATAAAGTTGTCATTCCTCTGGCAAGAAAGGAACTCATTACTTAGTACCTTTTATCAAGTCTACATAGATTTAGGCTTGCTAGATGTGGAAGAATAAGAGGAGTTTACTAGCCATAGACTAGATGAGAAATATTTAAAGAGCCAACCAAGATGGTTGACATCTTTAACAAAGGTGTAGAAGGACAATGCATGCTTGCAATTTGTAGAACATAAGAGAAAAGACAAGGAGAAGGGTAAGCTAAAGGAAGAAGAAGTGATTATAGCCAAAGGACAGATAAGTTATAAGAAATACAAGGTGATGCACTTTCCAAATGTAGTAACTTCCTAAAGAAGGTATGATGTTGCACCTCTACTCAAAGTACAAATTTTTTGGTTGCTTTGTAGATTTTAGCTAGGAAAACTATAAGAATAGTAATTACATAAACAAAATAGGAGGTGGACAATTAGGTACCTACCATTCAATGAGAAGGAGAATGTAAAAGACCAAAACCGAGGAGAGAAATAGGAGAATGGAAATTCACATTGGGACACTTGAATGAGGGAAAACTCCGAATGCCTAGCATGAGCTTCAGCTTTGTTATTTATAGGTAGCATACAAGACCCTTGAAGCTTCTCAAGAAGCTTCCTTGAGCCGCTTTCTTGAAGTGCAAGCCAAGTTAACTAGGAAGCTTCTCAATAAGCTTCCTTCTAGAAGCCGCCTACTTGGCGTGCAAGCTAAGCTAGTTGGAAGCTTCTAGAAGCTTCCTTCTAGAAGCTACTTACTTAAGGTGCAAGCTAAGCTAACCAGGAAGCTTCCTAGATACTTCCAGAATATTCTAGGCTAATTTGTCTTATGTGCTACTTCGTGAGCCCGACTAACTTCGTCGCTAAACTCCATATTGTTACAGAGAAGGTCACAAAAGGATATATGGTAAAAAAATCTTGACCAAGGGTACAAAGCTTGATAATATGGGAGAAGATGGTCTGCCAAGACACCTTCAATGAGGAAGCCACTTGCACTAAAAGGCCTTTGTCCTAAAGATAGACCTTTGATTGGGAAGACCTATGCCCAGAAATATCATTTGTCTTGTATGATCCTTAGCTTGAAGCTTTATGCATAAAGATGGCACCAATAGATCAAGAATCATAATTAAGGACCATTCAATTATGCTAATTTCTCACATATGTGAGTAGTGATGGCTCACCAAAGGGTATGCTTACCAAAATTTTGTAATGGTTATATGTCATGATAAATATTTGTCTAGGGCCTAGAACCTCTTCACATTTTTATAGAATCCATCTAAGCAAGATCAACCATGCTTCATTCATCCTTGGTGAGAAACCTTTGCACAATCCCTTGTATTTCAAGAGAGAGTGGTTGCAAGAAAGGAAGTAAAAAGTATAATCTAGAGTAGGGAATGATGAGTTGACAAAAAAGAAAGGAAATCACTACCCAAATGTGCCACAAAGGATGCATAGGGCTCCAAAGTTTATAATTAAGTCCCAAGGATTAGTTAAGTGGGGTTTGTGATATAAACATAATTGCTCCGCAACAAGAAGCTTAAATTATTGCCGTCAAATGGGGAATTTAGTGTTCATGCAATGTTGCATGAAATTTGAGGCAATTGAAACTATGAGTTGGAAACTAAGAAAGAACCTCTTCGCTTGGATAGAAGAACATTGGTGGAAAGTGATAGGACACAACAATTCAACCTCATATGGTATGACTTTGAATAGCATATGGACTTGACCAGATTTGACCTTTGAAGCCAAATCCAAATCTACTTTAGAGATAGAAAGACCAACAATGATTGCTCTATCCCCAAGATTAAGGATCCTACAAGGAAGATCTAAGTGGAGTCAATCATGAAGTTGTTCAAATCCAAATGAACAACTTACATGAACAATAGCAAGGCTATTTTCTTTGAGTGCTTGCACTAAGGAAAATTTGTGAATTGTGCAGCAATGTTTTGGGTGAGGACAAGAGAGCTCATAGGATCAATGAACTAAGAAGGTAGAGTCACTCTGGTATCACTCTTTGTTTTCCATTTCAACTTGGGCATAGGATTGTTGATTGCAGAAGAAAAGGAGAAGTACTCCATCCACCTCTTCCTTGAAGGACATTTTGACAAGCCTTGGAAGAGAGCACAAATGGTACAAAAATATGTAGAGGTGGATGCAAATTTTTCCCACATGGAAAAATATGTGGAGGTTAAGGAAGCCTATAACACCCCAAGTTTTGACAAGCAAAGATAGGAAGAAATTGCTACAAAACCTAAGCCTATACAAATGACCCGCTACCCTTGTCAAGTAGAAGGCAAAGGCCACCAAGAGGATAAGGAGAATCCTGATAGAGGAAGAAGAAGAGGACAAAGAAGAAGTCTAAGAAGAAGGAGGGGTAGGACAACAACTAGATCCTACATCTACAATGAGTAAGCAGTCCTTCACTAGGTCCATCATCTTGTCCAACAAAGATGCAATAGAAAATCATGATGGTGGAGAAATACAATCCACCCCAACCCAAACTCCTCCCCAAATGACCAATTTATAGGAGGAAGAATGAACAAGGGTAGATGTTCATTCTTCCTAGGTAGAATTATGATCACAAAGCTTGACCTTCCAACCCAAAGAAAAGCATGGTAGAGAGGATTTAAGGATGACAAAATCCCTTTATTCCCAACCACAAGAGAAGTAGAGTTAGGAGAGGAAGCAGTCCTTCAATCAAAAGATGTAGGTTTGTGTCAAGACAATGCTAATATTTAGGCCAAAGGTAAGCTTTGCCAAAGTGACCAAAGACATAATGAAAGGTCTTCCAAGATAAAGACACCCATCCCAACCAAATTGATATCCAAGCAACAAGAGCCAACTATCTATGTAGAGATCAAGAGAGAGGAGAGTGGATCCTCTACCTCATTCAAGACTAGGAGAGGAGAAATCTCAATCAAGAAGGAGATTAGGCATATTAATATGCAAAACTGTCCACTATTAGAATATCTTGAATGGATAACCCATATGAAGTAAATGTGCTATAAGGTCTCACTTTAAATTCTCTAAAGCTATCAACATAATTATAAGTATCACATAATAGACCTAGAAGCTAAGCCCCATCATGTACTCACACCAATAAGAAGCCAAATGTCCACATAGAATGAAGGAGTAATTCCAACTTGCTTTTTTGTAGAATCAAACCATATAATAACCTCAAAGTGTGTTAGAAAAAATGCCAAAACTATCAATTTTCTGATTGTGGTACATAGCATATGGATTCCAATCTACCTCTCCTAGTGAGTGCCAACTGTATTCTAGACAACCAAAATGCCACTTGTGATAAATGTCACTAGTCAACCACATAACATTTACCAGACAACCCACATCCAAAACTACAATCTTCCTTTGTTGTTCCCTTGGGTAGATGATGCAAGGAATACACACTATAGATTGGCTGGGTCCTACTCTAGGTGAAGACTATTGCCTTATCCTCTCATCTTTATTAGTTTGAGTTATCTAAGTCTTAATATCTTGCCCTATATCATTTATCTAGAGTCATCCAAGTGACTCTAAGTAAATCTTCAATTTGAGTTAGCTAGCAAACTTGTCTCACATCACTTGAGTCATGTGGGAATCTCTCTCTACATCGTCAATTTGTGTCATGATTATCATTGTCCATAAATTACTAGTATGAGTTTGCATTTAAGTCTAGCTTATGACTATGTGGAAAGTTTGGCTAAAGCCGTCTTCACCTCATGAAGAGCTTTTTGAGTTTGTCCTAACTTAGCCTGAGTCTTCTCCAACCTCTCATGCTCAAGAGTGAATTCTCATCAAGCTAACTCTCTTGACTCCCTAAAGCCTCAACCATAGTCTTTTGTCAAACTACCTCTATGTCTAACTTTGCTAGTCTATCCACTCTTGCTCTAAAATCCTTGGTAAAGCTCATATTTGACTCCTCTCACTCTACCAAAGCATGCTCTCTTGTAAGAAGAATGTGCTCTCTCTCCAATATGTCTCGGTCAAGTGCATGCTCCTTGTCATTGAGTACACATTCTTTGCTTGATTTGTTCTACTCATGAGATTGCATCCTCTTAGTATGTCCAAGATCCCTATCTCTAAAGTCAACCTCCGGGGCATAATCCACATCTATCTCTTGGTAGCTTTCCATATGGGCAAAACTATTAAGTGTAGAGTTTGATTATTACTAGAATGCTTTATGGGATAATTATCACAAGAATATTAAAGAGTCAAGACAAGATAGATATTCTATGGGAGTGTAGAAGTGTAAGTACAAGACATATCTTCATATTCTAGGATCTCATTATGGGAGTGAACAAACGAGTAGTTTACCTTGAGACCAATATCTTTATGAATAAAAATGCAAACAAGGCATGCTTTATCTTGTTAGAAGCATCTTCTTGAGAGATTTCCATAAATACCAAATCATGGAAAATGAAGCTCAAGGAAATAAGTTAGGCCCACCTAAAGTTTGGGATAAGTTGCAGGACCTACAAGCATAGAGCCTACGGGATGGTTACGGGACTTATGAGAATGGCATCTATAGAAAACTATGGGGATAGATCTTACTTGTAGAACTAAGTCAAGTGACTTGTATCAATTGGTACTAGACAATCTAGGGTTTAGATATATGATCAATTAGGAGCACACATTCAATAACAAGATAAAGGACTTTAAGTGCAAGTGTATATATTTGTTGACAATATAGTTGACAATTAAGTGTGACTTTGATAATTCTCAAATAAAAATAATCTGTGCAATTATGGACATAGGCAAAAATTGGCCAAAGCACATAAAATTGGCATAAATACTTATGCATGTTATTCTTGATCAGATTAATGAATGTTTTTTCCATAAAATACCTAAATTTGTATTCTCCTTGCTCTCTAAATTCCAATTCAAATTCCTTTCTCCCAACAAAAATTGGAGGAGAGGTTCCTCTAATGGTCCAACACTTGGAAGGAGCACTACAACATTTGATCATGATGGGGAAATAATCCTACAAAGACTCAATATGTGAACTCTTCCACCTTCTAGACATGTGCAAAAATGCATAGCATGCTAGAATCAACATTCTTGTAATGAAACACCCAAAGTATATTTTGAATTATGGGTTTTCTCTTAGAACTAGTAGTCAAGTGTTACAAAAAAGAGTTTAGTATACTAAACCGTAAGAGCAAAACCCCTTTGAAGTAGGATAGATCCAAAACTCATTCCATGAATATGATGTCCACATTGCATTATGTCCATATGGAGTTCAAATGAAAGGTATACTAAATATATGCAATTCAATATAAAGAAATGAGGATATAAGTCATTCAAGGAATGGGAGATCCAAAACTCATTAAATGCAAGTTATATAAAGTATACATGATATGTAACAATTGCAAGACAACAACCATCTTATCATGACAACAACATAAATTAACATAACACAAAAACATGTATAGAGTTATACATATATACCCATAACATGCCTTTGAAAGGTAGAAACAAATTTGTAGGGCAAGTAGAGATGTCTGAACTCTAGAAAGTATGAAATTGCTCAAAGGACAAGGGAAGTAGAGCTATGGATTAGAGTACTGGATATAGATTATATCATAGCATGTGTTATGAACACATGAGTCCTAAAACACAAAAAAACATAAAGGGAAGCAAAAAGGCAATTATAGTACAATTCCATAAAGCACAAACAACTTCCTCAATGCCTAATGTGCAACTTGATATGAGTAATGAATCCACAAAAGAAAGGAAAGAATCTAATAGATTCCTTGTTAGGTTGAGTTCAAAAACTATGTAAATAATTCTTGATCAATAGCAATACAAAATTGATATATATCATATAATCAATCAGCATTGAACAAAGCATGTATTAGAATGGAGAGGATAGTTTATAAAGGAAGACCAACTTGCCAAACTAAAAACATTAATTGAACTAATATCACTCACCCTCCTCTTGTTGATGGTTGCACTCTCCTTCTGTTGATCCCTCCGCCAAAGCATGGACATATGCATGCTCACCTCCAGGCTGATTGTATGTGACCTCATCCACACCCATAAGCCTGCTCTCAAAGAACAAATGTGTTCTTTGAGAGCATTAACCCACAAAGCTCATCTTGTACCGCCCACTATTTGGATGCCTTTTTTGCTTCTATAAGAACCATATCTTGGCCATCACAATTGGCAACATAAGCTCTGCCCAATCATAGTCCTCATTAACATACAACAACTTTGTTGTGGTCATATGGAGAATTGAATGTCTATGCACCACCTTGGCCTCCTAGTGGGATAAGAAGAAATTTGAGCATATAGAAGAATGCTTTATAGGTTAGATAGATGCACTAGTGGGAAAGATATCTCTTGGCAATGAGATCTCTCACTAGAAATCATTCCTCAATCAGGTGGTGTGGAACATATCTCCTTTTTGGCATATTACTTCTTGCCAAAACAAATGCATCTCAAATACTCCCAAGCATGAGAGTGAGAGGTTGTTGCGCATATATACATCACTATGCAACATACATCATTGTCAACATCACACACTATAGAAGCCAAATTCACATGGACTCTAAAGTACCACAACAATCAGTTTATTTGCACAACTTGAATCTTACTCAATCAAATTAATACTTGATTTGTCATTCAATAATCTACCAACATTTGGACACTGATTACAATCAAGCCACACCCACTCTAGCTAAGAGAATCAAGGTGATGCTTGATGGCCTTTGTACACCATAGCCAAGAGCTCAAAGGCTCCACATCAAAGAAGTGAGCTTTTGAGAGCTACACTTCCAAAGTATACCACTTGGACTTGAGCTAGGTCTCAAACCCTAACAGTCCCGCTGATGGCACATCCGATGGTGCAAATGATGTTAAGTGACGATGTGCCCCACCATGTAATCAATACCCTAAAATCTGATAGTTGACAAGTGGCCTATGAGTAACTACCAAAATACTCTTGACTACCTACACTACTACTCCAGAGTCCAAGCAATCTAAGTGTGATGCTATAAATGGCATGACAAGGTCTATCATGTACCATGCACATATGGGTGACCTGGTCTTATGTGTGTGCAAACTCTATACAAAAAGCAACCTACAAGGAAGAAGGCAAATTGCAAAGCATGAAAAATTGTTAGAGGTGGAATCACTCATAGAAGGTGTCTGTATTTATTGTGGAAAATGGGTTTGCTTGCATCAAAGATGGATGCACTCACATAATAGTGGGATTTGATTGCAAGTGGGGTAGATCTGCTTGGAAGTAGGTCTGCTTGGCCGAGGATGGATGTGCTCCAATAGTGGTAGATGTACTTAGTATGAACTAGACTCACTCAACCAAGACATGGATCCACTTGCAAAAAAGAGGGTTTGCTTATACAATTAGGGTTTAGGGGTTCTACACCACTTCCACAAAAAATTGATAGAAATTAAACTGCAAAATCCAAAACCATGGGAAATTTGAATAGTGAAATCAAGACAAGGACTTACATTGGGGCTAGGGTATTCTAACCCAACACTTTTCTTCAACTCCAATGCATCAAGGTATGCCTTGCAAATGCATTCAACTACATCTTTGACATAGGTCTTGTTGAGCCATGCCCACTTTACCCGTGTCATTTTGTCTTGCATAATGTTTAATTTAATCAATTGACCTTCCCTTGTGTCCTTTATGTTTAAAAAGTCACAACACTTTGCATAATCAAAGATTTTTGCCATCTTTGCCTCATTAAGAGATAGATTTGTGGATCCTCTATTTTCATAAATTTTTGTCCCTTGTAGATTTCTATTTGGTCCTCTATAAGAATGACCTTTCTCTTAATTTCTATAAATTGTCTCTATTTGTAGAAATTACTTTACTCATAACTATTGAGTTATATTTGGTCCTCAATAAGAATTACTTCTCTCTCAAGAATTTTGTAAATTTTCTCTCTTCTTTGAGATTATTTCTGTCACAACTCTTAAGTTTTATCCGGTCCAAAAAACAAAATGCACTCTCTCCAAATTTTGAATATATATCTCTATTTGTAGAGTCTACTTCACTCTTGGGTTATGACTGATCCTTTGCAAGAATTGCCTCTCTTAGGATTTTTGAATATCATCTTTGGTCTTTAAGTCTATTCTCTCACAACTCTTAAGTTTTGTTAGGTCTCACACACCAAATTAACTCTTTCCCCAAATTTTTGAAAATGCTCTTTGTTCATAAAGTCTAGTTCACTCTCTCCTCTCAATTTCTATCCTAAACTCTTTGTAAAGTCTACTTCCTCTCCTCTCTCAATTTCTATCTTGGCCTCTTTGGCAATGACCTCTCTCTCAATTTTTGAGAATCAAGATTTGTTTGCAAAATTTATTTGTCTCTAAACGGTCAAGTTTTGCCCAATCCTTGTTGTGAATGTACTCTCTCCTTTAATTTCTAGCATAGAGCTTAATTCTAAACTATCAATTATTGTCCGCTCCTTTGCAAGAAAGGACTCTCTTGATTTCTCAGCTTCTATCTAGTCTTAAGTATCTTAATTCCCCTAACTTGTAGGGAAATTTTGGTCTTATGCAAGATTTGACTTTGGATCTTTCTACCACAATTTTCTTTCTAAATGAGGCCCATCAAATTTTTAAATTTCTTGAATGGGCACACACGCTTCTCATAGATGAACAATCTCCTATATTGGAAGCATTTGCACATATGTCCCTAACCTAATTGAACACCTCTATTGGCATGAGTACCAAAACCCTCCTCTAGCATACAATAGTTACCATCAACAGCACACCAATAAGAATTTGAATAAGCAGACCACAAGCAATTCAAATCCACATATGTGCAACTCTAACCAATAAATGAGCAACAACACCAAAGAAATGAGTGATCCCAACCACAAGCAAGGCAAATCTTGCCCAACCTTAGGTACATTACCTCACCTTAAGTGGATCTACACAAAAGCCAAGTGGATCTGTATCCTTTGGAGCAAATCCACCCTAAACTTGGGTGGATCCATATCCATCTATGAAAAATCAACCTAAAACTTGGACAGATCCATATCCATCCAAGGCAAATCAACCTAAAAGTTAAGCGGTCCATATCTCCTTAGGCAAATCCACCATAATCATGGTAGATCCATATCCCTTTGGGTGAATCCATCCCACTTCAAGCAAATCCACACAAAAGCAGATCCATCATAAAATTTGGTGGATCTATATCCCTATCAAGCAAATTGACCCAAAACATGGATGGATATGGCAAGCAAGTCTATCCAAAACACAAGTAGATCCATATCTACCTAAAGCAAATCCACTAAGCAACCCAAGTAGACCCAAGTCCCAGTGTGCACTTCCAATCCAAAGCCAAGCAAAACTAGTCCAACGTCAATTGGATCTACCTATAGACCTCACTTCGAGCCCAAGCGGATCCAACTCTTGACCAACAAGTGCCCCCGTCCCATATGGGCAAACCAACCCATACTATGAGCAAACATATTGTCAAATGGGCAAACACATTCAAAATTGAGCAAAGCCCTTTCATCAACCATATAAAAATCTCACTAGGCAAAACCATTTTTTTACTCATTCATAGAGCTTTACAAATATCCACCAAGTGCTTGGTTTAATGGTAGGCAACTCTCTACAACTAATTGCTTTGTTTCTTCTCCAATATAGCTAACGCTCCCAACACCAATCTTAGTGTGGGGTGGATTCAATGCACATGGATCCATGAATTAAGAAGCATGTACTTCATCTCTAACTATTTCTTCTTCATCATCCCATGTATCACATCTACTAAATAAAAAAGTTATGGATATTCAATACAAGAAGTAGGAGTTACATTTCTTGGTTTTTAGTTGAACCTTCAATTCATGCAAAGAGTGCCAACATGCTTTAAGTATACCAATGCAATGTTTATTTAAAGACCTTGTTTGAAATACACACCAATTGACATCCTTCTTTTCTTGCATGTGAGCTTGTTTAAATGAAGGTATTAGACGACTCATTGTCATATATCTAGCATCTCCTATTAAATATTGTTGGCTTTCAAATGATATGCAAGTGCCAATGTGATTTAGGTCTGGCCAAACCTCCAACATTTTTAAACATGCCATATCATGACATGAACTAGGCATTCTTGAGCAAATGTCATGCGGGTCATTAGCCACCCACTCATGAATCAATAATCAATCAACATTAGATATTAATGTCAATATTCAATACACTCATCTTTCAAAACCAAAGCTCTTGATATGAAATTCTTTTTACCTACCAAGAAGTGTATAATTTTATGCTTTTCATACAAATCACCTTAGCATTGATTGAGTATGAGCTTTTTAGATTGAAGTAAACTTCCCCATTAATAGTGGGCTATTGTGCCAAAGAGAGGAGGGTACCATCCACTAATCCTACATACCTTGGAAACCCTTTTTCCACAAACATTGATGAAATTCTAGCACTCTCCTCACTCCTTGTCCATTGCACTTTCTTTCTAAGAAAAAATAATATGGCAATGATTATCCTTTGAATAAATTTGGTTGCTGATCTTGAACTAATTCCCCATAAGTTCATTCCCTTGGCAACACTAGCTCCATTTCAATTATATCCAAATTGATCTAGTGCTAATGCAACTTACAACCACATTGGTGTTTGGCATCTTCTTGGGTCCACTCTTTTTCTAGAGACAATGTGCTCTTTGAGTAAATTAGCTAAACTACCAAAGGAGCATATAGCCATTCTCACTAATTGTTTGACCGCCAAAGGATCAAGCACACATTTTTATTATTATACAAACTTTGTACTTTGGAACATTTTCATTCAATCCCTTAAATATTGCCTCTTGTGTAAATATTGCCACACCATTTCAAGAGCATATCTATATTACCCATGCATTCTTCTTCTTTGCTCCAATCCTCAAAATCCCAATCCCACTCATCCTCACACCATTACTCTACATTGTGTTTAAAATCCACAAACTTGACCTACATGTATCTTTTCAATTCTCTTCGGAGTAGTTTTTGGTTACTAAAGGCATTGTGAATGACATAAACTCAAATTCCAACCCAAGTTTCAAAATTTCTCAATCAGTTTGTAGGTGCATTCTCATGACAACCATAAACCTAAATTGTATCACCCACAATTTGATCGCGTCAACAAGAATGGGAAGTATAGATGAGTGAGAACCATACATCTAAATTGCATCACCTATAACCTGCACATATCAACCTGAATGTGAAGTATAGATGCGTGACAACCATAAACCAAAATTGTATCCCCTACAATTTGCACGTATTAAAAGGAATGCTACAATTTACACGTATTAAAAGGAATGGAAGTATAGATGCGTGGGAATAGAAAAAAATAGATAGATGAAATAATAACAAAATCTACTCTAGGATCTGCAACCTCCCTGGATTATTACTTCTTGCCATCGGAATAAGAGGACCAAGGGACGAGAGGTAGGGAAATGAAGCATGTCAAATTTGTAAAAGTGACATCTATCAAAGAATTTCAAATTTAATTAATATCTAGAATTAATGTTTTCGTGAGATCCATAATCCGTCACGAACCAAAAACCGACCCTTAATAAGTTAGGGGTTCTTGAAACGTAGCCAGTTTAGGGAAGAATTGCTAGTATTTTGAATTCCCGCAAGTTTTCCTTGCGTAATTTTTTGTGGGCGGAAATGGTCCGAGTCCCCTTCTTCATATCAAAAATGATTAAATGACAATGATAATCACCTCGATTAAGCCCTCCTCTAGTGAATACAAAAGCTAGCGGCTCCTTCGCCGGAGAGTCGGAAAGCCATCGTGCTCTTGGAGTCCGGCTCGTAAGAAATGGGAGCCGCAGTCGAGTGACAGAGACCAGAACGTGAGGAACCAGAAGTACAACACAGTAGAACAAGAACCCTAAACACGGTCGAGAGTTTGGAAATCGTGCAGAAAAGTTGAAGTGTAGTTTAGCTCAAGCGCGCGAGGATTTTGACAATTCGTTAGTGGTGCAGCCATCTGGGACGGAAGGAAAGCTGTACGCGGGTTGTCGATTTTCTCACACGGCCTGGAGTGAGAAAATCGACAGGAAGACTGAATTGCAGTTGCTGCTTAGTTTGGGAGGATATACACCAACAATGTGCCAATAGGAACAGCGCAAGTACTCTTTCAAGATGTCGGCAAATCTGCTGGAGCAGACGCGAGCATGGCACGAGGAAGTGGAGAGGTTGGAAAGAGTGGTTGTGAAGGACTTGCAGCGGGATGCAAAGTCTCACAAGGAGCGTCTGCATCAATATCACCGTGTGAACAACATGGTGGAGTCTATAGTTGGCACTTGCGGGAAGCTTGTGAGCTTCTGACTTTCACCTTTTGATATTATCTCTCCCGCTATTTGCCCTTGCTTAGACCGGTCTGATGGTTACAGTTGGGAAATGATCTACCAGTAGAAATTTGCGTCGAAAATTTCAGCTGAAGAAAAAGCATCCTACCTAAGTCCTGGTTTACTAAATTGAAACCATTGGAAATCAATGCGGCACCTCACGGCCTGAGGTGCCGCATTGATTTCTCCTCTAAATTTAATTTGTGGCACCAAATGTGCCAAGGGAAAACACCTGCTATCGATTCCAGTCGGAGGACTGGTAACGGCTCCAAGAATCCTGACCTCTATTCCACACACTATAAAACTTGTCACAGGTCGAAATTTATGAAGACAAGGATAATGCTCGTAGAGATGAAATAGCTGCCCTTGGAGGACAGAGTGTCAACGGTCAGAACAATTATTTCAGCGCCTTCTACGATCGACTCAAAGAGGTACGTGCGCACTGCGAAAAGTTGTCTTTGGTAGTTACAATCAGTTTGTCCAAGAACAGCCAATTAAACTGCCTGCTCTTTAAAGGACCTGGAAAAGTTGACTTTATTTGTCAGGAAACATTCAGTTTTTGTTTGATAGGAGGCTAGCAAATGCCTCCACTGTGAAGGGTATATGAAACGAGCCGAGCTAAGCTTCAGAAGATGAAGTCCTACTTGACTCGTCATTGTGTATGCGTGAATGAAATTTTTTTGGCAACAATTCGAGGACTACTTCGAGGGTCGGATCTTTAGCCTTTTTACTTATCTGTCCGTAGGCTGCTTTTTGATGAAAAGAAGTGGTTCTGAACGTTTATTAAGATTCATATTGTGCGAGGTCTATCAACGTGTACCGTTATCGTTTCAAGTATCACACAACTTGAACAGTTTGGACCAGTGAGTTTTGTCCCTATGCTTCTTGCTGTTAATTCGAGATCTTGTCCGGCTGAGACAGTACAATAAGCGGACACTCGTGTCACTATATCGCAGATTCGAGATTATCACCGGCGCCATCCAAGTGCACGGGTGGTTGACGAGGGCGAAGATGCGGATGACGTTTTGAAAGAGGAGCCATGGATTGAGTTCAGTGGAGAGGTCTGTAAAACGTGCTCAATCCCTTCGAAACAGCCGCTGCTATCGGCTTGGGGAAACAACAATGTATCCTATGCTCAGACAGGAACTGTGATAGACTGTAACTATAAACTGTTACAGCCAGTCCATCAGAGTACTTTTTTGTCTGAGCATGCTAGTTTGATCATGTGCAGGAAGCGTATGGGCGATACCTCGATCTGCATGAGCTTTACAACACTTACTTAAATTCAAAGTTTGGTCATCCTATCGAGTACTCAGCTTACCTAGAGGAGTTTTCTCAGACGCACAAAGTCACCCGAAATCACAAGCTCTCGAAGTAAGTTAGATGGTTGAGCAAAGCCTTAATCATTTTTCTTTGTCCTTGTAACTCTGTTAGTAAACGAGTTTTTCTAGCTCGTGTTCCGTTCTCCTGCAAAATATTAGTGTTTCTCATGATCAAGGTTGTTTGGCAGGCAATATCGGGACTACATGATACAACTTACAGAATATCTCAAGTCATTTTTTCAACGGACGCAACCGTTACAAGACTTGGAAAAAGTCTCTTCCAAGGTTAGGCACAGTTGCACTTCCTCAAGTTTGTACTAGTCAATGGTTACGCAATAATCTGTCAGTTACGCTTACAAATTCAGTCTTTCTGTTGAGGTTCGTTACGTTATGCTGGAGTCGATGAGTCCATGGGCGACGTCTGGCATACCCTGCCAATCTGATTGAAGTTGATCCGTCAACTGTTGTTGGCTCTAGTTTGTCCTTATTCTTCTTTCACTAGACGAAAAGAAAAGCCTCTGTTTTCTTCTTGGCGATTTACTTGGCTATTGAAGAATTTTATTGTACGTCAGGTTTTTGGCTCTAGTCTCAATAAAAGAAAACTCAATTTATATGTTGGTTTTGTGGATCAGGTCGTGGCCGAATTTGAGGCTAGCTGGGAGGCTGGCACAGTTGAAGGCTGGGAAGACAAAGGTCTGGGAAATGGCCAGTCTTCAACAACCCAAGAGCCCATGATCGATCTTGAGGACTATGACTCCGTCGAGGAACTTATGGAGTTGGGTCCGGAGCGACTGAAAGAGGTGACTCATTCTGGCAGTACATATTTGCTCCTCCTAAGAGTTTGACCTGTTGCTGTTGACTTCTGCGATACGCTATACTGTCAGACATTACCATCAATTGCTATCTTGGAATCAAACATTCTTAGGCTGATTACCTCTTGCACCTTTGCTAGAGAAGAATAGAAATTTGAACGCTCAAGTGCCTGTCTGCTTAGGGAGTTCTTGGTTGCTATTTCCGATATTGATGTTCAATGTACAGACACAAGACACCTACATGTGTACAGGTCAAGGTTTTATTTAGTTTACCTGAATGAAGGATGTTCAAATCTTGACGCCATCCGTGTTGACAGGCACTTGCTTCTCTGGGATTGAAAAGTGGTGGCACCTTGCAACAACGGGCAGACCGTCTCTTTTTGACCAAGGTTCTGACTTTTGTCCCACGGACCGCAAATGTTCTCTTACAGTATGCAAGTAATTTGGTGAAGAATATACGTTTTCGTGACCCAATTCTGACAGTATCTCGATTACCCTGTGGTTTTGCCACATCTAGCTTTGATTTGTGGACTTCGCAAATCTGTCAAGAGAACGTGTAATCTGCATTTCGGGATAGGTAGATCAAAGCCTAGAATGCAGCAGTCGCTAAGGATCTACCTACTCTTGACACGGCGAGAACTGTGTCGAAGTTTGAAGACTTGATATGGTTGTCTGATTTTTTCCTTTCTCCTGGGTACAGTCTACCCCTCTTGACGAACTGGACCGGAAGCATTTCGCGAAAGGTTATCAACCTGCCCAGAAGAAGACAGAACAGGAGATAGCACAGCAGATGGAAATTTCAGGAGAAGTTGCTTTAGCAGAGTGTCAAATGCAACGTTTCTGTGAGCTTCTTAACGTGGTAAGGTTTCGATCAATTTCGGAGAGATTTGTGCAATATCTTCATTATTGTGGCTGAATTGGAATCAAACCTTTGATGAAGTTGTTACGTTAGAAATTTATTGCCAGGTAACGATATTTGACAACACAAACTAACGTTTCTACTGTCTTGATTGAACTTGATATAGGCTATTGAGGAAACAAAGGCACATGTGGGGAGAAAGCAAGCATTGACATACGAAGAGATGGAAGCTGAGCGAGAGGAGGTAAATATCAAGATCATTACGTGATGCTATTTACGTCACACAAAGCTATTTTCTTTTCGACACGGCGTTAGAAGATTTGAGTTGGCCCAGAAAGTTTACTAACTTCTACACTTCTTTCTGAGTGGAAAATATTGCCTTATTTTATTTTGCCTCTGTTCCAGATAAAGGGAAAATCTGAGAATCGTTTTAATTATAGTTAATCTTTTCCACTTGCAGGTACCAGTATTCTATAATTTAGGTGCCGATGCAAATAATGAATTTATCAGCTCACGCTAGTGGAGAGAGGACTTGTTTTCCTGCCGTAGTTCATTGCTTACTTGTGTTTCATTAAGCAGAAAATTTGTCATTATCTAGTGTCTTTTTGTGCCAGATTAAACTGAGAACAAGATTGAAACAATTCCTCCATTCTCCTGTCTGCCTGTACTAATTTCTCCTTGGTGGATTGACGTCAGGAGGAAGTGCAACAAGAAAGTGAAAGTGACGACGACGATCAACAAATCTACAACCCTTTAAAGTTGCCCATGGGTTGGGACGGAAAGCCTATACCATACTGGCTGTACAAGCTTCATGGACTTGGCCAGGTATGTGTCTCAAACGTGGATCATGTCTGATCTTCTTGCAACTTTAATCATTCCGGAGGTGTCTGGCTCTCATGCCAACGTCTGTGTTGGTGTATTGCTCAACACGCCCGTTCTTTCTCATCTTCTTATGAACACCTTATGTTCACAGGAGTTCAAATGCGAAATATGTGGCAACAACAGCTACTGGGGTCGTAGAGCATTTGAAAGACATTTCAAGGAGTGGCGTCATCAGCATGGCATGCGCTGTCTGGGAATTCCCAATACGAAAAACTTTCATGAGATCACTTCGATTAAGGTAATAGTTGTGTGTTTATCGAATTTTCAAGTTATGGTTGGGAAAAGAATATGAACGTCATACAGTTTTCAAATATGCTTAGGTAACGGGAATGGTCTCGCTTCTCTTTTCCTGTAATTGCTTTTGCATACGGTTTAGTCCGTGCTGCGTTACTAGTACGAAAGCTTTAGTCCTCCACACTAGGTGAAGGAATGGAGCTCAACATACGCGGGTGTTTAGAGAGGAACAGAGGTCTGATGGATATGGATGTTTTCAAACTTTTAGATCTTAAGTCTCTTGAGTCTAGAGAGCTGAACATGTTGTAGATTATAGAAATTTACACGACAAATTGATCATGGCACTGATGATTGTTCAGGAGCCGAGTACCTCCCCCCCTGCCTACTGATAGGATCATACGACGAGGCTCTATACTCGTTGTCTAAGTGATAGTTTCAAACTTTCTAGCGACATTAGACTGTCGTTCATGCGGGTGACAATGTACTGAACTTGGTCAACATCTTGGTGACATAAGTTATTACCGAAAATGTTCCTGCCTCTCTGTAGGCTAGGACAATGAGGGCCTAAACTCGTTGTCTGAGTGATCCAAGATCCTTTCGAGGGAAGCTGATTAAGCTGCATGGAAGCTGATTAGACACAGTGATGACATGTTGTGACCTAGTATGGTACTACCATCTGGAGTGTTATACGTAGAGAATTCAAATTCGCTGGCTGAGTGAGTAGAGGTTTGCTCTGGGGAGCGTTTGTTTTCTAGTAAGCGGATTGAGGATCATCCAAGATGATAAGTCAATCTGCCTCGCCGAATTCTAGCACACCGGCGTTCTGAAGTCGTTGTCTGAATGGTACAAGATCAGTTTGAGAAACTCCTTCGGAACATGGAACCTGATTAGTCACAGTGATGACCACATTTGTAACCTAGTATGATACTACGATCTGGTAGTGTTGTACGGAGAGGATTCAAACTCGTTGGCTGAGTGAGTAAAAGTTTGTTTTGGGGACTGTTTGTCCTCTGGTGAGCAGATTGAGGATCTTTCAAACTGATTAGTCAATTTTGCCTCTCTGTAGCCTAGCACACCGGCGCTTTGAAGTCGTTGTCTGAGTGGTGCAAAGATAAGTCCGAGAATTTTCTTTTCGTACATGGTACTTGATTAGTCACATTGATGACCAAATATGTAAACTAGTGTGGTACTACCATCTGGTAGTGTTGTACGTAGAGGATTCAAACTCGTTGGCTGAGTGAGTAAAAGTTTGTTTTGGGGAATGTTTGTTCTCTGGTGAGCAGATTGAGTATCTTTCAAACTGATTAGTCAATCTGTCTCGCCGTAGTCTAACACGCTGGCGCTTTAAAGTCGTTGTCTGAGTGGTACAAGATAAATCCGAGAATTTTCTTTTCGTACATGGAACTTGATTAGTCACATTGATGACCTAATATGGAACCTAGTATGGTACTACCATCTGGTAGTGTTGTACGTAGAGGATTCAAACTCGTTGGCTGAGTGAGTAAACCTTTTCTTGTGGGTAGCGTGTGTTCAAGTGAGCAGATTCAGTTTTGAGGTTAACTAGTCTATCCGAGGATCACATTTAGTATCTCAACGTACGTTCCTGCCTTTCAATATGGGCGTATGTTGGTGCCTCAATCTCGAAGTCTTAGCAGAAGATGTTTGTGTACAGAGATTTGCAGTTTTACGGAGACTGCCTTTCTTAGACACCGTTGGTTTCTCCTATCTCCTTACATCTGGCTCTCATCTGCGTAGGACGCGAGGGCATTGTGGGAGAAGATACAAGAGAGGCAAGGAGTAAACAAATGGAGGCCTGATCTTGAAGAAGAGTATGAGGACCAGGATGGAAATGTGTATAATAAGAAAACTTTCGCCGATTTACAACGACAGGGACTGATATGATGGCTCAAAAGGAACTCCTGAAAACGAGGCTTCCCAATACATGGACTCTATCCTGGGCCGGGTATCGTTATTCTTGCATTCGATAATTGTAAATGTATCAAGCATCCACGAGATGAAATGATGTGGAGCAATTTTCCCAGTCAGATGTAGTCCAGGAATCACTTGATTAGCTCCTTCAGTTAGAGGATACGCCTCTGTGTTGCCGTGTCAAGTCTGGCAAGATATAGAGTTGCCCATAGTTTTTGAAAATTGGGCATGGGCTAGAGGATGTCGGTATTGTCATGTAAAAAGGAAAAGAGCTGAAAGCCCATTTCGGCCTTATTGGTGCCAAAATATTTTGGATCACCTGGCGTCAAACTCGAGCAACTAGATGGATGTCAGATGTAACTGAAAGCTTTAACATCTCTCAGTTGTTTGTGGTAAAGGGCGGTCAGAGTGGGAGAGACGCACTAATGCAGCTGATATGAGAATATCAATGTAGGATAGTCACTATGTTGAGTAGTGTATCGGGGCTTCTTTCTTCGGAAGTAGAAACTCTGAAGCCATCTGTGTGCACACGTGGTTTGGGCCTTACCGTCAGCTAATTTGTTGCGTCATCAACGCGATTTTGTATTCATCCTCGGTACGATAATCATTATGAATCATTTTGCAGATTAAGTTGGTCTTGAAACTTGCTCTCCAGCATTTCGGATACTTCTAAATATGTTTCCAGATCCGAAGCCGAAAACACATGGCGACCTACTCTTCTGATCCTTTTACCTGAGGTCACGCCCCTATGTGAGTTGTGAGTTTTATCCCTTGTAAGAATTGTGCCGCCACTTGACCAATTATCCTTTCCTAGTGCGATATTACTCTCATAGGACTTGCTGCAAAGTCTCTTTGGAAACACGGCTATCGCGACACATCGGTCTATGCTAGGGTTCCTGGCCACTGCGAGGTCCTGTAGTTCCAATATTTGTAGTGCATGATCTGTATCCATTTGTAGAGAGACTCACTCAAGTTCGGACCCTTCGTGATGTTTCTTAAGTTTATGGAATATCATGCACGATAAGTTTGACATGGCTTAGACATGCCCGCCACCCGCTCATTTGAAATCAAATTCAGGGAAACCCGTTGAGCCAGTGAACTTATCAATATGTCCATGATGTTTTGCCAACAGACCGTACTCTCTACTTTCTAATCTCATAGCATCTGACGTCTTCGTGCACCTGAAGTCCATTATATCTAAATGAACAGTGTTGACTGCGGATGGCCTATTACTCGGTCTCTACCCTACCATCACCAGGAAGATTGTTCCTGCAGCCTACTCATTGGGTCAAAACTCGGCCGATCCATCACCACTGGAGCTAATCATGTCTTTCACGGTGGGTCTCAAACCACCCTTGTGACGAAGTTGCATGAAATCGGACTGTCCCTTGCTTAAAATGACCATCTCAATCACACGAAGAAGACTTATGTGTAAGACACTAAACCATGGCCAGATCTCACGTGTTTTACAACAGCAATGAACAGTATTGAACAGCAAGAGCAGCTACAAGTAGTAGTCGTAAGTTACATAACCTGTTTGATCAATTCCAGTCGCCACTACTGAATCCGGGCATGTGAAAAGCGTTTTTCAAAGTACATTATCATTAAGCTACGAGTCGATAAAGCTGCAGACCTAGAGCCATAGCCCTGGCTACCACATCATTTACGAAAGCTGCAGCTGCACTGGCAAGTGTGGCCATTCTTCCTTCTCTGGTTAGAACAGAAGGAAAGGTAAATTACTAAGGGGAGGGGAAGTCAAATTACTGGCCAAAAGCCAGGAGGTATTTGTAGTAAGTAGACGTAGAAATGACAGGAGTGGCTGGGGGCTACATCTCGTGAAGTTCAAACAACAGGTTCATGATACACAATGCTACTGGCTGGGGGCGTTATGTATGTTGGTGGTGCTGCCACCAGGGCCAGCAAACAACCTGAGCAGCATGATCAACACTCGCAACGCTGGAGTGCTTGCAGTCGTGGCGTGTGGACCCACAGGCCCCTCCAATAGATCCTCCTCTGATTAGATGGTGGCTCGCTCCCCATCCCCTCGCTTCTCAAAACCATTGCCCATTCCCTCCCCGTCTGCAACTCCTTCTCTCTCGCCTCATCATATGTGTATGCTCCCCATATCACTCCATCCATTTCTTAGAGACTAAAAATGCCTCAATTTCCTTTTTCCGCCTTCTTCTGCTTCGTGTGTTAGCCACATTTTGAACATCAATCTTTCCACCATACAAGCCAAAGCCAAAGCCAAAGCCAAAAAGCCAAAATCCCTACATGCAAGAATGGAAGGCCTTGTTCCACCGGTAAGTACACACATAAAACAGCAGCTTCGTTAGCCACATAGTAAATAGACCACCATAGAAAATAAGACACAATCAAATTTAAGATACAAAAGTCTGGCCTCTTTTCACGGTTTCTTCCGATGTGTAAGAGCAATTGAACTACGTAAAAGAGAATAATCTTTCACCTTCATACTATGAAACCCACACCCCATTCTCGCGAGCCCTTCTTGTCACTTGTGGAGCTGCTTCTTGTCTTTTTGGCGGGCCCTTCCGCAGACACCGGATACTACAGAGAGAGGATGCTTAATACGGTACTCCCCCCCAACCCCTTCCGGCGCCTGGGTCCCCTCTTCTCACCTCACCGTTTATCCCGCTTTTCTGCTTTTGCTGTGCTGCTTCCTTTCGTTATCTCCCGGCATGCCTGCCCGTCGGTTGCACCAGGAGCAAGCAGGAGCTCCAGCAGAATAGTAGTCCTGTAGAGAAGGCAAGAAGAAGTCCGAGAAAAGCCTACTTCAACGTTTCTTGCCTCTAAAGTGGGGCTTTTTTTTCCTCGCGTGTGGAGACTCGGCAGGCTGCAAAGGCGGAGTTCATTCACTCGCAGACGGGGGAGGAGCTCTCGCGGCTTCTATGGTGGAAGGAGCTTGAGCTTGGGATTTGACAAGCGCCTCGCGCCTGTAAGTGGGATTCTGCCAGGGGGCGACTGAGCATGGAAGGAGAAAGAGATCAACAAGCAATCAGAAGTGGACGGGGAAGAGGAGCAGCGTTGCTGGCTGGGGCGAAAAGAAGCTGGCTGAAAGTGAACATGTGCAGGGGGTGATACGAGGGTGTGGTTCAGCATTGGTGTGGGAGAAGTTGAGTGGAAGAAGCTTAGCTTTAGTTGCCAGTGCGAAATCTTTGATCAGGGCATGACGGAAAAACTCCAGGCGGTGTTTCGGCTTGAAAGTGTGTCCGTCTGCTCTCGTTGTCCGCATCTCAAGATTACTTGTTTGCCATTGTGGTTCACAGGTAGCGGTAGGGTAATGTCACTGTCGGGATATCGGAGCTTCTCCTGCATCGGACTGTTGTCTGTGTTGCCATAGTCGGTGTCAGCATTGAGCGTGCCACAAACAGGTGGGGTTTGAACAGACGGAGTGGATTGTAAGATGAGCCCTAGAAAATCGGTTGGGAACCTCAAAGAGTCTGCTGCATTTGCTGGAGAAGGAGGAATGAGAGCGATGTGCATTGTGGGAAATTGGCGGGATTGTTACCTCGAGCTACATTTGCGCATATGTATGGTCAGGGCATGACGGAGGACACAGGCAGAAAGTTAAGGAAGGAGAAGTCCGAGGACGAAGAGAGATTACGCGGTTACAGAAGAAGTAGGAAATTTCTCACGCACATCATCGTCTAGTAACTTTCTAACATCGTAGGTCCTCTATGGGGTGCGCACATGGGAAAAGTCAAGATGCATATTCGCCTTCGGCTATTGAGGAGTATCCTAGAGGGGGGTTTCAGAGTCACCAGCAGCAGCAGAAAATTCCGGTGTCTCCATTGATAATAAACAAAGAGTTCAGGAAAACTGCGTCTCCGAAGTTGCCACCTCTTCCTGCGAGGAATGTCACAGAGAAGGGCACTCCTAAACTGGAAGCCGTGGATGTCGATGACACCTTCCGACCCAGTCCGGTTTCCAGACCTCTATCTGGACTGTTGAATGCACCACAATCTCCCTACTCCTCTGATCTAGATATCTCGGACCTCCCCAGGTTTTCCAAGGTATCCAATACGTTTCTTCCCACTAGTGGATCTAAGGTTGTGCGGGTGCCGGATTGCAACTACGAGCTAAGGTACTCGTTCTTGACGCAGAGAGGGTATTACCCTGAAGCCCTGGACAAGGCAAACCAGGACAGCTACTGTGTCCATACTCCCTTTGGGCATGACTCCAACGATCATTTCTTTGGGGTCTTTGATGGGCATGGTGAATTCGGGACTCACTGCTCCCAGTTTGCCAGGAAGCAGCTGTGTGATAACCTGCTCAGGAATCGCCATTTCAAGAGCAATGCTCTCAAGGCGTATCACCAATCTTTCATAGGAACCAATCTGCAGCTACATCGTCACCACATTGACGATTCCATGAGCGGCACCACAGGAATCACAGTTCTCGTTAGAGGGAGAACTCTTTATGTCGCCAATGTGGGGGACTCCAGGGCTGTTGTGGCCGAGAGAAGGGGGAAGAAGCTGTACGCTGTAGATCTTTCTAATGACCAAACGCCATTCCGCTCCGATGAATGTGCAAGGGTTAGATTGTGTGGAGCCAGGGTTCTGACTCTGGATCAACTGGAAGGGTTGAAGAATCCGGAGGTTCAATGCTGGGGTGGTGAGGAAGATGACGATGGTGATCCTCCCCGTCTGTGGGTTGCAAATGGGATGTACCCAGGAACGGCCTTCACGAGAAGCATAGGAGACACGGTAGCCGAACAGATAGGAGTGATAGCTGTGCCGGAGGTTCTTATCATGGAGATGACAAGCCAACATCCATTTTTCGTTATAGCCAGTGATGGGGTGTTTGAATTTCTTACGAGCCAGGCTGTGGTAGACATGGTTGCTAAGCACAAGGACCCTCAAGAGGCTTGCGCTGCGATTGTGGCAGAGTCTTATCGATTGTGGCTGCAAAATGAAACCCGGACGGATGATATCACCATTATCGTTGTGTTTATTGATAATTTGGTTGACCCGGAGAGCGAAAGCAAATTAAGCGAAGAAGGCGAGGAGAACGGTGCTGCTGAGGGGGCCTTCGAAGGAGGAGACGCGAAGAATAGTTCGCCAACCGAGGAGCCTACGTATGTGGACGGCAAGCTAGTACCGGTGAAGGGCAAGACCCTGGATACACTGGTTTTAGGAGACTTGAATGGAAGCGCAGTGATGGGAGATGGAGGAGTGGTTTCGCCTTTGAAAATTGAACAGGGTCCGAATCACATTTTGCTGGACGGTGTGGAAGATTTGCGAGGCAGTAGGAAACAATTCTTCACGGACTTTTCGGGGTCTCCTTTGGACCATCCTAGGGAGGCACAAGAGTCAGGCGAATTGTCGCCCCTATGCCTTAATTCGGAATCCGGATCACCCGATCTACCAGGGACCACTGCGATAGATTTTGCGAGAAGGGCTGAAGCTGGCGAGCGTCAATCGCCTTCCAAAGCTCAGCAGACGGGCGGTGGTGCTTGAGTTTCATAAAGGAGCAGGCCTGCAGGCAGCAGGAGAGTGACTTAGCGAGCGAGGATATATTCGTCGACAAGTGCAAGACCGTTTGCAGCAACCTGGGTTAAATAAGCATTGATCGGGCCTCTTGTTTTCCTCTCTCCAACTCTTTTGTTTCTTCCTCTTCTAGAACTCTGCTGGGTTGGAGAGCACCAGGAATGTACTGTAAGAAAAGTTGATTGTGTGGAAGGCTCCCGCTCTCTTTCTTATAATTTGGTGTATTTTCGGCCACCAGGTTTAATTTGGATGGAGTATGTCTATTCAGCTGATACATGCAGTTCCTAGAAGTTCCAGAGAGCAATGGAAGATGCTCCCATGTTGGTTGTGCATCTTGGAAAGGTTACTTGTGCAAGTTGACGATGTATATACCGTAGAAATGATAGTTAAAACCTCTTGACAACATTGCCTTTGAGGATGCGAAATCTTTCGTCTTTCGTTGGCATGCCTATGGTTATGGGTCTGGGTCCTTCTCCCTTTGAATGGTGAAGGGCGGTAGTGTGCGACCTGAATTCCATCTGGTTGACGAGGTTTGCGAGGAATGAAGCCGTGCCCAGCCTCTCGTGCACCGGTAGACAGACATTGGATATGTATGCATCAGGAGGTAGCGGATTGTTGATCACAGTGTAACGGCTTGCGCTAGGTTTCACGACACGGGAGCATCCACTGTGAAGTCTGTGCTCTGATTAGTCTGGAATCTAGTTACAGGTCGCTGTGATATTCACAGCTCAGCACAGCACGGAGGCTGCTGGACTGCTAGGCACCAAAATTTTTCTTGGTTAATGTCAGATTAGAAGATTAGTGTAATCGTCAACTGAAAAGTAGCAGTAGCATTGTTGATATATAAAATTATCATGCCTCTGTGGAGGAGTTGAAAGAAAGTAAACGTCCTGTCTGCTCGGCCTTCTGTTCTGCGTGTCTATTTGCCACAGTGGTGACCACTTTGAGTCATTCTGTTCAACCTTCTGGCGCCCGCTCCCCCAGGGATTCATTCAGTCAGAACGTCTTCTTTTCCCGATGCATAGCACCACCCGAGGAGTCATTTCCGCTATGCCCCCTCTTGCCTACAGTGTCTCCCCCTCTAACCATGGCCATTATCAGCATTGTATGGTAGTACCGCCGCCACTTTCTCTCTCTGGGAGCCATCTCCTACCTGGTGCAATGACAAGCAGCACTCACTTGCTCGCTCGCTGGCAGGATGAGTGTCATGGCATGTCTATCGCGAGTGAGTTGTGAGTGCCCCACCTGCCCATCTAAGACGCGCAGGCAAGTGGGTCCTGATGAGCTTTGCTTTGCTGCTGCTTTTCCTCCCCCGATTCCTCGCTCCCTGGGGGTGGGTGAGGTGCACGCACAGGACTTTCACCGCCAGTCTAGTCGGCAGGAGGAGGGAGAGCTCATGAGAAGGGGTGCATTTGCTTGCCAGACTTATTCCATTCCCCTTGTATAGCGGACAAAGACTCTCCATGAGAAGACCGAGCCTGCTTTCAGCCCCCGCCCCCTTCCCGGACAGCGTCATCCCCTCGTCGGAATCCACATTACAGACAAAAGGAAAAATGTAACTCACTTACCACATGAATCTCAGCATCATTTGCCGTGCTTTCTTCTCTGTCATTTTTTCTAACTCAGTTTTGCCTGTGTCTGCCCCCTCTCGCACCCCCAGGTTCTTGCCTCTGCAACACCCACTGGTGTGTACTAGTCTTGTTTGTTTGTCTAGTAACTCTTCTACTCTTCTTCACACCACGTCCAGCATTCCCCTACCCTATCCACACAGGGTCTTCTCCACCTTGCTGCTGCTTTTCTTGCAACGTAGCCGCTTGTCGAACTCGTGCAATATCCAAGTCGAATATCGAACCGCTAAGTCAACAAACTTATCCCCTAAGTTTCAGGACTGAACAAACAAAGCGGCCATACGTAATCCTGAAGTGGTATCGAGTGCTTCCAAAAAGTTCATGGTATCGTTCTCACACTCCCACCACATCTCTGTCACGTTTTTCTTCATATCGTACAGTCTGCAGATTCTTGTCCCCCTACCTTTATTTCACCCTGTTGTCACCGGTAATCTTCTACTGCATCTGATTTAACACGAGCAGCCATCATGTTCTAAACTTCATTATGCCCCCTTGGCGAGGCCTTGAACCACTACCAGGTCGATGAATTTACAGTAAACGCATTCAATGAGCACCACACTCACCAGTATAGCAGTTTCTGTTCCCTGCTCGAATCCATGAAAGACTCTTCTGCACCACTACTTTAGAATCCCTGAATTTGACGAGATCTTTCTCCATGAGACTGAAAATTCCTCATCCCTTCTTGCAGTATGCATAATCTTCGACAAAGAAAGAGGTGAAGAAACTCGTCTCTCCGGAAACGAGGTCTGCTTTAACTTCACATCAAAATCCCCAAAAGCAAAGCAGTAACCTTTTCTAATTCCTAGTGTCCTAAGTTTCGAGGTATCGATCGTCGATCGAGCTACAACTGACTTTTCCTTTTTATTAGCCTGTCTTCCCACGCAAGCTTGATCGTTGTCCTCCTGGTGTGATTCCCGTTGTTATCTCGTTTTAACTATATCGGCAATCTGTTGCTTGCTATTATTGAGAACTATTCTGGCTCTCTTGCTAAGCACCCGCGTTGGATGAAACCACCTCCTCAAATGCAGGAAAAGCAGTCAAAGACATCACCTCAAAGTTCAAAGCATTGACGCTCCGATGACCTTTTTGCACCCCTTTCTTCAAGTGGAACGTTAAACATCTAATATTTTATACACCATCACTCGCCTCTAGCTTACTATGACTTCTTTTATCACAAGATAATGAGAAGTGGTGGACAACCACCACTTCTCGATCAATTTTGGCAGTTTTTGGGGATTCTTTTACTTATTATACTGTGCAAGTGTATATCAGGTGAGTTAATCATCGTCACTAACATGTATTATTATATTTCCACATTGATGGTTTCAGTCGAGATCAAGACCGATCTTCTCAAGTAGATCTTCCATAACGTAGGTGGGGATCACCATTAGACGTTTTTGCTTCTGAGTTCGAGAAATTCAACCACTTGCAACCGAGTTAGCTGGCCATGAAAATAGAGTATACGAAATTGACTTTAAGTTGTAAAGAACATAAATTTTAACAAGTGAATATCAACTCCCAACTTGGATAAGCACAAATCGTGCCTCCTTGCTAGGCAGCCAGCAAAAATATTGCTTGACGCTTAGACTTCCATTTTCCTCTTATCTCATTTCATGTGTTCCAATCCATAATCATTGGAACTATAGATCAACAATTTGGTTTACCACAGACAATGGCTCCTTAACTAGCCATAAAAGTTACTAATACAAACGAATCTTTTGGAAACGCTAATTTGGATAAGCCCAAACCTTCATGCTGAATCCAGCACTGTTCCTTTCTGGAGTTGTCAACTATTACTTCGGGGCTCAAGTCGACTACGATGAGGAGGTTTATGAAATATACCACTACAGTATTTTCTGAACGACCTTTCTTTGCAATCCATTCTGAATGTGACTTCTGGTATTCCCAACAATACTAGAGAGAGAAAGAGAATCTGCAATAAACACATCATATAGATCAAGCAATAATAAACAAATGATAAGTTATTTGTAGGAGGTTCATGAGGTCTAGACATATAGCTTAAATAATGATCAAATGCTGATGTCACACTACAGTATTCTGCTGGATACAACGTCAGCTACGTAGCGATTAAAGTATCCGGTAGAGATGGACTTAACCGAGCCCATCTGTGGCGCTTCTACTTGGCCGAACCCCAAGTTGGCAAAAGGACTTGACCCACCCCCTTGAAGCCTTGACGCGGCGCGTCAGTCGTATGTGGCGATGAAATCCGTGAACAATGTGGGGGTTGTCTTGAAGCGGTCACTATAATGCATAGATCTCAACAACCTAAAATGGTCCATACAAACGAACAGTACGCACTCACACCATGCCAGCTATACGTCATCGCTGCCACGTGTGGGAAGTGCCAGTTAGGGTTGGTTAAGTCGAAGTGCCAAATATGTGGACCGGATAAGTCTTCTCTTGGGCACTTCAGAAAACCAAATCTACGTGAAAAGGTGGACCATGTATATATATGATTTCCAAGTTAAGGCAGCCGTTATAGCCAATCTAGGAACCTCAAAGCTAGGACAACTTATAATGATAGTATTTATTGTGGCACAGTTTAGAATGCATTGATGGACGGAGTGGACACTTGACTGATTGGTGCCCAAAAAGAAGGTGTCTGACCTCCCAGCTTCCCATCTAAGCACAAAAAGCAGCCTAGGCATCTAATCTACCGCTTGCTTAATATATTGCAGAAACATAAATGTAGAATTTTTTATCATCATACACATATTATGTGGTTATCTATCAGACTAGACTACAATGTAACTATCTACATATGTGTTTGTCTTTTAAAATATGGAACTTTCAACATCGCAGTGATACACCAAGGAAGATTTGTTGAAAAGGGAGAACACTGATCTAACAACCTGAAGAACGGAGTGGATCATGTTTCCCAAATTGCAGATGGAGTAATTCAAAATTCAGAGTAGAAAAGTGGTACATTGGTAACTGGACAGTACAGCTTGAAATCTTACGAGAAAATTCACATGATTTCCATTGTTCTGGTAATCTGAAAATGTACACGATTGTGGTATTCCATCAAAAGGTTGATGTTTAGACGCCTACAGAGGATGAAAATCAAAAAGACTACTTAAGTCTTGGTGCTTTGCTATAGTGAAAGGGAAAGAAGATTATAGTCTTCTCCTCGAGCTTGCTTCGTACTTCCACGTTGGTATCCAAAACTCGGTATCCCAAGCTGACAAAAAACTTAACAGTATTGTTTTGCCACATGGATCTGCGTCTGCCAAATGGTCATAATTGGCCACGAGGGGTTGGCAGTGTTGGCAACAAAAGTCTTCGTCTTTCACTTTTCAATACCTGATAGTAATTTGTTCCAGTTGACGGTTTAGCATTCCACGAGTTAAGACTCCTGGATTTCTCGTGATATTTAGCACTTAATTCCTATCTGCCACCAGATTTCATAATATTTAAGTTGAAGTCCAAGTTTGCGAGTGATTGAAATGCATCCTTCTTTGTAACCTTCTCGTGAATGCGTAACGATAAAATATGACAATCTTCAACAGTTATATCAATGAGTACTTACGATTATATTGTTTAGAAGGAAGGCAACCGCGTAGAGAAAACGAAGGATGGGAAGACCCCATCAAGCCGGACAAGGGAGAGGAAAAAAAAGAGAAAAAAGGAGTAAAATGGGGCTATGCTCCAATAGTGTATATATCAGAAATCTGCCCTACCGCACCTAATTTTATATTATTGAATATCTATATTTTTTTAGATATTTATCCTTTCAGACACCATTTTAAAACAAGACATTCTCACTCACGATGGAAATAGCTTGGTTTATTGGGCAAACAATTATATATTTCGAATCCTCGAGGCAAAATACACATGGTTCTTTCTTTCGAAGGGATCTATTGAATATAAAACATGATATCTTCTAATCTGTTTCTTCGATCCAAACCTCATAATACTCCTTGTCATTGTCGACGGTCATGTTTGTCACGGGAAACAGAGCTATTAGAGTCAATTTTTAGAGGATATATCTACGAATAGAACTCCAAGATAAGACATTTCGAGGAGATTATCTTATCTTAGTTTACGGTATCAGTGTAACACAGAGTTTATCAGAGCTCTCTCTCTCTCTCTAATATTACACTTCGAGTCTCATATTTTTATATCCTAGAAGATGGCTAGTAAAGTGGAAAAATTGGATATCATATTGTGGAGAGTTTTCATCCTGGAGAGATACTTTTACTTTATATATCATAATTATTCGTTCTTAGCCAAAATTTTGTTCTCTAATCAAATGTTTTTTTGTTTTAGTAATGATTAGATATTATTTTCCGCAATAAATGATATCTGGTTGTAACATATATATATACGTACGTTATTTACATCTATTGCTGATGAAAATATGTAAGTGTGAACAAATTGACTTAGCGTTACAAGATAATCTAGTTTAATTATTAAATTTTACATGAATATATTTGCTGGTCACCAAATCGTGAAATATATTATGATTTAAACCATGATAGGTGAAATCGTTAAACTGCGACTTCCTTTGGGAATGTAGTTTGACTTTTTCTAACTATCCCGATTTATATTAGATACATTGAATTTTTTCATATCATAGGAGTCAATTTGATTATATAGGACCTTCGCGTGTTAATGTTCTATTATATGCGGTGTAGTTAAGTTAGGTAACAAAAAGACTTTGTCCGTTGGTCTCAATTAAAACGTATATTGGTTTAGATTCTCAAAAAAATAATTTTAAACTTAGAATGTATGCAGAGAAGAAGATTTCTTGATTTTTCAAGAATTTTAGTCACACGGCGTTACTAAATGCAATCAAATAAAAAACAAGAAAATTATTTTAACTTATATTAAGAAGCTATTGAAAATTTTTACCATGCAGCAAGATTTTCAAAAATTTTTATTCCAATATAAATATAAATTATGTTATCATAAAAATTTTTACTTTCTTTAAGTAGATTTTGTAATTTTTTGATCCTGCAAAGCGTTTCAAATAAAACATGAGTAAGAAGAGGTTTGCCTCCTCAAACCTTTTATGTAAACATATTAGAAGAGGAGCTCAATTCAAAGGGAAATGAAACGAGGTGATAGTTGAAAAGAAGATATGGTTATCTTTTCAACTTTTACTATAAGGTTATATAAAGAAAACATCCCGTATTTAAATAAGTTACATAATATATCTAAATAATATAATAAATACATATTACATAAATATAATAAAATATAAGTCATTAAATGTTTAAATCAAATCTAAATTACTTTAGATGCCATAGAGGACACTATATCAAAAAACCTAAAGTAATATCTACAATAGTAATAAATTTTATTAACTTTATTTCACATTGATTGATACTAAAACTTAAAAATTAGAATTAATAAACTATTGAAAATTAAAGAATTATAAATATATAACCTACACTTCTAACCTCTATGGGGTATGTTTATTTATTTTCAAATAAATTAATGCATAATGGATAAGAAAAAATAATTAATTATTATGTTTTTATTCTATTATAAAGAGGTTTACTTTTATAAATTCTTTCAAAATAGTCAAATGTTCATTTTAGATTATGTATTTTGTCATGCGTATATACATCATTACACAACATATATTGTTGTTAACATCATACACTATAGAAGCATAATTCACACATACATAAACTCTAAAGTGCCACAATAATCAGTTCAATCTTCCACTCGAATCACAATCAAATTGGATTTGAACTCTATCCTCCACTCAACAATCTACCAATAATTGGACAATGATTATAATCAAGCCACACATACTCTAGCTAAGAGACTCCATGTGATGCTTGCCGGCCTCTGTCTGCCATAACTTGGAACTCAAAGACTCACCATTAGAGAAGTGAACTCTCTAGAGCTACACTTTGAGAGTATACCCATTTGCTTGACTTAAGTCTCCAGCCCTAATGGTGCCTTCGATAGCACATCTAACAATGAAAATGGTGCAAGTGAAGGTGAGTCTCACCATGTAATCAATCATGAAATGTGGTTGCCATCAAGTAGTTCACAAGCAACTACCAAAATAACTATAATTGCCAACATTACCACTCCAATGTTTGAGCAAACTAGCTTTGGTGCTACAGATGCTGTGATAGTTATCGTGGATATACACATTGCTACCCAATATACATCATTGTCAACATCATACACTATAGAAAGACAACTCACACATAAGTCATACATGAATTCTAAAGTGCCACAATCATCCTCCTAGCTGGCCGTGAGGTCACTCTAACTCTAGATAGTCATCTACTCCAAATATGTGGTATGTCTTATGGTGGGCCAAGATTAGGAAGCCAAGTGCTATCAAGTCGTATCATTAGTCGCTTGTTTGCAATCTATATCACATAAAAGGTGACATAAGTCACGTAGCTATAAGTCAAGTACATCTAGGACATAACCATTGTCCTTGAGGAACCACCATGAGGAGAGAGGTCAAACATGCCATATGCCATCTTCTCAAATAGCTATCACATATCAACATAATAGTAGCTTCATCAGAAGAATCACATAATATACACCACAAGCATGCACATACAAGTGCTAAGCTTGGGTCCATAATGCCATCAATGTTTGGGAGGTAGCATGGCACATAGTTGTGCACGTGGTCCTTCCTAACAACACCATCACATCCTTCCAACACAAGAATTCCAAAAGGCAAAAGCTTACCCGCTCTCGAGATAGTGCGGCTTATAGTAACATCAAGTATTGTGGGTGTAGTATGTTGTAGATATACATAGTCACATGGATGAAGTTGATGGATTAAGAGTCTATAACATCTTGCTTGAATAGTAGCATAACATAAGGTATCCTTGTGATGAGCAATCACTAAGTTCTCAAAGGCCATTGGCATCACTCTCCAAAAGATCTCTACCCGTTGAGAACATGGGCTCATCCATACGTTCGGATCATCCAAGTCTAAAACTACAATAGCATCACAATGAATAACTATGGGTAAATCTGGATCTTTTCCATAGGGTAGAAATTAAGGAGAGAAGAATGCTAAGGAAACTTACCAATTTTGTAATATGGAGTTTAGCAATAAAGTTAGTAGGGCTAACAAAGTAGCAAATAAGACAAATTAGCCTAGAATATTCCAAAAAATCTAGGAAGCTTCTTGGGAAGCTTCTTGGCTAGCTTCTCGGATTGCACCCCATGTAGGTAACTTCTAGAAGGAAGCTTCTAGAAGCTTCCAACTAGCTTAGCTTGCACGCCAAGTAAGTGGCTTCTAGAAGGAAACTTCTGGAGAAGCTTCTCAAGTGCCTTGTATGCTCCCTATAAATACAAGAGCCAAAGCTTATGCTAGGCATTCAAAGTTTTCATTCATTCAAGTGTCCCAATGTGAGCTTCCATTCTCCTATTTCTCTCCTTGGTCTCAGTCTTTTACATTGGTATCAAAGTAGGAATGGGATGGATGGAATTTATGGACCACCAAATCCACTTCCGCCAAACCATTGGGATTTTTATGTCTAGGTACTACCCAAGCATCGGTTCACACAATTCATCACCTCACGCTTTGAGCAAGATTTTTTCTACATATGATCACCTTGTTTGAGGAACCCTCGATACTTCCAATTGTAACTTATGAATAATAGTGGACATGTTGCATCTATGTGTTAATAAATTAGATAAATTGGGAGTAGTGAGATATAGTAGTAGCCATGGCGGCAATACCGGATGTTATCATTGCTATGCAATAACAAATTGAGCACCTTACTCTATTGTTGGATGAACTAGCCCAGCAGCAACAAGAACACATAGAGAGAGCACTAGTTTGAGATGGAGAAGATTGAATCTAATTTCCAAAACCCAAGGTGTTTGAAGGCAAGAATCTTTTGAGCATAGTGGAGAATTTTGTGTTTGATTACAAACATTACTTTGAAGCTACCAATCTTCAAGATGAACAAAAACAAATTCTCTTGGCTTCTAGTCAATTGGATGGTATGACAAAACTTTGGTGGCAATTTTGAGTGGAGCAAGCTGAACGACAAATTGTTGCACCAATCTTAACATGAGCAGAATTCAAGGATGCAATACTTGGTCAATGTTAAACTATAAATGCCACCCAAGCCACATGAGATAAATTGGCGGAGTTGAAGCAGATTGGCTCTGTAAGGAGCTACATCATGCAATTCCAAAACATCATCATGCAAATTCTAGATACACAAGAAGGTGAAGTTTTTGATTGATTTGTGAGGGGCTTGAAATCATGAACCAAATTGGAGGTGACCATATGGGAACCACAAAACATGAAAGAAGCCATGCAATTGGCTGAGAGCTTTGATTCCTTGGTTGCAAAATTTTGGTCTTGACCTCAACCTACACAAGCCTACCAATACACTATGCACGGGTGGAAGAACCGACACCAATGGAGATTGATGTTATCCAACATAGACCACTTGGCAAAGTGGATAGAGAAAGATTGTGACAAAGTGGTGGTTGTTTTTATTGTTGCCAGGTTGGACATTGCATTATTTAATGTCCACTTAAGAATGGGCAACCTCTACAAGTTGCCAAATGGAGTTTTTGGAGCGGAATGATCAAGGAAACGAGGAATCCTAGTAGGATCTTTTGAGTTGTCTATTGGGAGCTTGATTAGTTCCAATGGGATTGAAGGCTCAACCTGTACAAGTTTGCTTCATTTGGAAGGTACAATATCTAATTGGGGTTGTAGTATTTTGGTTTATTTTGGAAGTTCAAAGAATTGTATATCTATGCAAGTAGCAAAAGAATTGGGTATTCTTATCAAGCCAATAATTAGAAGTAGATTGATGATGGCGGATGGTAGAAAGTGTTTTGCATTCTGTACCTCATATCCTCTTACCTTCAATATTGGGAAGGAGTATTTGGGATGTATGAGTTTTGTAGTGGCACCTCTACACTATGATGTCATTCTAGGACTATGTTGGCTTGAATATCATACGATTCAATTCGATTGGAACCGACAACAAATTCAAGTACAACACCAAGGTAAGAATTTCCGATTAGGTTGTCTGGCACCCTTGAGTAAGACACCTAAGAATAGTCAGTCCCAAGATGGGAATTTTGTCAAGAAGGAAGCAATAGAGCAAACCTTGAAGGAAGATGAGTCCCAAGATGGGAATTTTGCCAAGAAAGTAGCCATGGAGCAAGCTTTGAAAAAAGATAAGTCTCTAGATGGGAAGTTTGTTAGTGAAGTAGCCATAAAGCAAACTTTGGAGGAAGATAAATCTGTTTTTGCGGTGTGGATCTAGCCGATTGCACAAGGACAATATGAGGAGGGCCAAGAGTCTCATCAAGCAATGGTTGATCAGATAATTCAAGAGTTTGCGTACGTGTTTCTAGATGATCTGCCAAAGGGATTACCCTTTGATTGTGATATGCCCTTCAAGGTTGAGTTATTGCCACGGAGTATCCTAGTGAGTAGACCAATCTATTGGCTCTCACCAAAGGAGTTGGAGGAGTTGCAAACAACACTTACGAAGTTGTTGAAGAAGAATTTCATACAACATAGTACCTCTCCTTGGGGAGCACCAGTACTATTTGTTCTGAAAAAAATGGAGGACTTCATTTCTCTATTGATTATCATGGGCTCAATAAGAAAATAGTGAAGAATGCATATTCCTTGCCTCAGATCAATGACTTGCTTGATCAATTGAGTGGAGCACGATACTTTTTCAAGTTGAATCTTTGCAATGGCTATTGGTAAATCTCCATTGATAGGGAGGATGTGCAAAAGACTGCCTTTTGCATAAGGTATAGGCATTTCAAGTGGAGAGTTCTACCTTTTGGGCTCACTAATGCTCCAATAGTCTTCATGGATCAGATGCATCAGGTTTTGGATGGACCATTGGATTGGTACATGGTGGTGTTCTTAGACAATATCTTAATCTATAGCAAGATAGAGGCAAAACACGTGAATCATATGCAAGAAGTCCTAAGAAGACTACAACAATGAAAATTTTATTGCAAGTAGTCGAAGTGTGCCTTTTGGCAGAAGGAGGTTACCTTTTGGGTCACAAGATGGAAGAGGAGAAAATCAAGCCATTACTGATTGGCCTACTCCGAAGGATGCTACAAAAGTATGGGCATTCAATGGATTGGCCAATTTTTACCAACGGTTTATCCATTAGTATGGTCATGTGGCTGCACAATTAACTAACCTCTTGGGGAAGAACTTGAGCTTCTAGTGGACCACCAAGCATGAAGAAGCATTCCACAAGTTGAAACATATGGTGTCTTCAAGACCCATTCTTCAACCATATGATCCTCAACTGCCTTGTGTGGTTGATTTTGATACTTTTAACTTTGCAATTGGAGCCTTGTTGCAGCAAGAATTCCTAGATGAACTACATCCCATTGCCTTTGTGTCTTGCCGACTAAATACAACAGAAAAAAAAATTAATTTTCTTGAGATTAGGAATAACTTGCAATGGTATATGCCACCAAGGTATGGAGGCATTATCTCTTGGGGAAATAAGTGATCATGCAAACTGATCATAAACCATTGTTGTAGACCTTACACTTGGAACACATGAAGAGTCTACATCATTGATGGGAGGAGCAACTCTAATTATTTGACATCAAACTTGAGTACAAACCAGGTCGGTTCCATGTCATCCTTGATGCTCTATCACAACAACCTAATTTGAAGTCTCTTCTTCTCATCATGGCAGCAATTATGGTATCAATTGACTCCAAGGTCCATAACAAGTTTTGGTCAGCTCTACAACAAGATCTCTTCTTCCAAATAGTACATGGCTGTTTTATAGCATGCAACAAGGAGTATAACACCTTCTCCTTCAAGGAAGGCCTTCTATTCCATGAGGACCAGATCTATGATCTAGCCAAAGGTGATCTCCAACTTGTGCGCTTTGAAGAAGCCCATGATTTACCAATAGTTGGTCACATGGGTGGAGACAAGACCTTGGATACCGTCCAATGGCAATGGTGGTGGCCCAACATGGCACAAGATGTTTGGGAGTTTGTCCAATCATGTGAGAGTTGTTAACAAAACAAGGCCAATAACCAGAACCCGAGTGGACTCTTTCAGCCACTCCCCTTTCTAGCTACTTGTTGGGAACATGTGAGCTTAGATCTCATCACCTCCTACCTCCAAGACAAAGCAAGGTCACACAACAATTGTGGTATTTGTAGATGAGCTTAGTAAGAAAATCCATTTGGCACCAACGGTTGATATTGTGGATGCTCCAACTTTGGTGCAACTCTACTTCGACAATGTATTCAAGTATCATGGGATGTTGTGTGTACTCATCTCCAACCGTGATCCTCCCTTCATTGGAAAGTTTTGGCAAGCACTCTTCCAGATACTTGGTACCAAGCTTGCTTGGTCCACAACCTATCATCCTCAAGCTGATGGACAAACTGAACATGCAAACCGCACTTTGGAAGATATGCTTTGTGCATTTGTCAACATTCACCATACCAATTGGGATGAATGTCTTGCAGTTGTGGAGTTTGCATAGAACAATTCTAAACAGGCAAGCACTATATTCTCTCCTTTCTTTCTTACTTTTGGCCAAGACCCACTTGTTCCAGATTCCCTTCTTGCTCCACCCTTGTCTCATGTCCCTCATACTTCCACCTTCTTGACCACCATCTCCCAATCCCTCCAACAAGCCAAATCTCATCTCCTTGTTACTCAAAATTGGCAGAAACAATATGTGGATCACCATCTTTGCAATCTCAACTTTCAAGTTGGTGATAAGGTCATGCTCTCATCCAGTAACCTCTCTCTCCCACTTGATACCCAAATTCGTACACTCACCCTTATTGGATAGGTGTAATACCAAGAGCTAGCCATATGATCTAGATGTGAAACTCGGTTTGGTAACATCTAGAATGATCTTATACATGATGGTCAAAATAGATAAGATAGAAGTATCACCAAAAGAGTACTTCTACTAATAGGGCAGAAACCAAAATAGACTTGAGAACCTTAGAACCAATAGTTAGACTTATGATTTAAAGGTGAGAATTGGTTTGGTAACATCTGGAAGGATGTTACACATGATAGACTAACCAGATCAGAAAGAGGTATCACCAAAAGGGGACTTCTACTAATAGAGTAGGAATCAAAATATACCTGAAATCTTTGAAGGCAATTTTGGAGGCCTAAACGGATGAATTAGACCTCAAAAATGTGTAAATCCCCCCCCAATGAAGGAAAGGTTGGCCTTCCTTTCTCTTTACTTTGCCTCATTGAGAGCTTTCCAACGGTACCTTATTCACGTGATTTTGAGATTCCTACAGGAATATTCCCTAAAATATTCCCTCTGGTCAAAGCTTGTTTGACCAACCAGATAGGACCTAGACCAGACATGTCACCCATCCAAGTAAGTAATCCAAGGGTGGAGCTTGCTGACATGTCACCTATCTATGTCCCTAATCCTATGGTGGAGCTTCCTTGGAGGAGATCCTCTTTGTCTATATAATAAAGAGAAGGTGCTCCCTTGGGGCATCGAATGTTTGAGTGTGCAATCTGTGTTTTCTCTCTTCTCTTGTCCTTGGAGTATTACAATATGACCCTTTGATATCACCCAAATGGTCCATCTATTGCTTATTGACTTGCCTTGCCTTGTCATATGCGCATCCATCCTGTCTTTCATGTTTCCAAGTTGAAACCCTTTATTCCTAATCCCTTTTTTTTCCTCTTGAGTCCAATTTCCCCCTCCTCTTGTCCCTATCAATGATCACGAGGAGTACAAAGTTGATCGTATCCTTGTGTGTTGCCATATTCAACGAGGCCATCGATAACATACGGAGTACAAGATTCTTTGGAAAATTTATCCCTTCATGATGCCACATGGGAACCTCTTTCTCATCTCCAGAATGCACAACTGGCCATCCAAGAGTTCAAAGATTAATTGGCAACGAGGATTTCACTAACTAGCGGTGGAGGAATATGTAACAATATGGAGTTTAGCGAGAAAGTTAGTAGGGCTAAGGAAGTAGCAAATAAGACAAATTAGCCTAGAATTCCATAAGTATCTCGGAGGCTTCTTGGGAAGCTTCCCAACTAGCTTAGCTTGCATCCCAAGTAGGTAACTTCTAGAATCTTCCAACTAGCTTAGCTTGCACGCCAAGTAAGCTACTTTTAGAAGGAAGCTTCTTGAGAAGCTTCCTTGTTAACTCGGCTTGCATTCCAAGAAAGTGGCTCAAGGAAGCTTCTTGAGAAGCTTCTAAAGGGCCTTGTATGCTCTCTATAAATACACGAGCCAGAGCTCATGCTAGGCATTTGAAGTTTTCACTCATTGAAGTGTCCTAATGTGAGCTTCCATTCTCCTTTTTCTCTCCTTGGTCTTGGTCTTTACAAATTGAATAGATAGCCCATGGTCAACCAAGGTAATTGGAAATCCCAATCTGCCAAGTGGCCTCTCTACTAACCATATTCATGCAATCCTTTCTTCATCATCTAAACCACTCTCTCTACTAAGCCATCAACCTTAGGGTGATCTTGGGAGGTAGTATGATGATCAATCAAGACCTTGTCATACAAGACCTAAAACTCTCCCAATGACTTTATACCTTGATCAATCAAAACCTCAATTGGTGCACTAAAATGACTAAGAACCCAATCCAAGAACAAGTAAGCCATCCCTTCACTAGAATTGCCAAGAAGTACTACCAACTCAATCCACTTAGAGAAGTGCTCCACCATAACTAAAACATATTGATGATGTCTCACAATTAATGGAAAAGGTCCAACAAACTCCAAATTCCAATCCTATGATACGTAATGGGTGTAATTGTGGTAGAGGAGCATTAAATGATGCTCTAACTTGGTCACAAACCACACATCTAGCAACAAATAATTGTAAATCAGTCCATATGCTGTGCCTCCAATAATGACTATACTATGTTAGCTATATGTACACTTTACTCCAAAATGTCCTAGCTCGTCATGAGCATGATGTACCAATTGTGGCCTTTGAGATAGAAGTGGTACTACTTGCACTATCTCATCCTTCCTCCCATACACAAAGAAATTTTGCCCTTTAATCTAAACCACCTGGCTTGTTGAAGGACATAATCTTTCTCCTTGGTACTAATTGTGCTACCCACAACACCAATGCAAAGATAATCCATCATGAAGACATCATCATGAATGTCTTGCTCACTTGTACCAATATCTCCACCCTTTAGATATATGACATCAACAATTCTTCTTGTATGTGCTAAGAGAGATATCACCAAGGCCTCAAAAAATATTCATAGAAACGTAGATGCAAGCCGACCTAGCACCATCTCTTCATCTGTCTCACCATGCCATCATGCTCTAGTCTGATCTTGCTTGTTGGGACATAGGTTTCTACTCAACCCATCTACATCACGATTCACTACTCCAAGTCTATGAATAACCGTGAAATTATACTCTTGTAAACCAAAGCTCATTGTGCAAGCTTCCTTGAAAGCTTGTTGGACTCCATCAATCACTTCAATGGTTGATGATTTATGATGAGAGTGAAGGGACCAAATAGGTAACATTAAAATGTACTTTCATCCATATTGCTGCCAAGCACGCTCTCTTATATGAACTATACTTTGCCTTTGCTGAATTGTTGGAGCAACTAGCATAGGCCTAGCATAGCACTACAAACTCCTTCTCCTCATCATCCTATTGGGTGAGCACTACTCCAAGCCCCAACATACTCCAATCAATATGAACCTAGAATGGTCATCCTCTGATCTGTCTCCTAAGAATAGGGGCAGATGTCAACCTCTCCTTGAGCTCTATAAAGCTCTCTCTTGCTCATCTTCCCAACACCACTCCTATGTAAGCTTGGTCTGCTTTGTCAAGGCCTTGGCAATGGCACTACATCCTCTAACATATCAACAATAGTTGACCAACCTAAGGAATGCTTGCACTCTGCTCACATCCATAAGCCACAAGATACATGAAATAGCCTTCACCTTTGTCTATTGAACACCAAGTTTTCTAGTTTAGATAGTGTGACCAAAATAATCAACCTGTTCATGGAAGAATCTACACTTCCCAAGATGTAATTTGAGTCCATGAGATCTTCTCAAACACCTCCAACAAATGTTGCTCATGCTCCTCCACAATAAAGATAGCACCAAAATGTCATCAATATAGCACTAAGAAAAATCCAATTCTACTAGAATCTTATCTATGACCCTTTGGAACTTGGCAAGAGCAATCTTTAACCCAAATGGTAAGAAACTTACTATGAGGATCAAAATAGCCCAAAATGTTTTTTTTTTACTTTTCCTTCTCCTTGATTGGGAACTAATGATATCTTACTTGAAGATCCAAACTACTAATGCCCTTTGCATGCTCAATAATATCAAAGATCTACTCGGGTGTAGGCATGGTATACCAATCAGCCATAATCTATTGGTTTATCAATAATCTCCAAAAATCTACCTATCTATATATTTTCCATGTATATCCTTCTTGATTGACATCAATATAGGTGAAGCATACTCTCCATGTGAAATCTCTACCATACCAACCTCAAAAAGGTCTTTATTCCGGCTCTAAATCAATGCTCTCTCCATGTCACTATATCTATAAGGATGTTAAAAATTGGTGTATCACTAGTCAGCTCAATCTGAATACTAGGTCCTTTCAGAGCACCCAAATCCTTCATGTTTTAATAATCCAAGGATAGGAGAACCCCCAAGAGAAACACAAGAGAGAAAACCCAAAGCTTCACACTCAATACTTTGGTGCCCAAAAGGAGCACCTTGTCTTTATTATTTAGCAAAGATGATCCTCTCAAAGGAAGCTCCACCCTAGGATAAGATACATGGATTGGTGACATGTCAGTTCTTGTCCTAATCTGCTTGGTCAAATAGGTTTGACTAGACAAAATCTTTAGGGAATCTTCTTTTAGAAAGCTCAAAATTGGATATGTGAGGTATTGTTAGAAATCTCTCAATGAGACAAACAATGTGTGGAGAAAACAAGCCTATTCCTTGAAAGGAAGGAGAATGTCTCTATTTTCAAACCGTAATTCATTTGTTTAGGCCTCCAAAATTAGCTCTAAATTTTTTAGGGTGTTTTTGGCTCCTACCTTATTAGTTGAAGTACTCTTCTGGTAACATCTCTATCTAATCTACTTATTCTATCATATATAACATCTTTCTAGATGTTACCAAGCCAATTTCTATCTCTAGATAATATGTCTAGCTATTGGTATTACACATATTGAAGGCAAAACAGTTTTTGTAGCTTCTCAAGAACCTCTAAACTCCTTGTCTTTCCCCTCCTATAAGCTTGGGTCCAATGTTTGTCTCCCAAGTATCCTTTGTAATTAATGTAGGAGTAGAAAATGCACCAACTTGCTGCTATGATGGGCCCTTGGGAGTAGCAATGTCATGCTTCCAACCACTAGAGTCCCCAAACTCAATGCAAAAAACTGCCTCTCCTTTGCTTGCAAGCTCTATATGTCCTCTAGCTGCATCCCAAGTAGACCAAAGGTGTAATCCAAGTAGACCACTCTCATGTGGATGGACCCCAAGTAGATCAGTCTCACTACTAGCCATTGATTATGTAATAAGAATACCATATATACTCAATCCATTGCCCCCAATATGTGTCTAAATTGTCACAATAGGCACAGAGCTCACAAGTGTCTTGGTAGTGATGCCTATCAAGTGCATCCTATGCTGCTCTACCAAGCAAGGCTCGCAATCTATGTCAAAAAGTTCAATTCCATAGCCTGACCTAACATTGGATGCTTGGATGCCTCTAACACTATTTCAATAACAATAATACATATAAAAAATCCCATTGCTAACTCCCTCTCATTGGCATTGGGCTCCACCAACTACTATAACTATAAGTCCCAAATAAATCCAGGACCTCCGTCTCAAAAACCACGGGAGCTTAGGAAACTCATAAGTGTGGATAAAGCAACTCTAAGCTATCCAAAAAAGTTCACCACTAGGTGACTTATCAACCATTACCATCATCTAAGCTAGCACCCAACATCCAAAATATCATCAACAATAAGATGATCTAGTTGTTGAATCCCATCATAAGCACATTGTAGAACCTCTCTAGGTAAGAGGTCCATGTATCATGATAAAGACAATGAGCTTATGATCTCACTATGGCTCCATCCAAAAATATGGCAAGTCCCATCCAAGAACCTAATGTGTACTTGCCACTACCCATGTATGAGAATCATCCATCAAAGGGACATTCTCCAAAATGTAGGTTGGAGAAACAAATTGATGAGCTTGGAGATGTCATAGTATACATTTCCCAAAACACACCAAAATAGGGATCCTATAGACCTTGACCTTGGCCAACATGGGTATATCCCTTATATGGAAATCCAAAACTCAAATGAATGGGACCATATCTTGCTAAATCTTGTGCTCCCAACAAGGAAATGTTTGTTGGTAGGGTCTTTTGGGGTAATTGACGGCTGACATTGGTAATAATTCAAGATATTAATAGGTCAAGTGTGCCACATGATGTAGAGAGACTCACCTAGTAGTCTCATTTCTCTCCACATACAAGTACCTCTGTACTTGTTTACTTGTGTGTAGTACCGCAACTAGTCCAATGCTAATCCCACCAAACAATTCCAATAGACATACTCCATCTACTAGATAGAATAACAAGCAATGAATGTGGTATCCGAAGATGACAAGGTAATAGAATCCGGAGGCTCATCCTCACACTAGTCTCTTGGTGGTACAAAGGCTCCATTGCAAGCTTGCTACACTAATTGATCCGCATGTTGTTGCAATGCCTCCTCAAAACTTTATAATAGAACATCCAAAGTGGATAGAACAATCTCACTTGTATTCCAAATCTGAGTGATCTCCTCTAGTATTAGGTTATCCTCTCCATGTGCATTCTCCTCCAATAAGTCACCAGGCCAATGAACGGAACCATTGAAAGCTAAAACTGATGGTCCTTGATTACAATGAGCTAAGATTGCCACTACTAAAGCATATTGGTAGGCAACATACCCATCTTTCACCTGATTGCCAACCTAGCCTATAGGAAGCTATCTCCTCACATAGTCAATATTGCAACCCATAGGGTATAACACTACTCCACCAACTAGCACATCATATGACTCTACTGCTGTTGCATTGGCCTTAGCTCTCATATGACTCTACTGCTATTGCATTGGCCTAAGCTCTCATAATAGAGCTATCAATTAAATGACCAGACTGAATCTAGATAATGAGCTTTACACATATGATTTATTATGTGGAACTACCCTTAGAGATGTTTGGTATGAAATGGACACCTCTCTACATCGGTCTTTTGTAGCTCAAGACCAACAATTGCAGCCTTCCCCTAACATAAGGAGCTGCACACCAAAGTCTAATAAGACCTTTGTGGTTTATAGACCTTCCTTGAAGGTCCCACAAATGGAAAATCACATTCTAGTTGTCCAGTAGGACAACTCTAAGTGTGAACCAAGCTTGCTCAAAGGTAGGTCTAGTTGGTTACTCCTCCAACCTAGTTATTGCTACCTACCATAAACCATTGGTTGTTGAGCAAATCCTATGCTCCTCAACCAAGGTGGCTCCATTATCAACCACCTCTGCTCTAGAAGCAAGAACCACATCATCCTTACTCTCACAAAGTGTGGCAACCAGCCAAAACACTAGAGTTGGATCAACTTCCACTATAAACATATTATTGGTTGAGAACAAAGAGAAGCGCATAATCAACTAAGCCAACAAAACATCATGCTAGACTCAATCTATATAGTAGTAGGTGGTTGACTAACATCTATTCCATCATGCACTCCATCACCCCCTACCACATATGCACTAGGACATATACATTGGGATGTCTAGGAGCCATGGATGTCATTTGTAATTCCTCAAAGAGTATGAAAGATTGGAGGAGTCTGACTTGTCTACCAACCTTTCCTCTTTATGGGTCTAACTCCATTGATGCTTTTCTAGGCTCTAAAGCATATACTCCACTCCTAGTCACTATGGAAAATGCATCTACTTGTGTTACTCTACACATAAAGTCCATGACATCTCTATCACCAACATAAGAGGTGAAAGCTTCAACATCCAAATCTGACCTCCTTTGATCTATGTCCATGCTAACCAATCTCTACTCCAATTGCTCAATTTGAGTAGCCATGGTTGTATAAGAAACAAGAGTAGATCTTGCATTGCTAATAGATGTAGGTCCTCTACCACCTCATCCTCCTCCATAGCATGGAGTTCCTTTACCACCTATCATAGCAACCCTACCACTTTGTAACTCCAAGTGAAGGTCAAAGCATTGGTCATTGGTATAACCAAATCTATGGCAATGGTCATATTTATCTCTATGTTAGCTATGATGCACTAGAGGTATCATATCCATTGCCTTGAGTGCACTCTCTCTTGTGGTGAGGTCCACCACAAGTCCAACAAGCAACACCACCATTCATTGGCTATTGCTAAACTTGAAAATCAAGGTTAAGGTTTTAGCTCCACTAGGCTCTCCACCTGCTCCATGAGATTTGGGATGTCCACCTGCCCTCAAAAGCCAACATGATGTAGTGCACTCTACTACACTCTAGAAGAATTAACAACTATGGATGAGGTCTCCCCACAAAATCTAGAGGTCACCACTCTCTACTCCATCATGTTGGGCTTAATGCACTTAGCTAAACTAGATATTACTGCCAAAGTAGGTGAGGTAGTTTGTAACAACATAGCATCATATACTCTATATTGCAACTCCATGTCTAAGATCCCATACCAAAACTGATTGCATGGACCTCAATAACTCCATGAGTGAAACTGATCATCCATCTCATGCAAGTGTATACCTTGCATAGGCGTTCTCTAGCCTTTCATTGATACTCTTATAAGCTCCTCAACTTATCAATCTGCACTCCTTGGTAGTTCTACTTCAAACACTAGAAGAACTTCACCATGGAGTCAAACCTTAGTACTACACCACCTCTTGTAGCAATACCTCCATTCATAGTAGCACCATCTCCAACTAGTGCACCTCCACTAGATACACCAATGATACTAGAGCTAGAACTTATCGGCATTATAGATCTACCCTAGAAATTGAGCTTAAAGTGATGGAGATGTAGTTTGGAGACCAATTGTCATGCCATTTGTAGCGTTGTACCTAGATTGCTTGGACTCTAGAGTAGTAGGGTTGGTAGTCAAAAGTATTTTGGTAGTTACTCATTGACTACTTGTTTACGGTCAGATTTCATGATCAAGATACTAAATACATGGGGGGTGGGGCCCACTATCACTTGCACCATTTGCCCCATTGGGTGTGCTGTCAATGGGACCATTAGGGTTGGAGACCTAGGTCAAGACCAAGGGGTATACTTTCAAAGAGTAGCTCCAAAGAGCTCACTTCTATGATGTTGAGCCTTCTTGGCTATGGTGGACAAAGGCTGGCAAGCATTAACTAGAGTCTCTTAGCTAGAGTGGGTGTGGCTTGAGTGTAATCAGTGCCCGATTGTTGGCAGATTGTTGAGTGATAGATCAAGTACTAATCTGATTGAGTGTGATTCAAGTTGTGAACGAACTGATTATTGTAGCACTTTAGAGTCCATGTATAACTTATGTGTGAGTTGTGCATCTATAGAGTGTAATTTTGACAACAATGTATGTTGTGTAGCATTGTACATACGCACAACACAATATTGTCTCCATAGCTCAATCCCCTCCAAGTGAGCTCTGTTGAGTTCATGATAGTCATCTATTGGTAGACCCTCCAAGTGTTGGAACAACTCCTTCCATGCCATGAAAGATGTGAATAAAGTTGGGTTTTGTGGTTGTTGTAGATCACACCAACTATAAAACTCTTGGATGAATTCATCCAACTTAATGGTACCCATTATACTAGAGTAGCACTTGGGGCCCTTGGAGACCACATAAATATTGTCCATGTCCTACAACAGTGGTGCATACATCCCAAGTGCACTCTCAATTGAATCAACTCCTATATCAAACTCCAAATCAGAGTCAATCTACTCCCTCAGTGGGACCTAAGATACAAGTTGATATCAAGTGCCACTCCATGTAAACCCACTATATATTGCATCAATATCTCCTTTAGAATCCCCAAAGAACTCTATTATGATAGTATAACTCAAATTGCAATAGCAATCACCACAAGTACTCCACCAAGGACCACCACCAACTTAACACCACTCACTAATGTAGCTCTAACAATGATAATTATATTAGAGGAAATGGCGACTTGTAACCAACCATCACAACATGCACTCTCACAATCTATAGGTCATCACTTCTTGCTTCGCCAAAGAGAAACATAAGTAGTCTAACTAGTCCTCACTACCAAGAGCACACAAGAGTACCAACACTCTAAAGTCAGGGCACCTCACACAAATTAGTGCACAAATAAAAGCAAAGAAATGGAGGGGGTCCAATCATAAGAAGTCTAAAAAAAATCCTCCATTTCATAAATCAACATTGTATTGACTTTGCCACCATTTTGCATTTGATATAATAGGAGTGTATATTTGCTCCTAAGCTACCAAGATCACCAAGGATAGGACTGCCTCTCCTAGCTAGAGCTACATGTGTATAGTTATCAGTGGACCAATCACTAAGATAACAAGTGAAGGTGGACTAGTTGGCTAGAGCACCAATCTAAGAACTAGAGATTTTGGGTTCAGACCCTTCTACGTACAATCTAGGAAGGCGGGCAAATTTTGCCAAACAATGACCAAAAACTACCAAAAACTCATCTAAATTTGCTAGCCTCACGCTAACAAGTTAGCACTTCTAGGCCTTCATAGCCTCTCTAGCTCATAGCCCTATGCCTCACAACCTAGGAAGGTAGGAAAATTTTGCCAAACAATAACCAAAAATTACCAAATACTCATCTAATTTGGCTAGCCTCATGCCAACAAGTTGGCTTGTTCGCCCTTCTAAGCCTTCATAGCCTCTCTAGCTTGTAGCCTTATGCCTCAAAGTCTCAAAATGCCAAATGAGGCCTTTCTTCTTGCCAATTTGAACAACACTTTCTAAATCTGGCCAACTTTCACCAACTCGAGCACTTGCTAAGGCAATTCAAGAAACCTCCAACTTTGGCCAACCTCCACCAAATCAACCTCAAATTTGGATAATCTCTACCAATGTTGTGCCTCTTCTATGATTAGTTGACCGCCAAATCCTCCATTAACTAACAATTTGGACCAAATCAAGAAGATGTGGATCTCCAAAAATTTAGCCAAATGAGGTATTTCTTCTTACCATTCAAACTCTCTCCAAATTTGGCCATTTAGCTAAAATAAGGCCTTTCTTCTTGCCAATTTGAATCCTCTCTAAATTTGGCTAACGTTCAACAACTTGAGCACTAGCTAGGTCAATTTGGGCAACCTCCAACGTTGGCCAACTTCTATTGGCTTAACCTCCAAATCTGGACAACCTTTGCCAATTTGCTACACCTCCTTTATAGTTGGCTAATCACCAAATCCTCCGCTAACTATCAAATCAAGCCAAATTGAAAAGCTGAGGATCTCTAAATTCTGAATTTGAAGGATGAGTTCATAAATCTGCTTCCAATTTTGCTTCTCAACTCCAATTTGCAACACCAAAGCCTATAATTTCACTATCTTACATTCAAATTGACATCCATTGACTCAAAATTTACCTCAATTTTGAGAATTTTGAGAAATTTGGACAGTGCTTCCGCACACTATCTTTCCCATTACCAAATCCACATCAACGCAAATAGTGCTTCTACATATAATCATTCTCAAAGAAATCTAGGACCCATAAGCCGTCCTATCTCTCACTCATGATGAACCTCTAATGGCTATTATGGTAGCACACCATGGACTGAGAAGGCAAGGAACCCCAACTCCATCATACTCCTCCAAGGCTAACACTCCAAGACTCAAGACGTTGCTCACTAGAGAACTCAATGAGAGCGAGATAGTTTGCAAATGAAAGGATGATGAATACCTCCTCACCCCTTGTTTATATACTTGTGAAATAATTATCCATTAAAGTTACTATTTACCACAATAACTCTAGTTACTAGAAATTTTTTGAATAAAGTCAAAAAATATAAAGGAATAACTATCCACATGGGCATATTTTACTAAGCATGTGATCTTATCTTGACCTAACCACTAAGTCAAGGATTCTTTCACATGTGTTATCCTTGGACTATAGAAGAATCCAAAACAAAAAGGCTTGCGGGCCCAAGAGTTCTCAACTCTTTCTTCAAAGCCAAACACCTAGGATTAATACCAATTCAACACACTAGAATCCAAAATAGTGGTGCTCATCTTTTCCACTTCCTCTAAAGTAAGTTTTGCACTATTTTAGATATGACTAACTTTAGCTAATCACATCTAAGGTAGAACCATCCTTTATCTCTATATAAGTAATATCTCTCAAGTAATTGTAATACAAAGCTAAATATCACAATACCACACACATGCACAAATAGGTGTCACAGACCGACGATTGAATGTACCAATAACCGCCAAACTTAGAGATACCACCAACACCCTTAGTTCCTACAAAATATTTCTCTTTGACTCTCACTTCTTTGATGTAATCCATTCACTCTTTCACTTGAATCACACTCAAATCAAATCCAAACTCTATTCTCTACTCAACAATTTACCAACAATTGAGTATTGATTACAATGAAGCCACATGCATTCTAGCTAAGAGACTCCAGGTGACGCTCATGTGTCTCTATCCACCATAGCCAAGAACTCAAAGGCTCAACATCAAAGAAATGAGTTGTTTAGAGTTGCACTTCAAAAGTATACCGCTTTGCTTGGCCTAGGTCTCTAATCCTAACGGCATTATTGTTGACAACACATTTGATAGTGCAAATGGTGGGTCCCACCATGTGATAAGTAGCAATAACATGAAATGTGGCCATCATCAAGTAATTCATGAGCAACAACAAAAATAACTATGATTGCCAACATTACCACTCTAGGGTCTAAGCAAACTAGCTTCGGTGCAACAAATGTCTTGCATATTTATACTCCTCCACTTTGGATATTTGTATAATTATTCTTTCTATGGATTCAAACAGATCATAAGTAGAAATTTATAAGCTAAAATACAATACTCACTTAAAAATAAATTCTCATATATATAAATAAAAATAAAAATAAAGATATATATATATATATATATATATATATATATATATATATATATATATATATATATATATACGAGATAGTAAAAAATTCCATCAATTAATTTGTATAATTGGTGATTTACATACAGAAAATTTACACAAAAGAAAAAAATATTCAAAATTCATATTAAAAGATTCTAAAATAAATTAAAATTTAGAATAAGTAAAACTGTCAGGAAAGATGAAGAAACAACTTGAATGATAAATATAACAAAAATGTGCAAAAGAACATAAGCGGAATTAGCTAAGTAGCTCAATAAATTTGAGTAGGCCATATACTTTATTGACTATTCTAGTTAAGTTTCCTTGCATTCCAACCAATGCTAAAGAATTTAGTTAGAGTAATAAGTTATCTGCTCAATGATCCACCTGATATTCTATTGATATTAGTAGAATTTTTTAGATTAATTTTATATTAATATGTCAGAAAAGGAACAAAAGAATAATCTAGACAAGTAGGAGACTATTTAAGATTAGAGATTATTGCTTATGGTTGAGTTTTTAATGAGACAAAGATCTTATATCTTAATCAAGACCAAAAGATAAATAGGGCAAACAACGGATTATCCTATTGAGCCTACCTTATCATATAAGAAAAATTTCTCAATGAAAGGAATAGATAAGATACAATGACTAGTTGAAAAGAAAATTTGAAAAGTTAAATCTTCAACTCTTGAAGACTTTATTGTCTTCCCATTAATTGAGATAACTCAATGAAAGAATAGTCTTTTCCATTTAGAACACAATATAAGAAAATTAAATGCACACAAAGGATTTTGTGTGCAATTAAATTAGTTAAAAATAAATATATAACATTTTATCTATCTTATCATTGTGCTGCACCGATTCAAGTACCATGAGTAGAGAATCATAAGTATTTATATTTCACCAGTTGAACTGAATAAGAATATAAGAAGTAATTTTACATAAAATATAAAAAATGAATAATATATAAAAGGTAACGATGATAAATAAATTTACAACCATGTTTAGGAGTGATACAAAATATAAGAATATGATAGAAAAAATGTAAATAGAGTATACTAACTAAAATCAGAAAGCAAAGATAAAGATATTTAAAATGTTCAAATTTTTATCAATGATATTTCATTTCATCTTTTTTATCTCTTTCCTAAAAGTTGAATGAGTAATTGGAGTAATTGACAAAGGGATCCGCTGTATTGAAATATTGACTCTGTATTGTTTTACTACTTGTAAATTCTATTCTTTGATAAAATAATCTCAAAGATGATAATGATTTCTAAAATTAAGATTAAAATGATAATCCTTTGTCAATATAATAATGCATATTAATAAGAGAGAATGTAATATGATGAAATCATTATTTGAACTTTAAATCAAAGTCATCATAGGATCTATAAGTAAGAGGAACAATTTAATACAAAATTGTACTTCCAAGTGCTTAAACCTTATGATTATTCAAGTCATTGATAGAATATCAAAAGTTTATTCATTTTTTAATAGTAGAAATGCTACTTTTAGTGCTTGAGTTTAAATGTAAAATTCAAATTTTGAGATATGGGCGTAATATTAGAAATTATGAATATGGTATAGTTTAGCATAATCTTAAATTATCCTAAAGACCTAAATATTGCATTCTTATTAATTTTTGTCTCTAGGTACTATTGATTTTGTATATAGGAAAGTAAATAGGGATCAGTAATGACATTATTATTTTAATCCAATAATAAAATAGTTATATGAAACACATTAACTTTTGAAAATTATAAAAGGATAAAATACTAGAACACATACTTATTGAATTTTTCATGATTTATATTTTTAGAGAAAAAATAATATATTATATAAATATGCTAATATGGATATGAAAAACAATCAAGATGATCTTAATTATTTTTAAATAATTTTAATTTAATGAGACAATATATATTTAAAAGTTATTGAACATATCAAGCATATGGCCTTTATACTATTTTACTTCCAATATATCTAGGTTATAATTATATGACCTATAATTATCAAATTTTCTAAAAGTGATTCTTCATTAGTTTTCACCAATAGTATTAGATCTATAAAATATATTTAGTCTAGTTTCATCAGAGACGTTATTAGCTTAAATAGAATATTTGCAGTATATAAGAATATGGCATATGAACTTAGGAACAAGTTACACTCTTGCTAATGGAACTTTTTTCTAATCTATTTCATATTCTTTCACTTAAAGGAAAAGAAAACCTTAGTTCCACTCTGATATTATCAGTGTAGACGATTGACAAACATCTTGACTTTATTACTCTTAAATTCATGAGGAATTTTAACTTACATTATTTTTATTTAGAATAATTTGACAATATCTTGTGAGAGAATGATGCTTCAAGTCTCTAGTTCATTTTAGTCTATTCTTGTATTGGATGAGGTACCAAGTTAATTTCTTAAAAACTTAAGTTTTGTCCTATCCATATTTGGCTTTTTCTCCATTTACATTTTCTGTTTGTGTTAATGTACGTAGGTAGTTTGGAAGTGTATGAGCTTACCAGTGATTTATTAATTAGATTGAGGAGACAAGAAATCATTTAAGGATGTAGAATAATCCTATAGGTCTTTAACCAACCCATAGTGCAATCTAAAAGTCCATAAAAATATCAAACAAAAGTTTAATGTTATCGCTATAGTTGACATGTCTTTAATACTCATCTAAAATATAAAATCATATAACACATACTTTTAATCTTGGAAAGCATTACTAAAAATATGTAGTTTTTTATATCTAAAAACCATCCACACATTTGGGTGACCACACAAAATTAGATCTAAGTCCCCTCATAATTCATAACTTGTCTCCTCTCTTTCCAGAATTTATAAATCGAAATAAAAGATCTATTTTTCTTTTGCCCTACAAAATGCAAAACTACAACCTAATGTAATGCATGTCCTCTCACTTAATATTTTTAATGGGGACCTTATATATGTCGTTTCCCTTGTATATTTTGTTCTAGCCACTAAACTCGTATCAAAAAATTCTTATTGGATTTAATTGTGTATCATTTTCTCATAAATCTATCCAGGAACGGCCTATTGTGAGCTAAAATAGCATAAGTGTCTTGCTTAGTACTCTTCTGAAATCGTTTATATTTTACACAAAATACTTAGTTTAGACTAGTCTTGAATTGAGATGATTATCGGTTATATATTTGATATCGTATTAAGAACATTCACTTATATGAAATCAATTATCCCTTATATTCATCCACTCCTCCAATTACATATAACCGATTATCATACACTTTTCGCTTTTGAGTGGATTAAAAAAAGACCATGATAGATCCAAAATTTGTATTCACAAGATCTCAAATAGAAAAGAACAATTTACACTATATCACCTAGAATATGTGCAAAGTGAAAATAAAGAAACGAAAATTTGAATCTATTTTGGTATACTATTACAACCCACCCAATATCGAAGAAAGTTTTGTCATTTGTGGAGTTTATCAATCCAAGGAATGATTGAACTCCATAAAAGTGAATGCATTCAATATAATAACAATGTGGATAAACGTTAAACCAAGGATAATTTCAAATCAAGACTAGTCTAAACTAAACATTTTATAAACTGATAGATTTGATTTATTCCTTGAAGTAGGAAAAGTTTGTTTGGAGCTAGTATAAGTATTCATAACTAGAGAAAACCAAGAATTTTGAGTGCGCCTGTCATTAGCACATCTGTTCGTGCTTCTATTTAGTGAAAGTATGGAGATAATCTTAGTTATCTCTAAACAAGGAAAATTCCTGGAAGTCTCATGCGTGTCTACAAAATTTTGATTCATCTACTTTCTTCTTTAATACCAAGCGTTTTACCATTCACATATTGATATCATGATAGTATTCACTAGGTCCTTGCACCTGATCTAATGAATGCTAACAAAAAGAAATCTTCAGCAATACATTATCAGGTGATAGAGAAATAAAGAGTAGAAGATGGTTTATTTTGGGAAAACTACCCCGTAACAAATCTAGGGATAGAGGAATGCTCCAGTTGTGGGTTAAGAAATGTGTCCTTTTACATACATAAATGTGTCCATCTATTCAATGACAAAATTTGAACTGGATGATACGTGCTTAGTCATGTGTGTCATGGAATATATGAAACAAGAAAGTCAACAAAATTTTGATTCCATAGGAATCTTTTGATTCTACCTGGCACTTAGCAATGGACAGACGGATAGATGAATATGGTTGTTCAGGGAAGGAGAGTACTGGATGTTTTCTCTATATAAACGTTGATCTGTTCGAACCAGAAGCACTTTGAAGTCAACAACTCAACATTGGGACCAATTTAGAGAATGAGAAAATCAACCCACTTCCAGTTCTATCTACAAGCAACTGCGGGAATTTCGTTTTCAGTTGAGAAGGTGCAAAGCGATTCAGGTCACCTACTCTGTGGGTTGAACCACTGCTCAACTCCTAATGGGACGTGCAACAAGCAGAAGTCGTTGTTCTATATCACTTGTGAACAGGATGAGCTGATTGAATGCAAGTTTAGGAACAGGATTATTCCGTTGACAATATGGGCCATGTACAGTTTGTTGTTGAATTTCGAAGATATCTTGAATGTAGTCGAGATTCAGACAGGTGCATGATGTTAGAACAGGGTTATTGTGGGGTAGGGTGGTTGTTACATCCTTTGCAGCTGTGTGTGTGATTCACATTCCAGAGAAAGTTGTTATAGAGTGGACCAGGCCCGAGTTGGAATATTTAGAGAAGTGCTCTCATCTACTTCCAGTGTCCTAATCCAGTAGTATACCGGTGACATTCATCACTCAAGGTGCTGTCATTGTCACGCTGTGGTCCGCCTGATTGTGATGCTTCACATCGAGTATCAAATACTAGCGTTTGCCTGTTGTCTTTCCTGCCTGTTGGTCATATCTAAGCTTAAGACTTGCATCTTACGTTCAGGAACTAGGGTTTTTTTATGTGAAACCTCTTCTAGCATCTTGAAGGAGCAGAGAGTAAGACGTTTGGTAGGCTGGGCAGCCTTTTGAGCCACTGACGGCCGGTCCAATGTGCAGTGGAGCAGACGTTACAGACAAGAAAGACGTGTTGTTCTCTCACTTGGTTGAAGACGATAGTCTGTATGCGAGGAAGGCTGTAGCACTAGGATGCTTTGGAGCTATATTAGACGTCAAAGCGGCTGTCTCGATGAACTAATAGATTCAGCTCGATTGAGGCCGAGTTTAGCGAAGGCTGGGAAACTTCTTCCATTCAGGTGGTTGAATTTAAGCAATCCCAACTAGCTTGGTGAGACTTTCTCCGAGGCTGCTGGCATGTATATCTCTTCAGCGGCTTTTGCTTTTCAGAGTTGTTCAACCAGGGATCTGAATTGTTTACTTTAAAAGCCAAAACTGCGGCGATGCACCGTTTGCCCCACATTGCAAATGTTGTTGAACTTGGGCAGTGGAGAGAAGATTCACCTCGATGGCTCTTCTCTCTATGTCACAATGAGAGAACTATTTAGTCGTCAAATCACCTAGATGTGGCGATCTGCTCTAGCTGTAATTTTGAAGGTTGCTTTCTTACTGTCCACGAGAAATCTCGGTCATATGATGGTACAAGTGTTTCATACTGGCAACATAAGATCTCTTGTGGAATTGACCGCGGTTCACCTTCTTGTAATGGAGATGCGCTGCTCGTTGGTGACGTTCTTTTACCTTTCTGCCAAGAGGGGAACAACTCTCTGGACAGTGTATGACCTTAAAGTGACCGTCTGATGTATTTGACTCACAAACCACGGCTGGTATTAAATGAAATTGTCAGTTCACAGGCAGGCACGTTTCAACTACCGAATTTGATGTATGCAGCAACTTCAAGCATGTGGTCGGCATATGCAGGCTGTAGTGATCTCCAGACAAGATGTAAAAGTTGACAAGAAGGCTAGCACTCTGAGAAATGGGCATCACATCTCCCGTTCACTCACTCAGGATCTGGGCTTGGCTCCACGGTGCCAAAAATCATCACAGATTCTGTACAAAGGGGAGTGCAGTACCAGCATAAGTACCGACAGGAGTTCCAGCTCGAGAGGGGTTCACAGGACATTGTTAATTTAAAGCAAATGTTTTTAAGCAATGTACTGCTTGGAGACGCTGTACGTCGTCATTTCCCTCATGGCTGTCGCCACAAGGATCTTGCACGCGCTTGAAAGAGAAAAAGCCAATGAAACGTGTGAACTCGACTATCGAAGAGGACATCCCAAGATACCTTGCACAGCACTAGGAGAAAGAAAAGCCAGTGGAGAAGTGTAGATCGAAAGATCGAAGGATACATCTGAAATACCCCCACAGTATATGACAACACAAACCGCTGTTGTTTGTAGAAAGCCTATACACTTTTTAAGCTGAATAGAGCTAGTTAGGGACCAAAAGTGGACTACGAACACCGACCACTGAGTTATGTCCTAATTAGCATATCCAGCAACCAGGACCTTCTAAAGAAGTTCACAGAAGCAAAGAAGCATAGGAAGGGAATGAAAATCACTATAAGTACTAAAATAAAAGAGAAATAAGAGAAGACAAACTGTCATGTTTCTTTATTAGTTTCCATATTGTTCCCGTTTAGACCACCGGATATCTATATTAATATGCTGAAAGAACGTGAGTCCATTGGACTGGACCCGTATATATTCTCTGCCTTGTAGGTAGATCGCTTCGTTATGGAAACTTACTCAAAGAACCCTTCAAGGACGTGGATCCTCTGCAAATATAACATTTTCCTGCCGGCAAGTCCTAAAGCTGACAACGCACCTGTCTGGATACTGCATAAACACAAGCCAGCATGACGCATCTCACTTGCCAAGTGAGATACTTGGCAATCCAATCCGAACTCAGTCTGATTCGGCCCTCTTTAAATGAGTATGCATATAGGAAATTTATTCATGCTTACAGTCACAGCTGCTGGAGGATTGAATGGTGGCACGATTTTGCCCAGGGGTTGGCCATCATGTGGCATGTCTGATGAGCTAAGTGAACACCAAAATATGTCAATGCTTTACATGGGCAGAACTCAAAAAATGTTCAGCAAGAATTGTTTAATCAGATACTGGGTAATGCTGCGATTCTCGAGCAAATCCTCCAAGACCTCCCCACTGTATAGTTTGGCAGGGTATTCCTTGTTTACCTGCTGTTAGTTAGGAATGCACAGCTCGAACATAGGAGATAAAACATTTGTGACTGTACAGCTCGTCAATTTCATCACAACCTCATCTGATCTGTCCCTCGGATGACTGAGGGAAACAGACTTGGATCGAGAAAGCACACAAGCAAGCACACATTAGATTCTCTACATCTGTACTAAAGAAGATGGAATTGTGAAAAGGTGACAGCATGACTTTCAAATTGCAACAAGAAGATGGTCTCTCGTGAGGTAAGGCACAAACTGTGCGGAGGATGTGAAATTTAAATCCCGTGGAAATCACCGAGGATAATCTTCGATCAATTCTCAAGAGTGCAACCAAAGCAGCAATATGGGCATGACAACGAATTCCAGGTTGCTGGTAAACAAACAAATCAAGAACGGGAGCTGCGTCACCTACTTGTTTGGTAAAGAAGGAGTTGCCATAGTCTTCTACATGATTACCAAGACAAATCATGATTTCATATCCTGTCCAAATCATGCTTTCTTCCTCATTGGTCTGCTGCTCAAAAGCAACTATAGGTGATAGACCTGTGAAATTCCCGTAATCGCCTGTGTAGGAGCCATGCAGAGACTTGGAGTATTAAACGTGGAGGGGACTACTGTGATTTTTCTACGAGGATGCTCACAACGACAAGAATTTCTGAGTAGCAACTCTGCTACCAATTCGTGCTTTGTCACGCTCTAAACAACATTTTTCTACATCTCAAGCAATCACAAGATTTCTCAGTGCAACAACCTCAAAACCTACACACACAACTTGGAAAGTACTTCAACAAGTAACATGGTTTACAGTTTCAAGTGCTTGCTAAACTCCAAATTTAGTGAAGGTTTAGACATAGAGTTATTAGATGCAACAAAAATTTTAGCCTCAAAGCTGGCTTCGCTTTATGACACGTAATCTGGTCGCTGTTGAGATCGTCGGCTTTGCACGCCATAACATTTATGCTGCTGTTCAATCTGTTAGAACAACTTCCAATACCTTCCACACTCCTGAACTTCACCTCCAAGTAATTACAGTTATTTATCTTGCTAAGTATCTCATAGATGAATAAGAATTCTGGATAGATACTATGATTACAAAGGTCACCAAAACAGGACAATGAGAAGGGCTAGAGAACTTGCTCGAAACTTTTCTCTTGGTTACCAGTTTCTTCCGCTCATAGATTTACAATACGGAGCTTCTCTTCAAGATTCTCCTCGTGGCACCTTCTTCTCATTTTCCTCATTACACACATATTTTTTAGCTCTGTAGTAACTTCCAGCTTCAAGTCATCATTCCCGAGTAACAACTGTCTTTGAGAGTAAATATGTACACATAACGGTCAAACTAACTATAGCATCCTTCCGCAATGTTGAGAATGTGCCGGTCATAACCTGGAATATTGACTAACGAAATCATCTCTCAACTCCTCATACTTAGACTGGAACTTGGAGACCTTCCCTTATATCCTGAAGGCTCGTTAGGGTCATCATCTAAAGAGCCCATCTCCGTTGAAGGTATCTGCAAGGCACGGACACTCTTGAGAATGCTGATCCAACTAACAACAGCAAGGACGATGTTTTGAAGATTTTAAGGGTATTTGGCCACGAACGTGTTTCCAAAACAAAGAAACGAACAATACATGTTACCTAAAATCGTAAGTGAATACCTGGTGTAACAAAGAATTCACAGACAGAAAGGGATGGCACAGACTATATATCTCCCAGTTGATGCTTCAACATGCTATGAAGAAGCATGGTGACGGATAAAAGCTGACAATGGTACTACACAGACAGAAACCGGTGGGACTGACTATCTCCCGCTTGATAGTTCACAATAACCAGAAACGAGTGATGAACACTCAAATGTTCCAGCCAAGATGATCGTAGGAAGCACCTCGAAGCTTGGAGCAGCCGTTCTTGAAGGTTTCTCAGTGACTGTCCCCATTGAGAAGTTGTGAAGCCGTGGATACGGTATTTTGTAGTGCCAACCAATATCGTGCCTCGACTCACCTTCAAAGATCTGAAGTACATACACGTCGGCTCCCGACACCAAAGAATGTCAGGTTTGGTCAAGACCTAACTAAAGTAGTTGAAAAATGAGGGACATTGTGAAGAGTGCAGTTTGAAAACAATGAGAAACATCTGATCAGTCACCTAACCTTGTGATCGATCTCTTCGGGTGTTGATATGTGCCGGTTCTCCTCGAATTGAGCACGACTCTCAGTCTACGAACAAATACATGATGAGGAACATGCATAGTAGGTTTAAAGGTCGGTGGGAACCATACTCTCGCTGTCTCTCACAAATACCCGTAGTAGAAGCAAGGAATACTTCTTACACATCGACGTAATAGAAACTAGCTCCTCTTCCCGTCCTTCGCCTATTATTATAGCGCATATACTTGCAACTCTTCACGCAGGAAGGAAACCCAAAGCAGCTCAAAAGATTCATTTGTCTTCACAGAATACCATACCAGTCACTACTTAGATTTCGAGAAAAGATATGTGGTCCGCCGGAATGCAACTAACATAATCAACCACTACGATCACGTATTGGCATTCGGTTTGACATATGTTATGGTAAATGTTCGACGGTTGTGGAAAAACTGGAGACTAAATGGATTCCTCTGATAAATACATATTCATGTCTTTAATCCCTCCGATAAAGAATATGTAACAGATTCAAGCTTCCCAAGGACATGTGCACATGCCCTAAGTTAAACGAACTTGAGAATCACAACGCTGACATTTTACAAGTCGGTTACTTCATTACGCAATCCCGAATGAGATGAGTTGTTCAAATCTTCATCTGATTGTGTCAACAGTGTGTCGATCTTCATAAGAAGTTTATATCTACAAAGTCAAATCCAAACCGCGTTGTGCAGAACACTTGCTCAAATCTACAACTGAAAGCTTACCAAGATGTACTGCTTCTCAGAGGCAGGGCCTGGCCATACCCGCGCCGTTCGCAGTAGCTTCCGATACAAAGCGAGGGCTTTTGATCGAGATGCCGCGGTTGCCATCATGAGCAACAAAATGGATTGACGAGAAAATGACGAAATCTAAATGTCGATTAGTTCTGTTCTCTGGAAGCGCCTCCTGTCAATTTGTTCGCTCCCCTTCAGTGAGCCAGTTATTACAAAATCCTTCAAAACACAAGGGTCTAAACCCAATGTCCAAGTCAGCACTCAAAAAGGAAGTGTCCTTACACAACCCAGGGTTCGTCCAGGAGTAAATGAGTCACCTCCCCTAAAGACACGTATATGCACGCTTCGCCTGCTGGTATTTGCTCTGGGAATCTTTCACCAAGATGTATAACTTGTTCGGCACCATGGCTTGGCGAGTTTGGACAATAATTGAATTTGACGGCAATGTTTGGGTGTAGAGTTCTTGTAACTCACAATGCCCATGGCTTCTGCCTTTCTCCGTCACGTGGGAGGTTGCGCTTCCCCACGTCTGTATCTCAGACACTAAATAGTTTTTTCATCGTTGCAATTGTTGTGTTCTTGTGTGCTATCTTTCGGCGTTCCATAGCTTCCTCCATTTCCCGCGACGCACCAACTCATGATCCAGGGAGAGGCTCAGGGTCTTTAACAGCTGTGGGGGTCAGATGTAGGAGTTCGGTGTTAATCCGAGGGATACTGAGTTTCAGGCCCATGGCACGCGGAGAAGGTCATGGGTACTTTCTTTCTGATTTCATATAGGACCCATTTCTTATAGAAATTCAATGAACAAAGAGAAGTGAGGTAAGTCAGATTGATGCGGAATTTTCCGTCGCTGCAGCCACCAGAGTATACAATGGTAAAATCTGGAGTGTATTTTGAGATTAAAATTCCTGACTCGAGACGACTTCCTTCCCAACATCACTATGAACAAGTAACTACCCTCGTAACCATAGTTTTGGACGCTGCTGCCTATGCAGCATGAGAGGTGTGTTAGGCAAGTCTGTTTCACTAGACGGTGCAAAGACCAAATTGCGTTTACTATCTTTGATTGCTTCAACGAACACTTCGGGACATCTTAGGTTCTCACCTGAATAATTTGCTCATAAAAAGAGGGGTCTAAAAGAACCCTGCACAATATCGTATTGTGAATAATATTGTCGAATTTATTTGAAAAGCTGTCCAAGACGTCTATTCGGCCTTTCAGATAGTTCTGGTATGAAATGAAAGATTGCCCTAGAATTCTACTCAAGTCTTTCAGATAAATTCAGGAGACTGGATCGGTGAAGTTTTGTGTAGCCTTAGGAGATGGATTGTGTACATGTACACCTGAATCAAAAAGTAGTGCACTGAAGGTTCCCAGCCAATATCTCATACATCGGAGGGCACTCGAGTTGTTCAACATCGTTTTCTTGCCTGTGCAAAAAATGTGAAACATTGGTCGGCAAAAAGAAGATAGACTTTGCTTCAGAGTCAGTCAGAGGTCCACCAGGTCAAAAATGTTTCCCAGAATTTCATTATATGCACTGTCTAATAGTAGATCTATATCTATCTGGGTAGATCCGTACCCCACTTTACACCACTTTTGCAGCTGACAATGCATATAGCACCTCATTGTGTAACTCCGAGCCACTTGGTGAAGTTCTCAAACTCAGTGTAGTCACTGTCAGAAATCATAGTCTGGTACCATGCCTCACCAGACTTCTTGATGGTCTCCTTGGTGGCTCCCTCAACCTGTAAGATACAAGTTCCCTAACATAAGATACTACTCATGTGAACCCAGGAGGCAGCGTCTACATCCTAGATCAGCTAACCCACAATTCTGACAGAAATCTTCAGCTTTGAAATCCACTTTGGCAAGCAAACGGACTCACATGAAATTGTTTGACACTAATCAACTGTTGAAACAAGGAAACCAGAAAACATCAAAGGGTGTACCTGTGGTGTCGATCGCTTCTGCTTTAGCTTCTCAGCCTTGGCCTTGACGCGCTGCTCCTGGGCAATGAGCTCCATTCTGCGGGCGGTCTTGGCGTAGGGGTTGAGCTTCAACATAGCGCCGAGGTTCTTTAGAGGGTTCTTCTTCAGCACTCGTCTCTTCATGTCCGACTTCTTAGGTCGAACAATGCTCTGGATTTCATCAGAGTTGATAATTCTGGACAAGTCAGAGTTACCCATCATTCCGCGGGGAAGAGAGTATCCCTTCTTGACCGCTGACTTCTCTTCTGTGGAACCGAAAATCTTGTCCAACTTCTCGAACGCAGACTTGGTCCAGATGATGAATCGACCGAGATGACCTCCTGGTGCCAGCTGAAGGATGTTAAGGCGATCGACGGATGCAACCTCTACACCGGGGATGTTCCTGAATGCCTTGACTAGCTTGGCACCCTCAGTTCCATATACAACCAAAGGTCCCCTGCGGGAAATATACCTCCTGTTCCTCATTTTACCCTTACCTGCACGGATGTTATGGCTTTTCTTAACCTTCTCAATATCTTCCATAGCTCCGATCTTCTTCAAAATCTTAACTGCGGCAGAGGTCTTCTCAATGCTTTCTACAGCGTCGCTCAGAACCAAAGGCACTTCGGGCACCTTCTCGATTTTGTGACCCCTAGCGAGTAACAAGGCGGGGACAGCTGAAGCGGCCAAGGCCGAGCATACGGCATACCTCTTCTGGTTAATGTTCACCTTGCGGTGCCATTTGCGCCAAATCTTAGTAGGCGCAAACATGCGTCCTCCACGACACATGTTTCCGAACGCTCCCTGTCCAGCCCTGTGAGTACCACCACCGGGAACCCTGGGAATTCGAGACACCGCACGTCCGGTACCCCATGACTCCGCTGATGTCTGGTGTCCTGCCTTCTTGCTTACAGCATATGGCTGCCTCTTGTTCTTAGCAATGTTGGCGTGCACAAACTCAACGATATCCTGCCTGATCGGTGCCAACAACACACTCGGCAAAGTTGTCGACGCTCCTCCAGTTTCGCCATCCAGCGCCTGGATGCTCACCAGTGGCCTAGCTGCGGCCGCCATTGCTGCTGCGAATTCCTTCCCTGTGATTTACCTGTTGTTGTTGCTGCTACGCTTCTGCAATCGCAGAGACGAGCCAAAGAGAAAGAAATCGAGAAAAGTTCGTTTCTTCAATACACACTCCCCCTCCCCACCACACACCCCTCCTGCCGGAACCCTAAGTCTCCTCTCTCTCCCCCAAACCCTAAACTCCTACTTTCTCTCCCTCCATTTCCCTTCCCGTCCTTCTCGTCTTTTCTCCTTCGCCTCCCTCGCCTCCGGCTCCCTTGCCCTTACCCTTCAGCCTCTATTTTCCTTAACCCCAGCACACTCTCATGCGACGCCGCCTGCTTAAACTAAGGATTCCTCGAGTTTTGTATTTCAATTCCTTAATTTTGAAAAGGCGACCCTTCAAGACTCCTTAATCAGAGTCATGAACTCCGTAACGACCCTGATAAAGAGCTTTCACCGTATATTTTATTGCCTAGTGATTTAGATTTTGCTGATTATTTCAAGTTTCAAAATGAATCTATCTATTTGTATATATTGAGCGAGTTCTATTATTGTTCCACTATTTAGCTCCGCGCAGCGAGTGTCGAACTAATTCCTCTGAGTTGATTAACCTTAATTGTGCCGTATCACCCTTGCATATTACAAAGAAATGTGTAATTTCCTGCAAAATATCTCAAATGAAAAATATTTGAATTATCTAAGATGCACTAGGTTGATTTTGGTAAAAATAACATTTTTTAATTATCAATTTCATCATCAATCAATCAGGTTAGCTAAGGTTAACTCTAGCAACTAACTAGATTAAAACAACAAAATATGCTAAGAGGTAAAGGTTCTATAGTTGCCTTGTCATAAAAGACCAAAATATCTTACCAACACCTTCATAAAATGATCATTTAGAGACGACAAAGCATACCAATGAGATAAAGTTAGAAAGTATTAAGGTGATGTTGTGACATATTATAAGTTCAAGAAAGGAATCTAAAACATTTCATTCCAAGTTCTCCAAGATTCTTTTATAAGCTTCTAGATTACAAGAACAAGTAAACTAGCTTAGGAATTTACCTATGTAACATGGCAGCCTCTAGAACTTACCTAACTAACAGATGTTATTATGAAAAACGTCTGACTAATAGAAAGTATCAGAAAGAAAGGGGTAGAGGAGTTACTCCTCATGCTTTGTTTCTTGATGAGTGAGGTATGTTACCTTGATGGATATTACCTCTAGGTATTATGAGCCTCTTAACTCTCTACTCCAAAATCCATTTAAAATACAATTAAGATTTATGGATTGTACTCATTGGATAAATTTTTATTACCAAATTTATGTAAATATTACCCTCTAGATCATAAACTTGCATATTTTGAGATTCTTCTTATAATCATGTATATGGATGAGAATAGAATCTTTTCATTTACATTCTTCTTTGGGAGTTGATTAGGAATGTAACATAAGTTGCATATTGATTTATAGTTCAATCACTTACCGTAGCTAGAAGGCTTACACTTTCTTAAACATAGGCTCTAGCTACAACAAAATTAGTGTTTGATGTTTCCACTAAAAGATCTTTAAGGTGGTGAAGAGAGGAGTATGACCAACCCAATGTCAACATACTAATAATATAAATGGTCAAGACAAGTCGTTCTCTTACGGATATAGATTGGAAATGATTAAAACTGAAGGTATAGAGTCACTATGCAAACAATCTATTATTTTGTATTTAACCTCTTGGGCAAAGTAATTCCCAAAAGAGTGTAGAGTCACCACCTCTGGTGCATTACAAAAAGAGAAAATCACTAATAATCACACTCACAATAATTTTCATCTAGAGGATTCTAGACTTGACAATCTTGATGGTATAAGCCTAGTTTACCACTATGAACAAATGCACCAAATGAACCCAATGAACATTGTGCCCAAGCCTTTTATACATGTCCTACGTAGCCACCAAAGGAATCCAATGGCTACAATGTATTTGAAATCTACTAATTACATCTAAGCCGCTCAATGCTAATCACGTCTTATCTACTTATCTAACCCTAAACCTAATTTTCAGTAGGCACAACCTACATGGAAAGGCCACCTTTGCATATTGTTGTTAACCGTTATTATGTCAAATGATAGTCATAACACAAGATCTTTGTATCGTATCCTAACTAACTATGTACAACATATGTATCGATATGAAATGTCTTGTATTACAACTACAAAAAACAACACTATCTTATTTAAGAGATAATACTTAGTCAATTTTTACAAAGTTGGCCATCGCATGGTTGGTATGAAGTTGTTGCGGGCATTACTTGTCATTGATATGAATTGGCGGCACTATGACAAACTACACATTCCTTTGCATGTTTGAATACACAAGAAACAAGAGTTGAGGTATAAGGTACAAGAGATGAAGTAAACGATATGAGAGATGATGTCCATGTATGAAGTATGAGTTAAAGTATGAGTATGAGGTCGATGTATGAAGTATGAAAGGAAGTACCAAGTATGAGAGATGAAATACAATATATAAGGTATGGGACATAAAGTATGAGGTGATAAACTAATGTCCATGTACAAGGTACAAGTACAAGTACACGGAGTATGATGAGTAAAATGTTGGATAAATGTTTGAGTATGAGATCTGAGATGAGTACAAGGAGTACAATAAGTACAAAGTTGGATAAAAGGTCTGAGTATAATGGTCATAATTTTTGCCACAAACCTTCCAATGCTATGAATGTGATGTCAGTAGAAAGCCCTTAAGAAGCTACTTCTAACAAAAGAAAGATTTCTCCATTTGAAGTTGTAACCACAAAGATGTCAACCCCAAAGTGCACATAGCAAAATTCCTCTTGAGAGATAATCTTCCAAGTTGAAGGTTGAAAGAAAATGTATTTAAAGCCATCTCCTTTCTACCTTGGCATACACAAGGATGAAGCTAAATAATAACACAATGAGTGGTTTCTTATCTCAACATAATAATATGCTTCTTTCTCCCTAACAAAAGTAGAAAAGTAGAACAAAACTACACTCTTGAGAAAAGATGAGGCATCACAAGGAGATTGCAACTTGGTGCAGATGAAGTTGGGATAGCATTAGGGTATCTTTTAGAGCCACCTAAAGTGTGGTCTATTTATAGGAGTAAATGATCTTTCTTGAGTATTGTAACTAGAAAGCCACGAAGATATATGTAGTACAAAGGAATAGGTACAAAAAATTCAAGTCTAAAGAAGTGTCAAAAGCAAAGATGCCACATACAAAGATTCTTTGGAGTTGAAGATCTTTGGGACCAAAGACCATGTACCAATTTGAATGCCACTGCCACTAAGGTAAAGAACTACCACCAAGGATGATTGGCATCCACCAAAGACTTCACATGTGTGGACAGTGCCTACCCAACCATTGAGGACCAATGATTGAAGAGTCTTGGCTATAAAATCAAGAGCACCCAAGTAATTTCACTTTCTACCAAGAGTTTTTAGTGATCAACCAAGGAGTGCATAACTATCTTAGATTTTTTTGTAGTTACATCTTCTTTGGCGTTAGTCCATCCTTGAGAGGAAAGATGGTGAAGACTAGAAGAGTGATGAAGAAGATCTCAAAAGTAATTCTCTACTACTAAAAAACAAATAAGTAAGTGATGCAATGCAAGAGTGGATTACTCTAAAGAAAACACTTGACATTTTTGCTTTGAAATTTGGAGCTTAGTTTGCCTAGAGTTGTGTAGGAAATGTGAGGTGCCCATATTTTTAGAAAAAGTTTTTTCTTAATAATTTTACTCTTGTTCATAAAGATATGGCAAAATAGTTTAGTTTTTAGGAAGGAAAGCTTATTACTTGAGCTTCCTTTGGAGTTGTGTTTTTACATATCATACTACAAAAGTAACAAGTAGAAAGCCAAAGGCACTTTAAAGAAATAATGCCAAATTAGACAAGTCCAAAGGTGGTTGTAGCTAGACATAGTATCTAGAGGTGAAAATTGGCTTGGTAACATTTGGAAGGAAATTATATGTGACTAAGTACATCAAAGAGGGGTATCACCAAAAGAGTACTTCTACTAATAGGGCAGAAGCCAAAAATAACATGAAAACTTTAGAGCCAATGTTGGAGATCTAAACGGGTGAATTAGACCTCAAAATTATATAGATTCAACCCTTGGAGGAGAAGAAGTTGGTCTTCACTCTACCTTGTTTGTCTTGTCAAGAGCTTTCCAATGGTACCTCATCCATGTGATTCTAAGATTCTTATAAGAAGATTCTCTAAAGATTCCCTTTGGTCAAAGCTTGTTTGACCAACCAGATAGGACCAGATTCAACATGTCACCCATGCATACAACTAATCTAAGGGTAGAGCTTGTTGGCATATCACTAATCCATGTATTTGATCCAAGGGTGGAGCTTCCTTTCAAGAAATACTCTTCGCTATATAATAGACAAGGTGCTCCTTTGGGGCATTGGTGTAACAATATGGAGTTTAGCGACGAAGTTAGTCAGGCTTACGAAGTAGCACATACGACAAAGTAGCCTAGAATATTCTGGAAGTATCTAGGAAGCTTCTTGGGAAGCTTCCCGGCTAGCTTAGCTTGCACCTCAAGTAAGTAGCTTCTAGAAGGAAGCTTCTAGAAGCTTCTAACTAGCTTAGCTTGCATGCCAAGTAGGCGGCTTCTAGAAGGAAGCTTCTTGAGAAGCTTCCTAGTTAACTTGGCTTGCACTCTAAGAAAGCGGCTTGAGGAAGCTTCTTGAGAAGCTTCTCAAGAGCCTTGTATGCTACCTATAAATACCAAAGCCAAAGCTCATGCTAGGCATTCGGAGTTTTCCTGCATTCAAGTGTCCCAATGTGAGTTTCCATTCTCCTATTTCCCTCCTTGGATTTGGTCTTTTATATTGGTATCAGAGCAAGAATGGGATGGATGGAATTTATGGACCACCAAATCCACTTCCACCAAACCATTGGGATTTTTGTGTCCAAATACTACCCAAGCATCGTTTCACATAGTTCATCATCTCGCACTTTGGACAAGATTTTTTGCATATGATCACCATAGCTGAGGAACCCTTGGTGCTTCCGGTTGTAACTTATGGAGAACGGTGGACGTGTTGTTTCTATGTGTTAATAAATTAGATAGATTAGGGAGTGGTGTGATAGAGGAGCAACCATGGCGGCAATACCTGATATTATCCTTGCTATGCAACAACAAATCGAGCACCTTACTCAATTGTTGGATGAATGAGATCTTCAACGACAAGAGTAGGTGGAGAGGGTACCAATTCAAGAAGGAGAAGATCGGATCAGATTCCCTAAACCCAAGGTATTTGAAGGCAAGAATCTCTCGGGTGTAGTGGAGAATTTTGTGTTTGATTGTGAACGTTATTTTGAAGCTACCAATCTATAAGATGAGCAAAAAAAAATTCTCTTTGCTTCTAGCCAATTGGATGGAGTAGCAAAGCTATGGTGGAGATTCCGAGTGGAGCAAGCCAAACGACAAATGGTTGCATCGATCTTGACATGGGTAGAATTCAAGAGCGCAATAATCAGTCAGTTCCAAACTATAAATGCCACACGAGCTTCACAAGATAAGTTAGCAGAGTTGAAACAGATTGGCTCTGTAAGAAGTTACATTATGTAGTTCCAAAATACCATCATGCAAATTCTAAATATTTTGGAAGGTGAAGCTTTGGATCAATTTGTGAGGGGCTTGAAGGCAAGAACCAAATTAGAGCTAACCATGCAAGAGCCACAACACTTGGAGGAAGCCATGCGGTTGGCCAAACGTTTTGATTCCTTGGTGGCAACAACTTGGTCTTGACCTCGAACTCCAAAAAGCCTACCAATATGCTACACACAAGTGGAGGAGCTAGCACCAATGGAGATTGATGCAATTAAACAAAGACCACTTGGCATGGAAGACAAGGAGAAACTGCAACAAAATGGTGGTTGTTTTTATTGTTGCCAATTGGGGCATCGCATTGCTGAATGTCCACTCAAAAATAGACGACCTCGACAAGTTGCCCAAGTGGAGGTTGTGGAGCGGAATGATCAGGGAAACAAGGAATCCCACCAATAGGAGATTTCAAGCCACCTACTTGGAGCTTGATTAGTTCCAATGGGATTGAAGGCTCGACCTATGCAAGTCTGCTTCACTTGCAAGGTATGATATCTAATTGGGGTTGTAGGATTTTGGTTGATTTTGGAAGTTCAGAGAATTGCATGTCTATGCAAGTAGCAAAGGAATTGGGTATTCCTATCAAGCCAGTGATTGGAAGTAGTTTGATGATGGCGAATGGAAGAAAGGGTTCTGCATTCCGCACCTTGCATCCTGTTACCTTCAAGATTGGGAAGGAGTATTTGGAGTATATGAGGTTTGTAGTGGCACCTCTACACTATGATATCATTTTGGGTCTACCTTGGCTTGAATGTCATAAGGTTCAATTTGATTGGACCCAATGCCAAATTCAAGTACAACACCAAGGTAGTAATTTCCGATTAGGTTGTCTGGCACCTCTGAGTAAGACACCTAAGAATAGTCAGTCCCAAGATAGGAAGTTTGTCGAGAAGGTAGCCATAGAGCAAACCTTGAAGGAAGTGGAGTCCCAAGATGGGAAGTTTGCCAAGAAGGCAACCATGGAGCAAGCTTGGAAGAGAGACGAGTCCCTAGAAGGGAAATTTGTTAATAAAGTAGCCATAGAGCAAGCTTTAAAGGAAGATAAGTCTGTATTTGCGGTGTAGATCAAGCCGATTGCACAAGACCAATCTGTGTAGGATCGAGAGCTTCATCAAGTAATGGTTGATCGGATAGTTAAGGAGTTTGCGGACGTGTTTCCGGATGATTTTCCAAAGGGATTACCCTCCGATCAAGGTATGCCCTTCAAGATTGAGTTATTGCCAGGGAGTACTCTAATGAGTAGACCGATCTATCGGCTCTCACCAAAGGAGTTGGAGGAATTGTGAACAACACTTACAGAGTTGTTGGAGAAGGACTTCATACGATATAGTACCTCTCCTTGGGGAGCACCGGTACTATTTGTTCCAAAGAAGGATGGAGGACTTTGTTTCTGTATTGATTATCGTGGGCTCAACAAGCAAACCGTGAAGAATGCATATCCCTTGCCTCAGATCAATGACTTGCTTGATCAACTAAGTGGAGCACATTACTTTTCCAAGTTGGATCTTCGCAGCGGCTATCGGCAAATTCTGATTGATAGAGAGGATGTGCAAAAGACTACCTTTCGCACAAGGTATGGGCATTTTGAGTGGAGAGTTATACCTTTCGGACTCACTAATGCTCCAGCAGTCTTCATGGATCAGATGCATTGGGTGTTGGATGGACTATTGGATCGGTCAGTGGTGGTGTTCTTGGATGATATCTTAATCTATAGCAAGACAAAGATAGAACACGTGAATCATGTGCGAGAAGTCCTAAGACGACTACGACAATGGAAATTTTATTGTAAGAAGTTGAAATGTGCCTTTTGGCAAAAGGAGGTTACCTTCTTGGGTCATAAGATCTCCTCAGAGGGGATCAAGATGGAAGAAGAGAAGATCAAGGCCATTATTGCCAGTTTTTACCGGTGGTTCATCCATTATTATGCTCATGTGGCTGCACCATTGACTGACCTCTTGGGAAAGAACTCGAGCTTCTAGTGGAACACCAAGCATGAAGAAGCATTCCAGAAGTTGAAACATATTGTGTCTTCAAGACCCATTCTTCAACCATATGATACTCAACTACCTTGTGTGGTTGATTTTGATGCTTCTAACTTTGCAATTGGAGCTATGTTGAAACAAGAATTCCCAGATGGACTACATCCCATTGCCTTTGTGTCTCACCGACTAAATACAACTAAAAGAAATTACTTTGCTTGAGATCATGAACAACTTGCAATGGTATATGCCACCAAGGTATGGAGAAATTATCTCTTGGGGAAACAAGTGATCATGCAAATTGATCACAAGCCATTGTTGCAGACGTTACACGTGGAGCACATGAAGAGTTGACATCATCGATGGGAAGAGCAACTTCAATTGTTCGACATCAAACTTGAGTACAAACCAGGTCGGTTCCATGTCATCCGTAATGCTCTATCACAATGACCTGATTTGAAGTCTCTTCCTCTTATCACGATAGCAATTACGATGGTGTCAATTGACCCCAAGATCTATAACAAGTTTTGGTTAGCTCTACAACAAGATCCCTTCTTCCAAATGGTACATGGTCATCTAACAACAAGTGATAAGGAGTACAACACCTTCTCTTTCAAGGAAGGCCTTCTATTCCATACGGACCGGATCTATGTTCCAGCCAAAGGTGATCTTCAACTTGTGCGCCTTCAAGAAGCCCATGATTTACCCATCATTGGTCACATGGGTGTGGACAAGACCTTGGGTACCCTCCAACGTCAATGGTGGTGGCCCAACATGACATGAGATGTTCAAGAATTTGTCCGATCGTATGAGAACTACCAACGTAATAAGGCCAACAACCAAAAGCCAAGTGGACTCCTTCAACCGCTTGCCATTCCATCCGCTTGCTCGGAGCATGTGAGCTTGGATCTCATCACATCCTTGCCAAAGACACCGCCATTGTGGTGTTTGTGGATAAGCTTAGTAAGCAAATCCACTTGGCACCAACTTGTGATACCGTGGATGCTCCAACCTTAGCGCAAATCTACTTCAACAATGTCTTCAAGCATCATGGGATGCCACGTGTACTCATCTCCGACCGTGATCCTTGATTTATCGAGAAGTTTTAGCACTCTTTCAGATACTCGGCACCAAGCTTACTTTGTCCACGGCCTATCATCCTCAAACTGATGGACAAACCAAACATGCAAATCGTACATTGGGGGATATGTTACGTGCCTTTATCAATGTCCACCATACCAATTGGGATGAATGTCTTGCCATTGCAGAATTTGCCTACAATAATTCCAAATAGGCAAGCACCGGATTCTCTCCTTTCTTTCTCAATTTTGGCCAAGATCTACTTGTTCCAGATTCTCTTCTTGCTCCCCCTCCATCTCAAGTTCCTCATACTTCCACATTCTTGACCACTATATCCCAATCTCTCCAACAAGCCAAGTCTCAACTCCTTGTTGCTCAGAATTGCCAAAAAAATATGTGGACCACCATCGTCGTGATCTCACCTTTGAAGTTGGTGATAAAGTCATGCTATCCTCCAATAACCTCCCTCTCCCACTTGATTCCCAAGTTCGTTATCTTGCCCCTAATTGGATAGGACCCTTTGATATCACCCAAATTGTCTCTCTTGTTGCTTATCAACTTGCCTTGCCTTGTCACATGTGTATCCATCCTATCTTTCATGTTTCCAAGTTGAAACCCTTTGTTCCTAACCCCTCTTTCTTTTCCTCTTGAGTCCAACCTCTTCCTCTTCCTGTCCCTATCAATGATCATGAGGAGTACAAAGTTGATCGTATCCTTGCGTGTCACCATATTCAACAAGGCCATCGCCAACATACGGAGTACAAGGTCCTTTGGAAAGGGTATCCCCTTCATGATGCCACTTGGGAACCTCTTTCTCACCTCCAGAATGCACAAATGGCCATCTAGGAATTCGAAGCTTCATTGGCAATGCGGACGTCACCAACTAGCGGCGGAGGAATATGTAACAATATGTAGTTTAGCGACAAAGTTAGTCGGGCTTACAAAGTAGCACATAAGACAAAGTAGCCTAGAATATTCCGGAAGTATCTAGGAAGCTTCTTGGGAAGCTTCATGACTAGCTTAGCTTGCACCTCAAGTAAGTAGCTTCTAGAAGCTTCCAACTAGCTTAGCTTGCATGCCAAGTAGGCGGCTTCTAGAAGGAAGCTTCTTGAGAAGCTTTGTAGTTAACTGGGCTTGCATTCTAAGAAAGCGGCTTGAAGAAGCTTCTTGAGAAGCTTCTCAAGGGCCTTGTATGCTACCTATAAATACCAAAGCCAAAGCTCATGCTAGGCATTCTGATTTTTCCCTCATTCAAGTGTCCCAATGTGAGTTTCCATTCTCCTATTTCCCTCCTTAGATTCGGTCCTTTACAATTGGAGTTTTGAGGGTGAAGCTACATGTTTCTTCTTTGGGTTTTCTCTTGGGGGTTCTCATGTTCTTGGAACATTACAGTGGTCAGGGGAAAAATACTCAAGCCCAAGTATCTTTGGACCCAAAGATCATATACCAAATCAAATAAAGAACTGATGCCAAGGACCATTCTCATTCAAGGGATATTATTTGCATTCAATAAGAGTTTTGCATGTGTGGAAAAGGACTACTCACCAAAGGTTAAGTTTGCATGTGTAGAGAGTGATGGCTCACCAACTACTTAGTCATTAAAGAATAACAATTGAAAGATTTGACTATAAAACCAAGTGCTCACTAATCAATTTCACTTTTTGTAGATCAATCTCAAATTTGTGTGAGCTTAGAAATCTCAAGTCTTAGAAAGTCTTTGTAGTTCTTACAAACATCATAGTTTACAACCTTCACCTTGGTACCCAATAACAAATTTTATATAGGAAACATGGTGTTTTTCTACGAGCAAGATCCACAAAACCATTCTTCATAGCCCAACAATCAACAAATGTGCAATTTATTATTAGAGTGAGGTGATCTAAAGCAAGCATTGTGGCTTCTTGCTTTGGAACTAGGAATTGAGAGACTTTAGAATCATCCATGAGATGAGGGGGAGGAAGGAAAGATCAACTAGGGACTTAAGAAGAAACCCTACAATTAGACTGATGGAGATTGGAGAAATGTTTTGGGATCTGTGAAAAAGTATTGGTTGAAAACATTAAGGCAACCTTTGTAGATAAGAAATCTAAGAATAATGGACAAGGGATATACAGTTATAAGGACCTAACTTGAAGAGCAATTGTGGAAGTAATTATGAAGTTATTCAAGCCAAAGAGATTAACTTATCTCACCAACACTCAAGCCATCTTCTTTGAGTATACATACCAAGGAGAGCTATTGAACTGGGTAAATATGTTCTAATTTTAGGTGAGGAGTCTACATAAGGAGTTTGAAGAAGATACTAGAGCAACTTACCAAACACTCTTTGCAATAAATTTCTGCATGGGGTTCAAATTTGCTAATAAGGGAGGAGTACAAGAAGTTCCCACGTCATTTCTATCCAATGGGGTTAGTCAAGATTAACAAAGTAGCAAATAAGCCAAATTAGTCTAAAATATTCTAGAAGTATCTAGGAAGCTAATTGGTACCTCTTAAGTATTGGGTAACGTGCATGCCAAGTGGTAACTTCTAGGAGGAAGCTTATTGGGACATTTCATGGCTAGCTTAGCTTTCACCCCAAGTAATTAGCTTGTAGAAGCTTCCAACTAGCTTAGTTGGCATGCCAAGTAAGCAATTGCTAGAAGGAATTTTCTTGAGAAACTTCTTGGTTAACTTGGCTTGCATTCTAAGTAAGTGGCTCAAGGAAGCTTCTTGAGAAGCTTCTCAAGGGCCTTGTATGCTCCTTATAAATACCAAAGTCAAAGCTCATGCTAGGCATTCAGAGTTTTCTCTCATTCAAGTGTCACAATATGATCTTCCATTCTTCTATTTCTCTCCTTGGTCTTGGTCTTTTACATTGGTATCAGAGCATGAATGGGATGGATGGAATTTTTGGACCACCAAATTCATTTCCACCACACCATTGGGATTTGTACCCAAGTACTACCCAAGCATTATTTCACACAACTCATCATCTCACGCTTTGGGTATAATTTTCTAAATATGATCACCTTGTCGGAGGAACCCTTGGTACTTCCAATTATAACTTATGGAGAATGGTGGATGTGTTGCCTCTATGTGTTAATAACTTAGATAAATTGGGGGTAGTATGATAGAGTAGGAGCCATGGTGGTAATGCATGAGGTTACCATTGCTATGTAGCAATAAATCAAGCACCATACTCAATTGTTGAATGAACAAGACCATCAACGACAAGAGCATGTAGAGAGAGCACCTATTCAAGAAAGAGAAGACCAAATCCAATTTCCAAACCCAAGGTATTTGAAGGTAAGAATCTCCCCAATGCAATGGAGAAATTTGTGTCTGACTACGAATGTTATTTAAAAGCTACTAATCTTCAATATGAACAAAAATTGATTCTTTTGGCTTCTAGCCAATTGGATTGAGTAACAAAGCTATGGTGGCAATTTTGAGTGGAGTGAGCTAAATGGAAAATTTTTGCACCAATCTTGACTTGGATAGAATTCAAGAGTGCAATAATTGATCAATTCCAAACTATAAATACCACATGAGCTGCACAAGATAAATTGGCAGAGTTGAAGCAAATTGGCTCTATAAGAAGGTACATCATGAAACTTGAGAACATCATCATGCAAATTCTAGATATATTGGAAGGTGAAGCTCTGGATTGATTTGTGAGAGGTTTGAAGTCACAAAATCAATAGAGATGATTATGCAAGTGCCAAAACACTTTGATTCCTTGGTCTTGACCTTGACTCCCATTGAACCTACGAGTATACTACACATAAGTGGAAGAGCCGGCACTAATGGAGATTGATGCCATGCAACGGAGACCACTTGGCATTGTAGATAGAGAAAAATTGCAACAAAATGGTGATATTTTTATTATCACCAAATTAGATATTATTTTATTATCATTGAATACACACTCAAGAATGGATAACCTCGACAAGTTGCACAAATGGAGTTTATGGAGTAGAATGATCAAGAAAACAAGGAATCTCAATAAGAGATTTTGAGCCACCTACCAAGAATTTGATTAGTTCCAATGGGATTGAAGGCTTGACCTATGCAAATTTGCTTGACTCGCAATGTATGATATTTGATATGATTGTAGGATTTTTGTTGATTCTAGAAATTTGAAAAATTTCATGTCCATGCAATTAGCAAAAGAATTAAATATTCTTATCAAGTTAGTAATTGGAAGCAGATTGATGATGACCGATGACTACATAAAATACAAGAAAGATGAGAAGACCCCATCATGCCATACACAAGAGAGAAAAAAAAAGAAAAAAAAGCCCCTATAGAGTCTATATGAGAAATCTACACAACTATATCTAAGTTAATCGAGCTATGCAAATCATATGGTCTACAAACAACTAGAAGTATCTGAATAAACATCATTAGGGTAATTACTTTCTTATGGATTCTAAGAATTACAAACATCGTTATGAAAAAACATCGCCCTATGAAGAAGCATCACCTGATTTGATTGCTCTCATGTAAATTGCTAGGAATTGCGAACGGTTGTTTGACATAAGGCGGTTCCGAAAATGTTCTTCAAAATCCCGGTAGATCCCCAGACAAGCCGATTGGTTCAGAATTTCCCGAGAATCAGAGAGGCTCGTGAGGGAAAGAGTTCCCGGGGACGGGGACTGACTGTGCTTGCCAGCAAGGCACATCACATCATATGAACACAGTATACGCAGAGACGTGGGTTCAGAAGGGCCGACTAGAATCTACTCATCGACATACCGTATAAAACAAGCCGGATACGAAATCAAGCGCAGACGAGGAAGAACCAATCTCACAGAACGAGAACTCGTCGAATTTATCAAAACTCGTCCTAGTCACTTGAAGAGTTGAAGAGAAGGAGATTTGTGCGCTGCCACACCTCCCAGCTCATTCAGTTTTAGCTTCGGGCCGGTGTGAGATACTGTATCACAAGGAACCATGGGTGTCATGACTTGCTGCGAGCTGCTTCTGGCTATCCTTCTGCCACCACTCGGAGTCTTCTTCAAGTACGGGTGCGGATTGGAGTTCTGGATCGCTCTCGTTCTCACCTTTTGCGGTTACATTCCTGGTATTATCTACGCGATTTACGTGCTCCTGTGCTCCCCCCACAGATATGAAGAGATCCAGTAGTTCGTCGTCCTGGATTGTCCACGCCTGAGCATGTACATATGAATCTTCAATTCAAGGCTGGAAAGCTCGTACTGAAAAGAGAGAGGAGAGTTAAGCTCAGCGGCGAGGAGAATAGATTAATAAAAGGTGTAGGGGAAACATTTCAGGGGAGTCTGATGCTTCATGTATAGTCAAGTTTGCAAGTGATATCAGAAGGCCCACTGATTCGCAAGCGCTGGAAGTAGGGGCAAGTCCTTTTCTCCTAGCAAATGAGCTTTGTCGAATCGCCTTATGCGTGTTGAGCGCTTGCATTGCTCGGCGAGCGGAAGTACATTGTTTACATCCTTGTGGAGTTATGAAAATAAATACAGCTTCTGCCAGTTTCTCTCAATCGATCCACTTTTATCGACCGTGTGAAATGCTGATGTGGTAGTTCATGATGACAGGTTCTCTTGACCTAATATAGATCTCGCCTTTAACTTCATAACCTTGTGTCAGACTCTGGGACTGCTGAAAGACGGTTTTAATAAGCGCAACTGTCGCTAGTAATATTTTACGGTGTTCATTATTTAAGCTATGAGCCTTTCTGGACCTGGATAGTGAGTGTTGCAATCGACCCTAGAAAACGTACCTTTGCAGTTTGCTGAATAGAGCTGTTTGAATTTTTGGCTTGTTCCCAAGTGATGCATAAGGGCCTTTTAGACAATCTGGTGCTGAGTTTCAAGGTCCCGTTCAAAGCACATGGCGAGGTCATGATAAACGAGACAGAGTAGCATGTAATGTTTTAGCTGGAGACATGGTGAAGTAATGAGGTCGAATTCGGTGGGGAGCGTTACGTCAGTAGACGTTATTTCCAAGCTATTATCTGAAATCGTGTGGATATGAAGTAGGTATATACATGTTGTTGAGACTTTCATGCTTTAAAGGTTGAACTGCATCGCGGATAGGTGAGGCCAATTTCCAAGTATTCGGTCCAAGAGGTGACGCTACGATCAAAAAAGATCTTCGCACGAATGTGTCTGATTTGAGCTTATAGCTAAAATGAACGAGAGCTGCACTATTAACACTCAAGTAGAATGCCTGATATGAATCACATTAATGCAAAGAGCTGTTATCTGGTCTTAGACTTACCGGAGTTGGTCGAAATAATAGATCACGATTCTCCTGATTTTCATCGGAGAAAGATAGAAGATACGGGTAATACTAAAACGTAACTAATTCGTATTCTTGGAAGCCTTGATGCGTGTTAGTCTTTTGAAGAGGATTTAAATGCACAGAAGACCACATATTTTATACAAGGGGATGAAAAGCACGTTGCCTCTCGTACCTCGATGTTCTATACTTCGATTACTGAGGCAAGTAGAGTGCAAGTCGACCACTCCGCTATCCGAAGAGGTTGGAGGTGCAACGGAGGTGAGACTGAGGAGCTCACAACCTCCAGAGAACTCTGTTGTGAACGTACAAAAGACTGATTTCGAGAAACATGTTTTGTGCAGAGGACTCCGAACATCACTTCTCCATCTCGTATACAGTTCAGTTTGACTATGAACGGTGTGCATCATTCGATTCTTTTCTGAGAACTTTATCAGATTACTTATTGATTGTTGATTATTGATCATTTAGCTGAACGTACGTCCATTACTCTGTACATGACAACAGCTAATCCGCTGCTTTCACGAGCTTGTTAAAACTGATGAAGATACACAGAAACGACATTCGAAATAGTGGAAGGTAAGACACTGAGTTTCAATTTTGTAGAATATTTTCTCTCGACTTTTGCTGTACAAGATGCGAAGTAATCAGCTTCCACCTAACTGGTGATTACAACGGTTGAAATATTCATAAAAGCACCTATGGACGGAAAGAACATATGACGGGAAGGATTATGATGAGATGTTCACTTGAAGAACTTGTGATCCGGCAAACGTCATGTTCATTGCATATCACCTGTACATTAAACATGGAATGGGATCGTTATGATATTCATCATCTTTCGGAAGGCAGGTCATCTACATTGACGCGCAATACGCGTTAGCTTATGTATAATATCAATAAATGTCAAAGTGCGAACAAGAGACCAGGAACATAGGTCCAGCCTGATTCTGAGTTCTCAGTTGTGATCTGCATGTGCACACGTTCTGCTTGATTCCTGCTTCCAAAGCTGGATAGGTAGCCCGCGTGGGTGGGGCTGAATAGACTCTAAACATGCTGTGTACGATGACGATTCGTCAAACATTAGTGCTATTCTATGCATCAAGGAGTACTAAACCAAACCATCAAGGTAGGAAAACACCACGTCTGATCACATCTTTCGGGTGTCTATTATGTAAGACTCGTCAGCTGCCTGTTGCTGACAAAAGCACACTGTGGTTAGCTCCTCAGCTTGGAAGGTTTCACAATGGCATCCCACAAACTCTTTTGCCACCCACAGTGTTTTTCCTTCTCTTTCAGCATCCAAGGTCCTCACATACCGATCAAATATGTACTTCATGACCTTTCGCAACCGATGAAATGACTTCTGAGGTAGTGGCGAAAGTAGTAGAAGCTCTCATATGCAGTTAACTGACATAGCACGGTAGCTTCGGAGCAATCTATCTCTGGAATCTGGAAAAGTATGCAAATCATCCATTCACCGCAACTCCACTCCCAACGATTTGCAATCACAATACCATTGTTCCATATGAGCAGGCAATCTCCGTGGGCAATAATAGAACAGGACATTGACTTCGGTCCTCAAGGACGTTCTTCACTATTTCTACCCCCCTCGTGTTGTACAAGACTCCAACATCGAGTTAGATCCTGAGTCTCCTGTTCACATTCAGGATATTCTAACAAGTTTCTCGCTTTCTCGTGCACCGATTGATTAGGAGTTGCATGTTATTTGGGCATCTTTCCTGTTTCCATTGGTTTGATACATTTGAATGCATCTTAAAATGAGAGAATTAGACGGTGAGATACCCACCAAAATTTACACCAAATTTTAAACCATGTTGTATGAAGAAATTGAACGGATGGGTGCACATTCGTGCTCACTAGCTTGTGAGCAGGAATTCGCTAAAACCACACACATGTATATACTTTTTCATTTATCGATTAATAGGAATGGGTCTCATGACTTTCATCTTTGTAGAAAGAGAGTGTTTATTGTGTTCAATTGATTGTATCTACGAAACAGGACTAAATAAGATGAGGGTTTTGAAAGAAATTTCCGGGTGGACTTTAGATTTTTATTGCGAAGATAAACTTAGAGAGTGGAAAATTAAGGGTTGCTGTAGATTTGTTAAATGTTTACATGAGTATATGAAGAATAGAAGTTAAACGGAAAAGGCGACCCTATAGAACACATGAAGGATGGGAAGACCCCATCAAGCATTACAAGAGACAAAAGAGGTAATATGGAGCTAGGCTCCAATTGTATTGATATGAGAAATTTTCCCTATTGCACCTAAGAATATCAAAGCTATGCAAGTCTGAAAGTCTACAAAATACCGGAGCATATGATGAAACATCACCTAGAGTGATTGCTCTCTTATAGATTGCACCAGCCAATGCTCTATGTAGAGCAATAGACACATGTTATCTAAAGTATGCTACAAACTATGAGAGCAAGAGTGGTACCCTTGGCATCTAATATGATATGTGCACTCCTTGACAAATGTGTTGCATGCTGTGTCCATTGCTCCTTATAACTCCAAGGCTAGAGGAATAAAGAGGTGACCTTGCTGCATACCTCTATACTTGGAGACCTTGCATGCTGCTGCTCTGCTCGCCGCATATCCAAGAGGATGAGTAATCATTCCTCCAAACTACATCATGCACAAGGTCTATAACTACAACATCCACCACTATCACATGATCATCTTGGACCAAGTAAAAGTTTACTCTCACATGTGTGAGGTGTCAGGCTGCAAAGAATATGAACACTCCCTCCAAGCAAGGTATACACTGTGTCATGCCATGGCAAACACATATCTTTGATGGCATCAAGGGTTGTTATCTCCTGTCCTCCACAAGGACACCTTTTCCTATGGACCACAACTGCATCTAGTGTAGAACCACACTCACAAGTGAATCTCTAATATGGAAATGGGTGGACCAAACCTATGCAGAACCTCATCATGGTAAAGAAAGTGGCCATTGCAAGTTAAAATTAGAGAATGGAAAATGAAAAATTGCTATAGATGAACAATTAGTGAAATACCATCACAAGTGAGTGTCGATATGCAAATGGGTGGACCAAACCTAGGCAGAACCTCATCATGGTAAAGAAAGTTAGAGAATGGAAAACGAAAAATTGCTATAGATGAGCAATCCGTGAAATACCACTCCGGAAAAGCTAGAATTCTAACCTTGTGTCAAAATTTACAAGCCAAGGGTCAGTCTCATATAGAGAGTTTCTATGGGGTGTAGGTCTCCCAAAAGGTAACGGAGGTGTGCAAAGGTTCCCTCGGTCTTCGTGCAAAGGCAGAAGGGAGCTTGACTGCTCGACATACCCGTAGCCTTTTCTGATTTAATAGAAGGAAAAGAACGGTTTGGTGAAAATTTATCAACTTGCAACGCTCGTCAAGGCTGTAAATTATGGACTCGTATATTTCCTGATAAACCCATTACCATACGATCTACAGAAACAAGAATGGGTTCGGACATAAACCCGACAAAGATGGTTTATTTTGGGTAATTTTGTTGGGACCAATTAAAAGCATAGTTTGTGCATGTGGAATTTTTTTTAAAATTTATGAATGATAAATGAGTTAAAAATTTATAGTATTTATAAATATAATATGTGATTTGATTCAAGAAATTTAATTAAATAATTTTTATTTTTTCTTTTAAAAACATATATTATGTTAAGAAAGAAGAAGGAAGAAATTTGATACTTGAATGTGGAAGTGCAACTAAAGTATAGAGGGGATTTATATTGATAATATTTTAAAATTCAAATCGATCTAATACTATGATAGTAATACATCAATAAATTTTGTTTGTTCATAAATCTGTGTTATTCTTCATATGCTTATTGAACCTAGTTATTTTTAGTTTAGTCTAGGTCAAAGAGGTAAATAATAAAGGTGCTAAATTCAAAATGGTATTAGATATAAAAGGGACAAGTAGATTTGAATTTTTAATCTCATTGTTATATCAAAAGGATTTTTAGATTTATATTGAAGATTTTATTATAGGTCAAATCTATTACATGTCATAAATATATACACCCAAAATTGATAGAGTATATTTATTTTTAAACGATTGATTCTAACCATTCATTAAGTGGTAGGCCAGATATATGTTTCAGTAGAAATAAAAAAGGAAAGTAAATTTAAAATGGTGTTTCATGTATAAAAGTGCTTATAAATTTAATTTTCTAATTGAATGGTTACATCAAATTCAATAAACATGTTGAAATCATATGCACAGATTTATGAGTAATATAAAATTAATTTAATTAAAAATTTAAAATAGATAAAAATATATATATTATGATTTAAAGGGGTGGTTGGGGTTTATGATTTATTTAATTTGGTGAATTGACGTTATCATGATTACGCAATATTGTATATACTTTCTATGAAGTCTTTAGTATATTGACCTCTTAACTTAGATGAGTATATACACAAGAAAACTAACTCTATATAAAAACCTCAATGTAAAAAGGAGAAAATTAATTACTTCAACAAACACCCTAAGCATAAGTTATTCACACCACAATATCTCTTTGCTAAATTTTGACTAACTCATTCAGATCATTAAAAAAAATAATTCTATCTCAAAAACTTATCATCAATTACAGGCTCGAGCTTTTCTCTCAACTACAAAATATCATTACTTTGTGTCAGAAAATTTATTTGATACAGTCAAGTAAAGATGAGTGCCAAATGGAGTTCTGAATATGTTTATGAGTGTCAGCATTTGGCAAGTTAAACCTTCAATATTGCTAACTCTGTAAAGACACATACTATTCAACAAGAAACTTGTTTAGCATTCATGCTAGTCAACCATGTAACGAAGAAAATAAGTATCCAAAACAGAACACACAACAAGGAGAAAAATCAACACAAGACAGAAACATATACCATTAAATTAGAGGAGAACTAGTCTAAAACTTCTCATTTGAAACAAAACTATAGGACTTTTCTGATTTATTTCATCTTTAAGTTTTATCGTTGGTTTATTCATATTCCTTTTTGCAAATGATTTTGAGTTAATATGCTCAAAAACATGAACCCTTGTTCACAATCTAGATCTGCACTATTTAGAATTCAAATGCCATTAAGCCATTACCTAAACGTGATTATAGTTTTGGCATCACGTATCTTTCTATATTCTATTTACTCATAAAAGCATATATATATATATATATATATATATAGAACATAAGTATATCTATAGAATACGTATGCAAATGGCAGGTAAGATAGGATGGACTTGACAGTATCCCAATCTTCGCACCTAGACTTAATGGTGCCCCAAGTTGGCCAAAAGATTTAACAACACACTAAAGCTTGATGTGGACTAACGTGACCTCTGATTAGCTTAGCCGGAGGCCAGCGTGTTACTGGAAATTTGTGATGTTCTTGTGTATGGATGTAGTTATATTCTTATTCAAAATGGAAAATTTCAAAATTTCAAAATAATAAAATAAATAGATATTTTTAAAACTATTGAATTTATTAATCTCTTAATTAATATTCCTTTAACAGTATCGAATGGCTCAATTCTTTTCACAAGAGGAAATGTGACTAAATCTAGTTAAAAATCATTGTTGCATCGTATCTTGGCGATGGCCAAGAGCAATGTTATTTAACAATATCCTAGGAAAAGGTCTATTTGAACTATACTTATGTGATGTCCACAAAACTTAGACAAGAGTCGCATACTTAGAATAGCTATTGTTAGATGCTGTTGTTCCGGTTCACCTTTTCTCCGTCACATGGGGATCTCGATTGAAACTTGTGGGAGTCTTAGGGCTTCAAATCCTTTACTAAAAAAGCGGCATGAAGAGGCACAGGACAATGAAGCAAAGCCACAGAAAGCCAACCAGAGCAATAGTGAAAATTCATCGGATCAGCCTGCATCATGATCATGTGCAGCAACTCGATGATGTTACCTTTGGAGGTTCTGAGAGCTTTATCCTTATTCCAGAAGAAGCGGGGTGCGGTAACCGGTTGTAAGGAACAATGGCTTAATGACTATATGCCATGTTATTCTTGCCTTCATTTTGCCCCCTCTCGGTGTTTTCTTAGAGTTCGGATGCAATGTGGAGTTCTGGATCTGTCTGCTGCTGACCATCATGGGATATATTCCTGGGATCATCTGCGCTGTTCATGTGCTAATCTACCCTCTGTACCCTCTGTACGTAGAGATAGATATTGGAGTTCTGAGGACAGAAGCCGCTCTAAGAACGGGGGATCTAGAACTCATTAGATGCAAATGAAATATAGATGAAAAAGCAATAAAATGAACGCAGAACGGACTAAGAAACATGCGAATAGTAGATGGAATCGGACCACGTAGAGATAGATATCTCCATCAAGGCTGATCATTGTTGGAAGGAGGAGATACAGACGGTAAACATTCACAAACTAATCTTGAGCTTGGAATTTCATGTAGAGACAGATTGAGATACTGTGAATATTTGGTAAGTAGATCTAGATAATCCCAAGGAAATGATCATTCGAATGCAACTGCAGGTTTTCGTAAAGAGTTTTTTTCAGTATGCTAGTAGGGACTGCTGTCACTGGAAGAAGATCGATCTAGGGTTCATACTCCCGATTCAACTTTACCGATGAGAATACGAAGTCGAATGGGCAGTTTTCCTTCAAGCTCGGCATGCTTACTCTTGAACTCCAATTGTGATCACTGAAATTTAACCAGGCGCAACAGGAAGGAAACACGAATGCGTATATGCCACATATGCGTAGACCTTAATAGGTGTCACTGCAAATCATGATTGTGAAATGACAAAAACTTCCGACCTGATATTTTGTGCAAAATATTTCGTGGTATCTATGGGTTCGGCCTTAGGTTTCCTGCTGTAGTCTATAGCAAAGGCATATATTTAGGAGCTAGGCGACTTGCCACTAGTGAAGGTCAGTTTAAAATGTACATCTGGAAACCTATATAACACGCTCAGTGGCGCCCCTCTGTTGGAATCAGCAACTGACAGCAGGCCCAGAACTGTAACTGCAGCAGGGCTTTAAAGAATGAATCCAACCGCTTCTACTGTTTTGAACATAGAATACAGTTCTGATCACCTGAAAGACGATAGAGAATGAAGGAACATCCGAGGTTTCCAAATATTGGTCATCAGATACAATATATCACACTGAAATGTCTCCAGCCGGTAAATGAATCGATGAAAAGCAGAGAAAATCCTCACAACAAGAAACACATGTGAAGTCTCCAAAGGAAAAATAGAATTCCAGCCAGTCAATGAGTTGATCAAGAGTATTATTAAATTATATACAGAAGGAATGTGCGATGATTGTGAGGCGGACATGGTGCAGAACGTAGACGACAGCTAACTAAGTAGGAAATCAAGAATGGTCTATATTTGGCAGTAACTTCGAAATCAGACTCCTAATTCAGTGAACAGAGGTATAGAGAAATGAGAAATTCAGTGAAGAGGGGTATCAAGTATCTTCCACAAACTTTTTAACTTCTCTTCTCATTCGGCTTTCACAACCGAGCTTGCAGTGGTCCTGTATCGACAGCTTGTAAGTGAATCCCATCATTGTAGGGATCAGACCAGCCTGAAAGCGCAGAATGGGAAATTTTCCAGTTTCTTGTTTTAAACAGAACAGGAAAATTTGCAATCCTGACCTCTATTTTGAAATTTCTAGATCTAGGCAAGATGAAAAGAGTTCTATTGCTTATCTGGAAGTTTCAAAACAAAAGAGCATGTTTCGGACAGCTACGGATAGCGAAGACAAAAGTGGTAGCTCGCGTGACTGAACCAGTACGCTCGAGCCGCTGGAATCGAAACCAGAACTTGTGAAATTGAAGCATTTCTGATCTGTCTTGAAAAGCTTCCAGTAATTTGCAAACAATGTGTAAGGGTCAGACAAAAACCTGTAAGCAGAATGAAGAGGACGAGCTTCGAAACTACCAGGCAGTGTGACAGACTACTAAACTTATAACTCTCTATCGAGAGTTATAAGTTTAGTAGTTGGTAGTTTCTCTTCCACGACGCCAAGCATTCCCGTCGGCCGTGGTCATTGAGGCAACCCCGAATTTGGCAAAGGACCGCCAATCGTCGCAGTAGCATTGTTAGCGATGCATTAGGGGGTTTCAATTAGTAAAATTACAAGACCATTACAGAACCCTAGAAAATCCGGAAAATCCAGTAATTTCAGTAAACATATTTCCGGGTTCCCGAAAATGAGATGCGGAAGTGAAACGTCCGAAAAAAATGGATGAGAAAGTAAAACGTCCACATACGGGCGGTTTCAGGAGTCACGGGCGAGATTAGGGACAATTAATAATAAAGATTAGTTATAATAGCATATTTGAACAAATGATAATGTGCACTGTGTCGTCTAAGCAAGAGGAGAGTACGGGAAGAGTGTTTGATATTTGAAACATTTGCGTTTCGTAGTATCGGAACAAGTGGAGCGTATAGTGCGAATGTATCGGAAAGAGTGATCGATGTTTGGAATTCGCTGCTAGCCAGACGGAGGGAGTCTAATTGACATGTTAAGGGGAGACCAAAGAGATGCGTGGGTCTATATGTATTGAAGAACTAAATTTAATTTAATTCCTCCAATCAAGCAGGTGCCACAAAATCAAAGATGGGTGCCAGAAAAATTGCTCACTAAATTGTAGATGGGCACGAGAGGAATTTGCTCATTAAATCAAAGATGGGTGCAAAGCGTGACTTAATGCATCTAGTTAGATAAGTAGATTCTCAATGGGTATAGTTAGATGAGTAGATTCTTGGCATGTGATGTGCCGTATTGTGAACAAACGTGTGCAAACTAAATTGATGGGCGTACTATGAAAGAATAGGTACTCACATGCTTGAGAAGAGGTGCTCACTAAATTGAAGATAGGTGCAAATAGGGACTTAATGTGTCTAGTTAGAGAATAGATTCTATGCAGGTGATATGCCGACGCTGAACAAAATTCAATAATTCTATACATACTTTGAGGTTCTAGCCCTTAGTATAGAATTGAGCAAGGATGAAGATCCATCACGGCACAATTCAGCTAGACACGAGAACAAGGGAGGAAATTGAAGTAGTGATTCCTATATCTTTATCTTTCTTGAGATCCTCTCCAAATCTCTTACCCAATCCTCTTGAATTCCAAGACTTTCTCATATTAGTGTTGATTGGATCTTCAACCGGGAGTAGGGGAGAAGATCTTGTAATTTCAATGTCAACAAGATCTTCAATGGGGAGTGGTGGAAGAGACTCTAGATAATCCTGAATTTTTCAAGCAGATTCACAAGTGCATGACTAAGAAACTAATGTAGAAAAGTATCAATTTTAGCCACATGGCCACCTATTTGGTGAAGTTCAAGTAAGTAAGGGTTCTTTGAGTCCATGAATTGTAATACCATTAGTTAGACAAATTATCTAAAGGTGGAAATTGGCTTTGTAATATTTTTAGGGATGTTATACAAGATGGTCTAAGTAGATCAGATAGAGGTATCACTAAAAGAGGACTTCTACTAATAGTGCAGAGACCAAAAACACATCAAAACTTCAAAGCCAATTTTGAAGACCTAAACAAATGAATTAGGTTTTGAAAACTTTTGTAGGTTTTCCCACCCAATGGAGTAGGCTTGTCTTCTTCCCTCTCACTTTGTCTCATCAAGATCTTTCCAATGGTACCATTATCCTATTGTTGTGAGCTTTCTACAAGAAGATTTCCAAAAGATTCCCTATGGTCAAACCTATTTGACCAACCAAATGTACCCAAGTTGACATGTCACTTATCCATGTATTTAATTTGAGGATCTAGCTCCCTTGGAAGGGATCTTCTCTACTATATAGTAAAGTCAATATGCTTCTTTGGTGCATTTGAGTATTGTGGAATTAAACCTTGTGTTTCTATTGTATTTCTCTTGGGGTTTCTCCTATCCTCAAAACATTACAAAATGACAAGTTATACAAACAATGTGCAAGATATGTGACATTCTATAAGGCACTTGTGATTGGAAAGAGAAATAGACTAGAAAAGGATTGATGGAGAGTGAGCTAAAGAGAGGATGGAAAACAATAGAGGACAAATCAAATCACAAATGTCCGCATTTTTGAAGGATGGATGAAATGCTTGGAGTGCGGAAAAATATCTCCTCATCTATGCTTGTGAGTTTAGGCATTGGAAAGGTAGGAAAAGACAATTTCAAGGTGTGCCAAGAAGATGAGATCAATGTATTTGACGAGGACAAAGATCAAATGAATGTTGATGCTACTTCCTTCTTGTTAGGGCTTCTATTTGTGGGGTCAATTCCCAATACCCAATACCCGTAAGATTTAATTTAACTAGAAGCACCCAATAACATTCTTGATTACATTCCAATTCCAGATATGCACAAGGAAATAAGCCAATTTGTTACACCATGCAGATCAAATTATAATAATGTTATAAAAAATGTGAATTCAATGCCATGGTTAAGATCAAACTATCTTGAGCTTCTTGAGTTTGTTTCTTCTTGGCATCTCCCACTTGCTCTAATAGTTATTGAAGAAGACGAATTGGTGACAAACAAAGCTCGCACAACTACAAAGGAGATGGTGGACCGTGTTACATCTTCACCAATGGAGGAGGAAAGTGAAAACTCAAAAGGAGATAAGGACAAAGAGTGCCAATGGGAATCTGAAACCAAGAAACAAATAAGGAATGTTGGGAAAGGTAGCATCTTCTCCATGCTTGCCTCTTTTTTCAAGATCTTTCCAATCAATCAACATTGAGAACCAAATCTTTGGAGATCAAAGAAAGATGCAAGTTGCCAAAAATCAAAGCACAACAAATGGCAAAAATAGAAAAGCTTTGAGTCAAAGTGGAGGTAAAAAAGATTTAGTTTTGAGAAAATGAGATGAGATCTGAAGTTGAGATGTTTTGCATAAGAGAAAGGTCTGCCAAGTCAAGGCATTTCCATTCAATGACCATGGAATTAGATAGGGCTGTCAAATCCACAGATGAATTCAAAATGATAATAAAGATTTTTAGTAAGATAGATGTCCGCAATATCTAGATACCATCTCAAAATGATGTTGATGTAGGTTTTAATTACCCAATGAATCCCAAATTCCTTGTTTCAAATCCCAATGTCCTTACCTCAAATTCCACTAACGAGTAACATTTCTCAGATTTCACATAGTGGAAAAAGTTTGTAGATGGTTCATTATTTCAAAACAACCAACTACTAGAGAAATTAGTTGGTAATATTCTCTAAAAACGACACTAAGATTGGTTTTTTTTCCTTCAAAACAGATTGCATTTGAAAGGTTGATGTGATTTTCAAGAGTATAGATAGATTGCTGTCATTTTACAAAGTATATATAGTAGCAAGATGTATTGATGTTATCAAAAAAAGCAATGGAGATGGTTTTGTTTTGTCAATTGCTGCAATTTTTAGAAGTGTAGGGGTATTTTACCTAGTGTAGAGTATATTTTAGATACTGTAGAAAACTCCGATATAAAGAACTGAGAACAAAAACTGCTTAGTGAATAGAGGATCTAGAACTCATTGAGCATTGCATTGCATTGCATTTGCAATGCAATGCAACATATGTAAAATAGGCCTGATAACAAATATGTGGTCAATTTAGTGCATAAGTAATTATAACCTAGAAGCAAACTAATAGCCACATTGTAATACCAATAGCTAGATAGATCATCTAGAGGTGAAAATTAAATTGGTAACATCTAGAAAGATGTTAGGTATGACGGGCTAGGCAGATCAAATAGAAGTGTCATCAAAAGAGTAATTTTACTAATAGAGCAAGAGTAAAAAATAGCTTGAAAAATGTAATACCAATAGCTAGACATATGATCTAGAGGTGAAATTTGGATTGGTAATATTTGGGAAGATGTTATAGATAGTGGACTTAGTAGATCAGATAGAGGTATCACCAAGAGAATATTTTTACTAATAGTGCAGTAGCCAAGAATAGCCTTAAAACTTTTAGAGTCAATTTTGGCCTAAACAGATGAATTAGAACTTAAAAGTGTGTAGATTCCCACCCAACAAAGGAAGGCAAAAAAGGCTAGTATTTCACTCCCCAAGGCTTGTCTCAAAGAGAGCTATCCAATGGTACCTCACCCATGCAATTTGGAGATTCTTGTAGGAAGATTCCCTAAAGATTTTCCATGGTCAAAGATGGTTTGACCAACCAGATATGATCAAAATTGACATGTCACCCATGCATACAACTAATCTAACATGTCACCAATCCATGTATCTGATCTAGAGGTGGAGCTTCCTTTGGGGAAGTTCCCCTTGCTATATAATACAATCAAGGTGCTCCTTTGGGGCATCAAAGGATTGAGTGTGAAGCTTGTATTTCTCTTATCCTTGGAATATTACACACACTTACATCTAATAGCATATAACCAAGTAGCAAGCCTTGAATAAATGAAAACATAGCACCCTAATATATAGAGAATGAGCATCATCAAAAGAAACTATTCGAAAAAGAAAACTTATGTAAATGTAACATGGAAACAATTAGAAAGAAACCGCATGGGAGTATGAAATCATTCAAAGAACAAGGGGATATGAGTGGAGCATCTCAGGACAAGATAAAATATATTGCAACAAGTACTATGGATGTTTGGGTCCTAAGATACAAAAACAATTGAGGGAAGTAGAAGGTGACGATAGTAAACCTCCATGAAAGCACAAGCAACTTCATCAGTCCCTCACAAATACCAAAGTAGCTGAGCAAGTATCATACCCCTTTTACCAAGTTTCTGCTAAAAAACTCATGTGTGCCAAGGCAAACTTGGTTGCTTCTAACAAGGTAGCTCAGAGTAAACCACATATTGTGCAAGGCATGTGGATCATAAACTCCAATAGAAGAACAAAAATAGGAATAAGTAGAATGAAGTGAAAAGAAAAATCAATAGCAAGCAAAAGAAGAAAGGCAAAATCAAAAATAAAAGAATTTGAGTGATTTGGAACAAACCTTGTAAATGCCTGAAAGATAACATCTATTAGTATTGATAGTAAGTAAAACCTAACAGATTTAACTTATGATGCAGAAAAAATAATCAAATAATTAAAAATTGAGTAGTGACACAATGGAAGAGAGAGATCAATGATGAATCATATGAACCAATGAGGAGTGAGTTAGAAAAGATGAGAAGGAGTAAAGTTGGTTGAGTATCAAAAAGGAGAGAGTATGAGTAGAGCATAATGAAAAATAGAAAGCTCCCAAGGATGGAACAAAAAGACCCAAGAAAGTAGGTATTGGAGTGGAAAGGGTATCCAAGAGAAGGAGCACCTCAAGAGAAGGAGTGCCTTGGGTGCTTAGAGGGGCCTTGGGAATTGTGAAGGAGAGGAGCCAAAGGGTAAGGTGGGTCCACATGTCAGCCAATCAACAAAAGGGGTACTAAAACGTGTGAGCACTTAATGGATTGGAACAAAAGTTGCATTGGAGACAAACTCCAGCAGGGTTGCATGTGTAACTACTGGTGTGCTCGGATTGGAGCTCCCTACCTGTTAGAGAGAACTGAGTTTCTCAAACCTTTGTAGATATTGAGCCATGATAGCCATGGATGTCCTTTTCTTGTTGAAGGAGAATGTGAAACTTACTGCAAATGACATGCAGAGGATAGTTTGCCAATAAAAAAATATCAATAATTTTCTTGCAAGCTATAAGGTAAGATTTTTTTGTTATTACAAACTCTCTTGCATCTAACACACTCAGATTTGATGATTCCCAATTTACAAGTAGAGGAAATGTCAAAGAGAACATGAGGTAAGGAGATGGTCTTAATGTTAACATAATGAGGAAGTTCTTTCTTAACATTGATGGAGACAAAGATGTTGAATTCATCTTGAGAAATTCTGCAGTCAGGGTAATTACAATAGGTGCCAAAGTGACTTTGTACTAACTTTCAAGATAACTTGGAATAGATTCTTCCACCCTTGGCAGAGTCATCCTTGTATGTGAAGTCCATAAAGTTAGAAAGCGCAAAGCAAACTACAAGAAGATCATTAATATATCTTTGAACAAGGGACAACTTACCCAAAAGGTTGGTATCTTGGAGATCTACTAATCTGCAGATGAACTCCAATTCATTGATGGAGGTACAAGTTAGCCATGACAATGGAACAAGGTGTCCCCATGGGAATACCTACAACTTGATAGAAAAACTGATTCTAGAAAGTGATATAAAAGTTATCAAATAAGAATATCATCTACCAAATAAGAGAGTCCAAAAACTTTAGGTGTTTTGCAGGAAAATTATTGTTTATGCTTTTGAGCCATCTATATTTAAATTCCAAGGCAGAGGTTTTGACAAGCAACATGAATTCCTTATTGAGAGCAAACCTGTAACTGAAAATAGAAGAAATGAGTGTGGTCAACCTAGACTTGAGGTCATCTAGGTGAATTTTAGTGTAAAGGGTGGTAAAATCAAAGCTTTAGAAGAGAAATTTATTGAGGGTGATGGGAGCCAGACCAAAAACAAGCCCAAGAGGAGCGGAGGAAAGTGGTTTTTTGAGCCTTTTCCCCTTCTCAAGAAGAAGAAGGATGCTCAAAGAATCTTCCAAAATTTAGCAAGCATTGACTACCAAACCCACTCAATGAAAAGCCTCCTTCTACAGATTGTTAGCATAAGGAAGCAATGCTTTGAAAAAGAAGCTCAACCAATGAGACACCTTTGAAAGCAAAGTAGAATGTCCAGATGCAAAAAAATATAGGGACTACTGGAGACTTATAGAATTTTCAAGCATAACAAAAATAAGAGAATCTATTAGCAACCTTTGAGTTGTGGAAACCATTAGTAGAGTTGAAGACTTTGTGTGAAAGTAGAAACTTGGGTTTAGGAATTTGTGTCTATTTGTAGTTTCAGAGGGAGGATAAAGTTCATGAAATGAGATTGTCTATAGACAAATTTTTTTTTGTTAGTGAACTTGTCCATATAGGTAATGATGAAGATGGAGTTGAAGTGAGAAACGGGGTTAACATCATGATGAGATTAGAAGCAAGAATCATTTGTGACAAAGTCATCTCAAAATGCAAGGAGGTTGAGTAGTCATTTGACTTTTCTAAAAAAGGATGACTTTCCAATGGTCTAGGATACCTTTGGTACCCATAAGGGTTTCTTGTGCAAGAACAAAGTCACATTTGCAAGCATGAATTGCATTGAAAGTAGAAGGTAATGACATGGAGGAGAGATAGAACTTAATACCTCTAGAGAAAAGTGATGAATTGGCCGAGTGAAGGATTTGTAGAGAAGTTGTAACTACATGTCCATAAGCTAGGTTGATAAAAGCTGAATTAAGACAATTATAGGGAGAAGGTGGAGAAGATGATACTTGTCATATCTTGGAGATAGAAGCAAAATTGAAGTGTAAATGACCTAACATTTTATTATATCATAAGCAACTAAGGGAATTTTGAAAGGAATATTGGTAGGAATGGCATCCAAGACCTCACAATCCCATAGAATAGATTGTAATTTAGCTTTGTCTATTTCCTTGGAGGAAAACTGGAAAATAATAAGAGTATAGAGATAGGAATATGACTACTTTTAGAAAGATAGGGTGAGAGAAAGAGGTTCTTGAGCAAGTTGATATCAGCTTTGGACATGAGCAACAAATATATGGGAGTAGATTTAAGCATGTAGAGGATGCAAAGAAGATTCTTAGATCTAAAATAAGAAAGTAATGCATTGGAGAGATTATTAGAGTCCAATAAAGCAAAAAGTGAATTGATTCTCCTAAGGTAGTCTTTGTAAGCAAAATTTCTGGAAGGAACGGTGCTGTCCAAGGGAGATAAGTCATGAATAGAAGGAATCTGAAAAGAAAACAAGGAAGGAGAGGAAGAGGAGGAAGGGGAGAGATCATAGTATCTTCTAGGCAATGTTGTTGATGAGAAACCCAACCACATACATCATACCCAACAAGAGTCCAAGAGTCTAATAACCGGATCCAAAATAATTCTTTTGAGTTAGTAGCAACACAAAAGACCAAATTTGGATTTATCTTGCTGATAGGGAAAAGTATGAAAGCATCAAACGCAAACTTGGACATGGTAGCCATGAGTAAGATGTGCTTTAAAGTAGTAGAGCAAAGAGTTGCCAGCCATTTACCGTTATGACAATGTTGTTATAATCTCTTGAAAGTAGAACCAGCCATTTTGCCCACATAACACTTACCATAACAAACCAAAAAAACTAAATATAAATCACTTGTTTAAAGGGTCTAGGGAAGTGTGGTCTCTAGTGTTCTAAACTTGTAGGTGTCTTAGATTTTGCAAAAGGGGATCTAGATTCAATAAATAGAAAGAGGAAAGAATGCACAATGAGAGGCCAAAAAATACTTCTTGGTGGGAAAAGGAAATGCTTGCCTAAATTAAAGGAAGACATGTCTTGAAATGTGCCACATCCTAAGCAATAGAAGCAAGAGCAACCAAGGAAGTGAAAGCACAAGGTACCAAGTTAACAAAGTTGTGTAAAAACCATGGGAAAAATGAAGATTGCATGTAAGAGTCTATTGTATGTCTTCATAAGCAATCAAGTGTGAAGTAAAGGCTGAATCAAGAAGAAAAGCAATAGAGAAATTGACATATAATACAAGAATTATGATAGATGTTACACATGTGGGAGTGAGTGAGGCGTTAGAGGTCAAGAAGAAGTGACACTTGTAAAGGCTAAGAGGAGTAGAAAGAAAATGAAGGATGAGGGATCTAGAAGGAAGCAAGACAATAATAAGGAATGGGAGGGAGGTTTGGGACTAAATGAAGTGCAAAACAAAATGGCAATGCAAAAGCAAGAAAAGTAATTGGCCCACAAAAGCTAGAAGCAATTGAAAATTGACAAGCAATGGGAGAGAGGGAGCTAGGATCACACAGTGAAAAAAGAAATGGCAATGTAGAGACATGAAAATAAGAGGTGCACAATATTAGAAGCGATTGAAAAAAATGACAATGCAAAATTGAAAAATGACAATGCAAAAGGAAACAAGGACTAGGAAAAGTCATGAGGAAGTAAAGAGAAGACCACTTGTCAACAAATAGTTGAACAACTTGGAAGGGAAAAATCAACATAAAGAAGATACACAACAATAAACAAAGAACTAAAATTTGGATATGTGTATTTCCAAAGATATATATAAATTGTGATCCTTGTGATTATTGATTAATTTGCAATGAAGTTGTTAAGAAAGGGAGGGATTGGGATGTGGATCATCAAAACAAGATGGGGATTGTTCAGGAGGAGGGATTGGGATGGGGATTACTGGTGGGGATTTCTAGAGTTAGCATTCTAGGTTTATTTCAATGTTATACCATGCATTTTTTAGTGAAATCCCAAAAAAGTCCATGACTTCCCATGACAATCCTACAATTTATGAGATTTTATGAGGTGATGTTTAAGATATGGATGTATAGAATAGTGAACTTCATTGGGAACTAGAAAATTAATCACAAGAGAATGTAAAGATTGAAATCTTGAGTGGTATCTCCAAATAGAGTAAAAGTTGTGATCCTTCATATGAAGAAACTAAATACATTGTGTTCTTGGCTAAAAGAGAAGAGATGCTTGCAGCAAGAGACTTTCTAGCAAGAGAACCATGTAGTGCAAAAATAAAGCTTGGATTTGATGATGTATGATTGCATTTGATTACAAAGCTTGGATTTAGTGATTTATAGTCAAGGTGCGATCATATCCATAGGATCAAAAACTTGGAGAAAATGAAGAAGCATTGTATATATATACAAGCCAGAAAGTGAAAGAAAAGCTTGGATTTGATGATGTATAATATACTCAAGGTGCAATAATATCCATAGGATCATAAAATTGTAGAAAATAAAGAAGCATCATATATATATCCAAGTCTGAAAGTGAAAAATGAAGAAATATGCTATATATATACACACAAGGCCAGAAGTAGGCTGGATAGATACATATAAGATAAGATACACTCATTGGTCCTCACATGGAGGAAAAGAAGGATGAGGAGGTCCATGTTGTCCTCTAACTCATTGCTAGGTGTGAGGCACTCAACTCTTATGCGCTCAAAGGCCAAGTCATATTTGACTATAATGGGTCTAGTAATCAACACATGACTATATCTCCACATGAGCTCCCACTCTCTATCATGCAATGACGGTCCTAAAAGGTGGCATCTAAACCCTCATAACAATTTGCATTATAATCTCTTATACAAACCAATGTGCATTCTTCCATGAGGATCTAAATGGCAGATCTATAAGTGACTCCACTAAATCTATCCAAGGGGGATGAGTCTATCCAATGATGAGATGCTTGGTAGAGGAGATAGAAAGGGAGTAAATGATGGCAAATGTATAAGATATGTGGATGGTTTCTACAATTCGTGCTATCAACTATCAAGATAGGAATGTGTATCAACTATCATGATATCTTGAAATGCAACACCTTATGGTGCAATAAATGCACCATAAGGTCTATGAGTAAAATCTCTCCAATGATCTGCATACCCGTTCTCCTGGTCAAGGATGGCCATGAATTGGGTTCTATCGTGTACTTATCAGGCAATAAACCCTCTTCCTACATGGATCAAAGGAGACGTTCTACATCTACTTGGGTGCTATATATCTAGATCCTAACCTCAAAGTGCGTAACACAAAACTCCATGAACTCTCTAACTCTAGGTCATGGAACACATCTGAACCTAGTACCAACTCTAAGAGGTGATAAGGAGTGCCAAATATAGGAAGGGGTAGGCGGGGTAGGAAATGAGCGACCAGGGAGGCTAGTTCCCGGGGACCAAAATCCATGTCGTTGCACTACATCACACCACTGAAAGAGTAGCCTACTGCTATCCCACATACTATCCACCAAGTAGTCAATATCAAGAACTAATATCTTCCTCATCCTCTTGTGAGCATAAATGACTCATGGAATAGACACTTTAGACAAAGTAATCCTCTCCCTCAATATCCTAAGTTTAGAAAGCTCACAAAAGAGTATCATTTTCTTTAATATTCTAAGGATAGGAGAAACCTCTAGGGAAACACAAGAGAAACATAAGGTTTCATTCCTCAATACTCTAATGCTCCAAAGGAGCACCTTGTTTTTATTACATAGCAAAGAGGATCCACTCAAAGGGAGATACACCCTTGGATTGTATGCATAGATTGGTGATATGTTATCAAGCTCCACCCTTAGATTAGTTGTAGGGATTGGTGATAGTTGATCCTTGACCTATTTGATTGGTCAAACAAGTTTGACCAAAGGAAATCTTTGGGGAATCTTCTTATAAAAAGCTCAAAAAAACATGGGTAAGATATTTTTAGAAATATCTTAACAAAAAAACATGGAGGGAAGAAGGCAATGCCATAATTTTGGAGGGAAGAAAAAAATCCATTTTTTGAAGCCTAATTCATTCATGTAGGCCTCCAAAATTGGCTCTAAAGGTTTTAGGATGTTTTCAATCTCCGTGCTATTAGTGGAAGTGTTCTTTGGGTTAGGATTTTTTCAATCTCTGCCCTATTAGTGGAAGTACTCTTTTGGTGACATGTCTATCTGATCTACTTAGACCATTGTATATAATATCCCTAAAGATATTATCAATCCAATTTCTACCTCTAAATAATCTGTCTAGATAATGGTATTACATTATCCTCTCCTTGTACTACTCTATCTCCTTTACCACATGTCCAAAAGGGAGCACAGGTGCAAGAGCATATGAGAGTTGTCATCTCCAAGGAACAATCTTTGAGCTGAGGTTGAACACAAAAGGCTCTCCCATAGGCCCTTTGTGGAGATGGAGCTCTCAAGTATAGGTATTAGGCTCTACATCAAGAGGCATATACTCTTTTACTAGAGGCTCCACCTCATTCTCTTGTACCTTTTCCTTCCTTCTCTTGGCCAAAGGAGTACCTCCACAAGCTACACTTTCTACATGGTTGGTATTAGTACCACAAGAGACCCTCTCTACATATTGTGTTTGAGTAAAACAAGAACATATCTCTCTATAGTTAATTTGAGCCTATATTGCAACTTGAATCTCCGCACTTGTTGATTGCTTATAAGCTCCTTGTGCCTTCTCTAACAATCCTTGGGTAACATACAAATCTTTTGTGTAAAACTCCTCATCATTTTGATATTCCTCTACCATGGTACATCTTTGGGATATCGGCCCATCTAACTATAAAAGGTCACTCTAGGATGACCTAAATTGCACTTTCCTCTTAAATATACTACTCTCTCTCTCTCTCTCTTTCTTTCTCTCCATAGCAAGAAGCTTGCATAATGCTAAGTCTCTCTACCTCTCAAGAACCACATGCTCCCTCTGCACCAAGTCACTCTCCTTTGTGAGTACCTCATCCTCCCCAAGCATGCAAGACTGACAAGAGCAAAAGACGGACTTGTATTCTCACAAGGAGACCTAAAAATGGGCAATTTGACTATCTTTGCTCCTACACAAGAACCCCTAGAGTGTCAATGCAAGGAGTTTCATCACTAGAAACATGAAGGGTAGTGTGTTGTCTCTCCAATAGAGTGGGAGTAGCATCTAGAAGGAAAGTGTCAAGAGTGTCATCTACACAAACATATGGATGAGGACATCTACACCATCATGATCACAAGGTTACCTGTGCACAAATGAAAGTCCAATATCAACCCCAAATCCTCATTCAACATGATTCTACTAACCATTATCCAACCAATATAGTTCAACATGGCAACATAAATTATGAAGAACTCCATGTTCACAAATGAAAGTCCAAGTGGCTTTATTAAGTGTATGATAATACAACTCAACTATGAACAACACACTATGAAATACAACAACAAAACTCTATAATAATTTCACACTAATACTCTACATTTGCCATTACTCACCTTCCTCCTTGGCCTCATCTTCATGTGCTTGAGGGAAAAAATGCTCCTCTGATGGCCTTGGAAAAGTATCATAGTAAACATCATTCTCTCGTATGAAACCTCCTTCCAAAACTAGATAGATGAGTAGCTGTCCAACAAATGATTGCTTGAACCATATCCCATTTGGGTGCCAAATATACTTATGCAAGAAAGCTTCCTTTCCCTATTTGAAAATAAAAATGGGATATCCCTAATCATAGTCCTTTCTTGTCCTCTCCAACTTACTCTTCAATTCAAGGCCAATTTTCCATGTAATGCCTTTGAATGCCTTACTGGTGCAAGAACACACCTGACCATTTGGAAAAATGGCCTCCAATCTTTGTATGTTCACTGCCTAGCTAGGTACTTTCTAAAGGTAAGATTGCTTACAAGAAACTAATCTTGTACCCATGAGTAAGGTATTGCTCTCCTTTTTCCTCCACTGCCCACTTGCAATGCAAGAGCATCTTTGATTGGCCCAAAGCAAGAGTGAAAGGCCTCTTGTGCATCAGTCCAGTGTTAGTAGTGGAGTCCCACAATCTCAAAAACTCCATGCATACGGGAATCTACACCACAAAAGCAAGTTTAAAGCCAAAAATCAATCAATCAATTCGTAAATCTGCAAGGAATTCAAAAAACTTTTTTTAAAAAAAATTACAAAGAACTCTAAACATCATTTAATCAATTCATAAATAATACATATTCATAACAATTATAGAACTCAATACTCAGTATAAAATCTCCTTCATAAACTGCTAGAACTATAGAACTCAAACAATAGGTTGCAAAACTCATCAAGAGGAGGAGCCGAGAGGAGGGAAGGACTGGCATGTGATCATCCAAAATATGGGGGCAAGGTGGGGAGACCAATAAGGAGGAAGAAGGAGAGGGGGAGGGTTGGCTTGGAGAGATCTCTTGCAGCATGGGGATCTAGGTAACAATCAACTTGGGGATCTTTTGTAGCACGACGATCCAAAGAGACGGCTTGGGGATCTCATGTAGTGCGGGGATCCAAGGAGGGGAGCAGTAGGAGGATCTCTTATAGCACTTTGCATGCAATATTGACAACAACAAGGGGCAGAACAAGCACCTAACCTAATTTGGAGGCATGAAGAATTTTGGAGCATGATGCGGTGGTAGCTAAAATTTGGGGGCTAGAGGTGGGGATTGCATTGGGATCATTTTGGGAATCAAATGGAATCAAGAGATTGATCATAAACAAAAATAATTTGGGAAATGAAATGAAGATTAAAAAAAAATTAAAAAAATCAAGAGAAAGACCTCTTACATTGGGTCAAAGCCAATGCACACTTTGAGCCCTATAAATTGAGATCACTCTTGCAAATTTTTTTCACCAAATTTCAAATTTGATACTTGTCTAACTATGCTCACCTTATAAATGTCATGTAGTCACCTTTGGTATGAAATCTAATTACCCATTCCACTTCTTTGAACTACTCCATGTTCTCCATATCACAGTCCTTCTCATAATCAAAACCCTCATAGCTAATATCTCTTTCTATCCTTCCTTCTACCTCCAATTTCTCTCTTGCACTCAAAATCTTGGTGTCCCTTGTTTCCCTCTATCCCTTCCTTCTCTTGATTTTCTCCTTTCTCTCTTGCAATTTTTCTCCTTATCTTGTCCCTTGTTTCTCTACTTCTTCCTTTCTCTCCTCCTCTTGACCTTCTCCTAAACTCTCACATAGTTTTTGTCCTTTTCCAAATCCCCTGTTTCTCTCTCCTTTCTTCCAAAAACACATTATCTTTTGATAATCCTCGGTGTGTCTGACCTCTCTCATCTATCTCTACCTAGTTTCACTCCTCCCTTCACTCCCTTTGCAAATGTAACCTTTTGACAATCCCTTTTCCTTCTTGTTGACCCTTGTTTCTCTCTTCTTTCTCTTCCCTCCCATTGCAAATTGATCCTTCCCATAGTTGTTTCCTCCTTCAAATTGATCCTTATTGTAATCTATTCAAAATTTTGACGCTTCAAGAATACTCTAAATTCTATCTCTATCTCCAAAATTTGTATCTTGTTCTTGGCCTCTTTTATGAATTGCTCATGAATTTAAATACAATCTACTGATTTTTGCCTCTCTCCTTCTATACTTACGACTAGTTCTTTAATTTTCTCTTTCTCTACCTTGGGATTAATTTTGTTTCCTCTCTTTTCTTGTTTTTGTTGTTGTTCTTCTTCTTCTTGCACATAGAGATTGTTTCCTCATTCTAAATTTGCTTGGGGTTAAATTTGTGTCCTCTCTTTGAAGATTCAAAGGGTGATTATTTAGATTAATTTCTTTCTTTTGGTCTCAATCTCTTTTCTTCTCCTACACAAAAATTATTGTTTCATCTCTTTTCTTACTTGCAAGCACCTTGCAAAAAATGTACTCTAGTGCAAGTCAAGATTGAGTGCAATTTTTAGCAATTTTCAATATCTTTGTGAATTGATATCAAACTAAAACCAAAATTGATTCCTCTCTTTTCTCACTTGCACAAATCACAAGCACCTTGCAACAAATTTTCTCTATTGCAAGTCAAGATTGAGTTCAATTTTTAGCAATTTTCAAAGTCTTTGTGAATCAACATCAAACTAAAATCAAAATTGATTGCCAATATAAACCAATGAACCATGAACTGATGTGAGCACATGAGACATTCTTAAGACAAAATATGCCTCTTTATTCACATCATAATGCATAATATAAAATCCAAAAACCCACCAAGCTGGTGGTTGAATGCAATACACATATGTGTCATAATTTCTCTAGTCTCTTCTATATGAGTAACTCCATGCTTAATAAATTTTCTTTTTATGCTTCCTAAACTAGCCGAAAGGCTTGGATCATTTAGGTCTTCTTTTATGTCCACTTCTTTTTGAGTCAACTACAATCAAGGATCCTTCTCTACCCACATGTTGCTTTTATTAAGTAGAAAGTTATGCAATATTATACAACAACTTATCCACTTCATCAAATAGAAATTACAATTCTTACTTTAAAGCTAAATTCTTAGCTTTCTCAATGAATGCCAACTTACCTCCAACATGCCTATACAAATATGGAATTTAGTGACATAGTTAGTAAGGTTAACAAAGTAAAGAATAAGATAGATTAGCCTAGAATATTCAAGAAACATCTAGGAAGGTTCTTGGGAAGCTTCCCTACTAGCTTAACTTGCACCCCAAGCAGGTAGCTTCTAGAAGGAAGCTTCTAGATGCTTCCAACTAGCTTAGCTTGCACGCCAAGTAAGAAGCTCCTAGAAGGAAGCTTCTTGAGAAGCTTCCCAATTAACTTGGCTTGCACTCCAAGAAAGTGGCTCAAGGACGCTTCTCAAGAGCCTTGTATGATCTTTATAAATACAAGCCATTGGGATTTTTGTGTCCAAGTACTACCCAAGTATAGTTTCACACAAATCATCACTTCACACTTTGGATAATATTTTTTGCATATGATCACCATATCTGAGGAATCCTTGGTGCTTCCGGTTGTAACTTATGGAGAACGGTGGATGTGTTGCTTCTATGTTAATAAATTAGATAGATTAGGGACGATGTGATATAGTAACAACCATGAAGGCAATGCCCGATGTTATCCTTGCTATGTAGCAACAAATTGAGCACCTTACTCTATTGTTGGATGAATGAGATTTTTGACAACAAGAGCACGTAGAGAGAGTACCAATTTGAGAAAGGGAAGATCAAATCCGATTCCCTAAACCCAAGGTATTTGAAGGAAAGAATCTCTTGGGTGTAGTGGAGAATTTTGTGTTTGATTGTGAACGTTATTTTGAAGGTACCAATTTGCAAGATGAGCAAAAAAAATTCTCTTGGTGTCTAGCTAATTGGATGGAGTAGCAAAGCTATGGTGGAGACTCCAAGTGGAGCAAGCTGAACGACAAATTGTTGCACCAATCTTGACGTGGGAAAAATTTAAGAGTGCAATAATTAGCCGGTTCCAAACTATAAATGCCACATGAGCTACATGGGATAGGTTGGTAGAGTTGAAACAGATTTGCTCTGTAAGAAGTTATATCACGCAATTCCAGAACACCATCATGTAAATTCCAGATATACTGGAAGGTGAAGCTCTAGATTGATTTGTGAGTGGCTCAAAGTCAAGAACCAAATTAGAGGTAACCATGCAAGAGCTACAACACTTGGAGGAAGCCATGTGGTTGGACAAGCATTTTGATTCCTTGGTTGCAACAACTTGATCTTGACCTCAACCTCCATAGAATCTACCGATACACTACACACGGGTGGGAAGCCGGTACCAATGGAGATTGATGCCATTCAATGGTGACCACTTGGCACTGTAGATAGAGAGAAAATGTGACAAAATGGTGGTTGTTTTTATTGTTGCCAATTGGGACATCACCTTGCTAAATGTCCAATCAAGAATGGGTGACCTCGACAAGTTGCCCAGATGGAGTTTATGGAACGGAATGATCAGGGAAACAAGGAATCCAAATAGAAGATTTTGAGCCGCCTAAAGGGAGCTTGATAAGTTCCAATGGGATTGAAGGCTCAATCTATGCAAGTTTACTTCACTTGCAAGGTACATATCTAATTGGAGTTGTAGGATTTGGTTGATTTTGGAAGTTTAGAGAATTGCATGTATATGCAAGTAGCAAAGGAATTGTGTATTCCTATCAAGCCAATACTTGGAAGTAGATTGATGATGGCGGATGGTAGAAAGGGTTCTACATTCCGTACCTTGCATCTTGTTACCTTCAAGATTGGGAAGGAGTATTTGGAGTGTATGAGGTTTGTAGTGGCACCTCTACACTATGATGTCATTCTAGGACTACCTTGGCTTGAGCATCATAAGGTTCAATTTGATTGGACACGATGACAAATTCAAGTACAACACCAAGGTAGGAATTTCTGATTAGGTTGTCTGGTACCTCTGAGTAAGACATCTACAAATAGTCAGTCCCAAGATGGGAAGTTTGTTGAGAAGGTAGCCATAGAGCAAGCTTTGGAGGAAGATAAATCTATTTTTGCAGTGTGGATCAAACCAATTGCACAAGGGCAATCTAAGGAGGGCCAAGAGCCTCATCAAGCAATGTTTTATTAGATAGTTTAGGAGTTTGCGGACGTGTTTCCGGATGAAGGGATTACCCTCCGATTGTGGTATGCCCTTCAAGATTGAGTTATTGCCAAGGAGTACTCCAATGAGTAGACCAATCTATTGGCTCTCACCAAAGGAGTTGGAGGATTTGCAAACAACACTTACATAGTTGTTGGATAAGGACTTCATACAACATAACACTTCTCCTTGGAGAGCACTGATACTATTTATTCCAAAGAAAGATGGAGGACTTTGTTTTTGTATTGATTACCGTGGGCTCAATAAGCAAACAGTGAAGAATGCATATCCCTTGCCTCGGATTGATTACTTGCTTGATCAATTGAGTGCAATATGATACTTTTCCAAGTTGGATCTTTGTAGCGGCTATTGGCAAATCCCCATTGATAGGGAGGATGTGTTAAAGACTGCCTTTTGCACAAGGTATGGGTATTTTGAGTGGAGAGTTCTACCTTTTGGGCTCACTAATGCTCTAGTAGTCTTCATGGATTAGATGCATAGGATGTTGGATGGACTATTGGATTGATACGTAGTGATGTTCTTGGATGATATTTGAATCTATAGCAAGATAGAGGCAAAACATATGAATCATGTGCAAGAAGTCTTAAGATGACTACGACAATGGAAGTTTTACTTTAAGAAGTCAAATTGTGCCTTTTGGCAGAAGGAAGTTATCTTCTTGGGTCACAAGATCTCATCAGAGGGGATCAAGATGGAAGAGGAGAAAATCAAGGCCATTATTGATTGGCCTACTCCAAAGGATGCTACAAAAGTATGGGCATTTAATGGATTGGCCAATTTTTATTGATGGTTCATCTATTATTATGCTCATGTGACTACACCATTGACTGACCTCTTGGGAAGAACTTGAGCTTCCAATGGACCACCAAGCATGAAGAAGCATTCTAGAAGTTGAAACATATGGTGTCTTCAAGGCCCATTCTTAAACCATATGATCCTCAACTACCTTGTGTGGTTGATTTTGATGCTTCTAACTTTGCAATTGGAACCGTGTTTCAACAAGAATTCCCAGATGGACTACATGTAATTGCCTTTGTGTCTCACCGACTAAATATGGATGAAAGAAATTACTCTACTTGAGATCAAGAACAACTTGCAATGGTATATGGCACTAAGTTATGGAGCCATTATCTCTTGGGGAAACAAGTGATCATTGAACTAATCACAAACCATTGTTGCAAACCTTACAATTGGAACATATGAAGAGTCAACATCATCGATGGGAGGAACAACTCCAATTTTTTGACATCAAACTTGAGTACAAACCATGTCAATTCTATGTCATCCCTGATGCTATATCACGATGACCTGATTTGAAGTCTCTACCTCTCATCACGGTAACAATTACAATGGTGTTAATTGACTCCAAGGTCCAAAACTAGTTTTGATCAACTCTACAACAAGATCCCTTCTTCCAAATGGTACATGGTTGTCTGACAACATGCAACAAGGAGTACAACACCTTCTCCTTCAAGGAAGGCTTTCTATTCCATGAAGACCGGATCTATGTTCCAGCCAAAGGTGATCTTTGACTTGTGCACCTTCAAGAAGCCCATGATTTACCAATAGTTGGTCACATGGGTGTGGACAAGACCTTGGGTACCCTCCAACTTTGATGGTGGTGACCCAACATGACACAAGATGTTTGAGAGTTTGTCCGATTGTGTGAGAATTGCCAACGTAACAAAGCCAGCAACCAGAAGCCGAGTGGATTCCTTCACCCACTCCCTATTCCATCAGCTTGATGGGAACACGTGAGCTTGGATCTCATCACATCCTTGCCCATGATAAAGCAAGGACACACAACAATCGTGATGTTTGTGGATAAGCTTAGTAAGCAAACCCACTTGGCACCAACCTTTGATACCATGGATGCTTTGAACTTAGTGCAAATCTACTTCAATAATGCCATGTGTACTCATCTCCGACCGTGATCCTCAATTCACCAGGAAGTTTTGGCAAGCACTCTTCCAAATACTCGGCACCAAGCTTGCTTTGTCCACAACCGATCATCCTCAAACTGATGGACAAACCAAATGTGCAAACCATACCTTGAAAGATATGTTGCATGCCTTTGTCAATGTCCACCATACCAATTGGGATGAATGTCTTGCAACTGCACAATTTGCCTATAGTAATTCCAAACAAGCAAGCACCGGATTTTCTCCTTTCTTTTTCAATTTTGGCCAAGATCTGCTTGTTCCAGATTCTCTTCTTGCTCCTCCTTCACCTCAAGTCCCTCATACTTCAACCTTCTTGACCACCATATCCCAATCTCTCCAACAAGCCAAATCTCACCTTCTTGTTCCTCAAAATCATCAAAAACAATATGCGGACCACTATCGTCATGATCTGTGAAGCCGGTTATAAAGTCATGCTATCCTCTAGTAAACTACCCTTCCCACTTGATACCCAAGTTTGTAAACTTGCCCCTAATTGGATAGGACCCTTTGATGTCACCCAAGTCATCTCTCTTGTTGCTTATTGACTTGCCTTACCTTATCATATGCACATCCACCCTATCTTTCACATTTCCAAGTTGAAACCCTTTGTTCCTAAGCCATCTTCTTTTTCCTCTTGTGTCCAAACTCCTCCTCCTCCCATCCCTATCAATGATCATGAGGAGTATGAAGTTTATTGTATCCTTGCACATCGTTACATTCAACAAGGTCACTGGCAACATACAGAGTACAAGGTCCTTTGGAAAGGGTACCCCCTTCATGATGCCACATGGGAACATCTTTCTCACCTCCAAAATGCACAGACGACCATCTAGGAGTTTGAAGCTTCAATGGCAACGAGGATGTCAGTAACTAGCGGTGGGGGAATATGTAACAATATGGAGTTTAGGGACATAGTTAATAAGGCTAATGAAGTAAAGAATAAGATAAATTAACCTAAAATATTCCAGAAACATCTAGGAAGCTTCTTGGGAAGCTACTTGACTAGCTTAACTTGCACCCCAAGCAGGTAGCTTCTAGAAGCTTCCAACTAGCTTAGCTTGCATGCCAAGTAAGCAGCTCCTAGAAGGAAGCTTCTTGAGAAGCTTCCCAATTAACTTGGTTTGCACTCCAAGAAAGTGACTCAAGGAAGCTTCTTGAGAAGCTTCTCAAGAGCCTTGTATGATCCCTATAAATACAAGAGCCAAAGCTCATGCTAGGCATTCGGAGTTTTCCCACATTCAAGTGTCCCAATGTGAGTTTCCATTCTCCTATATCTCTCCTTGGTCTCCGTCTTTTATAATGCATATGCAATGCTTGTTCCCAATTCTTGTTTTTGCAACACATTTGTTAAAATTAATTTTATCCCGTATGTGGGAAAACTTGAATGAGTGCACCAAATGGCTCATTGGCATGTACCTTGAGTTGCTAAACATATACTTGTGCAACTCAAATGATGAATCAACACCTCTTTGATTCATATCTTGCTTGAGGTGATTTCTTGATGCAAGTCATGTCATGATATGACCCATGCATCCCTGCAAGGCAATAACACACCATTCAAAACTCAAGCACAAAAGTGTACATATGGACCAAATCTCATGCTTCTCTTCTCTCAAAGAAATAAACTTCACCAGTTAGAGAGACTATATGGTCCAAAAATCATAGGTTATGAAACTCAATAAATACTCACCTCCCAAAATGAATGATTTGTTGGGTATCACCTCATACCACTTGGCCATCTGATTGAATATGATTTTTACAATAAAAGATTACTATAATAACTTTCTCTATCCATTTTGGGCCTTTGGACTAGGGAAATAAACTCTTATCCATTAATCCTATGCATCCTTTAAACCCTTTTGCTGCAAAAGCATTTGGCATTCTATTTCTCTCTTCTCTATCAAGTCAAGATAATTCCTCATTCAAGAAGTCTACAATAGCTATCATTATCCTCTGTATTTACTTTGTGGTAGATTTAAAACTAATTCCCACAGTTTGGTATTCCTTGCCACACACACTATTCCAAATATAATAATCAAAAGTAAAGTAATCAAAAGTAATAGCTAATTGAACCCATAAAGGAGCTTATGCCTTCCCACTATTTCTCTTTTTGAAAACATTATATTCTCTCACAAAGCAAAAACAAAGCAACAAAGCAAAAAAGGATTTAACGTCCGTTCATACTAGTTGTCTAAAGGAAGCGTTATTCATATTCCAGATGAATTTAGAAGCAAAATCTGTACTCTTGTTGTAAAAATTCCTCTCAAGAATATATCTCAAGGAATGAACAAAACACCACCATTTGAAAAAGCAATTTGTCATTATCTTTGACTCAAAACCATTAAATCATTCCATGTTTCATTGTATTTCAATAATTTATTCAAACTACTATAATTAAATCCCTAGTCATCCAAGTCAAATTTATGTTCTCTCTCCCTTTCATACATTTGCTTTTGCATCCCTCTCTTGATTTCTTTTGCGAGCAATGGCTGGGACCTCATCGTGGCATTCTTTGGAGATTTAATAAATTTATCACCACAATCTATAAACTTGGTAAACAAAAACCCTCTCATAAATGCAATTCTTACCCAAGTTGAAAGCCTATTGGCTTGCAAGACAATAAAATGAGTCAAAATGGGATTCAAATTATCATCAAGATCATTTGCTCGCTGATGACACACTTTCAATGTCACGCCACCTAACTTTGTATTTTCAAATTCAAATATCTCATGTCATTGAGATCTAACAAGTTCATTGAGAGTAAGGGGTAAGGCCCAAGCACCGTAATACCATACAGGTCACTATTTTGTGACCCATCGATATTTTGCGGCTATGGATGATTACCAGCAAAGAAATTTTGTAGCATCTCTATGTTGTCACAATGAATTTCAATCATCCCTGAAAATATCTTTACTGCACTCTATAGGGAGTGAAAAAGTTCTAATTGAATGCCCTATTGCACTATTGCTTCAGCAAGCATCCTCTATTCATATATCACAAATGTTCAAAACTAATTTTTAACTCTAACTTTAGTTACATTTAGAAACAACTAGAAGATTCTTCTTTTAGAAAAATATTAATATAGATCCAATCTATCCATATTCTAAATTCTCTCCATGTTTAGGTGTATTTTTTCTTACAATAAACATAATAAATCTTAGTAATCTCATATAACTATTTTTAGGAGATTACACTCCACTTTATAATGAATTGTAGCTTATCGTGATAATCATGGATCAATATCAAGCAGGTTCTTGATGATGATGAATTATCAAGGAGCTGAAACAGAACATGTAGTTTCTTTCTTTTGATTTTAGTATTTTCATATGGAGATAGTTCTATGCCTCATTAAGAATGATAAATATTTTCTATATTTTCTATCGTAATAACACGAGGGACATGAACATTCAAACTTACCGAATCTATCTCTTGAGAAAATGAAGGATAAAGGATTTTGAAGTGATAATGAAGAGAAATACCTTCTTGATGAAAAGAGAACTTACTTATCATTTGTCGTAATCAGTGTATTTACAGAGGTCAATCATATGCCCCTACTATTTTCTCTTTCTTTCATTCATGTATTCTGAATTTTAGTTGTATTAATTTATTTTTTATATGTAATTTTTTATCATTTCACCATTAATTCTACCAAAAAATGAACAAAGTTACTTGGTAGAGTTAAACAGATTCCTGAACAGTTCTCTTGGGTAAACAATGTGGGTGAGGCTTGAACCAAAAAAATTAACCAGGCAACTTTTAACAAGATACTTTTAACATGATACTAATTCACTAATCCCATGTATGTGAAGTTATTTTCTCATAGTTTACATTTCAAATTTGACACTCAATAATAAAGTTGTTTGTAAGTTAAATCTCAGTAATTTAAAGTTTCTTATAGTCTCAACTTTAAATTATCACTTCAATTGTGGGTTCAATGTTATCATAGTCATAGTTCAATCAAAAGACATAAACCAACTGCTTACCGTAATGAAGTGATAAGTACACTACATAGAGTAGTTTTAGCAAGTGGTGTACTGTACTTAGAGTAATTTTAGCAGCTGTGGTCATATCAACGTCAATAATAAATCATTTTGCTGGCTAACATATCTTCATGTTTATCTTTCTAAAATATGTAAAGAGGCGACCACATAGAACACATGAAGGATGGTAAGACCCCATCAAATAATCTTTCTAAAATATCGGGTATATTCGTGCTCCCAAGTGTTGGAGATTGATGCCCTTCTTCTTCATGTAAATTATATCATGCATATATCAAATAATGAATTGAATTGAAGATCTTCAATTCAATGCATTTATTGCTACTGAAGATCTGCGCGAAAGGGCAACCTTACGCGCTTCGACATCGTCAATTCTACTCTCTTTAACACGGTCTTGTTTTGTAATGTTTCAACCCTTTACGACGTTTTCCTTTATGTAAAGAATCAAGGAGTCCCACGCTGTCATAATCAGTAAAACGCTGTAGTACTTATCAGGATCTCCAGGTGCTGATCAATAACTGAATCGATGGTCTCCAAGGAAACTTGTAGTCCTGTATGCCCAGAACTGTAAGAAATCATGTTGATTCCTCTGGACATGGTTACGCAAAGTTCTAAGTTCTATTGTCAGTAATCAACAGTATCCTGCCTGTCTTGACTCACTAGCTAGCTGGCCAACTCTTCCATTGTGAATGGCGCTTAATCTTGTGACAGCACTTGCACATGTGACAGTGATCTCTAATATGTCCCGACCTAGATATGCCTACATTGTACACCTTTCAATGGTTTCCGGTTGCAAATGTTGTTACTCATCTTTCAATAAAATATAAGAAGTTGCGGTCTCTCTCCTCGCAGTTTTCCTCTCGTAAATATGCTTACGATTCAATTTCTTGCAAGTTATAATCCGGGTGGGTTAATTATCTGCCTGTCCATTTGATTCCTAACCCGGGTTCTCGGTCTGGACAGCGTGGATTTCCATTTTGTATTGTTTCCCGTATTGTATTGAACTGTATCTTCACATTTTGAGGATCGTGGACACGCATACCGAGCTTAGATGAGCAGCTACTCTACGAAAGCAGGGGATGGAGAGAGGAAAATCAAAGCGGAGTCACAGCACAGCAGAGAAGTGAAGACCCGACGATTTCCACCGGCAACTCGTGTGCAACGAACCGTCGAAGAACTCACTCACGTTTGCGGACCTGTGAGCTCCAGCTTTCAGAATGGGTGCCATGACTCTAATCGATGTGATTCTCGCCATCTTGCTGCCTCCTCTTGGAGTGTTCCTCAAGTTCGGTTGCAACGTTGAGTTCTGGATCTGTCTCGTGCTGACCCTCTTCGGGTACGTTCCTGGAATCGTCTACGCCCTCTACGTGCTTCTCCGATAGACAGGCATCGGTCGTGTACTCTGAGAACCATCAGGGATGTAAATATGGGTTCAAGTAGAAAGTTATGCTCCCCAAAGCTCTTCAATGGTTGCAAACCTGTCGATTATGGAGAGCCGAGCTGGACAAGAGAACACGATGCAAAGTAAAGCTCGGAATTCGACCGTTCGGGTTCCGATGCAGCGTGATGGATAGATGAGTTCGAGGATCTGAGAATTAGAGGGGGAGAAAAGTATACTGGTGCTTGAAGATCTTCAGAGGAAGAGTTGTGAATAGAATTGCCTTTGTGTTGAAATGTGAACTGCTTCTATCGTTGTACAATTCTTTCAATAAAGAGGACCGTTTACACAAATGCTTTTGTACTCTGCTTTGATATTCATTCGTTTTATACATCTTCGTAGCGGGATAGACTATGCTGTGTTTCTGCGCTACATACTTGTGTTAACATTGTGTTTACGAACACCTTTTTTTTGTTCAATTGTACATTTTAAGGCAGATCTGCACGTAGTTGACATCAACTGCTTTCGATAAAAGATGAGATCTTTCATCTTAACTCTAGTTGAGTAGTCCAACAGCCGTCGAAGTCTGCATTTCAGCATGCTTAGTACTTATGTTTGCTTTTCAGATCGATTTTGATCCACTCGGTCTTGGATCAGACCTAGAGGAATTGAAGCTTCCTGGCTTGTTTCCCTCTGTACATTTCCCTAATAAAACAGAGAGCTCAGACTAGTGCTTGTTCTGCTTCTAGAGCATAATTGGTCTCGCTTGGGATGTCCCTTCTGATATTGCTGAGGTGAGCAAAATCTTGAGGGAAGGTGAGGAATGTGTGCTAATCCGGCATTTCTTATCTATATATTTCCATTACTTGGATCCGATTTCTTATTTCAGTTGGTTAACAGAATGACATTGCACATGATCATTAGCGGGCACCTATCTTTCTCATCAAGAAGCATCTGATTGGCATAACAACGGCCTTCCATGGATGTCATCCGCTGGGTCCAACAGACCTTCAGGTTACGCGCCACAAACTCTTCGAATCTCGCTCGCTGATTCAATGGAATCCGGGTTTTGCAAATTTGCAAACATTGGCCTCGGCTTAGTTCGACTACAAGTTCCTGTCACGCAAACGACCCCAAAAGCATATCCCACTGAGATACAACATGCTGTGGCAGATAATTCAGTTTGCACTGACATGGTCTCATCCTAGAGAGGCAAAACATTCGAAGAATATCGTGACGGTAGAAGATTGAGTGAATATCGTGGGGTAGTTTCCTCGAAGAAGGGAAAAAAGTGACCACCTGAAACACATCAAGGATGGGAGACCCTATCAAGCCGTACAAGGGTGAGATAAAAGAGAAAAAATGTGCTAGGCCCCAATAGAACCAATATGAGAAAATAGTCTCACCGGACTTGGACTTAGGTGTATAAACTATGAGAGCATTTGAAAAAGCATCACCTAGTGTGATGAATCTCCTAGTGTGGTTGATATCTTATGGATTCCACCAGCCAATGCTTTATGAAGAGCAACATATTAAAGTATGCTACATACTAAGAGAGTGAGAATGGTACCCCATGATGTCTGATATGATAAGCTTCCATATACTCCATGACACATATGTTGAATGCCATGTCCATCTCTCCATAAAAATTCCAAGGCTAGAGGAACAAAGAGGTAACCTCATTATATACCCCTATACTTGGAGACATTGCGTGTTGCTACTCCGCTAGCCGCCCATCCAAGAGGATGAGTAATCACTCCTTCCAAAATTACATCATGCATAGGGTTTGTAACCACAATATCCACCATTGTCACCCAATCCCTCAGACCAAGTATAAGTCAGCTTTGACAGTGTTGTCTGCAAAGCATATGAACACTCCCTCCAAGCAAGATATACACTCTCTCATGCCATAACAAACACTATATCCTTGATGGCATCATGTATAGCTATCCTTTGTCCTCCAAAATGACACCATATCATATCATATCGAAAGTTGTTGCATCTAGTGTAGAACTACACTCACAAGTGAGTAATGAAGATGCAAACCGGTGGACTAAAATTAGACATAACCTCATCACTATAGAAAAGTGGCTCGTGTAAGTCGGAATGCCCTTATGCATTTTCAAGCTAGGATCCAAGAGCCTACACCCTTGCCGGAGCAAGAGGAAAAATATGCTCTAGTGGCCCAAGGAACGGACAAGTCAATTAAGAGAGAATGTAGAAGAGAATGTAGCATATGTTAACACTATTGCCCCATCGAGGAAGACCGCAAACCTTTGGTCCAATTTAATGGTAGTGAAGCAAAGGATGGAAAGTCTTCCTATGCCTGCAAGGATAAATAATCTCCACCGCATATATAGTCTTTCGCAATAACACCCGGAGAGAAAAGAATTCCTCACACCTTGGTTACATCTGTCTCCAAAATTGGCTTATCAACAACCACAAAACGGGAGGGAAGTAAGGGTGCCAAATAGAGCACAATTACCCAAAAATGCTAAGCTTTCCTTGAAGAAGCTATTAAAAATTGATTGAAGTATTTTCTTATGTAGGCCTCACCAAGAGGACAAAGAAGACCTGATTCCCCAAAGGAGCATCAAAATTTAAATCGTGAGATACTAAGTTTTGGTTCTTAATTTACTGATGAATAAAGTGTTAAAAATCACTTATTATTCTCCATTTATTTAATCACTTTATTCTGATACAATATGGCCTGGATTTGATGCCAACAACTGCAAATTTCAATATAATATTTAAACTAAAAGAAATTAGAATTAAGAGAGATTCAACTATATTAGAACATTTATATGAGTTCTATTTTATATTTTGTCCAGTCCTACTAGACCTGGGAATATAATGACACATAAGATACAAATAAATATAAAATAAAATACCATTTGTTTCTTGTCAGTCACGGTCTCTTCACTCACCATCATCCACTCACTCAGACCTTGAAGTGACAAAAACAGTCTCACACACACCAATTGACAGTTGAAAAGATTTGTACTCAAGACCCAAGCCTTGTAAGGTGATCATGCTCAAATCGTCACCATCTACTATGACTCCAATATTGCTAAGTTGGTCAACAATACCCTTGATGGACAATATGTACTTGTTCACAGATTAAACCCATAATCATACAAATGACACATAAATAATAATTATATAATATATTTATGTGTCATTCATAAACCAAGAAGATCAATGTTGTCAAGAAAGTGTTGTAATCTGTGAACAAGTACAAATTGTTCATCAAGAGTATTTTTGACAAACTTAGCGATATTGGAGTCATAGTAGATGGTGATTATTTGAGCATGTTCCTCTTACAAGGCTTTGGACTTGAGTACAAATCTTTTCAAATGTCAATTGATTTGCATGAGACCTTTTTGTCAATTCAAGATCTGAACGCCTTGATGGTGAGTGAAGAGATACGACTGACAAGAAACCAATGGTCTTCCTCCAATTTTCAGCAGCAAGATTAGGCTCTATATGCATGTGTTAGTAGAGGTCAAGGCCATGGACATGTTTTTGGATATGGGATTTTTCAACACACTGATAATGGCAGAGTTGACCGTGGACATCCACATCAACATCAAAATCCAAGTTATTACAAAACTCACATACCGGCCCAACCACAACATAGTCAAGATTTGAACCGGAGCAAAGGTTACACTCTCCTTGGGCATTGTAAGCATTGTGGTGCAAAAGGCCACTATGCTCGTGACTGTCACAAGCAGCAACAACACCATAATCCTGGTCAAGGCTACATTGCTCAACAAGATTTTGTAGCTTGTGATTTTGATGAATGCGGTGATCTTGAAGAAGAGATCATGTTGACCATGATGTATGTGATGGGGACTATGGTGCAGCCTGCTGAGGAGTGGTACATTGATTTCAGAGCCAACAATCACATGACAGCTCATCAAGATTGGTTCAGTCAACTCAAACCAATTCCACATCCTACTGTTGCTGTTATAGGCAATGATACCCAACATCAGATCACTCATAAGGGTAAACCATACACAATCCTTCTAGCTACTCTCCCATCTGCAAGTCCTTGGTTGTGTGTGTTTTTTGCACATTCTAGCTGAAAAGCATAGCAAGCTCAATCCCAAAGCTCTATGCTGTGTCTTCTTAGGCTATGCTCTCCATGCAAAGGGATATATATGTTATAATCCATCAATATAGAAGCTTTGCGTATCTAGAGATGTTGTCTTTGATGAGCAGAAGGTGTGTTATGTGCCATTAGAACCTCTTATTTCTCTATTGCCTGCTAAGGTGGAGCATGTTGCCCAACAAACAGAACCTGCACTTGACAATAGTGCAGTAATAGAAGATTTAGATGTATGATGTCCATGGTCTGGTAGAGTATGTTATGGACTAGAATTTGACCCAAAAACTAGCAGTAGTGCAATTTATTATGCTTTGCACATTAGATTGTCCTAGAGATGCAGGAGGTACAGTTGATATTTCTAGAGTGAACCCTATCGCCTTGATGTTCAAGTAGAGGAAAACATCCAATTCAAAGGTTCATTCATGAGCATTTTATGGGCCTCTCATCATGCTTATATGGTAAATGTGCTCCGAGAACAAGAGCTGAATAGTGTTGAAGATGTGTTGTGGAACAAGTAATGGGTGGCCATGGATGAGGAGATTTGTGCACTAAGCCAAGAGCAAACATGCAAGTTAGTAGACTTACCTCCTAGTAAGAAGGCAATTGGCTGTAGGTGGGTGTACAAGATCAAGTGGAATCAAGAAGGTTCTGTGAGCAGGTACAAGGCCAAGTTGGTAGTCAAGGGCACAAGAGCCTGGAATTGATTATGATTAGACGTTCAGTCTTGTTGTTAAGATGACTATTATTCAAATAGTAATAGCAATTAGTAAGCATTGGAAGTTGTATCAGATGGATGTGAATAATGCCTTCTTGAATGGAGATCTTCAAGAAGAGGTGTATATGGTACAACCACATGGGTGTAGATTTTTGGGTCAAGTGTGCAGATTGCAGAAGGCCTTATATGGACTCAAGCAAGCTCCTAGAGCTTGGTATGGTAAATCATTGGTGTTTTGCAGTAGCTTGGGCTCAAAGTGTGAGATTCAGACTCCTCACTCGATGTGCTAAGTATAGCAAATTGTTGCATTTTCATTACAATCTATGTCGATGATTTAATATTGAGTGCATGAATATTCTATTCAATATTGGGACTTGTGAGAAGCAAATTCAAAAAATTAAGCATAGGTTGCAGGCTGATTCCAGATAAAGGACTTGGGAGAGTTGAGATATCTTCTTGTAGTTGAGTTCATCAAGGATGGTGAACATATGTGGCTATTACAGCTACAGGATGCTATTGATATGCTTGCCAAGTATGCTATGATGGCTTGTAAGCCAATCTCCACACCCTTAGAACAGAAATTGAAGTTGAGTCCTATTGAAGGGGAGTTGCTTGCAGATCTGGTTATGTATAAACGGATGATGTGGAGCTAGATCTACCTCACTATCACTAGGCCAGATTTGAGCTATGTTGTGTGACTTCTGAGTGAGTTCATGCATACTCCTTGAAAACCACATCTTGATGCAGTTTGGAGTATTATGCAATAGGTGAAGTTCATGATACAATTTGGACTTCATACCATAGCCATAAATAGCATGTTGTTGTGTGGATTGACATATATGCAGATTGGGCAAGAAGTTCAACCGACAGTAGGTCTACATCTTGTTGTGCCTTCAGGTTGGGGTTGCAGTTATTAGTTGGTCCTCAAAGTAGCAAGATCCTTGCCTTCTTGCAAAGCAGAGTACAGAGATGCAACAACTCAGCGAGCGTGGCAGTCTGACATTGTAGATTACTTGCTGACATTGGTATTTTTATCTCTGGTGCAATTGATATCTAAGCAGATAACAAGAGCAATATTAGACTTGTTAGTAATATTGTGTTTCATACTAGAACTAAACAAATTGAGGTGTAGCATCATTTCATTAGGGAGAAGGTACTAGCTGGTGAGATAGATCTTGTAGTTCTAGGTACAGCCTGACATATTCACAAAAGCCTTGCCTAGAGCCACATTTGATGTGTTCCGAGATCAATTAGGTGTACAATGTATTGATATGAGCTTGAGGGGGAGTGTTGAGATTCCAAGCTCTCTACATGTGTGAACTAGTATAGCATAAGACTGAACTTGTTTACCATTACGTTTTCACTTAGTCTACTTTGGGGCGAGTTAGTTAGCCTCTGCCTATGTGGTGCACCTATTCTTGGTGCGGACACTCCCTTGTGGGTTGCGCTGTGTTCTCATATCGGTGTATACCAACGGCGCATTGCCTACCTAGATCATTCTCTCAATTTATCTCTGCTTTCTCCCTCTTGTATGTGCTACGAGCTTCTTGACCTATGAATGCACACTTGGCAATTGAAGTTTGTTATGGTGTTGCTGCGTACGGACGGTCTATGGGCATGAGGGAATGGAGAGACGAGGGGTGGAGAGTTTAGAAACATGCGGATATGCATTTGACATGCGTGCAGATTGGAAATTATTGTCTCTGGAGTACACCGAGGCAGACTAGACTAGTATGTACTAACTCTGTAATAGATGTGGTTTCCATAATGATCCATAGTGGTGATCTTTTATATTCCAATGCGTGCAGATTGGAGATTATTGTGTCCGGAGTACACCGAGGCAGACTAGACTAGTATGTACTAACTATGTAATCGATGTGGTTACCATAGTGATCCATAGTGGTAATGTTTTATATGGTCCTTAGTGGTTGGTTGGGCGTCGGATTTACCGCCAAGGGCATCCGACGATTCGGATTCCCTTAGCAGTTGCTCCGTTCAGGTGTTAAGCAGGGAGACAAACCTTTTTGGTCGCATTGCTTTTTGTCCTCAGCGGCTGATTAACAAATCCTACTTTTGGCGGGCGGTTCAGGCAAGACCCCAGCGTTCGGAGCGTCCCGGCATTGGTATTGTTTTGTTTGTATTGTCTGGACACAAAACAATACTATCTATATGGATATGGTCTATGGACATGCAACAGACCATCTATATTAATCAATCAATCAGGAAGAGTACTTTACAGTCAGAAGGGAACAGAGCTATTCACCGTGCAAGTTTTGTGCCGCTAGCGCGGCACAAAACTTGCACCAGTTCAACGTCCACAGAGTGATGGAATGAGCAGATACCGTGACAATCCCTCTAATAGCATACTTAATTCTTCCAGCTTATCTGCAGTGATAACCTCCTTTGCTCCTGTTTCAGCGGTGATCGTTGAAATAATAGCTCCCATCAGAGAGTTAGTGCACTGCGAGAGAGATTTTTCGCATAAGAACGCATCGGTTTTGTACAAGATAAAATGTTGGCAGTATAGTCATTCAAACTAGTATAGCCGAAACCTATGGCCCATTGAGCAGGAGGCATAGGCTGCATGTAGTGCGCGAGGAGCGGGAGAGCAATGGTACTTGATTTTACAATTTCTGCTTCCAGCAGAGAAGCTCGCATCCTGCTGCAATCGAACGTCGGGAACTGTTGAGGAATCTCATCTTCCTTACGAGAAGAACGTGGCAATCTTGTCACCACGTTTCCAGTTTCTTCTGTTGAGGCTTCTGCATTTAGTGTGATTCTCTCTTGCAGACTTTGAGAAGTTTCAGTTGCGGTCCATACCGGTACACAAGCAGGTCGCTCCACGCACAAATGTTCTCTCTAAAGTACTAACGATTTCTCAAGAATCGCACAAGAAGCTCTCCCTTCGTATCGAAGCTTAATCCTGACGGCGTGAAGGAAGTTTCCTCGGTGCGAAGACAACATAGGAACCATCTTCTGTAACTTCTCTTAGAATTAGCCAAGGGGGGACATGGACTGATCTCTGGATCCACGTCAGCCATATGGAAGATTCCACGTCTATCATGATCAGTTCGAGATTTCAGCAACAATTCAATGTCAGCGGTGGGCTGAGCACATTTTGCGAGCTGTATGTTTGCATAGCGTCAAGTCAGATTAACGTGGCTTGTAAGAGCGATTGAGATGTGGGAAGATCTGTAGAAGAAAAGTGACAGCCCTGATCGTAGGCAAACGAACAGAGCAGTTCGAGATTTCTGGGTAACTTGTGTTCCATGTTCTGCAACGGTTTTATACCAAAGTAGAATAACACGTTGACATGCCTGAATCGTGCATTCCAATGTTCTATGACCCTACCGTGCGGAAATATACTCAATTGTAATGTGGTGCCATATATTTCAACATTCATAACGAATTCCAAGTTGAAAGTTTGGCAGAAAGCTTGACTTTATTATACCAACGATTTGCACATGTATTCCTTGTCACTCGCCACCAATCACTTCCTTACGCTTGAACAACGACATGAGCCCTATGCAGACAGCTTGCTAGGTATGGGTATGCAACTATAGCCTGAACTTTACAGTTCAAGTTGTCGGATCTTCTGAGCTTAGATTGAGCATCGAGGTTAGCAAGTAGCCGCAAATGGTGGTCCAAGTTGTAGAAGGAATAAGCACGATCGGAACCTTATTCACTACTATATGTGGTAAAATTCGCAACTTCAGAAACCTATTCAACTCGAGCATGCGCACATCGAGAATTGTGTCCAAACAAGTCACTCGCTCGTTCGGTACTGGACGAGCTCTTTTACAGAACTTAGTTCCTAACCTTAACGTAACTACATCCATAATAACATTGACAATGATTAGAAACATTCCTAGAACGGGCACTCAACTAGTCCAGTGTGAATCTGCGGCTCCATTGGTACCATGAGACAGCAGTTGACTTCAATATTCTCCGTCGGGTTGCGCTAGTTCAGTCCTCTCTGCCATTTGGCATTCAAACTTGTCGAAGAGCACTGAGGGGGTTGATGACGTGGCTAGACCTTAACTTTTACTGCGAAACACACCTAGAACAGCAAGTAACTGAGCCCCGACAGTTGTTGATAGGTTCCTTGAATGGCACACTTGCTATTCGCCTTTGGCTACTTGTCGTGTTGCGAAAGGGGGACGCCGAATTTACACGTCAATTCGTTTCTAAAGTATTCAGATCACGATCATGCAGGATGGATGATGTCTAAGTCCGGAGGACCACCATGTTCAGCACAGCACTCTACTGAAGAACCAACCATTCTAGCTCACAGTCTCTGTTAGAATATCTGCCTGTATACAGATGTCCTGAAGGGCTGGGAAGTGGAGAGCAGTGGCAAGTAAAGAGACCGAGCCGAATTAGTAGAGTACGATGCTTCTGAGGGATCTATGACAAAAGTAATATGGAGACGTTGGCTAATATGATATGCATGCAGTTTGTTCCCAGTTCTAGTCTATCTCCTTCCGTGTCATACAAGACCTGGCGTGGTGCGATCTGGGAAATCTGCACCGCCTTCTTTTACATCATCTTTTTAGCAATTATTAGATGGCTAAGCGTCAAACCGAGACAGTTTTCAGGAATTTTATTCTTTTCCAGTTCGTTCCACATTTGTGATTTGAATTGCATTCATACACTTGTAAAAGATGTAGTTGCTTCGCAACTCTTCCATCTCAACTTTTGACTGGCCAGGAAATATACTAGAGTTTTTCAACTGAAAGTACATGACAGGTGCTGAGTTATTAGTTTATCTGGAAAGAAAATTTCAGGATCTGTGAAATTTCTTAAATTATACATTTTCTTCCTGCAGTATTGATTCTACATCAAACATCAGTTTCTGAACTTCCCTTTACTGGCTCGTACATAACTTTTTAATTCAAGATACTCGACAGTTAAATACTATGTTCTGCTAGGATTCGACACACACAAGCATAGCTCGTCATTCAACCATCAGTGCTTCTATATACATTAAGCTGCGAACTAAAACATTAAATTAACAAGTCAAATAAGCTGGAGCACACAATAAATGTCATGCTGTTAGCGCAGCTCTGAACTAAGTATCTGTAGAACAAGGTGCAGCATGACTCATTTTATTGCCATGTTTGTGTACACAGATAGGTCGATCTATATACAGGCACATAATACATGTGTATACAATCTGAAGTCAACCTTCTAAGTAGCAGCGGGGAGCAATTCGTACATAATACTGCCCACTGCCCTTATAAATCAAAATTTTCTCCAAGATCCATTAGAAGATGCTGAATCTATTTAGTAACTACATATTATTCTCTGGCTGAAAGTATTGGACATAGGTCCATCTCTGCAGCAAAATTTCATATTCTGAACCAACGAAGATGTTACTCACAAATAGTGATCACAATGTTGTTCATATACCACACCAGATCAAGTAGACCCAGTACAATATCAACAACCGAGCATAGCATCAAACTCTCTATGCGAACAGCTGGAGAGCTCCGAGCGCAAGTCGTAACATTCTAAGACATAACCTTGAAACACACATTTTGTGATCATAGACAATACGGACTCAGTGAAGACCAAAGAAAGCAAATCGCAATAAGGCGAAGAGCAACCCAGAAGCGAAAAGAAATCCGTAACACACTACCACTGGGAGGAACGCTTTAGTCACAATGGCTGGAAGTTTAGCTGTAAGGTCCCCAACTTTCTCCTCTGCACCAGCATAGGCTCCCAAGCACGCTTCCGTTCCTGCCAAGCGCATAGCGGATTTCGTGCCTTCTGCGACAGACAATTTTTGCGCAATCGACGACTGATACAACAAAATGTTCTTGATTGCCTCTTGTCCTTCATCGTTCGAAAGGTATTGCCAAAACGCATGACTTACTGCAACGCCGACAGAGGTGGCATAATCCTCCACCTTTTTATGCTCTCGTCCTCCGGATGCTACTTCCGCTTTGGTCACTCCCACCTTAGTCACCATCTTCCCCACTGGCCCATGATGTTCGGCCGCGTGATCTGCAGCTAACTGCATCGCCATTCTTGGTACCTCGTCTTCTCTTTCTTCTTCTTCAGCGGTGGCGGCTGCTTCTGAGCTAAAATTAGGCAGCAGTGATTTCACTGGGATGACACTCCCGAGATGGAAATACTTAAACCCTGGAACAGACACTTTCGCAGACTCGGCTAGGCTAGCGACTCGCAGTTTCCTCTGTAGAAATGATAGAACAAAATCTGCAACATAATAAACTGGTTGTAAGCAATAATCTGCATAAAGTAGAATTGCCCAGCTTATCGGTCTGGTAGTTTCCTCCCACAGCACAAGCGCAACCGCCTTCGAAAATTCGTAACCTAACAAGATTGGATTTAAGGCCCAGTCGATCCAATCTGCAACCCACTCTAACAGGTCTAACGTAGACTGAACAGATACATGATCGGCTGCTCTCTGCACCCGAAAAGTCAAATCAGAAATCCTTGACAAGACAATCCACGAAACAATCTGGGGAAGCAGAAACGGCCTGATAAGGGGGATCATCTTGTAATGCTTCGAAGTCTGTGGTTCCATACCTCGTCATTGCCGAATTGTATGACTTCTTAGTACGGCTTCACAAATTCCAGCGCTCCCCCGACGTGTTGCAATTTTATTTCTCGACAATTTGACGCAGCAATATATTAATGAAGAAATCTCCTAATCCTGATTGAGTGCATACTTTGCATGGGGCTGTGTGGTGTCAGTGGAGGAACATCTCATACTATGAAGTACACTATTGTCAAGAACGGAGACTTTTATTGCCAGATGTCGTCTAGCCAGGGGCTGTCATCTCCTCCAGTTTGCCGACTCAGTTGCCACGTCTGCAGGTGCTTACTTCTCGGATCCAAACACTGCTTACCGACGACGGACTTTTACCTGTCATTTTTGTCGTCCAGTATTCCCATCTACCATGATTTTAAACGTTTAGTAATATACAAAGGCAAATTAAGCAGTTATTGATCTTTATCAGCAAAATCAATTCCACGAATATTATGTTGAAAGACTATGGTTTATATATAATACTAGTTTAGTTTATCATGGTGAATTGAGTATGTATATCAATAAGTATTATATATAATTATTCTTGAATTGGTAGAATAAAAGATAACAAAAAAATTCAAACTAGAAATATACTACGTTGTAGAATTATAATCTAGGTGTGAAAGTACCTTGGTGTTATACAAAATATCCTGTCTAGTTACAGTATTGGATATTACTATTATATAAAGTTGAAGTTGGTATTATAACATTATTCTATTCTGTGACATATGCTAAGAAACAGCATAAATCTGATCATTTTCTCATGCAAACACGGAAAGCCACGTACAATTTATCATACGCAGAGAATGATATCATGTTACTTTAAACAGCACAGAAAAGCCAAAACCATACGAACCTCAGTGCTGACTTACTCGATGAAATTAGGGATAAGATTTGCCACTTTCATGGAAATCATGTCTTTAGAATCAGCCATATATATCAGGAATTCCTTAAAGTAAAGTAAAATAAAATAACTGTTATATGAGCCAGAAAATAATCGGTTGCTATAAAAATAATTTTCACATAAAAAATTTATTTTATTTTTCATGTTATGGTAATAAATTTTTTGATAATAGAATTCCTCCCATGATCGAAGAAGCAAAGATGATAAACACATGAGTAATAGATGATCTTTGTTTAAAACCCGTCTCTATCTTATATAGACTATCCCATGATTCATAAATGATCTGAATATAATAATTACCAAAAAGTTCATAAAAGAGAGAAACGTAATTGAAATAATACTCTACTTCAGTTTCAACAAATTTAACAAAGAAAGAAAGAAAAACCACATAAAGAGGGAAAAAACTGACGAGATGTACAGTAACAAATATAAAGGAATATTTTCTCAAGACTTAGTCTTTCTCATAGAAAGCAAGTCTGATAAGAGTTAAAGAATAATCCGATTCACATTTTGAAGTGAAAAATGGTTTATTGCATTTCATATATAGCTTAGAAAACTTAGATTGATTTGAGATATACTATATTATAAAATGAATTTAAAAACGACATACTAATATTAATAAACCCAAAGTATGAAGATTTGATATTTCATTGCCTACAGTATCCAGTAATAAGATGTAATCTTGTATATATTATTATTAAAAAGATATTATCATCATTTATGAAGAAAAATAATATGCACGTGTATCTATATTAAATAAAAATATTACAGAAAGTAAATAAACGTATTGAGTTCAATAATAAGTAAGCAGACGATTTCATTATAACATTTTAAATTATCTGAACCTAGGGACATTGGGCTATAACTCGTACAAGATTTCAAAACATTTTAATTTTCTATCTTTTTAGAAGGATATAGTGGAATTAGGACATATTTTTATGAGAACACAACTTTTTAAGGAAAAATTTTAGAACCTGTTCCTTACTTCTTAAAGTAATCCTAATACAAATTTTAGTCCTAAGTTCGAGGTCCTATGATTACATACTTTGATTTAAATCATTTGTGCTCTAGACACATACCTTCTTGTTACGAATTAGAAATTTAGATTCTTAATTAGCTACTTTTCTTAAATTACACTCAAAATATAAGAAAACTGTAATAAAATTCTTGTTTTCAAAATTATAAATATTTTGATTTTTATATCATCAAATTATCTAGACATGGAAAAGGAAATAATCCAAAGAGTGTTTCAGGAGCAATTAAGTGAAATAATATTAAAAAATTCTATCAACATATAGATCCTACGATTTAGTAGGAACCAAGAAATTATGTAAATGTTTGAAATCAAAAGAATGTAGCTTATCAATAAAGTAACTTATATCTGGTTTATGTTTCTGAAGCTTTGTTTGATTAAGTTACTTTCTTCTAATTTACCGTAAAATTCAAAGATTGATATTAAAATACTATAAATTTAATAAAATAAATTTTTAAGTAAATATTGATGAATATAAAAATTAAATAAAAACAAATGAATAATATAACTTGGAAATGATTATTTATTTTAGGACATAATTTACTGTTATCTTGAACTTTATCCACTTACGGGAAAGCATATCATTCAGATAGTAAAATATGGGATATGATGGATATTAAAGAAATACAATTTATTAATTAATAAATATTTTTATAAGCTTAAGATAAAATTTAGAGTAATTTAACTAACATAATAAATATATAGAAAAAGACACTAGTACCGAATATTTATAGCCAATTTATATTCATAAGTAGAGTATGGACTCTAATGAACTTTTATAGGATAGTTAGTTAGTTAAGGGATATATAAAAGATGAGTTTAAATCTATATATATAATTTAATAGAATATTTGAGATGCAAATACTTAACTGAAATCTTTAACTCATATTTGATGTAAAGAGAGATATTTATTTACCATAATTTAGGAACTAAGATGAAAATTTATAATTTTATTTAAAATAAGCCAAAAGCATATCAATCATTAGTATCAAAAGTACTTGTAACGTTTAGGTTGACTGGTTAGTATCTTGACTACAATATGTATATCATGTATAATCAATGATCTTGTGACACATGCTAAACATTAACTTAACATCCAAAATACATCTTAAATAAAATCTAATCTAGATTTTATTAGGGAAATAAAATTTTAAAGATACTAATTGCTATAGTTTTATAATATATATTAAATTAATATTTAATATTTAATTATTATATTTTATCATGTATAATCAATAACCTTGTGACACACATAATATATTTCAAATTATTTATGTCTATTATTCTTGTATGTATTACTACTATTAAATCACTGGAGATGATATCCCTATCCTAGTTTTTGATATTCCTACCCTACATAACGATAAGACACCACATATCCCTACCTACCATATAATAGTACCCCTCAACCCACTGTCGCGTGCACATTCGGATTGCTTGACTTCAGTCCATTCTCTACCTTTTTGCTCTTCTCTTATTATAAAGAAGGGTAAGAATATCATCTCCCTTACATCACAAGTTCATTGATTGTACATGATATAATATACCAATAGTTTTATTTAAAAAATTAAAGATATAATAGTATTATTATCTTCCTTTAAAAATTACTTCCTTAATAGTGATCTAGATTTTATTCAAAATATATTTAGATATTAAGGTAATTTTATACTTATAATTATATTATATTGCTAAAAATATTTCATATAAATTATGCATTGTATATGTAAATTATGCATATTTGATCCAATCTGCTTGGATGATATTGCAATACAAAAAGAAAGGAGGCTATGATGTAGATGCTCCCTAAAGATGTTAATGTTAGGAAATCATATTTAAAAGATTTGCTAGATAAATGCAAAATATGAACCGTGTAAAGAAAGACATGCTGGTTACTGATGAGGATCTGCCACCTGTAACTGATAAGTAGATATTTTTAAAACAAATCATCGGGCAAAGAAATCACTGTTCAATTGACAATCCACGTGACTTAATGGTACCAGGTTTTCTAATCGGCTTAATATAATCCTTTAATAATTAGATAGAAGCTGGTGCATGCCCTTACCAATATATAAAGTCGCATTATACAGGAGTTCTTATTATTTTCTAAGAACAGATAGTACCGTTTTTTCTTCCCGAGTACATATTAAAGAGTTTAGGAAAACAATGGGAAAGGAGTAAAGCGGAGGGATTCAAACTTCTCCAAGCTCAAATGAAAGTACGCTCAAATGAAATCCGTATTTAGTGATATGGTAGTGAAATTCAAACTTATATAGAGATTAACTGCGGAGGATTTATTTCTCACTTTTAACAACAAATATATAATATATAACATATGAAATTGGTAGAACGTAGTATAATATGACTATCATTCGTCCATATTTAGTGATGTTTAATAAATTTGAAGCTTACATATAGCGAGACTAATGGTGCAGGATCTATTTCCCTTATTACAAAAATCATATAACCATAAATAAAGTATGAAAGTGGTGAAACTTATAGTAATATATAAAACTATTGTTAATGTGTATTACAGGTAGATTTGGCAGGTATTATGCTTTGAGGAGATTTTTTACTACACTTCTTTATTTGCACCCCACCTAAGAGAATGATGCAATCGATAATTTATTCAACTCGCGTACAAGAGGTGTCCCCGCACCTCCCACATTTTAAGCACCAGTTGTGTTCCCTTCTGCCTCCGAATGCTCAAATTGTGATCTATTGTGCTTCATAGACTTATTTTTGGCACCAACATGGAGTCCTTGCTTTCTTACTTCATTAATAATCTATTCTTCAGACTCAAGGATGTTATTTTTGGCACCAACTTGGAGTCCTTCCTTTCTTACTTAAGTAAGAATCTATTCTTGAGAATCTATCCGGGAATGTTTTCTGAGACCAAAGAATAGAGGAGATTCAGAAATCCTGCCTGTTGGCCACTTGAGAGTCTAGAAAACTTGGTGTTAATATGATGCATGGCTTGGGCCTTAGAGGACAGAGGTTAAAGAATACCATTTGATGCCCTTGATTCTCCAATTGGTGCTGCAGATTCTCCAACTTGAAGTCAGCCATGAATCATGGCTATTCCACTGACTTGTCCTTTGATTTGAGAGCTTGTAGGATGTGTTTACAAGGCAATCCATTTGTCCTGGTGAAGAGGCCGAGACAGGATTTTGGGTTGTTAGAAGAGAGTTGTGTGCGCATCAAATCAAGCGGGATGTCATGAGACTTGTTGTCTAACAGCTTCTTGAAGATTGGTATCTTATCACTATAGAGAATGGAAAGCTTCTCTTTCTCAGCATCTGCATCAAGCTTAGTAACTTGTCTCTAAGCAGCAAATGAAGCCTCTGATTCACAATGAGTAGATCACTGCAAGAGATGTTGATATATCTTTTTTGACAATGGGCATTCCCTCACCATGGGAGCTAGTGAGTGAACTTAGATGGAGATGTTGATCATTGAATCATCTAATGAACTTGTCTTTGAATGGTATCCATGTCCTTTTGATATATAGCACAGAATGTGAGTAATTGTTGCTATATTTGACTCTGAATGCATCCCAATTGTGTTGGATCTCTTTTTGTGATGGCAAACACACTATTGAATTCCATGTAGTGAGGAATGCAGTCCACTCTTCCTCTTTGCCTTCATTGTCCTTAGTAGAGAAGTGTCTCCGGTAATGAGCAAACACATTCTTGTTGATGTGCCAAATGCAAAGTAGATTGACCAAGTTGGGGTAGACATTGCAAATGGTATTTATCAATGCCAACTTTTTCTCAATGACAAGGACCAGTAGATGATGTCCCATGCTTTGCAAATGCATCTAAAGCCCACAAATAGTCAGGCTCCTTTTCTTTGTGCAAAAAGAACAAATCCAACTTTGAATGAATAGAATGAAGCATTGACTCTAACTATGTTCAAAAGTGGCATCTTAGACCAATTTTTCTTGTGCAGACAGTCCAATACAAACAAGGTTGAGAATGAATAAATGAATGAAACAGTGAGTCCAAACGATGTTCAATTGTGGCATCTTATACCAAATTTTCTTATACATACAATCCAATATAAACAAGGTTGAGAATGACTGAGCCAGCTGGATTGATCAATGATGGCTCAAGAATTAGATCAAATTCAGCTGAAATGAATGGTCCAAAATGCATGTCTTTAATAGTGCTTGTATTGGAGTGTGCCTGGCCAGAAGCTTGTTTCTTGTAGAAGAGATTTGGTTGTATACATCTCTTTGCATAGTAAGCTTGTTCCCCTGTCCTTCTTGATGGTTGATAGAATTGATGAAGTGGTGATGCCTGCAGATGCCACATAACACACCTTTTGTTTCTCATTGTCATCCATTCAGTGGGCAGATAGATACCCAGACATGTTATTGGAAAGATTGTGATTGTGTTGATCAATATGCTGAGCTATCTTTCATTGCTCAGAACAGTTCACAATGGATCTCTTGCACACAACAGTGAACAAGCCATCTATTTTGCAGTATCTTGTCTTTCTACAATGAGTCTCATCAACAAGGTTGATATAATTGTGATATGTACCACTCATGGTGTAGGCAATGAGGATCTTGCGTCTTTTGTTGTCTGAGTTGAGAATGCTTAAAGCAAATCACTGTTAATGCAATTGCTTTTTATTGCTTGCACAAGCTACTCCTTGGATTCAGACTTTGCTTCAGCAGGTGTATCACCAACAATAAGTAGTGAGGTGTGTTCCATTTGCGAGATAAATTAGATGGATTCAAGTTTAGATCTGGACAGGAGTGCAAACTTCTTAGGTACTGAACAGGGGTACATATATAATTTCCCTATATAAAAGTATAGTACAAAACATTAATAATATAAAAGTAGCGTTAATACAAGTACAGTATAAAATAATAATAATATAAAAGTAGCGTTAATGTACCTACGCTAGGTAGATTTCGCAGGTATTATGCTTTGAAGAGATTTCTGAGGTGGATCTGAATTGACACCCTTAAATAAAAAATATATATTGAATATATTTTTTCTTGCATGTAATTTTAATTATGTTTGCAAATGAAAAATTCATGCTCGCATCCAAACTGTATTCAAAGTAGGTTATAGGTTATAGATAATAATAGCATTAATTTTGTATTCAAAATAGGTTATAGGTTATAGATAATAATAACGTTAATTTTGTTACTGGAATTGTAATCTATCGAATTTATCGAAACATCATGCATGATACATAATCACACATGATGATATATAGTAATGAAGACAGAAAGTACCATATATTTTCTTTTTTATGAATTTAAATCTCGTAATATCATTTATAATTCTTGATTTGAAATATTATACAGTAACATTATATATGCACACCAAGTCAAAGTTTTTAGGAACATACCGCACTAAGTCGCAAATTATCATTACAATAAGCTTCAGAAACATAAATCTCATGATTTTTATATGCGTATATGATCTTATAACATTTCAAATAAAAAATTATATAATGTGAAATGATTTAAATCAATAAAGATGAACCGAATTACTGATATGCAAACTTGCGATTATGCACCAAATTGCAACAATATCTGAGAAAAAGACAGTTTTCTACAATTATTAAGCGATTCTTGGTGGAAGTAGCACGCTGAGCTTGAATCTGACATCGATCGCCGAGTCACAAGACCACGTAGATTACCAAATTTCTTTCGAGTCCTGATATTGGACTTCTGTCTCCGCAGCTGTCATGGCAGATTATAGTGATGTCGTAGGGGACGACATCACTATAATCTGCCATGACAGTTCTTTTATTAGGAGTGAGCCATGGAGGAGTACCTACGTCGTAGGGACGATCAGCCAAGACAGCTCAGTATCATCATATCAATCACAATGGCAGCAGGATGTTATGGTTCATCCCCTTCTGAGTTGGAGATATTTGCACCTAAACCGCTGATGTTGCGAGGGAGAGAACGCAAATCTAATTCGAACCTGAAAAGTCTGTTGGTGGATTGAAAATGTTTACTTCAACAAGTACAGCAGTGTATGTGGAGAACACGGCCCAAGTACGCAGTGAGAGGCCGCGGCCAATGTGAGGCAGGAATCTAAAGAAGACTCTCACATGCTGAAGCGTACCTCGTCATGACATTCAAATTCCAATTCAAATGTGATGAGGTGTACGCAACAGAAAAATTCTTCTGTCACTGCCAATCCAAAATGATGCCGTAGCGAGTGCAAATTCTGCCGAAAGTTGAATAGCAATGTACAAGGGCAGTAACTATGCCTTAGGATCAAATGAAAACTTCGACACTATTGATTCTATGCGTTGCAGGTGCATACATGGATGATCTATCAACACATACACCGCATCTGTTCGGAGTATTTGACTCGGATTCATCACAGTTTTTATTCCAAAAGAAGTATATCGGCAGTACACAATCAAGTATGCATGGCGAGAGCTCAAGAAATTCTCTTTCAGTGAGCGGGCTTATCAATTTGATTATCAGCGTTTAGAACATGTGCCACAAGGCAGAGCACCGAAAGATTATGTCAAACAGGAACTTGATCGCTCGCGATGTTCTTACGGTCTCGTTGTAAAATTTAGCATCTTAGAATCATAGCAAGGGTTTAATAGAATAATATGTTAGAAATCTGATTACAGAAATGCTCTCCATTCTGACGGGAATCGTTCCGTGTTTATCTTAGTTCAGAGCAAAAGAATTCTCACTGTACGACGATGGTCCATGAGATCTATATAAAACCTATCGTTTACCGTAGTTTTCGGCACACATAAAATGGATTCCTGTTAGGAGAGTACTCTTAACTATGATATATGATAAAATTCTCGTTTGCTATCTTGTCTAAAATTGAACGGAATGCCACGCAAGTTGATACAACTTTGTGTATTTTACATATTACGTGAAATTGGTCATTTCATTTATAACGAAAAACAGTGGATTCAATTCGATAGAGTAGGTAAGCAATCATCTAAAGATCAAGGGACATGTACATGGAAACACTTCATAATAATGAACATTTATCCATCCGAATAAGGGGAAAGAAATTTGCCCATTTTACGAGATAAAATATCAGACATTTTATTCACGAAAATTATAGCTTTTCTTCTTTTTATTGGTAATTCAATTGAGAGAGTTGTTAGCAAGCATCGCAAGGATGTAAATGTTGTGAAGTCGCTGGTGTCATCATAAAAGTACTCTGGTATACAGTTTTTGCGTTTACAAATTCAATTCCAATCATGGTGCATGAATGCGCAGTTCAGATCGTATAAGCCCTGATTTTGTTAATGTTGAGATTTCCTGACGCTTCGATATAGAACTTGGACATTTGGACGAATGTCAAAATTCCACACCAGTTGTTTGATAACAGTTCAAAGAAGTAACTGTAAATTTACACCAGGTGTCAAATAACACTTACTTCATACACTCAAATGTGCAGTGCCGCATCTCAGTGAGAACAGAAGTTCTGTTCGAATTTAGATGCAATACATCATCTAAACCATAAAATTTGTGGGATTCAGCTACTACTCATCAGCTATTTGTGCATTTCGGATATACTCGATGTGCCCAATCCCAGTGACACACTGGCTTTTGCCACTCAACTTCACGTGAAATTCAATAAAATTCATAGTTATAAATTAATCTGGTCTTCCAAAGGTTCACGTCGAATATAATAATGTCATAGTTTAGTTAACCTGTTCTTCCAAAATATTTATTTCGAGGAAACAAAAAGTTTATGCAGAACCTCGTAAATCAGGTGATCTACTTGAGTTACTGTAAATTGCTATTGCTACACCAGAGTTTGAGGTCTAAGTAGAAACAAAACATCCCCTTACCTATACTGGACAATTTCATGAGTGTCACAATGTTCGTTTGATCGAACTTGGTCTTCCTCTCCTTGGTATACGTTCATATCGTTACTTGATCTAAATTTCAACCTCTGCCTTTCTTCGATTCTTTTTCAATATGGAGTCGGACCAAATTCCAGATTTTGACTCCCAATACTGTTGATGTGTCCTTCAGGCCATGGACGAGGTTAGCTGTAGTTCATGAGTGTTTGAGGCCAACTCGAGTAAACATCATACGAAACCGCGTGATGCAGAAGGCTATTAGTGCCTGTCCTGATTGATCCCTATTGACTCTAAACGTTTCAGTTCGTAATGTTCAGTTCGTTCGTTGCATCCATTGGTCAACGATGAACCAAAAGACCAAACTTCAGTTCCAAGAGGAGTAGATACATTACTTCTGCACTGCACGGTTTGATAGGGCACCGAACCTCCCGTCCACTTTATTGAATTGGATTTGCTTGCACACTGTCTGCATATTGCTTTCAGACTGCGTATTCTGAATGCACCACTGTTTGTGCGATTGCACCACAGAACAGGTTCTAGAGTGTTATTTCATCTTCTGCAACAGTCACTTCTGTGACATACAGCTGTCTAGATAGATAACAGGATCCCGTACTATCGTGACAATGATCATATAACGTCATGATGACAGAAGAGAAACAACAGTGTTACAATTTGTATGTCTTTGTAAAGATGACGGTGTTAGCTATGCAGGGACTCAATTTAACCCTCTGTCTGTCTCGAGTATGAGGGAGACACAGGCAGTACAGTACAGTACATCTACAACACCAAGCAATTTCTATGTCGTTGGCCTTCTCAAAATCTCCCTGGTCATTGGGCCTGTCTTTTAGGGATCCGGAACTTGCGTTTCTATGGAACCTGGGGCCAAGTAATTCTTAATCTCAGGAGACGGAAAAGACATGCTCCTTCCGCGCTGCAATATATCTCAAAGTTTGACAATTATATCTTTGAGTTCAATAACAATTTTTTATAATTTTAGGGCAAACCGTTCTGCATGTAGTTATCGTGGAGGAACTGCAAATGATACTTTAATAGAGATCTTTCAAATTTTAGCTAATTAGCGCAGGAGAAGTTTCAGTCTAATCTCCAAATTTCGTCAACATATTGTGGAAGAAGGTCATCACGTGTGTAGAAACCTAGAACTCAGTGAAAGGAATATCCTGACGATTGTACCAACCAGCCCGACATGAATAACGTAAACAAAGACAACCATATCTATCTCGGTGCATGTTCTACAGGTGACGGTGCCATCGGACATATAATATCTACCTCCGTGTGTGTTCTACAGGAATCATATGACGGTGCCTTTGGACATATCAGATGCAGTTCATTCCTGGACGCAATGCGGTCATAGGTAAATATGAGTAAGAAGTATTAAAGTTCTGTTGGGAACTTACATAAATAGAAGAAATATCTCCACAACCACCACTGAGAAAGAAACACATACAAAGAATCGATATATACTTTGTCTTGGAAATTACGTCCACGAACTTAACACTCTTACCTGTAGTTGATATGGTCCTTAGCTATCGCAACCTCAAGAATGCTACAAACTGAATGACCATTCTCATCTTTTATTTACTCAATTTTTTGCACACATTATACAAATCGTGATATGGTCCTTAGCTATCACAACCTCAAGAATACTGCAAACTGAATGACCTGTTGCTTACTGGATTCTGAATACACTCCACAATTCGTAATACTGTTCTCAGCTATCACAACCTCAAAAGTAATACAAACTGAATGAAGCTAGATTGAAGTCCTGACAAGAGTTTGTAGGAGTTTCTCTGTACCCATCAAACTGAATACTGCACACACAGTATAGAATTCGTCAGATCCCTCTAACTATCACAACGACAAGAATGCTACAAACTGAATGATGTTAAGCTGAAATCTTGACAGGGTTTTATAGGAGTCTCTTTATCTTTTTACCTATCTGTTTCTTTTGTCCTATAAAACCCTAGACTCATCTTACTCAGACACTCAGAAAAACCGTATCCGTTACTCTAAGAAACCGTAAATATTTCACCCTCAAAAAATCCCATAAACATTCCTATATTAAAAGCAAAAATATAGAACAGCGGTCAAAGGAAAGAATTCCTTTGGCTGGTGTTGTATGGAATTCACAATAGATATACAGAAGCAATGTTACTACAAGTACGCATATGCGCAAATGTCAATATAAATCAGATCCTCATATACTGTAATATTTTACGGCCACACAAAAGATTGAACGTCTTGCAGTGATTCAGCAAGTCACTGGAGCAAAATGTATCGTAAATGCGTCTAGCGAACCAATTTGGTGCCCGGCCATCGGACGACTGGGTATCAAGCTGTGTACTTCACTACGCACGTCTAGGTCAAAATTGGATTTTAAGAGATCTTAGCCGGTTCCACCTATCAGCCGAAATCTTCACCAAAATCTCCTCTAGTGAACCAGGACCCTCGAGGATCAGATGTACATGTCGACTACCGTTCGCTAAGGTCCGTGGATGAGGTTATCAGGCTGGGCAATGATATATAATCTCTACATCCGGACTTTGATGTCAACATTGTTATAGATTTACGGGTGATCGACGAAATATTCATAACAGTTCAATAGCCATGGCCACCCATTGTTGATTTCGATTTCGCGAATGCTGAGTTGAGGTTCATGTAGTTCGGTTCACTGTAGGTCTAAGCTCCCCCTCTACATCTTAGAGGAAGTTAGAACAGAAGTAGTTTCCGTTGGAACCAATATTATTCACCATGCTCGCATGGTCGATGAAAGAGCACAGAGCCAAACTTCCGTATCTAATCCCTGTCACCAGCACATAACAGTTACTACTTCCAGTTCATAAAATTCCATATACTATGAGGGCCGGAAACGCGCAGGCTTGCTGAGCTGAAGTCTTCTGCAGTAAATGAGTAATCTTTTGCAAGATCTTCTCGAATACCCCACAAGTCTGATATCAACAAGGACGAACACAGGATTTTTGTCAGTTACTGGAAAAACTATAGCTAAGTTTATTATCTGCTGTAAACGATTTCAAAAGGACAGAGGTTGCAAGCTGAAGCCCATCTGAATTTGAAGCTGAAATCCATCAATTCAAGGTAACTGATTTTTATATAGCATGAACCATTTGCATCATGCGCATCAATATATGATCCCATAAGCGTTTCAACCTGGAGAGACATTACTTACTAGTTTCGAAGGAGGCCAACATCGCAGAATAAAGGGCCGTAATCAAAGACATGATTTTGACCACCCAAAGGAAGACTTTCGACTCACAGCAGACGTCCAATCTCACAGTCCTTCCGCCCATCGATTACGAATTCCCCTTGGAAGTCGAACTCCTTATAACTGGATTCAAAATTCGAAACCTGATCACTGGGCTACCGGTGTGCGCGTTATAGGTTGTTCAAGGTGTTCCCCGTTCATTAGTAAGCTTGATCAGGGTTCACGTACCAGATTTTCGAGGACATTGCCTGGGAACTTAAGTGACTCAAGTGGCCACGAATGATGACACCGTGTCAGATAACAGGACTGATTGACTGTAGACTTTCGAAGTCAACCACATTTCAATGTCATAACGTTGCGAGTTTCGTGGATCTCCACGTTGGTGCCTCCTTTCTGCATAGAAACCCCGCGATATGACATTGCATGCGCAGGCAGCCCATTCTGTCTTCTTCCGCGTCAAATGCACGAATGCGCTTCACCACCGACGCCTTCAGCTCGTGGGAACAAACCTCATTCACACCTTTTATAGGCAATTTGAAAGTGACCATATCACACTTCGTGTCGGTGGACACATAATTCTTATCGCTACAGCCAAAAGCAGCTGGAAACACCAATCTGCACAGCTTTTCCTACTCCAAGTTGCATATTCAAGTATATAATGTTAGAAATTGGATTTCAAGTTGTAGTTTACGTGGTATATGGTCGTCGAGGTTGGTACAGCTATATCTGCATAGTATCAGAAGGCAGAGTTTGCACAAAGCACCTGGCTGCTACACTAATTAGAGTTTGTACAAAGTGCATAGTGCTTATATATAAATCTTATGTTTCCCATGTGAGCAATTCAATTTGATTTGGTGCAAGCAGATAAAAGAGTCATCAAAAGAATTCTCTAAGTTCTAGAGCTGAAGCAAAAACTGTTTCAAACATTGGTCACATGGTCAAACAACATTCGTCAAACAACGAAACCAAGGCATCCAAACAACCATTAGCAAAGAACTCTACTACATGGAGAAAGATGGAACAATGGTGATGATGTGTATCATTGATTCAAAGTTATACAAACTTCATATCAAAGTTATCAAAGTTATCAAGGTAAATAACATTTCCCAAGAATCTACAGTTGCAAGTAATGGGAAGAATGAGAAAGTAAAAAAGAAGAAAGAACACCAAAAGGTAGATATTTCACTTTGGCACTTTACAAAAACTTAGTAATCTCAATCTCAACTCTATTAAAGAGATGGAAAGAAATACTAGAAGAGAGTCTCAGTGAAAGTCAAAACTAGTCAAAAGTCTTTTCATTATAATGAATATGTTTTGCAAAAGCACCGTATACTATCTTTTGCAAAATCTATTGAGAATTGAAGCATACACAAGATTAAGAGTTCTTTTATAATGATGGTTTTGGTCCTATGACCGAGAGTTCAGTAAAGTGATCATTATATTATCTGCTTTTCAAGGATAATACTAGTATTTTTGAATTTGTATTTTTCTTGAAAGAGAAATTAAAGAATCTCTATTGTCTCAAACAACTCCATGTATACATAGAAAGTCAAAGTGGAATGAAGGTTAAGAAACTAGAATTTGATAAAGGAGTTGAATACAATCGGAAAAAATTTGCCAGTTTTGTGCAATTAGATATTACACTTTGCTACGGAGTTAAATTATAGCACCTTCCACTCCAAAAGCGTGATATTTAGAAAGAGATAAAAAACAATGTTTGACGCAACAAGAATGAAGAGAGTAATGCGTAAAAGCACTAGGAGCTACTACCCATGTTTTCAAGGTTGTTTAATTTGTATTCACAGATTAAAAATTTGGAGGAAAAATTTAATCCAAAAAGACAAAAGATAACCTTTGCTAGATAAAGTTAAAAATCCAAATCTTTCGAAAAGAGAACAAAATAAATAAATTTAGATATAGTTAAAAATCTAAACTTTTCGGAAACAGACAAGAAATAACTTTTGTTAAATATAACTTAAAATCCAAAACCTTCACATGATTAGATGATGGGATCATAAGAAGAAAAATAAAATGTTGAAAGTAGCGATATAGTGTTCGAAGAGGAACTTTTCTGATCAGCAACAATCACAAATGTTAAAGTTAGATGCAAATTATTTTCAAACCACGTTACTGTGACAAACCGAATTACTATGAATCACGTTACCGCAGAAAAACTGTAGCTAAGAAGTAAATTTAGAGGGCACTGGGGTCCCGCAGCGAAAGAGGTCCATGTGCACCCGCGGGGAGATATGTCTTACAACGTATTATACAACATTAAAGACCTTCTCCTTTTGCATCTGCGTCTCAGAAACATGGAGATGCTGAACAGGAGATTGTGGAGATAACATGCAAAAGGTGAAGGTCCTTTCTGGTGTTTAGTACGTTGTAAGACATATCTGCCTGCGGGTGCACAAGGAAAAACATGATGTGAAAGATTTGAAAGCTTAATATGGACCTGTTTCGCTGCGGGACCCAGTGCCGTCTAAATTAACTTCTTAGCTACAGTTTTTCTGCGGTAACGTGTTGAACAGCCATTAACAGTGCTCGTTGAACTGAGCTTGATACGGGGAGAATTGGTAGAGCTTATCTTCAAGTTGAGGGTAGTCCATATATGCAAGTACTTTCAAAGCTAAGTTGTCCAGAATATACTTCAATTTTAAAGTCCGTCTTCTTCTGAACAACCAATTTCAACTGACTAAACGACTTGATTTGATCTCTAATAGCATAGGTGCAGATAAGTCACCTGGCACTCTTCGGTTGAATATTTAATTCAACAAATACGGCAGCCAAATATTTAAAATCACGACAGCGCTGACAGTAGATATTGGCCTGGATTCAACTGAATACACAACACTACCAAACTTGCGATTATGCATCAAATTGCAACGACATCGGAGGAAAACACAGTTTTCTACAATTATTACGTCGATTCTTGGTGGAAGTAGCACGCTGAGCTTGAATCTGACATCGAGATTGATCGCCGAGTCACAAGACCACGTAGCTTACCAAATTTCTTTCGAATCCTGATATTGGACTCCTCTCTCCGCAGCTGTCATGGCAGATTACAGTGATGTTGTTGGTGAAGACGTAGGTACTCCTCCATGGCTCACTCCTAATAAAAGAACTGACGATCAGCCAAGACAGCCCAGTATCATCATATCAAGCACAATGGCAGCAGGATATTACGGTTCATCCACTTCTGAGTTGGAGATGTTTGCACCTAAACCGCTGATGTTGCGAGGGAGAGAACGCAAATCTAATTCGAACCTGAAAAGTCTGTTGGTGGATTGAAAATGTTTACTTCAACAAGTACAGCAGTGTATGTGGAGAAGACGGCCCAAGTACACAGTGAGAGGCCGCGGCCAATGTGATACAGGAATCTAAAGAAGACTCTCACATGCTGAAGCGTACCTCGCCATCACATTCAAATTCCAATTCAAATGTGATGAGGTGTACGCAACAGAAAAATTCTTCTGTCACTGACAATCCAAAATGATGCCGTAGCGAGTGCGAATGCTGCCGAAAGTTGAACAGCAATGTACAAGGGCAGTAACTATGCCTTAGGATCAAAAGAAAACTTCGATACTATTGATTCTATGCACTTGCAGGTGCATACATGGATGATCTATCAACACATACACCGTATCTGTTCGGAGTATTTGACTCGGATTCATTACAATTTATATTCCAAAAGAAGTATATCGGCAGTACACAATCAAGTATGCATGGCGAGAGCTCAAGAAATTCTCTTTCAGTAAGCGGACTTATCAATTTTGATTATCAGCATTTAGAACATGTGCCACAAGGCAGAGCACCGAAAGATTATGTCAAACAGGAACTTGATCGCTCGCAACGTTCTTACGGTCTCTTGTGAAATTTAGCATCTTAAAATCATAGCAAGTGCTTAATAGAATAATTTATTGGAAATCTGATTACAGAAATCCTATCCATACTTACAGGAATCGTTCCGTGTTTACCTTAGTTCACGGCAAAAGAATCCTCACTGTACGACGATGGTCCATGAGATCTATATAAAACCTATCGTTTACCGTAGTTTTCGGCACACATAAAATGGATTCCTGTTAGGAGAGTACTCTTACCTTCACTATGATATACGATAAAATTCTCGTTTGCTATCTTGTCTAAACTTGAACGCAATGCCACACAAGTTGATGCAACTTGTTTATTTTACTTTTAACGTGCAATTGGTCATTTCATTTCTAACGAAAAACAGTGGATTCAATTCGATAGAGTAGGTAAGCAATCATCTAAAGATCAAGGGACATGTACGTGGGAACACTTCATAATAATGAACATTTATCCACCCTAATAAGGGAAAAGAAATTTTCCCATTTTAAGAGATAAAATATCAGACATTTTATTCACGAAAATTATAGCTTTTCTTCTTTTTATTGGTAATTCAATTGAGAGAGTTGTTAGCAAGCATCGCAAGGATGTAAATGTTGTGAAGTCGCTGGTGTCATCATAAAAGTACTCTGGTATACAGTTTTTGCGTTTACAAAATTCAATTCCAATCATGGTGCATGAATGCGCACTTCAGATCGTATAAGCCCTGATTTTGTTAATGTTGAGATTTCCTGACGCTTCAATGTAGAATTGGACATTTGGACGAATGTCAAAATTCCACACCAGTTGTTTGATAACAGTTCAAAGAAGTAACTGTAAATTTACACCAGGTGTCAAATAACACTTACTTCATACACTCAAATGTGCAGTGCCACTTGTCAGTGAGAACAGAAGTTCTGTTCGAATTCAGATGCAATACATCATCTAGACCATAAAATTTGTGGGATTCAGCTACCACTCATCAGCTATTTGTGCATTTCGGATATACTCGATGTGCCCAATCCCAGTGACACACTGGCTTTTGCCACTCAACTTCACGTGAAATACAATGAAATTCATAGTTATAAATTAATCTGGTCTTCCAAAGGTTCACGTCGAATATAATAATGTCATAGTTTAGTTAACCTGTTCTTCCAAAATAGTCATTTCGGGGAAACAAAAAGTTTATGCAGAACCTCGTAAATCAGGTGATCTACTTGGGTTACTGTGAATTGCTATTGCTACACCAGAGTTTGAGGTCTAAGTAGAAACAAAACATCCCCTTACCTATACTGGACAATTTCATGAGTGTCACAATGTTCGTTTGATCGTATTTGGTCTTCCTCTCCTTGGTATACGTTCATATCGTTACTTGATTTAATTTCAACCTCTGCCTTTCTTCGATTCTTTTTCAATATGGAGTCGGACCAAATTCCAGATTTTGACTCCCAATACTGTTGATGTGTCCTTCAGGCCATGGACGAGGTTAGCTGTAGTTCATGAGTGTTTGAGGCCAACTCGAGTAAACATCATACGAAACCGCGTGATGCAGAAGTCTATTAGTGCCTGTCCTGATTGATCCCTATAGACTCTAAACGTTTCAGTTCTTAATGGTTTGCATCCATTGGTTATGAACGATGTACCAAAAGGCCAAACTTCAGTTGCAAGAGGAGTAGATACATTACTTCTGCACTGGACGGTTTGATAAGGCACCGAACCCTAAACCTCCCATCAACTTTCTTGAATTGCATTTTGCTTGCACACTGTCTGCATATTGCTTTCAGACTGCGTATTCTGAATGCACCACTGTTAGGTGCATTGAGCATAAATTTGTGCGATTGCACCACAGAACAGGTTCTAGAGTGTTATTTCATCTTCTGCAACAGTCACTTCTGTGACATACCGCTGGCTAGATAGATTAACAGGATCCCGTACTATCTTGACAATGATCATATAACGTCATGATGACACACATACTGACACAAGACAAACAACAGTGTACATTTTGTATGTCTTTGCATAGATGACTTAATTTAGCTAGGGAGGGACTTAATTTAACCCTCTGTCTGTCTCGAGTATGAGGGAGACACAGAACTAGATTTCTGTACAGTACATCTTCAACACCAAGCAATTTCTACGTCGTTTCTTCTCGAAATCTCCCTGGTCATTGGGCCTGTCTTTTAGGGATCCGGAACTTGCGTTTCTATGCAACCTGGGGCCAAGTAATTCTTAATCTCAGGAGACCGAAAAGACATGTTCCTCTCGCGCTGCGGTATATCTCAAAGTTTGATGCTTATATCTTTGAGTTCAATAACAAATAATTATAATAACAATAATAACAATAATTAAAGTTCTGTTGGGAACTTACATAGATAGAAGATATATGTCCACAACCACCACTGAGAAAGAAACACATACAAAGAATCGATGTATACTTTCTGTCTTTGAATACGTCCACGAACTTAACACTCTTACCTGTAGTTGATATAATCCTTAGCTATCGCAACCTCAAGAATGCTACAAACTGAATAACCATTCTCACCTTTTATTTACTCAATTTTTTGCACACATTATACATGTCGTGATATGGTCCTTAGTTATCACAACCTCAAGAATACTGCAAACTGAATGACCTGTTGCTTACTGGATTCTGCATACACTACCCAATTCATAGTATTGTTCTCAGCTATCACAACCTCAAAAGTAATACAAACTGAATGAAGCTAGATTGAAGTCCAGACAAGATTTTATAGGAGTTTCTCTGAACCCTAAAACCCTAAACCCTAAACCCATCAAACTGAAGACTGCAAACACAGTATAGAATTCGTAAGATCCCTCTAACTATCACAACAACAGGAATGCTACAAACTGAATGATGTTAAGCTGAAATCTTGACAGGGTTTTATAGGAGTCTCTTTATCTTTGTACCTATCTGTATCTTTTGTCCTATCAAACCGTAGACTCACATCTTACTCAGACACTCAGTAAAACCGTAGCCGTTACTCTAAGAAACCGTAAACATTCCTATATGAAAAGCAAAAATATAGAACACCGGCCAAAGGAAAGAATTCCTTTGGCTGGTGTTGTATGGAATTCACAATAGATATACAGAAGCCCAATGTTACTACAATTACGCATATGCGCAAATGTTTATATAATTCAGATCATCATATACTGTAATATGAACGGCCACACAAAAAACGGAACGTCCTGCAGTGATTCAGCAGTCACTGGAGCAAAATGTATCGTAAATGCGTCTAGCACACCAATTTGGTGCCCGGCCATCGTACGACTGGGCATCAAGCTGTGAACTTCACTGCACACGTCTAGGGCAAAATTGGATTTTTTAGAAGATCCTAGCCGATTACACATATCAGCCGAAATCTTCCCCAAAATTTCTTCTAGTGAACCAGGACCCTCGAGGATCAGATGTACATGTCGACTACCGTTCGCTACGGTCCGTGGATGAGGTTATCAGGCTGGGCACTGATACATAATCTCTACAGCCGCAATTTGATATAAACATTGTTATAGATTTACCGGTGACCGACGAAATATTCATAACAGTTCAATAGCCATGGCCACCTATTGTTGATTTCGATTTCGCGAACGCTGAGTTGAGTAATTCGGGTCACTGTAGGTCTAAGCTCCCCCGTCTACATCTTAAAGGAAGTAAGAACAGAAGTAGTTCCCTTTAGAACCAATATTATTCACCATGCTCGCATGGTCGATGAAAGAGCACAGAGCCAAACTTCCGTATCTAATGCCTGTCACCAGCACATAAGAGTTACTACTTGCAGTTCATAATAGCCCATATACTATGATGGCCGGAAACGCGCAGGCTTGAATTCTTCTGCAGTAAATGAGTTATCTTTTGCAAGATCTTCTCGAATACCCCACAAGTCTGATATTAACAAGGACGAACACATGATTCTGGTCAGTTATTGGAAAAGATATCGCTAGTTTTATTATCTGCTGTAAACGATTTCAAAAGGACAGAGGTTGCAAGCTGAAGTCCATCTGGGATTTGAAGCTAAAATTTATCAATTCAAGTTGACTGATTTTTCTATGGCATGAACCAGATGGATAATGCGCATCAATATATGATCCCATAAGCGTTTCAACCTGGAGATACATTACTTACTAGTTTCGAAGAAGGCCAACATCGCAGAATACAGGGCCGTCATCAAAGACATGATTTTGACCACCCAAAGGAAGACTTTCGACTCACAGCAGACGTCCAATCTCACAGTCCTTCCGCCCATCGATTGCGAATTTCCTTATAACTGGAGTCGAAATTCAGATTTCGAAACCTGATCACTGGGCTACCGGTGTGCGCGTTATAGGGTGTTCAAGGTGTTCTCGTTCATTAGTAGACGTGATCAGGTTCACTTAGCAGGTTTTTTTGGACATTGCCCGGGAACTTAAGTGACGCATTTGGCCACGATTCACATGTCAGATCATTGTAGAATTTAGAAGTCAACAACATTTCAATCTCATAATGTTGAGAGTTTCGTGGATCGCCGAATAGAAACCCTTTTCTCTTAATGAAACCGCGCAATATGACATTGCATGCGCAGGCAACCCATACTGTCTTTCTTTCGTGTCAAATGCACGACTGCGCTTCACCACCGACGAAAATTAAAAGAAGTAATGTGATCCATGATTAAAACTTAAAAAAGCAATGTCCTGGTTATCTTGAAGGACTTTCATGGGAAATCAAGACGACCAGTACACCAAACCCTGGGACGATATTTCTTTTTGAGATTTTTAATCCCCGCGTTCCAAACGCAGTCTCTTGTCCGACGGTGCTTACGTACCTTTGGACCCTTCCCCAAAAGCAGGGTTTTTGGCTGTTTCCCCGAAAAAGATCCTAGAAAGCTTCTTTGACTTTCGGTCCCGACCCACGTGGCGGCCCCCGCAGGGCCTGACTAACCGGCAATGCCCGCCAGCTCCACTTGGGGATCCACCCCAGCCTGTCCATGAGCTTTGTCAGGGCCGGGCAAGTCAGCGTAGGTTCCGCTTCGGAGGAGTCGATACTCCGGATCACTTAGCTCTAGGCCCCTCCCGCTGAAGGGGCGGAGTGCCGGACCAACCGGGGAAGCCCGCCGGCTTCCCTTAAGGATTCAACCCAGGTTTTCCCTGAGCTATGTCACAGGCCGGGCAAGTCAACTGGGAAAGTGTATTATAGGTTCCGATTCGAGTAGTCGACAACCGGGTCAAATCAATTAATTCCGTGACAAAATAATAATATATATAAACATAATACACTCGAAGGGGGGAAACAGTAGAGAGCACAACGAAAGGAAAACAAGAAGAAGGGAATGCACTATAGTCCCAAGATGGAAGGCAAAAGAACCCAAGATTATAAAGCTCGGCACTCATCTTATTTCGGAAAATAGTGCAGAGCCACTAGGGATCGATGAAATGAAATATCTATATAGTAAATGGGTAAGTTATAATAATTTGTATAGAGTCGAAGTGGGTGAAGATCAACAATAAATGATAATCTAAGACCACAATTAGTAATCTAGTTCGCTAAGTACAATAGAATAAAATGAATTCAAATATTTTTTTTATATTTAAATTTTATTCCAATTTACCAAGAAGGATCGAATATAATTTTCACTTGATGATTTTTTCTTTCACTTGTATATTATTTCTATAGATCTTGTCGTTTCTAAATTATTAAGATCTTTCTAGAACTTCTAGAAATTTTTAATACATAACTGTGATGATCAAAATTTAATAAAATAAAAAGGAAAATACACCGATCCCTCTTATAATACAAAACTCTTTTTGTCTAAATTTGATAAAATGAAAGGTTAAAGGGACCGATCCCTCCTAGTAATTAGATCAAGTCCGATCCGCGTAGGATAACGAGAATTATGGAAAACTCATCTAGCCCGACAAGAATTCAACACAAGATAACACAAGAGATGAAATGGAGCTGAGCACAAATAGTATCAGTATGAGAAATCTGTTCTCCTAGTTTTTCCTTTCCTAAAGATTCAGCAAATATAAAAGAATTATGAAACTTGTGTGTAATTTATCAAAACTTTATTCTCAATTTGGATTTTCAGAGCTTTTTTCAACATTTTGTGATTCATTATTGTCTTTTTTTCCTCTTTAATATATTTGGAGAAAATAATTTGGTTATAGCAATTATTTAGGATATTTAGGTCATATAGGCATGAACTAGGTATGAAGAACCACAATGACTTGATCTTCATTGTTTCAATCTAAATTTTAGTGATTGCTTTCCATCATATGGTTCCTAATTGAATATTTTAGTAAATTGGAATTGAACATCTTGTAAATATTACAATTCCTTGCGTGATTTATAAAGCTATAGTGTTTTCTTGACAGCTAAACATGTTGCTATATACTCTACTTCTATGGTAGAAATAAAATTACATTGTTGTTGTTGGTTGCTCCAAGCTAGTAGTCCATCATTCACCATGAATATGGAACTATTACTTGACTTCTACTGTCTAAGTCATCCTCAAAATCAGCACCATAGTACCCTATTAGTGTAGTAGTAACATCTAATTCTCCACTAGATTCTAATCTATAGTTTAAAGTACCTTTGAGATATTTGAAAGTTCGGGAGCTTTTGAAGTAAAGAATTTAGAACTAAACTTTGCCACTATGCTAACTGCAGAAGTATATCAGGTTTTGTACCTATCATATCAGACATTAAATATCCTTTTAGGTACATTAAATATCCTATTGCTTTTTGGTATAGTCTTTTAATTGGTTTTATTTCTTCCCATTGTAATCCAACATTTGGATCTGCAAGATGCAAGAGTAACAATTGCATATGCATCTCCAAGATTGACCATTTTTTAAATTTACTTTGCATATCTTTTTGACTTAATTTGATTTTGAGATTCTTCATCACAAAATATCTGAAGACCTTTATAGTATACTTATCCATGTGTAATTTCAAACTCTCTACAAAGATAATCTAGGATGGTAACAATGTGAGATTTATCTTTCCGATAAATCAATCCATTGTCTACAAAGATAGTGATTATTATCCCAGATCCACATTACATACAAGAATCAAAAAGCGATGGTCTTAATCTATACCTCATTAGTAACTCATCAAACTTCCAATTCCAATTCCTTGGTGCTTAATTCAAGCCATAAAGGCTTTTCAGCAATCTGCAAACCTTCTTCCCTTTTCAAGCTTCTTTCTGTCCTTGTGGTATATAAATCTCATGCAACTCTCTATTAAGAAAAATTTTCTTGATGTTAGATTGAGCTGTTTCCATGTCTTCCTAGCTGTAGCTAACAAAAGAACAGATCTAATAGAATCAAACTTTGACTATAGGAGCAAAATATCTCCTCATAGTTAGTTCTCACATGCTATGAATATCTCTGGCTACAAGTCTACCCTTATGCCCCTAAATGCTAAACTTAGCATTAAGCTAGGTTCTATAAATCCATTTAGATTTTATTGCCTTTCTCTCTTTTGGCAAAGATATTAGCTTCACAGTTGTGTTTTGTATCAATAACTCAAATTCCTCATCCATAGCCTTCACCCACCCAAGTGATTCCATTGCATTTTGGAAGTGAACAGGATCTACATCCACATATCCTCCTTCAATCTTAACTACAACAATGCAAGCATAAGATACCTTATTGTACTCCCAATCAATGAGTCTTTGTAGTGATCTTCTTATTTTCCCACTTTTGCAATTTTCTCAAACTTGAATGGTGGAAGTTGAGGTCATTTGAAAACCAGATTTTGCAAATCATTTTCAATCAAATTTAATTGTTTTCAGGTAAAATAAAATTTGAAGTGGATTCTTGAAGTGGACAAATTGGTCTCACTATGGATTCTTCACAAAGGCTGGTTTACTCAATAGACTCCCTAGAAGCTTGTGGAAACTCTCCATCAACATTTATCTCATCAATGCTCACTCTACCATGGGTTTGCTCTCCCTCTCTCTCTTGAAAATAATTTGCATCTAACATTAACATTTCTGATTGTTGATGATCAGATAGTTCCTCTTTGATATAGCTACTTTCAATATACTTTTCTTCTTATGATCCCATAGTCTGAAGGTTTTGGATTTTAACTACATCTAACAAAAGATATCTCTTGTCTTTTTGGATCAAATTTCTTTCTCAAAATTTTTGATCTGGGCATAAAAATTGAACAACCAAAAGTTCTCAAACATGAAACTTAATGCTTTATTCAGGCTAAATTTCATAAAGAGCTTTCCCTTAAAATCTACTAAAACTTTATTCAAAATGTGTGTAGTAGCTCCTAGTGCTTTTACACACTACTCTCTAGGCAACTTGTTTCTTGTTGCTTCAAACATTGTATTTTTTATCTCTTTCTAAATACCACGCATTGGAGTGTAAGGTGCTATAATTTAACACCATAGAAAACTGTAATATCTAATTGTATAAAACTAGCAAATTTCTTCCTAGTTATTCATCTCCTTTATCAAATTCTATTTTCTTGATCTTCACTCCACTTTTGAGTTTCTATCTATCCATGGAGTTGTTTGAAACAATAGAGATTCTTTAATAACTCTGTCAAAAAAAAAAACAAATTCAAAACTACTAGTATTATCCTTGGAAAGGAGATAATATATTGATCACTTTATTGAATTCCCGGTCACAAGACAAAAAATTCATTATAAACGAACTCTTCAACCTTGTGTTTGCTTGAATTCTCAATCTACTTTGTAGAAGATAGTCTGTGCTACTTTTGTAGAACACATTCATTATAATAAAAAGTCTTTTGACTACTAAGCTCTTCTGGTTTCGCATGGAGAGCCTCTACTAGTCCTTCTTTCTCCATCTTTTCTTCCATCTCTTGAATAGGGGTAAGATAGAGATTACTAAGTCTTTTGTAAAGTGCCAAAGTGAAATATCTAGCTCCTAATACAGAATTATCTTAGAATTAATTAGCTCTGATAATGTGGGAATATTATTTTTTCAAAATATATGTTAAGAAAAATAAGCTCAACTGAAGATATGAAGATTACTTGCGGATTAGTAGCCTAGATTAAATTCAAAACTATCTTCTTAAACTGTAGTATACATAGTACATAGTGTATGTAATATTCTAAAAAAATTTCAGTTAATTCATTATATATTTATAATTAAAATTTCATCCAATTCTGAAAACAAATAAATTTAATCTTGAATACTTCTTTTGACTAATAATAATTAATCCTTGATTTTAGTGCTCGACCAATGGGAGAGGGGAGAGGCGCAACCCCAGGATGTGATGAGTTGACATAGAGATGCCAAAAGACTCCGTCAATAGGAGAGCTCCTAGAAGCCATCACACTGTCATCCCAGCATACTTTTGATCCGTTGGGCAAGAACACACCCACTCTCGGATCACTATACATCATAGAAAGTGTATCCCTTGTATGTAAGTCATAAGGGGAGCTACATGCACACTAAACAAGGGATCACTAGCACATGCTTAGATATATGCTATTGATGTGGTGACCTCTTGCCCTATGAGACCGCATCTGCCCTTGACCATGGAGAGCTATTTGTTGCCTACATCACTCATTTTATAACTGTGGGAGTGTGCATGGCCCTAACAAAGTGGAGAAAGTATGGTGTATAGTATTATCAAACATTTGCAAATGTGACAACAATGCCTCCATAGGCAAGAATGTGCATGCTAGATATGAGGCCTTGGGAAGGTAACATCAACTAAGAATGGAATAGACCATTTGGATATTCCCCTTCCGGGAGAGGAGGTGAGCATTTTGGCATGTACTAAGGTGTCTAATATAAATGAACTACCAAAATCTTCATGTCTCAAGAAGAACCCAAAACTTTCAAAACATTGATAGGGAATGGAATCCTATTGGGAAGTCAATGAGAGTGAGGATTGTGCATGGGCTCAAGACCTTGCATTTACAAGAATGGACTCATAAACCCAATGCCTCTATGTTGATTATGAGAGCAAACTACATCTTCTAATGGCCCCAAAATATGAGTGTCGTCCAAGATGGATGAGAAAAGAGAAGATTGGGAAACTACTGCTACATATAGTAAAGCCATGTAATGTGCTATGGAACATAGAAGCCTTGCAAATGGATCCCTCTATCATGTGTCTTTGGCTGATTTAAACTATGAGAGCTCTCTTATAGCAATATATTGGTTGTATAATAGAGATGTCTCAATACCATAGAAAGAACAAACAAATGGGGATCAAGGAGGGATCTCATCTATGGATGAGCAAAGAGCACAAAATAATGTTGGACAAGAGATGGTATTGAAGCCATTGGAGACATAAACTTGGACCAGCACTCAATTTAGATGAATGTCCAAGGATGCTCAAGTGCATGCTATAATTGCATTGTAGCCCCTTGAAGTAGCCACAAAAAATTGATGGGGAGACAAGAAGGAAGAAAAAGATTGTTGCAACTTTTAAAAAAAATTGCAAGAGATCAAATGCAAAAAAGCATCCCCAATGGCAATGGGCCGCATCCTTGAGGTCTTTTTGCCAAAGCAAGGAGACAAGAGGTCCCAAATAGGTAAGCTACTCCAAGAGGCACATGACCAGAGGCAATGTGATGGGAAGATGCAAAGAGAACAAGAGAGGTTGAATTTGGAGCATTTGGGGAGAGGCAATCGAATAGGTGCTTAAAAACTAGCCCAGATGCATCACCAATTGAGAAATGTGGAGAGTGGAGTAGGGCATGGGCAAAAAAAGACTCTGTAAGCTATAAATCCTCAGCTGGCTGATAATCATGTAGGAACAAAGGAAGGTCTTCAAAGGAGGTTGAAAGTAGGGTGTATAGTTCTGATAAACTCTTAGAGGAGAAGATCATCGGCCAGGAGTGCGAGAGCACCTTGGCTGCATGCTTGTACTTCCCTACCTAAGGTGATACCATCAAGGATTCATAGAGGTGATGATGCTCTAGAGGTAGGGCATGGGGCTATGGAGCAACCATGGTGACCTGAGGAGGAAGGATAGGGTGGATAAATGGTGGAGCATCCTCCATAGGAGAGTCCACTCCTACATGGTACTCCATTGGTATAAGAGGACTAGGTGAACTAGTGACCAAGGGGAAGCCATCTGGATAAACCTCAGCAATTTCGGATGTATGTTGAAACAGGTGATGTAAAGTCGGCCCCTTACTCACACATACGGGGTGTGGGGTGTGAGATGAGTGAGCTAGAGATAGTCCCTCTATGGCCTCGTGTAAAAAATGTAGACATCTGGAATTTATGAAAGGTGTACACCTCCCAAAGAGGACCCAAGAAAGGACATCACAAGAAAGCAAGACATAGTAGAGAAATGAGATGTATCCCACTACAAAAGAGAAAAACAAAAAAGGATAGAAACCAAAGAAACAAAAACCTTCTAAGAGATGGGAGAGCCTATCTACAACCACAAAAGATCTCCCTCTGCCTCCAATGTCCCATCTCCATACATATGAAACCGCCTGAATGTGTTAGTAGTGCTCAACACCCATTATTTAGTAATTTATACATGTCCAACTTAATATTAGTATTTAGTTGGAGAAATTTGATAGGAAATTTGAATAGTCACTAAATCTACGATTCCATTTGATGCACTTAAGATATAAATGAAAGGTAAGAGGATGCTTGGTAAAATAAAAGATAAATGAATATTAAATGATTTGATTCTTGGAAGAATATAAGAAACTAAATAAACATGCAATATATGAAGCTGAGAAATAAGAGAACAGCTGACAATTTTGCCCCACAAATGATAGACTTGCGTCAATTTTTAAGTTATGAATAGAAATTTAGATTTTAATTCATTTTATGGTGATAATCCCTAGCTATAAAAGATTACAAGTTAAATCCAGAGGTAGTCCATAATTTTTTTAAGTTAGAAGGTCTTTATCCATAAAAAGTCTTCAGTCTATCAATAAACCTAAATCTCTAAGTATTCCTTAAAGTTTAATTAGAATCTCACAACTATCAAAGATATATTTCTATTCAATATATGATTGATTGAATTATACATTGATATCTGGAATAATTTCTTTATTTTCCCTTATCAATTGTACAATTTGCAACTTTTTAGCTATGTAATTCATGCAACAGCTAATAAATTTAATAAAACAGTCATTTTCTTACATAAAAATTATATGAAAAACTAAATAAATTTCAATAAATAATTAAATATTGCAAGAAAATAAATGAAAACGAAAATATAATAAATTTGTTAACAAAATGAAGTTATGTTAAGAAGGGTCATTCTCATGCTCCTAGAAAACACGCTTGCTGTGAGACTTACTAGTCAAACAGAGACGAAAGCTGGCCGGGGCAATAGTGGGTGGAGAGCACACCAGAGTCCATGACACACATATATCCACTTTCACATGATAGATAGGTGATCTTGGTGGATCAAATCATTGCTCAATTTGAACTTGGGTCCATGTAACTTGTAAGTTTTGAGTGACTATATCACGAGTTACTTTCAAGGATGGTTGCCACACCTTACATGATGTAGTAGTGACAAACACTTTATGGGTGGAGTCCTTGACACAGGCTAGTGTATAGGCGGGAGTAGCAATGACCATTACCTCTAGGGGCAAGGAGTACCACTATGCTCCACGACTATCATCAGATACCTTTGTTCTCCTAGCAATTGAGATTTTTGGGTGCTTACATCACCATTTTGACTGACTCCTCAAAGTTGCAGCCTGAGGTTCTTTGTAGAGGAGAGGGGCACTGGTTGCCTCTCTATCCATGATCACATCCTATTATTGACAGCATGTGCCTGTCACTTTGCAACACGCTCACTTTGCAATGTGCTCAAGCATTAGGTCTTCATTGGCATGCAATTACAATAGGTACATCAAGCATGGCGAGGGGCCCACCTGCTCCACTTACTAGATATACCATTGGAAGACCTCTACCACACAGTTTAGGAGTAGACCACCCCTTCTTGGTTTCTGACTGCTTGTTGTTGGGGAGCTTTTTCCCAGGCTCCTTTGTGCCCTTGTCTTGATTTTTTGGTCATTTGAGACTATTGAACCTTGGGCTCCCTTTCTTTTTGGACTTGTTTGTACCTTGTACTTCTTTTCCTTTTCTTATAAATAAATAAATCAATACGAAATCAATCAAAAGTAGTGTTTGCACAAAGTATCAAATCGTTACATATAGGTCTCACCTTTTCAGTGTGAACAACCAGCGTACTAACCTGTAAGTAATTTATTCATTCTTCCATGTAACTAGATATGTAATAAGAGGTAATCAGTAGAACACTTTGAGTAGGTTTTATCACTTCTTGGATTTTGTAAATGAGGTGTAAATTTGCATCAATTACATCCCGTAACCAAGACCCCTTCTTTACCCACTATAGATAGGGATTGAATGTCATCACTCTATATTAAGCTAGTTCAGTATTTGACCATGGATGTTTCAGAATTTTGGTTTGAACATTGAGCCAGATCAAGTGCATCCAGTAACCAAGACCCCTTCTTTACCCACTATGGATAGGGATTGAATGTCATCACTCTATATTAAGCTTGCTCGGTATTTGACCATAGATGTTTCAGAATTTTTGGTTTGAACATTGAGCCAGATCAAGTGCATCCAAGGCCCTTTCTTTCCACACTATACAGAGGGATTGTCATTAGTACAGTATTTGACTATTGATGTTTCAAGAATTTTTGGTTTGAACCGTTGCGAGGAATATTTGTCTTCTAGTACATTTGGTCGTAGATTGTCTGATGTGCAGTTCCGCTCCGCAACCAAGCAATATCCCAGCACACACATTTGTCGTACGCACGTTCCGAGATAGTGACAACCTTGCAATAGTCGACATATAGATGCCGCTCCAATAGGTGTCACTATAGCGAGGGTTAACTCTCAAATGGTAACCAGCAAATGGAGCCAAGAGTCATTCGTCGAGGACATAATAGTGGTGTGGTTTATAGTCGTATATGCCAGCATGAAGTCTCACGTCGCTTGAAGGTGGTGACTCTGCTTCATCCTACAACAGGATTTTTCCGTCCCTCGAGCTGCAACGTGTTGCGTGGCTCGAATGATGGGTGCCGGGCATGGGGAAACTTGCCAACGATGCTCGAACCGTGTGGACGTGGGAACGAAAACATAGATGAAATCGAGCAATCTGGTTAACGTTAACTGACAGACCAAGTGATGATTTGTATCTAAAAAAGCTACTATTGGAGGGGATAGTCATGTATATGGCACATCATACAATCCAATATGAAGGAAAGCATAAAGTAATTCGCCAAATTTTGACGTACGACGATCTTCAAGGCTTTTCTTCGTTGAATGATGTGAACAATCGTGGATAATGTAGCCTTCCTTCCTCTTACACCTTCTTCCTTCGTAACAAACTTACATGGAGATTGATTCCCATGTGTCTTTGCCCCTCAGTAAAAGCACAACCGCAAGGGAGGCGGCCTTGATATTGATTTTCCAGGTACTTGGTTCTAACATGCAAGCATGACTCCAGATCATGAAACCGTTACCATCGAGCTATATGCATCAATCTGAGGATTTGTGGTAGAAGTCTTAAAGTATCAAAATTGACTCCTTGACTGATCCGCACGCGGAATCTAAATTCAGATCATGTAAAAATCTTGTCCTGGACCTTAAAATTAGTGGTTTGAATTTACTCGCTGTTTTCAACTGTTATGGGTTGATAGTTGATCGGGAGCATACATAGCTCACTCACGCAATGCGAGCATTCTCTCCTTGGGTTATTGCAGAAAAAAGACTGCAAGGTGACCTCTGCGAACTCATTCTAGTCATTGGAACTAGATCGATTCAACTATATGTGGCCAGGGCATAGATCTCTGGCCTCTTCGTGCAACTGTAGAGCAAGTCAAGGATTGAATTAGCCACGACTTGGCTGGTCCGAATTACCAATTCGCATCGCTGGTGCGTCAATGTGTTACGGCTGGCGGAATTGACTGCGGATAATCAGAGCTCGAGGGCAGTATTTGCATCAGTGGGCCTAAGAATTCCACCGGGTCAAACTTTTCTGAGTGATTAAATTAGATTTTGAATTTTGCATTCGTGTCGGACCAACTTCCTCCGGCAGTCAGTGATAACGTAAAAATGAGCAGCTGTGGAAGAGGGAGACGAGGAGGGAGACCAACACCATGTGTTAGCCCACCCGGGCCACCCAGGGATGGACTGGCCGAAAATAAACCGACCAAAGATGGTACGACTAAGAGCTGCTGTTGTTGAATTCTCGCCTCGTCGATAGGTAGAATCGATTTTGTTTGGAAAACTTTCACAGTTCTCTACTCTGCCTATTTCAGTTTTTGTACTTGCGATTGCTTTAAATTACTTTAAATGGTTATCATGGTGAGCTCATGATCAATTTCTGGTTTAAATTGATCATGGACCGATTAGTTCACTGTCACTCAGCTGGCCAGCTGAGTGACAGTTCAGGACTGATATCTGGATTGCAGAAATTTTACATCAATGTGGCTGGTTGGCAGCCTTTCTATGTTTGGAAATTACTGATCGTCGAACAGGCGTCCGAACTTTTTAGCTTTCCAGGCCTTGTTCACTGAGGTTATCTGTGGTAAATAGATGCTGCAGAAGAAAAGCCTGAAGTTGATCCAGCTACAGATGGATCAGGTGAGGAAGCCACGAAGACCAAACAGGAGTGGCTGGACACTAACTGGGAGTGGCCCTGTTACGATTCGTACTACAACAGACAAGGGGAACTCATAGAGCGGGTGTTACGAACCAAATCAATTGGAGACGAGGAGGAGGAGCCTCCATTTCAGGTGACCTACTGTCTGATTCACGGATTACCATGGCCAGAACGTGTCGATGTCGAACTCCAGTCCCCTCAACTCTTGAAGGTCATGCAGAAAGTCTTCTCAACGAAGCAAAAACTACGATATGTCAAGACTGTAAGCATCAAGGGACGAGAATTCTATCTGAAACTCGACGAATTGAAGAAACATATCATTACGGATGTGTCAATGGGAACGGAATCCTCCGATGCAGATGCAGAACCCCTTTCAGATGAACGCATTACGCAACTGCAGCTCCGTCACTTACTGAGATTCGTGGAGAAGGAGTACGCTGACGTCCCCACAGAGCATGAGCGCATGAAGGAGAAGTTTTCCGTGGCCTGGGATATGCTCTGGACCTTTATCCGTCCTGGAGACAATGCTGTGTACAAGTGTGGAATCTCAGAGGATGAAGTCTGTGGCAAGGTGAAAAAGGTTGCTTACAAGCTTAGCAACAGCTATCCTCGAAGATGGGTTCTGCAAGTGAAAATGGAAAACTATGACTACGATTGCGAGAATTACCTTCCGTTCGATCGGGAGTCTGAGATTTCCAGTTTCGAGAATGAGGTCCCAATAGATCAACTGACTGTCTACCCCATCAAATATTGTCGGGATCCCCAAGCCATTGAGGAGCGCCTTTTAGCTCAGGGTGCGAAGTATGGATATCTTACAACCGCTGTGAGTTATCGGTACATGCAGTTCGAAGGGCCCATTTTCCAGTACAAGGAGATCGGTTATGAACACAGAATTATCAAAGAGAATGCGTCTGGGAGGGTGATGATCGACCAGTTCAGCTATGCTACTGTTGTGCATGACGGCATGCTCAACAATGCCGAGCCTTCGTCAGCAGTTACTCGTAACGGAAAAGTGAAAACCGTGGACATATCCAATGATCCGAACAGAATCTATTCTCCTGCCATCGTGTGGGGATTCTCTTTCAGATTGAAAAGTTGGGGTTGCTTTCCGGTGCATGGTTTTAGCGAAGTGGTTTTTGACGGAGGGAGCTCTTGGAACCAGTTGGTTATGGATCCGGATCTCAAAGAAATTACCTGTCATCTTGTTGCTGAGCACCTTCGCACGATTTATGGAGATGAAAAGCAGCAGTTGCATGGAATTGATCCAATTTCCAACAAGGGTGAGGGTTGCGTTATAATCGGCTATGGTCCCCCTGGAACTGGAAAAACGCTAACTGCTGAATCCTTGGCGGAGAAACTTCAGGTCCCACTCTGGTCTTTGAGCGTATCTGAACTGGGAATCACTCCCCATGATCTTGAGACGAAGCTCGTAAACGTTCTTGAAGTAGCTAACTCCTGGCACGCTTTACTCCTACTGGATGAAGCTGATGTGTACTTGGAGAAGCGCACTATGTCTTCGGATCTCACCCGCAATGCCATGACAGGACTTTTCTTGCGACATCTGGAGTACTACAAGGGTGTACTCTTCCTCACAACGAATCGGATTCTCACTTTCGACGAAGCATTTCGGTCTCGGATTTCAGTTTTCTTGCGATATCCAGCGCTGGCTGTGAGCCAACGCGAGATCATCTGGAACAATCTGCTAAAGAGAGCCAATTTAGTAGAGGACGACGCTGCAATTCAGAAGCTTGTGCAAGAAGTTGCTGTGAATGATTTGAATGGGCGCGAGATTAGGAACTCTATCCGGAACGCACAAACATTGGCGCGGGGAAAGAAACAAGAGTTTTCTTGCCAACATGTGACGGATGCTACCAAGGTTCTGGCAAATTCTATAGCCTTGCTCACAAACGGAATGGACACAGCAGATAGTTTTGCTGAGTAGCTGTTCTTTTTATGTGGTAGTTGAGGTTGGTATAGTTAGTTGATTAGTAATAGCACTTAGCGTCTGCACAAACCACACGCTCATATATAGGTCTTACCTTTCGATGTAAGATATTCCTCTGAAAATATTAATGGTGTAGTCTAAAAGAGCTACAAGCATGTAAGATCAGCAATTGAGAAAGGTAAGGTCAGGCAAGCAACATGTCTCCAGTGATTTTTATTTTTAGTCTAGAACCTATTTAGGTTTACAGATAGTCCATTCTTTATTTCATGTGACTTTTGATCTATAATAAAAATAAAAGAATAGGAGCTTGCAAGGAATCTATTCCTCGTTTCATTCTATTAGATCTCAAATAATATTTTGAGTATCTTTTATGTTTTTCTATTTTGCAATTGACTAATTGTATCAATTTCATGATAGCTTTCAGTAATTCTTTTAATTATTATAAGCTTCGAAGTTCGTCAAGAGTGACAAAAGATTATTGTTTGTGCAAGACTTTTGATAGATGAGAGGCTAGTAGGAGAGTAATAGGAGAGTAGGAGACACAATGAAAACAAATAAGAACAATAGGAAAGTATTTTGAGACACAATAAAAACAAACAAGGAACAATGTGATCAATATGGCATATATTAAAAAGGTCAATGGGAATAAAAATTACTTGTAAATTTGTATTTGATTTTAACTTTTAAATCAAAGCGACTTACAAGGTCATAAATGGACAAAGACTATAGAAGAAGCCATAGTAAATGGAGAAGAAATAAATTAACCACGCAAGACTATGTTGCAAAAATGTATATCTCTGTGTAGTCATAGAATCTATGTGCAGTGAACAATACAATATTTGCAACGAACAAAGGTATGCAAACTAGCAATACCAAAGAAGCTACTAAACGGAGTAGTGTTGATGACAGGTATTTGTGATTTAAAGCTCTGTAAACTTGAGATCAAATTACCAAGATTTCCCATGCTTACTCTTTTTTCACTCTATTGTGTATTGGGAAAAGTGAAAAGCTATAAAAAAAAATTAAAAGGCAATCATAAGGATGCAAAGAAGTTGGAAAGGAGAAGAGTGTATACAAATTGCTGAAGAGCACTTACAGTTTGAAGCAAGGCAAGGAATTGGAATCAAAGGTTTATAACTTTTTAATGAGGTATGGATTGAGAACGTCAATTTTTAATCCTAGATATGTATTATGGTTTGGTGGGAAAGAAAAATCCTCTTTATCTTTCTAGATGATGGATTGATTTGTGTGAAAAATCTCACATTTTACATTTCTAGATTGTTTTGGTCGAGAGTTTGAAGTTACACACAAAAAAGCATACTAATATGTAGTACTTCAAATTTTGCATGAAAGATGAAAAATATATAGATCAATTATAAAACTGTTTATTTAAAGATCCAAATGTCATGTTACAATTGGACAAAGAGAACCAACCAGAGCATACTAATAAGAAGCAATAAGATGTTTAATGTATGCTATGATATATAAAAACCTTGATAGCTTATGATATTACATGGGTAGCAAAATTTAGTTCTAATTATTCACTTTAACAGCCATGAATAGAATTCTGAAGGACCTCACAAGTCTCTAAACTATGGTTTAGAATTTAGTGGAGGATCAAATGCTTCTCATACACTAGCAGGTACTATAATGATTATTCTATGGTTGAATTAGACCATAGAAAGGCATCCAATGGTTTCATATTTATGATAAATTGTATACTACTAGCTTGGAACAACAAGCAATAATAATTTACTCTCATTTTGATCATAGAGACAGAGCATATATCAACTTTTTTAGTTGCCAAATAAGCAATATTGTGTTGTATATCATTTAAGGAATTGGAATTTGGACTAGATAGTCCAACTCAAACATACAATAACAATCAAGAGTGTCTTCAAACTAGTGTACAACCTGGAATTCCACAAAAGAACCAAGCACATAGAGATCCAATATTATTATATGAGAGAGCAGCAAGAGAAAAAAGATATATTTTTAGCTACATCAACACCAATAGTCAAATTAAAGTACTTTTACAAAAACCTTAATAGTAGATAAGTTTAGTAGTTTAGAAGTTTAATTGAGGTACTATCATTTCTTCAATGAGTGGGAGTGTTGAAACTGCATTTTATACAGTAATATATTGCATGTGTTAGTTGAGGTTGGTACAACTATTATTGTATAATAATAACAATTAGTTTGTGAGAGAGCAGAAAAAGAAACATGAGATCTATTTTAGGTACATCAACCCCAATAATCAGATTAGAGTATTTTTACTAAAACCTTTCTAGTAGATATGTTTTGTAGTTTAGAAATTTAATTGGGGTAATTATCAATCCTTCAATGAATAGGAGTGTTGAAATTACATTTTATATAATAATATATATGGCATGTGTTAGTTGAGGTCGGTATAGCTTTTACTGTATAATAGTAATTAGTGTTTGCACAAAACACACTTTATCTACAACTGTACTAGGTAGAGTTTGCACAAAACACCCAATGGTTATATATAGGTTTTATCTTTCCAATATGAAAATTTCCAACGAGATATTATCAGCATAGTTCAGCAACAAGAATGTGAGAGTAGCCGTTAGCGAGAGGCAAGGCCAAGCAGTCCATCTCAGTGTTCTATTAGTTTAGAACCTGCACACTAGCGGCATGTAATCCATTCTTCATTTCATATGAATAGATGTGTAATAATAGGAAGTTAATATAAGTATTTGAGTACCTTTTGATGCACTTTGTATTTTGCAATTTCATTTGACAACATGGGTAATAATAATAAGTTTGCATAAGCAATTTGAGTATCTTTTAATGCGCTTTTTATTTTTCAGTTGATGCGAAGATTTGCATCAATTGTGCGACATTTTTCAACATTTTTTGAACCTTAGATATACACTCCCATAAATTAATATCGAGTTTCATCTTCAATTCTTTTGGTTCTGCAAAGAACTGATAAGCACAGAGTTTCAATCTGGAGTACAACCTCGCCCAGAATATGGTAAACTTTTTGACATCGTATTAGTGACGGAACGGAATGACAAGAACACGTAGTGTTCCATTCAGGACGAGTGACACTCCCGCTGTATCTGGGTCCCTGAAATTCATGGCGCAGGAAGCTCCATAGAATTTTGTGAATCGATTCATGTTTGTAGGTTCCAGCAAATGGAAGTAGTGTGCGTAAACATGTGAAAGTGGACAGCAATTTACGCATCCAGGAAGTTCGGAAGGAGGCTTGTAATGCTGGCACTTCTGCTTCAATCACTCCCTCAATCACCCAATGCGAAATATGCAGAATGACGTCGATATAAGTGGGGGCATATTGTTAACGAACCCAAACCCAACCACTGCACATTACACATTCTGGATTTCACCCCAAGAGATTCTTGCGGTGAAAATCTGAGCTGGATTAGGAAATGATTCGACGTAAGAGCATACCGAGAACTGGTATGGGGGAGCTTGAAACTGATGGAGAGCTGTACTGCGGGTACTACCTGAGATATGCGGTCCTTAAACCCTGGGATGAGGGGCCTCACCTCCATGACTTTTACCGGCACACCAGCGATATTCGGGTGGATGACTGGATGTGGGAGCCTCAGTGGTATGATCCAGAACTAGAAAAGATTGAGGATCATAAGGGAAAGATTAATGAGTTATGGGATTGGCATCGGAGAAGGAATTTGAGGGTAGATATGAGGTATGATTTCGCTCGAGTTGCTGAAGCACGACGACAACGGAGTCATTTTCAGCGGCTGAGTTGAGGTTCATGTAACTCACTGTAGGTCTAGGCTCCCCTGTCTACATCTTAAAGGAAGTTAGAACCAAGTTTCCTATGGTTTGGCCAAACTTCCGTATCTAATCCATGTCACTAGCACATAACAGTTACTACTTGCAGTTCATAGAAGTCCATATACTATAATGGCCGGAAACGCGCAGGCTTGCTGAGCTGAATTCTTCTGCAGCAAATGAATAATCTTTTGCACGATCTTCTCGAATACCCCACAACTCTGATATTAACAAGGACGAACACATGATTTTGGTCAGTTACTGGAAAAACTATCGCTAAGTTTATTATCTGCTGTAAACGATTTCAAAAGGACAGAGGTTGCAAGCTGAAGTCCATCTGAATTTGAAGTGAAATCCATCAATTCAAGTTGACTGATGTTTCTATACATGAATGATACACATCATGCGCATCAACATATGATCCCATAAGCGTTTCAACCTGGAGAGACATTACTTACCAGTTTCGAAGGAGGCCAACATCGCAGAGTACAGGGCCGTCATCAAAGACATGATTTTGACCACCCAAAGGAAGACTTTCGACTCACAGCAGACGTCCAATATCACAGTCCTTCCGCCCATCGATTACCAATTCCCCTTAGAAGTCGAATTCCTTATAACTGGAGTCGAAATTCAGATTTTGAAACCTGATCACTGGGCTACCGGTGTGCGCGTTATAGGATGTTGAAGGTATTCCCCGTTCATTAGTAGACTTGATCAGGTTCACGTAGCAGATTTTCGAGGACATTGCCAGGGAACTAAAGTGACGCATGTGGCCACGATTGACGACACTGTGTCAGATATCAGGACTCATTGATTGTAGAATTTCGAAGTCAACCACAGTTCAATCCATAACGTTGCGAGTTTCGTGGATCTCCACGTGGGTGCTTCCTTTCTGAAATCATGACAAGTTGAGCAGTAAAGAGTTGAGAGTAGTAGTTTGGAGAGGCAAGATCAAGATGCTATTTGAGTGTTCCGTCAGTTTAGAACTTGAATACTAGTCTATTGGTAATCCAATCCTCATTTCATGGAAACCGTATGCCGGATGGAAGAGTTCAAGACCACATGATTGACAAATGACAAATGGTCTAAGATTTCAAAAATATTGAAGAATGGACTTGGCCAATATATGTTGATCATAAAGTTTGGATTTGTTGGAGAATGCTGATATCTTATGAGATTGGTGCAAACCTAGAGACTCTTTATGAGATGAAGAGTCTCTAAGTTCTAGAGTTGAAGCAAAATGTGAAGCAACAAACAAAGGCATCCAAACAACCATTAGCAAATAACTCTACTACATGGAGATGAAACAATGGTGATGGTGTGTATCATTGATTCAAAACTATACAAACTTCATATCAAAGTTGTCAAGGAAATAACATCTCCCAAACTGTTGCAAGTACGGGAAGAATGAGAAACTGGAAAAGAAGAAAGAACATCAAAAGGTAGATATTTCACTTTGGCACTTTACAAAAGACGTAGTTAATCTCAATCTTACCTCTATTAAAGGAGAAAGAAAGATTAGTAGAGAGTCTCCGTGTGAAACAGGAAGAGCTTAGGAGTCAGAAGCCTTTCTATTATAATGAATGTGTTCTACAAAAGTTGCTTAGACTATCTTTTACAAAATCCATTGAGAATTGAAGCAAACACAAAGTTGAAGAGTTCTTTTATAATGATGTTTTTGGTCCTATGACCATGAGTTAAATAAAGTGATCAAAATATTATCTCTTATATTTTCAAGGATAATACTAGTATTTTTGAATTTGTATTTTCTTGACAGAGAAATTAAAGAATCTCTCTGTTTCAAACAACTCCATGTATACATAGAAACTCAAAGTGGAGTGAAAATCAAGAAAATAGAACTTGATAAAAAAAGGTAAAGACACTAGGAAGAAATTTGCTAGTTTTTTAAAATTAGATATTACACTTTGCTATGGAGTTATATTATATTACCTTAGACTCCAACACATTGTATTTAGAATAAAAAACAATGCTTGAAGGGACAAGAAGCAACTTGCTTAGAGAATAGTGTGTAAAGGCACTAGGAGCTACTACAAATATTTTGAATAGAGTTTTTTTATAGATTTTAAGAAAAAAATATTTATGAAATTTAGCACGGAATAAAGCATTTAGTTGCAAGTTTGAGAAATTTTGGTTGTTCAATTTTTATGCCCAGATCAAAATATTTTGAGAAAGAAATTTAATCCAAAAAGACAAGAGATATCTTTTGTTTGATATAGTTAAAAATCCAAAACTTTCAGATTATGGGATCATAAGAATAAAATTATATTGAAACTAGCTATATCAAAGAGGAACTATTTGATCATCCACAATGACAGATGTTACAGTTAGATGCTGATTATTCTCAAGAGAGAGAGCATCGCCAAATTGAGCATGGATAAGATAAAAGTTGATGGAGAGTTTCCACAAGCTTCTAGGGAGTCTATGGAGTAGACCAGCCTTTGTGAAAAATCTATAGTGAGACCAAAACTAGCCCACTTCAAGAATCCACTTTATTTCTTTTTACCCAAAAATAATTAGATGTGATTTGAAAATGATTTGCAAAATTTGGTTTGCAAATCGGCTCAACTTCAACCATTCAAGTTGGAAAAATTTGCAAAAGTGGGAAAATGAGGAGACACCTACAAAGACTCATTGAGTGAGTGGGAGTACAATAAGATATCTTATGCTTGCATTTTTGTAGCTAAGATTGAAGGAGGATATGTGGATGTAGATCCTGTTTGCTTCCAAAATGCAATGCAATCACTTGGGTTGATGAAAGCTATGGTTGAGAAATTTGAGTTATTGACACAAAACATGACTTTGAAGCTAACATCTTTGCCAGAGGGAAGAAAGGAAATAAAATCTAAATGTGTTATAGAACCTAGCTTATGCTAAGTTTAACATCTAGAAGCACCAAGGTAGACTTGTAGTCAAGATATTCATATCATGTGAGAACTAACTATGAGGAGATAGTTTGCTCCTATAGTCAAAGTATGATTCTACTATATCTTTTCTTTTGCTAGCTACAGTTAGGAAGACATGGAAACAGCTTTATTTAACATCAAGCTAATTTTTTGTAATAGAGAGTTGCATGAAATTTACATGGACAAGCCACAAGGATAGAAAGAAACTTGAAAAAATAAGAGGGTTTGCAGATTGCTAAAGAGTCTTTATGGCTTGAATTAAGCACCAAGGAATTAGAATTGGAAGTTTGATGAGTTACTAATGAGGTATGGATTGAGATCATCACTTTTTTATCCTTGTATGTATTGGGGATTTGGGTTAATACTCACTACCTTTGTAGAAAATGGATTGATTTGTGGGAAGATAAGTCTCACATTGTTACCATACTTACCATGCCAGATTATCTTGGTAGAGAGTTTGAAGTTACACATGGATAAGTATAGCATAAAGGTCTTCAGATTTTTTTATGAAGAACCTCAAAATCAAATTAACTCAAAAAAATATGCAAGTAAATCAAAAAATGGTCAATCTTGGAGATGCATATACAATTGCTACTCTTGCATCTTGCAGATCCAAGTGTTGGATTACAATGGGAAGAAATAAAACCAATTAAAACGCTCTACCAAAAGGCCATATGATGTTTAATGTACCAAAATGATATGTAATGTATGATATGATAGGTACAAAACCTGATATGGCCTGTGCAGTTAGCATAGTGGCAAATTTTGGTTCTAATCCTTTGCTTTGAAAGCTCCCATAAAGCAGTGGGAAGAATTTTCAAGTATCTCAAAGGTACTATAACTATAGATTAAAATTTAGTGGAGAATTAGATGTTACTGATACACTAACAGGGTGTGGTACCATGGTGTTGATTTTGAGGATGACTTAGATAATAGAAAGTAAAGTAGTAGTTTCATATTCATGGTGAATGATGGATTGCTAGCTTGGAGCAACCAACAATGCAATTTTACTTCTACCACATAAGTAGAGTATATAGCAACATGTTTAGCTGTCAAAAGAACAATATGGATTTATAAGTCATGCAAGGAATTGAAATTTGTAAAAGATGTTGCGATTCCAATGTACTAGAATATTCAATTAGGAAACATATGATAGAAAGCAATCACTAAAATTTAGATTGAAACAATCAAGATCAAGTCATTGTAGTTAATGTACTAAAATATTCAATTAAGAGGCATATGATGGAAAGCAATCACTAAAATTTGGATTGAAACAATCAAGATAAAGTGGTTGTGGTTCTTTGTATTGTATCTAGTTTCATGCATGTATGACCTTTAATTGCTATGACTAATTTTTTTCCCAAATATTTTAAAGAGAAAAAGAAAGACGACAATGAATCATAAAATGGTGATAGAAAGCTCTGAAAATCCAAATTGAGAGTAAATTTTTGATAAATTACACACAGAAATTTTCATATTTTTTAATACTTATGAATCTTTAGGAAAGGACAAAAAGAGTTTTGTATTACTAGGAGGACAGATTTCTCGTCCTGATACTACTTGTGCTCAGCTCCATTTCATCTCTTGTGTTGAATTCTTGCCCGGCTCGATGGGTTTTCCATCATTCTCGTTATCCTACGCGGATCGGACTTGCTCTAATTACTAGGAGAGATAGGTCCCTTCAACCTTTTATTTTATCAAAATTTAGACATAAAGAGTTTTGTATTATTAGAGGGGTCGGTGTCTTTTCCTTTTTAATTTATTAACTTTAGATCATCACAGTGATGTATTTTAAGTTTCTAGAAGTTCTAGAAAGATCTTACTAATTTAGAAACGACAAGATCTATAGAAATACTGTACAAAAGAAAATTTCCAAGTGAAATTGTATTTGATCCTCTTTTGTAAGGTGGAATTTAATCATAAAACAATATATAATATACATACTCAAATTCATTATATTCTATTGTGATCAGCGAACTCTAGATTACTAATTGTGGTCTTAGATTGTCATTTATTATTGGTTTTCACCTTCTTGGGCTACTCTATACAAATAATTAGAACCTACCCTTTTACTAGATAGATTTTTCATTTCATCGATCCCTAGTGGCTCTGCACTATTTTCCGAAATAAGATGAGTGCCGAGTTTTATATTTCGCCCCATAAGGTTCTTTTGCCTTCTATCTTGGGACTATCGTGCCTTCCTTTTTCTTTGTTTCCCTTTCGTTGTGCTTTGTACGGTTTTCCCCTCCTTCGAGGGTATTATGGGATTTAGTCTCATTTTATCTTTTTCATCGCTCCCTTGTATGGTTTGGGGATCTTCCTCTCCTTCGACCGCGTAGACAAAACGAAGGAGGGGGGGAGATCCCATCGAGCCTTGCGAGGGAGAAATAAAAAAGGTAAAAATGATTTGATCCGGTTTAAAGGTGAGAAAAGGTAAAAGTGAATAGTGATTTGATCCGGTTATCGACTCCTCTGCATCGGAACCTATGACACAATTTCCCACAGTTGACTTGCCCGCTCTGTGACATAACTCAGGGAAAGGCTTGGGTGAATCCTCAAGGGGAGCCGGCGGGCCTCCTCCGGCACTCCGACAAGAGACTGCGTTTGGAACGCCGGGATTAAAACTCTCAAAAAGAAATATCGTCCCAGGGTTGGGTGCACTGGTCGTATTGGTACCCTCCACGGTATTGCTTTTTTAAGTTTTCATCATGGATTACATTTGTTCTTTTAGTTTTCAGTTCATTTTTGTTTGTCTTCTTTACTTTTCATAATAACAACTTTCATAGTTAGTCGTTGGAAGGTAGATAAGTATTGTGCAACAGTTATTTCTGGAGGAGATTTTATAAAAGAAAACCGATCACGTAAAGGATGGGAAGACCTCAACAAACGTACAAGAGAGAGACAAAAGAGATAAACTGGAGCTAGGCGCAATGATATCGATAAGAGAAATGTACTCTAACCGCACCTCAGATATCTGAATTATGCAAGTCGCGAGATATTAGAGACATGTGAGAAGATATATGGCAATTGCAATCGATTATTTAAATAAAAGAAGAAGAGCGCACATGTTTAACAGCAAAATGAAAATCATCTCTTCAAACCCTACGAGGATAAGATCTAAAATAGAGCTAGTGTCCCGAGAGGAAGGGAATCGGAATAAAAAGTTTAGTAATTGACGATACTTCAAATAGATTGACTTTTTACTCTAAATAAGAGTACAAACACCACAGAGTGCAAATGAGCAAGAGTCCAATGAGCCAAGCCAAGCCCGTGGAAACGATGGAGTATTTATTGCATTGGTTGGTATCATTACGATGGAGTACTGGATGCAAAGTCAACTGTCCTAAGTGGATAACGTTATCCAACTGAGGACGAAGGTCGGCCATTTAATTTTAGTCAATGATAGATATATATAAAATCCAGATTCTATTTTCGGATGCAAAGTCAATTTCCCTAAGTGGAGAACGTTATTCAACTGAGGACTAGGGTCGGCCATTTAATTTTAGTCAATGATAGATACAGATACATAATAAAATCTAGATTCTTAGAGACAGTTACTTCGTTCGATGTAGCTGTAGAGTAACATGTAATCCGTTTATTTTGTAAGATTTTCATTAGTATAAAATATTTTACTTATACATATATAGTATAATAAAATTTAATTTAGCATATAATTTTTTTGATAGATAATGATTATTTTAATCATTAATTTATGATAAAAAAGATGATGAAATTAACTTCATATAGAAAATTTTTAACTATCAAAACTATATTTGAAATTAATCAAAAATATTTATTATTCAAAATAGTAAAAAGAATAAAATATATTAATTATTTATATTCTTATTATTATCATATTTTTTTATGATATTCTTTGATGTTTTAAACACAAGGATGAACAACCCTTCATAAAAGTTAACTAAAAGCTCAAATATCAACCTTTCAAAATATCTCTTTTGATAATCTATTCAGTTCTTTTTTAGTTTCTACTAAAACAATAGTCTGTTTGATTCTCTAAGCCCTCTTATGAGAGACAAATCAATTCTTGGTGTTCAGTAACGTTGTTATCTTAGGATCGGAGTATATAATAAAATGATTAGTAATTAATATGTGCAACCAAGATTTCTTTTGTACTGAACGTATCAACTAAATTCCAAATATTTTAAAATTGGACTTTAATACTTGTAAAAATTTGAGATTAAATCCAAAAATCGATTTTTTTTTCCCGCCCTATCATACATTTAAAAGTGTTATAGGTCCTAATACAGAATTATCTTAGAACTAATTAGCTATGGTCATGTAGGACTATTTTCGTTTCAGCATATATGTTAAGCAAATTAATCTCAACTGAAGACTTGAAGATTAGTTGCGGATTAGTAACCTCGATTAAAATCAAAAATATCTTTTTTAAATTGTAGTATACATAGTACATAGTGTATGTAATATTCCAAAAAATTTCCAGTCAATTCATTATATATTTATAAATAAAAATTTACTAATTTTGGAAACAAAAAGTTTAATCTTGAATACTTCTTTTAACTAATAAAAACTAGTCCTCTATTTTAGTGCTCGACCAATGGGAGAGGGGAGTGGCGCAACCCCAGGATGTGATGAGTCAACATCGAGGTGCCAAAGGACTCCGTCGATAAGAGCTCTTGGGAGCCATCACACTGTTATCCCCGGCGTACTTTTGATCCGTTGGGCGAGAACCCACCCACACGGGACTCCCGGGTCACTATTGCCGGCCAGTTTTCGTCTCTGTTCGACTAGTAAGTCTCACCGCCTGGGCAAGCGCGTTTTCTAGGAGCGTAAGAACGAACCGGCAACATAACTTCACTTTGTTAACAAGCATAATATTATATTTTCTTTATATATATATATATATATATATATATATATATATATATATAGGTAAATGAGAGCAGAAGCCATGAACTCATGTAGTGCACAAGTACACATATTCGATAAACAACATTTACATGAATGTGTGTAGTATGAAAGTTTGAATGCAAAATGCATCAAAAATAACCTGTAACAAAAGTATAGATGCAAAAAAATAACCTGTAGCTAAGGCATAAGTGCAAGAAATTGAGAACACAGAATTACTAATGGACAATAACGAACTTGAAATCGAGAGCAACTATGCTAACGTTGACATTGAGAGCAGCAAGGCCAACGCAAGCGTTTATTTATTTTATATATATATATATATATTATTTTTCATTTATTTTCTTACAATATTTACTTACTTTCTAAGTTTCTAAGAATTATGCTTTATTTAGGTATTCATAAAAAAATTTATGTAAGAAAATGACTGTTTTATTGAACTTATTAACTGTTGAAAGAATTACATAGCTAAAAAGTTTGTAAATACAGTAGATAAGGAAAAAGAAAGAAGTCCCCTATATCAATGTATAATTCAATAAATCATATATTCAATAGAAAGATATCTTTTATAGTTGTGAGATTCAATTTAAATGTTAAGGAATACTTAGAGGTTTAAGTTTATTGATGGACTGAAGACTTTTTATGGATAAAAACCCTATAACTGAAGCAAAATTATGGACCACCTCCTGATTTACTCGAATTTTTTTATATCTAAGGATTATCACCATAAAATGAATTGAAATCTAAATTCCTATTCATAACTTGAGAATTGACCCAATTTTATCATTCATCGGAAGACATTGTCCATTCTTCTTTTATTTCTAGGCCTCATATGTTTCTTTAGTTTCTTATATTCTTCCAAGAATCAAATCACTTAATATTCGTTTATCTTTTATTTTACCAAACATCCTCTTAACTTTTATTTATATCTTATGTGCATCAAATGGAATCGTCCATATTTAGGTTTAGTGATTATTCAAATTTCCTATCAAATTTCTCTAACTCAATACTAATATTAAATTCTAGGACATGTATAATTATAATCAAAACCAAATACTGAATTCAAGTATGAACCAAACCATAATCGCAAAATCTTCCCACATAAATTAGACTAAAAAGCAACCTAAACATAATAAATTTGATAATATTTATGGACATGACTTTCCATATTACACCCAAAAATATTCGAGCTTATGTTTAATTGCTTGAAAATATCATAGCCAAGTACAAATATATACAAACATTGACCGTATTGCAAATACAAGCATAAGTACAAATAATAGCCATCATATACAAATATGTAACAACATTCCGAATTTTTCGCCAGCAAGGCACCTTACAAATTACCTGAAGTTCACTATCATCCGCATGCACGAAGCATCTGATTTACCAATGTCAAAGGGGCTATACTAGAGAAGCATTGAATCCTAACTTGCCTGTTGGGCAAAGTGACAAAAGGGTTTAGGGTTAGTTGTAAGTAGAAAAAGGTGACCGTCTATACAACACAAAGAGGTGAAGACCGCATCAGCCCGTACAAGGGTGGGACAAAAGACGTAATTTCGTCCTCTGTACTTCGTCCCGTTATCCAAGTTGTAAATTATAATCTCCTCTGCCGGATGAAGTATCAAGTTTTCATCCAACCAATCACTTAGCTTGTGTGCTTTCAGCATTTCAGATTCCATGGTGTACAACACCGCACACTCGGAGTCAGATGAAAGCTCGGGCTGGTGGTCAGAACTCGCTTGATTGCGTCACTAAGTACGTTTAGCCATGTTTTGGTCTTCTGAACAAAGGGAGGGTTCCACAATAAGAGCTCTTAAACACTAAACACGCAGCACCTTAAACACTATTCTTAGTGCTTTGTTCGGTATGGAAGTGGATCACATCTATACTATACCACATCCAACACTCTTGGGCATACCGGACCACTGCACGTGTAATTCTACATTTGATCTTGAATGCATCCACATTTGTGCATGAGAAAGAGAGTCCACTAGAGTCCACTATGCTATTAAATAAGTGGTGTTTTGTCAACCAACATAAAGAGATGTTGCAGTACCTAAAGAGTACCCTGTCAAGCAAATCCGAGAATCCAATTCACATTTTGTTATCATGCACTCTAATAGCAACCTCTGACTTTCACCAAATTGATTGATGAAAAGTTTCCAAAGCGAGTAAAGTGTCATGCAAGATGTCTTGTGGGTTGTTGGTCACTCATACCGCAATGACATAAAGTGATCAATGTATGCCATTCCTACCTTCATATTTATATATGAGGAAAAATCCTTTTCTTCATAGCTTTCAATTATCTCATAAACTTGTACAAAAAAGTAAATACAAAAAATATAATCAGACAAGTTCAACTGGTTTAAGGATCCATTGAGTGTATATCTCTATCAGTAAAAAATAAAATAAACCACTTTGTCATGGTGGAGATGTCAAATCAGGAGATTATTCCGTAGTTTTCCATCCTTGGAAAAGCTCTCATTTTTCTCAACTTGCAGTCATGTAAAAGGGTTTAATTAAGATCTTTTCCTTGGTTTAAAATCATAGAGCCATTGGATTAGCATTACACAAAGGTGCAAAGTAGAATGCGTTAAAGGACCCACTCCAGAGTAGATTTTGGAGTGGAAAAGGATTTGGAAAAGAATAAGTCATGGAATGGAAGGCTTCTAGAAGTGGTCCAGAGCCAAACAAATCTTAGAAGGCTTCTCAGAGTAGACTAGAGCATAGAAATCTTGGAGTGGACCATAAGGTAATAAGTGGGGTGGAAGACTACAAGACTATGTGTTAAATTTTCTAGAAGAAAATTTAATATATAGAGATGCACTATCCTTACATGATGGACCAAAACAAGAGTAATAAGAGATTTGTTTTAACCACATTAATAAAAAACTTAAAATAAAATAAAATAAAAAATAAAATTTATATTTGTTTATGAAAGCTTTATAAGAGATAGCTTTGAAAATTTAGAAGTTTAATTTGATTAGTAGTACTTTTTCAATGGATTGGAATGTTTAAATTGCATTCCAAATGTTAATACTTGTGGTAGTTCAGATTGATATACCTATTTCAATTCAAGATTGAGATAAGAGTATTGTGAGATAGTTCTCTTTAATTGTGAGTAATAGAGATAGATAGAGCAGAGGTGATAGAGGCGAAATCATAAGATAGAGGAATAGATTTTGGGAGAGGAATTGAGTCAAATAACTTGAGTGGAGCAGCACTGGTACCTGCAGCTGAGAATTGTATCCAGCTGTCAGGCTCCATTTTGGAATCAATCTATCCTTTATGCAACCTGTGGTCATGGTGATGATTATAGTTGGAGATCGAGTTGAGAGAATTGAACTGATCAAAGGTGATCTATTTTGAAAGCTAAGGATATAAAGGCATCCCGACTGAATGCGAGTGGACTGAATGCGAGTGGAATTGGACTGTAACAAGGGTGACTTTAATGACTGTCATCTATTAGAGTTATCAGAGAAATAGGAGAATGAAAAAGATAAGACAGATCAGAATTGAGTTGAATTTGGACGGCACTGAGTGATTGTTGCAAAATGCCTGAAAGTCTACGGTTTGCAGATGAATAAGAAGGAAGTTGGAAGTTCGCAGAATTTGGAAGTTCACAATGGATTTGCACAACCCACCTTGGTTCTCAAGAAAATTAATCAAAATCCACCTCTCATGATTTCTATTGTGCACAAGTGAAATTAAAGGAGAGTTAAGCATGAGGATTTAAGGGAGTGAGAATTAAACATGAAGGATATAGTGCTGATTTACCTTTAAAATCATGATTAATGATTTGGCACACTGAAAAGTTTATAAACTGAGACAATTTTGGTATTGGCATGTTCTTCTACCAGATAGTTCTTGTAACCAATGATTCTTGTACAGGCGGGTTTTTGTATAAGAGGATTTGTGTACCACACGTGATGGAGCCTACAAAACAGCAAAATCTTCAATGGACAATTGTAAATAAGAAAAAAGTACTACTACCATACATACCATGCAGAAGGGAGTCTTGTGGAGCCGCTTCCTAGATCCACCATTGCAAACTTCAGTGATTGTGCATTGATTTGGGTGTTGAGCACTACTACCACATATAAGTGGTTGCACATGCATGTAGATGGGACATTGGAGGCAAAGGGAGATATTTGGTGATAGTGGATAGGCTCTCCTATCTCTTAAAGATTTTTTCTGTTTTCTGGTTTCTATCCTTTCTTGTCTTTCTCTTTTGTATCGGCATACATTGCATTTTTCTACTGTGTCTCATTTTCTTGTGATGGACTTTCTTGGGTACTCTTTGGGAGGTGTACACCTTTCATAAATTCCAGATGTCTCATTTTGTTCATTGGCATGAGGCCATGCAGATATTATCTATAGTGTCACTCCTCATTTGGCACCCCACACTCCATATGTGTGAGTAGGGGGCCAACCTTTAAGTCACCTGTTTTAACATACACCCACAATTGCTGAGGTTAATCTAGATGACTTCTCCTTGGTCCCTAGGTCACCTATTTCTCCTATACCAATGGAGTGCCATGTAGGAGTGGACTCCCTTATGGAGGATGCTCCACCATTTTTCTACCCTATCCCTCCTCCTCATGGGCCCTTAACACATCCTTGTATCCCATCCCATGAGCATCCCACATAGTCCTGTCTAGATTGTCTATGGATAGGGATCTTGCCCAACATAGAGAGAGATCTCTTTGTTTGCATATGGGAGAGGACATCATCTCTATTCCAACCCCCTCAAACCCTCTCCACACTCCATTATTATCGATCCAAGATCCCTTGACTCATACACTTGGTTACACTCCTTGGATCCTATCCAACCTTTTTGACCAAGTTCGCCGTGACTGCAGATGTATACCAAGATTCCTACACCTTTACCTCCTCTTGTGGGATCCATCCTCTCCCTCCTACTATGTGCTATTTTGGTTGATGACCATGGGAGAGATGTTTCCACTTGGACGTTATTGGCCCTTTTATCCCAATGTACATTACTTCTTCCATCCCATAGAGACATTTTGGGCCATAGAAAGATTGCCTCTAGGGTTCATAAATTCTTGAGAGGATATTGGGCAGCCCTCTAGGAGGAGTACAGCATTAGGGCCTAGGCCGCAGCCAAGCAGATTGTAGAGTTTCCATAGCCTCATGCACTGCTTCTAGAGCATCATCACCTCCATGAATCCTTGATGTTAGGTTAGGTAGGGGAGTACAAGCGTGCAGCCAAGGTGCTCTTGCCCTCCTGGCCAATGCTCTTCTCCTCTAAGACTTGATGAGACCTACACACCCTACATCCACCCTCCTTTGAGGACCTTCTTTTGTTCTTGCATGATCATCAGCCAGATGAGGAATTATAGCTAGCAAAATCTTGCTTTGCCCATGCCCTACTCCACTCTCCATGTTTCTGTATGGGTGGGTCATCTAGCTAGTTTTCAAACACCTATGCGGTTGCCTCTGCCCAAATGCTCCAAATTCAAACTTTGCTCTTCTCTTTGCATTTTGCCATCAAATTGCAATGTGCCTCTTGGAGTAGCTCATCTGTTTGGGACCTCTTGTCTCCTTGCTTTGGAAAAGAGATCCCAAGGATGTGGCCCATTGCCATTGGGGATGTTCTTCTTGCATATGATCTCTTGCACTATTTTTTGGTAGTTGCAACAATCTTTTTCTTCCTTCTTGTCTCCCTATAAAAAATTTTGTGGCTATTCAAAGGGCTACACGATAATTATTGCAGGCATTTGAGTATCTTGGACATTCATCCAGCTTGGGTGATGGTCCAAGTTGATGCCTCCAATGGCTTCAATACCATCTCTTGTCCAACATTATTTTGTGCTCTTTGCTCATTTATAGATTAGATCCAATCCTTGAAACCCCTTTTTTTGGTACTTTCTATGGTATTGAGACACCTCTATTGTACAATCACTATACCACTATAAGAGAGTTCTCATAGTTTACATTAGCCAAGGATACACAAGATAGAGGGATCCATTGGGGAGGCTTCTTTTTGCCATAACGCATTACATGGCTCATGATATGTAGTAATTGTTTTCCCATCTTGTCTTTTCTCATCCATCTTGGATGACATTCATATTTTAGGGCCATTAGCAAATGTAGTTAGCATAGTGTTTGTTTTCACACTCAACATATGGGCCTTGGGTTTATGAGTCCAGAATTTTAAATGCAAGGTCTAGTGCCCATGCAAAATCCTCACTCCCATTGACTTCCCACTATGATTCCATTCCCTATCAATGTTTTGAAAGTTTTGTGCTCTCCTTTGAGACATGAGGATTTTTGTAGTTCATTCATATTAGACACCTAAGTGCATGCCACAACTCACACTCACCTCCTCTCACAAATGGGGAATATCTAGGTGCTCTATTCCATTCTTAGTTGATGTTACCTTCCCAAGGCCTCATATCTAGTAGGGACATTCTTGCCAATGGAGGCATGGTTAACATATTTATGGATGTTTGATAATACTATCCACCATACTTTCTCCACTTTTTTAGGGCAATGCACACTCTCACAATATCAAATGAGTGGTGTAGGGAGCAAATAGCTCTCCCCATAGTTGTGGGTGGATGCGATCTCATAGGGCAGGAGACAACCACACCAGTAGCATATATCTGAGCATGTGCTCTAGTGGTGCCTTGTTTAGCAAACAAGTTCTTACATGTGGGTCATCCTTTTTTTTGGGACCTATCACTATAGTGGATTCAAACACTAATGCCTTCCAAGCATATCTTTAATCTGCTCATGACTTAATGCAAGGCCTTACACACCTATCATTCCCCTAGTTTATTGACTTTGTCTCCCAAGACTGCTGGAAGCTTCAAGCAGATCTAGGTGAGCATATGCGCACTCACACTTAGTAGCATCTTCATTGATGCACCTCTACCTTGTAGAGCTGGATCCTCTCTTGCAAGTGGAAAAGCTTTGGAGCCTAGCTCCAAGTTTCACCCTTGATTCACAACTTCCATTTCATTTGTCCGGATTTTTCCATAACATTTCCATTAAGGTTGGATCTCCCACATCCAACTCTCATAAGGTTGATGGACTAGTGTGCATGTGATTCTCTTTATGACTAGCATACAAGAGATACACTTTCTATGATATGAATAGGTGGAGAGCACACTAAGAGTCTATGATGCACTTCATAGCATAGTCATTCAAAATTTACAGGGTTTAGATTCAGACGAGCAATGTTTGGATCCACTTAGATACCCTCTCTATCATGTGCAAAGATATGATTAATTTTGAGTATGATCACCACAACTTACATGTGGCAAACCCTCTATGGTCCTTGACACGTGCAGATGCACAGGTGTGAGCACAAACGACCATTGCCTCTAGAGGCAAATGGAGCAAGGTCATTCATCAAGGACTCAACAGTGGTGTGGTTTACAACCGTATATGCCATCATGATATCTCACATCGCTTGAAGGTAGTGACTCTGCTTCATCCTACTACAGGCCTTTTCCGGGCCTTGAGCTGCAATGTGTTCGGTGGCTCCAATGGTGGGTGCCGGCCTTGGAAAAACTTGCCAAGGATGCTCGTGGATGTGGGAACAAAAACATAGATGGAATTGAGCAATCCGATTAATGTTAATTGAGAGATCAACTGATGATTTGTATCCAATAAGCTACTATTGGAGGAGAGACGAGAAAAAGGCGACCGTGTAGGAAAAAAGAAGAATGGGAAGACCCCATCAAGCCGTACAAGGGAGAGACAAAAAAAGGTAACATGGGGCTAAGCCCCAATAGAGTCCGTATGAGAAATCTGCCCTACCGCACCTAAGATATCCGAGCTATGCAAGTCGTACGGTCTACACACAACTAGAGCATCCAAAGAAACATCACCTAATGTGATTGCTCTCCTATGGATTGCACCAGCCACTACCCTCTATAGAGCAATGGACACACGCTGTCTAAAGTAAGCTACAAAGTATGAGAGTGAGAGTGGTACCCCCTGATGCCTAACATGATAAGCTCTCGTGCACTCTGCTACTGTCACCTGATCATCTCGGACCAAGTATAAGTCTGCCCTGACATGTGTTCTCTGCAACGCATACGAACGCTCCCTCCAAGCCAAGTATCCACTCTCTCGCGCCATAGCAAACACTATGTCTCTAATGGCATCATGGGTAGCTATCCTCTGTCCTCCAAAAGGACACCGTGTCATGTGGACCGCCACTGCATCTAGTGTAGAACCACACTCACAAGTGAGTAGTGAAGATGCAGATGGGTGGACCAAACCTAGGCAAAACCTCATTGCTGTAGAGAAAGTAGCCGGTGCGAGTCAAAAAGCCCTAATGCATGGTTGAGCTAGGATCCACGAGCCTCCACCCTTGCCGGAGCAAGAGCGTAGGCATGCTCTCGTAGCCTGAGGAATGGATGAGTCAACTAAGAGAGAATGTAGCGTATGCTCACACTGTTACTCCATTAAGGAAGACTGTAGACCTCTAGTCCAATCTGACGATAGTGAAGCAAACGGTGGAAAACCCTCTTGTGCTCGTGGGGATAGACTATCTCTCGTCTGCCATAATAACACCTAGAGAGAAAAGGCTCCTCCCTCCACCTCTGTCACATAAGTCTCCAAAACCGGCCTATTAGCAACCACAAAATGAGAGGCAAGTAGGGATGCCGAGAGAGCCCAACTACCCAAAAACGCTATAGGTGCCATCTTGTAACAATATGGAGTTTAGTGACGAAGTTAGTCGGGCTTACGAAGTAGAGAATAAGCCAAAATAGCCTAGAATATTCTAGAAGCATCTAAGAAGCTTCTTAGGAAGCTTCCCAACTAGTTAACTTGCGCCCTAAGCAGGTAGCTTCTAGAAGGAAGCTTCTAGAAGCTTCTAACTAGCTTAGCTTGCACGCCAAGTAGGCGGCTTCTAGAAGGAAGCTTCTTGAGAAGCTTCCTAGTTAACTTGACTTGCACTCCAAGAAAGCGGCTCAAGGAAGCTTCTTGAGAAGCTTCAAAGGTCTTGTATGCTACCTATAAATACCAAGGCCAAAGCTCATGCTAGGCATTCGGAGTTTTCCCTCATTCAAGTGTCCCAATGTGAGTTTCCATTCTCCTATTTCTCTCCTCGCTTTTAGTCTTTTACATTGGTATCAGAGCAGGAATGGGATGGATGGAATTTATGGACCACCAAATCCACTTCCGCCAAACCATTGGGACTTTCATGTCCAGATATTACCAAAGCATCGTTTCACACAATTCATCACCTCACGCTTTGGGCAGGACTTTCTACATATGATCATCGTGTCAGAGGAACCCTTTATACTTCCAGTTGTAACTTATGGAGAACGATGGACGTGTTGTATCTATGTGTTAATCAACTAGATAAATTGAGAGTAGTGGAATAGAGTAGTAGCGATGGCGGCAATACCGGATGTTATCCTTGCAATGCAACAACAAATCGAGCATCTTACTCGATTGTTGGATGAACGAGACCAGCAACGACGAGAACAGATAGACAGAGCGCCAGTTCGAGATGGAGAAGATCGCATTCGATTTTCGAAACCCAAGGTGTTTGAAGGCAAGAATCTTCCAGGCATAGTGGAGAATTTTGTGTTTGACTGTGAACGTTACTTTGAAGCCACCAATCTTCAAGACGAGCGGAAACAAATTCTCTTGGCTTCTAGCCAGTTGGATGGTGTGGCAAAACTTTGGTGGCGATTCCGAGTAGAAAGAGCTGAACGACAAATTGTTACACCAATTTTGACATGGGCAGAATTCAAGGATGCAATACTTGGTCGATTTCAGACTATAAATGCCACCAGAGCTGCACGAGATAAATTGGCGGAGTTGAGGCAGATTGGCTCAGTGAGAAGCTACATCACACAAGTTCAGAATATCATCATGCAAATTCCAAATATCCAAGAAGGTGAAGTTCTGGATCGATTTGTGCGAGGATTGAAGTCACGAACCAGATTGGAGGTGACCATGCGAGAGCCACAGAACGTAGAAGAAGCCATGCAATTGGCTGAGCGTTTTGATTCCTTAGTTACCACAACTTGGTCTCGACCTCGACCTACACAAAACCTACCCGTACCACGAGTGGAAGAACCTGTACCAATGGAGATTGATGCTATCCAGCGAAGACCACTTGGCACAGCAGATAGAGAAAGATTACGACAAAATGGAGGTTGTTTTTATTGTTGCCAGTTGGGGCATCGTATTGCTGAATGTCCACTCAAGAATGGACGACCTCGACAAGTTGCCCAAGTGGAGGTTGTGGAGCGGAATGATCCGGGAAACGAGGAATCCCAGTAGGAGATTTCGAGCCACCTACTGGGAGCTTGATTAGTTCCAATGGGATTGAAGGCTCGACCTATGCAAGTTTGCTTCACTTGCAAGGTATGATATCTAATCGGGGTTGTAGAATTTTGGTTGATTCTGGAAGTTCAGAGAATTGCATGTCTATGCAAGTAGCAAAGGAATTGGGTATTCCTATCAAGCCAGTGATTGGAAGTAGTTTGATGATGGCGGATGGTAGAAAGGGTTCTCCATTCCGCACCTTGCATCCCGTTACCTTCAGGATTGGGAAGGAGTATTTGGAGTGTATGAGGTTTGTAGTGGCACCTCTACACTATGATATCATTCTAGGTCTACCTTGGCTTGAATGTCATAAGGTTCAATTTGATTGGACCCGACACCAAATTCAAGTACAACACCAAGGTAGGAATTTCCGATTAGGTTGTCTGGCACCTCTGAGTAAGACACCTAAGAATAGTCAGTCCCAAGATGGGAAGTTTGTCGAGAAGGTAGCCATAGAGCGAATCTGGAAGGGAGATGAGTCCCAAGATGGGAAGTTTGCCAGGAAGGCAACCATGGAGCAAGCTTGGAAGAGAGATGAGTCCCTAGAAGGGAAGTTTGTGAATGAAGCAGCCATAGAGCAAGCTTTGGAGGACGATAAGTCTGTATTCGCGGTGTGGATCAAGCCGATTGCACAAGAACAATCTGAGGAGGACCAAGTGCCGCATCAAGCAATGGTTGATCGGATAGTTCAGGAGTTTGCAGATGTGTTTCCAGATGATCTGCCAAAGGGATTACCCTCCGATCGAGGTATGCCCTTCAAGATCGAGTTATTGCCAGGGAGTACTCCAGTGAGTAGACCAATCTATCGGCTCTCACCAAAGGAGTTGGAGGAGTTGCAAACAACACTTACAGAGTTGTTGGAGAAGGATTTCATACAACATAGTACCTCTCCGTGGGGAGCACCGGTACTATTTGTTCCAAAGAAAGATGGAGGACTTCGTTTCTGTATTGATTACCGTGGGCTCAATAAGCAAACCGTGAAGAATGCATATCCCTTGCCTCGGATTGATGACCTGCTTGATCAACTAAGTGGAGCACGCTACTTTTCCAAGCTGGATCTTCGTAGCGGCTATTGGCAAATTCCTATTGAAGGAGAGGACGTGCAGAAGACTGCTTTTCGCACAAGGTATGGACATTTTGAGTGGAGAGTTCTACCTTTCGGACTCACTAATGCTCCAGCAGTCTTCATGGATCAGATGCATCGAGTGTTGGAGGGACTATTGGATCGGTCCGTGGTGGTGTTCTTAGATGATATCTTAATCTATAGCAGGACAGAGGCAGAACATGTGAATCACGTGCGAGAAGTCCTAAGACGACTACGACAGTGGAAATTTTACTGCAAGAAGTCAAAGTGTGCTTTTTGGCAGAAGGAGGTTACCTTCTTGGGTCATAAGATCTCATCAGAGGGGATCAAGATGGAAGAAGAGAAGATCAAGGCCATTACTGATTGGCCTACCCCGAAGGATGCTACAGAAGTATGAGCATTCAATGGGCTGGCCAGTTTTTATCGACGGTTCATCCACTATTATGCTCACGTGGCTGCACCATTGACTGACCTCTTGGGAAAGAACTCGAGCTTCCAGTGGACCACCAAGCATGAAGAAGCATTCCAGAAGTTAAAGCATATGGTGTCTTCAAGACCTATTCTTCAACCATATGATCCTCAACTACCTTGTGTGGTTGATTTTGATGCTTCTAACTTTGCAATTGGAGCTGTGTTGCAACAAGAATTTCCAGATGGACTACATCCGATTGCCTTTGTGTCTCGCCGACTAAATACAGCGGAAAGAAATTACTCTGCTCGAGATCGGGAACAACTTGCAATGGTATATGCCACCAAGGTATGGAGGCATTATCTCTTGGGGAAACAAGTGATCATGCGAACTGATCACAAGCCATTGTTGCAGACCTTACACTTGGAGCACATGAAGAGCCGGCATCATCGATGGGAAGAGCAACTCCAATTGTTTGACATCAAACTTGAGTACAAACCAGGTCGGTTCCATGTCATTCCCGATGCTCTATCACGACGACCTGACTTGAAGGATCTTCCTTCCATCACGGCGGCAATTACAACGGTGTCCATTGACCCTAAGGTCCACAATGAGTTTCAATCAGCTCTACGACAAGATCCCTTCTTCCAAATGGTACACGGTCGTCTGACAGCATGCGACAAGGAGTACAACACCTTCTCCTTCAAGGAAGGCCTTTTATTCCATGCAGACCAGATCTATGTTCCAGCCAAAGGTGATCTTCGACTTGTGCGCCTTCAAGAAGCCCATGATTTACCAATAGCTGGTCACATGGGAGTGGACAAGACCTTGGGCACCCTCCAACGCCAATGGTGGTGGCCCAACATGACACGAGATGTTCGAGACTTCGTCCGATCATGTGAGAGTTGCCAACGGAACAAGGCCAGCAACCAGAAGCCGAGTGGACTCCTTCAACCACTCGCCATTCCATCTGCTCGTTGGGAGCATGTGAGCTTGGATCTCATCACATCCTTGCCAAAGACAAAACAAGGACACACCGCCATCGTGGTGTTTGTGGATAAGCTTAGTAAGCAAATCCACTTGGCACCAACTTGTGATACCGTGGATGCTCCAACCTTAGCACAAATCTACTTTGACAATGTCTTCAAGCATCATGGCATGCCACGCGTACTCATCTCCGACCGTGATCCTCGCTTTACCGGGAAGTTTTGGCAAGCACTCTTTCAGATACTCGGCACCAAGCTTGCTTTGTCCACGGCCTATCATCCTCAAACTGATGGACAAATTGAACGCGCCAACCGTACATTGGAGGATATGTTGCGGGCCTTTGTCAATGTCTCTATACCAACTGGGATGAATGTCTTGCAGCTGTAGAATTTGCCTACAACAACTCCAAACAGGCAAGCACTGGATTTTCTCCCTTCTTTCTCAATTTTGGCCAAGATCCGCTTGTTCCAGATTCTCTTCTTGCTCCCCCTCCCTCTCAGGTTCCTCATACTTCTACATTCTTGACCACTATATCCCGCTCTCTCCAACAAGCCAAGTCTCACCTCCTTGTTGCTCAGAATCGCCAAAAACAATATGCAGACCATCATCATCGTGATCTCACCTTTGAAGTTGGTGATAAAGTCATGCTATCCTCTAGTAACCTCCCTCTCCCACTTGATACCCAAGTTCGTAAACTTGCTCCTAATTGGATAGGACCCTTTGATATCACCCATATTATCTCTCCTGTTGCTTATCGTCTTGCCTTACCTTGTCACATGCGTATCCATCCTGTCTTTCATGTTTCCAAGTTGAAACCCTTTGTTCCTAACCCTTCTTCCTTTTCCTCTCGAGTCCAACCTCCCCCTCTTCCTATCCTTATCAATGATCATGAGGAGTACGAAGTTGATCGTATCCTTGCGCGTCGCCATATTCAACGAGGCCGTCACCAACACACGGAGTACAAGGTCCTTTGGAAAGGGTATCCCCTTCATGATGCCACATGGGAACCTCTTTCTCACCTCCAGAATGCACAGATGGCCATCAAGGAATTTGAAGCTTCATTGGTGACGAGGACGTCACCAACTAGCGGCGGGGGAATATGTAACAATATGGAGTTTAGTGACGAAGTTAGTCGGGCTTACAAAGTAGAGAATAAGCCAAAATAGCCTAGAATATTCTAGAAGCATCTAAGAAGCTTCTTAGGAAGCTTCCCAACTAGTTAACTTGCGCCCTAAGCAGGTAGCTTCTAGAAGGAAGCTTCTAGAAGCTTCTAACTAGCTAAGCTTGCACGCCAAGTAGGCGGCTTCTAGAAGGAAGCTTCTTGAGAAGCTTCCTAGTTAACTTGACTTGCACTCCAAGAAAACGGCTCAAGGAAGCTTCTTGAGAAGCTTCAAAGGTCTTGTATGCTACCTATAAATACCAAGGCCAAAGCTCATGCTAGGCATTCGGAGTTTTCCCTCATTCAAGTGTCCCAATGTGAGTTTCCATTCTCCTATTTCTCTCCTCGGTTTTAGTCTTTTACACATCTCCTCCATAGAAAGCAAGCCAACCCCACCACATGAGATCAGTAGAGCTGTCTGTCTACGTGCCAAATCCCATGTCACACACTCAAAAGTCTTTGGTCCAATAATATCACCAAAGACTCCCATAATCCTCCTATCAAATGCTCTTAGATGTGATAGGAAGGACGGTGAGGGAGAGGATTATACGAATGAGGTAGGATGGTCAATGAGAAATACTAGAAGAGAGTATACCAAATGCCACTTGCGGGTCTCCTAGTAATGGAAGGTCATCCACATGGAGAACATCCTCTGCAAGGGCAGCGTCCAAGAAGCGTGTGACAAAATCCTCCGATCCTACTGGCACTCCAAGAACAAAAAGTCCATCTGTGGATGTGATACACCCCTCTGGAAGCTCAAGGTGGAGAGGGATACCTAAAGGAGACCATGCCCTACACTTTGACACCTTGACTCTCAAGCCTACTAGATGTAGCTTGGTAGTCAAAGGCCTGCCTTATCTGATCTACAGGGCCTACGATGTGTGTATCATCTGCCAAGGAAGGAAATACACAACCTGGCATGGCTAAAGTAGTAGATAGGAGAGCTCTAAAGTGAGCCATGGCAGATAAGGGCCCCCCCAAAGAATCTCCATGTTGTGTACCAACAGTTGACTCCAAGACGGTGACTCCCTCTTGTGAACCACCATGCTGGTAGTAAAGGGAAGCAGGAGAGCCATAAAAAGACCGCACAAAAGGAATGAGACTCGCCAAGGATCCACCAGCCTCACTAAGCTCTCTAAAGATGGATGCAGATGAGACGCTATTAAAAGCGTTCTCAACATCCACCTGTAGGACGACCCACTCTGGATGGATATCTAGGAGTGCTCTAATGCCTAGAGATATAGCCTCACATCCTCCAAGTGTAGCTACTCCAAACTGATGTGGACTAAGGTGCTATTGAAAGTGAGAACGATGCTAAAGGACAATGGTATGACTGACCAAACGCAAAAGATCTCTCCAATAGCAATCAGTCTAATGCTTCCTGTGTCCTTCTTGATTGCGAGAAGTCGACTAGCACCTAAGACCCGACTTACAGACATAGGAATGTCTCCTCTCGCTACTACTGCAACCACCTAAAACAACTCGATAAAACCACTAGAAGGATCATCTGCTTGGAAGTAATCTCTAAGGTGCTCATAAACCATCCCTGACAAGCCTCCTGAGGAAAGGCGAGGGGCAGTGCACAATGCTTGTGCAAATAACGACCTATCAAGAAATAAAGGCTGCTCAGGCTGATAATCTAAGACCTCTAGTGGTAGTTCCTCTACTACTATAGGATGCAATGAGCGTAGGGAAGAGATGGTCTCATCAATAGGACTCGCTATAGACAAAGGGTGTAGCGCTTGTGTTGCTCTACTAAACTCTCCCGCTTGACCCAATGTCCTACATCATCGTAATCGAGTGGAATCTGTGGTATCCTGTGGTGATGCCTATCTCCTAAATCGTGTAGCCCTAACAGACTCCTCTTGAAGGGCTGCCAAATCCCTTGCTCGAAATTGATGAAATCTAGCCACTACCTCTCTATGCCCCGCACGTCCCCCTCTAGTATAACGAAGACACCATCAAGGGAGTAGGAGGAATAGAAACCATGCTAACTCATCCAAGGGATCACGTGCCAAACGATCCAATGGTAGGCAAAAAGCCTGTCTAGCCTCATCATGGAGTGTGCGGGGTGGCCTATGGAATAGACGTAGACATGGAAAACTAGTCTCAAATAACCCCAAAATGCAACCCGCTTGAGAAGCTAATCACTCCCACGACTCAATCGGTATCCCTAGAATGATCAATGAAAGTATAGAAGAAGCATGCGTAATCCCGAGTGTCATTGCAGTTGATGTGATCGCTCGTCTCACTCGGGCATCCCAAGTGGTCCAATCATAGTCCTTGTGCATCCTTCCCACATGGGTCTTTACCCCTTGCGAGGTAAAGCATTGGTGACACACCGGGCATGGTGTATCCCGACACGCTCTAGGCGACCCTACATGGGAAGGTGTAGCCATGGCTAGCACAAGAATAGTGATATTAACACATGATACTCCTCTCCATATCTCCCCATATCTACAAAACCACAACCCCTCACATCCCAACTCACATAAGAAAATAATCTCTCCAAACCCTAAAATCTATAAACTCTCATAACTTTCAATTTCCATCTCCAAAATTTTCAAATTAAATTCCCATGGAACTTAATCATGAAAACCAAGAGATTAGAAATGAAAATTCCCAACACATCACTCTCAATGTATAATGATCACTCTCAACCTTAAAAAAGCTAAAAATCTTCATAACTTTCTATTCCATTCTCCATAGCCTTCAATCTAGGTGCCAATGGAACCAAAATTGAAAAACAAAGAGAATCAACTATTCACTCCAATGCTACATGCTAGAGAGCACTCAGAAATTATCAAAATTGTCTCACATCTCCGGTCTCCACACTCTCCCGCAACTCCCCCGCAACTCTCAATCAAAGACTATTGGAGGAGATAGTAGGATAAAGGCGACCGCGTAGGAAAAATGAAGGATGGGAAGACCCCATCAAGCCGTACAAGGGAGAGACAAAAAAGGTAACATGGGGCTAAGCCCCAATAGAGTATGTATGAGAAATCTGCCCTACCGCACCTAAGATATCCGAGCTATGCAAGTCGTACGGTCTACACACAACTGGAGCATCCAAAGAAACATCACCTAATGTGATTACTCTCCTATGGATTGCACCAGCAACTGCCCTCTATAGAGCAATGGACACACACTGTCTAAAGTAAGCTACAAAGTATGAGAGTGAGAGTGGTACCCCTTGACACCTAACATGACAAGCTCTCGTGCACTCCCTGACAAATGTGTCAAATGCCGTGTCCATCGCTCCATATAACTCCAAGGCTAGAGGAACAAAGAGGTGACCTCGCTGCATGCCCCTATACTTGGAGACCTTACGACCTGCTGCTGCACTCGCCGCCCATCCAGGGGGATGGGTAATCACTCCCTCCAAAATTGTATCCCGCGTAGGGTCCGTGACCACAAAATCCGCTACTATCACCTGATCATCTCGGACCAAGTATAAGTCTGCCCTGACACGTGTCGTCTGCAACGCATACGAACGCTCCCTCCAAGCTAAGTATCCACTCTCTCGTGCCATAGCAAACACTATGTCTCTAATAGCATCATGTGTAGCTATCCTCTGTCCTCCAAAAGGACACCGTGTCATGTGGACCAGCGCTGCATCTAGTGTAGAACCACACTCACAAGTGAGTAGTGAAGATGCAGATGGGTGGACCAAACCTAGGCAAAACCTCATCGGTGTAGAGAAAGTAGCCGGTGCGAGTCGGAAAGCCCTAATGCATGGTCGAGCTAGGATCCACGAGCCTACGCCCTTGCCGGAGCAAGAGCGTAGATGTGCTCTAGTAGCCTGAGGAATGGATGAGTCAACTAAGAGAGAATGTAGCGTATGCTCACACTGTCGTTCCATCAAGGAAGATTGTAGACCTCTAGTGTCACGCCATTTGTAGTTCTGCATCTAGATGCTCGGACACTGGAGTTCCAGTGATGGTAGTTAGAGTTATTCTAGCTGTTTCTCAGGGACTACTTTCCGACGGTTAGATTTCGTGTTCGGGGTACTGACTTCACGGTGGGGCCCACCGTCACTTTGCACCGTTTGCACCGTCGAGTGTGCAGTCAGCGGGACCGTTAGGGTTTCAGGGCTAGCTCGAGTCCAGGGGGTATAGTTTCGAAGTGAGCTCCAGAGAGCTCACTTCTCTGATGTTGAGCCTTCGAGTTCCTGGCTATGGTGGACAGAGGCCGGCGAGCGTCACCTGGATTCTCTATGCTTGAGTGGGTGTGGCTTGACTGTAATCAGTGCCCAGTTGTTGGCAGTTTATAGAGTGACAGATCAAGTACTGATCTGAGTTGAGTTGAGTTGAATTGTTAAGCAATCTGATTACATTAGAGAAGTGAAGTCAGGGGGAAATCGGGTGCAGGAACGTTGAGTGTTGGTGGTATCTCCAAGCTCGGTGGATCGTGGTAGCTCGATTCAGGTTCTGTGTTTCCCTAGTGTGCAGAAGCTCGTGTAGTTGATGCAAATTTGGCAGTTAGGCGGACGGTGTGCGGAAGCGCTGGCCAAATTTCGAGCAAAGAAGGAGCAATTTTTGAGCAGTGTTATGATTTTGAGCTCAGGAGGTGAAGGCAGGACCAATTTGCTGCGAGTTGGGCTCGGAAAGTGAAATTGAAGGTGGAGTTGGAAAGCTCTTCTCATGAAATTGTGATTTGGAAAAACCCGTTTTGTCAATTTGGCTCGAGTGGAAAGTTAGCGGGGGATTTGGCGGACATCCATCTTTAGGGTTTACGTCAGATTTTACGTCAGATTTTACGTCAGATTTTGGGCCAGAATTGGAGGAGTTTCGCTGTTTGGCCAGATTTGGAGAACTTTTGCTAGTTTGGAGGAGTTTCGCAGATTTGGAAATTTGGCTGAATTTCGGCGTTTAGAGGCTTCGAGGCATAGGGCTGTGGGCTATGAGAGGCTACGAAGGCCTAGAAGTGCCAGAAGGGCCAGCAAGCCAGCTTGCTGGCGTGAGGCTAGCTAGTTTAGTGTAGATCTTGGTCATTGGTTGGCAAAATCTGCCTTTCTTGCTAGATTGTGCGCAACAGGGTTTGACCCCTAGATCTCTTGTTCCTAGACTGGTGCCCTAGCCAACTGGTCCACCCTCATTTGTTGTCATAGTGACTGTGCCACTGTTATCTATACACATGTAGCTTTGGCTAGGAGAGGCAGTTTGATCCCATTCTTGGTGATCCTGGTAGCTTAGGACTTAGATACGAACTACTCTTATGTCAAATGCCAAATGGTGGCAGAGTCAGTCCCGTGTTGTGTTATGAGATGGAGGGTTTTCGTTTAGATTTCTTGTGATTGGATCTCCTCCATTCTCTGCTTCCTGTTTGTGCACCACGTTTGTGTGAGGTGCCTTGACTTTTGAGCGTTGGTGCTCTGGTGTGCTCTCGGTGGTGAGGCTGGAGTGATGACCAGTCAGACTACCTTTGTTTCTCTCCGGTGAGGCAGGAAGTGATGACCTGCAGACCGTGAGAGTGCGTGTTATGATGGCAGGTTATAGGTTGCCCTTCCCCTAGTGTAGTTATCTCGGTTAGAGTTACATTAGTGGGTGGTGTTTTAGTTGGTGTTGGCACGCGGTGGTGTTGGCACTTGGTGGGGCACTTGCGGTTGCGACTTGCTGTTGCAGTTGGTGGTTCGGGTTTGTTGGTGTGGTTACTTTGTCACGACGGAGTTCTTTGGAGATTCCAGAGGAGTTAGCCCTGCAGTACGCAGTGGGTTTACTCGGAGTGGTGCTCGGTATCAGCCTGTATCTCAGGTCCCAGTGAGGGAGGAGATTGACTCTGAGTTGGAGTTTGACACAGGAGCTGATTCAGTTGAGAGTGCACTTGGTGTGTCTGCACCGTTGTTGTGGGACATGGACGAGATTTATGGGGCCTCCAAAGGCCCTAGGCGTTACTCTGGTACAGTGGGTACCATTGAGTTGGATGACTTCATCCAGGAGTTCGATAGTTGGTATGATCTGCAGCAGATGCGGAACCCGACTTTGTTCACACCCTTCATGGCATGGAAGGGGTTGTTTCAGCACTTGGAAGGTCCACCGATGGACGACTACCATGAGTTCAGGAGAGCTCATTTGGAGGAGATTGAGTTATGGAGACAGTATTGGTCTCCACACTATGTCTCCATCACTTTAGGTTCGGTGGCCAGGAGTAGGTCGGCTGTACCTACGAGTTCTAGCTCGAGTAGTGTTGGTGGAGCTAGTGGAGGTGCACTAGCTGGAGATAGTGCTACTACGAGTGGAGGTACCGCTGCAGGAGGTGGTGTGGTACCGGGGTTTAACCCCATGGTGGAGTTCTTCCTATGTTTGAGGCAGAACTACTAGGGAGTGCGGACTGACAAGCTGAGGAGCTTGCAGGAGTTCCAGCGGAAGGCTGGAGAGAGCCTACGCGAGGCATACACTCGCATGAGGCGGCTGATCAGTTTCACTCAGGGAGTTACTGAGGCCCAGGCAGTCCAGTTTTGGTATGGGATACTGGACAGGGAGTTGCGACGTAGAGTTCGTGATGCTACGTTGTTGCAGGCTACTTCGCCCACTTTGGCAGTAGTCTTTGGTTTGGCTGAGCGTATTGAGCTCAACATGGTGGAGGAGAGAGTGGTGACATCTGGATTTGGTAGAGAGACCTCATCCACGGTTGTGACTTCTTCTAGAGTGCAGCAGAGTGCACCACGCCCAGTTGGGTTTTGAGGACAGGGTGGACAGCCCATATCCTATGGAGCGAGTGGAGGGCCTAGTGGAGTTAGACCCTTACCCTCATTTTCGGGTCAGCAGCAGCCAGTGAGTGGTGGTGTTGCTTGTTGGACTTGTGGTGGACCTCACCATAGGAGAGAGTGTACTCAGGGCAGTGGACCTGATACCTCTGGTGCATCACAGCCAGCACAGAGGCAGTGTGAGCACTGCCATAGATTTGGTCATACTAGTGACCGGTGTTTTGACCTACACCCGGAGTTACGGAGTGGTAGGGCTGCTATGGCAGGTAGTAGAGGAGCTCCAGTTCATGGAGGACGAGGTGGTAGAGGTGGTGGTAGAGGATCTACACCTAGTAGGGGTGCAGTACCTGCCCTTACTTCTGACACAGCTATGGCTACTCGGATTGAGCAGTTGGAGTAGAGATTGGCTAGTATGGCTATTGCTCATAGGAGATCAGATTCAGGTGCTGAGGCTTCCACCTCATATGCTGGTGATAGAGATGCTTTGGACTTCATGTGCGGAGCAGCACAGGTGGATGCATTTGCAGCAGTGACTAGGAGTGCAGTACGTGCTCCAGAGCCTAGAGGAGCATCAGTGGAGTTGGACCCACAGAGAGGAGAGGTTGGGAGACAGGTCAGACTTCCCCAGTCTTTCACGCTATCTGAGGCATTGCAGACGACATCCATGGTTCCTAGACGTCCCAGTGCAGGTGTGGTAGGTGGTGATGGAGTACCTGATGGAATACCTGCTAGTCAGCCACCTGCTACTACACAGACTGAGTCTAGCATGATGTTGGGGGCGGCTCAGCTGATTATGCGGCATCCTTTATTTTCAGCCAGTGACATGTTTACATTGGGAGTTGACCCAGCCCCAGTGTTCCGGTTGGCTGCCACGTTGTGTGAGAGTAGGGATGGTGCAGTTCCTACTACTAGAGCAGAGGTGGTTGGTAGTGGAGCTGACTTGTTTGAGGAGCATGGGATCCGTTCAGCGACCAGTGGTTTATGGCAGGCAGCAGCGGCTAGACTGGAGGAGTTGCCAGCTAGACCGGCCTTTGAGAGAGCGCGGTTTACACCTGGTGTTGTCCTATTGGATAACCAGAGGGGGATCTTTCGTTTGGTAGGACCTTTAGGGAAGGTCTATACACCACAGAGAGTCTTGTTAGACTCTGGTGCGCAGCCCCTTATGTTGGGGAAGGCTACAGTTGTTGGTCTGGAGTTACGGAAGACCGATGTGGAGAGGTGTCCATTTCAGATCCAGACATCTCTTGGTGGTGGTTCGACACAGTACATCACACGTGGAGAGCTTGTTGTCCAGGTTCAGCCTGGTCATCCGACTGATAGCTCGGTGGTGAGAGCTCAGGCTATTGCGACGATAGCTGAGTCCTATGATGTGCTAGTTGGGGGAGCAGTGTTATACCCTATGGGTTTCAGTATTGACTATTGGGAGGAGACAGCCTCTTATAGACCTGGTTGGCAGTCTGGTGAGGGACGGGTATGTCGCCTACCAGTACGCTTCAGTAGTGGCAGTCTTGGCTCACTACAGTCCGGGACCATGGCAGCATCAGTTTTGGCTTTCAGCGGTGCAGTTACTTGGCCTGGTGACTTGTTGGAGGGGAACGCCCATGCAGAGGATACTCCAATACCAGAGGAGATCACTCGGCTATGGAGTACGAGTGGGATTGTTCCATCCACCTTGGATGTTCCATTGTGGAGTTCAGAGGAGGCATTGCAGCAGCATGCAGATCAGTTGGTGCAGCAGGCTTGGAGTGGAGCCTTCGTACCATCAAGGGATGAGTGTGAAGATGAGCCTCCAGAGGCGATTGCTTTGACACCTCTAGATACCACACTCATTGCTTGGCAGTATCCAGTAGAGGGGATATGCCTATTGGAGTTGTTTGGTGGGATCAGCATCGGACTAGCTGCGGTATTACAGGCGGGTATCCGAGTACAGAGGTACTTGTATGTAGAGAGAGATGAGACTGCTAGGCAAGTCTCTCTACATCATGTGGCACACTTGGCCTATCGGTATCCGGAGTTATTACCGATGTCAGCAGTCAGAGGTTACCAGAAGGCCTTACCAGGAGACATTTCCTTACTGGGGGCGCATGACCTAGAGAGACATGGGCCTGTTCACTTGGTGATTTCTGGATGGCTATGTCAGGGACATACACGTGCGGGCCGCGGTTTGGGTCTTCAGGATCCTCGTTCTGGTGTGTTTTGGGAGATGTTACGGATACTACGACATCTCCAGGTTCATCAGTCTGTTTCTCCAGCTTACCTTTTGGAGAACGTTCCATTGATGGGTGATTCTCGCACTAGAGTGGTGGCGAGTACACATAAGGTCCATTCATGGATGGGACCAGCTGTATTGATAGATGCAGCCAGAGTGGGATCACGGGCTCATCGTCTTCGTCTTTGGTGGACAAACCTCTTACCCAGAGAGGTTCTACAGCGTGCTTATGATGGGATTCAGCGACTGGACCACATTCTTGTTGATGATATCTTGGATGTTGAGCGTCAGTCTCAGACAGTGGTAGTGGCTGATAGGTCACCCATGGCAGTGGTGAACCTAGTTGGACAGCCTAGAGCTGCATTTCCCACACTCATGAGTTTCCCAGGCTCTCATGCTTTTCGAGAGGGAGGACCTGGACTTGTTTGGGACTCACAGTTACAGCAGTTGGTGGAGCCCAATGCTGATGAGAGAGAGCGGGCGATGGGTTTTTGCACCGGTATTACCGCTGTTCCAGCAGTGTCAGAGGCATCCAGGCGTCAGGTGTTAGGTCAGGCTATGGACCTGAACTGTTTGACCTGGATTGTGAGCCTTGGTTTGGCAGAGCAGCGTAGGATGCGCTTGATAGGCATCACCACTCGGACACTTGTGAGCCCTGTGCCTATCGAGACGATTCAGGCACATGCTGGGGGCGATGGACCGAGTGGACATGGTATTCTTGGGACACATCCAGTAGCTACTAGGGAGAGTGGTCTACTTGGAGTCCATCCAGGTGAGCGTGGGCTACTTGGATTACACCCTTGGTCCACATGGGATGCAGCCAGAGGACGTATGGAGCTTGCAGCCAGAGTGGAGGGAGTTTTTCACACAGAGGTTGGGACCTCTAGTGGTCGGGAGCATGACACCATTGCTCCCAAGGGCCCAGTATAGCAGCCAGTCAGTACGTCTTCCACTCCTACTACAGTTACAGAGGATACTTGGGAGCCAGATCTTGGACCCAAGCTTACTGGAGAGGAAAGACGGAGGGTTTGGAGGTTCTTGAGGAGTCACACGAGTTGTTTTGCCTTCAGTATGAAGGATTTGGGTGCTCTGAAGGGACCTGGTATACGGATTGAGCTGACTAGCGACACACCTGTTTTCCGACGTCCTTATCGATATAGTGAGATGGAGAGGACATTGATTCAGAGCCGAAGTAGTGACCTTTTTGAGGCTGGTTTGGTGGAGATTTCACATGGAGAGTATGCATCAGCGACAGTGATGCCAGCCAAGAAGGATATGCATGGCAACTATACAGATAGGCGGATGTGCGGAGATTACCGTCCTATCAACCGACAGACCAGGACTGATCGGTATGCCATGCCTACACCGGAGGAGATTTTTGATGCGATTGGGCATGCAAAGGTCTTCAGTACTTTGGATCTTCGAGCGGGATATCATCAGTTGCCGATCAGGGAGGAGGATAAGTCCAAGACAGCATTTTGGGCTATTGATCCTCACGGCAAGGATGTGTTATATCAGTGGAGGTTCTTACCATTTGGGTTGAAGAATGCTCCTGCTGAGTTCCAGAGGATCATGGATAGGATCCTAGCTGGACTGGATTTTGCTCGGTGCTATATTGATGACATTTTGGTGTATAGCACTATTGTGGAGGAGCATGAGAGACAGTTGTTGGAGGTGTTTGAGAGGTTGAGATCTCATGGACTCAAATTACATCCTGGGAAGTGTAGGTTCTTCCATGAGCAGGTTGAGTATTTGGGTCACACTATCTACCCCGGAGGACTTGGTGTTCAGCAGACCAAGGTGGAGGCTATTGCACGTATTCCTCGGCCTACGGATGTGAGCAGAGTGCGAGCATTCCTTGGGTTGGCAAACTTCTATCGCCGCTATGTTAGAGGATTTAGTGCCATTGCCAAGGCCTTGACAAAGTTGACCAAGCTTACACAGGAGTGGTGTTGGGGAGATGAGCAGGAGAGAGCTTTTGTAGAGCTCAAGGAGAGGTTGACATCTGCTCCTATTTTGAGGAGACCGATCAGGGGAAGACCATTTCAGGTTCACACTGATTGGAGTATGTTGGGGCTTGGAGCAGTGCTCACCCAACATGATGATGAGGAGAAGGAGTTTGTGGTGGCCTATGCTAGTCGCTCCAACAATTCAGCGGAGGCGAAGTATAGTTCATATGAGGGAGAGTGCTTGGCAGCAGTTTGGGCAATAGCACATTTCCGATGTTACCTATTTGGTAACCCCTTCACTCTCATCACTGATCATCAGCCGCTGAAGTGGTTGATGGAGTCCGACAAGCTTTCAGGGAAGCTTGCACGATGGGCTCTGATTTTACAGGAGTATGATTTCACGGTTGTTCACAGACCTGGAGTGGTGAACCGTGATGCAGATGGGTTGAGTAGAAACCCATGTCCCAGCCAGCAGGATCAGACCGGAGCACGTTGGCATGGTGAGACAGATGAGGAGATGGTGCCAGGTTGGCATGCATCGGCCTTTCTGTGTATATTTGCAGAGACTTTGGTGGTATCTCTCTCAGCGCATACAGGAGGAGTTATTGAGGTCACAGATCCAGAGAGTGAAGATATTGGTACAGTTCAGCGAGACATTCATGATGATGTCTTAGTGATGGACTATCTTCGCACTGGTGTTGTGGGTGGCACAGTTGGGGCCAAGGAGAGAGACCGTGTTCTTCAGCGGGCCAGACGGTTCAGATTGGAGGGTAGACACCTTTTGCGTGTATGGGAGGATGGTAGAGTGCGAGTAGTACCACTTCCATCACAGAGACCACAGTTGGTCCGTCATGCTCATGAGGAGCTAGGACATTTTGGAGTAAAGCGTACATATAGCTTACTCCAGAGTCATTATTGGTGGCGCGGTATGCAGACCGAGGTACAGCAGTTTGTTGCCAGATGTGTGGTTTGTGACCGAGTTAGAGCATCATTCAATGCTCCTACGCCACAGTTACACCCATTACCTATCATGGGATTGGGTTACCGTTGGAGTTTGGACTTTGCCGGACTTTTACCGCTGACTGTGAGACATCATCGGTATGTTTTGGTGATGGTGGAGCACTTCTCCAAGTGGATTGAGTTGGTGGCACTTCCTGACAAGTCTAGTGAAGGGACAGCTTACTTGTTCCTGGATCGAGTTCTTAGTCATTTTGGTGCACCAGCTGAGGTTTTGACTGATCAGGGTACAGAGTTCTTGGGAGAGTTTCAGGTCTTGTGTGACAAGGCTTTGATTGATCATCGTACTACATCCCGAGATCACCCTGAGGCAGATGGCTTAGCAGAGAGAGTGGTTCAGACGGTGAAGAGAGGATTGCGAAAGTATGGTTTGCAGAGAGGCCACTTGGGAGATTGGGATCTCCAGTTACCTTGGTTGGCCATGGGCTATCGGTTCAGCCGGCAAGCCTCCTTAGCATCCTTCTCTCCATACTTTCTACTCTATGGACGAGATCCACATTTACCTGCAGCCATTCGTCGAGATGCTACTGTAGTTTTGGACTTGGATGACCCTGATGTATGGATGAGCGCATGTTCTCAGCGGGCAGAGATCTTTCAGAGAGTGATGCCGATGGCCTTCGAGAACTTGGCGATTGCTCAGCATAGAGATACTTTACGCTATGCTACCATTCGAGGAGGAGGTTATAGACCCTCGATCCGTCGATTTCATCCAGGCGACTATGTATATCTATAGCAGACAGCACCGACGACACTTGATGTTTCTACAGGCCGCACTATCTTGAGAGTGCGCGAGGTTTTGCCATCTGGAGTCCTTGTGTTAGAAGGACGTGATGGTGTTGTTTGGAAGGATCATGTGCGCAATTGTGCGCCATGCCACCTCCCAAACATTGATGGTACTATGGACCCAAGCTTGGCACTTGTACGTGCAGGCTTGAGGTGTATGTTATGTGGCTCTTCTGGTGGAGCTGCTACTATGTTAGTGTGTGATAGCTGTTCGAGAGGATGGCATATGGCATGTATGACTCCTCCCCTCACGGTGGTTCCTCAGGGACAATGGTTATGTCCTAGATGTACTTGACCTATAGCTAGTTCATTCTTTATATGGTATAGATTGCAGACAGGCAACTAACGATGGGGCTCCATAGCACCCGGCCTCCTGATCTTTGCCCATTAGAGGGTATACCATATACTTAGAGTAGATGGCTATCTGGAGTTAGAGGGACCTAACCGCCAGCTAGGGGGGCGATTGTGGCACTTTAGAGTCTATGTATGACTTATGTGTGAGTTGTGCTTTTATAGTGTATGATGTTGACAGCGATGTATGTTGTGTAGCGATGTATATACGCACGACAGCTGTCACGCCATTTGTAGTTCCGCATCTAGATGCTCGGACACTGGAGTTCCAGTGATGGTAGTTAGAGTTATTCTAGCTGTTTCTCAGGGACTACTTTCCGACGGTTAGATTTCGTGTTCGGGGTACTGACTTCATGGTGGGGCCCACCGTCACTTTGCACCGTTTGCACCGTCGAGTGTGCAGTCAGCGGGACCGTTAGGGTTTCAGGGCTAGCTCGAGTCCAGGGGGTATAGTTTCGAAGTGAGCTCCAGAGAGCTCACTTCTCTGATGTTGAGCCTTCGAGTTCCTGGCTATGGTGGACAGAGGCCGGCGAGCGTCACCTGGATTCTCTATGCTTGAGTGGGTATGGCTTGACTGTAATCAGTGCCCAGTTGTTGGCAGTTTATAGAGTGACAGATCAAGTACTGATCTGAGTTGAGTTGAGTTGAATTGTTAAGCAATCTGATTATTGTGGCACTTTAGAGTCTATGTATGACTTATGTGTGAGTTGTGCTTTTATAGTGTATGATGTTGACAGCGATGTATGTTGTGTAGCGATGTATATACGCACGACACTAGTCCAATCTGACGATAGTGAAGCAAATGGTGGAAAACCCCCTTGTGCTCGTAGGGATAGACTATCTCTCATTTGCCGCAATAACTCCTAGAGAGAAAAGGCTCCTCCCTCCACCTCTATCACATAAGTCTCCAAAACCGGCCTATCAACAACCACAAAACGAGAGGCAAGTAGGGGTGGCGAGAGAGCCCAACTACCCAAAAACGCTATAGGTGCCATCTCCTCCATAGAAAGCAAGCCAACCCCACCACATGAGATCAGTAGAGCCGTTTGTCTACGTGCCAAATCCCCTGTCACACACTCAAAAGTCCCTGGTCCAATAATATCACCAAAGAATCCCATAATCCTCCTATCAAATGCTCTTAGACGTGATAGGAAGGACAATGAGGGGGGAACTATATGGATGAGGTAGGATGGTCAACGAGCAATGTTGGAAGAGAGTATACCAAATGCCACATGCGGATCTCCTAGTAATGGAAAGTCATCCACATGGAGAACATCCTCTGCAAGGGCAACGTCCAAGAAGCGTGTGACAAAATCCTCCAATCCTACTGGCTTTCCAAGAACACAAAGTCCATCTGTGGATGTGATACACCCCTCTGGAAGCTCAAGGTGGGGAGTGATACCTAAAGGGGACCATGCCCTACACTTTGACACCTTGACTCTCAAGCCTACTAGATGTAGCTCGGTAGTCAAGTAGTCAAAGGCCTGCCTAATTTGATCTATAAGGCCTACGATGTGTGTATCATCTGCCAAGGAGGAAAATACACAACCTGGCATGGCCAAAGTAGTAGATAGGAGAGCTCTAAAGTGAGCCATGGCAGATAAGGCCCCCCCCTAAAGGATCTCCATGTCGTGTACCAACAGTTGACTCCAAGACGGTGACTCCCTCTTGTGAACCACCATGCTGGTAGTAAAGGGAAGCAGGAGAGCCATAAAAAGACCGCACAAAAGGAATGAGACTCGCCAAGGATCCACCAGCCTCCCTAAGCTCTCTAAAGATGGATGCACATGAGACGCTATTAAAAGCGTTCTCAACATCCACCTGTAGGACGACCCACTCTGGATGGATATCTAGGAGTGCTCTAATGCCTAGAGATATAGCCTCACATCCTCCAAGTGTAGCTACTCCAAACTGATGTGGACTAAGGTGTTGTCGAAAGTGAGAACGATGCTGAAGGACATTGGTACGACTGACCAAATGCAAAAAGATCTCTCCACTAGCAATCAGTCTAATGCCTCCCGTGTCCTTCTTGATTGCGAGAAGTCGACTAGCACCTAAGACCCGACTAACAGACATAGGAATGTCTCCTCTCGCTACTGCTACAGCCACCTAAAACAACTCGGTAAAACCACTAGAAGGATCATCTGCCTGGAAGCAATCTCTAAGGTGCTCATAAACCATCCCTGACAAGCCTCTTGAGGAAAGGCGAGGGGCAGTGCACAAAGCTTGTGCAAATAGCGACCTATCAAGAAATAAAGGCTGCTCAGGCTGATAATCTAAGACCTCTAGTGGTAGTCCCTCTACTGCTATAGGATGCAATGAGCGTAGGGAAGAGATGGTCTCATCAATAGGACTCGCTATAGACAAAGGGTGTAGCGCTCGTGTTGCTCTACTAAACTCTCCCGCTTGACCCAATGTCCTACATCGTCGTAATCGAGTGGAATCTATGGTATCCTGTGGCGATGCCTATCTCCTAAATCGTGTAGCCCTAACAGACTCCTCTTGAAGGGCTGCCAAATCCCCCGCTCGGAATCAATGAAATCTAGCCGCCACCTCTCTATGCCCCGCGCGTCCCTCTCTAGCATAACGAAGATACCATCGAGGGAGTAGGAGGAATAGGAACCACGCTAACCCGTCCAAGGGATCGCGTGCCAAACGATCTAATGGTAGGCGAAAAGCCTGTCTAGCCTCATCATGGAGTGTGTGGGGTAGCCTATAGAATAGACATGGACATGGAAAACTAGTCTCAAATAACCCCAAAATGCAACCCGCTTGAGAAGCTAACCACTCCCACAACTCGATCGGTATCCGTGGAATGATCAACGAAGGTATAGAAGAAGCGTGCATAATACCGAGTGTCACTGCAGTCGATGTGGTCGCTCGTCTCACGTGAGCATCCCAAGTGGTCCAATCATAGTCTTTGTGCATCCTTCACACATGGGTCTTTACACTTTGCAAGGTAAAGCGTCGATGACACACCGAGCATGGTATATCCCGACACGCTCTAGACGACCCCACATGGGAAGGTGTAGCCATGGCTAGCACAAGAATAGTGATAGTAACACATGATACTCCTCTCTATATCTCTCCATATCTGCAAAACCATAACCCTTCACATCCCAACTCACATAAGAAATAATCTCTCCAAACCCTAAAATCTATAAATTCTAATAACTTTCAATTTACATCTTCAAAATTTTCAAATTAAATTCCCATGGAATTTAATCATAAAAACCAAGAGATTAGAAATGAAAATTTTAAACCCATCACTCTCAACGTATAATGATCACTCTCAACTCTAAAAACACTAAAAATCTTCGTAACTTTCTACTCCATAGTCTTCAATCTAGGTACCAATGGATCCGAAATTGAAATACTAAAAGAATTGACTAGTCACTTATTGCTAGAGAACACTCATAAATTATCAAAATTGTCTCAGGTCTCTCCCATCTCCATGCTCTCGAGCAACTCCCCCGCGCCCTCGGGCAACTCCCCCGCGCCTCGCCGAGGTAGCAAAAAAGATAGTAGATAGTCATGGAGGAGATAGTCATGTATATGGGATGACGTCATACAATTGAATATGAAGGAAAGCATAAAGTAATTAGCCAAATTTTGAAGGCCGACGATCTTCAAGGCTTTTCTTTGTTGAACGACGTGGACAATCGTTGATAATGTAGCCTTCCTCCCTCTTACACCTCTTCCTTCGTAACAAACTTACGTGGAGAAAAGACTGCAAGGTGACCTCTGCGTTTGAATTCATTCTAGTCATCGGAACTGAATTCGACTGTATCGACCTCTAGCCTCTTCGTGCAACTGTAGAGCAAGTCAAGGATTGAATTAGCCATGACTTGGCTGGTCCGAATTACCAATTCGCATTGCTGGTGCGTCAATCTGTTTACGGGTAGCGGAATTGACTGCGGATAACTAGAGCTCGAGGGCAGTATTTGCATCAGTGGGCCTAGGTACAAGAATTCCACCGTGTCAAACTTTTCTGAATGATTATATTAGATTGTGAATTTTGCATTCGTGTCAGACCAACTTCCTCCGGCATTCAGTGATAACGTAAAAATGAGCATCTGTGGAAGAGAGAGACGGGGAGGGAAACGAATATCATATAGTGACCCACCCGGGCCACACAGTTATGGACTGGTGAGATCAACATTATGTGGTAGACCACCACTTCTTAGAGCACGCGACTGGAGGGATGGACGGGTTGCAAATAAACCGACCAAAGATGGTACGACTAAGAACTGCTGTTGTTGAAGTCTCGCCTCGTCGATAGGTAGAATCGATTTTGTTCGGAAGACTTTCACACTTATCTACTCTGCCCATTTCAGTTCTGTACTCGAGATTGCTTTAAATTACTTTAAATGGTCATCATGATGAGCTCATGGATTGATCATGGACTGATTAGTTCGATGTCACTCAGCTGAGTGACCGTTCAGAACTAACATCTGGATTGCAGAAGTTTTACACCAATGTGGCTGGTAGGCAGTCTTTGTATGTTTGGGAATTACTGATCGTCGAACAGGCGTCCGAACTTTTTAGCTTTCCAACCCTTGTTCACTGCGGTTATCTGTGGTAAATAGATGCTGCAAAAGAAAAGCCTGAAGTTGATCTAGCTACAGAGGGATCAGGTGAGGAAGCCACGAAGACCAAACAGGGGTAGCTGGACACTAACTGGGAGTGGCCCTGTAAAGATTCGTACTACAATGGACAAGGGGAACTCATAGAGCGGGTGTTACGAACCAAATCAATCGGAGACGAGGAGGAGGAGCCTCCATTTGAGGTGACTACTGTCTGATTCACGGATTACCATGGCCAGAACGTGTCGATGTCGAACTCCAGTCTCCCTCAACTCTTGTAGGTCATGCAGAAAGTCTTCTCAACGAAGCAAAAACTACGATATGTCAAGAGGGTAAGCATCAAGGGAAGAGAGTTCTATCTGAAACTCTGATCTCTAGCCTCTTCGTGCAACTGTAGAGCAATTCAAGAATTGAATTAGCCACGACTTGGCTGGTCCGAATTACCAATTCGCATCGCAGGTGCGTCAATCTGTTACGGGCTAGCGGAACTGACTGCGGGTAATCAGAGCTCGAGGGCAGTATTTGCATCAGTGGGCCTCGGTGCAAGAATTCCACCGGGTCAAACTTTTCTGAGTGATTAAATTAGATTTTGACTTTTTCATTCGTGTCGGACCAACTTCCTCCGGCAGTCAGTGATAACGTAAAAATGAGCAGCTGTGGAAGAGGGAGACGGGGAGGCAGACCAACACCATGAGTTAGCCCACCTGGGCCACCCAGTGATGGACTGGCTGAAATAAACCGACCAAAGATGGTATGACTAAGAGCTGCTGTTGTTGAATTCTCGCCTCGTCGATAGGTAGAATCGATTTTGTTTGGAAAACTTTCACAGTGATCTACTCTGCCTATTTCAGTTCTTGTACTTGCGATTGCTTTAAATTACTTTAAATGGTCATCATGGTGAGCTCATGATCAATGTCTGGTTGAAATTGATCATGGACCGATTAGTTCACTGTCACTCAGCTGGCTAGCTGAGTGACAGTTCAGGACTGACATCTGGATTGCAGAAATTTTACATCAATGTGGCTGGTAGGCAGCCTTTCTATGTTTGCAAATTACTGATCGTGGAACAGGCGTCCGAACCTTTTAGCTTTCCAGGCCTTGTTCACTGAGGTTATCTGTGGTAAATAGATGCTGCAGAAGAAAAGCCTGAAGTTGATCCAGCTACAGATGGATCAGGTGAGGAAGCCACGAAGACCAAACAGGAGTGGCTGGACACTAACTGGGAGTGGCCCTGTTACGATTCGTACTACAACAGACAAGGGGAACTCATAGAGCGGGTGTTACGAACCAAATCAATTGGAGACGAGGAGAAGTAGCCTCCATTTGAGGTGACCTACTGTCTGATTCACGGATTACCATGGCCAGAACGTGTCGATGTCGAACTCCAGTCCCCTCAACTCTTGAAGGTCATGCAGAAAGTCTTCTCAACGAAGCAAAAATTACGATATGTCAAGACGGTAAGTATCAAGGGACGAGAATTCTATCTGAAACTCGACAAATTGAAGAAACATATCATTACGGATGTGTCAATGGGAACGGAATCCTCCGATGCAGATGCAGAACTCCTTTCAGATGAACGCATTACGCAAGTGCAGCTCTGTCACTTACTGAGATTCGTGGAGAAGGAGTACGCTGACGTCCCTACAGAGCATGAGCGCATGAAGGAGAAGTTTTCCGTGGCCTGGGATATGCTCTGGACCTTTATCCGTCCTGGAGACAATGCTGTGTACAAGTGTGGAATCTCAGAGGATGAAGTCTGTGGCAAGGTGAAAAAGGTTGCTTACAAGCTTAGCAACAGCTATCCTCGAAGAAGGGTTGTGCAAGTGAAAATGGAAAATTATGACTATGATTGCGAGAATTACCTTCCGTTCGATCGGGAGTCTGAGATTTCCAGTGTCGAGAATGAGGTCCCAATAGATCAACTGACTGTCTACCCCATCAAATATTGTCGGGATCCCCGAGCCATTGAGGAGCGCCTTTTAGCTCAGGGTGCGAAGTATGGATACCTTACAACCGCTGTGAGTTATCGGTACATGCAGTTCGAAGGGCCCATTTTCCAGTACAAGGAGATCGGTTATGAACACAGAATTATCAAAGAGAATGCGTCTGGGAGGGTGATGATCGACCAGTTCAGCTATGCTACTCTTGTGCATGACGGCATGCTCAACAATGCCGAGCCTTCGTCAGCAGTTACTAGTGACGGAAAAGTGAAAACCGTGGACATATCCAATGATCCGAACAGAATCTATTCTCCTGCCATCGTGTGGGGATTCTCTTTCAGATTGAAAAGTTGGGGTTGCTTTCCGGTGCATGGTTTTAGCGAAGTGGTTTTTGACGGAGGGAGCTCTTGGAACCAGTTGGTTATGGATCCGGATCTCAAAGAAATTACCTGTCATCTTGTTGCTGAGCACTTTAGCACGATTTATGGAGATGAAAAGCAGCAGTTGCATGGAATTGATCCAATTTCCAACAAGGGTGAGGGTTGCGTTATAATCGGCTATGGTCCCCCTGGAACTGGAAAAACGCTAACTGCTGAATCCTTGGCGGAGAAACTTCAGGTCCCACTCTGGTCTTTGAGCGTATTTGAACTGGGAATCACGCCCCATGATCTTGAGCCGAAGCTCGTAAACGTTCTTGAAGTAGCTAACTCCTGGCACGCTTTACTCCTACTGGATGAAGCTGATGTGTACTTGGAGAAGCGCACTATTCTTCGGATCTCACCCGCAATGCCATGACAGGACTTCTCTTGCGACACCTGGAGTACTACAAGGTGTACTCTTCCTCACAACGAATCGGATTCTCACTTTCGGCGAAGCATTTCGGTCTAGGATTTCAGTTTTCTTGCGATATCCAGCGTTGGCTCACAGCCAGCGCTGGCTGTGAGCCAACGCGAGATCATCTGGAACAATCTGCTAAAGAGAGCCGATTTATTAGAGGACGACGCTGCAATTCAGAAGCTTGTGTAAGAAGTTGCTGTGAATGATTTGAATGGGCGTGAGATTAGGAACTCTATCCGGAACGCACAAACATTGGCGCGGGGAAAGAAACAAGAGTTTTCTTGCCAACATGTGACGGATGCTACCAAGGTTCTGGCAAACTCTATAGCCTTGCTCACAAACGGAATGGACACAGCAGATAGTTTTGCTGAGTAGCTGTTCTTTTTATGTGGTAGTTGAGGTTGGTATAGTTAGTTGATTAGTAATAGCACTTAGCGTTTGCACAAACCACACGCTCATATATAGGTCTTACCTTTCGATGTAAGATATTCCTCTGAAAATATTCACGGTGTAGTCTAAAGGAGCTACAAGGATGTAAGATCAACAATTGAGAAAGGTAAGGTCAGGCAAGCAACATGTCTCCAGTGATTTTTTAGTTTAGAACCTATTTAGGTTTACAGATAGTCCCTTCTTTATTTCATGTGACTTTTGATCTGTAATAAAAATAAAAGAATAGGAGCTTGCAAGGAATCCATTCCTCGTTTCATTCTATTAGATCTCAAATAAATATTTTGAGCATCTTTTATGTTTTTCTATTTTGCAATTGACTAATTGTATCAATTTCATGATAGCTTTCATTAATTCTTTTAATTATTATAAGCTTCGAAGTTCGTCAAGAGTGAAAAAAGATTATTTTTGGTGCAAGACTTTTGATAGATGAGAGGCTAGTAGGAGAGTAGGAGACACAATGAAAACAAATAGGAACAATAGGAAAGTATTTTGAGACACAATGAAAGCAAACAAGGAACAAAGTGATCAATGGCATATATTAACAAGGTCAATGGGAATAAAAATTTATTTGTAAATTTTTAATTGATTATACTTGATTATATTATAACTTTTAAAACAAAGAGACTTACAAGGTCATAAATGAACAAAGACTACAGAACAAGCCACAGTACATGGAGAAGAAATAAATTAACCAAGCAAGAATGATGTTGTAAAAATGTATATCTATGTGTAGTCATAGATGAGAAGTATCTACAATGACCAATCAATTGAAAAACCGCAAAGTAAAGTTTTAGATTGAATATACTGCATAAATAATGCGCTTCAAAGAATTAGCCTATTCTCCAACAAAAATTCTTTTAGTGAAAAATAAGACTGGAAGAAGATACAACAGTTTTTATTGACAAAGTAGAAACTCTCTTAGTGACTTAAGGAACCTTGCTTTAGAAATAGATGATTCCTCAATTATCCCAAGATTATCGGTAATTTTCCACAAACTTATCACCATATAACAATAGCATGAGATGATGTACCTAATGTGCAAAAAAATATTGAGACTCACTATGAGATTGCACAAGGAAGAAACCTTGACTCAATGTGGAGAAGATTATTGAGAAGAAAATTCAAGGTGTAGACCTTTCTAGATGTTGATCCAAGAAGCAATGGAAATAGCTATGAAGGTAGCATTCAAAAGAAGACTGTCATTATTCAATTGAAAAAGAGAACAAGTTGTAACAAGTGCAGACTCAGGTGCAATGGACAAGAGAATACAAAGGTCCTCCAAAGAAGAAAGCTCCACAATGAAACTGATCCTAGAAATCAAGCCAATGCTATAATTACATAGAGTATCTCATTTGCTACTCATTATAGCATCACACAAGTTCCATAAACATCTACATAAAGATGTTTGGTATGTTGATGGAGGAGCTTTAGAGCATATGTCCAGCAGATATGAGTGGTTCTAAGATTTCAAGAACATTGAAGAAGGGACTTGGTTGATACATGTTGCTAAGTATCATAAGTTTGGGTTGTTGGAGTGGAAGAAATTCCAATTTCTTGTAAGAATGGTGCAAGAAAACAAAAAAGAGTCATCAAAGAAGTCCTTTATATTCCAGAATTGAAGCAAAATTTGTTGAGCATTAGTCAAGCAACAAACAAAGGTATGCCAACCAGCAATACCAAAGAAGGCTACTATGTGGAGAAAGATGGAGTATTGTTGATGACAACTTTTTTTGATTTCAAGCTCCAAAAAATTAAGATTAAATTATCAATATTTCCCATGCTTACTCTATTTTCACTCTATTGGGAAGAGTGAAAAGCTAGAAAAAAATTGAAGAATATCAAAATTTAAACATTGCACTTTGGCACTAGAATCTTGGTCATTTCAATCTTGCCCACATCATCCAAATGTAGGCAAGAATTTATAAGAGAATGACTACCAGAGTGTCTTGGTTTGAACAAAAAGAGCATGATAATCAAACATCTTTCCATTGTGCTATACAAAAGCAACATACACTACATTTTGCAAAATCTAACAAGAGAAGAGGCATATAAAAATATAAAAGGTTAAAAATTATTTTATGGTGATGTTTGTGGTATTAAGAAGGTGAGCTTAATGGGAGAATAAACATATTAGTTCCTTCTTAAGGATTATACTAGTGGTTTCAAATTTGTATTTTTCTTGAAAGTGAAGACATCAACTCTTTCTTCCTTCATAAACATCCATGTATGCATAGAAATAAATCAACTAAAATTGATAAAGGAGATGAATACCTAAGGACGGATTTTTTTGGTTTTCTATTGAGTGTTGATTATTCCATGAAATTTCAACACTTTACGCTCTAAAGAAAAATAGTATTTCCAAGAGAGACCATAGGATAGTGCTTGAATGAACAAGAAGCATGCTTCTTTCTAACAAGTTTCATAGACAATTATGGGCAGAAGCAATATGAGCTACTACAATATGAGCTACTACACAAATTTTTTAGAGATTATTTTAAAGAAATTTTTCATGAGCTTTGGTATGAACAAAGTCAATAGTTTCACATTTGAGAACATTTAGTTGCTTAGTCTTTGTGCACACACCAAAAATTTACTCTTTTGTCCTCGTTGAGAAAAGAGTGCTACAAAGATGAAAGTACCTAATTTGCATATGGACTCAACTTCAACCATTGAAGTTCAAGAAAATTGCAGAAGTGAGAGAATGAGAAGACCACCATAAAGGGAGATTATGGTATGATATCTTATGCCTGCATTGATATAGCTAAGATTGAAGGTGGGGATGTGGATGAAAATCTTCTTCATTTCCAATATTCAATGCAATCATCTAAGTAAGTGAAGGCAATAGATGAGGAATTTGAGTCATTGACCCATAATAACTTTGCTAGAAGGGAGAAAAGTATGAAATATAAGAAAAAATGCAAAATCATTTAAAGGATTTAAAGAACTTGATGCTAAGTGCAGAATCTAAATGCATAAGGCTAAACTTGTAGCCAAGTGATATTTACAAATTTTTGAGAATTGACTAGGAGGATACATTTGCTTTTGTAGTTAGGTTTGATTCCAATAGATTTATCTGTTCATTAGTTCCAACAGAAGATAAAGAGATAGCTCAATTTGGCATCAAGACATATTTTTTTGATAGAGATTTTCATGAGGATATACATGGAGTAATCACAAGGATGCAAAGAAGTTTGGAAAGGAGAAGATTGCCTACAAATTGCTGAAGAGCATTTATGGTTTGAAGCAAGCCTCAAGGAACCTGAATCAAAGGTTTATAACTTCTTAATGGGGTAGCAAACAATTTATAACTTCTAAATGAGGCATGGGTTCAGACCATCAATTTTTGATCCTAGGTATGTATTATGGATTTGGTGGGAAAGCAAATTGCTCATTATCTTTGTAGATGATGGATTGATTTGTGAAGAAAAATCTCACATTTTACCATTCTAGGTTACTTTGGCAGAGAGTTTAAAGTTACACACCAAAAGCATACTAATATGTTGGACTTCAAATTTTGCATGAAAGACATGTAGATCAATTGTAAAATGGTTCATTTGCAGAGATGTATATCCAATTGCTTCTTCTAAAGATCCAAATGACATGTTACAATTGGACAAAGAGAACCAACTAGAGCACACTATTAAGAAGCAATAGGATGTTTAATGTATGCTATGACAGGTAAAAATCTTGATAGCTTATGATATTACATGGGTAGCAACATTTAGTTCTAATATTTCTTTTTAACATAGGGAAGCAATGAATAGACTTGTGAAGTACCTAAAAGTTTCTAAACTATGGATTAGAACTTAGAGGAAGATCAAATGCTACTCATACTCTAGCAGGTACTATAATGATGATTCTATGGTTGACTTAGACAATAGAAATTCATCCAATGGTTTCATATTTATGATAAATGGTATACTACTAGCTTGGAAAAGTACCCAAAAATAATGTATTCTTATTGTAAGCATAGGGATAGAGCATATAAAAACTTGTTTAGTTGCCAAATAAGCAATATTTTGTGGTGGATCACTCTAGGAATTGCAATTTTGACAAGATAGTACAATATACAACAACAATCAAGATTGTCTTTAAAATAGCATACAACCTAGAATTCCACAAAAGAACCAAGCACACAGAGATCCAATATTATTATATGAGAGAGCAGAAAGAGAAACAAGATATTTGTTTTAGCCACATCAACACCAATAGTCAGATTAAAGTACTTTTATGAAAACCTTACTAGAAGATAAGTTTAGTAGTTTAGAAGCTTAGTTGAGGTATTACCATTCCTTCAATGAGTTGGAGTGTTGAAACTGCATTTTATACAGTAATATATGTTGCATATGTTAGTTGAGGTTGGTACAACTATTATTGTCTAATAATCACAATTAGTTTGTGAGAGAGGAGAGAGCAGCAAAAGAAACAAGAGATCTATTTTAGATATATCAACCTCAATAATCAGATCAGAGTAATTTTACTAAAACCTTTCTAGCAGATATGTTTTGTAAGTTTAGAAGTTTAATTGGGGTATATCATTCCCTTAATAAAATGGGAGTGTTGAAATTACATTTTATATAATAATACATATAGCATGTGTTAGTTGAGGTTGGTAAAGTTATTGCTGTATAATAATAATTAGTGTTTGCACAAAACACACTTTAACTACAACGATGCTAAGTAGAGTTTGCACAAAACACCTAATGGTTATATATAGGTTTTATCTTTCCAATATGAAAAATTCCAACGAGATATTAGCAGCATAGTTCAGCAACAAGAATGTGAGAGTAACAGTTAGGGAGAGGCCAAGCAGTCCATCTCAGTGTTCTATTAGTTTAGAACTTGCACACTAGTGGCATGTAATCCATTCTTCATTTCATATGAATAGATGTGTAACAATAAGAAGTTGACATAAGTATTTGAGTATCTTTTAATGCGCTTTGTATTTTGCAATTTCATATGACTATATGTGTAATAATAATAAGTTGACATATGCGTTTTGGGAAGACGGAGACTGTGTAGAAAAAACAAAGGATGGGAAGACCCCATCAAGCTGTACAAGGGAGAGACAAAAAAGGTAAAATGGGGCTAAGCCCCAATAGAGTCTATATGAGAAATCTGCCCTACTGCACCTAAGATATCATAGCTATACAAGTTGTAAGGTCTACACACAACTGGAGCATCCAAAAGAAACATCATGTAATGTGATTGCTCTCTTATGGATTGCACCAGCCACTGCACTCTGTAGAGCAATGGACACATGTTGTCTACAATATGCTACAAAGTATAAGAGTGAGAGTGGTACCCCATGGCGCCTAACAGGATAAGCTCTTGTGCACTCCTTGAAAAATGTGTCAAACATCGTGTCCATCGCTCTATATAACTCCAAGGCTAGAGGAACAAAGAGGTGACCTTGTTGCATGCCCCTATACTTGGAGACCTTGCAACCTACTGTTGCACTTGCTGCCCATCTAGAGGGATGGGTAACCACTCCCTCCAAAACTGTATCCCATGTAGGGTCCGTAACCACAACATCTATTACTATCACCTGATCATCTCGGACCAAGTATAAGTCTGCCCTGACACGTGACGTCTGCAAATCATAAGAACGCTCCATCCAAGCCAAGTATCCACTCTCTTGTACCATAGCAAACACTATGTCCCTAATGATATCATGGGTAGCTATCCTCTTTCCTCCAAAAGGACATCGTGTCATGTGGACCGATGCTGCATCTAGTGTAGAACCACATTCACAAGTGAGTAATGAAGATGAAAATGGATGGACCAAACCTAGGCAAAACCTCATCGTTGTAGAGAAAGTAGCTGGTGTGAGTCGGAATACTCTAATGTACGGTCAAGCTTGGATCCAAGAGACTGCACCCTTGCCGGAGCAAGAGCAAAGACATGCTCTAGTAGCCTGAGAAATGGACAAGTTGATTAAGAGAGAATGTAGTGTATGCTCACACTATCGCTCCATCAAGGAAAACTATAAATTTCTAGTCCAATCTAACAATAATGAAGCAAAAGGTGTAAAATACTCTTGTGCCTCAATAACATCTAGAGAGTAAAGGATACTCACTCCACCTCTATCACATAAGTCTCCAAAATTGATCTATCAACAATCACAAAATGAGAGGAAAGTAGAGGTGCCAAGAGAACCCAACTACCAGAAAACGCTTTAAGTGTAATCTATTCCATAGATAGCAAAGCCAACCCTTCCACATGAGATCGGTAGAGCCTTCTATTTACATCCTAAATCCCATGTCACACGCTCAAATGTACTTGGTCCAATAATATCACGAAAGATTCACATAATACTACTACCAAAAACTCTCCACCGAGCTTTTAATGGACTTTGTATTTTACAATTGATTCGAAGATTTGCATCAATGGTGTGAGCATTTCCAAAAATATTTGAACCTTAGATATACACTCTAATCAAGTAATATCCAGTTTCATCTTCAATTCTTGTGGTTCTGCAAAGAACTGATAAGCACGCATTTTCAATCTAGAGTACAACCTCGCCCCGGATATGGTAAACTTTTTGACATCGTATTAGTGACGGAACGTAATGACAGAACGTAATGACAAGAACACGTAGTGTTCAGGATGAGTCACACTCCCGCTGTATCTGGGTTCCTGAAGTTCATGGCACAGGAAGCTCCATAGAATTTTGTCAATCGGTTCATGTTTGTAGGTTCCAGCACTGTACAAAAGTAGTGTGCGTATACATGTGAAAGTGGACAGCAATTTACGCATCCACGAAATTCGGGAGAATGCTTGTAATGCTGGCACTTCTGCTTCAATCACCCCCTCAATCCCCCAATTCTATTGCGAAATATGCTGAATGACGTCGAGATACGTGGAGGCATATTGTTAACGAACCCAAACCCAACCACTGCACATTACACACTCTGGTTTTCACCGCAAGTGATTCTTGCCTACCCAAGAGAACTTTGAACAAGTTCATGATTATTGTGTACCCCTGAATGCGCACCTCATACTTCATTCGTTTGATCATAGAAGTCCATAGCCTCCTTCCAGCAGTCTAGAACCAATATTCTCCAACAATCTCATTTCGTGCATCGAATCCCAGGTCGTGGCAAGCAGGTTTACATACTTGGCCCATGCCTTTCAGGCGTAAGATCTGAACTGAACCCCGAACAATTGTCGTGCTAGAGAGGGTAATTGGATCCTAAAGAATGGAGAACGTCAAGGAGTTATACGATATCGAGCATTCTGCCCCGGATAACTACACGGGCCCAACAAAATATGATATGGAGTTCATAATCGGTCCTGTAGCGAACGCAGGGCTGAGCAAAATGCATGCAGCAATGCACACAGCATTGCACCATCACATGGGAAGGGGCCACAAGGATCGACACTGTTGCAGCCCAAATTTTGATCCAGGCACACGAATGCGATCCAGATCGCTTAGAAATAGCTTGGTGTACGGCACTCGGAAGGTCCGAAGCAAAGGTCTCAAAGTCGACGAATCCATTCGCCTGATGCGGGTCAAAATGCGATCCAGATCGATTCGAGATAGTTTGGTTTACGGCACTAGAACAAAGCGGTGTCGCCACAAACATTGCACTGCGTGGGACCACCAGCACGAGTGGAACGAACAACTGGAGAAATGGGACATTCCCATGGCCATGTTGCACAACAAGAAGAAACGAGAAACGTGGATGGAAGCCCGCAAATCTGTGCTGGATCAGGAAATGATTCGACGTAAAAGCTTACCGAGAAACTGGTATGGGGAGCTTGAAACTGATGGAGGGCTGCACTGCGGGTACTACCTGAGATATGTGGTGTTTAAACCCTGGGATGAGGGGCCTCACCCCCATGACTTTTACCGGCACACCAAAGATATACGGCTGGATGACTGGAGGTGGGAGCCTCAGTGGTATGATCCAGAACTTGAAAAGATTGAGTACCATAAGATAAAGATTAATGAGTTATGGGATTGGCATCGGAGAAGGAATTTGAGGGGAGATATGAGGTATTATTTCGCTCGAGTTGCTGAAGCACGACGACAAAGGCGTCATTTTCAGCGGCTAAAGAATCGGTTGAAGCAGAAGGTTATATTATGGTCAGAGCTGAATCGGAATAGTTTGTGGTTCAATCCATGGCCAGAAGGTGACCAGCAACATGAGTTGATTCGGCGAAGTTTGTTGATAATTTCAAAGAGATTGAGTACATGTGCACCGATGTGGAATCAGTATTTTATGGATTTGCCCACTTGTGAATGGTATTTGAATCATCTGGACGAGTTAAACCCGGAGTTGTGGGCAAGGTTTCATTACAACTGCAAATTGCACAAGCATACAGCGCTTCATGAAAGGCGAAAGACGATAATGGAGTTCATTGCAGCTCGGGATCGCGAGCCTGTGGAAGAGGAGGATGTGGTCAAAATGCCTCCACTGTGTGAACCTGTTCTAGCTCTGGAGGGATTCCGGAGTGAATGGGTTGCACTTCGTGAGTATTGGGCAGCAATCATGGTGGAGCGTGCGGCCCAAGCTCCTCCTCCCACTCAAATTGTTGAGATAGAAGAAGAGAAGGAGGAGGAGACGAAACCTGGCAAGAAGGGCAAGAAGGGCAAGTCAGCCACAAAAGGGAGAAAGGGAAAATCGGAGGAGTCTGCAAGTGATGAAGAATCTCCAAAGCCTGGGAAGGGTAAGAAAGGAGAAGTAGGCCCAAAAATTGCAGCAGGAAAGAAAGGAGATGTCGCTCGGAAGACTGCTTCGGACAAGAAGGATGACGCAGCTCCCCAAGTTTCGCCGTTAAAGAAAGGAGATGTTGCGGAGAAGACTGCTCAGGATAAGAGAGGTGAAGCAGCTGCAAAAGTTGCGCAGTACAAGAAAGGAGAGCAATTGCAATCACATGATCATGGTCACAATATCACGCAGGAGAAGAAAGCAGGAGTCACACGAGTACAAGTAGCAGATGCGAAAAAACGAGAACAAGCTCATGGCCATGATCATGGAAAGAAAGAGAAAGCGCCTGGAGAGATGTTCAAAGCAGACGCTTACTTTCGAAGAGTTTGCTGCAAGCCCAGGAAAAAATGCGTGAAGATTGAGCCACCACCATTGCCTCCACAGGTGGTATTTCTCAAGAAAGGAGAGGGAAGACAGTCGATGTGCAAGCCACCATTGACTGAAGAGCAACTCAATCTCCTACCGGATGAAGATCCTGAGCCGGAGCCAGTGGTGGAATATATTTCCTCCAAGTTCCCAATTAGAAAACGGAAGGTCAGATGGTCAATTATAGGGGGTAAAGTCCCACTCCTCCCTCCTCCGGGGCCTCCCCTTCTAACCCAAGGATCGGCCAAAGCTGCTCTCGACATCCTTGACCTGGATCTGTTTGATGCAAAGTTGGAAGCCGCCAAACCCAAAGTACCAGAGAAGAAAGGCAAGGGAGCGAAGTATAAGAAGGGAGCAAAAGAAGTCGTCAAGAAACAGAAGAAGTAATTGGTCCCAATTCTTGTCCCTCAGCTGACACGAGCAAGTCTGTCAAAAAACGCTCTAGATTGGCGACGTAAAGGTTGACCACAAATCGCCAAGGAAATGCTTTCAGCTACATTCTGCTCAAAGGTAAAGGAGACAGTCATTCATCTTTCCCAGTTCAGAAACCTGGGTTGGGTTGATGCATCGGACGTGATTGACGAATGAATTCTGTTTGTTCAGTTAAAACTCATTTGATCCGGCTTCCGAATTCTGGCAGCTTGATTTGAAATTCCAAAACACATGTGGAAAAAACAGGAATGTACGAGCCTGTTAATTGATTGATCCGCTGACTGATTTCATCACTTTCCACATTCAACGAACTGGAAACAATCTGAGAAACTCGTGTCCTTCAATGGTAAGCATACCCGATCCCGTGGGATAAGCTAGCAAACTGCTTGTGCTTAACTCGGAAAAAGAATCGACTTTGATGGCAGATCTACGAGAGGAACTGAATGATCCCACCAGAGCTTTCCATTGACAGCTTAGAATTCGTCCTCTTCTCACATCCATGTTTTCTGGTTGGCAGACATAGCAAATCTGGAAACCTCCACTGATGAAACTCTGGACTCAAAGTTCTGCAGGCATTTTGAAATCCAGAATCCAATTTGAAAACTCTCAAGATCGCAGCAGGCATCCAACATTGAACCATTATAAGATTCATAACCCTGGTGAAACGGTTCCATGGTTGGCAAACTAGCAAGAATTCCATTCTTGATATATGCAAGGGATCGCTATGAAAGGTCTTCTGATCTAGCGATATTGCGAGGAGGCTCTTCCTCAACGATACCATGTTCGGTAAAATCGATTTCGTCAGACAAACAAAGGTTATGGTCGTCCTCGTAGAACTGGACCTTTGATCATTATATTTCATCATTCTTCATTCTAGCAATTCATAGAATGAAACTAATAAGTAGTACACAATTGAGATAGTGCTTAGTACACTAATAAGTACTGGGGTGCGGGATGCATATGGATCAAGTCCTAAGTGTATGTAACCCATACACGGTGAGGCTTTTGCACATGTGCACGTTAATGATTATATTGTAATTGGCTTCCGATCTAGCACATTAGTTACGAGACGACCTAATTTAGTACACAGCAGCCGTCTAACTCGTCTGGAATTTAATAGGAGAGTACCAAAACTGGTTGAATCTACAGCACATCTGACCAGAAATACAGTAGGGGAAACCCACTCATCGAGGATCCGCAATCGATAAGTTCTAGCTAGTATCTGAACATGGAAGTCGTAACTTCCGGGATTGGAGTGTCGCAAAGTCCAGTGCACGGTCCGAGGGGCAAACCACACAATCCAAGATTTCCTCCGGTACGTTGCCGGGTTCATAGTTGAAACCTGATTGGATGTTGGATTTATTCGTCTAAGTTGAGTATACTAACATTTAGATAACCGAGCCTAGTTAACCAAATGAATTCCAGAAGGATGTTCCCAGAATCTGATTCTTAGAGAGATCTAGAGATTCTAGTCTACAAAGTCTGAGAAGAATCAGTGGAAGGTTAAGCATCAAGTAGAGAATCCGGAGAAGCGTACCAAGATCCGCAGGAATAGAAACCGTGATTTCTTAGTATCAAATGACTGAAGTTCTAACAGACACCACTACCGTCAAGACCAGATGTTTACATTTGGCAAATAACACAATCTGTGCGACTAGAGTCTCTCCCCCGGCGAAGTTGCTTGATGCTGAACTCAGCAAACAAAACCCCTGCAACCCCGATAGATTTTGTGGGAATGGTCCTTGCAATTGGAATCTTTTCTTAGACAGATCAAGCACTTGCAAGGACATGGACGACAATGTCCATAATGGAAAATTCACCGGATAGATCATCCGAACCAACCATCAAAACTCGCAAGGATGTAGCTAGGCCTTGGAGAGCGGCAGGCACAGGATTTTGAAAATGGTTGTCCGTTAAATCTAGCAATGACAAGGTTTTACAAAGACCCTAATAGGGCAGGAATAGATCCACTCATGTGATTGTGTGGAATCGACAGTGTTTCACGTGTTCCTCATATTATAGTTAGTGTGCCAAGTAGTTTATTGTTACCAAGTCTCCAACCAAACTCCCGGGTACAAAACCTTCCACTTGATCGCTGGAGATATCCAGATCAATCAGCTGCCATAACGAGGATCCCCAATTGCCGGGAATGGTGCCCTAAAGTTGATTGTTGTGTTGACAAGCAGCTAGTCCGGGGACGAACATTTTTCGAGGAACTCTCGTATTGTACCAGAAAGTTTGTTGCCAACAGGTATGTTACAAGCTTCAGTTAGGCCTAGACTCGTTGGTATTCGTCCTTCCAGGTAGTTGTGAGGGATAAGAAGACTTAACCCACGTAACCTCGAGCATGTCCGCAAAGAAAGGGGTATATTTCCCGTGAGCTTTTCCTCATGCAGATACAAACACGCTTCAACCCCGCCAAAACACCCATTTCCCACAATGTAGGTCCAGTTAAGTTGTTCCGATACGCAACCAACATATGACTTAAAATATAAAATAGAACAATTATAAATTTCAATTTAACCTTTACTTGTAGACTCTCAAAATTCATAAAACACACTAGTGCATATCACACAAGAGCACCCAACTAGTTATCGGTAAAAGAACAACCTATGCAGATTACGCCGTCTCGATCTGCGTAGCCTGCTTGGTGCCCTGCTTGGTATAACCTAAGTCAAAGGACTGCACTCTGGAAATGTATGTTGCTTAATCAAACACGCAAAGAGATAAAGGTACCAATTTAAAGATGTAACCTTGAGGCATGACGATTTAGAGGCGTAATCCTATAACAGTATTACGGTATTGCACGTAAGCTTTGACAGAATCTGCACCTTCAAGAAACAATGTAAAGAGACTGTAGGATGGGCAATTTGACATCAAGGGTAACGTTGACACAAGAGAGAACATAAACAAACGTTTATGGACTCTCAAGGCGTTTGGTTAATCACGAACATTTGATTTACTCTTCTACCCTGCAGTGGTGTCCAAAGATCAAAAGATTAGATAGTGCACAAAAGCTTCAGTTGTGCAGTTCATAAATTAGTACTGCAACTGAAGTTATGATCTTTAGATTTGACTCAATACAACACTATTAAGACTTCATATGAAAAGATAGTGTGACTGGTGTGACGCACCAATATTTTATATTCATGAGTCAAATTAAATCTGAAAAGGCCACAAGCTCTCAGAGAATCGTCTCCACAATCACCCATGGGTCTTCGCTCAGCACAGCAATCTTCCAGACTCGCTGACGGTGTAAGGTAAGTTGGAGTACGCTCGTGCGTTGTTTCTACAGGATTTGGCCCGCAATTCTGATTTCCCATCTTCTACTACGTTCGTAATGCCGGGTTGATGTACTTGATTGATTTTCTGGAACAAATATCTGAGCACTTTCTCCCGGTCAACCCAAGATAGATCAGAGATATCTACTTTAGGTGAGATTCTGGGGACCTCATCTTTGACGTCCTCCGGCAGATCGAGCTGGGATAGTCCGTCCACTTCGTGAAGCTGGTCTATGAAATCATGATGTTGATGGAACATAGATTTGAGGTTGGTGGATAAACATCGACTTGACCTGGTGGGTATTTGATAGCTCTTCATGCTTGTTTGCGCCCCAGGCCATGAACGAGGGGTGGACTTGATAGATGGAAGGTAGCTTGAAGAGTCACTGCTGCAATCGTCCCTCATTCTTCTGTCATCTGTGTGTCTACTCCTGCCACCATTCTTTCGTGAAGCTGCAAGTTGCTCTCTAATGTATTCCAGAGACTCGATGAGAAAGTTCTCAACCTCGCAACGTTGGTTTACCACATGCTGCGCAAGGTGCCTTAGTCTCTTGAGCTCTTTGGTCTTCGCTAGTACCAAGTTTCTCAAAACCTAAGAACCCAAAACGAGCATGATTATGAAAGGTTTCGGTTGATCTGAGACATTCAAGAAAGCATACACCTGTTCTTTTCATATGAAGACTGTTCGTAAGTCAACGTCCACAAATTGAGGACCAAAAACTCTAAGGAGAGTGGAGCCAACCTGTTTTTCTGCTTCAAGTCCCAGGAGTAACACTCTATGACTATTTTCGAGCTGTGCCCTCTCGTTGCCGTATTGACGAATGACCTGCCTAAGGCTCTTCTCCAACATAGCTACCTAGAAATTGAGCACGACAACGCTTGAGACGAGTGAAATTGGGAAAACTGGCAGGCTAGACAATCCATGTGATTAATTCAAACGCATACACGAGTCAGATGCAACCAACAGTTGCTGAGAAACCTCAATCTGAGCAAACAAGACAAAGTGAAACAAGTTTCCCCTGGAGGATGTATCCACTTGTCAGTTCACCCACCATTGTCTTGCCTTCAGAAACAAAGCTCTTGACAGGAGCCACTCGCTTCCAAACTCTCAATGCAAGTACAAAACGGGATTACAGTGAAACTCAGCGTATAGAGCAATCCCGAAGTAGCGTAAGTACTTCAAACCTTCGACGCATGACTCTCAACCAAGTGATGTTGAATGCTGCCCCTCTTGACATGCAGAGCCTCCGATGCCTTCAATAGTCCCACTTCAACTGCCAAATGTGAGCTCCTCACTTCAAGTTCATCTTTCAACTCCGTGAGCCCAGAAGTTGCTCCTACATGGATCCTAACATCTCGGATAAGCTGCTCATTCTGCATCCCATCATCAACGTTCAAGTGTCAAACTCCTTTGTCACAGGCGTGCAGAATCTGCCAGACCATAATTCTTGCTCTTAGCTTTATCATTCCTTCTCGATTGAAGGATCATGACAATCAGATCACTGCTGTCATGAGCATTTTACATAAGTAGGTTATTACAGCTCAGGTATGTGACCATGTCTCCACGACGTCTAGAAATGTTCTGTTTATAAGATATAGTGACACGATCAAAGTCTAGCAGCGAGTCTAGCAGATTGCGAGCAGACCATGAAAGGTCAAATCTGAGGTAACTGCACAAATGAATGTGCCAAATCCCTATAGTGAAGTTATGATGCCAGTTAAATACCAGCCCCTGCACAACTTCACCATGAGAAGTCCCAGACTTCAAGTGATGAATCTGACGAAAATTAAAGAGGTAAAACGCGTATCTTGTTGTTCACACTATAACAACCTAAAGTTGGTTTCTCGCCTAGAACCAGCAAGTCCGTCGTCTATGGCGACTACCAAGGAAAAACGAGGTGCTTCCATCAATTACTTCACCTACAGAGCCTGCAATTTTGCTCTGACAGCATTTGGTCAATGCATGTGATATGGAGGCACAGCTTTATTGGTGACGTCTCCCCCTAGACGAGAGCGAGACGTTAAAGAATAAAAGTATGATTGATCCAAACATATCCTACGGGAAACAGGCGTCAGTGGGAGAATCACATCAGCAAGAATGTTTCTCATTCGCTCTCCAACTCGATCTTCAACCTCTGCAGTCACCTGCTTTTTCAACTCCACGAACTTCCTCTCAAACTCTTTCTCATGCTGATCACACTGCAGAACACAGAATCATGTTCTGGTATTAACATTAATCTCAACTGTGGCAAGAGTAAGCACTGTGAACACCATTCCAAGGTGTGATGCAACATCTGATTTCAACGATGTTTGTCCTGAACTGAGACTGAAAATATGCTGCAATCTTATAAGTTGGATGTAAGTAACAGGGAGGGAGTACCTTTTCTAAATAGGTTCGCTCCAAATCAGGAAGCATTCTCTCCATACTGGCTTTCGTCTTAGCTGCATATTCTTCAGCCGCTGCCATTCTTCCCTCTACTTCCACCTGAAGTAAAGCATGATATAAACCCACCATGAGAATATTCTATACTTAAAATTCTGCTAGAGTGCTACGTCTTAGGGTACATAAATGCACAAGGCAGATCAAACATGTTTGTATAATGGAATACAGAACCCGTTGGAAACATCCTAGCTCCAAACCACGTCCAACGGAATGACCGACTCTGGCACATTGAGGTAACCTTGTAAAGATCGTTGTAAGTATCAAGTACAAAGAGAGGCAAGTGTGCGTAAGTCTGCTGTAAAGCAGATCAAATATGAGCACTTTTCTTACACTGAAGAGAACAGGATGGTATGACAGTAAGTTTTGATCTAATTTTTCAGATCATGCACCTGTCGGGTTCGAAAGTCGAGAACCCCATCAAGTAGGGTCTTAAGCTCCTCTACTTGTTTTCCCATAGTGTCTTGAAGTCGTCTGTTGATGACCTTGAGTTTGTGACAAGCTTCGAAGAGCTCTGCGTCATCAGCTTCTTTCTGCTTCACCATATCTTCATTCTTCTGCACAATTTCATTCCAGGAACATCCAATTTAGAGGAAGACACAAGTTGACGTCCTACTTGCCGAGTTTCCTGCTAGATACTACCTTGGCTCCGCTTTCTTTCCAATTTGTTCAATAGAACGGCGAAGGGAATCTTCCAGATTTTTATCTAGGTAACCATCGTTTACTCTTCATAAAGGATACTTGCTCAGAAAGTAGAGTCAGAGTCCTTAGAACACATGCAGAGGTGTTGTTCATATGTACGGATCATTCCTAGCGAGCAAGTACTCCTACATTTGAACATCAACACAATTGTATTATGGTCCCACCAAGATCAGGAACATACAGCCCTGCCCCTCTTCGTACGATAAGGTGAAGTCATATAACTAATCAGTGAACATACATGCTGGAATAACTCCGAGGATTATACCTTCAGGCTCAAGGCTTCTAATTCCTCTATGCGCTTCCTCTTTTCTTGAATGTCTTTCGTTTGAATCTCTTGAATCTCGAACTGCAATATCTCTCGTCATCAGAATGCACGCAACTCGGACTCCCGAGCAGTGCCCTAAACGGATATCTGATCATAAATTTGAGCTTTCTTAAGGATGTTGCAAGACTGCCATGACAGATAAATTAGTTTGTTTGGCATTCCTTTGATAAATAGTAGCTTCTCGGTGCAATATTATTTCTCGTTTTGACTTATTAAAGAAAGCTCTGAAGGTGATCTGACTTTACCGCTTCATCTTTGAACTTATTCGTTGACTCAGTCAGATCAAGGCTTTCTTGCAGAACTCTCGTTATTAGAATACGAGCGTCTTCCAACAGCCCCCTCAGAAAATCGGCACTACATATCCAAAAAGATATGCTTGTTGGCCTTTGTTCTTGTAGCTAAGGGTCATCCCCTCTCCGTTAGATATGAATCTGAAAACGTAGCCTTTGGTCTACTGCATGCAGATAGATGTTTGCTCCTTGGCGTGGAAGGTAGCCTGCTAGACTAATCTGACGTCTGCAGGCTAAGATCTCTAGTAGGGAAACAGTAAGTAAATCTTTCTATTCGTGCAATTTACGTATACATTGGGGACAGCTGCTCTAGAAACTCGAGTTCCGAATCTCACGAAACATCACACTTACTCATGATAAACGCACGGAGGCGTTTTAGGATGTTCAGGGTCTTCTTCTTCCACCTTCGGATGGAAGAACTCAGCGAGCGCAGCAAGGACTTCAGAATTACTCTTGACCTTCGCAGCCATCTGCAAATCAACTCAGATTTTTAATAACCCGCGTCTTGCGAGCCAGCTGAAAGTGCTTACATGAATCTTGTTTGGTTTCAAATTCAGTATTCTACATTTAGAATGCTATAAAGTGGTTGGAGATGAATTGCATCAACCATATAGCAAATCTTACGAAGGAAGAATTGTATTTCCAAGGATGCTGGGCAACAAACAAACCTGACTTGATTGTCACTTCAATCAACTTGATATTCAGTGAAAACACAACCTCGTGTGCACTAGCTGGCATAGATGGGTTTGAGGAGAAAGAAGAGCGGATGTCCCCGTTGCCTCGATCTCTGGCCTTGAAACCAAGACATTTGTGCGAAACTCATTCTAAAAGAGCAATTGCAATCCCCATCGGAGGGAAATACTCCAGTGAAGTCGAGTCCTCTCGTCAACAGGACAGGTGGTGAACTGTCTGAATCCCGATAGTTCCAGCGTGGTGAGTGAGGGCCTATAGAACGGCTGCGGGCCGTCCGATGCCTCAAAGTGTACTGCCTGCCGTTGATTTGGAGCTGTTGTGACGGGACAGGGGCTTAGACCGTTGCATGCAAAAGAACCCTAAAGCTCCGTAGATGCCCTTTCTTCCCTACCTGGACATCGGTTCAGAGTCCGCTGGCAGTGATAGATAGCTCTTCTGTTTCCTGCCGTTTGAGTAAAGGTTGGATTCCTGTTTGCGAAGGGATCTGCTCTGCGTGTGTGGAATCGGTCATCGAAGATGGCTAGAAGTGACGGCATTTGGCAGAAGGTGAAGAAAACCATCAGCAACGAGATCCGTGATGACGAGAGACTCGCTGCAAATCTGGTACGTCCTGTTCTCTTGCCTTCATTTGTATCTGGATTCTGTTCCCTCAGGTTTGATCTGTTGGTTAAAGGAGTTTGACTTCCGTATGATTTAGGGATATGGTTTGGCTGATCTTACTCACTTAACATATTCCACGGAGGGTTGGGAACAATGTGGGTCGATGACAATCGACCGAAATGAGGTTAAGGAGTAGGCTATAGAATTGTTTCTGCGAAGGACCCTAGGATCGAGCACTGATGTGAATTCAGAAAGAAATTTCTCAATTATCGCAGGAGAGATTTGAAAATCTTTCCCCTTGCTTGGTGGTAGTAACCTAAGCGGGAGTTCATCATGTCACTAGATGCAGCGGATAGGGTGCTCGGAAGAGTATTAGAAAGGAAATTAGTCAAGTCCGTTGGTCATGTTTGGTGCAACACGTGTTTGCGAGCAGACTCCATCGAATTTGAAGAATTCGGGACGATTGAACTTTTGTGGTTTCAGGCAGGGAAAGACTTGTGTGTAATCACTCGAGAGTTGTTGACAGGACAGCTTCCTCTCGTGGTGAGGTTTTCTCTAGTCCTGATGTAAAGCTCTATCTTGCACATGTGTTGCACCTATAAGTTTCTCATCGCAAGACAAAAACCTTGATAATCAGCTTCGCTAGTGAATGTGCAACTTGATACTTTTAAGAAATGCTGCCATCTTGCTACTTCTTGTAGATCTAGTTAGACGTATTGGTGAATAGCTGACGTTTCACTCCGAGTGAGCTCCTAGTTATTTGAAAAAGAAGCACACGTAAGTGTATCAAAGCTTTCTAGAGCATTGGGAGTACACACGCACCCAATCTTTAGTAATTCTTCCAATAATGTATCCTGCCAAGCTAGGGAACACTTGCATTAGTTCCCATGCGATGATATGCTGGAGAGTTGTAGCATATCACAGACACTGAATTCGGGTATTAGTTAATTAGAATATTCTTGGAACATTGTATCAAAAGCAATCCCACGTTTCGTTTGTTCGAACGTAGGATTTTGTGAACGCTTTGAACTCCTGTATGAAAGTTAAATATACTGAGTACTTCGGTGATCCTCCAATTCACATTGAAGAGTTTAAACTCGCGCTGGAAAAGTTCCGAAGAAATCTGAAGGAGAGGATGTATGAGAAGGTGAGGAATGAATTAAGGAGATTCTGATGTACCGAATTCCCCTAGTGTGGTACCAGATTACCTGCTGAAAGCTGGCATGTTGGCTTCTGCAACTACAATTCCTCATATCACCTAATGGCCCCATTCTCATTCTCGACAGAGATGATCATAAGCACGCACGCGTCATGTTTTCCTTTGATATTGACTTGGTTGAGACAATCATGCAATGCGGGGAATGGGGGAGCAAGAATCTTCCTAAGCTTCACTCAGGAAACCATGCTACTAGTGGACACTGAAATCTTTATCTCATAGCATCGTTCTTTCACCATTGTATGTAATTTGAATTATCAAAGGGGAAAAACGATTTAGTCTCATCAGAGGTGTTGAGTGCGGTTCTTTGAGAGCCTCATGATGGACGATTGCAGGGAGCTGATGGCATGCACTTTCTTGAGTAGCTGATTTCTTCGTATCGTAGGGATAAGGTGAGTAGGATTGCAAAGCTTTCAGTGGTTTGCTAACTTCATGCATTGCTGCGACCCTGCAGAGACTTCTGCGCGCAGTTGCTCTATTTGCAGGATCCGTTTTTGTCATGCGAAACTTTGGTGAGCTTATGGCAGTGTAAGTCTACATATTCATCAGTGGCGCCAGACCAATGTAAAGATAGCACTACTGAGCAAGGTAGTTTTTTTAAGGGAGCTGCTCATCATTACCTAAACAATTTTGATACTTAAGAGGGGGATCCACACTTTCTCTTTGCTAGGGCGGAAAGTGAACACTTTTGCTCAAAATTCTTTGAATTGCCAGTTTGGAACACATGTGGATCAAGTCTCGTTTCACCGAGAAGGTGACCGAGCCGACGAGGACTAAGGATCTTACTGCTGTTGAGTGTCCACTTGTGAAGGACATGTATGTGTAGGAGTTTAACTGCAATGTCAGATCAAATCTTTCGAGTCGGCTTCTCCAATTGTAGTCTCTCCGTCCAAAGAGCCTAATACAAGTGTTTGATAATCGATTGAAGACCGTGTGTCGCTATGAGTATTTATTTTCATTCTGGTGCTAAGTCACTTCGCCTCCATGTTATCTAGCACTGCACGTTCCTGCGTTTCCTATCTGTTCGTTGACGCAAGCTTACCTCACTAGAGCATGGGGATCGTTTATCTAATGTCTATTCAAGCAACTCAATATTCCAGTTGTGATGAAAACCCCCCTGTAAAAGATTATTAGTTATGGTTTTCATTGTTACTTAGAAGTGGGATGAGTGCGCGGGATTATACGTCCACATCTATCTTTCATGACCTTTTAGTGTGAAAGGGACAGGAAAAGTGATTAAAGTTAGACCGGTGTATATCTAAGTCAACAAGATCCTTACCAATTCTCTGCAGTTGAAGTCAGGGACGGGTTCCTTAATCTTATTAATTGAACAGAAATTTGCAAAGTCTCGTACTTAAGAGCCTCAATGCAGTAATGTGATTGTTATCACCCGGAAGTCAATTTGTCACTTCTTGGATTTCACATATGGATTAACAAGAATCTGCGGTGATAAGAAAGATGTTGATGATGCTGAAGTGAGAAGATTGAACCTTCTCGGGCTCAGCCGAAGGTTAGGAACCGTGCGGGGTTGAATCTGAGTGGAAATCAGATCAGTACAGAAACGAGACGTGACGGTTACAGTTTGCCTCCACTAGGACGGCCGCAAAAGAATTCACATACTCGTATGTCTCTGAAGCTCTGTTTTTGAATTTTATGCCAACGTAAGGGTTTTCCTAACCTACATCCATTCTTTTACCCACAAGACCATAGACAATAAAATCCAAATCGTCTAACCAGATCTACTGAGAAACCTGCTGGACACTGTTCTTAAAACCGACTTACTCTGAGAAGAAACAAAGGAAAGCTAGACTTTCCGTCACATCTCGCTGATCTTCAGAAAACGATCTTGAGGTTTATGCATCGCAAACTTACATGGCATGGTTTCCGGTTGCAGCTGACGGTGGGTGAGGAGAAAGTTACTGTCGCAAGACGTACTGTGGCCAATGGCACGAGGTGACCTGCTACTATACATGCAAGTTGGCACACCAACAGTGAGTTTCGAATCCAGTACAGTAGTGGATGAGAATGGCCGCTGTACCTGTCTGTACTTGTGGCCGAAGAAAACTCAGCATTTGAAGTAAGAACTGGAAGTTGTAAACCGAGCAATTTTGACCAGATTTCGAGGTCCTTGTCCTTCTTTATAGTTTCTTTCCTTTGGAACCATAACATGTAGTCTACCGTTTCAAGGGGCCTCTCAAGAGTTGGTCAAGAGAGGAAATTTCCGTTGCATTCTACTCGGCTATTCTGTTGCATTCTACTTCCAGTCTCTTGAAACTTGAGGACGGCAAGTACTGTAAAAATGTTAATGTTACCAGAACTCTGCAAACTTCTCGTTGAAGTGGAAGATGAGTACAATAACATAAAGTCCTTTCATCCCATCAAATTGATGAAGAACCTGGACGAGTACTGTGTCTAACCGGATTATATATCACACACGGGCGAATTTCAGCACAATCAGAATGCATATCTTGCAGGAAGCTTGAATAATGTTCCTCGTAATATGCTTTCCTGCTGTTCACTAAACCCTGTGTTGGAAAGAAGCCCTCACTATAATCTGATTTACTCTGACGACCAACTCATAGAATGCAACTGTCATCTCGCGGATTAAGGAGCTGGGAATCTCGTCGAGTGTTACAGGCACGAACAGTAAGAGGGTAAATTAAACCTGGAAAAAATTAAATCTAGTGAAGACCTATGCTAGAAGGGCGAAGACCTTTGCTTCACAATTCAAGACTTTAATTCGGGACCTGTTTGATCAAATACCCTAGAAGGCGACCATGGTTGAAGTTCTTCGGTCTCTTGTTCTTCATCTGCTTCCAAGCATTCCGATATGCTTTCCAAGCTTGGCTGCCAGCCCATGAATACACAAACCTGCGGCTGCGTTTCGTGAGCTATAAGATCAGATAATTGTGATTCACTCTCCCCGTGTTTACTTCGATCTCCTTTTCGAGAATACCTGGGAAAGAAGGCAGTGAGATTTTGCTTTGACAGCATCCGCAAGACTCTGTGTTTTAGCACGGGCTTTCTGACCACATTCGCTGACGGCTGACTCAAAGTTTTGTGTACAACCTTGCGGTATTGCGGAGGTACGAGATGTAGTAAATAATGCTCTCCTTCTAAAAGCTCTTGATCTGGGTGCATAATTGTGATTCTGGACCCAGGATCTGTCGATCGTTCTCTCTTAGGCGTACAGTGCACAACCATGTGATTAGGATAACCCATCATCACTTCAGACACCCCTACTGGGCATTCTAAACTTAAGAAATCTCCGTCTGGTAGCATAATTCGCACTTTACCAGCTCCATGCTTGTGCTTGAACACTCCATTTCCCATCGTTTTTCACCTTTGCAAATGTGCAACGTCCAGGTAACAATAGTTGAGCGGTCTCAAGTATGTGCTCTGTATTTCCAGCCAATATCCAGCAACCCAAACTCCTCCTGGACTTCAACTAAATCCTGTATCTAACCTCCGCGGCCGCGGCCATGAGTACGTAGAGAGAAAATCAAAGGGTGTCTTGCCTTAAAATTGGATCTGGAAACTCGTCCTAATCACGGTGGATGCAGATCCGGGTCCACTAAAACCTGTCACTAACTTCCAGTACCATGTTAGGATACGCATTCAAGATATACTCTCGCTTACAGCCTCCAGTTTCAGCCCTTGTTCAACATATGAGAATCCACTAAGGTAGTCTATGCCTTATGTCTATGTGACAGTCGACCTCGTCACTGAAGCTCAGCGTTGGTTAGTTTCGCTTCGAGACTCAAAAATCAAGAGAAGTCTTCAGGGTTCGGCAATCTTTGTTGTGGCTAGCTCCTCATCAACATTAGACGTCATGAAACGATGTCGAATGATAAGAAGATAGCGTCGCATGTTTCTGTGCTTCTGATTTGGGATTTCTGGTTCCTGCGGTTTCAAACCCTCCCTTAACGTGACGAGAATGAGTATGGAATCGCAAATTCTCACTAATGAACTTCGCACAATATCCCCAGTCGCAATCTTCTCTAGAAAACCTGTGAATTCCCCATGCTGATAAAGCTTCAACTCCAAGTCAACGCGTCGTCTGCCCACTAGCCTTTCACCATCTGTAAATCATGAGATTCTGCATCTTCCACTTCTCTCTCCTGATCCCCAGGTCTGAATTCACGTATTGAATTGAGTCCATCCACGAACTCAGAAGCTAGTTTCTTCCATTTGTGGACCATCTATTCAAATTTCGATAACCATCAAGTTAAATCTCGAATTCACTAGAACTACTGGTGCTCTTTCTTGATTACTCTCGTTTCAGCTCAACTGATATCAGCAACGTGAATTGGCACACGGACACAAGATGCACGCGACATCTTTATGGACAGGTGGAGAGAACGGTGTTGGTCAACAGTCCTTGTGGCACCAGACCTTGGAGGCTGCGAGTCGGTGTCGAGTGACGCCAACCATCTCATCAACTTACAAATCCAAGTCTCTTAAGATAAACAACAAACTCGAGAACACCAAGACAAAGCAAGTCAAAAGAGCTAGAGGCATCGTAGAACGGGTCATGGTGATCGAGTCACCCTCTGCTACCGGAATCTCCGGTTCTTCCCCTTCTCGTGTTGCTGTCGCATTCTAGTCAACCCGAATGGCCAATCTCATCGTCCCAATTCTCCATAGAAAGCAACCTGAGTATCCAGGTTTGATCAATGGCAAGACTTCAGTCCTCCTTTAGACTTTCCTGCTCGTGGTATCTAAACTTCTAAAGATCATACCTTTGCTCCAGCAACTATTATAATTTGCCAGAAAACTAATCAGTCAACACGTCGTTGCTCTAGACTTCTTTCGACTTCCTGGAAAGAGGGGCCTAAAGGTATTCGCAGCCTGGTAGCGTGACCCCAACCTTTTCAACCCGCTTTAGAATTGGTACAATCCGGCATCAATCAAAGACTAAACTTCACTTAAGGTCTCCATTGCGCTATATCTTCCTTCGTCTGTCTATACCATGGTGTCGCTTACGGCTGTGGCAGTGACACTGGGACTGTGGTCACTGTTGACCTGCCCCATCCGCAGTGACGGCATTCCAGTACCACCCGGTAACGGAACCTGGGAAAGGCATCTCTGATATGCCATCCATATATAGACATTTTAGGGCAATATACTAAAAAACGAGAAGGACGACCGCGTAGAAAAAATCGAAGGATGGGAGGACAAGCCATCAAGCCGTACAAGGAGAGATGAAAAAGGTAAAATGGGACTAAGGCCCAAAATTATACTATATACAATATAAAAAAAATATACAAATATACATTACAGTAAAAAAGTCTATTGAATTAGAAAGAAACGTGGCTAGAAGTATTTCGTGGCTGCATTCTCCTTTAAAGATCATCGGACACGCAATGGATATCCAAAGGATGCGAAGCGTCAACAAAACCAGAGGGTTAAAGAGCAGCCCCGTATTGTGTTGTTACAAGCAAGATGATCCATTTAACTTTCTATATTTCATATGTTTGTTATAGGGAATCGGTAATATGTACCTCACTATTGGGTATTTGTATCTCACTTTCTTAACTATAGCCGATCATAAAGCTTTGCAAACTCTAGTCTAAATTACAACTAATCAGAGGACAGGTAACTCCAATCTAAAAAGTCTATTCCAAAGACCTCTTCAAACTCTAGTCTAAATTATAAGCCAAATCGTAAGGCTCTGGCAACTCGAAGCATTCTTGGAACAGTGTTTTTAGAACATCGTTCTTAGTGCCCCGTGATCTCTTCATGTTCTCTCACAATCTTCTTTGTCTATAACTCTGTGCATTCTCTCGCACTCTTCTTTGCCTCTCTATCTTTTCGTGTTCCAAAGTATATTTCTCACTGTACCTCTGTTTCAAAGTATATCTCTCCCTGTACCTCAACTTGCGCATTACCGAAAACTAGAGACCGCCATCGATCTTGTGAAAAAGTTTGCACTTACAAATGTATATGCTTTGAAAATGCAGCATACACAAACGGTCTGAAATAAGAAAGGTGCACCAGTAAAACAAAACCTTGACCTGCATTCAAGGCGGTAAGCCAACGAGCCAAAGCGCGTCTGTTGAGCCTCTACACTTTGCGAGGAGTGCCCTTTCAACCTAATCATTTGATTAGAGGGAAGTAGTGATCAGTAGTCCTTCAACATGATTGAAGCGGAATATAACCACAAAGTTGTATATAATGTGGCGGCCTATCCAGTTACAAGAGCACTCTCTGCCATAGACGCTAAAATTGTTCACAATTTTGGTGACATTCATTGGTGCCATGCCCCTAGTTGTTTTGGGTGCACCACAAGAACATAACACCACCAATCTCTCAACAGCGCAAGACATCTACAATATTAAGAAGGCCAAGAAGCAAAAGTTGTTGAATGGCAGAACAGCAATTGAAGCCTTGCTTGACATCTTGATTCTCCATGAAGTCAAGCATAGTATTCGATGCAATGAAGCAGGCAAACTTACTTGTCTATTCATTTTGCCAAAATCAGTGGAGAATATCACCAAACTCTATTCAGCAAACAAAATCTTTTTTTCTTGACATCACATACAAAATCAATCAATATAAGATGCCTTTGCTACTTGAACAGGTGTTATAGCCTCAACAAAACTTTTACCCTAATTTTTTGCTTTATGCGGTTCAAGACCAAGGAGTACTACACATGAGCAATGCACAAGTTTGCAGCTGCATTTGCTTGGCTAAGTGCCTCTAGTTTAGTTTTGTGACTGATCACAAACTTGCATCTATGAATGCTATCTCTTTGGTATTTCTGGATGCAACCACTATCTTGTGTGTTTGGCTTATCCATAAAAATGTGTTTGCAAAGCAACACTTAGCTTTTCACTCAAGTGATGCATGGAAGGAGTTCTTGAGCACATGAACAATCATCATCAAGTTGTCCAGCAATTCTCCTTCCAAAGCAAAGTATGAGTAATCCTTGAATCATCTTTTCCAAAGTTCCGTAGTAATTCTGTTTGCCTACATGTCCACCAGATGGCTTTGCTACAAACAAAAAAAATTTCTGGCTTGGGTTTGTTGTTGGAAGAACTTTGGTCATGCCACCACATCAAGAGTGGAAAGTGCACATCCAATATTAAAAAGAGTAGTGTGGTGCACACATTTTCCCAAATTTTTTATTTTTTTCACTCTTGTTTGTGAAGATAGGACCACTTAATTTAATGTTTTAGGATGGAAATTGTTTAGCTGAAATTCCCTTCAAAGTTGTTGTATTTATGCAAAGTTATAAGTGGAAGAAGTCCAAAGCCAAAGGCATTCTGAAGGAAGAACAAAAAATTAGATATGACTCCAAAGGTTGGTTAGAAGTAAATAGCTTTGGTCCAAACACCAATGCATCCAAAGATCATACACAATCAAATGTGCCGCCACCTAGTTAAAGAACTACCGCCAAAGACTATTTGTATTCAAGGGAGGTGGTTTGCATTCAAGGAAAATTGTTGGTATTCAGTGAAGGCCTTGTATGTGAGAAAGAGACCACTATGGGAATGTTTCACATGTGCGGAGAAGTACTACACCAAATGCATGAAAATTGTGGAGAAGGAGTTTTCAACCACTCTTTAGCCACTAAATGACTAAAGACTTTGCCTATAAAACCAAGAGTTCATTTGCCAATTTCACTTTTTAGAGAGCAATTTCATCTTCAATTTTGAGTAAAGTTGGAATTTTTTAAGTCGTCATAGTTATGTAGTCTTCCCTACCTTTGAAGTTGATCCATATTTGCCTTCATTCCTAAAATTTCTTTGAGAAACACCATGGTGTTCATCTGGAAACCCATGAGGAAGATCTTCAAGGCCATCCTTTGACATCATACATTGCATAAGTGGGCCATCCATTGTTGAAGATCCTAATTTCCAATTTTGTCCTAGAGCCACCTACCAAGATTTTGCTAGCCAACATCAAGGGAATCAGTATATGTACCCCATATTTTTTGTAATTGTACCTCACTTTCTAAATTACAACCAATCAAAAAATGTATGACTAGAACTACTTCATGAAAGTAAACTAAGGCATCACGTGTTGTAGAAGTGTATGCATCTGGATTCTCATCCAGTTGATCAGATACATAAGCATCAATTGCTACATTCTAAACAAGAGATAATGGTGTAGTTGTACTGCATGCAAATTGTGACCAATTTTCTTGCAGATATGAAAACAACATGATATTTGCAGTGATTTTCCGTCTTAGAATTGCTGATGTGATAGAAACTATGTTGATGTTTGGTGTATTAAAAATCAGATGGATTGCACCATGTTGTCCAGCCTATGGATCCATTGCTTCACTAACATTGTTGGATTTTGAATTGAAAAGTCTTGGTCAACAACATCCTCAAGGACACACACAAAGAGAGGGTGTTGATATGGCATAAACATCTCATATTGCTCTTGGGTCCTGGCTATGGGCTCATTCAAAGGTGCATATGTAGTGAGAGCAATGAGAGAAATAGGTGTTGATTGTTTTAGCCACCAATGCTAATCAAAGTCATTGATGAAAGTATTACGATGGGATTTTGCATCAACATTCTTCTAATGAAATGTCTACAAGGTATGCCCATTCTTGATGTGAACACATTAATGCATTGCTTTTTGGGCAACAAAGCTTTGTGGTATTGGATTAAGGTCTACTTTATTGCATGATAAGAGACTTTTTTTTATGTTTGACCATAAGGGATGGTTGTACTCAATCCCATTATGTCTATTGCACATTTTTGGTCTGATTGAGACCATGTTCCTATTCATCACATGCTCTCTCAAGAAGCAAGCAAATGCATATTGCATGTGGATACTTGAAGCCACTTGTGGTGACCTAGGGTTGGCCAAATACTAGTAAAGTTGGTAAGAACAAGTTGTTGCCTTGAGGATATGAGCTAAAATGACTAAAAATGAAGGGAAGTGTCAGAATTTTATTATTATTTCCTATTTAATCTCTTGGGCAAGAACTACTCTTAGAAGGAGTAGTGTCACCTCCTATGGCGCACTACAAAAAAGAGAAAATAATAATCACTTTCAATACAAATAAATTCCAAATTGCTCCTAAAATTGATGTCTCACTTCACACTAAAGGTTGCTTTGATCCAAAGAGCTCAACTCCAAAGGCATGTACTACATTTCCCCAAAGGTACAACTCCAAAGTCATCTTCAATTTGGCTGAATGCCCTTACTTTTTGATCTTGTGGTACTCCAAATGCTTAGAATCTGACTTGATTTTTTAGCATGTTGGTTCACTTCTTTGATTCCCTTAGGAATCAAACATCCTAATCAAGTGAAAGTACACCTATTTGTACTCCAGCACTTGTGATCATATTTTGACATTCCTCATTACTACTTAACATAAGCATTTACTAACAATCAGAACGAAGAGATTACAATCTTGCAAGAAACTAAACTTTGGTTGATTGGCATGGATAAGTGAACTTGAACATTATCAAGCCAAATCCTTATATACATTAGCCTACTTTGCTTTGAAGGGACTTGATAGTTAAGTAGGTTTTATGGTAATCTTCTATCTCTTCCACATCAATCACTTAGGATTATAATCCTAGCTTCTTACAAGTGTTAGCTAAGGTGTTAGGTCTTCCTCAAAGTTAATTTGAAGATGAAATCTTTGGATTTACAATTCCAAAGTCTTACTCAACTAAAAAATCACATATAGAAACCTAAGTCATTCTTCTTGAAATATATTTACAGCTATAAATGTCTACAAATTAAAGTAAGGTCTACAACTAAGAACGCATTTGAGTTACTCCATCATGATTGTCTCTACTTCAGGGAGGTGAAGCAACCTTGGTCTTAGTGCTTTGCTACAAAGATTTAATTGTGCTCTTAAGCTGCCTAAATACCTCTTTGGTCTGCTCCCTATACTTGGTTATTTGTAGCAAGTAAGTGCACACACTTTGGTGAACTTCATGTCCAAGTGCTCTTCTAGGTGAAATGCAAGTTGGTCCACTTGCTGCTCCTCATAGCTTTTTCCTTCTATTTTTTGAACCTATAGTTTTAGCTCATAGATCTTTGTTTTTAGGGAATTCCTTTTAGCCTCCTCCTTCAATATCTCCATGAATTGGTCTCACTATTGGTTGGGTTATCCAATCTCATAATAGAAATGCAAGGAGCTACAGGAGTAAGGAAGGCAATGGTATAGTCCTTTCATGGCCATCTGTTTCTATGGCTCAAGGAAGTACTGTAGTTGGGTTGCGGTTCCCATATGTAACAATATGGAGTTTAGCGACGAAGTCAGTCAGGCTCACGAAGTAGCACATAAGACAAATTAGCCTAGAATATTCCGGAAGTATCTAGGAAGCTTCTTGGGAAGCTTCCCGGTTAGCTTAGCTTGCACCTTAAGTAAGTACCTTCTAGAAGGAAGCTTCTAGAAGCTTCCAACTAGCTTAGCTTGCACGCCAAGTAGGCGGCTTCTAGAAGGAAGCTTCTTGAGAAGCTTCCTAGTTAAGTTGGCTTGCACTCTAAGAAAGTGGCTTGAGGAAGCTTTTCAAGGGCCTTGTATGCTACCTATAAATACCAAAGCCAAAACTCATGCTAGGCATTCAGAGTTTTCCCTCATTCAAGTGTCCCAATGTGAGTTTCCATTCTCCTATTTCTCTCCTCGGTTTCGGTCTTTTACACCATAGCTAATCGTAAGTCCACTAAGGTATGGGAATCTCCCATGGACATTTACCCTTGGAGATGGTTTAAACGTCTATCGCCCCCACAAACCTTTGGCCTCTATGGTTTGTCACTTACAAAGGTCAACAACAAATCTATAGAACAATTCCTAATGCAATAGTCTACTCAATAGATCAATGCAATAAACAACTAAGGAGCACTGATGAACAACACAAACAACAAGCATCCAAGAAATTGTGATTCATTATTCATTCCTTTTACACCAAGCTAGGATGTGAACGCATAGTTTTATACTAGCCTCATGCCGTATTGGCCTTTTGGCTCAAAGATCAAAATACAATCCTATGAGAGGAGGGAGTCCAATTCCCATATTGCATTGTTATTCCCTCTTGTAATTGGTGTGTTATCCTTAATCTACAAATCCCTACTTCTCAATAAATCCTCCAACTAAATGTACTAGATTTCAAGATTACCTTCACAAGGGGAGTAATCCCCCCTAAATATTGGATTCTAAACCTAAAATTATTTTCTTTTCCTACCCTAATCACTATACTAAATGCGGAAACCACTTCCTTGGTAGCTTGTTGTAATACTCTAAGGACAAGAGAAGAGAGAAAACACAGATTGCACACTCAAACATTCGATGCCCCAAGGGAGCACCTTCTCTTTATTATTTAGACAAAGAGGATCTCCTCCAAGGAAGCTCCACCATAGGATTAGGGACACATATAGGTGACATGTCAGCAAGCTCCACCCTTGGATTACTTACTTGGATGGGTGACCTGTCTGGTCTAGGTCCTATCTGGTTGGTCAAACAAGCTTTGACCGGAGGGAATCTTTTAGGGAATCTTCTTGTAGGAATCTCAGAATCACATGAGTAAGGTACTGTTGGAAAGCTCTTGACGAGACAAAGTGGGGGGGAGGGAAGGCCAGCCTTTCCTCTGTTGGGGGGATTTAAAATTTGCATATTTTTGAGGCCTAATTCATCCGTTTAGGCCTCCAAAATTGCCTTCAAAGATTTCAGGCATATTTTGGTTCCTACTCTATTAGTAGAAGTCCCCTTTTGGTGATACCTCTTTCTGATCTGTTTAGTCCATCATGTGTAACATCCTTCCAGATGTTACCAAACCAATTATCACCTTTAAATCATATGTCTAGCTATTGGTTCTAAGGTTCTCAAGTCTATTTCAGTTTCTGCCCTATTAGTAGAAGTACTCTTTTGGTGATACTTCTATCTGATCTATTTTGACCATCATGTATAACATCATTCTAGAAGTTACCAAACCTAATTTCACATCTAGATCATATGGCTAACCCTTGGTATTACACTTGTGCCCTAAATGTTAACAGCTCTCTTGTCTTAGATGTCTTCTCCTTTAGATATAAACTACTTGTCAATATGTCACTAGAGTCTTAATTACTACTTTCTAAATACTTTACATGCCCATAGTCTTGGCTCCTATACCCAAGAACAATAGCCAACCTGCACTTAGTCCATCCCACAAGTGCTTTTCTCCTACATAGTTGTCCCTTGTATAGTCCTACAATAAAATCTCTCACAAACATCTTTCTTCTATCCCCTTGACATACCACTCTCCTAAGTCCTTGCACTCCAAGCAGGACTAAATCAATTGATCTCTTCTTCTTACTTTTATTTCCTTGGGGAAAGAATTGGGCTCTCATTCGGTAATAAGTTCTTATATAATCCCTCTCTTGGTAGTCCTTGAACATGGTAAACATTGATGAACACATTCATGTGTGCTAACTTCAAGGTTCTTCCCAAATTGTAACCCCACATACTTGCTTGTTTCACAAGGTACATGAAGACTACAATGGTAATTGTATGTTGAAAGGGATTAAACACACTCTCTTCTTTGCCAGCCCAATTGGTTGTACAGCTAGGCAAAAATCTTACAATATACTACAATGCAAAAAACTACACTCCTTAGTGGTATACCACTAGTTCCAAAAACTTTCTAGCATGTTCATGGTCTCCCACAATCTTGTAAGATAGAGTCATACTTCAGGCCAATAGTGAGGCATCTTCCTATAGGAGAAGTACTGAATTCCTATTATATGTCCACCACCACGACCACCACTTATAGCCTCTCCCTGAGTATTTGTCTCAAGCCTTGGATTAGGGCATTTAATGGTGTAGGTAATCTAGTTGTTTCCATGTTGGAACAAGTTGTGATGGTTGGAGTGGGACCTCAAAATCCCAAGGATAGCCGACACAACAATGTGTTGTTTGGGACTATCAATCTTGCATGGTCTTGGGACCAAATAGATACATGAGGGATTAAGTTGTGGCTAAGTACATAATTGAAATACTCATGTATTGCAATAGGGAGTATGGGACTTCTTACCCTGATTTTCTAGTTTGGGTGGTAGTCTACAAGAAGTCACTTCACTATGGGTTTGATGGACTTGGGTAAAAATGTGGCGGGCTTTACAAAATCAAAATCACTCAAATTAAGGTCCTCCTTTCTAAGATCTGCATCTTGAACCTTATCACAACACTTGATCATGCAAGAACTTGGTGCTTTGTAGGTCAAGGAGTACTTAAATTTTTGACCTCAAGAAGTTCTTACCCGCTTCTCCAAAGCTACCAAAGATGGAGCAACTAATGTGCAAAGTTGGTTTGGGTCCTTTCTCCTAGTTTCTCTAGAGTAGTCTTAAGCTCTTGAATCAAAATACTAACTCTATGATCAAGGATTGCTGCTAGTGGTAGCATTGTGGGTGCTTTGCAACCTGGTGTCCTTATAAATTTGAGCAATTTTTGTATTGCTTTCTTGGGCCACTTTGATGTATTCCCACATAGTACATACATGTGGTTTCAAAGCTAACCCACAATTAAGCAGTTTTAGACAGTCAACCAGCTATCTCAAGGTGAAGCATGGGAGATTTATTGCCATGTAAGTTAGTTCATGGAGATTTTCCAACCAGATATTTCCCCATAGAACTACTTTGGCCAAAATGCATTTGGTCCTCTAGGAATCCCAAAATTTGACACTATATGCCCATAGCATGAAGAACTGCTCTGTCACAATGGTTTCTTGTAAGGAAACATAGTGGGTAATTGCTACTCTTGTAATGAGGAGGGCAAAGTCAAAGTGGTAGATGTGGTCGACCAAGGTAAAAACCAAAGTTTCCCATTGTAATTTACTAAAAGTAGCAAAGATCTCCTACTGCATATCTTGAATTAGGTTGGGTTGGGGAAGGAAGGTAGTACCAAGCCAAGTGCTCCTTCTTCACTTTGTAGAAGACCTCTATAGCTGCATCAACTTGGTTGACATTGATTACTTATGGAGAATGGAACGTCATGATTAGCGGGAGAGTTTAGCGAGAGAGTGGCAAACATGATAGCATTGTAAATAGGCCCATGATGGGGAGGGATCAACACATACAACCACTCTTGAAACTTGTGTGGGTCTTGTTGGACTTTCTCCACCCACTCTTAGGTTGGCAAGGCTTCTTGCTCCATTGCCTTTATGGCTATTGCTTGCCATTCATAGCTCTCTAACCCTTTATATTTTGCATGTTCAAGGCAATCAATACTTTATCAATGGGACCTTGGGGTTCTAGGGCATGGGAGACAATCATGAAGTTTTTGAATTCATCCTCTAAGATGACTATGCTCTTTGAAAATTGCTTGACTAACTCTACTGCCTCTCTGGTTTGGCGTACTACTTGGTGTGATATCTCCAAGGCTTCCTTGCACTCCTACTCCTCTCTTATTTGGATTTGTTGGAGATCTAGAACTCCTTAGTCATTCCCTTGTTGTGGGGTCACTTCCCATCCCATATTCTTGTTGAGGACATCAAGTCCTATTGATGGTCTTGTTACATCTCTTGAGTCACAATGTGGCTCTTTGGTCCCATAAGGACTTAATTGGTTCATCTCTTCCCTCAATAAATCTAGTATGATGGCCTCTTGTAAATTTTGTGTTTCTTCTTCTCTTATTAGTTGGAGCACATCTATGATGTAAGTGGACTCTATCATGCTCCTAATATTTCTGATATTCATTGATGATCAGATGTTCTTTGGTTGGCAAGCTTGATGGTCCTATAGCTTCACTTCTTACGGGTCCACCATTCCTCTATTGAGATATCTCTCTCATAGGGTCTCTCATGGTGTATGGGGCTACTTTGTGCATCTTTGTCTTGGTTTTGGTTATCTCCTATCTTCTTCTTGGAGAGGACTTGGATTGTTTCCTTATTCTAAAAGGGGTGTGGCTGGGACAAACTAGAGGCAAGGGATCTGCCTCCTATGGAACCCCCTTTGCATGGTAACTTTGCTCCACCATCCTCAAGGTCTTCTCTTTAGGTTTCACCATATATAGGCTCTTTAGGTTTTCTATCCTTATTCTCCTCTTCCGCCACCTTGGAGTCTTCATCCTCCTCAGGTGTCTCCAACTTGTTATGGCTGATGAGCTAGAGCAATTGGTTCACCCTTTGTTCTAACTTTCTATTCTATACCGTGAGATCATTTTGAGACTTTTTTTGAGCTTCAACCTTGAGCTGTTCTTCCTTCTTGTTCTCCTTGTAATAGAAGCGATCTTTCTAGTATCAAACCTTCTCCTTTGTTAGCTCATTGATGGTTAGTCGGACGGAAGCGAGTTCTCTATCATGGTGTTGTTTAGCTTCCTCCCAACTACCCTTATCTTCCTTGAGGACTAAGAGCTCTACCTCTAGAAGAGACTAGAATACTCTCCGCTTGTATATCTCTTTCCAAGAATCCTCACAAGTGGACTATAGTTCTTCTATTTTCTTGTTGGCCACTATGGATTCTTTGTTAGTATTGCATGCTTGGTCCCACAACAATTAGGGCTTGCTTTTTTTCTTCTTATTCTCCAATTGTGCTTGTGCCAATTAGCCCACCATGATGACCTTCTCTCTTCTGAATTGTTGGCATTACATATCACATTTTGCAAACTTTCCTTTGCTCTTGGTAGTCTTGATTTGCCATTTGTCCAACTTTTGGGCGCAAGCTAGCTCCAGCTCTTGGAACTTGTGGGAGCTTTCTTGTAGAAAAGGCTTATGTTGCTCTTGTAATTCCATTATCCTATTATGGGCTAGCTGCCCATATCTTAGATCCATTAGCACAAAACTAAGCCAAGTTTCCATGCCTGATCTAGATGGTTTACCCATCCCACAAAAAGTTCTCCACACACAATTGTCCACAAGGGTATATCGATCAGTTGAGAAGATGTTCCCATCCTATCTCATTTTGCAAGATCTTCCTCCCATAGTCCTTGTATCATGGTGTGGGTTGGGCTCCCATTGGCCTATTTAGGATTGGCTGCTTTCACACAAGCCTTGGAAGCAAGCCATGGTTTGGGGAAGAAGCTGGGCTCTTCTGTTGTGAGTATATACATTGATACACAACATACATCACTATCAACATCACACATTATAGGAGCAAAACTCACACATAAGTCATACATGGACTCTCAAGTCCCACAATAATCAGTTTGTTCACAACTCAAATCACACTCAATCAGATCAGTACTTGATCTATCATTCAATAATTTGCCAACAACTAGGTATTGATTATAGTCAAGCCACACTCACTCTAGCTAAGAGACTCCAAGTGACTCTTGCTGGCCTCTGTCCACCATAGCCAAGAATTCAAAGGCTCAACATCCGAGAAGTGAGCTCTCTAGAGCTGCACTTCAAAAGTATATCCTTTGGTCTTGACCTAGTTCTACAACCCTAATGGTCCTACTGACAACGGTGTGAACAGTGCAAGTAACGGTAGGCCCACCCATGTAGTGAGTGCACTGAACACAAAATCTGACTATCAACAAGTAGTCTATGAGTAACTACCAAAATACTTTTGACTACCAACACTACTACTCTAGAGTCTAATCAATCTAGGTGCAACACAACAAATGGCATGACACTTCCTTCCTTGCTACCCTTTAACAAACATACTCATTGTTTGGTCAAGTCCAAGGGATCTCCTATGGTCCCAAGGGCAATTGGTGAGTTTTCCTCCACAATGATAAATTTTGTCTCTTTTTGTTGTCCTCAAGCAGTGTCCTTCCCAAAAGTGGTGGCACATGCCTCTAGGCTTCCGGTAATAGCTCTAGGTCCTCTTGAGAGGACCATCCTTCTCTTTGGGAGGGAGAATTTTGCTTCTTCCTCCTTTCTTGTGGGTGACCTTATCCTCACCTTTATCTTCTTCTTTTCCTTTGTTGAAGTTGGGTACATTGTTACACCCTTTGTAAGGCTGGTTGCTTTCTTCCTTTTGTTGCAAGAAGATTCTACTTTTGCAAGAGCACCCAATTCCTACCATTCTTCTTCCCTTACAACTATGATGGGACTATTTGCAATTTCAAAAGGTTTTCCTACTCCCTATTTGTATACTTCATGGCATTGGTAATTAGTAGAGCAATCATATGAGTACTCACACTCTGGCCACCAATTATAATACCAAGAGCTAGCCATATGATCTAGATGTGAAATTTGGTTTGGTAACATCTAGAATGATGTTAAACATGATGGTCAGAATAGATTAGATAGAAGTATCACCCAAAGATTACTTCTACTAATAGGGCAGAAACCAAAATAGACTTGAAAACCTTAAACTAATAACTAGACATATGATTTAAAAGTGAGAATTGGTTTGGTAACATCTAGAAGGATGCTACATATGATGGACTAAACAGGTCAGAAAGAGATATCACCAAAAGGGGACTCCTACAAATAGAGTAGGAATTGAAATATGCCTAAAATCTTTGAAGGCAATTTTGTAGGCCTAAATGGATGAATTAGGCCTCAAAAATGTGCAGACTTCTCCCCCAATGGAGGAAAGGCTGGCCTTCCCTCCCCCTCTGGTTTGTCTTGTCAAGAGCTTTCCAACAGTACCTCACCCACGTGATTCTGAGATTCCTATATGAAGATTCCCTAAAAGATTCCCTCTGGTCAAAGCTTGTTTGACCAACCAGATAGGACCAAGACCAACATGTCACCCATCCAAGTAAGTAATCTAAGGGTGGAGCTTGCTGACATGTCATCTATTTGTGTGCCTAATCCTATGGTGGAGCTTCCTTGGAGGAGATCCTCTTTGTCTATATAATAGAGAGAATGTGCTCCTTTGGGGCATCAGATGATTGAGTGTGAAATCTGTGTTTTCTCTTCTCTTGTCCTTGGAGTATTACACCAACCCACTTCATAATCTCCAAGTAATTCTTCTTAAAGATAGGTAATTGAAAGGTTGGTAGTACATCCTTTGTGAGGTTTTCTTTTATCTAGATGGACCCCAAAGCTAGATGTTTGCAAATAACCAGTAACACAAGCCCCATAAGAAAGAGCTTTCCTCTCTTTGCCTTCTCCATTGGGACTGATTTTTCTAAAACTCAAGCAATAGTCTCATAGCTTAGTAAATATCATGGGCTTAATTCAATGCCTCCCACTGTATCACACTTCTAATTAGGGTGTTGGTTACTGATGCACTAAGGAAAGACATATTCCTTTGTCCACCTATAGGCCAATGAAAATTCTTCATAACATAGAAGAGTGGTGAGTGCATCATTATCACCATTGCAAACCCATTCTTCTTCATGGTTCCCATGGGTGTGTCATTATCACCATTAGGACCCATTCTTATTCATGGTTCTCATAGGACTGTTGGATGTGTTAAACAATAATAGTTCTAGTAAGTGTTATGGACTAAGGCGGAATTCCCTCCAAGCTAGGAGAATGTCATCTATTTTTGGCCCTAGAGAAAATAGATCCAATACAATTTCTCTTAAATTTGGGGATTCTTAAAAAATCCAATAATAGGGATTTTTTAAGAATCCCCCAATACGGGAATTCAATCACTTTTGCCTCCATATCTAACTCATCTATAATTGCTAGGATCCTAGAAAGCTCCTCTTCTATTGGCAGAAACAATTATGGACCCCAAAGAGTCATCCCATTTGATCCAATTGGTCCAAAAGAGCTCAAAAGATCAACCTCCCAATGGATTTATGCATGTATATTTGGATTTCTATCTTAGCATTTTTATTCCCATAGGTGGTTCTTTGTTGATGATTCACTTTCCCCTAGTCACTTTCCTCATTGGTTTGAATTCTTGTTGTTTTACTTGACCACGCTTCAACAATTTTGCAATTTTTGAACTGCAACTAAGGACTTGGATTCCTCAAGGTGTTTTGCTAGGTTGTGGTCCTTGTCACTTGTCATGACGTAATTTACATTTTTCATGCAATGTACACTGCCTTGCACTTAGAGACAAAGAGTCCTCTTCCACTTGGCAATAGCTTGCATCCAAAGCCTAGTTGGTTTGTGGGTAGCACTATTTATTCATTGAATGTGACCCATGATGAATGTAATGCTGTCCTTTCTTGGGGCTGTCACAATCACCATGTCCTATGGGAAGCAAAAGGTTCATGCAAGAATGTTCACTATTTTCCCATTTCGTTTGTCCTTGAGTTTACATCCTGGTGTTTAAGGTCCATGGCAAAGAATCCTAAAATAGAAATGGAGCCGTTAGCAATCCCATAGTCTTCCAAGAAGAAGCTCAAATCCCAAGAGAAGGCATTCCAAAAAATAGGATACTGTAGGGCCTTGCAAAAAATGACAAAAAATTAAGTTTACCATGGTATTTGTTCTTCTTAGCCCCTTAAGGGAATGTAGGATCTACACTTTGAACAATTAGTGCGATTCTTTATAACTACTCCGTCTAGTGTGTCCAATAGAACAAACCCATTCTTGAACACTTCTTGCATTCTATAGGGCCTAGCCAATTCTCAATAAATTTACTAAGGAATTGACCCACACGGTCATTGAACTTGAGTACCAAGTCATTTTGTTAGAGTGGTATCTCTTTTTTTGTTTTGTCAAAATAGGTTTTCTACTTGGTTTGAGTGGTGTATTGTGTATACAATGCCTATAAGCACTTTTCATTTAGATCATGAAGTACAAACACCCTTTCTTCCATGGTTTCTCCTTCTTAAAACCAAGACATCTTGGGCAAGTTATGGGGTATGAATTCTAAGTGAAGGGATAAGTAATTTGATTGATACAGGGAATAGCCTCTTACTTGTGTACAAGCTGAAAAGGAGTGAATCATGTAGTGAGCGTGACAGTGGTGCAGTATGCCAAGAGAGAACCTACTAATTTCCAGTCTCAATCAGTTGTCATTGAACCCATATTGTAGTAGTTCTCTAAGCCTAAATTACTAGCTAGATCTGTAACACACATTGGTGCATGTATGCTCTATGGGGATATTAAGTTGGAATTGCAAGTTAGTGGAGAAATATTATCTATATGGAGTTTAGCTAAGCTTATACATTAGTCATGATTAGCTAGAGTTAGTCCTAGCTAAGATAAAGGTGACCCTATTCAAAAAGAAGAAAAAAGAGTAAGCATTAATTTTTTTTTTCTAGTGTATTGACTTAGTATTATTCCTAATTATTTGACTTTGAAGAAAGAGTTAAGAACTCTTGGGCTCACAAGCTTAGTTGGTGTGGATTTTTTGTAGTCCAAGGATGGCCTACTTGAAAGAATCCTTGACTTACTTGGTAGGTGAGGATAAGACCACATACTCATAGGATTATTCCCATGTGCTTGGATATCCCTTTAGAATTTTTGGCTTTTAGCTTAGTACTTGAGCTACTTCAATGATTAGTAACTTTGGTCTATAACTTCTTCACAAGTATATAAGCTACAAGTGAGGAGGTATTCATCATCCTTCTATTTGCCACTCTCTCTCTCTCTCTCTCTCTCTCTCTCTTATTTGAGTTCTCTAGTGAGCCATGGCTTGCATCTTGGAGGTGCCTTGGAGTTCTAGCCTTGGAGGAGTGTGATAGAGTGTTGGTTCTTTGCCTTCTTAGTCCATTCCCTCAAAGCTATCAAGAGTTCATCTTGAGTGAGAGATAGGCCAACTCATAGATTAGGTATGGTATAAGTATGGTTTCAGTGTAGGATTGTATTGTGAAAAAATTTGTATTGAGGAAAAAATTAGCCTTTGGTGGCATGCTTTCCTTATGTGACATGGTCTCTCCCATAGTGGGAAGTTCTTCAATTACAATGAAATGCACATTTTGTTGGGGTTGAGGTTATTGGGTCGTTCATTTTGTGTGTGTGCTCCTTTTGCATGAGTGATGAAGTTTTAGAAGTTTGGGCACTATGCCATAGTATGCACTTTGGAGCAAAATGCACAACATGCAAGTTTGTTGGGACATCGATTTGCATAGTGATTTTCACTACAGATATGACAACATATGTTAGGGCCAATCAACCATTGTCCTTATCCATTTGTGGATCCCTTAAGTGTTAATTGAAGGTGTTATGTTGTGGGATAGTATGCACTACATGTGTCTCCTCATCTCAAGGCTCTTGGTGCTTTCACAATGTTATGCAATTTGTCATTGTATGTATGTACCTTCCATAATGGATACAAAATTTTGAAATGTCTAGGGTAGCACATTAGGCATTAGTGTGCTTCCATCCCATGCATTGTGCTTAGGAGATTTCTTCCCTAGTAGCAGTGTTAACCATATTTCTCTCTTGGGATTGTGGTGCTAAGTGAAGATTCTTGAGGTGTTCCAACTTGACCATGATATCCTCCATTTTAGTGGTTGTTGTAGGAACTAAGGCAACTACAAGAATGGATAGTGTCAAAGGAGCTAAGAGTGGAACTATAGGAGATATTGTGGGAAGTTGATCATATACAAGTATTGATTGTGATACCACATACTGGCCTTGTGTAGTGGATTGGGTAAGACAATGTCTTGCTTGTTAGCTTGAGCCCAATAGGGTGCTTCTTCAAATGCTTGGGCCAAGTTGTAGCCTTGTTTGTAACAATATGGAGTTTAGCAACGTAGTTAGTAAGGCTAACAAAGTAGAGAATAAGCCAAATTAACCCAAAATATTCTAAAAGCATCTAGGAAACTTCTTGGGAAGCTTCCCGGCTAGCTTAGATTGCACTCCAAGTAGGTAGCTTCTAGAAGCTTCCAACTAACTTAGTTTGCATACCAAGTAAGCAACTCCTATAAGAAAGCTTCTTGAGAAGCTTCCCAATTAACTTGGCTTGCACTCCAAGAAAGCAGCTCAAGGAAGCAACTTGAGAGCCTTGTATGATCCCTATAAATACAAGAGCCGAAGCTCATGCTAGGCATTTGTAGTTATCCCACATTCAAGTGTCCCAATATGAGTTTCCATTGTCCTATTTCTCTCCTCGTGCTCGGTCTTTTACATTGGTATTAGAGCAGGAATGGGATGGATGGAATTTATGGACCACCAAATCCACTTCCACCAAACCATTGGGATTTTTATATCCAAGTACTACCCAAGCATCATTTCACACAATTCATCACCTCACGCTTTGTACAAGATTTTATGTATATGATCACCATATTTGAGGAACCCTTGGTGCTTCTGGTTGTAACTTATGGAGAACAATGGACATGTTGCTTCAATGTGTTAATAAATTAGATAGATGAGAGGTGGCGTGATAGAGTAGCAACCATAGCGGCAATGCCCAATCCTTGCTATGCATCAACAAATCAAGCACCTTACTCAATTATTGGATGAACAAAATCTTCAATGACAAGAGCACGTCGAGAGAGTACCAATTCAAGAAAGAGAAGATCAAATCCAATTCCCTAAACCCAAGGTATTTGAAGGCAAGAATCTCCTGAGTGTAGTGGAGAATTTTGTGTTTGACTATGAATGTTATTTTGAAGCTACCAATCTACAAGATGAGCAAAAATAGATTCTCTTGGCTTCTAGCTAATTGGATGGAGTAGCAAAGCTATGGTGGAGATTCCAAATGGATCAAGCTGAAGGAAAAAAATTTGCACCAATCTTGATGTGTGCCAAATTCAAGAGTGAAATAATTAGTCAATTCCAAGCTATAAATGCAACACAAGCTGCACGGGATAGGTTGGCAGAGCTAAAATAGATTGGCTTTGTAAGAAGTTACATCATGCAATTCCAAATATACTAGAAGGACCAATTTAATGTGGACCAATTTGTGAGGGGCTTGAGGTCAAGAACCAAATTAGAAATATCCATGTGAGAGACACAACACTTAGAGGAAGCCATGTAGTTGGCCAAACCTTTTGATTCATTGGTTTGCAACAATTTAGTCTTGACCTTGACTTCCACATAGATGGAGAAGCCAGCACCAATTGAGATTGATGCCATTCAATGGATACCACTTGGCACTATATAATGAGAGAAACTATAACAAAATGGTGGTTGTTTTTATTGTTGCCAATTGGGACATCGCATTGCTGAATGTGATTTTTGAGCCCTAGTAGGTGGCTCAAAAATCATTGCGCTGGAGTAGAATGATCAAGGAAGCAAGGAATCCTTGTAGAAGATTTTGAACCACCTACTAGGAGCTTTATTAGTTCCAATGGGATTGAAGGCTCAACTTATGCAAGTTTGCTTCACTTGCAAGGTATGATATCTAATCGAGGTTGTAGGATTTTGGTTGATTCTGGAAGTTTAGAGAATTGCATGTCTATGCAAGTAGCAAAGGAATTGGGTATTTCTATCAAGTAAATAATTGGAAGTAGATTGATGATAGTGGATGATAGAAAGGGTTTTGCACTTCAGACCTTGCATCCTGTTACCTTCAAGATTGGGAATGAGTATTTGGAGTGTATGAGGTTTGTAGTGGCACCTCTACACTATGATGTCATTTTAGGACTCCCTTGGCTTGAACATCATAAGGATCAATTTGATTGGACTTGATGACAAAGTCAAGTAAAACACCAAGGTAGGAATTTCAAATTAGGTTGTCTCACACCTTTGAGTAAGACACCTAAAAATAGTCAATCCCAAGATAGGAAGTTTGTCAAGAAGGTAGCCAGAGAGCAAGCCTTGAAGGGAGATGAGTCCCAAGATGGGAAGTTTACCAGGAAAGCAACCATGGAGCAAGCTTTGAAGAGAGATGAGTCCCTAGATGGGAAGTTTGTTAGTGAAGCAGCCATAGAGCAAGTTTTGGAGGAAGATAAGTCTATTTTTGCGGTGTAGATCAAGCAAATTGCACAAGGACAATCTGAGGAGGACCAAGAGCCTCATCAAGCAATGGTTGATCAAATAGTTCAAGAGTTTTTGGATGTGTTTTTGGATGATTTGCCAAAGGGATTACCCTCCGATTGTGGTATGCCCTTCAAGATTGATTTATTGCTAGGAAGTACTCTAGTGAGTAGACCAATCTATAGGCTCTCATCAAAGGAGTTGGAGGAGTTGCAAACAACACTTACAGAGTTGTTGGAGAAGGACTTCATATGACATAGTACCTCTTCTTGGGAAGTACCGGTACTATTTTTTCCAAAGAAGGATGGAGGACTTTGTTTTTGTATTGATTACCGTGGGCTCAATAAGCAAACAATGAAGAATGCATATACCTTACCTTGGATTGATGACTTGCTTGATCAACTAAGTGGAGCACAATAATTTTCCAAGTTGGATTTCTGCAATGGCTATTGGTAAGTCCCTATTGATAGGAAGGATGTGCAAAAGACTACCTTTTGCACAAGGTATGGGTATTTTGATCATAGTTCTACCTTTTGGGCTCACTTATGCTCCAACAGTCTTCATGGATCATATGCATTAGGTGTTGGATGGACTATTAGATCGGTACATGGTGGTTTCTTGGATGATATCTTAATTTATAGAAAGAAAGAGGCTAAATACATGAATCATGTGCAAGAAGTTGTCGTGCATATATACATCGCTACACAACATACATCGCTGTCAACATCATACACTATAGAAGCACAACTCACACATAAGTCATACATAGACTCTAAAGTGCCACAATAATCAGATTGCTTAACACTTTCAACTCAACTCAACTTAGATCAGTACTTGATCTGTCACTCTATAAACTGCCAACAACTGGGCACTGATTACAGTCAAGCCACACCCACTCAAGCATAGAGAATCTAGGTGACGCTCGCCGGCATGTGTCCACCATAGCCAAGAATTTGAAAGCTCAACATCAAAGAAGTGAGCTCTCTGGAGCTCACTTCAAAACTATACCCCCTTAGACTCGAGCTAGCACTGGAACCCTAACGGTCCTGCTGACGGCACACTCAACGGTGCGAACAGTGCAAAGTGACGGTGGGCCCACCGTGAAGTCAGTACCCCGAACACCAAATCAGACTATCGGAAAGTAGTCCCTGAGAAACTACTAGAATAACTCTAACTACCATCACTGGAACTCCAGTGTCCGAGTATCTAGATGCGGAACTACAAATGGCATGACAGCTCTCGTGCGTATATACATCGCTACACAACATACATCGCTGTCAACATCATACACTATAGAAGCACAACTCACACATAAGTCATACATAGACTCTAAAGTGCCACAATCGCCCCCCTAGCTGGCGGTTAGGTCCCTCTAACTCTAGATAGCCATCTACTCTAAGTATATGGTATACCCTCTAATGGGCAAAGATCAGGAGGCCAGGTGCTATGGAGCCCCATTGCTAGTCGCCTGTCTGCAATCTATACCATATAAAGAATGAACTAGCTATAGGTCAAGTACATCTAGGACATAACCACTGTCCTTGAGGAACCACCGTGAGGGGAAGAGTCATACATGCCATATGCCATCCTCTCAAACAGCTATCACACACTAACATAGTAGCAGCTCCACCAGAAGAGCCACATAACATACACCTCAAGCCTGCACGTACAAGTGCCAAGCTTGGGTCCATAGTACCATCAATGTTTGGGAGGTGGAATGGCGCACAATTGCGCACATGATCCTTCCAAACAACACCATCACGTCCTTCTAACACAAGGACTCCAGATGGCAAAACCTTGTGCACTCTCAAGAAAGTGCGGCCTGTAGAAACATCAAGTGTCGTCGGTGCTGTCTGCTGTAGATATACATAGTCGCTTGGATGAAATCGACGGATGGAGGGTCTATAACCTCCTCCTTGAATGGTAGCATAGCGTAAAGTATCTCTATGCTGAGCAATCGCCAAGTTCTCAAAGGCCATCGGCATCACTCTCCAAAAGATCTCTGCCCGCTAAGAACATGCGCTCATCCATACATCAGGGTCATCCAAGTCCAAAACTACAGTAGCATCTCGACGAATGGCTGCAGGTAAATCTGGATCTTGTCCATAGAGTAGAAAGTATGGAGAGAAGGATGCTAAGGAGGCTTGCCGGCTGAACCGATAGCCCATGGCCAACCAAGGTAACTGGAGATCCCAATCTCCCAAGTGGCCTCTCTGCAAACCATACTTTTGCAATCCCTTCTTCACCGTCTGAACCACTCTCTCTGCTAAGCCATCTGCCTCAAGGTGATATCGGGATGTAGTACAATGATCAATCAAAGCCTTGTCACACAAGACCTGAAACTCCCCCAAGAACTCTGTACCCTGATCAGTCAAAACCTCAGCTGGTGCACCAAAATGACTAAGACCTCGATCCAGGAACGAGTAACCCGTCCTTTCACTAGACTTGTCAGGAAGTGCCACCAACTCAATCCACTTGGAGAAGTGCTCCACCATCACCAAAACGTACCGATGATGTCTCACAATCAGCGGTAAAGGTCCGGCAAAGTCCAAACTCCAACGGTAACCCAATCCCATGATAGGTAATGGGTGTAACTGTGGCGTAGGAGCATTGAATGATGCTCTAACTCGGTCACAAACCATACATCTGGCAACAAACTGCTGTACCTCGGTCTGCATACCGCGCCACCAATAATGACTCTGGAGTAAGCTATATGTACGCTTTACTCCAAAATGTCCTAGCTCCTCATGAGCATGATGGACCAACTGTGGTCTCTGTGATGGAAGTGGTACTACTCGCACTCTACCATCCTCCCATACACGCAAAAGGTGTCTACCCTCCAATCTGAACCGTCTGGCTCGCTGAAGAACACGGTCTCTCTCCTTGGCCCCAACTGTGCCACCCACAACACCAGTGCAAAGATAGTCCATCACTAAGACATCATCATGAATGTCTCGCTGAACTGTACCAATATCTTCACTCTCTGGATCTGTGACCTCAATAACTCCTCCTGTATGCGCTGAGAGAGATACCACCAAAGTCTCTGCAAATATACACAGAAAGGCCGATGCATGCCAACCTGGCACCATCTCCTCATCTGTCTCACCATGCCAACAAGCTCCGGTCTGATCCTGCTGGCTGGGACATGGGTTTCTACTCAACCCATCTGCATCACGGTTCACCACTCCAGGTCTGTGAACAACCGTGAAATCATACTCCTGTAAAATCAGAGCCCATCGTGCAAGCTTCCCTGAAAGCTTGTCAGACTCCATCAACCACTTCAGCGGCTGATGATCAGTGATGAGAGTGAAGGGGTTACCAAATAGGTAACATTGGAAATGTGCTACTGCCCAAACTGCTACCAAGCACTCTCCCTCATATGAACTATACTTTGCCTCCGCTGAATTGTTGGAGCAACTAGCATAGGCCACCACAAACTCCTTCTCCTCATCATCATGCTGGGTGAGCACCGCTCCAAGCTCCAACATACTCCAATCAGTGTGAACCTGAAATGGTCGTCCCCTGATCGGTCTCCTCAAAATAGGAGCAGGTGTCAACCTCTCCTTGAGCTCTACAAAAGCTCTCTCCTGCTCATCTCCCCAACACCACTCCTGTGTAAGCTTGGTCAGCTTCGTCAAGGCCTTGGCAATGGCACTAAATCCTCTAACATAGCGGCGATAGAAGTTTGCCAACCCAAGGAATGCTCGCACTCTGCTCACATCCGTAGGCCAAGGAATACATGCAATAGCCTCCACCTTGGTCTGCTGGACACCAAGTCCTCCGGGGTAGATAGTGTGACCCAAATACTCAACCTGCTCGTGGAAGAACCTACACTTCCCAAGATGTAATTTGAGTCCATGAGATCTCAACCTCTCAAACACCTCCAACAACTGTCTCTCATGCTCCTCCACAGTAGTGCTATAGACCAAAATGTCATCAATATAACACTGAGAAAAATCCAATCTAGCTAGGGTCCTATCCATGACCCTCTGGAACTCAACAGGAGCATTCTTCAACCCAAATGGTAAGAACCTCCACTGATATAACACATCCTTGCCGTGAGGATCAATAGCCCAAAATGTTGTTTTGGACTTATCTTCCTCCCTAATCGGCAACTGATGATATCCTGCTCAAAGATCCAAAGTACTGAAGACCTTTGCATGCCCAATCGCATCAAAAATCTCCTCCGGTGTAGGCATGGCATACCAATCAGCCCTGGTCTGTCGGTTGATAGGACGGTAATCTCCACACATCCACCTATCTGTATAGTTGCCATGCATATCCTTCTTGGCTGGCATCATTGTCGCTGATGCATACTCTTCATGTGAAATCTCCACCAAACCAACCTCAAAAAGGTCACTACTCCGGCTCTGAATCAATGTCCTCTCCATATCACTATATTGATAAGGACGTTGGAAAATAGGTGTGTCGCTAGTCAGCTCAATCCGTATACCAGGTCCCTTCAGAGCACCCAAATCCTTCATACTGAAGGCAAAACAACTCGTGTGATTCCTCCGTCTTTCGTCTCCAGTAAGCTTGGGTCCAAGATCAGGCTCCCAAGTATCCTCTGTAACTGTAGTAGGAGTGGAAGACGTACTGACTGGCTGCTACATTGGGCCCTTGGGAGCAATGGTGTCATGCTCCTGACCACTAGAGGTCCCAACCTCTGTGTGAAAAACTCCCTCCACTCTGGCTGCAAGCTCCATACGTCCTCTAGCTGCATCCCATGTGGACCAAGGGTGTAATCCAAGTAGCCCACGCTCACCTGGATGGACTCCAAGTAGACCACTCTCCCTAGTAGCTACTGGATGTGTCCCAAGAATACCATGTCCACTCGGTCCATCGCCCCCAACATGTGCCTGAATCGTCTCGATAGGCACATGGCTCACAAGTGTCCGAGTGGTGATGCCTATCAAGCGCATCCTACGCTGCTCTGCCAAACCAAGGTTCACAATCCAGGTCAAACAGTTCAGGTCCATAGCCTGACCTAACACCTGACGCCTGGATGCCTCTGACACTGCTGGAACAACGGTAATACCGGTGCAAAAACCCATCGCCCGCTCTCTCTCATCAGCATTGGGCTCCACCAACTGCTGTAACTGTGAGTCCCAAACAAGTCCAAGTCCTCCCTCTCAAAAAGCATGAGAGCCTGGGAAACTCATGAGTGTGGGAAATGCAGCTCTAGGCTGTCCAACTAGGTTCACCACTACCATAGGTGACCTATCAGCCACTACCACTGTCTGAGACTAACGCCCAACATCCAAGATATCATCAACAAGAATGTGGTCTAGTCGCTGAATCCCATCATAACTACGTTATAGAACCTCTTTGGGTAAAAGGTTTGTCCACCAAAGGCAAAGACGATGAGCCCGTGATCCCACTCTGGCTGCATCTAACAATACAGCAGGTCCCATCCAAGAATGGACCTGATGTGTACTCGCCACCACTCTAGTGCGAGAATCACCCAACAAAGGAACGTTCTCCAAAAGGTAAGCTGGAGAAACAGACTGATGAACCTGGAGATGTCGTAATATCTGTAACATCTCCCAAAACACACCAGAACGAGGATCCTGAAGACCCAAACTGCGGCCCGCACGTGTATGTCCCTGACATGGCCATCCAGAAATCACCAAGTGAACAGGCCCATGTCTCTCTAGGTCATGCACCCCCAGTAAGGAAATGTCTCTTGGTAAGGCCTTCTAGTAACCTCTGACTGCTGACATCGGTAATAACTACGGATACCAATAGGCCAAGTGTGCCACATGATGTAGAGAGACTCGCCTAGCAGTCTCATCTCTCTCTACATACAAGTACCTCTGTACTCGGATACCCGCCTGTAACACCGCAGCTAGTTCGGTGCTGATCCCACCAAACAACTCCAATAGGCATATCCCCTCTACTGGGTACTGCCAAGCAATGAGTGTGGTATCCAGAGGTGTCAAAGCAATCGCCTCTGGAGGGTCATCCTCACACTCATCCCCTGATGGTACGAAGGCTCCACTCCAAGCCTACTGTACCAACTGATCTGCATGTTGCTGCAATGCCTCCTTTGAACTCCACAATGGAACATCCAAGGTGGATGGAACAATCCCACTCGTACTCCAAAGTCAAGTGATCTCCTCTGGTACTGGAGTATCCTTTGCATGGGCATTCCTCTCCAACAAGTCACCAGGCCAAGTGATTGCACCGCTGAAAGCCAAAACTGATGTTGCCATGGTCCCGGACTGTAGTGAGCCAAGACTGCCACTACTGAAGCGTACTGGTAGGCGACATACCTGTCCCTCACCAGACTGCCAACCAGTCTATAAGAGGCTGTCTCCTTCCAATAGTCAATGCTAAAACCCATAGGGTATAACATTGCTCCCCCAACTAGCACATCAGATGACTCAGCTATCGTCGCAATAGCCTGAGCTCTCACCACCGAGCTATCAGTCGGATGACCAGGCTGAACCTGGACAACAAGCTCTCCACGTGTGATGTACTGTGTCGAACCACCACCAAGATATGTCTGGATCTGAAATGGACACCTCTCCACATCGGTCTTCCGTAACTCCAGACCGACAACTGCAGCCTTCCCCAACATAAGAGGTTGCGCACCAAAGTCTAACAAGACTCTTTGTGGTGCATAGACCTTCCCTGAAGGTCCCACCAAATGAAAAATCCCCCTCTGGTTATCCAATAAGACAACACCAGGTGTAAACCGTGCTCTCTCAAAGGCCGGTCTAGCTGGCAACTCCTCCAGTCTAGCCGCTGCTGCCTGCCATAAACCACTGGTCGCTAAACGGATCCCATGCTCCTCAACCAAGTCAACTCCACTACCAACCACCTCTGCTCTAGTAGTAGGAACTGCACCATCCCTACTCTCACACAAAGTGGCAGCCAACCAGAATACTGGGGCTGGGTCAACTCCCAATGTAAACATGTCATTGGCTGAAAATAAAGGATGCCGCATAATCAGCTGAGCCGCCCCCAACATCATGCTAGACTCAGTCTGTGTAGTAGCAGGTGGCTGACTAGCAGGTACTCCATCATGTACTTCATCACCACCTACCACACCTGCACTGGGACATCTAGGAACCATGGATGTCGTTTGTAATGCCTCAGATAGCATGAAAGATTGGGGAAGTCTGACCTGTCTCCCAACCTCTCCTCTCTGTGGGTCCAACTCCATTGATGCTCCTCTAGGCTCTGGAGCACGTACTGCACTCCTAGTCACTGCTGCAGATGCATCCACCTGTGCTGCTCCGCACATGAAGTCCAAAGCAACTCTATCACCAGCATATGAGGTGGAAGCCTCAGCACCCGAATCTGATCTCCTCTAAGCAATAGCCATACTAGCCAATCTCTGCTCCAATTGCTCAATCCGAGTAGCCATAGCTGTGTTAGAAGTAAGGGCAGGTACTGCACCCCTACTAGGTGTAGATCTTCTACCACCACCTCTACCACCTCGTCCTCCATGAACTGAAGCTCCTCTACTACCTGCCATAGCAGCCCTACCACTCTGTAACTCCGGGTGTAGGTCAAAACACCGGTCACTAGTGTGACCAAATCTGTGGCAGTGCTCACACTGCCTCTGTGCTGGTTGTGATGCACCAGAGGTATCAAGTCCGCTGCCCTGAGTACACTCTCTCCTATGGTGAGGTCCACCACAAGTCCAACAAGCAACACCACCACTCATTGGCTGCTGCTGACCCAAAAATGAGGGTAAGGGTCTAACTCCACTAGGCCCTCCACCCGCTCCATAGGATCTGGGCTGTCCACCCTGTCCTCAAAAACCAACTGGGCGTGGTGCACTCTGCTGCACTCTAGAAGAAGTCACAACCGTGGATGAGGTCTCCCTACCAAATCCAGATGTCACCACTCTCTCCTCTACCATGTTGAGCTCAATACGCTCAGCCAAACCAAAGACTACTGCCAAAGTGGGTGAAGTAGCCTGCAACAAAGTAGCATCACGAACTCTACGTCGCAACTCCTTGTCCAATATCCCATACCAAAACTGGAGTGCCTGGGAACAACAACTCCCTGAGTGAAACTGATCAGCCGCCTCATGCGAGTGTATGCCTCACGTAGGCTCTCTCCAGCCTTCTACTGGAACTCTTGCAAGCTCCTCAGCTTGTCAGTCCGCACTCCTTGGTAGTTCTGCCTCAAACATAGGAAGAACTCCACCATGGGGTTAAACCCCGATACCACACCACCTCCTGCAGCAGTACCTCCACTCGTAGTAGCACTATCTCCAGCTAGTGCACCTCCACTAGCTCCACCCACACTACTCGAGCTAGAACTCGTAGGTACAGCCGATCTACTCCTGGCCACCGAGCCTGAAGTGATGGAGACATAGTGTGGAGACCAATACTGTCTCCATAACTCAATCTCCTCCAAATGAGCTCTCTTGAACTCATGGTAGTCATCCATCGGCGGACCTTCCAGATGCTGGAACAACCCCTTCCATGCCATGAAGGGTGTGAACAAAGTCGGGTTCCGCATCTGCTGCAGATCACACCAACTATCGAACTCTTGGATGAAGTCATCCAACTCAATGGTACCCATTGTACCAGAGTAATGCCTAGGGCCTTTGGAGGCCCCATAAATCTCGTCCATGTCCCACAACAACGGTGCGGACACACCAAGTGCACTCTCAACTGAATCAGCTCCTGTGTCGAACTCCAACTCAGAGTCAATCTCCTCCCTCATTAGGACCTGAGATATAGGCTGATACCGAGCACCACTCCGAGTAAACCCACTGTGTACTGTAGGGCTAACTCCTCTGGAATCTCCAAAGAACTCCATCGTGACCACGTAACTACAACAGCAAACCCAAACCACCAACTGCAACCGCAAGTTGCAACCGCAAGTGCCCCACCAAGTGCCAACACCAACTAGACACCACCCACTAATGTAACTCTAATCGAGATAACTACACTAGGGGAAAGGCAACCTGTAACCTACCATCATAACACGCACTCTCACGGTCTACTGGTCATCACTTCCTACCTCACTGGAGAGAAACAGAGGTAGTCTGACTGGTCATCACTCCAGCCTCACCATCGAGAGCACACCAGAGCACCAACGCTCAAAAGTCAAGGCACCTCACACAAACGTGGTGCACAAACAGGAAGTAGAGAATGGAGGGGATCCAATCACAAGAAATCTAAAAAAAACCCTCCATCTCATAACACAACACGGGACTGACTCTACCACCATTTGGCATTTGACATAAGAGCAGTTCGTATCTAAGTCCTAAGCTACCAGGATCACCAAGAATGGGATCAAACTGCCTCTCCTAGCCAAAGCTACATGTGTATAGATAACAGTGGCGCAGTCACTAGGACAACGAGTGTGGACCAGTTGGCTAGGGCACCAGTATAGGAACAAGAGATCTAGGGGTCAAACCCTATTGCGCACAATCTAGCAAGAAAGACAGATTTTGCCAACCAATGACCAAGATCTACTCTAAACTAGCTAGTCTCACGCCAGCAAGCTGGCTTGTTGGCCCTTCTAGGCTTCGTAGCCTCTCATAGCCCACAGCCCTATGCCTCGAAGCCTCGAAACGCTGAAATTCAGCCAAATGAGGCATTTCTTGTTGCCACTTCGAACCTCCTCCAAAATTGGCGAAACTTCTCCAAATCTGTGAAACTCCTCCAAACTAGCGAAACTTCTCCAAATCTGGCCAAACAGCAAAACTCCTCCAATTCTGGCCCAAAATTTGACGTAAATCTGATGTAAAATCTGACGTAAACCCTAAAGATGGATGTCCTCCAAATCCCCCGCTAACTTTCCACTTGAGCCAAATTGACAAAACGGGTTTTTCCAAATCACAATTTCATGAGAAGAGCTTTCCAACTCCACCTTCAATTTGACTTTCTGAGCCCAACTCGTAGCAAATTGGTCCTGCCTTCACCTCTTGAGCTCAAAATCACAACACTGCTCGAAAATTGCTCCTTCTTTGCTCAAAATTTGGCCAGTGCTTCCGCACACCATCCGCCTAACTGCCAAATCTACATCAACTGAACGAGCTTCTGCACACTAGGGAAACACAGAACTTGAATTGAGCTACCACGATCCACCGAGCTTGAAGATACCACCAACACTCAACGTTCCTGCACCCGATTTCCCCTTGACTTCACTCTTCTGATGTATTCAGATTGCTTAACACTTTCAACTCAACTCAACTCAACTCAGATCAGTACTTGATCTGTCACTCTATAAACTGCCAACAACTGGGCACTAATTACAGTCAAGCCACACCCACTCAAGCATAGAGAATCTAGGTGACGCTCCTCGGCCTCTGTCCACCATAGCTAGGAACTCGAAGGCTCAACATCAAAGAAGTGAGCTCTCTGGAGCTCACTTCAAAACTATACCCCCCTAGACTCAAGCTAGCACTGGAACCCTAACGGTCCCGCTGATGGCACACTCGACAGTGCGAACGGTGCAAAGTAACGGTGGGCCCCACCGTGAAGTCAGTACCCCAAACACCAAATCAGACTGTCGGAAAGTAGTCCTTGAGAAACTACTAGAATAACTCTAACTACCATCACTGGAACTCCAGTGTCCGAGTATCTAGATGCGGAACTACAAATGGCGTAACAAAGTCCTAAAACTACTATGATAATGGAAATTTTATTACAAGAAGTCAAAGTGTGCCTTTTGAGGAAGAAGTCACCTTCTTGGGTCACGAGATCTCACCGGATGGGATCAAGATGGAAGAGGATAAAATCAAGGCCATTACTAATTGGCCTACTCCAAAGGATGCTATAAAAGTATGGGCATTTAATGGATTGAACAATTTTTACCAATGGTCCATCCATTATTATGCTCATGTGGTCGCACCATTGACTAATCTCTTGGGAAAGAACTTGAGCTTCCAATGGACTTCCAAGCACAAAGAAGCATTCCAGAAGCTAAAACATATGGTGTCTTCAAAACCCATCCTTCAACCATGTAATCCTCAGCTACCTTGTGTGGTTGATTTTGATGCTTCTAACTTTGCAATTAGAGCAGTGTTGCAACAAGAATTCCCAAATGGACTACATCCCATTGCCTTGTGTCTTGCCGACTAAATATAGCTGAAAGAAATTACTCTTCTTGAGATTGGGAATAACTTGCAATAGTATATGCCACCAAAGTGTGGAAGCATTATCTCTTGGGGAAACAAGTGATCATGCAAACTAATCACAAACCATTGTTGCAGACTTTACACTTGGAACACATGAAGAGTCAACATCATTGATGGGAGGAGCAACTCTAATTGTTGGACATCAAACTTGAGTACAGACCATGTTGGTTCCATGTCACTCTTGATGCTCTATCACAATGACCTGATTTGAAGTCTCTTCCTCTCATCACAATGGCAATTGACTCCAAGGTCCAAAATGAGTTTTGGTTAGCTCTACAACAAGATCCGTTCTTCCAAATGGTACATGGTCTTACAACATGTGACAAGGACTACAACACCTTCTCCTTCAAGGACTGCCTTCTTTTCCATGAGGACCAGATCTACCTTCTAGCCAAAGGTGATCTTACACTTGTGCATCTTTAAGAAGCCCATGATTTACCATAGCTGGTTACATGGGTGTGGACAAGATCTTGGGTACCCTCCAACGGCAATGGTGGTGGCCCAATATGACATGAGATGTTTAAGAGTTTTTCCAATTGTGTGAAAGCTGCCAATGCAACAGGGTCAACAACCAGAAGCTGAGTGGACTCCTTCAACTAATCCCCATTCCATCCGCTTGATAGGAACATGTGAGTTTAGATCTCATCACGTCCTTGCCCAAGACAAAGCAAAGATATACAACAATCATGGCGTTTGTGGATAAGCTTAGTAAGAAAATCCACTTGGCACTAACCTTTGATACCATGGATACTACAACCTTAGTGCAAATCTACTTCAATAATGTCTTCAAGCATCATGGGATGCCATGTGTACTCATCTCCAACCATGATCCTCAATTCACTAGGAAGTTTTGGCAAGCACTCTTCTAGATACTTGGCACCAAGCTTGCTTTGTCCACGGCCTATCATCCTTAAACTGATGGACAAACCAAACATGAAAATTGTACCTTGAAGATATGTTACATGTCTTTGTCAATGTCCACCATACCAGTTGGGATGAATGTCTTGCAATTGTAGAATTTTCCTACAACAATTCCAAACAAGCAAGCACCGGATTTTCTCTTTTCTTTCTCAATTTTGGCCAAGATCTACTTGTTCTAGATTCTCTTCTAGCTCCTCTTCCATGTCAAGTCCTTCATACTTCAACCTTCTTGACCACCATCTCCTAATCTCTCTAACAAGCCAATTCTCACCTCCTTGTTGGCCAGAATTGTCAAAAACAATATGCATACCACCATCATTGTGATCTCACCTTTGAAGTCAGTGATAAACTCATGTTATCAGCTAGTAACCTACCCCTCCCACTTGATACCCAAGTTTGTAAACTTTCCCCAACTTGGATAGGATCCTTTGATGTCACCCAAATCATCTCTCTTGTTGCTTATTGACTTGCCTTACCTTGTCATATGCCGATCCACCCTATCTTTCATATTTCCAAGTTTAAACCCTTTGTTCCTAACCCATCTTCCTTTTCCTCGTGTCCAACCTCCCCCTCCCATCTCTATCAATGATCATGAGGAGTACAAAGTTGATTGTATCTTTGCACGTCGCCACATTCAACGAGGACGTCAACAATATATGGAGTACAATGTCCTTTGGAAAAGGTATCCATTTCATGATGACACATGGGAACCTCTCTCTCACCTCTAGACTGCACAAATGGCCATTTAGGATTTTGAAGCTTCAATGGCAACAAGAACATCACCAACTAGCGGTAGGGGAATATGTAACAATATGGAGTTTAGCGACATAGTTAGTAAGGCTAAAAAAGTAGAGAATAAGCCAAACTAACCCAGAATATTATAGAAGCATCTAGAAAACTACTTGGGAAGCTTCTCGGGTAGCTTAGCTTGCACTCCAAGTAGGTAGCATCTAGAAGCTTCCAACTAACTTAGCTTGCATGCCAAGTAAACAACTCATAAAAGGAAGCTTCTTGAGAAGCTTCCGAATTAACTTGGCTTGCATTCTAAGACAGTGGCTCAAGGAAGCTTTTTGAGTAGCTTCTCAAGAGCCTTGTATAATCCCTATAAATACAAGAGCTGAAGCTCATGCTAGGCATTTGGAGTTTTCCCACATTCAAGTTTCCCAATGTGAGTTTCCATTCTTCTATTTCTCTCCTCGGGCTTGGCTTTTACATTGTTGGAGATTAGAAATTTTTGAACATCCTCAAGTAGAGTATCCTTAAAATCAATTGAGAGCTATTTTAGGGTTTGTAGCTGGTGTGATCATTGAAGATATGTATTGGAACCTCTAAATAAATGCTTGCATGGTTCTTTGTGTCCTTTGCAAAGTTGGTTTATTTTGTTCTTGAGTTGTTTTTGTTGTCTTGGTGAGATGTATTCATGTTTCCCTTTTGCTTGCATCAATGCATAGCTCATTCTTGTGGCAAGGGTTAGGCCTGTGAGCCGGCCTGTCTCTCACTCAGGATGAACCTCTGATGGCTATTATGGTAGCGCACCATGGACTAAGAAGGCAAAGAACCCCAACTCCATCATACTCCTTCAAGGCTAACACTCCAAGACTCAAGACATTGCTCACTAGAGAACTCAATGAGAGAAAGATAGTTGCAAATGAAAGGATGATGAGTACCTCCTCATCCCTTGTTTATATACTTGTGAAATAGTTACGCACCAAAGTTACTAGGCTAAAAGTCAAGTAAAGTCAAAAAGTAGAAAGGAATATCCATTCACATGGGCATATTCCCCTAAGCATGTGGTCTTATCTTGATCCAACCACTAAGTCAAGGATTCCTTCACATAAGCTATCCTTGGACTAAAGAAGAATCCAAAACAAAAAGGCTTGCGGGCCCAAGAGTTCTCAACTCTTTCCTCAAAGCCAAAAACCTAGGAATAATAGCAAGTCAACACACTAAAATCCAAAATAGTGGTGCTCATCTTTTCTACTTCCTCTAAAGTAAGGTCCCCTCTATCTTAGTTATGACTAACTTTAGCTAATCATGACTAATATAGAATCATCCTTTATCTCTATATAAATAATATCTCTCAAGTACTTGAAATACCAAGCTAAATATCACAATACCACACACATGTATAAATGGGTGTTACAGGCCATTGAACCAATGTTTCACAATAGCAATGAAACATGGCCAATCTGCAATGCCATGGCAACATCATCCAAGATGTTTCATGTCATGCAAACATTCTCAAAAATTCATAAGAATGACTCCAAGTCTTCTTGTCTTGTGAACACTATAGTTTCAAGAGGTATGCAATTATTTCCTCTCCCAATTGTGGAAGCCATTGTAAATGAGGTTACATGGACTGCAAGAGATGGCATAGGTGTTGTTGCAAGAGTGTGCAATGCTATAGAGTGTGAAGTTATGGTAGATGGTTTCCTTAGGCAGAAGTGCTTACCATCAATGGAAACATTACCTGGTTAGGAGGTGATGCTTCCTTTGCACATAAATATTTGTCTATGGATATGGGAGGTACTATCTCTCCCAACCTTAAAATTGCCTTCCTTGTGAAGTGGAAGGTAATACATCCTCAAAATTGAAAACAACTAATGCTTTGTGGGGTGGCAAGGAATAAACATGGCTAGAGTGAATTGTAGAATGCAATGAAGAGGACATATGAATTATTGGTGCCAGAAATGTTGGTTGGGTTATCCAATCCCATAGTGGAATGCAAGGAGCTATGAGAGCAAGGATGGTGATGGTACAATCCTTGCATGGCTGGCCATTTATGCATCTTGGAGAGGTATTGTAGTCAGTGTTCCCATAGCTAATTGTAATTCCACTAAGGGATAGAAATCTCCTATAGACATTTACTCTTGAGGATGGTTCAAATATCTAACACCTTCACAAATCTTGGCCCCCATGGTATATCACTTAGAAAGGTCAACAACACATCTATAGACTCAATTCTTAATGCCATTGGCTATTCAATAGGTCAATATGATAAACAACCAAGGAGCATTGATGAACAACATAGACAACAAGCAATCCAAGAAATTATGATTCATCATTCATCCCTTCTACGCCAAGCTAGGATAGGAATGCATAGTTTTGTACTAGCCTTATGCTGTGTTGCTTTAGGCTCAAAGATCACAATACAATCCAATGGGAGGAGGGGTTCCAAATCCTATATCGCATTGGTCAATCCTTCCCATAGTTAATGTGTTATTCTTAATCTACAAATCCCTAGTTCTCAATGAATCCCGCAAATGTATGTGCTAGATTTCAAGATTACCCTCATAAGGGGATCAATCCCCCTTAAATATTGGATCCTAACCTAAAAAAAAATTCTTTTCCTACCACAATCACTATATTGAATGCGGTTCTTGCCTCCTTGGTAGGTTGTATCTTTAATGCTTTTTAACTCTCCTCCCTTAGATATCTTCTCTTTTAGATATACATAACCTACTTTTGGCTTCAACTCTTCAAAGTGTTGGTTCTTTGTCCTCGATTCTTCCTACATGACCTCCTCCATTTGAGCTCTTTTTGCTTCCTTCTTCATCTCCTTTCATAACTCCTTGGCCTAATGCTATAATTGGGTGGCCACCTCCTTGCAATACTCAGCTATCTACAAGTTCAAGGTCACCATCTTGACCTTGGAATTCTCTAGTTGGTTCCAAATGCTCACTATGTCTTCATATATTGCTTGCAATTGGTTTGTATCCAATCTGCATTTCCTTTTTCTCCATGGAAAACTTGCTGAAGTCCAATTGCAATCCCCAATTCCTTCTCTTGTTCCTTTTGATCCACAATAAAGGAAGCATTTTGTCTTCGTACCTTGAAGTTATCTTGTATCAAAGAGTTCACCTTCTTTGCATCCTCCTTGTTTAGGTTGTGAACTTTAGCTAACTCTTCCTTTGCCCTTGTTTATTTAGCTTTCTTAGTGTAGATTCCTTAGTGCATGCTCCATACCAAGATTGTGTAGTCCACAATTTTGGGGCACTCTTGTTTATATTGGGGAAGTAAGAGCTCCATCAATTGTAGTGCTACTTCCACTAAATGTATCACAAAATGAGCTCTTTTTCTTGTCTACACTTAGGTTTCTTGATTCAACCTACCTTCTTCTTTGGCTAGTACTTTTAGGGAAGGACCTTTGGCATCTCTTGGTTCTTGAACTCTGTCCTTGATGTTGACATCTTCTTCCATATGCTTCTTGGGTTGAGGTTTTGGTATTGGTTGTTCTTTCATTTCTCCTTGCTGTTTGTCCTACACTCTTGGTTCTTGATCAGGATTTGGTGGTGCTCTAGGTAGTTGAAAGGTCTCCCATTATCTTTGATCCGGTTCTCTTGCTCCATACTTGGCTCTAGATTTGATGCCAATTGAGCATCAACATATTTTTCTTCTCCCAAATCAGCTGCTGATCTCTATAGAGTAAACTATCCTCCATCCTCTTCTTCTTCCAAAGATGCATTGATTGCTTGCAGATTTCTTTTTGTTGGTTTTCTCTTTGTTGGTGTGGAGGTCTTTATTGGAAGGGCATACTTCTTCTTCATTTTTGAGATGACTCCTTCTTCCTTCACTATCACAAATTTCCCACTAGCTATGAAGGCTACATTTACATCCCAATACTTCTTAATCAAAGATTTCCCTTCAATATGGGAAGTAAAGTACCCCGTTGGCTAAAAGTGGTTGGGGAATTTTTTCCTCTCCTCTTTAGTAAGAAAATTTAGACCATGTAGAAATGGATCACAAAGGTTGCCAAGTAATATCTCCATTGTCTTCTTCAAAATCTTTGTGTTTAGTCCTTGCTTTATGGTAAAACATATTAGCCCAATTTATTGGTTCCCATTGTCCATATAGTGGAAGATTGCTTGGCTATTGGTGAGGTAGGTTGTTCATTGTGCCAAAAAAACTTCATAATGACTTCCACAATTGCTCTTTGTGCCAGATCTTTATAAAGTACAACTTGCAACACATTGTTCTTCTATTAATTTTTGATGTGGCTTTGATGTCCTTGGTCAATGACTTGTCCAAAAAATTTATATTGATGGTCATTTCTTATAGGGGTCTTGCATCTGAGCCAAGTACATTCCTCCAAATCTCTTTAGTTTAGTTGTAAAGATTGCCTCATAAATCTCTTAATGTTCTCTCTCTCTTTCCCTTTCATCTCACTCATAATCTGGTAATGCTTAGCTCTTAGTTCTAGAGAAAGAAACCCAAATACTTGCTATTCTATACTGGTAAGATATAACTATACTTTAGTTTGTTGGGTTTTGAGTGATTATTTGTTACAAGAGTTATGTTTTAATTTTTGTTATTAAATTTTTTATTCATATCATAGCTAGTTGTATCAAATTTCAGTTTGAAAATGATAAAAAGATGAAATAGAAACTATGAATAATTTTATATATTTTATTTTTTGGAGAAATAGAGTTTACTTATGTGAAATGGCATGTGAGTGAATGTACATTTTATGTATTGAGAGATGCAAAATATAGTATTTCTTGTTATTAGTATTTAAACTGTTGCTAGTTATGGATTCACTTTCTATGTAAGAGTACCTACAGCATGATAATATCTATCATGTTTGGAAGTCACATATTCATTATTACATTTTATCATTTATAACTATATATTTTTATTCTTAACTCCTTACTCTTTGTGAGATTCTTTATCTCACACAGGTAAATAAACATGTGGAAAAATGTACAAAGACTATGGTTGGAATATTTGGGATACACACATCAGGAAAATAACAATATCATTAACATCAAAAGTAACATAAGCTATATCCAACTATTTTTTCATCATCTTTTGTATTATGATAAGTGATAAGAATGTTAGTATCCTAGGCCGGCTAATTTTAGGACTATTAGTTTTCCATATTTGTCTTATTCCATAGGTTTTCTTATGCACTCCATGATGAGACTTAGCATAATTTTTGCTTACCACTTGATTGATTTGCACATAATTCTTTGGAAGAATTAGAAAGGTTCTTATTTCTCTTACTCTTAATATGATTTCTTTGTTATACTAGAGGGGTGCATGTGGTACATAAAGAGGTTGCTATTTCATTTCTACAATTTGGACTGGAGGTTGGGATACCTTGTAAGAAGAGTCCATTTGAGATGGTGTTTGTGTTATACAAGTGGGGCATGTGGAGTAAAGAGAGGTAGCTATTAGATTTTTTGATTTTGTACTAGGGATTTTGCTACCTTATAAGAAGAGTATTTTTGGGTTGCATGTTTCAAGAGACAATTTCAATCATAAGATACTATAAATTCTACTTAATTATAGTGGTGTGAGTACTTGGGTCAAGGTAGAGAGTATAATAAAAAGGCACAAGCCCTATACCCTTTGTCAATTTCTGGTTCCATTGATAAGACTATTGTTCTTTATACTTAATATATCCTTTGCTAAGATATAGAGTAACATTAGTGGGTTTGGAGTATCAACCTAGAAAGCTATTATATCATAATAAATAGCACTATGCTTTTGCTCAAGTGGCTTGTTAGGGATGGCTTATGAGTACCTTAGAGATTTCTTCCAAGAAAATGAACCTTTGGAGGTTTTATGGAGATATTGTAAGTGGTTACAATCAATAAAAGTGGAGAGATTACTCTATTAGTTAGTCAAGGGCTAGATGTTAGTCCATTTCTAGTTATAGAAAGAGATATATAAGACACTTGATTTATTGCTCTTGGGGAGGTCTTATTCTAGCGGGTAGTATGCTATTATACTTCAACATCATTCTCACTTCCAATAGTACTTTAGTCCAACCTTCTATATATCAATTTTGGTATCTTCTATATACTAAAGTAGTAGCTCACTTAACCTCTTTTTGATCTCTTTTTCTTTTCCTTCATTTGTAATTTGATAGTTTTTAGTGAAGATTAGAGTTAGGTGATAGGATAAGAAGGTTTTATGTTGGCTAAGAAGGAAAGTCAGAAGCAAGGTAGAATAACATGATAGGAAGAACAAGTCTAAGGACATCGGGCTTAGCAAAGGTTCTGCCCAATGGTGCAGCCAGACAAATGCCATTTTTGTGATCAAAATAGTGGATAGTGGATAAGTGTTATGTACAAAGGGGACCTTTTGGTTGGAAATTCCTTCCCAAGGGATTTTTTCCCAATACCTTTAGCTTTGTCCAACCTTTGGCCATGACCACTCTCTACCATTGGACAAAAGGTCAATTATCCATGTTGGCAAATGTAAACTCAAAGTATTGCCACTTGTACCAAGGAACTGATTTCAATAACCATTTATCTTCATGGCACTTCCCACATGTGGGGACAAAAATGGCTCACCTCAATAACTGTGACAACCCGACAAATATCACTTTTGCGGTAATCGGGTAAGTAAAGTTTGTTCCCGCAGAGATACTATCCAGAATTGGTCAAATACAAAGTCAAAAGTCACAATTGCAGTTCTTCTTGATGGCTTCTTTACTCTCTTAGGTAGAAACAACACCCAGAAGAGAGTAACAAGCTCACAATCTTGACAACTTGTCACGAATACACACATATAATCACATCATATTAAATTCTGTCCAAACAACTCTTGATTGTGATGATTCAGATTCTCTCAAAGATGGCACTTCACTACAAAGACCGATTTTGCCTCAGAATTGTGTTCCACCTCTCCACTGAAGGCAAAACTTCCTCAATCAAAATTGCTTCACATCAACTTTGTTTTGTACTCACCAATGCAGAATACTAATAATACTACAATTCCTCTCAGACCTGTCAAGGCATTGCTCCGATGCACTTCACTTAGGATCAAACACACAGAATGAAGATCAAGGCCGTAGATTCCAACATCCACAGACACACTGACTTGCTCTTCGGAATTCTCCACACACTCATAAATACAAACACAAAATTGACAACCGGAATTAAGCTTAAGCGATGAGTACTGAGAACAACACTTTGCTTTATCTATTGTCAGAAATATGAATACTGAATAACATTGTATTGCAAATGCTCCACTTAAATACTGAAGCAAACGGCAGACTTGCCTACCTAGACACCGCTTCCTAACATCTTTTCCTACCTACAAATCCCAAGTGACAAACTATCATTTCATATCTATCCTTTCCTATCTCAAAATTGACTTCTATCTGGATCCGATGTCGACCTCATCATCTGCTTCCAAACTCGATGATCTTCTTACTATTTCACCTTCTTCGGGTATGACTGATTCTACTAATTTTGTCACTAATTCTACAACTTCTACACTACAGTCTACAATTGAGCTCCGGGTTACTCCTACCCTCTTATTTCTTGACACAACTCTTCTCTAAAGTGTCAATTAGCAAGTCCGATGACACTTGAGTTCCTATTTCTCCAACATCGGGTTTCATTTCCACTGTCACACTCTTCCGAATCTTCTCTAATTTGGAATTGACTAAATCCAGTCTAAGACCAACATTATTCTCTACCTCTAACATTTTCCTATCTACACGCTCTCTCAACCAAATTAGCAAGGTGTTCATGTCCACATCCTTGGCTTTTTGTTTCCTAGTCTCCTACACAAGTAATTTCAACTCATGTAGGCAAGCTTCTTCCAATCTTCCTTCAGCCTCCGTGCTTAAGATCGCTCTTAATTTCCCCGCAAGGTCTCCTACTGATTCTGACTCATATCCTCGAGAGCGTTCTACCTTTAATTCCGCTTGATACATCTTCAACTCGTCTTCGTATTCTGCAGCTAGTATCTTCTTCTCCTCTGACCACTTCATATTCTATTGTTCTACGCTCTTGACAAGTTCTCACAATTGCTCTTCTTCTTTGTGCCTGGACGTCAACTTTCTCTGCCATGCTTGATCTTTTGCGGCGGCACTCTTCTTCAAGCTGTACAACTCCTGCTCCATCACGATGGTCATCGCCTTCAAATGAACATTTTCAATGCGCACATCACTCACTTCCTCCTTCATCTTGCTCAGCCACATCGCCTGCTCCTTCAATTCTCCGGCTTGCTTCTGCAATTCCTTCTCCTTCTCTGTGTAGCTTCCTTGTATCAAGCTCAGAGTTTTCTTCCTCGAGTCTTCCTCCCTCCGAAGATATTCAATTTCTTTATTTCTTTGGACTTGATGCTCCTGCAGCTCCTGCACTTCCTTCAACAGATACTTCACCATCTGCAATTTGTTCATCCCCTTCCTACGAGCTTGAGGAATTACTCTTTGATGCTCCTTCAACAATTCCAGCAGTGGTGTTACTACCTTTGTCAAATACGATATCCCAAAGTGTTCCGCTTCTTCCTTGTCACCTTTGTCTGGAGTCTTCTCCTCCGTCATCGGCTCCTTCATCTGAAGTCGCGATCTTCGTATCTTCATCATATTGGCATTGTCTTTGTCTTTGCTTCTTGAACTCGGCCTCGTGAGATACTCCTCCTTCGCTTCAGGTCTTGGCCTGTTCTCCACCATCGCCTCACCAGCCTCACTTATTACTACCGATTGTTGGACTTCTGGTTCTCCCTCACTTTTGCTCCCAGACTCCTCACTTTTCAATGTGAGCTCTTCTTCTTCCGAGTCTTCTTCCTACAACTCAGTTTTTTTATCAGACTCTGATCCCAATGATGCCCCTCTTACAACTTTAGCGGTCTTCAACATCAGCCTCTGAGTCTTTTGTTGTATGGGCGACGACTTGGCTTCTTCGGGTTTACTTTGCTTCTTTGTCTTTGGACTGGTAACATCTTCAATCTTTCACTGTCCCGTCCTTGCAAAGTACTCGTCATTCACTCGCAAATGTAACATATACTGACGCTCCTCTTTGTCTGCTTCCCGTCTCAAATTAGGGTGCATGTGTGACACCATACAATGACGCTCGTCTTTGGTTAGCAAGTTCAGCCCAAAGTTGAAGTGAGCTGCAAATGGTGCAAAATAATGCGGTGGCGAGCTCGTTCTCCAATTCACCACCATCTGCCTTGTTTGGTGATGGAAGCACTTCGCCCAAATCAATGATACTCCTGCAAACATCTGATGAAAGAAGACTACCTGCTGCATGGTCACGTAGGTTGTTTGCTTTGGCTTGAACATGGCCATCATCGCCTCCATGATACTTCTTTGGATCCGGTCCCGATAGGATTCCACCTTGTAACCATTTGTAGTTCTTGGAGCAAAAAATGAGTTACAAATCTCCGCCATCTCCTCTGCAGCATCACACTTCCGATAGAAGGTGACCCCTATTGGCTCTCCTGCTTCTTTCCCCAATACTAATTTCCAATCCGACTCTATCCATTGAGCCGGATTGCCTCTCTTCCCCTCCACCTCAGGACCCTCCTCACAATTACTTGCAGTGATCTTTGCCATCACTCCCGAGAAACTGAAATTCTAGTTCCATGCTAAAAAGGTAATACGAAGTCTAACCAAGACCTCGATTCTAGCTACTACATCTACTCTTCGAATTGCAAAACCTCTCATTGCCAACACGTTGGCCACCTTCTTTGCCATGATTTGTTCTCTTGTTCTACGCTGTTGGAAGATCAGACCCTCTCCTGGACGAGACACTCTAACTCCCTCAAGGTTCCGGAAAATTTCACTCTTGACGGGCTTCCGGACATGCATTACTGCAGGACTACTACTCAAAGGAATTGGAAATTTACTCAGAGTGTTTGAATTCCTCCTGCACAATTGCAATTTTATATTGCCCCAAATTGCAGTCATTCTTCAGTCGATTTTGTCGGTGATTTTCTCTCTTCTACGTGCACTCCCGGTCACTATCAAGACATGCTTCTCCTGCTCCCGCCGTTTCTTGAAATGTACTTTCTTGCCACATACAGAGGTTGTTAAACAGTCTTTGTCTTTCCTGCGTTTTCCAATCCAAAGACGGTGATCTTCGGACCGTTCCCGGCGTACTCCTCTTCCGAGTACCTCCATCATCGGATCCGATGTTAGCTTCTTTGGCTTTCCTCCGCAGTTACTTCCGTCCATTCTTTGTCCGTAATTCAACTTTTCCGTGCTTACTTCATTTCTTAAACACTACCCACCCTAGAAAAACAAAAAATGTGGGTACCACATACCCCCTCCCTCAAATGTAAGCATCCCCGCGAACACCGACAACCGGGTTTTTATTCAACATCGGGTTTGGGGTCCAATATTTTCTAACCCTCCAACCATTGACGCGATTTGCAAAAGGATTGCCATCCAGGTCTACGAGTTGAATAGAACCATTATCATAAATGTGCATCACCCGATACGGTCCCATCCACCTCAGATGTAATTTTCTTGGAAAAAATAGGTGGCAATTATCATATAATAATACAAGATCTCCTTCTTGAACAGTCACAGGTTTGATTATTTTATCGTGCCGAACTTTCCGTTGTTCTTGAATTTCCTTTGTAGTTTGCATTGCATCATCTCTTTTCTCTTCCAACCACATCAGTTGATGGATCCGAAGATCTTGAATTTCTTCCTCCGACAACCATTCTTCACAAAGTATTCTATATGTCGGTACTTCAAACTCAACTGGTAATATGGGATGCAATCCGTATGTTAGAAAATAAGGAGTTTGCTTGGTAGTAATTTTTCCGTTGTTTGATATGCCCACAATGTTGTAGGTAACTTTGTATCCCAGTTGTAACAATATGGAGTTTAGTGACGAAGTTAGTCGGGCTTACGAAGTAGAGAATAAGCCAAAATAGCCTAGAATATTCTAGAAGCATCTAAGAAGCTTCTTAGGAAGCTTCCCAACTAGTTAACTTGCGCCCTAAGCAGGTAGCTTCTAGAAGGAAGCTTCTAGAAGCTTCTAACTAGCTTAGCTTGCACGCCAAGTAGGCGGCTTCTAGAAGGAAGCTTCTTGAGAAGCTTCCTAGTTAACTTGACTTGCACTCCAAGAAAGAGGCTCAAGGAAGCTTCTTGAGAAGCTTCAAAGGTCTTGTATGCTACCTATAAATACCAAGGCCAAAGCTCATGCTAGGCATTCGGAGTTTTCCCTTATTCAAGTGTCCCAATGTGAGTTTCCATTCTCCTATTTCTCTCCTCGGTTTCAGTCTTTTACATTGGTATCAGAGCAGGAATGGGATGGATGGAATTTATGGACCACCAAATCCACTTCCGCCAAACCATTGGGACTTTCATGTCCAGATATTACCAAAGCATTGTTTCACACAATTCATCACCTCACGCTTTGGGCAGGACTTTCTACATATGATCACCGTGTCAGAGGAACCCTTGATACTTCCAGTTGTAACTTATGGAGAACGATGGACGTGTTGTATCTATGTGTTAATCAACTAGATAAATTGAGAGTAGTGGAATAGAGTAGTAGCGATGGCGGCAATACCGGATGTTATCCTTGCAATGCAACAACAAATCGAGCATCTTACTCGATTGTTGGATGAACGAGACCAGCAACGACGAGAACAGATAGACAGAGCGCCAGTTCGAGATGGAGAAGATCGCATTCGATTTCCGAAACCCAAGGTGTTTGAAGGCAAGAATCTTCCAGGCATAGTGGAGAATTTTGTGTTTGACTGTGAATGTTACTTTGAAGCCACCAATCTTCAAGACGAGCGGAAACAAATTCTCTTGGCTTCTAGCCAGTTGGATGGTGTGGCAAAACTTTGGTGGCGATTCCGAGTAGAAAGAGCTGAACGACAAATTGTTACACCGATTTTGACATGGGCAGAATTCAAGGATGCAATACTTGGTTGATTTCAGACTATAAATGCCACCCGAGCTGCACGAGATAAATTGGCGGAGTTGAGGCAGATTGGCTCAGTGAGAAGCTACATCACACAAGTTCAGAATATCATCATGCAAATTCTAGATATCCAAGAAGGTGAAGTTCTGGATCGATTTGTGCGAGGATTGAAGTCACGAACCAGATTGGAGGTGACCATGCGAGAGCCACAGAACGTAGAAGAAGCCATGCAATTGGCTGAGCGGTTTGATTCCTTAGTTGCCACAACTTGGTCTCGACCTCGACCTACACAAAACCTACCCGTACCACGAGTGGAAGAACCTGTACCAATAGAGATTGATGCTATCCAGCGAAGACCACTTGGCACAGCAGATAGAGAAAGATTACGACAAAATGGAGGTTGTTTTTATTGTCGCCAATTGGGGCATCGCATTGCTGAATGTCCACTCAAGAATGGACAACCTCGACAAGTTGCCCAAGTGGAGGTTATGGAGCGGAATGATCCGGGAAATGAGGAATCCCAGTAGGAGATTTTGAGCCACCTATTGGGAGCTTGATTAGTTCCAATGGGATTGAAGGCTCGACCTATGCAAGTTTGCTTCACTTGCAAGGTATGATATCTAATCGGGGTTGTAGAATTTTGGTTGATTTTGGAAGTTCAGAGAATTGCATGTCTATGCAAGTAGCAAAGGAATTGGGTATTCCTATCAAGCCAGTGATTGGAAGTAGTTTGATGATGGCGGATGGTAGAAAGGGTTCTGCATTCCGCACCTTGCATCCCGTTACCTTCAGGATTGGGAAGGAGTATTTGGAGTGTATGAGGTTTGTAGTGGCACCTCTACACTATGATATCATTCTAGGTCTACCTTGGCTTGAATGTCATAAGGTTCAATTTGATTGGACCCGACACCAAATTCAAGTACAACACCAAGGTAGGAATTTCCGATTAGGTTGTCTGGCACCTCTGAGTAAGACACCTAAGAATAGTCAGTCCCAAGATGGGAAGTTTGTCGAGAAGGTAGCCATAGAGCGATTCTGGAAGGGAGATGAGTCCCAAGATGGGAAGTTTGCCAGGAAGGCAACCATGGAGCAAGCTTGGAAGAGAGATGAGTCCCTAGAAGGGAAGTTTGTGAATGAAGCAGCCATAGAGCAAGCTTTGGAGGACGATAAGTCTGTATTCACGGTGTGGATCAAGCCGATTGCACAAGAACAATCTGAGGAGGGCCAAGTGCCGCATCAAGCAATGGTTGATCGGATAGTTCAGGAGTTTGCAGATGTGTTTCCGGATGATCTGCCAAAGGGATTACCCTCCGATCGAGGTATGCCCTTCAAGATCGAGTTATTGCCAGGGAGTACTCTAGTGAGTAGACCAATCTATTGGCTCTCACCAAAGGAGTTGGAGGAGTTGCGAACAACACTTACAGAGTTGTTGGAGAAGGATTTCATACGACATAGTACCTCTCCGTGGGGAGCACCGGTACTATTTGTTCCAAAGAAGGATGGAGGACTTCGTTTCTGTATTGATTATCGTGGGCTCAATAACCAAACCGTGAAGAATGCATATCCCTTGCCTTGGATTGATGACCTGCTTGATCAACTAAGTAGAGCACGCTACTTTTCCAAGCTGGATCTTCGTAGCGGCTATTGGCAAATTCCTATTGAAGGAGAGGACGTGCAGAAGACTGCTTTTCGCACAAGGTATGGACATTTTGAGTGGAGAGTTCTACCTTTCGGACTCACTAATGCTCCAGCAGTCTTCATGGATCAGATGCATCAAGTGTTGGAGGGACTATTGGATCGGTCCGTGGTGGTGTTCTTAGATGATATCTTAATCTATAGCAGGACAGAGGTAGAACATGTGAATCACGTGCGAGAAGTCCTAAGACGACTGCGACAGTGGAAATTTTACTGCAAGAAGTCAAAGTGTGCTTTTTGGCAGAAGGAGGTTACCTTCTTGGGTCATAAGATCTCATCAGAGGGGATCAAGATGGAAGAAGAGAAGATCAAGGCCATTACTGATTGGCCTACCCCGAAGGATGCTACAGAAGTATGAGCATTCAATGGACTGGCCAGTTTTTACCGACGGTTCATCCACTATTATGCTCACGTGGCAGCACCATTGACTGACCTCTTGGGAAAGAACTCGAGCTTCCAGTGGACCACCAAGCATGAAGAAGCATTCCAGAAGTTAAAGCATATGGTGTCTTCAAGACCTATTCTTCAACCATATGATCCTCAACTACCTTGTGTGGTTGATTTTGATGCTTCTAACTTTGCAATTGGAGCTGTGTTGCAACAAGAATTTCCAGATGGACTACATCCGATTGCCTTTGTGTCTCGCCGACTAAATACAGCGGAAAGAAATTACTCTGCTCGAGATCGGGAACAACTTGCAATGGTATATGCCACCAAGGTATGGAGGCATTATCTCTTGGGGAAACAAGTGATCATGCGAACTGATCACAAGCCATTGTTGCAGACCTTACACTTGGAGCACATGAAGAGCCGGCATCATCGATGGGAAGAGCAACTCCAATTGTTGGACATCAAACTTGAGTACAAACCAGGTCGGTTCCATGTCATTCCCGATGCTCTATCACGACGACCTGACTTGAAGGATCTTCCTTTCATCACGGCGGCAATTACAACGGTGTCCATTGACCCTAAGGTCCACAATGAGTTTCAATCAGCTCTACGACAAGATCCCTTCTTCCAAATGGTACACGGTCGTCTGACAGCATGCGACAAGGAGTACAACACCTTCTCCTTCAAGGAAGGCCTTTTATTCCATGCAGACCAGATCTATGTTCCAGCCAAAGGTGATCTTTGACTTGTGCGCCTTCAAGAAGCCCATGATTTACCAATAGCTGGTCACATGGGAGTGGACAAGACCTTCGGCACCCTCCAACGCCAATGGTGGTGGCCCAACATGACACGAGATGTTCGAGACTTCGTCCGATCATGTGAGAGTTGCCAACGGAACAAGGCCAGCAACCAGAAGCCGAGTGGACTCCTTCAACCACTCGCCATTCCATCCGCTCGTTGGGAGCATGTGAGCTTGGATCTCATCACATCCTTGCCAAAGACAAAACAAGGACACACCGCCATCGTGGTGTTTGTGGATAAGCTTAGTAAGCAAATCCACTTGGCACCAACTTGTGATACCGTGGATGCTCCAACCTTAGCACAAATCTACTTTGACAATGTCTTCAAGCATCATGGCATGCCACGCGTACTCATCTCTGACCGTGATCCTCGCTTTACCGGGAAGTTTTGGCAAGCACTCTTTCAGATACTCGGCACCAAGCTTGCTTTGTCCACGGCCTATCATCCTCAAACTGATGGACAAACTGAACGCGCCAATAGTACATTGGAGGATATGTTGCGGGCCTTTGTCAATGTCCACCATACCAACTGGGATGAATGTCTTGCAGCTGCAGAATTTGCCTACAACAACTCCAAACAGGCAAGCACTAGATTTTCTCCCTTCTTTCTCAATTTTAGCCAAGATCCGCTTGTTCCAGATTCTCTTCTTGCTCCCCCTCCCTCTCAGGTTCCTCATACTTCTACATTCTTGACCACTATATTCCGCTCTCTCCAACAAGCCAAGTCTCACCTCCTTGCTGCTCAGAATCGCCAAAAACAATATGCAGACCATCATCGTCGTGATCTCACCTTTGAAGTTGGTGATAAAGCCATGCTATCCTCTAGTAACCTCCCTCTCCCACTTGATACCCAAGTTCGTAAACTTGCTCCTAATTGGATAGGACCCTTTGATATCACCCATATTATCTCTCCTATTGCTTATCGTCTTGCCTTACCTTGTCACATGCGTATCCATCCTGTCTTTCATGTTTCCAAGTTGAAACCCTTTGTTCCTAATCCTTCTTCCTTTTCCTCTCAAGTCCAACCTCCCCCTCTTCCTATCCCTATCAATGATCATGAGGAGTACGAAGTTGATCGTATCCTTGCGTGTCGCCATATTCAACGAGGCCGTCGCCAACACACGGAGTACAAGGTCCTTTGGAAAGGGTATCCCCTTCATGATGCCACATGGGAACCTCTTTCTCACCTCCAAAATGCACAGATGGCCATCAAGGAATTTGAAGCTTCACTGGCGACGAGGACGTCACCAACTAGCGGCGGGGGAATATGTAACAATATGGAGTTTAGTGACGAAGTTAGTCGGGCTTACGAAGTAGAGAATAAGCCAAAATAGCCTAGAATATTCTAGAAGCATCTAAGAAGCTTCTTAGGAAGCTTCCCAACTAGTTAACTTGCGCCCTAAGCAGGTAGCTTCTAGAAGGAAGCTTCTAGAAGCTTCTAACTAGCTTAGCTTGCACGCCAAGTAGGCAGCTTCTAGAAGGAAGCTTCTTGAGAAGCTTCCTAGTTAACTTGACTTGCACTCCAAGAAAGAGGCTCAAGGAAGCTTCTTGAGAAGCTTCAAAGGTCTTGTATGCTACCTATAAATATCAAGGCCAAAGCTCATGCTAGGCATTCGGAGTTTTCCCTCATTCAAGTGTCCCAATGTGAGTTTCCATTCTCCTATTTCTCTCCTCGGTTTCAGTCTTTTACACCAGTCATAGGCATAATTGACTGTCACCTTATTTAAAATTTTACACAGCAATCCATTGGCTTTCTCCGTGAGTCCATTCACTTTCGGATTGTAAGGCGTGGTCTTCCGATGCTTAATTTGGAAGTATTTGGTTAACGCCTCCACCATTGAGTTCAAAAAATGAGTTCCTCGATCACTGACCAATTCTAGAGGACACCCATAACAAGAAATGATGTTTCAGAAGAAAAATTCTGCTACTATCTCTGCATCATCTCTTCGTGTTGCCTCTGCTTCCACCATCTTGGTGGCATAATCAGTACATACTAAGATGTACCTCTTCTTTGTGACACGGGTTACTGGTTAAATAGGTCCCACAAAATCAATACCCCATTTCTCAAATGGGGCCAGAGGCAAAATTGGTTTCAAAGGCCACTGGGAAGTCGCCGTCAGTTTCCCTGTTCTTTGATAGGCATCACAACTCCGAATATGGGCATGCGTATCTTTATACATTGTAGGCCACCAATACCCTGCCGAAAGAATTTTCTTCATCGTATTTTTTAGGGCATAGTGTCCTCCCGATGCTTCCAAGTGCAAGGATTTGATGACGCCTCCTACTTTGTATGCTTCCAGGCATCTCCGAAGTACTTCATCTTCGCCCATTCTAAACAAAATGTTGTGTTTCAATTGGTACGGTCCCATTTTCTGAAGGAAGACTGCACTTTGTTCCGGATCCAGCTCCTCAGGACAATGGTACATAGGCAAATAATGATATTCTGCCGCATACCGCGTACTTTGCACTGCCATTAAATGATATAGCTCTTCATCAGGAAACCGATCATTGATTTCCAAATCTTGGTCTTGAGTTTCTAACCTAGATAAGAAGTCCGCATTTGAATACGAAGCTCCTTTCCTTACTTGTACAGTGTATGTGAATTCTTGTAACAACAAGATCCATCATGAAATTTGCCCGAACAAATCTGCCTTCTTGACCAAGTGTTGCAGTGCATAATGGTCCACATAGAAGATGAATTCGTATCCTAACAGGTAGTGACGAAATTTCTTGCAGGCATACACCATCCTGAGGGCTTCTCTTTCAGTTGTTGAATAGTTATTTTCAGAAACTGAAAGTTGTCGGCTGGCATAATACACCGAGTAGTCCTTTTTCTTCTTGTCCTTTTGACTTAAGACAACTCCGATGGCCATGGACGAAGTGTCCACATACACATGAAAAGGGACGTCCCAATTTGGGGCCCTCATGACTGGTGCTTCAACCAGTTTCTTCTTCAATACTTGGAAAGCTTCTTCTTGGGTTGCTTCCCACAGATAATCTTTGGATTTCTTCAGAAGCTTTGTAAGTGGTGCAGCAAGCACTTGATACTTTGACACGAAGCGTCTGTAGTATCCAACATGTCCTAAGAAGGCTCTCAGCTCCCGGAGGTTCTTCGGGGATTCCAAAGCTGCAATTACTTTAACCTTCTCGACATCCACTTCAATTCCTCGGCTTGACACCCGATGCCCTAGAAGAATTCCCTCCTTCATTGCAAAGAAGCATTTTTTCGGGTGTAATGACAAACCGGCAAAACGACACCTTTCAAAAGTTTGGCAAAGATAATCTATATGTACCTCTCTTTGCCCAAACACACAAAAGTCATCAATGAAGTTTTCCACAAATTTACGTAGAAAATCTTTGAATATTGAGTTCATCATTCGTTGGAAAGTAGCAAGAGCATTATACAACCCAAAGGGCATTTGATTGTAAGCAAAAGTGCCCCAATCGGTTGTAAATGTGGTTTTGTCCTTGTCTTCTTCTCAAATGGATACTTGATTGTACCCTGAAAATCCATCGAGAAAACTATAGCATGGATGACCAGCTACTTGGTCCAGAATTGTGTCTGTAAATGGTAAAGGATGATGATCCTTTCTGGTGACTGCGTTCAATTTGCAAAAAACCTGGCATACTTGAATTTTCCCTGTCCTCTTCTTTGGAACGATGAAAATGGGTGAAACCCACTCACTACTCAGAACAGGGAAAATTATTCCAGCCCCTAAGTACTTATCAATTTCATCTTTTACCAGGAGGGAGTACTTTGGGTTCAGGCGGTATTGTCTTTGCCAAACCGGAACTGCACCTTCGACCAAATCAATCCGGTGCTCGCCAAATTCTCATGGAATTCTCGGCATTTGGTCAATAGACCAGGCAAATACATCCTGGAACTCTATAAACAATGCAGTGTATCCTGCCAACTCCTCGGCGGTGACTGTCTTTGAAATTTTTAAAATCTTTTCTTCAGTCAAGACCACGTCTTGACAGTCATCGGGGTTAATGACACCTTCTACGTGACTTACTCGACTCAAACCGAGACGTACTGCCATCAAACCCCCTTCCTCCAAGTCTTGTTCACCCAAGGCAATGTCATATGGGTCTTCATCATTGACCTCTACCTCGTAGCATTCCAAATAATTTACTTGGACATCAGCTTCGGAGTCTTCAGAAGACAAAGACGATGAATCTTCGGATTCATCCTCATCTTCGGATGAAGTAGTTTCCCCAAGATGAGGAACCTTCATCCAACTTACCGTCACCAGCTTTTGTTCTTTAGACAAAATGTCTTTAAATTGTAATTTTTGCTAGTGCCAATCCACCATAACCTGGGCACTGTACAACCAAGGTCTCCCGATCAAGAGAGGGTAGCTAGTTTTGGTTACAGGTCGTAACACAATGTAGTTTAATTTGAAAAGCACCCCTCCAATAATCGTGGTAATATTCGATAGCATGCCCAAGGGCTATCGCCTGGTTTGATCCGCAAACTTAAGTACCCGGGGTGTTGGTTCAAAAGTTGTGTACCCCAGTCGATGTGCAGTGTCTTCTGTCATGACATTTACACCCGACCCCGAATCAATGGGTATGGATGTAATCATACAGCCTGCTATCTCCGCATCTACCTCAGGAGATCCCAAATCTTCCTGTTCAATATGATAAATTGCGGGCAAGTCCTTCTTTGTCATCGCCCTTACTTTCTTGAGAGCTGAACTTAGCTGCTTTTTATATAGCTTATTGTCCTCCCATAATTTTTTAAATGTGACATTTGCGCTTGTAGACGCCATATCTGCCACAATATCATATTGTGAAACTCCTCCGAATTTCACCTGCTTTGTCTTTGACTTTGCTTCTGAATTGTTTGCTTGTTCAAAGCAAACTTTGGGATGTTTGAGGATGGTAACCGGAGTGCGTAGGTGGTTGACCCGATGATCATCGCGTTGACCAACTTTGGCTTAGATCAAGTCTTTTACTTCAGACCTGATATCTGCCAGAAATACGGGGGTTTGCGTCTTCGCATTCGCCTCCACACTTATTTCCCGCGTGTGCAATACTGCCTCCTTAATTTCTTTCTATAGGGCTTTTGCTTTAGCTTTTGCTAGGACCTTTTCCTCCTTTGCAGAAAGAATAGCTTTTGGTCGCAGTCTCTTCATTTTCCGAGAGGAAGACGCCACCATACTTGTGTCTTTGGGAACTTAATTCTTTATTTCCGTGCGAGTTTCTACCTTCAAAATTTTGAGGTCTGGCCAATCTCCTTCTGAAGCAGGACTTCCTTCTTGAGGCCTCTCTTCCTCAAGGGTAATACAATTGACGTTAGTGTCCCCCTTTGCCTGAAGCGCAGCATGCTCAGCAAGAGTCTGAACATACTTGACAGGGGGCTTCGGATTGGGTGGTTGTGGGCATTGGTTTCCTGTGTGCCCCGATCCTCTACAATTCCCACAAAGGAGTACATACCCAATTTGTCATCTTGGCTCTGGACAATTTGGAGACCAATGTCCCATTGAGCCACAATTGTGACAAGCACCCGATGCAACATTTTGAGGTCTATTTTGACCGCCCATCGGAGGTCTTTGTGGAGGAACCGTAGGATTATACTCCCTTGGTCCAAACCGGGGACCTTGATACGATGGGCTTGATGAAGGCTGTGTGTCTTGGGTTTGGTATATTGTATCTTTGTCTTTGTCTTGATCCCACCCAAGTACCCAATCTATTTGTTGCACTGGAAATGCCGTGTGAGTTAAACACTCCGTATTAGCATGGCCGGATTTACCACACGCAGTGCACCATACATTTGGTCGTCCAAATGACAGGAGCTTTCTTTGGTCCTTAGCCCCAATCATCTGAATTTTAAAATCCGCAAACTCTTTAATCAGCGTTTCCAACTTTTGATCCGCCTTGGATATATTCTTTACTGGCGGTGTTATGGGCTTCTTTCCCATGTCTTTGTATTTTTCTTGGCTTGGGTTCTTTGTCAGATTCCAAAGAAGAACTAGAAGAAGTGGAGGATTCTTCCGAAGAAGGAGAAGTACTTTTGAAGCTCTTCGTCTTGGCTTTTTGCCTTTCTTCTCATGATTTCTTTGATTACTGGATGAGTTAGAATGAGCCGCCTCATATCCGGCAACATGTTTGAGGACTTTGTTCAGAGAGGTTACATTTCTCTCCCTGGCAAAGATTCAAATCTCCGGTGAAAGCCCACCAAGAAACCAGGTAGGCTTGGGCATCGGAATAACCCACCACCCCGGATTGCTTCGGGACTCGGTTCAATAAAGCCATGAACCGCTCAGAGTAATCTCTCAATTTTTCCTTCTTTCCTTGATCCAAATCATTAAGTGCCGTGAAGACACTTGTATCATAATCCACTTCCCGAAATTGTTCCAGGAATCCCTGTCGTAAGTCTGCACAGTCTGCTGATGTAAATCCCTTCTGCGTTACATGAGTATACCAGCTCCGAGCCTTCCTTCGGAGCAGACTTGGAAAAATCCGCAGTCGATCCGCAAAGTCATGTTCCTTGTTGGCAAAGGAAATAACTTTGAATTCCTCAATGAATTTGTCTGGATCTTTGTCTTGTTTGGTACCTTTATACTTCTGGTAAGCATGCCGGGTTACGGGTAATGAAGACATTGTGCGGTGTGGCGGATTTAAGTGTGGTAAGTTTGAACTTACGGGAACCGCAGAACTACTTGGTATGGATGCCATGTTGTCTGCCCACGGGTTCCAATTTGTCAAGTTCAAATCTGGGTCTTCTTTGACAATTTCTTCTTCTCTGGTTGTGTCGACCTCAACCCAATCAGAAGTAAGAGGGTCCACAACTTCAATCTGATCTTCGAATCTTCTTCGGGATAACTGAGGAATTTTTTGTACCAGATGCTGACACTCTTCTTTCATAAGTGTTTGTGATGTCTTTTCTCAAACAAACTTCTTAATGAAATCAACTTCCTTTACAGCTTTAGAGGAAGTTGGTGTACTGGGTCGTAGCGTGTATGTCTGCCCGCTTGAGTCTTTCTTGTTCTTGGAAGACGGGGATGAAAAGAAGCCTTGCCAACCTCCTTCGCATCTCTTTTGGTCAAGTTTGCGCAGGGCTGCTTGCACTTTGTGAAGAAGTTGAAAGTCCAACTCTTCTCGTTTGATTTCGTCTGAAGTGTATGGGGCTTTCAAACGTTCATCTTCTTCACGTTGCACTGCTCGTCTTTGAGCTCTCTCTTCCCGTTGTTCTCTCGATGCAGACATTCATATTGCATGGACACCCAATTTTGAATTTGGCTTTGTATTCTTCCACTTCCGAGATTTGTATCCCCGGAAGTGGTGCCAAAATTCACGTGACAACCTGACAAATATTACTTCTGCGGTAATCGGGTAAGTAAAGTTCATTCCCATAGAGATACTATCCAGAATTGGTCAAATACAAAGTCAAAAGTCACAATTGCAGTTCTTCTTGATGGCTTCTTTAATCTCTTAGGTAGAAACTACACCCAGAAGAGAGTAACAAGCTCACAATCTTGACAACTTGTCATGAATATACACATATAATCACATCATAGTAAATTCTGTCCAAACAACTCTTGATTGTGATGATTCAGATTCTCTCAAAGACGGCACTTCACTACAAAGACCGATTTTGCCTCAGAATTGTGTTCCACCTCTCCACTGAAGGCACAACTTCCTCGATCAAAATTGCTTCACATCAACATCGTACTGTACTCACCAATGCAGAATACTAATAATACTACAATTCCTCTCAGACGTGTCAAGGCATTGCTCCGATGCACTTCACTCAAGATCAAACACACAGAATGAAGATCAAGGCTTCAGATCCCAACATCCACAGACACACTGACTTGCTCTTCGGAATTCTCCACACACTCACAAATACAAACACAAAATTGACAACCGGAATTAAGCTTAAGCGACGAGTACTGAGAACAACACTTCGCTTTATCTATCTTCAGAAATATGAATACTGAATAACATTGTACTACGAATGCTCCACTTAAATACTGAAGCAAATGGCAGACTTGCCTACCTAGACACCGCTTCCTAACATCTTTTCCTACCTACAGATCCCAAGTGACAAACTATCATTTCATAACTGTCCTTTCCTATCTCAAAATTAACTTCTATCTGGATCCAATGTCAACCTCATCATCGGCTTCCAAACCCGATGATCTTCTTACTATTTCACCTTCTTTGGGTATGACTGATTCTACTAATTTTGTCACTAATTCTACAACTTCTACACTACAGTCTACAATTGAGCTCCGGGTTACTCCTACACTCTTATTTCTTGACCCACTCTTCTCTAAAGTGTCAATTAGCAAGTCCGATGACACTTGAGTTCCTACTTCTCCAACATTGGGTTTCATTTCCACTGTCACACTCTTCCGAATCTTCTCTAATTCGGAATTGACTAAATCTAGTCTAAGACTAACATTATTCTCTACCTCTAACATTTTCCTATCTACACGCTCTCTCAACCGAATTAGCCAGGTGTTCATGTCCACGTCCTTGGCTTTTTGTTTCCTAGTCTCCTGCACAAGTATTTCAACTCATGTAGGCAAGCTTCTTCCAATCTTCCTTCAGCCTCTGTGCTTAAGATTGCTCTTAATTTCCCCGCAAGGTCTCCTACTGATTCCGACTCATATCCTCGAGAGCGTTCTACCTTTAATTCCGCTCGATACATCTTCAACTCGTCTTTGTATTCTGCAGCTAGTATCTTCTTCTCCTCTGACCATTGCATATTTTGTTGTTCTATGCTCTTGACAAGTTCTTGCAATCGCTCTTCTTCTTGGTGCCTGGACGTCAACTTTCTCTGCCATGCTTGATCTTTTGCGGCGGCACTCTTCTTCAAGCTGTACAACTCCTGCTCCATCACGATGGTCATCGCCTTCAAATGAACATTTTCGATGCGCACATCACTCACTTCCTCCTTCATCTTGCTCAGCCACATTGCCTGCTCCTTCAATTCTCCGGCTTGCTTCTGCAATTCCTTCTCCTTCTCTGCGCAGCTTCCTTGTATCAAGCTCAGAGTTTTCTTCCTCGAGTCTTCCTCCCTCTGAAGATCTTCAATTTCTTTATTTCTTTGGACTTGATGCTCCTGCAGCTCCTGCACTTCCTTCAATAGATACTTCACCATCTGCAATTTGTTCATCCCCTTCCTGCGAGCTTGAGGAATTACTCTTTGATGCTCCTTCAACAATTCCAGCAGTGGTGTTACTACCTTTGTCAAATACAATATCCCGAAGTGTTCCACTTCTTCCTTGTCACCTTCGTCTGGAGTCTTCTCCTCCGTCATTGGCTCCTTCATCCAAAGTCGCGATCTTTGTATCTTCATCGTATCGGCATTGTCTTTGTCTTTGCCTCTTGAACTCGGCCCCGTGAGATACTCCTCCTTCGCTTCAGGTCTTGGCCTGTTCTCCACCATCGCCTCACCAGCCTCACTTATTACCACCGATTGTTGGACTTCTGGTTCTCCCTCACTTTTGCTCCCAGACTCCTCACTTTTCAATGTGAGCTCTTCTTCTTCCAAGTCTTCTTCCTACGACTCAATTTCTTTATCAGACTCTGATCCCAATGATGCCCTTCTTACAATTTTAGCGGTCTTCAACATCAGCCTCCGAGTCTTTTGTTGTATGGGCGACGACTTGGCTTCTTTGGGTTTACTTTGCTTTTTCATGTTTGGACTGGTAACATCTTTGATCTTCCATTGTCCCGTCCTTGCAAAGTACTCATCATTTGCTCGCAGATGTAGCATATACTGACGCTCCTCTTTGTCTGCTTCTTGTTTCAAATCGGGGTGCATGTGCGACACCATACAATGACGCTCGTCTTTGGTTAGCAAGTTCAGCCTGAAGTAGAAGTGAGCTGTGAACGGTGCAAAATAATGCGGTGGTGAGCCCGTTCTCCAATTACCACCGTCTGCCTTGTTCGGTGATGGAAACACTTCACCCAATTCAATGGTACTCCTGCAAACATCTAATGAAAGAAGACTGCATGTTGCATGGTCACATAGGTTGTTTGCTTTGGCTTGAACATGGCCATCATTGCCCCCACAATACTTCTTTGGATCGGGTCCCAATAGGATTCCACCTTGTAACCATTCCTAGTTCTTGGAGCAAAAAAAGAGTTACGGATCTTCGCCGTCTCCTCTGCAGCATCACACTTCCGATAGAAGGTGACCCCTTTCGGCTCTCTTGCTTCTTTCCCCAATACTTATTTCCAATCCGACTCAGTCCATCAAGCCGGATTGCCTCTCTTCCCCTCCACCTCGGGACCCTCCTCACAATTACTGGCAGCAATCTCTGCCATCACTCTCGGGAAACTGAAATTCCAGTTCCATGCTAAAAAGGTAATACAAAGTCTAACTAAGACCTTGATTCTAGCTACTACATCTACTCTTTGAATTGCAAAACCTCTCACTGCCAGCGCGTTGGCCACCTTCTTTGCCATGATTTGTTCTCTCGTTCTACACTATTGGAAGATCAGACCCTCTCCTGGACGAGACACTCTAACTCCCTCAGGGTTTCGGAAAATTTCACTCTTGATGGGCTTCCGGACACGCATTACTGCAAGATGACTACTCAAAGGAATTGGAAATTTTCTTAGAGTGTTCAAATTCCTCATGCACAGTCGCAATTTTATATTGCCCCAAATTGCAATCATTCTTCAGTCAATTTTGTTGGTGATTTTCTCTCTTCTGCGTGCACTCTTGGTCACTGTCAAGACATGATTCTCCTGCCCCCGCCGTTTCTTGAAATGTACTTTCTTGCCACGTATAGAGGTTGTTAAATGGTCTTTGTCTTTCCTATGTTTTCCAATCCAAAGACGGTGATCTTCAGACCGTTCCCGGTGTACTCCTCATCCAAGTACCTCCATCATCGGATCCAATGTCAGCTTCTTTGGCTTTCCTCCGCAGTTACTTCCGTCCATTCTTTGTCAACAATTTGACTTTTCCGTGCTTACTTTGTTTCTTAAACACTACCCACCCTAGAAAAACAAAAAATGTGGGTACCACAATTACCCATTGAATTGAAAAGTTGTCTAAATGTGAAATATAAATCCAAGACTTTGCAAGGAAGTGAGGTTCATTCATCAAGACGCTTGCAATTACTTGCTAGTAGACATAGAGCACAATCAACTCAAAGTAGATCGCAATCTTTCAAGACTAAATTTATAATTCAAGAGAGTGTGTGGTAGTCCACCTTGCCTCTTCTCAAGCCAATTTATTTTTAACTTAGAAAATTGATAAGTACTTAGTGCAGTATAAAGTTAGTAGATAGGATCATTAGTCTTACTCCAATCACAAGGAAAAGACCAAAGGTGTAGATCCAAGAAATAGGTGGAGCAACCATAAACATTTTTACACCATTGGAGTGGGAGTACTTCCAAACCATATGAGTGGGACTAGTCAATCATGAGTATGGTTTGCCATATCAGCCATTGGCTTGGTTTGTCATCCACATTGGCATTTACACAAGCAAGAAAATGGAACAAGGGAAAAAGAACTTATTTTAGTAACTATTGCCCCTTGTGGCACTTCACACATGTGGAAACAACAAATTTTCACCACTAATGCCCACCAAAATTACAAAATGAATCATTACCAAGTATAAGTACACCACCGTAGGAGGGAGTCACGTTTGGTCAATTAAATTCACATAGACTTTGAGAAGCAATGAGCATGGAATCAAGGAAGACTGCAAGTAAGAATAAACTTGCCTAATGGTGAATGAGAATTGGTGAAGGTAGAACAAGAGACTATGTGAGTGAGTTATTGGGAACAATTAAGTGGAGCTTAAATTAGTGAAGCAAGCACAAATTGCAAGAGCTATGGAATACAATGCCACCCAACAAGAAGAAGGTAGCAACCAAAATTGCATTGTGATCTTGTCACACCATTTGTAGTTCCGCATCTAGATGCTCGGACACTGGAGTTCCAGTGATGGTAGTTAGAGTTATTCTAGCAGTTTCTCAGGGACTACTTTCCGATGGTTAGATTTTGTGTTCGGGGTACTGACTTCACGGTGGGGCTCACCGTCACTTTGCACCGTTTGCACCGTCAGGTGTGTCGTCAGCGGGACCGTTAGGGTTTCAGGGCTAGCTCGAGTCCAGGGGGTATAGTTTCGAAGTGAGCTCCAGAGAGCTCACTTCTCTGATGTTGAGCCTTCGAATTCTTGGCTATGGTGGACAGAGGCCGGCGAGCGTCACCTGGATTCTCTATGCTTGAGTGGGTGTGGCTTGACTGTAATCAGTGTCTAGTTGTTGGCAGTTTATAGAGTGACAGATCAAGTACTGATCTGAGTTGAGTTGAGTTGAGAATGTTAAGCAATCTGATTACATCAGAGAAGTGAAGTCAGGGGGAAATTGGGTGCAGGAACGTTGAGTGTTGGTGGTATCTCCAAGCTCGGTGGATCGTGGTAGCTCGATTCAGGTTCTATGTTTCCCTAGTGTGCAGAAGCTCGTGTAGTTGATGCAAATTTGGCAGTTAGGCGGACGGTGTGCGGAAGCGCTGGCCAAATTTCGAGCAAAGAAGGAGCAATTTTCGAGCAGTGTTGTGATTTTGAGCTCAGGAGGTGAAGGCAAGACCAATTTGCTGCGAGTTGGGCTCAGAAAGTGAAATTGAAGGTGGAATTGGAAAGCTCTTCTCATGAAATTGTGATTTGGAAAAACCCGTTTTGTCAATTTGGCTCGAGTGGAAAGTTAGTGGGGGATTTGGCGGACATCCATCTTTAGGGTTTACGTCAGATTTTACGTCAGATTTACGTCAGATTTTGGGCCAGAATTGGAGGAGTTTCGCTGTTTGGCCAGATTTGGAGAAGTTTCGCTAGTTTGGAGGAGTTTCGCAGATTTGGAGAAGTTTCGCCAATTTTGGAGGAGGTTAGAAGTGGCAACAAGAAAGGCCTCATTTGGCTGAATTTCGGCGTTTCGAGGCTTCGAGGCATAGGGCTGTGGGCTATGAGAGGCTACGAAGGCCTAGAAGGGCCAGAAGGGCCAGCAAGCCAGCTTGTTGGCGTGAGGCTAGCTAGTTTAGTGTAGATCTTGGTCATTGGTTGGCAAAATCTGCCTTTCTTGCTAGATTGTGCGCAACAGGGTTTGACCCCTAGATCTCTTGTTCCTAGACTGGTGCCCTAGCCAACTGGTCCACCCTCACTTGTTGTCATAGTGACTGTGCCACTGTTATCTATACACATGTAACTTTGGCTAGGAGAGGCAGTTTGATCCCATTCTTTGTGATCCTGGTAGCTTAGGACTTAGATACGAACTACTCTTATGTCAAATGCCAAATGGTGGCAGAGTCAGTCCCGTGTTGTGTTATGAGATGGAGGGTTTTCGTTTAGATTTCTTGTGATTGGATCCCCCCCATTCTCTGCTTCCTGTTTGTGCACCACGTTTGTGTGAGGTGCCTTGACTTTTGAGCATTGGTGCTCTGGTGTGCTCTCGGTGGTGAGGCTGGAGTGATGACCAGTCAGACTACCTTTGTTTCTCTCCGGTGAGGCAGGAAGTGATGACCTGCAGACCGTGAAAGTGCGTGTTATGATGGCAGGTTACAGGTTGCCCTTCCCGTAGTGTAGTTATCTCGGTTAGAGTTACATTAGTGGGTGGTGTCTAGTTGGTGTTGGCACTTGGTGGGGCACTTGCAGTTGCGACTTGCGGTTGCAGTTGGTGGTTCGGGTTTGCTGTTGCAGTTATGTGGTCACGACGGAGTTCTTTGGAGATTCCAGAGGAGTTAGCCCTGCAGTACGTAGTGGGTTTACTCGGAGTGGTGCTCGGTATCAGCCTGTATCTCAGGTCTCAATGAGGGAGGAGATTGACTCTGAGTTGGAGTTTGACACAGGAGCTGATTCAGTTGAGAGTGCACTTGGTGTGTCCGCACCATTGTTGTGGGACATGGACGAGATTTATGGGGCCTCCAAAGGCCCTAGGCGTTACTCTGGTACAGTGGGTACTATTGAGTTGGATGATTTCATCCAGGAGTTCGATAGTTGGTGTGATCTGCAGCAGATGCAAAACCCGACTTTGTTCACACCCTTCATGGCATGGAAGGGGTTGTTTCAGCACTTGGAGGGTCCACCGATGGACGACTACCATGAGTTCAGGAGAGCTCATTTGGAGGAGATTGAGTTATGGAGACAGTATTGGTCTCCACACTATGTCTCCATCACTTCAGGTTCGGTGGCCAAGAGTAGGTCGGTTGTACCTACGAGTTCTAGCTCGAGTAGTGTTGGTGGAGCTAGTGGAGGTACACTAGCTGGAGATAGTGCTACTACGAGTGGAGGTACCGCTGCAGGAGGTGGTGTGGTACCGGGGTTTAACCCCATGGTGGAGTTCTTCCTATGTTTGAGGCAAAACTACTAGGGAGTGCGGACTGACAAGCTGAGGAGCTTGCAGGAGTTCCAGCGGAAGGCTGGAGAGAGCCTACGCGAGGCATATACTCGCATGAGGCGGCTGATCAGTTTCACTCAAGGAGTTATTGAGGCCCAGGCAGTCCAGTTTTGGTATGGGATACTGGACAGGGAGTTGCGACGTAGAGTTCGTGATGCTACGTTGTTGCAGGCTACTTCGCCCACTTTGGCAGTAGTCTTTGGTTTGGCTGAGCGTATTGAGCTCAACATGGTGGAGGAGAGAGTGGTGACAGCTGGATTTGGTAGAGAGACCTCATCCACGGTTGTGACTTCTTCTAGAGTGCAGCAGAGTGCACCACGCCCAGTTGGTTTTTGAGGACAGGGTGGACAGCCCAGATCCTATGGAGCGAGTGGAGGGCCTAGTGGAGTTAGACCCTTACCCTCATTTTCGGGTCAGCAACAGCCAGTGAGTGGTGGTGTTGCTTGTTGGACTTGTGGTGGACCTCACCATAGGAGAGAGTGTACTCAGGGCAGCGGACCTGATACCTCTGGTGCATCACAGCCAGCACAGAGGCAGTGTGAGCATTGCCATAGATTTGGTCATACTAGTGACCGGTGTTTTGACCTACACCCGGAGTTACGGAGTGGTAGGGCTGCTATGGCAGGTAGTAGAGGAGCTCCAGTTCATGGAGGACGAGGTGGTAGAGGTGGTGGTAGAGGATCTATACCTAGTAGGGGTGCAGTACCTGCCCTTACTTCTGACACAGCTATGGCTACTCGGATTGAGCAGTTGGAGCAGAGATTGGCTAGTATGGCTATTGCTCAGAGGAGATCAGATTCGGGTGCTGAGGCTTCCACCTCATATGCTGGTGATAGAGATGCTTTGGACTTCATGTGCGGAGCAGCACAGGTGGATGCATCTACAGCAGTGACTAGGAGTGTAGTACGTGCTCCAGAGCCTAGAGGAGCATCAGTGGAGTTGGACCCACAGAGAGGAGAGGTTGGGAGACAGGTCAGACTTCCCCAGTCTTTCACGCTATCTGAGGCATTGCAGACGACATCCATGGTTCCTAGACGTCCCAGTGCAGGTGTGGTAGGTGGTGATGGAGTACCTGCTAGTCAGCCACCTGCTACTACACAGACTGAGTCTAGCATGATGTTGGGGGCGGCTCAGCTGATTATGCGGCATCCTTTATTTTCAGCCAGTGACATGTTTACATTGGGAGTTGACCCAGCCCCAGTGTTCCGGTTGGCTGCCACGTTGTGTGAGAGTAGGGATGGTGCAGTTCCTACTACTAGAGCAGAGGTGGTTGGTAGTGGAGCTGACTTGGTTGAGGAGCATGGGATCCGTTCAGCGACCAGTGGTTTATGGCAGGCAGCAGCGGCTAGACTGGAGGAGTTGCTAGCTAGACCGGCCTTTGAGAGAGCGCGGTTTACACCTGGTGTTGTCCTATTGGATAACCAGAGGGGGATCTTTTGTTTGGTGGGACCTTCAGGGAAGGTCTATACACCACAGAGAGTCTTGTTAGACTCTGGTACGCAGCCCCTTATGTTGGGGAAGGCTGCAGTTGTTGGTCTGGAGTTACGGAAGACCAATGTGGAGAGGTGTCCATTTCAGATCCAGACATCTCTAGGTGGTGGTTCGAAACAGTACATCACACGTGGGGAGCTTGTTGTCCAGGTTCAGCCTGGTCATCCGACTGATAGCTCAGTGGTGCGAGCTCAGGCTATTGCGACGATAGCTGAGTCATATGATGTGCTAGTTGGGGGAGCAGTGTTATACCCTATGGGTTTCAGTATTGACTATTGGAAGGAGACAGCCTCTTATAGACCTGGTTGGCAGTCTGGTGAGGGACGGGTATGTCGCCTACCAGTACGCTTTAGTAGTGGCAGTCTTGGCTCACTACAGTCTGGGACCATGGTAGCATCAGTTTTGGCTTTCAGCGGTGCAGTCACTTGGCCTGGTGACTTGTTGGAGGGGAACGCCCATGCAGAGGATACTCCAGTACCAGAGGAGATCACTCGGCTATGGAGTACGAGTGGGATTGTTCCATCCACCTTGGATGTTCCATTGTGGAGTTCAGAGGAGGCATTGCAGCAGCATGCAGATCAGTTGGTGCAGCAGGCTTGGAGTGGAGCCTTCGTACCATCAGGGGATGAATGTGAGGATGAGCCTCCAGAGGCGATTGCTTTGACACCTCTAGATACCACACTCATTGCTTGGCAGTATCCAGTAGAGGGGATATGTCTATTAGAGTTGTTTGGTGGGATCAGCACCGGACTAGTTGCGGTGTTACAGGCGGGTATCCGAGTACAGAGGTACTTGTATGTAGAGAGAGATGAGACTGCTAGGCGAGTCTCTCTACATCATGTGGCACACTTGGCCTATCGGTATCCGGAGTTATTACCGATGTCAGCAGTCAGAGGTTACCAGAAGGTCTTACCAGGAGACATTTCCTTATTGGGGGCGCATGACCTAGAGAGACATGGGCCTATTCACTTGGTGATTTCTGGATGGCCATGTCAGGGACATACACGTGCAGGCCGCGGTTTGGGTCTTCAGGATCCTCGTTCTGGTGTGTTTTGGGAGATGTTACGGATACTACGACATCTCCAGGTTCATCAGTCTGTTTCTCCAGCTTACCTTTTGGAGAACGTTCCATTGATGGGTGATTCTCGCACTAGAGTGGTGGCGAGTACACATCAGGTCCATTCTTGGATGGGACCTGCTGTATTGTTAGATGCAGCCAGAGTGGGATCACGGGCTCATCGTCTTCGTCTTTGGTGGACGAACCTCTTACCCAGAGAGGTTCTACAGCGTAGTTATGATGGGATTCAGCGACTAGACCACATTCTTGTTGATGATATCTTGGATGCTAGACATCAGTCTCAGACAGTGGTAGTGGCTGATAGGTCACCTATGGCAGTGGTGAACCTAGTTGGACAGCCTAGAGCTACATTTCCCACACTCATGAGTTTCCCAGGCTCTCATGCTTTTCGAGAGGGAGGACCTGGACTTGTTTGGGGCTCATAGTTACAGCAGTTGGTGGAGCCCAATGCTGATGAGAGAGAGCGGGCGATGGGTTTTCGCACCGGTATTACCGCTGTTCCAGTAGTGTCAGAGGCATCCAGGCGTCAGGTGTTAGGTTAGGCTATGGACCTGAACTGTTTGACCTGGATTGTGAGCCTTGGTTTGGCAGAGCAGCGTAGGATGCGCTTGATAGGCATCACCACTCGGACACTTGTGAGCCCTGTGCCTATCGAGACAATTCAGGCACATGCTGGGGGCGATGGACCGAGTGGACATGGTATTCTTGGGACACATCCAGTAGCTACTAGGGAGAGTGGTCTACTTGGAGTCTATCCAGGTGAGCGTGGGCTACTTGGATTACACCCTTGGTCCACATGGGATGCAGCCAGAGGACGTATGGAGCTTGCAGCCAGAGTGGAGGGAGTTTTTCACACAGAGGTTGGGACCTCTAGTGGTCGGGAGCATGACACCATTGCTCCCAAGGGCCCAATGTAGCAGCCAGTCAGTACGTCTTCCACTCCTACTATAGTTACAGAGGATACTTGGGAGCCAGATCTTGGACCCAAGCTTACTGGAGAGGAAAGACGGAGGGTTTGGAGGTTCTTGAGGAGTCACACGAGTTGTTTTGCCTTCAGTATGAAGGATTTGGGTGCTCTGAAGGGACCTGGTATACGGATTGAGCTGACTAGCGACACACCTGTTTTCCGACATCCTTATTGATATAGTGAGATGGAGAGGACATTGATTCAGAGCCGGAGTAGTGACCTTTTTGAGGCTGGTTTGGTGGAGATTTCACATGGAGAGTATGCATCAGCGACAGTGATGCCAGCCAAGAAGGATATGCATGGCAACTATACAGATAGGCGGATGTGTGGAGATTACCGTCCTATCAACCGACAGACCAGGGCTGATCGGTATGCCATGCCCACACCGGAGGAGATTTTTGATGCGATTGGGCATGCAAAGGTCTTCAGTACTTTGGATCTTCGAGCGGGATATCATCAGTTGCCGATCAGGGAGGAAGATAAGTCCAAGACAGCATTTTGGGCTATTGATCCTCACGGCAAGGATGTGTTATATCAGTGGAGATTCTTACCATTTGGGTTGAAGAATGCTCCTGCTGAGTTCCAGAGGGTCATGGATAGGATCCTAGCTGGACTGGATTTTGCTCGGTGCTATATTGATGACATTTTGGTGTATAGCACTACTGTGGAGGAGCATGAGAGACAGTTGTTGGAGGTGTTTGAGAGGTTGAGATCTCATGGACTCAAATTACATCCTGGGAAGTGTAGGTTCTTCCATGAGCAGGTTGAGTATTTGGGTCACACTATCTACCCCGGAGGACTTGGTGTTCAACAGACCAAGGTGGAGGCTATTGCACGTATTCCTTGGCCTACGGATGTGAGCAGAGTGCGAGCATTCCTTGGGTTGGCGAACTTCTATCGCCGCTATGTTAGAGGATTTAGTGCCATTGCCAAGGCCTTGACGAAGCTGACCAAGCTTACACAAGAGTGGTGTTGGGGAGATGAGCAGGAGAGAGCTTTTGTAGAGCTCAAGGAGAGGTTGACATCTGCTCCTATTTTGAGGAGACCGATCAGGGGACGACCATTTCAGGTTCACACTAATTGGAGTATGTTGGGGCTTGGAGCAGTGCTCACCCAACATGATGATGAGGAGAAGGAGTTTGTGGTGGCCTATGCTAGTCGCTCCAACAATTCAGCGGAAGCAAAGTATAGTTCATATGAGGGAGAGTGCTTGGCAGCAGTTTGGGCAGTAGCACATTTCCGATGGTACCTATTTGGTAACCCCTTCACTCTCATCACTGATCATCAGCCGCTGAAGTGGTTGATGGAGTCCGACAAGCTTTCAGGGAAGCTTGCACGATGGGCTCTGATTTTACAGGAGTATGATTTCACGGTTGTTCACAGACCTAGAGTGGTGAACCGTGATGCAGATGGGTTGAGTAGAAACCCATGTCCCAGCCAGCAGGATCAGACCGGAGCACGTTGGCATGGTGAGACAGATGAGGAGATGGTGCCAGGTTGGCATGCATCAGCCTTGAGACATTGGTGGTATCTCTCTCAGCGCATACAGGAGGAGTTATTGAGGTCACAGATCCAGAGAGTGAAGATATTGGTACAGTTCAGCGAGACATTCATGATGATGTCTTAGTGATGGACTATCTTCGCACTGGTGTTGTGGGTGGCACAGTTGGGGCCAAGGAGAGAGACCGTGTTCTTCAGCGAGCCAGACGGTTCAGATTGGAGGGTAGATACCTTTTGCGTGTATGGGAGGATGGTAGAGTGCGAGTAGTACCACTTCCATCACAGAGACCACAGTTGGTCCGTCATGCTCATGAGGAGCTAGGACATTTTGGAGTAAAGCGTACATATAGCTTACTCCAGAGTCATTATTGGTGGCGCGGTATGCAGACCGAGGTACAGCAGTTTGTTGCCAGATGTGTGGTTTGTGACCGAGTTAGAGCATCATTCAATGCTCCTACGCCACAGTTACACCCATTACCTATCATGGGATTGGGTTACCGTTGGAGTTTGGACTTTGCCGGACCTTTACCGCTGACTGTGAGACATCATCGGTATGTTTTGGTGATGGTGGAGCACTTCTCCAAGTAGATTGAGTTGGTGGCACTTCCTGACAAGTCTAGTGAAGGGACAGCTTACTCGTTCCTGGATCGAGGTCTTAGTCATTTTGGTGCACCAGCTGAGGTTTTGACTGATCAGGGTACAGAGTTCTTGGGAGAGTTTCAGGTCTTGTGTGACAAGGCTTTGATTGATCATCGTACTACATCCCGAGATCACCCTGAGGCAAATGGCTTAGCAGAGAGAGTGGTTCAGACGGTGAAGAGAGGATTGCAAAAGTATGGTTTGCAGAGAGGCCACTTGGGAGATTGGGATCTCCAGTTACCTTGGTTGGCCATGGGCTATTGGTTCAGCCGGCAAGCCTCCTTAGCATCCTTCTCTCCATACTTTCTACTCTATGGACGAGATCCAGATTTACCTGCAGCCATTTGTCGAGATGCTACTGTAGTTTTGGACTTGGATGACCCCGATGTATGGATGAGCGCATGTTCTCAACGGGCAGAGATCTTTCGGAGAGTGATGCCGATGGCCTTTGAGAACTTGGCGATTGCTCAGCATAGAGATACTTTACGCTATGCTACCATTCGAGGAGGAGGTTATAGACCATCGATCCGTCGTTTTCATCCAGGCGACTATGTATATCTACAGCAGACAGCACCGACGACACTTGATGTTTCTACAGGCCGCACTATCTTGAGAGTGCGCGAGGTTTTGCCATCTGGAGTCCTTGTGTTAGAAGGACGTGATGGTGTTGTTTGGAAGGATCATGTGCGCAATTGTGCGCCATGCCACCTTCCAAACATTGATGGTACTATGGACCCAAGCTTGGCACTTGTACGTGCAGGCTTGAGGTGTATGTTATGTGGCTCTTCTGGTGGAGCTGCTACTATGTTAGTGTGTGATAGCTGTTCGAGAGGATGGCATATGGCATGTATGACTCCTCCCCTCATGGTGGTTCCTCAGGGACAGTGGTTATGTCCTAGATGTATTTGACCTATAGCTAGTTCATTCTTTATATGGTATAGATTGCAGACAGGCGACTAACGATGGGGCTCCATAGCACCCGGCCTCCTGATCTTTGCCCATTAGAGGGTATACCATATACTTAGAGTAGATGGCTATCTGGAGTTAGAGGGACCTAACCGCCAGCTAGGGGGGCGATTGTGGCACTTTAGAGTCTATGTATGACTTATGTGTGAGTTGTGCTTTTATAGTGTATGATGTTGACAGCGATGTATGTTGTGTAGCGATGTATATACGCACGACAGCTGTCATGCCATTTGTAGTTCCGCATCTAGATGCTCGGACACTGGAGTTCCAGTGATGGTAGTTAGAGTTATTCTAGCAGTTTCTCAGGGACTACTTTATGATGGTTAGATTTCGTGTTTGGGGTACTGACTTCACGGTGGGGCCCACCATCACTTTGCACCGTTTGCACCGTCGGGTGTGCCGTCAGCGGGACCGTTAGGGTTTCAGGGCTAGCTCGAGTCCAGGGGGTATAGTTTCGAAGTGAGCTCCAGAGAGCTCACTTCTCTGATGTTGAGCCTTCGAGTTCCTGGCTATGGTGGACAGAGGCCGGCGAGCGTCACTTGGATTCTCTATGCTTGAGTGGGTGTGGCTTGACTATAATCAGTGCCCAGTTGTTGGCAGTTTATAGAGTGACAGATCAAGTACTGATCTGAGTTGAGTTGAGTTGAGAATGTTAAGCAATCTGATTATTGTGGCACTTTAGAGTCTATGTATGACTTATGTGTGAGTTGTGCTTTTATAGTGTATGATGTTGACAGCGATGTATGTTGTGTAGCGATGTATATACGCACGACAATCTCTTAGAGTTAAGAAATGGGTACTTTATTGTTATGCAAAGCACATCAATACCAATTGGTTGCAATTCCTATTGTGGATTTGGTATTTCAGTACATGAAATCTAAGAGAAGAAGAACCCAAATTTCACAAACTTGCAAGGCAACATGTTTGCCTAAACAAAATAGCATTAGCAAAATATTTAAAGACTGCTATTTCTACCCTTAGAGCAATGTTCCTTGACCAAGAGTGGCCCCAAGCAATAGAATTGGCAAGGAAGTTTGAAGCCTTGTTTAATTACAAGAAGAGGAGAAATGATGGGAAGGTGAATGGGTATAATGGTCCCATAAGGCACACCACAATGACATCAATTATCAAGTTATTCAAGTTGACTAGGTTTACTATATCAACGATGGTCAGGTCACCTTCTTCCAACTATTATACAAGGGAAAACTGGTGGATTGGAACAAGATTTTTTATCAACAAAATAAAACAACAAGCAAGAGTTGATAGAGCAATTGTAGATGAGTTGAAGAACCACCTACATCTACTTGTTCATCTTACATTTTTAAATCAAGATGAGGCTGTTGAAGAACAAAGAGAAGAAGCTATTCCTAATACACTACTATATATTGGGGTATCACCAAGCATAAGCAAAATACACTATGGAAGTCCAAAAGTACAAGGATGCAATATTGAAGTGCCACAAGATAGAGAAGTGGGTCAAAATTTCCAAGACCTTTGGGGCAAGCCCTAGCAAATGAAATATGACCATGGTGCCACTTCAGACCATGAACAAGCACAAGCCTAATCCCCAAGTAGTTGACTCTTCAGATGACAACGATTCCAATTTTCACAAGGAATTGGGATCAGCAAGTGATGATGGAGTGGACCAAGAGGAGAGGGATAGCAAGTGAAACCCAACCTAAGGAAGATCTCCTCCAAGGCAGGAGACCTCTTTCACTAAGATAGAATTATCATCCAACCAAGAGGGAAAAGATTTCCTTGCCTTCTTAGTCCATGGTGCACTACCATAATAGCCATCAGAGGTTCATCTTGAGTGAGAGACAAGCCAGCTCACATTCTTGGTTCCATTTCTAGTACCTCTCTAGAAGGAAGAGATGCCCTAAAGTTGTGATTAAGTGTGAAAAATTTCAGAGGAATGTGACATACCAATTGAGAGATTTGAGTGACATTGTGAAGAAGGGTCAATTTTGCACAGTTGAGATCTCATGCATGAGGAGTGTGAGAGCAACAAAAAACATGTTTGAGTGTTTAGACTCATCTTGGGAACATGGAGGTTCACCAAGAGTGGAAATTGAGACTCTTCAAGGTTCTCCAAGGGTTTGAGGTGATTGTAGCAATGGATTTGAGGAAAAGAGAGTTTAGAATAGAATTTGAAGAGAGTGTTGAGAGGATCCAGAGACCTACACCACTTGGAGGAAAGAGTGAGTCTAATTGCTTTCTATGTAAAGAGAAAAGACATAAGGCAAGTTCATGTTCATTGACCTTTGAGAGAAAGAGATTGAGGGAAGGAGAGGATAAATTGATTTAGGTTTGCATGTTGGACCTTCTTCACCAAGATTGGGAGAGAGAAGATCTAAGACAGAGTTGTGTGAGGTTTGTGGAGTGGAAGGACTTCCAAAAGGACATGATAGTAGTGGAGTAAACAAAATTTTGGAGACTTTGGTGAGGGATCTTGGAAAGAGTCTTGGTACAACTACAGAAATACTACCAACTTCATCAGCTAGTTCTCAAGATTAGTTATGGAGATAATCTTTCAACTTATGGATAAACTATCCATCAGGTTTGATTAATATCCGCTCTAGGATTTGATGTTGCTATAGAAATCTTGAAGTAACCTGAAATTTTTGTGTTTCCTAGGGTGGAGTATTCTCAAATGGTGTAAGTCATGTACATGCTCTATTAGTTATAGAGTGAGAAAAAAAAGATAATGAGGGGTTAAGATGGGGAAGCTTCTTGTTTTCTTTGGCAAGGATGGAGAAGATGTGGAGGCCTTTGTGAGAGACTTCAAGAGAGCTTGTATGGGAAAAAATGAGAGGAAGAAGAATGAGTGGGCCTCATTATTACGAGATTTCTTTGAGGATGCAACACTTACATGGTATGAGTCAAAATACCAAAAGAGAGTGAAGAGAGATGGGCTACAAGAGTCTTAGGAGAGTTTGACTTCAACACTCATTGAGAAGTTTCTTCCAAAGGAGAGTTATGAGAGATTGATGAATGAGGTTACTTTCCTCAAGCAAGGAGATAGAGAGAAAGTGAGAGTCTATGTAGAAAGAGTGGAAAAGTTAAAGTCCATAGTGTTGAGGAAGGGTGGGGATGATATGGAGACTACTATGATTGGCATAGGAGCTTTTCTCACCAAGAATTTTGTGGGAGGGTTGATACCATAGATTAGAAGTAAGGTAAGATATGAGAAACCTTTCTTCCAAGGTTGAAGCTATCAAGATTGCAATTTGTATGGAGGAGAGTTTGGAAGGGGATGAGAGTGATTTGGTAGTGAAGGAGGTTGTGCATCCTTCCTCAAGGCTACAAGTATAGGAGAACTTCTGAAACTTTGCTTGCAAGGGCTGCACCATAAGTAGTAGTTGCTCTAGTTCTTGCACCTCCACCAAAAGGTCCACTTCAAACCATCACAAAAGAACTTGCAGATCTCAAGATCAATGTGGTGCAATTATGGGAGAAGAGAGAGGTTGATTAGAATGTAGAAAGAGGGCCTAGGAGTTATAGAAATTATCCATATAGAAGAGGCCAACCAACCAACATTTTCAATGAGAGAAATTGTTTTGGTTGTGGAGGAAGAGGTCACATGCAACGGAATTGCCCAAATTCCACTTACCGTAGAGGAAGGGGTTATGAAGGAGCTAATAGATAGAAGGAAAGAGGGAGAGAGTGAAACCCAAGTGGCTCCTAATCCAAAAAAAGGTGAGGAGATAGCATCCATAGATGTGGTTGAGAGCAAGTATGAAAAGGGGGAGTGCTCAAACTCCAAAGGTCTTAATTTGGATCTTTTGGCACAAGAGAAGAAGAGAGCTCATTTTGTAGAGGATGTACACCCTTCTCTAGGATTTACTCCTAGCCAAGATACTCCTATGCATACTAGGAGCATAGGTACAAGCACTTCAACACCAACACTTCAACATAAAAGGCTCTAAGGAAGAAGTTGGAGATGGAGGACTTCTTGATCTCAAAGCAACAATGGAACTACAATGTCTTGGAGGATGTTGGTAGTCACAAGGCTAACATCATAGTGGGCCAACTGATTGCTTTGAATCCTATATTGAGAAAGGAGCTTAGAGGTGGTTTGAGTTCTACAAGGAGCAAGAAGAAGAAGGAGGAAAAAGCTCTAGTATCAATGGGGGTGGTGGATGCCAAGCCAACACCATGGGAGGCTTGTAAATATGCCTCCAAGATTGATGTGAGAGTGAATGGTCACAACATCAAGGATGCATTAGTTGATGGAGGATCAATAGTGAATGTCATGTAATAGCCTCAAGACCTTCAACATTTGTGGCGAGTATTGCAAACAAGCAACAAGTTCAACAGTAGAGGTGATGGATAAGGTGGTAGTTTTAGTTATGGGAGTTCAAAATCTCATGACTTTCCAAGTCTTGAAGGATGAAAGCTATGACTTACTTCTTGGGAGGCCATGGTTGAGAGCAACATGCACACCTAATTGATGGCACAAAGTGTACTTGAGGATTGGGTCATCAAACCATAGAGTCACAGTTCTTGTGACTAACACCACCAACACTTCACATTCAAATACACCATCTTCTGATTATTAGGAATCAGATTTTGAAGAAGGAGCTTTAGGGGTGGATACAAGCATGGAAGAGGAGATTTCCATGGAAGAGGAGGATGAATCTGAATCTGATTCATATTTGTATCTCTTGTGTGCTATGGATTTTGCACCTAAGCCAGAGGTTTTGAAGGACCTAGATAAATTACCATTGACACTTGAGGAGATAGAGAGGAGGTTATCTACTCTCAAGTATGGTCCAATATTATCAAGGAGAAGAAGGTGAGATTCTAGGAAATTTATGGGAGACTTCATTGATGACTTTTGTGTCTATGGGAGCAAGGAGGAGCACTTTGAGCACCTAATCAAGGTCTTACAATGCTTGGATGAATCAAATGTATCACTCAACCTAGAGAACAGCATTTTCGGATGTGAAGAAGGTCTACAATTGGGGAACATCATCTCCAAGGATAGAATTACAGTTGACCCTAAGAAGGTGAGGAAAATCTCATACCTTCCATTCTTGAAAAAGCTTGAAAAAGTTACACAAATTCTTGGGAATGGTTGGGTACTATAGGAGATTCATCTTCTCATTTTCCAACAAGGCTTATGCATTGACCATCTACTTGAAGAAGGGTATAGAATATATGGTTATTTTTGAGGACAAGGAGGCTCTCAAAGCTTTTGAGGAGCTCAAGAAATCCCTTGTTGTAGCTCCAATTCTTGCTAAACCTGATTGGAATAAGCCTTTCATCCTCTACATTGATGCTTCCAATGTTGCTATAGGATGCACTCTTAGTCAATTAGACCAAGATGGGCATGATCATCTAATAGCTTATGCTAGTGAGCAAATGGTTTCAACATAAAAGAACTTCTTTGTCACGGAGAGAGAAGGGTTTGCATTGATCTTTGGTGTAACATATGGAGTTTAGCGACGAAGTTAGTCGGGCTTACAAAGTAGCACAAAAGACAAATTAGCCTAGAATATTCCGGAAGTATCTAGGAAGCTTCTTGGGAAGCTCCCGACTAGCTTAGCTTGCACCTCAAGTAAGTAGCTTCTAGAAGGAAGCTTCCAGAAGCTTCCAACTAGCTTAGCTTGCATGCCAAGTAGGCGGCTTCTAGAAGGAAGCTTCTTGAGAAGCTTCTCAAGGTTCTTGTATGCTACTTATCAATACCAAAGCCAAAGCTCATGCTAGGCATCTGGAATTTTCCCTCATTCAAGTGTCCCAATGTGAGTTTCCATTCTCCTATTTCTCTCCTTGACTTTGGTCTTTTACATTGGTATCAAAGCAAGAATGGGATGGATGGAATTTGTGGACCACCAAATCCACTTCCACCAAACCATTGGGATTTTTGTGTCCAAGTGCTACCCAAGCATTGCTTCACGCAATTCATCACCTCACACTTTGGACAAGATTTTCTGCATATGATCACCATATTTGAGGAACCCTTGATACTTCCGGTTGTAACTCATGGAGAACGGTGGACATGCTATTTCTATGTGTTAATAAATTAGAAAGATTACGGGTGGAGTGATAGAGTAGCAACCATGGCGGCAATACCCAATGTTATCCTTGCTATGCAGCAACAAATTGAGCACCTTACTCAATTGTTGGATGAATGAGATCTTCGACGACAAGAGCATGTAGAGAGGGTACCAATTCAAGAAGGAGAAGATTAGATCACATTCCCTAAACCCAAGATATTTGAAGGCAAGAATCTCCCAAGTGTAGTGGAGAATTTTGTGTTTGACTGTGAACGTTATTTTGAAGCTACCAATCTACAAAATGAGCAAAAATAGATTCTCTTGGCTTCTAGCCAATTGGATGGAGTAGCAAAGCTAAAAGCAGTTCCAAAACACCATCATGCAAATTCCAAATATATTGGAAGGTGAAGCTCTGGATCGATTTGTGAGGGGCTTGAAGGCGAGAACCAAATTAGAAGTAACCATGTGAGAGCCACAAAACTTGGAAGAAGCCATGCGATTGGCCAAACATTTTGATTCCTTAGTGGCAACAACTTGGTCTCGACCTCGACCTCCACAAAGCCTACCAATACACCACATACGAGTGGAGGAGCCAGCACCCATGGAGATTGATGTCATTCAACGAAGACCATTTGGCATGGCAAATAGAGAGAAATTGTGACAAAATGATGGTTGTTTTTATCGTTGCCAAGTGAGGCATTGCATTGCTGAATGTCCACTCAAGACTGGACAACCTTGACAAGTTGCCTAGGTGGAGGTTGTGGAACGGAATGATCAGGGAAACGAGGAATCCCAATAGCAAATTTTGAGCCGCCTACTAAGAGCTTCATTAGTTCCAATGGGATTGAAGGCTCGACCTATGCAAGTTTGCTTCACTTGCAAGGTACAATATCTAAGCGGGGTTGTAGGATTTGGTTGATTTTGGAAGTTCAAAGAATTGCATGTCTATGCAAGTAGAAAAGGAATTGGGTATTCCTATCAAGCCAGTTATCGGAAGTAGTTTGATGATGGCAAATGGTAGAAAGGGTTCTGCATTCTACACCTTGCATCATGTTACCTTCAAGATTGGGAAGGAGTATTTGGAGTGTATGAAGTTTGTAGTGGCACCTCTACACTATGATATCATCTTGGGTCTACCTTGGCTTGAACATCATAAGGTTCAATTTGATTGGACCCGATGACAATTTCAAGTACAACACCAAGGTAGGAATTTCCAATTAGATTGTCTGGCACCTTTGAGTAAGACACTTAAGAATAGTTAGTCCCAAGATGGGGAGTTTGTTGAGAAGGGTAGCCATAGAGTGAACATCAAAGGGAGACCCAAGATAAGAAAATTGCCAAAAAGGAAACCATGGAGCAAGCTTGGAAGAGAGATGAGTCCTTGGAAAGGAAGTTTGTTAGTAAAGTAGCCATAGAGCAAGCTTTGGAAGAAGATAAGTCTGTATTCGCGGTGTGTATCAAGCCAATGGCACAAGAACAATTTGAGGAAGGTCAGGAGCCTCATCAAGCAATGGTTGATCCGATAGTTCAGGGGTTTGTGGATGTGTTTCCGGAGGATCTGCCAAAGGGATTTGTCGTGCGTATATACATCGCTACACAACATACATGGCTGTCAACATCATACACTATAGAATCACAACTCACACATAAGTCATACATAGACTCTAAAGTGCCACAATAATCAGATTGCTTACCACTCTCAACTCAACTCAACTCAGATCAGTACTTGATCTATCACTCTATAAATTGCCAACAACTGGGCACTGATTACAGTCAAGCCACACCCACTCAAGCATAGAGAATCCAGGTAACGCCGGCCTCTGTCCACCATAACCAGGAACTCGAAGGCTCAACATCAGAGAAGTGAGCTCTCTGGAGCTCACTTCAAAACTATACCCCCTGGACTTGAGCTAGCACTGAAACCCTAACGGTCCCACTGACGGCACACTTGACGGTGCAAACGGTGCAAAGTGGCAGTGGGCTCCACCGTGAAGTCAGTACCCCGAACATGAAATCTAACCGTCGGAAAGTAGTCTTTGAGAAACTGCTAGAATAACTCTAACTACTATCACTAGAACTCCAGTGTCTGAGCATCTAGATGTGGAACTACAAATGGCGTGACAGCTCTCGTGCGTATATACATCGCTGTCAACATCATACACTATAGAAGCACAACTCACACATAAGTCATACATAGACTCTAAAGTGCCACAATTGCCCCCCTAGCTGGCGGTTAGGTCACTCTAACTCCAAATAGCCATCTACTCTAATTATATGGTATACCCTTTAATGGGCAAAGATCAGGAGGCCGGGTGCTATGGAGCCCCATCATTAGTCGCATGTCTGCAATCTATACCATATAAAGAATGAACTAGCTATAGGTCAAGTACATCTAGGACATAACCACTATCCTTGAGGAACCATCGTGAGGGGAGGAGTCATACATGCCATATGACATCCTCTCGAACAGCTATCACACACTAACATAGTAGCAGCTCCACCAGAAGAGCCACATAACATACACCTCAAGCCTGCATGTACAAGTGCCAAGCTTGGGTCCATAGTACCATCAATGTTTGGGAGGTGGCATGGCGAACAATTACGCACATGATCCTTCCAAACAACACCATCATGTCCTTCTAACACAAGGACTCTAGATGGCAAAACCTCGCACACTCTCAAGATAGTGCGGCATGTAGAAACATCAAGTGTCGTCGGTGCTATCTGCTGTAGATATACATAGTCGCCTGGATGAAATTGACGGATTGAGGGTCTATAACCTCTTCCTCGAATGGTAGCATAGCGTAAAGTATCTCTATGCTGAGCAATCGCCAAGTTCTCAAAGACTATCGGCATCACTCTCCAAAAGATCTCTGCCCGCTGAGAATATGTGCTCATCCATACATCAGGGTCATCCAAGTCCAAAACTATAGTAGCATCTCGACAAATGGCTGTAGGTAAATTTGGATCTCGTCCATAGAGTAGAAAGTATGGAGAGAAGGATGCTAAGGAGGCTTGCCGGCTGAACCGATAGCCCATGGCCAACCAAGGTAACTGGAGATCCCAATCTCCCAAGTGGCCTCTTTGTAAACCATACTTTTGCAATCCTCTCTTCACCGTCTGAACCACTCTCTCTGCTAAGCCATCTGCCTCAGGGTGATCTTGGGATATAGTATGATGATCAATCAAAGCCTTGTCACACAAGACCTGAAGCTCCTCCAAGAACTTTGTACCCTGATCAGTCAAAACCTCAATTGGTGCACCAAAATGACTAAGAACTCAATCCAGGAATGAGTAAGTTGTCCCTTCACTAGACTTGTCAAGAAGTGCCACCAACTCAATCCACTTGGAGAAGTGCTCCACTATCACCAAAACATACCGATGATGTCTCACAATCAATGGTAAAGGTCCGGCAAAGTCCAAACTCCAACGGTAACCCAATCCCATGATAGGTAATGGGTGTAACTGTGGCGTAGGAGCATTGAATGATGCTCTAACTCGGTCACAAACCATACATCTGGTAACAAACTGCTGTACCTTGGTCTGCATACCGCGCCACCAATAATGACTCTGGAGTAAGCTATATGTACGCTTTACTCCAAAATGTCCTAGCTCTTCATGAGCATGATGGACCAACTGTGGTCTCTGTGCTAGAAGTGGTACTACTCGCACTCTACCATCCTCCCATACACGCAAAAGGTGTCTACCCTCCAATCTGAACCATCTGGCTTGCTGAAGAACACGGTCTCTCTCCTTGGCCCCAACTGTGCCACCCACAACACCAGTGCAAAGATAGTCCATCACTAAGATATCATCATGAATGTCTCGCTGAATTGTACCGATATCTCCTCAATAACTCCTCCTGTATGCACTAAGAGAGATACCACCAAAGCCTCTGCAAATATACACAGAAAGGTCAATGCATGCCAACTTGGCACCATCTCCTCATCTGTCTCACCATGCCAACGTGCTCTAGTTTGATCCTGCTGGCTGGGACATGGGTTTCTACTCAACCCATCTGCATCACGGTTCACCACTCCAGGTCTATGAACAACTGTGAAATCATACTCCTGTAAAATCAGAGTCCATCATGCAAGCTTCCTTGAAAGCTTGTCAGACTCCATCAACCACTTCAGTGGCTGATGATTAGTGATGAGAGTGAAGGGGTTACCAAATAGGTAACATTAGAAATGTGCTATTGCCCAAACTGCTGCCAAGCACTCTCCCTCATTTGAACTATACTTTGCCTCCGCTGAATTGTTGGAGCGACTAGCATAGGCCACCACAAACTCCTTCACCTCATCATCATGTTGGGTGAGCACCGCTCCAAGCCCCAACATACTCCAATCAGTGTGAACCTGAAATGGTTGTCCCCTGATTGGTCTCCTCAAAATAGGAGCAAATGTCAACCTCTCCTTGAGCCCTACAAAAGCTCTCTCTTGCTCATCTCCCCAACACCACTCTTGTGTAAGCTTGGTCAGCTTCGTCAAGGCCTTGGCAATGGCACTAAATCCTCTAACATAGCGGCGATAGAAGTTTGCCAACCCAAGGAATGCTTGCACTTTGCTCACATCCGTAGGCCGAGAAATACGTGCAATAGCCACCACCTTGGTCTGCTGGACACCAAGTCCTCCGGGGTAGATAGTGTGACCCAAATACTCAACTTGCTCGTGGAAGAACCTACACTTCCCTGGATGTAATTTGAGTCCATGAGATCTCAACCTCTCAAACACCTCCAACAACTGTCTCTCATGCTCCTCCACAGTAGTGCTATAAACCAAAATGTCATCAATATAGCACCGAGCAAAATCCAATCCAGCTAGGATCCTATCCATGACCCTTTGGAACTCAGCAAGAGCGTTCTTTAACCCAAATAGTAAACACCTCCACTGATATAACACATCCTTGCCGTGAGGATCAATAGCCCAGAATGTTGTCTTGGACTTATCCTCCTCTCTGATTGGCAACTGATGATATCCCGCTTGAAGATCCAAAGTACTGAAGACCTTTGCATGCCCAATCGTATCAAAAATCTCCTTTGGTGTAAGCATGGCATAACGATCAGCCCTGGTCTGTCGGTTGATAGGACGATAATCTCCACACATCCGCCTATTTGTATAGTTGCCGTGCATATCCTTCTTGGCTGGCATCACTGTCACTGATGCATACTCTCCATGTGAAATCTCCACCAAACCAACCTCAAAAAGGTCACTACTCCAAAAGGTCACTACTCCGGCTCTAAATCAATGTCCTCTCCATATCACTATATCAATAAGGACGTTGGAAAATTGGTGTGTTGCTAGTCAGCTCAATTCGTATACCAGGTCCCTTTAGAGCACCCAAATCCTTCATATTGAAGGCAAAACAACTTGTGTGACTACTCAAGAACCTCCAAACCCTCCGTCTTTCCTCTCCAGTAAGCTTGGGTCCAAGATCTAGCTCCCAAGTATCCTCTGTAACTGTAGTAGGAGTGCAAGACGTACTGACTAGCTGCTACACTGGGCCCTTGGGAGCAATAGTGTCATGCTCCCGACCACTAGAGGTCCCAACCTCTGTGCGACAAACTCCCTCCACTCTAGCTGCAAGCTCCACACATCCTCTAGCTACATCCCATGTGGACCAAGGGTGTAATCCAAGTAGCCCACGCTCACTTGGATGGACTCCAAGTAGACCACTCTCCCTAGTAGCTATTGGATGTGTCCCAAGAATACCATGTCCACTCGGTCCATTGCCCCTAGCATGTGCCTAAATCATCTTGATAGGTACAGGGCTCACAAGTGTCCGAGTGGTGATGCCTATCAAGCGCATCCTACGCTGCTCTGCCAAGCCAAGGCTCACAATCCAGGTCAAACAGTTTAGGTCCATAGCTTGATCCAACACTTGATGCCTGGATGCCTATGACACTACTGGAACAACGGTAATACCGGTGCAAAAACCCATTGCCCGCTCTCTCTCATCAGCATTGGGCTCCACCAACTGCTATAACTGTGAGTCCCAAACAAGTCCAGGTCCTCCCTCTCGAAAAGCATGAGAGCCTGGGAAACTCATGAGTGTGGGAAATGCAGCTCTAGGCTGTCCAACTAGGTTCACCACTACCATAGGTGACCTATCAGCCACTACCATTGTCTGAGACTGACGCCCAACATCCAAGATATCATCAACAAGAATGTGGTCCAGTCGTTGAATCCCATCATAAGCACGTTGTAGAACCTCTCTGGGTAAGAGGTTCGTCCACCAAAGACGAAGACAATGAGCCCGTGATCCCACTCTGGCTGCATCTAACAATACAATAGGTCCCATCCAAGAATGCACCTGATGTGTACTTGCCACCACTTGGGTGCAAGAATCACCCAACAAAGGAACGTTCTCTAGAAGGTAAGCTGGAGAAACAGACTGATGAACCTGGAGATGTTGTAGTATCCGTAACATCTCCCAAAACACACTAGAATAAGGATCCTGAAGACCCAATCCCCTACCAGCATGTGTATGTCCCTGACATGGCCATCTAGAAATCACCAAGTGAATAGGCCCATGTCTCTCTAGGTCATGTGCCCCCAGTAAGGAAATGTCTTCTGGTAGGGCCTTCTGGTAACCTCTGACTACTGACATCAGTAATAACTCCGGATACCGATAGGCCAAGTGTGCCACATGATGTAGAGAGACTCACCTAGCAGTCTCATCTCTCTCTACATACAAGTACCTCTGTACTCGTATACCCGCCTGTAACACCGCAGCTAGTCCGGTGCTGATCCCACCAAACAACTCCAATAGGCATATCCCCTCTACTGGATACTGCCAAGCAATGAGTGTGGTATCCAGAGGTGTCAAAGCAATCGCCTCTGGAGGCTCATCCTCACGCTCATCTCCTGATGGTACAAAGGCTCCACTCCAAGCTTGCTACACCAACTGATCTGCTATGCCTCCTCTGAACTCCACAATGGAACATCCAAGGTGGATGGAACAATCCCACTCGTACTCCAAAGCCGAGTGATCTCCTCTGGTACTGGAGTATCCTCTGCATGGGCATTCCCCTCCAACAAGTCACCAGGCCAAGGAAAGCTAAAACTGATGTTGCCATGGTCCCGGACTGTAGTGAGCCAAGACTGCCACTACTTAAGCGTACTGGTAGACGACATACCCGTCCCTCACCAGACTGCCAACCTGGTCTATAAGAGGTTGTCTCCTCCCAATAGTTGAATGTTGAAACCCATGGGGTATAACACTGCTTCCCCAACTAGCACATCATATGACTCAACTATCGTTGCAATAGCTTGAGCTCTCACCACCAAGCTATCAGTTGGATGACCAGGCTGAACCTGGAGAACAAGCTCTCCACGTGTACTATGTCAAACCACCACCTAGAGATGTCAGGATCTAAAATGGACACCTCTCCACATCAGTCTTCCGGAACTCCAGACCGACAACTGCAGCTTTCTCCAACATAAGGGGTTGCGCACCAGAGTCTAACAAGACTCTCTGTGGTGTATAGACCTTCCTTGAAGGTCCCACCAAATGAAAAATCCCCCTTTGGTTATCCAATAGGACAACCACCAGGTGTAAACCGTGCTCTCTCAAAGACCAACTGCAACCGCAAGTGCCCCACCAAATGCTAACACCACCACGTGCCAACACCAACTAAGCACCACCCACTATTGTAACTCTAATCGAGATAACTACACTAGGGGAAAGGGCAACCTGTAACCTAACATCATAACACGCATTCTCACGGTCTGTAGGTCATCACTTCTTGCCTCACCGGAGAGAACAAAGGTAGTCTGATTGGTCATCACTCCAACCTCATTACCAAGAGCACACCAGAGCACCAACACTCAAAAGTCAGGGCACCTCACACAAACGTGGTGCACAAATAGGAAGCAGAGAATGGAGGGAGTTCAATCACAAGAAATCTAAACAAAAACCCTCCATCTCATAACACAACACGGGACTGACTCTGCCACCATTTGGCATTTGACATAAGAGAAGAACCTATCTATTTCCTGAGCTACAAGGATCACCAAGGATCAGTTTCAAGTTCTTTTCGCCAAAATCTGACATAACTCCTTCACAAAATCTGATGTAAAATCTGACATAAAATCTGACATAAATCCTTAAAAATGGCTGACCACTAAATCCTCAACTAACTCTTCACTCAAGCCAAATTGGAAAAATCGGTTTCATATAATCTTCAATTCGTGAGAATCTGCCCCCAACTCCACCTTCAATTTTAGTTTCTAAGCTCAACTCATAACAAATTGGTCCTGAGCTCAAAATCTCAACTATCGCTTGAAAATTGCTTCTCCCGTGGCTCCAAATTTTGCCAGCGCTTCCGCACACACACTCTCTCAAGGAAATCTGAACTACTCAATCGAGACACCACGATCTACCGAGCTTGGAGATACCACCAACACTCGTAGTTCTTGCACCCAATTTCCCCCTGACTCACTTCTCTGATGTAATCAGATCATTTACCACTCTCAACTCAACTCAACTCAACTCAAATTATTACTTGATAAGTCATTCTATAAACTGCCAACAACTGGGCACTGATTATAGTCAAGTCACACCCACTCAAGCATAGAGAATCCAAGTGACGCTCGCCGGCCTCTGTCCACCATAGCCAAGCACTTGAAGGCTCAACATCAGAGAAGTGAGCTCTATGGAGCTGCACTCCCAGGGTATACCCCTGATTTCAACCTAGGTCTCCTCCCAACGGTCCCGCTGATGGCACACCCGATGGTGCGGATGGTGCAAGTGTCGGTGGGCCCCACTATGAAGTCAGTACCCTAAACCTGAAATCTGACCGTCGGAAAGTAGTCTATGAGTAATGGCCAAAATACCTCTAACTATTATCACTAGAACTCCAGTGTCCGAGCATCTAGATGCAAAACTACAAATGGTGTGACAAGGGAAACTCCAAGTGTCTAGCATAAGCTTGGGCTTTGGTATTTATAGTGAACATTCAATGCTCTTGAGAAGCTTCTCAAGAAGCTTCCTAAAAGCTACCTTCTTATGTGCAAGTTAAGTTAACCAAGAAGCTTTTTAAGAAGCTTCCTTCTAGAAGTTGCCAACTTGGCAGGCAAGCTAAGCTAGTCAAGAAATTTCCCAAGTCGCTTCCTTTTAGAAGCCACCTACTTTGCATGCAAGCTAAGCTAGCCAAGAAGCTTCCCAAGAAGTTTCATCTAAGTAGTCACCCCTTGGCATACACATCATCCAATACTTAGAAGGTACTAAGAAGCTTCCTAGATGCTTCTTGAATATTCTTATCATTCTTAACTAATTTGGCCTATTTGCTACTTTGTTAGTCTCAATTAACCCATCTATCAACTCCATTTTGTTACATATTCCTCCAATACTAGTTGGTGATATCCTCATCACCATAGAAGCATCAAAATCTTTGATGGCTATTTGGGTATTGTGGAGGTGAAAAAGAGGCTCCTATGTGGCATCATGAAGGAGATTCACTTTCCAAAGGATTTTGTATTCAATATTTTGTTAGCAGTCATGTTGAAGGATTTTGTATTCAGTATTTTTTTGTTGCTCATGTTGAATGTGGCAACATGCAACAATACAATCAACTTCATACTCCTCATGATTGTTGATAGGGACAAGAGGAGGAAGGGGTTGGACACAAGTGGAAAAGGAATATGGATTAGAAACAAAGGGTTTCAACTAGGAAATATGAAAGACAAGGTGGATTTGCATATGACAAGGCAAGGCAAGTCAATAAGCAATAGGAGAAATGATTTGGGTGATATCAAATAGACCTCTCCAATTAGAGGTAAGTTTATAAACTTGGGTGCCAAGTGGAAGTGGGAGGTTACTAGAAGAAAGCATGACTTTATCCTTGAGTTGAAAGGTGAGATCACAATAATGATGATCTATGTATTGCTTTTGATGATTTTAAGCAGCAAGGAGATGAGATTTGCTTGTTGTAGGAAGTGAGATATTATGGTCAAGAAGGTGGAAGTATGAGGAATGTGAGATGGATAAGGAACAAGAAGAGAATCTTGAACAAGTGGGTCTTGCCCAAAATTAAAGAAGAATGGAGAAAATCCAATGCTTGCCTGCTTGGAGTGATTGTAGGTAAACTCAATAGCCCTAAGGCATTTATCCGAATTGGTATGGTGAATGTTGACAAAGGCACAAAGTATATCCTCCAAGATGTGATTGGCATATTTGGTTTTGCCCATCAATTTAAGGATAATAGGCCATGGACAAAAAAAGCTTGGTGCCAAGTAGCTTGAGGAGTGCTTGCCAAATTTCAATCAAGGAATCACGGTTGGATATGAATACATGAGGTATCCCATGATGCTTGAAAATATTGTTGAAGTAGATTAGGGCTAATGTAAGAAAATCCACTATATCAAAGATTGGTACCAAATGGATTTGTTTATTAAGCTTATCAACAAACACCACAAGTGATATGATCTTACTTTGTCTTTGGTAAGGATGTAATGAGATCTAAGCTCACATCTTCCTATCAAGTAGATGGGATGGGGAAGTGGTTGAAGGAGTCAACTTGGCTTTTGGTTACCAACCTTGTTGCATTGGTAACTCTCACAAGATTGGATAAACTCTTGAACCTTTTATGCCATGTTGAGCCATCACCATTGGCATCATAGGGTACCCACGGTCTTGTCCACACCATGTGACCAAAAATTGGTAAGTTATGGGCTTCTTGAAGGCACACAAGTCATAGATCACCCATGGCTAGAACAAAGATCCAATTATCATAGAATAGAAGGCCTTCCTTGAAGGAAAAGGTGTTGCATTTCTTATTATGTGTTACAAGGTGACCTTATACCATCTGAAAGAAGGGGTCTTGTTGTAAAGTGGTCCTAAACTTGATTTGGACTTTTGAGTCAACTGACATTGTCATAATTGCCATTATGATGAGAGATTCATGAAGAGTCCTCAAATTGGGTCATCGTGATAGGGCATTAGGGATAATATAGAACCAATTGGGTTTGTACTCAAGTTTGATGTCAAAAACTATAGTTGTTCCTCCCATTGATGATGTTGACTCTTCATGTACTCCAAATGTAATATCTACAACAAAGGTTGTGATTGGTTTGCATGATTACTTGTTTCCTAAGATATAATGCCTCCATACCTTGGTGGCATATACCATTGCTAGTTTTTCTTGACCTCAATTAGAGTTATAACTTGTATGGTGTTTAGTTGATGAGACACAAAGGCAATGGGATGTACATATCTAGAAATTCCTACTACAACACAACTCCAATGGCAAAGTTAGAAACATCAAAATCAACCACACAAGGTAGTTGAGGATCATATGGTTGAAGAATGGGTCTTGAAGACACCATACACTTTAGCTTCTTGAATGCTTCTTCATGCTTGGTGGTCCATTGAAAGCTTGAATTCTTTTCCAAAAGATTGATCAATGGTGCAGCCAAATGAGCATAGTAGTGAATGAACAATAGGGAAAAAATTGTCAATCCATTAAATGCCCATACTTTTGTGGTATCCTTTAAAGTAGACCGATTAATAATGGCTTTCATTTTCTCCTCTTCCATCTTGATTCTCTCTGATGAGATCTTATGACCCAAGAAGGTAATTTCCTTCTACCAAAAGGTACACTTTGACTTCATGCAATAAAACTTCTATTGAGGTAGTAGTCTTCAGACTTCTTGCACATGATTTGTGTGTTCTACCTCCTCTTGCTACAGATTACATAATCATCCAAGAACACCACCATTTATTGATCCAATTGTCTATCCAACACCCAATGCATCTGATCCATGAAGACTACCAAAGCATTAGTGAGCCCAAAAGGTAGAACTCTCTATTCAAAATTCCCATACCTTGTGTGAAAGGTAGTCTTTTTCACATCCTCTCTATCAATGAGAATCTACTAATAACCACTCCAAAGATCCAACTTGGAGAAGTATCATACTCCACTCAACTAATCTAGCAAGTCATCAATTTGAGGCAAGGATGTGCATTCTTTGTTTTTTATTCATTGAAACCATGATCATCAATACAAAACCAAAGTCCTCTATCCTTCTTTGGGACAAATAGTTCCAATGTTTCCCCAAGGTGATGCACTACATTGTATGAAATACTTTTTTAATAACTCCATTAGTGTTGTTTGAATCTCTTCCAACTCATTTGGTGAGAGCCAATAGATGGGTCTACTCACTGAAGTACTTCTTGGTAATAATTTGATCTTGAAGGGCATACTATGATTGGAGAGTAACCCCTTTGGCAGATCATCTAGAAACACATCTGTAAACTCTTGAAGTATCTAAATCAACCATTACTTGATGAGGTTTCTAGCCCTCATCAAATTCCTTGTGCACAATTGGCTTGATCCACATTGCAAAAATAGAAATATATTCCTCCAAAGCTTGTTTTATGGCTACTATATTGACAAAAATCCCATCTTGGGATTGACAAATTTTAGGTATCTTATTCAAAGGTGCCAAATAACCTAATTGATAATTCTTATCTTGGTGTTGTACTTGAATTTGTTGTTAATTCCAATCAAATTGAACATTATGACATTCAAGCCAAGGTCACTCTAGAATGACATCATAGTGTAGAGGTGCTACCACAATCCTCATACATTCCAAATACTCCTTCCCAATTTTGAATGTAATAAGATGTGAGGGTATAGAATGAAAACCATTTCCACCATCTGCTATCATCAATCTACTTCTAACTATTGGCTCAATAGGAATATCTAATTCCTTTGTTAATTGCATGGACATGCAATTCTTTGAACTTCCAAATCAACCAAAATCCTACAACCACGATCAAATATCATACCTTGCAAGTGAAGTGAACTTGTGTAAGCCAACTTTAATCCTGTTGGAACTAATCAAGTTCCCAATATATGGCTCAAACTCTCCTGCTAGGTTTCTTTGTTTCTCTTATCATCACATTCCACAAACTCCATTTGGGCAATTTTTCAAGGTCATCTATTCTTGAGTGGACATTAAGCAATGCAATGTCCAATTTGGTGATAATAAAAGTGACCACTATTTTTCAGTCTTTCTCAATATGTCGTGCCAAGTGGTCTCTATTAGATGGCATCAATCTCCAGCAATGCTAGCTCTTCTACACTTGTGTAATGTGTTGGTAGGTGTTATGGAGATCAAGCCTGAGATAAAGTTATTATAATCAAGGAATGAAAATAAGGAACCAATTGCATTACTTCCTCCAAGTATTTGGGCTCTTGCATGGTCACTTCTAATTTGGCGTGACTTCAAGCTCCTCACAAATTGATCCAGAGCTTCACCTTATAGTATATTTAGAATTTGTACTATAATGTTCTGGAATTGAGTGATGTAGCTTCTCACAAAACCAATCTACTTCAATTTTACCAATCTATCATGCGGCTTGTCCATCATGTATAGCTTGGAATCTCCCAATTATTGTGCTCTTAAATTCTTTCCATGTCAAGATTAGCACAAAAAAATTTCCATTCAGCTTGCTCCACTTGGAATTGCCATCATAGTTTTGCCAATCCATCCAATTAGCTTGATGCCAAGAAAATTTGTCTCCATTCATCTTGAAGATTTGTAGCTTCAAAATAGAGTTCACAATCAAACAAAACATTCTCCATTATGTATGGAAGATTCATGCCTTCAAATACCTTGGGCTTTGTAAGTTGTATTTGCTCTTCTCCTTCTTGAAATAGTGCTCTCTCTACATGCTCTTCTCGTTGATTGTCTTTTTCTTCCAACAATCAAGTAAGGTGCTAAATTTGTTATTGCATAGCAATGATAATTTCAAGCATTGCTGCCATGACAACTACTCTACTAAACTACCTATAATTATCCAAGTAATATGTAGATGCAATGCGTCCATTGTCCTTCACAAGTTACAATTGGTAGTATCAAGGGTTCATTGGACAAGGTGATTGCATTCAAAAATTCTACCCAAAGCTTGAGATGATGAACTGTATGAAATGATATTTGGGTAGTACATAGACATGAAAATCCTAATTGTTTAGAATTTGGTGGTCCATAAATTCCATCTATCCTATTTTTTATTTGATACCAATGTAAAAGACCAAGGAGAGAAAAAAAATGAAAGATCAAAGTGAAAGATCACATTGGGACTCTTGAATGAATGAAACTTTGAATGTCTAGCATGAGCTTGGGGTTTGACATTTATAGTGAACATACAAGGCTCTTGAGAAGCTTCTCAAGAAGATTCCTAAAAGCCACCTTCTTGGAGTGCAAGCTAAGCTAATCCAAAAGCTTCTCAAGAAGCTTCCTTCTAGAAATTGACTACCTGGCGTGCAAGCTAAGTTAGTCAAGAAGTTTCCTTCTAGAAACCACCTACTTGGTATGCAAGCTAAGATAGCTGGGAAGCTTCCCAATAAATTTCTCCTAGGAGTCAACACATGCCATATATGTTACTCAATACTTGGAATGTACCAAGAAGCTTCCTAGATGCTTCTAGAATATTCTTATAATTCTTGGCTAATTTGGAATATTTTCTACTTTATTTTTCTTGACTAACTCATCTATAAACTCCATATTGTTACACATGACATGCCATTGTAGCATTTAATTAGGAAGATAAGACAATTATGATAGGATTAGCATTGATAGGAGTAGAGTTAATCAAGGGACTTTGGTAGCACATGGCTATTGGATTCACCCTATTTTTTTCTAGTAAGATGCATATAAGCCTTAGTCTCAAAGTGATACAAGTTTAGAATTATACATCTTATTCAATTCCATATTTTCTTACTGCATGTTGTTGGGTGTGCACAAATTGAATTTTGTATTTGAAGTAGATATAGGAGGACCTCTAAGATCCTCAATATATAGTATCGGCATATTTTTGTGATTTATGATTGCTTGATTGAGTAGTCATGAGGAACTCAAAGTAGGAATGTAGATGCAAGAATGTAGGAGTGCATTTGTGCTTGATTGCAGTGTTAGATCCCCTAAGTTTTGAAAGCTTGGGGCGGTATATCCAAGGGTCATAGAGGACCCAAAGTATTGTGAAGTACCATATATAATAGAAAGTCTAGTAGATCACAAACTTGCAGTGTCAAGAGGTGTTGCCTTCAAGGGGAAGAGGAAGAGGACCACGAGTGTTGTAGTATCATAGAACATCAATAACTTTAAGAACATTGTAACCTTCAGGATAATGATTTGCGTGGTACCTACACTCAAGGTTGAATGATGCTCAATGCATATTGAACCATCACCTTCAATAGAAACCTTGGGTTGGATCTTTTGTGAGAGTGATTCTAAATTTCTTCTCTTTGGAGTGCCACAATGAGTGACCCTACACTCTTTTGTGAGTAGTTCATCCCCAAGAGGTTAAATACATATCAATAGATAAATTGTGACATCATGATACCTTTCCTTCTTAATCTAATCAATTCCAAACAGTATCCTTGTGGAAAAAACTTATTCTTATCATTTTGCTATTAATATATCAACATTGGTGTAATACTCCGAGGACAAGAGAAGAGAGAGAAACAAATTACACACTCAATATTCGGTGCCCCAAAGGAGCACCTTCTCTTTATTATATAGACAAAGAGGATCTCCTCCAAGGAAGCTCCACCATAGGATTAGGCACACAGATAGATGACATGTCAGCAAGCTCCACCCTTGGATTACTTACTTGGATGGGTGACATGTCTGTCTAGGTCCTATCTGGTTGGTCAAACAAGCTTTGACCAGAGGGAATCTTTTAGGGGATCTTCTTGTATGAGTCTCAGAATCACGTAAGGTACCGTTGGGAAGCTCTTGACGATACAAACCAGGGGGAGGGATGGCTAGCCTCTTGTCCCCTTGGGGGGGGGGGGGGGGATCCGCACATTTTGAGGCCTAATTCATCCGTTTAGGCCTCCAAAATTGCCTTCACAGATTTCAGGCATATTTTGGTTCCTACTCTATTAGTAGAAGTCCCCTTTTGGTGATACCTCTTTCTGATCTGTTTAGTCCATCCTGTGTAACATCCTTCCAGATGTTACCAAACCAATTCTCACCTTTAAATCATATGTCTAGCTATTGGTTCTAAGGTTCTCAAGTCTATTTCAGTTTCTACCCTATTAGTAGAAGTACTCTTTTGGTGATACTTCTATCTGATCTATTTTGACAATCATGTATAAAATCATTCTAGATGTTACCAAACCAAATTTCATATCTAGATCATATGGCTAGCCCTTGGTATTACAATTGGATTTTCACAACAGTGCAAAGTCAATCTGACTATACCAAGTCCAAGATAGAAATATAATTTAAGATAAAAAGATAGAAATATAATTTAAGATAAAATCATCTACAAGATCTTACTTTAATATATGATTCTCTTAAGAGGTCCCACTCTAATATAATCCAAATTAATATTCAGTAAGGAAGTAGCTAACAATTAAGTACTTGATTGTACTCTTTAATTATTAATGTTGATTTAGTTAGAGATTACCTCAAACTTAATTGTTACTAAACTTAGCTAGTTATAAATAAGTCAAAACCACTACAATACTTCTTATGACTAATTTACATCCTAGGGTGTTATAGCCTCAGGTTTATAGTCTTCTTTAATGGATCAATAGTTTTAGTATGATCTACACTCTTTTAATGGATTCATACTACTACTATTGTCCTCATACTATAAGGATATGCCTTTGTTCTTGCTTCAATAAGGGCACAAGCTTTTAGATCTTAGCTTTACTTTGCATAAGAGTATTCTTGTATCAAAGAATTTTGACTTACACTAGCTATTATCTCTACAACAATGAGGTTCCACTTAGGTTTGGTTTACATATATTTTCATTAATAACTTTTGAAGGTATCAATACCTTAAATAAATAAGGATATGTATAACTTGTTGCACCTTTGGAGGCCAAAAGGTAGCTACCCATGATGCTATTATAATGTGATGGCTTGTGTGAGTGATACTTCACTTGGAAGGAGTGATAGTATGCATCGCAAACAACACAACTTAAAGCAAACCTATATATGGTCCAAGATAATGTTGCAATATAATAAGAAAATTCTAAATTCTAAAATTTATTGTAAGAGTAGAAATTAAATTCTAAAATTATGAAAGATCCTTTGTAGATTTTGAGGATATTTTAACTACTTAAATACTATACATAAACCTATTTAAAACTTTCAACCTTAAATTTGTATAGCCACCAATGATTGTAGATTATCAATCTAGGAAGAACTTGAGTGCAATGACTATAATGACTGAATACACATATAATTAGAAAATTTATTATATTCTTAAATTTATAATATATAAAATAATTTCACCCATAATATAAAAAAGCATACATATATTTATAGAACATTAAAAATCAAAATTTCCCAGAATATTTAATGTATTTGATAAAATGAAAATTCATATGATAAAATGGAAAAAATCATAGTTATTATTATTTTAGATATTTTATTAAGAATAATAATTAATTAATAATATACTTAATACCAATACTTATTTAATAATTAATTTAGAATAAATAATAATAATAATAACTATGATTTTTTTGCATATAATAACATGTTGAGCCTGAAGCTGTACATATTATACCCTTGTACTGAAATAATCACAATAAAATATTAAATTTTCAAACATATTTATTATGCATCAATTTATTCTCATAATTCAAAACAGAATTTGACTAAAACTGATTCATTTTATGTCAATTAATCATGACTTACACAAATAAAAAATGTCCAATGCATTAACTTTTTTATTCATGATTTAAATAGCTTTCAAAGGTGAAAAAGGATATTATGAAAACAAAATTGTCTACACTCTATGCAAAATGTTTCTCTGCACCATGAAAGGACTAATTAAAAAAATTTGGAGCTTGAAATGTTAAATTGTCCTATATTTTACACTCAAATTTACTAAACTCACTAGTTAATTTAATGGATTCTCTGTCCACCTATTACCGTGCCTTTCCGGAAACATCCTTCATATTACGTTAATTATAAGTGGTATCCCCTGTATCAGAAAGGATCCATCCTCCATAAGCAGGACATATATATTATTTTGTGTTACTCCTTTTAAACTCCTTGTAAACATTTAAGCAAGACTTATGTCCCTAATTCAAGGCTAATGGGTGAATAATCTCTCGTTCCCTTCGTAGAGAAGAGAAGAATCTCACTTCTTGACCCTAGCTTTTAAATAATAGTTGTCTGATATAGTTTTTCTATGGTTTTTGTTGATAGTTTATTTTTAACAAACTAAGCAATATGAACTACGAAACTATCTTTTGTATATATATAAGAGACTTGAATTTCTGCCTGGTCTTTAGCAGCGACGGAATACAATCCTTAGTGGTGTCGAAAAATGGTCCTTAGCTGCTGAAGGTTCATGTGGAACGACGGAGATGGAGGGACGTTCTTGGTCCTTAGCTGCTGACGTCAAATCTAACTTTTTGTGTGCGATTCAAGGATTACAACTAACTATTTATTTATTTATTTATTTATTGAGAACGATATAGGTAGCATTCTTTTGCAGAAACCATAAATTACTTCCTTATGGATAGAAATAAAGATTAGATAAGATGGAGTCCTTATCTGGCGTCCATAGAATGAACAAAACACCATTATCTGGGGAGAACAGTTGGAGAACTCTGTGGGATGCTAGGGTGTGCTTCGAACTCTTCAGCTACACAAGCTATAATTGGTAGAAGCTTGGGGACCAAGTATACGCATAATACGACCACCAAAATAATGTGAGGACAGCCGTGCATACGAGGTGCAGCAAAACGTCGGATGCGGGAGGCATTCTTGAGCATCCTTGCAAGCCAAAGAGTAAAATCAAAGAAGTCTAACTTTCCGAATCCTCGCAACAACAACTTTTGCACGGTATGCACATGGATGCATATATAAAGGACAAACTGTAAACGGATTAGTTTGTCGATTTATGAATCTACATGTAAGTCAAGTCCTCTCTATAGTTTGCTTCTTAGCTTTTTACTCCTCGTCTATCTAAGTTTGCTTCTTCATCACACCAACCCCGCAGGAATTATTGAGCTTTAAGGTGCAGTGTCTTAACGGGTTTGTGGGCTCATGTTGTTGTCGTTGAAGATTCCCACTCGATCAAAGTAAGTTGCGAATTCCACTAATTGTTACAAAGGAGAAAAAGTACATTATTATATAGTGTGTGAGCAGTTGTACCTTCGACCCTTGAACTAGATATGTATAACACTTAAATGCGATAGATAATCCTTGATGTTATTTTATATATAAGATTTGTTTTATCGTTTACTCTATTTGAGACAAGTACACTATTTGAGTAGGTCTCTTCGTAAATAGATGACTGTTTGAAAAGCTTCTCGATTTATTGATTATATCAGAATTATGAAAAAATAATTTTATTTATAGAAATAAAATAAAAAATTCGTACACATCAGAAAATAAGAAAAGTGATTATATGCTAAAAGTTAAAATAAAATCCAGATTTTACTTACGGTTAAATTTTTAATTTAATTTTAAAATGATAAAATATGTATTTCATAAAAGTTAGATGATATGTATAGAAACTAAAAATAGATAATAAGTTGCAAAACTAGAGTAGTAGAAATAGCAAAAAGCTAAAAATACTCCACTAAGTTAAATAGCTTTAAAGGACTTTCACATCATAGAATAAGTATTTTGAATATTTGATATATTAGAGTTTTACTTAGAATATAAGAAAATACTATGTTTGATTTTTTAAACAACGACCTACAAGGAGGATATGATACATATATCAGTTATGCAACTCTCAAAATCCAAATATTATATAGTGGAGATGGGGTTCGGACACCTACAGCTACCGAAAGCAGTCAACGTCCTTGCTAACTGTCCAAGGTTGTTAACTATTTGGTATGCCAAACCGTTCACATTTTCATCTAAGTACTTCTAAGTTGGTATGCCAAACAGTTCAAATTTTCATCAAATCGGTCAGCTGCTTTATTTACTCCAGATTTGGTAAGATTTGTGAGGCGATAAGTATTTTGAATAAGTATATTGAAAATTGAATTATCAACCTATTTTGAAAACTATAAATATTTTTAATATTTACATCTTCGTATCATATATCATATTAATATACCAATGTATGCCATTCTTAATAGATGTTTCAAGATTTTGATTCAAGATTGACATGATAAAAAATATCTATAATTATAATTTATTTATTAAAAATATTTGTGCTATTAAATCTTCTCTTATGTTAAATTGTAATATGTTAGATAGGAAATAAAACTTAAAATACTAGTTTGGGGTGCAAGAAAATTCTTTTCAAGCTCTTAGAATGCAAAGCAACATCAAAAATAAGTTGTATTATATTTTACTATTTCATTATATAGTTTCATTGAAAATTTGCACTTTTTAATTTGGATAAATTTACTTCAAAGTTATATATAGAAATTATTAAATATTATACAAGAAAAATATAATAAATAAAAAATATCATTAAATATCATACAAAATTACTCTAAGTTACCATTACTATACATTTTTCTCCAAATGATATCAAATTTCCCTTTAAGAGTAAAGACTTACTAAAAGTTGTGTCATTGATTTTAAATATTTTGTAAAATCTTCCTTCCTATATTTATGTATCCTTTTATTTTTATATTATAATAAATATTTATTTTTATTTTACACTTGAGAGCATATTTAGAATTTGTATACACCATTCCACAATTTATATGATATTCTATCTTATATCTTATTTTATTATCTAGGTTTTTAGTTTTATCTTTTCACTAAGACAGTAGAATCCGTTAAATCATAATATCTACATTTTTTGGGATTTCATATAAATTTTTTTCAATATGTTTTTATTTAGAATTCTTTATATAAATCAAGTGTATTCATGTTTTTACTATATGTGTTTGCATGACTCATTCACATTGAAATATATCATAGGAACCATCCATTCCATTATCAGCTCATGTAATGTGTAATAATATGATAAAAAATGCAATGATTTATAAAACTCAACTTCTAAAATAAATTCCTTAAAGCGCTAAGAAAGTTTTGTAAAGGAAAAATGAAACCAAGTAGTCTAATAACGTACTTGAGAACCTTCTTGTAGAGTTAAGGCAACAAGGTATTGAGAAACTTTCGTAGGGACTAGGAATAACAAGTCACTCTTCTAGTTCGTAACCTTGAACTTATCTCAAATATAATACAAAGGCTTGAGTGATTTCTCAATATTTAGAGTAATTTAGTTCAAGGCTTTATCCATCGCTTTATTCTATTAATCTTACTTGTTCATTAAAATTTTGGTCTTCTATACAGTCCTCCCAATGACCTGTCTATGGACATGCTATCGATGAGTGGGTACCAAGATTGGATAAGCTTATCAAACTACCATACTTTATGATTGCCAAAATCAAAATTTATGTAATAAATTTTCAAAGCCAAAATTTTCAAACTTATATCTTACAAATTTAGTGAATTTTTTGAGATACTAACTTAAAAAAGTGTCATGTAGGAGATAATTTAGAAACAAAGGGTTCCCCTCTTATTTTGTCATAATATACATGTCATATATTCCAAATCTAATCTTTCTTGCAATTTATGAAGATTGGGAGTCAAAAAAGAAACTCCACAAGTCTAAGCCCTTCACCAAAATGAATATAAACCTCATATTGTAGTCCCAACTCATTCTTTTTAACCTTTTTTCAAGGGTTTGATTCTGCTTTAGACCTTGGACAAGAAGTCAAGACCTTCATTTCGAGGTCTAGACCTTAGATTGACCAAACTACATTTTTGAGGAGTTGCAAAAGCCAAGGTAATGCATAAGATACAATTCTTCTTATCCTTTGTATTTTTGCAATATTGCATTTGATTATGTTTTTACTTTGTTTGCTAAAAATATTAGAGAAAAATGAGATGTCTCCTTTTATCTCCAAAGAAATTCTGGTTTTAATAAATTCTGTAATAGTAATAATGCAAAAAGATTTGTAATTTGGTACTCACACTTTGAAGCTTCTATAAACACAACTTGATATGTAAGGAATTTCTATATGCATATTCTGTATTTTTCTAATCTATCTCTCATTGTGTTATAATTTTTTCTACTTTACTCTAAAAGAATCTTCTAAGATGAATGTAATACCAATAGTTAGACATATTATCTAGAGGTGAAAATTGGCTTGGTAGAATCTAGAAAGATGTTATATATGATGGACTAAGTAGATTAGATAGAGGTGTAGTGAAAAGAGTACTTCCACTAATAAGGCAAGAGCCAAAAACACCTCAAAAACTTCAGAGCTAATTTTGGAGGCGTAAATAGATGAATTAGGCCTCAAAAATAGAAAGTGTATCTCCCATCAGAAAAATAGGCTAGCCTTCTCCCCTTTTTTTGCCTCATTGTGAGCTTTCCAATGGTACTCATCCATGCAATTTTGAGTTTCATATAGGAAGATTCTCTAAAGATTCTGTTTGGTCAAACCTATTTGACCAACCAAATAGGACAAGGACCACCATGTCCCCATCCATACAATTTATCTAAGGGTGGAGCTCTCTGACATGTCAACAATCTATGTATATGATCCAAGGGTGGAGCTTCCTTTGAGTGGATCCTATTTACTATACAATAAAGAGAAGGGGCTCCTTTGGGGCATCAAAGTATTGAGTGGGAAGCATTGGGTTTTTTTTCTTGTGTTTCTCTTGTGTTTAACCTGTCCTCAAAATATTACAATGGTATCAGAGCAAGTGTTTTAATCCAAGAGAGTGGATCACCCCCTCTTGGAGGAAAATGGACTATTGAGATTAAGTAATTTTGAGGGAAGAAAGCATAGTGCAATTGATAAATTGAGGTTGTTTTAGAGAGAGGATTGGATGGAGGCGCTTGGAGGACAATTTCTTATACCTTGATTTCTATTTTTTAATCCATTCCATATCAAAATTATATACATCCAGTATGAGCAAGTGAGAGTATATCTTGTTATCATCTTGGAGTAGAGTTTATGGACATAATGATGAATTCACCAAACTTAGTGATTCTACCTATGGTGATATAAGATAGAGAGTGGAATTTGACAAGCAACATTCTTTTCTGATGCAATGGATAAGAATGTACCAAATCCTCTCCCTTTCAACAAGAAAGTAGAAATCTATTATGTTGTTAAACAAAAGTGTTGTTTAGTGATTTTGTAATCTACAATTTTGGTGAGGATTATTATCAATGAGTGATAGCCTTGAAGGTCCCAATAGTCCATGCCTCCTCCCGAGTGATCATATTAACCCTCTATTAAAGTAGCAATTGAGTGTTTGTGGTATGTATGAATCATGGAGCCGTAGTTGTAGGATTTGATGTAAGGAATGCAAAGGACGTTGAACAAGTTTTGGGAGATCAAGATGTCCATGGAAGCATTGCAAAGTCAAGTACATACCTTCAAGAATGATCAAGGAATGCAAGGAGAACCAGATCTTACTATAGATGAAGAGGACATACAACATCAAGCCTTGCAAGGGATAGCATTCCATGGGAGTAGTGATAAATTAGATTTCAAGAATGAATTGATACTCTTAATTATTCACAACTGAGATTACCTACCATTCCATAGGTGTGTTTGCATATGGATACTTGACCAATAAAGCACTCACATGGTATGATGCTTGGGAATGATCAATGTTAGCAGAAGGAAGAGAGATCAATCGGACGGCAATGCAAAAAGGATTGTTGAAGAATTTCAAATCCGAGAACTTAATGCGGATGGCCCAAACACAACTATGGCAATTGAAGTAGAAGAATATCATACAAGAGTACATGGAGGAATTTCTTGATCTGTAGGTTGTGATAATTGATATGAGTCCAACATAGCTCTTGATAATTTCAAACAAGAACTAAAAGAGTGAATTTGCTAAGAAATAATGATACAAAATCCCTACATTCTTTTTGAAGCCATTACTTGTGCTTAGAGAATAGCAAGGCACTTGGAGGAGGTGAAGAAGGAGTCCTGACTCAACATTATTGGGCTGAAACACCATACTTTGGAAGACCAAATCCTATAGAATTGGACAATATTTGGTTTCAAGACCGAGGAGCACGACCGCTCCAAGGAGAACAAGGATATGTCAAAGAAAGGAGAGATGGAGTCTTACAAGGAGAAGGGGCTCAAGCAAAATATGACATTGTTACAATTGCGGCCGAGTTGTGCACATTGCATCAATTGTTGTGCTTGTCTTCCAAGAGGTCTCTATATAGGCAATCTTTGAACGACATGGAGAGACAAATTAAGGAGGAGGATGCTAAAATCACATCAAGAAAAAAAGATTGCTAGTAAATGTACCTTTTGGCCTTACTCACTCAATGGAGAACAATAAAATTGGAAGAAGAAACAAGATGAGTCTACAAAGGTGAAGGAAGAAAAAAACACAATTGATTGTCATAAATGGAGTCCTAGAAGGCAATCAGGTGAGAGTATTGATAGACCTTGGAGCAAGAGAGAATTTATTGTCTTGCTCTATTGCAATAAGGTTGGGCATGGAACTAGAGAAAGATGAGAATGAAGAATTAGAGTTACCTTATGATCAGACAAAGAGGATTGAGTTATTACCTAGAAAGGTAACACTCTCTATAAGAGAGTATCAAGAAGCAATTGAGTGGAAATGATATGGTTAGCTTGTTAGAATGTGATCTTAGGCATGCCATGGATAGAGCACTACAACCTCATGGTTTATTGGAGAACAAAAGTAGTGAGAACTAGCCAATCAAAGATATTGGAGTTAAAGAAAGATCACAAAGGCAAGAACTGCCTCTTTATGTCATAAGGACAACATCTATTGATAAGACAAATAGATGTTTCATAGGTCCAATAAGAGAAGTTTGGTGTGTGCAACTCAATAGACACATTCTTGAGAAATTGAAAGATGTGATCAATGAGTTTCAAAATTTTCAGGATTTCAGGATGATACACTTAGGATTACCACCAAAAAAGAGAGTAGATCATAAAGTCAAGATACTTTTGGGGAAGAAAACTCATTGTAAGCTCTCATATAAACTATCAACTCATGAGTTGGAGGAGTGGAAGGATCAAATCAAGGATCTATTGGAGAAAGGGTTTATCCAACCTAACATATCACCATATAGGGCTCCTGTCTTGTTTGTGAAGAAGGATGGGAAAATGCATATGCGTTGACTACTTGGGACTAAATCAACAAACAATGAAGAACAAATATCCATTAGCTTGCATGGATGACTTGTTTGATTAACTCAATGGGGCCAAGCACTTCACTAAACTTGATCCATGGAGTGGTTAAAACCATAGTAAGATTGTAGAGGAGTAGGTGTATCTGAATGTGAAGTGTTGGTGGTGTTAGTCATAGGAATTGTGACTCTATGATTTGATGGCCCAATCCTCAAGTACCCTTTGTGTCATCAATCAATTTTGCATGTTGCTCTCAACCATGGCCTCCCAAGAAGTAAGTCATAGCTTGAATCCTTCAAGACTTGGAAAGTCATGAGATTTTGAACTCCCATAATTGAAACTACCACCTGATCCATCACCCCTATTGGTCAAACTTGTTGCTTGTTTGCCATTCTCACCACAAATGTTGAAGGTCTAGAAGGTATCATACCCAACTTCTTCATCAACCTTTTTGACATAACATTCACTATTGATCCTCCATCAACTAATGCATCCTTGATGTTGTGACCATTCACTCTCACATCAATCTTGGAGGCATATTCACAAGCCTCCCATGGTGCTGGTTTGGCATCCACCTACCCCATGGATATAGGAGCTTTTGCCTTCTTCTTCCTCTTGCTCCTTGTAGAACTCAAACCACCACTAAGCTCCTTTCTCAAGGTAGGGTTCAAAGCAATCAATTGGCCCACTATGATGTTAGCCTTGTGACTACCAACATCCTCCAACATATTGTAGTTCCATTGTTGCTTTGGAATCAAGAAATCTTTCATCTCCAACTTCTTCCTTGGAGTCTTTATTGTTGATGGTGTTGAGGTGTGAATGCTCTTAGTAGACATAGGAGTATCCTTGCTTGGAGTAAAAACTTGAGAACAGTGAACATCCTCTGCAAAATGAGCTCTCTTCTTCTCTTGTGCCAAAAGCTCCAAATTAAGACTCTTGGAGTTTGAGCACTCTCCTTTCTCATACTTGCTCTCAACCACATCTATGGATGCTATCCCCTTACCTTTGTTTGGATTAGGAGCCACTTGGGTTTCACTACCTCCCTCTTTCCCTCTATTGGCTCTCCCACCCCTTCCTCCATGGTAAGTGGAATTTGGGCAATTCCTTTGGATATGGCTTCTCCCTCCACAACCAAAAAAATTTCTATCATTGAAACTTTTGGCTAGTTGGCCTCCTTTATGTGGATAGTTTCCATAACTCCTAGGTTCTCTCCCCACATTCTGATCCACTTTTCTCTTCTCCCATAGTTGCACCACATTGATCTTGAAATTTGCAAGTTGTTCTATGATGGTTTGAAGTGGATCTTTTGGTTTAGGTGCAAGAAATTGGAGCAACTACTACTTGTGGTGCAACCTTTTTCACCAAAGTATCTGAAGTTCCACCATATTTGTAACCTTGAGGAGGATGCACAACCTCCTTCACCACCAAATCACTCTCATCCCCTTCCAAACTCTCCTCCATACAAATTGTGATCTTGATAGCTTCAACCTTGGAAGAAGGTTTCTCATATCTTACCTTGCTTCTAATTTGTGGTCTCAATCCTCCCACAAAATTCTTGGTGAGCATAGCTCCTATGCCAATCATAGTAGTTTCCACATCATCCCCACCCTTCCTCAACACTATGCAAAATCTAGACTCTAACTTTTCCACTCTTTCCACATAGACTCTCACTTTCTCTCCATCTCCTTGCTTGAGAAAGATAACCTCACTCATCAATCCCTCATAACTCTCATCTGGAAGAAAGTTCTCAATGAGTGGTGAATTCAAACTCCCCCAAGACTCTTCTTGCCCATCTCTCCTCTCTCTCTTTTGGTATTTTGACTCATACCATGTAAGTGTTGCATCCTCAAAGAAATCTGGTAATAATAAGACCCACTCATTCTTCCTCCTCTCATTGTTTCCTATGAAAGCTCTCTTGAAGTCTCTTACAAAGGCCTCCACATCTTCTCCATCCTTGCCAAAGAAAACTGGAATTTTCTCTATCTTAACCTCTCATTATCTTTCTTTTCTCTTAGTTTTTCTTTTTTTCTTTTCTTTTGTCTCACTCTATAACTAATAGAGTATGTACATGACTAAAACCATTTGAGAGTAATGCACCTTAGGGAACACAAAAGGTTCAGGTTGCTCCAAGATTTCTATAGCAACATCAAATCCTAGAGTGCTTTATAATCAAACTCTCATGGATAGTTTATCCATAAGTTGAAAGATTATCTCCATCACTAATCTTGAGAACTAGCTGATGAAGGTGGTAGTATTTCTGTAGCTATACTAAGACTATCTCCAAGATCCTTCACCAAAGTTTCTAAAAGTGATTTTACTCCACTACACTCATGTCCTTTTGGAAGTCCTTTAACTCCACAAACCTCACACAACTCTTTGGTCTTAGATCTTCTCCCTCCAAATCTTGGTGAAGAAAGTCCGACATGCAAACCCAAGTCAAGTTATCCTCTCCTTTCCTTAATCTCTTGCTCTCAAAGATCAATGGACATGAACTTGCTTTATGACCCTTCTCTCCACATAGAAAGCACTTAGACTCACTCTTTCCTCCAAGTGGTGTAGGTTTTGAATCCTCTCAACACTCTCTTCAAATTCTATTCTAAACTCTCTTTTCATCCAATCCTTCCCTACAATCACCTCAAACCCTTAGGGAACCTTGCAAAGTCTTAATTTTCACTCTTGATTTTCCCACGATGAATCTAAACACTCAAATATGCTTTTTGTTGCTCTCAAACTCCTCATGCATGAGATCTCAACTCTACAAAATTGACCCTTCCTCACAATGTCACTCAAATGTCTCAAATGGTATATCATAGTCTTCTGAAATTTTTTAATTGATCACAACTCCAAGGAGTCCCTCCTTACAAAATTTCAAATCTTTTCATTGAGCCATTTGGCCTAAACACCTTTCTATTCAGTATACATATTTCAGACTTTGTCTAAAAACCACACCCCTCACCTTAAAAACTCATAACTCTTTGTGCAAGAATGATCTCTCTCTATTTGTTTTGTCAATAGGTAGGATACAATGCACTGAATTTCTTAGAATTTTTAAAATTTTCTAATAAATTTTAATACTAAAACTAAAATTTCAAGAAAATCCACTAAAAATTGAAGAAATGGTAGACTTTGTACAATTTTTGAGAGAGCATGCAATTGCGGGAGCAATTTACCCTATCAAAATTTAAAAATTCTAACCCAATGCAAAGAGTAGCTCTTATAGCAATTTCAAGTGTGCTAACTGAAAGAAAACCTAAGGTATCATGTGTAGAAATTTCAAGTCTAGATCTCAAACTTGAGATTTTGCCCAAAATCTCCTTAGTCCCCAAAATTTGTAATCCACCTCATGCAATCTCTCCAAATCCTCTTAAGTGTACAAGATGTACAAAATCACCTCAAAGACATCATTATGAACTATAGGGTATACAAATGGATCCAAGTTCTCTAACATAAGTTCAGCCCTCTTTTCCCCTAAAGTTCTCTCCAAGTGAGCTCTCATAGCCTCATTCTGTCTAATATAGAATTGTACGCGGAACATTATCTTGCCTTCTAGAGAGGTGATGGCAACTGAACCAAAAATGTGAGCTGGCATGTCTCTCACTCAGGATGAACATCTGATGGCTATTATGGTAGTGCACCAAGCACTAAGAAGACAAGGAACTCCAACTCCATCATACTACTCCACACTCCAAGACTCAAGAAATTGCTCACTAGAGAACTCAATGAGAGAGAGATAGTTGCAAATGAAAGGATGATGAGTACCTCCTCACTCCTATTTTATAAACTTGTGAAATAGTAATGCACCAAAGTTATAATTACTGGAGTAACTCAAGTTACTAGGCTAAAAGTCAAGTAAAGTCAAAAAGTATAAAGGAATATCCATCCACATGGGCATATTCTACTAAGCATGTGATGTTATCTTGACCCAACCACTAATTCAATGATTCCTTCAAATGTACTATCCTTGGACTATACAAGAATCCAAAACAAAAAGATTTGCATGCCCAAGAGTTCTCAACTCTTTCTTCAAAGCCAAACACCTAGGAATAATACCAAGTCAACACAATAGAATCTAAAATAGCTATGCTCATCTTTTCCCCTTTCTCTAAAGTAAGGTCCCCTCTATCTTAGCTATGACTTACTTTAGCTAGTCATGACTAATATAGAACCATCCTTTATCTCTATATAAATAATATCTCTCAAGTACTTGTAATACTAAGGTAAGTATCATAATACCACACACATGCACAAATAGGTGTTACAGAGCTGGCCTGCCTCACTCAAGATGAACCTCTGATGGCTACTATTGTAGTGCACTATGGACTAAGAAGGCAAGGAACTCCAACTCCATCATATTCCTCCAAGGTTAACACTCCAAGACTCTAGACATTGCTCACTAAAGAACTCAATGAAAGAGAGATTTGTGCAAATGAAAGGATGATGAGTACCTCCTCACCCCTAGTTAATATATACTTGTAAAATAATTACATACCAAAGTTACTAATTAATGGAGTAATTCAAATTACTAGGCTAAAAGTCAAAAAAGTCAAAAAGCTAAAGGAATATCCATCCTCATGGGAATATTCTTTTAATCATATGGTCTTATCTTGACCTAACCACTAAGTCAAGGATTCCTTCACATGGGCTATCCTTGGACTATAGAAGAATCCAAAAAAAAAAAGGCTTGTGGGTCCAAGAGTTCCTAACTCTTTCCTCAAAGCCAAACACCTAGGAATAATACCAAGTCAATACACTAGAATCCAAAATAGTGGTGCTCATATTTTCCACTTCCTCTAAAATAAGGTTCCCCTCTATCTTAGCTATGAAAAAATTTAGCTAATCATGACTAATATAGAACCATCCTTTATCTTTATAAATAATATCTCTCAAGTACTTGTAATACCAAGCTAAATATCAAAATACCACACACATGCACAAATGGGTGTTACAATTCATTGTCCCCTATCACATTATTTTTTGTTGAGTAATTAGAGTATAGTAAGTTGCTCTATCAACTAGCTACTCAAGGATTAAGTGACATAATCCAAGAGGCCAAAGGTTTAAGGGGGTGATAGACCCTTGAACCATCTTTGAGGTAAGTGTCAATGGGAAATTTTTGTGCTCTAGTAGAGAAACACCCAAATACAGGAGTCTAGATTGTCACTCCTCCTTGAGCTAAATCAAAGGCCGGCCATGCATAGGGCTGCACAAGTGGCTTTCCATTATTCACATAGCCCAATGTCTCTCAATTGTGGGACTAGATTTCCCCGCATGATAGGATGTTTGTGTATTGCAGCTTGGTTTATCCACAAAAGCATTGAAGGAGTGTTCATTGGTTGAGTAAGAATGTCTTTTGAAGAGGGGAAGTCAAAATGACTTATGTGATATGGAATAAGGGTGCCATCAAAAAGAAAACCACCAAGGTGGAGGCATTACAACTTGGTATCTTTATCTTGGCAATCAATATCATACTTGATGTAGAAGCAAGATGTAGTTGAGGTTTCACAAGCATGCTCCTATGTACACAATAAGAGGAATGTTGCTCAATGGTAGGTAGTGTTGCCAAAGTTCATGGATCTGTCCTTGGAGTCCAAGCAAGGATCAAGAACCATCAAGGAAGTGAAATCGCAAGAACATGTTGTGGCTCTGGGGATTTGAGGGAGAAATCTGGTTAGGAGGTCAAGAGGGATACATTTTAGCATTGCAAGACCGCTCATTCAACCTCCATAAATAGGTAATTAGCAATGGCATCTATGAGTTATTCATTGCTATCAATGTGAGCAAGATTCCACACCTCAATGTTGGGTGGTTTCCTTGCAAAGGTATCAAACATAGGGACCAATGTCCTATACATTTCCAGGACTGGCTGAGTAGTTTCTTCTTGTATGGTCTCCTCATCAGAAAGTTTAGAGCAGCTCTCAAAGTTGGAAGCACTACCAAGATCAAGTACATCATACATGCAAGATTGGTCCATAAAGAAGATGGTTGCCTCTATAGTAGCACTTCCACAACTAGGGCTTGCTACTCCCAAAATGGAAACATCCACTACTTTGATGAAATGCATAATCCGGTTAGGACCAACATTGTTATGTGTGTTGTTCCATACGGCACTTGTTGAGTTTGGGTTATAAAGTTCTTAAAATCAGGGCATTATACCATAGTGTGAATGCTAAAGAAAAATGCACAACAAGCGAGCCTATTGGGACATTGATTTGCATAGTGATTCTAATTGCAAATATGATAGTGTATATTAGGTTTGAGTGGTTCTTATCCTCATCCATTTCCTTGTCCACCTTGGAAGGGCAGGTCACATAAGTGTTAGTTGATGTTGTTCTTCTATAGTATGATATCTATGGTATGCATCCTTTCTTCTTAGGGTTCATGGTATCTTTGTAGTGTTTTGTAGTTTTCCATGACATGCTTGTACCTCCCATAGTGGACACAAAAGTTTGGAATGTCTAGAGTATTACACCAAGCATTGGTGCGACCCTGTCCTAGGCAGCAAGTGCACAAGATTCCTCCTTGAGCAGTAGTGTTAATGGGATTTCTCTCTTGGGATTGGTGTGCTAAATGAAGAGTCACTAATTGTTCCTACTTGATTAAGATATCCTCCATTTAGTGGTTGTTATAGGTAGCAAGGTAGTTGTGGGAGCAAGTAGGAGTATAAAAGCTTCAAGAGGGATTGAAGAAGAAACTATTAGAAATGGGTCATGTACAAGCACTACTTGTGTTACCATATATAGGCCTGGTGCAATGAGAGGACTTCCCTTGTTGAAATGTTTAGATTGGGGAAAGCCATGAATGGCAACATAGGGATTATGCATTATACTCCTTTGAACCTTGGTATGATGGAGCAGAGAACCAATGTTGTAGGGAAAATAATCCATGCGTACCATTTGTGCCAGTTGGTGTGAGTCCTCCTCTTCTTTTTTTTCATGTTATTGTGAACTTGGTTTTTTTTATGTTATGGTGAAACTGGAAGTTGTTTTGTGTGCCTATAAGCTCAAGGGTTTTCTCTTATGTTACATAAGCTAGGGATTTTTTCTTATGTTGCATAAGCTCGGGGCTTATTTGTGTGTTACATAAGCTTGGAACTTTTGTTTATGTTACTAGGATCCCACAAGTATTTTATTTAGTGGCAGCAACAAGGAGTTTAGCTTTGAGAGAGTGACTTGAAAAAGAAGAGAGAAAGGTTTTCTATTGCTTCGAGAGGAAGCCGGAACAGGACAAGAGGAGGCTGATAGGGTTTTTCACAAGGGAATAGCTTTGGCTAGGGGGCAAGAACATTTGATAAGGGGTTTTGTGAGGACAGCAGGAAGAAAATTTTTTGCAGGAATGTGATTTTTTTGGTGAGGGCTATAGGAAGGCAATTTTTGCATGAATGTAAAGGCTGGAGAGAGAAGGGCAGAGGAGAGGGTTTTTCAAAGGAATAGTGTGACTGTGCAAGAGTTGAAAGCTTGGGCAGAGGAGAGATTAATGGAATGTAAGGGCTAGAGAGTTTGGACATGAATGTAACGAATGAAGAGAGAGTTCAGACAAGAATGCAAGGAAGGAAGAGAGAGGTTGGGGAATCAAAGGAGAATTTTGGACAGGAATGTAAGGAAGGAAGAGAGAGGTTGGACAATTGAAGGAGAGTTTTGGACAGGAAAGTAATCAAAGGAATAGAGAAACATAGGTTTGGGGAATCAAAGGAACAGATAATAGAGGTTTTTTGAGGGAATCAAACAGAGAAGAAAGGAGGACAAGAATCAAGAAAGGAAGGTTTGGAAGAATCAACCAGGACAAGGAGTTTTTGGAAGAGGCTATCAGAGACGGTTTATTTTAAAAGGACTCAAGCAGAGGGGTTTTTTTTGCAAGAGAAGATGCTATCACTTTTGCAATTCACAAACTTCAATAGGAGTGCAATATCAAGAGACCTATTATTTTGAAGATGTATGTAGAAAATAGAAAGTTTGTGAAGCTGAGTAAGGAAATATCTGCATAGAGCAAGAACCTCGTTTTGGTAGGTCCTACAAAGGACCTGATCCAAGAGACACTGCAGTCTGCCTACAGGAAATGTAGGTGTTGATTCAGATCAGCTAAGATTATTCTCACTATATGATTACAAAGATGAGAAATGCCCAAGGGATGAAGAGGACTTCAAGGAAGGGCTAAATAGGCTTGGACAGAAGGGGGGAACAGAGAGGAAGTGAACTAGAGAGTGAGGGCAATAGGGGTGTGTGCTGCAGGGAAGAGGCTTTGAGGAGAGGAAAGGCCTGATCTGGTCTAAGCTGGAAAAGTCATGCTTTGAGACAAATGGCTGATCTGGTTTGAACAAGAAGAGAGTTATTGTAACAATATGGAATTTAGCAACAAAGTTAGTAGGGGTAACAAAGTAGCAAATAAGACAAATTAGCCTTGAATATTTGAGAAGCATCTAGGAAGCTTCTTGGGAAGCTTCTTGGCTAGCTTAGCTTGCATCCCAAGTAGGTAACTTCTAAAAGGAGCTTCTAGAAGCTTCCAACTAGCTTAGCTTGCATGCCAAGTAAGCGGTTTCTAGAATGAAGCTTCTTGAGAAGCTTCTCAAGGGCCTTGTGTGCTCCCTATAAATTCAAGAGCCAAAGCTCATGCTAGGCATTTGGAGTTTCCCTCATTCAAGTGTCCCAATGTGAGCTTCCATTCTCCTATTTCTCTCCTTGGTCTCGGTCTTTTACAGTTATAATTTAGGAGGAAAGGCCTGATTTGGTCTGTGAGCCGGCCTATCTCTCACTCAGGATGAACCTTTGATGGCTATTATGGTAGCGCACCATGGACTAAGAAGGCAAGGAACCCCAACTCCATCATATTCCTCCAAGGCTAACACTCCAAGACTCAAGACATTGCTCACTAGAGAACTCAATGAGAGAGAAATAGTTGCAAATGAAAGGATGTTGACTACTTCCTCACTCCTTGTTTATATAATTGTGAAATAGTTATGCACCAAAGTTACTAATTACTGGAGTAACTCAAGTTACTAGGCTAAAAGTCAGTAAAGTCAAAAAGTAGAAAGGAATATCCATTCACATGGGCATATTCCACTAGCATGTGATCTTATATTGACCCAAACACTAAGTCAAGGATTCCTTCACATGGGCTATCCTTGGACTATAGAAGAATCCAAAACAAAAAGGCTTGCGGGCCCAAGAGTTCTCAACTCTTTCCTCAAAGCCAAACACCTAGGAATAATACCAAGTCAACACACTAGAATCCAAAATAGTGGTGCTCATCTTTTCCACCTCCTCTAAATTAAGGTCCCCTCTATCTTAGCTATGACTAACTCTAGCTAATCATGACTAATGTAGAACCATCCTTTATCTCTATATAAATAATATCTCTCAAGTACTTGTAATACCAAGCTAAATATCACAATACCACACATATGCACAAATGGGTGTTATAGGTCTAAGCTGGGAGAATCATGCTTCAAGAAGACTAAGGGTTGAGTGTGGAGAAAGGTAAATCCTCTAAGGAGAATGACTAGGAGTGGTTAGAACTGTAACACCCATTTGTGCATGTGTGTGGTATTGTGATATTTAGCTTGGTATTACAAATACTTGAGAGATGTTATCTATATAGATAAAGGATGGTTCTATATTAGTCATAATTAGCTAAAGTTAGTCATATCTAAGATATATGGGAACCTTACATTAGAGGAAGTGGAAAAGATGAGCACCACTATTTGGATTCTAGTGTATTGACTTGGTATTATTCCTAGGTATTTGGCCTTGAGGAAAGAGTTGAGAACTCTTGGGCCTGCAAGCCTTTTTGTTTTGGATTCTTCTATAGTCCAAGGATAACCTATGTGAACAAATCCATGACTTAATGGTTGGGTCAAGATAAAATCACATGCTTAGTGGAATATGCCCATGTGGATAGATATTCCTTTATACTTTTTTGACTTTACTTGACTTTTAGCCTAATAACTTGAGTTACTTTAGTAAATAGTAACTTTAGTGCGTAACTATTTCACAAGTATATAAACAAGGGGTGAGGAGGTACTCATCATCCTTTCATTTGCAACTATCTCTCTCTCATTGAGTTCTCTATGAGCAATGTCTTGAGTCTTGGAGTGTTAGCCTTGGAGGAGTATGATGGAGTTGGGGTTCTTTGCCTTCTTAGTCCATGGTGCACAACCATAATAGCCATCAAATGTTCATCCTGAGCAAGAGACAGGCCGGCTCACATTTTTGGTTCCATTGCCAGGACCTCTCTAGAAGACAAGATAATGTTCCGCATACAATTCTATATTAGACAAAAGGAGGCTATGAGAGCTCACTTGGAGAGAACTTTATGGGAGGAGATGGCTAAACTTATATTAGAGAACTTGGATACATTTGTATACACTATAGTTCATTATAATGTCTTTGAGGTGATTTTGTATATCTGGTACACTTGAGAGGATTTGGAGAGATTGTGTGAGGTGGATTGCAGATTTTGGGGATTAGGGTGATTTTGAGCAAATTCTCAAGTTTGAGATCTAGACTTGAAATTTCTACAAATGATGGCTTAGGTTTTCTTTCAGTTAGCACACTTGAATTATTGCGAGTGCTATTATGTGCATTGGGTTTTAGAATTTTTGAAAGTTGATAGGGTAAACTACTCCCTCAATTGTATGCTCTCTAAAAAATCATACAGAGTTTTCCATTTCTTTAATTTTCAAGGGATTTTCCTAAAAATTTCCAAGAAAATTGAGTGAATTGTATCCTACTTGTTGACACAAAATTTAGAGATAGATCATTCTTGCACAGAGAGTTATGAGTTTTTAAAGTGAGGAGGATGGTTTTTAGACCAAATCTGAAATTTGTGTGCTGAATAGAGAGGCATATAGGCCAAATTGCTCAATGAAAAGACAAGAAATTTTGCAGAGTAAGACAAACTGGAGTTGTGATCAAATGTAAAAATTTTTAGAGGACTATGATATACCAATTGAGAGATTTGAGTAACATTGTGAGGAAGACTCAATTCTACAGAGTTGAGATCTCATGCATGAGGAGTTTGAGAGCAACAAAAAGCATGTTTGAGTGTTAGATTCATCTTGGGAATATAAAGGGTCATCAAAATTAGAAATTGAGACTTTGAAAAGTTCCCCAAGGGTTTAAGGTGAGTGTAGGGGTGGATTTGAGGAAAAGAGAGTTTATAATAGAATTTGAAGAGAGTGTTGAGAGGATCCAAAAAACCTACACCCTTTGGAAGAAAGAGTGAGTCTAAGTGCTTTCTATATGGAAAGAAGGAACATAAGGTAAGTTCATATCCATTGACTTTTGAAAGGAAGAGATTGAGGGAAAGGAGAGGATTACTTGACTTGGGTTTGCATATTGGACTTTCTTCACCAACATTGGGAGGGAGAAGATCTAAGACCAAGGAGTTGTGTGAGGTTTGTGGAGTTGAACGACTTCCAAAAGGATATGAGTGTAGTAGAGTAAAAGCACTTTTGGAGACTTTGGTGAAGGATCTTGGAGAGAGTCTTAGTACAGCTACAAAAATACTACCACCTTCATTAGCTAGTTCTCAAGATTAGTGAGAGAGAGAAATTTTCAACTTATGGATAAACTATCCATGGGAGTTCAATTAATATGCACTCTGGGATTTGATGTTGCTATAGAAATATTGGAGCAACCTGAATCTTTTATGTTCCCTAGGGTGGATTACCCTTAAATGGTACGTGTTAGTCATTTACATACTCTATTAGTTACATAGTGAGAGAAAGAAAAAATTGAGAGAAAAGAAAGATAGTGAGGAGTTAAGATAAGAAAACTTCCTATTTTCTTTAGCAAGGATGGAAAAGATGTGGAGGCATTTGTGAGAGACTTCAAGAGAGCTTGCATAGGAAACAATGAGAGGAGGAAGAATGAGTGGGTTTTATTATTACCAGATTTCTTTGAGGATGCAACACTTACATGGTATGACTCAGAATACCAAAAGAGAGAAAAGAGAGATGGGCAAGAAGAGCCTTGCAAGAGTTTGACTTCAGCATTCATTGAGAACTTTCTTCCTGATGAGAGTTATGAGAGATTGATAAATGAGGTTAACTTTGTCAAGCAAAGAGATGGAGAGAAAGTGAGAGTCTATGTGGAAAGAGTGGAAAAGTTAGAGTCTAGATTTTGCATTGTATTGAGGAAGTGTAGGGATAATGTGGAGACTACTATGATTGCCATAGAGGCCTTGCTCACCAAGAATTTTGTGAGAGGATTGAGACCACAAATTAGAAGCAAGGTGAGATATGAGAAACCTTCTTCCAATGTTGAAAATATCAAGATCATAGTTCATATGGAGGAGAGTTTGGAAGGAGATGAGAGTGATTTGGTGGTGATGGAGGTTGTGCATCCTCCTCAAGGTTACAAGTATGAAGGAAATCCTGATAATTTGGTGGCAAGGGTTGCACCACAAGTAGTAGTTTCTCCAGTTCTTGCACCTCCACCAAAAGATCCACTTCAAACCATTACAAAACAACTTGCATATCTCAAGATCAATGTGGTGCAACTATGGGAGAAGAGAGAGATGGATCAGAATGTAGGGAGAAGGCCTAGGAGTTATGGAAGTTATCCATATAGAGGAGGCCAACCAATTATCAATTTCAATGAGAGAAATTGTTTTGGTTGTGGAGGAAGAGTTCACATCCAAAGGAATTGCCCAAATTCCACTTACCATGGAAGAAGGGATTATGAAGGAGCCAATATATGGAAAGATGAAGGAAGTGAAACCCAAGTGGCTCCTAATCCAAACAAAGGTAAGGGGATAACATCTATAGATATGCTTGAGAGTAAATTTGAGAAAGGAGAGTGCTCAAACTCCAAGAGTCTTAATTTGGATCTTTTAGCACAAGAGAAGAAGAGAGCTCATTTTGCAAATGATGTGCACTCTTTTCAAGGATTTACTCCTAGCCAAGATATTCCTATGCTTACTAGGAGCACTCGCACAAGCACTTCAACACCATCAACAACAAAGACTCCAAGGGAGCAGTTGGGGATGGAAGACATCTTGATCTCAAAGCAACAATGGAACAATAATGTCTTGGAGGATGTTGGTAGTAAGGCTAACATCACAATGGGCCAATTGATTGCTTTGAATTCTACTTTGAAAAAGGAGCTTAGAGGTGGTTTGAGTTCTACAAGGAGCAAGAGGAAGAAGAAAGAGAAAACTCCAATATCAATGGGGGTGGTGGATGCCAAGCCAGCACCATGGGAGGCTTGTGAATATGCTCCAAGATTGATGTGAGAGTGAATAGTCACAACATCAAGGATGCATTGGTTGATGTATCAATAGTGAATGCCATGTAAAAAAGGTTGATGAAGAAGTTGGGTATGATACCCTCAAGACCTTCAGCATTTGTGGTGAGCATGGCAAACAAGCAACAAGTTTGACCAGTAGGGGTGATGGATAAGGTGGTAGTTTCAATTATGGGAGTTCAAAATCTCATGACTTTCCAAGCCTTGAAGGATTCAAGCTATGACTTACTTCTTGGGAGGCCATGGTCAAGAGCAACAAACACAACTAATAGATGGCACTTGGGTACTTCAAGATTGGACCATCAAACCATAGAGTCATAGTTCCTATGACTAACACCACCAACACTTCACATTCAGATACACCATCTTTTGATTATTGGGAATCAGATCCTAAAGAAGGAGCTTCAAATGTGGACACAAGCATGGAAGAGGAGACTTCCATGGAAGAAAATGAATCTGAATCTGATTCAGATGTGTATCCCTTTTGTGTTATGGATTTTTTTGTGGTGCCCACATTTTCTTTTTTCGAAATAAAGGAGAAGAAGTGTATAGAGAAGTCGGATTGCGCCTGTATGGCCAAAGAAGGCGAAGAAAAGAGTCTTCGGGATGAAACCCAAAGTAAAATGACTTTGGGTCATAAGGTGAAGTACTTGGAAATGCCCTGTAGGCATACAATACAAAGTAAATTGTCTTTGGATCGGGGGGAGCTTAACCCGAGGTGAAGATAGTCTAACAACCTTTCGTCGGGGCGAGAAATTCAAGAAGGGGCCGTTTCAAAACTAGTGGCTCATATGCGCGAAGGTTGATTGACAGTGACAGGTGCATGCTAGAGGTGTGATTTCTCGGTAGAAACTCGAAGTGACAAAGAACAAAGAAGTGAAACTCTATAAAAATCAAAACTGCAACGACAAAATGTCGAGGAATTTTCCTTTGCCGTTGAGGAGTTGTCTTGCAAGTGATCGGGGAAAGGGAAATAGAGTTGGACTCGTGTTAGTGCGCAAGGGAGAAGTTGCGAGAGTGAAATCAAGAGAAAGTGAGAAAGCAAAAGAGATGGGAGGAGGGAAGAAGAACTCCGAATTTGTAGTGAGAAATCATGCAATTCGGAGATGAGATGTGATAGCGTAGAGGATCAAAGTCTTGAGCCGACTTCGGATCACCTTTCTGGCATGGAACTGGAACGTAAGTTTTCCAGGATTCATGACAGAAATCATCGAGAGTAAGTGTCTCGATGGACTTGAGGAAGAAGGGGAGAGAGGAAATCCGGCTCGCTGGACAGAGTCAGATTGGAGACTTGTACTCGGGAAGGAGGCGGGCTCGGAGCAGGGAGCCACGTTCTTGGGGAAAGGAGAGATAGCCCAAGAAACTCAGGAGGTGAGAGATGCCTTCTCGTCGAAGAGAACAAAGAATGGGTACAAGGTTGAGAGTTACAAGGATCCAGTGAAGAGAGGGATCATGAGTGCTCTCATGGCAATTTTGAAGCCGGAGAGAACGACTTATGTGATGAAACACCAAGCGGTGTTCTTCCATAAGTTGTTTGCAGGAGAGCCTATAAATTGGGCAAGGTGTTTTCACGGGAGAACAAGGCAGATGGTGTGGAATCTGTAGGATAAGTCACCTCCACATTACATTGTGCCATTTGCAGCACACTTCTACCTCAGGCTCAATTTGCTGAACTCGGCGGAGCGGAATTGGATGGTGTCGTACTTCCATCCTGATGTGCGGAAGGAGGTTGATGTCAAGGAGCAGCAATATATTCTCCAAATCTGGAGCACGGACGACTACTACGCAAAGACAGGGAAAAACATGGAAGTCGTAGTGAGTACCCCGACGAAGAAGAGGACTCGGCAAGCAGAAGCCGAAGAAAGCCAGAAACCTCGGAAGATGCAGAGAAGTAACCCGAGGCGAGGAATGGTGGTAATTGAGTCAGAAAATGAAGACTCAGAAGGCGAGGCCGAGCTCAAAACGGAGGACTTGGAACATGAGGAGGAACCTGAGCTGACATTGCAGAGCGGAGATACGAGCAGTGATAGTGAAGATGGTGGAGAGATGACCTTGGCACCGGCGGCTAACAAAGAATACGAAGAAGAAGTGCAAGACGAGGTAGAAGCCAAAGACAACTCGCCGTTGGAAGACGAAGTACCGGTGCCAGAGGACAAGAAGATCGTAGTACAGCGAGGAGTTTGCTCGCGACGTAAGGCAAAGTGTGAGGCGGGGCCGAGTAGAGTGAAGGCAGAGGTAGAAGAAAGCTCGGGCAATGAGGCATTAATCCTGATACGAAGACTCCAAAGAAGAAGGCAAGTATCAGGAGAACACGAGGAGAAAACAGAGACCACTCCGCGCGAGGAAGAAGTTGCCAATGATGGAGTGGAGTACCTGCGAGAGGTAGTGTGCCCGTTGTTGGTGAAGTTGGAGCACAAGAAGAAGGAGATGCAGTCAACTTGTCTAGAGGTAAAGACTATATTGCAGGTGGTAGCAAGATTAGAAGAAGAGAATCGGAGTTGAAGAGGAGTGTAACCCGAGGTGAGGAGGAGAGAGAAGTACTGTGAGCGGAGGCAGTAGTGAAGACTCAGGTAATTGAAGACCTGAAGAGAGAAGTGAGCTATCGAGAAGATCTTGCAAGGAAGAGTGACATAGCAAGAGAGAGACAGGTAGCTGAATACAAAATCTTGAAGCAGCAGTTTGCTGATTCAAGAGTAGAGCTTATCCATGCTATGGCGAGGGTAGCAGCAAAGGATCAAGAGCTTGATAGAATGATGGAGAGTATGGAGGAGAAGAAGCAACTCTGGCAACAAGAGTTGGTTGTGTGGTATAGAGAAGAAGAAAGATTACAAGAGTTACTTCGTAATCAAGAAGAGAAAGTTGTACAGAAGGAGAAGGAGAAGGAGACAATGAAAGCCGAGTTCGAGGCAATGTTGGCGATGTACCGAGAGGAATGGCTTGCAGATCTGGAACGAGAAAGGAAGACAAGGTTGGAGCCATTGAAGGAGATAGTCCTCAGGGTGAAAGCAATGTTAAGTACAGAAGCCAACGTTCGAATTGAAGAAGCGCGTCTGCACGAGTTGAAGTTGTTGGTGCAAGAGACAAGGCAAAGACAAGCAAAGGACACCGAGATGAATGCCTTGTTAATCAAATTAAGAACTCGTGTAGACAGAAAGGTTTTGGAGGTAGAGGATAACATTTCAATTAGATTAGACTTAGTGAAAGTAGAGCTAGAAAAACTTCAGAAAGAAGTTAGAGCAAAACCCAAAGTAGATAACATAGGAGTCCAAATGTCTTCGGAGTTGCCCTCAGAGACATTAGAGAAGAGTGGGTCGGGAGATAAGGAGTTAGATAGATTACCCACTAGTGAAATTTCAGATCAAGAAAGAGAATTGCTGGATCTGGTAGAAGTAGAAGATCTGAAACCCAAGGAAAATGTAGTAGGAAGTAAGATTACTTCGGGTTCGGGTTTGAAAGCCAAAGAAGAAGTAGACATCGGATCGGATTAGTAACAGATTTGAGATTTGAAGGGGCAGATATGAAGAGGTGCATTGTCATTTTGGATCTGCAGGTTAGAACAGTTGTGGTAGAACGGTATAGTTGTTAGAATTGTTGATTGCTTCACTATTTAAGAGTGACATTTGCAGTATCATGTTGTTCAGTGCTCATTATTTCTGAGAATAGATAAAGCAAAGTGCTGTGAAGCAGTGCTCGTCACTTGAGCTTGATTCCGAGTTTCAACTTTGTAATTGTGTTTGTGAGTGTTGGGAGAAATTCGAAGTGAAAGTCAGTGTGCTTGTTGGATGTTGGATTCCGCAGCCTTGATCTTCATTCTATGTGTTTGATCCTGAGTGAAGTGCAATCAAAGCAATGCCTTGACAGATCTGAGAGGAATTGTAGTGTTGGTAGTATTGTGCATTTGTGAGTGCAGTGCGAAGTTGATGTGAAGCAATTTCGATCGAGGAAGTTGTGCCTTCAGTGGAGGGGTGGAACACAATTCTGAGGCGAAGTCGTTTTGCAGTGAAGTGCCATTTTTGGGAGAGCCTAAATCATCACAATCAAGATTGTTTGGAAAGATTTGATGGAGTTGTGATTAAGGAGTGTGAATTTGTGACAAGATTGCAAGTCAGTGCTTGTTACTCTCTTCTGGGTGTGGTTTCTACCTGAGAGATTAAAGACGCAACCAAGAAGAACTACATGTTATTGTTTGACTTTGTATTTGGACATTTCTGACTCATATCTCCGCGGGAATGAACTTTACCTACCCAATTACCGCAAAAGTGATATTTGCCGGGTTGTCACATTTTCACCTAAGCTAGAGGTTTTGAAGGACCCATATAAATCACCATTGACACTTGAAAATATAGAAAGGAGGTTATCTACCCTCAATTATGATCCAAATGTTACCAAGGAGAAGAAGGTGGATTTGAGGAGATTTCCACAAGTTCATCCATGTGTTTACTTTTAATTATAAGGATCTAAAGGAAGTCACCTTGGAGGAGCACAAGATTGAAGGTGAGTCACATGCAAGACCTATAACACCCATTTGTGCATGTGTGTGGTATTGTGATATTTAGCTTGGTATTACAAGTACTTAAGAGATATTATTTATATAGAGATAAAGGATGGTTCTATATTAGTCATGGTTAGCTAAAGTTAGTCAAAGCTAAGATAGAGGGAACCTTACTTTAGAGGAAGTAGAAAAGATGAGCACCACTATTTTGGATTTTAGTGTGTTGACTTGGTATTATTCCTAGGTGTTTGACTTTGAGGAAAGAGTTGAGAACTCTTGGGCCTGCAAGCCTTTTTGTTTTGGATTCTTCTTTAGTCCAAGGATAGCCCATGTGAAGGAATCCTTGACTTAGTGGTTGGGTCAAGATAAGACCACATGCTTAGGGGGATATGCCCATGTGAATAGATATTCCTTGATACTTTTTGACTTTACTTGACTTTTAGTCTAGTAACTTGAGTTACTACGGTAATTAGTAACTTTGGTACGTAACTATTTCACAAGTATATAAACAAAGGGTGAGGATGTACTCAACATCCTTTCATTTGCAACTATCTCTCTCTCATTGAGTTCTCTAGTGAGCAATGTCTTGAGTCTTGGAGTGTTAGCCTTGGAGGAGTATGATGGAGTTGGGTTTCCTTGCCTTCTTAGTCCATGGTGCGCTACCATAATAGCCATCAGAGGTTCATCCTGAGTGAGAGACAGGCTGGCTCACAGACCTGTCTACCAAAAGCAACATCACATTAGCCCACCAATAGATTTGGTTGTGAAGGAGGAAATTGATAAGCTCAAGGAGGCTAGATTTATCTTTGAGGTGGTGTCACGCCATTTGTAGTGCTGCATCTAGATGCTCGGACACTGGAGTTTTAGTGATAGTAGTTAGAGTTATTTTAGCAATTTCTCAGAGACTACTTTCCGACGGTCAGATTTTGTGTTTGGGGTACTGACTTCACGATGGAGCCCACCGTCACTTTGCACCGTTTGCACCATTGAGTGTGCCGTCAGCGGGACCGTTAGGGTTTTAGAGCTAGCTTGAGTTCAGGGGGTATAGTTTTGAAGTGAACTCTTGAGAGCTCACTTCTCTGATGTTGAGCCTTCGAGTTCTTGGCTATGGTGGACAGAGGCTGGCGAGCGTCACCTGGATTCTCTATGCTTGAGTGGGTGTGGCTTGATTGTAATCAGTGCCCAATTGTTGGCAGTTTATAGAGTGACAGATCAAGTACTGATATGAGTTGAGTTGAGTTGAGAGTAGTAAGCAATTTGATTACATCAGAGAAGTGAAGTCAGAGGGAAATGGGGTGCAAGAACTTCAAGTGTTGGTGGTATCTCCAAGCTCGGTGGATCGTTGGTAGCTTGATTCAAGTTCAATGTTTCCCTAGTGTGCAAAAGCTGGTTCAATTGATGCAGATTTGGCAGTTAGGCAAACGGTGTGTGGAAGCGTTGGCCAAATTTTGAGCAAAGAAGAACCAAATTTTGAGCAGTGGTTGTGATTTTGAGCTCAAGAGGTGAAGGCAAGACCAATTTGCTATGAGTTGGGCTCAAAAAGTCAAATTGAAGGTGGATTTGGGAAGCTCTTCTCATGAATTTGTGATTTGGAAAAAACCTTGTTGTCAATTTAGCTCAAGTGGAAAGTTTGGTGTTTAGAGGCTTTGAGGCATAGGGTTGTGGGCTAAAAGGGCCAGTAAGCCAGCTTGCTGGCGTGAGGCTAGCTAGTTTAGAGTAGATCTTGGTCATTGGTTGGCAAAATCTGCCTTTCCTGCTAGAATGTGCACAACAGGGTTTGACCTCTAGATCTCTTGTTCCTAGATTGGTGCCTTAGCCAACTGGTCTACCCTCACTTGTTGTCATAGTGACTGTGCCACTATTATCTATACACATGTAGCTTTGGCTAGGAGAGGCAGTTTGATCCCATTCTTGGTGATCCTGGTAGCTTAAGACTTAGATACAAACTTCTTTTATGTCAAATGCCAAATGGTGGCAGAGTCAGTCCCATGTTGTGTTATGAGATGGAGGATTTTTGTTTAGATTTCTTGTGATTGGATCCCCTCCATTCTCTACTTCTTGTTTGTGCACCACATTTGTGTGAGGTGCCCTAACTTTTGATCGTTGGTGCTTTGGTGTGCTCTCGATGGTGAGGCTGGAATGATGACCAGTCAAACTACCTTTGTTTCTCTCTAGTGAGGCTGGAAGTGATGACCTGTAGACCGTGAGAGTGCGTGTTATGATGGCAAGTTACAGGTTGCCCTTTCTCCTAGTGTAGTTATCTCGGTTAGAGTTACATTAGTGGGTGGTGCTTAGTTGGTATTGGCACGTGGTGGTGTTGGTACTTGCGGTTGTGACTTGCAATTGCAATTGGTGGTTTGGGTTTGCTATTGTGGTTACTTTGTCACGACGGAGTTCTTTGGAGATTCCAGAGGAGTTAGCCTTGCAGTACGTAGTGGGTTTACTCGGAGTGGTGCTCAATATCAACTTGTATCTCATGTCCCAATGAGGGAGGAGATTGACTCTGAGTTGGAGTTTGACACAAGAGTTGATTCAGTTGAGAGTGCACTTGGTGTGTTCACACCGTTGTTGTGGGACATGGACGAGATTTATGGGGCCTCCAAAGGCCCTAAGCGTAACTCTGGTACAATGGGTACCATTGAGTTGGATGACTTCATCCAAGAGTTTGATAGTTGGTGTGATCTACACCAGATGTAGAACCTGACTTTGTTCACACCTTTCATGGCATGGAAGGAGTTGTTTTAGCATCTGGAGGGTCCGCCGATGGATGACTACCATGAGTTCAAGAGAGCTCATTTGGAGGAGATCGAGTTATGGAGACAATATTGGTCTCTGAACTATGTCTCTATCACTTCAGGTTTGGTGGCCAAGAGTAGATTGGTTGTACCTACGAGTTCTAGCTCGAGTAGGTGTGGGTGGAGCTAGTGGAGGTGCACTAGCTGGAGATAGTGCTACTACGAGTGGAGGTACCAGTGCAAGAGGTGGTGTGGTACCAGGGTTTAACCCCATGGTGGAGTTCTTCCTATGTTTGAGGTAGAACTACCAAGGAGTGCAGACTGACAAGCTAAGGAGCTTGCAGAAGTTCCAGCAAAAGGCTGGAAAGAGCTTACGTGAGGCATACACTTGCATGAGGCGGCTAATCAGTTTCACTCAAGGAGTTTCTGAGGCCCAAGCAGTCCAGTTTTGGTATGGGATACTAGACAGGGAGTTACGACGTAGAGTTTGTGATGCTACGTTGTAACAAGCTACTTTGCCTACTTTGGCAGTGGTCTTTGGTTTGGCTGAGCGTATTGAGCTCAACATGGTGGAGGAGAGAGAAGTGACATCTGGATTTGGTAGGGAGACCTCATCCACTGCTGTGACTTATTCTAGAGTGCAGCAAAGTGCACCACGCCCAGTTGGTTTTTGAGGATAGGTGGACAGCCCAGATCCTATGGAGCGAGTGGAGGGCCTAGTGGAGTTAGACCCTTACCTTCATTTTTGGGTCAGCAGCAGCTAGTGAGTGGTGGTGTTGCTTGTTGGACTTGTGGTGGACCTCACCATAGGAAAGAGTATACTCAAGGCAGCAGACCTGATACCTCAGGTGCATCACAACCAACACAGAGGCAGTGTGAGCACTACAACAGATTTGGTCACACTAGTGACCGGTGTTTTGACCAACACCCGGAGTTACGGAGTGGTAGGGTTGCTATGGCTGGTAGTAGAGGAGCTCCAGTTCATGGAGGATGAGGTGGTAGAGGTGGTGGTAGAGGATCTACACCTAGTAGGGGTACAGTACCTGCCCTTACTTCTGACACAACTATGGCTACTTGGATTGAGCAGTTGGAGCAGAGATTGGCCAGTATGGCTATTGCTTAGAGGAGATCAGATTTGGGTGGTGAGGCTTCCACCTCATATGCTGGTGATAGAGATGCTTTGGACTTCATGTGCAGAGCAGCATAGGTGGATGCATATGTAGCAGTGATTAGGAGTGCAGTACGTGCTCCAAAGCCTAGAGGAGCATCAATGGAGTTGGACCCACAGAGAGGAGAGGTTGGGAGACAGGTTAGGGTTGGGAGACAGGTTAGACTTCCCCAGTCTTTCATGCTATCTAAGGCATTGCAGACAACATCCATGGTTCCTAGACATCCCAATGCAAGTGTGGTAGGTGGTGATGGAGTACATGATGGACTACCTACTACTCAGCCACCTACTACTACATAGACTGAGTCTAGCATGATGTTGAGGGCGGCTCAGCTGATTATGCGGCGTCCTTTGTTTTTGGCCAGTGATATGTTTACATTGGGAGTTGATCTAGACCCAGTGTTTTGGTTGGCTACCACATTGTGTGAGAGTAGGGATGGTGTAGTTCCTACTACTAGAGTAGAGGTGGTTGGTAGTGGAGCTGACTTGGTTGAGGAGCATGGGATCCGTTCAGTGACCAGTGGTTTATGGCAGGCAACAGTGGCTAGACTAGAGGAGTTGCCAGCTAGACCGTCCTTTGAGAGAGCACAGTTCACACCTAGTGTTGTCCTATTGGATAACTAGAGGGGGATTTTTTGTTTGGTGGGACCTTCAAGGAAGGTCTATACACCACAGAGAGTCTTGTTAGACTCTGGTGCGCAACCCCTTATGTTGGGGAAGGCTGTATTTGTTGGTATGGAGTTACGGAAGACCGATGTGGAGAGGTGTCCATTTCATATCCAGACATCTTTAGGTGGTGGTTTGACACAGTACATCACACGTGGAGAGCTTCTTGTCCAAGTTCAGCCTGGTCATCCGACTGATAGCTCGGTGGTAAGAGCTCAGGCTATTGTGACAATAGCTGAGTCATATTATGTGCTAGTTGGAGGAGCAGTGTTATACCCCATGGGTTTAAGCATTGACTATTGGGAGGAGACAACCTCTTATAGACCTGGTTGGCAGTTTGGTGAGGGACGGGTATGTTGCCTACTAGTACGCTTTAGTAGTGGCAGTCTTGGCTCACTACAGTTCGGGACCATGGCAACATCAATTTTAGCTTTCAGTGGTGCAATTACTTGGCCTGGTGACTTGTTGGAAGGGAACGCCCATGAAGAGGATACTCCAGTACCAGAGCAGATCACTCAACTTTGGAGTACAAGTGGGATTGCTCCATCCATTTTGGATGTTCCATTGTGGAGTTCAAAGGAGGCATTGCAACAACATGCAAATTAGTTAGTGCACCAGGCTTGGAGTGGAGCCTTCGTACCATCAAGAGATGAGTGTGAGGATGAGCCTCTAGAGGTGATTGCTTTGACACCTCTGGATACCACACTCATTGCTTGGTAGTATCTAGTAGAGGGGATATGCCTATTGGAGTTGTTCGGTGGGATCAGCACCAGACTAGCTACGGTGTTATAGGCGGGTATACGAGTACAGAGGTACTTGTATGTAGAGAGAGATGAGACTGCTAGGTGAGTCTCTCTACATCATGTGGCACACTTGGCCTATCGATATCTAGAGTTATTACCGATATCAGTAGTCAAAGGTTACCAAAAGGCCCTACCAGTAGACATTTCCTTACTGGGAGTGTATGACCTAGAGAGACATGGGCCTATTCACCTGGTGATTTCTGGATGGCCATGTCAGGGACATACACGTGCTGGTAGAGGATTGGGTCTTTAGGATCCTTGTTCTGGTGTGTTTTGGGAGATGTTACGGATATTACGACATCTCTAGGTTCATCAGTCCGTTTCTCCAACTTACCTTTTGGAGAACGTTCCTTTGATGGGTGATTCTTGCACCAGAGTGGTGGCAAGTACACATCAGGGCCATTCGTGAATGGAACCTACTGTATTGTTAGATGCAGCCAGAATGGGATCACGAGCTCATCGTCTTCGTCTTTGGTGGACGAACCTCTTACCCAGAGAGGTTCTATAGCGTGCTTATGATGGGATTCAATGACTTGACCACATCCTTGTTGATGATATCTTGGATGTTGGGCGTCAGTCTTAGACAGTGGTAGTGGTTGATAGGTCACCTATGGCAGTGGTGAACCTAGTTGGACAGCCTAGAGCTGCATTTCCCACACTCATGAGTTTCCTAGGCTCTCATGCTTTTCAAGAGGGAGGACATGGACTTGTTTGGGACTCATAGTTACAACAGTTGGTAGAGCCCAATGCTGATGAGAGAGAGCGGGCGATGCGTTTTCACACCGGTATTACCGCTATTCCAGAAGTGTCAGAGGGATCCCGGCGTGAGGTGTTAGGTCAGGCTATGGACTTGAACTGTTTGACCTAGATTGTGAGCCTTGGCTTGGCAGAGCAGCGTAGAATGCGCTTGATAGGCATCACCACTCGGACACTTGTGAGCCTTGTGCCTATTGAGATAATTCAGGCACATGTTGGGGATGATGGACCGAGTGGACATGGTATTCTTGGGACACATCCAATAGCTACTAGGGAGAGTGGTCTATTGGAGTCCTGTAACACCCATTTGTGCATGTGTGTGGTATTGTGATATTTAGCTTGGTATAACAAGTACTTAAGAGATATTATTTATATAGAGATAAAGGATAGTTCTATATTAGTCATGGTTAGCTAAAGTTAGTCATAGCTAAGATAGAGGGGACCTTACTTTAGAGGAAGTAGAAAAGATGAGCACCACTATTTTGGATTTTAGTGTGTTGACTTGGTATTATTCCTAGGTGTTTGGCTTTGAGGAAAGAGTTGAGAACTCTTGGGCCCGCAAGCCTTTTTGTTTTGAATTCTTCTTTAGTCCAAGTATAGCCCATGTGAAGGAATCCTTGACTTAGTGGTTGGGTCAAGATAAGACCACATGCTTAGGGGAATATGCCCATGTGAATGGATATTCCTTTCTACTTTAAAAGTCAAGTAACTTGAGTTACTACGATAATTAGTAACTTTGGTATGTAACTATTTCACAAGTATATAAAAAAGGGGTGGAGAGGTACTCAACATCCTTTCATTTGCAACTATCTCTCTCTCATTGAGTTCTCTAGTGAGTAATGTCTTGAGTCTTGGAGTGTTAGCCTTGGAGGAGTATGATGGAGTTGGGGTTCTTTGCCTTCTTAGTCCATGGTGTGCTACCATAAAAGCCATCAGAGGTTCATCCTAAGTGAGAGACAAGTCGGCTCACATTTTTGGTTTCGTTGCCGTGACCTCTCTAGAAGGCAAGATAATGTTCCGCGTTCAATTCTACATTAGGCAGAAGGAGGTTATGAGAGCTCACTTGGAGAGAACATTAGGAGAGGAGAGTGCATAACTTATGTTAGAGAACCAAGATCCATTTGTATACCCTGTAGTTCATTATGATGTCTTTGAGATGATTTTGTACATCTTGTACACATGAGAGGAATTGGAGAGATTGTGTGAGGTGGATTGCAGATTTTAGAGATTAAGGTGATTTTGAGCAAAATCTCAAGTTTTAGATCTGGACTTGAGATTTCTTCACATGATAGCTTGGGATATTTTTCAGTTAGCACACCTGAAATTATTGTGAGAGCTATTATGCGCATTGGGATAATTTTTGAAAGTTGATAGGGTAAAGTCCCCCCGCAACTGCATGCTCTTTGGAAAATTGTACAGAGTCTGCCATTTCTTCAATTTTCAGTAAATTGTCTTAGAAATTTCCAAGAAAATTCAGTGCATTGTATCCTACCTACTGGCACAAAAATTAGAGAGAGATCATTCTTGCACAAGGAGTTATGAGTTTTTGAAGTGAGGGGGGTGGTTTTGAGACCAAATCTAAAATATATGTGCTAAATAGAAAGATGTCTAGGCCAAATGGCTCAATGAAAAGATTTGAAATTTTGCAAGGAGGGACGACCTAGAATTGTGATCAAGTGTGAAAAATTTCAGAGGACTGTGACATACAAGTTGGGAGATTTGAGTGACATTGTGAGGAAGGGTCAATTCTACAAAGTGGAGATCTCATGCATGAAGAGTTTGAGATCAACAAAAAGCATGTTTGAGTGTTTAGATTCATCTTGGGAACATGGTGGGTCATCAAGAGTGGAATTGAGATTATGCAAGGTTCTCCAAGGGTTTGAGGTGATTGTAGGGGTGGATTTGAGGAAAAGAGAGTTTACAATAGAATTTGAAGAGAGTGTTGAGAGGATCCAAAAACCTACACCACTTGGAGGAAAGAGTGAGTCTAAGTGCTTTCTGTGTGGAGAGAAGGGACATAAGGCAAGTTCATGTCCATTGACCTTTGAGAGCAAGAGATTGAGGGAAAGGAGAGGATTACTTGACTAGGGTTTGCATGTTGGACCTTCTTCACCAAGATTGGGAGGGAGAAGATCTAAGACCAAGGAGTTGTGTGAGGTTTGTGGAGTGGAAGGACTTCCAAAAGGACATGAGTGTAGTGGAGTAAAAGCACTTTTGGAGACTTTGGTGAAGGAACTTGGAGAGAGTCTTAGTACAGCTACAGAAATACTACCACCTTCATCAGCTAGTTCTTAAGATTAGTGATGGAGATAATCTTTCAACTTATGCATAAATTATCCATGAGGGTTCGATTAATATGCACTATAGGATTTGATGTTGCTATAGAAATCTTGGAGCAATCTGAACCTTTTGTGTTCTCTTGGGTGGATTACTCTCAAATGGTGTTAGTCATGTATATACTCTATTAGTAATAGAGTGAGAGAAAAGAAAGATAGTGAGAGGTTAAGATGGGGAAACTTCCGGTTTTCTTTGGCAAGGATGGAGAAGATGTGGAGGCCTTTGTGAGAGACTTCAAGAGAGCTTGAATAGGAAACAATGAGAGGAGGAAGAATGAGTGGGCCTCATTATTACCAGATTTCTTTGAGGATGCAGCACTTACATGGTATGAGTCAGAATACCAAAAGAGAGAGAGGAGAGATGGGGAAGAGGAGTCTTGGGAGACTTTGACCTCAGCACTCATTGAGAACTTTCTTCCTGATGAGAGTTATGAGAGATTGATGAGTGAGGTTACATTTCTCAACCAAGGAGAAGGATAGAAAGTGAGAGTCTATGTGGAAAGAGTGGAAAAGTTAGAGTCCAGATTTTGCATAGTGTTGAGGAAGGGTGGAGATGATGTGGAGACTACAATGATTGGCATAGGAGCCATGCTCACCAAGAATTTTGTGGGAGGGTTGAGACCACAAATTAGAAGCAAGGTGAGATATGAGAAACCTTCTTCCAAGGTTAAAGCTATCAAGATCGCAATTCGTATGGAGGAGAGTTTGGAAGGGGATGAGAGTGATTTGGTGGTGAAGGAGGTTGTGCATCCTCCTTAAGGCTACAAGTATGGTGGAACTTCTGATACTTTGGTGACAAGGGTTGCACCACAAGTAGTAGTTGCTCCAATTCTTGCACCTCTACCAAAGGATCCACTTCAAACCATCACAGAACAACTTGCGGATCTCATGATCCAAAGGAATTGCCCAAATTCCACTTACCATGGAGGAAGGGGTTATGAGGGAGCCAATAGAGGGAAAGAGGGAGTTAGTGAAACCCAAGTCGCTCCTAATCCAAACAAAGGTAAGGGGATAGCATCCATAGATGTGATGGAGAGCAAGTATGAGAAGGGAGAGTGCTCAAACTCCAAGAGTCTTAATTTGGAGCTTTTGGCACAAGAGAAAAAGAGAGCTCATTTTGCAGAGGATGTTCACTCTTCTCAAGGATTTACTCCAAGCAAGGATACTCCTATGTCTACTAGGATCACTCACACCTCAACACCATCAACAACAAAGACTCCAAGGAAGAAGTTGGGGATGGAGGATTTCTTGATTTCAAAGCAACAATGGAACTACAATGTGTTGGAGGATGTTGGTAGTCACAAGGCTAACATCACAATGTGCCAATTGATTGCTTTGAACCCTACCTTGAGAAAGGAGCTTAGAGGTGGTTTGAGTTCTACAAGGAGCAAGAGGAAGAAGAAGGCAAAAGTTCCAATATCAATGGGGGTGTTGGATGCCAAGCCAGCACCATGGGAGGCTTTTGAATATGCCTCCAAGATTGATGTGAGAGTGAATGGTCACAACATCAAGGATGCATTGGTTGATGGAGGATCAGCAGTAATTGCCATGTCAGAAAGGTTGATGAAGAAGTTGGGTATGATACCCTCAGGACCTTCAACATTTTTGGTGAGCATGGCAAAGAAGCAACAAGTTTGACCAGTAGGGGTGATGGATAAAGTGGTAATTTCAATTATGGGAGTTCAAAATCTCATGACTTTCCAAGTCTTGAAGGATTCAAGCTATGACTTACTTCTTGGGAGGCCATGGTTGAGAGCAACACGCACAACTGATCGATGACACAAAGGGTTTTTGAGGATTGGGCCATCAAACCATAGAGTTACAGTTCCTGTGACTAACACCACCAACACTTCACATTCAGATACACCATCTTTTGATTATTAGGAATCAGATTCTGAAGAAGGAGCTTCAGGTGTGGACACAAGCATGGAAGAAGAGACTTCCACGGAGGAGGATGAATTTGAATCTGATTCAGATGTGTATCCCTTGTGTGCTATGGATTTTTCACCTAAGCCAGAGGTTTTGAAGGACCCAAACAAATCACCATTGACACTTGAGGAGGTAGAGAGAAGGTTAGCTACACTCAAGTATGGCCCAAATGTTACCAAGGAGGAGAAGGTGAGATTTGAGGAGATTTTCCGCAAGTTCATCCATGTGTTTGCTTTTAGTTACAAGGATTTGAAGGAAGTCACCTTGGAGGAGCACAAGATAGAGGTGGAGTCACATGCAAGACCAATCCGCCAAAAGCAATGTCGCATTAGCCCACCAATATCTTTGTTGTGAAGGAGGAGATTGATAAGCTCAAGGAAGCTGGATTTATCTTTGAGGTAGAGCATTCAGAATGGATGTCTCCAATTGTCATTATGAAGAAAAAGAGTGGAAAACTTTGGGTATGTGTGGATTACAAGAAGCTCAATGCTGTTACCAAGAAGGACTACTACCCATTGCCATTCATTGATGAGATCTTGGAGGAAGTTGCAGGTCATGAGAGGTACAGTTTTGGAGATGGTTATAGTGGATATAACCAAATCAAGATTGCACCTAAGCATGAACAACTCACCACATTCACCACACCTTGGGGAACTTACGCTTTCAAAGTCATGCCTTTTGGGCTTTGCAATGTTCTAGCCACATTCCAACGGTTCATGAACAAGGTATTTGAACCTTTCATTGGGAAATTTGTGAGAGACTTCATTGATGACTTTTGTGTCTATGGGAGCAAGGAGGAGCACTTTGAGCACCTAATCAAAGTCTTGCAACGCTTGAATGAGGCAAATGCATCACTCAACCCAGAGAAGTGCATTTTTGGATGTGGAGAAGGTCCAATTTTGGGGCACATCATCTCCAAGGATGGAATAGCAGTTGATCATGAGAAGGTGAGGAAAATCTCAGACCTTCTATTCCTTTCAAGCTTGAAAAAGTTACGCCAATTCTTGGGGATGGTTGGATACTATAGGAGGTTCATCTTCTCATTTTCCAACAAGGCTTATGCATTGACCAACTACATGAAGAAGGGTGTAGATTACATGGTGATTTTGCAAGACAAGGACGCTCTCAAAGCTTTTGAGGAGCTCAAGCAGTCCCTTGTTGTAGCTCCAATTCTTGCTAAACCTGATTGGAGTAAGCCTTTCATCCTCTACACTGATGCTTCTAATGTAGCTATAGGATGCACTCTTAGTCAATTAGACCAAGATGGGCATGATCATCCAATAGCTTATGCTAGTAGGCAGATGGTTTCAGCAAAGAAGAACTACTCTGTCATGGAGAGAGAAGGGTTGGCAGTGATCTTTGGTCTCAAGAAGTTTAGACACTACTTGATTGGAGGGAAAGCCACCATTGTCACGGATCACAAGGCTTTGAAGTACATCTTCAACAAGCCTAATGTTGAAGGGAGACTAGCAAGGTGGATGATACTCTTGTCTGAGTATGACTACACCATTGAGGATAGGCCAGGAAAGAAACATGCAAATGCTGATTTGTTATCTAGAGCCTATGATGATGATGGAGATGAGCCAGTGGATGATTCCTTCTTGGATGAGGAGCTCATGACAATCTCAGTCACTCAAGAGGTTCCAATGAAGTACAAGGAGATTGTGGATTTTGTGACAAGAGGTAACTATCTTGAAAGGATGCATGCTAGGGAGAGGAAGGCCCTTGCAGCAAGATCTAGACCTTACACAATGGTGGAGGATATTCTTTTTCACCAAGGAGCAGATGGTCTACTTCAAAGAGCTGTGGGTAAGGAAGAGTCTATCCTACTCATAAAGGAGTTTCATGAAGGTTTAGTATGTGGAAGACACTTTGCAGGAAAGGTGACTGCTTTCAAGATTCTAGATGCAGGTTACCATTGGAGAGGAATTTTCAAGGATTGTCTTGCAAAACTTGTCATGTTTGTCAAGCTTTTGCTAGAAAGTCTACATCCATTCCACCACTTAGATCAATTCCATTGCTAGGACCTTTTGAGAAGTGGGGAATTGATTTTGTAGGTCCTCTCAATAGAACCCCAAGGAACAATTGGTACATTGTGGTAGTTACTGATTACCTTACCAAGTGGGTTGAGGCTAGACCATTGAGGGACAAGAATGAAGATGAAGTGGGTAGATTTGTTTATGAACGCATTATCACTAGGTTTGGATGCCCTTTGGAGTTGGTTTCTGATAGAGGTGGAGAGTTTACAGGAAGCATTACTACAGCCATGCTACAACATTTCTCTATCACACATAGAGTAACTACATCCTATAAGCCAAATTCCAATGGCTTGGCAGAGAGAACCAATCAGACCTTGTGCATGACGTTGGCCAAAGATGCAGAAATGGAGGGGGCTAAAAATCATTGGGACAAGAGGATTCATGCAGTTTTGTGGGAGTATAGGACAACCATGAAGACTTCCACCAAATATTCTCCATTTCAATTGGTGTATGGTATTGAGTCTACCTTACCTATTCACTTTGATCTTCCTACCTTCCAAAGCATTCATAGGAGATTAAAGAAAGCACAAGGAGGTGATGCAGAGAAGTCAAGGAAGGATCAACTCATGGCGTTGGAAGAGGCAAGAGCAGTTGCTATGGTTTGAGTGGAGCAAGCCCAAAGGAAACAAAAGGAGAGCTATGACAAGAGGCAAGGCAAGAAGAAGGTGGAGACTTTCAAAGAAGGTGATTAGGTAATGTTGTTTGATTCCATTTGATTCAAGAGAGTGCAAAAGAAGTTTTTGCCTAAGTACTTTGGACCTTTCATAGTAGAGAAGGTGTGGGGCAATTACACCTATGATCTCAAGGAGTTGGGAGGAAGACACTTTGATAGGATTAACCATGATAAGTTGAAGATATACCATAGAAGGTTGAGAGACCTTCACTTTGATGACAAAGTGAAAACTTAGTCCGGGGGTAAATGTAACACCCATTTGTGCATGTGTGTGGTATTGTGATATTTAGCTTGGTATTACAAGTACTTAAGAGATATTATTTATATAGAGATAAAGGATGGTTCTATATTAGTCATGGTTAGCTAAAGTTAGTCATAGCTAAGATAGAGGGGACCTTACTTTAGAGGAAGTAAAAAAGATAAGCACCACTATTTTGGATTTTAGTGTGTTGACTTGGTATTATTCCTAGGTGTTTGGCTTTGAGGAAAGAGTTGAGAACTCTTGGGCCCGCAAGCTTTTTTGTTTTGGATTCTTCTTTAGTCCAAGGATAGCCCATGTGAAGGAATCCTTGACTTAGTGGTTGGGTCAAGATAAGACCACATGCTTAGGAGAATATGCCCATGTGAATAGATATTCCTTTCTACTTTTAGTTTTACTTGACTTTTAGTCTAGTAACTTGAGTTACTACGGTAATTAGTAACTTTGGTGCGTAACTATTTCACAAGTATATAACAAGGGGTGAGGAGGGACTCATCATCCTTTCATTTGCAACTATCTCTCTCTCATTGAGTTCTCTAGTGAGCAATGTCTTGAGTCTTGGAGTGTTAGCCTTGGAGGAGTATGATGGAGTTGGGGTTCCTTGCCTTCTTAGTCCATGGTGCGCTACCATAATAGCCATCAGAGGTTCATCTTGAGTGAGAGACAGGCCAGCTCACAGTCCATCTAGGTGAGCGTGGGCTACTTGGATTACACCCTTGGTCCACATGGGATGCAGCTAGAGTACGTGTGGAGCTTGCAGCCAGAGTGGAGGGAGTTTTTCACATAGAGGTTGGGACCTCTAGTGGTCGGGAGCATGACACTATTGCTCCCAAGGGCCAAGTGTAGCAATCAGTCAGAACATTGTCGGGGAAATTGTTTGGCCTCAAGAGTGCACCGAGCACCTGGTTGCTTGTGCTTAATTTGTCGTTATTGTAGTTGATTTAGAGTTTCTCGTAGACTGTCATTCTCTTCCTATTCCTGGTGTGTTGGAAATCTCAGCTCTGTAAAATTTTGGGTTTTCCTTTGTTTCCTGATGTTGGGCTTCTCAAGGGTATGTGTTTGTCTTTGGCCTTCGCAAAACTGGCTAGTTTGTGCAGATTCTGCTACGGTTTTGGACCCGACGGTCCCTAGGCATGGCTGGGAATTTCACAAACAACAAATAGTATTCTATTTGGCTCAACCCGGGACCCAGACTACTGAATCAAACCATTCATACAGATGGACTGAGAGCTCCTAAAATGGAACTTCCTCGATGCTAGTCACAGATCGAACACACCATTTTCTCAGGATTTGTCATTCATAAAATTTCAGCTGCAAGGTTCACAATTTTGGAAAAGCCAACCAACTCCAGTTCATACAGTGTCTGCATTAAATTATGACAGAAAATCATTTCAGCTAACGCCTTCACACGCATTCTGTCCGATAACAGTAAAGACAACTCACCCTTTGGACTTCTTCCTTCACTTCCCAGCAGCACTCCCATCAATGCTTTCTCCTCTGAAAACCCTCTGTCTCTCTCAAAATCTTATGCAACTTTCTCTCTTGAAACTCCTCTCCTCATTTCCCAAAACTGTCAGCCCTTCATCTCTCTAAAATCCTCTAGCACTTTCCTGAAAACCCTACTGTCCTTTCTCAAAATCTTCTACAACTTTCTCCCTTGAAACTCCTCTCCTCATTTCTCGAAACTGGCAGCCCTTCTCACTTTCAATAACTCTCCATCACTTCCCTACTGTCTTCTCTCAAAATCCTCTGCAACTTCCTCTCTTGAAACTCCTCTCCTCATTACCCAAAACTGGCAGTCCTTCTTACTTTCGATAATTCTCTATCACTTCCCTACTGTCTTCTCTCGAAATCCTCTGCAACTCTCTCTCTTGAAACTCCTTTCCTCATTTCCTAAAACTGGCAGCCCTTCTCACTTTCGATAATTCTCCATCACTTCCTTATTGTCTTCTCTCGAAATCCTCTGCAACTTTCTCTCTTGAAACTCCTCTCCTCATTTCCCAAAACTGGCAGCCCTTCTCACTTTTGATAATTCTCCATCACTTCCCTACTGTCTTCTCTTGAAATCCTTTGCAACTTTCTCTCTTGAAACTCCTCTCCTCATCTCCCAAAACTGGCAGCCCTTCTCACTTTCAATAATTCTCCATCACTTCCCTACTATCTTCTCTCGAAATCCTCTGCAACTTTCTCTCTTGAAACTCCTCTCCTCATTTCCCAAAACTGGCAGCCCTTCTCACTTTTGATAATTCTCCATCACTTCCCTACTGTCTTCTCGCAAAATCCTCTGCAACTTTCTCTCTTGAAACTCCTCTCCTCATTTCCCAAAACAGGCAGCCCTTCTCACTTTTGATAATTCTCCATCACTTCCCTTCTGTCTTCTCTTGAAATCCTCTGCAACTTTCTCTCTTGAAATCCTCTGTCATTTCCAGAAAACTTCTTGTCCAACCTTGTCAAATTCACTCTCAAAAACTCCTCTCCTCATTTCCCAAAAATCCTTGTCTCTCTCAAAAATCCTCCAAAATTTCCTGAAACTGTCAGCCCTTCATCTCTTGAAAATCCTTCCTCACTTTCCAAAAGCCCTCCTCCTTTCTTCTCCCAAAAATTCCTGCAACTTCTCTCAAAAATCCTCTGCAAACTTCTCTCTTGAAATCCTTTGGCATTTTCTGAAAACCGTCAGCCCTTCCTCACTTTCGATTATTCTCCTTGTCAAGAACTCCTGTCCACTCTTCTCGTGAAAACCTCCCTTGTCATTTCCCGACTTAACTCTCAGCCCTACTGGTCCTTTCGACTCCTCACTGTCCAACCCCATGTCCCGGGTAGCATTTTTCCCAAGTTACCCTGCCAATTCTCAAAAATCCACACTCAGCCTCGTGATCTTCTCAAAATTCCAGCTGACCAAAACTCAAGCCTTCAGGTCCCTTGCCAAAATTCATCCCTACTTTTCCTATACAAGCCGAAGCCTCTCTCAAGTTTTTGGACAGCAAGCACTTTCAAAATTTCTCTCTCTGTCCTGGCCCAGCCCATCCCTTCGATACTTTTCTTGAATTCCTGCAAAAACCCTTCAAAACTTATTTGTCCTGCAAAACCCTTCGAAACTCTCTTTCTTGCCAAACCCTTCAAGATTCTCTCTTTCACTCTTCACTTCTTTGTTCATAAAAATCCTTCGAGATTTCTCTCAAACCCCTTCATGTTTAGGAGTCCCTCTTCTTGCTGCTCTGTTCTTCGATTCCTCTCTCCTTGCAGAAGTGCTCGATCCCTCTTTATCATTCAACAAAGCCCTTCAAGATTTCTCTATCTTCTCCTTTCCTTTCCGACCCTTCACTGTTCTCTTTCTTTGATAAGTATCCTTTTTCCTTCCCACTATTCTTCACTATATCTCAAAACTCCTGTCTGTGTTTCTGTCGATTCCCTTCACCTTCTTTCCCTTGTTGCTGCTAAAACTCCTGGCCCCCCTCTCTCCCTCGATACTTTAATTCCCTTGTCTCCAAACTCCTTTTGATCTTTCGCTGTCACTCCAATCCCTCTTCCGATTCTTGTGTCCTTCCAACTCTAACCCTCTGATCTATATCTTCCTGTTTTCCAGGAAAACCCTTTTTGATCCTCTGTCCTTCCAAAAATCTTCGACCTCTTCCTATCACTTCAAAACCCTTCCACCTCCTTGTCTCCTTGATTTTCCTTTGTTGCTGCTACCCAACTCTGCCTTCCATTCTTTCCCCTTTCCCTTCTCTCTTTTCATCAATCTTTCTCTGTATTCAATTCTCCTCTCTACCCATGATCTTCCTATTTTCCTTCCATTTCTATCTCTCTTCCCTTTTGTTTTTCAATTCTTGATTCCTCAAACCCCTTTACGTTTAGGAGTCCCCTCTTCTTGCTGCTTTGTTCTTCAATTCCTCTCTCCTTGCAAAAGTGCTCGATACCTCTCTATCATTCAACAAAGCCCTTCAAGATTTCTCTATCTTCTCCTTTCCTTCCCTTCTCAAAAATGCTTGCAACCACTCCTTACCAAGCTCATCTGACATTTTCCCGAAAGCTCTCTGCTGTCTAGTCCTCATCTGTCCCGAATTTTCATACCCTGTCAGCATGTGCCCTCCCTCAAGACTTTTTCTGAAAAAAAAAACCCTCTACTGTCCAGCCCTCCTCTTCTTGAAATCATGCAACCACTCCTTATCACTCTCATCCGGTTTTTTCCCGACGACATCCACCCCCAGCAATCTTGTGCAGCCACCGGTCTGCACCAGCAAGTCCAGAGTGATCAATATCAGCTTTCTTTAGTGGCATCTTCCAAATCACCTCCAGAGTCAAAGTCATGATCTCTTTCCTCCTTGGCTCCCAATCGCCTCTTGAAAAGTTTAACCCTTTTCCCTGCATATGGCAGACAATGTTCAGTACTATCTAGCTCTCGCACACTGTATGTGGCATTTCTGTGGACTTTGGTAACAACAAATGGACCATGCCAACGGCAGGCAAACTTCTTGAGGGTCAAATGTTGTACGTCTAGGCTGTTATCAGAAATCAGCACCCAGTCCCTTCATTGATAGGTATTGGTCTCAGTCGGTGAGTCTTGTCAAAGTATACTTTGTTCCTCAACCACGCTTCCTTCACCTTCTCACGTGCCACTTGTATTCTCTGTGGTTGTGACAACCTGACAAATATCACTTTTGCGGTAATTGGGTAAGTAAAGTTCGTTCCCGCAGAGATACGAGTCAGAATTGGTCAAATACAAAGCAAACAGTAACAATGTAGTTCTTCTTGAGTTCTTCTTTAATCTCTCAGGTAGAAACCACACCCAAAAGAGAGTAACAAGCACTGACTCGCAGTCTTGTCACAAATTCACACTCCTTAATCACAAATCCTTCAAATCTTTCCAAACAATCTTGATTGTGATGATTCAGACTCTCCCGAAAATGGCACTTCACTGCAAAACGACTTCGCCTCAGAATTGTGTTCTACCCCTCCACTGAAGGCACAACTTCCTCGATCAAAATTGCTTCACATCAACTTTGCACTGCACTCACAAATGCAGAATACTACCAACACTACAATTCCTCTCAGAGCTGTCAAGGCATTGCTTCAATTACACTTCACTCAGGATCAAACACATAGAATGGAGATCAAGGCTGTGGAATCCAACATCCAACAAGCACACTGACTTGCACTTTGAATTTCTCCAAACATTGACAAACACAATTGCAAAATTGATACTCGGAATCAAGCTCAAGTGACGAGCACTGCTTCACAGTACTTTGCTTTATCTATTCTCAGAAATAATGAGCATTGAACAACAATTTCCTGCGAATGTCACTCTTAAATAGTGAAGCAATCGACAGTTCTAACAACTATACCGCTCTACCACAACTGTTCTAACCTGCAGATCCAAAATGACAATGCACCTCTTCATATCTGCCTCTTCAAATCTCAAATCTGTTACTACTATGATCCGATGTCTACTTCTTCCTCGGCTTTCAAACCCAAACCCGAAGTAAATTTACTTCCTACTATCTTTTCCTCGGGTTTCACATCTCCTACATCTTCTACTAGATCCAGCAATTCTCTTTCCTGATCTGAAATTGCACTAGTGGGTAATCTATCTCTTCATCCTTTGACCCACTCTTCTCTAATGTCTCTGAGGGCAACTCCGAAGACATTTGGATTCCTATGTTATCTACTTCGGATTTTGCCTTAACATCTTGCCGAAGCTTTTCTAACTCTATTCTCACTAAGTCTAATCTAATCGCAATATTGTCTTCTACTTCTAAGATCTTCCTGTCTACACAAGTTCTGAGACTAATCAACAAGGCATTCAAATCTATATCTTTTGCTTGTCTTCGCCTCGTCTCTTGCACCAACAACTTCAACTCGTGCAACCTTGTTTCTTCAATTCGAACGCTGGCTTTTGTACTTAACATTGCGTTCACTCTGAGGACTTTTTCCTTCAATGGCTCCAATCTTGTCTTTCGTTCTCGTTCCCGATCTGCAAGCCATTCCTCTCTGTACATTGCTAACTCTTCTTCAAACTCGGCCTTCACCACTTCCTTCTCTTTCTCCTTTTGTACGATTTTCTCTTCTTGATTACGAAGTAACTCTTGTAATCTCTCTTCTTCTCTATACCGTACAGACAACTCTCTTTGCCAGAGCTGCTTCTTCTCCTCCATACTCTCCATCACTCGATCGAGCTCTTGATCCTTCGATGCTACCCTCGCCATAGCATGGATAAGCTCTACTCTTGAATCAGCAGCAAACTGCTGCTTCAAGATTTCATGCTCTGCTACCTGTCTCTCCCTTGCGATGTCACTCTTCCTCGCAAGATCCTCTCGATAACTCACTTCTCTCTTCAGGTCTTTGATTACCTGACTTCTCTCTACTGCTTCCGTTTGCAGTACTTCTCTCTCCTCCTCACCTCGGGTTATACTCTTCTTCAACTCCGAGTTCTCTTCTTCTAATCTTGATAAGACCTGCAAAATAGTCTTTACCTCTGGATAAGTAGACTGCATCTCCTTCTTCTTCTTCTCCAACTTCACCAACAGCGGGCATACTACCTTCTGCAGGTAATCTACTCCATTACTGGCAACTTCTTCCTCCTGCGGAGTGGTCTCTCTTCTCTCTTCGTGTTCTCCCGATACTCGCCTTCTTCTCTGGAGTTATCGTATCGGAATCGACGCCTCACTGCTCGAGCTTTCTTCTACCTCTTCCTTCACTCTACTCGGCCCCGCCTCACACTTTGCCTTACGTCTTGAGCAAACTCCTTGCTGTACTGCGATCTTCTTCTCCTCTAGCACCGGTACTTTGTCTTCCAGTGCCGCATTGTCTTCGGCTTCTACTTCGGCCTGCACTTCTTCCTCGTATTCTTCAGCCGTTGGTGCCGAGGTCATTTCTCCACCGTCTTCACTGTCACTGCTAGTATCTCCACTCTATAGTGTCAGCTTAGGTTCCTCCTCACGTTCCGAGTCCTCCGTCTTGAGCTTGGCTTTGCCTTCTGAGTCTTCATCTTCTGACTCAATCACCACCATCCCTCGCCTCGGGTTATTTTTCTGCATCTTCCAAGGTTTCTTGTTTTCTTCGGCTTCTGCTTGCCAAGTTCTCTTCTTTGTCAGGGTACTTACCACGACCTCCACATTTTTCCATGTCTTTGCGTAGTAATCATCCGTGCTCCGGATTTGGAGAATGTATTGCTGCTCCTCCGCGTTGACTTCTCTTCTCAAGTCAGGATGGAAATGAGACACCATTCTATTGCGCTCCGCAATATTGAGCAAATTCAACCTAAGGTAGAAATGTGCTGCAAATGGTACGATGTAGTGTGGAGGCAACTTATCCTGCATATTCCACACCATCTGCCTCGTTCTCCCGTGAAAGCACCTTGCCCAATTGATCGGTTCTCCTGCAAATAACTTGTGAAAGAACACCGCTTGGTGCTTCATCACATAAGTGGTTCTCTCCGGCTTCAGGATGGCCATTAGTGCACTCACAATTCCTCTCCTCACAGGGTCTTTGTAGCTCTCAACTTTGTACCCATTCTTCGTTCTCTTCGACGAGAAGGCATCTCTCACCTCTTGCGTTTCTTGGGCTATCTCTCCTTTCCCCAAGAACGTGGCTCCTTGCTTTGAACCCGCCTCCTTCCTGAGTACGAGTCTCTAATCTGACTCTGTCCAGCGAGCCGGATTTCCTCTCTTCCCTTCTTCCTCGGGACCATCGAGACATTTATTCTTGATGATTTCTATCATGAATCCTGGAAACCTTACATTCCAGTTCCATGCCAGAAAAGTGATCCAAAGTCGGCTCAAGACTTTGATCCTTGCTACTACATCTATTCTCCGAATCTCATGATTTCTCACTGCAAATTTGGAGTTCTTCTTCCCTCCTCCCATCTCTTCTACTTTCTTACTGTCTCTCAATTTTTCTCTTGCGACTTCTCCCTTGCGCACTAACACAAGTCCAACTCTATTTCCCTTTCCCCGATCACCTGCAAGACAACTCCTCAACGGCAAAGGAAAATTGCTTGACATTTCGTCGTTGCAGTTTTGATTTTTATAGAGTTGCACTTCTTTGTCTTTCGTCGCTTTGAGTTTCTACCGAGAAATCACACCTCCTGCATGCACCTATCACTGTCAATCAACCTTCGCACGTATGAGCCGCCAATTTTGAAACGGCCCCTTCTTGAATTTCTTGCCCCGACGAAAGGTTGTTAGATTGTCTTCGCCTCGGGTTGAGCTCCCCCCAATCCGAAGACAATTTACTTTGTATTATATGCTGACACGGCATTTTTGAGTACTTTGCCTTATGACCCAAAGTCACTTTACTTCGGGTTTCATCCCGAAGACAATTTTCTTCGCCTTCTTTGGCCATACAGGCGCAATCCGACTTCTCTATACACTTCTTCTCCTTTATTTTGAAAAAAAAAACAAAAAATGTGGGCACCACAGTGGTGTCAGGTTAAAGTGCTTGATCCTACGCGTTATCAACTCCTCTGTAGACACATTATCCTCCCACTGAACAGTTCTCCAACTAATGAAGTCCTCTTCCATAGGCATAATAGGTAAGTGCCCTGATACTAACTCAGCAGGTGGCATCCCAGTTACCGAGCTGCAAGTTAACCTATCAGCCATAAGTGCTAAGGGCAGCAAATCAGGCCATCTGTATGTCTCACCTTGGCAAGCCTTCACCAAAGCATTCACTATCGGCGGATGACCTCATTGACTCTTACCATTGGCTTCTGGATTGTAGGTAGTAGTCAGGTTCAGCTTGATATTGAACTTAGCAAAGAAGTTAGCTGCTTCCCTTGCATCCAATTCACCTCGATCTGCCCTCATCCGGTAGAAACATCCGTGCCTGGCAATGATATCCTCTAAGACAAACCGACACACCTATTGGGTATGTGTAGACGACAATGCTCTTCCTTCCACATAATTAGACAAGTCTTCCCTAGCTAGTACTAGATATTTAGCTCCTCGGACTCCTGAAGGTATATGAACCAAGTCCAAAACCCACTGAAAATGGAGATTCAGCGGATAAGTAGGTTTCAAGCCATCTCTGTGCCTTACCTTGGAGTAGATCTAACAGATTTCACAAGTTTCTACATACCGCCGTACCTCTGTGTAAATACTTGGCCACCAGTACAAACCCTGGATGCGCTCGTATGTACCCTGAACCCCACGGTGTCCGGCAGCATCCGTGTTGTGTGACTCCCGTAGCACTCTTCGCTTCGTCTCCTCATCTCCCAACACTCTTAGTGGAACTCCAGAGCTGCCCTTGGGCCTTTGCCAGAGATACCCATCCTTCAACAAGAATTTTCCCAATCTCCCTCTGATCTTCTCAAATTCTTCCCTAGTCCATTCGGAGTTCTTCTCTAGAGAACTAAGATACTTCCCAACAGCCTGAAGATCATCCTTGTACAATTCTTCTCTAAAGGGTAAGTTCAAGTCCAACTCATGCACATCCATCATACAGTCATTTTCAACTCCTTCATAACATGCTCTAGACAACATATCAACTATCGGATTGTCCTTCCCAGCTATGTACCTTAGCTTTGGATTAAACATCCGAATGAACGCTATCCAGCGCAACATGGCAATGTTTGGAGTGTCACAATTGGCAACCATTCCAAGCAGCGGCAAGCAATCTGTCTCTAGGATGACATAGGTCCCTATTAGGCAATTTCTATCTTGTCTTAGTGCTATCTTGGCACCCCACAATTCCCGTTTGATCTGAGGGTACCTCCATTGCCGTTCTGTGAAGATCCTTGCTCCAAACCTTGCTGCAAATCTGCTGCCGTTCTTGTCGTCTTGGCCCACAGCCCAACCAGCAGCGTAGGGACTTGAGTCAATCATAACTGTAATTGGTTATCCACAACGGTAGTCAAGCGGGTGGAGCACAGGCGGGTTCTGTAGCGCTTTCTTCAGTTTTGCCATAGCATCCGAATGTTCCGGTCTCCAAACAAACCTGATCCTTTTCCTCAAAAGCTGGTAGAGCGGCTCTGCAACATGACCAAAGTGTGGAATCCATATACGGTAGAAAACGCATGCCCTTAAGAACCTTCTTACCTCCTGAACTGAGGAACAGTCCTTGATCTTCCCTATTATGTCCACCTTTTCTAGATTTGGCTTCCTTCCATACGAGCCACACAGGTGTCCCACCACAAGGATTTCTCCAAGTCCAAATGCCGACTTCTCTCTAGAGAGAGTCACCCCCGCTTCCATCAACCTTCTCCGTATCGCCTCCACATCTTGAATATGATCTATGACAAACCTCTTAATACCTCCATCCACCAAAGTTTCATCTTTTTCGCTCTCTATGCAGCCCTTGACAGGTATATCATCCAAGAATGGACGGGTCTTCTCAGGGATAAAAGACTGCAGAATTTGATTCATAGCGCTTTGCATATGTGCCACAGAGTTAGTAGCCCCCATTGGGAGAGTGCACATACGCATCAGCCCTAAGGGTGTTTGCATCGTGGTTATGTCCCGGCTCCCTTCAGCAAGCTGAAATTGATCATAACCTGAATACAAATCCCCTATAGAATAGATTGCCCTCCCTGCAAACTCCTCAGCAAACTCTTCCACAGCCGGTCCAACACCAAAATTCCGGATTGTTACCTTATTAGGCGGTTGCGTATCCTGTATGAACCGTAACTTACCATTTTTCTTCCGAATGGTGAACCAGCAATTTGAGTATGGTGCTTCTGATGGTTCTAAATCTTTGCCTGAACTTTCTCCTTCAATAGTTCTGTCAGCTAGGGCAGAAGCGCCTTTGGCACTGGTATTGGTCTCAGATCTCACAATACATGCGGAATCGTGAAAATTATCATCGGTGTGATTTCTTGCGGGTTTACACTCCCAATCTCCTCGATCTTGAAAGCAAAAGCCTTCCCACACCTCCCAATCATTTCCTTAAATGCATGGTGCTCAACTTCTGTGAGCAATCCATCCCCTCCGACCGTAAGCTCATCCAAGGTCTCCTTAGTAAACGAATGACCAATATCCTTTTCCTGCCTCAGTCTCGGTTCCTCCCTAGTCCTACGCATCAATTCAAAAGCATCCAATGGCAATGGGATAGCAATAGGATGAACCTTTTTGTCCACTGTTTTGTACTTAGTGTCACATCTCACTTCATGAACCAACTTTGAAAGTGTTTCATGAAGCTCCCTTCCTATTTCAATCACGGGTTCTCCTTTCTCCATTGCCCCGATCACCTTCTGGACTGCCCTACCTTCTCCCCAATCCTCCAACAGTCCAATGATAGTCTCGCTATCATCCATTTCCCTTGCTGTTTTCAGAACTCTCTCTTTCCCTTTCATTCTCTTTTGCAAAATTCCCGTGGTACTCCCTACATGTGCAAAGCAAACAGTTCTACCACTCTGGATTCCCACATAGGTCCTATCAAAACAGTCCTCCTCACTTATCTCTTGCGGTGGAATGTAGCATAGGGCGCCTTGTCCCCCCACCTTCTCTGACAAGACGCCTAGTGGAAACCCCACCTTCTAGTAGGCTTTTCTGGATCCCTTAACTCTCTCCTGTTCATGTTGCTGCCCGGCAACACAATAGGGAATTGCACTATTCTGGTCCCGTTCTGACTTCTAACCTTTGCCACATGAGTCCCATCATTCAGAACTTTGCTCTCCATTCTAAACTGAGTAATGAAGGGCTGTCCTATGATCACCAGGTAGGGCAAGGTATCATGCACGAACACATTAATAGGATCTACTACATTCCCTATCTTGATTTTGACATCCGGACAAGCTCCCCACAATGCATTTCTGGTCCTATTCACTGAGTTTATCTTCCAATCGATGTCACGGTCCACCTTCCATCGCCCTTCATCATAGACCGCCTTTGACACGAGATTGACCTCAGATCCTGAATCAATCAGCGCTCTCACCGGTGCTTTCACTCCTTGCATCTTGATCTTGGACTCGCTGCAACTTCTCGCCCAAAAAGAGTCTTGAACCTCCTCTGACAAGGGCACAAAAGACTTCTCATCCTCAAGAGCAGCATCATAGACACGTGCTTCTCGGGTCTCATCCTCTGGTTTTTCCTGTTCAAGCTCAAGCCCAAAAGTTCCCACCTCTCCTTCAGCCTCACTCCCATCCTCGTACAGCAAGGATGTGTGCGGTCCTTCCTTGTAGAATCATTTCTTCTTTGCCTTGACAAGGATAAGGTCCTGCACATCCTTCCTCAAGCTACCAAAGAACTCTTGTTTGTGAAACCCCTCACATCTCGCTTCAAGAACTTTTTGGCAATCTCTTGCGGATCCAGGTCCATTTCTATGTCCTTGCTCAACAGCCAACCCGGCCCTGTGAGCCGGCCTGTCTCTCACTCAGGATGAACCTCTGATGGCTATTATGGTAGCGCACCATGGACTAAGAAGGCAAGGAACCCAAACTCCATCATACTCCTCCAAGGTTAACACTCCAAGACTCAAGACATTGCTCACTAGAGAACTCAATGAGAGAGAGATAGTTGAAAATGAAAGGATGATGAGTACCTCCTCACCCCTTGTTTATATAGTGGTGAAATAGTTATGTACCAAAGTTACTAATTACCGTAGTAACTCAAGTTACTAGACTAAAAGTCAAGTAAAGTCAAAAAGCAGAAAGAAATATCCATTCACATGGGCATATTCCTCTAAGCATGTGATCTTATCTTGACCCAACCACTAAGTCAAGGATTCCTTCACATGGGCTATCCTTGGAATAAAGAAGAATCCAAAACAAAAAGGTTTGCGGGCCCAAGAGTTCTCAACTCTTTCCTCAAAGCCAAACACCTAGGAATAATACCAAGTCAACACACTAAAATCCAAAATAGTGGTGCTCATCTTTTCTACTTCCTCTAAAGTAAGGTCCACTCTATCTTAGCTATGAATAACTTTAGCTTACCATGACTAATATAGAACCATCCTTTATCTCTATAAATAATATCTCTTAAGTACTTGTAATACCAAGCTAAATATCACAATACCACACACATGCACAAATGGGTGTTACATTTACCCCCGGACTAAGTTTTTACTTTGTCCTCAAAGTGAAGGTCTCTCTACCTTCTATGGTACATCTTCAACTTATCATGGTTAATCCTATCAAAGTGTCTTCCTCCCAACTCCTTGAGATCATAGGTGTAATTGTCCCACACCTTCTCCACTATGAAAGGTCCAAAGTACTTAGGTAAAAACTTCTTTTGCACTCTCTTGAATCGAATGGAATCAAACAACATTACTCAATCACCTTCTTTGAAAGGCTCCACCTTCTTCTTGCCTTGCCTCTTATCATAGCTCTCCTTTTGTTTCCTTTGGGCTTGCTCCACTTGAACCATAGCAACTGCTCTTGCCTCTTCCAACTCCATGAGTTGTTCCTTCCTTGACTTCTCTGCATCACCTCCTTGTGCTTTCTTCAATCTCCTATGAATGCTTTGGAAGGTAGGAAGATCAAAGTGAATAGGTAAGGTAGACTCAATACCATACACCAATTGAAATGGAGAATATCCGGTGGAAGTCTTCATGATTGTCCTATACTCCCACAAAACTGCATGAATCCTCTTGTCCTAATGATGTTTAGCTCCCTCCATTTCTGCATCTTTGGCCAACATCATGCACAAGGTCTGATTAGTTCTCTCTGGCAAGCCATTGGAATTTGGCTTATAGGATGTAGTTACTCTATGTGGGATAGAGAAATGTCGTAGCATGGCTGTAGTAATGCTTCTTGTAAACTCTCCTCCTCTATCAGAAACCAACTCCAAAGGGCATCCAAACCTAGTGATAATGCGTTCATAAAGAAATCTACCCACTTCATCTTCATTCTTGTCCCTCAATGGTCTAGCCTCAACCCACTTAGTAAGGTAATCAGTAACTACCACAATGTACCGATTGTTCCTTGGGGTTCTATTGAGAGGTCCTACAAAATCAATTCCCCACTTCTCAAAAGGTCCTAGCAATGGAATTGATTTAAGTGGTGGAGTGGATGTAGACTTTCTAGCAAAAGCTTGAAAAACATGACAAGTTTTGCAATAATCAAGACAATCCTTGAAAATCCCTCTCCAATGGTAACCTGCATCTAGAATCCTGAAAGTAGTCACCTTTCCTGCAAAGTGTCATCCACATACTAAACCTTCATGAAACTCCTTTATGAGTAGGATAGACTCTTCCTTACCCACTGCTCTTTGAAGTAGACCATCTGCTCCTTGGTAAAAAAGAATATCCTCCACCATTGTGTAAGGTCTAGATCTTGCTGCAAGGGCCTTCCTCTCCCTAGCATGCATCCCTTCTGGATAGTTACCTCTTGTCACAAAATCCACAATCTCCTTGTACTCCATTGGAATCTCTTGAGTGACTGAGATTGTCATGAGCTCCTCATCCGGGAAGGAATCATCTATTGGCTCATCTCCATCATGCTCATAGGCTCTAGATAACAAATCAGCATTTGCATGTTTCTTTCTTGGCCTATCCTCAATTGTGTAGTCATACTCAGACAAGAGTAGCATCCACCTTGCTAGTCTCCCTTCAACATTAGGCTTGTTGAAGATGTACTTCAAAGCCTTGTGATCCGTGACAATGGTGGCTTTCCCTCCAATCAAGTAGTGTCTAAACTTCTTGAGACCAAAGATCACTGCCAGCCCTTCTCTCTCTGTGACAGAGTAGTTCTTCTCTGCTGAAACCATCTACCTACTAGCATAAGCTATTGGATGATCATGCCCATCTTGGTCTAATTGACTAAGAGTGCATCTTATAGCTACATTAGAAGCATCAGTGTAGAGGATGAAAGGCTTACTCCAATCATGTTTAGCAAGAATTGGAGCTACAACAAGGGATTGCTTGAGCTCCTCAAAAGCTTTGAGAGCCTCCTTGTCCTCCAAAATCACCATGTAATCTACACCCTTCTTCATGTAGATAGTCAATGCATAAGCCTTGTTGGAAAATGAGAAGATGAACCTCCTATAGTATCCAACCATCCCCAAGAATTGGCGTAACTTTGTCAAGCTTGAAGGGAATGGAAGGTCTGAGATTTTCCTCACCTTCTCATGATCAACCGCTATTCCATCCTTGGAGATGATGTGCCCCAAAAGTAGACCTTCTTCACATCCAAAAATGCACTTCTCTGGGTTGAGTGATGCATTTGCCTCATTCAAGCGTTGCAAGACTTTGATTAGGTGCTCAAAGTGCTCCTCCTTGCTCCCATAGACACAAAAGTCATCAATGAAATCTCTCACAAATTTCCCAATGAAAGGTTCAAATACCTTGTTCATGAACCGTTGGAATGTGGCTGGAGCATTGCAAAGCCCAAAAGGCATGACCTTGAAAGCGTAAGTTCCCCAAGGTGTGGTGAATGTGGTGAGTTGTTGATGCTCTGGTGCAATCTTGATTTGGTTATATCCACTATAACCATCTCCAAAACTGTACCTCTCATGACCTGCAACCTCCTCCAAGATCTCATCAATGAATGGCAATGGGTAGTAGTCCTTCTTGGTAACAGCATTGAGCTTCTTGTAATCCACACATACCCGAAGCTTGCCATTCTTTTTCTTCACAATGACAATTGGAGACACCCATTCTGAATTCTCCACCTCAAAGATAAATCCAGCCTCCTTGAGCTTATCAATCTCCTCCTTCACAACCAAAGATATTGGTGGGCTAATGCGACGTTGCTTTTGGCGGATTGGTCTTGCATGTGCCTCCACCTCTATCTTGTGCTCCTCCAAGGTGACTTCCTTCAAATCCTTGTAACTAAAAGCAAACACATGGATGAACTTGCGGAAAATCTCCTCAAATCTCACCTTCTCCTCCTTGGTAACATTTGGGCCATACTCGAGGGTAGATAACCTTCTCTCTACCTCCTCAAGTGTCAATGGTGATTTATCTAGGTCCTTCAAAACCTTTGGCTTAGGTGCAAAATCCATAGCACACAAAGGCTACACATCTGAATCAGATTCAGATTCATCCTCCTCAGTGGAAGTCTCCTCTTCCATGCTTGTGTCCACACCTGAAACTCCTTCTTCAGAATCTGATTCCCAATAATCAGAAGATTGGGTATCTGAATGTGAAGTGTTGGTGGTGTTAGTCACTGGAACAGTGACTCTATGGTTTGATGGCCCAATCCTCAAGTACCCTTTGTGCCATCGATCAGTTGTGTGTGCTGCTCTCAACCATGGCCTCCCAAGAAGTAAGTCATAGCTTCAATCCTTCAAGCCTTGGAAAGTCATGAGATTTTGAACTCCCATAACTGAAACTACCACCTTATCCATCACCCCTACTGGTTGAACTTGTTGCTTGTTTGCCATGCTCACCACAAATGTTGAAGGTCTTGAGGGTATCATACCCAACTTCTTCATCAACCTTTCTGACATGGCATTCACTGCTGATCCTCCATCAACCAATGCATCCTTGATGTTGTGACCATTCACTCTCACATCAATCTTGGAGGCATATTCACAAGCCTCCCATGGTGCTGGCTTGGCATCCACCACCCCCATTGATACTGGAACTTTTGCCTTGTTTTTCTTCTTGCTCCTTGTAGAACTCAAACCACCTCTAAGCTCCTTTCTCAAGGTAGGGTTCAAAGCAATTAATTGGCCCACTGTGATGTTAGCCTTGTGACTACCAACATCCTCCAACACATTGTAGTTCCATCGTTGCTTTGAGATCAAGAAGTCCTCCATATCCAACTTCTTCCTTGGAGTCTTTGTTGTTGATGGTGTTGAGGTGCGAGTGCTCCTAGTAGACATAGGAGTAACCTTGCTTGAAGTAAATCCTTGAGAAGAGTGAACATCCTCTGCAAAATGAGCTCTCTTCTTCTCTTGTGCCAAAAGCTCCAAATTAAGACCCTTGGAGTTTGAGCACTCTCCCTTCTCATACTTGCTCTCAACCACATCTATGGATGCTATCCCCTTACCTTTGTTGGGATTAGGAGCCACTTGGGTTTCACTACCTCCCTCTTTCCCTCTATTGGCTCCCTCATAACCCCTTCCTCCATGGTAAGTGGAATTTGGGCAATTCCTTTGGATATGGCCTCTTCCTCCACAACCAAAACAATTTCTATCATTGAAATTGTTGGCTGGTTGGCCTCCTCTATATGGATAGTTTCCATAACTCCTAGGCCCTCTCCCTACATTCTGATCCACCTCTCTCTTCTCCCATAGTTGCACCACATTGATCTTGAGATCCACAAGTTGTTCTGTGATGGTTTGGAGTGGATCTTTTGGTGGAGGTGCAAGAACTGGAGCAACTAGTACTTGTGGTGCAACCATTGTCACCAAAGTATCAAAAGTTCCACCATACTTGTAGCCTTGAGGAGGATGCACAACCTCCTTCACCACCAAATCACTCTCATCTCCTTCCAAACTCTCCTCCATACGAATTGCGATCTTGATAGCTTCAACCTTGGAAGAAGGTTTCTCATATCTCACCTTGCTTCTAATTTGTGGTCTCAACCTTCCCACAAAATTCTTGGTGAGCATGGCCCCTATGCCAATCATTGTAGTCTCCACATCATCCCCACCCTTCCTCAACACTATGCGAAATCTGGACTCTAACTTTTCCACTCTTTCCACATAGACTCTCACTTTCTCTCCATCTCCTTGCTTGAGAAATGTAACCTCACTCATCAATCTCTCATAACTCTCATCAGGAAGAAAGTTCTCAATGAGTGCTGAAGTGAAAGTCTCCCAAGACTCCTCTTCCCCCTCTCTCCTCTCTCTCTTTTGGTATTCTGACTCATACCATGTAAGTGCTGCATCCTCAAAGAAATCAGGTAATAATGAGGCCCACTCATTCTTCCTCCTCTCATTGTTTCCTATTCAAGCTCTCTTGAAGTCTCTCACAAAGGCCTCCACATCTTCTCCATCCTTGCCAAAGAAAACTGGAAGTTTTCCCATCATAATCCCTCACTACCTTTCTTTTCTCTCAAAATTTATTTTTTTTCTCTTTTCTTTTCTCTCACTCTATAACTAATATAGTTTATACATGACTAACACCATCTGAGAATAATCCACTCTAGGGAAAACAAAAGGTTCAGGTTGCTCCAAGATTTCTATAGCAACATCAAATCCTAGAGTGCATATTAATCTAACTCTCATGGATAGTTTATCCATAAATTGAAAGATTATCTCCATCACTAATCTTGAGAACTAGCTGATGAAGGTGGTAGTATTTCTGTAGCTATACTTAGACTCTCTCCAAGATCCTTCACCAAAGTTTCCAAAAGTGCTTTTACTCCACTACACTCATGTCCTTTTGGAAGTCCTTCAACTCCACAAACCTCACACAACTCCTTGGTCTTAGATCTTCTCCCTCCCAATCTTGGTGAAGAAGGTCCAACATGCAAACCCAAGTCAAGTAAGCCTCTCCTTTCCCTCAATCTCTTGCTCTCAAAGGTCAATGGAAATGAACTTGCCTTATGTCCCTTCTCTCCACATAGAAAGCACTTAGACTCAGTCTTTCCTCCAAGTGGTGTAGGTTTTGGATCCTCTCAATACTCTCTTCAAATTCTATTGTAAACTCTTTTTTCCTCAAATCAACGCCTACAATCACCTCAAACCCTTGGGGAACCTTGCATAATCTCAATTTCCACTCTTGATGACCCTCTATGTTCCCAAGATGAATCTAAACTCTCAAACATGCTTTTTGTTGATCTCAAACTTCTCATGCATGATATCTCCACTCTGCAGAATTGACCCTTCCTCACAATGTCACACAAATCTCCCAACGAATATGTTACAGTCCTCTGAAATTTTGCACACTTGATGAAAACTCCAAGGCATCCCTCCCTGCAAAATTTTAGATCTTTTCATCAAGCCATTTGGCCTAGACACCTTTCTATTCAGCACCCATATTTCAGATTTGGTCTGAAAACCACCCCCCTCACTTCAAAAACTCATTTCTCCCTGCGTAAGAACGATCTCTCTCTAATGTTTGAGGCAGCAGGTAGGATACAATGCACGGAATGTTTTCGGAAAGTTTCAAGACAATTCACTGAAAATTGAAGAAATGGTAGACTCTGTACAATTTTCTAGAGAGCATGCAGTTGCGGGAGCACTTTACCCTATCAACTTTCAAAAATTCTAGCCCAGTGCGCATAGAAGCTCTCACAATACTTTCAAGTGTGCTAACTGAAAGATAACCCAAGCTATCATGTGTAGAAATCTCAAGTCCAGATCTCAAACTTGAGATTTTGCCCAAAATCACCTTAATCCCCAAAATCTGCAATCCACCTCACACAATCTATCCAATTCCTCTCATGTGTACAAGATGTACAAAATCACCTCAAAGACATCATATTGAACTACAGGGTATACAAATAGATCTTGGTTCTCTAACATAAGTTCAGCCCTCTCCTCTCCTAATGTTCTCTCCAAGTGAGCTCTCATAGCCTCCTTCTGCCTAATGTAGAATTGGACGCGGAACATTATCTTGCCTTCTAGAGAGGTCCCGGCAACGGAACCAAAAATGTGAGCCGGCCTGTCTCTCACTCAGGATGAACCTCTGATGGCTATTATGGTAGCGCACCATGGACTAAGAAGGCAAGGAACCCAAACTCCATCATACTCCTCCAAGGCTAACACTCCAAGACTCAAGACATTGCTCACTAGAGAACTCAATGAGAGAGAGATAGTTGAAAATGAAAGGATGATGAGTACCTCCTCACCCCTTGTTTATATAGCTGTTTTCAGAACTCTCTCTTTCCCTTTCATTCTCTTTTGCAAAATTCCCGTGGTACTCCCTACATGTGCAAAGCAAACAGTTCTACCACTCTGGATTCCCACATAGGTCCTATCAAAACAGTCCTCCTCACTTATCTCTTGCGGTGGAATGTAGCATAGGGCGCCTTGTCCCCCCACCTTCTCTGACAAGACGCCTAGTGGAAACCCCACCTTCTAGTAGGCTTTTCTGGATCCCTTAACTCTCTCCTGTTCATGTTGCTGCCCGGCAACACAATAGGGAATTGCACTATTCTGGTCCCGTTCTGACTTCTAACCTTTGCCACATGAGTCCCATCATTCAGAACTTTGCTCTCCATTCTAAACTGAGTAATGAAGGGCTGTCCTATGATCACCAGGTAGGGCAAGGTATCATGCACGAACACATTAATAGGATCTACTACATTCCCTATCTTGATTTTGACATCCGGACAAGCTCCCCACAATGCATTTCTGGTCCTATTCACTGAGTTTATCTTCCAATCGATGTCACGGTCCACCTTCCATCGCCCTTCATCATAGACCGCCTTTGACACGAGATTGACCTCAGATCCTGAATCAATCAGCGCTCTCACCGGTGCTTTCACTCCTTGCATCTTGATCTTGGACTCGCTGCAACTTCTCGCCCAAAAAGAGTCTTGAACCTCCTCTGACAAGGGCACAAAAGACTTCTCATCCTCAAGAGCAGCATCATAGACACGTGCTTCTCGGGTCTCATCCTCTGGTTTTTCCTGTTCAAGCTCAAGCCCAAAAGTTCCCACCTCTCCTTCAGCCTCACTCCCATCCTCGTACAGCAAGGATGTGTGCGGTCCTTCCTTGTAGAATCATTTCTTCTTTGCCTTGACAAGGATAAGGTCCTGCACATCCTTCCTCAAGCTACCAAAGAACTCTTGTTTGTGAAACCCCTCACATCTCGCTTCAAGAACTTTTTGGCAATCTCTTGCGGATCCAGGTCCATTTCTATGTCCTTGCTCAACAGCCAACCCGGCCCTGTGAGCCGGCCTGTCTCTCACTCAGGATGAACCTCTGATGGCTATTATGGTAGCGCACCATGGACTAAGAAGGCAAGGAACCCAAACTCCATCATACTCCTCCAAGGTTAACACTCCAAGACTCAAGACATTGCTCACTAGAGAACTCAATGAGAGAGAGATAGTTGAAAATGAAAGGATGATGAGTACCTCCTCACCCCTTGTTTATATAGTGGTGAAATAGTTATGTACCAAAGTTACTAATTACCGTAGTAACTCAAGTTACTAGACTAAAAGTCAAGTAAAGTCAAAAAGCAGAAAGAAATATCCATTCACATGGGCATATTCCTCTAAGCATGTGATCTTATCTTGACCCAACCACTAAGTCAAGGATTCCTTCACATGGGCTATCCTTGGAATAAAGAAGAATCCAAAACAAAAAGGTTTGCGGGCCCAAGAGTTCTCAACTCTTTCCTCAAAGCCAAACACCTAGGAATAATACCAAGTCAACACACTAAAATCCAAAATAGTGGTGCTCATCTTTTCTACTTCCTCTAAAGTAAGGTCCACTCTATCTTAGCTATGAATAACTTTAGCTTACCATGACTAATATAGAACCATCCTTTATCTCTATAAATAATATCTCTTAAGTACTTGTAATACCAAGCTAAATATCACAATACCACACACATGCACAAATGGGTGTTACAGCCCCTTCCTAGGAGATCTCTTTCCCGGCTTTTGGTTTGCTGCCCCTTCTGTGTCCATTTGTGACTCTTCTCCAATGCCCAAATTCTGATCCCTGCTCTTTTGTGCATCCTTGAACTGCACCTCTTTCCTTCTAACCTGTCTCCTCTTCGGTTCCACTCGCTGTTGCTTTTCCCTTGGATGCCCTTCATTATCTGCCTGTTGATCAGATTTTTGTTTCTCTTCCACCATAGCATCCCAAGTGGCACCAACTTAAGCAGTGATGGCAGTTATTACCACCGGCACATCCCACCCTGATTTCCTCCGGACCTGCTCTGCTAGTTTCTTCTTCTCAACCTCTTCTAGATCTGCACATTGCTTCACTTCACTCATTGCACTATACACACTAGGCTCAAATGCAGCAACTGCCATACTTACTTCACATTTGCCCATGTGTCTTTCCAGCAGAGCCTTCATCGCTCCCCTGTTACCGTTTAGCGATATTGGCTCCCTAGTATCATAGAAGGCTATCTTCTTCATCTCGGGTTCTCCAACAAACTTCACCCACTGTTTGTGTACTACTTCTGATAGTTCTTGGCACTCCCTTTTGGCATGACTCTTATTGTCACACCACATGCACCCATAGGGTTGCCTCCTCTCTCCATCCGTCCTCGCAGTGCTACTCCCACTCTGCAACTGGTTGACCTTGGTGGTCAGAATCTTCAACCCCTCCATCAATCGTGAGATCTCATCCACTGCTCCTTCTTTGGGCATCTCACTCACTCGCTGTCCCTCCTTCCCTCTCTTGGACCCAATCACGTCACTCCAAATAGGCACTTTGGCTATTGCTTCTTCATCCAACTCTCTCTGCCTCTGCCTACGGCTTACCCAGACAACCGCTTCCTCAATCTTTCCCCACTCTACCGCTCCCAACCGATCAGGTTGGAGCAAATCGAGTGCATACTCCAACTCATCCCGCAAACGACTATCCGCAGCTCGCAAAAAGTAGTTAGCCTCTGTAGCCTAATGGCCTCAACTTCACAAGCTGACACATGCCCCAGTCTCTTGTTAAACTCTCTTAGGAGATCTTGAGGCCCCAAGTTTTTACTCCTATCGTTCACCCAATCTAAGAACATGGCCTGGGTGACCCGATCTGCATCTTGCAGCAAGAATTCCTCCTTCATCATTTGGGAGAACTCCTCCCATGTCTCCGCCCCTCTCAACAAGCCCTCAACCACCTTCCTGATTTCAAGTTCAGCCAATGTAGGAAACCTAGCAATGGCAATGTTCTCATCCAGATCATGAAACTTAACCTCTCTCCAGTAGACCTTCAGGTACTTGGTCACATCCTTAACATCAAATTCCCCTTGCTGATCTACCACAGCGCGCAAACACTTCGTGACTTGTGAAGACTGCACTTTCACCCTGTCTCTTTCTTTGTCTTGATCCTTCATGGCTCTCATGGTTGCCATGACAATCAGTGAGATCTCCTCTTCCCTTGTCATAGCTGCAGATGAAGCCTCTGGGCCCATCTCTACCTCAGCACAGCTCACTACTGTCCACTTAGATCAGTCCAATCTGTCCTTGTTCCCTTCCCCAACTCCAACTAGTCGTAACGTCTAAGCACAAGCCTTGAGATTCCCCAACATGGTCACCACTTATGTCGGGGAAATTGTTTGGCCTCGAGAGTGCACCGAGCACCTGGCTGCTTGTGCTTAATTTGCCGTTATTGTAGTTGATTTAGAGTTTCTCGTAGACTGTCATTCTCTTCCTATTCCTGGTGTGTTGGAAATCTCAGCTCTGTAAAATTTTGGGTTTTCCTTTGTTTCCTGATGTTGGGCTTCTCGAGGGTTTGTGTTTGTCTTTGGCCTTCGCAGAACTGGCTAGTTTGTGTAGGTTCTGCTACGGTTTTGGACCCGACGGTCCCTAGGAATGGCTGGGAATTTCACAAAAAATAAATAGTTTTCTATTTGGCTCAACCCGGCACCTTGACAACTGACTCAAACCATTCATACAGACCGACTGAGAGCTCCTAAAATGGAACTTCCTCGATGCTAGTCATAGATTGAACACACCATTTTCTCAGGATTTGTCATTCATAAAATTTCAGCTGCAAGGTTCACAATTTTGCAAAAGCCAACCAACTCCAGTTCATACAGTGTCTGCATTAAATTATGACAGAAAATCATTTCAGCTAACGCCTTCACATGCACTCTGTCCGATAACTGTAAAGACAACTCACCCTCCGGACTTCTTCCTTCACCTCCCAGCAGCACTCCCATCAATGCTTTCTCCTCTGAAAACCCTCTGTCTCTCTCAAAATCTTCTGCAACTTTCTCTCTTGAAACTCCTCTCCTCATTTCCCAAAACTGTCAGCCCTTCATCTCTCTAAAATCCTCTGGCACTTTCCCAAAAACCCTACTGTCCTTTCTCAAAATCTTCTGCAACTTTCTCTCTTGAAACTCCTCTCCTCATTTCCCAAAACTGGCAGCACTTCTCACTTTCAATAACTCTCCATCACTTCCCTATTGTCTTCTCTTGAAATCCTCTGCAACTTCCTCTCTTGAAACTCCTCTCCTCATTACCCGAAACCGGCAGCCCTTCTCACTTTCGATAATTCTCTATCACTTCCCTACTGTATTCTCTTGAAATCCTTTGCAACTTCCTCTCTTGAAACTCCTCTCCTCATTTCCCAAAACTGGCAGCCCTTCTCACTTTCAATAATTCTCCATCACTTCCCTACTATCTTCTCTCGAAATCCTCTGCAACTTTCTCTCTTGAAACTCCTCTCCTCATTTCCCGAAACTGGCAGCCCTTCTCACTTTCGATAATTCTCCATCACTTCCTTACTGTCTTCTCTTAAAATCCTCTGCAACTTCCTCTCTTGAAACTCCTCTCCCCATTTCCCAAAACTGGCGGCCCTTCTCACTTTCGATAATTCTCCATCACTTCCCTATTGTCTTCTCTCGAAATCCTCTGCAACTTTCTCTCTTGAGATCCTCTGTCATTTCCCGAAAACTTCCTGTCCAACCTTGTCAAATTCACTCTCAAAAACTCCTCTCCTCATTTCCCAAAAATCCTTGTCTCTCTCAAAAATCCTCCAAAATTTCATGAAACTGTCAGCCCTTCATCTCTCAAAAATCCTTCCTCCCTTTCCGAAAACCCTACTCCTTTCTTCTCCTGAAAATTCTTGCAACTTCTCTCAAAAATCCTTTGCAAACTTCTCTCTTGAAATCCTCTGGCATTTCTTGAAAACCATTAGCCCTTCCTTACTTTCAATTATTCTCCTTGTCAAGAACTCCTGTCCACTCTTCTCGTGAAAACCTCCCTTGTCATTTCCCTACTTAACTCTCAGCCCTACTTGTCCTTTCAACTCCTCACTGTCCAACCCCATGTCTATGGTAGCATTTTTCCCAAGTTACCCTGCCAATTCTCAAAAATCCACACTCAGCCTCCTGATCTTCTCGAAATTCCAGCTGACCAAAACTCAAGCCTTCAGGTCCCTTGCCAAAATTCATCCCTTCTTTTCCTATACAAGCCTAAGCCTCTCTCAAGTTTCTGCGCAGAAAGCACTTTCAAAATTTCTCTCTCTGTCCTGGCCCAGCCTATCCCTTTGATACTTTTCTTGAATTCCTGCAAAAACCCTTCAAGACTTATCTGTCCTGCAAAACCCTTCAAGACTTATCTGTCCTGCAAAACCCTTCGAAACTCTCTTTCTTGCCAAACCCTTCAAGATTCTCTCTTTCACTCTTCACTTCTATGTTCTCAAAAACCCTTTGAGATTTCTCTCAAACCCCTTCACATTTAGAAGTCCCTCTTCTTGCTGCTTTGTTCTTCGATTCCTCTCTCCTTGCAGAAGTGCTCGATACCTCTTTATCATTCAACAAAGCCCTTCAAGATTTCTCTATCTTCTCCTTTCCTTCCCGACCCTTCACTGTTCCCTGTCTTTGATGAGTATCCTTTTTCCTTCCCACTATTCTTCACTATATCTCAAAACTCCTGTCTGTGTTTCCGTCGATTCTCTTTGCCTTCTTTCCCTTGTTGTTGTTTAAACTCTTGTCACCCCTTCTCCCTTGATACTTCAATTCCCTTGTCTCTAAACTCCTTTTGATTTTTTACTGTCACCCCAACCCCTCTTCCAATTCTTGTGTCCTTCCAACTCTAACCCTCTGATCTATATCTTCTTGTTTTCCAATAAAACCCTTTTTGATCCTCTGTCCTTCCAAAAATCTTCAACCTGTTCTTGTCACTTCAAAACCCTTCGACCTCCTTGTCTCCTTGAATTTCCTTTGTTGCTGCTACCCAACTCTGCCTTCCATTCTCTCCCCTTTCCCCTTTCTCTTTTCATCGATCTTTCTCTGTATTCAATTCTCCTCTCTGCCCACGATCTTCCTATTTTCCTTCCATATCTATCTCTCTTCCCTTTTGTTTTTTGATTCTTGATTCCTCAAACCCCTTTACGTTTAGGAGTCCCCTCTTGCTGCTTTGTTCTTTGATTCCTCTCTCCTTGCAGAAGTGCTCGATACCTCTCTATCATTCAACAAAGCCCTTCAAGATTTCTCTATCTTCTCCTTTCCTTCCCTTCTCAAAAATTCCTGCAACCACTCCTTACCAAGCTCATCTGACATTTTCCCAAAAGCTCTCTGCTGTCTAGCCCTCATCTGTCCCGAATTTTCATACCTTGTCAGCATGTGCCCTCCTACAAGACTTTTTTTGAAAAAAAAACCCTCTACTGTCCAGCCCTCCTCTTCTTGAAATCCTGCAACCACTCCTTACCACTCTCATCATGCTTTTTCTTGCCGACAACATCTTCCACTCCTACTACAATTACAGAGGATACTTGAGAGCTAGATCTTGGACCCAAGCTTATTGGAGAGGAAAGATGGAGGGTTTGGAGGTTCTTGAGGAGCCACACGAGTTGTTTTGCCTTTAGTATGAAGGATTTGGGTGCTCTAAAGGGACTTGGTATACGGATTGAGCTGACTAGCGACACACCAATTTTATGACGTCCTTATTGATATAGTGATATGGAGAGGACATTGATTCAAAGCCAAAGTAGTGACCTTTTTGAGGCTGGTTTGGTGGAGATTTCACATGGAGAGTATGCATCAGCGACAGTGATGCCAGCCAAGAAGGATATGCATAACAACTATATAGATAGGTAGATGTGTGGAGATTACCGTCCTATCAATTGATAGACTAGGGCTGATTGGTATGCCATGCCTACATCCGAGGAGATTCTTGATGTGATTGGGCATGCAAAGGTCTTCAGTACTTTGGATCTTCGAGCAGGATATCATCAGTTGCCGATCAGGGAGAACGATAAGTCCAAGACAACATTTTGGGCTATTGATCCTCACGGCAAGGATGTGTAAGATCAGTGGAGGTTCCTACCATTTGGGTTAAAGAACGCTTTTGCTGAGTTCTAGAGGGTCATGGATAGGATCCTAGCTGGATTGGATTTTGCTCGGTGTTATATTGATGACGTTTTGGTCTATAACACTACTATGGAGGAGCATGAGAGACAATTGTTGGAAGTGTTTGAGAGGTTGAGATCTCATTGACTCAAATTACATCCTGGGAAGTGTAGGTTCTTCCATGAGCATGTTGAGTATTTGGGTCACACTATCTACCCCGGAGGACTTGGTGTTCAGCAGACCAAGGTGGAGGCTGTTGCACGTATTCCTCGGCCTACGGATGTGAGTAGAGTGCGAGCATTCCTTGGGTTGGCAAACTTCTATCGCCACTATGTTAGAGGATTTAGTGCCATTGCCAAGGCCTTGACGAAGCTGACCAAGCTTACACAAGAGTGGTGTTGGAGAGATGAGCAAGAGAGAGCTTTTGTAGAGCTCAAGGAGAGGTTGACATCTGCTCCTATTTTGAGGAGACCGATAAGGGGAAGACCATTTCAGGTTCACACTGATTGGAGTATGTTGGGGCTTGGAGCAGTGCTCACCCAGCATGATGATGAGGAGAAGGAGTTTGTGGTGGCCTATGCTAGTCGATCCAACAATTCAGCGGAGTCAAAGTATAGTTCATATGAGGGAGAGTGCTTGGCAGCATTTTGGGCAGTAGCACATTTTCGATGTTACCTATTTGGTAACCCCTTCACTCTCATCACTGATCACCAGCCGCTGAAGTGGTTGATGGAGTCCGACAAGCTTTCAAGGAAGCTTGCATGATGGGCTCTGATTTTACAAGGGTATGATTTCACGGTTGTTCATAGACCTGGAGTGGTGAACAGTGATGTAGATGGGTTGAGTAGAAACCCATGTCTTGTAACACCCATTTGAGCATATGTGTGGTATTGTGATATTTAGCTTGGTATTACAAGTACTTAAGAGATATTATATATATAGAGATAAAGGATGGTTCTATATTAGTCATGGTTAGCTAAAGTTAGTCATAGCTAAGATAGAGGGGACCTTACTTTAGAGGAAGTAGAAAAGATGAGCACCACTATTTTGTATTTTAGTGTGTTGACTTGGTATTATTCTTAGGTGTTTGGCTTTGAGGAAAGAGTTGAGAACTCTTGGGCCCGCAAGCCTTTTTGTTTTGGATTCTTCTTTAGTCCAAGGATAGCCCATGTGAGGGAATCCTTAACTTAGTGGTTGGATCAATGTCAGACCACATGCTTAGGGGAATATGCCCGTGTGAATGGATATTCCTTTCTACTTTTTGACTTTACTCAACTTTGAGTCTAGTAACTTGAGTTACTACGGTAATTAGTAACTTTGGTACGTAACTATTTCACCACTATATAAACAAGGGGTGAGGAGGTACTCAACATCCTTTCATTTGCAACTATCTCTCTCTCATATTGTGTTCTCTAGTGAGCAATATCTTGAGTCTGAGAGTGTTAGCCTTGGAGGAGTATGATGGAGTTGGGGTTCCTTGCCTTCTTAGTCCATGGTGCGCTACCATAATAGCCATCAGAGGTTTATCCTGAGTGAGAGATAGGCCGGCTCACATTTTTGGTTCCATTGCAGGGACCTCTCTAGAAGGCAAGATAATGTTCCGTGTTCAATTCTACATTAGGCAGAAGGAGGCTATGAGAGCTCACTTGGAGAGAACATTAGGAGAGGAGAGTGCTAAACTTATGTTAGAGAACCAAGATCAATTTTTATACCTTGTAGTTCATTATGCTGTCTTTGAGGTGATCTTGTACATAGGAGAGGAATTGGAGAGTTTGTGTGAGGTGGATTGCATATTTTGGAGATTAAGGTGATTTTGGGCAAAATCTCAAGTTTGAGATCTGGATTTAAAATTTCTACACATGATATTTTGGGTTATTTTTCAGTTAGCACACTTGTAATTATTGTGAGAGCTATTATGCGCACTAGGCTAGAATTTTTGAAAGTTGATTGGGTAAAGTGCTCCCGCAACTGCATGCTCTTTGGAAAATTGTCCAGAGTCTGCCATTTCTTCATTTTTCCATAAATTGTTTTAGAAATTTCCAAGAAAATTCAGTGCATTGTATCCTACCTACTGGCACAAAAATTAGAGAGAGATCATTCTTGCACAAGGAGTTATGAGTTTTTGAAGTGAGGGGAGTGGTTTTGAGACCAAATCTGAAATATGTGTGTTGAATAGAAATGTGTCTAGGCCAAATGGCTCAATGAAAAGATCTGAAATTTTGCAGGGAGACGCCCTAGAGTTGTGATCATGTGTAAAGAATTTCAAAGCACTGTAACATATTAGTTGGGAGATTTGAGTGACATTGTGAGGAAGGGTTAATTCTACAAAGTGGAGATCTTATGCATGAGGAGTTTGAGATCAACAAAAAGCATGTTTGAGTGTTTAGATTCATCTTGGGAACATGGAGGGTCATCAAGAGTGGAAATTGAGATGATGCAAGGTTCCCCAAGGGTTTGAGGTGATTTTAGGGGTGGATTTGAGGAAAAGAGAGTTTACAATAGAATTTGAAGAGAGTGTTGAGAGGATCCAAAAACCTACACCACTTGGAGGAAAGAGTGAGTTTAAGTGCTTTCTGTGTGGAGAGAAGGGACATAAGGCAAGTTCATGTCCATTGACCTTTGAGAGCAAGAGATTGAGGGAAAGGAGATGATTACTTGACTTGGGTTTGGATGTTGGACCTTCTTCACCAAGATTGGGAGGGAGAAGATCTAAGACCAAGGAGTTGTGTGAGGTTTGTGGAGTGGAAGGACTTCCAAAAGGACATGAGTGTAGTGGAGTAAAAGCACTTTTGGAGACTTTGGTGAAGGATCTTGGAGAGAGTCTTAGTACAGCTACAGAAATACTACCACCTTCATCAGCTAGTTCTCAAGATTAGTGATGGAGATAATCTTTCAATTTATGGATAAATTATCCATGAGGGTTCGATTAATATGCACTCTAGGATTTGATGTTGCTATAGAAAACTTGGAGCAATCTGAACCTTTTGTGTTCCCTTGGGCGCATTACTCTCAAATGGTGTTAGTCATATATATACTCTATTAGTTATAGAGTGAGAGAAAAGAAAAGAGAAAAAAAAGAAAAACTGAGAGAAAAGAAAGATAGTGAGAGGTTAAGATGAGGAAACTTCCGGTTTTCTTTGGCAAGGATGGAGAAGATGTGGAGGCCTTTGTGAGAGACTTCAAGAGAGCTTGAATAGGAAACAATGAGAGGAGGAAGAATGAGTGGGCCTCATTATTACCAGATTTCTTTGAGGATGCAGTACTTACATGGTATGAGTCAGAATACCAAAAGAGAGAGAGGAGAGATGGGGAAGAGGAGTCTTGGGAGACTTTGACCTCAGCACTCATTGAGAACTTTCTTCCTGATGAGAGTTATGAGAGATTGGTGAGTGAGGTTACATTTCTCAACCAAGGAGAAGGAGAGAAAGTGAGAGTCTATGTGGAAAGAGTGGAAAAGTTAGAGTCCAGATTTCGCATAGTGTTGAGGAAGGGTGGGGATGATGTGGAGACTACAATGATTGGCATAGGGGCCATGCTCACCAAGAATTTTGTGGGAGGGTTGAGACCACAAATTAGAAGCAAGGTGAAATATGAGAAACCTTCTTCCAAGGTTGAAGCTATCAAGATCGCAATTCGTATGGAGGAGAGTTTGGAAGGGGATGAGAGTGATTTGGTGGTGAAGGAGGTTGTGCATCCTCCTCAAGGCTACAAGTATGGTGGAACTTCTGATACTTTGGTGGCAAGTGTTGCACCACAAGTAGTGGTTGCTCTAGTTCTTGCACCTCTACCAAAAGATCCACTTCAAACCATCACAGAACAACTTGCGGATCTCAAGATCAATGTGGTGCAATTATGGGAGAAGAGAGAGGTGGATCAGAATGTAGGGAGAGGGCCTAGGAGTTATGGAAACTATCCATATAGAGGTGGCCAACCAGCCAACAATTTCAATGATAGAAATTGTTTTGGTTGTGGAGGAAGAGGCCATATCCAAAGGAATTGCCCAAATTCCACTTACCATGGAGGAAGGGGTTATGAGGGAGCCAATAGAGGGAAAGAGGGAGGTAGTGAAACCCAAGTGGCTCCTAATCCAAACAAAGGTAAGGAGATAGCATCCATAGATGTGATGGAGAGCAAGTATGAGAAGGGAGAGTGCTCAAACTCCAAGAGTCTTAATTTGAAGCTTTTGGCACAAGAGAAGAAGAGAGCTCGTTTTGCAAAGGATGTTCACTCTTCTCAAGGATTTACTTCAAGCAAGGATACTCCTATGTATACTAGGATCACTCGCACCTCAACACCATCAACAACAAAGACTCCAAGGAAGAAGTTGGGGATGGAGGTTTTCTTGATTTCAAAGCAACAGTGGAACTACAATGTGTTGGAGGATGTTGGTAGTCACAAGGCTAACATCACAGTGGGCCAATTGATTGCTTTGAACCCTACCTTGAGAAAGGAGCTTAGAGGTGGTTTGAGTTCTACAAGGAGCAAGAGGAAGAAGAAGGCAAAAGTTCCAATATCAATGGGGGTGTTGGATGCCAAGCCAGCACCATGGGAGGCTTGTGAATATGCCTCCAAGATTGATGTGAGAGTGAATGGTCAAAACATCAAGGATGCATTGGTTGATGGAGGATCAGCAATAATTGCCATTTCAGAAAGGTTGATGAAGAAGTTGGGTATGATACCCTCAAGACCTTCAACATTTGTGGTGAGCATGGCAAACAAGCAACAAGTTTGACCAATAGGGGTGATGGATAAAGTGGTAGTTTTAGTTATAGGAGTTCAAAATCTCATGACTTTCCAAGTCTTGAAGGATTCAAGCTATGACTTACTTCTTGGGAGGCCATGGTTGAGAGCAGCACGCACAACTGATCGATGGCACAAAGGGTACTTGAGGATTGGGCTATCAAACCATAGAGTCACAATTCTTGTGACTAACACCACCAACACTTCACATTCAGATACATCATCTTTTGATTATTGGGAATCAGATTCTGAAGAAGGAGCTTTAGGTGTGGACAAGAGCATGGAAGAGGAGACTTCCACGGAGGAGGATGAATTTGAATCTGATATAGATGTGTATCCTTTGTGTGCTATGGATTTTGCACCTAAGCCAAAGGTTTTGAAGGACCCAAACAAATCACCATTGACACTTGAGGAGGTAGAGAGAAGGTTAGCTACCCTCAAGTATGACCCAAATGTTACCAAGGAGGAGAAGGTGAGATTTGAAGAGATTTTCTGCAAGTTCATCTATGTGTTTGCTTTTAATTACAAGGATTTGAAGGAAGTCACCTTGGAGGAGCACAAGAAAGAGGTGGAGTCACATGCAAGACCAATCCGCCAAAAGCAATGTCGCATTAGCCCACCAATATCTTTGGTTGTGAAGGAGGAGATTGATAAGCTCAAGGAGGCTGGATTTATCTTTGAGGTAGAGAATTCAGAATGGGTGTCTCCAATTGTCATCGTGAAGAAAAAGAATGGCAAGCTTCGGGTATGTGTGGATTACAAGAAGCTCAATGTTGTTACCAAGAAGGACTACTACCCATTGCCATTCATTGATGAGATCTTGGAGAAGGTTGCAGGTCATGAGAGGTACAATTTTGGAGATGGTTATAGTGGATATAACCAAACCAAGATTGCACTTGAGCATGAACAACTCACCACATTCACCACACCTTGGGGAACTTACACTTTCTAGGTCATGCCTTTTTGGGCTTTGCAATGCTCTAGCCACATTCCATCGGTTCATGAACAAGGTATTTGAACCTTTCATTGGGAAATTTGTGAGAGACTTCATTGATGACTTTTGTGTCTATGGGAGCAAGGAGAAGCACTTTGAGTACCTAATCAAAGTCTTGCAATGCTTGGATGAGGCAAATGCATCACTCAACCCAGAGAAGTGCATTTTTGGATGTGAAGAAGGTCTACTTTTGGGGCACATCATCTCCAAGGATGGAATAGCAGTTGATCTTGAGAAGGTGAGGAGAATCTCAGACCTTCCATTCCCTTCAAGCTTGACAAAGTTATGCCAATTCTTGGGGATGGTTGGATACTATAGGAGGTTCATCTTCTCATTTTCCAACAAGGCTTATGCATTGCCCATCTGTGTGAAGAAGGGTGTAGATTATATGGTGATTTTGGAAATCAAGGAGGCTCTGAAAGCTTTTGAGGAGCTCAAGCAATCCTATAAAAGATTGTGACCAAGGAGAGAAATAGGAAAATGGAAGCTCACATTGGGACACTTGAATGAGGGAAAAATCCAAATGCCTAGCATGAACTTTGGCTCTTGTTTTTATAGGGATCATACAAGGCTCTTGAGAAGCTTCTTAAGAAGCTTCCTTCTAGAAGTTGTTTACTTGGCATGCAAGGTAAGCTAGTTGGAAGCTTCTAGAAGCTACTTACTTGAGGTGCAAGCTAAGCTAGCCCAGAAGCTTCCCAAGAAGCTTCCTAGATACTTTTGGAATATTCTAGACTAATTTTTCTTATTTGCTTCTTTGTTAGGCCTACTAACTTTGTCTCTATTTCCATATTGTTACATATTCCCCTACTACTAGTTGGTGACGTCTTTGTTGCCATTAAAGCTTCAAACTCTTGGATGGCTATCCATGAATTCTAAAGGTGAGAAAGAGGTTATCATGTGGCATCATGAAGGGGATACCCTTTCCAAAGGACCTTGTACTATGCATGTTGTTGATGTCCTTGTTGAATGTGGCAACGTGAAAGGATACAGTCAACTTCATACTCCTCATGATCATTGATAGGGATGGGAGGAGGAGAAGGTTGAACACAAGAGGAAAAAGAAGATGGGGGTTAGGAACAAAGGGTTTCAACTTGGAAATGTGAAAGATAGGGTAGATGCGCATATGACAAGGTAAGGCAAGTTGATAAGCAACAAGAGAGATGGTTTGGGTGACCTCAAAGGGTCCTATCCAATTAGAGGTGAGTTTACAAACTTGAGTATCAAGTGGGAGGGGTAGGTTACTAGATGATAACATGACTTTATCACCAACTTCAAAGGTGAGATCACGATGATGGTGGTTTGGATATTGTTTTTTATGATTTTGAGCAACAAGGAGGTGAGATTTGGCTTGTTGGAGAGATTGTGTGACAACTTGGCAAATATCACTTTTGCGGTAATCGGGTAAGTAAAGTTCGTTCCCACAGAGATACGAGTCAGAAATGTCCAAATACAAATTCAAATAGTAACATGTAGTTCTTCTTGGTTGCGTCTTTAATCTCTCAAGTAGAAACCACACCCAGAAGAGAGTAACAAGCACTGACTCACAGTCTTGTCACAAATTTCACACTCCTTAATCACAACTCTATCAAATCTTTCCAAACAATCTTGATTGTGATGATTCAGGCTCTCCCAAAAATGGCACTTCACTACAAAACAACTTCACCTTAGAATTGTGTTCCACCCTTCCACTGAAGGCACAACTTCCTCGATCAAAATTGCTTCACATCAACTTTGCACTGCACTCACAAATGAAGAATACTACCAACACTACAATTCCTCTCAAATCTGTCAAGGCATTGCTTTGATTGCACTTCACTAAGGATCAAACACACAAAATGAAGATCAAGGCCATGGAATCCAACATCCAACAAGCACACTGACTTGCACTTTGAATTTCTTCAAACACTCACAAACACAATTGCAAAGTTGATACTTGGAATCAAGCTCAAGCGACGAGCCCTACTTCATAGCACTTTGCTTTATCTATTCTCATAAAAAATGAGCATAGAACAACATAATACTGCCAATGCCACTCTTAAATAGTGAACAAATCAACAATTCTAACAACTTTACCGTTCTACAACAACTTTTCTAACCTGTAGATCCAAAATGACAATGCACCTCTTCATATCTGCCTCTTCAAATCTCAAATCTGTTATTAATCCGATTTGATGTCTACTTCATCATCGGCTTTCAAACCGAACCCGAAGTAAATTTACTTCCTACTACTCTATCCTCGGGTTTCATATCTTCTACTTCTTCTACTAGATCCAGCAATTCTCTTTCCTGATCTGAAATTGCACTAGTGTGTAATCTATCTAACTCTTCATCTCTCGACCCACTCTTCTCCAATGTCTCCATCGGTAACTCCAAAGACATTTGCACTCCTATGTTATTTACTTCGGGTTTTGCTCTAACATGTTTCTGAAGTTTTTCTATTTCTATTTTCACTAAGTCTAATCTAATCAAAATGTTGTCCTCTACCTCTAAGATCTTTCTGTCTACACAAGTTCTAAGAGTAATTAACAAGGCATTCAAATCCGTGTCCTTTGCCTATCTTTGCCTCGTCTCTTCAATCCAAATGTTGGCCTCTGTACTTAACATCGCATTCATCCGGAGGACTATCTCCTTCAAAGGCTCCAATCTCATCTTCTGCTCTTGTTCTTGATCCGCAAGCCAATCCTCCCTGTACATCGCCAATTCTGCTTTTAACTTGGCTTTCACCGTCTCCTTCTCCTTCTGTACAACTCTCTCCTCTTGATTACGAAGTAACTCTCGTAATCTTTCTTCTTCTCTATATCGTGCTGCCAACTCTCATTGCTAGAGTTGCTTCTTCTCCTTGACACTCTCCATCACCCTATCAAGCTCTTGATCCTTTGCAGCTACTCTCGCCATAGCATGGATAACCTCTACTCTTGAATCAGCAAACTTCTGCTTCAAGATCTCGTACTCAGCTACTTGTCTCTCCCTTGCTATGTCACTCTTCTTCACAAGATCCTCTCGAAAATGCACTTCTTTCTTCAGGTCTTCAATTACCTGACTTCTCACTACTGCCTCCGCTCGCAGTACTTCCCTTTCCTCCTCACCTCAGGTTATACTCTTCTTCAACTCCCAGTTTTCTTCTTCCAGTCTTGCTAATACCTGCAACACAGTCTTCACCTCTGGACAAGTCCATTGCATCTCTTTTTTCCCGTACTCTAGCTTTACTAACAATGGGCACACAACTTCTCGCAGGTACTCTACTCCATCACTGGAAACTACTTCAACCTGTGGAGTGATCTCCTTCTTTACCTCTTCTTCTCCCGATACTCGCCTTCTTCTCTGCAGTCGTCGTATTGGAATAGACGCCTCACTTCCCGAGCTTTCAGGTGCTTCTTCCTTCACCGTACTTGGACCTGCTTTGTACTTTGCCTTGCGTCTCAAGTGAACTCCTCTCTGCACTACGATCTTCTTTTCCTTGGGCTCAGTTACTTCATCTTCCAACTGTGTGTGGTCCTCGGCTTTGATTTCTGCCTGCACTTTGTCTTCTTTTGCAGCAACTAGTGCCAATGTCATTTCTCCTCCTTCATCGCTATCACTACTCATATCTCCACTCTGTAGCGTAAGCTCGGGCTACTCATTGTGTTTCGAGTCTTCAATCTTAAGCTTGGCATCACCTTCCGAGTCTTCATCCTCCGACTCTATCACCACCATACCTCGCCTCGGGTTGCCTCTCTTGGTCTTTTGAGGTTTCTTTGTGTCTTTGGCTTTGCTCTGCCGACTTCTCTTCTTCATATTTGGGGTACTCACCTTGATCTCCATGTTCTTCCCTGTCTTTGTATAGTAGTCATCGGTGCTCCTAATTTGCAAAATGTATTGCTACTCCTCGACATCGACCTCCTTTCTCAAATCAGGATGGAAGTGCGACACCATCCGAGTTCGCTCTGCCGAGTTCAGCAAATTCAGCCCAAGGTAGAAATGCACTGCAAACGGCACAATGTAGTGTGGAGGCAATTTATCCCGCAAATTCCACACCATTTGTCTTGTTCTCCCATGGAAACACCTCGCCCAATTGATCAGTTCTCCTACAAATAACTTGTGAAAGAACACCGCTTGGTGTTTCATCACATATGTGGTTCTCTCCGGCTTCAGGATGGCCATCAACGCACTCACAATTCATGTCTTCACAGGGTCTTTGTAGCTCTCAACTTTGCACCCATTCTTTGTCCGCTTTGACAAGAATGCATCTCTCACCTCTTGAGTCTCTTGAGCTATCTCTCCCTTCCCCAAAAACATGGCCCGTTGCTCCGAGCCTGCTTCCTTCCCAAGTACAAGTCTCCAATCCGACTCTGTCCAGCAAGCCGGATTTAGTCTCTTCCCTTCTTCCTTAGGTCCATCGAGACACTTGCTCTCGATGATTTCTATCATTAAACCTGGAAAGCTCACATTCCAGTTCCATGCCAAGAAAGTGATCCGAAGTCAGCTCAAGACTTTGATCCTAGCAATCACATCTAACCTCCGAATTGCATGATTTCTCATTGCAAATTCAGAGTTCTTCTTTCCTCCTCCCATCTCTTCTGCCTTCTCACTATCTCTCGATTTCATTCTCGCAACTTCTCCCTTACGCACTAACACGATTCCACCTCTATTTCCCTTCCCATGATCACTTGCAAGATGACTTCTCAATGGCGAAGGAAAATTACTCAACATTTCATCGTTGTGAGTTCAATTTTTATAGATTTGCGCTTTCTTTGTCTTTCTTCACTTTGAGTTTTGACCGAGAAATCACACCTCCTGCATGCACTTGTCACTGTCAATCAATCTTTGCGCGTATGGGCCGCCGGTTTTTCAATGGTCCCTTCTTGAATTTCTTGCCCCAACGAAAGGTTGTTAGATTGTCTTTGCCTCGGGTTGAGCTCCCTCCATACATAGACACTTTACTTCAGGTTGTATGCTGATAAGGCATTTTTGAGTACTTTGCCTTATGACCCAAAGTCACTTTACTTTGGGTTTCATCCCAAAGACTCTTTTCTTTGCCTTCTTCAACCATACAAGCGCAATCCGACTTCTCTATACACTTCTTCTTCCACATACCCCCTCCCTCAAATGTGAGCGTCCTCGCAAATATAGACCTCGGGTGTCTTAAAAACTTCCGAGTCTATGGTCCAATATCTCCGAACTCTCCACCGTTTACTCGAGTGGCAAAAGGATTACCTTCCAAGTCTACAAGCTGCATGGACCCATTTTCATAAAGATGAAGAACTTGATAGGGACCCATCCATCTCAAATGCAACTTGCCTAGAAAAAATATTTAGCGATTGTCATATAACAAAACCAAATCCCCTTCATGTACATTTACAAGCTTGATTCTCTTATCGTGCCTGACTTTCCTTTGTGCCTGTACTTCTTTTGTGGTTTGCATTGCATTGTCTCTTTTCTCTTCTTACCACATCAGTTGATGACTCCGAAGATCCTGACTTTCCTCTTCCGACATTTGTTCTTTGCAAAGAACCCGATATGTTGGTACTTCAAATTTAACTGGCAGTATGGGATGCAAGCCATATGTCAAGAAGTATGGAGTTTGTTTGGTTGTAATCTTTTCTATTGTTTGATATGCCCACATTGCGGCTGGTAATTTTGTATCCCAGTCATAGGTATAATTGACAATCACCTTATTCAAAATTTTGCAAAGTAACCCATTTGCTTTTTCCATTAAGCCATTTGCTTTTGGGTTATAAAGAGTCGTCTTCCAATGTTTAATCTGAAAGTACTTGGTTAACGCCTCCATTACAGAGTTCAAAAAAATGTGTTCCTCGGTCACTGACCAATTCCAGAGGAGACCCATATTGGGAGATGATGTTTTGAAAGAAGAATTCCGCCACAATTTCAGCATCATCTCTGCGAGTTGCTTCAGCTTCAACCATCTTGGTAGCATAGTCAGTACAAACCAAAATGTATCACTTTCTTGTGACTCGGGTCACTGGTTGAATGGGACCCACAAAATCAATCCCCCATTTCTCAAATGGGGCCAAAGGCAAAATTGGTCTCAAAGGCCATTGAGAAGTAGCCATCGGCTTCCTCGTTCTCTGACAAGCATCACTGCTTTGAATATGAGCATGCACGTCTTTGTACATTGTAGGCCACCAATACCCTGCAAAAAGAATTTTCTTTATAGTATTCTTCAGAGCATAGTGTCCTCCCGATGCTTCAGAGTGTAAAGATTCAATCACTCCTCCTACTTTGTATGACTCCAAGCATTGCCGAAGTACTTCGTCTTCACCCATCTTAAATAAAATGTTGTGTTTAAGCTGGTACGGCCCCATTTTCCTAAGAAAGACTGCCCGCTGTTCCGGGTCCATCCCCTCAGGACAATGGAGAGTATGCAGATAATGATATTCAGCTACATACCTCATACTTCACATTGCTGATAAGTGATACAACTCTTTGTCCGATTGTCAATTTCCCACTCCTAGTCTTGAGTTTCTAACCTGGACAGGAAGTCCGCATTCAATGCGAAGCTCCCTTCCTTACTTGTACAGTATACGTGAACTCTTGTAACAACAAGATCCATCCTGCAATTCACCCGGATAAATCTGCCTTCTAGACCAAATGTTGCAATGCGTAATGGTCAACATAGAAGACAAACTTGTACCCCAATAGATAATGGCAAAATTTCTTGCAGGCATACACCATTCCAAGTGCTTCTCTTTCAATCATCAAATAGTTCTTTTCAGAAACTAAAAGTTGTCGGCTGGCATAATACACCGGGTAGTCCTTCTTCTTTTTGTCCTTCTGACTTAAGACGACTCCAATGGCCATGGACAAAGTGTCCACATATACATGAAAAGGGACGTCCCAATTCGGGGCCCTCATAACTGGTGTTTCAACCAGCTTCTTCTTCAACACCTGGAAAGCTTCTTCTTGATTTGCTTCCCACAGATAGTCTTTGGATTTCTTCAGAAGCTTTGTAAGCGGTGCAGCAAGCACTGCATAGTTTGACACGAAGCGTCTGTAATATCTGACATGTCCCAAGAAGGCACTCAGCTCCTAGATGTTCTTCGGGGATTCCAAAGTTGTGATTATCTTGACCTTCTCAACATCAACTTCAATACCTCGGCTCAACACCCAATGCCCCCAAAGAATTCCTTCCTTTATTGTGAAGAAGCATTTCTCCGGGTGTGATGACAAGCCGGCAAAACGACACTTTTCAAAAGTTTGGCGAAGGTAATCTAAATGTACATCTCTTTGCCCAAACACACAAAAGTCATCAATGAAAACTTCCCCAAATTTGCGCAAGAAATCTTTGAAGATTGAATTCATCATCCGCTGGAAAGTAGCGGGAGCATTACACAACCCAAAGGGCATTTGATTGTAAGTGAAAGTGCCCCAATCGGTCGTGAATGTAGTTTTATCCTTGTCCTCTTCTCGAATGGATACTTGATTGTACCCTAAAAGTCCATCAAGAAAACTATAACAAGGATGACCAGCTACCTGATCTAAAATTGTATCGGTAAAAGGCAAGGGATGATGATCTTTCCTTGTGATTGCGTTCAACTTTTGGAAGTCCTGGCACACTCGGATCTTCCCTATTTTCTTCTTTGGGACAATGACAATGGGGGAAACCCATTCACTACTTGAGACAAGGAAGATGATTCCGGCCCCTAAGTACTTATCAATTTCATCTTTCACCAACAGCGAGTACTTTGGGTTCAGGCGGTATTGCCGCTGCCGAACCGGAACTGCACCTTCAACCAGATCAATCTGGTGTTCTCCAAATTCTCATGGAATACCCGGAATTTGATCAATAGACCAGGCGAATACATCCTGGAATTCTATAAACAGTGCAGTGTATCCTGCCAACTTCTCCAAAGTGACTGTCTTTGAGATTTTCAAAACTTTTCCTTCACTTAATGAAACATCTTGACAGTCATTGGGGTTGATGACGCCTTCAACATGGCTTACTTGGCTTAACCCAAGGCGAGCTGCCATCAAATCCCCTTCCTCCAAGTCAGGTTCACCCGAGGTGAGGTCATATGGGTCTTTGTCTTTGACATCCACCTCATAGCATTCCAAGTTATTAACTTGGACTTTGTCTTTGGATTCATCCGAGGATGAAGACGATGAGTCTTCGGATTCGTCCTCCTCTTCCGACAAACTTGTTTCCCTGAGGTGGGGAACTTTTCTCCAACTCACAGTCACCAGCTTCTAATCTTTGGATGAGATGTCTTTGAATCTTAACTTCTATTGATGCCAATCCACCACAACTTGGGCGCTATACAACCAGGGTCTTTCGATCAACAAAGGGTAACCAGCCTTTGTCACTGGTCACAACACAATGTAGTTCAACTTGAAAGGTACTCCTCCAATGATCGTAGTGATGTTTGACAACATGCCCAAAGGCCATCTCTTGGTTTGGTCTGCAAACTTCAACACTCGGGGTGTTGGTTCAAACATGTGATACTCGAGTCGATTTGCAATATCTTTGGTCATGACATTCACACTGGATGCAGAATCAATGGGTCTTGATGTGATCATGCATCCTACAATCTCCGCGTCTACCTCGGGAGATCCCAAATCTTCTTGTTCAATATGATAGATAGCAGGCAGGTCCTTCTTTGACATCGACCTCACCTTCTTGAGTGCCAAATTCAGCTGCCTCTTGTACAGCTTGTTATCTTCCTACAATTGCTTGAATGTAATGCTGGCATTTGTGGCTGCCAGATCTGCTACAATATCGTATTGGAGAACTCCTCCTAATTTGACCGTCTTCGCCTTCGGCTTTGGGTCCGAAGTCTCTCCATGTTCCCTCTTGACTTTAGGACGCTTCAAAATGGTAATGGGCTTGCTAATGACCTTAACTCAAGGTTCCTCGGGTTGGCCCACCTCGGCTTGGATCGGATGTCTGCCGGAAAAACTTGAGACTTTGTCTTTGTCTCCTCTTCCAAACTCAATTCCCGAGTCTTGAGTAGTGCCTCCTTTAGTTCTTTCTGCAAGGCTTTAGCTTTGGCTTTTGCGAGGATCTTTTCCTCCTTGGCAGAAAGAATTGCCTTTGGGCGCAGTCTCTTTGCCTTTCTTGAAGACGACGAGGTCGTACTCAGTTCTTTGGGATCACGCTTCTTCTTGCTGGAGCGTGTCTCAACTTTCAAAATTTCAAGGTCCGGCCATTCTCCTTCCGAGGCCGGACTCTCTTCTTGAGGTCTTTCTTCCTCAAGAGTGATACAATTTACATTAGTATCCCCTTTTGGCTGAATTGCTGCATGCTCAACGGGGTTTGTACATACTTTACAGGCGGCTTCGAGTTTGGTGGGTGGGGACATTGGTTGCCCGTATGCCCCGATCCTTTACAATTTCCGCATAGGGGAATGTACCCAATTTGCCTTCCTGGCTCGGGACAGTTTGGAGACCAATGTCCCATCGAGCCACAATTATAACAGGCTTTGGGTGTAACATTTTGAGGGTGATTCTGGTTGCTCATCGGTGGTCTTTGTGGACGAGCATTGGGGTTATACTCCCTTGGTCCAAACCTCGAACCTTGGTACAATGTGCTCGCTTGAGGCTGTACTTCTTGTGTTTGGTACACAGCCTCTTCGTCCTTGTCTTGGTTCCATCCCGGAACCCAATCAATTTGTTGCACCAGGAATGCATTACGAGTATTGCATTCTGTGTTTGCGTGGCCTGATTTGCCACATGCGGTGCACCATACATTTGATCTCCCAAATGCGGGAGCCTTTCTTCTGTCTTTGGCTCCAATCATCTGGATCTTGAAATCCAAAAACTCCTCGATGAGGGCATCCAGCTTGGTATCCGCCTTATTTACACTCTTCGGTGGAGGAGTCACTGGTTTCTTGCCCCCACGTCTTCTGACTTGTCTTGGCTTTGATTCTTCGGATTCCAAAGAAGAGCTTGAAGACATGGAAGACTCGTCCAAAGAAGGGGATGTATTGCACAAAGCTCTCCTTCTGGGCTTCTTGCCTTTCTTCTCCCAATTTCTCCGGTTACCGGCAGAGTGAGAGTGGGTCGTCTCATAACTAGCGACATGTTTGAGTACTTTGTCAAGGGAAGTTACATTCCTCTCCCTTGCAAAGATTCGTATCTCTGGTGAAAGTCCCCCGAGGAACCAGGTAATGGCTTGGGCATCGGAGTAACCCACCACCCCCAATTGCTTGGGAACTTGGTTCAATAGTGCTATGAACCGCTCAGAGTAGAATCTCAACTTCTCCTTCTTGCCTCGGTCTAAATCATTGAGTGCCGCAAAGACACTCGTGTCATAATCAACCTCCCGGAATTGTTCCTGGAAGTTGTTTCTCAAGTCTGCCCAATCTGCTGGTACAAACCTCTTTTGGGTCACATGGGTGTACCAGCTCCAAGCTTTCTTTTGGAGCAAACTTGGGAAAATTCTCAATTGATCTGCCAAGTCATGCTCCTTGTTAGCAAAGGAGATGACTTCAAATTCTTTGATGAATTCATCGAGGTCTTTGTCTTGTTCTATCCCCTTGTACTTTTGATAGGCGTGTCGGGTGACAGGCAACAAAGTCATTGTTTGATGCACTAGGATCGGCTGAGGTAGTGCTGAACTTGACGGAATTGAAGGATTGGCTGGTATTGACACCGTGTTGTCAGCCCAGGGGTTCCAATTTGTCAAATTCAAGGTGGGGTCTTCTTTGACAATTTCTGCTATGAGGGTGTTGACTTCAACCCGAGTGGAAGATTCAAGATCAACACCTTCGATTGGTTCTTCAAAATTCCTTCGGGACAACCAAGGAATCGTTCATAAAAGATGTTGACACTTGTCTTCAGTAAGTGTTCGTGTTGTCTTGTCTCAAATAAAGTTCTTCAAGGACACAACTTCCTTTATAGCTCTAAGGGAAGTCGATGTACTGGGCCGCAATGCATATGTTTGCCCACTCGATTCTTTCTTCTTCTTGGACGAAGAGGGAGATGTGAAGTAGCCTTGCCAACCGCATTTGCGTTTCTTGTGCTCAAGTTCTTGCAGGGCTTCTTGCACTTCGTGAAGGAGTTGAAAGTCCAATGCCTCTCGTTTGGTTTGGTCAACAGAGGATGGGACGTTCGGACGTTTGTCTTCTTCACGCTGAAGTGCTCGTCTTTGAGCTCTCTCTTCCTATTGTTCTCTTGATGTAGACATTCATAACACACAGACAATGAAGATCAAGGCCATGGAATCCAACATCCAACAAGCACACTGACTTGCACTTTGAATTTCTTCAAACACTCACAAACACAATTGCAAAGTTGATACTCGGAATCAAGCTCAAGCGACGAGCCCTACTTCACAGCATTTTGCTTTATCTATTCTCAGAAATAATGAGCACAGAACAACATAATACTGAAAATGCCACTCTTAAATAGTGAACAAATCGACAATTCTAGCAACTATACCATTCTACAACAACTTTTCTAACTTGCAGATCCGAAATGACAATGCACCTCTTCATATCTGCCTCTTCAAATCTCAAATCTGTTACTAATCCAATCCGATGTCTACTTCGTCATCGGCTTTCAAACCCAAACCCAAAGTAAATTTACTTCCTACTACTCTATCCTCGGGTTTCATATCTTCTACTTCTTCTACTAGATACAACAATTCTCTTTCCTGATCTGAAATTGCACTAGTGTGTAATCTATCTAACTCTTCATCTCTTGACCCACTCTTCTCCAATGTCTCCATCGGTAACTCCGAAGATATTTGCACTCCTATGTTATCTACTTCGGGTTTTGCTCTAACATCTTTCCAAAGTTTTTCTATTTCTATTTTCACTAAGTCTAATCTAATCGAAATGTTGTCCTCTACCTCTAAGATCTTTCTGTCTACACTAGTTCTGAGACTAATTAACAAGGCATTCAAATCTGTATCCTTTGCCTATCTTTGCCTCGTCTCTTGCACCAACAACTTCAACTCGTGCAGCCTCGTCTCTTCAATCCAAATGCAGGCCTCTGTACTTAACATCACATTCATCCGGAGGACTATCTCCTTCAAAGGCTCCAATCTCATCTTCCGCTCTCGTTCTTGATCCGCAAGCCAATCCTCCCTTTACATCGCCAATTCTGCTTTGAACTCGGCTTTCACTGTCTCCTTCTCCTTCTGTACAACTCTCTCCTCTTGATTACGAAGTAACTCTCGTAATCTTTCTTCTTCTCTATATTGTGCTGCCAACTCTCATTGCTAGAGTTGCTTCTTCTCCTCGACACTCTCCATCACCCTATCAAGCTCTTGATCCTTTGCAGCTACTCTCGCCATAGCATGGATAACCTCTACTCTTGAATCAGCAAACTGCTGCTTCAAGATCTCGTACTCAGCTACTTGTCTCTCCCTTGCTATGTCACTCTTCTTCACAAGATCCTCTCAATAATGCACTTCTTTCTTCAGGTCTTCAATTACCTGACTTCTCACTACTACCTCCGCTCGCAGTACTTCCCTTTCCTCCTCACCTCGAATTATACTCTTCTTCAACTCCGAGTTTTCTTCTTCCAGTCTTGCTTATACCTGCAACACAGTCTTCACCTCTGGACAAGTCCACTGCATCTCTTTTTTCCTATACTCTAGCTTTACTAACAATGGGCACACAACTTCTCGTAGGTACTCCACTCCATCATTGGTAACTACTTCAACCTGTGGAGTGATCTCCTTCTTTACCTCTTCTTCTCTAGATACTTGCCTTCTTCTCTGCAGTCGTTGTATCGGAATAGACGCCTCACTTCCCGAGCTTTCAGGTGCTTCTTCCTTCACTATAGTCGGACATGCTTCATACTTCACCTTGTGTCTTGAGCGAACTCCTCTCTGCACTGCAATCTTCTTTTCCTTGGGCTTAGTTACTTCATCTTCCAACTGTGTGTGGTCCTCGGCTTTGATTTCTACCTGCACTTTGTCTTCTTCTATAGCAGCTGGTGCCGATGTCATTTCTACTCCTTCATTGCTATCGCTACTAATATCTCCACTTTGTAGCGTAAGCTCGGGCTCCTCCTTGTGTTCCGAGTCTTCAGTCTTAAGCTCAACATCACCTTATGAGTCTTCATCCTCCGACTTGATCACCACCATACCTCGCCTGGGGTTTCCTCTCCTGTTCTTCCAAGGTTTCTTTGTGTCTTCTGCTTTGCCCTGCAGACTTCTCTTCTTCATATTTGGAGTACTCACCTCGATCTCCATGTTCTTCCCTGTCTTCATATAGTAGTCATCGGTGCTCCTGATTTGCAAAATGTATTGCTGCTCCTCGACATTGACCTCCTTTCTCAAATCAAGATGGAAGTGCGACACCATCCGAGTTTGCTCCGCCAAGTTCAGCAAATTCAGCCCTAGGTAGAAATGTGCTGCAAATGGCACAATGTAGTGTAGAGGCAATTTATCCCGTTGATTCCACACTATTTGTCTTGTTCTCCCATGGAAACACCTCGCCCAATTGATCAGTTCCCCTACAAATAACTTGTGAAAGAACACCGCTTGGTGTTTCATCACATACATGGTTCTCTCCGGCTTCAGGATGGCCATCAGCGCACTCACAATTCCTCCCTTCATAGGGTCTTTGTAGCTCTCAACTTTGTACCCATTCTTCGTCCGCTTTGACAAGAATGCATCTCTCACCTCTTGAGTCTCTCGAGCTATCTCTCCCTTCTCCAAAAACGTGGCCCCCTGCTCCGAGCATGCTTCCTTCCCAAGCACAAGTCTCCAATCCGACTATGTCCAACGAGTCGGATTTCCTCTCTTCCCTTCTTCCTCGGGTCCATCAAGACACTTGCTCTCAATGATTTCTGTCATGAAACGTGGAAAGCTCACATTCCAGTTCCATGCCAAGAAAGTGATCCAAAGTCGGCTCAAGACTTTGATCCTAGCGATCACATCTAACCTCCAAATCGTATGATTTCTCACTGCAAATTCAGAGTTCTTCTTTCCTCCTCCCATCTCTTTTTGCCTTCGCACTATCTCTCGATTTCACTCTCGTGACTTCTCCCTTATGCACTTACGCAATTCCAACTCTATTTCCCTTCCCACGACCACCTGCAAGACGACTTCTCAACGGCGAAGGAAAAATACTCGACATTTTGTCGTTGCAAGTTTGATTTTTATAGAATTGCGCTTTCTTTGTCTTTCTTCACTTTGAGTTTCTACCAAGAAATCACACCTCTTGCATGCACCTGTCACTGTCAATCAATCTTTGTGCGTATGGGCCGCCGGTTTTTGAACGGTCCCTTCTTGAATTTCTCGCCGCAACGAAAGGTTGTTAGACTGTCTTCGCCTCGAGTTGAGCTCCCCCCAATACAAAGACACTTTACTTTGGGTTATATGCTGATAGGGCATTTCCGAGTACTTTGCTTATGACCCAAAGTCACTTTACTTTGGGTTTCATCCCGAAGACTCTTTTCTTCACCTTCTTCGGCCATATAGGCGCAATCCGACTTCTCTATACACTTCTTCTTCTTCTTTTAAAAAAAAATAAAAAATGTGGGCACCATAGATTGGGATATGGTTGTCAAGAAGGTTGAAGTATGAGGGACCTGAGATGGAGAAAGAGTAAGAAGAGAATCTAGAACAAGCATATCTTGCCCAAAATTGAGAAAGAAGGGGGAAAATCTAGTGCTTGCATGTTTGAAATTATTGTAGGCAAATTTTGCAACTACAAGATATTCATCTCAATTGGTATGGTGGACTTGACAAAGGCATGGAGCATATCCTCCTAGGTACAATTTGCATGTTTGGTTTGATTATTAGTTTGAGGATGATAGACCGTGGACAAAGCAAGCTTGGTGCCAAGTATTTGGAAGAGTGCTTGCCAAAACTTCTCGGTGAATCAAGGATCACGGTCGAAGATGAGTGTACTTGGCATCCCATGATGCTTGAAGATATTGTTGAAGTAGATTTGCACTAAGGTTGGTGCCAAGTGGATTTTCTTATTGGGCTTATCCACAAACACCATGATTTTTATGTGTCCTTGCTTTGTCTGGGACAAGGATGGGATGGGATCCAAGCTCACATGTTCCCATCGAGTGGATGGAATGGAGAATGGTTGAAGAAGTCCACTTGGCTTTTGGTTGCTAGCCTTGTTACGTTGGTAGCTCTCACACGATCAAACAAACTCTCAAACATCTTGTGTCATGTTGGGCCACCACCATTGGCGTTGGAGGGTACCCAAGATTTTGTCCACACCCATGTGCCCAACTATTGGTAAATCATGGGCTTCTTGAGCCGTACAAGTTAGAGACCACCTTTGGCTGGAACATAGATCCGGTCCTAGTAGAATAGAAGGCCTTCCTTGAACAAGAAAGTGTTGTACTCCTTGTTGCATGTTGTAAGACTACCATGTACCATTTGGAAGTAGGGATCTTATTGTAGAGCTAATCAAAACTCGTTTTGGACCTAGGAGTCAATTGACACCGTTGTAATTGCTACCGTGATGAGAAGAAGAGACTTCAAATCAGGTCCTTGTGATAGAGTATCAAGAATGACATGGAACCGACCTGGTTTGTACTCAAGTTTGATGTCAAACAATTGGAGTTATTCCTCCCATTGATGATGTTGACTCTTCATGTGTTCCAAGTGTAAGGTCTTCAACAATGGTTTGTGATCAGTTTGCATGATCACTTATTTTCCCAAGAGATAATGCCTCCATACTTTGGTGGTATATACCATTGCAAGTTGTTCTCAGTCTCAAGCAGAGTAATTTCTTTCAGCCATATTAAGTCAGCAAGACACAAAGGCAATGGATGTAGTCCATCTGGGAATTACTATTGCAACATGGCTCCAATTGCAAAGTTAGAAGCATCAAAATCAACCCCACAAGGTAGCTAAGGATCATACAATTGAAAGATGGGTCTTGAAGACACCATATGTTTCAACTTCTGGAATTCTTCTTTGGCTTGGTGGTCCATTGGAAGCTTAAGTTCTTGCCCAAGAGATCAGTCAATGGTGTACCCACATGACCATTGGTAAAAACTGGCCAATCTACTAAATGCTTGTACTTCTATAGCATCCTTTAGAGTAGGCCAATCAGTAATGGCCTTGATTTTCTCCTCTTCCATCTTGATCTCCTCTGATGAGATCTTGTGACCCAAGAAGGTAACTTCCTTCAGCCAAAAGGCACACTTTGACTTCTTGCAATAAAATTTCCATTGTCATAGTTGTCTTAGGACTTCTTGCATGTGATTCACGGGTTCTACCTCTGTCTTGTTATAGATTAAGATATCATCCAAGAACACCACCATGTATCAATCCAATAGTCCATCCAACACCCAATGCATCTGATCTATGAAGACCATTGGAGCATTAGTGAGCCTAAAAGATAGAACCCATACCTTGTGCAAAAGGTAGTCTTTTGCACATCCTCCCTATCAATGGGAATTTGCCAATAGCCACTACAAAGATTGAGTTTGGAAAAGTATTGTGCTCCACTCAATTGATCAACCAAGTCATCAATCTGAGGCAAGGGATATGCACTCTTCATTTTTTGCTTATTGAGCCCACAATAATCAATACAAAAATGAGGTCCTCCATCCTTCTTTGGAACGAATAGTACTGGTGCTCCCCAAGGAGAGGTATTATGTTGTATGAAGTCCTTTTCCAAAAACTCTATAAGTGTTTTTTGCAACTCGTCCAACTTCTTTGGTGAGAGCCTATAGATTGGTCTACTCACTAGAGTACTCATTGGCAATAACTCAATCTTGAAGTGCATACCATGATCACAAGGTACTCCCTTTGGCAGATCATCCGCAAACACATCCACAAACTCCTGAACTATCTTATCAACCCTTGCTTGATGAGGCTCTTGGGTCTCCTTAGATTGTCCTTGTGCAATTGGCATGATCCACACCGCAAAAATAGACCTATCTTCCTCCAAAGCTTGTTATATGGTTGCTTCACTAACAAACTTCCCATCTAGGGACTTACCTCTCTTCAAAGCTTGCTCCATGTTTGCCTTCCTAGCAAACTTCCCACCTTGGGGGTCCTCTCCCTTCAAGGCATGCTCTATGGCTACCTTCTCAACCAACTTCCCATCCTAGGACTGACTATTCTTAGGTATCTTACTCAGAGGTGTCAAACAACCTAATCGGAAATTCCTACCTTGGTGTTGTACTTGAATTTGTTATTGGGTCCAATCAAATTGAACCTTATGATGTTCAAGCCAAGGTAGTCCTAGAATGACATCATAGTGTAGAGGTGCCACTACAAACCTCATACACTCCAAATACTCTTTCCTAATCTTAAAAGTAATAGTATGTGAGGTACGGAATGTAGAACCCTTTCTACCATCCACCATCATCAATCTACTTCTTATCATTGGCTTGATAGGAATACCCAATTCTTTGAACTTCTAGAATCAACCAAAATCCTACAACCTTGATTAGATATCATACCTTGCAAGTGAAGCAAACTTGCATAGGTTGAGCCTTCAATCCCATTGGAACTAATCAAGCTCCCAATAGGTGGCTCAAAATCTCCTACTTGGATTCCTTGTTTCCCTGGTCATTCTGTTCCACAAACTCCATCTGGGCAACTTGTCAAGGTCACCCATTCCTAAGTGGACATTCAGCAATATGATGTCCAACTTAGTGACAATAAAAACAACCTCCATTTTGTTGCAATCTTTCTATATTCACTGTACCAAGTGGTCTTTGTTAGATAGTATCAATCTCCATTGGTGCCGGTTCTTGTACCCGTGCGTAATGTACTGGTAAGCTTTGTGTAGGTCAAGGTTGAGACCAAGTTGTCACAACCAAGGAATCAAAGCACTCAACCAATTGCATGGCTTCTTCTATGTTTTGTGGTTCCCGCATGGTCACCTCCAATTTGGTTCATGACTTCAATCCCCACACAAATTGATCCAAAACTTCACCTTCTTGTATATATGGAATTTGCATGATGATGTTCTAAAATTGTGTGATGTACCTTCTTATAGAGCCAATCTGCTTCAACTCCGCCATTTTATCTTGTGCAGCTTGGGTGGCATCTATAGTTTCAAATCAACCAAAAATTGCATCCTTGAATTCTACCCATGTCAAATTTGGTTCAACAATCTATTGTTCAGCTTGCTCTACTCAAAATTGCCACCAAATTTTTGCCATACCATCCAATTGGCTAAAAGCCAAGAGAATCTATTTATGTTCAACTTGAAGGTTGGTGGTTTCAAAGTAACATTCACAATCAAACAAAAAATTCTCCACTATTCTCAAAAGATTCTTGCCTTCAAACACCTTGGGTTTTGGAAATTGGATGTGATCTTCTCCATCTCAAACTGGTGCTCTCTCTATATGTTCTTGTCATTGCTACTCTCGTTCATCCAACAATCGAGTAAGGTGCTCGATTTGTTGCTATATTGCAAGGATAACATCCAATATTCCCACCATAGCTACTACTCTATCCCACTTCTCTCAATTTATCTAATTGATTAACACATAGATGTAGCATGTCCACCGGTCTCCATAAATTACAACCAAAAGTATCAAGGGTTCCTCAAACAAGGTGACCATATGCAAAAAATACTGCCCAAAACACGAGGTGATGAATTGGGTGAAACGATGCTTGGGTAATATTTGCACATGAAAATCCCAATGGTTTGGCAAAAGTGGATTTGGTGGTCCATAAACTCCATCCATCCCATTTCTACTTTAATACCAATGTAAAAGACCATGACCAAGGAGAGAAATAGGAAAATGGAAGCTCACATTTGGACACTTAATGAGGGAAAACTTCAAATGCCTAGCATGAACTTTGGCTCTTGTATTTATAGGGATCATACAAGGCTCTTGAGAAGCTTCTCAAGAAGCTTCCCTGAGCGCTTTCTTGGAGTGCAAGCCAAGTTAACTGGGAAGCTTCCTTCTAGAAGTTGTTTACTTGGCATGCAAGGTAAGCTAGTTGGAATCTTCAAGAAGCTTCCTTCTAGAAGCTACTTACTTGAGGTGCAAGCTAAGCTAACCGGGAAGCTTCCCAAGAAGCTTCCTAAATACTTTTGGAATATTCTAGACTAATTTGTCTAATTTTCTACTTTGTTAGGCCTACTAACTTTGTCATTAAACTCCATATTGTTACAAATCCCTTGTTGTAGCTTCAATTCTTGCTAAGCCTGATTGGAGTAAGCCACTCATCCTCTACACTGATGTTTCTAATATAACTATAGGATGCACTCTTAGTCAATTAGACCAAGATGGGCATGATCATTCAATAGCTTATGCTAGTAGGCAGATAGTTTTAGTAGAAAAGAACTACTCTGTCATGGGGAGAGAAGGATTGGCAGTGATCTTTGGTCTCAAGAAGTTTAGACACTACTTGATTGGGGGGAAAGCCACAATTGTCATGGATCACAAGGCTTTGAAGTACATCTTCAACAAGCCTAATGTGGAAGGGATGCTAGCAAGGTGAATGATACTCTTGTCTGGGTATGACTACACCATTGAGGATAGGCCAAGAAAGAAACATGCAAATGCTGATTTGTTATCTAGGACCTATGATCATGATGGAGATGAGCAAGTGGATGATTCCTTCTTGGATGAGGAGCTCATGACAATCTCAATCACTCAAGAGGTTCCAATGGAGTACAAGGAGATTGTGGATTTTGTGACAAGAGGTAATTATCCAAAAGGAATGTATGCTAGGAAGAGGAAGGCCCTTGCAGCAAGATCTAGACCTTACATAATGGTGGAGGATACTCTTTTTCACCAAGGAGCAGATGGTCTACTTCAAAGAGCTGTGGGTAAGGAAGAGTCTATCCTACTCATAAAGGAGTTTCATTAAGGCTTAGTATGTGGAGGACACTTTGTAGGAAAGGTGACTACTTTCAAGATTCTAGATACAGGTTATCATTAGAGAGGGATTTTCAAGGATTATCTTGATTATTGCAAAACTTGTCATGTTTTTCAAGCTTTTGCTAGAAAATCTACTTCCACTCCACCACTTAGATCAATTGCCTTGCTAGGACCTTTTGAGAAGTAGGGAATTGATTTTGTAGGTCCTTTCAATAGAACCCTAGGGAACAATTGGTACATTGTGGTAGTTATTGATTACCTTACCAAGTGGGTTGAGGCTAGACCATCGAGGTACAAGAATGAAGATGAAATGGGTAGATTTCTTTAAGAACACATTATCATTAGGTTTGGATGCCCTTTGGAGTTGGTTTCTAATAGAGGAGGAGAGTTTATAGGAAGCATCACTATAGCCATGTTATGACATTTCTCTATCACACGTAGAGTAACTACATCCTATAAGCCAAATTCCAATGGCTTAGCAAAGAGAACCAATCAGACATTGTGCATGATGTTGGCCTAAGATGCAAAAATGAAGAGGGCTAAACATCATTGGGACAAGAGGATTCATGCAATTTTGTGGGAGTATAAGACAACCATGAAGACTTCCACCAAATATTCTCCATTTCAATTGGTATATGGTATTGAGTCTACCTTACCTATTCACTTTGATCTTCCTACCTTCCAAAGCATTCATAGGATATTGAAGATGTCGTGCGTATATACATCGCTACACAACATACATCGCTGTCAACATCATACACTATAGAAGCACAACTCACACATAAGTCATACATAGACTCTAAAGTGCCACAATAATCAGATTGCTTAACACTTTCAACTCAACTCAACTCAGATCAATACTTGATCTGTCACTCTATAAACTGCCAACAACTGGGCACTGATTACAGTCAAGCCACACCCACTCAAGCATAGAGAATCCAGGTGATGCTCGCCGGCCTCTGTCCACCATAGCCAGGAACTCGAAGGCTCAACATCAGAGAAGTGAGCTCTCTGGAGCTCACTTCGAAACTATACCCCCTGGACTCGAGCTAGCCCTGAAACCCTAACGGTCCCACTGACGGCACACTTGACGGTGCAAACGGTGCAAAGTGACGGTGGGCCCCACCGTGAAGTCAGTACCCCGAACACAAAATCTAACCATCGGAAAGTAGTCCTTGAGAAACAGCTAGAATAACTCTAACTACCATCACTGGAACTCCAGTGTCCGAGCATCTAGATGCGGAACTACAAATGGCGTGACAGCTGTCATGCGTATATACATCGCTACACAACATACATCGCTGTCAACATCATACACTATAGAAGCACAACTCACACATAAGTCATACATAGATTGTAAAGTGCCACAATTGCCCCCCTAGCTGGCGGTTAGGTCCCTCTAACTCCAGATAGCCATCTACTCTAAGTATATGGTATACCCTCTAATGGGCAAAGATCAGGAGGCCGGGTGCTATGGAGCCCCATCGTTAGTCGCCTGTCTGCAATCTTTACCATATAAAGAATGAACTAGCTATAGGTCAAGTACATCTAGGACATAACCACTATCCCTGAGGAACCACCGTGAGGGGAGGAGTCATACATGCCATATGCCATCCTCTCGAATAGCTATCACACACTAACATAGTAGCAGCTCCACCAGAAGAGCCACATAACATACACCTCAAGCCTGCACGTACAGGTGCCAAGCTTGGGTCCATAGTACCATCAATGTTTGGGAGGTGGCATGGCGCACAATTGCGCACATGATCCTTCCAAACAACACCATCACGTCCTTCTAACACAAGGACTCCAGATGGCAAAACCTCGCGCACTCTCAAGATAGTGCGGCCTGTAGAAACATCAAGTGTCGTCGGTGCTGTCTGCTGTAGATATACATAGTCGCCTGGATGAAATCGACAGATCGAGGGTCTATAACCTCCTCCTCGAATGGTAGCATAGCGTAAAGTATCTCTATGCTGAGCAATCGCCAAGTTCTCAAAGGCCATCGGCATCACTCTCCGAAAGATCTCTGCCCGTTGAGAACATGCGCTCATCCATACATCGGGGTCATCCAAGTCCAAAACTACAGTAGCATCTAGACGAATGGCTGCAGGTAAATCTGGATCTCGTCCATAGAGTAAAAAGTATGGAGAGAAGGATGCTAAGGAGGCTTGCCGGCTGAACCGATAGCCCATGGCCAACCAAGGTAACTGGAGATCCCAATCTCCCAAGTGGCCTCTCTGCAAACCATACTTTTGCAATCCTCTCTTCACCGTCTGAACCACTCTCTCTGCTAAGCCATCTGCCTCAGGGTGATCTCGGGATGTAGTACGATGATCAATCAAAGCCTTGTCACACAAGACCTGAAACTCTCCCAAGAACTCTGTACCCTGATCAGTCAAAACCTCAGCTGGTGCACCAAAATGACTAAGAACTCGATCCATGAACGAGTAAGCTGTCCCTTCACTAGACTTGTCAGGAAGTGCCACCAACTTAATCCACTTGGAGAAGTGCTCCACCATCACCAAAACATACCGATGATGTCTCACAGTCAGCGGTAAAGGTCCGGCAAAGTCCAAACTCCAACGGTAACCCAATCCCATGATAGGTAATGGGTGTAACTGTGGCGTATGAGCATTGAATGATGCTCTAACTCGGTCACAAACCACACATCTGGCAACAAACTGCTGTACCTCGGTCTGCATACCGCGCCACCAATAATGACTCTGGAGTAAGCTATATGTACGCTTTACTCCAAAATGTCCTAGCTCCTCATGAGCATGACGGACCAACTGTGGTCTTTGTGATGGAAGTGGTACTACTCGCACTCTACTATCCTCCCATACACGCAAAAGGTGTCTACCCTCCAATCTGAACCGTCTGGCTCGCTGAAGAACACGGTCTCTCTCCTTGGCCCCAACTGTGCCACCCACAACACCAGTGCGAAGATAGTCCATCACTAAGACATCATCATGAATGTCTCGCTGAACTGTACCAATATCTTCACTCTCTGGATCTGTGACCTCAATAACTCCTCCTGTATGCGCTGAGAGAGATATCACCAAAGTCTCTACAAATATACACAGAAAGGCCGATGCATGCCAACCTGGCACCATCTCCTCATCTGTCTCACCATGCCAACGTGCTCCGGTCTGATCCTGCTGGCTGGGACATGGGTTTCTACTCAACCCATCTGCATCACGGTTCACCACTCCAGGTCTGTGAACAACCGTGAAATCATACTCCTGTAAAATCAGAGCCCATCGTGCAAGCTTCCCTGAAAGCTTGTCGGACTCCATCAACCACTTCAGCGGCTGATGATCAGTGATGAGAGTGAAGGGGTTACCAAATAGGTAACATCAGAAATGTGCTACTGCCCAAACTTCTGCCAAGCACTCTCCCTCATATGAACTATACTTCGCCTCCGCTGAATTGTTGGAGCGACTAGCATAGGCCACCACAAACTCCTTCTCCTCATCATCATGTTGGGTGAGCACCGCTCCAAGCCCCAACATACTCCAATCAGTGTGAACCTGAAATGGTCGTCCCCTGATCGGTCTCCTCAAAATAGGAGCAGATGTCAACCTCTCCTTGAGCTCTACAAAAGCTCTCTCCTGCTCATCTCCCCAACACCACTCCTGTGTAAGCTTGGTCAGCTTCGTCAAGGCCTTGGCAATGGCACTAAATCCTCTAACATAGCGGCGATAGAAGTTCGCCAACCCAAGGAATGCTCGCACTGTGCTCACATCTGTAGGCCGAGGAATACGTGCAATAGCCTCTACCTTGGTCTGCTGAACACCAAGTCCTCCGGGGTAGATAGTGTGACCCAAATACTCAACCTGCTCGTGGAAGAACCTACACTTCCCAGGATGTAATTTGAGTCCATGAGATCTCAACCTCTCAAACACCTCCAACAACTGTCTCTCATGCTCCTCCACAGTAGTGCTATACACCAAAATGTCATCAATATAGCACCGAGCAAAATCTAGTCCAGCTAGGATCCTATCCATGACCCTCTGGAACTCAGCAGGAGCATTCTTCAACCCAAATGGTAAGAATCTCCATTGATATAACACATCCTTGCCGTGAGGATCAATAGCCCAAAATGCTATCTTGGACCTATCCTCCTCCCTGATTGGCAACTGATGATATCCCGCTCGTAGATCCAAAGTATTGAAGACCTTTGCATGCCCAATCGCATCAAAAATCTCCTCCGGTGTAGGCATGGCATACCGATCAGCCCTGGTCTGTCGGTTGATAGGACGGTAGTCTCCACACATCCGCCTATCTGTATAGTTGCCATGCATATCCTTCTTGGCTGGCATCACTGTCGCTGATGCATACTCTCCATGTGAAATCTCCACCAAACCAGCCTCAAAAAAGTCACTACTCCGGCTCTGAATCAATGTCCTCTCCATCTCACTATATCGATAAGGACGTCGGAAAACAGGTGTGTCGCTAGTCAGCTCAATCCGTATACCAGGTCCCTTTAGAGCACCCAAATCCTTCATACTGAAGGCAAAACAACTCGTGTGACTCCTCAAGAACCTCCAAACCCTCCGTCTTTCCTCTCCAGTAAGCTTGGGTCCAAGATCTGGCTCCCAAGTATCCTCTGTAACTGTAGTAGGAGTGGAAGACGTACTGACTGGCTGCTATACTGGGCCCTTGGGAGCAATGGTGTCATGCTCCCGACCACTAGAGGTCCCAACCTCTGTGTGAAAAACTCCCTCCACTCTGGCTGCAAGCTCCATACGTCCTCTGGCTGCATCCCATGTGGACCAAGGGTGTAATCCAAGTAGCCCACGCTCACCTGGATGGACTCCAAGTAGACCACTCTCCCTAGTAGCTACTGGATGTGTCCCAAGAATACCATGTCCACTCGGTCCATCGCCCCCAGCATGTGCCTGAATCGTCTCGATAGGCACAGGGCTCACAAGTGTCCGAGTGGTGATGCCTATCAAGCGCATCCTACGCTGCTCTGCCAAACCAAGGCTCACAATCCAGGTCAAACAGTTCAGGTCCATAGCCTGACCTAACACCTGACGCCTGGATGCCTCTGACACTGCTGGAACAGCGGTAATACCGGTGCAAAAACCCATCACCCGCTCTCTCTCATCAGCATTGGGCTCCACCAACTGCTATAACTGTGAGTCCCAAACAAGTCCAGGTCCTCCCTCTCAAAAAGCATGAGAGCCTGGGAAACTCATGAGTGTGGGAAATGCAGCTCTAGGTTGTCCAACTAGGTTCACCACTGCCATGGGTGACCTATCAGCCACTACCACTGTCTGAGACTGACGCCCAACATCCAAGATATCATCAACAAGAATGTGGTCCAGTCGCTGAATCCCATCATAAGCACGCTGTAGAACCTCTCTGGGTAAGAGGTTTGTCCACCAAAGATGAAGACGATGAGCCCGTGATCCCACTCTGGCTGCATCTAACAATACAGCAGGTCCCATCCAAGAATGGACCTGATGTGTACTCGCCACCACTCTAGTGCGAGAATCACCCATCAATGGAACGTTATCCAAAAGGTAAGCTGGAGAAAGACTGATGAACCTGGAGATGTCGTAGTATCCGTAACATCTCCCAAAACACACCAGAACGAGGATCCTGAAGACCCAAACCGCGGCCCGCACGTGTATGTCCCTGACATGGCCATCCAGAAATCACCAAGTGAATAGGCCCATGTCTCTCTAGGTCATGCGCCCCCAGTAAGGAAATGTCTCCTGGTAAGCCTTCTGGTAACCTCTGACTGCTGACATCGGTAATAACTCCGGATACCGATAGGCCAAGTGTGCCACATGATGTAGAGAGACTCGCCTAGCAGTCTCATCTCTCTCTACATACAAGTACCTCTGTACTCGGATACCCGCCTGTAACACCGCAGCTAGTCCGGTGATGATCCCACCAAACAACTCTAATAGACATATCCCCTCTACTGGATAATGCCAAGCAATGAGTGTGGTATCCAGAGGTGTCAAAGCAATCGCCTCTGGAGGCTCATCCTCACACTCATCCCCTGATGGTACGAAGGCTCCACTCCAAGCCTGCTGCACCAACTGATCTGCATGCTGCTGCAATGCCTCCTCTGAACTCCACAATGGAACATCCAAGGTGGATGGAACAATCCCACTCGTACTCCATAGCCGAGTGATCTCCTCTAGTACTGGAGTATCTTTTGCATGGGCATTCCCCTCTAACAAGTCACCAGGCCAAGTAACTGCACCGCTGAAAGCCAAAACTGATGCTGCCATGGTCCCGGACTGTAGTGAGCCAAGACTGCCACTACTGAAGCGTACTGGTAGGCGACATACCCATCCCTCACCAGACTGCCAACCAGGTCTATAAGAGGCTGTCTCCTCCCAATAGTCAATACTGAAACCCATAGGGTATAACACTGCTCCCCCAACTAGCACATCATATGACTCAGCTATCGTCGCAATAGCCTGAGCTCTCACCACTGAGCTATCAGTCGGATGACCAGGCTGAACCTGGACAACAAGCTCCCCACGTGTGATGTACTGTGTCGAACCACCACCAAGAGATGTCTGGATCTGAAATGGACACCTCTCCACATCGGTCTTCCGTAACTCCAGACCAACAACTGCAGCCTTCCCCACCATAAGGGGCTGCGCACCAGAGTCTAACAAGACTCTCTGTGGTGTATAGACCTTCCCTGAAGGTCCTACCAAACAAAAGATCCCCCTCTGGTTATCCAATAAGACAACACCAGGTGTAAACCGCGCTCTCTCAAAGGCCGGTCTAGCTGGCAACTCCTCCAGTCTAGCCGCTGCTGCCTGCCATAAACCACTGGTCGCTGAACGGATCCCATGCTCCTCAACCAAGTCAGCTCCACTACCAACCACCTCTGCTCTAGTAGTAGGAATTGCACCATCCCTACTCTCACACAACGTGGCAGCCAACCGAAACACTGGGGCTGGGTCAACTCCCAATGTAAACATGTCACTGGCTGAAAATAAAGGATGCCGCATAATCAGCTGAGCCGCCCCCAACATCATGCTAGACTCAGTCTGTGTAGTAGTAGGTGGCTGACTAGCAGGTAGTCCATCATGTACTCCATCACCACCTACCACACCTGCACTGGGACGTCTAGGAACCATGGATGTCGTCTGCAATGCCTCAGATAGCGTGAAAGACTGGAGAAGTCTGACCTGTCTCCCAACCTCTCCTCTCTGTGGGTCCAATTCCACTGATGCTCCTCTAGGCTCTGGAGCACGTATTGCACTCCTAGTCACTGTTGCAGATGCATCCACCTGTGCTGCTCCGCACATGAAGTCCAAAGCATCTCTATCACCAGCATATGAGGTGGAAGCCTCAGCACCTGAATCTGATCTCCTATGAGCAATAGCCATACTAGCCAATCTCTGCTCCAACTGCTCAATCCGAGTAGCCATAGTTGTGTCAGAAGTAAGGGCAAGTACTGCACCCCTACTAGGTGTAGATCCTCTACCACCACCTCTACCACCTCGTCCTCCATGAAATGGAGCTCCTCTACTACCTGTCATAGCAGCCCTACCACTCCGTAACTCCGGGTGTAGGTCAAAACACCGGTCACTAGTATGACCAAATCTATGGCAGTGCTCACATTGCCTCTGTGCTGGCTGTGATGCACCAGAGGTATCAGGTCCGCTGCCCTGAGTACACTCTCTCCTATGGTGAGGTCCACCACAAGTCCAACAAGCAACACCACCACTCACTGGCTGCTGCTGACCCGAAAATGAGGGTAAGGGTCTAACTCCACTAGGCCCTCCACTCGCTCCATAGGATCTGGGCTGTCCACCCTGTCCTCGAAAACCAACTGGGCGTGGTGCACTCTGCTGCACTCTAGAAGAAGTCACAATCGTGGATGAGGTCTCCCTACCAAATCCAGATGTCACCACTCTCTCCTCCACCATGTTGAGCTCAATACGCTCAGCCAAACCAAAGACTACTGCCAAAGTGGGCGAAGTAGCCTGCAACAACATAGCATCACGAACTCTACGTCGCAACTCCCTGTCCAGTATCCCATACCAAAACTGGACTACCTGGGCCTCAGTAACTCCTTGAGTGAAACTGATCAGCCGCCTCATGCGAGTGTATGCCTCGCGTAGGCTCTCTCCAGCCTTCCGCTGGAACTCCTACAAGCTCCTCAGCTTGTCAGTCCGCACTCCTTGGTAGTTCTGCCTCAAACATAGGAAGAACTCAACCATGGGGTTAAACCCCGGTACCACACCACCTCCTGCAGCGGTACCTCCACTTGTAGTAGCACTATCTCCAGCTAGTGCACCTCCACTAGCTCCACCCACACTACTCGAGCTAGAACTCATAGGTACAGCCGATCTACTCCTGGCCACCGAGCCTGAAGTGATAGAGACATAGTGAGGAGACCAATACTGTCTCCATAACTCAATCTCCTCCAAATGAGCTCTCCTGAACTCATGGTAGTCGTCCATCGGTGGACCCTCCAAGTGCTGAAACAACCCCTTCCATGCCATGAAAGGTGTGAACAAAGTCAAGTTCCGCATCTGCTGCAGATCACACCAACTATCAAACTCCTGGATGAAGTCATCCAACTCAATGGTACCCACTATACCAGAGTAACGCCTAGGGCCTTTGGAGGCCCCATAAATCTCGTCCATGTCCCACAACAACGGTGCGGACACACCAAGTGCACTCTCAACTGAATCAGCTCCTGTGTCGAACTCCAACTCAGAGTCAATCTCCTCCCTCACTGGGACTTGAGATACAGGCTGATACCGAGTACCACTCCGAGTAAACCCATTGCGTACTGCATGGCTAACTCCTCTGGAATCTTCAAAGAACTCCGTCGTGACCACGTAACTCCAACAGCAAACCCGAACCACCAACTGCAACCGCAAGTCGCAACTGCAAGTGCCCCACCAAGTGCCAACACCAACTAGACACCACCCACTAATGTAACTCTAACCAAGATAACTACACTAGGGGAAGGGCAACCTGTAACCTGCCATCATAACACGCACTCTCACGGTCTGCAGGTCATCACTTCCTGCCTCACCGGAGAGAAACAAAGGTAGTCTGACTGGTCATCACTCCAGCCTCACCACCGAGAGCACACCAGAGCACCAACGCTCAAAAGTCAAGGCACCTCATACAAACGTGGTGCACAAACAGGAAGCAGAGAATGGAGGGGATCCAATCACAAGAAATCTAAACAAAAACCCTCCATCTCATAACACAACACGGGACTGACTCTGCCGCCATTTGGCATTTGACATAAGAGTAGTTCGTATCTAAGTCCTAAGCTACCAAGATCACCAAGAATGGGATCAAACTGCCTCTCCTAGCCAAAGCTACATGTGTATAGATAACAGTGGCACAGTCACTATGACAACAAGTGAAGGTGGACCAGTTGGCTAGGGCACCAGTCTAGGAACAAGAGATCTAGGAGTCAAACCTTGTTGCGCACAATCTAGCAAGAAAGGCAGATTTTGCCAACCAATGACCAAGATCTACACTAAACTAGCTAGCCTCACGCCAGCAAGCTGGCTTGCTGGCCCTTCTGGCCCTTCGTAGCCTTCGTAGCCTCTCATAGCCCACAGCCCTATGCCTCGAAGCCTCCGAATCCCCCGCTAACTTTCCACTCGAGCCAAATTGACAAAACGGGTTTTTCCAAATCACAATTTCATGAGAAGAGCTTTCCAACTCCACCTTCAATTTCACTTTCTGAGCCCAACTTGCAGCAAATTGGTCCTGCCTTCACCTCCTGAGCTCAAAATCACAACACTGCTCAAAAATTGCTCCTTCTTTGCTCGAAATTTGGCCAGCGCTTCCGCACACCGTCCGCCTAACTGCCAAATTTGCATCAACTACACGAGCTTCTGCACACTAGGGAAACATAGAACCTGAATCGAGCTACCACAATCCACCGAGCTTGGAGATACCACCAACACTCAACGTTCTTGCACCCAATTTCCCCCTGACTTCACTTCTCTGATGTAATCAGATTGCTTAACACTTTCAACTCAACTCAACTCAGATCAATACTTGATCTGTCACTCTATAAACTGCCAACAACTAGGCACTGATTACAGTCAAGCCACACCCACTCAAGCATAGAGAATCCAGGTGACGCTCGCCGGCCTCTGTCCACCATAGCCAGGAACTCGAAGGCTCAACATCAGAGAAGTGAGCTCTCTAGAGCTCACTTCGAAACTATACCCCCTAGACTCGAGCTAGCCCTGAAACCCTAACGGTCCCGCTGACGGCACACTTGATGGTGCAAACGGTGCAAAGTGACGGTGGGCCCTACCGTGAAGTCAATACCCCGAACACGAAATCTAACCATCGGAAAGTAGTCCCTGAGAAACAGCTAGAATAACTCTAACTACCATCACTGGAACTCCAGTGTCCGAGCATCTAGATGCGGAACTACAAATGGCGTGACAAAGAAAGCACAAGCAGGTGATGTAGAGAAGTCAAGGAAAGATCAACTCATGGAGTTGGAAGAGGCAAGAGCAGTTGCCATGGTTCGAGTGGAGCAAGCCCAATGGAAAAAAAAAGCTATGAGAAGAGCAAGGCAAGAAGAAGGTGGAGCCTTTCACGGAATGTGATTGGGTAATGTTATTTGATTCCATTTGATGCAAGAGAATACAAAAGAAGTTTTTGCCTAAGTACTTTGGATCTTTCATAGTGGAGAAGGTGTGGTACACACATTTTTCATTTTGGACGAATTTTGAAGAAAAAGTGCCTTGCTGAAACCAAATGGAGAAGAAATGAGTGGAAACGTGTGTTTTGATCAAGCTCAAGGGAGTCAACTTTGTATTAAAGGAAGAAGGACTTGGACTGGATCAAACCCAAAGAAGTTTACTTCGTGTTAGAGGAGGAAAAAAAACTCGGATCAGACGTTGAAGGAGGGCAAACCCGAAGGAGAAATAGAAGTTGCAGGTCAGGATTCTTGCGAGAGCTATATCTCAATGCACACAAGTTCAAATCAAGCGTGCTATATCTCGTTGGAAGCGTCTTGTTCAGTGCTTTCCGTTGCCATCAAAATCTCAAAGTTTGGAGGTTTGTAGAAGAAGTTACAAGCATTTGAAGTTTTGGTAGTAGATGTGAAGAGTAGTTTAGTGTCTTTGGGTCAATGTGACTTCGTACTTCGGACTTCGGGTTTACATGACTTTGGGTCTAAAGACTTCACCTCAAGACTAAGATAACCGACTAAATCCGAGGAAGTTAGACCTCGGAGTGCAGTGAAGGTGACTTCGGGAATCTTGCGGGAAGCATCAAAGGAAGTTAGAGTAGAGAAAGAAGATAGTTAGGATACCCATGACTTCAATTTCAGTTCTGATTGAAGATAGAACATGAATTGAAGGAGAAGTAGTGAATAAACCCAAAGTGCAGTATTAAACAATAAATGCCTTTGGGTCAGTTACATAAGTGATTAGGGGAAAGTGGGTTACAAATTGAAGGTGTAGATAGTATATTCATACTTTCAATTACAATTCTTGATGATGACACAGTAGAATTAGTAAAGGAATTGATAGTATTTAGACCCAAAGTAAGAGAGATAGGAGTGTAGGTGTCTTTGGATTTGACATTTGACACCTTAGAGAATAGTAGGTCGGGAGATAAGGAGTTAGATAGATTACCCACTAGTGTAATTTCAGATCAGGAAAGAGAATTGTTGGATCTCGTAGAAGAATTAGAAGTTGTGAAACCCGAAGATAGAGTAGTAGGAAGTAAAGTTACTTTGGGTTCGAGTTTGAAAGCCGATGACGAAGTAGACATCGGATTGGATTAGTAACAATTTTGAGATATGAAGAGGCAGATATGAAGAGGTGCATTGTCATTTTGGATCTGCAAGTTAGAAGAGTTGTTGTAGAACGGTATAGTTGTTAGAACTGTCAATTTTTTCACTACTTAAGAGTGGCATTTGCAGAGAATTGTTGCTCAGTGCTCATAATTTCTGAGAATAGATAAAGTGAAGTGATGTGAAGCAGTGCTCGTCCCTTGAGCTTGATTCCGAGTATCAGCTTTGCATTTTTGTTTGTGAGTGTGGGGAGAAATTCAAAATGCAAGTCAGGGTGCTTGTTGGATGTTGGATTCCAAAGCCTTGATCTTCATTCTATGTGTTTGATCCTGAGTGAAATGCAATTGGAGCAATGCCTTGACAAATTTGAGAGGAATTGTAGTGTTGGTAGTATTCTGCATTGTGAGTGCATTACGAGGTTGATGTGAAGCAATTTAGATCAAGGAAGTTGTGCCTTCAGTGGAGGGGTGGAACAAAATTCTGAGGTGAAGTCGTTTTGCAATGAAGTGCCATTTTTGGGAGAGCCTGAATCATCACAATCAAGATTGTTTGGAAAGAATTGAAGGAGTTGTGATTAAGGAGTGTGAAATTCGTGACAAGACTACAAGTCAATGCTTGTTACTCTCTTCTGGGTGTGGTTTCTACCTGAGAGATTAAAGACGCAACCAAGAAGAACTACATGTTACTTTGACTTTGTATTTGACCAATTCTAACTCGTATCTCTACGGGAATGAACTTTACTTACCCGATTACCGCAAAAGTGATATTTGCCAGGTTGTCACAAAAGGTGTGGGGCAATAACACCTATGATCTCAAGGAGTTGGGAGGAAGACACTTTGATAAGACTAACCATGATAAGTTGAAGATGTATCATAGAAGGTAGAGAGACCTTCACTTTGAGAACAAAGTGAAAACTTAGTCCGGGGGTAAATGTAACACCCATTTGTGCATGTGTGTGGTATTATGATATTTAGCTTGGTATAATAAGTACTTGAGAGATATTATTTATATAAAGATAAAGGATGGTTCTTTATTAGTCATGATTAGCTAAAGTTAGTCATAATTAAGATAGAGGGGACATTATTTTAGAGGAAGTGGAAAAGATGAGCACCATTATTTTGGATTCTATTATGTTGACTTGGTATTATTCCTAGGTGTTTATCTTTGAGAAAAGAGTTGAGAACTCTTGGGCCCGCAAATCTTTTTGTTTTGGATTCTTCTATAGTTAGAGGATAGACCATGTGAAGGAATCTTTGACTTAGTGGTTGGGTCAAGATAAAATCATATGCTTAGTGGAATATGCCCATATGGATGGATATTCCTTTATACTTTTTGACTTTACTTGACTTTTAGCCTTGTAACTTGAGTAACTTTAGTAAATAGTAACGTTAGTGCGTAACTATTTCACAAGCATATAAACTAGGGGTGATGAGGTACTCATCATCCTTTCATTTGCAACTATCTCTCACTTATTGAGTTCTTTAGTGAGCAATGTCTTAAGTCTTGGAGTGTTAGCCTTGGAGGAGTATGATGGAGTTGGAGTTCCTTGCCTCCTTTGTTCATGATGTGCTACCATAATAGCCATCAGAGGTTCATCTTGAGTGAGAGATAGGCCGGCCCATAGCACATTCTCCATTTTTTTTGTAGAGAGAATCCTACAATTGAAGTCCTCCAATAATTTACCTATAACCTATTACCATAATACATATCTTGTAGCACTAATTTTCCCAATGCTCTTAGTACCTATTTTTCCTAGAAGACACCAAGAGAATCTATTCATGTTCATCATGAAGATTTGTAGCTTCAAAATAATATTTGCAATTAAACACAAAATTCTCCAATATTAACCCTTACCTTCAAATTGTATTGTACCTACCTGTGAGATTCTTACCTTCAAATACCTTTGGCTTCAAAAATCAAATTGGCTTTCTCTTCTTGAAATACTTCTCTCTCTCTACATGCCCTTGTTGTTGATGATCTCTCTCTTCCAAGAATTAAGTTAGGTGCTAAATTTGCTACTATAGAGCAATCACAACTTCAAGCATTGCTGCCATGATTTACTACTCTATCAAACTTTCTACTTGTAATTATTTAAGTTAACATGTAGATGCAACACATCCACCATTCCTTGTAAGTTTTAATTTGAAGTAACAATTGTTCATTGGATAAAGTGATTATGTTTGAAAAAATTTGCCCAGAACATAAAATGATGAATTGCATGAAATGATGCTTTGATAGTACATAGACACTAAAATCCCAATGGTTTGAAGGAATGGATTTGGTAGTCCATATTATTCTTGCTCTAATACCAATATAAAAAATCAAAGAGAGAAATAGGAGAATGGATGACCAAAGTAGAGTATCATATTGGTACTCTCAAGTGAAGAAAACTCCAAATGCTTAGCTTGAGCTTGGCTTGGGTATTAATAGATAAACTTGGTATAAGATTGCCAAGGAGTTCCCAAGGAAGGTTCCTTCTAGGAGCCACCTTACTTGGAGTGCAAGCCAAGCTTGTTGTTTACTTAGCATACAAGTTAAGTTGGCTATCAGCTTGGCATACAAGTTACTCTACCCTTGGAAAATTCCTAGAAGCTTCTTGGGTACTTCTAAAATGTTCTATCCACAAGCTTTCTTGATGCTTCTAGCACATTCTTAGGCTAGTTCTACTTCCTTTTGCTATATTTAACTTAGACTACTAACTAATTTGCTAAATCCATATTATTATAATAGATGAGCACATGTTCTCAATTGGTAAAGATCATTCATAAAATGATGCCCATGGCCTTTGAGAACTTACCAATTGCTTAGCATACAAATACCTTACATTATTTGAGGTGGAGGTTACAAACCCTTGATCTATTGGTTTCATTTGAATGATTATGTGTATATATAGTGAATTGTACTAATGATTCTTGATGTGACTACAAGCCACACCATCTTGAGAGCCACACTATCTTCTTAATTCCTTATGTTGGAAATAAGTGATGATATTATTTGGGAGGATTAGGTGTACAATTTTATGCCATGCCACCTCCTAAACATTGATGGTACAATGGACCCAAGCATGGCAGTTGTATGTGTTGGCTTTCAATGTATGTTATGTGGCTCTACTTGTGGAGCTACAATTATCTTGGTGTGTGATAGCTATTTGAGAGAATGCCATGTGATATGTTTGACTTCTCTTCTCATAATGATTCCTCAAAAGCATTGGCTGTGTCCTTGATGTACTTGAAACCTTAGTGATTTCACTTCTTATAAGGTATAGATTGTAGATATATGACTAACAATGGGGCTTGATAGCACTTGGCCTCTTGATCTTTTCCCACCATAGGGTATATCACATACTTGGAGTAGATGGTTATTTAGAGTTAGAATGCTCTAAACGCCAGCTAGGGAGATAATTATGGTATTTTGGAGTTTAGACGTGACTTTGTAATAATGTGGAGTTACCAAAAAAGTTAGTAAAATAAGCCAAATATAATTATAAATTCTAAGAATGTTCTATATGCATTTAGAAAACTTCTCTATAGAATGTTCTAGAAGCACATAGGAAGCTTCTTGGTGAGAGCTTCTAGATACCTTCCAATGGTTAGGTAACTTGCACACCAAGTTAATAGCTAACTTAGCTTGTATGCAAAGTAGATAATTTCTAGAAGGAAGCTTCTTTGGGAATTTCTTGAGTAGCTACCTTGCACTTTAAAAAGGTTGCTTTGAGAAGGAAACTTCTCAATAGCCTTGTATTACTTCACTGTAAATACCAAAGCCCAAGCTCATGCTAGGCATTTGGAGTTTACCTCACTTGAGCATTTCCAATATGATTTCCATTCTAATCTTCCATTCTCCTATTTCTCTCTTTGGTCTTTTACATTGGTATCAAAGCAAGAAAGTAATGGACTGAATCCATGGACCACAAAATCTATTTCCCCCAAACTAATAGGATTTTTGTGTCCATGCCAAAGCATCATTTCATAATTCATCATATCATGCTTTATGTAGAATTTTTTTGACATGATCACCATGTCCAATGAACCTTGATCTTTGAAATTATAACTTAGCAAAATGGTGGACATTTTGCATCTATGTATTAACTTAGATAATTGCAAGTAGGTATTTTGGTAGAGCAATAGTCATGGCAACAATGCCTAAACTTATCATTGCTCTGCGACAACAAATTGAAGACCTTACTTGATTGTTGGAAAAGAGAGATCATCAATACACATAGAGAGAGTAGTGTTTTGAAAAGGAGAAGAAAAAATAGAAAATTTAATTTCTAAAGCCAAAGGTATTTGAAGGTAGGAATCTACCAAGTGTAATAGAGAATTTTGTGTTTTGTCATAAATAGTAGCTTGAAGCTACAAATCTTCAAGATGAATAGAGATAGGATTCTCTTAACTTGAAGTCAATTAGATGGAGTAATAAAACTATGGTTGAGATTTTGGGTAGAGCAAGCTCAAGGTAGTTTGTGGTTCCAATCTTGACACAAGAGGAATTCAATAGAGCAATGATTGAGAGATGTCAAGTAGTGAATGTTGCACAAGCTATATCAGATAGTTTTGGTAGAAATGAAGCAGATTGGTTTTTTGAGGAGTCATATCACTCAATTCCAAAACACCATAATGCAAATTCTAAAGATGCTAGAAGGTAAAGCTCAAGATCAATTTGTGAGGAGCTTGAAAGCATAGAATTAATTAGAAGTAACTATGTGGGAGCCCAAACATTTGGAAGAAGCCATGCAATTGGTTGAGTGCTTTCATTTCTTTGTTGCCACAACTTGGTCTTGAGAAAGACCTTCACAAAAGTTACAAACACACCATAGATGGATGGATGGATGAGCCAGCACTAATGGAGATTGATGCCATCCAAAAAGACCACTTAGTATGCTATATCAAGAGCAATTTTGACAAAATGGTAGTTGTTTTTATTGTTGCCAAATTAGACATTGTATTGTTGAATGACCATTCCAAGATGGACAACCCCAACCAATTGCTCAAATGGAGTTTGTGGAGCATGATGATTGAGGGAAAAAAACATCACAATATGAGATATAAAGCAACTTATTTAGAGCTTGAATAGTTCCAATAGGATCAAAGACTAGACCTAGCAAGTTTGCTTTACTTGCAAGGTATGATATTTTATTGTGGTTTGGAATTTTGGTTGGTTTTGAAAGAAATGAGAATTGCATGTCTATGTAATTAGTAAAATATTTAAGTATTCTTATAAAACTAATACTAACAAGCAAATTGATGATGGTAGATGGTAGAAAACAATATTTCATTCCAAACCTCACAACTTATTGCATTTAAGATTGTGAAGGAGTATTTTGAGATGTGTAGATTACACTAAGATGTATAGATGTATAGATTACACTAAGATAACATTCTAGGTCTTCCTTGGCTTGAATGTTATAAGATTCAATTTCATTGGGTCCAATGATAAATTCAAGTACAACACCAAGGTGTAATCTTCCGAGGATAGTAGACCTTACAAACACAAGAGAAGAAACTAAAAATTTTACACTCAATACTATGATGCCCCAAAGGAGCACCTTGTCTTTATTATATAATGAGGATGAGCAATGAGGATTCTCTCAAAGGAAGCTCTGCCCTTGGATCAAATACATGGATTTGTGATATGTCGGTGAGCTCTATCCTTAGAATAGTTGCATGTTGGTTTTGGTCATATCTGGCTGGTCAAACAATATTTGACTAGAAGGAATATTTAGAGAATCTTCTTGTAGGAATTTCAAGATTACATGGTGAGGTACCATTAGAAAATTCTCAACAAGACAAATAAGAGAGAGAAGAAAGGCCAACCTTTTCATCCATAAAGGAAAAATTTGCATATTTTCAAGGCCTAATTTAACAATTTAGGCCTCCAAAGTTGGCTTTGAAGTTTTTAGACTCTTTTCAGCTCCAACTCATTAGTAGATGTCCTCTTTTGGTGATATCTATACTTGATCTACTTAGTGCATCATACATAATAGCATTTCTAAATGTTACCAAGCCAATTCACCTTTAGATAATATGTTTAGCTATTGGTATTACACAAGGTAAGAATTATTGATTAGATTATTTGGAACCTCTAAGTAAGACACTTAAGAATAGTCAATTCCAAGATGAGAAGTTTGTCAATATAGTAGCTATAGAGCAAGCTTTGGAGGAAGATATTCTTGATTTTGTGATGCAAATCAAACCTATTGTGTAAGAGGACTTTGATGAGGATTAGAAGCCAATGGTTGATCAAATAGTTCATGAGTTTGCATATATGTTTTTGGATGATCTTCCAAAGGGATTAGCCTTTAATTATAGTATAATTTTCAAGATCAAGCTATTCCTAGATAGTACTCCAATGAGTAGACCAATCCATCAGCTCTCACCAAAGAAATTAGAGAACTTCAAACAATGTTGTTGGAGAAGGATTTCAAACAACATAAGACATCTCCTTGGGGAGTGCTAATACTCTTTCCTACAAAAGAAAGATGGAGGATCTCAATTTTGTATTGACCACCATAGATATAATAAAAAGCCATGAAAGAATACATATCTCTTGCCTTGAATGGATGACTTGTTGGATCAATTAAGTGGAGCACAATATTTCTCAAAGTTGTAACTTCAAAAAACAACTATTGATAAATTCCCATTGATAGGAAGTATGTGCAAAAGTCTAGCTTTTGCACAAGGTATAGGTATTTTGAATGGAGAGTTTTACCTTTTTGGGCTCATTAATGCTTTGATAGTTTTCATATATCAAATGCATTGGGTATTGAAAGTGCTATTGGACTGATGTGTAATTGTGTTCTTTTATGATATTTTAATCAATAATAAGATGAAGGTAGAACATTAATCATGAATGGTAAGTCTTAAGATGACTATGCAAATGGAATTTCTACTACAAGTAGTCAAGATGTTCCTTTTGGCAAAAGGACGTTATCTTCTTGGATCATAAAGTCTCATCCAAGAGAATCAAGATGGTAGAGGATAAAATCTAGGCTATCATTGATTTGCCTATTCCTAAGGATCCCATGGACCTTTAGGTATTCAATGGATTAGCAAGTTTTTGTTGATGGTTCATCCTCTATTACCCTCATATGGCCACACCATTGATTGATCTCTTGAGGAAGATTTTAAGCTTTGCATGAACCACCAAGCATGAAGAAGCATTCAAGAAAATGAAGCGTATTGATCTTCAACTACCTTATGTGGTTGATTTTGATGCTTCTAACTTTACCATTGGAGATATATTGCAATATGAATTTCTAGATGAATTGCATCTCATTGCCTTTGTGTCTCACCAACTTAACACAATAGAAAGAAATTATGCTACTCAAGATCAAGAACAATTGGCAATGGTATAGATCACAATGGTCTGGAGATGTTATCTTCTAGAGAGCAATTGACCATGCAAAGCGATCACAAACCTTACATTTGGAGCACATGAAGATTTGACATCATCAATGGGAGGAAGAACTATAGTTGTTTGACATCAAGCTTGAGTAAAAATACAATAAGTTCCATATCATCTCCAATGCACTATCATAAAAAATTAATTTGTTCTTGTTGAATCTTCCATGATAGCAACAATCGTCATGATGTCAACTAACTTCAAGGTACACATAAAGTCCAAGACTACTTTCCAACAAGATCCATTATTTCAGCTAGTGAAAGTCATTTTGTAGCACATGACAAAGAATACAACACTTTTTCATTCAAGGGGAGCCTTTTGTTTTGTGAGAATTGGATCTATGTTTCAACTACGGGTGATCTCCAACTTGTGCGGCTTCAAGAGGCCCATGACTTACCAATTGTTGGACACTTGGGTGTGGAAAAAAATTTGAGTACCTTTTAATGTCAATGGTGGTGGCCAAACATGGCCTGAGATGCTTGAGAATTTTTTTGATCTTGTAAAAGTTGCCAATGCAACAAGATCAACAACCAAAAACTAAGTGGATTACTTCAAACACTTCCCATTCTAACTACCTAATGAGAACATGTAAGTCTTTACCTCATTACATCCTTGCCCAAGATAGATCAAGGCCATACTTCCAGTGTGGTGTTTGTTGATGAAATCAGCAAACAAATTCACTTGGCACCTACCATGGATAGTGTGGATGCTCCAATGCTAGCCAAGTTTTACTTTGATACTATCTTCAAGCATCATAGAATGCCAAGGGGTCTCATCTCTGACCATGATCTTCAAGCATCATGAAATGCAAGGGTTTCTCATCTTTGACCATGATCCTTGATTCATTGGTAAATTTGCAAGTGCTATTCAAGCTAATTGGCACCAAGTGTACTTTGTCTATGGCTTATCATCCTCAAACTGATGGGCAAACCAAATGTGAAAATTGCACATTGCAAGATATGATTCATGCATTTTTCAAAGTTCACCATGCCACTTTGAATACTTGTCTTGTGGCTGCCAAGTTTATCTACAATAATTTCAAGCAAGCAAGCACCAAGTTCTCTCCCTTCTTCCTTTAATTTTGTGCAAGATCCAATTGTTCTAGATTCCCTTCTTTCTCAACCGCCATCTCACATTCCTCATGCTTCCACCTTCTTATTCATATTATCTAAATCCTTCCACCAGCCAATTCTCATCTTCCTATTGCTTAAAATCAACAAAAAGCAATGTGTTGATAAGCATCATGAGCTCACCTTTCAACTAGGTGATAAGGTCATGCTTTTTGACCACAACTTTTCTCTCTTGCTTGATACCCAAGTTCATAAACTTGCTCCAGATTAGATATGTCTATTTGAGATTACTCAAATCATTTTTCTTGTTGCTTATGAACTTGCTCTTCCTAGTCATATTTAGATCCATCCTATCTTTAATGTTTCAAAGTTAAAACACTTTCTTTCTAACCCATCTTCCTTTTCCATTTGTATCTAGCCACCTCTTCTTCTCATCCCTATCAACAATCATAAGGAATTCAAAGGTGATAGTATATTTGCACATCATGATACCCAATATAACCACCACTAACACACTGAATATAAGGTCCCCTAGGAAGAATATCCTCTTCATGATGCCATATGGGAGTCTCTTTCTCATCTCCACAATGCACAAATGGCCATACATGAGTTCAAAGATTTCTTGGCAATGAGGAAATCACCAACTAGCAGTGGGAGAATATATAATAATATAGAGTTAGTAGACAAGTTAGGAGAGGCTGATGAGTCAATAAAATAAGCCCAATATAGTTAAGAATTCTATAAATATTTGAAATACATCTAGGAAACTTCTTGGTAGAATTTTCTAAAAGTAACTTGGAAACCTCTTGGTGTGAAGCTTCTAGGTACTCCAAGAATTGGATAACTTGCACCAAGTTAATAGTTAGGTCAGCTTGTATGCCAAGTAAGGAACTTGGCATACAAGCTGAGGAAAAAGGACGTTGTGTCATATGGACCACTCTTGCATCTAGGGTAGAACCACACTCACAAGTGAGTAACAAAGATGTAGATGGGTGGACAAAACCTAAGCGGAACCTCATCACTATAGAGGAGGTGGTTGGTGCTAGACAAAATCCCCTAATGCACAATGAAGCTAGGTTCAAAGAGCTTGCACCCTTGCTGGAGCAAGAGCAAAGATGTGCTCTAGTGGCTTGAGGAATGGATGAGTCAACTAAAAGAGAATATAACATATGTTGACTACTGATTGGATCCTATTGGCACTCCAAAAATATACAATCCATCTATAGATGGATTATATATTTATATATACTTCTAGAAGGAAGCTTCCTTTGAAGCTTTTCAAGATACTTATATTTGTTTACAATAAATACTAAAGCCCAAGTTCATGCTAGGTATTTGGAGTTTTTCTCACTTGAGCATTTCCAATATAATTTTGATTTGGATCTTCCATTCTCTTGTTTCTCTCATAGGTCTGTTATAGACTTCTGATATGAGTTTTGTTTCTATGGTATATAATGTTATATATTATGTGGTGATGTATATGTGCATGATAGCTATCACAACATTTGTAGCACGTAAATGAGTTTGCTAGGATGATGGAACAAGGCTCTTGGCAGCCACAATTTTATCAATAACTACTCATGGGCCACTTGGTGGCAGTCATCTACTACATTAGGGCTTTCGATTTGGCCATTAAAATCATAGTTTTCTTTATTACAATTACCATTTGCACCATTGGATGTGCCATTAGGGCTGGGCTTTGAAGCCACTCCATGGAGTATACTTTGAATTGCAACTCTAGAGAGCTCATTTCTTTTATGTTGAGACTTTGAGATCTTGGCTATGGTGGATAGAGATTGGCAAGTAAAACATGAATTCTCTTAGGTAGAGTGGATGTTGTAATCAGTGCTTCTTGGTAGAGAGTATGAACTTTTGAGATCTGACTTTGATCATCTGATTTATTGTGGCTCTTTGGATTTTTTGTGTGACTTCTTATATGAGTTGTGCTTCTAAAGTGTATGATATTGATAGTGATATGTTATATAGAGAAGAATATTTGCATAATAGAGTCACCAATATAGTTATTAATATCATAGAAACTTGTAACTCTAAAATGCCTCTATGTAAGTGTTAAATATTTTGTATCAATATTAGTGAAACCTTTCCTTATGAGTAATCTTGGAAGAGCTTTGCTTGAGAAATTCTAGTGATAGGTATAACAACTCCTTGATAAATGATGTTAACCTTGATATATAATTTGATTCTTGGTCCTCATAACATTTTTGCACCTTATAAACCAAGCAATTGACACTATGGCATAATTTCAAAAATTATGCCAAGGCCTATTTTTGGCATCAAGAATCATAAGCCTCAACCAAGATCTAAACTTAACTTGAGCATTCTAAGATTCTTGTAGATAAGAGTAAGATGTATATAGGTCATAATAGTCATACTCCTTAGAGAAGCTAATGCAATCATACACATTGAGAGAAGCACTTCTTTGTATGCAACCCACTTGACATCTTGTTGTATTTTAATAACTATTTTAATAAAAAATCCACATGATAGGTTTAAGGTTCTTTAAATAATACTAAGAAAAATTTACATACTCTATGGCTTACCTTAACTTTCCAAACATAAAAGCTAAGCATGCTATCCAAGATCTTACTTGCTCAAAATGCTTAACATAGATATTAATATGTTTTTATGGGTCACCTAAAGCTCATATTTTGGTTTGTAATTGGATTTGACCTAGGCTTGTCATTAAGTCTACTCAACATTAGCTAAGTAGAATCATCACAAGATCTAAGAAAATGAAAGATTGATGCTTTTACTCTTGTAATGCTAGGGTGCACCTAGGGGTATGAATACAAGATCCAAATCTATGTCTATTAAGGTGCTTACCTAAATCTAACTCTTCATTTGAAATGCACTTTGCAATTATTCTTCCTTGAGTTTCTTGACATTGATGATTGATTGAAGTTCATGATCATTGGATTTATTTATTTTCTTTGATATTCCTCCTTATATCTTAGTAAATTTCCAACCATAGTATCAAGTGCATGTGCACCAAAATGCTATAAGTTAGGTGTTTTCTTTTAGACCAAATTTTGGTTTAAGATAGTGTGCTACACTTTGTATTCCATAAACACTAGATTATTACACAAGGAAAAGTACTCTTTTTGGCTTGAGTACTAGAAACACACAATTTAATATATTCAATCATGTTGGAGTATATATAAATATTCATCTCCTTCAACACTCATAATGGTGGCTTGAGATGTTTGCATATCATTGCAGTATTTTGAAATTTTAAAAAAGGACTAAGGCTTTAAATATAAAACTAATATTTTCTAACCATTGCAATGGTTATATATTCACATTTCATGTTAGGAGTATATAAGCTTGGAACTCATCACTACTCAAAGCTACAACCTAAAGCTATATTGTAAGTGTTGTGTTATGAAAGTAAGGTGAGTAAGGAACTATAATACTTTGAGGACAAGAGAAGAGAGAAAACATAGATTGCACACTCAAACAATCGATGCTCCAAGGGAGCACCTTCTCTTTATTATATAAACAAAGGGGATCTCCTCCAAGGAAGCTCCACCATAGGATTAGGGACACAGATAAGTGACATGTCAGCAAGTTCCACCCTGGATTACTTACTTGGATGGGTGACATGTCTGGTCTAGGTCCTATCTGGTTGGTCAAACAAGAGGGAATCTTTTAGGGAATCTTCCTGTAGGAATCTCAGAATCACGTGAGTAAGGTACCATTGGAAAGCTCTTGACAAGACAAAGCAGGGGGGAGGGAAGGCCAGCTACTCATCTGTTGGGGGGGGGATCTGCACATTTTTGAGGCCTAATTCATCCGTTTAGGCCTCCAAAATTGCCTTCAAAGATTTCAGGCATATTTCGGTTCCTACTCTTTTAGTAGAAGTCCCCTTTTGGTGATACCTCTTTCTGATCTGTTTAGTCCATCATGTGTAACATCCTTCCAGATGTTACCAAACCAATTCTCACCTTTAAATCATATGTCTAGCTATTGGTTCTAAGGTTCTTAAGTCTATTTTGGTTTCTGCCCTATAAGTAGAAGTACTCTTTTGGTGATATTTCTATCTTATCTATTTTGACCATCATGTATAACATCATTCTAGATGTTACCAAACCAAATTTCACATCTAGATCATATGGCTAGCTCTTGGTATTACAAGAACTTATTAAGCTCTTATAATTGATATAATGGATATCTCTTAATTGGCCAAGCTTTACTTTGATACAATGTTCTTTCATCATTGTAAAAGATCAAGATCAAGGAGAGAAATAGTAGAATGGAAGTTCACATTGGGACACTTGAATGAGGGAAAACTCCGAATGTCTAACATGAGCTTTGGCTTTGGTATTTATAGGTAGCATACAAGGCCCTTGAGAAGCTTCTCAAGAAGTTTCCTCGAGCCGCCTACTCTTAGAGTGCAAGTCAAGTTAACTAGGAAGCTTCTCAAGAAGCTTCCTTCTAGAAGCTATCTACTTGGCATGCAAGTTAAGCTAGTTGGAAGCTTCTAGAAGCTTCCTTCTAGAAGCTACTTACTTGAGGTGCAAGCTAAGCTAGCTAGAAAACTTCCCAAGAAGCTTCCTAGATACTTCTTGAATATTCTAGGCTAATTTGTCTTATTTGTTAGCCTTACTAACTTTGTCATTAAACTCCATATTGTTACACATTCCCCCATTGCTAGTTGGTGACGTCCTCGTCGCCAATGAAGCTTCAAAATCCTAGATGGCCGTCTGTGCATTCAAGAGGTGAAAAAGAGGTTTCCATGTGGCATCATGAAGGGGATACTCTGTCTAAAGGACCCTGTACTCCATGTGTTGTCAACGGCCTCGGTGAATATGGCAATGTGCAAGGATACTATCAACTTTGTACTCCTCATGATCATTGACAGGGACAAGAGGAGGGGGAGGTTGGACTCAAGAGGAAAAGAAAGAGGGGTTAGGAACAAAGGGTTTCAACTTGGAAACATGAAAGAAAAGATGGATACACATATGACAAGGCAAGGCAAGTTGATAAGCAACTAGAGAGACGGTTTAGGTGACATCAAAGGGTTCTATTCAATTAGGGGCAAGTTCATAAACTTTGGTATGAAGTGAGTGAGGGATTTTACTAGAGAATATCATTACTTTATCACCGACTTCAAAGGTGAGACCACGACAATGGTAGTCCGCATATTTTTTTTGATGATTTTGAGCAATAAGGAGGTGAGGTTTGGCTTGTTGGAGAGATTGGGATATAGTAGTCAAGAATATTGAAGTACGAGGAACCTGAGATGGAAGGGGAGCAAGAAGAGAATCTAGAACAAGCGAATCTTGGCCAAAATTAAGAAAGAAAGGAGAAAATCTTGTGCCTGCCTATTTGGAATTGTTGTAGGTAAATTTTTGCAATTGCAAGGCATTCATCCCCGTTGGTATGGTGGACATTGATGAAGGCATGCAACACATCCTCCAATGCATGATTTGCATGTTTGGTTTGTCGATCAGTTTGAGGATGATAGGCCGTGGACAAAGCAAGCTTGGTACCAAGTATTTGGAAGTATGCTTGTCAAAACTTCTTGGTAAATCAAGGATTGCGGTTGGAGATGAGTACATGTGGCATCCCATGATGCTTGAAGACATTGTCAAAGTAGATTTGCGCTAAGGTTGGAGCATCCATGGTATCACAGGTGGGTGCCAAGTGGATTTGCTTACTAAGCTTATCTACAAACACCATGATTGTTGTGTGTCCTTGCTTTGTCTTGGGCAAGGATGTGATGAGGTCCAAGCTCACATGCTCCCATCAAGCGGATAGAATGGCAAGTGGTTGAAGGAGTCCACTTGGCTTCTGGTTGCTGGCCTTTTTATGTTGGTAGCTCTTGCACGATAGGACAAATTCTCAAATATCTTGCATCATGTTGGGCCACCACCATTGGCGTTGGAGGGTACCCAAGGTCTTGGCCACACCCATGTGACCAGCTATGTGTAAATCATGGGCTTCTTGAAGGCACACAAGTCCAAGATCACCTTTGGCTATAACATAAATCCAGTTCTCATGGAATAGAAGGCCCTCCTTGATGGAGAAGGTGTTGTACTCCTTGTTGCATGTTGTAAGGCGACCATGTACCATCTTGAAGAAGATATCTTGTTGTTAGAGTTGACTGAAACTTGTTTTGGACCTAAGAGTCAATTGACACCATCGTAATTACCATTGTGATGAGAGGAAGAGACTTCAAATCAGGTCATCATGATAAAGCATCAATGATGACATAGAACCAACCTGGTTTGTACTCAAGTTTGATATCAAAAAGTTGGAGTTGTTCCTCCCATCAATGATGTTGACTCTGTATGTGTTCCAAGTGTAAGGTCTGCAACAATGGTTTGTGATCAGTTTGTATGATCACTTGTTTCTCCAAGAGGTAATGCCTCCATACCTTGGTGGCATATACCATTGCAAGTTATTCTTGATCTCTAGTAGAGTAGTTTCTTTCAGCCATATTGAGTTGGTGTGACACAAAGGCAATGGGATGTAGTCTATCAGGGAATTCTTATTGTAACACGGCTCCAATTGTAAAGTTAGAAGTAGCAAAATCAACCACATAGGGTAGTTGAGGATCATATGTTGAAGAATGGGCCTTGAAGACACCATATGTTTCAACTTTTGGGATGCTTCCTCGTGCTTGGTGGTCCATTGGAAGCTCAAGTTCTTGCCCAAGAAGTAAGTCAATGGTGCAGCCACATGAGCATAATAATGGATGAACCGTCGGTAAAAACTGGCCAATCCATTAAATGCCCGACCTTCTCTAGCATCCTTTGGAGTAGGTCAATCAATAATGGCCTTGATTTTCTCCTCTTCCATCTTGATCCCTTCCAATGAGATCTTGTGACCCAAGAAGGTAACTTCCTTTTGCCAAAAGGCACACTTTGACTTCTTGTAGTAAAATTTCTATTGTCATAGTCGTCTTAGGACTTCTTGCATGTGATTCATGTTTTCTACCTCTATCTTGCTATAGATTAAGATATCATCCAAGAACACCACCAGCACTGATCCAATAGTCCATCCAACACCTGATGCATTTGATCCATGAAGATTGCTAGAGCATTAGTGAGCCCAAAAGGTAGAACTCTTTACTCAAAATGCCCATACCTTGTGCAAAAGGTCATCTTTTGCACATCCTCCCTATCAATGGGGATTTGCCAAAAGCCGCTACAAAGATCCAACTTGGAAAAGTATTGTGCTCCACTCAATTGATCAAGCAAGTCATCAATCCGGGGCAAGGGATATGCATTCTTCATTGTTTGCTTATTGAGCCCATGATAATCAATACAAAAATGAAGTCCTCCATCCTTCTTTAGAACAAATAGTACCCGTGCTCCCCAAGGAGAGGTACTATGTCATATGAAGTCCTTCTCCAACAACTCCATTAGTGTTTTTTGCAACTCCTCCAACTCCTTTGGTGAGAGCCGATAGATTGGTCTACTCATTGGAGTACTCTTTGGCAATAACTCAATCTTGAAGGACATACCACAATCGGAGAGTAATCCCTTTGGCAGATCATCCGGAAACACATCCACAAATTCTTGAACTATCTGATCAACCATTGCTTGATGAGACTCTTGGCTCTCCTCAGATTGTCCTTGTGCAATCAACTTGATTCACACCACAAAAATAGACTTATCTTTCTCCAAAGCTTGCTCTATGGCTGCTTCACTAACAAAGTTCCCATCTAGGGACTAATCTCTCTTCAAAGCTTGCTCCATGGTTGCCTTCCTAGCAATCTTCCCATCTTGGGGCCCCTCTCTCTTCAAGGCATGCTCTATGGCTACCTTCTCAACAAACTTCCCATCTTGGGACTGACTATTCTTAGGTGTCTTACTCAGAGGTGCCAAACAACCTAATCAAAAATTCTTACCTTGGTGTTGTGCTTGAATTTGTCATTGGGTCCAATCAAATTGAACCTTATGATGTTCAAGCTAAGGTAGTCCTAGAATGACATCATAGTGTAGAGGTGTCACTACAAACCTCATACACTCCAAATACTCTTTCCCAATCTTAAAAGTAATAGGATGTGAGGCACGAAATGTAGAACCCTTTCTACCATCTGCCATCATCAATCTACTTCCAATCATTGGCTTGAAAAGAATACCCAATTCCTTTGCTACTTGCATAGACATGCAATTCTCTGAACTTCCAGAATCAACCAAATTCTTACAACCCCGATTAGATATCATACCTTGCAAGTGAAGCAAACTTGCATAGGTTGAACCTTCAATCCCATTGGAACTAATCAAGCTCCCAATAGGCGGCTCAAAATCTCCTACTGGGATTCCTTGTTTCCTTGATCATTTTGTTCCACAAACTCCATCTAGGTGACTTGTTGAAGTCACCCATTCCTAAGTGGACATTAAGCAATGTGATGTCCAACTTGGCAACAATAAAAACAACCTCCATTTTGGTGCAATCTTTCTTTATCCGCTATACCAAGTAGTCTCTGTTAGATAGCATCAATCTCCATTGGTGCCGGTTCTTGTACTTGTGCGTAGTGTATTGGTAAGCTTTGTGTAGGTTGAGGTTGAGACCAAGTTGTCACAACCAAGGAATCAAAGCGCTCAGCAAATTGCATGGCTTTTTCTATGTTTTTTGGTTCCCGCATGGTCACCTCCAATTTGGTTCGTGACTTCAATCCCCACACAAATCGATCCAGAACTTCACCTTCTTGTATATCTAGAATTTGCATGATGATGTTCTAAAATTGTGTGATGTAGTTTCTTATTGAGCCAATCTGCTTCAACTTTGCCAATTTATCTCGTGCGGCTTGAGTGGCATTTATAGTTTGAAATTGACCAAGTATTGCATCCTTGAATTCTGCCCATGTCAAAATTGGAACAACAATCTATCGTTCATTTCACTCTACTTGGAATTGTCACCAAAGTTTTGCCACACCATCCAATTGGCTTGAAGCCAAGAGAATCTGTTTCTATTCATCTTGAAGATTGGTGGCTTCAAAGTAACATTTGCAATCATACACAAAATTCTCCACTGTGCTCGGAAGATTCTTGCTTTCAAACACCTTGGGTTTGGAAATCAAATGCAATCTCCTCCATCTCAAATTGGCGCTCTCTTTATATGTTCTTGTCGTTTTTGGTCTTGTTCATCCAACAATTGAATAAGGTGCTCAATTTGTTGTTGCATTGCAAGGATAAAGTTTGGTATTGCCACCATAACTACTACTTTATCCCACTACTCCAAATTTATCTAGTTGATTAACACATAGATGCAACACGTCCACTGTTCTCCATAAGTTATAATCAAAATTATCAAGTGTTCCTCAAACAAAATGACCATATGCAAAAAATCTTGCCCAAAGCGTGAGGTGATGAATTGTGTGAAACAATGCTTGGATAATATCTGGACATGAAAACCCCAATGGTTTGGCAAAAGTGGATTAGGTGGTCCATAAATTCCATCCATCCCGTTCTTGCTCTAATACAAATGTAAAAGACCAAGACCAAAGAGAGAAATAAGAGAATGAAAGCTCACATTGGGACACTTGAATGAAGGAAAACTCTGAATGCCTAACATGAACTTTGGCTTTGGTAGTTATAGGTAGCATACAAGGCCCTTGAGAAACTTCTCAAGAAGTTTCCTCGAACCGTTTTCTTGGAGTGCAAGCCAAGTTAACCAAGAAGCTTCTCAAGAAGCTTTCTTCTAGAAGCCACCTACTTGGCATGCAAGTTAAGCTAGTTGAAAGCTTCTAGAAGCTTCCATCTAGAAACTACTTACCTGAGGTGCAAGCTAAGCTAGTTGAGAAGTTCCACAAGAAGCTTCCTTGGTACTTCTTGAATATTCTAGGCTAATTTGTCTTATTTGTTACTTTGTTAGCCCTACTAACTTTGTCGCTTAACTCCATATTGTTACAATCATGGTATCCCAAGGGTCCTCATATTTTATCATTATCCATACTTCCACAATAAGTTTTGGAAAATAATTGTCAACATTTTGGGCACCAAATTATTATATCCACTAATTACCACCCCATTAATGATCATATGAAACAACCATACCTTATAGGAGAGCTTTGTATAGGTCAGAACATGCACCATAATAATTCAGATATTCGTCTTCAACAATAGATTCACCTACAAAAATTCTAAGTATGCAACTACCAGATTCTCTCCTTACTTTCTTACTTTTGGTCAAAATGTCTTAATTCTTCAGATTTTGTTCATTATCATACCTATAATATTTATTACTTCTATCAATTTTTCCACCATATTTTCCTCCTTACAAGATGTCAAAGTTCATCTTCTTTTGCCCAAAAATAACATGCTAATAAAAATCATTATGTTATCTTTTGTAATTATTGACAAAGTATAACCTTCCTTTGCTCCTTGATACTCAAGTTTGTAAAATTTCTTCTAATTAGAAAGGTCGTCCCTCTATTTTCAAAGTTCCATATTTTCAAGCTTAAACCAAAATCTAAATCAAACTTCTTTACTTGCAATTATTGTTGAGGATAATGAGAAGTATGAAGTTTGTTAAACCATTACCAAGCATATAGTTAAATGTCAAAATGAAGAAGATGGTCATTATGAGCATGTCACATTTCAAATAATTTTCAATTATGTTTGTGATCAGAATTTAACTTGGGCATGTACAAGTGTTATATTGGTGTAAGCTCACAAAAAATATATAGTGACTATGGTTATTAATTAGATAATCTAAATTACTTAGAGATTGAGAGTAAAAATGATAACTCTCAAAAGATGATCCTCACTTGAGAGCATCAACTTGATTGTTATCTCTGTAGGTAGAATCTTTTGCTTGTTAGCCACATTTATGGTAAAATCTTTTGTCTAGAGACCTTTAATGCTAACCTCTTCATGCAAAATTCAAAAATTACATTTACTACTAAACCATCATCTATTAGCACATTAGTAAGATGTAATAAATAAAGAAACTCATCTCCTCTTGTATACTTTGCTGCAAGTCTTGTGCTATAGTATACACCATCTCCCTACCTACGTAAATATCTTCACTCTCTTCTTCTTGCTCCTTTTTGAGCATAGTACTCCTCCCTTTTCAATGATAGGTTAAAGACCATAAATTGTACTATTTTGATATTGGTACCTGAACTCCCACCATCAATCATGTTAAGGGTTAATAGCTTAAATAGATAAGTCATCTATTCTAGATTCTTCCTTGGGATCTTGCTCTTATTATCATTTGAAATCCCACTTTATCTAGTATCCTACTCAAGTCTAAATCATCTATAAATCTTGATGAGCACTCTACTTTCTCCAAAGTTCTCTTCATATCAACCAACTACTCTCTTATACTTATTTTGAGATGGTGGTGTTCCTTTATGAGGCTCATTCTCTCCTTTATCATCATTTGGAGCTATTGGGCAAAATGTTACAAATTAAGCATTGATTCTATACTTGAAGTAAGTATGTTTGTTATAGGCTTCTCTTAGAGTCTATTATTCCTTAGTTTTTAATTACCATATCCCTTGGACCTCCTCTACCATATTAGTTTCTCTTCTCCTACAACACGATATTGGTCTTCATGTTTACCATTTGCTTTATGATCTCTCTCACTCTTGCATCACTTGTTAGAAATACTTGCTGGGTCCAAGAACTATGAAGCAACTTTTCATGTTTAGAGGAGCAACAAATCTAAATCATCTTCTTCCAAGCCTTCCTCAATAAAAATTTTAAAAAGGTCAATCTTATCTAATTACATGTTAATTACATGTTAAGTCAACCTTATCTAATTACAAGCAAGTGAACTTGTTGGATACTTGGACCATTGCTATCTTTCAAATTTTGTGTAGTTCAATAAAGGAGATAAAGAGCTTTAAATTATATTTTGGTAATTTAATGTTGAAATTTATCTTACATTGAGATTATTTGTAATAGTGTAGTTCAATAAAGGAGATAAAGAGCTTTAAATTATATTTTGGTAAGTTAATGTTGAAGTTTATCTTACATTGAGATAATTTGTAAACTTAATTCAAATATGTTTTGACTTGAAACTAATGTAGCTTCTTATTTAAGAATAATTCAAATATTAATGACACCAAGTGGAGCATGAATCATTAGTAATATTAGTATATCATGAGGAAGATAACCTTTCAGATCTCACTTTAATCCAATATATGAAAAATATTGCTTAGGTGTTTAGATTAGTGGATCCTACATCCTTACTTATTCTCATAACCATGTCAAGATTAGATCTTCCAAGAAATGAACCAAGAAAAACACAATTTTCTTCTTTCTCTTCTCATTATTTCAATATAATATCCCTTGAAATATTCACAATGTCTCCACATCCTCACTTTCTTTGCCATAGAAACTAAAAGTTTTTCTCCTTTTCTTGTCTTTCTTATTACAACTCCCTTGAAGGTTCTTCTTCTCTTAATATTTTCCTTGCTTGACTTATCTCCTCTCAATTCAAAGCTTTCAATCCAAAATGAAAATATCTACTCTCTCTCAAGGTACTACTTACAAAGAGAATAATATAGTCCTAAAAGCTACTTCTACTAGAATCCAAGCTTATTCCATTGAAAGATAAATTCTGTAAAATCTTAAACAACAAAGACAAAATCTCTCAATATAGGACTAAGAGATTTAGTTCCTATTTAGAATAATCCATCAAAGGAAGGGATGAGGCAAATATGACCAACATGGTTGCTTCTCCCAACATAACTATCAATATTATAATCATATTCTTATTCTCAATCATTTTGAAGATAATCTCCATGACTAATCGGTAAAGTCTCTACTAGATATTGGTACCTTCTCTACAATACAATGTTGTTTTCCTCAAAAGTACTCTCTCATGCCATTTGTAGTTCCGCATCTAGCTGCTCGGACACTGGAGTTCCAATGATAGTAGTTAGAGTTATTTCAGCAATTTCTCAGGGACTACTTTACGATGGTCAGATTTTGTGTTTGGGCTACTGACTTCACGGTGGGGCCCACTGTCACTTTGCACCGTTCGCACCGTCGAGTGTGCCATCAGCGGGACCGTTAGGGTTTCAGTGCTAGCTCGAGTTCCGGGGGTATAGTTTTGAAGTGAGCTCCAGAGAGCTCACTTCTCTGATGTTGAGACTTCGAGTTCCTAGCTATGGTGGATAGATGCCGGCGAGCATCACCTGGATTCTCTATGCTTGAGTGGGTGTGGCTTGATTGCAATTAGTGCCCAGTTGTTGGCAGTTTATAGAGTGACAAATCAAGTATTGATCTGAGTTGCGTTGAGTTGAGTTGAGAGTGGTAAGCAATCTGATTACATCAAAGAAGTGAAGTTAGGGGGAAATCGGGTGCAGGAACTATGAGTGTTGGTGGTATCTCCAAGCTTGGTGGATCGTTGGTAGCTCAATTCAAGTTCAGTGTTTCCCTAGTGTGTAGAAGCTCAATCGATTGATGCAGATTTGGCAGTTAGGCGGACGGTGTGCGGAAGCGCTGGTCAAATTTTGAGCAAAGAAGGAGCAAATTTTGAGCAGTGGTTGTGATTTTGAGCTCAGGAAGTGAAGGTAGGACCAATTTGCTGCGAGTTGGGCTCAGAAAGTCAAATTGAAGGTGGAGTTGGGAAGCCTTTCTCATGAAATTGTGATTCGGAAAAACCCGTTTTGTCAATTTGGCTCGAGTAGGAAGTTAGCGGGGGATTTGGCGGACAACCATCTTTAGGGTTTACGTCAAATTTTGGCCAGATTTGGAGGATTTTTTGCTGTTTGGCCAGATTTGGAGGAGTTTTGCTAGTTTGGAGGACTTTCGCAGATTTGGAGAAGTTTTGCCAATTTTGGAGGAGGTTCGAAGTGACAACAAGAAAGGCCTCATTTGGCTGAATTTAGGCATTTGGCTGTGGGCTATGAGAGGCTACGAAGAGCAAGCAAGCCAGCTTGCTGGCGTGAGGCTAGCTAGTTTAGAGTAGATCTTGGTCATTGGTTGGCAAAATTTGCCTTTCCTGCTAGATTGTGTGCAACTGGGTTTGACCCCTAGATCTCTTGTTCCTAGACTAGTGCCCTAGCCAACTGGTCCACCCTCACTTGTTGTCATAGTGACTGTGCCACTGTTATCTATACACATGTAGCTTTGGCTAGGAGAGGCAGTTTGATCCCATTCTTGGTGATCTTGGTAGCTTAGGACTTAGATACGAACTCCTTTTATGTCAAATGCCAAATGGTGGCAGAGTCAGTCTCGTGTTGTGTTATGAGATGGAGGTTTTTGTTTAGATTTCTTGTGATTGGACCCCCTCCATTCTCTACTTCCTGTTTGTACACCATGTTTGTGTGAGGTGCCCTAACTTTTGAGCGTTGGTGCTCTGGTGTGCTCTCGGTGGTGAGGCTAGAGTGATGACCTGTCAGACTACCTTTGTTTCTCTCCGGTGAGGCAAGAAGTGATGACCTACAGACCGTGAGAGTGCGTATTATGATGACAGGTTATAGGTTGCCCTTTCCCCTAGTGTAGTTATCTCAATTAGAGTTACATTAGTGGGTGGTGCTTGGTGGTGTTGGCACTTGGTGGGGTACTTGCGGTTGTGACTTGCGGTTGCAGTTGGTGGTTCGGGTTTGCTGTTGTGGTTACTTTGTCATGACGGAGTTCTTTAGAGATTCCAGAAGAGTTAGCCATGCAATACAAAGTGGGTTTACTCGGAGTGGTGCTCGGTATCAGCCTGTATCTCAGGTCCCAGTGAGGGAGGAGATTGAATCTGAGTTGGAGTTCGACACAAGAGTTGATTCAGTTGAGAGTGCACTTGGTATGTCCGCACCGTTGTTGTGGGACATGGACGAGATTTATGGGGCCTCCAAAGGCCCTAGGCATTACCCTGTTACAGTGGGTACCATTGAGTTGGATGACTTTATCCAGGAGTTTGACAGTTGGTGTGATCTGCAGTAGATCCGGAACCCGACTTTGTTCACACCCTTCATGGCGTGGAAGGGGTTGTTTCAGCATCTAGAGGGTCCGCCGATGGACGAATACCATGAGTTTAGGAGAGCTCATTTGGAGGAGATTGAGTTATGGAGACAATATTGGTCTCCACACTATGTCTCCATCACTTCAGGCTCAATGGCCATGAGTAGATCGGCTGTACCTATGAGTTTTAGCTCGAGTAGTGTTGGTGGAGCTAGTGGAGGTGCACTAGTTGGAGATAGTGCTACTACTATTGGAAGTACCGCTGCAAGAGGTGGTGTGGTACCGGGGTTTAACCCCATGGTGGAGTTCTTCCTGTGTTTGAGGCAAAACTACTAGGGAGTGCGGACTAATAAGCTGAGGAGCTTACAGGAGTTCTAACGGAAGGCTAGAGAGAGCCTACCCTACGCGAGGCATACACTCGCATGAGGCGGCTGATCAATTTCACTTAGGGAGTTATTGAGGCCCAAGCAGTCCAGTTTTGGTATGGGATACTGGACAGGGAGTTATGACGTAGAGTTTGTGATGCTACGTTGTTACAGGCTACTTTGCCCACTTTGGCAGTAGTCTTTGGTTTGGCTGGGCGTATTGAGCTCAACATGGTGGAGGAGAGAGTGGTGACATCTGGATTTGGTAGGGAGACCTCATCCATGGCTATGACTTCTTCTAGAGTGCACCACGCCCAGTTGGTTTTTGAGGACAGGGTGGACAGCCCAAATCCTATAGAGCGAGTGGAGGGCCTAGTGGAGTTAGACCCTTACTCTCATTTTTGGGTCAGCCGTAGCCAATGAGTGGTGTTGCTTGTTGGACTTGTGGTGGACCTCACCATCGGAGAGACTGTACTCAGGGCAGTGGACCTAATACCTTGAGTGCATCACAGCCAGCACAGAGGCAATGTGAGCATTGCCACAGATTTGGTCACACTAGTGACCGGTGTTTTGACCTACACCCGGAGTTACGGAGTGGTAGGGCTGCTATGACTGGTACTAGAGGAGCTCCAGTTCATGGAGGACGAGGTGGTAGAGGTGGTGGTAGAGGATCTATACCTAGTAGGGGTGCAGTACTTGCTCTTACTTCTGACACAGCTATGGCTACTCGGATTGAGCAGTTGGAGCAGAGATTGGCTAGTATGACTATTGCTCAAAGGAGATCAGATTCGGGTACTAAGGCTTCCACCTCATATGCAGATGATAGAGATGCTTTGGACTTCATGTGCAGAGCAGCACAGGTGGATGCATCTACAGCAGTGACTAGGAGTGCAGTATGTGCTCCAGAGCCTAGAAGAGCATCAATGGAGTTGGATCCACAGAGAGGAGAGGATGGGAGATAGGTCAGACTTCCCCAGTCTTTCACGCTATCTGAGGCATTGCAGACGACATCCATGGTTCCTAGACGTCCCAATGCAGGTGTGGTAGGTGGTGATGGAGTACATGATGGACTACCTACTACTCAGCCACCTGCTACTATACAGACCGAGTCTAGCATGATGTTGAGGGCGGCTCAGCTGATTATGCGGCACCCTTTGTTTTCAGCCAGTGACATGTTTACATTGGGAGTTGACCCAGCCCCAGTGTTCCGATTGGCTGCCATGTTGTATGAGAGTAGGGATGGTGCAGTTCCTACTACTAGAGCAGAGGTGGTTGGTAGTGGAGCTGACTTGGTTGAGGAGCATGGGATCCGTTCAGCGACCAGTGGTTTATGGTAGGCAGCAGCGGCTAGACTGGAGGAGTTGCCAGCTAGACCGGCCTTTGAGAGAGCGCGGTTTACACCTGGTGTTGTCCTATTGGATAACCAGAGGGAGATTTTTCATTTGGTGGGACCTTCAGGGAAGGTCTATACACCATAGAGAGTCTTGTTAGACTCTGGTGCGCAGCCCCTTATGTTGGGAAGGCTGCAGTTGTCGGTCTGGAGTTATGGAAGACCGATGTGAAGAGGTGTCCATTTCAGATCCAGACATCTCTAGGTGGTGGTTTGACACAGTACATCACATGTGGAGAGCTTGTTGTCCAGGTTCAGCCTGGTCATCCGACTGATAGCTTGGTGGTGAGAGCTCAGGCTATTGCGACGATAGCTGAGTCATATGATGTGCTAGTTGGGGGAGCAGTGTTATACCCCATGGGTTTAAATATTGACTATTGGGAGGAGACAACCTCTTATAGACCTGGTTGGCAGTCTGGTGAGGGACGGGTATGTCGCCTACCAATACGCTTCAGTAGTGGTAGTCTTGGCTCACTACAGTCCGGGACCATGGCAGCATCAGTTTTAGCTTTCAGTGGTGCAATTACTTGGCCTGGTGACTTGTTGGAGGGGAACGCCCATGCAGAGGATACTCCAGTACCAAAGGAGATCACTCGGCTTTGGAGTTTGGGATTGTTCCATCTACCTTGGATGTTCCATTGTGGAGTTCAGAGGAGGCATTGCAGTAGCATGCAGATCAGTTGGTGCAACAGGCTTGGAGTGGAGCCTTTGTACCATTAGGGGATGAGTGTGAGGATGAGCCTCCAGAGGCGATTGCTTTGACACCTTTGGATACCACACTCATTGCTTGGCAGTATCTAGTAGAGGGGATATGCCTATTGGAGTTTTTTGGTGGGATCAGCACCGGACTAGCTGCGGTGTTACAGGCGGGTACCCGAGTACAGGGTACTTGTATGTAGAGAGAGATGAGACTGCTAGGCGAGTCTCTCTACATCATGTGGCATACTTGGCCTATCGGTATCCGGAGTTATTACCAATGTCAGCAGTCAGAGGTTACCAAAAGGCCCTACCAGGAGACATTTCCTTACTGGGGGCGCATGACCTAGAAAGACATGGGCCTATTCACTTGGTGATTTCTGGATGGCCATGTTAGGGACATACACGTGCTGTTAGAGGATTGGGTCTTTACAATCCTCGTTCAAGTGTGTTTTGGGAGATGTTACGGATACTACAACATCTCCAAGTTCATCAGTCTATTTCTCCAGCTTACCTTTTGGAGAATGTTCCTTTGATGGGTGATTCTTGCACCAGAGTGGTGGCAAGTACACATCAGGTCCATTCTTGGATGGGACCTGCTCTATTGTTAGATGCAGCCAGAGTGGGATCACGAGCTCATCGTCTTCGTCTTTGGTGGACGAATCTCTTACCCAGAGAGGTTCTATAGCGCGCTTATGATAGGATTCAACGACTTGACCACATCCTTGTTGATGATATCTTGGATGTTGGGCATCAGTCTCAGATAGTGGTAGTGGCTGATAGGTCACCTATGGCAGTGGTGAACCTAGTTAGATAGCCTAGAGCTGCATTTCCCACACTCATGAGTTTTCCAAGCTCTCATGCTTTTTGAGAGGGAGGACCTGGACTTGTTTGGGACTCACAGTTATAGCAATTGGTGGAGCCCAACACTAATGAGAGAGAGCGGGTGGTGGGTTTTTTGATTGGTATTACCGTTGTTCTAGCAGTGTCAGAGGCATCCAGGCGTCAGGTGTTAGGTCAAGCTATGGACCTGAACTATTTGACCTGGATTGTGAGCCTTGGCTTGGCAGAGCAGCATAGGATGCGCTTGATAGGCATCACCACTTGGACACTTGTGAGCCCTGTGCCTATCAAGATGATTTAGGCACATGCTAGGGGTGATGGACCAAGTGGACATGGTATTCTTGGGACACATCCAGTAGCTACTAGAGAGAGTGGTCTACTTGGAGTCCATCTAGGTGAGCGTGGGCTACTTGGATTACACCCTTGGTCCACATGGGATGCAGCTAGAGGACGTGTGGAGCTTGCAGCTAGAGTGGAGGGAGTTTTTTGTACAGAGGTTGGGACCTCTAGTGGTCGGGAGCATGACACTATTGCTCCCAAGGGCCCAATGTAGTAGCCAGTTAGTACGTCTTCCACTCCTACTACAGTTATAGAGGATACTTGGGAGCCAGATCTTGGACCCAAGCTTACTGGAGAGGAAAGATGGAGGGTTTGGAGGTTCTTGAGGAGTCACACGAGTTGTTTTGCCTTCAGTATGAATGATTTGGGTGCTCTAAAGGAACCTGATATATAGATTGAGCTGACTAGCAACACACCAGTTTTCCGACGTCCTTATCGATATAGTGATATGGAGAGGACATTGATTCAGAGCTGAAGTATTGACCTTTTTGAGGCTGGTTTGGTGGAGATTTCACATGGAGAGTATGCATCAGCGACAGTGATGCCAGCCAAGAAGGATATGCATGGCAACTATACAGATAGGCAAATGTGTGGAGATTACCGTCCTATCAATCGACAGACCAGGGCTGATCGGTATGCCATGCCTACACCAGAGGAGATTTTTGATGCAATTGGGCATGCAAAGGTCTTCAGTACTTTGGATCTTTGAGCGAGATATCATCAATTGCCGATCAAGGAGGAGGATAAATCCAAGATAACATTTTTGGCTATTGATCCTCACGGCAAGGATGTGTTATATCAATGGAGGTTCTTACCATTTGGGTTAAAGAACGCTCCTGCTGAATTCCAGAGGGTCATGGATAGGATCCTAGCTGGATTGGATTTTGCTTGGTGCTATATTGATGACATTTTGGTTTATAACACTACTATGGAGGAGCATGAGAGACAATTGTTGGAGGTGTTTGAGAGGTTGAGATCTCATGGACTCAAATTACATCCTGGGAAGTGTAGGTTCTTCCACAAGCAAGTTGAGTATTTGGGTCACACTATCTACCCCGGAGGACTTGGTGTTCAGCAAACCAAGGTGGAGGCTATTGCACGTATTCCTCGGCCTACAAATGTGAGCAGAGTGCAAGCATTCCTTGGGTTGGCAAACTTTTATTGCCGCTATGTCAGAGGATTTAGTACCATTGCCAAGGCCTTGACAAAGCTGACCAAGCTTACACAAGAGTGGTGTTGGGGAGATGAGCAGGAGAGAGCTTTTGTAGAGCTCAAGGAGAGGTTGACATCTACTCCTATTTTGAGGAGACCAATCAAGGGATGACCATTTCAGGTTTACAATGATTGGAGTATGTTGGGGCTTTGGAGCGGTGCTCACCCAGCATGATGATGAGGAGAAGAAGTTTGTGGTGGCCTATGCTAGTCGCTCCAACAATTGAGCGGAGGCAAAGTATAGCTCATATGAGGGAGAGTGCTTGGCAGCAGTTTGGGCAGTAGCACATTTCCGATGTTACCTATTTGGTAACCCCTTCACTCTCATCACTGATCATCACCCACTGAAGTGGTTGATGGAGTCCAAGAAGCTTTCAAGAAAGCTTGCACGATGGGCTCTAATTTTATAGGAGTATGATTTCACGATTGTTCACAGACCTAGAGTGGTGAACCGTGATGCAGATGGGTTGAGTAGAAACCCATGTCCCAGCCAGCAAGATCAGTCTGGAGCACATTGGCATGGTGAGACAGATGAGGAGATGGTGCTAGGTTGGCATGCATTGGCCTTTTTGTGTATATTTGCAGAGGCTTTGGTGGTATCTCTCTCAGCGCATAAAGGAGGAGTTATTGAGGTCACAGATCCAGAGAGTGAAGATATTGGTACAATTCAGCGAGAAATTCATGATGATGTCTTAGTGATGGACTATCTTTGCACTAATGTTGTGGGTGGCACAGTTGGGGCCAAGGAGAGAGACCATGTTCTTCAGCGACCCAGACGGTTCAGATTGGAGGGTAGACACCTTTTGCGTGTATGGGAGGATGGTAGAGTGCAAGTAGAACCACTCCCATCACAGAGACCTGTGAGCCGGCCTGTCTCTCACTCAAGATGAACCTCTGATGGCTATTATGGTAGCGCACCATGGACTAAGAAGGCAAGGAACCCCAACTCCATCATACTCCTCCAAGGCTAACACTCCAAGACTCAAGACATTGCTCACTAGAGAACTCAATGAGAGAGAGATAGTTGCAAATGAAAGGACGATGAGTACCTCCTCACCCCTTGTTTATATACTTGTGAAATAGTTACGAACCAAAGTTACTAATTACCATAGTAACTCAAGTTATTAGACTAAAAGTCAAGTAAAGTCAAAAAGTAGAAAGGAATATCCATTCACATGGGTATATTCCCCTAAGCATGTGGTCTTATCTTGACCCAACCACTAAGTCAAGGATTCCTTCACATGGGCTATCCTTGGACTAAAGAAGAATCCAAAACAAAAAGGCTTGCGGGCCCAAGAGTTCTTAACTCTTTCCTCAAAGCCAAACACCTAGGAATAATACCAAGTCAACACACTAAAATACAAAATAGTGGTGCTCATCTTTTCTACTTCCTCTAAAGTAAGGTCCCCTCTATCTTAGCTATGACTAACTTTAGCTAACCATGACTAATATAGAACCATCCTTTATCTCTATATAAATAATATCTCTTAAGTACTTGTAATACCAAGCTAAATATCACAATACCACACACATGCACAAATGGGTGTTACATTTACCCCCGGACTAAGTTTTCACTTTGTCCTCAAAGTGAAGGTCTCTCTACCTTCTATGGTACATTTTCAACTTATCATGGTTAATCCTATCAAAGTGTCTTCCTCCCAACTCCTTGAGATCATAGGTGTAATTGCCCCACACCTTCTCCACTATGAAAGGTCCGAAGTACTTAGGCAAAAACTTCTTTTGCACTCTCTTGAATCGAATGGAATCAAACAACCTTACCCAATCACCTTCCTTGAAAGGCTCCACCTTCTTCTTGCCTTGCCTCTTGTCATAGCTCTCCTTTTGTTTCCTTTGGGCTTGCTCCACTCGAACCATAGCAACTGCTCTTGCCTCTTCCAACTCCATGAGTTGATCCTTCCTTGACTTCTCTGCATCACCTCCTTGTGCTTTCTTTAATCTCCTATGAATGCTTTGGAAGGTAGGAAGATCAAAATGAATAGGTAAGGTAGACTCAATACCATATACCAATTGAAATGGAGAATATCCGGTGGAAGTCTTCATGGTTGTCCTATACTCCCACAAAACTGCATGAATCCTCTTGTCCCAATGATGTTTAGCCCCCTCCATTTCTGCATCTTTGGCCAACATCATGCACAAGGTCTGATTGGTTCTCTCTGCCAAGCCATTAGAATTTGGCTTATAGGATGTAGTTACTCTATGTGTGATAGAGAAATGTCGTAGCATGGCTGTAGTAATGCTTCCTGTAAACTCTCCTCCTCTATCAGAAACCAACTCCAAAGGGCATCCAAACCTAGTGATAATGTGTTCATAAAGAAATCTACCCACTTCATCTTCATTTTTGTCCCTCAATGGTCTAGCCTCAACCCACTTGGTAAGGTAATCAGTAACTACCACAATGTACCAATTGTTCCTTGGGGTTCTATTGAGAGGACCTACAAAATCAATTCCCCACTTCTCAAAAGGTCCTAGCAATGGAATTGATCTAAGTGGTGGAATGGATGTAGACTTTCTAGCAAAAGCTTGACAAACATGACAAGTTTTGCAATAATCAAGACAATCCTTGAAAATCCCTCTCCAATGGTAACCTGCATCTAGAATCTTGAAAGCAGTCACCTTTCCTGCAAAGTGTCCTCCACATACTAAACCTTCATGAAACTCCTTTATGAGTAGGATAGACTCTTCCTTACCCACTGCTCTTCGAAGTAGACCATCTGCTCCTTGGTGAAAAAGAATATCCTCCACCATTGTGTAAGGTCTAGATCTTGCTGCAAGGGCCTTCCTCTCCCTAGCATGCATCCCTTCTGGATAGTTACTCTTGTCACAAAATCCACAATCTCCTTGTACTCCATTGGAACCTCTTGAGTCACTGAGATTGTCATGAGCTCCTCATCCGGGAAGGAATCATCCACTGGCTCATCTCCATCATGATCATAGGCTCTAGATAACAAATCAGCATTTGCATGTTTCTTTCCTGGCCTATCCTCAATGGTGTAGTCATACTCAGACAAGAGTATCATCCACCTTGCTAGTCTCCCTTCAACATTAGGCTTGTTGAAGATGTACTTCAAAGCCTTGTGACAATGGTGGCTTTCCCTCCAATCAAGTAGTGTCTAAACTTCTTGAGACCAAAGATCACTGCCAACCCTTCTCTCTCTGTGACAAAGTAGTTCTTCTCTGCTGAAACCATCTGCCTACTAGCATAAGCTATTGGATGATCATGCCCATCTTGGTCTAATTGACTAAGAGTGCATCCTATAGCTACATTAGAAGCATCAATGTAGAGGATGAAAGGTTTACTCCAATCAGGTTTAGCAAGAATTGGAGCTACAACAAGGGATTGCTTGAGCTCCTCAAAAGCTTTGAGAGCGTCCTTGTCTTGCAAAATCACCATGTAATCTACACCCTTCTTCATGTAGATGGTCAATGCATAAGCCTTGTTGGAAAATGAGAAGATGAACCTCCTATAGTACCCAACCATCCCCAAGAATTGGAATTGGCGTAACTTTTTCAAGCTTGAAGGGAATGGAAGGTCTGAGATTTTCCTCACCTTCTCAGGATCAACTGCTATTCCATCCTTGGAGATGACGTGCCCCAAAAGTAGACCTTCTTCACATCCAAAAATGCACTTCTCTGGGTTGAGTGATGCATTTGCCTCATCCAAGCGTTGCAAGACTTTGAGTAGGTGCTCAAAGTGCTCCTCCTTGCTCCCATAGACACAAAAGTCATCAATGAAGTCTCTCACAAATTTCCCAATGAAAGGTTCAAATACCTTGTTCATGAACCGTTGGAATGTGGCGGGAGCATTGCAAAGCCCAAAAGGCATGACCTTGAAAGCATAAGTTCCCCAAGGTGTGGTGAACGTGGTGAGTTGTTGATGCTCTGGTGCAATCTTGATTTGGTTGTATCCACTATAACCATCTCCAAAACTGTACCTCTCATGACCTGCAACCTCCTCCAAGATCTCATCAATGAATGGCAATGGGTAGTAGTCCTTCTTGGTAACAGCATTGAGCTTCTTGTAATCCACACATACCCGAAGCTTGCCATTCTTTTTCTTCACAATGACAATTGGAGACACCCATTCTGAATTCTCCACCTCAAAGATAAATCTAGCCTCCTTGAGCTTATCAATCTCCTCCTTCACAACCAAAGATATTGGTGGGCTAATGTGATGTTGCTTTTGGCGGATTGGTCTTGCATGTGACTCTACCTCTATCTTGTGCTCCTCCAAGGCGACTTCCTTCAAATCCTTGTAACTAAAAGCAAACACATGGATGAACTTGCGGAAAATCTCCTCAAATCTCACCTTCTCCTCCTTGGTAACATTTGGACCATACTTGAGGGTAGATAACCTTCTCTCTACCTCCTCAAGTGTCAATGGTGATTTATCTGGGTCCTTCAAAACCTCTGGCTTAGGTGCAAAATCCATAGCACACAAGGGATACACATCTAAATCAGATTCAGATTCATCCTCCTCCGTGGAAGTCTCCTCTTCCATGCTTGTGTCCACACCTGAAGCTCCTTCTTCAGAATCTGATTCCCAATAATCAGAAGATGGGGTATCTGAATGTGAAGTGTTGGTGGTGTTAGTCACAAGAACAGTGACTCTATGGTTTGATGGCCCAATCCTCAAGTACCCTTTGTGTCATCGATCAGTTGTGCGTGCTGCTCTCAACCATGGCCTCCCAAGAAGTAAGTCATAACTTGAATCCTTCAAGACTTTGAAAGTCATGAGATTTTGAACTCCCATAACTGAAACTACCACCTTATCCATCACCCCTACTGGTCTAACTTGTTGCTTGTTTGCCATGCTCACCACAAATGTTGAAGGTCTTGAGGGTATCATACCCAACTTCTTCATCGACCTTTCTCACATGGCATTCATGTTGATCCTCCATCAACCAATGCATCCTTGATGTTGTGACCATTCACTCTCACATCAATCTTGGAGGCATATTCACAAGCCTCCCATGGTGCTGGCTTGGCATCCACCACCCCCATTGATACTGGAACTTTTGCCTTCTTCTTCTTCTTGCTCCTTGTAGAACTCAAACCACCTCTAAGCTCCTTTCTCAAGGTAGGGTTCAAAGCAATTAATTGGCCCACTGTGATGTTAGCCTTGTGACTACCAACATCCTCCAACACATTGTAGTTCCATTGTTGCTTTGAGATCAAGAAGTCCTCCATCCCCAACTTCTTCCTTGGAGTCCTTGTTGTTGATGGTGTTGAGGTGCGAGTGCTCCTAGTAGACATAGGAGTATCCTTGCTTGAAGTAAATCCTTGAGAAGAGTGAACATCCTCTGCAAAACGAGCTCTCTTCTTCTCTTGTGCCAAAAGCTCCAAATTAAGACCCTTGGAGTTTGAGCACTCTCCCTTCTCATACTTGCTCTCAACCACATCTATGGATGCTATCCCCTTACCTTTGTTGGGATTAGGAGCCACTTGGGTTTCACTACCTCCCTCTTTCCCTCTATTGGTTCCCCCATAACCCCTTCCTCCATGGTAAGTGGAATTTGGGCAATTCCTTTGGATATGGCCTCTTCCTCCACAACCAAAACAATTTCTATCATTGAAATTGTTGGCTGGTTGGCCTCCTCTATATGGATAGTTTCCATAACTCCTAGGCCCTCTCCCTACATTCTGATCCACCTCTCTCTTCTCCCATAGTTGCACCACATTGATCTTGAGATCCGCAAGTTGTTCTGTGATGGTTTGGAGTGGATCTTTTGGTGGAGGTGCAAGAACTAGAGAAACTACTAATTGTGGTGCAACCCTTGTCACCAAAGCATCAGAAGTTCCACCATACTTGTAGCCTTGAGGAGGATGCACAACCTTCTTCACCACCAAATCACTCTCATCCCCTTCCAAACTCTCCTCCATACGAATTGCGATCTTGATAGCTTCAACCTTGGAAGAAGGTTTCTCATATCTCACCTTGCTTCTAATTTGTGGTCTCAATCCTCCCACAAAATTCTTGGTGAGCATGGCCCCTATGCCAATCATTGAAGTCTCCACATCATCCCCACCCTTCCTCAACACTATGCTAAATCTGGACTCCAACTTTTCCACTCTTTCCACATAGACTCTCACTTTCTCTCCATCTCCTTGCTTGAGAAATGTAACCTCACTCATCAATCTCTCATAACTCTCATTAGGAAGAAAGTTCTCAATGAGTGCTGAAGTGAAAGTCTCCCAAGACTCCTCTTCCCCCTCTCTCCTCTCTCTCTTTTGGTATTCTGACTCATACCATGTAAGTGCTGCATCCTCAAAGAAATCTGGTAATAATGAGACCCACTCATTCTTCCTCCTCTCATTTTTTCCTATGCAAGCTCTCTTGAAGTCTCTCACAAAGGCCTCCACATCTTCTCCATCCTTGCCAAAGAAAACCGGAAGTTTTCCCATCTTAACCCCTCACTATCTTTCTTTTCTCTCAAAATTTTTTTTTTCTCTTTTTTTTTCTCTCACTCTATTATTAATAGAGTATATACATGACTAACAGCATCTGAGAATAATCCACTCTAGGGAAAACAAAAGGTTCAGGTTGCTCCAAGATTTCTATAGCAACATCAAATCCTAGAGTGCATATTAATCTAACTCTCATGGATAGTTTATCCATAAGTTGAAAGATTATCTCCATCACTAATCTTGAGAACTAGCTGATGAAGGTGGTAGTATTTCTGTAGCTGTACTAAGACTCTCTCCAAGATCCTTCACCAAAGTTTCCAAAAGTGCTTTTACTCCACTACACTCATGTCCTTTTGGAAGTCCTTCAACTCCACAAACTTCACACAACTCCTTGGTCTTAGATCTTCTCCCTCCCAATCTTGGTGAAGAAGGTCCAACATGCAAACCCAAGTCAAGTAAGCCTCTCCTTTCCCTCAATCTCTTGCTCTCAAAGGTCAATGGACATGAACTTGCCTTATGTCCCTTCTCTCCACATAGAAAGCACTTAGACTCACTCTTTCCTCCAAGTGGTGTAGGTTTTTGGATCCTCTCAATTCTCTCTTCAAATTCTATTGTAAACTCTCTTTTCCTCAAATCAACCCCTACAATCACCTCAAACCCTTGGGGAACCTTGCATAATCTCAATTTCCACTCTTGATGACCCTCCATGTTCCCAAGATGAATCTAAACACTCAAACATGCTTTTTGTTGATCTCAAACTTCTCATGCATGAGATCTCCACTTTGCAGAATTGACCCTTCCTCACAATGTCACACAAATCTCCCAACGAATATGTTACAGTCCTCTGAAATTTGGCACACTTGATTACAATTCCAGGGCGTCCCTCCTTGCAAAATTTCAGATCTTTTCATTGAGCCATTTGGCCTAGACACCTTTCTATTCAACACCCATATTTCAGATTTGGTCTAAAAACCACCCCCCTCACTTCAAAAACTCATTTCTCCCTGCGCAAAAACTACCTCTCTCTAATTTTTGTGGCAGCAGGTAGGATACAATGCACTGAATTTTCTTGGAAAGTTTCAGGACAATTCACTGAAAATTAAAGAAATGGTAGACTCTGTATAATTTTCCAGAGAGCATGCAGTTGCAGGAGCACTTTACCCTATCAACTTTCAAAAGATTCTAGCCCAGTGCGCATAGAAGCTCTCACAATAATTTCAAGTGTGCTAACTGAAAGATAACCCAAGCTATCATGTGTAGAAATCTCAAGTCCAGATCTCAAACTTGAGATTTTGCCCAAAATCACCTTAATCCCCAAAATCTGCAATCCACCTCACACAACCTCTCCAATTCCTCTCATGTGTACAAGATATACAAAATCACCTCAAGACATCATAATGAACTACAGGGTATACAAATGGATCTTGGTTCTCTAACATAAGTTCAGCCCTCTCCTCTCCTAATGTTCTCTCCAAGTGAGCTCTCATAGCCTCCTTCTGCCTAATGTAGAATTGGACGCGGAACATTATCTTGCTTTCTAGAGAGGTCCTGGCAACGGAACCAAAAATGTGAGCCGGCCTGTCTCTCACTCAGGATGAACCTCTGATGGCTATTATGGTAGCGCACCATGGACTAAGAAGGCAAGGAACCCCAACTCCATCATACTCCTCCAAGGCTAACACTCCAAGACTCAAGACATTGCTCACTAGAGAACTCAATGAGAGAGAGATAGTTGCAAATGAAAGGACGATGAGTACCTCCTCACCCCTTGTTTATATACTTGTGAAATAGTTACGTACCAAAGTTACTAATTACCGTAGTAACTCAAGTTACTAGACTAAAAGTCAAGTAAAGTCAAAAAGTAGAAAGGAATATCCATTCACATGGGCATATTCCCCTAAGCATGTGGTCTTATCTTGACCCAACCACTAAGTCAAGGATTCCTTCACATGGGTTATCCTTGGACTAAAGAAGAATCCAAAACAAAAAGGCTTGCGGGCCCAAGAGTTCTTAACTCTTTCCTCAAAGCCAAACACCTAGGAATAATACCAAGTCAACACACTAAAATACAAAATAGTGGTGCTCATCTTTTCTACTTCCTCTAAAGTAAGGTCCCCTCTATCTTAGCTATGACTAACTTTAGCTAACCATGACTAATATAGAACCATCCTTTATCTCTATATAAATAATATCTCTTAAGTACTTGTAATACCAAGCTAAATATCACAATACCACACACATGCACAAATGGGTGTTACAGACCACAGTTGGTCCGTCATGCTCATGAGGAGCTAGGACATTTTGGAGTAAAGCATACATATAGCTTACTCCAAAGTCATTATTGGTGGCACGGTATGCAGACCAAGGTACAGCAGTTTGTTGCCAGATCTGTGGTTTGTGACCGAGTTAGAGCATCATTCAATGATCCTATGCCACAGTTACACCCATTACCTATCATGGGATTGGGTTACCATTGGAGTTTGGACTTTGCCGGACCTTTACCACTAACTGTGAGACATCATCAATATGTTTTGGTGATGGTGGAGCACTTCTCCAAGTGGATTGAGTTGGTGGCACTTCCTGACAAGTCTAGTGAAGGGACAGCTTACTCATTCATGGATCGAGTTCTTAGTCATTTTGGTGCACCAGCTGAGGTTTTGACTGATCAGGGTACAGAGTTCTTGGGGGAGTTTCAGGTCTTGTGTGACAAGGCTTTGATTGATCATCGTACTACATCTTGAGATCACCTTGAGGCAGATGGCTTAGCAGAGAGAGTGGTTCAGACGGTGAAGAGAGGATTGCAAAAGTATGGTTTGCAGAGAGGCCATTTGGGAGATTGGGATCTCTAGTTACCTTGGTTGGCCATGGGCTATCGATTCAGCCGGCAAGCCTCCTTAACATCCTTCTCTCCATACTTTCTACTCTATGGACGAGATCCAAATTTACTTGCAGCCATTCGTCAAGATGCTACTGTAGTTTTGGACTTGGATGACCTCGATGTATGGATGAGCGCATGTTCTTAGCGGGCAGAGATCTTTTGGAGAGTGATGCCGATGGCCTTTGAGAACTTGGCGATTGCTCAACATAGAGATACTTTACGCTATGCTACCATTCAAGGAGGAGGTTACAGACCTTCAATCCGTCGATTTCATCTAGGCAACTATGTATATCTACAGCAGACAACACCGATGACACTTGATGTTTCTACAGGCCGCACTATCTTGAGAGTGCGTGAGGTTTTGCCATTTGGAGTCCTTGTGTTAGAAGGACGTGATGGTGTTGTTTGGAAGAATCATGTGCGCAATTGTGCGCCATGCCACCTTCCAAATATTGATGGTACTATGGACCCAAACTTGGCACTTATACGTGCAGGCTTGAGGTGTATGTTATGTGGCTCTTCTGGTAGAGCTACTACTATGTTAGTGTGTGATAGTTGTTTGAGAGGATGGCATATGGCATGTATGACTCCTCCTCCCACGGTGGTTCCTCAGGGACAGTGGTTATGTCCTAGATGTACTTGACCTATAGCTAGTTCATTCTTGATATGGTATAGATTGCAAACAAGTGACTAACAATGGGGCTCCATAGCACCCGACCTCCTGATCTTTGCCCATTAGAGGGTATACCATATACTTAGAGTAGATGGCTATCTGGAGTTAGAGGGACCTAACCGCCAGCTAGGGGGCGATTGTGGCACTTTAGAGTGTATGTATGACTTATGTGTGAGTTGTGCTTCTATAGTGTATGATGTTGACATCAATATATGTTGTTGACATCAATATATGTTGTGTAGTGATGTATATACGCACGATAGCTGTCACACCATTTGTAGTTCCGCATCTAGCTGCTCGGACACTAGAGTTCCAGTGATAGTAGTTGGAGTTATTTCAACAATTTCTCAGGGACTACTTTCCGACGGTTAGATTTTGTGTTCGGGGTACTGACTTCACGGTGAGGCCCACCATCACTTTGCACCGTTTGCACCGTCAAGTGTGCCGTCAGCGGGACCGTTAGGGTTTCAGTGCTAGCTCGAGTCCAGGGGGTATAGTTTCAAAGTGAGCTCCAAAGAGCTCACTTCTCTGATGTTGAGCCTTTGAGTTCCTGGCTATGGTGGACAGAGGCCGGCGAGCGTCACCTGGATTCTCTATGCTTGAGTGGGTGTGGCTTGATTGTAATCAGTGCCTAGTTGTTGGTAGTTTATAGAGTGACAGATCAAGTACTGATCTGAGTTGAGTTGAGTTGAGAGTGGTAAGCAATCTGATTATTGTGGCACTTTAGAGTCTATGTATGACTTATGTGTGAGTTGTGCTTCTATAGTGTATGATGTTGACAGCGATGTATGTTGTGTAGCGATATATATACGCACGACAACTCTACCAAATATTGAAGAATAAATACTACTCCATAGTACTTAGTCCTTCAAAGTGCTCTACCAAATAATAGCTACTACTTTATAGAACTTTCTTTTCCTGCAAACTCTATTACCAAATTTTGAAGAATAGCTACTACTCTATTGTACATGTTTTTGGTGAATTCACACCACTCCACAGTTTCAGCACAATATTAACTATCTCTATATCATCTACTTGGGTAGAAGGTCCAACTTACAACCCAAGTTCAAGTGTATTTCTTTTCTCTTGTATCATCTTGCCAATTGATGTGTAAGCTTGAGCTTTCTTGCACTTCTCTTTACAATTATAGTACTTGAGCTCCAACTTTGTGCAAAAGTGGGAAAATTTGCACTTATGTTTTTACTTAGTTCTCCTCAAATTTTACTTTGGACTATCTTTCTTCCAATTATTGACTAAAATAATAACCTGAAGTCCTAGGAGAACTTTAACAACCTTAGATTCTACTTTTTATTCTCTTCCTTCACTCTTTGGAGCCATAATAGTCGTAAAAGGTGAAGAAAACTCTCTCAAACACTCAAGTTTTGACCATTGTAACTTTTGGAATTTTAACTTGACAGAAACACATACATCACATATATAAATTACTTAAAGATACTTCAAACTTGATTATCACAAACTTAGTTAGTTGTTACTAATCACCAAAGTTGTTAGTTGCTAGTTAGTTGTTAAGTCACCAAAGTGGTACTAGAGACAAATTACCTAGCACGAATATGGTCCTCCTTGACTTACCAGAAATACCATTGGAAGACCTCTACCATACTGCTCTGCATACTGATTGAATAGTCTGCAACCCCTTACTTTCACTAGTGTGACCACAGTTCTTTTTTCCTTTGGTGGGTTCATATTTGATTCTTGTTTGTCTTTACAGACCTCTTGGGAAGGTCAGACCTTGTGCTTTCGCACTTTTGTGTGCTTCCTATTCCTTTCAAATCCTTCGGGGTATTATTTTCATACATTTTACCAGATGAAAGGTTAAGTAAATTCTGAGTCCTAGTGATTCCCCATATGGACTGTAGGACAAAGTGAATTGTAGTTTACTTCTATGCCAGGAGAATACGTGACGCCAATACAGTCCACGGCTGTGATCGCGAACATGGGTTTGCTACACTAAGGGCCACTTATCGCGTTGATTTCAACGACGCCGAACAAGGACAGGCAGAAATGTCGACATTCAGAGCTCCTCTAGCGGACTCGGCTTAACTTCACTTTTCCTCTGGTAGGCTGATTACTGTCCCTAGCATAGTAGTCTACACGCTTTCCTCTAACTCAGAGACAAGTTAAGCCATACCTGTAGTGAAACGTTTGTTTGTTTCTCGTTTTAAAATAAGTCATTTATAAACGTTTAAAAATTTATTTTAAAATACCATGATTTATTAAAACAAAATTATTATTTTTCAATGTCACATTTCATGGGGCAAAAAGAATTTACAAGATACGTCATTCGATTATTTGCTGTATATGAAACGATTGAGCTGCAGGGCAAGCATTTGATAAGCATTGATTTGCACGCAAAGTCTTCAAACTCCTGACCGAAATGCTCTCTGTTGTGCCCTCGCTTCCAACCTTTGCCTATGACATTCCTTTTTTACAAACCAAGGAACAATCGAGCTTGTGGAGCAAACACCTTGGTGGCAATGGTGAGACAAAAGCCGCGCAATCCCTAAACTTCCTTGTCTGCTTTGCTGGGATAGTCGGACTACACAGGTGATCGCGCACACCACGAACCAAGATCGCGTGCACCAAGGAAAGAAAAGAAAACGTTTTATAAACAATTTAAAATATTTTAAAACGTTCAATTATTTGCAAAAGTAAAACAAACGTTTCCATAGATACCTGTCCTTTGTTTTGAGTGGAAGGTTTATTGTTCTCTTGCTCTCTTGGGGGTCAATCCCAGCCCCTGGAGACTTGGAACTCAAGTGTGCTCAAAGTGGACGTCGCAATCCAGGAGAGTCGGGGTCTGGCCCACCAATGTCTCTCCGCTACGAATCTTCCCAACCCAACTCTACCGTAACCTGGTGGGTGGGAGCCTGCCCCCTAGTTATATGTCCAAGATAGCGAGCAATTAGATCGCCAACAAGAAGGTCGTAAGTCAATTTCAAAATTTACGCCAGTGAAATACTTGTCGCCAGGTTGACTGCGATTATGCACTTGTTTGGACACAGTCCATTCACGATAACTGCAGTGCGCCTGTCTCGACGCCGAGATGGACTCTTTGCACTTACGGAGGTTTTGTAATTCTTGTGCTACAAAGTCACTTACGCATTAAGAATTTCGTTAGGACATTGACAAGGGAGAATCTAAGATGTCCATGAACTGACTTACTCCACCTTCTCCACAATGTCAACCCCATGTAGATCTTTCAGGGTTTGTCTAACTTCTTGTTCGACCCCGAGATTCCAAGGCATTTATCCTCTCGAATCCACTGCATGAAATAATGGAAAATACAACGCATTAGACATGAATTTTAAGTGCCAAGGTAATTCGCTCGTTTTCCAATTTCATCCACACTCAATTTTCAGTTTCATTCAGAACTGCTTATGAACTTGTAAATTAATGAAAAAAGATCGCAAAATTTGAGAGAATAGTAGTTGCACAAATTTGGGTTTCGTTGAAAAGTTAAAACCCGTTTAACCTGGCTCACCCCCTTGGCTTGTCAAAAACAGCACAACATGAATAGCACAACTTTTCAAAAACTTGCCGTGTAGAAAGTCACGGTTTGGATATTCAAAGTTAGGGTTTGGACAAGTGCTCATTAAGGAAGAGGATCTTTATCGTGATTTAGTAAATAATTAAAGTATCTAGTTCTGAAATATAACTCTTAAAAAGACATTTACAATGGATCATATTTTTAAAATATACTGGGAATGTTGTTAAGATCCACATTGGATTGGTGAAGATGCAATTTTACTGCTCTTTCGCCAACTATTCTTGTTTCTTCCAGCCGAACTCAATGCACTATTGAGCAGAGTAGCACTTCTCCAACGTTATTGAGAGTGGACTGTCGTTCTGACTGGGTAAATATAAAGCGCAGGGGACTGAGGGCGAAACTGAACTTACGTGGCGATCTCTTTTGTCTATCGTTATATTGACCATAGCACGCAAGCACCTGTTACCCTTCTGTCGGAAGCCATTGCAACGCCGGTTAGACGCGTCACTCTAAGGGACAGGTGGTCGGAAGTTCTCTTATATTCCTTGATGTTCACCTGCACATCGAAGAAGTCTTACTTTCAAATCTCAATCATGAGTTCGTGTGAACCTGGTTTACCTCACAACACCGCAACGTGGTGACGTGTACGCGTGGGGAAACCTGGTATATTTTACCACTATGAAACTCTAAACACAAGGCCCAAGGCCGGTTGTTTGTAATGAACAAAAGTACCGCACCTTGTGGAATCCACTGGGTAGCCGAGCTTTGATAGTGGGATTACTTTCCACATGCTTGCCTCCCATCGGTCGCTTAGTGTGCTTCGAGAGGTAGTGGAAATGTGCCTCGCGATGAAATAAGTCACAGTTCTAGAGATATTACTGTTTGCTCTCCATAGCAAATCTTGTGGTACGTATGAAACTCACCATAGATGTAAATTTTTGTTTCATGACACCCAAAGAGCGTGTTTCATCAACAACTTCTTATGTAGAAAACCTGGAACAAGCGCTATGGAATCTTCCCTAGTAGCACAAACTCGCATTTTAACGTCTAGATTCCCATCATGTCTACCGTGAAAACACGGTTAAGATAAGACAGTATATTGGAATAGGACATGACCCTATTCCAATAAACTGGTAGATTACCATTATTTCACTAATTACACTCATATGCTACACATACAAAAAGTCACATGAACTAAGCCCCTTCTTCACGCACAATGACAAGATGTGTTTATCAAGGGTTTCGATCACTAAAAGATCGCCTTACAAAATAAATAATGAACGAGCTTGCATGATGTTCCACGAAAGAGATAATCTTACACTGAAGTAAGTATGAACACCATATGCATAATCATACTGTTGAGCCTAGAGGGAAACTGAGCACAGCAAATTTTACTGAAGATGGTCATCTACCAGTAAGTTGGAAACGAAACGAGTTAGGCAGTGTTTGTTACATCACATCACGAGAAACGCTAGAGAGGGGAAGGGTCGATATATCATTAGTTCGGGGTTCCCGGAAGAGCGAACCCGGTTTTGTGACATACCACCAACATGACGCAGTCTTACGACGCGTTGCTGTCGTTGATGCAACATAGTAGGAAGGAGGATGGACCATGTACACACGACAGGATCGTGGTTATGTGACTACTGCGAAAATTGTGTTCGTGGCAATGGCGAGGCAGAGGGAAGGGCGGGCCGGTGAGCTGATATCGTTAAATCGGTGCTGTAGAGTGTTGTTATGGGATAGAGTGCTGTACAGAAGTAATGTATGGGGTAGGGTCATGACTAGAAAGGAGGCGCACTGTGCCGCGAATTTGACAAAAAGTGTCGACATAATTTCAGGTGTTGACATGTTGTTGGCGACGTTGGGAGATAACTCAGTGACGCTTTTGTCGAGAGTTAACGCCGTGTGGGAGAATGCAAGCTTCCGGAGGACCTGGAACTGTTGCCCATGGTTAGCAGCTACTTATGACGAGAATGGATCGAACCCCAGTTGCCATTCAGGCCGAGAGGACAACCAACCGCAACCAATTGTCGATTCTAAGGGCAGGGTCTAATATCGCGCACGATTTCCACTTTCATATTCCGCGCAGTCATACGCACCGAGGCAGTACAGAGTTGCCAATTTGTGGCGTCATTTTCCGTTGCAGCTACTGAGCGAGGACATTCAATATTCATTTCTCTGAGGAGAATTTCGACATCGGAAGGTGTATCTGGACGTTCGGTGGCGATAGAACTTTTGATGGTGAGACAACTACAACTTACTCGAACATCTGGCGTCACCTGATGATCTTACAAGTCTATATATGATTCAGCTTCCTTTCCCCACTTCGCGCTTCGAGGTTTTTTGCACCTTAATGATCAAATATCGAAATTTTTCAACGCACGCTTAGAACACGGGAACATCATTTGGTCAGTCCGCGTTGGCAAGCTCTTACTCGATATCATATGCCGTTTGTGCTGCCACTGCTGCTACTCGTCAACTTTTTGACGCACACATTGGATAATCAAATTGTGGATTTGAACAGGGGGTTCCTGTATGGAATATATCTGCCCGAATAAAGCCGTCTTGCAGAAGACGAGAAAATTACTTTGCCGCGTTCTGTGAGCAACGATGGATGGCGACAGATGTTATTCGCTCTCAGGTGGCTTCAAAGAGGGAAGAATTGAGATTTCTGAAGATATCTTCTCGATGTTTCTAAACCAGTTGGGATACTCTTCCATGGTAGGGATTCTGTCAGTTTCTCTCATCACGTGAGCATTAAATGCAGTGCGTCAGGCGTCAAAGTTAATGTAATGTTATGTTTTCTTGTCATTCGGTCCGTTCCCACGCGTTTGACAGTATGAACAATAATTCGTATACAATCTTAACTAGTGTATAGATCTTTACTCTTTGTCGATGGAGAAAATTCACAATTTGACCGAACTTTGGCGGTCTCATTCTTTGCAGGACTGGACCGAAGCTTGCAGATTCTTAGTGAAAATGATGTAAGTTAGCGTTCTAAAAGAACTTATTCGCTCGCGCGAACGATCTTCTTTCAGGGACTAAACCATGAAAATTTCTTCATCATCTTGCAATGAAGCCCTGGATCTGGGATGTTTTGATCCAGTGGAAGCCTTAACTCTCAAGATAATTACAGTTATCGTGGTTTTCGTGACTGGCTCACTAGGGGTTGCTATTCCTTTACTCAGCCGGGGATTGAAATTTCTGAGTTTGGACGGCTCTTTCTTTGCGATTACAAAAGCTTTTGCAGCTGGTGTTATCCTATCAACAGGATTTGTGCACATTTTGCCTGATGCTCAGGAAGCGCTAACAAACCGATGCTTGCCTTTATGGCCTTGGTCGAAGTTCCCGTTTGCCGGTTTCGTGGCAATGGTGGCTGCTCTTATCACTTTGCTCATCGAAGCTCTGGGTATGGAATACTACGAGGGTCAGCATTCCCACAGTCACGGACCTATCGAGGACTATAAGGACGTTTCAATCGCTCAAGGCAGCGAGTACGAGCCGCTGCTCGAAGAATCTTCTTCTAGCTTGGTACCGGCGCGTCTTGTACAAGGTCCGAGTAGCAGCTATCACTCGGGAACTCGTGCGCAGAAAGGAACTCAAGCCGACGAGGAGGCTTGTCACCCTTCGCATCATGTGGACGTCGCAGCACATGAAGCAGAGGCCGAAAAGCTGAGTGTGCACATAAGGAATATAGTCGTTTCACAGGTAAGCTCAGTGTTGAGTGACTCTTTCTTTTGGCATTCTCATTGCGATCATTTTGAGAAATTGACTATCTTTTTCGAACTGCTCGAGATGCCGGCATGTAGATTTGAATTTAAATTTTGGAGAGCAGATACCCCAGTACAGGTCCAGGTTGTAGTTGCTGAAAGTACAGGCTAGGTGGTTATCAGGGGGTGATTAGTTGCCTTAGTTTGTTACCATAGGAAAATCATTCGGCGATAGATGGCAAGCTTAGGTTCTATAGGGGGCAGCTCTGGCATTTTTTGGGTAAGTAGTAGAGGTATCGGCTTAGTATCTAGCAACTTACTTAGTGGATCGTACTTAGAATAGGGATGATCATGACCATGATTTGTTTAAAATGCCAGAAGGAGAACCCGTTCTAATCAGCTTGCAATGTCCATGGGACAGGTGCTCGAGATGGCGGTTATTGCACACTCTTTTATCATCGGGCTTTCTTTAGGCGTTTCAGGGAACCCATGCACCATCAAACCACTCCTCGCCGCTCTCTCTTTCCATCAGTTCTTCGAGGGCTTTGCTCTTGGCGGTTGCATTTCTCAGGTGAGGAGAGCTCTTCCTCTCTGTTCGCCGCTTGCTCTTGGTCGTTTTCCACCACTTCCTTTTTGCTAAGAAGCACGCGCACCACATTTGTTTTCTGCTGTTCTGAAAGTCCTTACCGAGAGTATATTGTTGAGAACTTGCAGGCAGGATTCAATGCTGTGTCTGCTTCCATGAGAGCAGTGGTTTTCGCAGTGACAACACCTTTCGGAATTATTGTGGGGATCATTGTGTCTTCAAGCTATCCAGCGAATACTCCGATTGCTTTGATCGTGGAAGGATTATTCGATGCCGCTTCTGCTGGTATCTTAATTTACATGGCTTTGGTGGATCTCATTGCTGCGGATTTCCGCGGAGCGCGCATGCGCACCGACAACAATTTGAGATACACGGCCTTTCTGGCCTTATTCTGCGGGTCGATGAGTATGTCTGCACTCGCCTTCTGGCTTTAGAACGAGCATTGCGGATAGTTTTGCGTACATTTGCAAATTACGGCTGGAGAAGTGTGTCCTCACAAGAAGGGAAGTCCAGTTACTAGTACTTGAGACGAGGGTAGACATTCAATGGTGGGAAAGAAATGTGAGAAACTTATCCCGGTACCGCATTGGAACTCGAGATCCTCGAGGATGCAAGTAATGACGTTGATGATGGATCTCAAAGAGGAACCCCAAGAACGAGAAGTTGGAAAGCTATCTCGGTACCGTGGTACATCTCAATGCGAATCTCGAGCATGCGAATGATCTACTTGATGGTGGATCTCACGCGAGACTTCGAGGAAGGAAGAAAGGACGTTAGTTCGGTATCAGGATGCAGCTCAACGAGGACGAGCAGAAGAATAGATCATCTGGACACTGCTCTATCAGGCAACAAGCATCTCACAGATAAAACAGCTTTGCATTTGGCAGTGATGAATGGGCCCTGCCGAGAAAATTCTTGGCATTCCCACCCTGAAATTACACTGGAAGAGTTTGTGTAGATAAATTTTCTTTGAAGCTCGACGGGGCAATGTAGTTGCGGAACGTGTTCAATGGAGTTCCAGGGGTCCAGGTTTTCACGATCTCAACAGCTGCTGTTGATATTCTCCTCCACAGACACCTAGACGTACCTCTTCGAGCACTGCAAACAAGGATTGAATTTGGAAAGTGGTAGAGGTTAGCCAAAGATTGGTCTGACCACGAGCAACTTCCCAACTCCATGGCCAAGACAAGAAGAGATAGTGATACAAAGATCAAGGTCAAAGGATACTTCAGGGAGTGTCTAGAGCAGGTACCCAAGCCCAATTTTAGAGAAAATATCTGAACGAGTTTCAGAGTCATTTTCTGCGTGAAAAGGGTAGGTCATCAAAGTTTAAAGGGAGGAAAATCAACAATAGAACAGGACCTACTTCAGTCTTAGGTGCAAAATCTATAAACTCCATTCAACCATGCATCCGCAGCTGCCAAGTGTAACTTGATTGGCCATATAGCAACTCAGTCGGGCTCAAAATGCCCTCAAAATGCCTATGGAGATCAGGGACGTACTCACTGTGAATAAAACACAGAAGCACGGAGTCTCATTTTCGCACCAAGTTATGACTGCTTCCAAGTTTATCGTTTAGAACTTGTCATATCTTTCCGCAACTTCGTCTTCGTGTATTTCAAGGATGTATATTTCGGGCGAGATGGTTTTCTGTCGCGTGAGGGGGTATGGATGGAGAGACTCTGGAATAGATGGTTCTGAATAAGTTCAAATGTCATGGTAAGAACCTGGAATAATGCTTGAGCATAGCAGCCCTGAAGGTAGGAAACGGCCGTCATGTGACAGTTGCTTGGAACTGTGAAAAAATCCTCACCCATCAAATCTGCTTGCTGCATCGCAGAATACTCCCAATACTCAATACTCCAAACGAGTTGATGTTGGAAGTTGAAGGTGACATCAGGACGGTCTGTGAAGACATTCAGTTCGTCTCCAGCGCACTATGAAGCAGGGTTTTGCAGACAACCATCCTAACGCCAACAGCAAAATTGTTTGCTCAACGAGGATAACTTACGCCTAAGATGCAAAGGTAACCCCTAGGTCAGCTTAAAATCTCTGTCCCACCTCCCTTTGGATAATTAATTTCTCAAAGCTCAATTTCAATCCACTTTCTCCTCCTTTCGGGTAATCAATTTCTCCTTTTCTCCTTTCTCTTTTTCTCTCCCATCCTTCTTGTTATACTACGCTAGTCGCTTGTTTTCTCAAAGCTCATGTGGCTACTCACCCTTAAGTCATGGTTGTTTAGTTGTTTGGTAAGTGATGGGGAGATAGGTTTTTCTTTCCAACCTGAAAGTATGAAGGATATCATAAATGGTGTAAGAAAGTTAGTTAGTTTAAGAAAGCCTCACACCTAATGCTTATGTAGTGAAGAAAACATGAAATATGGATACTTACCCTTGAGACAAGTCATTAATTTTGGTAATTGGGGTAATAGCTTTTTCTCCTTAAAAGTTTAAAGTCTTTCATAAATTGATGTAAGAAATATAGGTAGTCTAAGAATGTCACATACCTACTCCTTATGTAGTGAAGTAAATTGAAAATGTGGATACTTACCTTTTACGGGCAATTCATGGTTGTTTGGTAATTGGAGAAATAGTGCTTTTTTAAACTTAAAGTTTGAAGTCCTTCATAAAATGATGTAGGAAATATGATAAGTCTAAGAAAGTCACATATCCAGTGTTTATGCACTGAAGAAAATCTATCACTCAGATGGTTCCAGTTTGGCCTCAAGCATACCTCTTCATGTGGATTTTCTTGCTTCACCTGCATAAAATGACGAGTTCTTGCACCTTCAAGTTTAATGCTTGAAGAAAGCAATGACAATTCACAAAACTGGAACAATGTCAACAAATTATGCAAAGAAAGTCTGGCAGTTGAGCTTATGTACCTTCATATATTAATTTACTGATATTTAAAATGATATGAAAATCAAGAGAATACGACTAAGGGAATAATTGATTTTCACACACACACACACACGTATCCATATATCTCTTAATAGTGAAGTTGCAGATGATGTGCAATGTCTCTCTCGGTAAGAGAACAAGATAATTAGTTTTGAACGTGGAACAGAAGACTATTTAGGGGTCCAGTCATAGAGGAAAATATTGGCACAGAGGTAGCAACATTAATTATTGATATGATATAGTTCTCTGACTTGAAATACAATTACCGTCTTTGATAATTCTGCTTTAACTAATACACTTTTGATCAAAATAGTATTTTAAGTTGACGTGTCCAAACTAATCATCCATTCTTTCGAAGATTCTTATCTTTCTGGATAATTCCACTTGATTAGGGAGAACATGTTTCTCTAATTGATCGCAGTCCATATTAATTTACTATGTTGAAATCGTCTCGATTGAGCTTTCCGCGAAAGGAAGTTGCAAGGAGCTCTTTCTGAAGAACGTAGGCTCGTGGTAGCATGGTGAAACCCGTTCTAGTTTTTCATCTAGTCTGTCTATGCTAGGCCTTGTGCTGAGTTGGATTTATGGTGTTCTAAGGCTTGTTGTGTCTTCCAAATTATATGATTGCTATATTGAAACCTTTCAATATAGCACATGATTTCTCCTTGATTTCGCCCGTTTGGGATTTCTGGTAATCAAAGAGATAATTATAACCTATCATTGCGTAGATTTGGAGAAATTTTGAGCAAAGAGGAAATAAATAAACTTTCAAGAGTGTTGTTGTGGAAAATATGTGTATCTTTAAGATATACCAAATAGAGCAAAAGTCTAAACCCTCGTTAAGGAAGATTGCCACATCCTGGTATAAGATATTCTTGACATTTACGTCTCCATATATTCAAGGATCTGCCATAGTCATACTTGCAATTATGTTATTATATTGGTACTGTTTGCATGTACGTATTAATGCTAAATAAAATAGGTAAATTTTATATCATATTCTTAGAATTAACCAAGATTCCTATTATTTACTCTTCTATTCAAAATACTAAATTTATAATATAGTCATTATTGCTAAACATAATCATAAAACTATCCATGAGATTAATTTATGATTATGATTATTTTATGTTATGATTACATTACTCAATGTTTTAAAATTATCATGGTATTTTGATTTTTTATAACAAAACTATTATAGGATTTAGACTTCTTGTTAAGACTTATTTCAAGTCATTAGATTGATAATTTGACCCATCTCTTTTCAACTCATTCTGGTGTTTTCATATTTTTGGTTCTCTGTGTCTATGTTTTGTTCTCTTTTTCCTTGATATATCCCCTAGAATTAGTTTAGAAAATGTTGAAAGTTTAAAATAAGCATATATGTAGTTTTGCCTGCATGATAATGTTTCTAACAAACTACTTCTTATGGTGCTAATTTTGCTAATAAAGGACTGAAAACTAAGAGAGTTGCAAAATATACATTTAGATGTTTTAATTGTCAACTCTGTGGACTTTCTCATAAATTTTTTTCCCAAATTGTTATAAGTTACTTACAAAAATAATGTAAATGAACTAAAATATAAAAACAAAATATTTTCTATAATTATTTATCAAATATAATTGGATTTTCAATAACCAAAATTTGGGAAAACCTCTTACAACATAAAATTCGGACTGAGTTTTGGTACATTGTAAATTTTACAGTTTAAAATTTATCCTTGAGTTTAGAGGTATACTTATATCATGCAATACATATAGATTAGATTTTTATTTAGAATATTTTCTTATAGAAAATATAAAACATGGCCTAATATTATATTATATTTATAGTATTAATGCTCTTCTTTGTTAAAGTAATTCTACATTTTAACTTCAACATTTTCTTAATAGTATCTGTATGTATCTTTAAATTCAAGTTCAAAATATCTATTGAAATTTTAGCTAGAATCTAGCAAAAATTATGTTCAAGTAAATTCATAAGGAAAACCAAGTAAACAGTTTTACTAATTGTAATGACTAGGTGTCAAATAGAATGTAGCAAAATGGTAAGAACCAAGAACCAATTCTCATAGGGACACAAGTTTGAAATGGCTAAAAGATGAAACAAAGTGTCACAATGGTCAATTCTCTTATTTTTTATTTTTTATTTAGCCTCTTGAGCAGAATTATCCCTAGAAGATAGAGGGTAGTGTCACCCTATGTGGCACACTACAAAAAGAGACAACAAAAATCATTGTCACTTTGTATCCTTTCCAATTGATTATTGAAGTTGATATTCATTTATCACAAAGGTCACTTTACTTTACAATTCACTCTTTGCAAAAGGTATAATTGGGAAAATGGTCATGATTGCTTGATCTTTATCAATGATTCAGACCTTGTTAGTTTTTTATGAACATGCCAAATATCATTAGTGTAACGAGAGTTGTGCACATGCTAATGGCAATTCTTACTTCTTGGGTACTTTCACCACAAAGGTCCTATCACTCTAATGACTACAACCACAATGAATGTGTACTTCCTAAAAGGTGCAATCTTGAAGGAGTCATGGATTGATTGCATATCCTTGCTTTTCATAACCGTGGTACTTCATAATGCTCTTGATCTTTATCAACTACTCATTGCATTGGCTTGATTATTCAAAACAGTGAAGATCCAAAACTTTAATAAGTGTTGGATCTACTCACTCAAACACTTCTGTTCCTACTTCAAGTTTCCTTACCACTACTCAACCAAGCAAATAATCCATCATGTAGACTATAGACAAGACATACAAAAGGTCATAGAAGTCTTTGAGTCAAAGAACTTTGTCAAAGAACCTAAAATTGAATTCATGAATGAAGAAATGAAATTGATTCATATTGGTCCAAAGCACTTTATACTAATCTTTTTCTTTTGTAGAGGAAATCCTATTGCTATGATTTATGAGAAATCTCTTAATTACATATGCACCACTTAATGCCAATCCTATTTAATTATCTTACCTTATCCTAATCTAACTAAATTAAGATTTACCTAGGTGGCAATGCTAGATCAACTCCTCAATCTTATTTTCTACTTGTAATTTTCCTTTGGCTAATTATCATTACAAAACTTGTCCACTCACAAAAAGTGTCATGAATTGATAATATACAATCACAAAGATCTTTGGCTTGAAAGTATTTTGTCTTTGTACTACTAGGCAAATGACGATTCTACACTTAGATTATTTTACAATGTTTAATCTCATGAACCTTTACATTGTCACAAAGAGCTACCTTTGCTTACACACCTTCATGAGCAATTTAACCTTCCACTTGTAATCTACAAACTCAAGGAGCATTGTCTTTAGTGTATCGTAAAACTTGTGGTTTTTATGCTCCTTAGGACAAGTGAAAATGTATGTGAATTGTTTTTTATTGTACACTTTTGCCTCTAACATGTGAACCTGGGTTTTCAAGTCCTCTAAGTCTAACTTGATGAGATACAATCTTTGCTAGTTTCTCTATGTGCTCAATCACTTGGTTTGTTATAGCTTCCATTGTTGTGAGCATTCAAGCACACTCCTCCTCTAAGTTCACACAAATGGCTGGAATTTCTCCTTCTAGCTCTTGCCTTACTTTTATGCAGATGAGTTATCTTTCTTGTCAACTTGCTTGGTCAACTCTTTGGTATGGATTTTAGCAAGCTCCTTGTAATTACCTTGTGTGATCTCATCAATGAAAATCTTGACCAATGCTTGCTCCAAATTGGTCTTCATCATGATCACTTCCTTTGTCCTGCGTATATATATTGCTACACAACATACATCGCTGTCAACATCATACACTGTAGGAGCACAATTCACATTTAAGTCATACATAGACTCTAAAGTGCTACAATAATCAGATTGCTTACCATTCTCAACTCAACTCAACTCAAATCAGTATTTGATCTGTCATTCTATAAATTGCCAACAACTGGGCACTGATTACAATCAAGCCACACCCACTCAAGCATAGAGAATCCAGGTGACGCTCGCCGGCCTCTGTCCACCATAGCCAGGAACTCGAAGGCTCAACATCAGAGAAGTGAATTCTCTAGAGCTCACTTTGAAACTATACCTCCTGGACTGGAGCTAGCTCTGAAACCGTAACGGTCCCGCTGATGGCACACTTGACGGTGCAAATGGTGCAAAGTGACGGTGGGCCCCATTGTGAAGTCAATATCCCTAACACAAAATCTGACCATCGAAAAGTAGTCTCTGAGATACTGCTGAAATAACTCTAACTACTATCATTGGGACTCTATTGTCCGAGCAATCTAGATGCGATACTACAAATGGCGTGACACCTTACCTTGAGCACAAAGTTGTTTGTCATATTCTACCCTTGTTGCTCAATTTTGAGATTGCAGAATTTTACTTTCACTTGTGCTCTCAAAAAATGTCCATCATAATTCTTGCATCTTGTCTGCTTGGCCTTCCTACATTTATCCATCATTTGCTCATACTTATAACAAGTCTTTTCTTTGTTCTCAAGTTGCTCCTTGAGCTCTTAGCTTCTCTAAATTAGCCACTTGAGCAACACAATAAAGGTGAGCAACAAACTTCACATGGTTGGTGATGGTCTTGTCAAATTCTTGGTAGTAGGGAAGAATTATTTCTAACTCATGAAGAGTTGGACCTATTGTATGGATCACTTCCCACTTCACTTTTATTCATGGTTGAGCCAACTTACATATTCTTTATCCTAAGTTTTGCCCTTCTCTTGCTCATTCTTTGTTTGCTCCTCGATGGGAAGTGGAATGCATACCTCTTCTTGTTCTTGCTCATGAGTAGTGGTTGTATCTTCAGCCAAGTGCACATCTCCTTCTCCTTTTGGCATATGCACTTATGTGGATCTCTCTTTCTTGGCCTTCAACATCTCCTTAATGATCTCATTGAGTGTGGGTATCTCTTTGGCTTGTGGTCTCCTTTCTTCTTTTGTCTCTTCTCCTTATTCCTGTACCTTGTTACTTTCCTTTGTCCCTAGTGCTCCAGCCTTGTCATTGTGCTCTCCTTGGATATTGGTTAGGGAGGATCCTTTGCCATCCATCTTGTTTGTAGTGATTTTGTCTTGCTTGTGAAGAATCTCCTTACCCTTCTTTAGCAATCAGCTCCCTACTTCTTCATAGGTCATGTCCTCTTGTAATGGCACCAATTGTGCACCACCTCGTTAAGTGCCTACCCTTGCTTCTAAGTCTAAAGAGAGTTTGATGCAAATGAAGGACTTCTCACTTGTCATTACTTCTTTTGGGCGATCATGTCCTCCTTGGCTCATCTTTACTTCTTGTGATATCTCTAGTATATTGGCAAAGCTTCTTCTTTGTTTTCACTCTTGTGATTTTCCTTCACCACAACATCCTCTTCTACTATATTGTGATTGTCTTTGTCATGGTCTTCTTTTGAAAATTTGTCAATTATTTGGGACTTCTTTTTCTTTGATGCCTACAACTTTGGTTGTGCCAATAACTCTTTTCTCTTTTGTAAGTATCCCAAGGTGTTTTTTACCTCCTCTAGATGTATGTATATGTTTTTTTGACTTTGCTACTTTTGATTGACCAACCTATAATTCTTGAACTTTATGGCCACTTTTTGGTGCATACAAAAGTACTCCATATGATAGAAATCCATTCAAAACTTCTTCCTTTCTTCCTTTGAGAGCAACGTCATCCCTATGTAAAAAGGTATCACGAAAGGCAACATGAACTTGGCTCCACCATCCTTGTTAATGTCTCCACATATTTCTTGAACTTGCTTCCAAAACATCTCTACCCAATTCATTGGTTGTCCCTCATGAAGGTACTAGAAGAAGACTACTTGGCTTGTATTGGCATATGTGGTGTGCTTAGACTTGAATAAATTTAGGATTGCTTCTACACATTTTTTTGTATGAGGTTCTTGTATCCTCCCATTCTCCACCCTTTATTGAACTTCTTCTCCTAAAATGATGCTTTGAGGTCCTTTGTTGTGCATATATACATTATTACACAACATACATCACTATAAACATCATACACTATAAAAGCACAACTCACACATAAATCATATATGAACTCTAAAGTACCACAATAACCAGTTCATCCTTCTACTATAATCACACTCAAATCAGATCTATACTCAATCCTCACTCAACAATCTATCAACAATCAGACATGGATTACAATCAAGTCACACCCACTCTAGCTAAAAGACTCTAGGTGATGCTTGTCGATCTTCTTCTACCATAGCCAAGAACTTGAAAGCTCAGTATCAAAGAAGTGAACTCTATGGAGCTGCACTTTGAAACTATACCCCTTTGCTTGACCTAGGTCTCTAGCCCTAAAAGAACACATTTGGGGTGCAAATGGTGCAAGTGATAGTGGGTCCTACCATGTAGCCCTAACATGAAAATTGACCTCCAATAAGAAGTCCATGAGTAACTACCCAAATAACTATGATTGCCAACACTACCACTCCAACATCCAAGCCAACTAGCTTTGGCACTACAAATGTGGTGATAGTTATTGTGCGTATGAACTCTAAAGTGCTACAATTACCTCCCTAGCTGGTGGTTAGGTCTCTCTAACTCCAAATAGCAATCTTTTCTAAGTATATGATATGCACTATGGTAGGTAAAGATCAAGAGGTCGGGTGCTATCTAGCCCTATTGTTAATCATCTATCTACAATCTATAGCACATAAAAGATGAACTAGCTATAAGTCAAGTAAATCTAGGACTTAACCACTATCCTTGAGAAACCACCATGAGAGGAGGAATCAAAAATGCCATATGCCATTCTCTCAAATAACTAACACACACCAATATACTAGTAGTTCCACCAAAAGAGCCACATAACATACACCACAAATTTGCATTGTAACACTCATTTGTGCATGTATGTGCTCTTGTGATATTTAGTTTGTTATTATAAGTATAATATTATAATTATAATTATTAGTTTATTATGTACTTGAGAAATATTATTTTTATAAAGACAAATGATGGTTTTACATTAGTCATAATTAGCTAAAGTTAGTCATAGTTAAGATAAAGGAGACCTTACTTTAGAAGAAGTAAAAATAATGAGCACCACTATTTTGGATTCTAGTGTATTGATTTAGTATTATTCTTTGGTGGAAGTAGATAAGATGAGCACCATTAATTTGGGTTCTAGTGTATTGATTTGGTATTATTCTTTGGTGTCTGGCTTTGAGGAAAGAGTTGAGAACTTTTGGATCCATAAGCCTTTTGCTTTGGATTCTTCTATAGTCCAAGGATAGTCCATGTGAAGGAATCCTTGACTAAGTAATTGGGTCAAGATAAGACCACATGCTTAGGGGAATATTTCCATGAGTATAGATATTCCTTTAGACTTTTGACTTTATTTGACTTGAGTTACTCTAGTAATAAGTAACTTTGGTGCATAACTATTTCACAGTATATAAACTAGAGGTGAGGAGATACTCATCATCTTTTCATTTGCAACTACCTCTCTCATTGAGTTCTCTATTGAGTTGGTTTAAGTCTTGGAATGTTATTCTTGGAGTGTTAGCCTTGGAAGAGTATGATGGAGTTGGTTTCCTTACTTTCTTAGTCCATGATGTGTATTATAATAGCCATTGGAGGTTCATCTTGAGTGAGAGACAGGCCGGCTCATAGCACATACAAGTACCAAGCTTGGGTCCATAATGTCATCAATGATTGGGAGGTAGCATGATGCACAATTGCATCATGCCATGTTCTTCCAACACAACGACTCCAATGGCAAAACCTCATGCACTCTCACAATAGTATGGCATGTTGTAACATCAAGTGTCATTGGTGTAGTTTGTTGTAGATGCACATAGTTACTTGGATAAAATCAATTGGATGAAGGTCTATAACCTCCTCCTCAAATAGTAGCATAACATAAGATATCCCTATGTTGAGCAATTGCTAAACTTTCAAAGGCTATTGACATCACTCTTTGAAAGATCACATATCCATTGAAAATATGTGCTCACCCATACATCTAGATCATCCAAGTCCAAAACTATAGTAGTATCACGATAGATGGTTGCATATGAACTTAGATCTTGGCCATAGAGTAAAAAGTAAGGAGAGAAGGATGGTAAGGAGGCCGGTTGAATTGATAGCCGATGGCCAACCAAGGTAATTGGAGATCACAATCTCTCAAGTAACCTCTTTGTAAACCATACTTATGCAATCCTCTCTTCACCATCTAAACTACTTTCTTTGCTAAGCCATCTACCTCAAGGTGATCTTGAGAGGTAGTATGATGATCAATCTAGTCCTTATCACACAAAACTTGAAATTCTCCTGAGAAACCTATACCTTGATCATCAAAACCTCAATTGGCGGACCAAAATGACTAAAAAATTGATCCCAAAACAAGTAAGCCTTTCATTGGACTTGTCAAGAAATACCACCAACTCAATCTACTCGGAGAAGTGCCCCAACCAATGATGTCTCATAGTCCATAGTAGAGGTCCCAAAAATTCCAAACTCCAATGGTAACCCAATATTATAATAGATAATGAGTGTAATTATGGCATATGGGCATTAAATGATACTCTAACTTGGTCATAAACCACACATTTGGCAACAAATTGCTATACATTGGTCTGCATACAAAACCACCAATAATGACTCTAGTAAGCTAAATGTATGCTTTACTCCAAAATGTCCTAGCTCCTTATGAGCATGATGTACCAAAAATGGTCTTTGAGATGGAAGTGGTACTACTTGCACTCTACAATCCTCCTTTATATGAAGAAGGTGTTTGCATCCCAATTTAAATCACTTGGCTTGTTGAAGAACATGGTCTCGCTCCTTGGCACCAACTATGCCACCCATTACACCAATGCAAAGATAATCCATCACTAAGACATCATCATGAATGTCCTATTGACCTGTACCAATATCTCTACCCTTTGGATTTGTTACCTCAATAACTCCTCTTATATGTGCCAAGAGAGATACCACCATAGCATGTAACACCCATTTGTACATGTGTGTGGTATTATGATATTTAGCTTAGTATTATAAATACTTGAGATATGTTATTTATATAGAGATAAAGGATGGTTCTACATTAGTCATGATTAGCTAAAGTTAATCATAGCTAAGATATTGGAGACTTTACTTTAGAGGAAGTGTAAAAGATGATCATCACTATTTTAGATTCTAGTGTGTTGATTTGGTATTATTCCTAGTGTTTGGTTTTGAGAAAAGAGTTGAGAACTCTTGCAATCACAAGCCTTTTTTGTTTTGGATTCTTCTATAGTCCAAGGATAGTCCATGTGGAGGAATCCTTGACTTAGTAATTGGGTCAAGATAATATCACATGCTTAGTGGAATATGCCCATGTGGATGAATATTCCTTTATACTTTGTGACTTTACTTGACTTTTAGTCTAGTAACTTGAGTTGCTTCAGTAATTAGTAACTTTGATGCATAATTATTTCACAAGTATATAAACTAAATGTGAAGAGGTACTCATCATCCTTTCATTTGCAACTATCTCTCTCTCATTGAATACTCTAGTGAACAATAGCTTGAGTCTTGGAGTGTTAGCCTTAGAGGAGTATGATAGAGTTGGAGTTCTTTGCCTTCTTAACCATAGTGTGCTACCATAATAGCCATCAGAGGTTCATTTTGAGTGAGAGACAAGCTGGCTCACATTTTTGATTCATTTGTCGAGATCTCTCTAAAAGGCAAGATAATGTTTCGCATACAATTCTATATTCGACAAAAGGAGGCTATGAGAGCTCACTTGGAGAGAACTTTAGGGGAGGAGAGAGCCAAATTTATGTTAAAAAACTTGGATCCATTTGTTTATCATGTAATTCATTATGATGTCTTTGAGGTGATTTTGTATATCTTGTACACATGAGAGGATTTGGAGAGATTGTGTGAGGTGGATTGCAGATTTTGTGGATTAAGGTGATTTTAAGTAAAATCTCAAGTTTGAGATCTGGATTTGAAATTTCTACACATGATAGCTTGGGTTATTCTTCAATTAGCCTACTCTAAATTATTATTAGAGCTACTACGTGCACTAAGCTAGAATTTTTGAAAGTGGATAGGGTAAACTATTCCTACAATTGCATGCTTTGTGGAAAATTGTACAGAGTCTATCATTTCTTCAATTTTTAGTGGACTGTTCTGAAACTTTCCAAGAAAATTTAGTGCATTATATCTTCTTACCTTTTGACATAAAAATTAGAGAAAGATCATTCTTTCATAGGGAGTTAGAGTTTTTAAAGTGAGGGGGTGGTTTTTAGGCCAAATCTGAAATATACGTGCTGAATAGAAAGATGTTAGGCCAAATGGCTCAATGAAAGATCTGATATTTTGCAAAGAGGGATGCTCTAGAGTTGTGGTAAAGTGTAAAAAATTTCAAAGGATTGTGATATACCAGTTGAGAGAGTTGAGTGACATTGTGAGGAAGGGTCAATTCTATAAAGTTTAGATTTCATACATGTGGAGTGTGAGAGCAATAAAAAGCATATTTGAGTGTTTAGACTCATCTTGGGAACATGGAGGGTCACCAAGAGTGGAAATTAAGACTATATAAGGTTCCTCAAGGGTTTGAAGTGATTGTAGGGGTGGATTTGAGGAAAAGAGAGTTTAGAATAGAATTTGAAGAGAATGTTAAGAAGATCCAAAAACCTATACCACTTGGAGGAAATAGTGAGTCTAAGTGCTTTCTATGTATAAAAAAGGAACATAAGGCAAGTTCATGTCTATTGACCTTTGAGAGTAAGGGATTGAGAGAAAGGAGAGGATTAATTGACTTGGGTTTGCATGTTGGACCTTCTTCACCAAGATCGGGAGGGAGAAGATCTAAGACCAAGGAGTTGTGTGAGGTTTGTGGAGTTGAAGGACTTCCAAAAAGACATGTATGTACTGGAGTAAAAGCAATTTTGGAGACTTTGGTGACAAATCTTAGAAAGAGTCGTTGTATAGCTACAAAAATACTACCACCTTCATCAACTAGTTCTCAAGATTAGTGATGGAGATAATCTTTTAACTTATGGATAAACTATCCATGAGAGTTTGATTAATATGCACTCTAGGATTTAATGTTGCTATAGATATCTTGGAACAACCTGAACCTTTTATGTTCCTTGGGGTGGATTACTATCAAATGGTGTTAGTCATGTACATACTCTATTAGTTAGAGAGTGAGAGAAAAGAAAAGAGGAAAAGAATAATTGAGAGAAAAGAAAGATAGTGAGGAGTTAAAATGAGAAAACTTCCGATTCTCTTTGGCAAGAATGGAGAAGATGTGGAGGCCTCTATGAAAGCCTTCAAGAGAGCTTGCATAGTAAACAATGAGAGGAGGAAGAATGAGTGGACCTCATTATTACCAGAATTCTTTGAGAATGCAACATTTACATGGTATGAATCAGAATACCAAAAGAGAGAGAGGAGAGATGGGCTGTGAGCCGGCCTATCTCTCACTCAGGATGAACCTCTGATGGCTATTATGGTAGCGCACCATGGACTAAGAAGGCAAGGAATCCCAACTCCATCATAGTCCTCCAAGGCTAACACTCCAAGACTCAAGACATTACTCACTAGAGAACTCAATGAGAGAGAGATAGTTGTAAATGAAAGGACGATGAGTAACTCCTCACCCCTTGTTTATATACTTGTGAAATAGTTACGTACCAAAGTTACTAATTACCGTAGTAACTCAAGTTACTAGACTAAAAGTCAAGTAAAGTCAAAAAGTAGAAAGTAATATCCATTCATATGGGCATATTCCCCTAAGCATATGGTCTTATCTTGACCCAAACACTAAGTCAAGGATTCCTTCACATGGGCTATCCTTGGACAAAAGAAGAATCCAAAACAAAAAGGCTTGCGGGCCCAAGAGTTTTCAACTCTTTCCTCAAACACTTAGGAATAATACCAAGTCAACACACTAAAGTCCAAAATAATGGTGCTCATCTTTTCTACTTCCTCTAAAGTAAGGTCCACTCTATCTTAGCTATGACTAACTTTAGCTAACCATGACTAATATAGAACCATCCTTTATCTCTATATAAATAATATCTCTTAAGTACCTGTAATACCAAGCTAAATATCACAATACCACACACATGCACAAATGGGTGGTACATTTACCCCTGGACTAAGTTTTCACTTTGTCCTCAAAGTGAAGGTCTCTCTACCTTCTATGGTACATCTTCAACTTATCATGGTTAATCCTATCAAAATGTCTTCCTCCCAACTCCTTGAGATCATAGGTGTAATTGCCCCACACCTTCTCCACTTTGAAAGGTCCAAAGTACTTAGGCAAAAACTTCTTTTGCACTCTCTTGAATCAAATGGAATCAAACAACATTACCCAATCACCTTCTTTGAAAGTCTCAACTTTCTTCTTGCCTTGCTTCTTGTCATAGCTCTCCTTTTGTTTCCTTTGGGCTTGCTCCACTCGAACCATAGCAACTGCTCTTGCCTCTTCCAACTCCATGAGTTGATCCTTCCTTGACTTCTCTGCCTCACCTCCTTGTGATTTCTTCAATCTCATATGAATGCTTTGGAAGGTAAGAAGATCAAAGTGAATAGGTAAGGTAGACTCAATACCATACACCAATTGAAATGGAGAATATCCGGTGGAAGTCTTCATAGTTGTCCTATACTCCCACAAAACTGCATGAATCCTCTTGTCCCAATGATGTTTAGCCCCCTCCATTTTTGCATCTTTGGCCAACATCATGCACAAGGTCTGATTGGTTCTCTCTACCAAGCCATTGGAATTTGGCTTATAGGATGTAGTTACTCTATGTGTGATAGAGAAATGTCTTAGCATGGCTGTAGTTATGCTTCCTGTAAACTCTCCTCCTCTATCAGAAACCAACTCCAAAGGGCATCCAAACCTAGTGATAATGCGTTCATAAAGAAATCTACCCACTTCATCTTCATTCTTGTCCCTCAATGGTCTAGCCTCAACCCACTTGGTAAGGTAATCAGTAACTACCACAATGTACCGATTGTTCCTTGGGGTTCTATTGAGAGGACCTACAAAATCAATTCCCACTTCTCAAAAGGTCCTAGCAATGGAATTGATCTAAGTGGTGGAGTGGATGTAGACTTTCTAGCAAAAGCTTGACAAACATGACAAGTTTTGCAATAATCAAGACAATCCTTGAAAATCCCTCTCCAATGGTAATCTATATCTAGAATCTTGAAAGTAGTCACCTTTCATGCAAAGTGTCCTTGACATACTAAACCTTCATGAAACTCCTTTATGAGTAGGATAGACTCCTCCTTACCCACTGCTCTTTGAAGTAGAACATCTGCTCCTTGGTGAAAAAGAATATCCTCCACCATTGTGTAAGGTCTAGATCTTGCTGCAAGGGCCTTCCTCTCCCTAGCATGCATCCCTTCTGGGTAGTTATCTCTTGTCACAAAATCCACAATCTCCTTGTACTCCATTGGAACCTCTTGAGTGATTGAGATTGTCATGAGCTCCTCATCTGGGAAGGAATCATTCACAGGCTCATCTCTATCATCATCATAGGCTCTAGATAACAAATCAGCATTTGCATGTTTCTTTCCTGGCCTATCCTCAATGGTGTAGTCATACTCAGACAAGAGTATCATCCACCTTGCTAGTCTCCCTTCAACATTAGGCTGTTAAAGATGTACTTCAAAGCCTTGTGATCCGTGACAATGGTGGCTTTCCCTCCAATCAAGTAGTGTCTAAACTTCTTGAGACCAAAGATCACTGCCAACCCTTCTCTCTCCGTGACAGAGAAGTTCTTCTCTGTTGAAACCATCTGCCTACTAGCATAAGCTATTGGATGATCATGCCCATCTTGGTCTAATTGACTAAGAGTGCATCCTATAGCTACATTAGAAGCATCAGTGTAGAGGATGAAAGGCTTATTCCAATCAGGTTTAGCAAGAATTGGAGCTACAACAAGGGATTGCTTGAGCTCCTCAAAAGCTTTGAGAGCCTCCTTGTCCTCCAAAATCACCATGTAATCTACACCCTTCTTCATGTAGATGGTCAATGCATAAGCCTTGTTGGAAAATGAGAAGATAAACCTCCTATAGTATCCAACCATCCCCAAGAATTGGCGTAACTTTGTCAAGCTTGAAGGGAGTGGAAGGTCTGAGATTTTCCTCACCTTCTCAAGATCAACTGCTATTCCATCCTTGGAGATGATGTGCCCCAAAAGTAGACCTTCTTCACATCCAAAAATGCACTTCTCTAGGTTGAGTGATGCATTTGCCTCATCCCAGCATCGCAAGACTTTCATAAGGTGCTCAAAGTGCTCCTCCTTGCTCCCATAGACACAAAAGTCATCAATGAAGTCTCTCACAAATTTCCCAATGAAAGGTTCAAATAACTTGTTCATGAACCGTTGGAATGTGGCTGGAGCATTGCAAAGCCCAAAAGGCATGACCTTGAAAACATAAGTTCACCAAGGTGTGGTGAATGTGGTGAGTTGTTGATGCTCTGGTGCAATCTTGATTTGGTTATATTCACTATAACCATCTCCAAAACTGTACCTCTCATGACCTGCAACCTCCTCCAAGATCTCATCAATGAATGGCAATAGGTAGTAGTCTTTCTTGGTAACAACATTGAACTTCTTGTAATCCACACATACCCAAAGTTTGCCATTCTTTTTCTTTACAATGACAATTGGAGACACCCATTCTGAATTCTCCACCTCAAAGATAAATCCTGTCTCCTTGAGCTTATCAATCTCGTCATTCACAACCAAAGATATTGGTGGGCTAATGCGACGTTGCTTTTGGCGGATTGGTCTTGCATGTGACTCCACCTCTATCTTGTGCTCCTCCAAGGTGACTTCTTTCAAATCATTGTAACTAAAAGCAAACACATGGATGAACTTGCGGAAAATCTCCTCAAATCTCACCTTCTCCTCCTTGGTAACATTCGGGCCATACTTGAGGGTAGCTAACCTTCTCTCTATCTCCTCAAGTGTCAATGGTGATTTTTCTGGGTCCTTCAAAACCTTTGGCTTAGGTGCAAAATCCATAGCACACAAGGGATACACATCTAAATCAGATTCAGATTCATCTTCCTCCGTGGAAGTCTCCTCTTCCATGCTTGTGTCCACACCTGAAGCTCCTTCTTCAGAATCTGATTCCCAATAATCAGAAGATGGTGTATTTGAATGTGAAGTGTTGGTGGTGTTAGTCACAGGAACTGTGACTCTATGGTTTGATGGCCCAATCCTCAAGTACCCTTTGTGCCATCGATCAGTTGTGCGTGTTGCTCTCAACCATGGCCTCCAAAGAAGTAAGTCATAGCTTGAATCCTTCAAGACTTGGAAAGTCATGAGATTTTGAACTCCCATAATCGAAACTACCACCTTATCCATCACCCCTACTGGTCGAACTTGTTGCTTGTTTGCCATGCTCACCACAAATGTTGAAGGTCTTGAGGGTATCATACCCAACTTCTTCATCAACCTTTCTGACATGGCATTTACTGCTGATCCTCCATCAACCAATGCATCCTTGATGTTGTGACCATTCACTCTCACATCAATCTTGGAGACATATTCACAAGCCTCCCATGGTGTTGGCTTGGCATCCACCACCCCCATTGATACTGGAACTTTTGCCTTCTTCTTCTTCTTGCTCCTTGTAGAACTCAAACCACCTCTAAGCTACTTTTTCAAGGTAGGGTTCAAAGCAATTAATTGGCCCACGGTGATGTTAGCCTTGTGACTACCAACATCCTCCATAGTTCCATTGTTGCTTTGAGATCAAGAAGTCCTCCATCCCCAACTTCTTCCTTGGAGTCTTTGTTGTTGATGGTGTTGAGGTACAAGTGCTCCTAGTAGACATAGGAGTATCCTTGCTTGAAGTAAATCCTTGAGAAGAGTGAACATCCTTTGCAAAACTAACTCTCTTCTTCTCTTGTGCCAAAAGCTCCAAATTAAGACCCTTGGAGTTTGAGCACTCTCCCTTCTCATACTTGCTCTCAACCACATCTATGGATGCTATCCACTTACCTTTGTTGGGATTAGGAGCCACTTGGGTTTCACTACCTCCCTCTTTCCCTCTATTGGCTCCCCCATAACCCCTTCCTCCATGGTAAGTGGAATTTGGGCAATTCCTTTGGATATGACCTCTTCCTCCACAACCAAAACAATTTCTATCATTGAAATTGTTGGTTGGTTAGCCTTCTCTATATGGATAGTTTCCATAACTCCTAGGCCCTCTCCCTACATTCTGATCCACCTCTATCTTCTCCCATAATTGCACCACATTGATCTTGAGATCCGCAAGTTGTTCTGTGATGGTTTGAAGTGGATCTTTTGGTAGAGGAGCAAGAACTGGAGCAACCACTACTTGTGGTGCAACCCTTGCCACCAAAGTATCAGAAGTTCCACCATACTTGTAGCCTTGAGGAGGATGCACAACCTTCTTCACCACCAAATCACTCTCATCCCCTTCCAAACTCTCCTCCATACGAATTGCGATCTTGATAGCTTCAACCTTGGAAGAAGGTTTCTCATATCTCACCTTGCTTCTAATTTGTGATCTCAACCCTCCCACAAAATTCTTGGTGAGCATGGCGCCTATGCCAATCATTGTAGTCTCCACATCATCCCCACCCTTCCTCAACACTATGCGAAATCTGTACTCTAACTTTTCCACTCATTCCACATAAACTCTCACTTTCTCTCCTTCTCCTTGCTTGAGAAATGTAACCTCACTCATCAATCTCTCATAACTCTCATCAGGAAGAAAGTTCTCGATGAGTGCTGAGGTCAAAGTCTCCCAAGACTCCTCTTCCCCATCTTTTGGTATTTTGACACATACCATATAAGTGCTGCATCCTCAAAGAAATCTGGTAATAATGAGGCCCACTCATTCTTCCTCCTCTCATTGTTTCCTATGCAAGCTCTCTTGAAGTCTCTCACAAAGGCCTCCACATCTTCTCCATCCTTGCCAAAGAAAACCAGAAGTTTCCCCATCTTAACCCCTCACTATCTTTCTTTTCTCTCAAATTTTTTTTCTTTTTTTTTCTCTCACTCTATTACTAATAGAGTAAATACATTACTAAAACCATCTGAGAATAATCCACTCTAGGGAATACAAAAGGTTCAGGTTGCTCCAAGATTTCTATAGCAACATCAAATCCTAGAGTGCAGCATATTAATCTAACTCTCATGGATAGTTTATCCATGAGTTGAAAGATTATCTCCATCACTAATCTTGAGAACTAGTTGATGAAGGTGGTAGTATTTCTTTAGCTGTACTAAGACTCTCTCCAAAATCCTTCACCAAAGTTTCCAAAAGTGCTTTTACTCCACTACACTCATGTCCTTTTGGAAGTCCTTCCACTCCACAAACCTCACACAACTCCTTGGTCTTAGATCTTCTCCCTCCTAATGTTGGTGAAGAAGGTCCAACATGCAAACCCAAGTCAAGTAAGCCTCTCCTTTCCCTCAATCTCTTGCTCTCAAAGGTCAATGGACATGAACTTGCCTTATGTCCCTTCTCTCCACATAGAAAGCACTTAGACTCACTCTTTCCTCCAAGTGGTGTAGGTTTTTGGATCCGCTCAATACTCTCTTCAAATTCTATTGTAAACTCTCTTTTCCTCAAATCTACCCCTACAATCACCTCAAATCCTTGGGGAACCTTGCATAATCTCAATTTCCATTCTTGATGACCTTCCATGTTCCCAAGATGAATCTAAACACTCAAACATGTTTTTTGTTGATCTCAAACTCCTCATGCATGAGATCTCCACTCTGCAAAATTGACCCTTCCTCACAATGTCACTCTAATCTCCCAACCAGCATGTCACAATCCTCTGAAATTTTTCACACTTGATAACAACTCTAGGAAATCACTCCCTGCAAAATTTCAGATCTTTTCATCGAGTTATTTGGCCTAGACACCTATCTATTCAGCACACAAATTTCAGATTTGGTCTGAAAATCACCCCCCTCATTTCAAAAACTCATTACTTCCTGTGCAAGAACGATCTCTCTCTAATTTTTGTGGCAGCAGGTAGGATACAATGCACTGAATTTTCTTCAAAAATTTTCAGGACAATTCACTGAAAATTGAATAAATGGCAGACTCTGTACAATTTTCCAAAGAGCATGCAGTTGCGAGAGCACTTTACCCTATCAACTTTCAAAAATTCTAGCCCAGTGCGCATAGTAGCTCTCATAATAATTTTAAGTGTGCTAACTGAAAGATAACCCAAGCTATCATGTGTAGAAATCTCAAGTCCAGATCTGAAACTTGAGATTTTGCCCAAAATCACCTTAATCTCCAAAATCTGCAATCCACCTCACACAATCTCTCCAATTCCTCTCATATGTACAAGATGTACAAAATCAACTCAAAGACATCATAATGAACTACAAGGTATACAAATGGATCTTGGTTCTCTAACATAAGTTCAGCACTCTCCTCTCCTAATGTTCTCTCCAAGTGAGCTCTCATAGCCTCCTTCTGCCTAATGTAGAATTGAACGCGGAACATTATCTTGCCTTCTAGAGAGGTCCAGGCAACAAAATCAAAAATGTGAGCTGGCCTGTCTCTCACTCAGGATGAACCTCTGATGGCTGTTATGGTAGCACACCATGGACTAAGAAGGCAAGGAATCCCAACTCCATCATACTCCTCCAAGGCTAACACTCCAAGACTCAAGACATTACTCACTAGAGAACTCAATGAGAGAGAGATAGTTTTAAATGAAAGGATGATGAGTAACTCCTCACCCCTTGTTTATATACTTGTGAAATAGTTACATACCAAAGTTACTAATTACTGTAGTAACTCAAGTTACTAGACTAAAAGTCAAATAAAGTCAAAAAGTAGAAAGGAATATCCATTCACATGGGCATATTCCCCTAAGCATGTGGTCTTATCTTGACCCAACCACTAAGTCAAGGATTCCTTCACATGGGCTATCCTTGGACTAAAGAAGAATCCAAAACAAAAAGGCTTGCGGGCCCAAGAGTTCTCAACTCTTTCCTCAAAGCCAAACGCCTAGGAATAATACCAAGTCAACACACTAAAGTCCAAAATAATGGTGCTCATCTTTTCTACTTCCTCTAAAGTAAGGTCTCCTCTATCTTAGCTATGACTAACTTTAGCTAACCATGACTAATATAGAACCATCCTTTTTATCTCTATATAAATAATATCTCTTAAGTACCTGTAATACCAAGCTAAATATCACAATATCACACACATGCACAAATGGGTGTTACAGGGCAAGAAGAGCCTTGGGAGAGTTTGACTTTAGCCTTCATTGAGAACTTTCTTCTAGATGAGAATTATGAGAGATTGATGAGTGGGGTTACCTTTCTTAAGCAAGGAGATGGAGAGAAAGTGAGAGTCTATATGGAAAGAGTAGAAAATTTAGAGTCTAGATTTTGCATAGTGTTGGGGAAAGGTGTGGATGATGTGTAGACTATCAAGATTGCAATTTATATGGAGGAGAGTTTGGAAAGGGATGAGAGTGATTTGGTGGTGAAGGAGGTTGTGTGTCTACTTCAAGGTTACAAGTATGGTGGAACTTCTGATACTTTGGTGGCAAGGGTTGCACCACAAGTAGTGTTTGCTCCAAATCTTGCACCCCTACTAAATGATCCATTTCAAACCATCATAGAACAACTTGTAGATCTCAAGATCAATGTGGTGCAAATATAGGAGAAGAGAGAGGTAGATCAGAATGTAGAGAGGGCCTAGGAGTTATGGAAGCTATCTATATAGAGGACGCCAACCAACCAACAATGTCAATGATAGAAATTGTTTTGGTTGTGGAGGAAGAGGCCATATCTAAAGGAATTGCCCAAATTCCAGTTACGATGGAGGAAGGGGTCATGAGGGAGCTAATAGAGGGAAAGAGAGAGGAAGTGAAACCCAAGTGGCTCCTTATCCAAACAAAGGTAAGGGGAGAGCACACATAAATGTGGTTGAGAGCAAGTATAAGAGGGGGGTGTGCTCAAACTCCAAAGGTCTTCATTTGGATCTTTTGGCATAAAAGAAGAAGAATTTGTTTTGTAGAGGATGTGCACTCTTCTCAAGGATCTACTCCTAGCCAAGATACTCCTTGGTCTACTATGAGCACTTGCACAAGCATTTCAATACCATCAACAATGAAGACTCCAAGGAAGAAGTTGGAGATGGAAGACTTCTTGATCTCAAAGTAACAATGGAACTACAATGTGTTGGAGGATGTTGTTAGTCACAAGGCTAACATCACAGTGGGCCAACTGATCGCTTTGAACCTTACCATGAGAAAGGAGCTTAGAGGTGGTTTGAGTTCTACAAGGAGCAAGAAAGAAGAAGACAAAAGCTCTTGTATCAATGGGGGTGGTAGATGCCAAACCAACACCATTGGAGGGTTGTGAATATACCCCCAAGATTGATGTGAGAGTGAATGGTTACAACATCAAGAATGCATTGGTTGATGGAAGATCAACATTAAATGCCCATATCAGAAAGATTGATGAAGAAGTTGGGTATGATACCATCTAAACCTTCAACACTTGTGGTGAGCATGGCAAACAAGTAATAAGTTTGACCAATAGGGGTGATGGATAAGGTGGTAGTTTCAGTTATGGGAGTTCAAAATCTCATGACTTTCCAAGTCTTGAAGGATTCAAGCTATGATTTGCTTCTTGGGAGACTATGGTTGAAGCCACACACACAACTAGTTGATGGCACAAAGAGTACTTGAGGATTGTACTATCAAACCACAGTCACAGCTCTTGTGACTAACACTACCAAAACTTCACATTCAGATACACCATCTTTTGATTATTGAGAATCAGATTCTAAAGAAGGAGCTTCAAGTGTGGACACAAGCATGGAAGAGAAGACTTCCACAGGAGAGGATGAATCTGAATTTGATTCAGATGTGTATCTTTTGTGTGCTATGGATTTTGCACCTAAGCCAAAGGTTTTGAAGGACCCAGACAAATCACTATTGACACTTGAGGAGATAGAGAGGAGGTTATCTATCCTCAAGTATGTTCCAAATGTTACCAAGGGAGAGAAGGTGAGATTTGAGAAGATTTTCCTTAAGTTCATCCATGTGTTTACTTTCAATTACAAGGATCTGAAGGAAGTCACCTTGGAGGAGCACAAGATAGAGGTGAAGTTGCATGCAAGACCTGTGAGCCGGCCTGTCTCTCACTCAGGATGAACCTCTGATGGCTATTATGGTAGCGCACCATGGACTAAGAAGGCAAGGAACCCCAACTCCATCATACTCCTCCAAGGCTAACACTCCAAGACTCAAGACATTGCTCACTAGAGAACTCAATGAGAGAGAGATAGTTGCAAATGAAAGGATGATGAGTACCTCCTCACTCCTTGTTTATATACTTGTGAAATAGTTACGTACCAAAGTTACTAATTACCGTAGTAACTCAAGTTACTAGACTAAAAGTCAAGTAAAGTCAAAAAGTAGAAAGGAATATCCATTCACATGGGCATATTCCCCTTATCTTGACCCAACCACTAAAGCAAGAATTCCTTCACATGGGCTATCCTTGGACTAAAGAAGAATCCAAAACAAAAAGGCTTGCGGGCCCAAGAGTTCTCAACTCTTTCCCCAAAGCCAAACACCTAGGAATAATACCAAGTCAACACACTAAAATCCAAAATAGTGGTGCTCATCTTTTCTACTTCCTCTAAAGTAAGGTCCCATCTATCTTAGCTATGACTAACTTTAGCTAACCATGACTAATATAGAACCATCCTTTATCTCTATATAAATAATATCTCTTAAGTACTTGTAATACCAAGCTAAATATCACAATACCACACACATGCACAAATGGGTGTTACATTTATCCCCGGACTAAGTTTTCACTTTGTCCTCAAAGTGAAGGTCTCTCTACCTTCTATGGTACATCTTCAACTTATCATGGTTAATCCTATCAAAGTGTCTTCCTCCCAACTCCTTGAGATCATAGGTGTAATTGCCCCACACCTTCTCTACTATGAAAGGTCCAAAGTACTTAGGCAAAAACTTCTTTTGCACTCTCTTGAATCGAATGGAATCAAACAACATTACCCAATCACCTTCTTTGAAAGGCTCCACCTTCTTCTTGCCTTGCCTCTTGTCATAGCTCTCCTTTTGTTTCCTTTGGGCTTGCTCCACTCGAACCATAGCAACTGCTCTTGCCTCTTCCAACTCCATGAGTTGATCCTTCCTTGACTTCCCTGCATCACTTCCTTGTGCTTTCTTCAATCTCCTATGAATGCTTTGGAAGGTAGGAAGATCAAAGTGAATAGGTAAGGTAGACTCAATACCATACACCAATTGGAATGGAGAATATCCAGTGGAAGTCTTCATGGTTGTCCTATACTCCCACAAAACTGCATGAATCCTCTTGTCCCAATGATGTTTAGCCCCCTCCATTTCTGCATCTTTGGCCAACATCATGCACAAGGTCTGATTGGTTCTCTCTGCCAAGCCATTGGAATTTGGCTTATAGGATGTAGTTACTCTATGTGTGATAGAGAAATGTCGTAGCATGGCTGTAGTAATGCTTCCTGTAAACTCTCCTCCTCTATCAGAAACCAACTCCAAAGGGCATCCAAACCTAGTGATAATGCGTTCATAAAGAAATCTACCCACTTCATCTTCATTCTTGTCCCTCAATGGTCTAGCCTCAACCCACTTGGTAAGGTAATCAGTAACTACCACAATGTACCGATTGTTCCTTGGGGTTCTATTGAGAGGTCCTACAAAATCAATTCCCACTTCTCAAAAGGTCCTAGCAATGGAATTGATCTAAGTGGTGGAGTGGATGTAGACTTTCTAGCAAAAGCTTGACAAACATGACAAGTTTTGCAATAATCAAGACAATCCTTGAAAATCCCTCTCCAATGGTAACCTGCATCTAGAATCTTGAAAGCAGTCACCTTTCCTGCAAAGTGTCCTCCACATACTAAACCTTCATGAAACTCCTTTATGAGTAGGATAGACTCTTCCTTACCCACTGCTCTTCGAAGTAGACCATCTGCTCCTTGGTGAAAAAGAATATCCTCCACCATTGTGTAAGGTCTAGATCTTGCTGCAAGGGCCTTCCTCTCCCTAGCATGCATCCCTTCTGGATAGTTACCTCTTGTCACAAAATCCACAATCTCCTTGTACTCCATTGGAATCTCTTGAGTGACTGAGATTGTCATGAGCTCCTCATCCGGGAAGGAATCATCTACTGGCTCATCTCCATCATGATCATAGGCTCTAGATAACAAATCAGCATTTGCATGTTTCTTTCCTGGCCTATCCTCAATTGTGTAGTCATACTCAGACAAGAGTATCATCCACCTTGCTAGTCTCCCTTCAACATTAGGCTTGTTGAAGATGTACTTCAAAGCCTTGTGATCCGTGACAATTGTGGCTTTCCCTCCAATCAAGTAGTGTCTAAACTTCTTGAGACCAAAGATCACTGCCAACCCTTCTCTCTCTGTGACAGAGTAGTTCTTCTCTGCTGAAACCATCTGCCTACTAGCATAAGCTATTGGATGATCATGCCCATCTTGGTCTAATTGACTAAGAGTGCATCCTATAGCTACATTAGAAGCATCAGTGTAGAGGATGAAAGGCTTACTCCAATCAGGTTTAGCAAGAATTGGAGCTACAACAAGGGATTGCTTGAGCTCCTCAAAAGCTTTGAGAGCCTCCGTGTCTTCCAAAATCACCATGTAATCTACACCCTTCTTCATGTAGATGGTCAATGCATAAGCCTTGTTGGAAAATGAGAAGATGAACCTCCTATAGTACCCAACCATTCCCAAGAATTGGCGTAACTTTGTCAAGCTTGAAGGGAATGGAAGGTTTGAGATTTTCCTCACCTTCTCAGGATCAACTGCTATTCCATCCTTGGAGATGATGTGCCCCAAAAGTAGACCTTCTTCACATCCAAAAATGCACTTCTCTGGGTTGAGTGATGCATTTGCCTCATCCAAGCGTTGCAAGACTTTGATTAGGTGCTCAAAGTGCTCCTCCTTGCTCCCATAGACACAAAAGTCATCAATGAAATCTCTCACAAATTTCCCAATGAAAGGTTCAAATACCTTGTTCATGAACCGTTGGAATGTGGCTGGAGCATTGCAAAGCCCAAAAGGCATGACCTTGAAAGCGTAAGTTCCCCAAGGTGTGGTGAATGTGGTGAGTTGTTGATGCTCTGGTGCAATCTTTATTTGGTTATATCCACTATAACCATCTCCAAAACTGTACCTCTCATGACCTGCAACCTCCTCCAAGATCTCATCAATGAATGGCAATGGGTAGTAGTCCTTCTTGGTAACAGCATTAAGCTTCTTGTAATCCACACATACCCGAAGCTTGCCATTCTTTTTCTTCACAATGACAATTGGAGACACCCATTCTGAATTCTCCACCTCAAAGATAAATCCAGCCTCCTTGAGCTTATCAATCTCCTCCTTCACAACCAAAGATATTGGTGGGCTAATGCGAAGTTGCTTTTGGCGGATTGGTCTTGCATGTGACTCCACCTCTATCTTGTGCTCCTCCAAGGTGACTTCCTTCAAATCCTTGTAACTAAAAGCAAACACATGGATGAACTTGCGGAAAATCTCCTCAAATCTCACCTTCTCCTCCTTGGTAACATTTGGGCCATACTTGAGGGTAGATAACCTTCTCTCTACCTCCTCAAGTGTCAATGGTGATTTATCTGGGTCCTTCAAAACCTCTGGCTTAGGTGCAAAATCCATAGCACACAAGGGATACACATCTGAATCAGATTCAGATTCATCCTCCTCCGTGGAAGTCTCCTCTTCCATGCTTGTGTCCACACCTGAAGCTCCTTCTTCAGAATCTGATTCCCAATAATTAGAAGATGGGGTATCTGAATGTGAAGTGTTGGTGGTGTTAGTCACAAGAACAGTGACTCTATGGTTTGATGGCCCAATCCTCAAGTACTCTTTGTGCCATCGATCAGTTGTGCGTGCTGCTCTCAACCATGGCCTCCCAAGAAGTAAGTCATAGTTTGAATCCTTCAAGACTTGGAAAGTCATGAGATTTTGAACTCCCATAACTGAAACTACCACCTTATCCATCACCCCTACTGGTCGAACTTGTTGCTTGTTTGCCATGCTCACCACAAATGTTGAAGGTCTTGAGGGTATCATACCCAACTTCTTCATCAACCTTTCTGACATGGCATTCACTGCTGATCCTCCATCAACCAATGCATCCTTGATGTTGTGACCATTCACTCTCACATCAATCTTGGAGGCATATTCACAAGCCTCCCATGGTGCTGGCTTGGCATCCACCACCCCCATTGATACTGGAACTTTTGCCTTCTTCTTCTTTTTGCTCCTTGTAGAACTCAAACCACCTCTAAGCTCCTTTCTCAAGGTAGGGTTCAAAGCAATTAATTGGCCCACTGTGATGTTAGCCTTGTGACTACCAACATCCTCCAACACATTGTAGTTCCATTGTTGCTTTGAGATCAAGAAGTCCTCCATCCCCAACTTCTTCCTTGGAGTCTTTGTTGTTGATGGTGTTGAGGTGCGAGTGCTCCTAGTAGACATAGGAGTATCCTTGCTTGAAGTAAATCCTTGAGAAGAGTGAACATCCTCTGCAAAACGAGCTCTCTTCTTCTCTTGTGCCAAAAGCTCCAAATTAAGACCCTTGGAGTTTGAGCACTCTCCCTTCTCATACTTGCTCTCAACCACATCTATGGATGCTATCCCCTTACCTTTGTTGGGATTAGGAGCCACTTGGGTTTCACTACCTCCCTCTTTCCCTCTATTGGCTCCCTCATAACCCCTTCCTCCATGGTAAGTGGAATTTGGGCAATTCCTTTGGATATGGCCTCTTCCTCCACAACCAAAACAATTTCTATCATTGAAATTGTTGGCTGGTTGGCCTCCTCTATATGGATAGTTTCCATAACTCCTAGGTCCTCTCCCTACATTCTGATCCACCTCTCTCTTCTCCCATAGTTGCACCACATTGATCTTGAGATCCGCAAGTTGTTCTGTGATGGTTTGGAGTGGATCTTTTGGTGGAGGTGCAAGAATTGGAGCAACTACTACTTGTGGTGCAACCCTTGTCACCAAAGTATCAGAAGTTCCACCATACTTGTAGCCTTGAGGAGGATGCACAACCTCCTTCACCACCAAATCACTCTCATCCCCTTCCAAACTCTCCTCCATACGAATTGCGATCTTGATAGCTTCAACCTTGGAAGAAGGTTTCTCATATCTCACCTTGCTTCTAATTTGTGGTCTCAATCCTCCCACAAAATTCTTGGTGAGCATGGCCCCTATGCCAATCATTGTAGTCTCCACATCATCCCCACCCTTCCTCAACACTATGCGAAATCTGGACTCCAACTTTTCCACTCTTTCCACATAGACCCTCACTTTCTCTCCATGTCCTTGCTTGAGAAATGTAACCTCACTCATCAATCTCTCATAACTCTCATCAGGAAGAAAGTTCTCAATGAGTGCTGAAGTCAAAGTCTCCCAAGACTCCTCTTCCCCCTCTCTCCTCTCTCTCTTTTGGTATTCTGACTCATACCATGTAAGTGCTGCATCCTCAAAGAAATCTGGTAATAATGAGGCCCACTCATTCTTCCTCCTCTCATTGTTTCCTATGCAAGCTCTCTTGAAGTCTCTCACAAAGGCCTCCACATCTTCTCCATCCTTGCCAAAGAAAACCGGAAGTTTCCCCATCTTAACCCCTCACTATCTTTCTTTTCTCTTAATTTTTTTTTTCTCTTTTCTTTTCTCTCACTCTATTACTAATAGAGTATATACATGACTAACACCATCTGAGAATAATCCACTCTAGGGAACACAAAAGGTTCAGGTTGCTCCAAGATTTCTATAGCAACATCAAATCCTAGAGTGCATATTAATCTAACTCTCATGGATAGTTTATCCATAAGTTGAAAGATTATCTCCATCACTAATCTTGAGAACTAGCTGATGAAGGTGGTAGTATTTCTGTAGCTGTACTAAGACTCTCTCCAAGATCCTTCACCAAAGTTTCCAAAAGTGCTTTTACTCCACTACACTCATGTCCTTTTGGAAGTCCTTCAACTCCACAAACCTCACACAACTCCTTGGTCTTAGATCTTCTCCCTCCCAATCTTGGTGAAGAAGGTCCAACATGCAAACCCAAGTCAAGTAAGCCTCTCCTTTCCCTCAATCTCTTGCTCTCAAAGGTTAATGGACATGAACTTGCCTTATGTCCCTTCTCTCCACATAGAAAGCACTTAGACTCACTCTTTCCTCCAAGTGGTGTAGGTTTTTGGATCCTCTCAACACTCTCTTCAAATTCTATTGTAAACTCTCTTTTCCTCAAATCCACCCCTACAATCACCTCAAACCCTTTGGGAACCTTGCATAATCTCAATTTCCACTCTTGATGACCCTCCATGTTCCCAAAGATGAATCTAAACACTCAAACATGCTTTTTGTTGATCTCAAACTTCTCATGCATGAGATCTCCACTCTGCAGAATTGACCCTTCCTCACAATGTCACTCAAATCTCCCAGCGAATATGTCACAGTCCTCTGCAACTTTCCACACTTGATCACAACTCTAGGGCGTCCCTCCCTGCAAAATTTTAGATCTTTTCATCGAGCCATTTGGCCTAGACACCTTTCTATTCAGCACCCATATTTCAGATTTGGTCTGAAAACCACCCCCCTCACTTCAAAAACTCATAACGCACTGTGCAAAAATGATCTCTCTCTAATTTTTGTAGCACCATGTAGGATACAATGCACTGAATTTTCTTGGAAATTTTCAGGACAATTCACTAAAAATTGAAGAAATGGCAGACTCTGTACAATTTTCCAGAGAGCATGCAGTTGCGGGAGCACTTTACCCTATCAACTTTCAAAAATTCTAGCCCAGTGCGCATAGAAGCTCTCTCAATAATTTCAAGTGTGCTAACTGGAAGATAACCCAAGCTATCATGTGTAGAAATCTCAAGTCCAGATCTCAAACTTGAGATTTTGCCCAAAATCACCTTAATCCCCAAAATCTGCAATCCACCTCACACAATCTCTCCAATTCCTCTCATGTGTACAAGATGTACAAAATCAACTCAAAGACATCATAATGAACTACAGGGTATACAAATGGATCTTGGTTCTCTAACATAAGTTCAGCCCTCTCCTCTTCTAATGTTCTCTCCAAGTGAGCTCTCATAGCATCCTTCTGCCTAATGTAGAATTGGACGCGGAACATTATCTTGCTTTCTAGAGAGGTCCCGGCAACGGAACCAAAAATGTGAGCCGGCCTGTCTCTCACTCAGGATGAACCTCTGATGGCTATTATGGTAGCGCACCATGGACTAAGAAGGCAAGGAACCCAAACTCCATCATACTCCTCCAAGGCTAACACTCCAAGACTCAAGACATTGCTCACTAGAGAACTCAATGAGAGAGAGATAGTTGCAAATGAAAGGATGATGAGTACCTCCTCACTCCTTGTTTATATACTTGTGAAATAGTTACGTACCAAAGTTACTAATTACCGTAGTAACTCAAGTTACTAGACTAAAAGTCAAGTAAAGTCAAAAAGTAGAAAGGAATATCCATTCACATGGGCATATTCCCCTTATCTTGACCCAACCACTAAAGCAAGGATTCCTTCACATGGGCTATCCTTGGACTAAAGAAGAATCCAAAACAAAAAGGCTTGCGGGCCCAAGAGTTCTCAACTCTTTCCCCAAAGCCAAACACCTAGGAATAATACCAAGTCAACACACTAAAATCCAAAATAGTGGTGCTCATCTTTTCTACTTCCTCTAAAGTAAGGTCCCATCTATCTTAGCTATGACTAACTTTAGCTAACCATGACTAATATAGAACCATCCTTTATCTCTATATAAATAATATCTCTTAAGTACTTGTAATACCAAGCTAAATATCACAATACCACACACATGCACAAATGGGTGTTACAGACCAGTCCACCAAAACCAATGTCGCATTAGCCCACCAATAGCATTGGTTGTGAAGGAGGAGATTGATAAGCTCAAGGAGGTTGGATTTATCTTTGAGGTGGAGAATTCAGAATAGGTGTCTCCAATTGTCAAAAATAATGGCAAGTGTTGGGTTTGTGTGGATTACAAGAAGCTCAATGTTGTTACTAAGAAAGACTACTACCCATTGCCATTCATTGATGAGATCTTGCAGGAGGTTGTAGGTCATGAGAGGTATAGTTTTGGAGATGGTTATAGTGGATATACCAAATCAAGATTGTACTACAGCATCAACAACTCATCACATTCACCACACCTTGGGAAACTTATGCTTTCAAGGTCATGTCTTTTGGGCTTTGCAATGCTCCAGCCACATTCCAATGGTTCATGAACAAGGTATTTGAACCTTTCATTAGGAAATTTGTGAGAGGCTTCATTGATGACTTTTGTGTCTATGGGAGCAAGGAGGAGCACTTTGAGCACCTAATCAAGGTCTTGCAACGCTTGGATGAGGCACATGCATCACTCAACCCAAAGAAGTGCATTTTTGGATGTGAAGAAGGACTAATTTTGGGCCACATCATCCCCAAGGATGGAATAGGAGTTGATCCTCAAAAGTGTAAGATAATCTCAGACCTTCTATTCCCTTCAAGCTTGAAAAAGTTACACCAATTTTTGGGGATGGTTGAGTACTATAGGAAGTTCATCTTTTCCTTTTCCAACAAGGCTTATGCATTGACTATCTACATGAAGAAAGGTGTAGATTACATGGTGATTTTGGAAGACAAGGAGGCTCTCAAACCTTTTGAGGAGCTCAAGCACTCCCTTGTTGTAGCTCCAATACTTGCTAAATGTGATTGGAGTAAGCCCCTCATCCTCTACACTAATGCTTCCAATGTTGCTATAGGATGCACTCTTAGTCAATTAGACCAAGATGTGCATGATCATCCAATAGCTTATGCTAGTAGGCAAATGGTTTCAGTAGAAAAGAACTACTTTGTCATGGAGAGAGAAGGATGGGCATTGATCTTTGGTCTCAAGAAGTTTAGACACTACTTGATTGGAGGGAAAGCCACCATTGTCACATATCACAAGGCTTTGAAGTATATCTTCAACAAGCTTAAAGTGGAAGGGAGGCTAGCAAGGTGGATGATACTCTTGTTTGAGTATGACTACACCATCGAGGATAGGCTAGGAAAGAAATATGCAAATGCTGATTTTTATCTAGGACCTATGATCATGATGAAGATGAGCCACTGGATGATTCCTTCCTGGATGAGGAGCTCATGACAATCTCAGTCACTCAAGAGGTTCCAAAGGAGTACAAGGAGATTATGGATTTTGTGACAAGAGGTAACTATCCAGAAGGGATGCATGCTAGGGAGAGGACGGCCCTTGCAACAATATCTACAATGGTGGAGGATATTCTTTTTCACCAAGGAGTAGATGGTCTACTTCAAAGAGAAGTGGGTAAGGAAGAGTCTATCCTACTCATAAAGGAGTTTCATGAAGTTTTAGTGTGTGGAGGACACATGGCAGGAAAGCTTATTGCTTTCAAGATTCTAGATGCAAGTTACCATTGGAGAGGGATTTACAAGGATTGTCTTGATTATTGCAAAACTTGACATGTTTGTTAAGCTTTTGCTAGAAAGTCTTCTTCCACTTCACCACTTAGATCAATTCCATTGCTAGGACCTTTTGAGAAGAGGAGAATTGATTTTGTAGGTCCTCTCAATAGAACCCCAAAGAACAATTGATATATTGTGGTAGTTAATAATTATCTTACCAAATGGGTTGAGACTAGACCATTAGGAGACAAGAATGAAGATGAAGTTTAGAGATTTCCTTATAAACGCATTATCACTAGGTTTGGGTGCCCTTTGGAGTTGGTTTTGATAGAGGAGGAGAGTGTACATGAAGCATTATTACAGCCATGCTACGACATTTCTCTATCACACATAGAGTAACTACATCCTATAAGCCAAATTCCAATGGCTTGGTAGAGAGAACCAATCAGACCTTGTGCATGATGTTGGCAAAAGATGCAGAAATGGAGGGGGCTAAACATCATTGGGATAAGAGGATTTATGTAGTTTTGTGGAGGTATAGGACAACCATGAAGACTTCCATCGGATATTCTTCATTTCAATTGGTATATGGTATTAAGGCTACCTTACCTATTCACTTTGATCTGTGAGCTGGCCTGTCTCTCACTTAGGATTCCAATTGCTTGGTAGAGAGAACCAATCAGACCTTGTGCATGATGTTGGCCAAAGATACAGAAATGGAGGGGGCTAAACATCATTGGGAAAAGAGGATTTATGTAGTTTTGTGGGAGTATAGGACAACCATGAAGACTTCCATCGGATATTCTCCATTTCAATTGGTATATGGTATTAAGGCTACCTTACCTATTCACTTTGATCTGTGAGCTGGCCTGTCTCTCACTTAGGATTCCAATTGCTTGGTAGAGAGAACCAATCAGACCTTGTGCATGATGTTGGCCAAAGATATAGAAATGGAGGGGGCTAAACATCATTGGGAAAAGAGGATTTATGTAGTTTTGTGGGAGTATAGGACAACCATGAAGACTTCCATTGGATATTCTCCATTTCAATTGGTATATGGTATTGAGTCTACCTTACCTATTCACTTAGATCTGTGAGCCGGCCTCTCTCTCATTCAGGATGAACCTTTGATGGCTATTATGGCAGTGCACCATGGACTAAGAAGGCAAGGAACCCCAACTCCATCATACTCCTCCAAGGCTAACACTCCAAGACTCAAGACATTGCTCACTAGAGAACTCAATGAGAGAGAGATAGTTGCAAATGAAAGGATGATGAGTAACTCCTCACCCCTTGTTTATATACTTGTGAAATAGTTACGTACCAAAGTTACTAATTACCGCAATAACTCAAGTTACTAGACTAAAAGTCAAGTAAAGTCAAAAAGTAGAAAGGAATATCCATTCACATGGGCATATTCCACTAGCATATGATCTTATCTTGACCCAAACACTAAGTCAAGGATTCCTTCACATGGGCTATCCTTGGATTATAGAAGAATCCAAAACAAAAAGGCTTGCGGGCCCAAGAGTTCTCAACTCTTTCCTCAAAGCCAAACACCTAGGAATAATACCAAGTCAACATACTAGAATCCAAAATAATGGTGCTCATCTTTTCCACTTCCTCTAAAGTAAAGTCCACTCTATCTTAGCTATGACTAACTTTAGCTAATCATGACTAATGTAGAACCATTCTTTATCTCTATATAAATAATATCTCTCAAGTTCTTGTAATACCAAGCTAAATATCACAATACCACACACATGCACAAATTGGTGTTACAAATCTTCCTACCTTCTAAAGCATTCATAGGGGATTGTAGAAAGCACAAGGAGGTGATGCAGAGAAGTCTAGGAAGAATCAACTCATGGAATTGGAAGAGGCAAGAGCAGTTGCTATGGTTTGAGTGGAACAAGCACAAAGGAAACAAAAGAAGAGCTATGACAAGAGGCAAGGCAAGAAGAAGGTCTAGCGTTTCAGAAAAGGTGATTGGGCAATGTTATTTGATTCCATTTGATTCAAGAGAGTGCAAAAGAAGTTTTTGCCTAAGTACTTTGGACCTTTCATAGTGGAGAAGGTGTGGGGAAATTACACCTATGATCTCAAGGAGTTGGGCGAAAGACACTTTGATAGGATTAACCATGATAAGTTGAAAATGTATCATAGAAGGTAGAGTGTTGTGCGTATATACATTGCTACACAACATACATCGCTGTCAACATCATACACTATAGAAGCACAACTCATACATAAGTCATACAACTGCCAACAACTGGGCACTGATTACAATCAAGCCACACCCACTCAAGCATAAAGAACCTAGGTGACGCTTGCCGGCCTCTGTCCACCATAGCCAGGAACTCGAAGGCTCAACATCAAAAAAGTGAGCTCTCTGGAGCTCACTTCAAAACTATACCCCCTTGACTTGAGCTAGCTCTGAAACCCTAACGGTCCCGCTGATGGCACACTTGATGGTGCAAACCGTGCAAAGTGACGGTGGGCCCCACTGTGAAGTCAGTACTTTGTACACAGAATCTGACCGTCGGAAAGTAGTCTCTGAGAAACTGCTGAAATAACTCTAACTACTATCACTGGAACTCCAGAGTCTGAGCATCTAGATGCGGCACTACAAATGGCATGACAAGAGAAACCTTCACTTTGATGACAAAGTGAAAACTTAGTCCGGGGGTAAATGTAACACATGTTACTACTCTTCCCAATAACAAGAATACCAAAACCTAGAGTGAAGGGTTTTACTGGTTGGGATCTATGCACACTCAAACTTGTAGGGATACATTTACCTCCAACCTCTGATCTTGAGGCTCCACAACTAGGCAACTTGTGTGTTCATAGAGAGAGAAAAGCAAAATATGGTGAACTCAACGTGAAACTTCTAGGGTAGAAAGTTAGAAAGGAGGTTATTGGTGGACATGGACAGGAGATCAAATATGAGCATAGGGAATCTGGGTGCTAGTAGCTCAAGAGAGGTGCCCATATTACAGCTTGATTTGGCTTTAGCAAAAATGTTTCAAGCGTTTGCATTATATATGCAGCAACAACAACAAATTGTGGAACGTAAGGAAGCATGGGCCACTAAAGCCTTGCAATTGGTTGTGGAGATGTTGGATCAATTTTATGGGAAGAACATCTCAAAATACATGAAGTATTATTCAAGGATGATGGAGCTCAACAAGGTTCTTGAATGGGAGATGATAGGTACATTTGAGCTTGCGGTTATCTTGGAGCTCCGTGGACAAGTAAAGGAGATTATTCAAGCTCATGTAGGTAGTTGGGAGAGATTTTCTATTCATTTGAAGGAGGAGAACTGCTTGGAGGATGCAGTTAGGGTTACCAAGAAGTCATTCATGGAGTGGATGAACAAAGCTGCCAAGGGGTTGAGTGCAATTGAGCTATTTTGGGAGTTTGAAAGACAATATTCACAATCGTCTCAAATGGAAGAGCTCACGCTTGAGAGTAACAATGTAGAGTTGTTTGTTCAATTAGCAAATAGCAAGCTATAAAGGGAGTTGGAGGTCTTGAGGGAGGATGGTTTGAAAATAGTGGATTGATATTTGATTGGAAGAAGGTCTCAGAAGCCATGAGTATTCTTGCCAAGCAAGAATACCATAGGAGAAAGGTGGTAGTAAGATCAGAAGCAATATCACCGGTGGTTGCAAGGGCTCCAAGGCAACCAAAAATACCTAGTGCCAATGCACCAACTATCCCTAATCCAATTGTCACCAGTCCATTACAGAAAACCACCATTGATGATATGGTGAAAGGGATGAGAGATTTCAAATCAAGTTGGCAAGGTTAGAGGAGAAAAGAAGCAGTTCTGAAACCAAAATGATGATGAAGCAAGGCTATGTACAAAGGTGCATTTGGTGTGATAGAACTGAACACACCAAGAAGTGTGGTGACTTTGCTGATACTATTCAGCAAGGAGTGGTTTTTTGGAAAGATGGGAAAATTGTATTGAAAGACACGTGAGAAATCCTAAAAACTAATTTTTGGAAAAGGGAGAATGCGGAAGCTGTTGGAGGATTTCTTATCACTACAAGCTATCACATCAATCAAGGCTACTACCTATGGAGTAGAGATAGTAGGAAATGGAGAGAAAGTGATTTTGAAACATGTAGATTTGAGAAGCATGTGGATCAATGCTCTACATACAATGGAGAACGGAGAAACCGCAAGAGGAGAACTATTGCAAGTGGCTACAGAAATCAGGAATGGTACTCAATGGGCTGATCCAATGGATACTATGTCAATTCATGCCTACTTGGCACAAAACCAACATGAAGCTCTCATCAAAGAAAGCAAAGGAGAGACGACATAGAGCTTCGTGATGAGACATCAACTCAAAAGCAACAATTGAGGGGAGATAGACTCCATCAAGAGGGTGCCCCCCAAAGGCAAAGAGTGGTACCTTCACAAGATGAGGTCATGGAGATACCTTACCTTCTGATTCTAAAAAATCAATTAAAGGAAAGGGGAAGGAGAAGGGTAAACCACCCACTTACAAGCTTCAATAAGATGTTGAAGCAACTACTAACCTAAAAGTAGTACTAGAAGAGAGAGTACTCAATGCCAAGGTAGAGTTTACTCTTTGACAGATCCTTGGGATTGTCAAGAAGGAGTTCCATGATGTCATCATAGACACTATCAAGCATAAGTAGTAATTGACAGGAGAAGTTGCTCTATTAAATGCTCTTGATACTATAGTTACAGAAGAAGAGGAGTTAGAGCTAGCCTGATGCTACAACAACCATAAGGTCAGATTTGTAGAGGATGAGGATGATGATCACAAGATCTCTTGTCACTATACAAAAGGGCAATGGACCAGAGCTACTACTAAAACCATGGTCAAGATTGGAAACATAATAGATCCTGTGGTTGCTCTCATTGATAACGGGTCAAAAATCAACATTGTTTCCAAGGAGCTCTACAAGTGCGAGAAATGGCCAATTGATATAGAGAATGGTTGAGTGATCAAGGCAACAAACAACAACAAGGGATAACTCTATGGTGCCTGCCCAAATATGAAGGTGAAGGTTGGGGATGTAGCTACCAAACAAAATTTCTTTGTTCAAGAGACTACATCATACCCGATAATCCTTGGAAACCATACATTACGGTAGGGAGGATGGAGACCAAAGTCCTTAATGATAGTTCTACTTATGCTCAAATTAGAAGCCAAGATGGCAAAAAATTACTGCAATTCCTTGTTGTACCTACAAACCATGAGCATTATGGGGACTACTTGAGAAGTAGTTCTCTACCAAAGTGATGGTGGAGTTCAAGGATTTTCTCCAAGTACCAATATAGGGCAAGAATATAGTGGTACATCAAAGAGGGTGCTCTTGCTTCAGAGAAAGTAATTTATGTACAAGAGTGATGAGGTTTTATGAAGGTGAGTTTAGTGTGTACATACAACTTGTTGATTTGCATAAAAGAGAGCGGAAAGTTGTGCAAGAACAAGAAAAAGAACTAAAAAGAGTGGGGTTGATTGATGAGGTTGAGACCATATCATGGGTGTACATGGAGATAAGGTTGGAGGATCCTCTAGGAGAGCTCAAGAGGATGGAGTTTGAGCATGAGTATAAGAATAAAGTGGTGGAGATACATTCCATGAAGCTCTATTCAACAATGGAGTCCTTTTTAGGTTCTAAGGGTAGGGTGGAAACCACATACAAGAGTGTGGAAAAAAAGGTCAGGCTTGTAGCTGAATCTCTTCTAAGTGACTCTAATCAGTATGTCCAACTTGCTCAGAAACAAAAGAGCCTAAGGGATCCAAATCAAATAGATCACAAGTTCACAAAAGCTACACTCTAAGAGTTGATGGTTGATTCATCAGATTTTCTTCTGCCAATGGAGGAGAAAAGGTTTTGAGAGATCTTGAGACGGCATGGGAAAGCTTTCTCTTTTGAGCTTTCTGAAATTGGGTGTGTAGATCCAAGTGTTGTGGCCCCAATGATTATCTTTATGGTTCCACATGCACCTTGGGACTAGAAACCCATTCCAATACCCAGAGCTTACATGCCAAAACTTATGGATCTCTTGAAGGAGAAAACTAATGCAAAGATCTTAAGCCATCATTTGCACCTTATTCTAGTCATTGGTTCACAATGCCTAAGAAGAATGGAGCTTTGAGGTTCATTCAAGATATACAAATGGTGAATTGAATGACAATCAGGAACATAGGGATAGAGCCAATTGTTGGAGCATTGCTTAAGCTTTTGCGGGTAGAGCCATATATTCTTTGGGAGATCTACATTCTGGTTATGACCAATTCCAACTTGCTGAAGGGAGTAGAGACATTATCACAATGAGTACACCATTGGGGTTGATGAGGATGTGCACATTACCACAAGGATCAACAGATTCTATTGCACACATCATGAATGGAATGAACAAAGTTCTTAGGGAGTTCATTCTAAAGAAGGCAATGGCTTTTATGGATAATATTTCAATAAAAGGGTGCATAAAGGAAGAGAAGGATGAAATACTAGAATAGAGTGGGTGTTGTAAGCTTGTAGTTGATTATATTTCAGATTGTGATTAGACCTTGTCCCAACTTGAGGAAGTTCATTTGACCTTATTAGGTGCTAAATCCAAGTTTGGGGTTGGAGAGGTGATCATTGTTGGAAATTTATGTGGGTGGTTTGGTCACAAACCTGATCCAAGCAAGGTGTATGCAATTCAGCGGATGAATGACACATGCAACTCACCAACAAAAGTGAGTAGATTTTTGGGAGCTTATGTGTTTTATCATGTGTGGATTCCGCACTTGGCTCACGTAGTAGATCCTCTCTACAAGTTATTGCATAAAGGTCAAAATTTTTAGATGAGAGGAGAGACACACAAAAGCGATTCAAAAGTCAAAAAAATTGTTGTCTTCACCTATACTATGACAGATCAACTATGAGAACAACAAACCTATAATACTCATGGTTGATACTAGTCCCATAGCTATTGGTTGGATGGTAGGCAAGATGATGAAGATGGGAGTTGTTATGTTGTACGTTATGGGGAAAAGGTGTTGAGTGAGTGCCGAAGAGCCTACCCTTAGGTTAAAAAAGAGCTATGGGAAGTGGTTACAACAATGAAGTTGGAGAAGGACTACTTGATTGGTGCACCAATTATCATAGAGATAGATTGTTTGGCCACTATTGGGTATGATAAAAAATTGTAATACCCCAAACATTGCAATGCTTAGATGGATAGCACACATAAAGTCCTTGAATCTTGAGTTCCAACATAGCGAGCAAGGATAATCCAATAGTAGATATGCTATCTTGGGCTGAGTATTGATATAAGGAGTAGATGATTGACGATACCAAAGCTATTGGCACTACGTTCTTCTTGAGGGCTCAAGTGGGAGAGTATGAGCATCCCAAGTTCTTCATGGAGGAGCTCTATGAAGGAGAATAGCTAGATAGTGGGCATTACCTTACCTCCTTGACCAAGTAACCAGAATGGAACAACGCTTGGTACAAAGAGGCAAAAAGCATATAACTATCTTTTAGAAGGGAGTTATTTGTGGAAGAAAGCCAAACAGAATGGTGAGCCTCCACAATGGGTTGTGTGCAAGGAGGAGACCAAGAAGCTATTGATAAGAGAATTTCATCAAAGCTTGTGGGCTGGACATAGGAGTATTTATGCTACCTTTCTAAACTGAGGGAGAGGTATTGGTAGCATAATATGTATAGAGATGTAGTTTAGTTTGTAGAGACATGTAAAATCTGCCAAACATACTCAGATATTTGACATAGAGATGGATTGCATCCTACCTACCTGTTTGCAATGCATTTCAAGTGGGTTGGGGATCTGGTAACTATGCCGGTTGGGATATGGCAGATGCAGTATTTGGTTTTGGCACGAGAAGATTTGTCTAACCAGGTCAAAGGATGAGCCTTGAGTACCAAAACCAACAAGGGAGTGTGCAGATTTCTGTTGGAGGATGTGGTTTGTAGATACGGGTGTGTGGGAAAAATTATAGCAGATCAAGGAGAGCTAAATATCCAAGAAGCCAAGGCTTTCTTTGAGAGGTGTGAAATCAAACTAGCTTTGACAACAACTTACAACCCGGAGGGAAATGCCAAGAGTGAGCAAGGCCATCCGCCTATTGTGAAAGCATGTCAAGAGAGAATGAATGAGTGGCCAAGACTCTTACCATTTGCTCTTTGGGCAGATCGCACCACTCTTCAATAACCGGTTACATGCCAACAGAGTTGATGCATGGGTAGAAACCAATTATGCCAATTGAGGAGAAAATATCCACTTGGAGTGTCCTACCTTGGGAAGATTACATATCTAGGGAGGAGCTTCTAGCACTTAGGATTCATCAATTGGAGAAAAGTCCAGAGGATGTTGAGCTAGCAATTAAGAGGCTTAAGAAAGCACAACTTGGGAATAAGGACAGATTTGACAAACGCCACCGTTTGAGGCCAATAAATATTCAAGAAGGAGACTGGGTGCTAGTCTACAATAGTAGTCTAGGTAACCAACATAGTGTTATGAGGAAATTCTCAAAGCATTAGGTTGGACCTTATATGGCTGTTGGTGTGTTGGATAATGCTACTTATTCTCTATGAGAGTTAGATAGAAGCAAGCTGAAGGTTCCAATTGCAGGCAAGCGTGTCAAGCTCTTCAAATAGTGAGAAGAAAATTTGAACACAAACAAAGTTAGCAAAGCATTTGATCTCTTTCAGTTCCAAGATGAAGATCTATTGCTAGAGGATAACGAGTCTAACCAATCAAATGAGGAGGTGGTATGACTGCAACCACAACATGTGGTCTGATCAATTGGTGCATACCAAAGGATGCATAGGTTCAGAGGAAGTGAATGTTGTGTTGTGGTTTGCATAGCCCTTGAAAAAGTAAACTGATGTGGTTTATCTCCATAAAGATGGAGTAGGTTGTATGATGGATCCCACAATTGAGCTATTACCATGTGAGCAATATATATACATGTATACCATAGGCTACATGGATTATGGTCTTGTCTTCTTTGAGGGTTCTTATGTATATTGATGGTGGAGAGTTGGGTGGAAGGTGTATTTTAGTAAGAGGAGTCTTGAGTGGGAGGAGGATGTTGAGAGTGAGAGTCATAGTAGAGCATGGAGGCTGGACATAAGAGAAAGCAATTGATTAGACGATGTCCCATGCTCCCAATCTTCTGCTCCTAAATTCTTTTCTCATCAGACTTCAAATTCTACACTGCAATGGCTAACGAGATTGGATGGTGGCACATTTTTGGGACGGTATTCACAGAGTTGATGATTGAAAACCTAGATTCTATTGTCCTTCCGGTGCTTACTTACAAGAAAGTATGGGACTTGAAAATATATGTGCTCTTGTAGTTGGAGAATTACTCAATTTTTCTCATGAGCTTCAAGATGAAGTTGTGGGATGCACTTGTCAAAAAATTAAGAGGCTAAATGAGAAAATTGCAAGAGATTGGATTCCAAGAAAAAGTCAGGAGTTTTTCAACCATCAAGAGAGTTGGGGAGGGCATTTGAAGAGAGAGGCTGATCATGATGGGAGAGAGAGGAGCTGATAGCCTATAATTTGGAGACTAGAAGTGAGTGATTTGAGTCAATTCTCTAGGAAATATGATTGATTGAGTCAAGGGGGGTAAAATTCATACCCAGGAGCACAAAATAGGTTATTTAGAGAGCTTCATGAGACATCTTCATGATCTATCAATTGGGTTGGTGAGTTGACAAAGTGTTTGTTATGATGAGCTCAAGAAATTTTAGATTTAGATCAATCTCAAATCAGATCTTGCCAATTAAAGGTGGAAATTTGGGAAGTGAGGAGTTGGAGATGACATTATGATCAGGTTTGAAGATTTGGTCAGTCCTAAAGTTCTGATCTGAATCACCTTGTGAAAATTTCCAGTATTGTTGATAGCTAGAGTGTTCACTTTTGTGTAGAGGTTTCATGTGAATTCTTCAAATTGGAGAATTCAAGGTCTTGGATCAAGCATACTTAGGTCTGTAGAGCTCACAAGTTAGCCTAACTTAGGAATGGATCTAGGGAAAATTACCCAGAACAAAGAGAAAACCTAAATTAGGGATTTCAAAATTAGGGAAAAAATAACAAAAAACTAGCCAAGTTCAAGAGTTTGTTAGGAGAGCTATAGTGGTAAGGTTGTGGATTATTGTGTATCATTGGAAAGCTTATCTCACACGCTTCTCATTGAATCCTAGAACATTATAATACAGTTTACATAGAGAAAGTTATGTCTATTTGAGTTACATAAGATTTTCCTCATCAATAAGATAGAGGATCACTCCACTTGGAGTAAAAATTGGGTGAAAGCTGAAGTACATATTGGAGGAAGCTTGGAGTATAGGTTGAAATAGAGCAAGAGTGCTTTGAAGCTCAATTTTGACAAAAAGCACAAAGAGTTGTTGCTGGATTCTTGTAATTAGATCCTCTTTGTGCTTGCATGCTTGTTTGTACACCTAGTTAGTTTGGATTGGTGTGCAGGCGTTGCGCTTAGGTTCTTTCCTTCTAGGAGAGTTGTGTATTTCTCTTTGGAAATATTGGAAGTGATGACCAACAAACCAAGAGTGCATGTAATGATGACATGTTAGGTTGCACGCTACCACTCTACCCGATAGCATGAATACCAAAACCTAGAGTGAAGGGTTCTACTGGTTGGAATATATGCACACTCAAACTAGTAGGGATAGGTTTACCTCCAACTTCTAATCTATAGGTTGTATATAAGGCACCATGTGTGTTCCTAGAGATAGAAAAGCAAAGTATGACAACATCCATAGCATGAGCTAATGCTTGATACCTTAATGCCTCTAACATTGCTATAACAATGGTAATATTGGTACAAATATCCATTGCTCACTTCTCTCATTGATATTGGGCTCCACCGGTGTCATAGGAAAAATAATCTATGTGAACCATTGGTGCATTTGGTGGGAGAGTTTTGTTGACTTTACGTTACAATGACTTTGGTATTTTGTTATGTTATTGTATCTTGGGAATATCTTTCATGCCATTGTAAAGTTGGAAGTTATTGTGTGTTGCTATAAGCCCGGGGAAGTTTCAAGGGTTGAGTAAAGTCAGAAGTCCTTTTATGTTTCAAGAGCTCAAAGGGTTTGAAAAATGATGCATGAGCTCGGGAGTTTCTTTGTGCTACACCAACTCAGGGCTTAAATTTATGTTACACGAGCTCGGGATTTTTTTTATGTTACTGGATTTTAGGAGTATTTCAGTTTAGTGCCATTTGAGCAAATAATTCCTATGAGAGTGTTTCATTTAGTAATTTTGAGCAAAAGGCTCTAGAGAGTTTATTTGGAACACTTTGAGCAAAAGAGCTATTTTGGGATTTTCCATGTTGAGTAGTGACAAAGTGGCCTAAGAAGGTTTTTTGAGTGGATAGAGGCTGAAGAAAATGCCTTGAAAGGGTTTGGTGGTGACAAGGCCAGAGGAGGAGGGACATATGCTTTGAGAGGCTTGCTGATTGGGGGAGGACTTTGAAGGCTTAGGGGCAAGAGAAAAAATTTGCAGGAAGGCATAGGGCTGAGGACTGAAGGCAAAGGAGAAATTTTTTGAGTTAGGAAGCTTGGTCTGGGCAGGAATTGAAGAAAAGGGTTTTTGGGGAGATGTCTTGAGAAGTGGTTGTGCAGGGTTTTTTTTTAAGAGTATGGACAGAGGAAATTGAAAGGAAGGACATTGAGAGGAGTGCTACAAAGGAGAAATTTCAAGAGAAGAGACCTAGCTGTGCAAGAGCTGGAGAGTATGGACAGAGGTAATCACAAGGAAGGACATTGAGAGGAGGGCTGCAAAGGAGAAATTTCAAGAGAAGAGACTTGGTTGTGCAGGAGCTGGAGAGTATGGATAGAGGAAATCAAAAGGAAGGACATTGAGAGAAGGGCTGCAAAGGAGAAATTTCAAGAGAAGAGACTTGGCTGTGCAGGAGCTGGAGAGTATGGATAGAGGAAATCAAAAGGAAGGACATTGAGAGAAGGGCTGCAAAGGAGAAATTTCAAGAGAAGAGACCTGGCTGTGCAGGAGCTGGAGAGTATGGACAGAGGAAATCAAAAGGAAGGACATTGAGAGGAGGGCTGCAAAGGAGAAATTTTGAGAGAAGAGACCTGGCTGTGCAAGAGTTTAAGAGTCTGGATAGAGGGAAGGTAGAAGAGAAATTGAGAGAGAGTGTATTGGAGAAGTGGTTGCAAAGGGGAGTATTTTCAAAGGAAAGACAAGTGGCTGTGCATGGGTTTTTTTTTGAAGAGTATGGATAGAGGAAATTGAAAGGAAGGACATTGAGAGGAGGGCTGCAAAGGAGAAATTTCAAGAGAAGAGACCTGGCTGTGCAGGAGCTGGAGAGTATGGACAGAGGAAATCAAAAGGAAGGACATTGAGAGAAGGGTTGCAAAGGAGAAATTTTGAGAGAAGAGACCTGGCTGTGCAAGAGTTTAAGAGTCTGGACAGAGGAAGGTAGAAGAGAACTCCTTTCTTTAATTGAGAGAAAGGAGTTTTTAAGAAGTGGCTACAGGGAGAGATTTTCAAAGGAAAGGAGACCTGGTTGTGTAGGGGAATTGGAGAGTTTGGACAGGAAGGGAAGAGAGTATTTTTGAGTTTTGGGAAGCCTTGGACTAGGACAGTGGAGAGAAAATTTTTGCAGCTTGCCCTAGATAGTGACAAGAAAGAGAGAATTTGAGAGTTTAGCTTGTGCCTTGGTCTGTGACAGGTGGACAGAGAAGGAAGGAAGGAAAAGGAGTTTTGGGAGATCTTGTGCTAGATAGAGAACTGGAGGGAGAAGGAAGGAAGGAAGGAAAAGGAGTTTCAGGAGATCTTGTGCTGGATAGAGAACTGGACAGAGAAGGAAGAGATTGAGAAGGAGTTTAGAGATGTATTATGTTGGACAGAGCCCTCGACAGAACTGGAGAAAGAAGGAAAGGGTGTTTTTCGAGAGATTTTTCCCTGGACAGTGAAGGTGTGTGTGAAAGGAGTATTTTTGAAGTTTGCGTGTGCCTTGGTTGGACATAAGTGCAAGAGTGGGGAAGTTTCCAAGAGACTCCTGCTGATCCACTGACAAGACAGTGAATGGACTTAGGGTTTCAAGGGAAGAGTGCTTCAGGAGAGAATGTTGACCATTTGCACGAACTTTCAAATGAGCAGACTGTTAAGCCTACACTTAAGAAAGGAAAGAAAGGAAATTCATGGATCCACAAGTTTGAAGGCCTGCATCCCAGTGGGAAGGAGTTGCACAAATGCTGCACTCCGCTAGAAGGAGACAACATGTGCATGTTATCTATCTTAATAGTCCTTCACACTAGCGCCATAACCAAAGAACCAAAATTGATTGTCACTATCATGATCTTTTAATGATAGTTACAACCGTGCTTCTCAGATAGAATACCCCACTTGCTTATCCACGTGGTAAGAGCCGATAAGAGTGTACCTCATCTCCAAAGCTGCATGAGAATACCTCGCACTTACGGTGTGCTTACACAACTTAGCTAGATCAGTTGATTGTCAGTTCTCATCAAGATGCAGTGGTATACAGCTAGTTGAATGTGAAAGGTTTGAGAGGATTGACAGAAAAGAGTTTTTTTCAAGGAGAGTGCTCAAGAGAATGAGATGAACTTTGAGAGGATAGGGTTTTACAAGACAAGAACTGTACTTCAAGGGAAGAACGGTGTTTGATCAAGAGACAGCCAGGAGAAATTTTTGAGTTTGTTTTGAAGGTTTGAGAGTGAACCAAGAGAGACAAAAAGGAGGAGTTTCAAAATTTTGTTGTGAAGGTTTGAGAGTGAACCAAGAGAGACAGAAAGGAGGAGTTCAAAATTTTGTTGTGAAGATTTGAGAGTGAACCAAGAGAGACAGACATAGAGGAATTTTTGAGCTTTACAGTGAGGACCATGAGAGCTGGAGACAAAAGAGTTTTTAAGGTTTAGAGAGGATTGAGCAAGAGCAAAGGGGAAAATTTGAAGCTTGTAGTGAAGGCTGAAAGCAAAGCAAGAGAACTGGAGACAACAGAGCAGTTCTCAAAGGTTGGGGAATGGCTGATGCTGAGCAGAAGATAGAGAGGCCATTTTCTTGAAGATGATGTGAAGGTCTGATGCTGAAGTGACAAGGCAGAGAGAAGAGAAGGAGAGGCTTCGAATGCTGAGTGGTGAGTGACAGTTTGATAAAAGAGAAGGAGTTGAGAAAATTGTCTGCATGTGATTAAGTGAATTTGGATGCTCAATTGGAGTGTACGATTGCCCAGGTGATAAATTAGGAATGGTCACTCCATAGGAAAGAGTTGTTTGCCTTGTTTGACTTATGGCTGTATGACTGGTTGAAGAGGATGATTCATGAACGGATAAGTGTATTCTGAATTATGGATGTTGTCAAGAGAAGGGTTGCATATAGGAGCTCTTGATCCAATCTATATGATTGCACAGTTTAGTGATTGATACAGTTGGGTTTGACCACCATTAGTTGCTTGCGGCTATTCCACAAGTCTCACCAGAGCCATCTTAGGAATCTATCTGAGCCAAGAGCCAAACCCACAGACCCAAACATAAAAGAGAACCGGAAGCAATACTTTATAGGAGTAGAGCTACAAGGCCAAAAACAGTCAAACACAATTGAACACTATAGATCAACTTTAGGCTACAAGATCCAACATACAAACCCTGGGAGAAACCTACCCTTGGAACAATTAGAACAACCTACCAGCCACTTTGGAATGAGCCTACCAGCCATACCGAAAAAGGAAGAGAATATCAAACTTTGGGAAGACTCAAGTCATCAACACCAATTGCAACTAAGCATGAGCAGCTAGGTGCCCAGTGCAATCTTGAAGACAAAACCCCACGACACCGGTTGTTATAACTCTAAGTCCCAAACAAGTTTATGACCTCCCTCTCAAAAAGCATGGGAGCCTAGGAAACTCATAAATGTGAGCAAAGTGGCTCTAGGCTATCCAACAAGGTTCACCACTACCATAGGTGACCTATCAGCCACTATCACTACTAAGATTGGCACCCAACATCCAAAATGTCATCAACAAGAAGGTGAGCTAGTTGTTGAATCCTATTATAAGCATGATGTAGAACTTGTCTAGGTAAGAGATTCATCTACCAAAGACAAAGATTGTAATAATATGGAGTTTAGCAATGAAGTTAGTTAAGGCTAACAAACTAGTGAATAGGTTAAATTAGCCTAGAATATTCCAAAAATATCTAGGAAGCTTCTTGGGAATTTTCCCAACTAGCTTAGCATATACCCCAAGTAAGTAGCTTCTAGAAGCTTCTAACTAACTTAGCCTGCAAGCCAAGTAGATGGCTTGTAGAAGGAAGCTTATTGGATAATTTGGCTTGCACTTCAAGAAAGTAGCTCAAGGAAGCTTCTTAAAAAGCTTCTCAAGAGACTTGTATGCTCCATATAAATACCACAACCAAAGCTCAAGCTAGGCATTTGGAGTTTACCCACATTCAAGTTTCTCTTATTTCTCTCCTTGGTCTTGGTATTTTATATTGGTATTAGAGCAAGAATAAGATAGATGGAATTTATGGACCACCAAATAGATTTCCGCCAAACCATTGGTATTTTTGTGTCCAAGTATTACCTATGCATCATTTCACACAATTCATCACCTCACGCTTTGGGTAGGATTTTTTGCATGCAATCATCTTGTTTGAGTATCCCTTGATACTTCCGGTTGTAACTTATAGAGAATGATGGACGTGTTATATCTATGTGTTAATAAATTAGACAAATTGGTAGTAGTGGGATAGAGTAGTAGCCATGGTGGAAATACTCAACATTATCATTGCTATGCATCAACAAATCTAGCACCTTACTTGATTGTTGAATGAACAAGAACACATAGGGAGAGCACCAATTCATGATGGAGAAGATCAACTCCAATTTCCAAACCCAAGGTGTTTGAAGGCAAGAATCTCCTCAACATAATGGAGAATTTTGTGTTTGATTGTGAATGTTACTTTGAAGCTACCAATCTTCAAGATGAACGCAATCAGACTCTCTTGGCTTCTAGCCAATTGGATGGCATGCTAAAACTTTGGTAGCAATTCCCAATGGAGCGAGTTGAACAAAAATTTATTGCACCAATCTTGACATAGGCAGAATTCAAGAATGCAATACTTGGTCAATCTCTAGCTATAAATGTCACATGAGCCGAGATAAATTGGTAAAGTTGAAGCAGATTGGCCATATAAGGAGCTACATCATGCAATTCTAAAACATCATCATATAGATTCCAAATATACAAGAAGGTGAAGTTCTGGGTCAATTTGTGAGGGGCTTGAAGTCACAAATGAAATTGGAGGTGTGTGGTACCCACATTTTCTTTTTTGCAATTTCGAAGAAGAAGTGTATATAGAAGTTGAATTGCGCATGTATGGCCAAAGAAGGTGAAGAAAAGTGTCCTTGGGATGAAACCCAAGGTAACATGACTTTGGGTCATAAGGTGAGGTACTTGGAATTGCCCTATCAGCATACAACCCGAAGTAAGGAGTCTTTGTATTGGGGGTGCTCAACCCAAGGCGAGGACAGGGTAATAACTTTTTGTCTGGGCAAGACATTCAAGAAGGGACCGTTCAAAAACGGCGGTCATACGCATGAAGGACACTTGATAGTGACAAGAGCATGCAAGAGGTGTGATTTCTTGGTAGAAACTCAAATTGATGAAAGACAAAGAAGGCGCAACTCTATTAAAATTGGGCAAAAGACAAAGCAATGACAAGTAATTTTCCATTGCCATTAAGAAGTCATCCTGCATGAGATCGTGGGAAGGGAAGTAGAGTTGGAGACGCATTGGTGTGTCGAGAGGAAATTGAGAGAGTTAACCTGGGAATCAGTAGGAAGAATAGTCCCCAGCCCAGAGTGGAAGAGAGAAAGATGGGAGGTGGGAAGAAGAACTCCAAATTTGTAGTGAGAAATCATGTGATTTGGAGGTTAGATGTGATTGCAAGAATTGAGGTCTTTAGTAGGCTTCGGATCACATTCTTGGCATGGAACTAGAATGTTAGTTTTCCAGGGTTCATGATTGAGATCATCAAGAGTAAGAATCTCGATGGCCCTGAGGAAGAAGGGAAGAGAGGTAATCCGGCTCGATGGATAGAGTCAGATTGGAGGTTAGTACTCGGGAGAGAAGCAGGCACGGAGCATGGTGCCATGTTCTTGGGGAAGGGGGAAGTAGCCAAAGAAACCCAGGAAGTGAGTGATGCCTTCTCTTTGAAGTGCATGAAGAATGGTTACAAAGTAGAGAGCTACAAGGATCTTGTCAAGAGAGTGATAGTAAGTGCTCTAATGGAAATTTTGAAGCCGGAGAGAACGACTTATGTGATGAAGCACCAAGCGGTGTTCTTCCATAAAATTTTTGCAGGAAAGCCAATTAATAGGGCAAAGTGTCTTCATGGGAGGACAAGACAGATGGTGTGGAATTTGTGGGACAAGTTGCCTCTACATTACATTGTGCCGTTTGCAACTCATTTCTATCTAGGGTTGAACTTGCTCAATGGAGCGGAGCGTAACAAGATGGTTTTGCATTTCCATCTTGACTTAAGAAGAGATGTCGACGTAGAGGAGCAGCAATACATTCTTCAGATCAGGAGCAGTGATGAGTACTACATGCAAACGGGGCAGAGTGTGTAGTTGGAAGTGAGCACTCTGAAGTTGAAGAAGAGGAGTAGACAAGGAGAAGAAGAAGTAGAGAAAGCAAGACCTCAAAAGGCTAGAAGGGTAAACCCGAGGAAAGAACTGGTGGTAATCGCATTATTGGAAGAAGAATCGGAAGGCAAAGCCGAGTGCAAGTCCAAAGATTTAGAGAGAGAGGAAGAACCTAAGTTCACACTGCAGAGTGGAGACACAAGAGGTGGTAGCAATGATGGAGTGGAGATGACATCGGTACCCAAAGAAGAGGAAGCCGAGATGGAGATGGAGGAGAAAAGTAACTCAAAATTGGAAGATGAAGTTCCAGAGCAAGAGGAGAAACGAGTTATAATTCAAAGAGGAGTTTATTCCAGACGGAAGGCGAAGTGGGGCCAAGTAAGGTAAGAGAAGAGGAAGATGGAAGTTCGGGGGAGCAAAGAATCCATTCCTCTAAGGCGACTGCAGCTTAGAAAGCAAGTGTTGAGTGAGGAAGAGGTCAAGAAGGAGATAAGACCGCAAGCTAAGGTAACTCCAAGTGAAGGAGTAGAGGTTGTGTGCCCGTTGTTAGTAAAGTTAGAGCATAGGAAGAGGGCGATGCAATCAAAGTGTCCGGAGGTGAAGACTGTGTTGCAAGTGTTAGCTTGATTAAAAGAAGAGAACTCGGAATTACAGAAGAGTATAATCCGAGGTGAGGAGGAAAGGGAAGTACTATGAGCAGATGCAATAGTACAGAATCAAGTGATTGAGAACTTGAAGAGAGAAGCAAGGAATAGGGAGGAACTACTAGAGCAGAATGTCATAGCAAGGGAAAGACAAGTAGCGGAGTATGAAATTTTGAAGCAGCAATTTGCTGAGATTAGAAATTATCCATGCTATGGCAAGAGTAGCAAAAAAAGAGCAAGAGCTTGATAGAGTGATGGAGAGTGTAGAGGAGAAGAAGCAGCTATGGCAAAGAGAGTTGATAGTGAGATATAGAGAGGAAGACAGGTTGAGAGAGTTACTTCGCAATCAGGAGAGGGAGAAGATTGTACAGAAGGTGAAGGAGAAGGAAATTGTGAAAGCTGAGTTCAAAGCAGAATTGGCAATGTATAGAGAAGATTGGCTTGCAGATCGATAACAAGAAAGAAAAATGAGATTGGAGCCATTGAAGGAGATCGTGATCAAGATGAACGCAATGTTGAGTATAGAGGCCAACGTGTGCATTGAAGAAATGAGACTGCATGAGTTGAAGTTGTTGGTGCAGGAGACAAAGAGGAGAAATGCAAAGGATAAAGATTTGAATGCGTTGTTGATCAGTCTCCAAACTCATGTACATAGAAAGATATTGGAGGTAGAAGACAATTTCACAATTAGATTAGACTTAGTGAAATTAGAGATAGATAAACTTTGGAAGGATGTTAGAGCAAAACATGAAGTAGATAACATAGGAGTGCAGATGTCTTTGGAGTTACCATTGGAGACTTTAGAGAAAAGTGGGTCGGGAGATAAGGATTTAGAAGGATTACCCACTAGTGGAATTGCAGATCAAGAAAGAGAACTATTAGAATTGGTAGAGGAATTAGGAGTTGTGAAACCCGAGGACAGATTAGTAAGTGAAGTTACTTTGGGTTCGGGTTTGAAAGCCAAAGAAGAAGTAGACATAGGATTGGAGTAGTAAAAATTTTGAGATTTGAAGAGGCAGATACGAAGAGGTGCATTGTTATTTCTGATCTGCTGGTTAGAAGAGTTGTTAGGAAACGGTATAGTTGTTAGAACTATCGTTTGCTTCACTATTTAAGAGTGGCATTTGCAGTGAAATGTTGTTCAATGCTCATAATTTCTGAGAATAAATAAAGCAAAGTGCTACGAAGTAGTGCTCATTGCTTGAGCTTGATTCCGAGTATCAATTTTGTGCTTGTGTTTGTGAGTGTGTGGAGAAATTCAAAGTGCAAGTCAGTGTGCTTGTTGGATGTTGGATGTTGGATTCCGCAACCTTGATCTTTATTTTGTGTGTTTGATCCTGAGTGAAGTGCAATTGGAGCAATGCCTTGACAGATCTGAGAGGAATTGTAGTGTTGGTAGTATTTTGCATTTGTGAGTGCAACGTGAAGTTGATGTGAAGCAATTTTGATCAAGGAAGTTGTGCCTTTAGTGGAGGGGTGGAACACAATTTTGAGGCAAAGTTGTTTTGCAGTGAAGTGCCATTTTTGGGAGAGCCTGAATCATCACAATCAAGATTGTTCGCAAAGTTTTGATGGAGTTGTGATTAAGAAGTGTAATTCATGATGAGACTGTAAATTTGTGCTTGTTACTCTCTTGTGGGTGTGGTTTCTACCTAAGAGATTAAATACACAACCAAGAAGAACTACATTGTAACATTTGACTTCGTATTTGACCAATTCTGAGTCATATCTCTGCGGGAACAAACTTTACTTACTTGATTACCGCAAAAGTGATATTTGCCGGGTTGTCACAAGGTGACCATGTGAGAGCCACAAAACATGGAAGAAACCATGCAATTAGTTGAGCACTTTGATTTCTTGGTTGTAACAACTTGGTCTTGGCCTCAACCTACACAAAACCTACTAGTACATTACACACAAGTGGAGGAATCGGCACCAATGGAGATTGATGTTGTCCAATGGAGACCACTTGGTACAACAAATAGAAAAAGATTGCAACGACATGATGATTGTTTTTATTGTTGCCAAGTTGGATATCACATTGATGAATGTCCACTAAGAAATGTGCAAGCTTGACAAATTGCCCAAATGGAGTCCGTGGAGCGCATTGATCAACTAAACAATAATTCCTAGTAGGAGATTTTGGCTGCTTGTTGGGAACTTGATTAGTTCCAATGAGATCAAAGGCTTAACATATACAAGTTTGCTTCACTAATCTATATATCCATCTGATTGGGCTTGTAAGATTTTGGTTTATTCCGGAAGTTCAAAGAATTGCTTGTCTATGCAATTAGCAAAGGAATTACATAATCCTATCAAGCTAATAATTGGAAGCAAATTAATGATGGCACATAGTAGAAGAGTTTTGCATTCCGTATCTCACATCTTGTTACATTGAGGATTAGAAAGGAATATTTGGAGTGTATGAGGTTTATAGTCATACCTCTATACTATGATATCATTCTGGGTTTGGCTTGGCTTGAACATCATAAGGTTCAATTTGATTGGAAACAATGATAAATTCAAGTACAACACCAAGTTAAGAATTTTTTATTTGGTTGTCTAGCACCTCTAAGTAAGACACCTAAGAATAGTCAATCCTAAAATGGGAAGTTTGTTGGAAAGGTAACTACATGGCAAGCTTTGAAGAGAGATGAGTCCCAAGTTGGGAAGTTTATTAGGAAAGCAACCATGGAGCAAGCATTGAAGAGTGATGAGTCCCTACATGGGAAGTTTGTTAATGAAGTAGCCATAGAGCAAGCTTTGGAGGAAGATAAGTCTATTTTTGTAATGTAGATCAAGCTGATTGCACAAAGAAAATCTGAGCAGAGGTAGGAGACTCCTCAAGCAATGGTTGATCAAATAGTTTATGAGTTTGTGGATGTGTTTCCCAATGATTTGCCAAAGGGATTACCCTCTGATCATGGTGTGCTCTTCAAGATTGAGTTATTGTCAAGGAATACTCTAGTGAGTAGACCAATCTATTGGCTCTCACCAAAAGAGTTGGAGGAGTTGCAAACAACACTTGCAGAGTTGTCAGTGAAGGATTTCATATGACATAATACATCTCGTTGGGAGTGCTACTACTATTTGTTCCAAAGAAGGATGGAGGACTTCATTTTTGTATTGACTACCATGTGCACAATAAAGAAACATTGAAGAAGGCATACCCCTTGCCTTGAATTGATGACTTGCTTGATCAATTGAGTGGAACACAATACTTCTCCAAGTTGGATCTTTGCAGTGGCTATGATTAAATCTCTATTGATAGGAAGGATGTGAAAAAGACTACCTTTTGCACAAGGTATGGATATTTTGAGTAGAGAGTTTTGCCTTTTGGGCTCACTAATGCTCCAATAGTCTTTGGATGTCACGCCATTTGTAGTTCCGCATCTAGATGCTTGGACACTGGAGTTCCAGTGATGGTAGTTAGAGTTATTCTAGCAGTTTCTCAGGGACTACTTTCCAACGGTTAGATTTTGTGTTTGGGGTACTGACTTCACGGTGGGGCCCACTGTCACTTTGCACCGTTTGCACCGTCGAGTGTGCCGTCAGCGGGACCGTTAGGGTTTCAGGGCTAGCTCGAGTCCAAGGAGTATAGTTTCGAAGTGAGCTCCAGAGAGCTCACTTCTCTGATGTTGAGCCTTCGAGTTCTTGGCTATGGTGGACAGAGGCCGGTGAGCGTCACATGGATTCTCTATGCTTGAGTGGGTGTGGCTTGACTGTAATCAGTACCCAGTTGTTGGCAATTTATAGAGTGACAGATCAAGTAATGATCTGAGTTGAGTTGAGTTGAGAGTGTTAAGCAATCTGATTACATCGGAGAAGTGAAGTCAGGGGGAAATCGAGTGCAGGAACGTTGAGTGTTGGTGGTATCTCCAAGCTCGGTGGATCATGGTAGCTCGATTCAGGTTCTGTGTTTCCCTAGTGTGCAGAAGCTCGTTTAGTTGATGCAGATTTGGCAATTAGGCGGACGGTGTGCGGAAGCGATGGCCAAATTTTGAGCAAAGAAGGAGCAATTTTTGAGCAGTGTTGTGATTTTGAGCTCAGGAGGTGAAGGCAGGACCAATCTGCTGTGAGTTGGGCTCAGAAAGTCAAATTGAAGGTGGAGTTGGGAAGCTCTTCTCATGAAATTGTGATTTGGAAAAATCCCGTTTTGTCAATTTGGCTAGAGTGGAAAGTTAGCGGGGGATTTGGCGGACATCCATCTTTAGGGTTTACGTCAGATTTATGTCAGATTTTGGGCCAGAATTGGAGGAGTTTCGCTGTTTGGCCAGATTTGGAGGAGTTTCGCTAGTTTGGAGGACTTTCGCAGATTTGGAGAAGTTTTGCCAATTTTGGAGGAGGTTTCGAAGTGGCAACAAGAAAGGCCTCATTTGGCATTTTGAGGCTTCGAGGCATAAGACTGTGGGCTATGAGAGGCTACGAAGGCCTAGAAGGGCCAGCAAGCCAGCTTGCTGGCGTGAGGCTAGCTAGTTTAGAGTAGATCTTGGTCGTTGGTTGGCAAAATCTACCTTTCTTGCTAGATTGTGCGCAATAGGGTTTGACCCCTAGATCTCTTGTTCCTAGACTGGTGCCCTAGCCAACTGGTCCACCCTCACTTGTTGTCCTAGTGACTGCGCCATTGTTATCTATACACATGTAGCTTTGCCTAGGAGAGGCAGTTTGATCCCATTCTTGGTGACCCTGGTAGCTTAGGACTTAGATACGAACTGCTCTTATGTCAAATGCCAAATGGTGGCAGAGTCAATCCCGTGTTGTGTTATGAGATGGAGGGTTTTCGTTTAGATTTCTTGTGATTGGATCCCCTCCCTTCTCTACTTCCTGTTTGTGCACCACGTTTGTGTGAGGTGCCCTGACTTTTGAGCGTTGGTGCTCTAGTGTGCTCTCGGTGGTGAGGCTGGAGTGATGACCAATCAGACTACCTTTGTTTCTCTCCGGTGAGGCAGGAAGTGATGACCTGCAGACCGTGAGAGTGCGTGTTATGATGGCATGTTACAAGTTGCCCTTTCCCCTAGTGTAGTTATCTCGGTAGAGTTACATTAGTGGGTGGTGTTTAGTTGGTGTTGGCACGTGGTGGTGTTGGCACTTGGTGGGGTACTTGCGGTTGCGACTTGCGGTTTCAGTTGGTAGTTCGGGTTTGCTGTTGCAGTTACGTGGTCACGACGGAGTTCTTTGGAGATTCCAGAGGAGTTAGCCCTACAGTACATAGTGGGTTTACTCGGAGTGGTGCTCGGTATCAGCCTATATCTCAGGTCCTAGTGAGGGAGGAGATTGATTCTGAGTTGGAGTTCGACACATGAGCTGATTCAGTTGAGAGTGCACTTGGTGTGTCCGCACCGTTGTTGTGGGACATGGACGAGATTTATGGGGCCTCCAAAGGCCCTAGGCGTTACTCTGGTACAGTGGGTACCATTGAGTTGGATGACTTCATCCAGGAGTTTGATAGTTGGTGTGATCTGCAGCAGATGCGGAACCCGACTTTGTTCACACCCTTCATGGCATGGAAGGGGTTGTTTCAACACTTGGAGGGTCCACCAATAGATGACTACCATGAGTTCAGGAGAGCTCATTTGGAGGAGATCGAGTTATGGAGACAATATTGGTCTCCAAACTATGTCTCTATCACTTTAGGTTCGGTGGCCAGGAGTAGGTCGGCTGTACCTACAAGTTCTAGCTCGAGTAGTGTTGGTGGAGCTAGTCGAGGTGCACTAGCTGGAGATAGTGCTACTACGAGTGGAGGTACCGCTGCAGGAGGTGGTGTGGTACCGGGGTTTACCCCATGGTGGAGTTCTTCCTATGTTTGAGGCAGAACTACCAGGGAGTGCGGACTGACAAGCTGAGGAGCTTGCAGGAGTTCCAGCGGAAGGCTAGAGAGAGCTTACGCGAGGCATACACTTGCATGAGGCGGCTGATCAGTTTCACTCAGGGAGTTACTGAGGCCCAGGCCGTCCAGTTTTGGTATGGGATACTGGACAGGGAGTTGCGACGTAGAGTTCGTGATGCTACGTTGTTGCAGGCTACTTTGCCCACTTTGGCAGTAGTCTTTGGTTTGGCTGAGCGTATTGAGCTCAACATGGTGGAGGAGAGAGTGGTGACAGCTGGATTTGGTAGAGAGACCTCATCCACGGTTGTGACTTCTTCTAGAGTGCAGCAGAGTGCACCACGCCCAGTTGGTTTTCGAGGGTGGACAACCCAGATCCTATGGAGCGAGTGGAGGGCCTAGTGGAGTTAGACCCTTACCTTCATTTTTGGGTCAACAGCAGCCAGTGAGTGGTGGTGTTGCTTGTTGGACTTGTGGTGGACCTCACCATAGGAGAGAGTGTACTTAGGGCAGCGGACCTGATACCTCTAGTGCATCACAGCCAGCACAGAGGCAGTGTGAGCATTGCCACAGATTTGGTCACACTAGTGACCGGTGTTTTGACCTACACCCGGAGTTACGGAGTGGTAGGGCTGCTATGGCAGGTAGTAGAGGAGCTCCAGTTCATGGAGGACGAGGTGGTAGAGGTGGTGGTAGAGGATCTACACCTAGTAGAGGTGCAGTACCTGCCCTTACTTCTGACACAGCTATGGCTACTTGGATTGAGCAGTTGGAGCAGAGATTGGCTAGTATGGCTATTGCTCAGAGGAGATCAGATTCGGGTGATGAGGCTTCCACCTCATATGCTGGTGATAGAGATGCTTTGGACTTCATGTGCGGAGCAGCACAGGTGGATGCATCTGCAGCAGTGACTAGGAGTGCAGTACGTGCTCCAGAGCCTAGAGGAGCATCAGTGGAGTTGGACCCACAGAGAGGAGAGGTTGGGAGACAGGTCAGACTTCCCCAATCTTTCACGCTATCTGAGGCATTGCAGACGACATCCATGGTTCCTAGACGTCCCAGTGCAAGTGTGGTAGGTGGTGATGGAGTACATGATAGACTACTTGCTAGTCAGCCACCTGCTACTACACATACTGAGTCTAGCATGATGTTGGGGGCGGCTCAGCTGATTATGCGGCATCCTTTATTTTCAGCCAGTGACATGTTTACATTGGGAGTTGACCCAGCCCCAGTGTTCCGGTTGGCTGCCATGTTGTGTGAGAGTAGGGATGGTGCAGTTCCTACTACTAGAGCAGAGGTGGTTGGTAGTGGAGCTGACTTGGTTGAGGAGCATGGGATCCGTTTAGCGACCAATGGTTTATGGCAGGCAGCAGCGGCTAGACTGGAGGAGTTGCCAGCTAGACCGGCCTTTGAGAGAGCGCGGTTTACACCTGGTGTTGTCCTATTGGATAACCAGAGGGGGATTTTTTGTTTGGTGGGACCTTCAGGAAAGGTCTATACACCACAAAGAGTCTTGTTAGACTCTGGTGCGTAGCCCCTTATGTTGGGGAAGGCTGCAATTGTCGGTCTGGAGTTACGGAAGACCGATGTGGAGAGGTGTCCATTTCAGATCCAGACATCTCTTGGTGGTGGTTCGACACAATACATCACACGTGGAGAGCTTGTTGTCCAGGTTCAGCCTGGTCATCCGACTGATAGCTCGGTGGTGAGAGCTCAGGCTATTGCGACGATAGTTGAGTCATATGATGTGCTAGTTGGGGGAGCAGTGTTATACCCTATGGGTTTCAGCATTGACTATTGGGAGGAGACAGCCTCTTATAGACCTGGTTGGCAGTCTGGTGAGGGACGGGTATGTCACCTACCAGTACGCTTCAGTAGTGGCAGTCTTGGCTCACTACAGTCTGAGACCATGGCAACATCAGTTTTGGCTTTCAGCGGTGCAGTTACTTGGCCTGGTGACTTGTTGGAAGGGAACGCCCATGCAGAGGATACTCTAGTACCAGAGATCACTTGACTTTGGAGTACGAGTGGGATTGTTCCATCCACCTTGGATGTTCCATTGTGGAGTTCAGAGGAGGCATTGCAGCAGCATGCAGATCAGTTGATGCAGCATGCTTGGAGTGGAGCCTTCGTACCATCAGGGGATGAGTGTGAGGATGAGCCTCCAGAGGCAATTGCTTTGACACCTCTGGATACCACACTCATTGCTTGGCAATATCCAGTAGAGGGGATATGCCTATTGGAGTTGTTTGGTGGGATTAGCACCGGTGTTACAAGCGGGTATCCGAGTACAGAGGTACTTGTATGTAGAGAGAGATGAGACTGCTAGGCAAGTCTCTCTACATCATGTGGCACACTTGGCCTATCGGTATCCGGAGTTATTACCGATGTCAGCTGTCAGAGGTTACCAAAAGGCCTTACTAGGAGACATTTCCTTATTGGGGGCGCATGACCTAGAGAGACATGGGCCTATTCACTTGGTGATTTCTAGATGGCCATGTTAGGGACATGCACGTGGGGGTCGCGGTTTGGGTCTTCAGGATCCTCGTTCTGGTGTGTTTTGGGAGATGTTACTGATATTACGACATCTCCAAGTTCATCAGTCTGTTTCTCCAGCTTACCTTTTGGAGAATGTTCCTTTGTTGGGTGATTCTCGCACTAGAGTGGTGGCGAGTACACATTAGGTCCATTCTTGGATGTGACCTGCTGTATTGTTAGATGCAGCCAGAGTGGGATCACGGGCTCATCCTCTTTGTCTTTGGTGGACGAACCTCTTACCCAGAGAGGTTCTACAGCGTGCTTATGATGGGATTCAGCGACTGGACCACATTCTTGTTGATGATATCTTGGATGTTGGGCGTCAGTCTCAGACAGTGGTAGTGGCTGATAGGTCACCTATGGCAATGGTGAACCTAGTTGGACAGCCTAGAGCTGCATTTCCCACACTCATGAGTTTCCCAGGCTCTCATGCTTTTCGAGAGGGAAGACCTGGACTTGTTTGGGACTCACAGTTACAGCAATTGGTGGAGCCCAATGCTGATGAGAGAGAGCGGGCGATGGGTTTTCGCACCGGTATTACCACTGTTCCAGCAGTGTCAATGGCATCCAAGCATCAAGTGTTAGGTCAGGCTATGGACCTGAACTCTTTGACCTAGATTGTGAGCCTTGGCTTGGCAGAGCAACGTAGGATGCGCTTGATAGGCATCACCACTCGGACACTTGTGAGCCATGTACCGATCGAGACGATTCAGGCACATGCTGGGGGCGATGGACTGAGTGAACATGGTATTCTTGGGACACATCCAGTAGCTACCAGGGAGAGTGGTCTACTTGGAGTCCATCCAGATGAGCGTGGGCTACTTGGATTACACCCTTGGTCCACATGGGATGCAGCCAGAGGACATGTGGAGCTTGCAGCCAGAGTGGAGGGAGTTTTTTGCACAAAGGTTGGGACCTCTAGTGGTCGGGAGCATGACACTATTGCTCCCAAGGGCCCAGTGTAGCAGCCAGTCAGTACGTTTTCCACTCCTACTACAGTTACAGAGGATACTTGGGAGCCAAATCTTGGACCCAAGCGTACTGGAGAGGAAAGACGGAGGGTTTGGAGGTTCTTGAGGAGTCACACGAGTTGTTTTGCCTTCAGTATGAAGGATTTGGGTGCTCTGAAGGGACCAAGTATACGGATTGAGCTGACTAGCGACACACCAGTTTTCCAACATCCTTATCGATATAGTGAGATGGAGAGGACATTGATTCAGAGCCGGAGTAGTGACCTTTTTGAGGCTGGTTTGGTGGAGATTTCACATGGAGAGTATGCATCAGCGACAGTGATGCCAGCCAAGAAGGATATGCATGGAAACTATACAGATAGGCGGATGTGTGGAGATTACCGTCCTATCAACCGACAGACCAGGGCTGATCGGTATGCCATGCCTACACCAGAGGAGATTTTTGATGCGATTGGGCATGCAAAGGTCTTCAGTACTTTGGATCTTCGAGCGGGATATCATCAGTTGCCGATCAAGGAGGAGGATAAGTCCAAGACAGCATTTTGGGCTATTGATCCTCACGGCAAGGATGTGTTATATCAGTGGAGGTTCTTAACATTTGGGTTAAAGAACGCTCATGCTGAGTTCCAGAGGGTCATGGATAGGATCCTAGCTGGATTGGATTTTGCTCGATGTTATATTGATGACATTTTGGTCTATAGCACTACTGTGGAGGAGCATGAGAGATAGTTGTTGGAGGTGTTTGAGAGGTTGAGATCTCATGGACTCAAACTACATCCTAGGAAGTGTAGGTTCTTCCACGAGCAGGTTGAGTATTTGGGTCACACTATCTACCCCGGAGGACTTGGTGTTCAGCAGACCAAGGTGGAGGCTATTGCACATATTCCTCAGCCTATGGATGTGAGCAGAGTGCGAGCATTCCTTGGGTTGGCAAACTTCTATCGCTGCTATGTTAGAGGATTTAGTGCCATTGCCAAGGCCTTGACAAAGCTGACCAAGCTTACACAGGAGTGGTGTTAGGGAGATGAGCAAGAGAGAGCTTTTGTAGAGCTCAAGGAGAGGTTGACATCTGCTCCTATTTTGAGGAGACCGATCAGGGGCCGACCATTTCAGGTTCACACTGATTGGAGTATGTTGGGGCTTGGAGCGGTGCTCACCCAGCATGATGATGAGGAGAAGGAGTTTGTGGTGGCCTATGCTAGTCGCTCCAACAATTCAGCGGAGGCAAAGTATAGTTCATATGAGGGAGAGTGCTTGGCAGCAGTTTGGGCAGTAGCACATTTCCGATGTTACCTATTTGGTAACCCCTTCACTCTCATCACTGATCATCAGCCACTAAAGTGGTTGATGGAGTCCGACAAGCTTTCAGGGAAGCTTGCACGATGGGCTCTGATTTTACAGGAGTATGATTTCACGGTTTTTCACAGACCTGGAGTGGTGAACCGTGATGCAGATGGGTTGAGTAGAAACCCATGTCCCAGCCAGCAGGATCAGACCGGAGCACGTTGGCATGGTGAGACAGATGAGGAGATGGTGCCAGGTTGGCATGCATCCGCCTTTCTATGTATATTTGCAGAGACTTTGGTGGTATCTCTCTCAGCACATACATGAGGAGTTATTGAGGTCACAGATCTGGAGAGTGAAGATATTGGTACAGTTCAACGAGACATTCATGATGATGTCTTAGTGATGGACTATCTTTGCACTGGTGTTGTGGGTGGCACAGTTGGAGCCAAGGAGAGAGACTGTGTTCTTCAGCGAGCCAGACGGTTCAGATTGGAGGGTAGACACCTTTTGCGTGTATGGGAGGATGGTAGAGTGCGAGTAGTACCACTTCCATCACAGAGACCACAGTTGGTCCGTCATGCTCATGAGGAGCTAGGACATTTTGGAGTAAAGTGTACATATAGCTTACTCTAGAGTCATTATTGGTGGCACGGTATGCAGACCAAGGTACAGCAGTTTGTTGCCAGATGTGTGGTTTGTGACCGAGTTAGAGCATCATTCAATGCTCCTACGCCACAGTTACACTCATTTACCTATCATGGGATTTGGTTACCGTTGGAGTTTGGACTTCGCCGGACCTTTACCGCTAACTGTGAGACATCATCGGTATGTTTTGGTGATGGTGGAGCACTTCTCCAAGTGGATTGAGTTGGTGGCACTTCCTGACAAGTCTAGTGAAGGGACAGCTTACTCGTTCCTGGATTGAGTTCTTAGTCATTTTGGTGCACCAGCTAAGGTTTTGACTCATCAGGGTACAGAGTTCTTGGGGGAGTTTCAGGTCTTGTATGACAAGGCTTTGATTGATCATCGTACTACATCCCGAGATCACCCTGAGGCAGATGGCTTAGCAGAGAGAGTGGTTCAGACAGTGAAGAGAGGATTGCGAAAGTATGGTTTGCAAAGAGGCCACTTGGGAGATTGGGATCTCTAGTTACCTTGGTTGGCCATGGGCTATCGGTTCAGCCGGCAAGCCTCCTTAGCATCCTTCTCTCCATACTTTCTACTCTATGGACGAGATCCAGATTTACCTGCAGCCATTCGTCGAGATGCTACTGTAGTTTTGGACTTGGATGACCTTGATGTATGGATGAGTGCATGTTCTCAGCGGGCAGAGATCTTTTGGAGAGTGATGCCGATGGCTTTTGAGAACTTGGCGATTGCTCAGCATAGAGATACTTTACGTTATGCTACCATTCGAGGAGGAGGTTATAGGCCCTCGATCCGTTGATTTCATCCAAGCAACTATGTATATCTACAGCAGACAACACCGACGACACTTGATGTTTCTATAGGCCGCACTATCTTGAGAGTGCGTGAGGTTTTTCCATCTGGAGTCCTTGTGTTAGAAGGACGTGATGGTGTTGTTTGGAAGGATCCTGTGCGCAATTGTGCGCCATGCCACCTCCAAACATTGATGGTACTATGGACCCAAGCTTGGCACTTGTACGTGCAGGCTTGAGGTGTATGTCATGTAGCTCTTCTGGTGGAGCTGCTACTATGTTAGTGTGTGATAGCTGTTAGAGAGGATGGCATATGGCATGCATGACTCCTCCCCTCACGGTGGTTCCTCAAGGACAGTGGTTATGTCCTAGATGTACTTGACCTATAGCTAGTTCATTCTTTATATGGTATAGATTGCAGACAGGCGACTAACGATAGGGCTCCATAGCACTCGGCCTCGTGATCTTTGCCCATTAGAGGGTATACAATATATTAAGAGTAGATGGCTATCTGGAGTTAGAGGGACCTAACCGCCAGCTAGGGGGGCGATTGTGGCACTTTAGAGTCTATGTATGACTTATGTGTGAGTTGTGCTTCTATAGTGTATGATGTTGACAGTGATGTATGTTGTGTAGCGATGTATATACGCACGACAGCTGTCACGCCATTTGTAGTTCCGCATCTAGATGCTCGGACACTGGAGTTCCAGTGATGGTAGTTAGAGTTATTCTAGCAGTTTCTCAGGGACTACTTTCCGACGGTTAGATTTTGTGTTTGGGGTACTGACTTCACGGTGGGGCCCACTGTCACTTTGCACCGTTTGCACCGTCGAGTGTGCCGTCAGCGGGACCGTTAGGGTTTCAGGGCTAGCTCAAGTCCAGGGGGTATAGTTTCAAAGTGAGCTCCAGAGAGCTCACTTCTTTGATGTTGAGCCTTTGAGTTCCTGGCTATGGTGGACAGAGGCCGGTGAGCGTCACTTGGATTCTCTATGCTTGAGTGGGTGTGGCTTGACTGTAATCAGTGCCCAGTTGTTGGCAGTTTATAGAGTGACAGATCAAGTAATGATCTGAGTTGAGTTGAGTTGAGAGTGTTAAGCAATCTGATTATTGTGGCACTTTAGAGTCTATGTATGACTTATGTGTGAGTTGTGCTTCTATAGTGTATGATGTTGACAGCGATGTATGTTGTGTAGCGATGTATATACGCACGACATGGATCATATGCATTAAGTGTTGGATGGACTGTTGGATCAATACGTGGTGGTGTTCTTTGATGATATCTTAATCTATAACAAGATAGAGGAAGAACATGTGAATCCTATGCAAGAAGTCCTAAGATGACTACAATAATGGAAAATTTTATTGCAAGAAGTCAAAGTGTGCCTTTTGGCAGAAGGAAGTTACCTTTTTGGGTCACAAGATCTCATCAAAGGGGATCAAGATGGAAGAGGAGAAAATCAAGGCCATCATTGATTGGCCTACTCCAAAGGATGCTACTAAAGTATGGGCATTTAATGGATTGGCTAGTTTTTACCAATGGTTCATCCACTACTATGCTCGTGTGGCCACACCATTGACCAATCTCTTAAGGAAGAACTTGAGCTTCAATGGACCAACAAGCACAAAGAAGTATTCTAGAAGCAAAAACATATGGTGTCTTCAAGACCAATTCTTCAACCATATGATCCTCAACTACCATGTGTGGTTGATTTTGATAATTCTAACTTTGCAATTGGAGTTGTGTTGCAACAAAAATTCATAGATGGATTGCATCCCATTGCCTTTGTGTCTCATAGACTCAATATAGCAAAAAGGAGTTACTCTGCTTGGCATCAAGAACAACTAGAAATGGTATATGCCACCAAGGTATGGAGGCATTATCTCTTGGAGAAACAAGTGCTCAGGTGAATTGATCACAAGCTTTTGTTGTAGACATTACATTTGAAACACATGAAGATTCAACATCCTCAATGGGAGGAACAACTACTTTTTTTTGACATCAAACTTGAGTACAAACCTAGTTGGATCCATATCATCCTTGATGCCCTATCACAATGACCTGATTTCAAGTATCTTCCTCCCATCATGGCGGCAATTACAGTGGTGTCAATCAACTCCAAAATCCAAACTGAGTTTAGGACAACTCTACAACAAGACCCATTCTTTTAGATGGTACAAGGTTGTCTTGCACCATGCAACAAGTAGTACAACACCTTCTCCTTCAAGGAAGGCCTTCTATTCCATGAGGATTGGATCTATGTTCCAACCAAAGATGATCTTTGACTTGTGCACCTTCAAGAAACCCATGATTTACCAATTGCTGGTCACATGGGTGTGGACAAGACCTTGAGTACCCTCCAATGCTAGTGATGGTAGTTGTGACAACCCAACAAATATCACTTTGGTAATCAGGTAATTAAAGTTTGTTCCCGCAAAGATACGATTTAGAATTGGTCAAATACAATGTCAAATAGTAACAAACTATTCTTGTTGGTTGTGTCTTAAAACTCTCAAGTAGAAACCACACCCAAAAGAGAATAACAAGCATTAGATCGCACTCTTGTCACAAATTAACACTCCTTAATCACAACTCATTCAATTTTTTCCAAACAAATCTTTATTGTGATGATTCAAATTCTTTGAAAGATAGCTACTTCACTGCAAAACAACTTCACCTCAAAATTGTGTTCCACCCCTCCATTGAAGGCACAACTTCCTCAATCAAAATTGCTTCACATTGACTCAACGCTACACTCACAAATGTAGAATACTACCAACACTACAATTCCTTTCAGATCTGTCAAGGCATTGCTTTGATTGCATTTCATTGAAGATCAAACACAAAGAATGAAGATCAAGGCTATGGAATCCATCATCCAACAAGCACAATGACTTGCACTTCAAATATCTCCACACAAACACAAACTTGATACTCAAAATTAAGCTCAAGTAATGAGCATTGAAATCAACACTTTGCTTCATCTATCTTTAGAAATTATGAATATTGAATAACACAACTCTACGAATGTCTCCTTTAAATAGTAGAACAATAGACAATTACTAACAAAAATACCTTTCTACAACAACTCAATAAACCTGCATATCCAAAATGTGAATATGCACATCTTCATATCTACCTCTTCAAATCTCAAATCTGTTCCTATCCAATGTCTACCTCAACTTTGGCTTCCAAACCCGATGATCCTCCTATCACTTCTCCTTCTTTAGGTCTATCTAATTCTACCACTATTTCTACTACTTCTTCACCCTGAACTACAATTTCACTTATGGGTAACCTTTCTTTATCTCCGGACTCACTCTTCTCTAATGTCTAACATAATTGATCCAAAGACACCTGCACTCCTACTTTTGCTACTTCGTATTTCTTATCTTCCTTCATACTACTCCAAAGTCTCTCTAACTCTGAATTTACTAAGTCTAATCTAAGACTTACATTGTCTCCTACCTCAATTATCTTGCTATCTATTTGTTCCCTCAAACAAATCAAAAGAGTGTTCTTATCCACATCTTTTTCTCTCCTCTTCCTCATCTCCTGCACTAGCAACTTCAATTCATGCATTCTTGCTTCCTCCAACTTTCCTTCAGACTCTGTGCTCAGCATTGCTCTTAGTCTCCCAACAACTTTGCCTACTTATTGTAATGCGTACCCTTGAGATTGTTCTACAATCAACTCTTCTTTGTATATCTTTAACTCATCTTCATACTCGGTTGCAAGCATCTTTTTTTCCTCTACATATTGAGCACTCTATATCTCAACACTTCTTACCAAACTTCTCAATCTTCCTCCTCTTTCTGTCAGATTGCTAACTCCCTTTGCCATGCTTGATCCTTCCCGACTGCACTCTTCTTTAGGCTCTCCAACTCCTGCTCCATCACAGCCCCATAGCTTCACATGTATGCTTTCAATGTAAAATTTGCTAACTTCACCTTTCATCTTCTCCACCAACGCCTTTTGCTCTTTCAACTCTTTGGCTTGACTATGCATCTCTCTTCTACACTTCTTGAAACTCTCTTGCAAGTTCTCTAAAGTCTTCTTCTTCAAGACTACATCCACTCAAAGTTCTTCAACTTCTTCTTCCCTTCAAGTTACAATCTCCTTCAATTCCCTTGTTTTGTCCAGCAAGTACTTCATCACCGTCAACTCATTCTTCACCTCTATATGATCTTTTTGGATCACCTTCTTCTACTTCTTCAACAACCCCAACAATTGACTCACAATCTGCAATAAGTACTCCACCCCATCAAAATCTTCTTCACCTTTTGCTCCATCTTTGTACTTCACCTCCATCAATGCTTCTTCCGCCAGAGTCTTCCCCCAAAGTCTTGATCTTTGTACCTTCAATGACCTTCCTTCCAAGCTTACTTCTTCCTTATACACCAAGCTCGGACCTATAGGTTCAGCTGGCAGTGACTTCTTGGATCTTACCCCCTTCTGGTCTTCTTTCTTTGGTTCTTTTTCCATCTCTTCCATGGACAACTCTAAGCAAAGGCCATCTCCTCCCTCCATACAATCTTTCACCGCATGGAATGCTTCATTGTCTTTTGCCCCAACTGATTGTTCGACTTCATCTTCACCTTCACTCTCACTCCCAGACTCCTCACTCTATAATATGAGTTCAGCTTCTTTGGAGTCTCTTCTCTTGGACTTAGTCTCTCCTTTGGACTCTGTCTCTAAAGTCTTGTCTTTCACCACCTTCTTACCTTGCAGATTGAGTCTTTGGGTCTTTTTTTGTGGCTAGGGTAAGGCTACTTCTTTGGGTTTATTCTACTTCTTTGTCTTCTAACTTCTTCCTTCCACCATCTCCCTTTGTCTTGTTCTAATGAAATGATTGACACTAGCTTGCAGTTGCCAAATGTATCATTGTTCCTCTTCATCCACTTCTTGTTAAAGATTGGGATGGAAATAAAAAACCATATGATGCCTCTTCTCCATTGTCAACAAATTTAATCCCAAGTAGCAATGTGCTGCAAACAATGTGAAGTAGTGTGGTGGCAAATTGGTCCTCCAATTGACAATCATTTGCCTTGTTCTTTGATAGAAGCACTTCACCCAATTCACCTTCTCTCCTACAAACATCTAGTGGAAGAAGACCGCTTGCTGCATGTTCACATATATTGTTTGCTTTGGCTTGAACATTACCATCATCTCTCCCACAATGCTTTGCTTAACTGAGTCCCAATAGGACTCCACTTTGTAGCCATTTTTGGCTCGTAGAGCAAAGAACAAATTCCTAATTTCAGCAGTTTCTTCTACAAGTCACACTTACTATAGAAGGTGACCCTAGATGCATCTACTGCTTCCTTCCCTAGTACTAGCTTCCAATCTGACTCAGTCTATCAAGTTGGATTTCCTCTCTTCCCCATAACTTTGGGCCGTCCTCACAATTATTGGCAGTTATCTCTGCCATAACACCTAGAAAACTCACATTCCAGTTCCATGCCAGGAACATGATCTGAAGTCTATTCAAGACTTTGATCCTAGCTACAACATCTAAATTGCCAAATTGCAAAACTCCTCACTACAAGTGCATTCTTAGCCTTCTTTGCCATGATTTGCTCACTAGTTCTTTGGCATTGGAAGATTATTTTCTCTCTTGGATGCAACACTATAACCCCTTCTAGACTTTGGAAAATTTCACTCTCAATCGGCTTCTTGATATGCATTACTAGGATGACTACTCAAAGGGACATGGTATCTACTTGACATGTTCAATTTCCTCATGTGCAATCATAATTTTATAGTACCTCAAAGTGCAATCATTCTCCAGCCAATTTCCAAAATTGACCTCCACTTCTTTTGCATGTTTGTTTCTTGTTGTTGTCAAGGTATTCTTCTCCTACCTCTGCCGGTTCTTTAAGTGTACTTTATTGGCTGTCTTGACACGTAGAAAGGTTGTCACATCTTGTTTGTATGTGCCTATACTTCTTGTTCCAAAGATGCACTTCTTCGGATTTGTCTCTTAGTAACTCCATCCGAGTACTTCTGGTTCCCGACCCAAGGTAGACTTCTTTGAGTTTACTCCAAAGACACATAAGTCCATTCTTTTCTTTGTAATTTGGCTTCCTCAATACATTTCTTCTTCAAAACTCATCAAAATGGAAAATGTGAGTACCACAATGGCCCAACATGGCACAAGATGTTCAAGAGTTTGTCCGATTGTATGAGAGCTGCCAACGTAACAAGGCCAATAACTAGAAACCGAGTGGACTCCTTCAACCACTCCCCATTCCATCTACTCATTGAGAACATGAGAGCTTAGATCTCATCACCTCCTTGCCTAAGACAAAGCAAGGTCACACAACAATTGTGATAATTGTGGATAAGCTTGGTAAGTAAATCCATTTAGCACCAACAACTGATGTTGTAGATGCTCCAACCTTGGTGCAGATCTACTTTGATAATGTATTCAAGCATCATGGGATGCCATGTGTACTTATCTCCAACCATGATCCTTGCTTCATTGGAAAGTCTTGGCAAGCACTCTTCCAGATACTTGGCACCAAGCTTGCTTTGTCCACGGCCTATCATCCTCAAACTGATGGACAAACTGAATGTGCAAATCGCACCTTGGAGGATATGCTTTGTGCCTTTGTCAATGTTCACCATACCAATTAGGATGAATATCTTGCAGTTGCGGAATTTGCATACAATAATTCCAAACATGCAAACACCAGATTCTCTCCTTTCTTCCTCAATTTTGGCCAAGATCCACTTGTTCCAAATTCTCTTCTTGCTCCTCCTCCATCTCATATCCCTCATACTTCAACCTTCTTGATCACCATATCCCAATCCTTGCAACAAGCCAAATCTCACCTCCTTGTTGCCCATAGTTGTCAAAAACAATATACAAACCACCATCATTGTGATCTCATCTTTCAAGTTGGTGATAAAGTTATGTTCTCATCTAGTAACCTACCCCTCTCACTTGATACCTAAGTCCATGAACTTGCTCCTAATTAGATAGGACCCTTTGAGATCACACAAATCATTTCTCCTATTGCTTATCAACTTGCCTTACCTTGTCATATGCACATCCACCCTGTCTTTCATATTTCCAAGTTGAAACTCTTTTTCCATAAACCATCTTCTTTTTCCGCTTGTGTCCTGTGAGCCAGCCTCTCTCTCATTCAGGATGAACCTCTGATGGTTATTATGGTAGCGCACTATGGACTAAGAAGGCAAGGAACCCCAACTCCATCATACTCCTTCAAGGCTAACACTCCAAGACTCAAGACATTGCTCACTAGAGAACTCAATGAGAGAGAGATAGTTGCAAATGAAAGGATGATGAGTACTCCTCACCGCTTGTTTATATACTTGTGAAATAGTTACGTACCAAAGTTACTAATTACCATAGTAACTCAAGTTCCTAGACTAAAAGTCAAGTAAAGTCAAAAAATGGAAAGGAATATCCATTCACATGGGCATATTCCCCTAAGCATGTGATCTTATCTTGACCCAACCACTAAGTCAAGGATTCCTTCACATGGGCTATCCTTGGACTAAAGAAGAATCCAAAACAAAAAGGCTTGTGGGCCCAAGAGTTCTCAACTCTTTCCTCAAAGCCAAACACCTAGGAATAATACCAAGTCAACACACTAAAATCCAAAATAGTGGTGCTTATCTTTTCTACTTTCCTCTAAAGTAAGGTCCCCTCTATCTTAGCTATGACTAACTTTAGCTAACTATGACTAATATAGAACCATCCTTATATAAATAATATCTCTTAAGTACTTGTAATACCAAGCTAAATATCACAATACCACACACATGCACAAATGGGTGTTATAGTCCATCCTCCTCCTCTTCCCATCCCTATCAATGATCATGAGGAATATGAAGTTGATTGTATCCTTGCACATCATCCCATTCAATGAGGCCATCTACAACATATAGAGTATAAGGTCCATTGGAAAGGGTATCCCATTCATGATGCCACATGGGAACCTCTTTCTCAACGGTGACAATGACATCACTAACTAGCGGTGAGGGAATATGTAACAATATTGAGTTTAGCAATGAAGTGAGTTAGGGCTAATGAAGTAGCACATAGGCCAAATTAGCCTAAAATATTCCAAAAGTATCTAGGAAGCTTTTTGGGAAGCTTCTCGACTAGCTTAGCTTGCACCCTAAATAAGTAGCTTCTAGAAGGAAGCTTCTAGAAGCTTCCAATTAACTTACCTTGCAAGCCAAGTAGACATCTTCAAGAAGGAAGCTTCTTGAGAAGCTTCTTGGTTAACTTGGCTTATAGTCTAAGAAAGTGGCTCAAGGGAGCTTCAAGAGAAGCTTCTCAAGAGCCTTGTTTGCTCCCTATAAATACCAGAACCAAAGCTCATGTTAGGCATTCAGAGTTTGCCAACCTTGAAGTGTTCCAATGTGATTTTCAATTCTCCTATTTCTCTCCTTGGTCTTGGTCTTTTACAAAGACAATAAACTTGTGATCCCACTTTGGTTGCATCTCATAACACAAAAGGTCACATCCAAGAAAAGACATGATGTGTACTCACCATCACCCATGTACAAGAATCACCCATCAAAGGGTGTGCTCCAAAATGTAGGGTAGAGAAACATATTGATGAACCAAGATATATCATAGTATACATAACATCTCCCAAAACATACCAGAATAGAGATCTTATAGATCTTGATCTTGTCCACCACAAGTATGTCCTTGACATGGCCATCCAAAAATCACCAAATGAATAGGACCATGTCTTTCTAGATTATACGCCCCTAATAAGGAAATGTCTACTAGTAAGGTGTTCTGGTAATCTTTGTCTATTGATATTAGTAATGACTCAAGATACCAATAGGCCAAGTGTGCCATATTATATAGAAAGACTCACCTAGCAGTCTCATTGGTCTTTGTACTTGTATACCTGCTTGTAGTACCATAGCTAGTCCATTGTTGATTGCACCAAACAACTCCAATAAACATACTCTCTTTATTGGATAGTGCCAAGCAATTAGAGTGGTATCCAAAGGTGATGAGGTGATAGACTCTGGAGGCTCATCCTCATACTAGTCTCTTGGTGGTGTTGTAACATCCATTTTTGTATATGTGTGGTATTATAATATTTAGCTTAGTATTACAAATACTTGAGAGATATTATTTATATAGAGATAAAGGATGGTTCTACATTAGTCATGATTAGCAAAAGTTTGTCATAGCTAAGATAGAGGGGACTTTACTTTAGAGGAAGTAGAAAAGATGAGTACCACTATTTTGGATTCTAGTGTGTTGACTTGATATTATTTGTAGGTGTTTGACTTGAGGAAAGAGTTGAGAACTCTTGGGCCCGCAAGCTTTTTGTTTTGGATTCTTCTATAGTCCAAGGATAGCCCATGTGAAGGAATCCTTGACTTAGTAGTTGAGTCAAGATAAGATCACATGCTTAGTGGAATATGCCCATGTGAATGGATATTCTTTTATACTTTTTGACTTTACTTGACTTTTAGCCTAGTTACTTGAGTTACTATGGTAAATAGTAACTTTTGTGCGTAACTATTTCACAAGTATATAAACTAAAGGTGAGTAGGTACTCATCATCCTTTCATTTGCAACTATCTCTCTTTCATTGAGTTCTCTAGTGAGCAATGTCTTGAGTCTTGGAGTGTTAGCCTTGGAGGAGTATGATAGAGTTGAGATTCCTTGTCTTTTTAGTCCATGGTGCGTAACCATAATAGCCATCAGAGGTTCATCCTGAGTGAGAGACATGTTGGCTCACATTTTTGGTTCCGTTGCCAGGACCTTTTTAGAAGGCAAGATAATGTTCCGTGTATAATTTTATATTAGACATAAGGAGGCTATGAGAGCTCACTTGGAGAGAATATTAGGGGAAGAGAGAGCTTAACTTATGTGGTACCCACGTTTTTCATTTTGGACGAGTTTTGAAGAAGAAGTGTCTTGCTAAAACCAAATTGAAACCAAATGGAGAAGAAATGAAAGGAAATTTGTATTTTGATCAAGCCCGAAGAAGTAGACTTTGTGTCAAATGAAGACGGACTCAGCCAAGATTGAAAGAGGGCAGACCCGAAGGAGGAATGGAAGTTATAGGTTGAGATTCTTGCGGGGGCTATATCTCAATGTTCACAAGTCCAAATCAAACGTGCTATATCTCGTTGGAAGTGTCTCGTTCTGGGCTTTTTGTTGATACCAAAATCGCAAAGTTTGGAGGTCTGTAGAAGAAGTTACAAGTATTTAAGTTTAGGGAGTAACTGTACAAAGTAGTTTAGTGTCTTCGGGTTGGATCTTCGGTCTTCGGGTTGGAATCTTTGGTCTTCGGGTTGGCATCTTCGGTCTTCGGGTTGGATCTTCGGACTTTGGATTGGCATCTTTGGACTTTGGGGTGGATCTTTGGACTTCTGACTTCAGACTTTGGTCTTCAGATGTTGGACTTCGGGTTTACACAACTTCGAGTTAGAAGATTCTTCGACTCAAGACGAAGACGACTGTATCAGAGATAGTTGGACCTCGGAGTGCAATGAAGATGAATTCGGGAATCTTGCCAGAGGCATTAGAGAGATTTAGGATAGAGAAAGAATAGATAGCTAGGATACCCATGACATCAATTTCAGTTCCGATTGAAGATGGAACAGGAATTGAAGAAGAAGTAGCAGTAGTGAATAAACCCAAAGTGCAAGATCAGATTGTAAGTGTCTTCGGGTCAATAACATGAGTGATTAGGGGAAAGTGTGTTACAAATTGAAGGCGTAGATAGTGTACCCATGCTTTCAATTACAATTTGTGATGAGGATATAGTAGAATTAGCAAAGGAATTGATTGTAATTAGACCCGATGTTGTAGAAGTAGGAGTACAGGTGTCATCGGACTTGATAATTAACGCTTTAGAGAAGAGTGGGTCAGAAGATAAAGCAATAGATGGAGTAACCCGGAGCTCAATTGAAGATTGTAGTGAAGAAGTAGAATTAGTGAAGAAATTAGTAGAATCAGTCATACCCGAAGAAGGTGAAATAGTAAGAAGATCATCAGGTTTGGAAGCCGATGATGAGGTCGACATCAGATCGGGGTAGAAGTCAATTCTAAGATAGGAAAGGGCAGATATGAAGAGATAGATTGTCCCTTGGGATCTGTAGGTAGAAATAGATGTTAGGAAGCGGTGCCTAGGAAGGCAAGTCTGCCATTTGCTTTAGTATTTAAGGGGAGCATTTGCAGTACGATGTTATTCAGTATTCCAATTTCTGAAGATAGATAAAGCAAAGTGTTGCTCTCAGTACTCGTCGCTTAAGCTTAATTCCGATTGTCAATTTTGTGTTTGTATTTGCAAGTGTGTGGAGAATTCCGAATAGCAAGTCAGTGGGTCGATGGATCTTGGAATCTACAGCCTTGATCTTCATTCTGTGTGTTTGATCCTGAGTGAAATGCATTGGAGCAATGCCTTGACAGATCTGAGAGGAATTGTAGTGTTGTTAGTATTCTGCATTGGTGAGTGCAGCACAAAGTTGATGTGAAGCAATTTTGATCGAGGAAGTTGTGCCTTCAGTGGAGGGGTGGAACACAAGTCTGAGGTGAAATCGTTCATTGCAGTGAAGTGCCGTCTTCGGGAGAATCTGAATCATCACAATCAAGAGTTGTTTGGACAGAATTGACTATGATGTGATTATGTGTGTGTATTCGTGACAAGTTGTCAAGATTGTGAGCTTGTTACTCTCTTCTGGGTGTAGTTTCTACCTGAGAGATTAAAGAAGCCATCAAGAAGAACTGCAATTGGGACTTTTGACTTCATATTTGACCAATTCTGGATCGTATCTCTGCGGGAACGAACTTTACTTACCCGATTACCGCAAAAGTGATATTTGCCAGGTTGTCACAACTTATGTTAGAGAACTTGGACAAATTTGTATACCATGTAGTTCATTATGATGTCTTTGAGGTGATCTTGTATATCTTGTACACATGAGAGGATTTGGAGAGATTGTGTGAGTTGGATTTTAGATTTTGGGGATTAAGGTGATTTTGGGCAAAATCTCAAGTTTGAGATCCGGACTTGAAATTTCTACACATGATAGCTTAGGTTATCTTTCAGTTAGCATACTTAAATTATTGTGAGAGCTACTATGCACACTGGGCTAGAATTTTTTAAAGTTGATAGGGTAAACTCCTCCCGCAATTGCATGCTCTCTTGAAAATTGTACAAAGTCTGCAATTTCTTCAATTTTTAGTAGATTTTTCTAAAAACTTCCAAGAATGGAGTGTATTGTATCATACATGATTAAAAAAAAAATAGGAGAGAGATACTTCTTGCACAAGAGTTATGAGTTTGTAAACTGAGGGGGTGGTTTTAGGACCAAATCTGAAATATGTGTGCTGAATAGAAAGATGTCTAGGCCAAATGGCTCAATGGAAAGATGTGAAATTTTACGAGGAACACGTTGGAGTTGTGATTAAGTGTGAAAAATTTCAAAGGACTGTGACATACAAGTTGAGAGAGTTGAGTGACATTGTGAAGAATGGTCAATTTTGTAAAGTTGAGATCTCATGCATGAGGAGTTTGAGAGCAACAAAAAGTGTGTTTGAGTGTTTAGATTCATATTGGGAACATGGAGGGTCATCAAGAGTGGAAATTGAGTATATGCAAGGTTCCCCAAGGGTTTAAGGTGATTGTAGGGGTGGATTTGAGAAAAAGAGAGTTTAGAATAGAATTTGAAGAGAGTGTTGAGAGGATCCAAGAACCTACACTACTTGGAGGAAAGAGTGAGTCTAAGTGCTTTCTATGTTAAGAGAAGGAACATAAGGCAAGTTCATGTCCACTAACCTTTGAGAGCAAGAGATTGAGGGAAAGGAGAGGATTACTTGACTTGGGTTTGCATGTTGGACCTATTTCACCAAGATTGGGAGGAAGAAGATCTAAGACCAAGGAGTTGTGTGAGGTTTGTGGAGTTGAAGGACTTCCAAAAGGACATGAGTGTAGTGGAGTAAAAGCACTTTTGGAGACTTTGGTGAAAGATCTTGGAGAGAGTCTTAGTATAGCTACAGAAATACTACCACCTTCATCAGTTAGTTCTCAAGATTAATGATAGAGATAATCTTTCAACTTAGGGATAAACTATCCATGAGGGTTTGATTAATATGCACTCTAGGATTTGATTTTGCTATAGAAATCTTGGAGCAACCTGAAACTTTTGTGTTTCATAGGGTGGATTACTCTCAAATGGTATTAGTCATGTAGATACTCTATTAGTTATAGAGTGAGAGAAAAGAAAAGAGATAAAGAAAAATAGAGAGAAAAGAAAGATAGTGATGGGTTACAATGGAGAAACTTCCGGTTTTCTTTGGCAATCATGGAGAAGATCTGAAGGCCTTTGTGAAAGACTTCAAGAGAGCTTGTATAGGAAAAAATGAGAGGAGGAAGAATGAGTGGACCTCATTATTACCAGAGTTCTTTGAGGATGCAACACTTATGTGGTATGAATCAGAATACCAAAAGAGAGAGGAGAGATGGGCAAGAAGAGTCCTAGGAGAGTTTAATTTTAGCACTCATTGAGAACTTTCTTCCATATGAGATTTATGATAGATTGATGAGTGGGGTTACCTTTCTTAAGCAAGGAGATGGAGAGAAAGTGAGAGTCTATATGGAAAGAGTAGAAAGGTTATAGTCTAGATTTTGCATAGTGCTGGGGAAAGGTGGAGATGATGTAGAGACTACTATGATTGGCATAAGGGCCATGCTCACCATGAACTTTGTGGGAGGATTAAGATCACAAATTAGAATCAAGGTGAGATATGAGAAACCTTCTTCCAAGGTTAAAGTTATCAAGATTGCAATTCATATGGAGGAGAGTTTGGAAGGGAATGAGAGTGATTTGGTGGTGAAGGAGGTTGTGCATCTTCCTCAAGGTTACAAGAATAGTCAAACTTATAATACTTTGTTGAAAAGGGTTGCACCACAAGTAGTAGTTGCTCCAATTCTTGCACCCTTACCAAAGGATCCACTTCAAACCATCACAGAACAACTTGCAGATCTCAAGTTCAATGTGGTACAACTATGGGAGAAGAGAGAGGTGGATCAAAATGTAGGGAGAGGGCCCATGAGTTATGGAAACTATCCATATAGAGGAGGCTAACTAGCCAAAAATTTCAATGATAGAAATTATCTTGGTTGTGGAGGAAGAGGTCATATCCAAAGGAATTGCCCAAATTCCACTTATCATGCAAGAAGGGGTTAGCATGGACCCAATAGAGGGAAAGAGGGAGGCAGTGAAACCCAAGTGGCTCCTAATCCAAAAAAAGGTAAGTGGATAACAACCATAGATGTGGTTGAGAGCAAGTATGAGAAGGGGGAAAGCTCAAACTCCAAAGGTCTTCATTTGGATCTTTTGGCACAAGAGAAGAAGAGAGCGAGGATGTGCACTCTTCTCAAGGATTTACTCCTAGCCAAGATACTCCTATGTCTACTAGGAGCACTTGCACAAGCACTTCAACACCATCAACAACAAAGACTCCAAAGAAGAAGTTGGGGATGGAGGACTTCTTGATCTCAAAGCAACAATGGAACCATAATGTCTTGAAGGATGTTGGTAGTCACAAGGCTAACATCAAAGTGGGCCAACTGATTGCTTTGAATTCTACTTTGAGAAAGGAGCTTCGAGGTGGTTTGAGTTCTACAAGAAGCAAGAGGAAGAAGAAAGCAAAAGGTTTAGTATCAATGCTAGTGGTGGATGCCAAACTAGCACCATGGGAGGCAATTGATTGCTTTGAATTCTACTTTGAGAAAGGAGCTTCGAGGTGGTTTGAGTTCTACAAGAAGCAAGAGGAAGAAGAAAGCAAAAGCTTTAGTATCAATGCTGGTGGTGGATGCCAAACTAGCACCATAGGAGGCTTGTGAATATGCCTCCAAGATTGATGTGAGAATGAATGGTCACAACATCAAGGATGAATTGGTTGATGTAGGATCAATAGTGAATGCCATATCAGAAAGGTTGATGAAGAATATTGGGTATGATACCCTCTAGAACTTCAACATTTGTGGTGAGCATGGCAAAAAAGCAACAAGTTTGACCAATATGGTTGATGGATAAGGTGGTAGTTTCAATTATAGGAGTTCAAAAATCTCATGAATTTCTAAGTCTTGAAAGGTTCAAGCTAAAATATGCTTCTTGGGAGGCTATGGTTGAGAGCAACACACAAAATTGATAGATGGCACAAAGGGTACTTGAGGACTGGGCCATCAAACCATAGAGTCACACTCCCTATGACTAACACCACCAACACTTCACATTTAGGTACACCATCTTTTGATTATTGGGAATCAAATTCAGAAGAAGGAGCCTCAGGTGTGGACACAAGTATGGAGGAGGAGACTTCCACGGAGGAGGATAAATTTGAATCTGATTCAGATTTGTATCCCTTGTGTGCTATGGATTTTGCACCTAAGCGAGAGGTTTTGAGAGACCCAGATAAATCACCATTGACACTTGAGGAGATAGAAAGGAGGTTATTTACTCTCAAGTATGGTCCAAATGTTACCAAGGAGGAGAAGGTGAGATTTCAGGAGATTTTTGCAAGTTCATCCATGTGTTTGCTTTTAGTTACAAGGATCTAAAGAAGTCACCTTGGAGGAGCACAAGATTGAGGTGGAGTCACATGCAAGACCAGTCCACCAAAAGCAACATTGTATTAGCCCACCAAAATCTTTGGTGGTGAAGGAGGAGATTGATAAGCTCAAGGAGGCCAAATTTATCTTTGAGGTGGAGAATTCAAAATGTGTATCTCCAATTGTGATTGTGAAGAAAAAGAATGGCCAGCTTTGGGTATGTGTGGATTACAAGAAATTCAATGCTATTACTAAGGAAGAATATTACCCTTTGCCATTCGTTGATGAGATCTTGAAGGAGGTTGCAGGTCATGAGGAGTACAGTTTTTGAGATGATTATAGTGGATATAACCAAATCAAGATTACACTAGAGCATCAACAACTCAGTATATTCACCACGTCTTGGAGACTTATGCTTTCAAGGTCATGCCTTTTGGGATTTCCAATGCTCCAGCCACATTCCAATGGTTCATGAACAAGGTGTTTGAACTTTTCATTAGGAAATTTATGAGAGATTTCATTAATGAATTTTGTGTCTATGGGAGCAAGGAAGAGCTTTTTGAGCACCTGATCAAGGTCTTGCAATGCTTGGATGAAGCAAATGCATCACTCAATCCAAAGAAGTGCATTTTTGGTTGTGAAGAAGGTCTAGTTTTGGGGCACATCATCTCTAAGGATGGAATTAGCAATTGACCTTGAGAGGATGAGGAAAATCTCAGGCCTTCCTTTCCCTTCAAGCTTGAAGAAGTTATGCCAATGCTTGGGGATGGTTAGGTACTATAGGAGGTTCATCTTCTCATTTTCCAACAAGGGTTATGCATTGACCATCTACATGAAGAAGAGTGTAGAATACATGGTGATTTTGGAGGACAAGGAGGCTCTCAAAGATTTTGAGGAGCTCAAGCAATCCCTTGTTGTAGCTCCAAGTCTTGCTAAACCTGATTGAAGTAAGCCTTTCATTCTCTATAAAATGCACTCTTAGTCAATAAGACCAAGATGGGTATGATCATCCAATAGCTTATCCTAGTAGGCAAATGGTTTCATTAGAAAAGAACTACTCTGTCATGGAGAGAGAAGGGTTGGCAATGATCTTGGTCTCAAGAAGTTTAGATACTACTTGATTGGAGGGAAAGCCATCATTATCATGGATCACAAGACTTTGAAGTACATCTTCAACAAGCCTAATGTGGAAGATAGGCTAGCAAGATGGATGATACTCTTGTTTGAGTATGACTACACCATTGAGAATAGGCCAGAGAAGAAATATGCAAATGATGATTTGTTATCTAGGGCCTATGATCATGATGGAGATGAGCTAGTGGATGATTCCTTCTTGGATGAGGAGCTCATGGTAATCTTAGTCACTCAAAAGGTTCCAATGGATTACAAGGAGATTATGGATTCTATGACAAGAGATAACTATCTAGAAAGGATGCATGCTAGGGAGAGGAAAGCCCTTGCAGCAAGATCTAGACCTTACACAATGGTGGAAGATATTCTTTTTCAAGGAGTAGATGGTCTACTTCAAAGAGCAGTGGGTAAGGAAGATTTTATCTTACTCATAAAGGAGTTTCATGAAGGTTTAGTGTGTGGAGGACACTTTGCAGGAAAGCTGACTGCTTTCAAGATTCTAGATGCAAGTTACCATTGGAGAGTGATTTTCAAGGATTGGCTTGATTATTGCAAAACTTGTCATGTTTTTCAAGCTTTTTCTAGAAAGTCTATGTCCACTCCACCACTTAGATCAATTCTATTGCTAGGACCTTTTGAGAAGTGGGGAATTGATTTTGTAGGTCCTCTCAATATAACTCCAAGGAATAATTGGTACATTGTGGTAGTTACTAATTATCTTACCAAGTGGGTTGAGGCTAGACCATTGAGGGACAAGAATGCAGATGAAGTTGGGAGATTTCTTTATGAATGCATTATCACTAGGTTTGGGTGCCCTTTGGAGTTGGTGTTTGATAGAGGAGTAGAGTTTATAGGAAGCATCACTATAGTGCTATGACATTTCTATATCACACATAGAGTAACTACATCCTATAAGCCAAATTCCAATGGCTTTGCAAAGAGAACCAATCAGACCTTGTGCATGATGTTGGCCAAAAATGCATAAATGGAGGGGGCTGAAGATCATTGGGATAAGAGGATTCATGCAGTTTTTGTGGGAATATAGGACAACCATGAAGATTTCCACCAGATATGCTCTATTTCAATTGGTATATAGTTTGGAGCCTTCCTTAGCTATTCACTTTGATCTTCCTACCTTTGAAAGCATTCATAGGAGATTGAAGAAAGCACAAGGAGGTGATGCAGAGGAGTCAAGGAAGGATCAACTCATGGAATTGGAAGAGGCAAGATCAGTTGCTATAGTTTGAGTGGAGCAAGCCCAAAGGAAAAAAAAAAGGAGAGCTATGACAAGAGGCAATGGAAGAAGAAGGTGGAGCCTTTCAAAGAAGGTGATTGGTACTGTTGTTTGATTCCATTCAATTCAAGAGAATGCAAAAGAAGTTTTTTTCCTAAGTACTTTGGACCTTTCATACTGGGGAAGGTATGGAGAAATTACACTTATGATCTCAAGGAGTTGGGAGGAAGACACTTTGATAGGATTAACCATGATAAGTTGAAGATGTATCATATAAGGTGGAGAGACCTTCACTTTCATGACAAAGTGAAAACTTAGTCTGGGGGTAAATGTAACACCCATTTGTGCATGTATATGCTATTGTGATATTTAGTTTGGTATGATAAGTACTTGAGAGATGTTATTTATATAAAGATAAAAGATAGTTCTACATTATTCATGATTAGCTAAAGTTAATCATAGCTAAGATAGAGGGCACCTTATTTTAGAGAAGGTGAAAAAAATGACCACCACTATTTTGGATTCTAGTGTATTGACTTGGTATTATTCTTAGGTGTTTGATTTTGAAGAAAGAGTTGAGAACTCTTGGAACCACAAGCCTTTTTATTTCAGATTCTTCTATAGTCCAAGGATAGTCCATGTGAAAGAATCCTTGACTTAGTGGTTGGGTCAAGATAAGACCACATGCTTAGGAAAATATTCCCATGCATATGGATATTCCTTTAGCTTTTTGACTTTATTTGACTTTTAGCCTAGTAATTTGAGTTACTTCAGTAGTTAGTAACTTTGGTGTGTAATTATTAGGGGTGAGGATGTACTCATCATCCTTTCATTTGTAACTATCTCTCTCTCATTGAGTTCTCTAATGAGCAATGTCTTGAGTCTTGGAGTGTTAGCCTTGGAAGAGTATGATGGAGTTGGGTTCTTTGCCTTCTTAGTCCATGGTGCGCTACCATAATTGCCATCCAAGGTTCATCCTAAGTGAGACACAAGCCGGCTCACAAACCCACCTTTTACAAGTATCATGAAAAAGGCACTTGAGATCATGAGTTGTGCATTGGGAGCAAGAAGGGACCTCTTAGGGTCACAAATATGCCCTTCTTGCATCTCCCACTTGTCCTTTTCTTTTTCTTTTTTTAATCCATTTTTAGTCTTTTGTTCTTTTTTTGCTACTTCTTGAGTGTTTGCATGTCGCACACTCTAGTCTCCTAGTCTCTATTCAAGATGTTCCATGTTTGAGCTAGGTGTTATTTCTTGTCTCCTTAGTGTTAGGTGTTTCCTCAATAGACCACTTTAGAATGCTTCTATCCACTCTTGGGCACAAGTAGCTCAAGGGAATAAATTAGGTGAGGCTCCTCTCTAGCACCCTATACCCCCTAGGTGTAATTAGGGAGTAGATCCAAGCATTGACTCTTTCAACATAATCCTTTCGTGGCCTAAGTTCAGCTTGATGGTTTCACCTCCATCTCCTTATCATGTCTCTTGTGCTCACTTGGGGAGGAACCAACCTAGATTGATTCTCCTACAGAGGACTCTACACCATAGCCTCCTCCAACAATACATACCCATAGTCACTATAGGTTCCCAGACCCATCTCCTAGCTCCATAGACCTTCCACCACTAAAGAATCAGATCCCTCTCCCCAATTCTATAGACCATCCACCATTATAGAGCTAGACCCCTCCCCCCAAAGCCTTAAGCATGCCCTTACATACCAGCCTACCAACGACCTATATAATCATGCATGGACTACTCATAGACAAGCATTGGTCTAGCACAACACTAAAGACATAACAAATGCTTACAGACAAGGGTAGAGGCTACTACTCTACCTCCCCCACTAGACACCTTTGTATACTTGTCCTCTCCCTTAAGGCTTCACTAAACTCTTACTCTTGGTTACACTACCTTGATTCTTTCCATGAATTCTTCTTGGGTTCACCTAGACCTTGTATATATACTAGGATCCTTATACCCCTGTGACAATTTGAGGGCTCTATGCCCTCCATATTATTGCAAGACATTTATTTGATGACTAGGGGAGAGATGTATCTACATAATCCTCTTCACATAGTAGACTTTGCTCCTACCAGCCCATGCAGGTGAATCAAGACACCATGAGAATGCCTTTAGGATTTATAGGTTCTTGAGAGGAGACTGGTCAACACTTTAGGATGAGTATGCCATGTGGGCACAAGCAGCAACTAGGAGTATATAGTCTCCACACTCCCATGTCCCTCTCTTAGAGCATCATTGCCTTCATCCCTACCTTGATGTGAGACCAAGTAGGGGAGTATAAATGTACAACCCAAGCACTAGCTCCCTTCTGGCTAGTGCTCTTCTTAGATACTCTATATTCATTACAAACACTCCATCCATCAGCCAAGGAGGAGCTTCAGCTTATGAGGATTATTCACTCTTTCTTTCATGATTATCAACCATATGAGTAGCTTTAGCTTACACAGTCCATCTTTACTCATGCTTTACTTCATTATCCATATTTCACAATGGGTTGGCCATCAAGACTAGTCTTTGAGCACCTATTTGATTGTCTTTCTTCAAATACTCCAGATTTTGGTTTTCCTCCTCTCTTTGCTTTTTGTCAACATATTGTTTAGGGTCTAGTGCCCCTTGGAGCAGCCCTTCTTTTTGGTGCATCTTGTCTTCTTGCTTTGATAAAGGAGACATTTGGTGTTTGCTCCCATTCTTATCAATAGTATTTCTCTATTTAGTCCCTCATTCCATTTGCTTATAGCTATTACACTCTTATTTTTCACCATATCAGTTTGTTGTGGCACTTCAAGTGGGTGTGAGATGGTTATTGTTAGCATTAAAGCATCCTTGGATCTCCATCCCAACTAGGTGGTTTTCCAAATGAATGCCTCCAATGCCTTCAATACCATTTCTTGATTAGCTTTATTTTGTGTTCTTTACTCAACAAGGGATCAGATCCTCTCTTTGATTCCATTTATCCACACATTTTATGATATAGAGACATCTTTGTTCTATAGTCACCATACTACCATAAGAAACTTCATAAAGCTTTCTTCTTCCAAGAGTACATGTTGGAAGGATCCACTTGGAGGACCTCTTTTTGCCATAGCTCATTACACAACTTTACGAGAGGTCATAGTTGTTTTCCCATAATGTCTTTGCTCATCTTTCTTTGATAAAATCCACATCTTAAGGCCCATTGGAGGATGTACTCCATGTTATAGTGGCTTTTACACACTATTTATAGACTTGGATTTACAAGTCAAGACTTGTAAATGTAAGATATGAAGCCCACATAAAATTCTCACTCACTTTAATTTTCCACCTTGGTTCCAATATCAAGTATGAGGCAAGAGAGTGTTGGTATCTCTACTTGGGATGGAATATTACTATAATGCATTCATCTTTGACATATTGGTGTAGGCAACAACCCATATTCACTTACTCCCTAGGTTGGGGAACACACAAGTAGCCTACTCCATCCTAGTACGTAGCTCTCTCTTCCTAGCTTCCTATCTAGCTTGCACAGACCCTCCTATAGAAGAACTTCTACATCACTTGTGCACTTTTGACAACATCATACAACATACCTTCTCCACTTTGTTAGGACTATGTATGCTCTCACAACTATCAGAGGAGTGGTGTAGACTAGACATAGCACTACACATAGCCATAAGAGGATGTGGTCTCATATTACAAAAGTCCATAACACCAACAACCTTTATAAGTGGATAAGCCCTAATTGCCCTTGCCTAGCTGATAGGTTCTTGCACCATGGTTATCCGTTTCTATTTGCACCTATCACAATAGTGGATTCAGGTACCCATGACTTTCAAAAATATGTACAGTTTGCTCATGATCTTTTACCAAGCTCCACATGTCTAACACTCCCAAAATTAACAAACTTTGTTTCACTAGACTTCAAGAAAATTCAGGCAAAAATTAGTGAATGTATGCACACCCACACCCATATCCTCGCCAACATCTTCACTTATGCCTTGTTATATGATAGATCTAGGATTCTTTCATGTGGAGTGAAAGTCTTCAGAGCTTGGCTCCATGTCTCTCCTTTGATAAAGGATTTTTTTTCACGTATAAGGAGTTCACCATTGCATTATGCCTTCATTTGGGTATTCCTCATCTAGCCTTGCTAGGGCTTCTAAATTCATGCGCATGTGGTTCCATATATGACACACATGGTGTACATATTTTATAGTGTGTAGTAGGAGGAGAACCTACTAGAGTTTATGATGCCAATTGGGGTATAATGGCTTAGCTCCACACAGCCCATGTACAGATTGAGTTTGGTTGGACTTACCAAGACCACCTCTATGTCAGGTGAGAGTAGATGTCATCACCTTTATAGGTGGTCAGCATACTTTGTATGATGTGGTGGTTGCAAACTTCCTATGAGCAAACACATTAGCAAATGTGCACAAGCAAGAGAAATGGCAATCATTGTAGCATGGGGAAAGGAGGATCATTATACACCACACCTCACCTCCTATACTTTTGTTCCTTTGGCTATAGAGATTTTACCTTCATCAGCACTTTGACGGTTTGCTTAGTGAAGTAGCATGAGTTTCCCAGTAGAGGAGAGAGGCTATAGCTCTCTCCCAAACCATGCTCACCTCTTACTTTCGAAAGAAAGTTTTGATTGCCTTATAATGCTCTCAATCCTGGGGTCTTCATAGACTAGCAGTAGGAGTGCCCCTCATGTCTAGGGCACTCCCCAACTTCCAAAATATAACACTAGAGTATCTCTATCACACAATCTAGCAATAGTTTTATTTTTTTCTTTTCAGTTGGTTGTTTTATAGTCTTCCCCCTTTTGCTTGCTTGGCGGTGGCTAGGTTTTGCTTTGGTTTGTAGCCCTTAGGTTTCATTGGGTTCCGTGTTGGTTTCCCTCTAGCACTCCTTTGTGCTAGAGGGAAACCAATTAAAAATTGTCTAATGCTCTAACATGTAATATCCTCACATCATAAAGGAGAGACCTTTTGTATTTCTTTGGTGGAGTGGAGTCTCATTACATTAACATTCAATCACGTAAGTGGACTTAATCGAGCTACGTTTAGTTATTCATATGCCAATCTCGGACTAGCATGCAATTCATCCTTTCGACAAACAGCTACTTGTCCTTCACAGAAACTTTCATGCATCGTGTCGGCGGAAACTATGGACGAGTTACTATCATAATTCATCCTCGGTCTGAGTTTTCCTTGATAAGTCCGATGCAACTCATCCTCCTGTTCTTGCTCATCGCCTTATCCTTGTCAGCATGACAGGTTCTGGCTAAATTCAGAGAGGCCGTTGAATCATTAAGCAACCTATTTTGATTGTTTCTTCAAGCCCCACGAGGAGTACAAACTTCAACATAGTTAGACTTCGAAATGATCTCCATGCCATGTTCCAAACTCCAGTCTGTCTCTCACATCTTTTACTAGGGAATGACCATTATGTCCGCGTCCTACTACCTACCGGCTCGCACGCAGTCCCATTCCACCAAATTTGAATTCTAGAAACACCAAGGACTATACCCCAAAACCAGAAGTATTATATCCAACAACAAAAGGAGAAAGGGTTACGTGTAGCTAAAGTAGCATCCATGCATAGGTGCCTCCGCAAAACCATCAAGGTTTGCTGAAGGTAAGATTACTGTTCCAGCTCTCCGTTTCCGGCCCGTCTCAAGTAGTGAGATTCGTACCCAATTTTAGCTCCTTTTTCCCATGTACCCTTAGACGTATGCTTTGTCTCGTTTGGATAGCATCTTTTCTCTTGACCTCTCTCATGAAGTTTGGTAGATTAATTGATTGTATAAAAGTACATTTCAGGTCATTAGTCATGTTTAGAATACTGCTTTCGGGTCTAACACTTCATCTACATCTTCTAACAAGTTGATGTCAATATGTCGTTATCTAGTCCTTAATTCTGAGGACTAGACAAACGTGGTGCTGTCCCAGGTCATGGCTGCAAAAGAGCCGGCACACTCGTTTGTATTTTGTGGACGGCCGCAACAGGACATATTAAACCACCTGCCAGCAAACTTACTTAGCATCCAAGGATGGGCATTCGGTGTTCTTTTATGAGTGGGGGCAAACTGAGGTAGAAGCTCCTTCTCAAATTAATAGCGGATGGTTATAATGCGTATTCTCGTTGCGAGGCACCAATTATGGAATCTGGAGAACATGCAAAGAACGGACTCATGAGTTGGAAATCGACATGATCAAGTTTAAATATGAGAAAAAAGAGGAAGGCGACCGCATGTGATAACAAGAAGGAATGTAAGAAAAATTAGAGGTTGAACTTGCAGTTGAATGAGAAGCTTGTAAGTTGAATAGTCATCTCTTTTTCTCCTGTAAAAGAATTGTCGATCACTAAAATGTAAACATTAACTAAACCCTAAACATTGAAGCATTCTTTTTCATATGATCTGGACTCTATCAGAGTATCACTGCATCAGGCAATTTGCAAATCTAATACAAGGCGACAGGCTTGTAGGGAAATGAGAAGCATTAGTGTAATGTGCAGACTGTCGTTTTATGTAGGAGAGCTTCCTCCATCCGACAACATCCAACAGCTTGCTCTTTTATCGTATTGCCAAGACTCATCCCGGTGACGCAAACTACAATAGAAGAGAGTATACTATACACTAAGCGCGACCTCATAATTTTAGAGAGCTCACGATCAATGGCAGTTTAATACACATTTTTCCCATCCGAGTTCAAGGATCCGTGTTCCTCCTCGTAGATTCACCAATAAATAGTGGTTCTCCACCACACCTTATTCTCCATCTTAGCTTTGACAAACCCAATTCCTATGACTCCGTCATCACAATGTCAATCTACCAAGCACTTTTCAACTTTTGCAAAAGCTTCCTGAGACGAATCTCCACGCGGGAATCATCTGAGGTCAAACAGAGAAAACCCAGTTGGTGTAGAGTCCGACGACTTTTGCAACGTCAATGCTACAGAAGATCCAAAGAGCAGCCGGAAGATTGGAAGAAGTCCGAACCTTAAAGACGGTGCTCGGTAATCCGTTTCCGCGCTGATCAATTGAGAGATCAACTGACCCAATTTCCCTGTGTTTAGAGAGCGTAAAGTAGTCTTTGTCTTTCATATTGGCTTCTTGCAAAGATGTGCCACTGACACGGTCCGGACGTGGTTACTCTGAACTCCAAGCCTACTGCAATTCCGATTTACTGGTACCCAATCTCGCTCAAAAGCCGGAGGGAATTTCTACTCAATCATTCCGGACATGCACATCCTTGCAAAATTTATGTTAATAAATGCTAAATCATGTAGTAGAAGGGGTTGAAAACTTAAAATATGGCTTGCTCTAGGTGTTACCGAGTCGTGACTCGTGACTATCGAGTTTGTTACGGCTTGTTTCAAGTGCACAGCATGAGTTAATGGTCATTTATGATTGTTTCTGGTCATCAATGGTCATACGCGTCGTGCCTTTCATGGAGACTCGTGCCTTTCATGGCTCATGTAGTTATTACTCTGCTTCCGATTGCAGGAAATCTGATTTAGAGGACTATTACCGGGATCAATCTATGACATCCACCTCTCCATGCGTGTCCGGAACAGAAATATCTTGCTAGTGTGCAAACATTCGGATAACTACGTCTTTTGTTTATAGTTTTTATTCATATTAGATTGGTCTATTGAAAATTTTATTTTTGGTTTATTTATATTAGATATTATAGTAAAAAAATTTATCTTTTGTATTTAAATTAATTAATTTAGATTTTGGTAAAAACATTTCATTTTCATATCATATTATCTTCTCCTAAAAAAAATATGAGGATTTTTTGTACCTTGGATGCATATAAAAACAATCTCAAATTGTCTCTCAAAAGTAACATGTCCATAAGAGTCATTCTCTCCTCTTGATCATTACCACAAAGGTAAACGCACCTAATGCATTAGTCAAATATTTCACTGCAAGTCTTATCCAACTAAACTAATCTTTAATCACAAGTTACTCTTGATAGTTACACTCAACTTCATTCACAAGTTAGCTCTTGACTTCACCAAGAAGTCTATGCTTAACTTCACCTATAAGTTTCATTCATCACTTTGCCCGCCAATATACTTGACTAGATATACTTGACTAGATATACTTGACTAGATGAGACCTTTAACTTTAGTTATGAGAAAAGCTAAGAGGGTTACAAATCTCCTCCATTTAGGTCAAAATATTCTCTTTGTGTAATCGCTCAAACTCTACAACTAACAATGATGCATTAACTAGTTCAGTTGAAAGTTCCCACATTGCTTCGTAAAAGTTATATCCATGTATGTGCATTGACAAAGTACTTATCTCATGATGATGATGACCACATGTCCAATTTTTGACGATTTGGTCAACTTTAAACTCCTCATGGTCTTCCCTCAACTGACGCTAGGGTGTTGGTTGATATGCACATTTGTAAATTATAATTAACAATGCTCATACTTAATCAAGAGAGATAACATGAAACAAAATATATTATTATCTGAGATTACAACTCCATGCTATGAGCCACTAAGCGAACTTAGGTACAATTGTGAATGGACCAATGTACCATGGGCTAAATGTTTGTGTGCCCATTGAATGGAAATCGATAATGGATTACCATAATTGATATCACATCTTGAACTCCCCATCATCCGTATGTGCATTGCTTCTTCATTTGCCATAATTTTGATGATAATGTCATGTGATTTCTCTATTATAATAAGAAAACATAATGGGATGTTCACCATATACTAAGTAAAACAGGATGATCTTGATTCATGTATTCATAGAATTACTATTTGAAAACTCAATAAGAGGTAGCAATATATTCCATGCCTCTTGTTCCTCCAAGATAAATGCCCATAACATATCTTTAATTGTTTATTGGTTCTCTCTAGTCTCCATCCTGTTGAGGATGATAAGTAGTAGACATGGTTAGTATTCTTGAAAATTCCAAACAAAGTTCTCAAAAACAATTTTCTTATTTCTTCCAAGACTTATTTCTTATTTCTTACTTATTTCTTCCAAGACTACAAGACTATGACTTGCTCCAAACAACTCCTCGTATGCATGGCTACCTCTTCTTGCATCTTTGACCAAAAGTAGACCCTTTGTAGTGTTTCTAGTGTCTAGGTCCCCAGTATGACTAAGGGTTGAGTCATGATATTCATTCTACACCCACCATATGTAGCTTTCTATATTCTAGGATCCAAATTATTTTTTCTTTGAAAATCAAGCCATGAATCTTGGTGACCTGAGTGGACACAAATGCCTCATTAATTGAATCATTCTCTATTCTTTTGCACAGTATGGACTAGGAATTGAGATATAATTGCAAACCAAAGGATGGTAAATGCCTCTTCATCTCTTCTTTATATACTTGTGAAATTGCTACACTAAAACGTTAATAATTGCCAAAGTAACTAAAGTTATTAGGTAAAAGATCATCTAAAGTCAAAAGTCTAAGAGAATATCCAAACTTATAATCATATGGTCTTATCTTGATCCAAAAACCAAGTCCAGGATTATCTCATAAGGGATATAATTAGATTATACAAAAATCTACTAAACAAGGCTTGTAGACCCAAGAGTTTTGACCTTTTCTCTCAAAGCCAAATTTCTAGCATTAAAAAATAATCAATACACTAAAAGCCAGATCAGCATACTTCACCTGTTCAAACTCCTCTTAAATAGAACCACTTTAACTGAGTTATGACTACTTTAGCTAGTGATAATTGGCTGTGATGTTTAGTTGAACTCTATACAAACTATATCTTTCAACTACTCAACTTACCAAACTAGATACCTAGTATAGCACCCATGCACCTATAGGAGATACATTCTACCATAAAATCCTTGTCTCCTGAGTAATGCTTTGAATGCTTGATAGCCAATACAAGAACTAACTCTTCTCTCTTGATTGTGTGATTAAATTTTTCTTTGCTTTTGAGGGAAGAAAAAATTAGTTCCTCTATTCTTGTTGTGGAACTGCATAATATTTTATCCAGAAGCATCTATAGCTTGCTTGATTGGCTCACTTGGATCACATCACATATTATTGAGGTGCATTCAATAATATATCATTCAATGCTTAGAAAGCAATTTATCTTGATATTTGCTATTTCTAATATTGTCCTTTGCATAAGAGGATGTTAAGGCTTGTGTTAGCCTAGCAAAGGATTTGATTACCTACTATAGAACACAATGAGGCCTAAAAACTCCTTGATTGATTTGATATTCAAGTGGCACTATTGGATCAATTCTATATTGTCATTCATAAATTTCATCCCTTCTATACATAATATATGGCCTCGGTAATAAACCTTGGGTTAAGAAAACTGACATGTTGATGATTTTGTGTATAGCTGGTTATCTTTCATTGAATAACTTGTCTAAGATGTTTTTAATGATTGTTTAAGGATTGAATATCATCAAACAACATAATAATAATTTTTATACAAGAAGTGTCAATTTTCTTCATCCATGCCATGAATGTAATTGGTGCAATAATGAGACCAAATGGTATCATTATATACTCAAGATGGCCATATCTTGTGAAAAAAGGGATCTTTTGAATATCATCATTTGCAAATTAGATTTCATTGTATCCACTTTGTAAATCTAGCAGGATGAAGTACTTAGCACCTTGAAGTTGATCAAACTTATTTTTTGTTATTTTTCCCTTTTGCTAATCCTAACTTTATAGGAATCAGTCATGAAAGAGTATTTTTATTTGCTCTTAGATCAATTAAGACTCATCTTCCTTCATTCTAAGTCTACATCCATGACAATGAGTATTTCGTCCTTTCTCTTCAATCTATTTGCTTCCAACCATCTTTGTTTTTCTCCCTTATATTTTTTCTTTTGTAGTGGAACTAGCAATAATACAAGGCCAAGTATTGGTGATTTTTGTTTCCCCAATCTTTAATGTTCATCTTTGGTATTCTCCTCATTCTATTCTCTTTCAGCTTCATACATGTGAATGAGAGGTTGATGATGTGAGTGTCATCATTGCCAAATGCAACATTGTGTTACCAAGTGCATAAATCTTCTACAATTATAGCATCTCCTACTTTCCTTTGTCATTTGACATTTGTAATCTTGTGTAGTAGGTTTATTCTTAGGTGTCATGGTTTGTTGATGTGCATCTTGATGTTATCTATCTACTCAATCCAAAAATTGGGATGTGGAACATTGGTCCATTGTTGGTATTGAATGCTCTTTAACTCTCATAGACAAGAAACACAATATTCTTTGAGCTAATTCAATAGCTTTATTGATAATATTTAGTCTTACTTTTATCATTAGTCTCTATTGTTTTCTTCTTCAATTCTTTCTTGTATATAATGAGTAACTTTACTACATTCATATCCATTACTTAGATTTGAAGATAATGAAAGTTTTCAATGTACTCATGGATCATCCATTTTGAACTAAGTCACAACTTCTAATAAGCTACCTCAATTAAATCCACAACTTTCAGACCTATTCCACAAGACTCCAAGATATCTTTTGACCTTATAAAGCCAAAAATCTTTTAAAACCTTAGAACCACATTGGACCATTGTGAAGCAAAATGATAGGATAAACATACATACACCTTACTTAAAGTACCAAAATAAGAAAGATAAACCTCTTTCAATATAACAATCTTCTCATACTTGATTGTTTGGCTCCTTTGTTATGATTTAATTTTACAATCCTTCATCATCTTTTGCAAAAATCAATTTCAAGCATCCTTCATTGATTGAGTTTGCATGTTTGTCCTATTATCCCATAATTTGTTAGACATTTGATAGTGAGATCATTCTCTTCTTTTTTTTTATCTAAACTACCTCTCAAGCTTTGAGTAAAATTTTTATGTTAATTGCTTGATATTAATTAGCCCTACTCCTCCAAAGCTAATTTCATTCCTCCATTTGTTAGAACAAGCTTTGTATACTCAAATATGTCATAGTCTTTGTTACAAGAAAATTTCACCCAATCTATAATATATATCAATAAGAAATGGATCATTCTTATGCGGATACGGGTAAGAAATGGCTAGATTTGAAGAGATGTGTCACTATTGCTGTTTATTATTATTAATTTTTTAACCTCTTGCATAGGAGTCACTCCCAAAAGAGTGTTGTGTCACCCCCATGGCACATTATGGAAAATGGAACCCAGAAATCACTTCCACTCATGAGAAGTTCCAATTATTTTCTAAAGGTGAAAAATTTGTTAACTACAAAGAGCCTAATTTTGCTACAAAGAGTCATACTCCAAAGACCGCATTCTACACATCTCAAAAGGCATAACTTTATCTAAAGGATCTTTGCATTTGTGATGATTCTTCACCTTTGCTTTTGTGGTACTATCAACACTATAGCTCACTTAAGACCAATCAAGGGATTGCCTTGCATCTTTAAAACTACTCGAGATCAAACACTCTAGCCACTAGTACTTATGAACACAATCTCAGTCACTCAAGTTCCTAGTATGAAGATTCTTCATAGTCACTTAATGAGAAGTTGACATCAATACTTGTAATTAAGCAAAAAAAAGAAGGAATTTTGACCCTTTCACTTTATTTGTCTTCCATTTATTAAATGAATATTTACTATGAAAAGAAACCTTAAATATTAATTCCTACTTGCAATTTTAACTCATATAACTTGGCTTTAGTCATCCTACCTATTTTTGCCTCTTCTTTAGTGCCTAATAGTTGATCCCAAAGATCTTCTAACTCCTTGTTTATCTTCAACTTCTCTTCTTTTGAGTTGGTTGCAATTGCATTGACTTTGGCTGAAACTTCTTGTATTATCTTTGATCCATCTAATGCTCTCTTGTTCTCCTTCTTAAAATTCTTAGGCTGCAACTTTGAATTGTATAACTACTTCTTTCCTATATTTAGTCATTTGGAACTCCAAGGTAATTATCTTTACCTTTTATCCCTTGAATTCACCTCAATTGCTTGCCATCTTTACATCCTTACTCTAAATTTTGTCTTTGTATCTTTGTTGCTTCTACTTCTACTTCTGCTTCTGTTCAAGCCAAAGACCTCTCAAATTCCTATAATCTTTGGATACCTTCTTGGAAGGTCTTTTGCTCTACAACTAATGAAGTGTTCTGCTTCTTGATCCCATGGTTCTCTTGCACTCTTCCTTGTATATAGTTTCCTCCTTCTCAATGTCTTCCATCCTGTTGGTAGTCTTTGCCTTTGTTGTGTACTCATTTGTATGCAATCTTTTTACCAAGAAATTATTATCCATTGCATCTAGCTACGCTTCTCTATATTGAGGAAGAACCATTTGTAAGAACCTTAAAGCAATCCCAAGAAAATCAATAATAAAGCCCACTCCATCAATAATAGGTGGGGCTAAGACTTTAGTGACTACAACTTCATCTTTATGTTATGGTAAATTTATGACCTCCTTTGTTCTCCTTCTATGTCCACTCTATCTTTTTCTCCTCCTTGATCTTTGGTTCAAGGTTTGTTTGTCTTGGATTGGGAGGCTCTTCAACCCAAAGATCTTCTTGATCTTCATCTTCAGCTTCATCTTAAGTTGTAGGTTGTCCTTCCTTATTTGGTGTGGAATTTACACCTACATCTACACCTTCTTCTTCTCCCTCCAACATGGATTTGGTCTCCTATAGGGTGAGAAATTTTTCTTCATCTTCTTCTTCATCACTCTTGTAACAATAAGGAGTTTAGCCATGAAGTTAGTCAAGGCTAGCAAATGAGCCAAATTAGTCTAAAATATTCTAGAAGTATCTAGGGAACTACTTGGTACTCTCCCAAGTATTGGATAATTTACATGCCAAGTGGCAACATCTAGGAGGAAGCTTCTTGGATAGATTAGCTTGCACCCCAAGTAGGTAGTTTCTAGAAGCTTCTAACTAGCTTAGCTTGCAAGCCAAGTAGATGGCTTCTAGAATGAAGCTTCTCAAGAGCCTTGTATGCTCTCTATAAATACCAAAACCAAAGCTCAACTTAGCATTCAGAGTTTCACACATTCAAATATCCCAATGTGATCTTTTATTCTCCTACTTCTCTCATCAGTCTTGGTCTTTTATATTGGTATTAGAGCAGGAATAGCAATTTGTTGCATCAATCTTGACTAGGGAAAAATTCAATAGTGCAATAATTGGTTGATTCTAAGCTATAAATATGACACAAGCAGCACGAGATAGGTTGGCAAAGTTGAAGCAGATTGGCTTTGTAAGAAGTTACATCATATAATTCCAGAACACCATCATGAAAATTGCAGATATCATAGAAGGTGAAGCTCTGGATAGATTTATGAGGGGCTTGAAGTCATGAACCAAATTAGAGATAACTATGCAAGAGCCACAACATTTGGTGGAAGCCATATGGTTGGCCAAATGCTTTGATTCCTTGGTTGCAACAACTTGGTCTTGACTTTGACCTCCACAAAACCTACCAATACACTACACATGGGTGGAGGAGCTGGCACCTAATGGAAATTGATTTCATTTAATGGAGACCACTTGGCATTACAGATAGAGAAAATTAATGATAAAGTTTATATTATTGCCAAATTGGACATCATATTGCTAAATGTCCACTCAAGAATGAGCAACCTCGATAACTCACCCATATGGAGTTTGTAGAGCAAAATGATCAAGGAAACAAGGAATCCCAATAGTAGATTTTGAGCTGCCTATTGGGAACTTGATTGGTACCAATGGGATTGAAGGCTAGAACTATGGATGTTTGTTTCACTTGCAAGGTATGATATGTGATCATGATCATAGGATTTTGGTTGATTTTGGAAGTTTAGAGAATTGCATATCCATGCAATTAGTAAAGAAAATATATATTCCTATCAAGCCAATAATTAATAGCAGATTGATGATGGCAGATGGTAGAAAGGGTTCTATATTTTGTACCTCACATCATGTTACATTCAAGATTGGGAAGGTATTTGAAGTGTATGAGGTTTGTAGTGGCACCTCTATATTATGATGTCATTTTGGGTTTACCTTGGCTTGAATATCATAAGGTTCAATTTGATTGGACCTGACAACTGATTCAAATACAACACCAAGGTAGGATTTTTGATTTTTGATTTTTGATATTGATAAGTTGTCTTGAACCTTTGGGTAAGACACCTAAGAATAGTCAGTCCCAAGATGAGAAGTTTGCCAAGAAATCAGCCATAAAGCAAGCTTTGAAGGAAGATAAGTTCCAACGTGTCAAGTTTGTTAGGAAAATAACCATATAGCAAGCTTCAAAGGAAGATAAGTCCCATGATGGGAAGTTTGTCAAGAAAGCAACCATAGTAAGCTTCAAAGGAAGATAAGTTCCTAGATATGAATTTTGCCAGTGAAGCAGCTATAGAGCGAGCTTTGGAGAAAGATAAGTCTACTTTTGTGGTGTGGATCAAATTAATTACACAAAGAGAATCTAAGGAGGGTCAAGGGCCTCACCAAGCATTGGTGTATCAAATAGTTCAAGAGTTTGTAGATGTGTTTCCGGATGATCTGCCAAAGGGATTACCCTCCAATTGTGGTATGCTCTTCAAGATTGAGTTATTGCTAAGGAGAACTTACATGAGTAGACCAATCTATTGGCTCTCATTAAAGGAGTTGGAGGAGTTGCAAACTGTAATACCCATTTGTACATGTATGTGCTAATGTGATATTTAGTTTGGTATTATAAGTACTTAAGAGATATTATTTATATAAAGATAAATGATGATTTTACCTTAGTCAAGATTAGCTAAATTTAGTCATAGCTAAGATAGAGGGGACCTTACTTTAGAGGAAGTGGAAAAGATGAGCACTACTTTATTGGATTCTAAAATGTTGACTTGGTATTATCCTTAGGTGTTTAGCTTTGAGGAAAGAGTTGAGAACTCTTGGACCCGCAAGTCTTTTTGTTCTGGATTCTTCTATAGTCTAAGGTTAGCCCATGTGAAAGAATCCTTGACTTAGTGGTTGGGTCAAGATAAAACCACATGCTTAGGAAATTATTCCCATGAGTATGGATATTCCTTTAGCTTTTTGACTTTATTTGACTTTTATCCTAGTAACTTGAGTTACTCAATAATTAGTGACTTTGGTGCATGACTATTTCACAAGTATATAAACTAGGGGAAAGGAAGTACTCAACATCCTTTCATTTGCAACCATCTCTCTCATTGAGTTCTCTAGTGAGCAATGTCTTGAGTCTTGGAGTGTTAGTCTTGGAGGAGTATGATGGAGTTGGGGTTCTTTGCCTTCTTATTCCATGGCCTCCTACCATAATAGTTATCAGAGGCTCATCTTGAGTGAGAGACAAGCCGGTTCACATTTTTTTTCCATTGCCAAGACCTCTCTAGAAGGCAAAATAATGATCCACGTACAATTCTATATTAGACAAAAGGAGGCTATGAGGGCTCATTTGGATAGAACATTAGGGGAGGAGAGAGCTAAACTTATGTTAGAGAACCAAGACCTTTTTTATACCCTATAGTTCATTATGATGTCTTTGATGTGATTTTGTACATCTTGTACAAATGAAAGGATTTGGAGAGATTGTGTGAGGTGGATTCCAAATTTTAGGGAATGTGGTGATTTTGGGCAAAATCTCATGTTTGAGATCTGGCCTTGAAATTTCTACACATGATAGCTTAGGTTATCCTTCAATTATCACATATAAAATTATTGTGAGAGCTAGTACATGCATTGAACTAGAATTTTTGAAAGTTGATAAGGTAAATTCCTCCAAAAACTACATGCTATATGGAAATTTATATAGAGTGCCATTTCTTCAATTTTCAATGGATTTTTCTGAGAATTTTCAAGAAAATTCATGCACAGTATTCTACTTTTTGACCTAAAACTTAGAATGAGATCATTTCTTTGCAAAAAGTTATGAAGTTTTAAAGTGAGTGGAGTGGTTTTCAAACCAAATCTGAAATATATTTGCTGAATAGAAATATTCCTAGGCCAAATGGCTTGATAAAAAGATCTTAAATTTTGCAAGAGAGGAAAAATTGAGTTTTTTATCAATTGTGAAAAATTTCAAAGGAATATGACTTACCATTTGAGAGAATTTGGTGACATTGTGAGGATAGGTTAATTTTGTAGAGTTTAGATCTCATGCATGAGGAATGTGAGAGCAATAAAAAGCGTGTTTGAGTGTTTAGACTCATCTTGGGAACATGGAGGGTCATCAAGAGTGGAAATCAAGACTATGCAAGGTTCTCCAAGGGTTTGAGATGATTGTAGGGGTAGATTTGAGGAAAAGAAAGTTTAGAATAGAATATGAAAAGAATGTTGAGAGGATCCAAAAACATATACTACTTCACGACAATCAATTGTGAGTTTTCCTTTTTGGATCTTTGCACACTCATCTTCTTATTCCTCTTGCTTTTCCACTTCCCTATTGAGCCAATAAGGCTACAAGGTACCTTTATTGGCAATCTTTGTTTTCCAAGGTGATTTCTACCTCCTCTTCCTCCATGCATCACTCCATGTTGTTCAAAGTTTACCTATATGGAGGCCGAGGGCCTCTAACAAAACAAGCACGATAGTTGATGGAGATGTGCCCAATACGGCCACAATTGTACTAATGATGTTTTTTCCTTGAGTTCCTTCTCCTCATGGGACTCCATATCTCTATTCTTCCACCTGTCCTTGCTCTCCTTGAAGCATTCGTACTCCTCTATCTCAAACTGAAGGTTGCCTAATTCCATAGGTGTTGTTCCACCCACATGTGGCATTTCCATTCAATAGTGTTGAGACAGAACTACTCCTTCACCTCCTCCAAGTGCTCTTTCTATTCTCTAAGCACAAGCAATAGCTTCAAATATAGTGCAAGGATTTTGTACCATGACTTCTTGGCAAATCCGGTCCTTCAACCCTCATTTGAAATTATCTAGAGCCTCTATTGGGCTCATGTTGGTTATTGTGACTTGCAGATCTAGAAATGCTTCCATGTACTCTTATATGTTATTTTTTTGTTTCAATCCCCATAGTCGGATTCGGGCTATGTGCATAAAATCCACAAACTTTAAATTCTTCAAAAGTCCTTGCATTGCTGTCCACGTAACCTCCCTTCTTTCTACAACATTTATTGTTCTCAAGCATTGTACCATGTGAGGGCATTTTTGGTCAGATATCCACATGCAAACACACCTACAACATACTCAATGATCTCCATCAAGAACAATAAGAAGTATCAATTCATTCTTGAGATCCAATTCTCCACTACTCCCATAGCACGCTGCCCCTTGTAAGGCTCAATATTGTAGGTCTTCTTCATCCATAGTAACAATAATGCTTCATCATTGGCCGGGTTTGATGTCATAGGCATGGGTGCCCCTCCAAGTACTTCAATTGTAGATATTGGGCTTTGAGACAATTCCCCTTCTTGCATTGTTTGATCATTCCTAACAATTTGTACTTGATTTTGTAATGCCTCCATGGTCATCTTGATTTCTAAAAACTCATTCAACATCCCTTGCATTCCTTGCATCAACTCTTGCAATTGCGGATCCATGCTTCCTACACACAATTGATATTCACTTACTACTTCCTACTTCAATAGAGGGTTAGAATGATGACTCAAGTTTGTGCACCCTTGGGGTGCACAAACTATGGGGACTACCATTGGGACCTCAGAGGCCATCACTCGTTGATAATAATCCTCACCAAAATTGCAGACTACAAAATCTCTAAACATCACTTTTGGTCTAACTACATGACGGATTTCTACTTGCATGTTGAAAGGGTGAGGATTTGGTACATTCAGATCCATAACATCATAATAGAATGTAGATTGCCAAATCCCACTCTTTGTCATATACCACCATAGGTAGAATCACCAAGTTTGGTGAATTTATCACTTTGTCCATGAATTCTTTTCTAAAGTGATAAACTAGCAATACTCTCATTTGCTCATGCTAGATGTACATAATCTTGATGCAGAATGGATTCAAGAATGGGAAGCTAGGTGCGGGAAATTATCCTCCTGGTGCATCCATCCCATCCATTCTCTAAAGCCCTTCCCAAGTCTAACAAGTGCATTATGTTCTCCACCTCAATTACTCAATTTCAATAGCTTGTGCTCTTCCAAGAGGGGTGATCCACTCTCTTAAATTAAAACACTTGCTCTGATGCCATTGTAATACTCTGATGACAAAAGAAATTTTCAAGAGAGAAAACACAGATTTCACACTCAATCCTCCGATGCCCAAAGGAGCACCTTCTCTTTATTATATAGCAAAGAAGATCCCCTCAGAGGAAGCTCCACCCTTGGATCAGATACATGGATTGGTGACATGTCAATGAGCTTCATCCTTGGATTAGTTGTTTGCATGGGTGACAGGGTTTAGGTTTAGGGTTTAGGGTGGGCATGTTAAGCATGGGTGCCGACTTCCGGCGGGGAGTCGGCGTCGCGGTCCGCTCTGCCTTGGGCCGTTTCATCTCTCTCTACGAGAAAACACTGAAAACAAATCTTATATTGACTGAGTCTTCTCCGAGAGATCTGCGCTTCCGGTGCCAGGACCGGAGGAGTCGAGAAATACAAAAAAATCACGACTCTCAGCAACGGATATCTTGGCTCTCGCAACGATGAAGAACGTAGCAAAATGCGATACCTAGTGTGAATTGCAGAATTCCGTGAATCATCGAGTTTTTGAACGCATGTTGCGCCCGAGGCTTGTCCCGAGGGCATGTCTGCCTGAGCGTCACCGCATGTCTCACCGACTCCGACTCCCAATTTATTTTGGGTGCTCCGGGGGAGAGTGGAAGTGACCGTCCGAGGAACCGTCCTTTCCATCCTTGCAAAGGGGAAGAGTGTGGATCGGTGCCACGGTCAGTTTAAATGCAGCGTTTCGTGCTTAGTCGGAGTTAGGCGCGCGTGAAGGTGATCCGACCTCAGGGTCGGAATCCACTATGATAGCGTGTCTGACGACGGCGGGCCGAAGCGAGAAATAGGAATCTGTGGATGGATTGTTTT